>OX403589.1:15000-10015000 GCA_948107665.1 Lomographa bimaculata
AACCTAACCTAACCTAACCTAACCTAACCTAACCTAACCTAACCTAACCTAACCTAACCTAACCTAACCTAACCTAACCTAACCTAACCTAACCTAACCTAACCTAACCTAACCTAACCTAACCTAACCTAACCTAACCTAACCTAACCTAACCTAACCTAACCTAACCTAACCTAACCTAACCTAACCTAACCTAACCTAACCTAACCTAACCTAACCTAACCTAACCTAACCTAACCTAACCTAACCTAACCTAACCTAACCTAACCTAACCTAACCTAACCTAACCTAACCTAACCCAGTCGCACTCTGTCCGTCAGTGCAAGCGCCAAGCTTTTAAAGTGCTCCGCGCCTCAAAAATCGGCAAAAATAGTAAAGTTACGCAAATCGTGCAGTGATACAAGTGAAAGTGTGCGCCAACACCAGCGCCACGTGATAGTGCAAAAAGTTTCGGAATCGGATTGTTTTTCACTGATTGACAGTGAAAAACCCGATTTTTCGCTTCCCGAAAAAGTTTCAACAAAATACGCTGCACGATTATCAGCGACGACCTACATTTTTTACACTGCACCTCGACGCCCCTTGGAGGACACTATAACTTGGCTGAGTCCCGGATTATTCCTGGTTGAACTCGCCGAGTTATACCAAAAACCACCAATACACGTGTATACGTGTTCCAGGATCCAGAGGACCTGGAACTTTTCTGACACCAGCACGACGTGAGCGCAGACGAGCACTACCAGGGGACACCTCGATCACCGAAAACCAACCAGCCGCCACGAAGATTTCAGCTCTTCAAAAGTCAGTAAATTCTACTTCATCTTTAAATTCTTCTAAATTCTAAACAAGATCTGTAACGATATACTTTTTGGACTTTATACAGTTAATCATATCGTTACGAACAAGTGTACAAATTTTCGGCATTTTCTATGCAACAGTTTTCGCAATATCGATTTTAGAGCGTCCAACCAAACATAACCCCTAAAAAGTAGTGACGTCTTTGGTTGGAAAAATCGCCTAAAATCGCATCCATCCGGCAGCGGCTGACAGCGGACGGTGACGACAGTACCTACCTGGTGATTTTAGGAACTTTTGGCCCCATTCTGAGACACTTTTTGGAAAAATCAACACGTAACCGGGCTTAGTAATATTGTAATAAATTGCATCATCTTTTTGCACCCGACTTTTAGGTTCAAATTTCAGCCCCCAGCCCTCAGCCCCCAGCCCCCGAAAGATCTGGACGTTTCTCGAACTGTCTGGAACCTTCGATTGCGACAAGTAGTTTGTCAACTACTTTAGCGTATCATCGAAGGTTCTCGAAAAACATCATCATCATCAGCTCGAGAAATAATCATCATCATTAGCCTTAATTATTATCATCATCAGCTCGAATAATAAGCATCATCATCAGCTTGAATTATCATCATCAGCTGATAGGCCGTCCAGATTGCTATTGGGCTTTTAAGGCGCTGGAACTCCCCCCTCCTCTGACAAAGGTGACCTAGAAACGACTTTACTCCGCATCTAGGTGACCTAGGACGAAAAGTAGTGTAAATTCAAAATTTTTTTTTTTTTTTTTTTTTTTTTTTTTTTTTTTTTTTTTTTTTTTTTTTTTTTGGAATTTGTTCGTCTCAGACGGAGCTACCACTTGGTAGAGCCGGGGTACAAAATTATACGTGTTGATTTGAAGTGCGACTGTGATATATAGATTAAGATTTTATGACACTGCAGTCGACCAAGTGGCGCTTTGTCCACGTTCTTTTTCGACCATTGGAACGACTGCAGTTATTTAAAAATTGTTTTATAGCTTTAAGGTTTTAAATTTGTAAATTTATTTTAATTTTGTGTCCAGTTGACGCCTTTACACGCAACTGGACCTCTTGACTTTCCGAACTTTTTCGGATTGCCTGTTTTATCTTGACGACTTTTTAATTTTATAATTTTATTTTATAATTTAATTTTAAAGTAAGAGTAATCAAACTGAGATTACTCTACCTGACTGCGTGTCGCGTATAAAGTCACAATTTTACTTGTGTATAATTAGCAATAGGAACCTCGTGCCACTCCGACTAGTTTGCGCCCATCCCACTGTATTTTACTTTTTTAATCGCCATAATTGAATACTTTTTATTTATTTTACAACTTTTACAAATTTACTTTTTAAATAATTAATTTAAATTTCATCCCTGCTCGTAGAAGCCCTACCAAACCATGTTCGGATTTAGAACACCAGCCAAGTCAAGCATGGACGCAGACCCCCAAGGAGGAGTAGCCGAAACCCTACCAGCGACATCGGGCGTGAGGAAGAGTATCGGGGAATGGGAGGTTGTGGGCAAACAAGCCCCCAAAAAGCCCAACCTGACGCCTCCTCAAGCTCTTTCCGGGGCTGAACCCCCAAAGCCAAAACCGGCAGCCCGTAGGCTGTCGGCAGAAGCAACAGGGGGCCTAGCCAAACCGGAGAGCACTAAACGCTCGGAAAAGCTAGCAGAAGCAAGAGGCTGCCTGACCAAGGTGAAACTGCACATCAGCAGCTCGAGAAACCTCAAGACGGAGATAAAGAACGGAGTTATCGAAGCCGTCGAGCGCCTCTACCAACTGGCGAAGGAGGGATTCGCAGCTGGTGTGCAGAGACACAGAGTCGAAAGCGATAAGTGCACAGAGAAAGAGATCCACCTGGAAAAGGAAAAGGGGAAGGATGACGGAACGCACGCACTGGCGAAAACGATCGAGGAGCACATGAAGCTTCTGAAGGAGAACAGCCAACGTATGGAAGAGCTGAAGCAGACCCTCGAAAGGAAGACGTACGCCAGTGCAGTAGCAGCCCCCCCCAAGAGGCACTTCGCAGAGCAGACCGCGCTACACTCGGTAGTGGTAACGGCAAAGGATGAGACGGAAACTGGGGAGGAAGTATTGGAAAGAATCAGGAAAGCCGTAAAGGCAAAGGAAGGAGGAGTGGAAGTGGAAAGAATAAGAAAGGCGAAAGACAGGAAAGTTATAGTAGCATGTAGGACGGAAGAAGAAAGACAAAAGGTTAAGGCTAGGTTAACCAAGTCCACAGAACTTCAAGTGGAAGAGATCAAGAACAAAGATCCCTTAGTGAACCTCAGAGATGTACTCCAGTACAATAGTGACGAGGAAGTGCTGAGGGCACTAAGGAATCAGAACAAGAATTTGTTCGTAGGGTTGACCAAGGAGAACCAAAGAATGGATATAGCCTATAAGAAGAAGACGAGGAACCCGCACACCAGCCACGTAGTAATGAGGGTCTCCCCTAAACTGTGGCAGCGCATGGTCGAGGCCGAGACGGTGCACATTGACCTGCAGCGAGTACGAGTGGCGGACCAATCGCCACTCGTTCAATGCTCGCTCTGTCTCGGTTACGGCCACAGTCGGCGTTTCTGTAAAGAAACGACCGAAAAGTGCAGCCACTGTGGAGGCGCCCATATGAAGGCTCAGTGCGCGGACTTGCTGGCAAACCGGCCACCTGCATGCTGCAACTGCGTCCATGCCAAGCTAACCAGGACGGACCACAACGCCTTTAGCAACGAATGTGCTATAAGGCGGAAGTGGGACACACTGGCTAGGTCTGCAGTAGCCTACTGCTAAGGTGGTCCCAAGCACGAAACATGTCCAAAATGGCAAAAGGCCATACCTCGTCGCCCAAGCAAATCTCCAACGTAAAGAACTGGCCACTGCGGATTTGATGCTTGAAGCGTACAACAGGAGGGTGGCTTTTGCCTTGCTGCAAGAACCGTATGTTGGGGGTAGAGGTAGAATGGGGAACTACAGGGGTGTGAGAATTTTCCAGAGCACAAACCAAGGTGATGGTACCGTCAAAGCGGCAATCGCAGTCTTTGACAGCGAGCTTGACGTGATACAATGCCCTAACTTTACCACAAATAACATCGTTGTGGTAAAGATTAGAACAAGTGCCTGGGAAATTGTAGTGACCTCATTCTACTTCGAACCTAAACCGACACTTATTGAGCCGTACTTGCAGCAGTTAACTAAGATCGGACAACATTTCCGCCATAGGTTATTATTAGGAGGCGATACAAACGCCAAAAACTTATGGTGGGGAAGCCCGACCATTGACAGCAGAGGTGAAGACCTAGCCGGAACCCTGGAGGATATTGGCTTGCAGGTACTCAACGTAGGCGATACCCCAACATTCGACACCATCAGAGGGGATACGCGTTACACCAGCTTTGTGGACGTCACAGCCTGTACGGTGGATATGCTCGACCACGTGGACGACTGGAGAGTCGACGAGGGGATTACAACTTCCGACCACAACACCATCATTTTCAAAATTAACATAGACAAATCCAAAGGCATTGATGTAGCTAGATCAACTCGAATTTTTAATAGTAAAAAAGCAAATTGGCCTCAATTTCATGAGAAATTAGGCCAATTGCTAGAATATAATAAAATAAACAAAAATACAATAGATATAATAGATAATAAAATCGATTTGGAAATAATAATAAATAAATATATTCAATACATAATAGCTACATCAAATGCAACAATACCCAAAATTAAAATCAAAAATTTAGTCACATTTCCATGGTCGTCTGAAGAACTCGTCAGACTCAAGAAAGATGTCGCCACGAAGAAACGAAGGATTCGCTGTGCAGCGCCAATCCGCAGAGAGAAGGTGGTCACCGAGTACCTGCAAGCTAAGCAAACTTATGAAGATGAGGCTAAAAAGGCACAGATCGCCAGTTGGAAGGGCTTCTGCGAAAAACAGGATAGGGAAAGTGTGTGGGATGGGATATATCGTGTAATAGGCAGGACGACAAAGAGGACGGAAGATCTTCCTCTGTCCAAGGAAGGCACAGTGCTAGACCAAAGGGCATCTGCCATTCTGCTGGCGGACACGTTCTACCCGGAGGACAATGAGGATACTGACAACGCAGAACATCAGCGTGTCAGGGAACTGGCCAAAATGGTAAACAGTCTGGAACATGACGAGCAACATGACCCACTGTTTACCATTGACGAACTTACTATCGCCACGGACAGTTTCAATCCGAAAAAAGCCCCGGGGGGGGATGGTCTGACAGCGGACATCTGCAAAATGATCATCGCACAGAACCCGGAAATTTTCCTAGCATTGGCAAACAAGTGCTTAACATTAGGTCACTTCCCAGAAGCTTGGAAAGAGGCCACAGTTGTGATACTCAGAAAGCCTGGGAAGACTGACTACACCAGCCCGAAGTCGTATAGACCAATCGGGCTGTTGCCAGTGCTAGGAAAGATTCTCGAGAAGATGATCATGAGCAGAGTGAAATGGCATACCATACCGAAAATGAGCGCGCACCAGTATGGCTTTATGCCCCAGCGTAGCACCGAGGACTCCCTCTATGTCCTTCTAGGATACATTCGTGGTAAGTTAGACCAGAAAAAGCTGGTAACAATGATATCGTTGGACATAGAGGGGGCTTTCGATAGCGCTTGGTGGCCCGCCATAAGGGTGCGCCTGGCTCAGGAGGGATGCCCCGTTAACATCAGAAGGGTCATTGACAGCTACCTTGAACAGAGAAAGATTAAATTGCGCTATGCGGGTGAGGAGGTGACCAAGACCACGACCAAAGGATGTGTACAAGGATCGATCGGCGGTCCTATCCTTTGGAACCTCCTCCTCGATCCTCTACTGAAGGGTCTGGAGCAGCGTGGCGACTATTGCCAGGCTTTTGCAGATGACGTGGTGTTGGTGTTCGATGGAGACACCGCTCTTGAGGTCCAGCGACGTGCGAACGATGCCCTCGCCTATGTCCGGAATTGGGGTGTCAATAATAAGCTAAAGTTTGCTCCGCACAAAACGAACGCAATGGTCATCACGCGTAAGCTTAAGTTTGACACTCCACTTCTGAAGATGGGCGATGTTGACATCGGCATGTCCACGGAAATCAAGATCCTCGGGCTGACCATTGACAACAAGCTGACATTTAATGCACACGCTTCAAATGTATGTAAGAAGGCATTAAATGTGTACAAGCAGTTGTCGAGGGCGGCCCGGGTCAGCTGGGGTCTCCATCCTGAGGTTATCCGCATCATCTACACCGCAGTTGTAGAGCCGATAACAATGTACGCCGCTAGCGCTTGGGCGTCTGCGACCAAAAAACTGGGCGTTCAAAAACAACTGAATGCTGTCCAAAGAGGATTCGCGCAAAAGCTTTGCAAGGCCTACCGCACTGTCTCTCTCAATTCCGCACTAGTGCTGACAGGTTTGCTCCCCCTCGACCTCCGTATACAAGAGGCAGCCGCCCTGTATGAGGCGAAGAGGGGCAGACCACCGGCGATACTGGTGGACAGAGAGATAGAGCGGAAGACAGCATTCAGCGAGATTCCCCACCCAGCGGAACAAAAAGGCTTGCAATTCGTGTGCCTGGCTGACCAAAACCAAGTGGATATACACAGTAACCAACAGGTATGTATATTCACGGACGGCAGTAAGATCGACGGCAAGGTAGGGGCGGCATTGTCCTTTTGGACCAATGGCGCCGAAACCAAGAGCCTCAAGATGAAACTGCCGTCCTACGGCACGGTTTACCAGGCGGAATTGCTTGCCATTTGTAGAGCAACTGGGGAAATACTCAAACGCCCAGAAACGAGCTTTGGGATTTACAGCGATTCAAGGTCATCCTTGGAGACCGTTGTAAACTCCCACTCACTTCATCCGCTCGCCGCCGAGGCTCGTAACAATCTAAAACAGTGCACAAACCAGAACAAACAGGTAGCACTGTTTTGGATAAAAGCCCACGCGGGATTGATAGGCAACGAGAGAGCGGATGAGTTAGCAAAGGCCGCAGCCCTTAAAGCGAAAACGAAACCTGACTATGACCGAGTACCGATATCATTCGTCAAGCGACAAATTCGTTTGTGTACGCGTGACGAATGGAACCGGAGGTATAAGTCAGGGGACACGGCGACGACTACCAAATTGTTCTTCCCCGACGCGCTCCTGGCTTTCAGTGTAGTGAGAAAAATAGAACCCGTCGGAATTTTAACACAGGTGCTGACAGGACATGGCGGCTTCTCCGCATATTTGAATGATTTTAAATGTAAAGATAGCCCGGACTGCATATGTGAGCCGGGCAAACTTGAAAATGTATTGCATGTCCTGTCAGAATGCCCTGTCTATGGCTTGGAGAGGTACGAGGCAGAACACAAAATGGGATGTCTTATCACTGTAAATAATATTTGTAAGATTGTAAATGACAAAGACATCCGAGATGTTTTCATCGAATTTTGTGTTCAAGTAGCAAGTAAGGTTATAAATAAAAATAAATGATATATGTACATATCTGTGATTATAAATGTGTATTGACGTAGGATAGTTTTTACTAGACCTATATGATGTGACTTTATTTTTACCTTTGTATAATAATTGTGTGTTTTTAGACTAAGATTATTTGAAAATAAAGACTGAACTGAAAAAATTATTTGCACACAATTCTCTGATTATGTCAGAGACGCGACACGCTGGCCGGGCCTTCGCGCCCGGTATAAAAAAAAAAAAAAAAAAAAAAAAAAAAAAAAAAAAAAAAACCTAACCTAACCTAACCTAACCTAACCTAACCTAACCTAACCTAACCTAACCTAACCTAACCTAACCTAACCTAACCTAACCTAACCTAACCTAACCTAACCTAACCTAACCTAACCTAACCTAACCTAACCTGTAGTCGATTTTGGTAGAACCTAAGTACGTATATTGTAGACTGTAGTGCCCCTACCGCGACGTGCGTTACCAATTCGGAAGCGCCATCGCGAGCTCTCGAACGCCCTGCAACAGAAAAGCACACATTAGAACAAATTTCTTAGATAACACCCAAAAACTTTCCAAATTTGCATTTTTAAACTTCAAAAATTTATTAAAATTTCAGTTTTAGTCTCAGGACAATTTCAATTGCACAGCGAGGTTCGCTGCGCGGGCGCGCGTCGATCGCCACCCCGAAAACGCCCAAATTCGACAAAAAATTTTTCATCCTTTCGTAAAAAGTCGATGTAAGGCATCGAATTTCTCCATACATTGTCGATTTTGGTAGAACCTAAGTACGTATATTGTAGACTGTAGTGCCCCTACCGCGACGTGCGTTACCAATTCGGAAGCGCCATCGCGAGCTCTCGAACGCCCTGCAACAGAAAAGCACACATTAGAACAAATTTCTTAGATAACACCCAAAAACTTTCCAAATTTGCATTTTTAAACTTCAAAAATTTATTAAAATTTCAGTTTTAGTCTCAGGACAATTTCAATTGCACAGCGAGGTTCGCTGCGCGGGCGCGCGTCGATCGCCACCCCGAAAACGCCCAAATTCGACAAAAAATTTTTCATCCTTTCGTAAAAAGTCGATGTAAGGCATCGAATTTCTCCATACATTGTCGATTTTGGTAGAACCTAAGTACGTATATTGTAGACTGTAGTGCCCCTACCGCGACGTGCGTTACCAATTCGGAAGCGCCATCGCGAGCTCTCGAACGCCCTGCAACAGAAAAGCACACATTAGAACAAATTTCTTAGATAACACCCAAAAACTTTCCAAATTTGCATTTTTAAACTTCAAAAATTTATTAAAATTTCAGTTTTAGTCTCAGGACAATTTCAATTGCACAGCGAGGTTCGCTGCGCGGGCGCGCGTCGATCGCCACCCCGAAAACGCCCAAATTCGACAAAAAATTTGCCCACCCATCCCACCCTTTATTTACGATAGTAAGAATTGGAAGTCTGTAGTGGGTCTGGGCAAACATTTTTACAAATATATTTGAAGAAGCGTTTTTTATTTCATAAACTTTTTGACTAAGGTGAAAAATTTAATTTCACTTACTTCCAGCATTTTTAAATATTGACAAGAAAGCTTAAATTCATACATTGAGGAGTCTCAAAGACTGAAGTGATTATTTTGACGAAAGTTTGTGTTACACTAAACACTCTTTTGGTATTTGAGATTCCTTCCCCACCCTTTCCCTAAAAAAAAAAATATCTATGTTGACTACTTTTCATTATTAATTAATCAATTAAACTTTGTGTTTATTCAAAATTTTGTGCTTATGTTTGAGTGCTTTGACAAAAAATTTTAAAACTTATACAAATTTTAACATAAGTTAATTTACTTAGCATATGTTAGACGCGTCCCTATTGACGCGCTGAAATCAATTGAGACTAAGGTGTCCCTACACTAACTACGATGTTCGTAGGAATTCGAACACCATCAAAAAAGATGACAGAAGCTCAGGAAAATGACCCGGAGAGATCCCAAGACTCGACAAGGATGGCAGGACCATCATCAGCAGAAATGAAAAAGACGGCTACCTCAAAGGTTAGACGTAGCATAGGAGAATGGGAGGCGGCAAAGTCAGAGGTTGACTCACAATACCAGACACAGGCTCAGCCGACTCCTAAAGAAACGGCATCGGCTAAAAACCGACCAAAAATCGGGCCTAAAATAGAGCCTCCGAAGCCGAAACCGCTCTCCGTTAACCAACAGTCGACGATCAAGGCACCTGGCTCACCACCGAAGGCGATACCTAACGTACCGACAATATCGAAACCAAAACCGCCTCCAGCGGCCCCGCTGGAGAACAAGGAGAAACACCGGCGCCCATCAATGGACGTTTCGGAAAGTCAGCCGCCAGAGACCTTGGCAGTACCGACAGTGGCCACCCAGAATCCAAAATCCAACCCAGCGGCTCCACAGGAACGCTCGCCACCAAAGACGATTTCCATTCCAAGAGTTGCTGAGGCAAGGGCCTGCCTGAACAAGGCAAAGCTCCACCTCAGCAGCTCAAGGAACACAAAAACGGAGATCAAGGAGGGAGTTATTGCCGCACTGGATAGGCTGTTCCAGCTGGTGAAGGAAGCGGAAGCCGAAAACAAGCCAAAAGGCCGTAGAAAGGAAGAGTTGGGGAATGGACAGGAGGAGCCTATTCCAACCGTCCCGCCCCAACCCGCGACAGGACCCGAAGAATGGTATAAAAGAATGGAGGAACACGGAAAGCTAATAAAGGATAATAACGCCAAAATGGAAGAACTCAAGGAAAGACTGGAAACTCACCAGAAAGTCTTGGAGGGAAGAATGACCTACGCGGGGGTGCTGGCTAGTGGAAGTTCAAAAAAGCCTTCGCAGCCAACAGCACTACACTCGGTGGTCATCACCTCCAAGGACGAAACGGAAACGGGAGAGGAAGTACTGGACAGAATAAGAAAGGCAGTAAACGCAAAAGATGGAGGAATAAACATAGATAAGATAAGAAAGGCAAAGGATAGGAAGGTTATAGTGGGATGTAGCAGTAAAGAAGAGATAAAAAAGGTTAAGGAAAGGATTAAGGAGAAAGGTGGACTATTACATGTAGAAGAAATTAAAAATAAAGATCCGCTAATAGTACTGCTGGGCGTCCTCCAAAGCAATTCTGACGAAGACATTGTCAGAGCCATCGGAATGCAAAATAAACACCTGCTTAACGACGTGAGCGACAGTGACAATCGCATCGAGATCCGGTTTCGGCGTAAAGCCAGGAACCCGCTCACAGCTCACGTCGTGGCAAGAGTATCGCCATCGATATGGCAACGGCTCACTAACGCAGGGGCAGTGCACATCGACATGCAGAAGGTTAGAGTCGCCGACCAATCACCCCTAATACAGTGTTCGCGCTGTCTGGGGTATGGACATGGGAGGAGATTCTGTCACGATGCAGTCGAGGTGTGCAGCCACTGCGGAGGGCAACATTTGAAGACTGAGTGTGCCGATTGGCTCTCGGAGACACCTCCTAGCTGCGTAAACTGCCTTAAGGCAAAAATGGACAAAATCGACCACAATGCCTTCAGCTCAGAATGTCCGGTACGGCGTAAATGGGAAGTACTTGCCAGATCGACCGTCGCATACTGCTAAGGTGGCCTACAAGTTCGTGCAAGCTAATCTTCAAAGGAAGAAGCTTGCTACAAACGAGCTGTTTATTGAAGCGGGTAACCGAAAGATAGCTGCAGCGCTTCTCCAAGAGCCATATGTGGGTGGGGAAAGAAGCATGAGGAGTCGCCAGGGCGTAAGGGTCTTCCAGAGCACCAAAGTAGGAGATGGGACTGTAAAGGCAGCAATAGTTGTCTTTGACTCGAAATTAGATGTCATCCAGTACCCGCAACTCACCACTAACAACATCGTAGTGGTGGGAATCCGAACAAGTGCCTGGAAGATCACGCTGGTCTCCTACTATTTCGAGCCGGATCAGCCCATAGAGCCATACTTGGAGACGCTGACAAAAATAAGTATGAAAGTAGGTTTAAAACGACTTCTCATAGGTGGAGATGCAAATGCGAGGAGCACCTGGTGGGGAAGCGATAAAGTGGATCACCGAGGCGAGGAAATGACAGGAGCATTGGAGGATTTGGGACTCCAAGTATTAAACACAGGAGACCTGCCGACCTTCGACACCGTAAGAGGAGGGCAAAGATACTCTAGCCACATAGATGTATCGGCCTGCGCATCGGACATGCTTGATTTGGTGGAGGACTGGAAAGTCGAAGAAAATCTCACGAGTTCGGACCACAACGGAATCACATTTAGTATTAGACTTCAAAAAGCAAACGGAATAAAAATAACTAGAACAACAAGAATATTCAATACAAAAAAAGCCAATTGGGAACAATTTCATGTGAAACTCAACCAATTAAAGCAGATACAGAATATAACAAAAGAATCAATAGAATCAATAGAAAGTAAGGAACAAATAGAAGGAACAGTAAATAATTTCACAAAAGCAATAATTCAAGCATGCACAGATAGTATACCTAGAAAAAATAAAGTAAACACACTTACCATTCCGTGGTGGTCCAAGAAACTCGAAGAGATGAAACAGGAAGTCACCACCAGAAAGCGCAGGATCCGATGCGCAGCGATGGTCCGGCGTGAGAAGGTCGTTGCAGAATATCTGAAAAGTAAAGAAGATTATGAATTGGAGACTCAAAGAGCCCAGACGGAAAGCTGGAAGGACTTTTGTGGAAAACAAGACAGAGAAGGTCTCTGGGAAGGAATTTACAGGGTCATTGGAAGGACGGAAAAAAGGCAGGAGGACATCCCCCTTATGAAACATGGCAGGGTGCTAAATGAGAGAGAGTCTGCGATTCTGCTGGCGGAGACCTTCTACCCCGGAGATACAGAGGATGAAGATAATGCGGAACACAAGCGGATAAGAAAAGCAGCTATACAAGTAAATGAACTGGGTCATGATGAAAACCATGACCCACCTTTTACCTCTGAAGAGCTAAAGACCGTATTAGCAAGCTTCAATCCGAAGAAGGCTCCTGGGGCCGATGGTCTTACAGCAGATATCTGCCAGAGAGCTATAGCTCACGACCCCGATGCTTTCCTATCATTGGCAAACAAGTGCCTTGAAAAAGGTTACTTTCCGAAGGTCTGGAAGGAGGCTACGGTGGTAATCCTTAGGAAGCCGGGAAAGGAGAGCTACCTAGAGCCGAAGTCTTACAGACCTATCGGACTTCTGCCGGTGATGGGAAAGGTATTGGAAAAACTGGTTGTGGGTAGATTAAAGTGGCACGTTACACCTAGAATAAGTACTCGCCAGTATGGTTTTATGCCCCAGAAAAGCACAGAAGACTCCCTCTATGACCTAATTGAGTATATCCGCAGCAAACTGGAGCAGAAGAAGTTAGTAGCGATGGTATCTTTGGACATAGAGGGAGCCTTTGACAGCGCCTGGTGGCCAGCCATAAAGGTCAGACTGGCTGAGGAAGAATGCCCAGTAAATTTAAGAAGGGTTATAGACAGTTATCTGCAACACAGGAAGGTCAGAGTGCGGTACGCCGGAGAGGAAGTAGTAAAAGAGACAACAAAGGGCTGTGTCCAGGGGTCAATAGGGGGTCCAATACTCTGGAACCTGCTGCTCGATCCGCTACTACACACATTAACGAAACGGGGAGACTACTGCCAAGCCTTTGCTGATGATGTGGTTCTGATTTTTGACGGAGATTCTGCCTTGGAGGTCCAACGACAAGCAAACGATGCCCTCGCCTATGTTCACCAGTGGGGTGTTAAAAACAAGCTTAAATTTGCACCGCAAAAAACAAACGCAATGTTAGTAACACGGAGGCTTAAATTTGACACCCCGCTGCTGAGCATGGGCGGAATTAACATCGGAATGTCGCCAGAAATAAAGATCCTGGGGCTCATTATTGACAAAAAGCTGACATTCAATAGTCATTCTGCATATGTATGCAGAAAGGCTTTGAATCTGTACAAGCAGCTGTCAAAAGCCGCCAGGATCAGCTGGGGACTTCACCCAGAAATAATCAGAACCATATACACAGCGGTAGTCGAACCAGTTATTATGTACGCGGCAAGTGCATGGGCATCGGCAACTAAAAAGCTAGGAGTGCGGAAGCAGCTGGACGTAGTGCAAAGGGGATTTGCACAAAAGCTGTGTAAATCCTATCGTACGGTCTCTCTAAACTCGGCACTTGTGCTGGCAGGGGTGCTACCCCTTGATCTCAGGATACAGGAGGTAGCAGCCCTGTATAAAGCTAGGAGGGGGGTACCCCAATCAGTACCAGGAGATAGAGAGATCGAACAAAGGACAGCCTACTCAAAAACAGCCCACCCCGCGGAACATATGGACCTGAAATTCATATGCCTGGAAGACCAACAGCAAGCAGACAGTAATGATATGCAAGCAGTGAAGATCTACACGGACGGCAGCAAAATTGAAGGTAAGGTGGGGGCGGCATTGACTCTATGGAGCAATGGCGCGGAAACCAGCTACCAGAAATTTAAGCTGTCGTCCTACTGCACAGTCTACCAGGCAGAATTGCTGGCCATATGTCACGCTACAAAGGCTGTACTTCTGCATCAGGAAAAAAGCTTCGGTATATACAGTGACTCGAGGTCATCACTGGAAACCATAGTCAATCATGGCTCCCTCCATCCCCTTGCTGTAGAAATCAGAGGAAACATCAAAAAATGCAAACAACAAGGTAAAGATGTAGCACTTTTTTGGATTAAGGCTCACGCAGGGATGGAGGGCAACGAGAGAGCAGATATGTTGGCGAAGGACGCAGCCCTTAAAATTAAGACAAAAGCAGCCTACGATCTGTGCCCTGTTTCATTTGTCAAGCGACAGATCCGTACTGATACGCTTGACCAGTGGAGCAAGAGGTATGGAATGGAAACAACAGGGAAAGTCACAAAAGTCTTTCTTCCCGACACAGTCGAGGCGTATCGAGTCGTCAAAGCACTCAGACCATCCGGTGTCACAACACAAATATTGACGGGTCACGGTGGATTCTCCGAATACCTTAACAGGTTTAAGTGCAAGGAGAGCCCATCGTGCATCTGTGAACCTTCAATAGATGAAACGATCCTGCACATAATACTTGAATGTCCAGTGTACGGTCTAATGAGGTACGAGCTAGAGCAGGAGATCGATGTAGAAATAAAGGAGGAAAATATATGTAAGATTATGAAAAATAAATATATAAGAGAAAAATTTGTAGAATTTTGTGTTAGAATTGCGAAACTAGTAATAAATCGAAATAAGTAGCAGATAAGAATGCTGAACATTATATTATGTATATAATGACATCAGCATATACTTCATAAGATAAAATGTATAAATATAAGATAAAATAAGAAATATTGTTAAACCTGTCAAAATAATGTATAAAAACGACTCTGATCATGTCAGGGGACACTTAGCTCGAGGGCCGGGCTTTGCGCCGTTTTTTTAAAAAAAAAAAAAAAAAAAAAAAACCTAACCTGTAAAGAAACGACCGAAAAGTGCAGCCACTGTGGAGGCGCCCATATGAAGGCTCAGTGCGCGGACTTGCTGGCAAACCAGCCACCTGCATGCTGCAACTGCGTCCATGCCAAGCTAACCAGGACGGACCACAACGCCTTTAGCAACGAATGTGCTATAAGGCGGAAGTGGGACACACTGGCTAGGTCTGCAGTAGCCTACTGCTAAGGTGGTCTCAAGCTTAAAACACGTTCGAACTTGCAAGAAGCCATACCTCGTCGCCCAAGCAAATCTCCAACGGAAAGAACTGGCCACTGCGGATTTGATGCTTGAGGCATACAACAGGAGGGTGGCTTTTGCCCTGCTGCAGGAACCGTATGTTGGAGGTAGAGGTAGAATGGGGAACTACAGGGGTGTGAGAATTTTCCAGAGCACAAACCAAGGTGATGGTACCGTCAAAGCGGCAATCGCAGTCTTTGACAGCGAGCTTGACGTGATACAATGCCCTAACTTTACCACAAATAACATCGTTGTGGTAAAGATTAGAACAAGTGCCTGGGAAATTGTAGTGACCTCATTCTACTTCGAACCTAAACCGACACCTATTGAGCCGTACCTGCAGCAGCTAACTAATATCGGACAACAATTCCGCCATAAGTTATTATTAGGAGGCGATACAAACGCGAAAAACTTATGGTGGGGAAGCCCGACCGTTGACAGCAGAGGTGAAGACCTGGCCGGAACCCTGGAGGATATTGGCTTGCAGGTGCTTAACGTAGGCGATACCCCAACATTCGACACCATCAGAGGGGATACGCGTTACACTAGCTTTGTGGACGTTACAGCCTGTACAGTGGATATGCTCGACCACGTGGACGACTGGAGAGTCGACGAGGGGATTACAACTTCCGACCACAACACCATCATTTTCAAAATTAACATAGACAAATCTAAAGGCATTGATGTAGCCAGATCAACTCGAATTTTTAATAGTAAAAAAGCAAATTGGCCTCAATTTCATGAGAAATTAGGCCAATTGCTAGAAGATAACAAAATAAACAAAAACACAATAGATACAATAGATAATAAAATCGATTTAGAAATAATAATAAATAAATATATTGAATACATAACAGCTACATCAAACGCAAGCATACCCAAAATTAAAATAAAAAATTTAGTCACATTTCCATGGTCGTCTGAAGAACTCGTCGGACTCAAGAAAGATGTCGCCACGAAGAAACGAAGAATTCGCTGTGCAGCGCCAATCCGCAGAGAGAAGGTGGTCACCGAGTACCTGCAGGCTAAGCAAACATATGAAGATGAGGCTAAAAAGGCACAGATCGCCAGTTGGAAGGGCTTCTGCGAAAAACAGGATAGGGAAAGTGTGTGGGATGGGATATATCGTGTAATAGGCAGGACGACTAAGAGGACGGAAGATCTTCCTCTGTCCAAGGAAGGCACAGTGCTAGACCATAGGGCATCTGCCATTCTGCTGGCGGACACGTTCTACCCGGAGGACAATGAGGATACTGACAATGCAGAACATCAGCGTGTCAGGGAACTGGCCGAAATGGTAAACAGTCTGAAACATGACGAGCAACATGACCCACTGTTTACCATTGACGAACTAACTATCGCTACGGACAGTTTCAATCCGAAAAAAGCCCCGGGGGGGGATGGTCTGACAGCGGATATCTGCAAAATGATCATCGCACAGAACCCGGAAATTTTCCTAGCATTGGCAAATAAGTGCCTTACACTAGGTCACTTCCCAGAAGCTTGGAAAGAGGCCACAGTCGTGATACTCAGAAAGCCTGGGAAGACTGACTACACCAGCCCGAAGTCGTATAGACCAATCGGGCTGTTGCCAGTGCTAGGAAAGATTCTCGAGAAGATGATCATGAGCAGAGTGAAATGGCATACCATTCCGAAAATGAGCGCGCACCAGTATGGCTTTATGCCCCAGCGTAGCACCGAGGACTCCCTCTATGTCCTTCTAGGATACATTCGTCGAAAGTTAGACCAGAAAAAGCTGGTAACAATGATATCGTTGGACATAGAGGGGGCTTTCGATAGCGCTTGGTGGCCCGCCATAAGGGTGCGCCTGGCTCAGGAGGGATGCCCTGTTAACATCAGAAGGGTCATCGATAGCTACCTTGAACAGAGAAGGATCAAATTGCGTTACGCGGGAGAGGAGGTTACCAAGACCACGACCAAAGGATGCGTTCAAGGATCGATCGGCGGTCCTATCCTTTGGAACCTCCTCCTCGATCCTCTGCTGAAGGGTCTGGAGCAGCGTGGCGACTATTGCCAGGCTTTTGCAGATGACGTGGTGTTGGTGTTCGATGGAGACACCGCTCTTGAGGTCCAGCGACGTGCGAACGATGCCCTCGCCTATGTCCGGAATTGGGGTGTCAATAATAAGCTAAAGTTTGCTCCGCACAAAACAAACGCTATGGTCATCACGCGTAAGCTTAAGTTTGACACTCCACTTCTGAAGATGGGCGATGTTGACATCGGCATGTCCACGGAAATCAAGATCCTCGGGCTGACCATTGACAACAAGCTGACATTTAATGCACACGCTTCAAATGTATGTAAGAAGGCATTAAATGTGTACAAGCAGTTGTCAAGGGCGGCCCGGGTCAGCTGGGGTCTCCATCCTGAGGTTATCCGCATCATCTACACCGCAGTTGTAGAGCCGATAACAATGTACGCCGCAAGCGCTTGGGCGTCTGCGACCAAAAAACTGGGCGTTCAAAAGCAACTGAATGCTGTCCAAAGAGGATTCGCGCAAAAGCTTTGCAAGGCCTACCGCACTGTCTCTCTCAATTCCGCACTAGTGCTGACAGGTTTGCTCCCCCTCGACCTCCGTATACAAGAGGCAGCCGCCCTGTATGAGGCGAAGAGGGGCAGACCACCGGCGATACTGGTGGACAGAGAGATAGAGCGGAAGACAGCATTCAGCGAGATTCCCCACCCAGCGGAACAAAAAGGCTTGCAATTCGTGTGCCTGGCTGACCAAAACCAAGTGGATATACACAGTAACCAACAGGTATGTATATTCACGGACGGCAGTAAGATCGACGGCAAGGTAGGGGCGGCATTGTCCTTTTGGACCAATGGCGCCGAAACCAAGAGCCTCAAGATGAAACTGCCGTCCTACGGCACGGTTTACCAGGCGGAATTGCTTGCCATTTGTAGAGCAACTGGGGAAATACTCAAACGCCCAGAAACGAGCTTTGGGATTTACAGCGATTCAAGGTCATCCTTGGAAACCGTTGTAAACTCCCACTCACTTCATCCGCTCGCCGCCGAGGCTCGTAATAATCTAAAACAGTGCGCAAACCAGAATAAACAGGTAGCACTGTTTTGGATAAAAGCCCACGCGGGATTGATAGGCAACGAGAGAGCGGATGAGTTAGGTCACCTAACCTAACCTAACCTAACCTAACCTAACCTAACCTAACCTAACCTAACCTAACCTAACCTAACCTAACCTAACCTAACCTAACCTAACCGTCCGTCAGTGCAAGCGCCAAGCTTTTAAAGTGCTCCGCGCCTCAAAAATCGGCAAAAATAGTAAAAATACGCAAATCGTGCAGTGATACAAGTGAAAGTGTGCGCCAACACCAGCGCCACGTGATAGTGCTAAAAGTTTCGGAATCGGATTGTTTTTCACTGATTGACAGTGAAAAACCCGATTTTTCGCTTCCCGAAAAAGTTTCAACTAAATACGCTGCACGATTTTCAGCGACGACCTGCATTTTTTATACTACACGTCGACGCCCCTTGGAGGACACTATAACTTGGCTGAGTCCCGGATTTTTCCTGGTTGAACTCGCCGAGTTATACCAAAAACCACCAATACACGTGTACACGTGTTCCAGGATCCAGAGGACCTGGAGCTTTTCTGACACCAGCACGACGTGAGCGCAGACGAGCGCTACCAGGGGACACCTCGATCACCGAAAACCAACCAGCCGCCACGAAGATTTCAGCTCTTCAAAAGTCAGTAAATTCAACTTCATCTTTAAATTCTTTTAACTTCTAAACAAGATCTGTAACGATATACTTTTTGGACACTATACAGTTAAACATATCGTTACAAACAAGTGTACAAATTTTCGGCATTTTCTATGCAACAGTTTTCAAGCTATCGATTTTAGAGCGTCCGACCAAACATAACCCCTAAAAAGTAGTGACGTCTTTGGTTGGAAAAATCGCCTAAAATCGCATCCATCCGGCAGCGGCTGACAGCGGACGGTGACGACAGTACCTACCTGGTGATTTTAGGAACTTTTGGCCCCATTCTGAGACACTTTTTGGAAAAATCAACACGTAACCGGGATTAGTAATAATTTAATAAATTGCATCATCTTTTTGCACCCGGCTTTTAGGTTCAAAATTCAGCCCCCAGCCCTCAGCCCCCAGCCCCCGAAAGATCTGGACGTTTCTCGAACTGTCTGGAACCTTCGATTGCGACAAGTAGTTTGTCAACTATTTTAGCGTGTCATCGAAGGTTCTCGAAAAACATCATCATCATCAGCTCGAGAAATAATCATCATCATTAGCCTAAATTATTATCATCATCAGCTCGGATAATAATCATCATCATCAGCTTGAATTATCATCATCAGCTGATAGGCCGTCCAGATTGCTATTGGGCTTTTAAGGGGCTGGAACTCCCCCCTCCTCTGACATAGGTGGCCTGGAAACGACTTTAGTCGGCATCTAGGTGACCTAGGACGAAATTAAGTATAAATTCAAAATTTTTTTTTTTTTTTTTTGGAAATTGTTCGTCGCAGACGGAGCTACCACTTGGTAGAGCCGGGGTTCAAAATTAAACGTGTTGATTTGAAGTGCGACTGTGTATAGGTTAAGTTTTATGACACTGCAGTCGTCCAAGTAGCACCTTGTCCACTTATTAATTTTCGTCGACTGCAGTTACGATAAAATATATTATATATATTTTAAAAAATTGATTTTAATTAGTTGTAAGTTTTAAATTTGTAAATTTATTTTTATTTTGTATCCAGTTGACGCCTTTACACGCAACTGGACCTCTTGACTTTCCGAACTTTTTCGGATTGCCTGTTTTATTTTGACGACTTTTTAATTTTATAATTTTATTTTATTTTATAATTTAATTTTAGAGAGTAATCTAACTGTGATTACTCTACTTGACTGCGTGTCGCGTATAAAGTCACAATTTTACTTGTGTAATATTAATATCAATAGGAACCTCGTGCCACTCCGACTAGTTTGCGCCCATCCCACTGTATTTTACTTTATTAATCATAATTGAATACTTTTTATTTACTTTTTACTACTTCTACAAATTTACTTTTTAAATAATTCATTTAAATTTCATCCCTGCTCGTAGAAGCCCTACCAAACCATGTTCGGATTTAGAACACCAGCCAAGTCAAGCATGGACGCAGACCCCCAAGGAGGAGTAGCCGAAGCCCTACCAGCGACATCGGGCGTGAGGAAGAGTATCGGGGAATGGGAGGTGGTGGGCAAACAAGCCCCCAAAAAACCCAACCTGACGCCTCCTCAAGCTCTTTCCGGGGCTGAACCCCCAAAGCCAAAACCGGCAGGCCGTAGGCTGTCGGCAGAAGCAACAGGGGGCCTAGCCAAACCGGAGAGCACTAAACGCTCGGAAAAGCTAGCAGAAGCAAGAGGCTGCCTGACCAAGGTGAAACTGCACATCAGCAGCTCGAGAAACCTCAAGACGGAGATAAAGAACGGAGTTATCGAAGCCGTCGAGCGCCTCTACCAACTGGCGAAAGAGGGATTCGCAGCTGGTGTGCAGAGACACAGAGTCGAAAGCGATAAGTGCACAGAGAAAGAGATCGACCTGGAAAAGGAAAAGGGGAAGGATGACGGAACGCACGCACTGGCGAAAACGATCGAGGAGCACATAAAGCTTCTGAAGGAGAACAGCCAACGAATGGAAGAGCTGAAGCAGACCCTCGAAAGGAAGACGTACGCCAGTGCAGTAGCAGCCCCCCCCAAGAGGCACTTCGCAGAGCAGACCGCGCTACACTCGGTAGTGGTAACGGCAAAGGATGAGACGGAAACTGGGGAGGAAGTATTGGAAAGAATCAGGAAAGCCGTAAAGGCAAAGGAAGGAGGAGTGGAAGTGGAAAGAATAAGGAAGGCGAAAGACAGGAAAGTTATAGTAGCATGTAGGACGGAAGAAGAAAGACAAAAGGTTAAGGCTAGGTTAACCAAGTCCACAGAACTTCAAGTGGAAGAGATCAAGAACAAAGATCCCTTAGTGAACCTCAGAGATGTACTCCAGTACAATAGTGACGAGGAAGTGCTGAGGGCACTAAGGAATCAGAACAAGAATTTGTTCGTAGGGTTAACCAAGGAGAACCAAAGAATGGATATAGCCTATAAGAAGAAGACGAGGAACCCGCACACCAGCCACGTAGTAATGAGGGTCTCCCCTAAACTGTGGCAGCGCATGGTCGAGGCCGAGACGGTGCACATTGACCTGCAGCGAGTCCGAGTGGCGGACCAATCGCCACTCGTTCAATGCTCGCTCTGTCTCGGTTACGGCCACAGTCGGCGTTTCTGTAAAGAAACGACCGAAAAGTGCAGCCACTGTGGAGGCGCCCATATGAAGGCTCAGTGCGCGGACTTGCTGGCAAACCTGCCACCTGCATGCTGCAACTGCGTTCATGCTAAGCAAACCAGGACAGACCACAACGCCTTTAGCAACGAATGTGCTATAAGGCGGAAATGGGACACACTGGCTAGATCTGCAGTAGCCTACTGCTAAGGTGGTCCCAAGCACAAGATATGTCCAAAATGGCAAAAGGCCATACCTCGTCGCCCAAGCAAATCTCCAACGTAAAGAACTGGCCACTGCGGATTTGATGCTTGAAGCGTACAACAGGAGGGTGGCATTTGCTCTGCTGCAAGAACCGTATGTTGGGGGTAGAGGTAGAATGGGGAACTACAGGGGTGTGAGAATTTTCCAGAGCACAAACCAAGGTGATGGTACCGTCAAAGCGGCAATCGCAGTCTTTGACAGCGAGCTTGACGTGATACAATGCCCTAACTTTACCACAAATAACATCGTTGTGGTAAAGATTAGAACAAGTGCCTGGGAGATTGTAGTGACCTCATTCTACTTCGAACCTAAACCGACACCTATTGAGCCGTACTTGCAGCAGTTAACAAAGATTGGACAACAATTCCGCCACAAGTTATTATTAGGAGGCGATACAAACGCCAAAAACTTGTGGTGGGGAAGCCCGACCGTCGACAGCAGAGGCGAAGACCTGGCCGGAACCCTGGAAGAAGTTAACTTGCAGGTGCTCAACGTGGGTGATATCCCAACATTCGACACCATCAGAGGGGATACGCGTTACACCAGCTTTGTGGACGTTACAGCCTGTACAGTGGATATGCTCGACTACGTGGACGACTGGAGGGTCGACGAGGGGATAACAACTTCCGACCACAACACTATCATTTTTAAAATCAATATTGAAAAATCAAAAGGCATTGACGTAGCCAAAACTACTAGGACTTTCTACAGCAAAAAAGCAAATTGGCCTGAATTTCATGAGAAATTGGGCCAATTGCTAGCGGCAAACAACATTAACAAAATAGAAATAGATAGAATCAACAATAAAATAGAATTAGAATCAATAGTCAATAAATATATGAGCAACGTCATAAAAACATCCAACTCATGCATACCTAAAATTAAACGTAAAAATAAATTCAATTTACCATGGTCGTCTGAAGAACTCGTCAGACTCAAGAAAGATGTCGCCACGAAGAAACGAAGGATTCGCTGTGCAGCGCCAATCCGCAGAGAGAAGGTGGTCACCGAGTACCTGCAGGCTAAGCAAACATATGAAGATGAGGCTAAAAAGGCACAGATCGCCAGTTGGAAGGGCTTCTGCGAAAAACAGGATAGGGAAAGTGTGTGGGATGGGATATATCGTGTAATAGGCAGGACGACTAAGAGGACGGAAGATCTTCCTCTGTCCAAGGAAGGCACAGTGCTAGACCAAAGGGCATCTGCCATTCTGCTGGCGGACACGTTCTACCCGGAGGACAATGAGGATACTGACAACGCAGAACATCAGCGTGTCAGGGAACTGGCCGAAATGGTAAACAGTCTGGAACATGACGAGCAACATGACCCACTGTTTACCATTGACGAACTAACTATCGCTACGGACAGTTTCAATCCGAAAAAAGCCCCGGGGGGGGATGGTCTGACAGCGGATATCTGCAAAATGATCATCGCACAGAACCCGGAAATTTTCCTAGCATTGGCAAATAAGTGCTTAACATTAGGTCACTTCCCAGAAGCTTGGAAAGAGGCCACAGTTGTGATACTCAGAAAGCCTGGGAAGACTGACTACACCAGCCCGAAGTCGTATAGACCAATCGGGCTGTTGCCAGTGCTAGGAAAGATTCTCGAGAAGATGGTCATGAGCAGAGTGAAATGGCATACCATTCCGAAAATGAGCGCGCACCAGTATGGCTTTATGCCCCAGCGTAGCACCGAGGACTCCCTCTATGTCCTTCTAGGATACATTCGTGGTAAGTTAGACCAGAAAAAGCTGGTAACAATGATATCGTTGGACATAGAGGGGGCTTTCGATAGCGCTTGGTGGCCCGCCATAAGGGTGCGCCTGGCTCAGGAGGGATGCCCTGTTAACATCAGAAGGGTCATCGATAGCTACCTTGAACAGAGAAAGATAAAATTGCGCTATGCGGGCGAGGAAGTGACCAAGACCACGACCAAAGGATGTGTACAAGGATCGATCGGCGGTCCTATCCTTTGGAACCTCCTCCTCGATCCTCTGCTGAAGGGTCTGGAGCAGCGTGGCGACTATTGCCAGGCTTTTGCAGATGACGTGGTGTTGGTGTTCGATGGAGACACCGCTCTTGAGGTCCAGCGACGTGCGAACGATGCCCTCGCCTATGTCCGGAATTGGGGTGTCAATAATAAGCTAAAGTTTGCTCCACACAAAACGAACGCAATGGTCATCACGCGTAAGCTTAAGTTTGACACTCCACTTCTGAAGATGGGCGATGTTGACATCGGCATGTCCACGGAAATCAAGATCCTCGGGCTGACCATTGACAACAAGCTGACATTTAATGCACACGCTTCAAATGTATGTAAGAAGGCATTAAATGTGTACAAGCAGTTGTCAAGGGCGGCCCGGGTCAGCTGGGGTCTTCATCCTGAGGTTATCCGCATCATCTACACCGCAGTTGTAGAGCCGATAACAATGTACGCCGCAAGCGCTTGGGCGTCTGCGACCAAAAAACTAGGCGTTCAAAAACAACTGAATGCTGTCCAAAGAGGATTCGCGCAAAAGCTTTGCAAGGCCTACCGCACTGTCTCTCTCAATTCCGCACTAGTGCTGACAGGTTTGCTCCCCCTCGACCTCCGTATACAAGAGGCAGCCGCCCTGTATGAGGCGAAGAGGGGCAGACCACCGGCGATACTGGTGGACAGAGAGATAGAGCGGAAGACAGCATTCAGCGAGATTCCCCACCCAGCGGAACAAAAAGGCTTGCAATTCGTGTGCCTGGCTGAGCAAAACCAAGTGGATATACACAGTAACCAACAGGTATGTATATTCACGGACGGCAGTAAGATCGACGGCAAGGTAGGGGCGGCATTGTCCTTTTGGACCAATGGCGCCGAAACCAAGAGCCTCAAGATGAAACTGCCGTCCTACGGCACGGTTTACCAGGCGGAATTGCTTGCCATTTGTAGAGCAACTGGGGAAATTCTCAAGCGCCCAGAAACGAGCTTTGGGGTTTACAGCGATTCAAGGTCATCCTTGGAGACCGTTGTAAACTCCCACTCACTTCATCCGCTCGCCGCCGAGGCTCGTAACAATCTAAAACAGTGCGCAAACCAGAATAAACAGGTAGCACTGTTTTGGATAAAAGCCCACGCGGGATTGATAGGCAACGAGAGAGCGGATGAGTTAGCAAAGGCCGCAGCCCTTAAAGCGAAAACGAAACCCGACTATGACCGAGTTCCGATATCATTCGTCAAGCGACAAATTCGTTTGCGCACGCGTGACGAATGGAACCGGAGGTATAAGTCAGGGGACACGGCGACAACTACCAAATTGTTTTTCCCCGACGCACTCCAGGCTTTCAGCATAGTGAGAAAGATAGAACCCGTCGGAATTTTAACACAGGTGCTGACAGGACATGGCGGCTTCTCCGCATATTTGAATGATTTTAAATGTAAAGATAGCCCGGACTGCATCTGTGAGCCGGGCAAACTTGAAAGTGTACTACATGTCCTGTCAGAATGCCCTGTCTATGGCTTGGAGAGGTACGAGGCAGAACACAAAATAGGATGTCTTATCACTGTAAATAATATAAGTAAGATTGTAAATGACAAAGACATCCGAGATGTTTTCATCGATTTTTGTGTTCAAGTAGCAAGTAAGGTTATAAATAAGAATAAATGATATATGTACATTTCTGTGATTATAAATGTGTATTGACGTAGGATAGTTTTTACTAGACCTATATGATGTGACTTTATTTTTACCTTTGTATAATAATTGTGTGTTTTTAGACTAAGATTATTTGAAAATAAAGACTGAACTGAAAAAATTATTTGCACACAATTCTCTGATTATGTCAGAGACGCGACACGCTGGCCGGGCCTTCGCGCCCGGTATAAAAAAAAAAAAAAAAAAAAAAAAAAAAAAAAAACCTAACCTAACCTAACCTAACCTAACCTAACCTAACCTAACCTAACCTAACCTAACCTAACCTAACCTAACCTAACCTAACCTAACCTTTTTTTTTTTTTTTTTTTTTTTACGTTGGGAAATCCGCACGGATACCTCGCTGTTGCGGGGACAATAGCGAGGTTATGCCGGACTCCAACCGGCTAAAACCCAACGGCGTTCCTTCTTAGCGCCTTTAAGCAAGGTCACGGGCACGCGGAAGCACTCTTCCACAACGTTGCCAGCGTGATCCAGCAAATACCGGATTGCCTTCTTGTTTTTTAAGTGCACAGTAAGGGTTCAGCGTGTCAGGACACCAAACACGCCGACCATCTAGGGGACCGATCTCCATTTGGGTGACAAGCTCCCCATACTTGTCACCCGGAGATTCGCGTTATGGTGGAATGCGACGGTCGTGGGCTAGACGTCTTCGCCCGGTTCTTCTGCGGCGAATGTCTTGTGAGGCAGGGTCGTCCTCACGAATTCGTTCCGCTGTCTCTTTTTGTCTCATTGCCTGCTCACAAAAAGAGGACACTGCGTCCCAGCAACTTTTATCTCTGACCATTTGGTCTATTATGGCTGGCAATGTCAGATCGTTGCCAACAACAGCTATCATATCCATGCGCAGCTCTGTGAAATCCACGCAATCAGCGAGCGTATGCTGCGCCGTGTCTTCAGTAAAGCCACATTGGTGGCACATCATGTTAGGTTCTCTACTCGCCACCCTGCACAAGTATCTCCCAAAACAACCGTGCCCAGAGAGAATCTGCACAAGGTGGAAGGTGAGGACCCCATGCTCTCTATTTATCCATGCCTTTAAGACCGGTCGTATGGCTTCTATGGTACGAAGACCTGCACTAGGGTGCTCCAGTCTGTAAATCCACTGACGAAGAAGACTTTGATGAGATCTCTGCCTTAGCCGTTTAATTTCTTCCGGCATAAGACGTTCACCACGGCTTCGTGCATCCGCGCTCTGCTGATACACCGCCGCGAGCAGTTCAGCGTCTAAGTCCCATGGTGGGGTGCCAGCCAGCACACACGCTGCCTCGTACGAGATAGTGTGGTAGCCTCTAACTACCCTTACAGCCATGATACGTTGTGGTCTGCGCAAGAGGGTCTTGTTGTGGTTGGACAACGCATCTACCCATATGGGCGCTCCGTAGAGTGCCATAGATCGAACTACGCCGGTGTATAACCGGCGTGCACTAACGTTTGGTCCACCCATATTCGGGAGAAGCCCACTCAGTGCCCCAGCGGTCCCTATCAATTTAGGAGCCAATCGACGGAAGTGCTCCTTAAAGTCCCAACGGCTGTCCAGGATAAGACCTAGGTACCGCATCGTCGGTTTGACCTGAATGGAAACACCACCTACCATGAGGCTAGCTCCGTTCGGAGGGGCTTGTCGAGGCCCGTGGAAACAAAGAGCCTCAGACTTTGTTAGTGCCACTTCCAAGCCTAACCTTCGTATTCTTCCTACGATCTGTGCGACACCAGCTGTTGCCAGTACAGCCGCTTGTCTGTAATTTTTACCAGTGGCTAGGACAAGAGTGTCGTCCGCATAGCACAATACGCTCACTCCAATTAAATTGGCACCTCGTAGTACGCTGTCGTACCCAATGTTCCACAGGAGTGGTCCGAGAACCGACCCCTGTGGAACACCGCACGACATGCTTTTATGGTTCCACTCGACAGCAGCGGGATATTTTACCGCCCTGTTAGATAAATATGCCTCCACGATATGCCTCAGATAGCGGGGTATGTGATGATATCTAAGTGCCTCCCTAATGCAATTCCAAGGAAGGGAATTGAAAGCGTTGGCGATGTCTAGAGACACCGCCAAAACAACTTCTCCCCTCGACACAACTTCCTTGCTTAAGGTCTTTACACACGAAATAGCATCTATCGTAGAGCGACCTCGACGAAATCCGAACTGATGATCACTTAAATTTGGACCCACGGTTGTCAAGTGCTTAACTAATCGAGCAAATATGATGCGCTCAAAGAGCTTGCTGAGTTCGTCAAGTAAGACGATCGGTCGGTAGGCTGAGGGTAAATCAGCTGGACGCCCCTCTTTCTGCAATAGCACTAGTTTTCCAGTCTTCCAAGCTGGTGGAAAACTACCCTGATCTAAGCATGCGTTAAACAGCCGCCTTACTCTAGGCTCCAACGCTTTTACCTCACCCTTGAGTGCCAACACCCATGCACGTCCGGGTATACCATCTGGACCAGGAGCTGTATTCTTAGCTTGAAGCTGTAGAACCGCTCTCTCCAATTCACCCTCCGTTACCTCAGGGACAGCGTCCTCCTCATTCTCTGTCAAGGGTTGCCCAATAACTGGTAGTACTGGCTCGGTACTGTCAGGGAAAAGAGCTGATACAACTTCTCTCAGCAGTTGTGGCTCCAAAGTTCGAGTCAGTGGAGGGGCCCAAGGGCGAAGCTTACGCCTGACCATTTTATATGGTCGTCCCCATGGATCAACGTTAAGAGATTCCAGCATTTCATTTCGCGCCGCCGCTTTGGCCTCTCCGATGGCTACTTTTAGGTTCGTGACGCGTTCTCTATAGATGGTGTAGAGTTCAGTCTCTTCCTGCTCGTTGCGCTGACGCCTTCTGCGGCACCTGGTGTACTGGCGCCTAGCTTCTACGCATGATCTACGCAGCTGAGCAATATCATCCGACCACCAGTACACCTGCTGCCGAGATGAATATTGACGCGCTCTTGGCATACCAGCATCACAAACTTGTACCATTGCAGCGCTTAACCAATCTGCCTCCCTTTCAACATTCACTGGGCCATCTGGTACTGAAATCCAGGCTTGGACCAGTGATGCCTCAAGTAATACGTCTCTGTCGAGTTGCTTAAGCGACCACCTTGGGCTGTCTCCTCGCAGTGATCGAGTTGGGTCTCTAGATGTTGTTTGAGGTGCCGAAACGTAAAACCGGATATATCTGTGGTCAGACAATGTCTCTGTGTTCTCCATAACCTTCCAGTCTTGGATACGCTGCGTCATAGCAAGGCTTGAGAATGTCACATCTACAATAGATCCTCCATGTTGCCGAATGCAAGTTTCTACCGACCCACGGTTGATTACAACTAATCCAGCTCCAGTTGCCCATTCTGTAAGAACTTCACCGCGAGCATCGGTCGCTGGGGATCCCCACGCTTGGGATTTAGCATTGAAATCTCCAGCCACCAAAACATGCGTGATGCGATCATGAGCAAAAAGAGTCCGCACATTGATCAAAAACTGCTCGAACTCTGCAAGTGTTCTATTTGGTGAGAAATATACACCAACAACCATAACACCGGATACAATAGCCGCGACGCATCCCTGACCCTTCGCTACTTTTTCGAAGGGTGGGGAGCTCGCGGCCTGGGTGACAATGGCCACTGATTCCTCATGGTCTCCCACCCAGTTGTCCCTATTTGGGATAGAGTACGGCTCACACACTACCGTTACGTGAATTGACCACTGTGCCATACTTTGGAGTAAAAGATCCTGAGCTTTGGCACAGTGATTTATATTCGCCTGCAGAAAATGCATTGCCATAACTAATCAGTAGCCATCGATACCTCCTCAGCCCTTTGCACTAATGGGCGTTCAGGCTGCGAGTTGGTTTTGAAACCTACTCCAGGTCTTCTTCCTTTCTTGCTTTTCAAACAAGTGCAACTTTTGCTACCTACCCGATGATCCGACGGCTTATTAGCCGCAGCACACACGGTGCAATGCGGTGCAGCTGAGCATTGATTTGCTTTATGCCCAAGATTACCACAACGGTAGCATTGTCCACTGCGGTCTATTTCTGCTGTGCATAGCTGCTTTACATGGCCGACTTCCAGGCAGCGATAGCACATCATGGGTTTCGCCTCAAGCAGTTTTACTGTAGCTGAAACCCAACCTACAAGCAAGCGACCACTCTCAGCTACTTTTTTTGCCGCTGCTACAGGACAGCGAAGCCACAGAGACCCGAGTCCGTTGCGATCTCGTCGAACGGCCCCACATTTCAGAGTGTCTTCAAGAATATCGCCTACTTTACATATAGCGGCCTTAACTTCACTCTCCGAAACAGAGTCGTCAAGTCCCGAAACACGTAACTCAACACATTTATTTGGTCTCGTGACCTGAACACTTTCCATAGGTAGTAGCTCACGCAGTTTTTTGGCGAGCTCGTCCGCTTTTACACCACTGGTGGAGCCTGGTACTTCTAGTACTCGTGCGCCTGTGGCTGCTCGACGAAATCGTACAGATGGAATGCCAAACTCTTCAAGCTTAATTTTGCTTTTAGCTTCAGCTATCAGCCCAGCGTATGTCACGCCCTTTGCTTCAGCTTCAGGCTGTAGGGAAATGACTACGGCAGCCGACCGCGGAGGGCGGAGCTTAGAAGCTCGCGTCTTAGCTTCTGAGTTACTGGGAACTATTCCATTTTTCTTCTTTTTACCCCGGACGACCGTACTCCAGCCTTCACCAGAATCCGGAGTTGTCGGTGCTACTTTAGGTGCCGGTTGTATCGCTCGTGGTTCAGCTCTTGCTGCAGGCTTTGCAGCAGGTTCTTGGCTATTAGAAACCTTCCCTTGTTTGGCTTTCTTCTTTTCTCCACTTTTAAGGGTGGCAGTTGAAGCCACATTAATAGCCTCATTCTTTTTTCGGTCCGCAGCCAAGGGCGGCCGGACACGCTGCACTGGAAGAAGTCGTTCCTCAAGGGCATCTAGTCGTGCATTTACCATGGTGCCCACCTTTACCATGATGTCTCGCTCAAAGTCTTCACTGTTTCGAGGTATATGAGGAACACGCAGCAGCTGAGGACATGCATCTGCTGTTTGCGACCTCTCCGCAGGAATCGATCCTTCAGTATCGGCATTTGCCAATACCAAATTGTCCTGTTTAGGAATCTGCTTCACTGCCTCCTTCAACTGAGCAATCTCCTTGCGGAGATTATCAATTTCTTCTCTCATCTTCGTATTCTCCGATTGCAATTTCCTCGTCTCATTTGTGGTCGAATGGTTGCGTAACTCCGTCACAGCGTCTTTGATTGACGCTACCGCATCTTTGAGAGCACGAACAAAGGTGCCCTTAAGATTTGAGGACTTGGTAGCAACTTTTTCTACTATTGCCACATTGTCCATAACCACTTTAGTGAGCTCGGAAGCAGTTTTGCCCTCTGAATCATCCATTTGGTCCGTAGAAGTGCCAGAAAGCCTGGAACTTAATCGTCTATGGGCTAAATTAGCCACTTCTTCTTCAGCTCGCAACCTAAGCTCCTCTCGTTTGGCGGCATTAAGAGCTGCCTTGGCCTTAGCAAGACCAACATATTGGCCTGTAGTGGGAGGGCGTCCTCTGCCTTTCCTAGCGGCTGGTGGTCCAACTCCACCCTCTGAGTCCTCGCCTGAGGCGGGACTGGACCCAGAATTTTTCCGCTTCCTCCAGAATTTGCTAGGTATGCAATGTTCTTCGTCAATGGATTTAACAGTCTCAAAACTCATTCCAGACGTAGAGTCTGAGTCACTTCCTCCATCTCGGTTACTCGCTGTTGATACAGCTGTCTTTTCTTTCCTTTTATTTTTTTTAAGTTTTGACCCTTTGGGTCGAGAGTTAAGACTCTCACGGCGGTTGTTGCCCCCCCCAGAATACGAGGGGCTGAGTGCCCTATGAAGGACACTGAGGGATTCTCCGTCCTCGGTGAGTTCGGTACCCTCCTGGGGTATATATTTTTCACAAGACGCCATTTCATTGTTTTTTTCCTTCTTTTTTGTCGATGGGGGTGAGATCCCCCAATAGTGTGTGGTGTCCTCGCTGCCGGGCTCCCCCCGACCATGCATCCCATCGGCGAACACCGAACCTTGGGATTCGGCCCAAGTTGAACGCTTTTCCACTGTGCCCTCTTAAAAGCAGACGGCCCAGTGGAAAAGCCATAACCCCCCTAATCCATGCAAACCCCCGCCCAGATTATCCCGCTCCCTGACGGTCCTTTGCAGGCGGTGGATGTGTAAACTGTCCAACAAGACATGCACACCCATTCATGCTCGCCGTCCAAAGTTCGCATCACCGAGATTCAGCATATGGCTGAGACGCTGATCGAAACCCGCAACCATGATGGTCGCCCAATCCCCCGACTCACGCCGCCGCTACCCGGACTCTCCAGGACGCCGGCTGAGTCCCACCCCCACTTTTCTTTTGCGAACCTCCCCTTGGGAAGGGCCACAAAAGAAAAGCTTAAGCTAGTTATTCGCCATCGGCAGCGAGATCTCACAATGAGAAGTCGCGCACCGATGCCCAGGATGCACCACGAGGAGGTCAACTAGTACGCACCCCAACCTAACCTTTTTTTTTTTTTTTTTTTTTTTTAACGTTGGGAAATCCGCACGGATACCTTGCTGTTGCGGGGACAATAGCGAGGTTATGCCGGACTCCAACCGGCTAAAACCCAACGGCGTTCCTTCTCAGCGCCTTTAAGCAAGGTCACGGGCACGCGGAAGCACTCTTCCACAACGTTGCCAGCGTGATCCAGCAAATACCGGATTGCCTACTTGTTTCAAGTGCACAGTAAGGGTTCAGCGTGTCAGGACACCAAACACGCTGACCATCTAGGGGACCGATCTCCATTTGGGTGACAAGTTCCCCATACTTGTCACCCGGAGATTCGCGTTATGGTGGAATGCGACGGTCGTGGGCTAGACGTCTTCGCCCGGTTCTTCTGCGACGAATGTCTTGTGAGGCAGGGTCGTCCTCACGAATTCGTTCCGCTGTCTCTTTTTGTCTCATTGCCTGCTCACAAAAAGAGGACACTGCGTCCCAGCAACTTTTATCTCTGACCATTTGGTCTATTATGGCTGGCAATGTCAGATCGTTGCCAACAACAGCTATCATATCCATGCGCAGCTCTGTGAAATCCACGCAATCGGCGAGCGTATGCTGCGCCGTGTCTTCAGTAAAGCCACATTGGTGGCACATCATGTTAGGTTCTCTACCCGCCACCCTGCACAAGTATCTCCCAAAACAACCGTGCCCAGAGAGAATCTGCACAAGGTGGAAGGTGAGGACCCCATGCTCTCTATTTATCCATGCTTTCAAGACCGGTCGTATGGCTTCTATGGTACGAAGACCTGCACTAGGGTTCTCCAGTCTGTAAATCCACTGCCGAAGAAGATTTTGATGGGATCTCTGCCTTAGCCGTTTAATTTCTTCCGGCATAAGATGTTCACCACGACTTCGTGCATCCGCGCTTTGCTGATACACCGCCGCGAGCAGTTCAGCGTCTAAGTCCCATGGTGGGGTGCCAGCCAGCACACACGCTGCCTCGTACGAGATAGTGTGGTAGCCTCTAACTACCCTTACTGCCATGATACGTTGTGGTCTGCGCAAGAGGGTCTTGTTGTGGTTGGACAACGCATCTACCCATATGGGCGCTCCGTAGAGTGCCATAGATCGAACTACGCCGGTATATAACCGGCGTGCACTAACGTTTGGTCCACCCATATTCGGGAGAAGCCCACTCAGTGCCCCAGCGGTCCCTATCAATTTAGGAGCCAATCGACGGAAGTGCTCCTTAAAGTCCCAACGGCTGTCCAGGATAAGACCTAGGTACCGCATCGTCGGTTTGACCTGAATGGAAACACCACCTACCATGAGGCTAGCTCCGTTCGGAGGGGCTTGTCGAGGCCCGTGGAAACAAAGAGCCTCAGACTTTGTTAGTGCCACTTCCAAGCCTAACCTTCGTATTCTTCCTACGATCTGTGCGACACCAGCTGTTGCCAGTACAGCCGCTTGTCTGTAATTTTTACCAGTGGCTAGGACAAGAGTGTCGTCCGCATAGCACAATACGCTCACTCCAATTAAATTGGCACCTCGTAGTACGCTGTCGTACCCAATGTTCCACAGGAGTGGTCCGAGAACCGACCCCTGTGGAACACCGCACGACATGCTTTTATGGTTCCACTCGACAGCAGCGGGATATTTTACCGCCCTGTTAGATAAATATGCCTCCACGATATGCCTCAGATAGCGGGGTATGTGATGATATCTAAGTGCCTCCCTAATGCAATTCCAAGGAAGGGAATTGAAAGCGTTGGCGATGTCTAGAGACACCGCCAAAACAACTTCTCCCCTGGACACAACTTCCTTGCTTAAGGTCTTTACACACGAAATGGCATCTATCGTAGAGCGACCTCGACGAAATCCAAACTGATGATCACTTAAATTTGGACCCACGGTTGTCAAGTGCTTAACTAATCGAGCAAATATGATGCGCTCAAAGAGCTTGCTGAGTTCGTCAAGTAAGACGATCGGTCGGTAGGCTGAGGGTAAATCAGCTGGACGCCCCTCTTTCTGCAATAGCACTAGTTTTCCAGTCTTCCAAGCTGGTGGAAAACTACCCTGATCTAAGCATGCGTTAAACAGCCGCCTTACCCTAGGCTCCAACGCTTTTACCTCACCCTTGAGTGCCAACACCCATGCACGTCCGGGTATACCATCTGGACCAGGAGCTGTATTCTTAGCTTGAAGCTGTAGAACCGCTCTCTCCAATTCACCCTCCGTTACCTCAGGGACAGCGTCCTCCTCATTCTCTGTCAAGGGTTGCCCAATAGCTGGTAGTACTGGCTCGGTACTGTCAGGGAAAAGAGTTGATACAACTTCTCTCAGCAGTTGTGGCTCCAAAGTTCGAGTCAGTGGAGGGGCCCAAGGGCGAAGCTTACGCCTGACCATTTTATATGGTCGTCCCCATGGATCAACGTTAAGAGATTCTAGCATTTCGTTTCGCGCCGCCGTTTTGGCCTCTCCGATGGCTACTTTTAGGTTCGTGACGCGTTCTCTATAGATGGTGTAAAGTTCAGTCTCTTCCTGCTCGTTGCGCTGACGCCTTCTGCGGCACCTGGTGTACTGGCGCCTAGCTTCTACGCATGATCTACGCAGCTGAGCAATATCATCCGACCACCAGTACACCTGCTGCCGAGATGAATATTGACGCGCTCTTGGCATACCAGCATCACAAACTTGTACCATTGCAGCGCTTAACCAATCTGCCTCCCTTTCGACATTCACTGGGCCATCTGGTACTGAAATCCAGGCTTGAACCAGTGATGCCTCAAGTAATACATCTCTGTCGAGTTGCTTAAGCGACCACCTTGGGCTGTCTCCTCGCAGTGATCGAGTCGGGCCTCTAGATGTTGTTTGAGGTGCCGAAACGTAAAACCGGATATATCTGTGGTCAGACAATGTCTCTGTGTTCTCCATAACCTTCCAGTCTTGGATACGCTGCGTCATTGCAAGGCTTGAGAATGTCACATCTACAATAGATCCTCCATGTTGCCGAATGCAAGTTTCTACCGACCCACGGTTGATTACAACTAATCCAGCTCCAGTTGCCCATTCTGTAAGAACTTCACCGCGAGCATCGGTCGCTGGGGATCCCCATGCTTGGGATTTAGCATTGAAATCTCCAGCCACCAAAACATGAGTGATGCGATCATGAGCAAAAAGAGTCCGCACATTGATCAAAAACTGCTCGAACTCTGCAAGTGTTCTATTTGGTGAGAAATATACACCAACAACCATGACACCGGATACAATAGCCGCGACGCATCCCTGACCCTTCGCTACTTTTTCGAAGGGTGGGGAGCTCGCGGCCTGGGTGACAATGGCCACTGATTCCTCATGGTCTCCCACCCAGTTGTCCCTATTTGGGATAGAGTACGGCTCACATACTACCGTTACGTGAATTGACCACTGTGTCATACTTTGGAGTAAAAGATCCTGAGCTTTGGCACAGTGATTTATATTCGCCTGCAGAAAATGCATTGCCATAACTAATCAGTAGCCATCGATACCTCCTCAGCCCTTTGCACTAATGGGCGTTCAGGCTGCGAGTTGGTTTTGAAACCTACTCCAGGTCTTCTTCCTTTCTTGCTTTTCAAACAAGTGCAACTTTTGCTACCTACCCGATGATCCGACGGCTTATTAGCCGCAGCACACACGGTGCAATGCGGTGCAGCTGAGCATTGATTTGCTTTATGCCCAAGATTACCACAGCGGTAGCATTGTCCACTGCGGTCTATTTCTGCTGTGCATAGCTGCTTTACATGGCCGACTTCCAGGCAGCGATAGCACATCATGGGTTTCGCCTCAAGCAGTTTTACTGTTGCTGAAACCCACCCTACAAGCAAGCGACCACTCTCAGCTACTTTTTTTGCCGCTGCTACGGGACAGCGAAGCCACAGAGACCCGAGTCCGTTGCGATCTCGCAGAACGGCCCCACATTTCAGAGTGTCTTCAAGAATATCGCCTACTTTACATATAGCGGCCTTAACTTCACTCTCCGAAACAGAGTCGTCAAGTCCCGAAACACGTAATTCAACACATTTATTTGGTCTCGTGACCTGAACACTTTCCTTAGGTAGTAGCTCACGCAGTTTTTTGGCGAGCTCGTCCGCTTTTACACCACTGGTGGAGCCTGGTACTTCTAGTACTCGCGCGCCTGTGGCTGCTCGACGAAATCGTACAGATGGAATGCCAAACTCTTCAAGCTTAATTTTGCTTTTAGCTTCAGCTATCAGCCCAGCGTATGTCACGCCCTTTGCCTCAGCTTCAGGCTGTAGGGAAATGACTACGGCAGCCGACCGCGGAGGGCGGAGCTTAGAAGCTCGCGTCTTAGCTTCTGACTTACTGGGAACTATTCCATTTTTCTTCTTTTTACCCCGGACGACCGTACTCCAGCCTTCACCAGAATCCGGAGTTGTCGGTGCTACTTTAGGTGCCGGTTGTGTCGCTCGTGGTTCCGCTCGTGCTGCAGGCTTTGCAGCAGGTTCTTGGCTATTAGAAATCTTCCCTTGTTTGGCTTTCTTCTTTTCTCCACTTTTAAGGGTGGCAGTTGAAGCCACATTAATAGCCTCATTCTTTTTTCGGTCCGCAGCTAAGGGCGGCCGGACACGCTGCACTGGAAGAAGTCGTTCCTCAAGGGCATCTAGTCGTGCATTTACCATGGTGCCCACCTTTACCATGATGTCTCGCTCAAAGTCTTCTCTGTTTCGAGGTATATGAGGAACACGCAGCAGCTGAGGACATGCATCTGCTGTTTGCGACCTCTCCGCAGGAATCGATCCTTCAGTATCAGCATTTGCCAATACCAAATTGTCCTGTTTAGGAATCTGCTTCACTGCCTCCTTCAACTGAGCAATCTCCTTGCGGAGATTATCTATTTCTTCTCTCATCTTCGTATTCTCCGATTGCAATTTCCTCGTCTCATTTGTGGTCGAATGGTTGCGTAACTCCGTCACAGCGTCTTTGATTGACGCTACCGCATCTTTGAGAGCACGAACAAAGGTGCCCTTAAGATTTGAGGACTTGGTAGCAACTTTTTCTACTATTGCCACATTGTCCATAACCACTTTAGTGAGCTCGGAAGCAGTTTTGCCCTCTGAATCATCCATTTGGTCCGTAGAAGTGTACCGGGAAAGTAATACTGTGTGAATGATGAAGAGAATTGATGAAGAAGAGAAGCTTCTACCCTACCTAAAATGGTAGTAAAAAAATACAAAAGTTAAATTTAAATTAAATATGATTTATTATATTATATATTTATCTCAGAAGGAGGGCACATAAATTTATAAGGGGTGGTTCTGAGCCTGAAGATTCTGTGTCTATTTCTGCTTCCGTAGCGAAGCACTCCCCTGATGTGAGTCCGGCTGAAGATGGTAGTTGGGGACCAAAGGGTGACGGAGTAGTGCCGCGTAGTAGGCAATCAGGAGCAGTCCGGGATCCGGGAATTGGTTGGCCTCTGCACTAGAACGCGCAGCCAACCTGTGCGAAGTTGTGCGATGTTCCTGTGCGAAGTAGTGCGATGTTCGGGATCCGGGAATTGGTTGGTCTCTGCACTAGAACGCGCAGCCAACCTGTGCGAAGTTGTGCGATGTTGTGCGAAGTTGTGCGAAGTTCGGGATCCGGGAATTGGTTGGCCTCTACACTAAAACGCGCAGCCAACCTGTGCGAAGTACCTGGAATCCACAAAACCAGCGGATTACACACTGATTTAACTACTTCCGTTCCTAGGGTCCACCACGGAAACACGAAGAAAGCAGGTAGGTACTTACGTAGTAGTTTTATAGTCCGTGGTGGTACCAACAATCAGAACGGAGTTTACAATTAATTCAAAAGCTAAAGGCCAAAAGAAAACAGAAGAAGCTACGTTAATATTTAAGTTATTAATTAGGTTTCTTGAGAACCGTTACAAAAAAAATAAAAATCAAGGTAGATGAACAAAAATTGAAATGTAATTAAAGATTAATTACATTTCTCACAGTTAAAATAAACAAACTAAATGAGTGCTATTACTACAAATGAAAAGCTGAAAATGAATGATAGTTAATACACAGTATGAACAAAATAGCAAATCATGATTGTGTTTTTGTGTGTCATTCAAAACTTACCCTATATCGGGAAATCACTTCAAACTTTAAAATATAACGACGCGATGTCAGTTGAAGTCATACTTTGAATTATGATGTAAAAAAAGTAAGAATGCACTTATTGTAATTTAAATTATCGCGCTTGCTTGCTAGGGCGCAAGACTAGCGTGAACCGGCTCAAAAGTCAGCCTAGCAACGACTGTCGCGAGGCGCGGCCGCAGGCTCGTTTACTGTCGTCATACCCCTTGCCTCATGCCTCTGCCCGCGACCAGTTCAAAATCTGTGCGTCATCGCTAGCTACAGAAAGATATTACTTACTTTAGCTGACAAAACTATAAATGAATTGAAATTACTGAAAGCATTATTTTTAACCGACTTCAAAACAGGAGGAGGTTCTCAATTCAACTGTATGTTTTATTTGTAATTATTTTAGTAGTTAATTAATTTGTAAATATGTATATATTTTATAAATTTTTATTAGATTAAGTTATTTTAAAAATACATGTAACGCTTCGTTACATTACCCGCCTGTCCCTCGTAAGGATTTTAATTTAAAATTAAAATCCGCAAACTATAAATCTGTATCAATTTCTTACAATTATCTTTCATACATCCTTTCATACCTCACCAGCGTTCAACAAAAACAAAAATAAATCAAATAATATTATAATTATAAGACTCATCCTAACATGGGGAAAGTCATAGGTCATAAAATTCGACTTACGACTTTTTGTAAGAAATGTAAAAAATTGTGATGGGCATGGGCAACAACGAATATAAATTACTATTGAACGTTTAAAAATAACTTATGATATTTAAGATTGTTGACCTAATATTTTTAGGTCTTTAATATGCCAAGTGCCCAAGTTCTTGCCCGACATGTCTTCTAGAACGTAGACAAGAGGCGAGCGCTTCTCGACAACTTTGCATTTGATATATTTCGGAGCTAACTTTTTACTGAAAAACTTATCCTTATCACTCAGGACATAAGCGCGTTTGTAAACAGTGTCTCCTACACTAAATTCAAAAGACTTTCTTCGTAAGTTATAGTGTGTACTATTTTTGGCATGAGCATGATACAAAGATTTCTGAACCTGGTCGAACGTCGAGCTCATACAACCCAGATTCTCAGCGTACACGTCTCTAGGCAAAAACAAAACCTCATCACCCAAATCAATATCAGTATAATGAGAGCCACATACTACCAGTTCTCGCCCAAAAACAAGGAATGATGGCGTAAACCCTGTCGCTTCATTAACCGAATTATTAATGGCGAATTGGACACTAGGTATGAAAGAATCCCATGATCGGTGATCGTTTTGTACAAACGTAGAAATGCATGTTATTATTGTTTTATTATACCTCTCGACAGTATTTATTTGGGGGGTATATTTTGGCGTAAAAAATACGTTTGGGACGCTATACTTTTTAAATAGTGCTTTTGTATGACCGCTGATAAACTGGGAACCGTTATCCAGAAAAATTGTCTGGGGAACACCATGAACAAGGAATATCTGCTCTTCCAAAATTCGGACAATAATATCCGATGTTGCCTTTTTAATTGGGTAAATGTGGCAAAATTTAGAAAAGCAACATGTTACTACTAATATGTGACAATTTCGATTTCGAGTTACGGGTAGGGGACCCATTAAATCTATGGAAATCATTTGATAAGGCCGTGAGCATTGCTTGGGACGACCCATTTCTCCAAGAGTAGCGTGGTTTTGAGTTTTATACTGGAGACAAATGGAACAAGAACTAACCAAATTTGCTACATCTCGATACATGCCTGGCCAGTAGTACCTAAGCGCAACACGTTTGTATGTCTTAAAAATGCCCAAATGACCGGCAGTTGGCTCACTATGATTCGCCGTAATGACAGCATCCCTAAGTTCGGAAGGAACTACCTCTTTCCATGAAAATTCATTACTGAGATGGCATTTATTCTTACTAAGGCGATAGAGAGTTTCATTCTTGACCTGAAAATTTGGATATTGTATAGGTTTTGTTAAGCAGTTGTTGTAAATGCTTTTGTACCAATCATCACTACTGGTCGCGATTGATTTAGCGGTAACGATAGAAGCAATTGGGAGAGCTCTTGACAGAGCGTCAGGTATTACGTTGTCTACACCGCGACGATGTCTGATTTCAAAATCAAAAGACGACAAACGAACGCCCCAACGCGCGAGTCTACCCGTAGGGTTGTTCAAAGAAAGGAACCACTTAAGCGCACTATGGTCTGTATAGACCACGAAAGTTTTACCGTTTTCCACATAACAACGCCAATGCTCTAAGGCAACAAGAACAGCCAAAGTCTCACGTTCGGTGATGCTGTAATTTTTCTCCGCTGCCGTCAACGATCGACTCATATAAGCGATGGGATGTTCCTTGCCCTCGATACACTGCGTGAGCATAGCGCCTACCCCATAATTACTCGCGTCGGTGTGCACTTGGAATGGCTGATCGTAATTTGGACACGAGAGAACCGGTGCAGAAACCAAGCATTCCTTCAGTGCCTTGAACGCCGCGTCAGCCTCATCAGTCCATTGGAAAGGTGGAGTGTTCTTCTTACCAGAAGTCAACTTATTGAGTGGTCCTGCGATCGTACTGAAATTAGGAACGAATCGGCGATACCAGGTGGCTGTTCCTAAAAATCGTTTGAGCTCCTTACGATTAGTAGGAGTAACGTAATTTAGTATGGCCTCTACCTTATCTGGATCGGTTCGCAACCCGTTCGCATCAACCACATAACCTAAGTATTTAAGTTGACTTCGGAAGAACTCACATTTTTCTAAGTTAATGGTCAAGTTGGCCTTGCGTAATTTGTCCAGGACACGAAGGAGGAGAGAGACGTGCTCATCGAAAGTACTACTTACTATAACAACATCATCTAAGTATGCGAATATGCGATGATCCACATTCCCTAACAATGCATCAACTAAACGCTGTTGTGTGGCAGGAGCATTAGTCAGTCCAAAAGGTGTAGTCTTGAATTTTAATGTACCACGGCCTGGGACGTAAAATGCTGTCTTGTCTCGATCCTGCTCTGCGATAGGAATCTGCCAAAAAGCCTTAGACAAATCTAGACTACTAAGGAAACGCGCGTCGCGCAAATTGTCTAATATCTCAGAGATATATGGCAAGTTATACGCGTCTCGCTTAGTCACCGAGTTGAGCTTCCTGCTGTCGAGACAAAATCGAGGCTGGCCATTTTTCTTATTGACAAGAAGGACAGGGCTTTGCCACGCACTTTCACAATATTCCACCACATCTAAACCCAGCATCTCATCTACCTGCTCGACTAGGATTTTTTGTTTTTCAGGCGAGAGCCTATAGTACCTTTGCCTAATGGGAGGAGAATCGCCAGTATCAATGTGATGGGTAATCAAGTGAGTCCGACCTAAACCTTTGCGGTCGAAAGATATGTCATTATATTGGTCTACGATATTATCAGCGATAGCTCTTTGAGAATCATCTAAGTTATCATAAGAGTGAACAAAAGTGTTCGGACTATTTACACTTAGATCCATAAGTGGAACCGAACCTAACTGTAGGGAACCTAAATATCTGGGACATAAATGAAACGCCCTCCAGAAATCAATGCCTAGAATCAGTGATGAATTAATTTCCGGAACAATATAGGTTTTCAATATATGAAACTGGTTTTCAAAATTTATCGGTAAATTAATGTAACCTAGACTTTGAAGAGTCTGACCACCAGCAGCAACTATTGACAACCTATCATCAGTGCAAAGCTTAAGGCCACGGCTAAGCAACGTATCATGCGCATTATTGCCAATAATGGTGACCGCGGAACCAGAATCAAGGAGACCTGAGGCAGTAATGTCATTTATTTTAATATTTATATATGGTCGCGTATCATTCAGAGGTTTATCTTCCAGAATTGTCGCAATTTTGTAACAGTTAAAAAACCTACGTACAGTTTCCAACCATTCATCCCATTCATTCTTATCACAGCGACCTGATGGCGATGAAATGGCGCGACAATCCTGCGAAACTAGTTTTTTGAATTGCAATTAGGGCAATCGGGTTTTTTGACACCTTTGCGACCACACTTAAAGCACATAACCTCAGTGTTCTGACAATACTTTAAACTATGTGTATTGTTACGGCATCTAGGACAGTAAGGCATCTTTCGGTTATCATCAGAACCATTTTTGTATATAGAATGTAAATATTTTTCATTAATATTATTGTTAGAGTTAGGTTTAGAATAAGTTTGATTATGGCTTGGAAAATTTGGTCTTTGTTTGAAAGTGTTTGTTTTTTCTTTGTATGCAAACTCTGGTGCTAACAAATTACTGGAAGAAGCAACAGAAGGCTCACGAAATTGGGCCAACCGAGACTGAACATTCTCATAATTCCTACACAGAATACGCAATTGTTCTATACTCGTAATTACAGTTGCAGAAGCTAAAGTGCTTGCATAACATGGTCTTATATTATGTAACATTATTTCGAGTCTGTCTTCTTCTAACAAAGGCTTCGATAACCGCGCAAACATACCAGACAAAATCGATAGATAAATTGTAATGTTTTCTGCTTCGCCTTGAGTCCTAGACCGAATCTCGGCTAATAACTGATAGTCATAATCTGATTTGTCGAAGTCCTTTTTCAGAAGGTCGACTAATTCATCCCAAGTTGACACCTGTTCCTTAACGCTTCGGAACCAATGTAGTGCATTATCAACGAAAATTTCAGTGGCAAATGACAGAAGCTTAGTGTCAGAAATGTTACGAGCTTCACTAAACTCCTTTACTCGTTGTATAAAAGATCGTACACAAGACTTCCCATCATACTTTAATTTACCTAATTCTGAAAGAGTCCTACCACTACCTTCACAAGTGACTGAGACGTGAACTGGTGCGGGCACGGCATGCGATTCCGAGCTAGCGCAAGCAACAGAGAGAGGGTCTACACTTCTATCTTTAAGAATAAGTAGCTTTTCGTAAAGCTCTTTAAAAAGCGTGTTGCATTCCAAATGTTTACTAATCAACTTTTCATCTGCACTAACACGATTGAGCCTGTGATACAGATGATGGAAGACGTTCTCGATACGAGCCAATGTATTTTTGTCTAAAAGTTCTACAGCAATTATAGTTGATTTAATTTTCTCTAAAAGTTCAAAAACAATCGACAAGTCTTCCGCCGGTTCCAGATGGGAACACAAAATGTCCTCAGATGGATACATTTGACTCAACTTACCAATCTGTTTCCTAATATCTGCCACAGTGCTTGCAGGAGTCTCACCTCTGACGGCAACTTCATATTCTAACTCAGACTTTTGCAGAGAAAGATATTTAATAGGGAAAGACATATTTCCCAAAATATATTAAAATTAACACCGAGTATAAGTAAGGATTGTTGTAAATGACACACAAAACTGGTTAAAGTGATCAATGATGAAAATACTCCGTTCTGTTACAATTCACTTTAACAGAACGCTCTGGTTTGATAAAATAAATACTAAAAAATTAAACATAACTAAAAAACCCAAAATAAAAATAAAATTGTTCAAAATGTTTGCAACTGGTGTGAAAGCATCTAAACGATGTAGTTTATGTCTAAAAACTTAAAACACCGAAAAAAAAAAAAAATTATTTAATTAAAAGTTTTTAAAAACTTTTGTACCAGACTGTACTTTTTCGTTAAAAAATATTTTTTTTAGATTTCAATCTATTATGTTAAACATACGTATAGAGCATAAAAAACGACATAAAATGACTACTGCTGTCACCTCAGTTGCAGCAAACCAAGGAGAAAAAAAACGTTTTACAAAATTACCCACTCACCGTACTAAAACTAACTACATACTACTAGAAGCAGAAACAGAACTAATCAACCACGTAAGAGGGCGCCAATGAAGAAGGAGGGCACATAAATTTATAAGGGGTGGTTCTGAGCCTGAAGATTCTGTGTCTATTTCTGCTTCCGTAGCGAAGCACTCCCCTGATGTGAGTCCGGCTGAAGATGGTAGTTGGGGACCAAAGGGTGACGGAGTAGTGCCGCGTAGTAGGCAATCAGGAGCAGTCCGGGATCCGGGAATTGGTTGGCCTCTGCACTAGAACGCGCAGCCAACCTGTGCGAAGTTGTGCGATGTTCCTGTGCGAAGTAGTGCGATGTTCGGGATCCGGGAATTGGTTGGTCTCTGCACTAGAACGCGCAGCCAACCTGTGCGAAGTTGTGCGATGTTGTGCGAAGTTGTGCGAAGTTCGGGATCCGGGAATTGGTTGGCCTCTACACTAAAACGCGCAGCCAACCTGTGCGAAGTACCTGGAATCCACAAAACCAGCGGATTACACACTGATTTAACTACTTCCGTTCCTAGGGTCCACCACGGAAACACGAAGAAAGCAGGTAGGTACTTACGTAGTAGTTTTATAGTCCGTGGTGGTACCAACAATCAGAACGGAGTTTACAATTAATTCAAAAGCTAAAGGCCAAAAGAAAACAGAAGAAGCTACGTTAATATTTAAGTTATTAATTAGGTTTCTTGAGAACCGTTACAAAAAAAATAAAAATCAAGGTAGATGAACAAAAATTGAAATGTAATTAAAGATTAATTACATTTCTCACAGTTAAAATAAACAAACTAAATGAGTGCTATTACTACAAATGAAAAGCTGAAAATGAATGATAGTTAATACACAGTATGAACAAAATAGCAAATCATGATTGTGTTTTTGTGTGTCATTCAAAACTTACCCTATATCGGGAAATCACTTCAAACTTTAAAATATAACGACGCGATGTCAGTTGAAGTCATACTTTGAATTATGATGAAAAAAAAGTAAGAATGCACTTATTGTAATTTAAATTATCGCGCTTGCTTGCTAGGGCGCAAGACTAGCGTGAACCGGCTCAAAAGTCAGCCTAGCAACGACTGTCGCGAGGCGCGGCCGCAGGCTCGTTTACTGTCGTCATACCCCTTGCCTCATGCCTCTGCCCGCGACCAGTTCAAAATCTGTGCGTCATCGCTAGCTACAGAAAGATATTACTTACTTTAGCTGACAAAACTATAAATGAATTGAAATTACTGAAAGCATTATTTTTAACCGACTTCAAAACAGGAGGAGGTTCTCAATTCAACTGTATGTTTTATTTGTAATTATTTTAGTAGTTAATTAATTTGTAAATATGTATATATTTTATAAATTTTTATTAGATTAAGTTATTTTAAAAATACATGTAACGCTTCGTTACAGAAGTGCCAGAAAGCCTGGAACTTAATCGTCTATGGGCTAAATTAGCCACTTCTTCTTCAGCTCGCAACCTAAGCTCCTCTCGTTTGGCGGCATTAAGAGCTGCCTTGGCCTTAGCAAGACCAACATATTGGCCTGTAGTGGGAGGGCGTCCTCTGCCTTTCCTAGCGGCTGGTGGTCCAACTCCACCCTCTGAGTCCTCGCCTGAGGCGGGACTGGACCCAGAATTTTTCCGCTTCCTCCAGAATTTGCTAGGTATGCAATGTTCTTCGTCAATGGATTTAACAGTCTCAAAACTCATTCCAGACGTAGAGTCTGAGTCACTTTCTCCTTAACCCCAACCTAAACCTAACCTAACCTAACCTAACCTAACCTAACCTAACCTAACCTAACCTTTTTTTTTTTTTTTTTTTTTTTTTTTTTTTTTTTATTTTTTTACGTGTGGAAATACATTTTACGTACCGTCCCGCCGCGCCAGGGGAGACACGACGGGGTGTGTCGGGCTCGACACCAACTACTCCCACAGCAGCCGGTGCCCCTACCGACTAAAACCACACGATGCTCCACGGGACGCCATTGTTGCCAGGGCCGAGGGAACACTTTCGAACTCACTTGCACAGCCCTGGCGGCGCTGGCCCTTCGCAGGGCCCAATCCCGTTTGAGAGGCGAAGTTGGAGTTCTTCGCCTCTATCTCCATGAGAGGCGCGCGGGAACACTGCGCGCACCACCTCGCGAGGCCTGTCTGGTGACGGCGGTGTCCCCTGAGACCGCCGTCAGACCTCGGTTATGGGGGGTGAAGGAGGGCGTAGAGTCTCCTCCGCCGCCCTGCTCTCCGTTGGCGGATCGGAAGGTTTGATGCGATCTCCCGCTCCCTTTCCGCCACCTCCTTCAGCGTCATCACCTCCTCACAGAAGGCGATGCCCGCGTCCCACGACGTCTCGCTCTCCAGCATGGCTTTCACCAAGCCCGAAAGCGAACCGTCGTCCCCCACTGCTGCGGTGAGTTCACTGCGCTGCTGGGCCCAAGCCGGGCATATTTCCAGCGTGTGCTGCGCAGTGTCCTCCCCGCAGTCACAATGGTGGCACTCGGTCGTCGGTTCCCTTCCGGCTATTCTGCACAGGTACTTGCCAAAGCAACCATGCCCTGAAAGCACCTGCACTAGTCGGAAGGTAAGCGACCCGTGTGCCCTGTCCACCCAGTCTTCCAGGACCGGGCGGATCGCCTCCACAGTCCAGCTGCCGGCTCGTGGCTGAGCCAGCCGCTCCCTCCATTTCCCCAGCATGGACTGTCGGGCGTGGAACTTCCACACTTCGACCTCCCTAGGCGCTAGGCGCTCACCTCGGAGGCGGAGCTCCATACGCCAATCGTACATCGACGCATAGTACTCCGCCTCCAGATCCCACGGAGGGGATCCCGCCAGCACGCACGCCGCTCCGAACGAAATGGTGCGGTAGCCACGGATCACCCCGACGGCCATCACCCTTTGAGATCTCCTCAAGAGGGCGATGGATTTCTCCGTCAGAGCTTCCTCCCAAATGGGAGCGCCGTACATCGCCATTGACCGCACCACTCCGAGATACAAGCGGCGGCTACTAGCCTTAGGCCCCCCGAGGTTGGGCAGCAGCCGTTTTAAAGCGGTCGCCGCACTTAACAGTCGAGGGGCCATGCGCCTGAAGTGTGCCTGAAAGTTCCACCTTGCATCAAGGACGAGGCCGAGATATTTCATCTCGGACCCGACCTCGATGCGTGTGTCGCCGACCACGATATGGGACCCCCGCGGCGGGGCTCGTCTCGGACCGTGGAAACACACAGCCTCCGACTTGCCGAGTGCCACGCGGAGTCCCAGCGCGCCAATCCTGTCGACGACCGACGCTACTGTCACTGTGGCTAGACGGGCAGCCTCCACGAATGTCTCTCCCCGGGCCATCACGAGCGTGTCATCTGCATAGCATGTCACGCCGGCGCCCGGATCGAGATGTCCTCTCAAAACCCAGTCGTACCCGATGTTCCACAGGAGCGGACCGAGGACCGATCCCTGTGGCACACCGCACGACATTGCCGTCTTGCGAGTACTGCCATCCCTCACGGGGTACGAGATGTACCTCTCCGAGAGGTAGGCTCCGACAATCCGGCGGAGGTAGGGAGGAACGCTATGAAAACACAACGCCTCCCTAATACAGGCCCAAGGCATGGAGTTAAATGCATTCGCTATGTCCAATGACACAGCGAGCACAACCCCTCCCTGAGCCACCGCCTCCTCCGAGTACGCCTTGACGCGCCTGATGGCGTCGATCGTTGACCGGCCCTCTCGGAAGCCGAATTGGTGACCAGACAGATTCGGACCCGCCCCGCCCAGATGCTTATTGAGGCGAGCTGCGATAATACGCTCGAACAGTTTGTCCGCCTCATTCAGCATCACTATTGGGCGGTAGGCGGAAGGAGAATCCGCCGGTCGCCCGTCCTTCCTCAGCAAGACTAGCCTGCCCGTCTTCCACAGTGAGGGGAACCGTCCCGACTCCAAACAGGCATCCAATAGCCCGCGGAAACGGTCCCCTAGCGCCTCCAACGCCAAGACCCAGGCTCGACCGGGAATCCCATCCGGTCCTGGAGCCTTGTTTTTGGCCTTCAGCCTCAACACAGCTGCGCCAAGCTCTCCCTGCGACACAGGTGGCACCTCGGCATCCTCCTCCACCTCCGTCACTTGCGACGGTGCCATTGCTGGAGGCATGTGGTCCGTTCCGTTCGGAAACAGAGCTGAGACCACGCCGTCCAGCAATTGAGGTGCGAGACTCTCGGTCAGCGGTGGAGCCCATGGCCGGATCTTCCCCCGAACCAGCTTATAGGGCCGACCCCACGGGTCGTGACTGAGAGTCTCCAAGAGCTCAGCCTTTGCAGCGGCCTTGGCGTTGCTGATGGCCAGCCGTAGAGCCCTAGTTTTCGCCCGATAGGTCTCATACAGCGGTCCATCTTCTTCGACGTTGCGGCGGCGACGTCGGCGGTGTCTTGTGTACTGGCGTCGTGCCCATACGCAGTCGGCGCGCTGATCTGCGATGGCTTGGGACCACCAGTACACTTCGCGCTTGGGAGGTCGGTTTTTGGCTCGAGACATGCCAGCATCGCAAATATGCGACATGGCGTCCCGGAACCATTCGGCCTCCTCTTCGACCTCCACAGGCGCGTCCGGAGGGGACTGCCAGGATTGGACAATCGAAGCACATAAGAGCGCTTCACTGTCCATTGTCCTTAACACCCATCGGGGGTACCTGCAAGGGCGACGAACATCCGGGTCAGCCGTAGAGGGGGAAACGTCAAATCGAACATAAAGATGATCGGATAACGTCTCAACCTCCTCCACTACTCGCCAACCCTGGACGAGACGCGCAACGGCAGGGGAAGCAAACGAAAGGTCCACAATGGACCCCCCGTTATGCCGTACGCACGTATTAACCGACCCCCGGTTCAATACCAGAAGGCCGGTCATCGTCGCCCACTCCTCGAGAGCCTCACCACGTGCATCAGTCGTAGGGCAACCCCACGCCAAAGACTTGGCATTGAAGTCACCCACGACGAGCGCCGGACGGGGTAGAGTCTGCCCAATAAGGGCCCCTACCCTGCCCAGGAACGATTCGAACTCGGCGAGGCTACTATTCGGAGAGAAGTACACCCCGATGAGAACAGTCTCCCTCCACTGCACCGCAGCGTATCCCTGGCCCCTCGCGATAATTACGAGAGGCGGAACCCCAGAAGCAACAGACGAAATGATGGCCACCGAGCCACCGACGTCACCTACCCATTTATCATGGGGCGGGACACAGTACGGCTCGGCGACCACCACAACCTCAATCAACCACTCTGCCATGGTTTGCAGGAGCAAGTCCTGCGCGCCGGCAGAATGGTTGACGTTCGCCTGGAGAAAACGATGAGCCATAATTAAATCAATTAGTGATCATCGCCTCCTCTCCTCCCTCGGGCTCAGGGAGGTGGCAAGTTGCTTCTGGGGCTTTGGCGGTAGATGCGGCCGCTTTTAGCCCCCTTTTTGGTTTGGGCGGACTGCAAGATTTACTGCCCAACCTGTGATCCGCCAGTCTTTTCGCGGCCAAGCAGAGTGAGCACTTGACCGCGGACGCGGAACACTTGGCCGCCTTATGGCCGGTCTGGCCGCAGCGGTAACATTCCTCGCTACGGTCGACCTCTGCAGTGCACTGAGCTCGCACATGCCCGCTTTGCAGGCATCTGAAGCACCGCATCGGTCTAGGCTGCAGCAGTTTGACCTGCGCAGAAACCCAACCGACCAGAAGGCGTCCGCCCTCACCAATCTTTTTCGCGGCGACTACTGGACACCGTATCCAAACGGTAGTAGATCCTCGGGAATCACGTCGCAACTCCCCTGCTTTCACGGATTCCACCGAGCAACCACCCCGCTGGGCGACCGCAGCGACGACTTCCTCCACAGAAACAGAGTCGTCAAGGCCCGAAACCCGTAGCTCCGTGCACTTCGTGGGTCGAGAAACCGTTGCGATCTCCACGTCCAGCACCTCGCGAAGCTTTTGAGCAAAGGCGTCTGCCTTTTCGTCGCTAGCCGCACCTGGAATTTCCAGGATACTGGCACCAGTAGCCGCTGTGCGGAATCGAAGGCCGTTGATTCCGCAACTAGCGATGTCCACCTTTTTTCTGGCGTCCTGGAGCACCTTGGAGTAAGTTACACCCTTCTCCACGGCTCCCGGCTGCAGCTTAATTACTACAGCCGCGGACCGAGGCGGGCGCAACCTAACTGAGACCGGCTGGCCTTTGGGCTTCTTGGACGCCAAGATTGGGGGAGGGGGCTGGGATGCCGCCGCCGACTGCACCTTTCCCTTTTTCGTCACCGTCGACCAGGCCAGGTCCATAGACTTGGGGGCCGGCGGGAGAGGACGAGGGGCCATCTTTTGAGGAGGGGTAGCTGCATTAACACCTTTTTGTCCTTTCTGTGGTTTGAGCTTAGGAACACCCTTTGCCTTGGCAGAATTTAGACTCTTCTCAGCCTGAGCCTTAGGGAGATCGACCGCTGCAGGCCCTAGCCGCTTATCAGCTGCAAGTGGTGGACGCAGGCGTTTTTCTGGGGGTAGACGCGCCCCAAACGCCTCTAACCTTGCGTTCACCATGCTGCCAACTTGCAGCATCACCGAGCGCGTGATCTCCTCCAGCCTGTCATCGTTTTCAGAGGATAGAGGTTTTGACACATCCATGCTCTGAAGCGACGATCGCTGTGGAGAAGTTGGACCCTTGTCATGTGTGGCTCTAGCCACTTCCTGTCGAAGTTCCGACATCTCCCTCCTCATTTCAGACATTTCGCTTTGCAAGCGAGCGTTGGCTGCCTGAAGCTTGGCTGTCTCTTCGGTCGTGTTTCTCTTGGCTAGAACCTCGACTACGGCCTTGATCGAGTTTGCCGAATCCTTCAAGGTTCGGACAAAGGTCCCCTTGAGGTTCTTGGACTTTGCCGCCACTTCAAAGATAAGGGCGACATCATCCAAGGCTCGCTTGCTCAGCGCTTCAGCTGTAAGGGTGTCATTTTCATCCCTTTTTACATCGAGGCCTAAGGCCTCCCGGCTTGTTCTGGCTTCGAGAGCCCGCTCTTCCAACAGCTTCACTGTCTTCAAGCAGTCTTCCTCTCTTTTCTTAGCCAAGAACTCTCTCTTTCGGCATTTATCTACAGCACCTACACCCTCTGCAAGAGAGGGTTTTTTAAATGCCGCGGCTGCCGAATCTCCGTCGCTAGAGGACATCGATTCATCCTGGTGAGGCCGTTTCTCACCCTTTTCTCTCCATAAGCGGCCTGACCGCTCTGAAGGCGCAGACTTGACCGATACCATCGATCGTCCCGACGCTAGCGATTTAAGCGATATCGTCGAACCGACCGACGCCACCGATTTTGCTGACGCTATCGACATCACGCTTGAATCCGACTCAGACTCAAGCCCTTCTCGATCATCTCTCCTTTCTTTCTTCCCTCCATTCCTTTTACTTTCTACCTTTCCTTTCTTCGGGCGATTTTTGCCTCCCCCAGAGTACGAGAGGCGGAGTGTTGTCTCTGTAGTGTCTTGCACTTCAGAAACAACACCGAGGGACTCCCCGGACTCTAAAGCCCGGAACCCTCCTGGGGACTTATTTTCAAAATCCGCCATTTTCATTGAATTCCTTTTTTTTTGTTAAGGGGGTGAGGTCCCCCGGGGTGCGCTCTCGCGACTGGGGTCCCCCCAGCCATTCATCCTCTCGGCGAGCGCTAACCTTAGGATTAGGGATCTGGATCGCGGCGGGAACACCCTCAAGGAAATAACCCTGCAGGTGTTCCCACCGTGACAAAGCCTTCCCACGGCCCTGAGGCCGTACGCGTAGTCTGAGCTGGGGCCGCGTCACTACCTAACACAATGTTATGAAGCAACCTTTGCCCCAGCTCATACCACGCGACAAAAATGCCCCAACCCACATCGCCGCTTCCCGGACTATCCAGGGCGCCGACTGGGTCCCCATCTCCGACCTGCGTCGTCGCTACTCGGCATAAGGCCAAGACGCCGACCAGGCCACGCAGCCAATCAAGGCCGCCTCGACGCGCACCGCCGCTACCCGGAATGTCCAGGACGCCGGCCGCGCCTCGCCTGTGCAGTCATACTACACAGGCCAGCTCCCCGCGACACGGTGCTCCCCCACCATGCCTGCTTCATCCACTTGTCCCTATGATAATCATAGGGAACAGGGAGAAGCTTTTACCCAACTACCTTCCTTTTGCTTCCCCCCCCTTACAATAAGGGAAGGGGACGCAAAAGAGAAGGCTGGCCAGTTATTCGCCATCGGCAGCGAGAACTCACAATGAGAAGTCGCACACCGATGCCCAGAGTGCACCACGAGGAGGTTAACTGACATGCACCCCAACCTAACCTAACCTAACCTAACCTAACCTAACCTGGTGCTTGATGGAGACAACGCACCGTTAGAGCTGACCATTGACAACAAGCTGACATTTAACAGTCACGCTTCCAAAATGTGCAAGAAGACATTAAATGTGTACATGCGGTTGTCAAAGGCAGCCCGGGATTGTCGGAACCTCCACCAAGATGTGACAGTCAACACATACACTGCAACTGTAGAGCCAAAATCCGTGTATGCCGCAAGCGCTTGGGCGTCTGCGGCCAAAAAACTGGGCGTTCAGGAGATACCCTACCCAGCAGAAAAATGGGCCTGCAATTGGTGCAATTGCTTGCCAATTACAGAGCGACCAAGGAGTTATCAGAAGCCCAGAATGAGTTTCGGGGTTTTGCAGCGATCCCAAGATTATTCTTGGAAGCAGCAAGCCCCCACTCACTTCATCCGCTCACCGCTGGCGTGAGAGCGGATGAATTAGCAAAGACCGCAGCCCTTACAGCGAAAATGAATCCTGACTATGACCGAATACCGACTCCATTCGGCAAGCGACAAATTAGTTTGTACACGCATGACGAATAGAAACGGAGGTATAAGTCAGGAGACACGGCTACAAATACCGCAAAATTTTTCCGAAGCTCTCCAGGCCTCAAATATTGTTAATAATGTGTTTTTAAAATGAAATATGTAGGAGAGGTACGAGACTATAATCTAAGATAAAATAACTGTGATAAATATGTGTTAGAATAATTGTACTACAACGGTCGAGATATCTCCCGAAAAGTATTAGATATATAAATTGACATACAATGTACAGTACTGTATAAATGTATTATAAATGTGCTTTTACTAACTAGAAAGAGTTAAGATAAATATTTTACTAGAATAAGAACTATCATGTTGTGACTAATTTGATAAATGAAAATTTGATATTAGAATAAGGTGCACTTTTAACTGTTTACATAGAATAAGATTATTTTTTCTTTTTTATTATGTAAAATTATAAGACTGAATGAAAAAATTATTAAAGCACCCTAAATCCCTGATAATGTTAGGGAGCAACACGCTGACCGGGCCTCTGCGCCCGGGAAAAAAAAAAAAAAAAAAAAAAAAACCTAACCTAACCTAACCTTTTTTTTTTTTTTGTGGGGGGGAAAATGCCTTGCACTTCCCTTCCTTCCCAGGGGCGAAGGAAGGGGGTATGTGGGGCTCGAACCCACTAAAAACCCCCCCGTGAGCAGTCCCTCGCCGAGGTGGGGCAAGATAGGGTCGCGCTAGCAGTCACTATCTTGCCCCGGCGGTAGGCCCGGATGCAAACTCCTCCGGGCCACTGCGCCCATGGAGGGGGTGACCTTGCTCACCAAGGCCACCCCCCAGACGTGTGGGGCCGTGCAAGTCAGTGAAGAGGTGCCCTGACTCTCCACCAGTGACCCCACTACAAAGGAGGAGAGAGGAGGCGGGCGAACTGCCTCCTCCTCCCCCCCGGCCGTCTGCGCCGGAGCGGGTGAGATCGGGGATCGACCTCTCTGGCCCGCTCCGCGGCCTCCTTCTGCTTCATCACCGCTTCACAGAAGGAGACCACCGCCTGCCACGATCTCTCGCTGCCGAGCATGGCGTCTACCACGCTCGGCAGGGACAGATCTCCGCCTATGAGCACCGAGAGTGTGTGCCGCTGTGGGCCCCATGCGGCACACACCTGCAGCGTGTGGAGCGCCGTGTCCTCCGGCGCTCCACATTCGTGGCAGGCCGGAGTCGGTTCCCGTCTGGCGATTTGGTGCAGGTACTTTCCGAAACATCCGTGTCCGGAAAGCACCTGCACCAATCGGAAGGTCAGCGACCCATACCTCCGCCTCACCCACCTCCGAAGGACCGGGCGGATGGCCTCCACCGTCCACTGCCCAGGGACCGGTGGAGCCAGGTCCTCCGTCCACCGCCGCAACAGTGCAGCCCGCGCCATTCGCCGCATGCGGGTGACCTCTTCCCACGCTGGGTTGTCTCCACGGGATCTTCTCGCCGCCACGAAGTGGTATACTTCGGCGAGGATCTCCGCTTGGAGCTCCCAGGGGGGGTCACCCGCAAGCACGCATCCCGCCGTCCAAGACACCGTCCGGTAACTGCGTATCGCCCTCGTCGCGACAACCCGCTGCGGACGACGCAGCAGGGTCTTGTTATCGCGGTTGAGGGCGTCCACCCAGACCGGTGCCCCGTACAGGGCCATACTCCGGATCACTCCGGAGTAAAGCCGACGACAGATCGAACCCGGGCCACCTACGTTGGGAAGCAACCTCCCCAAGGCAGCCGCAGCCCCCACGACTCTCGGAGCCAGCTGGGAAAAGTGGGCTCCGAAAGCCCATCTCCCGTCCAGGGTGAGACCCAGATATTTCATCTGGGTCCTAACCGGAACCCGGACCCCATCAACCTCGATCCGCGCACCTGGAGGAGGTCCCCCCCGAGGCCCATGGAACAATAGGGCCTCGGTCTTGGAGAGAGCGACCTCTAGTCCCAGGGAGCGTATGCGGCCAACCACAAGAGATGTGCCCACCGTGGCAAACCGCACTACCTCCTTTAGGTCTCTCCCTCTGACCACGACTAGGGTGTCATCGTCATAGCACGCGACCCGTATGTTTGCGGGAAGCGTGCCACGAAGCACCCAGTCGTAGCCTATGTTCCACAAGAGCGGACCCAGCACTGACCCCTGTGGAACCCCGCAGGCGACGTGACGGCGCCTCATACCGTCACGTCCTACCACCAGAATCTCGCGATCCTGGAGGTAGTCAGCCAACAGCCTCCGCAGATACAGAGGCACTCCATGATACCGGAGCGCCTCCTGTATTGTCCCGTGCGGGAGGCTGTTGAAGGCGTTGGCTATATCAAGCGAAACAGCCAACGCCTTGTCCCCCTCCCTGACCGCCTCCTGCGACCACCCTTTGAGCCAGAGCAGAGCGTCTATTGTAGACCGCCCCGCTCTAAACCCATACTGAGCCTCGGATAGCCCAGGCCCAGTACCCTCTAGGTGCTGGATGACACGGGAAGCCACAACTCTCTCCAGCAGCTTACCCGTGTCATCCAGCAATACTATAGGCCTGTACCCGGAAGGCGAGTCAATAGATCGACCCTCCTTCCGGAGCAGGCACAGTCGGCCATCTTTCCACAGCTTCGGAAACCGTCCTGACGTGAGGCATTCGTCAAACAGTTCCCGAAGCCGGTTACCCATCTACTCCAGGGCGATCCGTAGGACCCGCCCTGGAATCCCGTCTGGACCGGGCGCCGTCCTTTTCCCCCGCAAGCGGTTGACTGCAATCTCTATCTCCGCCTCTGACAAGGGTAGGATAGAGGCCGGGTCCAACTCTTCCGGGGGGGAAGGCGCCATCATTGAGGGTACGTGGTGAGGGCTGCTTCCGGGGAAGAGCCCACCCAGCACCCTGCTTAGAAGGTCCGGATCCAGGGACTCCGCGATGGGGGGCGTCCGGCTTCGGAACTTTTTCCGAGCAGCTCTGTACGGACGCCCCCAAGGGTCCCTGTCTAATCCCGCCAGGGCCTCGTCCCAAGCCTGGGACTTGGCTCGGCTGATGGCTTGCTGCAGCTCCAGCTTGGTTTCACGGTATACGCCGTAAAGCCGGAGCTCAGCAGCCAGCTCCTCAGCCGACATCTGCTCGTCAGTTCGGCCCCGACGCCGCTTCCTGCAGCGGGTGTAGGGCCGCCGCGCCCCCGAGCAGATGGTTCGGAGATCAGCAATCTCCGAGCTCCACCAGTATACCTCGCGGTGGTCGGGGCGGTGCCTGGACCTAGGTACCAAATTGTTTTTCCCCGACGCGCTCCAGGCTTTCGGCATAGTAAGAAAGATAGAACCCGTCGGAATTTTAACTCAGGTGCTGACAGGACATGGCGGCTTCTCCTCATATTTGAATGATTTTAAATGTAAAGATAGCCTGGACTGCATCTGTGAGCCGGGCAAACTTGAAAATGTATTGCATGTCCTGTCAGAATGCCCTGTCTATGGCTTGGAGAGGTACGAGGCAGAACACAAAATAGGATGTCTTATAACTGTAAATAATATTTGTAAGATTGTAAATGACAAAGACATCCGAGATGTTTTCATCGATTTTTGTGTTCAAGTAGCAAGTAAGGTTATAAATAAAAAAAATAAATGTTAAATGTAAATATTTGTGTAATTGACTTAGGATAGTTTACTATACCTATGTTTTGTGACTTTATTTTTACCTTTGTATTAAAATTGTGTGTTTTTATATTAGACTAAGATTATTTGAATTAAAGACTGAACTGAAAAAAATATTTTGCACACAATTCTCTGATCATGTCAGAGACGCGACACGGTGGCCGGGCCTTCGCGCGCCGTATAAAAAAAAAAAAAAAAAACCTTGAATCTAAAGCCGATCTTGAGTGGCTCAGAATGTTCCCGTGTTTTTGATCCGTTAGACAGACCACTGCTCTGAGGATTGCCAGTAATTCGGCTTGGAAGACACTGCAGTAGTCTGCCAGTCGGAGTTTAATATGTTTCGATTCCGCTCCTTCTTCCCAGATGGAAACTCCTGCTCCCACTTTTCCTTCTATTTTACTACCGTCCGTGTACAGCTTTGGCCTGTTGTTGTCTATTTTTTCTACATCCGTTGGACTGTGAATACTTCCGTATGTTTTTCCGAAGGGATGGGTGTGGCAGTTGGAATCTACTGACTCTTTTTTCAAGTTGGCGCCCCGGCAGTTCCTCTAGCTGTCTTCCTCTCTTTATTTCGTAGAGTTTGGAGTTCTCTTGTAGTCTTAAATCCAAGGGTAAGATTCTTGATACTAAGGCGCTAGCTGTCAAGGACGTTGTACGGTGAGCTCTGCTTATTTTTTGCAAACTTTCTGGTGATTCTGTCCAGTTGATCTTTGATATATTTTTTATTACTTACAGAAGCCCAAGCTCCTGCTGCATAGAGGACTATAGGCTCAACACCCGCAAGGTAAATCGTTCTGGTAATCTCCGGGTTCAAGCCCCATTGAGTTTTCACCGCTCTTGCGAGTATTTTGTAAATGTTGGATGTCTTCCTGGTGATGTTGTCGAAATGAGGCTTGAAGAGAGCTAAATGTTCGGCTGCATCACCACTTCAGCCCTCAACGATGCCTGCCGGATCATATCCGGCTGCCTCAAACTGATTCACCTTACTCTATCCTCTAGTAGATATCGCACCCCCTGATTTTCTGCGAGAGATTTGCTGTATCTTAGAAAAGCTAAAACAGGAAACAGACTATTGACATCAACTTGACCAATAGAATCGTTTGAGAAATGCGACCTGTAGCCCTCTACAAACGGAACAAACAAACGGAAATCCGGACATACGGAAGGATTTTTGCCCAAGCTGAAACGGAGACGCTTAGCGCTCGGTCAATCAGCGAATTAGTCTACAAGGCCCTTTTGATTAGTTGAGGGCACGTTCACCTTTTAAGTAGAGGTATCGAGTTCGGTTCCCGGCGGAAACAAGTTTTCTCCCGAAGGAAAATTTGTGTTTCTGGTTGAGATTGTGAGTGTGATGTGAATGTTACCGGTATCAACGACTAGTCATCAAACTTAGTGTAGGCTGTGAGTGTGAAAGCATTTTTTTTTAAAGTCGTATTTGTTCACTTTTATGGTTTAGACGCTAGATGCCTCTGATAGACGGACGGGCGAAGTGCCAAATCACCCAAGTCAACATAGAGATCTCGTTTCGCTTATCAATAAATCCGAACCGAAAGAACAATGGCGAAATTTTAGTTGGCCTATGTTTGATCGTATTTAAATGTGAAATTAACGAAATTCACTCAAATAAATTACAAAGATTTACTAATACAACAGAAAAGGCAGACGAAGCCAGGTAAAAAAATACACATTAAAAGAAACAAAACGATTACTTTCAACCATTTTTCATTTTTCTGTTTTTGTCTATGCTGAGGTTATATAATAAGATGTTACCATGTCCATTGCCTTACCCTAGTGCATCTCTATATTCCTAAGCCGTAATGCTAATGCTTATGATGTATCCATAAAACAAAAAATACTATGGTAACTTATGTATGAACCATCAGCTGCCTAGAATCCGTCTGTCATTCACAGGTTTTCTAAAAACAGCTGCGGTTGCGATTGCAGTCATCGACATTTAAGGGGAAAAATGAAATGTCATGGCAATACCAAACTGTCGTATGAATGACGTTTTCACTTTTGACGTTTGTTTTTTTTTCTTTTTTCTTTTAATATTAGCTCCGCAATCTTGTGCATTTAGCCAGTGTCAAGTAATAATATATTAGCTAAAACTTGGGTTAAAACGTAGTGGTGGCTCTTTGGAATGGGCTTTTATCACGAATTCACGACTGTCAGAACTGTTGGCGAATTCAAAAAGAGATCGGCAAAGTGTGCTGAGCCATAACCTACAAATATGTTTTGTTTAATATCTTAATAACTAGGCCTTCTAAAACGACAATTCTTTTAAAATGAAGCTCAGAAGGCAACGGGCCTTACGTAAGATATTTTTTTATATATATACGATGCTATTTTACTTCAACTAAAATGATGTATGGGAGTTCGCCATTGTTCTTTGCGCGCAAGTGTGTAGATACGTTTGTTTCCTCGAACGACCGAACGAATTAGGACAAAATGTACTATAATTGTACATAGCTTATAGTTAGGATTAACACTTTACAATTTAATTTGGCAAACGCAGGCGAGGCCGCGGGGCACGGCCAGTCAACTACGGACGACGTTCGTCAGTTTATCACGGGGTTCGACCGTCGTCGGACGACGTTCTCGAAAAAGTAAATCTCGACCGATAGAATTCCGTCGTCACAGAAATCTATCGGTCGAGATTATCTTTCTCGAGAACAATCGTTAAATTCACTATATTTCGCAATTCGTTTGCCTCGTATTTCGCAGGCGGGTTTTAATTTATTATCATTTATGAAATAATAATTATTATTAAATCGGAATTCCACCACTCGGAACCCGCATACCACCCGGGATAACGAAGGAATAAAAATAACAAGAGGATCACAATTCACATCATTCGTTGTATTTAATATAATACGTCGAGGAATAGATCACAATTTAAATAGTTCCACACCGATTCGGTCCATCCGAACGGGACGAGACGTTCTCCCACGCCACGCACAAACGTCCCCAACGCGACACTGCGCGCGACTCGCGGCGGTCAGGCGACCGGCGCGTCGAGCGCACGCACGAGGCGTGGCGCGCGCTCCCCCTCCTCGACCCCCGCGCCCGCGCCGCACCGCACCACGCCCGCCGGCGCCGCCGCCGCCTCCGCCGCCGCCTCCGCCGCCGCCGCCGCCGCCGCCGCCGGCGGGCGCGGGCGCCGGCGTACGCGGCGACGGCGCGGCGCGGACGTGGGTGCCGGCGGCGCGCTCTCGTACTGTTGGAGTATCGCGAGCGCGCGCTGCTTCACGTGGTCGAGGCTCTCGGCCGCGTCCACGCGGTCGCGCCCGTCCCCGCCCCCCGCCTCCTCGGCCGGCTCCTCTTCCTCCGCGTCCGTCCGTTTGTAGTCCGTCCCCGTGTTCTCGATCCAGATCGGAATCACCCTGGAAGAGAGATCGAGTCGTTATCTCCCGTCCGGCTAACGGTCCGGCCGTCCCGCCCCTGTTTTTTTTTATGCGCCTGCGCGCCGCCGACCGGATGACGAGCTCGTCGGCCTCCGGACGTAGGAATGTAAGATTCTCGAGTCGATCGATTCGTCTCAGTCGGCGACGGTCATTAAAGATATGACGCCCGCCGGCCGCCGTGTTATGAAACGCGGGGGGCGGGGGCACACACTCACGTGACGGGGTCGTCGGGGCGCAGCACGGCGAGAGGCTCGTCGGGCGGCAGCAGGTGTCCGCGGGACAGCAGCGCGGTGTGTCGCGGCAGGCGGTAGGCGCGGCGCAGGCGGCGCGCGAGCGAGCGCACGGGCCGCCGGCGCGACACCCACATGTAGAGGCGCGCGCGCACGTCGCTGAAGAAGTGCTCGAGCGACACGCGCACGCGGAACTCTTCCGCGCCCGCCGAGCTGCACACCTCCGGCGTGGTCGACTCGGCCGCAACCTCGTCCGCCGAGGCGCACTCGTCCGCCGCACGCGAACCGTCCATTACCGCTACCTCCTACGATTCATTCGTAGGATATAAAATTTCAAATAAAAAAATCATCAAAATCGGCTTACAGCGAAAGAAGTTATGAGGTAACTTTTGAAATCGGTTAAACGAGAACATCGTCAAAGTAGTCCACAAAATAGGCATTATTGACGATATTTTAAGAACTTCTGATCAGATCTTGATCAAATTTAAATGGTACCAATTAGAGAGTAACATCTTTCAATCAATCAAATCAAAATGTATTTATTTTTCAGAGTATGGTAAGTAATTAATAGTAGGACATAGTATTAGTTTCACATACTCTACCGTTTCCGGTGTACAAATATTTAAATGTAGATATCAAATAAGTAACATTACAAATAATAGTATTGATTTTGGAATATTGGATGAAAATTAGTATATAAGTCAGAATATCATGTCACTAGAGAATCCTACTTCCTACTAAGTAGTAAAATTAATAATTAAGAATGTCAGTTGAATGTATAAAATTTAAATAGTATATTACCAATTATCATGTCATTCCAATTTGTCATCCATAAATTCTTTCACTGTATGATAACATTTGTTTATTAGTAATTTAAATAACATACATTTTAACTTAGTTAAGCATAATTCTTTGAATTGGTCAGGCTTTTTATTATAGACTAGCCGTGCCCCCTACCTAAGTTAGAGACATTGATCTTGATTTGCTAAGTAGCTCTTCATCCGTTCTAAACAGGGCCTCGAATACCATAATTATAAAATTTTTGTAACAGTGGTGATTGCGATATGAAATCGAAAGCTTTTGTCATGTCAAAGAACACGGCTTCAGTTTGCATCTTAATGCTCATGTTTAAAAGAATATTATGTATGAGATGATATGTAGCCATAGTTGAAGACTTTCTCCTTTGTAACCCGTTTTGCTCTTCTTTAAGGGATGAAATTTAATGACTACCAAAAAATAATCGTTGCCTTATAGAGCCTCATCCAAAAAAAATATAATATGTACAAATAAATGAAACCTGTACCAAAATCTTTCGGGCTATTTAAGTCCTGCCTGCACTACAAAAACTTTTCATGACCCAAAAAGGCCACGTGTGCACCAAATTTTAAGTTGGGGTATAATTTAGATGGCCACCAAAAATAAAATAAAATTTCCTGTGACAGAACCAAATCGGATAACAGTAGGTTAAGGTTATTTTTTTTTAATAATTAATACAAAAATATTTATAATACGAAAAAATTTATTCATAGTAGCATATTTTGATAAAATTTTTAAACAAAATGCGAGTACATATTTAGTGCATGCGTGGCCTTTTTGGGTAGCTCAGCAATTATTCTGAAGATACTTGCCTTTTTTAGGTTAGCAGACTTTATGTTTATTAGTGATAATTTCATATTAAAATGGGGATTAAATTCTGGTAAGTACTTACGATTTTTTGGGCGTTATATTTCATTATATCTGGTGATTGCTTAAACCTAAGTCCTTCTTTAATAACTTCAAACTTGTATAAAAACTTAGTCAACTTTTTATGCCTATATAGCCTTTTCAAAAATGTATTATAAAAAATTTTTGAAATGGCTAATATTGATATGTTTAATTAATATTGCTATATTTTTATGAAAGAAACATTATATTTGGCAATGTGTTAATAGAACAAATGTATTTAATAGGTACATAAAAAGAAAATATTACCATGCATAATAATTTCTTTCATCCTAATGAATAAATCATATTATCATAGTAGGGAGAAATTAACTAAAGATTAAAGAAAGTTAGCAATAAAACTTGTCTGATATAAAGTAAATGATTAGCTTCTTTTTGAACAATGCTGATGGCAGTAAATTAATAGATTTTGGCAACTTGATAATCTTAAAGATAAAATTGGAGCCATGCAAAACATACTATTTACTAGTATTTACCTACGGACTAAACCACGACACAGAACCGAATTAATTGAAACTTGAAATGTAGGTTGATATTTGGAATAATAGATCAAAGGCTACAATTTAACTTATCTATCCAGTGCGGGCACAACTAGACTACTAGTTGTGCCCGCACTGGACTATACTAATAACAGCGGTACTGAATTCATTCAGTACAGGTATTTATACCAGGTTGGAACTTACTTCTGAGAGTTAAAAAGAAAGTTTTCTGCGTAGATATCTTTCAACTCGCAGATAAAAACCAGAAAGTGGACACCACACATTGATCGCAGATCACGGAGTGATTACATTTATTTACCGACGATAATGATAAACTTCGTTTAAGATGATACATATGTACTCTTTTATTCTTATTGCTACTATTGCTAGTACGAGGTAGAGCCCGTTCTACCCGGCGCGCGCCGTTTCGTTACGAGGCTCGGGTAGAGTATATTTTTTTCTATGGTCAATAGTAAAACGGAGGAGTGATTACATTATCTTTGGTTGAATCAATTGCCTATTGCATAAATAATGCACAGAAAAATGCCACCATTATTTATGTACACTACGTGACAAAAATAATACCAGGACAGAAAAAAGTTCCCACAAAATAATCCAATAAAAAGCTAACTAAATTCAGGGTAATTGGTAGAATACCAGAAGCCTCTTGGGACATCATTCTAACTATTGAGATCAATGTCTTTCTTGGCGCAGCTGTTTTTCTTATTTTTCAAATAATTTTATAATACATTATTTTTTCTCTGATGAGTCTAAGGTGTCAATTAGTGTCAACAGGCGTTGACGTGCAATCAGTCAAAGCGTTTCACTTCTACGTTTATCATCTGTACCGCGTAAGTGTGGAACTCATTGACCGCGTCTTTGTTCCCCAAAGAGGAACAAGTCTAGGAGTCTTCAAGTCAAGGATTAATAGGTATCGATAACTTCTAGGCAAACATGCTATATCTTTCAGCCGCATCATCACTTGTCATCAGGTGGAATAGTAGCTTGCAAGACGGCAAAGTAACAGGAAGAGTGGGCGTGGCAAATCAGCCAGGCATATGAGTGAACAATCATATCTTTTTTTATTACTGAATAAGCATACCTTTGATCACAATCACACCTGATGGAAAGTGACGATGTAGTCTAAGGTGGAGCACGCTTGCTCAATAAATATCTATTCACTTTACTTTTGAACACATCCAAATTGTACCTTTCGGGAAATGCAGATGACGGCAAAGCGTTCCATTCCTTTGCTGTTCTATAAATGAACGAAGACGCGAAACTATGATGACGTCATAGCAGTTTCGAGTCCATAGTCAGAGAAAACAATTTTCTTTAATTTTGTTGTTTTCAAGTATAAAAATTGCATCTACCAAAGGAACTTAAGGAAGGGAAAACTTGATACATTTAGTTTTGCTAGCATTTTAAACAATAAGTTATTAGCAGCAAACCATTTTTTTTTCGGCCTAAACATCCACCCGCGGCAACAAATCTCCATTTACCTGATCCACCTCAACATAATGACGTCACTGTTGAGGCGACCGCTCAGGATGTTGCTCGGCCGTTATGTCTTTTATAGGTGAGTCTGCCGGTGGCCTAGATGGCTTAACACCGCAAATTCTAAATGATATTTTATGTGCTAGTTCTGGCGAGATTGGTGAGGCTCTTTTGAAAGACCTTCCGGCTTTAGTTAACCTGATGTTGTCAGGTCAAATCAATAATGACGTCACAGATATTTTGTATGGCGCAAATTTATGCGCATTAAACAAAAAAGATGGTGGCATCAGGCCTATAGCGGTAGGCACCACATATCACCGGTTGTAAGAAAATGTTTACTTCTTTAAGCAATCTTTTTCAGCCTATACAGCTTGGTTTTGGTTCGCGGGGCGGATGTGAGCCTGCAGTCCATTCCCTTAGAACATTTCTAAATTAAAATTGTGGAGAGGTGTTGCTAAAGGTGGATGTTAAGAATGCTTTTAATCCTGTTGATAGAGGCACCCTTCTGACCCAGGTAAAAGATAAAATTCCAGAGTTATATAATTTTATTTGGCAATGCTATGGTAAACCATCAAAATTAATTTACAAAAACAATGTTCTTTTGTCTTCCGTTGGCTGTCAGCAGGGTGACCCGAGCGGCCCAGCAATTTTTTCTTTAGCTGTTAATCCGATAATTCAACGTCTCCAATTCAAACTAAATGTTTGGTATTTGGATGACGGAACTCTGGGAGGTGATGTGAATACTGTCTTAAGTGATTTAAAATTACGAATAGATGAATTTAAAATGATTGGGCTTGAACAAAATTTTTCGAAATGCGAACTTTTTGTTTGCGATAACTGTTCAGACAAATTTACGGTTTTACAAAAATTTAACTCATTGGTTTACAATATAAAACTAGTAGACAAGTGTTCACTTCGCCTTTTAGGTTCGCCGATATTAGATGAATCAATTTCACCTTTTGTAGAAGAAAAAATTCAAAATTTTAAAAATTCTTCCGACCGATTGCTCTAAATTAGCACTCAATATGCCTTTTACAATTATTAGATTCTGCCTTTTTGTCCCAAAATTTACGTATTCTTTAAGATGTTGTCTTCTATGGAAACATGGCGCGCTCCTCGAGAGCATGGACAATATCGTAAAGAATACTCTTGTATCGGTTTTGAATATTGACATAGATGATAGGGCTTGGTCGCAAGCAAGAAGCTTGCGACCAAGCCCTGTAAGACTAGGAGGCTTAGGTATACGTAAAATTTCTAGTGTTGCGTTACCGGCTTTCAAGTCTTCAGTTCATGGTACTTCTAAATTAGTCGAAAAAATACTTTCACATAGTTTGGGTTCTTTAAAAATAGCAAACCAGACTGAGGCCAGAAGCGCCTGGGAGATGGCATGCCCAAATACCGGGCTCCCAGTGAGGCTATCCTCACAGAGACTGTGGGATCGGCCGCTCTGTGAACTAGCACGGAAACATCTTTTAGATACGTGTCCTAGCGTCACAGAGCGTGCTCGACTTCTAGCAGTTTCTGTATGGGGGCTTTGGTTGCAGGCCATTTCCTCGTTTAATACTGGTACTCTTATAGATCCATCTGCTTTCCGTCTCGCTATATGCTTACGTTTGGGTGCAAGTGCTATGTTGCCCATAGCTGTCAGTGTGGTGCTGCTGTTGACCAGCTCGGTCACCACGGCCTGTCGTGCCAGAAAAGTGCTGGCCGAATTTCTCGCCACGCCAGCCTCAACGATATCATCCGCCGGGCTTTTACCAGTGCCAACGTTCCAGCCATTCTCGAACCGAATGGTCTGATGCGTGACGATGGTGAAAGACCCGACGGAATTACTTTAATTCCATGGAAGATGGGACGGCCTTTAGTGTGGGATGCAACTTGTGTCGATACTTTAGCTCCGTCACATCTTCCAGAAACACAGAATGGGGTTGGCGTCGCGGCAACTTCGGCAGAGCAGCGCAAACGGCGAAAATATGGAAACCTCGGCTGTGGTTACATATTTGAGCCGTTTGGTGTTGAGACACTGGGTCCGTGGGGACCGGGAGCTCATTCTATTTTCAAAATTCTATCACCTATAATTAATTCTAGCGCCTGGTTGAGGCGACGCGTGACCAAAATGCTGGCACTTATTTGGCTCAACGTATTAGAATTGCAATTCAGAGAGGCAATGCAGCCAGCATGATGGGAACGCTTCCCACTGGTAGTGGGCTTGAGCACTTGAGTTACCTATAGGCTCGATGTCTTTTAGGTAACTTGGTTCTTTGCTCTATATAGTTTTAGTTTAGTTTTAGGAAATATAGGCAATTGGCCACTAAAAGTAGGAAGGGTATATATGTATTGAACCTTTGAGGCACGCCAATTAACTGTAGACCCGTCAGATGTCACACCATTGACGCCTGTTTTTGGTTTTCTATCCGATAAATATGAATCTAACAAATCAAGAGCAGTTCTACGTATACCGTAATGGCATAGTAGAAATATATAAGTAAATTAATTGAATTAGGCGTTACTTTTCGGAAATCCATAACGACAAAGTTAATTCATTATATTTAGTGTTATTCCCGATAATATTCTTAGGCTTCAAGCAGGATGAACCACCCGCCCGCCCGCACGCCGCGAATGTTAGTGTTATTGGGGTGCGAACGTTAGTATTATTATCGTGGGAACTCCGCCGAAGCCTCTGCTCTCGCCGAACCCTGTTCGACACGTGTTTCGCCTCTACACGAGGCATCCTCAGGAGCTGTTGACTCGCCGAACGCTAAAACGAGAGTGAATCACGGCAGCAGAGCGAGTGTTTAAAAGAGCGGTTTTCTACCCACGTGATTCACTCTCGCGTCGAACAGGGTTCGGCGAGAGCAGTGCCCTGCGTATTCGGCTAGAGTAGGCATTTGAATCTCCTACGGGCCTCGAGTTATCTTATTGATATATTTCTACTATGGTAATGGTTTAATTTGCTAAAAAGCGTTTTACGGTCCACCCAGTTGAACGCTTTAGAGAGATCACAAAATACTTCAATTGCATCCTGCGATCCCTCCATCATGCGATTTCGTCAATTTCAAAGAATTACAAACTTGTACCCATAAAAAGTTTCACTTCAAATCCAGTAGGTAAATGGTATTCACCTAATGTTGAAAAACGTAAGGAATCTTCAGATTCCCACCTGGTAACCCTACATACAGCTATAAAGGGTTACCAGGTATGATGAAAAAAAAATGCGCCGCCGTTTCTTGCCAGGTTCTTCTATCTCGAGATAGCTGTAATTTTGTGTTAACTTTCATGAGTGCCTCTTTGGGGCCCATGTGAATAAACTTTTTTTTATTTTGATTATGTTGGCATTGAACATGCATTCAACGCAGCAAAACCCTTGTCGCACTGTAAATAAAACTAAAACTTTATAAAACCGTTAATTGTGACCCTGCCTGCCCTCAGTTAAATATCTTATTTAATAATCTATGATTGTGACAAACAATAATACCTACTGTTAATTTGTTTTCCTGTTCTTTAGTTTACGAAATATATAAATCTTGATATTATCGTTATAGATGGTTATAGTTTGTTAGTTCCATCAATCAATTTTCTATTATAATTATTATAAACTTGATCCTAGAGCGAGCGTCATCATAAGCCGGTGTCAAAATGGCCGCAGGGGACCGGAAAATCAAATTGAAGTAAAAGTTGAAGTTGAGTCCTTTTGTAAATTGTTGAATCAAACATTTTGTTTATACTGACTCGTAGCTACAAGACATTTTCGTTCGATTGAAAAAAGTGTACCTATCGTCCGTGTGACAAACAACTTTCGTCGTCTGATTGTCTGGAAACTGAAGTGCTAACATTTTGATACTAATATACCTACATGGGTGTTCCTGCTTTGGGTCACTGATCTCTCAGTTGGGCTGGGTGGCAAGTGGGTGGCGGTGTTGGACTGACTTACTTCTGCTCGAGTAATTATTGGATTATATCAAGTCGGCGCTGTGCATTTACCAACGAGAAGAAAATCTATATACCTACATAAATAACTCAATCGTTACTCTATCGTTACAACCAAAAAGAGAAAGCAAGCGTCATCATGACTAGCCACTTGATCGATCAGAGTGAAGCAGCACAGAGTGGAGGAGAAGATGAAACATATGGATTCCAAGCGCTCACGGAAGACAAACCGTTCGAATGTGGTATGTGCGATTACAATTGTGCACAGGAAAGCGATTTGGAGCGCCACGTGAAGGAGCACTTCGGAGAGGAACACATGCCGGAACCATCCGCCGACAAACCATACAAATGCATCATGTGTGAGTTCAGCTGCTCGCACGCGTTCAGCCTGATGCGCCACATCAAGACTCACACGGGAGAGAAGCCGTTCGCGTGCAGCCAGTGCCACTACAGGTGCATCACCAAGGCCAACCTGCAGCTGCACGTGAAGGCGAAGCATACGGGCGAGAAGCCGTTCGCGTGCTCGCAGTGTTCCTACACTGCCGTGACGCCATCGCACCTCAAGCAGCACATGACGCGCCACTCCGCCGAGCGCCCCTTCGAGTGCGCCGTGTGTGGCTACCGCTGCGTGCGCAACAGCACGCTCAAGCAGCACATGAAGTGCCACTCCGGGGAGAAGCCCTACAAGTGCACCGACTGTGACTTCACCTCGGTGCGCGCCAGCGGCCTCACCAAGCACCTCAAGACGCATACGGGAGAGAAACCATTCCAGTGCAGCCTGTGCGACTACCGCTGTGCCAGCTCCTCCTACCTTAAACAGCACGTCATAAAGCACACGGATGAGAAACCGTTCCAGTGCAATGTTTGCCACTTTAAGACAGCACGGAAATTCCACCTAACTGAACACTTAAAAAAACACACGGGAGAGATACCCCACAGGTGCCATTTGTGTGAATTCAAAACTGTTAGTGCGACATATTTAAAACAGCACATAGAGACACATTCAGAGGAACGATCATATGAATGCAATATGTGCCCCGCCAGATTTAATGCAGCTCATCTTTTAAAACAGCATATTAAAAGGCACACTAATGAGAACCGATTCAAATGCATAATGTGTGATTACAAATGTATGACAGCTACTAGATTAAAGGAGCATATCAAAACTCATACAGGGGAGAAGCCGCACCAGTGTAAAATGTGCGACTACAAGTCGGCCCACAAGAGTGCACTCAATGAACATATGAGGAAACACATGGGAGAAAAACAATTCGAGTGCAACATTTGTGGCTACAAAAGTTTATTAAACAAGACATTAAAACAACATATGAGGACACACACCGGAGAGAAGCCTTACCAGTGCGATGAGTGTGACTATAGCAGTTCTCAGTACAGCAGCCTGCAGCAACACAGCCGTCGCCACACAGGCGAGAAGCCCTATGAATGTACCACTTGTGGGGACAGATTTGCTTACACTTCTGGCTTAAAACGACACATGAAAAAGCACATAACATGATCCATTATTTCCAGATTAAGGTCCAATTTAGCAGTTTATATGTCTTCAAACAAGATGTTCTACTAAGTTCTACTTCAAATGTAAAGATTCAACTACTGTTTTCTGGAAAGTATATATGCAACAGACAGAACTATCAAAGTGCTCAAACACTGCGATAATTATAAGAAACTGCAAGGAGTAATGCAATCTTGAAATATTAGTTTCGACAAGAGAGTGCGAACACAACTATTGGTCAAGCTAATTTGATAAATTTCTTTCAAAGGAATTTTATATCATTTATATGCAGTGTCCACCAGCTATGGTGAGCTAAAAGGGATGCTTGCGGTAAAGGAAGAGTGTCTTATGAATGCTTTAATCTAAGTATGAACGAAAGCATGGTAATTATGGCAAGAGGGTGCAGGTGAGAAAGGAACAGGACACAACTTAATTTGTCCACCTGGTTGAAGCCGAGTGGCTAGCGATAGATGAAATAAGACAAAATTATGTATTTAGTATATAAACCTACTTGATTTGAATAAATATTAAATTATTTATATGTTTTTGGTTTGCAATTCACCTAAAACCTTGTAGACACAACGCACCATTAATATGTGATTGTGTGTGTGATGTAAATGTTTCTGGAATACACAATACACGTCTTAGTGTGGAGCTGTGATTTCAATGTTTATATTATTTGAATGTGAGTGTAAATGCGCTTGTTGATGAAGTGACGTCTACTTTTACATTTGGGTGCTTCAGCACGTCAAGTCAGTAGCTATACCTTGGAATTTGAAAAACGCGATTTCGTTGCCGTGTTTCCGACAAAACGTTTTTTACCGACTTCCCAAAAAAGGAGGGGGTACTCAAGTCGACTGTATTTTTTTTTTATGTGTGTTACCTCATCAGTTATTTCCACGTGAGCCGATTTCGAAATTTTTTTTTAGTTAGAAAGATGTTGCTTTCTAATTGGTCCCATTTAAATTTGATCAAGATCTGATCAGTAGTTCTTGAAATATCGTCAATAATGTCTATTTTGTGACGAATAATGCGTACTTTGACGATGTTCTGGTTTACCCGACTTCAAAAGTTACCTCACAACTTCTTTCGTTGTGAGACGATTTCGATGATTCTTTTTTTATTTGAAAGCTGGTGGATCAAGGTTCCGATGATAAAGCGGTGAAGTCGGTTTTTTTAAGCTTTGCTTGCGATTAATTATTTACATTTATTTGCATATATATGTTAGGACTTTAATGAATGTTCCTTTTTATTTTATTAAACACTATTTAACTGTCTATATATAATTATCTTACTTTGTTAATATTATAAATCCTAAAGTTTGTGTGTGTGAATGTTTGTTACCACGTATCTCCGTAACGAATGAACTGATTTTGATGAAATTTAGACTATATATAGACCAAGTTCCGGAATAACACAAAGGCTGATCCAATTTTCAAAAATCAACTCTTAAGTGTGCTAAATAGGGTGAAAAAGTTTGTATAGATTACTCGCTTTGATTCACTCAAAATTTGGTACAAATAAACATTAAAGCAAATACTGAAACACGTATATTATTATATTATGTTTACAAAACTACCCCTAGGGTGTGTGTAAGGTAGTTATAAAGTTTGTATGGAAAATGTTATTTCTTGCTTCGATTTACTCAAAACTCGGTACAAATAAACGGTCTACTAGATTTAGATTATAGACGAGACTGCGAATTCAAACCATTTATCTATCAATCCAAAAATAAACCCTGAAAAAGTTCAACCACAACTTTTAACTCACGCGGGCGAAGCCGTGGTGCACAGCTAGTATATATATATATATATATATATATATATATAGACAGTTAAATAGTGTTTAATAAAATAAAAAGAAACAATCATTAAAGTCCTAACAAATATATTTTTTTTATGTCATGAATATACAAGACTTACTCTTGGAAGTAAACTTAAAGAAAAAGAAACATATAAGTACTACATAGTAAATAACTAACTAGTAATACGTAATGTTCACAATATTTTAAAGATAAATCTAATACTAATTGCTGCGAAGTTTACCGAACGACGCACGAAAATTTACGAACACTCGAGTTTCGGCTATATTGTGGCCGAAACCGAAACTAAAGCCGAAACTAGATTTTTTGGCCGAAACTGGCCGAAACCGAAATTTCGGTCGGTCACTAATTATAATTTACATATAATTATTTTTTTAAACAAAATTCAGAAAGGTGTAACTTTCTGAATTTTGTTATGTTAAAACAACGACGTCCAACTTTGTTGCGTAATTCCTCTCCATCCAAAAGTTGTCTGGAAGAGATCGCTTTTAATAAAACCGCCTATTGTTAGTGTGCGTCAGAATGGCTGGTTGTCTGTGGCGTTGGTCTATTAGAGATGATTCAAAAATTGCTATACAATTGCTTATATTTGCTACATATAATAAATAATTGCTACATAGGATATATATTTACAAATAGAATATTTTTTTTGACCAGCCATCCTGACGTTTGGTTGGCTGGTCACCTCCTAGTTTAAAGTCAAGCATGCAGAGTTTTCCGAAATATATTGCGTCAATAATTGCTACATATTTACTTCATTTATCTAATTTAGTTGTAACTTCATACATATGTTAAATAAAGGATGTAGCAATTATTTAAATTATCCCTAGGAAAAGTGCCTGATAAAATAATAAAGGCAAATATTTAGTTCTTTAGGTGTCGGTGTTAGGCTTAGGCTCTGGTAACCGTGTACCTAAAGTAATTAATGATTTACAAGAATCCGCAAATACTTTTATTAATGCTCAAGAACTTACAGAATGCCGGCGAAGTAAATGTAAAGGTGTCAAATCATTTAGTGTATCTTTGCGAGATCTTATTGCATTTGAATTTCATTCCAATCAATTTGTTTCAATAGATGACCCACCAACATCTCTTTTGTTAGAAAGATCTGAGTTTCATTTACTGTCAATAATAGAATTCGTGCCCCCAGTATGTGAAACACTAATTGGTCACTATAAAGCTCATTGCAGACGAAATTCACAATGGAAATGTTATGATGACGAATCGAAAAAAATTACGAAGCGTAAAAAGAAGCTAATTCCACATTGTATAATATATGCGAATTAATAATTGAATATTTTTTAAGTAAATTGTAATATTATTAAACTGAATCTTATGAACGACCTACATTTTGTTTTTATTATTTTATCAGGCGCTTTTCCTTGGGATAATTTAAATAATTGCTACATCCTTTATTTAACATATGTTTGAAGTTACAACTAAATTAGATAAATGAAGTAAATATGTAGCAATTATTGACGCAATATATTTCGGGAAACTCTGCATGCTTGACTTTAAACTAGGAGGTGACCAGCCAACCAAACGTCAGGATGGCTGGTCAAAAAAAATAATTTGTTTGTAAATATATATCCTATGTAGCAATTATTTATTATATGCAGCAAATATAAGCAATTGTATAGCAATTTTTTAATCAACTCTCATAGACCAACGTAGACCAACGCCACAGACAACCAGCCATTCTGACGCACACTATTGTTACACTTATTTTGTAAGTCATTATTTTCTATTCTGTTTTGTCACAAATATGGTGTTCAATAAAGAGTTTATCTATCTATCTATCAAGCATGCTCCATTGTAGACCACATCGTCGCTTACCATCAGGTGAGATAGTGGTCAAAAGTTTGACTTGTTTGTTGGTGGGAACATAAGTTCCCACCGGGAATGGAACTCCCCGGAAAATTTGTGTTTCTGGTTCTGGGTTTGGTGTGAATGTTGTGTGAGTGATATGAATGTTTACGGAACCACGACACAAGTCATTGAACTTAGTGTGGAGCTTTGAATGTGAAAACATTTCGTTATGTGCATGTTTTTTATTATATTCTACTATGCCACGTCAGCCGGGTCATTTTTACAAGATTTTATTTAACTTGCAGTTTATCTATGTTTGTAAGGGATCTTGCAACTGAATTTTAAATCATAATCATAATAATAAATCAGATATATTTAACCGATTGAGCTGAAATTGAGTATACACGCTTATTTTGGATGACAATGCATGGTTAGCTGTGTGACGTCATTCTAAATTCAACATTTTGGCGCACCCAAAATGGTGGACCAGTTATTTTAATGCACTCCTACAATAAAGCTACCAAATGAAAGGGCTTGCTGAGAATAACTCGAAAAATAAAGTGACGTCACTCTAAATCCAATATGGCGGCCTTCTAAAAGCTGGTTTTTAAATAACTTTTTAACTAGTAGCTTATTAAAGTTTGAACTGCTCTTTAGCGTGGGTTCGCGTTCTCCTTCAAAGCAGCGGGTTCGAATCCCGGTGATAACACAAGTTTTTATCCCCCCGGGAAATTTGTGTTCCTCGTTCTAAGTATGATGTGAATGTGTGTAACTTGGATGTTTACGGCACCACGACACAAGTCGTTGAACTTAGTGTGGGGCTGTGAATGTGAAGTGTTTCTGTGTATATTTTCAACCAGGCGACGCCGCCGGGCGGGACGTCTTTGAACTACCCGCTGGCGTAGATGGGTGCGCGTTCTCCTTCAAAGCAACAGGTTCGAATCCCGGTAGGAACACAAGTTTTCTCTCACGGGAATATGTGTTTCTGTATGATGTGAAACATTAACACCACAAACACAAGCGTGTTTTGTCATAGTACTTGATTGGGGCTGTAAGTGTGAAAGCATTTATGTGTATGTTTTTTTTACTCGGGCATTGCCGGGCGGATTAGCTAGTCTATATAAAACAAACATGGTACGTACTAACACATATTTACTCACTTAAATTTACAGTGATCCGATTAGAATCCGATGAGTTCAGTCGCATACACACGTACAGAAGTATTATTTTGTAAATGAAGACAAACAAAGTTCTTATATAATCATAATAATATGCCCGTCTTATACGAAAAAGTGTAAAATAATGTAAGTAAAATGTGTTTTTAAATTTTTAGTGCATTGACTTACGTATATTTTTGACGTGATAACGTCTTATAAATCGATGAACACCGGCTGCACGCACGGAAAAGTGTCACGTTCCGCCTGAGCCTGAGCGTGCAAGTGAGAATGCGGAACAAGCGATAGAGAGGCACGATCGGCCTAAACGTTCGTCTTATAACGTTATCATCACGCAAAATTATCGTCCATAAACTGACTTTACAGACAACCAATTTTTTATGTTATGAATATTCTAAGGAGTCGATTATCATATCTTACCAATAACAATGAATATTTTTAGTTAACTATCAAGTTTTGTAATGAATGCCGAGTAAAATGGTCACAAAGTCACGCGTTTTAAAGGCTTCTCGTTTGACCCCCTTAAAATTTACTGACGTACGCTTCAGCACTTTGTCCGCCTGTCAGAAGCATTGAGTATAAGAGGGAATAATTAGGTTCATTTTTCGTTCTACAAGCAACGGAAAAAAAATTATTAAATTAAATAATTTTTTAAATGCATTATTGAAGGTATTTCAAGAACTACTGATCAGATCTTGATAAAATTTAAATGGGACCAAATGGAAACCAACATCTTTCAAACAAAAAAAAAATCAAATTCGGTTCACCTGGAACGAAGCTATGAGGTAATACACACATAAAAAAAATACAGGTGACTTGAGTACCTCCTCCTTTTTTTTAAAGTCGGTAGAAAAGAAGCTATAAGTCACAGTCATCGAGATAGTAAATAAACCTCCGGTTGTCACAGTCAAACCCAAGAAGAGAAATTCCAGTCATGTCATGTCCTAGTACAAGTGGTAGAAACTTTACTAGAATTTTAAGAGTTTTGGAGCGAAAATGAAAATCAATTTTTTCAAGGTATATTTGTCTACACTCATGCACGTTCACAAACTATTAACGATTAATATGCACCACGATTCTTAACACTCGAGGAATCACAAGTACCTATTGCAAAGAAATACAAAAAGACAACGCCATTTTTAAACTTTCGCGGCAAAACCAAAACGACTTGAGAATTATTTAAAATTGCAGAACAAATGCTACGTTCCGCTAACGGTCTATAACGTAAGTCATGATATCTCCGGCCCGCCTACTTTATTTTTCCTCTCCTAAGAGGTTGCCGACCACTGAAAGATAAATAAAGTGCAACAAGGATTTTTATGAATGTGACATGTAAAGAGTTACGTTTTTGTATATTCTTGTTATATCAGCATCTCATATTTATTTGATGGGAACACTGAACTAATTAATTTATTGTCAATGAATTTAATTATGAAAACCTGCTTTACCGGTACAAAAAGCATTTAAAAATTACTCGTAAACAATAACTCCCGGACCGAGTGAGAACATAAAACCAGTTACGTAAACAAAGCGCTGCGATGAGCGCCCGCAAGCCTCCAGGAGCTATCAACCTTTTGGTACCGCGAACAATTATATAAGCTAATGAATTATGAAATACTGGTAGAACTATTATTAACGGTACACCGAGAATTACACACACAATTAAAAATTTTTTTGCAAATCTTCGTTTCTCGCGATAATAAAAGCCTTCGAAGTTGGGTCCCGCCTTACGAAAATCTTCATATGTTTTACCCAAACAAATTGATAGTTGCATTCTTTGGCCAACAATTTTGCTTTTTTTTTTTTTTTTTTTATTTGTGACAGGCTAGTGTTTGACCACTATCTCACCTGATGGTAAGTGACGATGTGATCGAAGCTGGTAAACACACTAGACCTGGAATATATATGGCTTGAGAGAGAAGCAATTTGTTTTTTATGGTTCGGTGGTCATTTACGAAAATTCTCCCGGTAGCTCCAGCCATACCGATATCTTTAACCGATAAAGGGCTTTTTAAAGAACGGGCGGATGCGATGAAGTCCTCCTTTACATAACGATTTATAAACGAAATAATTATGTTTTTGGTGCTGGCCATGTTTGTAGGCACTCTGTGAACAAAGTTTATCTGCGTCTTCGAAACTGGATAGGATACTTTGTCGCCAATTTTGGAAACAATTTCGAACAGGTTTTCCTTATCCTTTACAGGTACGCCTTTTATCTCGACATTATTGCTACGTAACCACTGATCAATATCCTGTAGACTATCATCAAATTTAGAGATCGAAGCGGTAGCCTTGGTGAGATCCTCGTGGGCTTCTTCGACTTTGCACAACCTTTCATCCAGTTTAAGCACTTTAGCCGGGATTTCTTTGAGGTCCGCTAACTCTTTCCGTATGAGTTGTACTTCCGACGACAAGCTGGAAAGTGGGGCAAGTTGCTGACGAATACTAGTAAGCTCGTGCATAATCGACTCGAGTGTCACTAATGGAAAGGCTGCCGGTGAGGCCATCGCTGAATGAGGCTGGACGCTTTGCTGGCCAGCAATTTTACAATTCGCACATCTCCATGTAGTTTGTCGATCTCCCAGCTTCCGACAACCTTTTTCAGTTATTCCAGAACAAGGAAAATCGAAGTGCTTCTTGCATGCCGAACATTGAACTCCCTCATTAACTTCATCACCACATCTTCCGCAAATCACCATTTTGCAATAAATAATTATTTAGATAAATAGTGTAAAATGAAAAATACCAAAGATTGAGTACCACTGGCTTAGACTAGCTGTAATACGTGCGACGGCACAAGTATACGATGCGGCGTATGCGCGCGGACTGATCTGATTCACGAGCTTGTGGCGCACAGATTCAATTACAAAGAGAAGCAATGGTAGAATGCCTAAATTTGAACCTACAGGCTATTTCCGATTGGGGCGATGCCTTGAGCTTTTAACTTTAACGTGTAACTTTAATGTCCAGCCTAAACTTTGGCTCTTATATTGAATCCAAGGCTAAACTGGCTGCAAAGAAATTGGGAATCCTCAGCAAGGTAAAGCGGTATTTCACTCCAGGACAGCTTCTCAATCTCTACCAAGCTCAAGTCAGATCCTATATGGAATACTGCACTCACCTCGGCGACGGCTTAGCCAAGTACCAGCTTCAGGCTATGAATTCTATTGAAAAGCGAGCTAAAAAGCTGTTTGGCCATACTGAACTAGTAGAGAAAAGACTTCAGAGCCTCGAACATCGGCGTAAGGTAGTTAGCTTATACGTGTTTTACAAGATACATTTCGGAGAGTGTGCGACCGAACTGCATGATTTAATTCCTGCAGCTACTTTTCATCATCGGACAACAAGGCGTACTAAAACAAGACATCCTTTCACGGTGGATATTCCTCAGATTGGAACCAAGCGTTTTGCCACTACTTTTATAATGCGAACTGAAAAGGAGTGGAATACCCTGTTTCCCGATAAGTATAACTTGGGCCTCTTCAAGTCAAGAGTGAAAAGGTACCTTCAAGGGCAAGCTTGTCCCACCGTCAACCGAATCGTCGCTTTGCATCAGGTGAGATGGCGGTCAAATGCTAGCCTATTGGTCATAAAAAATATATATATTTCAATAAATTGTGGTAGACCCTTTGCGTATATAGTAAAAACTAGTGTCCGACCGAAACTGGTTTTTCAGCCAAAAACGAAACCGAAACCGAACTTTCAGTCTTGCTCTCTGTTTCGGCCGAAACCGAAACTAATCAAAAAATATAAAAATTACGATTATTTACTGATATTTACTGTTTTTTTTTACGTTTATTTGCATATATATATATATATATATATATATATATATATATATATATATATATATAGACAGTTAAATAAAATTTAAAAAAACAATCATTAAAGTCGTAACATATATTTTTTTTATGTCATGAATGTACAAGACTTTCTTGAAAGTAAACTTAAAATAATGAAACGCAAGCAAAGCTTAAAAAAACCGACTTCACCGCTTTATCTTCGGAACCTTGATCAGATTAATGTATGTGCAATATACGCATTAAATGACGATAACTCAAAAACTACAAATCAGATCTTGATCAAATAGTTCAATGGAACCACATGAAAAACACCAGCTTTCAAATAAAAAAATAATCATCAAAATCGGTTCACAACAAAAGAAGTTATGAAGTAACACACATAAAAAAATACAGTCGACTTGAGTACCTCCTCCTTTTTTGGGAAGTCGGTAAAAAAAAGAAAAACTTTTTAGCAATGCACGATTAAATGGACGGGGCGGCGAACTGTACCCCTAGTGTGATTTTTACAGCAAAATATCGTTAATGCAACTGCGGCTGTGATTGAGTATACGAAAACGATTTTGGTTATACTTTGATAGCGAGTGTAACTTTAATAGTTGACAACTGTCCGTAAACAGTTTATTCACTCAGTTGATAGTTAATTTTTGTCTTTAATTTGGTGGCTTGCTATGCTATAGTAAACGAATGCGACTAATTTACGTGAGTACGTAGAGATTACTATTTAAACTTACTAGATTCGACTTCGTTATTTGGTTGAGTTATAATGTCTCAAACAAAATGTATGGTTTTTCCTTTTGTTGCGGTAAGTGCGAAAGAGAAAAGAGACCCTCGGTTAAGAATGGCGCGAAGACATACATTTTCGACTATAACAACTTCACATTGTTTTAATTTAATCAAAATTAAAAAGACTAGTTGTAACTCTACTAGAAATAATGGTGATGTATTTAAGTACGAGCAGTGAGTGGAAAAAAAATCAATAATATGTGGTTACAATGTGTTTGCGAGCGAATAGTTTTTTTTTTTTTAATTATTTCATGACCATGGATGCATAGTCCTTCAGTCGAAATATTAAACAAATATTAACAATTTCTATTCTTCATAATAAAAGTCCCAGTCACAAGTCACAGTCTAAGTCAAGTAGTCAGTCATAGTCAAGTCATGCCCTAGTAAAGCGGTAGAAACTTTACTAGAACTTCTATTGGAGTTTTGGAGCGAAGGCGAAAATCACGCTTTTCAACTTTGTATCATTTGCCTACACTTATGCACGTTTACTAAGTATTAACAGTTAACAATCCACCATTATTACACATTAACACTCGAAGAATCACAGGTTTTGGAAAATTTTACAAAATCAACAACGCCATTTTTTCACGTTCGCGGCAAAACTCCAGCGAATTGTTTTATAATTATAGATTGCCATACAAATTAGACTAAAATACGTGTACGAGATAGTAACGTATTTCGTTTGCAAAACTCACACTAGGCATACTGAGCCGGGGCCACGCCGGCGACGACGCACGAAAATTCACGAACACTCGAGTTTCGGCGGGGCCGAAAGTTTCGGCTATATTATGGCCGAAACCCAAACTAAAGCCGAAACTAGATTTTTGGCCGAAACTGGCTGAAACCGAAACTGAAATTTCGGTCGGTCACTAGTAAAAACGCTTACCCTTATGACGTTTATCCTTCGTTTGCAAGTCTAAGTACCGCGTACTCGCGTGAGTACCCGAGGTCACTGCGTTCGTGGCGTGAACTTAATTCCTTTGCTTCGAGTTGAATTGTACGTGACGTCATCTCGACGTGGCAGAGGTAATTTAGATGACCTCAACGATCACTTGAGTTGTGTCATAGTACAAACAAAAGAAGTATGTTATATTCATAGAGTGGTACCAAACGCGGCTTGTATGTGTGCACGCCCGTGAAAAACACATTTATTCAAGATTTTTGTTTTGACTGTCGTGTTGGCGCGGCGTGGCTAATCCTACTAATATTATAAATCCGAAAGTTCGTGTGTAAGTGTGTAAGTATGTTTGTTCCCTCTTCACGCTTTAACGGCTGAACGGATTTGGATGAAATTTGGAATGTACATAGATTATACCTAGGATTAACACATAGGCTACTTGATAATAGCGGGCAAAGCCGCGGGGCACGGTTAGTATGTACATATATAACAAATTACAGCTTTCATGCAAGTTAAATACTTACTTATTGTTGATATAATATACACTAGCTGTACCCGGCATGCGTATCAATGCCACGATTTTATACAAAATATTTTACCTCTTTCGCGTTTATGGTACTTTAATACCATACTAAAAACTTCTTGGGTATTTTTCGTACAAAAATACTAAAATCACTATTAAAAAATGAAGGTGGGGGTAGTAAGGTGAAAAATACTTTACGACTTATTCTCCTCATACCTACCAAATATAAAAAAAAAGAAACATGAAAATCGGTCGAGCCGTTTCGGACGAGTTCGACCACGAACGCTGTGTCACGAGATTTTTATATAATAGACTAGCCGTGCCCCGCCGCTTCGCCCGCTATTGTCAAGTTAAAAAGTAGCCTATGTGTTAATCCTAGGTATAAACTATGAACATTCTAAATTTCATCCAAATCCGTTCAGTCGTTTTAACGACTGTTCCCTCTTCACGCTTTAGCGTGAAGAGGGAACAAACATACTTACACACTTGCACACTTACACACAAAATTAGTAGGATAATAAATAAATAAATAAGTAGGATTTTAAATAAAACTTAGTGATAGTGTCAACCCTGCGTATTCAGCTAGAGTAGGCATTTGAATCTCGAGTTGACATACTTCTTTGTTTTTACCACGGATGGTTATAGTGTGTAGAAGTGATTCACTTCCAACATCGGAACGACTTTGTGAGCCTTGCGATCGTAGAGGACAATATTTAGAACGGGGCCTAAACTAATACACATCTTCCAATTCATACACTTTTGACAATGACAATCTGTGTTTCTGCTGTCAGTTAAATTTTCGGTTGAAGCTTGGTTTCACTCGGTTTATCGTAGGTATTAGAGGGACTTTTCGTATTATGCGTTCGGTGAAGATTCGTCATTAAATCGAGTACCAAATAGATGTAGTATTTGCGGCGGTTTTGTCGGGCATTGGTAATATTAAATACACGAGCAACATCTTCGCGGCAGTCTGTCGCCCAAAGAAAGGGTCTCGGCGCGAGCGTGGAGTAGGGGCGCGCTCTCCTGCGCCTGGGATGCAGAGCGAGTGAGCGGCTGCGGCATGTCGAACGTGGAGAACGTGTGCCCGCAGGTGCTGCGCGGCGTGGCGCGCGAGCTGCGCCGCCTGGCGCAGAGCCCGCCCGCCGGCATCAAGCTGCTGCTGCGGGACGACGACCTCACCGACGTGCACGCCACCATCGAGGGCCCCGGTCGGTACTCGCACGCACGCTACACCCTACACCTGCCGCTCATTCCCTACACTCACACACGCACACACGCCGCGGGGCTGCCGCTGCATTATGATTATCTATGATCATTGAGGCCCTCATATGACTTAAAAATAACTAATAGATAGTTGTCATCGTTTGGTTTTGATTGCACTTATTGAAGCAGGGCTGCCATGCAACATGTGCTGACATGCTTTTGATGATTTTGAGGAGGAGGGTCTCAATATCATTGATTAAATTAATTTATCTTAATCTTTCAGCGGTCTCACCCTTGCGCTGAACATAAGCAGTCGCTTGTGATCTGAAATTGTGCAACTTTAAGTGTCTGTTATCATTTAAATGCTATTATTTTTGATATAAAGGTCAGGATATTGGTGCTGTACCCAGTAAAAGTTTAATGATGCCAGATCCAATGGATTCTCAGATTGCAATCCCTATCTGCAAGTTAAGTTTTTAATTGGATAGAACATTATATGACTCTGACAGTCCGGATAGATGGACAAAGTGCCAAAAGGGTGGTTCAGCACTTTGTCCATCTGTCCTGGTAACACAAGTTTTCTCCCCAAAGAAAATTTGTGTTTCTGGTTCTGGTTGTGATTGTGTGTATTAGTGATGTAACGGATATTCGCATTCGCATTCGCGAATATCCGCGTATTTTTCAATATTCGCATTCGCATTCGCATTCGCAAAAATTATGCGAATATTTAGCGAATGTTTTTATAATCAAAAAGTAATTATTATATGCATGCATATGAAATAATAATACAATAGATAACACTTAGATATTTTTATTAAATCATACTTCTACATTCTAAATTAAAGCCTCATTTATGAAAAAAGAACTTCAGAGATCTTATCAAATCTAAAATTAATCAGCCTTGTTACAACTATGTAAGGTTTGCATTCATTTAGTAGTATATTATTACTTTACTACCACTTTAAAATAAAGTTTACAATTTCTATTTACTAAACAATTACTTGAAACAAAATTATCAAACTTTAAATATCTAATGTATTAAGTATTTATAATCTTTGGCTTTAAATGTATATTTTTTCATTCCACTTTATATATCTGACGAATTAAATTATATTTATAATGAATAAAATATAAACTTAAAAAACAAAACAACGAATACTTAACTATTTGTAAATAAACCTTTTTTCAAAAACGAAATTATAATTATTTTTATTTTTAACTGAAGTAAACTTCTAATACTTGTTATGTTACAAAACAAAACTTTTAGAATGAACTTTCTGTGACTAAATTCATTCAATTAACCAATATCGGCTCGGCTATGTTTAATTTAAACACGGTCGACACGAAACGTCAAACCTGTCAAACATTTTACGCGCGCTTTTTTTGAAATTTAAAAATATTCGTATTCGCATTCGCATTCGCGAATGTTGAAGATAAATATTCGCAATCGCATTCGCATTCGCGAATGTGAAAAATCCAGCATTCGTTACATCACTAGTGTGTATGATGTAAATGTTTTGGGCACCCATGACACAATTCGTGGCATCTTAGCTCCCAAACGGCTGAACCGATTATAATTTAGATTTTACCGACTTCAGAAAAGGAGCACCCGTTTTTCAATTCCGACCAATAAAAAAACTTTACCACCCATCTTTCATTCATTCTCCTGAATCTACATCTGCTCCATTTGTATATATTATGCCTCAGAAGACGAATTTAAACAACCGCATCATAAATATGCGTTCTTAGATTTTTCTATGCTGCTAACGCGCACTGTTTCATAATATATTTCAAACATCTAAGTATTGAACGCACTTTTTAGGGTTCCGTATCCAAAGGGTCAAACGGGACCCTGTTAGTGAGACTCCGCTGTCCGCCCGTCTGTCTGTCCGTCTGTCACGAGGCTGTGTCTCATGAACCGTGATAGTTGGACAGTTGAAATTTTCACAGATGTATTTCTGTTGCCGCTATAACAACAATTACTAAAAAACAGAATAACATAAATATTTAAGGGGCATACTACAAACGTGATATATTCGCTTGACATTTATAACGGCAACAGATAGAAGCTTTAAATATTCACAGAATATTTAGTTATATATTCACTTTAAAAATAAATAATTAAATTAAAATAAAACAAATATTTAAGGGGGCTCCCATACAACAGACAATTTTTGCTGTTTTTATAGATAATGGCACGGAACCCTCAGTGCCCAGTCTGACTCGCATTTGGCCGGTTTTTTTATATGAAAATTTTTAATACTATTATCAAATTTTCTTCGTTCTATATAGAAACGTCACTTTTAAAATCCACACTTAAAATCCACACTTTGAACTAATCATTCTTTTACCATATCACGCGGGCAAAGCCGCGGGTAACGGTACGTGAGATAAAGGTCTGTGTGTCGGGACAGCCGGCACGCCGTACTCGGGCGGCGTGTTCCGCGTGCGGCTGGCGCTGGGGCGCGAGTTCCCGGCCGCGCCGCCGCGCGCCTACTTCCTCACCAAGCTGTTCCACCCCAACGTGGCCGCCGAGTCCGGCGAGGTGTGCGTCAACACTCTGCGCCGCGACTGGCGGCCCGAGCTCGGCCTCGAGCACGCGCTGCTGGCGCTCAAGTGCCTCCTCATCGCGCCCAACGCCGACTCCGCGCTCAACGCCGACGCCGCGGCGCTGCTGCGCGACCGCTACGACGACTACTTCGCGCGCGCCAAGCTGCTCACCGACATCCACGCGCGCCCCGCCGCCGCCGCCGCCCCCGCCCCGGCCGCGCGCCGGGACGAGGTGAGTGCATACGCGCCGGGACGATGTGATGAATCCCCCCGACCGTTTCGCGCCGGGTACAAGGTGATGCATCCCCCCGCCCGCCTCGCGATGGTACAAGGTGATGCATCCCCCCGCCCGCCTCGCACCGGGACGAGTGATGAATTCCCCCGCCCGCCTCGCGCCGGTACAAGGCGATGCATCCCCCTGCCCGCCTCGCGCCGGGACGAGGTGAGTGCATCTCCTCGCCCGCCTCGCGCCGCGCCGGGGCGAAATGAGTGCATCTCCTCGCCCGCTTCGCCCTGGGACGAGGTAAGTGCATCCCCCCGCAGGCCTCGCGCCGGGATGCAGGGAGTGCATCCCCCCGCCTCGCGCCGGGACGAGTCGAATGCATCCCTCCGCCTGCCGCGCGCCGGGACGAGGTGAGTGCACCTGCCTCACTCTCTCAGTTCATTCAGTCAGATACAAAATGTATATCGATGTTAATGTTCAAGATTCACTTAAACAAACAAACGCATTCACACTCACAGCCCCACACTAAGTTCAAAGACTCGTATCGCGGGTGCCGGAAACATTCACATCACACCCACATTACACCCAGAACCGGAAGCGCAAATATCCCTAGGGAAGGAATTTTCGCTCCCGCCGGGAATCGAACCCGGGACCCACGGCGCAGAGGGCGGAGACCCGTCCACTGCGCCAACCGGGTCGTCAATAAATCAAATACACGAATCACTCGTTCGAAGATCTCATCTTCGCAACGCAATCGATTAAACCCTACGATAACAGACGCCAACGTTAACCGTCTCCGGTCGCAGGAGGCGTCGGGTCCGACGGCCAAGCGCGAGCGGCGCGCCGCCGCCGTCGCCGCCGGTCGCGCGCCGCCGCCGCGCGACAAGGATCGCCGCCGCATCCTCAAGCGGTTATGAACGCCGCGACCGCCGCCCGCTGCATCTTGAAGCGGTTATACGAGCCGTGGCCGTCGTCGCCGCATTCTCAAGCGGTTATATCGCCCCGGCCCGCCGCCGCCGCCGCCGCCGCCGCGCGACTAGAATCGCCGCTGTATCTTCAAGCGGTTATGAGATCCGTGGCCGCCGCCGCATTCTCAGGCGGTTATGAGCGCCGCCGCGCCGGACGCTCTATCTGTGTGTAAATATTGATATTCGTCTCTTTTAAATATATTTAATTGTTACTTAGCGTTTTTAAGACGGTTCGGTTCGTCATCGGCCCGGATGCCGACGTCCCGGTGTTATTTATTATGAATAATTGTGATTGTGATGTGTCGCTTCGAACTAGAATAAAATAATAATGTATGTATTTATATTTGATTTCATTGAAACGGGAACGGATACCCCTTCTGTTGTTTTAATCTTTTGGAGGCTGGCGTTTGACCGCTATCTTACTCGCACCGGGGGCGTAATCGGCAGATCCGATTCTGAAAATCTTTCACTGATATACAACACCGGTTTGTAATTACCGAAAAAAAGAAAATTGGCTATGTAGAATAAGTGAGACATTGTTAAGGTACAGTCAATTTTTAATTTCAACGCCATTATGCCAAATCTATGACGTTTAATTTTTTTCTGAAATCCTGCCTAAAATTATGGACACTGAACAAAAATACTATTGTAACGTAACATATCAGTCATCAATGAAAGTGCGTTAGTATTATCTCTTTCGCACAGACATGCATTTAAGATTTCGAACTTACCGCCCGGAATCAGCTGACAATGTTTGAGTTTCTTGAACTTTTGAAATTAAGTAGTTACGCACGGTATAATCTAATGTTTATTGATTCTTACTATCCCTTCATACTTTTATGGGCTTAGGACCGGCAAAATTACTTAATTTGTTAGCTAGGTACGTTTTCAGTGGTTAAGATTAGAAGTAGGTAAAAACATAACAAACAAAATGGCGCATTTAAAAAGCGAGAATCAATTATTTACAATAATTAAAAGGTTACAACTTACAATGCTAAAAGTGTCCTGTCACTGATCTACAAGAATTTTAATAATTGTTCGAAGTGTCCACCTTCATTGTCAATACACACACACACGTCGAGAGTTCAAGTACAAATGACGATACGTCCTCAATGCTTCGCTCGTGTTTTCTTTAGCCATGCAACGAAGCATTAAAGTGTATGCTAGGCCAGGTGGGAACACAGGTATTTTCCCCACGGGAAATTTACCCTTATTCCCCTTATGATAATATGATAACTAGATTTAGGTAACCAGTATTCCAAGAGGAAAAATATTTACCATTATATTACCAGGTAATTTAAAAGGAATATGTTATTAACTTATTACCATTACAAAACTAATCTTTATTTTTAAATAACCAGTTAAATAATAAGATTTTGATATTCCTGTTATAATACTATACCGGTTAGCTAACCGAGAATGCGATCTGATAGACTTCGCTTTTGAATTCTATTTATGAATTTTAAATTATGATGTGTATTGTACAATGACAATTCTGGTTTTGAGTATGTTGTGTAAATCTTGGATGTTTACGGCCCCACGATGCAAGTTATTGAACTTAGTGTGGGGTTGCGAATGTGGAAGCGTTTATATATTCTACCCGGCAGACGCCGGGAGGGTCGTTTTTGAGCTTTGAGCTGCTCGCTGGCGCGTTCGCCTTCAAAGCAACGGGTTCAATTGCCGCTGGTAATTTACCTAGAAGATTTCTTCCCACGGGAAATTTGTGTTCCTGGTTTTGAGTATGTTGTGATTGTTGTGTGAATCTTGGATGTTTACGGCCCCACGATACAAGTCATTGAACTTAGTTTGAGGTTGTGAATGTGGAAGTGTTTATTTGAATATTTTAAACCGGTCGACGCAGGATGGGTTAACTTTGAACTACCCCCTGGCGTAGATGGGTGCGCGTTCGTCTTCAAAGCAGCGGGTTCGATTCCCGGTAATAACAGAAGTTTTCTCCCCGCGGGAAATTTGTTTTCCTGATTTTTAATATGTTGTGAATGTTGATTTATTGTTATATTTTGGATAATTCACACTATATCTTTATAAATTATAGCCTGTGTTATTTTAATGTGTAAGCTATTTTATTGTAAAGTTTCATCAAAATCAATTCAGTAGTTTTTGCGTGAAAGAGTAACAAGCGTATTATCCATACATTCTTACAAACTTTTTTTGCATTTATAATATTAGTAGGATTTTGGTTGACTTAATAATTATATTTTTCTGGATTCTGGATTGTGGTTCTCCTTTCTACCGACTTCACAAAAAGTAGGAGATACTCAATTCGACTCTATTTTCTACTGACTTCACAAAAAAGGAGGTACTCAAGTCTACTGTATTTTTTTATGTGTTTAACCTTATGTCTTCGTTCCACGTGAACCGATTTTGAAGATTTGTTTTGTTTGAAAGATGTTGCTTTCTAATTGGTCCCAGTTAAAATTAATCATTAGTTCTTGAAATATCGTCAATAATGCGTGTTTCGTACATCTAATCTGATCAAAGTTCCGAAGATAAAGCGGATTTGCTTGCGTTTATTTTATTTTTTTTAAAGTACGAATTTCTAAAGAGCACGAGTATTTATTGTAGGTAAACTTAGCTACTTAGTACGTAAATATTAAAACGAAATGGATACAAAAAATATAACAAGATTTATTTATCTATTCTTAACAAATTTAGTTATATATTTAACTTGTAATAATTATAATATACAATTATAAGAGAGCATTCATTATTTTTTCAACAATATTATGTCATACGATCCCATCGTATCGTTCACGTTAGAATAATTGACAACCAGCTGTGCCCTGCGGCTTCGCCCGCGTTACTGCATAATATGAAGATAATTGTGAATATGTGAATAATCGCGCTGCACGATGTGTTGTTCCATAGAAGTAGATAAGACTGTGACTCCTAGTATATACCATTTAAAGAGTATTGTAGAACTTCAATATGGGTATTTAACAAGCGATAGACTTAATAATAATATTATGCGAGGGATTTCTGTAGGTAAACCTAGCTACTTAGTACGTAACATTTGAAGGCAGAGTCACGGCTTGTCGTTGAGGGGCAGGTCCTGGGGGAGGCGTGGAGGGAAGGGTCAAGGCTTGTCGTTGAGGGGCAGATCCTCGGGGAGGCGCGGCGGGGGAGCCGGTGGTGTCAGCACGAACCGATGTAGCAGTGCTGCAAGCGCTGCACCGCTCAGCGGGCCCACCCAGTACACCTGAAACGAGATACCACTTTACGTCACGTCACTAATCACATGGGAACGCACATACCTTTATAATACCTACGTACTTCTTTATCGGAAAGCGATTCGGAAAACTCATTGAATACTCGCTACGTAACTATAGTTTAGCTTTGGATTCTGGGTGATACCAACTTTTTGCCAGAATTGCAAAGTTGTCTACCGAGATCTTACGAGTAGGTCGTAGGTAAGATACTTGAAGGTACGTAGGTAGGTACTGCCTACATGCGTTCTAATGATGAATATCCTGCATATTATAGGGGTAGATACCTTACTACCTACGTCAAACCGAGCACCTTTATTACAGCCAATTATCCCCTTTACACTTTTGCACGTAAAGGTTTATACTGCGTAACAATACTAATATTATAAAGAGGTAAAGTTTGTTTGTTTGTATGTAAAAGGTAATCTCTGAAACTACTGATCCGATTTTGAAAATTCTGTTACTAATAGATATCTACATTATCCCTGAGTGTCATAGTCTATGTTTTGTTAGGATAAAAGTTAGTTATCAGTTCGAGATATTCGTAAGACAAGTCGGAGAAAAATTAGCAAATTTTCCGCTTTATCAGCGTACGCTGACTAAACAGACAAAGGTGAATACAATGTATGGCAAAAATGTTGGCCTTTATGAGTTTTACATAAAAGTCCGCGGCAGCATATATGCGCGGCATGGAGAATTCTCAGGTAACGGTTCTTGTCCTCATTGACTTTAGCAATGCGTTCAATGCAGTTGACCATGATTTACTCTTGGCGATTTTACATCATCTAAATTTTTCTCCTTTGTCAGTTAGTTGGTTTTCTTCCTACTTGAAGGGACGTAGACAGGCCATTCGCACTGGGCAGACATTCTGTGACTGGTGTGAGTTGCAAGCGGGTGTCCCTCAAGGAGGTATCTTGTCTCCACTTCTCTTTTCTATATTTATTAATATGCTTTCCTCATTCCTTCACAGCAAATATCACTTCTATGCCGATGATCTACAGTTGTACCAACAAACTGTCATCAATGACCTCGATGAAGCTATTAAATCCCTTAATTATGACCTGTGTCAGCTTTCCTCGTGGTCTAGTCGCTTTGGCATTCAAGTCAATCCAAATAAATGTCAGGCCATACTTATCGGCAGTTCGCGCCAGCTATGCAAAGTTAATTATACTGAGTTGACCTCACTTAAATACAACAACTGTGTGATTCCTTTATCTTCCACTGTTAAAGACCTTGGGATAGTAATAGATACAAATCTCTCCTGGACTGCCCAAGTAAGCGAAGTCTCACGAAAATTTTACGCATCTTTGCACTCGATTATCAGACTTAAAAACTTTATTCCTTTAAAAACAAAAATATCCCTAGTCAATACACTTCTTCTACCAATTCTAGATTACGCCGATGTAGCATACCTTGATCTTTCTGAACAGCTTTTAAACAAGCTAGAGCGTCTACTGAACACTTGCATTCGCTTTATATACGGTCTCCGCAAATACGACCATATCTCGGCATACCGAGCCAAACTCAAGTGGCTCACAATCCGTGAACGCAGGAATGCCAGATTACTCAACCTACTGTTTTCAGTACTTAATGATCCAAAATCGCCAGCTTATCTTAAAAATTCTTTTGGTTTTCTTTCAGACAAACATAATTTGAATTTAAGATCTACCAATAACCTGCGCTTACATATTCCAATGCACACCACTTCGTTTTTGGATAAATCTTTTGGAGTTATGGCTGTCCGGCTTTGGAATGAGCTTCCACCAAACATCAAAAATTCTCCTTCCAAAGAAGTTTTTAAAAAGCTAGTAAAGGCTCACTACTTAAAGGTTTCGTCACGCGCTGAGTGATTGTCCTATACTTATCCAGACAACATTTATCTATATCTAAATTATCATTTTTTTATTTTTTTTTCTTTTCTGTTCATTATTTCGTCGCTTATATTTTATTTTATTTGTATATTTATTTTTATTATATATAATTATTTGGTATGCATTATATATTTTATTAAATTATAAGTACCGATATATTTATATTTGTATATATATGTATATAATCATTTATGTTTATTTATTATTTTAACTAATCATCTAACTTTATTTCGTCTCTCGCCCTCTCTATACCATTTTGATGCACGCCTACACCCCTCTTCTCGTCTACCATGTGTGGTTGACTGGTAGAGAATGCCCCTAGCATTAAGTCCACCTTTTGTACTTTTTGTGCAATAAAGAATTAAATAATAATATATCTAACATGTATATTTAGCTCAGAAAAAATACTGTTCTTTGTTAAAAATCTGAAAAAAGGCGGCCTGTGTTTAGTTGGTTTTTTGAGACATTCAGTACTTATTAATCTTTCTAATTCTTATTCAATATGGGGGCGTTAAGGCCTGCACTGACGTCCCGCTTGGGCTGTATTGTGCATTTCCCCCGCCAGGAAGTACCCCATCCACCCCAGCTCCTTAAAATAATGGGGTGTGGTTTTTGGGTGCTGGCATAACTGTTCCAGTGGTGAAGTTGTTGTATTTGTATTAGAATTCTGTGAGTCTTTAGGTGAGTCTTCATGTTTTGTGGAATGTTGCTCTAGCATTCCAGTGTTGACTCTAATTTCTTCAGTGACAGCACACTGAGCTATATTAATCTTTATCAAAGTAAACTATTTCATCGTCTTACGTAGTTCATGTAGATAGATTTGTTCTTTACTGCATATGATTTGGATAGTGTATGAGAAATCGTGAAATTAGTTTTACGGGAGGACGACAGGTCAGAAATTTATCGATACGTACTACGAATTCCTGCATATTAAAAAATAGCGGCTTCTGTTTTGTTGGCTTTTTAAAAGTATTTAATATTAATCCCTATTAAATAAACCTATTTCATCGGCTTACGTAGTTCACGTAGATGCAATTTGCTCTTTACTGCATATAATTTGGACCTATATATAGTCAAGGAGAAATCGCTAAGTTTATTTGAGGGTGAAAACGGTGGGTCGCAGAATGAGTAACAGTTGCTGCGTAATCGTTACTTCATGTTTTGAACCAACTTACATAAGAAGGAGGATACAAATTCGACGGTTTTATTTTTGTTTTATCGGTTATATCTTATCATTGAAATTTGAACTGCCCGCTAGCGTAGTTAGGTGGGCGTTTACCTATAAAGCACCAAAATCAAAATCAAAATCGTTTATTCACATGGGCCCCAAAGAGGCACTCAAGAAAGTTAATGAATCTATTGCCAGATTCGCAAAATTACAGCCATCTCGAGAAGAACCTGGCAAGAAACTCGGCGGCGCATTTTTTTTTAATGTTTTTTTTTTTTAAACATTCTTAATCTAATACATAATTTTTTTAACCTAGGTGTTATTATGGTAGTCGCTAGAAAGAGCCTGTGCAGTATGCCTCCATGCATCCTAGTCATTAATATAGTCTGTGGTTTTATAGTAAGCTTTCTTAATTAATGCCCGTTTTATTACAGATTTGAACTTTCCCAGCGGTAATTCAGTTACGATTTTAGGAATTCTATTGTAAAATCTAACCCCATTTGCTATAAAAGATTTATTCGTTTTGCTTAATCTAAATGCGCGCACTGTAATTTTATGCTTATATCTAGTATTAAGATTGTGTGCGTCGCTTCTTATTTAATATTTACCAATATTTTTGCGAACATGCATAATATTTTCGAAGATGTAAAGCGAAGGCATGGTAAGTATGCCTGTTTCTTTAAAAAATTCCCTGAGAGATTCTCGTAGACCCATATCATATATTGCACCGGGTTTCATTCCCGGTCAGGTGTTTTCCCCACGGGAAATTTGTGTTTCTGGTTTTGAGTATGTTGTGAATCTTGGATGTTTACGACCCCACAATACAAGTCATCGAACTTAGTGTGGGGTTATGAATGTGGAAGCGTTTATGGGTATGTTTTTTAATATTTTCTACCGCGGCGCGGGCGTAGTTGGGTGCGTTCGCCTTCAAAGTAGCAGGTTCGATTGCCGCTGGTAATTTACCTAGAAAATTTCTCCCCACGGGAAATTTGTGTTCCTGGCTTTTAATATGTTCGTTCATTGTCGAAGCTGTTCGCCTGTGGAATGCTCTTCCAGTAGAAATAAGAAGGGCCAAGTCCCTTAATATTTTTAAAAATAATGTCAAGGCTTACTATATTTCTTCATAAATCTTCTTGTTCCTTTTTGTTAGTTTTTGTGTTAGTGTTGCCCAAGTTCATTCCTTTTTATTTTGCTTTTTTTTTTGTCCATATTAAATAGACATAATTTTATTATATGTATATGTATGTATTGTATATATTAAAAATATTTAGTATTTTATAATTATATAGTATCTGTTTACGTGTATGTAAATTTATTATTTATATATCCGTGTTTTTAATCTCTGTTCTTTCCATCCAAAGGTTGTCTGGAAGAGATCGCTCTCAGCGATAAGACCGCCTATTGCTACACTTATATAATTTTTTACTGTCATTCCTATTTGTGTTCTTTGTTATTTTAAGGTGTTCAATAAAGAATATATCTGTCTATCTATGTTGTGTTAATATTGGATGTTCAAGGTACGGCCCCACGCTACATGTCATTGAACTTAGTGTAGAGCTGTTAATGTGGAAGTGTTTTTTTTAAACCGGGCGACGCATGGTGGGTAATTTTTGAACTTTGAACTACCCACTGGCGTAGATGAGTGCGCGTTCGTCTTCAAAGCAGCGGGTTCGAACTCGATGGGAACATAATAACGCAAGTTTTTTTCCCAACGAGAAGTTTATGTTTCTGGTTCTGTACGTATGACGTGAATGTTGTGTGTGTGGTGTTAATGTTTACGGCCCCACGACTCAAGTAATAGTACTGTGAGTGTGAAAGCGTTTATGTGTAAGCTTTTGTTTACCCGGGCGACGCCGCGGTCAGCTAGTATATCATATTATATAAGTATAAGCTATGCACCTATATTTTCAGTTACGCAAGGTCACGCGTGACAATCTGATTTATGTTTGACTCACGATCCGCCCTGGGTTCGCGCGGGTGCAATTTCCGGTGGATTAAAAAAAAATTACATACTTTAACCTTGCCTAGTGACAATTACGAACACAACAAAAAAGATCTCGAGATTTTGTGTTACTAACAACGTCAATGAATTTTATATAATATATAGATTTATTTATTTTATTAAAATTTCTTGAAAAGCGCCAGAAAAAATGTATTAAAAAAACTGAAGGAGTAATGAATATTCTAAGAAGGTAGGTACACAACATGTCATACAGATTCCGAAGAATATTAATTAATCAGATTTTGTTTTGAATGCCGAGTAAAACGTTTACAAAATCACGCGTTTTAGGAGACATTCTGGTACACAGTGGCTGTGGTGTAGGGTCTGGCAGTTACTTACCCAGTGCGACTCCCAGCAGTTGTTAAGCAGCGCGGGCGCGAAGCTGCGCGCCGGGTTGAGGCTGGCGCCCGTCGCCGCACCCTGCAATCAACAACGTCAAACCGAACGCTTTACTCCTCTACCACTCTGGACGCAATCGAAGGGATAGGTAGGTATATCGACACGTATCCGCATCCGCATCTTACACCTAGCCTTGGTTGTCCAAAATGTGGCCTTCGGGTGGCGCTAAAGAAACCGGTAAACCGGTAGGTCAATAACTATGTGCACCAACAAGGAAATGGAACAAAACACAACACACAAGGAGAGTACAAACTCTCCCTGCTTGCTCCTTTTTTTGTGGGGTGAAAATGCCTTGCACGTTTTCACAATAGCGGTGAATGAAAGGGGTATGTGGGGCTCGAACCCACTAATTCCCTCGTCAGCAGTCAGTTCCTCACTTTAGCAGTCCTTCGCAACACATTTTTTGCATAATTGAACGTTTTCAAAAGCGCTATGTTGTACTTTAAGTTTAAAGATACATAAAAAGTATAAGTTTCGCCAGATCATTACGTTATTAAGATATGGCATATTGAAATTAACAGCTCACGTATGGTCGTGTTGTGTCGGTATTGACTGCGGGTATTTTTGGGATCGATTTATCAAGCAGCAGTTTGAGTTCATTCGAATGAATAGAGCACGCACAAGAGACTAACATGCGATAATGAGGTAGTCGAGTCCAAAATTCAGAGCGAAACTCCGCCGTTACGACATCACGGCGTAAAGAGGAGGCGAAGAGATTTCCAGGGACTACACAAATCAATTCCCTCTTGCCTTTTCTACCATCGTTCGGCAAAAGGATTCGACGATATTTATATATTCATAGAGCTCATAACCGGCGTCGTACACTCAGTACCTACTATAATTATTGTAATCTAAAATTATCTAGACTGAGAGCGAGCGGATACTAGACAAAGACTCGAGTCGAGACCGAAATCTTTTTTTTTTAGTGGGTGCGAAAATGCCACTTCCCTTCCTTCCCATCGTCTGCGCCGGAGCGGGTCAGATCGGGGATCGACCCTTCTGGCCCGCTCCGCGGCCTCCTTCTGCGCCATCATCGCTTCGCAGAAGGAGACAACCGCCCGCCACGATCTCTCGCCGCTAAGCATGGCGTCTATCACACTCGGCAGGGAGAGATCTCCACCTACGGTCGCCGAAAGCGTGTGCCGCCGGGGGCCCCACGCGGAACACACACGCGAGGTGAGATAGCTCAATCGTTCGCCTATCGTTAGACTACAAAAGAATGCGAGGAAGAATTCCGTCCGCCGGGAATCGGGAGAAGTTCGAGAGAGGAGCGGCCGGAGCCGCGTACCGACCCCGGCGTAGATGAGGCCGGCCACCACGAGGCCGATCTTGATGGGCACGGCGGGGTCGGGGCGCGCCGCGTCGTGCGCCGTCCACACGGCGCAGCACGCCAGCGCCAGCAGCGCCGTCAGCGCCGCTTCCAGCGCCGCCGCGCCCGCCGCCGGCACGCCCGGCGCCGGCCGCGTGCACGCCGCCGGCCGCTCGCGCTCCGCCGGCAGCGCCGCGCGCAGCGCCGCGAACCCGGCCACGGCGCCCGCCACCTGCGCCGCCGCGTACGCCGCCGCCGGCGCCGCGCGCAGCCGCCCCGCCGCCAGCGCCGCCAGCGTCACGGCGGGGTTGAGGTGCGCGCCCGACACGGGGCCCAGCGCCACGCAGCACGCCACGACCACGAACCCGAACGCCATGGCGGGGTGCGCCAGCGGCACGGCGGCGCCCTGCAGCCGCACCACGGACGCCAGCCCCAGCCCCACCAGCAGCGCCGTGCCCACGGCCTCCGCCACCAGCGCGCGCCACCACCGCCGCACCCACGCGCGCCACCCCCGCCCCTCTGGAACGTCACCGCCGCGCGCCGATGCCGACGCTTTATTCATATATAATATTCATGTTTTTTTTTTAATTCAAGATATGCGTATTACAGGTCTAGTGTGTTTACCAGCTTCGATCACATCGTCACTTACCATCAGGTGAGATAGTGGTCAAACACTAGCCTGTCACAAATAAAAAAAAAAAAAAAAAAGATAGGCAAACTTTTGACTACCATCTCACCTGATGGTAAGCGACGATGTAGTCGAAGATGGAGAAAACTTGCCTAGAAAATACATATTCACTCGTGACTTGAAGACTCTCATATTGTACTCATCAGGAAACACCGACTCGGGTTATATATATCATTTGATTGTTAACGATAAGTTACGAATTGTACAATAGGTAGATTCATAAATTACACACATCGGTCATTTTTTCTAATCCACAAATTAAACGTCAAGTGACTGTGATATATTATTATTCATGTATTTATTTTACCTCACGGGTCTGTGCCCGGACCTTTGAAAGGCATTAGCGGAGCCGTAGCCGACGCTAAGAGGCCCTTTGGTATAATTACATATTGATAATAACATATATATTGTTATTCATTATTATTAAAATTTTATTAACCGTCAAAAAAGAAAAAATAAAGATTATAATTAGTTAAGATCCTATAAACTCTTCAAATGAGTGTTAAGTTTTCTCAACAAGCCATTATATGAGCCTGTTCTTAAAAGATATATCGGTTAGCGAATCCCGGATTAACGAATAGGTATGGGATATGGTTATACCTAAACCGGATGGAGCGGAGCCATCACGTGCACAAGCCTTGATGTTTTGGTGATTTGGCGCGTTACCTAGGTTGTTGGCATTCCTCATATTACATTTGTGACCATCTCCCAGCTTAGTATATTTGTTCGTATAGTAGTTCCGTTGTAGTTCGGAATAGAACGACCGTTTGTAGTAAAACAGACGAAGATTCTGCCCATAAAAATCAAAAAATATGTGTTCGAGCAATGTTTGAAATTTAAATCCAAATCAAAACAAATCATATGCTGTTCCCTCGACTAGTAGACACAGTCAGCAGCGTAGTCGTAGAAGAGACAATTAAGAATAAAGAGACAATAATAATAATAATAGACTACTTGCTATCTACGGGCCAATTGCCTATATTTCCTAAAACTAAACTAAAACTATATACAGCAAAGAACCAAGTTACCTACAAGACATCGAGCCTATAGGTAACTCAAGTGCTCAAGCCCACTACCAGTGGGCAGCGTACCCATCATAGACTTCGATTACACACTGCTAGATGGTGCTAGTTTAGACTACTTTCATGTGCAGTACTTACTCTATGACTCCTATTATGTACAACTAGATTAAATACATACCTACGAGTAAATCGTTTAAAAGATTTACTATATTAAAAAAATCTCTTTTTCTTTCCCTTTTCTGTTTATTAACTAGGTATACTTCCCTACGAATATTTTAATGTGATTTGCTAAAAGAGTCATGTGACCTATGTTTATTATATTGGCCGATTTATCCAAAAATAAATTTGCACGCCTTTTAATGTAAACACATGTAGGAACCGCCAACAGCTCTCTGTTACCAACTTACATGCATGATTTTTTTACCTACGTTAAAATGTAGATACTGCTAAGAGACACCGCTATATCGTGGACATTCCACAAATGCGCACTAAGCGTTTTGCCTCCACATTCATTGTGCGAACCGCAAAGGAATGGAACTCCTTACCTGAGTCGCGAGTGAATAGGTATCTTCTAGGCAAGCTTGCTCCATCGTCGACCGCATTGTCGCTTACCATCAGGTGAGATAGTGGTCAAAAGTTTGCCTATCTTGAATAAAAAAAAAAGTAACTATGTTATGTAAACGCAGGTTTTTACAAATGAATGTTTTTATCTTTATACTGTACTAGCCGTACCCCGCGGCTTCGCCCGCTATTATTAAGTTAAAAAGTAGCCTATGTGTTAATCCTAGGTATAATCTATGTACATTCCAAATTTCATCCAAATCCGTTCAGCCGTTAAAGCGTAAACATACTTACACTTTTCATTACTTACACACACACTTACACAAAAACTTTCGGATTTATAATATTAGTAGGATAGGATAATAAAATAACATTTTGCAAATAGTTATAAAATATTTACCGATTGCTCCAAAGTAGGTAGCAGTGCAGGTGTAGCAAGTTTTATGTACCATTTCCAAATTGTGACGAGTTTGGCGTTATAGAAAATTTACAATAACTAAAGATTACGCTCTACACAGTACACATATTTGATCATAAGTTATTCGACTAAATTTGAAGGTGTGCTCGAACCCACTAACCACCTTGGCGAAAGACTGCTCACGGGGGGCGTGAGCAGTCTTGCGCCAAGGTGGGGCAAGATATTGTCGCGCTAGCAGTCACTATCTTACCCCGGCGATAGGCCCGAATACAAATCGGTCCACTGCGCCCATGGAGGGGTGACCTTGCTCATCAAAGCCACACCCCAGACGTGTGATATCAGCATTCTAGCCTGCCCAGCATATGCATTGTATACTATAGTTGATATTGCATTTTCTATTTAATTTTGATTATTGTTAATGTTTTATTGGGTGGTGTGGTCGCTCAGCGACAAAGCTCTTTTGACCCGATCCTGCCGTCTAGTTTTGTCCTGCAAGTATTCCAGCATTCCCGCGAAGCTAATAATTAGCGCTCCAATATTAGGCCAAATTCATTTGTCGAATCCTTCTGGGGTTGTAATCATTATGGGACAGCGAGAGTCGCTGTTGGGCAACTGACCTGACTTATACTATTCAGTCCTGGCATTGCTCATCCTTAATATATGGAAGGGAAGATAAAGTAATTACGCATTCAATATATCTCTCTATAAAGTTTAATTACTACTTCATACTAAATGACACTTTGTGAGAAGTTACCTAAATAGTTTCTCATTCTAGGATACTGTTCCACTGTATGGGGCGGCGCCGGTGTCACCGTAATGCTGATTTTTGAACGAGCTCAAAGATCAGTTCTTAAAACAATGCTCTTTAAACCATTCAGATTCTCCACTAAACTGCTTTGTGCTGAAGCAAAAACACTTAATATGCGTCAGGTGTCAACTTTATATTCTTCCTGTTTTTATTTAATGCTTTCTAGCGACTACATAATATAAATACACCTAAGTTAATATAATTGTGTAATACAGATTAAGAATGAATTTAAAAAATGCGCCGCCGAGTTTCTTACCAGGTTTTTCTCGAGATGGCTGTAATTTTGCGAATCTGGCAGTAGAATCATTAACTTTCATGAGTGCCTCTTTGGGGCCCATGTGAATAAATGATTTTGATTTGATTTGATTTGAATGTCACACAACATTACACATCCCAACTAAGTCTCAACGAGCCCCCGTCAGAACAAGGTTGGCTCAAAGGTCACCGAATTTCATGCTCCCGTACATTTACAATAAAATTAACAAAATTCTCGATGTCAAAGCATGCTCCATACGCCAGGACAATATAGTAGTTAAGAAGTGGCTTTTGAGTCAATCTCATGACGAAACCGAGGGCTTCATCTAAACCTTACATTCTCTAATTTGTTTTGCAAATGATCAATCAGTTAGTGATATCTATTCTTTCCCTTAATACATATACCATTTACAGTTTATATGTAACTGTAAAATATGGCTGTATACTGTTTTAACTCATTTAAGTTCTAGTATTTAGGTTTCATTAGTTTATTGGCTCTTGTTATACATATAGATATACAATATATATGTTAATGTGGTGCTGTGGCCCCCACGAGGCAGGCTTGCCCTAGTGTGGGGACCACGGTTCTATAATTTGTTAATAATTTATAACACCCTACGAAAATCAATAGGTTAGCTATTAATATTTTTGTAGCGTTGCGATTTATTTTGGGTAAATCAAGTACCAAATGCTACCAAATGTAGAGCCAACAATTTGGTGGCTAAACATTTACGTTTACTCGACTACTATTAAAAATGATTTGGCAGGACATGTGTCGCGGGTTAGATTCCAAATAAAAACTATCACATGTGTGTGTTGGTGGTTAAAAATAGCCCAGAACGTTCTACTCACAGATAAATAAAAACCACTATAATGCATGGACCGTGCACTCGGTCCTCTATTAACGAACATTTAAGGTAGATACTAATAGGTATATGTATATGTAATAAGGGGTACTTACCTATACCCACCTCCAATCAATCAGTCATTCAACATGCCGGTGATAGGTACAACCAAAATGATATTGCCGATTTTAATGCTTAAATATAGTGGTAAATAGTGGGAAGAGTTGTTCACACTTGTTCCATTGGTTATGAAATTACGGATAAACCTTTCATCGTTTAACTGTAGTTACTTATTGTATTTTCCTTAATAGGTAGGTACCTAATAGGGCTTACTTAGATAAGTGAGAGCAAAGTGGCAGAGCGGCCAGTATAGCACCAAAAGAAAAATTACGTACCTACCCACCTAGTCAGTATGTTTTATGTATTTTGTAGTTAATGTGGTCCATGTCAATCTATGGATAAATACGAAGGTCTACAAAGTGTTAAAAAGTTAGTCAGTTTTAAATACGTGCTGTACAAGTTCTATCGGGGATGATATATGTGCAAAATATCCAAATTGTAATATCAGTAATACATAAATATAACCTATATTTTTCTCATACACATATTTCTGTTTTTTTTATATAAGACTAATACTGCGTTCGACCACAATCTTACCTGATGGAAAGCGACGATGCGGTCGAAGATGGAGCACGCTTGCTCAGTAAATACCTATTTACTCTCTTCTTGAACAACCCCATATTATACCTACTTTTCGGTAAACACAGTAGACGGCAGGGCGTTCGATTCTTTTGCAGTTCTCATAATGAAAGTGGAAGCGAAACACTTAGTGCGAATGGTCGGTATTTTTACCATTAGAGGATGTCGCATTGCATCTGCCTAGATGTTCGGTAGTAGAACGGTGATACGGGAATAAAATCATGCAATTCCTTTGAACACTCTCCGAAATGCAATTTGTAGAAAATTGAGAGGCTTGCTTCTTTTCGCCGAAGATCGAGACTCAATAATGTTTCCGACAGAACGGACCTCTGAGGTACACCGGCCATTTATAACTTATAATATATGTATAACCAATTGGTCGGAGGAGCAGCCATCAAGGATTCGAATCAACTGTTTCCTCAGGACGTCAGTGATCCAGATACATAGCCAGGAGGCAATCCGAAAGATGGTAGCTTGCTAAGAAGACCTTCGTGCCAGATCCGATCAAAAGCTTTTGAAATATTTAGTGAGAAGGCATGCGCCTCACTGTGCATCTCATTTGCTTCGCTTAAGATATGAGTGGCATACGATAATAGATCTCATGTGGACGATTTTGGCGAAATCCGTACTGTCGGTCACTTAGGAGATCGTTGTTTTGGAGGTGTGCTAAAATCCTGCCGTTAATTACACGCTCTAAGCTCTTGCATAACAAAGAAGTTATAGAGATGGGCCTGTAATTCGATGGTTCAGCACAGCTACCAGTTTTTTGGTCAACAAGCATCCACACCACAGAAAAGTTGGGGAATTCAATATTGCGGAGACGCAGACAGCAGATGTCGCCACCGGCATATTCGCAGATGCTAGCTCGTGGGACAAAAAGGTGCTCTAGGATATATCCTGGATAGTGCAAGTGTGATGCGTCCGCTGGACAACTAATCTGCGTCTCCGATAAGAAAAAAAAGTGCAGTTTAGGAGTCTCCAGATGGTGTTGGAGTGTGAGGACGTGCATTTGCCGTACAAACTTATTATTCTTTTTCATAATGGGTGAAGTAGGTGGACTGGACTAGAATATCAACGAGGTGAAGAGCAGCATACTAACGGTACACTGTCTGAATCGGCGCCAACAGAGGACTTGCGCGGAGACTGCTGGGACGCCTGAACACCCCCAAGGTCATCCATCAGTTCCTCACATCCGGTCGCCAACCGGCCCGATGGACAACCCAAGGATACTTCACAAGCGGCGGGCAGCCTTTCGTGAATGGTTATTCCACGACTTGGGCCCTCTACAACTAGATCACAGTGCTTCGGATCCTGCTACCCTCCCAAACAAGGCCTACGACGCAGAAACAAAGAGGACACCGAAACCGGCCGCTTGCTCTGCACTACTGTTTAACTCCTTCCAGTCAAGAAGTTTTAAATTTAAAATCATAAATGTAGTACATTTTGCGCAAATAGCTACTCCGGAAGTTCTTGTGTGGCTCGTATTCAGGTTATATATTATAGCTACCTACATAATTATAATTAGATTACAGTTTAAATACAAACTGTACGGCAACAGGAAAACATAATCAAATTGGTAACTAAGTACAGAATATTTTATTGAGGAATTAACTAGAATTCCTAAGTACCGCGCCTCTCGTCTATCGGTATTTGCTACACGCAATAGTAATTAGACATCGTATGGTTTACATACAGCAGCCGCATACGAGTACCAACTGCGTCTTTAAAGTTAACTGAATTGTTACGTTAAGCTAGTCGTGTTTATAACTGACCGGCAGATACCTGCTACCTTGTTCAAACCGCAAAGTCTCTGAATATTTTAATAAAGCGTCCTGAATTATTCGAGGTCTTGACCATAGTAGAAATATATTTCTAGTATGTCTTGACACTCGAATAGTTGAGCAGATCTTATTCCTTTTAGTCTTAATTTATTTGGTAGGATATAATTCAGAAGGTGCTAACTGATGTTGTTTATTATACTAAGCTTCAATCAAGTACACGCGCACGCGGTTTCGTTTAAATCGTTCGCTTAGCATGCTGATATTTGTTAGTGGGCAAGTTAAATGGTATAAAATTATTCGTTTGATGAATAAAACTCATATCTAGTTCACGCCAATATATTATCAATCGCCTGCTACTGTAAACTCCTGAAACTCGCTAAGCACTCCAGATACGATGCGATTGTGATGTACCATATATAGACGAATTTGATTGATACGATAACATAAGTAGGATAAGAAAATAATATTACCTCAATACCTACTGCTTTTCTATTATCCAATTGTCCCCACCAAATATCTACTACCACGAGATTACCATAACTCACAATTCAATTAATTGACACTAACAATCACTGATTTAATACATCGTTAGCAGCGATAATTAGGTATCAAGATGATACATTCGCTCCGGGATCATGTATACCTATTTCGAAACCCATTTATATTGAAGTACCTGGAGTAAATAGGCAGGTATTCTATGCAAATCGTACGTACGATGGACGACCTCGCCGGCACTGATGGAATTATTTTAAATCCATTAAGCAATAATTATAAATTATAATATATGTGATAGTATATATCCGGCAAGTGGGCTGCGACCGCGACACGATATTATTAAATCTGGTCGTAAGACCGGATTAAATATTTTTAGTGAGAACGCGCGAGCGGCAGCGGCGGCAGCAGACGTGCGTTGAAGTCTTTTGTGCCGGCAACTCGCCGGGCCTAAGGCAGATCTCAACGCGTGTTTCCTAGATCGGAACGAACGTAGCTCTTCTCCATCCTTTGAGCAATACGTCGTCGACGAAAGTTCGTACGAAGTTTCGACGACGCATCACACGCACATGGGAGTTATTTTAGGCAGACACAAAAATAAACCTATAGGGTACACTTTAATCAAACTGAATCTCGTTCGCGATCTCCCCTCATGTGAGTACTGACCGTCTGCCGGCATGATGCTCACTGCCGATGCCGTGCGGAGTGGACACCGAAGCGTGTAGGTAGCGTGCGGCGTGTAGAGTAGCGTGTAGCGTGTGGCGGCGGCTACGGCTCTTGCAAGCACACGCGGACTCTCGGAGAATGTCACGAGCGGACTGCGCGCGCGCCGCGCGCCACGGCGGCGCTCTACTACTTTCCTATCTGCCTTTGACCGCTATCACAGTATCGTATACGAGCTTCGGTTTACTTGATATCATTATAAAGAATAATATTGTGATTGAAGGATATGAAGAAACAATCAAAGGTCAACAGTATTCTAAACATGAATAACTAATTTTTGAAATATTCTTATGGTACGTAATTTTAATGTAGGTACGAGTTTTTCATAATAGCGACTTCGATATCGGATGTATTATATAAACTTAGGTATATCTAGACAATTCGTAGAATACGATATTGGTGAAGTCTTTATTTAATACTAGCGATCCGCCCCGGCATCGCCCGGGTGCAATTTCCGGTGGATTAATAAAATGTTACATACAATCCTTGCCTTACGAACACAACAAAAAAAGAATCAGCCAAATCGGTCGAGCTTCTTGATTGTTTGTGAGACTAACAAACGTGAATTCATTTTCGACCTACTTCGAAAAAGGAGGTTCTCTATTCGACTGTTTTTTTTTGTATGCAGGGGTGTTACGCGATATCTCTGCCAATTATGAATCTATTTTGTTGTTTTTTTTTGTTTGGTAGAGAGAGACTTCAGAGGTTTTAGGAGGAAATTTTATTCAAATCGGTCAAGCCAAAACCGAAATATAAGCGATGAAGTCGATTTTTACTTCACATAAAAGGAGGAGGTACTCAAGTAGACTGTTTTTTATTTTTATGTGAGTGTTACCTCATAACTTCGTTCCACGTGAACCGAATTTGATATTTTTTGTTTGATGGATGTTGCTTTTCAATTGGTCCCTTTTAAATTTTACCAAGATCTGACTAGTAGTTTTTTAGTTATCCTCAATAATGCGTATTCTGTGGACTACATTGACGATGTTCTCGTTTTTAACCGACTTCAAAAGTTACCTCATAACTTCTTTCTTTGTGCGCTGATATTGACGATTATTTTTTTATTTTAAATTTGGTCAAGATCTGATCACTACTTTTTGAGTTATTGCCAATAATGCGTGTTTAATACGTTGAATCGGATCAAGGTTCCGAAGATAAAGCAGTGAAGTCGGTTTTTCACCGACGTCACAAAAAAAGAGGAGGTACTCAAGTCGACTGTATTATTTTTATAATTTTTTATGTGTTTTACTTCATAAATTCGTTCCACGTGAACTGATTTTGAAAATTAATATTTTTTGTTTGAAAGGTGTCGCTTTCCAATTGGTCCCATTTAAATTCGATCAAGATCTGACTAGTAGTTTTTGAGTTATCCTCAATAATGCGTATTCTGTGGACTACATTGACGATGTTCTCGTTTTAAACCGACTTCAAAAGTTACCTCATAACTTCTTTCTTTGTGCGCCGATTTTGATGATTATTTTTTTATTTGAAAGCTGCATGGTGCTTTCCATGTGGTCCCATTTAGATTTGGTCAAGATCACTAGTTTTTGAGTTATTGTCAATAATGCGTGTTGAATACGTTAAATCTGATCAAGGTTCCGAAGATAAAGCGGTAAAGTCGGTTTTTTTAAGCTTTCCTTGCGTTCAATTATTTTTAAGCTATGCTTGTGTTTAATTATTGTTAAGCTATGCTTGCGTATAAATGTTTAATAGCTGTAGCCAGAATGCGTTGTAATGCTACGTTTAGAAAATGTTTACCTCTTTCACGTTTATGGTCGCCTAGTACTTTAATACCATAGTAAAAACTTCTTGGATATTGAACTAAAAAAAATACTAAAATCGCGATTAAACTATGGTGTATGAGGATAGGAGGGTGAAAAATACGACCTTGGATGAATAATAACTTATAAATAATATCGATAATTACTACTACTCGATACTCGACAATGATGCACTATAATAATTTTGGGCCAGACTGCAGCGTAAAAAACATAGTTATCGCGCTAGAGCGCGTAAGTAGCGTCACGCGAACAACTGACTGCCCTGTGATCGGTAGGTATGTTGATATTCAAAAACATTTTGTGAAAATGGCCTCCATTTTTTAAATCTTTTCTTCTCATTTTTTTGCCCCGGAGTGATCTATTTGCATCAATTCCCTAAAGGGGATGTCAAATAAAGTGGGAAGGAGGAAACAGAGGGCGGCAATAAGTGATAGAAGCAATTTTCAGTTTTTTACAGCTTAATGCTGTATCAAAAACAAAAAATCTAAATCAAAATCGTTTATTCACATGGGCCCCAAAGAGGCACCCATGAAAGTTAATGACTCTTCTGCCAGATTCGCAAAATTATAGCCATCTCTAGATAACCTGGCAAAAAACTCGACGGCGACTCGAATTTATTTTCATATTTTTTTTAAAAATCATTCTTAGACACTAATACATAATTATATTAAACTTAGGTATATCTGTATTATGTAGTCGCTAGGAAGCGCTTGTGCAGTTGGCTCCATGCATTCTTGTCATTAATGTAGTCAATGTAGTGTCCCACGACTCTCTCCGATCGGAATAAATAATAGCCTCTGTCCTTTTCCAAAAATACTTTGTTAGAGGCGCAACCACACGTATGTAGTTACTAAGTGAATTATTTTACGTACTATATAAATATAAATTTAATATGTAACAATTTACCATTAAAAGACTCCGATTGCGTTGTTATTGCGCCGAATGACCTTCCAGGAGATAACATCTGCGACGATTTTACGAAAATAACTATTTTGTTTATTTAAGTAGATTAAGTAGATATTTACTTGCTTGGCTAAGCGAAGGAAGATCATTGGCGTTCTCTGCTACAAATTAATACAATTTTAACCACAGCTGTTACCTAATATTTCTACTATTAATATTGTTATGGGCGTCAGTAATGCTAAACGATTGTTCTCAATATAGGTACTCCTAATAATACTTAGATCGCGGAATATCGCCAAAACATGCTAGTATACTGAGTGAGCTGTAAGTAAGAGCTATATAGCTACCTGGAAGCGATTAGAAGTCGACAGCATGCGCATCTCGAATCGTTGCAGTCGAGATGAGCTTCATCCGGCTGGGAATTAGTCAGCGGCCGGCGGCGGCGCGGCTCACTAGCTAAGTACTACTAGGCCGCTCAATATCCTACTAATATTATAAATCAGAAAGTTGTGTGTAAGTATGTTTGTTCCCTCTTCACGCTTTAACGGCTGAACAGATATGGATGAAATTTGGAATGTAAATAAAATGTCTAAGATCTAGCTATCGAATAATACTTAGTTTTAGTTTAGTTTGAAGTAATATAGGTAATGTCCTAATGAAAGTGTGAGGTTTGCACCAAGCTATCATACTAATATTATAAATCTGAAAGTTTGTGTGTAAGTGTGTTTGTTCCCTCTTCACGGCTGAAAAGTATTTGGATGAAATTGGGAATGTACTACGCTTATACCTAGGATTAACACATAGGAGTCTTTTCAACTTGATAATAGCGGGTGAAGCCGCGGGGCACGGCTAGATTTTAAATAAATAATTAAAATCGAAGTAACCTATCTGCGCAACTAAGAATATTACTAAATCGAGTAAAGAAGGCTTAGAAATGCCTATGATATTAGCAACGCGTTTGTTCTGAAGAATGCCACAAAGGAACAAACAAGCATACATACATAGGCTGATAAACAAATTACCCTCATTGGCGTTGCGCACTCGCGTAAATAGCGCTCTTCGAAAACTGACCTTCCAAAATATCTGAAGTTTTAGAACAATATTTTTCATTCACTGCAACTGGTGTATTGATTTAAGATAAGTCATATTCGTAGAGATACAAGCGGGTCGTCAGATAACCCGCCCTCGGTCCCGAGCCGATAGCTCGGTGGGCCTCGGGCTCGGCGCGATTTATCGAACCTTATCGCGTCAGATGTCACTCTCAGCCGCCGCGACTCTTATATCGATGACATAATCATTTATGTCAGAAGCATGAAAATAATAAGTATATTGATAGTAGGTTCTTATTAGTTTCATGGTCAGAAGTCAAGCTAGTCACCAACGAGCACTCGAGGGGGATCGCGAGAAGGTTGGTAGAGATCACGGCCCACGGATTGTAAACTTCTGTAATGGTCGGAAGCGGCGCGGCGGGCGGCGCGCGGCGCTCGAAACGAAGGTAAACCGCTCTCGGGGGCTCGTGGGCTCGACACGCTGTTTATTGTTATCGATTGATTGACGAAATTCTATAATTAAATATATAACTACTTATTATTACTCACTTAAAGTAATTTCCTGCATGAGCAACGACAAAATCGGTGCACACTAAGTTCAACACTTGTATCGCGACTACGTGAGTGCCGGAATTATTTATACCACACACACACACAATCACACCCAGAACCAGAAGTACAAATGGAAAGAAAATTGATCAAGCCAGGAATCGAAACCGGTACTAGTGGCGAAGAAAGCAAATAGGTACTTACCCACTACGACAACCGGGACGTCAATAAGTAGGTTACTCAAATGACCTTTCGAACAAAAAGTTCATATATTTACCTTTGCGAATATGGTCACTATACTATTCCTTAAAGTGTTTATAGTTTCATATCATAATATTCTTCTTCTTCGTATTTTATGGTTTTCAATGAATTATGCAGATCTCGTTCAGATAACATTCAGATAATACCATGAAGTATAAAAATACTATGTTATAATCACAGATTTATTAATATTCACTCACTATTATAATAATATTATGTGAAAGTGGTTTTCGTTTGTCCTTCTTTCACGCAGCATCGCGACAAACGGTTTCAAGTGTTTATGCATTAAACACTATTATCTATCTAGGCACATAGACTTTTTTGTATAATCGCTTTTATACTGCCACACTAAGTTCGATGACCTATGTCGTGGGCGCTGGAAACATTCACATCACAATCACAACCAGAACCAAAAACACAAATTTCCTTGGTGACAAAACTTATGTTTCATTATCTATATTCATCATCATATTATCATATCATATTCATATCATCTCTATATATATATTCGTATCGAACCCGGAACCCGTGCTTAGAAGGCGAACGCGTAGATTAAAAGTAACAAAAAGAGATTTGAATAGTCTTAACTTTACTAGTAATATAATAACTTTACTAATAGTAAGTAACATACATATTATAGTTAACATTACAGGGATCTTGTTAATTCTGTACGTTAATTACTAGATCTCCTCTTAAATAGAAGTGTTGTTTTCTTAATAACTAATTTATTTTATTAGGTAAAAGGGGCATGGTGGAATATAATACCTGCGGACACTCTCCAAAATGCAATAAGTATATAATAATAACGATATAAATATAACGATAGAATATGGCTGGAATGCCATCAGGGCCAGGATTGCGTAGCGCTTTACGTACTTCGACCTGTAGAATGCGAATATCCGTCATGGACGACTCGCAGACAGGTAAACTCGGAGGTAGAAAATGAATAGAGCAAACAAATTTGCGGTGTGAGCCAATGTCCCATCAGGCTTCAGCAGTGGAGGCAGTGAGCGACGGCAGAAGTTCGCTTCAACCAACTTAGCCAGGGACCAAAAGGCTTTACTCCTTGAAGGCAAGTTTGGCCCCAATCCGGCTAATTTGGTCAAAGCGTGCCTTCTTAAGAACCTTCTGCAGGACTTGGCAACTTCGTTAAAGGCTCTCTTTTTTTCACAAATCCCTAGCCTTGCAAATCCGAGCTTCAGCCCAAGCACCTACACAAATTTTCTCCTTAGGGAGAAAACTTGTCTTCCCACCAGGAATCGAACCCGATACCCGCTGCTTAGAAAACGGACGCGCAACCAACTAAGCTAACGGCCAATAATGTCTTAAACACATAATTATACCCAGAAGTACAAAAATCCAAAGCGAAGCAAATCACAAAATAACAGCAAAGACTTCCCGACTGGGCAACAGATTTCTATTATACAACTGCGGACCACCGCCACCGCCACCGTTGCGATCCCACTGCAGCGGAATCCCTCGATGGCGCCTGCTAATATCAAACAAGCAAGACAGTTCAGTTTGCATATTTAGTAAAAATAAATCTGAAACAGAATAGCCTTTTATGGAATCTTTGTTTATTCTATCTAAAACTATCTCACTTAATGGGTTGCCAAGAACTGGATCTAAGGGATAGCTGCTGGAACACAGTTCGGTGCTTGGCGATATATTTTATACTTGAAGGTGGTGTAAGTTGAAGTGATATTTATCAACTCGGTAAGGAGCAATATTTTTTTATAAGTAGGTAGTTTTGCTATCTTACTTATTTTGGAGACCAACTGCCATAAAGTTAATTAAAATAAACCCATTAATTGACCGAGCGAGCCCGACGCGCGAGTGAAGTGTGTGTTTGAGCAAAACTACTGTAATTATACTAGTAATTGATGTAGCTCATACAAATAAATGTATATTCCATTCTATTCTACTATATCGCATAGACCTAATGTAGTAGCTAAATTATTGAACAAAATAAATTTCAACTAGTTTAAATAATTTGGCTCACTGGGGCTTTACAAATTGAATGTAATAGGTTTTTTTGCGTAATTGACAAGAAGGTATTTTGTGTTTAATTTCTGTAGCGTATGCGATACTATGTCAGTTACCTGTGTTTAGGATATTATATCTTCCATATATTATGCGCTAGTCTACCAGTAACAGAGTCAAACAGCTTTTAACCTGAACTAATATTCAATAATATATATATCGTAGTAGGTAAATATAACTGCTCTTTTAGTTTGACTATTTGCTTAACAAAATAAACGTTGACTTAACAAAAGAAAACGTCTATGACTATATTATATTATACTAGCTGACCCGGCAAACGTTGTTTTGCCATATACATTATTTCTAGGAAATATTTATTTAGTTCCATAAAAAAATAAGGGTTGATTGTAGAAGGGTGAAAATTAAGGGTTGTATGTATTTTTCAATTCTGAATCATAATAAAATAAAAACAAAAAAAAATTGACCAAAAATAAAAATAAAAATGTTAAGGGTGAACAACCCTTATCACTTAGGGGTATGAAAAATAGATAGTAGCCGATTCTCAGACCTACTGAATATGCATATAAAATTTGGTAAAAATCAGTAAAGCCATTTCGGAGGAGTAAGGTAACTAACATTCTGACACGAGAATTTTATATATAAGACTAGCTGCGCCCCGCGGTTTCACCCGCGTTGATAATGATGAAAAGTGATGATGATGAAAAATAGATGTTGGCCGATTCTCATAGATACCGGATAAGCACAAAAAATTTCATCAAAATCGGTCAAGCCGTTTCGGAGGAGTATGGCAACGAAAACTGTGACACGAGAATTTTATATATTAGATATATATATATATATATACATAGTATATATACACTTATTTTGACAAAAAATCAACACTAAAATTAAATCGAATAAAACCATAACTAAATTTTTTTGTAGTATTTGTTTTTTATAAAACTATAACTAAGTTTTTTTAAATTTCTTGTGTAGTATTTGTGTTTATTTCTTATCTATCAACACAACCTAGCAGTCCTCCTCTCTTCTAAGATTATTGCGGTGCTCCGCAGGGTCTATATAGAACTGTACTCTTAAAAAACACCTGTATATTACTATTATTATAGATGGCAATAAATAAATGTATATGAATATCATAGCCATTATTAAGTATATTACCTATCAGTACTTTGTACATAGCTTACACTTTCATAAGTGACATAAAATATATATTATTATATCATAGATCGTGATCCTATTTTACCATTTTCTGGTATTATGATTTGTATTACTAATATATACGAGTGAGTAATTACACCAAAAGACGAAATAAATACAATACAATGCAATCAAAATAAAACAAAGAAGAAATAAAATACATTTATTCAATTGCAACTCACACAATTACACGTGGTAAGTACTTACAAATAATTGGCGTATTGGTACATAACAAATATAATACAACACACACACAAACATCTTAACACTCCTTTCAAAGACTTGAATCGCGGGTGCCGGAAACATTAACAGCACATCTTTATTACACCCAAAACCAGTAACATTAAAATCGGCATCCGCTTTAGTAGAAGACAATCAAAGAAGTCATATTACTCCAATTACGTAGGAATCCATGTAACTCCTTGTACCCTTAAAATCACACATTGGTATTTAGTACATTTACATTCCTATACAATACAACAAGATAATAAATAAGGTCGCGTAAGGGCAGGAACGGACCCGGGAGCCACAACGTGGGTGCCAGCGAGGGCGGCGCCCGCGCCGACACTGGGCAACGAAGGTCGAATCGCCACGGGCGGGCGGTGCTACACAAAGCTTCAAAAATTGGCTCTGGACTCTAGTTTAGTCGTAATCCGGTGATACACGACAGCGATCCACGATGGTGCCACAAGGGCTACACGGCGGCGGCGGCGCTACGCGGTGACGTCACAGGGCGCCACGTGTGCATGTAGAGCTCGGTGGCCGCCAGCGAGCCGCCCAGCGGGCCCGCCCAGTACACCTGCACACGGACACCACGGTTACCGCCGCGCCGGTGTACGGTGCCTAATACATATGTCGCGTCCAATCTAACGTAACCCACAATTCCATCGGTAACATTTATAATATCACAAAAAAACAACGATCTAAGGCGGCTCTTACGGGCCGACAAGCTTTTAAGTAACTCTAGCGCTCAAAGGACCACTTGTTTTTGAACTTTTTTTATTGATTATAGGCAAACGTTTGAGCCCTGTCTCACATAAGCGACGATGCGGTCGACGATGGAGCTTGAGAAGATAAATATTCACTCGCGACCTCGACTGATCTCTAGGATGTGTTAAGATTCCGCCGTTGATATTCATTGATTAACAACTTTTTCAGTTTTTATTTTACAAAACAACTAACAAATAGACAAACGCATTCACACTCACAACCACACACTAAGTTTAAAGACTTTTAACAAACTTTAAGGCAACGCCTACATATCACACGAGAATCGCAGCAGAATCACAAATGCTTTTTGCGAAGGAAAATTTGAGATCGATTTCGAACAAAGGTCCGCGAAAAAAGGTCCGTGTGAATGAGTTTGCGTGCATAAGGAACATTTTTAACCCCCGACGAAATAGTTGGGGTGTTATAAGTTGATAGTGTGTATCTGTGTGTCTGTCTGTGGCATCGTATCTCCCAAACGGCTGGACCGATTTTGATTTAATTTATTTTGTTTGAGTGTTCTTGGCTATATTTGGTAAAACATGTTGCAGCGGTTTACAAGTCGAGCATCACGGGTCTTTTTAAAATGTCGATTTTGTTACTTGTAATCATAATCACAGGATAAGAAGTTTATTAATATAATTCTGTACGGGGTAAGGGAGTTCTATGAGTCGGTGCGCAGGAGTGACCTATCTTTTTTATTTATTTATGCATTTTAGACAAACGTTTGACCACTATCTCGCCTGATGGAGAGTGATGATGCGGCCGAACAATCTATCGTCTCTTTGGATAATTAATCTCTCGTCTACATTTTGCCTAATAGAGAAAAACTTAAAGAGGTTAATTTCTTATAACTTTTTTCTTTAAAAGAATTGTTTGATTTCTGTATTTGTTGTTCAAGTACAGGGTATGACGGATATTATGCGAAAGTTTCAGCTTTAAATGTGAAGCTGTTTTTGAGATAGACCCCGGGGCAAAATAGGCCTAACAGTGGACTTTGGTGGCCTACCAAATTGTTATTTTCACACAAACCGTTTTCTTACTCTACTTGCCAAGCCCTTTTCAACGATACCCCACAAGGGTAGATGAAACAAAATATTTTGCTGTGATGGGTGCCCCCTTAATATTTTCATCTTATATAATTCGAATTGCCATTTTTGGCTTTGGGCTATTGCTTTACATATTCTCTGAGAATGGCAAGTTATTCGCTCGTATGGCTTAGACGCTAGATGCCTCTGACAGACAGACGAACAGACAAAGGGCGGAACCACTCAAGTCAACTCAGAGATCTCGCTTCGCTCGATCAAAAAAATGGTAAGTGTGTAGTGATAGTGTCGGTATGGAGTGTTCCGTCGAGCAGCCCTGCGACTCACCCAGTGATGCGTCCAGCGGTTGGCCAGCAGCGCCGGCCCGAAGCTGCGCGCCGGGTTCATGCTGGCGCCCGTCAGCGGACCCTGCCACACGTACACAATACACCTACTTACTTATACATTATATACATACATTGAATGCTCGGCGTATGAACGATTTGTTTCCACATTTCGTCCCGCAAAAAGGTTGCGGATCAGAATTTCAAAGCCTTCCTATAAAAAGTTTTAAGTACTTAAAAAATAAAAGTATTTTTTTCAGTAAAACTTTTATAAGAGGGTTAGGGTAATAACTATAAATTTTTGAGACTGGACAATATGTTTTTTCTATCCGGCTGCGATAGCTTTTTGTCCGCTTCTTCCTCGGTCACCTAGATAATATAGGAATCTCATTTTCAATTTTTTTTCCTCGCCGATACGAGATACCGCAGCTCGTCCGACATCAAAAATTACCGAAACTCGCGAGCGAAAACGCAGGAGCGTATTATGCGGCGACGCGGACGGCGCGGCGGCCCCTCGACCGCACGCATACGTACCGCCACGAGCGAGAGCGCGGCCACGGTGGTCCCGATGCGCAGCGGCCACGAGTCCCGCAGCCCCACGTTGCGAGCGTCCCACGCCGCGCAGTTGACGAGCGCCAGGCACGCGCCGCACACCGCCTCCACGCACAGCGCCTGCGGACCGGACGAGCCGAGCGTTACTCTCCGACGGGGACCGGGGCGGAGGCCGGGGCGAGCGGGGGCGTACCTTGTAGGGCGAGTAGTCCACGGCGGGCAGCGTGAGGCCGGGAGCGAGGTCCCGCGGCGCCTGCAGCGCGTGCAGCGCCGCGGCCCCCAGCGCCGCGCCGGCCAGCTGCGCCGCCAGCATGGCCAGCGCGCGCGGCGCCGACACGCGGCCCCACAGCGCCGCCGCCAGCGCCACCGCCGGGTTGAACATGGCGCCCGACACGTGGTCCAGCGCCTGCACCAGCAGCGCCACCACGGCGCCCGCCGCGCCCGCGCGCACGCCCGGCGCCGCGCCCGCGCCCGGCAGGCACGACAGCAGCACCAGCAGCGCCGTGCCCGCCGCCTCCGCCGCCGCCACGCGCGCCTCCTCCGCGCCCCGCCACGCGCGCCCTGGCGGTCACATACTCCGGTCCAGCGCCCGACTCAAACTTGCACGGTTAGTAAGTATCGTCTCGGCGAGACATTTGCGGCCGCACCGTCACTTTCCATCAGGTGAGATGCCGGCCGAATGTTTTCCTATCGTGCATAAAAAGTGTTTTGTGAGGCCCCTATGCTGTTACGAGCGTAGCTGTATTATAAGTAGGTAATGTAAATTGTAGTGAGAACGATTGGTAATCCACTTTAAATCGTTACAGATCCTAAACTGTCTTACGAAATGAAAAATGATAAAACAAACCTAAATACGATTTTCAAATACCTATTCGATGATACCCCACTTGACACAGTTCGTTAATTCTTTTTTTTTTTCACAATAGGGCATCTGGTTTTTTTTATTTTTTCATATCTTTAGTTACTCTCGCGAGATGAAGACAAATCAATTCACGTAAGAATCATCAAAATCTGTCCCGAAACAAACATACCTACATAGGCTGATAAACACATAACCCTCCTTTGCGTCGTGCAATCGGATAAAAACACGTAAATCGGTCTTAAAGATATTATATAAATATCGTCAGATAATACCAATTACGCAACAGCATAATAAATATGCCGAATAAGGAACTTCTACTTTTTTCAAGTCGATATAATGTTTAATTAGTAACAGACCAAACACCTTACTCAGCCTCTAAGGACAAACACATAAATATCGGCCATCGCCGTAGCTCCACGTCACGACGCGACGCGAATCATAAAATAAAGCAAAATATTTGTTTTATACCACCAGTGTTTATGATATAGTGTAGGTATCTCACTAGATATTTATCTTAGAATACCGTTACCGAGATAGTTTTCGCATCGACATGCAGCCTTCTAGTTTTAAAAATGTAAATCTACACTAATATTATATAGAGGTAAGATTTGTATTTTTGTATGTAACGAACAAACTACTGGACCGATTTCAAAAATTCTTTTGCCGTTAGAAAGCTACATTATCACTGAGTAACAGACTATATTTATTACTAGAAAAAAATAGAGATTAACAGCCGGTTAGTACCATAACAATAAATAGAGATCCTTAGAAATCCCAACTAAAACCAACCTGAGGTAAAAAAAAATTGCCATAAAATTTCTTTCATCACAGGCGCTGCGGAAAGTTTTTTATTTTTATTAAAGATAGGCAAACTTTTGACCACCATCTCACGTGATGGTAAATGACGATGTGGTCGACAATACTAAGTAATATAAAAAAAATTATGAGTAAAAAAATTACACTCCCTAAAAATTTTATACATAAAAAAAAGGTAAAAGTAAATAAAAAATTGAAATAAAATTTTATTTAATTTTAATGAAAGTTAGTTTAAAGGTTGAAACCTTAGTTTTTAATTATGAACATTTGGACAAATTGAGTCATGTACGTTGTAATTAGAAATACCAAATGTTAAAAAAAAATGTCCACCCGTGTGTCCCGGCTTCGGACGGGCGGACATTTTTTAAAACATTTTGGGATAAATAGAGATAATTTAACTTATAAGTATGCTAATTAAAACGTATACATGACTCAATTTCTCGCGAAGTTTTTTGTAGATATATTGATATGTTCTATAATATTGTAGATTTTATTTTATCAACAATACTTTCCGCAGCGCCTGCGATGAAAGACATTTTGTGGCAAATTTTTTTTACACCTTGGGTTGGTTTTAGTTGGGATTTCTAAGGATGCCTATTTTTTTAGTAATAAATATAGTCTATGTGACTCAGTGATAATGTAGCTTTCTAACGGCAAAATAATTTTTGAAATCGGTCCAGTAGCTTTTAAGTTTATTCGTTACATACAAAAATATGGTCTTATCGCTAATAATGATCTCTTCCATACAACCTTTGGATGGAGGGAAATTACGCATTAGAGTTGGTCGTCGGCGTTTAAGAAAAGAGTGCATGAATCTAAAAAAAAATATTTTTATATACTTAGTTGCTTAGAAATAACGAACATTTACAAATAAAATAATGTATACATATCTACAATTATTATACATAATATAAATACATATTAATATGTTCGTTACATATATAATACATACATACATACACACATACTACATAATATAAGTACATAAATATTAATACCAATGTAGTGATTTGAATTCTTTATCTAAAATGTGTGATCAATATGGAGAATTTAGTATTTTAATAAAATATCAGTTTATTTTAGTCGACTGTGGAAATACAAAACGCATGTTATGATTTTAGCAGCATATGAGCTTGCAGTACAAAGCTACAGAGGAAATTAGAAGAAGAAATCTTTTAGAATGTGACGGAGAACGGGAGTCGCCACTACAAGGAACCATCAAAAGGCCAGACTTCCTTCAGCCATCCACATCAAAAACGCATGCATCAGCTATTACTGCTTGTACACTTTCGACACCACATTCACTTTCGCATATTTCCATACCATCATCATCGAAAACACCTACTTTGGAACAGCTTAGTCGACGACCCGGAGCCATCCCACGCTACATAAAAGAGCTGGGATGGCTCGGGTAGTTCCCGTCAGGGGGAAATGCACAATGCATCCCAAGCGGGACGTCAGTGCAGGTCATATCACCCCTACCACAAATTAGAATTAATTAGAGTTTTTTTTTATCCGTTATAGACAAACATTTTACCACTATTTCACCTGATGGAAAGTGATGATGCGGCCGATGATGTGACATGTTCATCTAGAAGATATAAAATATATAAAATTGTGGCTAAATAATTATTAATGTATTAAAATATGTTTCTCAGGTGTTAATTAATAGTCGCGAACTACATTCAGAGCGTTACAGTAGGCACAACAGATCTTTTTATCGTTTTTTTATAAATAGACATTCTTTACAGTAACTTCTTTAAGACTGATGAGATGGTAACCTCAGAGGCACAGAAAAGATTAAACTAGCTGCCGAAAGACAAAGATCCGTTGCGGCTACAGTGGTAGTTCAGTGCTGGACTCACTGTGCCTGTTGTCGTCCGCCTTGGAGTCTCCCGGCGCCGGCGGCATCATGAGTGTCGCGGCCTCCACGGTGCTAGTGCTCGCCCGGGTCTCGACTCCGCTCCTAGCGCTGACGAGATGGTCGCACGAACGGCACTGATGATCACAGCACTGCCGACTGTTAGTTGCGCGAGTGTTCGCACGTTGTTCGTCGCGATCACCACTCCACTGAACACGAGTATCTATGTGGGACGACGGCACGACGAGCTCTGAACGCCACACGGTTGCTCCACGGCCGATAAACTGCCAGCGCGCAGATACAATGTTTGCCCAGGTTTACGACTGACTTAACCGAACCACTAATTTTCACATCCTAGATATGGCTCCGTTAGTTATGATATCACCGAGTGACACTGCAAACTTGGAGATAAACAATTAGGGAAATACGCTAGCGACTAACTCCGTATAAACTCCGTTAAAAACAATTATTAGGGAAATAGAGAATATTTTGAACGATAATGTATTTAGGTTAAAAAACAGATATTTAGGTACTTAACTCCACGAAGATATGACAGACTATATATATGAAGATGTTTAAAATTGACATAACTAGCAAAATTAGCAGTCTTATAGCTGCGATCTCTTCCAGACAATCTTTAGTTGAGGAGATGGCAAAATAAGGTGAACCTTGGTCTCAAACTGTTTTACCTTAACTATTTTATGAATAAGTAGGTATGTAATTTAAAATAATCATAAGCACAGTAATCAACTCCAATTCATATTTTTATTTTACAGTACACATCATATTAATAGGTAAGAAGATACTTGTATTTTGATAGTATTCGTTTTACTTACATACGATGTAATAAAAAATTTGACTGTACGATCGGTGCCACGGTATTGATGGTAATGTAATGTCTATATCTACCTCTAACAGAATCAATTATTAACGTGCTATTTTATCAGTAATTAAAATAACGAAGAGCTTTAGAATATGATTGATACACTGATTAATATGTCTGCTTTGCGAGCTAATTCTGATATTTCGAAGGTCTGTGCTGCCGACATAGATACCTACTTAGGTACCTACTCGGTGATGGGTGCCGCTACACACGCGCAATTTGGTATTGCTTATTGAGATATTCGAACGACATGGGTTAGTAGAAGATAATCTATCTTTAACTAAAGGTAGATTATCTTCAACATAATACCTAAACTTACCTTAGTACGGAAGACAAGAGCCGTTGTGAGTAAAAAATTCGATTTATATTAGTAAAAAATGCGACGAGTTCGCCATAGGAGTCATCTACCACAAATAAACTATTTAAATTAAATAACTAGTTTTTGGCAAAATCTCAAACCACTACAAGCTTTAGCGACTGTTCCTTGCAATTTTTGTATGAAAAGTACAGTTTACCTACTACACAAAATGATTTAAACTAATTGGATGCTGTATTTTATATCGGTACATACCTTCGGTGCCAATCTTCGTATTGACACGGCGGTAAACCTCGTCTTCTTTGACCTAGTTTTCATAATAATATTCTATTCTTGAAGTGCTCTGTCTTTGTTCATTATTGGCACAGGGTTTAGAATGTAAGTAAACAAATAAAGCCTCCTGTTTACTTACGAATGCTACTAGATAAAGCCTACTTATATCAAGCGTTTGTCAAGTTGCCTTAGAAGCACGGTAAGAGAGTAGGTAACTACGCTGATTTCGCATTTTATTTGATCCAGTGAAATCAGCCTAAATCGTAATAGGTATTATCTTTGAGTGAAAGCTTGGAAATCCCAATACTAGAACCTGGGAAATCCAATATCTACTAGAGAAGTATTTTAAGGTTCAATGGTTAATTTATATTTATTTTTGTCGTCCTATAAAGTGACAATTCCTGTATCTCGAAAATCTTGACGCTGATTGATCACTTGTTGGTACAGATTTGAACAAGATCTAATAAAGATTATTATAGATAGTGACGATTGAAGTTTCAGATTTAATAATCATGGTCGATCGAGTAGACGCTCATTTTGTTTTGGATTCTAGATAAACTCGATAGCAGGAACATCTCCAAAATCTCGATAAAAACGACGCTGATTGATCACTTGTCGGCGGTTTACTCTTTGTAATGGTTCGATGAGATTATATCAGATAACAAAAAATACGTATTACACATTTCGAAGTCAAAAAGGTATTTGTTTTTCTATTGTACAGACAAGTACCTGAACCTAATTGAAGATTGTAAATATATAATTGTATCTATAGTTTGGTACAGGTCGGAGGTACCAAGTGTGGCAGTCGATTAGTTCGCTAGGGTCAGGACGAGACAACGATGCGCATCGGTACCGGCGCCACCTCTGCAATGCAACTCGCCAACTGATCGAAGCAGAGGAGGTTTGGCAATTATTTCGTCTATTTACCCACTAAAATTAATTAATCATAACGGGTAGGATGCTTTAATCAGTAGTCTTTAATATTATAAACGTATATATGGAGGACAGTGTTCATGAACACATGTATCGAATAATATAAGAATCTTTGTCCTAACATACTGATTTTTTCACTATATATCCTGACTGACTGACTTAGAGACAACGTACATCCGTAGGTTGTCTTGTTTGTACTCTCTCTCTACGTACTAAAACAAATGTACCCTACATTTGTCTTAGTTTGTAGTGGTGTACTTAGAATGGATTTTTGGAAATTCTACCCCGGAGAGGTTTAAATGAGGTGACTACGTTTGTATGAAAGTTCTTTGTTTTTGAACTTATAGCGATGATAATTGGTGTTTGAGTATTTCATTTAATATAAAGTTTAATGCCAGGGGTGCAGCATTAAGGCGGTGCAATGGGGGATGAACGTTCATATGGAAAGTTTTTTATTTATGATGTTAAAGTGTTGTAGATTGTATCTGAGTAGTAAAATTAAATGTAATTTTATTGTTAAGTATTATATTACAATAAATAAGAAATAAGAACTCTAACGAGTGGTTTACAATATTATAATCACACTAATATTATTAATCCGAAAGTTTGTGAGTAAATGTGTCAGTGTGTAAGTATGTTTGTTTTATCTTTAAGATGTAACGGCTGAAACTGATTTGGCTGAAATTTCAAATAGTAATAGTGTGAATAGGTATCTTCAAAGCAAGCATGTCGCATCTTAAACCGCATCATTTCATTCTGCATAAAAAAATAATCATAGCTTATACTCAGGATTAACACATAGGCTACTTTTTAACATATTTAACGCGGGCGAAGCTGCGGGACACGGCTAGTTATATATATATATAACCTACACAAACTAATTTCGTTAGAACCGAAGATAGAAGAGGGTCCCTCGCATTTTTGTGGTCCTTCGAGCCGGATATTCGGGGGGCGCGGACGGAACTATCAAACCACGGAGGGCGCTCGCGGGAAAGGGCAGGAAAGAGAAAACGCAAGGCATCACGAAAATGTATATTATTAATCGAAGAAAATAAACGAGACACTTATATCTAGCGGAGGCCTCGCGGAAGACGGAGGCGGAGTCGAGCGCGAGGGCCTCGCCGCCCACGGGCGCGTGTTCGCCCGGTCGAGGTCGCGTGCAGGTAGCGCGCGGTGGCCTCGCCACCCACGGGCTCGTGGGGCGCGCGTTAGTAGAGGCGGTGGAGGCGCGCGTTAGAGGCGGTGGAGGCGCGCGTTAGAGGCGGTGGAGGCGCGCGTTAGAGGCGGTCGAGGCGCGCGTTAGAGGCGGTCGAGGCGCGCGCGCTGCGTGAGCGCCTGGTCGAGGTCGCGGCGGCGCTGCGCGGCGCGCGCGTGTAGGTAGCGCGCGGTGGCCTCGCCGGCCCAGGCCTGCGCGTAGTACGCGCCCAGCCGCTCCTCCTCGGGGTTGCCGCACCCGCCCGACATCGACTGCAAGCAGGGAAACACCGCGCTCAACGAACGGGTCGACGACGACTCTGTGGGGCCCTTGTGAACCGGCCTGGCGAGTTTTCTCGTGGGAGTGTTTAAAAGCGGGATTAACTTTTTTTTGTTTCGCCCCGGCCTGAGATCGTCGTCGACCGGAATGGATCTTTCGTTTTCCAGGGGTGGCGTTGGGACGTGGGCGTTGTATATTTTTTTTCTTTCGTTGCGCGTTCTCGTGCCGAAAAAAGTTCTTCGAGCTCCGCGGGGCGCTTCGGGGTGGTCGATCTATAACTACCGGAAAATGTGACCACGTATCTATGGAGCGTGGATGCGAGTTTGTGTGTGTGTGTGCGTGCGTGTAGACGGTCGGGCTCACCTTGAGGTCGCGGGACTGCGAGACGAGCCACTTGTGCACGAACTGCTGCGGGTCCTTGCTGAAGGACAGGAAGAACTCGCGGTTCGTCTTCAGCTGGTTGATGGTGTCCACCTGCCGACACACACGGGTTAGCCGGTCGCCAGATTAACCTTCTGCACGAAAAACCTTGCCTAAATAGCTTCCAGTCCTTTAAACTGAAACTCATGCGTAGGCTTGTATAGCGGACGATTTACGGTGCTATTAAATTCATGACTTCTTGACTTCACTTCAATACAATACAATACAATACTTTGTTACTAACTGTTGGATAATATTTTGTACAATATTTTATTTATTTCGAATGATTTATTTACCAATAAAATACTTTCAACTTTAATTATGATAAAGGCTTATGATACAGTATCTCACAGCATTCTTCTAAGTAAGTTAGATCAAATAGACATTAGAGGCAAATCATTGAATTGGTTACGGTCCTACCTTCTTAACAGAAAACAATAAGTAGAAATAGATTACTACTCGGACGAAACCGGTATAAAACAATACATTAAATCTGAAATGAAAATTACCAACTCCTCCATACCACAGGGAAGTGTACTAACTAGGCTGTGTATTATTTCTCATCTAAATAAATGACCTGCCAAAAATAACAGAAGCTCCTTGCATTATTTTTGCAGATGACGTGTCATTCATATTTAAATGCTCAATGGACACAAATACACAACATTACCTAAAAATACCTTTGGAGATGTAAAAACGTGGATGGGAACGAGAAACACATAAACTTGAAATAAATCTAAAAAAGACAAAGTTAATTAAATTTTTACCATACCAAAAAACTCCCTTAGACCTGACTTCTTTATCAAAATCCCTCAATATTGACATAGTTAAAGATGTTACTTTTTTAGGAATCCAAATTGACTCACACCTGACCTAGAAAGAACATCTTTAAAAAATTCAAACAAAACTAGTATAACGAGTGAATAGGTATCTTCTAGGCAAACTTGCTCCATCGTCGACCACATCGTCGCTTACCATCAGGTGAGATAGTGGTCAAAAGTTTGCCTATCACGAAAAAAAAAAAAAAAAAACTATCCCAATTTATTTATGCTCTATCAATATTAAAGTCCAACAGTAATCTTGATACAGCAATAAGTTCTTATTATGCATACGCGTATGCATGGCTTCGATATGGGGTGATATTATGGGGCAACAGCATTGACGCAAATGATCTATTCATCTTGCAGAAAAATGCCTACGAATTTTAATGAACATTCGTCAAATGGAGAGTTGTAAGCCTCATTTCATAAGCCTCAACATACTTACACTCCCGAGTATTTATTTAATATATTGTTGAAGCTGCGATAAGAAAATAATTAACTAAAACAACTGCTGATTAAAAAAGTTTTTAAAGACAAAAGAGTTTCGGTTCCACGCTGAACGAAAAATATTAAATTGTTCTACTGGAGTTGATTAATTAGGATGACAACTATTTGTAAATAAATGTAATATTTTTAAGACTATAGAAATAGGCATTAATGTTTAGTGAACTTGTAATATTTTTTAACAAAGTTACCAGTTTATTTTGCTACACCCTTGCAGGGTACATGTACCTAGTTTTAATGTAACTGTATATGTTTGCAATAAATAAATAAATCTAATCAAACATAAAAATTGGTGTCTCGCGTGTACGAAAAGAGGTACTGTCCCTATTTGTTGGTTATGTTGATAATGGAAACATTAATAAAATAATTTACATCTGTTCTTTACCAGTATTCACTATCAAAATATAGATATTTTGTATAATATACAAAATATCTATATTTTATTTACAAAGCATATTATGCTCGGTGAGCGAAATATTATATATTGTGAAAATCATGTAGTCTAAAAGAGCGAATATTGTCATTATATCGATATAATAATAGCACAATAGAACGAGTAAGTCTGTTGAAGGTTCGATAGAACACCATGTTTGCTCAGTGCTAAAAGCTAAATGTTTGAAGACAACATTAGGCGAGTGATGCATTTCCACAGCGTTATTTGATTTATATCATTACATGAGTCATGCAAGGTATATTAAGTATATGATACGGTACATAACGACGAGTGTTTATAAAATATTTTCTTACCAGCGTGTGAAGCGATATAGAGTAGTAAATATAAGGCTGCGGAAGCGTGTTCGGAACGGCAAAAGCCAAGACGCGGAATACAGCCACTTGCTATGCTATTTTTTGTACATTGTATTTTTTTTTTTAAATCATCAATCAGTCGGCTCCCCGGTTTATCTTCATTGATGCCAATTAATGCTCATTTTGCGAAAACACATATTGAATACTAAATAAAATTAAGGTACGGGTGTATATAAAGTTAGGTCCGAATGCAACTGCACATAATAATAACTAATTGTTCGAGGTAGTGGAAGCGGTAGAGGTAGTGGCAGCGGTATAGGTAGTGGCAGCGGTAGAGGTAGTGGAAACGGTAGAGGTAGTGGAAGCGGTAGAGGTAGTGGAAGCGGTAGAGGTAGTGGCAGCGGTAGAGGTAGTGGAAGCGGTAGAGGTAGTGGAAGCGGTAGAGGTAGTGGAAGCGGTAGAGGTAGTGGCAGCGGTAGAGGTAGTGGAAGCGGTAGAGGTAGTGGAAGCGGTAGAGGTAGTGGCTGCGGTAGAGGTAGTGGCAGCGGTAGAGGTAGTGGAAGCGGTAGAAGTAGTGAAAGCGGTAGAGGTAGTGGAAGCGGTAGAAGTAGTGGAAACGGTAGAGGTAGTAGAAGCGGTAGAGGTAGTGGAAGCGGTAGAGGTAGTGGAAGCGGTAGAGGTAGTGGCAGCGGTAGAGGTAGTGGAAGCGGTAGAGGTAGTGGCTGCGGTAGAGGTAGTGGCAGCGGTAGAGGTAGTGGAAGCGGTAGAAGTAGTGAAAGCGGTAGAGGTAGTGGAAGCGGTAGAAGTAGTGGAAACGGTAGAGGTAGTAGAAGCGGTAGAGGTAGTGGAAGCGGTAGAGGTAGTGGCAGCGGTAGAGGTAGTGGAAGCGGTAGCGGCTCACCGTCTCGTGTATCTTGGAGTCGAGTCCCTGGATCTCCTGCTGGTTGGCGGTGGACACTAGGAAGCTGTTCATCTGCGTCTTCAGCGTGTCATCCACCTGCGCGCGGGGACCGTTACATAGTGCGACAACAGAGATTACACGTTACTGACCTACAAGATCATCTACAGTTTTTATCAGATAGTGTTTGAATGCAGGCAAGTAGTGCGTTTCGTTCGTTGTCGGACAAAGCTGCACGGTTCCTAGTACCTCTCTCAAGTTTATGTTTTGGCACTTTCTCTGTACAATATAATTTTGCTCAGATGAAGACAAAGATTAGGGTATGATGGGGCTGGCATACCAAATTAGGTAAAAGTCCCAAAAAAAATGATGAAAAAAAAAAAAAAAAAGTTTATGTTTGCCTGCTACTTTTAAATCAAGAAATAATAATTGTCATCACCGTTCGTATACCAGTCATCCTCTCTTCTAAGATTTTGCGGTGGGGAACCGCAAAATATATTAAGATTTTCAGGATTCTATAAAGAACTGTACTCTTAAAAACCCCACAATGTTACTATTGTAGATTGCAATAAATGAATATGAAATATGAAAATATACCTTTAGCTAGATATTGTGCTGTCTTGTGTTAATGACGCTTTACCCGGAAATAATCTTGCTTGCACGCAACTATTCGACTGTGGGGATGAGAGTCTCCACCGATAAAAATATGTAGTTTAGTTAAGTACTATAAGCAGGAGTATCGGGTTCGATTCCCGGCAGGAACACAATTTTTCTCCTCGTGGAAAATTTGTGATTCTGGTTCTGGTGTGTGTGGTGTAACGGCACATAAATCATCGAATTGTGAGTATGAAAGCGTTTATGTTGTTTAGTGTGTGTGTACCTCGACGTCGTAGCAGGATTTCTGCTTGGAGTCGTGCGGCGGCTCGACGGCGATCACGTGGTTGTGTGCGTGTATGTGTGCGTGTGTACCTCGACGTCGATGTCGTAGCAGGCGGTCTGCTTGGAGTCGTGCGGCGGCTCGACGGCGATCACGTGGTTGTGTGTGTGTATGTGTGCGTGTGTACCTCGACGTCGATGTCGTAGCAGGCGGTCTGCTTGGAGTCGTGCGGCGGCTCGACGGCGATCACGTGGTTGTGTGTGTGTATGTGTGCGTGTGTACCTCGACGTCGATGTCGTAGCAGGCGGTCTGCTTGGAGTCGTGCGGCGGCTCGACGGCGATCACGTGGTTGTGTGTGTGTATGTGTGCGTGTGTACCTCGACGTCGATGTCGTAGCAGGCGGTCTGCTTGGAGTCGTGCGGCGGCTCGACGGCGATCACGTGGTTGTGTGTGTGTATGTGTGCGTGTGTACCTCGACGTCGATGTCGTAGCAGGCGGTCTGCTTGGAGTCGTGCGGCGGCTCGACGGCGATCACGTGGTTGTGTGTGTGTATGTGTGCGTGTGTACCTCGACGTCGATGTCGTAGCAGGCGGTCTGCTTGGAGTCGTGCGGCGGCTCGACGGCGATCACGTGGTTGTGTGTGTGTATGTGTGCGTGTGTACCTCGACGTCGATGTCGTAGCAGGCGGTCTGCTTGGAGTCGTGCGGCGGCTCGACGGCGATCACGTGGTTGTGTGTGTGTATGTGTGCGTGTGTACCTCGACGTCGATGTCGTAGCAGGCGGTCTGCTTGGAGTCGTGCGGCGGCTCGACGGCGATCACGTGGTTGTGTGTGTGTATGTGTGCGTGTGTACCTCGACGTCGATGTCGTAGCAGGCGGTCTGCTTGGAGTCGTGCGGCGGCTCGACGGCGATCACGTGGTTGTGTGTGTGTATGTGTGCGTGTGTACCTCGACGTCGATGTCGTAGCAGGCGGTCTGCTTGGAGTCGTGCGGCGGCTCGACGGCGATCACGTGGTTGATGACGATGGGGTCCGGCGCGTGCAGCAGCGCGCCCAGCCGCGCCGGGATCTCCGCCAGCTGCCGCGCACACACAAACACTCACAGCGGCCTCGCTTCAATTACACTTCGTCGTCTTATACTACGACGCAACATACTGTTATACTGAAGTAACCTTGAGATCTCTCCCTGCCGAGCGTGGTACGCGCCATGCTCGGCAGCGAGAGATCGTGGCGGGCGGTGGTTTCCTTCTACGAAGCGATGATGGCGCAGAAGGAGGCCGCGGAGCGAACCGTAGGTCGACCCCCGATCTGATCCGCTTCGGCGCAGACGGACAGGGGAGGAGGAGGAAGTTCGCCCGCCTCCTCTCTCCTCCTCTGTAGTGGGTCACTGGCTTGCACACGTCTGGGGGGGTGGACTTGGAGAGCAAGGTCACCCCTCCATGGGCGCTATGACCCGGTATTCACCCGGACCTATCGCTGGGGCAAGATATTGACTGCTAGCGTGACCCTACCTTACCCCAACTTGGCGAGGGACTGCACACGGGGGAGTTTTTAGTGGGTTCAAGCCCCAGACACCCCTTTCCTTCATCCCTGGGAAGGAAGGGAAGAGCTAGGCATTATAGGCATATAAGTTAAAAACTACTGTTCCGATCTTGATCAAATTTAAATAGGACCACATGGGTAGTTCCAGCTTTCAAACACGAAAAAAAAAAGATCTAAATCAGTTCACCCAGAAAAAAGTAATGAGGAAATACAAAAAAAGAAACATACAGTCGAATTGAGAACCTTCTTTTTTGAAGTCGGTTGAAAATAGGTCACCATAGACGAGAAAATAATTAACAGCGAGAAAAAATTATATGCAACGAAATCAATCAATTACATTCTGTACTATAAATTCGAAAGTTTGTGTGTAAATGTGTAAGTATGTTTATTCCCCCTTAATGCTGTAACGACTGAACGGATTTGGATGGAATACTTAAAACAAACGAATATCAATTAGAAAAAAAAGTTATTATGTTATACTAGCCGTGCCCCGCGGCTTCGCCCGCTATTATCAATTTAAAAAGTAGCCTATGTGTTAATCCTACGCAAAGCTATCTACATTCCAAATTTTATCCAATTCCGTTCAGCCGTTAAAGCGTGAAGAGGTAACAAACATACTTAAACACTTACACACAAATTTTCGGATTTATAATATTAGTAGGATTGCAACAAATAGTCAAAAAATATTTCAAAGTGTTTGTTCCAATTTCCAATGGGTCGAATTACTAGTAAATAAATAAAGTTTATAGCCGAATATTACTGTTTCGGTTTTACTATTTACTTATTATGACTCATCTACATAAGTCATCAAAATGAAATCACCAAACAATACTAAAATATTTTCGACAATTAATGTAAAATGTCAAATTGTCCATGATTTTGCCAATAACATTGTGGTTACACTATTAGAGAGTGACAAAGGACTAACTAAGATGCCTTTCGCTCTGACCGTTCTATCTCTTGGGACCGTTTCGTCCATTTGGGTAATAAGAAACCATAGGGTTTGACGACGGATTGACTCAATCCCAAAAGACAAAACCTCAAACGGAACACACATGGACTATTTTACCGACGAACTTAAAGCAATTAGAGAAACAGCACCGAAAAACGTCTCAATCGAGACAATCCTAATCATGTTTAGTGTAAACGTGTCGACGCAGTTAAACAGAATTAACTAAATACATTTAGGTACGATTTGAATTAGATAGTCATGAAAGCCGCCCGTAAGTCGTTCCGCGTTCAGTTCTAATGCAAAAATAATAGCAAGAGGAGTAATTCGTGTACAAACACAAACATGTATTTCTATACTAATATTATAAAGAGGTAAAGTTTGTTTGTTTGTTTGTTTGTATGTAAAAGGTAATCTTTGAAACTACTGATCCGATTCTAAAAATTCTTTCACTAATAGATAGCTACACTATCAGTGAGTGTCATAGGCTATGTTTTGTTGGGATAGAAGTTAGTTATCAGTTCGAAATAATAATATTGGTAAGACGAGTCGGAGAAAAATTTGCTAACTTTCCGCTTTATCGGCGTACGCTGACTAAACAGTTAGACATAGGTAAATACAATGTGTGGCAAAAATGTTGGCCTTCATGAGTTTTACAAAAAAGTCTGCGACAGCATATATCTAACATGTATGTATAGCTCAGAAAATATACTTTTCTTTGTTAAAAATCTAAAAAAAAAGCGGCCTATGTTTAGTTGGCTTTTTGAGACATTCAGTATTAATCCTTATCAAAATAAACTATTTCATCGTCTTACGTAGTTCATGTAGATACAATTTGCTTTTTACTGCATGTGTTTTGGATAAATAGTCTATGAGAAATCGTGAAATTAGTTTCACGGGAGTCCTCCCGTGAACGGGACGGGTCAGAAATTTATCGACACGTACTACGTATTCCTGCACATAAAAATAGCGGCTTCTATTTCGTTGCTTTTTTTTAAGTATTTAATATTAATCCTTATCAAAAAACCCTATTTCATCGGCTTACGTAGTTCACGTAGATGCAATTTGCTCTTCACTGCATATAATTTGGACCTATAGTCTAGGAGAAATCGTTAAGTTTATTTGAGGGTGAAAACGGTGGATCACAGAATGTAACAGTTACTGCGTAATCCGGCATACTTCTATATTTTGAACCGACTTACATAAGAAGGAGGATATAAATTCGACTGTTTTTTTTTGTTTAGTCGGTTATAACTTATCATTGAACTTTGAACTGCCCGCTGGAGTAGTTAGGTGGGCGTTTGCCATTAAAGTACCGGGTTTGATTCCCGGTGGGAACACAGGTGTTTTTCCACGGGAATTTGTGTTTCTGGTTTTGAGTATGTTGTCAATGTTGTGTGAATCTTGGATGTTTACAGCCCCACGATACAAGTCATTGAACTTAGTGTGGGGTTGTGAATGTGAAAGCGTTTATGGGTATGTTTTTTAATATTTACTACCCGGCCGACGACGCCGGGCGGGTCGTTCCTGAACTTTGAACTGCTCGCTGGCGTAGATGGGTTCGCGTTCGCCTTCAAAGCAGCGGGTTCGATTCCCGGTGGTAATTTACCTAGAAGATTTCTCTCCACGGGAAATTTGTGTTCCTGGTTTTGAGTATGTTGTGAATGCTTTGTGAATCTTGGATGTTTACGGCCGCGGCCCCCCGATACAAGTCATTGAACTTAGTGTGGGGCTGTGAATGTGGAAGTGTTTATTTGTATATTTTTTAACCGGGCGACGCCGGGCGGGTCATCTTTTGAACTTTGAACTATCTACTCGCGTAAATGGGTGCGCGTTTGCCTTCAAAGCAGCGGTATCGATTCGCGGTGGTAACAGAAGTTTTCTCCCTACGGGAAATTTTTGTTTTGAATATGTTGTGAATCTTGGATGTTTACGGCCCCACGCTACAAGTCACTGAACTTAGTGTGGGGCTGTGAACGTGGAAGTGTTTATGTGTAGATTTCTTAATCGGGCGACGCAGGGAATACGTGGGGAATCTTTGAACTTTGAACTACCCACTGGGTAGATAAGTGCGCGTTCGTCTTCAAAGCAGCGGATTCAAATCTCGGTGGGAACACAATAACAAAAGCTTTTTCCCCACGGGAAGTTTATGTTTCTGGTTCTGGGTATGACGTGAATGTTGTGTGTGTGGTGTTAATTGCTTACGGCCCCACGACACAGCTTATAGTACTTTTAGTGTGGGGCTGTGAGTGTGAAAGCGTTTATGCGTAAGCTTTTGTTTACCCGGGCGACGCCGGGCGGGTCAGCTAGTATACAATAAAATAAAATTTGACAACAATAGACTACGATGGCAAAAGTAGAATCTGTCGAATGACGACTAAACCGAAGAAGCCTAGCCCATCATCGAGCGATCGGGGAGGCGAGGCGAGGCGAGGTGAGGGGAGGCGAGGAGAGGAGAGGCGAGGAAAGGAGAGGCGAGGAGAGGAGAGGCGAGGAGTCGGTTACCTTCATGCGCGGCGTGCCGAAGATCTGCTCGAGGTACTTGTCGCAGGTGACGAACTCTCGCTCGTGCGGGTCCTGCAGGCGGTGCGTCTTGACGTACTGCCACAGCGCGTTGACGATGACGGGCCGCGCCTGCGTGTGCACGCCCAGCAGCCGCGCCAGCCGCTGGTCCAGCTTGAACTGCAGCGGCTGGTAGTCCAGCAGCAGCAGGATGGTGCAGCGCACGTTCTTGTACCCGGGCCGCTTCACCTGCACAGCGCGCCGTTAGTGTGCCGCCCGCCCCGCCCCGCCCGCCCCGCCCCGCCCCGCGCCGGGCCTCACCTGGAAGCCGTCCGTCTCCTGCGTGGTGAGCGTGCGGTGCCACTCCACGAGGTGGTTGTCGGGCCCGTACAGCTCCTTGTCCAGCTCGATCACCAGCGACTTGAAGAACGACGAGAACTTCCGCTTCACCTGCACGCACAACCACGCCCGTCCCGTGAGCTCGATTCTATTCCATATGTAAGCCGATACGTAAAGGAAGCGATCTTCCTATTCGTGAAATTAACCTAATCTATTTGTTAATATGTCGAATTTTGGGTCCAACTTTTTTTGCAAAAATGGTAGAGCCGCTGGCTTCCTTCAAAATTCCGCCTTCCGGCGTCCGAGTTCCCGGTTGCGATTATGCATAAATAATTTTCAAATATTAGCTAAACATTTTTTTTTCGTGAGATTACGTTACATGTGTACGTATGCTACGAAAAATGATTTGATAATACACAATGTTAATAAAACTTCACAGTTATTTAATTCAATATTAAATTTACAGGTACCGTTTAAAATACAGGCAGGTACAGTGAGTTAATACAAAAAAAAATATCAAAATTTCGGTAATCCTGTAAAGAACAATAGCATTTAATTTTATTCAAATAAAATATATTTTTTTTAAACCAATTCATACCAACAAGTTCTTCGTTTTACTACATCACTATGATTTTTAAATAAATTTGAATTATTATTACACACAAGTCTCAAATATGTTTGGTTATGGTAAGCGAAATTATTAATTTTTTGGACATAGTACACAATGCAACTGTCAAGGTACGTTGTGACGGAGGCGATAAGACCTGCACTGACATCCCGCTTGTGTTGCGTCCGGTGTCGTGTGCATTTCCCCCTCAAGCCATCCCAGCTCCTCTATCCAGCCATCCTACGCTAGATGGCCCTGGGTCGCCGACTAAGTTGTTCCAAAGTAGTAAGTAGGTGTTTTAGATGATAATTATATGCGAAACATGTGTCGACTCTGACATTTATACACATGTTTTTGCATGTGGCGGGCGAAGAGAACTTATAATTGCTTATACATGTAAAATGTTCTCGTATGACTTTTACTATAAATTTTTAATTCAAAATCATAATCGTTTATTCACATGGGCCCCAAAGGGGCATTCATGAAAGTTAACGACTCTACTTGCAGATCAGTAAAATTACAGCAACGTCGAGAACAACCCGGCAAGAAATCTGTGTAAAAATAATAACCTATAATAACGACGATGATGTCCTCTTCAACGTGCCCGTCAATAGCGAATCTCGTTTACGTAGTAAAGCGAAAGCGAAGATGACATACAAAACCAGTCGCACCGGCCGTGGGTTACCTTGTTGGGATCATTCTTCGAATCATCAAGCAAGCGGCCCTCCACTCGCAGCTCCCACGACGGCACCGCCGTGTCGCCTTGACCTGGAAAACATTACAATATAGCTAAATAAATCGACCACCTCTACATATATCCCATTCCAGGGAAGAAGTTTAATAAGTCTGCGGCGTCATTCGACAATATCAGGGAGCGAGTCCTCACCGGGGTAGAAGGTGTTGGAGATGAATATCCTGAGCTTGCGCTTCTGCTTCATGGGGCGCTTGAGCGCCTCCTGGATGTCGAGCCGCTTGCGCATGATGGTGGCGTCGAGCTTGCGCTCGAAGGCCAGCAGGTCCATGTAGGCCTGCGACTCGGGCACCAGGTCGCGCACCTTCTGCGGCAGGATCTTGTCGGCCAGCCGCTTCTTGCGCTTGCCGCCCGCGCCGCCCGCGCCGCCCGCGCCCGGCGCCTCGCCGTACGCGCCCGCCTGTACCACACCGCTTGTACTCCTCGCCTCCCGCTCCTCGTATCGTTTTAAAATAAACTAAGGACGCGATACGGGAGCTCTCTATCTCTGTAAACGATCTCGAACGACATCATATCAACGGGGGTCCTCACATACGATAATTTGAAAAATACTGAAAGTGTGGGATACGATGATATTTCAACTGTAGTAATCAAATACTGTTCAGATCTACTTTCGAAACCGCTTTCCTTTCTAATAAACATGTCTTTAGCTAGTGGAATTTTTCCAGATAAACTAAAAATAACTAAAATTAAGCCATTATATAAAAAAGGAGACAAGGATATCTGTGAAAACTATCGCCCCATAGCATTGATTCCCGTTATGTCCAAAATTTTTGAAAGAGTTATCCACAACGGTCTATATTCCTTTTTAGAAAAAAATAATGTTTTTTATAATCATCAATATGGATTTCGGAAAAATAAATCAACAAAATTAGCTATATATGAACTCATGAAAACCGTATCAGGATGTCTTAACAATAACATCCAACTGGTATCCCTATTCATGGACATGTCTAAGGCTTTCGATTTTGTTTGCCATAAAAGTTTGCTTCAAAAATTATACGTTTATGGTATTAGAGGACAAGCACACAGTCTGATAAAGAGCTATTTGAGCAATCGATACCAGTACACTTCGGTCTCATATATAGACAAAAGCAGAAATGAGGCAACTGCAATTTCAAATTTAAAACTAATCGAATATGGAGTTCCTCAAGGCAGCATTTTAGGGCCACTGCTGTTTCTACTATATATTAATGATTTACCGAACTGCACAAATCATAAAATAATTCTTTTCGCTGACGACGTAACTATTTTACTGAAGGGTCCAAATGCTGTTGAGCTAGAAACAGAAATGACTGTCGAAAAAATTGTTTGTTGGCTTGAAAAAAATAACCTCGTTATAAATTTAGATAAAACTAAACTCATGCCATTTGCTTTGCCACAACAACATCAACGTACGGTCAATGCTAATTGTAGAGGCCAAATTATTGAGTGCGTTAACGAAATCAAATTTTTAGGTGTACAATTAGATAAGCACGTTAACTGGAAAGCACATATCAAACATCTTTGTAAGAAATTGAGTAGATTCGTTTTCGCCTTAAAGAAGCTTACACAAGTTTCATCCCGACAAACAGCACTAACAGCATATCATGGTTTTGTAACATCGAACTTGCGTTACGGCATTTTGCAATGGGGAAACTCAGTCAATGTTTTATATTTATTCAGAACTCAAAAAAGTGTATTCGTGCAATGTTTGGTGCTAGTCAAAGACAAAGTTGTAAATTACTATTTCAAAAACTAAAAATAATAACTCTAAGCTCGCTATATATTTATGAAGCATGTTTATTTGTTAAAGAACATCCGGAACATTTTATCACGATAGAAAATACACGTCCACGAAAAACTCGTAATAAAATCAAGGTTAACCCGCACCATATGTCAAAAACTACGTTCTTTAATAAAAGTATATACATTATGGCACCGAAACTATTTAACAAGTTACCGGAGAGTTTTAAAACTGGAGATGTACCTACTTTTAAAAGAAATTTAAATAAATTATTAACTGAAAAATGCTATTATACTATTGAATTTTAATGGACAAAATATTAGAAGATTGAATTATGTACCTATTTAAAGTTTTTATTTTGTTGACATTTTTAATTTAATAATTATTTTGCTGCCTTGAAATTAATAAATATATTGACATTGTTATGTACTAATATTATTAATTAATTTTACGAATAGAATAGAAATTGTTAATATTGTAATGAATATGTAATATGAAGTAAATAATACTGCATGTTAAAAATATTGTACGCCTAACAGGCATGCTGCAGCGATCTACCTATAATTTGTTAACATCATATAATTGTACCTGTAGTAATGACAATAAATTGATTTGATTTGATTTGATTTAAGACAACCGCATATGAAACGAAATCGAAGTCGGGTTTATCTCCGACGTGGATTTCGCTCACGACCGAAGAGCACAATTCACGTCTGGATCGATCGAATCCATTCTCGTCTCGCTCCGGTCCGCCTATCTCGGCGACGCGACGCGGGGAGGCGATCGGGGAGGAGGAGGAGCGGAGGAGATCGGGACCTCCAACTCCCAACGTATCGCGTCGCGTCGGTCTATATTCGTGTTATAGTTAAAATATGCATAGTTACGTGGGAGGACCTTATGCGGCGGCAGCGGCGAGCGCGCGTCGGCGGCACGCTTGGTGGGCGCGGGCGGCGCGGCGCGCAGCGGGGCGCCGCCGCCCGCGCCGGGGTACGGCGGCCGGGGGGCGCCCGCCACCGCCGCCGCGCCCGCGCCGCCCGCCGCGCCCGCGCCGCGGGCCTGCAACCACACACGAGTCACGAGCCTATTCTATATCTAATATGCGATCTGATCCCTGAACGCTATTATCTGGGAGTTTTCAAGTCTAGAGTGAAAATGTATCTATCTTCTATATGATACGCGATTTATATCTTCGGAGGTCCTACTCTTTTAACTTTTTTTGTTGCTGCTATTTTTTATTTGTAATCTATATGTGTATTGTGTATATATCTATAAGTTTAGTATCGTTTCTCGCTGTCCTGACGTGGGTGATGTCGTGCGTGAGTTCCGCATGAAAACCGGTTATTAGATAGATATATATGACCTAATATGACTTATTTATATAAAACGAACAAACAAACGCATTCACACTCACAGGTGGTGTCTATAGGTACATAAATATATGCTGAACTAACGAGCTCACTAGTTCCTACACTGAGGTACCCTGTGCTGTGTTGTTACCGGTGGGTAAGTACCTGCCTAAACTAGTGATAATATGCTGAGTTGAAACCTCATTGTGACATCACACGACATTATATTGTTTATTTTTGTATTTTGTTAGGTGTTTTGTGTACATAATATAATTTGCGTGCTTTCACAAATAAAAATGTATTTTCTTTCTTACCTTTACTGGTAAGGACTACAGACAAGCGGCTCACTGCTGGTAATAATGACACTGCAGTAATGGATTGATTTTAAAGTTGCAGAAGATATATCCATCCTTCCATATTAGTAACTAGTAAAAGTGTTTGCTGAGGTATATCAAACTGCTTCCTTTTAACTCGTTTGCATTAATATAAAAATAATATTAGGTATTGACATTATATCTGTTAATCAGCTGTAACTTTGCGAATCTGGCAGTAAAATCATTAACTTTCATGAGTGCCTCTTTGGGGCCCATGTGAATAAACAATTTTGATTTTGATTGATTTGATTTCCCCAACATGAACGAAGAAATTTTACTTTGCATATAAAGGGTGTCTTGGAAATAGACGTCAAGTTAGAACCGGGTTAGTAGGGCTTAGTCACAACTATTAACAGAAAAATATAAAAAAATCTGTACCATGTATTTAAAAAAAGAAAATAATTTTTAAATAATATAAAAAATCTACACCCTGCGACGGTTCTATAACTCTTGTTGCTACAAACCTTAACTTTTTTTCAATCTTCTTCTTATTATGTAATCCTGAATAGTGTTTCTGAAAACTAAAGCTTAAAATTTACAGCTATCTGTTCCTGTCTAGAAGAAAATATCACTTTTGTCCCAACCAAGTTGTCAAAATTATTGCTTTCATCAGTTTTTAGTGACTGTCCTTAAAAAACATTTTGATGAGCTAATCACCCAGTTCTGGCTTGACGTTGATTTAGGGGATATCCTAATTATTGAAATGAAGTTCCTTATCGACAATCTAGCTGGTAGGCAGGTCTCTGTCCTCTGCGCTGTGGGTTTTGGGTTCGATTCCTGGCAGCATAATTTTCCTTCCCAAGGGACATTTGTGCTTCTGGTTCTGAGTGTGATTGTGTGTGTGATGTAAATATAGCCAGCACCAACGATGCAAGTGCTTGAACTTAGTGTGGGGCTGTGAGTGAGAATTGTTTGTTTGTTGTTAATTACACGTTACACTCTTGGGTCCGGACACTTAGTGAATTAAAGATAGGCCAAATAAACCATCAGGACACTTGCTATGTTGTCTTTTTCTATGTGTAGAAAGAGTTTGGCAATTATATATAAGTAAATCTGGTCCAGCCACAGAACGCTTCTCTTATGCTGAGAGATGCTGGTTCATACCTGCTCTTGAAAAGATTTTTGTGGAAATTTGTACCTGTTATTTCATACATAATACAAACTAAAGCAACTTCATTTAACAGTCCCAAGGCAGATCTCATTCTTTTGTTATTATGTTCAAGTATGATATCTCAAATAAACTGTAGGTACATAAATATAGGTATGTCTAGTAATTTAAACAAATTTTATACAAATTAAAAAGGAGACAATTAAAACTGGCGAAATGGTAAGCAATCCCCACATAATAAACATATTTAGACCAATATCTCACTTAATAGTAAGTGATGAATTAAGGATGGTACACAAATAGACCTATAATGTGACTGACTCTCAAGGATAGCTGCCGGGACATCAAATTGTGGAAAAAGGTATGCACATTCAATCTTTGCAATCTAGACAGAGTATGCCATTTCAGTAACATCCTATAATCATTACAATTACATTTACAAACTGTACAACCATTTTCATTAATATCAAAGCGGCAAATATCTCTTGTGCCTACTGTAATAGGAAGGCAGTAGATTTGGTCAAGATGTACGTAGATTAGTGGAATCAAAGACAATATTTTTTTTTGCATTCCAAGATCTAAATCAAAATCGTTTATTCACATGGCCCCAAAGGGGCACTCATGAAAGTTAATGATTCTACTGCCAGATTTGCAAAATTACAGCCATACAGATCACATACAGTATAGCTACCAACCTTCATGACTCAAATTTAAATTAATGTGTGGTAAGATAAATGAAAAAGTTTGTGACTATACTTTTTACCCGACTATTATTATCATACATCTTTTCATTTACAAAACCATACAGTAATCACCTAACCAAAAAAGGTGTCACGAGTATTGCAAGCTTTCACATCACACAGAATGTCTTCTAGAAACAGAAACTCAATTTGATGGAATTTTATTAAACTTCATCATGAATGTACGTGCTATCTAAGGTCTATATACCTGGGTACATAATATCATGTTGAGTGGACTGTGACCGATATCTAGCGCCAAACCACGGTCTTCTCATGATACTTACAGGGAAGTTGGGTCCGGGGTAGGGTCTGGGCGGCATGGGCGAGCCCTGCGGCGGCGCGGAGCCGGCGGGCGGGTAGCGCGGCTGAGGCGGCAGCGCGCCCGGCGGCGCGGGGCTGGCGCCGCCTGGGCCCGGCACCGGGCCCGCACCCGCGCCGCTCGGGAACCGTTGCGCCATTGTTATTCACACTTAGATGCTCACGACGAACGATGCTTCACACCATCACTTTCATTCAGCGTCAAACAATCCAGTGATTACTCCTTTCGGGATGATAGGAAACGTATTTTTTACTATAAAGAAAGCCCCTTTGTTTTAATATTTTTGTGTCTTATTCGTGTACTAAGTTGAAGTTGTAGTTAAGTCATTGGATTCCAAAAACAACGTACAAAATACAGTGAAAACTGGAATAGTTCTAGTGAACGCAATGCAAACACAAGACCAAGCGTTTTCGGTCTTTCACTTTGACAACCTGACAGTGACAGCTAGTGACACTGCTGCATCATTGTAGAAAGCCTACATTCCGCACAGCACATGTAGCGATCGCAACGATCTCATATAGATTAGGTTTGTTGGATTGCTTGATTCTAGAAATCAAGACCCGCACTGCACTAGTATAGGGACGCATAACTGAGTAAATTCCTGCGGCAGTGAAGGTTGCGCGCCGACGCCCGACGCCCCTCTCGACCTGACTCGACCTCCTGTATCGCTCCAATACCGCAGAACTGTTCAGTAACATCAATTTTCAACTTCTACCACTGGCAATAATTCAAAAATAATTTAGACTTCTACCAAGCTCTACGGCAACGGGTTTGGTTCATTTTGAAGTGAAAACTTCTTTAGCGGCGTTGTGCACTTTTTTGGGATGGGTAAAAAAAAATTAACTAGCGTCAGGACACGTGACTTAATCGAAAATTCGTAAGACGAAGGAGAGGAAGTAATTTCTCCTCCTCTTTCTACCCCGCGGCAAAAATTGTTATCACTTCTGCCGGCACTCGCCGGCAGAAGTGATTTCGCACCCGTTGTTTTTTTTTTTAAGCATGTTCACCGATTTCTCCCCCATTTGTGGTCCGATTCTCAAATTCTTTTTATGTTTGGTAGATTTATACTCCACAGATGAAAAGGAAAAAAAAATAGGTTAAAAATTATCTCGCATCGGAATTAGTGTTCCAAAATAGATAAAAAAAACAATTTCATACTCTACTTGCAAAGTTATACGGTAGACGCTTGATGCCTCTGACAGACGAACGGCATACAGATAGACCGACGGACAAGGTGCTGAACCACCGAAGCAACATAGAGATTTAGCTTTGCTCGACCAAACATTTTAGAGTTTACGACATCGCCGCATGGTAGCTAGCTCCTTCGGTTTTTTATCGGATACAATGACATTTCGGAGAGTGTGCCAAGGAACTACACGATCCATTCGCGTTCTATCATTGGACAAGCAGGCAAACTGCTAAGTGACACCACTATATGGACATTCCACAAATGCGGACGAAGTGTTTCGCTTTCACATTCATGAAAGAAATGGAACTCCTTGCCTGAGTCGATGTTTGAACAACGGTCGGTGTTTTTCCTTGTGAACCTCAAAGTTCCTTGTGATCATAAAATTGAGTAAATGTGTTTTTTACTTTGAGAAAAATAACTCAAAATTTTTTTTTTTTTTTTTTTATATGTGACAGGCTAGTGTTTGACCACTATCTCACCTGATGGTAAGTGACGATGTGATCGAAGCTGGTAAACACACTAGACCTGGAATACGCAGGCTCTCAAGGATAACTGCCGGAACACCGTATTTGGCTTGGCGGCCAATTTATTTATTTTAATTTTGGCTTTGCAATTTTGTGCATTTAGCCAGTGTCAATTAGTAGGCAAGACATGCCCTAGTAAAGTGGTAAAAACTTTACTAGAACTTCTGTTGGAATTTTGAAGCGAAGACGAAAGTCACGTTTTTCAACTTTGTTTGACTTGCCTACACTTATGTATGTTTACTAAGAATTAAAGGTTAATAATCCACCATTATTACACATAAACACTCGAAGAATCACAAGTTTTGGAAAATTATACAAAATATAAAACGCCATTTTTTCACTTTCACGGCAAGACGTAAGTGGCATAGTAGAAATAAATAAGTATGATAACTCGAGGCCCGTAGGAGATTCAAGTGCCTACTCTAGCCGAATGCGCAAGGTTGTCACTATCTCTGACTTTTAAATGTACCTATATGTATATTATAACCAAGTATAATAAACCTAGTCCCCAAACCCAAAATAGTATAAAATGTGATGGTAAAAAAGATAAGATTTAATTTGGATGAAAGCTGTAATTTGGCATGAATATGCATATTAGCCACGCCGACAGAGTCAAAACATAAACTTGAAAATAATATTATTTTTTTGCATATGTGAAAGAAATCACGGTAGTAGTATATATGTATAATGAAGTTAAAAGGAAAACTATCTTAGCTAAGTAGGCTTCAATAAATCAATGTTCGCAGCATGTACTTGTCTACGAGCCGGTAAAAGTTCAAAGTTTTACTTAAATTACAAAAAAAAAAACATGCGGGGCAGTCGGGGGAAAACTACATATTATTATTATAATGTATATATTATATACAGTATACATAAATAACCATTATAAGTTGATCCCCGATCGTGAGCTTATTTAATATTTATCGCGCGTAGAGTTTAATAAATATTGGCCGTTTGTGACGATGTCGCAAGTTCCATGATTTATGTTCACCCAAAAAGCGCTCAACGCGCTTAAAGAATTTTTCACTTCAAAAACCTACATAGCTATTAAATTTAATAAACACGTAGAGTAACACAACAATTGGTCTGATTGTTTGATGTAGACATAATTCGAGAGAAACGCTTCGCGCGGCACTGTCTGCGCGGAAAGGCCCGAAGCGAATGGCGCGAACACGGCGAAACGTCAACAACAAGCGCGGGGGCGGCCCCGGCTTGTGTTGGCTTCGCCGGTCTGTAAGTTATCATAATGTGCGTGCTGAGTAGCGATGTGAATAACGACTTAAAATTTTTAACAAACTTATGCTATACACTTATTTTTTTTAACGACTTTTATTAATTGCTTATTTGCTTATTTACATTAAAATTATTTTATGTTAATAAACTGAATATTTGGTTTTCATTGTAAAAAGCGATGTCAAGAATTGTACGCAGCACAAAGTCTAACAATTAATCACACAAGAAGTTCAACTTAAAAGTTCGAAGTAAAAAAATCAAAACAAACAATGGCGGCTTCTTGACTGACAAGGACTGATACCACGATTTTTTAAGCAAATAAGGAAATAAGCAATTAATAGTCCGAACGAATCTTGAAGGTTGTCTACTCTAAGCATTTTATCTCAAATCGGCACATACCAAATTTGGTAAGGTTACCTTTTAACTTTTAAATTATGCAATCGAGAAGAAAGCTTACACTGTTGAGTATAAGGTTCATTTTAGAACCTAATATGACGATAAGTTTATAACATATTTTGTAATTTACCCCCAGTTCTAGATCTAGATCAGATGGCGTTGTTTGAGCTTTAAAAAGCAAATAATGAAAAGTGCTTAAAATTTTAATTGTGCTTAACTGCTTTTATTGAAAAGTACTGTTTCATTATTTGCTTTTCGTTTAAACGCCCATCTTTAGTGCTGAGGCACTTGCGTACGGTCGTGCACACATACAAGCCACGTTTGGTACCAGTCTATGAAGATGACATACTTATTTATTTCTACTATGTCAATGGTTACGATTGTTGTGGATGAAATAAGGGACGTGGCTATGGCTATGATCATCATATGATCCCGACACATTAAAAGAAGCTGAAGTTGAAGTAAGGTTGAAATTGTCAAAAATGCCGGTAAAAACAAAAGTTTTCGTACCTTAACGTTAACTTAACGGAGTGGTTACATTAAAATACATTATCTTTGCTTGAACGCTTAAACATCTTTATACGCGAAATTAGAGATGAATGTTGAACTTTTTGTGAAGCAGCTACCAACTGGACTTAGTCTGACTTAGCTTTCCCTTCAACTATGCGGCATTATGACTATCTAAGGTAATGTGTAGTTTTCAATTATGACTTGACGTGTAGGTGTATCAAACGACACTTCACTTATTAATGATGTTGTCTTGCTTAGGTACCAACATTTCAAAATGAGGCATTAAATAACTAGTACAGTACAGCTCTACTGTCAGCTTGTATTCCACAGATGGTAAAAAGTGCCAAGACACATCTTCACTTACCATCAGGTAGTGGTCAAACACTATAGCCTATCAGATTAAAAAAAAAATGTAGGCACCAAGAGTGATGGAAGCAGGGCTTGTTAACATTACCAAATAACATTAAAAAGTAATGGTAATTAACATTATTTTCACAATAATACCTGTATAACGGTAATATAATTATCATTACCTGGGTATCGTAACAATAAAATAACGTTAACACTGAATGGAAATTAACAATAAAATAATGTTATGAAGTGAAAAGTACAGTTATCACATCTGAGAGTAGGTACCTAATTAATAACTTAAGCTAGCATTGTTTGGAGTCTGCACTTAATGACGAACAGAGACGTGAATCGCGACATAGCAGCAAACAAAAATTGATTTATTTTTTTAAATATGGGTTGAAGGAAAAAATGTTATCAATTACCGTTATATTTACCGATAAAATTAAGTTTAATGTTATATAAATATATTGTTAACACGCCTATTGATTAACGTTAAACCATTAAAGTTACATGTAGTAATAATGCTACCGTGTTTGACTACGGTAATGTTACCACCATTTTACCGGTATTTCAAGCCCTGGATGGAAGGATAAATAAAAGATAACAGCTGGAGGAAGGTGCCAATGCATGTAGAGCAGTGGAATTCCCTGGAGAAAGCTTTGCTATACCCAACCACTAGCTACCACAAAATGGATTCCGCAAGCAACAGCTAACAATATAAATGCCAATTAAGTTCTTTAATTTGGTAGGCAACATAGCATAATTATTAATTAATTATATATAGATAAAGAAATAATTTATCTCATGACTTTTCTTCTAGAGAGCACCATATTCAATTTAATGTGACATCACATAGCCTATATCCAGCGGATGATCAAGACGGTTCCAAATATACCTCATTATGAAAACCACTGGTATTGGATTTACTATCTGGCTGAATAATGGGTAGCTTAACAATTCCCCATGGTGATACAGCATTTTCGCATGCTTGTCTGGCTAGCTAGACAGGTCTGTAAATAATATTGTTATAGTATAACTCAAGTACAAACATCTGTCACCATGCACTAAATATTGTTCTGGCAGCTATCCTTAAAGAGCCAGATTCCAGGTAGAAAATTTAGGACAATTGTCCCAAACTGACATTACTTATTAAACTATGAAGTAGATGTTAAAATAGCTATTTAGTCATAGAGGTCAAACATGTTCACAGTGATGTTGCATCCAAAGATGTAGCATCTTTACTTAGAATATACCCTGTTCCCTATATGTTGATATACATTTTTGTTTTACAATTTTTATTTTTGAGTACATAATCAAAACAATATCTATTTCTTCAAACAATATCAATGTTTCTATAATTAATATGAAAGAAAAAAACAGATGAATAGTGTGATATTATCTCAGCTAGAAGACCAGCTAGAGTGTCTTGGAGTGATATATCTGGATAGGGTCCTGTTTTGCTGTTGTACTACAGGTAAGAGGCAAAATTATTTGATGGGTACGTTACCCACTGGTAGTGGGCTTGAGCATTTGAATATCTATAAGCTCGGTGGATTGTAACTAACTTTGGTGTATAAATAGATGTACCTATATAGTTTTAAGAATATTCATCATGTGTATCCATTGTGTTCCAGAGAGACAAACTCAAGCAAAGCATTTGACAATTATCTCAACTGATGAAAAGTGATGATGCTACCGAAAATGTAGCATGTTCGACTAGAAGATACCAGTTTACATTATTGTTTTCTTATACAAAACACATTTCATTAACACAATATAATAATCACAACATTTAACTTGTGATAGGTAGGCAATAGGTACTGCTCTAAACTTTATCCCAAAACAGTATGTATACATCATGCTTTTTGCTTTTAGGGCATTTATATTACAAAAACGAGCCGTGCGTGCCATATCTGGAGTGTCCAATGAAGTCTCGTGCAGAGATATATTTAAAGAACTTAAAATTCTTAACCTTCCTTCAGAGCTCGTATACCAAATAGCCTTGTTTGTGTATACTCACACCGAAAGCTTCCAGCGTCGAGGTGTGAACCCGTCGAGGGTACTGCGGAGTGACAAATTCAAGCACCGTCTTGTGACTCCCAACTCATAAATTGAGTAAATCGGAAATTACTACCTATATACTAACTACTACTACTACTACTAACTATATTATGGGACCGTCGGTATATAATAAGCTACCCGAAACCGTGCGTAATGCACCTACCACCGGCAGCTTTAAAGTAAGAATTAAAAAATGGCTATTAAAAAACACTTTCTATAGCATCCAGGAATTTTATAAATTGCCTGAAACATAGGAAAACTTTTTAAACGGAGGTTTACGATTATTAGAATTGTTATTTTAACATTTATTAAACATCATATTTTATTTTTATTATAAAACTAATAACAGAATATAAACCTAGTTTTAAACTTGATCAATACGAATAAGACAAACTGTATTGGAAAAAACTTGACTTGTGACAATGGAGTTATGAATAAATTATTTTTATTTGTATTTGCTTAATAAACTAATAACTAGTGGCTCTGTGAACTGTCGACCGCGGCTATTTTTCGAAATGGCTGAAGAAGGTACGTTATAATTTACGTAACTTCGCCATTTCAAAATTTTGCTAAATCTGAATCAACAAATCGTATGAGAATCCGTTGTGAAATGAGTGACCTTTAGAGTAGAATAGCTGGACACCCGGACATACGAAAATATTTTTGACTGAGCAGAAACAGAGACTTCGCGCTTGCTCGGCTAAAAACTATTTGAAAGCTGTTTTAAAGTAAATATTTTTATAATAAACTCAAGTAGGAACAAGTCAAGTAGGAAAAAATGTCGTATAGTATTAAACATATTTTTTGTATGGTATAGAACGTAGGTACTACTTCTATATTAGCGGCAGCAGCCATACTTGAGGGCCTGTCACGTTTGAGCCCCCATGAACGTGAGCTGAAAAAAAAACGCCAGTATCTGAATAGGCTAATATTTATACGCAAATATCACCTCCAATTATGTTCTGGAAATTATCAATCGCTTTGAAATAATTCCATTATTATCAATGTAGAGCAATAATAATTGGGAACAATCTCGAAGCAGCTCTTAGCGACATGATAACGCCAGGCAGCGATAACCCTCGCGCCGGTGACCTGCTCCGCCTGATTTCACATCGTGTCCTATATTTGACCTCAAGTGGAATGGGGAGGATCACACTAGACTGTGCTAGTGCATGCTTGGACTTAGAACTGTCATTAGTATTATGCCTAATGCAGACGATTGATACAACAAATCAATCGCAAAGTAATACAATTCAGCTTGTTAGTAGTTTTATTTGGCTCTTTTGATTTATTTGTAAATGAAGCTACTGTTGGGAATCGAACTAAGGGTCCATAGCGCAGAGAGTTTGCTTGCCAACAGCGCTAACTGGGTCTTTAAACATAGAGATAATCAATAGAAATAATCTTAAAACAATATTTAGTGTAATTCCCGATAAGGTTGCGAACAGTATTAGTATCTTGGGAACTTCGCCGAAGCCTCTGCTCTCGTTTATTCCTGTTCGATACGCGTTTCGCCTCTACACGACTTACGAGGCATCCTCAGGAGCTATATTCTAAGGAGGCATGAAATAGAATTTAAATGTAGACATGAAATAGAACAATGGGTAAAAGCAACGTTTCAAATATTTGCCCAGTACGGGGAAATGATATCATGAGCATAACCGATCCGGTTACTACAAAAATGCAAATTCATAGAAAATATGGAACTAGTTTCGCCAGCTTTGTTCCACCACCTGCCGCCATGGTAAGTTGTTCCCGCCGCGTTCGAGCTTCTCGCAACGTTTCTATAAAGCTATATTTTTTGCTGTAAGTATATAATTAAACAATATTAACAGCAGGCGGCCGGCACGGCGCTTTGGTCCAAGCACGATTTTTATCACAGGTTAACATAGAGCGTGTGCTGTAGAAAAATAAAAATAAAAATTGTAGGCTTAGCAACAGATAATAAACTATGTTTTCTAACTATCAGTATTTATTTCCTAGGCTAGATATAGCCAACACTAATTATACTAAAAATAAACTCAATAAGCATAATTTTCGATGAAAATATCTATCGAGTGAAACTCGTGCAGTTGTAAAACTGACTAAATGTAGGTGAGAAAAATATGTGAAAAAAATATATATTAAAAATACAAAATACAAAAATTGTTTATTTGCAAAGAAACATATTACAATGGCTCCTTAGTGTCTATTGGTCCCCGCACTAGGAAATAATAACTGTTAATATTCAAGTTAAACTTTGATAGGATCAGTGATCGACTCAAGGTATCATTGCAAAATTGCATACTTTTCAGTAAGCCTGCTCTTAAGAAGGTCCTCGTACCTTCTCTATTGCACCAACGTAATTGCGAATTAATATATTCAATGCATTGTATTATTATTCTATATCTCTCATGTCGTAAAATAAACAATCATCCAGATATATTTGTACATATTTCTCTAAGCATATAATTTAAAATAAATAAGGCTCGAACCATCAGATTCCTCCAACAATACAACATCGGATGCCGATGCTTCAGACACCTATTTACATATTCTTCGGAACATTTCCCTGTGATTCAATTTACCATAGGAAAGTTGAATGAGTCTTTTTGACCGATACATGCTTTGCCACTACAGCCACAGTAATAGACTGGTTGCTATATGAGTATGTGCAACCAGTACCTACACGTCTCTAATCCCAAGAGTGAAGTTGCAAGCGGCATAAGAGACGTTATCTGAACATTGTCTCAGGCGCAGGATTAGGATTGCAGGTGCCACCGAGCACCGCCACACCTAATTTCTTATTCAAAGCTCTGCGTAGGACAACATTTAAAAATGGTAGTAGAACTTCTAGTCGCCGCGCCGCTCCGTGCGGAATATCCTCAAGCAACAGCTGTTTCCACAGCTACGACATCAAAATTAATCGCATTGGAAGATACGGAGACAGTATCAATCAGACCTACTCTGATTGATACTGTCTCCGTATTACGTATTATGCTAATTTTATTTGTCCTAATTCATCTTCAGTATTTTTTTATATGGGCTAGGGAAACATTTGAGCACTATCTCACCTAATTAAGTGACGATGCCGTCGACGATGGAGCATGCCTGCATAAAAGATAATATTCACTCTCGACTTGAAGACTCCAAGATACTTATGAATGCAGATGAAACTGTGAGATAGCTACGTGTATCGTATAATGATGATATTATAATTATAATCATAGATGCATATTCTAATGCTTGCGGCTGAAAAGGTGAGGTACCAAGCGGACCTTATTACTGGGCATATAATACGGTTAATTCTCTAATACTTCAATGCCCTCCCTGAGACTTAAAGAGAGGACTAGAGGAGCGTATACATATAAGAGCGACGTGCGACTCAAAATATTAGTTTACATGATCTCTTACTTAGGTAAGATGATCACTCCGGAAGCAGGCTGTATGTAATTTAAGTTATACAATAAGTTGTCTGGAAGAGATAGTTCTCAGCGATAAGACCGCCAATTGTGCCTGTCTAATAAGTTGTCTTATTGTTCTTTTACTTTGGTAAGTTTTTGTAGTGCATTGTTCGATAAAGCAGCTAGATCGCTATTTATTTTATCAAACTCACAAATAAAAGTCAGCAATATTTTAAGTCTATTGACTCAATATATGAAATCTAAAACTCGGTAAAATGTTATTTATATTATAAATCGACAGCGTTTATCAAGTTAAAAAGTAGCCTATGTGTTAATTTTAAGTATAAGCTATGTATATTCCAAATTTCATCCAATTCTGTTCAGCCATTATAGCGTGAAGAGAAAACATACATACTTACATACTAGTGTAATAAAAACATAGGTATATTAATGTATTGAACTCAAATACAAATTTCCATCAGTGTAACTTCATGTATAATGAACTTTCGACACGAAATTTCACCCTCCATTGCACCACCTTAATGCACCCTTGGCAAGCAATATTGGTAACTAATTTTTTTATAATAAATGAACTAATCAAATACCTATTTTCATCACTACAAGTTCAAAAACATAGAACTTTCATACAAACGTTTTCACCCTATTTAACCCTCTTCGGGGTAGAATTTCCATAAATCCATTCTTGGTCCATACTTACAAGACGTACATAGTAAGACAAATGTACCCTCCAAATTTTAAGTCTCTACGACCAACGGTTTCACTTTACGTGAGTTCCACCCGGCTACTCGTACTTTGTTTCAACAGTGCAACAACGCTACGCAATTATGTCAAATAATATTACAGCAGACGCAATTGAGACAAATTCAACGAAAACTACATTATATTTAAAATTAGTTTATTATTAGATAGGACGTAACGCGCTCTTAGGGATCAAATAAACATAGTATTAGTTATTTATATACGGTGTTAAAATCATAACCCTATAGACACTAGAATTTCAAATCGCTTTATAAGTTTTAAGGCTATCATGGTCACTCTCACTATAATGTTTGTGTCGATAACGAGATATTTACCATGTTATTTAGTTTGTTTTGAGTTTCAAAAAACAAACGTAGTACATGGTAAATACCCGTTATTGGGTCAAACATTTAAATAGCTTTATGTTTGACTACCAATTTTCTATACCTACTGTCTCTATTCTCTGTAGTTTCATAATCAGGTACTATAGATGGGTAGTTCCACTAAGCTCCACAGTTATTATTTTCAAATGATGAAATGTATATAATATACATTGGTTACACTGCGCTCTACCTAACAAAAATTAAGATAATATATTTGTGGAATTTACACGGAAATTGTTTTTTATTTTTACACAAACGGCGCAAGTAAGTCTCAGAATTTGACAAAGATTTTATGTTTATGCCGTTTGGGGTTGAAACGCTGGGCCCATGGGACGGGGTGCATTAGAATTTTGAGTCGGCACATGACCACAGTGCTGGGTTGTATTTGAGGCAGAGTATCTTCGGCCGCATCTTCACTTTCCATCAGGTGAGATACTGGTCAAATACTTGCCTATCTATAATTAAAAAAAAAAGCCTTGCTATACAGCGTGATAATGCAGCAAGCATTTTGGACACTTTGCTGAGCTTTAAAGAAGTCTCAAACATCTTTAACCTCTTTTTTCCGTTGTTAAAAATAATCATCACTTCAATAGGTACCTATTTGTATTGTAAAACTTGTACCTACTTGTTTTTATAAAAACACTAAACTTTAATAGGAACATAATTTTCTAAAATTACATTTGATCAAAATGTTTATAGAAATGTACTTTATAGAAAATCATGAATGAACCGAAGGTCGATACTTTTAGTTAAAATATGAAATCGCCTATACATACAATATACGTAAGCATTTTCATTGCTGTGGTGTACCTATAATCCTATTAACCATAATCACGTTATCATCGGGCACCCCAAGATCTGTTTTTAAGTGCTTCAAGTCAATAACGACGTGAGTGACATTCGAATTGCTGTTCTGTCCATTGACAACTGTGCTGTTGATATACCCCCTCCTGTTACGTTTAGATAACAGAGTATTTTGTATCGGTCGGCGATAGGGACAGATTAAACATCATTAGGTCATCGCGGCCAGGCGGCGGTCACGGAGTCGGAGCGGAGTGGTCAGTGGTGTGCAGTGAGTGGTGGGTGCCGGTCGGGAGCCGGGAGCCGGGCGCCGGCGCCGGCGCCGGCCGGGTGCGGGCCGGGTGCAGGCGCGGGTGCCGGCGCCAGCAGGAGGCGCGGCGGGGCGGTCGAGCCGCGGCGCCGCCTCCGCCGCACCCAGCCGCCGGCGGCCAGGGCCCGCGCCCGCCAGTCCGCGCCCGGCGCACTCGGCGGCCGCACGCGCTTCGCGCCGCCGCGTTCGCCTGCAGTCTCGCGCCGCGACCTCGTTCGAACGTCACCTTCTCCAGGACTCCCGCTTCGGAAGGAGTTGCGGTTCGCATCTTACCGGGCAGCATTAGAGTCCGTTACTATTTTCTAATACTGTCAGGTAAAGATGTCCTCCGCACTCCACGATCGTCGTTCGAAGACGCCCGTCGACGGAACGGAACCGGTCTTCGGCGAGGAAGCTCGACGTTTGGAAGCGCATAGCGAAGATGCCGAAGAGAACAGCCGGAGAGAAGTGGTGCCGTTCAGATGTGGCGGGCAGGTAACGGCCAAGTACCGCGTGGTGCCAGGCCGCGTGCGCCGGCGGCGTGCGGCGTGAGCGCGAGGAGCCGCGGACGTGGCTGCCGCGACGTTGCGCCACATGTGGCGGACCGGTCCTCGAACTATTTTGTAACCGTCCACCAGAATGTTTGGAGTGTCTGATGGCGACCGGTTCGACGACGACGATGGCGACACGTCGTCGATCGGCCCGCGAAGCCTCCGTCTGCTGGTACCTTTTTACTATATTTTGAACATATGTTTGCATGCCGACAGACGGCATCGATCCCGTTCTACCGGTCGATCGGTATCATCACGTTTTGGTTTTGCTTACGAGCTACTTCTGTGAACTCATTTCTGAATACGTAACACGTCTATCACTCAGTGTCCAAGTCGCTTTATGAGCTTATATTTGATAATACCACGGTAACTGCCATTTCTGGTAAGAATCGCTCCGGCACCAATGTGTTTTCAAATAGGTACACATATCGCTAAGTCGCCGAGCGCCGACTATCGCTATCTCTCGGTCGGATCGTAAAACACGTAATAAGATTTGTACCGCAGGCCTTTAATTGAAAAAAGAGCGAAGGTGTCCGCCGAGGCAGGAAATTTATGTTGTATTGGGGTCCCTCGCTAGATGTTATCATCATAATCCTCGCACTGTTGCGTTTCCTCGTGCTCACGTAACCCACTTAACTAATTAAAATTCCTCGCGCGGGCACTGAACACGCGTTTTCGACTCATTAACTCGCTCGCGAGGCGGCCCTGCCACCAACAGCCGACCGTGGTCGCTTGCATTCGTTACTTGTAGATGCATGCTATGACTGTGCTGTCTCTCCTTCATCTGATCATTCAATTCAATTTCAATACTTTATTTTATTTTTTATTTCGTGTCGATTCATCAATAGAAACGCTACCACAAATCTAATAGATCTCTAATCTGGTTCACACTCGCGGCCCACAAGATTGAACCCAGTAGTCTCTTGTGGTTGCAGTCGAATTGAAGGAGGTTCAGAGTATTAAAAGAATATGAATGGATGCACAATTGATAAAATAGTGTACGAAAGTCACTGAAACTCTAATATCAAGTATTATCTTCTTCTTGTTCTGTGCCACCAATGGCATAAACAAGCACAAGTAAATCAAGATTTTCTTGATGGTTCCGATTTAATTTAACGAAACATGTAAACACACAGACAGACTTTCGAAAATGTAACATCAGTAAGATTGGTTGCGTGCAGAATCGGTTTCACTCTCGTGTTAGACAAGTGGTCCGACATCCTCGTATGATTGGAGAGAAACTTCAGTACATGTAGTCAGCCTGCTGCCAGCGTCGGATGGACGGTTGTAACAGACCGATGCTAATCCTGGTAACTTAACAGCGGGGCAATAGCTCCGGATTCCAACATGTTTTATTCAATAGACCGGTGATTATATTCTTCTCAAGATGTGTTCCATTATTCATAAGTGAGTGGAAAGTTTTGGCTTTAAGAATATTAAGATGTGGGTCAAGGCCCGGCAGCAGTGCCACTGCGTCTGCGACGGTCCGCTTTCTGCCATTTAAATGCAACCTCAATTTTTTGGGTCTTAATTATGTTAACGCTTCCGCCTCTCACGACCAACCGGCTTGAAGTTACGTGTGTCGTCTTTGCTCAACCTGCTGATCAAACTTCTGAGAACGACAAGCCGATAGGTTCTTTTAGAACACGTCTTATATTCCTTTGGTTCCAGTTACATAGTGTACTGCTGGCAATTTTATGATGTTAGGATTACTAGAATTAGAATTGTTTATTAGCCTTATAACAAAGTCGATATGCTGGGCAAGTCATTTTACATTATTATCCAAATAAAATTACAATTTCAGAAAAATAGAAAGAAATAATTGTACTAAAGTAATCCTAAAAAAATAGACAAACCCCTTTATATATTATGTACATGTTGTATAATACATAGTTATTTTAATACATATTGTATAATAAATTCTATTATTTATTTTAAAATACAGAAAATGTTGAATGATAAGTTATTGGCTGTTATGACTTCGTGGTATTCTTTAAAGAAAAATCCGGAGAAAGTAAACTGAAGTTCTATGAAACTGAAAAGATTCTTAGAAGATGCCAATCCGATACCGAGTTGTTGTCGTTGAGATTTTGAGGGTTTTTATATCCCCTTATCTCCTCTTATAAGCAGTAATATGTTCTGCTTATTTCGAAAGAATAATTTTGATCTTATTAACAACGGGTTTTTCAACTGTTTTATTATCAACCTTTTTTAATTTTCGCACCCTCGGCCTTAACATTTGAATGGTCGTAATATCTGGGTCTGGTCCCTGAGCTTTTAGTAATACAAACTTTATAATTTTGATTACGGTTGATTATGCTTTTCTAAGTTGGCCCAGCACTCGTATACCTTGTTCTCTCATATCTCTAACTACATACATATTTAACATCAAAGCCTGCAAATATTTCTTATAACAACTTTAGCAATCTGCTGCTATTTAGTATTACAGCATCACATACATGTCTTGCAACTTATTGACGGTGGCAATGTCAAACCACGTGGATTCCCCCGAGACCAAATCACAAATACACGGTTGATTTTTCGCACATTGTTTTAGATCTATACAATAAAACTTGGCAATAGGCTAATGTCGTTCTATTGACAGTTGAAGCCATTAGAATTTATGTTAATGACTTTGTCCATTACAAACTAGACTGTTGAGAATGTTTGTTAGGAGATTCGAGCGAAGGGTTGCGGATCCCACCAATTCTCGATAGTCCCAAAATATACCTATTGAAGCGTGGCTCGGACTGGTCCAGTGATAAGATCTAATTTCAATATTGGCTTTGAGACAAGTGCAATTTTGGACTACGCAACATAAACATTGTAATTGTATATTGCTGTCACAGATTCTGATACACGCTATACAATATACATGTGCGCAATGGCACGAATTCAATGTTGTGACTTCTTGTTGTGCTACATGGTTTTAATTAGTTATGGTAATAAGTTAATCATTGTTTCTCGATATTTCGACTAATTAATACGATAATGCATTTAGGAATCGGGGTTCTAACTTCTGTAGATTTTATTATTGTTTAGGTTTACAACATCATGGTGATACCCATCTATTAGATAAAGATAAGTAGGTGACCATGTGCAGTCACGTTTATTCGATCAAAGTCTTACTGTTCTCCATGCTGGCATATTTTTTGTTGAATACCTTCTCATCGAATAGTGATGTTTCTTATTACTCATAAGTAATTTTTCTCACTGAGATTTATAAATGTTCTGATTAAACGTTGAATTCTGCAGTCTCATAAGTTATTTGATGTAAACTTGGCACGATTTTGAGCTATCATCATTGGTACAATTTTATGTAAATGACTACTAATCTTATCGTAATCATATGAACGTAGCTATTACATACATATACATATGTATTTATATATATAGGTAAATATTTAACTAACAATGTTTGGATGTTATGATAGTGTTCAATTGAGTCAAGCTTATGATGCTGGCTTCTGTTCGCCAACAAATGGATTGACAGATATCATTCGCTAAGTACTTATGTTCATTTTTTGAGCAGCTAAGACCTGGAACTGAACTAACACAAAGTTACAATATACCTGTATTAAGAATATATACTAAATAAATGGAATCCAGAAACATGATTAGTGAAAGTTTTTCTTATTAATATTATTTTTCAAATTTCAACAATATCGTTAATTCTCTAACACTATAAATAATGAAAAGAGAATTTGCTACATTTTTGCTCAACAGATAAATTGTATGAGGAAGCGTCTGTGCTTAGAATTCGACAGTTGTTCATAATGCGCGTCATCAACAGGAGACAACCACACTCAAACCACACATAAACACTCAGAAAGCGATCGAAAGGACCACATAGACGGCAGCTCCCACAAGTTAATACCGTGATCGCGAATAGCCTCCCAAAATATTCGTACATCTACACATACAATGGTGTTTGCAAAGCAATTAACCTTAAGAGGTAAGAGATGGTTTTTCCTTCTCTGCTATGATGACACAGAAAGACTTCTCTGAAGTGAGAAATCTGACGGCATTTAAATTTGTAGTAGGGAGAGAAGCAGTTTGTCCATGTCATCTCACATACCTAGCCCTTAAATCCTTTTTTTATGAATATCTCAACTGAAATTTTATTTACTTCCATAATAATCAGTTTAATTGCAATCTAGTATTTACAAATTAAATCAAAATCTCAATTAATTCAATTATTTCAACATTTCAATCAAATCAATTTAAATAACATATAGGTATTTAATCTTATTTTACCTCATCTTCGTTCAAATCAAATCAAATCAAAATCATTTATTCACATGGGTCCCAAAGAGGCACTCATGAAAGTTAATGACTCTACTGCCAGATTCGCAAAATTACAGCCATCTCGAAAATAACTTGGCAAGAAACTCACCGGCACCTTTTTTCCATTTTTTTATCATTCTTATACACTAATACATAATTATATTAACCTTATTGTATCTATATTATATAACCGATAGAAAGCGCTTGTGCAGTTTGCCTTAATGCATCCTTGTCATTAATTTAGTCAATAGTTTTATAATAAGCTTTCTTTATTAATGCCCGTTTTATTACTGATTTAAACTTTCCCAGCGGTAAGTCAGTTACAATTTTAGGAATTTTATTGTAATATGTAACCCCGTTTGCCATAAAAGATTTATTCGTTTTGCTGAATCTAAATGCGCGCACTGTAAATCTTTGCTTATATCTAGTATTAAGATTGTGTGCGTCGCTTCTTAATTTATATTTATCAATATTTTTGCGAACATGCATAATTTTTGTAAAATATGTAAAGCGAAGGCATGGTAAGTATGCTTGTTTGTTTAAATAATTCCCTGAGAGATTCGCGCGGACCCATATCATAGATTGGACGAACCGCATTATCACACACAGACACACACATACAGACACACACATAGATACACAAACGCAAACTAATCACCTGTGATGTACCTTACGCGCAACTAAACTAGTTTTCTGTTAATACGTCATAATTTTATAAAAATGTTTTTTATCATAATTGGAATAATTCAACCATAAATAGATGTTTTATTACTTGTGAGCGAATACTTAAAACATAATCATTAATTCTCTATTGGCACTTGTGAAATCCATTATTTTATTGGACTCACGAACAGACTGGCGAAAATATATAATTGTTAACGCACCATTATAGGGCACCCAAGATACAGGCAATGCCTGGTTTGGGGCCCATTGGAATTACTGTATTATTAATGTGCTGAAGTCAATAAATTTCATTTCATTTAGACAAAATGCATATTTTTTTATTTTATTTATATTTTTATTGTAATACGCAAAACGAGTTTTTATGATTTATCTGATAAACTGATTTGAAAAACTAAATTATTTTGAATTTGAAACACTAAAAAACAGAACAAAATTTATATTTAAGGGGGCTCCCATACAACAAACGTGTTTTTTTTGCTTGTTTTTGGTCAATATTGATAACGGCAACAGGTAGACGCTTAAAATATTCACAGAATATTTAGTTATACTTATTTTTACTTTAAAAATAAATAATATAACGAAAATAAAACAAATACTACTTAATTCTCCCATACATCATACGTGTTTTTTTTGCCGTTTTATAGATAATGGTACGGAACCCTTCGTGCGCGAGTCCGACTCGCACTTGGCCGGTTTTTTTATATAAGTTGAGTAAATAGCTCGTCGAAATATTATATTCAAACATCAGCGCGAGCACGAAGCAATTAGAACAATTACACGCGTTTTAATCGTTCCACGGCGATAACATAATATACAATTAATTACAACTTTTACTACCAAGAACGGGACTCGAAGTCGGTGTTGTCGGCGTCCTAAACTTTTATTACCGATAATCATCATGTACTCGTGATGATGTTTAGATACGTGAGGCTTTGCATTCTGAGCACAAATAGTGCGTAATAACACATAGATGATCTGTGGTCGGTTGCAGCTCACTCCTGAGCTGCGCGATATCTTTCCAGGCACGACTGATATTATAGCGGCCAGATAATATGTGGCGAGGTGGCTGCTTTGAAAAATAAAGAAGCTTGCGTTCCATCTAGAAGGGCAGTGGATATCTCGACGATGTTAACTTACAGCTAAGGGGCTATCCCAGTTACGATTCTCACGGTTACGGTTCTCATCTTACGCTGAGAAGAGAGGAGGTGCCCTCCTACTGACACACGACAGCGAAAACAACGTAGAAGCACAGAGTGCATGGAAGATCCTCCTTATAGCTTACGTACGATCAGTTATGTTTTTGGTGAGTAGTTAGTAGCAATTACCGTAGATTGACTGAGGCATTATATTGATCTCCCACGACCCTAGAAGGGTCTGAAGATAGGACAGCGAGCGGCGCACATACGCTCCATTCGTAGCCGAATTCGTCTACGTTCACCGCGAGACTCGATAAGACGCCAGGTGAAAGCTGCAGTAAATTAATCGCTCAGGTGGATACTGCTTTCGAAATGAATTTTTATCGGTATCGAAGTGTCGCCGTGTGGGACCGGTTCTTAATTTCCTATAGGTGCGCTCGTCGTGCATCTATTTCGGGAGTCGTTGACCGCGGGTTTGGCACTCCGCTGCCGATGCCGCGCGGCCGGTTATTCTGTCCGCGTTCCGGGAGCGGCCGCGCGCCTGTTTCGTGTAAACGCGGCGTATTTCAGGCGATGACGTAACGCGGGAGTGCGTCCCCGGCGCGGCTCGGCCGCCCGAGGGACATGCCTAATCGAGCATAATGTTATTAATAAGCGGGGGCGGGCCGCGACTCGCCCTCGCATAAACCACGTTTATTGCCCATCGGGCGCATGCGATCCCGACGCAAATATGACAGGCGGTATCCCGCTTAGCACGCACCATTGTCGCTGCCCGCTATTAATACCCGCAGGAGACCGGCAGATACCGCGGGCGCTCCCAGCCGAGCGATCCTGCTCGTCCCGCGGCAGAGTTCCGTCACACGACTCCTGTGAGTGCAGCAACACATCACTCGACCGCGCTATCGCTGCGAGTGCTCGTTATCTGGCACATGTCGCCCGCGTCGCCTTCGGCTCGCCTGCGCTGCGCCACCACCTCCCCGCCACCGATACCAAATATTATTACAATACTCACTACATACTTACACTATTACATTTGTCATTACTGTTTTGTTAAATTAACATTAAGAAGTATATTTTAAGGATCCGTAGTCAAAAGCGATCGAGAGATTTCACACTTCCGCTAAGTGCTATCGCTAGCAGTGCAAGTGTGCTGAAAATAAAACGCATTCAATTTTTCAGACTTTGGTCCTATTTCTATTTACTGGTTTATTGTTCGCAACAATTAGTGTCATATTACAATCCTATTTGAATTCTGCTACCTGTAGAGTGCACGCTGTCCTTGACTGCAAATTGTGACCGAATTTGTAAAAGTACTACTAACCTACTTTCTGACTGAAGTACCAATAATTTCGGTAAACTCTACGCGGATATCATTTGAAGGACTATGTCTTGAAAATACATAATACAATGCAACACAATGGACCAACTCTTCAGTGCACCAAACTAAGCAAAAGTACAAACAAATAATGTATGTCTATATGTAATGTGCATCCTTATCGCTGAGAGCGATCTCTTCCAATCAACTTTTGGATGGAGAAAAAGAGAAGTGTAAATACAGAAGTTGATGAATGCAATACATATACTGCATGCATATACATAAATACATTAAAATACACTTTTAACTGCGCATGCTCTGAAAGTGCATATTATTATTCTATACATTTACATTATGTTACGCCTTTTTAAATTCAAATTCAATTATTTATATCAATCGTTTATAATCAGAATGTGGTGTTAATTAGATCAGTTCATTAGAAAATACTCTCGGGCACAACACTATTAAGAGGATTGGTTTGCTTAATTTTTATTTGATTATATGTTATTGCCAAAATAAAAACTACGAAATATGCTTTAACAATAAATAATAATAAAAATCAATATTTTAACGAGAATCATGTCATGAAAAGAAAGAATGGAAGATTATGCTGTATAGTTTGGTAGTCTGTTGTTAAATCATTGCGCATAAGTAAAAAATAATAATATTGAGTATATGGGTTTTTTATTTACGGTGTGGAATAATTATGTTTTTGTCATTTTGGTATTCTAATCTAACAGTAGCTTTTGTCACTCAGAAAACATTTTATAATTTACGAAAAAGTGTTATCGTTTAATTTTTGTTTGTTGTTTAGTATTCTAAAAAGAAAGCCTAAGATTTATTTATTTTATTTATTTATTCAGAATTTCAATTACTACTATTTTTACAGGATTATCTTGCAAACGTGTAAGTATAAGTACGCAAGTACGTTACTTACGCAAGCAAAAAAAATGAATTAAATACGCATTATTGAGGATAACTAAAAAGTGCTGGTCAGATCTTGATCAAATTTAAATGGGACCACATGGGAAGCACCAGCTTTCAAATAAAAAAAAGAGTAATCAAAATCGATTGACCAAAAAAAAGTTGTTTGACGAATTTCCGGTTTGTTTTGTCCTAGAAAGGAGACCTTGCTTCTTGCAAGATTTTATGATTTTACCTCTTTGTGAAATACCCTGTAAGCTTTGATGTAATGGCACATGTCTGTAATTAAACGGAAGCAAAGCTTAAAAAAACCGTCTTCACCGCTTTATCTCCGGAACTTTTATCAGATTCAACATATTAAACACGCATTATTGACAATAACTCAAAAAGTAGTAGGTAATCAGATCTTGACCAAATTTAAATAGGACCACATAGAAAGCACCAACTTTCACATAAAAAATAATCATCAAAATCGGCGCACAAAGAAAGAAGTTAAGAGGTAACTTTTGAAGTCAGTTAAAAACGAGAACATCGTCAATATAGTCCACAGAATACGCATTATTGAAGGTAACTCAAAAACTACTAGTCAAATCTTGATTAAATTTAAATGGGACCAATTGGAAAGCAACATCTATCAAACAAAAATTAAATTCAAAATCGGTTCACGTGGAATGAAGTTATGAAAGGTAATTTTTATTGATATCGATATTTAAAGATCTCAATACATACACATTTAATTTAAGCATATATTTTTATTTATTTATTTTTATTTATTACCGACATGAAAGTTTAACAAAATATTCAAAATCATGCATCTGTAAGCCTCGTAAAGATTTGTCTAGATGCAAGGTCCTCTACAATAATATAAGCTTAGCAATAACAAATCAGTAACAATATACACGTGGAAAGTGAGTTTTTTCTAATTATCCTTATTATTGAGTAGGTAGTAATTAACATTCCGTGTTATTGTTGAACGAATTTGTTTCGGAATTCGGTACAACTATCCAAGACAATCTTCTTTAGTTAGAACCACATCTTTCTTAGAACACTCACAGCCCCGCAATATATAATCAAAGATTTTTTTTGTGAAAAATCACTGCATCAGTAATATGTATAAGCATACTAAATAATAAATACAGAAAGTTTTTCTGGCGCTATGCCGGCCGATTCCGCGGCAAGCTCGCTTCGCTCGCTCGGCTCGCACATTGTGTTTCCAATAAACCAAACACTCCATCCTCGCTTCGTCGTAGTACCTATTTATGACTTTGCCCTAGCCTAAATTACAAACGAAATTAAAAAAATACTCGTATATTTCTGTTATAACTGTAATTTTTACGTGTACTAACATAGTGTTTAAGATTGTGTGTACTAACTATTTGTTATGGATCAATGGTCTGAATAAATAATTTTCAATTTGAAAAATTCGATTTTTTTTTCAAAAATCTATCAATTTCAGTCCAAAAAATTTTTAAATATTTTTGACAATTTTCGATTTTCGAGTACTTATAGATATCTCGAAAACTAAGCTCGATAAAAAAAAAAAAACATACTTTTCATCGCATTTTGTCGAGATCCGAATCCGAAAAATCGCGGTGCCGGAAAAACCGTAGAATTCCCATAGATACATGCCAGCGGTATACAGCATCGGAATAATGTTATATAAGGATGGTATACGGCATGAAAGGCGCGAGCAGCCGCGGGGCTCGTTGATGTCTTTTGCAGGCGCGCAGCGACGAACGCGGGGCGCATGGCGCGGGGCGAGGGGCGCACACCCCGCCTGGAAAATACATCAACGGGCGCACACAGGCGCGCGGCGGCGGCGCCCGCTGCACTTTCCATCTTGAAGCCTAAATATACCTAGACTACAAGCTTCGTCCCGCGGTTTCACTCGCGTGTATAGTAGTAATAATTTATATTGATAAAAAATCCTTCATATCTGAATGATTTTTAATACCAGAATACCTCCTAAAACGTATGAAGTATATAGTAAGTATCATTTATGTTGTAAGCAACCGTTTTTCTCGGCATTCATAACAAATGATAACATTAATATAAAAGAATATACAGTATATTTATCAGCCTTTAAACCTTTTTAACATTAATTTAAAAACATAAGAGAGAAAATAATGAAACGCTAGCAAAGCACTAAAAAAATCCGGCTTTATTTTCGGAACTTTGACCAGATTAGATTTACTAAACACGCATTATTGAAAATGTTTAATCAGATCACATCAGATCTTGATCAAATTTAGATGGGACAAATTGGAAAGCAATGTATTTCAAACAAAAAAAAAAAGCAAAAAATCGTTTAATTATTTGAGGATAATTTTCAGTTAATTACTATAAACTGGATATTCTTGCTAAGGTCACGCAGTACTTCACACCGGGGCAGCTTCTCAATCTGCTCAAGCCCGATCGTGTAAGGATGGAGTAGTGCGGCCACCTCTGGGATATGTCCGCTTCGTACGAGCTTGAAGCTAGAGATCCTCAGCATAATAAGCATCAGGTGAGATAGCCAAATGTTTACCTATCTGGCATAAAAGAAAGGGGGATGAGGAACCCCCCTTTTACCATCTACAACAAGACAAACCCCCAAAAATCATCCATTTATGGTTTACATACCTACAGTTCGCTTAAAGCGATTCGCTTTTACGTTTATCATTCGGACGACGAAGGAGCAGAACTAATTGCCGGCGTTTTTGTTTCCTGAACGATATATTTGGGAGAGTCTCGAAGTCTAGAGTGAATAGGTATCTATATAAATATGGTATGGTATGGTGGTCAAATGCTTGTCTATCTAGCTTGTTTAACACGCGTGACCTTGCGTAACATCTATCATTTAAGACATTCAATATTATTATGCAGCTTTAAATACTAAAGTGTAGTGGGATAATTGACTGTAGTTAAGTTTCATTTCTTACATCTAGCCCTTAATTAAGTTATCCTTTCCCTGAGCTTATGATCCAACAAGAAAGGATAGAAATATAGTTAACCTATTGTTATCTCTTATCACAACTCATTAAAATGTATTTAGAGGCAAACAGACAGATAGGACTTATACATTGGTCTTATTTATTGGTCACATCACACCATACAAAGTGACATAATTCTGTAATACCTTAAGTAGGTTTAAGTTATATTAATTAACGTAACTGTATGTTTTCATGTTTTTGAACATGATAATGAACAGCTGCCTGTAAATATGTACCTACCTAATGCAATTATTATTGCTGTTGCTGAAGGAAATTGTTAGTCAGTGAAATAATCTTAGCTTTAAATGATAAAAGTGATCAATTAATTTGGAAATACTTCCGTCATTAAATTAAATTTGACGACCCAGTTGGCACAGTGGACAGGTGTCCGCCCTCTGCACCGTGGGTCCTGAGTTCGATTCCCGGCAGGAGCATACATTCCTTCCCAAGGGATATTTGTGCTTCTGGTTCTAGGTGTAATATGTGTGTGATGTGAATGTTTCCGGCACCCACTATACAAGTCTTTGAACTTAGTGTGGGGCTGCGTTTGTTTGTTTGTTGTGTTCAGCGTTTGCTATTCGATTATAGGTAGGTACGGCATGCCATTGGACGCCTTAAAAATCTATGAAACACTGTCCACTAGTCCATATGACAAGCAAGCAACGATATCCAATATCAAACACGATTCTGTTCATTGCGCCTTCTATCTTGATCTCGTGCGTGAAGGTTTGCATTTCAAGACTTCACCATCAATTTGAAGGTTTCGCTATGGCTAGTATAGCACACATCTCTTGCTACAGAAACTTTGCAACAAATAGATATCTAAATTAATTCCATTAGATATTATAAGAGTTAATGAATGCTACAGTATTTCCAATCGGTGCGATGAAAAATGTGTCGTGTGAGTCGACATTGTATTGTAAAATGAGTAGGTATCAATCGATTGTGAGGCTCATTGTCAACTCTTAAATAATGTAAGTTGCCTTAACGTAATATTGTAAATTGGTTGCACGTGTAATTACTTCATCATCATCATCATCAGCCTGTATCGACCCACTGCAGAGTATAAGACTCCTCACACTTAGTCCTCACTTACTCCTAGTCTTTCCTGCGATCTTCACTTCATCGTCTGATGACTTATAGGGACATAATCTTGTTGATTAACCTAAACACGGTATTTAAAGAAATAAAGATTAAGAAGACATTAAATTAATCGAAATATTGTAACCTGCGTGAGCTGCGTGGCTATAAAATACCTAACTGAATAAAAAAACCAGGACGCGATACTTCGCTGCGGGTGGAAGTGCGCTGTTTGATCAGATGTTCGACGCAGCCTGATATTAGCGCCGTATCTATTGACTCTACAGTGGTGTACCTACGCATGCGACGAGACCACACTCAAAATAATAGTACAAGTAACGGGAGCGCCATCAAACATTTCCTACTTTTATTTGAATGCTTTGTTGCCATAGTAACTTGGGTAGATACGAGTAGTACGAGACTATGATAATAATTATGGTTATTTAGCTATAATATATTTTCTAGTAGTTTTGTTTTGAATGTGTACGTCATTCACGATACAAGTCCTCGAATTCAATGTATTTGAACTAAAAAGACGTTTGCCTGGCCCAGGTGAAACTGATTGGCGCGCGCGGGCGCCGAGCGAGACGCGCTCGACCGCTCACGTAAATACATAGTTCAAATTGACAGTTTCAATGTCTGCGATGCTCCGGTGAGAAGATTATTAGCGTATTATTTTTAGACAACAGTGTTATTGTTGTGTGTGTTGTCGGCGCGTGTTTATTGATGCACGGCGCATGTGTGGGTGCGGGCCGCGGGGCGCGGGCGGAGAGACTATAAATACGACGCGTTGTCGCATCTCCGTGAAAGAATGTTCTTCATTTTTCTCGTTTATAATTATGCCATAGTATGCAAACAAAAATAAAACTACTTGGCTACTAGCCGTTAGGGATACCGTCGCGCCGAGAGCTCCTTAAAGGCACAATATAAACTTTTTAAGTATTGAGGTGTCCATCCTCTACATGTGACCATTACAATCGACACAATGCGACGTGATGGTTCCCTGGACGACGCGGATGCAAATCGCCCCGGCTCACTGTGACGAGGAAAATGTCGAGCGCTGGGCGCCGCCGTGACGGAATTTCAATTGTGGCATACTTATACATATAAATAAAAGGGCCATGCCGCTTAATCATACATTATTTCATTGTTACTAAGTAACCTTTACTTCGAAGCGAATAAAGTTATAATGTCTAAGAACAATGATCAGCTTAGTGTGCGTTTTTTACCTGCTGTTGTTCGATTATCTCGCTATGTCAACGTGTGGCTCTAGAGAGCTATCGTTTACATTGAATAATAGCATGATAATGGACATAATGTAATGCGTCGAAAAATAGACACGATCAATTATTATTATTTTTCAATTTGGATAACAAAGCACAAACTCAAAATAAAATAAAAGGTTGATCCGAAATCCTTATTTAAATTCATGAGAAATCGGTGAACCTACTAAATAAAAAAATACCTTTAAAAAAAAAAACAGTCAAACCTTGTACCTCCCCCATTTCATGAGAAAATTTTAAAATGATTGAAAAAATTAAATATGCAACATTGGCTCTACCGATGTAGGAGCTATTTTTGATTTCGTGATTTATATGCTGATATTAATAAAGGATTCTGAATAGGAAAGACTACGTAAAACACTCCCATGTTAAATATTCAAAATTAAATAATATTGATGCGGGCCAAATCGCCATGAAATTGAACACTATACTATCGGATTCGATCGCACATAATATGCAAAACCTAACTGATGTGTATTCAGTTTCCAATTACAAGCAGAAAATGCGGTACTTTGTACCTAATGTTGTTCAAAACGGCGGATTGTAGAGTTTTGATCATACCGGTGGAAGGTAAAGGATGGTGGAAGGTAGAGGTGTTGGTGTAGGCGGAGCAGCTGCAGATGTAAATATACAGTTTTATAGTAACGGCCGATGCATAGGAGATTCATAACGGCCGAAGGTCCGCGGTAAAGGTCAGCCACACACCTGCCCGCGCCGCATTGCTGGATCATTCATCACGCGCCCTTGTGTGCGCGCCGAACGGTCACCACTCGGTGCGCAGATGTACGCCTTGTACTTCGTTACTGTCCAGGTCCAGCGTTAATTTCGCAGGCATTCAGAGGCATTTTAGATATCCTGTAACTTTAACATCTACAAAATGGATGTTCGGTGTGATGTCAAAATGACACATTATTCAGACTAGGTATTAACTGTACTATACACAATTTTATAAACAAATTCAATACAGAGATGGTAAGTCGAAACAATCGAAATGTTTGATAGTACCTCCGACGTCTATGTCTCGGAAATGGTTGCATTGATTTTCACTAAACATAGACAATAAAGAATTATTTCGTTCAATAGCTTACCACCAAGCAAGAGTTCTGCTTGTTCCCTCTTCTTCTTTATTCTGTTGATATTAGTATAAAAACTATATTGAAATTAGTCAATTCGTCACGATGCAATGCCCCATAAAAAACGCCCTGACATATTACTTATTGGTTCGTACCTACTAGGGTTAAAAACTACAAATAACGCATGCAGCCAAACATTTTTTACTCAGTATAAGTTTTTGGTCTTTTATGTTTTGTAGGGGAACTGTTATACTTAATATATGGTAGAGTGCTAACTAGACTAACGACCAACATTACTTCCATAGGTTGTATTACGTTATCTAAATTTAAAGCACAAGTTGGTGGTAGAGTACGAAAACGCGATCGAATGATCGACCCACCATCAGTTAAACATCATTGCTGCATAATAGTTCGAGTATAACTAAAAAATCACTTAATATCTATATTCCCGCATATCTCCAAACACTTTCTAAGATATTGAGATGTTTATTGTGATAGCAATAAAAAGTGTTGAAGTTAACCTATTTTACAATAAAAGTAGTCGGATACAAGTCGGTAGCCTGAGCGCTATCATCAGCGTGTATCGGCCGGCCGCTAGCCGTAGCCGTCTATCGCTTCCTTATAATCGGTTCCTTATCGCAGCGATAACGGTTTTAGGGTATGCGGTTATCGCAATTTTTTAGATAGCGCTTTGCCTTGTCGATTTTTCGTTGACGGCGGAGATAATTATTTTAAATTTATAATTATCTTGGTACTCAATTGCCACAAAACATGAAATGTGCATCAATATGATAGCGTGTAACGCTGAAATAATCCATGATTGCGTAACGAGGCGATCGGGCTGGATATGTAACGCTTCCAAATTGGACGAGTTGTGTAAATCGCTCGCCGGTGCTTATATACACAGAGAAAGTCGATCAGCTGCTCGCAGACCCAGGTGGCTTGGGTTCTTCTTGACAGCAATAACTACATTGTATCTAAATTGTAAGGAGCTTTCGGTTCACTGCGTGTGCTTGAAAGTAACACGTATAAGTCACATGTAAGCTAACTGTATATATCAAACAAATGTCTGTATAACTAAAGAGCCTAAGCATAAAGCTACGTCAGCCTGTCTCTCCTGAATTGAACACCAGACACGGGGCAAGCCCCTAGAACTCGATTTGCGGTTAAAATTGACTTGCTATCTTGGTTCAATAAGTTTTTCTACCTCGCACTTCTCTTCAACCTTTGCACTCCTTTTGTTAGGAAATCATTGCTTGAAGCTCAAGACATTATAATCAGTCAAAAACATAAATCTTATTCTTTTATTCATTAATTATTCTCTGGAAAACTACGTGCGTTTCGAGTGCGTCTTGGTTTTCCGAAGTCAGCGAAAAGTACTCGTTATTGTTAGTACCTGGATAAAACGACTTTTTCTAAAATTTAAACCTAGCTAGATCGATTTATCGCCCCAGAAAGCCCCTGCATACAAAATTTCATGAAAATCGTTGGGGCCGTTTCCGAGATCCTGATTATATATATATTATACAATAATTGCTCGTTTAAAGGTATTAGATTCTGTGTAAAAATTTACTTTTGTGACTCGACCAACGCAACGAACGCAAGCTGAGTCAGGACACACCCTGTGAAGCGTGGTGCTGTGTAATGCTGAGCTGCACGGTTCCGTGCTGTTCTGTGCGGTGAGATGCTGTGGGTCCTGTGCGGTGCTCGGTGCGGTGCAGCGTCGTCGGAGCTCGCGGTCGGCGACCTCAAACCGCGCCCGGCTCCGTCCGCCACCGATCAGCTTCATACTTACATGTAACGTATATTGATACGAAGCACCTACACCGCACGGCACCGGCCGCGAGCCTGTATCGCTGTCGGGTTATGTCCGGTACCGTTACTTTTCTTGCTTTCAGATCTCGTTTGGTGCTTAATTCTTGTTTTTAAATCGCGTCTCCGGTACGCGGCCTGTAGGCGGGTCACTAAGATGATATTTCCATTATATTATTGGCTTGAGTTGTTGGATTTTAACTGACTTAACAAACTAGCCGGAATTACACCTTATTTATCGGTATCATAGATACTTATGTTAATAATCCTTACTGGCATATACATGCATAATCCAGAAAACAAGTAGGTACATCTCGCCCTAAGGGTGACAAAACCTACGATAGTAAGTTTCAAAGATTTGATTAATCTGAAACTAGGAATGCATCTTTATGGGGAAACACCCCTTCTTTTTTCACTATGTGGGTTTGGCAAACTATGAACAGTCGACTGCATTAACATGTTACTACTATCTAACTACTAATATAAACATAATTACGGATTACGGATTAAGATATTTATTTCTCTAAAAGAATACAATTCGCTTACAAGAGAATTACACTTATTACTACAGAGTGTGCGACAGTAATTATGTATTTAACAATAAAAACAAAACTTATGTATACTATCTAACCTAATTTATCTTATATAATTTATACAACAACTTGAATTCACAATGATACTTAAATTTTTATGATTATTTGAAATCAGTCACAATTTCAATTCGGATTACAAGTAAGATACATTTGAAATTTTTGAAATGTTTACATGTTAAATCAGCCGACTGTACTCTTTCTGACCGAAAGTAAGTGATAAGATGAATACTTCACTTTTTAGTGATCCCATATTATTAGAAATAGGTACATATAAAGTTACTGTTGGATTAATATATTGGTGTGAGAAGTCACACCAATTATATTAAGATATTTTCTTCGCTTATGGCGATATCACCCTTTTCCCATACTGCTGAATATCGGCGCTAGTTGTGTTGGTTCTGGCAGTCCGATCGAGTTGCTAGTAGTATAATTAATGATAATAATAATTCCCTGGTGACACTGTAATATAATGCTTGTCATCTTTCGTCCTGTATTGTAGTAGAGAGATAGTTTTAGTTATGGAAAAAACACATTCTTATCTCATTTATTTAATACTTTATTGCACAGTAAAAAGTGTACAAAAGGAGGACTTAATGCTAAAAGCATTCTCTACCAGTCATCCAGCGGTGGAAAATGAAATGACATGAGGCGTGCATCAATAAGGGGTAAAGAAAATATATGTAAATGAAATTTATATCGAATTGTAATGTACATAAATATAAAATACTTAAGATTATACATACTAATAAAAATTAAATAACATAAATATCTAAAAATTTAATATATAAGAAAACTTCTAAAAAATATATAACATATATATATATATATATATATACAAATAAATATATACTAATAACTGTGCTCAGAGAAGTTTGTTAACATTATAAGGCTTTGGTAATCATTTTAAGATAATGATCTTTTACGTGCTTTTTAAAACAAGCTTTTGAGGGTGATTTTTTAATATCGGTTGGGAGATCATTCCATAGCCGCACCGCTACTATGCCAAAGGAGTGGTCAAGGAAATTTGTCCTATGAGCCGGAAAAGCTAATAGCATTGTATCTGATGAACGTAGAGTCCGTATGTGAGTATCCTCTAAGAAGCAGAACTCATGTTTCAGATATTCAGGAGCAAAATGGTCAGTGAGGATTGAAAAAAGCATATTTAAAATTCTGCACTTCCGTCTTTCACGGATTGGAAGCCATTTGAGTTTCATTTTCATTTTCGTTCCTCATTCTTGTTCACAATCTCATTTTTAATCTTATTCTGAAAATGACAGGACTTTTTATCCTGATTCATCATCGGTACTTAACGCGTTCGAAGCTGCAGGACAGCTAGTTCATTATAAAATGCTATAATACAGGTAACAGAGGACCTGCACGTGATTTTACGTAGGTATATATCTATATAGTATGTTACTTTCGTTAGTTATTAGAAACCAGTTTAGATCCACTAGCCCGCAGCCAACCTGCGACTGTAATTGCTATAGAGATAATAGCAAGCGACCTTCTTATATAATCCTGGGAAATTAAGAATTTCTACGAAATCAATCTTAGAACCTTGATTCCCAAGATAATTACAGTTTTATATATTTAATTGTATGTCACTATCTTATCGATGAAAATAACAAATGCCATCACGCATTTCGATATTAATGAGCTATTTGATAATTGTGAGTCGGTGATAGGGTATACAAATATTGTTTCGATAGATCAAACATTATATATTGTAGCAGTTGAGCCTGAGGAGAAAATAATCTATCATTTTTATCCTTAATCACTGAATATTTTTGATTTCGACTTGCCTTCGATTCGTCTCGTCTCAGTGTCTAATTGTAATAGTTGAAACAGAAAGTAAGAAGGTTCTCCAAAACGCCCAATGAATGAAGACTTAACATAATTAAAAATCGCATTAAATGGATAATGAGCCTTGTGTAGGCAAATGTTAATATTTTTAATAAAGGCTAATTTAAATAATAAATATCCCTGAGAGTCAAGCGCGGCTGACAGTGTCGTCACATCGTGTGATCGACAGATATACCCAAAGGTCTTCGTTGGTTACATGGTTTCTTCACCCGATTATAATACTATTTTATGCAACTTTTTATTCCTCATAACAAGGTTAATTAAATTTAGAATAACTAGCATATAAGCTTAACTGATGAACTAAATTTACGGGTGTTAACCATTTGTGACTCTTTTAACTACTTAAAACCTTATTTTAATTTTTTAAAATTTTAATTTTAATAAAAAAATAATTTTTTAAAATTTAATTTTAATAAAAATTTTAATTTCGCCTTCAAATGCGATTTCTTGTAAGTAACAAGAAATCGCTTTTGAAGGCGATTCAGAGTACTTTTTTAGCTCATTTTACTGTTACTTTTCCATTCATTATCATCTGCTTATTTTGTTCTAACTGCAGGGAATCGTAGCCTCGTCTCACAGGGACAGATGCATACATCACATCAAGTAGACCAGTGTGACTTGGTAGAATTGGATAGAGTTAAAAAATGTTATGTTTTTAGTCATGTTACCGGGTTTCTTGCGATATTTTCATTCAACTTTTGTGAGTGAAAATGCCACACAAAACTTGAAACAGGATTAGTACGGGGCTGATGGGGAACCTTTTTAGTATGGGTGGGATGAAATTTCACAGTTTGCCTAGTGTTAGATGGGAAAAAGGACGTGGAGGAATTTATTCATGTGATTCGTGCTCACATCAAAATGTAAACGTTAGAATACCGATAAGCTTGCGATATTACAGTGTGGAGATACAAGTCAGCAGATTGGGATGAGATGCGCTCGTTCTTTGCGTCTTATCCTTGGCGGCCGGTTTTTGTTTTTATGGCCGATAGGCAAGCATTTGACCACAATCTCACCTGATGGAAAGTTATGATGCGGCCGAAGATGTAACATGCTTGCCTAGAAGGTACCTATTCACTCTTGAATTAAAAACTCCCAGATTATACCGTTTCGGGAACAAAGACGAGAGCAAGGAGTTCCACTTCTTCACAGTACGGATGATAAACGTAGAAGTCAACCATAAATTACAATAAGTCGATTTTAATTCTAGAGGTCTGTCTTAAAAACGGCTTAAGTTACGTTTACAATGTGAGTTGAGACCTCACGACAACAGTTTATAGTAACTATAACAATCAAACGAAATAGAAGCGAGTTTGTCTCAAACAGCATAGCTATATGAGTTAATGGCGATTAAAGCGCTTAGCTGGAAATCGTTAATTTAATGGTTCACAATCTTGAAACATTTCCGATATAATTAGTACAATAATGACTTACTGTCTAATTAAGTAAATATTATACTAATTTGTAAAAGTACCTTTATACTAATTGACCGAGCGAAGCGATGTTTCTATGTTGATTATGGTGGTTTACTTTGTCCAACCGTCCGTCTGTAAGAAGCATTTAACGTCTAAACTTTACAAGCAAATCGTTACGGGATCGTGGTCCAACTAGTCCGTCCAACCAGTTCGACCACGGCCCTTCGGTAGGGGCGGTAGTCCAATCGAATATCTTAAATTTTCATACGATATGTAATGCCATAAATGCTTTGATAATGGTAATCATTTTGATATAAATGAAAATATTAAACTTTCATGAAATCCATACACGTACGTGGGGGCCAAATATTAATCTGCCCGTTTGAAAAATTGTCACATCTTCGACTGTATCATCGCCTTCCATCAGGTGAGATTTTGGTCAAATGCTTCCCTATTGAGCATAATAAAACTACGATTTTCCAAGCCCACCTAATTTCTATTATTTTTTATTCAAGATAGGCAAACTTTTGACCACCATCTCACCTGATGGTCAAATGCTTGTCTATTCCGCATAAAAAAATAAAAATAGATGGACGAACGGACATACTGCTGAACGACTTAAGTCAACTTAAAGATCTCGCTTCGCTCGATCAATTAAGAAAAAACTAGAGATAGAAATCATTTTATTGCTAAATATTTTAAAATAATCTTTATATTATTAACTATAGGTACAGAAGTAGAATTTATAGTATTATTACCTTTTTTTTTATATTGGGAACAATATATGCGCGAAGTCTCAGTTCGGGGTCAACTACTTGTATTATAAATCAAAAGTTTGTGTGTAAGTAATTGTCTACTTTTGGATAAAATAACATAACATCATGTTACAGATTAAGGTTGTATACTTGAACGTTATTGTAGTGCAAGAGAGTGCAGCAGGATCTATTAATAAAGTGTAGTGGGAGGCTGGTTGCGCAGTCCGCAACACAAATCAAAGGGACCGGAGCCGCCTCCATCCGTCGCCCGCGGCTGACCGCTGCGTAGCGCGGGAGCCTGCCGAGGTGCCTTCTTTAACAGATTACTATATTTAGTATTCTGTGCTTCTGCTCTTAGATTGAACACTATAGAACTACTTACTCAATACCTACCACAAACTTATCAAACAAGGCTACCGATTGTACGAGTACATTTTTTTTTGTTTTTTAATTATTTCATGACCATGGATGCATAGTCCTTCAGTCGAAATATTAAACAAATATTAACAATTTCTATTCTTCATAATAAAAGTCTTAGTCACAAGTCACAGACAAAGTCAAGTAGTCAGTCATAGTAAAGTCATGCCCTAGTAAAGTGGTAGAAACTGTACGAGTACATGCCCTTTAAGTGTTGTAACTATACGGGGCTTCTGACTTTACGTCTTTATTACTCGACTTCGGTGATGTATATAGAAAGGAGGTTTATTTTATAGCAGTTTGACCGTATATATGTATGTATGGGTATACCATCAATGATTATAATTACGATGTGTTCATTAGTTCCTTCACAGCGCCTAAATTCATAAACAATAATTTAAACATAAGCAAAGCTTAAAAAAACTGATTTCACCGCTTATATTTTGGTTTTGGCTCGATCGATTTTGATATAATGTATATTATTATGGAACCACCTCTGAGGTATAATCTACCAAACAAAAAAATAATAATAATCGGTCTAGAAATCGGGGAAAAATCGGTGAACATACATAAAAAAAAATACATACAGTTTAACATAGTACCTCCTCCTTTTTGATGTCGGTAAAAATCTCCAGGTATCGTAAGTTAAGATTCTTTTAATTGACTTCCAATGAGGAGGCTGTCAATTTGACTCAATATTGCTTTTGTTTTATTTTAAGTATGTTATATTCTTTTGTAGCTGATTTATAAACTGTACATCGCCTAGTTTTTTTAATCCAAAATTGCATTTATCTGGTACTAGGTTCATAGAGTTATGGGCCATAAATATAAATAAAAATATGTATAGAATGGGAGGCCGTATTTATTTTTTAAATATACAATAATGTGCCAATATAGAGTACATCGATCCATCGATCGATACACAAAAAATATAAATATCTATTTTGATATTAACATATCTGGAAAACTGGAGTGGAGCTGTTTTTTTAACTTCTCATAGAATCACACACGTCTGATATTACTCAAATCGGTTTATTCACATGCGACCCATAGAGGCACTTATGTATGTAATTACTCTAATTGCCAGATTCACTTTTATTTCAAATTTACAGCCATCTCGGAAGAACCTGGCAAGAAACATAGCGGCGCATATTTTCCATTCCTTTTTCAAATAAAAACTTAAATCTCTAAAACAAAAAACCTCTCAGCCTAGACTTATTTATGTTTTGCAGTCGCTAGATAGCACTAGGAGAGTAACATAATCATTGATTTTATAATGACCTTTTTTATCGTTAGTGTTGCGAACTATTTAAGCGTTATGTTTGACAGTATGGAACCTCTAAGATTTGTAAATTATATTGATAAGTTTCGGGCTGTCCGTATACTGTATATTAAACTTAGCATTAAAAGAAAAACTATATAGCAACAAATAACAGAAATGTTAAGTATTTTTATTATTACATAGGTACGTATCTCAAATACATTCAAATATTAACTACCGCTGCTCGCATATTGTTACAAAAATGCTCAAAATGTGTAAAATGAGTTCGTATAATGTACGCTACATAGCTAGGATAGATATCGGGCGTACATGACGTAATGTACACATATACCTACCAATAAAATATACTATAATCGTGTATACATAGGTACCTCAGCTGTAATCGTCTCGGCATAAAACTGCAGACGGAGGTTACACAACGGATCGTTCCAGCTGTGTCTACGGGCGCAAAGGTATGAACGTGGCTTCTAATGTAAACATCGTTATTGTAACGAGAACTCTATTCTTTGTAATTGCTAGATTTTCAATGTAAGCACGGGAGACATTTTTGCGTTATCGTGCGAGGTACGCACACCAGGAAGCACCAAAATTTGTGTTATAATGTTTTAATTAATTTGACGTATTTTAGAGAGCAAAAATAAGATTGACGATGTTAATGCAGGCATATGATTATCGGATAAATACCTACATGCACTTCTGAAACACAAGCAAGCGCATCTACGCTTGAGAATATTTGCGTGTGTTAATATCGTCGCTTTTAAGTATCGTAATTAGCAGTAATGAATATTGTAGTTGCTCTCCGTTGTTTGTAGCGTAATTATTTATTGTAAAATATAATTAATTATTATTTTCTAGGCAAGCACGATACATCTAAAGCCGCAAAGTCACTTACCATCAGGTGAGATAGTGATCAATTGTTTCATAAAAAAAGTTTTATATTAAATTTATGTAAATTAAATTTCTCAGTTTTACTTGTATTTTCATGTTATTCAAATGACTTTAAAATATTTGAGCAAAATCGTAACAACTTTCCAGGTGTTGACTTCATCGTCGTTGATTGAGTTCGAGAGCAACGCGACTTTATCCGCGCAGTCGCTGTCATTAGTATGCTAATGTAAGCGACCGAGATTACTTTCGTGGCATTTTCCATTCGCTGCCAACAACACCATAAAATAGGTAACGTATAAATAAAAGTTTGAAATAAAACCGTCAGACTAATATTTTGCATAATGGTTGTGAAATCGGAGGCGGTGAGACAGGCGGTTGAATAGGATTATCGCAGAGCCTGTCCATGTAGTGCCTATATATGTATAGTGTGTTGTTAGTGGATATTCTGTGGAACTAGTCCCGCTTGGTTACCAGCCGTCGTCTAATAATAGAGCAACCTGTAAGCCGTTGAAAGCCTCCGCGCACCTGCCGTGTGGTGTCTTTGCCGCTCCGCGACACACAGCGTATCGGGCTTTACTAGAGGAACCTATTCCTTCCATCTCCTATTATTTCTTATTTTATATTTACGAATATGTTTTCTTTATTGACTATCTCACTTGTGAACATCCTCAAAGCCGTGAAATACTGTACTGAGGTTGTGTTAAAGCGTTTAAGCTGGTTGATATTTATAGTTTTCCATATTAATATTCGTAAGTAAAAGGGCAACCATGGCTTTTTCTAGTCAATACACTTTTTGACCGGTAGCCGTTAGAACTCAATATAGGTATGTTTTTGTATCATTGTTCTAGTAACTTGATATTTAGCTACCTTCAAAGTGAATTTTTCAAGTTCCATTAAATAATATAAGTAACTTTAACGGCAGCGGTCTATTAGATTAAGTTTTGTACACATTTATATCTAGACACGGCACGAGTTACCGAAACTGGAATTTGGAAACGAGAAGAACGAGCGACTGAATTATTTCAAGAATGAATTATTGCTGTATGTAAGTGCCTTCGTGAAACCAAAATTGTTTTTTCTTGTCAATTTGTGTAATTGATGTTCATCATAGATGACCTAGTTTCTAAATTAACCTAAATATTCAGTGAAAACTCGATTTTGAATATTTGGTGTACACAAATATTTGACCAGCAAGAACAATACGAGCAGTAGTCGCGAGGAGACGGAACGGGGCGGGCGGAGGCGGGGGCACAGGGTCGCACACTGAATATCTTTCCAAATTAATGAAGGCTGACGACTTGACGAGTACGCCTCGCATTAACATATAAACGCTTCTTCGACGTCGGACGACTTATCACTCACAATAAGCGCCAGTGTCACTTTGTGCTTATCAACAGCCTGAATATTTACTTTATTCACAAGCCGAACTTCGCTAGAGGTGCTGAAGACACTATGTCATCTACAGATACTATACATACATATGTATATCCCATTGAAATATATATACCTGAAAAATCGCTTACACTTTATAAGTTTGAGTTATCAATATGAACAAAGGATCTACTCATCAAAGTTTTCTGAATACACTTTAATTTTTAATAACTGTGAATTTGAAATGTAACAAGTTCAAAAACAAATGCTTTCACACTCTGTGAGATTATTGTAACACGCGTGTTGTAAACCATTACTTTACGATCAGATCTAGATAATTTTTCTATGCAGATATTATGGATCCCGTCTGAAATCAAACCCTGTACTTGTGGAATAAAAGGCAGAACAAACCCTCGAAGGAAGATCAAAAATTTGGTATTTTAGTAATTTGGCTTGTTTATCTACTTCTTGTTGATGTAATAATGTTCGTAGCGCGCTATGAATCTAGCTGGCATCGCCAGCACGCCTCCTCGACACTGTGTCAACAGTTGGAAAGCACGCGCGCGACCGCGACCGGCGACCCCGTTCGCACATTAACATTCAAATTTATGTCGCCATTAACGTTCCGTAAACACTAGTTTAGTCGAATCACTGTCTGCTACAAACATTTTCGAAAGAAATCAACATTCATTCGCATCGCATTCTCAAACTAATTATAAACCGGTTCGATTCTCTATCGCTATGATCAAGGACGTTTAAGTGTTGTCGATAGATCAGGCGACGTACACTTTACTTATCAATAGAAGTTCTACCCTCTGAATCTTTCTGATTGTGGAAATGATAAACAAAGACGCAGATTGCCAGTTTTGAACTTAACCTGTATAACATAGGTATGTACTGAGCAGACACTTGGTGCATCATGTCTGACGAGATTGTTAGAGTTTTCTATAGATTTTTGCGTCCAGTATGGATTCATAGTTATATAAAACTTTGTGATTCAGCGAGACAGTTTGAATAAATAAAATGAAAACATCACTATTTTCATAGTGAACTAGCGATCCGCCCCGGCTTCGCCCGGGTGTGATAAATGAGGAACCGCTCGACCGATTTTGTGCAAACTTCACATAAACCATCTACTAAATAGTCCGAACAAAGCCTAAACATTTGGTTTGAATAGGTGAGCCCGTTCTTAAGTTATAAAATTACAACGAAAAGTGGCATTGATTTTTATATATATAGATATTCGAACCAATGATTTTAAGAGAACTTCATTATAACGGTCTCGTTAGCTTAGTCTACTGAGGCGCGATTTATCCCTAGTATAATATTATAAATGTGAATGTAAGTTTGTTTGTTACGCTTTCACGCAAAAACTACTTAACCGATCATCATTAAACTTTGTACACATATTTTTGGAGGTATTAGAAGTAACATAGGATACTAAAGATAAAAAAAATGCAATGCGAGCGAAGCCGCGGGTAAAAGCTAGTAGATAATAATTAATGTATGTCCACACATATTAACAAATTTTGCGCACAGTACCTCTACCGTGGTTCACCTTAGCATGTATTAACTATACTGGCTAAGGAAAGTTAGAAAACCAACACTTATACAAGCTATGCCATAATTGTATCGGTAGCTTATGTTTATTAACTGAGCCGATTAAGTTTTACTAAGACGACAAAACTTATTGTAAAAGGACGACACTACAAACACATTGCATACATACATACATACATACAAGTTGATCCGCAACATAATAAACAAATCGTAATTTTTGGGCGGCTCTCTTCGCAGCGTGCGTCGTGCCGGCCGCGGCCCAGTGTTGAGATGAGCGTCAGCTCTCCCGTGCAAAAGACTTCAACGCGCTGCTCTGCTGTCACCGATTCACTCTAGTTTGAACCACTCTGTTACGCTCATACGTACGTTGTATCCAATATGAAATTCTGTTTATAATCTTGTAACAATTTCTAGGATTATTTAGTATTGTTACTTGGTACTAAGTATATTAGCAGAAAATTAATATTAAAATACAAATCATAATAGAATTAATAAATGTCCGCCAAGCATGTCAATAATAATAAAATATAATGTCAAATACACACAGTTAAATAAACAAACATTTTAAATAATCAATGTAAAAAAAAATATAAGAAAATATATTGTCCGAGTGTTTGCAATTTTGTGAAAGACATAAATGTATTTATTTACAAACAGGTATCATTATAATATATCATCATCATCGTATGGGAAATGTACGACCAAACAAACAAACTGAAAGTAAAAAAACAGCATTATAATACTATTTAGATATATTATGTTCGTGTAGCCTTATAATTATCGTATCGTTAATTTGATATGTTAACACTTTACAGCTTGCAAAGTAACGACGTTGCTGGAACCAGTAATATGATAGTGGATATACCTTTAAATCAATGCTTTTATTTTGAATCATTCACAAATCATCAGCAAAGATGTCTTTATATTAATATATAATATAAAATCATTCTAGTGATAATTATAATAATGAGTATTAAGTATATTCTTGAGGAACTTGATAAGGATAAAATATTGTGGTAACTGGTAATTACCAGCCCGTAGAGAACATTTGATGGGATGTTAAATCCAGGCTTCCTTCTTGATACGCGGCTTTCTGTGGCAAAATGTATGTTCATATAGTGGAACGAATAGCTGCCACACGCTGGACTCACATGGCTTGAACGGATGACGAGCGGGGATGCGGGCACGGTCGCCACCCGGGCAGCGGTGCTCTCGCTTACATTCTCACACGTCGATCCATTCGAACCAAATGCGTCCAGTTTGTAACCACGTGGTTGCTGCTATGAATTGAACGCATTTGGTCCACGCGGGTTACGTACCCCGGCAGGCAATAGGCCATCAAGCTGCGCGTCGTCTATCATATGGCCAGAACTGTTTTGTCGAGAACGTAGTCTATATGGCCGGACCTTCAGGACTCCACCGGATTTCAAAGCTATCGGCCAATCCCGATGGCCGGACAACTTGTTGAGATATCGTTATCTGCATCTGTACAACATACGGTAACGGGCAGATTTGGCGGCACTATTACCCGCCCGTCTCTGACCGAATTTCAATACGCGTAAGTTTAATGCATTATATTTAATTACCGAGTATAATTATAATCAACATGTCTGCTTGTCCGTATGCAGACGTTAGCACTGTTATCGAAAGATACGTGTCTAATGCATGAGTCCAGTCACTAAAAGAGCAAATGATAGGGCGATTAAGTTCGAACCTGTTGGCCGATTGGGGCGATGCCAACTTGGTTTGTTTTAATGCGTCCAAAACACAGGCGTGTCTTTTCTTCGCTAAACGGAGACTTTTTCACCTGTCTCCAGTCGCAGGTCTATCGGTATTCTACCGTTTACATTAAAGAGAGTGTGCGCAGGAAATACACGAGTTTATTCCCCCGCGCCCCTTTTACCATTTAACAACAGGACAAACTGTCAAACTTCATTCATCTATGGTTGACATACCTCTAGTTCACTCGAAGCGTTTCGATTCTACATTTATCGTTCGTACTGCGAAGGAGTGGAACTCATTGCCCTCGTCTTTGTTCCCCGTACGGTATAATCTGGGTGTCTTCAAGTCAAGAGTGAATAGGTATCTTCTAGGCAAGCATACTACATCTTCGGCCGCATCATCACTTTCCATCAGGTGAGATTGTGGTCAAATGCTTGCCTATCGATCATAAAAAAAATACAGGTAGACTTATTGCGAAGTGCGATCTTTTCCTGTAATGTTACATTAAACAAGTAATTTTTGGCAGAAAATATGTGAAATAGTTTGGGATGACTGACAACGCTAAACTTTACAAATTGTTAACTTCTGATTGATCTCGTCGACACGATCAGACCACATTTGCCATAATTTAAGTGTCATATGGTCACCAACCGGGACGGACACAAAACCAAAAATGTATTAAACAGACACGAACACAGACACAGTCGACAGATGCGACTATCGACTTATTTAACATTCAATTAACTTCTTCATCGGACGCAACTTACTTTATGACGCTGTAAATCTTGCGCACGGAAATTTTAAGTGTTATAGACTTTAGATGGCTGAGCGATATAATAGTTAATTAAATTACTCCCAGCCATTGAAGTCTATGGGAGAAGTAATGAACATAAAATCCCTGCCAATACATTCAAAATATCAGGTTGTTTTGTTGTTTGATTTTGAATGAGTTTTCAATGCTATACTGCACATATATTTTATGCACATAGAACATACATTATGTGTTTTTTTCGATTTCATATATCCTTGTAGTATACGGTTTTTAGTTCAGTCTCTGACGGACTGTTTCGCAAAAATCTCTCGTCCTGTCGTCTACGTTAATCATGACAAATAACTACGCATGAATGTAATTTATGGCTCCGACGGCGGCGCCCGCGAAAACAAATGCAATTAACTAGAAAAGTGAACACATCGGCCAATTAACGATAAACTGATTAACTGTTCATGACGGTCTGACTGTTAAATATCATCCGCGATACCATCTCGCGGCGCATGCAAATCGAACGAGTATAAACCGTTCGATCGTCCGATGCTATTTTTATGGATCTAGTTTTTTATGAATACCGAGAAACTGCGTTATGTTACATGCTTGTTGTGAATGGATATTTGATACAGAATGCTGGACATGACATGGCACACGAGGTTCATAGTGTCGATAGCGTTATCCCATCGAGAGACCTAAGAGCGGTGCTATAGCATAGATTATCTAATAGTTACTACGTAGCGTGTCGTAGCTAGCTGGTCGCTGGGCAGTGGGCAGTGCCAACACGACCGTGCATTGCCTCCGAGTCCTGCAAAGTGGCGCAGGTAACAGTACCGCTCCTGCTCCCACACACACACGCGTGCTGCTGCTGCGAATATCTGCAGTGAAAGCAGCCATCCGACCAGAATAATTCGGCAACGAATTAACAGTTAACATACAATCGCGGGCAAGAAACATGAACCTCAAAACATAAATCATTACGCATGCCTTAAAAGAATGGTAAAAGGTTGGTACGAGAAAATAGCACTTGAACTTTGACATTAAAAAAATATCATACAATCATATGAATTTGTAAAAAGAAACTGACCTACTCAATTATGTTATTGGAAAACTAAAGTAAAACGCGGAAGGCAATCAACGTTGTAGGTACTATAGGATCTATTTTTGTGATCCTTAAGTGATGAAAAATATTTTGAAGTTATTTTGGGAACTATTGTCTCTAAAAGCAACATCTGATTTATAACTGAATCTTATATACTGCCTGTTATTATTAAATACATGTGATGGATTTGTATGATAATAATTCAAACATGATTTTGTGCGGAACATGGTGAAACTAGGATTGCTATATAAGCGAAATAAGATTTGTTCCTACAGTTGCGGTTGTTATTTGTTGTAGTTATGATGCTAGTCCACCGCTGGACAGAATACTAACACAATGAAACTTCTGTTGAGTTCCTTCCGTCCACAAATCCACTATCGCTTCGACGAATTTGTAAATTACAAATTATAATCACATATTTTTTTCATAACTAGACAGTGATTGTGCTAACTTTAAATTTACATTTTTTTAAATATTATTCAATCGTTAGGTATATATCGTTATGTTGTGTATCTAGTTTATGCATTTTTTTACGACTTGTTATATGAAATTTTATTAAAAAAATATTACTGATTATGCTAGTGCAACGCTTCTATTTTGAATCTGTAATACATCAGTTGATGTAAAAGCATTCTTCACAGTGGTCAGCTGTGAAGAAAGCTTTTAACATTTATAAAAAAATTCATAACTGATTATGCTAGTGCAACGTTTCTATTTTGAATCTGTAATACCTCAGTTGATGTAAAAGCTTTCTTCACGGTGGTCAGCTGGCCATGGTCGGCACTGTACGCGACCGGTTCCATACACTTGCCGACTCCATTACGTTATATCACTCTACCTACGATATGGATATATTCAGATATATGGAACCACTTCAGAACTCGTTTCAGAGAGCTTTTCAAAGCTCGATCTTGACTGCTTTCTTTTAAATACTTTTTTACCTGCAGGTGGCGATGCATACTCGTCTCAGACGTAAAGTTCACTTACAGTTAACTTAAAATTGTGTGAGGTATCTTTGCCCTCCTGGTTTGTTCCATGCAACGTTAACGTTATAGCGTCTTAATTTTCTGAGAATATACTTTATTTATTAAAACTTGATACACAAACTCTTCAGTAACAGCACTCTAAAATATTTAGGCAAGAGACAGTTTTAGTTATAGCCAAATTATTAATTTGCATTCCGCCTAAATAATTGAGCAAATTAATGGCAGGTAATAGCATGTATGCGTTTATTTAAAATAATACGTACTATTAAAAAATACTAAATCTAGGAGGTTCGGTTCATTTAGGATCAATTTACAAATGTAGGTGATAGTTACATTATAGTTGAGTAAAATACTTAAGCCGCTAGTCGAAAGTTGGTATGAAATTATTCAGGTTGCACTTATTATAAATAAAAAATTGATGAGCCCATTTTGTCCCTACTGCCGGGGATTTGCCTGACTCAGGGCCTTCTCTCATAGGGTCAGTAATCATAAGGTAAGTAGAGCGGGTTTAAGACACGTATGTAGTCCAATGTTGCGATTCTTAGTCATGCCTAAGCGGCATGTCCAAGAATCACTACATATAACCAGTGGAAAGGACTGGGCGGCGGAGCTGCTAATTGCGATAAATAAACTGACTGACCGAGGATACTATAGTAAGAACTATAGTGATATACCGCCTCAAGCGATAATTTTTACTTTCTAAATTTATCACTAAAAACAGATAGATACTTAATATTTATATTGTAACTAATATTCTTAGCTATATGATTCAAACATAAACTATGGTCGCATTAGTTCAGATAGATGAAGACAGTTCTACTTCTATGTATTCGTAAGATTTATTAATGTTACATAAGAATTCGATCACTATCTCGCCTGATCAAAAGTGACCATGCAGCCGAAAGTGTAACATTTTTGCCTAGAAGACACCTAATCACTAGTCGCCCAGATCATACAAAGTTTAAGTGCTCTGTTATTACTTCTCGTGTGAGAGGATCACACTCGCATTCTTCTCTTATCTTGTGCAAAAGTTGATTTAACGAAAATAATTATCAATTCAGAAATATTGAATAATTCGCTATAATAAAACCGAAATTGGTGATTTATTTCATAGCAACAACAGAGCTGACGCAACAGCACCAGGCCCCAGCGTGGTTGTTGTTCGCACCAGTGAGTGGCTCCTTATCTCATTATCGGCTTCTGTTTCCCATAAATTCATTTAAACGCAAAACAAACCGACAGATAACATTAATGAAGAGAATACTATCGTTAAGGCACATTATTATTATTGACGAGCTTGTTTTTACTAACAAAGTCGTTACTGGCTATCGTTAAAGACTTTGCACATTGATAAGTTATATACATTTAGCTTGTTCATAAACAATATATTTACATTTTCTGATTGTGAGATGTCTAGGTTCTAGGTGATTGGGACCAGGGACTGATTGTGTCATCGGATATGTTAATTTACGCACTATAACAACGAGAATAATTTGTAATACTACAATTCTACATAATCTGTAATAGTAGTTGAAAGAGTAGAGCTGAAAATCGAGCTCAGTGGCGAGAGGCCTATGTCCAGCAGTAGACCAATGTAGGCTAGTGGTGATGATGATAATGTTGATGAATAGTAAAAAAAGACGTCCCATAAACGGTGAACGCATTTTGTCCGGATTCAAACGACTGGTTGACGATTCGGACATAATAAATATGATACCTAACGATATTGTGTTTCCTATGGTATCTTCGATTTTAGATTTTTTGATTTAGATTAGGTGCTTACAACAACTGATGAAAAACTGTATTCTTGATTTATTGTATAGGAGCATAATAATATCTTCTAAACTAGAAGTAGGTTGTATCAAATTCTACACTTCTGAGCTAAAGAACAGAATACCTCAGATTTTTATAAACAGAGATTTTTTAACACCGCGTAATAAGGTCCAATTCAGTTCGCACAGCGAGACTCTCCATACCTCTTAATGCTCCTCATCTAATTCATGTCAATAAATATTTTGTATTTTGTATTTTTGGTATTTTCTTTAAAATTGTTGAGAGCACTTGCAGGTAGTGCAGGTAGTGAAAATGTTAATGGTAATGACAATATCATGGGCGTGAGTACTAGATTCAATTTCCAAATTCTTGTCACCGACATGTGTTATTTGGATGTATAAACATTTCTGGCAGCCGCAACAATAATCTTCGAACTAAATGCGAAGTTCTAAATGTGCCCAGGATTTTATAAATAAAAAGTAAAGAAGGCACATTGTTACCAAAGTTCCCAGAGCCTTGGTGGCCGTCACCACACCACAGATTAAATAATAGTTAGTGCGGAAAGCACGCTGCAGGGAGTGGCGGCGCGGCGGCGAGGGTCGGGGGTGTCATTTCACTAATTAACTCGTTGGGCGCGGCGCCACTCCATTACCGACTGTTTATTGTGACAATTATTCCACCGACCCCCCTTCACCCCCGGCTCATCATTCACCACCGCACCTACACGCGAATCTACCAGAGTTATGACCTTTGCCGTAGCTAACATTTAGCCCATTTATCGCTTCACCTAAATACCCATTTGTTTGATTTAATGTTATCGCTTGGAATTGAACCCTGGACATGTTCAAGCGCTAATGCATCCTTACTGTATAATAATATCCTGTGAAAAAGTTTGGGTTTGTTTTTTTAACGCTTTCAGACTCACAGCTCCACACTAAGTTGTGCCGATGACTTGTGTCGTGGATGTCGGCAACATTCACATCACGCACACAATCACACCCAGAACCAGAAACACAAATTTTCCTTGGGGAGAAAACTTACGTTCCCGCCGGGAATCGAACCCGATACCCCTGTTGGGATCACGTTCGCCTTCTGAAGGCGATTGTGCGCCCAACTAAGCCAACGGGCAGTTCTTGCGGACTTGTTAGTATTCATATTTTGTCACCTTTAATAGGCTAACATTTCACCACTATCTTAATACCTTACTTAGGCCTTAGGTAGAACAAGAGGAATCTAGTACAGCCTTATTTTTACGAATCATCGATTTATTGTAGATAATGAGTTTAAAGAAATGAATACAGTGACGAGATGAGTAAGTCACTCGCATGATGGTAAACGTCACGCTTCACTATTATAGTTAAGTGCCGTCCAAGGGTCTGAGCACAAATATTTCAAAATCCTGCGCTCTTATGAGATATAAGATGTTCATTATATTAAAGCATGCGGGGCTTAAATACTCGTATACTCATTTGCAAAAAACGGACACCTAAGGAAATTTACGTTCTAAGGTCGATTTGAGTTAATTAAATGAAATTATGATATTAAAATTGTTTGAAAATTTCTTTTTTTCAATCTTTTTTTTCTTTTGTTAATATTAAAATTTAAATTTGGAACGTAAATAATCATGCCAGGATGCTTCAAATACATCGTCAAATTAATAAAACCTCTTTCTTGTTCTTCTTCATTGAAGTAGAAAAAAAATGCTCATCTCTCATACACCTGAGTTTATGAGAAAAAAAGGTGTAATTTATCTATATCTAAAAGTCTATCGATATGTGTAGACTTATACACATTTATTTGCGACCGAATGGCGAAACGAGCATGTTGCCCGCCTGATAGTAAGTGTGACGCTGCCTGTTGAACTCAGTGCTACCATAGTAGAAATATATCAGTAAGATAACTCGAGGCCCGTAGGAGATTCAAATGCCTACTTTAGCCGAATACGCAGGGTTGTCAATATATCCGACTTTTAAAGTTAGGTACAATAAAATGGTATAAACTATGGTGGTAAAATAGATACGATTTCATTTACATTTGCAATATGTATCTCGCGTAGAGCTCTACAAATATTGGCCGCTAGTAACGATGACGCGAGTTCCATGATTTTTGTTCATCCAAAAAGTGCTCAACGCGCCTATAGAAGTTTCACTTTATTAACCTACATAAATTGAATAAACACGTAAAGTAGGTTACACTTTAACTAGGTATATATGACTTAGCCCTGCCACTAGTATTACGTCTTCTTACTAAAAACTAGCATCAGTAGTACGTAATTTCACAAAATAGTCCACTATACTGAATGTAGCGAATTCACGAAATCGAATCACAGTTTCGTAGTTTTTCTGCGACGTGTACATGAAGACTAAGGTATAGTTAATGTATTTACAATATGTTTATTTTTAAAAGTCACAAATTTGATACAAAAAAATATTTTCTCCGGTTACGGCAAGTTATGAATGCTTTATTATTCGAAGTTAAAAGTAAAATATATCCTCATTCTAATAAATAATTTCGTCGACGAGCGCGGGGGCGGCCCCGGCTCGTGTTGGCTTCGCCGGTCTGTTTGTTATCATACGGCCGTGCACACATACAAGCCGCGTTTGATACCACTCTATGAATAGAAATAATAGAAGACAACTTACTTATATATTTCTACTATGGTGCTACCCAGAATTTTAAACTACGTCAGTTTTAAATCCAGGGCTCGTTACTGTTTCACATTAAATCTGAAATGTCTTGTAATTTTAGTGCAAAAAATCCCTTTTATCCTGAATATATACAATTTTGCACACTATAGCTTGGCAGATGAAAGAAAGGCATAGGTGAATTACTTATAGTAGCTATGTGGTTAAGTGTAGCTAAGGAGATAAAAGTTCGGTCCTTTATGGGTATCTTTAAGTAATTCTCTAAACGGACTATGCAAAAGAATCCACTATTATAATCTATCGTCAATTTAAATAAAAATCAATTGAGGCATGTATGAACGAACATCATTTGAGAACGGCTCAACAGATTTGGCTGATTTTTCCTGATGTTCGATAAAATCAGGACAAGGTTTGTGTGAATGATTTATGTTTTAAATCCACTGGGAATTGCTCCCGTTCAAGTTCGCTATATAAAATAGACTAAACATACCAATATAAATTCGAATAAAGAACGACACAAACTTTTTAATATTTAGAAGCCTGTTAAGAAGTGGTATTATTGTTCGAGTATCATTTGGAGTGGACCAGCTGGTCGGCTGCCGAGGTCCCGTGGCATTGACCCGTGTTGTTTGCGGCTGCTATTAACGTACCGCCAGTTAGCACTTCGCCACCACTACCACCACTACTAGGAACTAGGAAGTCCCGCGTCAGATACAACTACGAGTTTATTGCTTCCGTAGGTTGAGGTATAATGAGGCCGGGAACAGTCCAGGTTAATTTAAATAAAAACATCGTCTTTGTTAAACAATATGTTTAGGTTTAGTGTTGTCCAATAGAGAACCTTTAGCACAATATCGGAGCAAGGTAGCTAGCTTATGCGTGTTTTACAAGATACATTTCGGAGAGTGTGCGACAGAACTGCACGACTTGATTCCTCCAGCTCCCTTCCATCATGGGACAACAAGGCTTACTAAAACAAGACATCCTTTTATGGTGGATATTCCTCAGATTAGAACCAAGCGTTTTGCCTCTACTTTTATAATGCGAATTGCAAAGGATTGGAATACCCTGCCTTCGTTCTTGTTTCCCGATAAGTATAACTTAGGCCTCTTCAAGTCAAGAGTGAACAGGTACCTTCTAGGCAAGCATGTCCCACCGTCGACCGCATCGTCGCTTTCCATCAGGTGAGATAGCGGTCAAATGCTAGCTCATATGTCAAAAAAAAACATAAACTTACATTAACAAATTTGATCAAACAATAAAAAGAAGAAGTTTATTATGTCACTGTGTTTGATGCGTTTATTATGAATGAACACCGATTACTCCAAGAAATGTTCTCTCACTCCCTAATTCGTATTTTATTATAGCTTACTAGTTGCAGCCCCATATAAAGATATTAATATAGGTTGATGAATTGTTTAACCATCTTTAACGAGGTTCGAGTGAAGACGATGTCATAGTCAAACGTATAAGAAGTAAAACACAAATAAGAATATTCCTAGAAGATACATTTTTGATGCTTTTTTATTAATTTATCTGAATTTTACTAGTGTTTTTGTAACAATTTTAGTAGCTGGTTTAGTATAATTTAAATATGCATCAAACAATTTTATAATTTCAAGTTTATTTTGTATAATATTATGTACAAAAAGGCCTACCCTCACGGAAATCAATTACAACCTCTAAGTCTTTTGCTCTCAGTCGATAATTAGATTCCCAATTTTAAAGTTAAAATCTTTACGATTTGAAATAAATAATGAAATAATGCTCTAGGCAGAGCCAAGGATCTTTTTATTTTAAACGTAACGCTAGTGTTAAACATGTGTCACACCAGATGATGCACACTTGACTTGTAATTGCTTCTAATTTGGTCGAGGAACCCTGCGCGGGCGCAGATATGAGAATGCGCGGTGACAGTACCGTTTGGTATTTTTAGAACGGTCAAGCTAATGACATGATTAATTTGCGGTGACTGTCAAGTTTTACGATATCGCGTATGCAAGTGGCGCGCGCGTATAAAAATACACGGCCGTTAGTGGTAGTGCGATGTTTGTGTGTGCGATATCTGCGTGTGCGTAGAGCGACCCGGATCTTGGGTCACGGAGTCACGGGCTATCTGCCACTCGCCTGTACAATGTAGACGTAGCACTGAATCGCACTGATTTACAGTTACACTCGCCAGGTCCAAAGTACTTTCATGATTGATTACGAACTGATTGCAACAAATGTAGTGATCGATCGCCACAACAAATTATGTATTATCTTTTTTATGTAAAGCAGGAAGCGAGGACACGACGGGCGACGGTTGGGTGACAATAAAGCGTTTCTCGCTCTAATTACATCTGGCGACGTACTCGACCCATTTGTGGTGTACATGTGTAGTGTGCGCGAGCACATTAAAGTACTCAAGTAGCACGAGTGTGCGTGCGCGATAAGAGGTCGCGCGATAACCCGCGGCGCATGTGAGCTATCGACGGAAGCCGCGGTTGGGAACCGATGAATGGATGGCCAATGGTGTAAACCACTCATCACCGTGGCTCAAGTTCTCTAAAACTATGTTTTTACTAATATATATTTGTTGATATGAAATCAACACACACTTGAAGCATTTAGATGGGCATAAGAGTTTGGCCCGTGCCATAACCTTATAACCTTTTACTTTTTAATAGACACGCTCTTAATTAACAAGCTTGCACTGAAGTAAAACAGTCAGGGTCAATTACTTTGCGAATGAGTAACTACCAACAAATACATTTATGAGAAATAGCTTGGCGATAAGACAGCCTATTGTATTACTATTTAGTAAGAACGAACAAACTGACAACTTTGAAGTCATATAATACCTCTGATTCATAATATCTGGAAGAGGTCACTATTAGCGATAAGACTGCTGATTGTACACTTGAATTAAGTTCCTATTAAATATTTTTATGAGTTTTACGTAAGGTGTAACAATAAAGAGTTATCTATCATGCAAAATTTTACAAACAGACTAAACTCCACGATCATACACATATTTGTTGTCTGAGATTTTTGTTTTATGCCCGATAAGCAAGCATTTTACCACAGTCTCACCTGATAGAAAGTAATGATGCGGCTGAAGATGGAACATGCTTGCCTAAAAAAAAAAAGAATACCGATAGGCTTGCGACCTTACGTTGTCGGTGACCGAGACTGCAATTTGGACTCGACTAGCTTATCATCCCAAATGAGTCTTTTTGCTCGCCGGCTGTTAGTGCTTCAAATATTTATAATGGGTGCAAAGTTTCTGCTGTAATAGGAATATCTAGCAAGTGTTTGAGGAGGTATACTATTGTCGCAGAATATTTATTAGTTCTAGTAGTGTCACCGCATCGCTGTGGAGTTAGACTAATCAGCACATGTGCTAATGACTGTCGGCAACAGACCAGAGCATGTGCGCCGGCCGCCACCCGCCACGTGGCGTCGCGTCTTCGCGCCCTGACCATCGTGTAGCCATGGTCCATGGTTTCAGCGCTATAAAACAAACAAACACATTAACACTCACAACCGACTCTAACTTCAAATGGGAAATATTCACAACATACGCAATCACACCCAGAACCAGAAACCCAAATGCCAAAAAAGGAAAAATAAAGTGTGCTCCTGCTAGGAATCGAACCCAGGTCATGAACACAGAAGACATGAACATGAGCAAGAATTTTCAACTTTCTGACCTTCACTAATGACTGCTTCATTAGTGTCGAAACGTACCTGACAAGGTTCAACTTTTTGTACATTTTGCTAAATTATAACAATGTATGAGGATGAAATAACACGTTATCGCCTTGCCATACGAGGAAATTAGATAACTGGACTACGTGTTTAAAAACTATGCCTTGTTGGTAACCATTACGTAATGTAGTGCTTATCTAATTATTCGTAGTAATAACCATCGCGCATATGAAATTAGGCAAGTACGAATACAATAAATAATGTTGGTGTTGTACGGACGCATCGCGTGACCAGCCTAGCCTATACTAACTATACACCTCTATACACCTACCTATAGGTACCTACGCATATTAATATGTACAAATTACAAATATCTGTTCTGACAGTGCCTGTTTATAGCCGCTGTACAATAACATTAATAAATCGAAGAACCCGAGTGCAAAAAACAAGCAAGATATATTCTAATGCGGAATACAGTGAGTTTAATAGTCGGAACTCACTAAAAATCTAAATCGGATCAAATCATTGCCATCAAATGTATGTGAAAATGGTTGCTAACCAAATTTTAATCGTTTTATATCCTAACTAGATATGATTTTTAATAAACTCTTATCTATTTTGAATTTTGATTACTGTTATGTATTTACACTCGCACAATTAAGACAAATAGATTGACGTAAGAATCATCAAAAAAAATTACCCTTTATAGTTAGTTAGCTGTCACCAATGACAAAATATTTTTTTATGGAGTAGTCAAGCATTTCAACATTGCTGATATGTTATGATGTGTTCGAGGGTGGTAAGCCCAGTAGACCGAAAATAAACGAGAACAGGTTATCAAACATAAACTGCCTGTTGGATAAGTGCCGAGCACCCCAGCCGCTTTTTAACTTTTAAGCAGTGGGTATCGGGTTCGATTCCCTCTGGGAAAAACTCAAATTTGATTGCCTAGGAAAATGTGTTTCTGGTTCTAGGTGTATTAGTGTATGTATCGTGTATTGTGAGTGCTTCCGGAACCCACGATACAAAAGGGATCGAACTTGTGGGGCTAGAACAATAAAAAAAATGTTTTTCCTTGATTTTGTATTTATAGTAATAGCCACGCTTCTCATTAGATGATGTTTTATCTGCAAATACGAATACCACAAAAATGTCGCAACCGCGCCGAAATCGCATCGAAAACGTACCGCAGCGCACCTGTCGCAGTCGACGACCGACGGACGCGCGGACAACGACGTCGGCCCGCCTCGCGACATGTCCTTCGGGTAATAAGTTTGCTAGGACTATAGCCTATAGTAATAGTAACGAGTGCCGTGTATGTAAATTAGTTAGCGATAATTTAGACTGACATCACCCTTTTATGATTATAACACGAACGATGGTACTACATGGGACAATATAATCTAAATAATAGTTCTATTTTACATCATATATTTAACACTACCCGTGCCCCGCGGCTTTTCCCGCTATTATCAAGTTAAAAAGTAGCCTATGTGTTAATCCTAGAAATACGCTATGTACATTCAAAATTTTATCCAAATCCGTTGAGCCGTTTAAACGTGAAGAGGGAACAAACAAACTTACACACTTACACACAAACTTTCGGATTTATAATATTAGTAGGATTATTTCTAATCGAAATAATGTTAAATATATGATGTAAAAAAAAATATGTGTATTAAATACTTTTTAGTTTAGTTTTAAGAAATATAGGCAATTGGCCCGTAGATAACACAAGTAGATCGCCTGAATTTCAAATTGTTTGCTTATCGATAAAAAAAAAACGACATAACATAAAACTTAAATGCTTCCACACTCATAGCTCCACACCGAGTTCGATGACTTGTGCCGTAGGTGCCGGAAACATTCACATCACACCCACAATCACAACCAGAGAGCTAGAACCAGAAACACAAATTTTCTACGGGGAGAAAACTTGAAATAATACATAACTTCACAGGGAACTTACGTATTATTGTTACTGTAATATAGTTGACTGCTAAAATCGCTAATGTGTCTATAAAATATCTTCAGATTGATACTCAAGTGATAAACAAACCTATAAAAATATATTATTCTCATGAACACATGTGTCCGAGTGTTATTATTATATTGTAAGTGCATTATGAGTTAATCTTAACTATTAATTAATAAAAAGTCAATATTTTTTTTTTTTATGTTGGATAGGCAAGCATTTGACCACTATCTCACCTGATGGAAAGTGATGATGCGGCCGAAGGTGTGACATGCTTGCCTAGAAGATACCTATTCACTCGAGACTTGAAGAATCCCAGATTATACCGTTCGGGGAACAAAGACGCAGGCAATGAGTTCCACTCCTTCGCTGTACGGATGATGAATGTAGAAGCAAAACGCTTTGAGCGAACTGGAGGTATGTCGACCATAAATGGATGACGCTTAATAGTTTGTCTTGTTGTTAGATGGTAAAAAGGGCATGGGGGAATTAAGTCATGTAATTCTTGTGCACACTCTCCAAAATGTAATATAGTAATGTAATATAATATATATCACCTTCTATTATAAGCTTATTATTTGTCGAGATGGCCGAGATGCTCAACCAATTACCATAGAAATAAGAAGTAAATCTCAGAGGTGTTAAAAATATTACTAAAATAAAGTTTCGCATGGTGCTGCAATGCGATACAAGCTATATATATATGTACATGTACTTCTAAGTGTGCATTTCAAAATGTTACTTGCATATTTTGATGTCATGTCATCAACACGCGGTAGAAAAGCTGTAAAGCACACCTCTGTGAAGTTAGCAACCAAGTTGGGAAAAATGCTGGTTTTGTGATATCAAAGGATTGTACCGGAAGTGTACCCGTTTGTACCGTTTTCGAAATTAGGGTACAAACGTTGGGGTGCGAGATATTAGGGTGCAAAAATTTGGGCAAAGAAAAATATTTTTTCGTACTTTCGCTGGACCGTGCTTATTAATTATTATGTCAAATGATTGCAGACAACATGGGCTTGTTGGCACCGAGTCGATTGTTGTTTGAACCTCAAGGGTTGTGAAGATATAGGGGTTCAAAAATAAGGCTAAATTCAATTTAATATTTTAGCACTTTCGTTTAACTGTGCTAAATATGTATGGGCTTAAAGGATTGTACCCAACATAGGACTACTGGCACCGTTTCTATAATCGTTTGAACCTCTGGGGTTCAGGAGGTATGGGGGTTCAAAAATTTTTTATGAAACTTTCCATATTATAGTACTTTCGTTCGACTGAACTCAATATCTGTCTACACAAAAGATTGAAGCCGACATCCGCCTATTGGCACCGAACCGACCATCGTTTAAACCTCAAGGGTTGTGAAGATATAGGGGTTCAAAAATAAGGCTAAATTCTATTTAATATTTTAGCACTTTCGTTTAACTGTGCTAAATATGTATCGGCTTAAAGGATTGTACCCAACATGGGACTACTGGCACCGTTTCAAAAAACAAAAAAAATAAACCCCGATATAATTATTTGTAGAGTTGACAGAAATTAAAAAATCTTGTTCACAGCGTTTTATTTATTCTATTTAAATATAAATTTTCTTTTTAATAGAACAAAGCTGATTAGAAAATATATTTTGTAAGACTTAGAGCTTAGACTTATATTATTAATAAAAAAGTAAAAACAAAAAAAAATTACACAGACTTAATTTGAAGAGTTGACAAATATTGAGTTCAGTCGAACGAAAGTACTATATCTAATATGGAAAGTTTCATAAAAAAAATTTGAACCCCCATACCCCCTGAACCCCAGAGGTTCAAACGATTATAGAAACGGTGCCAGTAGTCCCATGTCGGGTTCAATCCTTTAAGCCGATATATATTTAGCACAGTTAAACGAAAGTGCTAAAATATTAAATTGAATTTAGCCTTATTTATGAACCCCTATATCTTTACAACCCTTGAGGTTCAAACGATGGTCGATTCGGTGCCAACAGGCGGATGTCGGCTTCAATCTTTTGTGTAGACAGATATTGAGTTCAGGCGAACGAAAGAACTATAATATGGAAAGTTTCATGAAAAATGTTTGAACCCCCATACCTCCTGAACCCCAGAGGTTCAAACGATTATAGAAACGGTGCCAGTAGTCCCATGTTGGGTACAATCCTTTAAGCCCATACATATTTAGCACAGTTAAACGAAAGTGCTAAAATATTAAATTGAATTTAGCCTTATTTTTGAACCCCTATATCTTCACAACCCTTGAGGTTTAAACGATGGTCGGTTCGGTGCCAATAGGCGGATGTCGGCTTCAATCTTTTGTGTAGACAGATATTGAGTTCAGTCGAACGAAAGTACTATAATATGGAAAGTTTCATAAAAAATTTTTGAACCCCCATACCTCCTGAACCCCAGAGGTTCAAACGATTATAGAAACGGTGCCAGTAGTCCTATGTTGGGTACAATCCTTTAAGCCCATACATATTTAGCACAGTTAAACGAAAGTGCTAAAATATTAAATTGAATTTAGCCTTATTTTTGAACCCCTATATCTTCACAACCCTTGAGGTTCAAACAACAATCGACTCGGTGCCAACAAGCCCATGTTGTCTGCAATCATTTGACATAATAATTAATAAGCACGGTCCAGCGAAAGTACGAAAAAATATTTTTCTATGCCCAAATTTTTGCACCCTAATATCTCGCACCCCAACGTTTGTACCCTAATTTCGAAAACGGTACAAACGGGTACACTTCCGGTACAATCCTTTGATATCACAAAACCAGCATTTTTCCCAACTTGGTTGCTAACTTCACAGAGGTGTAAAGCACCGCGCGCTAGACAATCACGTCGCACCGACTAGCAGCCGCTAGCCGCTGTAACCAGACACGTGATAGACACGTGAGAAGCGCGCCAGTAAGCCGTAATGAAGGTCTATCGCTGATTCTGCAAGGTGTTGTGCATTCTACTTACCTCAAACTACTTTGTACTTGTAACATTAATGTTCTGTATTCGAAACAAATCATTTGTTTATACCCTTAAACTAAATATTATATACACCAACATAGGAAAATACAATAGTACCGTCACGTGGTTAAAAAAAGACCAATAAAAAATATAAAAAAAGGAATATAAAAAAAAACAATGCCTTCAAACTCACAGCCCCACACTAAGTTCGATAACTTGTGCCGTGGGTGCCGGAAACATTCACATCACGCACTATCATAACCAGAACCAGAAACACAAATTTTCCTTAGGGAGAAAACTGTGGTCCCGCCGGGAATCGAACCCAACTAAACCAATGGGCTGTTAAATATAATTAAATTTTATTTTTTTATGTTATGTAGGAGGGTTCCGACGAGTCACACCCGTGTAACTGAGTGACACGTTATTCCTTTTAGCTATGATAGGTATTGCTTTCATGTTAATGCGAATGTGTTTTGGTGATATTCATCTACTATAATTATGTAAGTTTTCAAGCTACCATGGTCACTTTCACTATAAATGTTTGTATCAATAACGGGATATTTACCATGTATTTCGTTTGTTTTGAGTTTTCGATATTTCGGCACTGTTGCAAGCGCCATGATCACGGAGTAACTATAATTATTACTGTAGGTACTTAAAAAAATACTAGGCCACAGACTGGCGGTTCAATAAAATCCATCTTGGCCGGTACAGAGACTTAACTGCCAAATACTCGCAATGAGAGCTGCCCCGGCAAGTTTTTTAATTATGATTTACCAGTGTGATAAAAACTTTATAAGTATTTATAGGTGGTGTAATAAAAACGCGTATATGTGCGCGGGAACCGGCGCAAAAACTGCATCGCTGCCGGCGTGTATTCTATAGCCTCTATAGAGAATCATGTTACTCTAGTACAGCATGGTTGAAAGAGATTAGCTGTTCATCGCTTAAAATTTGTAGTATAAGCACCTACGTGTTTCGTAATTCGCACGTGACCCGTACGTCAGACCGTTTTGACCTTAGTAGTAAAAGTAAAAGGACAGGAGTAAAAGCTACGAATCGTTTCGGGCTTAAATTTGGTCACCACCATTTTCGTGCTACCAAGTTTGTTGCCTGGTTCTTCTAGAGATGGCTGTTATTTAATGAATCTGGCAATTATAGGGTCAAGAACATTATATATTACATATTTGAAGCATGGTTGGTGTGATATTAATATATTTTGCAGCCGTATGTTTTATCGCCGAATTTGTAAACACGCTGAGCTCAACTACTGTTCAGTAGTTACTGTGCTAGAAGGCTTGCCCTCTGATACTTCTAAGTAATCTGTGGCTTAGCGTTTTTACATTATTTAATGTTGTAAAGTAATTATACTATTTACAAATGAGTTATGTAAGTCTCAGAGTTAATGCTACGACAGTTATGAGAACGTAATACGTACTTACCGATTTTGTGCTATAAAAGTAAAAAAACTACTAATTATATGTCTTCGGAATGGTTTTCTACGGTTGTGTTGTCTAAGGTCTAACATTATTGAATCTCCGGGAAGTAAGAAATTAAGACTAAGTATTCGATAGAAGCGTCTTTGGATCCTCCAGAGGGTCCTAAGAGGAAGTTCAAGTAAAATGCACTAACCACATCATCACCAGCAGATGAGATACTGGTAAAAAGTATACTAGATGTTATTTTACTATTACGTGGTTTGTGATCTTGCGTATAAGACCATCGAGATAATCATCCCAGTAAGTAAATTATATTTATGAAATAAATGATTGTCTTATCTTTATCGTAATAGTCAAACCTATGGTTTCATTGACACTGAATAGGATACGATAGATAGAATAGCTACAAAACACTGAGTATCATAGAGTTTTATATAGATGAATAGATAATACTTTATTGATCCACTTCATATGAAAAAATAATTAAACGCAAGCAAAGCTTAAAAATAACCGACTTTACCACTTTATCTTCGGAACCTTGGTCAGATTAAATGTATTAAACACGCATTATTGACGATAACTCAAAAACTAGAGATCACATCTTGATCAAATTTCAATGGGACCACATAAAAAGCACCAGCTTTCGAATAAAAAAAATATCATCAAAATCGGCTCACAACCAAAGAAGTTGTGAGGTAACTTTTGAAGTCGGTTATAAACGAGAACAACAATGTAGTCCACAGAATACACATTATTGACGATATTTCAAGAACTACTGATTAGATCTTGATTTAATTTAAATGGGACCAATTGAAAAGCAACATCTGTCATCTAAAAAAAAAATTCGTATTCGTTTCCTGTGGAAAGAAGTTATGAAAAAACACACAAAAAAAAATACAGTCGACTTGAGTACCTCCTTCTTTTTTGTGAAGTCGGTAAAAAGGTAACAAACAAGCTGAGATATAAAGAGTCACAACAGGTGGTCTTATCACTAATCTCTACCAGGCAGCCTTCGAATGAAGAGAACTATACCAGGTAATAGTCGGTGTTACATTAATTGGTGTATGGAATACCTTGTTTAGAATAATATATTTAATTATAATTGTGTATTATAGGCCTAGTAGTGCGCTCACCAGTTGGCAGTCAAGGTATCGTTTAATCATCATAGTTTGCCGAGTGCGAGCGCGGGAGGCGGGCGAGGGCGATCTAACGCGTTTTTTCACTTCCAATATGAAATAATGCAGGGGCTCGACCCCACAGGGCCTACTCGTAGGGTTGCTGTTCACTTAACATTAAACATACGCGCTTCATCAATTTGATATTTTAATTATAAATTAATAGCAAAAAATATTTTTAGACACGAGCTTTTAGTTTTAACTTTATCACGTCGCGAGTAAATAGGTATCTTTTAGGTAAGCCCCATCGTCGACCACATTATCGCTTACCAGCATGATGAAATATAAAAAGTTTGCCTATCTTGATTTAAAAAAAACTTTGGTGTTATAGATCTTATTTATGACTCTGCTAAGTTGTTATTAGTATGACAAATGGAGGGAGCGCCAGGGTGTTTGTGTTTCTATCAAAGACATTCCAATGTAATTGGTTGTATCACATTCTTAGTGCGACAATGCGATATGTTTATTTCTGATAATTGGCTGTCAATTACTACTGCTGGAACACCGTTCTGTTCGAGTAACTTGCAATAGTAGTAGACTACCACGCTTAGTAAACATGTTATTTACCTTTTCTTATCTTTATCTTGAAGAGAAACACTGGGCGTGTCGCAAAGACACACGATAGAAGTGAGACTTTTGTATTACTACAATACATTTTAATTATTCATCACAGTGATTTCACACACCCCCGCTACTTTTCGTCACACAAAAAGGTTGCGGATCAGATGGTTGTCTGGCGAGGATTTGTTCGAGCATAAGAATATAGCGTGGCCGCAGAACTGCAGGTTCACAACACAGTCACTGCGTTACGAGGCAGCCCTGGCGCTCCCTCCACTAATCATACTAATAACAAATAATTGATGGATGTACAATGGTCAAAATGTATCATCGCCACATGCCTCCTCGCCGTGAACGATTCAACCATCGCTGCCCATATACAAAAGATACGCATAAAAATAAAACTGGTAAAAAAGCATTTTGTATCATCTGCACATCTATAATAGCTTATTTTTTATCTTTGTGCAAAAGCTAGATTTTTTCTCTACGAGATTTGGAAAGATAAATGATAATATAAGCTTAGGCACTTATTATAAGCTATACCGAAAAAAGTACCTAATACTATGTTACAGTGTGTAATCTTGAGACCACAATAATATAATAAAAGTTTTATACAGCACGATGATGTAATTATACATGATTGTGCAGAAACGATAATACAAGATAAATGTTATAATGTTTTAATGCTTACCCACCCTATTAGGCCAATCGCGAGTGACGTACAATACAATGTCTTTTTTGAGAAATAATAGAAATATTCGAATCAAATTAAATAAGTAATCTGGTTGTGATTGTGTGTGATGGAATGTTTCCGGCACCCACCCTTCAGATAACCTTAGCGTGGTTTTAAATCCAAAAATAGACTGTATCTGTCGATGGTGTACACTAATAAGAAAAAGTAAGGAAGTAGGACAAGCAAATAGCATAGAATAGCAGTTAGTAACAGTAATCATTCAAAACAGGTTCAGGAGGTTTTTAATTCATTTGAACATGACAGTCACGACGATCTTAAAACAGTCAGAAAATTCTACGTACTACAGAGCAATTTATTGTTTCGTGGTTAGTATGAGACGAGTATGACGCAGCGTTCCCACTCCGTTAACTTGTATCTCAGTGCACGCGTGAAAGATATTATTTTTACTACACAACAATATTACAATACAATATTCTAGTCGATTTTCTATTCATATTGTTCAGTAACGGCACTGTGAGTCGCGATGACTTGCAGGTCCGACGTCCTCGAATATAAACTTGACCTCCAAGTCGTCAAGTTTGACTGCTCTTTGTTTGAGCCGATTACCGGGCCGTGGAGCATAAGCGTCTGTTTACTTATACTTTTATCACCGATTTATAAACCGAAAAACTACTGAACATTTATGAGCGTCCTTAAATAATGCATGCGATCGGTTAATAATAATATATTCCTTGTGGAGGGTGGATACAGTAACCATGTGATGCAGAGCCAGTAAATAAGAATGGTGAACGAATTAAAGAAAAAAACATAAATAGAACTATTGCGCAGTTAACAGTTGGCGCAGTGGCCAACTCTGCTCTCTACGCCGAGGATCCAGGGTACAATTCCCAGTAGTAGCTTAATTTTCCTACCCAAGAGACATTGGTGTTTTTGATCCTAAATGAAATAACGTATTTGATGTAAGAACCTGATACCCGCTGCTTAGAGGGCGCACCCAACTACACCACCAGCAAGACAAACCCTCAAAAATCAATTTATAGTTGAAATACATTCAGCTCGCTCGAAGCGATCCATTTCGACATTTATCATCTGTACGGTAAAGGAAAAACTCATAGCCCGCGTCTTTGTTTCCTAAATGGTATAATTTGGGAGTCTTCAAGTTTAGAGTGAATAAGTATCTTCTAGCCAAGCATGTTACATCTTTGATCGTATCTTACCATCAGGTAAGATAATGGTCAAATGTTGTCTATCTATCATTAAGAAAAGTTATATACTCCCGGAAGAAGTAAACATTTATAATCCTTGCTATATTTGTAAGCACTGTCACTAATTAACTACAAGTGTACAAGGCATTTCATCATAAAAAGCACTAAATGTGGAATACATTTAGTGCTTTTTAGGATGAAAGCGAAGTGAAGCTACGAGTAGATTATATCAATGAGGAATGAAGAATCATAAAATAATATTTCAAAACGGAAATAAACTATAATGTCGTAGCACATCCCCTGCGCTGTATTTCGGGCGCGCTACGAGGTCGTAGCTACACTGTAGGGCGCGCCACAGGTCGCCGGCTACAGGTGGGCCGCCCGCCCCCACACGGTCGCGACTTTACAACACTCACCAGCGGAATCGACTCTTTGATGACTTCCCTACGTACCGTACTTCCTTTATGTCGTCTAGCTCTTTGAGCTCTTTGCTTTACTAAACTTAGAATGTCTTTTTTACGAAAATCTCATTCAAGACAATTTTCAATTCGTTTATTTTCATGTTGGTACATGGTAATACTAGCAATACTATTTATTATGTATTGGTACTTATGAACATCATACGTAAATCAATATGTTAATTAAGTGTTCTTTATAGTAGATTATTTTAATACATACGCCATTAATTTAGTTTGCAAACGTATATAAAAACGCTAAAAAATAAACGCTTTCACACTCATAGAATTTATGAGGAAAATAAAACACATAAAAAAATACAGTCGACTTGAGTACCTCCTCCTTTTTTGTTAAGTTGGCAAAAATCTAGAATTTTTATTAATTATACGCTCGAAATTATATTTTTAATTGTAGTAATTTAATTTATTTATATTTTAATATTTAATGAATTATTATTTTTATTTTACAATAAGAATATAACTAAAATTTATATCATTTATCTTTTAGGACGACAATTTTTAACGTTTATTCTGTTATGTTACAAATGAGGAAATAAATTAATTGAATTGAATTGAATAGTCTAGCTATCTATTAGTGAAATATTTTTCAGCATCGTATCACTTGTTCTAAAGATTGATTTTAAAAACTTTTTTAAGTATATTAATTGCATACCATACGATAATTATGTTACATTAAACTACAAACTATATTAAAATTAACCAAAATAACAATTAATATATTATTATTTAATTAATAAATATTATTTATTAATTCTAGAGATTAACTTTTACAAGCAAACAAATAATTTATACCTTATAATATTAGAGTAGATTTATAATGTCTCAAACTCACAAAAACCTTAATTATTTAATCTCTGATAGGCTAGCGTTCGCTAGGCCTAGAGAGACTGGCTCTCGAGGGTAGCTGCTGAACACCAATTGATGCTAGGATTGTTCTGCATTTAAAATATAATAACTGTGTTTTAATAATTTCCAGGCGACCACAAGAAAATGCCCTATTTTACAATGTTTTTTCACTGGAAGCGTTGTAGAGTAAAATGCTTAAATACTTGAGAAATTCGATGAAATATGTATTGTTAGTGTGAGAAGTAGGTATATTGCATTAACGCAGCCGGCCGAGCCCTGTAGACGCGCCCTGTTTGCGGCCGCGAGTAAATTGGGATATTCCCGCCGCGCGCCTCCAACGAGGGGTTAATTTAATAGGAGCCCTTAGTGCTGACATTTCATTATAATTATATTATGATAAAAGGGTTGATATTTCCTGGTGCTTTGACCATCAATCTTTTTGTTATTTTTATACATTTCTTATTTTATTTAAACTTAGCACGACACGAACAAAAAATGGCGATCCTCTTGATATAGTCTCTTTTATTTATCTTGTGTTAAGTTCTCTGTTCTCTATTCAACTGTTTCTGAAATAATGTATTTTTTATTTTTATCCTTCATAATCTAATAATACAATAGAGAGATCAAATGCTTGGTGTGGAATGCCACCTGCATCACGGTCGCCGCCACTCACCAGAGTCGCTCGATCCACTCACCGGCAGCAGCTGCGGAGGATGCTGCGACTAGAAAGCGGCTTAAGTATGAGGTGATGGAGCCATAATATTATCTTGCAGCCATCGCCGTTGAGACGACGGGCTGTTGGGGGGCCGAAGCCAAACATTTGGTCCACGAGATATGACGCCGGATAAAGGAAAACAGCGGTGACTCCCAGCTGCGGCTAGTTTCTGGTGCAAGGGCCATTGGAATCCCGCGTGGAAATGCTGCCTGTTTCATGGGCACCTTTGAACCAGGTTCAGTGAGGGGTTATTTTATTAACATTTTTGACTGTATTGTACGTGTACGCTTAGTTTTAAAGTTTATTTATAATATAATTATGACGTGTATCTAGATAGATTGTGTATTCTTATATATCTATTTATATATATAAATACTTGAGAACGGATCGACTGATTTGTCTGATTTTTTTTTATTGTATTTGTAATTTTCAGGATAAGGTTTGTATGAAAGAAAATTTGCTACATTTAACTTCATTAACGCGGACGCAGCCGCGGGGCATAACTAGTCACTTTAATATTATTAATCTCAAAGTTCGTGTGTAAGTATGTTTGTTTTAGATAGATTATACCTAGGATTAAAATATAGGCTACTTTTTTATTTGATAATAGCGAGCAAAGCTGCGGGGCACGGCTAGTATTTAAAACATTTACCGGTCACATACTTTACAATAAATTTATGAGTCAAGGAGATAACACGTTGGAAGCCAATTCAGCACTCGTGATGCCGAGTTAGTAACTAAAGAGAAATACCTACTATATTTTGTATTATCAACATACTTGTTTTTCATCAAGAAATTGTATCTAATCATCATTAGAAAGGGTGCCTCGCATAATTTTCCAGTTCCTAGTTTCATTTGGCCGAAAATGTTTCGGCATTTTTGACAACAAGTTTTGGCATATTCATGATTTGGCATAATAATGTTAGGGCATACCGTTTATTTTTGCATAACTATTTGTTGGCCTAATGTTTTTAGGCATAATATATAAATTGTTGGCTAAGTCATATTATATAGGTGCGACGACGAGGGAAGTGAGGAGGAGCGTTAGGTAGTACTACGCGTTTTTGTGGTCACTAGTTTACTGGTGACCACAAAAACGCGCGAGCCGAGCGAGCGCAGCTAGCGTGCCGCGGCTGCGATATAGTTATGCATATGCGTTTTAGGCCACTTTATCATCATGCTCAATATTGTTATGTGGAATTTTTTAATGCCTAAAACGTTATGCTTATCATCATGTGGCGTATTGATGCGTGGGCCAAAAGTTGTTATGTCACTTTAAATTATGACTTCAGATTTTATGCGAGCTAATATGGACCCCATTACAAATGATATAATTTTACTGATCATCGTTCGTTTTTCTTCCAATTTAGTGATTGTTGTTTGAGCGTGCAAGCCTTCGTTTAATAACTATTACAACATGGCAATAGGGATACAGTGTCTCTCAATGAGGTTTCCTAACTCAAATTAAGGTTCTTTACTAGTAGCCAGTGTAGCTAAGATAGTCATAGTAGAATAATTTATTATGTACAGGTAAACACACCGCGTGTTTCCTGCAGCCGCGATTACCTTACTCTAACAGTGGGTCTGCGTATAAACAAATAAAAACTTATTATTCCTCGGCATTGGCTAACTTTACGCAATTAGAATTCAAACGACGCAACCGTGTAGTGTTATTTAATTATAAATGAATTAAATATGAGCTAGCGCGAGCAAGCACCGTGGCACTTCTCATGTGTAGAAAAACGTATGAACATTATTTCCTTGGGGCTGTCGTCATAAATAGGCGGTTGTAGAAACCAGTTGTAGCTATGTGCCGGAGAATTTACAATAATTTAGACAATATTAATATACTATTACTGGATTTTTTTTAGATAAGATCCGTTTACAATGTTATTTTTAAATTGCAATAAAATAGTAACAAATGTTTGGTTATGATCGATCTCTAATTTGGCTGGAGTAGTACCAAGGATGTTGTAGTTTACAAACCGTAGGTTTGTTTCCTATCTCGATGAGTAGTAACTAATGACATTTGATAATCTGTCAACATTTAATCGCCATTTCCTTGATCAATTATTGCTGCCTCTTTAACTGGAGTTTGGCGTACATTTTCATTTTAATCATGCAGTAGGTACGCATAATGTAGTTGGTGTATGTGTTTGGTGTTTTTTTTAAATAGCTATAATTCTTGATATATTTTTCGCTTAGACAGTATGAGAGTGAGTTTCACGTGATTGAGCCAACTCAAAATTAGTTGACTCAATACCACCAGCAAAGGCTAATAATAAAAGCTTCACATAAGAAAGAGTAATAACATTTTGTAACTCGTTGTTTAGGTCATGATACTGAGCGCAACTGGTTATTATAAGTGCTGTCAATAGATAGCCACCTTACTACAATGTAGTTAAACATTATATAAAATATGTCCAGTACACAGTTACAAACAAAGGAGGAAGTGTAAGATAAAACACAACATTGGAATGACGAACGAAAGGTTAATGACACGCAAAGTTAATAATAGATGTCGGTAATGACAAAAATATATAGTTTTCATATTAAATTCTACTAACAACTTCATACATATTAATTGAAACGTAAGCAAAGCTTAACAAAACCGACTCCATCGCTTATATTTCGGTTTTGGCTTGACCAATTTCGGTAAAATTTATATGGGGCCACCTCTGAAGTATCTGAAGTATACAAACAAAAAATAACAACAAAATCGATTCATAATTGGCGGAGATATCACGTAATATAGGTACAAAAACAAAATGACGTCTCGGGGACTGCCGCGGTAAAGCTATTGCATATATAGAATATAGCAATATATAGCATTTTTTATCAACTTATGTCATTATAATTATTTATTTATTTTATTTATGCAGTATTTTTTTTCCTGCCACCTAGAGGCGAGTTGCAGAACTAAAGAGACAAGCGTGATATTTCAAAAAAGTCATTAAAAGTTCTGCTATTCATCGATAGATGGCAAAAAGTATCTATATGGCTAAAAAGTATCACCGCTGTGCCGGTCGGAGTGGGGGGTGTTAGGTTATTTTCGTTACGGAATTTCTGGATTCGGTCTCCACGCTCAAGGCCCGCAATAGAAGCTATGCAATAGCTTAAAAAAACATACATTTGAATTGAAAGCTTCCTTTTTTGAAGTCGGTTAAAAACAAAGTCTATCAAGATGACAACGCTCAGAACTGGAAACAAACTACTCGTAGGTAACACGCAACTATATTTACACAGACATATTCTAGTAACATAGTTTTACTTTGGTTTACTGTAATAAATGTTACGTATCCAGAAAGAGCTATTTAGATAAGCATTTGACCTCATGGGAGAGGCTATAGTTTTCAAGTTTGTGAATGGTATACGATTCAGGTAACAAAGACGCGAGCAATCAGTGACACTACTTGAACGGTGGTGAACTTAACAGCGAAATGCTTCGAACCAACAGTAGGTACTTATCTGAACTAATGTAGCGTGGACATAAATAGGTATCTGTGTATTCTAGCGAACCCATTCTTTTGTTATTGACGAGGGATAAAAGAATCCAGTTCATATATAGACATTTTTCCTTATACTAAAACTTCAGCGGCTTTCCAAGATTCGAAATACAAATCTCTATCCATCTATATAATAATATATCTTATTTCTAACAGTCTTCCTGTATACATTAAACCGCGTTTTTAACGTTGTAAGTTTAAATGGCCCTCATTATAAGCACAGGAAATACCGGTAGATTCCACAAAGTTACTGAATGTGGAATCAGTTGGAACAGTGTTAAATTTAAATCGAAGTGTTCGAATTTGGGCAGTGTGCCTAGAGACAATATAATATTCATTTATTCAGAATAATTAAGGCGCTATCGCCATATTGACACGCGTTTAAGGTTGCCATCAATACCATCGTTAACTTTATCTGCCGGTTTGACAAACATACCTACAACCTATATATTTATAAATTCACCGCCCAATTTGGTTGTGAGAAGTTTTAAACTTTAGCATTAGTCTCTTTTAACCAGGTACGTAATTACTACCAGTAAGGTCCAATCCTACTAATATTATAAATCCGAAAGTTTGTGTGTAAGTGTGTAAGTATGTTTGTTCCCTCTTCACGCTTTAACGGCTGAACGGATTTGGATGAAATTTGGAACGTACATAGATTATACCTAGGATTAACACATAGGCTACTTTTTAGCTTGATAATAGCGGGCGAAGCCGCGGGGCACGGCTAGTCTAAATATATATAACTCAAAGGTGACTGACTGACTGACATAGTGATCTATCAACGCACAGCCCAAACCACTGGACGGATCGGGCTGAAATTTGGCATGCAGGTAGATGTTATGACGCAGGCATCCGCTAAGAAAGGATTTTGATTATTTCTACCCCCAAGGGGATAAAATAGGGGAGCGAAGGGAAGCTTAACGCGAGCGAAGCCGTGGGCAAAAGCTAGTATACAATAAAGTTTGAGACCACTAGACCAATAACATGGATTAATAATGTAAATAATTACCATTTTGAAGATAGTTGTGTCGTAGTAGGCGCATCACTCGATCCATAATAATAATACGACAGGTTAAGCTGAAAGTGAAGTCTTAGAGCATTTCTCTTGCTTGTCTGGCTGGTTGATCAGTACTGAAATAAACTAGTAATTTGCTTTACACCAGTAAGAAAATCTGTCGCCAAGCTGTAAGTAGTGTTTCTTAAAGCTATCCTTGAGAGACAGTCATTGTAAACCTAGCATATTTACCACCACCACTTACAATGATCAAACAACTATCATATGAATGAATAAAATAAAATAAATACTCATTAATTAAATAGGTATTATAATAGATGATATTTTATTTAAGTGAATTAGCTATCTTATACAAAGTTAGAAGTTTTGTAAGTTGTTAGTAACCGAGGTCGACAGGGCAGCCCTGCGCGCGACCTCAGCGTAGCAACACGGTCAGATCTGTGAATTATACAAACATGTTAATAGCAGTTGTAAAGTGTACACTGCTATTATTCTGTGTGTTTCAGTCTACAGTCAGCATTGAACTTGGTCACCGCCGCGCCTTCGCCGCCCGCTATGAGCCATTTGAAAGTCAATGCGCAATTTGAATAGGACTTGATCGATTGACACTCGACACTTAAATATTTATATTGATTTTGTATTACATGAATTTACTTTTTATATTTTGCCTTATGTGCATAATACCTACACGAATACTTCGATCGTTTTAAGCCACTTCCAAGCCTTGTGAAGTTAGTTCTCTACAGTTATTTTATAAAAAAGTAATATGAATGAAATGTGTAACGTAAACGCGTTTGCTCTGGTAAAATCTAAATATGAAATAAAGCTCATTCCTTAGATGGTGACACAACGGCATGTAATACATATAATGTAAAACTTCACACAAAAACCAACTTACAAAACAATTTAATAAAAAACACAAATTTTGACGTACACAATTTATTATGGGATTTCTTGAATAAATACATCACAATGAGTCATAAAAAGAATCTCAAGCTTCAAAAAAGATTACGCGTAGGTACAGCCATTGGGAAACTGCGCGCGCGCACCGCAGAAAGAACAAAAGGCTCGCGGATTGTCAAAAAATATATTTGTATATTTGACTTAACATTAGCTCGTAATTGTGTTTTTCCTGTAATATAAACATAAATTCTAATACGTTCTGTTAATTGTAATTTTTTAACTTTCGTGATTCGGACACACGATTTAGGTAATATATAGGGACTTAATCACGCTGAAAACTATTTATTTACTTCGACGTTTTGACCAAATTGCATTGGCCATGGCCTCGAGAAGACACATAAATAAATAAAAATAGTTTTAGCGCAATTAAGTCCCAAGATATTACCTAAACTATACTTTCTGTTAAGATCACCATTGAGCGCTTTTTCTCTAAAATTTATATTAACGAAAGAAAAGTAAGAAGAGTAACAAAGCAACTATTTGTAATGTCTACATTTATTATCCGTACAGCGAAGGAGTGTTGCCCTCGTCTTTGTTCCCCGAGTGGTATAATCTGGGAGTCTTGTAGTCAAGAATGAACAGGTGTCTTCTAGGCAAGCATGCTACATCTTCGGTTGCATCATAGCTTTTCATCAGGTGAGGTTGTGGTCAAATGCTTGCCTATCAAGAATAAAAACAAAAAAAATAAGTCTGCACTTTAAGTTAGGTAGCTGAGGGGTTCGTGGGTAGGGCAATCGGTGCTTCTCGTATGTAGAATTTAATCTTTTTAAGGTACCGTCACTGTAATAATTTTAATATACTATAAAAACTATGCTGAAGTAATGTATGATATTACGTATCTACGCTTTAAATTGTTTAAGCGTAGTTTTATCTGCTCTTAATCTTAACTATCATATTTTGATATTAATTAATGTTTAATTTATTTTATTTCAGCAAATAGTGAGCGGCATTGTGTGCTTGACTATGTTGGCTTTTTATTTTGCCAAATAAAATTCTTATATCAAATCCTTACGAAACTATTGGCTCACAATCGGACAACCACCATAATCAAGAATATACGAAGCAACCGATACAGCGCCTGACGGTGTTGTAGCTAGCAGTTGCGGTGTTTGTTCAGCAAACTAGAGCAATAATAGTGAGGTGAGCAGTGTGCTCGACACAGATCCAGTGTTTGGTCAAGTGTACACCCATGCCCCTCCCCACCCCTGGTCACCCCCTCACAATAATTTAGAGACCGTCGTGTTAGCATCCCTCCCCGCGCTCGTCTTTGTGTGCATACTCGACGACGCGACAAACAAACGCGCCCAGAATAGCATTGATTACTATGCACTAACGATGTAATGGTAGGTACCTATGTTTAATTAAGCTGCTGTCGTATAATTTACTAATTAGTATCTACGAGGAAAACACGAATACCTAACTCTCGTTACATTCTACCAGTACTAGTTATTTTCGTAACTCATATTATAGTATGTACTTAAATACCTACCTAAATCACAAAGATACACAGTTACCAGTGAGTGGTTTACGACTCATGCTCGTTCCAGTGACTTTGGGCAATATCTTCGACATATTTCATTCAGCATATCGGAGCAATTAATTTGAATTACTTTCGATAGTTAGTAGCAGTTATCTGAAGCGAGGGGAAGATGCGCGGGTGCAGGGAGGAGGAGGGATGACCCCGATACCCAGAGATAGGACGTTCTTGAGATATCGAGGAGCGACGGCACCCGGCGGGTCACCAGGTCGCTCTTATCGTCGCCATCTCACCACCATTCCAAAACAAGCTCTAATTGTAACGCTTTAAGCTGCAAGTCAGCGCACGGGCTCTAAGGCCGCGCGAAGAGGTCGCAGGTCGTCAGCTATCGCCAGTTCGTTATTTTCCGATTGTAAGTGTAAATATTGGTCTATTTCTGTGGCGGTGACAGCCGATAACGCTAGAGGAGCTTCGTTATCGCGCTTGTTTGTCGAGGAGCCGCGTGACGGACTGCACCCAACAAGCATACCCACACCTCAGTACCACAACTCTCTCAAAATTCAAAATTGTTTACTCACATGGGCCCCAAGTTGGTACTCATGAAAGTTAATAACTCTACTACACAGGTAGAACCAATGTGTATAATGTGCCTGTGCAGCCAAAAATTATACTATAATAAATACCTACTAAGCAATACAAAATAATTAAACGCAAGCACAGCTTAAAAAAACCGACTGCACCGCTTTATCTTCGGAACCTTGATCAGATTTAATGTATTGCACACGCATTATTGACGATAACTCAAAAACTAGAGATTAAGCTTTTAAAATAAAAAAGAACATCAAAATCGGCTCACAACGAAAGGAGTTATGAGGTAAAAGAGAACTCGGTTAAAAACGAGAATATCGTCAATGTAGTCCGCAGAATACGCATTATGATATTTCAAGAACTACTGACCAGATTTAGATCAAATTTTAATGGGACCAATTGGAGAGCAACATCTTTCAAACTAAAATAAATAATTTCGAAATCGGTTCACGTGGAAAGAAGTTATTAGTTAAAACACATAAAAAAAAAACAATACAGTCGACTTGAGTACCTCCTTCTTTTTGTGAAGTCGGTAAAAATATTCTAAACTGTATCAAGCTCTGAAGTCATATCTGAATATGACTTAGCAAAATTGACTGAGAAACTGTTATTTATTTCGCACGACTGTATTATCCTTCATTTTACTATCATCATACTAATATTATAAATCTGAAAGCTTGTGTGTAAAGTATGTTTGTTCCCTCTACACGCTTTAACGGCTGAATGGATTTGGATGAAATTTGGATTATGCCTAGGATTAACACATAGGCTACTTTATAACTTGATAATATCGGGGCACGGCTAGTTTAATATAAACTTTTTATCGTAACTAGCTGAGCTTAGCTAGCCTAGCTATAACAGCCGGATAAGACTATTTGCGTGGAGTAGTTGACGTGCTCGAAACCAAGATGTTTGGTAACTGATGTAAATGATGTAAGCCATCTTTACGTAATTATATTTGGTAGCAACATACATTGTTTCACGTTAGACTTGTTGATTTGATTTCTTCGCCAGGGGTGAGTAAAAACGGGTCATTGTGGATGTTGAATATATATGTTTGCAAATACATACTTACGGTGTGTTGAATAAATGTAAAGTGTGCAGTACCTATTACGTACCAAATGTTTGTTGGTAATATAATTTGATGTATTGAGATCGCTTATGAATTGCTTTGCTAGGCATCCGTAATAACATACTGGTACGGTCTGGTACCGTATGTATGATATACTATTTAATAGGTAAATTAGATTACTGAATGATAAACAGGTATAGGTATTCGTTAAGGTAATGTCCAAAAAGATTTTTTTTTCTATTATAAGATAGCATTTGACCACTTTCACATCTGATGATAAGCGATGGTGTGGTGGTGTTATCCATTCATTGAGGTTCTTCAATACTTCAGTCTTTGTAACCAGCGTTTGAACTATCGTTTAAAATAAATTGCATAAGTAATATATAATTTGTCAAACAATAGGCAATTAGCTTTACGTATCTAGAAGTATTTAGTTTCTAGAATAGATGTTTACTGGATTTTAGTTTGACCTGCCAACTATGATTAGGTTTCCAACATTAGGACGCCAGGCGGCAGCACATCAGCATTCTTAGTACCCACAATAAAAAGCGAGTGACAAGAAAAAGGAACTACAACTATTATTTTTAAAGCCACAATTATAATAATGGCACAGCACAATGTCTAGAAGCTTTTCGTAATACAGACACATCCAAAACCAGAGCACAATATATTATTGAGGAAAAGTGCGACTGCTAGGAATTTAAGCTTGGCCATGAGACCTATGCTACTCAAAACCTCCAGCAAAACAGCAGTCGGGGCTTTCAGTATCTTTCTTTTTACCCGACAGCCTGATGTGTTTATAAGCTTATGTATGTATGTTTGTTCCTTTGTGGTGTTACAAAGACTAATAGGGAGGACCGATTTTGATGACTCCTACGTCAACTGATTTGTTTTAATCTCACCAAGACTTGACAATAATCAAATTTCAATACGGCGACAACCAAGTGCCATATTGTGAAAAAAAAAGAACTCTCTGGGGTATCATTTTGAATTATCTTTTAGGAGATATAACAAATAAAAGTTGATTATCAACCTTTTGCACTAAAATGTTTAACACGTAGGTACTATAAAGCTGTGATCAAATTAAGAGGCTCACGACAACCGGTGTATGTGGCGCCTAATCTGCGACACGAATTAAAATGTTTGGCCACAGGTCACGGCCGCGCCACAGATGACCCAGCGGTGCACACGAGTTTGCCGAGACCTAATCACATGCCGTAGTATTTAGGTCAAGCTGAAAGTATCTGGATTTTCATATAGGTTCAGAGGGATAGGTATCACGTGCGTGTGATGCCACATACTCTACTAAAAGCACACGGGATAAGTCTAGCTCTAGGAAATTAAATATTAATAGACATTACGACAATCGACGAATTAATCGTTGACGTGATGAGTGTTCAAACGTTTGCCAATCTTGGATAAAAAACAAAAATTTACTTCATACACATATATGATAATCGATTGTTTGACAGTTTCGCTCAGGAATTATTTGCCCGTAGCTCGTAGATTTAGATCGCAAGTAAATCCTTAAGTTGTCCAAATTTACTGTGAAGAGACGGACCAGCACAAGTGCCTAACTACGGGCCAATTGCCTATATTTCCTAAAACTAAACTAAAACTATGTACAACAAAGAACTAAGTTACCTACAAGACATCGAGCTTATAGCACAAGTTGTTCAGCAATCTACATCTTAGGTTTTGTTCAAAATAACTAATATTTATCAGCTTAAAAAATAAAATTCATAAAGATAATGATGTGAATGCTTGAAACGCGTTCAAAAGTCCCCTAATGATTCATGGAACTTTTATGATTGTAGCTATTACAAATAATTTTGTCGAATCTAGCTCAATTACTCGACTAATAGATTTTTAAGTATTTAAAATACGGTAGGTTTAGTCTACTATCCCACGTAATGGAAAGTGACAATGTGACCGAAGATTTCACATGCTTACTTAAGATAACTATTCACTTCAGACTTAGTGACTTTTCTGTACAGGAATAAAGATGCTCGCAATAAATGTCACTGCTTTGCAGTTCGGATGATAGATGTAAAAGATAAATGCTTCTAGTGATTAGTAGGTATGTAAATTATGAACATTCTGGTACAAAGTGCCTACCGTCCTAGCGACTCATCTTTGCATCATATGACAAAGTGGAAAACAATATTTCTGTGACTTTATTTTGTTAGTTATTAAAGTCGTGAAAATACCTCAAAATCATAAAAACCAATGAACAAAAAGAGAAGTTATTCAAACGAGCACATTTGTGACCACGCCGCACTGTCTCTGAAACTGGTCTACTCCACTCTATAGCGTCTTACCTGATAGTAAGCGACGATGAGGGTGACAACATAAATACAAAGAAAATGAAATAATTATCACATGTTAAAAAGATATACAATTATGCAAATTTGGCATTTGCAAAAAACTAAGATAAATCAGGTGAACCTACAATGATGGCGCCTAACTCCTCTACTGCAGAAACCTACTCAAAGTTCTTGCAGTAGAAGAGCGATGCGAGAGGGACATGTCCGGTAGTGAAGCGATGCAGGAGGGGTTTGTTGACGTCACGTTATTTTTTACACTAGACAGACAAGCATTTTACAAGAATAGATACGATTGGATAACTTTCTCTTTAAAAATACAATTTATCGTACAAGTCATCTAATGGTACTGAATCAGGGGCAGGAAATAAAGATGCTGGCATTGAGTTCCACTCCTTCACCGTACGGATGATAAACGTGGAAGCGAATCGCTTTGAGCGAACTGGAGGTATGTCAATCATAAATGGATGGCGTATGACAGTGAATCGTTTGAGTCGGGGCGCGCACTCTAGCGCACCGCTCTACTACCGTAGGAATCTACTCGGTTATTACTCCTCTGTTGTTATAAAATTACACATACACAATGCTAGCGCTTGGTATGAGCAAATCAAAACCATGTCATTGAAGTTTCCAAAGTTTAACGATCAAGGTTTATCAGAATAAACAAGAGATAAACTTTGTCATAACAACATGATGTGGCCGAATGGCAAACATTGTAATTTCTAGGACATGTAAATCGCTTACTTAAAGACTGATTTGAGACTTAGCCACTAAAAATTACAAAATAATCTTGTGTATGACTCGCTAACCCTTGTTTGTACCTAATACTGTAATGACGAAATTGAGAAACGCAACTCCCTAGTTTAATTTACTTCGAAGATAGGCCAGTGTAAAACAGATTGCGACTACAATGTCGAGTCCCATCTATGGTAAAATCTGGGAGTCTTCAAATCAAAAGTGATTAGGTATCTTCTAGGTAAATTTAAGCTACAACTCCGGCCGCGTCATCGCTTTCCACCATGTGAGATGGTCAAAGACAAAATACTTGTATATCAAGTATAAAAAAATAAGTAAAATAAGTATATCAGTTTTATGTCTAACGTTAGTGTTATGAGGTAGGTAAGTATTACAAATTTTGGAATGTAAACTGCTCCTCATATTTTTCCATCGCTTACAGCCTTACAACATAGCTATATACTCTATCTTTTCTATACCCTTTTTTATTTTATTTCGCTTTCATATATTCCTTAAATAAATGGTATTTAAGTACCAATCTTCGGCCAATTAGTAGGTACTAAGTAAATATCATATATATTAAAATATATGAAACCTAGTTATCAGCAAATAAGTGGCGATATCGGCGCGGCTGTAAATCGTAGCGGGCGAAGGCTCGGGGCTCCGGGCCCCGGTTGGCGCGGCCAGCGATATGCAGGTCGCGCCCTCCGCCCCGATTCGGAGATAACTCGGACACAACAGCTTCTAGAAAAAAATATCGCCATCTTATGGAGTACCTACAGATACAAGACGGGATGTTCACGGGACACTCACGGCTATACTACTAAGAATGTATTTTAACATATAATCATACATTATTAATCGAGTGAAGAGTTATCTCTAAGTTGATTTAGGTGGTTAAGCACTTTGTCCGTCCGTCCGTTTGTCAGAGACATTTAGTGTCTAAATCATACAAGTGAATGATTTCATATTTACTGAGTATAATGTAAAGCTACAGCCCAAAGCAAAAAATGGCAATTACAATTATGTTACTAAGAGGACACCCTTATACGTAAGTGGACAACGTCATTATTAATTTTTATTCTAGCTTTGTGGGATACCAACGTATTCTACAGTACGAAAACTTTATTAAAATAAATCTATGTTGTAAAATGATAATTTTGTAGGCTATCAAAGTCACATATTGTCCTAAGTTCTATCTCAAAAATGCTACACACATATAGCTGAAACTGACGTAGTATACCTATTCACTCTTAAATTCTTGAGTGAATAGGTACCATCTAAGCAAACATGTTTCTTCATGTTATGGGATTACTGTAATAGAAAAACTGAGAAACACAACACCCCATAATTGTAAATTTGTAAATTATTAAAAAAATATTATTAAACAAAGTAACTTGAAATTTACTTCGAAGATGGGCCTGTGCAAAACAGATTGCGACTACAACTTAGAGTCCTACATATTGAACAATCTGAGAGTCTCCATGTTAAAAGTGAATAGGTATTTCTATGTAATTCTAGGCAAGCATATACTACATCGTCACTTTCTATCGGGTGAGATAGTGGTCAAATGCTTGCCTATCCAGCATAAAAAATATAATTATACATATTTGACGACCCAGTTGGTGTAGTGGACAGGTGTACGCCCTCTGCGCCGTGGGTCCTGGGTTCGATTCAAGGCAGGAGCACAAATTCCTTCCCAAGGGATATTTGTGCTTCTGGTTCTGGGTGTAATGTGTGTGTGTTGTGAATGTTTCCGGCACCCACGATACAAGTCTTTGAACTTAGTGTGGGGCTGTGAGTGTAAATGCGTTTGTTAGTGTGAATATACAGAAATTGCCAGTCATTGTTATAGGCCTTTCACCATCCTACCATAGAAATATTTATTTATACAGCGAATCCGTTTGCAAAAACAAAGTTTTAAGTTTTATTTATGGACCGCCTCTGATTTCAGTTAATTTTGAGATAAGATAAGATAAGATAAGATAATTCTTTATTGGCTAAAACTGTAGTGTTAGTATTTGCGAGTTCTTATTGCAGGTAATGTTATTACAGTTGAAAAACATTAATTAAAAGAAATTAGTTTTGAATCACTTAGATTACTTACCGGTATCAAGTTAGAAATGGAACTCGTCGTGATATTTGTAGATGATATTAATGGCGACGTTACTCTCGAGCTCATTAACATTTTTTTTCTTGATAAGTATTAAAAACACCTATTATTTATTATATACAATACCTAAAAAGCTTACATGCTGTACAGAACCTCTGTTTCAATAATATTGTAAGTACATAAATATCTTTAGAAGGTATATCTATTCTATCTACGTATATATATAAAAATAAATTGACGTTTGTTTGTCTCACAAAAACTTGAGAACGGCTGAACCGATTTCCCTAATTTTGTTTTTGAAATATTTGTAAAAGTCCAAGGAAGGTTTAGAAGGTGAGACACAATAAATAAATTGCAAGGAAAGTATTAAAAACAACAATTTTATTTTCCCGTAGAAACTGTTCGTTCATATCAAAGATTATACACACAATTATTTTCTAACGCTCAATATTATTATGGCCATATACAAATATGAAATAATTTTATGTTTTTAGGAAGGATTTTGTAGCTAAAGTATTAACGTATGTTTGTTTCCTATCTCGATGGTTTGTTGTCAAATATTTGGCGATACTAAGTTCGCCGGGTCAGCTAGTCTATTTCAATAATAATAATAATGGGTGGGTAGGTAACTAAGAATGAGTGTTTCATGTTTGCGAAGATGGCTTAACTTCAAGGAATAGCAAAAATGCCCAAAGTTGTCGATTAAAACTAAATTTTTTGATGTCTCATTAGATTTTTTGATTATTAATTTAGCTAATCGGATTTCGAACGTTTTGTTTCACCAAAAGAAACATAAACCTACATAGAGACAGCTAATAGCCTACAAATTTAATGAAAACAAAAATATTTATTCATCAAAACCACGTCTTATCACGGGCAAGTGGTTCAAAATTTTCGGAACTTATTATTTTTTAGGTGTTGTGCCGCCATCTATCAGAACACATTTGAACTACACAGGATGACTGAATTTAAATAAATGAATCCCTCGAAAAGAAAACGCGGGAACATCGTAGTTTACAAGAAATTCTAGAGATGGCGCTGTATTACAGCTAGAGCGCTTCAATACATAAAAAGACGATAGTTCAGAAACTTAAGTCGACTACTCGTATTATGTATGAAACAAGTCCTTAAAGTTTAAAACAACGAAAAAATCTACGCCATACTTTATTACTTTAGAACTTGACCTATAAGTTCGATGTCCTATAGGTAACTTTTAGGTCTTTGCTGTAGGTACCTACCTACAGATGTATATAGTTTTAATTTAGATTTAAGAAATATAGGCAATTGGTTCGTAGATAACTTTTGGTTAGGTACCTTTATGACGACATAAGTATTGTGTTAAATATTAGTATATTTGAGATCATATTTTGGAGTTCTTTCATTTCGTCCTCGATCGTCGACGATGAAGGATTCAACTATTAATAATATTGGTAGAGCATCACGACTGCCATTTATTTTTTACTAATAACTCGCCTGGCTACGCACGGGTGTTATTTAGACAAAATAATGAAAGATATGGTTACTGTGAGTCAACCGTTATAAATATAGATATTCGCCATCGTCACAGAGTTTTCTTCAGGACTTAAGAAGAACTTCAATTCTCTAGTACATCATTATATGTATCTCTTAAAGTTTAGCCTACATAAGTCTTATAATTTTAGTTTTTCAGTGACTTGGATGCAAATCAAATGGGGAGTCTACGTAGAAAAATCTTTATTTATGAAGTTACACTAATGGTAATTGGTATTTGAGTATTTCATTTGAATCCAAAAAATATATATTATCAATATTTTTAGGCAGGGGTATATTAAGGTAATGCAATGGGGGATGAAAGTTCATATGGAAAGTTTTTTATTTACGAAGTTAAAGTGATGAAAACTGTATCTGAGTAGTAAAATATAAATCAATTTTGTGAATAAGTCAATAAAGTAAATTTATAATTGACTTTATTAACTACAGTAACGCGTAGTTAACTATATTATAATCACACTAATATTGGAAAGCCGAAAGTTTGTGTGTAAATGTATTAGTATGTAAAACGATAAACAGATTTGGCCGAAATTTCTTAGGTACATAGCTTTTACACAGGATTAACACATAGGATACTTTTTAACTTAATTAAAACAGGCGAAGTCGTCATGGCTGGTATTCATATATACATAAGTAATAATGAACCTACTTTGTAGGTAAAGTGAAAGAACTTATCTTAAGAGCGTTGACACAAGTCTTCAAATTTCGTTATTATTAGCATGCCGTAGTTGCAATACCTACAACCATAGAAATCTACGCATACCTAAAGTTTTCGTACATAGCGCCTAGGAATAACATATACTTACTTTTTAATATCCGCAGAAGCCGCAGGACACATCTAGTAATATAAGTATATGTGTTTAGTCAAAAGTGATATTTTCTACGCAAAGCGGATTTATTTAATCGTGATTTAATCAATCACATCATCGAATGAGGCATGTTTTGGCACGGGCGGCGCGCGGCGTGACGCGAGATTGATGGCAGTCACGTCGAAGTGTCACGCCGGAGAGGCACGCTCATCAGTATTACTTGGTTGCATTATGAAAATATAAATATCATATCAATCAAATGAAATCAAATCAATCAAATTGAACTGTGTCGTGGGTGCCGGAAACATTCATATCTCACACACACACAATCACAACCAGAACCAGGAACACATATTTCCTTGGGGATAAAACTTATATTCCCGCATGGAATCGAACCCGATACCCCTGTTTAGAAGGGAACATTCACCCAACCAAGCCAATGGGCAGTTCATTCATGTAAGTATGTTAGTAATTTATCTACAGCAAATTTCGGTAGGTACTTGAAACTTCTTAGACATGATAATAATTACGAGAGAGTATAATATTTTTGGTCTTAAACACTTATTTAACGGGGAGAGAATACTGCTACTGCTAAAAATTTTACCCAGGACTTTTAGGGTTAAAAGAAAAGACTTGTCAATAGCTAACAGGGTTCTCGGAATTGATGGTTATTGTTGTCTATGGAAGAACGTTTTTTATTATGCTCGAAAGGCAAGCATTTGATCACCATTTCGGCCGATTCAATACGGCCGAAGATGTAACATTCTAGCTTAGAAGATACCTATTCATCTAGACTTGATGACTATTTCGGTGAATAAAGACGTAGGCAACGAGTTCCACTCTTTCGCTGTGCGGATGATGTACGTGGAAGCGAAATGTAATGGATGCTGCTGGACAGTTTATCTTGTCATTAGATGGTAAAATGGGCATGGAAGACTTAACTCGTATAATTCCTGCGCACACTCTCAATAGAATCAAGAGCTTTTAACTGATACTTAGCGGATCCATCCCAGAGGTGGCCGCAGTACTCCACGATCGGACTTGAGCTTGATATAGGTTAAGAAGCTGCCCGGAGACAAGTACCAGTTGAGCTCTGGCTTCGATATATGAAATACGTAGTTCTCGAGATCAAAGGATTACTCAATAAGTAATTTGGTCGGCCAGTATATTTCCTGTTATGTTCCAACCATAATATATTCCTTCCAATATAAAACAGTAAGAAGTTGAGTGTTAGTTGGTACTGTGTTCACATTAGATTACTGAGGCCCAAGAGTCAGTAGAGGCTACTATTTTTTTTTAAACGAAGGTTTTCCGCTTTAAACTTAAAATAGGTACTTGGTTTCGTTCTTTGCTTCATCGAGACCCTAAACAATCACTTTTTGCAGACAAAATAGCATCAATCGTACTTTATATCATCACGTTTCGAGTGCGAAACTCTATCTCACCACTCAAGATTGAGGTCTTGATAATTCATTTTCGACAAATAATACATACCTACTACTCATGTAGCAAGCCATGAGTAGTCATATGGGCATCCGACATGGCTTTACAACTGTTGTCTTACGACTAACAACCGGAACCGACGGTTTAACATGTCCTCCAAAGGACGGTAACACTCAGTTAAATATCCCACTAAATGGTCAACCATCCAAGCACTTGACCGTACTAAACATTACGACGATTGATGATTACTACTCATTGGAATAGCGCGATCAAAAGAAATAAACCTTTCAAACTCAAATACCCACCCAAAGTTCCACAAACTCAGACAACTGGTACCTAGGTCAAATAAATAAAAATTTTAATTATTATATAGTCTTAGTATAACACTAAAGTAGGCACCGGTACCTTCATGGGTTTTAACCGTAAACGAAGCCGGGCGGTAAGCTAGCATACGTACTATAATTTAGCAAACATATAAGAAGACAAGAAAAGACAGCTCAAATTTGTGAAAAGCTTTCCTAACGCCGTTTCTCACATCAAAAAGTACTTAGAAAAGGCTAGACGGAACCGCGTGTGTGTTATGTGAGGTCATTGACCGGGGAGGGCAGGGTGATGCCGCCACGTAAACATACGTTAGGACAACTAATTTGTTCCGACAACATCGTTATCTACCTATTAGGGCGTTACAGCCATATGGAAAAGCTCAATGGGGACGGCTCTGAAAGCTGATGTTGTTCTGTATAAACGGATTTAATAAAGGGGATGTCTCGGATGAGTTAATGAAAGAATATAGCGTGTATAAGTTATGGGACAGTTAGAATATAATAACTAAAAGAACTTTACCGAAATTAAACTGTTCTTTATAACTTATTGTAGCGAGATATGCAGGAATACGTATGATTCTCGAATATATTTTTTTTTTACAAATAATGACACTGATTTCTATGTCGATCGATTTCGATTATAAGTAGATAGAAACCCCTTGTGTGCAAATTAACAGTAAAATTGCATAAATGTAATGAACGAGAGTTAAAAAATGTAATTATTTATTTTAGAAATAATTCTTCGTATTTTCTTTCACAAGATTTTAGATATCTAACAATAATATTAACAATATTCACATACTTTTAAAATATCCACATACATATAAGATATTCTAAAAATTAATTAACTTTTTACTAATTACAACTACATTGCAATTTTCTTGGAGACCTACGGCCTTCATGAATATTTCTTGTATTTATTACATTACGATTCATGTCCACTCATGTATATATAACTGGTTAAATCGCCTTGCTAAGTTAAAATGAAAACCTCTGAAACAATGCCCACGAGGGATCTCTAAGTGGATTAAAAATAGGAAGCCAAGGGCTTTAAAACTCTTTAGAAGTGGAATAATTGGGGGCGAAGTTAGGCGTTATAATCTTCCTTCGAATTGAGATCGTGATAAGGGTGAGCAAGCGGCCGTGACGGGCACGAGCCGGGCCGAGAAAGCACGGGCGATATGACGACTAAAATCAATTAAAACTTTCTAGCTATTAATGCGATCGCTTGAGTTCTCTCGCTCTACCACTATCTACTCGCTCGACACAAAACACCGAAAATAAACTTCTCAAAGAAACGTGATTAGATTTCTTAGATCGCTGAGCTATTGTTTACTCCGCCCTATTTGTTTACGTTTGCTTTGAGCTCCGACTTTCACACGAAATGCTTGTGAAGTCTGTGAATCGAACGCTAATATACACGACGACATATCTTGCGGAGTGCTTACACGACAAACGACATTTGAAGACTCCGGTGGCCCGACATAACTTTGTTGGAGCAGTTCATGAATCTCACGGATCCACAATAAAACTGAGACGGCACGGATGCAGCTCCAGACAAAACTTTATCCGGGTACTGTTCTATTGTCTTCTCTTTACTTTCGACTCTAACTGATACAGATAAAGTTTACAATCGTTAGGCGAGTGTTCTTTGATTTTGTGTACATTGGCAAATATTGCGCACTTGTCTAGACGGCTGTGCTTTATGTAGTCAAAGAAAGTAAGTGAAGTGCACTTACAGAGAGTTGGCGTCAATTTACTTTGGGTCGGGTCACGCAGACAAGGTTCGCAGTCTAGGACATCTGATCATATTTGTATCTCTGGAGTGAGTGAAAGCCCGACGTTATTGTTGGGAGTTGTGAGGTCAGCATTTTGATGAAAATTTTAGTCATAAATGAAGTTGCTTGTTTGATGTGTAGACTAAGAAGCAGTTCTTGAGTCAGTATTCTCAAACTACATCGACTTAAAACAAGCCGGGTCCTAAAGGTCACACATTCAAGAGTACTGCGAGTGTTACTATAAGAGTGTGATAAAACGAATGTTGTATCTCTGATAAGCTTTAAGTGTTGTGATGTGGTGGTGAACACCTCAGAATAACTGTGCTTGAGGTAAGCTGCGAGGTGCGTTTTCGACTGGCTAATGGCTATTTATTCAAGGTTTACACGAGGTCATTTTGATTATAATATATATGTCGTGATATATATACCAATTGATATATTACTGTACGTATGTAAAGCTGGCAGCAGCTAGTTAACACTAAGAATTAAAAGATTGTTCACAAATAAATTATTTCAATAATACCTATTCCAAACATTGTTATCATGAACAAAATTCTTTTGCTACGCATTGTTTGATTCGTTAAAAGAGCCGTCCAGCTTTTAGGCGTTGGTGAAAAATACGTTGTCTGCAGTCACGTGCACACTGTAGCGACCTACGGGGTACACGTGCCTATACAAATTAGTTGAAACCATTCTATTTGACTTACGACTACAAACAAGCGTAGACGCTCTCTCATCTCGGCAAATGACAATCAATCTGAGCATTCTATTGTTTGCTATGCGCCAAAAGCATCGGCTTATCCAATTTAGGTTGCCTAGAGCAGGCACATATCAGCATCTCCTCCATAAAATGATTGTCTGCGACCTGCGGGTTCATAAATTAAATCCTTTAGAATGATTTTAGTAAAAAGATTTTTACTACTTCTCATAATTTTGCAACTATCAATTTAAGAACTTGTAAATTTCCAAATGTTCGTTTCAAGCTCTGCAGGTGGACATTGTTTCTAATTATTGTTCCAATGTGGTTATATTGCTACGCGATTTAATACGTGGTATCACGTGGCTGTTGGCGCTGTGCGGTCGGCAGGGTACAGATTAGCTTTGGCCCGCGGGTTCGTTTGTAATCCGTCGTCGCGACGAGGGTAGAGCTAGGTAGACAGACACCTGCGGCAGACGACAAGATTTACAACGGTTGTTTGCACTTGAATTATAAGATTTTCAACCCTAGAGGTGAACAACAAGATATTTTGCATGCAAAAAATAGCGATTAGGTTGCGTCGGCAGGAGAGAGGAAAAATTAAAGCAGTAAATCTAGCATCACAACGTAATAAACATAAACATAAACGCTTTCACACTCACAGCCCCACACTAAGTTCGATGACTTGTGTCGTGGGTGCCGCAAACATTCACATCACACACACAATACAACCAGAACCAGGAACACAAATTTTCCATGGAGAGCTCCCGCCGGGACACATCGGGATCGACCCGGTAAACAGGGTTTAGAAGGCGAACGTTCACCCAACTAAGCCAACGGGCAGTTCAAATGTTGCAATGTTATATAGAGTATAGTTTAGATATATAATATAATATTGTATTTCCCTTCTTCCTATTTATTATATTACCTGTGCCTTATAGGTTGCTTATTGAACTTTACTCAATTTCAATTCTAAAATCAATTTCTTTGTTACTGTAAAAAATCGCGATAAGTAATGGTCAAATTTAAATTCAAAATCGTTTATTCACATGGGCCTCATGGCTCCCATTGAGGCACTCATGAAAGTTAATTACTCTATTGCCAGATTCGCAAAATTACAGGCATCTCGAGAATCTAGCAAAATTTCGGCGGCGCATTTTTTCATCCTTTTTCTAAAACATATGTATTTAAATTACTAATTCAGGAATTATCTTAGCCTATATAATATTATTTTAAAATTTAACCCCAATTGCCATTAAATATTTATTCATTAGCTTAATCTAAATGCACGCACCGCTATTTTATGCTTATAATAATATCATCATGTAGGTATTATATTTTCAAAGAGGTACAACAAAGACATGGTAATTTGTATGCTTATTTTTTTAAAGAAGTGCTCGAGAGATTATAAATGGCACCAAACGTTTTCTTTTGAAAAATAAAGATAGTCAATCAGATCAATGAGGCTGACCTATACCCGCTTTCTTAGAAAAATATGTATAACAATATAATACTAGTACAACTTGAAAAACTCAAGATTTACTAGGTAGCCCTTACAAGAAAAAGTACGTTTATATATTCCGCCATAGAGAATTAACCAAAACATAGTCACAAAACAGTACTAGACTGGAATAGAAATATAATATTGAAATTAAACACAATGCAATACGTAATTTTTAACAAAATAATATAAATAATACTTTTTTATTTTGTACATGATAATTATGTATTAAATTTTGGCCTACGTTCCAGCAGCTTGTGGTTACCGACTAAAAGGATCAATTATTACTGAAATACGTGTTGATCTTTTTTTTTTCGAGCAACCACAGAACTAATGCAATGTGTCACGATGAAAAGCGCTGGAGTTTAATATTTTAAAAACAATAGAAATGAAATGTCTTGTGAAGTATTTTTATTTATAATGCTTCAGAGCCAGATTCAGGTTGCTATTAAAAGATTGGAAATTAGAATACAATCTGTCTAATTTTATTGTTATAAAGGATAATTTGTGTTTCTGGTACGGACTGTGACTGTGTGACTTGAATGATTCCGGCACCCGCGACACCAGTCTTACCAACTTAGTATGAGGTTGTGACTGTGAAAGTCTATAATTAGTTTATAATTATGCCATATGAAAAGGCTTGTGTTTAAACACCGCCCAAAAAAGTACCTATTTTACTACCAAAAAAATTCTAAACGGTTACCAAAATGGATAAATGGTCACCAAATTACGTTTTCTAAAATATTATGAAATAAATAAATTTTTCGCATTATAAATATTTTTGTACTAATTAGAAAATAAATAACCTTAACCTACTGTTATCCGATTCGGTTCTGTCACAGGAAATTTTATTTTAGGAAACGTAATTTGGTGACCATTTATCCATTTTGGTAACCGTTAAGAATTTTTGGTGGCCGTCTAAATTATAACCATATGAAAAACTCATTAGGTAAAGACGTGTGATGTTCTTGAGTCCTCGTCTATATCCTTACAACTAGAACGGCTATCCAATATATCGTGTAAAGGGAAGTATTTCACCCTTCGCCGCGCTCGGGCGCGTGTTTTCCTATTTTATTTCCCGTGTCCCGTCCCGGCCGAGCGCACCCGTCAATCGGATTACCCAAACATCGTTCTACCATAGAAAACATCACCGAAAGCCTTTTAGGAATCCTTTCCATATCCTTCCGAGGACTCGTTCGTATTTGGTATAAAAATATAAAGATCAGAAGAAAAATAAGACATTTTGGGAATCGATTTGGGTTATTCGATAATGAAAGCTCGTTTTTTCAAACATGTTTATTTATCCTTATGTTATTCAATCAATTCACAATATAGTCTTTGTGCGGTTTTATTTGTAATTAAGACGAAACTAAAGATTAAAACCCGACTACCAGAACGCACCAAAATGTCCAAAACGGTTTCTTTTAATATAAAAGCAAAAAATTATCATCTAAATCATGTTTATAATACTCATAGTTTATGTAGAACAGGACGTTATTTTGTTTTACAAAAAAACAGCCTTTGACACTCTGACAACTCTCCATTTTGCTTCGCAGTAATTGAGTAAAAATTAAACACTGTTGCTATTTCAAAGACAGCAGCAAGTAATTCAATCAGACTTACAAACAGGCATAATAGATTCGTAGTTCCATAAACTGAATTAATATGTCTGTTTAGTCTTCAATACGACTATTATAGTAATAAATATATAAAGTCCTTGCCTCTATAATAGAGGCAAGGGCTTTATATGTACCATTATTTAATTTTGTATAGCTCTGCAACTAATGACTAAGGACTATTTGCTGCGTGTTGAGTGTTTGAGTAGTAATTTGAGTGTCTTCAAGTCTAAATTGAATAGGTAACTTCTAGGCAAGCATGTTCCATCTTCGGTCGCATCGTCACTTTCCATCAGATGAGATAGTGGTCAAATGCTTGCCTATCCAGCATAGAAAAAGTTACGCCTTTCTATCTACGCCAACGGATATTGAGTTCGATTCTCAGAATGAACACTTTTCTCCTGAGGGAAAATTGAGTTTAATTAATTTGTTTTATGCGAAATAGGCAAGCATTGCTACACTAGGCTGCGGTCGAGGCCGTTTGCCATATTTTTGATTGTTACTCGTGTGTGTGTTAAGTAAATATAAGTGTGAATACTTGTATGTTACGTCACTTCGCTGTAATTCTGTTAACCAATTTTCCTGTACACCCACTTGTTACGAGCTACGAAGACACAATTTTCAAAGAACGATGAAAACATTAGTGTTAGTGTTAGTGCACTATTAGTGTTCAATGGCTTGTGAGTGCATTGCTATAATTACTTTATCTTATAATTACATTCCCAACTGACGTTAATACCGGAAAGCTGTATTTCTATTTGTCCTATGGCTTGCTAATAAAATATAAGCCATAATTATTTATTCGTGCTCTGTGCTAAAGCTGTAAATTATAAAAAAAAAAACGCTTTCACACTCACAATCCCATACAATGTTTGAAGACTTGTATCGGGGGTGGCAAACATTTGCATCACGCACAGACTCACAGCCAGAATTAGAAATACCACCTTGAGAAGGAAAATTATGCTCTTACTAGGAATCAAACCCAGGACTAGTGGCCCAGAGAGAAAAATCTTGCCCACTGCGCCCACTGGGTCGTCAGTAACGGGCCATTATAGACTAATTAGTTCACGAAGGCGCGCGCCACCTTTTATTACTGTAATCATTGTGAACAACATAACGCACGTGTATACACAAACAAAAGCTTTCAATCTAAGCTCTCTGTTTGAAGACACACAGATAAACTATGCCGATTTTTTACGACACATCCATAAAATGTGATGAGACGTGCGCGTCTTCGTGAGTGTTACTTATTATTATTGTATGTTAAAAGCTTGGGCCTAAAGAACACAATAGTATCCTCTAGTGACCCGACAGATCAGGCGGCAGACTATATAGTTGCAAGAATGTATATCAAGGGGAGCCGACTATTTATTATTACAATTTTGAAATCATAGATGATTTCCAATTCAACTAAATAAAAACATAGTTTATACGCGAGCAAAGCGTAAGAACCGACTTCGCCGCTTTATTTCCGAAACCCTTGATCAGATTAAATGAATTAAACACGCTTAAATGAAAAAACTACTGGTCAGATCTTGATCAAATTTAAATGATATCACATGGGTTGTACCAGCTTTCAAATTAAAAAAGATTCATAAAAATCGTTGTACCTAGAAGAAAGTTCTGAGAAAACACACTAAAAAAGAAAATAATTTCAGTTTTAAAAAAAATTGGGAACCTCCTCCTTTTTTTGAAATTTGGTTAAAAATATGAAGTCAAATGTGTGGTAGTCACCTGTTTGATGAACGACCTGACTCGCGGCACATAGGAGGTCCCGTGGGTGAGTGATCGCCACTTCTCCGCCGCTCGCGGCCTCGCGGAAACCCGGAAAACAGCCACACGCTGCGGAAATGTCAATATACAACCGCGCCCAACCTAGGGTTACATCTGAATAACCTTTCTCGATATCGTCACAAGCAAACTGCACGTGAACTATTATGTGAGTAGTTAGTACTGAATATAATTCTGTTTAGTAAATGTATAAGTAAATAACAATTTACATCAATACTACTGCTGTCATATCTAGACAAATATGTTTATTATAGTATATGTATTGTTTTTTTTTAGATATATATTATATTTTAATTATATTTAAATGTAATTTAGTCATACAAAAACTCTTTTAATAGTGCCATATTTTTACGACTTTATTATTTTTGATGCATGCCTACAGCCTTCGCTTTTCAACCACGAGTGGTTGACTGGTAGAAAATGCTTTTAGCGTTAAGTCCACCCTTTGTACCTTTTTTGGGCAATAAAGAGTTAAATAAATAAATAAAGGCAGTAAAAATATTTTTAACGATGTCAAAACATTTTTATAGTCTTGTTCGAAAAGACACAGTTTTTTATGATTGACGGACGAATCGAGCAAGTCGCTCGACTGATAGTAAGCGTCACTTTTGCCCATTGCAGTTCAGTGTCACCAAGAGATTTTTGAACTTATATAGGTCATAATTCTAGCAAATCAATAAATAAAAAAATAAAATCCATTTATTTCAGGTAAACTAATCCATAAAAACTACAAAATTACAATAGAACATTCAAAAAATAACAAATAAACAAAATCACAATACTAAATAATTATTAAAAGCAATATTAATGTCAATAAATAAAGCACTGCGCCCGTCACTCTGCGATATTACATGTTAAATATCTTAAATCCCTGTAATTTCGCTGTAAACATCGCCCTTCAATACGAAACACAGTAATGTTAAAAGTATTCATAACATATATCCACCATTAAGGGATACTACTATAAAAATTAAAATTACATTAAGTTTACGCTTTAACACTTAATGGTCTTGACTGAATGATCACTTAATCACACTTGCCTGAAATATTCCTACCATACCTCACCAAAACCTGAAGCTCAAATTTGGAAAAGGAAATCAATGCTCCTGCTGGGAATTAAACCCAGGATCCGTGTACCAGAAAGCAGACTGATATTAATAACAAAGCACAAGTGATGAGTATGTTTTGGTTAAATTAAATATTTTTGATAGAGTACACCATTATGGTACTTATATTCTAAATGTAATTTGCAGGTAGTTAAAGAAGAATAAAACAACTTGATTGAGTGATTGATTCAATAATTTGGCTGCGAAATTAATACTTCCGGCGGGTCTACCTCTATGAACCTGATATATCTTACAAAATTGACGTTTGACAACCCTCGCCGGAGCCGGAGCGGATGTCTCTTTTTATATAACGAAGGTTAAGCAAGGCAGGTCCTAGAAATTTTAACCTCGTCCTTCTCCTGTGCCTTTCCCGTCAAATGTGAATAAAACATCAGAAGATATTTGCATTTTTGTACCGCTCTACATAATTATATGGAGAACTCTTTTAAAAGCAGCCGCATCGAGAATTTCACTTGAAATTTGAATAATAACTTCATTCATTTGTGAGGTTTCTGACTATATTCAACGACGCAGTTTATTTGTGAGCTTACTTTTGAATCAATAAAAATAAAAAAGGAAAGAAAATTCTTTGAAAGTATTAATTAGGTTGATGTAGTCGTAGACAATAACTAGTTTTTAGGTGTCATTGTTCGTAAATTCGTTGTAAGGTCTGAGTGTTTTCTAATATTGGATGAGAGATATCCATGTAGCGGATTTACGATTGATGAGATGTGGGGTGACAAAATGAAATTTATAAATTATTGTAATTAGGAAAGCTCACGAACAGAGGTATAATCACTGGTACTGGTAGCGGTGGTTTTTAATAATCTCTGATGTGAATAAACAATTTTGAAATATTACATTTAAACACTAAACATAAACGCTTTCACACTCACAGCCCCACACTAAGTTCTATGACTTATGTCGTTGGTGCCGGAAACATTCACATTACACACACAATCACAATCAGAACCAGAAAATTCTCCTTGTGGAGAAAACTTGTGTTTCAGTCGGGAATCGAACCGATGCTTAGAAGACGAACGCCATCAAGCTAAGCCAACGAGCAGTTTTTTTTTTTTTATGTACGATAGGCAAGCGTTTGACCACAATCTCACCTGATGGTAAGCGACGATGCGGCCGAAGATGTAGCATGCTTGCCTAGAAGGTACCTATTCACTCTTGATTTGAAGACTCCCAGATTATACCCCTCAGGGAACAATGACGCAGGCAATGAGTTCCACTCCTTCGCTGCACGGATGATAAACGTAGAAGCGAAACGCTTCGAGCGAACTGGAGGTATGTCAACCATATATGGATGACGTTTGACAGTTTGTCTTGTTGTTAGATGGTAAAACGGGCATGGGGGTATTAGTTCGTGTTATTCCTGCGCACACTCTCCAAAGTGTAAACGGTAGAATACCGATAGACTTGCGACCTTACGTCGGTGACCGAGACTCTGCAATTTGGACTCGACTAGCTTATCATCGCCAATGAGTCTTTTTGCTCGCCGGTCGATGGACTCAAGAGCTTCAAGCTGGTACTTAGCGGATCCATCCCACAGGTGGCCGCAGTACTCCATACACGATCGGACTTGAGCTTGATATAAATTAAGAAGCTGCCCCGGTGTGAAGTACTGCCTAACCTTTGCGAGGACACCTAGTTTTTTAGCGGCCAATTGAGCTCTGGCTTCGATGAAGGTACCGAAGTTAAGGATCGACGATAAAGAAACACCAAGAAGTTCGAGTTTATTTGCAATCGGTATTGATACACTTTGGAAAGTCGGAGACAGGTGAAAAGGTCTCCGTTTAGCGGAGAAAAGACACGCCTGTGTTTTAGACGCATTAAAACGAACCAAGTTGGCTTCGCCCCAATCGGCCACGGCCAACAAGCTCGAATTCAATCGACCTATCATTTCCTCTCTTAGTGACTGGACTTGTACCTCACCAGCTCGTGCATTGGACATGTATCTTTCGACAACAGTGCTGTCGTCTGCATACCCAAAGATACCGGGCTTGAGCAGATCGTTAATGTGAAGCAGAAAGAGTGTTGCCGAAAGAACCGATCCTTGAGGTACCCCGGCATTAATTGCCATTAGATCGGACGAGCAGCCATCGACAACTACTCGAATCGATCGTTCCCTCAAGAAGTCGGATATCCAAATACATAAATCGGGAGGTAAACCATAGGCTGGAAGCTTCCCAATAAGGCTATCGTGCCAAACCCTGTCAAAAGCCTTGGAAATGTCTAGCGAGACTGCGAGTGCCTCGCCGTGTTTTTCCAAGGCCTCGCTCCAAATGTGAGTGGCATATGCAAGAAGGTCTCCTGTTGACCGGTTCTGGCGAAACCCATATTGCCGGTCACTCAGTAGGTCGTTTGCTTCAAGATAGCCAAGGAGCTTTTTGTTCAGTACACGTTCCATTGTCTTACAGATAATGGACGTGACTGAAATGGGCCTATAATTGGCCGGGTCGGCACGACTTCCCTTTTTGGGCACAGGCTGCACGTTGGCAGACTTCCAAGCTTTCGGCACTTGACCAGTCTCCATAGAGAGGCGGAACAGGCGTGTCAGTATTGGAGTCAACTCAGGCGCACATGTCCTCAAAACTAAAGCTGGTATACCATCAGGGCCACTGGCCTTGTTCACGTCCAGATTGCGTAGCGCCTTACGTACATCGATCTGTCGAATGCGGATTTCCGTCATGGACGACTCGCAGACAGATAAAGTCGGAGGCACAGCGCTACCAGCATCTAGACGAGAAGATTCCGCAAAGAGTGTTGCAAATAAGTTAGCTTTCTCCTTAGCGGTTCGAGCCAGTGACCCATCCTGCTTCAGCATTGGAGGCAGTGAGGGACGGCAGAAGTTCGCTTCAACCGACTTAGCCAGGGACCAAAATGCTTTACTCCCTGCGGGATAGGAAGCAAGTTTGGCCCCTATTCGGCTTATATGGTCGAAACGAGCCTTAAGTACCTTCTTGCAGGACTTGGCAGCTTTGTTGAAGGCTTTCTTCTTTTCGCGTATGTCCTTTGCTTTACGGATTCGAGCATCAGCCCAAGCGGTGTAGGCCTCATGTTTCAGCGCCATTGCGCTACCACATTCGGCCCCAAACCAAGGGCGAGCTTTGCTGGACAGAGGTACGTCAGAGAATGGAATAAAATATTCCATACCTTGACGCAGCACATCCACCACAGCATCCGCGCATGCAGAGGGATCGCTGGAAGAATGATGAAGACGCATAAAATGAACGCATCTCATCCCAATCTGCTGACTTGTATCGCCACACCCGCCGAGTGCCTATTGGGCTGGGGTCGGGCGGGGAATGGACTGATACAGACTTCACCAGACAGTGGTCGGAGCTACCAAGTGGTGATGAAACCGACACTGAGTAGCGGTCTGGTTCTGTTGTCAGCAGAAGGTCCAAGCAATTGGCTGTGTGGCCATCAACATCGGGTATCCTTGTTGCCTCTTGGACCAGCTGAGTGAGGTTGTGCGTCAAGGCTAACTTGCGCATCTCTCGCCCAGCATAGTCAGTATTCTGGTATGGGAATATCCACTCCTGGTGGTGGGCATTAAAATCCCCCAGAAATACTATTTCGGCAGAAGGATACCTCTGATGCGCCACGTCGGCCGCCTCACTGAGATGTGTAGTGAGCCTGGTTGTCTCCGCATCTCCCGTGTGCGAGCGGTAGACACCGGCATAGAGAATTTTCTCTATGCCAGTATCCACTAAAACCCAAATACCGGAGAAGCTGGAGTCTTCAAGGTTCCGGAGACGCCGATAACAGATGTCATCGCGAATGTACACGCAGACACCCGAGCGTGGCTTGAACTTATGCTCAAGGGTGTAGCACGGGTACGCTAGGTACGACGCGTCAGCTGGACATCTGATCTGCGTCTCCGTGAGGAACAGAAGGTGCGGTTTTTCGGTCTCAAGGTGGTGGTGGACCGGTACGACATTGGAGTGCAGGCCTCGAATGTTGGAGAGGTGCACTTGCAGTGAGAGGACGTGCTTCCGCTGTCTTACCAAATTTCTTTTTACTCTGTTCCTCATAATTTGTGGTTTGGGTAGGGGATAAGGGATGGGTCGCGGCGCTACTCGGTGACTCATGACACACAACAATTCACTACACCATTGGGGAACCAAACCGGAGACCGCGGGGACGCCCGAGCCCCCCCAAGAGTGTCCATCGGGTCCTCTCTTCCGGTCGCCATCCGGCACGATGGCGCACACCCGGGATTTTTCACTAGATGGTGGGGCAGCCTTTCATGAGTGGCTAGCTCACTACTTGGGCCCCCAACTATCTGCGGTCGGCCAGCGGAGAACCGTGCCTCGGATCCCGCTGCTCTCCGAGTTTGATTACCCGATGCAGCGTCGTTGGGTATGCCAATTATAATCTTAGCGAGCAACGCAACAGAACCCACTCTTATCCCCAAACGGCTGGCCCGGACATCATGATGGAACGCGAATCGCTTGGCACCATGGCTTTGTCCGGGGGGTGGTACGTATGCCGGCGGCCGAAGCCTCCCACCACTTATCTTGTTGCTCCTTAGCGCCACCCAGGGGTCACGTGTAGGACATCGAGGGCTAAATCCTACGGACGTGAGCAGACATGTACCCCCAAGTTCGATCAATCAAGATTTGATACTTTAATTACATTGATAATTTATACACGAGTGAATAATATGTTATACTTTCTTCATAATCGTTAAATAATTTAATGACTCCAACTTTGCTAACTACCGTATTATATGAAAAAATCATAAATAATTATTTAATAATTGAATGCAGTGTGAGCATACAAAAACTCCTAGAGGTAAACGATCTGCAGACGCTGTGATAGCGTGATAGCACCACCACATTTTAATATTAGGTTATATTGCTTTATCAACAACTCATGTTTGAACTAGAGCGGGAAAGTTTCTTAACAGTGCGCTTTTAGAGTGATTATTTACTTACTTTCCGAGCATTTGTGACGAATACTTATGTAGGCCCTCTACTCCTCCGAAAACTAACGTAAAAGTTTGTTTTCCTTGATTTACTAATGGCACAGAAGCGTATTAATCATCGAGTTAACCCGAGCGGAGCCGCGTGCGTGTGACAAGTATAAATGATAATCGGGAGGTGCGTAATGTATTCTTCCATTTACCATTAGCGGGAAACAAAGGGGGCCGTAACTCATTCACTAATTCTCGGAGATTCCGGTGAATGATGGCAGCATCTTGGAATAGAGTTATACTGTTCATTGTATCGAACTCACTGGCTAGTAGTAATAAATATAAACCAATAAATGTAGCCATAGTTAAACATACATTTATAAATGAAGTGGGAAAATAAATTTCACAATTTGAATGTTTGACTTTAACTTAAAATCCAATTTGGTATAAGTACTACTTTTTCTAAAAATATCAATTTTTATTGAGTTCTTGTGTAGTTTTATACTTCATTGCCCAAGTTATATGATACTTTTATGTTTAATATTTACTTTGGCACTCAGAATTTACATTTAATACATAAGTTTTGATTTAAAAAATACACATTTATTTAGAAAATATAACCATCTATATACAAACTGAACTAACCTACTTACTTGATTCAGAAGTCATTGGTCGGCAATGTGCTCAAAATGCTGGCTGCGTTACCTCGTTGTACAGCGAGACTTAATTCGAGTGCACCTAGCCCCCATGGACACAGCGTTTCTACTCCAAATGGCACAAATATGTAACTTCTGTGGAGGTTTGAATATTTGCACCGTTTTGAGGATTCAGTTGCGGTAGCAGCGCCACTTGCCTGCTGCGATGTTGTTGGAAAATGAGACGGCGCCAAAGTGTCGATCCAAGTAGCGTCCCACACTAAGGGCCGACCCATCTTCCAAGGAATGAGTGTCATTCCATAGGGCCGTTTACCGTCATTGCGCATAAGGCCACTGGGTTTTAAAATTGCACTTCCAAATTCCCGACGGATGACGTCATTCAAAGCACTGTGGCAAGCTGTACGACCAGCACTCCTACACACGAAAGCCAATTGAGACCTAAGCGATCTACTTTTTCTCCGCATGTGCATCGGTGGGGAACAACGCAAGGAGCAACGACGCGCAGTGATCGCTACACGGAATGTTTTATTATCAAGCCTTAAATAATTTGTCATCAAATTATTATATAAGAACCTACAACCAAACACCCGATTCCCAACAAGAAACAGCTAGAAAACAAGCACGCTCTGTGGGCCCACTGGATGTTTCTAAATTTTTTTTCCATTCCAGATCACAAAGCGACTTATCTCACTGTCTCTGGGAAGAGGGGTATTTGAGCAGACTTCTGTCAGGGCAGGGTAATTTCCAGGCATCGGAAGCCTCAGCCAAATACGACACATCAGAAATAACTAAACTTAGTGTCAAAATTGTTGTTGTTAAATTTTGTGTTACAAGCACACAGAAGATAATCTGAGGATAAGAAAGCCGACGCAGAAACGCTTGCAATTTTTCGAATACCAAGACCGAATTGGTAGGGAAGCCTGACTCCACGCACGATAATCCAGAGAAATATTAAAAATGGATGGGAACCTATTTCTAACGATGTTATCTAATTTTTGTAGAAGGTTAAGGTGATTCCATAGTTGACAACACCGCAGAGTATACATAAATTTAGGTACGAATAAACAATATTTGATAATGATGTAGGCCATGTGTGGATTAATTTTCAGGAGTCTGTGCAAAGCACTTTGAATTTCTTTTATCTTCTCCTCAACAAAAACTGGAATAGATTCGTCATGGATAATATTGAATATTATTTGACCCTAAACGTTTAATGATGTGATGAATCGCGACGAGTCGTCATGTAGTCATTGACGACCACGACCGCTCTCTTAAAAGCGTATACGACTGACAAGAAGAAGCTGTAAAAATTGTAGATAAAAATAAGTACAAACAAACTGCAAACATTGACATTGTAAGTACCTTATCAAATACCTTATACTTATCATTTTCAAAAAAAACTATAACTAAAAAATACATTTTAACTAATACCTTTAAACGAGCAATTCTTGTATATATATAATCTGAATCTCGGAAACGGTTCCAACGATTTTCATGAAATTAGTATGCAGGGGGCGATAAATCGATCTAGTTAGGTTTCATTTTTAGAAAACATCGTTTAAAATTTAAAAGAACGAGCAAGGCTCGGTCATCCAACTACTGTCTATTTAATTTTACTATAAAAATAATTTATTTCATAGTCACTAGCGATCCGCCCCAGTTTCACTCGGGTGCAATTTCTGGTGTATTCAATAATAAAGTTACATAAAAAGCTTGCCCTGATAATTACAATCACAAAAAAAAAGAATCAGCCAAATCGGTCAAGCCGTTTTCGAGTTTTGCGAGAGTGTGAGACTAACAAAGTCAATTCATTTTTATATATAGATGAGTGAATAGGAATCTTTTAAGCAAGCACGCTGCATCTTTGGTCGCATCATTACTTTGCACCAGGTGAGATACAAGTAGTGGTTAAATACTTGCCTATCGAAAATGACAAAATAAATATTCTGTAGTTACTCACATTGAGAAAGAATTGACGTTGAAGCAACTTTAATATACTTATATATTATCATAAAAGAGCTATAATAATATTATTTCAATGCATTCATGGATTATTATTATGCAGGGTCGTTGCGCAGTATCGCGAACTTTGTAGTTGAAACTTGCACAATAGGCGAGAGCTCTTGGAATATGAAACCATTCGGTAACCGTTTGCTGAAATGCAATTTTGAATGGTCCATTATTTCTTTAAAATAAAAATGTATACCATGATGGAGACTGCTATGGATTTAATTTTATCTTGGCCAATTCTTTATTTCATTAGACACGTATACTTAGGCTAGAAAATGGCCGCGCTTATAATTGCTCGAAAATACCTACTTGTATTTGCAAATATTTATTTTGACACAAAATATAATATTTTTATGCATGAAAATTGAATTTTGCCATTATATTAACGTAATCAATCGATAAAAAAAAATTACATAGCCTTATTACTGGGCATATAAGAGGTAAGAGAGGAACGAATTATAGTCCCAATCTTTGTTATTAAGATTCAGCTGGCATTGCAGATGAATATTGGTAGGCCTGCGTTTGGTCTTTTGTTGTTATTTAATTATTGTAACATTTTCCATCATTGAATTTGTCTTAGACAACCGAAAATCAAACATATATTTTTCCCGACTGTCTCTGTATAATAAGTTCAAAACAGTAAGATCTACTTACTATTACTTTGACATTATTGTGTATCAATGTATCTCTTCACAAATAAAAACATATCCATTAGACACTAAGACTTGGCAGCGATAGAAGTCACCTAACAAACACCATCGATCAAGTCCTCGCTATATTGGCCGTGGCGTATTTATAGCCGGAGGTGGTCCAAAGCGCTGGCAGCTCATGTCTTATCTGCCACTTTAACCACGACCTTTAATACTGAGCAAGGCCACTTTAACAACAGCTGTTAATGTATGTGTGAACGGAGAAGGGATATCGAAAGAACTGAATGTACTCCCGCTGGGAATCAAACCCGATACCCATTACAAAAAATGTGCTTGGCAGTTGGAACTTATCATTGTAAATTAGATATCATTATTTATTGTATGTTTTTGAGCTATAACAACTGAAACATTTTGTTTGTATATTAAGTTATACCCAATTATTTATTTACTTGATTGAACTTGTTCTGACTTTGACAACATCTTGTCTGGAATGAAAATAATATTATTCGCTGAAATTCAAGTTGAAGCATCGGTTGTCGAACAATAAGGCCTATAACAAGATTACAGACGACTTGTCCCGAAGGTCGTCAATGAATAAAGTGGTTGAAGTAAGTAAATAGATCAAGATAGGATAAGATAAGATGGAATCAAGCCTTTGCAAAATAGCAACTTTCAAGCCGCAATGCGAAGTATACTAGGTACTGATATATTATTAAATTACATTTTCGTAATATAATTTCATGTTATATTTAGTATGAAGGTTATGAAAAGGTTTTTGTCTGTCCTTCTTACGAACCAGAACACCGTCATTTTTTAAATTTACGTGTGGATGATAGTTAAAGAGCTTAACAAAGGCTGCTTTTATTCATGATTTATTATTTTCATGATGATGAGTTCGTAAAAAAATACTCTGTAACATACCCGTTACCGAGTTTATCTATCTGTTATAGGCTAACGTTTGACCACTATCTCACCTAATTGTTATCGATGATGTGATGGTCTTAAATACTGGTTTGTTACATATTGTTTCCACTTCAGAGTGATAAACGAAATGGTAGCTGATCCTGCTAATCAGGTGAGGACGAAATTATGTCCTAACTTCGATGATTTCATCTCAATGTTACCTTCACTGGAAACTTATGCTTGTCTATATTAGAACGATAAAAAAACTATGCAAATCATTTAGTAGGGAATTTGTCCTGTGTGGTGTAAAGGAAGCCGCGGCACAGAGCTAGCTTAAAATATATTTACGACTTCAAAAACTCTATTGAATCTTTCTAAGTTTAACATCAGTTACGTCAGAAAAAATATTTGATTTTTACTTCTATTATTTATGATAATTTTATTCAGAGAAAAACTATGATTGAATTCAAACTTGCGTAGGTATCTAATTGGTTTTGTTTCATAAAAGTTAAATTAAATTCTAAAGAAAACAAAAACAGAATACTTGTGCATTTAAAATACTAGACTTTTTACCCGACTGCGACAAGCATAGGATAATGTGATGTGAAAGAAGGTAATGTGCTTATCAGCTTATGTATGTATTTATATTTGCTCTTTATGGTGCTCTAGAGACCAAACCCGTGGGCCAATATTGATGATATCAATCGACTGGTCTTCATCTTGCAAGTCTCACTAAAGACATGTATCAAAAATTTATATGACAATATAAATAAACCATAGTGTGATAATGAAAATAGTCCAAATATGTTATTTTAATTGAAGTTTTGATTAGGGATTCTTCAAGTTCCTTCATATTTACCACATAATTAAAGATTATTAAACACCAAAATGGTAGTAGAGCTTGACGTAGGTACACATACGAGTGTGTCTTATTTAATTAGTTCTAATGAATGTTGACCAGTCATGACTGGGAAAACTACTGATCCATCGTCAATTATAGGTTCATGATTGCCAGATAGAACCATTACTACTACGTCGTTTGTCATCCTTCATCTACTCTCGGGATTATACTGATTACTCTCCGCCTGAGTCGGCCGACGGACAAGTATCGATTGACCATTAGAGGGTTCCGACCCTGTCACGCACCTAATTGTTTCCTAATCCCGTTCCCATTGACAGACCGCGATACTGACATGAGTGACACTAAGGGATAATCTTAGTTAAAAATTATAATCTCTACTTTATATTATAAATGCGAAAGTAACTCTGTCTATGTGTTACGCTTTCAAGCCTAAAGCCACAGACCTTTTTTTTAAACATTAACGCTTTCACACTCTCAACCCCACACTAAGTTCGATGACTTGTATCGTGGGTGCCGGAAACATTCACATTACACACACAATCACAGCCAGAACCAGAATCACAAATTTTCCATGAGGGGAAAACTTGTGTTCCTGCCGGGAATCAAACCTGATTCCCCTGCCTAGAAGGTGAACGCCATCCAACTAAGCCAATGAGCAGTTAAAAGTTCAGGTTTGGATGAGATTTGGTACAGATATTATTTTATTATTAGAGCGTAGAAAAGGACATACGCGGGGCGCAGTTAGTTCTTTTTATTAGGGAAATATATCTATCACGGTTAATATTTGAGTATTATTAAACGTATTGAAGGGCATTTTAGACCATAACACCAATACGCTATAGTTTTATTTATATTGTACCACGTGACTAGGGAGCGAACTATCGTTATCCAAGAACATCTCGCTTAACATATTTACACAAGTAAGCTAGATTACGTATGCTGTAAAAGTACATGTAAAGACGTGTCAAGGTGCTGTACAGTACCTCTGAGCTTTAAGAGCGTTATTTTAATATTTGCATTATTCAGCGAGCACCTGTTTAATACTGGTTAACCGTCGCACTTAAGTTGCTCTGCAATGAGGTCAAAGACGAGTCATCGTCTACAGAGGTACAGAAAGAAAGAGATTATATTAAATAATTGACCTCAATTAGGTAAATAAGCCGTGGTGACCAATATATTTAAATAGCTATTTCAGATTCAGATTAGGAATAAGAATAAGAAAATTTTATTGTTATAACTATGTATATAGCAGATGTAAAATATATAATTTGACTCAACAGTTTGTCCTCTTCGGACGTACAATAGTTGTAACTTAAGTTACTAATTGGAAAGATTATCGTAAAAATAATAAAAAAAATATCATCATTACAAAATATGTGACTGAAATTTACAGATATATACAAAATTCAGTTTCAGTTATTCAGCATCATAGTACTCTTTAAGGATATAGCGACCTTACTTATAAGCCATTGTTTGAGCGTTGATTTAAATGGTTTACCATTAAGGGCTTTCATGTGTGTAGGTAAGTAGTTATACATCTTAATTGCATTAACGAAAGTACTTTTATAGAACATTGTGTTATTTATCTGAGGGATTGATTGTTTATTGCCTTCATATATACCTAACAAGGTGTTACATTAAAAAAGGCAGGTACAATGTTTCACATGGATACTGTCGGGCGCAGCAACTTAAAAAAGAATAGGACGCAAACTTAATTATAAAATTTTAAGATTCCAGGATTTTGTTGTCATTTCAGGAATTTCGTGCAATTTGTTAATTACTAATATAATTTCCAACAGGTCTCTGTGATCAGTACAAAAAATATCCATGTGAAAGTCGGCCCCAGCTATGAAAATTAAATGTCTGTCAGTCGGATTTTATCAGTATTCACAATCAGACAAGATCTATCGAAACAATGTAATCATTATAACTTATCAAGCCGTAACAGAGAAACTTCATTGCACTATACTACGAAAATATTACAATGTAATACTACTCATAATATCGATCTTATAGTGTTTGTATTTGTATTTATAGTACAACTAGCTGACCCGCCCGGCGTTGCCCAGGTAAACAAAAGCTTACACATAAACGCTTTCTCACTCACAGCCCCACTGTAAAAGTACTATAAGTTGTGTCTTGGGGCCGTAATTAATTAACACCACACACACAACATTCACGTCATACCCGGAACCAGAAACGTAAACTGCCCGTGGGGAAAAACTTTGGTTATTGTGTTCCCACCGAGATTCGAACTCGCTGCTTTAAAGACGAACGCGCACTCATCTACGCCAGTGGGTAGTTCAAAGTTCAAAGATTCCGCACCCTGCGTCGCCCGGTTAAAAAATCTACACATAAACACTTCCACATTCACAGCCCCAAACTAAGTTCAGTGACTTGTAGCGTGGGGCCGTAAACATCCAAGATTCACAACATATTATAAACCAGGAAAACAAATTTCCCGTAGGGAGAAAACTTCTGTTACCACCGCGAATCGATCCCGCTGCTTTGAAGGCAAACGCGCACCCATTTACGCGAGTAGATAGTTCAAAAGATGACCCGCCCGGCGTCGCCCTGTTAAAAAATATACAAATAAACACTTCCACATTCACAGCCCCACACTAAGTTCAATGACTTGTATCGGGGAGCCGTAAACATCCAAGATTCACAAAGCATTCACAACATACTCAAAACCAGGAACACAAATTTCTCGTGGGGACAAATTTTCTAGGTAAATTACCACCGGTAATCGAACCCGCTGCTTTGAAGGCGAACGCGCACCCATCTACGCCAGCGAGCAATTCAAAGTTCAGGAACAACCCGCCCGGCGTCGGCCGGGTAGTAAATATTAAAAAACATACCCATAAACGCTTTCACATTCACAACCCCACACTAAGTTCAATGACTTGTATCATGGGGCTGCAAACATCCAAGATTCACACAACATTCACAGCATACTCAAAACCAGAAACACAAATTCCCGTGGGAAAACACCTGTGTTCCCACCGGGCATCAAACCCGGTGCTTTAAAGGCAAACGCCAACCTACGCCAGCGGGCAGTTCAAAGTTCAATGATAAGACTAAACAAAAAAAAACAGTCGAATTACGCAGTAACTGTTCCATTCTGTGATCCACCGTTTTCACCCTCAAATAAACTTAACGATTTCTCCTAGACTATAGGTCCAAATTATGTGCAGTAAAGAGCAAATTGCATCTACGTGAACTACGTAAGCCGATGAAATAGGTTTTTTTGATAAGGATTAATATTAAATACTTAAAAAAAGCCAACGAAATAGAAGCCGCTATTTTTTAATGTGCAGGAATTCGTAGTACGTGTCGGTACATTTCTGACCCGTCCCCCTCACGGGCGGACCGTGAAACTAATTTCACGATTTCTCATAGACTATTTATCCAAATCATATGCAGTAAAAAGCAAAATGTATCTACATGAACTACGTAAGACGATGAAATAGTTTATTTTGATAAGGATTAATACTGTATTTCTCAAAAAGCCAACTAAACAGAGGCCGCTTTTTTTTCAGATTTTTAACAAAGAAAAGTATTTTTTCTGAGCTATACATACATGTTAGATATATGCTGTCGCGGACTTTTTTGTAAAACTCATAAAGGCCAACATTTTTGCCATACATTGTATTCAACTATGTCTTACCGTTTAGTCAGCGTACGCCGATAAAGCGGAAAGTTAGCAAATTTTTCTCCGACTTGTCTTACGAATATTATTATTTTGAACTGATAACTAACTTCTATCCCGACAAAACATAGCCTATGACACTCAGCGATAGTGTAGCTATCTATTGGTGAAAGAATTTTTAGAATCGGATCAGTAGTTTCAGAGATTACCTTTTACATACAAACAAACAAACAAACAAACTTTACCTCTTTATAATATTATTAGTATATTAGTATATATTAGTATATTAGTATAGATAACCGTCGTGGTAATCTACTGGGACTAGGAATCGTCAAGTCAAGAATGAAAAGATATCTTCTAGGCAAGCATATCTTCGGCTGCATCATCGCTTTCCATCAGGTGAGATTGTGGACAAATATTATTGGGCATAAAAAAAAACAAAAAATATGAATAGGTTTTAACGAGTAAAATAATTATTTCATCTCAATAAGAGCGTATTCTACGGAAACTGGAGCTTCTAAAAATATCTTCTACAATTAAATGACTACATCAATGACCAGTCTAGCCGGTACAATTTCTGTGTCAACGTCTTCGACAAACACTACACAAATTTTTGCATTTATGATATTAGTAAGCGCGCCTTCAATCCCTTCAACCGCACCTCTGATGGATGTTGTTTGAGGGCATGGACGTCGGTACACGCATTATTCAAGTAATATTTACTCGTCACACTGTGTGGATTCCCGAAATAAAACGTCTCCGATGTCACTTGCGATATGAATGCGCAAGTTCTGTTTAGTGTGGTATGCAGGTTTGGCGAGCGTTTGACTACCTACGGCATCTTGTTATGTGACGATGCGGTCAACGATGAAACATGCTTGCCCAAAAGATTCGCTAATTGAAGATTCTCAGATTATATTTGTCGAGAAATACAAACTCTATTGGGTGTTAAATATCTTGCGGTACGCAAAATAAATAAGGGAACAAAATGCTCCACATACATTCCGAATGTCCTGTTTCATGATCTATAATACTGATGTTCTATCTGAATTGTTCCAGATAAACCATTCACATTTATAATATTGGTATGCATGTAGGTATTCAGCTGTAAGCATAGACATCGGATAATTCCAGCTTAAGAAGGTTGTCACAATTTTGTCCATGAAACAAAATCAATTACAGCTCCAGACATAAACTGATTAGACAGTTTGAAGTGCGAGACGCATTATACGTATATAAACACGTAATCTTGCTGTTATACTATGTAGATACACGTTCATGGGCATTTCAGTTTCAATTCAAGTGATTATCAATTCAATTTATTTCTCTTTTCTTTTGTTAAGTATATTAGTTACTACATATGTTCGGCATAAAAATAGTAGAGATAGTTAATTCGCATATGAATTTGTCATAATCAAAGTCAAAATTAATACTAATTGGATACGAACAAAAATATAATTTTAAATCCAAGACAATTTATTGTATTAATAATAAAATAAAGCCTAGTTAAAAAATGAAATAATATTAAGTTTTACTTTTTCTTAAATTGTAACTGTACATTTTATTATTTAGTTATTAAGATATAATATTGTATGTCCGAAAAGGACGAACTGTTGATACCTATGTTAAACTTTATAATCTTGTTTAACACAGCTATACACATTAAAATTTATGTTTTTATTTCTATAAAGTAAATTGATTTGAATACTTTTTTCTTCAAGTTACACCACATGACTTCAGGATACACCAGTGAACGCGGATACACGATTCATTTGAATAGTACCAAAAAATCAACGGTAAAACTGGTAAGTCGAGGATAAAAGACCGCGCCCGCTGGGTCACACCCACTAGAGAAGATAACACCAGGGAACGGCTAACTATCAACTGGACATGTGAAACTGAACACACGGGCGTCCAGATAGAGGAACTAACAATTAGAAATTTCGAACTCAAATAATTTGTCTTTTAGAAAAAGTCATTTTCTTTTGTATGTTTTTATGTGTTAGCTAAACATTATAGCTATACAGAAAACACATGAGAGGAAATACTTCGTAATTACATACAAGAAAAATAAATGTCCTCAAAAAATAGATACTAAAGTTACGGTGTAGTCTGTTCGCTGCTTGCCCCCTTTCTGATTTTGGTATTATTCTATCAATTAATTAATACAAATTGTTGATCTTTGTCCCCTTTTTGAAGTTCTGTTCCTTAACATATTATTTTTTGTTGGACTAGTAACGTAAATAACCAACATAAATTTGCGGTACCTATATAAACAGTAATCAAGACATTCTACGTTATGTAAAGTAAACTCGTGCTGATATTACGATGCGAAAACATATCATTATTTCCAAATATTATTATATAATAACATGACTCATTTGACTGTTTTGCTTATACCATTTGGTGAAATGGCACATGAACCTGAGTATTTTGTTGACACTGTTTGAAACTGAGTATTTTGTTGTATTTTGAGCAAGATTTGGGGTAAAATATTCCTAAAACTGCGTATTGTATCATATAGTATAATCTTTTATATGTATATATTTGTATTTTCTCTGATTCAATAAAATAGTTGTATATTTTGCTTTTAGGTAAATAAACTCTAAAACTACACAAATATAATAGAAATTATATTCATATTCTTATTTTATTCAATTATTTAGAATGCTTTACTATCGACCATAAATCGTAAGTGAAGCCGTCTCAAATCATAATAAAATAACGTAACGTTACGTAAAATAACACACACTTACAGCCCTACACTAAATTCAATGAATTGTGTGTGAGAAACATTCACATTCCGTGGAAGGGAACTTGTGTTTCCACCGGAAATCGACTCCTGCTTATAAGGAAATTGATCTTTTGGTGCTGCTGCATTTGTTGATGTTGCAAGCAACCTTTAATTGTTGCAGCTAGAAATACATTTTCATTTTTATCCACATTAAAAATAAATACATTCGTTTTCACAAAAACATGGCGAACCAAACCATTATAATAATATTTCTGTGATCCAATGAGAACATAAAAAATGTATCTATATTAGTTCTAACGGATCTTAAGATCAGTTGAGAACAATAAAAGATCATTTATGTTAGTTGCAACTGATCTTATGATCAATTGAGACCAATAATATAAATTTATTTTAGTTGCAATTGATCTTGAGATCAGATGGGACCAACAGTTATGATCGGTTAATGTGAAATACTGATACTATGATCTAAAGCTTGCGGCATTCGTCCTTTGAAGTCAAACATGGCTCCGTCCCTTTAGTCACAACCATAACGTAACAACTGCTCGCTAATGAGCTCAATGTCAACAAACAAAATAAGGTTGAACAAGGAAAACAAAAAGCAAAAAGCTCCACATTTTTCTATATTCGCAAAACATGCTCACAGCCTACACAATCTACAATGAAGGAAAAATTATTTACAGTTGGGATATAAATTTGACTTGAGACTAGGAGAGATTAATAAAATTAAAATCGATCGTCACGTATATTTTACACATTACTAAATCTGAACTTAATTAATCCTGATTCAAGATAAACTGCCCCAAGATGAATTTGATCCGGCTCAAGATTTAATTAAAAGAACAAAAACAAAACGAGTGCTTTGGTACTCGTAATATTGATTCCGAAGTTAAATATCGTAATTCAGCCTCGCTCAGTTCACGCTCCATCGGCTGGTAAGAAGAGCCTTTTAATCAAAATTTGGGAGCCCTCGGAAATTAACGAGGAATCAGGAACCGAGACGCTTTCGGGAGATTGAGGCGCTTTTGTTTTTTTTCAGTACTTGAACGACACAAGTCTTATACCGGTGGAATATATGATTTGGGATTCAAAGTGAGAACAGTCCCTTTCTTTGTGGCCAAAGACGATAATTTAACCACTATCTTACCTTTTGGTAAGTGATGATGTAGCTGAGTGTCAAACATGTACTTTGACTTGTTTCAGAAAGATCACAAATAGAAGTTGAAAAAATATTCTTCAACATTGAACCAGTACTAAATATTTCAGCTGCAAATCAGATTGTACATAATAACAGTAAATTCATATGTACAACAAGCAACCGTTTACATTATTCAAATAACGACTTCAAAGAAAATTAAGAGCTGTTATTTTAAGATTACACAATTATTTTTTATATGAACTCATGGATTTCACGAGCACGAATCTACTACTGCTCCTCTATTACCGCTTTTAAGCTCAGAAATGTTTTGACTTTAGGTACTGGACCTGGAAGCACCCAAAATCATCCCAGTATTATAATAGACCCAGTAGTATCCCAGTATAGTTGTATGGTATCGTTAGTAGGTAGAGCCTACCGGGCGGCGTCGCCAGGTCGGTCCCCCGCGCCGCGCCTGCCGCCGTCGACGCTCCACAAACAATGGCGAATTTGTCACGACACGCTTACAATAACGACCCGCTGTCGGAATGGTGTTAGCTATTTATCTTCTTTGATAGCTACTATATAATGGTGAACAAACGATGCCGATCAAAACAAGAAAATTAGGAGTTAATACATGTCGCCGCCGCACGCGTGACGCGTCTTCAGCGCACTAAAAATAATAGTTTATTATGTGACATAAAAATGATCCAGCGCCTAATATATGTTATGTAACTAAATTGACCCGACTACATCAAAGCAAAAAAATAAGTGGGTGATAATTTTACCAACGTAATATATACATAGGTATGTACTTACATTAGATTTTCCTCACAGATCAATTTAAAAATAATAAGATTAATAGGCTGAAGACACTTACAGCCTCACACTAAATTCAATGACTTGTGTCGTGGGTGCTGGAAACATTCATATCACACACACAACCACATCAGAACCAGAAATACAAATTTCCCTTGGGGAGAAAACTGGTGTTCCCATTGGAAATCGAGCTCGATATTATGTTTAGAAGGCGAACTCTTTTTTATGCCTTTGTATGTATATTATTGTTAGAATATCCTACTAATATTATAGACCCGAAAGTTTGTGTGTGTGTGTAAATATGTAAGTGTGTAAGTATGTTTGTTCCCTCTTCACGCTTTAATGGCTAAACGGATTTGGATGAAATTTGGAAAGTACATAGCTTATACCTAGAATTAACATAAAGGCTACTTATTAACTTGATAATAGCGGGCGAAGCTGCGGGGCACGGCTAGTATATAATAAACTAGCATTACCCCGCAGCTTTGCCGCTTTTTGCGGTAATCATAACAAAAAAATATCTATGAAAATAATTACAAGGCCTCTAACACCAAATTTCATAAAAATATTACAGAGGTTACAAATATGCATCATAAAATATACTTACAATAATTATTCAAAATTTCGCATTTTTAATATAAAAATTGTGATAAGTGTGTTTGGTGAAGTATATGATTCCGCTTAATAATATTAAGATGCACTAAAGTTTAATGAAAGAAGTAAGCTTATACTGTATAAGATCTAGTTCAAACACATTCTCTCAGCTTGTGATTAATAATGTACTAGTAATGCGATTGCATGCACCAACTTACTTAGCAACTTATATTACTTCAATAACTTGGCTTGGCAACTTCAGTTATTAGCTTGAGTAGTCGAGCTGGGTACCTATTGTCATGTTTCTTTAAACTTCCAGTTGACTAGCTTTTACGCTCTCAGTTTTAATGCTGTATTTTAATATTATTTTATTTACTACATATGTGGCAGATGTAAGATAGTTATTTATATTATTTAATACAAAATCCTAAGTATTCAATTTAGATTCATAGACGAAACGCTTTTCATTGCACCAAAAAAACCCGTCTTCAACGTTTGTATTTTGGATTTGGCTGGATCGATTTCGATAAAATGTATATGAAACCACCTCTGAAATATAATCTACCGAACAAAAAAAAACATCATAATCGATTCATAAGTGGCGGAGATATTGCGTAACATACATATAAAATAAAAACATACAGTCGAATTGAGAACCTCCTGTTTTGTAGTCGGTTAAAAAACGTTGTCAACTTCAAAAAATTATAACAGTATGTAGTGTAACTAAAGAATGACAGTATGTAGTGTTTGTGCACGACAGCAAAAACTGTCATACTAGTACGAATTAGCGCATGAGCATTCGTAAATATGTAGCCGGATAACGGCCAATACTTAAACGTATGAATATTTGGTAAAATGTGTTTCTGAAGGTTGGCCATTGGTCCTGGATGCCTTCTGGCGGCTTGAAAGTTATGCGCCACACAAAATCACACGACAAGCAAACAATAACTAGAATGTTTTGAACGATATAATACAGAATATTATAGTGGCTAGGAGTGTCAGACGTAATGAACCTAAGTGCGTCCGCTAAGCCCAGCGCTCTGATGCACTCCGCCACCCGCGGAGACGCGCTCGCCGGTCACGGACACAGACGAGTTAGAGTAGAAGAGACTAATTTTACCAGCTAATAGATCAAATATAAAAGAAGAGTTGTTACTGTTAAATAAAATGACACGAATTGTCGTAGATTTTCTTTAAAATTTCATATTTGACTGGATTGTATAGTGTAAACATTATAAATTCCATATCCTTCTAGGCTTATTGAGCTTACCATTCTCAACAACATCATTACTTATGTGGTTTTAAACTTAATTTATTGGTTGATTGATACCAAATAGTGTGCCAGTGTCTTTATTACCCGTGAGAATGAATAAGTATCTTCTAGGCAAGCAAGCTAAATCTCCAACACTTTCCATCAGGTGAGAACTGTCTCATATCTCACATCTATATCAGGTAAGCCACTTTTGACAATTAGGCCACTGGGCCAAATGCTTGTCAATTGAGCATAAAAAAATAGTGTCTAAGTAACGCTACTTAAAATTTTAAAAGAACATTGCTATTTTATTTTACCAAGCAGGATGGTTTTAAAACAACTGTAGCGAAAGAAGCGCAGAAATGTCCCATCTGTACTCTACCAAATCCAACCTCATCTCGCTATTGCTCTAACACCCAGGCTGCAATCGTGGCTAACTGTTTAATGTACGAACAGTTCCTAAGTGATTCACAACGAGCGTTCCTGTACCCTATCTCGGGGTGATAAGAGTGAAAATGGTCAAACTTTGGGAAGTTTCAAGCGCTGTCGAGTTCGGGTTCAATTATACAAGTTGTTTGTGCAATGCGCATATCAGACCTTGTTGTTGCAATTATTTTTTAATTAGGTTCTGTTGTTTGGAAAACACCATTTTCTGGATAACGTAGAATAGATAAAAGCATTTTTGGAATCGTTGACAGATAAAACATCTACAATGTGACGAGCTAAATAAAAAATTAAGCACATTTTTTTAATATGGTTCCGTTCGCTACGCCCACAGTAGAGATAGAAAGAAAAATGTAACATATAAATAATTTGAGTTTGAAAACTATCGCGAGTGTTATTCATTATTAATGTTTACTAAAGGAGTTCGTTCGACTAAGGATAAAGAGTACCAGCCGGTTAGTAAACATTAATATATAAATAATTGTTTGAAAAAATCCCTCTTCTGTGGTGTGGCCCCGGTGCAGGTGTCCCATGCATGCCCCGGTCTTACTGCAGTCATTCCTAAAATTTGTTTTTATTAGATACTAGCCGTGCCCCGCGGCTTCGCGTTAATTAAGTTGGCAAGCATGCAACATCTTCGGCCGCATCATTACTTTCCATCAGGTGAGATAGTGGTCAAATGCTTGCCTATCGAGTATAAAAAAATAATAGTTATAAAGCCTATGTGTTATTCCGGAACCTAACCTATCTACATTATAAATAGTAACGTGGTAACAAACATTCACACACACAAACTTTCGCATTCATAATATTAGTAGGATAGGATGACTACTAATATTTGCAAATATGTTGTCTACTATCTGTGCATGGCCTACAAAGATATTAATTGATTCTTCTCGAGTGGTTCTTCTTTCAGTAGTCGAATGCTTAATTCGGTCGAAAAGTATATCAAGTGTTGCATTATTTGCAATCAGAATATCGTGAAAATCATGAAATTATTTCCTGAAATTGTTAGTGATTCAATTCTTGACATTCATCAACATTGAAACGATAGAAGAGGGTACCATAGAGTGCGACGATGCGTGACGCGTAATGAGGGTACCTCGGTAGATGGTGGACTCTTGAGCCCGTGTGGAGAGTTTACTATAAATTTACATATGGACTCCTATCCTATCTACTCTACATCGCTGGCATGAGCATCTCCTGGACATTCGTTTCCGTGACTTGGTTATGGCTTGGGATATTTTATGTTATTAGTAAATTTTATCGTAACCGCTGCCAGGTGGCGCACAATTTCGAAAGGTATACATGATGTAAACTTTTTCGACACCTTAGTTACGATAACGATGGAAGTTTTCGCAATATTTACAAAAATCTCGGATGGAATTTTTGTGGAGTTATAACCGGCTTTACACTAAGGCGCACAAAATATATGATTCGTTACTAATCTAGAAAATGCTAATATATATAATTTTGAAAATACATACATTGTGTGTGTAATGTTAATGTTTCGGCACCCACAACACATTATATCGAACATAGGTAAGGCTGTGTATGAAAACGTTTATTTAGAGTTTGTTACTATAAATTTCAAGTTACAGTGCCCATTATAAAACTATAAGAACTATTAAATAGTAATCAAGTAAATGACACAATTGCAAAAAAAATTAATATCGTATACTTAACTTACACAATCGTAAAAGAATATAAAATTTTTGAACAAAAGCTTTTCTTATATTAATTATTGTAAACACATTGATAATTTTTTTTACAATAAGGCCACAAGGGCGAGCTTAACCCTTCACAGAGATTTTTTCCAGCAAACCTTTTAAGTAGGATATAATTTAAAGGAGCGAGTAGGTTGTTGTGTACATAGAAATATGATAACATTACAAGTTACTAATAATAAGTTACAAAAATATGTTCAAATTTTTTATAATAATAGACAACATATAAAATATAAAAAGTTAAATATAAACAATAAAATAAAGTAAGAATACATACCAATATCAATAAATATCACCTATATATAAATTACACTTAATACCAATCGGCTTTATAGAAAAACACTGAATAAAAATAGAGTCAACTTAAAACTACTTAATCCTCCCGTTGATTTCAAGCCACAATCTTAGATTTCATTAGAAGACATTGCCTTAGGTCACCATTAAATAGAACTTTGGTCTATCCAACGGCTTGCCGAACAAAGAATCTCCGTTTTTGCAATTAATGTTCTGTCATAAAGCAAAGGAAGCGTGCCAAAGGACTGTCATCTAGTCCTTCGTAAAGATGGCCCTTTCCGAGACTAAGGGTCATAAACGAAGACCCTGAGAGGCAGGGGAAATGGCAGGACTGAAACGGCAAGACAATGTCCTCTGACATGTTTTATGAAGGATTTTATACGCAGCGTGTGTTCTTGGGTTGTTTTTATGTGGCCGGAGAGATTGTTTTCAATCTGCCTCAGTAAGCATTGTCGTTGGGTTAAACTGTGGATATTTTGTGGGTGGTGCGTTTGTGGAATAGAATAATGCAAGATTTATTAAGTAAGTACTTATAGATTGCAATAAATGTATATTAATAATTTACAGCTCCTATTTTGCCATAGCATACATAAGCATCAATGTGATGCATTGCTTCCCGGGCTCTCGGAGCAGTTAATAGCATAGACAAAGTACCCAATTAATGCTAGTAACTAACCTAACCTTTTCCACCATTCATGAAAGCTATTTACCTTTTAGAGCATTCCCATTTCATTTACATTTCTTCCTTTCGGTAGTTGTGATTGATCATACTGCATCACAATTTGCATAAACTTAACAAAAAACATATCACATATAAATACTTACGGCTTCACACTAAGATCAAAAACTTGTTTCGTGGGTACACGAAACGTGCATATCACACATAACACATAATATTTTCTTTGAGGAGAAAATTTGTGTTTATAGACTAATTACCAACTAAATTTTTTACAGTTTACATGCGATTTGTATGGCCATCGTGTGAGTCTGAGCATGAACCCCTGGGATACTTGTACCAGTTTCCTGTTCATGGCAAAGTTGTAGCATAACCAGAAGTTACGAATCGATTACAAGTTTCAAGCTTCAACAAATCGCCCCCGTGTTCTACAAGTTGGGTATTACATGGACTAATAGGAAGGTGTTCAGATTTTATGTTCAACATTTTGCAATATTGCGGATAAAATTAAATCACCCGCTTCTTTTCGATACTTGATTTAAATATTTTAAAACAGAGAAAAATATTCAGTTGTATCTAAAAAAATTGAAATGAGTACGACGATGTACGAGTAGGTAATGTGTTTTTAAGAAAATTAGGATTATTTCATCTTTCTGGCTAAGTTAATGATACGTAAAAGTTTTTAGGAATATCTTCCATACACGCGTCTTGAAACTTTTTCAAGTATATTTTCCATACACGCGTCTTGAAAACTTTTTCAAGAATATTTTCCACTCACGTGTCTTGAAACTTTTTCAAGTATATTTTCCATACACGCGTCTTGCGAACATTTTCAAGAATATCTTCCACACACGTGTCTTGAAAACTTTTATGTTTTGGTTACATTATGATAATTGATTATCATAATGTAAGCAAAAGATAAGATCCCTGTAAGATAATTTTTTAAATCAGAATCAACTACACCATAATTATTTCAGGAACTCTTCATACGTTCTAAATTATTTTATAGGAGTGGCTAGTTAGACACTAGTCGTAATGTGTTCACTTATAAGAAATTTAAAAAAATCTAGTTGTTTCATTCACGCCTTAAAAAGCGTTAACTTACGCAAAAAAGATTTAAAAAAATATAATATTCTCTCGTATTGACCGAACATTTCTTGTGGAAATCACTTAAAATGCTTTAATTTTTATCTTTATTGGGCTAGCGTTTGATCAATATCTCACTTGATGATTTTTAGGTGGTTTAGATGTACCTGAAAATCACTTTAACCTAATTCTATTGCTGCGAAATTGTTGTAATAATTGTACTGGCTACCTTTCGTGCACCATAAATATCCAGATGGAGAGGATATCCATTAGTTCCTCGGTAGCCACAAAGGGCGCTCCGGTGTGATTAATGACACCTCAGACTATTAGACAAGAATAGTATACCTATGTTCTGCCGCAATATTAATAAAAGAACCTTCTACAATTTATTGCCTGTAATTTTGTGTACTGTAATGTACACCTTTCATTCAAAAGATTTACCGAATCATTTAAACAACAAAGCTGATTTTGATGAATAAGATTGGTTATACTACTACAAGGCAAGGTGATATTTTTAAATTAATAAAATCAAATTAGCGTCTGTTATGCTCCATAATGTAGTGACAACAAAAATAAAAAAACCGGCCAAGTGCGAGTCGGACTCGCGCACAATGGGTTCCGTACCATTATCTATAAAAACGGCAAAAAAGTCATGTCTGTTGTATGTGAGCCCCCTTAAATATTTGTTTTATTTTAATAAAATTATTTATTTTTAAAGTCAATATCTATATAGATTACTAAATATTCTGTGAATATTTCAAGAGTCTGCTGTTGCCGTTATCAATACCGAGCAAAAACGAGCAAAATAATCACGTTTGTTGTATGGGTCTCCTTAAATATTTTTTTATTCTGTGTTATTTGTTGTAATAGCGGCAACAGAAATACATCCTCTGTGAAAATTTCAACAGTCTAACTATAATGGTTCATGAGATACAGCCTGGTGACAGACGGACAATCAGACTGACGCACAGTGGGCTGAAAATCGAGTTTCATAGACATAGACATCTTTTATTATAAACATTTTTTTTCTTGTTGTAAACCAACATAGAACCTTATCAGTAGCCCTAACTATATCATATTTATGCACCTTACACGATTATGACGCAGTTATGATTTTTCGAAATAAAATTTGTATGAAGAAAAACATGAAAATCGATATTTTTCGGCTTCCGTGCGAGTGCCCGTTATTTCCTCTGGTATGATTAATGTACTTATTTTTTACTATCTTTTGACATATTGCACATACCGGGCACGCGATGGACTTCAGGTGAAAAAAAAAAAAATTATAAATAAAAATATTCCGCATTTTAGCCATTGTTTAAAGTGCATTAAGTCCTAATAATAATAATTCGACACTCACCTAACCATTGTTACAGTTTTAATGCTGTATTCAGTTGCCAAGCTTAGAATTTATATTTTAATCCCTTATTTATGGTTTTACGATACTTAGCTATTAATGCTAATACTTGTTATGTATTCATTTATTAATGACCCATTGTACGGTCATTAAGATACTCGGCATTGTCATTGTTACAAAATTTAAGGCGAAGGTAAAAAAAATATTAAAATTACTACTAATCTTTAACTACCTGCTAAACCGTAACTATTGATTATTGATTGTATTCTAAAAATCATTTAAAAATGAGTCGGTATCTTTAAACACACGTGCTTTATTTTGGTTTATTGTAGTCATTATCTTTTAAAAAGATGTTTTAGGCACTTACCTACTTATCACTTGTTATTGTGTTGTTTTATGGTCGGTAGCCTGTATGAAGTTAGTATAAATTAGGATGATACTAAATATTTATTTAGTTAAATTATAACTTCCCTGCGTGTAAGGTGTGCGAAATTTCGAAAAGGGTGAGTTAAAAATGGAAAGATATAGTTTGAAAACCAATCTGGATCTATTTGTGATTCTGAAACAGTCTGGCAAGCTTGGGAACTATTTAAGACTGTCAGAAGTGTTGATTCTCAGTTGAGTTTGAGTTTGTCTGAAGAAGATAGAGACACACTTCAAGAATTCTGTCGAAGATTTAGTCAGTCTTTGATAAAAATATGGAAAACTGCGAAATGTAACACAGAGACTTTCAAAAGACACTATGCAAATTGGTTGGAACAGGACATCGAGTGGCCAACTTGTGTGCGTGAAAATATACAACAACCAAAACCAAACCAAGTTCAAAAAAAAAGCAGGTTTATTAATTGATGTAGTTAGCAAGGATCGGGAACAACCAATGATGGAAACACGGCAAGAAAGTTTTTCGAGTTCCCTGAAAAAACCGCTGCAATCACTGGGCTAGATGAAGATCTTATACGCAGGTTTGCAGTCATACTGCAAGTCATATCATCAGGTGAAACTATAAACACGGAAAAATTCAAGGAATACACTCGCAAGACTGCGGAGAAGTACACCGAACTGTACAATTGGTACTACATGTCAGTAACCGTGCATAAGATTCTTATACACGGTGCTGACATAGCCAATGTAGCGATTGTACCTATAGGTAAACTATCGGAAGAAGCCTCAGAGGCTAGAAACAAAGACTTCCGCAAGTACAGGGAGTTTCATGCTCGGAATACTAGCAGAATCCATAATAATCAGGATATTTTAAATATGCTGCTTCTCTCATCAGACCCCTATATTTCTTCCACAAGACCTGTACTCAATGCAGCATCGAAAAAAAAATTAAGTTCCGAAGCTTTAGGTCTTTCATCTGTGAATGTAGACCTAGAGACAGAATTTTTAGACGTAAGTAACATTGGCCCAGAAGACACAGATTCAGAGACACATTCTGATATGGATGTATCTTTTTAATATTGTTTAATTGTTTTATTGAAACTTTGTGACTTGTATATACTATGTGTTTATTTAAAATTAATTATTGTGTTTGATAACTTGTAAATAATATGCATTTTCTATTAAAATTAAAATACAAAAATAAATGTAATTTTTTCACCTGGAGTCCATCGCGTGCCCGGTATGTGCAATATGTCAAAAAATAGTAAAAAATAAGTACATTAATCATACCACAGGAAATAACGGGCACTCGCACGGAAGCCGAAAAATATCGATTTTCATGTTTTTCTTCATACAATTTTTATTTCGAAAAATCATAACTGCGTCATAATCGTGTAAGGTGCATAAATATGATATAGTTAGGGCTACTGATAAGGTTCTATGTTGGTTTACAACAAGAAAAAAAATGTTTATAATAAAAGATGTCTATGTCTATGAAACTCGATTTTCAGCCCACTGTGTGACGGTTAGCGAAGTCTTAGTAATAGGGTCCCGTTCTACCTTTTGGGTACGGAACCCTAAAAATTTACAAATATCATCAATGTGTATATATTTTCAATTATAGGAAGCTATTTACAAGATACTAGTAGTCGGGTTCTCGTTTTAAATCTATTGTCTTGTTAATTAATAGGAGTAGATAATCAACAACAGATTTTGTGTGTGTTATTATTTCAATGAAATTGTCTAAAAATACTCACTCAAAATTGTTATGTCTTTCACCGACGCATGTTTCACAGAACTCCTTAACACTTTAGTCAGCGCCGACCGTTCTCAACTTGCCAAAAGTAACTACCAAATAAAGTGACTATGTGACCCATACGATTGAATACTGTAATCTCCAGCATAATCCCATTTTGGGATGATCGATGGTAGAATACTTTTATGATATTTATTCATGAAATCGTTTGTTGACACGCGGCCGTCTCGTGATAGATCACGCGGCATCGCATCAATCAACCTTATACAATTTCATACAATTTACGCTTCTCTTTAAAAATATTTTTAAGTGACCGATGGAAGTAGTGGGGTTTATTTCGAAGAGATTGATGGTCCCCGTCGTGCATCGGGTGGGAGAGGATTTGGAGGCTGTTACCAAGTTATATTGTAAATTTACCGATATTTACATTTATACTGTTTGATTTGAGAACACTGCGATACAGTCTAACCGAAACAAGCATATAAAATAAATGTTCACTTCCTGCATTTGTTTGACTAAATCTACTTACCGCATCGGCCGCATCTTCACTTTCCATCTGGTGGAAAATGGTCAAATGATTGCCTATTTATCATAAAAAAACAAAGAAACTACAACAGTCGATTCAGAAGACACAAAGAAACTCTGTAAAGAATTCCTCTTCTTTTATGTTATGTCTAAATTACAGTTACAATAATTATTTGTCTTGTAATTATAACTGTATAGCCAAGTGTAGACGGTTTATTCTAGTGTGATTCGGTATTGAGACATGGTTAGTAGATAAGCTAAATTAGTGGTTCTGGAATTGTGAGCAGCCTATAGATTGAGATTAAGAGGACTAGTGTAGAACAATAAACAACCCACTTTGGGGTAATTTAATTACGTTGTGACCTCGTATCCGTACAGATGTCTCAGTGTACGTGTGTGGTATAAACGTTTGCGTTAAGTCAGCGATGTAGAAAGGTGCGCGTAAATAGATGTCAATTTGGATGTATAAAACAGATTATGTAAATAGGTATACACCACGTTCAAAGTAAGGGTATAGAAGTTACATGTGTCTCCACAACGGTCTTTGATAGAATTTGAGATTATCTAAAAGAAAAGGGTCAAAAAGGTAGATTATTGGTTCTATTTTTTAACTTTATATACCCTTACAAAAGGAATTGCTACTCGCGCCTTTGTTAAGATATTCAATAGATATTTTCAGTCTTTGAAAAACAGTACATCTAATAATAACACACGATGACAACAATAACGTACGTATTTCATTGAGTATATTGGTAGCCATCAAAACTTCCTTGACTATACCTCTCTATAGAATGGACACTTAGGTATACCTAAATACGCATCAGAGCTGAAAATTAGAGCTAAGGTTTGGTGATGAAATACAAATTTCTGAACGTGATCGCGTACCTAAGGTTGCGCCCCGACAGGGGGTCACGGCGAAACGTGTGAAGTCACCCGTACACATTCAATTAAGTCACTTGACGCAATCATTGTCTAAAATTAACGAGCACCTACAAGAGCTAACTAGCTAGGGCTGAACGATGAACTCAGTGACGATAGAATTAACTTATGTAAATATGAGGGCTTTAACTCTGAAATTTACAGTGAATTTAAATTTTACATTAACTTTTTGAATATTACTTTATGTAATTATTCATCATCAGCCTGTTTCGACCCTTCAAAACGTATAAGCTTCCTCTTCCTTGCGCCATACAGGTCATTCCTGCGATCACTCCTATGTCGATCCATCGGGCAGCTGGTTTGCCAATGTGTTAATATATTATAACGTATTAACACGTGATATTTTGATCTAGCTGTACTTTGCAGCATCTATCTAAATATTCAATTCCAGCTAGACCCATCCAGCTTCCGTGACTCTTAATGAAGCAAAACTTTTTTTTTTTTTAATTTGTGACAGGCTAGTGTTTGACCACTATCTCACCTGATGGTAAGTGACGATGTGATCGAAGCTGGTAAACACACTAGACCTGGAATACGCAGGCTCTCGAAAACTTCTTGGTTCGTTCTGTCGACGACAAAGCAATAAGGAGGGTTATGATTTTAGGAGGAAACATGCATACCTAATGCATTTCTGTTCTCTAACAGATGTCAAACATACAAACTAATTGCACCTGATATAAAGTATCGATACATTCTTTACGATTCACAATAGGTATCGTAGACTGACTCAAGCTAATTAAATTCATTGAAATGGATTCCATAAATACGGCATGACGTATTATAACATTAAATTCGGTATTAAAATATTTTGGACTTTACTGAGTCTTAATAAATTTTTACTTTCATCTTGTTGCAAATTATGATATAAAAAAATTAAATCGCACTTCGGCCGCATCGTCACTTTCCATCAGGTGATATAGTGGTCAAATGCTTGCCTATCCAGCATAAAAAAACCCATTACGAAACTGTTACTCAAATGTAAACTGTACCTTACAAACTATTTGAATTTAAATTTACTAGCAACTGCGTCGCATATATCTCGCGTTATCTTGGCTCTTAGATGGAGCTGACAAAACAGTATTTATTTACAATTTTCATAAAAAAATAATGTATCAAACCTAATATTCTGAAAAGCAACCACAAGAACCTGCACTGCACTGCATAAATAGTCCACAAGCTGCAATGTTTAGGAACTTAAAACTTATTAAATTCAATGAATTCATGAAAAAAGTTGGAGCGACTCCGCCCGGAGAAACTTTCTTCATTTTTAACTTGGCGTAAACAGTTTTTAGAGATATGATGCATTTTGTGTTCTGCAACATTTATTTTATAATGCAATTTCTTTACGGATGAACTTTTCATGTTATTCGAAAACTTTTTGGGACCTCGGTATCTTAGAAAATGTTTACACGAAAAAGAAATCACGTTTTTTGTCTTTATTTCAGTAATAATATTTTATTATAAATAAAAAGAAAAAGTACGATTTAAAATCCTATTTGGTAACCAATCAAATATTATTTAAATACATTCTATAACTCTTTATTGACGACATTGTCGCTTACCATCTCGGTGATATTGTGGTATGTAGCTACGCCGTAGCACCACGTAGCACTTAGCTCTTGCTCAGATGGCGTAGATGCCAAGGAAGATAATTATAACGCTGCGTTATATAGGAGTTTGTTTGTAACAAACTCCTAGGCTTAGCTTTTTATCACACAATGAAATGAAATGAAATGCATTTATTTGCTTCAAGTGTAGGTATAAACAGATGTAGGGTTAAATGTATCAATATAGTTTACAGACTTGGTCATAATAGTAACATGCAAATATTGATTTGAGGGCTAGGTAGTTAGATAGTTTTATAGCGTCTAATAATAATTTTGATTATTGTTTATATATTTTATATGTGGCTTATTGTTAATATATGTTATATGTACGCCTACCACATCATCATTTAACAACAGGTGATATAGTGGTCAAACGCTTTAGCATTATCGACCAGTAGGTCGTTACGAGCTCTCAACAGAAGAATAAAATTTTCCTTTGCATGAGGTTTTGTGCTCTGGTTCTTGGTGTGATTGTGAGTGTGATGTCAATGTTTCCAGCACCCACGAAACAAGGATTTGACGTTGTGTGAAGCTTTGCTTGTAAAATTGTTATTATCAGAGATTAAGAAGAAGGACTCTATCTATCAAGACTTTTAGCTTGACGGATAAATTAGTGTTACTAGTGACGTAAAACATGAGTCTTTGGCTTGTTTAGCTGTTGGCCGTCATCCAGGACCTACAGGCACTCGGTTGTAACTCTCTGGGACTTACGGCTGTGTTTACATACTAACGCCAGGGTAAATGTAAAACGCTTTCGAGTTACGATCTTTGGTAGAGATTTATTGGGACTCAGCTTTTGAGAAATAAATTAGCTGTCTCGAGCAGGAGTTTTATTTCCTTGAAATAAAATTCTTAGGATTTGCTGAGGAATATTTTCAGTCATTACTATATTATTATCGCTAGTTAAAAGATGTTTGTATATCAAGTGTTACGCACATAAAAATATACTTTGCTTTTTATATTTGAAGAATCTGGTAAAAGTACTGTTGGGCATAAGTTTTATTTTAATAGTTTTTACTATTCAATAAATACACTCGTCTTATTTTTTAACAAATCAGTGTACAAGAAATTGCCTACTGCCAAGTAACATTATCTACTAGCTTTTTTGGCCGTAAATGTTAAGCGGTTGGTTTGCGGCAAAAACAAAATAACAGAACATATAAGCTAATGTACTCAAAATTTTACGTTTGAATTCCTTGAAAAATCTTTGAATGCCTAAATGTAACTTGCTGTCTTCACAATGCATGTAGTGCAATAGCTAAGCAAATAATGAAGCTACGGTGGCTAACAACCAGAATTCCTGAAGGCGATGCTACGTCAGGCAAGCGGCTGATCAAAAATACTGACGCCAAATTTTTTTAACATAAATTTTTTGTACTCCCTAGTTACTGGGTCAAGGGAAGGAGATGGTGACGTCGAATCTTAGCTTTTCTTATACTTACATAAATCTTACCAATGAAGTAATTCTACATTATTTTCTGCAGAATGATTAATAAAATTCAATATTTAAGTTGAACAGTACTCAACTTAATATATTTGTATATATTACTCACCGAAATTAGAGACGGACATGCCGCTGCTTGATGGTAAACGTCACAGATCGGAGACTATTAACATCTTGAAAGAAAATCATGTGTTTAGAATTAGAGATCTCAACAACCATTTGTATATACTTTACAAAATACGCGTCAACAACGATTTTCCATTAGAAACTTTTACGAAATAGTGTATTTTAGTATTTTTAACCAAAAAGATGGGAATAATTATCTATCGCCATTAAACCTCAACGAGGAAGCGTATATTTCGCGCTTCATCATGAAAGCTTAAATAAAGAGGCCAATGTTTAAGGTACACAGATCACGAACATGATGAGCGCACCGTAATTAGCTACGTTTGTGCAGCATCTCGTTTGTACGAGTACATCGGTATTCCGACTCCATTCGACCGAGTATCGGATAACCATTCTCCGATAACTTGGAACAAATTTAATGTTCTACGAAGTAAGCTATCCTACATGCAGGTGCAATAAGCGGTCTTGTTGCTTGCTTCGTTACACAGAATAAAAGCGCAGATAGGACAATCTGTTGATATGGAAATGTACTTAAACGAATGCCACATTCACACTCTGTCAGTGAAACACATTTTTGCGCTGATGGCACTGTAGGTTGGGTACTATGTTAGGTCTGTTTTTGTTTGAGATGTTTAAGGTGTGCCATGGGGCATTTGTAATTGTTGTTTAAATACATTAAAATATTATGGATAAGTTTTAGCTTCAAATGTGAAGCAGTTTTTAAGATAGACCCCAAGTACGTCGTTTAAGGGCAAAAAAGTAAGTAAGGCTCAAACAGGCGTAAGTAGGCACAAATATTTATAAAATCACTAGCCGTGCCCCGCGGCTTCGCACGCTCTTATCAAGTTAAAAAGTAGCCTATGTGTTAATCCTAGGTATAATCTATGTACATTCCAAATTTCATCCAAATCCGTTCAGCCGTTAAAGCGTGAAGAGGGAACAAACATACTTACACAGACACAATTACACACAAACTTTCGGATTTATAATATTAGTATAATTAATAAAGGGGCCCTTAATATTTTCATTTAAATCATTTTATATGACATTTTTTACTTTGGGCCTCAACTTTACATATTCTCTGAGAATTTAGAGAAGTTGTTTGCTGGTATAGTTTAGACGCAAAATACTTCTGACATACGGACGGATGGACGTAACCAAAGTGCTAAACCACCTAAGTTAACTAAGAGAACCTGACTTCGTTTGGTCAATGTAAGTATAAAAATAAGCCCTCCCATATTAATAAAATAATAAATAAGCATTTACATACCATAATCGGCATCCTTGAAATTAGCGAGGCATTTCTATCATTACGTACCATTTGGTTTGTACACACCTTATTACACCTATTATCACATCTCCACGCTTAATGTTTGTTAATCTTTGTGTTGTAGCAAATAATCGACGTGCATCGGTACAGGCATCCCGGATTGCAATCGTTCGCGCACGGATTGCGCTCGGCTGCGCTCGGATGGTTGCTCCAATTCTTCATCGCTGGGCACTTCATGGAGCAGATATTGGCAAACTTTAAATGTATCTGTTGTATGCTTCAAGTTATCTGTGTGTTTCAGATATTGTCAGTCCTTCACTTACCTAAGTAGTGTAACTCTGTAGGCAACAATCATGTAAGGTTTATGTAAAAATGTTTATAATAAGCCGTTTAATTACATAGCTACTATATATAATGACTACTTATTGTAGCTATAAAGAGGCTACAATATAAGAGTGGAGTTCATCAACATTGATAACGCACTGTTGCAGCTAATATTAAATCATCACAGGTACATAGTAATTTTATTTTAAGATAATTAGGAAATAGGACTTTCTAATAAAATCTTTATATTGTTATTTTTTATAATCCTACTACATTGCCTGTTTCAATAAATAGAGATTCTGATCATAAATAACTAGCAACAGTTTCATTCTCCCCTATTGTTATCAGAATTTACCAATATCTTCAGTATCCAATAATAAATCAGTCAACACAAAACCACTCCGCATCTGTTACATAATTTACCTACATATCTGTTGAGAAGCTGCCTATACCTCCGAACTATTTTATATTCTGTTCCAATACTCAAAGGATAGAATTTGAATTTGTCGGTAGTCTAACCACGCGCTGTCTCAGCGTCAACTCAAATTATACGAGTTCTTCAGCTACGTAACAAACAAATAGAATACGCAAAAGATTTTGTAAATTAAACTCATGGAATAGGCACGTAAAAAGTTACTTGCCTTGCATACAAAAATATTTTACAATATTTGTATGCAATAAAACTATCTGCGATACATCAAGTATTCCATAAAAGTGCCGTTATTGTCCCCGCCGCGGTGGATGAGGTGCGTATATTTTATACAGCCTCCTCACGATCCAAAACAGACTGTACGTATCTGCTCTTTATTGCTTCTGTATCAATTGAAAAAAAAACTGGAAATATTTCATCGAAAATGTACGCCTTTCGTTTGAAGAAAAATATAATAGCTTGCCCCATCGTTCACGCCAGCTTGCCTGCGCACCTTCAACGCTAGCCTTAGTTACTTCGTAAGTACATAGCGCAGGAGAGCTTGTGCAGATACAGTGTTGGGTTGATAATATGTGTAGGTATTATTTTATTTCTTATTCATTTCATTTAATGAGACATGATTATGTTTTGACCATTTGCTCATAGTAAGCTTTTCACATTTTTCCTTTTCTTTTTTCAAAAATTACACCCGTTTAAACCCGGGGTGGCACCAATATTATTATATTTTATTTAAAAAAATACACTTAAGTACCAAATCCACGAAATTTAATTTACTTTTGTCTACTACTTTGTCCAAGAGAAACTCTTTCGAAGGTTTCCAAATTAGATTTCGACAAAGTTTTCGTTATTATAGTGAATATAATGAGACTGGATCCAGGGCCAACTTATAACAAGTATTATAAACAAGTGACTCGAGATATAATGATATTCGTGCAACCTCTAACTTCCTGCACACAATTCAGATATCGCATCAGAATATATGCCTTCACTGATTGCGCTTTTTAGACGCGCGTTTTTAGTTCCCTAGTGCATTTCCCAAAAGCCGTTAATTTTAAATTTAAACGTTATGTTTCATATTAAATCACAAAATGGGACCTAAATAGGAAAGATTCACAAAATTTTTAGAACTTCGCAGATTCACTCAATAACCACGCACCTCTAGAGGAACCTGGCAAGAAACTCTCCGTTGATATGATTTCTTTAATAAAATAAAATGCTTATATACTTCTTATTAAATACTAATCATTATGTACTTGTACGGTACCTAAGTAGTTTTATAATAAGCTTTCTATATATTGCCACCACATGTGTTCTATTGATCCACAGGTTATTTACATATATGTGCTAAAATTGTGCAGTAACTGAGCTTACTCGCTTATAGGTACGCATAAACCCAATAACATCGTCTCAACAATTTGCTCTGATAATTAAAAAAAAATAATATGCCATTATTTTTAATTTCACTATTATAACTAACCCACTTAATGTTATTGATTTGACCTTTGCTATCGGAAGGACAAGAAAGAATTCCAACAATTTGTTTAAAAAAAATAGCCATTACTAGTAGGCCACAAGCATATCGGAAAAAAATAAGAATGTAATTCCATCCTGTGTCGAGATACTCCCGTGTTCTTTACATATGAAAGTGCGTTGAAACAGCGCTGAAACGTCTAAATATGTAAGGACACATAAACTTAACAAAACTAATCCCACGGACGCTTGTTTCACTTCATCAAGTTATCAATGTATATTATAATAGTTGTTATTTGCGAGCCGACACCTACTAGATTAAGTTCCGATGCACGGTACGAGAATTAGTGCTTGTTTGTTAGTCGACACCTACATTAGTTCCCACTAGTTCGAGTGGAAGAGTTTGGTTGCATCCCACAGAGAGCCAAGTTTTGATTTACTCGTGCATTCGAATAGAGGTTTATTTAGTTAATTTATTTTGTTTCTTTATAATGAGAACAGTTATAGCCAAATCTTAAGTAAAATTATATTATGTATATATTAGAACATGAATAAAAGTATAAGTGAAGTACATACCAAAGAGTAAAGAGAGTTTTTTTAGTAAAAAACAATAATTAATATTAATTATTTACAATTTCATTTTGTTATTTGAAACCATCTTTAAACTGATGTTCTTTGTTGTTTAATTTACTTAGTTCATTGATTTTCTCTTTTTAATATAAAGTTATATTTAAAAACATTAAGGTATAAACTGCACCTTATTTAAAACCACACGCAACAAAACTGACATTCAGCTCCACTGCACAGAAATCGTCCTAATCAGCAAAGTTAAAATACTTGTAATATGAAGCGCATTCAGTACAAATAAAGTTGTCCACTGTTTATTTGAAAGTTCAAACTTTCCTAACTCGTTGGAGGCGGAATGAGCGTGTTATTTCTGCTGTATTTGCGCTGTTTGGTAACTAAGCCCTCCCAAAGGATAACCAACGCGTAGTTAGAATAAATAAACTGTATTGCACAAACATGAAGCGAACTCTGATTGCATGGCGCTTTAAATTATAATATATAGAAAATATTTTATCTACAGCAATTTTATCTATTTTATGCTTGATAGGCAAGGATTTTAAGTATATTTCTAGTACAAAGATTTTGGTTTAGTCCTCCTCTATTCTAAAGTTAATATCGCTGTCTCCTACCGAGGTCTACGACTGTTAACAAACTGTAAAATAGATGCAATAAAATACTGAATACTACCACTATTTTACACAATGGAAAACGATGATGCGGCGGAAGATCTGGAATTCTTGACTAAAATACACCTGTTAACGCGGCCACCAAGCTATATGGCGGAGCACGTTTGACGTAATTGCGGTTTAAGAAGGATGCTGGTAGATCGAAGGATTAGCGGGAAATGGTGATGATGTAGTGGACTGTATTTGAAAGGGGTTGAAAACGAGTGACTAACCTGGGTATCCTCGGGTTGACGAGTATAGCTGCGGCACCCCTCGGTCTCCTGGTGTTCTGGAGATATTCCTGGTAGTTGATCAGGCGTCGTCGTTGTAGGTAATATGTAGAACTCGCGGCGCGAGCGCGGGTGGAGCCGTTAGTACACGGCTTCCAGATAATGTTCACAAATCCCAAAGGCGGTTGGGACAGGAACGTAAAGCGCGGTAGGTAATCAAAATGGCGGTGATCCGTAGTTGAGAGAACTAACGGACGTGCGGAAGCATCCACAGTCGACAAGGGACGACCGCAGACTGCTCGCTTAAGCAAGCAGTACCCTCATCTACCACGAAGTGATACTCCCAGCGAAACGTCACTGTTTTCTTAGGAAAATGAGGGTAGGAAAGGAAAGAAAGGAAGCGCCAATAAATGGCGCGTACATTGCCCCCGGCCTTAAAAACGATTGGTTTTTAAAAAGAAAAAAAATTAAAAAAATGATGTGAAGCGGATTGACCAGGGGGCAAAGTTAAATTATTGAGTGGGTAAAACGCACAAACGGACGACTGGCCGTTTGTAAACGGATGTCGCCGTTCGCACTAAGCAAACTCTACAGATTCCGTCGTGACCTAGGATTGTCTCTTCGACTATACCAAGAGGCCATGATAGCGGAGGAATATTGTCAGTAATTATAAGCACGACAGATCCTACTTTAATGGGATTAGAAGGTGTATTCCATTTTCCTCTAGATTGTAGCAAGTGAAGGTACTCTAACTTCCATCTTTTGGAGAACGATTGAATCATCTGATCCAGTAAAGCGTAGCGTTTCAAAAGAGGCGCGGGCTCATCTGAAACTGAGCATGCGGGCAAATGTTTAAGCGGTGCAGTCATCAAGAAATGTGCGGGCGTTAGTGCAGTAGGCTCCGAGGGATCCTCACTTAACAGCGTTAGCGGTCGCGAATTTATGACGCTCTCTATCTGCGTGAGTACGGTTAACATTTCCTCGTAAGTGAGCAGCTGTGAACCGATCGTTTTTGAGAGATGACTCTTGAAAGCTTTCACGAAGATTTCATAGTTCCCGCCAAAGTGCGGACTTCTTGGCGGGTTTAATTTCCACGTGATGCGATTGGCGGATAACTCGTCTGAGATTGACTTATGGAACTCTTCTGAGTTCACAAGTGTATATACGTCAGATAACGCGTTTTTCGCTCCGATAAATGTCCGTCCGTTATCTGAATACATAACAGAGACTTTGCCACGACGCGCGAGGAAGCGTTTAAAGGCGGAAATGAAACTACCACTACTTAAATCTGTCGTAAGTTCAACATGCACCGAACGAATCGTCATGGAAACAAATATGCATAAATAAGCTTTTATAGAACGAGCTCCACGTTTTCTTAATGGAATAATCGAGATCGGGCCGGCAAAATCAACAACGGCGGTATGGGCCCACGCGGTAGATTCGTTTACGCGACAAGCGGGTAGTTCTCCCATAAGCGGGAACGTAGGTTTAGGCTTTGCTTTGAAACAAAAGTTACACCTATGTATAACTGAACGAATAATGTTGCGCGAGGAGAGTATCCAATATCGTTGTCTAAGAATCGACATCAGGGCGTGCGGTCCAGTATGACAATTTCGCCGATGATAGTGCTCAATTATCAATTCGATTATGCGGTGTTTTCGCGGTAATAGAATGGGATGCTGCTGATTGTACGACAGATCCGCATTTCGGAGACGACCTCCGACTCGTATGAGTCCGTCGGCGTCGATAAAGGGTGTAAGGCGTTGTATAGCGCGTGAACAATTAGTGTTACTCTGAAGATTTTGAAGTATGTCAGAAAAATAAAATTTTTGTAGCGATTTTAAAATTTGTATTTCTGCGAAATTAATTTCTTCAGCGGTGAAGATTGCTGAACGCGGTAGTTTCTTGATGAAACGGTAAATCAGAATGACTATACGTAAGAGCTTAAGCCACGATGTTATGCGAGTAACAAGTTCCAACAGCGGGTTGGAAACATCAACAGCGGGTTGTGTCACAGGAAGTGAAACAATTTTCTTCGACTCAGGTAGGTCTGAGACAACCGTAAGAGGAGTTACTGACTTGGTGGGCCAAGTAGCAGGGTCTTGACAAAGCCAAGAGGGACCAGTTAACCACAGCGGGTGCTCAACTAGTTGAGCGGGTGACAGCCCTCGCGATAATGCGTCAGCGCAAGGATTTTCCGTACCAGGTATGTGACGGAAACTGTCAGCGGGAATAGCGGAGACAATTTTTGTAATGCGTGTAGCAACAAAAGTTTTGAACCTGTGAGGCGAGGCAGTGATCCAGTGCAATGCGACCATGGAATCGGTGCAGCAGAATACTTTATCTATTGTATGACGCTTTTCGTAGGTATCGAGAACGCGACGGACCAATTTTGACATAAGTAAACATCCGCAGAGTTCCAGTTTTGCAATAGAAATTGTTTTTAGCGGAGCGACCTTGGACTTGGCACAAACTAAGCGCGTTACCGGAGCCGAGTTTGGATCGGATTGGGTTCGGATATACACCACAGAACCATATCCATGTTCACTAGCGTCAGAAAATGCGACTATGGTAATTTTGGAATTTTCTTGAACACCTAAGTGGCGGTGGAAACGCAGCTGCTGAATGCAAGGAAGTTCGCGTAAATATCTTAGCCAAAGATTTACTATGTCTGGCGGCGGTTGCTCATCCCAGTCCATTTTCAGTACGTGAAGTTTTTGCAAAATTAATTTAGCGTACAGAATGACAGGAGCTATAAGCCCGAGAACATCATATTGACGCGCGATCACAGATAATATATTACGTTTAGTCGCGGGGCGATTTTCGATGCACACGTTAAACATAAATTCGTCGGAGCTAGGTAACCACTGTAGACCTAAAACCTTTAAGTTCGAGTCTGGCTCATCGAATTTTATAGCTGCGGCGTGACGGTCGGAGACCGGAAGCGATTCAGTGAGCTCGGGTACGTTACTAGCCAATTTCACTAGCTCGAAGCCCCCGGCCTTGAGCAAATCGCGTAGCTCGTTACGGAGCTGCAAGCAACTTGCCATAGATGGCATCGAATAGCACACATCATCCATGTAGGTATTGTTCTCGATGACAGGCGCAGCGTGCGGGAAGCGGACGCGCTCGTCAGCACACAGCTGGCGAAGTACACGCATCGCGAGAAAAGGGCTACTCCTTAGGCCAAAACAAACCCGGTTAAAGACGTAAGTATTTAGAGTAGACGCGGGATCAAACCGGTATAAAAATTTCTGTAATTTGCGGTCCTCATTATTAACGAGTATCTGTAGATACATCTGTTTGATATCAGATGTGAAGGCGATTTCATAAAATCGATACTCTAAAAGGACAGCGAAGAGGTCATTTTGTAAATTATCACCAGTGTACAAGACGTCATTCAGTGACAAGTTCGAATCAGTCTTCGCACTTGCGTCCATTACCATGCGCCATTTAGTAGTGGTCTTGTCCAACCTGGCAACTGCGTGGTGTGGAATATAATAACCGGTGAAATGATCATCGTTATGAATCAGCGAAATGTAACCTTTCTGTAGGTATTCTTGGATGATAGCATCGTACTCCACTCGCAGGGGAGGTGAAGCGACGAGCTTGCGTTCTAAATGCATGAAGCGCTTTTTCGCGGTATGAAAAGAACTGCCAAGAGCGGCGGCGGGGTCGTGTGATAAAGGCAAAATTATCGGTAAAAATACGTTCATTCTCGATAGCAGTTGGACTCAAGGATGGCGTGCATTGTACCTCCTCAAGTTGCCAGAATTTCTGGACAATATTATCCAAACGCGGTTCTTCTGCGAAGGCGCAGAGAGATATTCCTGAGCGGTGACTACTGTCATTAGAAGCGGTATCGCAAATTATGTGAGCGGGGGTAACGGGAGCGGTCCCGATTACTATATAACCAAATATCGTTTCAAAAGCGGTTGGTGTACCAGGCGGTCCAGCGGCTCGACCTGATAGCAAAATGTCAGCAAAAAGCGGTGCTCCGATGAGGATATCTATGTCAGAAGGTTCTGAGAAACTGTTATCAGCGAGCGGTAAACAGTTTAGGTATGAGAGACAAGATACGTCAACTTTTACAGACGGCAGGTTGTCTGTGATGCGGTCGATAACAAAAGCGTCAATCGAAACAAAATTATTATTTAATTGCGAATGCAAAGTGGTAGAAATTGCTCCCTTAATTGGGTTTGATGCGGAACCTATACCCTTAACAACGGTATTTAAAACCTTGTTGCATTTTAAGTTGAGTTTTACGCAACAATTCGCGGACATAAAGTTGCATTGGCTGGCTGAATCAATCAATGCGCGCAAGACATGTCTACGGCCGTTTGTATCAGTAGCGTAAACTTGCACGGTTCCTAGTAAGCACGTAGTATCGGGCGCTTGCATATTATTATCAGGGCGCACGTTATTGCAAAGCGTTACGTTTTGATGCGACGAAGACGCAGTAGGCTTCAATAGTTCTGTTGCCGGGCAAGGACAAGCAGCGCGCGGGACAAAAGCCTGCGACGGCGGCGGAGAGGGCGCGGGTGCCCCACGAGTGGCGGCGACGTTGCCAGTTCGAACGCGGGGCGGCTGCGCTGGCATAGCGAATGACTCATACGAGACGGTGCGGGTTCCTTCACGGGAAGGTAACATTTTACGGCAAAGCATTGAATGATGACGACATCCACAATGACGGCACGTAAATTTGGAATTGCAAGCGGTATAATTATGCGAAATACTTAGGCAATTAGTACAACCTTTGTTTTGTTTTATACAAGACAATTTATCATCTACTGAAAGTTTTTTAAAAGCAGGGCATTTGTATAAATTTGCATGTTCGCTTTGTTTACATAGCGGGCACTGCGATACGCACGACGCAGTGAAAGAATGCGTGGATTTGGCGCCAATCTGTTTATTGTTGCTGTTATCAGAAGCGCGACTAGCGGGCGTAGTGCGTTCTAATATTTAACTTTGTTCGCGAACAAACTTAATCACGTCATCATACGTAGGTATACTTTTACCTCGCATATGCATCTCAAACGAGCGCGCGGTGCTCGAATCTATTTTCTTTAACGCAAGTTGCATAAGAATAAAATCGGATAAGTTATCTAACCTGAGCGATTGTAAACTTGACACTGCGGTACAGAACTTATCGAGAAATAATTCTATATTTTTAGCGGACGCGGTGTTGCTGGTAGGTTTAAAATCCAACAGCTGATCGAGATAAGCACAACCTAAGTTACGTTTGTCATCGTATTTGTCTGCCAATATCTGCCAAACGAGGCGGTAGTTATCGGCGTTTGGAACAATACCCGAAATAACGGCTAATGCACGACCCGACAATTTATTAACTAAATATTGTATGCGTTCGTGGTCGGTGAGATCGGTATTTTCGTGAATTGTCCTGCGGAACGACTCGTGGAATATTTTCCATGTCATTGGATTACCATCGAACGTCATCAATTCAAGCTTAGGCAGTTTGACAGACCTATGTTGAGGTGCAACATGCGAACTAGTAGTGTTCACGGACAGAGCGGGCGAAATGTTAAGTTTATCAGAAACAAACTTGCAGCGGCAGTACATGTCTTCGAAGACATTAACAGACTGATAATTTACTGTGTAGGTAGAATCTATAGTCAACTCGGTGACATTTAAGTCATTCACAATTTCATTAAATTCAGAGTGTGAGCGGTCTAGGGAAATAATTCCACATAGAAATAAGTCTTTCTCAGTATCATCCGTGAAAGCATTCAAAGAGCGGTTATATACTTCCTGCAATCGAGAAAATATGGCATCGCGTTTACCAATTAAAGTTAAGCGTTTGACCGATAACACATCGAGAGAACTTGCATCTTCGAATTCTTCTGCAACTTTAGCCTTAGCACGAGCCATTTTTGGAGATAATTGTTACACTTAGAAATATTGCAAAATGTCCAATTAATGACTGCACTACAACACGCGCGGCGCACAGAAACAGATAAGATGGCGAAGCGGTAAATGAATAAGTGCACCTCGACAATGTCGAAGATTACCCACAAACTAATTAAGCAGAAAAATAACTAACTTTTATATTTTAATGCTGTTTAGGTAAATGGAATACACGATCTGAATTAATAAATGCGGAAAAGGTTTGTAATAGTATCGAAACGAGTATAACAAATATTAAATTAGCGGGACTTTATAATTACTGTAATATGTGACATAAAATTATGGTATAACACTATAATTTAGTACAATTAAAGTGAAATTAGGATCAAAATATGTTACATATATCCGGCTCGAAGGACCAAAAAATGTTAACGCGGCCACCAAGCTATATGGCGGAGCACGTTTGACGTAATTGCGGTTTAAGAAGGATGCTGGTAGATCAAAGGATTAGCGGGAAATGGTGATGATGTAGTGGACTGTATTTGAAAGGGGTTGAAAACGAGTGACTAACCTGGGTATCCTCGGGTTGACGAGTATAGCTGCGGCACCCCTCGGTCTCCTGGTGTTCTGGAGATATTCCTGGTAGTTGATCAGGCGTCGTCGTTGTAGGTAATATGTAGAACTCGCGGCGCGAGCGCGGGTGGAGCCGTTAGTACACGGCTTCCAGATAATGTTCACAAATCCCAAAGGCGGTTGGGACAGGAACGTAAAGCGCGGTAGGTAATCAAAATGGCGGTGATCCGTAGTTGAGAGAACTAACGGACGTGCGGAAGCATCCACAGTCGACAAGGGACGACCGCAGACTGCTCGCTTAAGCAAGCAGTACCCTCATCTACCACGAAGTGATACTCCCAGCGAAACGTCACTGTTTTCTTAGGAAAATGAGGGTAGGAAAGGAAAGAAAGGAAGCGCCAATAAATGGCGCGTACATACACCTATTCAATTTATAATTTCCGAACCTGAAATTCACTGGATGAAGTTATAAGCTTTCATGAGCGTGAAGAAACTCGTGTGAAGAAACAACGATGAATTTAATTTTTTAAATTTTGTTAAAATAACTAGAATTTAACCATTAAAAGTGGCAAAATAATATTCCCACTAAAAGGTTCAAGACGATATATATTATAAACCTTGGCACCAGTGGCATGCCTACTGTTTTGCGATGTCTGAAGCTACGTCGCGGCAGATAACCGCCATAAAGATAGCTAATAGCCCGGAGACCAGGTTGTCAGAGTTACAAGCTTGGCGCCAGTGCCAGGAGATCAGCACTATCGAGTCGTATCTGAGACAAGGGCTTTTGCAAGGAATCTAGTACTTACTAATACCTGAGCTCCATTCTTCAGAGCATGTTGTATGTACTTTGACTTATATGAATAAAACGTTTGAGAAAATCGAAGGATCGAAAAATCTGTCCCCATTTATCTGTCATCACTAAGAACGATGTTTTAGCATTAATCTTTGAGAGGCATTCGTTTTAGGCCTAATATTGTGTTTTCCGTTCTCGACCACATCATGATTTTTAATCAGGCGAGATGGTAGTCAAACCCTAACATTAATAAATCCGACGAGTCTGATTCGTGCATTAAGGGTTCCGTAAACTTGTATTTGGATAGTTCGCCTATCAAGGAAAACGAGTGTCGAAGCATGTTGACCGTGTTATTTTCATTGTATTTTTTCTCATTTGTAGCAATAAATTTCAGATTTTCGGATATTTTTCGTTACTTGTGCTGCTTTTCGCCAAATTTTATGATTGTAGGTCTATGAGAAGTACCACGTAGATTTGATTTATTTACGAATTATTAGTTTTTATCAAAGTTATTCATTATCTTTTTTTTTTAAATGTTCAATAGGCAAGCATTTGACCGCTATCTCACCTGATGGAAAGTGATGATGCGGCCAAAGATGTGACATGGTTGCCTAGAAGATACCTATTCACTCGAGACTTGAAGACTCCCAGATTATATCGTTCGGGGAACAAAGACGCAGGCAATGAGTTCCACTCTTTTGCTGTACGGATGATGAACGTAGAAGCAAAACTTTGAGCAAGCTGGAGGTATGTCGACTATAAATGGATGCCGTTTGATAGTTTGTCTTGTTGTTAGATGTTAAAAAGGGCATGGGGGAATTAACTCATGTAATATCGATAAGCTTGCCACCTTACGTCTGTGACCGATACTTTGTGACCTGAACTCGATTAACTTACTGTCGCCAATGAGTCTTTTGGCTCGCCGGTCAATAGATTCAAGAGCTTCTAACTGGTACTTGGCGGATCCATCCCAGAGGTGACCGCAGTACTCCATACACGATCAGACTTCAGCTTGATAAAGGTTAAGAAGCTGTCCCGGAGTGAAGTACTGCCTGACCTTGGCGAGGATACCCAGTTTTTTAACGGCCAGTTGTGCTCTAGCTTCTATGTATGTGCCAAATTTTGCCATTTTCATTTGCGTTGACTTAGAAGCTTGATTTTATATAGCTCCAAGGGACTAAAGACACATAGTACATGATAGTACATGATACGAATTTCACTCCAACTCGATACCTCCGCGCGATCCTGAGGAAAAGATTATTGACAGACATACAGACAGATGGATGACGAAGTGATCCTATGTGGGTTCCTTTTTTCCATTTAAGGTATAGAACTCTACAATTGAGAACCTAAATGTTAATTTAATCTTATAACTAGCCGCCTAGTAACATTATGTTCCCGACAAGTGGCGCATAGTTCACCACAATGCTCAACACCTACATTCCCATAATTCAAACGTGATCCTGTTATAAAACTTTCAAGTGCTTCAATAAAAATCATATAATAATCTCCCATAACAGTGTCATAAAACTTTTGAGCTAAGTCGTAAACTGCCATAAGGCGGTGGTGGTGAGTAGGTTTTCCTGTCGCGTTGGTTAATTTTGATAGCTCATAAACCGACGTGGGGTCATCTCTACGGTTCAGTGTTCATACAACTATGAATTTAAGACGCACTTCACCTTGACTCCTCAGCGCAGTGAGCGTGACGTGAATCTCAATACATGTAGGTTATAAGTCGCAGACTTTATGGAAGGAGGATTTAACTCCGTCTTGCCATTACAATAGAATATTCTAATGGAAAGACGCCGCATTAGTTCTAATAGAATAGAATATTCTATTATGCAATAGTTGCCATATAAAGAAAAATTGCATAACATTTTTATTCTATTCTTAATTATATATTTTTTTATTTGGCGGCCATTGTGTAACAAGTTACGATACTTAAAAAGAACAAGACGTGTCGCACCCGTTTTGAACGAAGTACCTTTCGCTGTAAATTAAGTTGTAAACAACAGGCGCAATGAAATAAATTAACGACGTATAACAGTAATTAAATGAAAATATATAGAGTTCATGTCATTAGCTTAAGTCCAAGTATGTAAATAACTATTGTCCATGTGTGCATAGTTAAATAAATAAATAAAATAAAGTAAATTAATGAAGAAATGGAAAATAGTAAAGTAGTCGTTTTTTAAGTTAAGAGAATTAAATAATAGTTAAACGCAAGCAAAGCTTAAAAAACCGACTTCACCGCTTTATCTTCAGAACTTTGATCAGATTGGATGTACAAAAAATTTTTCAAAATCGGTTCCCGTGGAAAGAAGTTATGAGGTAAAACAAATTAAAAAAATTAAAAACAATCCAGTTGACTTCAGTACCTCCTCATTTTTTTGTAAAGTCGGTAGAAAATATTAACTAATTACCAACATGTTCTAGTCTTAAATTATCCAGGCTCTCTTATTCAAAACCTTGCTCTATTACAAGCTTTTATTTAGCTTGCACTGTATGTATGTATATTTGTTCGGGTGAAATCTTGCAACTCAATCTGCAACCGATTGAGCTGAAATTTTGTATTCAGGTTTAGTTTGGATGACGTGGTTAGCTGTGTGACGTCATTCTAAGTCCGACATGGCGGAAAACACAAAATGGCAGATAAGTAATTTTTAATGTACTCCTACAATATGGGTATCAAATGAAAGGGCTTACTGAGAATAACTCGAAAAATAATGTGACTTCACTTCAAATCCAATATGGCGGCGGACTTCTAATAGCTTGTCTTTAAAAAAGTTTTTAACAAATAACTTATTTACATATTTCTTTCTTTTCTAGAAATTTCCACAAAACCCAAATTTAGTGAAAGTTTTTTCTGAGTTTGGACTCGGACTTCTTCAAGGTTCTTCGGCTGGACCAAATTTGCTTATTGCAAACCGCCAATTTATTTCTATATATAGATTGAGATAATTAGCAAAATTGTCGTGAAGATATTTTTCAGCGTTGCCCTCATATGATACTGATTTTGCCTTGTTTTCAAAAAGCCTAGTAGTCAGAATGTCAATATTTGCTATTATCAAATTATTCTCTCCCTATAAGAGTCGTTGAACGAGTTGTCGCCATTTCCGGAATCATTATGTAATGATTGCCATATTTTTAACCCTTATTTGTGACCCTTGATTAAGTCATTAGCAAAAGGATGTCCTGAGCCAATGCCTGAGTGTGATGAGAACGCTACCCACTAGTAGTGGGCTTGAGCACTTGAGTTACTTACAAGCTCGATGTCTTGTAGGTAACTTAGGTCTTTGCTGTATATAATTTTAGTTTAGTTTTAGGAAATATAGTGATTAGCTAAATTATTTATTTATTTATTCAGAAGACCAACAGCATTAATATAATTTAGATACAAAACATGAAATATATATAGTACAGCCAATTATAGGTCTCCCTAGATAAGTACAATTTTTATTTACTCTCCTAGTTGGTATAACAATACAAAACAATTTAGTGAGATAGATGTATGTATGTGTGTGTGTATGTATGTGCGTGTCTGAGAAAGTGTGAGTGAGTGAGTGCTTCTGTGCACGTGTGTTAGAATACAATTATTTATAAAAATACAATATAATATAAGTACATATATAATATAGATCCATTTAGACCATCCTAGGCAAAAGCTGTGCGACCGTAGATTAAATAATTTAAACGCAAGCAAAGCTTAAAGAAATCGACTTAACCGCTTATATCATGGTTTTGGCATGATCGATTTCGATAAAGTTTGTATGGTATACCACCTCAGAAGTATAATTTACCAAACAAAAAAAAAACACCAATATCGACGTTATCATAATTGGCGGAATTATCTATATACAAACAAAAAAAAAACATACAGTCGAATTGAGAACCTCCTTTTTTTGAAGTCGGTTGTAAATGGCAATAGTATTATGTACCAAACTCATACGCTTTTATGTTTCCCTCTACCTACGTTTTGTGTAAGTGCTTTCAGAGTGAGTGAGACCTAATTGCAGGGTCAGATGTAATGCTACAAAAATGGTCCGGTCCAGTCCACCTGCATCGTCCGGTAACCGCATTATCGACGTCAAAGCTGCGTCCAGCACCCGTGCTAACATAGTTAGTACCTTACTTTAGCTCGGTTTGCGCAGCGTGCAGCTGGCGAGTTTCATTACAACTCGATCCTAGGAGCTACGGTAACTTATTAGTTTTGAATCGTTGCCTTTGATAGTAAACCTTTAAGCTGCGCCGCAAAACAGGTTTGATTCCTGTAAAAGTCTGTCTAAGTAGTTGCGGAAGGCTTGCGTTCAAGGCAGGCAGTAAAATTGTATGTATAAATTTTTTGGGTTCTCTAGTTGTGCTCTATGTGATATTATACCTAATTCGATCGACACGGATCGAAATGCACACTGTTATACAGTAACTAAAATGTTTTGTTCTTGTAGCTTTATACATATGAGTACATAGCTAATATGTGTGTTTCGGAGCGGATGACTTACATACAGTTCTGGGGCACAGCTAGTCACATCATAATACGTATTATAAATCCGACATTTGTAGGTGTGTGTGTCTGATATTTGAATAAGATTGAAACGAGGAGTCTCTCTAATAGCCAGACATTACAGGCCTAGCGCGTTTACAACCCAGTTAATCAAAGAATATGTATGCATTACATTATATATGCATGCAGTAGTTTTTTCGTGCATCACGAATAAACTACTGCATGGAATTAAATGCTGTTTTCACCGATATTTATTGCTTCAGTTCCTACTTAAAATATAGGCTCCATTTTACCGCACTGTCTGTCTGTCTAAATGTTTGTACGCGCATCACGCAAAAACTACTGCATGGAGTTGAATAATGGGTGGTGCTTAATATAATAAATGTGAAATTCTAGATGAATGTTTGTAGCTCAATCTCATCAAAACTACTGTACGGATTTGGATGAAATTTGGCACACACATAGGTCATTACCAGGGTTAGCACATGAGATGGGACTTTTTACCTACTACGCGGGCAGAAGCTAGTATACAATGAAATAGATTAGGTGTTTTATATAGATAGTCTACATAAGTCGAGGCATATTTATAATACCGGATTATAATGAACTTGTCATCATTAATCGGATTTTCAATCAGCTGCCAATCAGGGGCTGTAACAGTTTATATTTAATTTTCACCGACATCATTTTTTAAAAGTATTTCTCTAAAAGAAACGACCAGACACCGAAGTACATCACAACTTCTGAGGAAAAACAATTGTAGTATAACGGGGTCAAGCCTCGCGTGATCGTGGGCTGATAATAAAACTCGAGGATCCTTATACTTCAGTTTGGATAGCTAGGCGTCGTCGCAGTTCAAGTAATTTTTGAATTAACGAATTTTGTGATTTATCGTGTTAAATACGTGTGGCAAAATCATCAGTTACGAAATAAGAGGAAAGTTTTAAGATCAAAACCCGAATACTAGTAACTAGGTAACGTTATTAGTTAACTTCACCATCATTTGTGTTATATATTTTTTTTTATTGTGTTTTCATTTGAACTTGATGGTATTTGTTAATTTTTATATTTTTACTTACTATTTTTTCGAGTACCACAACTACCACACACACCATTCTGATTAATTAATTAATAATTAAACGCTAGCAAAGCTTAACAAAAACCGACTTAACCGCTTTATCTTCCGAACTTTGATCAGATTAAATGTACTAAACATGCATTATTGAAGATATTTTAAGAATTACTGGTCAAATCTTGATAAAATTTAAATGGGACCAATTGGAAAGCAACATAAATACACCAAAAAAAAATTCAAAATCGGTTCACGTGGAACGAAGTAATGAGGTAACACACATATAAAAAAAAATACAGTCGACTTGAGTTCCTCCTCCTTTTTTTGTGGTAAAAAAGAAAGTTCTTGGTAAGTATTTTATAGTACCGAGTGATCTCATCTATCACTTACGGGTGCGGCCTCTAGAGAATTAAGCTCTAAGAAGGCGAGATTGTTTGGATCCACTTCAAAATAATTAAGTAGTCTGATTTATCATCGGACCTTATCTTCTACTATTTAATATTCTGCGACTTTATTAGAGATACGGGTATAATCGCCCATTACGAGCCGATTAATTTGCTTGTTTAATAAGTTAGTAACATCGTTTCCTACGCGAACGATAAATCTCGGATACCTATTATCGTCAAATCACTTTGTTTTCGGCCCTCAGGGGCAGATTCGCTTAATAATCGTAAAAAAATTATGAGATATTCCTTCGGAGGAAATGATTTCGGACAAAGAAGTAATCCATCAGCGCGCCTTTGAGATCTGGCCTTTATGGGAAATAACTTAAAAGGACGGTCCGACGAGAATATTCGTAAATCTGGAAAGATTTTCACTCTTTTTATGTAGTGTTATATATAAATACTGAGTATTCATTTACTTAGTATATTTAAGAAGGCTCCCAAAGGGTGTGTATTTTTGTCGCAACAAAAGCGAATAGTTGAGTTAGTTGTTTCTTGTGTTGCGGTTTGGCGGTTCTAACGTCACGCGTCAGACTGAACTCAATTAGAGTATACATTTTTCCTCTATGCTGAAACTAACACCACTATCAAGTAAAATTTCTGTTCGAAACTCTTTTCTAAATTGCATGATTGAGCGTGATTGTCGATCACCATCGATCAGTGTGTAATTAGTAAACATCAATCAATCAACAATGAAAGTGTAATTAAGATATTTTATACAGATAATGACCGGAGGGATTAAGGTTAGGAGATGAATTGAATGAGACAATGAATAACAAGTGGCGTCAAATAGCGTTAATAATTCTCTAGGTTATTTATAATTAAATTTAATTAAAGTATGACATGTAATATTATAAAGGATGTTCTAACTATACTTGTATTTTATTGACCACGATCGACATTAGTCTGATCAATTGACATGAATACTTAGTTTGACATATGCTTCACTTTTAGATACTTATCTTAATATCTTTAAAATTGTTATATAAATTGGTTTTAGCCTTGCACGCCTCTAAAGGAGTTAGCATGTATCAAAACATTCATGTTATTATTAATAACTCTGAGAGCTACCTACATTTTAATCGAAAAAATATTTGAATCACTGATTGTGATAAAAAGCAATTATTGTCATCGAACTGAGTGTGGGGCTGTGAGTGTGATCGCGTTTATGTTTTTTAATTTGCCCACAACGAGAGTGCTAGCGAAACTAATCAGAAATATCAATTAATTGTAAATAAAATGTACCTATAAGTAATAAAACATAGTTTTAGAACTCATTGCTGATCATTACCGTCACTCTACTTTTAGTCATTTGAATGAGATAGATAAGTCTTAAAAATATTTTTTCTTCCATTTTCCACTAAGTGATTCGCTCAACATAATACATAATATCGGTATAATGAAGTAGTTTTTGTACTTTAAGTTATATCTTTAAGTTTTTCCTAGAATTTATCAAATGAACATCAAAGTCGAAGTAAACATTTTTTACAGCAAATATGAATAGAAATTAACATTTTCACTCGCCAAGGCAATAATTTATGGAATAACTAGTCGTCTCTCTTACATTTTACTTAAAAGAAAAAACTTTTAAGATTGATCAAACATTCAAACATTTGATTTCACCGTGAATTTTTAACACATTTTATTAATTAAATACCTAAGAATTAAATAATGTGATATAGTCAAATCTACACTCAGCTATAAAAAATCTTAAAAGTTAAAATCTGGTTAAGATTTTGTATAGCAATATTTAAATCTCATGCATAGTTTTTCTTGAGTATAAGAGATTCTAGGTTGGCAAGAATAATTTCAATGTTTGTACTATAAGTATAAACAATGGCCTTAGAACGCACGGCTGACGGAATCATAATTTGAGGAGTCGCCCACCGTCGAAACTACACAATAAATATACAATAATGTTTTATCTTCGTGAATGCTGCTCTTACAAGACTAGTTGCTTGGGTCCTACTTATAATAATTATGTACTATTTCATCTACACTAGCGCTCTATTCAGCATTATGTACAATAGCCGTCATTGTTGAAATGGCACCCATTTTCACCCCTTCACGTTTTATTTCTGGGGTGTCATATTTTATAGGCAATTTTGGCCGTTTGAGGAGGTATTAAACTCGGGTATCTGAGACATATAAATGGCGATTTTCAGAATCATACGGTTTATGGGCTTGATAACTGCGAATGTTTGGAAAATAATACTATCTAAGATATGGTCGTAGGTATCATAATAATATTACACTTTACACAAACTGTAACGTTGAACGTTGAAAATAAATATCAATAATATAAAGCTTATCATTTTGTTAAAATTTAAAACTGTTTAGTTTAGGATTACTATGAAATTAGAGGCCATCTTCATAATTTGCCATAATCATAACGGTATTTTTTTTTTATACACTAGCAGCCCGATACTAAGTTCAAAGACTTGTGTATTGTGGGTGGTGAAAACATTTATATCACACATGAGTGTGATGTGATTATAAAATCACACCATGAACCAGAAGCACTCATGTTCCATGAGAAGGAATATTGTGCAACAAACCTAAAACCCACGTTGCAGAGAGCAAATGAGCATGTCCACTGCGCCAACTGGCATAATAAAAGTCACAAAAGCCGCAAAGCTGGTTATGACAAAAGTTAAGCTAACCATTAATTAAAAAGATGATACATGATACAAGATACATGGTGGTGTCGAAAGCGATCCCACTTCCTGTAGGCAGCGCTAATTAGTGCAGGCGGATCGGGTGGCAGATAAATCAGAGTTGCCAGATTGTGGTTACGGTGCTCCCAAAAGAGTAGTTTCGGAAGTTTGAGGAAAGCGTATCCGATAATGTTACCCATTATGGACGTTAATCTATGCGAATACTACAACGAGGTGAATATTGTACGTGAGTTTGTGTGTATGTGCATTGTCGTCTATAATGAGGCTAGAAATTTATTGTGTTCAAATGCCAGCAACTTACTGACGGCATTGTTAGATTGAATAGCAATGATAACACATTGACTCTAGTCTTTATAAACATTTCGATCACGCGGCTCTTCAACCAGGTTAAATATTCCTGTTAATTGTTATTTCTAGCTTTTAAAAAAATAAAATCAGTGTACTAACTGCCTAATTGCGATTACCTGTTTAGTTCTACTAAAACGATGACGGCGCCACCGTCGTCTTAAAAAGGATTAAACAGAGGAGCTCTGAGAATCTGACGGTTTTTGAAAGAGGAAGCTACCCTTACCATAGGGTAAGGGTAGCTTCCAAGCAACGGTCTGCCTATAATAGTACAGGCAGACCGTTGCTTGGAAGCGTTGCTTGAAAGTTTTTAAAGAAATTATTATAAAAAGGTCTATTACTGAAATTATAATCGTGGTCACAAGTGAATATTTCCCTGTTTTATTAATTTTCTAATAGAAACCCCGCGCTTGGGTAAATCCAATTATGTTCAAACACTGTGCCTGTGCGTACCTGGCACTAATATAAAAACGAACTAATAACTAACTGATCAAATATGAATTATAATTGGCAATAAACAAACTAATAAAAATAAATGGATCTGTGATCACAAATAATAGGCATCATTATTTATTTTCCATCTTCCTCAATATGGATATTACGGATAGTTCCACAAAATATGAAGTTACCGATGAAATTGCCAATCATCAGTTATAAATAATTCTGCAAATATGAAAGCAAAAAATAACAAAAAAACGTTTTCCTTATTTGGAGTCCTATCAAAGATGTTGCGTAACAAAAAAATTACGTCAGATTGTCCTCTTTATTAGCTTATATGAAAAACTAGATATGGCAAGCAGATTCGTCCACGCTAATTAAATTACGAAAATAGCCTGTATTACGGTATCCGAGGTTTAAGGTACATTCCAAATGTCATCGAAATCCATTCAGCGGTTATAGATTAAAGAGAAAACAAACATTTTGCTTCTGCGTTCATCATTCTTACTGTGAAGGAGAGGAACTCTAAATCGGTCTATTATAACCGTTTGAGATAAATGGGAATATTTGTTTTGCACACAATTATTATCTAACCTTAAACGCATATTTTTTGTCCATTCTGCAGCGTGTCGTCGGTAAAAATTCTCAAAATTAAAATATTATTTGAAGTTTGCATGTTTGTGTCAACAAATTTCACGCCGCAACTGGAGGATTTGGTATGGATATATATCATTTCTTGTGGTGATTTTTTGTGTGCTTATTAATAAGTTTAAATATTGGTATCAGAAAATATAGGTACAACCGTCAAGAACAATACGATTTGCAGCTAGCCCTTTCTTTGACTTATACTACCTCACTTACAGTTAATAATATCCCGTATACAATCATCTTGAATGCGGAGGAAACAGTGGACAACAGTTAATTGCCTAATTAGGTTATTTTTTGTATAATTTTAATCCAGCCTTCATAAAGTTGTGAAAATATATATGAGTTTTTATGTGCGACCCCTCGGGGCGGCCTTACATACAAAAGGGTGTATTAGCAAACCATTTGTTCCCGCTTACGCATCGAATTTTTTCCTTTTTTCCCTTACTCGTTTGATTTTCTTTTGCACTTTTGATAGGGCTATCGGAGCACTTTTTGCCACAAAAGAGAAGTGGTATGAAAGTGCCGTGCATTGACTATAGTAGGGGAGCCCAAGGGGGGATGTTGCGTTTTACTCAAGCGCGTCAGAAACCCATATATGGAGAAACCTTGCACCCTGTAATGTACCCCCACCATATATGAACCCTTTATCTAGATAAAGGGATCGGATCGGCTGCCCCCAACGCATGCCCCATGCGGCATATGGGCATGCGTTGGGGGCAGCCGATCAGATTCACTCTGAATATCTAACACGAATAACTATAAAAAGATCTACCCCTTTTTACAGCCACCGGTTACTAACAAGCAGTTAGATATATCTCTCAGTTTTCAAAAAGACGTAGTGCATATACGCTATTAATGTTTGATGCGCTCTAGAATTTTTTAATTTGACTGTTTTTTTTAACATTTTTGAAAAATTTTGCACACTCTCCTTCCCACAAAAAGGCATACTTGTCATAAACTTTTTTTCTTTTTGCACCTAATCTTCACAATCCAGTAGATCCTCATGACGCCTAAGTATCTAACTACTTACCGATTTAGCATCACGGGCTACTACTATGAAGGAAAATAATGCGTATAATGCTTCTCTATCTACGTGCGCATAAAGTTCTGTGGAACTTAACCTACTCATAAAATCGCCTCCAAGAATATAAAATAGAATCTAAGAGGCCTTTGAAATTTCATATTCCTCTGATATATGATCAGGAAATTTACATAAATTTTGTGCTGCTACCCGTTTTACGTATTAAGGATACATTATACCGGTCTGTAATGATTAGGTAAATAATAATGTAATCTAACGATTTATATTAGAATATTTATAACATTCACTATCGTTAATATCAGAAAGTTTGTGTGCTCTTCAATGGTTTTTAGTAGAAATGTATAGCTGCAAAATAATTTAAGCATGACAATAAACTGTCTTATAGGCTATGTGATACTTGCTACATACTGGGTGCATTTGGATCACGTGGACCCGCGCCAGCGTCCCCGCACGCTGCCGCTTCGTGCGAACCAAATACGTATCGTATGTGGCAGCTATCTTAGAATCTTCGTTGGGACGCCATACAATATAGAGTACTAGTTTTATTAGCAGTATGTAGGAACGCATTACGCAGTATAACCATAGTAGAAATATATATTTTTCTACTATAGTATAAATATATATTTCTACTATGGTATATCTGATATACTTAATTCCCAATTAAATTACAAAAACTGTCCAACCAGGAAATCAAAGTTTGAGTAAGTTTAAGTTAAGATTTTATTCAGCGAATAAGAAAGACCAAACTAAACATTTCAATCCTTATTCGATACGAAAAAACGATTTTTCTACTCTTTCAATAAATATGCATCACATTCCCATCAACACGACTCTGGTCCATACCCTCGTCTCCATAGGATCGTTATCATGTAGCCGCGGTATTATCATCGGATTGTCATTTGTCAGACCAAAGAAACGTTTTACGAGCAGATTAGGTACAGAGCCTATTGAAGGAGGAATTACAGGAAGATTTGGACAAATGGATTTTTTGAGATTTCCGTTTTATTTCGATAATGTTGTTGTAGAGATCGACGATTTGTTTGCTGTACACTAATTCTCACCAATTTCAAAAACTGATGGCAGGTACTACCGATCTGAAAAATCATGCTCCGTGTCACATATATCTATACTAATATAATAAAGCTGAAGAGTTTGTTTGAACGCGCTAATCTCAGGAACCGCCGGTCCGATTTGAAAAATTCTTTCAGTGTTGAATAGTACATTTATTGAGGAAGGCTATAGGCTATATTATATTTTCAATAAAATTAGGGATTCTTACTAAAAGTCCAATAATCGCGGACGAAGTCGCGGGCACTGCTAGTTTAATATATAATTTCATAAAGTGGGTTATTCTCGCAAAAACTCGAATGGCTCGAATTCAAAAATGCTAAATGATAATCAAATCGGTCGCGATTTGATTGTCATTTTGTTTTCTTCGCCTCGTAATAGCTAGGTTTAGGAAAAAAATAATGGTAGAAACTCAAGGAACAGCCGAAATATCGAAATTTAGTATGGGAATTGCCACTTCGGATTACGTTCAATAGATGGCGTAGTACGAAGTTCACCAGGTCATCAGAATTATTATATAAATCCAAAAATGTGTAGTTGTGTGTAGAGGCTTTAGTTTATGAGTAGTTTCTTACACGTAAACTACGCGTATTAAGTAACAACAAACATATTTTCTAATCAAATGTAAGCTACAAGTTGTATTTCACTATTGCCCTGCAAAATTTAATTGAAAACAGTGCATCGGTTTTTCGTGGAAAGATAAAAAACATAATGAATATCGAACATTTTATCATTTCTTATCATAAAGCCATTAGAAAACCGAAATTATTCAAACTCTTTAAAACTTAATAAATAAAAACTAGCATAAATAAAAAACTGGTCGAAATATGCATCAAACTAAAGTCTGGATGAAATTTTAGGTACAATTATAATAGTTAGAGTTAAGTTTAGTTTGCTATTTTGGCTAAATTTATTTTTCAGAGTTTTATCTTATTTTGAGGGCATATTTTGCCCACCGGTAGGCCCTGCGCCTTATGGTACTTGCAAGGTATTGTTTGTAGACCTAGAGATAATCGCTAATTCGTTTTATAAGGGTATTTGTTTTCATCACATTTTTGACATAAATAGTTCTATTTGCTGCTAATTTGTTATTTTTGTTTTCATGGTAACGCGGCTGCGCGCCGGCGCTTTGCGGGCCACGTCAAGTCATACTGACTGACGTCTTTAGAAATCCTAAGATTACTTTATTTACTTCTGTAAAATGGCTCTTTGCATGCAAATAGTGACGAATGCAGATGTCTTAAGTAGTGTGTCGCAAGAGAGCATGGTTCTGTGTACTTTGTGTCCCCAGGCTCGTTATTTTAAAGGTCAGAGGGGCTTAAAAATTCACAAAACTAAATGCCATAAAATCAATGTCCCCCTTTCTTTACGAGTTAATGAAGAAAGTATCAATAGTAGCAGTTTAACGAGCGCTGCTACTCCTCCCAAACCGTTTTGGGAGGTATTGAGCTTGTACAAAAATTCGGTCCCTATTTTAAAGCGCATTCCGCGAGGCGCACGCATTTCAGTTGCTCAGTCTCTTTCAAGAGCAATTAAGAAAGTTGTTTTTCAAAATTCATTAAGTGCCTGGGAACATCTATTGACTTTTTCATACCACGTACTTTACGTATCTTTTGACCCTAATAACAAAACGTCCCTTACTAATAGAGTAAAGGAAAACTGCGTAAAGTACATGGCATTGGAAGACATTTCTTTCGATTCTTGCATGATTGTCCCGCCCATAAGGCGGGATAATACAAATTCTAAAAATAAAGATAATTTGGCGACTTATAAGATTGTAGAAAACAAAATTAGTGATGGTGACATTACAGGGGCAGCACGAGTCTTGTTCTCTAGCGACACTTTAGCCCCTTATAATTCGGATACGATACAGTCACTTCGTGACAAACATCCACCCGCGGCAACAAATCTCCATTTACCTGATCCACCTCAACAGAATGACGTCACTGTTGAGGCGACCGCTCAGGATGTTGCTGCGGCCGTTATGTCTTTTAAAGGTGGGTCTGCCGGTGGCCTAGATGGCTTAACACCGCAAATTCTAAAAGATATTTTATGTGCTAGTTCTGGCGAGATTGGTGAGGCTCTTTTGAAAGACCTTACGGCTTTAGTTAACCTGATGTTGTCAGGTCAAGTCAATAATGACGTCACAGATATTTTGTACGGCGCAAATTTATGCGCACTAAGCAAAAAAGATGGTGGCATCAGGCCTATAGCGGTAGGCACCACATATCGCCGCCTCGCGGCTAAAATCGGTTGTAAGAAAATGTTTGCTTCTTTAAGCAATCTTTTTCAGCCTATACAGCTTGGTTTTGGTTCGCGGGGCGGATGTGAGGCTGCTGTCCATTCCCTTAGAACATTTTTAAATCAAAATTGTGGAGAGGTGTTGCTAAAGGTGGATGTTAAGAATGCTTTTAATTCTGTTGATAGAGGCACCCTTCTGACCCAGGTGAAAGATAAAATTCCAGAGTTATATAATTTTATTTGGCAATGCTATGGTAAACCATCAAAATTAATTTACAAAAACGATGTTCTTTTGTCTTCCGTTGGATGTCAGCAGGGTGACCCGTGCGGCCCAGCAATTTTTTCTTTAGCTGTCAATCCGATAATTCAACGTCTCCAATCCAAACTAAATGTTTGGTATTTGGATGACGGAACTCTGGGAGGTGATGTGAATACTGTCTTAAGTGATCTAAAATTACTAATAGATGAATTTAAAATGATTGGGCTTGAACTAAATTTTTCAAAATGCGAACTTTTTGTTTGCGATAACTGTTCAGACAAATTATCGGTTTTACAAAAATTTAACTCATTGGCTTACAATATAAAACTAGTCGACAAGTGTTCACTTCGCCTTTTAGGTTCGCCGATATTAGATGAATCAATTTCACCTTTTGTAGAAGAAAAAATTCAAAATTTTAAAAATTCTTCCGACCGATTGCTCAAAATTAACACTCATATGGCTTTTACAATTATTGGATTTTGCCTTTATGTCCCAAAATTTACGTATTCTTTAAGATGTTGTCCGCTATGGAAACATGGCGCGCTCCTCGAGAGCATGGACAATATCGTAAAGAATACTCTTGTATCGGTTTTGAATATTGACATAGATGATAGGGCTTGGTCGCAAGCTTCTTTACCTGTAAGACTAGGAGGCTTAGGTATTCGCAAAATTTCTAGTGTTGCGTTACCGGCTTTCTTGTCCTCAGTTCATGGTACTTCTAAATTAGTCGAAAAAATACTTTCACATAGTTTGGGTTCTTTAGAAATTTCAAACCAGACTGAGGCCACAAGCGCCTGGGAGATGGCATGCCCAAATACCGGGCTCCCAGTGAGGCTATCCTCACAGAGACTGTGGGATCGGCCGCTCTGTGAACTAGCACGGAAACATCTTTTAGATACGTGTCCTAGCGTCACAGAGCGTGCTAGACTTCTAGCAGTTTCTGTATGGGAGTCAGGGCTTTGGTTGCAGGCCATTCCCTCGCTTAATACTGGTACTCTTATGGATCCATCTGCTTTCCGTCTCGCTATATGCTTACGTTTGGGTGCAAGGTGCTATGTTGCCCATAGCTGTCAGTGTGGTACTGCTGTTGACCAGCTCGGTCACCACGGCCTCTCGTGCCAGAAAAGTGCTGGCCGAATTTCCCGCCACGCCAGCCTCAACGATATCATCCGCCGGGCTTTTACCAGTGCCAACGTTCCAGCCATTCTCGAACCGAATGGTCTGATGCGTGACGATGGTAAAAGACCTGACGGAATGACTTTAATTCCATGGAAGATGGGACGGCCTTTAGTGTGGGATGCAACTTGTGTCGATACTTTAGCTCCGTCACATCTTCCTGAATCACAGAATGGGGTTGGCGTCGCGGCAACTTCGGCAGAGCAGCGCAAACGGCGAAAATATGGAAACCTCGGCAGTGGTTACATATTTGAGCCGTTTGGTGTTGAGACACTGGGTCCGTGGGGACCGGGAGCTCATTCTATTTTCAAAATTCTATCAGAGCGCCTGGTTGAGGCGACGCGTGACCAAAATGCTGGCACTTATTTGGCTCAACGTATTAGCATTGCAATTCAGAGAGGCAATGCAGCCAGCATGATGGGAACGCTACCCACTGGTAGTGGGCTTGAGCACTTGAGTTACCTATAGGCTCGATGGCTTGTGGGTAACTTGGCTCTTTGCTGTATATAGTTTTAGTTTAGTTTTAGGAAATATAGGCAATTGGCCCGTAGATTTAAACTAATTATAATATGTTTTCAGAGCCTAGCAAAAAGCAAAATATGATTATATAATATTTTCTGCTTGAAACCAGTTCGAAGAGCTATTTGGAACACCCATTCAGACTTTAGATAGAGCAAATGTCCGACTGCAGCTCCTGTCAAAATGACTGATATATTATCTGCGCCACAAATTATCCCTTTTCCTGTGTATCCATACACTTAAACGAATGCCATTCTTGTCTGAATGCGTAAGTTATCGAGGGCCTCCCCGGCCCAGTTCGACGATACTTTTTATGAGTAACGAAGTCCCGGCGTTGTAAATCACCCTTTTGTGACAGCATGATAAAACAAAAGCTTTTCAGAAGCTGAAATAATGCGCCTCCGTAGTTTCATGAGGATATCGTAACTGGTTCTTCATATTTTATATGAGATGTAAGTATGGTAATACATATATGTTTTTATACGCGTTTTGTTACATGTATAACATGCATTGAGACTATTTTATAAAAGACGACATAGAAAAAAAATACTACCATGCATATGTGTTCTATATTTTTTTTATTGCATGTTGAATCAATTTATTTTTCATTTTTTTGACCTTCTTTTTTGCTTCGCTGTATTCAAATGAAAACAATGACAATATATCCCATTTTTCTGCCTTGGTCCTGGTTTTATAGAATATGTTACTATGTGTAACTATGTAGTTTCGGTTGGTTGCTTTGTAGAAATTGATCGAGTGAAGCGAGATCTTTAAGTTGTCTGGGGTGGATCAGTGCTTTGTCCGTCGGTCCGTCTAAAATATACAAGAGAAAGTAAACTTAAAATTTTCAGACCCCAAATTGTGGAAAATAACTTGGCAAGTAGAGTAGGTACGAAACCGTTTTTTGTAGTAATTTGGTAGGACATCAAAGTCACTGACTTAGAAATATGACGTCCCTGGATCTACTTCAAAAAACGGCTACATAAACCTGAAACATGCATATAATACCCGTTGTTATATCCTCTTATTAAACAACAAGTACAAACATCAAATAATTATTTTTAGGAAAAAGTTATAAGCTATTAACCTTAAAAGATTTTTCTACAAAGCGAAGCCTAAGTTCTGAGCCTAATTTTAAAAACGCACATGTAACACGACTTCTCAGAATGTAATTAGTGTCTGTAACATGCCTAGTTTTTTTTTTTTTTTTTTATTTGTGACAGGCTAGTGTTTGACCACTATCTCACCTGATGTTAAGTGACGATGTGATCGAAGCTGGTAAACACACTAGACCTGGAATACGCAGGCTCTCAAGAATAACTGCCGGGACACCGTATTTGGCTTGGCGGCAGACTTTCAACTTTTCAAGTATATAGAACTACGAAAATTATGTTAAGAAAGCAGACAGACTGGTAATATGTGGTAACACTTTTGTTTTAGAACTGGCGAAATCTCTCCTCCACACCACGAAAACTGGAGTAGGAAGCGAAGCGGATTTTATCCACAAAAAAAAATCCCTAAACTTCTTCCAAGATCACATTCAGGCTTTTTCGTAGCTTAGAGGTTAGTGAGTACGTAGCATTACTACGTACTCACTAACATCACTAGCTGATTTTATCCGCCTTTACCCTAGTGTACATAAAAATACTTTCTTAGCTGACTTCTACTCGCCATAAACCTACCGTAAGCAGTTTTAAGATTTCGTTATTAGTTAGTAAATCAGAATGTTGATTTTATATTTAAACGTATCTTGTGTTTTACTCGTATGTAATTGCCATGACATAATTTATTATCGTATATACACAACATAAATCAACAAAACGTAGTTTATTTGTGTATCGTCATACGCAAAAATTACTGTAGTGCAAGTTTGTCAAAGTAACTGGTTGTGTCTGATGAAAGTAAAAGCAAATAAAACTATTTCTTTTATGTCACATTTCTTGTTTTGTCATTATTTATTTTGATTCCTTGTTCAAATTATCATCAGAAAATATTTGCGTCACGTAATGGGAATATATTATCATAGCTCTCAAATATTTACTCATCCAAATTGGTGTAATTGGTACTATAAAATATGTGGGTGGAAGATAACATAACGCTAGTTTTGGAAGTTTTACTCTTTGAGATAAGAGGAAGATTTTTCGATACTAAATGAAGCGGTAGGATATTTTGCGAGACCGTTTAGGGTGGAACTAATTTGCCGTAGAACTGCATAGCAAAACTTATACTGGTTGAAAATATGTGTTATCAGGTTAATTCAAAGCAATATTAGAAAAAGCAACATTTTCAGGGGTTATGTTGCAGTCTTACTATGGACTTTGTAAAAACCAAAATTCTAATAGAAGCACTTGAAAAAATATTAGTTTCTCTTGGTATCTGTGTTAACTAGAATACGAGTATACTTGTTATCTTTAAACAACAAAATAATCACGATAGACAAAGCATATCAAATAATTGTATTAAAAGCGTTTAAAATAAAAACTTGTAGCTATAATAATTTAATATCGCTTACTTCTTTAATTCACTTAATCCCAGCCGCCGGCTGCAAAACTTTCCCGTATCCGTCCCGCTTCCTTCCTATTACTCCAGGATTGTCAACTTATTATAAACTCGTCCGGATGGAAGTTTCCAAACTGCAATATATCTTTAGTAGGGTTTAGAAAAAATAATCAGCTGCGAGCGGGTTCAGCGAAGGGCCGAAGCGAGAAGAGGAAGCGGGAATGGCCTTTTTTCTGTGAGATGTTCATGTGAATGAATTATTTTATTCTATATAACCGGATATATATAATGGATAACCATGGTGGTAATATTACATGCACGTTGCATACATACACCGTTTAAGCATTCTGTCAAAAAAGGTTTTTTGGGCAGGCATACAAAAAACAGCACACGTTCGTTATTTTTAATTTTACCTTAAGATTATTGTTGCTGTTAATTCAATAAAGTAGGTAATAATGTACTAACATCTTAACAGCTTACAAATAGGATGAATTGATATTTTACCGCCCAAATTCTAAGATGGGTATGTGATTTGTGGAGTTGTAATCTCTCGTAATTTTCTGGTTATGAATAATTGCTTACGCACAAATGTAATAAAAAAGGTCATGTGGCACTACATGACAATACTTGATAGATACTAGATACTAGTAGTATCAGTTAACATCATTTTTCAGGTCACCTGAAGGCTTTTGGCATGGTTTAACGACTGGGCAGATCTATGATTAGTCAAACTTCACCTACAGCTCGGGCTTACTCATAATAATATCATAATCTAATTACTGGACAGTAAAAAGTAAATGAACATGAGCAGATATATACTTTTTGGTAGCTTTAGATTGACTCATATTCGCTCCGCCGTAACTACGGCGCGCCGTAGTTACATCTTCTATGCAAACGTGCTTCATCGTTGACCGTGTTGTTACTTACCACTACTTACTTATCTTGAATTAAAAAAGTGAATTATGACATTCTGAAAGGAGACTGAATACCTACTTATATACAAAATTTTTCGAAATACTGACGACAATGTAAGGCAGTGTGGTTAAACACTTGTTCTGAAGGTAGTTTCTAGTAAACACGATAAATAATAAATAACACCCTGAGGTATAGGGTAGAAGTCCAATTTGCGGATACGAGTGCCGCGGGATCAATGCTGGAGTTCTTGTAATTTCAGTACCTCTTCAAATTGTGTTGTACGCACTTTGAGGTATAAAATAAACATATATTTTTAAAACAAAAACGTTAGTGTAATATACCTTTTACACGCTTTATATCTTTACTTGAAGCAATAAAACTAACAAACTACTAATCTAGGAAGTCTATTTTATTCTTCGCATGTATATGTAAATCGATTATAAATTTATACAATATTTTGGTGCCCTGAAACTGATCTGCAGGAGCTAGAATGTGAAAATGTTCACTAAATCCCTAAAGTATTTTTTTGATGCGGTAAATAGGCATGCATTTGACCGCGATCTTACCTGATGGAACGCTACTATGAAGTCGACTGTAGAGCATGCTTGCATAGAAAACAATTTGGTTTGTTATGTCGAGATCAATACACTAAATCTGGAGATAAAGGTCTACTGATGGAGCCAAGAGGTGGGTACTGAAACTTTTCAATATATTAATGAACCCTTCCAGTATGGGCTCATTTGAATTGTACTTTATAGCAAAGGCATATGGTTTAAACTAGCCTGCACCTTTTTTATTTATTCAATCAAATATGATACAGTAAGTGTCACGTTATTTGTAAAATGCGGATTTGCTTGAGACGTACAATGATTAAAATTATTATTAAATAAAAAAGAATAAGAATATTTTGGACTCATATCCTACCGCTCTAATCACTGAGATCACATAAAGCTATACATGTATGTTCTTTCTTTTCATTCTTACAAATTTTATAGAAACTTAACTACAACAGCACCCTTTCATGCGTCACATGCCAAAATCTTACGAATTTACATAGTATAAATTAAATTCAATATAGAACTAATTATATTATAATTTGTACTAAATATAATGAACAATAATGTCTAAGTTACGGAGCTTTCAGTTTTGGCTCAGATCTAGAAAAATATAGGCAATTAGATAATCAAGACTACAATTAGATAATTTTCCATAGCATGAATTTGTAATTACTTTACAAGAAGGTATAAACTACTATAATATTAACATGATTCCAACGCAAATTTATGGGCAATTATAATTAACAGAGAATAATTGGCTGCTATAATTAGCAGTTGGCTTTCTAGTGGTAATATAATATTAATGCTATCACACCAATCGATAAACGTTGATTAGTTTGTATGATTGGATGATATATTTAGCCGCAGGTAAGCATAAATCCTACCATTTTTAACAAAATCTACATAGTTAAACGATCAAAGAGAAGTATTTGAGTTAATTTGGGTTGTTTAGCACTTTGACCACAAGCAACTTTAATGTAAAACGTAAGTAAACGAGAGTTTAGAAAGTGAGGTATATAAAACTATACAAAGAAAAATAATAGAGGAGCTTTAATAACAGAATTTTTTTGTGGAAGTTTGAGTGTGATTATAGTTAAGCATTATGATTTAGAAGTGGGCAAAAAGTTGGCGCAAGAAATAAAAAAATTATATCTAATTACGTACGAGTAAAATGACATCACTAAAATCAAAAAAATATTCCATAAGCATACATCGTATTAAATATTTGTATCGCTTATTATATTTTATATAACTATTTCCGATGGCGGTAGGAACATTTCCGGTACTGTAGCCAAATGGATGCAAATGGAATCTCTCAAATTTCCCTTGCGAAGAAAAAAAATTATTCCCGACGGGAATCGCATATCGGGTTCGATTTCCGGTGAAAAGACAAGTATTCTCGCGAAGGGAAAATTGTGTTCCTGTTTCTGGGTGTGATTGTGTGTGCGATATGTATTTTTTTTTTTTTATAACATTCTTCATTAATGTACAATAAAAACAAAATTGAATTAAATATTAAAATATTAATACGTTTTTATTTTAAAAATATAATTTGGAGTGTATAAATAATAATGAATAGATGTTTTTTTGGTATTATTTTCATACCTCGTCTGGCACTCGGTCATCACGCATGCTATCTCACTCGTGTATACTATCTGTATAGATAACTACACCGATTTATAAAGTTTTTATAAAGGAGTAGTACAAAAGGGCTCAGGTTCATCATAGTTCAAAGAGAAAGGAAGTTTCATTATCCGTTAAATGAAGGATGTGCAGGCATGTATGAAATAGAGTTAAGAGTCAGGAAAGTGTTCCGGGAATTAAATCATACTAGGTGTTCCCCGCGGCTTCGCCCGCTTTAATTAAGTAGTCAATAATATTTGCTAATTCTGGGTATAAGCTAGCCACATTTTAAATTTTGTTCACATCCGTTACGATGTAATGAGAAAACTAACATACTTATTCACAAACTTTCGCATTTATAATATTAGAGTGATGCCGCCGTCGCTTAGAATAATATATTTTTGTTAGTATATACCGGTTATATAACGTAATATAGGTTATAAAACGTATAAAGCTATGCTTATCACTGCACTTATAATTAGGTATTTATATTTAATCACAAATCTAATACTATAAAAATCTTTAACCTGACATACTGATTCATCGACTGACTGACTGAATAACTGACTTAGAGAGAACTTGCAGTCTAAACCGCTGGTCGTATAGACTTGAAATTTGGAGGGTACATTTGTCTTAGTACGTAAAGGTGTACTAAAAAACCTCTCTTAAGTGTAAGAAATTGTTGTTGATTGTATGAAAGTTTTTAATAATATAGCGATAAAAATTGGAATTTGAGTAGTTGATTTAATATAAAAAAAAATATATGTTTATATTTTTTTAATGAGGGATGAAAGGTCACAAAGTTCTTTGTTTATGAAGTTTGTATTTCATTTAAAATAAAAGTAAAAAAATGTGCTTATTTCTAGCCAGGGGAGCATTAACATGGTGTAATGGGGAATGAAAGAGAGTCACCCACGTCCGTAGGAGGATACCCCTTAAGTTTGACTCCCTACACGTGGTCCCCGGGTGGTGCTAATCAGGTGACATTTGAGAGGTGGTAGAGCATTTTGTGAGTTGCTCGCCTGGCTTGCTACCAAAGTAGCTTACCACCATCAAGTTGAAAGTCTGCCGCCAAGCCAAATACGGTGTTCCGGCAGTTATCCTTGAGAGCCTGCGTATTCCAGGTCTAGTGTGTTTACCGGCTTCGATCACATCGTCACTTATCATCAGGTGAGATAGTGGTCAAACACTAGCCTGTCACAAATAAAAAAAAAAAAAAAAAAAAAGTTCTTCTGGAATGTTTTAGTGTTACAGTTCAAGTGATATACATTGTAGTAAAATTAAATGTAATTTTATTTATAAGTAATTACAATTAATTAGAAATAGCTAAATTATTAACTAAATTAACGCGGGTAAAGCCGCGAGGCACGGCTAGTTAATAATATATAGAGACCAGACGTTTCTATGCATGATACCAAATCATTACTTAGGTTATTCGTTAGATTGTGGTAAATCGAGTAAATGTACGAGTCAGTCACCGAGGATTCCGTACCACAGAATACAATGGCGCGAGCCTGCCTTACAATTGGTCGGTTTTAATATATACTAGTTGTGAACCACGGTTTTGTCCGCTTTGATGAAGTTTAAAAGTAGCAAAATGTTTAAACAAACCTAGTCCCAAAAATTAGGAACACAACAAAAAAATCTGCCATATCGGTCGAGCCGTTTTCAAATGATGATCTTGATACATGCGGCAATTAATTTTAATTCATTTTTTCAATACACAAGAGCTTTATTATTCTTTAATCTTTACAAGTTAGAAGTACCATTTTATTTACATAGTAATTACAAAAACTTGGAAATGAAACTATATTTGGTTTAACCTTAATGACTATGTGCAAAAAAAGTGTAGTAATACTGAAGCCACCCATCTACATGTATGGAGTCTAACAGGAACTTCTAAATTCGCGGCAGCGGCATTAATATTGTGTCTAAAGATTATGTCATTTGCAATCCTATTTCATCAGCTACCGTTCTACACCACATAATTTTCACACCTAGACGTATGACAGAGGTAGCCCTAAAAAAGTTAAAGCCAAGTGTAACCCAAGGTTTAATTTTTGTATGGAAAGAAACTATCTCCAATTTCGACTTTAGATCTCTAGCAGACAATTTCTGGCATGATACCACAGATCACAGAAACTAAAGGCATGATAAATTATTACTATATAATATACAGCTATTTGTAATTGGTTGTATAGTTATATATATATTAAGATACTTCCTATATATAACATATAAAGCTTTCACAATATACTAAGGTCACTAGTCAAATTTTAATATTAATGTGTTTTTAATCATATATTACATTAAACTAAAAACTAAAATAAAATTAACCAAAAAAACTATGTAGTATATATGGACATATAAAGACAGTATATTTATAAAAATATTGGTCAGCTTTACATTAATTAATAATAAATGGTTCTAACATTTGAACCCAACAAATGTTAAAACCCTTTATTAATGGTTAGGATTGATATACAAATAGACTTGTAAGCTTAGTAATAGGGGCCCAGACTTTGTTATAGGGCTCTGTTTGCACCATTTGTGTAAAGAACCTTAAAAAGGTCATCTTTGCTCTTCAGATTAACATTTTCATTCGATTAAAATAAAAATTAAATAATACTTAGATTTTTCTTTGTTCAAACAAGGTTTTTTTAGTTGTAATGTAGAGTTCCAACTTTGGTTTAGTTCATTGCGAAAAATTACTGACCACAGATATTTTTTTCAAATTGTTGTTTTTTTTCTTAGTAAGTATTCAAGCGTTTGCCTGCAATCTCACTCGATTCATACCTTATAGCATAAAAACAACGTATAATTATTGGAGGACTTAATACTAGAAGTATTTTGTTTCAATCATTTAGACAAGATAAGGATAGATAGTGGAGTATTTCAAAACTAGTGTGAAAAAAAGTGTTTAAAATCCATAATTTGTACAGTGTTAGGTTCCCTAAAAATATTATTCTGTGAGAGTTTATTTCAAATATGGCGCGTCAATCAGCGAGTCATTAATTTATATTATGAACTGATATCTGCGCAAGCCATTCATTAATATTAAAGCTGATCCAGCGCTGTATCCCACTTGATCCAAACGCGACAGCGTCGGTTATTGAAGCCACGCGTTCATTGTAGAATTAATGATATCACAATATATTATTCGAATGTGATAAATGCGGTTGGGTCCTGTCACATAATGTATAATTTATGGGTATTTCGGAATAATATCTAATTCTACTGCGCCTTTTGTTTCCAGTTAAATATAAATAGCCCTTATATTAGTAGCTTTGTATATATATAAAAAAAGCAAAAACGCCCATTTAGGTACATTTTTGTAAAATCATAATTATATTTCTTCAAGCCAAGGTATATTATGTTTAGCACAAGGGCAAAGCTTAAATACATCGCAACACTCATTTGTTACAAGCTTTTATTTAACTTCCAATGTATGTATGTAACTATGTTTGTTCGGGCTGAATCTTGTTACTATATTTTGAAGCAGATATCTTCAACCTTATGAGCTGTAATTTTGTATTCACGTTTAGTTTGGATGCCAATACGTGGTGTGACGTCATTCTAAAGGCGGAGCACCCAAAATAGAGGACAAGTTATTTTCAATGCACTCCTACAATTATATACTCGTAGGTATCAAATAAAAGGGCTTGACGAGAATAACTCGATGCTTGTTTTAAAAAGTTTTTAAGATATTATTTTCTCAATATTGTTATCCGTAGTTAAGTAGGGTAAAGTTCTGAGTTCACAAGTCAAATTATCTCATTTACTTTACTATTTAGAGGCTATTTTTATATAACGATGTATCTCTAATACACCTAAACGTTATGTACGCTAATATTGTTTCACATCGAACTACACCTTACACATTTAACTCTGTTGTGTTAATTTTAAATAGTATCGTTGATGTTGAAATTGCATGATATAATTTGACTGCTGTGTGACGTTGCATATTTATCAACTCTTGATAGCTTCTGACTTTAAAATGAGAACTTCTTCTTTATTAGGCCTTTGCATTTCCTATTCAAAAGAATATGGCGCGATCACGTCATAAACGTATATTGTCTGACTCTCTACTAGTTGTAACTGGTTGGTTATAGAAAATTATAGTCGATGATTATTACCATGTCTTTACTGGCTTCTTACACGGCACAGCAAACGACACAACCTTTTGATGCCACACTAAAGTGCATCTACCATTTCGACGCCCAAAGTTTTCACATCAAATTAAAGTCAGTGCCCTGTTAACTATTTTGATATTCCATTTAGATATGCAAAATTTGGTCTGGATGGCACCTATGTATTTAAAATTTCATTAGATATAAGTGCCCTAGGGAGGTAATGTTTAAGCCAATGCGACGTGAGATCAAAGTAAAATGTCATTATGTAGATGTACCTACAATTCAATTACGCTATTTTAGTCAATAGTGGGGTAAGAATAATAAATAGGTTGTAAAGTTGTGAGCAATTTTTAAAGGCCAAATTGGTTGATTAATCTACATGCTTTGTAATAGTGTAAATTTACAAAATCAAGCAGATAACTATGTAACTATAGAAACTTATCATTGAATAATTGCTATATATATATATATATATATATATATATATATATTGCACAAATTAATCCATCATTTTTTTATGGATGACATTTGATGAGTTTGATAAAATTATTACTATCGGTTTTACAATTCGTAATAAAATTATGATATTTTTGACTAATTTGTATTTTTTGCGTGGTACGTGGTATCATTTGACAATATCACCTAATGCCATATTACGGTAACTGATGATATCAACAAAGTAAATTTATTATATTTAGTGTTAATTCCGATAAGTGATAACACTCACTTTCATGGCGTGCTTGCATCCTGCTTGAAGCCTAACAACCTTATCGGGATTTACACTAAATATACTAAATTAACTTTGTCGTTCGTCGTCGAGGAAGTTACACATTTATTGGTCTTGCTTACGACTTGACGATATTTGAAACATTTGTACTCTACGTCTCTATTGTACAGATGTTCAGCTATTATGACAAACTGGCAATGCCTAGCAACTTTCTTAGCTGACTGTACCTACCTTTACACTTCATCGTGGATTGAATTCCATTACGGAGCTCAGAATTTGTGAATAGTTTTCACCGTGGATGGAATCGGAGTTCAGCTGATGGATTTCCTTGATTGGAAACTTCTTGATTGAAGCAGTTCTTGCTTTATACGGACAAAAGGACTTCGTAACTGTAGTATTGATACGACGCAGCACAGCGGGCGGGGTACGATTTCATTGAATCTTAACGTTACTTAATGGTTTACTCTATTTTATGGATGATGACAAAACTTCAATTATCAGGTGAAATAGTGATCAAACGCATACCTAACACCGAAAAATAAGAATATCTGCAAAATTTTATTACATTGGTTTTTTATATATATTTTTATGCGGCTAAAACTACTTTAGATCTAAAAGGAATTTTGTTGTAATATTCACAATTAAAAGGGTTGCCTCTTCCTGCCCTGGAGCGTACGGAACGCGGCCTGATTTCAGGTTAGTAAAAAATGAGCAAAATTACCTCATCGATTACCAAGATGTGACTTAAAATGCCAAACGATAGTGACAGCTTTTCTTTTTTTTTTTAAATGGGTTACCGGCCCAAAACCTGAAGCATTCCTTTCATTCTATTTTAGTTATAAGAAGTACGTTTTGATATTGTTTGTTATTTAAAAGATAAAGTATTGTAGAATATTATGAAGCGCCACATAAATTTGACTATTTGTTATAGTCAGAAATAAGAGAGCAATAACAGTGGTCACGCAATATAAGCATTTTATTTTCGAATTTGTTTAACATTTAGGCGCTAGGAGTAAGTCTTAATACATCTTTATTAATTTAGACGACAAATAATTGTAGAAAGCAACTACTAGTGTAACTAATGTAACTACAACTGTAATGAATAATTTGACTTGTTGCAACTCATCCCGACTCTACTAAATCCTATATCCATAGCTACTGCACAGATGCTGATTTCATGTTGTTACGTTATTCAGTAGTTATCAAACCTTAGGGACGGCTGTCTGCAAACTATCGGTTGTGCTGAGGATGTTTGAGAAGTGCAGCAGTTCCAGAACTTTGGCAATTAGAACTACTGTTATCTCGAGTCTGTATAGCCAGTCTCATAATTACATTGCTGCCAAACCCTATAGCTGTTAAAAAGGATGTTTGCGACGTTTAAAGTATCTAAATTAATGTTATAAAATATTATTGTGTATTTTGGGGGCTGAGTCACCCACGTCCGTAGGAGGATACCTCTTAAGTCTGACTCCCTACACGTGGTCCCCGGGTGGTGCTAATCAGGTGACATTTGATAGGTGGTAGAGCATTTTGTGAGTTGCTCGCCTGGCTTGCTACTAAAGTAGCTTACCACCATCAAGTTGAAAGTCTGCCGCCAAGCCAAATACGGTGTTCCGGCAGTTATCCTTGAGAGCCTGCGTATTCCAGGTCTAGTGTGTTTACCAGCTTCGATCACATCGTCACTTACCATCAGGTGAGATAGTGGTCAAACATTAGCCTGTCACATATAAAAAAAAAAAAAAAATTTATAGCAACTATAATGTTATAAGCCTAGTTGCTTATTTTGAAATATATATTTGCCAGTCATGATGATTGTCAATTGTTATATCTTTGTACATAAAATTTGAGACTTTTATATTTTTTAGAATAACCTTTAACGATTTTGTAGCTAAAATAATGAGCGCAGAAAAAGTGATTACGTTCATGCACATAATACCATCTACTATTAATTTTTAAACATACTTTTTTACTTATTGTAATCACTAAAATTAAATATTATTGACTTGATATAGAAGACATGATAAAAATAGAAAACTAATACAAGTTTTTTTGCAAGAATACCATTTATATTCTAAAACCTTCCATTATACAGTCTTTTTATCTGTATCTTTTGGAATTGAAGAACGAAACACAATAATTTCGGAACATTGACTCCAGAGTTGAGCCGCCGAATAATCTGCCGCTTTATTATATTTTTATTTGTTTCCCACACTCTCGACCGCGATAAACCTCACTGGGGCTGAAAACAGATCACTGAGAGCCAGAAACGAAGCTTTATTCCCTTTTTTTTCACGCACACAGTCTGACGTTACTCTCCGCTTATTTACCTATCTTTTAAATTTTTTGATTTGCTAGAATTTGACAATCACGCTATATATGGTAATTGCTGATATGGTCGAGGTCTGATATCCGTTACCCCTGTGATAACCGATATTATATGCAAATTTGAACTTATTATTATGTAGCCCCGGGACAATAGGCCCCGGTGGGAATAGGTCTAAAATCAATGACTTTGATGACTTATCAAATTGTTACAAACCATTAATTTTGTTATGTATATTATTAAATTAAAGAAAAATTATTTCGTACTCTAATTGCAAAGTTATTTTCAAAGATACCCGACATGTGCAAAATATGTTAAATAAATATTTTGCTCCCTCTCTGCTATTTATGTTCCAAGTCAACTTAGAGATCTCGATTCGCTCGATCAATAATAGATATATAAAAACGAATTGAATAGAGAACCTTTTAGTATTTCAATGTGGTAAAAGCATTCGAGCCGTGCAAGCAGCCCAGTTTAGAGTGAGTCGTAACCGACTAGTCATCTGCTGCGATTCCCCATTTCTCATACTCTTAAAGAACTACGTATCATGTATATTCTGTACTGTTGTTCTAGCTCTGTAGCGGCTACGTGACGAGTTTAACGAGCAAACACGGCTGTAAACGCAGTAGTCGAGGATAACCCGGTTATGGCGCGTGAGCTCGATTCCGAGCTGTCCATTAAGGCTCTGTCAATAGCACTTCACACGTCGGATGTTTTTAAATGTTAGCTCCGTTAACCTATAGATGTAGAATCGTAGCACTTTACGTTGACCTATGTTTGAATTGCCTTGACACGTCATCGTCCTGAGTTTTGAATATACATCTTGTGAGCATTTTATTGATCTTTCGTGAGGTAATGCGTGAGGAGACTGACAAAATGCCCCGTAAAAAAACTTTTTTAATGAATTCAGGTAATTACCAACATAGGGTTTTAATCTCTAATAAGTTAGCGTTTCACCACTATCCTACAGTCTAATTTTCGCAACCGCTTATTCTCATTGGCTATCCAGATTCTATAATTATGGCACACATTATTAAAGCGTTTTGCTTACATTCATGCATTATTTACAGTCTTTGCTCGATTCTGTGTCTTCTGATAAGATCAATATTATATAATTACGTTGCCAGCGATTCTATTAGGAAAACTTGCGCCGCTGTCGATCGCATTGTCGCTTACGGTAAGGTGATAAAGTAGCTTATCTTGAATATAAAAAACTGGCCTGCCATTAGGTTCGCGAAAAAATTCAAATAAGAATCAAGTTTGGGACGATTCAGCTAAGTTCAAGCTTGAGGCTCTCGACATCATTGAGCAAAGAGCCAAGAGACTCATTGACAGCGAGCAGCTGACTAATCAAAGCTTCAGAGCTTGGGCATTCATCGCCGCGTGGTATCTAGTCTCTCAGTTTTTTTATCGAATACATTATGGAGAGTGTGCCAAGGAACTGCACGATCTAGTTCCCCCATCCCCGTTCTATCATGGGACAAGCAGACAAAATGCTAAGCGACACTGCTATATGGTACACATTCCATAAATGCGCACGAAGCCTTTTGCCTCCACATTCATTGTGCGCACCGCAAAGGAATGGAACTCTTTACCTGAGTCGGTGTTTCCTGATAAGTACAATACGGTCTAACAATATGGTGGATTCTTCATGTCGCGAGTGAATATGTATCTTTTTGGCAAGGTTGCTTCATCGTCAACCATATAGTCGCTTACCAAATGTTTACCAATATGTAACTGCTGTTTGCTGAACTCCGTGATCATTACAATGTCAATGGTAACGGTTGTAGAGTGAACTAATGAACTCAGTGGCTTGTTGTGAGCATTTAGCTTAGAACGTAAGGACCACCCAGTCCAGTGGCATTTTAAATACAGCGCGTTGTGTGAAGAAGCAAAAAACTTATCTTTTCAAGTAAATAATTAATTGAATGCTTATTATTTTCGTAATTTGTATGTTTTATTTTACGTCCTTTCCAATAATAACAAGAATATTGAAGTCTCCAGAAAGTAGGTTCCCGTATGTGTACCATAAAAGTTGGCTATAAAATGGTGTACGTAAACCTCGTAAACGCGCTGTTGTTCAGTCAAGTAATAAGCTTAAGTACTTGTTTTAGGTTGGTTGCCGCTTTTATCGCTGGCACAAAAATACTTTATTTGATAAAAGAAGCGTCAATGCGTGAAAGCAAACTTTCTACAAGTTCCCTTAAAGGAATTTAATTTAATGATAAGACAATATTTAATTGACATAACTGTTCGCTCGAAGCATGTCGCTTCAATTTTTATCGTCGTACTACAACGGAGTGACAGTCGTTGCACGTGTCTTTGTTCCCCGAGCAGTTTCTCGGTATCGAGCTTAAAATTATGTAAGTAAAGTGAATGATTAAGTAATTGCTTAATATTTTCGTAATTTGTACATTTATTTTGTTCGAAAAATTAATTAATCTGTTAGTTTAATCTTAAGCAACCTCCAAAATATTTTAAGGTTTATTAAAAATATTTTTATGAATGATCCAATAATAACATAACATAATAAAAATATACTTTCTATAACGTTCAGGATCCGATACTGATTGATGTTCCAAAATATAACTAATCTCACCAAAAGGATCTAACATCAAACATTATTAAAATATTTACAATAAAATACAGGGATACAAATAAAACCGCCCAACCGCCCTACTCCCGCCCAGCTGTTCGAGACTATTAATTCACCCATTGTGCGTGATAACGGATATCTCCCTCGTAAATATTGAGGTTATGTTCCAAGTTTGATTTGGCAGAGATTGAGAGATTCGATTTGTCATTATATTTCAGTGGTTATTAAGTTTTTGGTTTGGCTTCTTTATATTTACGCATATTACGCCGAACTCCATTTATGTAATCTCAAATCATACAGACAATAGTAAGTCAAAATTAGAGTTCTAGATATCTAGATTGAAATAATCGTAACTTATAAATTACATTCATTAAAAAAGACTACTGCATTTTCAGTATAATTAAGTAACTTTAGGCCAGATAGCTTTCTAGTAAAAATATTATTGTACTGTAACATCATAATTGAATAAAATCTTGATATTAAGTGAATATAAGTTTAATAATCTAACAGTACATTTTCACTTTGGACGTACAATAATATTTAGAAGAAAAACTCTCTTCTTATAATTACTACTAAATTATAATATTTAAAATATTACTCTACGTAAGTAGAAACATAGAAACTTGAATCGTTTTAGTAGCTATCGAACAATTTGGCATACGTAAAATTTTGAACACATTTTGAATTAAAACCGAAATAAAAATTTGAAATAAACTTGGAATTTTAAAACACAGGCACACATACAATTGTATTGTTATATAAACATATTCATACAAAACCTAAACGTGTCACCCATCTCGTTAATCCTGGGCACTGAACTAGAAGCTAATATCGAAATAATAAAATCCTGCAATGCAGAATGTTTTCCTCAGTGCACATTCTCTTATATTTACCGATAACGCCCCTACGCTCCCATCGATACCTTTTAAAATGCATTGAACAGCTACTGAATTTATAAAAGTGGTTGTTAGGAGTATAATAAAAAAAATTGGCCGTAAAAGCGCTCGTTGAAAGTATTAACGATGCAAAGTTGCACTGGCGCAGCTCCGGGATACGTTCTATTCCTGTTTTATTGAACAAAACTGTAATGTTACAGGTATACGTACCTGTTTCGTAGCGCTCAGCCATTGAACTCTGAGATTAATGGATAAGCACGTCTGTGGAAATAATGGGATATTGAAAGTAATCCGTGCTTCCGATCCTCTTTTAATGTGGTTGTGAAAATTTACAACACTTTTCGTGAAAGGGAGAAAATTTATAACCTGAAAGGTTTTCTGTAAGTCATCGCGCCGCAACTACGAGTATTTGTTGGCTCTGAATATTGCATTTTGTCTGCCTTTTAATGTCGTGGCGTCACTATATGATCACTATATAGAAATATATATAGTACTATATACAAATGTTTCAATCGACACTATATTAGTGTCGATTGAAACATTTCGCAAGACTTACGAGCTATCCGAAATTCGCTAACACTTTACAATTGTTACAAGCTTAGGGTGTCGCTCGTCTAAGTATGGATTGTATGTATTCAAATCTTCAAATTTTGAGAGCCATGCTGCAAGCTCTACTAATAAGTCAACATTAGATAAATTGTTTGTTATTATTTACTTATAAAAATAGGTAGCATACGTATCATGAGCCCGCATTCATCTACCACGAACCAACGTATAAACAATACATAAACCGTTTAATCAGCAGTTACATGTTGGTAATAGCGCGCCTTATTCGGTGATTTTTAAGAATATTAGAAAAAAATAAGCTCTCTCTAGAATTTAATAAGTTTACTTGGACCACCTGAAAATAATTAACTTTTTACTTTGTTATGTTCTATTAAACTAAATAGTACATATCCCGTACAATATGATCAGAGCGCCTGGTCGAGGCGACGTGTGATCATAATAGAACTTATTTGGCTCAAAGTATCAGAATTGCAATTCGGAGATGAAATGCCGCCAGCATGATGTAGAACGCTACCCACACGTAGTGGGCTTCAGCACTCAAGTTACCTATAAGCTCGATGTCTTGTAAGTAACTTAGGTTTTTGCTGCATATATTTTTAGTTTTGTTTTAGGAAATATAGGCAATTGGGCCGTAGATAACATGCCGCGTCGAAGTCATCTTACATTAAGGGCAGGAAATGACTTATTAGCTTTTTCCTTCAAGTGAAAGTAATTCAAATGTAATGAAAAAAGTCGTCTTGTAATATACCTAGAGGCCCCGTCACAAAATAAGAGAAGACTTTATAATTCAAACTTCCGTCCTCGTATTTATGCAAGCGTGACATATAGCATCAGTGAGACTTCCTTTTCTAAAGTCATAAAAAAAATGAAAAAAAATGCAAAGATGTCCTGTATGGGTCCATTTTGTTGCAGAGGAACGGTGCAGGGGCCGGGACACATGTCGATGTTGGCTTGAGAGGGGTTATTATTGATGATTATTAAATGATTACTTCTGTGCTGGTCTTATCCCTTTAAATTGGAACACATTAGCCTTGACCCGTGATGTTCGTTGTCCATGCCATTTATTTTTATACAATCATGGCGTATTTTTCATGATAGCTTCAATTGCCGCCGTTGCTCACTAGTGCCCATGACTGTCAAAGCAGCCGATCAATGCCAGCTATCTAATAATCAGTAAAATGAAGATTAAATCATCAAAGCGTCATTTATGTTTTATTGAATTATTTATGTCTTATGTATATTAGTATATTTATTGTTATATAAGCATTATAAGTATTGACTTATAGAATTTTTTAGTTTATATTTATATATAATATATACCTTACTTTATATTTATATATAATATATATTTTTTTCAAAACTTTTATTTACACGTTTACACTTTTAGTTACTACGTTTCACCGAATTATTTAAAATCTTCTCTATCTAAAGGCTGTCTAGAAGAGATCGCTTTTAGCGATAAAACCGCCGATTGTACACTATTAATTAAGTTTTTTAATATTGTAAGTGATTTATGTAAGGTGTGACAATAAAGCGTTATATCTCTATCTATCTATTATTAGGTAGCAGATATCTATAAATGTTTGTATCAATAACGGGTGTAGTGAAAGTGACCATGGTAGCTTAAAAATAAAAGCAGATATATAAACCTTAAAACTTACAAACATTCTTATATTCATAAAAAATATCGCTGTCCAATTTTATTGCGTTACTTTTCTGTAGCCAAATAATCAATTATTTATAAACTTGTTTTTTTTGGTTTTTTGTCTTTGTTTGGAAGAGATCGCTTTTAGAGATAAGTTGACATATTGTTTTACATATGTATTACGCTTTTAGAGATAAGATAACATATTGTTTTACTATAATAAAAATTCAGTAAAAAATCATGCAAGTTGCAGCCAGACCACTTTAAACTGTCATAAATAACCGAGAAGTGCAAAGATACGCTATGTTCGTCTAGATCTGTAATAGAATCTAAGTGAATGTCTACAGATTCAAGGGAACGAAAGCCATCTGCGGCTTCAAGAGAAAACAAACAATGTTAGACTGTTTTTTATTTATCAAACTCGGTTTATTTGTTACAAAGATATGTTGTAACAAACATAACACACACAAACTTTCGCATTTATAATATTAGTAAGATTAGTAGAATAGGATAGGATTTTTCAGTATTTTACCAAATAGAAGGATATAAAAACAAACTATGTTTTAAAGGTACGATGGATAGATAGCGTCGTATCGTCGTTGTATGTGCTATAATCCACACTACCACAATTCTGACACGTTTTCTTCTTCACGCGCAACAATGCAAATATTACGAACAACCATTGGTAATGTAACTTTTTTAAAAGTTAATTACTACAAGGATGCAAAACAACAATATTTTTAATTTGTATTTAAAGAGAAAAGATTTCTAATGAAATAACTACTATTGTCACACAAAATATGCTTGCGTAGGATGTATTTGTCTTGATTACCAAATTAATAAGGAATTGTCGTCTATTAAATGTATTTTATATCTAAAAATCAAAAATACAACAACTTCATTTACATTCAAATCTTAGCAACAAGACCCTCACAGAATGTAAAAAATGTAGATAAACTCCATTAACGCTACGCAAATTTTTCACATAAAAATTGGCCGAGTCTCAGCGTTTTGATTTAACGCCGTGATCAATCCCCAAGTTTTGTAACTTTGTAACAAAAGAAACTTTTAATTTACATCGTTTCTTGTGCTCGTAAAAAATTACTCAAATTATAAACAAACAATATAGAATTTGCTCGGACAGTAGAGTTCCTATTTTTTGCTGAAACTGAGCCCTGGAATTTGTTTAATTTTGACAGAATTATGGAGCTAGTTTCATAATAACTGAAACAATAATTATTTATCGTTCTTAGCGTGGTCTAACGATTGATTATAACTAAAATTAAGCAACGTTCTGCAGAATGACGGATTGTTAATGGTTTAGTGGGATTTTACTCAGAGCACATCACGCTGCCGATGCCAGTCCCGTTCCTTAACATTATAACAATAGTCGCAAAGCCATGTCGGATGCAAAGTTGTGAAATTGCGGCCTGGAAAATCCTGGCACCGAAGCCCCCATTAGCCAAACGAGCAAGTTAGGTTGATTTCTCAGTAAGGTAAACGAACGCGATTGTTCGCGTGGCTGTTCCAATCCTGCATAATGGAAACCATCGAGCGGTGTCGGGAATAAACATTATGGCGGGTGTAATAGCACTTATAAATCTGTCGTAATTGGTACTCGCTGAAAGAAAAGGTAAGAATAAACACTTATTCCTTATATTGCAACCTAAGAAAATCCCGTATTAGCTCGGTGAACAACACCTGCTATGTGGTAATGTTAGGTTAGTAACACCGAGAAAGGTTCGATTACCATATTTTAACGTAAAGCGTATAGAAAGGATTTAATTTCGTAAAAAATGTAAATAAAATATAAAAAATTTCACATCTGTCACGTAATCTCTGGCATGATAGGAGTGTTATCAAGGAAACGTGGATAATAAAATGAACGTGGTATAACTGCCCGTTACCTCAGTTGGGTGAGCGTTCGCCTTCTATCTCTTCACAAGTTTTCTCCCCAAGGAAAATTTGTGTTTCTGGTTCTGGTTGTGATAGTGTGTGTGATTTGACTGTTTTCGGCACCCACGACACATAGCGTTTATGTTTATGTTTATTTATAATAGTAAGAAAGACTCCGCGGTAATAACTGTTTATTTTCTATACATTGCTGAATAATGCTGACAAGTTTGATAGTATATTATTATTTATTTCAATTCAACGACGTTCTAAGTAGTAGATTAAGATATACGACTATTATATAATACTTAAAAGGCCCTTTGTTAAGCAGTATAAGGCATAAGTTATTGTATCAAACATACCAACACACTGACTTACTAATAACAAAAAAAAAACATAAAACCTGTTTTTCGTGTGTAGGTAAATATTTTTTTTTAATGTTTCTAGTAATCTTTCAGTAAATGTATATATTATCAGGCTATATATACTTGCAACTCACTTTGATGCAATGACTTTGAAAAAATCTTTCACGTTCTTAATTTTCTCACTTGCAATAAAAAGGATCCGAAGCTCGGATCATTTCAATATTCCATTATTACCACAGACGTGCTTATCCATTAATCTAAGAGTTCATTGGCTGAACGGTCTTACAACATGAAGCAGGTACATAAACCTATAAAATTATAGCTATGTTCAATAAAAACAGAAGTAAAACGGAGCCCGGGGCTGCTCTAGTGCAACTTAGCATCGTTAAAACTTTCGACGAGCTCTTTAATGGGTAATTTTTTTTATTCGACGTCTAACAACCACTTTTTTAAATTCAGATGCTTTTCAATGCACTTTAAAAGCTATCGAGAGAGCTAGCAGAGGGTTTATCGATAATTGATCGATCAATTATCCTAAATCGATTATATTAGACCATTTGCACGCGAGGAAATCTTTGTGTAACTCACTTTGAGCTAAGCAAAAATAGTACAGAGAAAATAAACGAATGCTTCTTTTCACTTCTAAGTATTGTATTTTATGCCGCAAGTATTTTACTGGTAGCATGTAGCATGCTCATCTAGAAGATTCCTGTTTACTCTAGACCTGAAGACTCAAAAATAATAAGAAATAACATATCTTAGTTAATAACTTTAAGAGTTTTGACTTTAATTTTTAAACTAATTAATTCTAAACTAGCCGTTTCCCGCGGCTTCGCCCATCTTAATTAAGTTAGAAAGTAGTCTATGTGGTAAGCTATGAACAATGTCCAATAATATGTCTAAAAATTTCAGGACTAAGATTCTTATAGTATTGGATTAAAACAAAGTGCAGTCAATTTGGGATTCACTTAGCGCTAGTTCTTCAAACGAAGACTTAAATTTTACGTTAACATAACTGGATTTCTTACTCAACTCTACTGAGAAAAGCATTGAATGTGCTGAGTAAGGCTTCTCTCGTCCGATACACAAGAACATATTTTGAAATGGTTGATTATTTTATTTGTATAATCTTCGTAACTACAAATCCGCTCTCTATGTGTATAAGTGCATAATATAATACCACATGCAATAAACAACCTACCTATAGTAATGTTTAGGAAAAAAAGGAAGTCATGGTTACTCGACAAGACGTTTTATTGTCTTAAAGAGTATTTGAATAATTAATTCGATTTGACGTAATTATTTTATATTTATATCAATACTAGCCGTGCCCCGCAGCTTCGCCCGCTATAACATGTTGAAAAGTAGCTTATGTGTTAATCCTAGGTATAATCTATGAACATTCCAAATTTCATGCAAATCCGCTCAGCCGTTAAAGCGTGAAGAGGGAACAAACATACTTACACACTTACACACAAACATTTGGATTTATAATATTAGTAAGATTATTGTATTCCTTGTTAATTCGCTTTTAGTTCTTCTGACACTGTATTATTTGTTACTATCATTTACATTAAATCAAATATTAATATTAATATAACATAATTTCTAATCTCATGCATGCATTTTCATGACACTACATGGCAAAATAGGATTAATCAATAATTAACACTAATATGTAAACTCTATTTTGTCTGATATATACAAACTTCTCTATGAAATCTGATACAAAGCCTATGTACCCTAATCTTTGACTTACGTTTGTAAGTCTAAGATTAGGGTACATGAGCTTTGTATCAGATTTCATAGACCTGTTAGTTTTAACAGGGCATTAACTTTTTAAAGCTTACATATTTTATCACAACTATGTTTTTAAGTTATGAGCATGTTGTCACTTTTAGTTCCCTCCGACTGTATTTAACAGCAAAACGCGCAACTCGTAAACTAACCGAAAATACGAGTCCAAGTGTGCCAACAAATAAATCTAACTTAAGTTAATGTCTTCAAGTTAACAAGATAAATAAGTGCATTATTAGTGCACTTCTTGGCAAGAACTGTGTTGGCAGAGCTCTGACTCTTCGGAGTGTAGCTGGCGGGTGAAAGAGGGTTGGTTTTGGAATTTAATGTTGCTAATGATCTGTATAACACTTCAATGAGACCTCGTTACGACATTTACGCAACTATACTAACTATTAATATTGGCTATAAAGGCTGCAATTTTGTGAATCTGGTAGTAGAGTCATTAACTTTCATCAGGCCCCAAAGAGGCACTCTTTTGGGGCCCATGTGAATAAACGATTTTGATTTTGCTTTTTTTTTTATTCTCAATAGGCAAGCATTAAACTTCTATCGCACCTGATGGAAATTGATGATGTGGTCGAAGATGGAGCATGCTTGCCTAGAAGACTATATATAGATACTCACTCGAGGTTTAAAGAATCCTAGGTAGTACTTATCGGGGAACACAGACTCGGGCAAAAAGTTCCATTCCTTAGCAGTACGTATAGTAAATGTGGAAGCAAAACGCTTCGTACATACCTACCTTCGGAATATCAACCATAAACCGATGTCGATTGGTTAATTGTCTGGTCGTCCGATCGTAAAAATATACATGGTGGCTTTGTACTTTTTATAAATACCGCTGTAACTTGACCGCAAGGAAGGGTTATGTTTTCTTGTTTTTCAATTATATTTGTAAATTTCTATATTACCTCGTATCGTCGAAACAGCTATATGGATTTCCATAGAAAAAGTAATCGTTTTATTTGTCTCAAAAAGCCAAATGTTTTTGATAGGCGTTTTAAAAAAACCTAAATGACGGATTATTGGCGCTAAATTGTAAGGGATTTTTTTAATTATTTGTTTTTGTTTATGTTAGATTATCTCAGCTTGAGACATTAAACATCACCGAATGCATTTTTGTTTAGGAATGTATAGTATATTCACATATTATAAATATTTTTATGTAAGTTTTTGAATTAAAGATTCTTTCATTCTTTGATCTGACCTGATGTCATGTTATCTTACAAATGCGCCTATATTCGTAGTAGATGCTACGACGTAATAGCTACTAGTGATGTCCTACGACGTAGAGATCACGGCGTAGCAGTCTTATTTTGATTGCAAGGCAAAGACAAAGCATCAACACCCAAATGGTGAAAAGAACATTTTAACGTCATAGCAGAAAAATAGCTGTGTTTCACACTATGTTTGACTTGTGTTTCCATCGGGAATCGAACCCGATACCCTGCTTAGAAGGCAAACACGCAGCCAATTAAGTCACGCGTAGCCAAGCAGTCAAATGTATATGTTTCATAATTCAGTGTATATGTTTTGATGGATTCATTGATTTTCATCTGTAAAATATAGAAAAGGATTTTTTCACCCAAGCTACAGTTTACAAAGCGCGATACAAAACATACAGAGGCACATAAACATGGGCGTCAAAATAACCCGCAGAGTTTCCACATCGTTCCACCGTGCACCGATCTTATTTCAGCGAGTAATTTGGACAAGTTTGTAATAAAATAACGCTATTTCTATTTCAATGTTTCTGAAGGCTATAGAAATAAAAAAAATTGTCACACAAGCAAATGAGACCAATACTGGTCTCATTTGCTTGTGTGACAATTTCGATATCACGTTGCCATCATACGATGGCAACGTGATATCGAAAATTGTATCACTTTTCTATGCTCACAAGGCAGACAGAATGCATATTTAACATCTTTGTAAATGTGTAACAATCTAAATAAATGGGCAAATGAAAATGATGATTACAGCTTGGTTACGCCCGGCGCCGATGGTCGTCCAATTATGCAGGGATTGGGGCAGGACAATAGGATAGCGTTTGTTTAGCTAATCGAGAAGTCTAGCCGCCACGGCGAGGTAGTGTTGCCAGGAATAATACGGGAAAAGGGAGAAAAATATGTTTTTATTGTATGTTTTAATATACCCAATGTTTTATATTTTCAAAGAAAATAGTTATGAGTGAGAAGTCACTAGTAACATCATACATTCAAAATTAATTAGCTATATTTTCTGTTCGCCACCTTTAATGGTTGAGCCGCTTATAGTTATAACTGAAATTAGTATACATACGAGTATCATAAATAAGGATGTTAAGTGTTTTTTATCTTAGGGATAGTTATTATTGTAGTTCCAGATATGGGAAGAGCGCTGTATTCTAAAACATCGGCGATGAGGCCTGTTTGGCAGCATATACTCGACATTGCTAACTTAGCCTTTGTTATTTAAGTGCACTGTCATCCAACATTGCACATACTTTGGAAATAGAGTATTCTAGAAAAGTGTTTTTTTTTTTTTCAGAAATTTAAAGACGTGACGCATTATACATCCTACTATAATAATATTATAAATCCGAAATTTTGTGTGTAAGTGTGTAAGTATGTTTGTTCCCTCTTCACGCTTTAATGGCTGAACGGATTTGGATGAAATTTGGAATGTACATAGATTATACCTAGGATTAACACATAGGCTACTTTTTAACTTGATAATAGCGGGCGAAGCCGCGGGGCACGGCTAGTTATGTATATGTTAAAAGCGAAAAGAAGTCTTTTGTTCATCAAATTAAAAATTTGTGGACTAAAAGCCGTATTTGTCTATTGGGAATAAAGCCCAAGTATAAAATTTCATATGAACACTACCAAAGTGGACAAAATTGTAGAAACAGTATAAGAGTACAATTCTGTGCGGGATTTAATCCTCTACCAAAACCAGTAATTGCTGCGTCCCACCCGTATGGGGGCAAAATATCTGATTTTGTTTACTAATAGCTATACTGTGGTCTGTTATAGCAAAAGGGAACATTTGTTGTTTTAGGACTTAATGTGGATTTGAAGTTAACACTTTTTATATTTGTCTACAACGTCAACTTTTATCAAATATAACATTATTTCTGTTTACGTAGAATGGTGCGTGAAAGTTAAGCTGATTAAATTTTGAATAGATTATCATGTAATAATTACAAAAAAATATACCCCATGGTAATGAATTTCTTTCGTAATTTTCAGGATGTTTTTTTTAATCATCTAAAATATTACTAATACACGAGTGAATTTTTTCAGATTAGTATTTGAATATATGGTGCATATGTTTACAAAGTAAAGCGCGAAAAACTAGAGAGTTGTACGAAAACTGCTATCCAAGCCTCCTAATCATGTTCATGCATTTATGTATTCGACTGCAAAATTCACAAACGACTTTCAATTCATACATAAATCAAATACATATGTTTGTAAATAAGCACGCGACTGTGTAGATTGATACGACATATCTCTTTGACAGCTAAGAAGGTTAGCCAACAGTCCAGACTCAAAAGCAAATTACGTTTTATCGTGATAAACACATACAAAGTAGCATTCAAAAACCATAACTAATCAAATATAAGCACAAAGTTACCATTCTACGTAGGTTTCATCATACCAATACACCCCGTATTATGAAATAATACTTCCAGCATTATACAAAAAATAATCTTCCACCCAACTACGCGCTGCCACATCCAATCTCTATTACGCCGTGCATTTTCAAACTGAGCAGTACTGAGCACTAACAATATGTTTTCTAATACATTGATACTCCCATCCGTTCAGCTGATACGAGCATATTTTACAAGGCTACTGCGCGCTCGTGACCGTCAATAATATTGACGTAGTGTATGCTTAGTAAATGTCGATATCGTATTAAACAATGGATAGATATACGCGAACCTTAGAATTTTTTTTTGTGTAGAAGCTCTCTAGGAGAGCTGTTGGAATATTTTTTCATGTAATTCGACCCAATCAAAAAGTGTGGGACGAACTCTTACTAGAATTGCTAGGCAATGCATTTAAAAATGCAGGCGACTTTAGCTAGCAGTAACCGCTTACCATGTGATGTGTGTTTGTTAGTCATTCCATCTAGGATATAACATACGTTATCATTGATTTGCATAACTTGCTTCAAAGGAATTGGTTGTCAATTTAACTTAAGATATATTCTATACAACCGTCAAAATTATATTTTTATATTTCGTTACATACAAATTTATATGTACAGCGTGTGCATTGGCACCTCATCCAGATGGCTGTTTTTAACAGGGAAATATTTTTTATAATGATTGATAGGCAAACATGTGACCACTATCTCACCTGAAGAAAAGTGACGATGCGGCCGGAGATGATATGTAGCTTCAGCTTATCTAACAATTAATGTACAAAAACAATACAAATACAAAATTGTTTATTTGCAAAACAACATATTACAATGGCTCCTTAGTTTCTATTGGTCCCCGCACTAGGGCTAGCCTGTATCGCGGGCGACCGGAACCGATTACTATATAACACTGGTAGATGTGGAGAACTGTATTTGGAAGAATAAAATAAAAATTATAGTGAATTTCAATATAAACATACAAACGAATAGTTATTGACGTAAGAGATTTAATATTGTACGTGTTTCAAGCACTTATAAAGACTCTTGCAGACTTTACTCTCTTTTACTGAATGTAGAGTTTGTAAATATAGTCGATATATTGTATTGGCATCATAATAAATAGACGAGACAAAGCGTTCTAGATGAAGGTAGAGCATAAAGACTTCGAAATGTGTTCGCTCTGAGACGTAGATGGAATTAGTATTTGGTATCAATTTAGGTACTAGATACTATAATAGAACGTCCATTTTAATAATGAACAAAAGAAAATATACGAAACAAAAAGCAGTGCATAATATTCTTTGAGATTACTTGCACAGACTAAATCAATTGTCTGAGTTGGAGTTTTTAGATATAGGTTTAAACCATTTGATGCAATTTTGAACAATAGAATCTCAGAGTTGATTTGGGCGATAAGTAAAAAAAAAATGCAAAGGGTACATATAATACACACGTATTATATGTATGCTACATATAATACGTGTGTAGGTCCGATTAAAAACCTTCGCAAAATCGGTTTAAAATCACACTAATATTATAAAGGCGAAAGTTTGTGTGTGTTTGTTACTTCTTCACGCTGAAACAGCTGGACCAATTTTGATTAAATTTGGTATGGAGGTAGCTGACACCTTGGATTATAATCACATAGACAATTTCAGACCTTTTTTATATATATATATTTTATTTGTGACAGGCTAGTGTTTGACCACTATCTCACCTGATGGTAAGTGACGATGTGATCGAAGCTGGTAAACACACTAGACCTGGAATACGCAGGCTCTCAAGGATAACTGCCGGAACACCGTATTTGGCTTGGCGGCAGACTTTCAACTTGTTGTGCTATGCTATCTCAAAAACGACTTTACGTGTAGTGGTTGCCACTGAGCACAACTATGTAGTATAAAACATTATTTATTCTAACAATATCTTGTACTAGCTCCCGAGACAAGATGAATGGCTCTCAAAGGTGCATTAATCGGATATTGTGTGTCAGACAGGCTGTCACTTGTTAGCAGTCAGTGTCAGCTGCAGAAGCGAACCGTCTCATCGTATCCCTGATTACACAGCTCTGTGACCAGCTTTTGTCTTTTCTATGACTGTTTAATAACATTTTATGTATATACTCATCAACCACACAAGTTAATGTAAAATTTTGGTGTTTTTGACTTTATATCAGCCTTCTAATGTTGAATGTGTTCGCAGAAAATAATGAGAATTATTTTTTACCCAAGCCTAAGGTTAGGCAAGCAAATAAAATTGAGAACACTTATCTAATAGCTATTCAATTATTGTTTCAAACTAGTTTTACTTTAGTGCTAGTCTCATTTAAATTGCACCAGATTTTTACCTTCACTCAAGAATGATGATGAGATATTTGAAAAACTACTTATATCAATTTGGATGTATGACATTAGGTGACTCTCTTTGTCTTGTTTATTATACATCCAAATTGATATAAGTAGTTTTTCAAACATCTCATCATTCCCGGCGACCTTCGTTCCGCCTAACAGTCAAAATACCCGGCATGCGTTACAATGCCCCGTGACTATATTATTACCTCCTTCTTGTTTATGTTTGCCTAGTACTTTACCAAATCCGAGTGACGTATGAGAAAATTATTTTAATACACCTATAAAAAAAATGTGACGTTCCTAAGTATAAAGTCCTATGTCCGTCTCCTGGTTCTAAGCTACCTCCCCACCAATTTTCAGCCAAATCTGTTCTGCCGTTCTTGAGTTATAAATAGTGTACCCAACATGACTTTTTTTTATTTATATAGATGCATTACCTTAACCTTACTAAAAATTAAAAAGTATTTAAGTACAGATATTCAATTCAATTCAATTCAATTTTATGGTACAAATAGGTACACTTATGAATGTCAATACATTTAGAAATACACAAAAATAACATATATACATTTCAAATAAATTAAAATATCAAAATATGTTTTGTATAATATAACACATGTCAAGATTCATAATTATAAAACAACATATACAAAAACAACATAAAACATTTAGGTACCTATTATCCGGTTTAAAATGTCAAGGATACTACGTGTGCATAAAATAAAGGTGCTCAATTGGTTTAACGTCCACCAAAGCTTAGCGAAATAAAAAAAATATACCTTTTACGGCAGCTATTTAATTATGTACAGCTTTTACAGAAAAACCAAGAGGTGAATAAAAATCAAATGAATTTAAAAGAATGTAACGAGTTGAATGAAAATTAATGATTCGTTCGTAGACCAATAATTAACGATTGTAAAGTTATGGCTATCGGAATGTAAAAAGGATTTACATTTTGAAATTCCTAAGCAGTGTCTGATGCTTTCAGGCGGCCCGAAAAATTTTAATAAGTGTTACCCAGCAAATATAAGCGTTATTTTGGTTTTCTGATTTTTAGTTGTTCTATAAAAAACTATTTCACATAAGATCAGGTCATATCTGACCTGATCTTATGTGAAATAGTTTTTTAGTAGTGAAATGATCAGAAAAATTATATTTTTTTGATTTTTCTAAAAGCGCTAAATTTATTTCGATACAATTTATATCTCCTGTATATCTACCAAAGAAAAAAAACCATCAAAATCGATCATAATTGGCAGAATGATTACGTAACATACATTAAAAAAAACATGCAGTAGAATTGAGATCCTTTTTTTTAAGAAGAAAAATAAGTTACCTCTTTACACTATAGGGTTTTTGTGCAGTAAGGCATTTGATTACTTGATTTGTAAACACTCTTTAGTAGTACAGTACTAGTTCCCCCTTAACAAGGTTTATTAATAGTAGGTGTTGGAATTTTTTTGCTAAATAATTTTAAATTGTAAATACATTCTTAATAGTCATTCAAAATGAAAAATAATAAGAGAAACCTAAAGATAATTTTCAAATACCTATTCAATGATACCACTTTACACACTTTATCGACTTCTTTTTTTGTCTTTAAATGATTGAAATAGGTATTGAGAAAAATCGGTTGACGTAAGAATCATCAAAATCGGCCCACGTGTTTGGATTCTAAAGAGTCACAAGGGAACAAACGTTAGTAGATAAAAACACAAAAAACATAAACATAAACGCTTTTACACTCACAGCCCTACACTAAGTCCGATGATTTGTGTCGTGGAAGCTGAAAACATTTACATCACACACACAATCACCAATACAGTTTTAGTAAAATATATAATTCTGTACAACAAAATCAATTTCCGCTCACACAATCACGCCGCCCTCATGACGCGACCCGCATACAACAACTATCTAACTATCTTGCTATCCGTCTGATTACCAATCTATCAGCTGTGCAATAGACCGTGGCAGCATACACTTGCTATAGTTAAGTTTATCTTATGAACTAGAACAGATTTGTTATGTTATTTGTATTATGTAGTGTACGATTGAAATATAAACTCGTACAAAAATTACAAAAATTTGATCGAACGAAGCGAGATCTCTAAGTTGACTTGGATGGTTCAGCACTTTGTCCGTCTGTCCGTCCATCCGTCCGTCCGTCTGTGCGTCTGTCAGAGGCATCTAACGTCTAGACCATTCAAGCAGTAAACTTTAAATTCTATTAGAATATTTGACTATGCCTAAAGTCAGAAATGGCAATTAAAATATATATATAAATCATAATGTTAAGGGGCCATCCATACACGTAAGTGGGGAGCAAAATTATTTTTATTTTTTTATCTACCCTTGTAGGGCGTCGTTAAAAAGAACTTAGCAAGTCGAATACGAAACCAGTTTTAAAATAACAATTTGCAGGCTACCATAGTCACTATTTTTAGACCTATTACGTCTCGGGGTGTATCCTATAAAAAGTCTTCACATTTAAAGCTGAAACTTACGTATAATATCCGCTATATCCTGTCCTTGAACACTAGATACAGAAAACAAACAATTATTCAATAATAAAAAGTTATAAGCAATTAATATCAAAAGTTTTTCTCTATCAAGCAAAATGTAGGCGCGAGATCTCAGTTCGGCGCGAACGACTAGTTATGATTAGTTTACATTATTAAACAATTATTATTAACAATTTATATTAAAGAATCGGTTTGTTCTTCATCACAATGAAGATATTAAGTTAAAATTATAACAAATACTAAGGTCAACGACCCCTTGAAGCTATAAAAAAACCAAGATTCTAAGTCAACGAAATAAAATATATATATTGCTTAATTTTCGCATTTTTCGATGCTTGCAAGTGAATAAAAACCTATCTTTTAACGCTAAATTGCGTTTATAGGCATTAACCTAAATAGTTGTCGAAATTAAACACCTCCGTTGTCTAGTAAAAACCTTGCTAAAAGGCAAGATGGCGTGACTTATATCTTTCAATAATAAATGTGTCAAAACTTTTTACGTAAGGCGCCAAATTGTCCCTCATGAGCTGATTACTTCGACAACCGTTGAATGTCACCTTTCTTTCATTTTCATTTCAATAGATCAATAAAAATACATTTTCGACAGCTGTATGTATCTATGGCGATCATGTAAATTTCTATTATTTTAGATTCTCTATGCGTTTCTCTACTAAGCAGCGCAGCGCCCATCGAGATAGGAAACAAACCTACGATTACTTTAGCAACAACATCCTTTATTAATGAGTAATAAATAATATTTATGAGTGAAAAAAAGTTAATCATTGATTATGGGCTTAAGAGCTGCTTTACAAAGAGGTGGCTGAGCATTGCTTAGCGACATTTTTAAAAGTAATACTGTAAATTTAACGACCCAGTAGGCGCAGTGGTGAAATCTCTTCCCTCCGCGCCGTGAGTTCTGGGTTCGATTCCCGGCAGGAGCACAGTTTTCCTTTCTGTGATGTAAGTGTTTCCGGCAGTTACGATACAAACATCAAATAATTAGATTTTTTGTTATTTTAGTGTGGGGTTGTGATTATGAATGCGTTTGTTTGTAAATATCGGTGCGCGAGCTAGACTTGCAATTGTATCATCTTGGAGTAGCCCAAAGGTCGTTCCCAGGTGGCTTACGTGGAACGCGCGTTATAAAATAAAATTACGAGGAGATAATAGAAGCAAACCAAAAAACAGTTTTTTGGTAAATAGAAAGACCGTACAATAATTTGGTTATTGTTCTATGGAACAATTGGATTATTTCCACTATTATTAACAAAAAAAATTTACAACGTTACGGCTCTCCTCGAACGTTTATCAATATACATAGATAAACCAACTACAAAATATGCTAATAGTAATACAAATTACTAGTACATCGTCTAAACTAAACTAGTAACGATCATTCCCGTTCTTCTCTTTGTAGTCACAAGGTTAGTATGTCATTACTGGTACCTAATTAGTAATTACACAGACCAATGCTTTACTTAGCAATTAAGTCGTAGACAGGATGTCGGTCTCTATATTGGACATTACTATGAGTGTCTAATTAGACGTGGGTATCTGTAAGACACGTGGATTTTCTGAAGAAATTTACCGGTCTGAGATATTTCCTTGGAAACGTAGTACACACAAAACTGTAGCTTACATGCGTACATATTCAATTTCATTGCTTCGCAGCTTCGAAGCCAAAGGTAGATAGATATCTACATCTCATTGGGACACAAGAGAGTTCGACCGCGTTCTGAACACGTTCCCTGTCCCAAATAAAAAGCAAAATTATCCTGCAACTTCTGTAAAGTACTATATGTTTATGGTTATTGGATAACCCTTAGCACCAAATTAAAAACTTTACTGTATAATCGTTCTAGCACGTCCAATGTAAAAATAGTATGGTCCCAGCACGCTCAGTGGAATGATTCGTTATAGAAGTTGCTTCTGTCTTCTGACATACATATGGCTCAGGAACCAAGGATACTCGCTTTAGGCATATGTGGTTCAGCAGACAAGGAACGTGTTAACGCTTTTATTTAAAATGTACGCTGCAAAAAAAAAAATAGGGTTGAAATAAATTGAATTGCTAGTACTAGTACTTTACTCATAAACTCGTACGACAGGGATTAGGGTTTGAGCGTTATTATTATTGCTACTCAAGAGTTTACTAAATAATTTATAAACTACATATTTAAGTATCTAGTTACAAAACGATAGGAAAAAATATTATGTATAATACACACAATAAAATCTGTTAAAATTTGTTTTAATGTTTTTTTTTTGTTCCGCCTTTTGTTTTCCTCCAACACGAGTTGGAGACCTTTTTAAAGCGGGTTTTGATCTGATATTAAGATGCTGTGGGCCTCACTGAGCGACATGCATTTCTAGTAAATTGGTATCTTAATGTTTTTTATTGTATTGTGTGTAGTTGTTTTTTGTTATGTTGTGATATGTCAAAATCTTTTTTAATTTTCTACTTTTTTTTTCTGTTTTAATGTTAATAGATAATATACCATCTCGTACATTTATTTCTTGAACTTGAAATGTTATATTTCCTTTATAACCAGGCCTCGTCGCTTCCTATTGACTCAGTATCGCAGAACAAAAGTGAGCAAATACTGTAATGGAATAAATAGAGATAAACGAAACCAATCGGAAAACTTGCAAAGTTCAATCTGGCGGAAGGAATGTGAAACAAACACGATAACGTTAGCCACCGAGAGCGCGTGCTTGATTTCACACGAAGTTTTGGTTCTTATGTGGTATGTGCTTATGTCTATTATGAAGGATATATAATTATCCCATATTGGATTATACTCGTACATCTTTATAGCGGTGATTACTGCGTTGCAGTAAGCACATCTCCCGATCGGTAGAACGTGGTTTTGGGAGGAAGGGCTTGCGCTTCCGGAGCCTGACGAGAGTCCTAGGAGATAATAAAATGTTCGTGATGAAATCATGATGGTTAAAAACTTGTTCATGTTCGCCTGGGTAGCTACCCTGTACCGAATTCAGTGTTATAGTTTACCGCAAGTAAAAATCTAAATCCTAATCTTTCTTTGAGAGCTAGTAATGTTTAGGCCGAGTATGAAAACTTAAATTCATACTTACCAATGTCGCGGTTTGTAATGAAAAGCTTTGATATTACATTCTCTTTGTTTGTATTGCCGCCGGATCAACATTTGTAACGCATGCATCTGGAAATAATATCATGCACTTATTCAATATAGAACTAAAAATAAGTCATAGTGTTTATTAGTTTTATAGAATTAGATCACATTTTTTACTGCCAAAATCAAAATAAAAATTGTTTATTCACATGGGCCCCAAAGAGGCACTTATGAAAGTTAATGACTCTATTGCCAGATTCGGAAAATAACAGCTATCTCGAGAAGAACCTGGCAAGAAACACGACGGCGCATTTGTTTTCATTCATTTGTTTTTTTTAATCTTTTTTAAACACTAATACATAATTATGCTAACCTAAGTATTTGTATATATTGTAAAACATACCTTGGGGTTTGCTCCATCATTATGTCATTATTTTGACTCTCTGTCTTACGCGTTATTATAAATTGCCTGTCCTGCTTCGCCGATCTTCTTCAGCGGAGCCGGAAATATCCGGTGTCTGTGCTCTAAATAATTTTCCCTTTACAGAGCCCAAGAAACATGAAATCATTGAGGGAGCATGAAACCGCTTACCCCAGCGTCCAACTGACAACGTCTGCAATGCCACTGACACTTCCGGAGCCGGAAATGGAAAAGATTTTATTTAAATAGGTCCACTGGGCTGCGCATTTTTATACGGAGAGGATATTTTTGAGAGGACTAACAACGCAGGACATTGCTACGCACAAAACTTACGTCCTGTTGGCTAGATGATCAAGTACATCGCGAAGATAGAGAACTTATCGCTTACAATTTGACTACTAGGGGCATGTTATGCCACGTGTGGTGATGTAATAGTATTAGCTACTTATTATTTGTTTTGTTAATTTGATTTCTTTGGTTACAAATTCTTTCTATTAATTTCATTTTTCAGCCTAAAGCTGTAAAACCCGCTTCTATGATCTCGGCAATGAATAACAAAAGTAAAAAGCCTACGGAGATACCACCAATTACTTGAACATAAATTGCTTTCTACTCTCTTCTGATATTGTAACTAAGCATAATAAAACCTGTGTTTGTAATATGAACCATTTACTTTATATACCTAATGATCTCATAACATGGTTCTACTTATTTCGTGAATCTCATAATTGAATTAGGTGTTTAAATATAATTTTTCCCGATCCAGGATCTGCAAACATACCTACATATTCTGTTTTTCCACGGGTTTGTTTGCTGATTAATAATGTCTCAAACCTACGAACATTTTTATTTCGTATAAAATAATATTTTCTTTGATATTGTCGATTGTTCATACTGATATTATAAATACATATATAAGTTTGAGTATGAAACTAAGCATCTCGGCAGATGGATTCGAATCTTTTACATTTAATATGCATTTTAAAATCATAATAAGAATAATAATATCGTTCGAGAAAATATTTTATTCAGCTGATGCTACTCGTAGGTACCTGGTTTCTACCGTGTTGGCATAAATCTATTTTCTTCGTTTAACGATAAGCTACATATAACTAAAATATATCTATAAGAAGGTATGAATAAGAAAGTATTATTATATTAAGTTGTAAATAGCACGACCTGATTTGTATTTTAGTAGTTTTTTTTACTCTCGTTCAAGAACACATTCAAGTTTAGGGAGATATTTTTACCAACTTGTAATTCTAATTAAAATTGATAGGAAGGTTATGTTAAAAGTCAATAAAACTCCTACGCCGTGCCAGTCGATTGACTCGCAAATGTGGCTCTATAAAACGTTGAGGAAATAGCCACTTAAATGTTGTGTTGCTGTGTCATTCCACGAAACAACTTTGGGCTTAGGGCTCGATGTTCTATCAGTTAGCCGTGTTACGAATTGTATACTTGTCAAATATGGACGACCCAGTTGGCAAGACAACCTTTGTCACCGTGAATCCTGGGTTTGATTCACGGGAGGTTTACAATTATCCTTTCCAAGGGACATTTTGTGCTTCTGGTTCTGGGTGTGATTGTGTGTGTGATGTAAATGTTTCCGGCATCCACGCTTGTATCGTGGATGCCTTTCAACTTAATGTTTACCACGTTAGCGCGAATGCGTTTGTTTAGAAAAAAAAAAACATTGTTTAAAAGTTTGTTAACATTCTAGGCTCTTTTCATAAGATTTCCGAAATAAAATAACTATTTGCAATAACAACAATTTTGCTAAACAGTCGAATATGACTGCGGTTTGAGGATTGTTTCCAGCTAATAAAGCAATTTGTTAGTGTAACGTCTTAAGCTACATGAGAGATGCGCTCTTTTGAATTAGGACCTTTCATCGGCATACACAGAACAACTCACCAAAGTTTCATCACTATTGAACGAACATTATGAGAGCCAGCGTACGAAATACATATAAACAAACAAACACTGATTGTATAAATAACATCTTTCTTTATAAATTTTTATTCGTGATTTTTTTATCATTTTTTAATAGTAATTACGCTATGACGCAAAGTAAATAATCATAAAAATCGTGCTCCAGCCGTTCTTGAGTTAATAACAGTTACACTAACCTAACCCGAGGACATTTTATACATAAAATCTGTATACAAAATAATTTATCAATTATCTTGTTAGTATTCGGTTTACGTAAACTATAAATTTGTATTCAACAAAAGTCAACACGGGTATTTTCTATGTGAGCGCTTTTAATTTTTTTGCTCATTATAACCTTTTCAATGAACACTTGTCTTTTATATCCAGTAGACGGTAAATAACTCAACTAAAACATGAACTTATGTCGCATTAGTAGCGTAAAAGAGCGGTCATGCGTATGCAGTAAGTACTATGACCTAAGCTTTATTTATATTAAACTTTTCTAAACAAATAGCCACATAATACGATGTAACGTGCAATAACTGTCCACTCGCACTTTACAGTTCGTAAAGTCCTATTTATGGAGCTAACGTAGCGTATTGAAAATAAATTATATTTCACTCCGTCTGGACCATTCTTCATGGTTCCCTGGTAATGGATAGATCTTGTATGCATTATGTTAATTTGGTAGAATGTGCCTAATATATCTTTAAAGTAACGGCTCTTTAGGGCGTAATGGATATCGTTTTAGTTTGATGTAAAAAGTTGAGATCATAATGGTTGTTTTATTTGTCTAGAAGTCTCGTTAAAAATGATCGGTCGTTTAGGGCTTAAACAATTGTAACACACAAACTTTTACGTTAGTTTAATGTCATACTGACAAGAATGGAGAGGTTTTCACGTATATGATGATATATCATATTTAACAATATACGCATGGGTATTTTGTAATATAATTTCTTCTTTTGTTGCTGTTTTTTTATCTTAATTTTGGCTTCGCAATCTTGTGCATTTAGCCAGTGTCAAGTAATAACATAATATTTCAAGTGTATTTCTTATTATAAGTCGTAGTCACAGTCAAAGTCAAGTAAAAAAGTCAAGGTCCAACCATAGTCAAGTCATGCCCTAGTAAAGTGGTAGAAACTTTACTAGAACTTCTATTGGAGTTTAGGAGCGAAGGCGAAAATCACGTTTTTTAACTTTGTATGATTTGCCTACACATTTTAAATGTACGTTCGCTTAGTATTAACGGTTAATAATCCGCCATTATTACTTATACACTCGAAGAGTCACAGGTTTTGGAAAACTATACAAAATCAAGACTGGCATCTTTTCACTTTTGCTGCTGTTTTATATTATTTACAGATTTGTTGTAATTGTTTTTTTCAATTTAATACGCAAATCAAAAATCAAAATCAAAAATATATTTATTGCCCATAAGTAAAACAACAATAAAAAAAGAAGAAGAAACACAAAGAAGAAAACATTATCAAAATTCATGTGCATACATGGGGTCATATTCTAAAATAGGGCATAATGAATATGTTTTATTACTATACAATATATATTTATTTATTATTGTTATTTTGTCATCTTACAAATAATGCTATTATATAAATAAAAATTAAATACGTATTTTAAAATAAATTCTTAAAGTGATGAGCTGAACAGTATAAAAAAAAATTTGCTTAACAATCAAAGCCCTATTTTTTTCTCTGATGTGCTATCAATTAAGGTCTAGAATTTGACAGGGATAGCTGCTAGAACCAAGGATTTTGTAGCTAAAGTATTAACGTAGGTTGTTTCCTATCTCGATGATTAGAACACTGTTTAAAAAAATACGCAAATTACAAATGTCAGTATCTCAATAAAATTTACTTTGTTATTGTCACATCAAGTGACATAAAAAGGGGGATTGTGCCAGGACTTTTGTGTAATACTCACAATAGTTTGACTGTTACTTATATAATAGGTATATTTAACGTAAGCTGCTTTATTTATAAAGCTGTTATAGTAAATACAGAAACGAATACAGGGAATATGATTAGCATAAAAGAATATCTCAGATCTCTGGCCGAGCACCAAACGTAACACGCTAAATAAAGGTCTCATGTGACGAGGGTAAAATGGCATTTCATTTTACACTATGTACCTAATCTCGCGTAACAAAACATTGAAAAAATGTCTCTATTATTCTATTTCAAATTCTTTACTTAAATGAGGCTCACTAACATACGTAATCAAACGTGTTATCTATAGGCTCATATAATTTAGTTTAAAAGATAAGTTACTTGTTAAAAACTTTTTTAAAGACAAGCTTTTAGAAGTCGGCCATATTAGATTTAAAGTGACGTCACTTTTTTTTTCGAGTTATTCTCAGCAAGCCCTTTCATTTGATACCCATATTCTAGGAGTGCATTGAAAATTACTTGTCCGCCATTTTGGGTGTTCCGCCATGTTGGATTTAGAATGACATCGCATAGCTAACCATGCATTGCCATCCAAACTTAACGTGAACACAAAATTTCAGCTCAATCGGTTGAAGATATCTGCTTCTAAATTGAGTTGCAAGATTCCACCCGAACAAACATACATACATACAGTGCAAGTTAAATAAAAGTTGTAAAAAACTAAATTTAGTTAAAACTATTGCTTGCTGTAAATATAAAGTCATATAATAAATACTCAATATTCAATAATAATTGCAATAATGTTTACATAAATAGATTATACTTTATAAGTAAACACATGACCCTAATAGGGTATGGCAATAATAGGACTGGGAGTGTACGGGCCGATCTATTAAATAATTGGTAATGTATTATTATTATAGCTGTTTCCCGCGGCTTCGCCCACATTTATCAAGTAAAAAAGTAGCCTATGTGTTAATTCTAGGTATAAACTCTGTCCATTCCAAATTTTATTTAAATCTGTTCAGCCGTTGTAATGTTAACAGAAAACAAATACTTACACACTTACACATAAACTTTCGGATTTATAATATTAGTGTGGTTATTAAACTGCCCGTTGGCTTAGTTGACTACCATCTTCTAAGCAGCGGCTCTTGGGTTCGATTTCCATTGGAAACACAAGTTTTCTCCACAAGGGCAAGTTTATGTTTCTGGTTCTGGATGTAGTTGTGTAAGTGATGTGAATGTTTCTGCCAACCACAACACAAGTCATAGAACTTAGAGTTAATTTAGTGTTAGCTCACACTAAGGTTGTGAGGGTGAAAGCAAAAATATTAGGAGGGTTTTTAAATCCTTGTTTTATATGTAGCATATTTAAAAAAATGTGTTTCATACAAGCTTGAGCTGAATAATTATTATGTAATTCGTTGGATAAAATTTCCGCGCAGTAGTATCTACAAATAGCACAACAAACTTCAATCGTCTCCACCCCCGCATACCAACAGCAACATCATTAAATTGCAACTTCATTAATTATCCAGATAATTCCAGTTAGTTTATCCAGATAGTTCCAATAGCATTCAATCCGTAGAATGCTGATAGAGGATCGTCAAGTAATTGGAAGCACGGGCGCAGCCAGGTCATTAAACTAGTTAACACCTGCCACGGAGCTAGAGTTGGTTTGTTGTTCCGGGATAGAAATACTTCGAGAAAGCTCGGATTGCCTCGTTTTAGGTTCTATATACACGTGCTTCTAGTATCTTTAATATAATTGGTAACGATTTTCCGACTGTAATTATTTTGGAATAAATATAATTACACGCACGCAAAGCTTAAAAAACCGACTTCACCGCTTTATCTTCAGAACTTTGATCAGATTAGGTGTACCAAACACGCATTATTGACGATATTTCAAGAACTTCTGATCAGATCTTGATCAAATTTAATTAGGACCAATTAGAAAGCAACAAGTATCAAACAAAAAAAAATTCAAAATCGGTTCACGTGGAACGATCTCCTTTTTTGTGAAGTCGGTAGAAAATAAAATAAATAAATAAAAGCTTTCACCCTTACCGCTAAATTTGATGACTTGTGTCTTGGGTTAACATTCACATCATACACACATTCACACATAAATAAAATCAAATACAGAAATTTCCCTTGGTGAGAAAAGTTGTGTTTCCTTGGGAAATCGTACCCAATACCCACCGCTTTGACGATGGTAGCGCACCGAACTACGGCAGCGGGTAGATTATTTTTTTGATAATTTTAGAAAAAAAAAAAAAATAATCCCCTTACACGTCACCTTGAGTTATGGTGACTTCGGAGAATAGTTTGTTCAACTCCTAGTCAGTCCTGATACCCTATTACCTAACAGGTCCATGTAAGGTACGAACACGCGCAAGTTTAGCTAAGTAAGATAAGGTTTGGGTGTGCGGTTTGCGTTTGACTTAATGCAATTCTTTTTACAAGTATTACATTTCTAATTCACCTGATGGTAAGTGATGATGGCGTCCAGAATTTAGCTTGTTTGTCTAAAAGAATTTATGTAAATATGGCACAGTCACCCAGTCTTCTATAGTATATGTATCGCGTGTGCGCAGATCCTAATGGAAAAGTATCCGCAATGTTCGGAAAGTAGGTTTCCGCACTAGTGAACTGAGCTAATTACGTATTGTTCTAGGATTCGTAGATGTAAGCTTCTTGGTACTATAATTAGGTTTTCAGTGTTGAATCAGCAAACGTGTTGCTGGTGTAAAGTTATTCGGTTAAGTAGATGCAAGTTAGTAAGTTAAGAACTACCGGAACATGTAAGTAGTTGGAAATAATACCTACCCTACCAAATATGACTAAGTATTTTCAATCTATGCTGCATAGATGATTATTGCAAGAGAGATATCGCAGCTTAGCTGGGCTTTCATTTGATAGATATTAGTAGTAGTGCAGGCCAATATACGAAGACGTACCGAAGAGGACCTTTTATAAGTCGCGGGGAACCTATTATTGGAGATTTCTAGCAACCCTTTGTTGTGAGATCCTAGAATGTATGTGTAGACTCTCTAGTAGAAGTCTTTCGGCCTAAGACGAAACCTAAGAAAAACTTACGTTTTATTTTAGGTCGAAAAGGCTCATAATCCTAATCTCCTACGCCTAATTTTTCATACATTCGTAACTTTCCTATACAAATAAGGACACGTAAGCAAAATCACTGTCATTCATTGCAAAACGACAAAAAGTATTCTATATTTATTTTTCGTTTGAAAACATTAACATTATAACAATTACAGTGCATATTGCTTTTTTCAGGTAAAGAATAGTGTAAAATTCTCTTTCTGACTCAAAAAATATGAAAAACAGGAAGCAGACGAATTTTCCAACGGGTGTACTCAACATTAGCTCATCCAGGCAACCTTAGTGACCGAAATAAAATGACCTAGCAATAGCATGAAATGATCACATATACAAAGACGTCAAGAAAATATAATAACTTCAGATGTACAACGGAAAATATATCGCAAAGAAATCAGACGAGATTTCTGAGAATAATAGGCTTGAATTATATTGTGTTGTTGAGGTTTTTAATTTCATTATGCCTTGCGTATTTCTTTGTAATGCAAAATACATTAATTTTCAGTAATCCCGTTTTTAAAAAGAAGATAAAAAGATTACTGAAACTAAAACCAAAGTGCAAAGCAATATGAAGCATAATTTTTCAGCTTGTATTTCTAATTTGTACCATTGCTTCCTTGAAACTCTACGCTAGAGCTAAATACAAGTCTGAAGGCACTAGTACAAGCAAACAGCGTGCATATTAAAACAAAACATATTTAATAAAGGCCAGCGCTCTCTGCAAGGCTCACGAGTGCGCGTTGTGTGCACTACACTCGGGAACTCGCACTGCCAAGTGCACTGCAGATCTTTAGGGTTGACAGCTTCCGCTGTTTTTCAAATAGTTACTTCTACTTATATTCGCACATACAGTTTTATAGGGGGTAGGTTCTTTTTTACTAAGTTTGTTTTGATAGAGCCATTCGCATCGATTTGCATTGTCAATATGTGAATATCTGACATTAACTGTCGTTCGCTATCTGTCACTCTATTTGCGAACTTTTCCCGGTTAAACTGCTATATTAGTAATGGGAAAGAACAAATAACACTTTTTGTCTTGCTTCATCATGCGAGTAATGCGGGCGAAGCCGTTGAGCTCACCTATGTAATAAACCGAATAGACTTTATAAATCAACAGCTGGCTGTATTATAGATATTTATATAAATGTGAATAATTTTGGGGTAACCCTGTGGCGGCTTTACTATGACATACACAAGAGTACTCCTTACTGCGCCAGCCGTCCAGTAACGGCTCAGATAAATTTTGATCTGATGTTTTCTCGGTAAATACGCCTTACTAACATAGATCTAATAGTTAATTTTGCTTCGCATGTCAAATTTGATGACTCTCATCAAAAATTCTTAGGAATTTTTAATCTAATCACATCTAAGATTGACATCACATTAATATCACAGAATCAGATTTCTTTGTTTTAACTCCAACACGATTATGAAGTAAATAAAATTTTTATTGTCAATTGATTATTGAACGCCCGAACGACCCAATTTGTACGCCCTTCCAGCGTAGTCCAAAAAACTTTTGTAGTCTGAAAAGTATAGACCTTCTAACCTAGGATAGCCTGAGCTCTTCAAAAGTAAAACATGTGCCGTAACAAACCTCCTGTTACCAACCTGCATGCATGATTTTATATGTAAACGCATGTTTTGACAAATGAAATCTTTATGTTTAGAAATGACATGATTTTAAAAATGTATTTACTCAAATGACAGCCAACAACAAAAAGACAGTAAAATAATTACCAGTATCATTATAAAATGAAATATTTATTTTCAAGACAAACAATTAAATAGGTTTTTTTTTATTCAGGAACGGCAAACATTTGTCCTCTATCTCACCTGATAGTAAGTGATGATGCGATCGACGATGGAGCATGTTTTCCTAGAAGAAGGTACAATTTGGGTGTGTTCAAAAGAAAAGTGAATAGGTATTTACTAAGCAAGCGTGCTCCACCTTAGACTACATCGTCACTTTCCATCAGGTGTGATTGTGGTCAAACGTTTGTTTAGTCTGTAATAAAAAAAAAAGATATCTATTCAATCGTGAATTAAAGACTCCCGCATTATACTTATCGGGAAACACAGACTCGGGCAAGGAATTCCATTCCTTAGCGGTGGTCAAATAAATGTGGAAGCAAATCGCTTCTTGCGTATTTGTGGGGTGTAGTAGTCCGATAATAGAATGTTCTTGCGTATTTGTGGGATATCATGTAGTTGTCCGATGATACAATGTTCTTGCGTATTTGTGGGATATCGTGTAGTGGTCCGATGATAGAATGTTCTTGTGTATTTTTAGGATATCGTGTAGTTGTCCGATGATAGAATGTTCTTGCGTATTTGTGGGGTATCGTGTAGTTGTCCGATGATACAATGTTCTTGCGTATTAGGGATTGTGGGATATCGTGTAGTCCGATGATAGAATGGGGATGTCGGAATTAGATCGTGCAATTCCAGGGTACATAAGTATAATTGCTAACCAGTTCCCGGAGCTCGTTGAAACTACGTATTAACTCGTTTCTATTTAGTAATGCGAACATGGTATGAATAACTTAACTACCAATTGTCCTATACGTGATGTTTAGCAGTAACTCAGTTTGTTATTTCTATAGTTTTTTGCCTGTGTATTAATAGAATAAAAGATAGAGATGAAAGAATATGTTTACTAGCACCTTGCATCTAGACAAATCTTTACGAGGTTTACAGGTGCATGATTTTGAATATTTTGTTAAACTTTCATACTGGTAATAAATAAATAATAAAAAAAATGAGACAGCAATATGTAACTAAGGTTTTTGAACGAGTATAGCGATTATCGACCGATTACCATTTTACCTATTACAGACAAGATTGTAGAAAAGTATATATGCAATCAAACTAATAACTTCTATTGTAGACATAAAATACTATCTGATTCACATTATGGTTTTCAGGCTATGTTCCATCTTTGGCCGCATCGTCACTTTCCATCAGGTGAGATAGCGGTCAAATGCTTGCCTATCTAGCATAAAAAAAGGCTAAGAAAAGTACCTCTCAATTACTGTCTAACTTTACAGATCTCGTGAATAAGTGTCTTAATGACAAAAAGCATGTTAAAAAATCCAAATTAGCCGCTTATGAACTACCCGTTGGTTGGGTTGGGCCTTGTTCGCCTTCTAAGTACGGTATCGGGTTTGATTCCCGGTGGGAATACAGGTTTTCTTCCCAAGGAAAATTTGTTGTTTCCGATACCCATGACGCAAGTGATCGAACTTAGTGTGGGCTGTGAGTGTGAATGTTAATATTTATATATTATCTTCGGAACTCTAGATCAGATTAAACGAATTAAATACGCATTATTAAGGATAAATGAAATACTACTTGTCAGACCTTGATCAAATTTAAATGGGAACATATGGAAAGCTGGTTTTAAATGAAGAAAAGTATCATCAAAATCGGTTCACATAGATAAAAGACATGAGGTAACACACATAAAAAATACAGTCGAACAGCCTCGTATATTGAAGTCAGTGAAAAATAGAACGGCATTGAAATTACTCTAACAAGCGTTTAAAATGACTGTTTATTTAAAGTTTCAAGACAACTTGACATCCATTGTAAAATTTAAGTCAACGTACTTTTTCGTTCGTTAAGATGGTTGTTGCTGTTACTTTATTAGTCACTAATTGTGAAATGTGAATGTTTGGTGACCACAATACAAGTCTTTGAACTTAGTACGGGGAATTTGTACCTTGAGTGTACAATGTGCACTGTTAATGACATATTATGTGCGTGTGACACTTACCTTCATGCAAAGAATTTGTTTCTTTTTATCTCATAATTGCATTTCTTACGTATGATTGTGGAATCTAACAACTTTGACAGCATTATAAACTAAAAGAACTGCCTTTTGGCTTAGTTGGGTGAGCGTTCGCCTTCTCAGCAGGTGTATCGGCTTCGATTTCCGGCGGGAACACAAGGTTTCTCCCCAGTGAAATGTATGTTTCTTGATTTGGTTGTGATTGTGTGTGTGATGTGAATGTTGCCGGAACCCACAACATAAGTCACCGAGTAAGTGAAAGTGTTCATGTTAATAATGTATTTTATGGTTCTTTGTTTGATATACCAATAATTTATGAGTTGCATTACTGTAATTTTATGTAGTGTGTAAGTCCGTAGTAGATTTCCCCATAGAGATCCCGTTTATTTTGCTATAGTTTGCGATATTTGATATCAAATGTTGATTTGGATTATGAAATCAAGAATCCTTATTTATCTCTGTTTAGCTACAGAAGTCCCGTAGGACGTCGGAAATTAGCTTTGCCTCGAAAGTTAGTTGATATCTTTGAGTGTTTTATTACTCTTATTTTAAACGTGGAGTAATCGGTTCCTCTAGAGTCCGGTCCCACAATTAGGGGACACCCTAATTGTGAATAGGGGAACATCCGTCGGGAGGTAAAACTCCCTAGGGAAGAAAGACAAAAACCTCACGTGGACCACATGAAACTCCGAGGAATAAGGTAGTGAAAGGCTTCAGCAAAAAAATCATTTCAGGAGAATAACAAGGCTTCGTTAATAAGACTGGTTTTGGCTGAGTCAGCATATTAGAAACTACTCTTTTAGTCTCCGAGAGAAGAACGAATTGCAGTACAGAAGAATATAATAGAAGAATTATAAATTGCAGAATTGCGTTGTTACTCACGTTTCGGGTGGTACTGCAGAGTGTATATTTAAAGGAGTTCCCTTGCCATCAGGCGAGCGTATTATTAAAATATAAATTTATAAAAGAAGACGAAAGTACCCACCGATGGCCCTACCCCTATCTGGAAACAGCAGCACCGATTATAACCAATCATAGCCAAGGACACTCTCAATCAAGTCACCGTGCAAACAAAGAAAAATCAAAATCGTTTAAGCCGTTTGGAAGTTATGATGCGACCATTGTGGCATTATAACTTCCAAACGGCTCAAACGATTTTGATTTACCAAATTTCTGAGATGTACCGTCACCTAATTTAAGTCAGGTGAATTACTCTAAGTACTCTACGAGTTTAATGGTAGAGTCGGTAGAGCAGCTGTAAAATCGTCATAAAACGAATGACATCTGATGGCGAGTGCTTCCAACCTACATTACCGGTGATTCGCCTCGAACAGCACGGGAACATAAAACCGAGAAGTTTTATTTAGGTTAAGTAGAACGTATGTTAATTGATATATATCTGAGACTTAAGAACAAAACAAGGCTTATATAAATGGTAAACAATAGGAAAAATAACGGTCAATTGGTTTTTGTCTATCTCTGATAAGCTAGGGCTTAGCTGTCACCTGATGGTAAGCAATGATGCATTCAAGGGTTAAACACGCTAGACTTAAAATGACTCTAAATTATAAATATAATCATATTGTTTAGTGATTATGGCGATAGTTTTTTTTATTAGTGGAGATAAGTGTGACATGACCGATTAGTAGAGGTAAGGGTGGCGAAAAAGCATGTTTTCAAAATTCCCTAATTTTATTTTTGTTGTCGTCCTGAAAAAAGTAAATTATGATTAGGCTTGAGTTTCCTGTGAAGGTCAAACATGTGATGAAACCCATGCAAAACAATTAAATCAGCAGTCAACCTAGTTCTAGCATGTTCACCATCCTAAACCACAAAGTCACTTACCATCAGGTAAAATTTTGAACAAAAGTTAGTCGTCTGTCAGAGGTTAAAAAAATGCCCTACTATTCTTCATGATTTGAATGATGATTAAAATGCATGTGAAGGTGAAATTCACTTGCACACAGTCTGTTTCTATTCTAATTTATGATCAATTTCCCCCGAACCTTCTCACCAACAGTTGTGCTATATCGGGTAACCAGTTCACCATAAACTATAATATACTGTTTCCGTCGGTAAATTGCCATTACAGGCCACATCCCTCCATTTTCAGAGGAGGGGGTAATTTCCTCCGATCCAGGATGCTCTGATATTTGGTTATTGCATTTATTGTTTTCTGATTTCCGCCGTTATAATGGTGTGCGAATTACGAAAAGATAACAAATATCATAATCTGTGCACGTAAGTAAAAATGATGGCACTAATTTAGTCTATAAAGAAAATATGCAAGTAATAAGAACATTCTAGATCTTATTTAAAGTAATATCAAATCAAATAAAATCAAAATCGTTTATTCATATGGGCCCCAAAGAGGCACTCACGAAAGTTAATTACTCTACTGCCAGATTCGTAAAATTACAGCCTCTAACGCAGGTATTGGCTATATAGAGGTTTTTTTATTGATACATTTCGGAGAGTGTGCCAAGGAACTGCACGATCTTGTTCCGCCATCCCCGTTCTATCATCGGACAAGCAGACAAACATTTATTGTGCGAACTGCAAAAGAATGGAATTCCTTGCCTGAGTCGGTGTTTTCTGATAAGTACAATATGGGAGTCTTCAAGTCGCGAGTGAATAGATATCTTCTAAGGAATTCCATTGTTACGTCTGGCCAGTTGTATTGTACGGTAGTGAAGCTTGGACCCTGAAAGCTGATACCTAGAAGCGTCTCGAAGCATTCGAGATGTGGTGCTATCGTAGAATGCTTCGAATTAGTTGGACCCAGAAAGTTTCCAATGTTATGGTTCTTCAACGCGTTAATAAAAAACGTGAACTGTTGCAGACCGTTAAGAAAAGAAAAGTTGGGTATCTTGGTCACATGACCAAGAATTGTTGGTATCTCTCATGTCTAAGCATGTGCTGTGAGATACCAACTTCTCCAACTTATAATGATGGGCAAAGTGGACGGAAAAAGACGCGCTGGAAGAAGGAATAAATCTTGGTTAAGAAACATCCCTGAAAGGACCAGCATTGCCAGCGTCGAACAACTTTTTCGCTTGGCACAAGATCGGAAAACATTCGCTGAGCTGACGGCCAACCTATAGTAGTGGAGAGGCACCTAAAGAAGAAGAAGAAGGAAGCTTCTCGTGAAGGAGTTCTTTTACCTGGAGCTAATCCTAGACGTCGATTCATAAAAACATATTGTCATCGGAACTGTATCGACATGTTAAAATACAACTTCTTAGAATAACAGGAAGCGATTCAAACTCAGCTTGCAAGATTTAACTTAACCAAACTTTGCAAGGTAAACAAAAGCTTGTGAAAATAGATCCCATAAGACTTTTGATATCATAAATTGTGAACCCACTAAAGAACATGAATAACTGAAAACTCGAATTATAAACAGGAAATTCTACATTTCTACACAAAATGGAAACTTCCCAAATTACTCCACGTGTTTTCAGCAAACGAGGAGATATAAAACTTAAACATTGTTATGTCGAGATCAAAGTATTAACGGAAATTACGCAAATAACACTTAAGCGAGTCAAATAAAGATAAAATCAAGCAAAGTGTTTCGTCAATGGGCTCTAGCAGCCAAGTAATCACTTAAGCAGATTTGTATCCACAGACGGGTATTTAAGCCTTATCCGCATTATTCGGTGCGGTAAATACAATGATGAAGGAAATTTTATGTTAAATACGAAGTTGTACGCGTGTATCTTTTTAGTATCAACATATGAGATACAATATGAGAGTCTTCAAGTCGAGATTGAATAGGTATCTTCTAATTAAATCAAATCAGAATCGTTTATTCACATGGGCCCCAAAGAGGCACTCATGAGTGCCTCTTTGGGGCCCATGTGAATAAACGATTCTGATTTATATTATATAATAGATACGCAATAGAATCATTAACTTTCATGAAAGTTAATGATTCTATTGCCAGATTCGCAAAATTACAGCCTGGTCTAGTCTAGCCTAGTTTAGTCTAGGCAAACGTGCTCCTTCGTCGATCGATCTTATCAGGTGAGATAGTGGTCAAACGTTTGTATTTACTGAATAAAAAAAAACGTGTATAGTAAAACCTTGAATTTCACGGTTGTAATTGTACAAGTATGTGTGATGTGAATGTTTCCGGCACCCACGACGCAAGTCATCAAATTTAGAATGGGGTTGTGAATGGGAAAAAATATATGTTTATGTTTGGTACTATAGAAAGTATCCCAAACTACAACCGATAGATAACGAGCAACAAACCAATATACGAGTACACCACTAATTTACTTTTCAGACATAGACTTTATTATGCAAGGAGAGAAGTAAGTCCATACTTAGGTTCTCTATTCGACAGTATATATTTTTTGTATGTATGTTACGCGATATCTCCACCAATTATGAATCGATTTCGATGTTTTTTTATGTTTAGTAGATTAAAATAGTTGATGTTATCTATCGGTTGTAGTTTGGGATACTTTCTATAGTACCAAACATAAACATATATTTTTTCTTCAGAGGTGATCCCATATAAATTTTATCAAGCCAAAACGAAAATATAAGCTTTGAAGTAGCTTTTTTAAGCTTTGTTTGCGTTTAATTACTATATACATATATTAATTAAACGCAAACATATATATATATATATTATAATTAATTAATAATTATTGTGACCTCATCACGCGAGATGGTGGTCAAAAGTTTGCGGTTGTTATATATATATACATATGAAATCGTTTTACAAACCATTACATGATTATATAGAACGAATTACTGATCAAATGTCGCAATTTCCATGATCAAGTACAATAGTACTCGGCCTTACAAAATCAAAACATAATATCATTTTCTCAAAATCTCCAAAGACAACGACAAATTTATTTTATTCGCTACACTAATGCTATACCGACACAGACAAATGTAGAACGAGCTCTTTTAATAAATCTGGCTGTTTCTTCCAATTTGGTGTTTTGTAGAGTTAAACGCCTTCCCGTCGTTTCTGAGCGAAATAATATTATTTGATTCCTTTGTTGCGTTAAGGAATCGTACCCGAAACTTTTTGTTAAGATCAGCAGAAATTAAATCCATTTGATAATAGGTAAATTTTAAATAGATATCCAGTTTATATGAAATAGAACAGGTATTTTTTAACTTACGTAAGTATTATTATCATATATATTGATTATCATGTCTTCAATTAATTTCGTCCCTACTGCAGGGATTTACGATCTTACCAAAGAATCTGGGATAATATCCAATACAAGACTCATCAGGTGTCACTATACTTTTTGCCAATATGATGTTCTCATGTTGTTTTCCATGAATAAATTCTGCAAAAGACTTAAGTTGATCATTGGTGCGCGGTCAAGCGGGATCCAAACCATGGCACGTAGGATTACGTCGCACCACAGAATTACCGCTGAGCCATTCTCGCTTTTTGAACATTTACAAAGTTGTGAGAACTTATTTTTTAAATGTAGAATAGCATTAAGAACTTAATATCAACAAACAAATTTTAACTAATAGGTAGCCATTGTGCAAATGGTATATATTTATTGTTACATCATGTTCAAAATGGATTTTTTTTTGTTAAATTATGTACACCGCCTGGGAATATCGTTAAAACCAAGTGCAAACATCAAAGTGATCCAATTTCCCATCACGTGAGATCGAAGTTTATTTCAATCACCGCAGAGTTCCTACGTAGATAATCCGATCGACATCGCATTAGCACCCCGTACAAACAAACTGTATGATTAAACGTAGACACAGAATAAAATAGCAACGTAAGTACAGAATGATTTACTATTTTATTCTTCCGTGTCATATAGTCAGGAAGTGATCATTTTGTTACTATTATATACGTATGTTACTATTTCAAAAGATTTGATATAATTATACATGTTTCAAACTGAATATATTTCAACTCAATTAAACAAAAAAACAATTCAAACAATTGCATTCACTCTCAAATTAAGTTCAAAGACTTGTTTTGTAGGTGTCGGAAATATTCACACATCACACACACAATCACACCCACAACCGGCAGCAAAAATTTCAGATATTAGAAGGAAAATTGTACTCCTGCCAGGAATCAAACCCAGGACCCGTGGCGCAGTGGGGCAACTGGATTATAAAGATAACATAAGTCGGTCAAGATATATCAAAGAAATCAATTGTAAATAATATCAAATATTTATGATAGTCGAAATTGGCTCTGTATTCTGAGCATTTTAGTAAAGTACTTTTTGAAGTGGGCTTCTCCTACATACACTAGACACGAAATACATTGGTGACGTAGGAGGAAATATCCCACGCTGGATCCAATAGTGAACGTAAACATGTTGGTGAGAATCTGACAGGCTGAATAATGTATCTACCGACTTCACAAAAAAGGAGGAGGTACACAAGTCAACTGTATTTTTTTAAATTATCTAATATACTAAAAGTACTGTTACCTGCATTAACTTGTGAACATGTCAAAAATGAAAATTTTAGGTAACTACTAATCTGTTATGTATAGATTTGTCACCAACAATTTTCACATAATTTGTAAATTATTTTGAATTAACAGTGATGTCTTCATTGTTATCATGTTTTGAAGTCAGCTAAAATACAGAAATTCCGTTTAGAAAAATATAAGAACACATTTGAATATTTGGAGATGCTTACATATACAACTGTACGTCTAATACGACGATAACATTAAAACACTCGTAAAAGGCCAATACTCGTATAATTGAATCATTGACGTTTCTTATCTTTTGCAATCTTATCACTTCAGAAAGTTAATTGTAATCTGTATGTCGAACTTTATAACAAAGTACTTAAGTACTTTTAAAAAGTAACTTCCGCTCACCTTTGTTTACTATTTATTAAACAAATAGATGTTTTTTTTTTAATATGTGTACTTTTTAACGACGACGAGAAAATATGCAGAGATTTGCTGCAAAAGAAGCAAAAATAAGTTTGATGCGTTCATGTCTACATGTGGCACTTGAAAACACCTTCTGCAAAGGATTTTGGTTGAAAAATTGCGGATGGATATTTATCTCTATTATGATAGTTTATTTAAACCAAGGTTAAGATTCGTTCACTGTCTTTGAGCTTAAACTACAGGCGAGAATAATTTCTATTAAAAATGATTTTCTCCAAAGGCTTGAAATTAAATGGTTCGACAGGGACAAGGGAAAAACTCAGGCTCTTGGTACTAATAACAATAAACTGAAATACAGAAAGTACAATTTTAATATTGGCAAATCAAATTGCCCTTGTTTCTATTAGTTCATCGTTTACATTTTGATAGTTCATGCGATTCATAATGTTGTGACTAATCGTGAGTTCGATGGTGAATAAAAAAACAGAATTTAAACACCATATGTACTTTTTGTGAAACTAAACGTATTAAGCGGGAGCTCATTCTATTTTTAAAAGTTTATCAAAGCGCCTGGTTGAGGCGACGCGTGTTCAAAATGCTGGTACTTATTTAGCTCAACGTATTAGCATTGCAATTCAGTGAGACAATCCCGCCATGATAGTGGGCTTGAGTACTTTAGTTAGGTATAATCTCGATGTCTTGTAGGTAAGTCAAGTCTTTGCTGTATATAGTTTTAGTTAGGTTTTAGGAAATATAGGCAATTGGCCAGTAGATAACATAATTACTAAATATGAAAAATACTTTCATAATGGAGAAAACCTGGAAAATGATGACATATTGCGGTACCCTTTGCCGACCTATTGATATATCGTAATACGATCCGAAAACCAAAATATAAGCGGTGAAGAGAGTTTTTTAAGCTTTCCTTGCGTTTAATTATACTATTGGTAAATATTGAGTGTTACACACACTCAGGAGAGTAGACTTGCCGAACAATGGGGACTTATATAATACGAGACTTAATATATATGATATATAATACGATAGAGCGTCGCTTACTCAGTACTTTTTTCATTACATAAATAGAATAGTAAAACATGTTATCAATAAAAATATCTAAAATAGATATATAACTAGATTTTTCAAGAATCTTGTGTGTCAAATCATCTGTTTCCTGAACAATCAGAGGAAAGAAAATCACTTTGACCTTCCAGCGTGGGCTCTACTCCTTTATGTTGATTGATCAAAGGACAGTCGTGGCTTCTTTGTCTTTTTGTCTTTTGACCATGGTTATGAGGATTTGGAAAGTGAATTATTTTCTAGTTTTAAAACAATATCGCTGTGGTATATCTAGGAAGTTCATGGGAAAAATATTAGAATTTATAAAAAATCTATGAAATAAATATTTGCGTTAAAACAGTCTAAAAAAATCTATATTGGAAAAAAGCGATTTGGTAGGCCACCAAAGTCACTGTTTTTAGACCTATTTTGTCCCGAGGTCTATTTAAAAAACGGCTTCACACTGAACGTTGATACTTTTTTTTTTATGTTGAATAGGCATGCATTTGACCACTATCTCACCTGATGGAAAGTGATGATGCGGCCGAAGGTGTGACATGCTTGCCTAGCACATACATATATACTTACGTATAATATCCGTTATATCCTTTACTTGAACAAAAAATACAGAAATCTAACAATTAATTTATAGAAAAAAAACTTATAAGCAAGTAACCTCAAAAGGATACGTTCGGCTACGTAAATGCGTTATAATAATATTTTTAAACTAGCGATAGGCATTCTTAGTATCGCTTGTTTATGTAATCTACGTCATATACGCGCGGGGTAGTCTTCTAAAACTAAAACAGGAAACTGTCAAAGCCCAGGCGCACGTCAGTAGTGTCAGCACTATATTTATTCTGTGTTAAAAATACAAACAAGGATTTTGTAGCTAAAGTAATGTAGGTTTGTTTCCTTTCTCGGTGAGTACAAACAGTTACAAGCGTGTTATTGTAATGTGCCCAATAGCTCGAATTAGAAATTTATGGCGGAATTCTGCCAAGAGATAAGATGTTCGGTATTTACTTGTTACATCAAGCAGATCGTTCTCGTACAATTCGCATACATTCGTCTATTATGTCTAAATTTTTGAATAAATATTCCATTAATTTCCTGTGTTATCTTAATACGAATAATGGCCCAGAAATATACCATTTCTAACTTATAAATAATTGTTTCGTGCAAAATAGCATTGCTATTTAGTTACAGCGCTACACCAAGTTAGTGTTACTTATTGTATTTCATTTGATTAAGGTACATTCTACCTAATAGATGATAATATTATTTCGTGAATACTTGGCTTGCTGCTTTGTATCTAAATTCGTAGAATGCCTTTAAGTTGAAAAAAATGTCACCAATCTTTAAACTATGTTCTGCGCTGGCAGAACACCCGAGCGCCACTCACATTCTAGCGTGCTAACCGTAAAATATTTGCTTCTTTTATGGTACTAACCATGCACTTGACCAGATCATCAATAACTAAAACGTGTGATAGTGGTCAAACATCAAACGCTACTTTATCAGATATAAAAAAATACATTTTAAAAATTGGTTTCCGCATACCGAAAATATGAAATACAAATTGCTCTGAAATTGTATCGAGAAATGGGATCTAAAAGGAAAAAGTAAACTTAAGTAATATTTATATTATATATATAAATATTTCATAGTAAATACGCACCTAATTTTAGAACTATGAAATAGATAGTCATCGCCTAGAGACGGTGGCAGCGGCCCTATGTATTTCAGTATTGGTTTTCTTCCCATACAGGCGTCGGATGCGTTTGAATGTTCTATTTAAATAAACCCGTCATCTATTATTAACTAATCTTTCGTTAGCTGGTACTTATTTTGAATATATTTTATTCAAATGTTTATTTCGATGCATTCGTTATTTAAAGAAACAGTTGGCGTCAGTCAAATTGTCACAGATTTATTATCAGTATGGTTTAAGTGGAGGCTACCAAAATGATTATAATTTGAATTTATATATGCAGACGACAATATATTTTATAGTTAACACACAGACTGTCAACGTAAAACTCTACATATATTTTTATCTACTATTTATATAATATACTATTATTCATCAATTTTTCATTTAATCTTTTCACTTCATTCATTTTCACAATGGAATTATTTTCTCTCAAAATATTTTATTTTAGAAAATTATGAATTTTACTTGCATTTTAATTATAAATTTAGACTGCGATAAATGTGCTAAGATCAACTGCGGATACAAAAAACTGAAATGTGGCCTAATCATCATCAAATCCAGGGTAAATTTACAAATGAAACGTTTGTCAATTTGTCCTAATTTAGCGAGATCTACGTAAATGCAAGAGTATTAGTATTTTATTGTTTGCACTAAATATGTATTAAATTAAGATACAGTTGCTCTGGAACATTCAATACAAAAAGTGGATCATATTAGTTTTATCTACATATCTTAGCTAATTAAACTATCTATCTAACTTAACATAACAAAGTTAGCCTTAATTTATGTATTTGAGTTACCTATAAGCTCGATGTCTTGTAGGTAACTTTAGTTCTTTGCTGTAGATCGTTTTAGTTTATTTTTAGGAAATATAGGCAATTGGCCCGTAGTTAGTACAGGATATTGAAAAAAAAAAAACATTTGAAAAAAAAAAAAAAAAAAAAATTTATGTATTGACATAATGGTACAAGATGGAATCTTAAACATTCTATTGGTAATTACAATAATATTTTGGTTGAGTAACCAAAGACATGTAATTAAAATTCAAACATTCGACAGACGCCATATTGTAATAATCTTTAGGTACATATACTTATAATAAAATTGTAACAGGCCGATGCCTATACATTATAGATATTGAAAAAAAACACTAATATGGGGGGGTCTTTATTAGAGTAAAAGAAGCCAAAATCACAATTTTTAGAATTATTGTCTGTCTGTCTGTCTGGATGTTTGTACGCGCATCACGCAAAAACTAATGCATGGAATTGAATGCTGTTTTCACTGATATATTGCTATAGGTCAAACTAAAAATATGGGCTCCATTTTATCGTAGAAAAATATGTTTTCCTACTGCTTTAAATTTAACATTGCGCGGATCTCACGTTCTGTAGAAACTGCTAAATACATTTTCATACGGTTTAAACAAGTCAATTATACTTTGCCTGAAGAAATAAATAAACTTTATTACATCACAATTGGATGTTGGAAAAAAGTTTACGTCATTTATAGATCATTGATTATTTATTCAATAGCGAACTTCGGAACTCACTTAGTTGGACGTAAGTAAGAACTCAGTAAATTTAATCAACTTTTAATTTAATGCTAAATCAACACATAGGATAGGACTGAGGAAAGGAACATAATGACTTGCTTAGGTGATAAGCGCAAGAATTTTCAGACGATTTAAAAAAAACATTTCTTTCCCGAATCTAATGGGTTAGTAACTCTACTAGAAAATCTTTGTAACATTGTTTTTGTGGCGGAGGAACTTATCCATTTCGTTTATCAAGTAACACGTCAGAACAATTCTAGGCTTTATGAACTTGCGCCCAAAAATTATCGAGCAGCTGCCATAAATCACAGTATTTAGGAAGAAGTTGAAGAAGGTGGTATACCGGTCCATATACATAGTTCTAGAGCAAACCGATGCTACCGCTTATCCAGTAGAGTTTCAACTCTTTTTCTGCAACCGGACTCCCCAAACATAGCACCGTTCTGAAAGTGGGTATTCCGATTATGTTGCTTCGGAGCTTAAACCTTGCAAAGCTATGCAATGGAACTCGCCTTAAAGTGGTTTCGCTTCGATATAATATAATTATTATAAAAGCCAAAATTTTCGAAGGGTGAAGTCACGCGTACCTCTCATTCCCAATAATTCTCCATTTCAATTTTAACGGTTGCAGTTTCCGTGAGCGTATGTTTCGCTATGACCATCATCAATCAGCCCGGTATCGATCTCAGGCCGAACTGTAGTTTTACACGACACTGTAGTTTTTATTTGCTTTTTTTCCGCAAAAATGAACGCCGTTTACATAGCCGTTCCAAGTCCATTTTATCATTTTTTTTAACTGTCTCTGCAAAAATAAAAATATAAATACTTGATTCTAAATCCGAGTACGAAGACGCGGGCAAAAGTTATAAATAAATAAGTAAAAAAGTCTTCCAAGCCATTATCCGATTCATAAAAATGTTTTTGTATTAGATAGATTAATTGAGGAAGTTATACTATACTTGATATAATAAATTCGAAATTCTGGATGGCTGTTCGTAGCTCAATCACGCCAGAACTGCTGGATTTGAATGATTTTTAGTACATAGTTTATTACCAGGGTTACACATGAAATGGGACCTTTTACCTACTACGCAGACGAAGTCATGGGCAAAAGCTAGTAAAAATAAAAATAAAATACGGCGAACTGTGATGAGTAAAAATATTCTTAGGTTTTATTTTTCATTTTGAATGACCTTTTAGGATCTTTAAGTATTTAAGTTAGGTAAAATTTTAGATTAGCTATTATAATGACATGTATTGACAATTTTAATGACATTGGTTTCAATCAAATTTTCAATACTAATAGTACAGCTGTGATAAAGATCTTATATAAACGCATAAACATAAACATAAACATAAACGCTTTCACACTCACAGCCCCACACTAAGTTCGATGACTTGTGTCGTGGGTGCCGGAAACATTCACATCACACACACAATCACAACCAGAACCAGAAACACAAATTTTCCTTGGGAAGAAAACTTGTGTTCCCGCCGGGAATCGAACCCGATACCCCTGTTTAGAAGGCGTGCGCCACACAACTAAGCCAACGGGCAGTTCAAAAGCCAACGGGCAGTTCAGTTGCATAGTAAGACTTTTAACAAAAAAAATTAAAATAAACAATCAGAAATCCTGACTAAGACTACAAAAGTGACTTTAACTATCATTAAAGTCACTTTGTTTCGCATGAGAATTTATTTTACTTATTTTCTGTAATCGGGTTATTGATTTTTTTTTACTTAAATACACTTACTTATTGATATAAGTGTTTCTAGTGTTTATAGGTGCCTTTTTTTGTACCAGTTAGCAATGTGGACATGTCTGCCCGAGGAATATGCTCACCGTTCGTACAGACTAAACAAAACTCTGAAAACTGAATGTACCGTCATTCAGTCTATATATAAAAGCGAAATTTACTGACTAATCACGATATCTCAAAAATAGCTTATGACGACACTCAAATGTATTTTAGCAGGAGTTGTAAAATGTCTGAACAGCTATTTACTCGCATTACCTACATTAAACGCAAGGAAAGCTTAAAAAAACCGACTTCACCGCTTTACCTTCGGAACTTTGATCAGATTAGATGTACTAAACACGCATTATTGACGATATTTTAAGAACTACCGATCAAATCTTGATAAAATTTAAATGAGGCTAATTGGAAAGCAACATCTTTCAACAAAAAAAAATCGAAGTCGGTTCACGTGGAACGAAGTTATAAAGTACAACACATAAAAATAAAGTACAGTCGACTCCATGATAGCGGAGCGCCTTCAGTATTGTTCCGTGCGGGAGGCTATTGAAGGCGTTGGCTATATCAAGTGAAACAGCCAACGCCTTTTCCCCCTCCCTGACCGCGTCCTGCGTCCACTTCTTTAGCCGGAGCAGGGCGTCTATTGTAGAACGCCCCGCTCTGAACCCGTACTGGGCCTCGCACAGTTCAGGTTCTGTACCCTCTAGGTGCTGAATGATACGGGAAGCCACTACTTTCTCCAGCAGCTTACCCGTATCATCCAGCAACACTATAGGCCTGAATCCGGAAGGCCCACCTTCCGTAACAGGCACAGTCGCCCGTCTTTCCACAACTTCGGGAACCGTCCTAACGAACAAAATTAAAACATCTTAACCTACTCAATTAATCTTTTATTTTTACTGAATATTGTGATCAGCAGGCCTACAACATTTTAACAGGATAAATCCAATCCAATAAATGTACTGCCCGGAACTTTGCTGGCTAAAAAGTTCATGGTAGGCCTGCAGTGCTTATCAGTCAAAAACTTTACCTATCATCTCAATTTATGAAACGGGGTAATCTAGTAGAACTCGTATTAATTATGTATTCTGAAATTATCTAAGAGTTTCAGATCTGCTAGCGTGAGATCTACCACAACTGTTGATGATTTGGTCAAAAGATGGAAAACACGCTAGGCCTGGAAGTTTATTGGCTTTAAAGTTAAAACTAGGTGACTTATTTCGAAGGTGGTAAATTATGACTGTTTGAGTACAGGGCTGCCCAAGCGGTCAAATATACCTCTACCACAGAATCTATAATGTTGATTTAAGTCAAATTTACGAGATTGATCCATAGTTACAAATGTTATCGTAATAAAAAAGAGCCTTGAACAGGCAAGTTCGAACTTGAACCTCCCCCAAGTTCATGTTTTCAGACAATTGGGAAATTTCCATTCTCTCCCCGTTCATAATAAAAAAACAACAGGACGTTAGGGAATTTTATTGAGTGCAGTAAAATTAAAGCATGCTAAAATATGCTGACACTATGTATACTAAGGTTTGGCTAGAGGTAACACGCTATTATTTTTTTATAACATTAACTCCTGCGTTAAAAAATGCTTCAATTAATATAATCATTGTAAATTGTATTAATATAGGTAAAACTGATAAATAAAAAATGCTGGCTGTTTGACCGTACTGTTACCTGATTTAAGTGACGATGCAGTTGGTATTAAATTATATTATTTTATCACAAAAAAATATAAATATATTTGCGCTTTATATCATGTAATACATATATGTAAATTCTGATAATAATTTAAACTATTTTACTCAGAGTCTCAGAATCTCAGAGACTACGACCGAGTCTCGATTTCATTGCGCGCCTTTACACTGATGTAAAGTGGAAAATGCGAAGATCTAACATGCTTGCCTAGAAAATACCTATTCACTCTAGACTTGAATACTCCCAGATTATACTGTTCGGGAAACAAAGACGGGGGCAATGAGTTCTATTGAAGTATGTCGACCATAAATGGATGACGCTCGACAGTTTGTTGTGTCATTATTGGCGGTAAAAAGGTTAAAGATGAATTTATTATTTGAACTGCCCGTTGGCTTAGTTTGGTTTTATTTCTTGATAGGCAAGCATTTGACCACTGTCTTACCTGAGTAAGACAGTGGTCAAATGCTTGCCTATCAAGAAATAAAAGGGTTTTAGAAATTATGAATCCTACATTACAAGTAAATCGGAACCAAATAAAAAAAATAGCTATACAAACTTTCAAGTAAATAGAAAAAAATTAATAAATAACGATACAAAATTATTCAATGCCTAACTTCCCATAGGGTTTGATTTTTTTAAAACGCTGATACACGTGTCTCATCAATTGTGTATACAGATAAGCTACCTTTAAACATCCATAACATCTACAAATAATTTTTTATAGAAATCCGTCTAGACTAATGCTCTGTGGCCCAGACGTTCCAGAGATAACTTGTTTCACGCATACTTACACACCGTATTATGTGTTGTGATGTGATAATTTTACCCTGCCACCTCTAACACTTTGCAAAATGTATATAGCTCATCGTACGCTACTTATAAATTCAGTCGAGCTCATAAACTTCGTGCTGAAAGAAATTGAATAAACAATAAAATTCAGTTTTTCATATGACCATTGCAATAATTCGTTGGGGACTCACACCATGTACGATTTATTGGGCGACAGCTGTGAACATCGTGAAATATGTGTATTTTATTCACGCATAAAATAAATTGAAAACGTTTCTATCTAATTTTATTTAATTGTCACTATTTTTGACGAGGATGGAGCATTTTATTTATTCCGGTACTGCAACTGCGGTAGCTTCAGTGTCGATTAATAAAGAGCAATAATAATGCTTGTCCGCACTTTAGGCATTACTTTATATTAAAAGACACTAAATCGTCACAATAAAAAATATAACCAATTAAGTAACTATAATTAAAACGATTAAGAGAGTGGCAGAATTAATGTTTATTGACGACCCAGTTGGTGCAGTAGGCAAGTCCCGGTCCTTTACGCCGTAGCCCTGTTTTCAATTCTAGGTAGGTGCACAATTTTGTGATTATATATGATAAGTATATGTTTTCTGCACCCATGATGCAAGTCTTTCCTAGTATGGGACTGTGAGTGTGAATGCGTTTGTTTATTAGTTAGCTACTATTGTTCTCACTGGATACAGCATCCACTCATGGCTGTGGTCACACGCCGCCCCATTCGCACTCCTGATTCCTCTGAAACAAATTTACGTGTACGGTGTTTGTGCACGTTAATACGGTTTCATAGCTATGGTCCTACTGCGTTGTCTAATTAGTAGAACCACAGGCATATTTTTTCTTTCAATTGTTCAAGTATCACAAAAAAACATCCATTAAGACAAACCGCTATTTTTTACGAGTTTTCAGTCCTCATTTCCCAAGTGGTGTTGTTTTTCAGCCGCTCGACCGGCCCAAAACGAAAACAATTTGAACAAGTTTGACATCGAGTAATGAACGGTAATTCAATTGAAAACGAATTGAACCTGACGAGTTTCAATTTTGTTATTTACCTGCTGAATTTGAATATTGACTTTAAAATTACGTTGTAGTAGTAATTTTGCGCTGTTGTGTATAATTTCTGGCGTAATTGCTTTATCGTTCTATTTAATTTAATTGGTATTTACTTAACGACCAATAAATGAGCTCGGTGAAATTCGACGATAATGCTGTACGCATTTCAAAGAACTGGTTTTAGATATTTAACTTTTACGTACTACCAACCAGAAAGACAACAATTAAAAAAACTTATTTTTACTAAAATGAAATCTCGCCTATCTCGCTTATTCCTCGAAATATTGTGTAATTATAATAACGTTTATTTGCACAAGACAATAGGAAAAGACTCTAAAATTAATAAATCTTAAAGATCTTGATAAATATTAAAACTTTGGAACAAAATAATGAACATATCAAAATCAGTTAACTCTTATAATTTTCTAAAGCATCTCTTTACGATTCAAGGACTACCATAACAGTGTTATACACTTATCAATTATTTATTTTACTTTTGATATAAGTACGTCTATGAAGTTCCATAATTTTTCACAGGTAACCATTGACAAAAAATGCAATACTTCATATACGCTGTTTTTTTTTATAATATTGATGCGATGTGCTCTTTTATCCGACATTTATCTATAATTATTGAGCCCACATATGTAACGAATTTGTATGTAATGTTGCTCAAGTAGATTTTCCCATGAAAAATAAAACAGTATGGCAGTGAAAATAAAATATATTTATTTTATTAACATAATGGTCAATAAGATAATATACTATCAAGAGCAAATAAACGATAAAAACTTATTAAAAATTGTATTATTATAATAAATAGTCGTATTTTTCTCCATATAAACTGGAATAATCAAGCTGTCAAAGGTTAAATAGATAGTTGGAAACATTAAGAATTGCAGACGCACAAAAAAAACAGTACCAAATAGTGTTCCGCTATACATTTTATAAATTTCTTCAAACTATCCTATACTTTTATCGCTTCTGGTATTTAAAGTAGATAAACTTTGTCTATTTTAAAACAAACTACTCGAAGTACTAATCCTGCGCAGATTAATTCGCGGGCACCACCTAGTACTTAATATATTTAATCAAATCATCAAGGGCACACGCTAGCCGATCAGATATAAAAAAAAACTATAAAACGTAAAAATGTGATATGGTAATGTATCCAGAGCTAGCGACCGTACATAGACGTTAATTAAGTTATACATAAAAAGAAAAAGTTTTTTGACCGAGGTCTGTAGAGAGTTTTGCACTTTGTCTATTTAGTACGTCCATCTAACAGAGGCTAAAGCATCTAAACCAATCAAGTTTATTACTTGAAATTCTAACGAGATATGTAAAACTTTTTGCCTAAAGCCCAATTTGGTGGATACAATGTTATAAATAACAATACGAAGACCGTACACGGGTACACATAGGAGGCAATTTGATATTATTTTAACGCGTTTATTTTATATGAGAAAAAACTTTGCACAAAAAAAACATAGTTTTTATCAATAATTTTAGGGACAGCACATTTGCCATTTTTTAATCTATTTTGTCCCGTGATATATCTTAAAAACGGCTTTACATGTTAAGTTATTACTTACGTACAATATTAGTTATATTACGTATTTAATCGACAAATAAAAAAGGCTATCAGAGAAATAAAATAAGGCAGTGTAATACAATAAACGTCAACTTTTTACGAAATGCAAAAAATAGGCGCGAGGTCTTAGTTCGGGACGAACTCATGAATGCTAAGTATTTGACCGTACATCAAAGTCAAAGGTTAATCTAGAACTCAAGCGCGTCATCATCCCGCAACATAAAACTGTAGTATTTTACGAGACTGTAGAGCTATCTGTGTACAACAGATGCTTTCCCGTCAAGTGTCTCGCAGTAACTTGTTGCTGTAGTGACTCGTGTTACGAGTAACTATCTCAGGAATGTAGGTCAGCGCAAAACTAAGGAGACACTTCTGGATGAATTGTGAACATAGTGTTGTGAAGTTAATCCAAACTAAAATAAAAAATCCAAGTGCGAGCCTAACTCGCGTACCGAGGGTTCCGTACAAACATGTAAGATTTTTTTTTTTTTTATTTTTGACATGCTAGTGTTTGACCACTATCTCACCTGATGGTAAGTGACGATGTGATCGAAGCTGGTAAATACACTAGACCTGGAATACGCAGGCTCTCAAGGATAACTGCCGGAACACCGTATTTGGCTTGGCGGCAGACTTTCAACTTGATGGTGGTAAGCTACTTTGGTAGCAAGCCAGGCGAGCAACTCACAAAATGCTCTACCACCTCTCAAATGTCACCTGATTAGCACCACCCTGGGACCACGTGTAGGGAGTCAGACTTAAGGGGTATCCTCCTACGGACGTGGGTGACTCAGCCCCCAAAAGATAGTTTTTCTATCACAGGAATCAACAAGGTGAGCTATTTGCCTGTTTTTGCTTTTTTCCCCATTATCAACAACAAATCAATGATTTACGTGTACTGTGAGACTGCTTCTTATAAAATTTTATGTTTTTTTTAAACGCTTTCACACTCACAGCCCCACACTAATGACATGTGTCGTGCCCTCGATCAGCTTTTTAAGTATCTTTTCCTAAAGTAAGTGAAAAGTACATGAGGACTAATTTGTCCTTTCACACACTAAAATTATATACACAACATTGCCCCGACTGCACAAATAAATATAGATCTACATAGATCCGTCTCTCTTTTTGTACTAATAGAGCTGCGAAGAACAAAACCACTACAAATCAATAATGGATTCCATTTTCTATTTCCAATATTGAATGATAAAGGATTCACCAGCCCTCCACAGGCGTCAGTCTTCATTTCTCGACTGTAATCAACTGAATTCGGAGCACTAATTGAATCCAGCTTCGTAAATGGTCCAGTTTCAAATTTCCATCGCATGGAGCGGTGAGTGATGTGTCAAATCAATGTTTGACGTTTATTGAACTGTCAATGCTAATAAATAGCAGATAAGCTTCAGCGAGCATGTTCGAAAACGGCCACATCACAAATAACCACAAACTCTCATACAAAAAAACACTCAGAACAAGAACAGACATTATATTCATTGTGGCGATCCGAAAGTTATGCTTATAATGGAAATAAAATCTGTCTGACACGAAATTTGATATTTATTAGATCAATAATTCTCTTTTCTACCGACAGCACAAAAAAGGAGGAGGTACCTACTCAATTAGACTAGGTTTAATTTTTTTGTTGTTTTTTTATGTGTGTTACCTCAGAACTTCTTTCCACGTGAACCGATTTTGAAAAGTTTTTGTTTGAAAGCTGTTGCTTTTCCATTGGTTCCATTTAAATTTGATCAAGATCTGATCATTAGTTTTTGAGTTATCTTCAATAATGCGTGTTTAATACATTTAATCTGATCAAGGTTCCGAAGATAGAGCGGTGAAGTCGGTTTTTTATAGATTTGCTTGCGTTTAATTATTTTATAAGTAATTATGGTGAGTAATAGGACCTATGAAAAATCTGTATGACAAGGAAAGAAAAATTAAAGTCAAGGGCGCGCTAGAGCGCGTTCTAGATTTTATTTTTTCTTTCCGCCTCCTCGGTTAGACTTTGAGAGGTCTACGAGGATGCGGCAACTGCACTGCAGCAGAGCAATGAACTGTTACAACTAACTATCCATGATTATTGACGATGATAATAATATCAATTTTTTATATTATTTCTTAGGCTTTTAAACACGAAAAGTTTTATTAAAACCGGTCAGTCAGTTTCTGCGTGATTTACGTCAGTCAGCTTCATAGTATTGATAAGCTAGCGTTTGAGGAGCATTTAAATGTTAGTAAATGTATAGTAATGATAATATGAAATTTCTTACGACGTTTTTTTTTAGAACTATCTAGAATACCTTCTCGTATGATTTGAACCAAAACCGTTAAACTGAAAAGCAAACTATTGTCACTTGCATATAGAGTACTTTATTAACACAAAACCTAGCTCAATAATAATGAATAAATATTGCACATTTTAAATTGAGATGTAAATGAAAAATATAGAGGTGAACATGTTAGTTTACTACATGTTTAAAATGTAAAGTTTATTCCGTTTAAAATGTATCGTATGCAGCATAAATAATAAATACATCACTTATGTTCAGTACTTCGAACTATCGACATTCAACCAGGTCACCTCCCAACAAACGATGTTTTCGATTAAAGCATAGACGCAATCATTCCAAATAGTTGTTACTAAATTGTTCGCTCACTTGAAATAAATCGAAACCTTCACTTTCGATTTAATATTTACACCGTGTTCATCCATTTATATCTCTGAAAATATAAATATTTTTTTAATTCGTATTGTGATGTCATTATTTTGTGGATTTTTTATAATTTGTATTCGATATCAATAGTATACTATTCCGTGTATTCGTATAAAACGTTTACGAATAAAATGAATTTAAAGTGTTTATTTGGCAGCGGTTAGTGGTAATGTTCACAAACAATTAATCTATTTTCATCAGCGGCTTCGACAGTGCGAGTGTTATTTTTTTTAATCTTTGTAGATGGTCCCTATCAATTATATATGACATTATTGGTATTTTTATTTACAATTCAATTTATGTTATCAATAAACTAAAAGTGATGTAGATGTGACTTCATAGTTTTTTTCTTAGTTTGTGTTGTGAAATACAATAAATTTATATTTTGATGAGCTGTGCTAATTGTTATTTTGTTAGAATCAGTCATAACACTTTTATCTAACAGCAATATCATCATACCGGCTATTTTTTAAATGCACCAGGCACATAAGACCTTTTAACTAAATGCACTGAGTAGTAAGTAATATTTAAGTAATGTAATGCTAAGATTTAAAAGTTTACAATTATATATAACACCTGTTTATTAACAGAGTAATAAAGGCAAGAAACTCCAAGTATATTTATTTTAAAATAAAAATCTTTAAAATCAAACAAACAAAAAATCCGTTATGATTGATATTTATTTGGATAAACTAAAAGTAATCTTATAAATAGAATGTGGCAATTGAAGTGCTACATTAGTACAAAATATTATTGGAAAATAAAATTTTTAATATTGATTTGCATATATATTACACCTACATTATGTTCATTCATCTAAATACATTTTAGTTAGCAAAATTTCCAAATGGCGACATATAAATCCGCCCTATTGCGTTGCATTATTCCTCCAAAGGTTATCTGGAAGCTGCGGTAAGACTGCCTATTGATACACCAATATATAACTGTCTTTCATTCTAATTTTTAATTCCATTTGTGTTCTTTATAATTTTAAGGCGTTCAATTAAGAATATATAATCCATCAATCTATAAATGAATGCAGTAATATTTCTCCTCGCTTGTTTCAAGAGTTGCAATATGAAGCTTTATTAATTTTCTAGTACTTAATCCAACTTAAATCATTGAACAAGTTAAAGCCACTTCTAAGCCCTCGATAAAACGTTGTAAGCTTTATTTAGTAGTTTATTTGGAATTCACAAGTAAATTAAGTGTAGTTCGGTTGGCTTCTACTCTTCAAAGAGATGTTAGTATTAAAACAGGACTGGAAAATCTTGAGGTAGACTAATTCAGGAGTTATTCTCTTAATGATATTATAACTTCTCAACCATACAAGCATACTGTTCTATTAGTATTTATGTTTGATAAGGAATATTTATCATGTAAAATTAGAATTTTCAACTATGCCAGATCAATAATTAAACGCAAGCATAGCTTAAAAAACTGTCTTCACCGCTTTATCTTCGGAACCTTGATCAGATTTAATGTATTAAACACGCATTTTTATTGAAGATAACTCAAAAACTAGTGATCAGATCTTGAACATATTTAAATGGGACAAATGGAATGCACCAACTTTCAAATAAAAACATAATCATCAAAATCGGCTCACAACGAAAGAAGTAATGAGGTAACAAACATAAAAAAACATACAGTCGAATTGAGAACCTCCTCTGTTTTTTTAAGTGGGTTAAAAAACTGCGGGTCGAGTAAATTGTAAGCATTGTCTATCATAATGACTAATATCGAGTGAACAGTGAGACAAGTTTTGGTAATAGTGGCATCAAACGCTAAAAAGAAGTAAGGAAGACACAAAAAGTACGTGATCATAGCGCTTGTAACGGGCGGTGTCGAAATATTCAATCAAATTAAAAACGTAAATGATAAATATCCTGTATCAAACATACGTTACTTATGATATCATTTTGGTTAACAAGTCAATGTACTAAAATAATTTATAAAAATCATAATTTATATTATATTCTCTATTGTCATGATATTCTGACTTATATACTCATTTTCATCCAATATTCCAAAATTAATAATATTATTTGTAATGTTACTTATTTGATATCTACATTTAAATCTTTGTACACCGGAAACGGTAGAGTATGTAAAACTAATACTATTTCCTACTATTAATTACTTACCATACTCTGACAAATAAATACATTTTGATTTGATTTTGATTTTTTAGTTTTTAGCGTTAAAATTTAATATTTTTTTCAATCTGCACCAAACGTGACGATATCAACTGACCGGTTTACCAACTGACATGAAAACATGTCCCAGTACTTATTCATGTGAAGCGATAATAAACCAAATTAATATAACTACATAGTCAAAATTAAAAAACATTGTGTCCCGCGGCTTCTCTTCATTCTGATGATGATGAGTTTAGATAAAATAATACCCTATATTCTCCATCAAATAAACTATGTATCTCTAAACTTGCTTCACCAGGAACAACTCAAAGGTTTAACCGTTAAGAGTTTCTAATTGTATTTGGATAAATATCAGCATGTTTAGAATATAAAACTCTAGCTGTCCCGGCGACCTCCGTTCCGCTCACAGCTGTGATCTGTGGTTCCACCTAACAGTCAATGAATGTGCATGTTTAGGAAGCCATACCCGGCATGCGTTACAATGCCACGTGACTTTATTATTACCTACTTCATGTTTATCTTTGCCTAGTACTTTACCATATCCGAGTGACGTATGAGAAAATTATTTGTATACAATAATTTAAAAAAAAAGTGACGTTCCTAAAAGAAACCTATGTCCGTCTCCTGGTTCTAAGCTACCTCCCCACCAATTTTCAGCACAATCGGTTCAGTCGTTCTCGAGTTATAAATAGTGTAATTAACACGACTTTCTTTTATATTATAGATTTATGTATGTATATAATATAGTGGTCCATTAGTTTAAGTTTTGTACATATTTATATCTTGTTATAGTTATTTTTGGTTAGTTTTCATTTAGTTTTTAGCTTAATTAATTATTAATTATGTATGTATATAAATAATATCATCATAAATTTTAATTTTATGGTACAATACCAACTCAAGTTAATTTTTGACCGATTGCTTGCGTTTCAGAAACTGATGAGCTATTACATTTTGAGGGATTATTTGATGTGAGGGATGATGATCGCGGCCTCCGTGACATAAAAACAAGACCATGCCAGTTAAGACCGGTTTCATTGAACTACTCAAACAGACAAATAAAAGAAAAATAATTGTAGATCTTATTATTATGCACTAAAATGGAAGTAATGTATCTAAGAAACTAAAAATAAAATGGTCTAGTATTATTTAAGAATTCATAGAATATTTTTATGGACCAATAAGTCTACTGATAGTCTGGAGATAAATCAAAAGACGCAGGCCAAACGATCTATCTAGTTTTAATTCAGACTATACAAGTTTATTTGATGTCGATCACAAATTGAAGTCGGACAAAAATTCAATCAAAATGTTCTATGATAATAAAATACTGCATTTAGAAAGTAGCACTTTACGGCTTTGTTTGTGTAAGTAATATACATTTAGTTGGTATCGATATTGGATGAAAATATAGTTATATTTAAGCTGAATTAATAACTCTAATTACAAGGCCAACGTCTTGCTTGTTTTTATCATTACTTGCATAAAAATATTTATATTTTTAAACATAAATTAAAAGTAACATTACTTGAATGTAAAAGACTATTAATATTTTAGACGCAATAAATACAGTATTATAATGAAAAGGGCATTGATTGATCTGTATATTAGGATTCCGTAGTTTACCACAGTTTGTTAGATATTTTTTTATTGTAGATAGGCAAGCATTTGACCACTATCTCACCTGATGGAAAGTGAAGATGCGGCCGAAGATGTGACATGTTTGCCTAGAAGATACCTATTCACTCTAGACTTGAAGACACCCAGATTGTACTGTTCGGGAAACAAAGACGCAGGCAATGAGTTCCACTCCCTCGCTGTACGGATAATAAACGTAGAAGCAAAACGTTTCGAGCGAACTGGAGGTACGTCAACCATATAAGGATGACGTTTGATAGTCTGTCTTGTTGTTAGGTGGTAAAAAGGGCAAGGGGGAATTAAATCATGTAACTATGATGATAATTTTATGGTTTGTGTAATATAGCTCATAGATGTGACTTTAATCACATTCCGATATTTTCAGATAGTGATAGATATCACAACACCTCATAAAATCGAAGTGTGTAATAAAATGATTAGGTAAGAGCTCATATGAGTTACACGGAGACGCAAATTAGAATAAATGTGGTTGTTATCATATATCATTATATGTATCTATCTCTATATCTATATATTTCATTCATAAAATCACAATGTACAAAAAAACATCAATAATATTCATATATAATCAGCTTTACAAATAAATATTAAACTATAGTTATAAGTAACTTGTCAGAACAATGTTGCTACAAACAATACAGAAATCTCAATAGCAAGTTAACATATTAAATATGTTATCAAATGTACACTGCGATTCTATGACTATGACGCGATCGTGCCCATGTAAACTTATTTTTGAAAGAAATGCGAAGATGCGAAGATCACCTAAAACTGTTTGTTTGGATCAACAATTAACCATTAAGATAACGAACATACGTGTCATATAAAAGCTAGCAGTAAATTTGTAAGGAAGTCAGTATTGTGCATCGGATTTTTTTGTTCAGTCTTTGTTGTTGTATCCAAAAATAATGTTGTCATAAGAAAAACTAAGCCAGGTAGAAGACAGCTCTGCAATACTTCTGACTGTCGACTGTGGCCCTGCCCTCTGTCTGTATGTACAATACGTGTGGCGTCTAAAAAACTGCTTTTGATTCGAACAGTTGAGAAGAGCTAGTTACTATTTATGTTATTTATTCTGTATTTTATTAATTCATTATATTAGGTTATTTTATGACTTAAGATAATTCTACGCGGTTTTTAAAATGTGGCCTCGAAAAATGAACTTTATTTTCATTGCTTTATCAGTAAAATTTATTTGATTTCATTGGCAAGCGCATTAATTTTTCCTCTCATTTGGCATAGTTGCAAGACAAAATCGTTATTTATTAAAGCTTATCGATTGCGTCATTACTTTTCACACGCCATGCTGTCATTAATATTTTTTTCTCATTCAGGCTAAGAATATACATAGCTTTTTGTTTCTCCTGCATTATCTTCTAAACTTAGAAAGAGAGCAGATTGCCTGATCTCGGAACGGTATAATCTGAGAGATTTCTCGTTTCAAGAAATTGACACCTCCAGGCAAGAATGTTACATCCTTGGCTAACTCGTCACTTTCTTTCAGGTGATGAAGTGATACCCTACCTCTACTGATAAAGTATAAAATTCTGAGTAGCTCTGAACTGTAAGCGTAACGCTTGCTATTAGGCGAGCAATCTCCTGTACAGCTTCTTCTCTCAATTGCATAAAAAAAACTCGTATAAAACCAATTGCTAACATATTTATAATTTTTAGGCGTAGATATAGACCAGACATGATGTTTTTAGGCTGATCGTATTCATACCTACGTATCTTCCATTAATTTGCTGATCATATTTCTGGATCCGGTCTTCGTACGAATTCGAAAACTTTTGATTGGATCAGAAACTTCTCTTTTACATAATTCATCCATCGATATAGGCAAGAAGGCAGATAAATAACATAAACAACATTTGCTATGTATAAATTGACGGAAGCAGTTATAATGTAATAATTAACGTATGAGGAGTTTGGTTTTAGAAATGTAAGACTTCTATAAATTGAAGGAAAGGTATGGAGCTAGTTCGGTCTGGCTAATCTAAAATAGAACACATACTTTGTATGTCTGCTTGCAGATTTTTTCATTTTTTTTTACTTCTAGAGTACTTCTTACAAAGTGGCTAAACTATGGCTAATCAGTAATTTAACTTTAACTTAAACTGCTACATTGCTAAACTAAGAATGTGTCCATTAACACTTTTCTTGTTGTCTCTATTTAAGGGTAATACACTTTGTTCATGTGTTCTTTTGCAGCACTCTCACTATATATTACACTGATAGGTATATACTAACATTACACAAGTTCAAATGGTTTAGTTCTTTTAAGTCTTCTCACTAAGTCTGTTACGTCAAGGAGCTGGATTGCCTCGACATTAACGTGATGATGAAGTCTATATTGGTGAGCTTCTGCGTATGTATTTATTACTTTTTCAACGATCTCTATCTTAAGGTCCCTATGAAGATCGTCATTTCTGACGTACCAGGGAGCGTTGACAATTTCCCTTAGTACTTTGTTTTGAAAGCGTTGGATAATCATTTTATTGTTCTGTTTGGTACAGCCCCAAAGCTGTATACCATAAGTCCAAACAGGCATAAGGACTTGTTTATACAGCAATATCTTATTATGTGTTGAAAACATAGAATGTCTTCCAAGCAACCAATACATTCTTTGGTATCGCATTTCTAACTCATCCCTTTTTTTTCTTGACGTGTGCTTTCCAGTGTAGCTTTGCGTCAAGCGTGATGCCAAGATATTTGGCTGTGTTTTCATATGGGACTAATTTATCATTAATATACAGGGCAGTAATGGTGTTTTTTGTTACTAAAGTAAATGTGAATTGATTTAGTTTCATTGAGTTTGATTCTCTATTTTTCTGTCCATTCACAGACTTGATTAACAGCCATTTGAACTTTGTCTACTGCTTCTTTATGGGTGCATCCTACGGCCATAATAGCAGTATCATCAGCGAAGGTCACGATTGTATTATTTTCTAATTTAGGAATGTCACAGGTGTACAATAGGTACAGGACCGGACCTAGAACACTTCCTTGTGGAACGCCACCTTTAATTCTGAATGTGCATCTTCTTGTCGTATCCTAAATACTCTGTTTGAGATATAGGATTCAAGAATATCTGCCAACTTTTTTTTGCTTTCAGAAATGAAACACTGTTATTTAACACGGTAGAGCTTTAGGTAGTTTATCTATAAGAACATATTATGTATACTAACAAAACGTAGAATACAAAAGTTACTAAACTATCAAACTAAAACGGGAAGTGGCGTAACTTAAGCGTTGTCGATGTCAAGACCAGCAATTGTTATCGGCCTCTTCGAAAGCCTTCTTCAGGATGAGTGGAAAGCGCTCGCCGTCTATGAAACTAACCGCTAGCGTAGTTGGTTAGATGTCTGTGTGTCCTGGCAAAGATTCCCAATGAGAGCACATGTTTTCTCCCCAAGGTAAATTAGTGTTCCTCGTTCTTGTTGTAAATGTGTGTGTGGTGTGAATGTTTCTGGAACCTGCGATACAAGTCTTATAACTTAATGCGGGGTTGTGAGTGTGCAAGTTTTCTTCTACTAACCGTACATCGCAATATCAGAAAATTGACATAATATTGTTTCTAAGTCGTAGACAAACGCCTACGAGCTAAAGAGATTAATATTATTTATGTATAACTCTGTTGCGTATATTTGTGTATTTTGTCGGTATGCGAATGCTCAAACATTATTAGAGCTATAGGTTCGTTTTATTTTAATCCGCGGCCGCTTCAAACTATGATTTGTATTCTGCAAACACTGAGAAAGTGATGGATTTGCTCGTTAACATTCTTCGAGCGAAAGTAAGCAGAAAATCGACAAATCGTGTATAATCTTGTTAAACTGTAGCTAAAATGCTAGTTCATTGCGTCAATGTGATATACGGAATATTGGCAAAACAAATACGATGGTAGATTTAGATTCATCGCATACTGGATAGGCGTGTGCGAGCGGGAAATTGCACGAATAATAACATATCTGCTAATTTTTCTGTCGGAAAAATTGTACGATTTCTACATCACTATTATCAAGATATTGAAACAAACCTTCAAAGTTTAACACCCCTTATTTCCTGTGCCAGTTAAAATTAAAGTTGTTGGTTATTTTATTTATTTCTAGTTGTAATGTTACGACCACAATAAGCACCGCAATAACTCTCCCTAAATATCCAAAAGCGTGTGGAAAATTACAGTAAGGTAATTGTAATTAAGTCGTTTAAATATCTAACGACGCGGCTTAACGACTGCACGCTAATAAACGGAGTAACGTAACCGGAGAGACGATTTCTCTCTCAGTAAGTAAATTTACAGGTAATTAGATGTTCGCATCATAGCATAATTTTAGAGATACGATACTCTGCAGAAAGGGAAACTCACTGAGGGACGAAGCAACTCACCGAGGAACAAAAGCAACTTGGTCAACTTTAGGACCGCCATCATGTATCGGTTCATCAGTTCCACCTTAATGCTTGTCGGTATCTACACTACCATCACACTGGAATATGTCATCATCCTAGGATCACACTACATAATGCGAATTGGGATGGCGATCAGGTGAGAGCTGGCAGGAAGAAATGCAAAATATACCCCAAAGCGGGATGTGAGTGCAGGACTTACCGTCCCCACTCAGAATAAGAATCACGACTCTATAGGAAGGTATGAGGGTATCAACTTGAACTTGGTCGGTTTTCATTTATTTTACGGTCTAGTTGTTCTTGTACGATCCTTAACCTTTAAATATTGATTGCAGTGAGTAATACAAGCTATTAGGGACATGATATACAAAGCGCCCGAGGCTTGCGCCCTTTACTATACCCGTCGTAAGGAAGAAAGACGTAAATATTTTTTTCAAAAAAACGTAGGTACAGTTTGTAGTTAATTTTAATGTTATGAATTGTGATGCATTTAAATCAAAAGTTAAATTTAGTAGGTTGCATTTGAATATTTAAAGAAATAAATAAATTGTAGATGCGTTGATTTTTCCTGTTTCCAATAATGTATGCAACTTAAAATAATTGTGTCAAAAATGCGGTTGCCTCTTTTTTACAAGCTTTATTTAACTTGCAATGTATGTATGTTTGTCCGGGTGGAATCTTGCAACTCAATTTTGAAGCAGATATCTTCAACCGATTGAACTCCAAATTTGTATTTACTTTTAGTTTGGATGATTATGCGTGGTTAGCTGTGTGACGTCATTCTAAATCCAACATGGCGGAACACCCAAAATGGCGGACAAGTAATTTTTATGCACTCCTACAATATGGGTATCAAATGAAAGGGCTTGCTGAGAATAACTCGAAATAAAGTGACGTCACTTTAAATCCAATATGGTAGACTTCTAAAAGCTTGAGTTTAAAAAAGTGTTTGACAAGTAACTAGTAAGTCCTTGATAAGACTGTTGAATGGATGAACGATCACAATCTCGAAATCAATTATTGTAAAACAAAACTTCTTGTCTGCCACCCATATAAAAAAAAAACCACTTCACTTTAATTTTTTATACCACAACATTCCGATAGAAACCGTGGATAACTTCACTCTATTAGGTATTATCATAGACCAACACATAAATTGGGAAATGCATGTTCAAAAGCTTAAAACGAAATTAACTCAATTTACATACGCACTCCGCGAGATAAAAAAGTCAACTGACCTAGAAACCGCAATCGTAGCTTACCATGCTTACGCTGGTGCATGGTTAAGTTATGGGGCAGCACTGTGGGGGAACTCATCGACTGCGCCAGCACTGTTGATAAGTCAGAAAAAACTAATCCGCATTCTTGCGAATATAGAACAGACCGACAGCTGTAAACCTTTCTTCCAAAAATACAAAATTCTCAGCCTTCCTTGCATCTACATTCAGGAAATCTGTAAATTTGTACGGACGTATCCACATTTATATAAAACACGATTGGATATAACTAGACACACGACTGTACGACATAGCAGCCGGTTAATGCTACCTACATCTCGTATTAAAATGCATTCCTCAGGCCCTCTTGTCATGTCTATAAAAATTTATAATAAGTTACCGGAAATAATAAAAAATGAAGGAAATGATAAAATATTTTCAAAACAATTAAAAAAACTATTGACATTAAAAACATATTACTCAATTGACGAATATCTAAATGATAAATTTTGACAAAAAAATTGACATGCTTATACTTTAATATTTTATCTTTATTCTCTTATTATTATTATTATTATTTGACATCAATCTAATAGTAATAATAATATATATTTTCTATGACAAAATTAAATTGAATAATTACTATAACGAAATGTATAAACACAAATATTATATAATATTTCTTATGTAGTATTTGTGTTTATTTCTTATCTGTTAACAAAACCTAGCAGTCCTCCTCTCTCCTAAGATTATTGCGGTGCCCCACAGGGTCTATATAGAACTGTACTCCTAAAAAACACCTGTATATTACTACTATTATAGATTGCAATAAATAAATGAATATGAATATGAATATGAATATGAATATGAATATGAATAACTATAATATAAAACGGAAGCGCGGGGGGAGGCGGCCGCGTGCCTCGGGCGCTTTGTATATGATGTCCCTTACAAATCCTACTCAAACAGTACTTTCTGTATGGTAATGCGATATGAGTAAAAGTTACTCAAAGATATACGTGACAATGTTATTGGATTGAAACGTTTGCATTTATTTAGCACGATGGTAAAAAAGGTAAAAGCACCACATCTCATCCCTAAAAATCAACAGATACGCAAATATATCCACAATTAATGGTATTATGTAATCGATTCTGTATAAATGATGAGATGGTATTCACATAGATATTGTTTTAACAAACAAAATGGACTTTGTCTCTACTAATTACTTGAAGAGGTAATTTTTACTTGATGTTTATAGCTTTTTACACACAACCCCCATATTGCTCTCATATTTGTACTCGATGAGGAGGGCTTGCTGACAACCAGCCCACGGTCTATGAGTAATTAGGATTATATAGGGTATTTGTCGGACGCAGCGATTGTCGTAACAGCCTCGTTGCAGTGCACACTGATATACTATATATTGTAATGGAAGTTTATTCGATGTTTGTACCGATCCATATCAAGGTAAGTAGTTCTCAGAATTCTGAGTTTTAAGGCAATACAGAGCTCTATTGCTTTTGCTGTCCGACCATCATTCTGCCCATCTGTTTTTCACAGGTTTTTTTTTCTTTTCTTTTTTTTTATACTCGATAGGCAAGCATTTGACCACTATCTCACCGGAAAGTGATGATACGGCCGAAGATGTAGCACGCTTGTAGGTTTCTAGTATTTCAACGGAATGGGTTACTTAAATTAGAAATAAATACAACATTGCGAGCAGAACGAGTTTTCTGCTCCGTGCAGATAACAAGTACCCACCAACTAACTACTGCTACCTACCACTAAGATTACAACGGGTACATCTTACCAAAGTTTACATAAACTTGAATGTCTTCCTTTCAGATCTTCAACGCAAATAAATTACTTTGAGTCAGACTCTGCGGTGTTTATCGAAGCCTTCTCATAATTTATCTTGCGCAGAACTACTATTCGTCATTTATACTGCTCCCTTATTATTAAAATGTCAGTTTTGTGCGACTACCTAGAAAATACCTTTTGAATTATTAAATAGATTCGTTTGATCTTCAAACTAATCTTCTATCGGGTAATATTGAGTAAAAGCGTTTTGGTAGACAGAAAATATACTTGTTTTGATGAATACAATTTTTTTCTGACAAGTTTTTATAAAATACGTATTTAGTATCTGAACACTTAGTTTATGTCTAAGTTAAGAAAGAAAGAAAACACATTTATTTGGCACTACAAAAAAAATTATAACATTTAACTTAAAATTTAAAATAAAAATAAGGTTTTTTTAATCTTTAATATGAATATTTGTATACCAAAACGGTTTAACTCAGGTTTTTTGCCGAACAGAAAACTCGACACTGATTTTCAGTCAAACCTTAACCAAGCGGGAAGCATAAAATTGAAAAAAAAAAAAAAGGAAAAAATAAGTAGCAAGCATACAATATCTTCTATAATCTGGACTTGTTATCAACGCAAATCAGGTTCATCAATTAAATTTTTTTTCAATCAAATATAGCAGGTTAACGATGAGTCGGTATTAACATAGGTAGGACACGTTAATTTTTTTTTTATAGAATATTATACTATTAGATGCTTGTTTGGATATGGTGATGATGGTAATTACATTTCGGTACTTAGGTACATAGTATTATCTTGGCTTCCACGATTATCTTACTGCTGCTGCTATTCTGGATTCCCTTTGCCTGTTCTGACGGCACCCGCAGGGAAAACAGAGGCGAGCATCGGGTTCTCAGTAAGTAAACTCTGCCATAATTTTATAGTCCAATAATACACCTAATAATATCCCTAAAATGTTTGAATATTCGAGATAGTTTTAGGTATTTGCCGGACTAAGCACAAACTTGACCGCCACGTAAACGTTTTGCTACCCGACGGACGTCTAAACTCTCCAAACCACTACAGCGTGGTTGAGAACCACTTGCTACAAAGTTTGGAGCCGCAACTATTTACCGCACGAACAAATTTAGTTTAAGGTTGTTGCAGGCGAGAGCGACATGACAACAAATTTAATTTAAGGATATGCGTTAGTTTTAAACATGCTGAAATAATAAATACTGAATTTCGACAACATCTATGCAAAATGTAACTATAACACACACACACACACAGCTGGTTCGAACTCCGTTCCAAGTGATGTTTTTCTTTTTTACCGACTTCCCAAAAAAGAAGGAGGTACTCAAGTCGACTGTGTTTTTTTTTGTATGTGTGTTACCTCATTACTTCTCTCCACGTGAGCCGATTTCGAAATTTTTTTTTTTAGTTTGAATGATGTTGCTTTCTAATTGGTCCCATTTAAATTTGATCAAGATTTAATCAGTAGTTCTTGAAATATCGTCAATAATGCTTATTTTGTGACGAATAATGCGTATTTTGACGATGTTCTCGTTTACCCGACATCAAAAGCTACCTCATAACTTCTTTCGTTGTGAGCCGATTTTTAAGATTCTTTTTTTATTTGAAAGCTGGTGTTTTTTTTGTACTCCCATTGAAATTTGATCAAGGTCTGATTTCTAGTTTTTGAGTTATAGTCAATAATGCGTGTTTATACATTAAATCTGATCAAGATTTCGATGATAAAGCGGAGAAGTTGGTTTTTTAAGCTTTGCTTGCGTTTAATTAATTAAGTTTACTACCATAATGATTCGTATATGTTACCTACTATAGATACTACAGCAAGAAGATACTAGGTAATAGGTATTCTAGATATATGTATAAAATTGGTGATTTAATATGATGCAGGTACGAGTATATTATAAAGTTTTACTGGAGGCGTCAATAGCGTCGTCGCGACGATATCTAATCATGCTTGATTATTAATGCAAATCGGATTGCTTCGCACCGACTGAGGGAGGAGCCACGTTTTAGTAGAAATGTCGATTTTAATTTATTTGAAATTGTAATAGAGCTTTTCGAGATGAACGGTGCCTATTCATTTCATTTGAATTTACTTTGATGTGACATCTTTAAACTTGTTTGTATTTTTTTGCTTTGCTTTGACATTATGATGATTTTAATATATCATGACCCTGAAATAATATATTATGCTGTAAGCTGCTTTAGTGTTAAATAAATTGAAAAACAATAAGCATATAAAGCATATAAATTATTAATATTGTATTTGCTATTACACGGGTTTTTATTTATCACTAGCTGGGCCTGCGGTGTTACCCGCAGTATCGGGATAAAAAGTAGCGAAGAGATATCTCTTTACCAAATTTCATCAAAATTGGTCCAACCGTTTAAGCGTGAAGAAGTAACAAACATACAAACACACTCACAAACGTCCACCTTTATAATATTAGTATGACTAGCTGCGTCTCTTGACCTTCGGCGTCAGTAAATTAAAAAGCCTATGTGTTATTAATCCCGGGTAAATGCTATGGTTAAAATTTCACACACATGCATCTTACACACAAACTTTCGCATTTATAATAATATACTAGCCGTGCCCTGCAAATTCGCCCGCTATTAAGAAGTTTAAAAGTAGCCTATGTATTAATCCTAGGTATAAACTATGTGTATTCAAAATTTCATCAAAATCTGTTCATACACGCTTACGCACTTTCACACTTACACATAAACTTTCGGATTTATAATATTAGTAGGATAACTGCAACTGAAGAGCAAAATTTCAAATAGTGCTTAAAAACATAAGCCCCAAAAAAGCACCAGGAGGAGATGTTGTTACGACAGACATCTGCTTAAGAGCCTTTAAAGCATAATTAGATACTCTCCTTGCACTACTGTACAGATGTTCAGTCTGGCTCTGGGCTGCTTCCCGCGAGCATGGAAGATGGCGACCATCAAGGTCATTCCCAAGCAGGGAAAAGATAGAATACAAAACCAAAATCATATCGCCCAATCAAAGGACTGCTTCCACTGTTTGGTAAGATCTTGGAGAACAGAGTTATGTAGTGATTAGAGAGCGAAGGAAAGATTAGTACCAGACAATACGGATTCACACCTCAACGGAGTACTGAAGACGCACTCTATGACGCCATCACCGTTGTTGAGAAGGCCAGAAATGGGAAGAAGATCGCAGTGGCAGTCTCTCTGGACACCGAGGGAGCATTCGACAACGCTGGTGGCCCATAATAATAGATCAACTGTCAAAATACTACATTGACAAAAACATTCTAAGACTAAAAGCACACTATCTACATGACCGATATATTGATCTACGTTATGCAGGAGAATCCATTACCCGAATCACGAACAAAGGTGAATCCTTTGTTCGGGCTCTACCTGCGGACCTCTGGAATATTCAGCTCAACCAGATGCTATATATAGCCAATGCAATACAAGGGAAATTCTGCTCATAGGTACCAGATAGACAAGAGAGGATATTAAAGAAGCTCATCAATTGTGGTAACAATATTTTGCTGAGGTTCACTCCCCAGAAAACACAGGCTATCGTCTTCATGAAAAAGTTGAAGAACACTTTCTTTGTTTGTCACCGTCATTTAGAACTGAAACAAGCAAACAGCCGGCGATCCTCAGTCAAAGAGAAGACTGTTTAGTAATAAAAAAAAAGATTTTAAAAAACAGATAAACAAAGTAAACAGAAATAAAGATGTTGCAAAATAAAAGCAACAGTAGCAAAAGGGCCGGGGCCGAAATAAATGCAGTCAATGTTTTGCTCAGTTTATACGCATTTCTTAAATTAAAAATTAATTAACAATGTATCAACAAATCAGTGAACAATGAGTTAACCCTTCTGGTAGCAAGTGACAAGTCATGTACATCGGTACATCACTTGCATATTTAACAATAACGCAAAACTTGCATTCTTCCTAACACTAAAGTAAAAAAATTTAACCACTATTATTTTATGAAATTGTATGCATCACGCGTATGGAAGCTTGTATGTGTTACTTGTTTTAAACTGAAATTATGGCTTGTATCGAAATTTATGTATGGTTTGTGCAAAATTACTGTTCTTAGCTTTTTTCACTATATAGTGATCGACGACATTATATCTAGTTGTCTAGCCCCTGAATATCGTATAATTGCTGCTTAGTTTATCGATGGCATGGTTCTCCTTCCTACGATAGGTAATGCATATTGCAAGCTGGTTTATACCTTCACGGTATATTGGCTATTTACACTAGAGAATGCGGGCAATGTACGAGAAATTGCTATAATACGAAGGATAACCATCTAGTATGGAAATTTTTGTTATGAGAAAAGTAAATGATTTTAGTTAATAGAAATTTGAATTTCATGAGATTTCTTATGTAAGACTACGTAAGAAAACGAGTTGTCTCTTAAGGATCTTTGTACATCCAACGGAGGTGAGAATGGAAAGAGATGAACAAACGGTTCGCTTGTCCGTGTCTTTCCATTGCCCCAATTGCTACATATATTGCATGATACTATCGATACTAGGCGCGTTAAATTTCACAACAATGGCTTTCACCTGTGTTTTGGACGGACGTATAGAATTAGGCTAATTCCAAGGAAACTATTTTAGATACTCATAAATATTTCATTAAAATTCATTAAATATTCATCTATAAAAAACTAACCGTGCCCCGCGGCTTCGCTCATATTGATCAAGTTTTAAAAATAGCCTATGTGTTAATCTTAAGTATAAGCAATTTCCATTCAATATTTCATCCATATCTGTTTTGCCGTTACAGTGTGAAGATTGAACAAACATACTGAACTTAAATACCAAGATTGTCGAATGATTGAGTGTCAAATATATGAAAAAAATAAAAAGGTAGGGGGAATTTTTTTTTTTCAGTTCATGATCTTTTTCCAAGTGTACGGATAAAATGTTAACCGACTTTCACTCACGTATTGTTATCGAAGGCAAGCCGAATAGGATTCAATATACGATTTCTTTCTTTGCAGATAGCGGCGCACTCGTCTAGCTTCAATACCCAACAAAGAGAACTAAATCACTGCCACGATACATTTCATACTAGATGTGTACCTAAGTTTACCTTTATCATAAACGAACAGCGTGTGCTTTGCACACGATAGAAACTTTTACAGGATTACATTTTAATTATTTATCACAGTGTTTACCCCCATTACTTTTCGTCACACAAAAAGGTAGCGGATCGGAATTTCAAAGCCGTCCTATAACAAAATCACTTCAAAAAGAATTGCTTGGATCTTGAGAATTGACCTCCTAATAGATTTATGCCATATTCGTCCCGAAGAAGTTCGGCCCATATAAAAAAATCTGCTTTCGTCCCGCATTGTATGCCGTATTCGGCCCATAATAAATTTTATTTCAAAAAATCTTGTTTCGTCCCACTTTTCATCTCCACATTCGGCCCAAGTTTTTTTTGTAAGTCAATTATCTAATGAAATAATTTCCAAATGTATGTAATTCGGTTATCAATACAATAGTCTGGTACCATCGAACTGATCTGATGATGATGAACCAGGAGAAGGCAGCAAAACATTTTAATAACATTACTAGATAATATTAGATTTATACATAATTGTGACTAAGTAAATAACAACACAAAACTTTAAAAAGAGCTTAGTCTAGGAATCCAATTTGCTCTAATTTGTAACAGTCAAACCCACGAACAACAAATTAGCTCATAAATTCAAACATAACCCAGTTGTAGTGAACCCTTTACCTTATTCAGAGGGTTTAACTCAACGGTCTGAGGTTCCATTGAAGCTTTGTCTCTTATTCAACTCGCGTTGAGATCACCACCACCTGTGAACTATTTCCACGCTAATCTTACATCGTGTTAATTTTACTTATTTCAGAAAGGACAATTTTATTATCTGTATGTATATATGTAATTCTTCTGTACGCAATCATAATCATAATCATTTATTTGCTTAAAATGTGGGTTAGTAAGATGGAAATGGTTAGTATAGTACCAGATTCATTTTGCCGTATCACGGCGTGCAAATTTTAAAATTTTTAATTCTATTAAATTATACAATACTAGCTGACCCGCCCGGCGTTGCCCGGGTAAACAAAAGCTTACATATAAACGCTTTCTCACTCACAGCCTCACTGTAAAAGTACTATAAGTTGTGTCGTGGGGCCGTAAACAATTAACACCACACACACACAACATTCATGTCATACCCAGAACCAGAAATATAAACTGCCCGTGGGGAATAAACTTTTGTTATTGTGTTCCCACCGAGATTCGAACCCGCTGCTTTAAAGACGAACGCGCACTCATCTACGGGCGTCGCCCGGTTAAAAAATATGCAAAGAAACACACTTCCACATTCACAGCCCCACCCTAAGTTCAATGACTTGTATCGGGGGCCGTAAACATCCAAGATTAACAAAGTATTCACAACATACTCAAAACCAGGAACACAAATTTCTCGTGGAGAGAAATTTTCTAGGTAAATTACCACCGGTAATCGAACCCGCTGCTTTGAAGGCGAACGCGCACCCATCTACGCCAGCGAGCAATTCAAAGTTCAGGAACGACCCGCCCGGCGTCGGCCGGGTAGTAAATATTAAAAAACATACCCATAAACGCTTTCACATTCACAACCCCACACTAAGCTCAATGACTTGTATCAAGGGGCAGTAAACATCCAAGATTCACACAACATTCACAACATACTCAAAACCAGAAACACAAATTCCCGTGGGAAAACACCTGTGTTCCCAACGGGCATCAAACCCGGTGCTTTTAAGGCAAACGCCCACCTAACTACGCTAGCGGGCAGTGCAAAGTTTAATGATAAGACTAAACAAAAAAAAACAGTCGAATTTATATCCTCCTTCTTATGTTAGTCGGTTCAAAACATAGACGTATGCCGGATTACGCAGTAACTGTTCCATTCTGTGATCCACCGTTTTCACCCTCAAATAAACTTAACGATTTCTCCTAGACTATAGGTCCAAATTATGTGCAGTAAAGAGCAAATTACATCTACCTGAACTACGTAAGCCGATGAAATAGGTTTTTTTGATAAGGATTAATATTAAATACTTAAAAAAAGCCAACGAAATAGAAGCCGCTATTTTTTAATGTGCAGGAATTCGTAGTACGTGGCGGTACATTTCTGACCCGTCCTGTTCACGGGCGGGCTCCCGTGAAACTAATTTCACGATTTCTCATAGACTATTTATCCAAATCATATGCAGTAAAAAGCAAAATGTATCTACATGAACTACGTAAGACGATGAAATAGTTTATTTTGATAAGGATTAATACTGAATGTCTCAAAAAGCCAACTAAACATAGGCCGCTTTTTTTTCAGATTTTTAACAAAGAAAAGTATTTTTTCTGAGCTATACATACATGTTAGATATATGCTGTCGCGGACTTTTTTGTAAAACTCATGAAGGCCAACATTTTTGCCATACATTGTATTCAACTATGTCTTACCGTTTAGTCAGCGTACGCCGATAAAGCGGAAAGTTAGCAAATTTTTCTCCGACTTGTCTTACGAATATTATTATTTCGAACTGATAACTAACTTCTATCCCGACAAAACATAGCCTATGACACTCAGTGATAGTGTAGCTATCTATTGGTGAAAGAATTTTCAGAATCGGATCAGTAGTTTCAGAGATTACCTTTTACATACAAACAAACAAACAAACAAACAAACAAACAAACAAACAAACAAACAAACTTTACCTCTTTATAATATTAGTATAGAAGTATAGATTAAATTAATTATTACAAAATTGAATTCCATTAAATGATGTCATATAATAGTCTTTACAGTGTCAAGCAGTTAAATTAATGTTATTTAGATTTCAAGAATTCAGTTATCGAATAGTAACACTTTTCTAGTAATAATGTTTTTAGTTTCCTTATTAATGTGTAAGTAGGCTTAGTAATGTGCTTTAACATCATTAGGAAGGGCGTTGTAAACGCGACCACACATCGCATAACAATTGTTTAAATACATAGATGTTTTAGGAACCTTTGACAAAACAATTCTATCCTGATTCCTAGTGTTCCTTGGGTAGATTTCCTTTGCTGTTTTAAATAAATCTGGGTGTGATCTAATGAACTTCGCTGCTTCCAGAATGTACATACATGGCAGTGGTAATATGTGAAATTCTTTAAAGAGAGTTCTGGACTCATTTTGATGTTTTTTTTGTGTATGTTAAGGTGAATTCCAGGATGGTTTAGTTTCACAATTCGATACGATTAATGATGTTCATTTAATTAACGGGTCCGCTAGTATTGTATAAAATATGTCGGTTAACATTAATATTTTACATAAATGCAAATGAATTTGGACGCATGTACACATTACAGATTCAAAGTATTATCGAAGTGTTATCATAACCTTTATTATTGTAATGACAACTGATGTTTATTATGCTAGTTGTAATTTACTTTTAAAAGCTGCCGGTTGGCATAGTGGTCTGCAAGTTCGCCTTCTAAGCAGCGCGTCTGATTCGAATACCGATGATAGCACCAGTATTCTTTCCAGAGAATCTAGCGTTTCTGGTTCTGTGTGTGATTGCGTCTGTCATGTTAACGTCTCCGGTACCCACGATACAAGTCTTTGAACTTAGTGTGAGGCGGTGAGTGTGAAAGCTTTAACATTTACGATTTGAAATAATTTGAGCTCGTCTGCTCGTGGTGTCGTTGCAAATCAAAGAAGGAGGCTTCGGTGAACCAAAGAACAGAATATTTATTTTGTTTCTGAAAGAGTAGAGTTTAACCGTTGTCTCACTTGATGATATCATCTACGGTAGTTTCACGGGAAGGTTAAAACGACTGGCTCTAACGGACAACTATCGGAATACATCTACAGCCACATCATCGCTTTCCATCAGGTGAGATTGTGGTCAAATGCTTGCCTATCGAGCATTAAAAAAAAGTATTAGCGACCGATTTTTCTACTTGAGTACCACAGCATGCTGTACTTTTTAAGAACAGGGTAGCTAGTCGAGGATATAAGAAATTGCTCTACATTGCATTTCAGAGATGGAAGAGATCATGCTAGATTATAAAAAGAAAATATTGTTGGTGCATAAATAAACTTATTGTCTTCTCTTCGTTAAGTTAATGCAACGTGTTTATTATCCAGGAGTCGGTCGGTCGAGCTTCGTTAAGACAATAATTCCGCTAAGTACGTTAACTCCCGTCTTCCGCATCCGCTTCGCTAATAAATGAGGAAACGGAAGCATTATTTATACATTTTGTTTTTGCTTGGCTGATGAAAGCGAAATGGAGTTGAGAGAGTGAATATTCTGCATAAATTGTCATATCACTCTAATATTTAAGCGACAAGCGGTGGTCTTTAAATTAAATCGAGTGTTTAGTTTGTTTGTGTGTTTATGTCAGTGAGGTATACAGTTTCTAAGCCTATCGAGGTTATTACTTAAAATTCCCATGAGATAAGCATGGCCATAAGATAAAAATTCTGGTTAAAATGATATAGGTAATTTAAAATATGAAGGCTTATGGATGGAAGAAGTTGGAATGTAACTTTTAGTTATATACGTTTTTTGAAATCGTCTTTACTTTGATGCCCACAAGGATACAAACAATCTTTGCGCTCTGTTTACGTGTTGTGTATCCACATAACTTAAGCGCAAAGTTTTTTTGTAAGTGTAAGGTATAGAAAGATGCTTTAAGCAATATATGAAATAATTTTTGATAAATATATGCACTGGAAATAGTCATTAAGAAAGATAGAATATTCAGTGTTTTAAGACAAATTTTGTATCGGGATCTACCTAAAAATGGCTTTATGCGCAAAGTTGTTACGTGTGTTCTATTATATACTAGCCGTGCCCCGCGGCTTCGCCCGCTATTATCAAGTTAAAAAGTAGCCTAAGTGTTAATCCTAGGTATTATCTATGTACATTCCAAATTTCATCAAAATCCGTTCAGGCGTTAAAGCGTGAAGAGGGAACCAACATACTTACACACTTACACACACACTTATAAACAAACTTTCGGATTTATAATATTAGTACGATTACAAATTTCCATTACAAAAAGTATACGAGTTTATTAAAAAATACGAGAATTATTTATAGGAAAAAAGAGCACTAAACCTTAGGTCTTAAAGTTATTTTTTTAGTAGCCCTTTAAGTTGTCATTAGATTGCATCACTTGTTAAGTTAGCTTGCTCAAAAGCCACTTAGGTAAAAATAGTAAAAACATATTATGCCACATTTTTGTAGAGCTGTTGTAAATTACTTGTCGCTAGGTGACAGGATGGGCCGAACCACTAGTTAGTACAATTTTTAAAAATGAAGAGTTTTGATAACATGGTGGACGGTGGAAATTTAATATTTCTGAAGGAACACCTATGTGGATAAAGGTGGGCCGTTGTGAAAAAAACTTTCCACTATCCACCCGGGTGGTCTCAGGTGGTGGACGGTAGGTAAGCCCCGAATATAAATTATTACAGAAATTTTATTCAGTTATTCTCACTCGCTATATATTTTCAATATATTTCATTTATTGCACGCCGATATATCTCCAGAAATAGCAGGATGACTGGTAGAGGATGCTGTAGCATTAAGTCCTCTTATGTACTTAGAATTTGAGAATTGAGCATGAAATAAATAAGGCAACTGGTAGTTTCAATCGACTTTTAAGAGACCTTGTAATCCTTTTCTCGTAATAGCATCACGTCACCTCATCTTCCAGGAAGGTCCCGCCAGCCTGGTTCCAGGAACAAGCCGAATCCAATTAACTGACGTCGATCAAAGTGCAGCTCCATAACTAAATAATAGGCTACGCACTGTGATTACAACCGCAGCATTTTTTTTTATTGTACATGAATAACGAGTTATGTGAATGAAGTCAAAATAATTATCGATCATCGTATATTGTTGTCGCATTGTAGACATTGACACCGAGTAAATCAGGACAGATCCCGTATTAATTTTATTTCCATGTTTAAATTATACTTTTAAATTCTAATCATATTAAGTAATCAGCTTATTCAAAACTTATAACTTAACTTATTTTGAACTTCAAAAAGCAAAGTAACACGTTTGCAAAGTCCATTGCAACGCGATTGCCTTCCTAAGAATTATTATTATTATGTTATGTTGAATAGGCAAGCATTTGACCACTATCTCACCTGATGGAAAGTGATGATGCGGCCGAAGGTGTGACATGCTTGCCTAGAAGATACCTATTCACTCGAGACTTGAAGACTCTCAGATTATACCGTTCGGGGAACAAAGACGCATGCAATGAGTTCCACTCCTTCGCTGTACGGATGATGAATGTAGAAGCAAAACGCTTTGAGCGAACTGGAGGTATGTCGACCATAAATGGATGACGTTGTTTAGTTTGTCTTGTTGTTACATGGTAAAAAGGGCATGGGGGAATTATGGTGTTCTTATGTCAATTAAACGATTGACACATCGCTCTTTCAGCTGTAACTAGTACACCGAACACAGGGACGACAAAGTCCCTGGGAACTATTTTATTTCTCTTCTACACTGAGGAATTATAGGTATTGACGTTCCACTATTAACCACCTAAGAACGCGTCATCTAGGGAAGTAGGGATACATAAGTAGGTATATGTGGAACTGCCGTATAAGAATACTTATTTAGATCCCTATTGGCTTTTATAACAAGTTTCAACTTATATTTTGTTCTATAACTCGGTTTTCTTAAGCCAGTCTGCAGATGTCGCGGTTTACACACCCAGTGCGTATATGTACGTCAAGATCAAAGTAGAGCTATCCTATTTCCTGTGTCAAAGAAACCGACCTGAACGAGCGTAAATATAGCTGCCATCGCCGCAGGTGACATGACAAAGCTGAGAGTGTCTGTTGACAGTCATGTAGTACGTTCTGGTATAAAACTGTCTTAGGTAGGTTTATTACATTTTGTCACAATATTAACTGTATAAAATATTACTTTCTAGACATGCCCCGCGGCTTCGCCCGCTATTATCAAGTTTTAAAGTAGCCTAGAGTTAATCCTAGGTATTAGCCATGTACATTCCAAATTTCATCCAAATCCGTTTTTTTTTTTTTTTACAGGCTAGTGTTTGACCACTATCTCACCTGATGGTAAGTGACGATGTGATCGAAGCTGGTAAACACACTAGACCTGGAATACACAGGCTATCAAGGATAACTGCAGGAACACCGTATTTGGCTTGGCGGCAGACTTTCAACTTGATGGTGGTAAGCTACTTTGGTAGCAAGCCAGGCGAGCAACTCAAAATGCTCTACCATCTCTCAAACGTCACCTGATTAGCACCACCCGGGGACCACGTGTAGGGAGTCAGACTTAAGGGGTATCCTCCTACGGACGTGGGTGACTCAGCCCCCGTTCAGCCGTTAAAGCGTAAAGAGGGAACAAACATACTTACACACAATTTTTTATTATATGATTAGTAGGATTATTCTAATATATTCTCTGGTTATATATCTTTTTAGCCCTTATTTTATTTACAACTGGTAAAAGCTTTATTATAGAAAACATTTTAAAGTATTACTTGTTTTTCGATCAAATCCCTAGACTACCAAAGTAATTCTTAGATTTTTATTGAGCCTACTTACTAATATTTACTACTGATTTGAAATGGGTTTAATGGGATTTAGACAGCATTATTAAATATGAAAATGTAGACAGGAATTTTATTAACGATTTTTACCGTTATTTAATAATTTTACCTATTAGTTCTGTTTATTAATTCAACAGATGTATGATAAATTATTTTAATTCTGGTACGAAGCAGTAATTGGAATAGCCAGGGATCTGGATAATCTGAGAGTCTTCAAGTCAAGGGTGAATAGGTATCTTCTAGGCAAGCGTGTTAATCATCGGCCGCATCATTAGTTTCCATCAGGTGATATAGTGGTCAAATGCTTGCCTATCGAGTATAAAAAAAAAATGAATTTTGCTCCCCCATTGCACCAACTTAATACACCGGCGAGAATTTTTTTTTTATTTAATTGAATTTTAAATATTAATTGAACTACTCAATCGTTATAAGTTCAAAAACAAAGAACTTTCATACAAAAGTTTAACCCCATTTAACCCTCTTAGGGGTAGAATTTTCAAAAATCCTTTCTTAGTACACCTCTACGTACTAAGACAAATGTATCCTCCAAATGTCCTACGACTAGCGGTTTAGGCTGTGTGTTGTCTCTAAGTCAGTCAGTCAGTCAAATGTCAGAACAAAAATTTTTATAGTATTAGATTCACACAGTAATAAAGACCTTACTTACATATATCTTTGTATATAATAATTCTTCTGTACGTGTCTCTGTGACTGAACTACTCCTAAACAGCTAGACGATTATGATGATTTATTTTGTATATTCAGATGGATTCAGGAATGGTTTAGATTCACAATTCGATCCTATTAATAATGTTCTATTATTTACGCGGGCGAAGCCACGGAGAACAACTAGTAATTATATATAGTTCCAAATGTCGAGGACATTACAGCGGTAATAGCTGAAGGGTCGGCCATTGACTTATCGTCCCGCGCGAGGTCATAAAGACTTTAATAGCCCATATCAGGCCGTGGCATTCTGCCGACATTTCTCGCTTGCTCTACCTGTGAAACAGATATTTTTTTAGTTTAATACTAGCTGACCCGGCGAACTTCGTACCGCTAATAAAAGTTGTCTGAACTTTGACAGCAAACATAAATGTCACATTTGTCTGTGGTCAAATATAACGCACTATAAATAGTGCGTTCAGAAATCGTTTTTAACGGAATTTAAAAAAGGAGGAGGTTCTTTTTTCGACTGTATGTTTTTTTCCTTGTACTTCTACAAATAATCTAAAACCAAGATAAGGCAAATCGGTTCAGCCGTTCTCGAGATTTTGTCAGACTAAAACAAGTCTTTTACATACATAGAAGATCGATTTTTACATATATAGAAGATAACCCTTTGTATTTATTATGTAATTTATCTTTTTAGTTTCACACGAACTTGTCTGGTGTACTTATGTAGTAGATAGCTCCCAAATTCGACATGGCTATATTATTTTCGGATTTCTGGAATAGTACATATTAATAAAGAATTTTATTAAAAAGTTTGTATAATTTTGCAGGTTGTGTGAAGAACAAAACTATTTTAATTTATATTTATAGGAACTGTGATAACTGTGACATGTTTCTAAATAATATAAAAATAAATTTAGTCCCGTAAAAACTTTGAAAGTTTTTTTATTGTTCTCCTTAATACAGGGGTTGTTATGAAATAAATAATTAAGAAAATAAACAGTCAAAAAATCAGAATTGGTAATTTTGGATGGAAATTGCTACATCAACTAGTTTTTACATATGTTTCTACGACTATGTTAATTTAATTTTTTTTTTGCTGTATTAACATAATAAAATTATTACCTATACTAACTTGAGGTAATACAGAAATGCCGATAATTACTATAGTAAACTTAATTATAGTTTAAGTAAACGTGCCCAACTATAAGCACTGAATAAAAAATAGTACTACACAAAATAATATCCCTATTCTAGGATGCATTCTTATTCATCAAGCTGTTGAAAATAAACCTCGTTTCAAACGAATATCTCTGTGTTTCTCATACACTTTCCCACAATACTTTCAATTTTATCATACCAATTATTGGGTGCTATTTGTTTTATACCCCTTTTGTAATCTTATTTTACATTAATATTAATATTCTTAATAAAATAAGAAAGGATGATATGTCTATGGAAAATTTAAACATTTTTAAATCTTTATACCACAATATTTAAAGTCTACAAAGCGGGTAGACAGAGGTACGTACACTAATCTTTGGTGGCCGTGCTAAGTCATACCTGTGTTACAACCACCAACCTCCTATTCCAGTGCACATAGTCAAAATTAGGTAAGTATCTACTGAAAACTACTATTTTCGTGCAGAGGAACTATTAAAAAGATTGAAGACGTGGTACTGACATTAAGTCTTCATTTGCATTTCAATGTATGTTTATTTGAAAAAGTAAGATCTGTTGGTTTTAGATGGATAACCCCCAGGTTATTATGTCATAATAATCTACATATTTTTGTGCTAGTAAGATAAAATAAAATTTAAAAAGTTTTTTTACAATTTGAATCTTGTTTTTTCTAATTCATCTTTTAACTTATATCAAATGGAATTATAACTTTGCTGACTTAGCTTTCATAATTTTACCTTTCTGAAAATGATAAAATATTGTTTTGTCTATATGCAATATTAATATTTCAATGATATGCAAAGAGGGTCTATACAATTAAACGATTATCATGCCCACCGTTCTCACAACTTGAAGGTTCAAAATGAAATGACAACTTTGGTATCGAAATGTTCCACATTTCAATTGTAAATTAACGGCAGAATTGCGTTAACAAAGGAAGTTTCGCGGAATAATTAATTGTTATAACTTAAATATTTATATAGAGCAGTTTGTATCATGTTATAAAGCAACTTCGTTAATTGTTAATTTGGATTACCTCTGAAACATACTAACCATTTTACAGTTATTATTGAGAGAGCAATAATTACTTATATTAACTATTTATAAATAATGTATTGTTATCCAACTGCGTAAATAGCGAATTTACTGTAACATTTAATATCGACTTGTTGGTTATATATCTAATACATTATTTATAAATAGTTAAGATAAGTAATTATTGCTCTCCAATAGAAACTGTAAAATGGTTAGTATGTTTCAAAGGTAATCAAATTAACAATTAACGAAGTCGTCTCACCTGATGGAAAGTCACGATGCGGCCGAAGATGGAACATGCTTACCTAGAAGGTACCTATTTCTAGAAGACACCCAGATTATACTGTTCAGATTTCACTGTTATTATTATAACTGGTTATATATCTAATACATTATTTATAAATATTTTGTATATACACACATATTTATATTTATGTATATATATATATATATATATATACAGCCTTATAAGTATCGAATATTCAAGTAAGAAATTAACCAAACAAAAACAACCAGTCAACCAACTTTATATCGTTATAGAATATTTAAATAAGATTATTCATGATAATGTTGAAATACTTATATACGAGTATGCAAGGATACCACTTTTAACAGATTGTATTTTTTTATTTCTCAAAATGTCAAATTTATGATTGCATAATAATAATGATGTTATGTAGGTACAAAATAATTGTTATATAAAAATAAGGTAAGGAATACAAATTAGATCAACCCCGTATTTTTATAATCTGTTCCTGTTATGATTGTATTCGGTTATGTTTGCTAATAAATAAAAATAAAATAAAAAAAACATGGCGTCCTGTGGTCGCTATACTGAATTTTGATCGAGGTACTGCAATCTTGCGAACTTGGCAATAATGGTCTTTAACTTTCATGCGTGCATCTTTGGAGCCTAGATTTAGAACAGGACTAAATCTCAAAGATAGATATTATATTGTTATATATACCTGAATATTGTTTTTTACCGACTTCACAAAAAATATTGAAAAAAAAAAGATTTTTTTTATGTGTTAAATAATAAATTCTCATAAATTCGTTTCACGTGAACCGATTTTAATTTTTTTTTTGTTTTATAATTGTTGCTTTCTAATTGGTCCCATTTAAATTTAATTAAAATCTGATCAGAAGATCTTAAAATATCGTCAATAATGCGTGTTTAGTACATCTAATCTGATCAAAGTTCCGAAGATAAAGCGGTGAAGTCGGTATTTTTAAGCTTTGCTTGCGTTTATTTTTTATGCTAGATGGGCAAGCTTTTTGCCACTATCTCATCTGATTAAAAATGACGACACGACCGAATACATAAGATGCTTGCTGGAAGGTATGTTAGATACAAGACCTATTTAGTATTCACTCTAGACTTGGTGCTAAATATGTTTCTGAAGGTAGTAAACTACTACTGCGCCACGAATATTGAAATTATAAATCATAATAATTTATACCCTCGAAACTTCAGCGGGCCGGGTGAGGCCATTGACTCAAAGTTTGTGTCCTAAACTTTCTTGTTATCTTTCCAACTATCGGAAACACTTTTGCTTTCACAATGAGCTATTGTTTTGGCCCATATTGGCAATGTTTCAGTATTCGTATTGTTTAGTACTCGGGAGTAGGCATATTGTTCAGTTACATCAAAGTTCTTAACCGACAAAGGCCTAAGGGTTATTGTAGGGATGATGATCCCGTACCGGCATCTGAAACATTAGTGACTGTCGAGTGTCTACTGAAAAGCTTTGTCTAGAAGGAGAAGGTACGTTACTTCAGAATTTCGTGTAATATTTACATTGTCATGGTTTGTTTCATTTTGATTCATAAAGTTCATTTTTATTAGAATGTTTTCTCCCCAAGTAAAATGTAAGTTTCTTGTTCTAGTTGTGATTGTGTGTGATGTGAATGTTTTTGGCACCCACAACACAAATCATAGAACTGTGTGGGGCTGTGAGCCGATTATGTTTTTATCGTTTATTTGTTAAGTTGACGTAAAAAGCATACAACATTCCAGTTCCATATCCATTCGAAGAGAGAAGAACAAGGAGATGATGAATTTTGATAGTAAATCGGTTACATTGAAACATTAGTAAAGCACAAATAAGTGCAACTTGTAATTTGTAACATTGGTTAAATGAATTGTTTTTATTCGATTGACATTATGTTCAGTTAACTATATAATTAATATCATCTTATCTACTTACGTTAAATAACTTTCAAAGCCATAATTCAAATTTTGCCGTCACCTAAAGGTCTCTAAAGTCAAACGATAAATTACCTCAACACTCGACAGCGACAGCGGACTGAATAAACCTGAATTTGATCAAACTTTCTGGTCCTCAAGTGTCCAGGAAAGGAATGTTTGTTTATTGAACTACTAGCCGTGCCCTGTGGGTTTCTTCGCCAGAATCAGGATAATACGATCTTATTATCACGGTTATTGCGAGGGAAGTCATCCGGAATACGGCAGTACTGCTTATGTACAATTACTGAGTCTAGATTAAATTTCATCTAAATCCTGGTATTAGTGGTAGATACCTCGTTTCTAATATACTAACACACACATATGCACACAATTTTGGATTTATGATGTTAATATAATTATTGGATCTGCTTTTATATCTAGTAGTGTCATTTTCATAGTATAATTCATTGATTGTTTTTCTGACTTATATTTAATTTTGTCCCTTCTAAATTTCTGTGGCAACATTTTTTAGCCAGTTACGCCATTTAAGTCGTAAATCTGGTCAACTAGTTCTAAGATTTTGTCTTATTAATGTTCAACTGTGCAGATATATATCATTATTTACGATTCTGAAATAGTTTTTATTGCAATTGTAACATCTGCTATAACTATTATACGAATACAAGACTAGTAACTAATATAATGTTCTTGTATTTGTGGGTTTGATATTAGAGTAAAAATATTATGCTAAGGACTGGTACCGAGTGTGATAGGAAAGTAAAAAGCTTAATCATATCACATCTGATATAATCAAATATGGAAAAAAATAACCTCATAGTTTTAATATTTAAGAACCTATCACATATTTTAATTCAAAATACATTTGGTATTTCAATTGATATACACCTTATTAAAATATCTTTTCTCATTAACTTTTTCCACAAAATTTTGAGATAAAATAATCGTGATATAAAAAAGGTATCTTATCCAAGCAACTTTTTTTGCTCAAGTTTAAAATTACTATCCTTTCTGTAAGATAATTTACGTTACTTTAAAACTTGTTAGTTAACAAAGGATGGCTTAGAATAAGAGGCATAAATTCTGCCTCTGCCCTTACCAAGTTTTGCCCAATGTCACTAACATTGTAGCTTGGTAGACCATTGCAACCGGCGTATTATTTTAAGAAGTTACTCTTTGTGTCTCCATGTTAATGTGCATGATTAACATGGATGTTTAATTATTTTGCATGTTTAATTATCATACTACTAAGCATCAAATGTTCATCTATGTTTAATACACATGTAGTGCAAGCTACAAAGAAATAAAGTTTTGAACATGAGACCCACTCTTCGTAATTCGAAAGTTACAGAGGCAAGACGCCTCTTCGCTTGGTGTTTGTGAAATAGCACATTGTTTGCTGTATTAAAACAAACTGACATGTAACGTTATTATTTTATATTGTAAGTGTTTGAAATTAGTATGGGAATGTAAGTGTGAATTTTTTTTTGTTTGTATGTAAAAATTGTGGAATATATCTCTTTTACAATTTTTAACCTTACGCAAACTGGTCCAATTCCCGATTGACATCGCATGAGTGCGGAATTTGCATTCACTTTAAACAAGTAAAGTAAATTTAGAATGTATATTAAATTTCTTTCGCATTTTATACGATACGTAGTTTTTAAACTTTTCGAAACTCATGACTTAGTATATGTATATTAAAAGTAGAGCAAAACACATAGTGGAATATCAATCACTAAAAGAAGCCTGCCTTTTATCAAAATCCGACCAGCCGTCACAAAACCTTCTTTCAAACTTATTTTGAGTAATGTGAGTGGGTAGTTTTCAATTATCATTAAATCAAACATACTGTAGAATTTTATTTTTTTAATTTCAATAATCATCCCCAATTTCAATATTTTCGATTAATATTTTTTTTTACATATTGCTTTAACGAGAACTGAAACAAACTCCGATGAAAGAACTAACAACCATAATACGGGTGTTACTCACACCCAGTTTGGGAACTAGAAGAGCCCCATCTTGTAATATCCCATGAAATAAACGTGTTTTACTTAACTTCTCAGTAAATCTGACCCTATTAACAACATTGACCCCTTAGAGCTCTAACGCAATGCAGGAGCACGGATCAGACGATTAAATGCAAAATAGGCGTTTTGCCGTTAGCACACTGTGAATGCAATTTGCTAGTCGGATGCACTTGACGAATCACACAATGCGATGGACCATTGAAATTCACTAAAATCTTGCTACAAATATATCAGGCAAATGAGAATTAGGAACTTCCGTAGGTGGGTATTATTTGAACCGTTTATACGATCTTATAGAAGTATTAACTTCAAGAGACTATTCATTTGCACTATAACTCTCAAACTAAAAAATGCTATAATAAGTTTAGTTTAGTTTTAGTCTATAACATCCTCCTGGTGGCAATGATCTATTAACTCAAATAAAAAACGTGTTAATTTTTTTAAATAGAACCTCTATTAGTACCAAATTCCCAAAATCTAGACTAACAATAAATAACAAAACAAGACAGTAAACTCGTCTGTGAAGAAATAGAAATATGTGTATGACACACATTTTTTTTGACTTCACCTATCTGCCCTGTCAAGTATTTCCAAATTCATATATTCCATTTGATTTGTGTCCAGGGGATAATTCTACCCCTTGGCAACCTGCCACACAGCAAAACGTATTTATACGTCGGATTACACAACAATACATTTGTTTCCAACTGTTTGGTTTGACGGCTTAGTCAAGTTACATCGGTATATGCGATTTATGTGGAACGTTTTGTGGGTTATATAAGCTACCTAAACATGTATAGGTTAAAATAATACTAATCTTAATACTTTCCTACGGTTTAATAGCAGAAAGCGTCATAAAAGCCCAGGCCAAATCGTACATAGTTAAACTTTAAAAAATTCAAATTAACCAACTTGGGCCGCATCATCACTTTCCATCAGGTGAGATAGTGATCAAATGCTTGCCTATCAAACATAAAAAAACTTCATGAAACACAAAAGGTACTAAGTACCTACACTAAAAAGTTAAAATTGTATTTAACTTCGATGAAAAATTTTTCCAGTTATTTTGATATCTATAATAAGATCGATTTGATTATCTAAGATGAGTTTCTAAATGACGGAGTCCTGAGGTTAAAAAAATAAATATATGCCGTACTCTCAGGCGGTTCGAAATATTCTGACTCCAGTATATCCACTAGCCCGTGTAAATGCAAAGGATCCTTTATTGTTATCATGATACACTATACACATTAGGGCTGTTTAGAAACATTGGTTCGAGATTATTTTTATTACATATTATTATATAACATCACATAGTCTGTAGTTGATGAGTGCCTCTTTGGGGCCCATTTGAATAAACGATTTTGATTTGATTTGATTACTACCTCACCTGTTTGTAATGATAAATATGTTGAAGTGACAGAGTTCCTTGTTTTTCTCTTCTCAAGTGGATGTAACTTGAAGCACCTGTTTTGTCCCGTGTAACACGTATTTTTTTATACTTTTTTTGATTGTGAATTGAATTTTAATTGTAAAATAGTATTTTCATTATTCTTTATGTGATTGCCTGAAGACATCTTACAGAAATAGCTGCCAGATCGTTAGTGCCAGTACTCGCAAGATGAGACGCAAACGGGGGGATTATATTAGTAATATGTCGGATTACCTTCTTTGTAATTTCCGCCATTTACCTTGCTTGGATATTTTCTCTTTTCTTTTACCAAGAATATTGAAAGGACTAAAAAGTTATATAACCAGAGAACTTATCAAGACAAATCAAACGAGCCCAAACTCGATGGGTTTATCTCGTTTAGTTCAGAATTTCTTATGGCTATCTTCCGTCTCCATCATCAGACCACCGAAGATACATAAGTACACCTAATTTAAATCCAATCGGACATCGAGAACTGGGTCTAATTTAGCTTGCAAGATTTTATTACATACCGACAGATACTTAGACAACTCCTGAGACAGGTGAAACTAAATAAAAGCTTCAAAAAAACATACTCGTTCTTCTTCTTGTCGTATTGGCTTTTGGGCAGTTCTAGCATGCTCTCGTTAATTCATACTATTTAATACTAATAATATTCATGATAATTATGATTCGTTGATTAATTTTGACGGCCAAAGCCTATGAAAAACAATCTAAGATACTCAAATATAGATAACTGGATAACTAGTCAATGCAAAAGCAGGTAAAATCAAGATTAAAGTATAGTTAAGTTCTTTTACAAATCAAATTATACCTTCGCACAAATCTATTTTCAAAAACTTAAACAAAATAATGTCTTTGGGACAACCACCCACAATTTGATGAATTTTACATTGTAGCAATTGTAATAGTTTAGTATATAACCACTATTTAACCATTTAACAGTTTAAATAAATGTTTCCACTTGGTTTTGTCTGTTTCATGTCAGAAATTAATTAAAAGCTTCGTAATTATTCATTACATCTAAAGTTCTCGTCTTTAAATTTGTAAACTTAATTTTGTTTATTAATTTAAAAGCAATCTTCGTTTTGGTTAACCATTTATAACAATGAACTTTGTCTTTGCACTAATAATAACATTTCGCCCACGATTCAATAAGTAGAAAACTCGAAACTACGAAACAATAATAAAGTTTGTTTACTATCTGAATTATTTTTGTCCTAAGCCCAGAATATTTGGATTCCATTCAGAGGCGATACTCTAAGAAATACTGCTGATAAAGCCGACTGATCCGGGCTTATCAAGACGTCTTCAGAAGTGGGGAGCCCACTTCTGAACTTATCTCCTTATTTTCAGTATCGAAACCTCAAATTTTTATAATTCCGTAGCATTGAAAATAGGAAAATCTGATTATTTTTATTTATGCTTGTAACAGTTTATATTTTTTGTTAAATTAGCGATTATGTGATTTTTTTTTTTTTTAATATGCTGCCATATTAAATGTACTTAATATTTCTCGCTCTTCCTGGCTATATATCTCACATGGTAGTGGGGTGAGCCTTCCTACTATTTACTTTCCACTTCGCTCTGTTCTGGACGTCTGTTTCGGATAGCTTACATCCCCTCATATCCTTCTGCACTACTTCTTTTTATCTTGTCTTTAGGATAAAGAGCTGTAGAGTTCCCAATGTAATCAGGGGGCCTTCACTTAGCATGTCCACACCATCTCAGACTACTTGCCAACATCTTATCGGCAATATCGCGTACACCAAGGCGTACTCATTGCATCAAATCACACACGTACATCACCAAATCTACTTAATATATACTTAACTTATATTAACATACAGAAAAAAATTTAAATGTTTTACCTTATTAAAAAACATATGGTTCTAAGTGTCTTTATGTGTGTGTTGTGAATATTTCCGGCACCTACGACACAAGTCTTCAAGAACTTAATGTGGACCGTATTTGATGTAAATGACCTTCTTTTTGGTAACTGAAGGTATTCCAAAATGAATTCCACTTTTTTCCTAAGTCTCGTCTAGCTGTTATTGCTACCAGATCAATCTTTATGCGCACAAATCATTACTTGTTTAGCTAATTGATCAACTTTGTATTGCCCAAGATACCTATAACCATAAAATTGCAACTCAACGCTAGCAGTAACATCTCTCAGGGCTCCAGATAGACAAGTAGTCATTAAAATCTGTGAGTGTGATAGCGTTTATAATTCAAATTCAAATTGTTTATTCATCGTAAACATAGGTATACATGTTGCATGCAGATCTTAAATAAAGTTTTAAATTTAATAAATATTATTATGCGCTATGTTTCGGCTCGTAGTGCATACAATATTTCAAATAGTATTATATAATGTAACATAGATAAATGTCTTGAATCATGCAATTTACGTGAATGTAAGTCCGCTATATTAAAAGGTACAGTGAGTATGTTAACAATTTATTACGTTATTAAATACAATTATGTTATTATAAACATGCAAAAATGTAAATCTTATGTTAGGATATAGACTGCATGTTTACATTCCTGTATTACAGGTGTTTTCCGGGGTCTAGCTACTTAATGTTAAATAATACTTCGTTTTAATTATGCGATTTCTCTTTTATACACATGGGATTTCTAAAATGTAAGTCTGATTAAGTTCGATTGAAATACACTGCGTCGGCCATTAATTATGAATAAAGATTTTTCTTTACTCTTTGGCAAATGGTTACGTATCATAGTTCCGGTAACTATTATCCGGAGCCGACCAGTAAACTGTAGTGATCTATTTACAAACCTTCAGAAGATAGAATAATATGTACATAGTTTTCAGTTAAACTTATTTCCTACAACATAAGTCTAACCGTTTCTTAGACAACTTGTTCAAGGTGTTCGAAGTACCGAAGCTCGCTACACATTCCCTTTGAGCCCGGAACACGAAGTTTGTTGCCAAACGACCCAGTATCAAAAATTCTAACATTACAGACCAGTGGAAAAGTTTGCAGCGCTTGTAGTTACTTTTTCTAACTAGATACTTAACGATAGATTTCAGTAAAGATTTACATTTATGGATTTTATTTTTTGGTGAAAAAGGACATAATTATATTATGTGTCCGATATTGGATATTTAGATACCAAGACGACGTAGCAAAAATAATATAACAACGCGAGGTGCGGCGTGGCGGAACAAAATCACATAAAATCCAAATCCAAGCCAATTTATACGTCTAAAAGATTGAGAAGAGTTCCACGATACACCTAGCGTATATTGATGTAGTCGGATTTTTAATTATTAGCCGTGACCCGTGGATTCGCCCGCGTAAATTAAGTTAAACAGTATGTGTTATTCCGGATCCTAAACTATCTACATTCTAAATTTCATCAAAATCGGTATATTCGTTACGGAGATAAGTGGTAAAAAATCACACACACATACAAACTTTCGCATTTTTAATATAAGTAGGAAGTAGGATTAGTGCCCTATGAGACAACAAACAAACATACGTTGCTAAAATCATAACTCTTCTCTGCTTCGCCGTAGCTAATAAAACGAAAAAGTTTATTTGTGTAGTTTCTATCAAACTTATTTTGGACATTATTTAAAGTACCACGTCGTTTTCGGATCGCTGTTATTTGCTGGCCATTGCTGACATTATAATACGGCATCTTTACGGTAAACAACACTTCATTAACCACAATACCTTACCGATATGTATTGAACCGCCAGCAGTGCAATAAATATAATACTGCGGCAACTTTAAAGTACATCACTTTACTCGAGATGTTATTACAGCGAGGCACTTTTAAGGGCTCCCAAAGGATACACAATATTAGCTGTAACCATCGATATAATAAAAAATACAGATACTACGCGCACAATATAGGAGTGAAGCAAACAGCAGATATAACTTCACAAATAGTCAATTCCTTTATGAGTAAAATGAATGGTTTAGCTTATCATTTTCCATCACATTTTGACAAAGTTTATATAAAATATGTCAAAAAGGAAGAGGGCTCTAGCAATACCATTAGGTTTAAATAAATAGGGATTTTGGATTGAACATTGTGCCAGTGGTGGACTGGTATCCGCTTTTTTGGCTTCACTTTTATGTTCCTTGCGTATAGGTAACTGTAGTTTTTGCTAGATCGATGGCTGCAACTATGCAGGATCCATATTACCATATATGCATCCACTCGGTTTCCCGGAAATATCTTGAAATAACCCGATATAACCTGATAGTTCTAGATGAAATTGCTCCGCACAGGTTTATTCTAGTAAGTACCAGTTTCTGTGACACTCATATCCCGCTATAAGTGCTTTTACATACGAAGTGCGATTTTAAATGGACCTGTTTTGCGCTCGAAAAATCCTGTGTTGGAATAGAATTGGATTATAGAAATAACAGAATCTATTTCTGGAGTCATTTCTATAATAAAAGAAAGTAATATTATTTTAAGTAAAGAGTTATCTTTTAAACTTTTTACCCGGCTGTGCGACACAAAGGAGGGTTATGTCTTTATCAGCCTATGTATGTTTGTTTGTTTTTTTCTGGCTTTCTAGAGAACCAACGCTAGGACTGATATTATTGTTTATTTTTATTTGTTACTTTTTTTTTATTGTGCGAGTGTTACTAACGACGATATTAATCAAAATTCAATATAGCGATAACCTGACGCTATATTTAAAAAAAAACGACAATCTGTGACAAGCATCATTGAATACTTATTCAAATAATAATAACATAAATTTGAAATAAAAATTATTTTCGATTGAGAGAGAAATGATTTGAAAATCATTTTACTTTTCAAATGGCTTTTAGTTTCGCATTTTAGGTTAGCAACCATTCCCACTTCAAAATTTTTTCGCATTATATCATTAATGAAAATGTGAAAAGTAAAAAAATGGATTTGTTTTGTTATGGTTGACATACGTCCAGTTCGCTTGAAGCGTTTTGCTTCTACGTTTATCATCCGTACAGCAAAGGAGTGGAACTCATTGCCTGCCTCTTTGTTCCCTGAACGGTACAATCTGGGTGTCTCCAAATCTAGAGTGAATAGGTACTTTCTAGGCAATCATGTACCATCTTCGGCCGCATCGTCATAAAACAAAACCTTACAATAAAATGAGACCAGTTAGCTACATATCCTAGACTAAGTAGCTCTTATCCCGTTAATAGGTACTGAAAACAAACTCCTGTAAGTCTCGAGTTGTTTGAAGAGTCCTTATGTCGTAACTTCGGCCACTCGCTCGACACCTCGGCTAAGTCTTTGGAGTAAGCACAGTTTCACTTACTTGTTTGTCTGTACACGAATTGGATTTATTGAACCTTCTTTATGATTGAAGACCTTTTTTTAAGTTCAACTTCATAAGTTTAAAGAGTTTCTTATATCTGTATGTATATTAATTAAATGCAAGTAAAGCTTAAAAAAACCGACTTTACCGCTTTATCTTCGGAACTTTGATCAGATTAGATGTACTAAACTTTCACATTTCAAGAACTACTGATCAGATCTTGATCAAATATAAATGGGAACAATTAGAAAGCAAAATCATAGAAACAAAAAAATCTAAATCGGTTCACGTGGAACGAAGTTATGAGGTAACACACAAAAAAAAAATACAGTCGGCTTGAGTACCTCCTCCTTTTTTGTGAAGTCGGTAAAAAATCAATTGAAGTGCGTTAATACATGCAGATCATCATTCAGCTGTAACATCGCTTTCCATCAGATGAAATTGTGGTCAAATAAAATATTTAGCTTATCTTTAATTGTCATATCCATATACATATCAAACCAAGTCCTAATATACACTCTTTTTCTTATACTAACAAGTCAAAAAATCTAGTAATGGTACTATGTAAGTTTTCAAGCTACCATGGTCACTTTCACTATAAATGTTTGTATCAATAACGGGATATTTACCATGTATTTCGTTTGTTTTGAGTTTCCGATATTTCGGCACTGTTGCAAGCGCCATGATCACGGAGTAACTGGAGTAGTGCGGGTGGATGAAGATTTAGATTTACGAGCATACGAAACGGTCTACCCGCTTTCGTACTCGTTTACTGCGTTGAACACCACTACCATTGTTATCACTTTGAGCTTGAACTCGATCGCGACACACAACACTCACAGACAAAACAAACGAAATACATAGTAAATATCCCGTGATTGATACAAACATTTATAGTAATGGTACTATTTGTGTAAAAGTCTTTTCGATCCAGGATTTACTCGCTATGATAAAAAAAAAACCAACTCTACAAGGACATCCTATTCATGAGGCTTGCGTTTAATATTCTCATAATAAACGGTACTTGTAAGGTTCCATAGTTCCCAGACCCTTGGAACTCTTACAAGCTGCCGAAAATTTCTGGGTCAGGGACTAAAGGAAATTATATCTGGACTCTTATATCAAAGTTCTTATATTGTGCTTAAACTGACTGCAATTATTAAAAAAGCGATATTTATTTAAAAAAAAAAATGCATAATAAAATCTTACTTTTACAGGCTTGCACTATGTACACTCGTATCATTATAGGTACAACTTCAACACATTTTTTATATTAGTATATTTTATATATTAGTATGAAAGAAGACAAGTGAGACGCTCGCTCGGTAGCACACAGGCCTGCATGAGAACATCAAAGAGTAAAAAAAAACCTATGAACAGGTATAACATACGACACACACAGTCCATACGATAAGCTAGGATCATCATCAAGGAGTCATAAGTTTTTTAAGTCCTATAGGTAAGCATCTGACAACAATCTCATCTGATGGGAAGTGATGATGCGGCCGAAGATGGAGCATGCTTGCCAAGAAGATACATAATTCACAATTGACTTGAAGACTCTCGGATTATACCGTTCGGGGAACAAAGACGAGGGAAATTTCAAAGAAAGAAGATTTGAAATTTCACAAGTCTTGGAAGTTGGGCTGTGAGAGACGAAGCTTTTTTTTTAATTATTAACACTAAGACCGCGCTCTTCTGATAAGTTTATATTTATAGCTTCAGTAAAAATAAGTAGCAAGAAAGGGCATGTCCCTTTGACCGATAGCTGTATAAACATAAATAATTTATAGGGGTCGATGATACATCGCGTTAGAGATTACTTCCACCTGTCTGATCGCCACTGAAAAGGCGTCGGTTAAAGTCAGAAGACATCTACTGTGACCCACAGATTTTGGACATAGACAGTTGACATTTTCTTACTTCGACGCGTAATATATTATTTGCGTTGTTATTAACAGCGTTGCCTGCATCAATAATATTGGTTAATTACTATTGAAAGGTTTTGACTGTGATCAAGCGATCTTATGCGATTTAAAGTATAAGTGGACGTGTAACTTACCCTAAGCTTAATTACCTAATGACTAAAAAAATATTATACATCTCGTTTGGAAAATGTTTTGTGTACCAAGCCAAAAATTGCATTAGGAATTGTATTTTTTTTGGTCATACCTAAAAATTGCATGTGTGTAGCAATTAATTTACTTATTTTATTTTATGTGTGTAGCAATTAATATTATGGTGGTCCAGCTGAAATGTGTAACGTTTGAAATGTCGTCAAACAGACACACTTAGATTTTTGAGCGTATCCAGATGATTCTTTATATTATTTGTATTACAAATTGTGGATTTCCTCACATCGAATGGTTGGTGTGCTTTACAAGGCCTATAAACTGTCTTATATTTGTATGAGATAATCCGATGTTCACAAGATTTGCAGAAAGTGACACATAATTTAAACTTGTTATAATAATAATAATAAACCTTTATTTGCACAATAAAACTAAAACACAAAACTGTAGATCCCTGGGTCCCACACTAGGACGACCTGTGTCGTGGAACCCAGTCTCTTCCCAATTTTAAAAAGTCTATAGTTAGAGCTAGGTTTGTACAATATTATAAGTAATAAAAATAAGAAATATCCCAAAGCAGGTTTTTTTTTTTTTTTTTTTTTTTTTTTTTTTACATATTTTATTATGTGTATGTGAAGTCATGTGTATGTGAAGTCATGTGTATGTTCACAGATTATTTGTGGAGGTGTATATATCCTATTATAATATTATAAATCCGAAAGTTTGTGTGTAAGTATGTGTGTGAATGTGTAAGTGGTAAGTATGTATGATTTTTCACTATTCACGCTTTAACTGCTAAACGGATTTGGATGAGATTTGGAATGTACATGAGACAACTGGGATTAACACATAAGCTACTTGTTTACTTAGCTACTTGTTTTACTTGACAATAGCGGGCGACGCTGTGGGGCACGGTTTACTATAAGAATTAGGAGGCCTGATTTTCCACTCAAATGACCCAGGGCCAGACTACGCAGGTGAGAGAAGAAAACAGGCTCAGTAATGTTATGTTTTGTGTTTGATGAGATTCTCTGTTTCTTCATAACCCATTGTCGATAGCCAATTGCAAATATTTTTTTTGCAGACGAATCGTGACATTTCTAACACATTCAGAGTCCTATCTATATGCTGATATAAATGTGGTCCTTTGTAAGAGTAGGCACGTTGCGCTGTTTCGGTCTTGGTTCGTGGTGCTACCCAAGTTGAGCGCCGCGAAGATCGGGTATTTGTGGAGATTGTGGTAAGAGACGTTTTATGGAATCGCATTGTTATTGCTAGTACATATAATTGCCTTACTCTGAGGTATTTCGTGTCTTGGTATAGTAGATCGGTTGAGTATCGGAAAGGCTTTTGGTACATTATTTTCGCATCCTAATGCGCACAGGCGCGGTTCGCAATATTCTTAGCTCTGTAATTTGTATATATAAATAAAAGAATCTGAAGCGATCAATCGTCAGAATTCGGCTTGAATTATTCAGCGACCTTATTCGAGAATTATTTTGTTGAGCCCTTGAACCAGACTCCAATCGGCTGCTCCGTCAAATCATTGAAATTTTATGGAACATTTTCAGATAACAAGACTTCCAGGTTTTTGGCACGTGTAAGGGCGAAGTTATTATAATATAGTTAGAAGACAAAATTGGAAACATTCGTAGGAATGTTTCCGATTTTGTCTGCCACTTCAGGTGATGTATGGCAAAAACGCTGATTGTCTCTCTAGCTTGTACATGTTAAGCTCAATATTTACGACCTTGTGGTAAGAAATTAATCATATTATTATTAAATATTAATAAAATGTTTGTGATTTATGTTGGATTAATTTTAATGACATAGTCATGTGTTCAAAGTTTGAGTGCAAAATGACTTGATTTTTTCATTTAAACGATATTACTTACGTTAACTAAATTGCTAACGTTATTTGTGTAGTATTTTTTCTTTATATCATGTTTTTTCCATGATTTTACACTGCAGGCAACCTAAGTCATAAAACAAGGTGGCCTGAAACTAAGACAATTCAGTAGAACATATGATAAGATAAGTGCTAGTGTATCCAACATATACTCGCAAAACGTCCTTTCACTTGTCCAGGGCTGTATCCAGGGCACAATAATTCAATAACCTACGTTTAACTATATTTCCTGTCGATCAGCAACGAAACGGAAAACCCTTCGCTAAGCCACTCTGACGATATATCACCGTATTTTATGAGACAGCCGACTCAAAGCTCAGTGAGGAATCGACCCCCCGGGACCCCGGGTGAGATATTGTTTTTCTCGTAAAAAGATCTTAATTGAGGTTATTGCACTCGTTAGGTCTAGTTTGACTTCTTATAAGGAGTAAGACGATTATCCCATTTAAGTGTTAAAGCATATACGTAATAAATACTCGCGTTATATTAACCTTACGGTTTTATTGATCAATTGTGAAAATAACCTAAGACTATTTATATCAAGTTCATCGCTATTTAACAGAGTGAGATAATAAGATCTTGATAAAAAATAATTTATTCAGCATTGAAGTAAATAGCTAACTTGACAATCGTGGTTCATTTCTAAACGATATATCGCGAACAATCGTAGATACGCACTATATATTACTATCTTAAACAGTAAATAAGATTATGTTATAGTATTATGCCTACGCATATCACCTTCACCGGCCACGACCGATCTGGTGCACTCCTTTACATTTGGTATTATAATAAAAACTAGTCCATCAGAAAAAAGGACTATTAAATACATTAAAAGTGCACAATCTGTGAATGGTAGATACTATCGCGCCTAGACACTTGAGTTTATCTAGTGGATTTGCTCTACGCCATCCTAACACTATTAAAATCTGTTCTGGACCGAGTTCTGATTGCTATAATATAATATTGCTAGAAATTAATTTTATATGAGAAAATTGAGTTAGTTTTTTAATTCCTCGCCCACCAGCTGTTCGAAATCTTTTCAATGTATAAAGTGAACATTGGCAATGCCCCTTCTCTCTATATTTATGGCTCCGAAACTTACATTACAGTCAAGCGAAACTAGATTCACTTAATTAGCGACGGAAAGAATTATGAGGGTGAACTTGCACAACCGAAATTAAAATAAGTGAATCCGGTTTAAAACGAGAGAGATAAGTGTTTGAAGTAAAGTGAAAATATGAAAGCTAAGTAAACTGAAGCTTGTCATATTTGTCATAGCAATAAGAAACAAAGGACAAGATGGCGACCGTGGCAGAACATCTGACCACGAAGCCGGCAAACGTTGAAACGACGATTATCGAAGAGACGTCGTACATTACTGAATGACCAAAGCATAAACTTCTTCATTGGATAAAAATGAATCTATTTATGCGCAAGCTATATGTTACGTAGTTTATTTTTACTTGAAAAATTTGATTGAACTTTTAGTCTTTTATTTTGTTATTACGCTGGGAAAGCCATTTTTTTCAAAAGGCATATAATTAAAATGCATAAATATCATCTTACAACGTATACAAGTATCGCTTTAAATATAATCATCATCAAATAACATTCGAATACATAGTTAGGCTTCATAGGAGCCATGTATAATTTATAATCAGCTTATCTTAAGTAAAGCGAACCGGAAGCTTTTATAAGCAAGAATCAAACAAAGATGTTATGTTATTAGAAATACTGCTACTTATTATGACATGATAACCTTATTGGCAAGCCTCTAGCTTATAGTTTACGTCTCGGTTTAAGTGCTTGGATATTAGACTTCTTAAGGGAACGAACGGTTTGAGTGGTCGTTGATGGCTGCTCACCTGTTTTAATACCAATTAGTGCCGAGATAAATACCTGAAGAGTCCGTTATTTTCTTTCATCAGAACAGATCATACCACCCCAACAAGAATTATTATTAGAATTTAGGCTGACAACTAAGTTCTAATCATATTGAAGTAACGATATCTAATTTATTCACGAAGTTATAATAGGTTCCGCAAACTCGTCAAATGTCAGCTCAAGACCGTTTTGCATAAATTATGTTTCGGGATAAGTGAAAGGCTACGTGCTCATCGGATTTTTGGTAAATAACCAACATAAAAATGACAAATTTTAGAATTACAGGTGCTGGCAAATTCTCTCGTTTGTGGCAATTAAAAAGCTTTATCGATAAACTGTTTCAATAAGTTGAAATAACTGATAAAAGCAGTGAAACCAAGTAAAGCTTAATGAAAAGCATTTGAACCTGGAGCGGTAAGGTACTGGAAGATAGTCAAAAACGACTCCAATACTGGTACTGGTACTGGCTAGTCAGGCAAGCATTAAATAATACCTTAGGCCTAGTATTAATCATTACCATCCTCGACCACATCTTCACTTAAATTAAGTAATATAGTAGTAAAACATTATCCATATTCAAATAATAAAAAACACCGGATTTTCAATAAATAAACTCGCCAACAAAAATACACGTAACAAGTTAAAGTGTCAAGTCTTATAAATATAAATGAACTTCTTCAAAAAAAAGGTTTCCGACACATTCGTGCTATTTTCCTACCCGCGCTGTTCTTGGTCAATAATGTATTTTTTCTCCGACTCACAAAAGGTCTGTATCCCTACAGAGTGGCCTAATTGGCTGATTATAATAATGATTGTTATCTGGAGTGACAATTACCTTAAATTAACCTTTTGCCCACACACTGTTAAAGCATTTCCTTTCATTACTTACCATGAGAGCCGCTCAGGAAGAGATTTCTCTACCAGGTCTACGATGACTACTCCTTGAGAATACTGAACCAACATAATTTTATTCTGTTCAAGTCAGATAGGTGTTGCGTTACGAGTATATGCTCTAAATATACTGTTTTATCATATAAATTTATTAATATAAACCCGAGATTTTTTTTATTCTGCGAGTTACGATATTTTTGTTTGATTATACAGACCAATGTAACCACTACGAATATGCAAGTCTAATAATTAGTCATTGGCTTTCGTGAGAGCCTTTTACATACTTTACATACGAATAAAAATTTATTGATTGCAATATTTTTTTATTATGTAGCATAGACTCTGTACAAGAATAAACAAGCTACTTTGTATTTTGATACGGTATTGACGCGTCAGAGCTAGTTTAAAAAAAAGGATGTCCTTTTGATTACCCGAAATAATTTTATTGGTAGCAAAATTACGTAGGCGCTACGAAATAGCTACGAGCTACGAAGACAACGGCTACGCCGACTACGGACCATTCATTTTCAGCGAGTCGGCAAGTCAGAGACAGTCTGCGCGCAGCGCTCGTTGCGAATGCATGTGTCCGCTGCTCGCTCTCTCGTCGAAACTTTACTCGATACGAAGTAATACTCGCAAGTGTTTCCTTAAACATTTCCAGTGAATTTCACTCAAAGCATTCAGTTTGTGATTTGGTTGAGTTTTTTGTTTGTACGTGACCAACTGTTTGGTTCCAGCAAATAGCCGAACTGTAAGTAGTTTTGCAACTTTTTCAGGTTCCTGATTAATTTTGTAGAGAACGTAATGGGTCGTGTTTATCGCTTACCGATAATGTGCTATCAGTCTGTGGTAATTAAAAACAGAGCGCTTAACCAGGAACGGGTCTTGTTGCAAAACAATTTAGCTTCTAATTTATAGTTGTTATGGTTGAAATTTACACGTAGCTGTAGAGTAGCTATGCCAACTATGTTATTGATGAAATGCTTGTTTTAAGTTACGATGGGGACAAAGGCCTTAAGTTCTATTTTCTTAGCGAAGTACTCACTTGTATTGTTTTGTGAAAACACTGAATAAGATTTCGATCAAGGTCTTTTGAATATTTGTTTAGGTACTTTTGTTTTATAAGTGCTGCCAGGAACATTTCTAAGAAAACGAGTGATTGAGATAATTTTCAAACCTCAAAGAGGCAATCATTAATTTTGATAAGTTATTGTCAAATGTTCACACTAAGAACTTCCATTATAAATTGTACGTAATAAAATTGTGGAGACTGAATAGGATTTTAGTCTTATTTGTGAAAGTTTACGAAGATACATAATTATAATCCTGAATTAATATCGGAAAAAAAATTCAGAGCTATCAATCATTAAGTAGGACAGTAGGTCTCACTTTTCAGCCAAGTTCATGCGGATGTATTCACCTGTCATGACTTGTGGTAAATAATTATCTGGGTCCCGTTTTAACACCTTAATGTATTACAAATAAAAATAAACGTAGGACATAAAAAAAATAAAATTGTATTGATATATCTACGAGTTATTACCGACCTTTTTTTCACCTTTAACATTGTCTTATCTAACGTTGTTTTAACTGATTTTCACATAATTATAGGTAATTTAGTCACCTTATAAATTTCTTGAATAACTTTTGCCTTAACCAATTTATTTTAATACACTTTGTAATAGTTTCGTTATTATTTGCTTCAGATTGTAACAATTTGTTTAACTAAATAAATATATTGTGTAATTATATTTTGGTATAATTTAGACGGCCACCAAAAATTCCAAAATGTTACCAAAATGGATAAATAATCACCAAATTACGTTTCCTAAAATACAATTTCCTGTGACATAACCGAATCGGAAAACAGTAGGTTAAGGTTTTTTTTTTAAATAATTAATACAAAAATATTATTAATACAAAAAAAAAATATTTATTTCATAATATTTTAGGAAACGTAATTTGATGACCATTTATCCAACGTAATTTGGTGACCATTTATCCATTTTGGTAACCGTTTAGAATTTTTTTGGTAGTAAAATAGGTACTTTTTTGGGCGGTGTTTAAACACAAGCCTAAAATAAGTAGTAATCATACAAACAAACTGAAGACATAAGTATTCGTAACTTATATGAACCACACCTATAATTTGTTTTTTGAGCTGGTTAAAATGTCTTGTTTTAACTTTACGTGATAAGAGACGAATCACTTATTTAGTTTCTATCTATATTTAAAAAAATATAATTTCTTGTAGTCGGACTTCCGCGGTTGCTTATCCATTCAAATATAAGTTTTTTTTTATAAAATTTAATCCACAAAACTGTTGAATACTAGCTATTCAAAAACATTTATACGTTGTCGTGCTTGATAATATTATCACAACAACGTACAAACAAACGTAAACAAAGTTATTAATTAAATAATCATAGTTTGCATGTCTCACGTTTTATATGTCCTCAATGAAACTTTATGTCAGGGGCAGTGCTCAATAAACTAGGATAGTATGCGTACTGTGCTATTAATTCATTAGGGAATGGAAAAAGCAGTAATTTACTGAATTAATGCACCTTTAATTGGGGCACGGGGTTGACAACTTATTACATAGTTGCAGATGTCGTATCTAACGTATTACAGAAGTGTGCCAATAATTTAGCTTCATATCAGTTGTACAATACATAAAATAAATCGATAAATTAATTAAGATATTCGTTTTATACTAACCGCAAATTGCCATGCTTTAGAGGGTGTTAAGCAATCGGTCTCATGACATGTTAATACCTATGTCATAAGTTATATACAGAAGGACTGGCATGTCATGATTTATGCACTGCTCACTGGTCCACACGACAATCAAATAGACTTTGCTTATGCATCATCAGGTGAGATAGAGGTCAAACGTAAGCATTTTATAAAAAAACATAAATGTGCTATTTAATTACTACACCGTTTTAACTTTTTACCCGTGACGGTATAACATAATATAAGACAGCTAAGAACATACGCCTAGTATAGTATTTATGTTATTTGATGGAACATGATGAACGAAAAACTAAATATATTTTATATGGACGGCAACTAGTTTTGTACTATCCGGTATATCGTTGCTGCTGATATCTATTTATTTAATGTTCTCTCTATAGTTAACAGAAAACCAGCCTGGTATTTAATGCAGGCATCTCTGTTGTTTTTTTTTTAATTTGCCCTTGTATTCCTACCATATTTTAATCGTCTTTAAGTCATTTTAAATGTTAAAAAAGTTTAACTTAGGTCCGAGGGTCGTTTAATCAGGAGATGGTGATTCAATATTGATAAGCTGTCAAAATGAAATATCATCACATATGACGGTGATAAATAAACATCGAGATTGCAAACTTAAACTAAACATCGTAGCGTTAACCTCTTTTGATGAACTATACTTAAAGGGTTTGTTTTAAGTAATTGCCTAGTTCGGCTTCAAAGCTTGTGTGATAACCTTCTGATTGACGTACCGGATGTTCGGACGGATAAACCAAGTGCTAAAGCACCCAAGTTGACTCAGAGGCCTCGCTTTCATCGGTCGACCATTTCAAAATGCGAGAAATCTTCAAAGGCATTACAGAAAGCCAATTCCTTTCTAAATGAGAGTACGTATATATCTCATAGAAATTAGCGAAGCCATAACTAAGAGGGAACGCAAATATAAAGGGCCGTTGAAATGTTAGAAGCCAACTGTGTACTCAAACAAATTGAAATCCCTTCAAGGTTTTCATGCCTTTAACTTTTGTGTACACAAATCATAAAAATAGATTTATTGTAATTTCTATTTTTATATATTTTATAGGCTGGCGTTTAACTATCATACGTGAAAGCTATAATGTGGTCAAGGGAGGTAAAACTCTAGCGCTAAATAACATTTTTGGTATTAACCTAGGCAGCAAGGGTTATACCAAAAAAAAATTGCTCTAAGGCGTAGCTGGTGATCACTGTTTGACAGATTGTATACTATTGCTAGAGTACGACTATACTCGTACCACTAGTAGATATGTAGTAGTTAAAAAAGCAAACATTAGAAAATGTTTTACCTTAAATAAAGTTGCATAACAACAGGCCGTAAAATACGTCATAAATATAAAATGAAGTTTAAAATTATGTATTTGTTAATTGGAAAGATGACGTCAAAAGTGTCTTTAATAAAATCCTAATAGAGCTTTCAATCATTCTAAATTCCGGCTGAAACCAAATAAACATTACAACATTGTTGATAACAGCCTTGGTTATATCCTTTTCTACTGAAATCTGAATGCATAAATTAATAAGTTTGTATGAAGGAAAATAAAAGTGACAACGCTTGATTTAGAAGCTGTTCTGACAACTGGCAGCTAATCTGTGTGAGCAAGGGATGAGGCCCGTCGAGACCGTGAGTTGACGCCGATCTGTCGCCGCTCGTAATTTGTGCCTAACGACGATCTATGGGTTCTAATATCTGATAAACTGCCGCACTCAGAGTGGTTATCATTCATTAAGTTAGATTTAAATGTTTTATGTTCAATTTGTATGATTGTAGAGTTCATTTCAGAACAGTTTTTATGCGTAGTTAATTTGAAACGTAATATCTTGAACAGTAGAGGTTTGTATATTGTCCCTAAAAGGAAAATAATAAAAACGTAGATTACTTTGTACTTATTCGTAAGAAAAATGAAGTTTTTACTTTAACGACACCTTCGTTACAATATCATGTTTATTTCAAATTCCTCAGTATATAACCGGTATCTAAACATACGACATTGAACTAAATTAATCATTTGCTAATTAATTTGCAGTACTAATTGTCGTTATCAAGGTTTATCACACTAGTATTATAAAGGCGCGGTTTGTGTGTTTGTGTGTATGTGTGTAAGTATGTTTGTTTCCTCTTCTCGCTGCTACGGCTGAACGGATTTGAATGAAATATGAAACATATATAACCTAGGATTAACACATAGGATACATTTTAACTTGAATAACGCGGGCAAAGCCACAGGGCACGGCAAATATTAAAACAAATTATTCGCTTGAGCTGTTAACCCGGAGTAGTCGTTGCTCCGCTTATTTAGGAAGATGACAGGGTTAAAATAGCGACAAAAGTTGCGTCCCAGTCATTTTTACCATTGTCTTACATCTAACCATTTGGTTTGAGAATGGCTGACGTCGGCACTTGTGAGCGGGAAGTGATGCAGCGGTCGTCGAGGCGAATAATAATTATACTCGTATCACAATATTGGGCCAGCATTCGGCAGCTGAAGATGAGAGATTGTGATAAACGAGAAAACAACAGCAATACAATACTAACAGCAATATATGACATAGATCCTGCACTTTTTAGTGAAACAAAAAACAATCTGTATACATAACTTCATATATAATCATACGATGGTGTTTGAGAGGTCTATTCCGGTGGATATCCCAAACTGATCCACTACTATTTATTATTAAAATAAATTTCAGTTCGTATCCACCAAACTTTTTTCATTCCGGTCCGATCCCCCGCAAAAGTTAATACTCTTATATATATATATATATACACGCTTTCACACGCACAGCCTCACACTAAGTTCGATGACTTGTGTCGTTAGTGCCGGAAACATTTAGGTACATTGCACACACACAATCACACTCAAAACCAGAAATACAAATCTTCAAGTCACGAATTTTCTTTTAATAGGTAGTAATGAGTACCTACGAGTTCAAGCGAGAATCGTCAATGTATGTCAACTGTACCGAAAATGAAAATTCAAATTTCTTGTCCCGACCCTTGGAAATGATGATCATTTTAAATTCTATAATATCTTGATTAGTTACTTCAACCCCCGGTAATTTGTCTACCTAAGTTATAAGGGCTCTTATAACGAAGGGAAATTAATTTAAACCTTTACATTCCGGATCTGATATTTTGAAGTATGATTTCAATCATTTTATCATACAACACGAGCAGGATAATAGAAAAGGAAGCTAACTGATCGCTTGATGGTCAGCTTCACGTTTGTTTAAAAATATTAATTGTAATACTTTAAATAACATTGTGTATGACCTAGTTCTGTTATATGTCTAAGAATTTTTGAGACAATTTCCCCGGAATAAATCTTGCTTGATAAGTTCTGATATGTGTAAATAATAGGGGTAAAAATATTTTCCCATATATAATACATAGGTAAAGATTTGTTCAACCACTTATAGTTAGACTTAAAAGGTTACCTTATGGTATATAGTTACCCTTATTCATAGTGGATTCTACAAAGTATTAGGAAAAATTACAAACATAACAGGAAAACCTATAGATACAAAAACTTGACACAGGAAAAAAACGGTATTACGTTCCACGTGGACTATTGGAAATATGATCGTGCATATTGCAAGAGATGAAACTCTGAAGTACTATCCATTATCAGCAACAGACGAGGCTTCTGGAGAATTCGGCACCTAGAAATAATATACTCGTCGCAGCTGGATTATGTCAAATCAGCTACTCCATTTGACGACTGCATCATCATCAAATTCAAAGACGCATTGCCACAGTATTGAAAGCAGTCTAATATTAGTACAATGACGAACGAAACGTCGTCAGGAATTTTTTTTTATTTATACCTAGATTGTCCTTCAGCTTTACTCGAATAAAAGTAGTCTAGTTGCATTCCAAATTCTGAACTATTTCTTATCTTACGAAATATTATCCAATCCAAGACCTCAATAGAAAACCAAAAATACAATATGGTAAATATCCCATTTCTAACAATAATCTAAATGTGAGTAATGATGGCAATTTCAAATCTTGTATAAGTAATATAAATAATTTAACAAATACTGCGTAAACATACACCTCATTTATAAATCTTCGGTCGCATTTTCACTCTCAATCAGGCGAAATAGTGGTCAAAGAAAATCATTTGACCACTGTTTCTAGTAAAAACAAATTTGCACAAACACTTACCCAATAATTTTCTAATATACTCGTAAAATAATATTGTACAAGAAGATGTACAACTTATTTCTGTATAGACGTCAAAATCTAACCGCTAAGTCTTCAACATCTGGTAGGTATGACGCACTAACATAGATAATCTTAAGGTTTAAACTTACAAGTCAAGTTTCTCTAGGCTTTTGTCTATTGTTGTCTATCCAAATGTAAAAATACTTCCAAATGTAACACAGATAATAATCTCATACCTTTGACCCGAGTCCTACCTAGCTGCTACACTTAGGTATTATGTAGCTTTAACAACTCATAACAAAATCGTAATCTGTATACACAGATTACGATTTCCTTCCAGGCCAATTTTAAATTTATAGATACGTATGTATCTATAAATTTTAAACATAAACATAAACGCTTTCACACTCACAGCCCCACACTAAGTTCAATGACTTGTGTCGTGGGTGCCGGAAACATTCACATCACACACACAATCACAACCAGAACCAGAACCAGAAACACAAATTTTCCTTGGGGAGAAAACTTGTGTTCCCGCCGGGAATCGAACCCGATACCCCTGCTTAGAAGGCGAACGCTCACCCAACTTAGCCAACGGGCAGTTAAAATTGGGATTTAATAATCTGGGAGGTATTCCTAAAATTTAATATTTTTTTTAACTAAACGACGGTTTTACCAACACCATCTATGGTATCCTTTGCCGGAATTTATATTTCGGCTGATTTGTAATTTTTAAGTAGGTACAAGTGAAAAAATGAAAAATGTTTATTTTGCAGCGGTTAGTGGTTAAAGTTTACAAACAATTTATTATAATATTATATAATTTATTAACAAGTTGATACACATTAATTATACATTTTGCTAATCGCTGATGATAGCTTACAGGTGCAAGGATATATCTATGGCCTTCACACTAGGCAAGCCTGTATCGTGAAGACCCAATACGGATAACAAATTACATTAGACAAATTAGTCAAAAACTCGTACTTAGTGTACTTCATAATAAATCACATTTCGATAATAATATATATTATTATGACCAGCATTCCCAAAAATAAAGTAGAAACAGTGATTACTGTATCGCCCAAGTATATAGTCCCAAATGAGAGCCTTCGCCATTTTGGAAGATAACGGTTAGAAATGTGACATAGTTGCCAACACCATCCCGATATGACTCGATAAAAATGTATCCAGACTACGACCTTATCATGGTAGAGTGACAAATACATCTACAATATTAACAATACCACGGAAGACAATTGTTTCAAACGTATTATATGATAAAACTTGCGTGCAAGATGCTACCCGTCGCTATCAGTGTAAATAGAATAGAAATACGAGAGGCAACGAGGTTTTATCAGCAATAATATTACAGCTATTTTTGTACTGAATGATTCTATGCATTACGATGGTAAATCGTCTGATGGAATGACCTTTTCATTCCTTTGAAGATGGGATAGCTTTTAGTGCGGGATATAGGAAGATACTTAATGTGTCGACATTTTGGCGATGAAGATTGGGAATGACTGGAACTGGCCGAAACGCCGTGCTAATTGCTGGCCAGCATCAGCAGCAAATCAACGCAATCTCATCAACATCCTGATTCTATTAAGACTGAGAATTAATTTAGTGCGATTGGCAATTTGTAGACGGACTGGTGTATCTTCGCTTATCATCAGGTGAGATAGTGGTCGAACGTTTACCTATTTTGAATATAAAATACTTATTTATGTTTGGGTTAAGTTATTTTAGCATTCATATTTTTTATTTTGCACATCGGTAAATTTTATTTAATTACTTATTTATTTTATATTGTATCCATAACTATAGGTTGTCATGACAGTTATCTCAAATCACCAACTTAGTGACTAGTGACACAAACATTATAAAAACGAAACTTAGTAATTCACAATTTAGTCATTGTTTTTTTTTTTAATTTTAACCCTTAATTTATATTATAGGTTACGAACACGTGAACAAAAAAATGAGTTTGTAATATTAGCATATCAAACTGCCGGTAATGAACTCAGCACATAAAAGAAAAGAGTTGAGAGAGAACTTGAACATTATGTATTTCATGTAAAGATAATAAAAATAATCACTAATAATTATTTTAAGCAAATTAAATAATATCATAACTTATATCTCATTGTAATTGTTGCTTTCGAATGTTCATCCCACGCCATAAAGTTTTCTTTTAAACTTTACAGGCGTTGAAGCCTTTGGGGTGGAAATTCTTAAAATGAGTCTGATAAATAAATTAGTGGAGTCAGTTACTAAAATTCCACTCTCAATTTCATTTTATTTTTAGCTACTTCTTGAATTTATAACGTACCTTTATATTTAATGTAAGGAAATCGTTTTAAAATATTTTACAAATTAATGTCAAACGCAAAACATCAAACAAGGTAAGTTACTCAAATACGTCTCCTTCAGCTTTATATATAGGTACTTACATAGAATAGAATACAAATTTATTGTATAACTGTGTATAAAAAGATCCTAATGTAGGTTATCATAAGCGTTACAACAGCCTGCTCTTTCGGGCGTACAATATTTAATTTATCTGAGAAACTAAAATAAGAGGTAGGTATTTTGTTGTTAAAACATAAAGGTCTTAACTATTTCCACATTCTCTTTATATCATCAATGAAGGTAATGTATACAATACTTTTTTGGCTGTACATTGAATATTTTAGCTAACTAAGATACTTTATCACAATTTATACAACACAAGTATCAAATGCCACATCCAACTATACTCTTTAGATCGTTGTTTGATGTCTCATGTATATGAAAACTGAAGTTTGATTGGAACTGAAAGTCCCGTCAGACCAACTTTGAACGAAATGACAGGGCACATAAGGATCTTTGATTTAAATGCGCTTCGCTGACCACTAATATGTTGTGTCGCTGCCACGCCAAAACAACCCTTACAGATGCGGAAAAAAATATTTATGGAATACGGGAACTGTTACTAAGCCTGTGTTAGAAATACTCGTAATACTCGAGTATCAATTCTTTTGCTTTTTTTTATAATTTGGTTGGTGAAAATTAGTTCAGTATGTAAGATACTATACTGATTCATACAAAGACGTTCATTTGAAGTTAAAAATAATTCAAACGAAAAAAATATTTTTGCGACTTTTTTGTACTTACTTATAAGTTATAGATGGACTCGTTTCGAATGAGGCTTGGAGATAATCAAAAATAAACCCCCTCTCCCTCTCCTCTCAAAAATGTTAGTTACCTAAGCCAGTCCCATCTTCGGCCGCATCGTCACTTTCCATCAGGTGAGATGGTGGTCAAATGCTTGCCTATGAATGTTTGTATCAATAACGGGATATTTTCCAAGTATTTCGTTTGTAAGTTTCCGATACTTCCGCACTATTGCTAAATATCTCGTTATTGACATATACAAACATTTATAATGTAAGTAACCACGGTAGCTTAAAAACGCTTGCCAGCATAAAAAAATAACATCATTGCAATTGCTGGTACAGTAACTAACAATAACTGTCACAGCGTGCTTAAAATTTTTGGTGTTGTATAATGGATTTCCATGTTATTAGTTTCGAATATAAGCCTTATCGCCGGGGATTAAAGTAAAAGATGTAAGTAAATTATTGTAATCTGTTGGCGCCGCGGCGCTTGCCTGGTAATTGGGGTATTCTGGACAGATAACAGCTCCATAAGTTTCCATTTCACTGATTATCATAGGACAGATATTGGTACTTAGCCTTTTATGGTCGTCAATGAAGATACGTACGATGTGTGTTCCTACGTGATTTTTTTAGCTGTATGGGCAGTATTACGTTATTTCGTTTAGGCATCCTTTATTAGTTCGTCTCTGTCCGTCTGTTCGTCCGTCACGTGGCGTAACGTGCATATTCTCTGTTTATGGCGTACATGAGCGTCTGTGCTCTCGACATCAATTCACAAATCAACTCTTGAAGAGTATGTTATTATGGTTTGGTACCTAATCTCATTATGCGGCTTCAATAACATACATACTCCTCAAATACGTAAGCGGTAGTGAAAGGTAAAGCATGCGCCACAGCGAAGTCCGTACAGCGAAGGAGTGGAACTCATTGCCTGCGTCTTTGTTTCCTGAACGGTATAATCTGGGTGTCTTCAAGTCTTGAGTGAATAGGTACCTTCTAGGCAAGCATGTTCCATCTTTGGCCGCATCGTCACTTTCCATCAGGTGAGATAGCGGTCAAATGCTTGCCTATCTAGTATAAAAAAAAAAAAAAAGTCCAACAAAAAACTCTAAGCATCATAACAATACATAAACATAAACGATTTCACACTCACAGCCTCACACTAAATTCAATCATTTGCGTCGTGGCCGGAAACATTCACATCACACGCACAATCATACCCAAAACCATTAAAAGTTTTAAAATAGTGCGTAAATGATCTCATATAAACGAGTACAATGCGAGTGAGTACAATATAAACGATTATAACAATGTTTAATGCATGGTGCGACGCGCAACGTGACGCTAAATGCGACGCAAAACGCGTCACTCAACACAACGCGCGACGCTCATTTAACAGCGTCCGAGGGCTTATGTATAGAACTCAAGTCTTTGGAGGAAATTCCAAGCAACAAGCTCTTAATGGTAAATTAGAGTACTTACATTAAATAATTTAAACGCAAGCAAAGCTTAAAAACCGACTTTAAATAATTAATTTAATTTAAACACCGCTTCATCTTCAGAACCCTTGATCTGATTAAATGAATTAAATACGCATTATTGAGGATAACTCAAAAACTACTGGTCAATACTATGGTAAAATTTAAAAACCAGCTTTTAAATAAAACATTAAAATCAGTTCACCTAGAAAAAAGTTCTGAGGTAACACAAATAAAAAAATACAGTCAAATTAATAATCTCCTCTTTATTTTGAAGTTGGTTTAAATTTCTACATTTACTACTACTACGCTATTGACCCATTTAGTATTATTTATATGTTGTAAATCAGCCTTATTTAATTAGGATAGTAGTTTATATTAATAATTTATTATAAGTTATAAGTTTAGTTTATAATAATAAGTTATTATTTAGTACCTTTATATAAATAATTGATTATAAGCAATATTTGGATAAGATTACAAGTAAATTAAACTGTTATAATAAGAATAGAAATTCCCTCCTCTCTTTGATACAAAGAGTTGAATCGCCTATTATTTGTCCCCTCTAAATTAGCTTACAATTAAATAGTTGCGTAGCTGTAGACAATGTATTTCCGTTACTTTAATGGCAGGCATTTTACCTCGATAAGCTATAACGTAAAGAAGAATAAAGTGATTACTGTCTATCAACTGGCGCTTTCGACATAAAAGGTTTTCCTCGATCATTCTGCTACAATTACAATATGATTTTCACGACGCCTCTATTTGAAAAGGGTTAGAAGGTTTCAAACGCAAACAACGAAGGGAACAAAAGGGAAGTCGTAAATCTATCGAGTCAGGCTTTTTCGTGATAATTCTTTTCTAAACTTAGTGTAGTTTCCAGATGAAACTAGCCTTTCTATTGAAGTAACAACATGGTCAAGTGAATCGTAGTTAATGTCGATTTTTGTATATATACATTTTCATTAGCAGCCGGACTGAACATTTTGTTACGATCGACAAGGCGGACCGCGCTACGTGTGTTTGACTTTCAACTAAGTGTTACCGAGATTTAAAGGGTATGTTAAGCCGTTGGTCGCGGTTATTAGTCAGTAAAATGACTGTCGTTAAACAAAGCCTTCAGTTTTCCTGAAAAATCCTGACACCAAAACCACCTACGATAAAGAAGAAGAAAGCAGTAGAACAAGACCTTCCGTCCTTCTGTCAGTCTGTCTCCCACCGAATGGAGTCAGCACAACTTAAAACTCACCAGTGATTCTTTTTGTAAAAACATTCAGCAAGAGCTTGTTGAGCGGCCTTTATTAATCTTCAATAATTACTTTATTCGTTTCTAATTTATATATTACAAATACAATACAATACAATACAAATACTCTTTATTGCACACCAAGAAAAATATTAATTAACAATAGAAAAAATAACAATATAGCAGTACAATCGGCGGCCTTATCGCTAAGCAGCGATCTCTTCCAGGCAACCTTAGGATGGAGAGGATAAAAAAGTTTAACAGAAAGTGATCGGTGGTGCGGCAATGATCATTATACATACATGCAATATTTTAAACATACATATAATTATTAATGTAATTAAACAAATCATATACATATAGTTACATACATAAATAAATTAAAGATAAATACAAAATATATAAATAATATACAATACATATATAAATATTATAATACACATACTTAAAATAACCTAAAAATAAATAAATATTAGTGATGAAACATGATAATAATTTCATATAAGCTGTGATAAATAATGTTTTTTTACTCTTATTTTAAATGACTCGAGTGTTTGCGTCTTTCTTATAAAAGTAGGCAGCGCATTCCACAGACGAACCGCTTGAATAGCAAAAGATTTGTCTGTGAATACAGTACTATGTATGGGCATTTTAAGTTACAAATGTTAATTTTACAAGTCAATACAAATTAAGCAATAATTAATGTCGTCATAATGCACACGATATTGATTTAATTTATTTATATTAACAAGAAAATGTCATGAATGAATAAATCAATAAATAATAATAAATAAATACACAGCCTATACTTCAATTGAGAGTAGATCGTGTCGTCGTGAAGTAGCATCCTAGAACCTCACTCGAGGCCATTCGTGCTACTCGGCTGAGTGCGAAACATGCACTTCCTAGGGCCTCCCTTGTCCCTTTGGTGAGTCGTTATCTCATTTGTTAACAGGCAGGGGTACCATGTGTTGATGAAGTCACCTTGGGTGACTTGTATATACCTATAGAGGAAAAGTAAACAATTAATTAATGGGTCCTTCTCTACGTGTAGTCGTATACCAATGCTGTGAATGGCCTCTGCCTTACGTCATTCATTCCGGTGACCAAATTTCTGATTTTGGTTTGTTGTCATCAATATCAGTCATTTGGTAGCCGTAAAGCGTGAGCATATTAGTAAAACAATGGCCTATTTGAATATGCATACTTCATGACTCCAGACTAATTAATCATTATGATATATGATTTGGAAATCCCAGCACTTCAGTAATTCCATATCAAGTATGGTGTTGTAGGTTTTTGAACTGTGATTTTTTTGTTATCTGTATTTTGAATAATTTATATTTCCGTATGGTTCATATCGTACTTTCATGATATTATAAATCCGGAATAGTAAAATATTTTCTTAACTATTTATTTTAGACTTCAGCAACGTCTGAAACCAATCTTTCTTAATTAAAAAAGGTAATGCAGTCTGATCGCTTATTTTAACGTTTTATCCACTAAATTTATAACTGTAGCAATATCCATTAACAACAGTTCACGTAGTTTAATTTGGAAAGTGTTGTCTCTCATAGTTCGTTATGTCTTATCTATTATAATAATCAATGTTTGTTTTATTATATTTCATACGTAGCCATATCGTTCAGCCAGAGCGTTTTGAATACGCCAACGAAGGTTCCTGGTCAAAAAAACTGGAATAGTTGCAAATAGACTTTGTTTGATCGAACAAAGCGAGATATCTAAGTTGACTTATCTAAGTAAATTCTGGATCCCTCCACAAAATTATCGTTAATTAAGAAAGTTAGCCAACAGAATATATAGCAGAAGACTAAATTCTGAAAACAATTAGGTCGAAAAACTTTTGGGTTAGTTCAGTAACCCGCGTTAAAGTTATTTTCATTAGTTGTCCTAACTAATGAGAGTAGTATCTTTTGGTTCTTATTTATTCTCCGCTGCTTCTTATATATTTTAAATATAAAGAAGATACTTAATACGTAAGTATAATACAAAGAAAATACTTTTTTTTATATTCTTAAGTAAAAATATGTGTTTATTCTACTTGATCCGATGAAGTTATTTTTCACTTCTTGTTAAAATTCTTGTAAATGGACTTTTCCTTTCCATTTTTGCATCTGGTTCTAGGTGTGACTTGTATGTGTATGTCTGTCATATTTACTTATTTTAAGACTAAGACAATTAGATCACGCAACTTTAATAATCACGATAATTTCATATAAAAAAAACTTAGTCTTATTAAATTATATTAGTTTTTTTCTATATAATTTATATGCCTTCTGTTTTCTGTAAATTGCAAACAAAATATTAAAAAAATTAACTAAGATGTCTAATGTAATGTCTAGTGTAAAACGTTTTCAATTATATTATAGTAGCGGCGCAGCGGTAAATAAAGCCATGTATTTTCTTACATTATTACTAAAGTTAAATACGTGCGGATGGGTTGAATTACATCTCAGCAAAAAAAAAATGTTATGGTATGGTAGGTATGTTTGTACCTTCTAGGCAAGCACATCTTCGGCCGTATCATCACTTTCCATCAGGTGAGATTGTGGTCGAATGCTTGCCAATCGGGCATAAAAAAATGTAATAAATGAGCTCACAATAGATATTCAGTCAATTAAATAGAATAACGTCTAACGATATGTTTTATATGTTATTTTATCAACAATACAAACAGACAATCGTGTTTGTTTTGGATGTCAACACACATATAAACATAAGATTATCGACCCCTTGTGGTCACACTTATAGTTACTACATAGGAAATATAAATTACCGATTGTTTTCTCATATAAAACTAAACAGTTTAGTAAATGAATATAGAACTCTGTATAATATGTGTATAAGTCATGAAAATTACACGCAATCAGTGAAGGTATAATTTACTATTATTTTTTAATAATATCCTAACTTTATAGAGGCATTGTCCAAAATTTTCTAAAACTATAAGTAGATATACAGCGAAGAGGTCACAACAAGCTATTGAGCTTATTGGTAATGCGAAGTGAATCCCACTAAAAGTAGCGTGCCCATAATGCCGGCGCATTGCCTCTGAATTGGAATACTAACGTACCTACGTACTCTTCGTTAAGTCAGATAAGTAGGCATTTTGATCTTACGTTGCCGCGAACCGGCAGTCTTATACATATTGAATTTTACTCAATAATAATTGATTTTCGGTCGCCAAAATAGGTAGATATAATAATCAGCCATTAAAAAGGCGTACTATTCATTATTTGTTGCTGAAGTAACCTTATTCTGATTTCATCTGTGTATCATTTTTTAATTATTAACAGTATTTATAATTAATTCCACGTTTCGATTATAACAATGAACGTCTGGTAAACATCCGCAAAGCAAGTTTTAACTCTTTGTGATGAAAGTAAGATTGGTTTATACATAGACTCATCGTCCTTATAAATACATTTAGAAATCGCTACTCTTATAATAAAGCCGCTGTATCCTGCGTCTATGTCGTTCTTCTCATCATACCTCATACATACATTAAATCTAGAGTATGTGTGTGTATATTTGTTTACTTATTTTAATATATTATATTAAAATAAGTAAACAATATTGCATTCTAGAGATACGAGCATATAATATTCTAGAGATGACTGTGATTTTGTGAATCTGATAATAAGTTTTAATTTTCATGACGTCATTAATTAAAACGTTAAGAGGGTATATTTAAAACGTGGCATACTAGCAAATTTGCAAGTACAAAATCACTACAAAAAATCTTCAGATATAGAACCTTCTGATTTTTCTCTTTGTGTTGTGTTGAAGACCATGTCCTGACATAATTTTTTTTTATCCAGTTTAATGTAGCTAAACCGTGCCCAGAATGTTATAAATAAAAATAGGTAAACAAGTGACAATTACATGATAAATTCACAATGACCGAGCGGTAATTGTAGCGGTAATTAAAAAGCTATAATTAAAGTAATATCGATGATTACATGAATCAAAGCGCGGTGGCACGCCATCGTTACCGAGGGATTTAATTACTAATTAATTAAATCGCGTTTTATATATAAAGGTCTGCTGCCTGTGGTTTGTTTATATCAGGTGATGAAGGTAGAGGCTCGCATGTTTAATGACCACAGTTTGGTCAAACCCTGCGATTCGGGGAGAAATTAAAGTAATACATTTCTTTTTGTAAATGTAATAGGTGGAGTTTATTTATAAAAAGCTTTGCACTTCTAATTTGAATTATTTAAATGGGATAGCCTTGGTCTTATTTGCTGAAGTCTAGACTATTTATGTCATATAATATCATCAAACTATTTACATTTTCACAATTTACCAGATTCATATTGTGATAGTGTGTCCGGTAGCTTTGTCCGTCTTAATTATAATAGAATATTCTATTACAATCCGATTGTCATTTATAACAGTCTTAAAATAATGTGCTCAGAGCTCAGCCTAACAAACGCATTTTAATTCTAATATTGAATAGGGGCGATAAGTTTTGTACTGACATCCTGTTTTGGGCGTATATTAACGTTCCCCCGACAGCTCTTAATAGAGTCATCCCAATGTCTGTTTTATGCGCATAAATGTACTTACCGAGTCACTCGCGATTTTTAGAAGTTTTTAATACAATAATGATTATACTTACAAAGTCATCCAAGTGCACAAATAGCAGGCGTTCACCTAGAAGCAGTAGTTAAGCTGTAAATTTATACACTGGAGTAATCCGCTGTGTAATCGGCCGTGATGGTCGATAACAACCCGTTATGATGCCAGCTTAATAGGCGCACGGGATACCTAACGGTAATTAATGTTACGTAACTTTATAGTTGCCCGCTAATTGACCAGGAACTATTATAATATTACTTATAATCTAAATTTGATAGAGCTGTACAAAGTAATTTGTAAATTGTCAGCGTCCTCTCGGGATATCGTTCCATTGAGACCAACGTCTTTCTTGGTGCGGCTGTTGTAAATTCTGTTTTATGATTTTGCAAACAAATTTTATAATATATATCTTTTCTGTTAAGTTTAAGGTGTCAAATGTCTACTGGCGTTGGCGTGAATATTACGAGGCGCGGCGCTGTAATGCAGCGTAGTTTAAACAACTATTTATTATAGATCTTTATTGCATCATATAATATTGTTACATTTAACTAAAAACTACATTAAAACTAACTATAACTAGATATATATAGATAATACATCAACTTTATTATTATTGAAAAAATGGCACTCAGAATAAATGAGCCTAGGATTAGAACAAGAATCAAAGTTTGAGAGCTTTCTGGTATACTCGTAGCCTACGAGTATACCAGAAAGCTACGAGTCGTACGAGTCGTAGGATCCGTTTAGTAGAGTATTTAAAAAAATTAGAAGAAAATGACGGTGATTGTATCCGTTATATGCATACTTATTCGAACTGATTACTGGCGTAATTGGGTGCTTGTCTGCCATTTAAGCAGAGGTATTTGGTTCTATTCACGGAATACAAGATTTCTCAGCTAAGAAAATTTGTGTTTCTGGTTCTGGGTATCATCGTGTGCGATGCGAATGTTTCCGGCACCCAAGACACAAGTCATCAAACTTAGTGTAGGGCTGTAAGAGGGGTAGCGTTTTTGTTTATAATATTTTTCCCATACTACCCAATTTGGTAATACTCCGCATTGTCTATGAGTGATTTACAATATCTGTGATATTTAATTTATTTATACCGTTAATACGTTTACCAAATGGTTTCGGTTGTTAGTTGTAAGACAAATCAATACTGAAAGAGACTGAACCCCACAACACAGGACTTATCCTAGTGTGGGATACAGGGCTCACCAACTATAATTATGTGTACAAATGTTAGTCTGTGTAATATTTTTTGTAAATGAAATAAATTATTATTATTATTATTAAATAAACGTTAAGCCATATCAGATATGCATACCTTTAAAGGGGCCTGAGAATTAAAACACTACGAATGTTCGATAGCGACTATAAATGAATTAATAAGTTTATTAAGCGCTTACGCTTAACAATATATATATATATATATATATATATATATATATATATATATATAATACGCTAAACCTTTTGACTTAGTATAAACCATTTGATATCATATTTACTTTCTATTATTATAAAACTGGGAATAACATTGTATCACAAAGAAACGATTTTTGCGGCGTACAATTAACAAAGGAAAAGTATAATGTAGTATGGGATATTTGTGTTACTTTTCAACCGACTTCAAATAAAGATGTTCTCAATTCGACTGTCTGTTTATTTTTTTGTATGTATGTTACGCGATATATCCACCAAATATGAATCGTTTTTGATGTTTTTTTTTGTTTGGTAGATTATACTTTAGAGGTGGTCCCATGTAAATTTTATTGAAATCAATCTAGCCAAAACCAAAATTGAAGCGGTAAAGTTGGTTTTTAACCTTTGCTTGCGTTTAATTATGTTTATCTCCTAAGCTCAAATAATAGTGCACACTGCCTTCAAGTCCAAAGATTTCATTTCATTTCATTTCATTTATTATACACACAATTATAACATCATTACAGCCTTAGCCAAGACGATGTTATAAGGAAATACATAGCACTTAATTTAATATACATATATATAGTTTGTAATAAAATATACCTAATTTTCTAGAACTTTCTGTACCGCCTCTGTGAATTGCGGCAGGGAGACATTAAAAATATCTTGATCGTTCGATACACTATTTATAATTCGTATTGCCCGAGACAAAGGTGAAAACTTAAGTAAGTTGGTCCTCGGTGTGGGCACCTCGAGCGTGGGCGTAGGACGGCGCGCGCCTCCCGCCCCCGCCGGCGCGCGCAGCCGCAGCGCCGCCAGCACCTCCGGGTGGTGCAGGAGGCCGCGCAGCACGCGGAACACGTACCGCGCCAGCGCCACGTCGCGCCGCACGCTCAGCCGACTGTACCCCACCATGCCGATAACGAACAGGCTCGGGTACATGAGCGGGTAGAACGGGTACACACCGAATTCCTTCTTATACAAAAATCGACAAAACTTATTTTGTATCTTTTCTACCATGAGGCTATACTTAGCTTCGTTGGGATTCCAGATCATGGCGCTCGTTTCGAGATGACTCCTGACGAGCGCATTATATAAAATTTTAATAATATCGATATTATTGAAATCCTTCCCTTCCCGAAGTATAAAACCTAGGTTCCGGAAGGATTTGCCGCATATATCGATAATATGCTCGCGAAACATTAGTTCGGGTACCATTTTGATGCCTAGGTCCCGCACCTCGTTGACTCGCGGCATCACGACCGAGTCCATCTCGTAAACGTGGTGCAGTGGAGTACGTGCGCGGCTAAAAGTCATTATGGCACATTTGTTGACGTTAAAATTTAACTTATTCGTTTTACTCCACTGCACCACATTATCGATATCCCGCTGCAGTCGTTGACAATCCGAAGTGCCCTCCACTGACAAAAACAGCTTCAAGTCGTCTGCGAACAGCAAACACCTTGACTCCTCCACAACAGACGGCAGATCGTTAATCATAAGGATAAATTCTAACGGCCCGAGGTTGCTACCCTGACTCACGCCCGAAAGCGTTAGATAGGGTGCCGACTCGTATCCCGCGTAATCCACATATTGGCGGCGGTTGCCGAGGTAACTCGCGAAAAACTTTAGAAGGTGCGGTGTGAACCCTAACCCGGCGAACTTAGCCAGAAGAATATCATTGTCGACCATATCGAATGCGCGGCTAAAATCGAAATATGCGGTGTCTACCTGCCCAGATGCATCTATTGCTGGAGCTAAGTACGTCATAAATGACATCAGGTTACTTCCTGTACTTCGACTCGGCCGGAAACCATGCTGAGCGTCAGTCAGCTGTGCACTCACTTGGGTATAAATACATTTGTGCAGCGCCGACTCAAACACCTTTGCGAACGCCGACAGCACAGCCACCGGTCGGTAGCCGCTTACGTCAGAACCCGAGCTCGCTTTCGGTACCGGGATTACTCTGGTTAATTTCCAACGATCCGGGTATGAGCCCACCATTAAAAATAAATTAAAAATATGCAGTAAGGGTTCTTCAAATACTGAGCTACAATCCCTAACCATGTAGGGTGGTATACCATCTGGGCCCGCTGACTGCTTGGGCTTCAGGCGGCGGAGCACAGCACGCAGCTCGCGTAGGCCGAGCTGGCCGACGTGTACGCGAGCTGCGCCCGCGCCCGCGCCGCCCGCGCTCTCCGCCGCCGCCGGGTCCAGGATCGGTCGTTCCGCTCGGTACACAGAATGAAAGTAAGAAGCGAAGCATTCTGCGCAATCTTTTTCACTTAATTCTTGTCCATTGTTCGTGATCCGATTTTTAGCTCGTTTGACTCGCTTGCCCCTGATGTAATTCCAAAATGATTTAGGGTCATTTTTAACGTTCGCCTGAATTTTGTTCTGGTAAGCTCTATAGGTTGTATATAATTTAATTTTGACTTTAGCTCGATAATCTGAAAAGCTCTCATAATCACTCTGCGATCCGGTCGCTTTGTATAATTTGTGGTACCGCCACTTTGTCCTAATATCGCTTATGAGATCGGGAGTAAACCAGTTTGGATAGTTATAGGTAGATTTAGTATTATGTAATTTACGTATTTTCTTAGGAGTGCATTCACCGATGGCTTCGTTAACTACTTTATACAGAAAAGTTAACGCCTCATCAGGGTCCTGTATATCATACAAAGCATCCCAATCTATACTATAGAAATTACTGTATAATCTATAAAAATCCGTTTTATTAAAATTCCAACTTTGCTTCCTATTTGACATGTCATCTTGACCACCTTGCTTCGATGATCCCGTTGACAACGGTTGTCGGCGCAAGCGCATCGCCGCGCTTACCATCAGTGGCGGGTGATGAACGTCAACATCAACTAATGGTTCGTCCGACTGTTTTACCACCAAGTCACTCGCACAAAACGTTGTTAATACTAAGTCTAGTGCACGATCATTTACATTAAAAATATTGTTTACCTGCCGAAATCCACAGAAGGCGATCACATATTCTAAATAACATTGAACTTCTACTGATGTAGAAGGCATATTAAAGTCACCAAACACAAGAACATTAGAATATTTGACACATACGTTTTCTAGAATCTGAAATAAATGCATGTATTCGTTTGAATCACATTTTGGTGGAATATAAACCACACAACATAAAAATAAACAATTATTTCTTCGGTGTACCGTCGCGCAAACAATCTCAAATAAGGCAGAGTTTACATTGGCGATCGAAACACGTTGCAGTTCTAGGCGTGGCGATGCCGCTAGAAATACACCACCCTGTTTGCGACCATCAGTTCGGTCGCATCTAAGAATTTTAAACTCGGGTGGAATAACTTCCCCGTCGTAAATAGACTCATTAAGACCCGATTCCGTGATGGCAAAAAGGTCACAAGTCGATGTCAATATGTTAGTACAGAATGTTTGTGTTTTCGTCCGCAGTCCTCGAACATTCTGGTAAAATACATGAATGTCTATAGATTTACTAGTCATTCTTCGTTGGCTTCCGAAAGTTGCGAAACCACACCCATTCATTAAACTGACTATTTACAGGCCAGCTGTCCGCACAGTTGATTTTATCAAAAAGCAACTCGGGTACTCCGACCATAAATGACGAATAGTCTCGTTTGGTCTTAAGAATTATTTTTTCAACCTTTACATCGCTGGTTCCACAGATCTTCGTGACATGTTCCAATATGGCTTTCTCAGAAGTGTCGGTGTGGAGTGACCATACGTGCAAAAATTTCTTTTTTTGTATTGCCTGAAATGTAGAAATTTGCACATTTTCTCCTGATAGGATAGAATGCTTTTTTGCCTTCTTTGAGTTACTTACAACCTTCCACTCTTCAGACTCATTAGTCTCCTTCTCTCGCATTGCAGGAGGTGCGATGGCGATCGATAACACGCCGTCATTTTGCTTCGGTTGTGTAGACGCTGCCTTAGTAGTTCGCTTTATGGCCCGGCGCTCGCGTTCCGATACCGGTTTAGGTAAACCCGGCGCTATAGCATTCTCACTGTTTGTCTCACTCGCACTCAAGGTAGTTGAAGCAATGCCCGAATCTTCTGTCTTGCTTCTCATTGCTTCCATTGATGATAAATTTGCAAGTAGCTTTTCAATCATAGAAGAAAGATCTCCAATTACCCTTATTTGTTCATTAATTTTGGAACCGTTGTTTTCAATAATCCGATGCTGATCTTCAATTTTCTTATTTAGGGCTTCAATAAGAGCGGATTGAGCCACGACTTTTGTTGTCAACGAAGACACTTTCTTAGACATATCACTAATTGCCGCTTCCGCGTTAAATTTCGACATCTTATACCGATTTTCGGAATAAATTCACAGAGACTATGTTCGCGTGTCGATAGACGATAGACGAAAAAAAAGATGTAGCAATAACGTGAAAATAAATCTCTTGATCCTTCATCAATCAAGAGAGCTTGTCAAACCGATAGGATCAAGTTGACTGATGGTTGTCGTTAAACAAGACTGACGGAATAGATAAACACCGTCTGTGGCTTTACGGGAATATCAGAATTAAATTCAACTTGTGCGAACTACCTACATTAAGAATTTATGGTACTATTGGCAGCTGCAGCTGACGTGCACAAAAAACTGTCTGCTGAAACCTTGGTCTGCGTAAATTTGTGGTTTACTCTATGAGGATAGAGACTAATTACGTTCCAAATTTTATCCATTTCCGTCTATCTGTTGCAAACTCTCTCTCTCTCTCTCTCTATGACACTACAGAAATGTTGTATGTTTTAATATTAATGTGCTTGTCTATTTATAAAGTTTTGTATTTTGTTATGAAAATTCTGAGTCATACTCATGATTACTTAATTGTAAGTGATTTCGGTGAAAAACCTATAGTTGCAAAATAAACAATTGCAGCGAGACTCGGACTCCTGTTGTATGTGTTTATGTGTATTTCTATCAATTTTACCACCCTCTAGGAAATTTATGATAATCTGACTATGTCCATACAAGCAAACGGTAAAGAAAAGGCAACCTTAACTTCCTGTGTATTAATTAATTTCCCATCAAACCTAATCGTCCATCGTAAATTAATTCAGCGAATATGTACACAGAACTATATGCAAATAAAGGCCGCGTCTCACTGTTTGCTCTAGCGATATCACGCTATTTACATTTCCCCTGGGCTTGGAATTTTCCGCCAGAACAAAGGAAGATGTTTAACAAGGAAATGAACATACACAACTGTGCAGCTACCGTTTATCTGCACAACAACACTATTAAACTGTAATTACTGAGTGTCGCTGTACAGAAAAAAATAAAGGAACTTTCGTTCCAAAATTCGAATACTTACGAGAGTAGTACTGGGATGAGTAAGACTCTAGTAAAATAGACACTTTTCAATTTAACGCAAACCAAATCTTACTCTAAAGAAGGGACATGCTAGAGTCTTTGGTCAATTTCAAACAAACTTCATAGGTAAAATAATTTTTCAAATATTTTATAATGTCTCATTTTCACCAAAAACTTTTAGTAAAATGTCAACTAGTACTTCCTTAGTCTCTAAGTATCTCATAAAACGTGCATAGTGGTGGTACACTGGGCCGATAACTACAAAACCAAATTGCAATAATTATGATGTCTTGAATAAAAATATAAAAAGAACCTCAGAGGAATTGAGATTATGAGATTTCACTGCGGAATTATTAATTTGACAGCTATTAATTTAATAAAACCAATCGCTTCCTTGTAATTGCAAGGAAAGTGTATAATAGACGACTATGACAATGGATGATGAAGTCATCGGTCAATGAATTAAAATTAAAGTAAGTTTATTTAGTACTAAATACACTCTTAATATAACAAGTATAAAATAAACACTTTCACATCAAACATCTTTGATTGTTTATTGTGGAAGATCTGCCACACTAAAATAAAACCCTGCTTACAATTTTTCTATCAATTTAAAGTCAAATATTATTCATATTTGTATGAAACACTAAGCAAAGGCACTTAGATATTTACAGGGCGTGCAGCACACACATACATATAACTCTACAAAATTAGGTTCAAATATTCATCCACAAAAAATATCTGCAGTAAAAATTAGTATTTAAATTTGAACAAGTAACGAAACGACTAGCATAAGAAATTTTAGAATTTCAACAAACGTTTCAAGAAAAAACGTTATTTCAACGAGTGTCGTAGCGAAAATGCAAACGCGAGACCTGCGAATATTTTGAGAGAATTAATAAAAACCTTTGGAATTGCTGCACTTGTCCAACAAAACGCTACGTGAACGAAATACTGAATATATGCGAAACGGTGTTCAAGTGTGGGAATAAAATATCCCAGTCACGAACTTGACGTTAGCATGTTGCATTTTTCACTCATTTGTACTGCATCGTTTATAACCGTGTAGGCAGCACTCGTGACTTTCAAAAGTGAAAATTATGATTTAAATTTACAAAAGATGCAATTGAAAAGCAACACACAAAATCATTCGTGGCAAAGCACTGCGCGCGTTACCTTAAAATATGAGATGTTAAATCTTCTCGATTTCATTAAAATATTATTTCATACTGACAGAGATATAAACGTGCATTCTTATTTTAATATCACTAGTCGTTCGCCACCAATTGAGATCTCGCGTCTAAATTATGCCCTATAGAGATAGAGAAAAACTTTTTGGTTTAATCCTACTAATATTATAAATCCGAAAGTTTGTGTGTAAGTTTGTAAGTGTGTAAGTATGTTTGTTCCCTCTTCACGCCTTAACGGCTGAACGAATTTGGATGAAATTTGGAATATACATAGATTATACCGAGGATTAACACATAAGCTACTTTTTAGCTTGATAAAAGCGGGCGAAGCAGCGGGGAACGGCTAGTTGCTTATAATTTTTTTTCTAAAAAATAAATGTTTAATATCTGTACTTGTTTATTTGTTGTTCAAGTATAGGATATAACAGATATTTGGACTTATGTGTATGGGTGCCTCCTTAATATTTTCATTTGTTTCATTTTGATTACCTTTCCTGGGTTTATTAGCTTGTATGGTTTAGACGCTAGATGCCTCTGACAGATGAGCGGGCGGACGGACGGACAAAACGCTGAACCACCAAGTCAACTTAGAGATCTCGGTTCGCTCGATCAACTAAAAAACATATATGTTTGAAAAAGCTTGCATAATACAAATACTTACTTTGTTTGTGGTTTATGTAGTAATCTATTAAACTCGTTAAAAAGCATGCTGTCATCAAGTTTTATATTTTAATAAACCTCTACTTATATAATATCTTTTCACAAAAATCAAGCATAATGTGCAGTCAGGGCCATTTTCATAACTAGTATGAGCTAAGCCAAAAATAGCTTTAGGAGTTTATAAACAAAGAATGAATTATTACATTAAACTAAAAACTAAATTAAAATTAACCAAAAAAAAAAACTATAACTAAATATAAATATGTACAAAACTTAATCTAATAGACCGCTACCAGTAGGAAAAGTACCTAAAATGCTGGCAGCATTGCCAACGTCTCAACCCCAAAAGGAACAAATATATAACCATTATCTTGATTACTATATTTGCGCCTTTTGAGAGTCTCTGCTGATTCACAACAGCCCCGCAGTTACGCTTGCACTTGTTTGATATAAAAAGAACGCTTTACTTATATGCTTTATTATATTTAATTCACACGTTGTGACAAAGATTTTGTAGCTGTTCCCTAAGTGTCTATTGGAGCTACTTAATTATATTTTTCTAAAAATGTATTTATTTTGTATTTAAGACCCCCGATTCAAAAAAGCGTGACCTGCGAAGCACGGTGATACTTAGTTGGAAAATCCACATAAACGGTCTCCCATCCAAAGTCTGACTGAGCATTGCTCAACTTGTCAATCAATTAGGATTGACCAGGTGGACCGCATTACGAGTGTCACATATTATCTTCATCGTAGTATGTGAACCCATCAAACGGGTTTTAACTAAGTACGGCAATGTAAATGTATACTCGTCTATGTTACGTAACTCTTGCCGGATTTTTATCGTAAAATCCGCGGCCATCCGTTACTCAGATCCATTTGATCCGTACAACAACTCAAGCTGTTTGGTGGATTGGTGACCGATGGGAGGGTTACGCCGAGGATTTTATAAATCGACTATTTATTGCATCGGAGCAGCAGACTGATTTTATCCTAAAATAAAACCTTCGAATTTTAACATTTATAGTAACTAACGCGATCCAAATTTAATTATGTATTTTTCTACTATCTAAACTTGCAGCAATGATAGCGTGAAAGCTTTTTCACTCTTGACTCAGAGTAGAAACAAAATTGTGCTCCTGTTACGCTTATTTAGGTATTACCATATGTACCATATAACATTTAGTAGCAATGTAAACGCGCGTTCTACAGGGGGTGGTATAGAAATCCGGGTAAACCCGGGGCGGGTCAGCTAGTCAGCTATAAATACATCTCCAGCCCGAAACGATATATCGCTCGTCAAAACAATGGCGTAAGGAACGCAGATATTATGATTTATTTGCAATAATAAACAGCAATAGCTGTTGTTTGTCGGCGCATTTACGAAACGCGTTTGGTTGGTCTTTCAACGCCAATTATAATGGTGTGGAAACTTGGCTTCAGAGAAGAATGATTTTAGTATAATAATAGCTTATATTTATATGTACCTAAGTTATATTGATGGTACCACTCTTTCATCTTGTTATAGATTGGTCTCACATGATTGATCACGTTATGAATTCGATACTTTCGGGTTGTAATTAAACACAAGCAAAAAAAACCGACTTCACCGCTTTATCTTCAGAACTTTGATCAGATTAGATGTACTAAACACGCATTATTGACGATATTTCAAGAGCTATTGATCAGATCTTGATCAAATTTAAATAGGACCAATTGGAAAGCAACACACACAATCTTTGAAACAAAAAAAAATTCAAAATCGGTTCACGTGGAAAGAAGTTATCAGGTAACAAGCATAAAACCATTAGTAGAGGTGTAACGATCCTGAATACATTATATTGTGTGTTTATAAAATTTCAATGGCAAGCATGGTGTGACAACCGTTTGATGAAGCAAGATGCGAATTTAAATGAAGACGAGCAAAATATATCCAGAACAAAATCCCATTTTTACGAAAAATATGGCGTTATACAAAATAAGCCAAATCTAAAAATACCGTTCAGAGGAATTTATGTACGGGGACCGAAGGCTCGCGTCCTATGTTTATGATGTTAGGCATCGCTGGCTAGTTGGACGCTGCTTTTTGTGAAAACTATAAGTGCCAAATAGACTGTCTACGAATTCTACTATAGTCGTATTACTACCAGTTTATAATGCTTATGAGTACTGTATAAATAGCTGTTGCTGTAGAAATTCTACTATGCGGTTATTAATATTCTACGAATAGCATGTCATTGCATTCCACAGTAAATTATCATGTTAGCCGTTAAAAAGGGGTTATTACGTGAGTGAACTCTAGCCTAAAAACATTTCTACATTGAAGTCGACATATAAGCTACTTACATTTGAGTCTTAGTATAAATAAACAAGTCAAAATACGTTTGAGATCAGCGTTTAGAATTTCCGTGGTGAAAAAGTGCGAACGCATACCTTTTTCGAAGACATATAACTAACAGAGGTTTTATCAAAAATATTATGTCAGTGTACATTCAAGTGCCTGCTTGTGATAATTTGCACGTGGGATGCTGAGACTTGTAAAATAGAGCTTGTGTGCTATTTTTATGTAGACTCGGGGATAATTATTACATAGACATGCGACCTTTAGAAATAGATAATTCCTGCCTTCCGTTATTTATAAATACAAGCTTGGTATTCTTGCTAATTTCATATCACACATTCTTTTTATATATAGGCTAGGACTAATAAAAAAAAGTAAAAAAATTAGGTTACTGCTGAGGATTTCAAATAAACAAATTTTAATACTAAAAACAAAAATTTTAGATAAATAATTTACAGCATTAGAACATTATATAGCTTATATAACGCAACTAACAAGCGCAACTTTACCTTATGTTTGCACTAATGCTATATATATATATATATATATATATGGATTGGATCATCATCCTTCCGTCTAACTGCCCGTTGCCTTAGTTGATTGAGCGTTCGCCTTCTATTCGGTTCGTTTCCCGGCGGGAACACAAGTTTTTTCCCCAAGGAAAATTTGTGTTTCTGGTTCTGGTTGTGATTGTGTGTGTGATGTGAATGTTTCCGGCACCCACCACACAAATCATCAAACTTAGCTAATCTTGTGAATGGGAAAGCGATAATGTTTCTTTTATGTAATATTATATTATAAGAGAAAGAACGGTCCGTTGATTGATCTGGCACCCATTCACAAGTCATTAAACTTAGTGTGGGGCTGTGAGTGTGAAAACGTTTATGTATATTTATGTTTATGTTTAAGAGTATTCAAAGTATCTCGTACCACGTACCAGAGAACCAAAATAAACACAGGCGACGCCTTTGACATAGTAGATGTAGACCAGGAGCCAACAGTTTGCGGCAAGGAACAAACGTACAATCTCAGAGTCAAACGTTGTTTGCTTACGTGCTTACCCAGGGCTGGCGAACAGCAAAGAAATATTTTGCAGGACACTAAACTCAAAAATAAAAGGAGCTCTACCTGTATTTTAGGCGATCGCAGATTATTAAATTATTTATTTTCAAAATTAAGCGGATGATTGAAAAAAAACTTGCGCCAAAGCAAATATATTATCTTTGACTTTTTGTTTTAACGATTTATTCATAAATACTGCCCGTTGGCTTAGTTCTATCGCAGTATAGTAGCTTTCTAACGCGTTCGCCTTCTAGCAGGGGTCCGATTCCCGGCGGGATAACAAGTTTTCTCCTCAAAGAAAATTGGTGTTTCTGGTTCTAGTTGTGATTGTGTGTGTGATTTGAATGTTACCGGCACCCACGACACAAGTCATATACTACTTGGTTGTATATTATTGTAAGTAATCAATGTGGTGTTTGTCTCTTAGTCTATATTGCAGCAATCTGCAAAGAGATTTCTCGTAGAATTTGATATAAAATTCCAAATTCAAATTCTAACATCTATGTACAGATCTTGGTAAAGTTTTAACATACATTTTGAGTAAACTTATTCGTTTTTATTTATATATTATTACTACCTGCGCTCCGCGGTATTACTTACTTTTTGTACTACTTTGTCGTGGGCTTATATTTTTAATAATTGTGTTATACCTACCGAATAACCATAATATCTGGACGGATTTAAAAGAATTTATTGTCTTCAATAATTAGCGTTTTTTATGTGATTGAGAGATGAGACGAGCACGTAGCTCTCATGATGGATGGACGCTTGCCCATTACTTCAGAGCGACCCAGAGTTTTGAACTTAAATAATTTAATTCCTACGCTGCAAAGCACTAAAGCGTTTGACAACTAGTTATGTAGTCGAGGGAGGTAAATGCACTAGGCCTAAAATGAATAGGTCTAATTTCAAGTAGCCGGCAAAAGACTTAAATGATTTCACCAACAACTTTTATGTATATGTTACTATCAATATTGTTTTCAAACACTGAAATTCACATTTCATTTTCGTTTGTTTAACTAACTTGTCAAAATGACTGGCACTTAGAGTAGTTTGAGTCACTTTGACCAACCGCCGTAGGGCGGATGGTGTAGCATTTGTATTTAATTGTTATGTTCTGTTAAAGTACTACTATAAAATACCTATAAGTAAGTATCCAGTTATTTATCCCCCTTATATAGCTATCTGTTTAAGGTTAGAGAGGCTTGCTCAGCACATCCGATCCAGTTTTAAGTAAAGCTGAGTTAGAACTCTTGTCTGTTAACATAGCGTTTGTTTAAAAAAAAATAAGTAAAACTCCCAAAGTTTGACTTACTCGATCCAGAACCAGAAACACAGACATCCCTTAAGGGCGAAAACTGGCTTTCTCCAGAAATTTTCTTCTGGTTTCTTCTTTCAACCAGAAATCGAACTTGATATCCGCTATAAATTAACGAAGACGCGAAACGTTTCGTGCGAATGAACGGTATTTCAACCATAAATGGGTGACGCGACGCCTTCTGTCTGTATGTAAGGTGGAAAAAAGGTGAAGCGGGACAAGGTTGTGTAGTTCCTGAGCACATTCACCGTATTGTATATTATAGCATACAGACAGGCTTACAACCTTACGCCGATATTCAAGACTGCAATCTGGCATCAACTTAAACGTCATTGTAAATGACGATTCGAATCCTGGAGCTGATACTTGGCGGATCCGTCCCATAGGTGACAACAGTACTTGATACACGACCGGACCTGCGCTTGATACAAGTTTAAAAGCTGTACCGGTGTAAGTGATGTTTGGTATTAGAAAATATAAACTCACAGGCGAATAGTTCGCTTTGTGTTACACTTTACTGTTCAAAGTACATTTGCGGTAGTTCTTACTTTGTGAGGTATACTTTGTAGAATGAAATCGGGCTTTGGGCCGGTCGGATAGTCAGGACGTGTAGAAAGTATCTACCAACGTCTCTACCTATTTATTCCTTTTAGATATTTTCCGGATTCCAACAACTTAGGAGATCGAAGCACACGTTTGGAGTAGAATATCTCTGAATGTGAAGGAATGTTCTTGAGATATGGTTAATTTTCTGCAGGAAATATTTTTGACATTGCATATTTTATAAAATAGGTATGGTATCGCTATAGAAATTTTTCACTTGAATCCCATTTTCGTAAGTTTTTCGTTTGTAAAAATGAATTTAATTTTTATATAACTTAATGGTACTAATGTGTACTGTGACCTATTTAATAGAGCGCATGATGGTTGTCTATATTTTTATATTTTTCTTCCACTGAGAAAAATAGCTAAAACACCATCAAAGAGGGCGCCTCGCGATCGGTTAGTCGCGTTTTCGAATCCTATGATAGGTTTGAGCTTTTGTTGAAGGCCACGAATAAAGTATAATCGCAGAGCGAAGGTAACATTTTGTTGTTATATGGTGGTAGAACATAATATCATGCGTGCTAGGTTAATTTATTATAATAACATTCAAAGCCTAAATAGTGTGTTGATACCGTTAATCCCATCACCACTTACCAACAGGTAAGAAACAAACACTATTGTGGATAAAATAGTAATATAATGTCATATTTTTATCTATATAAACTTATAATCATAATTGTATATTTAAATAATCATTTTTGTATCCAAAATATTTAATTACCGTCCATATTAAGATGGTGAGTAGCGTGCATCGAATTAATAGGCAAGTTTAAAGTTGACGGTTATGTAGCGCCAAATAGCCGAACTATAAATCTACAGGCTAGTAAACTTTCACACTTTCACAAATGATATCAAAAGCAAATTAATGTTAGAATTTTCCAATATCACAAAAACTATACAATAAAATGAAACTGCGTTTTCATAGCCGAATAAATTCCGAAAGGCAGACATTTCTACAATATGCCAATGCAACAACATAAACTACTTTAGAAACCGTTACTAGAAAGCTGGCTAGTTGGCACGGTTCCAAACGATAGCTTGACCTAACTATAAGTACTGAAACTAAATAATATAGCTGGCTCGACGTCGAACACGTCTACATTGAGTCTCAATTCACGAACAAGATTTAGTACCTACTGTAAGGACACTTGGTAAGAACGTTAACTTATTAACTGACCATAACTATTAAGAACTTACCACATCCACATAGTTATGATTATATAACTAGAATATAAATAAGATGCAAAGAGTTGAATTAACTATTAATAATACGCAATGAGATGTCAAATCGTTGATAGCAATATAGTCAGTAACAGTAGTATTGTACCAAGTGTTATCGGACCTTATCCTACCGTTGCTGAGAACATTTCATCAATTTTTAACAAAAAAAAACTACTTTCCAGAATTTTAATTTACATACTACTTAATATATAATGACTTTATTGTACCCAGCGAACTACCAACTATTGGAATAACGGACATTTTTATCATTTTATTTAAATACTAGCCGTGCCCCGCGGCTTTGCCCGCTATTATCAAGTTAAAAAGTAGCCTATGTGTTAATCCTAGGTATAATCTATGTACATTCCAAATTTCATCCAAATCCGTTTAGCCGTTAAAGCGTGAAGAGGGAACAAACATACTTACACACAAACTTTCGGATTTATAATATTAGTAGGATTGAAAGGAGATAGTCGGCAAATCCTTCAAACAACATACACTTGGATATAGAGTCCCATCGAAGAGTGACCCCTCGACATCGTGACCCCTGCGTTCGATGTCGTGACATTTGATTTCACATCAGTAGCACCCCTAAATCTTCTATTATAAAATTCAATTATATCTCGCATTACAGATCAAAGCAGTGAAGTGTGATTCCATCACATACACCCGAGAGTAACGATAAAACCTAATATTCACACTGTAAATTGTAGCTTGACGCAATTTACATTGATCTTGAACTGGAGACGTTTGGAGCTGATGGAAGACAGGAATGTATAAGTAAACAAGATTACGGACCCAAATTATCCAACTTATAAAAATGTTATCCGGTTAGCGAGGGATAATGCAACAGGTATCATATATTGTCGATCGCGCTTGCGAGTCGCAAACATAGCTAACTTCTGACTATTTTGATCAACTCAATAATTATTTCTACGTCTTCCTTATACACAGAAAGTAAAAACAGAAGGAAGGAAAAACTAGATAGATAGAGTATATAGATCTAGATGTATGACTGTGTGTGAGATGTGAATGTTTCCCGCACTTATAACAAAAGTCTTCGAACTCATATTCATATTCATTTATTAATTGCAATCTAACATAATAGTAATATACAGGTGTTTTTTAGGAGTACAGTTCTATAAAGACCCTGTGGGGCACCGCAATAATCTAAGAAGAGAGGAGGATTGCTAGGTTTAGTTGACAGATAAGAAATAAACACAAACTGGCTAAGTTGGGTGAGCGTTTGCCTTCTGAGCAGGGGTATCGGGTTCGTGAATGTTTCCGGCACCCACGACACAAGTCATTGAACTTAGTGTGGGGCTGTGAGTGTGAAAGCGTTTATGTTTATGTTAAATACTACATAAGAAATATTATATAATATTTGTGTTTATACATAGTTTATTCATAGCACTATGAATAAACTAGTAAAAAACATAAAAATAATATATGTCTAAAGATGCAGAAAAAAGTTTTGATCTCTTTGAGTTATATAAACAACCGCATCCTTACGAATATAATATGTTCATATATTTCAGAAGGTTTCAGAGCCTTTCTGATTCAGTATAGCGGCCTCTATAATTACATATCAAATAATAATTAACGAGAGGGAAATAACCTGTCTCATCCCGTATAATTCAAACAATTCCGAGCAAATAAAAAAAAACATTACCACCCATCTTCATCTCCTGAATCTTATTCATTTTCATTTATGTCTTAGAATAATTTATATAACGCATCATCAATTGTTCGTTTTTAGATGGTTCTATGCTGCTAACGCGCACTGTTTCATAATATATTTCGAACATCTTAGTATTGAACACAATTTTTTATGTAAAAAAGTATATAAAAGAGTGTTTACCTTTTTTAAAGTTTTTACCTTATTATAAATTTTTTTTCGTTGTATATAGAATTTTTGTGTTAATACTGAAATAGTACCTATATCCACAACTTTGAACTTATCTTTTATTTTACTAAGTAGGTATCTCACGCGGGCAAAGCCGCGGGTAATACAGCTAGTTAATATTATAATTTTTTACGCTGTAACTGGCTATACTGAATTGGCTGAAATTTCCAATGTACATAGCTTATACTCAGGATTAACACATAGGCTAATTTTAAACTTAATTAATGCGGGCGAAGGCGCGGGACACGGCTTTTATAGTGTAAATGTGAGTAGACTCGTGCCATTACGTGATTTTTTTTTATACTCGATAGGCAAGCATTTGACCACTATCTCACCTGATTGGAAGTGATGATGCGGCTGAAGATGTATCATGCTTGCCTACAAGATACCTATTGACTTTTGACTTAAAGACTCCCAGATTCCGTTCGGAAAACAATGATGATGTGTAAGTTTTGGTGTGTGAGTTCGACTTCGCAATTTGCTGGTTTTTTTTCTAAGTTTTCCAAGTTATTTAATGCACCGAGATTAATTAATTATCTTTAAAAATGTTCCACTTTTCTCTGCTTCATAAAAATATCACGAAGTAACGCGTAAACACTAATTAATTTTCATTATTTTTAATTGAAACGTGATTCTTTCAAAGATTACAAGTATCTTCAATTTGAAATTAATTAAAGGCATCGGATTAATAGCTTTTTAGAAGCAAGCCGATACCTCTGAGCTTTAAGTTTAGAAATTGTTTAGCGAAATAATTTTCAAGAGGAATCTCAAATTTGCCTAAATTTTCCTAAAAATGCGTAAGATATTTCTGATTGTGATCAAAAGGCTTTATTAAATAGTCGAAGGATTATTTAACTCCTAATATGTTATCATTTTAAATCCGTCAAATGTAACGTTATTTATAAAACGTTATGTGTAAAAATATATAAACTAAATTTAAGATACTATAAATTAGTTATGTGAATGCATCGAAACATTTATTTTATATTTCGATGCGCGAATGAGTGTTTCAATTACGACCGCATGATATCGACAAGCTATTTCGTTTGAAAAGTTTAAGTGCCTACCCAAAAAGTCTCAAATGAATAGGTATTACATAAAAAAGAGGGGGAATAGAACTTATAGCTCTCAAAAAAAAAAGCCGCTTGCCAAAAAGCTGACCAGATTACTATGCGTTTCCACGTTGAGCGATAAAAAAAATTTTTGCTAAATAAGAGCCAAAATTTTGGTGGCCTCAACTAAACATTTGGACATGTCCCTGAAAATTTTAAGTCATATTTATGAGTACAATAAATATTTTACACTATTCAAATACATTTTTTCATAAATTTTACACTAATCGTTTGGGTTTCAAACAGAATTACATTTGGTTTACATTTTTCCTATAAAACATTGATTATTCGAGAACTTTGGTAGTAAGTGGACATTTATAAATCATTCAGATAAATGGTTCGATAGCACAAAAGTTTTGTAAGGATACCGGGCCTAGAAGTCTGCCTTATGATTTTCCAGGATTTATATTGTATAAATAACACAACTATAATCATATAAGAAAAGCTCAAAGCTTCAAAAGAATTTAGGTATTTGTCTTGGTATTGTCTCTGATACTGCTCAGCTACTACATTAGCGGATCTTCTTGCCTAGATATTATTTTCTGATAAACTAGCTGTATTCTGCATCTTCACCCGCTTTTATGATCGTAACCAAATAGGAAAAACAATAATTTTACACATATATATATATGAGGCTTCCGTCTACTATTATAACTAGCTTTTGCCCGCGGCTTCGCTCGCGTTAAGAAGTATTATTTTAAAATTGACAAACTTTCATCCCCTATTTTATTCCCTTGGGGGTAGAATTAATCAAAATCCTTTCTTATCGGATGCGTACGTCATAACATCTACCTGCATGCCAAATTTCAGCCCGATCCGTCCAGTGGTTTGGGCTGTGCGTTGATAGATCACTATGTCAGTCAGTCAGTCAGTCACCTTTGAGTTATATATATTTAATAAAGAGATATAATTTATCAATATAGTTATTTGGGTTCAAACCCCGCCTCTAGCGATAATTTTTCCTTTCTAAATTTATTAAATAATTGTATCCATTACTCTGTCAATTGAACTATATTATATGTATTATTGAGTTGCAATACCTAATAAAGTAATGTTATATAAAAATAAATCTGTTTCAGAAATTCTAGTTAGGTATGCAAATAGAAAGTCCATTCGCTAGAGCGAGCGCTATGTAAATTATGTTATCTATGTTCTATTTATATCATAGGTTAGTACACGTATGTCAATCACAAATCACGATAGGTCAGGATAGATGGTTGAATTGCCCTAATTAAACATTAGCAGTTTGTTTAATATTGTATTTACGATTGTCATTCAAAATTAAACCAGTATTTGCTTCCTTGTCGTATGGACCACTGAGCAGTCCTGGTGTTAGTCTCAGCCATGTCATCTTACATGGCTCAAATACTGGCCTTACGACTAACTACTAGTTAAAACCTAGGTCACTTTGGAGATTAAGGTGAAACCAACTGTTTTACATAAAAAAAAATAACCAATATCGTAAAGATATCAAATCGTCCATAAAAGTCGCCTGTATATATGAGCAAATGAAGTTAACCCCTAAACATCATATAAGAACAACAGACAAACAAACGCATTCACAGTCACAGCCTCACACCAAGTACAAAAAGCTGTATCGTGGGTGCCGGAAATACAAAGACGTAAAGACCAAAGACTTGACTACTGCTCCATCGCATGATAATTAATGATGAAGTTCGGGTTCGATTCCCGGCGGGAACACAAGTTTTTTCTCCAAGGAAAATTTGTGTTTTTGGTTTTGGTTGTGATTGTGTGTTTAATGTGAATGTTTCCGGCATCACGACACAAGTCATCGAACTAAGTGTGGGGCTGTGACTGTGAGTGTGAAAGCGTTTATTTGGTCGAGGATCGCTAGCACATGAGGTTCAAAAAAGGTCCTCCCTCCCAAGGTTTCAAAAATATACACCATTTCGCATATTGTTATATTGATGACCCAACATGTTACCTAGATACAGTGAACAAGCAAGATTTTACGAGATTACAGAACGTTTACACAAACACGTCTTAGATTAGCATCTGAATCTGTTTACTCGTATTCAGATAAGTCTGTTACCTGCACAATGAGATTAGAATTACAAAAGTATGAAAATAACTACGTAATACGAACGTAACCTTGTTTGCGAGCCATCGAATACTGGAATACTCAAATACGTGCTGCCATATACAAGGGTCACCTTAAGGCGTGTCGAAGTAAAATGATTATAGACTTTGAGTTGGGTTGTTATCACATTTTCGTGTAGCAATAATTCCAATAAGGGTATTATTATATGCAAATAATTGGGGTGTTCCATTGATTATACGCATCAATAAATATCTGTTAAAATTTACTTGTTTTAATTGTTAGTATTCATGTATTTCGTCGAAATCATAAACGTCAATTAAATAATATGGATTTCTTAAAATTTTTGATTAAATTTATGATTTGAACACCATGTATCAAGGACGTTTACTAGATTAAAAATAAAGGGTATTGTGACTGTATTTAACAAAGATAAATATTCTAGAATAAGGTGTGATACTAGACTAAGAAAAATATGTAAACAATTAAGGATATTGATGAAAAAAATATTTACCCTATTTTTTTTAATCTTTGATAATGTCAGAGACGTGACACGCTGGCCGGGCCTGTGGGCCAAGGAATAAATAAATATAATATAAAAAATACACCAGGTGTCTCTGTTTTTGTATATTTGACTTTCTAGATTTAGCCGTATAACATATTACAACATTGAAAAGACTTAGTAACAGATAACTCCCGCGGGATATCGTTTGCCTTCACCGACATTGTTTGCTTGCATGTCGTATGGACAAGTGGACCTGAAAAATCCTTGATCCCAACCACCTGCACACTACAAACAAGCTTGCACTAGGTAGAGCATAACGGGCTAGCTTAACGACCGCATCTCGCAAACGTTTACGAGGATGGACGCCCTCTGGGTAGGTGGAGAGACGACATACGTAAAGTGGCTGGCAGCGGAAGGATAAGAAGAGCTGATGATAGAGCTATGTGGCGTGCATTGGGAGAGCCCTATGTCCAGCAGTGGACCAATACAGACTAATGATGATGATTCTTCCATCAAAATTGCACGTAAATTTAAATGTCATTTGTTAAAACGCACCTTTTTGTTTTAATATCTAAATACGAACATGTTTAGAAGGTTGATTCGTTTGAACGGCTTCGTTTGAAAACCCAATTGAAATGAATCTCGAGTGCTTCACAGCATTTCTCGCACATTCATTATTAGGGTTTCTCCTAAATCTACGTTCCCTTTTTGTACGAAGACAAATTGGAGTACGACCCTGATGCTTACAGAGCAGTTTGTGCAAATAAATCAAGGCTTCCGCTGACGCGATTAGCATCTAGGTGCTTTATCTACCATGCAAATGATCTATAGACCATTACCATGAGTAATAAATAAACCCAAAAAACAATTTGAAAAAATGCAGTTTGAATACGTGTTTCAGTTAAGAGGTTATCTGTGTAATGAAGTACTATTTCTAAAAACTTGACATTAATAGTTTCGCAGGCATTGTAACTGCTTAACCAAGAAAAATTTCGTGACAATAGCCTTTCATTGATTTAAAATTATATTTTTATTGTTGCAGGACCCTGTTAGCCAGGATTTAATTGGAAGTGTAAGAAGACATTTTTAAACAAGGTAAGTGATCTAAATGCTATTGGACGACCTTCTTCTTCTTCAATTTTCTCTCCTTTACAATAGGTTAGTAGTCATCCTTTTTCTTTGTCTAGGGCTAGTCCAAACAGATCTTCTGCACTATTTATTTCGGTCCATTGCCAGTTGTTTCAAAGTTAAGATATGTTACGACTCCTTATACTATTCTTACAATTATTATCTCATTTAATTATTTACAGCAGTTGATAATACTCATGTAACACGCATCCTAGGTATTCAACTATTCTCTGCTTGATGATTTGAACCAAAGCAATACCTTAGTAAGTATTGAGTATTAGTATTGAGGCTAGCTCATAAGTCGCCTACTCTTGGTAATTATTTTAACTATGCATAAGCCTTCTATCTGGGTTTAATTTGTATATGGTATATACGTAAAGAAGAAAGTAAATTAATATAAGCCAGTAAAATAATGGGGACTTGTACGTGTTCATTTCGTAAATTGTCTGTTCTGACTCTGATCTGTCTTTGAGAGGTAGTTTCGCGGATATAACGTGCTTACCTTTACCATCACTTAGCAACCAGGTAAAAGACAAACGCCTATCTGATATAAAGAAAACATTTACATATAAATATAATAAAGATCAGACTAAATTAAAAATCATGAAAAAACACAGTCGTTATCTTCCTTCCATTTTTTCCTTTGCTTACATTTTAGTCAAGGCTTCAAAGTTTGATCGTCTGATAAGCCGTATTTGTTGCTTGTTTTGTTATCTTATTTCACTTCCTGCATTGATGTCGTTTCTTTTTATCCTGGCTTTTTACTTTGCTCTTTAGCCTTTGATGTCCTTTTAAAATTTACTCGTTAAAAAATTATCTTGCACGTGACTTGGCACGTGCTTATGAATTTTAATGCTGGGAATTTTTGTGAATGTCAAAGATATCGCAACGTCATAAAATAAACCAAAACTTAAGCGCAATTTCAACTTTAAGAATATACAATAAAGTCGATTTTGCAAAGTGTGCTAGTTGTTTAGTTTTGACACAACGGCGACTTAATAAGAAAAATCAAAAATTATAAGTATTTTATGTTGACCTCAAATTAAAAGTGTAGTAGCTTTTTTGTGAGTGCGTTACGTCATAACTTAAGACAGAGCCCTAAGTAGGGACTGAATAATTTAACCGACTTGGTATTACATGGATCTCACAACTTTTTACGATAGAAGAACTGAGTTGCGAGACTTGTTTTTTTTACAAGTTATATTTTTGATGGCATATGTTCTACTACTAAGATGTCAGAATGCTTGTTTGGCATTTGAATTCATACCAGTAATATCCCATTACTTTTCTTGTATGTCCCCTATTGCATGCATGCTTAATTAATTTAAATTACCCAAACGAGGGGCTCGTGACAAAATGCCATTAGCAATATAGTTATTTTGTTGCAAACGACGTATTCTTGCAAATGAGTCGTTATCTCTAATGTTGTTATTATTAATTTCTTTACGCCACTAATTTGAATATACGTTTTCCAGCAACGCGATCGAATAAAAAAAGGAACTCCAAAAAAAATCTGCTGAGAAAAAATGCAATAAAAAGAATACAAGTGACAAAATTAGAAACAGTTGTTATTTTCCAAATCGGTTTATAATTAACGGAGTTTTATGTTAACAAAATTTTTTAGTTTGTCTACCGACTTCACAAAAGGAGGGTTTTTTTATGTGTTACCTCATATCTTCTTTTCACGACAACCGATTTTGAAGATTTTTTTTGTTTAAAAACTGGTGATTTCCCATTGGTCCTTTAAATTGGGTCAAGATCTGATCAGTAGTTTTTGAGTTATCATCAATAATACGTGTTTAATACATTGAATTTGATCAAGGTTCCGAAGATAAAGCAGTGAAGTCGGTTTTTTTAAGTTTTCCTTGCATTTAATTATTTTTCAACAACTGAATTAAGAACCTCCTCATTTTTTAAGTCGGTTAATAATCAGCATATACCATTAAGTATATATATATATATATTAAAATCAATAATTTTGTTTATGACGACCTAGTTGGCGCATGGACTGGTCCCCGTCCTGTGCGCTGTGGGTCTGGTTGATTCCCGGCAGGAGCACAAACTCCTTCCCAAAAGATATTTGTGCTTCTGGTTCTGGGTGTAATGTGTATGTGTGATGTGAATGTTTCCGGCACCCACGATACAAGTCTTTGAACTTAGTGTGGGGCTATGAGTGTGAATGCGTTTGTTTGTTTGTTTTTTTAGCGCGTTTCATTCCAACAGGCTCGGGTTTATTTGCGAATTTTATGATTTGTGTATGCTTGAAATACGTTTAGTAGAATATGAGTCAATTATGTTTGTAAGTAGGTCGCGGGCTAGGAATCCATTAGTTTGAAAATAGTTTTGGACTATTCTTACCTTGCTGCAGCAGCTGGTGAAGTGGTGCAGTTACGATATACCGCAAAGATATTTACAAGTGTACTGATCTATATTAAAATATACATATTTGTAACTTAGAATCATAAGATTTTTTTTTCTTTTCATTCTATCCGTAGAAAATAATTAACTCTAACCGAGAAGAATACAAACTTCATAAAAACTAACATAAACAAGGAATAAATTATACCCGAGCTTCCATCTCGGTGCATAACATATTGTTTGCAATTGTGGAGTTTAGAATAACATTTTATTATCTAGATTATATATATATAAGAAAGTTACACTATTTAAAATTTAAGAACGGATGAACTGATTTGGCTGAAAATTGGTGGGAAGGTAGCTTAGAACCAGGAGACGGACATAGGATACTTTTTACGAACTTCAAATTTTTTTAGGGTTTTAATGATATTTTGAAACATAACGCGGACGAAGTCGCGGGGAACAACTAGTATTTCTTACAAGTTAGAACAAATAAAATTTAATTAGTACAAAAAAAATACTAACGTGTTGTCATTATTTAATTTTTGCATAATAATAAAATATGTTTCAATAAACAAACAAAACAAAAACAAACGTATTCACACTCACAGCCACACTAAGTTCAAAGACTTGTATCGTGGGTGCCGGAAACATTAACATCACACACACATTACACCCAGACCAGAAGCACAAATGTCCCTTGGGAAGGAATTTGTGCTCCTGCCGGGAATCGAGCCCAGGACCCACGGAGCAGAGGGCGGACACCTGTCCGCTGCACCAACTGGCTCGCCAAAGTAAAAAAAAAGTACAATACTAATGAGTTCAAACTCAAGAAAAATACTTTTATGACACAATAGTGGGCTAGCTTTTGCTTTTTACACTGCAGAACCTGGATTCGATTCAAAATTCAAAATCGTTCATTGACATGGGCCCCAAAGAGGCACTCATAAAAGTTAATGACTATTGCCAGATCCGCAAAATTATAGCCATCTCGAGAAGAACCTGGCAAGAAACTCGGCAGAAGAACAATTTTCCTCACCTAGAGAAAATTGAGTTTATGTTTTTGATGTGATTTATGTGTTGTAAATGTGTTATAACACATACAACACACTTACTAAGGCGCTGTGTGAAAGTGTTTGTTTGTTGTTTGTAGCCATATAAAAGGTCTCCTATCCTTCTCATGGCTCCTTTGTCAGACATTAGGTGTCACTTGGACTCGTCTTGTATATAAATCGGCGTAAATTGGAATTTCAGTTAGCTTAAATGGAAATCGCAGAATTGTTAACCTATCAGTTACATTACTCAGACAAGTAAAGCTTATGATAATATGATACTAATATACCGTGAAAAAAACGTAATAGCTTCTCAACTACTTGTATATCAAAGTTCGCATTTTTGTGCCCTATTGTTTTCTACGTTTGAACGGTATTTAGCTTGTTGTGTGTGTATTTAAATATCTTGAGTGCAAAAGAGTATTTTGTGATTCTTGGCAAAAAGACACAATACTAAAGCGAGAAATCTATAGCGTTTAGCCATATACTTTACTCATTAGCCTTTAGTCGTTCCTTATAGCTCGTTGCACAAAATCGGTCAAGCAGTTCTTCATTTATCACACCCGGGCGAAGCCGGGGCGGATCGCTAGTATAGTATATAATTTGGAGTTTTAGTGACAGTGGTCTTATTATTGCTGAATCGCTCCTCGCACACTCCATGATATAGATTATTTTTTGGTGAGTGAGATTTGATGGGTTTGGGACCCTTTTTTAAGTATCTGTGTTAGAGGGTCTCGCTCTTCCGTAGTACAGGTTGATTTGATAAGTATAAACACGAAATCTATGTTAACTATATTAGAATAAAATTAACAAACTAAAGAATTTATATATTTCAAAACCATTTGGAAGTTTCTTGCCAGGTTCTTCTCGGGATAGCTGTAATTTTGAGAATCTGGCAGTAGAATCATTAACTTTCATGAGTGTCTCTTTGGGCCCATGTGAATAATTGATTTTGATGAAATTGGTTAAAGTAGAGTAAGGTAAGGGTACCACTTTTGTATGTAGAAATGTTTGCTCCTGATCACCAGTATGTTAGGAGTATAGTTTTTATATACACGCACAAAATTTTATATTTACCTATATCAGTTCAGAACAGAGTCTCAAGCCTTATTATAGCGTTATATATACCTAACACATAAATACGTTTAACCTATAAACATTTATAGAACGTAATTAAACGTAATGTGTATTCATTAGATCCATTTAGATTCAAAACTCGGAACCTCACTCGTTTGCATATTGTATTGGTATACTGTTAGTCTATCAACCGATGTTAGGTTATTATTATAAAGTTGAGTCGTAGCATCGATATCTTGTAAGGTGCTAAATAGCCACCGCAAGATGTAAGTTATTATCGCCACAGATTATCTAATCTTATGCTCATTTGAGTCATTAATTAGTCGCATGTAATTGGTATTGTCCCAATCATTTATTTGTGTCGGATGGCTTTTGTCGTGTTCACTTGCTTATGTCGCAATTTTTGCGTGCATTTGTAATTTCGTAATCTTTTTTATGACATTTCATTTTTTTATCACTGTTAAGGTTGGTGTAGTCAAATCTTCCATCGTTAAAATAGTAGCGATACGCCACAGTGTTACACAATGGAGGAAGAAACCTTACTTGTCTCAGTGTTACATCTGGCGCGACCAAACGGGAATAATAATGTACCATGTGTAAATAATAATGTAATAATAATGTATCGAGCATGTAACGCACTCTCGGATAGACAATACGCCTATCGCAAGGGCAAATCTACAACATGCCTGGCGAGCGAAGTAGTGAGACGCATCATGGGGGCCCGCGAGGGCTTGCAGCAGGTTGCAGTAATATGTTGCGACCTGTCTAAAGCTTTCGACGTTGCAGACCATAGCGTTCTATCTGCGAAGATGGAGCACTACGGAATCGAAGGGGCACCACTACAACTACTCACTGATTTTATGACAAGTCGAAGTCAGGTAGTTGTGGGTGAAGGAGGCAGAGTGAGATCTAAACCGCTTCAGACCCACATAGGAGTGGCGCAGGGCTCATCATTATCTAATATAATGTTCTCCCTTCTTTTGAACGATCTGCCTGAAAACGTTGGAAATGGTCACGTATTGATGTACGCTGATGATGTTGCCGTGATTGTGAGCGCACCTTCAATGGAACAGTTGGAGGTCAGGATTAACAAGGCATCATCAGATTTAAATGACTGGTTTAAAATTAATAGGCTAATTTTAAATATTAAAAAAACACACTACATGTGCTTTAATTTAGCCGGCCGCAACCAGAAGCCTATTAGCGTGAGAATTGGCGACACAGAAATTGCTCATGTTAAGCAAACTACATTCCTAGGTTTCCAATTGGATAGTGCTTTAAAATGGGACATCCACATCAACAAACTGTGTGAAAAGGTTGGAAGTGCGTGTTTTGCGCTGTGGCGGGTGTCTGCTGTCCTCCCCACAGAAATGGTACGCAACTGCTACTTTGCCTCTGTGCACTCGCTCATACAATACGGCATCGAGCTCTGGGGACGCGCCGCTGATTGGGAGCGCGTCTTTCGAATGCAAAAAAGAGCTGTACGAGCTATGTTGCGAGTGCCACAAGATACTCCTGCGAAGCCTCTATTTCAGTCGTGGAGGATCTTGACAGTTCCGTCTCTGGTGATCCTGCAGGCTGCCATTTATGCAAGAAGGCACTTGGAGGATTCTAGGCTTGGCGATGGTCACAAATACGCCATAAGAAACGCCCATCGGATACGAGGAGTTTCACGGCGGCTCACGAAGTCATCGAAGCTGTTGCATGTCATGGCACCGACTGTATACAACAGGTTGCCAGAAGATGTTCGGAACGCCACTTCCGAAAACTTGTTTAAAGTTAAAATTAAGAAATGGCTTGTTAAGCAGGCTTTTTATACATATGACGAATTTATTGAAATGAGAATTACTTAATCGTATGTACGCTATTTTGACATGAATTTATAATAATTTAATTTATTATCCTTAAATTAATTACTATTTCTATTGACATTTATGAATAATTAATTTTATTTTATTTATTTTTACTTTTTGACTATTATTTTTAAATATGATTATTTCTACATTGTTTTGACCTGTAATCATTATTTACCAATAAAATGAATATGAATATGAATATGAATACCAAAGTTTAACGCCCTCGAGATATTATAATCTTTTTGAGTATAACTAAATTGCATTAATAACTTAGCTAGAGTTAAAAAGACACATACTTTGTTATTGTACAGAATATATCACACAATATAATTAAAACCAACTAGAGTCGAAACTGGGAACCTCATTCGTTTGCATATTGTGTTATTCTGTAGTCTATCAACCTCGTCGGGCTGTTATTATAAAGTTAGGTTCCGAGAGCTCCGGAGCTTGAGAAGTGCCAAATTACAGGCAAAATTACTGCCCGGGGAGCTATTATACACTCCAGGGGATTACGGAACAATGTAACCTTGCATCAGTACTCGTAATAGAGGCGTGAAGGGAGTTTAGTGAGTACAGAGTTGAAGCAGTCAAACAGTGCATTAAATACATTGTAAATTATGGGCACACTGCCCACTGGTATTTCGTTTGAGTTTCCTATAAGCCAAGTGGCTTGTAGTAAGCTCTTTTTCTTGGCTTAAGTATGTTATTTTAGTTTGGCTTTAGTATTATATTTAGGTATTGGTCCTTATCGATATACTATTGGATGATTATACTATGCGATCAGAATCCTACATGGTTGGTATTATGATACTTCGTTTGTTCCGCAGTTTCATCAACTCAGCGGTTAAATTAATACAGCATTTTATTTTTTTATGATAGAAAGGCAAGCATTTGACGGCTATCTCACCTGATGGAATGTGACGATGCGGCCGAAGATGGAACATGCTTGGTTAGAAGGTACCTATTCACTCTAGGCTTGAAGACACCCAGATTGTACCGATCAGGGTATAAAGACGCTGAGTTCCAAAAATAAAAATATACGATATATAAATATACTATCGCCAATGAGTCTTTTAGCTCGCCGGTCAATAGACTTAAGAGCTTCTAGCTGGTACTTAGCGGATCAATCCCAGAGGTGGCCGCAGTACTCCATACACGATCGAACTTGTGCTTGATATAAAATGAGAAGCTGCCCCAGTGTGAAGTACTGTCTGACTTTAGCAAGGGTACCCATCTTCTTAGTAGCCAGTTGAGCTCTTGCTTTAATATATAGCACCCTATGGTCGTGAATTTGATTCCTACTCCAATTTAAGTGATATTTAATGTCCCAAATTTAATTCTGATGCCTAGTCGTCATAAATTAGGCTACATTTTGATCTAATTCAACACTTGAGTTATCTATAAGTTTGGCTTGTAGTGGGCTCGCTTCATCTTCGATCACATAGTCAGTATATAAAAGTTAGATTGTGCCCATAAATAAACAAATTCGTATATATATTAAAATGTATATGTTAGTTTAATCTTCAAAATGTAGGCACTCGTTCCTTAGCGTAGAAGATACAAATAAAAGTGACTAAATAATTCTTTAAGCACACAGCGAATTAACGAGAAAAGCCACAAACCACAGTCAGTTTAAAGTAAACACAGGCACGTAATCATGCATATAATTTTACATGTACAAGCTGCTCATTAAAATGTTTATCAGCAAATATCCATGTGCAAATGTGTCTGGACTTTTGGTAGAGTATCAATAACATTCCAATGGCTTCTATTACGTTACTAAGGAAATTATTTTCCTCTATAATGCACGGAGAGTCAATGTTATATGTAGGTAAATTTTTACTTACTGTGTATCTCCAGTCATCCTCTATAGCATGTGCCCTCCCACTGTAGGATACACCGAGGTTAACTGGTAGATAATGCTTCATAGCATTAAGTTCGCTTGTGTACCTACAACTTGTTTTTGTTTGTGCAATAAAGAATTTTCAATTAATCTTTTTCACTGTTTTAGATCCGCCACCTCTGGGTTGTGACTGAAAATCAGCGCTTAGTGTTACACTTGGCAAAAATGCTGAGTCACAACCCTTTTGGCACTTTTTGTATTGTTTAATTATCTTTCTTATGTTTCTTTGTAAGCTGGTTTTGTCTATGTATGTTATGTTTACAGTACCAAATTAACATATTTTATTCATTAATTCGTTCATGTATTTAATCTTATTACTCCATTAAAAGTTATCCAATTCAATTTTTTATTATAAAAGCCTGAAAAGTTAAAAACCCTGAAACTCCATTAATTTGTCGCTCACTTAACACTTTTTGCTCAAACTGGTTATAAAGCAAAACTACGGACAGTTTGCGACAACTTTTCGCATTCACGTCCGAGTCGAGCGATAAAAATCATACAATTACATTTATCCGTATAAATTACTGATCCACGCCATTTTGTAAACCGCTAAGGCTATCTCTATGGAGTCATCATAATTAGGTATACCTCTTTAGCAGCTTGAGTATTTCATTGTTTTTCAAAATTAGGAACTTAATTTTTTTTCCTCTTATTATATTAAGTTCCATGACTTGTGTCGTAGGTGCCGGTACATTCACATCACATACTCAATCAAAATTTTCCTTGGGGAGAAAACTTATGTTCCCACAGGGAATCAAACCCGATACCTGCTGCTTGAAGACGGAGCGCACTCAACTAAGTCAATCGCTACTTTACTACTAATATTTAGCTGTGTGTCCCGCGACTTTGATTGCTTTTTTGTATAAAAAGTACGTCTGTCTCCGAAACTATATCTACTAGATATTATTAGTCTAGCAAGTCAATTTAGCTGGAACAAACTAACAAATAGCAAGAAATATTATTTCTCCATGCATGTATCTCTCGGATTTTTCTATGTTTTTAGAGTGATGATGATACGCCTTGCTAGAACATCCTAATTATACTATCCGACTAGCTGCGGTTGCCGCCTGCGTTAATCAAGGATGAAGGGCCCAATTAAATTATTAGGTACTATCTATATCTAGGTATACTATCTACATACCAAGCATCAAATGCTTCCAGCCTTAATAGAAACATCTCGTTTATCTCTTTACGTTAGACTTAATAGATACAACACTAAGATTTGTGATATAAGGCTGATTTAAAATGCTGCGTAAAATTAGTCCTTGCTTAAAATAGAATCACGTAGATGAATGGCTTAAGTTATTGTTACAACAGGCAGTTATTTGAACTGCCCGTTGGCTTTGTGTGTTTGAACGTTCGCCTTCTAAGCAGGGGTATCAGGTTCGATTCCCGGCGGGAACACAAGCTTTCTCCCCAAGGAAAATTTGTGTTTCTGGTTCTGGTTGTGATGTGTGTGTGATGTAAATGTTTCCGGCACCCACGACACAAGTCATCGAACTTAGTGTGGGGCTGTGAGTGTGAATGCGTTTATTTATATTGTGACTTCTAAAGTGTCTTTCTAATGGCTTTTTATATATGTGTTCATTGCTGCCCAATCAACTAATCCATGCCATACGACTAAATACTATTTATTTTTAATGTAATTCTCTTACTTTTTGATTACAATTAGAAGAAAGAAAAAAGCTAGAATCTTCTCTGGGGTTTTGAAATCGAGGTTCTTACATTTGAATTGCCCTTATTATTTTAACAACACTGCGTTGCCCTTCTACGAGATCAAAGAACCAATAAACGTTAACTAAAATTTAATAAATCAAGTACCTAAATAATTTTAAAGCAATTTTTGTATTATATCCTATTATAAATGTCACACAAAACGAGTTCTTATCATTAATTGCTTAGCTGAGGTAATGCGACGTAGCTCAGATCTATATTTTCATCTCTTTCTGCAGATACGCACTATAGTATTTAACACTAAAATTTTCTGCACTTTCAGCTCAATTTTTTTTATGCTAGATAGGCAAGCATTTGACCGCTATCTCACCTGATGGAAAGTGACGATGCGGCCGAAGATAGAACATGCTTGCCTAGAAGGTACCTATTCACTCTAGACTTGAAGACACCCAGAAAGTACCGTTCATGAAACAAAGACGCAGGCAATGAGTTCCACTCCTTCGCTGTACGGATGATAATCGTAGCAGCAAAACGCTTCGAGCAAACTGAAGGTACGTGAACCGTAAATGTATGAGGTTTGATAGTTTGTCTTGTTGTTTGATGGTAAAAAGGGCATGGAGGAATTATGTACTGTAACTCCTGAGCACAGTCTCCAAAATGTAAGCGATAGAATACCGATAACCTTACTTCGGTGACCAAAACATGAATTTGAATTTATAAAAGCTACTAGATCACTCATGACACCATTGACTTACTTTTACTGTCTCTATGTGCCTATTCTACCCTAACTCTCTTAGCCAGGACGTTTGTAAGAGCCGTAACTGGCTCGTATTTTCACAGATAACGCTTCCTGAACCATAAAAACGTTAATGTTTAGTTAGTTAATGTGTACAAACACTTATCTCGACGTTACTGCCACTTCGGTCGTGTTTTTGGCAATTTTGCCATTACAAAGTGATTTGAGTTCTGCTGCGCTAATATTGATGTAAGTAATCGTTTGACGTGTCTGTCCTCGTGTTGTTAGTTTTACACTTAAATCTGTTACTTTAACCTGGTAATAAAACTGAGTGAACAGGTTCTCAATTCGACTGTATGTATTTTTTTGTATGTATGTTACGCGATATCTCCGCCAATTATTAATTAATTTTGATGTTTTTTTTTTGTTTGGTAGATTATACTTCAGAGGTAATCCCATATAAGTTTCATTGAAATCAATAAAGTACGAACGAACGCATTCACACTCACAGCCCCACACTAAGTTCAAAGACTTGTATCGTGGATGCCGGAAACACACACAATACACCCAGAACCAGAAACACAAATATCCCTTGGGAAGGAATTTGTGCTCCTGCCGGGAATCGAACTCAACTGGGTCGTCAATCCAGCCTAAACCAAAATATATGTTGCTTGCGTTTAATTATTGGGTTAACAAAACAAAAATAAAAATTCCCGAGATTTTTTTTTTTTTTTTTTTTTTTTTCACATAGTCGCCTTAAAGTATTTAATTTAGTAAAGTAATTAATCATCTGCTGATAAAACATTATTCAGAAACCATGAAAAAAATTATACCTATATTATAATTAGAACAATATTTTTATTTATGTTATTATACTAAGAACATTTGAATTATGTTATTATATTTAGAATTGGCCCTTTATGACATCGATTGTCACCTAATAGTGATAACTGATGCCATAAAAAGCCAGTTTTTGCAGTAAATGTCTAAACTCTAAGAAAACAACAGAGTAACGTCCATCACAAGTAAAAAAGTCGTGGCGTGCTCTTTAATCTCAATCTCTCAATTACTTTTGACTAGTCACAAAATTCAAAGCCCTCTATCGGATTTTTTGTATTTGGGTGTAAAATACTACCCTTCCTTGAACAGTCCCTCGCCGATTTGGGGCAAGATAGGGTTACGCTTGCAGTCACTACTTATCTATTAGAAAAACTTAGGCTAATCTTCTGCAACATACAGAGCCCTCTGGCGGAGCTTTTTCTCATGTTTCCTTTGGGATAGAAACTGTCAATTACTTATAACAAGTAACAAAACACAGAGGTCTCTAGCAGATAAGCTTCCGTTAATTTTCAGCAACACATAGATCCTTTTAGCGAAGCTGATGTGGTTGTCTAAGACTTATGTTATTGTCAAATTACTACATTTACTTATATATTGATCAGTTTGTGCGCACTAATATTGAATGTTACAGAAATAAATATCATTTTTATATTTTAAGCTATTGCATAGCTTCTATCGCGAGCCTTGAGCGTGGAGACCGAATCCAGAAATTCCGTAACGAAAATAACCTAACACCCCCCACTCCGACTGGCACAGCGGTGATACTATTTAGTTTTGCCATCTATCGATGAATAGCAGAACTTTTGATGAGTTTTTTTGAAATATCACACTTGTCTCTTTAGTTCAGTAACTCGCCTCTAGGTGGCAGGAAAAAAAATACTGCATAAATAAAATAAATTAATAACTATAATTGCATAAGTTGATAAAAAATGCTATGCAATAGCTTTACCGCGGCAGTGCCCGAGTGTCACACGTCTTTTTTTTCCCTGGGAAACAGAAATGTTAACAGTCCATATTTTTCAACACACAGATACCTCTAGCGGTAAAGCTAAAGCTAATTCTCCCTCAACAGAGAGCCTAACAAAGTTTTGGCGCATCTATCCTAGGAATGCAAACTGTCAATTACTTTTGACAAGTAACAACACACATAGCCCTCTGGCGGATAAGTTTTAGCTAATCTTCCCCATTTCAGCAAATCGGTGGTTATCACTACAGCGTGATACGCTAAGCCGGCACTCGAACATGCGTCTCTAATTAAAGCGTATCTTATCACCGTATCTCGGAACACAACCGATTGACGAACACGTGCTAGTCTCTTATAAATCTTGTAATCAATTGATTGTAGAAAAATCTTGAGTCTGAAAAATCTGAGTGGGTAGGTCCAAACTAGGGAACTCTCCGATAGTTAGCAGCACGGACATGAAATATTGTGTACACATTCAGTTATGATATCTCATTTTAAGCGTCACTATGACATGGCTACTGCACTCAAGTTTGGCTCCTAAAATAATTTACTTATGCCTTATTCTAGATATATGTCTAGAATAATCAATTTAGCTGAACTTTGGAACGTAGGTAAACCCGTCTACCAAATTTCTGCTTTGTTTCGTCATGATTAAGTTACAAACATTAATAAAAATATCAAAACCTTTGCATTTATTTTGTTGTCGGAAATTGGAAGTTGGATTGGATTGATCGGATTGGAAGTTGGATTGGTATGAATATAATTTGTCAGTGACCGTTCTACCAGCTAGATTATGTTCTTTTGCACCTGATGTTTCTTTTCATTTACTTAGTTTTTTTATTTTCTTTTCAGATTAAAGACTGCCTCTATTTTAAATTACGAGTATATGGATGTTTTAATGTTTGTCGTTGTTTAAAGTTTGCATTAGAGCACAATTGTATGCGTTACTTTTCTTTTCTAATCCTGTACTACTTACTTTATCTGTTCTCTAAGCTGTACGTAAACGTCAACCCAACTGATATGAAAACTGCTATAAACATACATTTTTTCATGTTAGCGTAACAATACGGCGTATGGGCCCAATTTAAACATTGGCTTACGATACTAGTAGACGCCTAACGCCACACCTGCCTTGCGCTTATTCAGGCCACTACTTTACCTGCCATTCCTTCTAATTCTTCTATAATTTCCGAGTTTTCCATGTACGACCACTTATCTCATTCGTTGTTTGTGACCCTCCGTCTCGCCAACAATATTCAGTTTAGCTATTAGGCTATTACGTAATTTAACGTTTTTTTGACCCTTCTAATCTACCATCATCTTTTTTTTTTTTTTATTTGTGACAGGCTAGTGTTTGACCACTATCTCACCTGATGGTAAGTGACGATGTGATCGAAGCTGGTAAACACACTAGACCTGGAATATGCAGGCTCTCAAGGATAACTGCCGGAACACCGTATTTGGCTTGGCGGCAGACTTTCAACTTGATGGTGGTAAGCTACTTTGGTAGCAAGCCAGGAGAGCAACTCACAAAATGCTCTACCACCTCCCAAATGTCACCCGATTAGCACCACCCGGGGACCACGTGTAGGGAGTCAGACTTAAGGGGTATCCTCCTACGGACGTGGGTGACTCAGCCCCATCTTCTCTTCTCTGCTTGTCAGATTTACACAACACTTTTTGCTCCGTTACAAGAAGCTTGTGTCTCATTAGAGTTTAGCAACTGATTATTAGCTTAGGCATAACTCCAGATTTTGATACTATAAAGAAAATTTGTAAAAAAAAGCATATTAGAAGCATTTAGTAGTAGTAGAGACAGTTTAAGATCGTGCGGTCGCGGTTTTGATCCTTCAGAGGCTTGAACTATTTTTAATTTTATATAAAATCCGTGGCAACCAAGTCACCGTTAACCATCAACCATCCTAAAGTATGACTTAAATGAAAAACAGGATTTCCAGCAGGTGAAACGTGACAATATATATCCTTAAAAGCAACTATATTTAGTCATACTAGCACCTAGAAGGAGATAGTATAGGATATGACATCCTCGACACATTCAATTCGACATCCTACTAACACGAATTAATAATGGTCAAATGTGAGTCTATAAACATTACTAAAAGAGCGCGTTACAAATATATTTTTAATTAAACTAGGATTGTATATGTATTGCCTAGATTTTTTCAAATTCTGTTTTTTAAATGTGGTAATTAGAATTTTATCCTGCTTTCTTGGGCCTATGTATTTACATATTCAAGTGGTTTAAACAGTTCCATTTTTAATTAAGATGTTTTTCTGTCAGCTATTTGCTTTGAACGGCCCACTAGTTTACTTTCAAAGATTTTTTTAATAGAATACAAATTAGGTAGGATACGTAAACAGCAACATAATTGTTTCGTGAGATTAAAACAAAGGTAAACAATAATAAGGTACATTAAAATATTAATAATCTTTTTACTTGAGAAGATTTCTTAATTTTCTCGTTAAAGTCCAACGAATATTATTCCTGAACTTTGAAGTTCTTTATACTCACGTAATTAAAATCATTTTTACAATAAGAATTCGTGCTGTTATTATTTCAATTGAATGTAATATTATTTAGCAATAGGATAATTAAAATAGGCCACGCTACGTCGAATTATCAACCTCTGTTTTCAACCGAGTCTGTGTTTCCCGACAAGTACAATCTAGGAATCTTTGAATCTCAAGTGAACAGGTATTTTCTAGGCAAACATCTTAGACCACATCGTCACTTTCCATCAGGTGAAATGTCGGTCAAATGCTTGCCTATCGAGAGAAGAAAACTTCTCCTTTTTTGGGTCGTAATTAAGTAAAACAATTTATGAACAATATCCTAAAATACCAAGTCATGGATAATCTAATAAAATAACCAAACAAGTTAATTACTTAGAAGAGCTTCTAAGAAGAACGTTTTGTAAATTTCCGACGAAATAAATGGGAAAAGAGGAAAGTTCCGTTAATCTAGTAGTCCCAAATAAACAAAAACAAAACACCCTCGATTCGAGATTCTAGGGTCACTTCAGCGCCGCTCTTCTATTTGAACGAACTTTCCTACAATAAATAAGCTTTAGTTTGTGAAGTTTTCTTAGTTGCCAAAGTCCTTCTTGCCTCTTGTGTATGCCTTTGAGTTGTAGGAGACCGTAGCCGCAAGCCGACAATGTAGACAGGCGATTTGTTTTTAGAACCGAACAAACAAGACAAACTGTCAAACGTCATCAATTTATGGTTGATATACCTCCGGTTCGCTCGAAGCGTTCGCTTCTACGTTTAAAATCCGTACAGAGAAGGAGTGCTACTCATTGCCCTCGTCTTTGTTCCCCGAACGGTATAATCTGGGAGTCTTCAAGTCAAGAGTGAATAGGTATCTTCTAGACAAACAAGCTACATCTTCTTCAGCTCCATCATCGCTTTCCATTTGGTAAGATTGTGGTCAAATGCCTATCGAGCATAAAAAAAAATACCGTTTGTACTCTTGGAGTGCTTAAAGAATCGCGGTTATTATTGTAATTCTTTGGTAAGATTAACAAAATCTATATCAAGTAATGTGGTAGTATTCAGGTGTGATTGCCTTCGGTTAGAAAACTTTATCTTATCTACTTAGTCCTCAGAAAGCATAAATCGCTGCCGTTTGATGCTAGTACCCAGAATCCATCAAAAAGAAGAAAGATCTCTGTAAGGCAAATACCAAAATACACAACGGAATTTGCCACCAAACAATATCGTGCACGATCAGCTTATATTTACAATAAAGCTAACAAAGACTGAGACGTATATGCTAAACTTTTTGAACTGCCCGTTGGCTTAGTTGGGTGGCGTTCGCCTTCTAAGCAGGGGTATCGGGTTCGATTCCCGGCGGGAATACGAGTTTTCTCCCCATGGAAAATTTGTGTTTCTGGTTCTGGTTGTGATTGTGTGTGTGATGTGAATGTTTCCGGCACCCACGACACAAGTCATCGAATTTAGTGTGGGGCTGTGAGTGTGAAAGCGTTTATGTTATGTTATGTTAAAAGGTTCTATGAATGTAAAAATGTATTATTAACTGGGTAACACCACTTAGCTATAACGAAACCGAAATTGCTGCTTCAGGTTTATTCATAATCTAACACTCATACACACATGCTTACTCTCACATACACACACATATTCCTACATAGATTGTTACTTACCTACTTATTGAGAAAAAATGCCTTGTTACTTCTACTAACAGTCTAGTTATGTATGTGACAATTATAATTATTTATTCTAAACCACTTTTTTTCTGGTAATAAGTAGCTTATTTTTTGTAAAAAGAACAAAGTAACTGTGATTTGGCTAGAAATATGTTTTTGGGTACTATAGAAGTTAAGTCAATACAAATATATGTTTATTTATTTTTCACCACTAAATTACATTTTTGTTATCTTGGTTCTATGTTAAGGATGAACAGCGACTTCTAAACCAGGCATTTTTTGGTTAAAAGGAAGCCTCGTTCGCTTGAAATTCCCCTTTCAACCACTGATCAAGATTTCAAAAAAGAGGTTTTCAATTCGACTGTATTTTTTTTTGTATGTATGTTACGCTATATCTCCGCCAATTATGAATCGATTTTGATGGTTTTTTTTTGTTTGGTAGAGTATACTTACTATATACATTTTATCGAAATCGGTCAAGCCAAAACCGAAATGTAAGCAATGAAGTCGAGAGGTTTTTAAGCTTTGCTTGCGTTTCAATTATAATTTTAATTTAATAGACGATAGGGACTAATTTTATTTCATTTGATATTTAGGCGAAAATAAGATCGCAAATTTACTATCCTCAGGCCGATTATGGTTTTTCTGGTTTTATTATAAACGATCAAGTGTTTATTATAGACATGCATTAATTAAAGTCGTGCTCACAAAAAAATATATAAATTGTACAAGCAATAGTACCTATTTCGGCTGTTGGTAGAGGTGTCTTCGTTAAAAATGACTGCTCTAGTTCACAATTTAATTGAAATGAAGGCTTTTTATAATTTAATATCAGCATTTCTCGCATCAGTGCATCCAACAATCACTTTGACTTTAATACCAATTATTATCACGTCTAGACGAAGACGGCCAGGACGAATCGAGAACGGCTTTGAAATAATCCATGCCAAAATGTTATTGCGATATTTGTGTATAAAATGTTTTATTAGCAGAATTTTTGGGGTGTAATAGAAAAGGCCATCTTCTGTGAATCGCGGCCGTAAAACGATTATGTCATAAACATCGCAAGGCTGTATCGCCGCCATTTCCGGGGATCGTAAAAAGTAAAATGAGATATCAAAATGTTTGTAGTGGTCGTATACCTATGCACATTCTTATAGCACGGTATAAACAGACTGCTGTAACACTATTTTTTTTTATGTTTGATAGGCAAGCATTTGACCACTATCTCACTTGATAGAAAGCGACGATGCGGCCAAAGCTGTAGCATGCCTGTCTAAAAGATACCTATTTACTCTTGACTTGAAGTCTCCCATATTATACCGTTTAGGAAATAAAGACGCAGGCAATAAGTTCCCTCGCAGTACGGATTTATTTGCAGTTTTGTAAGTTACTCTTAAAGTATTTGTTTAAACAAAGAAATTCTTCGTCATAATATCTGCCTTGGCTATTCAGACGTTTCGTACATATTCATTTATATTTTATGTCGAAAATACTACAATTCATTAACATTTCAAGCAGATAACGAGAGGTTTAGCTTGCGCATCAATCTGTCCGTAGTATATTCTACATCACGTAAATATAATATGGGAGTCTTTAAGTCACGAGTGAATAGACATCTTCTAGGCAAACGTGCTCCGTCGTCGACCGCATCGCCACTTACCATCAGGTGAGATGGCGGTCAAACGTTTGCCTATCTTGAATAAAAAAAACGTGGTGGCCCTGCTGTTTAACGAACAAGTCTGCAGTGTTTCATAACAGCATTCCCGAGAGTTGACGTCAGGCAGGCCGCTGGTCAAGCCACAGGATTTGGCTTAAATTTTAGGATCGCTTTTAAATTATATCTCGTAATAGCCAAACCCATATGAAGTGGCATATGGTCAGGGATATTATGAACAATCATCAGTAAAATCCTCGTTATTAATTTCACATGTGCAAACCATCAGCTGGAAACCGTTCACAACTAGTCTTAAGCCTCCTTCTAAAGCCACTGCTACCAATATCAACCACGGACTACTAGTGAAGCTTATAAAGTCGTTGGTCTACTTTACGCACCAAGGGGGCATTCTAAAGTGTATTTTAGTCCACGTTTCTCACTTATAAACCATTCATCCACATTAGTTCTTCGAGCAATGTGGCCTGCAAATAATCTGATTTAATTTTGTAGAAACATCCAATGCTACGAATATGTTTCTACGCAGCCATATTGTTTGAAATCGGTAGTTTTACATACTCTACCATATAAGCTCACATTCAACCATCCAATCATATTTTACGACAGTGCTGATTGCACGGATTATTGGGTTGGGATGTTTCATATTTCATATTTGCCGATTTGTGTCATGGCAGCATGATATTATTGTCTATAACATTTTATTGCAGTTTTAAATTTAAAATAAGGGCCGTTTTGACCAACGTTCTATTTGTAGTACTGTTATATTAATACTATTATATACTTAGCCATTTATAACTGAAAAATATGTTGATGCACTTGGACTTATAGGCCGTTTTCAGTCAGTTTGTGATTATATTATTATTATTCGTAAAAGACAAATATATAGAACAAATGACCCGTTCTATGGGTTTGATTGTCTAACTGATAAAGCACTTCGTACATAACACAGTGATCTTACATAATCTTACAAAAATGTAAAAGTAAACTTATAATAGTATCTCTAACATAAAAGCCTTCTAAACAGGAACTTGTTATCATATAAATTCTTTGACCAATTTTAGTAAAAAAAAAAGGTAATAACCAAACTATCTCCTTTCCAAATTGAATACAAATGTGTTCAGTGCGTGAATATTCACAAACCAATAATCAAAATTCCACATTTATCATATTTGTAGGGTTATATAGTCAAGAAGATGCTTTCTAGGGAACAAACCTAATTATCATATTTAGGGCTGGCCGTTGACTAAGTTGGGTTGGGTGAGCGTTCTCCTTCTAAACAGGGTTATCGGGTTCGATTCCCGGCGGGAATACAAGTTTTCTCCTCAATGAAAATTTGTGTTTTTGGTTCTGGTTGTGATTGTGTGTGTGATGTAAATGTTTCCGGCACCCACGATACAAGTAATTAAACTTTGTGTGGGGCTGTGACTGTAAAAGCGTTTAATTATCGACTACATAAATTGCAGTACCTAAAGTAAAGTTATACATGTAAATTTCGAGGTGTTGTATGGACGTTAATAATTATTAACGTCCATAATATAATAATAATTATTATTATAACTATAGACCTGAGGCTTAGTGATTAATCGCCGAAAAGAGGTTTGTGAAGAATAAATGAAAACACATAAGTGAACTAAAGTTTTTATTACAAAAGCTCTTTAGAAAAAATAAACAAAAAATATTCTCACCTAAACCAGACAGAACATCGAAAAATAAACGGAAAATAAGTCTTTCTGAACATTTCGGCTGTAGATTTTGTGTTTTATTGTGAGAGTGTAGATGCTATCAGGCTGGTATTTCAGTTTACTACCCTTGTATATTTTACAGGCAAATGCGAGAAAAATAAACCGAGTCAGCATTTACAGTCGCTTTGGCAGGTCATCGTAAACCAACCTCGCTACCACAGCGGTGAGCACATTGATTACAGTATGGGTGGTTCAGCACATCACAGCAAAAAAAGACGAAAGGGACAAATATTTCGTCATTGAGTTAAACTCATTTGGTGCTCGGATGAGGAAACACTGAACGTACGAATAGCAGAACGGGCTTGCGGAAGATAGCTAGTTCCAATTTATAGTCATCAAAATATAAACGATAAAATAACAATAACTTTAATTTGATCTTACATCGATGACTGAGAACTCTCTGCAACTTGGACTCAACTAATTATTATCGCCGATAAATAACTTAATGATTGAGTACTCATTTATTTATTTATTTATTAAACATAATAGAAAGCTTACAGTATACACCAAAGCACTAACTATTTTAAATAACATGTATAATACAAATTTAGCTTATTTGCCGCAGTATTCAAATTATCGTAGAATATGTCAATTTGCCGGAACTCATGTGTGAAACGGTTTATAATTGACAATAGTCTCCGAGTAGGTGCGTTAGCAGCGTAGTGAGTGCGCGAGACGTGGCACGAGAACATCTGATGCCGGCGACGACCACCCTAGCGAGTGAAGTTACTAGGGACAAACAAACCGAGAGAAGTCATCTCATTATGATAATCGCAGCTAAGATATGAATGTTATCTTAACTGACTTATTTTATTTTATATTTAATATATACAACGCGGCTAGTAGTAGATATTTCATCTGAATATTAGAAACACCGTGTTTAAGATTTAACAATAGATCTTAAAACATTTACTTTAAGATCAATTTTTAAATTTTAAATCATTTAATTTAATATTTTTTTAATCATTTTTAATCATATTTTATTTAATGATATAAATAAATATTTTAATGTCTGAATAATGTCAAAATACAACATCATCCATACGGCGATGCTGTGTCTAAGGCGACATAATACATTCTCATTCTTCTCCCATGTGCTTCGAGAATGTATGCCGTGAGGGAACAGCTAAATGCATCTCTGCTTCGTAGACGAAAAACTACAAAACAAATAAAACAGCCCGAGTCTTGTGTGAAATGTTACTAAGTAGTTTTTGTGAGACGGGATATAAAGTACTTCTTTCTCCTCGCACGTCTATGTGAAAACTTGAACAGTCTACGATAAAAGTAAAAATTGTAGTAGGTACGAGTTGTGTTTAGATTTAAACATATGCATTTGTTTAGTTATGACTATAGATTTAATTTCAAACTGACTAAAAAAGGTTGGCTTTCAGTTGCTCATAATGTATTTATTTATTACTATCCCATTTCTATCATTACAGGCTTAGCCTAATGCGATAGTATAGTTAATGTCTAACCTTATTGTAACTCAAAATTCCTTTTGAATTCAGTCAGAGAGCAACAATATAAGTCTGTTTCTCCTGCAATAACGTTTGGAGTACGGAGTGCGCGCACAAACGGCGCATCTCGTAGCAGGTTGGTCCGCGCGCTAGCACTGCCACCAGATGTGGCCGACGTCGCCGCCACACAAATCCGTTCGGTACACACTATCTTATTTGCTCCAGAACATCAACATGTTGCATTTTGCATGATGTATTAATAAAGAAAGATCTTTTCCATCTATGTGACCAGACTGCGACCGATTAATTATGTTTTAAGATTACGTCTTTATATACGTATTTATTTAATTATGACAGATAGGTAAGCATTAACCCGCTATCTAATGTGATGGAAAGTGACAATGCGGCTGAAGATGAAGCATGCTTGATATGGGAATATATACATATGTGAATAGTGGAACACCCGCAGGATGGGGGAGAAATATGATACCTCCTGCAGAGCTCTAGGCTGGAAGTACAATAATAATATAGTAGTACCACCTCATCAACAAACGAAGACTTCTTACGAGACACCATCTGACGGCATCATCCAAATAGCAGCAATATGCAAACACTAGGCAGTATTGTTTAGACAAAAAATTGAAATGCGGATTAATTACTGGACATATAAGAAGTAAGCTCTTACTTAACTGTATACAAACCTCGTAGACACCGTAGACACAGGCTCTACGAAGTCTACGTAAATGACATTATTTGTTTTTAAGAATAACAATGAGGCAGAGCTTGAATACGCGGCTATAAGTCTCATGGTCTATTGCTCTAACTATTAAAATTACCCTTTTCTTATTATTAACGTCTTATAAGAACGCGTGTCCCTTTTTTAAACTACTACGGCCAACGAATCTGACATTGTAGTTAGCTACACGTTTGCACTAGATTAAATCAAAGATATGCAAATATAAAATAAAATACACACAATAAAACTTTAGCGAGGTTATTTCAAGAACAAAACTCTATAGCTTCTACAAAGTTTGTTAAATTAATTGAATCCTATACAAGTATAATTAATCACCAACAGATTTCCATTATACCGTTAGGTGTTTGTTATCAAAGAGTGAGAGAGGTGATTAGGGTCTTTGTACTGATCAATCCATCATTCACCTCTGTGAGGATAAAGGCCGCGTACATTACGAGTCGTATCTGTAGTTGCTACTCTATGATTGAGCGTGATTTTGTTATAATAAAAAAAAATGTTGCGGCAAACTATCAATGTTTATCGTAGATACAAATGCTTTACTATGCAAACGCAAACGCAAACGCAAACGCAAACGCATCCACACTCACAGCCCCACACTAAGTTCAAAGACTTGTATCGTGGGTGCCGGAAACATTCACATCACACATACATTACACCCAGAACCAGAAGCACAAATATCCCTTGGGAAGGAATTTGTGCTCCTGCCGGGAATCGAACCCAGGACCCACGGCGCAAAGGGCGGACACTTGTCCACTGCGCCAACTGGGTCGTCAACATATCGATCTAAATTCCAAAATTGAAACTAAAATACATGAATTTCTTACAACAAAAAAACACATTATCACTTTCTATCAGGTGAGATTGTGGTCAAATGATTGCCTACCGGGAATAAAAATTAAAAAAAAACACAAATATTAGATGAAAAGTTTCTAACAAGCCACCTTATGATTTTTTGCATTAGTGTCCTAATTCCTGAGTCACTAAGCTTATTAATGTGTAATTTTTCATGCAATATCTTTTCTTCCAATTCAGTTTTAGGATTGAATGAGTTTCACTCGACACATATTTCTTTTGACGAAAATTATGCCTATTTGTGATTTTTTTTATTACTTATGAAATTAGCTTGTGTCTTGTGTCGTAAATAAATACTTACAGTTGGATCTATACAAAACAAACAATACAGATTGATCTCTGTTATCAAGCCAAAATTTTAACTTCTTTTAATATTACGAACACTTTTAAAAATTAAAACATGCTCCATCGTCAATCGCACCATCACTCACCATCAGGTAAGATAGTGTTCAAATGTTTGCCTGATCTTGCGCAATCGCCATATTTTTACTCTGCTGTGTACTAAGGCAACCGCAGTTTGATTTCAATTTTACCACTGTTCTTTTTGACGCACAATACTCTCCATACAAACGGTACAAATAACACAAGAACAGTGACAGTATGTAAATCCTTTTTCTGACGTGTATGTGCTAAGATTTCCTCACTAGTTTCACTGCCAGCTTGTGTACACGGTGTAACCCATGCCCTTTGAAAATTCAAATACATCATTGATCGGCACGATGCAAGTACAGTCTGATGGAACATATAAAATAAAACACCACTTTTAAAAACTATGTTATAATGTTTCACGGCTTCAAACACGTAAAAAATTTCGACTTACTTTTTGTCGACTAGTTTCGGATAAATCAGTTGTCCTTCATCAGTAGGTAAGTTCGTGTTAGTTGACTGACGCGTAGAGGTCCAAGCCGCTCGCCTCTGCGTATCGCGCGTCTGACTCATCCTGAATAATTTGTCCGAAACAAGTCGGTTTACGTGTTTTAAGCCGCATATGACATTATAACAATAACTTTTACTACATTCTGCTGGCGGACAACATAAAATGGAGGATTTATTAAAGTCCTTAAATGAACGAGCAAAATACACCCACTTAGTAAACTTTCTTACTCTTACTTGGTATGTTATGTTATATTTATTGTTTATCAATGTTATATAAAGTTTTGGAATGCTAATAAATTCCAAAACTTTTCTTATATTATTATTCTCTTTATTTATTATTTTTTCTTAAGCTAAGGTTTTTTTTTACTATATTTTTATAAAAGTAACAAACAATACAATATTACAAAATAAAGAAAACTGTAAAAATAAACCTATACCTAGTATGCCACCAGCAACGGGGCAGGGCCCAAGCTACCGGTAGGTCAGTGCTGCAGAGTGAGGAACCTCCTGGCAATACGTGCCGTGTCCAAGAGTACTGCCTTCTGAATCTGACCCTTGATCCAACCATTTAGCGAAAGCCTCTTGAGGTGTTGATCAAGACTTTTCGCTATTAGCCCATTCGCCGAGACAACTATCGGGACAATGATCGTCGAATTTACATCCCACATGGCGGTTACCTCGAAGTCCAAGTCAAGATACTTGCTTAGCTTATCCTTCTCAGCCTTCACGAGGTTTATATATTATTATTATTATCGTAGGATACTTTTTTGTCCTTACACAATTATTTCCTTACATCATAATTTTCGTTTCAAACTTTATTGTACTCAATTCACAAAAGTCAACCATAACTCGTATAATAAAGAAGCTTCAGACAATTTCCCCATTTGAAAAATCTGAGAACAAAATGGTTTGTCTTATACGCGTATGTTTTAATTTTGACAGAATTTATCACAGACATTAAAACAAAAAAAAGTACCAAACTTTGAACAATTGTTATTTTTCCCCGAGGGTTTTCTTATATTTCGTACAGATGGTTGACATAAAGAAAAACAGAAAATGTTATTTAAGGAAACCAAAACCTTTGCCTTGTTTTTGTTTTGAATTTCCCACGCACTTGTAATTTCTGTGTAGTACATATTTTCGAAAAGTTACGCCCACGCGCGTTCCGAAGTAAGTCAAATATCAAATATATCTTTATATTTATTTAACAGCCACGTGGAGTGTGGGCGGCAAAAGGCTGATACGAAAGACTTATAACATTTGACACTCCTGAACACCAACGCTGGAAAGAAAATTATGTATTATGCCAATGCGTATAACTTATTTTAGTTTGGAGTGAGTATATTTTTTAATTAATGACGATTTTTTAACTATTATATTTCCTAGGCGTTATTATAAAGTACTGGACGTAATGATTAGATTAACTTTAATATTAACTTTCAGTTTGCAGAATACTTGATATACATACCCAATTTAAACATTCATGCCTTTTTTATACCCCACACCCGAAGCGTATTAGGCAGACATGTTACCGACTTCGCCATTGAGCGATATGTTTTTTCCATCAGGTGAGATGGCGGTCAAGCTTGCCTATCTAGCATAAAAAAAAAGAATGCGGGGCAGTCTTTGTGGACTGCCGATAGAAGTGAAAACTATATATAGTATACAAAAAGGTGTAGTAATACTCAAGCCACGTATCATCTAGCTACATGTATGGAATCTAATAGGAACTTATAAATTCACGGCAGCTGCATGAATGTAGAGTTATGATGAATTAAAGTTTCTAAAAAATTATGTCAATTGCAACCCTATTTCATCAGCTACCGTTCTACACCACATAGTCTTTGGACCTAGACGTCTGACAGTGGTTGTCATAACAAAGGTCAAGGTCACGCGCCACAGATGTAACCATAGGGTTGTCAAACATATTTGAAAAATATAATTATACATTTTTATATGGAAAATAATATCTCCGATATCGACTTTCGTTCTCTGGCAAACCCTTCCTGGCACGATACACATACACTCCACCAAGTATTACTACACCTTTCTGTTACAGGTTGTATATATACACAGTATGCATATAGCTCATGGGAAGGGTGCGGTGACGATGACGAGAGTTTCGAGCTTTTTGTTCACCCAAAAAGTACACATATATACAGAGTATACAAATAGCTCATGGAAAGAGTTCGGTGACGATGACGCGAGTTCCATGAATTTTGTTCACCCAAAAAGTGCTCAACGTGCTTAAAGAAGTTCAAAAACTTTATGATCTAATTAGTTTTTGTATTAATCATAGGAAACGATTGACCAGTATTATCTGGTACGTATGTTTCAAATTTAAATGAATAGCCATCTTTTATGTAGATACCGGGACAAAATAAACTATCAAATGATTTTCCATATTAAGCAAAAAGTAGGCGCGAGGTCTCAATTCGTGGGCGAACTACTACTTTTTTATGCAACGTGTTGTAATAATAATAAAGTAAATTTGTTCATGTATGCTACATCTTCGGCCGCATTATCACTTTCCATCAGGTGAGATAGCGGTCAAATGCTTGCCTACCTGGTATAAAAAAAAACATCTTTAAATTACTTGGAATATCATTATAATAACATTGTTAAAACATACATCTTTATTTCATCTGAAAGAGATTCTTCGCAGTACAAATATGAAGTGACAAAGAAAATGAAAGCACGACCCAGTTGGCGCAGTGGACAGGTCTCCGCCCTCTGCGCCGTGGGTCCTGGGTTCGATTCCCGGCAGGAGCACAAATTCCTTCTCAAGGGTTATTTGTGCTTCTGGTTCTGGGTGTAATGCGTGTGTGAGATGTGAATGTTTCCGGCACCCACGATACAAGTCTTTGAACTTAGTGTGGGGCTGTGAGTGTGAATGCGTTTGTTTGTTTGCGTTCGTTTATTTTGAGCAAAGGTATTGCTAAAACAAGGGGAACCTTTGTTTCGTAATTTATTTTAAATAATGAGGTTGATTATCAGTTTCTTTGTTCATTTTCATCTAAAGTAATGTACCACTGTACAATCCTGATACTGACAAATGAAAACGGTAAAAAGGCGCGACATCGACCCGATCCACTGTGGGCTTTTCACAGGCCAATTGTCAAAATACGGCAATGATATATTTTTTTCAAATCATAAGCAGAGACGTTGAAACGAGGGCATGAAAGGTGAGTGTTTTGATAATTTTGAAGGCACTACGTACGCATACATCCGATTAGGGAAGATACTGGGTAGTTATTTCTGCGTGTTTCTCGCTCTACATCATGATGGACTCGGATGCAGTTAGTTTTTACCACTAACGTGACGACTCGCCCTGACTTTACTAAGATATGGTTAGTAGAGAGTGCGCACTCGAATTACACCAGTTGATTCCCACATTCCCCTTTATATAGTCGGACCACAAGACAAACAGACCAACTTCATCCATTTTTGGTTGATATACCTCATATCAGCTTGAAGCGTTTTGCTTCTACATTTATTATCCGTACAGCGAAGGAGTGGAACTCACTGCCTTTGTCTTCATCCCCCTAACAAACAAGAACAGTTGCACACAGTATAATTTGGGAATCTTCAAGTCTACTGTGAATAGTAATCTTCTAGGTAAGCATGCGTCATCTTCGGCCACATCATTATTTTCCATCAGGTGAGATATCGGCCAAATGCTAACCTATCTGTCATAAAAAGGCACTAACTGATATTATAATTAATCTTGTATTGAGCGTCACTTCTCGATGATCTTACTGCTTGTACAGTTATAGAAGTGGCAAATTTCCACGTAGTTGTTTCTTTATGATTAATTCGACCATGAAAGTTACTCAACAGACAATATATATTTCAATTTTGTTTTCTTAGTATAACATAATTCTAAAGTGACATTCCTGTTTCTTCACAAATTTGTAAAATACAATTGTAAACGGACATACTGGCCTTTGTATGAAACCCTAAAAACCATAAATGAGTGAAAAAGTTTCGTGGGGATAAGAACTTTTTAATTGGACGAGTTCCAGTAATTTAATTATACAAATAAAAATGCTTAAATAAACGACTAAATGGTGTACCTATAAAGAGACTTTTAAATATTTGTGTACTTAAGTTAAATTATAATATAAAATAATATCTATTTTTCAATAGAACTGTACTTCAAACAGAATTTGGCAGACATGTAGAGTTAAATTAGTTTATTTTAGAGTATGGGTTCGCAAAACCAATACAGGTAAATATTACGCTGAACTACCTAAGAGATTTTTAATAAGTTATTAAATTATATTCATATTATAATAACAATATAATAGAGAGCAAATAAACAAACAAACATATTAACACTTACGGCCCCACATTAAGGTCAAAGACTTACATCGTGGGTGCCAGAAAGGTTAACATCTCACACACAATCACATAAATGTCCCTTGGGAAGGAAAATTGTAGTCCACAAAATAGGCATTATTGACGATATTTCAAGAACTACTGGTCTGATCTTGATCAAATTTAAATGGGACCAATTAGAAATCAAAATCATTCAAACTAAAAAAAAAAAAATCGAAATCGGCTCACGTGGAGAGAAGGTATGAGGTAACAAACATAAAAAAAATACAGTCGACTTGAGTACGCCCTCCTTTTTTGGGAAGTCGGTAAAAAATGCAATACTGGGAGATCAAAACTTTGTTTCTATACCAGATAGATAATGTAGTCCACAAAATAGGCATTTGGCCGCTATCTCACCTGATGGAACGTAATGATGCGGCCGAAGATGTAGCATGCTTACCTAGAAGATACCTATTCACTCTAGACTTAAAGACTTCCAGATTATACTGTTCCGGGAACAAAGACGAGGGCAGTTTTACTCCTTCGCTGTACGAATATTCTACATTTAAGAAGCAAAACGCTTCGAGTGGTTACGAGGTATATCAACTATAAATGGATGACGCTACGTTTGTCTTGTGGTCCGATTGTAGAAAGGGCATGGGGGAATCAATTAAAAACTAAAGTGTTTAAGTGTGTTTATTACATGCCTTAGTTGACCAATATAGTTTCAATAGTAGATTTTATGAGTTTAGTTAATTAACGTAGTCTTACGATGTATGGTTAGTTTTAAACTATTTCACTGGTTAAGAAAGATAGGTAATCGTATTATGAATTGAAACAGTTTGCCCAACTTTCCTGCGAGATCGTTTGCAACTATTTATTAATTAACCAACAAAGTTCCACTAAGTAACGATGAGTTACGGAAACTTGTTGCTTCGTTAGCTTGATTCTATAGGGAAGAGAGTTTTATTACTGTATGTGCCGAGATGTCTAGAAATTTTCTTTTTGTGTGTGAAAAATAGCATGTACTGAATGAATATTAAGATGACCCCTTGTATCTTTCACGTTTTTAGTTCTTATTTCTGTTATAGAAAATGTATAAAAATGTGATTGTGTGTGCGATGTGAATGTTTCCAGCACCCACGACTCAAGTTATCGAAATTTTGTTATGTTACATCGATTTATTGACATGCTTAAATACAACATTCGATATTTTCATGAACCGATAGGCTCTTGAACTTTAACTTTAAAAATTAAATACCTATAGGCAAACATTTTACCACTATCTTCCTTGATGGTAAGTGACGCACATCGTCACAAAGTGTACGTGTTCGAAACAAAATGTATTTTAAGCTATGCAATAGCTTCTATCGCGGGCTTTGAGCGTGGAGACCGAATCCAGAAATTCCGTAACGAAAATAACCTAACACCCCCCACTCCGACCGGCACAGCGGTGATACTTTTTAGTTTTGCCATCTATCGATGAATAGCAGAACTTTTAATGACTTTGACTTGACTTTGAAATATCACGCTTGTCTCTTTAGTTCAGCAACTCGCCTCTAGGTGGCAGGAAAAAAATACTGCATAAATAAAATAAATAAATAATTATAATTGCATAACTTGATAAAAAATGCTATGCAATAGCTTTACCGCGGCAGTCCCCGAGTGTCTTTTTTTTAATCAAAATCAAAGTATTCACATGGGCCCCAAATAGGCACTCATTAACGTTAATGAGTCTACTGCCAGATTCGCAAAATTACAGCCATCTCGAGAAGTGTGCAATGACGTGTAAAAAGAGTCTATAAGTAAGTTTATATAGAAGCCCATTGTAACTTTTTCAGGGCTAACGATCGCCGAGACATGTCCTTGGGGAGCCCTAAATTCTTCGAAATGATCCCGAAATTAGGTCACAAAAAAATTCAACAGTCCTGTAATTTTGGCCTTAACGCTGACAAAATAGGGCTATTGGGATTTTTTAATATTTAAAAAAAATGTTATGAATTGTATTGCAAAGTAATATAGCTTTAGGTGCGGTAATAAACAAATGTTATATACAAACAACGAGAAAGTAAGGTCTTGTATTATGAAGGACTGGTGTGGAGTCCTGAATCCTCACTATCGTATATCGTTTTCCTGTCGGGGTTCCAAATGTGTAAGTTCACGAAAAGGCTAAATTGGCTTGAAATCGCGAATAAAGCACTTCCGGTTCGCATCAATAGCACATTATTCGCAACTTGGCCACATTACAGAGACTTGGCACGGCCGACTGCATCACCGAGCTCAGATTTAGATAGCAGATAGGGGAAGTCAATTGACCGACAAGTTATTTACGATTTGGGTAGTTGTAAAAACTTTTCGGTTTTATTTATCTCATTTTTTATGTGTATATCTTCGAAATTCTACCCGCACCAAGATTTGTTGATCAGTAGGTACTCATACACCAGCAAATATGTGTTGATCCAGCCTTTGTTCCACCAGCAGAACAACTACCTCCGGAAGACAAACTTCCTTGGCCAACCTGGAAGGCGCTCAACAGGCTGCGTACCCAGGTCGGCAGATCAAAAGACAATCTGTCTAGGTGGGGTTAAATCGACTCAAGCATAATTTGATGGGAATGTGGAGCGTCACCGCAAACTATGCTTTATTTATCATCATGCTCAGAAAGCCATGGTTCTTGAACACTAGAAGACCTGTACAAAGCTAGGTTAAATGCTGTTTTCATAGCCGAGTATTGGGCAAAAAAAAGTGTAAGTGTAGCTATCGACACGCTTAACGGACCAGCATAGCTTACGGGAGCTTGATCTTTGTACATTTATTAGTCACTAGCTTTTGCCCGCGGCTTCGCTCGCGTTAAGAAGTATTATTTTAAAATTGACAAAGTTTCATACAAACTTTCATCCCCTATTTTATCCCCTTGGGGGAAGAATTAATCAAAATCCTTTCTTAGCGGATGCCTACGTCATAACATCTACCTGCATGCCAAATTTCAGCCCGATCCATCCAGTGGTTTGGGCTGTGCGTTGATAGATCACTATGTCAGTCAGTCAGTCAGTCACCTTTGAGTTATATATATTTAGATAGATGATCGTATATACCAAAGTCAAATTCTGAGATGAACTACCTGTTAATGAAGTGATACACAAACAGACACGCCAATAAATTAGTAATCCAACAAACCATTTCACCAGTTGCCAACTAAAGGTCAAGTTAAACACTTGAATAATACGAAATATAAAAAATGTACATACCAAAGTAAAAGCCTTGAATTTCACGATTTGGGACAAGAACTCATTGAATTAAAACTGTTTAATAATCAATTATGTAGTCAATACAACAAATGAATAAAATTACAAGCTTTAACCGTTTCAACTCAAGTTGAAGAAGCACTTTGAAAGTTATAAGCTTAGAGTTAGAAGTTTTTATTTGATATCCAAGTTAACTTTGTTCGAAGCCTCTGGGACGCGTTAAAGGGGCATTTTACTAGAAAAAGTGATGATAGAAGGATCTTATTTGAGAAATGGTTCTGTCATCTATCAGGAATGCGTAGTTTTGGAAATGCATGCATGAGGTATATATGTATAGCGGTGGCATATGAACGTGTTATGGATGCCGCACTACCTCTACGCACTTTAGGCGATAGTTATACTTAAGGGCTCACTGCTTAAGGGTAAGTAAAACGGACCTAACTAGGTAGCCTATACGACGGCGGCCCGACGACGCGACGTGTCGTCGGGCTTCAAACGCAATGTAATGCAAATTACATACTACGAATTAACTTTGACCTCTAATGTGTCTCTACCCCTTAGGCCGCACACAACAAGTCCAACTTGGGTGATTTAGCACTTTGTCTCTCCGCCGTCTGTCAGGAGCATCTATCGTCTAAACCATAAAAATGAATAACTTCAAATTCTCAGATAATACGTAAAGTTATAGCCCAAAGCAATAAATGGCAATTAAAATGATATAAATAAATGTATTAAATAAGACACATTCATACACGTAAGTGGGGAGAAAAATATTTAAATTTTTTATCAACCCTTAGTGGGATATCGTAGAAAATAACTTGGCAAGTAAAGTAAGAAACCCAAATAAAAAAATCTATGTTGAAAAATAACAATTTGGTAGGCCACCAACGTCACTGTTGTTGTAGACCTATTTTGTCCCGGTTCTATCTCAAATGGCTTTACATTTAAAGCTGAAACGTACGAATTATAATATTAGGCGTTAAATCCTGTACTTGAACAATAAATAGAGAAATCAAACAATAATCAGTAAGAAAATAGTTTTAAGCAATTAACCTGATTTTTTTTTCTATTACGCAAAATGTAATCGCGAGAGCTCAGTTCGGCGCGAACTACTAGTATATTATTAGATTTTTTTTTATGTTTTCTACAGTAAATAGTGAAAGTTAAATAAAAGTAAAACATGCTTAATTTGCAGACGAATTGGGTGTAATAAAAGAAATATTAATTCAATTGCTTATTCAAACAATTTTTATTATTTAAGTATCTAATTTACGTGAATGTACAATTTATAAAAACAGCCAGGAAATAAATTGGTGAAATTTCCTTGTTTGTTTATGGCACTGATTTAAAGAAGCAGTTGTAAATAGCGGTTTTGGTAAGTTAAATATTATAAATTGCACGTTTAATAACTATTGATTTTATTTATATAGTATTAGCCATGCTAGGCAGAACTATAGTGATAAATTTAGAAAGGAAAAATTATCGCTTGAGGCGGGATTTGAACCCGCGGCCATAGGGTCTCATATTACTCTAACCGCTGAGCTTCTCAAGCCCCTCCTGAAGCGACGAAATTAACCTTTCCTTATTATTAACGTCTTACGGGGACGTGTGACGTCACCTACCGAAACAGTTTATAGAAACTACTACGGCCAACGAGTCTAACATTGCAGTTAGCTCCACGTTGTGTTGATAACGTCTACCCAAATCAATTGATTTTATTTATATAGCATTAGCCATGCTAGGCAGAACTATAGTGATAAATTTAGAAAGGAAAAATTATCGCTTGAGGCGGGATTTGAACCCGCGGCCATTTTAATAACTAGTTCAGCAGTTAAAACTAAGCAGTAAAATAAACAAAAATGATTAATAAAAAATAATGAGATGAATCAGTGAATATATAATTGAGCAGGAAAATAATTAAATGGGCCGTAACGCTATATGCAATCAAAGTTTTTCTGGCGCTTCGCAGGCCGCTACCGCGGCACGCTCGCTTCGCTCGCTCGGCTCGCGCGTTGTGTTCATAAGAAACCTAACCACTCCTCCTAGCTTCGCTCGTCGTCGTACCTATTGATTGACTATAAGCGAAAGATAGAAATTTCTAAGTCGTTTTTCCTCAGTGCCCCCTTTACGACACCCTAACCCACAAATTGATTTTTTATAACTGTCCATGTTTTACTGTCGCAATAATTAATCAACCGTCATTAAATTAAATAACTGCTCAATATGTTTTTCAACTGATCATAATAACATCTCGAATATTTAAATAACAGCTCAAAAAAGTAGTTCCCTTTGTTTATTACTGACATACAGATGTACACGTGGATCCAATAGAAGCGAGTCAAAAAGAAATAGTACAGGTCATACGAGCACTCAACATCAGAAGGTCTTGATTTGGAGTTCTCTTTACAAATATTCAGAAGCTTCCATTCGGAAAATTGCTATCGTGTACGCCTACACGAAGCGAATAATTACTTTCAGTGTGCACTCGATTTAAACGAGTTAATTACTCCAATTTATTGGTTATCGTTATTACATGTATAAACGTCAAAGTCAAAATCAACAAAATGTTCAGCGAATAAGGACCAAAAAAATAACATTTTTGTTTTAACCGTTTGCGTCAAAAAAAATATATAAAAAATCTGACATAATACAATGCTGGTACTTACTTGGCGTGTAAGCATCGCAATTCAGAGAATTAATGCCACCAGGCAATTTTTATTTAATTCTAGATAGGCAAGTATTTGACCACTGTCTCACTTGAGTTCCCTATAAGCTGTAGGTAACTTAGGTCTTGCTGTATATAGTTTTATTGTTACTTCCTTAACTTATATACTCGTACATCGTTAGAAAGTAATCTCATAGCAATCAGGTTTGGATTGAAAAGTTGAATGCTGGCTGTACCATTGAGTTCTATTTGTAATGTTTAAATAATCAGTTAAATACGGCTAAGTTTGTTTTTATTCCTGATACACACTCTAGTGCGGCTTCGAGTCAAGAGTAAACGATATTTTCTATATAAGAACGCGTTGACGCGGTGTTTTTTTTTTTTTTTTTTTTATTTGTGACAGGCTAATTTTTGACCACTATCTCACCTGATGTTAAGTGACGATGTGATCGAAGCTGGTAAACACACTAGACCTGGAATACGCAGGCTCTCAAGGATAACTGCCGGAACACCGTATTTGGCTTGGCGGCAGACTTTCAACTTGATGGTGGTAAGCTACTTTGGTAGCAAGCCAGGCGAGCAACTCACAAAATGCTCTACCACCTCTCAAATGTCACCTAATTAGCACCACCCGGGGACCACGTGTAGGGAGTCAGACTTAAGGGGTATCCTCCTACGGACGTGGGTGACTCAGCCCCCAAAAAATTACACATTGCTTGTTATACACATTGCTTTTAGGTTTACACATTGCTATTAGGTTAACACGGTCAAATGCTTGCCCATGCCCTTGCCTCATTTACCATAAAACAACTGGTAGAGCGCTAGTTTTATCAGGTTTTATCTTTTGTTTTTGTTTTGAATTTGGCTGTTTGGAAAGTAGATTGATAGCAATCTGGAATAACACATAGGCTACATTAATGAAACATAAAACACCCACGACAACTTATCCCAAAAATAGTTATATTGGGGGCTGAGTCACCCACGTCCGTAGGAGGATACCCCTTAAGTCTGACTCCCTACACGTGAAAGTCTGCCGCCAAGCCAAATACGGTGTTCCGGCAGTTATCCTTGAGAGCCTGCGTATTCCAGGTCTAGTGTGTTTACCAGCTTCGATCACATCGTCACTTACCATCAGGTGAGATAGTGGTCAAACACAAGCCTGTCACAAATAAAAACAAATAAAAAAAAAAAAAAAAAATGTTACACCAACTTTAACCAATTTCAATATAAAACAACTGATTGAAATCGATGCATCCATTTGGGATCTGAGAAGACGGATATAAACGTCAAAACTCTCCACTAATTTTTCGACATCAGTTTACCAAAACTCCTCAATTTTACTTTATCCGGAGCTTTTATATAGTTTTTCAGTCTTCTTTCAATTGCTCTGAAGGTACCTGTTGCATGCTACACTCGACTCTTTGCTTAAAGTTAGCTTAAGTAGATGTTGTCACCGTCGCTTCGAAAATATTAATCTATAAGAGATAGTCAAAGTACATTTTATAGCTCTGCTCTACAAGCTTTACTGAACTAAAATATATTATATTCGCATTGAATAAGAGAATAAAGAACATTCTTGTTTATTTGTTACTGAAACATATTTTTTATTGCACATTATCCGGAGATTTATACTTCGGAGGCAGATGAGTGCTAAGCCGACTAAATCGTTACATAATTTTGCTATATTTTCTTGTTTTAAAACGATTTGGCAATTTGAAATAGGCAATCTGGTATCCTAGTTTACGCTCCGACCCTCAATAAGACATACAAAAACCCAATATAGATTTATTGGGGTTTTGTATACATTTCTAGAAGAGAAACGAAAAGAGAGCCTGGATTTTCAGTTCATTTCATTACTTTCAAATGTTAATTATTGATTCACATGTACGTGCTATAATCTAATAAATAAAATATTATAGTGGAAGGAAGACACCTCTCGAACTTTCTTTTTTCTCGAAAAGGATTCTAGTCCTATATTCGACAGTTTTTTGTATGTGTTACCTTAGAACTTGAACCGATTTTGAGAATTCCTTTTTATTTTTGAAAGCTTAATGAGTATTTAATTCATTTAATCTTAACAAGGGGTCTGAAAGTAAAGTGGTGAAGTCGGTATTTTTAATCTTTACTAGCATTTATATTATTGTGTCTTTAAAATTAATGAAATAGGAATACATAAACTTTGTCGCAGTACAACATCAAAATAAAACGTCTATCGTCTAACCATCCCAGTCCATAACTCTTGTCTCAAGTATGTGCGAGTGTATGCAAACTGCGAGTGTTCATAAATACGCGCTGTCGGCACATACGTCACTGTCGGCGAGCGGTGACACAAGCCGTTCTGTGGCACGCTAACAGATGGTTGTTAGCATGCCTCACTTGACTTCTATTACGTACAAACAATTGCTACATAACATTATTCCCAAGGCTTATGGAAATTCCTGCAAATGCTCCAACGATGCTAAGCTCTGTATACATATATTTTATTTAAAAATATACTGGTTTACTTCATAAGTGGTAATGTGGAGGATATTTGCCTAAAAGTTACCGTTACACTTATTTTGATAACTGCAGGCTTAATTTCATATATATAATAATTAATCGCTAGCAACGCTTAAAAAAACCGACTTCACCGCTTTATCTTTAGAACCTTGATCAGATTTAATGTATTAAACACGCATTATTGACTATAACTCAAAAACTAGAGATCAGATCTTGATTAAATTTCAATGGTAACACATGAAAAGCACCAGCTTTTCATGTTTTCCCATTGAAATATTTATTTTATTGAAATTTATTGAAATTGTTATTAAAATTTTTATTTGAAAAAAATAATCATCAAAATCGGCTCACAAGGAAAGAAGTTATGAGGTAACTTTTAAAGTCGGTTAAACAAGAACATCGTCAAAGTACCTAGTCCACAAAATAGGCATTATTGACGATATTTCAAGAACTGCTGATTAGATCTTAATCAAAATAAACGGGACCAATTAGAGAGCAACATCTTTCAAACAAACAATTTTTTTCGAAATTGATTCACGTGGAGAGAAGATATGAGGTAACACACATAAAATAAAAAAACAGTCGACTTGAGTACCTCCTCCTTTCTTTGCGAAGTCGGTAAAAAATATATATTTATGCTACGTCATGAGCTTTGGTTGTGAAACTGAACAGTTCCCGATCATATCACTACTCCGCTTTCTTTAAACAAGAATCAAAGTGGATTTATACTAGGTAACCAATAAAACAAGTAACTGTTTTTTTTTTATCCAATGTTGAATTTTATTGCGGTTACTACATAATAAATTATGTAATTATGTAGTAACCGCAATAAAATTCAACATTACCAATATCACTGGGGGCTGAGTCACCCACGTCCGTAGGAGGATACCTCTTAAGTCTGTGTTTACCAGCTTCGATCACATCGTCACTTATCATTAGGTGAGATAGTGGTCAAACACTAGCCTGTCACAAATAAAAAAAAAAAAACACTTATAACGTCAATTGACATTAAAATTAGAAAACAATAATTGTAATAAAAAAAAAGTATTTTGTTTGGCTATTGAAATTAAAAAAGATTGTAATATACAATCTTCCTACTTAACTTACTGTAACTAGTCGCCATCATACCTAAAATGCAAGCCACATAGTTATGCTATATAATTTCTGGGCAAAATATAGTCCAGTTTGTAGGATTAGATTGATTCTCATTTTATAAACAGATATACAAAATATATATATATATATATAAAACACATTCGTTAGAAACTCCAACTTTCATGAGAGGTTATAAATCTGTCTCGTGTCTCGGTAGAAATGAGTCGTGTGAGCAACCCTCCAACCCCCAGGAAGCGTTTAATATATTCCGCGCCGGGGTTGTTTCACTGCTTGGCCGCGACAAGCAAGCGGTTTCCGCTCTTACACTGAGCAAGTGATAAGCGAGCAGCGTTTAATACATTTTTAACTCATGTGAATTTAATTGAACTACGTGTTATTATAACATAGGGACCATTAAAAAAGTAATTGATACGTAAATAGGCACACCAATACAGACTACATCATCATGAGAATGTCGAGTGAGAAGACTTAAAAGAACTAAACCATAAAATTGTTTGTAGCATACTTACTATATATAGTGTAATATATAGTGTATGCTGTAAAAGAACATGAACAAAACGTCCTATCCTTAAATGTTGAATTTTATTGCGGTATCTACATAAATTAAATGGATTTTGACATAGCAATATAGCAGTTTATGTTAAAGTTAAATTACTTAGTAAAAAAATAAAAGTAGATGTTCATGGGATACTGCAAAATAGTCCACCCGGGCGAGGCCAGGGCGGGTAAACTTAGTTCACATCGTACCTATATTTCGATGAAGTTTGATATAAGGTCCAGAGTTCTAGATCCAGGAACACAACATGTATACATTTTATTCCGAATTACGAGGGCAACAGGGACATTGGAAATCGTCAATATTTGGCTTCTTGATCCCTACGGGATTGACAGTATTTCTATTTATGAAACAAAGTCAGTCAAATTGAGATAATATCCCTTTTATTTCAGACTTGTTATACCCATCTTGAGTCAAATCGTCGAGATGCATGTGGAGTGAAAAATTATGAGGAGCTTTCATTCACTATAAAAAGTAGACTTTTACATAAAAAATTATCATATATGAAACTTATATCCTATGCTACGCAACAAATTTTAAGTCCCAAAACAGTTACAGTGATACCTCGTTTTAAACTTGTTTCAAACATACTCACTCACACACTGACTACCTGACACACACACATTCAAATCTAGATTTTCAAATAATATTGTCGAAGTAATAGGCAATGTGCGTCTGCTTTCTAAGTAGCGGGTATTGGGTTGATTCCCTATAGAAACAACATTTTTCTCCCCAAGGGAAATTAGAGTTTCTGGATCTGGATGTGGCCGTGATGTGAATGTTTCTAGCACTCACGACACTAGTCTTGAATTCGCGTTTGTTTGAAGATTGTGCTCACGAGCTTATTCAGTTACCAACTGACTTTTAGAATCTGTAACCTCACAGAGGTCATTTATAATGTAACCCACCTGAAAACCTTGAATAATAAATAAAGTAAAAACTCCTTTTGGGAGTGTATTGATCGTGGTTTACCTACTTTTGAAAAGCTGAAGTTTTGATTAATAAATAATACACTCATCCTGGTTTGTATTTTAAATATTTTTTGGTTAAATAGAGAGGCCTTAACTTTTTGTTTAGGCCTATAAATATATCGTGTACTTATACAGCCTGCAGGTACGCGTTTGAGGCAGCGTTTGTCCGAATCAGGGTTGATACGGGGTTAGTAGAGAAATAATTATCTAGGTGGTTCAAAAAATATTTCTATTCTTCTCATGTATGCATGCTGATAAACTATGCTGGCGTTTTCTAGTGACTTCACTTATAGATCATGTACCTAGCATAAGAGATTTATTAGTAAAAAAATACAAAATGCGCCTCCAAATTTCTTCCCAGATTATTTTCGAAAGGGCTGTAGTTTCGCGAATGTAATAATTAAAAAACAATGGGTCTCTTTGGCGCTCATGTGAATAAACGTTTTTAAATTCAAGCAAAGCAAACCAAATTTATGTATAATAATTAACATATTAGCTTGAACTGGAAGGACTATGCGAAATATAAAAAAGTAAAAATCATAAGAAGAGTTGGATATTTTATGCCCCAAAAAACAGTACATATCATCCAATCTTATTAACATTTCTATGATACAGGCTATGTCCTAGTAAATAGTTTACGCAACAAAACCGACCGTATGCTGATTCAAGTGGTCGTAAAATGAAGAATGGACAATATACTCCGTTTTCGAGGCCGTAGCTATGATGTATTATGTAATATGTTTTTGTCTGACATATCTAGGGCTAGGATAAGTTATAGGAGTTTTATGGGAGGAGCTGAAATGCATAACATCAGCAAGACTAATAAGGTTGCCATAATAAGTAATAAGGGTTTATTATCAAAACGTATACCGTTAAAGTATAGAGTCGTAGGGTATAGTGCTTTCCGATCGGAGAGTACAGATTGGAATCTAATGACGGGCCATGAAAATGAAATCGTGATCATCTCCGTGGTGAGCATTTGCTCATGCTCGCCTGGGAGCATGATCAAATGCTAGATGAAACATTTGATATTTGAAATTCTATGATGGCATTTGCTATGCTAGACAGGACTTAAGTGGCCACTATGGCCGCGGGTTCAATCCCCGCCTCAAGCGATAATTTTCTTTTTTGAACTTACCACTCTAAACAACAGACGTAGATTAACTAAGAATTGTTTGCTAGAGTAAATTTTCAAGCTGCTCGCTTGTAGGTTTGATTTAATCTAATAAAATCATTGTTATTTATTCACATAGGCCCCAAAGAAGCACTCATAAAAGTTAATGGTTCTGGTGCCAGATTCGCAAAATTACAACCATCTTGAGAAGAACGCTTAAACGCTTAATGCTGACAGACAGACGAGCGGATTGACAAAGTGCAGAACCACCCAAGTCCACTTTGAGACCTCGCTTCACTGGGTCAAAGTTGTTATAGTTTATTTAGTTGTAAGGCGTAGTTTTAAATGTTAACGTTTAATTGCTTTTTCCAAAAATTGATCCGAGATTTGGTATCTCATTTCCATAGAATCCATTCATCAACCCATATCAATATCGTACGTTAATATTAAATACAAGCAGCCACGATATCAATCACCTCACGCCACAGCTCCGCCGCGACTCAAACTTCTATGTAATAAACTATTATAACTGGTTAATAATTTAGATAACTCAATCAAGTCTGTTGAGGACGGATTAACGGAAGAGATTAGCGGTTAGTGCGGAATCGAGTTCGGATATAAAGGATTGAGCCGTCAAAAAGCTACGCTAGGCGATGCTAAGATGCTGAAGCTATTCGATAAGTTACTTTTATTTTTTTAAAAGCCAATAAAGTTGGTATTTTAAAATAAGATTCACGTGACAAAAATGACGAATTTTGAAACATCTTTCACTTAAAAATATAATGTAAGTATACACGTATTTATTTAATAATTATGGATATGTAACAATTAATACTTTTTTTTTTTAAATATATTTTTATACCAATTGTAAATAAAAAAGGACTAAAAAGTTACACAACCAGACAACTTGTCAAGACGAATCAAACGAGCCTTAACTCGATGGGTTTATCTTGTTTAGTTCAGAACTTCCTATGGCCATTTTACGTCGCCATCATTAAACTAGCTTCATGGTATCATATAATTGAATTGTCACCGAAGATACAAAAGTATACCAAATTTGATTCCAATAGACAATCGGGAAGTAGGTCTAATTTAGCTTGCTAGATTTGATTACAGACCGACAAACAGACGGACAACAGGACAGGTGAAAATAAATTAAACCTTGTAAAAAATTTAATATATCAGATCTATTTATAATTATATCTTTATATTCATGATGTGTTAATGACGCAATCTTTATTTTTTTTCTTACAATACAAACAACAAATAATTATATTATAACACCGTTCATTACATGTCAATTTGCGTACATAAAGGTAAATAGTGCATTTGTTATTAATAATTATAATCTGTCAAATTTTAATACAAAACACAAAACTAAAATAAATTAATACCGTGAAATAGATTGTTGAACCATCACTGGCATAACCAATGTTTATAATATGCAAACATAAACATAAAATGTACAACAATGTCAAGTATCGCAACAAAATTTCCGATAACGTCGTCTTAGAAAAATAAACCAAATAATTAATCAGCCAAATAAATAGTTAAGCAATATTGTACACAGATAAATACAGACACTGTGGTCTTACACTCATACCTTAACGGTTTACAAGAGCTTACCATAGCTATAGCTATGCTTGAAACACTAGGTTAAAGACATGGCTTCGAACGCACTTTCCTAGCATAATATTCCGTGGTTCAACATGATTCCTCAAGCCCCTTTCGAGTTCCAAACACTCCAACTAATTCTATCAGCCTTGGAGGGTGTTGGTGCCTCTCAGATTATAGGGTTGGGAAGTTCGAAGCCGGATGTATTTAGCGCTCACAGTTTGCTAATTATTGACTGTTACTAACGAGCAAACTTACTATTAGCTGTCAAAGCCAGCATATTAGATGTAAACTAATTTGAGCACTTGAGTTACCTATAAGCTCGATGTCTTGTAGGTAATTTAGTTCTTTGCTTAACATAGTTTTAGGAAATATAGGTAATAGGCCCGTAGTTAGAACCAAAAAAAAAATTAATAAAAAAAAAACTAATTTGATAGTAGATATTTTGACGTGCATTTTCGGCGCGCAGCGATCTGAATTATCCGATTAAAAAATCATAGGTTTATTATCTTTAGTTGATCTAGGAGTTAGGAGATTTTTTTTTTAAGCGCTTACCTGTAAGTTTTTGCAAAATGTAAAAATAAATAAAAACAATACTGTATTTTGGTCAATTCCGGGTGACGAGCGCAGTTCATTGTCATACAGGATTTGAACTATTTCAATTAAAATCACTAGATGGCACTGAACTGCAATAGGCAAACGGGACGCATACGATCAGGCGAGTAACTTCCAAGTCTCATCTATCAATAACATAATAAAGTAGGTGTTAATATAAAGCAATAGGTCGTGGTTAGGAATCCTCGATGAGCTCGAGCTTCCGGTGAAGAGATATCATCAGAAACACATTCTCGAACCTAATGCAGAGTTGTGAGTGTAAAACGTTTATTTGTTTTGTTTGTTTGATCATAATTAATCATTAGGAACGCGTGTGAAGCCGAAAAGTAGGTAACTACTAGGTAGTTAATAAAAAATTTTTTTCTTTCGCGAAAGTTTTTCTTCAGTTACATCTTTCTGCTGCGCTACATTTTATATATTCTCTTAGAACATTATTTTCATCGCCAATCGTAGTATTATGAAAACAAGCATGGTGCTTTATTCTGGCTAAACTCGCCGTGAAATTGAACAAGCATCGTGAAGTGACGCGTCTCGGCTTGGACAAGATTTATAGTGACTTAGGAAATTACTTTTATATTTGATTTTAAAACAAAACATTTTTGAACTGCGGGCGTTATCAAACAAGGGTTCTAACAATATATTTAAGCAGGTACTAGACGGGTGATAGAAATACATTGAAAACCTAGCTGTGGAATAAAGACTGGGCTTAGTTATTTACTTCTTACTGTACTTTACATTGGTACATCTATAATAATGTATACTATCGCCTTTCTGTGAATGATTGGCCCTATGTCATTGTGTCTGAGTCGAAATTAATGTAATGTTACTGATCCAGATAATTTCTTACTTTTTTCATTTCTTTTTACACTCACAGCCCCACATTAAGTTTGATCACTTGTGTCGTGGCTGCCGCAAACATTCACATTACGCACACAATCACAACCAGAACCAGAAACACAAATTTTCTTTGGAGAGAAAACTTGTGTTCCCGCCGGGAATCGAACCCGATACCCCTGCTTAGAAGGCGAACGCTCACCCAGCTAAGCCAATGAGCAATTCATTACTTATAGCCTTTAAAGTATTGGATCATTCCTATTTGTTCTATCGGGTATAAACATTTGGTGCTGATAAAATTACAAGTGATAACATATTATGTTAAAAATTATGTGAAAGGCACGCACACTGCACAAGCGCTTTCTAAATAATTAATGTATTAGTCATACAAGAATGTTTGAAATAAATAATGAAAAATGCGCCGACGAGTTTCTGGAAATGTTTATCTCGAGATGGCTGTAATTTTGCGAATCTGGCAGTATAAGCATAAACTTTCATGAGTGCCTCTTTAGAGCCCATGTGAGTAAACGATTTTGATTTTGATTCTGAAAGCCCGGCACTAATTTAAAAGATTTGTATTGCCGGAGCTTCGGAAACATTCACGTTATACTTACAATGACACCCAGTACCAACGAAGTCAGCGTAGTCAAAAATATGCCTGTAATGCATATAGAACACTACACGATTCCATCAGTTACTCGGTACACCATAAAACGTGTTACATAATGCATAGGTGCTACAAAGCTAATATTGCTAAAGTGCATTTCGCACCTATTTACCATAAATACTCATCCACCGTCCGTTATTATCAGAACGAGTCCGAGTGCAACGGACCCGACCTCCATTACAGCGCAAAGGTAATGGTGTTTACGCATTACCATTCAGATGAGTCATCGATCGGTAAATAACGATAAAACTGATATTTTAACACGAAGCTACGACTACAGTAATTGATGGAATAATTCTGCAGGAATAGGCAATGTTGGGCCGATTACAGAAATTACCTTTAGAGAGACTCTTCAAAATTCGGAATATTTACTCAGGATGCTACTAGTTTCGCATATAGGCCTTTCTAAATTTTTATTCTGTATAAGTTCATAGTTTATAGTCGAGCGTGCATTTTAGACCGCATCGTCGCTTACATCAGATGATATAAATGCTTGTATATCTAGCAAAAGCAAATAGTACTTTTTCGTTTAAGTATCAGAACTTACTTAATGTCATTATAAAAAGAAAAAATCGATACCGTTTCATCAAATAAATATTTAAATCAATCATAACAAGCACAAATTTTTTAACTTCTCTTCTAAACAACGCCAAAGCAAATCTTTCCTTGAAGCCGCCTGTCAAACTTATTTGCATTACGTACAATAAAGAAATTACCTCTAATGGATCCCTGGCGAAACGTTCTTGCGTACTTCGCATACCTACTTCATGTAACGAAGACGTATTGAAAAGACTTAATTTATTCAGATGGCGCAGACGCTTGTTACGTCGAAACGAAGGTATAATTTACGAAAAAAAAGACATACAAAGAAATCTTGCGACTTAGAAGTCAGGTGGGAGGAAAGCAGTAAAATATTTATGTCTGTCATCTCTTTGTACGCACTTATGTTACAAATGCTTTTTTAACGAGTATCGGGAACTTGTTTGTTTTACTTTAAGAGTTTGCTTTTTAAGGACTTGGAAATTATTGTTGTGTTGTTAGAGAGGTAGGTTTGTTATATGTAAAGATCTTTAGGTACCTATCTTATCATGGGCTGATTGTTATGCTTGACGTTTATATGAAGTAACTGTTCTTCTCGTAAAATCTTTCTGGTAACTACGTTTTTCTAGTATTCGATTTATTAGTGCGGTACTAGAGTTTTGCTCAATTAACTTGTATATAATATGTGTAACGTACCATATACAAAAGTATTTTCTCCAATATAGGCTAAAGTCAAACATAGGTAGGTATATAAGCTTCATGTACTTTATTCTTGTTCCCTTACTGTATCATGATAATAAATTCTAGTTCCATGCCCCCTTGGAGACTATTCCCGATATCGAAAAGGTAAACTGTCCCGACGAGGGATAAGTCGGCGAAAGCAGGACTTATTTTCGTTAGCTAGGCCTCCAAAAGTTTTTATTTAGATACCTATAATGGCACCCACGACAGCTATGGGTCAATAACAAAGGTCAAAAAACAATTGCAAAGAAATAGTCAATTATTTTACTTATAGTTATTGCAAAGAATGCTCACTGTTTGGTTTGGTAATTCAGTTTTACTAGTACGAGTTTTTATAAGTGGTAAAACTTACTTGTGTAGTCCTGACTGGCCATCTACGGTAAAATGGTACTTGTGTATTTATTTTATGTTGTCTAAGGAAAAGGAGTGTCCAGTCATAACACTGACTATTCGCTCTCGAAATCTGGCTACCCCCGAGTTTTTAGGGATTGGTACAACAAATTAGGATTGGTAAAATAATAGATAGCAAATAGAACAAATAAGGATTGGCAAAAGATAGAAGTATCGAAAAGCAAATGTAAATCACAATAAATAAAATCGGATAAAGATAATGTGGGAAAATAAGAATCGAATGAACAAATAGAGTACGACACATTCAAAAACATTTCAATTCAAAGGACCGTATTAAATGCATTGGTTTAGTAGGCAAACGCGCATTCAGCGTTCGTCTTCTAAGCAGAATCGAACCCCATGGTCCGATTCCCAGCAGGAACACAAGTTTTCTCCGCAAAGAAAATTTGCATTTCTGGTTCTGGTTGTGATTGTGTGTGATGTTAATCTTTCCGGCATCCACGACACAAGTCATCAAACTTAATCTGGGGGCAGTGAGTGTAAAAGCGTTATATTTTATGTATGTATTTCAATTCAAAGGACCAAACAGCACAACTGCTGCTGCTATTGAAAATGTTGGTTTAGTTGGCTGAGCTTTTGCCTTTTAAGCAGAATCAAATCTCATGGTTCGATACCCAGCAGGAACAACTTCAGTTTTCTCCTGAAGGAAAAATTGCGTTTCTGGTTCTGGTTGTGAATATGTATGATGTGAATCTTTCCAGCACACACAACACAAGTCATCGAACTTAGAGTGAGGCTGTGAGATTGAAAGGGCACAAAAAAACGACATTTTGTATTTGTTTTAGTTATTTACTTTGTGTAGAAACTGTGTAAGTATTTTACTTGATTTTGTTTTTTGCAGATACGTCGCTTCAGTTTTCCTGGGAAGCCATATCAAAATAAAGTAAGTCAATAAAGAAAGAATCCATACATAAAAAAAACATAAACGCTATCACACTCACAGCCTCACACTAAGTTCGATGACTTGTGTTATGAGAGCCGGAAACATTCACAGCACACACACATAATCACAACCAGAACCAGAAACACAAGTTTTCCTTGAGGAGAAAACTTGTGTTCCCGCCGGGAATCGAACCCGGTATCCCTGTTTAGAAGGCGAACGCTCAATCAACTAAGCCAACGGGCAGTTAATACATACGTAACACTCTTTCTGATTTCGTAGCGAATGGCATTTCATAAGTCTATGATTTACCTCATTATCACGTCATCACCTACGTGATGTCGATTTTCCCAACTATCTACCATTCTAGAAATAATGAGGTAAAATGATTAAATGTCGTATTAAATAATGCTTATTACTAAATAATCAAAGCCCTGTTTCTATCCAATATACAAATAAACACAATCCATTTTGTGGAATGAGTTTGAACATTTTCCACGTAGGTGGCGTCGGAACAAACAAACATATAAACATTGCATTAAATTTAACTCGTGCAATAAATACAGACTAATAGATTTCACCTGCGGGAATGGCGCCATGAAACAAAGCTGTTTATTGCACAACACGGCAACTATACTTATACTACGATCATACAAGTATTGACAGTAAAGGGGTGATTTTAAATATTCTAGATCTTATTAACTCTGTCAACCACACTGTCCCTTTCACAAATCTGGTAATTTTGTATATATGTATTTTTTTATTATTCTGCTACATGGGTCCATGCGAATCCCTCAGAGATTTTTTATCTCTTACCCTGCCATCGCTATACATCTAGGAAAATATAACGCATGTTTGGTAAAATATAAGTAAATATGAATTAAGAAGTGATGTACACAAATTTTATACTAGACGTAAGCATAATAAAGCGGTACGCGCGTTTAGATTAAGCAAAACAAATAAGTTTTGTATTGCACATGGGGTTAGGTTTTACAACAAAATTCCTATAACGATTACTAAATTACCAAAGGGAAAGTTAAATCAACAGTAAAAAGTGTGTTCATACAGAAAGCTTATTATATCATCAATGATTATGTTAATTACAAGGAGGCAACACTGCTGCACAAGCGCTGGCGACGGCAAAATATAGATAAAGCGGCAACTTCGGCAGAGCAGCGCAAACGGCGAAAATATGGAAACCTTGGCAGTGATTACATATTTGAGCCGTTTGGTGTTTTTTTTCCTTAGTTTTGGCTTCGCAATCTTATGCATTTAGCCAGTGTCAAGTGATAATATATTTCAAGTGTATTTCATATTATAGGTCCTAGTCACAAGTCACAGTCAAAGTCAAGTAAAAGAGTCAAGGTCCAGTCGTAGTCAAGTCATGCCCTAGTAAAGTGGTAGAAACTTTACTAGAACTTCTATTGGAGTTTTGGAGCGAAGGTAAAAATCACGTTTTTCAACTTTGTATGATTTGCCTACGCTTATGCACGTTCACTAAGTATTAACGGTTAATAATCCACCATTATTACACATTAACACTCGAAGAATCACAGGTTTTGGAAATTTTTACAAAATCAACAACGCCATTTTTTCACTTTCGCGGCAAAACCCCGCCGTTTGGTGTTGAGACACTGGGTCCGTGGGGACCGGGAGCTCATTCTATTTTCAAAATTCTAACAGAGCGCCTGGTTGAGCCAACGCGTGATCAAAATGCTGGCACTTATTAGGCTCAACGTATTAGCGTTGCAATTCAGAGAGGCAATGCCGCCAGCATGATGGGAACGCTACCCACAGGTATTGGGCTTGAGCACTTGAGTTACCTATAAGCTCGATGTCTTGTAGGTAAACTTAGTACTTTGCTGTTTAGTTTTAGGAAATATAGGCCATTGGCCCGTAGTTTTAGTCTGCTGAGCTGACTGATAAAGCCCCTTCGGCTGCCTACGAAACCGGAGTTACGTAACTAGTTACTAACTAAACATAATTCGTCCTTGAACGATACCAGTTAAAAGCTTGGTTAAGATATAAAGTATAATTAAATAAGTAGTCTGACTGTAAACTCTCTAACTTTTATGCTTTTGTGCTTCTTTAAGGCACATGTTAATAATTGACTGCCTATGAATATTGTCGAAATAGCTATTTTAAATATTTTTAAGACAAAACTTAAGCAGTGGCTAACAAAAAAAGTATTTTATAATATCAGAGAATTTTTAAATAGAGATAAATCTACTGACATTTAATTTTAATATTGATATAGCATAGATACGCATGTAAAATAATTTGTAATTAGTTATATGATTATCAATAATTATTTCCTAGACATGTATTCTATTTTATTATATTTATGACATTATCTATATTTAATTTTATTGATAATATGTGTAATAGGAATTACAAATTATTTAAAATATAGGCAAACATGCTTATTTGATTGATAATAAAGAATGTATTTTAATTTGCTGTTATATTAACATAAATGCTGAACATTGAATGCCCAATGTGGGTAGACTGACATTACTACTTATTGCACTAACATCTCGCATAAAATATTGTATACTCAGTCTTTCAATAAATGTTTCTTGAATCTTGAATCTTGATTTCTCATTGTGGAAACTAGTGGGCAGTAATTGTGATAACAGATTTTTTCAGGCAGCCTGAAAGCATCCGATATGGTTCACTATTGTAAATCCTTCTTAACGTTTATCCAAGTGCTAATGGTACTGAATGTTGCTTAACTTCGTGAGACAATAACTTTCAAAGATTAACGATTAGAATCTAGATAATAATTTTATTACATAACATTATTCATAATCTTTAATTATTATTTCGTAAGCAAACAATTGTCGCTCTTTTTACACTGTACCTAAAGTTGGTGGGCCAATCGGAGCTCCCAAACGTGAAACGAATTGGAACAAATCTTACCATAAAATGAAACGCGACATAGCAAAACAAAGAACGACTTATCTCTACACTTTTTCACTTTTTTACACTCGACTGCGTAAAAATTTGCGTGTCATTGAACTCACAACCATCAAGTTAGACAAAAGCAACAGTTGTGAGAATAATTTCCAATAACGTAAAATAGTAAAAAAAATAGGCATTCACACTCACAGCTCTAACTAAGTGCAAGACATGTATTGTGGGAGTTGGAAACATTTACATATTATCTCACACAGATAATCACACCCAGAAGCAGAAGCACAAATCTCCCTTGGAAAGGAAAATCGAACGCAGGACCCACGGGTCAGAGGGTGGGATTTGCTCACTAAGTGAACTTGGTCGTTCAAAATTCATACAAATCTTTGTTCATGATACCGATACATTGTATTATTGTTAATCTATTATATAAACGAATGTACCTGATATTGTATGCCTAAATAGTAAATAACAGATAATCCATTAAGATCTTATTTAGTTAATTGCAATGATTACATTATTTAGAACACAGTTTCTGATACTAGTCAATATATCTAATTTCGTTTTGAATTTTCGAGTAATAAATTTTGTGAAAACTGACATTATCCACCCAAATAATCTTTCAATTGGACTTTGAAAGTATGAGTTTGCTATCCTAGAACCGCTTCGGCCGTTTATAGAACCGGAGTTTCGGAACTGGTTCCGTACGAGGATTTAAATTTACTTGTACGGAACTGGTTCCGATCGAGGCTTTTAATTTACTTGTATGTAACTGGTTTCGATCGAGGCTTTTAATTTACTTGTACGGAACTGCTGGACCCTGTTCGCCTAAAAACTTTTGACACGACTGTCTATAGTATATTCTCCGTGGGGGAAAAATCTTTTGTAATAATTAGCCTGTTAGATGAATAAATCAAATTATCATCCGTCAAATAGTTGTCATAAGCAAAGATATTGTAATCACTCCGTTTAGTCATAAAATCAGTAGTATCATAGGATATTGATAAAAATTGCAATAAGTCATAAAATTGTTATTCCCAGAAAAGTGTTTATTTCCGTTGCTTATAAATAATAGTAGTGCTTTCTGCCTATACTCATCATTGAAATGTCTTTAAGAGACATTGAATTTATTTCAACGCGAAGAGGAGGTGTTGCCCTTTTATTTGAAGGCCGCAAATATCATCGCAAAAAGAAATACACAAATGGTAATACAATATGGCTATGTTTCAATTACAATCGTGGCTGCAGTGGTAGTATTAATTTAAACCAGAAGAACGCAGTGGACAATGATAAAAACAAAATACATAATGTGGACTGTATACCAAACCAAGCTCAAAACAAAGTTTTAAAGGAACTTGACAAGCTCAAAGACAAAACTGCCTCCAATTTTGATTCTATCCACAAACAATTCGACGAGATGGTATACAATCTAGAAACTGAGGGCGTACACTTGATGGCGGAAATGCCGTCTTTTGAAAATAAAAAAACAGGTCTTTTCAATAACCGAAACAAAATATTAGGTGTGCCTAAGATGCGTTTTTCATCATCTAGTGATGTTGAAGTTCCAAAAAAGTTTCAACATTTCCTGCTAGCTGACTACAATGGTGAAAGTGATGGCAAAAGAATTCTTCTATTTTGTCGTGAAGATGTCCGACCCATGATTAAAAGCTACAAACATGTATTGTGTGATGGCACTTTTAAATCCTGTCCAAAGACATTCAGGCAGTTATATTCAATCCATGCATATAACGAGAAAAGTAAATCCGTGACTCCGGTAATTTTTTGTTTACTACCTGATAAAAGCCAGACAACATATGAGATCCTCTTTCGACTCATTAAATCAGTCTTTCCTGCCTGGAAACCATTAAAATTAACAATGGATTACGAAAAGGCCGCAATGAAAGCAGTAGCCAAAGTTTATAACGACATCGAAATCAAAGGATGCTACTTTCATTACAATAGGTGCCTATTTAGAAAAGCCAAACAATTAAAAATTTCAACACCTGTTAAGCAAAGGCACGTGTCACGATGTGCTGGAATTGCACGTTTGCCACCGGAACTCACTGAGAGTGGTATCGAGTATGTAATGCGTAAGAGCCCACCTGGTATGGATATAAAAAAATTCAACGCGTATTTCAAATCCCAATGGATAGAGAAAACTAACTTCAACAAAACTTGTTGTTGTAGCAAGGAGCAACTACGAACCACAAATAATTTGGAAGGATGGCACAGCCGGATCAACCGTTTTATTGGAAAGAAAAATACAACCATTGCAAATTTACTGGACATATTCATCAAAGAGACGAAAATTACAAATATTTTCAAATCCTCTAAGAAAGCGAAAAGCTATCTTGAAATTGACCAGGAAATAAATACTGCAGTAAGCGATTTAAAAAACGGCTTAATAACTGTAGGCCATTGCGTAGAGTTAATTTCCCCTTATGTTTTTAAATTTTAAGATCTTTTATAAGGTAAATGAAATAAAAACATGTAAATTATAAATTCAAAAGTGGAGTTAATCATCGTTTACTTAAACTGCTTTTAAGTATATTTTTTTTCATTTTAACTTAATTTATTTTTCAGCTTGGTACTAGCAAATTGCTAATTTAAATTAACTTAAGTATATAGGTATTATTGGATTGCCGGGAAAATTTTAACTTTTTTTAGACCAACAGTTGAACAGAAATAAAGGTTTATGTTTACTTTATAGTCGTGTGATTTATTTCTTATACAATAGGGTAAAGTAGTGATTAGTTAAATCCGTTAGATAGTTGTGAAAGAAGGAAAAACATCCATCCATCCCTACATCTGTCCTATCATTCACGTTTAAAATATGAGTAGGACAATATAACTGTTTTAGTCTATTATAGTATCTACATAGTTACTTTCACGGCTGATGGAATACGATAATTACTTGATCGGAACCAGTTCCGTACAAGTAAATTAAAAGCCTCGATCGGAACCAGTTCCGTGCAAGTATATTAAAAGCCTCGTACGGAACCAGTTCCGAAACTCCGGTTCTCTTAACGGCCGAAGCGCCTAGAACGGCTTATCTCATTTGATTTTCGGCCCTAAATGATCGTTATTGACTTCATATAGAAAAGTGTCAACTTCATATTAATAGGAGCGAATACGCGGGACATATAGCTAGTATAAATAATGAAATGAAACGGAGCATTATCGCGAATACGTCAATTAAATATAGGTTCATAACTGCTTTAGAGCTAATCCGCTAGAACTTCAATTGTAGCAAAATTTCAAATATAACTGAGAGAGGTCCAGTTTCATAACAAATTATTCATCAAGCTCTCGAACAAATTGTACGCCCATTGTACTAAAAACGTTATAAACAATGGTTTTCCATTTTCGACTGTATGCTGCTTTCGTTTTAATCATAGCCTAAGTGAGGATTTCACTTGGTTACTGCAATACACAATACAATTTTAACTTTTTGGGAGCTTTGTGTTTCGGGTCTGGGATTTAAAGTATGTACGTATTTAATTTGTCATTAAATTTCCTTGGAGGCATCGGCGTATGTCATGTAAATGTTTCCGGCACCTATGACACAAATCTTTAAACTTAGTGTAGGAATGTGAATCTAATAACTAATGTGAAAACGATGCGATTCAGGGGACATGTTGCCAACGTGATAATATCACTGCCCACTGTTACCACTGGTACAAGGCTTGAGCACTTGAGTAGACGCATAGTGTCTTGTATTGTAACATTTTATAATATCAAGGAAACCTAAGCGTCAAATGAAACCTTCAATATGACTACATTGTAATACTGGCTTTCAATTTTATTATAATTTTTCCATTCAGCAGTTGCAATGAGAAATGGACAAAAAATCCCACAAACATTCGTATTCTTATGACAATGTGTGTGTTATGATCTGGGCGTTGGCCGAGTTGGGTGCACCTCCTAAGCAAAGTATCAGCAACACAAGGTTTCTCCCCAAGAAAAAAATGTGTTTCTGGTTCTGGTTATGATTGTGTGTGTGATGTGAATGTTTGCGGCACCCACGACTCAAGTCATCGAACTTAGTGTGGGGCTGTGAGTGTGAAAGCGTAAGAAAATGTGTTTATCAAGCTATCAACTATTCTTTGCGCATTGTCTACGGTCTAAGATTAAGTGGCATAGAGAGCTACCATAAATCTGCCTAACCTACACGTCTACACGAAGCCAGTAATTGGCTGCTCAGAATAATGAGTCGGAAGCGTACCGAACCGCGGGGGGAGGATAAATGAGTTATCGAGGAAACCGAGGTTTCAATTTGCTCTGAACATGCTCAGATATTTAAGCCTGGCACACAATGAGCAGAATGAGATAAGCTGTGTTAGGAGATTATAGATACTCCGTTTCTGTACTAAAATTTATCCGAATTAAAAGTTTGAACTGCCCGTTGGCTTAGTTGGGTGTCGTTCGCCTTCTAAGTAGGGGTATCGGTTTCGATTCCCGGCGGGAACACAAGTTTTCTCCACATGGAAAAATTGTGTTTCTGGTTCTGGTTGTGATTGTGTGTGTGATGTGAATATTACCGGCACCCACGACACAAGTCATCCAACTTAGTGTGGGGCTGTGAGTGTGAAAGAGTTTATGTTATGTTTAATTAGATGTTAATCACATAGCTGTATTGAATTGCTTCTTCGTGAAGGCTCAGATATGCTTGTTTTATTTTGTGAAAAAAAAACTAAGCATTTGAGTTTGACTTCTTAGTTGTTATAACTAATTATTTAATTATTTTCATCATAAAATGCAAGAATCTTAGGAATAATTGAAGCAACTCTTAAAAAAACGACTTCGTATCCAACACGCATTATTGACGATAGCTCAAAAACTAGTGATCAGATCTTGATCAAATTAATATGGGCTCAATAGGAAAGCACTAGCTTTCAAACAAAAAAATCAAAATCCGTTCACGTGGAAAGAAGTTATCAGGTAACACACATAAAAAAAAAACAGTTTTTGTTAAGTCGGTAAAAAATGATAATGCGACGTAAGGTTTCAAATTTCAAATTACCAATAATAAATATATAATTAAGTAGCCCAATGTAGTATTGCCCTTACTGCAATGCAGGATGTTATTACGCTCTACGAAACGTTATTTTTATAAACAATCAGTCGAGACTGATTGTTTATCTGTGGCGGAGGTCTGCAGTAACACGCTCCAAAATACCTGACCACTGTTATTATTTACTTCACAGCTTTATTTCTAAAAAATACTATTCAAATTTCCAATGTAGTTTCTAAATTTAAACGTGTTCAAGGAAATGTTTTGCTAATGAAGGAAACATATAGGGCAATTTCTTAGTCCAAACAGTAGACACGTTCACGATGTTATAATGCAAATATTTGCTTTGCAACTAATGCTAAGTAGCAACTGTTTAGTACGCAGTAATGAAAATAAATAGTTGATAATTAATACCAACAAGATAATTCCTTTAACGCTTGATAATATTGTTTCTGCCAACAATGAGTCAAGCAGATTTTCAAACAATGGAGAATAATTACGACACTATCAAGAGTTTAAAGCAGCGTCTGTCACTTAGTGCATTTATTCGCATTTAGCCTGTCGACAGTGGAGACAATAACATTAATCGCAGCTGTTTATGTCGCAAAACGCGGTTAAGTGCTTTGCGCACAGTCAATGCACGTTCGTCAATGCGTTTATCTATTGATGGTAGTATTAATAGTAATACATGGTGGTATTAATAGTAATACAAAAATAATTGAAACGAAGGCAAAGCTTAAAAAAACCGACTTCACTGCTTATATTTCGATTTTGACTTGACCAACTCCGATAAAATTTATATGGGACCACCTCTGAAGTATACTCTACCAAACAATAAATATCATCAAAATCGATTCATAATTATTGGCGGACATATCGCGTAACATACATACAAAAAAAAACATACAGTCGAATGGAGAACCTTCTTTTTTGAAATTTTTTTCGATTGTTTACGTTAATACATTGCGATTTTAATGTTAAAACTATCGTGAGTATTACACATTATGTTTCAATGTTATATTCGGCTAAAACACGAAAATTTCGACTTACTTTGTAGTCAACTAGTTTCGGACAAATTAGTTGTCCTTCATCAGGACGGCGCATTCAGAGGCGTGCGGCTCTGTGTAACGCGCGTCTGACTCATCCTGATGAAGGACAACTAATTTGTCCGAAACTAGTTGACTACAAAGTAAGTAGAAATTTTCGTGTTTTAAGCCGAAAAGAACATTGAAACATAATACATTGCGGTAAAAAATTTCATACATATTACTTTACATTCCATATCAAAATGAATGCTTGAAAAGGCCAACAGGTTTTCATAATATGTTCATCAGGCCAATTTTAATCGCGGCTATTTAGACGTTCTTTATGTGACGTCCACGACCCAGTCTTAACTGCCGTAACGGAAAGTTTGAATAAGTTTTTGGCATATATACTTATGTAATACAATTAGAAACTTCATTGGTATTACGTTTAAATAAATGCTTAAAAATAGATTGACGAAATGATTGAGGATTGAACATTGATCGTGTCAGAGCGCTTTAGATTCTTGAAACAATCCAGCGTCTGCGTTTGCGCAACCGCGACAGATGCTTGCACCTTTTGTTATTCCTGCTCAGAATGTTAACTGGGTCGTATATTTTTATGTGAGTATTCTTGAAAATTGGCTGCAATGCAGAGTAGTAAAATATACAGTACGTGTACCTGAAACGTTTTCGTGAAAAATTGCACTATATTTGGTGAGAAAATTTAAAAACTCAGAACATGAAACTTGTAAAAGTATTCATCAACAACTACCTCTGAAGATCAATATACATACACATATAAACGTTTTCACACTCACAGCCCCACAATAAGTTCGATAACTTGTGTCGTGGGTGCCGGAACTCACATCACACACACAATCACAACCAGAACCAGAAACACACAATTTCCTTGGGGAGAAAACTTGAGTTGTCCCCGGGAATCGAACCCGATACCCCTGCTTATAAGGCGAACGCTTACCTAACTAAACTAATGGGTAGTTCAATAACTTAGAAAGTTTTAGTGTGATTCAGATTATCGTAACTTTCTGGACGTCTAAAAGTCGTTCATTTTTTTTACATAAATGCTCTTATGATCATACTTGTAATTCGTATGCATAAGATTACTAAAATGTCCTCAGTAAAAAAGCAACTTTATTTAATGAAAAGCAATTATTATTAATTTAAAATGTGTTTTCGTTGTCCAGTACATTTTGTTGTCCCACGTGGCCGCAAATAACGAATAACCGTCCATTTTCCGCAATCTGTGAACATTTAGCGACTGCGCGAGCAATCCGCGCCAACAGCGTGCCCCAGAGACTGACTGCTCTGTAATACCTTGGCAAACGTGCTAATATGTTAAATCACTGCACCAGAGCTACAATTAGCGGTTTTCTTATATATAGAGATGCGTATTTATGACAATAAATTTTATTGTCAGAATATTTCATGTCCTTTTAGTCTTGTGTTGCTTCCAAACGACACTGGAATCAAAATTACTTACGACGAATTACTACACTTCGTAAACGTGTTCATAAACTCAACTTTGCAAAATGCTAACAGCTCGCAAGATACTATAGAAGCTCTAGTAATGTTTCTACCACTACTAGGTCATGACTTGAATATGACTGGAACTTGACTCTTTTACTTGACTTTGATTGTGACTTGTGTCTAGGATTTTTAATATGAAATTTTAAATATTAAAAATCCTAGACACATGTCAGAATATGATATTTTTTATATATATATATAATATTATGTGCCTATATATTCATCATCTATTATTTATTTTTATACTAATTACCTAATTTCTAAACACTATCACGCAATTAATACATCACCCGTAGTATTCTCTAGTGCACGCATAATAGTTATATGTAAAGTGATATTATAATATCTTATAAATAGATTTTATACACAATTTTATATTTCGTCTTATGTTACTAATTTTTTACATAAACATTAACAAAAGAATAAAAAATATATTAGTAAATTGCACTGCTTACCATTATTTGTGGACATCAATACAGCAGATTGTTGCTGTTAATTAAAACTCAATTTATAATTATTAACAATAAATAATTAATAACAAATATATGACTTATTATATTTTTTTACAGATAAATTGAGAGTAAATTGTTATATATAAGTTTTAGTAGTACCTAGGTTACAAATAAGTTCTTATTTCAGGTACCTAAAAGATTTTTCTGACATTTCATTTCCGCTTGGTCATATTAATGTTAAATTTCATTGTTGCAGGAAAACTCAGATATATGATCGGCGCATTTCCATACAAAATAAAAAAATAAAGTTTTATCTGTTCGAGTCAGCTGTCGTATTTTTTAATAATCTTTTTTTAGAGTTTTCAGTTTAATCGAGGTTTTAACATATTTTCATTTTCGCTATTGCCAGTACGACCGCGGTATCGGAGCTCGGGTGTTCGTCGCCCCGGGGCGCACCGATTTGCGGATTTTACGATATCGCGCGAATATTTTACATTTTAATGGCTATATGGATGATATTCTCAAATGAAATGGCTGACAATTTAAATTCTGTATATTTTGTTTCCAAGCGCGTTGAAACAGTCTTAACTTAAAATTTGACCCATATCGCATAAAAAATAGAATAACAATAATATTCAACACTTTTCCACATCTACGCTCTCGGGACTCATAGAATAGGATAGGATATAATATCGTTCGACCAATTCATTGTTTCGGAGCAATATTTGTCGTCAGTATAATCTTGAGTGGTAGAGCTAAACTGTATCCGCCTCAAACAACAAATACATACATGTACATTTACTGTGTTCGCAACTCCAGAGAATTTTTGTTATGTTAAGGCATTAATTTCAGACCTTAGAGCTCATGAGATTGTCTTGATGTTTCTTAATGTAAATACGTGATCGGTACATTGGTATTTTAACACGACGCTACCGATTACTCTTACGATAAAAGACCGTCGTCGTAAGCACCGTGGCAATTGTAGTTATTGCAAGTATCACTCTATAAAGCTCTCCCCAATAGCTCAGCGATGGTATCTCTAAACTTTGTTTCAATATAGCCATTTATGAGCATTATATACGAAGAAAAACTCGTGATTAAGGCACTCACCGCACTGGAAGCGGAAAGTTTTGTTCCATGTAGGTAGAATATAAGTAAAGAATATAGGAAGAACTGCTCGTTGGCTTAATTGGGTGGCGTTTGTCTTCTAAACAAGGTATCGGGTTCAATTCCCTGCTGAAACACCAGTTTTCTCACCAAGGCACTCATAATTCTAGTTCTGGTTGTGATTGTGTGAGCGATGTGAATGTTTCCGACATCCACAACACAAATCATCAAACTTAGTGTGGGGCTGTGAGTGTGAAAGTGTAAAATACATACCCAGAAAAACGAACACAGGCAGCAACCAAAAAGATAAAAGACATAAATAGCGCAAGATTTATGCATTAAAAGTCTTTTGAGTTAGAAATTTGCAGACCTGTTACTATTTGTTCCTAGACAGAATACATTATCTATTTAGTAGGTACGTTAATAGATAACTACGATGTTAGTAAAATAATAATTCGTGTCTGTAAGTACAAGGCCAACGTAAGCAATTTCCTGTACAATCTGCCAGTGAGGCCACTCGTTTGATGGATGGGGGTTATCAGGCCGGAGATATGTTTTAATTACTCTTTTAAAAATCCGTTAAGGGCTAAAACGAAACATCAAGAGCGGCTATTTTTAGCATGATAAAAGGCAAGCGTGATTTAATAAATTTCATGCCTACATTTTTAGTTTTAATATTGTAAAGGACGGATGGGCCATTAAAGAAGTATCAACAGTAGCGGAATTTCCAACCACGCGATCAATCTATGTTCGTCTCTGTTTTGCATGGTAAATATCTTTGGTGGAATAAACATAGGCCGCCACACTTTCCGGTCCGCGTTAGTTTAAAGTTTTTATCGTGTTATTGGAAATATTATGATCAGAATAAGAACAACTCTCAATCGTTATGTAATAATTGCAAAATTTGCTGACCAATTCAATAGAAATCATATGACAATAAATCTATTAAATTTATCATCATGAAATGAAATCTACATTATTTAACAGTTAATTTGTTTATTTAATTATGCAAACATAAACCATAGCTATTTAAATACTACTCATAAGCTATTGACATACCCTGTATAAAAGGGTGAAGAAAAACATACATATATAGCATTTTTTATTATATAAAACTTAGATACTAACTATAGAAATACTTAAGTTTTTCCAAGATAACTTGTATCACATTTAGAGTATAATAACATTGCTTTATTAAAAATTGGCAATGTTTCGTTTGGGAAATCTATTTTTTATTTCTTTTTAATGTGCGCTGGGATTTTATTATATATTTTTATTCGAATATATTCAGGGCCTTTCTTAAACATTTCTAGTTTAGGTTCTGGTAGTTTTAATTTGTTCTATCTTCGTGGGTTTGGATCTATTTTGTGGAGACTTGGGTGCTTTCTTACATACATTGCTGCCTCAAAAATGCATTTGCTTGTTACAGTTTTACATGTTATATCAAAATAATTATATTTTTTATAAATTAAAATGCCTTTGCAGTTCAGTTAATTAAAATACATTTCAATGATTAGAAAATAGCTAAAGCTTGTGTTTTGTTTTTACAATATCTTTAACTTTTAATTTGCCGTCCACACTTTGTCTATGGTAATAGCACTAGAAATCTGCACTATAATTGTTCTTTCTGTACAATATTTTGTCCAAAAACTAAAACCCATCAAGCCGTTTCGCATGATTGAGTTAAACAAATAAATAAACATGAACTTTTTTGGATTGTTATGGTAATCCCATTTATCAGGCTTAAACATCTTAAGTCCTATTATTGGGTCTAGACTACTCACAAACATCCTAATCCGTCCCAACATTAAAAAGAAACCTCGTTTCAATAAAGCTCTCACAAACACTAACTTTCTGATGACAGCAATTTAGCTATACTATTATTTACTTGTATATAACTTTTTATACACTCTGATCTAAAAAACCTCTTACTGCGAGTCGTATATTTCAAAGCGCCAATTAACCTCTTTCTTTGAGAAGTTGAATAACATACGACAGTTACGTTATGATCCTTTCAGCAAACGTGACACTCCTCTCGTAAAGAGCACGCACGTGAATGTCAAGTAAAAGCTTTTATTATAATTTAGAAAAAGAAATATAAGCACTACGAGCACAGAAATTATACTGAGCTTGAGATATTAGAAAATGTTATTAAAACGCCTGTGTCTGTGTCGCAGCTCTCTCGTCGAATTATTTGACCGAGTTTATGTGTGATGGTTTCTATATCTGTTATAAGGAAGCTTTACACGAGTTCAGATAAGAACCATAAAGTAGTATTACTGTAGATAAAAGTAAGACTTGATAGTCAAATAGAGAAATAGAAGAACATTAGAACCCTAGTAGCTCATTCGTAGATTTCCAGTGACACGGTTTCAAATTGAGCTTACGAAAGAAGTTATTTTACTCATGTAGGACAGCAAAGAGACAAGGGCAATCAAAATCTTTGGCACAACGATTATGAGATAACCAAATGAATTTTTATCATAGTTAAAAATACCATAAACACCTTCGATTACACCTTTAAATGGCCTGTTTGATTGAACTACATAAAAAGCATGAATAATAAAATCATCACTGTCAGATGAAATAGAGGACAAATTCTTGCCTATCGAGCATAAAATATCAGAGTTTTAATAAAATCAGAGTTGTAATAGATAGGCAAGCATTTTTTACATACGTGTTTTTTATAACTTTCGTATTGGTACTAAGTCTTCTATTTTACTCGTTCTAAATTGCCAATATAATTTGACTAAGCAGTTTCCGTGGTCAAATCAATCTAACTAACGGGCATAGCTAAGAGCGTTTTTATAGAAATTATGAATTAAATTGAACTTAATTTACAAATAAAATACTAAAAAGTTCTAATAAACTTTTCAGAATAAAAATTAAATTAAACCGTTATTGTCATCGAACAAAAGGAAATTAATATTACCACTTCACTTAACACGAAAAATAAGATAAAACTCTCGATAAAAATTTGTTCCATTATGGACGTGTAACACGATTCAATTGAAATGTTTTAATTAAACGAACGTTCGAAAATTTTCATTAGACGTAGAAAAATGTGAAGACGTATAGTTTAAAGTAAAGCAGTTTAATTAACATTAAAATAAATAAAAAGTACGTGTTCCGTGTAAGTAAAAAAAATCGGAGCACCGCGCCTTTAGAAATCTTTCATTATAAGACTTTAATTACTTAATCGAGAAAATAACTACGTAAGTTAACTGGGTTGCGACTGAAAATCAGTGACTAAGGTCTAACCTTAGTCGTATGCTGAGTCGTAACCCATATTCATGACACTCACAACATTCCACACTTCTCATTCTTTTATTTGTTTTATTTTTTATTATTGTGTATGTATATTTCTGTGTATTTTATTTATTTTGATGTTTGTTTGTAGTGTAAATGTTGTGTGTGTCATTAATAATAAATGTATTTTCTTTCTTTCTAACTGAATGTAAGTTTCTAGCTGTAAGAACCAGTAATTGGCTTCGGCTGTTGGTCTTCCTTATTAATAGATAAATAAGTAAGTAAACATATAATTATTGCAGTTTATCTTAGACGCGAAATCAAAATCAAAATCGTTTATTCACATGGGCCCCAAAGAGGCACTCATGAAAGTTAATGAATCTATTGCCAGATTCGCAAAATTACAGCCATCTCGAGAAGAACCTGGCAAGAAACTCGGCGGCGCATTTCTTTTTCATTCATTTTTTTACAAAACATTCTTAATTTCTAATACATAATTTTCTTAACCTAGGTGTTATTATGGTAGTCGCTAGAAAGAGCCTGTGCAGTTTGCCTCCATGCATCCTTGTCATTAATATAGTCTGTGGTTTTATAGTAAGCTTTCTTAATTAATACCCGTTTTATTACAGATTTGAACTTTCCCAGTGGTAATTCAGTTACGATTTTAGGAATTCTATTGTAATACAGTTTCTTACAACGATCGACAGACTTTCTTACAAATATCAACGGTACAATGATATTTGCATTTCTATAATTGTAAACTCGACGCCTTAGCATGTCTCGTAGACACATTGTAACCCACGTATGGAGTGATTTTAACATTTTACTTATTTAAGAAAGGTCTTTATTATTTCAATACTTAATATTTATCTTAAGACAACCCACTAACAGATTTTTGTTTGTGTTACTGTGAAGTGTTGAGCTTTAACACAAAAGGGAACGTGTAAGATTATTCTGTGTAGGCATGTTTTACTATAAAACGAACAGTATTGTATTGTTATCCCTGCTTAACACCATTGTAAAGTTTTTCCAAGCCGCGATGGCGGAATATGGAGCGCTTCTTTTCTACCGACTTCACAAAAAAGGAGGAGGTGCTCAAGTCGACTGTTTCTTTTTTTACGTGTGTTACCTCATCCTTTTCCTTTTCCACGTGAACCGATATTGACAATATTTTTTTTTGTTTGAAAGATGTTACTTTCCAATTGTTCCCATTTAAATTTGATCAAGATCTGATCAGTAGTTCTTGAAATATCTTCAATAAGGCGTGTAAGGTGCATCTAATCTGATTAAAGTTCCGAAGTTAAAGCGGTGAAGTCGGTTTTTTAAGCTTAGCTTGAGTTTAATAATATATACTTCTTTTTACCAACTGAATGTCAGTTAGTAAAAATCCATGTTCAAGCAAATAAAGACTTTTTAATTTGAATTTGATATGATTCAAATTCAAATTTCAAATTCATATCAATATATAAAAACCCTATCACCTACACGAATAACAGTTGACACGTGTCTAGCCTCGACACGATGTGTTAAAATTGAAGGATGTTTTATAGATAAAGTACAGTTTCCAAGCTTCAAACGACGTCCTAAATGGAAACAACGAGTATTTTTAGATGCTTGTTAATATCAACGATGATGGCGTTAAAGTAATGTCTGTCTTACGATGGTTGACATACATAAAGATAGCGACAGGACTAATAGCAATATCGAAATATACAGTGACATTTGCGAAAACCCACGTTCCTAGATCTTGAGCACATCATTTTCACGGTTCGAACACAGTTATAGTTGGATGAGGAAAAAACTGAACAGACCCTAGATCTTAGATCCGTCCGCAGAAATGTGGAAGGAATACTATACAAACCGGCACTCACTCACATATTACTGTCGTAGAAAAATGCTTCCAGGTTTTAGACACATTATTATCAAATGTCCTTCTTCTTGAAACTATGTTAACAGGTAGCGGCGCGGCGCGAGCGTCTAGCTTCAAAACGCAATGTTTTGAACGAATTGCAAATTTGTAATGAATAACACTCACGATAGATTTTATACTTATATGAAGGTGATACGTTGATGATGTTTTAATTCACAATTCTAGGCCAATAATACAATGAATGGTATAAGCTAGATCAGACAGCCACAGTTCTAGTAAATAAATATGTTTGTTACAGAATGTGGTTACATCTGTCATCTTACCTAAATAATACTTCGTCTTGATGTAATATTCTGTCAAATCAGGTCACCGTTTTTCCTGTACGTTTAACAATAACCTCTCCACAACTACACGTAAACCGACATAAAGTGGCTGACAATAGGCCTATTCTTGTGACACAATGGTGCTTGCCGATGATAGATATACACCGAAGGGCATACCTTTGATAAATTTAACCTTTTTTGAATCTGGAGACTTTAGTATTGTGGCAAGATATTCGCATAGGTACGTCATACTTTATTATTATTTAATGTGAGGGTCAATGAGACTTGCGTTGCCGTTTCATGGTAAAGTTTTGAGTTTAAAATTACTAAAAGTATATAACATCGTATTTATACATATAGTGGTATTATGCGGCTATAGAAACTGATAGTTGGCAAGATTTGTACCTAATTGAACAGGTAGTTCACAGAGCCGCGTTTGCAGAATTGGTTACTTGTTTAAAAGAGAATAGCCATAAACTAGGTATAGATACGTAACACTATATATTTCACGATTGCTGACCCACGCGGAACTTTAAAATGTTGTTTCTGTGGCAATGCCGATGTATTATGTATTAGGTAGACTTATTGCTTACCTTCAAGTAAATGTCTTGCGCGTTTCATTTTAAACTAGAATAAAAAAGCCGTCTGCAATAAAATGGTCTACGTTACGAGTTAACAAATAAATAAATGTATTTAAATTGGTCTATTAGTTTAGGAGCATAAAGCAGATACAAACACAGGCATATATAGACGTCATAATTAAAATACTTGGAATTGGGTGACCTTCAATATTATACTTACATTGTTTTATTTCTCTATGATATATCACCTCATCGAGATAGAAAACAAACCTACGGTTCACAAAATGTTTGATCTCCCTAGTGCAGACATCGTTCCCGTCGTGATTTGATAGAGCCTCTACCTGTCCACTGTAGAGATCGATCTATAACACAATTTGCGAATTGCAGAATTCTATCACTTGATATTCATGACGAATATCAAGTCTATTCATGTATAGCTAGCGAAGGGGACTATAGGGTAAGAATAGTCTTGGTTAGATTGGGAGCTGACTTTATAACTCAGTTTATTATGCACTAGCCTATGCCCTCGTGAGCTTAAGCAATCTACATATAAATACCTTTAAAACCAGCACAGCCACTTTGACCAGAAGAAAGTACAAACAAACAATGTGACTTTTTTCTGTCACATTATTCAACAAACAAACAGCTAATTGCTTGAACTATGTTGAAACTGAAATAAATATTACGCTTTTTGAATAGATTAATAGATAAAATGATTAATATATTATACTTATCTTAATAAATACAAATCGCAATAAATACACGTGTATACACAAAAATTTTGTAAACTAAAACCACTAGATGGATAATGGCATTAGATTTACGTACTCGTATATTATATCATTATACCTATATAAAGATAAGTATAAAGATCAATGCCTATATTTGGTTACAAATGTATTTGAATCTAAAAATATTTCTGCAAAAATAAAGTGTATATTCAAAATAAAGCGGAATGACCAAAGAGCTTCCAGTTACGCTGTACTAGTTCTTAAAAACATCGTGCGGAGTAGCTACAGGGTTTCACAAAACAAAATATCTACCATTTTTATAAGCTTATCTTATTATAATATGTACCAACGCTTGTTTAAGTAAATTTGTTGTTTTATATTTGTGTCGTTTGGAATCGAAATGTTGGGCCCATGGGGACGGGGTGCGTTTGTTTCAAAGATTTGTCCATGAGACTGAGTAAGACGGTACGTGAATAAAATGCTGGGTTGTATTTGGAGTAGAGGATTTTATTTATTTAAGTTTAATATGCTACAGTTAATACGCTTTTAAAGCTTATTTTTATAACATTATTTTTTAATTACTTGATTCACAGAATTTTGTAACGGTAACTCAGATTTGCAGATAACGTTATCGCCGAATAATAAATGTATAAAAAAAAAACAAATAAACATTTATTAATTTATCATTGCATTGGGCCTGCCAGTGCCCGAATGAAACATCATAGTGTACTGTATCCCTGATCCAGTTGTTAAAATGTTTAGGTGCGTGTACCCTACAGCATACTTCATATTTTTTAGAATCAAGTCTAGGCACACTATATTTAATTTTAAATCATATGTATTTATTCGTTAATTTGTCTAAGCTTTTGATACTTTTTCCGTTGCTTTCTTTTATTATAATTTTTTCCTCTTCTTTAAAATAAATAAACTAGTGTATTGTTTGTATATATGTGTATTGTTTATATAAAATATATATTATTACAATATAGTATGTATGTAAAAAAAAACCTACGTGGGTATATATACATTTATGATTTATATGTATATATATATATATTAGTTCCATAAGCACCGTTCTGAATAAGCTTTTTATGAACGACGACCTATTGCTTTGCGTTATTCCTATCCATCCAAAGGTTGTCTGGAAGATATCGCTATTAGCGATAAGACCGCCTATTGTTGCACTTTTCTAAAAATGTACTGTTATACATTTTACTATTTGTGTTATTTAAGGCGTTCAATAAAGAGTATATCTATCTATCTATCATACTAACAATATATGTTCTGGATAAGATTCCTTTATATTCGTGCCTATTAAATGAGATGGCAAGATCAAACGCGCCATTGTTATGACACAATCACACAGTTTGAGCGTGCTATATCTACAACGAACTTGTGTAATCTATTTTATCTAACCACATTATCATCTATTACCATCTTTGTTCCCTGAACGGTACAATCTGGGTGTCTTCAAGTCTAATATAGGTACCTTCTTAGCGAGCATGTTCCATCTTCGGCCATATCGTCACTTTCCATCAGGTGGGATAGCGGTCAAATGCTTGTAGAATTATCTTTACACCGTTCGGGGAACAAAGTCGAACAAACTTCGCTGTACAAACGTTGAATGTAAAAACAAAATTCTTTGTATAAAATAAAAAAATATCATTAAATAAAGATCAACCGTTGCCACAGAGTTTCCGATTGCCTTATGATGAAATGGATATAAAATTCCAAATTCAGGCGAAATCAAACGATTCCCTTACATATTTATCTTTCTACATTCGAATCAAATGTTGAGAGGTATAATTCGTACTACTGTATACTTAATAAACATTGATTCATGCTAAAGGTCAGAATAGAACTTGAACTCTTGTGTAAGCTACTTCTTTCGGAAATCAAAGATTTCCATTCTTTGCGCCACCAATGACAATTATTATTTTTTGGCTACTTTATCGGCAAACCTATGATTTATTTCTGACTTATATCATTGTTCCATCTAGGTGATGTCGAAGCGTGACATCTAGTACATACAGCATTAGAGAAAAAAATTAAGCTTAGGTGTAACTACAGGACTGTAGTTATTTCTATTATATAAGCATACATGTAGTCTAAGCTCATATCATGTGCAAAGTCTTTAGGGCAAACAATAAGAAGCTAACATTTACGAGAACATTTTCCTCCACGTTTATTCCAAAGAATAAAGCGTCCCGAGACGTTATCCATTAATGTTTCTGAGAGTGTACGCTTCCGTTACTCGTAACCTGGATGGAGCTTGGACATTTCTGCGGTCGAGGCATCAGCAATAAAAACTCTAAGACCTAACGTAGCGTATCTGGGTACGTAAATTAAAATGACTAGCAGTAAAACTGGTTTTACTGCTAGTAATTTTAATTTGATGAATGCTTAGAGTAGATGAATTACGATTGTATGATTGTAAAGGCAATTTTATTGCATTAGTTACGCTTTAGATGCAGGCATTCTAGGCCTCACATCTTACCACTACTTATGAGCGAGGTGGTGGTCAATTGTTGCCGTCTTTACACGGGTGGGCAAATATTACCACTAGAATACATTTAAATCATTTTAGCCTTATGCTAAAGGTTTATTTCAATATAGGAAAACTTTTGACCATCATTTTACTTGATGGTAACCGACGATGTGGTCGATGATGTGAATGTGTTTTGTTGTTTTTCATTAATTTTTTAACACACTTTTAAATTACTAATACAGGAATTATATTAACCTAGGTATATATATAAAAATAATTAAATCTAAATTATGTAGTCGCCAGAAAGCGCTTGTGCAGGTTGCCTCAGATTTAAACTTTCCCTGTTTTTGGGGGTTGAGTCACCCACGTCCGTAGGAGGATACCCCTTAAGTCTGACTCCCTACACGTGGTCCCCGGGTGGTGCTAATCAGGTGACATTTGAGAGGTGGTAGAGCAATTTGTGAGTTGCTCGCCTGGCTTGCTACCAAAGTAGCTTACCACCATCAAGTTGAAAGCCTGCCGCCAAGCCAAATACGGTGTTCCGGCAGTTATCCTCGAGAGCCTGCGTATTCCAGGTCTAGTGTGTTTATCAGCTTCGATCACATCGTTACTTACCATCAGGTGAGATAGTGGTCAAACACTAGCCTGTCACAAATAAAAAAATAAAAAACTGATTTAAGCTTGGTATAGTATGTAGTATGGTAATTCAGTTACACTTTTAGGAATTATATTGTTTAATCTAACCCCAATTACCACAAAAGATTAATTCATTTTACTTCATCTACATGCGCACAGCGCTATTGGGTGAATAATGTAACGCTATTTGGTCTATCACCCTTTTTTTCCTGTTTACCTGTCGATGTTCAATATAAAATGTGCTTTTCTGAGAAGGCAAAAGAAAATATTCTGAGAATAATCTCCATAATCTTTGTAGTAACATCAACTTTTACTTTGAAGAAAAACGCACGCCCTTCTCAAAAAAAATATAGTAAGAGAAGAATATTAAGACTTCTTACATTTTTTAAACTTGTTGCAGTAGGTTTTTATAACTTTTATTTCTAGGTTAAGTTGTTCCAGAAAAATAAGCAGATGCAATGGTTCGCTTTTAAGAATTCAAAAAGGTTTTCTAGTAACCAATTAGGTATTCTTATATTTTCTTGCAAACAACGTTTAATTTACTAGCTACCTGCGCTTTTGTCAGCAGAGCACGACAAAAAAAACCGAGTTTAGCAACAGAAAGACAAGCCTGGAGGCGGCAGCCTGTCCATATTCTGAAAGGTGATAAGTCCTGCACTTACGTCCCTCTAGATATGTTGTGAATTCGCCTGTCAACTTTCAGCTATCCCAACTCCTTTACTTAAAGGAATATCGCCTGAGATGATGATAAAGCTGTTCCAATGCATTTTTTACTACATACTCTTCCATTATGAATGGTCAGCGGTTGCTAACTTCTAATGCTCCATAAACATTTGTATCTAATCACATTTAAGCAATCAATCATCAAATGGCATTACGGCGGCTATCTTTTACAGCTGTCTCAACCACATCATCACTTACCGTCATGTGAGACAGTGGTCAAACGGTAGCCAGTAACATAAAAAATACATGAAGTTAGCCTCATTAAGCTCATCTACACTAGCTGATTAACGATCGAGGCTCCGGTGACTCAAAACGAGCATCTCTATTTTCTCAACAGAGTAGACGTCATTAGGCAAGGGGGCACTAAAAATAAATCTCTAATCATATTACCAAAATTAATTCACGAATATGTTCTTTAACGCAGTGGGTAAGTATTGGCTGTCTACGCCGCGAGTATTGGTTCCTTTCCAAGGGACATTTTGTGCTTCTAGTTCTTGGTGTGATTGTGTGCGATTTTATGTTTTTGACACTCACGATATAACTGTTTGAACTTAGAACAGGGCAGTGAGTGTGTTACATTTTTAAGTCATAGTCTTTGTAGAGAAAGGGAACATGTCGTATTGATTCCATTTAGTTGAAATAGGGTAAATAAAATATGTTGATGAAAATATTTTACGGCGAAATTTTGATATACTATTAGTTCGAGCCTATATAAGCAAGCGCGCAGTGGTGGCGCCGCCCTCTTATTTCGCCGTTGATCGTCAGACCGACAACACCTCTCTTATTTTAGTTGCTTATTAAAAATGTATATTGTAATTGTTCTTTCCTGTAGAATCAGTACTTGGTTTTATTATTTTTGTATAAATTAACTTATGTGATGTAAATAAAATCATTTGTAGTATTTTATATTTTTATTAAAAAGGGTAGAATCCGATAAAAATACAATATTAACATTGGCTTGTTGTTTCAACATGTAAATGTATTCACAACAGTTCACAGCAATATTATTACAAATTTATTTTATCAATCAAATTGGGGTGGTTCCAGTGTTATTGTAACGGTATAAATCACAATGTTTGGACGATCATTTTCTTTTCTTACAAAAATATTCACATAAAAAATATTATAACATAAATTTTGTTTCGTATATTTTTGTTTGTTTTTTTATGCTGGCTAGCATTTCACCACTTTCTCACCTGATGATACCAACAGGGGTTGTGGCCAGGGATATGGTTGGTCCGCATTGATGGATAGTGACGATGCGGCCGAAGATGGGACATGCTTGCCTAGAATTATTCACTTTACTTACCTACCTACCGCTCAGGGAACAAAGACGCAGGCAATGAGTTCCACTCCTTCGCTGTACGGAAGATAAACGTAGACGCTTCGAGCGAACTGAAGAAAAATCACATGAGGGGCAATTTTTACTTAAAACTGGCATTTACATAAATAATACACACACTAGTCAAAATACTGCAAAATCGAAAACCCGACTGTGACTTTGTGAACTTACTTTTTCGTTAATAAGCCCTACTATATTATATGATTATACATGTATTACACATGTATAAGAACCTTATAGCTTTATCATAAGAATTTAAATATTTAGTGGAATTATTGTTAACGACATTTAAATCAAGAACCTAAATGAAAAATTATAAAAAAAACCTAAAGATGATTATAAAATTTACAATGATATCAAAGCGTAGGCGCCAAATTGTTTGTAGTTTGGCACATACAAACTTTTGATGAATACTCTATTGACTAAGACTATTTCTGTACAGAATAGCTATCCAGGCGGGCATGACAAAATACTCTACCACCACGGATTTATTCACGATACTAAGTTCAAGCTTATAGTAAGGTTTAAACCAGAAGAATAAATGTGCCTTCGAAAAAAAAGTGGTGCTCCTACCGGAAATCGAACCCAGGTCACTTTTATAAGTAAACGATATTCACTAAAATATTTTATCTACTATCTTGTACTATCTACGGACCAATTGCCTATATTTTCTAAAATTAATTACAGCAAAGAACTAAGTTACCTACAAGACATCGAGTTTATAGGTAACTCAAGTGCTCAAGCCCACTACCAGTGGGTAGCGATCCCATCATGCTGGCGGCATAAAGTATTTTAGCCATAATTTAGAGTGACGTAAGAGACACAAGTATTCCTTTGATTATTATTTAGAAAACATACTCATGTCAAATATTCATAATTATTGTTTATTTAAGTAAACAGTACATTGCGATAGCAAGTAAAATTTATGCATTTTTGCCCCCCGTACGGTGTTATCAAGATCTAGCAAAGTAAAACTGTAGATGACAATTCCCTCGATAGTACTCAAGTGCTTACTTGATCAAATATTTGCCACTGTACAAACTCAAACATTTACGAAGTAAAATTCCTCTATCATTAAGAGGTTGTTTTAGCGTTTTTGATTTTATAAGCTTTAAGTTTTCAAACTCCTTCGTGTTATTCCTTGTGAAGACGGTTTACTCAGCTCTCCCGGACTCTACATTTTCTGAAGGTAAATCAACGAGCAACGGAAAAGCTTTGAGTTCCATTAAAGAAATAACGTAGACTTTGTTTATTTAAATTTAATTTGAACTATAAAGTTTAAGCTGGTTTATTGTAAACGATGTGACCAGTACTGCTGTAAGAGTATAAAGTTTATTTGTTGTTGAAATTTATAAATATTTAACATTAACGTCCACCAGTTAAACAAGGCAGGATGACGGTAATACTTAACCGTTTAGACTGTATAAAGAGTGGACTAAACAGTGAACTCTAAAGAAAACAAAAAATGGTCTCACCTCGGATTTGTGTGAAAATACCCCATGTGTTATTATGTTGCACGATTTTAAGCTATTGCATAGCTTCTACCGCGAGCCTTGAGCGTGGAGACCGAATCCAGAAATTCCGTAACGAAAATAACCTAACACCCCCCACTCCGACCGGCACAGCGGTGATACTTTTTAGTTTTGCCATCTATCGATGAATAGCAGATCTTTTAATGACTTTTTGAAATATCACGCTTGTCTCTTTAGTTCAGCAACTCGCCTCTAGGTGGCAGGAAAAAAAATACTGCATAAATAAAATAAATAAATAATTATAATAGCATAAGTTGATAAAAAATGCTCTGCAATAGCTTTACCGCGGCAGTCCCCGAGTGCCACACGTCTTTTAATTTTTTTTGTAGAGTTATGATTTTTAAAAACATCTACTAATAACCTAAAAGAGTTTTGCCGCGAAAGTGAAAAATGGCGTTGTTGATTTTGTATAATTTTCCAAAACCTGTGATTCTTCGAGTGTTAATGTGTAATTATGGTACTTAGTAAACGTGCATGAGTGTAGGCAAATCATACAAAGTTGAAAAACCTGATTTTTGCCTTCGCTCCAAAACTCCAATAGAAGTTCTAGTAAAGTTTCTACCACTTTACTAGGGCATGACTTGACTATGACTGGACCTTGACTGTTTTACTTGAATTTGACTGTGACTTGTGATTAAGACTTTTAATATGAAATACATTAAAAATATATTTTTACTTGACACTGGCTAAATGCACAAGATTGTGAAGCCAAAATTAAAAGAAAAATATTAACCTATTCGCTGTAATCGGTTTTTAATAGTATTGTGGTGACAATTCTTAAAGCTAGTAATTTTATCCATTTGTCATACTTATTACATACCGCGCATCTCCTAAAAAATAAATGACAATACATTTTAAAACGCCAACTATATGTACACCACTATATTTAAATTAGTTATACCACTAGTTCATTGGAAATAAAAGGAAACTATTAGTCCATCAGATAATTAAAATACTACGAATGTGTTTCTTGATTAATAAAATAAGTTTATAAATTATAGTCAGATGTTTGCAAATAATTGCTAAATATAGAAATAATACAAACCCTTTTGTCTCTCCTTCTTTTATCCTCCTTCAAAAATCTACTGTCAGTATTTAAATCAGTCTGTTATATCGGATATTTAGTTGGTCAATACCCAATGTTTTTCTTCGACATTACGGTCCCAACCCCGCATGGACATTACTTTCAGTTTCTAGTTCACCGCAAAATACATTTTTGATCAAAACTCGTGAGAACCGATACTGTTACCTAACCCTGAAAGGGCAATACGCGCAAGGTCGCGAACTCAAATGTGCGGGTACTTTGCCGCCATTTCATACCTGTGAAAATGTCAGCCATTTCCCGGAGAAAATTGTTCTTATCATCTCCAAAAAGGCCGCGTACGAGTAGTTTCATAAATAAATCTAATCTCACTTTTTACCTCGCCTCGCTGCTAAAAGAATAGGTATCACAAACCTTACAATTTTTACAAAGAGAATTATTAAAGCATTCTACTCTTGAATGTGTGGCTTCCCGGTCGGTACTGTATTGTTATTTAGTGACGCCCTTTCCATGTTTCCATTTTTTTCCAGGACATTTGTTCTGTTTTTCCGTTTATTCATGCGTAGGGATCGCTATGTGAACGTTGAAATCTTTTTCTTGTCGAATTGTTACAACATTAGGTTGGCCGGTAGATCATATGGTTTTTAGGATACAGTATCATTTTTTGGAATTATAAATCTGTGTCTATCTCTGTGTGTAACCTGTTATACGTCAAGGAAAAATGTTTCTTTGTCAAATAGAAATAAGTCAAGTACATCTGATTTTGTTACACGGTCATCTTCTTAATTTTTTTTTTATTCAAGATCGTCAATCTTTCACCACTATCTCACCTGATGGTAAGCGACGATGTATTGTATCATACTTCATAAATCACATTTAAATCCATTAGCCTGTCTAGTATTCAGTCAAACCACATAAGTAACAATTAACAGTTAGTACTATGGCCGAAGCCTGTCTCTGGCATCATCATCTATGGCATCCGAAACACCACTTGGTGCTCAGCATCAATTTGCACAATTGTAAAGTGGAAGCTATAGCAGCGAGCATTAGAAAATGCCACACAACCGTGGATTGTATCACAATGTTACCTTCACCCGAAGCTCGAGACCGTCGCGTCACATAAGAGTTCGAAACTGCGACCACCTGATCGACAACTGATTTTCTTTCTACTGAGCAGCTGTCGTATTGGCCATCTATATGTCATGTAATTTCACTGGAAACATATTAAATCCGGAGAACAGTAATGTTTGGCAGCTAAAAGCATTAACAATAACCATAATTATTATTATGACGATATAAAGATATCTAACTACCTAGCCCTCAAATCAATATTTGCATGTCACTATTATGACCTTACTTACATCTATTTATACCTACACTTGAAGCAAATAAATGCATTTCATTTAATTTCAGTTGAATGACTGGTACAGGTGTGGCACTTCCTCAGGCGGACTCTGCAAAAAATCTACTACTACGTAATATACAATTATTCAGTTTAGGCTGACTGATAAATAATATTTTTTCTGTCTCCCTCCACCCAGCTATCTAAATATTTTCTCAACCACGTAAATCTTTTTCATCGCCTCTAAACGTCCAAACAAGCGAAACAAACAGTATTCGTCGATTGGCGACGTTGATGGATCGAAAGAAACGCTACATCTGGTAGAATACGATCGACGAATGATCGATTATACTTGTAGTGTTTGTAGAGTCCACAAAATATTTGCCACTCGGCAGAGTTATATTTTGGTTACTTTGGTGGCAAGGTGCTATAAAAAAATAACCTTTAAAAATAAATCTTCAAAAAGAGCACTTTAGCTTTTTCTGTAACATCGGGAGCCACAGAAACAACAGATGAAAAATGTATATACATTTATGTTGGTATGAGTGTAGACATGCACGCAGTTCACCATTCTAAAACCCTAATTTAAAAACCTTGCTAGTTCTCGCACAATTTATAGTACCAATATAATTATCCACTCCCTACACCTCTTTTTATGTCAATTTCAGCAATATTTCAACAAACAAAACCACAAAAGGGTTACATTAAACCCGTCTGAGTGCACGACGAAAAGTGGTGGCTTTCTTTGTAAATTGCATAGAGAACTCTCCCTTTGTTATACCGTCGGACACAGGTGACCGACAGCGACCGACCGACCAGACGACAGTTACTAATGGCCGACGGTCACGTGTGAGGGATACTTTAATGACGGCATTGTAGTTTTTTTTAGTTGCTTTTATTGTTGAATCACGTTCTTGTTCAGCTTCGAAAAAGACACGTTCGTTGAAAGGCGTCCGAAAATTCTCTGTCAAAGTGATTAATTGAAGTTTTTCATGGACTAAAATATCTTTGTACGCAACACTTGATATTGAAAATTAAAAATAATTAAACGCAAGTAAAGTTTAAAAAAACCGACTTCACCGCTTTATCTTCGGAACCTTGATCAGATTTAATGATCACACGATTATAATATCATCACGATTAATCAGATGCAAACGCATTATTGACGATAACTCAAAAACTAGAGATCAAATCTTGATCATATTTTAACGGGATCACATAAAAAGCACCAGCTTTCAAATAAAAAAAAATATCAAAATCGGTTCATAACGAAAGAAGTTAAGAGGTAACTTTTGAAGTCGGTCAAAAACGAGATCATCGTCAAAGTAGTCCACAGAATACGCATTATTGACGATATCTCAAGAACTACTGATCAGATCTTGATCAAATTTATATGGGGCCAAATGGAAAGCAACATCTTCTAAAAAAAATTTTTCGAAATCAGTTCACGTGGAAAGAAGTTATGAGGTAACACATACAAAAAAAAGAAAAAAAAACATTCAACTTGAGTACCACCTCTTGTTTTGGGAAGTAGGCGGAAAAATAATAGCTCTAACTTTCTCAGCATTTAATATAAGCCCCTAGATATTTCTTTTATTAGTATTATGAGAGCAAATAAGCTAGTCTTTTTCCTGGTAGTAATTTCATCAGTCTATAACAACCAAAGGGTGTCACAAATACATTTAATGCTACCGAAGCTGATTTTATTTCGTCATACACTTCTCATATTCGAGAGTCAGTTCCCACTTCTAGCGTGCTTATCAATCGCAATCAGTTTACATAGCAACATTGAGATCCCAAAAATTAAAATAGATCGTAAGTGGCGTAACCGACTACGGTTGTAAGTAGTTTGAGGTCCGCGCGGAGAGACGACGCGAACGTTGCGATCGGCCACCTCCCAGATGATGGGCATTGTACATGCCCGAAACCAGTCGGAAAATCCGAAATTTTCGCACCCATCCTAAGCAGGGGACATAATTTCCGGATATACAACCCCTGTTCTGTATTACGATCCCAATAAAAAAAGAATCAACAGAGAAGAATCAGTCGTTTTTTTTTTTTTTTTTTTTTATTTGTGACAGGCTAGTGTTTGACCACTATCTCACCTGATGGTAAGTGACGATGTGATCGAAGCTGGTAAACACACTAGATCTGGAATACGCAGGCTCTCAAGTGAAGTTCTTTCAATGCGGCAATTGTATTATATATAATCTAGATTAACGTAGACAATGCCGCGGGGCTATAATTGTACACTAAATGTATAACACACCAAAGCATAAGCTTCTTATTTACAGAGTTATTAGTTTCCAATAAGGTAAACATCACACACACAATATCTACTGCCAATTTAGTAGTCACCGCATTCAACAAAGAGGCGTAAAACAAAGCGTGCGTAAATTGAATTCTAACTCGATTAATTAATGTTATAATAATCGAATATAGAGTGTGGGGTAAATCAAACGTGGGCGACTCGATTGAACAATCACTGAGAGGTTATCGGCTTTCGCAAGTGTAGGTGTTGAGTCACTTATGAGGTTTGTAGCGAGCTCTTATCAAATATATGTAATTTTAGTTTAATTTTAAACAAGTGCAAAATTTAAAATAATTCTGTTTACTTATTCGAAAATGGATTGTACCTATATCCTTTAAATATAGTTAGGAAAACTCTCGATCAAGTAACTTAAAAAAAATATTTACGGCTGACTCCGTTTTGGGAGATATGATGCCACAGACATATACAGATAAAAACACATTAAACTTACCTCTGTTACCTCTGTTAAAAATATAGGCAATTAGATAGAGTACAGTAAGATAGAGTACAGTAAGATAGAGTACAGTAAAGTATCGTACATATACCTGAGTGTTTGATTTAAACTTTTGCATCGGGTAAATTGTCACGTTTCAAACCTAACTAATAAACTTGAAAATTAATATAAAATACAGCGCAGAAAAATAACTGAGAAAACTTTAAATCTAGAGCAACAGTTTAATTAGAATCTAGACCGCCACAGATTAACTAGAAGTTAGTAAAGTGAACTGATCTCTTACTCTATTTGTCAAGAGCAGCCGACTCTAGATTGCATTTTCTAATTTTATTAAGTTTATATATTTTTAATGGTTTAACAAATGTTTCAAATTAATAGTTAAAATTGCGAAATCGTCCGTTTGGTAACCAAGACTCACTAAATCTTGCTTTTATAATGTTGAGTAGAGACGTGAGCATAATGCAGATGAATAAACCTTAAAATATATAAAATATGTTAAATAATAATTGGTCTTATGGAGTAAGTCACACCCCTAACTCTTTCAGCCCGCAGTTAGGCGTACAAATAGAACATTATATATGAAATGTTAACATTATAATATTTTATTATATCTATTCTGCATGCTCGTGTTTCTTAAATATCTAAATTCTTTAGTTTGTTAATTTTATTGTAATACTGTGTTTATACTTAATCGAATCAACCTGTACTACGGAAGAGCGAGAGCCTCTAACACAGGTACCTACCAAAAAACAGGTAAAGTTTACTGAAATAAATATTTGTATTTGTATCGTGTCTACTGTTGTTTATTCTTTCTCACTCCAAAATAATTCATCAGTTAGCCATTCTTTAAACTAAGTTTAAGATTCTTCGGCTAATATTTTCTTTATAAAAATATGTTCCGACAGTTGATTGTAATATAACTCTTTTGGCGCAGAGAGCCAGTTTTTGCTTTCTCCACAAGTCCACGGTTCGAATACCAGCGTGAGTACAATTTTCCTCCCTAAGGGAAATTTGTGCTTCTGGCTCTAAGTGTGATTGTGTGAGTCATGGGAATGTTTCCGGTAGCCACGACAGACTTGTACATCTTGAAATTAAAGCTATGAGTATGAAAGTGTTTGTTCGCATATTTAATACACATGATATTTACAGATATTAAATATAAATACCTATGATTACTACGATTCAGTACAATTTCAAAAAGTTTTCAGACTATCACGTGAGACATGTGAGACCTTTTGCCCATCGTGGATACCTGGCTAATTTCGACTGAACGTGCGTGGAGTGCTGATAACTCTAGAACCACGCTGTGAGAATATGTTTAGCTGTCAGCTAGGGTCAACTTTTACCTTTCTACTTGTGCTCTTGATGTTGGGTCAGACATGATAAATATAAGAAGTAAAATATGTGCAATTATTATTATCCTCGCCAAGGTGAGGCGTTGCTTCACACCGGGCTTTTTATTTATATCAAGCTTAGTTCAGATCGTGTAAAAATATTGTGGTTACATCTGGTCTCCACTGCCAACCTTTATGCTTTTTAATCTATTAGCCACAAGGCTTTTAGGTTGATTCGACTATAGTTTACAGCTATAGTCGAGTCCACACCGCAGGGTTTCGTTCATTGAAGTATGGTAGCTAGGCATAAAAATGTAAGACTTATTGTTATTACATAAAAACCGCTTTCACATTTATAGCTCTAAACGAAGTTCGAAGGAAGACAAGTATTTTGGGTGCCGGAAAATTCGCACAATCCCACTCAGAATTTAAACGCAAGCAAAGTTTAAAAAAGCCGACTTCACCGCTTATATTTTGGTTTTGACTTGATCGATTTCGATAAAATTTAAATGGGACCACGTCTGAAGTATATCCACCAAAAAAAAAACATTAACATCGATTCATAATTGGCGGAATTATCGCGTAACATACATACAAAAAAAACATACAGTCGAATTGAGAACCTCCTTTTTTGGAGTCCGCTGATTAGAAACACAGCAACATGACCAAGTAATTACTATAAGAGGAATCTATCTAGTTATTTGCCTGATGGTTAGCGCTACGTCTACCTTTTACTCCATTACTCTGTTCCACAGTACGTCACAAAGCCCGCGTTTTTTTAAATGCAAGTGATTGCAATGTATTTACTGCAAGTTTAGTGCACAGTTACTAAACCACACCTCTAGCTCTTCAATTTTTTTTCGTAGTAGCACCTTAAGTATAACTATAACTGGCTACTTGACTTTACAACCCGAAATTTCAACTTTTTGTCCTTGTTTTCCACAAAAGGATTTTTTCGCTACATTCTCCCCTGGAGAGTTTTATCAAGACAAACGTTCTCCTATCTACCACCTGTGGACGTGGCCTCAAAGAAACAAACGCTTGTAAGTAGGTACTTATAATATCCATACGGTGCCTACCTTATCAACTATCAACTACTATCTATCAACACAATATTTTTACTAAGAGCTCAAAATTTTTAACTAACTTTAAATTTAACTAAAATATCGGAATAAGCTGTCCGACCATCTGTTGAGTTGTAACCGCCAAATAATCTAATTTTTCACGAAATTATTGGTGTACTCGAAAATAAACTAAATATAGCGCAAACGTTGAGAAGTCTAAGCACGTACCTGTCAGGCGTACGCACGAAAACATAATGTGATGTGCCCTTATTAATATCACTGGGTCTGATCGATGAGATGAGACCCTCGTAGAAACACGACAAAATTATTTTTAGGTACCTATGTATTTCATTATCTGGGTCCCTTCTAATAAAAGTTGTAGTTTATCGGTGAGTTCGAACGTCGCCTATTAACTACTGGACCAACTTCAAACTTATATAAACGCTTATGAATAGAATTAAAAGCTTGCATAATATATACATATTTTAGAATCGATAAAAAATATAAGTAGCTCGTGTATCACATTATTTTAAAAATTCCATGTAGGTAGTCCTACATAATGTTATACTTATAACCACACTTAAAACAGTGTTTGGAAAAAACTATCATGACGCGTCTATCTTTAACAGCGAGCGGGCATCGGGTTCGATTCCGGGTCGAATCATTAAGTTCACCATCTTAAGGTATTTAAAATCTATCATTCTATTCATTAAAATATTGTTTCAGCTATCATGCTTAACATCCAGTATTCACTCTTGACTTGAATACTCCGAGATTATACCGTTCGGGGAACAAAGAAGAGGGCAATGAGTTCCACGGATGATAAAAGGAGAAGCATAACGCTTCGAGCGAACTGGAGTTACTTCAACCATAAATGCATGACTTTTTACAGTTTGTTTTGTTGTTAGATGATAAAACAGGCATGGCATTACTCGAGTAATTCCAGCGCACTCTTCAAAATGTATACGGAAGAATACTTGTAGGCTTAGATAAATGACTTGGTGAAAGAAAATTTGCGACCATATTCTGGAAGGATCTATTTGTAGTTCCATATGAATTATGGGCTCGAACGCTGTTTAAACTCATTACAAACTATAAACTAGTTAGCACAGGCCGACGGTGATCGATCACTTGGACGAGCGACGCTGCCCTCACTCAGCATCGTGCTGAATATGAAGTATATTCAGCTGTATCTTTTAATTTTTCTATTATAAGTCCTCAAACTTAGTGTGGGGCTGTGAGTGTGAAAGCTTTTAAGTTTATTTATTGCAAAATGGAGAAAATATCAACGTTATATAGGAGAAAAGGTGTAACAAGTCCAATCTCTCGAACGTATTATGCTACTCAGTCTCTGGTACCGCTAGAGAGACAAGGAGTATAAAGACTCTCATGAGATCATGTAGATCATGACTTCAATTTATTCCGTGTAGGTGATGAAATAAAACATCAATAATAAACATAGAAGTATTTTTAGTGCTTGCCAATTAATCTTCTTTTACCTCGGTGGACGGCGGCGCTTATGCTGATAGCGTTTTACTTTGCCCATACATACGCCACGACAGAGGATATGGTGTCCAAGAAATGTAAAATTTGACGTGTTCAATGTTCATTACTTGGCATGGATGACTTTGGCACTCCCGAGTAGTTTCGAAGGTGAGGCCATTATCATAAGTAATTTTGGGATTAAATTTTCACTATACTACTCTATATCTCTGTTACTTAAAAAATTAAAATAAATTTTCAATATTTTATCCGAGTTCACTGGTGTATAGGGCAGTTGAGGCATACACCTAATTTATTTTTATTTATTTATTTTGATGTGGCTGTAATAAATAAATAACACCTAATTTACTAAAGGTATTCGAGTTAGATTGAATTTGGATTATGTTTCATCACGCATCCCGTCTCAAGCATTCTATGATAAGAATATGAATGAGATAGATTGAAGGCCTCTCTTTCGTTCGTATACTTTTACACGTAGCCCAAACTAATCTATTATGTATGTTTGTTTCTCTGTCTGTGTCACTGAGGTACTAAGTACCTACGTACGTTTGGACAGTTTACCTAGGAATTAAGAATTGATATTAGATTACAACTTGTACAATTATCAATCATAAGAATATATAACTAGGGACTGAAATATTAATTGATTTGCAGACCCAAACACATTCCATTGCTTTTTGGTTAGACGTGTTTCATAGTTATCGAACATTTCGTTTGAACAACTCCAATTTATTATATGGCTACCGGTTCGCCTAGGGGAAATTTCCGATGGATTTTCCAAAAAATATTTTTCATCCTGCCAATTTCAAACACAATAACAAAAACAAAACTATTCAAATCAGTCGCGCCGTTTGTGTGTGTGTGTGTATGTAAATGTTTGTTAACACGCATCTGCGTAACGAATAAAGCGATTTTGATGAAATTTTAAATGCAGATATTCTAGGTTCCGGAATAACACATAGGCTACTCTTCAATTCAATTAACGCGGGCGAAGCCGCGGGTCACGGCTAGTTACCAATATGTGCTTAAAAATATTATGCAATAGCCACACCTTCAAAGGGTGCACGAGCAAGGGTGCTAACTACTCCTTATTATACTTGAGAGCCAGTCATCACTTACCATCAGGTGAGATAGAGATCAAACGATTGCCTATCAGAGATAAAAAAAAATTGTATAAAATTAATCATAAAAGTATTCTAAGAATTGTTTATTATTGCTTCCTGAGCGGTATAATCTGGCAGTCTTCAAATCAAGAGTGAATAAGTATCTTCTAGGCAGGCATGCTACATCTTCGGCCGCATTATCGCTTTCCAACAGGTGATATAGTGGTCAAATTCTTGCCTATCAAATACAATAAAATAACCTATCAAATATGCCTATCAAGTAGTAAATTTACATAGTGAATGAAGTTCTACCAAGCATAGCCTGTATGTGTTTAATTTTTTTATTTAATATTGCGCGTATAAGTATCTTTAGCGATAGAATGCCGGTACGTATTTGGCTCGACGTAAAAAAAGAATATTGTTACTCCAATTTTTGGCGGATTCAATACAACAAAAAAATATATTTTGTTTACACCAAAAAGAACAAATTACAAAACGTTCGTGTCTCACATTAACCCTTAAACGCGTGCGTCCCATTTGCGCCGCACAAATAGAACGGGACGAGCGGGACGCCCGGGTAATCTACTAGAAACATCCACAACGCCCCGGATTTGCGGACTGACGTGACGGAAGCGGGACATTAGGCCAAACTCAACCTCAACCTTCGCATTCCTAACGGCAACGAATAACTTATTTTACGTGATAAATCGTGAGACTTACGCGGCCGCGGCGGTCTGAGAATGAAATGAGGGAGAATATTTACAATAATATAGCGGGGACTTGCGATGAAAGGTAGTGTTGTAGATAAAAAATGTTGGAAAGTAATCATACTTGTCATGTATATTCTAGAACTATTACATTTAAATTAAAACGGGAATTAGCGTGACTTACGCGTTGTCGATGTCGAGCGCTCCACACTCATCCTGAAGAAGGCTTCCGAATGAAGCCGAAACATTTTTTTTTTTATTAATTGTGACAGGCTAGTGTTTGACCACTATCTCACCTGATGGTAAGTGACGATGTGATCGAAGCTGGTAAACACAATTGTCGATTTAGACATCGACAACGCGTAAGTCACGATAATTCCCGTTTTAATTTTAATTTAATAGTTCAAAATGTGCGTGAGTTTTTAATTTGATAAAATTTATTACTTGCCTGGCTATTTTATACTGTCTAATTGAATTGTAGTTTAACCACGAAAAAAAAATCTGTTAAAGCTATATAAGACAACTAATTTTAAATATACCACCCTACAACAACCTTGACTACACATCACTCACCAACAGGTGATATATTGGTCAAACGCGTACTTTTCAGAAAACAAACATTCTATTTATTTTTATAGTTGATAGTCTTCGTAAGCTACCAAAGCCACTCTCACTAATCAACTCAAAATGTTTGTAACTATAACGGAATTTTACCATGTATTTCGTTAGTCAAAATATCGGATATTTAAACATTTCAAATATTTCGGCGCTCGCGCTGTAGCAAGCGCCGTGATCCCGGAGTAACTGATCCACTTCGTGATCATGGCATTTGCTACACTGCCAAATTTCAGAAACTCAAAACAAACGAATCCAAATATTAATATGGTAAATATCCCGTTATTTACAAAAACATTTACATTGATAGTCTTGTATTTGAACTTAATCCCGATCGAAAGCAATGACACGACTGAAGACAATACCTTCACCTTCGCTGATGAATATAGAAGCAAAAGTGATATGTACCACAATTGGATGTAATTTATAAATTTGTACGCTTATCTATGCAAAACATGACGATCCATTAATCATTTGTATGACCAATGTGCATGCTCATATATAAATCTGTGTTTATTTTACTCATGATTCACAAATAAACTATCTTTATCTTTAAAACGATTAAGGCATTAAAGCTAATTAAATTTTTTACAGCTTAGAGCTGCTACATAAGGGATCCATAGGATCAGTCAGAAATTGCAATGACGCATAAACAACGTCATTGACCGCATGACGCACTGAACAGTTAAATTTCCCACGAGACGCTCTGCAGCGGTTAGCGGGCGCATCGCTCGCTGACACGTTGCTTATTAAGGGTAATAAATTATTCCAATTTTGGCAACACTTGGTATAGATAATCTAGAGTATAGTATTAAATCCCAAAATCTAATGAAGCCGCGATGACGCCATCGTATGCCGCCTTCTAATTAAGGGGGGATCGAATCCTACGACATTTACTTAAGTAAGGTACTCGTGTATTTTTAGTAAATTATTTACTATTAACCGGTAAACTAAAAGTAAACTAACAAACTAAACTCACAAATAAATAATTAAACGTAGGCAAAGCTTAATAATTAAACGCAAGCAAAGCTTAAAAAACCGACTTCACTGCTTTATCTTCGAAACTATGATCAAATTAGATGTACTAAAAAACATGCATTATTGACGATATTTCAAGATCTACTGATCAGATCTTGATCAAATTTAAATGGGATGAGTTAGAAAGCAACATCTTTCAAACAAAAAAAAATCAAAATCGGTTCACGTGGAAAGAAGTTATTAGGTAACCACACCAAAAAATACAGTCGACTTGAGTACCTCCTCCTTTTTGTGAAGTCAGCAGAAAGTGTGTTAGACCGCATTCCTATCTAAACTTTGGTGTTCAATTTCAATTTCTATACTTTCAACATTGCGTTACAATATTTATGTTATGTATTCATACATATTATCTGACACTTATAAACTTTAACCATACAATTGCACAGCGCATTGCATGACAAAATGCATTTTACAATACTATGTAAGACCATGCTTGTCGCCTTCGAATAATTTTCCTAATCAACGTCTGAAAAACACAATTCTATTAAGTTTTCTGTTTGTACTTCAAGCATCGCGTGCGAGTTGTTTATAAAATATGAAGTACCGTTACATGCTGCATTTCTGAATCAACAAAGGAATGCTATAAACTGTGAATGTTTTGTTTGGATTATCTGTTAGCACGACAATTGGAAATCGTGTTTGGAGGACAAATACTTCGCGTTGTAGCCAACTTGCAACATTGATTTAATGAGCCGAAGTAGCATTATTCCATAGAGGCCGCGCCTTCATATACGCTAAGAAAAATGTGCTATGAAAATTCCCGTTAGGAGATAAGAATCCCTATGGTGAGGAAGAAATAAAATACCTAACACGTTGAATGAGTGAGCTGCAATGAAGTTGAAAGAGTTAGTGTAATTACTAGTCATGTGAGTACAGAACCTTTGTAGTGTTTTGAACCGCCCGCTTAGTTGGGTGAGCGTTCGCCTTCTAAACAGGGGTTTCGGGTTCGATTCCCGGCGGGAACACAAGATTTTTCCCCAAGGAAAATTTGTGTTTCAATAAGCAGAGCCGTAGCTAACGCAGGGCCTCTTCCCTTGGTATTATATCACTTTATAATAACACCATCAAGCGTGTCCAAAAATTCATATCTGTTACGTCAGTAGTAGAACGCCGTTTTTTTCTTGGACACGTTAGAACAATAATTGTATATATAATTTATTATGACTTACAAAAACTGTGACATATAATATATGATAGGAACAACATAGGCTATTATTTTGAATATTTTATGGTTTATCTGATTTATGGCATGAAATTCTAGCAATTGCCAATTCCGTCTCATTTAAAAATATATAGGTAGGTATATAGAGACTTGCCACCTACAGAACGGCCTCCCCATGAGGGCCGCTTATATTGGCGACAAAAGGAGCAACGTTGGCATGGATAGCTAAAGTTGTTGCTGCAGTTTCACTTACGCTACTCCCAACGTTATGGCCTTTATCACTTCCACGCTTTGAGTTTAGGTACTTAGCTCTTGCGCATCTACCCCCGGTCGGCCAATTAAGGTAAGCCGAGGGTCAGGGGTCTCATTTAGGCGCAGAGACTGTCTCGGGGTACGCGGTGTCGTCTATGTGTCGCCACACACTGAAGATTCGCCACTAACTGAGTTATTATTAAATAATTATATTTGATAATAGTACGGACTGCAGTCTGCATATAATAGCAGCACACTGAAATATATCTATATGTTACTTATGTTACGTAATTCCTCTTACACGCACGAAATGTTTTACCTCCACATTGTACTATGTGTACCACAAACAATATGTAACCGAGCCTGGGTTTTTGACTGTACTAATAGTTATGGAATTTTCAAATCGTATGTATATTGTATGACATTCTTGGTAAATCACGTCTTAGATCGCATCGATAAGATTCAAGAGTTTGTTTAAAATAAAATGAATATCAAGTACCTGAATAACCAATGTGTATGTGAGAGAGAACCTGTTAAAACAATATGATTATACAATCTAACTAAAATAGCAGCCACTGAAGTAATATAAGCATTATAATCATCCTAACACAACACTCAGATAATCGCATAAACACTGACTGCGCTAATAAAACGAGGGTTTAGGTAATTTAATCCTGTAATCCAGCCGCGAGGGTGTTTTCCTTAGCCCAGAATTAAACGATAGTCTCCCTGATAGCAGGGATGGGGCGAATGGGATCCACTTATCAAGAAACCAACCTGGTTAATTTGTGGAAGAAATGGCGGAAAGGTAAAGTACTTACCTGTTTAGGGCAAGAAATAAACAGAAGGAGTACGTTAGACCTATCTCTAATACTATTATAGATGTTAACTTAATCTGTCTGCCTGTTACGCTGTCACTCGTAAACCATTGCTTGCAAGCTTGTGATTTGGCAATTTTGGAGCCTTGATTGTGGATCGGCAGAGGCACGTGTGGTTTTTCCGAACAGGTGTTATCGCCGTTGTCCTCGTAATACGAAAGTATAATAGTGCAATAGATAATAAAACGCAAGCAAAGCTTAAAAAACCGACTGCACCGCTTTATCTTCGGAACCTTGATCAGATTTAATGTATTAAACACGCATTATTAACTATAACTCAAAAACAAGAAATCAGATTTTGATAAAATTTCAATGGGACCACAAAAACAGCACCAGCTTTCAAATAAAAAAAGAATCATCAAAATCGGCTCACAACGAAGTTATGAGGTAACCTTTGAAGTCGGTTAAACGAGAACATCGTCAAAGTAGGCGTACAAAATAGGCATTATTGACGAAATTTCAAAAACTACTGATCAGATCATGATCAAATTTAAATGGGACTAATTAGAAAGCAACATCTTTCAAACTAAAAAAAATTTTCGAAATCGGCTCGCGTGGAGAGAAGTTATGAGGTAACACACATAAAAAAAAAAACTCTCGACTTGAGTACCTCCTCCTTGTTTGGGAAGTCGGTAAAAATTAGAAAGATAGATAGTTGTAAACTTAGAGCAATTCGTAGGTGTAACATAATTATAGTAATGCCCGTGGCTTCCCAAAACAAACGAATGTCCGGTTTGTACGCAAAGTAGGTAAATGAGGACAAAATTCTTCCCTACCCTTAACGATAAACACAAAAACAACACGCACGGGTACAAAAAGCTCATCTCCACGAGCGCGCGACCTAATAGAGGCATCCTTCCACCGCAAAAGCCGCCAATTCGTAGTTTCCCGATATCGTGTTTATTCCGAGGGCTGCAAGGGACAGCGGCCTCGAGCACCCATCAAAAAGGCCTGACCGCATTTACCTACGCACATGAGGGAAATACTATTTACTATTTGATTGCGAAAAACTCTACCTCAACGAAAAATACTTACACTGAAGAAAAATATTCCGGAAAAGAACGAAGCGAAGTACGGAAAGAAAAACTAATTTTGATTCTGATATTACAATTGTAGGTAGTTTCGAAAAGTTGCTTACCCTTTTGTTTCAATAGAAAGTTTCAAAGCTAATCCTTTGTATATATCTTGTATTGACTTGTAATAACTTATATTACTATAGCGTAACATCACAATAGCTATCCTATTCTTATTTCGACAGTAATAAGAATTGGATAGCTATTGTGATGTTACGCTATAGTAATATAAGTTATTACAAGATAACATTTGAACTGCCCGTTGACTTAGTTGGTGAGCGTTCGGGTTTTAAGCAGATATCGAGTTCGATTCCTGACGAGAACACAAGTTCGCCCCAAGGAAAAAAGTCTGTTTCTGGTTCTGATTGTGATTGTGTGTGATGTGAATGTTTTCGGCACCCACGACACAAGTCCTCGAACTTAGTGGGGGCAGTGAGTGTGAATCGTTTATGTTATGTTATTTGCAAATCGGGAATCCGTGAGTAAGACATACACGCTTTCATACTCACAACTCCACACTAAGTCCTTTTAACTGTCAATAGATGGCATCACAGGAAAAATTTAGCGTAGGTAAGTGTTACGTTTACGGTTTTTTGGCCCAGAGTCAAGACTTATTTGAAAGTATTGGTCAGATTGTTGTCAATTACAATGATTTTGTATATATAGCACTCAGACTAAATAAACTTCTTATCTAGTCTGATATATATAGGCACGCTAATTATATAGCCACGCTAATTCATTATCCTCGCTTCAAGCGATAATTTTTCATTTCTTAATTTATCACTATTGTCAATTACATGTATGAAAATCTCATTTCGGACAATCTACAACATTTATAGATTAAAATGTTGTCTATCCAAACAATGCTTTATTTTTCTTATCCAAAAGTGCAATAAATGCCTCCACAAATGTCTCAATTTCAATAAAGCTTTCGTGATTCCTCCTGTATTCTCCACAACTAGAGTACAAGTGTTCATCAAGGAAATTAAAGCGACATTACCCATCAATTCTTGAAAACATTTACGCTCTAGTTCTGGAACTGGGTCAATTGCCGGCTTGGACTAATCCCGATATTGCATGATCCAGCGGGTACGGTCACAACCATCATCTTTACGTCAACATGCAAACATCAATTTTGTCTCTAACATCATAGACTTAAAGCTCAAAATTATACTCGGTTATGGCACATCTGGTACTAATGCCTGGAAGTTACGAGGTGAATAAACACTGTAATGAAGCTCGTCGGTACGTTTGAGTGCACATTGCGCGCTGCGAGGCAGGTGCTAAGTGCTAATGCATTTACATCGAGCAGTGTGCCGGGAGCTAATGAATGTCACCGCGGAAGGGAGGTTTGACTGTAAAGGTTAGAGCATACTAGCTAGTGGTTGGAAAGGTGCAATAGAAAGAATATCGATGCGAAAGTGAAGAAGTTGATTTTTGATCGAAGTTGATTATTGGACCAGAGCCAAAAATTTCAATTAAAATAATAAAAATTAAAATAATAAGCCACTTAATCCTTAAGCCGATAAGTGGGTGGCAATTTTTTTTCTTTCTGCCCGTGTGGGGTATCGTATAAAACAGCTGTATAGGTGAGCACAATACCGTTTTTTTTTTTATCTATGGTACTTAAGATAACAATTTGGTAGGACATCGTCATGAAAGTCACCGTTTTTAGACCTATTTTGTCCCGGGGTATATTTAAAAAACGGCAACATATATAAATCTAAAACTTACATATAATATCCATTAAATTCATAAGATAGGCAAGCATTTGACCACTATCTCACCTAATGGAAAGTGTTGATGCGACCGAAGATGTGACATGCTTGCCTAGAAGATACCTATTTACTCTAGACTTGAAGACACCAAGATTGTACTGTTTGGGAAACAAAGACGCAGGCAATGAGTTCCACTCCCTCGCTGTACGGATGATAAACTTAGAAGCAAAACGCTTCGAGCGAACCGGAGGTATGTCAACCATATAAGGATGACGTTTGACAGTCTGTCTTATTGTAAGGTGGTAAAAAGGGCAAGGGGGAATTAAATCATGTAATTACTGAGCACACTCTCCAAAATGCAAGCGGTAGAATACCGAAAAAAAATTTTTTTCTTAACAGCCAACAGCAAAAGTTTTTCTCTACTAGGCAAAATGCAGGTGCGAGATCTCAGTTCGGGGCGAACGATTAGTCATATACAAATATATGATATTACACGCGGAAAATATTTGCTTATGACTTTCCTGTCTGAATATGTTGAATATTATATTTTTAGATAATATAGACATAACTTATAACCTTGCTCCGGGTGGAGGCCTAGGGCTCAAAGGCGCTACTCAGACAAATTGTCATGAAAATGAAAGGGTTCGTAGAACGTGCCGCTCTGTGGAGACTTTTTATGAATATGTTTTCTTTATAATCTTTGTGAGAAAAGAAACTTGAAAATATGAATGAGACATTTCCATAGCGAAACGTACAACAGATAGCCTTCTTTGATATCGGTCAAAGCTCCATTTTGAATAGATAAGCAATATCTTCTCACAAAAAGCCTTTCATTTTTTGTGGAAATCTAGTCCTAAGAATAACAACGTATATTTCTCGTACATTCCAAGGGACGAAATGAAATGGTTGGTTGTATATCCCTAAGTATATCTAGATTAGAGGGATTACATTTCATTTTGCGATATTAAATGCGGAATACTGAGATGTTATTTGCAGCACTTAATAACAGTACTCTCTATCTCCTTCACCCTCCCTGTCACGTTATTTTCTGTCCCACTTCATTTCCTTTGAAAGTCGAAATACGTGACACGTGGGCTCTTGGGAGCTCTTATTGAGGTTAAATAACTTCGCCACGGACCTCTTCATTGTAACTGCTAGGGGAGAAACAAGCTCTACAACTTTTTACCGACTTCCCATAAAAGGAGGAGGTACTCAAGTCGACTGTATATTTTTATTTATTTGTGTTACCTCATAACTTCTCTCCACGTGAGCCGATTCCGAATTTTTTTTTTAGTTCGAATGTTTTTTAACGCATGCAACGTTGCTTTCTAATTGCTCCCATATAAATTTGATCAAGATTTGATCAGTAGTTCTTGAAATATCGTCATTAATGCCTATTTTGTGGACTACTTTGACGATGTTCTCGTTTAACCGACTTCTTTCGTTGTGAGCCGATTTTGATGATTATTTTTTTATTTGAAAGCTGGTTCTTTTCATGTGATCCCATTGAAATTTGATCAAGATCTGATCTCTAGTTTTTGAGTTATAGTCAATAATGCGTGTTTAATACATTAAATCTGATCAAGGTTCAAAAAAAAAACAAGGGAAGTCGGCTTTTTAAGCTTTGTCTGCCTTTTAATTATTTTCAATCGAGTTTCATGATTATTGAATTTATTTTCATTTATCTGTATAAAATAAAAGTAAAACGGGAATAAGCGTGACCTACGCGTTGTCAATATCTAAATCGACAATTATTTCGGCTTCATTCAGAAGCCTTCTTCTTATAACTGTAATTTTATAAAAATACAAATTAAATATAAATTTAATTGAATAGTTCAAAATGTGCGTGAGTTTTTATCAAATTGTTCAAAATAACTTGATAGAGGGGCGTTCATGTTCAGAGTAGACAACCTCTAATCTTTCTATTTTATTATTAGAGTACATTTCATCTGGGCAACCTTTTGAGAGGTTTGCCGGAGCATAATTCTGCATACATTAAAAAAAAAACTTATTGGTATTAAATATGTAAATATTGGCTTAGTACACTTGATAACTGAATATAATATAAAGTACCTTTTCCATTCAATCCGTAATCGTTTATTCACATAGACCCAAAGACGCACTCACGAGTGTTAAGGACTCTTTCGCAAAATTACAGCCGAGAACCTGTCAAGAAACTCGACGATATTTTAATCGTTGGGATTATTGTGTTGAGGCTCTTAAAATAATTGAGCGAAGAGCCAAGAGACTTATTAACAGCGACCAGTTGACTGACGCAAAACTTTGGAGTTTAGGGCAACGCAACGTCGCATGGTGCCGAGTCTCTCGGTATTTTTGCCGACTTCCCAAAAAAGGAGGAGGTACTCATAACTTCTTTCCACGTGAACCGATTTCAAACTTTTTTTTTTGTTTGAAAGATTTTGCTTTCCGATGGGTCCTATTGAAATTTGATCAAGATATGATTAGTAGTTCTTGAAATATCGTCAACAAATAATGCGTATTCCGTGGACTACATTGACGATGTTCCCGTATTTAACCGACTTCAAAAGTTACCTCATAACTTCTTTCGTTGTGAGCCGATATCGATGATTATTTTTTTATTTGAAAGCTGGTGCTTTTCTTTGATCCCATTGAAATTTGATCAAGATCTAATCAGTAGTTCTTGAAATATCGTCAATAATGCGTGTTTAGGACATCTAATATGATCAAAGTTCCGAAAAGCGAAGTGAATTCGGTTTTTTTAAGCTTTGCTTGCGTATTATATCGGATACATTTTGGAGAGTGTGCAACGTAATTACACAATCTAATTCTCTCATCCCCATTCTATTATCGGGCATCGAGACAGTCTCTTAAGCGACACTGCTATAATTATGGTCGATATTCCACAAATGCGGACGAAGCGTTTTGCCTCCACATTCATTATGCGAACTGCAAAAGAATGGAATAGTGAGTGAGTCTGTGTTCTCTGATAATACAATATGGGAGTCTTTAAGTCGCGAGTGAATAGGCATCTTCTGGGCAAACGTGCTCCATCGACGACCGCATCGTCACTTACCACCAGGTGAGATAGCTGTCAAACGTGGCAAACGTTTGACAGTTACGTTATCATGAATAAAAAAATAGCTGCCCGTCGTCACCCGGGTATGAAAACATAAAATAACATTCATATAACCGCTTTCACACTCAGAGCCCCGCACTAAGGGTACCCGCACTATCAGGTGAGATAGTGGTCAAATACTTGCCTATCGAGCAAATAAAAAAAGACATTCACTTAAAACCCAAAAACACAAATTTTCCGCGGGAATAAAACTTGTGTTCCCATCGGAAAGAAAACCCGCGGGTGCTTTGAAGGCGGTCTTATACGCAAAATGTGCAGGATTAGTGCTGCCGTACCACGAATCTCACGATTTCTCCTAGACTATTTATCTAATGTATGCCCTAGTAAAGGGCAAATTGTATCTACATATACTACATACAGTGATGAAATAGTTTATTTTGATAAGTATTAATACTGAATGTACCAAAAAGCTTTTTTCAGATTTTTAACAAAGAATAGTAATATTTTTGGTCTATATATACTTTCTAGAATGATCACATATCTAGATAGGTATATGCTGTTCCGGACTTTTTTGTAAAACCCATGAAGGCCAACATTTTTGCTTTACATTATATTCACTTATGTCTAACTGTTTAGTCAGTTTTTTCGATAAAGCGGCCAATTGGAAACTGAAAACTAACTTTTATCCCAATAAAACATAGCCTATGACACTCAGAGATAGTCTATCTAATAGTGAAAGAATCGGATCAGTGCTTTCAGAGATTACCTTTTATAAATAAACAAACTTAACTCTTTATAATATTCGTATAGATAAAAATATGGTTATTAGGTCCGTTCCCATCTAGCATAGTGTTGGTAGATCTTGAATTATGAATGGATGCCGGTATGCAAGCTGCACAAAGAGTAGAATATCTGACAGATGGCAAACGTGTCTCAGTTGCAATATTCCACGCTGCTTGGTCACGTCCACGTGCCAGGGGTGGCTCGTTACTGAATCGCCTTCGGTCTTCTAAAATGCAAAGCTTTGACAGACTACTACTACTATACACGCCTTTGTTGCTACTGTTGATCTTTAAAAGTTCGACAAGTTTCAAAATATACTTAAAAGATATTGCAGAGATGCAAGATACGAGTATGAGTTTATTAAATTCACTGAGTGTATAATATTTATAGTCATTGCTCGCATCTTTGTTCCCCGAACGCGATAAATGTGAGTCTTTGAAGTCTAGAGTAAATAAGAATCTTCTAAGTAACAATTTTACATCTTAAGCCGCATCGTCACTTTTCGTCATGTCGTTTTTAATTTATTATAGAGGTCAAATTCTTGCCTTTTTATTGCAAATATAAATTGTGAGTTCGAAATTCAGTATTTTGTTAAATCGATAAATTTCAATAGGCGTTTTGAGTGTCTTGAAATTAAAACGTGACTTAGCTTCCTATACCTACAATAAATATTGCCAAAGCAGTTCCAACGGCAGTTTCGGCACGCACAATATCTCCCAATTGAATTAAATATCTAGAGCATTCTACCTCACCGCTTTCCCGGATACATTCCACACGGAGCAGATTCCTCGTTCGTGAATAAAATACGAACAGGGTCACGTGCGTTCGCGATCATGTCGCGAGCGAGTGAGTCGAGTGAGCGATTTACGAGCCAACCCTAGCGTGGTGCAGACGCTTGTTGGGTAATCAGCATATTTTCGCCGGGACATTGCCTTCTGCAAAATAATCTGCAATATAAATAAAGATTACAATTTATTTTTGAAAAAGAATGTTGATTTTTACTCTTTGTAAAATTATTGAAAGAAGACATTTTTGACTACTACTTCAACTGACTACCCGCGATCATTATGAATGGAACTGGATCGAAATATTCTGAGCACGAAAATAAATTATAATAAAATAAAAATAAATCCCGTCAGCAATAACTTTAGTAATCGCCATACATATATAAACATAACATAAACGCTTTCACACTCACAGCTCCACACTAAGTTCGATGACTTATGTCATAGGTTTCGGAAACATTCACATCACACGTACAATCGTACCTAGTACGTATGATTGTGCATGTACCTGGATATTTAACAAACGCATCCACACTCACAGGCCCACACTAAGTTTAAAGACTTGTATCGTGAGTGCCGGCTTTTGTTTGTGTTTCTGGTTCTAGAACTACAAACAAACAAAAACACAACCAGAAACACAAAAAAAAACTACCGGTTATGAGGTTTAAGATATATTAATTACTCAAAAGAATTAATTTACATAAATAAGAAACATTAAAATTTAACTTTAAATATTAGTGACTGGATGTTAGGATTCTGAGATTCTTTCCACACAAATGTAAACAAAGTCCATTTGGTCGTGCGGACAGCGGTCGCATGGAATGCGTTACACAGAGCTAACGCAACTGGAAGTGGCATAAAAGTAGTAGGTACGTATAATATGTAAGCATTTTTTTTATTTATAAAATATGTTGTTTTTTAATACCATTTTTATTTGAAAATTTATATCGGCTTGATATTTTTTTTATTTATAAGTTTCACACTCACGCTTTCACACTCACAACCTACACCAAGTTCAATGACTTGTGTCCTGGGTGTCGGAATCATTCATACATTCATAATGGACTGCAATTATGGGATTTTTTTAAACAATTTTTTTTACTATGATAGGCAAACATTTGACCACTATCTCACCTGATGTTAAGTGACGATGCGGTCGACGATGGAGCACACTTGCCAAGAAAATACCTATTCACTTTCGACTTGAAGACTTCAAGATTGTACTTATCTGGGAACACAGACACTGGCAAGGAGTTCCATTCCTTTGCAGTGCGCATAATGAAAGTGGAAGCAAAACGCGTCGTGCGCATTTGAGGAATATCCATGTATTGGTGTCGCAATGCAATCTGTCTGGTAGTTTTATGATGGAATGGGGATGGAGGAATTTGATCGTGTAATTCCATAGCACACTTTCCGAAATGTATTCGATAGAATACCAAGAGGCTCGCAATCCTGCGACGATGTCCTAGGCGCTGAAGTCTAGCATTTGACTGCTGGTCATTGCTAATGCCCATAAATAATGTCATATATGGGAGTGATTGTGTGTGTGATGTGAATGATTGTGTTATATTGTACGCATTCTGTTTTTTTATATCGAACACGATACCCGCTGCTTAGGAAGCAAACGCACAACCAACTAAGCTAACGGGCATAATATAATGTAAAGTTTTGAATATTTGTTTGTTACTCGATCATGAGTTTTTATGCTGTGTTTGTTGTTTTGATTATCACGGCTGAAATAATTAATTAAGACTACGTAATTAATTAAAAGCTGATAAAACTGAACATTTCTAAACTTTGAATTCTACAAAGAAAGGTCGTCCGCAGTAAGATTTCTGACTGATAACACGAACTTGGCAGACATACTTACAGTGCTTTCAAATGTAGCTGGAGATTATATTCTCTGAAGTGCGACTATTTTAAAAGATTATTTTTTTAATATAATAATTTGTCTATGAAAGTGTCGTGACGACACGCCCACAGTACTTAGTATTCCGTCGCCACAGTTATAAAAATATCTCGTTGCACACTTACAAAAATAGTAACAACTACATTTTCTTGTTTTATTTATGACAACTATAATATTTTAGTAGCAATCATAACATGAAAGTCTACTATGTATTAATAAGGTGGTTTTGTAACTGCAGAAAGAATAAGATTAAATTCAAAAGGTAAAACCAGACGAAGTTTAAAACCAAAAAAATAATCTACGTTACCTTTAAATATATAATAACTAGCTGTCCCGGCGACCTTCGTTCCGCCTAACAGTCAATGAATGTGCATTTTTAGGAAGCCATACCCGGCATGCGATACAATGCCACGTGACTATATTATTACCTCCTTCATGTTTATGTTTGCCTAGTACCTACTTTACCAAATCCGAGTGACGTTTGAGAAAATGATATTTATACAACTATAAAAAAAATGACGTTCCTAAAAAGTATCCTATGTCCGTCTCCAGCTACCTCTCCACCAATTTTCAGCCAAATCGGTTCAGCCGTTCTTGAGTTAAAAATAGTGTAACTAACACGACTTTCTTTTATATATAGATAGCCGTGCCCCGCGGCTTCGCTCGCGTTGATCAAGTTAAAAAGTAGCCTACGTGTTAATCCTAAGTATAAGCTATGTACATTCCAAATTCCATCGAAATCTTTTCAGCCGTCACCGCGTGAAGAGGGACCGAACATACACACTTACACACAAACTTTCGGATTTATAATATGAGTATGAATATGATTTTTGTGTACGTGTGTATGTAAATGAACTCCTCCTAAACGGCTGAACCGATTTCGATGAAATATTTTAAGTATGTTCAGGTAGATTCAAGAATGGTTTCATAATTCGAGACCATAAGTAATGATTTTTTAGTTTACGCAGGTGAAGCCGCTAGGAACAACTAGTACTTTAAAATATATGTCGTATAATTTTAAGATGGTTTGGAGTTATTTCATTTGGTACCCATAGCGATAGTTTTGGACATAACATGACATTCAATAATATCCCTTCTGCAATAAGTCATATGAGCTACTTCACCTTGATGTAATTCTAACAAGTACCGCTGGAAACCGCTAAAGGGATTAACGCCTTTGTCAAACTTATTTATTCTAATTAAAAAGCCTAAAACAGGCTATCCAGCTTAGGTATGCCGTTCCAAATATCACCTGACAATAGTTCACAATTCCATTTCCAATTTCCTTGAGAAATGTCTTGATTAAATGCTTGTACTTGTGCCCTTGCCTTCTATAATGCAGAGAATTTAAAGGGTGTTTCCAGTGATCTTCACACTAATATTATAAAAGTGAAAATTTGTGTGTAAATGTGTATGTACTAAGTTCTTTTGTTTTCTGAACGGATTAATAATAATAATAATCTTTATTCAGACATCTGCATCCTATACACATAATAATCACATGAAATCCATTTTATACATTCAACATTGCAATAACAGCGGGCCCAAACTAGGCAAAGCCTGTATCTTGGGTACCCTAGCAGACAATCTGTTGTCAAGATATCGACTTAGCGCTTACAGTGTGAATTAAAGTAAGTTTCAGACATTTACATATTAAAAAGATTAAGCTACGATAAAAACAGACAACGCGATATTTGGATGAAATTGGAATGAACATGACTTATACCAGGCTTTGTAATAACGTGATAAACGCGGCCGAAACCGTTGGGCACACTTAGTCTTAAATACAGCTTTGTCTTCGCTCGGGTCAAATTTTGTTCTTTAAAAGGCTATGCAATGAATGTCCGGCTTATTGAATGGCCTATCGGATCACAATTATAGAAATATTTTGAGTATATCTTCAACATTGCACGTTTTAAATTTCAATATCCGGATGACCGAGCTTTGCTCGGTTTTTTGTTTTTGGTAGAATGTGTTTGAATTTGTAGCCTCAGAAAGCTCCATCTAGTGTCGAGTAGAAACAGTTTTTTACATCGGTCATGGCGTAATAGATGGCGCTGATAGTTTCTCAAGCCCGGTTTTTCAAATGCAGTTTGGGAACCGAGCATTTCTCGGACCTGGAACGTTGATAAATCGATTCCTTGGGTCGAAAAACCCCTAATCTATAACTTTCATGAAAATCGTTGGAGCCGTTTCCGAGATCCTGATTACACATATATATATACAAGAATGCTCGTTTAAAGATATTAGAGATAATTCTAAAAACTTATGAAAATTCATTTATGCCAAAGAATGTGATATATAAAAATCTCGTATCACGGTCTTTGTGGTCGCACACCACCAAAACGGCTCGACCGATTTTATTGTTTTTTTTTTATATTTGGTAGGTATGAGAATAGTCTTAAAGAATTTTTCACCTTCTTACCCTCACCCCCCATTTTTTAATTGCGATTTGATTATTTTATTATAGAGGTTTTAGAATGGTATTAAAGTACTAGACAACCATAAATGCGAAAGAGATAACACACTTACTCTGGACGTGGCATTGCCACGCATATGGTTTACTATTATACAGCTAGTAATGAATATAATTCATGTATTATATGTGAATCATTTTCCTAGAACGCTGAAAGTGCTCAACGCGTAAACGCATATTCAATAAGTGTTGAATGAGACAACTGTCGCCACTATTGCACTATCTGCAACGTTGCCATTATTGAAACTTCAATCTATTGCCCTCATCAATCTGAGTTACGGCTTAATTCAATTGAATAAAGTTGCAAATTGCTTGCGCTATCGCGTCTATTCTTTTATAGCCGTCCAATGACGCGGTAAAAGAGACTGTATTTTTAGAGAAATTTGGGTTGTTTTTAGAATGTTGTGATAAATTCAAAGTTAAAGCCTTTGGGAAGGTGATTTCAGTTGAGACGAGATGGATTAAGGGGTGTCTGATAAGGGAGTCTGGAACTAAACCTAGACTGCGCCTGAACCTAAGGTCACCGACTTGTTGAATAATTTGTACGTTTGCGAAACGAAAAATATACTCCAAAATCCAGGTATTCGTAATAACAATTTAGCGTTTGAAATAAGCTATGATATCGAGTCGAAACTTTGCTTATTTCAAACATGCTTTGTAGGGACTTACTAATTACCTTCTTTTTTATTTTTGATTCACGATAGGTAAGCATTTGACCACTATCTCACCTGATGAAAAGTGACGACGTGGTCGAAGATGGAGCATGCTTGCCTAGAAGATACCCGTTCACTCGAGACTTAAATACTCCCAGATTGTACTTAACGGGAAACACAGACTCGGGTAAAGAATTCCACTCTTCTTGATCTTACTTACACTTATTATTTTGATACCTTCTTTATATTACCGACTTGAAAGGTATGTTATTAGTAACTCCCTATCAAATTGCATAAGATCAGGCCAGATTGTTACTATCTCACTTGCGATCGGTTTCAATTGAAGACTAAAAAACAGTTCATCTTCGCTTAACTCTCACTGCAACCGACCGTAACAAAGATAGTAACAGAGGGTTAAACCTATGAACATTGAAAAAATGTAAGTAGAAGCGCAACAGATAAGCCGAGTTACATTTGAATTAACACTTTGTATAGAGTTTTTTTATATACCTTTATAACTCTATCAACTTTGTTGTTAACGTAATATGACAAATTAAATTTATTTAAAAATCATTCTACTCGTAAAGGTATGAATTGATCAAAAGAGCAAAGACAATCAATTATATTCCATTAAAAACTCGGCTGCAAAAGAGCTTTGTGTCTACATTTTCAGTTTTAATTGAATTCAAAAGCTCTTATTTATATTAATATTAAACGAAAGCCTATTGAATTATGTTTGCTTAATTAATGGGAGTGATACAAGTTTGATAAAATTAATAAAAAATATAAAAACTAATTGGCTTACTAATTCGAATAAAATTATATTAGATATACAAAATGATGTTTGTTAGATACATGCTATTATTTAAATTTTATTAAATATATAAAGAATAACATTCATAAAAACATCATAAGAAAAATCTTATAGGAACATTTAATAGACAAAAATAGCGCGAAATGTTTCCCTATACTTATACACATAATCACGTTAGCCCTAAATTATATGCGCAATACATAAAAAAAATATTTATTGAAGGATCTAATGCATATTCTTATAACCTTAAAACAATCGGAATCAAACCTGTCCGTTTCGGATCCAGTCTAAATATGTATCTTTAATATTTAACTTTAAAATTATTTGTGATGACTTTATGACATGTATTATTTGCGAATGAACGAGTCACCGCGATAGACTGATGTTCTCATAAAAACAACAAGTAATAAGATTATTTATTTGATACAACAAATATATACAAAAAGATTTGAATTATTGATTAAGAATAAAAAGACCTACTTTTAACTACGAATAGATATTGTTGAATCTAAAATTGAACAGTGCTTCAATTTATTTAGATATGAATCGATTAGTTGAGAAACAACGAGTCACAATTTTAGTGAAATTGAAATAAGTATGGCAGTCCATTAATTTGTAGTGAACGCCTACATATACATATAGAAATGTCATACAAGTCTAGTTATCGTACAATTTTTATCCGTATAAATTTGACATTCACTTGAGAAACCTTCAACTATTATTTGACCTTAATACTCGATCTATGACGACGAACAATTGTCTACTAACATTACCTTTTTATGTGGAGGTACACATTAGGCGTAAACTTTTAGATTACACGATCTCTAATAATACTATGCTATTCAAACACTGTTTGGTTTAGCAGCGCATAGTGAAACAATGGACTCTGCAATTTACTAAACAAACAGACTGCATGTAGAGAACATGTTACACGTATTTGTTTATTAACTCTTTTATACATAGAGAGGAGCTAGATTCTAGATTGTAGATAGCAAATGGAAGTAAAACATTGGTGACGGCTCTTGGATTGCAATCTGTAGACACCCCATCGAACAAGTCCGGATTTTTAATAAGATACATTATTTTTTATACCAAAAGTCATCGTCAATATTTCCAAAACCCTATAACTTGTGATTAGCGTTTCATGGGACTAATAAGACACTTACAAACAACAAATCCATGTCTCACAATCAACGTATTATGGAGATATGATAATTAAATGAATACCAATTTAACTGAATATCACATGGTAAGCGAAATACGCAATTTCTTCAATGACATATTTTTTCCAGTTATTTCTATTTAAAAACATTGTTATTTTCCCAGAAAATCTGTCTTCTCAGAAGCTTTGGGACGGGCCGCTCTGCGACAAAGTACGGAATCATTTATTTCAAACGTGCTTGAGTTCCGCAGATCGTGCCCGTCTTCTTGCAAGTTCGGAGTGGGAATCAGGTCTGTGGCTACAGGCTCTCCCATCGCCAAATACGGGAACGCTGCTGGATTCATCGGCTTTCCGTATCGCAGCATCACTTCGATTAGGCGCATCGTGTTGTGCTCCACACCGCTGTCAGTGCGGTACTGCTGTTGACCGGCTCGGTCATCACGGTCTGTCTTGCTCTAGGAGTGCAGGACGTATTCCCCGCCACACGAGTCTTAATGATATCATACGTCGGGCTCTTACCACCGCCAACTGTGCGGCTATTTTGGAACCAAATGGTCTAGCGCGTGATGACGGTAAAAGGCCTGACGGAATGACCCTGATTCCATGGAAGATGGGACGGCCTTTGGTTTGGGATGCAACTTGCGTAGACACCCTAGCACCGTCTCTTCTTTCTGGAACTAAAAATAAGGCTGGTGTTGCGGCTGAATCAGCAGAGACTCTCAAAAGGCGCAAATATAGTAATCTTGATAGTGGTTATATATTTGTGCCTTTTGGGGTTGAGACGTTGGGACCGTGGGGACCGGGAGCACATACATTCTACAATGAATTAACAAAGCGTTTGGTCGAAGCAACTCGTGACCAAAATGCTGGCAAATATTTTGGACAGAGATTAAGTATTGCCATTCAACGTGGCAATGCTGCCAGCATTTTGGGTACTTTGCCTACTGGTAGCGGACTATTAGATTAAGTTTTGTACATATTTATATCTAATTATAGTTTTTTTTGTTTAATTTTAATTTAGTTTTTAGTTTAATGTAATGTACAATTGCTACTTAAATTATGTTGTTACTATGAATAAAGTTATAATAATATAAAAAAAAAAAAAATTAAAAACCAAACTTCTTAAGCGATTTTGATGGTCATGGTTTTCTTGACACAAATTCTTAGTTGGCAGTTACCGGTGGTGAAACGACAATAAACAATCTTTTTTGACAGCTGACAGGTATTAGTTATGAACTAAGAATGGGAATTTCTCTTTTGTATAATTCTTAGTTGGAAACTTGTTGAAAAACGAATAGTCTATCATCTTTGTAACAAGATTATATTTTTCCTTTTTGTGAGTGTTTGTGAAACTAGGTGGCCAATGCGGCCGGAGGGAATATATTATGGGACAAATCTGAAAGAATCCTATGAATCTAAAATCTGAAAAATCCGAAATATCTCTTTTCAACCCCATTCTCAGATGTAACCACACACACACTCACACACACTGTGTGTCTCATCTTATTTTACGCTCACTTCAGGTTTTATATTAGTTTGAATGATTGTGTGATTATTACGTAGTGTGATGTACATGCGACATTAATTTGTAATTACTGCGGCACTCCAATAAGTTTGTAATACGATAACGTACCGTATCTCATTAGCGAGCTATTAAGCACGTGCAAACAGAGCTTCTGTTATCCGACCTTGTGGAAGCCCCATAATATTCAATCAATCAAAACAACGTAGATCTGAAAGTACCATTATGATTGAACGAGCTATAAAAAGAAAAACACCGCATTGTTATTTGAACATCGATGTCAGAGCTACGAGTGTGGTAGGGACTTACTATTTTATTTATGAGTTTGTTTTTCATATACAACACATAAGCCCATTTACGTAAAGATATAAATGTTATTTGTTAAATATGTGCAGTAACATATAGTACAGAAGAATGCATGCAGTTTTTTTATGAAAACTATCGCGATTGGTATTCTATCTTACCAAGCGATAAGTAGTGACAATATTATCAGAGTGATCTATTCTTCCTTTCAATACGTAGACAACCAAGCTCATAGTGCACCTCAGTGTAGCCGACGTAACACATTTTGGGGCTTTTCGTAATTGGGTGAATTATAACAACTCTCATTCTATTCTTAGCCGAGATATTAGACTTATCTGCGACAATTTCCACAAGACATCTTAAAACGTAATAAAGGTCGGCTACAAATGGTTTTTTATTCAGAATAAGCAAAAATTTGACTACTACCTATATCACCTGATGTGAATTGACGACGCTGTTGAGAATGCTACTCTGGAAATTTTATCTTTTACCACAAAAAGGCCACTCAAGCCTTGTTCCAGTAAGCGGAAAGCTGAAAATAACTCGATGAAATTTTTAAATGGACCGGCCCATATTGTCCGCACGAAACGGTGCCCACCCGTGGCTTTGAGACCCAAATTGGATTCTTTTAATAAATTCAATCACAAGTTTTTTGTCCCGACGTGGATTGGGGAAATGGAATGAAAGGCAGACAACACTCTTCTACCTACGAACGCCTAAACAGTAAGGAATTAAAAGTAATAGTAAGGTTATAAACAAAGAAAGAAAGATCTTTTACTAAAAGGCATTTGACACAAACATATAAAACAAGGCAACAAGGCAATTCAAAAGGCCCCAAAGAGGCACTCATAAAAGTTAATGACTCTACTTGCCAGATATTAAACGCTTTCACATTCGCAGCTCAAATAAGTTCAAAGACTTGTATCGTGAAAACTGGAAATATTTGCATCAGATGCATAATCACACCTAGAACCTGAAATACTTTCCCTTGAGGAGATAAATTGTGTTAATAGCTAGCATTTTAGTTTAAGGTGGTGATACCAGAATTTCTCCTACAACGCGTGTTTTTGTAACTGCTTTACTCGGCTATCATAACAAATTAGTATATAATATGAATAAATTATTATGATTATGATTATTTTGCCCAATAGGAAATATTATATATTTTGAGGTTAATTGCTTGTAACTTTTTTCTTTATATTGTTTGATTTCTGTTGTTTAAATACGGGATATAAGGGATATTACACGTCAGTTTCAGCTTTACTTACATGTAAAGCCGTGACTGTGACTTTGATTGTTATTTTACAACATAGCTTTTTTTTTACCGGTTTTGTATTCTACTTTTCAAGCCCTTTTCAACGATAGCCCCTCAAAGGTATATAAAAAACAATTATTTTTTGCTCCCCAGTTTCGTGTATGAACGCCCCTTAATACTTCATGCATATCATTTTAATTGCCATTACTGGCTTTGGGCCATAGCTTTAAATAATCTCTGAAAATTTGAAGTTATTCACTTGTATGGTTTAGATGCCTCTGACAGACGCTACATGCCTCTGATAGACGGGCGGACGGACGGATGGACAAAGTGCCGAAAACCTAAGTCAACTTAGAGATCTCGCTTTGCTCGATCAACAAAAACATTCGTAGGAAACTGTATGATAAGACAAATGAGTCGTTCTTTTCAAAATATTCATTACATTTAGTAATGTATGAGAGAGAAAAAACAAATCACATGCAAATTACATAGTTTTTCTTTTAGAAGCCATTTTGCTGTGTCATTTTATATCAGAAATCTGTGAAAATGATTTCATAGGTAAGCATGCCTCATCTTCGGCCGCATCGTCACTTTCCATCAGATGAGATAGCGGCCAAGTGCTTAACTATCTGTCATAAAAAAAAAATAGACGCGCACTTAATAGACGAATAATTTCGAGGAGATAGAAATAATACACATCTATCACTTACATATTTTTGGTAGGTGAATAGAAACCAAGCATGTGAAAGATAGTGAAATAGGAAGTATGCTATTTTTTATCTCGATAAACGTAGACAAAGCTACGGGGCACACATAGCTCAGTATGTAGTTAAGTATATATTCTGTTTTGATGTTAATATTTCTCGTCCATACTGTTATTGCACAACGGCCCAAGGTAATTTCTCCATTTAATAGGGAGAATTAATACAGGCAGGAAAGAAACAGGAAAACTGGGCCGTAAAAAATGGTCGAACTGGGCCTATCTAGGCCACTGTGATTTGATTCTGCGCCCAGTAAAGTGTCGCCATTACCAAGGAACAAAACAGTATTTTTTGTAATATTGGATAAGCGTTTGCCCACATTCTCAACTATTAGCTAATTATTAACTATAACTATTATTAGTTATGTAGCATAAACAATATTCATTCAAGACATAAACATAAAGCACCTACACACTCATAGCCCTACGCTAAGATCTTGATCTAAGTCGATGACTTAGATCAAGATCGGTGGGTGCCGTAAACATGCACATCACACCCAGAACCAGAAACACAAATTTCCCTTGGGGAGAAAACTTGTGTTTCCACCAAGAATCGAACTCGATACCCGTTGCTTAAAAGGCGAACGCGCAACCATCTAAGCCAGCGGGTAGATCAAATTATGAACGTACGGAGCGGCGGCGGGTGCGAGCGATTCAACAGCGAAAGGATTTTTTTTAAATGCTAAATAGGCAAGCATTTGACCGGTATCTCACCTAATGGAAAGTGATGATGCGGCCGAGGATGTGACATGCTTGGCCAGATTATACCCCTCGGGGAACAATAAAAATCGCCATGGACATTGCCGATGCCACCGGACTCCACCGAAAGCCTTCATCGGCATGTCGGTCTTTTTGCAATCGACTAGTCATCAGTCGGCCCATCTATAAAAACAAACCATTTCTATTGTTCCAGATGCGGCCGTGATTTGTGGTGCGAGTTACAGATGACAACAATTTACAGGTATTATGCTATTTGTTTATTTATGTTCAAACTTTACACAGAAAAGTCGTAACGAGGCTATACAGAAACCAACATTATAAAACGGGCAGATCTCTTAGACTTTACCCCCTCCGCTCATAAATATTCCCCGTGGTCTATACCAGCATTAGATTTTTTTTACTAGTTTTTTTGCAGTCGTGTGGTTAATTTTGATGATTTATAAAATATCTGTATTTATATGTAAATGTGGTCGTAAATATATAAAACCGTCGCTGATTGACTGACTGACATTCAATGCAGAGCCGCTAATAGGTTAAAGAAACATACAATTATCAAGGTTGCTTCCTTTCGTAGGGTATTACTAGGAAAAAAAATCGAGCTTATTACAGTTGAGTCTAGGTACCGTCCTTCTTTTTTGATGTGCAAAGAAAAAGCACCTGAACATCAATAATGTCACCGTTTACTCGCACCGACATTACCCACTAACGCCCACAACAGTTCTAACTGTTAATAATTAAGAAATTAACTGATATAAAGATCAGGCACAATGAAGAAAATTAAGGGAGGTTCGCTCCCTTACCATTATATATAATAATATCCGGATAACCGAGCTTTGCTCGGTTTTTTGTTTTTGGTAGAATGTCTTTGAATTTGTTGCCTCAGAAAGCTCCATCTAGTGTCGAGTAGAAACAGTTGTTTACATCGGTCATGGCGTAATAGAAGGCGCTGATAGTTTCTTAAACCCGGTTTTTCAAATGCAGTTTGGGAACCGAGCATTTCTCGGACCTGGAACGTTGATAAATCGATTCCTTGCGCCGAAAAACCCCTAATCTGTAACTTTCATGAAAATCGTTGGAGCCGTTTCCGAGATCCTACACACTACACATATATATATTACTAGCCGTGCCCCGCGGCTTCGCCCGCTATTATCAAGTTAAAAAGTAGCCTATGTGTTAATCCTATGTATAATCTATGTATATTCCAAATTTCATCCAAATCCGTTCAGCCGTTAAAGCGTGAAGAGGGAACAAACATACTTACACACTTACACACAAACTTTCGGATTTATAATATTAGTAGGATATATATTTAGACAAGAATTGCTCGTTTAAAGATATTAGATATGTCGGATGTACCTTATCGTCATTATAAAAAACAAACAAACAAACGCATTCACACTCACAGCCCCACACTAAGTTCAAAGACTTGTATCGTGGGTGCCGGAAACATTCACATCGCACACACATTACACCCAGAACCAGAAGCACAAATATCCCTTGGGAAGGAATTTGGAACCTGCCGGGAATCGAACCCAGGACCCCTGCGCAAAGGGCACACCTATCCACTGCGCCAACTGGGTCGTCAATATAACACCTTGAATGTTGCGGTGTAAGTGCATGCTTCCAGCAAAATAACTCTGCTGGACTCATGTCATTACAATTTACCCTTGAAATTAAAATAGAATTGTACAATTTTGCGTCAGTTTAGTGCTACTATAAAGTAGCGGGCGTCGTCGATGACATTAACTGAAGACTGCGGAATTGTAAGTAAAGTAAATAAAGAGGGTAATGGGCTATTACAACAACAATACCGCCCACCACATCTGCCGCCGAGTCACAGCTATCCGTGGATAATTTTACACACAACAGAGTACGGACCAAACATATGGCGTTTAGTCGAGGAATGTCCAGTGGTCGCGAAATGTCCGAATCGCGAAATGTCCAATTGGCAGAAAGTAATATTCGCGAAAAAAAAGTGTTCTCCTTAATGAAAGCGTTACTCACGCCTATTTGTGACATCACAGTCACCAATGAGCCTTATGGGTCTTAAAGGCATCTTAGGTTGGTTGGGTTCAAAATCTTCAACATGGGCCCTTAAGAATTCATACCTTAAATGTGGACACAATACATGGGCATAATTTTACACCAAATGAAACCACCGTAGTTATTCTTCGGGATGTGATTGGTCTCCAAAAATATTGTTCAATGTAATTTTTTTTCTGAAGGTCTATTATCATGATCGGGAGAAAAAAAAATGACCGACAACACTCACAAGTGAATAAAACGCTTACTGTTTTCAAGTAAAAAAGCTAACTTGCCGAGGTTGTATGGGAAAAATATTTTTCTTTCTCGGCACGGTCCTGTATAAATCATCTACAAAGCGTTAGAATAATAATTTTCAGCAGACAAATTCAACAGCCGCCCTCGACAGCCGATAAATGATGTCTAAAACAATAATCTATATTTACCCGGAACTTCTCGAACTTTGAATACAAATGTATCGATAACCATCGTTAAATGAAAATTTCCTGGGAAAAGTATTCAGAGCTCTCATCCCATTTGTTGGCTGAACAACGATTGAATGAGTAACTATACACAAGTATTTTAATAAATCCTTTTATTCATGTTTTAATAAAACGGCTCTAACAATTTCAATGAAATCCTCGGACTAGGGATTTCGGGGTTCTTTGTCACCCGAATAGCTCGATTTCCTTTGTAAAGTGTTTACTAGTGACAGATATTTCCAGATTTATTTAAATAACATATTTGAAGCACCAAAACTCGTTATGACGAACATCGGGAACTCGGGAGATGATTACATAAAAATGAAAAGAGACGATCCTTGTCACTTTTTAACCGACTTCAAAAAAGGAGGAGGTTCTCAATTTGACTGTATTCTTGTTTTTGTCCGTCACCTCAGTACTTTTTTCTAGGTGAACCGATTTTGATGATTCTTTTTTTATTTGAAAGCTGGTGCTCTCATGCGGTTCCAATTAAATTTGATCAATATCTGACCAGTAGTTTTTGAGTTATCCTCAATAATGCCTATTTAATACATTTAATCTGATCTAGGGTTCCGAAGATAAAGCGGTGAAGACAGTTTTTTAAGCTTTCCTTGCGTTATAATTATTGTAATCATCAAGGCAGGTTGCATTTTGTATGATACAGACTAGGTTCGTACTCGACACTTTTGGATACAGCCAGTGGCGATCAGTACAGATGATGAAAGCAGATTTTTTTATATGGGCCGAACTTCCTCGGGACGAATATGGCATAAATCGAAAAATCTTAATCACGCAATGCACAGCTCTACCTAGAGAGTTTCAATAAAAGGAAGACCAACTATAGAATGAACCGTCTCAGAAAATAATCTACAAATACATTGCAACAAAACTCCTTTGTAAAATATCTGTTCTGCAATAGTGAGCAATTCCACAAATAAAATGTGGAAAGTCGCGGTCCAAGATTGCGCTCTTTGTGTTAGCACGTGAGCACTCGTGTGATTCCACAAAGAGCCGTGCAGCGAAAATAATAACCGTTTGAGAACAAACGAGCTTGTAAGCTTTTAGTACACAGAAATAACAAACACATAAGAACTTTCTTCTATTGTAATTGAGACCATTGAATCTTATGCAGGTACAGATGTCTACAGTTCTCCGATCTTCAAATTAGCGTATTTTGAAGATTGGAGAACTTAAGACACGTTTGGAAGTCGGAATGGTTTGAAGTAGGGAATGCATAATGCACCCGAGCTCCTCATCATCATCATACTTAGCCTACCTCAGTCCACTGTAGGACATAGGCCTCTCCCAAAGCTCGACACTGAGCCCAATCTTTGGTTTACCTTTACGAGTCGAGGTCATAATATCCTATTATAGAATTACAACAATAATATTCTTTATACAATTTTCTACTTATGGATTCAGCAACCTAAACCTCACACTCAATTTAAATTCTCGGTCTCAATAGAAGCTACAATTAATAATTTTCATAAACATAACACAGGCCCACACTAAGTTCTAATGCTAGTTTCGTGGGTGCCAGAAACATTCATATCAATCACAATCACACCCAGAACCAGAAACACAAATTTCCCTTGAAGAGAAAACAATTGTTTCTTCCGGTCATATCTACGAGAATTTCAGGAAATACGTAGTCTCTGTCTTTGAGCCAAATTGGAATTAATTTATAATTTTCTATTGGAACATAGCGGCAAAATGACCTCCACTATGTTCTTATTTACACTGTTTTAAAGAAAGTTTATCGAGGAACGGAGCTGTTTAAAAAGCGGAGCGGCGCCAAATGGGCCCTAAAAAATTCAGGTGATGAAGATACAGGCTAAAGATTGCCTTCGTACATTGCTTACTTTACTACTGTAGTCTGCAGAAACTAGGATTCAGATACAAATGTATATTATTTTAGTGCAGCTGTGGTTCTTATGGACATAGATAGACATTACACTGTAACACAATTGGTAGTGATTCAAACCTGACCATAAGAATAAAAACAGTATCGCGAATTTAATAATAGTGATATTTAGGTAACATAAATAGATAACTATAACTTATATAGCTGTCGGAAAGATAGGCAATTAGGCCGTTGATTGAAAATGGTATGTAAATCTATTCAGTCTTTAATGATATTTAAGTACGCGTTTTATCCGTCAAAGTTAACACTGGAGACGTGTACATTAACGGTTTTATCCAAAGTCGAAGTTAACACTGGAGAAGAGTGCAAAAAAGTTTCGCACTCTTCTTGCAAATTTCTTTTTAAGGATAACGAACACGGTCAGAAAAAAATAGTTTACGCCGCGCTAACGGTAATGGATGCCCTCTTGTTAGTTAAATTTATATTGCTTGAATTACCATTTTTGGCTTTGGGCGCTAGCTTTACATATTCTATGAAAATTTTAAGTTATTTGCTTAAATGGTTCAAATGATAAATGACCCTGACGGACGGACAGACGGTAGTGAACCACCCAAATATTATTTTGAAATACGTAATAAAGATAAAAAGAAAGCTAAACGCAGCTGGAAATATTGAAAGCGTTTTGATTAAGAGTTCTAATATTTTTATTATTTCGTTCGAGACGCAAACAAAGAATGAGTCGCTTTGAGACCCAGATATGAGGTTTTATTGCCTTTGAATTTAAAGCTTGCAAATAAAATTTTAAAACGCTTATATCTGAATGCAAATACGCGGTGAGAGTGCTACCGTGCATGTCTTGCATCCTTTATGTTTTATGGTTTGAATTTTGATCGCTTAGCTCTTAAACTTTATTCTCCTAGTGCGATAAACCTCATGGTTCATGATAACGTCACTCGTAATATCAAACGAAAATTTATGTTAATAATTTCGAATATATTTCGTACCTTCGTAACGATTAGACCCAGTTTATATTTCAACAGCGGTGGAATGTTATTTAAATTGACTTCTGACCGTATTTCGATGTGGGAACATCAATTAAACATTTGTTTATAACTACACCCTCCATGCTTGCAGATCTAAAATATCGAAAATTCAATACAAACAAACTGAATATCAAATCAAATCAAAATCGTTTATTCACATGGGCCCTAAAGAGGCACTCATGAAAGTTAATGAATCTATTGCCAGATTCGCAAAATTACAGCCATCTCGAGAAGAACCTGGCAAGAAACTCGGCGGCGCATTTTTTTTTCATTCATTTTTTTTTTAAACATTCTTATTTTCTAATACATAATTTTCTTAACCTAGGTGTTATTATGGTAGTCGCTAGAAAGAGCCTGTGCAGTTTGCCTCCATGCATCCTTGTCATTAATAAGCTATATGTGGTCTTATAATAAGCTTTCTTAATTAATGCCCGTTTTATTACAGATTTGAACTTTCCCAGTGGTAATTCAGTTACGATTTTAGGAATTCTATTGTGAAAACTAACCCCATTTGCCATAAAAGATTTATTCGTTTTGCTTAATCTAAATATAATAGAGGTAAATATGCAGTTACTAGTGCTAAAATGTATAATACTTTTGGTAAACTTAAATAAACAAGTAGGGCTCTTTCTGACGCACATTGCAATTATTCAACTGCCTAGCAGTTAAGTAATGTGCAAAAACATTAATGTGTTTCGGATTGTTAGTGAAATCGCAGAGTATAAAGAGATGTAACAAACAAACGCTTTCACACTCAAAGCCCCGCAAAGTTCAAAACATTTTGATCAACTATTGTGAAGTAATGAAATTTAAACATAAACATAACATAAACGCTTTCACACTCACAGCCCCACATTAAGTTCGATGACTTGTGTCGTGGGTGCCGGAAACATTCACATCACACACACAATCACAACCAGAACCAGAAACACAAATTTTCCTTGGGGTGAAAACTAGTGTTCCCGCCGGGAATCGAACCCGATACCCCTGCTTAGAAGGCGAACGCCACACAACTAAGCCAACGAGCAGTACAAAAAAAATATTAGTTTAATTTTCTGATTGGCATTAAACAACTGTTACTGATATATCGTCTATCTATTATTTTTAAACCCCGACGAAAAAGAGGGATATTATATATTTGTAGTGTGTATTTGTCTGTGGCATCGTAGCTCCCAAACTGCTGGACCGATTTTGATTTGTTTTTTTTTTGTTTGAAAGATGACTTGATCGAGAGTGAAATGTTTGATTATGTTTAGCCAACATGTCAAACCAGAACCAATCGCTGTATATGGCAGTACTCTCGAAATTGTTCCAGAATACGTTTACCTTGGGCATACATTGCAGTTAGGTAGAAACAGCTTCGAAAAAGCGACCAATAGAAGAATTCAGCTGGGCTGGGCGGCCCACATACGGTGCCGAAACGTGGACGCTCACGGTTGGGCTGGTCCACAAATTTAATGTCGCTCAGCGAGCTATGGTAAGGGCTATGCTCGGAGCGTGTCTTGAGAGGAGACCGCGAATTGGCAAACGTAGCACAGGACGCCCTCAGGTTCGGTGGAGCGACGATCTTCGTAAGGAGGCTGGAGCTGGATGAAAAAAAGCAGAGCATCGTGCACAGTGGCGTGCAATTGGAGAGATCTATGTTCAGCAGTGGATTTCCATAGGTTGATGATGATGATGATGAAGTGGTGAAAAGTTGATGCAGCCTTTTCCAGATAGAACGTAGTATTTAAAAAAAAAATATTGCCATTTGCCTACAGAAAACGAGTAGGTGCTTATCGGATTTAGGTCAAAATCTAAATCTCAATCGTTTATTCACATGGGCCCCAAAGAGGCACTCATAAAAGTTAATGACTCTTTTGCCAGATTCGCCAAATTACAGCCATCAAGAGAATATCATGAATTTTCTATTATGCAATCGAGATTAATCTCTCCCACACCGAGCTTTATAAAATCGTGTCAACAACTGCGTATAATAAATCAGCATCCAGTTATATTTTGCGTGGAAACAATGAAAACACCCGTCTGTTTGAAGCGCGTGTCAGCGAGTAGCTATCATCAAACTCGACTCAAACCACAGAAACAAGATAACCACCAAACTAATATAGAATGACATGTTACTTTTTAAAGGTAATTATAACTATTTATCATTCCAATGTCATCATCATCTGCCTGTCCATTTTCCAGTTATAAAGTGTGCTCGGCACAGAAATTACCTTGATGAAGAGTAAGAGTGAACATTCAAAATTCAAAATTCAAAATCGTTTATTCACATGGGCCCCAAAGAGGCAATCATAAAAGTTAATGATTTTGGCAGATTCGCAAAATTACAGCCATCTCGAGAAGAACCTGGAAAAAATCTCAGCAAGAAACTCTAAACATTTATTTATGTAATTGAGATTCGAGAAGAGCTAATCACACGCCTGATGGTAAACGTCACGCTTGCCAATTATTCAGAGCCACCCAAAACATCAACATTGCACTTAAAAAAATCAATACTCTGAAATTCAAAGCTCGTCGCCCTGAGGTACTGGAACATTGCCATTCAATCAAAAATACAGTTATGTTTGCACACTGCTAGTGACTGTCTGTGGTTGAATGTTTTGAAATCCAACCGCTAATGGTGTAGTGCTAAATAAATTTCCCCACGCGGACTCTGCAAAACTGCTACCTACTTACTCATGAACCCGTAATATTGAAATTAATAAACATATTGAATATTTGAAGTACCCGTTTGGTCAGTTGGGTAAGCGTTCACTTTTAGGAGTATCGGGTTCGATTCCGATAGCACAAGTTTTCCCCAAGTATTTTTGTGTTTCTGGTTCTGGTTGCGATTGCGTGTGTCATGTGAATTTCATATTTCTTTTTACTTTTGCTTCTACGTCACAGTCACCGATCTTAGTGTAAGGCTATGAGTGCGAAAGCGATTATGAAATTGGCTTGAGTTTTTAAGCCGCCTGCCTGACAGTGACATCTGTTTTTTTTTATTGGAGACTAAGCTAGCGTTTGACCACAATCCCACCTGATGAAAAGCGACGATGCGGTCGAGGATAGAGCACGCTTGCTCAGTAAATACCTATTCACTCTCTTCTTGAACAACCCCATATTATACTTTTTGGGAAACACAGTAGACGGCAGGGCGTTCCACTCCTTAGCAGTTCTCATAATCTACTCTCCAAGAGAAGCATTTTGTAAGCGACCGGAGACAGAAGAATCTTCAAGTAGACTTACAAACAAAATACTGATTCGGAAATTAAATAACCAATTAACAATTTTGTGAAACCATGGACATAACAGTCTGAACGACAAAGGACAATTGTGACCAATTACGGCATAATTGGAATCATCTCAAAATAATTAGGCTGTCCCTTTAATAATTAGGTTAATTATAAACAATATGATGTGTATGAGCTAAAGATCATTCTTTTTTTTTTTCATTCAAGATAGGCAACCTTTTGACCACTATCTCACCTGATGGTAAGCGACGATGTGGTCGACGATGGACCAAGCTTGCCTAGAAGATACCTATTCACTCGTTATTGTTCTGTTATTATTCTGTTCATAATGTTATGTTGAGTGAGTTAGTGTAACATTTGTATTGATTACTTAAATAAAAACGCTTTCACTCTCAGAGTCCAGAGATACTAAGTTCGAAGACTTATATCGTAGGTTCTGGAATAATTCTCTTCACACACACAATCACACTTAGATCAAAATATAAAACACAAACCTTGGGTAGAAAACGTCCACCGGGAATCGATGGAAATGATAATTCAATTACAATTTCAGTAATGTTATTGTAAAATCTAACCCTATTTGGTATAAAAGATAATTAGCCTTAATTATACCTACCTGTGATGAGAATGTATCTGTAGTCAAATTTATAGCAAGTAGGATTGAAACTGCACCAGTGGCTGCTACTTTCTTTGTTCACACTACAACTAATTCAATACACTGACTTGTCATGCGTGATTGAGATCCGAATTCCCCGTTTTTACCGACTTCCCAAAAAAGGAGTCGACTGTATTTTTTTTTATGTGTTTTACCTCATAACTTCTCTCCACGTAAGCCGATTTCGAACTTTTTTTTTTAGGTTGAGAGATGTTGCTTTCTAATTGGTCCCATTTAAATTTGATCAAGACCTGATAAGTAGTTCTTGAAATATCGTCAATTATGCTTATTTTGTGGACTACTTTGACGGTGTTCTCGTTTACCCGACTTTAAAAGTTACCTCGTAACTTCTTCCTTTGTGAGTCGATTTTGATGTTTTTTTATTTATTTGAAATCTGGTGCTTTTCATGTGGTCCCATTGAAATTTTGTTCAAGATCTGATATCTAGTTTTTGAGTTATAGTCAATTATGCGTGTTTAATACATTAAATCTGATCAAGGTTCTGAAGAAAAAGCGGTGAAGTCGGTTTTTTTAAGCTTTGCTTGCGTTTAATTATTAAAATAAACAAACTACAAGAACGAAATGGTTTAATACAGTAAAAATAAAACAAAAAAAATAAGTCACCAATGTTTAGGGTCGAATTGTTCGAAATCAATGATTTGTTAGCTTAAGGGGCCTGCGGAGGTTGATTTGCCCATACAATCGTAATACCGAAATTATTTATAAGTCAAGCATATTACCACCATACTGTGCTGTTATTTAGATATAATAAAAACATATTAATCTAGGTTCCTGGATAGTTTTTATTCCTTAAAATAATTACCTAAAACGAAATATAAACGCATATGCGGCAGCGATGGACTGTGAATTGAGATAGCTGCTTTTTCATAAAATAAGTTCCTCTTCCTTAGTGTAAAGGTGCTACGTCTCATATTAGTTATTATACTGCAACTCGTTTTTTTAGCCAAATCCACCAGCTCAGCCTTGCTATGCAGCTGTTTAACAAAGGCGTGGTACAGTCCCAGGCAAACTTGCAAGAAGTCCTACCACTGTTTGCTGACGAAGTTTAATCTCTTTTTATTTTTTTAATGCTAGATAGGCAAGCATTTGAAAGTGACGATGCGGCCGAAGATGGAACATGCTTGCCTAGAAGGTACCTATTTACTCTAGACTTGAAGACACTCGGATATTACCGTTCAGGGAACAAAGACGCAGGTAATGAGTTCCACTCCTATATATTTCCACTATTTGTTTATTGTTTTGTGGGCCGCGAAAGGTGTTTACTTTGAAGAGTTTCACAGTTATGTGCACTCATTACAAAAAAAATGTTTTTATTAGGTGGTTTACGTTAAACGTATACATTGCCGGTAAAAAACGTTCATCAAAACATATATTTAAAAATGCTATCTGGATCTTTATACATATTAGAGAAGTAAATTAAAAGAAAATGGAAAAAGCGCTCCGCAGAATTTCTTGTCAGGCTCTTCTCGAGATAGCTGTAAAATTGCGAATCTGGATTTAGTGTCATTAAATTTCTCAGGGGCTCATGTGAATAAAAGAATTAGAATTAGTTCGGGCATTTTTAAACGCGGCCATTTTGACAATTTTGCACAACCCAATCATAGCTACAGTAAAGGCAAGTGGACCAATCATTGCTATTAAATATCAGGAAACAGAGTGTATTTCTCCTATTCATATTTATCACTTCTTAGTTTTATTTCTACTTAAGAAGCATTTATATGAGAAAATAATCTTAGAGGTGCTATTAGAAATTTTATAAAAATTTAAAAAATTGGACTTGACCTATATTTAAATGTCATGAATATACCGTATTGATAAGGTAGTAGAGTAGACCTCTAGACTATCTCCTAGAGAGACGTCTCGGAGACCTAGTAGTGGAAACGAAATGGATTGAATGAAACTTTTTTCACAGTTACTGGACTACGATAGAGTTGTGCTACTGTAACTAACACTATTCTCAATCGGCATTAAGACCGTGTGTAAACAAATTCTATTTTCTGGCATTAATCATCGGGAGGTGAACGTCAGGAATGCGGCGTCAGACGTAAGGGTGAGATCACACGAAATGTCTATGTGTCAGCTAAAAAAATGAACATAGAGCCCTACAAGATACCGGTCATATAAAATGGGAACGTCATAGCAGCAGATATATTCACTTTGATCATTGCAGGTTTTATGTTATCATACCATTTGTTATTATTATGAAAATTATTTAATGTGTTTTATGATTAATTGATTATTTCTTCGAAAATTATGCCTTATTGGGTTAATTTTCGAGTTTTGGCTGAATTGGTACGGTAAACCTTATGCCGTAAATAAATAAATACTATAAAAAAACAGGATGTGTACGGGGTTCAACAGTCTTCGGTTGTAGATTAATACGTATTCTAGGCGTCTAGGTAAGTGTCAGTGAGTCATTTTTTATTATATACCTGGTTCATATGATCTGGGTGATGTGGTAAGATCATGAAAAGAGACTTACTATTCCATTTAGTTTTTCCAGGATAATATAGTGAAATAAACTAGTGAAATAAACCAATAAAAAAATATCCAAGTTTCTATGAAAATATTCTATCTTTACTTTGGGGCTTGTACAAACTTATGCAAAAAAGCTTCTGGGTGAATTTTGTGGCACTTTTAGGTACATCATCGGCGTCAAAGGATCACCGCATCACGCAAGCTTAGGGTTACCATTTCTTTAGCCTTTACTGTTCTAACCATTTTTTTAACACGACGGCTACGACTCTACGTGCGTCCCCGGCCATCTGTTGGATAACGATTTTTGACAACCTTGGTTAAAAGAAGTGATCATTGATGGATGCATGCTATCACGAAAGGCATAATTCCACTTTATAATTATATAGTTGTCATTTCTCATCGAATGGACCCCCAAGTATGTTCTACGATTTTGGTTCAATAAGGGGATATCAAACAATAAAATATAGCGTGACAAAGTTCAAATAAGCCTTCCTAATGTTTTGTATGTATGTCTATTTATACAAATAATCTAGACAAGTAGCGAATGTATTACTCATTATAATATCAGCATATCTAATCGTAGCAATATCACCACAGCAAATGGATATGGTGTAGGATGGCATAGGCCTAGGATTCAAGGTGTTATTTTAAATTGGGTTTCAGGTGATTCGCTGGAATCCTGTTTAAAATAAGACACAAACTCTAACATTTGGTTACCCTACAGTTTTATCGCAGTGTATCGTCAAGTGATTTATTTCTCAGAAGCTGAAGGAAGGCGGATGGTAGACGTATCAACATTATTCAATATAACTGATCCGTGAAGAAAATCCTTATCTCGTTTTTCTTTGCCAAGAACAGAGCCGAATTTTGTAGTCACGATTGGCAAAATATTTTTTTATTTAAAAAAATGTCTGTTGTAGCCTATAAGTGGCTAGAATAAATATGATAAAAACTTACGCACATTTTAAGCTATATATTTTTTTTTAAACTGGTATAATCAACCGTTGATAATGTATATTTAATTTAAACCAACTTATTTAATGATTATTGTGCTATATTATACACGTATTGCAGTTAGTTACTTTACGGTAGTGGAAATACAAAATCATCAGTTCTTATGCAACATTGTTAGTATCCTTTTTCAATCAAAATCGTAGTCGTGTGTAAAGCGTATTTACTATAATGACCTGATTCGGCTGATCATAATACCACCATTTCATTCAGAGCACGAATCTGATCTTGTTTGCCTTTTTCAGTACGTCAGAACCATCAATCTCTTGGTGGTAAACACGCGAATGATGCGTTAAATAACCAATCTGTATGTAGTTATAATGTAGGGAAATCCGATAAATAACAAATTATAATCTGTACGGAAAGCTTGGGATCAAAACTTAATCAAAGATATTTTAGATCGAATGTGGCACTTTAAAAATGATCGACAAATTGAACCGAAAAACTTTAAGGAGATTTAGAAGATAGTCTCCATTTTTGATATTGAAAAATTCTATATTACATACTACGTACATACTCTGCGGCTTCGCGATGTAAAGCAACTTTAGTGATTCTTCAATGAAATGTTTTTCAGTGAAATAGTAAATAGGCAATTATTCGCCCATAAGTGACCATAATACATCCCATTGAAATGTCACAATAATTAACAAACTGTTAATACGAGTACCTACGGCCACACAAGGAATTAAAATATTTGATAATAAATACCAGACTAATGCAGTTAGAAATACACGCTATTCTGTTCAGATTGTATCATAAATTCATTAACTAAATGCTACGGAGCTTCAAACAAAATTCAGTTTGGCGCCATTCATTTTTTTTCTTTGAATAGGCAACATTTGACCGCGATCTCACCGAATGGAAAGTTTTGATGCGGTCGACGACGGTATACATTGCAACTTTTAAGGCATTGTATTGGCATCTTTCGCGTATTTTAACGCATTTTTTTCTAATCATGTAGTTTATATGGTTAGTTTAATCATTGACTCGTTGACGCAGCTCTCAACGGTGTATACAAATAATCTAGAAATATTTTGTGGTAGGTGGATACAAACCTACCACCAACAGATTTTAAATTTTTCTACCTAGTTTTTGTCTTGGCATAAAAACATAAGCAATGTAATCCACCTCTCGTAAATACAGTAAAAAATATATCTCGTAAAATGTTTCGTTAAGCGAAAACCTAAAGTCACCATACTAATAGATAAAATGTAATTTTTTTTAATAAACCTTATGTATGTAATATAAGAAATACGTAATTACAGTGAAAATCTTATAGCATAATGCAAATGATACTGAAAATTAATTGTCATTCATGACCATGATCATCTCTAGCGACAATAGCTTCGATGAGAGCGTGATTCATTGATAAAATATTTGTAACAATGTCGGTAGCAAAAGAATAAAATAGTATATAAACTTAGTACCCTTCATAAGGGTATGTTTTATATGCAATTATGAATTAAAAGAATCGCATATTGGTTTCGAGGAATAGGGATGCGCTCTAACCATTCCTGTTTCAATTAACTAATTAATTAAAGCGCAGTGCAGTTCTGTTCCAATCCTATTGAAAGTTTTAGACAAAATATACCTCTCCAATTAGTATTACGTAAAGAAACAAACTAACGAAAATATGGAATAGTACATGACAGCTACAAATACACTTAATCGGCTGAGCGCCTATCGTGAAATCACCATCAACATAAATAGATAAACCGAATATTTAGGAAAATACTCAAATTTTTATTTTTCATTTCCACGAACCATTCGAAACTATTAATTAATCAGTCCTCGTGGTACTTGTGTTTTCTCCACGAGGAAAAGTTGTGATTCTGGTTCCGGTTGTGATTGTGTGTGTGATGTGAATGTTTCCGGCACCCACAACACAAGTCATCGAACTTACTGTGGGACTGTGAGTGTGAAAGTGTTTACGTTAAGTTGTGATTTTTTTAAACAAATTGGAATTTATTTCTGTACTTGTTCCGTAGAACAATTATCAGTACAAGCCTAGTTTTGCAGTTCAAATGCAAAATATTTGACAGCGTTGTATAATTTGTCGATCTACAAAAGGATTCATGATGGCATTTCATTGAAATCCTTTTGCTTCTGAAAAAGTATTTTGTCCAGGCCTTTTCGGAAATAGCTCAAACAATTTCTTTGAAAGGCTTTGAGACTGTGAAGCACGCGGGTCGTGAATGACGTGATAGGCGCTTTTGAATCGTTAATGAGACTTTGCCAACACAAGAGGTTCAGTCAAGACGCTTTTGATTTATTTATTTCTGCTACATATAAGACCTTTTGGATATAAACAGTGACAATAACACTCAAAATATTGTCAGCTATCTTCTATTCAATGAAGGTGCGTGAACTTGCTGTCTTCACTGTGCAACCACACTGCCAATGACACAGTATACAATACACATTATTATTTCGAACAGCGCGTTGGGTTAGTTGTGTGTGCTTTCGCCTTCTAAGCAGCGGGTATCGGGTTCGATTTCCGCTGGCAAAACGAGTTGCCTCCCCAACGGAAATTTCAGTTTCTGGTACCGGTGTGACTGTGTGTGTGATGTAAATGTTTTCGGCACCCACGACACAAGTGATCGAACTTAGTGTGGGGCTAAGAGTGTAAAAACTTTTATGTTTATGTTTAAATTATTGTAATCATCAGGGCAGGTTGCATTTCGTACGACGCGGACTAGGTTCATACTTGATGCTTTTGGATACAGCCAGTAGCGTTGAGTACAGTAAAACTTCTTACAGTAAAACAATCACGCACCGCTCTACCTAGAGAGTTTCAATTAAAGTACTTGAATCATAGAACTTAGTGTGTGTGTATATTACAGTAATGTTTGCATACTACTGGTAAGCAGTTGCATGACTGGCAGGTGGACTCGGCAAAAGAGTCCTACTACTACAAAAATCCTTGCAATCTGAATATTCTTCTGGTAAATGCTTGGGTGCCTCCACTTCATATCAATGCTCTGTGCCGAAATACTTATATTTCAACATTTTGATTTGATATTTGATATACCTACTAGCTGTGCCCGTTTGTTTGTCTATGACAATCATTCAATCACATTCAGTTAATAGCCATTTTCTACCGACTTCACAAAAAAGGAGGAGGTACTCAATTCAACTGTATTTTTTTATATGTGTTATCTTATAATTTCTATCCACGTGAACCGATTTTGAAAATTTATTTTTGTTTGTAAGCTGTTGCTTTCTCATCGGTCCCATTTAAATTTGATCAAGATCTGATCACTAGTTTTTGAGTTGTCGTCAATAATGCGTGTTTAATACATTAAATCTGATCAAGGTTCCGAAGATAAAGCGGTTAAGTCGGTTTTTTAAATTTTTATGGTATATTAGTTTATGTTTGTAAATAATATCTGTTTATGCACAACCATTATTAATCAAAGACAGACACGTGGACGTCAGACTGACTTCACGAAGAAGGTTATATGTTAAGGGTTTTATTATATTATCTTTGATTCTATTTAACTCTTTAGGTAACGAAGTAAAACAACGATTTGACGAGTTGGAATTAAAAGAATCGCATATTGGTTTCGAGGAATAGGGCCACACTCTAACCATTCCATTTTCAATTAACTTTTATGCGCAGTGCAGTTCCGTTCCAATCCTATTAAAAGTTCTAGACAGAATAACCTTCCGTAAAGAAACAAGTAATCAAGAGTATTGATGAATACATGACAGCTACAAATACACTTAATCGACTGAACGCATGTCGTGAAATGGTCATCAACACAAATACCGTATATTTTAAGAAAATACTCAAACCCATTGATATTTTGTATACAAGTATTAATTGTTAAGTGTAGGTATGGGTAGGTAAAAATAACAGCAATGTACTAATACGCTACAATGACCGCAGTATTTTGGAGCATACTTGGAACAGTCTCATATACATTTATGCGTAGATGTTGCTAACTTACTTTACGTTAATTATACTTTCATTTTCACTTACCATTATCAGGAAGATTTTTTTGACAAGTGAATTTTGTTTCACATATTAAAAAAAAATTATGAATAAATAAATAAAAACTGAAGACCTTTTATTAACATTGAAATCGTAGGCGATCACAGGCAGAATTGAACAGCATCGCTAGGAAAATGTCACAGTCAATGCTGCTAAGCCCTTGCGTGTCTATTGCTGGAAAATCAGTGGTCCCCTGGAAAGCACGAATTTAACTATTACTAGTCTCTTTCTTAAGTCCCAAGCCCTAACTATGGTCAATGGTCATGTTCGAGGCAGGCAACAGCACAGAGTGACAGTATTAACCTGGACAAATTTGCGGCTTCGCCATCAAAATAAAATGTAGCCTATGTGTAATTACTCATTTCCATCTACCTACGATATATTTCAGATAATTCGGTTATTTTGTTTCGGATTGATGAATCAACAAACATCCAAACTGACGCATATATATAATAGGTGTGAGTTACATTAACCGAGTTCTCGTGTTTTTCAGGTAATAGCGAGTCATCCCAGGCCTTCTACCTGAGCGCCTATCACTTTCCTAGCTGAAACCATGGAGCTGGAAGACGTAGAGAAGTATGGAAACGGGAACCTGTCGTTCTTTCATAACGGAACCTTCAACGGCTCGTACGAAAACTGCCCCAACATCAACCGAGCCGTGGTGTATATAACGCAGTTCCTGTACGGGTTGGTGTGCGTGGTGGGCCTGCTCGGTAACACGCTCGTCATCTACGTCGTGCTACGCTTCTCTAAGATGCAGACCGTCACCAATATGTACATAGTTAACCTGGCCATTGCTGACGAATGCTTCCTCATCGGTATCCCTTTTCTCATCACCACGATGTCAATCGGCGCGTGGCCCTTTGGCGACTTCATGTGCAAGGCTTATATGATCACGACCGGGATTAATCAGTTCACGAGCAGCATCTTCTTGTGCATAATGAGCGCGGATCGGTATATCGCCGTGTGCCACCCCATCGTTGCTCCACGACTGCGCACACCGTTCGTGTCTCGGGTCGTCTCCGCAGCCGCCTGGACTGCCTCTGCGCTCCTCATGACGCCGATCTTTATGTACACAACGCTCATATCATCAGACAACAGGCTCTCATGCAATATCGTGTGGCCTGAGAAGGACTTAAACAGAGGCCAGACCTCCTTCACCCTGTATTCGTTCGCACTAGGATTCGCCGCGCCGCTTACACTCATCTTCGTGTTCTACTGCCTCGTCATCCGTAAATTGAGGACCGTCGGGCCGAAGAACAAGTCCAAAGAAAAGAAGCGGTCACACCGAAAGGTGACAAAGTTAGTGCTGACGGTCATCGCCGTGTACGTGCTTTGCTGGCTGCCATACTGGGCGTTCCAGGTGGCGCTGATCTACTCGCCACCCAACGAATGCGCTAACCGGATCACGATCACGGTATTTCTGGTGGCGGCATGCTTCAGCTACAGCAACTCCGCCATGAACCCGATCCTGTACGCGTTCCTCTCCGACAACTTCAAGAAGAGCTTCTTGAAGGCGTGCACGTGCGCCGCCGGCAAGGACGTGAACGCCACGCTGCACGTGGAGAACAGCGTGGTCCCGCGCAAGCGAGGCGCAGGCGCGGCGCGGGCGCAGGCACGCGCCGTCGAGTCGCGCGCGGTGTCGGTCGCACGCGCTGGCAGCGACGCGTCCACGGCGCTGACGTCGCGCTCGGTGGCGGGCAGCGAGGCACTGCCGCTGGAGGCGCGCCCGCCCACGCTGCAGCCGCTGATAGCGCCCAACGGGCTGTCACACACGAGGCTCTGAGTGCGGCCGCGAGCCGACTACGTGTGCGCCGACGACGACACGCTCATCTCCTCCGTGGACTGAGCGCCTCCGCGCCGCGCGGGGCCAGAGCCCAGTCCCGCGCCGCCCGGTGTTGCCATGTGACGCACTCGTTGTCTAGTACTCGAACTCTCAGTGTTGAACGCGCGTTCGCGTCCGCATCCGCGAGTCGACTCAGTTTCGGCCTAGTTGTAAAAAGTTGTAACGATGAATTTACTAATGTGTAATTTTGATATCGCGTAGCGAATAAGTTTTACCCACTGATTGTATACCATTTATTTTAGTTTTTATTAATAAGTTTGTACATATCTTGTAAATATTTTAATGAATGTCATGATGTCAGTTGTAATTAAATTACGTTAGTTCGTCAATACTCATGTGAATATTTATTTCATTGCTATTGTTTTGATAGTATCCAATACTAAATAGGATGATATTGATTATTATTATTATTGATTTATTATAGGTAGGTATATTGCAAGGCAAGTGTGTTACATCCTTGGTTTAATTTGGCTGCTTTATAATATTACTAGCTGTACTAGGCATGCGTTGCATTGCAAAAAAGAGTTTTACCTATTTCACGTTTATGGTCGCTTATTCAAAGATTTCTTCACTAAGAAACCGTATAAATCTCAAAAAGCATTTTGAGTTTCATGAGTGACATGTGAGGACTCTCGGGTGTCAGTGTGTTAATCATTCTCAGTGACGGTGCATTCCGTAGTGAACTCACGATTAAAATTTAAAAAAAGTGTTGCCCTACTAAATATAAAACTATTGTAGGCGAGTTACTTAAACGCTTTCACACTCAGACCTCCACACTAAGTTCGAAGACTTCGGCCGTTTACATCACACATACGATCACAACGAGAACCAGAAACACGAATTTTCCTTGAAGAGAAAACTTGTGTTCCCGCTGAAAATCAAACCCAATACGCGCGATAGAAGGCGAACGCGCATCCAACTATGCCAACAGGTAATTAAGCAAAATAATTAAACGCAAGCAAACCTTAAAAAACCGACTTCTCCGCTTTATCTTCGGAACCTTGATCAGATTTAAAGTATTAAACACGCATTATTGACAATAACTCAAGAACTAGTGATCAGATTTTGACCAAATTTAAATGGAACCACTTGGAAAGCACCAGCTTTCAAATAAAAAAATAATCATTAAAAATCGGAACACAAAGAAAGAAGTTATGAGGTAACTTTTTTATTTGGTTAAAAACGAGAACATCATCAATGTAGTCCACAGAATACGCAACATTGAGGATAACTCTAAAACTACTGGTCAGATCTTGATCAAATTTAAATGGGACCAATCGGAAAGCAACACCTATAAAAAAAAACAAAATCGGTTCAAGTGGAACGAGTTTGAGGTAACACACATAAAAAATACATTCGACTTGAGTACCTCCTCCTTTTTTGTGAAGTCGGTAAAATAACACATAAGTTCAGAATACTCTACCCAACTGTCATGTCACCCTCATGATTAATGGCTAGCATTTATTAAATGTACAAGAATTTAAAAGTAAATTTCTCCTAATAAGTTTATTTAGTAAACTAGCTTCTGCCCGCGACCTCGTCCACGTAGAAGGTAAAAAGTCCCATATCATGTGTTACTTTATGTAAAAAACTATCTGTGTGCCATATTTCATCCATATCAGATCAGTACTTTTGGCGTGGTTGAGCAACAAACGCCCATCCATACATTCACATTTATTATATAAATAAGTATTAGTTCCGAAATTTTAAATCTAAAACAGAAGAAATAAGATATTTTTATGCAGTAAAATTTGCCTTGGCAATACATCGAACTACATTATTAAACAAAATGTTTTGGCTTTTGTTGCTCTAATAAAGACCTCCTATATTACATTTTCTTCAGTATCTATAATATACAGACATTTGCTTGTTACTGTTTTATTATATGCATAGGATATATAAAATAATATTTATACTCAATCAAGCTCACAATGTTGGATAAGTATCCAATACGTACGCTTAAACTTTTATGCGATCTATTAAGTCTTTGAACAGCTTCAGTTGATTTGAAGCTCTATTGGTAAAGCAGATAATATTAGCCGTTCAAATCCTTAACTTATTCATGAATAATATCATAGGTCAACATTAATCGCCCGTACTGTAATGTAGTAAATGCAGTGTAAATGCTCGCATCTTGCTCCGTGGACTTTATATTGATGTCTTAAAGTCGAGGCTTCAAGTATCTTCTAGGCAAGCATGCTATACCTGCAGCCACATCATCACTTTTCATTGCGTGAAAAGGGGTCAAATGCTTACCTATCTTGCATAAAAAAGGAAGTATAAGTGAACGTGAACTATGACAAATAGTGATGTATATTGTTGATAGTGTAGTATTGTATTAGTTAAAGCTTCTTTTAAGCTATTGCATAGCTTCTATCGCGGGCGTGGAAACCGAATGCAGAAATTCCGTAACGAAAATAACCTAACACCCCCCACTCCGACCGGCACAGCGGTGATACTTTTTAGTTTTGCCAACTTTTAATGACTTTTTTGAAATATCACGCTTGTCTCTTTAGTTCAGCAACTCGCCTCTAGGTGGCAGGAAAAAAAATACTGCATAAGTAAAATAATTATAATTAATAGTTTAGGTAATATCTCGGGACTTAATCGCGCTAAAAACTATTTTTATTTACCTCGACGTTTCGGCCAAGTTGCATTGGCCATGGTCTCGAGAAGACTCAAAAATAGTTTTTTTAGCGCGATTAAGTCCCGAGATATTACCTAAACTATGTGTTCGAATCGCGAAAGTTTAAAAATTACAAATAATTAATAGTTTATACATTAAATCTGATCAAGGTTCCAATGATAAAGCGGTGAAGTCGATTTTTTTAAGCTTTGCTTGCGTTTAATTATTTAGGTTGTTTTAAAAAAGGTGTGAAACGATATGCGTCCGTGCTTAAATATGCAGACGATAGCACTGTTGTCGAAAGATACATGTCCAATGCACGAGCTGGTGACGTACAAGTCCAGTCACAAGAGAGGAAATGATAGGTCGATTGAATGCGAGCTTGTTGGCCGTGGCTGATTGGGGCGATGCCAACTTGGTTCGTTTTAAAGCGTCCAAAACACAGGCGTCTTTTCTTCGCGAAACGGAGACCTTTTTGCCTGTCTCCGACTTTCCAAACTATACCAATATCGATTGCAAACAAACTCGAGCTTTGGAGCTTCTTGGCGTTTCCTTGTCGCCGAACCTTAACTTCGGTATCTACATCGAAGCCATAGCTCAGCTGGTCGCTAAGAAACTGGGTATGCTCGCAAAGGTTAAGCAGTACTTCATAACGGGGCAGCTACTTAATTTATATCAAGCTTAAGTCTGATCGTGTATGGAGTACTGCGGCCACCTGTGGCATGGATCCGCTAAGTACCATCTTGAAGCTTTAGAGTCCATCGACCGGCTAACAAAAAGACTCATTGGCGATGATAAGCTAGTCAAGTCCAAATTACAGAGTCTCGGTCACCGACTTAGGTTCGCAAGCCTATTGGTATTCTACCGTTTAAATTTTGGAGAGTGTGCGCAGGAATTACACGACTTAATTCCCCCGTGCCCGTTTTACCATCGGACAACGAGACAAACAGTCAAACGTCATCCATATATGGTTGACATATCTCCAGTTTGCTCAAAGCATTTCTCTTCTACGTTTATCATCCGTACTGCGAAGGAGTGGAACTCATTGCCCTCGTCTTTATTCCCCGAACGGTATCTCAGAGTCTTCAAGTCAAAAGTGAATAGGTACCTTCTAGGCAAGCATGATACATCTTTGGCTGCATCATCACTTTCCATCAGGTGAGATTGTGGTCAAATTCTTGCCTATCGGGCATTAAAACAAATAATGATTACCCAATAATTACGTAAATTGAGTGCCTCTTCTCATTGTTTCAGAATATACAACCGGCCCTCAGCGCAAAAAAAGAGGTGTAACAGTAATCAGCCCCAGAAAATGTAAGTGTTCTTTCATTGCGGTTATGATTAGCGATCCAATGAAATTCGGAGGTCTAGTGCGAGTGCTTCAGCGTCGCGGCGCGGCGTGAAACGTAGAATAATTTGGATATGCTTACGTATTATAGTATGCTTCGTGAGATCTGTTGGCAGAAGTCAACAAAATTGATATATAAACGCTCTCACAATCTCAACACAGTTTGAAGACTTATGTCGTGGGTGCCGGAAACTTCACATCACACAGAACCCAAAGCACAATTTTTCCAAGGGGAAAAAACCTTTGTTTACACCGAGAATCGAACCCGATCCTTGAAAACCAACGCGCACGCGCGCTAAAACTAAACATCGGCTATATTACGAGATTCATAAATATATTGTGTTCAATATATTTCTATTTATTTATTTAATAGTTTAGCACAAAACAGTGTACAAGGAATAGCTACTGTATTGTTAACTACAAGTCTAGATATAGGAAAAAAATATCGATATTTTTTAGGCCTGATAGGCAAGCATTTAGCCGTTATTTCACCTTATGGAAAGATATTACATGCTTACCTAGAAAATTACTTAGTTTTGCTCCTGAAGTGATCACTCTTCGGCTTTTGTAAGGAAACATACCCGTCTTGTATGCCCTTAAGAACCTATTTCAGTCATATAAGCATAACAATTTAGTACCGAGAACTGGGAACGCTTTTAAAGTAGATTTTCATGACCTTAAGATGCTCTGTGTACAATATAGAGGCTATTCGAAATAACGGGTCCTGGCACCGTGCCAGTAAATAGGGAACAATGAATGGGAAAGTAAGCACATAACTAATCTTTTATTGCGCATAAAATTACTAATGATCCATGTAACGTTTATCTGAACACGTGGCCCCTAACCTAGACAACCAGACATCGGCAATGTTCAGTAATTACATTTACAATAAATATCGGAGAATCAGTCATTCGAGTCACAATAACCGATTCGTCGTTTGTTCCAGGTAACATCTGAACTTCATACATCTTCTTCGCGAGATATACCGTATATACATATAGGTAAACCGCGTCTCTAGTTGAAAAAATGGAGTTGGAAGATGTAGAAAATTATGGAAATGGGAACCTGTCGTTCTTTAACAACGGCACCTTCAACAGCTCGTACGAAAACTGTCCTAATATCAACCTGCCCGTCGTATACGTAGTGACGCAGTTCCTATATGCACTGGTGTGTATAGTGGGCCTGCTCGGCAACACACTCGTTATCTACGTCGTGCTGCGCTTCTCTAAGATGCAGACCGTCACCAATATGTATATAGTTAACCTGGCCATTGCTGACGAGTGCTTTCTCATCGGTATCCCCTTTCTCATCACCACGATGTCGATTCGCGCGTGGCCCTTCGGCGATTTCATGTGCAAGGCGTACATGATCACTACCGGCATCAACCAGTTCACGAGCAGCATTTTCCTATGCATAATGAGTGCGGACAGGTACATTGCCGTGTGTCACCCTATCGCTGCTCCGCGCCTGCGGACACCATTCGTGTCACGCGTTGTCTCCGCAGCTGCGTGGACCGCCTCCGCTCTCGTCATGATGCCTATATTCATGTACACGACGCTTATCCCGACCGAAAATGGGCTGTCTTGCAACATCGTGTGGCCTGAGAAAGACTTAAACAGAGGCCAGACCTCTTTTACACTGTACTCCTTCGCACTTGGCTTCGCCGCACCACTTACGCTCATATTCGTGTTCTACTGCCTCGTTATCCGTAAACTGAAGACCGTCGGGCCGAAGAATAAGTCCAAGGAGAAAAAGCGATCGCACCGTAAGGTGACTAAGCTAGTGTTGACGGTCATCGCCGTGTACGTGCTGTGCTGGCTGCCATATTGGGCGTTCCAGGTGGCGCTAATCTACTCGCCACCCAACGAGTGCGCCAACCGGATCACCATCACGGTGTTTCTGGTGGCGGCATGCTTCAGCTACAGCAACTCCGCCATGAACCCGATCCTGTACGCGTTCCTCTCCGACAACTTCAAGAAGAGCTTCTTGAAGGCGTGCACGTGCGCCGCCGGCAAGGACGTGAACGCCACGCTGCACGTGGAGAACAGCGTGGTCCCGCGCAAGCGAGGCGCAGGCGCGGCGCGGGCGCAGGCACGCGCCGTCGAGTCGCGCGCGGTGTCGGTCGCACGCGCTGGCAGCGACGCGTCCACGGCGCTGACGTCGCGCTCGGTGGCGGGCAGCGAGGCACTGCCGCTGGAGGCGCGCCCGCCCACGCTGCAGCCGCTGATAGCGCCCAACGGGCTGTCACACACGAGGCTCTGAGTGCGGCCGCGAGCCGACTACGTGTGCGCCGACGACGACACGCTCATCTCCTCCGTGGACTGAGCGCCTCCGCGCCGCGCGGGGCCAGAGCCCAGTCCCGCGCCGCCCGGTGTTGCCATGTGACGGACTCGTTGTCTAGGATTTGAACTCTCAGTGTTGAACGCATACGCGACTCGACTCAGTTATGACAGTTGTAACAATGTGTGACTATGAATTTACTATTGTGTAATTTATACCGCGTAGCGAATAAGGTTTACCCGCTTATTGTATACCATTAATTTGTTTAAACTGTTATAATAGGTTGGTGTACATATCTTGTAAATATTTCTAGGATGATTCATCATGTCAGTTGTAATTAAATTACATTTGTTCGTCAATACTACTGTGAATAATTAATTTTATTTCCAACATACATTTTAAAAACTGTCAAAAGCTAAATATGCACATGTCCAGTTATCTATTTGTTTCTGCAGATCGTTAGTATTCATCGTGTAAGCCAAGGTCAAAATTACGTGTTAAATGCTAATCGACAAATTAAAAAGTATAGTTGTATAGACGTAAAACACATAATTGGTCGTCGTCACTCGTCGTATGGTCGTATCAAATACATAAAATAAAAAATCAAGGTTTTTTTGTCAATACAATAAAAAAATATGGTCTTTGGCCGTTTTTTTTTGCTGACCTTGACAACAACAAATCAAAATTACGGAAAAGAAATACCTTTGTTCCGTGATCAAATTACTCTACTACCTATAATCGTCAAATTCGGCAAAAACAAGATCTTACAGCATGAAAGGTGCATAGCATTGTTTCACCATATTTTAGAAAACATATTAGAGCTACATTAACATTAAAGTAAAGAAGCATCAATATACAATTACGCAGCACACAATCCGCAACCAACATGAACGTATACATATATCTGATGAATCAAGACAATTACATAAATATGATCCTTATTTCTTTTGTGCATTTCCTATCATATCTCGTTATCATTACAGAATTATCATCAATTGATAAAAAAAAATACTTTCCATGAACGCAAATTATCTACCACTGTGTGCTTGATAACTAGGGCATTTTAGTTTTATTTGCGACAACATTTCAACAAGTAAAAATAGTATAAAACAGTTTTTCTAAACAAAAGAAATAAAAATAAAATAATAATAATAGATAAATTTATCTTTTTCTTTTATGTTTCTTTATAGTCGGAAGAAGGCATTCAAAAAATGGGCAGCACCAGCACTAAATACTTTGAATTCCATATCAATGAAACAACTAAAATGACGAAAATAATATGGACTATTCCGTTTGTTTGTTGGCGCCGTTATCCCAACGAAGAAAAATGTATTTTTACACTGAAGCCTGAGGACTATCCAGAGGATACCGAAGAACAACAAAAATTTGAGGTAAAGTTGGGTATCGAAAATGAATTAATAAAGATTTGGTTCTTGTCACCTGTATCGAGTTATTTGAAAATATCGCTTTATGATTCTTATACACGTAATCAAATAGCGATAAGAGCAGATCTAGTACCAGGAAAAAAATGGCAATTATTAACTCAGCTGTTGAAAAAAGAGATTTTTTACGACCTCAGATTTGTTTACACATTCGTTGCTCACAGCGATGTACCATATCAGATAGACGAACTACTACTTGAAAACGTGTCCGAAACCAGCTTGATTGCCGATTTTAACAAATTGTTCAAAGACTCGGTACATTCTGACGTAACCATAAAATCGGAAGAAGGTGAGGAGCTACCTGCACATAAAGCCATCTTGTCCGCTCGCAGTCCAGTTTTTAAAGCGCACTTCGATCACGGAACGAAAGAGAGCAAAATTAGCATTATAGATTCTGCATTTGGGAAGGAAGAACTATCAAAAGTGTTGCAATACATATACACAGGCGAAGTCGACGTAGAAAAAGTGTCAGCAAAAATTTTTGTGGCTGCAAATTTCTACCAGTTAGACAGATTAAGAATAATCTGCGAAGAAATATTAAAGAAAAATTTGACCATTGACAATGCCATTGAGATTCTTACGTTAGCAGATTTATACTCAGCGAAGAATTTGAAGAATTTCACAATAGAATTCATAAATGGTGGTCGATTTGAAGCAATAAAGAAAACAGAAGGATGGAAAAAATTGCAGTCTGCAGAGTTGATTAAGTGTATTTTAAAGTAACAGCTCCAAATAAAAATATTTTTAGATGTGTTTTCAAACTAAAAGTATAAATGTTCAATCATTAATTTTGTATGGAGTCAATACAAGTCCGAATTCTAGATTCCTACTACTTGACACCTACGTGCCATAAATTTGGTTGGACCCATGAATATGATAAGTTGCGCTCTGGCAGACCAAAAATATTTAAGCTACTAAGAATGTCGACATCTTCATATAAATTTGTTCATTAAAGTTGTGAGACAGAGTTTTATTATGAGTTTTATCGACTGATATATAACGGATAACGTGCATTATCACCGTTATCATTAATCACTTTATTTGGTCTTATGTGTGGGAGTATTCTGGGTAATGTTATATTAAAATCGTTATATCACCAAAAAAAAAACAATTATCTCTAAAGGTGTACTAAAGTAATTCCTAAATAGTAGTAATTCTACTACTATGCAGGCAGTATGTATGCTATACCCGAGTTGCCTACATCACTTCCCCTCAGAGACCTAAGGACTAAGAGGCTAAGGGCGATAATAGTATGGGAACCGAACTTGCCGCCCAGAGCGTTTGGTTCTGGTAACCGGATTATTTGAGGATGATGGTTGGGGTGTTGGAAGTGGTTTAGATCTCACTATGTCTTGGTAAGTCTCGTCGGCCAGTATGCAGGCTGGTTTTAATCGGTCTATCGATACTGATGATACGTCTTTGCCTTTGACACGTATTTTAAAAACGTTTGGCTGACGTTTAATCACCTCATGAGAACCAGTATACGCTGGTTGCGGTGCACCTCTCAGCGCATCTTCTCTCAAAAATACTTGCGAACAGGATGAAAGATCTTTATAAATAAAGATTTTATCTTTTGAATGGTGTGAGGTTGGGACAGGCTGTAAATTATTGGCAAAAGATCTGATACGTGCTGAAAAATTAGTTATAGCAGACGTGCATTTGTCAATTTTGTGTCCAAAAAAATCAGGTAAACGGAGAGGTTCACCAGCTCGGCAGAGGAAGATTTAAGTTCTTCTTTAAAATAACGTATGCCAAATAATCTGCCCAGCTGTTATCAGCGTGGTACATTATGGCAGCTTTTAAGTAACGATGGAACCTCTCAACGAGTCCATTGCATTGAGGATGGTAAGCCGTAGTCTTCCGATGCGTAAAGCCAATAGACTTCGAAAGGTGTTGGAAAAGGACTGACTCAAATTGTTTCTCTCTTTCAGTAACAATATCCGTAGGACATCCTAAGCGAGCTACCCATCCCGATAGAAAAGCTTTCACTACAGTTTCGGCAGTGATATCGCGAATAGGGACAACTTCAGCCCATCGCGTGAAGCGAACGACCGCTGTCAAGCAATATCGAATAAAAAAATATGGTCTTTGGGCGTTTTTTTTTTGCATATCTTGAAAATAAATTAAAACCACGGAAAAGAAATATCTCTGTTCCGTGATCGAAAACTAAAGGTAAGGTACTCTACTACCTACAATCGTGAAATTTGGCAAAAACTAGGTCTTACAGCACACTTATGCTCGTTTTGTAACGATTCCCGTGATGGACGAACTGTCTAAGATATATACAAATTGTTAGGAACCCTCTGAGCACTACAGTTATGGACGTTATTAACTTGACAAATACATGATTTTATTACCTTTAAAGTATATGCCAAACTAATAAGTTTTTTCAGATTTGTAGTCTAAAGCAAGGAATTCTTTACAGGAAAAAATTAAGGTTTCATCAAATACTTTGCTTTTTATCACCATTTGGTAACTACATTTGTATAATAATGTAAGTATTTAGTATTTTGTACATATGATGTATTTTTACATTTACCTATAACTTGCTACTCAAAACTATAAGACAATAGTTAGGTTTTCTATTCGTGATTATTGCGGAAAAAAACGCGAAAGACATCTTAGCACTGGTGCATAGAATTGTTTCATCATGATTTAGATAAAATAACATTGGAGCTACACTTATATAAAGAAGCATCAATGCACAATTACGCCGCACATAATCCGCAACCAATATGGATATATACATATATCTGATAAATCAATATAATTACATAAATATGATCCTTATTTCTTTTGTACATTTCCTATCATATCTCGTTATCATAACAGAATTATCATTAATTGATAAAAAACATTATTTACTTTTCATGAACGTAAATTATCTACCAGTGTGCTTGATAACCAGTGCATTTTAGTTTTATTTGCGACAACATTTCAACAAGTAAAAACAGTATAAAACAGTTTATTTTTAATAAGAGCTAAATTGATCACTTTCTTTTATGTTTCTTTAAAGTCAGAAGAAGGAATTCAAAAAATGGGCAGCACCAGCACTAAATACTTTGAATTCCGTATCAATGAAACTACTAAAATGGCGAAAATTATGTGGACTATTCCATTTTGGCGCCATTATCCCAACGAAGAAAAATGTATTTTTACACTGAAGCCTGAGGACTATCCAGAGGATACCGAAGAACAACAAAAATTTGAGGTAAAGTTGGGTATCGAAAATGAATTAATAAAGATTTGGTTCTTATCACCTGTATCGAGTTATTTGAAAATAACGCTTTATGATTCTTATACAGGTAAGCAAATAGCGATAAGAGCAGATCTAATACCAGGAAAAAAATGGCAATTATTAACACAGCTGTTAAAAAAAGAGTTTTATTACGACCTCAGATTTGTTTACACATTTGTTGCTTACAGCGATGTCCCTTATCAAGTAGATGAACTACTACTTGAAAACGTGTCCAAAACCAGCTTGATAGCAGATTTTAACAAATTGTTCAAAGACTCGGTACATTCTGACGTAACCATAAAATCGGAGGATGGTGAGGAGCTACCTGCACATAAAGCCATCTTGTCCGCTCGCAGTCCAGTTTTTAAAGCGCACTTCGATCACGGAACTAAAGAGAGCAAAACTAACATTATAGATTCTGCATTTGGGAAGGAAGAACTATCAAAAGTGTTACAATACATATACACAGGCGAAGTCGACGTAGAAAAAGTGTCAGCAAAAACTTTTGTGGCTGCTAATTTCTACCAGTTAGACAGATTAAGAATAATCTGCGAAGAAATATTAAAGAAAAATTTGACCATTGACAATGCCATTGAGATTCTTACGTTAGCAGATTTACACTCAGCGAATAATTTAAAGAATTTTACTATCGATTACATAAATAGTAGTCGATTTGAAGCAATAAAGAAAACAGAAGGATGGAAAAAATTGCAGTCTGCAGAGTTGATTAAGTGTATTTTAAAATAACAGCTCCAAATAAAAATATTTTTTTATGTGTTTTCAAACTAAAACCGTAAATGTTCAAACATTAATTTTGTATGGAGTCAATACAAGTCCAAATTCTAGATTCCTACTACTTGACACCTACGTGCCATAAATTTGGTTGGACCCATGAATATGATAAGTTGCGCTCTGGCAGACCAACAATATTTACTTTTGCTACTAAAAATGTCGACATCTTCATATCAATTTATTGTAACTGTTGTGAGATTGACTTTTAGTCAATAAGGCCCCTGCATAAAACCCTATCTCCTATATAACGCATAAAGTACATTATCACCGTTATCATTAATCCCTTTATTTGTTCTTACGTGTAGGAGTATTCTGGGTAATCCTACTTAATATAATAAATGCGAAACTTTGTGTGTAAGTATGTTTGTTCCCTCTTCACGTTTTAACGGCTGAACAGATTTGGATGAAATTTAGAATATACCTATTAATATTTATACCTAGGATTAGGACATAGGTTACTTTTTGACTTGATAATAGCGGGCGAAGCCGCGGGACACGGTTAGTGTTAAATTTAAATCGTTGTAGCACCAAAACATACAATTATCTTTTATTAAAACACTTAATTAGAAACAATATTTTTTTCCAACATTGATTTTTTCAAATCGGTTTCCTTCTCTACTTGCGGTTTTCAACGACGCACAAGAGCAGATAAAAAAAAAAGAAAAAACATTCTCCCCGCTTAAGTTTATGGGAGTGCCCTTAACATTTTTCATCATTTATATAATTTTAATTTCCATTTCTGGGTTTGGGCCATAACTTTACATATTCTCTGAGAATTTGTAGTTATTCACTTATATGGTTTAGACACTAGGCCTTTGAAAGACGGACAGATGGACGGACAAAGTGCTGAACCATCCAAGTCAACTTAAAGATCTCGCTTCGCTCGATAAACAATAAATAGGCAGCTCAACACAGAACGCGTAAAAGTTTGTAGACGTCTTTTTAATCCGATTGACTTAGATTATGTACATAATACCTATAGATATAATCACGATAACAATGTAAAGTGTGGAAGTGAGAAGCATTTATATATTTTTTATTACACCTGATATGGACAGCGATGCTGCTCACTCGTTTCCGACATCTTTTCATAGAATAAAACAAAGTCGCTTTCCGCGCCTGTCTGTTAATCTGCTAACTGCTCCTAAACCACGCAACGGATTTTCAGCCATCCCAGAAGTGAACGATAAAAATAAACAACAATATTTTTTGTGCCATATAGATAAACATTTTACCACTTTCCACCTGATAAAAAGTGATGATGCGGCTAAACATTTTTACATGCTTGTCTAAAAGATGCCTATTCACTCTCGATGTGAAGACTCCCAAATTATACAGTTCAGGGAACAAAGATTAGAACTAAGGACAGACAAATATATATCTTGCTGCTTGGCGAAAACTGATTTCAAAATTTGAACTGCCCGTTGGCGTAGCTAGTTGTGCATCTGTCTTTTAAACAATAGGTCTCGGGTTCGATTCCCGGTGGAAATATAAGTTTCCTTCCCAAAGCCAATCTGTGTTTTTGGTATTGGGTTTGAATGTTTCCGTCACGCACGACACAAGTCTTTGAACTTTGTATGAGGTTGTGATTGTGCTTGTATTAACACATAGGCTACTTTTTAACTTTATTAACGCTGGCCACGGGGCATGGCTAGTGTATAATAGTGCTCTTGGATCTTCACTTAAATCATTCAAATCGGTATTACTATAATCAGGATGTTAATTGTTGTTATATTTGTCTGTTTCTGCGTAGGTACATGAAAAGGCGATGAAGAAAACCGCCGATAACAAATTATTATTAAAATATTTACTCGTTCTGAGCTAAATGTTTGTGTTCATAGTACGAATGTTTACTTTGAAGATTGGATACGATATAAACATCTTCCTGCAGGAAGTTATCAAACATCATAATGGTGGTTTAGTTGTTACTGTATTGCAAATATCAATACTAAAAGATACATGAACAATAATGATTATACAAATACTAGCTGTACCCCGTAGATTCACCCGCAATAATCACAAAAATTTGCCAATGTCTCGATCCAGCGCATGGTATGAATTATTAATATACCAATGCACATATTATTGTAGTTTCTTTGCTTCTTTGTCGAATTATACTACTATTTAGGAAATACCGATGACAGATTTTTTTCAAGCTACCTCAAAGCATTCGACATGGTTTGTTTTACGACTAAAATATTTTAAAATATGACAGCAAAGTTGCGGGTGCTACACTTAAGCTAGTAAGATTTTTTTGTAACAATTCGAAAAGTTAGAAATATATTTAAAATAATTACAAATAAGTATTTATTTTCGGCTAATACCTACAACTAAAGCCAATGAAAAAATAATAAACTCCAAAATGTTTAACGAAATAATCTATAGAATGAAACAGATTCAATGGTGGACTTGGCAAAAAAGTCTGAAAAACTATATTAAAGTTACACGTTGATAGTATAAGTGATAGACTTAGATCTTATTGCCAAATATTATATTTTTATAAAGCTCACTGCAACGGTTAGTAAGAAACGTAGTGAGGAAACCATGTCACAAATTTACAATATTCGAGTAAAATGAAATCAAATTAAATTTATTCACCAAAATAGGATCTTACACTGATCTTAGTATTTATATGTTGAGTTCTCCTATTTTGCCGTTACGCGGCATGTGAATTTCGTCAAATGTTTATATAATAATATAGACAATAATATAAAAGGTATGTAATAAGTAAGTACAATTCAACGTGTAGTAGAAAAACGCTGAAACAATTGTCGATTTAAACATCGACAACGAGTATTCATAGTCATATAATTCCCGTTTTAATTTTAATGTAATAGTTCAAAATGTGCGTGAGTTTTTATCAAATTAGAAAAAAAAAAAATTTGGCGTAGTAATTATTGTGTTGGAGTAAATATGTCATCCACCAATCCGCATTAGACCAGCGTTATGAATTACAAACTAGACACTGGAAGATAAGGCCCTGAGACCCAGCAGTAGGAACATAGGCGATGATGACGATATAGTCAAAATCCTGGGCATAAGTTCACTCCATTACCAAATTCATCTAAATCCGTTAGTGGTCAAACGCTTGACTATCGAGAATAAAAAAAGATGACACACAAATTTATTTTAGCGGGAGGTGTAAACTATCAGACATGCCATACACTCGCCGTACATTAAAAATAGATAAACATGTCAGAGATCAGAGTCACGTCTCTCTATCTCGGCTAAGCGTTTTATAAAACCTAGACTTGTGTAAGAATTATACAACTGAATATAAAAATGTTTTCATATACAGGGTGATTTGTAAAATACCAGAAACCCCTTGGGACATCATTGCAACCATTGAGACCAACGCAAATTCTGTTATATGATTATTTAAATATATTTTTAATTAGATCTAAGGAGTCAATTATCAATTGGCGTTGGGTAGCAAATTACGCGGCGCAGCGATGAACTATTAATGAGGCAATGAAACGATTTTGTATGTTGTTTTTAAATCTGTACATTTTTATGTATCAAAAAATTAAATATACAGTGCATATTATTATATTGAGATATAACTGAAAGCCGCTTCAATATATAACGCTCAAATGATGCAATATCCTCGTTAATATATAAGTTACCACCATCGTTTTTAGAATTGATGATCTCTACCTACTATATAAGAAAACTGAAACTTCTAGAGAACCCTAAAATATGTAAAAAGTAACGAGTTGTAGGCTAAACGATTCATATTATTAATACAGAAATATTAGAGCTATTAGAGGATGGCGTAGCAAAAGATCACGCGAGCAGATACATTGACTATAAACATCGGAAGGTATACCAAACCAGGCTAAAAGCTTCGAAAAAACGGGGACCTTCATAAATAGTTGGACTCGTTTTTCCATACCAATATACATATATCGATAGGTGCCCATAACCCGATGTAGTAATGTATCGGAAACTCTGGGACATAGCGAGCTCGTCCATCATACGAGACGGGGGAGTGGGGAGACTTGGGAGTGAGTGGATGAAATTAATGTCACTAGACTAGATATTTACACAGGTACGGATCTAGGCTACTATTGGACTTTGGTCGAGGCACGGTATTTCATCTTCTGTACCTTCTATCTTGTTGATAATCGTTTATTGTTCCCAAACATTTTAAAAATGCAACTTACCTAACTTACAAAACTGTTTTTATGCACATTTTTATTTATAACTAGCTGCGCCCCGCGGTTTCACCCGCGTTGATAATGATGAAAAGTGATGATGATGATGATGATGAAAAATAGATGTTGGCCGATTCTCATAGATACCGGATAAGCACAAAAAATTTCATCAAAATCGGTCAAGCCGTTTCGGAGGAGTATGGCAACGAAAACTGTGACACGAGAATTTTATATATTAGAGATCTGCCAAATGGGAAACACACTTTTCTGTGTCATGAGAACATTCAAATAATTCCTTGTAAGTTGTAAATAGCAATGAGTTTTTCTGTGTAACAATGTATTCAAACAAATATATATATATATATATGCTAGGTAAATATTTGGCCGCTATTCCACTTTTTTTTTTATACTCGATAGGCAAGCATTTGACCGCTATCTCACCTGATGGAAAGTGACGATGCGGCCAAAGATGGAACATGTTTGCCTAGAAGGTACCTATTCACTCTAGACTTGAAGACACCCAGATTATACCGTTCAGGGAACAAAGACGCAGGCAATGAGTTCCACTCCTTCGCTGTACGGATGATGAACGTAGAAGCAAAACGCTTCGAAAGAACTGGAGGTGATGGAAAGTGATGATGCGGTCGAAGATGCAACATGCTTACCCAGAAGATACCTTTTGACTTGACCTCTTGATTCACTCTTGACTTGAAGACTCCCAAATTATAATGTTCGGGAAACATTTAACATATTTGATGCACACATATATATTTTTAATAAAAACCTTCGCACTTAGCTCCGCTTAGTTCAAAGACTTGTGTGATATAAAAATCTAAGATCCTGTATCGTAGACCGACTACACAAGTCACTAGCTAGCCGCTCAGTGAGACCGCAATAATTTCCTCAACGATATTGCAGTCGGAGAGATTCCCTCACAATATATACATGCTCAAATTATACACAATAACCCCGCTTGTTAGGTTTCCTCGTGTACGGTAACAACAGAAATTTAGGTTTCATCTGCAATATTGTAGAGCAAGCGAATGTATTTCGAATTCTACAAAGCACACAAAGACGTAAGCAATATAAGATTTTATTTCGCAGACATGGGCACTCAGAAGACTATGTATTTTTAAGTTTTGCTAGAGGCTACGGTATATAGGCTCTTCTCATAGGGCAAAATAATCAATATCCCCCCCCCCCCCCCCCAAAATTAAATAGAATAATTAACGATTTCACACTGAGTTCGATGACTTGTGTCGTGAGTGCCGGCAACATTCACATCAGAAACACAATCACAACTAGAACCAGAAACACAAATTTCCCTTGGGGAGAAAATTTGTGCTCCCATCGTGAATTGAACCCAATAACCCCGCTTAGAAGGCGAATGCGCACCTAACTAGGCCAATGGTCAGTAAAATATGTATATGACAAATAAATCGTCTCTTTTACCATATTTTTTTGCAGAATCAGTATAGTTAGTAATACCAGTTTAAGTATATTTTACCATTTACTTATTTGTCGACGTAAGAAAAATGTACAGGTAAACAACAGATAAGTACAGGTAACCTCTTCCAGTGGGTGAAAAGCTGGAAGAAGTGAGTGTGCCAATGAACTGCACGATCTAGTTCCCCCATTCTCTTCTATCATCGGACAAGCAGACAAACTGCTAAACGACACCGCTATATGGTGGATATTTTACAAATGCGCACGAAGCGTTTTGCCTCCACATTCATTGTGCGAACCGCAATGGAATGGACTTCCTTACCATCACGTGAGTTGGTGGTTAAAATTCGAATCGAGACACAAGATTTTTATATATAAGATAATATACACTATAAATACACTACTAGTTTTTCGTTATAAAATTTAATCCAAAGCTAAATATCTACTCATTAGACTCTCATTTCGCTTGAAAAATCACGCAACATAGAATTGAATAACTTATATGAAGAGAACTCTAACTAATTTAAAGTGGAAAACTGTCGAGAGCAAGTCTTGCAATTCACATCTAAAGTTCTAATCTCACTTTAGACTTAATTTGGCGTGAAACAACTGAATTTTAACTAACGACTATGCAGTTTCGGATACGCATCTTAATTTATACCGTAGCTAATGATAATTAGCTCTACTTGGAGATTGGAGGTGTTATTATCTCTAATCCGCAATATATTAATGACAAGCTGAACCGCCCGGCGTCGCTCGGGTATAAAAACAAACATACACACCGAATTCAGAACTTTCTCCTTTTTTAAGTCGGTTAATAAGACGCGCTTTTAACTCAGTGTGAAATGTTTCCTTTCTTCTGAACATTTAACTGCATTACTAGCTTTTTATACAGGAGATAAAAGATAAAACTTTATTGTTCAACTTTATACAATAAAATAAGTGTTAAACTATAATGTAACCTTCTCACGAAAAGCAATCTCTGCCAGACAACTTTAGTCATGGAAACAAAGGACCTAAGATACACAAAAGCTTGTAAATAATAAGATATTAATATAGGTCATGCGAATACTAAGCCTGAGCTACATTAGCATATAGATACAATGCAGACATTGTGGCCGCCTGACCGACGTCAAACCCCATTGTCTCGTTCAGATGGACTTCATAACTGTCAGTTTAAGCTCATATTAATTTTAAGTTGGTTACACTTTGTTGTAATAGAAAATGAAGCAGCATTTTCACTACTCACATTCTCCAAAACGAACTGCGGGTAGAGCGGATATCGGGTTCGATTCCCGGTGGAAAAACAGGTTTTCAGGAGAAATTTGTATTTTTGGTTCTGGTAAATTGTGTGTGTGATGTTATTTCCGGAACCCACGACACAAGTGCGAACTTAGTGTGAAAGAAAGTAAAGTACTTTTGCATTATTTTTAGTTAGTAGAGTAAGTACATTCAGAGCTCAAATTGGCTGAAAAAAATAAATCTCCAATCATTTTGCCCGCATGTCATCTCGATTTAAAGCTAATGCCTATAAATTGTTACACAGTTTTATTTAAACTATATTTGCAAAAAATACGCTATCTTCCGTATTTTCTACCGACTTCACAAAAAGAGAGGAGGTACACAATTCGTCTGTATTTTTTTTTTGTTTGAAATTGTTGCTTTCCTATTGGTCCCATTTAAATTTGATCAAGATCTGATTAGTTTTTGAGTTATCGTCAATAATGCGTGTTTAAAACATTTAATCTGATCAAGGTTCCGAAGATAAAGCGGTGAAGTTGGTTAATATAATAAACAAATAAGTACCTAAAATTAACAATCACTAATAAAACCGGCACTATTCTAGAAACCGCCTATACATTAATTTCCTTTTGTTCCAACCACAGAAACCCTTACTAATGAAAATACATAATATATTGTTCTAAGAATCGCATACAAGAACCAACCTATATCATCTACAATGGTCTACGAAGTACCTACGACGATCTACAGAGCGTCTACGATGTCGGCTGTTCTACGAAAAGGCTACGCAATTCTACAAAATGTTTCGTTATACCAGACGAAAGTTCAAAATCTAAACTCCGATTACAATAGCGGCTTCTTACATTTTCAAACAAAGAAAAATGTTCTACGTTATACATGATTATCGACTAAATGTGTTATATAGTTTTGAGATCATATTTAAGCTCCGTAATATAACTTATTTTATTATTTGGCATTACTTTACGGAGGACCACATAACTTTTTTTTATTAAAATCCTTGCTAATTGCTCTCGATGAATTAAGACGAATACAGTGATGCCCTATACCCTACAATTTACAATTGGTTTATTAGTTTGGACACTGTGAAGGGCAAATAGATACATACTATGCTAAAATCATAATCTTACTTCGCCGTGGTCCGATAAAAAGGATAGCTCTACAAAGTTTGGTAACATTGGTGACAGGTGACAAAGTCGTTAACAAACAATTTTGGTTAATAAACAAATGGCAAAATCACTTTACTATACTCTACTGTAAGTGCCGATAAAACTCGATTAGAGCAGATAACAGTGTTCTAATGTATATGTTGATGCCTTTGTTTAGTGTGATAGTAAAAATAATTATAGATTTACCGATAACGCGACTGGTGATGTCCACACCGGTCATGAAAACCATGCCTTATCTACTCGACCATGGTGAAGAAAAAAAAAAGGTTTCGCTCTTAGCAGCGTATAAAAATGTAAAAATTCCAAAACCAATGCAGTTATTCCAACATCGCTGTATTCGTCTTAATTCTTGGCTAGGTTTCATAAAAAAAGAATATTGCCTTATAACATAACTCTGAACAAGTCATATTACATTATAATTGAAATAAAACTACATACAATAAAAAGAAGAAATAATAATATAGATATTAATACGAAAATTTGAAAAACACAAGTATCAAAAATAAATTAATATCAGAATTAATAAAATTATAGTTCACAATGATAGAAGAACGTATATTATGTGATTTTTTTTTCTCTTTCGTGGTCACAATTTAGCTCAGAGCAAAACATTTTTTGAAAAACCAAACTAACCCTTCTGAAAAACTACCGACCCATTTCGCTCTTGAGCCATGTCTATAAGTTGTTTTCGAGAGTCATTACGAATCGTCTCACGCGTAGATTCGACGAATTTCAACCCCCGGAACAGGCTGGGTTTCGAGCAGGCTACGGAAGTATAGACCACATCCACACTATGCGGCAGATTATACAGAAGACCGAAGAGTATAATCAGCCCCTGTGCCTAGCATTTGTGGATTATGAAAAGGCCTTTGACTCCATCGAAACCTGGTCTGTTTTGGAGTCTTTGCAACGGTGCCAAGTCGATTGGCGATATATCCAAGTGTTGAGATGTTTGTATAACGAAGCCACCATGACCGTCCAAGTCCAGAACCACCAGTCTAAACCTATTCTTTTGCATCGAGGAGTAAGACAAGGGGATGTTATTTCCCCCAAATTGTTTACTAATGCTTTGGAGGATATGTTTAAGAAGTTGGACTGGAAAGGATATGGTATTAACATAAATGGCGAGAACATCTCACACTTGAGATTTGCGGACGACATAGTTATTATGGCGGAAACGTTGCAAGACCTACAACAAATGCTTAATGGCCTAGCTGACTCTTCTCAACGCATCGGTCTTCGGATGAATTTGGACAAAACAAAAATTATGTTCAATGAACATATCAAACCGGGACCGATTGCTATCAACGGAATTGCTCTCGAAGTTGTTCAGGAATATGTTTACCTGGGGCAAACATTGCAATTTGGTAGGAACAACTTCGAGAGAGAGGCCCGCAGGAGAATTCAGCTGGGCTGGGCGGCATTTGGAAAACTTCGTCGAGTCTTCTCGTCGCCAATACCACAAAGCCTAAAGACAAAAGTCTTTAATGAGTGTGTCTTGCCAGTATTGACGTACGGGGCTGAGACGTGGACACTCACGGTAAGACTAATCCACCAGTTTAAAGTCACTCAGCGAGCTATGGAGAGGGCTATGCTCGGAGTTTCTTTGAAGGATCGAATTCGAAACGAAGTGATCCGACAAAGAACTAAAGTTATAGACATAGCCCACAGGATTAGCAAGCTGAAGTGGCAGTGGGCTGTTCATATTTGCCGTAGAACCGATAACCGATGGGGTAGACGTGTTCTAGAGTGGAGACTGCGTCTCGGCAAACGTTTGCGAGGACGCCCTCTGGCTAGGTGGAGCGACGACATACGTAAAGTGGCTGGCAGCGGTTGGAAGAGAAGAGCTGAAGATCGAGCTCAGTGGCGTGCATTGGGAGAGGCCTATGTCCAGCAGTGGGCGAATACAGGCTGATGATGATGATGAAAACATTTTTTGTATTAATATAGTTAGCCGATCATAGCTTTGAAAGAGAAACTAAAACAACAAAATATGACCTCACCCTCCGTGAACCTAACTTTTTCGGAATTTTGTCTCTTTCTTATTGAAATAGATTATATAGATATATTGCCATAGTGATAGATTTAATGCATATCTCACTCAGATTGTCGCCTTTCATTTGAAGAATTTAATTAGCCTGCAACGAGTCAGCAGTAACGGCGGCCCTGGTTAGCGGATAGGGGCACGCACGTTAAGAGGTAAAACTCCTCACGACAATAAAATACCTCCTGCAGTCTACAAGGCTGGAGAAAATACTTCGTCAACATACGGATAACGCGTTAACTCATCAAACGAGTTGGTCGAACTTCTTGCGAGTCCTCCTGGTGCGCTACCAACACTTTGCCAAACAGCACTGTTAAATAATCTATAAATATTGATGATTTCCTTCCAACTTTATTATTGAACAATTGAATAAGTTATAAAAAAAAACGGTCTATTTGAGAAACGCTTCCTTTTTTCGAAGTTGGTATAATAACGTATGCCGCCAGCCAAAGTCGTTTGTAATGTCAATGTCAACAAAGCTCTTCAGAATTATTAAAAAGCCACAGCTCCATTGTAATTCTAGAGCCGTCACGTCCTCCATTGTCCTCTTGATGCTAATGACACCACAAATTACAGGATAATTTCTCCAAATTATGAAAAAAAGTAGAAATTCACTCGTGCGGAATCGCGGAAACAACGCCACAAAAATCGCCGGAATAAGTAATGAAGGAATTTCATAAACGTTACAAAAGCGTCTAGAGCTTATGAAAAATGTAATATTAATTATTATAATTAATTAGGTTCGGAAGCAGGCTGTTTGCCGCTGCATGATTTATTTTCCAACCCTAGAAGAGGAAAGGTCTGGAAAGCAGGAAAACCGCATTGAGTCTCTTGAAGGATTCTAAAAATTATTTCACTAATAGATAGCTACACTATCCCTGAGTGTCATATGCTATTTTTAGTTGGGATAAAGTTAGTTATCAGTTTGAAATAATAATAGTCGTAAGACAAGTCGGAGGAAATTTGCTGGCTTGCCGCTTTATCGGCGTTCGCTATCAGTTAGACATAAGTTATGTAATGTATGTATACAATGTATGGCAAAAATGTCGGCGTTTGTAAGTTTTAAAAAAATCCGCGACAGCATATAACTAACATATATATATTGTGTTTTTCTGGTTCTAGGTATGACGTGAATGTTGCGTGTATGATGTTAATGTTCACGGCTCCACGACACAAGTCATAGTACTTTTAGTGTGGGGCTGTGTATGCTTTTTTTTTACCCGAGCGACGCAGGGCGGATCTGCTAGTTATTCAATATACCTAATACTGTTAAAGCGTGATTGAGTGCCGGTTCAATTGAGTTTGTACTTAAGTTGTTTGTTTTGGATTGCGCTTTCTGTACTCGTTGTTCTTTACCAGGGTCTCGTAGGGCAGGAGGGCAGGGTCTGTGGCTAGAGAGGTCAGCCGCTGCCGCAGAATAAGTTTAATTAGCTACGAGAGCTTTCAGACGGAACGCACAATACTTGTGAAGAAGGCACTGGAAAATCCTCGCTGGACTTAATTAACAAAAATAGACCAATAGACATCTTGTACATTACATTATTAGATCCAGATGTCTTTTGTTTCATGCGTCTCGTTTATATATATATGAACATAAACTTAAACATAAACGCTTTCACACTCACAGCCCCATACTAAGTTCGATGACTTGTATATATATATATATGTGTGTGTGTGTGTATAAATGAATATATTGAAGAATGCATTGAGTAGTGCAATCCAGAAACGAACCTACGAGCCAATTATCTATATTTCCTACAACGATATACAGCAAAACCTAAGTTACAAGACATCGAGCTTAAAAGTAACTTAAGTGCTAAAGCCCACTACCAGTGGGTAGCGTCATCATGCTGGCGGCATTACCTCTCTGAATTGCAATGCTAATATGTTGAGCCAAAAAAGTGCCAGCACAATGCATGCATGTGTGCATGTAGCAGTCATGCATGGATATAACTTCCGAAAGTAACGATTCACAGGTCCTCGTGCAGGGCTGTGGATGTGAAATCGTCCATCAAATCAACTTTTCACTTTAATATACTAGATTCAATACACCCGTCATTTCAAGATGACTTTAGTGTCCGTCCGTCTGTCTGTAAATATCTTTTTTCTCAGTAACGGGTGGAGGTACACAATTTAAATGAATACCAAGTACTAAAGTTAACCCTCACAAGCGAAACGCTTTGTGCGAATTGTAGGTAGTTTAATAATAGTTAAATAATAAAGTGTGGGAGTAGAATAATTAACTTCCATGAGTGCCTCTTTGGAGCCCATTTGAATAAACCATTTTGATTTTGACTAAAGTATTTTACTTCGAATGATTAATTAAACCTTAAAGCCTTCACCACTGATCTAAATTGTGTAGCCAGTAATTACTAAATACCTAAATATAAATGCTGTAGTCCTACATCATTCAAATAAGCACCCAACTACAATTTGAACCTTCTAATACATGTGTGACCCAAATCAGCATTGATGTGAAGAAGTTTCCTTATTTCAATGTTGATTTTACTAAGAAAACATGAACATCCCAAACAGATCACTATATAGAGATATATATATATATGATAGGATGGTATATGGTGTAGAACCTAATTCCGACTAGTACCTACGTCTTTGCAATCAATGCTATGATGGATGTTTGTTCTGTCTACATTTCCGAAACATTACTAATCAAACATTCGGTTCGCATGTTCAATAATATTTCTGCTATATTTTCTAATACAGTAACTCAATTCTGTTTAGCGCCTTATCATACACTAGCCGTGCCGTGCATCGCGGCTTCACTCACGTTGATCAAGTAAAAAATTATCGTATGTATTAATCCTAGGTAGCTCAGGAGCATTCTAAATTTCATCCAAATCCGTTCAGCCGTTACAGCGTGAAGAGAGAACAAACATAATTACACACAAACTTAAGGATTAATAATAATAGTATGATTAGCATCTCTTGTAAGTAACTAATAAATTTACTACAAACTACACAAATTCAAAGTTATTTTAAACTTACGTCTTGATGTTTTATCGATTTAAACTTTTTTTTTGTAATCGGATGTAAAAACAATAATATGTGGTACCATCGAGCTCAAGAGGTAGAGAGTGGAACTATTTATTAGCTAGTAAACTCACTTCGGACTATTTGGCCTCATTCGGTTAACATAAACATTTGAGATTTGGTTTCAAGGGTTTACAACAACTCAATGGGGTTCTACTAGGATTTCTAAAGGGGATTTTGCCACTAACCCTATACTTGATATACAAAGTGGCCAGGGCGTGCGGCGAGCGCTTAATATTACTAAATCTGTATAAGATTCTGTTCAAAATTTAAGATACTGAAGGGGCGATTTGGGAAAACTGTAATAAACTGTTCACAGTTATGATGTAATATATTTATTTTAAAATATTAATCACACTCAAGGAGCAGTACGAACCCATATAACGCGTGTCGAACTGCGACAGATTTTACAGAAAAACTACGACACTATTTGTGAATTATCTTAACCTTTAAATTATACATTCGTGAGACTAACCACCTTTTGTGCGTAGATGAGATACTGGTCTATACATTGTAGTTTAATTTATCGAAGCCGGAGCGACGACGCGGCTCCGATCGCGATAGTCGTGTGATCGGCGCGCCGCCGACGTCACTGATTGAAATATTGTTTGTTCAGATAACGAATGATTACTCGCCTTCCGCCAATCGCCATCACTCGCCATTCGCCATTCGTCAGCCCTTAATTAAAGGAGCATTGTTTTTGTACAACTTCGCCGGCCTCAATATTGGGCTGATAAAAGCCGGGGGCTAAATAAATCTCAACTTTTAATTGGTTCTCATTCGCAGTTATAGTTTTGAACCAATAGTTTTAGAAGTCAAAATAGATGGGCTTTTACCTAAACAACCGTATCATTAATATCAGATATGTATATTTGTCCTATATTTGAGTTAGTTCGATTTCTGTAGGCATGAAGTGATTTTTGTGTTTTTAATTATTTTACATTAAAAAATATTTTATATTGAAACTAATGTGACAAGAGTTCAGTAATGTAAAAATATTGAGTGTGTCATAAATCGATTTCTTACTCAACGACTGTAAATAAGAATGTATAGGAACATATCTCTCCAGCATTTCAAATCGCATTTTCCTACAAGCATCAGCATACTTTGCGTATACTTACCGTAGTGTTGTGTGACTGAAGTCAAAGGGATGATGACACGGCTTTGAGCCCGCAATCCGCATCCATATCTCTACATAACTCTACTTTGCGTTACCTTTTAAAGATGCCGCTGCGAACCAGGTCACCAAGATGGGAGCTATAATACACCTCTATAAGTCTTTCATATTTTCACACAGTATTACGGTTGCTATAAGAATAGAATCGAATAGAATTTCCTTTATGGCAAACTTGTCAATGGACGTTATTATGAAAATTAAATAAGTAACAACGTTTTTCATAGTAATTTAACATAAAAATCTTAATTAATTTCAACAGTTTGTCACATATTCTGTAAGGCTATAGGCTATAGGCTTCTCTGATTAAATGTACAGTTAATTTACGAGTAAATTTAAACTCTATGTACAATTTGTGCCAAATATAAAACTTAGATGAAAGCCAAGCTTTGAAAATACGTCGGTATCTTTTTACCAGTAATTTGTAGTCACTATTATAAGAGTACGTTTGCTTAAAAGACACATATATGCACTCGTGACTCGTACACTCCCAGTTTGTACATACTTTGGCCAAAACCTAAGAGTTCCAATACTCTCGCAATTCGATTTCATGAGTGCCTGTTTGCGGCCCATGTGACTTTAAATAAGCGATTTTAAATTTGAATTGCGGTACTCAAAACTAATATGGACGTTGCCTAGCAGCAGTTTATCGGGTTGTCAGATGAAGAAATGGAGATGAGGCAGTACAAGATAAAATACTGAGAGACATGCACTTGTTGCCATGATGTTTTAAACTCTGAAGCCTTCAGCAACCTTACATCAGCCTACTAGTTGCTTGTTATGTTGTAAATAATAAAAATAATATTCCTACGGATTGTTATTTCTACATTATCAAAACATTGCCTTATTTAAAACATTGAAAAGCAGTGTTTTGACTTCGGAGTTGCGACTGCCTCGTAGGTTAACCAAAACGACGACAACATGTCCACAGCTGCCACGGTCGTCGTCAAAAAAAGATTAAACAGAGAAACTCTCAGAGCGTGACAGTTTATAAAAGGGAAAGCTACCCCTACCCTATTAGGCAGGCAAAACGTGGCTTAGAAGTTGTTAAAGGAAGTATTGCAAAATGGTCTATTGTTTTGTATGTTTCATTATTGAAATTATAATCATAATTACATGTGAGTAATACCATTTTTTTAAATTCCCTCAAAAATCGAGCCTTTCTTATTAAATCATTTATATCTTAAGTAGAAAACGTTTGCTAAAAGCTAGATTTACTGATAGCTATGTCTGTACATCGCGCCTACAATGCTATTCATTCACATGCATAAAAAATAAACTCCTGCATAAAAGGAGATTAATGATTATGTTCACAACAGACTTCCTGAAAATGGTCGTCGTCTATTCGTGTGAACTGCACATAATTTCGAAGTCGTTGCCCTATTTTGGTTAGACCCTGGAGCCCTTGGTAGCTAATGATCGTTTGATTTGCGGAACATTGTTTAGAAATTAGCTAAGTTCGAAACAGGCCGGTACGTGAGACAATGAAGGCTAATGACACATAGCCGCAGAACGCAAAGTATTTAATTATAACTTCTACACCGGATCTCTGGAGTACCGCGAGCACTTTATTTAACGATATTGCAGCTGCAGCCCGCTTATTCTGTAAGTCAGGACGATAGATGAGCATCTCAAACATATGAAATATAATAATATGTAACTGCTTTAAGCATGGTACAATTGGGTGTTCGTTCATCGAGCAACTCAAGGGATATTACTGGAAGGTACTTTTCCACATCAAAGATTAAATAGTTAACCCATTTCTTGTAGTAGGTATATTAACAAAACTAAATCTAAGGAGTCAACATAAATTCAGAAACAAAAGATTCGTAGCATCATAAAAGTGGTAGTGCACATGCATAATCCTAGAACGAGGCATCCCTCCCCTTCCCCCCTCCATCATACATAAGCACCCTTGTTCCAAACCACAAAAAGTAGCAAAGTTTTCCAATTTCATGTTATCCAAGTGGGTACAGCCGTAACATGGCTGCGAAGTTGTCAAGGAAATATTAGGGGACGCGAGCTTCCGCATAATTACATACAACTATGACAAATCATTTATGTATTTAGTAGGTATACTTTGACATTTCATAATTATCTAAAGCTGAAAGTAATGTATAATATCCGTTATATCCTGAGCTTTAACAACAAATACAGAAATCAAACAATTATTTTAAGGGAAAAGTTATAAGCAATTAACCTCAAAAGTTTTTCTCTACTAGGCAAAATGTAGGCACGTGATCTCAGTGCGGGGCGAAAAACTAATTTTGGTAAGTAGTTTATTAAGGTAAAAACCGGCTCGGTCATCACGGTCTGTCTTGCTCTAGGAGTGCAGGACGTATTCCCCGCCACGCGAATCTTAATGATATCATACGTCGGGCTCTTACCACCGCCAACTGTGCGGCTATTTTGGAACCAAATGGTCTAGCACGTGATGACGGTAAAAGGCCTGATGGAATGACCCTGATTCCATGGAAGATGGGACGGCCTTTGGTTTGGGATGCAACTTGCGTAGACACCCTAGCACCGTCTCATCTTTCTGGAACTAAAAATAAGGCTGGTGTTGCGGCTGAATCAGCAGAGACTCTCAAAAGGCGCAAATATAGTAATCTTGATAGTGGTTATATATTTGTGTCTTTTGGGGTTGAGACGTTGGGACCGTGGGGACCGGGAGCACATACATTCTACAATGAATTAACAAAGCGTTTGGTCGAAGCAGCTCGTGACCAAAATGCTGGCAAATATTTTGGACAGAGATTGAGTATTGTCATTCAACGTGGCAATGCTGCCAGCATTTTGGGTACTTTGCCTACTGGTAGCGGTCTATTAGATTAAGTTTTGTACATATTTATATCTAATTATAGCTTTTTTGTTTAATTTTAATTTAGTTTTTAGTTTAATGTAATGTACAATTGCTACTTAAATTAGGTAAAAACTAATTATAACACATACATAATATACTTATAATATAAAATATATCATACAAATATATTCAAAATTCAAAATCGTTCATTGACATGGGCACCAAGTACCTACTCATGAAATTTATCTAAGTACTGCCAAGTTCGCAAAATTATAGCCATATCGAGAAGAATCTAATAGAATAAAATATATATCGTTATTATTATATTATATTTCGTTACAATCTATATACAAATGAATGAATACAATGTCACATTTTATCAAAATCAAAATCGTTTATTCACATGGGCCCGAAAGCGGCACTCATGAAAGTTAATTATTCTATTGCCAGATTCGCAAAATTACAGCTATCTCGAGAAGAACCTGGCAAGAAAATCGGCGGCGCATTTTTTTTTTCATTCATTTTTTTTTTTAAACATTCTTAATTTCTAATACATCATTTTATTAACCTAGGTGTTATTATGGTAGTCGCTAGAAAGAGCTTGTGCAGTTTGCCTCCATGCATCCTTGTCATTGACAAAGTCGATCGTTTTATAGTAAGCTTTCTTAATTAATGCCCGTTTTATTACAGATTTGAACTTTCCCAGTGGTAATTCAGTTACGATTTTAGGAATTCTATTGTAAAATATAACCCCATTTGCCATAAAAGATTTATTCGTTTCGCTTAATCTAAATGCGCGCACTGTACTGTGTGCGTCGCTTCTTAATTTATATTTACCAATATTTTTGCGAACATGCATAATATTTTCAAAGATGTAAAGCGAAGGCATGGTAAGTATGCCTGTTTCTTTAAAGAATTCCCTGAGAGATTCGCGGGGACCCATATCATATATTGCACGAACCGCTCTCTCTTTTGTAGAATAAAATAATTAAACGCAAGCAAAGCTTAAAAAAACCGACGTCACCGCTTTATCATCGGAACCTTGATCCACCAGCTTTCAAATAAAAAAAGAATCATCAAAATCGGCTCACAACGAAAGAAGTTGTGAGGTAACTTTTGAAGTCGGGTAAACCAGAACATCGTCAAAGTACTTACGTATTATTTGTCACAAAATAGACATTATTGACGATATTTCAAGAACTACTGATCAGATCTTGATCAAATTTAAATGGGACCAATTTGAAAGCAACATCTTTCAAACTAAAAAAAAAATTAGAAATTATGAGGTAGCAAACATAAAAAAAAATACAGTCGACTTGAGCACCTCCTCCTTTTTTGGGAAGTCGGTAAATAGTTTCAACATCGGCAGCAGATCCCCATAGCAAGATTCCGTAACTCATCAAACTATGAAAATATGCAAAGTAAACCAGCCTTGCTGTCGCTACATCAGTCAGTTGTCTAATTTTACGGATCGCAAAAGCAGCGGACAAGACAAGATCTAATTTGTTGTTTTCAAGTGTAACATTTGCATCTACCAAAGGAACATTAGGAAAGGAAAACTTGATACATTTGGTTTTGCTAGCATTTAACAATAAGTTATTAGCAGCAAACCATTTCGAGACTAGATCTAATTCATAATTTACCTCATTTAATTCTACGTCTTTCCTATTTGTTTTAAAAATAAGTGACGTGTCATCGGCAAACAAGACAATATAAAACTTCAAATTACTAAATGTCATAATTAAAAAAATAGATACTGATCAATAGAATCTATCTACCGGGTCCGTATGCCGGACGTGCTGGATCCTGTATTTTTTTTTCATCTGGAATAGTCAAATATTTGGTCCCTATCTCACCTCATGTTAAGTATGTTAATGCGTTTTGCGGAAGGATAGATATTTTATAGATTTGGTGCTTCAAAAGGGTTTTGTTTTTACAAGCTTTTATTTAGTTTCACCGGTACGATGTTTGTCATCAAATCTTGCAAATTAATTTTAATCCAATTCCCGGTTACCGATTCAGCTGAAATTTTGCATGCATGTGTAAATCACGTGACAATCCAATATTATGATGACATGGTGCTGATCTGATGATGGAGCCGAAAGGTGGCCAAAGGCCGCAATGAAACGGCACAACCTCATCGAGTTTGGGCTCATTTGTTTCGTCTTGACGAGTGTCTTTGGTAACCAGGCCCTGATGATGGAGCTGGAAGGTGGTCATAGGAGCTCTGTAATGAAACGACGCAACCCCATCGAGTTTCAGCTCGTTGATTCGTCTTTACCAGTTTTCTGGTTATATAACTTTTAGTCCTCTTTATGTACAATTTGTAAAAGATTGATTTTAAAAATCTTTATAAAGTATGACTTGTTTAAATAGCAAAACAAATACGAGCATATAAACGAAGCAAAATTGACTCTTTTTAGTCTTTCATGGCTACGACTTCATGGACGATATTTACTAAAATCACCATATTACTTGTATGGCAATTTTTTTAAATTAATTGTGACTCCTAGTAAACCTATATTTACCGTAACGTATATTTATATATAACATGCTATAACTTCTAAAGTCGAATGCAGCCAGACGAAGAGACTATTGAAATAACACTTATATTATAAATCCGAAATTTTGTAACTAAATGTGTTAGTATGTTTGTATTTTCTTCACGCCGCGCGCTGCGCTGCAACGGCTGAACGGATTGTGATGAAATTTGGAATGTACATAGATTATAGTATATGATAAAACCTTCCCAACTAAACCTGCTCACCCCTCCAAGTATTTGACACTCAAAGTCAAACGAGTGTCAAATACCATAATGGGGAATTACCAATACCTACAGATATTCACTATCTACATATTAGGAGGTATGGAGGTATGTGCCTATACTTACCTACAATTTAGATAGGCATAGTTAACCATCCCAAATTCCATCTGAGTTACGTTGTGGGTAACTATTAGGTTACATTTGATCTGGGGTCCAGTACGTATGAACTTAGATGTTTGTGTTTAAACACTGCCCAAAAAAGTACTTATTTTACTAATAAAAAAATTCTAAACGGTTATCAAAATGGATAAATGGTCACCAAATTACGTTGGATAAATGGTGACCAAATTACTTTTCCTAATATATTATGAAATAAATCCATTTTTTCGTACCATAAATATTTTTTATTAATTATTTTTAAAAAATAACCTTAACCTACTGTTATCCGATTCGGTTCTGTCACAGGATATTTTATTTTAGGAAACGGATGGATTTATTTCATAATATTTTAGGAAAAGTAATTTGGTCACCATTTATCCACCGTAATTTGGTAACCGTTTAGAATTTTTGGAAATAGCAACCTTTTATTGTCGCAGTTAGAAATACTTACATTTTTATCCACATTAAAAATAAATACATTATTTTTTACAAAAACCATGCCAAAATTATAGCATATAATTAAAATGATCCGTTGAGAACGTAAAACATGATCTATTTTAGTTCCAACGGATTTTAAGATCAGTTGAGAACAATAAATAATCCTACTAATATTATAAATCCCAAAGTTTGTGTGTAAGTATGTTTGTTCCCTCTTCACGCTTTAACGGCTGAACGGATTTGGATGAAATTTGGAATGTACATAGCTTATACCTAGGATTAACACATAGGCTACTTTTTAACTTGATAATAGCGGGCGCAGCCGCGGGGCACGGCTAGTATATAATAAATTTTAGCTGCAACTGATCTTGAGATCAGATGGGAACAACAGTTATAATTGGTTAATGTGAAAATCTGATACTATGAACCGTTGGGAAGTAGGTACCCAAGCAGTTGCCTAAGATCTATAAATAGTTGTCTATTCCGTGAGTCAAATAAATGTTGTCACACGTAAAACCAAACAAATCGAAATTAAAAATGTGAATATAGTTCAAACTCCTGTTGTTATTCGCTAACTGCTCCATATTCCAGAATTACGAAGTATTTATAATATTCTTCCGCTATGAATTTATTATCACCTTTTTTTTTCTTTTAATATTGGCTTCACAATCCCGTGCATTTAGCCAGTGTCAAGTAATAATATATTTCAAGTGTATTTCATATTAAAAGTCTTAGTCACAAGTCACAGTCAAAGTCAAGTAAAACAGTCATGGTCCAGTCCTAGTCAAGTCATGCCCTAGTAACGTGGTAGAAACCATACTAGAACTGCGGCGAAAAATCACGTTTTTCTACTTTGTAAGATTTGCCTTCACTTAAGTACGTTTACTAAGTATTACCACTCGAAGAATCACAGGTTTTGGAAAAATATACAAAATCAACAACGCCATTTTGTCACTTTTGCGGCTAAAACCCTATTATCACTTAATGTAAAAACGGCATCGGCTTAAAAAAAGATTTTTGTACGAATACGCCATCTACTTTCGGTATTGAAAACTAAGTTCGCCAACAGCTCGTCAAATATTTACTGTTCGTATAAGTATTTATTTTGTTGCTTGTTTAGTACAAAATACTAATACTAGATGGCAGTAACGTTGTATTTTTGTACATTTAGAAATGCTTATGTTTATAATTATAATTTTATTAGTTTTTTTTAAGTAGAAAATGTACCACTTTTTAGTCTTTTTACATAGTTTTAAATGTTTACGTAAATAATAATAACGTCTTTTAACATAACTTTGTTGTTTTATAATCTGTCAATGTCTAGTTCGGCCATTGTCTATGGATCGATTCAAGGAAAAAGTTAGTTTGACACTATGCTTTTTTATTTGTGTCGGACAGAAATACGTCGAAGCTACGCCGGTGAACAATTTATTTCAATTACCATGAATTAGTGTGGCAGACACGCCGTGTGTTGTCCCATTGTAAAGAAATATAACTTCTTTACTGTTAGATGTGGAGAACCTAGCCAACGAGTATCGTGCTTCAAATAATGGTTTGGGAAGAAACTACAGTGACGTATCGTTATTCAGCCTTGGATATTATGGTTACGAGAAAAAGTGTATTTTGAAAATATTCCAAGTGTTTTCTGTTGAAGCCGTCTGTGGGGTTTCGAATAGACAGTGCGGTGTGTCGGTTTACTGCTGTGGTGTCGTCATATCAGTGCTATGTCGGGTGGCAGGAGTATCGACAAGGAGCGCAAGTCGCCTCGGGAAAGCGGCGAAGATTCTGAGGATGAGAGCGAAATCCTAGAAGAGAGCCCCTGTGGTCGATGGCTGAAGCGCCGTGAAGAGGTAAGTCCAATATTTTCTCATCTTCCATCACGGTCAGTCTTTAAATGTAGGCCACTTAGCACAAAGATTATCGTCAGCTGATTTACAAGGTTAGCTGATGTTACACAAATAAGACGCAGTTGAAACTGCGTTTGTTACGTAAAATAACGTTTGTTTTGCTGTTTTTGCGGCCAGGTATATGGCAGAAGCTCAAAACAATGCAACACATGATCTTACAAGATGTTGCCTTGAACATGCTAAACTGTCATTCATTATCTGCTTGGCCTTACAACTTTTACGCTGTTTTATTATGAATTCTTTTTCAAAAGATTTTGATGTTTACATGAAATTCTTTTTATAACATTTTGATATTAAGATTAAAATCTTTTACATAAACATTGGCACAATTCTCTGTTAAGTTGCTGTCATATTTTATATGAAGCTATGAAGATATTTTATAACATGCTGTTAACTCTTTAGTAATCACCATGCCAAACTTCATTAAAATAGTAAATTTTAGTCAGCCTCTGCCAAAAATGGTGCATCCCATGACTTGCTGTTAGTAGCTTTAACAGACATTGGAGCAAAAAAGTTTTGAAATAATAGTTGTTTAGAAAGGACTTTGAAATACTTGTTTTGTAACTAAATTCAAGATCATACAGCAGAGCCTTAATAATACGAACCGCCGATAATGACCCCTCTTATCCGAATCTTGGAAGCCTTCATAACCCTCGCTATTCAAAATGAAGGAATCTTCTGGCCAAGATCTGGATAACTTTAACTCTGAAGATGATATTTTTTCCATTGGGTATTTTCTGTAACAGAGGCCTCTCAAAAGAAGAGTTAAAACATTATATTACTATCATTATTCAATTTACTTTAATCATTTTCTCGCTCACAGCACACTAAGTTGAATAAAATTTAGTTTATTTTAAATGCAGTCATTTACAAAGTACATCATGTAATTTAGCTCTCTCTCCTAGAATACTGATAGGCTTGAGACCTCACATCGATACCTAAAACTCTGCAATTTGGACTCGACTGGCTTACTCTGAGTACTTTCGCTTGTCGGTAATTTTATAATATTATAATATAATAAATGCTTTCACACTTACACAAACACTAAGTTCAATAACATGTGGAGTGGGTGCTGGACACATTCACATCATGCACACACAATCACAACTAGAACCAGAAACACAAATTTCCCGTAGTATAATTATATTAAATATGTAATAGTAAGGGAGAATGCTCATTTTTTTATGGAGAATGAAACCCAATATGCTTAGAAGTCGAATTTGCATACAACTAAGCCAACAGGCAGTTCAATGTATAAACATAAGTACTTGATTGTACATACTTAATTAAATTAAACACTTTCAGTTTCTTGATAGAATATTGGTAGAGCAGTGAGTATTACCACCATGAAAAAACCAGCTTGTATTGAAACTTCCACTTCCCAGCTGCTAGATTCTCCTTACCACTTTTTGTAAAAAACTTAATAAACCACATTCATTATTCTATGACTGTAGTTTCCATCTGAAGTATCTAGTGAAACATGCGGTTCTATTCCGGGTGTCGATTATCTAAACATTGACGTCAATATTTAATTATGTTCTTTTCTTTGAACCATCAAATTGATTGAACTTTCAACCGATCAACTGTATTGCCCGTTTTACCACCATGTACACCATGCCCGTTTTACCATCTAACAACAAGATAAACTGTCATCCATTTATGGTTGACATTCCTCCGGTTCACTTGAAGCGTTTCGCTTCTGCGAAGGAGTGCAACTCATTACCCGTGACTTTGTTTCCTGAGAGGTATAATTTGGTAGTCTTCAAGTCAAAAGTGAACAGGTATCTTCTAGACAAACATGTCACATCTTCGGCCGCATCATCACTTTCCATCAGGTGAGATAGTGGTCAAATGTTTGTATATCACATCAATTCAAACAATTATAGTGTGATAACCTGAATAAGTACTGATTTGTTTAATGTACCTATAAATTTTTTCACCTATTAAGTATTTTATGGTAGTACCAACCAGTACTGCTTGATAATAATTCTGGGTTGGATGTAGTCTTGGCGATTAATTAGTACCTGTACTGTTCAGTGGTCACATCACGATCAATGCCAAATCTTCACCATCATAATAAGCAAGTAACCTTTGGATGGAGCTTTGATGTACCAGGCCTCACTGACTTGTTGCAGCATAGAGTGCTTGCGATTCACTTGTTTTCGATAGCATTGATAATTACGAATTTTCTGAAGAACAGTTCAAATCCATCTAAGTAGATCAGGATAAGTTTTAATTGTACTTCAGAAAATTCTTAATATTTACCGATTTAAAAAAAGGACGAGGCACTATATTCGACTGTGTGTATTTTTTTTTATGAATGTTCACCGAATTCTCCCCCATTTGTGGACCAATTCGCAAAATTATTTCTCTGTTTGGTAGATTATACTTTTAATTTGCTTACGTTTATATTATTTCTACCACTGTACCAGTTCAGCAGCTTATAAATTTAAATCATCTCATTCTCAATAATCGAAATAATTTTATTTACTTTACACTGTCTTTTTAACTAATTGCCAAGTAATGGTTATGTTCTTTGCCCATATCTTGTATGGACTTAGGTATTTATGTTTGTAAATTTCTAAATTACCTTGTATCTTCCAAATGGATTTCGTTAGGATATTACACAGTTAGGATATTGTTAAGACCGGTCTCAGAAACCCAATTGTCCTTATAAAAATTTAAAAAAAAAATGTTGAATTTTTGGCACTAAATTGCAAGTCTTTAATAATTTTTTTTAAACTAAACCTATCGATTTAGGTAAATAAATAAAATTAAAAATGCTTGCATTCAAATGGTTGTATATTGTGCTTTGCTTATAAGTTGATTATTTTGTAGTCGGGTTTCTTAACTTTATTTGATTTGAAATGTAATTGCCATATATGTACTAACAATGAGCCATTCACCGGTTTTTCCGGACCACTATGACATAAGAGTCTTTAAAAAAAGGATGTATAACGAGTCTTATAATGTCGGCAACGTGTCAATCTTGCCTAGAATATCCCTATTAACTCACGAATTGAAGACTCCCATATAGTACTCTTCAGGAAAAACCGACTCAGGCAAGAAGTTCTTTGCGGTTCCAACAATGAATGTGGAAGCAAAACGCTTCGTGGAACATTTGTGGAACCTGAAGTATGGCCGAAAGATGTGGCATGCTTGCCTAGAAGATACCTATTCATACTAGACTTGAAGACTCCCAGATTATACTGTTCAGGAAACAATGACGCGGGTAATGAGTTCTACTCTTTCGCCGTGATGATAAACGTAGAAGCGAATCGCTTCGAGCGAACTGGAGGAATGTCAACCATACATGTAAAACGGGCATGTTGCAGTATCCACGGACGATTTTGCCTCCATAAAAATCTTATTAAACATTAGGCACTCTCGTCCGCACTTTCGCCGACGGTCGTCGACCCGTTGCGATTCGGCGTTTGCGCAACTCACTGTCACTTTCTAGGCCTATGGTCTAATGCACTGCATCCGAGGCTGTTAGGCACTCGAGCTTTCGCCTGTCACGAATCAAGCTTACGAACCTTAGAAAGCAGTTTAGATTAGTCCACTAGATATATCTAGGTAGATAGGTACCACTTGATAAGAAAAAATGAATCGGTGTAGGATTTAATTGGCAATACCTATAACAGACTTGTCAGTTTTTTTTTTTAGATGGAACTTTTTTTTTTAACGCTTTCACACTCAGCCCCACACTAAGTTCAATGACTTGTGTCGTGAGAACTTGGACAAGTCTCCAATTCATCGGGTTTGATCTTATGGGACATGTACAAAGCCCGAGGCCCGCGCCCTGTACTGCCGTCATAAGGAAAAAAGACCTAACTAATACTTTTGTCAAAATTGAGTTACAGTAGAACGCCGATTATCGGAATCGGTCCTAAGCGTAATATAAAAAATTAAAACCAAGTAATTTTTGTTTTGTTTTGTTGTAACAAGTTGGAACTAGTTGGAGTCCAGATATATTTCAATTGTTATGGCTAGAGGCAAGAAGTTACATGTTTTGTTTATTAAACTTAATAAAGTTTATTCTATGCGTGACAGTTCGTTTTTCTTTTTTACCATTCTATGTCCGATTATCCGAATCGACCCCGGTTCTAATTAATTCGCATAATCGGCGTTCTACTGTATGTACAAATATCTTTGCTATCTAGTATTGTTGTAGCACTGACTTGTAGGCAGATGCGTCTAAATTAAAAGTAAGATTTAGTAAGTTGCGTTTGAATATTTTAAAATGCAAAAAACTTGAGAGGTGTCAAGGGACACCTGGATCGAACGAAGTTCAATTTCCGTCTAGCCCCCTTTCGCAACGCGCGATAGTGAACTTTCGTTCCAAAATTAAAAGAAACATGCAAAAACCAACATCACGTGGCAGGCGGTCACCCATCCAAGTACTGACCGCGCCCGACGTTGCTTAACTTCGGTGATCGGACGAGAACGTGGTATGGCTTACAACTAAAGCAAAAAGTGTCGTTACTACTTTTGGTCTTAATTTTTTCCGTCTAGCCCCCTTTCGCAACGCGCAATAAGGAACGCGCCTACATTTTACCTTCAAAGCGCCCGGGGCGCGCTCCTCGTGGTGTTTGTATATCGTGTCCCTTAACTAGTAATTTAATACATCCAAACGATGACGCAAACCAGATAACAGAAACAACTAATGGAAAAAGGCTAAGAACTCAAAAAATCACAATATACTACGAGATGAGGAGGAAAATATTTACTTCAGGGAAAATTTACGCCTACAAACTAATTCCTAGAATTCCTGCTAAAAGTTGATCGACTTTATATGACAGAACAAAATAGATATTTGAGTTTTCTTTTTTTATGCTTGCATTTTACCACTATCCCACCTGATGGAAAGATATGATGCGGCTAAAGATGTAGCATAATTACCATTAACTTATGCAATTGCTCAGATGTACGAGCTACGCTATATGGCTTCTCCCGAATTAATAAAAAAATTAAGAAAGTAAAGATAGGTCCACTGGCTAAGCCGTGTTACAAATAAACGTTATAACGAATAAATAAAAACAGCATTTATATTTCGACTATCATTATGAAAACTGCAAAAGAATGGAACGCCCTGCCGTCTACTGTTTCCCGAAAAGTATAATACATTTATAGTGATGTTCACTTTGTGTGTGTGTGTGTGTGTGTGTGTCCGGGAAAACGTTACGTAACCACCAAGTGAAAATTTTTACCTAAAAGTCACAATTATGTGGCGTTAAGTTCCAAAAACCAAGACCTATACAGGTAATGTAACTTCGCGGAAAGAAGCGTTTCATTGTTCTTTCCTGTTAGAGGACATCGCTGGAGTTGCGAGCCCAAGGCGTTAATTCCAAGAACACGTAATGCTGTTATTTCTGTCGACGGCCTATGACGGGCTTAACGCCTAAGTTTCGCGAATAACACGAGGAAGTACTAAATGACACCGTTTCTCATTTTTAGCTTAATGTTTGGACACTTTGACCAGTTTGTTATGTAAGTAAGTTTAGCTTTCACACTCACAGCTCCACACTAAGTTCGATGACTTGTGTCGTGGGTTCCGGAAACATTCACATCACACACACAATAACAACCATAACCAGAAACACAAGTTTTCCTTGAAGAGAAAACTTGTGTTCCCGCCGGGAACCGAACCCGATACCCCTGTTTAGAAGGCGAACGCTCACCCAACTTAGCCAACGGGCAGTTCAAAGGTTAGATGCCACGTTAAAAGTTTCTTCTTGAGCTTAAACAAATATTACGAAGAAATCGCTTTGAGCGATAAGACCGCCCTTTGTGCTACTATGTTAAATTTAAGATTTCTTTGTGTGTTTTTTTTTGGTGTGTAACTAAATAATGTATCTGTCTACTGACTGAATAGAGCTAAACAAGTGGACTCCGGCATAACTGAATGTTAGGTAGCCCAGAACAAGCGGTCAGGTAGCACGATGAGTTTTGACGACGAGGCTGAACGTAGAACGTATAGACCAGACCACCTACAAGTAAAAATTTAACCTTATTGTTTCGGAGTTTTGTCGATTTCGAAACCAAGCAAAAAGATTTGAAACCGATCGCAACCGAGGTAGGTGAGACCTACGCCCAGCAGCAAAAGAATACTGTCTGACAATGATGAAAAAAGAAATTTAGAAATTAAAAATTAACCTGCGGCCATAAGGTATCATGCTCTACCGCTCTAACCACTCAGCTATAGAAGCGAATAAAAAAATATAAATACTTAATAATAAAAAAATATAAATGAAAAGGCATAATATTATGATTTATTGTATTAGAGATGCCGGTACACAATAGAAATGTAGTAGCTGACGTACCACTAATAAAAGCGTGCGGGAGAAAAATAGATCGCTATGCTTTCTTTATCCCCTTGCGGTATGCCAGGAATTTTAATTTGAAGATGGCGCGCTCGCTCTCTGACTACCTGGAACATTTCTATTGGAAAGCAATAATCAAGGAAGAATTCAGGGTGCGCCTAGGTAGGCACACCTAAATTAGGTAATTTGCATAAGTAAAAAAATAAGAACGCAGATCCTTAATATTATACTATATTAATAATAAAAAAATAAAAAATCAGACAATCATATCTAAAGAAAAATTTTAATGAAGAGAATGCTCCGTCTCCTCCAACGAAATAAGAGATCTATTAAATATTCATTCAGCATCGCTGGGCGTTGCGCCTCCACCACGAACTCAAAACCAAGCTTCACAACAACTAATGAACTTGAAAAGAAACTCTTCGTCCGTCACATTCCGCGGATCGCCCACGTACATTGAGCTCATATCTGATCTATATTATCTCATTGTGCTAATTCTTTCGCAGTGTAAAACAGAAATGATGGACCTCTATTTTAGATAGGTAAGGAAAATTATACTTCAGGCATCCATAACGCATCGAGTTCAGTTTGTGATGCATGCAGTTCGGTTTAATCATCTGCAGCTGCATCATCCCAGCTTTCTCGTCGCTGGATCCTCTAAAATCAATCTAATCAGCGATTAGGAAGTCGTAAATCATAGTGGAAGCTAAGGAGACAGCAGCCGTTCATCTAGTCGGTCATAAATCTCAGAAGCCACGTAATGAGTCTCTATTCCCGTCTGGCCTCGCCTCCGTAAAGGTCGCCTCGTGTCCAACTCTCGTCAATTGCCGAATCGCGCAGCCCCACCCAATATCTCTAGCATTATATATATTTTTCCCGTGGAATGGTGAGAAAGGCGCTAACGAGCCCTAGATAATGGACTTACAATAATCTTTTGTTTGGGTTATTTCGGACTACAAGGTTGTTAGGGCAGAAGGGATAAAATATGCCGGTCTGAGGGGCAATTAGATGAGATTTCTTCGGAGCTAGATCTTTCTTATGCCGATGTGTTGTGAGTCAGTGATTGATATTCAGCACTGTTTCTAAGTACGAGCATGTTAAAAATATTTTATTTCATGTGGTTATTTACACTAAGCTATTTTTACGAATAAAGTAAATAATGTTTTATTCAGCAATTTTAAAATAAAACTAAAGCATTATTATTTTGGAAATTAACATCTCTATTGCTACATTTTTCAATAGTCCGGCGAAGCAAATCTGATTCATTTGTCATTCTAAAGAAGCGTGTCTCATTTTTCAACCGGCAAATTTTTACATGATCACCCAACATAATATCGATGTATGCACTACGTCCGCTACCGCTATCGTGTTAGGGTTTGTTAATTTGCAATCATGATTGGTATGTTATATCGATAATAAATTTGTTAATATTATTTTATGTGGGTAAGTCTGGATTACTCATGGCGCCACTGTCGGCCGATGATGCCAGCCAATCATAGAGCGGAATTTAAAAAGTAGCGGGTAGGAAACCGGGTTGTGATAGGTTAATGTCATCGAGCGGATGGTGGAGCTGTAATAAGAAGCTAGTCAGTGTTGGTCGGGAGCTCGAATCGAAACGGTGTGCGAATTGAGAGAAGAATATAAGTGTTCAAAAGCAAGTTTATTGTATGACAACCTATTCTCATACGTAGTTACCTAATATACAAGAAAAAAACATTGAAATCGGTCGAGCCGTTTCGGAGGAGTTCGACCACAAACACCGTGACTCGAGATTTTTATGTTATTAGGATTATTCAATTTAAATTTTTTCTTTAAATGGCGTCTATAAGGCTGTCGCACCATAATTCTGCCAATATCGCGTATAGGTAGGAGCGCAGTATAAAACAAATAAAATAATATTATTAAAATATGCCCGGTAACTTCAAATTACTAATTCTACTAGAATTATTCAAGTAGACTTTCATCGCAGAGCATTGACCGTTGCCATTGACGTCTAGAAGTCATGGTGGTCTTTGTGGAGTATGGGCGAAGTATAATTAAACGCAAGCAAAGCTTTAAAAAACCAGTTTATATTTTTATTTTGGCTTGATTGACGATAAGATTTATATGGGACCACCTCTGAAGTATGATTTACTAAACAAAAAAAATCATCAAAATCGATACATAATTGGCGGAATTATCGCGTAACATCATACATACAAGAAAAAACATTAGAATGAGAACCTCTTTTTTTGAAGTCGGTTGAAAACTAATTTGGTCCGCAAGTGAAAGTACGAGTAATTCTGGAATGACGAATCTGGCTACTTGACTAGCCAAGGTATAATTAGTAATGTTTAGGCATGGCCATTTCGTATGACGCTTGAAACTTACGAGTTTCAAGCGTCATACGAAATGGTCATGATGATGTCTGCGGTACGGCGCAGACATCATCATCGAGCTATTTGCATCCATGGACTGAAATATCATCCATGTATTTGGCTCTATTAGTGATCGAGATTAAGCTAAAGCGGCTGATGCTTCTATGACGCTAATAGTGTCAGTCACTTATGTTACCTTCATACTTCTTCCTAGTACAGTTCGTTCATACGAAAAATATTGAGACTTGCTTTAAAAAACCAAGAAATCAGAGTTTATTCGTGCAGCATTGACATAGAACAATAATAGATTAGCCATGACCAAGAACCACTATATCCCATTTAAAATGACAGTAACAAATTAATCCGGTCCCTCGCAAGCAAAATCATAAGATGACGAAGTGTTTGAATGGAATAAGTCATGTGCTCTCGATATTTGTGTTTCTTTTGAATTGTTAATTCGCACGCCTACGCATAGTTTTTTCAAGCAAGGTATGAATGGCATACTGCCCCGTTTATAATTTTGTATCAACCGTCTACAATATGTCCAATGTCCAGCTGGTTTGTTTTGACGGCAGTTTATTTATAAAACTCGTCTATTTTTGCGATTTTAAATCTGTTACAATGTGCGGTTAGTGTCTCGTATCGTAAAATTTATAGAATCATTCTTTGGAGATGTACGGGATGTAGCCTAGCTTAAAATAGATGAACTGGTAAATTAGCTTAGCTTAAAATAGATAAATAACTAGTTATAACATTGATTATACGTATTCTGGATGATTTATCATAATCTGTGTGTAAAAAAAATTACTTTCTAACTTATCTAGATTTAACTTTACCTATAATATTTACCCAGCTGTTCTTTTAACTATTCAGATATACTTATTCAGAATACCTAGTTATTAGCAACTGGGGTACATTATGGAAGTCATATTTCCTCATTGTCCTCATTGCGGTGATTTACACGCGACCGCAATTTACGTCCAGGCTTATACCTAATTGAATGCTAATAATGTCGACAGTCGGCACCGCGGTGTAGTGTCTACCTTACTAGGTAACAGACGCGACGGACCATAGCATAATACACAGTATACCACAACCACAGCACTGTTAGCAGTGTCTACGGAAGTGCCACAGCTTACGTGACATTTTCTTTAGGTACAGGTTAAACGGTAGTGGCTCTGTGGTAGGTATAGACAGCCCCGATACAGCCATTAGTCGGGCATACAATGACCCGACGACCTCCAGAACGGCTCCGACGGATTATGGGATCAAAACTCCGGAAAATGTAACAGAAACGCCACAATATACATTGTTGCCATAGCATGAATAGAATAAAAAATGGTAGGCCGTTCGGAAATTTCGAAGAATTCCCTATAAGTATCAGATGTCACCGATAAGGTGCCTGATCAGAATAGTTCTCTGAATTTGAAAAATGGCACGCTGAACAAATCATTCACAATGTTGAAACACTTTCAGCAGGGCTAATGTAAATGTCGACAACGTCAAAAACATTTAATAAATAGAGACAATTTAAGAATTGTTTATGTGAATCTGTAAAGTACCTATTTCGACTAGTAGAGACAATTTGGATGAAATACTAAAATCGTCACAGAAGGTTCGAGTCGAGACACGCCTCCCAAATTGAGGTTGTAACTTTATGTAACGGCTGCCGGTCTTTATCGGGTGTCTTTCACATAAATTCTGATTCATTCTTAATCCTGCGTCAAATCAAGTTGCTTTTGGCTATCCGTCGACGGCCTAAATGAACGTCGTGCCGTTTTCTAATGAAACCTTCAACATGGGAACGTTCTTCTCTGTCCTATATTCTTACTTAACGACTGAAGCATTATTAGACTTGTATCTGATGCAATTCGCAAAAAAATCCAAGAATAGCATCGTACTTAATTACATATCGCTGGTGAGATCTGATTACAATCTAATTAAATCGAAACATGATGGCAACACGACCCATATCGCCTTTGGAAAGTTACAGCGTTGCTGGTTATACGAAATGAACGCTCACTGAGGTGGTATTGGATTACTCGCTTAACTGATCTCACAAGCGAGAAGTAAGATCCACATTCAAGATCACGACTTACGATGCTACATGTTTTATGAAACGACTTCGACGTAACACATGATGTTTAGTATTTACAGTTTAATCAAGGCATTTGGAAAGTGGCTGCATATTGGCCGAATCTGATTTTTCAATCATGGAACTGTCGTATGAGATGGGTATGTGTTAAGTTATCATCGCATTCTAAAGTAATAATAAGGTTTTCGGAAGGTGATGGATGATGAGGAATGAGGGAGTTTTAATAAAACTTCTCTAATGTTGACTTTCTGTGCATAATAATATGCTATAAGGTCACATATTGTTTGGTAGAGTTTGTATCTTCTCTTGAAAAATAATAGCTGCTCAAAAGGTGTCACACAACGTGCCAGGCAGTGGACTTGAGTCCACTGGTCGTCGTGAAAATAACATCATTGTTTGCGCTCCGTCGGATTACGAAACCTTCTGAAATGTCATCGCGAGTTGGCCGGCGTAGTGTTTGCACAGCGGCCGACGCTCGCGATACAGATTTGTTTGTGCTATTATTGACGTTCTTGCTTTCTTTACACATTAAGGATTCCTATCAGCGAATGTAATTGCAGATGCAGTCGGTCTTTAGTCTAGATTACTAGAAATAATAGACTTCACTAATAGCCTCCAAATCCAGCACTAGGCCAATAATAGACTCTAAATCTAGATCCACTAGTAGGATGCACTAGATCAGATCTAGATTTAATTTATCGGAATGGCTAAGACCCTAAGGAGTACAAAAAATACATGGAGTATATTTCGGAGTTCAGATTTCAGATGACGAAAGCATAAACTGATAATGCTGAAATATTTTTGTTGACTGTAAAGTTTTATGAATATTTTTTTAAAGAAAGTTCAAATTTCACCGGTTAATAGAAAATCTGAAACTCATCAAACTGGACATCGTTACAATCGCTTTGCTTCCTTATGTTACCTTTCAAATCGTGTTGTGTTATAGGCGAGTGGTTCCTCGTGTATTACCTAATTCCGTATCAGTCGGGTCGAGCGTGACGGCGAGGCCAGACGTTCAGCAGACAAGAGAAAGGCGGTGACTCAGCCACGCACAGTGCATTGATCTCTGCTAGTTACGTGGCTAGGTGTTACGACAGGCAAAAGGGAACCATTTGCGAAATGAACACGGATTATGTCACGAACATTAGGTTCCAAATATTTGTAATTGAATATTTTAATTTCTTCATCTCTGACAGTCATATCAAATTGCGTATCCAACAATGACTGAATTAAATGAAACTGAAACTGGGTGTCAAAACGTGCTTGTTCCACAATAGCGAAATTTTGCATTCAACAATAAAAATGACAGAAATATAAGTATTGAAGAAAGATTTAAGGTAGTATTAGCATTAGAAATATATTTCTACTATGGTATTAGTATCTGTCGGTGTCGGTACCTTAGTGCTTCAACTATTGATTGGGTCCGCGAAAGACCCAAAGGTTGACTGGCAAAATGCCACGTAACGAGAGTCTGCGACAGTGTTAACAAATGACCTTGAAACTGTGTCATTATCTGTCTCCTAAAGCCAGATATCTATTAAATACTGAAAATGTAACAAGCGCCCGAGCCGCTATATTTACTTATAGTTATGTAGCTAGTTGTCTGTGGCATTGAATGAAGCCAATGGTCCGTGACCAACGGCGGCTCGTCGAATCTGAAATATCTAGACTTCTCAAATAACTATGTGCAAACAATTCCAGCCAAATGACTAAGCAAACTTGAACCTAATGGGCAAACAAACCGACCACGATATCGGTTACTTCTGTGATATAAATTACAACAAGGCATGTTGTTATAAAACTTTACCAATCGGCTTATTTTGGAATAAACTGGAGAAATTCGATCGATTGATTTATATTTACTCTCAATGACTCCTTGCGACACAGAGCTTAAAAAGAAGGAAGATCCACGAACCGCTTTTGCGAATTGAATATTTAAATTTATTGCAAAGCAGAAAACATGCATTCCTCGAAGGGGCGAGCAAGGGGAAAGGCTGCAGGAGATCGTTGTGATCAAGTTGAAGGCGACGATAAATCGTCGGTCGCGCCGTTGCCGGTGCAAATTGTCGCGTGGGCCGCATAGCATAGCCTGTTGTACGAAACTAGGCTGGCGTGAGCCATGTAAGGAATGCTTACAGAACGACATATTATATAGATAGTAAGCTCTACTGACAAATAGAACCAACTATCAGGATCAGCCTTAAAATAATTCAACTCAACATTATCACTGACCATAACCAATGCTTTCAATAGATATGGAAGCTTTGTACACTCTCTTTGAACGAAACTATGATATAATGATTATAATATACATGTTAGCATTGACGTAAGTATAACGCTTGGTGTACCTCGAGTGAAATGCTTGGTATGGATAGGATGAGCATCACATGCTTGCTTAATGCATAGTTATTATCGATATTAATTGAAGCGTGTGTTATAAAGCTTCAGATGAGGTTACTACAGATTAGATGCTAATCTCTGCTTCAGAAACCACGGGAGCCAGCTACTTGCAATAACTTTGCTAAGTGTATGAATGTATTCAAATACATTTATTATAACGATTTTCTGTAACGACAAAAATAAACGTCCTGTTCTTATTTTATAGCTATCGAATGCTAAACCGACGTCACATGACCACGTCTCTGTGTACTATCTACCATTGTACAGGACGAGCTCGGATTTTCTTCATTGTAATTTATCGTCGCTAGGCTATTAGGGTGGACAATGGGATGATTTAAGAACCCTGACGAATGTTTGGCTCGATATTAAGACCAAGTTTGAGTTACGGCTTTGATGGCAATAGTTGAAAGGAAAATGGACAGCGAACATGAAAAATTATTTCAAACTGTGAAAATACATTTACACACTTGTTATGAGAACTATGTGACTCAGTGATTTTTTCCAGTATCGCAAGTCTCTTCTCTGCAAACTCTTTAACGAGCGGTATATGCACACACAGTATCCTAATTAAGCGAGCACATGATTTGTAGCCTCACTTTATTTAAGCTGTGTTATTTATAGCTGTCGCCTTGCGACCTCTACTCCCCCTTTCGAGAGTCGCAGTATTTGAGACCAGCTGTGGTTTGGTTCTGGATCTTAATGGTTGCCTCGGTGGCTAGTATGCAAGATATTGAGTGTACTAGGCCTACGACTGATTGATTCAAATGAAGGATTTCTGAATCAAGAAAGAGTATTACGTGTATTATATACAGTACCTGGATGACCGAGCTTTGCTCGAATAAAACTACGTTTTCTTAAAATGAAACCTAGCTAGATCGATTTATCGGCCCCGAAAACCCCTGCATGCTAAATTTCATGAAAATCGTTGGAGCTCTTTACGAGATTCAGCTTATATACAAGTATGTTATGTACATATATACAAGAATTGCTCGTTTATAGGTGTTACATTTACTGAAATCTTGGAATTGATTTCTGTTAGTTAATGCGTCATGTTTGTTTGTTGCAGCAATTTATATATGAAATATATTTTTGGTTATAATCAATGTTTGTGTTTCAAAAATCTAAGCTGCTCTTGAACTCAATTTGTCTATGAATCAGAATATTGTAACCTTTCTTAAAGTACTGGCACAGTCACCGAAGGTCGTTTCTATTCCGGGAGTCTTCATGACTTGTTACTTAATTATCCCCGCGTTAATTACGTACTTACAACGTTGTTATCTTAACAATGCGCAGCGACTCCGTGGCCGAGTTTTTGCGAGCGTCCTCGGCTCAGTAAAGTTTATTTTGTCGTAATTCGTGTTTGATACGGTCAGTAACACCGGAGACCAGACTGCCTTTTTGTTGAGCTAACCTTAAGCATAAAGGTTTGTTTGATAAAGGAACGTCACGCTATAACAGTCTACTAATTTCGTGAGATTTTAAAATAGATAATAATGATTAAACTCCTAGTCATGGTTAAACTCCTCAGTGGAATGCTTATAGGAAGTGTATGTAGATTCCGAAGCTCTCTGTCTTAATTGACTCCTAAGTATGGTGACCATTAAGCAGTCATCGCTACCATCGAGCACGAGGGTGGATGCTTCTGGCATGCCAACTCGTTCAATGCATCGTCGCGTTGTGATTCACCGACTCAGATCGTTTATGGCACGGATGTGCGCCGACAAATATTCTTAACCCCAATACTTACTTTGAAAAAAACACTCATTGTTATTACAGGTTTGTTCTATGATTGCTACAATGTACTTAATTAAAAGAGTATAAATTGTCCTATGCGTCAAACGACTAAGCGTCAAATATATACGAGTATGAAAATGTTAGTGAAGAGGCGTTATTTTTTGTGTATATCGCTACATACTACACCAAAACTTGCTACACTTTTATACTTTGAGCAACGTATTTTTTTATTCCTTTGAAAATTCTCCAATTTAGTCGAACGCGTCCTTTTCAAATCACACGTCTCATTATAAATTACATACTTATTGTTTACTTACCTCTTAATTTATCTCGAATAAGTGGTTTTATGGTCCTTAGATAGAAACTTGTTCAATGTGTAGTGATTCATCAGATGGCCCTGACTCGAGGCGCGTGGAGCATGCCCAATGTGTGTATGATTCATTCAAATTAACAATTGTACCTAATCGTGATGCCTACTCTTTTGTTACACGTGGAACCGATGTTTTTTTAGGTTTTTAGTAATCCTAACCCAAATCAATATGAAGATCATCATATTTTACCACCCATTTTACTCGGTCTGTTTTCTTCCACTATAACATTTATTGATATAGATGCCTAGGTTGGACTTACGAGTTTTCAATAAGTTCATAACGCTTTAAGATGATACAATAAAAAAAACTATCTTTTATTCATCTGCATATTATAACCATGGATAGTAAACTGAAGTAAGATTCACCCCTAAAATTTGGTTATCATCTTTTAATACTTTTTTCACAATGTTTTTCTTTATTTTTCTATAATGGTGTGAAAGTAGAATGGACGTGAAAGCGAACAAACATACTTACACACAAACTTTCGGATTTATAATATGAGTACGATAGGCAAACTTTTGACCACTCTCTCACCTAGTGGTAAGCTTTTTTTATCGCATTTTTTTTTCTTAGATTTGCAAGCATTTGACCACTATGCGATGTGAAAAAGCGACGCCTGTGCCGGCGGCGCCGGCGCATTACGATGTGGGCAATTCGGCATCAGACATTGCCCACATGAGGAAGTCACTAGTCACACTCATTATTAATCATAATAATTATACAAGTAGTACAGATAATGGATTAGAAACCGATTACATTATTGATCTTTCTCTTCGCTTGGATTGACAATCTCACGATTTTATGAAAGGTATAGAAAGTTTGATGTGCGCGTACTATGTGCTTTCGACATCATAGATTAATTATCTATAATAACGAGCTGTGCTCTGCGGCTTTATCGATTTATCAGGATTATAAGAACCACTCATATACAACATATTCAAAGTGCCCATCCATATACGTATTCGCATTCATTCACACTCACAGCTCCACACTAAGTTCAAAGACTTGTATCGTGGTAGCCGGAAACATTCAATCACACACACATTACACCCAGAACCAGAAGCACAAATTTCCCTTGGAAAGGAATTGTGCTCCTGCTGGGAATCGAACCCAGAACCCACGGCACAGAGGGCGGAGACCTGACCACTGCGCCAACTGGTCGTGGTATATTTAAAATCATATACAAATGCTACCTGAATTACATTTGTTTTAAATGTTTTTGCATTAACATGCATCACTTTTCAACCGACTTAAAAGGTTCTAAATTCGACTTTATGTTTTTTTTTTGTATGTATGCTACGCGATATCTCCGCCAATTATGAATCGATTTTTGATGATTTTTTGTATTATACTCCAGAGATGGTCAAGTGAGGTTAGAAAATGGTATAATTTAGACGGCCACCAAAAATTCTAAACGGTTACCAAAATGGATAAATTATGTTTCCTAAAATATGGAAACAAAATTTGGTGACCATTTATCCAACGTAATTTGGTGACCATTTATCCATTTTGGTACTTTTTTGGGCGGTGTTTAAACACAAACCGTTAGAAAACATAGTATGTAAGCCGTAGTTTAGCCAAAATGTTGAAATATTTCTTACTTTGCAAAATATTGTTGAAAAATTTTTGTTTCGTGACCTAACGTAATCACCATATTTTTACTTCGTTAAACTCGCTCTTATGAGCTACGGCATACATTCTAAAATCGCATATGACGACAATCGTGATTGTACTGATGCGCCGCCGTTGAATTGTAAGTACTGTTAATGGCGGTGTCGTTGAAATTTAGGTACTCAGTACCATTACATGGAGCTTTTATTGTTACGTTCAAACTAAAAATATATTTTATAAATTAACTACTTATATAGCTATTAGAATGAATAATCGGACTTGTTGCGTTCTTCTCCTAGATAAATAAGGAAAGTTATGCTACACCAATAACTATTTTTTATTATACTCTTATATTTACGTCACAACAAATCTGATAAGCAAATCATAATGTGCATTATCGCATTTCATATCAGCACACTTGGAAATCGCTGATGACATTTCGATGCCGGCCTGTTAAGATCTCAGATAACGAGCAGGTCCTGAATTATTCATAGTGGAAAACTTCGTCTATTTCGATATAAGCTTACATTCTGGATATACATATTTACAGTCAAGGAACGAAATAGCTTAGTTTATTGATATAACAAAATGATCTCACTGTGTACTATTACAAAGTAGTACCAATTTCGTACATAACTTAAGATTACTAGTTTTATTATTTGTTTTTTTTTATTACAGACTAAGCAAACGTTTGACCACAATCACACCTGATGTAAAGTGACGATTGAGTCTAGGTGGAGCACGCTTAGTAAATTAGTAAATATTTGTAAAATTATGTAAGTACCTTTGTGAAGAGAAATAAACTGTTTTTTAATTTTTTTGATCAATACAAAGGGAATTGTGTATGAATTATAGATCACCACAGTTTTGGTTGTGATGATAAATTATACTTTTGCCGCTAACTGTACTTACAATAATTTTGGTATGCGGGACGAATACGCACAAATATTATCGTGTAAACGTGATTGAAGTTCGCGAAAGTTTAAAAAATTCTATCGTCAAAGTAGTCCACAAAATAGGCATTATTGACGATATTTCAAGAACTACTGATCAGATCTTGATCAAATAAAATTTAATGGGACCAATTAGAAAGCAACATCACTCAAACTAAAAAAAAAGAGAGAAGTTATGAGGAAACAAACATTTAAAAAAACCGGTCGACTTGAGTACCTCCTTTTTGGGAAGTCTGTAAAAAAGTTATAAGCATTCAACCTCAAAAGTGTTTCTCTATTAGCTAAATGTAGCCGCGAGATCTTAGTTCGGCGCGAACGACTAGTAATAAACGTGTAAGCACGCTATAGAAACCAAAATGTAAATAATGAACTTATCCTAATAAGTCAGAAATCAGATACAAAGTATACAAACCCAATATTGCCGTAAGCTGTCGTGTAAGCTTCTCTACCGACTTGCCATTATGTAGAAGCTACATGTCTCGCTACCAGTATCATGACATTCGCCCTTTATGATACGCAACTTCGCGAAAGTTTTATCATACGCATACTCTTGGAGGCATTATTGAACATATTTCATAACCGCTCTTCTTTTCAAACGAATTCAAATCAGGAGGTTCTCAATTCGACTGTATGTATATTTTTTTGTATTTATGTTACGCGATATCTCTGCCAATTATGAATAGAGGATGTTTTTTTTTTTGTTTGGTAGATTATATAAATTTTATCGAAATCGATCCAGCCAAAACCAAAATATAAGCGTTGAAGTCGGTTTTTTAAGCTTTGCTTGCGTTTAATTAATACCATTTTTTTACATTTTAAAAGCATCAGTATAATTCAAAGCATGTATGTCTTGTTAATCCAGTAAAGATTTTAGTAGAAGTATTAATTAATAAAATTTTAAATTACTTACGGTTTTCACAAACGTTCACCATTATAATGGACCAACTTTTCAAGCACGAGTCAAGGAACTCCATCAGACCTTAGATGAATATAATAAGAATATACATATATTATGCTTTATTATAATAATAGTATATGCTATATTAAACAAACCCCATCACTCTGCAACCATCAGCAGAGTTTACGCGGTCTGCATCGGTTTTTTTTACGTTTGCGTCAAATCATGCATTAATTTTGGTATATTTTAAAGTGAAATATTAATGTGTAATTGTCTATCTTATCTAATTGTTAAGTCATATTATGTAGCTGTTGGAAATGGAATGATGGAGATGGAAGTCGAGAAAACCGTCGAAATAGTGTTATACCTCTAGTAACTTCGGATCAGGGATGTTTTAGTCAGAAATTAACTTTATATAACAATTAGCATTTATTTGAAATTATTTAGAAATTAAATTATTATTTAGAATATTTCCATTTTCATTTCACCATTAAGTGTCACTTGCCACGAAGGGTGCCTTTGTTTGATAATTTGATTAATAGCCAAAACTAGGAGCTAACAATACCAAAGAGCATATAAAACTTGTTCTACGATGAATCTTACGGACGTGAGTTGCACTTTACATGGCATCCTCCCCGATCTATTGTGACGTTGACAGATAGTGACAAATGACACGCGATGGGGCGCCGTCCTGTTCCACAAACGATACGTGACTTAATTAATACACGTGGGGACAACGCTTAGAACAGAAATTATGTAAAATAAGAATCTTCTTTAATTAAAATTATAAAGGGAATTAGCGTGTCTTACGTTTTATCGACGTCTAGATCGGCAATTGTTAAAAAAAAAATCATAATGATTAATGAAAATGAAAAATCTTTTGATATGGACAAAAACTTAACTAATTTGTAAACAATGTTTCACTAAAATTTAACACGATTTACTCATTTTTATCGTGCTTTAGTATCTTTATGCAGGCAGTTTGTGGAGTGTATTCGTGTTAATCTTATTAGACAGTGCTAATTGTTACCTTTCACCATGTGTAAACTTACATGTACAATATAATGCCAAGCTAGACAAATCGCACGATTAACTTACATAGATAGATAGTTTATCGACTGATAGAGCACTACAAAACTTGTTAGACACTACAGAACTTGTAACTTGTTTGGGGGTGTTAGGTGGGATTAATTACTTCATCTGATAGTAATTCTAGTTTGTATACGAAGATGATTTGTTTAGTCCTGTTTTCAATAATAGCACATATCCTTTTCAGCGGGATTAATTTCACACTGAAACGATTGTTGTATTTTATGAAATCAATTGTAATACAGTCATTTTAAGCTTACTTACTAACGCTCTTGTCTGTTTTTCTTTTGTATCACAATATTAATTCCGGAACAATTCATTTTTAATAAGAGTTTCAAAAAAGGAGGAGGGACTATGTTCGACTGTATGTCTTTTTTTTGTATGTGTTTTTTATGTATGTTCACCGATTTCTCCCCCATTTGTGGACCGATTCTCAAAATTCTTCTTTGTTTGGTAGATTATACTTCAAAGGTGGTCCCATATAAATTTTATCGAAATCGATCAAGCCAATACCAAAATATAAGCGGTGAAGTCGGTTTTTTAAGGTTATGGATAGGATAAGGAATATGTGATATAAATAATTTAAACGTAAGCACGTTTAAATTATTTATATCACATATTCGATTGCATTAATTAACGATAAGATTATTCCTCATTCTAGTAAAAACGGTAATACCTAAGTACATTTTCGAGAACGTTATCAAGTTCCAGACGTATGACGAACTATTACAAACCAGTTTCAATAATTCTTCCGAGGAAAACTAATAACTGGCGATATGAGTATTGACCGATCGACTTTCTCGTTTTCCCTCACCAGTCGCATAAACGCCTAGTTTTCGTATTTCATACCACTATTAGTAATAAATTGTCCAAATCGCACTTTATTGTATTGTAGAACTGCCCAGTAAAAGTAATTTAGGTTATTAAAGTTATTTAGGTTCTGGTAGAGATCGCTACTAGTGATAAGGCCGTCTGTTGTGATACTTTACGTATAATCCTGTTTGTTACCTTTGTTTTAACTCATCTTATAAAGTGAATCAATAAAATATTATCTATCTATCTATCTATATATCGTTTCTATAGCTATAGTGAATCAAGGCTATCATTTCTTTGCTTTGAGTATATTGTATTCCTTTAACTGCAGTACAAAGCATAACATAAATATTAATTCATCATGTACCGTGGGTTACATTTGATATTGTCTTCACGGTACTCAATCACGATTAAGCGGCCGTAAGGAATATTTACTGACCGCCTATACTTGGAATGTGGTATAATCATGTAGTCGAATCGATCTTTATTGATATTTTATAACTGTTAGCATTTTAATGGTTCCTTATACAGATCTAATTCGGAACGAAGTTTTAAGCCCATAATATGATTTCGGAGAGAAGTGAGTATAAAGTTTCTTAATAAATATAAAGCAAAGTAGACGTAAGACGCGTTAGGAAAATGGCAAAGTTCAGCTTTTATGACAGGGCGGAGACGGAATAGGTATTTTTAAGAATTTTCTTCGCGCCTTGCGGCGTACGTTGCCTGCATCTGTTACACTTTCATACCAAGCAGATGCTTCTGTGGCTTTAAATTTAGGAGCAATATAAGCTGAGTGTACAACTGCATTTTCGCTTTATAATCTCGTAGCATGATGTAATATGTGTACACAAGTACTCTATTATTCCTCGAAATATAATTAAGCCGTTGGGGCTGATATTATGTCTGAATTCCTAGTCCATAATAGAAGCTAATATAAGCTAATATAATCGTTTCCAGCATAATTTAACCCTTACCAGTGCTACGCTCGTAGGATTGCTGAGATGGACTCGGCTAAGCTGATTATGTAATTTACGTGATTAGATGAGAACTAGCTATGTATAGGTGATGTTTCTCTATTTCCCCGTTTGTTTTCTCCAACCGAGTCGCCTGTTTCTGTAAATTAATGAATGTCTCGCATAAATCAATTAAAACAATCGCCATATTGACGTCACACAATTCGTAACACTTGCGCGCGAGTGCTGACGTACTGCCTTATACTCTGTTGATGAAGATCATTTACTACAATAGGTACAATTTACAGTTTTAGTGAAATATTGTTTTATATATTAATGCAAAAGATAATTGCAGCATTCCTTCTCTGTCTATTCTAGCATTTTGCTCTGTGGGTTTCTTTAATTTAGTTTATTTTCGACGCCTGTTAACTATATAGATATAGTTAAGAGCCATTTCGCAAAATGTGGGTGCTCGCGCCTTAATGTACGGCGATAAATATTGATGATAAATATTATATTGTGAGGGATGTAATGAATTGATTATTTTTTTACTTTTGATTTAGATTTAATAAAGACCAAAGTCACATAAACGAATGAATGTTGTGTCACAAATGTGGCTATTTTAAATAAAAAATGGAAATAAAGTAGGGTTAAAATAGGGTTTCTATTTGTTTTTTAATAATCAACGTGAATAAAAATCAAAATTCCGCTACATAATGTGTCAATAATATTACGTGCCTGATGTTTGGGCATATTTAACTAATCGATTCAATTCCTTAAAATTTTACTCTGTTGTCGTTTTTACTAGAACTAAGTTTTGAAGATTGAATTCCCCTAACAGTATAATCTGGGAGTCTTCAAGTCAAGAGTGAATAGGTACCTTCTAGGCAAGCATGCTACATCTTCGGCCGCATCATCGCTTTCCATCAGGTGAGATTGTGGTCAAACGCTTGCCTATCGTACATAAAAAAAAAATATAATTAGAAATATTTTTATAATCTGTTACATTATGTGACAATTCTAAAGCTTGATCTTTATTTCAAAAATATAAAAACAGTATGAAATCTTTTCCCAAGATAGTAAATTAGGAGCTCAAAATCTTCTATTATTCACTGAACGTGCGAAATGGCTCTTAACAGGCGTCGAAAATAAACTATGTGGTATGTGGATCTGACTAACTCTACTATTAACAAAAAGGTGTTATTGTTTTTCTTGATTTAATACTAATGACAATAAGTAGACCATTATGTTGTCACACAGTTTTAGCTCGCTAGTGTTACATCAGGATCATTTTTAATATACTTTTATTTCCTGGTTTCATTTTTACAGCTGCTAGCCAAGCTCTACAAGTATCATCTATACTAATATTATAAAGAGGTAAAGTTTGTTTGTTTTTATGTAAAATGTAATCTCTGAAACTACTGATCCGATTCTGAAAATTCTTTCAATAATAGATAGCTACAATATCGCTGAGTGTCATAGGCTGTGTTTTATTGGGATAAAAGTTAGTTTTCAGTTCGAAATAATAATATCCGTTAGACAAGTCGAAGAAAAAAATGCTTTCTGGCCGCTTTAACGGCGTTCGCTGACTAAACAGTTAGATAGAGGTGAATACAATGTATGGCAAAACTTTATGAGTTTTTAAAAAAAACCGCGACAGCATATATCTAACATGTGTATATATTTAGCTTAGAAAAAATACTTTTCTTTGTTAAAAATCTTCTTTTATTTTCATGATAGGCAAACGTTTGACCGCCAATGTTTTTTTTACACGGGCGACGCCGGCCGGGTCAGTTAGTTCGTATATTATTATAGACGTCATCTCAAGTTTTTATCAATCAGGTAAGTCATTCACCTCATGGCGAGTTATGTAAGGATACCTGCAATCTCTACAGCGGATTGCGAACGGTGTGATAAGAAACGCAAACTTATACAGTATAACAATACTTTTACGATCCTAAGCTAATTTGTGAATGCAAAGTAGCACAGGATTTTTAAGACTACAGTCAGATTACAGTAATCGCCAAAGCTGACAAACTGGACGAAATAAACCCGAGAGGTCCAGACGTTACAGAGCTACGTCAACTGGAAGTGTCATAACTTGGAATTACACTGATGAAGGCGCGTTTTACTGCCGCAATAAAGAAAAAAATACAATGCGAATTACAAATATTTACAAATATTGGTGGTTATAGTTAGTACAGCCTACTAAAACTGCGCCTGGGCTACTAAAGCTACAAATATAATACGTGATGCATTACACCTACACTTTTAAAAAGCCTTTATAATTTATGAATTAGTATCTGTGCCTCGCCCCTTTTGGCTGCATTAAAATGATGATAATAATGAATTGGGATAAATAAGGGCTATTTAGTCCTTCTTCATGACTTAGACTATGTCTCTACCAAATCAAGACCCGCTGCACTGATCTTGATTTGGTAGAGACATAGTCTAAGCAACGTTAAAGAAACAATAGACTTTCGGGTTTTCAATAAGTCCAAAAGCTATGTTTAATGTACTATAATTTAAATTAGTTATCCATTTTTATTTTGTTCCTTGTTATTAGTATGTTTTAATATGCTGATTATAGTCTCATACATTCTGCGAGTAGAACAATTACGCAATAAATAGATGCATTGAGTAATAAAGTATGTTTGAAGACGACTTAAGTTGGCTAGCCGATTCCATTTGTTCTAGACTGTTGTAGGTTCTTTGTTAATTTAGAAAACAACTAAACTTCTCCGAAAACCTATATTTTAGCATAAAATACTACAGGGGTAGCGCATAACTAAGTAGATTCCTGCGGTAGGGTAGCGGTGCAAGTACGCGAACAGTTTACGTTACGTCAGCAAACCCCTTCCACAACCGTCCACTACTACTCCACAACTACTCAATTGTACTCCAGAAAATATGTATAGTTGGGAAACATGATATACGTCAAGTATATACAAGTGGCTTGACCTCGCGTATTTTTCGAAATGGCTAAAATGTGATATATATATATTTTCTTCGTATCTCCGCCATTTAGAATTTTTTTCCTAAAACTGATCCAAAAAAAATCATATAATTATCGAACATGGTCACGACATTTTACGAGAATTTGTTGAAACGTTGGACCAATAGAAAAGAACAGCCGGACATCCGGACATATGAAAGCACTTTTGCCCAAGACTCTTCCCTTTCGCTCGGTGAATAACTAGCTATTGAACGTTTTACTTACCTTTAGATTTACATTACCATGCAATTCGTCCACATGTGAATTTTATAAATATAGACATACAAACTATTTCAGTAATTTTGCGCGATGATCGAACAAACAGACAAACAACAGATTTATGACTGTGTGTAGTTATAGGTTAGATTATTAAGAAGACGTGACTTTAGTCATGAAAGAACAAAATGTGCATTTAACTTTTCTTAACACCAGTACAAGAATAGGGTACAAGTTTACAATAATTGTGAATTTAAACACAATCAAATAACATCTTAAAGACGTAGACTGTTATTTAAAGCTGAAAGTACGTCAGCAGTGGCTCATAAAAATTGGACGAAAGTATAATTTATAACAAGCGAGAATATTAATTGAACCGCATAGTTTTAACATCCAATTATTACTTGGTCTGGTTTCGTTTTCGGATATTGCGTGGGATGGAAATGAACATACAGTTGAAATAATTGGAAATGAAAATTCGTGAGTCAACCTGCCTACAATAACAGTCCCCCGTCGGTGTTGTCACGTTAATTTCCCACCACCCAAAAGGGTGATTTTTAAGGATTCAAGACTTTATTTACGAGGTACATATTATGATGTTAACTTGGGCTCCATATTTGGAAAACGGCAACGAAATAATCAGATGAAATAAAGAATAAAATCAATTGAAATAACATTAACGAACTAAGTTCGAAGACTTGTGTCGTGGGTGCCGGAAACATTCACATCACACAAACAATCACAACCAGAACCAGAAACACAAATTTTCCTTGGGGAGAAAAATTGTGTTTACACCACCATAGCTTAGAAGGCGAACGCACACCTAACTGAGCCAATGGGCAAATCTATCAACACTATCACGTTGACGACATAAAACACATATAAATTAACGCCATAGACTTTCAACTATATCTGCTTTCTAAATGCATCATGAATACTCACCAAGAAGCAAGCCTTGCTTGTAAATGTTGATATTAATATCGTCATCTACGATAACTCTGGAATGGCGTGTGAATCCAAAATGGGCTTTTGCTTTCTTTTGTTTGCGGTATTCGTTTATTAGAGTATTGTGTATTCCCTGGCCTATTTGAATAAACTATTCATGCTATGTTTGACTAGTACAATTACTTTTTAGTACAAATTGATCATCTGAATGAAACTTTACACTGTACTCATTTTACATATTACCTTCTAATAGTACGTAGTGCTACCAACTATTTTTACCCGACTATGGCGAAATAAAAGTGATTCCATAGCGTATGTCCGTCCGCCCCTTACAGCACCTAAATTAATACACCGGTTGCAACAAAAAGGGTATTATTTAATTCGACTCAACTGTCTGATTTTTTTTTTAAATAAACCATTATGGAGTCCATGGCACTCCATAAAGTATAGTCGACCAAAAACATTAAATTGACATATTCATACATGATATGTCTAAAAAGAAAGCTACTACTTCTGACTTAATGCTTTAAAATTCGAAACATATTTTTAATCCGCAATTGATATTCTTGCAACTCCATAGGTTTCTAGTTTCTTACCAAGTTCTTCTCGAGATGGCTGTATTTTGCGAATCTGCCAATAGCGTCATTAGCTTTCATGAGTGCCGTTTTGGGGCGCATGTGAATAAACGATATGAATTTAAATTTGAATTTAAAGTGAATGTAAAAATTGTATTCAAGGGTTTGATTGAGAATAAAAGCAAAGATTTTCATTTCGATTATACAGTAATAAAGTAATATACTTCGCCGTTTCGTGTTGATGTTTCAGTATGCATTATACAACTAGTTACGTAGCCTGTAGGTATTTGTCCTACATCCAGGCATTGTAATGCGATAGCAGAAGTGCGTCCATTGTTTGTGGTGGAGATCGCGGTCACCCGATCGGATCGGATGGCAAATACGTGCGTCTTGAGTAGTCTCGATGTATTGCCATGGCATTGCCTTGTGTGGATGCTACAAGGATGACAACATTAATAAACTGACACTGACAAAGTGAAAAAATTGAACCCGGCAGAAGAAGTATGAAAACTCCAGAAGACAGAAATATTCACGTCACAACTAGGAAAACAAATTTCCCTTGGGGAGAAATCTAGTGTTCTCACCGGGAATCGAACCCGATAACTGCTGCTAATAGTAGTACTAAACGATTTCCGATGGATTTGTAAAATGCCAGAAACAAAGACGTAAGACAAAAAATGTTTTTGAAAAGTTTATTCAGTATCTCGTATTTACCCCGGGCTCTAATGACTGCTTTCATACGGTTAAATGCAGAAATTGCGACGGAATACACATTGAAAACAATCTACACATTGAGCTCAACATTTATTTAATCGATGAAAATTCGAAAATCTTAATTCAAGTTTTGGAAATGTGTAGCCTAAACAGTGGAGTATTTTTTTAATGATATAAAAACTCTTAATTTTTAAGTTCCGCCTGAATAGAATAAGACTCATTCAAACCAAACTTCAGGGATTTTTTTGATGAGAAGTTTAATATCAGCTTAATCGTTGTAAATATACAGAATAAAACACTTAACAACATTAAAAAATAAGAAATATTTATGTTTATCTCAGGTGAGAACTGGCTGAGGAAAAGCACAATACACTCGTTAGTGCAGCAGGGCTCTATCACCCAGAATACCTTTCAGAATAAGAATTAGAAGGGTATTTTTTGCACGTGCCACCACAGTTAAAAATAAAATGTGTAGATATTCCGCGCACGCCACATGCAAATCCAGCATTGTATGACTATACCCCTCTCAGAAAGATATATATCGTTGCTTTACTGGTAAAACCAATTATCTGCACTTTTTGGCCAAATTGACTTAAAAATGTAGTTCTATGTAATTTTTTCCCCTCTATCGTCTGGTAAAACAGAATAAATGCTGCGACCTACGGTTGCCGAGATAGCCAGTTCAAATAAGTTATAAATTCACTAAAAATAATAAAATTGAACTAGCAAAACAGCATAAGTCATACTTATCCCCAGACTATAATTAGGATGGTACAGCTAAATAATAATAGGTATCATTATCCGTTTTAACAAATAGTAAGTTTAATAGAATGCGTTGAAATATTTCAGAAAAAAAGTAGTAAGCGTATTTATCTATACTCTTAAAACTCACTTCTACAGGTACAATATTATAAAGGTATTTATTTTATTGTACTGCTTGTAATTTTTGATCCGAAAGTTCTGTTTCTTCGGCAAAAACGTAATAAATGCATTTATGCCTGTTCGATGACAGCGATGATTCTGTTTAAGATCCTACTTACAACGATCCTGACTGATTGATTCAACCAGAGAATTTATTTGGCGAAGATTTTTGCACGAATAACAACGAAAACGATAATTTGCGGTTCTATGGAGACGATATTATTGATAATAATATACTTGATGAAGTTGTTCCGGCTCAGGTAATGGTAGAACTAGAATTACCAGAATCTTCTTCACGCCTAATCGTTAAATTTTTATGTGAGCTTTTATTTAAAAAAGTATGCCATGCTACGAAAAAAAGAAAGCGTTAGAGTAATCCAGAACCCAATAATTGGAAAGTTAATGTTGCTAAGAAAACGCGAACTGATGGCTTACCTTATACAACACGACATAAAGAGAGAAGCGCAGCAAAAATACCAAAGGGGATTGACTGTGGTAAATGCATCTATATTTGCAATTTTTTCTCGAGAACAAAAGAACAATTGTGCGTAACAATTGGAATATGAGCTTTGTTGAAAAAAAAAATTTTATTTTCAATAATGTGACGGTTGTACTTCTGAAAAGAGTACTTGCCATTAGCGGACCAAAAAAATAGCGCGAATAAACAAAAAAAATAATCTTTTATCACGAAGAACAGAAGAGACAAGTATGCTAAGAGTTTTTTGTCATACACTAGCTATTTCTCAAAGCGTTGTGAATGCTGCTATTAAAAAATGGAGTGATGTGGGTTTATAGAATGATAAAGATAAAAGAGGTAATCATGAACCCTCCAACAAAACAAAGACACAAAAAAGTACATAGAATCATTCCCTACTATGGAGCCCCACTACATTAGAAAGTCATCAAAGCGTCTTTACCTAGATGCGGCCCTATCAATAACGAAATTGCACAAACTGTACTGAAGAAAACATGGCACTAGTGGAGAATAATTAGCTTCTGTGTTTCACCTACAGGAGAATAATTTGCTTCTTTGTCCCTAAGAAGGACCAATGTTTAACATGCTTCAACTATAATAAAAGCGATGCACACGAAAAATCAGCAATGAAAACTGAATTTGATGAACATTTGGCTAGAAAAAAAGGTGTAATTTGGAGAAAGCAAAGGACAAGAAAAGAGCAGCCGGAAATAAAGATTTTTGCTGTGTCACATTCGATTTGCAGGCAGTATTGCAGATAGTCTCTGGATTAGTAAGACAACTTTACTATTGTCGAAAGGTGTGTGGGTACAATCTATGCATTTAAGAAGCTGCATTACCAAACGACGCGTATTGCTATGCTTGGTCTGAAGTCAATGGAAAAAGAGGTAGCTCTGAAATTGGCAGTATTCTTAATCACTATCTTTCTACATGTGTGCCTACCCATGTCACGGAAGTGTGTTTGTAATCTGATACCTGTGGAGGGCAGAACCGAAACCAATACGTGGCTGCATTGCTATTGTATGCTGTCCAAAACATTCCCCACATACAGAAAATTGAGCACAAGTTTCTCGAATCTGGGCATTCCTACATGAAGGGGGACAGCATGCACAGCAGTATAAAAAAAAATGCGAGATTTACTGCATGCCTGACTACATGTCAGTTTTTAGAAGAGCTAGGTACATCAAAGAAGACCCTAACTGTTAAGGGGAATCATACCGAAAAACACCTTATAAATGTAAAGAATTTGATAAAACTTGCTGACGAGACAATTTTCAATCGTTCTAAAGATTGTGAATAAAATCAAGTAAAGTGGTTGAAAATAAAAAAAATGCTATACCTACAGGAAAAAAATTCGAAAATCTATTTCAGTTATGACATGTCTGACAGATTGTTACCTTAAGAGTGAAAATACTTTTAAAATTGAATTACTTAGCTACAAAACCGTATTAACTACTAATAGTTTTCTAAGGGCATTATACCTCTTAAACTAAAATTTATTAATAATGTGTAATATAGCTTCTAATATCTGAATAAACTTGTTAAAAAATCTTATTTATTAATAGTTTAATGGAATAAACAAAAGTAAACTTAATATTTTTATGTATGTTGGTACGAGTGTAATAAATGACACTGACTGACAACAAATTCTTCAGGTAAAATCAATTAACTGTAACAAAATAGAGTTTTTTTAAATAAGTATCGTAAAAATCATAATTGTTTATTCAGATTTTGACTGATATTTAGCAAACAATTGTCTACATTCTGAAATCATCTTCCTAAAGTCAATAAAACAGAAGTTACAGCACTATTTTTAATTACAGGTAAAACCAATTAACTGCACACCCCTCACGATATTAATTAAATGTTATGGAGTTTTTGTTTAAAAGAGATATTAAATAATAATGCAATATTAAACATAGATAAATATTACAGTATTTTGGATAAGTAATTTTAGAGTTCTGAAGTTTTAAACAGATCAATTCATAGCTTAAACTTTCAAATGCGATTTACTCGAAATGACTACCCATGCAGTTAATTGCTTTTCACAGTAATCCCACGATATGGATTAATAAAATTTCTAGTTCTACAACTGAGTATAAATACCTGGGGAAATTTTATCACTTTGAAATCTTCGAGACTAAGTTCATGAACTTTAAATAAGCATGGAGAACAGGGAGTAGCTGGACGGAGCTAGTCATTGCTGACTCGCCAATTGGCCTCGGCTTACTATTTCTAGAGTGCTAGACTGGATTTTTAAAAGTTCCCACGGGAATATGATAAAGTGGAGAGAAATGATTGTCTCTCTGAACACCATTGCATGCATTCGTCACTGCCATTGTCAATTCTCCCAACAAGCTATGAGAAAAACAATTTTCCCACGCTCGGTAAACGCAATTCCAAAGTCAACTTTGTCGTTATGAACATTTTTCCACAGCGTAAACATGTTCTCTGCTTCATTCACGTTATGAAAAATTTCGGCCTTTCATATCCTATTTACCCTGTCATGTTTTCCTTTTACGTCCCGTTGTACATTTTTTGTGAAGCTGCGCTGGTTTTGTGAAACTCGCGCTGGAGTAGAGACTGCTACTTGAATAAGCTCACAAAATAATTTATTTCGTGCTATGTTAAACTTGCAAGTGTGTTGGTAGAGAGAGCCTGGAAAACTGAATAACCCTGTAATCACCTGACTCGAACACGATAAATCAGGTTAGACCGAATGCAAACGTCTAGTACGAGGGCTAAATTACATAGTGCTGAATATTTAGTGTTTGTTTAGCCTCTGTACATCCAGTAAAAGCGGAGGTTAGTATTAGTAATACCTATTTAGTTCGAATTTTTGCTCAAGCGAAATATCAATGCGTCACAAAATCTACAAAATATTTCAGAAAGTAAAAAATAATGACAAGAAGTTCTTAATAAAATAACAAATGAGTAGTTAAAATTCAGTGCTGTATCACTGAGCCGAAAACGAAGCGCGAAGCGTGAGCGAAGCGTCTCCGTTTCAGCTTGGGCTGAATTGCTTTTTTATGTCCAGATTTCTAATTTGTTCTTCTTTGCATATCACATTTCTCAATTGATTCTCGAGAAATTTTGGGAGTAGGTTCGATAATTATATAATTTTTTTTTGTAGTTTCAGTTTATGGAAATTGTTAAAATGGCGAAAAATTGGGGTCGCAAACGTGAAAAAGCTTATTTCAGCCATTTCGAAAACTTTTTTTTTTATACTAGATAGGCAAGCATTTGACCGCTATCTCACCTGATGGAAAGTGACGATGCGGCCAAAGATGGAACATACGAAATATAATATAAAACTACGCGAGTTCTTCAGCTCGCCGAGCCACTAGGATATAATTTGTATTATAAATATAATAAACCAACTACAAAGACTCCCTGTGAAATAAATTGCTGTAAACATCGCCATTCCGAAATAAAACTACGAAATCCAAAACTTCAGAAACAATCGCGTGCCCCAACACGATAGTAGCTAAATATTCGTCTGTAATTAACTAATCAATTAGCATATTGTATAGATAATTGTGCCTATCTGTGCGTGTTATCGCCTAGACGCCAATAACGGACCGTAGGGCGTGACCGCACTTGCGGCGATAGGCGAGGCGAACAAATGCTTATGGAGAACTATGAAAATTGTGGAAAGCCGTTTCTGTCTATAATGTGGATTAAAAAAATAGTTATTTAATTCAAAACACATCAAAAAGTTTATGTATGTTTAATGTATATCTATATATTTATCCAAAAGTAGCGACCCGCCTCAGCATCGCAGGGGCGCAATTGGTCGGTGGATATTACAAAAAAAATATGTTTCATCCTGACAATTAAAACATCTGCTACATACATGCGACAGTTGATTTTTATTTATGAAGATAATGTTGCATACATTAGAAACAAGACACAAACTAGAAAGAAAATCTTGTGTTATGATCGTGAAATTTAAAGGTAGTGCATCCTCCCAAATATCTTGTAGATACGGGAAATCTTGGTGAGCCCAGAAAAAGAAGATATCGCTGAAACAGGTACCATCCACAAACGACGCTTAAATAATACTAATATTTTTTTTATCATGTTTTGAAGTTAATACTGCCCGTTGGCTTAATTGGGTAGGCGTTCGCCTTCTAAGCAGGTTTCGGGTTTGATTCCCGTCGGGAACACAAGTTTCGACACAAGGAAAAATTGTGTTTCTGGATTTGGTTGTCATTGTGTGTGTAATGTGAATGTTTCCTGCACACACTACACACGTTATAGTGTGAATGCGTATGTTTGTATCTAATAAGAATTGCCAGAGAAATATATCTTTCGCAAAACTTCTCAAAAAAATGATCACTCACTTCTAATGTTTCGCCTGAAGACGGACCGAACCGTACAAGATTTAATTAGCGCCTTCTTTTGACTGCTTTGCATAATTAGCTATTTTAGTTACTGACATTATTTAAGGCAAATTAAACTGAAAGTTACAATGATATTATTACATTGTAATGTTGGTTAAAATCTACATACACTATCTTACTGACCCTCCATTCAATGTTCTTTCATATTGGTATTTGGTAATAGTCAAATTGTGGCATCTAATAGCCACAAATAACATACAATAAACGCTTTCACACTCACAGCTACACACTAAATTCGATGACTTGTGTCTTGGATGCCGGAAACATAAACATCACCAGAACCAGAAACACATTTTTTTTAGAAGAAAAATAATGTTTCCTTTGGGAATCGAACCCCATACCGATGCTTAGATTGAAGGCGAACGCGCACTCGACTAAGCCAACGTGCATTTCTGAAATATATAGGCTTTAATGAAATCTACTCGTGTTATCACAACAGCTCCCGTTTATTACAGTTTATCATAGTCACTACTAAATCAGCTTATCTTTCAATGTTATCGGCGGTTATCGAAAGATTTTTCTATGAAAGTTGTCCTAGGGTTATTCCCTTATTGCTTACATTCTTATTTGACGTAGAAAATCAAATATTAAAAAAAATTATGTACACCTTTTTTTATTTGAAATTTGAAGGCGTATAGCATGACAATGGACCGACAATATAAGTTCAATATGAATACATTTTATCATTTCTTTTCACACACACAGTAGTCCCGCTCTAAGTTCAATGACTTGTGTCATAGGTGCCGGAAACATTCACATCACACACATCTTACAAGCAGAACCAGAAACACAAATTTCACTTGGGGAGAAAACTTGCGTTACCACCGGGAATTGAACCCGACACCCCTGCTTAAAAGGCGGACGCGTACTTAACTGCCAACGGGCAGTTCAATAATAAGTACTTAGTAACTGCCATTTTTACAATATAAGTACGTCCACCGTTGTTTCTCCGTAGGGACACAATAAAAACACTAGGAATTGTAGAGATCCGACTCCTTATTACGAATCTTTGTTGCGAGCTGTTTCTATTTGAATTTAGCAAAATGAACTTTGTTTCTTGGCAGTTTTGTCGTTTTCGAATTAAACCGTTCGCAACAGAAATAGGTAATCGGCGGTCTGGTATTTGTCCATGTTAATCACGCATTCATTTTTTCAAGCTTCTGCCTTAACTTAAGGGGCCTCCGGTGGTTGATTTGCCCATACAATCGTAATACCGAAATTATTTATAATTCAAGCATATTACCACCATAATGTGCTGTTATTCAGATTAAAAACGTATTACTCTAGGTTTCTGGATAGTTTTTATTCCAAAATAATCACCTAAAACGAAATATAAACCAATTGATTTTCACACATTATTACGACGTAAATGTCGCATCTTAAACTTATTCGTTTTGTAATAAAAACTAACACGTTTCTTTTGGCATTACAACAGGAAAATAGATTATCATTTCAAGGTACTATTAATGCAAAAAACAAAGGCTAAACATTACATTTTCATTCATATTTTTTGGTATTACGGCACCTATCATAATTAGTTCGGTCGGTAGTGCTATCGCATCAAGCATGGGCACAGTTTGCCAGTTGAACAGAGACAGCCATAGACTCGTTTAACAGACTCCCCGGCCTCAAATAAATGTATGCAGTGTGTTTAACATTAGTTACATAATTATATGATTAGATTTCAATAATACAAGCTCAAAAACTAGACTTATCAGACGGAGCGAAATGTAAATTATTATCCTACATTCACTCCTAAATATTATAAAATCGGTTGAAAGCGCATGAGGCTAATTTTCCTTCATAACAAAACTCACCAGCGGTGGAAGAGGGCGAAGTAAATGTATGCTTCTGATTTGACGATACGACAATTGTCACTATCAGTTGCTAAGCGACCATTTATAACTGCTGAATTAATGCTTGTTGTTTTTGTTCTACGTTATAAAACCGTACAGCGAAGAAGTGGAACTCATTGCCTGCGTCTTTGCTCCCTGACCGGTACAATCTGGGTGTCTTCAAGTCTAGAATGAATAGCTACCATCTAGGCAAGGATGTTCCATCTTCGGCCGCATCGTCACATTCCATCAGGTGAAATAGTGCTCAAATGCCTATCCAGCATAAAAATAAGGAGAAGATACTATCAGTCAAGTGGTTATTTTGTCTGTCTTCTCGCCTTCGTAAAGCAATTGAATTATCCAAGCCCTGCCTCGAAAGTGGCTCAGCTCATCTCGCCCGATTTATCAGCCGAGTATTCCTAGTTAGTTAGTATTCCTTGTTAGTTCCTGCGCCTCTTAATCACCTGGCTCGTTCCAAGATTACGCTCAACATGATAAAGCACGGCTTCCACGTCCAAGAATGATTCAACTTTGCCTTTGCAGGGTAAGAAAACGTATACAATGCGGATACAATGGCGCGTGTATTATGTATATATTATATTATATATTGTACGCATCGGCATCGTGTCGTAAAATGGTAAAGCAAATAAACACGCTTGGAAATCTAGATACTTTGCTACATGCAAACATATATACTATATTTTGTAGACGTGCTGAAATAAAATTCAGTAATAAAATGAAATTCCGTTCTTACAACGAGGGGGCAACGTAGCATCGTTATTCTATTGAACACTGTCACTTTCTGTATGTTCGCAATGAAACCTTCTAGCTAGAAAATAGATAACCGAAAAACTACAAAAAAAAATTGATGTGGTATGTTCACTTCATTAGATCTTCCAGTTTGTAAATTGACACCACGCCGTTGTTAAACAAAAACGTTCACACTCACATTATCATCATCATCTCAGCCGCAAGAAGTTCACTGCTTGATATAGGCCTCATCCAAATAACTCCAAAAAGAACGCTTGCTAGTGGCCTGAATCCAGGGTCTTCCTGCGACCTTCATTTTGTCGTCCGTCCACCTTGTGGGCGGTCTTCCCTGCGCTTGCCAGTCCGGGGCCTCCATTCCAGAACCTTTCGGCCTCATCGGCCATCCGTTTTACACGGTAGGTACTATGTGCCCTGCCCTTTGCCACTTCACACTCACAGCCCCGCACTAAATTGAAAGAATCGTGGGTGCCGGAAACATTTACATATCACACCCAAAACCAGAAACTCAAATATTCTTTAGGAAGTAAAATAGTGCTCCTGCCGGTAATCGAACCCAGGACCCATGGCGCAGAGCGCAGAGAGTTGCCCGTTGCGCCAACTGCACGAACGTCTGACTATCAAATCAAATAACATAGAAAATGTTTTTGGAGTGGTGATAATTTATTAGATCGGAAGATCTATAACGTATTGTTTATTCTGTGACTTTCGGGATTCGGGAAACAAAACCGTACGTTTCCCGACTGAAGCATAATTATTCACCTGCGGTTATTTTGTGTTCTGCTTGAAGATATGATTGTGTTTGTGAAGCTTTAAAGCTTTGTTATTTCGTGGAAATATACCTACGTGGCGTGTGCGGAATACGTACTACATATTTCCTACAGAAATTATTTCTGAGATAATTGTTTCAAGTAGGCCACAGTTTTGGCACTAAAACTAGGATCCAGGAACTAAATCGGTACCATATAATCATAAAACTAATTTTCAGTGAAATCGTCCAAGAAAGGTTTAATACTGTTATTGTGTATGCCTGAAGCTAGTTTTTTAAACTTATTCACTCACAATCCCATACTTAATTAAAAGACTTATTTTGTGTTCGTTAGATAGAGATCCTAGCAGAGCCAGAGGGCTGCGCTAAATTATATATCTGACTAGCTGCGCCTCGCGAATTCGCTTGCGTTAGTCAAGTTTAAAAGTAGCTTTTGTGTTAATACTGGGTATAAGCTACGAGTAGATACATTTCGAATCCGTTTACAAGAAGATGGAAAAAGAAACATACTTAACCATTTACACACAAACTTTCGGAATTACAGTATTAGTGGGTAACCCAAGCCACTTACCACTTTACTACATTTACCACTGCCTAACACACCTGTTAGTGATTGTGTGACTGTGTCTATCTGCTAACTTGTTAAGGTTCCTAGCATCTATTAGCCTATTACTGATTGGAATAAATAATCGCACGTATCATTTCAACTTCAACGAATATCCGGCGAGCCACTGTTTATATCTCGTCATACGTAAAATTTTCCAAAAAAACAAATACGGCGTAGGTAAAAGCTCGTGCCTAAAGAAACATATCAGGTATCGTTCGTACTAATGCAGCGTTGTATTTACATTCTACACGTTTTCTCGGGAAACGTAACGGGCGGTGGCAAGTAGTTCCAGTACTTTATCCGCGTAGGCGTACTTCGGTAAACAAATTTTGTCACGTGTGTTACTAAATTGAACTATACGAAGTAACTATTATAGCATCTGTGCTATGAAGGGAATGCTTTTTTTTATTGTTGATAGAGAATCTAAAGTACGGGTAAAAAGAGCGTTGATTTGACTCTTGAAACTCTAGAATGTTTTTCTATTTAGCTTTCTTTACTGATTATACTATAAAATACTATACGTATTATTAAATTGAATACTAATCTTGTAATTAATTACTAAAGTGCACGTATGTCTGTTGAAAACATGACTAATCTAGTTATCTAATCACTCAAGAATTCTTAAATAAATCAATCACTTCTAACAGCCTTCTGCCAATCAAATGTTATCATTAACATGACGCTATCTTTATATAAAAAAATATTTTTACGTGTTACAAAATTTACGCACACATCACTTTTTCGTCTCGTCACTTCGTATTAATTCATCCGTCTGACGTCTTAAAAGGTCCCGTCCTCTTAATCCAAAAGGGTCTCTTTCACTTTGAGATAAGCTCGTAACTTGAGAGTTATTAATAAATCTGTTCTTAAAATATAAATACGCGTAGAAGCTACAAACAAAATAACATTCACGACGCCAGAAATATGCTAAGACGATCGAGTGACGCAACTTTTGCTTTGCAACTATGAAAATATCTGCATCCAAATCTTCCGTGACATCAATTGTTCTACTAGTCGTTTAACAATAGCATTTTTATTGTATGTATGTTATTCTCAGCAGACCAGCGTCATCATTTCCGTCCCAAACATAATATCAAGATCTACGTGGCGTATTTCTAAACGACCATTCTTTGAGTCATCTCCATGACTCTGTCCGTGAATCACAACACAGTCATAGTTAAACTCCTTTTACTTTACACTGGAGATATTTCATTAAAGCCAGAATTATTTCAGGCACACGTTCATAATATACAATGCGAGGGACGTAACCTGTGTGTTCAGATTCGAGTCAATAATATCCCTATACTGGATACATGATATTTTTCTTCTGCGACATCCTTGTTTACCTATCCGATTTCGGGGGTTGATAATAATATTCCATTTCGTTAACATTCCGAGTGGATTTCCTCGGAAACAATGGCGCTAAATTATTTCTGAGAATGTATCAAAGTCAAACATTCTGTTCCTGATTTGTTCCCGACTCGTATACAAATTTAGCTGTATACTCTGGAGAAATAAATAAAAAGACCTGTTCATTCCAATCGGACGTGTTCTGTGTACACAATGGACAGCATCAACAATGGTTTTATTCTTGCTAGTTGCAGCTCCCGAGTGACGTTATCCGGACGGTATCGGAGCAAAAAGCAATATGGACTGAGCAGTATCGACGGACAGGCCGTATATCACTTGCTGCACTAGACCGTGACAATCTGCGGGACTTGCATACCTTGTTGCATTACTAGCTCTAAATAAATCCGCTTTCATCCTACGCTATCTTTGGCCAGAGAAGCTGGTGCGCTTTATTGCACGACAGTCCAATTAGATTTAACGTCTCCTGACCGGAATAATCACAAGTGTACAGGGTTTTTTCCGCACTTGGATCAGTTTCAACCTTTTAACAACGATTTAAAGGAGCGATTTTTTAAGTGCATGTGGCAGCTCTACAGATTAGTAAGTCGTTTTATATATGGTTGTCACTTATATATTTCACATTGTATTATAAACGGAATAATTTATTCATTTAATTATATAGTTAGTGATGATGATAGTTACAAGAAATGAAAGTGTACTAGATGTTGAAAACACCCAGCAACACTTACATATTGTTTCAAATTATATTATTAAATAAACTAGCTGTGCTCCAAGCGCTTACTCCTGTTTCTTTTTCTTACTTAGAACTGCCCGTTGGCTAAGTTGGGTGAGCGTTCGCCTTTTAAGCAGTGTTATCGGGTTCGATTCCCGGCGGGAACACAAGTTTTCTCCCAAGGAAAATTTGTGTTTCTGGTTCTGGTTGTGATTGTGTATGTGATGTGAATGTTTCCGGCACCCACGACACAAGTCATTGAATTTAGTGTGGGGCTGTGAGTGTGAAAGCGTTTATGTTTATAGCCTTTTCAGCCGACTTGGCGTAATTGAATTAGAAACAAAAGTCAAATTTTTAATATTTACTATCAAGTAGCATTAATCCACAGAAACGTGGTAAGATCGATAATTAAAACTAAATAATATTCTCAGACTAGATAAAGAAGAAAATAATGTAGGTAGAGCCGTTTCCGCTAACACAATTAAGCTACTAAACAAGAATACGGGTACATTGTTTCCTTGGTGACTAAGCCCCATATTTTCTCTCTGCTTCGGGCTGTTACGAGAAATTGTTTGTTTCTCTTATATTAAACAACTATTTTACCGTTAATCCTCTCATCAATTAATCATCTTACATTTATTGTATTACTTCCGCCGATGGCTATATATGCCTACTACTGTTCTTTCCCAAATATTTTTTTGATATATTGCGCGTTTGTTATTATAAAAAGGTACTTTTTCAGCAATCAATCATGGCAGTAGACAATCTGGTCAGGCAGTATGTACGAGTTTCGGTTACAATTTAACATATTAGACATGTTAGGATTAGGTAATACAAACACACACGTGACTTCCACGACCCTTTCCCATCTATGATACCATCCAAGATTTTTGTGGCATGACTAAACTAGTTTCGCGGTGACACTGTCACACTTAAATATACACGACGCACTGCCTATGCCAATGCTCTAGGGAGCCAAATCCGAAAGTTTTCCCGGACTCTTCGTATCGGCAAAGTTGCCCCAGGGGCGTGACAGATGGCAAAACGGCGACGCCTAACTCATTTCTATTCGAAGGCTGTAAACTGTAAATGCATCATCTCTGTAATATAATAATATCCGCCAAAATCGCTTCCTCGACTCGAACATCAAAGGACTAGTACGGTGCAGGCGTTTTCGCTAATTTACCGATGAGCAAAGTTAGTTTAGCCCGCCGAGAAACAGAAGCGGACTATTTGGAACTTAGACACATCTGAGCAGAGTTGACATTTGATGTTGTTTTAAAATTCAGGTGTTGTAGGAACGGCGCATGCATTACAAGAGTGGATGTATCGACGCCATCCGGCGCTTGGAGTGGTGCCAGACCCAGGGTATTGTCACGAATAGAGCGCCACGTTCGCCGGTCGACGACACCGGCGTATATCCTCGTCACACGAACAGTGCTTGAAGATGTCTTGTGAAGTACGAAGTACACGTGTGCCCCGCTGTTCTACAAAGACCGCGATTCGTTTGTCATACCAAAATCCTATTTCACCAATTTCCCTGAGGCTGAGAAATGCCAATACGTATTACGGCGAGCCAAAAGCGAGATCAGAGAAAAAAGAAAACATCCTCGGTGGCCTTTTAACTCGAAGCGTTTGTAACTTGAATTATTTCGAATTACTTTCTTGGAGTCTTGCGAGCATGGAACGTTCCCCGCGGAAGTCGTCAACGGATGTTTGCAATTTGTCACTCAATATTAGTATCATTTCGCAAACAAACGTCACAGATCTAAATCGAGAGTCGCCTTGATACGGCCCCTCGTCGTTAATCAAACCACGATGACGCCGCAGCGGCGTCACCGTGCCACAGGGCTACGTATCGTACTTTAAATTTTAATATCCGAGTTAATTCTAATCGAAGTGGGCGAATGGGCGGCGATATCGCGGCATATTGGGATCCCCGTGACGATGACGTCGCATGACGCAAGGTGCGCCTCAGATAAGAATAGATTCGTTCTTGACATTGGCTATGCGTGCCTCCCGGGGTTGATCAATCGCACGGAGGCCAATGTCGCGACCTTCGCAGCTTTTATTCCCATTTTATACGATTTCCGCGCGTTTACGAGAAGCTTTATTCACAATCAAAGTTTCATTTCTGCTCGTGCAAATTCCTGATCTATTATCTAGCTAGCGTTAATATCTGCCGCTCGTCTCGGCTAATATCGTCGCATGCTCATTAACAGCTCCATATCGATACGCTTTGCTGCATTTGTTATTAATTGCACGTTGATGCTTTATAATGGGCCATGCTTGCCAAAATACAAATTAGGATACATCATCTATTACGGCATGATTTAGTACAAAAATTATCCGTGTCTGTCGACACATTAGCACCTTTAATAGTTTTATTGTACCAATTGTTCTCTCCGCACGCTAATATACAAATGTTCCACTCTGAGATAAGTGTCAAAAATGTTACTCACGTGTCACTTCACACATTGTATTCTGCTAGTGTCAATCGTTCGTCACGTTTATAGCAAAAACAGAGAACATGCTGAGTATATGAGTAATCTTCATTACGCGAGCGTTTTGGAATTTATATGATCCGCGATAGCGATTTAGTGGAGAGCAAAATGGAATAAATAGCATAAAAACTTGCTGTACCGAACGGGCCTTGTAGGATGAGGTTAGATAGAATAGACATACATTCCCGCGATTTAATGGGATTGATACGGATAACCGATGTATTATAAAGGATATAAAATGTGTGGTCACTGTTCTGCAGGATGACTCAAAGTACATCATTAGGCAAGATTATTCGCGATGATTAAGATATTATATCTATGCCATCTCCTTTTTACTACTAAACATTGTTGTGTTTATTTCTTATCTGTCAACAAAACCTAGCAGTCCTCCTCTCTTCTAAAATTATTGCGGTGCCCCACAGGGTCTATATAGAACTGTACTCCTAAAAAACACCTGTATATTACTATTATTATAGATTGCAATAAATAAATGAATATGAATATGAAACAACAAGACCTAATAAATATCGACTACTCTTGGATATTTTATATTTAGCAAGACAGTCAGTCGAACGTTTCAATTTTTATTACCCAGAAGCTATATCCACACTTTCATTTTTCATCACCACCCAATGATCAATTTCTACACGAGTCATTCTGCTCCATGCAAACATTCATTCACCCGCCAGCAGATTCTATGAAGCCATAAACTGATGCCGTAAAGTTGTCCAATAAATCTTTCTCGTGATAATTCAAGGATACTGCATCTCAGATCCAACACCTACGTATCATAAGTAGCAGCCAATATTTGACTTGTGTTTGCGAAAATGATTGTTGGTATATTAAATTAATGTTTACACCTGCAAATATCGGTGTACACATCTCACGAAGAACCAGCCGAGCGTGAGACTTTGTAGCTAAGCCGTAGTTTCAAACTAATGCTTTCGTGCAATTTACTCTTTGATGTTGGCTGCGTGCTTTAAATGTGCTAAGAGGAATTAACATTAGTTATATTAAAAAACCTCGTTTAAGATTCAGTCACATAATTATACGCCACACCAAACCAAATCATCTTGCACATTTTCTGTCCATCCAAAGGTTGTCTGGCAGAAATCGCCTAAAGCGATAAGACCGCCCGTTGTACTACCTCATATAATTGCATTATTTTAAGTTTTACAATTTTGCTTTTATTTGATGTGCAATAAAGAATGATTGTATTGTATTGTATTGTATATCAAACCTTTTTAGGTACAATTTATATACACTATCCAAAGCCTTGTTAGCAAAACTTAGGGGTTAATCCAATTGTTAAACAAAATCTGTAGCATCTATCCATTAAAAAGTACTCAAGGTAAGCTAGATAAAGTTAATCAGTAGTTAAAAGTCGACTGAGTCATTTTTCATCACATTTAGCAGTTATGTATTGCGGTTGAACATCCCGCTGGCTTGAACCCTTACCAAATTCTGTCAATGTAGTGGACATTTTTATATTATTTGCATATTTATTTGTTTAATAGTCTTAGTGTGGGGCTATGAGTGTGAATGCGTTCATGTTTATACATAGAGTGTCTATTTGCGACGAAATATCTTACATGCTCCTTGAAATGGCCGTAAAATTAGCCAAAGCTTTTACCTCCGAGTTATCTTAAAGATGGTTTCGTAATTCATCGTCCTTGAAATAGTAATGCACTTCACAAAATCCACGAGTCAAAAACGGGTCCAATCTCTAAAAGGGTTTTTTGATATTGGACCCGTCATCCTAACCCAGGGTGATTACTTTGCCCCATCATAGACCGGTTCCACTGCTCACACGTGTAATGTTGTGCTAATCTTCAATAACCTCTCGCGAAATAGCTTCCGTGTTCGGCTCTCATCCGGTAAAGGAAAAAGCTGGAAAAGTCTTTTATTGTTCCTGATTCTTGTTACCGCCAGCGATATCATCACTGAAATGTTATTTTCAGCTCCTAGAAAAATTCGAGAACCAAATATCTAAGAGTAAGTTTGTACAGATAGTGAATTCTTGTAAAATTTTTGAGAGTAAAACTTTGCTACGTTTAAGGCGAAGACGTCGTTCATTTATTCGACGAACAATAATAACAATTGTAATGTTTAGGCAAGGTATTTATATTATTTTTTTTATAACTTGTAAGCTAACGTTTAATCACTATCTCACCTCTTGATAAGTGATAATGTAGTTGAATTCGGAAATGGACTCAAGGATGGATGCTCTTTGGAGCGCCACCAGGTTTCTTGTGAGATTCTTCTCGAGATGTTTGTAAATTTGCGAATCTGGCGATTAGAGTCAATCTTTCAGGAGTTCTATGGGGCCTATGTGAATAAAAAAATCAATATACTTTATTGTATAGCTGCTGATTTTTTGCTTAGCTGTATGCTTATGTAACTATCCAATATAGGTATTAGTAGCCTGATTTATGTAGCAAAAGACGCACCGGCAACGCTTCCACGCTCATATTTCAGAGCTAATATGCTGCGAATGCACCTTGATGAATAGCCTTAAATTTCCCTTTTTTATCTCTGATAGGCTAGCGGTTGACCATTATCTCACCTGATGTTGAGTGAGTTGTAAAAAGTTACTTTACTTATGTATACGTAACATAAATTCAGCCCAACGACAACAGTAAAATGTATTCTTCTGAAAAAACGCTAAAAATACCTACAACGGAAATAATGACGAACCGAATTGCGCAATCGAAAAACACAGGTGATCCCGAACAAGAGTCTGTTAAAACTTTTTACCCATGTAAATTGACGCATCAGTGTCCCTACGCTACGGAGGCCCTCACAGTCCTAACAAAATACGCTACATAATAAGGGTCGTTTGCGTTTCAACGACCAATCCAATTACAATTTTCGTTGTCTGCGCCATCGCTCCCCGATGTGGAAACCAATTCAATTAGTACCGGGACGTCATGCGATGGTTTATGGGGTCTCTAGTCGATGCATTATCGTCCGAACCTTCGGACACTGAAAATCACTTAGCGCGAAATGTGTCCAATCTTATGTGTGCTAGTGGTCCACATACACCTTCGTGTTCATACAATGCCTTATACGAAGGTAACAGTTTCTAAAACACAATTTGCTTCCGTGCATAATTCTGCGCGTCGGGTGGCCGGGTGAGGCGGATAGACAAGAGGAACGCTTTGGTACCGAAACTCCGCAGTGTAGGAAAAAATCCTTCAGCTGACCACAAAGTCGGAGATACAAATACTATGTCCACAAGCAAGGCGAGCATGACCCCTTTGCCGAACAGTCTCAAAAGTGCGCTGCAGTGCCTGCAATGCCTTAAGCTTACCTTTTTTATGTTTTTTTTTTACAATAAAGGTAAAAAAAAAATATCTAATACGGCTCAACGTCTATAAATTGTAACAGTTTCCGTGTAATTTCAATTCTATCCTGTACTTAACAACAAATGTATATTTTTCAGACAAAGGTAAAGTAGTAAGCTACTTACTAGCCAAAAAGTAGTAATGAGGTCTCTGTTCGGGAGATCAGTTATAGTATAGTAGTGATAAAGCTAGACCAGTCAGTGATAAAGAATGTAGGCAAGATAGGCAGGTATATCTTGCGGTAAACACTTTTAAACTGCGCTGGATTTGCAAATATTAACCTGTGCTTGATTTTTCATATTACCTAAAATACGAAATCAAGAGCACCAACAAATGTACCAGTAAAACACCTACTACCCCAAATCAACCAGCAAGGCTCCATAGATTGCTCAAGAATAATTTAGTATCAATCAATGCGCAGATGATATATTTCTGAAGGATAGGAGTCGTAAATCTCAAAAGGTTTCTTATAAATGAGGAAGTTGAATTGGCGCACATTGCGATGTTGAATAATTAAACCTCTCTTATCTAAACTACTCTCGATAATGGTAAGGATAACTCCCTATCACCCTCACTACTTTTGCGTAACCTTATCGTCAAATATTAAGTTTGGCACCTACATGGAAACCAAAGCCTAGCTGGCCGCTAAGAAACTGGGTTTACTCGCAATGGTTAGGCAGTAATTCAGATCGGGGCAGTTTACCAATTTGTATCAAGCTCAAGCCCGATCGTGTATGGAATAACTGTGGCCACCTTAAATTGCATGAGTTAATTCCCATACGCCTAATACCTAATAACAAGACAAACTATCAGATGTGTTCCACTATTATATATACATGTAAAAGTTAAACCTGGAATAACACATAGGCTAATTATAATAACTTTACTTACATTTTGAACTCCTTTCGTCTTTAAAGCCAGTTTCGATTCCCGCGGCTAAAACACTAGTTTTCTCCCCGAGGAAAATTTGTGTTTCAGGTTCTGGTTGTGATTGTATGTGTGACGTGAATGTTTCCGGCACCCACGACACAAGTCATCAAACTTAGTGTGGGACTGTGAGTGTGAAAACGTTCATGTTTTATACCGATATGCGGACGAAGCAGCGTGGCACAGCTACGTAGTTCAATTATAATGCCTTGCGCTTCATAAACAGCTCGCAGGGTGGCAAGTGCCATTACTCGACTATGGACTCTTTGTAACGCTGACCACATCTACATGCTGTTAGATGTGTGTGGCTTGTGTCTACTAAACGAAATCAGACTTCAGTCGTTTAAGTAGAGACTATATTCGATCGACACTGTGCGCTATTACGTTCTATATGGCTATGTATTGCATGCAGTGAACGAACTCGCACATGCTCTGATAAGAACTTTATTGCACTGACGTTTCGCCGGCGATAGCACTGCTTGTATCAGTTAAAGTTCCGTGCGCATGCACCTTGTACATGGTGGTAGTAGTAGTGCCTCACGTCTTCGTCCTTGGCTATGACGTTATGATAAAGCTGTATAACAATCCAATATACAAAAAAATCAAAAATCCCGTCTGCGTAAAATGTGAACTTATTAAACAAAGAACAAAGTGTCTTCCTTTTAGTAGAGACAGTAAGGTTATTGGACACATTCTTAGTTTACTACCTACTCTACTTAGCAGTTTAGGTCAAAATTAAATTACTCATTATTCTTAAGGCTAGATCGTAATTCTAATCGTGTATCGGCGTCATTAACAAAAAAACTTATCTATTTCATCATTTTTTCGTTAATAAAACCTTATTTATTATTATGCGATTATATAAGAACTTTACAACAGCTTTACAATTAGTATTGAATAAATTCTATCCTTTGTTCAGACATTGCGGCGGTACAAAAAAAAAATTGTCGTTTATAATACTGGTAGATTTTTTTCCAACCCTTCATTACGTGCTGAAATTGTCCTCATTTATTTCCGCATTGATTTTAGTTATCCAATGTAAATCTGATACTTTGTCTCAGATTCGCTGAAAAGGTGACCTTTCCCATAATTTTCATAAGCTAAACGATCGCGGAAGCTTAGAAATAAATTGGTAACTTAACGACTTCCTGGTTCTATCTTATTGCCATTATTTTGCTTGTTTTCAATGTATTTTGAGAACGAATTCAAATAGACTTAACAGCGAGACAGTGATAATTAAGTCCTATTGTTGGACGTCACGTCACATATTACAATTTCCGTTTTAATGCCCACTGAAACTTGCCCTGGTGACCGAGGACGCTTTCACACTGACAGCCCCACACTAAGTTTGATGACGTGTAGCGTTGGTGCCGGAAACATTAATATTACATACATAATCACACTAATAACTAGAAACACAATCTCTTGGGGGGAAAAACTTATGTTCTTACCGGGAATAAAACCCGCTACATAGAAGGCGAACATGTACGTCAGCGGGCAGTTGGATACACGGATTTAATTAAATCCGATCAGCAAAGTCGTCCGCGAACTTATTACCTGACTGCCAAGAAAGGATTATGTTTTACGCGCGTATCTTGTATGTACTAGCCGTGTCCCGCGGCTTCGCTCGCCTTAATTAAGTTAAAAAGTAGTCTATGTGCTAATCTTGAGTATACGTACATTGGAAATTTCAGCCAAATCAGATTAGCTGTTACAGCGTAAAGATAAAACAAAATTGAACAAACATACCTACACACACATTCACACACACACTTTCAGATTTACAATATTAGTATGATTATAATAGAGTTAACTACGCGTAAGAGTAGTCATTTATAATAAACTGTAATGAATTACAAACATATATATATATATACCGTCATTGGTAAGTAGTGCACAATCCAGCAGGGGGTGGATTAGAATCGACAACTGAGCAAAATAAAATAAAAATATTTTCAACAAAATAAAAAAAAAAACCTTACTTACTGGTAAGTAAATTGCAGCGGAGACAGTTTAGAAGTAACTGTTAAGTAAACTATGGAAACTCTTAGACAGCTGCTAAAATAATAGAACTACGGAATCATTGAACTAATATATGACAAAAGGTCACTAGAGGTCACAGCTGTTCATGAATTACGAGAATTTTAGATACTTACCTATTCCCAGTAAATGTTGAATACATTGCTAAGTAAATTTATTGATTTAATTTACCTACATAGGTATTAGCAGTATCTAGCACCTACACCAACCGAGGTAGGTAAGTATCTAACATTCTCGTAATTCATGAACAGCTGTAACCTCTCGTGACTTCACGTCACATGTTACCTCAACTATTCCGTAGCACTTAGCACTCGTAGCATATGAGTTGCCATAGTTTACTTGACAGTTACTACTTAACTGTTTGCGCCACAATTTACTTACCAGTAAGTAAGGAGATTTTTTTTTTTTTTGAGTTGAAAAAAAAGTTATTTTTTTTTTCTGCTCAGTTGTCGATTCTAAACCACCCCCTGCAGGATTGTGCACTACTTACCAATGACGGTATATATATATAAATGTTATTTTGCATTCAGATTCATTGTATTTTAGTACATTTAGTTGTTTCAGAGCCTACTATTGAAATCGCAGATATACAAAAATACATAGTCAGATAGTCGACGTTCAATTTCCCCGTGTGTCCACGCTCTAATTTATTATTAAACGTATTGTGAATATCTAGTGATATATATATATTTAAATGCCTATTTACAATGGTTATTTATTTTGTGCACTCGAGATTAACTAACGGTAATAGGCTGTAAAATAGTAAAAGGGCCTGAATAATACACCAACGTGGCTTCATAACCACTCGCGCTAGATTTATTACTAGGCTTATGTAATAAATCTTGCTACCTACTTCTAGAGCTGGCTTCATTGCCTTTTGGAAATGAGTGTAATCTTTAGCTGTATCTATACTAATTTAATATATATTATTACATAATCTAAATATATATAACTCAAAGGTGACTGACTGACTGACATATAGTGATCTATCAACGCACAGCCCAAACCACTGGACGGATCGGGCTGAAATTTGGCATACAGGTAGATTTTATGACGTAGGCATCCGCTAAGAAAGGATTTTGATTAATTCTACCCCCAAACTAATTAATAATAATACTTCTTAACGCGAGCGAAGCCGCGGGTAAAAGCTAGTAATATTATAAAGCTGAAGAGTTTGTTTGTTTGTTTGAATGCGCTAATCTCAGGAACCGCTGGTCCGATTTGAAACATTCTTTCAGTGTTGGATAGTTCATTTATCGAGGAAGGCTATAGGCTATATTATATTTTGAAAAAAATGTGGGGTCCTTACTAAAAGCCCAATTAATATACCATTGATTATGAGTTTTTTGAGAATAACCTAAAATTGCATCTACCATATTATCTCAGCAGCACACAAAGGTTGACTGGCAGAGAATGCCTAAGGCAAAAAGCCTTTGTACATTTTATAAATGTACAGAAGTTAAAAAAATAATAAGATAAATAAAATCCTGAAAGTCACTATACTCCCCAAAGTCACTATTCCATGCTGACGAAGTCGCGGGCACTGCTAGTAATATATAAATCTAAGAATGTTTTAATCTATATCATTCGTTGCAATGCACACAATACATAATGTTACCTATATATCTCCTAAGTGTACAATCGCGTTTAGCGAAACAATGCTCAGTTCATTACCGAAATAGCAGCGATACATCATTCAAAGCAGCATAAAAAGCTCGTCTGTTTTGCTATAAATGGCAACCGTCATATAGCCTGTTCTATTATGTGTGCAGCCCTGTTACACGGCCCGTTGGCTGCGAGTGTCTGAAATGAAACTCTGCAGCGGTCTCGATTGGAAATCGATGAAACTTTCAATGTGAACAGATTGTGTTAAAGAATCGACCTTGTGGTAGAGAAATGTTGTGTGAGAAAATAAAAAAAGCTGATAGTTGACCGTTAGCGTAGAGGACTGTAGCTTGCTACGCCCTTTGTGATGGATTTGACTCCGGAAACTAGTCTAGGCCGGGATATATTCTAAGTTTTGATAGGTGTGAAAATGAATGACAAATAAAATAATTTTAACGCAAGCAAAGGTAAAAAAAAACGATTTCTTCTTCGGAAAAATAAATAGTCTTTACGACAATTAATTTTTATTTATTACAAAATTGATCTACATAACGGTAACGTACTACTTAGTATCTACCACTTTATCTCGATAATCGTATATCGTGACTTTTTGAATTGTAATTGTGTGTGGTGAAAATATTTCTGGCTCCTATGTGTCTAAGACTTGTAGTCTTCCGGCTTTGTGCGAGACAGTGTTAAAAAAAATACAGAGTGGGTATATATTGCTTCACTTATAAAATAGTGGTACTATAGTCTATTAACCTTACAAAAGCTTGTATGTCACATATTGCTCGATTTGAAAAATCTTATATCCCAATCATAATTATCAGATAGATATAGTGGGAATATTAATCCCCCTTGTTCCATAGAAGTTCATATAACAAATAGCAATAGAAAGAATGGGAATGATCCGATGTATTGAGGCAGAAACTAGAAATTGCGACGGACATGGCTATAGTCCAAGTTTATAAACATAAATAAAATTTCTAAGTTCTGAGTAAAATCCTATCTAACTGGTTATGACTGTGTGGGTTCTCTGACCAATCAGAAAAGTAAGATAATTTTACGACACTTGGGTAATACTTTGCTTAGCTACTATGTTTATGGTCACACGTTTGGATATACTGGCACAAAGATTTCTTCCATCGTTATACCACGGACATGAGACTATTTGATCATAGCTGCGTCGTCATATGCGCGCCTCTCGATACGGTTGCGATTTCGAAACTTGCGACAGGTTTGAGCTTCTTTGTACTAAATCCATGGCGTTTGGGCAATTTTCTTCTGCTCGCGGCTCTAGTATCATCTACCGAAATGGTACGTTCCCGAAATCGCCAATGGTCGTCCTCATAGGTGGAGATTTCGGGAATGTAAATACAGTGGAGTAGATAAATCAGTCGTCTAGCTCTAATTATATTGATAAATTTAGAGAGGAAATAGTATCGCTTGAGGCGGGGTTTGAACCCGCAGCCATAGGGTGTCATATTGCTCTAACCGCTGAGCTACCCTGCCTGAAGCGACGAAATTATTATTAACCTCTTACGGGGACACAACTTAGTTAGACTTATATCGGTATATCTTAACAAAGACACAGAAACACACAAGCACTTGCATAGTACGAGTGGTATATAATACGAGTATACATAGATCAACAATACACTAGTTCAAAATATATTTAATTGTAACTCATAAAGATATTGAATTATGATAATTTTGTTATTGTAAAGTCATAGAATTGATGCGCAAATCATAATTTGAACGTAATCGTAACTGCGCAGGACGACACGAGTACATTTTGAAGAAACATTAGTATTCCCGCGGCTTTCCTTTAGGATTACATTGTTTGTCGAAATCGTATTCAAACTACATATTATTTTTATACTAGATAGGCAAGCATTTAACCGCTATCTCACCTGATGGAAAGTGACGATGCGGCCAAAGATGGAACATGCTTGCCTAGAAGGTACCGATTCATGTTGAAAAGGTAGAGGTTGGAAGAAGGGTCGCGGCGCTACTTTTAGACTAATTGGCACACATCAAAAAAAGCTACGTCAGTAGGGAACCAAACCGGAGACCGCGGGGACGCCCGAGCCCCCCCAAGAGTGTCCATAAGGTCCTCTCGTTTCCTATTCAAAGGCTCTTCACGCTTTAACACGGCTAACAAGGTTAGATCTTATTTAATTCCTTACTAGCCGTGTCCCGCGGCTTCGCCCGCTATTATCAAGTTAAGAAGTAGCTTATATGTGTTAGTCCTAGATATAAGCTATGTACATTCCAAATTACATAAAAACCGTTCAGCCGTTATAGCGTGAAGAGGGAACGAATATACTTCCACACTTGCACACACACAAACTTTCGGATTTATCATATTAGTAGGAAGTAGGATATATATAATAATGTCCACCAATGTTTAAACATTTGCAGACGAAGAATAGCACTTGTGTAGACGTTTTTCTGACACTTATTGATTTATAATAAGCTATCTGACCCCGAGACACGATAAAAATATTATCTATATAAACAAACATAATTTGCCGCATGTTTGAAAGGTCACTTGAGACGTTTTGGCAGATTTTTTTTTTGTGTGCTACATTTTAAGAAGCTGCGGGGATAAGTAGTATATATATAAAAAAATATTGCCGTGTCTTAGTCTCGCAAAAACTCGAAAATGGCTCGACCGAATCGGCTATTTTTTAATCGACTTCAAGAAATGGAGGAGGTTCTCAATTCGACTGTATTTTTTTGTATGTGTGTTACCTTAGAACTTTTTTCTAGGTGAACCGATTTTGATGATTCTTTTTAATATGAAAGGATATGGTGTCAAGTTGGTTCCATATAAAAATTGCCCAGATCTGATCAAGGGTATATCGGTGTTAATGCGGTGAAGTAGGTTTTTCAAAGCTTTGCTTGCGTTAAATTATTTTGTCATGAATTATTCTACATACATACACACACACATACAAACATCTATCTCACTAAATTGTTTTGTATTGTTATACCAACTAGGAGAGTAAATAAAAATTGTACTTATCTAGGGAGACCTATAATTGGCTGTACTATATATATTTCATGTTTTGTATCTAAATTATCTTAATGCTATTGGTCTTCTGAATAAATAAATGATGTTCGTTATTGTTAGGACAAAGTTTTATATGTAATTTTTTTTACCCGGCGCGTTGCTACCCCAGAAGAAACAATCGAGGAATTATCGTTGAATAAAAAAACATACATTGATTATTAAATATAAGATAACTGACCAATAATCACATAATTTATTTCATTCTCTACTAATGTAGGTGTGTCTTACTGTCAATATTTGATAGAATCTACTTTGGACAAATATTTAGTCGAGATCGTAAACATATCGGACACCTGTTAGGAGCAATTGTGTTCTCTTTGGTAATATGACGTGATCGTTTGACAGTTTTAGTGGCCATTTATTACCATAATCACAGATTGTATAATATTTACCAGAACGCGTGAGTCGGCACGGAATCTTGTTTGGTAGTCGACAATTAAATTAGCATTTATTATTGCATAATAACTATAATATAGCTATCCTTTCAAAACGACTGGCTTGTTAATTTTTTTTTATGCCAGATACTCGTAGTATCAACTGTCTTGTTTAAAATATGCTTCATTAGGTGCTTGGCTATTTGTTAGATAATCAAATCCGTATCTTAGTTATCACAAAACCCCGAAACGACTTGACCTATGAAGCTGAAATTTATTCATAAACATTAAACATATTTCTTTATTGCAAACATATAGTTACATTTTACATTAGAACTAGTTTCATAACATAACATAAACATAAACGCTTTCACACTCACAGCCCCACCCTAAGTTCGATGACTTGTGTCGTGGGTGCCGGAAACATTCACATCACACACACAATCACAACCAGAACCAGAAACACAAATTTTCCTCATGAAGGGTGGGTACATATACCTAGGGTGTAGCAAATGAAACTTAAATAGCTCAGTGGTTAGAGCAATAGGACATGTCGCCCTTTGGTCGCAGATTCAAGATCTCAAGCTTCTTCTTTGAGTATAAGTCATAAAACTTAGTGTGGGGCTGTGAGTGTGAAAGCGTTTTATAAATGGCTGGTATGGCTATAGAAGCAAGAACAAAACATAGACAAGTTCTATATTAATATAATTAATTACTTAATTAGCTATCGGTCGTCAGCCCCAGTTAATTATTTATATCGTATCTGTTGTATAATTATGCCTAGCTAGCTTTCCGTTTGTAAACATTTTGATAAACACATAATTGTTTATAAATGCACTTGCACTAATTATTATTTTAAACGATATTTATTGATTTGTTGCTCTTTAACCTATGAGACAATCGCCTATAGTTTTAAAAATAAAATTGAAACTATATACAGCAAGACTTAAGTTACCTACAAGCCACCGAGCTTAAAGGTAACTCAAGTGCTCAAGCCCACCACCAATAGGTAGCGTTCCCATGGCGGCATTGCCGAATAGCAATGTATTAAAACTATGTTGCGCCTCTTAATATGCACGCCAACGACAGTGAACACTTGACACCATAGACTTAACAGAGAAGATAAAAAAAATCATTTTAATATGTATATGAGAAATCATAAAACAGAAATTGGAGTAGTTGTACCACGCAAGATATGAGAATAGTTGAAATGACGTCCCAAGACGTTTCTGTAATTATACTTTTACAGGTGTTATACACCTATTTTAAAACGTAGGAGTACATTAATGACAAGGATGCATGGAGGCAAAATGCACAAGCGCTTTCTGGTGACAACATAGTATAGATATACCTAGGTTAATATTATTCCTGTATTAGTCATTTAAGATTGTTTTAATATGAATGAAAAATGCGTCGCCTTGTTTATTGCTAGGTTCTGCTCGAGATTGCTGTATTTTTGCTAATCTGGCATTAGAGTCATAAGCTTTCATAAGTGCCTTTTTGGGGTAAACATAACATAAACGCTTTTACACTCACAGCCCCACTTCAAGTTCGATGACTTGCGTCGTGGGTGCCGAAAACGTTAACATCACACACACAATCACAACCAGAATCAGAAACACAAATTTTCCTTGGGTAGAAAACTTGTGTTCCCGCCGGGAATCGAACCCGATACCCCTGCTAAGAAGGCGAACCACAACGAAGCGCTTTGCTTCTACGTTCATCATTCGTACAGCGAAGGAGTGGAACTCATTGCCAGCGTCTTTGTTACCTGTACAGTATAATATGGGTGTCTTCAAGTCTAGAGTGAATAGGTACCTTCTAGGCAAGCCTGTTCCATCTTTAGCCGCATCGTCACTTTCCATCGGGTGAGATAGCGGTCAAATGCTTGCCTATCTAGTATAAAAAAAAGGCAATGGGCAGTTCATGTGAATAAACAAATTTGAATTTTGAATACAAATAACGTAGTAGGTACTTACCTGTTGATGCATTTGATTGGCTTAAGTTAAACTTACTTAATAACCACTAGCGTTTCCAAGGCACCAAGTTTGTACTTACGATTCCTTTGAACCTGTTTGTACAGCAACACATGTATGCTCGCTGCAACAGGTGGTATTTATGGCACACAACAATTGCACGTACCCAGTAATCAGTCGCACCGCCCACCGCGCTCGCCGATTGCCGATTGGCAATCTTCCTGTTCCCGATACTTGAATTTCCCGACAATTGAATGATTGGGCAGATGCCACAGAATAAATAAGTATCACCGGTACAGATTATGTGATAGGTGTATGTAGATTGTGTGACGTTTTTGTTGTTAGTGAAAAGTTCGTATGCCGAACAGAATTTCATGTATTTTAACTCCACGTGAGCCGATTTCGATTTTTTTTTTTAAATTTGTACGATGTTTTTTTCTAATTGTTCCCATTTAAATTTGATCAAGATCTGATCTCTAGTTATTGAGTTATAGTCAATAATGCGTGTTAAATACATTAAATCTGATCAAGGTTCCGAAGATAAAGCGGTGAAGTCGGTTTTTTTTAAATTATTCAAACACACGTTACACGATGAACTTTTGCCTGAAAGAATCCTATTCACTCTAGACTTTAAGACTCTCATAATGTTCTTATCGGGAAACACAGGACGGGCAAGGAGTTCCATTGCTTTCTAGTTCGCATTATGAGGATATGGAAATAAAACGCGTCGTCTTCAATGTAGAAGTAAATTATAGTATCAATCAACACCCTTTACTTTATATATTTTACTAGCCGTGCCCTTCAGCTTCGCCCGCTATTATCAAGTTAAAAAGTAGCCTTTGTGTTAAGTATTTTAATCTAAGTAACATTCTAAATTTCATCCAAATCCGTTCAGCCGATAAAGTGTGAAAAAGGAACAAACACTCACATACACACTTTCAGATTTATAATATTAGTAGGTTTCAGAAATTGTTGCATTCAGCTCAGTTATAAGACAGTTCTTTTATATTCATCATCAGTCCGCCGATTGCCACCAACATAATCTAATTTATACAATACAATACAATACAAATACTATTTATTGCACACCAAGAAAAATAACAATGAACAATAGAAAAAATAACATTATAGCAGTACAATCGTCGGCCTTATCTCTAAGCAGCGATCTCTTCCAGGCAACCTCAACCTTAATTTATTTTACTTACAAATAAATATTTTAAGTACCAGTAGATATCTTCTAGGCAAGCTTGTCACAATACAATAATTCACTTCGAACTCGTATGAATCGACTTAAAACAAACCCTGACTACAATTATTATGAATACAATATCCTGTGACAGGCCTCGGTATTCTAAAACCCTGCACAACACAGATCATGCAAAGTATGTCTATCAGTGCGACACAGCTCGTCGATGCTCGCTTCCTCCGCCTCGCCCAGGCATTGTGTGCAAATCGCCCCATATTGCAATAAACTCATAATAACAGATAACCAAGCTGTATCCCACAGACTTATCCCACTGATTTATTATTCAGATACTGATTTTACATGAGCTCTGTTAGGCAGGATGATAGTCGTAAAAGTAATGATTTGTATTTGCTTGATGGATGAATTTGTGTTAACAGAAGTAACCACATCATAATCATTTTATATGCTATTATTTAATTTTACATGTCTCTCTGTAATAAAATCTTGTAAGTTAAAGATTTACTTTCTGGTTTTCGATTGAGCTGAAATTCATATCTAAATCGGATGTTAATTTGATAATGCAATATTAATATAACATGAAGCTGATCTGATGATGGCGTTGGAAGGTGGCCATGGGAACGTTATAAAATGACGTATTCCCGGCGAGTTTATAGGCTCGATTCCCATTGACAAGTTATTTGAATTATAACTTTTTCCTCCTTTTATTTAACTTAAACTATTGAGGCGAAGACACTTTTTTCATGCGTTCTTTATGAGCAGCATTTATAAAACACTCGACTACACTAACACTAAACAAGTTCAAATGGTATCGTTCTTTTGAATCTCACTGTATACAATTAGTGTGATCAAGGGTAAATTGGATGACTTGACTGTTACAAAAGTTGTAATTAAAGAACAACAATCTCACGAATTCTATTACTGATATAACCATAATATCGTTAACCCTAATTTTTACGCGCCTTATTTATTTGTTTAATCTTTTCTACTTACCTAACTTATCACTTTCCATCAGGTGATATAGTGGTCAAATGCTTGACTACCGAGAATAAAAAAGACCGGATCCCGTTAAAAAAATATATGCAGAATAACTTTATGACATGTAAAATTATGCGAATTAACAGGCCCCATTTTATGTACATGCAGGCTCATTACTGTACATTATGGTGTAATGTGCACGTCCGACAGTATTTCTAAACAGCAAATTTATTTAAACTATTCGTAAACACATTTCACGACTATGATTGTCTATAGAAATCGTAACAGCATCATAAAGCGTAATTTCCCTTGTTGCAGGTCGAACAGCGTGATGTCCCGGGCATCGACTGCGCCCACCTCGCCATGGACACCGAGGAGGGAGTCGAGGTGGTCTGGAACGAGGTCCAGTTCTCCGAGAGGAAGAACTTCAAGGCGCAGGAAGACAAGATACAAATGGTGTTCGACAATCTCACAAGGCTCGAACACCCCAACATAGTCAAGTTTCATAGATACTGGACGGATACGCACAACGACAAACCCAGAGTGAGTATAAACATTTGTACATTGAATTTTCATCCTATAGTTCTCAGTTTTTGTCATCGGATGTATTGGGAGTATTGATTGGAATTGGATGCGCTATGGAACAATTGAAATAAGGTAAGATAACCTTTTAAATATATTACTGTTTTTAAAGGAAATTTGATGAAAAACGAAGATTGGAGAACGGATTCCAGAAGATTTTCCTCAACAGGATATGGTATACTTATTTATTTATAATCGTATAGGGCTTCCACGTTAAATTAGATTCAGTATACATGAGAAATCCAAGCCAGATCTTGAATAAAATAAAATATAGAAAAATAAAGACAAGCTAGGGTCATACAAATAAGTCGATAATAAATAACAAGTTATATATGCCATTCCTTTGCGACCATTTTGAGCTTTTGGTGTGGCTTTGTGACCAGATTGCTGTTCCAGATCTTCTCACATAGACATCCATAATATACAAGTACTGTGAAATACTATCTTTAGGAAGCTTACGCAAACTATAAAAAAGATATTATTGTAATTGACAGAACTTTCACTACTGCCCTTCAAATACTTCAAAGCAGTTCGGAAATTCCTTGCACTCCTACTTTATTTCTCCTAGTACAAAATAAATTAAAAGCAGCATGTATGATATACGCTATTCTGCAAAAAATCCACACACGAAATTAAATTGATTGATCTCCTCACTTAGTCATTTCATTTGCGGCAACATACATGAGTAATCATATTTTAATACAAAATCTAAGGTCTGTATTTGACACCTTTAATCCAGTGACGGAAAAAGAAAATGAATCTGTCATTGAGTCAAACATATTCAAACTGTAGAATTAGTCAGGAATCTCTCATTATCTAGATAAAAAAGTTTTAATTCAATCGTTTGTTGAAGGTGTCGACCATTGCTTTGAAAAGGTTAGGTTCCCCCGTAGATAACTAGATATTTTTCTAATTTTCAGGTAATATTCATAACAGAGTACATGTCTTGCGGCTCGCTCAAGCAATTTCTGAAGAGAACCAAGCGTAATGTTAAGCGTCTGCCGCTGCAGGCTTGGAAACGCTGGTGCACGCAGATATTATCGGCGCTCAGGTGAGACTCAAGTTCCTCCTACTTGCAGGTGTGCTGGATTACTGAGTACATGTCCTGCGGGAGCCTCAAGCAGTTCATGAAGCGGACCAAGAAAAGCCTGCAGCTGCAGGTCTGGAAGCGGTGGTGCAGGCAGATTCTGTCTGCGCTCAGGTGAGTCCTGGCGCGCAAACACCACACTTCGAGCTCTGCACTGTGTTCTTAGTTCTATGTCCTGTTTAGGAGGATTTGCAGATTGCACTCGTCAGGGTTCAACGGTCCCTGAGACCCGATGATGAGTGGCAAGACTGGCTCATGCATGTATTCATTCCAGTACACTTGTTACATTTAAAATTTGAATCATGGATCATGTTTTTAAGGACGGACGACCAACTATGAATCAAGGCCCGATATTCAGATATCAGGCTTATAGATTCAGGACTTAGTCTATTCTAATATCTTCAAGCTTTTCACATTGCATAGAATTATAGGGCCTCTTTAATATATCATTCATATAATATGCTACGATAATTATGTGTGGTCATCTGTTCTTACACAACTTAATGTCATACCAGGTTTAGAATGGAATGGTGTCTGTTAAGAATTTCTAATCACTGTTTTATTTGACTACACTATTTATACGAAATACCTTCAATACTTTCTACTAGGTTAAGATTGAATGTAAAATTTTGCAAATTAATTGTAATATAAAGAGCTTTGAAGATAGCTTCAATATAAAGGAACTGCATCGAAATATATTACCATACCAACTTAATGTGTCACTGTGAATAATAAATTATTCTCGATTGTTAATATACTTTTAGATTAGTCATCCACTCTTAACTACATTTTCAATAAATCTGCACGGTTTGAAATCTTAGTTCTCGCCGAGTCTAATTTTGTTTAGTTGTTCGTTAATATCATTAAATTTTCGAGTGAGTTTTGTAGTAAATGCTTCTGTATCGTTCACAAAAATAACTTGGAAGTGACCTTTGCAGCTACCTTCACGGCTGCTTGCCGCCCATTGTGCATGGCAACCTCACATGTGACACGATCTTCATCCAGCACAACGGGCTGGTGAAGATCGGCTCCGTCGCGCCTGACGCAATACATCATCACGTGAAGACTTGCCGGGAGAACATGAGGAATATGCACCTAATAGCGCCAGAGTATGGATGTGAGTTGAAGCACGTTACAATGATTTGATATTATGTACCTATATGTAAGAACAGTTTATTGTCACTGTTACTACCTCTACCAGTATTTCACATAAGGAAATATTGGGCCTACTGCAGCTTGGTAGACGTCACATCTGTTTTTTGTTTCCTGAACATGCCGCGGTTTCCTCACTATGGGCGGAACTATAGCGGACTATAATTAGGAAACTGTGTAAGTACACAGTTTCCTAATTATAGTCATTGCATGTATTGTATAGCCGAAGAATAAGTTATTGATGATATATGACTCAAAACTATTTTTAAACCTCTATTACTCTATCATTAATAATGATGATATGATTTAGACCATGTTGTTCAAAGTTCCTAAGAAAAAATGGTTCATATAGATTTTCTAAATTATTTAAAGCTACGAATGAACCTCTATCCTAGGTTACCGGACGACTTAATGTGCGATGCCTTATAATAATTTTCCAGCGTCTCAAATGGTGACACCCGCCATGGACATCTATTCCTTCGGCATGTGTGCGTTAGAAACCGCCGCCCTGGAGATCCAGGGGAACGGGGACTCCGGAGTTCATGTGACAGACGAGCACATCGCGCGCACCGTCGAGTCGTTAGAGGAGCCCCGACAAAAGGATTTTATTTACAGGTACTGTCATAAAACGCGCTACCCTACTCCGACGCCTTTCCTCTACCATCCTTAGAGCTAGTGGAACTAGCCCGTACACTGTCTAATATTTAACAATTACAGAAATCGTCTCATATTTTTAGCGGATACGTTGGTACTTTCAGATGTATAAACAAAGACCCGGCGAAGAGGCCGACGGCACGCGAGCTACTGTTCCACCCGTTACTCTTCGAAGTGCACTCCCTGAAGTTGCTGGCCGCACACACTCTCGTAAATACCACAGGTCAGTTACCAGGCTGGGCACATTGCACATTCGTTTCACTTTTCTTCCCTTCAATGTTAACCAAAGACTTTACAAACTCTCGGCGGCACAGGAACGGGAGTGCAAGCAATCGAACGGCGAACGGGCTAATATACAATGTATTTGTGTATGGGGAGACGATAATGTACGACCTGATATTTCACTGCCCGATTTTGTACAGCCAATAATGCACAACCTGATAATTCATGTACCTAGATTCGAAATATCAGGCCGTCCATACCCGGGTCAACAATTATTGCCTGTACAAAATCTGTCTGTATCGATAATATACGGCCAATAATGTACAACCAATAATTCATGTATATGGCTTCCAAATATCAGGGTGTGCAATAATGGCCGCGTTAAATCACTCCGTGTCGATATTGTACGTCCAGTATTGCACAGCCAATAATTGGAAGCCAACCATAGTCAAACATATACTCTCTATGCGATTAAAAACATTTGCTTCTCTGTGGTCTTATATGACGCTGTATTCTGTCAAATTTGAATTGTGGAATTACTCTTTTAAAAATAAAGTAATGAACGATTGTGGCTGCAAATCTAGGTAAGGTTAGGTTTGAACTGCGACAAAATAAAACTAAATTATTAAAAGAAAAAAAAATGAACAAAAAACAAAATGTTATTCGTCATATCTCGATGGGGGGCTACGCGCCAGCCCGTGCTAATAATTTCCGACCTGTATTGTCACGTCCTGATATTTCGTGTATATTGAATACAAATATTAGTTTCGTCTTCCTGGCTTCGTATTATCGGCTGCACAAAAGCGGTCCGTGTTTTTATTTCACATCCAATAAAGTACGGCCCGTATTGCACAACCTGATAATTTGAAGCCATACCACGGAATATCGGGTGCGAATTACTGAGCGGACATTATCAGGGCGTGCATTATCGGTCGGACAATATAGGGAGGGTGTACGTACATGTTCCAGCGAACATATCGGAGACGATAACGGACGAGGTGGGCGGCGGGTCGCAGGGCGGGCCGCTGGCGTGGACGCCGCGCGCCGGCGGCACGCACGAGCTGCACGCGCGGGACCTGCCGCCCTCCGCAGAGAAACTGGAGAAGTTCGTCGAGGACGTCAAGTTAGTGCCCTCCGTCTGTGTTACATAAACGTTGACGCTTTCACGCTCGCAGCCCCACACTAAGTTCGATGACTTGTATCGTGGGTGCCGAAAACATTCCTATCACCCCCAAGATCGCAACCAGAACCAGAAATACAAATGTTCCGTGGGGAAGCGAACGCTCAAACGATTAAGCCGACGGGGAGTTTACATTTGCTTGACATACCTCCGGTACGATCGAAGCGTTTTGCGTTTTCGAAGGAGCGGAACTCGTTGTCTGCGTCTTAGCTTCCTGAACGATACAATCTGGGTGTCTTCAAGCGAATGGGTACGTTCTAGGCGAGCATGTCTCATCTTCGGCCGCATCGTCACTTTCCATCAGGTGAGATAGTGGTTGAATGCCTGCCTACCCAGCATAAAAAAATGGAGAACGGGAGTCGTCCATCCAAAATAACATTATCAAATGGCCAAACTTCTCTAGGCCATCCACATCGAAAACCCGTGCATCAGCTTCTACTACTTAAACACATTCGACCCCACTTTCGCAAATATCATTATCATTATCTAAAACACTTACTGGAACAGCATAGTCGCGATCCGGAGCCATCCTCTGCTACATAAAAGAGCTGGGATGGCTCGGATTGTTGCCGTCAGGAGAAAATGCACAATAAACCCCAAGCGGGACGCCAGGGCAGGCCATATCCCCCCTCCCACAAATTAGAATCAGTGTCCTTCACGTCGCCGTCTTACTATCGCGGCAGCCGAGGAAACTCGGCGCCCGCTCGCGGGGGACAAATTGCAAGTTTCGGGGTGAAGGGTCGAGGAGCGTTAGTAAGGCCAAAACGGGGCCCGAGAAACTCATATTGTACTGAAGGGAGACGGAGGCACAATTTATTAGCGGGTAAAGCGTTTCGGTTGGCAACGCTGTATCCGCTAATACTCGGGGGGAAGGGCCGGCTCGTATCGGCTGGGCGTGACGCGGGCGTGTTGCAGGTACGGCATCTACCCGCTGTTCGCGTACGGGCTCGTGGGCGTGGGCGCGCGCGCGGCGTCGCCGGCGCCCGAGCCCGCGCCCGCCGCCGAGCCCGAGCCGCGCGACACGGAGTCCCGCCGCGTCGTCAACATGATGTGCAGCCTCAAGCCGCACCAGGACCAGCCGCACCACGACCTGCTGGTACTGTGCTCTACTCTACTGTACTCTACTGTACTCTACTGTACTGTACTATACGCCCGCCGCCGAGCCCGAGCCGCGCGACACGGAGTCCCGCCGCGTCGTCAACATGATGTGCAGCCTCAAGCCGCACCAGGACCAGCCGCACCACGACCTGCTGGTACTGTGCTCTACTCTACTGTACTCTACTGTACTCTACTGTACTGTACTATACGCCCGCCGCCGAGCCCGAGCCGCGCGACACGGAGTCCCGCCGCGTCGTCAACATGATGTGCAGCCTCAAGCCGCACCAGGACCAGCCGCACCACGACCTGCTGGTACTGTGCTCTACTCTACTGTACTCTACTGTACTCTACTGTACTGTACTATACGCCCGCCGCCGAGCCCGAGCCGCGCGACACGGAGTCCCGCCGCGTCGTCAACATGATGTGCAGCCTCAAGCCGCACCAGGACCAGCCGCACCACGACCTGCTGGTACTGTGCTCTACTCTACTGTACTCTACTGTACTCTACTGTACTGTACTATACGCCCGCCGCCGAGCCCGAGCCGCGCGACACGGAGTCCCGCCGCGTCGTCAACATGATGTGCAGCCTCAAGCCGCACCAGGACCAGCCGCACCACGACCTGCTGGTACTGTGCTCTACTCTACTGTACTCTACTGTACTCTACTGTACTGTACTATACGCCCGCCGCCGAGCCCGAGCCGCGCGACACGGAGTCCCGCCGCGTCGTCAACATGATGTGCAGCCTCAAGCCGCACCAGGACCAGCCGCACCACGACCTGCTGGTACTGTGCTCTACTCTACTGTACTCTACTGTACTCTACTGTACTGTACTATACGCCCGCCGCCGAGCCCGAGCCGCGCGACACGGAGTCCCGCCGCGTCGTCAACATGATGTGCAGCCTCAAGCCGCACCAGGACCAGCCGCACCACGACCTGCTGGTACTGTGCTCTACTCTACTGTACTCTACTGTACTCTACTGTACTGTACTATACGCCCGCCGCCGAGCCCGAGCCGCGCGACACGGAGTCCCGCCGCGTCGTCAATATATTTTTTTTTATTAATTATATGTCTATAGACAAGCGTTTGACCACTACCTGATGGTAAGCAATGATTGTGGTCGACGAGGATGGAGCACGCTTGCCTAGAAGATGCCTATTCCCTCGCGACTTGAAGACCCATATTGTACCTATTAGGGAACACCGACTCAGGTAAGGTGTTCTAGAAGCAAAACGTTTTGTTCGCATTTGTAGAATATCTACCCTATACCGATGTCTGCTTGTTCGATGACAAAATGGGAATGGGGGAACTAGATCGTGTAATTCCTTGGCACGTGTCAAAATTTGACATTGACATTTGCCGACAGAGAGCCAATGACACGTGCCGTACATGACGGCGCAGGAGTCAAGGCCAGGTCAGCAGCTGACATGGCCTTGTCTCCTGCGCCGTCATGCACGGCACGTGGCATCGGCTCCTAAAGAATAAATAATAAATTTTAATTTTTTTTAAATATTTTTCTAAACTTAATAAGATTTAAAACACAAGGACATGGATTATGTGTAAATTGGTTCCAAGTTACACATACATACAATAAATACATACACACATACTACATAATATGAGTACATAAATATCAATACCAAAATAACTGAGCATACTACTCAATTTATGACTACTAAAAACACAATATTTAAATTTTATAATTAAGAATTGCGTCCTCTTCTCTCTTAATTTGCTGCGCCCGACAGGGTCCATAAGAGACATTGTACCTACCTTTTGGAATGTAACACCTTGTACTGTATAGGCAATAAACAATCTGAATCTGAAAATCTGAATTTGCCACGTTTTACATACGATTATGTGTCCGACACCTCAGCGTCAAGAGACCAAAGCTTAACATGGGGGGTTTGGCCGCGAAAGTAAAAAAATGGCGTTGTTGATTTTGTATAATTTTCCAATACCTGTGACTTTCGAGTGTTAACGTCTAATAATGGTGTATAATCAAGGGTATAAATGTAGGCAAATCATACAAAGTTGAAAAAACGTGATTTTTGCTTTCACTCCAAAAAGTTTTAGTGAAGTTTCTACCACTTTACTAGGGCACGACTCGACTACGACTGGACCTCGACTCTTTCGCTCGAGTTCGACTGGGACTCGGGACTAGGACTGTTAATATGAAATACACTAGAAATATAATATTTCTAGACACCGAATGCACAAGATTGCGAAGCCAAAATTAATAGAAAAAAAAAAGCTAATCGTGGTCGTGTTCCAGATGACGATCCTGCTGCGCATGGACGACAAGATGAACCGGCAGCTGACGTGCGCCGTGTCGCGGCGGGACTCCGCGCCGGCGCTGGCGCACGACCTCGTGCAGCTCGGGTTCATACACGAGGTGCCCGCTCTACTCACTTGTATTGCCAACTATTCATTCACTTTACATGTTTGTTTTTTATGTTGGATAGGCAATTTGACCACTGTCTCACCTGAAATGGATTTGTGTGTTAGATTTTGTTCAGGTACAATTTTAAAGGTACTGAAATAATTTTCCTACACTTGACGATTTTTTATAGGAATTTAATCAATATTGGAATGGCAAAATGCAATATCAATGGCCGTATTTTTTGATTACGTCGATTCTGATTAGCTGGCTTTTAGGTTTGACTTTATGAAATTTCATTTTAATACCTCCACTATAATCCTTAGGGACCCCCTGAGAAAAAGAGTAAAATCGCTGGCGTCTAAATAGACCGCCATCTACGAATTAATATTATAAACTACAGCGAGAGGTTCAACTCGTCATCCCCGCAATAAACTACCTACCGGAGCGGACAAAAGTCCAAACGGCAAGCCATTGAACTCGTACAACTCGAGCTGACTTCATATCATATCATAATCATATTTATTGCAGATATCAGGTAAAACAAATAATAGCAACGACATAAAACATGTTGTTAGTATTATAGTACAAAAAGAAGTAATTCTCTAGGGGCCCCAAACTAGGCGTAGCCTGTATCTTGGGCGGCCGTCGCTCGAAAGAATAATCACATGAGCCGGACGTGATCCGCATCAGGGACCGATAGGTTTCTTAGACATGCAATAACTGTTTGTTCTTCGACATCGCCGTGGTGAACCAGGGGAAGTTTCGAAGAAGACTTGTTAGTTTTGTATCTGATATGTAGTCATTAACATATTTCATATATTGGACACGTACGAGGCATGCTGCAGGGATGTAACTTAAATTAGTTAACACCTTATAGAAGGACAACCGCAAGTACCAGAAGGTAGTTCGATTCGCTTTAGTATAATAGAGTCCCCCCGGCAGGCGGACCGCGACAAGATCTGCCGGCTCATGGAGGAGTCGCTGCGCAGCAGTTTCGGCCCCTCCCTGCCCCCCGCCGCGCCGCCCCCGCGCCGCGCCGCGCACGTCGCCAGCTAGTGCAGCCGCCCGCCTGCCGCCTGCCGCCTGCCGCCGCGACGTCGCCAGCTCGTGCCGCCCCGCCCCCGCCGCCGCCGCCGCCTGCACAGTGCCGGGTGCTTAGCTAATTGTACCCCCCTAGAGCCGGTGGACGTGGAGCTCTCCCGCTGGAATGTTCGGGAAGCCGCCCCGATGTGGAATTATCTGTTGTATCTAAAATTGTAATTTTCCGTGCGACGTTGAACGTTTTCCTTTGAAAATAAAATTATGAGCCCGGGTCTCCTCCGGGGGTGAGGCTTCCGTCGAAGCGGGGAGCGAAGATCGTCTAACTTTCTGATTTTGTGTATTTCTCTGCCTAGTTTGAGTTTCCTGCCGTCGTCAATTTACGTTTGGTGCCGGCGGGAAACGTTTCCTCGTCCCGTCCCTTGGCCGTCGGTGGCGATGGGCCTCGCCCTTAGAAACTTTTTTGCGTGCCTTTGGTTAAATCTGCGACGCTAACTTCTCTTAATCCCCTTCAAAATGTAAAAAAAAATACAGGGCGTGTTATTGGGGTGACGTCGGGTGCCGCGTTTAGCTCGTAAAACCTTAATAAATATTCTAAATTATATTCCATACTAGTCGGCTTCCCCGTCGCTAATCTTATAGATCGTTATCTAGCGTCCTTAGCGCGTAGACTATTAAAAACGGCGGCCCCAGGGCGTCACCCTGAGGAACACCTGAATTAATTCTGGTAAACGTTTGGTGGGAATTACAACTGGATACGTAAATTTGGAATATTTGGGGCGGTCTGATAACAGATCACGTGACACCGTTGCTTTGAGGCTTCGGGTGTCGGCACCATACACGTTATATATAGTGATGTACCCGGGACCCTCGGCTCGATATCGAGCTAACTTAGTGTAGCCGAGCCGAGCATTTGATATCGAGTACGTACGTTCTAGGATCAAAATCATACCCGTTTAGTTATAGAATAGAATGTAAACACATATTTATAATTAGCGAAGGAACCTTATGAAGAGATTTTGTATCGCATGTATAATGTACGCGTAAGAGTGACCGAACGAACGAATGCGAACCTCTAAACTAATTCTATATTGTTCTAAATCACTTTAAAACAATGTTTGGAAGATACGAGTGACGGAAGCAAGTGAACGTGGCTTGAAGCACTGTACACGATAGTTGTTACTTCTTAGTCGAGAATACAATTGATCGCAAGTCACAGGGTGGTAGGAAACTTTAATTATGTGGAGGTGTGGTGCCAACAGAACAATTGAATCTACGTGGAATATCGTCAGATATAACTCGTGTCTTTTATCTATGTAAATTATACTATTCTAAGGCTTTTTCGCTAAATAAATTTATTTTAAAGTGCGATATCATCCTTATGCTAATATACCAGATTGAGCTGTCGATGTTCTGCGTGGTTTGTGTTTCTTTTGAAACCACACCTCTCAAAAAATACTAGTCGAGTGTGAATCTAAAACCGAAATACCGAATCGTCACATTTAAGGGTAACCCTACGTGAGATTGATAATTGTTCAAAACTCGATAACTCCAAATGGATAAGTAAAAGACATCAATTATTTTTGTCTGGTTTGCACATTGCTTGTGTGCTTGTTTTTTCTACGTAGTAAACACATACGCCTCGATTGACAGAATGGTGTTGGTAATTACGGCAGAAAAACTCGACGAAATATCAAGTTCGGAGTCACGAGTTGGCACAAACGATTATCGATATCTCGCAGGGCAGCACTACTATGGCGCATGAGATACACGATAACGAGATGTAAATTTTGAATAGAAAGATTCGGCACGGTATAGTTATATGAACATCGAGAATGCTTTAGTGTAGAAATTTTGTATGAATGTGTATAATGTAACAAATGATATTTAAAATATAATTACTTATTAATATATGTATAGTGAGGCTTCCTCTTAGAGCTTTATGGATGTGGTTATAATAAGTATACGGTAAATTGAACATACTCAGTTTAAAGATAAGGTTGAAATTTGTGCTGTGCTCGCGTCGGTTGTTGATATGACATTGTTGGTTTTGTTGAAAGGTATAGGAATATTTTGTTAAAAATGGGTTTACGGGACGTCTGCATAAGTAATGTTATATCTTGTTCCACGGGCAGAAGCTTGATGCACATTTTTGCTTCCAAACCATTTTGAACAGCGTTTGTGCATCGATTAAATCTTCTCAGCAAAAAGTTGTTGTTTCGACTAACATCAGTTACCAATCCATTGAACTAGAAAATAAAGAATTTCCTGCAGTTTCTTATAAATGTTAATTAGTGGCGTGTGCGGTACTTTTTAGCGTTTCCTTACTACCGCCTCACCTATTAAATTATCTTTACATAAAAGTAATTACTTTAGTGTAAAAATCATTTAATCAGTGTCATTTTAGTGTACCCTTACAACCGCTCGACCTATTTCTATGGGTTACAGTGAATTCATGATTTTTTAGTTCAATGGATTGATAACTGATGTTAGTCGTTTAAAGCAATTTCAAAACATCACCTCTTACGTAACGTCAGTCGATTTGTCGTTCGCATTCTGTCAGCTTATTACTGAAAGCTCAAAATTTGCAATATGCAACCACAGCTAAACCGTCACAAGGGATTTTTACAAGATCGTTTAAAACGAACACATAGGCCGCTTTAAAAAGAAACCTTTAGTGTAGATTATAAACACGGTTTAAGACGCCACGCGTGTCGCAATTGTAAAAAAAGAAGGTGTATGTGTAAACAGGTTGAGAGATAAGTTAAAAAAATAAAAAATAATAATAATCAATTTATAAATTTAAGTTCTTAAGCTACCATGGTCACTTTCAGTATAAATGTTTGACAATAACATGATATTTATCAAGTATTTCGTTTGTTTTGAGTTTCCGGTATTTCGGTCTCTGTTGCAAGCGCCATGATCAAACAAAGCGGTTAGATGAAGATTAAGATTTAGGAGGATACGAAACGGTCTACCCGCGCCCGTAAACGTTACTGCGTTGGATACCACTTCAGTCATTCCGTGATCATGGCGCTTACAACAGTGCCGAAATATCGGAATCTCAAAGCAAACGAAATACTTGATAAATATCCTGTTATTGTCAAACATTTATAGTGAAAGTGACCATGGTAGCTTAAGAACTTATATCTCTCAACCTGTTTACACATACACTGTTTCAAACACCTTTTTTTCACTCAAAATTCTCAAAATTTATATATATTATCAAAATCTCAAAACAAACGCAATAAATGGTAAATATCCCGTTATTGGCACAAACATTTATAGAGTTAAGAGATATTCTAATATTTTTATGCAGACGTCCCTTAGCTAATATTAAATGGAGTCCGTAAGGTGCCCTCGCACACATTAGAACGTTAAGTCAATTGTACCATCGTGTGATCACTATGTACTAAGGAAGTTACAATGTTTTGCATTTATACACATTTAGTTCCGGTTTCCTTTGCTTCGATATACGTAAATATACAGTGGTGCTAGTTGGTTTGTACGCACTACAATCACTGATGTTGAAAACAAGGCACCTTGTTCCTAATTTTGTTTCGTTTGAAAATACGCTAGTTTTTTGGTGCTCATTCCGAATTTAACATAGAAAAATTGATAATTTATTATTTTGTTAAATTTACGTTTGGTTAATGCTAGTGGTGCCAAAAATACGAGGTGCCAACATGACGTCTTTAATGATTCGTTGTTCTCTTTATTTATGTCGTGAAACTTCCAGCTCTCATTTTAGTTTAAAATTATATGATACTATTATCCCGCATTGTTTTTATACTAACAGAACGCAGTAATAATGTGTTACAGTCAATTCCTGCCGATTTGGAGTTGTTAAGAAACAATAGTATTATTATGTTCGCGTCAATGTATCCGACTGCTACAGGCCAGGGCTTTCGACTGAGCTTTTAATTGCTTCAATTAAAACGTTTATCATATTGCCGTTTTTTGTTCCGAACTCTTGCAAAAGACCAGTAGCAATATTGTAATATGCGTTTACAAACGCGCCTCGTCGTGTATCTATATTAGTGTGCGTGTGAACAAGTGCTGCAGCCAGTCACGCACACTAATACATCGTATTTGTACACAATTTACAAACAACAGAGCTCGTATAAAAAAAATACAATTAATCACCGGTTTATTTATGAAACTATATTACAATCCAGTCGAAACGCCCTTATTGGTGGTTGTGTTGCGCCGAACATTCAGCTTTAATGACGCGAATACTTCCCATTCCTGCAGGCGAAAGTCGATGGTATAACGGGATGAACCACTGATTAAGAATTAGGACCTATCCTTCATTTGGAAAATCAATTTTATTTTGGAGCTACCAAGGTGCAATATCCATCAATAATATCGCTCTATTGTAGGTTGAGTACATACATTATTAGGCGGGGCTACCTTTAAAATGATGATATTCCATATAATGTTTTCTTTTTGTCTTGTATAGTCCAGTGGTTCATCTCCATGTAAGGTTTACAAGCGAAGTGAAGACGGCTACTAAAATTGTAATACTGTTGCATTGAAATCTTACCAACCGATAAAGGTAACATCGTAAGTCGTTATCTGTACCGAAATTAAACTTTATTACAACTATATGGTAAGGTTTAATTTTGATTTTAGTAGCCGTCGAAACGCGGGGTCGTGGTCGTAATGTATCTAGTGTAGTAAACGAAAGACTGGCTAAAGTAACGAGTAAGGGAAGAGTGTGGAAGGGACGCCATCTGTCGGGTTGTCTGTCAAGGTAATTGAAAAATATCAATAATTTAAACGTAACATCAATTTTCAAATGTCAACCAGGATAAATGTAAGCTGGGTATCTTTTAATAACGAAACGAACCATTTTGTAAGTGAAATTCAATATATTTAATTTGACGTTATTTATCATTTATCGTACATTCTGTATGATAAATGATAAATCCGCGTCTAAATGAAGCTATTCGCATAATTATGATTGAACTTCCCTCAGTAAGTTCGTTTGATTATTAAATGATACCACTACACTATCAATGCTTGTTAATAACGATGTCAATTTACGTGGATTGTCGCCATTAACGACCACAATGATCGTGATCATTATACAGATTGTGTATGTGCTAGTATTGTTGTCAAAGAATATATAGCCAGTTGGTTGCCCAAGAGACCAATTTTACCTTTAATACACAACTTATCGCTGGGCCGCAATGTGAGATAGATAACTCTTTATTGTACACCATAAAAAAATGACCTTAAAATGAAATTGGGCTAATACGGTAGTGAGATATTCTAAAAACTATGCTTGTGATTGCATGACGGCCGATGCATTTTTTTTTTTTTTTTACTCTTTCACACTCACAGCCCCCACACAAATTTCGATGACTTGTGTCGTGTGTGCCGGAAACATTCACATCACACACAGAAACACAACCGGAAACACAAATTTTCCTTCGTGAGAAAACTTGTGTTCCCGCCGGGAATCGAACCCGATACCCCAGCTTAGAAGGCGAACGCCACCCAACTAAGCCAACGAGCAGTTCAAGTACTCTGCACATCCGCCAATTACAATCCACCAATCACATCTGCTGAAGGAAGAAACGAGATGGAGCTTATGCGTGTTATTGGTCCACGAGACCTAAGTCCAACAAATATAGTCTGATAACACTCCAATACAAAATGTCATCGTTAAAAGGGAAAAGGCACTCCTTAACAGGTAGCAATCAACTGGTTATTCTATCTGCGATTATTTGTGGTATGAACACAAGCCGCTGGATTTTTCAAAATATGTGTACATTTAAAAGCATATATGTATTTTTGTATTGAAGCCAAACTAACTTAACCAAAGTGTTTGTTTTATAGATGATTATAGTGACAGACAACTCGCGGAGGCGAAGTCGCGAGGCAGGTATATAGATACTAAATGGAATGTTCTTGTAAATATCGCTTTTAGAATAAAACTATAACGTTATAATATGATTATATTATTATAATTATTGTAACTGAATTTAATGTACCTACCACGTAAATAGTATTTAACTGAACGTCACTACGCGATATACCGATCTATTTATTTTAACTTTTATTTTTAATATTTTATTGTCATAACTTATTTTTGTTGTAACAATCTTGTAAGCATTATTTTGCTTCGTTTTTCGTTATTTTTTTATAAAACATTTCTGGTTTCAAAAATCTTAAGTTCTGCCATCGATCTACTTAAAACAGATACTACGCACGGAATATGGAGTTGAAGTAGAGTTGAAGCTTACGGCGCGAATACACTGATAACCCATTAATGTATCCGTTTTACTTAGACTCGTTACTTTTTGACATAAATTGTAAGAAGCTTTTCAAAAAGTGTGGGGGTTGGTAAGGAATACCGTTTATTTTACTATTATTTAGAGAACTAGCTTTTGCCCGCGGCTTCGCTCGCGTTAAGAAGTACAACAAACTTTCATCCCCTATTTTATCCCCTTGGGGTAGAATTAATCAAAATCCTTTCTTAGCGGATGCCTACGTCATAACATCTACCTGCATGTCAAATTTCAGCCCGATCCGTCCAGTGGTTTGGGCTGTGCGTTGATAGATCACTATGTCAGTCAGTCAGTCAGTCACCTTTGAGTTATATATATTTAGATATAGATTGGGGTATCATACTCTTTCTAACCATTTATATTACTATTGACATGTGGACGCGTATACATTTCATAATGTTTGACAGGCGCCATAGACAAAAATAGATAAAATAGACGCTGTTTCTTTACAGTAGTGAAGCGACGTGTTCTTTAGCTCCGATATTTATCGATATCGATAAGAATTGGTTGGAAAGAGTACAGTGAAGTATTATCCGCTTCGTGAGCTTCAACCCCATGTTCTGTCCAAAGTATCCGTATTTTGTAGTATAGCGATGTGCTGTACTTTCATATATTTTCAACTGAAAAACGCACCATTTTTTTTTTATATTCATTCTTCTATTTCGTTATATTCAAGTGTATTGCAATAATTCGGAGATGCAACTTTTAATGTTCCTATATAATGGATTTACAAGACGTTGTTAGAATTTTAAGTTTTACATGAATATTATAAAATGATGTATAACTATTGTGCTTTTTATGACACATATTTATGCATAATTTGCTATTAGGTGATTTTACTTTGCGATTTTAATTCTACTACATGTCATGGTCCACGCGATAGATCCCATCATAACATCGATCGATATTTACTCACTATCGATCGACATTGACCCTTACTATCGGTCGACATTGAACCATAATATCGATCGACAGAACAAAGAGATCAATTTTTAATTGGAATTTCGAATTAGTAATTCTCGTTACTCCTTGCTCGATTTATTATTGATCATTGGTGAATCGATCGACACATCGTCCATCTTTTATTTATTTGGTCTTTACAAAGATCGCGTGAGATTAGTTACTGAAGAAAATTTACTCGTAATGAAAAAAATAACTAGAGATGGGTAAATCGCAAAGCTGGCCTATATAGTACATGGTCCATAGTCAATTATTTTGTTCTTATTTTATAGTGCCTTTATATATATTTTTTTTATTCTTTCAACGTCTATAGCAAAGTGCTTTTTATTTTGTTTTATTATTGGTTGTTCCATTTTATGTTCTTTTTTTACGAAAATGAACACATTGATACGGATAATTGTAATATGAACCTTAACATTTTTATATATAAGTTTGAACCCAACAGTGTTCTGGTTTTAGTTCATCCAAAGAGGAATGTGTTCATTTAAGAAAATTGTTCTTTTTTTTATTTAATTTGAGTTTTTAATAATTGAAATTGTATGATAATTATTTATTGGATCCAGAATTGCATTTCAGTCGTTTTCAGCGTCTCCCTGCAGTAACCGAGTATGATGTAGCTGTAGCTTGATTATGATGTAACATACATAATTATGATTATGCTCAAATGTCATATAACTATGTAACCCGAGATGCGATCGAACGGTCGAGTGATGTTTGCTACTCTAAAATGAAAAATGTCAATAAAATTGTATTTTAAAAAGTACCTATTTTGTTTCAATATCAACCTGCTCTACCTTAGTAGGTATCACTTTTTTATGTTTGATAGGCAAGCATCTAACCTGATGGAAAGCTATGATGCGGCCGAAAATGTAGCATGTCTGACTAGAAGAAACCTATTCACTCTTGACTTGAAGATTGCCAGATTATACCGGAAATTGCCGGACTGCCAGATTGTACAGATTATACAGGAAACAAAGACGCGGGCAATGAGTTTCACTCCCTCGCAGTACGGATGATAAACATAGAAGCAAAACGCTTCGAGCGAGCTGGAGGTATGTCAACCATGAATGGATGACGTTTGTCTTGTTGTTAGATGGTACAACGGGCTTGGAGGAATTAACTCGTACCTCGACACAAGTCGTCGAACTTATTGTAGGGCTTATCACACTAATACCATATATACGAAAGTTTGTGTCTAAATGTGTAAGTATGTTTGTTTTCTCTCCGGAGCAGTACCAGATTCTCAATAAAATTCACCATATTTTCTTTTCGAGTTGTATAACGGCATTTTTACCCTAAACGGGTTTGGATGAAAAATTGAATATTCTTAACTTAAACCCAAGATTAGCTTTTTGGCAACTCTAAACTTAATGTCCATGGGCGAAGCCACGGGGGACCTGCTACTTAAAATATGTTGGTAGGTGATACTTACAAATTAACTATTCCATAAATTTCTCTTGTATATAGCATATCTACAGAAAATGTCAGGAATATGAATATAGCTATTCAACGTGGAAACGCAGCCAGTATTCCGTACACTTTCCTTCAGCAAGCGGTTTACAACATTTTTGAGTGCTATTTGTTTTATTTCCTTTTTTATTCTTAAACTTTTATATAATTATAAAATATATGTGATATATTAACCCAGGAATATTAGTATAAACCTACCAAGATACGAAATGCTAGAAGTCGAACGCGCATTCAACTTAGCCAACGGGCCTCATGACAAGTGATGACGCTGTCGAAGATGTATCATGCCTGCCTAGAAGTGCCGAGAGGAAAGAATTTAAAAACATATGAAAATTGGTGACGAAGTTCATGAGTTGACAAATCGTGTGTCCACGACATAAATCGTCGAGCTTAGTGTGGGGCTGTGAGCATAGAAAAGAATGTACTCTATCCGAGGCTGTGAGTGTGAAAGCATTAGTTTATATGCAGACCGCAGTTTACTTGACATTTGTCTTTTCTTGAAACTTTAATAGGATGTTGCGCCTCTTGACTCTTGTCAAGGCGCAAGCGATTTCCTTATAGTTACATACATTTTAAAGACATGCAATTTTCAGTATATCTATTTATTACTATCAATAAATATCAACTATATACGATATCCCGTAACTATTGAAAACATACAACAAATTATTTTACTATAAAAAGAGTTTTTGTATTGTATGGTATTAATTAAGAAATAACAAATAAATCTATTAGTATATTTACTATACCTATTGAGGTCTAGTTGCTAAACGTTAGATAATGGGAACAGGTTTGATTTTACGTAGTGCTGAACTAAGTATTTTCAGGATTCAGGGAAAGAAAACAATCATTTAACTACCTGAGTCAGAATTTTATTGAATAAAATAACTGTTAACATTTTTATGGAGACTCGCTGCGACAAACCTTTGGACGCTGAAAGAAAGATGATAATACAAAATACGCGCATTATTTACCTTAACATTTTATAAATTAATAACAATGATGAAAACTTGAGAAATTGTTATTTAATATAACTGTCAATTTCTGCTGCAAAATCTGACAGGTATAAAGTCACGCAATTTCGGGATGATCTTCAGTTTACGCGATGTTAGGCCAGAGGAACAGGGTCATTTTGATATGCAATAAAATCTGTGTCAGATGCCTAACATGCACAATTATCGAACAACAAGGTTAACTAATTAGGCAATTATAGCACAGGAACTACTCCCGGAGCAGCTACAGCTCGGTCGGACAGGTCCGGCACAGAACACGGCACTTCACGGAGGTACCGTACAGTCGCGGAAATCGTTTTCTTTCGCTTTCGCACGAAGTTTAGCCCGCGAGCTCCGGAGATAGAACGCCACACATTTCTTTGGTAACTATCGGACATCGGCTCGCCTACGCTAACAACACAAAAAAAGAAACTATAAATAACGACCACCTAATCGCACTCTAACGTAACTTTGCGAAAACCGGTGCGAATCGGGGCAACGATGGCAGAAAAGTAAATCTATTTACATAACGAGGATCGCGAGCGTCGCACGCGAGGGCGCTCATAAAGCGCGCGCCAGCGCCGCCGCCGCCGGCGCCGCGGGCGCGGGAGGCGCGGGCTGCGGCTCCGGCTGCTCCTTCTCCTCCTGCTCCGGCACGTAGTAGTGCAGCTCGTAGGCCGGCGACAGCTCCACCGTGAGGTCGCAGGCGTCGCAGGCGCGCCGCGCCGCCGCGCCGGCGCCGTACAGCCGCCGCAGGAAGGCGCGCGACGACGCCGCCGCGCGCCCCGCCTGCTCCGCGCGGTGCACGACGCTGCTGTTGTACAGGATCGGGAAGTCCACCTTGAACCTCTCGCTGTTCCGGTTGAAGTCGTCCACGAACCGGAAGAGCGCGTCCCGCCGCAGCTGCGCCTCGAGGTCGTCCGGCGGCGGCGTCCGCTCGCCGCCCTCGAAGCCGCGCGGCGCCGCCGGCGGGAACGGCGCGAACGGCGGCCGGTCGTCCTCGTCGTCCTTCGCCACGGCGTCCAGGAAGTCCTTGTAGTGCTTTATGAGGTAGGAGCCGCGGTGCGGCGACGGGCCGTAGGGCGCGAGAGGGCGCGGCGGCGCCTCGGGCGCGGGCGGTCCCGGCGGCGGGTAGTAGTCCTTGCCGGGCGTGTACGGCGCGAACTCGGGCGGCGGCGTGGGGCGCGCCCGCTGCTCGTAAGGCTGCGGCTCCGGCGTGCCCGGCGCGACCGGGGCGGGCGGGACCGTCATGAAATGTGGCTGCGGCGAGTTTTCGAAGGTGAACGAGTTGACCTTCTTTTGAAAGTCCCGGTCGACGCTGTTCCCGCCCTTCAGCGTGGTCCGCGGCGGGAAGTACTGCACGGTGGGCCTCCGGTCCGGGAAGGAGTGCATGGGCCGCGTCGACTGCGGCCCGAGCGGGCTCGTGGGCGGCGCGGGCGGCCGGGTCGTTCGCGGGTCGACGGTGAACTTCTTCAGATCGATGTTCGGCAGCTTCGCGTAGTCCGCGTCGTACTCGTCCGTGGTGTCGTAGTACTCGGCTATGTTGAAGAGCTTGTTGTTCGGCTTATGGGTGGTGAGCGGACCCAGCTCGTTGAACAGACTTTGCCCGCCTTTTTTGTCGTCCGCTAGATCCATCCCGGTGCCCATCGGCGTGGTCGCTTTGAAGTCCGTCGGCGGATCTGGCTGCGATGTCGTCGTGGCCTGGAATATTTCCGATGAGCCGAGCGTTGAAAATATCGGTTCTACTTTTCCTGTGTTGTTGCTTTCGGCCGAGCCACCTTCTTCGTAATCCGTGTAGACCACTTCGCCGTCTTTGTTGGTCTTCGTTTTCTTGGTTTTTCTCACTTCGGCTATCTTCTCCAGTCTCACTCTGAGATCCGGCACGTCATCTCTCGCGTCTTTTTCTTGTAAACTGTTTAGTTCCGTTTGTGTCTTATTCTTTAGAACTTCCTTGAACGATATAGAGGAGTTCTTAGGTTTGAAAACTATTCCCAGGGAGCTGATGCTTTCGTTTCGCCAGCTGTTATCGTCCGGGTCTCGGACGAAGGGCTTAGCGGGTTGTACTTCTATTTTCTTCATAGGTTTATAGTTGGGGCTGACAGTGTAGAGCGTCGTCCGGGTCCGCTCCGGCGCCTGCTCGATGGGCTGCACGCTCAGGGTATCTGTGGTATTCGTGGAGGTAGCATCTTCGTTTCCGTATCTGTTAATATTTTCTTGGCGATTCTTAATGGCTTCTTCTTCTAAAAGCTCCTCTTGTAACGCGTCCTCGGCCTGTAAATTATAAAAATAAAATATTTTGTAGTAGCCACTTTCTATAACAGAACAAATATAGGAGGAGTAGGTACTGAGAAGTGTATTATATAAATACATAAATAGGTATAAATATATCATACCAATTGGCTTTGTGACTCGGAGATGGTTGCCTTCGTATTATGGGTAACTATTTCAGGAGTCATGGTGTCGTCTCCAATCCCATGTACTTCTTCATCATTGGCTTGGTAGTCTTTGCTTTTACCAGATCTTTTTGACGATTTGTCAGAGTTATCTAAATATCCCGCTCGTTTAGTTTCAACTGTTGCTGTTCCTTTATCATCGGTACTTTCTATAGAATTAATCGATCGTATTATTGTGTCTACAGATAAGGTAGTTTTTCCAGTGTCTACAGTACTAATGATTGGCAAGTTTGTATTTGGAAGAAACGTCGTTTTCTTTGAAAGATCAGGCGTGACGTCGGCTTTTTCATAATTCATAAATATGTTAGAAGTTTCAGCTTTCATGTGCTCACTTTCTGATTGCGTTGTGAGCAGTGCAGGTTCGTCGGTGGAAATTCGTTTTCTGACAATCGTAGTGTAATTTTTACGCAAAGGCTCAACATTTTTTGTATTCGAAGTATACATAGTTGTATCATTCATTTCAAAGTTGGAATTTATTATGGTAGATGCTTCAGTAGGAGAATTTTGACTGAAAATTGTCGTTAAAAATATGTTTTCTGTCCTCATGTCTGAGATATCAGACGTAGTAGTGTCAAAAATGTTTATTTGCGCTGTAGCTTTCGTAATTTTTGGTATAATTGTGGTGGTTAGCGTTTCTTCGTGGTCCTCAGCTTTTGTAACTGCTGAAAATATTGAGGTGGTTGGCGTTTTGACATACGCCTCAGTATTTATATCTGCTGGAGCTCTCACTGTGGTCGCCTCATCCGATTTCGTATTCATCATGGTGTTATCAAAACTTGTTTGCGTTGACAGTTCTTTTAGTGTTTCTGTTTCAGTAGCTAACTGGTCCGCGATCGTAGTAGTTGCAATCACAAGATTCATATTTTTTTCCTTTTCTGTGTTCCTTTGTTGAGTTTTCTTCGGTAATGATATTACACTTTGACTTAAATTGACATCATTTTCAGTATTTCTATTCTTAGTCTCTGTTACATACTCTCCAGAATCAAAAACTTCGACTGTATCTGACATAAGCGTGGGAATTTTCATGTATTCAGTTGTGGGCATAATTTTCATAGTTGTCTGTGCAGTAAGAGTCTTTTCAGTTATTTTTTTTTGGTTCTCTGTGGTTTTCTGTGTAGTAGCTTCATCACTACTATTATTTATCGTTGTTTTATTCGAAAGTATAGTTGTGATTTTCGATTCATCCAGTTTTCCATCCAAGGAAATGTCTTTTCCATCAATTCCTATAGGTGTTGTGATGATGTAAGTGCGATTGGTTACAAACCCGCTCACTGGTGGTCCGATGATTGCGATCGCGATTGCCAACGTAATCGCGAACGACCTGGAAGTTAAAGAACATACAGTTAATGCTCTCCTATAAATTTGTCAACATCATAAGCACAATTTCTCGCCTGTGATAAGAATGCATCACACTAGAGACTTCATTGCCATTCTCGTTTAAAAAGATAAGCAGATTTAATTATATCCATTAAAGAATATAATAATCAAAATCTCAAAACAACTAACTGCTTATGATTATGTATCCGGTTTATAATTCATATTATCTCATGTACATGTATTGGCAAACCGAAATCGGACAATGGGATATTATTAAACATACTGGTAGAGTTGCATTTCATATATAAGTTGTAATTGTTGTAATAGGAGGTAAGTCATTGTGGCAGAGGAGTCGTGTTTTGACTTAGTTGCATACATCTATAGCTACATTGTGAGAATGCGGATGTTTGGAATTAATTATAATATATTTTGAATTAGTAAGGCGCAGTCATATTTTCGCCGCCGATTTTCTTGCCAGGTTCATCTTGAGATGGCTCTTCATTGCGGTGAATTTTGCAAATCTGGCAGTAGCGTCATTTACGAGTGCCTCTTTGGGGCCCATGTGAATAAAAGATTTTTAATTAAAAAAATTGAATTAGTTTGTGCCCAATGCTGTAGCTGGCGATGATCGAAAATAATTTCCAACTAAAATACTTGTTGGGATTTCATGAAAATATATTCATAGTGATTGTGAAGGTAATTGATAATATGTATATAAATAATTAATGTTGAAATCCTATTTCATAGGTCCTTACAAATAACAATCCACAAATGTCCAAGCTAGACCCACTCATCATTTTAAAATAAAATTATAGAGAAAAATAAACACAGAACATAAAAAAATAACTAAATAAAACAAAAAACTAAATGGGCTTGCATCAACGCTAATCATGCCTCTTAAACTGCTTTTTCCTTCGAAAGGAATAAATAAGAGGTATATTAAAACTAACACACAGATCTTTCACATGACATCACATCACACTGGTATTATTTATTACCTAACGTATGTAACTCGATCTGCCTGTTTGTTACTTTTCTTTCATGACCAAACGTACAGCCGTTTTGTCATGAAATACAATGTCAATTTGGTATGGATATATCTCATATCTTGAAAAGAGATACTACTTTTTTAATACATTCATCAATTACCGCGAGGTGCATTTAGTTTTTTTCTGTGATAGCCTGCTATTGTTGGTGGGGTATGTGATTGTAGTAAACACGCCCTTTTTAATGCTAGTTAGGCAAGCAATTGATCACCCTCACCGGGTGGAGAATGATAATGCGGCAATTGATGTAGTATAATTGCCTTAAAAGTATCTATTCACTTTAAACTTGATAAGTCCCTAACTTAAACTATATGTATACCTATTTTATTAATAACTAGCTTTTGCCCACGGCTTCGCTCGCGTTAAGAAGTATTATTATTAATTAGATATAGATCCCCTATTTTATCCCCTTGGGGGTAGAATTATTCAAAATCCTTTCTTAGCGGATGCCTACGTCATAACATCTACCTGCATGCCAAATTTCAGCCCGATCCGTCCAGTGGTTTGGGCTGTGCGTTGATAGATCACTATGTCAGTCAGTCAGTCAGTCACCTTTGAGTTATATATATTTAGATATATAGTGTGATGATAAGTAATTAAATGCATGTTAAGGTAACTGTAATAAAACTTGTTACTTAAACCAATCGTGGAAATGAACAACTTAGAGAGAAAACGGGCATAAAACTCACCGAAGTGTCGAAACAAGTTTAGATACTCATCGATCCTTAGGATGCGGTAATAACCGTTCGTGCGCACGCGCAATAAATAATGTATCGTTTAAACTACGAAAATCACTTTAACTTTTATTGTGAGTAGAGTAATTACAACAGTTGTACAATTTGACATTTGAAGGATGGAGAAAATCAAATGGTTATTTACTTAATCGGGGAAGTTACGATGAGTACCTATAATGTCGGAGTAGCTAAAAACTAGGGCGATATATAAAATTTCCCGTATTAACAAAAACACGGGAAATTATATGTATCGCCTACTACAAAGTAGATATTTTTTTATATTAGGCGATAATTATATTTATGACCTCTCCAATAAGCCGTAATCGTGCAGTTTGCGGCACGAGGGCTTCGTGCATCTGTGTCTGGAGTTTTATCAACTTACTTCAATAATACTCTGAAACTCTACAGTACAAATTAGTCATTGAAATTTTGAAGAAGCACTGCTTTATGAGGTTGTACTAGTAGAGACTGTTCACAACTTTACTGTGTACCTGACTACTTCTATAACAGTTGGACGGATTTGAATTAAATTTGGCGTGAAGGATATCAGGACCCGGAGTCCGCAGACGGTGGGCCTTACGGATTCGTTCTTAGGCTACTTTTTTCGTAGATCCGGGTTTGTGCTAACAGACTATGACCTGACATCTATGACCTAAGCTAACTAACTAATGAAGTTTTGGCAGCTGCGACACAGTTTTACACTACTGCAGGTGTCATCGTTTTACCAAAATTTTTGTCTGTACAACCTTGTTTTTATCCTAAAATAAACGATTTTTTCATTTTTTTTTTTCATTTGATAATAGTATAAAACTCTATCAAATTGTACGATTGTATAGTGCGTACCGATTGTTCACGTGCACCGTGGTCGGTCAAGCGTAAGCGCGGATTACCATATCGCCCTAATTTGTACCATTGCAAAGTTGCAAACATCCACATGTCAAGTCACGATGTGCAATGTATTTGTCATCTATAGGAATCCTTAGACGTATATACATTAATGATAATAAAACCTTTTATATGCACACAAAACGATATGTCTACAAAACTTTAGATCCCTGGGTCCTACACTAGGACGACCTCTGCCGTGTTAACATTGCTCGACTTTAGTAACGTTTTCAATACAGTAAAATTTTATATTCTCCTTTTAAAATTTCGCACATTTACCATATCTCGGTGGTAGATTGGTTTTATCTGACCGTGCTACAGTAGCGGGTTCGTCTATGTTTTCTTCTTGGTACATGACGTACATACACTAGCAGTAGTGTATCATAAGGCGGTGTCTTAAACAATACAATACAATAATTCTGTATTGCACACCAAATAAAAGTAAAATTGTAGAACTAAAAATAATACAGTTATATGAGGTAGTACAATGGGCGGTCTTATCGCTTTAAGCGATTTCTGCCAGACAACCTTTGGATGGATTAATGAACCATCTTATCTCCTTTGTTATTCGCTATTTTCATGAATACGATCACCTAAAAGCTAACTTCTCTCTACCATCTTTATGTGGCTGAATTAGAAATTTACTATTACCTGTGACACTCAGATAAGTTATGAATAGCCACGTGCATTGCATAATAATATAATATTATATATTAAATTAAAAAGTATCTTTGTTTTTCGCCTCATATGTATGTTACTTTTTATGCCGATGCCGATACTACTGGTTGGCGCATACAGTAATAATATGTACACAATTATTTATTTATACATTTAAAGCACTAGTAGATAAATTATTTAAGTCATGGAGAATGACACAAAACACATTGTTTATGTGTGTATTTGTAATTTGACATAATATACTAATACACATTGATTTACCTATTGCTGTAATTGATTTTATTTGTCGCAAGGATGATTGTACGCTTTATGGCAAAACATAGCCGCACATCTACTAATTTATGACCATTGTAAACATCACCTATGTTAACAATCAATAAATGAATCATAAAATAATATGACTTATGATTCCTGATTCATTGAAATCGTTATCATGAACTCGAGCAAATCCGCAGTCCACAATCGGTAATATGATAACGAAAATTCTCAGTTTTTTCGATGGCAATTGATCAAATAATAACATACTCACTTCAAGTCGACAAGATCACTGTTTCAAAACACGCCTAATGTTGTGAAATGAAACACAACATCGATTTTGAACACATCTTCCTTCGAATAAATCACAGATACCTACTTTAGTATATTATCAAACATCCACACAACCTTCCCACTACTTATTATATATATTCATACTCACAGCCTCAAACGATGACTTAAATATATACGTAAACGCTTTCACACTCACAGCCTCACACTAAGTTCGATGACTTGCCGATCGATCGTAGGTGATGGAAAAATTCACCTGCTCCCTATCATGTAATCACGCTAGGCCTGGCTCTCAAAGGTAGCTGACGGAACATATTTTTTTTAGGCGAATGTTTTTAACAAATTCCTTGCGCAATTTTGTATTGATTAGCATAGTAACATGTATATATAATTATAGTATAAGAAGAGGATACAAAATGTACGCAACTATCCGGCTACCTTACTCGGCATTAAAAAAACAATGAAGTGGGTATATGACGATCTAACTAACGTAGTGGGCAAGCTTTCTATATCGCGGATCCTGGGTTTACGGCAGAAGCTCAATATTCCTTCCCATGGGATATTAAATATATTTGAGGCTCTATGTGTGATTGTGTGTGTCACGATACCAGTCTTTGAACTTATTGTGGGCCTGAAGTGTTATTGAAAAAAGACTCTCCTTAATAAATATAAAATCACTACACAACCAAAATCAAATTCTTAACTGCTCACTCACATCACTAAGTTACATAACTCCCAGCCTTCACCTGTTACGACACCAAACCAAATCCAGGCATCACGATATTGCTTGCATACCACATTACCATACCTCACCATGTAGGTGGTAAACTTTCAACTCAATGATCTAACAATCATATCACTTTTAACCGGCGACAATCCGTCAAATATGAATAGAAACACGTACGAAACGGTTTATCTTCCAAAATTCTTAAATGACCAGAACACAATGCATGGTTCCGGACTCTCTTTATTGCATTACATAATGTACTCTAAACTACAACAAAAATCTATGTCTGGCCAAAAGATTCAGATGCGTCATTGATCCTGGGTTCGTTTCTCGAAAAGAGCAGAATTTTGCTTCCCAAAGGGAATTTGTGCTTCTGGTTCTAGATGTGATTGTGTATCTGAAATGTAAATGTTTCCCGCTGTCACGATCCAGGTTTTTAAAATGAGTGTGGGGCTGTGAGTAAATTTGTTAGTTTGTTTGATTACTATACTACGTTAATCAAAGAAAAACTGAAACATTGTTAAAGATTGATTAAGGTTTAGTGTAGTTCATATTGAGGGAGAGTCTGCGTTGAAAGCACGACTAATAGTCAACTCTTAACCACCGACACCTCTTACATAACATAACATAAAAGAATAAACGCTTTTACTCACAGCTACACTAAGCTCGATGTCTTGTGTCGTAGGTGCCGGAAACATTCACATCATACACAATCACAATCAGAACCAGAAACACAAATTTTTCCTTGGGGAGAAAACTTGTGTTCCTGCCGGGAATCGGACCCGATATCGCCCCTGGTCAGAAGGCGAATGCTCACCCAACTAAGTTAACGGGCAGTTATTTTAACAAAAAAAATATTACCAAGCGAAAGTGATAATATTTCAAAGGCATTATACCAAAACCTACTGAATAATGGTCTTTATTATATGCTATGCAAAATATGATTCCACTTACGTCAGAATGCTTGACTGGTGCCAAAACTTTAAAAAAACTAATCGTCTTGATAGCATTTTTGACGAATTCCGCGATCGCCGTATAAAGACGAATCAGCACGAAATTGAGAAAGAAGATTGAATAAACAAAATAAGAGATAAAGCTAGCAAAATTGCGGAAAAACTTAATCCAGTCTTGCATAGCCCGAATTTTACCTGACTCCACTATTCCATAATATATACTTATGTATATTCAGTACCACATATAATTATGTATAACAATGTAAATATATAGCATACACTGAAAATCTACACCACTGTTCGAGAAAGGTTTAATCATAATATCCATCCGATCAACTTTCAAAGACCGAATGTTATAGACTACCGTAGTACGAACTACCAACCGCACTGCCAAATCAAATATCACTGTTCCTGACACTAGTGGTATTGCATAGAACCATCACTGTCCCGGGTGGTGCAAGATGTATCAGGTATAGGCGGCTCACCTGACTGCGCTCGGTGCCATGGTCTGTGATCACTGGTGGTGCATCACGCCCGCGCGTCGCGATTTCTGCTTCGCTACTGGCGGCCAGTTTGGTCATCGACGGACTGCGAGGAACAGGATGCTACTGTGAAATTGTGAATGCGTGTGTAAACGTTGCATTCTTTCAAAATGGTCAATGCATGGTCTAGCACCGGAGCGCTCAACTAAATATAAAATGTTTGTAGCAAACCTTTGTTACAATTTAAGGAGAGGAGATTAATCGTAGTCGCGGGAACGAGCCGAATGTGTTTCGAAATTTTATCATTTTGATCGGTGAGAGCCTTTAAACCCTGGACATAAGGTATGTGTGTTTGCCCACTGGTTACAAATCGCAAATGTTGACGGACGGACGGGGTTGGCGCTCAATTGATTGATTCCCTATTTTAGTTGGCTGTCTACAACTGGCTGTTTTACTTTTGTTTTTAAAATTAATAAATAGAAGTTGTTAGTTTTTATTCTCATTATTTACTTCTATCTGCATTATATAATTATATATTATTTTGGTTAATTGTTTTTATTTTTAGTTTTTTGTTTGTCATAAATATTTTTATATGTGTATATAACAAGTATTCCTGTATGTATTATGGTTATTTTTTATGTAAGTATATTATATGTTATAGGTATTATCGTTTTTGTTTTATGTATTAAGATTTATTATTGGATAAATATTTGTTTAATAAGTTTATTCTCATTTACATATCACCCGCAGGTTTGCCTGAAAATCAGCGTCGAGTTTTGTGCTTGACTTTTGTGCTGAGGCAAACCCATTTCGGCATGCACAATATATGTATAATATATAAATATTATATTATCAATTATTAGTTCATAAGTGTTTCACTGTTATTGTTATTTTTTGCTACGTGTCAAAATAAATTATTTTTCTTTCTTTCTTTCTTTCTTTCTCATGTATAATTACTACCTGTACGATTCTAGTCGAAGTTTATGAAGCTATGAATCTCGATACGTTTAGGTACATACGGTGTAAACGGGACGGTACATATACAATATATCTGAGACTTTGGTATCCGAGTCAGGATCATGAGTAGGTACCTAATCTATCTAATACCTTTAAACGAGCAATTCTGGTAGGTATATATAATCGGAATCTCGGAAACGGCTCCAACGATTTTCATGGAATTTGGTATGGGTGATAAATCAATCTAGCTAGGTTTCATTTTTAGTAAACGTCGTTTTAAAGAGCAAAGCTGGGTCATTCAGGTACTAATAATATAAATTACCAACCTACTAGTATCTTGATTTTTTTTTAAGTGTGTTTAGTATTTTTGATGTTTTATGTGAACTGTTGTAGGTTGAATCTATGTTGAAGGAGTGAACTCGCTTTTGATTCTGAATAAGATATAGGTAATATGACGTAGTCGTAGATCCCAAACTAAAGACAAGTGTCCACTACCTCTTAACAAGTTCCTGTGAATTTATGTGGCATATAATTTCATGCAAGGAACGAGGTACTAGGATCCGATTTAAAAAAACATTACCTAAACTACTTAGATAAGTACACGTTATATTATAGTACTGTCATTAACTCTCTTTTACCCTCTAACAACACGACAAACTGGCAAACATCGAGCCAACTGAAGGTATGTCAACCATTAATAGATGATTGTGGTTGCCATTCCTCCAGTTCGCTCGAAGCGTTTCGCTTCTACATTTATCATCCGTATTGCGAAGGAGTGGAACTCATTGCCTGCACCTTTGTTTCCCCGAACGAAATGATCTGAGTAATGAGAAAATCTTTAAGTAAAGAGTGAATAGGTATCTTCTACGCAAGCATGCATCATCGCTTTCCATTAAAGGGCCTCCGGTGATTGATTGGCCCATACAATCGTAATACTGAAATTATTTATAATTCAAGCATATTACCACCATACTGTTCTGTTATTCAGATTAATAACATATTAATTTACGTTCCTGGATAGTTTTTATTCCAAAATAATTACCTAAAACGAAATATAAACCAATTGATTTTCACACATTATTACGAAGTAAATGTCGCATCTTTAACTTATTCGTTTTGTATTTAAAACTAATACATTTCTTTTGTCATTACAACAGGAACATAGATTATTTATCATTTCAAGGTATTATTAATACAAAAAACAATGGCTAAACATTACATTTTCATTCATAATTTTTGGTATTACGGCACCTATCATAATTTGTTCGGTCGGTAGTGCTATCGCATCAAGCATGGGCACAGTTTGCCAGTTAAACAGAGACAGCCTATAGACTCGTTCAAAGATTCCCCGGCCTCTTAAGTGGTCAAATGCTTGCCTATCGAGAATAAAAAAAATTACTGTGTTTTAAAAACTATCACCAAAACTGGTATAGTTTCACAGTAGCGCCTATAACCCGATGCCTTCGATAATACATAACCTATAGCAGTATAATTCTGTACTGTCTACCTATCAGCCTCACAGAACATCCTGCCATTGTGCAACAGAGGTCGTCTTCTCTTCAATAGCTTCCTTCACTTCCCCCATTTCCGAACACTCAGCCTTCAGTTCACCAGCTCGTCTAGTTTCTCGTAATTAAACTTGGTTTAACACTTACGTACTCGTATCTACTGCCAATTTAATTTGAAACAATTTCATCATAATAATATATTGCAATAGGTACGTAGGAACATCAAATAGGAACTCACTGATGAACATTTCAATTTCAATCGTGTGTCTCTGTGTCGAGTGCCTCTTTGGGGCCCATGTGAATAAACGATTTTGATTTTGATTGAATCATTTATTGCAATCTGTAAGTACATTAGCTGATATAAATGTTTAAAGTTACCGTGTTAAAGGCCTTGTTGGGCACAGCAACAGTTTAAAAAGAGGAAGCTCGTATATAGTATTCATTAATATTAACAAGTTCAATTTAGATTTTAATTTAAATAAGGGCAGCAATAATAAGTAAAACTGCCCGCTGGCTTAGTTGGGTGGCGTTCGCTTTCTAATCAGGGGTACCTATCGGGTTTGATTCTCGGCGGAAGCACAAGTTTTCTCCCCATGGAAAATTTGTGTTTCTGGTCCTGGTTGTGATTGTGTCGACACAAGTCATCGAACTTAGTATGGGGCTGTGAGTGTGAAAGCGTTTAAATAAATAATCAATAAAAGAAATAATTTTAAAATCATTGTCAAGATATATGTATACTAACTTTTTTTTCCTAATCTATGTACATAAATCGTTATTCTTAGTCTCAAAGCATTCTAGAGTTATGCATCTTATTCTAAATAATCGTTTATTGTGTCTAAAGTAAGATTAAATTCTAGTACAGACTACCTACCTACTGTCTCGGCAACGTGATATTCTACTGCCTCTATCGAATCACTTCACACTGATATTATATATATGAAAGTTTAATTATTCATCTTTGCGTGCAAATAATGTAGCTCATTTGAATTAGAATGAACAGTGCGTATACATACTACATGTAACATTATTAGTTAGAACTTTTATTTTTTAGGTTTTCTGCGCTAATATTATAATTCCGAATGTTTATGTGTCTATGTATCTCATATTCATGTTCGTTTTTAGCAATCCCCAATAGTAACAAACGGGTGTTATAATATACACGTTAATGTTAAAATCTATTTGATTTAAATAATCCACGTAAAGATTTAGTACTTTCCATGGTGTATACTTATATTCCCTAAAGACTACAATCACTAACGGATAAACGATTGTGTGCACTCATGCCTATTAAATGAGAATTGCAATGCAACGTCGAATTTTGTTGTAAAGAAAAATATTATTACGGCTGTTATAATAAAATTACAATACATAATTATTATCAGATAAGCTATATGATAGGTAATTATGGTGGCAAATACAGGTATTGATATGGGTGAGCGCCTTGATGTTCTCCTGTATTACTAATATATTATTTAATATCATCATCATCGGCTCATCATGTTGCCACTGCTGGGACTCAGGGACTTGACAGGGACTACAGCTGCCATACACTGGACGCACCTGGCTCGATCGGATGGTGTGCGAGAATGTGAGCACCTCCCGTCGCCTCACCATTTTTTTATTCTTGGACATGCTGGTTTCCTGACGAGTCAAAAAATTTTATCACTGCCATCTTCAGCAGAGCAGCGCAAACGACCAAATTATTTTCACTGTCTGCCTAAGTTGCCGGCGCCAACCCCATTCTGTGTTTCAGGAAGATGTGACGGAGCTAAAATCGTCGCATAATTTATATAATTATAACACGATGTTATTATTACATCCGAAATAGTCTATGTCGGATACGGTTTACGGATGCATGTAATCGTTCTCCCAACATGGCTGCATTCCTGGATGCGGATATTCGATGTCTAATTGATTAATTGCCGACCCTGGCACCACTGGCATCCTATCGCTGATAAAAACCATAATAACAATAATTGCCGCGAAACTGCGTACATTTTAACTAAGTATGATTTTCCTATTTAGGTTTTTCTTCATCCAAATCGCACTTCATTATACATGTAGATCATCACATCACATCTTCATAATCATCATTCATCACATTTGCGATTGTCTAGTCTACTGCAATAGGCAGTAAATTATAAATTCTTCTACATATTTTGATTTGTTTGATGATGTATCTAGGAGGGGGTAATATTGTCATGGGATTTTCGACCCTATACCTATTGTACTACATCATTTAGTCCAAGTTTTCAACACCACCTGCCTATTGGATCAGTTGGTAGCGCGTCTGCCTTCAACGCAACGGGTATAGGGTTCGATTTCTAATGAGAACATACGATTTGTCCCCTTGGGACATTTCCTTCTTGTGGGGCTGTGAGTTTATTAAACAATACCTTAGAATTTAGAAACTAATAACTTCGTATATCTTATCTGTTTTATATCTTTTCTTTGGTGTACGTCTAGAGGAGTAGGCTAGACTAGACCGATCTTGGTGAAATTCATAGAAATAAGTATGAATTATGAAGAGTGATATCTTCCAGAAATAGGTACAAGGATGCTACCTGCATTGTATTTTACCCAATAGTTTTAACATTACTCACGCATGACTCTAGGACTCTAGCTATAGTATAAATGTATACCTACCTAAAAAATTGCTATTGTCAGTGATAGTTATTTATATAAACAAACAAGCATAATGCAGTAGGTACCAATACAAGATGCAGACCTAGGCTTATCGAAATAACTACATGATGCAAAGGCTATTTTACCCAAACACCGTTTTATTGAAATTTACCTATCATTTGAATAATCTGATTGCATCACAAGCGTGGACGTAACCATTTCATGTAAGTGACTTGTGTAGTAGTTGTATCAAATTCTTTGCGGCCGGCCGGCTTGTTACCGCTGTTTCGTACATTTATACAATGGCATTCGCTTAGATAACAGCTAACATGAGAATCATCAGTACGCTGTCGAATTAGATAGGTATTTCAAATAAACCAGTTTACGGTTACCAACAGTTCGATAACATTTTTTAGACTTCAATTATCGGAATGGATATTGGAAATGTAGGTACCTAACTACTTAATATACAAATGTAAAAGATAAATGTGCCTGATCAAAGGAAAGTTTTGACTAAGTTTTTGTACTTTCCCGCGCGACGCAACAGGGGGTCTATTCCGGGTGTCACATCGACGCGACGTCGAAATCGAACGATTTTCTTTTGTTATGAACATCGAATCATCTGAAATTTCAACCAATCGACTGTCGTATCGACGTCGCATCAATTCGTACAATCGTATTTTGACGACCAGAATAGACCTACAGTAGCTTTGACCTTCATTCGGATCTACAATCGTAGAATCGCATTTTTACGAGTATTTAGTATGTTCTGTTACAGGTTCAGAAATTTATCGAAAGAGTGTTAAGGCATTAACAGGCTATTTTTCTCTTCTTCAACTCTATTAATAAAGACAAAGACAAACTTTTTTGACAGTGACATTCAACTCAACTGTACGGGATATGTCAATCAAATGTCATTTTCGAATTCAAAACAATTTCGTTTGCTGTAACGTTTTTGCTTTTTTAGATTTTTATGATATGTATTGTTAGAGTTTGATATTCTTTCACTTGAAATCATATTAAACAATCGTCATAATGTCAGACTTCCAGACGCCCATTAAAAATAATAAGTCGTTAGATGCGAAAGAACAGATCACGATTCCTCCTTCACCTTTTCTGAGCCGGCTTGGATATGGCACAGGTTTGTAAACTCCTCAGTCCTATTCCTGTAAAAACTGTATTCTAGAGAGCTACTAACTACAAAAACCTGTTTGAATTTATTTACCATTATTATTAGTCAAAACTTCGATTCCAGGCGTCTCCGTGATGCAGTTAGTTCGATCACCTCGGGCTGGTCAGATACGCTCGCCCTGGGCTCTCAAGATGCTCAACAAGCGTGTCAAACCCAACCGCGTGTATTCTGAACGTTTAAAAGCTGAGGCTGATCTACTTCAGCGCATGTCACACCCAAATATTGTAGGCTTCCGGGCTTTCAGTGGAGGCAAGATACTGTATTTAGGAATGGAGGTGTGTGACGTCTCTCTCGGTGATATGATTGAGAAGAGAATAGAAGATAATTGTGAGCCGTTCACTCCAAGGCAGATTTTAAAGGTGAATATATATTTTTCCACAAAAATATGCATGCCCATAGTCCTAGCATGAAATTTGTTGTTCCCTTACCATATGTCTTTTGGGGTGCATTACATTATGTACTGAAGAAGTGGAAACTATAGACACTGCTTGACTCTGAATACAAGATTCAGTGTACATAGGCAAATTATGATCAACATTCAGTGTTAAAAGGGAAGAGAAGACAAAGTACTAGATCTCTGAATCTAATAGTTCCATAATTCATTCCACAAACCTCATTCCAGGTGGCTGCAGATACATCCAGTGCCCTTGACTACTTACACACCAAGATGCAGATCCTCCATGGAGACATGAAGTCCTACAACATCCTTGTAAATGGAGACTTTGTAGTTTGCAAGCTCTGTGACTTTGGGGTTACTCTACCGTTGGATGAAAATGGAGTATTTGATAAGGAGAAGGCGGGAAAGGCAGTTTACTTTGGTAAATAACTTTTTACTTGACAGGGTTGCATTTGATATCATTCCTAATAAAAAGTGGTAAAATGGCCAAAATTTTAGCATGCTTGTGTAGGTTGTAATCTTCAATCCAATATATTTTAAGATTAAGATAAGTTTGGGAACTATTTTCTTTTAATTTTATTTCCTGATAGCCAGCATCATCAAACCTGTACTGCTACAGTGGACTTGCATATATTGCACCTTTTTTAACAATCATGTTTAGTCAAGAATTGAGTCTATTTAAAACATAAATGTGAAAATTTGGACGTTAACATATAATATGTAATTAAGTTTGGATGTTTGTTACTCAAAAAGTACATAACCAATTTAGCTGCAGATATAAATAAAGTGACATAGGATATTCTTCAGCAACATTATCATTGTTAATGCAGGTGAAACCATGGCACAATCTAGCATAACATATATTGGTAACTAGCTGTGCCCCGCGGTTTCGCCCGCTATTGTCAAGTTAAAAACTAGCCTTTGTGTTAATCCTAGGTATAATCTATGTACATTCCAAATTTCATCCAAATCCTTTTAGCCGTTAAAGCGTGAAGGGGGAACAAACATACTTACGCACTAACTTTCGGATTTATAATATTAGTAGTATTTGAATATACAATATGTACTTCCCTCGCAACACAGTGGGAATGCGGCCAGCTTAATAGACACATTTGTATCAATAAACTTAGTGGTTACAAGTTGACATATACTTTTTGGAATCAATATTATTGACCTAGAGAAATATTGTACAAACAATTACAATTTAATATATAACATTGGTATATGTTTAATATTTAGGCACAGAAGCCTGGAGTGCTCCAGAGGTTATCCATGGGGGAGAGATCAGCGGCAAGACAGATGTGTGGCCACTCGGCCTTACACTTTGGGAGATGATGGCACTCATGCCACCGCACTCACAGGTAGATGACTCTATGGAAGACAGCATGGAGTGTCTAGACGATACTGAGTGCAGTGAGGAGTACTTCTCAGAGAGATATGGTGAGTAGTACTGAAGATCACTCATTTGAGAAAAGCTAATCTTTTATGTATTGGAATTAAGTTTTTATACATTACTTCCAGCAAAATATAAAATGAACTGTCATGGGGTAGTTGGATGCATTCTAAGCAATGGGTATTCGGTTCAATTCCCATTGGGAAAAACACAAGCTTTCAGTCTCTTGGTATGATTGTGTGAGTGATGTTTTTGGCAACCCATTTCCCACTGGCTCATGACTATTAATAACAAACTTTAATCCCCTTCGATGACTTGTGTTTTGGGTGCCGAAAATATCCATATCACACATACAACAGTGTATCATAGTTTGATACCTATTTTTTATATAATAGGTTATCCAGTGTATCAAACCATAGTTTGTATCATAATACACTAGTGTGTGTGATGTGAATATTTTCGGCACCCACAACATAAGTCATCGAACTTAGTGGGGGCTGTGAGTGTGGAAGAGTTTCAATCAAAATAGTATTTATTGCCAAAATTACACATAGCATATAAAACAAACAAATGAGGGGTACAATAAACATAAATAATAATTTAAAACAATTTGCTATTTCTAATGTGCATATTTTGGCAATTGGGAAATACTCACGACTGTGCTGCGTGCGCGTGAAAAAAATGTGATCAGCGGGCAGCGGAAAATACAATCTTAAGTTTTTTTTTAATTGAAAACAACTTTTTTTTAAATTCTTAATACTATTTCTTAATATACTACCGAATGTAATAACAGATGCTTTTTTTAAACACAACTTTTATTATTCTGTCACTTGCATATAATATTATGATTCAAGCTGTAACAATTATACTTACCTTATTGTTGTATTTTGTATTTATATTATAAACACATTATATTTATTTATTTACTGCGCCGCCATCCTTTTCTCTGCACCTCCAGGATGACTGGCAGAAAATGCTATTCTAGCATTAAGTCCTCCTTGTACTGTTTTTTGTGGAAAAGTATTAATTAATGATAAATAATTTATTATTGTTAACTACGTAATAATATTTATTCGTGTTTATGTATGTGTATAATTTAATCTTCAATCACAAATCGGCCCACGCGTTTGGTCTTTAGAGCGCCACCAAGGAAGAAACGTATTAAAGCTTATTGATTATTGTTAATGCCTGTCAGTCAGTGTCACCTGTCATGGTTGCAGGCACTCGTCCCCCCGTCCCGGCCAATATACACGAGGAGGCATACCGTGCACCGCTCGTGCTGTTCTACTGCTGCACCGACGTGCTGCCAGCCTTGAGGCCCTCCCCTCTACACCTCCATGTAGAAGCGGCTGACATGCTGGACAAGTGCCACTCGTAGACCCTACACTAAGTGTTAAAGCTCATCACTACTTCTGAGGCTGCTTGAAAACTTGTTTTTGACTCGGGTTCTCTTCCCAAGGGAAATTAGTGTTCTTGGTGTGTTGTGAATGTTTCTGACAGTGTGAATTTTTTATGTTGGACTTTTTTTCTCCATATTTCAAAAGTATTTGGTTAAACTAAGGCCGGATTAAAACTCCCGCGTGACAGTTTTGTTTCGTTTAGGATAGAAACAAATTAAAATATGACTTAATATAAATTGTAAATACTTTAAATATGGACAAAAAAATTAGACGTCCAAAACTCGGTTCAAATTTCACACGGTACGACACCCACGATATAAGTCTTCAAACTTAGTGTCCCCACACTCAGTGAAGACCTTTATCGCGGGTGCTCTCTCACAGCCCCGCTTGCACGCACACAATTATAAGAATGTCGAAGGTTATAAGCGAGGCAAGTCTTCAATGGGACTGGCTTACAAGAGTACCTGCCTGAACACCACTCGATACTTAGCTATATAAATGACAAATATTTTATGGACAAAAATACTTATGTTTATCAAAATAGATAAGACAGCATATATTATATAAGTATACTTAATATATAGACTTAATTTGAATGTACAAATGAAACAAATGTGTATAAAACAACTATATTTTATTAACAAATAAAATGTATTAAACAAATGTTGCACGAATTCTTCATGAACCTCAAAGGATTAAAAACAAATTTTAAAAGTTCTAAGACAATATACACATAAATTAAAAAACTTAACCCTATTATTTTTTTACATATATATATTATTACAAACCAAGAGATTAACCGAAGTCACCAAGAGATTCTAAAAATACTTGGATATTCTAACTTCAAATATTTGGCTAAAAGTTTACGAATACTTTTAGTTACGTTTAATTTACGTTGAGCGTTATAGTAACACGTACTTAAACAATGGTTTAAACCTAAATTAGGACTACAACAATACAACAGGGTTATATGTAACCTTATTTATATAACTACACTACATATTATGTAACTGTGTATGAAATTGTATGAAAATACATTCTATACGCTACAGTGACTTATAAGAGATTCGTGGTTACTTTTATTTATTACTGACTCGTGCCCGCGGTTTTTCCGCGTTATTCCAGATGAAAATTACCTATTGGACAATGATGCATGGAGGCAAACAGCACAAGCGCTTTCTGGCGGCTACATAATAAATATACCTAGGTATAATTCCTGTATTAGTCATATGTTTTATAAAAATTAACGAAACTTGCTCCGCCGAGTTTCTTGCCAGGTTCTTCTCGAGATGACTATAATTTTGCGAATCTGGCAATAGATTCATTAACTTTTATGAGTGCCTCTTTGAGGCCCATGTGAATAAACGATTTTAGATTTGAATTTATTCCCATATTTTAAAGTTTAAAATGTAACATTTGATTTATATTGTCAATTTTGGTATCACCTTAGCAACATTGAATCGGTGAGCTTAGGTGGCTCTTAAAGTAAGTAATAAATGAAGTTGTATACTTGTACTGTGAGACTCGTAGTGACACCAATTTAACCACGACGACGGAGGTATGCCTTTAGGGCGAGATGTTGTTTGTATGCAAAAATAATTTTCCCATTTATCTTTAAAACGATTTAGATACTGTTTTTTTATTATTAAAAAGGTCGCTTGTTCGAGTGTTTTTAATATATAGTATAGTTTACCATTTAAATGATTTGTTCTTAATAAGGTGTAACCACGAGGCGGTGACTAGCGTAACGAAACTACTTACAGGCTTACAGACTAAACAGCACCATAATAAACAATACGATAACGTAAACTTTGTATAAAACTTGTGTGATACGTAGATAGTACGAGTATATCGGCAAATTCAAATATCAATGGTACAGATTTACAAGATGTATTCGAGATTTGTGTATTACAATTCGGATATCAATTTGAATTTACCCATAAAGCTAGGGATATCTTAACTAAGCGAGGATAAAAAAAATACCAAAAATGTCGCATTTTTTTTTCACGCATCTAGTTTTCACTTGCTTGTCTAGAGACTAGCAGGGAGTCTTAATGTCAGGATTTATCAAGGTCGCCCGAAGGCATTCGACATGGCTTAAGACCTTAACCATGTCGGATACTCATGACTTCAGAATTTTCACCAAGAAGTTTTTAGTGAATAACGCAAAACTAGGTGCGTGAATATTTTTTTTTCGTTATAACATATAAACTTATTGCTAATGTTAGAAACGGGATATTCACCATGTATCAATGTTTTGTTTTTAATTGATGATTCGATATTCAGTTCTCAGGGAGTAGTAGTATTCCGTGTCATGACGTTTGTTACAGTTTAGTGACCATGTCAGTTTAAAATCTTTTAGTATTGCACGTGTTCTAACATTCTAGAGTTTAACAAGGAATGAAATCAAAATAGCATGCAAAGAGAATATAATCTTGCACATGTTCATTAAAATTTTTGTTAACTAGTGTAACTGTTTAGTTTTTAAACGAAAATAGAAGATCGATGCAATAGTTATAATAATTTTCCTTAGCTCAGTAGTATGATTATGATAGTGTAGTAAGATATACATGTTATATAGTGATCATATATTTATAATATATTAACGTCTGAAATTGTGAGGTATTGCGCGTAAGGCAGGTGAGTAAAGCTTAGTTATGGCAGTAAATTAGTAACACGATTATACAAAATATTGTACATTTAGTAATAGTATTAGTAACTTTAGGATAAGAGATCAGAATATCCATTTTTATTTAGTCGATTGTACTAAAATTTAGTATTATTAAACCCGACACAAAATAAGGGTTTTATACGGATTTTTTAAATGTGTGCAAGTCTGGCATCGTAGTTCAAACAGCTGAGCCGATTTTTATTAGGGTTCCGTACCCAAAGGGTAAAAACAGGACCCTATTACTGAGACTTCGCTGTCCGTCTGTCACCAGGCTGTATCTCAAGAACGGTGATAGCTAGACAGTTGAAATTTTCACAGATGATGTATTTCTATTGCCGCTATAACAACAAATACTAAAAATAAAATAAATATTTAAGGGGGCTCCCATACAACAAACTTCATTTTTTATAGATAATGGTACGAAACCCTTTGTGCGCGAGTCCGACTCGCACTTGGCTGGTTTTTTTTAGTTTTTTTTTGTATGAAAGGTGACTTGTAAAATCGGTGCAGCCGTTTTCAAGATAGAGCGACGATATTTACCACCAAAACACTTGTAAAAACAATCTTTGAGAAACTATTGAACTTAGTAAACAGATAGATGTCTGTATTTAATAAGATTATGAAACTGAGTGTTGAAAAATATTATAGATCTCTTAGTTTATTTTTTTTACAGTGGGACGGAGATTTAATATATTTGTGTTTGCTTGTGTAAGCAAGACGTTCGCCTAATGGTAAGCGACACCTATGAACTGTAATGCTCCCCAGAGGTTTAAATTAATTAAGCTTCGTGGCACTGCATTTAATAAAGTACGTATTCATGTCCTATAAGAGCATACAGTTATATAATTAATTTCCTCTTTTTGAAAATGAAACAGTGTAAAGTTTCAGTACTGATTTGTATGTACTTTGAGTTGTTTGATCACCCTGAGGTGACAAACATAAAACATTAACGCTTTCACACTCACAGCCCCATGAGTTCGATGACTTGTGTCGTTGTTGCTGGAAACATTCACATCACACACACAATCACACCCAGAACCAAAAACACTTTCCCTGAAGGAGAAAACTTGTGTTCCCTGGGAATCGAACCCGATACCCGCTGCTTAGAAGGTGAATGTGCATTGAACAAGTCTGGGGGTAGTTCAGTTATTAACTGAAATAACGAATACTTTCGGGTACATGGTAAATTGACATCTTAAGAGAATAAATATTCACAAATTCGATACGTTTGATGACATTCACAACTCCACAACCTAAAAATAATTATATATACAACCTGTAACAGAAAAGTGTAGTAATACTTGGTGGTGTGTATGTATATCGTGCCAGGAACCGTCTTCCAGTCAAAAGTCGAAATAGGTGATATTTTTCCATACAAAAATGTAAAGTAATAATTTTCAAATATATTTGACAACCCTACGGTTACATCTGTGGCGCCGTGACCTTGACCTTTGTTATGGCCGCCACTGTCAGACGATAATAACGGGCGAAGCCGCGGGGCTCGGCTAGTTCATCATAAATTAATATTCATGATGTTGCCGGGAATTCAGAAGTTCCTGTTAAACTCTATACATGTAGCTAGATGTGTGGCTTGAGTACTACACCTTTCTGTTACACATTGTATATAATATCTTATAATATACATTTCTGGGTATATAGAGAAATATTTAACGTGATACCAGCACACATACGTAGTAAAAATAATTTTATCAAATACTCCCGATAACGAAAATAAAAGGAAAACTTTACAATAAATAAAATAAAAAATAGCAGTCAAAGCCATGTTATTTCCCTATACAACTTAATTATATCTCAATATATATTTCCTGTACTAAACTGAAACTAAGTTCAGACATGTTTTTCTTTAGTTGTTCCGACGTTCCTGAATGTTAATAACATAGCTTTGACTGACGTACCTGCGATTAACAACAACGATTTTCAGACATAACATTCTTATTTACTGAGGGGACTTAATTACTATGAGGGACTTTATCTTTCGTCCCCTAGCTTCCCTGAAAAGGTCTTAAGGGGAGAGGCTTGAAACCCCCAGCACAGTATCATGAGTGTAACAACGACTTCCACACGATGACTTCTTTCTCCTTTAGTAGTGAACCTTAAGCCGGGGAGCTTATAGAGGGCGAGGGGTTCAGTACAGTAACGATCTCCACACCTAAACCATTTCCCCTATAGTAGGGAGCACACTCCCCTAGTTGCCCAGCCCTGTACAGTATCACGACTAAACTAACAACGACCTCCACGCCAAAACCCCTATTTCTTTAGTAGCGAGTATAACCCCCCTCGCCTGTACTTCTTTTTCTTTAGTAGGGAGTACCCCTCCCCCCCTTAGCCTCTTTAAGAACCACCAGAAAAGAAGAGGTTTCTTCTTTAGTAGCGATTACACTTACCCTCCTTAGACCCCCCCCCAGTAAAGTATCTCGACTGAAACAACGACCTCGTAACTCAAACCCCCTCCTGTAGGTGTATTTAGAAGACACCGCTCAGTCTCCCCCCCTTCCCCCCCGTACTAGTGTAGTATCAGGAGTGGTCGTGGTCGAGCCGCTTGAGGTACGCGACGACGTCGTGCTTGTTGTTGTTGGCGGCGGCCTGCAGCGGCGTGAGTCCTGCACAGTTTCGGAGCGCACGGTCGGAGTGTCGCGCCAACAACTTCACGCACGGCAGCTGCCCGAACATGGCCGCGCCGTGCAGCGCCGATTGACCGTTCTGAAATATTGTTCATAATCATAAGTTTTCTAAATCAAAATCGTTTATTCACATGGGCCCCAAAGAGGCACTCATGAAAGTTAATGATTCTACTACCAGATTCGCAATATTACAGTCATTTCGAGAAGAACCTGGCAAGAAACTCGGCGGCGCGTTTTTTCATATTTTTTTTTTAACCTTCTTTAATACCATTACATGAATTAGGTTTATCTATATTTGTGTTAAAACCTAGGTTTATCTATATTATGTAGTCGCCAGAAAGCGCTTGCCTCCATGCCTCCTTGTCATTAATGTAGTCATTCGTTCCCGTTTTATTACTGATTTAAACTTTCCCAGTGGTAATTCAGTTACAATTTTAGGATTTTTTTTTGTAAAATGGAACCCCATTTACCTTAAAAGATTTATTCGTTTTGCTTAATCTAAATGCGCGCTCTGTAATTTTATGCTTATATATTTATATATATTTTTGCGAATATGCATACTATGTTCAACGACGTAAAGCGAAGGAATGGTAAGTATGCCCGTTTCTTTCATCATAATGTTTATATTATTTTAACTAAGTGCAATCAAATAAATCTACTCTTCACATAAAAGCTTGCTATCTTTATCAAAAACCATAATCGATCCACAAGAGTTACAGTGACATCGATTTGGTCCTTCGAGCCGGATTGATGACATTTAAATCACAATCTGACTAGCAAATCTTTCTCTTTTCGTCAACGGAGAGGACAGTTTCATAATAAGTAACAGGTAACGTTTCATCAGCACTTAACAGCACGGAAGAGAACATTCTGTGTGACCTATAGTCTAGTTATATTAGTAAAATTAGGCCAAGAATCTCGGAATGAGAGGTAGTCGGTTATAAAGTTTTATAAACCCATAGGAAACGAGATATTTGCAATAAATGTGTAAAAAATCTTTTTTTGACCTTTTTTGAATCTGTAGTCGCGGACACCCTTCGATAAGTATGTTTTGAGATAAGTTTTAGGGTGTCAGAATAAAGTTTACAGTTTTATCTTCCGAGGTGAAACCCTAATTTTCCTGGACTATAAGCATATTTAGTATCGGGTAATAAGTAAGTTGAGTACCGACCGGCAGCAGGCCGAGGTTGGGTCTGTACTTGAGCAGCTCGGCCACCACGGCCGCGTGGCCCTTGTGCGCCGCCTTGAACAGCGGCGTGGCGCCGTCCTGCAACCGGACACACAGTTATAACACACACAATGTTTCACAAATGTGCCAGCCAAGGAAATAGCGACGAGGGCACAACGCAACGTCGAGGTACTGATAATCTAAGTAGAATTTGAAAATTTGGCAAATTGCGTATTATAAATTTTTACAATTCATCTCTACTATTTCAGTTTATTAAAATAAACGTTTCAGTATAGATTTGCAAGACTGCAGATTACGATGAAAGTCGTTAGCGGGTGAAAAACGACGAAGAAATCGCGCCGAGCCCCCGATCGAGCAATAGCATTCTAAACGATCCACAGGTCGTCACACGTACCTGCCTGGTCTGGTCTGCGCGTGCGCCGGCGGGCAGCAGTACTCTGGCGACGTGCGCGTGTCCGCACTGCGCGGCGTGACGTCACACGTACCTGCCTGGTCTGGTCTGCGCGTGCGCCGGCGGGCAGCAGTACTCTGGCGACGTGCGCGTGTCCGCACTGCGCGGCGTGACGTCACACGTACCTGCCTGGTCTGGTCTGCGCGTGCGCCGGCGGGCAGCAGTACTCTGGCGACGTGCGCGTGTCCGCACTGCGCGGCGTGACGTCACACGTACCTGCCTGGTCTGGTCTGCGCGTGCGCCGGCGGGCAGCAGTACTCTGGCGACGTGCGCGTGTCCGCACTGCGCGGCGTGACGTCACACGTACCTGCCTGGTCTGGTCTGCGCGTGCGCCGGCGGGCAGCAGTACTCTGGCGACGTGCGCGTGTCCGCACTGCGCGGCGTGACGTCACACGTACCTGCCTGGTCTGGTCTGCGCGTGCGCCGGCGGGCAGCAGTACTCTGGCGACGTGCGCGTGTCCGCACTGCGCGGCGTGACGTCACACGTACCTGCCTGGTCTGGTCTGCGCGTGCGCCGGCGGGCAGCAGTACTCTGGCGACGTGCGCGTGTCCGCACTGCGCGGCGTGACGTCACACGTACCTGCCTGGTCTGGTCTGCGCGTGCGCCGGCGGGCAGCAGTACTCTGGCGACGTGCGCGTGTCCGCACTGCGCGGCGTGACGTCACACGTACCTGCCTGGTCTGGTCTGCGCGTGCGCCGGCGGGCAGCAGTACTCTGGCGACGTGCGCGTGTCCGCACTGCGCGGCGTGACGTCACACGTACCTGCCTGGTCTGGTCTGCGCGTGCGCCGGCGGGCAGCAGTACTCTGGCGACGTGCGCGTGTCCGCACTGCGCGGCGTGACGTCACACGTACCTGCCTGGTCTGGTCTGCGCGTGCGCCGGCGGGCAGCAGTACTCTGGCGACGTGCGCGTGTCCGCACTGCGCGGCGTGACGTCACACGTACCTGCCTGGTCTGGTCTGCGCGTGCGCCGGCGGGCAGCAGTACTCTGGCGACGTGCGCGTGTCCGCACTGCGCGGCGTGACGTCACACGTACCTGCCTGGTCTGGTCTGCGCGTGCGCCGGCGGGCAGCAGTACTCTGGCGACGTGCGCGTGTCCGCACTGCGCGGCGTGACGTCACACGTACCTGCCTGGTCTGGTCTGCGCGTGCGCCGGCGGGCAGCAGTACTCTGGCGACGTGCGCGTGTCCGCACTGCGCGGCGTGACGTCACACGTACCTGCCTGGTCTGGTCTGCGCGTGCGCCGGCGGGCAGCAGTACTCTGGCGACGTGCGCGTGTCCGCACTGCGCGGCGTGACGTCACACGTACCTGCCTGGTCTGGTCTGCGCGTGCGCCGGCGGGCAGCAGTACTCTGGCGACGTGCGCGTGTCCGCACTGCGCGGCGTGACGTCACACGTACCTGCCTGGTCTGGTCTGCGCGTGCGCCGGCGGGCAGCAGTACTCTGGCGACGTGCGCGTGTCCGCACTGCGCGGCGTGACGTCACACGTACCTGCCTGGTCTGGTCTGCGCGTGCGCCGGCGGGCAGCAGTACTCTGGCGACGTGCGCGTGTCCGCACTGCGCGGCGTGACGTCACACGTACCTGCCTGGTCTGGTCTGCGCGTGCGCCGGCGGGCAGCAGTACTCTGGCGACGTGCGCGTGTCCGCACTGCGCGGCGTGACGTCACACGTACCTGCCTGGTCTGGTCTGCGCGTGCGCCGGCGGGCAGCAGTACTCTGGCGACGTGCGCGTGTCCGCACTGCGCGGCGTGACGTCACACGTACCTGCCTGGTCTGGTCTGCGCGTGCGCCGGCGGGCAGCAGTACTCTGGCGACGTGCGCGTGTCCGCACTGCGCGGCGTGACGTCACACGTACCTGCCTGGTCTGGTCTGCGCGTGCGCCGGCGGGCAGCAGTACTCTGGCGACGTGCGCGTGTCCGCACTGCGCGGCGTGACGTCACACGTACCTGCCTGGTCTGGTCTGCGCGTGCGCCGGCGGGCAGCAGTACTCTGGCGACGTGCGCGTGTCCGCACTGCGCGGCGTGACGTCACACGTACCTGCCTGGTCTGGTCTGCGCGTGCGCCGGCGGGCAGCAGTACTCTGGCGACGTGCGCGTGTCCGCACTGCGCGGCGTGACGTCACACGTACCTGCCTGGTCTGGTCTGCGCGTGCGCCGGCGGGCAGCAGTACTCTGGCGACGTGCGCGTGTCCGCACTGCGCGGCGTGACGTCACACGTACCTGCCTGGTCTGGTCTGCGCGTGCGCCGGCGGGCAGCAGTACTCTGGCGACGTGCGCGTGTCCGCACTGCGCGGCGATCCACAGCGGCGTGGCGCGGTCGGCGCGCGCGGCGTCCACGTGCGCGCCGCCCGCCAGCAGCGCCGAGCACGCGCCGCCGTGCCCGTTCTGCGCCGCGATGAACAGCGGCCGCGCGCCGTCCTGCAACCGAGCCGTCACCGTTACTGCTCGCTCGCCGTGTACCCGGACGACGCCATACTCAGAAGAAAGTCTATTTGTCGGTTACGTTTCGCGGGAGATGTGCGACGGAGTCGCCCGATCTGATTCGTCCGTCTCCATTTTACCGTAAACCATCGAATGACCTGCCTTGCGCCGCCGCTTTATGGTGGAAGTTCCCGGGGCGCCGCGGTTCCTCTATCTTTCGTCTCGTCGGGCCGACCCGTGGTCGCATATTGTATTGTCCCCAAAGATACCCGAGTACCCCCAAATTTGAGTCCTACCGCCCGTCAGTAGGGGGGAGGGGTACAATTGATTTTGGAAGATTTGATTACAGCCCGACGGGGAACGGGCCAAATAAAACTAAATAAAATCCTGTTAAAATCAATGCAAATAACAGGTTGATAAATGGAAGCCCCTCCAGATCGGTTCCTATCCATCGTAATGAGACCGAGTATAAAAAGAATCCTTCGAATGAGTTTGTTACCTTCATGCCCGCGTTGACGTTGGCCCCCCTTCGGATCAGCTCCTCCACGACGGGCAGATGGCCGCACTGGCACGCCACGAATAACGGTGTGCCGCCGTCCTGGAAACGTCCACCGTGACTATCAAATGACGAGTTTGTAACTTCCGTTTGTGACTATCGATTGGTGAGTATGATATCTTCCGTTCGTAACTATCAAATGACGAATTTAATAATTTTAATTATAAACGAGCAAAAAATTTTCCATTATCAATTCAACAATTATCTGTGTACAACCTACTAAACATGTTTGCCTGACGAGGACTTCCATAAATTCTATAATAGGAAAAACATCTAAATCGAAAGCTGCACTATTTAGTTATTACCTTAAGACTAGGGAGACGAAAATGTGGTGAAGATGAACATTGAATGCGCATTAAAAGCTCATCACGTGAATCCCTTATCACAGTAAAAATAACCTACAAGATAATCATCTTGTAGGCTTTTCATCTTCGGCCGCATCGTCACTTTCCATCAGGTGATATAGCGGCCAAATGCTTACCTATATGTGATTAAAAACGTTTTACTAGCACTAGTTCGGCCCCAAGCATCAGCTCGCATCAGTGGGCCATCTCATCATTTTTGAGTAAATATTCTGATTTTGAAAAAGTAAAAGAAAACATCTTTGAAAAAATAAAATTTGAAGGCATGTCATTATAATATTGCCACCCATGTTTTACCACAACACTATTTGAAGTTCTTAAATTTGTTCTTCCAAGTTCTGTTCACAGCCTCGACAAGGCAAATGTATTAATTAGATAGAATGTACAACAGGATTCCCACCAGTTCTCAAATGCTCTGAACTTCCCAGAATATGCCATAATACAGGATTCAATCTTCGGAACAATGCTCTACCGGTGTTTAGGTATCCCAGTTGCAGATGGTAATACGATTGATGAAACAAAATAAAATGTAGTAAGAAAAACAGAAGGTCGCTCTGATCCTGAGACATGAAAAGAAACCTTGGGCTTTGGATACTGTGGATATAGGTATAAATGTTGGTGCAGGTAACTCACCGTGCTGGGCCCGTCGATGTTAGCGCCGCAGTCGAGCAGCAAGCGAGCGATGTCGAGGAACCCGCCCTGAGCAGCGAAGAACAACGCGCTCGTTCCTGTCTGACCAACCACCACTATCAACACCCTACACACGGTACTTAGGGATTACATGAACACGTATAACATGATGGCAGTTCAAAAAGGGGGTAGTATTGAAATATATGTTAGTGTTGTCTATGCTTTATAGAACCAAGTTCCCATGATAAATGATACTGTCCGCCTATAAAAAATAAAGAAAGAAATGTATTTATTGCTACTACAAGAAAGAAAAATACATCGAATTCAGCTAGCTTAATACTACTTTTTAAAGAGCAATCGGAGTAATTGCAGCTTGTACTGCGAGTTCATTTACATGAGCACACAGTGCTGGTTTTTAATTTATACCTATCCTCGGCCTTAGGTATATACCGGAATAAAAAGTGCATCTGCAATGCAACCAGAACTGTAACTAACTGTGTCTTAATATAGCCACTATGTTTGCTAGTAACTTGTGCCTTTCCAGCCAGAACTTGTTAGCTACATTCACATTGCTGCATGCTGCACAAGCATGCTACATCTTCGGCCGCATCATGTTTTTTCTTCAGTTGAGATACTGGTCGAATGCTAGATAGATACGCAAATCTAGCATAAAAAATGCGGTTATGGTAAAACGCCAGTCCAGACAGTACGCAGAGGAATTCCGGATATGAACAATCTGTAGTATTTAAGTCGCAAATGAACAGTACTACTTCATTACCTATTAGCAAACGTACTGCATCATCACTTAACAACAGGTCAAACAGTTACCTACTTGTTACAACATAGTTATCAATCACCGCCTTTTACGATTTAGTTTTTCTAAAAAGCATAGATCAGTAACTGTAACCTTCAGGACAAGCGTGCTCCACCGTCCTTCAATAGTGAGGATTGTAGCAATAAATATACCAAGGAGTACAATTAGAGTGTGTAGTAAGGTAGCATACCGTCCGACAGCAAGCGGGGTCTGCGCCCTGGGCCAGCAGCTCCCGCACGCACTCTGTATGCCCCATCGCCGCGGACAGGATAAGAGGCGTCGTGCCATCCTGGAACGATGGAAACATAATATAGACTTAAACAAAAATAAAAGTCTTATGTGGCATCGTAGTTCCCATATGGCAGAACCCATTTTGATTTCGTTTGTTGTTTGAAAGGTGACTTGATCGATAGTGTTCTTAGCTATGGTGAAAATCAGTCAACCAGTTTCTAGATTAGGAATTGGGGGTAATTTCAAAAATTATATCTTGTCACTTGTTTTCCTTATTTTAACGCCGTAATGAAATTGTGCCTGTTAGGAATTCATATTCCCATTAAAGTAAATGGGTGTTTCTAGGGCATCGCAATTAAAATAATCTGGGATCTGCACGAAACTTATACCAAGCAAACTTTCTTCACCGCCGTTATCAAAGGTTCCAGACTGAAAGCATGAAAGCAAAGGCAGTCTGAAAGGAAACATTTCAGCGTTTCAGATGTTACCAAAGGCGAGTCAAAAAAGCATAAAGGTCATTTACGTGAAAAGTTTGCTATTTTGATGGAATATACCTAAGAAACGTAGAGGTTCTTATCATTTGTTTTTTTTTATTTAATGACTTTGGAAACCGAGAGAGTTCAGACAAAAAAGAAAATGTTCAGAAATATTTACAAATTCTATATTTCTTAGAAAGTCCTAATCACCACTTACAGTCAAAGTCAAGTAAAAGAGTCATAATCAAGTCAGGCTCTAATAAAGTGGTAGAAACTTTACTAGAACTTCTGTTGGTGTTTTGGAGAGAAACCGAAAATCGCGTTTTTAGCTTTGTATGACATGATTAACTTAATGATCGCCCACTAACTAACATTAACGATTAATAATTACACAATAATCACATGTTTTGGAAAATAATACACTGTACGTAGAATTTCCTTGAGACGAAACAAATACAAATTCTTCGTTTTGGTGTACTAGGTATTAACTCGTTCGTTTTGAGCTATTTTTCCACAGCTTGCGACGTCGGCAATGCACCGACATATTTATATTCAAGTCAGAAGTAGTATAGTGCAAACAACGAGGAGCTTAGCACTGCCATAAATCGTGCTCAGGGTGCCCCAGTTTCGTACATTTTCAATTCTTTACACATTCGCCATTATGGATGTGGCGCGGGGTACAGGCGGGAGCGACGGTTACAAGGAAATAATTTAAACGCAAGCATTAGCTTAAAATACCGACTTCACCGCTTTATCTTCAGAACCTTCGATCGGATTAAATGAATTAAATACGCATAGTAATTGAGGATAAATCAAAAGCTACTGGTCAGATCTGAATTAAAAAAAAAAATTTCGAAATCGGTTTAGGCGTATTCAAGTAATCGGTGAACAATTGAACATACATAAAAAAAAGGATTCCGACGAATTGAGAACCTCCTCCTTTTTTGAAGTCGGATTATAAATAACGTAAATACCCAGATGATTACTATTATTTACTTATTTAAATAATGATATTTGACAACTAGTCTACGAGAGGGCACGGTAGCGCCATTGCGGACAACTAAGCACATATTAGCCAGCCATCATTTACAGTGTGACGTTGCAATGCTTGCAAAAAATCTGTCTTTACTTTTTACTGCTTTGCATATACTAAAAATTTCCTCAATTTTGAGTTCTTCTAGGAAATCATAGAGAACTAGTAATTCTCATGCTACGTAAAGTAACTGTAAGTATAAATATGTTGAAAGTGGGCAGTGAGAGCCCGCTGCCGCTTAAAACCTGACCCCGCTCGTAACTCCATAATACCAGTGCTCCATGATTTATAGCATCACCGACCTAACTTACATAACTAACGTAATGGTGAGAATTTACGTCTAGTGTATGTGGTTAATGTGCGGCCGGACTCGAGCTTGAGTGAGAATATTATAGACCTCCGCTATTGTTTCACGAATTAAGCTGTAGAGAGAGTGCTGACTCATCATCTTATCGTTATAGGTTAGAGTGATTTCACTGACATGACTGTGAGAGTGACGCTAATCTAAGCTGATCAAATTCTTTTTTTTTATGTTTGACTGCATTTTGACATGCAAGTGCATATATAATAGGCGACTACATATCCATTGAGATTGCCATCTCACTTGATAGAACATTTAAGGTTAAATTCATGCATAAAATACGAAGGTATAAACACGTCTAAATATTCCATATTGCAATTAACAAAGAGAAGAAAAGTGCGAATAAAAATGTTAAAAAAGCCATGCCTATTCTAATAATTAATTATTTAATGAAAAACCTTATATAGGATATACATTTTTATCCGTTGAGGTGAAGCCTTCCGCTAGGCATAATTAATTAATCTTCTGTTATAATTACAATGCGACTGCAGTAAAAAGCAGGTGCTTGTCCAATTTAAATAGAAATGTAGTCCGCGCTTCACAGATTGTGGTAATGGCCGTGGCGAATACATTACCGTTGTCTGTACAGTGCACCAAGGAATATGCTTACTCTCTACGTGTACACTCTATAATATCACAGTATATATGGAACCTAGATCGTCAAGTTGTTAAAATGAACAACATCTAGGAGCGAAACTTACCGACTCAAATCGCCAATGCATTTTGTTTGACAAATATATTGTCGAGTGTATTATAGAGTCTTAATTTATGTACAGTTATGCGTCGCGATTGGGATCCTATGCCAATGCCACATACCAGCATTTATCTATACTACGTCCAACATTCACACGTTACAGAGAGACATAAAAACTTATAGTCAATTTAGTTACTACCTAACGCAGAAAGAAAACAAAGGTATCATACATTTTCTAAACGTTTTCCTTCATGTACTTTTTATGAGATCGTCGACCTATCTGCATCGAAGGCCGCCGAAGATTATTGGAGTTGTATAGCCTGAATATCAATATAAATTATATTAGAAATACGTAGTCGGCAAATAAAAGTTGGAGGGAAAATCAGAAGGCGAACTTTTTTAGACATTTAAAGTAAACCTTTCATGCTAACAGCCCCGTACTAAGCTCAAAGAGTTCTATCACTGGACCCAGACCCACACTTATTTGTATAGCCATAGCACATATTTCACACATACACACAAATTGTGTGTGTGAAACACATACCCAGAAACTGTTCCCACGAAGCCGGGATTAGAACAGTATCAGTACAAGAAGAGCAGAAAAACGTAGTCACTCACCTGATGGTAAGCATCACGTCTGCCCTATATTTGTTCTTTGTCCTTCTTATAAGCCTAATATCGACGTTCACAGTGGTAACTTCTTTACTATTCGGTTGTTCGATGTTACGTTTACAGAGCGGACTGTACATCACCGTTAGCACTTACTGTCTGTCCGTCTGCATCGTAAACAAGGAGACCTGTTTATGGTGGCTATAAACTGAATGGAGATACGATGTCAGTGACGTCATTGATGAGTCATCGTTATTTTTATTTCGAAGGATTAGTATTTTATAACCCAAATAAGAGCAACAATAAAAAAAAAACTGACAAACCGACAAACGTTCTCAAACTTATAAAACATCTTAGGTTCAGTGGTTCAAACGAATTGTAGCATCATAAACTACAACATTTGGAGTAAATATATCAATTGGTCTATGATGCCTTAGAAAAATATTATTTACTTTTTGTAGTTTTGTTTACCTCCAGGCGCTACAATTCAAGAACACTTTACTAATCATATTCTTAAACTTGACGTAGGATATTTCATTGATAAATTACGGTTGAAATTAATTGACGTTAATATTCCAAATCGGTATTTTCAACGAATAATAATGATTACTTCGATCAACTCAATTAATGATTAATTATTCCTATCTCCAAAAAATGCCGGTATGTACCAAACTAATATTCACTAACGTATTAAACTATAATTACTGATCATTCGTCTCTGTATCGGATGACTTCAGGCCTAAAAATCTCTACAATAGGAATGCCTACAAGTTCAAACGATAAGCAATAATAAAATTCATGCAGTTCTCAAAGCAATTTTGATAGTTATAGTCTTTGCCGTCACACGAACGGTGTAATTTGTAATGGAACTGGGTCAAGGCTTTTTGCCGTCCTTCAAGATAAACTTTTGGATGTCCCTCTTTTCGGTATCGCGACGGGTATTGACTCTGCTATGGACTACTATGGAGCAGATGAGCCTTGCCCTATTATAAAAAAAAAACATGTCCCCCACCTTACCACGTTTAAGTTTTCTCGCAGTGCAACAAAGTGTGAAACCGCATGCCCGTGCGGAATTCATAGGGTCGATGTCACCTTTCCATTGTCGAGGAGCTGCTGCAGTTATTTGGTGGATTTACTTGTACGTTCAATTGCGGGATTTTTTGCACAACAATACTGACCTTGTTCTCCAGAGACCATCATTGTGCACCATGTACATCGAGCTATCGCAGTCTTTTTGGTGGAACTGCACGTCTGTGCGAGATTCTTTGTAAGCTATTGCATAACGATTCTTGACTTAGTCTCTAAATGTCGATGTCTACCTAACAATGCTGAGGAGCCGCAATCATTTCGGTGAAACCACACAACAATACTAACCCTGTCTCTGGAATCGATGTGCACTTTCCCAGTGTCGAGGAGTTGCCGTAGTCGGTCGCAGTCCCCACGCAGTGCCGCCAAGTGGAACTGCACGTCAGTGCGGGATTCTTTCTGAAACGAAAACAACATACGTTAGAACAAGTTCATTGGTATATGATTTAAATTTCAACATGATCCATTACTCTTGAACATAAGTGTTAGGATGGATCGCTAAACACGTATATACCTAGCTTCAATATGAAGGGCTATCATGAAAAATCAAAAAATCAAAATCGTTTATTCACATGGGCCCCAAAGAGGCACTCATGAAAGTTAATGAATCTATTGCCAGATTCGCAAAATTACAGCCATCTCGAGAAGAACCTGGCAAGAAACTCGGCAGCGCATTTTTTTTTCATTCATTTTTTTTAAAAACATTCTTAATTTCTAATACATAATTTTCTTAACCTAGGTGTTATTATGGTAGTCGCTAGAAAGAGCCTGTGCAGTTTGCCTCCATGCATCCATGAATGCTCTATAGGGCATCAATTTATGCTCAGAGCACCAAAAGTATGTTTTACATATAATATAGATCATCATCTGTTATACTTTCCTATTTCTTTGTTAAGATTATTGTTGGTATCATTCTATCGCGTGTAAAGTATCGGGTCATGCGTGTTTACTAATAAATTCGTATTTTTGTAAACCTTATTGCAATAAATGACTGAGTATTGAGGTTTCTTCTTTTTTAAAACGAGTCAATCAGTCAACCTCTTTCTATATGATGTTTGCTAAATGCTTTGCAAGCGTTACAGCTTCCCTGGATGAATTTGTAAGATCTTCAGTTGCTGAGTTCAGCGTGTAGTATAAGCACAAGTATGTAAACATGTAAATGAATTACTTAAAGGTCTAAGCGTCTCTGAACAACGCGTTTTGTAATTAAAATTAGTAGTAACTATCTGCATTTTACGAAGAGAACGGGCAAAATTACACAATCGTATTTACTTGGAAACTCAACATGTTGCCAGTAGTAACTTTTATACAAGAATGTAATCTTATCACAACAGTAATAAAAGTTTAATTGAAAACAGTCATTGCAGGGCATAAATCTGCTCAATAACAAATGTAATAGTCACGAGTAACCCACTGGCATCCGACGCGACGTTTATCTGCGCTGTAAATATAGACATTATCACTATCATACAGATAGGTACCTACTGCAAATCAGGGCATGCATTTTGGTGAGATGAGATAGTTTATTTCACAACACATTTTTGTACTAGTTAAATATATTTGACTAGTGTATCTTTGTTATTATGTTTTGGAAAGGATCGTAGGTATAGATCGGAAACATAGTTTACCGTGACGCTAATGTCTCATAAATATTTATAACGTAGTTAATACAAAATGTCATGAATATGTTGTTTTTCTATAAACGCTTCCACACTGACAGCCCCACGCTAAGTTCGAAGATTTGTATAATGATAGACTATATATTTTAATTCGCAGACGTAAAGACGTAGGAGTAAATGCAGTAGGTGCTCTACCTACTGCATTGTTTTCTATGATTTACGTAGAAATGTACTTAGTTTGCGAATTATATATATGCTGAATAAATAATTACGAGTAGATATAATATATTATATAGAAAACAGAGAGGCGGCATGAGACAAGTTTGTGGTGTAGAGGAGAAGAGGCTTTGCTCAGCAGTTAGTATAGATACATACGATGATAGAATAAGAATGATGATGACATGATAAGGATGCGTCTTAGTTCCCCGAACGGTACATTCTGGGTGTCTTCAAGTCTAGAGTGAATGGGTATCCTTTTAGGCAAGCATGTTACATCTTTGGCCACATCTTCACTATCCATCAGGTGAGATAGTGGCCAATGCTTGCCTATCTACTATAAAAATAAGCTATTATGATTTTGATTACTAGTTAAGAGCCATGGATTTTTAACCAAGTATGGATCACGTAGACATGTATATAACGTGACCGGGGAAAATATCCGAAATCCTACTAATATTATAAATCCGAAAGTTTGTGTGTGAGTGTGTAAGTATGTTTGTTCCCTTTTCACACTTTAATGACTGAAAGGATTTGGATAAAATTTGGAATGTAAATAGCTTATACCTGGGATTAACACATAGGGTACTTTTTGACTTGATAATAGCGGCCGATGCCGCGGGGCACGGCTAATAGACTATATGACTATATAGAAAAAAGTAGGAATTAGGAAAAAGGATGATTCTTAAGATTTTTGAATAGGTTTAACAATAAAGAGTAGCAGCCATATTTCTAGACTTAACTAAGGCGTTTGATCTGGTGGATCATAATATAGCACTTAAAAAACTTGAATTCTATGGTATTCGTGGAAATGCCCATAAATGGATTAAAAGTTATTTAGAAAATAGAAGACAATGTACCGAAATATGCAAAATCGTTAATGGACGCAAAACATTATTTAGGTCAAACCAGCAAGAAACAAAAATGGGTGTTCCCCAAGGAAGTATACTGGGCCCATTTATTTTTTTGACATACATCAATGACATTCCTAATGTAACTAAACATCAATGTATTCTATATGCAGATGACATCACAGTTGTAATAAAGTCCAAAAATAATGAACAGCTAAATATAGAAACCAATCAGGCCTTACAGGACATAATAACCTGGTTAAAGTCCAATAAATTGAAAGTCAACCTAGAAAAAACTAGTGTTATACAGTTTCAAACTTACCAATCTAAACAAGACAAAATTACAATTAATTATTTAAATGCACAAGTAGAAGAAGTCGATACGTGTAAGTTTTTAGGTATGACAATAGACAGGAATTGCAATTGGAAGCATCACGTAGAAAGCGTTTGCGATAGACTTGATCGTTTTGTTTATGCTATACGACAGTTGAGGCTTACAATATCGAGGGACTCGGCCCTATGTGCATATCACGGCTATGTATCCTCAATTTTGTCGTACGGACTTCTCTTGTGGGGCAACTCTGTCGACATTAATAGGGCGTTTATCGTTCAGAAGAAATGCGTAAGGGCAATTTGCGGTGCCTGGTCTACCGACAGCTGTCGACCAATATTCCGAGAATTTAAAATACTTCCGGTGCCCTGTATGTATATAATGGAAGTATGTGTTTTTATAAAAGAACACCCAGATCTCTTCGATAACCACGCAGCAGTTACTCAAAGACCTTCTAGAAGTTTGCATAAAATTTATCTGCCCTTCTGCCGGCTAGACATTTTTAAGAAAAACGCATACTTAATGACAATTAAGATTTACAATAACTTACCTGCAGAAATAAAGTCACTACCCACAACAAAATTTAAAAAAAGTTTGAAATCATGGCTATTGAGTAATTGCTTCTACAGTGTGAATGATTATTTGAAATTTAAAATGGGTTAATATCATTTAACATAACATAATATTATAAGGTCAATAATAAAAAGAATAGTCAAACATAAATAATAAAATTATAATATTGACATTTATATTTACTTACCAGTTATAATTTTACCAAATCTGACAATTATTTAATTAACTCATTTTAATAATTATTTATTTATTGACATTCACTTTATTACTAACGATGACGCTAATTAAAATAATGTATACATGGACGGTAATTAATATTTGTACACCCTTAAACAGGGTAGTTTGTAAGGATCACTGAATCTTCCACTACACCTTCTGTATTACCTACATTCTGACAATAAATGTTTGAGTTTGAGTTTGAGTTTGAATAAAGAGTATTTGTATTGTATTGTATTGTAAGGAAATGGGAGACTTCCCATTTCCTTCTTTTCGTCCTTTCCCTTATATGGGACAACAGTCGTGTCATTTCATAGGAATTAATAAAAAGCACTTTTACTTATCTAAGTTAAAGGAGTAAAAGTGCTTTTTAACGAACGAGTTATTTATTTATTCATATGCATACGTTGGAATTGAGAGCATACAATTAGCAAGATAGCGTGATAAGTCTACACTATACTAACCGTGGGCTGTACATAATTGCAGGCATTGAACAAATAGCGGGTAGTCGCGTGCTTGATTGATAGCTTCATTTAATTGTAGAGGCTCTCTGATACATGTAATTGGAAGAGAACATATCATTATCATAACTGAGCCTGTAGCATGAAGGTATCAACATTTAGAATTGGCAGGGCGTTATGGTTTCCTCGTGGACTATTTGGGACGCAAAAGTCGTGTGCCTCAAACCTATTAGAAACACCATCTTATTTATAAATAAGATAAAACGTTTGATAAACCTAAAGTAATCACGATATGTTTGTCATTATTATATTTTGACTGGTGTTAAATATCACGGGTCGAAATAAGACAAAACATGTTTTAACTGGATGGATGTTTTTTCTGATTTTTCTCATGATGGTTACAATCGGTCCTGTCGCCCCGTTTCGGCTTGACGTTGGGTTCTGGAACACCATATATATATTTATTAATAAGTCCATGAAATGTTTTAATCTATAATATAATATTTTTAATACTTAAAAATATAATGTAAGTAATTACAATATTGATACGTGCTACTGTCATGATTGTTTTAAGACGTAAACACAGTATTTTTGTTTAAGTATTTGCTATTGTACGCCCGAAATGGGTAGACTGTTTGCTACCAATACCAAACATGTTTTTTTACACCTCGTTTACAACACAGTTATACAATAACGACTATTCTGATTCTGAACTATTGAAGATTTAACAGACGTTTTATCTTTGTATGAAGGGATCTTAATAATAAGTTTTAATGGAATTAAAGCAGTGTCATCAATGTATAATATCGATATTCATTTATTGCAATCCATAATAGTAACATACAGGAGTTTTTTTAAAAGTACAGTTCTGTATAGACCATGTGTGTGTTCTTTATAGAACCCCGCAAAACTTGGAAGAGAAAATGATGGTAACTTCGACATTACTGTTTGTAAAGCTTATTATCTACAGTTCTAGGGCAAATTACCGCAATAAATGTGAAAATCTCAATTACCATCACGTGGGCAGATGTGGATGCTAATTTGAAACACGGGGAACGGAGAACGCGATCCGCTCATACCGCAATATCAACGCGGGCGCAGGTGTTAGGGCTATCTAACTAAGTATTAAATTAATTGAAAGATCGGATTTCAAACGAAGTTATCCAATGAAGAACGTGACCGTGTCCATAAGTGCGGTGCGAAAGTGCCTGGGGAAATGTTTTGAGAGAACTCTCGAAAAGATGCTGCTGCTGTTTACAGCCTATATTATGGTTTAATAAGAAAAACTGAACATAAATAAGTTACTTGTTAAATACAAGCATTTAGAAGTCTTAAAGATTTAAAGTGACGTCACTTTATTTTTGGGTTATTCTCAGCAAGCCCTTTCATTTGATACCCATATTGTAGGAGTACATTAAAAATTACTTGTCCGCCATGTTGGATTTAGAATCACGACACACAGCTATGCATTGCCATCCAAATTAAACGTGAATACAATATTTCAGCTCAATCGGTTGAAAATATCTGCTTCAAAATTGAATTGCTAGATTCTACCGGGACAAACATACATACATTACAAGTTAAATAAAAGCTTGTTATAAAAAAAAATGGGAGGGTATTGTTAGAAGAGGATTATCACGTGTTATGAATGGTGTGATTAAATATAGTTATCTGTCATTCTCTGCCAAAAGTCCTCTTTTTTGCCTTAATGGACTCAATCGCGCTTCTTCATCCGGGCTTTTCTATAACTACCAATAGACCTACATAAGACTTTCAGCAATTAATATGACAACGGTTTATCTATCTATACTTGTATAAATGTATTTTCATTCCTGCGACTGTTGTCTCATAAGTCCGAAAAGCTCCTCCTGATACTGGACTGCATCTATTGAGAAGTGAAAAGAAACTGGTTCACAAATAATACCCGATCGGTTCCAGCCGTTGGTTTGCAAATTAGTCATATTAAGAATTGGTAAAGAAACTCTTAACTATCTATGACATGATCAAATGTATATTTAATTTGTGATAGTAGAATTTCACAGAAGCCAATTTTCATCTACCTAGTTTTCACAAATGTTAACGGCTCTGGAGAGCTGGCAGCCCTGTTTTGTTGCTGTTTCTCAGGCATGAATATTAGATATCTCCGGTACCGGCGCATGCGGGTGGCCAAGCGTGAGAGAAGAGCATTCGCTGAATTCTTTAAAAAAAACGGAACATAAATATTCTTTAAATACCTACATTTCAATTGATGCAGTATTCTTTTACTCGTAGTTGATATGAGAACTCTCGTGTCTAAGAGTAAAAAAAAGGCAAGAATAAGTACAACAAGAACACAAAACAAAATTCTAGGTTTGGTTAGGGGATATTTCAATCATATTATTTTTTATGCATAATAGTCAAGCAGTTTTCATGTAAAAAAATTTACAAAACAAACTTATTTACAAATAAAAATATTATAGAGAAATTTATTTAAAACCTGATGACATTTGCCACCTTTGTTAAAACTCCGGCATTACAATAATCTTTATTGGCAAACCAAAACGAGTGTATTTACAAACGAAAGAATTTAAATTTTATAATAAGGCATCAACCGGCGGTGTCATCGCATAAAGCAATCTCTTCCAGACCATTAACTGCACGGGAAGCAACTTTAATGTAAAGAGGATATCTACTCGATAAGCACGTCGTACCCTTTGATTGATACCCTCCACACGTCCGCCATCTCGGCACCAATTTCAATTTGCACCTCATCACCCCTTAACGTATCTATAGTATAAAACCGAATATACTATCAATCGTTATTTAAGACAGGAGACGTAGTACTGGGATTTTTTTTTCAGTCAAGCGAATTGTTATATAATACTTTTGAATACTTACTACGAGTATGTTAAAAATATATACACCGTATACGAGATCTAGAATAAGAAATAGCCTATGACACATTTGGACCATTGCCGAAGATAATATTACCCAAATACCTAAATGTAGGTATCTGAGCGCCAGGGAGTAGGAATTAGAGGAAATAATTCAGCTACAAAACCTTACCCGAGCTGACATTATACATAATACAAAATGTGATACAGATAGGTATCGATTTGTGCAAAGGTTGGGAAGTTTAACGAGAAAAGACGAATTTGAGCTTACAGTCAACAGAAGTACACGGTTTACTTTGGGAATCTATTTCGAGATTCACTCAAGCAATCGTTGTTTTATGTCGGCGATGAAAGAATCATTTAGTTGAATGACGATTTAAGCATTTCTTCTTATTCACAAACTTTGTTGTATGTTTACAATAACCCAATGAAATAGACGTGATAAAATAAAACGATAACTTTGATTGAAATACAAACAACATGTTCAAAAACAATGTTTGTACACAGAACCATGGATTTATTCAAGGCAATAATTTAGTTTCTTGGAATACAAGTACATATTTAATATATATATATATATATACCAAACTTTACTATTCAGTGCAAATAATAAAGATTACAAAGACACCAAGACTAAAGACATTTCAAAAACACCTTTTGTTCCGTTTCGCGTGTCGAACTGCGTAATGCAAAAATGGGCTGAATGAAACTGGAGCATACATCTGTGCAAACAACAGCGGGACAAAGAACATAACTCGTGAATCACGCTGCAGTTCGCCTAGCGAAAATCTGGCCTACCTGATTTTCTATAGGTAAATATTTTTTCCACTTGAAATAGCGGCATAAGGTAAACACTTGTTGATAGATGAAGACTGACGAGGTTGTTAATGAAGCTCAAAATACTTTAAAGACATTCCACATAGGTGAAAAAGACTTAGTTCAAGACTTTTTAAAGTCCATTTCGAAATTTTTAAATGGGTGGTCATCCTCCTTAAGGTTAAATCAAGAGCAGACGTGCCTATTTTCTTAGTAGGCAAGTTTATTATAGGTTGGATTACGACACCCACCGAACAATGAAGTCTGACGCCACAGAGTCTGCCATGTTTTGGCAAGGGTTGTTTCTGATGGTGATTGTGGATTTGTGATGGCACTACGAAAAAAATGTTTGATTGTTAAATTAGTTAGACCTCTTCTACCTAATTTAATGATCAAACAATCGAAAAGCTCCTTTCGCATGATGCACAAAGTACAAAAAACAGGAGTCATTTTCGTGACAATGCCGTCGGAAATAATAATTTTGAACATTTCATGAAATTGTTTCGAAGAATCTCGGATAATTGTGTTTGTTACTACATCTTGCGCTGAGACCCATCATCATAATCCTAATCACGTCCATCACGTGGCAGTGATTGCTGTAATGATGATAATGGCCAATAATAAGAGCGGAGCCGCTAACTCGAGATATTGCGTACGAATGCGGCTAGATATGATGGGAAAGCCGGAATTTGAATTGCTGGGGCTTAGATTAAGCAACGCATTTCTAATGGTTACAAATCTCACGTTTTGTTATGATTTTGTAGATGAGGAATGAGATGATCTTTAAGCGTAGTCCTTTGTGTTTGTCGTTGAATCAAGTCGTCGTGGCTGCAGGATTTCGAAACACATCAGTTACACATCGTAGAGCATTGTCTATAGGAGTGTTTCAAGTGAAATGTAGCGACATGTTACTGTCTTCCGTCTTGCCAATGCGTATTAACCGCGCCCCGTTGGATTGCCATGTCCATTAGCGCATGTCATATCGGAAGCGACATTATATCACTAGGTGTAAGTACTATAGGTATAAACTGATGGTAAATAGTCTATCTCTTTTTTATCTCCATAACACACTAATCGGACTGATATTTGTTGTTGAGATCTAATCGATTATTTTGTGAGTAAAAACTTTTCTTCAACTATTCGCAGAATGAGCAACGGGGTTACACGATCTAATTCTCACATGCTCATTCCATCATCGAATAACGAGACAAAATCCTATGCGATCCGCTATATGGAAGAAAATTCATCAAAGACGCACAGAGGTCTAAGAGTTTTGAATGGTTTCCTTTGTGTTTCATAGGTGAAAATAGAACCATCATATCATAACATCAGGGAATGAAGTACGAGTTTTAACTTTTACAAGTTTTCTCCCAAGGTAAAATTGTTTTTCTGGTTCTAAATGTCATTGTGTGTATCATGTGAATATTGCCGGCACCCACGACATAAGTCATCAAAATTTGTGTGGGGCTGTGAGTGTAAAAGCGTTTAAGTGTATTATATGCGAAAACTTGATTTAGTATCGTTTTGTGCCATTTACTTCCGGCAATATAATTATAAAAAAATTAAAGAAACCAATTTAACGTAAAAGATTATCACTCGTACTAGATCCCCAGGTGCGATATTGGTTTTAATGGTCTAACATTTGCTCATCTTGTATTAAACATAAAATATTTGCCAACCGAGCCTAAGCTTCTTACATACCTATATCAGTTTCGGTTTATCTACTCTTCAATAGAAAACTCAACCAACATTGTCTAAGATCTCGTGCATTTCTCTGTACGTCATAGATGACCGTAACTTTAGGCAGCCCATTAGCCCATACCCATATCCGATGCTGTCCAGTCGTAAATAGAAAGCGACAGTAGCTCTGCCATCAATCACACGATGACATACTATTTTTGAACCTCCATTGTCCTTCGAAAGTGGTGTTGAGAGATGGACAAGACTGGAATGTTTATAGCATAAGATTATGATCAATACTTTTATAACTAAAACCAACTTTATAAGCCGCTATCTCCTCGATAGATCACTATTCACGAATAAAGTTGATGATACTGCGATTACGATGATTTCATCCAAATAATTAATACGCTTTAAAATTTTCTATCAGCTGATGAGCTTCAATAAAAGATTAAAGCTGTCAATTACTATTTAATAACTTTCGTAAAATATAATTATTAACTACTCGTTCACTAAGTTGTCTTGGGTGGGGTTGCCCGTCCGTCCGTCCTTATGTCAGAGGCATTTAGGGCCTAAGCCATACAAATAAATATGTAACTTCAAATTCTCAAAGAATATATAAAGTTGTGTAAAAAAGCAAATAAAATTATATACATTTTATGGGGGCACTACAATACACGTAATTGGAGCAGCTAAGTAAATATTTGTTTAACTTTTATCTGTACGAAACCGTTTTTTTTTAAATCTATGTTGGACATTAGTAGGACATCAAAGTCACTATTTTGTCCCGGGTCTATCTTAATATCGACTAGACATTTAAAGCTGAAACTTACTGCTTATAATATCTGTTATATCATATATGAAAATCAAACAATTATCATTACGAATAAAGTTACAAAATATTAATACTATATAAGTATATATATTATAACTAGCTTTTGCTCGCGGCTTCGCTCGCGTTAAGAAGTATTATTTTAAAATTGACAAAGTTTCATACAAACTTTCATCCCCTATTTTTTCCCCTTGGGGGTAGAATTAATCAAAATCCTTCTTAGCGGATGCCTACGTCATAACATCTACCTGCATGCCAAATTTCAGCCCGATCCGTCCAGTGGTTTAGGCTGTGCGTTGATAGATCACTATGTCAGTCAGTCAGTCAGTCAGTCAGTCACCTTTGAGTTATATATATTTAGATTATCATTACGAATAAAGTTACAAAATATTAATACCTCATAAGTTTTTTTCTATTATGCAAAATCTAGATATAGTCACTGTTTAGGGCGAACGACTGGTTTTAAGTTTATTCATCAAAATAAACTTCACTTCTCATTAAATTATTTTTAATTTATTCATCAATAAACTTATAATATGCGAGAATAGTAGGAATGAAAATCAGCCGCCTATAAATCTCAGAATAATCGGTTTATGCATAAACATCGTAGGTAATTAAAAAAATCTAATAGTGTGTGTGATTGGAATTGTTTCCACGGTAAAAGTTATTAAAATTTAATTAATTATGGGTGTACTCGCAGCGCATGTGAAAGCGAAATTATTGTATACTTGTCTATATTTAGAAATTATGTAGATAGAATATACTCACAGCCTAAAAGTATAGATATTTAAATGATATAATATGGACACTGGATTGATGAAGACTGAGCAATGATTCGTAACCGCAAGGACTTTGACTCGAAATGCATTACGATCGGGTATTGTAGACTGTATTACCATGTATTACACAAGTGGCAAAATCAAAATTTTGAAAATACCCCCGAATCTTGAAGCACTATCTTGAAAACGGCTGCTACGATTTTCACCAAACATAGCTAAGAACACTCTTGATAAAATCTTGATAAAAATTAGTACAGCCGTTTGGGAGCTACGATGCTACAGACATATACACACTACAAACTTATATCATCCCTTTTTTTCGTCGGGGGTTAAAAATGTATTTAAATAGGGTATTCTAGATACTGTATAATAATCATTATATAAATTCAAATTCAAATGTTTATTGCAATCTCTAATAATCAGCATACGGTGTTAAAATATACAGTTCATTGGGGTCGTCGGGCACAACAATATTATAGTAGGTATGCATAACAATCAGTCTTTGGAAATAGAATGGGCTTTAGATAGGCTTATTAGGCTTTAGTAAATAAGGAAAATGAAGTGCAAATTATTCTTAAAGCAATAAAATAACTAGAGCAAAATAAACACACAGCAGTGCAAATGGCCTCGGTTCGAGGCGGAAATTCAGTTCGGTTTTGCGAATTTTAACATAACTTCATTATGTATAAACATTAAACTTTTCTAGTAATTGCCCGAGCGAGCGCGTAGCGCGAGCGAAGCGTATCATATGGTATCATCTTCAGCTTAGGTATAATTGCTTTTGGTATGTCCGGATTTCCGGTTGTTCTCCTCTACAGGTCGAAATATTCTGATGAAATATTTTGAGCGGTTCCATAATTATATAGATTTTTTATGTTGATTCAGTTTTCGAAAAATGTTTAAGGTTCAAAACGTAAAAAAGAACAATAACAGCCATTTCGAAAAATCCGCGATTTTTTCAGCTCATAGCCACTAGTAATTTGTTTTTATTAAAGCGCGTTGGTTGCAATATAACTTTACTGCCATACGGTGTAATTGAATACTCCACCCCGACCACGGCGACGCGACGGGTTATCGAAACTATTAGAAACGATTCAGTGGAAATTATTGTGTTCATAAATTGTCTGTAACCTTCATTGCCAGTACGTACATAAAACGACTGTTTAAATTTATGTTTAGAATAAATATTATGGAATAAATTAAAGATCTTTCCTACGTACCTTCTTATAAAATACTATAATCTTGATCTCTTTTATTTTTCTTTCATAAATGGATGACGTTTGATAGTTTGTCTTGTTGCTGGATGGTAAAACGGGCATGGGGGAATTAACTTGGATACTTCACCTTCAAATGTAAACGATAGGATACCGATAGGCTTGCGACCTTATTCATATGGGCCTCATAGAGCATCATAGACTCGTGAAAGTTTTTTGTATGAGGAACTTGCTGTTGTAAAACATGTTGTGATATCCCTTTCTTTCTAATTATGCGTGTGCAATTGTGGACACATAACTTGGTAACTCCAGTTACTTACCAAGGTTTAAATGTGTAGTGTCACAAGTGAACATTTATAAAAAACTAGCCGTGCCCCGCGGCTTCGCCCGCTATTATCAAGTTAAAAAGTAGCCTATGTGTTAATCCTAGGTATAAGCTATGTACATTCCAAATTTCATCCAAATCCGTTCAGCCGTTAAAGCGTGAAGAGGGAACAAACATACTTACACACTTACACACAAACTTTGGGATTTATAATATTATTAGTAGGATACAAACACCGTCAGTGGCTATCAATAGAAAGAGCTTCAGTCTCAATTTCAAAAATATAATTCATGATGACAATTTGGTAGGTAACAGAGAACAACGTAGCTCATGTTTTCAATGTTTTAAAATATATGAAGCCGTTATTAGACAGGTTTTAGATTGTAACTTTCGTCTTGTGCCATTCTATATTTAAAGTAAGAATAGCAGTTCCCCAAACGGTAGCAAAACAACGGTAGCCGCGGCTCCGTCAGTAGAGTACATAAGCTAAGGGTCCGAAACATGCCGTTGACCTTCCTCGAATGGGCGTCACCGATGAAAATACCCCGCACCGACCTCCGCACCTCCTGAACATAATTACGTGCAGCGCTTAGATATTATTGCGTATATCGCTCGCTGCGCTCCAAAATAGTATAAGTAGAAGTGATAATACTACTTGTTAATCCGCACGAGATATACTTACCACTTTTTTTTCTGTGTGTGCGCGTTTGACCGACTAATCTGATTTCTGCCAAAACCGGCGGATGTAAACAACTCTCTATTTCTACAGCGTTGGCTACAGTCGGCTTTTGTTTTATTTTAATTTGATAATGAATCTGTGTGATATAATACTTGCTGCGGTGCGAAGTATTAAAAAAAATTGTATTGTCCTTTGTAACTTAAACAGAGCTTTGGGAACGACTATAATGGTTATTAAAAAAAAAACAATTAATCCTACTAACATATAATATTATAAATCCGAAAGTTTGTATGCAAGTGTGTAAGTATGTTTGTTCCCTCTTCACGCTTTAACGGCTGAACTGATTTGGATGAAATTTGGAATGTACATAGCTTATACCTAGGATTTTTTTTTCTTTTTTTATTCTCGATAGGCAAGCATTTGACCACCATCTCACCTGATGGAAAGTGACGATGTGGTCGAAGATGAAGCATGCTTGCCTAGAGGATACCTGTTCACTCGAGATTTAAAGACTCCTAGATTGTACTTAACGGGAAACACAGACTCGGGCAAAGAATTCCATTCCTTAGCAGTACGTATAATAAATGTGGAAGCAAAACGCTTTGTACGCACCCTTGGAATATCGACCATAAACCGATGTCGCGTGGCTGATTGTCTGGATGTCCGATGGTAAAAGGGGGATGGAGGAATCAAATCATGCAATTCCGTGGCACACTCTCCGAAATGTATCCTATAAAAGACCGATAGACTTGCGACCTTACGACGATGTTCTAGGCTTTGAAGTTTCGCATCCGTCAGTTCTTTGCAGTTTATTAGTCTCTTAGCTCTGCGTTCAATAGTCTCAAGTGTCTCAAGCTGGTATTTTGCAGAGCCATCCCAAAGATGAGAGCAGTACTCCATACAGGAATGGACCTGTGCTTGGTACAAGTTCAGCAACTGTCCCGGTGTGAAATACTGTCTCACCTTGGCAAGAATTCCTAGCTTTTTTGCGGCCAATTGAGCTTTTGACTCAATATACGTGCCGAAATTGAGTGTTGACGTCAAGGTGATGCTAAGTAGCTCAAGACTGTGAGTTACTGGCACGGATACATCTCGGAAAGTAGGAGTAAGATAAAATTGGCTCCGCTTCGCAGAGAATAGACACGCCTGAGTTTTGGTGGCATTAAACCTAACCAAGTTGGCATCGCCCCAGTCTGAGACTGCCTTCAAGGATAAGTCTAAGCGCTGAACCATGTCCTCTCTCAGAGACTGAATTTGATCCCTATTAGCTCGAGCATCAGATATATAGCTCTCTACAACTGTGCTGTCATCCGCATACCCAAATGTCCCGGGCAGAAGCAGGTCATAGTGTTGCAGAGAGAACCGACCCTTGAGGGACTCCGGCATTGATAGCCAATAGATCGGACGAGCAGCCATCAATGACCACTCGAATCGATCGATCCCTCAGAAAGTCCGATATCCACACACAGAGACTAATGGAAAGACCGTATTAGACAAGCGCTTCTCCGTGTTTCTCGATGGCTTCACTCCAGATGTGTGTGGTATACGCTAGAAGATCCCCGGTAGACCGATTTCGGCGAAAACCGCCTATCTAAATGTTTTCATCTGTGATGTCAATAATCTAATCTAGACAGATACTAAGATAGTTTAGACGAAAAGAATCTAATGCTCAGGTGGTTTGCCACGCGTGCGATAAGAGTTCTAATGATCAAATTCCAAAGTAATTTTGGTCATAGATGTAGACTATGAAAGCGAGAAAGTCGTCTCCAAACCTGGATTTCAGCTACTACTAACTAACCGAAGTGTGGAGTTAGATTGATAAATCTAAAACGTATTCATTTGGTGCAAGAATGAACACACATAAAAAGAGCCGACTCCAAACGGTCTAAGCTGTGCATCGTCCCTACATTTTGAGTAACCAATAAAAACACGAAGAGGCGGACTCTTCCTCACGTAACCTCACGGAAACTGTCATTACTGTCATCACTGTCATCACGCCAAGCGAGGAATTAGAAAGCCAACAAAAATGCTCTCCGCTTATAGTTGGCGTGATGCTAATGTTGCCGTGGCTAATCTGTAAATGATTGCAAGTAAACACATGTGAGAAAATGTTATGACTGGCTTTATAATGGTTATGTCATTTGGTAGAACTGTTATACCGAATTATAAATAGTAAGACAATGACAACGCTGACGCCTCTTAAACTTCTGACTATTGAGCTAATGATGTATTTATTTGTTACAGGTAATTTGGATAACTTCCCGCTTCACATAGAAAGATTACTATGATAATACTTTCAAATTCTACGTAAGTTTTAAAACATTTTTTCCATCTCAGATTATAATAGAAGTCCGAAATAGTCATGTGAATATTTTTTCCTGAAATATATCTGTAATAATAACAATAGGTGATTACGAAACGTGGATTTACAAAAAATTGCATACACCAAAAGAACGACGACTTTGAACTAATACAACATATTATACTAGCCATGCGCCGCGGCTTCGCCCTCGTGCATCAAGTTAAAAAGTAGCCTATGCGTAAATCCTACCTATAAGCAATGAATATTCCAAATTTTATCCAAATCTGATCAGACGTTATAGCGTGAAGAGAAAACAAATATACTTTTACACAAACTTTCGAATTTATAATATTTTTACTTGATAAATGCGGACGGCTAAATACATATCTAATACTAGCCGAGCCCCGCGGCTTCGCCCGCTATTATAAAGCTAAAAAGTAGCCTATATGTTAATCCTTCCAGTCTTCCAATTTGCGACGCAATTATGGCGGAAATTCATATTCGTCAGACCGAGGTTCGTAAAGCGCTGCAGAGTTTAGACGTGAACAAAGCCAGTGGTCCTGACGGAATACCAGCTATAGTGCTCAAAACATGTGCGCCTGAGCTCACTCCTGTTCTGACACGTCTGTTCTGCCTCTCACTAAAGGCTGCAAAAGTACCGAAGTGTTGGAAGCAAGCTAACGTGCAGCCCGTGCCCAAAAAGGGTAGTCGTGCTGACCCTGCCAACTACAGACCAATATCAGTCACGTCCATACTCTGCAAGACTATGGAACGTGTTCTGAATAACAGGCTCCTGGCATACCTAGACGCTAATGATCTCCTTAGCGACCGTCAATACGGTTTTCGCCGAAATCGGTCAACCGGGGATCTTCTAGCGTATACCACACACATCTGGAGTGAAGCCATCGAGAAACACGGAGAAGGATTTTGTAGAGTTATAGGATCCTTATGTTGCATATACAGAATGGTTTATTTTCTATGTAACTAGTATTGGGTGAGCCTGTACATCCATGTCTAGGAATGTAAGAAGGAATTTATAACAAACTAGCGATCCGCCCCGGCTTCGCCCGGGTGTGATAAATGAAGAACCGCTCGACCGATTTTGTGCAAACTTCACATAAACCATCTACTAAATAGTCCAAACAAAGCCTAAACATTTGGTTTGGATAGGTGAGCCCGTTCTTGAGTTATAAAATAACAATGTAAAGTGGCATTGATTTTGATATATAGATAGATAGATGAAGCCAATTCAAATAAATTAATAATAGTAGTAGGTCACTAACACAATCTAAAAGCAATACATCTGTAAAAAATCGAGTGCAATGCCAACGCAAGGAGCCAAGTGCAAGGAGCCGTAGCCGCTTTCTCTCGCATCGTTCACCTTGCGATGTGCAATTGTTTATCTGTTGCCAAGGATCTGTAGAAAGTAGCGGTGTGTTTACTGTTTAGCATGCCACTGCGAAAGCAAGGCATCTAGTGGTGTTGATAAGATATTATTAAATCTGTTATATACAGCCGGAGATCCTCCGAAAGCATTTCTGCCCAAGCTGAAACAACGGAGACGTTTCGCGCTCGCTTTTACCAAGCGATTAATTGGATAAGCCATGGTTAAGTGATTTTTAAAACTGCTTCCATAGTTTTGATAACTTGAAGTAGGCTGTACTCCACCAGCTTGAATTACTCTCTAGCTGGACTATCTAGTATGTGTGTCGCGGTAATCAGTAGCAATCCAGGCTCAAAGGATTACAGAAAATGCAGTCTTGCAAAAGACTTGACTAAGTGCGTTTATAACTTTCGGATAACAAAGTTGCTGCAGTCGTACCGATGAAAGAGTTAAAAAAAAAATCTAATATGCTTGTATGCTTGCTTTTCGCATGGACTAGTGTCTGGATTATAACATTTCTAAATCGACTACTGCAGTCCATACAAAGAAAGAAGTGGTTAGACAGCACATATTTGATAACAAAGAATGCAACTTTTCTTTTTTGAAAAATAAATATGCAAAATTGTACTAACCAGAGATACTTGCGTATTCAAAATCAAAATCGTTTATTCACATGGGCCCAAAGAGGCACTCATGAAAGTTAATGACTCTACTGCCAGATTCGCAAAATTACAGCCATCTCGAGAAGAACCTGGCAAGAAACACGGCGACGCATTTTTTCATATATATTTTTGAATAATTCTTAAACTCTAATACATTAATTATATTAACCTAGGTAATATCTATTTCATGTAGTCGCTAGAAAGCGCCTGTGCAGTTTGCCTCCATGCATGCATCCTTGTCAAATACAACAACAATTATCCACTACTGGCAATAATCAAAATTCAACGGCATGAAATTGCAGTTTTATTACTGCCAATGACATGCATTGACGCAATCTTTTCAATTGGTACCAATTTAATACTGTATCGTTATTTTACGACTTCATAAGCCCTACACGGCGCTCTACTGCTGAGAGCTGAACAAAGAAGACGATGTCCCCCAAGGAAGAGAGAACAAGGAAGAGGTCTATGCTAGTTCTTTTACATTACATTCACTATCGCTAATAATTGACGGATCGAAGAGAGGTCTCTTTAAGTTTACTTTGGTGGTTTAGCACGTCATGGTACATTTAGAAACTTCTATTAGACTATGTTTAGTTTATGATCATAAATAGGTAGCCATACATATATATTGCCATATTATTATCTACCTAATCCATATCATATACATTGTTAAAAGTACATAATATACGTAAACTTTTTACTTTTATGTTGTGAGAGTAGTAAAAAGGACGATGTACACTTAAAATGCAACAAGAGCATGCAAATTGAGATTTGATGTCAGCCGGGTCGTAAAGATGAGTCACAGTGGCAAGCACATTCGCCATCATAGTTTATAAGAAAATTTGTGTTCTGGCTCTACCTTCTACGTTTTAGGTATGTGTGTGTTTGTAAAAAGGTATATCTTTGGCGGCTAGACGGATCTGAACATGACAGTAAGAGCCTAGTAGGCCGAGGTCTAGTTAGTTGTATGTATAAGTCTTAAAGTTAGTATGAGTGTGTATGTTTATTACGAGGTATTTCTGTAACGATTGTTGTACCTAACTAGTACATAAAAAACATTCAAAAGACTACGATGTGTTTTCATTGTCTTTAGAAATAGGCAGCTGCAGAATGTACTTTTGAAATGCATTTAGTTATTGACCTATTTATTTAATTTATTTATATGTATTACATGTAGAACAGTTGCGTGACCTTTAGCATGGTTCGTAGTTAAGGAAGTAAAGGTATTTAATTTGGTCTAGCCACCAAGGAAATAATCAGGTTTAATTATCAAAAAATACTCAATTCAGTTTTAATCAAGCAAAAGAGCAGGTATCATTGCACTAATTTATATTGTGAATTACTAAAATCCAATCAATGTTAACTTATTAACAAAGGTCAACGGCCTGGTCACGTTTCGACAACAATGCACCATGCCTCTCTGTTGCATAACTCCGACCATGGTATTGTTTCGTACTCCATCGGTCAGTCATGGTCTGATGCAAGTTCGAAGAAAATGATGCCTGTATGATATGATGGATCGTTGCGACATAGTCCCGTTCAATGAGAACAATACTCTAAATCAGCAACTTTATTAGAAAGGAAAAATAACGCTTTTTTGATCCCGCGGCCATAGTGTCATGCCCTATCCCATTTAGTTCTGCTGATGCTATAAGCTATAGAAACAAGCTATTTATATAGGCGTTTGACCACTATCTCTGAAACTGCACAAGTGCTTTTCGGCCGACTATATAATATAGATAGATACCTAGGTTAAGATAACTCCTGTAAGTAATAGTAATTTAAGAATGTTTAAAAAAAAAAGATAAAATGCGCCGCCGAGTTTCCAGGTTCTTTTCGAGATGCCTGTAATTTTGCGAATCTAATATCATTAAATTTCAAAAATGCCTTATTGGGGCCCATTTGATTAAATGATTTGAATTTAGGTATGGTCGAAGGCGGTACGCACGCTGAGCATATAATGGGAACTTTCACATATAGCTGCCAGAATTCTGTTTGGTTTTTAGCGATGGTGGTAATGTATTAGGTAAAGGAGCGACGAGACTATTACAAAATCTACTATCTACTTTAAAGTTCAAGGTATTATCTCGTAGATGTAAGTGATGTTAGAGTGTACCTTATCTTCCTTCTTTTATAAACATCAGTGCCTAATATTAGGTTCACTTGTTAAAATCATAATATCAATTTGAAACTTGGCAAATGTATGTTAGCAATTCCTTAAAATACAATTTGATAACATCGAGCTGATCTCTAGATGGACCAAAGACAACCCTTCTATCACGCCCCTTTATAAAAAAGGACTCGGCACATCCAGGGATTCGAGGTTTTGTCAGTTAGCCGTTGGGCCGTAGGTATTTTTTTCCCGTACGGACCAATTAGTTGCGTAGAAGGGAATCAAAATTAGCCACGGCACAACCATATGAGCATAGTAGTTGTGCCTTGGGAAAGCTGTAAACAGCTATCTATTAATAACGTCCTTAATTTCGTTGACTGTTAACTGAAATACTTCCCACATTTTTATAGAACTATTCAATTTGATAAATAATAAAATAGTTACAGCAACCTATACATGTGAGAAGCTGACCGTCTAAGAAGTTCAAGGTTTGCATTAACAAGCATGCAAACACTCGTGCGCAGAACGGTATGTGAAGTTATTTCACGATCGAATTACATAAGTGTTATAATATTTGGACGTAGAGAAAATGTTTAGAACAAATTATAAGTTTAAATATAAAATAGTACTGAGTTCAGTCGTATGCTATTACCACCTATTACGTATATGCACCGCACATAAACATAAAAGTTTCACACTAAATTCGAATACTTGTATCACGGGTACCGCAAATATTCACGTCACACACACAATCAGAACCAGAAAACAATATGGGAGTCTTTAACTCGGGAGTGAATTCGCATCTTCTAATAGGCTAACGTGCTCCATCATCAACCGCATCGTCGCTTACAATCAAGTGAGGTATTGGTTAAAGGTTTGCCTATCTTAAATAATAAAAAACACAAATTTCCCTTAGATAGATAACTTGGGTTTTAACCAGGAATCGAACCTGATACCCGCTGCTTGGAAGGCAGACACGGATCCAAGGCATTTGACTACTTAAAATGCTCTGTGAAAATTTCGCCAGCGAGCAATTCACATTTGAGTCATTGAAAGTGTTATATTATCAGCTCGATCAAATTGCACAGAATGTCTTTATATGCATGATTATTTACGATTAAAAAAAATATTTTTTAATGGATATAATTTCACAAATACATTCATAAATTCACGATTCAATCAGTTGTGGTCACTTATGGAACTATAAGCTACATAATAGAAATAGTACCTGCGGTAAAGATTTACACTTTAGACCAGATGTGGAATAAAGTGGCGGTGTACGGATTGCATAGCCTTGAGACTGAATGCATAATGCAAAATGTATACAACGTGCCAGATGTAGACTAGATTTACAAAATAGATAGTGTTCGATGACCTTGTGTGTCAGAAATAACTTTGGCGCACTTTCTAGATAACATCAAGTTTATAGCAGAACACTAATTATTCGCTCTGCGCTATGCTACCAACATTTTTGTAGATAAGATAATGTGTTATTGACAAAAAAAGTCTTCCATAACTTTCAAGTTTAAGGGTCACCATTAATATAGAATTAATATTTAATTCGCAAGCGTATAATTAAATACTCTTACTTAGCTCTATATTTTTAACAAAAAACGTACTTGGCGTCGAAGGATTGAAAGATTTGAAGGGCATATCTCAAGATGACGAACCTAGTGCTTTGCAGAGCAGGATTTTGATCTAAGTACAAAACTCTGGGGGGCACTGAACTGTAACTGGGACGATGAGCAAGCGTAACGCTTACCATCAGTCGAGCGAATTGCTCGTTTCATCACTCAAAAACCATTAAAAAAACAATATTCATTCATTACTTAAACTTACGAGAGTGTGGTGTTGGTGAAATAAATAATACAATCCTTACTTAATATTATAAATGCGAAAGTAACTCTGTCTGTCTGTCTGTTACGCTTTCACGCTAAAACTACTGAACCGATTTAAACGAAATTTGGTACACAGATAGTGTAGAGCCTGAGAAAGGACATAAGCTACTTTTTAACCCCGAATTCTGGCTGGTCCGGGATTTACGCGGGCAAAGCCGCGGGGCGCAGCTAGTTATTAATAAAATAATAAAATTGTATAAATTATAAATAATACAATTTCAAATTTTTTTTTATCTACGAGTTACAGAAATTTAATAAATATATTTTTTACTTTAATACAATTTGCAGATTAGCAGTACAGCGCGGTTTCCCTCGTTTTAATTAAGGTAAGAAGTGGTTAGCTATTCCAAGCCAAATTTTATCAAAATCGTTCCAACATTAAAAGTGTCACAAACAGACATCCAAATTACATTATTATTTTAGTGTTACATCCACAATCAATAAACTACCTAAGATCTTTATTCGCTTAAAAAACAGTAGTATGCATAGGCATAGAAGACTGTTATGACGATGGTATATCTCATGAACTACTTGATTCAAGTCCAGTGTCGTCATGGCACTGATTATATAATAGTTACTTCCATGGTAAGTAACTGTCATAGTAAGTCGGTAATACGGTATCTACGGTAAGGTGACGTAACGGTAACTAATCGTCACATTTAAACGGTTCGTTAAATTGTTCACTTCATTTGCGATGTTTACAATTTTTTATCACATTTGACGACCACGTTGGCGCAGTGGACAGGTGCCCGCCCTCTACGCCGTGGGCCCTGGGATCGATTCCCGGCAGGAGCACAAATTTCTTCCCAAGGGATATTTGTGCTTCTGGTTCTGGGTGTAATTGTGTGTGTGATGTGAATGTTTCCGGCACCCACGATACAAGTCTTTGAACTTAGTGTGGGGCTGTGAGTGTGAATGCGTTATTTTTTTTAAATTATTATTTTGGAAAATTAGTTGAGTAACTGATGACTGTCATGCGTGATTGTTTTCTCTAGTGTAGAAATAGTACAGATTTAAAGATATTATAAATTAAGTTATTGGAGATACTGTTTGATTTAGATGGGCTTATTATTTAGACATAATTAACGAACGTTACCAAAGTGTAACATTCGTTAGGTTCCTGGTTATAATTTCGAAAATATAAAAAAAAAAAAGGATGTCGTAAAGACACGATTGAATTGAAAGTTTTGTATTACAGGGAAACATTTTAATTATTGATCAGTGTGTTCCCCGCCACTTTTTGTCGCACAAAAATGCTGTGGATCAGAATTTCAAAGCAAGTCCAATTAGAAGATTCACTTTAAAAAAGTTTAGACAACACTGTACCTAATTATCTTGTACCAGGAAATGTAGGTCTACTAACTGATGCCATCACATCAACTTTTGGTTTGATATCATATCCTTACTTACATATCGCTTAATCGAGTTCTGGTAGAGTCCTTTGAATAAAAATCATATTCTTCCATGTGTGGACAAGTCCATAAATCCGTGATTTACATAGATTGGCCTTTTAAAATTACAATAAATAAATAAACATCCAAGAAGTGCAGTATTAAATAGTCACGTAAAAAATTTAGACACTTCGCCAAGTAACCTATGATAATGTGTGTTTTCAGTTTGGCAGTGGTGCCAAAAGGATGAAAATTGGAATATATTGTTCAATGCGGATACAACCAAGGTCGCGAATGCTTCACTGGCTTAACATCCTAAATAGAAAAACATTGTTTTTACTGCAGTAAATTTACTTTGCTACTTCTTACCTATTTGCGCATAAGAATTAGATTATAGTTTACTTCTTGAACCGTACATTTATTACATTCAAAAATATGTCTCTTTCGTTCCGCTATTAGTGACATAATAAAAGACATGGTAATAAATTATAGTCCTAAACTTTATGAAACAAAAAATGAAAAAAAAAAGATTGATAATCAGATTATGTACATTTATCATTACATAACTACTTTTCCATTAGGGACCCACCACTACCCATCTTACTTACTATAATAATACATCTTCGGCTACATCATCGCTTTTCATCAGGTGAGATTGTGATAAATTGTTTGCCTATCGAGCATAAAAAAACTATCAACTACCAAATCATTTAAAAATATATATTCATCTAAGCTTGCATTGCATGCAGTAATTTATTGAAATTACAAGTTTTCCATAATTAAATAGATCTTTGTACAAAATCATCTCAATGACATAATGATAATAACTAACTATTTTATTACCCAAAGCGTTCGTTTTCATTCCATTTCAATTTGTCATGTCAACACGTTAAATTGTACTTTAAAAGAAGCAAAGGAAGCGTCGAGAAACGTAGAGCAGGATATTTAGAAATACGGCGCTTTAGTTTACAAGGAAATTGCCTAAACGCTTCCTGCAGTAAACCTTTTTAATATCCTATTAGATTGCCAGAAGAAACCGCAGTTTTTATACGTCGATTACGTCAATCTTTACGTCGTTTGTTTATTACTACTGCGAAATATATAGCGATGTAATGAATTATGAGATATACGACACCGGACTTTGAGAGTAAATTGGAACCAATAGATAATTTATGTTCACATTTCAGTGTGTGTGTTTATTTCGTTAACTGGGATCATGTTTTTATGAGAAGTAGATCATACTGCTACAATTGTTTTTGGGACGAGTCATAAACTCTTAAATGTGTTTAAATGTATTATATAATTACAAAATATATTCGAATGTGTTAAATAATTTTGAATATTTGTTTACTATACAAAATAAGGTCAAGCGCGAACCATATAAGCATATTAAAATTTTATTCGAAATACCTTTTGGAGCTATCAGTACTAAGTAAGAAATTTTTGTATGCGGCTATCATAAGAATTGGGCGGATCAGAAACCCACTGAACAATATTACCCATTATCTCTTTTCATACTATTTTCGTTGATGATTAATTATCGTTTCACTTCTATGAAAACATTTTGTAAGAGATGGTTACGCAGTAGCCAGTATCGTATTGGTTTGTAAAATAACAAAAAAACAGTTAGTCAATTTGACGGATGACCTTGCTCGGACTATCGAGGACGTAAAAGTAAACTTTGAGGCACAGTTTAAACAATAGTCGGTACCTACTACGTGTTTGAGGTGTTCAATAAATAATTAGTGTAGATATCGATAACTACGTGCATCGATTTACTAAACATTACGTACGACCATTTATGACATTCCATTGATTGGTTTCAGTGTTGACTTGTGATTATACACTCAGCTGTATGTCACTGATTGTATGGAATAATTATAAAAAATTTGAGCGCCGTGACCTTCCGTTGTGAACTCGCCTGATAATGGGGATCGGACATACCCGAAACCTAGGTCGTAAGAGTCGACCCTGAATCGTGAGTCAAGCCGTATCATTTATAAACTATAATGTGTCAAACTCACAAAAAGTTTAATAATAAAACATGGAATAACTATTAAACAATATACCTATTTGACACGACTTGAGAATATAACGATGACAATTTTTTAGTCGCTAATAATTAGTCGTATTCAGTAAATTTCAGTGACGACAAAAAAAATATTATCGTTTAGACAATATTTTTGTGTTTGAGGATGTAAATAAATGGAGCCCAGAGAGTATTCTCGATACAATTACTTTTAAAATTTGTGTCCTTGAAACTCTAATATAATTCTTACACCGGCTCTATAAACATATATTTTATAATACATTATTTAGGATGAAATGTCTAAATAAAAGTAAGCCATTTTCATTTTAAATGGTATAGTTCTCATGCCAAAAGAGTTTTTACAACACTCGAAGAATCACAAGTTTTGATAAATATTACAAAATCTACATCGATATTTTTTCACTTTTACTCGTAAGTATATTATGATTTCTTTACCATTTATCTCAAGCCACTTCCGACTTCTGAATATCCATGGTTACAACTAGTTTATTCTAGTCTACTATTCAAGGTACAGTGAATGGATGTAATGTAATCTAGCAAGAACGACAAATATCTTTACATAATAAGTTTCAACCACTTTAACGATCTAGTGATAACTGTAATCAAATGACATATGACCCAGCTTTGCAAACAATAACGTCATAAATATGTAGGTAATAAGTACATTGTGTCTTTAACATTACCTCTATAAATATAGGTTGGGATTTTCCTTCTTAAATTCGAAACATAATGCAAGTATACTTGGGATAACAATAATGTAATTAATATACATATAATAGGGTCTTTTACCTTACAAGTTTGCCTATATTAGAAGACGCCTACGTATCTTCTGCGCAAACTTGCTCCATCGTTGACAGCATCGTCGCTTACCATTAGGTGATATAGTGCTCAAACGTTTGCCTATTAAAAATGTAAAGAAAGCTAGAAATAAACAATATTTAGTACAAATTAATAATGAAAACCATCAGGTCAATAGCTAGCCCACCGCTCGCATCCCACGGCAATAAAAATTGAGAACTTCGTTCTTTTTGTAACAATATTTTAGTCAATAATATATACCCACAATCAATGTTTTTTGTACTTATCTACATCTGTACTTACAAGTAAATAAAATAAAACTTTGAAAACACTCCCGATGCTCTATCAGGAAAACGGTTGCAACAATTTTGTCAAACACTCGATCAATTCACCTTTACATCAAAATCGGTCCAGCCATTTGGAAGCTACGATGCCACAGACAGAAACACAGACACACACTACAAACTCATAACACCCCTCTTTTTCGTCGGGGGTAAATAAATTGAAAATATTAATCAGCTCTTGAACAACTAAAATACAAAATATCTTCTTAGTAAATTATTCCAATTACACCAATGTAAAATAATGCTGATTCAACTGGTTCACATAATACTAATAATGGAGAGGAAGTGCCGGCTAGAGTTGCGAGCCGGTTTCGCTCATCAGGCAAGTTTATAGGGCTTATTGTACTGGTCGATCAGAATGCGGCCGAGCTTTCGTCCAGGTTCAATGAATGCAGCCCTACAAGGACAGGCTTGTCGCATGTGCGAATGGAGCTTTTTAATCGCATACGATCACGTATACGGCTGATGTGTTTGTAGAAAGTTGAGATGTTATAGGTAGAAACAACGAGTTACTTACTACCCATATTTTTACCTACACATTACTAAAAACATTCAGTCAATATACTAAAAATCGTAGAAAGTGTACTAACTTTTTGTTTTACACTTTATAGGATTCCGTACCTCAAAAGGAAAAAACGGAACCCTTATAGGATCAATTTGTTGTTCGTCTGTCTGTATGTCAAGACCCTTTTTGTCAGAACCGCGTGGAGGTATCAAGCTGAAATTCATATCACATATTCACTGTCCCTTAGAGCTGTAAAAAAATCAAACTTCTTAGCCAACGCAATCAAAAGATACAGCCGTTTATGCTGCAAATTTTCGACACTCGCAAGGGAATCAAATCCTACAGGGTATTTCCCATGAACTCAGAATCTTGAAATTTGGTACGAATCAATGTCTTATAGCACAGATAAAGGAAAAATTGCGAAAAGCATATATTTTTAGTTACATCACATAATAATTTCATTTAGCAATAAAAATACCATACTTTTACTTATATACCTACAGGTTTGTACGGAACCCTCGGTGTTAAGATGTACCATTTTATCACAGATTCATTATAAGCTTTGAAAATGTAAGTGAGGATCCATTACAGATCCTAATTCCTAAATGGTTTAATGATACCCCATTTATCGCAGTTAGTTGACTTTCATTTTATTATTTTTCACATAGTGTGGGTCTGTGAGTGTAAAAGCGTTATGTTTACTTATTCCTAAAGCTTTTTGCACTCTAATAACGGTGCAGGAAAACGTTCGCGCGGAAACCAGCACGTCCATGATTCACAATATTCGAGGACATGTGACATTTACCAACCTGCACTGGCTGGCCCAGGAGGATTATGGCCTTGATTAGACTCTCTCGTAGTGAGAAAAGCTAGGTGAAAAGCTAGAGTCACAATACCTTACACTTTAGCATACACACACACAAAACGAGTAAATGTCGCTAGTTTGACGAGGGTTGCACTTATTTGGCTTGTGCTAAAGCGCAGACAGACGGTCTAATAGATCGGCGTTTGATGACTTGGTAGAGTCGTAGCGTAGAGTAGGGTACTAATGAAGCTAACCGAAACGAAATGAACAAGGAACTCGTGTTTCGGGGCAATATGGGTAGGTATTTGTGTGCATTCGTAAAATTTGCTTCGCGCAAAATCTGGCAAGTTACAAGAGGTAAAAATTGTATCCTCTTACAAATAGGAAAAGTAATCGACTAAATTTTAAATGGTTCCTTCCTAATTAGCCTAAAAACCAGTAAACAAAAGTCACAATTCAACACAAGTGTTTATTTTCAAGGTTCTGGAACGCCCTAATGTCTATTGCCTTATTATTGTATACTAGCTGACCCGCCCGGCGTTGCCCGGGTAAACAAAAGCTTACATATAAACGCTTTCTCACTCACAGCCCCACTGTAAAAGTACTATAAGTTGTGTCGTGGGGCCGTAAACAATTAACACCACACACACAACATTCACGTCATACCCAGAACCAGAAACATAAACTGCCCGTGGGGAAAAAACTTTTGTTATTGTGTTCCCACCGAGATTCGAACCCGCTGCTTTAAAGACGAACGCGCACTCATCTACGCCAGTGGGTAGTTCAAAGTTCAAAGATTCCCCACCCTGCGTCGCCCGGTTAAAAAATCTACACATAAACACTTCCACATTCACAGCCCCACACTAAGTTCAGTGACTTGTAGCGTGGGGCCGTAAACATCCAAGATTCACAACATATTAAAAACCAGGAACACAAATTTCCCGTAGGGAGAAAACTTCTGTTACCACCGCGAATCGATCCCGCTGCTTTGAAGGCAAACGCGTACCCATTTACGCGAGTAGATAGTTCAAAAGATGACCAGCCCGGCGTCGCCCGGTTAAAAAATATACAAATAAACACACTTCCACATTCACAGCCCCACACTAAGTTCAATGACTTGTATCGGGGGGCCGTAAACATCCAAGATTCACAAAGTATTCACAACATACTCAAAACCAGGAACACAAATTCCCGTGGGAAAACACCTGTGTTCCCACCGGGCATCAAACCCGGTGCTTTAAAGGCAAACGCCCACCTAACTACGCTAGCGGGCAGTTCAAAGTTCAATGATAAGACTAAACAAAAAAAAACAGTCGAATTTATATCCCCCTTCTTATGTTAGTCGGTTCAAAACATAGACGTATGCCGGATTACGCAGTAACTGTTCCATTCTGTGATCCACCGTTTTCACCCTCAAATAAACTTAACTTAATAACTTAACTTAGCAAATTAAATCTACGTGAACTACGTAAGCCGATGAAATAGGTTTTTTTGATAAGGATTAATATTAAATACTTAAAAAAAGCCAACGAAATAGAAGCCGCTATTTTTTAATGAGCAGGAATTCGTAGTACGTTTCTGTACATTTCTGACCCGTCCCGTTCACGGGCGGGCTCCCGTGAAACTAATTTTACGATTTCTCATAGACTATTTATCCAAATCATATGCAGTAAAAAGCAAAATGTATCTACATGAACTACGTAAGACGATGAAATAGTTTATTTTGATAAGGATTAATACTGAATGTCTCAAAAAGCCAACTAAACATAGGCCGCTTTTTTTTCAGATTTTTTACAAAGAAAAGTATTTTTTCTGAGCTATACATACATGTTAGATATATGCTGTCGCGGACTTTTTTGTAAAACTCATGAAGGCCAACATTTTTGCCATACATTGTATTCAACTATGTCTTACCGTTTAGTCAGCGTACGCCGATAAAGCGGAAAGTTAGCAAATTTTTCTCCGACTTGTCTTACGAATATTATTATTTCGAACTGATAACTAACTTCTATCCCGACAAAACATAGCCTATGGCACTCAGTGATAGTGTAGCTATCTATTGGTGAACGAATTTTCAGAATCGGATCAGTAGTTTCAGAGATTACCTTTTACATACAAACAAACAAACAAACAAACAAACAAACAAACTTTACCTCTTTATAATATTAGTATAGATGTAATATCATATGCTATTTTTCAACAGGAAAGTGAATAGGTATTTATTTAAGGATTACTGTAAACGTGCGGCATATTAAAACGCATCGTAGTTTTCAATCAGGTAATTTTGAAGTAAATCGCTTGCCTAATCTCAAATAAGAAGAAGCTTCAATACAAATAGAATACCGAAATAGACATAAAAACAACAACATAACTACTTATAAAGTCAAGAACATGTTTAGTTACGTACTCTCAGTACAAGACATGAACAGGTCATCAAGGAAAACAATCTGATGAGTACTCACAAAGGACAAGGACACTAACGATACAACAGAATGAAATGTAAAACGTCGCAGGACAATTATAATACCTAAACAAGAAACATTAAGAGGAAATATAATAACACCGGTACAAGGCCACTGATGCAATGTGACCGCAGGGCGCTGCTCATACTGATTCACTCAGGTGTAAGGTAGGGATGTGAGATTAATGTAAAAGAATTAATCAATTTTTCTATAATAAAAATAATCGATTTCTGCGAAAAAATATTTTTTTTTTGTATTTTTTTGATATGATTCAAATTAACAATTTACCATATCAAAAATCAAATAAAATTATGTGAATAAAAAAATAACCAATTCAAAACTAAAAATCAAAGGCAACGTTCCTATAAAATTTCAAGGTAAGGAATTAGGAAAGCAAATAGCATTATTGATAAAAATTTTAGTACTATTATATAATCTATAAATGTTTATATAATCGATTTATTAAAAATCGATTAATAAAACTATAAAAATCGATAATAAAAAATCGATTATAAGAAAATAATAATCGATTATTTTTTAACATCCCTAGTGTGAGGTGTGACCTGGATTCATGTACCCTGGGGATAGGGATACGATTTCTTAGGTACGGTGGCAGTGTTCAAATCAGTTTTACACTGGAAATAGTATAAAAATAAAGACAAATTAACTAAAAACAAAGCTACAAACCAATAACGAAAAATTCGCTGTACGGATGATAAACGTAGGAGCGAAACGCTATATAATTATAATGATTTGAACATATTGGTTGGACTGTCGCATTATCCTTTCAGTAAGATAAGTTAATAAACAGAGGTAGGACTTAATCCTTGAAACCAACACAAACATTGTTCAATAGTAATATTAAACGACTTAGCATACTAGTACTAAACCAGTCCACATGTCCCAGGGCCACTGTAACCTGACCGCTATATACCTAACCACCACAAAGGTACCTGCAATAACCGACGTGGACGCCGCGAGGTTACCGTGAAACCCGCATTTTTGGAGCTCAGCAAAATTCGAGGCCGGGGATTTGGGGGATTATGCATATATATGTAGAAGGTGAATTTGAAATAAGGTTACGATATTGCTTGCTGTATTTGGATACTTACTTATATTCCATAAAAACTGATGCAAAAGAAATTTGTAGACGTCTATACAGTATTAATGTTATGCAGGCATTCTGTATCTAAAGGGGAATGAGGATGGTTACAAGCAATCAATACTTGTTTAACGCCTACCTAATACTTATAAGGCTTATAAGGCTTATAATAAGAATACTATATTAGACTTGTGTATCAATTTCAGTTTCCCTTTAGACCAAGGTCTTTCGATCGCTTATAAAGTGAAAACGTAACCCAAAATGTTGTGTATGTCTATATCACTTTATTACGAGTACATGACCTAACACGATAAGCTTTCCACCTCAAATTCAGCACTGGTCTAAGATACTCTGAAAACTATTTCTAGCTTGGGTGATTAAATTGGTCGAGAATATTTCAAAACTTTTGAATAACATTTTTAAGCTATAAAACATAAATCGATGACTACTTGGGTATCTCATCTTACTCAAAAAGATATATCGTCACTGTAGCTGTCACTCGTTATATTATTATGTATATGAACCGAGACCGAATAAATTCAGAACAATGATTCTACAGAAAATATTTTCATACCTAGATACAAACATCTTTATATGCACCATGTTCAAAGCTAGTAGAGCATAGCTGATTAGGTAGCGGTACACATAAAAGCAAAGCGAAATTAGCAAGATAATTAGCATCTCTGTGACAATACACTAAGGCGTGAGCGACGCGACAATACGTATGTACTTCTTTTTGAGACCAGTGACTGATTTTTAATGGTGCTTGAGGATTCTCACTGCACACAGCCACAGATTGAATAATAGTTACTATTAAATAAGCCTGCGGCTACACATTTGATATCGCCACCAAGGGACAAATAGTGAACATTAGTTCATTCAGTAACAGAGTAGAAACGAATGGTTTTATTTGTAGAAAGGAATAGCTTTATTATGACGGATATACATGGAATAAGTGTTTACCAGTTTTTTTCAACCACTACTCTGCAGTTTTTGTTATAATGATCAGAGCGACCAGAACACCAAGTGAAGAAGTTATTATTTTGAACTCTAATTCGTAATTTATAAGGTCCAGTAAAAATGGTCACAGTCACACAATGCCAGTCGTACTGGCAGATCAGTCGTACAACTTGGTCAGAAATGAGGCCAATGCCGTCTTCATCTGACATAAAATGTACTAAAGTAATCAGATATGACTTCATACAGCTAAACATAGATGCTGTTGTCATGTAAATTACTATTTACTGAGATGGGTTTGAGACGATTACAAAGGGGCATTTGTTAGGCAAATTGTTGGGTGATGTTTGAATGCGCTGTTGGAAAATGAGATAACTGAATGGTTTATGACTTTAGAATCTTAGAAAGCTTTTCAGACTTTGAATACCTATATAGGTGACGAGCGCGAAGCGTCTCCGTTTCAGCTTGTAAAACATGCTTTTATATCATGCTTATATGAGAAAACCGGGTCTTTACGCTCTTTTTATTTTCAAAATAGCATTATTTTGACTAACCTCGACGTTTCGGCAGGGTTGCACCGGCCGTGGTCACGAGAGAGTGATCGAATCTCATATAAATATGATTGAAGTTCGCGAGAGTTTAAAAAAAATTGCTTATATATGTCTGGAGGATATGAGGCTGTTCTCTACAGGTCACATTTCTCAACTGATTCTCGTGAAATGTAAGCAGTATCGAGTGAGAGGTTTTTTTGGTTGATTCAGTATATGGATAGTTATTATAAGACGCGCTTACAGTGATTGAAAATGTAAAAAAAATCATACTTTGAGCCATTTCGAAAAATACGCGAAGTTTTCAGCTCAGACCCACTAGTTTATTTTGTCTTAGACACAATAATTGAAACGCAAATAAAGCTAAAAAACCGACTTCATCGCTTATATTTTGGTTTTGGCTTTATCGATTTCGATAAAATTTATATGAGATCACCGCTGAAGTATATTCTACCAAACACAAAAAAACATCAAAATCGATTCATAATTGGCGGAGAAATCGCGTAACATAGTTACATACAAAAATTATATTTATGTTTCGCGGTAATTCCGCTAATTATTATTATTAATTGTAAATTGTATTATATTTATATTATGACCTTAGCTAATTAAAATTTTTGATGATTAATTTTTGTTTTTATTTGATTTTTAATTGACTTTTGCAATGTGACATTTATAATAATTATGTACTTAGACTTAAAATATTTAATTGTGTGTATAAATTGTATTATGGATTTAATCTGAAATAAATGAATTGAATTGAAATTAGCGGAATTATCGCGAAACATAAATACAAAAAAAAAAACAACATAATGTCGAATTGAGAACCTCCTTTCATGAAGTCGGTTGAAAAAGGCGTTCCATTTCATAATTCTTTAGTAGGACTGACATTAAGGTAAGTATATTTTTTTTCTTGGCCAGTCGGCTGTTTACGATCAAAGCTGTCAACATCAATTGCATGGTTAAATGAGCTCTGTTCTCTCTGACGTCACAAGTCCGGGGGTGTAGGCGTAAGCGTAAAGGTACCTTTGTAGGACAGTTATTCCCGACGAATCGATAATCGCGCTGCTGTTTCTATTGGATACAGTTTGGGTTCGTGATCCATTTGAAACAATCTAACATTCAAAACTCTAGAAACGAAGACGTGATTTATTGAACGTCGAAACTGATCATTATCAATATCATCTTCACTTTATGCTCACAAGTAGGTGGTGTAGGGATATTTTTTTTTTTATGTAGGTAGGTACTTAATACGATTACTATATTAGCGCTTTCATAATTCACAGCCTTCGTTAAAATACAACAATTGGTTACGCAATACACTAGCTAGACACGGGTAGCCATGAGTTAATCACAGTTAAGACGGGCGGTATAATGCCGGCATATAATTAGAGACAATGACTCCCAGCCTATGTCAGGCCTAGGTACTTGTACTATTGCTTATTCTGTGGCCTGGTATTTAGCACGGGTCAATGAACTTAGATCGAGATAAGGGTGATGTATCACTAGAACGTTAGTGCAATAAAATTGAGTAACCAATGCAAGCAAGGCAAGTCATGTACGCAATGAGGCCTGCGTGTTTCGAAATCATCCTTTCACAAGGATTCCGTACTTTACTCATAGAATTTCCGTGATGATTTGAGGATTATACAATTGGTTAAGTAAATTATTATTATTATTATTTAATTATTATTACTACTTTTTTGTACTATAATATTACTAACAACATGTTTTGTGTAATTGCTATGATTTGTTTTACCTGATATCTGCAATAAATATGACTATGATTATGATCTATTACGGTTAGTAAAGTGTGATCCTTGCTCATCAACAAAGATAGATGTGTAACTGACTATATGCAGATTTTAAATAAATTATGGTAATTACTAACCATATTTTTAGTGGGTGCCGGAAACATTCACACCACACACACAATCACACCCAGAACCAGTAACACAAATTTCCCTTGAGGAGAAAACTTGTGTTCCCGCCGGAAATCGAACCTAATAGTCCCCCCACTTAGAAGTACGGCCATCCAACTAAGCCAAAAGGCAGTTCAACTTACCATATTTATGGAGATCTCCTTTATTATTTCTAGGAAAAAGCGCATATAAAGTGAAATACCCCGAAAACCAAACGAATAGGAAGCCATTATCGCGAGGCACAAAGTTATAAGCCACATAACTGAAGTTACGATCTATCATTATTTTTTATATGGCAATAAAACCGCATTGCTCCTAGACTATAGAAGTGTGACGCAATACTATATAATTATATAATAAAGTCATTATTTATTCAATATAGCCACACAGGAAATAACCAATGCCTTTGATAATTTAAACACAAGAAAATCTAAATAAAAAATCTATATCTTCGGAACCCTTGAACAGATAAAATGAATTAAATACGCATTATAACAAAAAAACTACTGGTTCGATCTTGATCAAATTTAAATGGGACTACATAGGAAGCACCAGCTTTCAAATAAAAAAATCAAAATCAAAATCGGTCCACTAAAAAAAAAGCTCTGAACAGACATACAATTTTTTTTATCAAATTGAGACCCTCCTCCTTTTTTTGAAGTCTGTTAAAAATTGTTTTTTTTTTTTTTTTTTTTATTGATTGAATGGTAAGAATGCTGGAACACATAATTTCACAAGTCGCGGGTTCGAATTTTGCTCTCGATCAATGTTTTGGTGTTATTTTTTATAGTATATTTTTAATTAAATAAATTTTACACACGAAGTCCTATACTAGAACTCGCATCCAACTACGCCATTGGTCAGTTCTTGTCTGGCGTTGTTACTACTTTTAACACAAACATAAGAATAAAAAAAATAAAAAATTGCATATTTTTTTGTCATAGAATATAAGAAATCTCCAATTGCCCTAAAGCGCCCTAATAGTTACGACCGCATCAGTGTTTGCTTTTACAATGTTAAAGCCTTGGACTAAAGCGGTCTATCTTGTACTTGTTTATTATTTAAAAAAAAAAAGAATGTGTTTGTTTCTTGGTGCAATAAATTGATTTATTTAAAGAATAAAAAGAGTGGTGTAATTTTATCTACCAGGGCTTCAGAAAGATGTAGAGTCAACGAGCTTAGTACCATGTTCTCAGAACGTGATATTAAATCTTATTTCCGTTTAAAATGTCTACAATTTAATAATACCAGATGGTCTCCGTCATGTTGAAACATCACGGCATAACGTAATTTTGTCTTATTAGCTTATTGCAGAATATTATTATTATTACAGTTAAGTATATTCCAGAGGCAGGATCGCAGTAATAAAAACTTCCGTATCAAAAATACCAACACAGTTATTACTGGTGGTTGTTATCGTAAATCTGAAAATATATTATTAGGTACATTACCCATACTTATGTAAAAGAACATTAAGCTTGTTGTAACTAATTGGAGCGGAGTATTTATTATATAGTAATTGCTTTTCATTAGTTATGACTTATGATTAATAAAATGGCCATGCTATGTTCCTTCGTGGTTTGTTATGTCAAACCGACAACCTTGGTTATACGGTAAATTAGTGAAAAATGTATAAAATCTAAATCATTTATTTACATAGGCCCCAAAGAGGCACTCATGAAAGTTAATCACTTGTTGAATTCATAATTTCAAGATGAAAAGTTGACAGTTCTCTGCCCTCCGCGCTGCGGGTTTCGGGTTCGATTCCCGGCATGAGTAAAATTCTTCATCCCAACGGACTTTTATTCTTCTGGTTCTGCGTGTGATATTTTTCCGGCTTGTTTATAGTGAACTTACTTTGAACATACTGTGAGTATGAATGCGTTTGTTTGTGTTCTTTATTATAGTATCAAGTTATCTTAATTTTAGCTATTTCAACAAATCTGCACATAATATCTCGAAATCAAAGTATTGGCGATCTTCCAAGCCCGCCAAAATGGCTCCTGTACCTCCCCGAGTTATTTTAGTTAAACGAAGAGCAAATGTGCAATATTTAAGAGCGTCTAGACTGCCACCAGACATCGGTGACCGGACTCCCAGACGACCTTATGGATCGTAGAGATAGATCGTGATTTCTTAATGTCAGAAGAGAACGTGCGCTGAATTGGTGATGGAATGTTACGTTGTGGTTGGTATACTGACCTGTTATCAATAATATAAGTAGCTTATACTAAAAAAACCATATAATACTCAACCGTTTATAGCTTTCATATATAATGATTACTAAGGGTGTTAAATAAAACGTGTTCGTAACATTTGAACCCAACGAGGCACTGTAATGGCAGTGTAGGCGGACCGACTTATTAAATAATAATAATAATATAATACATTGATTCATATTATACTTAACAGAAAAATATTGGTCATTCAAAATGTATCGAACGTGTAATAATACATATTTGTCAATTAGGAATGTTTTTAATTTACTAACGAATGCGAGTTAATTTACTACCATTTTTAAAATTTTGGGTAGTTTGTTGTTATTGTATTCTGTTGTATATGTTTCGTAGGTTCTTTAAAGGAGTTCCGCCAACAAAAGGTGCTAACACGGCAACTAGTTATTATTATAATTTATATTTTTATACGTAAGTACATATAAATAACTAAATTTATACAAACAAGATGTGCCGCTCGCAGTCTGCAGCTGCTAACTGCAGTTGCAGACGCCATTGGGTATTGCACCTGCACTCCACTTTTACAATGTATAAAAATGTTGCGAGTATCGTGCAGTTTTAGTAAGGAAGACCTCGACTCCAAGCGAAGATCGCATCGAATCGTTTGCGACGGAATAATTACATTTTAACAACAAAGGCTTTCACTCTCACATTAAGTTCGAAAATGAATCGCGGATACTGCAAACACATAAATCACATATGATATTACAACCAAAACCAGAAACACAAGTTTCCGGGAATAAAAGCCGGTACCCGAAGCGTCCAAGGCAGACATATAGATATTATCAACGAATAGACGAAATTATAACACTATTTCTTTTGATGTTAGGAATTCTCATATCAAAACTACAACGTGAATCAATGGACCAACGATGTAGATACTCTGTAACAGATACATAAAAGAAGTATAGCTAACTTCAAAGTAGGAATTTTATGAAGGGGATGGACAAAAGATTTTTTGATTCACCCTTCAAAGATTTGAAGATGAGACTGCTATAAATATTTTATTCAATATATCTATTGACGGCTTACACGGAGGGTGACTTTTAAGAAAAGAGAATTTTGCGTATTTATTTAAAAAGTAGTGCTAATAAATCAACTGAATTCTTAACCAACCAAAAATGGGGTTCTCTATTCGACGACGTATATTTTTACCTTTACCTTTTTTTTGGGTTTAATAACATAACTAAGTAGTGAGTACTCACTTATACTCAGGTCTAGTTGGTACCTTAAAAAAAATAAAGAGCACATGGAGCGATCCAGAAAGTCGGTTTTGTTAAATATGGATATGATAGTTTCAAATCACAATAATATTATAAATCCGTAACTTTTTTTTGTTAATTGTGTCGAAAGCTTGTAAAAACAAGTATATTTTCAACAGACTTCAAAAAAGGAGGTTCTCAATTCGACTGTATGTTTTTTTTGTATGTATGTTACGCTATAATTCTGCCAATTACGAATTGATTATGATGATTTTTTTTGTTTGGTAGATACCTATGATCTTCCCATATACATTTTATCGAATTAAATATAATTTAAATGGGACCAAAATATAAGCCATTAAGGCGCCGGGTAGTGGTTGATTTGCCCATACAATCGTAATACCGAAATGATTTATAATTCAAGCATATAACCACCATACTGTGCTGTTATTCAGATAAAAAACGTATTAATCTAGGTTCCTGGATAGTTTTTATTCCAAAATAATTACCTAAAACGAAATATAAACCAATTGATTTTCACACATTATTACGACGTAAATGTCGCATCTTTAACTTATTCGTTTTGTATTAAAAACGAACACATTTCTTTTGTCATTACAACAGGAACATAGACTATCATTTCAAGGTACTATTAATACAAAAAACAATGGCTAAACATTACATTTTCATTCATAATTTTTGGTATTACGGCACCTATCATAATTGTTCGTTCGGTAGTGCTATCGCATCAAGCATGGGCACAGTTTGCAAGTTAAACAGAGACAGCCTATAGACTCGTTCAAAGCTACCCCGGCCTCTTAAGTCGATTTTATAAGCTTTGCTTGCGTTTAAACTATAATACTTTTATAATTGGCTTTGCAATCTATGTAAATTAAGACAGCGTCAAGAGTGTCAAGAAATAAACTATTATAATCTTGTTAGTTCCAAGGTTTTAAAACTAATTGTTTGTCTTCGCTTCAGGCCAGTTCAGGCCGTTTTGGAATGGACATAAAAACATAGCCCCACACTAAGTTCTACTTGTGTCGTGGGTGCCGGGAACATTTACATCACACACACAATCAAACTCAGAACCAGAAACGCAAATTTGCCTTGGGGAGTAAACTTGAGTTTTCACCAGGAATCGAACCTCCACTTAGAAGACTCGAACTAAGCCAACGGAACAAAATTCAAACAACCGACTTTTTATCTTGTATTATTATTATCATCAAGACCATGAGCAAAGCCACACAATAAGTACCACATTTACGACAAAAAGTAGATCGCGCGACTGTCAAAAAGTAAAATTTACGACATCCTTCGATTAATTGAATTGCTTCTTTAACGATTTTGAGAGAAATCCCGCCGAACCGGTACCTACATACTTAAGATGAGACAACACCCCCCAGATTAGCCATCGGTTCAGTGACTCAGGACTGGTTCTGCTATATATGGAACCCTCGAGAAATGTGCAGCCGACCGGTCTGGTGGGTTGCAAATGGTGACGCAGGGAACCATCTGCCAACATTACAGACATCTACCTGGAAGGCGGTTGCGGTAGGTATCAAAATACCTACACTTAGCACGTGCCTGATAGCGACGTTGCGGCCGAACATGTAACGATGGAAGATACCTATTAACCTTTTCATTCTAGACTTGAAGACTCTCAGATACCGTTTATGGAAAAAAGAAGCGGGCAATAAATTCCGCTCCTTCTCTGTACGGATGATGAATGTGGAAGCGAAACGCTTCGAGCGAACTGGAGGTATATCAACCATAAATGGATGAATTGTGACAGTTTTTCTTGTTGTTAGATGATGTAGTAAAAAGGGCATGAAGGAATGAAGTATCTCAAGTTACTGCATACACTCGTCAATAATGTAAGTTATAGAATACTGATAGGCTGGCCTTACGTCAGTTACTTTTACGGTGGATTTCGACTTCATCGCCTGACTTCACGGTGTTCCAGCAGCTATTCTTGAGAGTCAGTTTCAAGTTGTAGGGCTAACGAACTTACCACCCTTGACTACTAACATCACTTCTGTTAGAAGAACAGGTGAGATGTGATATAGTGGTCAAATTGTAGAATATGCCAACCCATTTTACTTAGGATATTTTTTATTCAATCATGCCAAAATAGCATCAGGAATGGAAGACAGATATTATCTGGTTATGACCCTATATATAGACTGTAATTTTACTTTAGATGTAATTTTTCATATCTGGCAATTCAAATCATTAACTTTCATGAGTGCCTCTTTAGGGCCCATGTAAATAAACAATTTTGAATTTTTGTAATTTTCATTGTTTATGCAGTTAAAACCACAGAACAAATTAAGTAAATTATAAAAAAGCTTCTGTAACGGGTCTTATCTTTAATTAAGAGTGTCCTATGAATGAGAATACCTACTCTTAATAATCAACTATCATGTATACCTAATACAGACAGACGTACCATTGTGAATGAATATGATAATTCAGTAACTGTATACAAGGCCACACTTGTCCATTTGTTCTTTGATAATGAGAGTTAAAATAAGGTACCTACAAAAACACTAAGAAATTTAAGTAGGTAAATAAAATAAGACAAACTCCTTCAATTTATGGTTGACATGCTGCTCCGGCCACAAAGTTCGATCGCATAGTTTGATCAAGCAAACCACATAAGGGTTATTAGGTACTTATGGTACAATTGACATACCTTGTACTCATACAGCAAACGAGTAGAACTCATTACCCGCATATTTATTTCTCGCATAGTATGATTTGGGACTAAGGTCTTAAGTGAACAGGTATCTTCTAATTAAGAATGATCATCTTCAGCTGGGCCATTGCTTTCCATCACGCTAATATTTTTTTTTATTTATGTAACAGTCAAACGCATTCACAAAAACACATTTACACTCACAGCCCGCAACAAGGTTCAAAGACTTGTTTTGTGGTGCCAGAAATATGACACACACAGAATAACACCCAAACCTAGAAGCATAAATATCCCTGCTACAGGCATGGCAATTAAAAATAATAACGGTTGATGATGTTATAAAGATAATCTGCTTATGATGTTATAGACAGACATTTATAAATATGTGTTTATGATTATTATTTGACCATTCTCATGGTGAGTGCTGCAACTTGTATATATACCAACCTCATACATGTGCAGGCAGTAGAATAAGAATATGTAATACCTACAAAAGTAAGGAAAGTAGCTTCATCATCGGCCAACAAGGCATAGTTAAACGGAATGGGACACCCTATATAATTTATCCCTTTTCAAACAAGAGGTATTTTCTAGGCAAGTAGGCTCCACCATCGACCACATTTTCTCTTTCCATCAGGTGAGATCACGGTCAAAGACTATAAAAAATACAATGCTGTTTACTTACAAGAGTTTTGAAGTACTTTTTACGGTTACATATTATATATATTAGTATTTGTGTAAGTTTATTGTTATATAGTATTTAATAATATATTTATAAACATATATTATCATTATGTATATTATTTACATGTATTCCTATATTATATTTATACATTTATTCATATATCCTATATTTATACATTTATTATCCTTTTATTTACTGCACTGTCACGCTTTTCCATGCACCTCCAGGATGACTGGCAGAAAATGCTATTCCAGCATTAAGTCCTCCTTGTACTGTTGTTTTGTGCAAAGGTATTAAATAAATAAATAGAACTTCCAGTAGCTACTGGTGTATCTGTGTTAAACATACAAATCTACAAGTACCTAATTTACAGGGATGTCTACCTATAAATAAACAATAATTACACTTTTAATATTTTAATTTAGTAGGTACAGCTTTGCATTTGGTAAGTATGATATTGCGTGAACAAAACAGACATGTTATATCCTTTTTCAATCAATGATTTATTACATAGATGTATACTAAGTTATATAATACATTTGATTCTTCTGTCTAAACTCTTAAAGATATATACCTACTGTCTACAAAATGTAATCGAATTAAGCGAATTTATTAGCTCCATTTGACTGCTAAGTTCGTGAACTTCGTGCGTCTAACAGAATCCACCCACACAAAATAAAAAATAAAATATTTGTGGACCTCAAAAGGTCAACATTTTATAGCACTTACCTTCAGTGACATTTTATATTACAGAGATATTCAGCGTTTCAGCAAACCACGTGAAGATTATAAACACATTATTCACGAAATTTCAAATGTTCACTGTAAATAATACCGCGAGCGACGACGTTCTTTCGAGTTACTAATCTTAATCTTGTTGAATAATAAGTAAGAACACAAAAATACCGGCAACTTGTAAAGATGTTATTGATAATAAATCGTATACAATCGATACATAAATTAACCGTACCGCTACCGGAGTTCGCGCAGCGACCGACTTCAACAACCAACGATTAATCTCTGGATTTTTCCCGCGCCGCCGTCGGAACCGTCACAAGTCACAGCCGTATGTTATGTTGCCAGATTGCATGTCAAAATACCTTAAAACAGTTCTATGTCGATGACAGATATAATAATATTATGGTTATTTATATTTTATATCATTGAATCTTAGACCTTCTAGCCTAGGTCTAAGCATTGAATGGAAGAAACCTCGAGGAGCAATATAGTGAATAGTAATAATTGTATCTACCCTCATATACGTAACAAATTATCATCATCATCATCCACAGCCCTTTTGATCCCACTGCTGGGTATAGGCCTCTCTCATATTCTGCCATTCGCCTCGGACCTGTGCTAGTCTTGTCCAGGTTCGTCCCGCAATGCTAACAATATCGTCAACCCATCTTGCCGCTGGACGTCCGACGCTGCGTTTGCCTTCTCTTGGCCACCACTCTGTTATAACCTTGCTCCACCTGTCGTCACTTCGCCTAGCAATGTGTCCCGCCCAACTCCATTTGAGTCCCATAACAAATTTTTCAACGTCTCGAACTAAATTATACGTAATGGTAAATAACAGCCAGATTGCCTAACTAAACTATACATTCTAACGCTAAAGTTTAAAAAAAAACAAAGAAATTACATTTAAACAATCTATATAGAGGGATCGTACTGTTCTCAACACTAGCAACCTCGGGCATGGTCGATAGCGATAAAGTCACCTACTATGCATGTGTATTGAATTTACCAGGCGTTAGGGTAAATGTAGCATTATGGCAAGAATAACTTCGTTCGCGATGTACACGAGGGAGTTTTGCCGCGAATGTGAAAAAATGGCGATGTTGATTTTGTATCATTTTTCACAAAGATAATATAACAATTTAGTCTTTGATTTTTCAAAATCTGTGATTCTTCGAGTGTTAATTAGTAATAATGGTAGATTATTAACCGTTAATACTACGTGCATAAGTGTAGGCAAATCATACAAAATTGTAAAACGTGATTTTTGCCTTCGCTCCAATAATATTAATAATAATAACTTTATTCAGGAATTTTCATCCTACACACATAATAATCACATGAAATCCATTTTATACATTCAACATTGCAATAACAACGGGCCCAAACTAGGCAAAGTTAGAAGTTCTATTAAAGTTTCTACCACTTTACAAGGGGATGACTTGACTATGACTGACTTCTTGACTTTGACTTGTGACTAGACTTCTATCTTCTATTATGAAATATAGATATTGTATTATTTATTTAATATTTCGACTGAAGGACTATGCATCCATGGTCATGAAATAATAAAAAAAAGATGTCAATTTTTTATTTAATATTTCGACTGAAGGACTATGCATCCATGGTCAGGAAATAATAAGAAAAAAGATGTCCGCGAATAGTTTGACACTCTTGACAGTTATGTTTAATTAATTCTGCAGAGAGTGGTATTTTTAGCATTATAGACCAAACATTATTAATATAGTATTATTAATATAAATGCTCGTAAGATTATTATTATGCAAAGCTTGTGATTCTTCGAGTGTTAACGTGTAATAATGGTAGATTATTAACTATAAATAGTTCGTAAACGTGCATGAGTTTAGGTAAATCATACAAACATTGATGTATGTTGTCGCCACACTCCTCGTGCCGCCATCTACAACGTCAGCCACGGAAACTACGCTGTTTTCACGCAATCTGTTTTATATATATGATAGATTTATCATTTAAGTGAGTCCCTATATTGTACGACCAATAATGCACGGCCTGATAATGTACGGCCAATAATTCGCTACCAATATTCCGTGTCATTGCTTCCAATTATCAGGTTGTGCAATCATCATCATCATCATCTTCATCAGCCTGTATTCGTCCACTGCTGGACATAGGCCTCTACCAATGCACTGAGCTCGATCTTCAGCACTTCTCTTCCAACCACTGCCAGCCACTTTACGTATGTCGTCGCTCCACCTAGCCAGAGGGTGTCCTCGCAAACGTTTACCGAGACGCGGCCTCCACTCTAGTCTGGGGCAGACAAGAGTGGAGACCGCGTATCGGTTAATAGTAGCCTTACCATGAGTTGTGCAATACGGGCCGTACATTATTGGATGTGAAATAACAACACGGACCGATTTTGTACAGCCATAATACGCAGCCAGGAAAACGCATCCAATCCATTTGTATTCAATGTACTCGAAATATCAGGTCGTGCAATACTGGCCGTACAATACAGGTCGGAAAATATTAGCATGATTATAATGTACGGCCAATAATTTGTTGTGCAATACTGGCCGTACAATATCGATAAAGACATTTCTTAACATTTGACAGTGATTTACGCAGCCAGTATTGCACGCACAGTATTGCACACCTTGATATTTGGAAGCCATATACATGAATTATTGGCTGTACATTATCGATACCGAACGATATTGCACAAACAATAATTGACAACCCGGGAATGCACGGCCTGATATTTTCATTCTATGTACATGAATTATCAGGTTATGCATTATTGACTGTACAACATCGGACGGTGAAATATCGAGTCGTAAATTATCGTCTCCCATTTAAGAAGTTTTAACTTCCGGATGTGTCTTGTCAAGTACGGGATCTGGGAGACGATAATGAACGTCCCGATATTTCAAGGTCTGATTTTGTACATCCAATAATGCACACCTTGATAGTTCATGTACATGAAATCTAAATATCAGGCCGTGCATTCTTGGGCCACTTATTATTGCCTGCACAAAATAGCAGTATCTATAATGTACAGCCAATAATTCATATATATGGCTATCAAATATCAAGGTGTGCAATACTGTGCGTGCAATACTGGCTGCGCAAATCACTGTCTGTCTCTGTCGATATTGTACGGCCAGTTTTGCACAACCAATAACTGGAAGCCAACCAAAGACAAACATATACTCACTATGAGATGCCTCGTTTGTTTAGGCGAGTCGCTAGGAAGAGTTAGCACAGACTATTAAAAAGCTCTAAGAAGTCCTAAGAACATTAAAAACATTTGCTTTTCTGTGGTCTTTATAAAAGCGGCTGCAAGTGTAGGTTAAGCTAACTTAACTTTGTTTTGTCGCAGTTCAAACCTAAGTTTGAACTGCGACAAAACAAAGCGCGAGCCGCGAGTGTGCCGCGTCAGCGCCCGGGAACGCTCAAAACTAAGTTATTAAAAGAATAAAAATATGGGAGGAAGGTTGCCTTGCCCTCTTGAAATTCATCCAAACGAGGCTTTAACATTGACATTTGTTTGATTATACACTAATTATCGGCTGTGCATTATTGCTGGCTGTATATTACCAGCTCGTGCTAATATTTTCCGACCTGTACTGTATTGGCCAGTATTGCTCGACCTGATATTTCGTGTACATTGATTCCAAATATTGGTTGCTATATCCTGGCTGCGTATTATCGGTTGTGTTGTTATTTCATATCCAATAATGTACGTATTGCGCAACCTGATAATTGAAAGCTAAGTCACGGAATTTTGGTTGCGAATTATCGGCCGTACATTATCATGCCATGCATTATTGGTCGTACAATATAGGTACTCCAGGATATAACGGATATTATACGTAAGTTTCAGCGTTCAGTTTGAAGCCGTTTTGAAATAGACCCCGGAACAAATTAGGTCTAAAATCTTATATTCCATTATAGATTTTTTTTAAACCGGTTCATCTTTAGATTTGTTACTATCTAGTTGTACCACATATCACAGAAACTAAAGGAGTTGTACCGAGGGCCTTCGCCCGCGTTGATTAAATCAAAAAATATTTTTTTACAAACTTTGTCGTGACAATTACTTACGCAACTTTAAAAAAAACAGCCAAATCAGTCGGTGCTTTCTCAAGAGATTATATTTTATACATGCGGCAAAAGATTTATATCTAAAATTTATAATATATTATAGATACCGGACAGTAATATGAACATTTGAAATCGATGATAATATATGATATAAGTAGACACAGTTTCATACTACGAATAAGAATAACGACATCACATCATACTAATATTATAAAGGCGAAAGTTTGTGAGTGTTTGTATGTTTGTTACTTCTTCACGCTCAAACGGCTGTGCCAATTTTGATGAAATTAGGGGTGGAGGTCGCTGACTCCCTAGATTAACACATAGGCTACTTTTCATCCAGGGATGCCCGCGGTTCCGGGCCTTACGCGGGCACTACAATCATAAACAAGAAATCAGAAATGTTTTATAAGATTTAATACAAAACGTTTTAATATAAACATAAACATAAACGCTTTCACACTCACAGCCCCACACTAAGTTCGATGACTTGTGTCGTGGGTGCTATATTAATCCTATGGCGTCTTATTACAGAGCTAAATTTAATGTTCTGTTCCTATCAAATGTATTTTAACGGCATGCATGGCAGTTTTTAAATTGTAGTCATTGTTGTGAATACTAATCAAATGCTTCCGTAGCTCCGACGCCATGTTGGTTCTGTATTCGCAATGACTGTGTTTACAGGTGTACAGGAATACGTCTCTGTGGCGGCCGCTGCGGAGCACGTGTTTTCGGAGATTTTCCTGGAAAAAAAAAACACGTTTCACTACATAGACTTACTACACATTTGTAGTAGATCTGTGTTTCACTATATATATCTTTTTTTCCTGTTGTTTTGGTTTCGCAATCTTGTGCATTTAGCCAGTGTCAAGTAATAATATATTTCAAGTGTATTTCAAAGTTTCAAAGTCAAGTAAAAGAGTCAGAACAAGTCATAGTCAAGTAAAACCCTAGTAAAGTGACAGAAACTTTACTAGAACTTCTATTGGAGTTATGGAGCGAAGGCGAAAACCACTAATTTCAACTTGGTATTATTTGCCTACACTTATGGATGTTTACTAAGTATTAACAGTTAATAATCTACCATTATTATAATCTACCATTATTACACATTAACACTCTAAGAATCACAGGTTTTGGAACACCTGTGGAGGCTTGACAGATGCGCCAAAACGGCCATTTTGGCGGGACAACTGAGGGGTTATGAAAATGCGATCTAGTAAAGAGACTAGTACCGCCATCTATCAAGTTAAAATGGAAACCCCTCTGAAGGTTTTTTTTTGTGTGTGCTATACAAACATTTGCCCGCTATCTCACCTGATGTTAAGTGACGATGCGGTCGACGATGGAACACGCTTGCCTAGAAAATACCTATTCACTCTCGACTTGAAGATGCCAAGATTTTACTTTTCTGGGAACACAGACTCTGTCAAGGAGTTCCACTCCTATGCGGTATAATCGTGCAAGCAAACGGACATACGAAAGCAATTTTGCCCAAGCTGAAATCGAGAAGCTTCGTTCGCTCTGCTCGCTCGGTTAATATGAATTTGAAGTAAAGAGCCGCGTTGCTATTAAAAAGCGACACAATAAATATGTTTATAAAGTATACACTTATGTTTTACACGACTAATGCTAATAACAAAGAACGGTTATTAACAGCACTCACTAGGCTCCCACATCTGAAGGTACAATGCGGGCAGGCGTAGGGTTTGTCTCCGTTGTGGGATTGCAAATGTCTTTTCAAGTGACTAGATTGCTTGCACTGGTATGAACACTGCGAGCACATGTAACGACTCTCACTTGTTACAAATCGTCTACGTTCTCGTCCCGATTTTCTGAAATACGATACCATAAAAATCTGAGTGATATATAATTGTAAATGACACCTACGATACAAGTTCCTGAACTTAGTGTGTAGCTGTGAGTGTGAATGCGTTCGCTTTTGCGTGACAAAAATCATTGTAAAATTCTCCAATGTGTGTAGATAACATGAGGTGCCATCTATCTATTGAGTTTTCAAAATGTGGTTTGTGGTTAAGCGCCATCTGTGAGATTTTAGTTGAATTAAACATAGCTGTGTCTAGTTGAATAATTCCTTGTTGAATGACGCAGTAGTACTTTAGAAATCCGTTAGATGCCACTTTTTAGCCATAATATAATTTAAAAACAATGTTATTAATATAATTTATAATCAAATAATAAATGAAATAAAATTATATTTATGTCAAAGCAGTTTTTGTTATTAGTGACTATTCAAGTAATTAAGATCTTACTGGTCAATTAGTGGAGGGTGTTCGAGGAGGTCTAAATTCTGACGAGATGTCGAAGGCGGCGGTGATTCAGCTTCGGAGGGCCAATGAGATTGGTCATTCCTGAAACAAAATTTACATAATATTTTATGTACATTTTTCTTATATCGCTATATAAAAAGCTTTTATTTAGTTTCACTAGTCCATCTGTCGGTCTGTAGGTAATCAAATCTTGTAAGCTAAACAAGACCTTCTTTCCGATGTCCGATTGGACTCCGGTGTACTTATTCAGCATTTAGAAAAATATATTATTAAAAAAAAAAAATCTTAGTATATTTGTTTGTTTTCCGTAATCCACTTTCAAAAGATGCTATGTCTTGTAGTATTTGAATTGGCTGTAGGTAGGTAAGTATAATGATGACGAAATATTTTTTTAGAGCGTCCAAAGAGGTGGCGCTTCACGTTTATAGACAGACATAAATTTGGTCAAGATCTGATCAATAGTTCTTGAAATATCGTCAATAATGCGTATTCTGTGGTAGTCCACTTACATTGACGATGTTCTCGTTTTTGCCGACTTCAAAAGTTACCTCATAACTTCTTTCGTTGTGAACCGATTTTAATAATTATTTTTTTATTTGAAAGCTGGTGCTTTTTATGTGGTCCCATTGAAATTTGATTAAGATCTGATCTCTAGGTTTTGAGTTATCGTCAATAATGCGTGTGCAATACATTAAATCTGATCAAGTTTCCGAAGATAAAGCGATGAAGTCGGTTTTTTTAAACTTTGCTTGCGTTAATTATATCAAGATAAAATCTGCAAACCAGGATACTGTTTGACCACTATCTATCTCATCCAAAAGTTTCGAGTCGGAGAAATAAAATTAATAGATAATTCGTTCCCACCGCTTACTGGGTTTCAGCGCCTTTTCTCACTGGGATAGAGTCTAGGCCATAATCCACCACGCTGGCAAGTGGGGATTGAATGAAGTCTTACATTTTTGTGATTTTTAGACATGGGTACCGGTTTCTCTTTATGTATTCTTTCACATTTCGTAGGGCGAGTGTAAGTTCTACTCCCTGCGTGCATTTTTAGGCTGTGCCAACCATGCCAACCCAAGTGCTGAAGCCCACTATAAGTAGGTAGCGTTCCCATAATGCTGGCAACATTGCCTCTGTGAATTGCAATGCTATTACGTTGAGCCATATAAAATACCAGCACTTTCATCACGCGTCGCCTCAACCAGGCGCTCTGATAAATTTTTAAAAATAAATTGTGCTACCGGTCCCCACGGGCCTTGTGTCTCACACTTCTACTATACCACCAATCGGCTCTAATATGTAACCACTGCCGAAGTTTCCATATTTTTGCCGTTTGCGCTGCTCTGCCGGAGTAGCCGCGTTGCCAACCCCATTCTGTATTTCAAGAAGTTGTGACGGAGCTAAAGTCTCGACTCAAGTTGCATCCCACACTAAAGGCCAACAACCCATCTTCAATGGTATTAAGGTAATGCCTTTAACCATCGTCACACATCAGACCATCGTTTCGAGAAGGGCTGGAACATGATATAATCGTGGTTACGTTCTTATATCCACATAGAACAACACCCACGCAATTCCATGCTATTTGTCAATACACAGTACCCGCCATAAACGCTAATCACCCCATTGCAGGGAGCAGTCGTCGACTGGCAACACAGTCCACACGGCTAAGTGCAGTAATGCACCATAACGCGCGAGATATCGTGCAAGTTAGATCATCAGCGGTGTTAGAAGCTCGATGTGTTCACTACAGTCGACAGGCTTTAGCTGGGCTGAAGCTTTTCCGGTTTCAAAGAACTTTGTTTGTTGTATTCTTACGCTGTAAGAAACTAGCAGTGTCACCTGATGTAATAATAATTGTGAGTCGTTACTAATGGCATAGCCTTTTTTTATTCAGCCGATGAATGCTTATTTTATGATAGGACAATTTTCTTTTTTTAAACAAACTCATTCACACTCACAACCCAGTTGCTCAGTTCCAAGCCTTGTAACGTGGCTGCCGGGAACATTTACACCACTCGCCATACCACTCACATAATCACACCCAGACCCAGAAGCACAATTGCGCCATGGGAAGGAAAATTGTGCTCCTGCCGGAAATCGAACCCAGACTCAGGCATAGAGGATAGAGATCCACCCACTGCGCCAACTGGGTACAGTTTTCAGCGAAATTTGCAATCATAACCACTGATGCTTTAAAAAGCGTGTTGTTTTGGGGCTTAGTTGGGTGAGTGTTCGCTTTCTAAGCAGGGGTTTCGGATTCTATTCCCAGTGCGAACACAAGTTTACTCCTCAAAAAATATGTTTCTGGTTGTGATTGTGTGTGTGATATGAATGTTTCCGGCACCCACGACACAAGTCACCAACTTAGTGAGGGGTGAATGTGCGTTTAAAAAAACAGGGTGTGTCATAAAGAATCACGATAGAAGAGAAACTATTGTATTACAGGGAAACATTTTAACTATTCATCACAGTTTTTACCCCCTTTTCGTCACACAAAAAGGTTGCGGATCAAAATTTCAACGCCAAACGTAATTATAAAAAAATAGGGTTTTGTCTGTGGTTACAGCCTAGATAAAGCAGCAGTCCTGTACCTGCGACAATCGTCTGCGATGAAACTTGTGCAATGAAGGCGTTGGGGTGATGCATGCGGTTGCGGTCGACTTTGCATCGGAAACGGCCGGGAAATGCCCGGGTTTGTTATACTGGGGTTAAGTTAATGGGTCTTGTTCTTCAGCACGTTGGCAGACTTCGATATGACTGTGGTCAGGGTTCGACTGAAGTACGTAGGTATACCTAACTAACGTGATTACTATGATGTCTTTAGTTATATATATTGCTAAAGATATATTAACTATAGCAATATGTGCGTATTTGCTGGGTAGATAAGGAACAATCTCACACTCACAGCCTCTCTCACACTAACGAAGACTTGTATCAAGGATGACGGAAACATTCACATTACTAAAAATTTTTGCTTGAGTCTTGACGAGTGAAAATGTACAATTATTTAGACGCTTTCACACTGATAGCTCCACACATAGTTCGATGACTTGTGCCGTGGGTGCCGTAAACATTTACACCACACGCACACAATCACAATCACAACTAGAACCAGAAACACAAATTTCCTTTGGGGAAGAAAACTCGTGAAATTATTGTATTTATTAGCTGAATAAAAATGTTGACTTTGACTTTGACATTTCTTTAATTGAACTACGATCGATTTAAACTGCCGGTGGCGCAGTTGGTTGCTGGCCTGCCTTCTAAGCAGCGGGACGCAGGTTCCTTGAGGAAACTCAATGTTTCTCCTAAAGGGTAATTAGTGTTTCTGGTTCTGGGTGTGATTGTGTAATGTGATTTTTTCCTGTAGCCACGATATTCCCGAACCCAGCGTTAATGTTTATGTTATGTTTATTTATGTAGTGTTTATGTTATAGACAGGAGTGCCGCTTGTACACTATCAGGAGAACGACTGACATGCTTTCTCTAGGTGTATTTTCTTTTAATTTTAGTTATGAGCATGTATGTAATTAATATGTATTGTAGGTTAATTAGAGCAGTTCCTGCCAGTGGAGCTAAGTCAGCTAAGTATTGTCCTATATAGGCTACGACTCTTACGAACTATTATTTTATCGATATCGTAACTAAAGAGTATTGATGAGTATGAAAAGACTATGTTGCTTTACTATCTATCTATATACATAAAAATGAATCTCTATTTTCCTTGGTTATCGCATCACGCGTGAACGGATAGAACAATTTCGCTAATTCTTTTTTTGTTGAGGTAATTATTGTCAGGAGAAGGTTCTTATGAAAGCAAAATTTATCCCGGAATTTCCGCGGGTCAAGGACTTACGCGTGTAAAACCGCGGGGCACAGTAAGCTATTAATAAATTCTTTCGAAACATTTTTTTTATCAATGTCGATATCGATCAATATCGGACATCGGTGTGTCTTTAACACATCAAAATTAAAGGAAATGGTTGGAATTAATACAAGTTACTTAACCCTACTGGTAGCACCATAGTACCTATATAATTTATCAATTTGATCACATATGCCCCGCGACTTTCTGTGCATAAATAAGCTCTAATCATAATTTTAATTATAAACTGCCAGTAGCAGACATCGCAGAAGTTGACTGCAGTTTATCTAAATTTAGTTTGTTAAGTACCAGCTGACACATTGAGCTTCAGCCTCTGATCTCACCAATATAATAGAAAGAGACACGCAAATAAATAGCAACAAGATGTCACTACACATAAAGCTATCGGGACATCAAACTAAAACATCAAAATGCAATCCATTGCTTGACAAGTTTTCACACATGCTAACAATAAAGCGGGACTTGGAGGACGCTATCTCTTTCTAACAAACATTTTTGATGAAGCTGGAAATACCGCATCCGGGAATTTATCGCCGCGGGTGTAAAAATGTCAGCGCTGGCAATACCGGTGGCGGAATGCGCGCGCGCAGCTTTGATTGCGACGCGGACGGCGACGACTACTTTCGGCCGTCGTGAGAGTTGTGACAAGTTATGAATGTCCCGATATTTGTGAAGGAGCAGTGTGACAGCAGACACGTCGCGCATCCGCTGCACAAGTGAATTGATGTCCGCGCCCGCGGTGATGCAGCGGCTATTTTCGTTCATGCACCTTCTTACAACAACTCAATTGTACATTTAATTTGATTGCGATAAACTAAGATAAAACACGCGACTGCTGTGATCCATAACATTTTGAGAGCTTAGCTCATGGTGCTGTTTGAACTGTATTGATTTTGATGAACCAATGAAGCCAATTCAAAGTTTAGGACAGACCTAATGATATTTCTAGGTTAGTAGGTTAACTTGTAAACAATTTACTTACTTGTTAGGTAAACTCTTCGTTCTATCATCGTAGCTCCATTCAGCAGCAGTTATTTTTAGTGTCTTTATCACGTCATCTCCATGATCGTGTTTCACATGGTTCGAAAGACTGCTCTGTCTGGTGAAATTGGCCTTGCAGATGGAGCAAACGAACGGCCTTTCGAAAGTATGCTGCCTCAAATGCAGCCTCAGTGAAGCCTTTCTGAAGCTCCTCGGGCAAATGGGGCAGGTGTATTTGTCTACCACCTTTTCTACATCACCAACTTTCTTGACCTCAGTTTCGGGGGGTTTGTGCAGGACTTCGTGGAAGAAACACTCTGCTTGGGAGTCAGTCGTGAAGAGGCACTGGCTGCAGCTCCATAGATCTGATGAGTTGCTATTCGGTTTTTGCAACTGGCACGCTTTGGCTCTGATATGGCTGGTCACTTCTTGGGAAAGGATGAACTCCATACCACATTTAGGACATCTAGAATTTGATAATTATAATTATAGACACATACAATATATTATAGAAGATAACTGGTACATTATACTTACAATTTCTTTATATTGGGATGACATGACCTAATGTGCTCTTTTAAAACCAGAACATTCTTCACCATGACGTCTCCTGGACAATACGGGCACTTTTTCCTTAAATCTTTCGTAATGACACCTTGTTTCATCAGCATTTCTTTGCGGTTTATTCTATGTTCAGACGATTGACGATGACGCTCAGCCTCTTTAGCAGAGTCAAAGGTTTTCGAGCAAACCAGGCATAGATGATTTTTGTGTTTATGCTTTGATTTCAAATGGGCTGCAAGAGTGAGGGAAGTCTTGAATTTAGCTTTACAAATCTGACATTTGTGCAGTTCCTGATACGTATCGGTTGCTGTATACGACAACGGGTGTCCAGTTTTCTGACTGTGTCTTTTCAATTCAATATTAAATCGGAACACTTCAAAGCATGTCTCACATTTTAATACTGTTTTCTTTCTAATTACAATGGGCATGGATCTATTGATTACTGCTATGACCTCACTGTGATCAGAACTTCTCATGTGTTGGTGCATTTCCTGAGATGACGCACATTCAAACTTGCAGAACGAGCACCAAAAGTTACCCTCCATGAAAGCAACTTTCCACTCATGTTCGTCGGAGCACCAGTGGTGCATAAAGCTTGAAAGCCAATTTGTGTAGAACTTGCAAGGGCTGCATTGGAATGGAGATTGGTGAACAATCGCGTCAATATTATCCAAAATAAGCTGCTGGTATACAGAATTTGTTACACCTGCCGCTTTCCTAAAATGGTAATGGGATATCAGATGTTTTCCCATTAAATGTTTCCTTACGCGAGACTTGCAACCTGCGCAGTGGACGAATGTGGCCTTCCGTTTTCTCTTTTTAATTTCAGTTTTAACATTCAACTTGACCTCTTTTTTCTGCCTTCTTTTTCTTTCAACATGAGAATAGATATTGTCATCAACAAATCTGGAAGGTCTTGTGGTGCGTTTTTCAGTCAGTTTCATTGGTTCTATATGTCCAGAAAATTCCAATTCATGTTCAGGCAGAACTTTTTTCAAATGTAAACTGGATCTTAAATGTTTGTCGTAAATGGCTCTAGAACCGAGCCTTCTATTGCAAGGACCGCACCAATATTGGACAGCTCCTTTTGTCTGTATTGTTGTTTGCATAATTTGGGTCTTCTCATTGGCACCCGGAATCCATTTGCCTTTAGTATATCCTGGAGGCGGAGCGTCAAAGTCTTCATCACGATCTACTTCTGGCAAGAGTGCTTTCCACGAGGCTGTGTGCTCTTGATCATCCCAGTCATGTTCAGGTGAAGCAGGGTGCCATTTGCCTCCTGTGTAATTTGGTGAAGGTTTCCACTTCCCACCAGCAGCATGCTCTTCGTCATCGTCTTCTTCTGAGTCTTCGGACTCATCACTCTCGTCATCACCTTTGTAATCGTATCCTATTGTGTAAGAAGTACTAGTTTCTTTCTTAGCTGCTCCGCTGATACTTGCTACGGCATTTATTAGTTTTGTTTGATTGTCTTCGTTGCCGCTAATTCTGAGAGTATGACCTCCTATCCAATCTTCTCCCCTTAGGTTAGTTTCGAGAGGACTCATCCGAGGGATATCCCTTGATGTTGACGCGATGGCCAGGGAAGTTTTTCTATCGATGCTAGGTTTCGAGATAGGTATTGGAGGGGTAAGCCTAGAAAGCGAGGTTTTCTTGACGCTGCTCTGGAGCTCTAAAGATTGGAAAAATACGTCAGCTCCTAAGCTGTACGTTGGATCTAAAGAGTCGATAGGCGGAAGATCGGACTTGTTTTCATTGACCTTAGCTTTGCCGCAGCGGTCTTTCCTGTGCTTGACGTAGTTGTCCAAGCCGACGATGGTTGTGTTGCACTTGATGCAGAGATGGGTGTCATCGTCATCATCTTCACGAGGTGACAGCATCTGAGAAATGAAATTGCATTGCATGTGTTTGAATATATAGATGTAGATAACATATGTAATAGTCGTACGTGAAGTTACTTTTTGCCTACCATGATCCACTATCGCTCATTTCGAGTCGTAGATCTTCCATTATCAAAGTCAAAGCTATTAATTATCTTTGACATCTTATATATAACTGTATTATATGTATCTTGCTTGACTACGCTACTTACTAAATCTTGTCAAGTAGCATTATTATTTAACTGCTCTACAGCATACTGAAGCAGTAAATAAAACTTACAAAGCCGTTATAATGAACAATCGCTAAAGCATCGTAGATTTAGAAACTTCACCGATTAGTCAGAACTAGTCAGCAGGTAAAGTTGTGTCGAGAACTTCGAATGTGAAGATTTACGAGAAGACGGATGACCCAGCCTACACCACCCTAGGTTTAGAACTTCAGAAGTATGAAGATAGAATTGAACGTAGTTACTATTGCATATACTGACAATTATCATTATAAAGAATATACGAACTTCATGCGCAAATGTGTTTAAAACGAGTACCTCTGTAATAGCTGAGGTTTTTAACGGGATTTGGAAAGTCGAGTCTAGCTAGACTTAGATATATAGGACATATTATTATGCCTGACTAAGCAGTACTCGTAGTTGTGGTGAAACAATGTTTCATAAAATTTGATTTACACAGTTGAATGCCTAATGATGAATTTCTGGGAAAACTGTTTATTGAAATAACAGAATAAAATGGTAGACATTAGCATAAACGTTTTGACGCTTACAGCCCCACACTAAGTTGGAAGACTTGTATCGTGGTTGTCGGAAACATTCACATCACATACATAACCACACGCATAACACAAATGACGCGACCATTGCGAGCGAAATTGTGCTCCTGCCGGGAATCGAACCCAGAACCTATGTCACAGAGTGCAAAGGCTTACCTACTGCGCCAACTGGGTCGTGGTGGAAAACTTTTGAACTCTTATGTACAAAGCAATGACGCTTGCTACTGTTGTTGTGGTTGCCCCACTGACATCGGCAAGGGGTGGCCACAGATTCCTCTACAGTTACTTGTGACTTATTATTAAACGTGGATTTAACTGTTGATGTCTTCATAAATATGCGGGTAGTTGTAAATAGTTCGCGGTGATCGATGTTGCAGCAATTGAGTTATGAAAGTATTTCTAGTTTGCAGTAGTTATAAATCAAATGTCTTTGGGAAGAAGTTATAGTGGGGTAATTTATATGTTAATTTGTGGATTTGAAATCTTTACCTTTGTAATTTTTTAAATGTTTGAACCAAGACTTTTCTGAACAGAGATTGCCTAATAATAATTGTAAGCAATAAATTGTGTACCAGCAGCAATCCTTCTCGTACGAAAGTCCTTATTCTAGTTTTAGATTACTATATTCTAGTTCATGTTTACCACCTCCTACCACGTAACCATTTACCAATAGGTGAGAAGTTATGAGGGAGTTATATAAAAAAAAATCAATCGACTTGAGTACCTCCTCCTTTTTTGTGAAGTTGGTAAAAAAGTGTAATTTTTTCTTGGTTAGTACTCTTCACATAGACTTCCTAAATAAACGTAGACTACCTCTCTCTATTAGAAGCTAGTCAAATGCTTCGCTAGTGCCGAAAACATTGACTTCAAATACATACACTCACACCCCGGACGATTACTGCAGTACCTGGGGCGCAGATCGCGTAGAGTTATCAATTACACATACAGTTTAGCCACAATTGCTAAACAGAAAGAAAGAAAATAAATTTATTGACCGAGCGAAGCGAAACTTGGTCTAACTCATTGCCCTAAGTACACAAAAATTTGTGTATTACCATTTAACTGAATTTGTCTATTATTCTAGCATTCATACAAATTGTGGATATTTTCCCACTTTTCAACCGACTTCAAATAAGGAGGTTCTCAATTCGATTGTAAGTTTTTTTTTTGGATGTATGTTACGCAATGTCTCCGCCAATTATGAATCGATTTTGATATTTTTTTTGTTTTTTGGTAGAGTATACTTCAGAGGTAGTCCCATATCGACGACCCAGTTGGCGCAGTGGACAGGTGTCCGCCTTCTGCGCCGTGGGTCCTAGGTTCGATTCCCGGCAGGAGCACAAATTCCTTCTCAAGGGATATTTGTGCTTCTGGTTCTGGGTGTAGTGTGTGTGTGATGTGAATGTTTCCGGCACCCACGATACAAGTCTTTGAACTTAGTGTGGGGCTGTGAGTGTGAATGCGTTTAAAAAAAATATATAAATTTTATCGAAATAAGTCAAGCCAAAACCGAAATATAAGCGATGAAGTCGGTTTTTTTAAGCTTTCCTCGCGTTTCAATGATTGAAATCCTGTTTTTTTACTACGGTTACTGTCATTATTTGTCCCCTTTACTAAATATCGATTAATAGTTTAGTGTTTGGTACAAAACTTACATGTTGGTACTATATGTCATGAATAAGTAAACCTAAGGTCGAAAACTGCTCGTCAAATCGCCAAAGTGTAGTGGCAATATGGTGGCAATCGAATAGAACGTAAATATCGTCACCTCCCGGATTACATCGTGGGGTTACTACTGGCACTTTCAACGAATAAGTCTTTTTATGATATTTTTGACGAGACAAGCAAGGCGATCGTTCGATAGTAAGCGTCACGTTTGACTATAACAGGTTAGTGCTACTCAGAATTAGAAACTTCAAATCATGAGTAAGTGAGCTATTACCATGGTTTTATAATCCATTAGTTTTATAATTGAAACGCAAGCAATCTTAATCGCTTATATTTCGGTTTTGGATTGACCGATTTTGATAATATATGGGACTACCTCTGAAGTATACTCTACCAAACAAAAAAAATCATCAAAATCGATTCATAATTTATCGCGTAACATACATACAACAAAACATAAAGTCGAATTGAGAACCTCTTTTTTGAAGTCGGTTAAAATCCACCAATAAGGCGTGTAAAGAGAACTGCATAGTTAGAACAACCTAAAATCACATTTGTTACTTGGATTTCCAGAAGAACTATGGCACATAATAATATATACATATATCGTGTTTGAGTCCTTTATTTCAGGCTGGTTTGGGATTTCACTTTTGAGCTACCTTTCGGCTACCTCATCTTATGATTTTTATTCTCATATGCTAGTTTAACCACTACCTTACCTGTTGATAAACTGATAATGAAATAGCTCTCTATAAATCCTACCGTTCCACGTTTCAGTCAAATCTTACAAGTTATCGAGATTCCTTAGTACCAGGCGCGGTGTCTCTTCAATCGTCCCTGCACCGCCTGACACCATTGTTGACAAACTGTTGACAAATGACAGCTTACGGCTGACAAACGGCTCACTGTCACCGCTGCGCTGACGTCATCATTGTCATTACACCTCGAGTTCCGGGAACTTTTGTTGACGAAAACTTACAATTATCTTAGAATACCTAAGTACTGTTTTTCTTTCTTATTTACAAACTTTTTTAAAGGCATTTGTTCACTATCTCACCTGATGGAAAGTGACGATGCAGCCGAAGATGGTACATGCTTGTCTAGAAGGTACCTATTCACTAAAGATATACTTACAAGTAGGTAAATTCCATATAAATATCCTTCCTACTAATATTATAAATCCGAAAGTATGTGTGTAAGTGTGTAAGTATGTTTGTTCCCTCTTCACGCTTTAACGACTAAACGGATTTGGATGAAATTTGGAAGTACATAGATTATACCTAGGATTAACACATAGGCTACTTTTTAACTTAATAATAGCGGGCGAAGCTTCGGGGCAGGGCTAGTATACATATATACCATCTAGGCCTCTCTTACTATAGACAATCTCTTCCTCCAAGAAGAGCATATTGTGATCTCAGCATTTCAGTAAATTTAGATTGATGATAAATCCTTCACATATTCGAGCCCATGTTAACTATTATAATTTAAATATACTTAAATATTTAAGGAAATTTTTAAAGACATTTTTATCTTTGATGAGCAAGCGTTTGATTACTCTCATGATACTTTTATGTGGGCATATCACATCACACTAACATTATAATTATATCCGATATGTTTGGGTGTAAGTAAGTTTTTCTCTTCACACTGTATCGGCTGAACCGATTAACCGATTAGAACGTACCTATATACGTAGCTTATATCTAGGACTAACACATAGGCTACTTTTTAATTTGATAAACTGATTATGAAGCCGCGGGGCACTGCTAGAGATTTAATAAAGTTTTTATTAATTTATATCAAAAACGGTAATATTAACAAACAAAGTTTAACATAAAGTTAGTATAGATTTAATAAGTTTCATTCATTCATTCACTTCAAGATTATTAGATACTTTCTTGTTTTCACCAAGTGGACACAAGTATGTCCAGTTAAGTGTGTCCCATTGTCACTGAAACGTAGAGTGGTACAGTTAGTATTTTTGTATGATACGAGATATTTACCTTTTTTATTTTGATGAGTTCCTGTGATAATCGTGCTTTTAACGGAGCTGAAATATAGAGCTCAAAGTCAATGTATAAATCAATATAATCACTGTTCTGATGCACGCTTTACTTTTGTTCCTACCATTGCTGGATGACTGGTAGAAAATGCTCTTAGCATTAAATCTTCCAATTGTACATTGTTTTTGTTGTGCAATAAAGCATAAATAAATATCGAAATGGTACACATCCCGTATCATACGTAAAAACTAATGAATGTGGACATATTTAAACTTGTTATACAGTCGTGTGAAACGTCAGAAATCTCAAAGAACCCCGCCCGATGCATGCAAGTGATCCGCGACGACGTTGTCAAAGGCTGTCGCCCGAATAACGACGCTGCCATCGATCCGCCCGCCTTCCGCGCCCGCGCCCGCCCGCCTTACCGCGATTGAAGTGTTTCAGTGACCAGTGATTTCTGTTTTATTTATATTGGGTTGATGACTTCTTATCAAATAAGAAGCGGTGGACTGAACTTAGTCACTAAATTAATTATTCAGTCGTTTTTGAATTAAAATTTTGTTTGGTTTTGGGATGTAGGAACTTATGATAATTAGGTTAAGAGATGCAATTATAATTCTACATATGTCCTCGACCTAATTAATTATTATCGTTGCATCATGTAAATAAAATACTTAACATTATTATTTTTCAATATAAGTGTTTGAAATACCGGAAGTTACTGAGAAAAAAAAACAAAATTAAAAATATTTTTAAGCCCCGACGAAAAAGAGTTATAAGTTTCTCTCTTTGTGTCTGTCTCTGGCATCGTAGCTCCAAAACGGCTGGATCGATTTTGATTATTTTTTTCTGTGCGAAATTTGACTTGATGATAGTGTTCTTAGATGTTTGGTGAAAATCGGTACAGTATTTTTGCAGATAGAGGGTATATTCAATAAATGAATATTTATATATTTTGGTAAACAATGTTTATCAATAAATGAGTATTTGAGTATTCTAATACGTATGTTGATTTAGCCAATTATTACTATTGGAACTGTAATTCGTACTAACTACAGTTACTACAGTAGTAGATTTTGTTAAACTCTTAAAAAAATCTATTCCTAAGAAATACCAACATATATTTTTAAATAATCTTGATATTTTTATATACATGTTTTGTACAGGATCTACTTACATTCTTTTATACATGTCTAAGAGAAAGATCAGGTTTGTAATATTTCTTTTATGCTCGATAGGCAAACATTTGACCGTTATCTCACCTGATGGAAAGCGATGATGCGGCAGATGTAACATGCTTGTCTATAAGACTCCCAGATTCGGGGAACAAAGACGCGGGTAATGCGTTCCACTCTTTCGCAGTTGGTACGAATGATAAAGAAGCGAAATGCTACGAGCGAATTGGAGTTATGTCAACCATAATGAAACATAACCATATAGTGATATATAGTCATAAGTGATAATAAACACTTTCTGCTGATACAATAACGAAAATTACGCAAACAAAAGCCATTGGCGAATGGGTGGATATAATTATTATCAAAGAAGAAACAAACATTAATTTTTATCAATAATTACATAGCAAATGAGCAAGGCCCGGAATGCAGAACAAGGTGCACTTGCATTCGTTCTCCCCCTACATCGACCATAAATCAGTTGTCCACGCCTCGCCCTAATGGAAATTATAATTGATTCCTACCAACCTAGCAGTTTTGTGTACCTTCATGTTAAATGTTTGATTGGGGATCGATGACAGTCAACTTTCATGTTCTTATTGTATTTAAAGTTCATTATTGTGTAGCGTTAACGGTGAATACATTCATCGGTAAGGCTTTGTTTATGGTAACGTATATTTTAACATAATTTAGCTAAGGCTTTGATAAGTGTTACGAAACTGTAGACAAGGATCGAACCGGTAAGATAAGGAATTGACCAGACTTGAAGTACTACTGGTCCACATAAGATGGCTTAGACATTTAATTAAAAAAAATGTTTATCTTTATAAAGTACCACACCAGGATATGTGTTATATTTATGGAGTTGTTCACTCTTTTATTGACGGACGCCATTTTGTTGTATACATTAAACCTAGCCTCCTACACCTGAAGAGTTGAGACGATCGATAATCCCCTATTTATTTACGTTACAATCAGTTTATTAGTTTGGACGATCGATGTGACCCACATCGTCCAATCCTACTAATATTATAAATCCAAAAGTTTGTGTGTAAGTATGTAAGTATGTTTGTTTTGGTTTGTTCCCTCTTCACGCTTTAACGGCTGAACGGATTTGCATGAACTTTAGAATGTACATAGCTTATACCTAGGATGAACACATAGGCCAATATTTAACTTCATTTGTATTAATTTTTAATCCCGCTTTTGTGACCTACCTCAGCGAACATCTTAACCGAGAACAAGGGTAGATTGAAAAACAGCGCTGCACTTGCAGCACATGCTGAATCTACTCCTATTGCCCAAAACTGCAGTGATACTCGTAGATGCGACCGTTTCAGTGTTGGCTTGCTAAGGTTAGTTTTCACAATAGACTAACCTTGTCCCTGTCTGAGTCTGAGACGGTCTGTCTACCACTTGTAAAATATTTATGTTAATGTGTTTTTAGCAATAAATTGATTTTTTATTTCATTTTAACACGACAATAGCGGGCGAAGCCTCGGGGCACGGCTAGTTCGCAATAACATACTTTGATGAAATCATAATCCTCCTTTTTGCTTGCGACGGGTAAAAATAAGAGATTTTTGAGAGGTGGTAGAGCATTTTGTGAGTTGCTCGCCTGGCTTGCTACCAAAGTAGCTTACCACCATCAAGTTGAAAGACTGCCGCCAAGCCAAATACGGTGTTCCGGCAGTTATCCTTGAGAGCCTGCGTATTCCAGGTCTAGTGTGTTTACCAGCTTCGATCACATCGTCACTTACCATCAGGTGAGATAGTGGTCAAACACTAGCCTGTCACAAATAAAAAAAAAAAAAGATTCAGAGGAATCTAAGTTTGAATCTGAAAGACGTAGGTTAAAAATACTAAGTATATATAAAAATCATATTAGTATATATAAAAGTCAATCTGCAATAAGTTTTAAGCCAATTTCATCACGAAGGCACAAGGTCCACCTAGTTAAGTGTATGACATCACGTATATTAATAACGCGGTGACACCAGCGGTCAACTTATCTACTTAATCAATTAAAATCCAGGCAAATTCTCCAACTAATCAATCTTGCATGTATGTCGCGCAATACTGTGCAGCGAACGAGGTCCATCGGAATTGATTTACGCACACAAATGTGTAATGCACAGCGTTTACAAGTAGGTAGTGTTGTGCAGTTGATACAAAACATCTCGATGCTGCGGGGCACGGCTAGTATGAAAATACATTTGAAGTGGTAGGACTCTTTTACATACAACCTGGGGCAGTACCACACCATTGCTAGACATTAGACCCAGTTGGTGCAGTGGACAGGTGTCTGCCCTCTGCGCCGTGGGTCCTGGGTTCGATTCCCGGCAGGAGCACCAATTCCTTCCCAAGGGATATTTGTGCTTCTGGTTCTGGGTGTAATGTGTATGTGATGTGGATGTTTCCGGCACCCACGATACAAGTCTTTGAACTTAGTGTGGGGCTGTGAGTGTAAATGCGTTTGTTTGTAAAAAAAATATATATTACTTACGGCATTTCGGATAAGGGCAATGTTTCCAGTGAAATTACAGGGCAGAGATTTAAAATCTAATAACTCAGGGGATGAGCATAGTGCTTTGCCGCCAAGGAGTTCGAATTAAATAAGTTTAAAAGTCTGTGTTGCATTTTGAACTATAATAGACAAGCGTAACGTAGTAAACGTTCATGCGAGCGATTAGAGATTAAGAATTTAAAAAAAAAAATAATGGAAAAGAAAATGCTCCGCCGAGTTTCTTGCCAGGATCTTCTCGAGATAGCTGTAATTTTGCGAATCTGGTATTAGAATAATTAACTTTCATGAGTGCCTCTTTGGGGCCCATGTGAATAACATAACATACGCATTCACACTCACAATCCCACACTAAGTTCAAAGACTAGTATCGTGGGTGCCGGAAACATTCACATCACACACACACATTAGACCCAGAACCAGAAGCACAAATATCCCTTGGTAAGGAATTTGTGCTCCTGCCGGTAAACGATTTAGATTTGATTTTGAGCGACTTGTTCGTCCCTCTCAGTATCAAAACTTTTCTATATTAAATAATATCCAACATATTGAAATTTTAGTGAGATAAGGTACTACACTGCTTATTAATATGTACTGTAGAGTACTGTTGCTAAGTTGATCACGCGTCCGGCTCTCGTCGGACGTATGCGTCCCGCGGGACGAGCGGACGGGCCGATTCATTAGCGGGACGCGGAAGTTCCCGTCACGTGACCTAGATTGAGATCATAAATTTTCACATAGATAATGTTATTATAGTCGTTGTCTTGTAAATAATGATGATGTTGAATGGCAGATAAATTAGAAGAGAGGAAGAGAAGTTCTTTTGTTGGCTTGGTTGAGAGGGCCTCCGCCAAGCTGGGCTATCAGGTTCGATTCCCGGCGGGAACACCAGTTTTCTCCTCAAGGAAAATTTGTGTTTCTGGTTCTGGGTGTGATTGTGTTTGTTTCCAATACCCACGACTCAAGTTATTGAACTTAATATGGGGTTGTGAGCTTGAAAGCGTTTATGTTCATTATGTTTATGATCAGGTTCAGTGGCGTGCATTGAGAGAGGCCTATTTCCAGTAGTGGACCAATACAGGCTGATGATGATAACGACTAGCTGTTGCGTGCAGTTTTGCCCGCGTGGATTAAGTATATTGATTGAAATAGTCCTTCACGATGATAAATCTACCTAAAGAATTACATCAGGTTCGAGCCAGGCTTTAACCAACAGACAGAAGGATAGAGGAAGAGAGACATACATTTTCGTATTTTATATTATACGTTTAATGTGATTTAAATATCATCAATTACTTTAAAATTAACGTTGATTAAAATAAATGATATTTCTGGGCAAGGTTGTTGTTTAAAACTCATAGTCAGTTTAAGTTGGTTTATATCGCCGAGTTTTATGAGAACTTATCAACTGTTGAATGTTTGTCAATTTTATAGCTTAAATTGTAACTTGGAACTAAGTTTAGTTAGGATTTACAAAATGACCTCGTTTAGAAATATTGTAAGGACCGTTGACTGTAGCTACATAAAAGATATAAATTACATCTCTATCGGCGGTTTCCACTCAAGAAACAAGTTTCTTATGCAAGTGCGTGGACTATTTGCTGTTGCAGTATCCGTCCAATATCTCAATTTCAAGTTAGCAATCTCGCGCAAGGCTCGCAAAACGATGCCATATTTCAGCCCTACATCTCTTCTATATATCACATACACAATAGGTTCAGAGGTGCCTATCCGTCATTGGCTTACCTTACAGCGGTCATTAGTCTACGTCACGCTGGTGCTTCGTAAAGGGAACGTCTGCGCATGCAGTCATTACTGCGGCCAATCAGCGCTCTGCGCCAGCGCACCCCGCCGCGTGCTTTATAACGCGCGTGCGCACGGAATATATCACGCGTCAACTTCGAAAGCGCTTTTTACAAACGTATCTCGTATTCGTCATCGTTAGGTACCCAAGAGAAGCCTCCTCGCCGTCCGATAAATAATAACACGTGAAAAGAAGTTATTTATAAGCTCTCGTGTCAGTAGGATAAATCCTTTTTTTGAGTCGTTTCTTGACACGGATTTGTGGAAACGAATGCGATCGTTTATTCCCACGTTGATCTACAGTCGTTCTTTCATTTTAGATCTTATTTTGTGCGTGTTAAATGTCCGTTTTGTTATACTGTCGACGTGTTTTTGTTGCATGTCCGAGAAGCTCATAATAATATTATTCATATAGCCGTAATAAAGATGTGTCAGTAGATACATATGTAATAAATATCATCTCTGACATGCAAGTAAGTATATATTTATGGAGATTATGAATAAATATAATCAAGGATACACAGAATGACATGTCTCAGTACCACAATGAAATAAAATGAGATGCCATGTTGGTAAGAGCTACAATTATATTACTTGAAGGCTCAGATAAAGAATATGTGAAGATTTAAATGCATAGAGATATAACTAGATGGATTTAGTAATGAGTGAGATTGAAAAAGTTACATTATTAGGACTTTGATTTTATCTTCGATATTTATTTTATTATTTCGTCTGGACTTTGGACGAGTCTAGAGTATGTTTACAATGAATATATTCATGGTAAGATTGATTATAATGAAATGAAGCTGATGTCGTAGAATAAATAAGTTCAAAGCTATGTTTGGTGCGTCACATTATGTATAGAAATATAGAAATATATACTCAAGCTTGGGCCACAAATTTGTGAAGGAGACAAAAGACATATTGAGTGTATTAGACCCACAATATCCTCAACAAAAATCATGAAGTGGATCTTTTTAGGGACTTTTGAAATTAACACGCAATTAAGCCATAAATGAGAGAAGGCACTGGTCCCTGAAACACAGTTTTAGCTGTTGGTTCCGGTCGTTATTCTTAAGACAACAGTCTGACACTAACAGTGGCCTGAAAAATCGTGTATAAGACTGCGTCCTAATCCATAAGACAAGCAAGCAAGCAAAAAAATTGTTTAATACAAACCTTGACCTGGCAATTACAAACTCAACAAAACAGTATCAGCCAAATCGGTCTAGAAGTTCTCGAAATTTGTTCGAGTTAAGACTAACAACGTCAATAATTGTTTACTTAAATTTATAGATAGATATCTAAATATAGGTAATCTAAAATAAAGCCTATGGTAATTCCTAGTGTCATAACGGTAAACTAGTGGAGGATGCAATTCTCGGATTGCATTAATCGTGCAGACGCCGGTGGTCATCCGAGAGCAAATAATCAAACAATGTCTATTGTTATTGACTCGGCGTAGCCGTGAGCGACGCCGATTGAAAGCGCTAGTGATGATACGGAGTATCAAGATTAGTTGCCTGTGACTGTGACACAAGTCAATATACTAAAATATTATAATACTGCGTGAAAGTGAACTTAATTTTTTAGTAGTTTTAAACATTTTTGTTATAAGACTTAGATAGATAGATAGATAACTCTTTATTGTACACCAGAAATAGACTTATTATGACATCATTTAAGAACTTTATTATAGTTTTATTATAGTATTGTATATTTAGGTGAGAATAGTTGCTAATCAACTTAAAATCGAAAATCCCTATAGACGGATGACCGTGTAGCACGGTCATCCGTCTATAGAGATGAAATGGACAACCTAAAGGTCATTTTCAACCGACAATTTAAAAAAGGACTTAATTCAACTGTATGTTATTTTTGTATGTATGTTACGCGATATCTCCGCCAATTATGAATCGATTTTAATGATTTTTTTTTGTTTGGTAGGGTAAATTTCATTGGTGGTCCCGTAAAAAAAATATCTAAATCGGTCTATTCAAAACCGAAATATAAGCGATGAAGTCAGTTTTTTAAAGCTTTGCTTGCGTTTCAATTATCAAATACTATATTCAAATACGTAACTTACTCTACGTATAATAAGTAGGTAGTGGTAGGACTCCATCGCAGAGAGAGTGATTCAACCCCAACCAATAAGTACAGTGTATGGGCAAACAATATATTATGTTGGTTTTAAGGGTTAGGTGTCCAGTAAAATTACATGGCAACATATTGCTTGTAACGGAATATGAACCTGCGACCATAATAAGTCTTATGCCCCGCCGCTCTATCCTATCCCGGCTTCAAGCGACACATTTAATCTTTTAATTACGGGCTGCTTTAGTATAGCATTCTGTGAAGAAACAAAAATGTAATTCAGATTCAAATTCTTTGTTGGACTCTTATTACTTTTACATTCTAATGAAAAATATATCTAAAGTATAATAACACTACTGACAAATGATTGTCAACAAAAGCATATTATGAGCTTCAGATGCTATGTAATACAGGCATCTGCTCTTCCCTTAATTTATAGTAATGAGCAAGTGTGACCCTTACACCAGGCAAACGACTTGCTCGTCTCGTTTCAAACTGCTGAACTGCCCGTTGGCTTAGTTGGTTGAACGTTCACATTCTAAGCAGGAGTAACGAGTTCGATTCCCGGCGGGAACACAAGTTTTCTTTATATTGAAAAATTGTGTTTCTGGTTTTAGTTGTGATTGTGTGTGTGATACGATGTTTTCGGCACCCACGACACAAGTAATCGAACTAAGTGTGGGGCTGTGAGTCTGAAAGCGTTTATGTTATGTTTATTCAAAAAATCCTATTTATCTGTATGTAGAAATTTACTGGTATTTTTCGTAAGATCGAAAGTCGGCCGGCATCACATCACTAGCGATGTAGGGTTGTCCGCGTCCGCATAAATCATGGTGCCACAATAAACTCGAGGATTTCAATTAAACATAAATCTCCCGCGACTGCGCGCTAATCGACTTGATACTCTCTTGTGTTTGGTTTTACTCCCGGTTATTACTTTGTAAGACGCAATAGATTTTAAAAGAATAATGTTAGTTGAATTTCATTTTGTTGAAATTGATTATGGGTTGGTGGCTACCCTATTGAAATATGCTATTTTTGTAAAGTGCTAGAACCTATCAATGTTCTTTTTAACGCACTGATCGAACTACCCGTTGGCTTAATTGGGTGAGTGTTCGCTTTCTAAGCAGGGGTTCGATTCCCGGCGGGAACACAAGTTTTCTCCCCAAGAAAATATGTTTCTGGTTGTGATTGTGTGTGTGACGTGAATGTTTCCGGCACCCACGACATATATCATCAAACTTACGTTGATGGGGTCGATTATGTTCATAAAAAAAATTATTGAAGGCAGATCTACACCGCATATAGATAAAATAACCAGTTGACTGCTAGTCTAGTCCCACATTCTGAGAATCTTCCACATGGCCAGCAAGGCTCCTGGCTGACCAGACTCCGTGCTCAGGACTGACGGAGTAAGGATAACATGGCCAAGTCGGGATTCTCAGAAGTTAACGGTGAAGCCTGTCTGTGGGCTGCAGATTAAACTATGGCACATCTTATCTCATGCCCTGCGTGCCCTGATACCTGCTCGCAACGAGAGCTGTTGGACGCTGCACCAAATGCATTTCGGGTGGCTGAGCTCTGAACTTCACCGGTTTAACAATTTGCCATGGCCACGCTAAGAAAGAAAGACTGCTAGTATCTTGTCCTCTTCACGACCACAACATGCCTTTTGGAGCATCAATTCAGTAGATTACGATTGGTCGTTCTACAATTGACAGAGTCATTTGACTCTGACAACTGTCCCATCGGACATTCACAAGCACGGATCGGCCAATCACAAATATTTATTCCCTTGTCCTCTTCCGCCGCGGATGAATTTTGTTACGAAGGAAAATTAGCCCCATTATGCACTATCGACTTCTTCGAAATTCTTTTTCGAATTGGATCTTTGTTTACACCTTATAACGTCACATTTACCTTAGAGTAAAATCTCACAGTCAATAGTAATGGAACTACAAATTTGTCAAAAGTTCACGTTAGTAATTTATTAGTAAGAATACATAAAGCCACTATCAACTGAATTATCCAGGTCATGGTAGAGCTGATGCTCGCCTGCTTAACCATCATGGAAGGTACAGACGTAATTGACAACCTTCAATAGAAAATGATGTCGCGTAAATGATTCTTCGGCAGACATCTCTTAGAGTCAGTCCTAGTTAAGAGGTAGGGTGCCGACTACTTCACTTACCGACAAGTGAGTTAGTGATCAAAGGTATCTATCTGATGAATATAAAAAAATCTAGATATTGAAAGAGAATAGAGAACCTTCTAATATAGTGCTACCTGTCCGTTTCGTCATTGAGAAGGTATACATCTCATATTATGATATCAAGATATTTTTCACTAAAATGTAGAGACAAGCAAAACTCGTCTAGCAGAGCGTGGTTTCGATCCACGGACCTCTGGGTTATGGGCCCAGCACGCTTCCACTGCGCCACTCTGCTCTGTATGTAGATTGTTGAAAATGCTAAGATGGACGATGGTTCTTGTTCTTCAACAAAAAATATTCTACAAATCGTATGAATTTTGAAACAGTATCCTGGTAAAACCTACAGCTGTGCCAAATTATATCGATTAGTCAAAGTTACATATTGGCTATTGGTAATTGGTATTACCCATAGACTAAATATTATCTTTGGTATATAATATATATTACTCACAGAGTCACTATTAATAGCAAAAGCACTATCAACTTCATAACTAGTAGTCAAGAGTACCTACATATATATATTCTTCACTAGCAGTAGAGCCTCGACATTCTTACCGCGACTGACGCGCTTATTACCCGGGAAAATTGAAAATTGACTGTACAGTGTGATTGGCAAGGGAATATTAGCTCGGTGCACTGTTTGCGTTTTAAAAGAAAATACGTGACGCTAATCCATCATGCCGCGCGACGGAGGAAAATGGCGAGAAAATGCCTTATATTGGCAATTAGTTTTGAAATTATGTGGTTCGATCGTGGCTTGGTTAGTGGCAAATAACTATTATTAAAGACGCTATTTTAAGAAAGCTTTTAAGCTGTTAATAACTGACCGTATTCTGTAAAAACATAAGAAATATTTTTATATTTAGACGACTTATAATTTGTTTCTAGATTTAGACAATATATTATAATTGAGATTGTAAATATAAATAATTAAAATCCAGAAACATGATTGATAAAAGTTTTCTCAGTATAAATATTTTTCAAAGTAGGTCCCTTGAAACACTAACATAGTTCATTCTCTGACGCTATGTACAACTGGCAAGTGACACGGCATCAACTGTCAAATAAAACCATATTCTTCCCCACCATTCAATGATAGCCAACCTAGGGAGTTTTGGCGCGAAAGTGAAAAAATGTCGTTGTATATGTTATAATATATTTAATTTTATTTTCCAAAATTTGCGATTCTTTGAGTATTAATGTGTGATAATGGTGGATTATAATTAACGTGCATGAGTGTAGGCAAATCATACAAAGTTTGAAAACGTGATTTTCGCTTTCGCTCCAAAACTCCAATACAAATTCTAGTAAAGTTTATACCACTTTACTAGGACATGACTTGACTGTGACATAACACATGTGTTATGTTTTCTCTTGAAATTGTGTATTACTGCCTGTGACAGACAGCGAACTTGACAATGTCTCATAGTATGCAATAAATAAAATTGTAGTTAATAGTGTCGACTTTTCGCTATCATTCTAGCTAGACAGAACAAGTTTTACATATATTATTCTTACATCGTATGAAATCTTTGTTTGGCTAAGCATGCAATTTGTTTCCGAGCTCACGATATTAAATTATAGGTAATAAAATCAATTAGTTTAATAATAATTCAATCGAATCAATTACAATTCCATCATTGTTGTATGAAGCGGCTACGCCAGCGCCCCTAGCGGCGGCGGTAGGTGCCGCAGCTGCCGTACGCTCCCCATTATACGGTTATTATTGTCGCGTGTTATTTCCAATATTTTCACCATCTCATTACTCGGCTGCCGACAGCGCGAGCTAATCCGTCGGGAGACGCGCCTTAATGGAGGTGATCATGTGTCCTAACGCGTAACGTATTGAAGTATGACGTATTGGAGTATCGGAGTATTGGATGTACCTCAGGGATTCACCCATAATAAACGAACAAAAAAACACTTCGATTAAGGTACGCTCTCGGCGGACGGCGGACGGGCACGCATCGCAATAATTCTCCCAGATGACAGCCCAATGATAAATCAAGGCGACTGTGAGAAGAAATGCCAATAAATATCGCGCCGAAATCCAATAATTACGAGGCAATGAGCCGGCCGGCCACAAATCAACCGGACGGACGGGCGCATACTAATGTCTTATCCTAACATCAGATTAAAAACATCAATACTTGTCAATAGAGGTCGCCTCCCACGTAATTATAGCCAACAATATCCCGGGGAGGCCGAGAAAAGGATTAACATATATCAAGGTGGAATAATTGAAGGAATCGATTAAATGAAGAGTATTAATTGCTGATGCGCCCGCGCCCGGATCCCATCGTCCGCTCGCCTTGATACACGTACGAAGTGTAACGCTGTATTAACGATAATAATATTAACTGACCACAGCAAATGAAGATTCTCGTAATCATTTCAAACTGGAGTCCTCAGTAAAACAACATCACGATTAACACTGTTAATTCCCCAATTTAAAAACCGAACAAACAAATGTATGTAAATTGCGCAACTCTATGTAAAAGCCGACGATAACCTTGCAAAATATCTAGCACAGTTGATACAAGCGAAATTAAATCTTGCCACTGGGTAAATACAGAAGCTGGAGATCGCAGTGGTATCGGTGGCGAATTGAAGTGAACTCGAAACAAGCACGTTCAGAAACTGCTTACACGAATTAGCGCATCAAAACGGGCGCAGGGGGCGAAATTAGAAAAGTGTTCCCCCCGCGTCTCCCCCGCGGCCGTTCCGCACGTCATAAACTGACAATTTACGATAACGTCGGGATTAGCCTGTTTGTCTGTTATGCATTCGAGTACGGCAGCTCGTTTCCACTACGCCACCCGGTTTGAATGACGAGTTCGGACGAGGAGGACACGGCAAATCTGATGCCGTTGCAAACTGTGTCAATTAGTAATTTGATAAAAACTCACGCACGTTTTTAACTTTTACATTAAAATGAAAACGGGAATTAGCGGGACTTACGCGTTCTCGATATCTAAATCGACAATTGTTTCGGCTTCAATTGTAACAATTAGATTTTTTTTTTGTTTCGCCTTTCGTTTTCCGCAACACAAGCTGGAGACCTTTTTGAAGCGTGTTCTGTTTTTAGTTTTTTTTTTGTTTCGTCTTTTGTTTTCCTTAATACAAGCTGAAGATCTTTCTGAAGCTTGTTTTGATCTGTTATCAAGATGCAATGGTCTTCACTGAGCTACTAGGTTATATTTGGCATAAAAAGAATCATCTTACATAAGACGTAGTGCTTTATATTAGCAAGTTTTACAATCTTTGGTCTATTTAGTTCAAGTAAAGCGAGGAAAGACGCAACAACTTGCAACCATCGATCTTGCAACGATCGTCGAATTGGATTTAATCTGGATCCTAGGTAATGACGGGAACGCTACCCTCTGATAATGCCATAGTCCAACTAGTCGTGTGGTGCCCATAAGACGTCTCTCATAAAAAGATCGAATGTCGGACAAAGTGTGAACAAGTTCCAAAGTCACGTCGACGTGTGAAACGGACCACTCCAGCTCCGCGGATCCTTCATGTGGATGAAATTGTTTTACATTTACATGCACACGACTGAGGCCTTCATATTATATAATATATATTTCCACGTGGGAGAAGCTCCCCAAATGACTTTGCGCTCATTTCGTGCGGGTAGATCCATAATTTGAAATTCGTTTTGGGTTCGACGGAGAAACACAATGGTTTACTTCTGCGGTTGGGTTAAATATTGCTTGGGAGAGTTTTCTAGCTGATATCGTATTTATTCTAAACTCTAAATATATTTTTAGAAAACCTTAATGAAAGAAAATCAAGATAATACGGTACAACACTCTTTCAATTTCATTCTTTCATTCTTCAAATACATAAATATTCTTCAAGACAGATTGATCAATGATATGTTGTTTTGTTTCCGGTAAAGAGTTGAAAGATTGAAAATGAGCTTTCAGGGATTATATCGTACAGTTACTATATTATATACACTTTAAAATATAATAGTGGTCATATGCTAGCCTCTCCAGCCTAAGAAAAAATATTACAAATCGCAACACTCAATGAACTAAAATAAGTACTTAGTACTTGTCTCTTCTCTGAGATCACTTACTCTAGAAGTGTATCATCTTGAAATCATCATCATCATCATCATGTATAATTTTGAAATTAAAATGGACTAATTAAACTAGTGAGTGTCAGAGATCATCTAAGTCGGCATATAAAACTATTTTATAAATTATTTACATAGCATGTTTTCTTTAGAGACCTCTAGATGACGTAATGATCAAATCGTGTTTAATACAATTAATTATGTTAATCTTTGCTTTGTCTAAGAATTAAGTCAAAGATCAGTGAATCATGACTATCTTTCATGATTAGGGAAAAACAAAGAATATAAATAAGATGTCGTGCCATGAGTCACTAACTCCGTCCGTATCTCAAACATTACCAATTTATATATGTGCAACGCATGACCACATTTGAATACGTTTTTACATGCTAAAGGTCATCCAATCGTCATTATAATTAAACCTATTTCCGCTAGGAAGGGCAGCAAAAGGTATATTAATTTACCGTCGAGAGGTCGTTAGCTTAAGACAACTAATAAAATACATGCGTGTACGTTGTACATTAATTGTTACTGCAACCTTGTCGCTGCTGAACATTCGTTGATATATTTAAAATAGCACTATTAAAATAACCCTTTTTGGAACGCTACTGGTCGAAAATATCAAAGCGTCAACTTTAGAGTTTGCCAAGAAGAACCGAACAGTAAATCGTAGAGCTGTTGACCGTAATGAGCAAAGGAAAATGAGGATAGGTTCCAAATTCTATCGCTATTCCAAACTCCGACGCTATCCCAACTTTTCCGACAGATATCGTCCCATAACACGCGGCGAAAGATAGCTTCCTGCCCCGAGCTCCGAAATTATGAAGATTTGACGAAAGCTGCGCAATGTTACTTAATACTTAACCCAGTTTATTTAGAGCCTGGGGGACTCTGACACTCCCTACTGCTAATTTCTTTAAGGGCGAACCGAGACCACAAACCGTGAATAATTGTCGTGCTAAAAGAAAACCCAGCAAATCTCTGCGATTAGCATAAAAACCATCTAAACAGGCCAGAGGAAGCGACCGCCTTCCTTCCGCAATATTTGTGAAAAAATTACACGTTTCCTGACGGCATTTTGTCTCTAGCCCGTAGTCGCAGAGCGCTTGCGACGGTAAAAAAGTAACTAATGCTAATTGCACCGCCAGCAAAATAAAACGGTAATTAATGAAGCGAAATTGTAAAAAGAAATTGTTATCGTCCTCGCCACCTACCCGCAGTCCCGCACCTACCCACGTTCGGAGTCTGAGCGCATCCACATCGGAACATTCGGGCCGTATGACGAGGCATCTGTTACGATCGCCAATAAATGCGGACGATAGCAGAAACATAGAATTTTATCTGTGCCGTGTCCATCATAAAGCATCCCCCGCTTGGGGAGAAAGAACAGAGGGGCGCATAAAAGTTTACAGGCATTCGGCTAATAAATCGTGTCAAATAAATAAGTGTTGAGTCGGTTGGCGGCATATTGATTCGTCATGTGCCGCCTTGGAGCGGCGCGGGGGACCCGGGTGGCCATAAAGGTGCGTAATGGCCGTCGTCGGAAGACAGCGCAGTGGCGCGCATCGATTAGCGCCCGCCGCCGCCACCAGCCGCCGACGCAACGCCTCGCTAGCACGGCCCGACCATCGACACTGCCTGACACCACCCGTCACTATTACACCCTTCTAATTTCAAATTACACTACACTATTTTTCTTATTCTTATCTAGCTTTCCGTCACCGTTTTCAGACGGTAAGGATTCTGAGTTCGCTCACGGTTCTCCGTTGCTTTCCAAAATTTGAATTCTGCAAGACAGTTAAGTAACTTCGAGCGTTTGCAACAGATGGCGCTAGCTGTATCCTTTTCAAGATTTCTCGGAGCTTTGAGTCTTAGAATAAGTGAATGATTGAGTCACAAATGTTTGTAAATATACGTAAGTTATATGTTTTGTATAATGAAGTACGGGCCAAATGCAACTCTAAATAAATACATAATTACCGGTTGATCAATCTTATCTACAATGCAATGAAAGGATATAGTCGAAACACTACGAACAATTTTGATACTGACTTGGTTTACAAAAACCAAGTATTTATGTAGAGCATAGTAATATGTAGGTGGTTACAATTCAGAGAGGCAATGCCGCCAACATGATGGGAACGCTATCCACTGGTAGTAAGCTTGAGCACTTGAGTTACCTATATGTAACCGCGATGCCTTATAGGTAACTTACGTCTTTGCTGTATAGAAGTATAGTTTTACTTTAGTTTTAGGAAATATAGGAAATTGGCCCGTTGAAAAGTAACATTTGTTTTAAGAAATAATACGGTTTGTAATAACCAAATCCATTTCATGCATATCTCGAATTTATCTTTATTGTCTCGATTTATTAAGATGGAGCTTATCATTCGAGGGCCATTTAAAACTCCCAAGATACATTAACTCGGGAATCGCATTAATTAATCGTTACCATATTAATTGCTCGCATCAACCATCTCGTGCATGATCCGGGAATCGAACCCGCACCGACTTATTGCCGCCGCGTTCGGACGTTGATTAAAATCTCTCACTACATTCACACAAAGCCTTACTTTGATATATGTATAAATCTTATGAGCCGTCTGTTTCGTCCTTACTACCCTCTCAAAATGCTACACAAATATCAACCTTGCCGTTACAATAATTAAGTATTTATTAAAATGTGAAAATAATCAGACCTGCCTACCACCTGTCAAGTGATATATTGGCTTTAAATAACATATCTTATTTATGTTGAATCGGAAACAAAATGGTATAAAAAGGTATTTTATTATAAATAATCGTGCGGGCAGAGTGGGAGGATAACTAAATTTGTACCGCAGTTTGTAATACAAGATATTATTACATTTGTGTGTGTGTATGTTTGCTAGCCGGCTGCAGATAAATTGAGAAAGATAAAAGATAATGTTTCTTTCTCTGTTTAATAAGCCGATTGTCCGAATATCGGAGTTATCGATGAATTAATGTCATTCGTGAGCCAAAACTACAACGTATCGACTGCGAGATATCATTAATAGCTTTTATTAAGTTTAATGCGGTGTTAAATACTACGAACAGTAATATATTACAGAAACATGACTTTAAATACAGACAGTTATATTAATTTACTGTTGAACACTAGTGTAAAATGACCCGCCGATACTCCAAATGTCAAAGCTTTGTCGGTGTTTCCAATACAACTGCATTAATATAATAAACATTGTTTTTTAACATAATGCTTCTGTATATACATGATAAAATAACTCATGTTTTTCTGACTATATCTTGTACTTATAAAATTCCAGTTGATTAATTATGATATAAAATAATTTGCTTTATCCTTCTAGAAGAAATCATTACGAGTTCCTTCGATTTTCTTTTACCATAGAAGCCGTGTCTCTGGAATGCTCTGCCTGTGAATGTCAAGCGCGCGCAAACTCAAGAGTCATTTAAAACTCACGTCAAAAACTTTTATTTGCCCAAACTGTAAACATATATGTGAATTATATATTTTAAATAGGTAATATGTATTATAGGTATTTATATGTAATAATTTTATGTAAGTATATTCTGCTATTATTATCGGTATGTATTGCTTATTCAATTTGAACAATGTTAGTATTTCTATTATTTTAAATTATATTTCATTCATTTTATCGCACCACCATCCCTACATTATCTTTTCATTTATTTTTCCACTCTAAGGTTGTCTAGAAGAGATCGGTCTTAGCGATAAGACTGCCCGTTGTACCTATCTTTATAAGTTTCTCTGTAAACTGTATTTACCTTTTTGAGCCAATAAAGAGTTATTGTATTGTATTGTATTGTAACAACGCCCATAGTCCTTACTTGAGTATTATTACCGTGTTTTTTTTGTTGTTACTTATATTCAGACTATGTTTATTTAATATTTCTTGTAGTACCGTGGGCCTTAGGAGAAAATAATTGTATTTTTAGATGCTCCGTAAAATTAAATAAAGATGGAAATTATTTTCCACCTCCAAATACCAAAGAGCTTAAAAAATAAATCGGATGTCATTTTTATCAGAACACAACGTATAATAGCATGTAAATAATGGAAAATTCCGAATTTATTATCGTCCGTCCCCAAATCCACTTGTCTCTGCCAATAATATGAATTTAAATCACAAAAAATACAATCCTACCAATACATTAGGGCTCCGTTTTCGGGCCGACCGGACCGCGGAACCATTAAGCGCGTACATAATTCAACACAGATCGAGTTTTCAGCTCCCGAGTCTATGACACACTCGCTAAATCTCTCGGAAGGCGGTCTCCCGAGCCATAAATTGTTTTTTCGTAAATAAAAATAATAAAAATATATAAAAGCGGTCCTGTGCGCGACCGGAAACATTTGTCCCGCCGCGTCACGGATAATCCGGCCGCCTGATTTATTATTAATTAGCTTAATAGAACATTCTAACGCGTTTGTTTTTTTGAACAGCCTGTATGTTGATTCAAGTGGCTGACGTGAGGCGTTTTTCACGCGGCGGATGTTGGACTGGCTTTTAAGTTCAATTATTTAATCTTTTTTACAATTTACAATGTGTATTTTATCAATTACGTTATGTAGACAAGAAAATCTTTTATATATACTATAACTAGCTGTCCCGGCGGCCTTCGTTCCGCCTAACAGTCAATGAATGTGCATGTTCAGGAAGCCATACTCGGCATGCGTAACAATGCCACGTGACTATATTATTACCTCCTTCATGTTTATGTTTGCCTAGTACTTTACCAAATCCGAATGTCGTATGAGAAAATGAATAGTATACAAAAAAAAAGTGACGTTCCTAAAAAGTATCCTATGTCCGTCTCCTGGTTCTAAGCTACCTCCCCACCAATTTTCAGCCAAATCGGTTCAGTCTTTCTTCAGTTATAAATAGTGTAACTAACACGGCTTTCTTTTATATATATAGATTCTTCGGCACATGTGTATATGTAACTGAATTCCTCCTAAACGGGTAGATCAATTTTGATGATTCTTTGTGTGTATTCAGGTAGATTCAAGAATGGTTTAGTATTACGCAAAATATATATTAATTTGACAAACAATTTAAATTATGCAAAAAACTATTTTTTTCATGGACAGAATACGTCACTCGGATTAGGTAAAGTACTAGACTTATACTGTATAAACGTTAAAGAAGTAAAATTTTTTTTTTCTTTTCGTAGCATTGCAACGCATGTCGGGTATAGCTAGTAAATATGTAACTTCTTCTACGTTAACTTATTAAGTAATTACGTATGTAGGTAGTTGGTTTTACCAACTTTTTCACAATGTTTAATAACAGATATCGTAGAAAACAATCGTTTTGCTAATTTTTGTTTCGCATTCTTGTGCATTTAGCCGGTGTCAAGTAATAATATATTTTAAGTGTATTTCATAATAATAATTGAGAGGTGGTAGAGCATTTTGTGAGTTGCTCGCCTGGCTTGCTACCAAAGTAGCTTACCACCATCAAGTTGAAAGTCTGCCGCCAAGCCAAATACGGTGTTCCGGCAATTATCCTTGAGGGCCTGCGTATTCCAGGTCTAGTGTGTTTACCAGCTTCGATCACATCGTCACTTACCATCAGGGTGACATAGTACCCAAACACTAGCCTGTCACAAATAAAAAAAAAAAAATATTTCTAGTCACAAGTCAAGGTTAAGTAAAAGTGACGACATTTACTTGATTTTGACGACCCAGTTGGCGCAGTGGACAGGTGTCTGCCGTCTGCGCCGTGGGTCCTGGGTTCAATTCCCGGCAGGAGCACAAATTCCTGCTCAAGGGATATTTGTGCTTCTGGTTCTGGGTGTAATATGTGTGCGATGTGAATGTTTCCGGCATCCAAGATACAAGTCTTTGAACTGTGAGTGGGAATGCGTTTGTTTGTTTGTTTTTAAGTAAAAGAGTCTAGTCAAGCCCTAGTAAAGTGGTAGAAACTTTAGTAGAATTTGATTGGAGTTTTGAAGCGAACGCGAATATCAGGTTTTCAAATTTATACGATTTGCCTACACTTATGCACGTTTACTAAGTATTAACGGTTAATAATCCACCATTAATACTCATTAACACTCGAACAATCACAGGTTTTGGAAAATTATACAAAATCAACGACGCCATTTTTTCACTTTCGCGGCAAAACTACACCCTACTTATAATAACAATATCTTTACTTGTTTAAATTTAAAGACTTGAATTTCGAACAACAATAACAGTTATTTCTCTTAAACTTATTCTGAACGTATTTTTGGCCAGTTGTTGTAATGAGAATGAGTGACACCGTAATCGGTCATAAATCTATCGAGTACTGGCGCAAGTAATCTTTCTTTTATGACGAGTGATGCATTACGCGTCACTATTATTTATTCTGTGGCGTAACTGCCATAATGCCATTGTCTGAGTGATCGTAAATTATTTTTTTTATTTGTGAAAGAATGCGTCATGGTTTCTGTTCGTTGTCTCGTAAATCTTTATTAATATGAGCTGTATTTAAATTAGCAGCTGAATTTCGTATTGAACCTTGTACTTAGCAAATTAAATTAAATACTTTTTATTGGATTCAACACAGAATGAGCAACGACACATTGTACATTATAATGAAAACGAAAGAAATTGCGAAAATATTTTACTGAGTTTAAATGATTTTATGAAATTTTCTATGACATTTTTTTTTTATCGATGATATAAATTGAATACATTAGAAACCACAAAATCACTATTAGCACTATTATACAGTCAACAAAAAAAAAAACGATAGACTATTTGTAAATAAAAATTCAATCGTGGAATATTCGGGAGAATTTTCGATTTTGGAACGTTTTAATTTTCGTGACTGCGTGACGGGGGAGAGAGAGGAGAGGTGAGGGGTGCGTATGAGTAACGGCCACGCACGCTATAAATCTGTCAAAAGTAGGCCCCCGGCGACGACGAGGACCGTCCGCAAGAAATCAAGAAATCTTCTTTTTGTATACTAAGTTACATACTTTAATCTCCTTACTGACCACCGTATTTATTTTTGTTTATTTATTTAATGATACGCCATGATTTACCTAAATTATTTTTTTCTGGTCCAGACAGGAAAAAACCGATCTTTAAACGATTGCTGTCCTATCAAATACTGTAGCGAATTTATATAATCATGGTTTCGTATTCTTTTAAATTGAAACAAAACAAGCATATAATAAAAAAAAAAGATTACTACGAATCGAGAACACCTATAATTGAGATATTCCAGTTACATAAAGACGATAATAGTACTAATGTGAATGACTTATTTTACATGTTATTATAAGAAACGAGACAAGCAAGTAGCTCCCCTGATGCTGAGCGACACTGCCCACCTGCATTGCAACCAGAAACATTTAATAACAAAGTTCCACGTAAGACTGAAATGCACGCCTCTCTCTGGAACTAAAAGTGGTACTTCTCACATATACATATAAATATACTGGCAACTCGTTCTTTCAGTTGAAACCAGTCCTGTTAGCGCAGTGCTGCTATTTGTCTTTGACAAAAGGTATCGCTCTAGGACTCGTGTGCTGGCAGAGTTTCAACTCTCTGGCCTTGTTGTCTTTTGGAGGGTTTTTGTTTTATATTTCCCTTCAGCCCTAGGGAGTTTTGCCTCCCAGCAAGCTTCCCCTTATCAGCCACTTGAAGACACGGCCTTTTGGGAATCAGGCTAATTATAGATTTTTGAAGTAATACTTCTTTTAACGCATTTGGAAAAAAATATGAGAATGAGTTTTTACAATGCGTGGGCACACCGACACCTAAAAGCGTCATCATGAAGTCGGTTAAGTTTTAAGAGAACTGATAACTATATTCAAAGTAATCATTTGGGATTTGCTGCGAAAGTAAAAAAAAATGGCGTTGTTGATTTTGTTTAATATCCAAAACCTGTGATTCTTCGAGTGTTAATATGTAATAATGGTGGATTATTAACCGTCAATACTTAGTAAACATGCATAAGTGTAGGCAAATGATACAAAGTTGAAAAACGTGATTTTCGCCTTCGATCCAAAACTCCAATAGAAGTTCTAGTTAAGTTTCTACCACTTTACTATGGCATGACTTGACTATGACTGGATCATGACTCTTATACTTGACTTCGACTGTGACTTGTGACTAGGACTTTTAATATGAAATACACTTGAAATATACTATTACTTAACACTGGCTAAATGCAAAAGATTGCGAAGCCAAAATTAAAAGAAAAAAAAAGTAGTCATGTAATGTTTTATTTTTACGAAGAATACTGTGCACACGAGATATTTTTTTTAGTTATTTTTGTTTTGATACGATTAACAAGTAGATATAACTTCTTACGACCGTACATAAGTACAGATATAGGTTTTTTTTTCAAATTGACAATAAGTGGATAAGTATTTATTTTGCTAACGCTACATAAGGAGGCTACTTGACTTGCAGTGGATCAACACTGCTTGCGACGGTTTCGTGTCGTGACGATGAAGTAGACGCTTCTTAGGTGTTTTTTTTCTTGACAATGTTGTTATGTGTATGAATGTATACCGATTTGTATTTAGCTGATCTAAATAATCTGAATTTGAAGACAGGGGCCAGCCTAGTTTGGGATTCATGATAACGTATGCTATATAAATAAATATGTATGTGTTAACATGTGTATGAATTATACGTATTGTAAACTTTATTGTAACAATAAACAATTTAATAAAAATTCTAGCTGCACACGGACCACAGTGTTAAATATGTAGCTTAGATAGGCTAGGTACTTATTATATTTTTTTAAATTTAGAAATTAAATGAAATTTTATTTTACGCATTTTTTTACGCATTCACACTCACAGCCCCACACTAAGTTCAAAGACTCGTATCGTGGGTGCCGGAAACATTCACATCACACACACATTACACCCAGAACCAGAAGCACAAATATCCCTTTGGAAGGAATTTGTGCTCCTACCTGGAATCGAACCCAGGACCCACGGCGCAGAGGGCGGGCACCTGTCCACTGCGCCAACTGGGTCGTTTGGGATAAAACTAGGATTATCATGTTAATTCTAGGTATGTATATTCCAAATTGCATTAATATCCGTTCAGTCGTTACAGCAGCGTGAAGAACGTTGGTGTTTATAATATTAGTGTGATTGGATATTTTTAATTTGTTAATTAAGTTATGTAAAGGCGGACGTGTAATGCAACAAATTCCCAATAAATGATTATGATTACATGTTTAACAAGGGAAGGTGTGTAGAATAAGGGAAATGTTACAACATTACCTAACCTATACTGTTTTTACACCTGTGTGGATTTTGGGTACTTAGACTGAAATAGTACGAGTAGCTAGGCAAGTATACGAAAATGCCCTACCACCAATGAACAAAATAAAAAATAACAAACGCATCCACACTCACAGCCCCACACAAAGTTCAAAGACTTATATGATACTGGTAACATTAACATCACACCCAGAACCAGAAGTACAAATTTTAATGTCCCTTGAGGAGGTAAATTGTGCTCCTGCCGAGAATTGAACCCAGGATCTGTGGCGTAGAAACACTTGACCAATACGCAACTGGGTTTTGGAATTCTTTTTTATTTTATTTTAAAACTGTTAAATAATTATTAAGCTAAATTATTCTGGTTTCAATTTAAACCAACATTATATCACAAGATAAACCTCCATCAAATAATAATAATATGCTGTTTTAGATAAATAAAGTTTCGAATACGTTGAAAGCGCCATCTATTGGCGACCGGTTTAGAACTTAAGTGTCAAACAGTGGAGTTAAGGTTATGAATTTATAATAAAATTTTATAACATAATTATATCACATACGGCATTTTTATTTCATTGTTTGTAGTAGTTTGACGATTTTATAAAGGTTTCAATACTTTCATTGAGCGTGAAACATTGAATAACGAGTGCAAAACATTAAAAAAGTACAGACGCTTTGATAACAACGCCACACCTCAACTCAATATCTAATTTGGTTGTTAGGTCGGCTGGCATTATACAAATATCAGAAAAGCATATACGACAACGAAATATAGACAACAAAACACTTACCAGTCCTTGTTACTGCAGAAAAACAATCACAAAATGAGAATACAAGAACGTAACAGCGTTGTGTGTCAGCTCAACTTCAGACGGCCATGATAGTGCCGATGTATGCGGGAGTTAGCCGAGCAAGCCCGAAGGTGTCCGAAGTCTGGCTTCGGCCCGCCCCTAGTCTTGATAGCGATAGCAAACCAGACGCGCGAAATGCATTGGATGCTCAGTACGCACGGCGCGGGAAGCGGATCGCGCGCGATTTAAATATCGAGCATGAGTTTGAATAAACTTGAACTTGGCAGAATGTTGGCAACTATCTTTGCCTAAAAAATATGCAATTGGCATCATGGTGGAATGTTTAACAGATACAGTATTAAGTTTTAATATTTTTATGGAAAGTGATTAGGTTGCTAGTTTTTCTGTGATGCAGATTTATTGTGATAAATACTTATTTTGATTTTACATAGCATTAGGTTTGATTTTAGGTTCTTTAACAGACATTTTTTTTAAGAGTGCGAGATCTGAAGCAGAGAAAAATAGTTTATGGTAAGTTAAAGTAGGTTGAATGAGTTATATATATAGGACCTTAGATTTGTGCATGCTGGTCCAAGGTAACTATGTAAGTACTTTCGTACATTATTATTATTTAAACGCTTTGATACCCACAGCCCCACATTAAATTCGATGACTTGTGTCGTGGGTGCCGGAAATATTCACATCACGCATACAATTACAACCTTTTTTTTATTTAAAAACTTTTAGTGTTTACAAATCGGTGCTGTTTGTACCAGTTTATGCTTTTACACTCTATTTAATAGGGATGATAAGTATCTACTAGTTTTGTATTATTTTTCTTGGGATATTAAAATTTGACATAATATAAATAATACGGATATTATAAACAAAATATAGAGGTTTATTATTTGTAGCTAGGTAATGTTATATATGTAGTCGTAAAGTAAAAATAGTTTGGTAGATATATATATATATATATATAACAGTTAGCTAGAGCTTAAAATAATAATTGTTTATTTGCTCGTAATATTCGTCATGGTAGGTAATTTTTTTTACACATTTTCATAGCTAGTTTTTATATTGAAATTATTATTACAAAATCATGTAATATTTTTTTTTTAAACTAATTTACATGTCTGGTATGTCTCTATTCACATCTTATGATTTTTTAGTTCTGTATCTGCTGCATAGATGGCGCCACACGCATGAAACTTGAGAAGAGCTGAACAAAAAATCATCGAAACTAATGATATTTAGATAATTTAATTTATCATATTACCATTTATTATCACTTATCATATCATACATGTCAAATAGATTTCATTATTTATGAGTAACACTTAATATATTTTATGGACAGTGTATTGGAATCCTGTTCCATTAAAATATACGAGAAATTACTTATATGATCTATAGTGGTATTTCTAAAACCCAAACACATGTCTATAGTACAAGTAGCATACAAATTTAATGTATTTTTTATGCATTCGACCACCATCTCACCTGATGGAAAGTGAAGATGTGGCCGAAGAAGTAGCATGCTTGCCTAGAAGATACCTATTCGCTCTAGACTTGAAGACTCCCAGACTCTTTCAAATAAACATGCCATACATTCCTGAAATAATAAGGTCCATATATTACAGGCATGCTACATCTTCGGCCACATCATCACTTTTCATCGGGTGAGATAGTGGTCAAAAGCTTGTCTATCAAATATAAAAAAAACAAGACACTCAAAAAGACATAGGAAACCTAACATCCAAGTAACATTTCATCTCGTCGTTAATCTCTTAAAAAAAACTCGATCCAACGAAAGCCATCGCGTTCCTTATTTATTAATAAAATCTACCGGAGCAAATTTGATTATCAACGTCAAAAAATACCCGAGATATAACGAAAGCTCTCATCTCCCTAGATTGAAGGGAGGGAGTGTTATAGCCCTGGCAATCTAACTTGGCTCGTTGTCGCGCCGTTAGTGTTGCCAGCCGCGCCCGAATCCCCGACAAATAAGGTGAGCTCATCAACGGAAACTTTTAATAAATTGGCAAGTGGCAAGACAGTGTTTCGTGCATTTTTCGGTCGTTGCATTTTGGATTAGAAAAGTTGGTGTGAAAATGGAGACATGGTTTAGTTTGATACGATTTGCTTTGTTGAAAATTAATTTAGTTAAGGATGACTTTGGAGTCTGGTAGAAGATTTTATACTGTTACGTTTGTGTTGCAGTGTTGATATATTTTGGAAAAGGATTTAAGATTTAGTTTTGTACATATTTATTCTAGTTTTAGCGTACATTTATAATTTAGTTTACAGTTCAATTTAGTCTTAAATATTAGTATTAAATAAGTTAAAAAAAGTCTGATATTCTTTGCTAAAGCCGAGTTTCTTGCCAGGTTCTTTTTGAGATGGTAATTTTGTGAATGTGATATTTGAGTCAGTAATTTTTATGAGTGCCTCTTTGGGGCCCATAGGAATAGACATTTCATTTTTTATATTAGTAGCTATCGAGAGCCGGTATCGTTCTGTTTCAAATCATTATCCACAAACGCCTATACTCTACCTAATAAAACTCACATATTTATTATCTTTTACAAGCTATCGTTTGACCACTATCTCACTAGCCGGTAATTGATGATGTGGTCAAATATGATAAACTAGGCTTAGTAAAAAAAAAACATTTCCTAGACATTTAAAAAAAAAAACGCTTTCACACTCACAGCCCCACACTAAGCTTATTGACTTATGTCGTGGGTACCGGCAACATTCACATCACACACACAAACACAACCAGAACCAGAAACACAAATTTTGCTTGGGGAGAAAACTTGTGTTCTAGCCGGGAATCGAATCCGATACCCCTGCTTAGAAGGCGAACGCCACCCAACTAAGCTAACGAGCAGTTCAATACTCATGATTCAGTAAATTCTCATGAAACATCAAATCTAATCGAGACACGATATGAATGTGTTCTCTACAGCCTATTTCTAGCTTTCAGTTAGGCCTAGCCAGTCTGTGCCTAGGCCGTACCACGTCTTCAAGGGCGTGTATTAGCATCAGAGCTAGTTGGTGTCAAGCTGTCTAAATCTAGCTGTATGGTTTGATGAGTAATGGGGTCATTCGTTTACCTATTTTTAGTAGTGTTTACAGGACTGCAAAGGAAGTGTTATGTTTTTCTAGTGTATCTTGAATGTATGCATATTTGTAAATTTATTACAAAAAGGGAATATTACTCAACAATTTTGTAAACCGCTTGCCGGAGGAAAAGTGCCCAGAATATTGGCTACGTTTCCGCGTTGAATAGCGATGCTATTTTTTTGTGCTAAATAAGAGCCAGCATTATAGCTTATCTGAAATTTGTTACCTCATATCTTCCAAACGGCTGGATGGATTTCGACAGTTAAGGTATTCGTTATATTCGTTTTAAATACCCAAGTGTCCTGTGTAATGACTTGTGTCGAGGGTGCCGGAAACATTTACATTGCACACACAATCACATCTAGAAACAGAAACACAAGTTTCCCTTGGGGAGATAACTTGTGTTCCCGCCGAGAATCGAACCCGACATGCTTGGAAATCGAACGAGCACCCAAGTAGGCCAACGGGCAGTTGAAAATACTATTCTTTGGCAATGGGTATGTTTAATCATGCTGCATAATCAAAGCATGCTGCCTGTGGGCATAGGTTATTCTTGTGCCGCCGGTGCAGTGGTTTTTGAGTAGCGTGTAAGCAAAAAAGAAAAGTCAAAAGTAATTAATTTGTTTTGTAACCCGGACTGATATGATGTATGGAAATTAAAAAAAATAGTAATGAATAAAATACACACCACGAGTATAAATTCGAATTTTACATATCGACAAAAACAAAAAAAAACACGCTGAATGAGAAATGCCCGTATTGTTCTAGATATTTCTGTCACCTGTCAATCTGAGTTCTCTGATTGACGTCTCGATTGACGTATCGTATCGGTGAATGACGGCAAATCACGATAAGAGGAAGGTCGACAAATACGCACATCATTCTTCATTATTCAATGTTTTATGTTGGTACTGTTTGTATATTTATTATAGGCAAATGAGAATATTTCATGAAAGGAATTTCGTGATGTACCCATGGATTCTAAGACGGTACAGTAGAAATAAATTGACAGTTTTCTTTTAGCGCTTCGCTCGCCTGAATAGCGTCAAAAGCAGGTCTTTACCGCGACACGCTCGCTTCGCTTGGGTCGCGCTCCTCCTTGCTTCGCTCATCGTGGAATCTGTATAATAATATTAAGATAACATGCCTTTGTCTTATTTTCGGCATCGTTCTTGATTTCGTTGTATTCCTAGGTATTTACAAAATTTCTTGTTTTATCGTTTTCCGGTGACAAATATACCTATTAAAATATTATTATAGTTTTAAAGTGATATGCGATTTGCATGGCCGCCATAAAAGAGTCTACTTTTTTAGGTTAATTTTATGTGTATTATTAAATACTCTTTTGTACAAATTTTGACCAGTGAAGAATCGTAAGAAATCTTAATCTCCTACTTCTATAATAATGAAACATAACTAGAAGTTATTTATGAGACGTAAAGTAATTTAGTAAGTTTAGTAAATTTAGGAAGTGGAGTGCATTTCATTGCCACTCGGACTATGTTAGGTATTTGCAATTTTAAGTGACACTGCAGACATCAGAAGTAAGAGTGATGCTAAGCTAAATACTTTCTTGCCTCTTTCATGTTTAAAAAGTATACTGCATGATTTATAATACTATTTTTATCATTCAGTTAAGAAGATTCACTTACCATCAGGTGAGATAGTGGTCAAACACTAGCCTGTCACAAATAAAAAAAAAACTGTATTATGTACTTGTAAACATTTTAAACAAAATCGTGTGATGTATATTTTCTTCGCGTTTTAATATTATGTACCGCAAGTAATTAAATGACTTTGCCATTACCTTCATTCAGCTAAAACTTAACCACTTCTAAATACGTGATTAGCCATGTACCAAAAGCCCTTTGGCGGCTTACACGCGTTCTGCCCTTAACGCTCTATTACCGACCGCCTCGCCTTAAACGCGAAAGACCTATATCTTATCAAATGTAGTGTAATATAGTGTCATGTTAGTTAGTATATATTAGTATTACATATTATAGTGAAAGTGCTGCAGTAGAACACATAAACAAAGTGTCTTACCCTAAAGGGTATTCTTTTAAAATAGAGAGAATAAGAAGAGTTTTAATGGACATTTACTTAGCCATAGCAATGTAGCAGTTTAAGTTCAAGTTAAATTAGTGATTAGCCATATTTTGGCTAGATTTTTATTAAAATAGGGAACTTTGTAAGAGGTACTCTAGAAGTAATAATCAACTCAAGCAAAGCTTAAAAAAACTGACTTCACCGCTTTGTCTTCGGAACTTTGATAAGATTAGATGTACTAAACACGTATTATTGACGTGATCTCAAAAACTACTGATCAGATCTTGATCAAATTAAAATGGGACCAATGGTAAGCAAACATTTTGAAACAAAAAATAATAATTTCGAAATCGGTCACAAAAATAATCAAAAATAAATAAAAAAGAACAGTCAACTTGGGTACTTCCTCTTTTTTCTGAAGTCGGTAGAAAATAAAAAAAAACAGTTGTGCAATTATTTATATAATGATTTACACATTTTTTTAATTCCTATTTTACGTTGGTTTAGTAAGTTTATAACTTCTCAAAGCATGATATATTTTTAGCGGGTTTCGATCTAGGATTGGATTTAATAAGCACGAGCTACCACTGTGACAGTTTAGTTTGATTGGTATTATTAAATGACGATACAAAAACACCTGCAATCCAGAATAATTCCATTCTCTTTCTTATCACATCCTATTAGAGGCCTTTATTTTAATAGCCCGCACTGAGGCAGATTTAATCGCCACGAGAGCCAATACACGTCCGTTCCCGATGACAGATAGCGACGAAATGAGTTCTGAGCTTGTTTTATATTTAAAAATGGAACATGCGTGTGCGCAATGTAATGAGCAGGTGGGTATCGCGACTTGTCTACTTAATGTCTTTGCCATAATTAGTGCTAATATTTTGTTGTTTTGCATGAGTTTGCTGTATTCATGTTTTTGATCGCTTTTATTTTTAGATATAATATATTTCTATTGTATTTGCATATTGTGCCGTTTTATATCTATGAAGGTATTATTACTGTTTATAGGTTTAATTTAGCTTAATTCCAATCCTGGGTTATAAACAATACTAAGAGACTTAAGAATAAATAAATAATTCTTAATAGATATGTTACATAATTGAAACGCAAGCATAGCTTAAAAAACCAACTTCTTCGCTTATATTTCGGTTTTTGCTTGACCGATTTCGATAACATTTATATCGGACAACCTCTGAATTATACCCTACCAAACGAAAAAAAAAACATCACAATGGATTCATAATTGGCGGAGATATCGCGTAAATTAAATACAAAAAAAAAGCATGCAGTCGAGTTGAGAACGTCCTTTTTTGAAGTCAGTTGAAAATACATATTTAGATAAAAATACCTATAGTTATTAGTTTATTTGACAGAATACTGTATGAAACGTCTTTTACGAAAGTGATATTATATTAATTAATATAGATACGTAATGTTTCGTGATATCTGCGATGCTCGACTAACTATATTTATTAATTAATTACTAGCGTAGTCCTGCAGTTTTCAATTTTGCATTTCGTTTAAAAAAAAACATACAATCATCGGATAATACTAATAAAAACTATATATAGACAAAACTCAGCTTACCGGTCGGCAGGTATTAGCTTAAGTAGACACGAAACAAAAAGTGTTTACAAAAAAAGCAAACGGTTGCAAAAAACGTCTGCCGCGGTATCTGCAGTCCGCGATCCTGTCTCACATAATGGTGGACAAAAACTGTGGAGACGGACTTGGGAAATAATATTTTGGTAATGGAATTTAAATGGAGGGCGGGATACATGGCCTGGCGAAGGGACGATAGGTGAAACAGGTTGTTTGCCAAGATAAGGCAAACGCAGCGTTGGACGTCCAGCAGCTAGACGTTAACCATATCGTTAAGGTTGCAGTTACCTGATTCAGAACCATACTATAACTCAGTTACCTAGATAAAATGTATTTTTAAAGAAAAAAGTAATCCAATTCTTCGAACAGAATCGAACTCGATACCCCTTAGAAGGCGAACGCTCATCCAACTAAGCCAATGGGCAGTTCAAATAAGATGAGAGTATAATGATTATAAAAAAATCTATTGTTTTCTATTTTTCATTTTTAAACGACTTCCAAAATGAAGGTTTGCTATTCAAGTTTCTGCTGTCTTGCCTCTCGTTTCATCTTATTTCTCTGATATATATGCGGATTATTACGGATTACGTGATGAACATAAGGATTATTTAAATAATGTTTTTTTGTTTAAGTTTGGTTTGTGCCTAAAATATTAATTGAGATGGAATAAAGGATTCCAGAAATAGCAGGAGTGAAATTGGTTTTTTATTTAAATATGAAAAACAAAAATATTATAGTATAAACTCGGCTCCATGTATGTCTTGTTCTGTTCTCCGGGCAGTAGAGCACAGAGAGTCGCGTAAATCTACATCAACATTGTGTCGGTGTCGTTTTGTTCAGTAAGGCGCTGTCGTCGCCAGCAGCCAGTGACCAACTCTCTGGTATATGGTATGTCTGACCACTATCTCATCTGTTGGTATGTCATTGGCCGAGGGTGGTAAGCAAGCTACGATCGGACCTGGTTCTTAAGGATATCTGCCCGATAGTTAATCACTGATTTTTATATATAACGTCTTAAGTCTTCAAGTTTAGAGTGAATTGGTATCTATTGACGATCCAGTTGGCGCAGTGGACAGGTGTCCGCCCTCTGCGTTTCGATTCCCGGCAGGAGCACAAAATCCATCCCAAGGGATATTTGTGCTTCTGGTTCTGGATGTAATGTGTGTGTGATGTGAATGTTTCGGCACCGCGATACAAGTCTTTGAACTTAGTGTGGGGGTTGTTAGTGTAAAAGCGTTTATTTTGCTTGTTTGTTTATCTTCTATGACGTCTTATGTATGTAACGACTATCTACGGGCCAATTGCCTATATTTCCTTATACTAAGTAACCTAAGTAACCTACAAGACGTCGAGCTTATAGGTAACACAAGTGCTCAAGTCCACTACCAGTGGGTAGCGTTCACATCACGCTGGCGGCATTGCCTCTGAATTGCAATGCTAATACGTTGAGACAAATAAGTGCCAGCGTTTTGATCACGCGTCGCCTAAACCGGGCGCTCTTCTAGGCAATAGGTACATGTTACATCATCGGCGCTTCGTAACTTTCTATCAGGTGAGATGGTGGTCAAATGCTTGCCTATCATCCATAAAAAATTTATAATTACAAGCCAAAAAATTTAGCTTAGTGTCCTGTATTGTGTATTTAATTTTAATTTTAGAGTAATTGTGTGATTTATTTACCTTATAAGTTAAACGTTTTTGCAATTAAAAGCACGTTGTTCTTATAGTAAGTACAACCAGCTACATCTGCATTCTATAATGTAATACCTTTCAACGAGCAATTCTTGTATATACATATTATATGTGTAATCCGATTTTTATGAAATTTACTACGTCAAAAAGTTTTCCGTTTAACTGCCCATTGCCTTAGTTGGGTGAGCGTTCGCCTTCTAAGCAGGGGTACCGGGTACGAATCCCGGCGGAAGCACAAGTTTTCTCCCCAAGGAAAATTTGTGTTTCTGGTTCTGGTCGTGAGTGTGTGACGTAAATGTTTCCGGCACCAATGACACAAGTCATCGATCTTAGTGTAGGGCTGTGAGTGTGAAAGCGTTTATTTTTATGTTTTAACGTGTGTACCACTCGACCACATCACTTACTATTCTTACTTAGGTCAGTAAGTGGTCAAAGCCTATCTTAGAGATAACCTAAATATCTATAAAATATATTGCCTAGGTAATTAATAGTTACATGTTTACTTAGATCAAGTAACCGACTACATAGTATTTAAAACATATTTAAGTTAAATAACTTATTAGCAGCCATTAGCTAAGTTAAAGGTCGCCGCGGCAGTTACGTCTATTTGCATGAAATATTCAAGTATTTGTATGAAAAACGTAAATAAGTAGTACCAATAACACCGATTCTCGTAAGGATACATAATTATTTTTTAACTTAACTATTTTTTTGAAGTGAAAACTTCTTTAGCGGCGTTGTGCACTTTTTGGGATGGGTAAAAAATGGTAAACTCGCGTCAGGACACGTGACCTGATCGAAAATTCGTAAGACGAAGGAGAGGAAGTAATATCCCCCTCTCTTTCTACCGCGTTTCTATGGTGACGATGGTATTGAAAGCTGGTGCTTTCCCATTGGTTCTATTCAAATTTGGTCAAGATCTGATAAGTAATTTTTGAGTTATCGTCAATTGCTTTTGACATAGCAACCATGATCAAATTCAATGTAATAAACACATGCGTGTTTAATTTGATCAAGGTTACGAAGATAAAGCGGTGAAGTCGGTTTTTTAAGTTTTGCTTGCGTTTAATTATTTAAGCTAAGTACACAGTAATTATATATACCATTCCTTAGTAACATAAACACTTTTATACTCACAGTTCCACAATAAATTTGATGAATTATGTTGTGGGTGTTATTTCAACATTCACATCATACACACAATCAGACCCAGAACCAAAAACACAAATTTTCCATTAGGAGAAAACTTTTGTTCATCTACATAATGGTATGTGTTCAAACTGTTAACCAATTACGACAGTAAAATTCGTTAATTTTTTTTGTATGTTTTATAGGCAATCATTTGACCACTATCTCACCTTATGGAAAGCGATGATGCAGCCGAAGATGTAGCATGCCTGCCTAGTTCAGCGGGCAGTTATTTTAAGAACTTTTAATTACATCTTAACAGAAAATTTTAAATCGATTAAATCTTACAAGCTAACTAAGCATATAGAAAAGTTAAGTTATATGAATTTCTCCATGAACACGTCATTCCGATATTTATTTCTATTACACCAAGGTGTCGAACATGCGTAGGCAATTATCCGGCAATTTGTAACCATACAATTCAATACAATGGCTTGCTGGACAGGTGCTTGCCAGTACTTGAATTCGTTAGCCAAGACCTAGGCATTTGTTAGGCACCTAGATCTATAGACGTTTGAATATATGTATAATACTGGAGGTAACATTTTATGCAATTACTTGTCACAAGACGAAACTTTAAAACCGGCTTTTTTTTACCCAGCTGCGCGATTTATGATTTTTACGTCAGTCGATTTGTTTTTTTAGCCGAGTGTCACTAAAGACATGTCACAATTCAACACAACTAACTATAGGCAGACCGGTTACATGAGTCATTTAACCAGTCTGCCTATAGTGTTCTTCCATATATTTTATTTCTAAGCAAAAAAGTAGAGAAACATTTAAGGTTCATTAAAAAATATATATTATCGCGGTTTTCCCTTTTTGCATTTTATAAAATTAAATAAGTAACACTGTCTATTAATGATTAATTGGCTGTAAGTACATTGACTATCAACCAATGTTTTCAATTTGTATTTTTTTCTATCTATGGTAGTCGCTATCTATCACACCGGTATGTTATGTTTGAAATGAGGTATTACCGTAACGGATAAACAGAGTATGATGAAATATAGTAGTCAAGACCCGATATAGGGCGTAACCCATAGTTGAGACCTAAACTGTCCACGCCTGAATTCGACCAGACTCCAGCCGTTATATACCTCGTTTCAAACATACACACTCATAGTCACATAAACATACAACAAGAATATTAAGTACTGTGATTTATTAAGTGATTATTTCACCACATGCGTTTCACCACTATAACACCGTGCAGAGCCACCTCTACCTAAGCCTACAGTTCAATTATTCAAGACTAGGTATAGTTTAATTTATGGGTACACGCAAGCCGCAGATGGCCTGAACTAATCGCCCATCAATAGACCGTTAAAAACTAATTTTACAGAGAAGAAAATACTACGAGTAAATACATGAGCGCATTATCCTCACTAAGACCGCTGTTAGGTACTATTATTTTATTAAGTAATTAGAAATGTTCTCAAAATATTATGTTGATTAGAATTTAGTTAACATTTTACGGACTGAAATTCAAAAATACAGACACCGAATAGTGCTGTACACTATTCGGTTTCTGTATTTTTGAATTTAGTTTAGTCTCTTTCTAAGGTTTTGCGTTTGACGGGATTACCTCTGCTCCACTATAAACAAGTAATTTTAATCATAATTTACTCGTGATCGAGATATATCTGGAAGAGCAGAACTAACTTATTAAGTCACGTGCCACGTATCTCTTCAACAAAGTACAAGGTCACAAGGTAAATGGGTTCATTATGAAACCTTTCAATGGAATCATCATCGAACAAGCAAACAAAATGCTAAGCGGCTTTATGTGGTCCACAAAAGCCGACGAAGCGATTTTCTTCCACATTCATTGTGCGGATGATCGCAATGGAATGGAACTCCTTGCCTGAGTAAGTTTTTACTGTACAATTTGGAAGTTTACAAGTTGCGATATAGGTATCTTCTAGATATTCTTGCTCTATCGCCGACAGTACTGTCGCTTACCATTCATGTGAGATAGTGGTCAGACGATCGCTTGTCATGAATAAAATTATTTAATATAGATCCAAATATCTGTGTGTGTATGTAGGTATGTGTTTGTCCACTCTTCACGGTGCACCGGCTAAACGAATCTTTTTTGCCTACTCCTCCTCTGATGACTATTATTAAAATTTTGTATAAGCATTAAATCCTCCTTGTACAACAAAATTATGCTAAAAAATAAATAAATAAATATATCCTGACTCATTATCACCGTCATGACCGCGAGCGAAGCTCTTCGTTCATCATAAGCGATTATCGACAAAAACAATCATATGAAGGAAGTCGCGTGTATATCAATCTATTCCTTACTTTCGCACGTACAGATAAAACGGATAATAAAAACCATGATGCATCATGCCCGAGAGCCACGGTTGACTACGCGGCGGTCTGTCAGTCTCCCGTCAGACGGCGATCGTAAATTATGACGTTTTTGCTGCGCCCGCGCACGCAAATCAGCGATCAAAGATTACAAATACGCGATGATGCAGATATTACTAATTTGTAATGGTTAAAAGATATTTAGTCCAATCCTCAATTGCTAAAAGATTTTAATTATGTATTTACAAACAATTAGGTGGAAAATTGCAGTCTTAGATTGAACAATTTTAGACCCTACAATCAAATTCAGACGGCCTACATTTTGATGATATTGGTATTCTATAATAAGTTCTGGGACAGTATTTCCTAAGGACGATAATATTTTTTTACATGCAGCAGTGGACTTCTAGCGGCTGAGATGATGATGATGAAGCAGTTGATCACTATCTCACCTGATGGAAAGCGACTTTGTTTTATTTGGAGATTGATTCTTGTTTTTGCCACAAAAACAATGCTTGTACTATAGAATGTTGCGTTTGTTAATTTCATACGCATTTATTTGTAAATAGGCAATCTATACATTTATGTATCAGATCATTTACAAAATTTATTATCTCTCTTAAATAGCATTATGTGCCGAGTTTAGGTCTAAGATATAGAGGGACTGGTGCCTGAAGTAGGTTGATACCTATATTACAGGTCACCAGGATTCCTGCTAGTATATTAACAGTTTGGCAACGATTATGTTATATCATATTTACGGAGTAATGACCAAACACTATTGGTTCAATACTCTTACTAGTCCAGGCCTCTCCAATGCAGTCCGAAGTTCTGCAGTCCCTAGTCTATGCCACGATGCCATCACGAGGGTGGGCAAAGCTAAGCTATTAGCATTTTAATTATCGAATCCCGACCGATAGTCATGCCGCTAAGCTCGCGTGACTGGATCACTACATGGAGACGGTGTCCTGCATCGGAACTAAGCAAGGCGATATTTTAAATGACGGCAGATTTTAAGACTGACTGTACTAAAATACTCGTATTATTATTTAAAAATGATCGTTCAAACACTAAAAGCAGGACGAGTCTGAATAAAACTATGTTCTTATAAATTTAAGAAATTATGTACTAAATGATTATTTATTATTAAACAACATTGAAAGAGACTGAATACCACGACACAAGACTTATCCTAGTGTGCTCAATACGTATAACAGTATGTGTATTATATATAATGCTAGCTGTATAATTATAATACTTGTGTCAATGAAATAAATTATTGTTATTTTATACGCGTAAATAATTATGGGGTGAAAACGGATATTATATAAATTGTTTTTTTTACGTTTGGCATTTTTAAGCGATTATGGAATAGATTGTCTTTCTTTTGTCTAAAACGAGAGTGCCCTGCGTAAGAGTAACGTAGCTGCAAAAGTGACATAATGTATAATATGTAGCTATTGCTATATTACGTCTATAAAGAGAAATGTGATGAAAATTTGCTTATAATCTGTTGTTTTGAAGGGGAATCTGCGATGAAGCAATATGTAATATGATTTAAGTAAATAACCGTCAGGGTAACTTTGTCAAACGGCGTAGGTTATATTGTCAGAAAAAACCTTTAATTATACGAGTAAGTTACCTTAAAAAGCTGTATATTTGGTAAATTTGACGATTGTCCAATAATTTTAGTGGTACGAAAACGGCCAAAATAGCATCATCACATCATTAAGAAAATGTGTATGCTTGCTAGCTTATATTTGTATTCTCTTCACGCTGTAGCTGCTGATCGGATTTGTATGAAATTTGGATTGTACATAGCTTATACCTAGAAATAACACATAGACTACTTTTTAACTTGAATAACGCGGGCGAAGCCGCGGGCACGGCTAGTTCGATTTATACGCATTGCTATCATATAGGGTAGTAACGAATCTAGCGCTTCGCTTTACATCGTCTTGCTTCTCCGTAGGACATCATCATATCAACAATGCAAACTAAAGTCAGTTATTGAGTTTGTTTAGTCAACTGCTCTATTTATGGTAAACTGATATTGTACCGGCAACTATTACAATATTAACTGGCGACGGCGCAGACATTAGGCAACAATGCAAATAGAGACTGAAGAAGCAGGTCGTTAATTATGTTAATATACAATTACTTTGTAAAGTACCTAATTGAGGCAGCTGCATGCAGTAACTTAAACTTTTTTCTTTAAAATATAAACATAAACGCTTTCACACTTACAGTCCCACATTAAGTTCGATCTTGTGTCGTAGGTGCCGGAGACATTTACATCACACACACAATTACAGCCAGAGTCAGTAACACAAATTTTCCTTGGAAAAAAGAAAACTTACGTTCCGCCAGGAATCAAATCCGATACCCATGCTTAGAAGACTATCGTCCTCCCAACTAAGCTAAATGTCAGTTTACTTTTAAAAAAGTAAAATCAATGTTAACTCGCCTGCAAAATACTCGACCGCGTGGTCGAGTCGCCACTTTATATTTAGGTAAACAAAATACGTCTATACATAGCACACTACATAACCAAATATAATATATATAATTATTACACATATACATATATTAAAACGTTACAAATATGTAGGAACAATAAGAAAGTGATGATGGGAGTATCATGACATGTCCCGCACTCACACGACTAAGGTGTGACTTAGCCACTGATTTTCAGGCGGACGGAACACACAGTCGGGACTTCCATCATCTTCAGAATAGACTTATTTTAACGAACAAACACTTTTGAACTCGCAGCCTCTAACATTCACATAATACAACTAGAACCTGAACTTAAAACACAAATTTCCCTTGGGGAGAAAATTTTTGTATCACTGGGAATCTGACCCACTACTTGCAGCGTAGAAGGTAAACAAGACCCACCCCCCTCAGTAAAGAAAAGGGAAGAAAATTACGTAACTCGTCATTTTCTTCCCTTTTCTTTGTTCATTTCATGTTCGTATCCGTTTACGATATTCAGGCAAAGATGATGCGTAAGCGACTCTCGATGACTAGTCAACCGGTGAGTGGCACATACATTACAATTTGTATGGTAGGTAACTGGCTCAGTACGCTACCGGTATCCTACGTGTTCGCTACCCGCCGAGCTGGTCTCTCGCGTGTCGCGACGCACGAGTCTTCCGAAAAGGTGCCGAAGCAAAAAGTAAATATTAAATGTATGCAAGAAGTTGAAATGCATCCTTGTATAAACGTCTTATGTATGAAAATGGTATTTTGTCTTTTTCATTTATAAACGACTTTAATTTGGTTTTTCTCTATGTTTCATATATTGAGAGAAACCAAATTAAAGTCGTCTCGTAGTCTAGTATCTAGTATTTTCTCTTTTTTATTTGACGTCTTTTTCTTCATTCGTTTCTAAGAGAAAGACTGCTAGCGCTTCTTTGTCACTGATACACTTGACAAGGAATCAAACCATGCTATTGATATATACATGATGTATTTTTTTCTATATTTGAGTAGGCAATGTACAGAACACCTATTTTACTGGTATCTGACCAAGTATCGTCGTCTGGATGTATCGTTATGTATGAATGTGATGTGAATTTTAATATAGGTATAATAACCTAAATTAAATATTTATTTTATTTTATATTTATACTACAACTTACAGACAATGGAAAATAGTAATAATTCAAATAATGTCTGCGCAATTCCATCTTAATTTGGTCTAGGCAATTAGGTACGGCAGTATTAGATTCCTTACCTTCCAACATTTCCATAATGAGCGAGTAGGCAGTAACTAGTCACAACGTAATTCGCAAGCCTGGCCCTTCACAGCAGTACAGTGAGTCGTCGACCTGGTATCCCGATCTGCTATAGATCACCGTCACATACCTGCCACTGCGCTGTCGATGCTTCACATAGCCGGTTGTTATCTGTATCCATAGTCACACGACTTTCTAAAATGCCGGATAATCATCCGGTTGGTATCAACATTATATTGTCCAAATCCAAGTCATCAACTTGCTATCTGGATTTGCTTAAAATTCAAAGTCTCATATAGCAAACGCTCTTTGAGTTCAAATACCATGATTATTACTCATATCACTCGTAATTTGCATAAAATATTTTTTGTCATCGACCGCATTTTGATTTAATATCTGGTGAAATTAGAGAAATATGTACTCCAAATTCAAACCCAATCCAAAAAATAAATTTCTCTTAGTTGGGATACTTGCTTTGGCCTGGAATGTAACCCGGTACTCGTCATGAAGAAACGCGAAGAAGCCAGCGTGAGCGTGACTAAGACCCTATACAGTGCTAACAGTTCTACGCTAACAATAATACACTCTCAATTTTCTTATACAATTTTCAACTCTTCAGGTACACTTTGAGTCGTCGGCCTGAGTATTAATTAGCAATACAATCCGTATGCGATAGTCATAGTACCTAGAACCTTTACACCGCCGTGTCGTACTTCACAATGGAACCGCGTCAAGACAATGTCCGCGGTATCAGATGACGAGGCAGCGCTGCATGTTTATAACCGCAATCTAATTTATTAGACGCTTCGCCGCACTGCTACTTATCCGCCGAGTTTTGTTTTAGTCTAGCCCTAATTAGAGCCGAATTGTAGTATCGATACTTTGAGTAACAGATACAACAATATTCGATACCAAGTAGATATAAATAAAATGTTGTACAACGTCGGTCTTATTGCATCAAGGACTATAAAATAATTGTTCATAGAGCCAGTCGTTCTAGTCTTAGCAAATTACTAAGTGAGACAGTGGTCTATTAGACCATTGTCTCACTTAGAATAAAAACAATTAGTCACAAAGTTCAAAAAATACATACTGATACCCGAGCTCAAATTTTTATTTACGTCGATAAACTGATTGAAAAATAATAATTAAATTAAAAAATACCTAGTCAATTGGTTTGCTTAGTAAATAATATCTTCAACTTTTCGTATTATTTACTATTGCTGATAGTTTGTGGTCAAACGCTAGCTTATTTTATACATTAATAATAAGTAAAAAAGGGGTTTCTTCTACAATTTTATTATTCCCAATGTGTCGGGTCACAGCGTACTCACTATCCACAAAACGAAATAACGATACCTAGTATCAATATCAATATACTCATTAACGAAAGGCAGTATTAAATATCCTGTTACAAGTATCGTTTAGCCCTACCCTTAATCTTAGTAGCTATCGGCAGGTAATCGTGTACCGGCCTGAGTTACGACGATAATTTCGTTATTGAGTGGAGTTTTTAATCTGGGTGCTGGTGAGCTGGGAGATTTGTAGGCAGAACATTACTAATTTACTACATTTTCTTATAAAATGAGCGAGAAATGGCGAAAGAGTTACTTACTATCTCTCTTATTCACTGAATTCACTGGCAACGAACATATACAATATTTTTTTCAGTGTTTTATTTTGATTTGTAGTTTGTTGTCCAGTTGTGAATCCTGGACTATCTAGCAAGAGCAAGTTTGTCCTTCCAAAGAGAAATTGTGGTTCTCATAAAAAAAAAATAACAATATTCATATTTGTAAATAAACGCTTCTTTGTGGTTCTGGTGTGATTGCCTGTGTGATGTAAATGTGGTAACCACGATACAAGTCTTCAAACTTCGTGTAGGCTTGTATATTTGAACGCGTTTATTTGTTTGCCTTTAAGTTGCATAGAAACTCAGAGCCAAAAACACACATTTCCCTAGGGGAGAAAATTTGTGTTCCCACCGGGATTCGAACCTGATATCCCTGCTTAGAAGGCGGACGCGCATCTAAGCCAGCGGGCAGTTTAGTGAAAAAGGATTGCCAGTAGTCTAAAACATACAATTCCAAAGATACTTTTAACGTATAGGTACTACAGAATACTGGTCCAACTTCCAAGGTGTGGCGTCGGTACAGGATCTCGATACATCAGATCCAAAGTTCAATTATTGCTATTTCCCCATCATGGTATCGATAGCTGCGCCCGCGCAGGCAACTAATCACGGCGCAGGTGTAATGAATGCTTACCGCTGGGAGTATGACTAGTGGTTAGTTAACAGGTGCGCCTGTACTCTGCTCTATTATTTTTTAGACCACTAGTTGCAGCCCTCGATCCGCGCTTTATTTTTCAACTAACTTCAAAAAAGGAGGTTCTCAATTCGACTGCATGTTTTTTTAGTATGTTTGTCACGCGATATCTCCGCCAATTGTGAATCGATTTTGATGTTTTTTTTTTCGATAGGTAAGCATTTTTACCGTGCCCTTTTTACTATTTAACAATAAGGAAAACTGTCAAAAGTCATTTAATTTATGGTTGAGATACCTCCAGTTCGCTCAAAGCGTTTCGCTTCTACGTTTATCCTCCGTACCGCGAATGGAACTCATTGCTCGCATCTTTGTTCCCTAAACGATATAATCTAGCAGTCCTCAAGTCAAGTGTGAATAGGTATCTTCTAGGAAAGATGTAGTAACATCTTTGGCCGCATCATCAGTTACCATCAGGTGAGACAGTAGTCGGGGCCAATGAGTTCCACTCCCTCGATGAAGTTATAATAAAAGTAACTTCCTCGAAAAATCACTGTAGAACTCACAGCCCCACACTTACTTTAAAGAATTGTATAGCGAGTGCTGAAAACAAACTGACAACCAGAACCAAAAGCACAAATTTTCCTTGAGGAGAATATTTGAGCTACCACCGGCAACCAAATCAGAATATTTGTATTGCGTTAAAAGTAATGTTAGGTTTGGTAAAAGGCAGATTTATAACAACCATGTGAGATATTGGTCAAACTTTTGCCTATCTTAAAAAAATATATAAAAAAGAAACGGGTTGCACTCCAGGAGTGCCGGCAGAAGTGAAAACTTGAACAATAGCAGGAGCAGGCATACATTTTCGCCGCGCGGTAGAAAGAGAGGGGGTATTACTTCCTCTCCTACGCCGCGCCTGCGTTCTACTCTCCCACCGTCTTACAAATTTTCGATCAGGTCACGTGTCATGACGCGAGTTTAACATTTTTTATGTGTGTGTTCCTTATTATTATTACCAACATATAATAATAATTATTTACAGTATTTGTTTTTATTTTACTAGTTTACGTGTAACTATGAATTTTAATCGCTAACGGACGGACAGATCTATGGTACTATTAGATAATTAGATTTAAAAGTGGCACGCACGTACAAACACATGATGCGATACAATGTGCTGATGAATCGTAAAATAACACCAAGTTTAATTATCTTTTTAATTACATACATTGTTAATTACATTTTGATCTATCTCTATCGATATCTAGAAACCGTAGAGTTTTTCCATCTATACATTCTTTTGGGGGCTGAGTCACCCACGTCCGTAGGAGGATACCCCTTAAGTCTGACTCCCTACACGTGGTCCCCGGGTGGTGCTAATCAGGTGACATTTGAGAGGTGGTAGAGCATTTTATGAGTTGCTCGCCTGGCTTGCTACCAAAATAGCTTACCACCATCAAGTTGAAAGTCTGCCGCCAAGCCAAATACGGTGTTCCGGCAGTTATCCTTGAGAGCCTGCGTATTCCAGGTCTAGTGTGTTTACCAGCTTCGATCACATCGTCACTTACCATCAGGTGAGATAGTGGTCAAACACTAGCCTGTCACAAATAAAAAAAAAAAAAAAAAAAAAAAACATTCTACCATTCTCTGAATAGGTATATTTGAGTCATGATTTTCGTCCGCATATTCACTTTTATATAGATTAGACTGAGACAAATGTCTGGATCTCTTAAAAAAATAAAAATGTAGTTTTCACATTCAAAATCGATTTTCATCTTTCCGCAAAACATCTCTACCAACCCAAAATAAATCGTTTTACCCAATTCCAACAAATTGAACGAAACTTCGAATAACAATAATCATAACACACAATGACAGCATATTAATTGAAAATAGCGTTAAATAGTATTTAATAATAGGATTATGAATAATAATACGTGCCATTAGCGTTATGTATTATTATAATGCCCTCGGGGTATTTGTATTGAATAAATATGTAGTAAATTAATAGTTATGGATGTATGAGACCGGTATTCATATGAAATATATATTCTTTTTATTAAATTAACGTTTAATATTGACTATTATTGGATTGTTTATTACCTTTTATCCAGTTTTGTCACCCAAGGGAATTGAAAAGAAGCATCGTCATTATTATCTTCTATTTTGATAATCCGCGTTCGACGTCATCAAATTGATTTTTTAGTAAGAATTAAGATATCTTTTAAATAAATAAGATTTTAGGCAAACCCCGTTTTTTCATAGCACAGCGTTACACGTCCGGATGTAACTCGTCGGGAATTAATGTAAACTATCTCCGACTATACAAATATCATTATTTTTGTGACATATTTTCTCTTTTTTATCTTCTGTTCGATTGAAGAGATAAATTGACAAACTTTAGGATTTATAATGTTAATGTGTAAGAATAAAAGAGGATAATGTTATTTCAGAATATTTACGACATTACAAGCCGTATCCTATGTGTTATTCGTAGGTATAAGCTATGTACATCGCAAATTGCATTAAAGTCCTTTCAGTCGTTAAAGCGAGAAAAGATAACAAACATACTTACACACTTACCTACACATAAACTTTCGGTTGTATAATATTGGTAGGATTGACATTTAAAGAGAGGGCAAAATGGCTTCATGTTAAATATTTTGAAATGTTCTTTATACCCAGGTCATAATAACTTTACAATTAAACCGCTGTACTTATAACTGACTGTAAAAATTACCCTATTTATCAAAATTTGGTAAACATTTTATTACCAGACCTAGGACTACTAGATACGGTCTAGTCATATATGAGACATGGTAAAAAGGCCCGTCAGGGGATAAAGGACACTTTATCTCTTATAGCTAGCACGTTTGACCACTACCTCACCTGATGGTAAATGACAATGCGATATAGGGTGGTAAACACGCTAGGCTAAAACGTCTAGAAAGCTGGTTAATATTATCAATAACTTCCACAGTAACGTCAACTAGCTATCACCATTAAACTTAGTACTTATTCTTTACTTAGGTCTAGTGGTTAGTACTCATAGGATATCAAACGCAGCCGCTGTCATGACCTTTGCGACCACGGTCCACCTGTCCCGCCGGACCACACACCGTATGGCTACTTTGCATGGCTGCACGTGACGCGATAAATTGCATATTAATATAACGATTTCTACGGGACAACGGGACAATCGCCTATAATTTCTGAAACTATTATAAAATTAGGTTAATTTCTGAAACTATAAAAAACATTGTGTCCTACTTATGTGTATGAATGCCACCTTAGTATTTCCATTATATCATTTAAAATGGCATTTTTTATAAATTTAAAAAGTGATAATGTACTATTTAAGTTCATTATTTATCCAGCGTGGACTTGGATGGTTCAGCACTTTGTCCATCCGTCCGCCCGCCTGTCACAGGCATTTAGCGTCTAAACAATACAAGTGAATAACTGCAAATTCTTAGAGAATATGTAAAAAAGTAGTCCAAAGCCAAAAATGGCATTTAAAATGATATAATGAAAATACTAAGGCACTCATACACGTAAGTGTGACACTTTTTTTTCAGTCTATGTGTAGTGTCTTTGAAAAGGACATTGCAAGTAGAAACAAAAAAAAAATTTATGAAAATCACAATTTGATAGAACATCAAAATCACAAATTTTAGACCTATTTAGCCCCGGGGTCTATTTCAAAAACGGCTACAAAAACCTACATATTAAAAACTTGCAATATATATATATTTGTAATTAGTGGGTTTCAGCACTTGAGTTACCTATAAGCTCGTGGCCTTGTAGGTAACTTAGTTCTTTGCTGTAAATATTTTATAGTTTTAGGAAATATTGGCAATTATAGCAACTAATTCAAAGGTTCAGAGCTTGGATCATTGCCGCATGGTAGCTAGCATCTCGGTTTTTTATCGGATACATTTCGGAGAGTGTGCCAAGAAACTGCATGATCTAGTTCCCCCATCCCCGTTCTATCATCGGACGAGCAGAGAAACTGGGAGTCTTTAAGTTGCGAGTGCAAAGGCATTTTTTAGGCAAGCTTGCTCCTTCGCTGACCACATCGTCGCTTACCATCAGGTGAGATGGTGGTCAAAAGTTTGCCTATCTTGAATTAAAATAATTAAACGCAAGCAAAGCTTTAAAAAAACCGACTTCACCGCTTTATCTTCAGAACTTTGATCAGATTAGATGTATTAAACACGAACTATTGACGATATTTCAAGAACTACTGATCAGATCTTGATCAAATTTAAATGGGACCAATTAGAAAGCAACATCTCTCAAACAAAAAAAAAAACAAAAAAAAAAATTAAAACCGGTTCACGTGGAACGAAGTTATGAGGTAACAGACATATAAAAAACAACAAAAAAAAGTACAATCGACTAGAGTACCTCCTTTTTTGTGAAGTCGGTAGAAAAAAATGCCGCTACTCTAGCCTTCTAGAGTTCACCAACATAATATCAGAGGAACTAGAAACGACATTAGATCCGGTTACTCAGTATGTCAGTGTGCCTAGGTGATTACGTAAATCTATACCGATGTGTATATGTTATGGAAAGGTAATAATATATATAAAGGTAAAGTATAAGTGCTATTATTTATTATGTTGCATACATGAGCATTAGCACTATTGCGTGTTAAGAGCCAGGTACTACTCGATACTTTGTTTCGTAACGTTAAAATATTTTTAATAGACCCAGCGTATGTAGCAAGGTACAGCAGCTTCTTCCTTTTATAACAAACAAATTGTTAAATATACAATGTAAAATACAATAAGTTCTCCTTTGGGCGAGGGGGCACAAGTTGACGTATTGGATATCCTATTTATTGACTGATAAAAAATATTTTTATTTTGACATGTTATTAATTACAACTTATTATACATATATTGACATTAATTGATTTGACATAATCTTAATTATTTTTATTGATAATCATACAATTTACACGTCATTAACTTATCTAAATACTTTTGGATACACTACTATAACTTAAGTAGGAAAAATATCAAATATACATAACAATTTAATAATAATACTAATACTATGCATTGGCAATTTAATTTGATACAGATCAAGACAAAAAATATAACAACGTACTTTAAACCTTAAGACAGTGCTAATAATCCACGAAAGGACACTTAGTTCGTCATATTTCAATCATATATTTTATCAGATCGTTTGTTTATAAATATTTTGATCCTGCATATACCTAACAAGAAATTTCTTATTAATTCATTTCTATCTTCGACCACATCGGTGAATGAAAAATAGTTCGTGATTGTGCATGAGTGTAGGCAAATCATACAAAGTTGGAAAACTTGATTATCGCTTTCACTCCAAAACTCTAATAGAAGTTCTAGTAAGGTTTCTATCACGTTATTAGGGCATTGACTGTGACTGGACCATGACTCGTTTACTTGACTATAACTGCGATTTGTGACTAGGACTATGTATATGAAATACTCAATCAAACTAGAAAAAAAACATCACTTGACACTGGCTAAATGCACAAAGTTTGCGTAGCCAAAATAAAAATAATAATATATGAGTCATGACTTGTTAGATTAAGAAATGCCAGATACTAGTCTTTATTACACATTCCACAGCGATAACAAAGCCAGGTAGATACACCACTTTCGTTTACATACACGTGAACCCACCTGCGTTTGCTAGTCTTGCATGAATATTCACTGTTCATTTTAATATCGCGTGCGTGTAGGGTTGCCATTAATACATTTTGTACATTTTTACAATATTGAGGAATGTTAAAAATTTTAATGTAGAAATTGTTCTAGTTATGTTGATATACTATTCAGTATTAACATGATATTACAGCATTACGTTTTTTATCCGTACTGCGAAGGAGTGGAACTCATCGCCCTCGTCTTTGTTCCCCAAACGGTATAATGTGGGAGTCTTCAAGTTAAGAGTGAATAGGTACGCATGCTACATCTTCGGCCGCATCATCATTTTCTATCAGGTAAGATTGTGGTCAAATGCTTGCCTATTGAGCATAAAAAAAGACGAGTGCATGATTGTAATTTATAGCAGAATAAAGTTGAGTACTTATTTTACGTATAGGTTTAAAGGTACCTAATAGGTTCCTTCTGTACGTATATAGATTTAGAGGTACCTCCTAGATACCTTCTACACATGATGATGATGATGCTTCCTGGCCGATTTCGGCCTCAGCGACTGTTTTGTGGCAATTTTTTTATTTTTAATTTTTTTTATGTTTCAGAACTTGGTAAAAATTTAAATTTACTTCTACACATATACGACCTAGAAGTAGGAGTAAATGACACTTGAACAAGTGATTGTACTCCAATGTTTTGTGCCTCATATACTAAATTCCTTTGTGAGTACAAATTTGTTTACTTCAAGTCTAAAACATATCCATAAAATTAAATATAACTAAAAGTAAATATATGTAACATATGTACAAAACTTAATCTAACAGACTACCGCGCCGCTAGTCTGCCAAAAATGCTTTCCGGCAGCATTGCTACGATGAAAGGCAATGTTAAATTTCTGTGCAAAATATTAGCCAGCATTTTGCAAGACTATACAAAGATGGAACAATGATACCTCGTATCAAAATAATCATGCATAAACTTTCGTATTTATTGACCGAGCGAAGCGAGATCTCTTAGTTGACTTGGGTAGTTCAGCACTTTGTCCGTCCGTCCGTCACTCCGTCCGTCTGACAGAGGCATCTAGTGTCTAAGTCGTACAAGCATATAACTTTAAATTCTCATAGAATATGTAAACCTATGGCCCAAATCCAGAAATGGCAACAAAAAAAATATATAAATGAAAACGTTAAGGGAGCACCCTTACACATATGCTGGGAGCAAAATAATTTTATTGTTTTACTTACCCTTATGGGGTATCGTTGAAAAGAGCTCTGCAAGTAAAGTACGAAACCGGTTTAAGAAATTCTATGTTGGAAAATAACATTTTGGTAGGCCACCAAAGACACTGTTTTTGACCTATTGTATCCCGGGGTCTATCTCAAAAATGGCTTCACTTTTAAGCTGAAACGATTCAGCTATTACAATTAAGAACGTATAACATCTGTTATATCCTGTACTTGAAAAACAAACAAACGTACAGAAAAAAGTTATAAGCAATTTTATGCGCGAGATCTCAGTTCGGCGCGAACGGCTAGTAATGTGAAGTGTGATAAACAAGTACCTGTTTTATGTTTGTTTGTTTGTACTGTATGCGTTGCTCTATTATTCACTCTATTACAATTAAATTAGAAACCCATAAAATATCACATATCCAAAAATATTTTTGGATCTGTGGTTTATGCGGTTTCTTTTGCTAACGCGCTTTTTTTGTCACCGACTCGGTTTTCTTTAAATACAGATTTAGCTAAACTACTAACCTAATACGTTTTCTTTAAATAATTATTAGTATCGCTGCTATATGCGTTTGACTATCTATCTCATCTATTAGTGATGGTGTGGTCTAGGGTGGTATACACTCTAGGCCAAGAATGCGTCTTGATCTCAAAAATAGCGGCTGAGGCTTTGTAACAGTTTAATTGAAAAATTCGTAAAACTTGAAAACTTCTGAATGGTTCTTGACTTATGACCATCATCAATTATGTGTGATTATTACTTAATTATCAGTAATGTCTTTGTTATTATTATAAAAGAACTTTGTGTGTTTCAATTGCATCACACAATAATATAATCGTCGGGAAATTAATCACGATAGGAGAAACGTTCCATCCTGTTAACTAATAATTTTTAGCCATTAGTTATATTATAATTGATTTTAATATCTTTTTTTTAGTTAATAAATGTATAAAATTAATAAAACGACAACCCTCTAAGACAATACCCTGACTGATTGATTTACGTGCGTTTTGCGCGCACTTTTTGCGCAGATAAACTATGCTTTTGCGCTCGATCGGCTGCGCGGGCGCATGATCGATGCGAGCGCATGGATCAACGGTTGAGTGACCTGATACCTGCAATATCCAGGATTTAATGCATAATTGTATCGTAATAAGCCAATTTCAAATTACAAAAGTGATGCTTTGTGGATGTAATGAGTGTAATCTTATATAAAATGTTCATTGCAAATCTGGGAGCGTATTTGGAATTACAACATGAACATAAACGCTTTCACACTCACAGCCGCACACTAAGTTCGATGACTAGTGTCGTGGGTGCCGGAAACTTTCACATCAAACAATTGCACATAATATATGTATAAGAATATCTATTAATTAGCACTCGTTGGTTATTATTTAGAAGCTACGCTGCAGAATACCGCGTTTGATTCCCGGCAGGACCGCGAGAGCCGTTCTTTTCAGCTAAGTAGGTATGCCTCGAAATACAAGAACTAAAAACTACCTCCAGTGTAACACTATTTTACATACTCAAGTTTTTTATAAACGCTTTCACACTCACATCCCCACCCTAAGTTCGATGACTTGGTTGTAAACCAGAAACATTTATATCGCACACACCATCACAAGTCACAAGGGAGTCTTCAAGTCAAGAGTGAATAGGTACCTTCTAAGCAAGCATGCTACATCTTCAGCCGCATCATCACTTTCCATCAGGTGAGATTGTGGTCAAATGCTTGCCTATATAGGCATTAAAAAAAAACAACTAGAACCAGACACACATATTTATTTGGGGAGACAACTTGTGTTCCGCCGGGAATCGAACCCGATACCCATGCTTAGAAGGCGTACCAAGCCAACGGGTAGTTCAAGTTTTGTTTTCCAGTTATATTCTTTACTATGCCTTCAAATTCAAGAACTAAAACCTACATTTAGCAAGACTCTTTTACATAAGTGTTACCATTCTGTAAAATAACAAACCCGGTACGTCGCATCCGACCTACTCTGGAGATATCGGAAAACAATACCGGCTTACTTATTGCCGGCTGACGACCCGGAACGGATGCGGAAACCGGAGCGCCAGATAACGCGGGATATCGGATTAAGATGCGAACCTTCTAGGCTGTGGGTACTTGCTGCCCGTGTTTTTAGTTAGCTCAATGATTTATTCAGTGAATAAGAAAAACAAATCGCACTTGACTATATTACTAGAGCCTTTGTGTTTTTCGAAATGGATGAAGTATGTTTTTACGCTTTCATTCCCCATATCTTCCATTTTGAAAAAATCTAAAAAATTAATCGACGAAATTTTTATTATGTTTGAAAGGCAAGAAGCATTAATTGACCATTATCTCACCTGATGAAAAGCGATGATGTGGCCGAAGATGTAGTATGCCTGCTTATAAGATAACTTTTTATTCAAGATTTTTTTTCAAGATAGGCAAACGTTTGACCGTCATCTCACCTAATGGTAAATGAGGATGCGGTCGACGATGGAGCACGTTTGCCCAGAAGATGCCTATTCACTCGCGACTTAAAGATGCCCATATTGTATAAATCAGGGAACACAGACTCAGGTAAGGAATAAATAATAATAGAACGGTATAATCTGGGAGTCTTCAAGTCTCGAGTGAATAGGTATCTTCTTGGCAAGCATTCACACCTTCGGCCGCATCATCACTTTCCATCAGGTGAGATAGTGGTCAAATGCTTGCCTATTCAACATAAAAAAAAAAAAACCATTCTTTCGCAGTTCGCATAATGAATGTGGAGGCAAAACGCTTCGTCCACATTTGTGGAATATCTACCATATACCGGTGTCGTGTAAGAGTCTGTCTCCATGTCCGATAATAGAATGGGGATGAGATAATTATATTGTGTAATACCGTTTCACACTCTCCGAAATGTATCCAATAAAATACCGAGACTCACCACCATGCGACGATGCCCTAAGCTCTGAAATTTTGCAATTATTATTATTCCTATTCACTCTTCATTTGAAGACTGCCAGATTATACCGCTCAGGAAATAATCGCGGGTAAAACCGCGGTGCGCAGCTAGTACTATATAAATGTGGAAGTTTGTATGTGTGTTACTCTTTCACGCCAAAATTGGGGGGTTGATATATATTTGGAACTGATTTGGTTGAGATTTGGAATATAGGTAGAGAATGTCCTGGAATAATCCATAGGCTACATATAAAAAACTAGAAGATCCCTACAGCTATATAGTATCTTCTAGGAAAGCATGTCACATCTTCGGCCGCATCTTCACTTTCCATCAGGTGAGATAGTGGTGGAAATGCTTGCCTATCTATAAAAAAAAAGCTTCGCCTGCGTTTTTATGTATATTCTAGTTTTCTATATATATAGCTCGCTTAGCTTAGCTCAGCCCGTTGAATAGTTTACGTGAGCTAAGCCGTGCCTCGTTATCTCCGCTCGCAGTGTGGCCTGCGCCTTAGAGTCATAGGTGTCCCGTCTTCAAGTGCGCAGCAACAGCTTCTGTCTCAGGCCAAAGGCTGAATTCAAGACAGATGATCGTATTTAATGCACAGTTGGTCAAGTAACGTTCCAGTGAAGTCGACAAAGTGTTCCCATCAGTCGCGAGGTAGCGAGTGCGGCGTGAGATAGCGCTCGCAGCCGGATGCGCCTGGCATTGACGGACGTGCTACCAGGCTGTGATGGACTGGGATATTCTGCGATAAAAAGAGCGAGGCTAAGCGAATCTAGGTGGTTTTATATTATAGTTATTAGTTATATAGTTATAGTTTAAAGTACAACATTCACTGTCTTCCATTAACCTAGTTATTCGTGGGAGCTTCAGGTTCAGAGCCTTCATTGACCCGGCTGGCCTGGCTAGTATTTGCCCTATGCTCCATGGCTCTTGGGTTCGATTCTCGGCACAATTTCCTTGATTTTCCAAGACATGATAAATTAATTCTGCTTTGAGTCGTTTTTCGTAGAACTTTCATGTATCTCAGATAAACCATCAATATACCTAGTTCATAAATTACAGTATATTTGGTTAATATATTTTATTTTGTGGTATACTTTTCCGATTGATAATATAAGTATGATTTTATGAAGTGTCTAAGTGCATATTTTGTCAAAAAAGACAAAAACAATCGGCACTCGCAGGATGCGATACGAGGGCCGTCCGCACATTCCGCTATGTTGTGATAGTAGAAAAAGTGTACAAAACAGCATCATGATTAGGAGATTTGCAGAACTATATTTGAAATAGAAAATAGAATAAACACATGTGTCATGTTGTATTAATGTTTGTGTCAATTACGAGATATTTACCATGTGTTTCGTTTGTTCAGTTACTCGGTGATCATGGCGCTTGCAACAATGCCGAAATATCGAAAACTCAAAACAAACGAAATACATGTCAAACACTAGTGTTCTTGTATTGATTTACCTATGTGTGATTTTGCGAATCTGGCAATAGAATCATTAACTTTCATGAGTGCCTCTTTGGGGCCCATGTGAATAAACGATTTTGATTTTATGTACAATACAATACAATACAAAACTCTTTATTGTATAACCAGTTTACAAAGTGTACAACTAAACAATTCTTAGAAATTATATATTTTTTAGTGGTAATACAATCGGCGGTCTTATCGCGTATAGCAATTTCTTCCAGACAACCTTCGTATGGACATAAATGTAACTGGAATGTGTTAGACGGTGGTGTATGTGTATGTATTATATTATTATCATATATCTAGATCCACACATTACTTTGAACTCCGATTCACTTTGGATTCACTGAACCGCGACATGGGAAGCGATCATTTCCACGTCAGTCAAGGTAGGGCATAAGAAACACGTTTGATGAGCATGCTGTCGACAATGAAAAGTGTGGGAGTACGTGAAGCTCATTGGCAATGCTTGGTTAAGGGCGAGGACACACTGGACACCAGATTACACGAAGAAATTGACACAGCTACTGAATTTTGTAGGAATTTCAACTTACTTATACTACTAACCCAAATGTACGTATTTGCTTGTGTGTTTTTATGTTACAAACGAGGTATCTCTGATAAATTTGAACGTTTATTTGCATAAAATAATTTAAACGCAAGCAAAGCTAACCTAAAAAAAACCGACTTCACAGCTTTTTCTTCGGAACTCATGATCAGATTTAATTAATGAAATACGCATTATTGAGGATAACTCAAAAACGACTGGGACCACATTGTAAAAGAACTACCTATCAAATAAAAAAAAAAAAATCGGTTCACCCAGAAAGAAGTTATGAGGTTACACATAAAAAAATACTGACGAATTGAGAACTTCCTGCTTTTTTGTGAAGTCGGATAACAATAGGAAAGGTCTTTAATATTAACACGTGTGTATAGATTATAAACAGAACAAAACTTACAATAATTATAGTATTTGGTACTTAAGATCTCTGAGTCACAACTGACAACCTGTTGTGGTATTCAGTCTCTCCCTCATCTTATTACTAAAACAAGTTGTTTTTCTAACGTTTTTCAACTTTGTATGACTTGCCTACACTTATGCACATTTACTAAGTATTAACGGTTAATAATCCACCATTATTACACATTTACACTCGAAGAATCACAGGTTTTGAAAAATTACACAAAATCAACAAAGCCATTTTTTCACTTTCGCGGCAAAACTCCTTAAATTAACTCATTAAGGATTGTGTTACCAGCCTTACATTCGATTGTTCATGGAACAACAATGTCAACATCAGATCAAAGCTAGCGCTTGTCTACTGTCTCGATGTATACTATATCGATACAACCCGTTGATACATTGTTGTGTTTCACAGATACCGACATGGGAAGCCATAACAATTGTCAAAAGCTTAACTATTCAAGTGATTGCCGGGAACCTTTTTTTTACCGACATCAAAAAAGGAAGAGGTACTATGTTCGACAGTATATTTTTTTCTATGTATGTTCACCGATTACACCCCATTTGTGGACCGATTCTCAAATTTTTTTGTTTGGTAGATTATACTTTAGAGGTCCCATATAAATTTTATCGAAATCAATCAATCCAAAACCAAAACATAAGCAGTGAAGAAGGTTTTTAAGCTTTGCTTACGTTTAAATTATTTCTTTTAATTTTGGATTTGCAATCTTGTGTAATTGTGCATTTAGCCAGAATTAAGTAATCATATATTTCAAGTTTATTTCATACTAGCTGTGCCCCGCGGCTTTACCCGCTATTATCAAGTTAAAAAGCCTACGTGTTAATCCTAAGTAAAATCTATTAACATTCCAATTTTCATCCAAATCCGTTCACCCGTTAAAGCGTGAGTGATGATGCGGTCGAAGATGTGACAAATAGTAGTAAGCACCATAGTAGTAGATAGAATCATAGTTGTAGGAGAAGCATAGTTTGCAAGCTGCACCATACTTATTATGGTGCAGCTTAGCTTACATAGCAGCATAATAGTAGTTAGTAGCATTATTGTAGGAGTAGCATAGTAGTACGCAGCAGCATAGTAGAAGCTGGTAGCATAGTTGTAAGTAGTAGCATAGTAGTAAGTAGCAGCATAGTGTAGGTACCAAAAAGTACATGACAAGATACTATCATCTGTCTAGAATTAGTAACATAGTAGTTCCTAGCACTAGCTCACACGGAGAGCTGATACCCTGAGGCAGGTCAGAAAATCCCGTTAAGGGCAGGCCACACCTGATTAAGGTGCGTTTACTCGCGTCGCCGAGAGGTGTAATGGAGTAACCCATCAATCTGTCAAGTGTCGATAGCTCGGAGCCCAGATAGGTGGAGGCGTTAGTTTACGATGTTTAGAAAGATATATGTTACTCAAAACAGATTGTATAGTGACTCTTACAAATTATGAATTTTGTCACACATATTATTAATCTGAAAGTTTGTGTGTAAAAATGTTTGATATCTCTTCTCGTTGTAAAGTCGTCGCTTACCATCAGGTGAGATAGTGGTCAAAGGTTTGCTTATCTTGAAAACAAAAAAAAATGTCTGAACGGATTTGAATGAGATTTTGAATTTACATATCTTATACCTAGAATTAACACGTTGGGACATTTTTATCTTGATAAACGCTGGCAAAGCCTCGGGGCACGGCTAGTTAGAAATATGCGTATAAGACAAGTATTTTATAAAATCTATTTAGAATAGGTATAAAATTACACATACAAAATTATTTTCTTATTTAAATGTTTCTAATTAAGAGTTTTAATGAATAAATTGTAATAACAACTCACGGGAAATTCAAAATAGTAAAACGCGCGCTGTTTTTATGTGCATGTGTATGCTGTGGACATGCGCGGGTTTTCGGGACCCACGATACAAGTCATGGACTTTAAAGTGGGTTGTGAGTGTGAAAGCTTATTACTTACTCACCCAAAAGCATCATTTAATAAAAGTAAAAGAGTTTAAACACGTGTATCTAATATCCATATTATTTAAGTATATACGTTTTTCGCTTTCAGCCCGACACTAAGTTCAAAGACTTGTATCGTGGGTGTCGAAAACATACAAATCACACACACACACACACAATAATAAATACACCTAGAACCAAAACGCAGATTTTCCTTGAAAGAAAACTTGTGTTGCCATCGGGAACTCCTTGCCTGAGTCTGTGTTTCCTGATGAGTACAATATGGGAGTCTTCAAGTCGCGAGTGTATAGGTATCTTCTAGGCAAGCTTGCTCCATCGTCGACCACATCGTCGCTTACCATCAGATGAGATAGTGGTCAAAAGTTTGCCTATCTCGAATAAAAAAAAAACTCGATCGCTGCTTAGTAGGCAGACGCGCAGTTAAACTTCATCAGGGACCAGTACATATTACCAGTAAATGTATAGGTCTATTAAAAAATATTTCAGCACATCTACTAGTTTCGTACATCACACCTTGGCGGCATGTGACGGAATTGCATAATGAATAGCCAACACTAGATTGATGCGGCGATCGGTGCGAATCGCCCGCCTTGATACACTTGTGTGTAATCTATAATTCTCAGTCAATTAATCTTCTCTGGGTGGCTAATGAGAGAAACGAGATGTAAACTAATAATTGCTCTGTTCTTACATGATGATCTATTTTATCTTCTTGGTTGCTATGGGAAAATCGTTCCGTTAGCTAATTACGTATAAATATGCAACTTTTTTTTTTTTTTTTTTTTTTTTTTTTTTTTTTTGTGGGCGGGAAAATGCCTGGCATTTCCTTTCCTTCCCAGGGATGAAGGAAAGGGGGTATGTGGGGCTTGAACCCACTAAAAACCCCCCCGTGAGCAGTCCCTCGCCGAGGTGGGGCAAGATAGGGTCGCGCTAGCAGTCACTATCTTGCCCCGGCGGTAGGCCCGGATGCAAACTTCTCCGGGCCACTGCGCCCATGGAGGGGTGACCTTGCTCACCAAGGCCACCCCTCAGACGTGTGGGGCCGTGCAAGTCAGTGGAGAGATGCCCTGACTCTCCACCAGTGACCCCACTACAGAGGAGGAGAGAGGAGGCGTGCGAATTGCCTCCTCCTTCCCCCCGTCCGTCTGCGCCGGAGCGGGTCAGATCGAGGATCGGCCTCTCTGGCCCGCTCCGCGGCCTCCTTCTGCTTCATTACCGCTTCGCAGAAGGAGACCACCGCCTGCCACGATCTCTCGCTGCCGAGCATGGCGTTTACCACGCTCGGCAGGGAGAGATCTCCGCCTATCAGCGCTGAGAGCGTGTGCCGCTGTGGGCCCCAAGCGGCACACACCTCCAGCGTGTGGAGCGCCGTGTCCTCCGGCGCTCCACATTCGTGGCAGGCCGGAGTCGGCTCCCGTCTCGCGATTTGGTGCAGGTACTTTCCGAAACATCCGTGTCCGGAAAGCACCTGCACCAATCGGAAAGTCAGCGACCCATACCGCCGCCTCACCCACCTCCGAAGGACCGGGCGGATGGCCTCCACCGTCCACTGCCCAGGTACCGGTGGAGCCAGGTCCTCCGTCCACCGCCGCAACAGGGCAGCCCGCGCCATTCGCCGCATGCGGGTGACCTCTTCCCACGCTGGGGTAAGTATAAATATGCAACTGCTTCAATGATCGCTAGCATGCATTATAACGATTGCAATGTACTTACTTACTCCGCTGCCGCAGTGACCCTAAGCGGATCTTGGCCTCCAAAAGAAGAGAATGCCACTGATCTCGATCCCACGCTGTTTTACTCCAGTTTGTATCTTGGAGTTCCCGCAGGTCTGCCTCCGTGACGTCCTTCCAGTGATATCTGGGCCGATACGCCCTCAACACCCAACTATACGCCTTAACTTCCTCGATGTTGTTGGGCTCGGAAACTAACTCATCTTTCTCCAGGTTTTTTTTAATTCTCCAGCTGCTATCCTCTCTTTTGACTGGACCCAGATTGTAATGTAGGTATTCGTCATATCTAACATATGCAACTCCTAGCTGCAGACAGGAAAGACTTATAGACGAAGCTATGGCCGCACTTAGCTCTCAATTATACCCCGGAATATATTAATATATATTAATATATATGAATATATACATATATTAAATTCAGCATAATAATATATAAGATAGCCTTGTATTAACATTCTCTCTTCTTCTAATCGCGTACAAAAAAAAAATGCCCTAATTATCTCTAGTTCATGACTAGAGATAATTAGGGCATATTTTTTTTCATTGAAAGCTGGTGCTTCTTATGTGGCCATATTTTAAATTTGATTAAAATCCGACTAGTTTTTGAGTTATCCTTATTAATGCGTGTTTAATTGACTTCGACTACATTTATGATGTTCTCATTTTATTATTTGAAAGGATATAGTGTCAACAGTAAATGTATAGGTCTATTAAAAAATATTTCAGCACATCTACTAGTTTCGTACATCACACCTTGGCGGCATGTGACGGAATTGCATAATGAATAGCCAACACTAGATTGATGCGGCGATCGGTGCGAATCGCCCGCCTTGATACACTTGTGTGTAATCTATAATTCTCAGTCAATTAATCTTCTCTGGGTGGCTAATGAGAGAAACGAGATGTAAACTAATAATTGCTCTGTTCTTACATGATGATCTATTTTATCTTCTTGGTTGCTATGGGAAAATCGTTCCGTTAGCTAATTACGTATAAATATGCAACTGCTTCAATGATCGCTAGCATGCATTATAACGATTGCAATGTACTTACTTACTCCGCTGCCGCAGTGACCCTAAGCGGATCTTGGCCTCCAAAAGAAGAGAATGCCACTGATCTCGATCCCACGCTGTTTTACTCCAGTTTGTATCTTGGAGTTCCCGCAGGTCTGCCTCCGTGACGTCCTTCCAGTGATATCTGGGCCGATACGCCCTCAACACCCAACTATACGCCTTAACTTCCTCGATGTTGTTGGGCTCGGAAACTAACTCATCTTTCTCCAGGTTTTTTTTAATTCTCCAGCTGCTATCCTCTCTTTTGACTGGACCCAGATTGTAATGTAGGTATTCGTCATATCTAACATATGCAACTCCTAGCTGCAGACAGGAAAGACTTATAGACGAAGCTATGGCCGCACTTAGCTCTCAATTATACCCCGGAATATATTAATATATATTAATATATATGAATATATACATATATTAAATTCAGCATAATAATATATAAGATAGCCTTGTATTAACATTCTCTCTTCTTCTAATCGCGTACAAAAAAAAAATGCCCTAATTATCTCTAGTTCATGACTAGAGATAATTAGGGCATATTTTTTTTCATTGAAAGCTGGTGCTTCTTATGTGGCCATATTTTAAATTTGATTAAAATCCGACTAGTTTTTGAGTTATCCTTATTAATGCGTGTTTAATTGACTTCGACTACATTTATGATGTTCTCATTTTATTATTTGAAAGGATATAGTGTCAAGTTGGTCCCATATTAAAACTGACAAGACCTGATCAAGGGTTCCGGAGAAAAAGCGGTGAAGTTGATTTTTTGACGCTTTGCTTGCGGTAAAATTATTGATAGTTGTGTTGGAAAAATAATCGTATCTAAAAATTACGTAATTAGCTCGCAAAAACGCTGTACTATCGTTTTTGTGGTTAGACGCTTTATAGGCGATAATAATAGGATATTAAAGAAGATGGCCATAGCCTCCTATAGCATCCTATAGCCTAGAATAGCTACGATTATATTATCTGTAGTATAATTATGCTCAATCTAGGCTATCGTTAGTCTTGAATTTCTGTTAGAATTCCACATCAACATATCTTCGTTTATATTAGTTATTATATATTGTATGTTTATATATTTGTAGAGATTCACCTCCATTTGTGACATTTCGAGATATTTTTATATGTAAATTAAAAAACTATTGACCATAATATCACTTGATTTGACAATTTGATCGGCCACGGAGCATTTTTACCCAAAAAATATGGATTAAGGGACGAAAACTGATAAAAAGGTACTAGTGTGGATTTTTTTATGTGGTACGTTTTTTTCAGTTTAAATAATATGTCTAAAGATGTTCTTTATGTCTGAAGATATTCGATATACATTCACAATACCCTTGTTGCAATGGGCAAGTTTATGCTTTCTATGACAGAGGCCCGGGTTTGATTTCTGTACGAACTACGAACACAATAATTGTATTGTGTGTGAGTGCTTTTGGTTTCGGGTGATGATTGTGTGTGTGTGTAATGTAAATGTTTCCGGCATTCACGATCGGTATGTGTAGAATATGTTTGTTAGTTTTGGCTTTAAAGAGCTTCAAAGCGTTTTATTATATTAATGACATTATCATACTTACAAGAAAACCAAGCAGTGAAAGTGATCAATATTAAAAATAGAGTAGGTTGAAGTCAGTTCTTTGTTCCAAAAAATATTTACAACCAATATCTTAAACACCCTTAGGTGTTTATAAGGTTTCACCTTATCTTCCAAATATAAACCTTTCACTTAACGTCCAGGCCTTCTTTTATTCCACCCGCAGTAAACCCGAGTTATCATATGAAGAGCCGCAGTCCGTCCGGCTGATAACAGTATCTGCATAGGGCTGTAAAGAGCCGGATGGATGGCCTCCTCGGCCTCATGGCCTCGTGGCCTCCACGTGGGGATGCAGAAAGATAAATATATTTGAGGCGGGAGGCGCTGTGAATATACATGAATGTGTTTTGTACAGTGCCGGGCGAAAAAAGGAGCAATTTTATTTGAGAAAATTACAATCGATAACCAACGAAATTAAAAAAAACTAATAAGCATTAATAGTAATATAATATCTTTGAAGTTGGTCAGATAACTTAACTCATTTAAGTCTACAATAGTTACAGTCTTTATCAAAAACATTTTCAAGAAAGCTCGAAGTCAGGCTGATGAGCAGGTAGTACAAACTAAAGCCAAATCCTGTACATCATAGTTTTAAAAGAAAACATGTTGTGCCGACCCGATATTTAGTGGAAATGAGGGGAAATTATGATGAGAGTTTATGCTATAACCATTTTAATTTATGGCGTGATGGCCTATCTTATAATCGCGGGTCACGGTTTCGAATCCTACGATAGGCTTGAGCCACCGGTAAAAGTATAATCGTGATGAAATCTATGGTGGGAATTTTCTAGTGCTACCTAGTACTCTGTTCCTTACAATTGTATTCCACCAACCTCAAGTTGAAAAATCCATCGCTAAAATCACTAAAATAAAGTCCCAACAGTTATCCTTGAGAGCCACTCTCAGGTGTCGATAGCGTATCAGAGATAAAATAAAGGTTTGCAAGTCAAAGACCGGTAAGATTTTCCTAATTACCAAACCTAAAAGAAAAATAAATATTGATTTCTATCACCATCTTCCTCACAATGAATTAGTATTATTTATCCATGACTCAATCGCTTTCCATTTATTACGCTCATAAACAGAGTTATCTCTTCAATCAAATTACAATAAAACGCTCGTAAAATTTGATATCAATCATAAAGATGTAGTTAATTTATTCAAACGTTCGTTGTAAATAAAATAAATAAAGATATAGGTCAGATGTCCAATATCCCGGCCTGCATTGTACCGATTCGGTAGCAGAGAGACAGGCCTCACTCAATATCGGATATTGTTCTTGCAAATGAGTATTTACGTCATCGTTGGTGTAAAATGTGTTCGCTTGCGATCGCTAGCCCTCGCCTCGCTTTGTTTATTGAACAAACTTTACGGATATTTCTTATTTTTTGGGCAATTTCGGGTTCCTCTCTTATTGGATGGAAGTTTGGATGTGAGCAAGGGTTGTTTATTTGGTGAAGAGTGATGAGATGAGTTGTATTGTTTAGAAGTCGGTTATTGGATGCTGGGAGGCTTTTCATAAGTTTTGTTAATGTTGGTAGAGCATGCTTGGAAGGGAATTTTGGGCAAATTGATGAAAATGAACGCCTTTGACGTTAAATATAGTCATACATTTTTTCATTTTTCTGACGTAACAAAAAACCAATCGTAATTGTGTATAATACACAATATTATATGTATAGATATGTAGGTATACAAAGCAACTATGATCGACTTCACTTTCGTTAATTATAACTTGCAGGCAACATCGTTAACAAATAATATAAAAACATAACAAACATAATTTTAGGTAATCTTGTATTTCCATGAGGTACAATATATATAGAAACAACATAATGTTTACCAATATTTTTCCTATAGTGTTTTTCCTTATAAGAAAATTCCTTTTAGAAAATTTAAATATGTAACGATAAATTTAGACAATTTAATTGTTTACTGCCTATCACATATTCTAAACGATAAATTTAAATTCAAAAGTATTGCTATTACTATGAATATCTTTAATTCAGATTAATTAAAAATCGAATTCCAATCCGATTGACGACCCATCAACATTTCATCGTAACAACATTAACAACAACTAAATTGTCAATCAAGCCGATTGCCCCACGGAAGCCAAAACAACTTTACATAAGTTTTCAACAGAACATCGCCTGTTACCTCCCACCTACTAGTTTTAGACACGATCCATCGCCTTTATTACATCGAAAGCCATTACGGGATATCGAATTTCTTATTTAACTATAATTAATGATTAAACTAGAAACAAAACCCATGAAATTATGCAGGCACGCGGCTGACATAAAATCACAAATATGAGTATGATTAACACGTGGAGAGTGTGTGAGTGGCACAAGTCATGAGATTTTCGAAGTAATGTATGATGTTTTTAGGCAAACATTTGTCAGCTCTTCTATTGCGCACTGGTGGGACAAAGCTGGTTGGGAGAATGGGAGTAACCCTATTTAAACTACTCCTTAGTTGATGTAGGAATGTGCTTGCCTAGAAGATTCCATAGTCATACTTAACAGTGCGTGTTATAATTATGAAAATAAAACGGAATAACGGAATACCGTATAACTATATCACTCAGTAATTGGCTTAGTTTTCATTTCAACATGAATATACGTCATAACCGGTGACGCGCTACGTATTGGGGATTTCAGGACCTTGATATATTTGTGGTCGTGTAGCTCGTGTACGACAATTGTAGAACTACAAGTGCTTTTTACAGTTTTTATGCAAGATTTCTTCAGTATTTTTTAAGACCGTGTAAATAACTACCGTATAACTATAAGTATAAGTCTGCCGCCAAGCCAAATACGGTGTTCCGGCAGTTATTATATTGAGAGCCTGCGTATTCCAGGTCTAGCGTGTTTACCAGCTTCGATCACATCGTCACTCACTTACCATCAGGTGAGATAGGGGTTAAACACTAGCCTGTCACAAATAAATAAAAAAAATAATAAAAAAAACTTATATATCACAAAAAACACTTCCAGAAGCTCTTATGTAAGAATGAGTCCTAAATCGATTACTTCGAAATACTAAATCGATCCTAAACTGACTTAGATCTTGTTACTCATATCAACTAGCAAATATGATGCTGAGAAATAATGCAGTTTATTTAATCTGTAATAAATAAATTAGGACATGAAACCGTTTGCAATTTTTACAGCGTTAGGGTCAAAATACCCATTAGATATCCACGCTCTTCCTACACATTTGTAACAAGTGTAGCAGTACAAGTTGTAGTTCAGCCACATCTCCAGTCGCTTTTTTCCATGACTTGGACTACACGCAACCACATACCGACTGCTGCGAACAAAGATGGCGGATTAACATAAAAACTGTTTAATCGTAACTCCGGGCTATCGCGATCTCAACATATTAACATAAATTAATCCAATAAGGGTCCTCGTCGATTTAAAAACGGACTCGACTCTGCCGACGACTTGGTCCGTTTCCGTATGATGGACTTTTCATTTCAAATGACTTCAAGCGCTAGAGAGATAACAACTCTTTTTAATATATTTTCAAATTCATATCTATTATACAAGTATCACACTACTGGTTCAATTAAAATATTGAGTATTCTTGGGATAGTATAAGTACGACGGTACCGAATTATAATACACTAAACAACATTATTTTTTGATTATCAAAGATATCTGCTGGAACAGTTAAGTGATTGTGGCGTTTATAAGCAAACTGACACACCACACGAGTTTTACCTGTATATTATGCGTCTGCGCACGAAACTAAGGCTCCATAAAAGTGGAGTGTGAGGCGCTAACTTACGCCAAATTATTGGTTTCCATTAGATATAACATCTTGAGGACGTATTAAGAGGTTAATTTCGGGGTCAGGAATCTCAATTTGTGAGGCTTTAGAGGTGTTTGAGTCATAATGATGAACAAATCATTTTTATTGAGAAATTATGTATGGCTTGTGTTTAAACACCGCCCAAAAAACTACCTATTTTACTACCAAAAAAATTCTAAACGGTTACCAAAATGGATAAATGGTCACCAAATTACGTTGGATAAATGGTCACCAAATTACGTTTTATAAAATATTATTATTATGAAATAAATCATTTTTTTCGTATTATAAATATTTTTGTATTAATTATAAAAAAAATAACCTTAACCTACTGTTATCCGATTCGGTTCTGTCTCAGGAAATTTTATTCTAGGAAACGTAATTTGGTGACCATTTTCGTAACCGTTTAGAATTTTCGGTGGCCGTCTAAATTACGTATATAACAGCGGGTAAAATTACCCGAATTAAATTAAATTTTGAAATGCTCATTTTAATTTCAATTATTATGTTTTTACAAAAAATATTTACTGTTCGTTTTAATTTTATCTAGTGTTCTATAAAAACATTTATTTATTCCAAGACCTAGTTGTACAATATAAATATTCAAGTTATACAAAAAAGGTTAAAGATGGTTTAGACGACTTTTAAAATATATATATATATATCGGCAATGTAATAACGTAAATAATATAAACGTGTAGTAATATACATTATATGCATATTATCTAAAATCTAAACTGATAAGGTGTAGTGTCAAAAAATCTGTGTTACGAAATTTGATGTAAATAATGTAAGTTAGAATAGTTCTCTAGCAAAACGATTTTATCATATTGCTTACCCGAGCAAGATAATGCGACGTACCTTAAATATATATATATAGTGTATATCCTTTTAATGAAGGCGAGTAAATAAGACGTCAGCTTTTCTGCACTTCCAGCTTAAATAAATTTGCGTATCGTCTTAAATTATAATTTAACTGAGGCCCAAGGATTTTGTAGATTTTTTCCTATCTCGATGCTGAGGCCTCAAAGAACCCCGTGTAGGTACCCAAGTACGATGTATGTGGTTACTTCGCCTGCCGCTTCACCATCCATCATGAGTCGGTTAGTTATTGGAGTACGTAGCGATTTATTCAAGATTTCATGTACGTTGATTGCATTACAATGTGCATGTGAATAATACTAATAAATAACATATAATGCATGAACGACTCGCTGGCGTAGTTGGGTGCACGTCCGCCTCCTAAGCAGCAGTGGGAACACAAGTATTCTTCCCAAAGAAAATTTGTGTTTCTGGTTCTGGGTATGATTGTGTGTGTTATGTGAATGTTTCCGGGACCCACAATACAAATCATCGAACTTAACGTGGTGCAGTATCCTACTAATATTATAAATCAGAAAGTTTGTGTGTAAGTGTGTGCGTAAGTGTGTAAGTATGTTTGTTCCCTCTTCACGCTTTAACGGCTAAACGGATTTAGATGAAATTTGGAATGTATTTCGATTATACCTAGGATTAACACATGGGCTACTTTTTAGCTTGATAATAGCGGGCAGAGCCGCGGGGCACGGCTAGTACTAATATAAAAATATGAAACCTTTAAAAATTAAAAAACTTTAAATAGAAAATGCATAACTAATAAGGGAAGGGAAGTTACAACAGCTATTACAAACCGTATTAATTCACATGCAAATGTAACCTGCTGATCAACAAATGACACTATCAATCTTACTAATATTATAAATCTGAAAGTTTGTGTGACCGAATGAACCGATTTTGATGAAATTTTTAATATAAATAGTTCAAGTTCCGGAATAACACATAGGCTAATTAATTAACGCGGGCAAAGCCGCGGGGCACATCTAGTCAAAAATTAATATTAATTTACCAACATTGAAGTATTCTCCAATATAAGAAAAAAAAAAGAACTAACGTTGTAATTATATATTTATAGCGAGGCACGCCGGGAGCGATGACTAGTAAACATCAGTACGCGGTACATTAAATCGTCCATCACACTGATTCGCTACTCTTAATAGTATTAGAATGGTTCTCAAAGTTTGATATAATGGTGTGGTTCCTAATATAACAACTTGAATTTATACCAAAACTAGCCGTGACGGGATATTTAACGAACATTTTGGATTTTTATACACACATTAAGTTGACAACAAAGACTTGTATCGTGGGTACCGGAAAAATTTACATCACACACACATTACAGAACCAGAAGCACAAATATCCCTTGGAAAGGACTGGGTCGACATGTAATTAGTAAATAAAATGTTGTTTGATAGATGAAGAAACGCTTAGTCAAGTGGACCACTAAGAAAAATAATGATGGCCTACAACCCAATGTGGATTGTAGGTCATTATTATTACATAGAAATTAATTATATTGTTTTTCACTAACATCTGACCTTAAAGTCTTAAACTTTTGCGCACTCACAGCCCTATACTAAATTCAATTACTTGTTTCGTGAATGTCGGAAACATTCACTATTTCACACCACAGACACAATCACAGCCAGAACCAGAAAAACACATATGCCTTGGAGAGAAAACTTGTGTTGCTACCGGGAATCGAATACGATATCTCTGCTTAGAAGGTGGATGCTCACCTAGCTAAGCCAACGGAAGGTTCATATATAGTATATACATATATTATATATATACTAGAACTTTTTTTATTTATTTAATAATTGCCCTGTTTATTTTGACTTGGGTTGAGAGCTCTAACTATATTTCGCAACAATATTATTATAATCATGATAAGAAACAGAAAACATATTTTTCACTGCACATATGTTTATTATTTTTATGGTTATCATTCAAAACTTTGAGCACCACAATTCGATTACAACGTTTACAAGCGATCGCCGTATGAATGCGTGAGAAGAGCATATTTATTATCTGAGGGTGAAGGGTGCAGGTGCGGGGGTAGGAGGGGGTAATTATACACTCAAAGCCAGTCAAATCGGGTGATCTATTGACGAAGCTTCGACTGCAAGCGGAGTAATGAAAGACAATACATGTTCAAGCTAAATATACGAATGATTTATATATTTAACTTGAACACCCAGCTGGCGCAGTGGACAGGTGTCCGCCCTCTGCGCCGTGGGTCCTGGGTTCGATTCCCGGCAGGAGCACAAATTCCTTCCCAAGGGATATTTGTGCTTCTGGCTCTGGGTGTAATGTGTGTGTGATTTGAATGTTTCCGGCATCCACGATTACAAGTCTTTGAACTTAGTGTGGGGCTGTGAGTGTGTATGCGTTTGTTTGTTTTGTTTAATAAGTTATATCATTGTTGAAATATAGATAGTTGTAATAATAAAGTTGGATAAATTCCTTATTTGCACATATGTAATGAGTATTTCCTAATACTAAAATCAAATCAAAATCAAAATCGTTTGCTAGTGTTCACAGGGGCTCTAAAGAGGCACTCATGAAAGTTAATGACTCTACTGCCAGATTCGAAAAATTACAGCCATCTCGAGAAGAACCTGGCAAGGAACTCGGCGGCGCATTTTGTTTTCATATTTTTTTCTCATTGTTAAACATTAATACGTAATTATATTAACCTAGGTATACCTAAATTATGTAGTTGCTAGAAAGCGCTTGTGCAGAGTGCCTCCAGGCATCCTTGTCAATAGTGTAGTCAATTGTTTTATATTAAGCTTTCTTATTTAATGCCCTTTTTACTACTGAATTATAAACTTAAAAACCCAACTTAATACCACTAGAAACATATTCTGAGATATAACTAGGTGGTAGGACTTCTTGTGAGTCCGACTGACTGTGACCATCGCTTTGCCAAATAACTGAATAACAGCAATTCGCTAGCAGGATAACTAGGTGGTAGGACTTCTTGTGAGTCCGAATGACTGTGACCATCGCTTTGCCAAATAACTGAATAACAGCAATTCGCTAGCAGGACTGGTTCCTGCTGAAGCAGTGGGGTGCCAAACTCGATGGGCTTATCTTTTAGTTCAGAAGCCCCTATGCCCATCATCTGACCAGCTTCATGGTATCATACATATCATTGTATTGTCTACACTACTTCTCCAAATTTGACCCCAATTAGACATCAGGAATGGTGTAATTTAGTTGGCAAGATTTGATTACGGGACAGGTGAAACAATAAATAAATAAAAGCTTGTAATAAATGAGTGACTCTGTACGATTTTTTGTGAGTTTTTTGCTGCACTAGCAATTTGGATTTTAAACCGTACCAGTCCTACAAGATCGAACATTGTCCTCACTCATCCTAAAGAAGGCTTTCGAATGAATCTGAAACGATTTCGACAAAGCGAAAGTCACGCTAATTCCCGTTTTAATTTTATTTAAAAGTTTAAAGTGTAGTTGTGCGTGCGCTTTAATAAAACTTATATGTAATTTTTATTGAAGCCAGGTGCTTAGGTTTTATCATAAAGATACTAACGCAGTTAACTCTCTCATACTTTTTTACATTACAGTAATACAGTAAAAAAGAATCTATACATAGCACAAAAATGTTAAGCTACTTGAACTGGAATAGCTGTTCAGTTAGGAACACTGGCCTCATACTAGGATTCCCTGTGTTACGAGGACCAGTTTCTCATATTTGTGATATATTTTAATTGATAATAATTTAAATATTTTAGTAATTTTTGTTCATCGTGAATGCTTGTGTATGTGTATGTATATGTGTGAAAGAGGCTGTGTTTAAAGACTGAATGGAGAGGGTATGTCATAATCATTGTTATAAATATTTTTACTGCTATCTTTTGATCAAAGCGTTAGATACCTACCCAGAAATCAGTCAGTTTGTGAGTAGTCCAAATTAAGAAGCCAAGTGGCAATACTCTGAAGAAGATTTTAGCTAGCAAGGTATTGTAGTTTCTCAAGCTAATGCTGGCCATTATCCGTTACACAGGTGACACAGGTTCCAAGCAGGCCGCCCTTCCGAGCCGCGTTTCCTCTTGAGTCGTGACAGAGTTCGCAGTTTTATACGAGTTATCGCGGAAGCCGGTGACGGGCTCTACCTGTGCTTCTCCAGTGCTCCAGGAGTCAGAAATTATATTGTTAGCTGTTGTTAGAGCATGGTTATTCGATTTAGAATATAGGTCTAGAAAGATATTTCTATAGTAGTTCCCCAGTAGTTACAGTGTTATGAGCCTATGATTTCTGATAGGTTTTTGAGAAAGTTATCTAATAGTTAAGACTCGAAATGTTTGCTTAAATAGATGGTAACGACACTTTAGGTACTAAGTGGTATTGGGTGCTAATGAGTACCTAATATACATATTAATAATAATGTACAATATAAATAATACAATACATAACACTTTATTGTATAACAACAAATATAAACCATGACAAATAAAATATTACAATCATCGTGGTAGTACAATTGGAGGTCTTATCGCTTAAAGCGATCTCTTCCAGACAACCTTAATATTTATGCTTAGAAATTAATTTCTCACTCACATACTAGGCCGACCTGTGTCGTGTTAGCCTCTTTCATTATATATATGTAAAACATACGAAAATAAATACCATCTCCAAAATGTAAAACGACCTAGTTGGCGCAATGGACAAATCTCTGCCCTATGCGCCTTAGCTTCTAGGTTCGATTCTCATCAGAAGCACAATTATTTTTCTTCCCAAAACGTCTGTGCTTTATGTTATGGGTGTCATTGTATGTGTAATATCCCTATATTTTTTTCCGACACCCATGATACTACTTTTTGAACTTTGTGTGAGCTGCAAATGTGAATGAGTTTCTTGTTGTTTCTTATTTTTTACAATTCAAAGGTTAACTGTAGTGATAATGTCATTCGCTGGCTACCGATGACTAACTTCGATTTCAGTTGGAGCTTACAACGGTCAATGGAGATGATATCAAGGTTGTGCAAATTGTGAATTCACCCTATATCAGTAAGATTTTTATGATTGCTCTTGGGCTTGATACAAATGTAGGTAGGTACTATTAAGTTCCTAGTAGGTAGTTAGTATCATTGCACTAACACAACTTAATAACTGCAATTATTTGCCTATTGATCAGTAACCGGTCACAGGTTGCCTCACCTGGCTGCAAGTCTAAATAAACACGTTAATAATGAAACGCAAGCAAAGCTTAAAAAACCGACTTCACCGCTTTATCTTCGGAACTTTGAGCAGATTAGATGTACTAAACACGCATTATTGACGATATTTCAAAAACTACTGATCAGATCTTGATCAAATTTAAATGGGACCAATTGGAAAGCAACACCTTTTAAACTAAAGATCGGATCGGAAAATTTTCGAAATCGGTTCACGTGGAGAGAAGTTATTAAAACAAATAAAAAAAAAAACATTTGACTTGAGTACCTCCTCCTTTTGTGGGAAGTCGGTAAAAACGCTTTCACTATCCCAGCCCAACACTAAGTTCGATGATTTGTGTTTTGCTGGAAACACTCATCACATACTATATCACGCCCAAAACCAGAAACACAAATTTGTCTCGTGGAAAAAAAAAATGTTTCCATCGGGATTCGAACCCGATACCCGTAGCTTAAATATATACCAGAGCAGGTGACTCCAAGGTCATAAACGCACCTGATTGACACACCAATAATTATTTTTAAATTGCAAATACCCCAATTTCCGACGCGAAAGACCAGCGCAGGCGCAGCCCTGCGAAATGTATAATTTGCCGCCATAAAAAGGATACCATGATGACAGATCTGGTGCGAAATTACCGATTTTTATGATCCAAAATTACTTGCACACTCACATTTTGAACCGTTCACTATTTCTTAAATAGTTCTTATGGCTAACAACATAGAGTTTATTATAAACTTTTGTGGTTGTACGTATTTTTTTGTTTTTTGGTGTCGTGGGAGACAACTGACTGATTGCTGACGGATTGCCGATGGTTTTGTTTGTCTGTTTGTGTGTTGTAATGTATGGAGTTGAGATTGAAGTGCCTGAGCTAATTGTGAGATTAAAATTGCGTTTTATGAACATGCTCTTACGAAGGTGAAGCCGAAATGAGTAAAATTATGTTTCCAACTGAAACTCAAACATTTATTTCCCTGTATATGCAAATGTGTGACATAAAATAATGTCAGAATAATTAAAACGCAAGCAAAGCTTAAAAAACCCGAATTCACCGCTTATATTTTGGTTTTGGCGAGATCGATTTCGATAAAATTTATATGGGACCACCTCTGAAGTATAATCTACCAAGCAAGAAAAAAAAACAAAATCGATTCATAATTGGAGGAGTTATCGCGTAACATACATACAGAAAAAACATACAGTCGAATTGAGAACCTCCTTATTTGAAGTCAGCAGAAAAGAAATAGCTATGCCTAATTTTTTAATTTATTTAAGCTCTACATGCAAGCATTTAACCACTATCTCACCTTATTCCTTACTACACAAATAATTTGCTTTTTAAAACGAAGATGGATTTATATTTACATCTTCATGACATTATTAATATTATTGTATCTACATATTTTGATTTTGTAAGATTATCTATGAATTTATTATGTTTTCTTGAATTGTATACAGTTTTATTTGGAATATAATGTAACATGACTTGCTCAGTATAACAACTATGTTATAAGGCTAGTAAACAATTCTAATTCTAATTCTATTTTATAAAAAATCTCGTGCAGCGAATAAGCCTTTTTTATTCGGAAAATGGACATCTTGCCTTTAGTTATATTTTTTGTAGATAAAACTGTGTAACTACATATAATAGCAGATACCACTATAAGTGATAAGACCACCTGGTGAAGCGTCTTTGCCTTTTATAATATATTGTGACACTTAACGTACATACCCGAAACTAGTCAGAAAATTCAACAAAACCACCTCAAGTACCAGTCGGTTAGTAGTCAATAATAACCTTACCTTTGTTTTATGTCATCTCATGAAGTGGATCAATAAAGTATTATCTATCCGTCTATAACAGTGCGTAGAGAAAATATGAAACCCATAATATACTAGACAATTAAGCACAAACATTCTAATGTAAAATTCTTGGGAACACAACCAAATTCCTATAGTTATTTATTAAAATAGCTCTGTACCGGAGGCTCTAAATCTCCACTTTACTACCAAATTATTCTGGCAGCCCACAGTCAAACTTTCCATACCTAATGATGTTATTTAGTGGGAATAAAAATGATAATACAAATATGTTTATTCTATTTATCTACCTAATGTCTCTATTCGGGTTTTTAACCACGTTACAGCCAAGGGTGAACGTTTTTTTATCGGCGTTTATTGTCATGGGAATGTTTTGTTCTCGTGGGGTTGGGATCGTTTTTTTTGAAGTTGTGCAAATGAATTTCTTTGTAATTTTTGTAAGGTTCATTGGGTTTTAGGCTTTTGTTTTTTATATATACTTGCTGCACGCGGCTGCGCTCGCTAATGGTGATGATGATAGCCTGGCTGAATAAAAATAGCGTGTAGATGTGTTAATTCTTATTAAATCTGTGATCCCGGGACAAAGGTTTACGGTTTCATATATTTATTTGTCTAAATTATTTTTTTAATCACAACCTACGCGCCTTTTGCCAATATTTCCTAAAACTAAACTAAAAATATATACAGCAAAGAACTAACCTGCCTACAAGACATCGAACTTATAGGTAACATGCGGTCGAATTACTGTAAGTCTAAAATTATATATAATATGATATAGAATAATTAATAATAATTGCAACGTCTTTGTTCCCCGGTGCGACCGGCACCCGGCACGACGTACCCGGTACGTGTTTCAACGGTATAATCTGGGAGTTATCAAGTAGGTACATTTTTGTGCTGGATTTAATCAACCATTTCGCCACTAGACTAATATCTCACCCGATGGATAGTGTTGATTAAAGATACTCAATACTCTAATAATGTTCACAAAAATATTATCTAAAAATCAATGCCACTTTTCGTTGTTATTTTATAACTCAAGAACGGGCTCACCTATCCAAACCAAATGTTTAGGCTTTGTTCGGACTATTTAGTAGATGGTTTATGTGAAGTTTGCACAAAATCGGTCGAGCGGTTCTTCATTTATCACACCCGGGCGAAGCCGGGGCGGATCGCTAGTATTATATATAAATTTTTCTTCAAAAAATCTTCGATATTACACTTATTCTAGGACACTTAGGAATTGGTTCAAACGTCAGGAACAGTAATTATTACAGTGACACTGTATCTTACACTAGGCAACCCTGTGTTGTGAGATTCAGGTAATAGGTTACACTCTATTAGTAAATACATGACCCTAATAGGTTATGGCAATAATAGGGCTAGGAATGTACGGGCCGATCTATTAAATAATTGCTTTTTTTATAAATACATAATGACATAACTATGTAAGTTAATACAAAGATGGAAAGTGATTTTTATCATTAAAAATTCTTGCAGTGTGTCATTTAGGACATTTGTCATTAAGGATTATTTTTATTTTTTGTGAATGTTGATTGTTTTTGTTCGATTTTAAAATGTTCGGAATGTTGTTATACAGATATAACATGTTAGCCTTGAAAACCGCTTCTTGTATAAATAACTAGCCGTGCCTCGCGGCTTCGCCCGCTATTATCAAGTTAAAAAGTAGCCTATGTGTTAATCCTAGGTATAATCTATATACATTACAAATTTTATCCAAATCCGTTCAGCCGTTAAAGCGTGAAGAGGGAACAAACATACTTACACACTTACACACAAACGTTTGGATTTATAATATTATAGTAGGATAAAACAACCCAAAATCATCACAATAGTCAAAAACAATCAAATTTTCGGCCGCATAATGACTTTCCATCAGGTGAGATTGTGGTTTAATGCTTGCCTTTTGGACATAAAAAATTGAAATAACATGAGTTAATTCCACCATCTAACAACCAGAGAAACTGTCAAACGTCATGCATTCATGGTTGACATACCTCTAGTTCGCTCGAAGCGTTTTACTTCTACGTTCATCATCCGTAGATACAGCCAAGGAGTGGAACTCATTGCGTCATTGTTTTCCGAGGGGTATAATATGGGCGTCTTCAAATCAAGAGTGAATAGGTATCTTCTAGGCAAGCATGTCACATCTTCGGCCGCATCATCACTAACCATCAGGTGAGATAGTGGTCAAATCCTTGGCTGATTTGCATTTAAAAAAAGTCCCATCACTCGTCAAAAGTCATCGACCCACTACCTGCTATCAAATATTTTCGTCCACATAAAGCCCCTACATTATTCTCCACGATCGGAGTTTTAAGGCATCATATGTATTAAAATTTATTATCATAATATGGACATATTTAGAGGGTAGAGGGGCGAGGATAAAAGGCAAGCGAGGCGAGGCGAAGCGATAAACTGCTATGTTTATTATGAGGCAGGTAGGTTGGACTGATTCGATCAACTTGTTGTAAGATTATTAGTTTATAGACGTATCGAGCGATTAGATGATGGTAATGGAACTAGTGGTGCATCACAGTCATTGAATAGTAAAATTAATATTCAACCTATACATAATCTCAGTTGAATTAATTAATATATCTGCGGGCCAATTGCCTATATTACCTAAAACTATATACATCGATACAAAGACCTAAGTTACAATACAATACAAAACTCTTTATTGTATAGCCAGTTTACAAAGTGTACAACTAAACAATTCTTAGAAATTATAGATTTTTTTTAGTGGTAATACAATCGGCGGTCTTATCGCGTATAGCAATTTCTTCCAGACAACCTTACCTACAAGACATCGAGCTTATAGGTAACTCAAGTGCTCAAGCCCACTACCAGTGCTGCAATGCTAATAGGTTGAGCCAAATAAATATATTACATATATGCAATTTTAATATCCTACTAATATTATAAATCCGAAAGTTTGTGTGTAAGTGTGTAAGTATGTTTGTTCCCTCTTCACGGTTTAACGGCTGAACGGATTTGGATGAAATTTCGAATGTACATAGATTATACTTAGGATTAACACATAGGCTACTTTTTAACTTGATAATAGCGGGCGAAGCCGCAGGGCACGGCTAGTATTACATATATGCAATAGGTATGTATCTCGGACGAAAATTTTACTCTTCATTTTTATACTGGTCTTTATTGTTAAAGCGTCCTTCTATTTTGCCATGTGGTGGTATGTGAAAATGCATGCAATTAATAAGATATCATTATTAATATTAAATTAAGTATAAAATTAAATGTCAATAAAAGCAATAAAAAATCAATGTCTGAAAAAAATATAACGTTTTGGAGTGAATGCGAAAATCACGTTTTTCAACTTTGTATGACTTGCCTACATTTATGCACGTTTACTAAGTAATAACGGTTAATAAGCTACCGTGGAAAATTATAAGAAATCAACGTCTTTGTTCACTTTCGCGGCAATACTCCTGCCCTGTGGTTAGAAGTCCCCAAATAAATATTGATTATAAAATAGCTTACCACATGACCACTTTCTCGCCTAGAAGAAAACGATGATAGGGCCTAAGACATAGCACACAAGTATTTCAAATACTTATTCACAGGTCCCAAAGACTCGTCGATTTTTTTTTTTTTTTTTATGTTGGATAGGCAATCATTTCACCACTATCTCACCTGATGGAAAGTGATGATGCGGCCGAAGGTGTGACATGATTATTGATCGAGCAAAGCGATATCTCTAAGTTGACTTGGACATTTCAGCACTTTGTGGATTTGTTGAAAAGGGCTTGCCAAGAAGAGTACGAAACCTGTTAAAAAAAATCTATGTCGGAAAATAAAAATTTGGTTACATATAATATCCATTATGTCCTGTTCTTGAACAACTAAAACAGAAATCAAACACTTATAACAAAGAAAAAAAAAAGCAATTACCCTCAAAAGTTTTTCTCGATTAGGCAAAATATAGGCGCGAGATCTCAGTTCGGCGCAAACGACTAGTTTTGGCAGGTTCAAGTGTGGATGCCTAAGATATATTATTACTGTGGTGGACGCTTGAGTAAGAGTTACTTTAGAGCATAGAAATAATATACTGTACCCGAGATATTATAGCGATTGTATAAATATATACCTACTGTATTCGCGAGATTACATTATCTAATAAAAAAGTAACAAATTTAGAATAATAAGCTTTAATAGCAATGGTATTAGAAATATTAAATTGTGTTTTACTTGTTTAAAAATGTCGCGAATTTTTATATAGGTGACATTTCAGAATTAATTTTCGTATTTGTTTTATATAAATTATGATAGGAAAACATTTGACCACTATCTCACGTGATGATGCGGTCGACAATGGAGCACGTTTGAAAGAGAAAATACATTTTCACTCAAGAGATAAGACCCCAAGATTGTACTTAACATAACATGACATAAACGCTTTCACAGTCGTTCGTTCCATGTCGTGGGTGCCGGAAACATTCACATCACACACACAATCACAGCCAAAACCAGAAACACAAATTTCCTTATTGATTGATTTTAAGAATTAAACTCAGAGAATCAAAAAATAATGTTTTAGCTCCTATGAAAATGTAAAAGATGTCTGTGACGTCATACTTAACTTTCTTCAATATATCTATACTGAATTGAAAATGTTTTTTTTTTATTTTGCAGCGGTTAGTGGTTAAAGTTTTCAAACAATTTGATTAGTTTATACACATTAATTATACATTTTGCTAATCGCTGATGATAGCTTACAGGTGAAAGGATATATCTATGGCCTTCACACTAGGCAAGCCTGTATCGTGAAGACCCACTACGGATAACAAAATACATTTGACAAATTAGTCAAAAACTCGTACTTACAGGTTACGTATATAGCGTTAATTATTAACATTGATTTGAGGCAGAGAAATTTGAGGCAACATTTTGTAAAATTCAAACCTCTGATCTTAAATTGTTAGTAATTTAACCGGTATGCATTCTCATTAGCAACAAAAAAATGCACCCGGCCGCCACCTCTCGCTTTGCAGTAATAATAAAATAATCGCAACTAATACTTAACACTTCGATAAAAAAATTAATAAAAACTCGACTGAAGTCCTCGAACGAATTATAAAACTTTTATTTGTTGAAATGGTGACCGTAAAATAAAAATTTGCAGAGTTTCCCGTCGAATTACAGAGTCGTAAGGCAGGGTACACTCACATTTTTTGGTTAATACGAGCTTATTGCAAATAAAATTGTAAGGTGATTTTATGGCCAGATACGGTGCGGTACCTACATGCAGACAATAAAAACATCGTAATGATGTTATGCTTCCAGCTTGGGTAATTATTACTTCTCAAAGACTCTTTCACTTGGTAATGAGGTTACATTTTAAACAATCTGTATAAAAAAAAACCTACTCTTTTTTATATCATTGTTTTGACAATATAAATACAATATAGTGTTATTGTAATTTTGATTGATGTTTTTTTTTATTTGTTTTTTGGCATTAGCCATGCTAGGCAGAACTATATTAATTAATTTAGAAATTAAAAATTAACGCTTGAGGCGGGGTTTGAACCCGCGGCCATAGGGTGTCATGCCCTATTGCTCTAACCGCTGAGCTACTCAAGCCCTAGCTATTTATATGGTGATATATAAATAGTTTATTAATAAAATAAACTTTTTATGATACTAAATATTATCATGAATAAGTTTATTCATGATAATAGTAGGTATCTATTACCATAACATCTTATTTATGACAATGATACAAATAAAAAAATATAGCTAAACATTGATACATAATCATAATTTATTTATTTTTCTAATATCTATAAATATAGGTATTTTTATTTTTAAATATCTCTAACTCATTTATAAATGTAATTTATCATTATTAAATTGGATTGAATTATAAATGAAATATAAAAATTGATAAAAGGAGCTAGAATTTACGACTTGCAGCTGCCTACTTAATTAATACCCATTAAAAGTAATAAAACACATTGAAAAACATTCCCTCTCAATCCTACTCTACATCCATACAAATACACAAAAGCTTCCAAAATAATTCTATTTACAATTTAAAATTAATTAAATATTGCAAAAATCACAAAGCGCATCATCCAAAACACTAACGAAAGTGAGGTTATAAAAGCAGACGCGGGAAAAAAGGTAAAAAGCGGGAGTAGCTAAGGGCGGGGGGCGGGGCACAGGCCCCGCCCGCGTGCGAGCGAGACAGCTGCGCTGCAAGGTCACGGCGCTCGCAGCGCTGCGTTTTTGCAATGTTTTGACAGACGACGTTCGAATTCACTTTTTATTTCCAACTTTGCAGTTTACAGAGATTTTGTAACATTTTTTTTGAGATTTTGGGTGTGAATGAGCGAATTTTGGGTTTTGGATATTTAATATATTTTTATGTAAATAATAAATATACATATTTTAATATACGTTTTAAGTTGGTACGATCGAAATACCTACCATGTATTTTTTTGTTATTGTTAAATAATTATGCTGAATGGTCTATTTCCTATTTAGAAAATAAATATTTCAATCTGTTCATGGAGTACTTGTTTAACATTATTATGCACAGGGTAAGTGTGCTACATTACCTAAACAACAAAAGAATCATTTCCATTTTCGTAATCGCAATCTCAAAAGAAACTGCAAAAGAAATGCAATGCAGTGCAAAAACGCTGCATGTTATCACGTCGGACGTTTGATTGAGTGCGGTAGTTCCGGCGGCGGCCGCGCGGCGCTGGTGTCGCAGTAGCCGCTCCGCGCGTCATTCCGGCCGCGACGCGCGACGACGCTGCATCGCGCCCGCGTTCGCTCCACCCGCGTAAACAAATCACGATCCACACGTCAAACGACCAACCGAAAACGCCGGTCACGTGTAGTGCCAAAATATTGTGTACCCCGCAACTCAGTGCCAGTTTTTAAGTGAAGTGAACACGTACGCTGTCGGATTATATCAGAAAAAAAATCATATTTGCTCGAACGTCCGAGAGTCTTGAGCACCGTCGCGACCCATCTGTTCAAATACGGTTGATTTGTTTAAGTTTCCTATTGATGGATTGGAATGAGGTTCAACGACATCATACTCGGTGTTTGATGTGCTGAGGAATTCGTTTCACGTACGCAGAAAACAAATAGAAGTCGGAAAACAAAGGATATACCGAGAGGCTGTCGAGTGGCATTGCTTGCTTAGGTGCTCGCTGTGACAGGTGGAACCGAGTGCATTGTCTGTCCAATACAATATTCATAGGACAAGAAGGTGAGCATATTTTATTTGGCTACGTGACCCACGATAGCCCTAACAGTATGAGCACAGAATTTTTATTGCTTTTAATAATCTACAAGTGCGTTTTCATATAATTTTTGATATTTTTTTGGATTTTTGTAGACTTTCTCACGCATTTGGATGAGAGAGTTACTGAAAAGTTTTGCGTTGCGTGCGTGAGTCTGAAAAGTTTGGGCGCCCTGAATTCAGTGATGATGCGGCGCCGGGCCGCGCCGGTACTGTGTCGTGGTTTATGGACTCTACATGATAAATGTGGAGTTGATTGCATGGAATGTAGAGTTTGTGGACAGTAATAATATTATGCTATAACACACGAATTTCATCAACAAAATTGTGTTTAACAAATTCAATAATTGATAGTAAGTTTATAAAGAAAAGCTCATAGAAAATTCAAAACATTGTAGTTTCTAAAAATTTGTTTCTAAAAGATCTGTTTTACCTTTTGCTTCGATATTTGCATTCATTCACAATTTTTAATACATTCTAGTTTAAAATTTCAAATGCTAATCTTTTTAAAATTTAAATAAGTTTTTTTTTAACTAAAAGCAACGCCTAAAAATTTAAAAAATAATAGCATTCTTTCTTTAATTAACATTTTATAACAATTTTAAGTACACATTTTTAAACATAGGTATTATACACATTTAATAACGTTTGTGAATGTGAATTTGAATTTGACGATTTCTCGTCGATTAATTAGATTTATTTAGAATATCTGTATATAATACTACTTATTAGATTACTTAATCCAACCATTTAAAAACACTTTGACTTATCAATTTTCAGAACGTACTTTTGCAATTATTTAACAATACTATTAAATCATTCACCACGTGCATATTACATTTCTGCTGCTACTAAAACTAAAAATCAAGTTCTTAAAATTGACTTATAAGTATCGCATCCTTGCACATCTTAGACCTCGGTGCAGTCCGCCATCTTTATTTTGTAAAGCACTGCACACACGAGGGCTAGGAGGGGCGGGGCCAGCGGGGTGGACGCTTGTAAATATGCGTGCGGTGAGCGCGATTGCGTTACTGTGAATATTGTTAATTTTCTAATGATATAATTGCGTTACTGTTATTGTTTCAAATTTGATTCTTTGCGTGATTAAATGAAATAGTAGTGTGTATACAGTAACTAGTGTGAATGTCGGACTCGACGTATGTCATATTTGAATTTAAAAAAAACTGTTAAAATAGCTGTTAAGTACATTTTTTATAATAATTTATTAGTTCTATAATATTATGCAACATAATTAACAAAGCATTAATTTGTATTGTATCAAAGTAAGCTCGATAACAATTGAATTTATATTTGTGTTTGTAGTCTATTATATAAGGTACTTATTTATACAATGTAATATAGATTCACTTATAAAATGATATAATTAATTTATAATTGAAGATAGGTATATAATTCTTATTTTATACGTCTAGTTGTCCACGTTTGTTTGAAATTAATGAATAATTTAGGTACCAATTACGTGCTGAAGTTTTTTTTTAATCTGTGATAGGCAAACATTTGAATACTATATCATCTCTAATGAACTAATCAGGGAACTTCCTATCAAAAAAATTACTTACTAAGTATCTATGTAATAATAATAACTTTTCAGTTGTTCGGCAGTTTCTTGCTTATCATTTATTTTTCAATTAAACAAAGATAAAGTATATCTAAAATCATATAAATCTTCACTATCTAAACATTTTGGAGTGTATTAATAACTACCATTACCCAAATAATAACCTTAACTTTTAAACATGAATAAAATAATTAACCGACTTCACCGCTTTATCTTCGGAACTTAAGATAGATGTACTAAACACGCATTATTGAAGATATTTCAAAAACAGATCTTGATCAAATTTAAATGGGACCAATTGGAAAGCAACATCTTTCAAACAAAAAAAAAAATATAAATCGGTTCACGTGAAACGAAGCAATGAGGTAACACTCATAAAAAAAACAAAACAGTCGAATTGAGACCTCCTTCTTTTTGTGAAGTCGGTAGAAAAACAGGGTGTGTCGTAAAGACACACGATAGACGACCCACCATTTTCGTCACACAAAGCTTGCGGATCATAATTTCAAAGTCCAGCCATAAAAAGGGTTCACTTGATGTAAACGGAACCTTAAAAATCATAAACTCTACTATTCGGAAGGTTCAACCTATAATCTCATCAACCACACTGCGTCATGACAAAAAAGCTTCCCAAAACACAGTGTTTCATCGTGGAATGCCATAATTCCATGTTTTTATTAAATAATTTTGACAGGACATTAAGCGACGCCAGAAATTTATCGACGCCATATGACGCGCCATCTGCTCTATAGATATAATAAAATTCCATAACTTTCGACTTATTTATGACATCTAGCAGGAATATATCATTTTTGTTGTCTGTTTTTGGTTGTTTTCAAAATGTTTTTAACAAATTGTCGACGACAAAAATTCATATTAAATATGTTGGGATAGCGAACAAATTTATATACAAATATTTAGTACATAACATGTTTATATCCAAAATGATGTAACTTTTTGTATAGATAAATGTTATATTAATAATGATTTACCTCTAAGGTTCTAAGTTTTTGCAGCAAAGAATGAACCGAACACAAGAAAAATCTAGAATTATGAAATGATGTTTTAGTATAGTAATATAACAGTATTTAATGATAATAATATTTTATTTCATTAGCAAAAATATTATTATACAACTAACATTATATAGGTAGGTATAATAAACATAATGCTATACCTAGTGAGCCCTGTATCCCTCACTAGGATAAGTCCTGTATCGTGGGATTCAGTCTCTTCTAATATTGTTTATTAAACATTCAGTAGGTACATCATTTTAGTTCCAAAATATAGAATTTAAGATACTAAATATTTATCTCCGGTTGATATCTATCAAACTATAATTGGCCAAATGACACTGACAGTTTCGCTACCTCCTCAAATGTCACCTTCACTTCGCTCATTATTATATGTCACTTTAAGTTACAGCGGTCATCAGTATGCAGTGACAGGTGCATTAGAGGTCAGTCTTCAATTAATTATTTACCTGATATGTACTAAATTGCATATTATAAATATACACTTTTACGACATATCTCTTGATGAGCAAAAAAGGATTTAAAAAAATGTCTATGTAATATTAGTAAATATGACATTTCGAGTCATATGTTTTTGTAAAAAAAATAACATTCAGCTGTATTACATAAATGATAATAATATTTATTTTATTAATTGGTAACTTAGATATCTTTCCTATGTTAAAATAATACCTATATTTTTAGGTAAAAATGTAGGCGAGGATGTGGTCAAATGCTTGCAAAAAAATTTAGATAATTTCACCTTAAATAATTAAAACGCAAGCAAAGCAAAAAAAAACAGAATTCATCACTTATATTTTGGTTTTTGTTGAATTTCTCAAAAAGCACTTAACCAATTTCGATAAAATTTATATGTTACCACCTCTGAAGTAATATTTACCATACAAAATCGTCAAAATCAATCCTTATTGGCGGAATTATTGTTTAATATACATACACCAAAAAAAAAAAAACATACAGTCGAATTGAGAACCTCCTTTAGTCGGTTGAAAATAACTTTTCAATATAGGTAAGTATCTATATACCTAAGTATGTGGCTCGTACAGGAGAAGTTAGTTAACGATTTTATTTTGACTTCAACAACTTGTAGTACCTAATATTCGACTGGCTTGCTGCGTTTATTATTAATTTAAAGTATTTGTTTATTAAATTTCATAAAAATTAATCTATATTGTTTATCAATATATGTTTTATTATAAAATTCATAATCCAGGCGAAATTTGTAAGTTTTCTGTAGGTTCTACATAAAATATGTCATGGGTCACGTCTCATGGAATGATGTTGAAGCCACATAAACAGAAAAATGAAGATAATATCAGTAGAATATAGATAATACTATCTTATAGTCGATAACAAATCAAATTACTTTTTTCTAACAATTTTTTTAATATTATATAGAGCTACATTTACTTATTTATTAATTAATATTTACTATGGTATAATTCAACATAACCTTACTATACATAAACTTGTATTTACACCCCCGTTTCAACGAATTATTAAAATCTTCTCCATCCAAAGATTGTCTGGAAAAATCGCTTTTACCGCCGATTGTACACTTCAATTTAAGTTATTAAATTGATAGAAAGTATCTATGTATCTAATAATATAATAATTAATAGTACATGCTAAGTCTTCGGCCGCATCTTTGCTTTCCGTCAGGTGATCTAGTGTACCTAAATGTTTGTTTTAACCGCATATATTTTTTTTAACTATTGAACATAAAATCGTATTAAAGGCTGACCGGATATCAATTATTATTATTGATATGTGCTGTTTAATATAGCTAATTGCCAATTTACAGAACTTTCAGGGTTGAAACGTTTATATAAACGGATTTAGTCTTTATTGAACGTTATTATGTTTTGTATGTCGATCATAAAAATACCACACGAGCCTAAGACCAACATGTATTTTAATTTTGACCTAAACTGCCCCACTGGGCAGTATTACTCTACTGAGTAGTAGTATGCTAAGAATATGTCCAATAACACTTTTCTTGCTGTCTCTACTTAAGGAAAGACAGTTCTTGTGTTCTTTGTTAATAGCACACACTATTTAAATACTAGTAATAACACATTACTACATGAACGGTTACAAGATTTTATTTCTCTTGAGTCTTCTCACTCCGTCTCTTTTGTCGAGGAGCTGGATTGCCTCAACGTTCACATGGTGATGAAGTCTTTGTTCATGAGCTTCAACGAGTCTTTTTATTCATTTATTTAATAGTTTAGCTCAAAACAGTTTACAATGAATAAGCTTAATGCTATGAAGCATTATTTACCAGCTTTCCTGGGCGTGTAAGAAATGTATTTGAGCATGCAGCTAAAAGATACGCGTATATAAAAAATATGATTTTAGATTAAACTGGAACATATAATTAGAAATATAAATATAGAATAAAAATTATTCATATTAAAATAAATACAACATACAAAATTATATACTACGTTCATATTTATGTATAACTAACACATAATCAGAATATATAAGATATAAATAAATAGAGTTCAATATTGTTATTCTTGAACTATATCCATTACATCCTTTCCTATTGTGTTCTATCTACGGGCCAATTGCCTATATTTCCTAAAACCGAACTAAAAATAAATACAGCAAAGAACTAAGTTACCTACAAGACATAGCTTATAGGTAACTAAAGTGCTCAAGCCCACTCCCAGTGGGTAGAGTTCCCGTCATGCTGGCGGCATTGCCTCTCTGAATTGCAATGCTAATACGTTGAGCCAAAGAAGTGCTATTTTTTTTTTCTTAAACTTGTTCAGGATAAATATTCTTTATGTAATAATAATAATTATAACACTAGCGACAATTACATTATTTAAAAAAAAAATTATATTATTATCTGTGATAATTATTTACAAACGTTCTTAAATCTTCTAAGCCTACCAGTTTTAGCTAAATTATTTATCAAAACAGCTAAAACTATAGATGTGTGTAGTTTTAGATTAATTTTAGTTTTAGGAAATATAGGCAAATGTACCAATAGATAGAGTATGAAAAAAAATTTTGCTAAATACCTCAACAGTCTATAGATAACTAATACATATCGACTTAGTTTCAAGTCACTTATAACAGTAACTTTTTCATAGTATAAAAGGAAACCAGCAAAATAACAAAAAAATTACGTGGGTGTTGCCCTAAACAAACATTCGACAATCGCGCACCCACAGTGCGCATGCGTGACTGATTTAATGACAACCAGCAATTAGTACCAAGATGGCCGCCAGCGCCCGCGCAATGTCAATATGGCGATTAATCATCGGCCATGTTCATTTCAACTTAAGCTTAATATTTATTTTTATCGCCATCAGTCGAAGACAGGTTTCCTTAATTTATCTGTATCCATATATCGTAAATTTTAATTGTTATTTGAACCTCTGTCTTCATCGGTGTGTTGGCAAGGACCGAAATAGTTTTGTTGTTTGATTATCAAGATCTATTAAACCTTATCAAAAACGATTCATTAAACATTATCTGGCTATTAGAATTTTTCTATCTCTTGAGTGTTTTTTTTCATTTTTAGTCTGTTTTTTTTATAATTCGAATATGCAAGCATTTGACTAGTATCTCAAATGATTGGAAGTTACTATGCGGCTGAAAACATGCTGGCCGTAATATTTTTGAGTGGCCTATCGAAAATTTAAATATCGAGTTCTCAATAACAAACAAAAATACATGGTAAGTATCTCGTTTCTAACACTGACCCTAATGTGATTGACCATGTCGGTTTAAAAAATTAGGTAGGTACATAGTAATTAAGTATAAGTTACCAAGAAATCTAATCAAAAATATTGATCAATTAAGTCCCTATATTTTTGGAGTGGTAAGTACTCATTACCCCATATACCCCTGTCTTTGTTTCCCGAATGGTAAGTATGTACAGAATGGTACCTAAGATGGTACCTGTTCACTCTAGACTTGAAGACTCCCAGATCATACCTTTCGAAAACAAAGACGCGGGTAATGAGTACTTACCACTACAAACATTTTAGGGAGTTAATTGATAAATATTTCTGGTTAATTTTCATGGTAATATTTTGCAAAGTCTTAGTTATAGATTTTAAGAAATATTGTTAGAAACGGGATTTTTATCATGTATTTTTTATTATTATTGAGAAATCGATATTTCGGCACCCTGACAAGCTCGTCAAATGTTTCTCAAACGTTACTGAAGTTTGTGGTAGGTATGTAACAATAAACTTTGTTATATCTTCTTCTAATTATTTAAAACTATATTAGCACGCTTCTGATATAAGTAGCCCCCTGTTGACGCAATGGGAAAGTCTCTTCCCTCAGTGCCGTGGGTTTTGGGTTCGTTTCCCGGCAGAAGCATAATTTTCTTTTCTAAAGGATATTTGTGCTTCTGGCTTCTTTTTTGTTTCGCCTGTTTCCCTACGACCATCGGAGGTTTTTTTTTAGCAAAAAAATATGTATAACAATTTGCTATTTTGTTTCTTATGTTTGTATGCTTTGTTGCTATTGTGCTTTTGGTTCTGGGTTTGATTGTGTGTGATATGTTAATTTTTCCGGCACCAACGATACACGTCTTTGAACTTAGTGCGGGGCAGTGGGTAAGAATGGGTTTGTTAAAAAAATAATTTAAAACTAAAAATGTATTTAAAAAACTTAGGAGGAATTTAATAACCAGTTTGTTTATCGGGCAGTACGACAGTTGTAAAATTTTTTGAATACCGGAAATTATAAAACTCCAAAACGACTTCATTTAAACCGATATTATTATGATTGGGTAAATAACATATAAATTATTTTTACTACACAAATAATAAAATATAATGCAAAGCTAGAGTTATGATAGTTTTATGGTTTTTTATTATTTTTACGGCATCATTTGGGAATAATGGCGGATTGATGATAGAAATGTGACTTCCCATAGATTACGAATTTCCGTATTGTTAGTAGCAGAATTAAAGACAAATTATTACTATTATTAATATTTATTTAGGTAATTAAGTATTTCATTGATTACGTGGAATTTTCGTACACCTTTGATAACACACGTTTTTAAATATTTTCTAACCAACAAAAAAGTAGGAGAGGTTCTCAATTCGTCGGAATCTTTTACTTAATGTATGTTCACCGATTACTCGAAGAGGCCTTAACCGATTTTGAAAATTCTTTTTTGTTTCTTCCCATGTGGTCATATAAAAATTTGATCAAGATCTGACCAGCAGTTTTTGAGGTATTGAGGATCAAAAACTGCTGGTACCTCAAATAAGGCGTTGAATTAATTTTATCTTGTCAAAGGTTCCGAAGATAAAGCGGTGAAGTTGGTTTGTTAAGCTTTGCTTGCGTTTAAATTATTCCAAATATTTTTTACTGCTTGATGATAAATATTTAGATGAAGGACCATAAAAAAAGCTTGATTAAAATAAAAACAATAAAATTATTAAAATATCGGATTAAACTTTAATACAACCAATACAAAGGAGACATAAAATAAAAACGAATATTCAAAATGGGAAAGCCACAAAAGATTTATTCACATTCTTATTCAAAACAACGTAAACTTCTTGCAACATCATTAATTAACACTGATACCGAAAAACCATAAACGTGTCAATTAGTTCTAGATTTTTCATTTAATTATTCCACCTGACATTGGAGCGGAATTTATCTCGGCACCTTTCGGGTCACGTCCTGTCAAACTGCTCTTTTTGTCTATGGTCTATGGTCGCCACGTCCGTCCGTCAGCGCATTTACATAAATACTACATTAGCTTTGAGTTAATTGACACATTTCGAGATTTATACCTCACCTTACAAAAAGCTGAAATCAATAGGAATGTTTAGTGCCTCCCGATCGCTTAGAACAAGGTTTGAATTTACTTTTTCTATCAATAAATATTCGGTGGCTTGCTCGATAAGATTCCTATTACCTCACACGTGTGATTGTCAAAACTCCCGGCTTGATCAAAAGCAATTTGAGCCGGATTTAAAATTCATCGTTCATTCTCAGTCAATTTCGCGTAGGCCTTTCTTCGCGCCATTTTCCGGGTCTGTGAGGCAATCTTATTTAAAATTACGCAACTTAAGAGGACGTAGACGGAAACCATACACGGATCGAAGTCCTGCAACATTCATATGTAACGCTTCATCCAATTCGAAATGTTTATGTACGAATGTTTCATCCAGCCGTCCAATGAAAATAAAATTTTAAACAACGCATCTTATACGTTCCTAGCAATCAATTAATCTCGTCGATATCAAGGCCGCGATCCCGAATCGTTCAGGACTCCTTTGATCGGACAACGTTAGCAATCATCGCAATCGAAAACAATGAAAAAATATTGTTACAGAAACAAAAGAAATCTGTTCAATCAAAATTAGCCCGATGAGGAAAACTCTTCAATGTGGCAACACCGGACGCGCGGGATTGTTGGCGCGAAAAAAACATGGCGGCCAGAGTGAATCCACGTTTATCAAAACGATCTCGCATACGAATTTGCGCCTTATCGCCCGGCGGAGAGGAGTCGGCTTCTACTATTTGATTGGAATAGATATTTTTGTGATCCGACTTTGATCTCGATAGGTCGTAAATTCGTTCAATAATGTTTGTTGAATCGAATCATCTGTTTAAGAATGGCAAGTAAATGTTTGTTTTCTATCATCCGCCGGCCGAATGTTGTTCGATTTCGCTAGTTAACGTTGTTTTGACAGTCTCAATCGTTGAAGCGCGGTAATAATGCTGTCTTCACTTCATTCACGCCGGTGTCTGCGTGTGGGCTAAATCAGATCATTCTAACTACTTGCATATGGAATTATTTTTTGGGTGCGAAATGATAGGTTTTAATCTTAAATTATTGAGCTCGTTTAAATCACGCCATAAATTGCCGATTTTAAACGCGGCAACATCGGAAGTCAGATTCAAATATAGATCGGTTATTTTCGAAATTCGTTACACAGTTGACCCTTCAGTCTGAATCAGCGATCATGAGATTTGTAATTGGCTGGAAAAATAATCACATTTTATGTAGTAAATAATTTTTTTAACTAATATTTACTCTTTATTAATAATTATAATCTACGCTAATCAGAAGCGTCTGATCTAAGAAGTTCGCATCCCAAAAGCTTCAATCGAAACAATTTTAATTTTTCCCCCCAGCGAGAAAACTCGCAACAAGGAGTAGGTAACCCGGGACTAAATCAATATGATATGACAGTTAGGGTCAATTTATGGCCCCCGGTTAATTACAAGCGGGCGGGGCGTCCCAGGGGTGGGGGTAATAGGGAGGGGTAGGTAGGGGTGGCATCTAATGAGTTGTGAAGACGTCGAGATCGTTGCGTGGCGTTGTTTGACGCGATAAACTATTTATTTGTGTTGATGTTGATACTTAAAAAAACAAAACGCGGCTATTACAACATTAGATCACATATGCTATAGTCAATTTAAAGAAAACTCCGCTTCACAATCAGTCAAATTTGCCAAACACACACACATTCAAATTTATCAAAAATAAACAAAAACGATTTCTACGTTCCTCTAGATACGAATAGATTAGATTAGATTTCACCTTACGAAGTTTTTAGCAAATCAGGTTTTTTTTATGTTTGATAGGCAAGCATTTGACCACTATATCACCTGATGGAAAGCGCTGATGCGGCCGAAGATGTAGCTTATATTTCGTTTCGTCGTCTATTTTCCGTGGACACTTTTACCCGGACCTGAAATTTATGATTTGGTAGATTGATACTTATCTAATCATTTATTTGGGACAGTAAGTTATATGATATACTTGTTGAGAATAATTAAACGCAAGCAAAGCATAAAAAAACCGACTTCACCGCTTTATCATCGAAACCTAGATCCCCCAGCTTTCAAATAAAAAAAGAAACATCAAAATCGGCTCACAACGAAAGAAGTTGTAAGGTAACTTTTGAAGTCGGGTAAACCAGGGCATCGTCAAAGTACGCATTATACGTCACAAAATAGACATTATTGACGATATTTCAAGAACTACTGATCAGATCTCGATCAAATTTAAATGGTACTAATTAGAAAGCAATATCTTTCAAACTAAAAACAAAAAAAAAAATCGAAATCGGCTCACGTGGAGAGAAGTTATGAGGTAACACACATAAAAAAAAAGTACGACTTCGGCGATGCAAAAAAGAGGGTTATAATTTCAGCACCTTGTGGATGTAAGCATGTATGTTCGTTTGTTTCCTTACAGTGTCAAAACGAATAAACCTGTTACACCATATTCGTAAGGGTATCATTGAATTCGTCTCCGCTGTCTAAGGATAGGTTTTTATCTATACTTCTATATCTATACTAATATTATAATCTATACTTCTATACTTTATATTATAAAGAGGTAAAGTTTGTTTATTTGTAATAGATAATCTCTGAAACTACGGATCCGATTCTGAAAATTCTTTCACTAATAGATAGCTACACTATTGCTGACTGTCATAGGCTATGTTTTATTCGGATAAAAGTTAGTTTTCAGTTCTAAATAATAATATTCGTAAAACAAGTCGGATAAAATCTAGCTATCTAGCCGTTTTATCGGCGTACGCTGACTGAACGGTTAGACATAGGTGAATATAATGTATCGCAAAAATGTTGGCCTTTACGAGTTTTATAAAAAAGTCCGCGACAGCATATGTTTAACATGTATGTACAGTTAAGAAAAAATACCTTTCTTTGTTAAAAATCTAAAAATATTGCGGCTTTTGTTTTGTTGTCTTTTTGAGGCGTTCAATATTAAACAGCTCCAAGGTACCATGTCATTGTAATGTAACCGAAGATCGTGAATAAAAAAAAAAAAAAAAGATACATAATTAAAGCAAATCTGAGTCCAATCGAAAATCGGAAAGTGGGTATTATTTAGCTTGCAAGATTTGATTACAGACCGACATATAGATAGATAGATAGATAGGGACAAGTGAAACTAAATAAAAGCTTGTAATAATTAAACGCAAGCAAAGCTTAAAAAAACCTACTTTACCGCTTTATCTTCGGAACCTTGATCAGATTTAATGTATTAAACACGCATTATTGACTATAACTCATTAACTAGAGATCAGATCTTGATCAAATTTCAATGAGACCACATGAAAAGTACCAGCTTCTAAATAAAAAAATAATTATCAAAATCGGCTCATAACTAAAGAAATTATGAGGTAACTTTTGAAGTCGGTTAAACGAGAACATCGTCAAGTAGTTCACAAAATAGGCATTATTGACGATATTTCAAGAACTACTGATCAGATCTTGATCAAATTTAAATAGGACCAATTAGAAAGCAACATTAAAACTAAAAAAAAGTTTTCGAAATCGTTTCAGGTGGAGAGAAGAGGTAACACACAAAAAAAAAAAAAAAAAAATTGACATGAGTACCTTCTCCTTTTTTGGGAACTCGGTAAAATTAGCATATAGTCTATTAACTGTAACCGAATAATTTTGACTCAATATATATACAGCAGGTATATCGTGTATTGTATGTCGTTTAGTAACGCGATGTACCGACACACGCCGATAATCTAACATCATTGTTTATGGCTGACGTCCATCATTTCAATTTTCACTATTAATTTTGCGTGTGGCAACCCGTAGCCTACTTGTTTCGGCCTGATTGTCAGTTTGGTGTAGATTTTAGATAAATAGAATCTATAATTTTGCAGTAAATTATAACTTTATGTAGAAATATAGTAATTATGGAGATTAAAGCAGAGTGAGCTTGGCCGTGCGGTTGCATTTCGTCCAGTTTTGTTATGTAAAACGCTTTTTGGAATCACATCACACACACACACATACACTCACAACCAAATATAATTTAAAAACAATCAAATCCATTATCTTTCTAATAACTTTAATTAAACAAGATAAAAAAGATTTGAACCGTGTTATTAGTTGAGTTTGTATAGATTTAGAATAATTTAGTTATAATGAAATTCACTGTAAAAAAAATTAAAAAAATTTGATAAAATAAAATAATACAATAATTACACGCCGATCAAAGATACCTTAATAATTAGGAAGAAAACTTGTTTTTCTACCGGGAATCGAACCCGATAGCAGCTGCTTATATTATCATTATGTATTAATAAAATAGCAGTTATTTGTGAATGATTTAATAATTAGTTTCATAGGACAATGTTTTTCACAATAGGTACAAGAATGTGATACTATATTTAAAAAAAAATGCCCCCACGTAGGGACGTAATGTCTCCCTATCTTGAGTTAAGGTTTCTGTTTAATAAATTATGTATATACTGACAAATTACATAAAATAATCTAAATGACCGATTTTGCCACACAAAATAATTTTCGCGACTAGCAACACTGCCACCTATTTACGCGCAATTACATCGGTCGAGTGTTCACGTCAGTTGTCAATCAATCATCTGGGCTGGATGCATGTGTGCGGTAAATTAATGTTTTTGCTGGTAACATTCTATTTTCGGATCGGGTGATTTGATTGCATGCGGATTTTGTGGTTTAACTAAAGTTTATGCTTTTGATTTTTAAAGCAAAATATTAATTAAGCATAACTTGTATTTAAACTATTTAAACATGTGCTTTTTTTCCTTTTTACAAGCTTTTGTTTACCTTGCAATGTTTTTTTTTAATTTTGGCTTCGCAATCTTGTCCATTTAGCCAGTGTCAAGTGATAATACATTTCAAGTGTATTTTATATTAAAAGTCCTAGTCACAGTCAAAGTCAAATGAAAGAGTCAAGGTCCAGTCATAGTCAAGTCATGCCCTAGTAATGTGTACTTTTCTAGAACTTCTATTGGAGTTTTGAAGCGAAGGCGAAAATCACGTTTTTCAAATTTGTATGATTTGCCTACACTTATGCATGTTCTCTAAGTATAAATAATCTAGCATTATTACACATTAACACTCGAAGAAGCACAGCATTAGTAAAATTATACAAAAACAACAACGCCATTTTTTCACTTTCGCAGCAAAACTCATACAATGTTTGTTTGTTAGTTTGATTAGATCAAATCTTGCAAGCTGAATAAGACCTACTGCCTCTTATTCTAAGCAGTTGGATTTTATACACGTTGGTCCAGTTCCGATGACAATGCATTTATATGGTACGCATGACCTAAATTGACTCCCAGGATTAGCTCCAGGAAACGGAACTATCCAACGGACTACAGCACAGAAACCAAGTTTGTTTACGCGTTTAATTATGAGAGCAGGTTTTTAATTTTACCCTTATTTTTATATAAATTTATGTTTTTTGCTAACAACCGTTCTCTTTGGAGATCTTTGAGGGAGGCCTATATCCAGCAGTGGACTTCTTGCGGCTGAGATGATGATGATGATGATGATATATTATTTAAGCATGCTACATCTTCGGTCGCATCATGACTTTCCATCAGTTGAGATTGTGGTCAAATGCTTGCCTATCCGGCATAAAAAAAACATGGCTGCTGCACTCAGGGTGGAATCCTGATAAGGTATCCCTTCTTGGTTAGCAGAACAGACATGTAATGTATTCGCATTAAATTATGATGTTAAATATTAAATTGGTTGTCTCCTAAAATCTTGTTTTTAATATATTTTTTTTGTTAGTTTATATAACATAGAAATTATTAATACTACCAAAACTTGGAGCAAAACCTAGACTTTCAATATATTATGGGTATAAATTACTTTAAATTATTCTTCGTAAATGTTGACAACTACTGAACTGTTGGCTTAATTTGGCACATACGCTCTCTCAGCGGGTATTGGGTTTGATTCCCGGTGAAAACACAACTTTTATCCCCAAACCAGAAACACACCGTATTTGGGTGTGATTCTGTTTGATGTGAATGTTTGACTCCCACGACACAAGTCATCGAACTAGTGTGGGGCTGTGAGTGTGAAAGCGTTAACTAAGCCTACGGGTAGGTCATTTGCCGATAGAATCGAATTTAAGTTAAGAAAACATTGTTTATTCATAAATGTTGTGTTTGCATTTCATCCCAGGACCTTAGTCCGGATAGCCACAGAATAAATAATGTGGAGCATCAATCACAATTGCAATTTTGTTCCACTTGTCCCAATTGATTGGTAATTGACTTCAACAGCGTCCAAGGTGGTCGTCAAGTCGTCATACTCATACGTCACACTAAAACTAGAGACTTTAAACTAATGTTATATTTAAAAAAAAATGTCCTAGTAAAAAAAAAGTGTTTTATACAAGGATTTGACCACTATCTCAAATGATAGAAGATTACACGCTTACAGGGTTGCCATCACCTAATTGGCCGACGCCGGATAAATACTTCAAAACCCCCGGACATTTGGATGAAATTGAGTATTTTTCCGGACAACATGTAAAAAATATTTTTACAACTGAATTTAAAACATCACTTAGATTGACATATTTTTATTCAATTATAATATTATGTTTGCTATTCTATGATAAAAAAAAATATAAAAATCGAATTTAAACTTATAGCGTAACAAATAAAATACTCAAATAAAATTAAAGATTATCCTCGAGAGTCAGTTTTTCTAGGGCTGGCGTGTTCATGACCCTTAACCATATATTCACTTGCATTAGTAGGTTGTGTGTAATAGTAGCATGAACTTGTCAAAACGCTAGCCTATCCGGGTTAAAAAAGAAAGTAATTTTGTCGAACTCCAATTACTTATTGATATAATTTAACCCTTCCACTTTCAGTTACTCATTACCATCAAACAAAAGAACTCCCAGACAAAACAATAACAAGTTGTTTTAATAAGAATGTGCTCTGTAATTACGGCCAATCAGTCGGCCTGTCAGTCCACCTGTCAATCATGCCTGATGGCTTGACGTTGACGCAATCTGGAGCGCTGATCGATTGATTTCAGCCGCAAAAAATGCTTGGAATTAGTTGTGATATTGAAATTAATTAATTTTGGTTGTATAATTTTCTAGTGGTGATTTATTTTATTAGGACAGATTTGTGATGTTTCATAAAAGATTACAAGTAATATATTAATTTAACAACAGAAAGTACGAAAACAGTTTCTAAAATGTATCTAATATGGTCAGTACCACGGTCCGCTTGTAGCACTAGATATTAAAACATAACAAATACATAAACGCTTTCACACTCAAAGCTCCACACTTAGTTCGATGAATTGAGTCGTGGGTGCCGGAAACAATCCCATCACACACACATTTACAACCAGAACAAGGAACACAAATTTCCCTTGTAGAGAAAATGTGTGTTCCCACCGGGAATCTTATCCAACACATTAAGCAATGTAGAAGAGGAAAAGAAAAACATGTGGCACTCGGGGACTGCCGCGGTAAAGCTATTGCATAGCATTTTTTATCAACTTATGCAATTATAATTATTTATTTATTTTATTTATGCAGTTTTTTTTTCTGCCACCTAGAGGCGAGTTGCTGAACTAAAGAGACAAGCGTGATATTTCAAAAAAGCCATTAAACGTTCTTTTATTCATCGATAGATGGCGAAACTAAAAAGTATCACCGCTGTGCCGGTCGGAGTGGGGGGTGTTAGGTTATTTTCGTTACGGAATTTCTGGATTCGGTCTCCACGCTCAAGGCCCGCGATATAGCCTAGAAAAAATAAACGCGCGACGCCATCGTATAAAAAAATGGTTAATGTATGTGGGACAATGTGGGTGTATGTTAGACACAAGGTATATTTGTAACGGTCGAATGTATATCAATGATTTTTTTTCAAATTTCATCCAAAACTTTGAAATGTAGATTTTATCTGCTAGTCATTAAGTTCTAGTAAGTAGTGCATTATAACTTACATAGCACATTAACAGGAGGCAATATTAAACCTGGTACTATTTCATGTTAACAATGGCAACAATATATTCATTACCATCGCGTGCAGTAACTTATTCAAACATGTTTAATAGTAATGTTAAAAATAACGTCGTTAAAACAACTAAGTAGTACTGAACTAACTAGTAGTCGCGTGGCAGCCCTACGCAGCGTACGAATCACGTTTAGTCGTACGACACGATCGCGATACGACTGCGACAATACATGTTTCAATTTACTAGGTTTTGTCTTACGGTTTTTGTAATCTTACTATTTTAGTAGTGGAAGGACTCTTTGGCAGAGTCTGCTTGGGGTAGTACTACGTGTGCAAGCAAAGTGGGCGAACATTACTGTATTCCGGATTGAAAGGCAATTTTTCCAACTAAGCTAACGGTCAGTTCAAAACAAGTCGAGTTTGGGTTCATTTGATTTGTCTTGATAAGTTCTCTGGTTATATAACTTTTTAATTCTTTTTTATTTACAATTAGTAAAAGCTTGATTTTTTAAATCTTGTTATTGATCAAGCGAAGCGAGATCTCTATGTTGACTTTGGTCGTTCAGCACTTTGTCCGTCCGTCCGTCCGTATGTCAGAGGCATCTAGCGTCTAAACCATATAAGCGAATGACTTCAAGTTCTCATATGATATGTAAAACTACGGCCCAAAGCCAGAAATGACATTTAAAATTATATAAATGAAAATATTAAGGGGGCTCCCATACTTGTAAGTGGCGAGCAAAATATTTTTAATTTTTTTATCTACCCTTGTAATTTTGAAAAGGGCTTATCAAGTAGAGTTTGAAACCGGTTTAAAAAAAATCGATATTGGAAAAAAAAAATTTCGTAGGCCACTAAAGTCACTGTTTTTAGACCTATTTTGCCCTGAGGTCTATCTTAAAAACGGCTTCACGCTGAAAGCTAAAACTTACGTGTAATATCCGTTATATCCTGTACTTTAACAACATATCAACTATAGAAAAAAAGCTATAAGCAAGTAACCTCAAAAGTTTTTCTGTATGAGGCAAAATGTAGGCGCGAGATCTCAGTTCGGCGCGAATGACTAGTAATAAATTAAATTAATCAAACAGTCACCAATCATTGGGAGTAATAGTACAGATTTCAAGCCAATCCGATACTGCAGGTAACGAAAGTTATTGTTACGGTAAAACTTCATATTTATTAGCTTGGGTGTGATAAGTATTTTATTGAATACTGCGCATTTCAATAATATTTTTTTTGTTTTAATTTTATAATAACGCTACTGTTATATTTTTCTGGTTTATGTATTTTATACGATATGATAAAATAAGCTAACTTTTATGCTTAACATTTGTTCGTGTTTGTATATGTGTAATTATAAGAATTTTAATTGCAAGTGTGTGAGTGTTTATACCCACGAATTATTCTTTTCTATTTTTCATACATTATTTTAATTTTTGTGTCTTATTATCAAATATATAGATTTGCTGCCCGTGGTACAACTAGCGATCCTATAATAAAATAATTTTAAACGAAGGTGTTTTTTTTAATGAATACGACATAATAATTTAAATTGTCAGTAAGACTAATATTTCTATTTATTAACCAGGTACTCCCATATCAGTGTAATAACTTCCTATTGGTGGGACTAGGAGCCTTCCCTAACAGGGACAGATTCTAGATTTTTAACTGCCCGTTGGTGTAGTTGGGTGCGCGTCTCTAAGCAGCGAGTATCGGGTTCGATTCCTGACGGGCAGTTTAAGTTATCTCCCCAAGAAAAAAACGTGTTTCTGGTTCTGAGTGTGACGTGAATATTTCTGGCACCGAAACTAATCGAAGAAGTGCACAAAAACTTTAATTAAACGAACTGCAAAAGAATGGCTGCTTCCGTTCTTGTTTCGAGATAAGTATAATTCAGGCCTTTTCAAGTCAAGAACAGGTATCTTCTAGGCAAGCATGTCTAAGTGTGAAAACGTTTATTTTTATGTATATATAATCCACTGACAAACTGCAACACAATCTTGTTCTCGAATTGAAACAAATGCAAGGTAGGTATTTGTTGTAATTAATAAATAATAATTAATAGTCCGTATTAAACACGCGCTAACATGACTTTGGAAAAGATGCTTCATGTTCCACTCAAAAAGAAAACAGTACCAATAAACTCTATGTTTAATACGTTAGTAAATAATTTCAAATTATTAATATCACGTGTTTTTCCACTTGGAAAATATTTTTCACATCAAATTAAACGATTAATCATGCCGTCTCACGACGGAGCATATGTCAATATTTTATGTAAATATCGAGTCGTTGGTATTTTATGGTTTCCTGTTATAGAAGCTTGTTATTAATAATTGGAAATTATGTTAATTTAATAAATGACCCGGTTGATTAACTGTATAGGGACTAATATGTCATTATAATTAGGTAGTTTGTATTGATTAATTTTATAGATAAACTTATGGATTTTTAGCACATCATCAAATTGACATAAACTTTTTTAACAATAAAATATAATTAAAAATAAAATTAGCGTTTCCGATATCTAGATCGATAATTGTTTCGGCATAACTTAACCGCATTTAAATTAGCAGTATTATCTTTGCAGATATTTAAAATTCATAGCTTCATATTACAAATACAACTATAGTAAACATCTGTAACCCGATCTCCAAAGTTGGGAGTTGTGACTCAGCGCATTCCGCCGCGTCTGTAGTACACTGTACAGTGGGGAGAGTGACGTAATTAATTTCACTATTAGCTCGTGCATTTCTAGTATTTTAGTTTAATGGTAACTCAAAGCAATGTTGCAGATAATGTTATTTCGAATTCTTATCAGTTTTAGTATTTTGGATATAAATAGCATCACCTTCAGCTAGCAACATTACTATATAATATTATACAACAGATCTATAGCACTGGCAAGGTTTTTTATCTCTTTAATAAGCTAGCGATTGACTATCTTACCTGATAACTTGAAGTAACTTACTTTTTTATCTATACATATATGATGAGTTAATCGAGTGACCTGTTGTAATGACCTGCGGTTTTACCCTCAGGATAACATTTTATATCTTGACTTTGTATATTTTACTACTTCTTTATACGAGTATTTATAATACTCCCAGAGATAACATAACTCTTTGTTTACATAGACAGGAGTTTTAAAGTGTTTAACATGTTAAAGTTATTATGTGTTAATAATAATAAACGCAAGCAAAGCTTAAAAAAACTGACTTCACCGCTTTATATTCGGAACCTTGATCCACCAGCTTTTAAATAAAAGAATCATCAAAATCGGCTCACAACGTAAGAAGTTGTGCGGTAACTTTTGAAGTCGGGTTAACCAGAACATCGTCAAAGTACGCATTATTCGTCACAAAATAGACATTATTGACGATATTTCAAGAACTACTGATCAGATCTTGATCAAATTTAAATGGGACCAATTAGAAAGCAACATCTTTCAAACTAAAGAAAAATTTTCGAAATCGTGGAGAGAAGTTAGGTAACACATATAAAAAAATAAAATAAAAAAATACAGTCGACTTGAGTACCTCCTCCTTTTTTCGGAAGTCGGTAAAAAGTTTCACATGTCTAATAATCGCACATTATTAGTTAGGTATAACTTTAGTTTATCATCTATAACTACATCATCACTTACTATGAGGTTTGGTAGTGTTCAACACTAGCCTACCATACATAATGTAGAGTTGGCTAGCGGTAGTGCTACCGGCGACCGAAAACATACATTAACTTAGGTTAAGATTATGTTTATGTTATTTCAAATAACTTTTGTGTAGGATAAGTAAGATTTAATTTGAAAAAAAATAGAATATAAATAATGCGCCGTTGAGTTTCTAGCTAGGTTCTTCTCGAATATTACTTTAATGAGTGCCTCTATAGGGCTCACGTGAATAATCCATATTGAATTTAAATTTCAATAAAAGAACATACTATTAATTATTATACCTTCTATGCCAGGGTCTTAGTATGATTAAACTAGTACTACTTCTAATAGAAGATATTGGCATCGATAGGTACACATTTTTGAAGAGATAATGGATAGATACATAGTGATTAATATCATAAAATGTTTACTATTACGCGTTCATACGCGAGTGAAGTTGCGGGGCACAGTTTCCTATAAAGTTCCTTCCCTTGCAAACAGTACGTAAAGTCAGGGTTGTCACTGCAGGTGCGATCGCCGCGCGCCGGATGTGAGCGAGCGTGACTCGCCGAGCGCCGGCCCTGTTGAACGCTGGGGTGACCATGTGCGAGTTGTTTTTGAGAGGGTAGCGAAATATTAGAATTACTTTAGGTTTGTAGTGAAAAATGTAATTGATGTATATTGTTGTCTAAATCTAATTTTAATAGTGGAATGTCTAGTAATTTGATGATTCTTGTAACAGAAAGTTTATGTGAGATTTAAACATCTAATTTGGATATTTCAAAATAACAGCATTATTCGCGAATTAACATTATTGGTTTAAATTTAAAACTGCTGAAAGTTGTCTTTACTATTTTGTCCTCAAAAAAACGTCACTTAATGAACAAACATCTTCACTTTCCATCGGGTGAGAGAGTGGTCAAATGCTTGCCTATCTATCATAAAAAAAAAAACAAAATCTTAAAACATGCCATCTAAAGATCTTATACTTTACAAAATATCGAGAAATCGAAAACCTATTTAATTTTCGATTAATTATCACCCGATTTTTAAGCTTAAGACACAAACAAACATCAAAATATGCACGTTTATTACAATATTAGAAGAACTGTTACTACCAATAAGATTGTATTATTTTTTTGTATTTGTTTTTTATGGTGTTTAGCCAAGCATTTCACCGCGATCTAATCTGTGAGCCATTATATTCCGGTTTTCCTATTTTCTTAAGTGCACTTCGTTATATTGAAATATTTCTAAATCATTATTTGCGTTTCAACTAGGAGGAAGCACCTCCTATACTTTACTCATAAAAACAATAAAACAATATCCTGCAACTCGTTAAACCTCTGTCACCCCACAGACTCCGGCGTTAAGTGACGATGATCGACAAAAACGAATGAAGTGCGATTATATTAACACAAGCTCTCATCAATTTGAAGAAAAAATATAACACTGGATAACAAATGATGTTGTTTGTTACGCGAGAGGGGACCGTTGTGGAAAATGGGCCTCAAAAGGCCCGGAGAGGCCCAGAAAGGACTGAAAGCGTGATGTATTATAGGCAGCTTGGAGCCTTGTAAGTGATCCATAGCGCCTTGGATCTATTGATGTGACATGACGACGCCGATTTGCGATGAAAGGTGTTTTTGGCAATTTTTTGACTTGCTTTTTGCTGTGAAGTGCTGAGAAGTGCTGTGATCTGTCGGTTGAGGTTCCATTTTTCATTATTCGCCAGCTGTTGAATCCCGGGTAATGATCCATGTAACGCCAAGATTTTTAGCTCGATTTTGTCGACATAGATTATGAACATTTTTGAATTGGATTAATTGAAAGAGAACTCTTTATACCTTTTTAAGTGAGCCGATTCTTTATAAATACTTTAATTAGGCAGCAGAGAAAATCTATTTATAACATTTTATATCTGATTGGGTAGTGTTCTGACTGTTCTCAACCATCACTCTCAAATTATAAGATAGAAGTCGAACGCTAGACTACAAGAGACTAAAATCCTTAAGAAGTACGGTAACATTTATTTGAAAATCCTACAAAGGAGATACAGGCCATTATAAACGTTGCTTAATCTGGTCAGTAAGTTATAAATTCACAATCATTGTATTTTAATAAACGCAACAATGGTAACTTCAAACTACAATATTCTATTTTGTTCTGTAATGTCTTAAGTCAATGACCAAATTACCAAGTATTTCTGACATCCATTGTCAACTCAAAAGCTTTTATTTTTGGAAATATTGAATAATCCTTTCTACACTTATTTATTATTGTATGATTGCTGCCAAAGCTCATACAAAACATCAAACATTTTGCTTGTAACAAACAATTTAGCAAGTCATCCGTCGGGTCTCACAAAAGTATCAATCGAATGAAAAAATATCATTTAAATGAATAATAGCAATTAAAAGTCATCAATAGGGAATCAAGGGGGTCACTCAATCAAATGATTGACGAATCATTCACAAAAAAATATCAAAGATGATCGTTTAGATTTGTTTTTGTATTTTTTTGGTTGTATCGTTGGAGAATGATAGCTATCATTTTGACAGTTGTTTGAATTTGTTTGAAGTAATTTAGAATTGTAGATTAAAAAGAAAGGAATGTCGTTTTTAAACACCCACAATTTCTTCAAACTATTAAGAATCACATACAGAAACAGTTGCATAGATAAAATAATATTTATTCATTAATAAATTACAACTATTAATGTTTTTATCGCATATATTTTACACTAGCTGTGTCCCGCCGCTTTGTCCGCGTATTGACCTATGTAACCATCAACATCCTGGGCTTGCTATGCATATTCTAAATCCATACTTAGTATTTTTTCAGAGCAATTTTTTCAATATTTAACTATTTGAAGACGATAAAGTCCCGTTATATTACTTAAACTAACTGCGAAACTTAAAAAGTTATTATTATTTTAAGTTCGAAAATTAATAAAATCCAAAAAAGCCTACTAATATTATAAATCCGAAAGTTTAGTGTAAGTATGTTTGTTCACGCTTGACCGCTGAACGGATTTTGATGAAGAAAATTTTTAATTTACATAGCTTATACCTAGGATTAACGCATAGCCGTGCCCCGCGGCTTCGTTCGCTATTATCAAGTTAAAAAGTATTTAACTTGATAATAGCGAACGAAGCCGGGGGGCACGGCTTGTTATACATACGACTGTTACGAGCATTTAAATAATATAAGAGTCACTTGGGTAACATAGCTAACCAATTCAACATTTCGGTTATTCGCACTGCAAACTGCTATCGTTTCGTCACAGTGTGATGGGTAGGAGATAAAAAAGCAGAGTCACGATCCGTCCATCATTCTAATTCTATTGAGACGACACTGCTTGTCTGTGCTCTGTGACGGAAAACACCGACGGAGTGCTCCACTTGGACCTCGAAGTCACAATACAAACTAGTGTTATTAACGCGAAAGATTTTGGAACGAAGTTCCTTGTCGCACGTTACGCTCTGGACACGTGGCGAAGATTTAGGCCGAAGAATTCACGACACTTATGCTATGTTGTCATTTTAGTAGAAATAATTCGAATCTTATCCAGCCAGAGAACGCTCAGCTCGAGGGATGCTGGTTCGAACCCAGACTCTTAAATAGACTTTTGAGTAGATTCGGTTTTTGTAGCTATTTCTAGTATTCGTGAGCTTAGGTACGTTCTTTTTGAGCTTAATGTAAATTTTTGAAACTGGCAATTAAAATCATTAATGTGTTCCTTTTTTAAGGCCCGTATGATTAAATATTTTTTTAATTTTAACTGTAAATCGCAAACAACTTTTTCTTGAGCTTTATTACACTCAGCCCACAGCAGATTCAAATACTTATGTCGTGTGTGCCGGAAACATACACATCAAACACACAATCACATCCAGAACCAGATACAAAAATTTCCCTTGTGGAGAAAACTTGTGTCCCACCGGTAATAGAACCAGAACTAACTAATGCCAGCGAGCAGTCCACGTTTAAAAAAAAAATGTTGCCTATTGTTTCTGTACATCATAATTATTTATATGGTATTGTATTTAGGTAGGTAAAAAAAATATCCTCTTGGCTCTTCCACCTGTTTAGACGAGCTACACAGCGCCAAGTGGACCATACCAACCAATGACAGGCGCGCCGACAAAGCGGCCTCACCGATCATTTCTAATTGTGTGATTCTACAAAACTCATTGTTCAATACGAAATCTTTATCTCGCAACAAAGTTTATCTTTACAATTCGAAATTATCATCGAAACTCACGATTTTCATTCAATTGTAATTAATAGGAGGAACGTGAAAAAAGGTTGTGTAAACTGCGAGCAAGTGTAGTACTGAACTAACTGAAACGTGGCTTTCATATTCGAAGTAATTCTGACTAATTCTATCCAACAATTTAGATTTTTGTAGTTTGTGTGTCAAAATGCTCGTTGGCTTAGTTGGATCGCCTTCTAATTTGCGAGTTCGATTCCCAGCGGGTACACTAGCTTTCTCCCAAGGAAAATTTGTGTTTCTGGTTGTTGTGTGTGACGTGAATGTTTCCGGCACCAACACAAGTCATCGAATGAAGTGTGGGGCTGTGAGTGTTAAAGCGTTTATGTTTCTGTTTATGTTTTACATCAAAAGATATATAGATAGATAGAATAGAATAAGTGTAAAACAGAGTGGAGTAGACAAACATTTCCATTCTCACAGTTCATTAACTGCCTATTTTGAAAACTTAATTAGCGTATCATAACATAAAAAACACATAACATAAACGCTTTCACACTCACAGCCCGACACTAAGTTCGATGACTTGTGTCGTGGGTGCCGGAAACATTCACATCACACACACAATTACAACCAGAACCAGAAACACAAGTTTTCCTTGAGGATAAAACTTGTGTTCCCGCCGGGAATCGAACCCGATACCTCTGCTTAGAAGGCAAACGCTCGCCCATCTTAGCCAACGATTATTAAATAATATAATATATTCTTAGCTGACGATCCAGTTGGCGCAGTGGACAAATCTCTACCTTCTCTGTCGTGGGTTCTGGGTTCGATTCCCGGCAGGAGCAACATTTCCCTTCTCATAAGACATTTGTGCTTCTGGTTATGTGTTTGTTTGTTTGATTAGATGCATTGTTTAATTTTGCTCTAAAATTGCTTCAGACGTCTGTCCCTATAGTAAAGTACCAGGTAAGCAGAAACCAGTAAATAGTTAGAATTAATTTTTTTATACAAAACGATTATTTTGACACTTAGTTACAGATTATGTTACTAGAGGGTGAATCATTCTGATTGCAATTGGGTAGAGCTAAGACAGTTCTTAGCTCTACGAGATTGAAATCATAATTTACCATCATGATTTACACAATTCCAATGAACATACTTTATCACCGCGGATTTCATCACGATATTCTCCGATTTTTTTATTTGTTATAGGCAAATATTTGAACACTACCTCACCTGATGTTAAGTGACGATGCGATCGCCGATGGAGCACGCCTGTCTAGAAAATACCTATTCACTATCGACTTGAAGACCCCTAAATTATACTTATCTGGGAACACAGGCACACAATTCACAATTTGACAAAGGTCAAGCCCATGGTAGGACTTGAATCCACGACCGTCCGATCTGTGGGCGCCTCTACTACCACTGAACACCGCTGAACCAGTGGTCGGGACCAAAGATCATACTTTCACAATATTATTATTAGCTCGCAAACAAAACGACGCCTTTTCACAAACGAGTCATAAATCGATGATCGATTTATAGCATTTTTACAACCGCCTGCATCCTCAGACAAAATTAATTAAGCTGAATTCATTTCGCAATCAGCTAAACTTAAATTAACTTTTACTTAGGCTTGTATGTTGTCTTCAAAAGACTTATGGCAACCAACAGTCGTAAACGAATCGGCACTGTTTGAGCAGAATTAAGGGCGTTTATTTGTGACCATCGATCGGTTTCGAGCGCCAGTGTGAAAGCGTGTTGATGAGATTATTAAAAACTTAAGTCGTTACTAACGACTCAAGATTTGAGGGGATGGTTTTGTAATATCACTTATCGGCACATGTAAGAAGTCAGATTTATTTTATCCATCTGCAACAGCAAATGTACATAAAAACTAACTTCTTAATACACTATGAATCTGCCCGTTTTGAACTGCCCGTTTGCTTAGTTAGGTATAGAATAGTAGGCCTTTTAAGCAATGGTATCGGGTTCGATTCCCGGCGGGAACACAAGTTTTCCCAAGAGACATTTGTGTTTCTGGTTCTGGGTGTAATTGTGTGTGTAATGCGAATGTTTCCGGCACCCACGACACAAGTCATTGAACTTAATGTGAGTGTAATTTTTTTTTATCTAGATTGTTGTTAAGCAGATTTACTTTAAAAAGTATTATTTTTCTATATATCTACGAGTTCTCCACACTTAATTTTATGTATCCTCACTATATTTTACTTTCCTTGTTTCAGATTCCTATAAATGTTATGACTTAAACATCAAACCAACGTAAGTTTTTTTACATTTTAAGAAATATTAATGTAATTTTTTTTGCGGAATAAAAATCTAGTGCCTTATAATTATAGAAGTTGTGGTTTAATTGAACCTTTAAATATAATATTATATTGAAGAGGTATTGCCGCCAGCATGGTAGGCACGCTACCCAGCGGTACAGCTCGGGCGGCTTCTAGTGAGCTGTTGTATAGATATTATATGAATAATGCTATTTGTTCCTCTCCCTATCCAAAGGTCGACTGGAAGAGAGCGATAAGTCCGCCCATTGTATTGTTAATATTCCGATATTTGATTGATATTTTTCAAATGCGCACGAAGCCTCTGGCATTCAGGTTCATTGTGCGCACTGCAAAAAAAAAAGGAGTGGAACTCCTGACCAGAGTCTCCGTTCTCAGATAAGTATAATCTTGGAGTCTTCAAGTCAAAAGTGAATAGATATTTACTAAGCAAGCTTGCTCCATCGTTGACCGCGTTGTCACATAACATCAGGCGAGATAGAGGTCAAATGTTTGCCTATCAAATTAAAAAAAATGATATCTATTCTACTCTACTCTTATCTTGATTAACGCGGGAGAAGTTGGAATTAAGACTGCTGTACGGACACACGCCTCTAAAGCCATTATCCATCGTAACCGCCCTGGACTAGTTCTAATAATACATCAATACCAGATCTACGTGTTCTGTACGTGTTGTGCAGTGTCTCGTGAATATTTAAAAGGAGTCCCGTCTCGCGTCTCTGACTAACATTGCGTAGGGGTTGCCCAGGTATGAATAAAAACAAAAGGATTTTTATGTAACTAAAAGACGAGACTAGCTAGTATATAGACTGATTTTGATGATACAGTTTAAAAGAGTAACTGGAGTATTTTTAAACTTTTGCCACATGTTAGACGTCAATCTACTCCATCTAGGCATAGGAAGACTCCTCGCAGACGTCAGATCGTTCCGGTTCAGTTTGTTGCTGCGGGTTAAAAATGCTAATTTTGTATGAAATGCTTGTATTTATTTTTGTTGTCTAATATTTTGACCATTATCTCATGTGATGTTATGAGCTCAACAGACATCTCTAACCTTTAAGATACTTGTTCACTCTCAACTTAGAGACTTCGAAACGCAGACCTTAAAAATTAGTTCCACTCCTTCGCAGTACGCATAATGTATATGGAAGCATAAGTTTTATAAAATATCTTACATAAAAAAGCGGTGTCGCAAAGCATTATGTTTGTTTGTCGTATGATGGAATAAGGATGGCCAAGGAATTGCATATCATGCAATTCCTTGGCACATTCATGGTACACACACCAATGTTTAAAACTGGGATCTAATCTGGGAACCTTCAAATCAAGAGTGAAAAGGTATTTTCCAGGCAAGCATGCTATATCTTCGGCCGCATTATCGTTTTCCGTCACGTGAGATAGTGGTCAAACAATTACCAATCGAGTTAAAATATATATATATAAAACCTTTTTGTAAATTGGTTCACAGCTGGAATTTTAGTGAAAAAACCGATGCCTCTAAAACTTATGACTTTTTTTTTATGCCTGGTAGGCAAGCATTTCACCACGATCTCACCTACTGGAAAGTGATGATGCGGCCAAAGATGAAACATGCTTGCCTAGAAGGTTCACTCTTGACTTGAAGATTCCCAGATCATACCGTTCGGGGAAGAAAGACGAGGGCAATGAGTTCCACTCCTTCGCAGTACATTTTTTCAACTAATTTGTTATTCATAACAACAAATTAAGCGCAATACTTAGATAAAGAAGTCATGCCGCACTAAACCAAGTTCACTCCTCAATAGAGCACATGTCTTGTCCAGACAGAGCGTGAATATTTAACGCGTGTCCCGTCTCGTCCAATCGACTCTATTTGTAGAGTTCGAGGAACATCGGTAGAGACGCTGATTTGTAGAGCAGGTGACGATAGCAAGGTGATTAGGGAACTAGTATTCGTAGTTCGAAGTAGCTAAAGAGTAAATATTAAGATGTTCAAAAAGGTTTTAAAATAAAGTTGTAGACCAAATTGTTCTGTAATATTCTAATAAGATGTTGAAATGTGTTGTTTTTATTACTGTCATAATTAAACGCAAGCTAAGCTTAAAAAAACCGTCTTCAACGCTTTATCTTCGGAACTGTGATCGGATTAGATGTACTCAACATGCATTATTGAAGATAGATCAAAAACTAGTGATCAGATCATAATCAATTTTAAATGGGACCAATTGGAAAGAAACATCTTTCAAACAAAAAGAAATGTCAAAGCCGGTCTAGTGGAACGAAGTTATGAGGTAAAGCACATAAAAAAAAAGTCGACTTGAGTAACCCCGTCTTTTTTGTGAAGTCGGTAGAAAATCCTGCAGCATCCCTTGATACGGTCGAAGATTATAATATCTTACGAGATACTGGTCTTAACGTGAATACACAAAAGTAGTGTCTTTCGGGATACAAAAGTGCTATACAAAATTTAGTTCCTTAACGGTCTACTAACTCGTATGCGAATCTGTTGACAATGATTGATAAAATTTTGTCCATAAAAAGATTTCGTGCGTCTTGTCATAGCAAAAAATGCAATCCGAAAGGCTGTAAGTTAAACTCACACTCGTTTCATCGCGACGATCTATTCTTGTAACACTTTCTGTCATCATAGAGTAATTCTTTATCTATATTCGCTATATAAAATACACTTTATAAGACAACAGTTATTAGATACCTATTACTAATCTGAATAAAGCCGAAACATTGTTGATCTTGAATATGACAACTCATAAACGAATCACACTAGCTCCAGTTAATTTAATTAAAAAGTTAAAAATGTGCATAGATTTTCATAAAATTACAAATCAATATAGTCAATAACAATAGAATAATAAAAATACGCATCAATTTTTGAAACAATATTAATTTTACAATAGCAAAATAAATGGATGCCATATAAGCACATACTAAAGATTGCAATCAATGATGTTAATAATAAATAATAGTAGCGTGGCATGTCACATATCTATGTAAAATCAATTACGGCATGACTGAATAATCATCGCGGCTCGATCTAGCAGATTGTTTTTGTCGTATACGTTATTATCTAGACAAGGTTTGTATGTAAGACATTTTTGGAAAATCCGCTGGTAATTACACCAGTGCGACTTCGGAGCGGGTCGCTAGTATACTATAAGTATAAATAATCACTCCTAGCCGCTTGTCTATAACCGCACAGTAGCGTAGTACTGACACAAACAGCCACAACGAGCCGAATAAACACCAGCTCCGTCAATTGTCGCACATTAGACGATCATGCATAAATCAAATTTACATGGACAAAGCATCAGCATCGCTGGAAGCACCCCCGGCGCATGTCCAGTAAATAATTGAGCGTGGTCGCAACTACGGCAAGTGTCGATGTCTCATCCAGACATGTCTGTGAACGTGTTGTAGCTCAATTATGTATTCTGTGTGGGTTTAGATTAGATTGATTGAGATAAGTATTGAGAAATACAGTCAAAAACAATATATAATAAAAAAAAATTGACATGATTTCATAAATTAATTTTATACCGTAATTTTTTTAAACATTTATTATTCAAAGTGCTGTAGCAAGTGCATGTAGAGATAAGATGGTGAGATTGTCGTCAAATGCTTGCCTATCGATTATAAATACAAAAAACCAAACCGTTAATAACTTTATGGAAATGTTTGGGCGGTCGAGGATGCATACTCGGATATAGCATTACTGGAAGCACCCCCATAGTAGTATATAAACGAGTCAATATCAAGGATGTGTTCAAAGTTTATTTCATAATATGAAATATATTTACATCCATTAATATATTCATGTTAAGGTTAAAATGTAAATCCTTCCTTATGATACAGATTTTTTGTTTTTCTACACTTTCAAACATGTTCTCCATTAACCTCAGAGGAATACTTAATACCGACTATTCTAAGTGCATTGCTCCTTAATCTTCTTCCTTGTTTAATTGTTGTGAGATTAACAACCGGTTTACGGCCGCGGGACCGTTTGTGACGAATAAGTACAGTGAGGGAAATTTAGCATGAACAATAACATTTAGAGTTATTACTATAGATTTGTTGAAGTCCATTATTTTTAAATAGATTTTACGAACCAACTAAAGGAGAGACCAAAATAAGACCATAATAAAAAGGGATAAAAATACAGGCATTTTTATCCCAATTTATTTTCGGTACAGTTAATGTATCATTATAATTTCTATATATTTTATTAATTGAATATACCATGTTATCATTTTTAATCATGAGAATCCGCGGGGGTACGCAGTATGCTCATAATATGTATATTGAAAAGTGTAATGTAAAATGATTTATGTATAGACAATTAATTAAGTGTGTTATTGTTTTCGATGGAGCTTTTTTAAAAGGGATTCAATAACTATTGTGTTTGTATTGTTTTGTACAAAATTAATAATACGTTTTGTACTAATTGAAAAGTAATTATCTCTACAGATTCCTCCACTGTTTTAAGTTAATCTAAGACACGGAAGCAGTCGTTCCTCTGTAAATCTCACATGATTTAGCGTCACATCAAAAAGGAGTCGCATAACATAAAACTTGCGAACTTTACGATTGCTTCTCGGGAAACGTCTGACGGACGGAACGCTGTCTTATAAATCAATTTAATCTCCACTGCAAAGACAATTGGAACATTCAGTCGATTCCAATTCAAAACAGATCTAAACCATATGAAATTCTATCTTGTCTAAGTTAAGATTCAAGATTGTTTGTAAAATCCATGGCGGTTAGGTTATAGTGCAGTTATAGTACGCATAAGTCAAACTCGACGCGGTATTGCAAGATGTAGTTTGAATTAGTATTGAATATAGTACAAAAGCTTGTAATTGTCATCTGACTTTTAAACTGTAATGTCGTATCTGTAAATCAAACGTGTACGTCTGTGTGTACAAATGGGTCGAGATGTACCAGTACGGGACGAATAATATATTATTAATGTGAAAGATGAGCGTTGAGCGCGTATTTAGAAGAGTTATGGCTGAGTTATGATGTAAATCTTTGAGACTATTATTGCTAATATTGCGCTGCTGGGCTTAGGCTCTCGGAAGTGTTGTTTTAATTAATTGTTTAAGATGATTGTTTGGTGCAACTGAATAGGTGAACAATTAATAATTAGAAATGAGGGTTGCTAGTTTGGCTACTATAATATTATACTTTCTAAAAGTCCATTTAGTTATATCTGGACTAAATGTGTTTTCTATTTCAGTATTGGACGTATGTATTTCTTAATGCCATACATTTTATATACTTAATAAACTTTTTCGATAGACTGAAAAGTGATTAGATTTTTGGAATATATAATGTAATGTTCATCATTAAGTGCTTAGGACTAGGATTTAATTATTTGATTATGAACATTATGTGCAGTACATCAATAGTAATTGATTATTGCGAAATAATTTTAAGCTAAATATCACAATATTAATAGAGAAGACCGCAAGCTAAAATGAAACATTGATTCCTATGCATGAAAGTGCTACAAACAACTGCTTAAAAATATAATATCGATGAAAAGTGGATAAAAAAGCCTTTTGCTTTCTATTCCAGAGCGTATATTACTTGCGTCCCATATTTTATTTTTTATATAAATTAGTCTAGGCTTTACAGAGAAACCTCGTTTTAAACAAAATTAGCCTAAGAAACTTTTTTATTAGTTCCTCAGATAAGTAGAATTATTTTCCAATAGGTAAACCATAACAATGGCGGCACTTATCTATCAGTTTGTCCATTCTTTTTTTTTTACAAATTCTATTATATCAATTTATCTTTAAAGAGTGAACACAGAATTGAAACTGCGAAAGTTATTCAGCGACGACCTACTATTAAAATTAGTCGGCTTGTCTGGTCTAATCGATTGAGAAAGATTCAGGGCAGATATTTTAGTACGTATAAGTTTGATATAACCCAGTTCTGAAATATCTGATTGATTAAAGCTTGGGGACAACGAGAATGGCCACAAGGAGGTCAGTCTTTTCAGAATTGGAACATTACATACTCAATATTCACCAAATTAATCGTGACTATTTTTTGTCACACTAGTGGAGCTGCTTTTAATAATGACAATTATCATGTCATGAATATTGCCGATGGCAACGGGTGCCGGCGCCGATTTCCAATGTCTCATTAGTGAAGACCGATTTATTAATAACCCTTTTGGGATGCATTGAAATATGTAAAGCATAGACCTATTTGTCGTACCATGTAGTACAAATTATCATCTATTTGTCGTACCAAGTCTATCCCACCGAGCCGAAATTAAATCAATAGTGAAAAGATTTGGCAAAATTTCTGTTTAATTGTCTCAGGCTTATGGGAGTGTATTTCATATAGAACAGTGAATGAATGATAGAATATTTATTTAACGAAATAAAAACACATAGAACAATAATAGTTTTAGTGGCACAGAAACTAGACATGGACTGGTTCTTGGGTACTCAGTATACATAAATACACAATGACAAGCTTATTACCACCCTTTAGTTTTGTTCGCAGTCGGTTTATTTTTTGTTGTATATATCTATATTTATATAGTAGGTAGTAACGAAATATTTTCTCCTAAGTTTAAATATTACCTATATCACTTTTCACAATAGTATTATTAATTTTTGTATCGAACGAAGGTCAGATCTGTAGGAAATGTCAAAGTACATTATTGCGACAAGATCTGTCAGCATCTACATATTTATGGACCGGCTTTGTGATGTTCTCTGACATACAATATATGCAAAGTCACCGCGTCAGCATAAATATTTGAACATAGCAATAGGTACATACACTGATCTGGAGATACTAATTTACAACCAAACTGCCCTTTGGCTTAGTTGGGTGCTTGTTCACCTTCTAAAAAACTTTCTTCTGAAACACAAGTTTTCTTCTGCCCAAGGGAAATTTGTGCTGCTGCTTCTGGGTGTGATTGTGTGTGTGATGTGAATGTTTCGAACACCCACGACATAAGTATTTAAACTTAGAGTGAGAAAGCGTTTTATATCTAAAAGCTGTTACACACCATACGCATTTGGTTGGTGCGGAACGCGTGCAGTGAACCGCCATAAGATTTGATGTCCTTTGTTTAGCGAGATGAAGGATTTAAATACAAGAAGGACAATTTCTGTTTCTCGTCTGGCTAGCTACCCACACTGCAGATTAGACGTTGTGCTTAAAAAGAAAAAATAACTATCGTAATGTACCTACCAAATGATTACCTGCATCTTCTGGTAGAATCGTTATAAGTGAGATTTGACGCTTGGTTCCGTTTTAGGCACAGTGTTCTTACCAAATCATCACTCGTCAATAATAGCAGATGATTGTTTTCAAAACTCTATCAGTTTTATTTAAATAATTTGAACAGACGTACTTAACAACATTTAAACCAAAATAGAACACCCATCCCTGGAAGGTCAATGTTCATAAACAAAAATGAAAAAATCCCGCTTGATCGAAGATGACCCTATTGTTAAACGACAAAGAATTCGTTAATCGTCCCGGGTACGCAAATTCGGGACCATTGTCCCGGACTATTGTCCCGGATCTCCCGGACAACGCGAAAGCGCAAGGAAACTCATTATTGAAGAACCAATTCGATGCTATGATTGTTATACGCACTGAGATTTGTAGCCGCAACGTTCGAACCTATCGATCCAAAAGTAAATGTCTATGGTATATATTAATAAGAACACAAACAATATTCAGAAGGTATTAACAATATTTGAACAAAATAGGGGTAATATTATTAAAGTTTAAGAAATTATCTTACTTGCAAAGACAGAAAATCAGTTCGCTATAAAAAATAATATCAAATATTATCATTGTTGACACTATATTACCTACAATTAACACAATATAATAAGACGGTTTTCATTGATAATTCTAATTTTAGTTTCACTATTTCATTTTTTTTTTTTGATATTGCACACAAGCACAAATAAAAATATGCAATAAATCTAAAAAAAAGAGGTTCCAGATTTTTTTATTCACATAATGAAATTTAATATGTGTGTACCGCGTATTAAAATAATATAAATGTGTATGGAGTGATCTCATTTGCAGTATTTATTTTTTCGAATATCATCGCTTAATGCCATACTCTACAAATATCAATTTTCACTTAGAAAAAGACAACATAAATGCAATGTATTATTAAAATATCATTTTTTATTTTATGATTATGAAAAATAAACGCTACGTTTTCACAACCCAGTGCGTACACTCCGTCTCCTCATCTCATTGAAGCGTCGCGGAGATGATCAGATAATGAGCTTCAGATATCGCCGCTCCACGCCATTGTTTGTTTGACATACCCATTGAAATCTGTGATCCGATGATACCGTGGTTTTTGTGGCTGTTCTAGCTTGGTCGAGATCTTTGGTATGGCTTAATTTGGTATTTGTTTTGTTTTGTTGCTTTATTCTTTTCATATAACTTTTTAGCGTTTTACTTTCCATTTTAACCGAGTTTAGAGAGAAGGAGGATTTCATATTGTTAATTAGACTTAATATTGCTTTCAGCATTTGTATTTTTAATGAGTTATTAGACTCAAAAGGAGTTATGTATCCAATACATAATTCCTTTTGAGTCCCACTAGATTAGATTAGCATCTCCCACAAATTCTGATAACACAAAGCTTTGAATTTAAAAAAAAAATTAACAACGTGTTTTGTTTTTGGATGACAAAGTTATCATAATAGACACTTTGTAGGCTTTGATAAATGTGATTTTACTTGTATATATGTAAGTTTAAAATTAATTTAATCAAAAATTACATCACATCATTAATCACCAAACATAAATTTTAAAATGTATAAAAAATATCGGAAATACTTTTTTTCAAGATCCAATAAGCTAGTTATGGACCAGTTTGCATTACAAAATGAAGGCTTGTTTACTATGTTATTGCTCATAATTTTTATTCAATTTTTATATTGACGAGTTTAAATGTTATTTGTTTTCTTAATAAACATAAAATTACTAAATAACGTTAAGTTAACTTAGGAATTTAATAAATGTTTCAACTAATTTTAACTTGGGCCAAAAAAATATATTATTATTAATCTAGGCCATACATTTTATAAACGCTTTCACTTTGCTATTTAACTTCTCTTAATACTTATTTCCTTTCTTTATAATCCCATTTCTTCAATAAAGTAAAAACACCAGTGCATGAAAACAAACGTCACCGGATGCAGATCTAATATCCAGTGACGTGACGTCTACGGTGCTACGATACGTCTACGTCGCTGCTACGCCGTTACGACGTAGACGCTGCGTCAACGGCGTCTAATAACGGTGGACGTGTTTCGTTCGAACATCCGTTAGGAATAGACGGTGGATTCGCGGATCGGAAAATATATTGTGATATTGATTGAATCAGCGTATGTTTTATAAGGATTTCACAATTTGTATAGAGCTAATATATGGGTATACTACTAATTAATAGTTCATTTTACTGTAAGTATAGAATAGAATAGAAATTATTTATTTGGACATACATAAAATATACACAAAAGTGTACACTAAAACATTGGTGTCACAAATATACTCGGCCTTAGTAAAATGTCCCCTGTAAATCAGCGTTGGTCTTCCGTTAGAACCGTTTGGTGATGTACTAACAGGTATGAAAACAAAATAGTGTGATAAAAATTAATATATATTATACAAACAACAAAAGATAAATCATTTTTAGCTAAGTGCATAATAATAATCATAATCAATCGCAATAATAATTAAATTAACAATACTGTAATAAATCACGATTGCATTTGATAATTATTGCCTGACAGCCTTGTACTAGGCGGATAATATGACTAAAATTTTACATGTGTTGACAAAACAGGGTCAATTGAATTTCTACAATATTTTTCAGTAACAGTCTTGATGTGTTTAACGCTGAAAGTGATACTAATGTTGTAATTAATATTTACCTTTAACTGTCCGCCTGCTGAACGTTAACTCTTGAGATGATGTTCTATCACAGGAATTTGTTTATCGACAAAGGACCATAAATGCTGGTGACGCCGACTTAGACGGCTATAAGTGTTAGGGCTTCACCAGACAGGACACATTTGGTTCGAACAGATAGGCGTGCGGAGACGCGGGCGTGGGCACCACTGTACGTGAAGCGACCGCGGCCAGGCCCCGCACATCATCCGTTCGAGCCAGATTCGTCCTTTGTGGCGAACCTTACATAAAGTTTTGACTGTCGTGTCTAAACACTTTTAGATGTCTGTGTAAGTTAATAATAATTTTAATATTGGCATCTGAACTACCTATTTAATAATATTTTTCAATAATTTTCGAACTTCACTTTAAAATCTTATTAAGTTCCATTTTTGAAATAATTTAATTTCACAAAATTTACAACCAATAACAGTCATATATTCAGTACAATATATTCAAAACAAGAATTTTAACCATCGTAAACAGCGTTTTGGGATCGTAAAAGTCCATATATTTCCTTGTGTGTGTACATTATGACAAACGCGACGTATCGCAGTGGGTAGTAGTGTATCACACGCTTTATGGATAGTTTGCATTGTAAAACAATCTAAACGTTGATGTTCGGACATGGACAAGTTACAAGATTAACGAGGTTTTGGTGATTAATTTTGGTAATGATCATATATTGGGAACACTAAATTGGGTTCATAATATTTGTATTACTTGATGCACATTTTGATATCACATTTATTATTACCATGTTAATACTAGCTGTGCCTTGGCTTTTCTCGCGAATGGAAGAAACATCTTTTTCAATCTTTTGGCTTTTTTTATTTTTTTTTTATTTGCATAACAAATTTCACCTAAATCTGTCCTGCCATACATACCTCGTTTTAAATGTACTCTCTTACACATACACAATCAAAAATAGACAAATTTTCGGATTTATAATATAAGAGTGACTTTTTCCACAACCTTTACTTCTTCTCATTGGCGAGTGACGAAACATGCGTTAAAGTAAACGTATTACTAATTTGAATGAGTCATTAAAATCCTATCGGGTGAGATTTATGAATTAAGTTTTTGTTAACAAAACATGAAATATGCTTAAAATTTTAACACTCTAAGTTACATTATTATTTGTTACATTTATTGCTTTTAATAACAAAATATAAATTATTATTAACACTAGTCGAGAAAACCCATATTTTTAAAATAAAATTTAATTAACAATCAACTATTTATTACTCAATATAGAATATACATCAACATGACTTTGAAAAGGGTAATCCAGTTTTCATCTAGAAAAGAGGAAACCGCGAAGCTCTGTGGGAAACTCATTTTCTTTGGTGTCAACTTGTCAAAGGAAAAATCATTTTGCAATTTACTTAATACTTCACAGTATTAGATGTTATCGCCACAGTTTATGACTTCCATCCACTCGCTAATAGGGCTTCCCACCTCCGCAAAGTAAGGCCTAGCGCACACTCAAGACATTATCATACTCGCTCGACAAAATGACGTCTTCATCAACAACAAAGCGTGGGCGACACTCACTTGTTTCAATGACACCTTAATTTTATTCAACTCGATAAATGTAATAATTTGAATTGTTGATCATCGAAGAATAAAACGCGTTGTGATCGTAAAAAAGCAGTAAAATCTGTTCGTCTACTTTTGTGCGTTTTGACGACCGTTCTCCTATTCGGTTGGGTTAATCGAAGTTTTATTGTAGATCTTTAACGTAATGGCGTAATTTAATAATAATATTGAATTTGTAATATAAATTGACTACAATATAATGCATGCGTGACGTCAAGGCGTTTTACTGCAAATTTGAATAATTAAAGATTTTTTTATTATTTACATTTATAAAGTTAAAATAATATGTGTTAAGAATTCAAATTACGCCTAAATACTATATTAAAAAAAAAAACAAGGTACTCTCTCGTAGAATCAGTTTCAATGCGCTCCTTATTAAGTCCTGAGTTTTGTATAAATAAAATAAGTCTATTTCAGTAATTAACTCCATATTATATATAACTCTATATATTATCCTATTTAAATTAAGCTTACTTAACTACTAAGTAACTTTTAACAACTAAAATTAAGCATATTTTTTATTTATCTATTAATAAATAATAAAAAATCGAATATCTTAAAACATGCAACTACAACTTGCGGCATTCCAAAGAAATACTTTTTACTTGTAACGATGTTCCAAGTTAAAAGTTCTTTAAAAAAGCTGTTTTACTTGTCGAGTGCTAAATAAAAGCGACTTTGAGTGGGCGCTTGCGCCGGTGGTCTGAGATATTAGCATTTCGTCTCACGCGATGTCCGACGATGCCCGAAGTCGGTCATGTATCTGTTGACGACGTCGTTGTATGACGACGCGCATTTGTGTACTTAGCATTATGACGGTGCATTGCCGGCTATCACTGTTATCAAAGAGATAAGCAAATTGAGTTTGACGATTTCGGAATATTAAGTGATTTTATCGGAATATCGGCCTGTGTGGGTATCGGGCTTCTTGGCGGACTGTATATGTAAATTTTTTATTAAATTAGATTTTATCGATAAAGGTTAATGCTTTAGTTTTTTATTGTTTGATATTTAAAGTTGATACATGAAGCTAGATGGCCACGAATTATTTTTAGACTATTTTATTTATAGATAAAATTCTCGTGTCACAGTTTTCGTTGCCATACTCCTCCGAAACGGCTTGACCGATTTTGATGAATTTTTTTGTGCTTATCCGGTATCTATGAGAATCGGCCAATATCTATTTTTCATCATCATCATCATCATCACTTTTCATCATTATCAACGCGGGTGAAACCGCGGGGCGCAGCTAGTTTTATTTATAGATTTCTATACAATTAAGTTGTATATGTTTTATCTCTTTACATTTTACCGAGTTACATTATAAAAAATTGGGATTCTTTTTTACACAGGATAACAACTATTTATCGGTTGTCTACTTTCAAATAGCGCACAATAAAAAACCGCCGATATCTCCTGAATTAGCATAAAAAGCGTCCTCTTCACTTCGTTAAGCTCAAAGCTAATTCTGTATCCGCGCAATTACAATTAAGGCGTTGGACCTCACACACGCTTAATTAACGAGTAAAAGAAATAAAGGACACGCGATAACGCGCGACGCGATAGCGCGTCGGGCGGTATCAGTGTGGACGCGGGTTAATGAAGCTATGCAAATTCGCCCACTTGAGCGGTGCGTTTGTGCGTGACGGACGGTGGCCGCTTGGACGTTTGTAGGATAGCACAAGGCAAGTGAAGAACAAGATGTGAACGAGCATGAAAGAGGATGTTGTAGTACATTCAGTGCTATAGGTGATTCTGGTCGATGCTATATTATAACAGCGTTCAGGACGTTAACGAGGAATGTGAAACTATAATAAAACCGGCCAAGTGCTTGTCGATCTCGCGCACGAAGGGTTCCGTACCATTATCTATAAAAAATCAAGTTTGTTGTATGGGAGCCCCCTGTAATATTTATTTTCTTTTATTTTTAGTATTTGTTGTTATAGCGGCAATAGAAATACATCATCTGTGAAAATTTCAACTGTCTAGCTATCACCGTTCTTGAGATACAGCCTGGTGACAGACGGACGGGCAGGCGGACGGACAGCGAAGTCTCAGTAATAGGGTCCCGTTTTTACCCTTTGGGTACGGAACCCTAATAAAAACTACGAAAATTGGTAATTTGTAGCTATAACACATTAGGTTTAATTTGTGTTTGGTCTATCGTAAAAATGGTACGTACTTTGTTCAAACTTGGAACGATTATTAAGTCAACTTTAAAACAATAAACAGTTTAATCTGGTGAAGTTCATTATGCGAGTCTCATTTGTTTATACCTGGATAAGTTCTGTTGTCATTCAGATCATTTCATCGAGATAGGAAACAAACCTACGGTTGGATCACTTAGATACAATAATTCCGTTTGAAATTGACAAAATGTTCCAGTGGCTAGTTCTACGCATTCAAATTGCAAGCTTTATAATTTTCCAAGTTAATTATCCATTGGCTAAAATCACACTAAAGTTTTAGACTACTTTAGACCGCATAGTAAGCAGCTGTCGGCAGCTTATCAAGCCGTATCAGGCTGCTGGTATCTAGTTCCGTCTAATGATCTCAGACGAAGCCCTAATATGGTTATATGTATGGCTAATTAATTAGATACACAGTAAACAGCTCTCAATCTTGATGGTGATTTATTATTATGTAGTTATATAATGACTGTAATCTGTACGTCTATTTTTATCTATAAATTCAAAACACCTTTGACGGACACGAAGACGTATTGACAGGCTGGCTGACTGATTGATTTATCAAATTATCGCAATATCTTCGATATCGAAGACTTCTCAGAGTCTTGTAAGACGTGATTTTCATGAGACAGTTGATAAAACTGGAATCTGTTTGTAAGAAATGTTATTTGAAATTGGTGAGTTGGGACTCAATTTCTCACTCTAGGAACCAATGGTCTACCTACAGTGGGAATGTATATGTGGAAGACGTTGCCTTTTTTTGAAAAACAATTTCTAATTGCAAAAAATAATTTTTTCATCGTTTATTAATGTGTGTAAATATATACATCTATAATATGTATTAGTTAAAAGCTCCGAAACAAGGAATAAAAAAATAAAAAATATACATGCATATAATATATATTTAACCATCTCCCGGCTTTTATACCACTTCGAGTCGTGTGGTGTTGGCATATGTTTTCTTCCTCCACTATTTCACTTCTAACACTCTTATAGTAACATTATTTTTATCCCCTCCCAAACAACTGTAACTTTCAAACTTTCCCTTCATTCCTTATTTTTTTTACCCACGATTTTGTGCTAAACGATGCTCCCATTTCCATTTATCTCCAATACGGTTGGACTGAATTATATACAGCGTTTTTATATAAATGTTTACTTGATTAAAAGTGTTCTGAGCTATGACATTTGTGTGAATTGGTGCATGAAGGTAAGATTCGCAAAATAACAGCCATCTTGAGAAGAAACTGGGAAAAAACTCGGCGGCGCATTTTATTTAATTTTTTCAAACATTCATTCGAAATTTGATATATATATGCTCGTATATTTTGTTCGATGACTCGGTGAACTTCGTACCACGCCATCTATTGAAAGTAATGCAAAGTGGGAATTTCCTTGCAAAATTCCCAATTACGATTGGCAAATTTTGGGATTGTCAAAGGCAAACAACAAAAAAAAAAAACAAATTGGTTGATTCATTTAAGAGGTTTTGCAAGACTGCAATTGATTTCTTGTCTATATCACCACCTCTATCGCCAAGATTGATTACCTTTCACAAATGTTACTGTGGTATTATGCAATAAAAATATTGTGACTACGTTTTCAAACTACGGGTCAGTTGCCTATATTTAGAAAAACTAAACTAAAACTATATACAGCAAACCTAATACCTAAGTTACCTAAAACTACTTTTACATATGCTTTGAAAAATAGTGAGTGGGAAAAATGCGAATAGAAAATATTCTACGGTAAAATATTAAATGGGAAAATTTGCTTACACACCTCTTATAAAACCTGGTATAAAAACAATTATATCCACCAAGTCATCCCTACAAGAGAGTTAACTCATAAATCGACCGTATTCCATTTAGATTCCAACTCTCTTATTTTATACCCCTACAGAACATTACCTGATGAACACATAAATCCTCACAAAAAAATTAACAAACGCGCAAACATCTGAACACGAATCAATACGAGTACAAAAGGTGACAAAAAGCGGAAGGCGACAAAAAAACAAAAACCCACAAGAACAACATATAACTCATCTCAGTAAGGGTAGGGGGAGTCTAGTCGTTTTTCCGAACCGTATCTTCATATCCGGACGTATGCACGAGGACTCGAGTTGCTGTAGGCTGGGAGCTGGTGTTGCGTATTTGCATTTACGTGTATCGCTGCCAATCGTAAACGTTCAAAGTGCTTCGAGTGTGGTATTCTCCGTTTAAGAGCAATGGCAACTGTCAGGTTTCAGTTAACCTTAAATGTTTATACACATAAAACGGTAAATATTTTTAAACTATTTAAGACCTGTACTGCATAATATTCTTTTAAATAAACATAATTTCAATTTCAAATTAAAATTGTTACTACTTCTGATACAAGTTGAACTCAGTGGGCGTCAAAGGGTATGTCGTAAAGACACACGATAAAAGTAAAGTTTTATATAACAGGGAAACATTTTTAGTCACACAAAAAGGTTGCGGATCAGAATGTCAAAGCCTTCCCATGAGATTTCACTTCAAAATCTTCCAAGGTGTTCTTAATTTAGTCATCACTAGCTCCCAGTCTACAGCTCAGACAATCTGCAGCGTGCGCGGTTGCTCAAACGAGCGGCCGTTGTTGGCTGTATCTAGGCGTCTTGACAGCGCTCGCAGAACGACGGATGAGACAAACTCCTGGAAAAAATGGAAAAGTTTCGAATACGGCGCGAGGCTAAGGAATATCTACCTATAGTTAATGTTATTCACGGACATACAATTGTTTACATTGGTCGTTAACATATGTATGAACTTGCATTTTATCCTTTCTGCAATTACCTATATTTCCTAATGCATCTATACAGCAAAGACCTAAGTAACATACAAGGCATCAAGCTTATAGGTAACTCAAGTGATCAAACCCACCTCTGGGTAGCGTTCCCATTATGCTATAGGTAACTCAAGTCATCAAGCCCACCTCTGGGTAGCGTTCCCATTATGCTATAGGTAACTCAAGTCATCAAGCCCACCTCTGGGTAGCGTTCTCATTATGCTATAGGTAACTTAAGTCATCAAGCCCACCTCTGGGTAGCGTTCCCATTATGCTGACGGCATTTCATCTTGCCAATTTGTTATATTTAATAAAACATATTTATTTATTTATAGATGGTATTACTCACTATTAGTAGATACTCGTAGATAAAACATATAAAATTAAATAGTGAACATTTATCTCACAGTTCAACCATTACAAACCATCCGAAAATCAGACCTGTCATTCGGTCAAGCTGATACTGATAAGCAGTCGCTAAAAATACAAAAATTGCATTTGAAACCATATCTCTGTTATCGTACCTGTTCCGATTCGATTACCGACAGTATCGATATGACAGCCGAGTCTGCTACTGATCTGTGACGAAATTATCTCGAGTTTAACCTAGCTCAACTCTTTCGGAGATAGCTCTACGGAATTGAAAGTGACGTTTGTTTCAGCGTTGTTTATCGTAGAAAAGAATATACATGTTTATGTTAAAAAATAAAAGTTAAGATGTTTAACAAGACAACAAGTTAGTTTTGCAGCATGTCATCATTAATCCAAAATAAGCGAAGGATTCAAAAGTAACTTTTTAGTAAAGTTTTATTTGCAAGTTTCACCTCCAAACCGAAGAAAATATTCATGTGCAAAAATGAAAGTTATTACAATTGTTATGCAATTATACCCAAAACAGTATAATTCACACATTCTTTATGTATTTTGATAAAAACTCTCACACATTTTCAACTATTAATAATACTAATTTAATTAATGAAACCGAAACAATTGTCGATGTAGACATCGACAAAGCGTCTGTCACATTTTTATGTAAACAATATATTTTATACACCATCTTCTTTATCTTTTTTTATCTATCTATAAATAAAAATTTGTTGCCGCATTTCTGACAGATCATCAATAGAGAACGGCTTAACCGATTTTTATGTTGTGTGTAAGGACAAGGTCTATATTCAAAATTTATCCTAATAGTTACTTATAAAAAAATTACCCAAGTATCACTTTATTTGTGCAAAAATCGTAAACATAATATAAACATAAACGCTTTCACAGTCACAGCCCCACACTAAGATCGATGACTTGTGTCGTGGGTGCTGGAAACATTCAGATTACACACACAATCACAACCGAACCAGAAACGCAAATTTTCCTTGAACCTTGATCCACCAGCTTTCAAATAAAAAAAAAAACATCAAAATCGGCTAATAACGAAAGAAGTTGTGAGGTAACTTTTGAAGTCGGGTAAACCAGAACATCGTCAAAAAAGTCAGTCGACTTGAGTACCTCCTCCTTTTTTGGAAAGTCTGTAAAAAAGGTACTCGTTAGTTTCTGAACGCTGTAATTTTGAATATAAACTGTAACCGAAAGACATATGGTTACCATTTGAATTTTACAACTTCGTAACACAGAATAAATCATAGTATCACTTTCCCTCAGGTGAAATTGAGGTCAAATGCTTGCCTAAAATAAAAAATATAAAATAGGGCATAAAATAAAAAATAGAAAAGGTACCGTTTCGTACTCTTGTGTTGTATGGCAGGCAGGAAGAGTTTAATAGACCTTTTTTTTTTACTTCCAAGAGCCTATGATTAAGCCTAACTGTAATTATATACATATGTAATCTCAGAAGCCAATATCAAATGACTATTGGCATCCATGATACCACCTTCATTAAATTTATTTAATATTCAAAGTTAATATAAAAGTCCTTTGCATTAAGCGACTTGAAGTTATCCTGTTTTGTATTATCTCCTTGCAGCTATAAAATTTTTACTGTCATATAATTCCTCCGGTCCGTCCGTCCCGCCAATCAGGCGTACGGGTGACAAGCGCAGTATTGGATATACCTGCAGTTACTTGGCTTTGCACTTATGAGATTTAAATTCGAAATCGTTTATTCACAAAAAAAGTTTATTTTTAAATTCAATATAGGCAAATGTATGTTTATTGTCTAAGCGACGATGCGGTCGACGTTAGGGCAGTCTACCTAGAACATGCCTATTTACTCTAGTCATAAAGACTCCGATATTGTGTGTATCGCGAAACACAGACTCAGGTAAGGAGTTCCACTCCTTTGCAGTTCGCATAATGAATGTGAAGCAAAACGCTTCGTACGCATTTGTGGAATGTCTACCGTAGCGGTGTTTCTTATGAGTCTAGATGTCTGATTATATATATATATATATATATATATATATATAATAATGATGTGGGAATCAGATTGTGTACTTCCGTTGCATACTCTACGAAATAAACTAGTAAAATGAAAAATGAATAAATTTTCAGCTCGTCGAGACTGACTTGAATTGGTCGTTTGCAACGTTTCTAATAATAAGGATAAGCAAACGTTTCACCACTATCTCACCTTTTTTACCAGATGGTGACGTTACAGTCGTCAATAGATCACGTTTGGATGAAGAAACATTTTCACTTGTGATAAGAATACTCTTAAATAGAATTTTAACATTGTATTTAATGTACTTAAAATTAATATAAAAAACATAAACGCTTTCACACCCACAACCCCACACTAAGGTTGATGACTTGTGTCATGAGTGCCGGAAACATTCACATTAAACACAGAATCACAGCCAGAACCAGAATAACAATTTTTCCATGGGAAGAAAACTTGTATTCGCCGGGAAACGAACCCGATACCCCTGATACGCCACCCAACTAAGCCAACGGCTGTTCATATATAATGTTTATTTAAAAAGTAATGACATTAAAATTAGTTTGATAAGTTTTTCATTAACCACACTATATCCTATCCTACTAATATTATAAATCCGAAAGTTTGTGTGTAAGTGTGTAAGTATGTTTGTTCCCTCTTCACGCTTTAACGGCTGAACGGATTTGGATGAAATTTGGAATGTACATAGATTATACCTAGGATTAACACATAGGCTACTTTTTAACTTGATAAAATCGGGCGAAGCCGCACGGCACGGCTAGTAATATAATAAATTCGGAAGTTTGTGTGTATGTTTGTTCCCTCTTCATGTTTATACGGCTGAACGGATTTGTATGAAATTTGAAATGTAAATAGCTTATACCTAGGATTAACACATAGGCTACTTTTTAACTTGATAATAGCGAGCGAAGCCGCAGGGAATAGTGAGTAATAATTATGTTCGATAGGCAAGCATTTGACCACTATCTCACTTGATGGAAAGTGAATACTAAAATAAAATAAAATATAGAATAGAAAACTAGACAGTATGTCGCGTACTGGATAATTATAATGCGATAATAAGATGTTACATAATGAAATGATGATGATACATGTAACAGAACATGACCCTTAGACTTGAAGTTGATTGTTGACATGATAAGGTATGAAAAACTATTCGACTTTAATTAAATTACTTTCTACCTCTACTATGCTCTTTTGGTATTTATTTTATTCTGTATAGACTAATATTTGACCCCCATTTCACCTGACATTAGCACGAGTTTTTTATGCCATATAGGTAAGCGTTTGGCCGCTATCTCACCGGATGGAAAGTGATGATGCGGACGAAGATGTAGCTTGTTTACCTAGAAGATACCTATTAGACTTGAAGACTAGACTACTTAAGTTTGCAAACCTAACTCAATATTTCTGCTGTCAGAAGCTTATCTACTGTTTCATTGTATACGATGACATTAGGGACTAACTTATGATTGAGTCTTCGCATTACCGTATTTTAAAGGATAAAATCGTCTCTTGTATGTGCATTGCTGATTTTCTTTTATTGCAAGAAACTTTAGACGTTTGGGTGTAAAGGATTGTGATTGCTTGGTGGGAGTTGGGACAATCATTGTAGGAATTGATAGTCTTGTTAATAAATAATGGTTTACAGTACAAACAGGCTGATAGTGCTCGTGGCAGTGATTTTTTTATATTTGTAAGCGATTAGGGGTCTTCCTCAGAACTCATCCTGGACAACGTGGGTATGTGGGCGATGCGATGCGGGCAAATACGTAGTCCTTCTAACAAAGTATAATTTCACTTCAATAATGGCGGTAGAATTCAAATCAATCATTAATCAGCACGATCATTATTACATTTATGCAAATCAAATCAAATTACGCCCGAAACTACACTGATTATTGCAATGGATAGCGATTCGTTGCAGACGTGGTGCGCTGGCGCCTTCTCGATCAAAAGTGTCGATTCTAAGATGGCTGCCCCGCTACCACAGACACAACGCTCCGCTAGAGTGACTGACAACGACAGTTCACTCTTGACGTTGACAGTTCATCGATGCGCCGTCATATTTGATAGGCTAGCGTTTGTATATTATATCACCTGATGGTCAATTATAATGTGGGCGAGGTAAACGGACTGGGCCTAAAATGACTGGTTCTCAAGGATAGCTCCCGAAACAAATTTTTCAGTGTTTATGGCAAAAGAATTTTCTACTCCGGCTGTTTACTACAACTATATTTTGGTACAGGATACCAAGTTTGGTGACCACGAGAAAAAGGTACTGCCTAAAATTTGGTCACGATGTTTTTTTCGGAAGCTTATTATAGGATTTGAATCCGCGACAATTTGCTTTACTTTCTTTGAAATCAACTAATAATTGAACTATATTTGTTGCTGACTGTATATTTTTTTGCTTGTTTTCTATTAATTTCTGTTAAGCTCATTCGTCTTCTCTTTGCAGTTTTAAATCCAATGTAAAATGCTCATCATCTACATTCACCTGCCATCGTTCACAAACGAACCGGCTTTAATACAGTAACAATAATATTTACAATAATTGGGCGGAGCACCTGGGCCTTTTAATTACTGCGCGGCTATTCTGATGAGTTGCAAAATTAAATGTCAGCTAAAACGTAAAAATTCAATGCTCCTGTATAATATTGCAATCAATGTGGGGGACTATTTTAACGACTGGCAATTGGTCTGCATGTCGTTTTGTGATGGCATGATAAGAGGCATAAAGTTAACGAGTACAATTTTTGCTGGGCACTTATTTTTTTTCATAGAATTCTAGCTGCCTCAATCGAGCGTAATTTCCGGTGGGCTTTCGAAAATAACATACAAACACATTTTCCTCACAGTTTTTTTAACGCTTTATCTCTCAAAGACCTACAATAAGATGATCAATTACAACATCAACAAAAAAAAGTAGCCTAATCGGTTGAGTCATTCTCAAGTGATGATTTTTCATACGTGCAATATATGAATAAAAAAATAAACGTTTTCACACTCAAACTAAAGAGTAGTATCAGGAATTCCATAGAGATATCTCACTCAACTGCAAGCAGAACCAAAAACACATCCTGGGGAGAAACTTTCGTTAAACGTACCTCGGGAATCGAGCCCGGCAGACAATAACAAACTACGCGTGGCTAGTTCGTTCTTTGTTACAAATAAACCAATTTGGTGTTTAATAAAGATGTAAGTGGTTACCACAGTATTTAAACATCTGGTTAGTTACGAGGACCAGTTGAACAATCCCGTGCAAGGCTTGTCAATGCAACTATGACAAACTGACGGACGCGCGCCCGCTGATTGCCGGAGTCATGAATCAAATGCTTCATTGGCGATGACGCGAGCATGAATCTCAATTGTCGCTATCGAAGCAGCCACTCAACTTGCTGCAAATATTTTTTTTTATGGTAAAAACACTCAAAACAATACAGCATCATCGTTAACTGTAAAGCTTCATATATTATGGTCGAAATATCTCCAGCTCGCTTCTAAGTTCAGCATCCGATATCCACACAGCGAGTTAAACTCATTGCCTCCGTCCATTCTCCCTAAACGGTAGACTCTCGACTTAAAGAGAGTGAGTAGGTATCGGCCATATTATCACTTTCCACCAGATGAGATAGTGGGAAAAAAACATCATTGTCAATGTTCCCACTGTTGGGACTCGGGGCCTTCGCTCACAGATAGAGAGTCTAGACCATAATCCACCACTCTCACTGGTCAAGTGCGGTTGGAGAATGAATCAAATGTCATCGAACTTTGTGATACTTGGACATGCTAGTTTCATCACGACGAATCCATTTTACATTCAAGTACTTACCTATGCTTAATTATAACAATGATATTTTGAAGCAAGTTCCCTTATAGGGCCTGTCTAAGATATTAAAACTCTACCACAGCCTTCAGGTTTCGGAGAAGGTTTTGTGATGATCTATATATCATATCTAAGTGGTCAGCCCCACACTAAGTTCGAAGACATGGATGCTGGAAACATTCAAATCATACATAGAATCAGCAACACAAATTTACCTTGGGGAGAAAACTGGTTTTCCCGGGTATAGTTAGTTTTTTTATATTCCCGCCGCTTAGAAAGCAGCCACGCTACCAATAGCGCCAGGGGGCTGACATCTATTCAGTCCCTCTAATTTTATAATTTGAAGTATCATATAGAGACAGAGATGCAGGTAATCGTATTGTCTACTTCTCTTCCTACATCATTATACATCAAAAGATGCATATCTATATAAATACAAAGATATAAGATGCCCCGTGATGCCCTGACAATCTCCTACTAACAGAATTAAACTTGCAACCCGATCCGAGTTGCATACAATCCGCACTTGTACTAAATGTCACCTACGATTGATTCTCATTATCGTACAAACAATATTCTACTTTAAAACAAAGACGCAAACGTGCCAATTCGATTGCATGCCATTAAGAATCTAGTCTTATTAACTGCACAAGCGAAGCATCAGTATCCATCATAATTTTGCCTCATTTTGTAATGCAGCGCGATATTTTCATATGCAACAAATAATGATTTACACATAACATCAACTTTATTACTCCCTGTATAAAGTTCAATTCTCTACAAACGAGCGAAATGTAAAGTAAGTTTATAAGATGCGTAGGTATCACGCCGGTTGTACCACTTGGAGTGACGCGAAACTGACGGCGAAGGAACGTATTGCTAATCTGGTCAAGTCCATACGTGGAATTGGATAGCCGTTCTTCGAGTTTTATCAGGAAATTTTAGACTAAGCTGTATACTGTGATAGATATAGGATTTTAAATTGGCTCGGTCTCATAAGCAAGCTGGATATTGTATGTTAAAAGCGAGTAGGTACTTTTAAAAAATATAATTGATAATAAAGTGAAATGATCGCATGGTAAGCGTCACGCTTGCTCATTACAAACAGCGCCACCTACCAGGTCAAATTGTTAATATAAACAATCAGGAAACCCACTCAAAAACACAACGAATGTCGATGGCAGCGTCACCTACAAAATCCCATGTTCCCAATCCGACAATTCTTTTGCTAACAGTACTCAAATTTCCATGGAGCGATGTCGACTGAAAATATAATTTTATTTTTTGTTCGGTGGAGCCCAGTGGATACAAAGTATGGACATTTAATCGTTTGAGAACAATAGCGGTGGAGCGCAGTGGCATAACCCATCAGTGCCATCCAAAGTTTTGAATATGTATATACAAAAATCGATAAGATCTTAAATCTCTAATTGCCCTGTAAACCTCTATTACTCCAGAAACATTCTATTTATAACATCATTAACTACGGGCCAATTGTGTATATTTCCTAAAACTAAACTAAAACTATGTACAGCAAAGAACTAAGTTACCTACAAGATATCGAGCTTATAGGTAACTCAAGTGCTCAAGCCTATCAGTGGGTAGCGTTCCCATTATTCTGGTTATGACACTAGTGTACAGTGGAATCTTCGTACTTTGTGTGAGGCTGTGAGTGTAAAAGCTTCTATTTACTTAAGTTATTCTGATGCACTTGATATTTTCATTAAGATTTCTTCACCTTATTCGCAAACAGTGCTCCAGTGGGAAATGAAAGTATAAAAATGTAAAACAAACGCAATTCTATTTTTTCTGAAGATAATCTCACTACACCGAAACTTCAATAAATTAACATAAACTAATTTTTATCGCCAAAATCAATTATAAAATGCAGCTCTACGTAAATTATTGTAGTTCATACTCATTTTAGGACATGTCATATAATCGAATATGCCAAAGCACGTAAAGTACTGTCAAGCACAGCTGATGACCGCAGGTGATAACAATTAATATAATAATGTACACTCGAACACAAAACCACTTCAGCGCATGTCAACGTCCTCGTAATAGGATGGCAGTGGTTCGTTTTACTATTCAATTTATAATATTAGTGGGTAGTTAACAATCAAAAATAAAGGCATCTCTAGAAGTCAGATATTTCCTTAATTTTAAGTAAATTATCTTGTATTTATTCTTGTACACCCCAATTTCAGCGTTTTATTCGAAATCTACTCCATCCAAGTCCAGTTATCTGCGCCGTGGGTCCTAGGTTCGATTCCCGGCAGGAGCACAAATTCCTTCCCAAGGGATATTTGTGCTTCTGGTTCTGGGTATACTGTGTGTGATGTGAATGTTTCCGGCACCCACGATACAAGTTTTGGAATTTAGGATGGGTGTTACTCAGATTTCTATCTTCTACAAAAAAATATTTTTTTCTGTATCTGATAGAGACGCGTTACGCCATTTACCCTAAAAGGGAAAAAATATCACGGCGGACTGGACAACACTATGTTTGGTCTAATGTTGTATTGACGATGCACGATCAAATAGATTATAGTAGCATGTTGTAAAGTACTTACCTACGTAGCTACAAATCAAAATTCAAGCTTGACGGACGCCGCTAAAAAGTTCTAATATACATGCTGACTATGTTTCAAAACTTCAATTATATACTATCTAGATCTCACGTCCTCAAAAATTTCGCTATGATACAACCCTCGCCCAATATTCCCGACAATATCTCTATTTGACATATTTTTAATCAACTTAATTATCTGGCGATCATTCAAATTAATCAGTGACATGCGATATCTTAATTAAAGCTTTATTAATAAACCAATGAGCCAAATAAACTGAACGTTTTTCATGAAAACCTTATCCGTTATGAGCGATTTAGACGGCACGACATTTTTTTTTTTGTCGTATTCGATATGTTGTTTGCAAAATATTTGGAGAAAAATGTCTTAATTTTACTATTTCTACGTTATTCCCAGCTTTGGTATAAAGTTGTTCTTATTACTACTTAGTTTAAATTTATCCGACCTTGCGTCCTATAGATTTAAAAATACTCGCATTAGAAGAATATATTTTGTTTTATCTTCGTAATCTTGCATAATCTTATGATTATTATAAACGTATTTATCAGATTGAACATTTTGCTGCTTAAATATTAAGAGATTTCAGTAATTCTAATGTAATAGAATTAAATGATTTCAAGCATGATATTTGTGTAACAATAATGACTGCTGTTCAATATGAAAGAAATTAATAAAAAAAACGGTATTTATACGGATTTCAATCAAACCAAAATTTACCTACTACAAAGTTGGAAAGTTGTTTTTTATTTCAAAATTAGAATCTAAATTTAGAAATATCAAAATTGAGAAATAATAAATTATCATTTCATTTAGTGACTTTTCGTTTTTGTTGTTTTGCCGCGGCTCTACACTTACGTCTTAACCACCGCTTTGTATCACCCAAATCGTGTCGTACCATCTAAAGGCCCCGTATCAATACCCGCCAATGCCCAGGTAATGAGGGGTCGGTAATTAAATGTCGTTCGTCATCGTCGGCGTGTCAAATTATAGCCAAAATGGCGGCGGTGACGTCACGATGGCAATATAACGTCGCGCTTGTGGTCCGATAATAGTATAGCTGTTGCAAATAGCTCGCGAACGCACGGATTTACTTTTATTCGGAAGCTGACGGTTGCATATTAATATGAGATTATAGGTGACATTATTATGACGTGCTTTTGTGCGAGGTGGACGATTCGACTGCTCGTTGATTATTGATATTTTAGTAGCCAATTGTCACAAGATAAAACAGGTTTAACGTTAATGTCAATGCGGCAATAACAGAGTGAATGATATTGTAGTGTGGTAGGCACGCCTACATTGTCATGGAAGGTAATATTTACATGCGTTGACCGTCGATCTATAGTAGATCGATCGCTTTGATGAAGACAAACATAAAAATCGAAAAATCCGTCTGCAAAAATCAACTTTATCACAGCTTTATTATAAATACGATTTAAGTGAAAATGCAAGCATTAAATTTAACCTAACTCTAAAAAAAATATAACTATAAATAAAAATAAGTATAAATAAAAAAAAATAAAGATATCATAGAGATGATTTTCAAATACGCATTTAATGGTACCGTTATTTGAATTTCATTTTTAATTTTTAACTTGCGGTGTGACACTTGCAAAATTAAAACAAATCGGTTGGCGTAAAAAAATTAAAAATCAGCCAACGCGTTTGGTCTCTAGTAAGTCACAAAGGAAGATACATACACACATTGGCTGCTAACAATTTACCCTCCTTTTCGTCGCGCAGTCAGGTTAAAAATACGTCTGCTTTCATTAACTTACAGAAATGGGTCATCATTTTGATTATGATTGTACTCGATAGGTACGTACTTGATAGTTACTCTACTATCTGTGCAGTGGAGTACCTATAATCACTATAACTATTTGAACGTGTAAAATAATATCCGAAATATCTACAGCAACGGTTACTATTTCTGTTCCATTACTTTTTGCTATCCATCGCTACGTCTCGCGCACAAATCACTCAAGATGGCGTCCATAATTTAAGCGGGCTGTCAAAAGTGACAGATTTATGACGTTTCTTTCACAAGCCAGTGACGAAACCCGACGCTGTGACCTTAGGGTGGCGACTTTTGGTGTGGATGACGGTGGAGCTTTGTAGGGATGGTAGAATTTTATGGGATATCAACCTATTCAACTTCACATGATGTATATATATAGCCGTTGATTTATTAAAACGGGACTTATGTGTGCGCACACACATAGTGAAATTACATAGGTAATTATTATGCTTGAAACTTTAAATAATATAGGTCTAATAAAATTGTATGTCCGAAAAACTTTTATAATGATAAATAAACATAAATTTTGTAAGAGAAAATTTAAAAACTTCTTGGTATTAAGCCTTTTGTTACAACATTTTGTTTACATTATAACTTTGTTCGATTTAGAGTTTGTACGTTGCAGAGTTTTGACTTTTCATCATTTATCTCATAATATATCTACATTTAAACTTATATCGTATATGATACAAATATAGATTTTAGATATAGAATTATAGATAAATATTTCTGTTATTATTGTTTATGTCGTTTAACTACTACGAAGTGTAATGCTTCTATATGGCCCATGTAATTAAGCAATTTTTCACCATAATTTACGTTACTCTACTGAAATTTTATAACTCTGTTGTTCTCTAATTGTCAGGTCCGCGACTTTAAACTCGTGTCAAGTGACATTATCATCACTTTTCGTGTGACAAGAAGTGGTGGCGGTATAAAATGTCATGAACATTCAAAATCTGTCCCTGTTATACAAAAGCTTAACTCTATCGTGTGTCTTTACAACATACCCTTTTTTCAATAGTCTGTGCTTTTCTACATAGATAACTTTTTTTTTTTTATTATTTCATGACCATGGACGCATAGTCCTTCAGTCGAAATATTAAACAAATATTAACAATTGCTATTCTTCATAATAAAAGTCTTAGTCACAAGTCACAGTCAAAGTCAAGTAGTCAGTCATAGTCAAGTCATGCCCTAGTAAAGTGACAGAAACTTTACTAGAACTTCTATTGGAGTTTTGGAGCGAAGGCGAAAATCACGTTTTCAACTTTGTGTGACTTGCCTACACTTATGCACATTTACTAAGTATTAACGGTTAATAATCCACCATTATTACACATTAACACTCGAAGAATCACAGGTTTTGGTAAATTATACAAAATCAACAACGCCATTTTTTCACGTTCGCGGCAAAACTCCACATAGATAACTTAGTCATTAGTGTTTACAGTCAAAACTACAGTCTATCCTATTTTCCTCTAACATTATCATAACATACTTACTCTTATTTTTAATATTAGTATGATTGTAGGTCAAGCACTACGTCACGTAGCGACTGTCTCAACCACGTGTTATTTGCGACTACATTACTGGATCGTCACGTATTATATCGATACATATTCGATTCCATCCCCATCTCAAAGTAATTAACTTTATAATCAGCATCTTATTCCCAACATGCCGGTTTAATTAACGAAGCCCCCTGACGCCCGGGGCGAAGCCCTACGTCACCGTAAATCAACCAAAATAGTAGATAATAATTAAAATGTATGACATATTTATGGACCAATAAATATGTCGTTCAAGGGTCTTTTTCGCGTACGTCCAACATTTTAACTAGATCCCATGTTTGTGTGTGTTTTAGTGTTATTTTGGGATCTTCTTCTTAGCGTGTCGATGGCAACACTTACACATTTTTTGCCCAATACTCGGCGACACAAACAGCATTCGGCCTAGCTTCGTACAAGTCTTCTAGTGTGCAAGAACTATGGCTTGCTGAGCATGATAATAAATGAGCCATAGTTTGCGGTGACGCTCCACATTCGCATTGGTTTGTGCTTGGGTCGATGTAGCCCCACCTGGACAGATTATCTTTTGATCTGCCCACCTGGGTACGCAGCCTGTTGAGCGCCTTCCAGGTTGGCCAAGGAAGTTTGTGTCCTGGAGGTAGTTTTTCTGCCGGTGGGACAAACGTCGGGAGGGAGAATTTCTCAACCCACAAACTTTCTCTTGCTTTGGGGGCGCCATCTTCACAGGCAGTCACGGATTCAAGAAAACTATTTCTGCTATTTAGCCTTTTGGTGACTGGCCTTTGGTCATGTAGCGGATGTCTGGAATCGGTTTCTTGTTTCCGCTTTTCTACTGCACTGGCTATTTCTCTGCGGACTGCTGGGGGAGCAATGCCTGCCAGTGGGTACAGCATCTTTATCGGAGTCGGTTTCAAACATCCTGTTATTTTTCTACATGTGTCATTAAGAGCTGTATCCACTTTTTTGGCATGGGCTGATCGATGCCAAACAGGGCATGCATATTCGCCCGCAGAGAAACATAGCGCTAACCCTGTGGTGCGCAGAATTAATGGCGCAGCTCCCCAATTTGAGGAAGTTAGGCGGAGGAGCAGGTTATTACGAGCGGAAACCTTTTGTGTTATGTTCTCGCAATTGGTTTTAAAAGTCAGCGTTCGGTCCAAGGTGACACCTAAATACTTTGGGAAGCAGCAGTTTATTTTGGGATGATAATATGTATTCTTATGATTTGTACTTAAAACGTTGTTCTTAAGCTACCGTGGTCACTCTTACTATACGATAACGGTATATTTACTATGTATTTCGTTTGTTTTGAGTTTCCGATTTCCCACTGTTGCAAGCGCCAGAATCACATAGTAACTGGAGTCGTGCGGGTGGATGAATATCCCATTATTGACTTATTATTGGTTATTTATCTTAATAATATTTTAAAATAAGGCTGAAAAAAAGGTAAAAGAAATTGTTTTTTTTAATTAATCCGTATATTAAACTTGACAGCAGATATACTTTTCCAATATTTTTGACGAAAAATGTTCTGGTTGACTTTTCTTTTCTAAAATTTGTTTCCTACTTTTTTAACATAAGTAGAGACTAATCATTACCTGGTTAGCTAACACTACTATGGTACCTACTGTTACCACAATACAGATAATAACCTTAGTTCCTCGAGCGGTATAATCTGGGAGACTTCAAGTCAAAAATGAACAGATATCTTCTAACATCTTCGGCCGCATCATCGCTTTTCATCAAGTGATATAGTGAAATGCTTGCCTATCAAGCATAAAAAACCACCTCTATTAGATAAATTGGTAGCCGTTTACCATTCGATCTACTAGCAGCAAGTCTTGAGACCTGTAACGGCTGAACGGACTTTGATGAAATTTGGAATGTAAATATGTTATACTAGAATTAACAAATAGGTCAATTTTAACTCAATAAAGCGGGCGAAGCCGTGGAGCACGGCTAGTAGGTATGTATATATAAAACAGTTTGCCTTCAAAAGAACGTAAAACGTACAGATACTTACAATATTATCAAAATTATGTAGGTGAGATATTTGTCAAATGCTTGCCTATCAAGAATTTACTAAACATCCATCTCGTCACCAAAACGTGCTTTCAACGTTTGCTCCTACATTATAATATTTGCATTCTCTCTCTCTATTATTCACAAACAAAAGATACAAAAAAGACACGTAAATACCAGGAGGTCCACAATCCCCATTCATTCAACACAGTGGACTAAAATTTGCAAAAACGTGGACAAAAACTAAACAATTTTGTTTACCCAATGTTGCAATTTGCACAACTATAGACAAGGGCGGTCATAAATCTTTTCTGCTGAGGATTACAAATAATAAGTTTAGAAAGAATGAGGAAGTTTAATGCTATTGTGAATTGATAAGAACCGAGAAGAAAAAGATTTTGTTATCTTCTCGAGTTGAAGTATTTGAGATGTATTTGTGATTAATATGTTACAACAAGACAGACTATCAAACGTCATCCTTATATGGTTGACGTACCTCCGGTTCGCTCGAGGCGTTTTGCTTCTACGTTTATCATCCGTATCCAGCGAGGGAGTGGAACTCATTGCCTGCGTCTTTGTTTCCCGAACAGTACAATCTGGGTGTCTTCAAGTCTAGAGTGAATAGGTATCTTCTAGGCAAGCATGACACATCTACGGCCGCATCTTCACTTTCCATCTGGTGAGATAGTGGTCAAAGGCTTGCCTATCTATCATAAAATATATATATATATATATATACATATATGAGATTTCTAATTGTTTCAATTAAACATTGATATTCAGTAATGAATTAAAATAAGCTGTCAAATATGTCGAAATATTTTGTTTATATAGCATAAGCCATGCTAGGCAGAACTATATTGATAAAACCCCGCCACAAATTTATCAATATAGTTCTGCCTAGCATGGCTAATGCTATATAAACAAAATCAATTGATTTGGGTGCAATATCAGACTCGTTGACCGAAGTAGTTTCTAAAAAAAACTTTTTCGGTAGATGACGTCCCCGTAAGACGTTAATAATAAGGAAATGATAATTTCGTCGCTTCAGGCAGGGGTATGAGTAGCTTAGTGGTTAGAGCAATAGGGCATGACAACCTATGGCCGCGGTTTCAAACCCCGCCTCAAGCGATAATTTGTCCTTTCTCAATTTATCAATCAAACATAATAATATACAAACATAAAATGGACCTTCCCAAACAACATGTGACGGTGTGTGTGATTTAAATACCAGCACCTACGGACCCTAAGGTACCAGTCTTTGAATATCTATGTGATAATTTATTAATCAAATTTACTTCCTCCAAAAACCACTGACAAAGACATGAAATACAAATCACCAAAAACTTTTCACGAGATTACAAAAAAGTATATTAACATTTATGTTCGAGATTTGATAATTCGACGATATAACAAGTGTCGCTTGATAATCTGCGCCTACGCAAGTAGGCGAGGAAATGACTAACGTTCGACATGGCGGTTACACCACCCACTTTGATTACTTTTTAACCAGTCACATCTATCTTTTATAATCTGTGGTTTTATATTTCTAATTTAATAAATGGCAAATTTAACTGTTTGAAGAAGAGCATTGATGAAATTAAAAAAGTGGTGTTATTCAATAAAATTTTTGATTAAAATTGTATGTTACCATCATCGCTTCCCATCAGGTGAGATAGTGGTCAAATGCTTGCCTATCAATCATGAAAAACCTACTATTTAATGTTTTTTCATTTTTACCAATTTTTCATTAAATAATGTTTATTGCATAAGTATAAAAAGAAATTACTTTAATCTATTCATTTAAATAATTAAATCACAAGTGTAGTAGATGATTATTACTACGTTAAATAATACCTATATCTACTCTTGAAATAATTTTTAATAAAAATATTTTTCATATTATCAAAATATAGTTTTTACAATAGCCAATGCTATTCTCAGAAAAAACCTCAATAATTCACAAAATAACGTCGTTAGACCCATTCAAATCAGCATTATCAACAGCTCGCTTTCCGCAAAGGGTGGCTGTTATCTACAAGTCACACAGCTCCCCGCATCTGTCCGTACATAAATCTGTCTCATATGAAAAGAATTAAAACGTACCCTATTGTAGAAGGCTGAATAAATCTTGAAGATATCTTTGTGAGGGACGCGCGACGCCCGCGGCTCTCTGCGGCCACGGCGATATTTTACAAGTTTTTGACAGCCGATATGGCTTTCCTAAACGGCACCTGCCCACTGTGCGATCCGACGCTGATGCTCGAGCGCTATGAGTCGACTTTTTAAAACGGGAAAATTGGCTTGTTATTGAGTAATAATTGCCTATGTATGTAATAGAATAGTAGTTTGTAATAGAATTGAAAAAAGATCGCAGTTATATTTGGTTTCAAATTTTTTGCTTCTTCATTCAAAATGCGCACTGCAAAGTAGTGGAACTCTTTTCCAGAGTCTGTGTTCCCAGATAAGTACAATCTTAGTGTCTTCAAGTCGAGAGTGAATGGGTATTTTCTAGGCAAGCGTTCCACATCGTCGACCAACATCAGGTGCGATAGTGGTCAAATGTTTGTCTATCATTCATTTTTATATATATTTAATTAAATGTAAATTTAAATTTCATTAACTGAACATAAAATTAAGGTTTCATTCTGTATTAACGTAAACTAAAAATATTGATAATTATTAGCTATTTGGGAGGGTTTCGGCTGACCAAGTCAAGATAACACCTTAAAGTTGTTAGAAGCTCTAGGTTTTCAATATAATAATAACATAATTATTAGGATGTTGTTGGGACTGCAACTCAGTGCAGTGCGCCCAAGATGTTGTTACTTCCATAGATACTCATAGTTTTCACGCCATCTTTCGCATAAAATGACGTCATTGACGAGCAGCCACCCTGCACATCAAAAGATGGATGAGTCATAACAGCATTCTTAGTGGAACTGTGTCATTTGAATAGTTTATAAATAGCTTTCTACGACATATCGCAGATAGTAGTCATTTCAGTTTTATGTATGTATATGTAACAATCTTACATGTGTGAAAAGTGTGTCTGCGTGAGTGTGTGTTTTATGTATCTTTATAATTCCAATTACCAATATTGTATTTGATTGTTCCTCAATGACTGAGATTCATTCTAAACATCCCTACACCATTCACGTTTATAGAATTGCCTTCTGATCTTTAAAGCGTTTTAACGACCAATTAATACCTACTCAAATTGAATAACTTTAATCAGAATCAAAGAAACAAAAAGAAAATACGACCACAGTCGGACCACTTAATAAATTGTCTGGATCTTGTATGGAGAGTAAAAAAAGTAAATAAATCGAGTCACCAATAACACTATACCATTGAGTTTATGGCGATGCCCTTGAGTTTGTTATCGGGACGACGATTCTTTATTGACACTATAAACGTGGAAACATACGGTCACAGCTCGCCGCCCGCCCCGGCGCGCCCGCCCGCCCCGCGCTTCGTCCGTCACACCCGTTTGGGGAAAATATAAATCTAGATAATCGAGATTATTACAGCTGTTGCGAAAGTTTTACGACGGCACTTTCTTATCTGCCGATATTACACCGGACAGCGCCGTCGCATATTTATTAATGGAAAAAACACTCGCGATCAAAGCTATTTGACTGAGGACGTTATAAAAACGTACTAATGGCTCGTAGACATTTGCCAACTATTCAATTGAACGTGAAATTATTGCAGAAATGTGTAGTCAGTGAGTCACGCGAGCGCTGCGAATTGACCATCGTTTAGCGAATGTAAAACATAATATTATTTTACCATAATCCCTTACAGCTAACCAGCTGAACCGCCGCGCCGGCAATAAAAGCGTCGAGATAAAACGCAGCGGGCGCGCCGTAATATCGAGCCGTGTGTTGGCGCTATTACCCGCCTGATTTACAAGGCTTTAGCGGAATATGTCCGAGGTCCTGTTTGATGTGCCCCGTCGAGCCACCGACTCAATAATCGTTAAGACAAGACGCGTTAATTCCTTATAAACTATAAAATAATACTCCACATTTTGATGGAGTTTAAATTGGTTTATGATATCGACTTATAAAGCCGAGCACGTAAAAGGAATCGTAATTTTCGATTCCGTTAAATTTTCACTTAATGTCGGTGCTTATTTATATCTTGATTAAAGTCAAGTTGCGTTCGATATCATAAATATTTTTGGGAAAGAGTTCGAGAAACGTAATTTTTTCCATATTCGGCGGAACTTATAGCGTGTGGGTCCGCGCCTACGCTCTGAGCGCGTCAAGCGTATCTCACGTCATGCGTGCCTTGTTAAACAAAACAATATTAATCAAAAAGGCCAACAATGGTAATCGGGAGACAGTGTCCGTCATAAATCGGTTCGTATCACCGAATCGCGTCAATGTATCGCATTACGACATTGTCTCTTTGATATCGAATTTATTACGAGGGGCTTATTCGAATCACTCGAAACACGTCACCCTGTGTCGTTCGACACTCATAAATTCTGTGACATATCGTCCGAGTTCCGAGATTTTTCTGAATCCACGGCTCAATTATTCAGCCAGCGTACGAAATAAAACTCCTATTATCGAGTTTATAAAGTCGAAATTGAATTTAATCGATGACACATCGAAGTTGGTTTTCGATATCTTCCCGTGCCTTGTCTCATATTAATGACGGTTGGTTTTTTTAATTTATCGGTGAATTTATTTAAGTATGTTTAGTGCTTCGAAATATTGGATTCTTGAGTGTTACTCATCGGTTTACAAGAAGTGATCGGCGTCGATCAAGATACATATTAAGAGTCAATTAAATTACCTATGTGACGTGTGTCCGGTTGTTTCTGTGGGAGAATGGGCCGGACTACTGGATTCTCAGAAACTACCAATTTCTTGGTTAATTTTATTCAAATAGTGTAATGTAGTAGACAGAAGCTACTGGATCGAGAGCCATAAATATATTACGCGCACTTTACGCCTTGTTGTAATAAGATAGGATGGAAAGGTATTGGGTTAGAGAAAGTTCGAAATAGGTGCTCATATTTCGTGATAATCAGTTGCTAATCGCGTTTCAGAATTATGTATTGAATAGGTATCACACTAATGTTATAAAACTAAAAGTTGTGTGTAAATGTGTGTGTTTGTTTTCTCTTCACGAGGCACGGCACTTGGTTCACAACTTGGTTCTTTGCTGTATATAATTTAGTTTTATTTTTATGAAATATATGCAATTGGCACGGCTAGTGTATATAAAGTGTATATATATATTTTTTAAAGATTAGTAAGTGTCAACTATTATACTATGTTTACAATATATCATGTTGAATATTAATAATGATCCAAAATGTAGAACTCATAGATAATTTACGTATCGATAACTTTGTTCTCGATAGTTAAACTTATAAATATTCGAGTTTGCGCAGCTACTAACTTTTACAACCCTGTTAGTGCATTAGACAAATATAGATAAAGTCCGAAAAAACTTTAACAAGTCTTTTCTTTCTACAAACAGTGGTCCGAATTCAATTCCCAGCAGGAGCACATTTTCCTTCAAGGGACATTTGTATTTTTGGTTTTGGATGTGATTGTGTGTAAATGTTGATGTAAATGTTTTAACTAATTGCCACTCTATATTTGCAGATGGTTGCGCGCTCGGGCGGTGGTCAGCGGGTCTGGTAGAGATGCGCTCCAAGCAGCAGCCGCGACCCTCCTACCGCTGGCTCAACACTAATGAAAACGGTAAGTCTTACATTATATAAACAAGTACCCGGATGACCGAGCTTTGCTTCGACTGACAACAAGGATAAAACGACGTCTTTTTTGACGAATTTCTAAAATTGAAACCTAGCTAGATCGATGTATCGCCTCCGAAACCCCCTGCATACAAAATTTCATGAAAATCGTTGGAGCCTTTTCCGAGATCCTGATTACACACATATATATGTATACAAGAATTGCTCGTTTCAAGGTATTAGATTATATAGTAGCATATTAAATGGAAGATGGTAGTTATATTAATTGGACAGTATATTTTGATAATAAAATAAACTTAATTAAAAAAAAATATGTACTGAAATAGCTTTTACATTTTTAATTGTATTAAATGAAGATAAGACTCTATTTTGAAAAACAATATTATTAGAAACTTGCTCTAGATGTTGTGTATATTTTTATTTGTTTTGCGCTACATTACACTGTTCCACTAAATATATACCTTACAGTTTTTTTAATATTACAAAAATACCAAATTGAAAAAAATACTTTAAAAAAAAAGCGACCAATATCTTTCTCCAAATTGTATTATATGAAAGATTTAAAGATCTACTAAATTTAAAAAAGGTTAATATACAAAACTTGCTCTATAATTGTATGTTTTTTACCGACTAACAAAAAAGAAGGAGGTACTCAAGTCGACTGTATCTTTTTTTTTTATATGTGTTACCTACCATAATTTTTTTCCACGTGAACCGATTTAGATTTTTTTATGTTTGATAGGTTTTGCTTTCCATTTGATCATATTTAAATTTGATCAAAATCTCATTAGTAGTTCTTGAAATATCGTCAATAATGCGTGTTTAGTACAACTAATCTGATCAAAGTTGCGAAGATAAAGCGGTGAAGTCGGTTTTTTTAAAGCTTTGCTTGCATTTAATTATGTGATGGTCGTTTTTTATCAATTTCATATGTTAGCATTGTGTTTTTTTCTTTATGAGCATTTACTTGAACCAGAAATACGGGTCCAACAACTGTTCCAGCAACTATCCCATCTCAATTACGTAATCAAAAACTACACGGACGCTTTATCAAACTTACAATTATTATAATTTAAGAATATTCATACAAAAATTACATCCGAAACAAAGTTATATTTGCCATGAGACATGTTTAAAAGATCCACGGAATTCCTCGATGTAAGGTCGAAAATAAAATTTGGTAACTGCACCGGTTAATTTGTATAACAATTGAACCCGGCGTGACGTGACGACTGTGAATATTCAACTAAAACTCGCCATAAATATAAAGTTATGGCCATAGAAAAAACGTTTTACAAAACGCAAATGTAATAGTAGGTTATAACTCACGAGTCTTTTTGTACGAAACTAAGGCAGCGTGAAGCGATAAATAATATTTATTTTCGCTATTATACGCGTTTTTGTCTGACGTAATGGGTGTAAGCGCCGGTGCAGTGGGGCCATGAGGTTGGAGGTTGTGACGTCACGCGGTGAGTTATGTGTGGGTGGCGACTGGCGACTACTGTCTTGGACGTTCGGAAGGTTTATGTCTTCTACAAGCTATTTATTATTTTAGAAACTTAAAAAAGCATGTATGTCAAATGTGTATTAGATTGGTTATAGGTTGATGTAAGTTTAAATTAATAGGTATTAAGATAACCTACAAATGAACAAACATTGACTTGAAGTGATTAAATTTTTTAAAATGCTTATATTTATCAAACACTTGCAGTGCCCACGGCTTCGCCCGCGAAGTTTAAGTATTAAGTTGAAGAGTAGCGAATGTATTATTCCGGAACCGAAACTATCTACATTCTAAATTTCATAAAACTCGGTTAATTCGTTACGGATATACGTGGTAACAAACATTCACACACAGACCAACTTTCGCATTTATAATATGATAGTAGGATTTATTATTATTTATTTACAGTAGTAGCTCTTAGTTTAATCAATATTTATATTCCTATATATGTCACTGCTGAAACTATAACTGAAAGGTATCTAGCATACAATTTTCTATCTATACTAATATTATAAAGAGGTAAAGTTTGTCATAAATAAAGGACTATAAACAGCAAGTGTCGTGGCCCGACAATTACTTGTTAATCTTTGTGTGGCAATGATTTGATCCACTTAGTTTTACTTAGAATAATCCAATACATGCAATTAATGTCTTATAAAAAAGTTTCATACTTAGAATTTTGAGCAAAAACTTTTTAAAGTACCTTGTGCCAAACATTCACGTACTAACTTACAATTACAGGCTCAACTTACAATTACGTGTGTTTGCTATCTAGTATTCTTTACTCTGCCTATTGTCATTGACTATATATACTATATATATATATATATATATATATATATACATAAATATATTTATATATATACCGAGTCTGTGTTTACTGATAAGTACAATACAATACAGTACTCTTTATTGAAAAACAATAGATACATATCTTAAGGACTAACTATATAAAAAAATCTTAAAAAGGTTTAACAATAGGCGGTCTTATCACATAAAGCAATCTCTTCCAGACAACCTTAGCATGGATTTAAATATGGACTGCTTCTGGCGGAGGTATATAAGAAATAATAGTATGGAAATATTAATGTTGACACATTCATAAAAAATATAATCTGGGAGTCTTTAAATCTCGAATGAACGTACGATACTTACATCTTCTAGGCAAGTGTGGTCCATCTTCGACTTCATCGTCGTTTTCTATCAGGTGATATAGTGGTGGTAATGTTTGCCTATGTAGAATAAAAAATAGCATTCTCTAGAAGACAATAATAAAGTTTAGGTACTATAGCAACATCTTTTACTTTTACGTGCTACTAGTTTTAATTTGTTAAAATTCTTAGTTTTTTATTATTTATAACCACAGGCCTAGAGTCCGTCCCCTTTTTTAAACATAAACAATTATTTTAGTTATTATATTAAATAACAAATAACACTACAATAAACAAAACTGATTTAAGATATACCCCACACTAAGTTTAAAGACTTGTGTCGTGGGTGCTGGAAACATTAACATCTCACGAATAACCAGAAACACAAATTTCCCTTTGGTAGAAAACTTGTATTCTCACTTAGAATCGAACCTGATACCCGTTGCATGAAGGCCAACGCGCACCCAACTACGCCAATTCAATAAATGTTTAAACTTCGAATATAGAAACCATTACTTTGTATTTTCTAATAGATTTTCTTTTAAATGTAAACAGTGTTATAAGCCTTGTATCAATAAACGAATTACTGTTTTAGGAAAGTACTCGCCCAACATTTCTTCAATGTATTATTTTTATTTCAATGCAGTCACCGTGACCGTTCAATTAGGGTAATTTTAATTTCCAAAGCTGCATTTCAAAGACAGTATATCACTGTGAAATGACCACCAACGTCCAACGGCTACCATTGAGTACAGCTGCGACGAAATCGCACAATAAGTTAGCAGTTAAATAATAAAAAGTACGGTATAGTTTAGGTTAATTTATGAGCAGTCGGGAGGTTGATTTACAAGCTGCTTTCACTTTACGCCCTTTGTCGTGGACGTAAGTTTGCCGATTGAGGGACGGATTGTGCAAGTTGAAGAAGTTTGAAAGTTTTCTTACTTTTAGTATGTAAGAAGTTTCTATTGTGTAGTAAAAAAGGAATAATTTACTTCTGCCTAGCACACCTATTACTATTTAATTTATATATGATGTGCTGTTTAACACGTTAGAATATGTTTTATCTTGTTTGTTAGGTAGAATTGTGGGACAGTTAAGATCTCGAGATATTAAAATTGTATTATAGATAACTGATATTTTTTTACTATAATTGTTTTAGCAATACTAATGGGACCCACGGATAATAAAAATAATAAGGGTTGTTTTTTATCTCGATCGATCAATTTGAATAATTATCGATCAAAATAATTATTAATTAAATTATTATTCATCTTATTTATTTGTTTCTATAGCATTAGCAATGTTAGGCTGAACTAAAGTCCCAAATTTAATTTAAATTTTCCTAGGACTTATTCGTAAATTTTCGAGTAGCTCAGCGGTTGGAGCAAAATAGCATGAGATCCGATATCGTTGGGCATAATTCTCTTTTGTTTTGAATTTACTACTGTAAAGTAACTTATTTTTCACTCAGGAAATAATTAAATTTATTGTAACCGTTAATACATTATATTAACAGTAAAAATAGGTTAATACAAATATATGAGTAACATAATAATTTATTAAAACGACTACGAAGTCCAAACAAATTTATAAATTCTGTGAAAATTACAACATCAATAAATTGTATTATTTCCATACTCATCTAATAGAAACACAACGATACAAACGGTTCAGATGCCAATCCTAACATTTAAATACTCGATTTACAAACCGATAACGGTTTCGAGAACGTTTAACATACCTCGAGTTTCGGCACCGTTTGACACACCGCCTTCAAACTGACTGCTCGCCACTTTACGCATTTTTACGCTCTTTCGTAATCATTTGACCAAAGGTTTTATTACCAGTTTTTATGTACGTGAGAAAACAATTGTTAGGCCACAAACTGTCGGGAACAATAAACGGGTCCGCCACAGTTTTGTCGTTTTTAGTTTTACGATTTTCTCTGACTTCCAGTGTTTAAGTTTTATTGGCGATGGTTTACGGCTTTAACGGCTAATGTCGGAAGTTATTATGTTTCATGATTTGTTAGTTTTTTCTGATAAGTGGATGGAGTGAGGAGTTGTCGTCGAATGTTCGAGTTTTTTTGGTTGTTGAATGCTAATAGTTTTATTAGCCCTTTTAGTTTTGTATAATATTGTATTGTAATATTATAGTTCTAGTTATTTTGATTTGAAGTTATAATTTTGTTATAAAAATGATAAACATACAAGGTTTTTAGATTAGCATTGTCAGGATTGATAGAAGCGTATCCTACTAATATTATAAATCCGAAAGCTTGTGTGTAAGTGTGTAAGTATGTTTGATCCCTCTTCACGCTTTAACGGCAGAACGGATTTGTATGAAATTTGGAATGGACATAGATTATACCTAGGATTAACACATAGGCTACTTTTTAACTTGATAATAGCGGGCGAAGCCGCGGGGCACGTCACGTATATGACGGTATAGATTAGTCTAGATTAAATATAATATATAAATTTGGCACCCAAACACATATCATCGTTAGAATTATGTATTATAGCTTCATGACGTAAAAAATAATATAACTAAATTAGCTCATGTATAATTTTATACATTTGCATTTATTTTTCACATTGTTCATAAAACAATAATTAAGAATAAAAATATAAGATGTCAAACTGTTTTTATAATTAAAAAAATACGGAGCATAAAAAATCTAAAAAACAGGCAGCTATTGCATGAAATCGATCACCCGCATACTACGTCATAAAATCGGTCATAAAATAAAAAAAATCTGTCGTATCCGCATAAAAGTAGTGTTTACAAACATTGAGAGCGTTAATCTTTACGATCGACCGAATAGGCCCGAACCTACCCGAACTCCCCCGATCACTGATTTATAGAGTTCCCAATAGCTCCCGTCTTTTAAACGGCCGCACAATTTACGGCTATATGGGGTTTTATAACTGATTTTATCAGTCATAAAATTTTACAAGGCGATCTTCCAGCTATTAATTAGGGACAGCGCAGACCTTTTTGCTTAACTTCTTTTGATGAGAATGTGGAAACCACAGTACTTGCTATGCGATTTATGAACGACTTTTATTTGTTGAAGTTAAAACAAATTGCTTTTCTTCAAGATGGTGCAAATTTTTAATTTTAGTTGCAATTAGTTGATGATGTATACGGGTTGGTAATTTATGAGTCATATAAACGATGATTTTTTGTTATACCTAAAAAGTCAAACATAAATCTGTAAAGTTATAAAATACGATAACTGATTGCAGTTGTATGATATGAAAACATAAAAATATTCATCTTTGTCTATCCAATTATATATTTTTATCTTTAATTGGCTAGCGTTTGACCTATCTCATCTGACGGTAAGAGATGAACAGAACCAAGGCTTTTTCTTCATCGAAGACAGTTTTGGACAAATTAGAATTTACATTTAGAGTTCACAAAACTGTTACAAATGGCCCTTGAAGAGAAAACTTGTGTTCCCATCGGGAATCGAACCCAACAGGCGCTGCTTAGAAGATGGATGCGCAACTACGCCAGCGAGCAATTCATTCAATGGCACCTTTTCTATTAAAAAAAAATATTATCAAACATAAAAGATAATCTAAATCGGTTAACTAGAGCTATTAGGTAGTATGCCCATAGAAAAAAAACAATATTCAATAGCATTGACTATCTTTTCCTTTTTTTAAGTCGGCTAAAAATGAAGCAACTATAACAACGTCAGCCATAAACTATAACAACGTCAGCCATCACAGGTATAATCAACATAATAGTAAAACAAGCATAAACTTCCGTAGAGGGCGTTAGTAGTCGATAAGTCGCTATAAACGCCGGCGGGTCGTAAACCGCTGCGCGTGTGGCCCCACACGCAAGTGCAAGGTTACTGTTGTAGTTTTGACGACGCTTTGCGCAGTTGGCAAGTTTAAGCTTTTTAAACCGCGGGTAGGTTCGAATCAGTAACAACAGAATCATTAACTTTCGTGAGTGCCTCTTTGGAGCCCATGTGAATTAACGATTTTGATTTGATTTGAATCCCAGTGAGCGATTGATATTATCAGTTATTTTAAATAGTCGATAGCCCCGAACTGAATTCTCGCGCATACATTCTGCCTAATAGAGAATGTAACTTTTTTTCTGAACAATAATTGTATTTTTATTGTTAATAAGATGACATGACGGATAATATATGAAAGTTTAGGTTTTATTGTGTAGCCGTTTTTGATATAGACCCCAGAACAAAAAAGGTCTAAAAACAGTAACTTTTTTACACAGACGGACAGGACAAGGTGCTGAACCATCCGAGTAAACTAAGAGATCTCGCTTTGCTCAATTAACAATCAAAATTGTTTCAAGGCCAACACGCATCTTCACAAGTAGCAGTGTTCTGTTTCATTCATAAACCGTACCCGTCCGGTACGGGTAAATGGGTAGGTAGTCGGGTAGTGTTACTGTCCCGAGGTCACACCTACGCGGTGCACTGTCATCGTGCATCGACATTGGCCTGTTCAATTAGGGCATTGAGTACATCACTGTCCTACATTCTTATGGATCTAGTCTTATTAGACGTAATTACCGAATACATTTAAAGCTTTTGATTTTTCTTGAACGTCAGTAAGCTATAATTATTTTAACATTTTTAAAACGAAGAGGTTCTCAAAACAAGTTAATATTGTATTTTCCCCATCACCAGAAGCATAATAGAAGTTTACCAGATGAAAAATGATGATTTTGAAACCCTTTTTTATATCATTAATATATGACCAATACTCATGCAAAATTTATTTTTTCTGGCTCCAATGGTGTAGGTCATACACGATTGGATTTGAAGCAAGGAGGAGGTCCTACACTGTAGGAGCTATATTTAATGCCGTATTTCTGGTGCTAAAATTGCTTCCTATACCTCCATATAAACATTTTACTGTTATAAGGCAGTATATATATCCAGTTTAGAACAACCGTAATTCGAAGAGTATTGTTTGTTACTTTCGTCTTATGGTGATTCTGATACTGCAATAAAATTTTTAGCCACATCATTTTACTCGACAGGCTCAAGTACAATTTACATTTTTATTGTACCTGTACAGTACAGTAATGTAAGTAAAAATCTTCTTACAGTAGAAGACAAGGTCACGCGATGACGCGACAAATACTCATAGAACAATTTTTAACAGATAAAGTTAGGTATAACGCGACGTATACGTATAGCAATTTAAGTAAACGAAGATTATATTAGACTCGTCTCGACACTCACATTATTTACCAGTCATATTAGAAACAAATTAATGTTAATAAAAAAATAATAACAGTTGAAATACGAACAAACAAATATAATTAAACGCAAGCAAAGCTTAAAAAAACCGAATTCACCGCACCAGCATTAAAAAAAAAAAAAAAAAAAAAGACGTGTGGCACTCGGGGACTGCCGCGGTAAAGCTATTGCATAGCATTTTTTATTTTTCAGTTTCATTTTTCTTCACAAAAAGTTTTCGGTCACGTTGAGATGCGAACTCCGTACCGATGCATACGATACAGTATCCAGTACCAATCGGCTACTGAGTCTTCTAACTATAACTTCGAAATAAGCATATAGATCTTGACGTTTACTTTAAAAACGTAAACGTCAAAACCTATAGGCTTATTTCGATGCTATAGTTAGAAGACTCAGTAGCCGATTGGTATTGGATACTGAATCGAATGTATCTGTACGGAGTTCGCAACTCAACGTAACCGAAAACTTTTTGTGAAGTCGTGGGGGGCGTTAGGTTTTTTCGTTACGGAATTTCTGGATTAGGTCTCCACGCTCAAGGCCCGCGATAGAAGCTATGCAATAGCTTAAAAACATCAAAATCGGCTCACAAAGAAAGAAGTTATGAGGTAACTTTTGAAGTCGGGTAAACGAGAACATCGTCAAAGTAGTCCATAATTTATGCATTACTAGCGATATATCAAGAACTACTGATCAGATCTTGATTAAATTTAAGTGGGACCAAATAGAAAGCAAAATCTTTCAAACTAAAAAAAAGCGATATCGGCTCACGTGGAGAGAAGATATGAGGTAACACACATAAAAAAAAAAAATACAGTCGACTTGAGTACCTCCTCCTTTTTGGGAAGTCGGTAAAAATAATAATAAAATAATAGATAGTATTATAGTATTCGTTGTAATAATAGATAGTATTAGTTGTAGTGGGGCGAGGTGTAAGCTGCAAACGATTAGCGAATTACGTACCGATGTTATAATATTAAATAACACACGCATTTACTTACACAATTCAACGTCGACAAATATATTCCTAAGAACGAGTTGAAATAAATTAAAAATCTGCATCTAGTAATTACGTTAATCGTAATACTGAAATTAAGGTATTGTTAACTTTTGTTTTTTTTTTACTCTGGTTTCAGTAACAATAATATTTTCTAATTACAGTGTAAGCTATAATTAAACCACTTTATCGCTTGTTTGTAAGTGATTTGGTTGAGGATGATACTCGCTAGGCCTAGAATGTCAAAAATATGAACAGTAGGTGTACAACAGAAACAATGACGAATGTTGGCCTCTATCTTGCCGAAAATTGGGCTAATGTAAACGCTACCTACGCCTTTAAAACGTCACGTTAGATGATTTTGATGTCTAAATTAAATTCCGTTAGTATAGTAAACAAACAAGCAGGTTATAGTGATAACTATAAAACCTCCTTTCTTGGATAATGTGGGCGATGAAAATACCTTAAAATACAAAACGACACGAAAAAACGAAGACTGTTCTTTATTTTTCAAATAAAAATCATTTATAACTTGGATCGTTTATTTCATTTAATCAAAATAAAAGCCTTTGGCACCTGTTCGAATATTGATCGAATTTTATAGTTTTTAAATCACCGTTTGACTATCAATCTGCACTTAAATTTCAGATTTTACTTCACTTCCACTGCAGTTAAACTTCAGAGTGAGCGTGAAGAAGAACGTATTAATTTATTGCTAATAAAATGTAGGATTATCAAATAAATTCTTCGATTTATAATATCAATAAAAGTTTAAAACCGAGTGAACTAATTAATAATGTAGTTGATGGATAAGGAAAAACAATACTTTGTCGTGTAAACTGTAACCTAGAGCAAAATAATATATATGTGAACATGAGTAGAATAATACGTTTATTTTTATACTGGACTAGCCGTGCCCCGCGGCTTCGCCCGCTATTTTCAAGTTAAAAAGTAGCCTATGTGTTAATCCTATGTATAATCTATGTATATTCCAAATTTCATCCAAATCCGTTCAGCCGTTAAAGCGTGAAGAGGGAACAAACATACTTACACACTTACACACTTACACACAAACTTTCGGATTTATAATATTAGTAGGATAGGCAAGCATTTGATCACTATCTCGCCTGATGGAAAGTGAAGATACATATCTTAAAATAATATTTTCAGAATCAGAATCAGAGTTACTTATTTGCTTAAAATGTAGTTTAGTAAGATGGTTAGCACAGAACCAGATACATGTTGCCGTGTCACGGCGTAAAAATTTTAAATATTTCAATCACACCATTAATATTTCATAAATTCTATAATAGAATGTCACTATTTATTCCATTAAGATTTCTTATGCCAAGTGCTGTGGCGCAATATTTCAGACATATTTTTTTTTATTTAAAATAATATTAAGGAAGGGTTATGTTTTTCGCACGTATCTCGTATTTATGTATATTTTAAGTGTAATTTCTTTATTATCTCTTATCTTCCAAATGGCTAGATGGATTTCGACAATTCAGGTATCGTTATATTGGACGAACAAACCCTGGTGTCCTTAGGTGTTTGAAAATAAAACAAAGTGGCGGATTTTCAGCGCGCAATAGTAATACAATACTATACAAACAATTCACATATTTTGCAAGGTTTTTTAATGTTTACATTGATAATTTTAGTGTGATCACACTAAAATTACCTGTAAATCTGAAAGTTTGTGTGTAAATGTGCAAGTGTGTATGTGCAAATGTGCAAGTTTGTATTATTTTATCGCTCTAACGTCTGAACGGATTTGTATGAAATTTAGATTGCACATAGCTTATATCTAAGTTTTTAACACATAGTCTACTTTTAACTTGAACGCAGGCGATGCCGCGGGGCATAGCTAGTTTAATTATAAATATGCTATTGTCTAAATTCCAGCGGTTAGATGTATAATTTATTAAGTTTTAGTTTTTATTAGCGACGAATATTCATAATGCATAATATAATCGTGTTTCCAATTCTAAGTTAATCAACTCACAGTAACCAAGTAGCGGATATTATTAATTTACGACATTTCAATAAATAAACGCCATAAACTATTCACTTTCTTACATTAATATCGGGATATATCAAATAAATCAATTTCAAAGGCGACTAATTAGCGTAAAGATTTCGAAATTTTCGATACCCATATCTATATACATAAACAAAGTCGGGTTTGTTACAACACTGATAACTCGAGAACGGGTGAACCATTTTTGTTTTTTTTTTTTTATTTGTGACAGGCTAGTGTTTGACGACTATCTCACCTGATGGTAAGTGACGATGTGATCGAAGCTGGTAAACACACTAGACCTGGAATACGCAGGCTCTCAAGGATAACTGCCGGAACACCGTATTTGGCTTGGCGGTAGACTTTCAACTTGATGGTGGTAAGCTACTTTGGTAGCAAGCCAGGCGAGCAACTCACAAAATGCTCTACAACCTCTCAAATGTCACCTGATTAGCACCACCAGGGGTATCCTCCTACGGACGTGGGTGACTCAGCCCCAAACCTTATTTTTATGGTCTTTGATTTGTTGGATTTATCTTCGCCTCGAATAGCAGAATATATTATAATTGTTTTAGATCCACCATCTCTAGGTTGTGACCGAAAATCAGCGCCTATTGTTACACTTGGCAAAAATGCTGAGTCACGACCCTTTTGGCACTTTTTTGTTACTTATGTTTAACTAGCCGTGCCCTGCGGCTTCGCCCGCGTCAATTAATTTACAAAGTAGCCTATATGTTAATCCGGAACCTAAACAATATACATTCTAAATTTCATTAAAATCGGTTTGTTCGTCACGGAGATACGTGGTAGCAAACATTCACACACACACAAACTTTCGCATGTATAATGTTATTAGGATTACCTTTCTTATGTTTCTTCGTAAGCTGTTTTTGCTGTGCATTTTATGTTATGTTTATCTTGTTCGTTGTTTAACCAAATAAATATTTCATTCATTTAATCATTCATTCAGAATAACTATTAAAATATCAGGTAAGTTAAACCCTTAAGTTTTGTAACAGAATTGGGGTTTTGATGATATTTCGATAATGAACGCAGGCGAAGCCGCGACGAACAACTAGTATTTATCTAAATGCCTCCATAACGGTAGCGTGATGGAAGCAATATTATTCACAACATATTTGCATGAACGGATAATCCAGTTGTCATTTTAATATTAATGTATCAACGGAATTATATTAAATCAGTCGTTTGTATGAAAAACTTTGCGTAAATCAATTTGATGCTTGTCATTTATATGACACGATCGGAATTGTATATATTTCGGTGTGACCTGTTATGACTTTAATTTATGTGACCGTGTCGCATAGTTTTCTGGCAAGGATCATGTTTATTTCGAGCTAAAGATGTTTCACATATTATGATAAAAAGCAGGATGTTGCTAATACGCTAGTCACGAACACATTTCAATAGATACTTAAATATTATTTAGCTCAAATTCATATTCAAACATTAATGCTTTCACACAGCCCACACTAAGTTCAATGACTTGGTTTTTTATGCTGGATAGGCAAGCATTTGACCACTATCTCACCTAATGGCACTTACAAAACAAGGCACCGATTGAACTTAGTGTGGGGCTGTGAGTGCGAAAGCGTATATGTTTATGATGAAAAGTGAATACTTCCGCAGATGTAAGATACTTGCCTAGAAAATACCTATTCACTCTTGACTTGAAGACACCCAGATTGTACCGTTCAGGATATAAAGATGGAGGTAATGAGTTCCACTCCTTCGTTGTACGCATGATAAACGTAGAAGCGAATAGCTACGAGCAAACTGGAAATCTGTCAACCTCAAATGGATGACGTTTGACTTGTGTGCCGGAAGCACACATTTTCTTTACGAAAAAATCTTCTGTTCCCACCGGGAATCGAACCCGAATCACGCTGCTTAGAAAGTGAACGCGTACCCAACAAAGCTGACTGACCGTTTACTTTTTTAAAGAAGATTAATGACATTTTTAGTTTTGAATAACGATAAGCGGAAATGGTAATGAATAAATTGACTCGATTTAAGAAATATACTTAACTAGGTATATGTGCTATTAATATAACATTTCAATTGTAGCTCGAAAGGAACATTCAAAACATATGTTTCACATATGACTTCAAAGCATGTAACATATACTAGTGTCCGTTCTCAAAGACGTTATAGAAGCATGTAATTTATTATTTAAATTAAAGGGTATATATTAAATATTTATAGATATAATCACCGACAATTTCATGAATACATTACGAATATCTACATGATAATTTAGTGAGTGATAGATTGGAAACATTATACTGTTAGATAGTAAGTTTTAAAAATTTGAATCCAATGTTATTACTTTTATTTTACACTAGCTGCGCCTCGCGGTTTTACCTGCGTAAGTCCGCGGGAATTCCGGGATAAAGCCTATGTGTTAATATAGAGTGTCAGCTACATCCATAGCAAATTTCATCAAAATTAGTCTAGCAGTTTGAGCGTGAAGAAGAAACAAACATACCAACACACTCACAAACTTTCGCTTTTATAATATGAGTGTGTGTGATGTCAATTAAATTTATCCAATTACAATTTTATGATTTAAAATACGAGTTAATAAAAGTAACTTTTTGAGCTGACCGAAACTATTTCAAAGAGTTATTTTATTATTTAAAATATCCTCTTAATATCGTCAATAGGCATATTTAATTTTGAGAGCTTTGAATAACACATAAATCCTTTTTGCTATTAGTTTCCAAATTATGATATTCATATGTCTGGACAGATTTGTAGATTACATTGAAATTTGATATCACCATTTTTCTTATCTTTATGTTCCACGGTGATTACTATAATGTGTGCTATTTCTACATAGTATAAAAAAATGTCGCTTACCGCGTCTGTCTGTTGGTTTATTCGGTAACTCCTCCTAAATCACGCAACGGATTTTGATGCAGTTTTCACCATCAGTTAGATATTTTTTCACGGAAGTTTTATATATATAATTAAACTTAATTAAGTTTATATTTAAGTATAAAAACAATTATTTGCAATCATAAAAATAAATTTACATGGCTTACGTAGGATAAACCTTAAGAGATACAAACGTACATATTATGTACTTTAGATAAGTATAGTTCTTCTAAAATGAAACCTCTGCGATGGCACGTCTCTATGTGTTTCGGTTGATTCACATCAACTACTTCTTAAAATAATATTTTAATTTAAAATTGCTACCTTTATTGCTGTTTGTAAGGAAATTCTATCATTAAAGACTTCACATTTCCTACTGACTTCAAAAATACATTTGTTAGTTACCTCATGACTTCTATCCACGTGAATCAATTTTGAGATTCTGTTGCATTCCGATTGGTGCCATTTAAATTTGCTCAAGATGTGATTAGTAGTTTTTGAGTTATCGTCAATAATGCGTGTTTAAAAAAATTAATCTGATCAAGGCTCCGAAGATAAGGCGGTGTAGTCGGTTTTTTAAATTTGGCTTGCGCTTAAATTATTCACGTTTTATTTTTTTCTATATTGTGCCCGTTTGAAGCCGGGGCGGGTTGCTAGTTTATATATATACCTATCTGCGTAAAATAGTAGCACTCGCCGCGGGCGCAAAACCGGTCCCAGCATTAATAATATTATTATGTAAAAATAACTGACGAAAGCACTAACCGAGCAAACTGATATATTCGTCGTTAATCGTTCGAATTGACAATTTACATCCCAAAACCGAAGTTGACATGCTTTTCGTTCGACATGTTTATTACCGCTGCCGATTAAACCAATAATTTATTTAAATTTGGAGATACACCTATCATGTCCAACTTTTGACTAAATTAATAATTCCTGTTGAAAACATTCAAAAGTTTTAAACTCGGATAGAATTTGTGCGTGGAAGATAGTGTTGCGAAACGCCGGCAAAGTTAATGTTGTAAGTTTATTCAGTTAGCTCGATTTTCGATTTGGAGAATCGTTATCGATGGCCTATTCAATAACCGTTTGGTATCGATATAAATTGTTATTGGCGACGTGAGTTACCGTTTCGGAGATGGTATTATACCTCCACGCAGACAATCGCATAAATATCGAACGGGGGTTTATCGTTATTCGTTATCTATTCGCGAGAGATCGAAAGCTGTTGAAAGTTTGAGTGGGTGATACCTCCTTTTATATGCGTGAGGCGATGTGCCGAGGTGATCGCATATATTTGCTAGGGAACGATAATATACACCTATATCTTAGTTTCGTCAAAGTAGTACAGATTAAGTAACAGTTACTTCTTAACAGTAGAACTATTAATTCTATAGAAATAAAGACAACAAAACACATTCGCACTCACAGCCCCTCACTGGAGTTCAATTACTTGTACCGTGTCGTGGGTGCCGGATACATTTACATTTTCCTAGGGACGGAAGATTGTGCTCCTGCCTAGAATCGGAACTCAAGGTCTTGAGTTGAAACCTGCCCAATGTGCCATCGAAAAACTCATAAATATAAGTTTTACTGTCTACAGTAACAAACAACAAGTTTTGAACTATTATCAAATTCACTATTGATAATCTTAATTAAATGTAACACTACACATACATAGAGTCGATGCTAAAGTCGTTTGAAATAATGGCAAAAGTCGAAATAAATAAATCGATAAATCGATTCAGTGTGTCTGAATTCGATTGAGAATCGAGATGGATGTTGATGCCAGTTCGACCTGCCGTTCATCCGATTGATGGCGCGCCCGGGGGACTTCTAAAATAGTGTGGATTAGTAATAATTTATTTGGACTGTCTGTTGGTTTTTATAGCTTGATTTAGTGTGATCCCGGCGAACTACTGCACCTTAATGCCGAATGAAATGGCTCATGGCTCTATTTATTTAAAGATATTACTAATGCAATAAATATTGGTACACGTTCACATTAAATTTACCAATCAGTTGAATCAGATATTATTATGCTTATTTACATCGATATACTTGTAAAAATTAATGAAAATTTGGGCATTTTAAGGCTCGCACTAACAGAAGCTTTAGTTGTGACTAATTAAAAAATTGCTGCATATTTGTCATTATTGAACTTATTTGTAATTGGAATTTAAAATTATAAGGTATGTACTAGTAGTGTCCCGCGGCTTCCCCAGCGTTTATCAAGTTTAAAAGTAGCCTATGTGTAAATCCTAAGAATTTTCTATGTATGTACATTCCAAATTTCGTCTACATCCGGTAAGCCGTTGTAGCCTGGAGAAAAAACAAACATACTTACACACAAATTTTCAGATTTATAATGTTAATGGGCACCTTTGAATTAAAGTAAAAAAAGATGAATTGTCTAAGTAATATAAACATAATTGTTTCTATTAAACTTAACTAAATGAGTAATTACATCTTAAACACGCTAACAGTAAAAGAGAAAAATAATTGACGAGCAATGTTTTGAACTGTGTAAAATGATACTGAAAATCTAAGCCACCAAAATAGCTTATCGAAACAGCAAAATGAGACGCGTCCCAAGACCTGACACCACTCAAGGACTTGTCTCAGATTATTTAGCGCATCCGCGTCGCGTCAAAGATTAAGGAAGTTGCAGTAAGACAATTGCGAACTCCGCTAGGGTTGACACGCCGGCACAGCAGGGTTGCCGCAGTACACCTCCGCCAGGTGAGCGCGTAACGCGTCTTGACGCAAGGCCCTAGCTCAAGTTTAGCGGTGGGTTCTGTGTGACAGGTAACAAGCGAGTTACTTAATCGATCAAATTTTAAGCGATTAGACTGCATTCCATTCGTTGAATACTTCAGTTTTAACTACAATAATTAATTGATTAATACTGTAATGTGAATGTGAATGCGTTTGTTTGTTTGTTTGTTTAATGTTATTAATGTATGAATTGAACTGCCCGTTGGCTTAATTATGTATGCGTTCGCCGTCCAAGCAAGGGTATAGGGTTCGATTCCTGGCGTTAACATAAGTTTTCTCCCCAAGGATAATTTGTACTTCTGGTTCTGGACGGATACATTACATCACACCCACAATGAGATCATTGTGGGTTTAATATTAATGTCTCCGGTACCCAAGACACCAGTTATTGAACTTAGTGTGGGGCTGTGAGTGTGAAAGACATATAAATGACTGGAGATTTAATCATATAGTGTCTATGTTTTTGCGTATTTTTTTACTTACGGCAATAAACCTAATTAGGTGTATATTTTCAAATAGGTAATCTTAATTTTTTTGTACCCTCAACGCAACACCTAACGAGAAAACTATCTTTCAATGAATAATTTCAAAGCCAGTATTGACTTCGAGGTCATATAAACTATTAAATTTGACAATTATAGATAAATTGGCAAGGTGCTAATAGTAAAAGACGCGTCAACTACCATTTATCTTAATTAGATATCAAATAGATTGTTATTGTTTGGCGCAATGCAACGAATTAATAATCTTCATCAGTAATGCATACAAATCCAGATCGATTATAAGTTCTTTAATAGATACGACATCTAGAATAAGTCGATAAAAATAACTTTCATTGCCATGCGGCCCGGCCTTAGTTCTTGAATATGATAATTTAGAGTTAAAAGTCACCCGTACTAGATTTGCCACTTTACAGTTACAACATTTAATCTTAATAAGATTAGTGACTCTACGAAATAATGTCCAAAAACAAACAAAACATAACTTCTTTACATATAATACAGGGAATGTTTGTAAAATGCTAATTTGCTGTTTAATTTATTTTATATTTAGTTTAATGTTTAGTTCAAGACAACTGTTATATTGTCTCTACAAACTACGAGCACAGCAGAAATGTTCAAAAAGATAAAAATTAAAATAATTTAGGTATAGAATACGGTGTAAAACCCTTTTAAATTTGAAGTTGTAAATAATTATTTTACTTACATATTTATGTAAAGTGAATGAATAGAAAACAACGAATCCTACTAAATATACAATAACAATAAAATTCCATGATACCACGAACTACAACGAAGTTTACAGCTAAACCTGCTAGTCGCTCTCGCTTATAACTCACGACGCTCTTTAAGCTTGATAGTTGATAAATTCTATCAATACCACAACCGGTAGACGTCGGGTGCCTTCAATAGTGTTTACCTCATGAAATGCGCAGTTTAACACCCCTATTACGGTTTAGTTGCGGCGTTAATAATGTTGACAAATTATTGTGGATCAACCCTGTCGCCTTGCATTTGGATCAGCGTAAGTAGGGTAGTTGACTCGGTTGTAAAGTCAACGGTGATTTATTTTGGATGATAGAGAAATATATTTAGAATTTGTTAGTATAGAGTGATCAGGTATTTTCAGGTAAGCATGCTAGATTTCCGGCCGCATAATCACTTTCTATGTGTATATATATAGGTGAGATAGCGGCTAAACGCTTACCTATCTGGCATTAAAATAATCTTTATTTTAAGGCCGCTTCTAGGCATCTAATAACAAACGTGCTATAACTTCACCTATAGTATTCATTCAAGTAAGCATGCTAAATATTCGGCCGCATCACCACTTCCTGAATGCTTGCCCCTTTTAACACCGCGAAATAGCCGCGAAAATAGAAATTCAAATAAAAACACGGTACATAAAACGTGTTCTAGTCAACAGTATTACTAAAACTCATCTAAATCTAATTTTTACAAACAAAATAACGTATACTCTACAATTAGTAGTATTATTTCTTGATTTCCCTATTAATAAATATCATTCCGCCATCAAATATTTCTCAACAACAGTGCCGTGTCGCGAAGGTCGTGACTGGCCCCAGTCTGCAGGTGCAGCCGCGTGTTTCAGCTAGTTTATAGGCCTGTTTAGATTTGCTGCGATTGATAGACTTTATCGATAGATGCGTAGTGGATCGTGGATTACGGCATTTAATGGGACGGGACTGTCATGCTCGTAGGCAGGTATAAGTTCCCGATCTGTATTTATTTTTTATTCAAGATAAGCAAACGTTTGACCGCCATCTCACCTAATGGTAAGTGACGATGTGATGACAATATCTGCGAGTTTGGAATGCATTCCATCATTTCTTTCTATCTGACTAGCAATGCAAAAAGGTTATGACTTTATTACTGTATGTATAAGTGTGTAATGTATAGATTTATATATAGTATTAGAATAGAGGTGCGCTGTGAGGGAGCAAGCATAGATATATAGAAATATATCTATGCTTGCTCCCACACAGCGCACCTCTAATCTAATAAACTGATTGTAACGTATTTTTAGAGTATAGTTGAATTCGTCTCAATATGGGTTTACGGGTATAATAATATACGGGCTATGTTTTTGTTTCACTAAAAAAGAAACCCAATGGCGTCCTTAGTACGGTCTGTTCGCTGCTTGCCCCCTTTCTAATTTTGTCTATTATTAGCCATAAAGTAGTAAAAAAAATCATTAAAATGTTCAAATACCATCGTGATGGGAATCAAATGAATAGGAATTCTCCCACATTACTTTATCAGTTCACGAATATAATATAGATAGATAGATATACTCTTGATTGAACACCTAAAATTATACAAAGAACACAAATAGTACAATGAATACAGTACAGTTATATAAAAGTGTAACAATAGGCAGTCTTATCGCTAAAACCAATCTCTTCCAGATAACCTTTGGATAGATAGGAATTACGTAAGGTATTAGGACGTCGTTGTTCTACGTTCATATAAAGTTTGATCCAAAACAGTGCTTACGAAACGAATTTATAAATATATTTATGTAGATATCAATTATACATTTACATATTACTATATTATAGTAATATATAGTTAACATTATATAAAATTTGTTCACAAAAAAAGCACGAGTTTCTTTTTTCAACTTCTTTTCATGCATAATTAATGTTGTGTACGGCTTGAAACACGTCTAAATTTCGACTTACTTTGTAGTCGACTAGTTTCGGACAAATTTGTTGTCCTTCATCAGGATGAGTCAGACGCGCGATACGCAGAGGCGAGCGGCTCGGGCCTCGGCGCGTGACTGGCGACGTGAGGGCGCGGAAGCCGAAATTCAGACGTGTTTCAAGCCGTACACAACATTAATTATGTGTAATACTCACGATAGTTTTAATTTTCATATTCTTTTCATGCGTTTGGTACTGTATATTTTATCAGAATCTGTTGGCGTTATTTCCACAGATCTATGACTATACAAAATCCTGAGTCTAGTATAGACTTACGTTATCCATCATAACAGCAAACTGCAGTCCTAAATCACAAGTACAAGCGGCAGGTGAGGGCTGCGCCCGCGCATACATCAACGTGCCGAATAGCCAAATGTCATGCGTACGCGCTGTTACAAAATGACAGTAGCTCAAGTGACAATAAATTTGCATGCATATAATTACTACTAGCGAACTGCAGTACTTCGTTTACATAAATAAATAAACGCTTATACATTCACAGCCCCCACTAAGTTCGATGACTTGCGTTGTGGGTACCGGAAACATACCAAAAACAACCCAACCCAGAACCAGATACATACATTTTCCTTGTGGAGAAAATTTGTGTTTTGATCGGGAATCTTATAACTTAGCCAACGGGCAGTTTCACACACACACACACACACACACACAGGTGTATTTTGCACAGTTTAGATGTATTTTGAATTGAGTATTACCGTGCTTCGGAATTTACGTTTAGCCGTCGTTCCCATTTGTCAGTAGTAAGACAACTGCCAATGCGGTCAAGTGACTTGACAACAGTAGAGAGATAAATAATTTATACGTAAATTTTTTCCCTCTTCTGTGGGAACCTTTGTTTCAGAATTATCATAAACGTTAAGTTATCAAAGAATCTAATTGGTCTATTGTAATAATTATATTTGAAACTAGCTTCTGCCCACGATTTCGTCCGAGTAGTTAAGTAGTAAAGTTTAGCGATAATCGTTCAAAATCAAGATCAAAATCAAAATCGTTTATTCACATGGGCCCCAAAGAGGCACTCATGAAAGTTAATGAATCTATTGCCACTATTAGATTATTTGTGAACGTTTACTTTATTGAAAATTAGAACTGTAATATTCATGTTAAATAAAATAATTATTTTTGTTGTATTTATAAATTACTTAGAAATGCCTTTATTGATCAAGGTTTGAAGAGAGATGATCACCGTGCAGTTATTGTTTTGAAATGATCTATGGTTGTAATCGCTGCTGCATTGCAGATTTCAGCGGTTTGTATGCATCGTACAACGCACTCTTCATTACTGAATTTTCTATTTTATCGTCAAAAAATATACTTCCGTTTCTCTTTAGGACTATAAGCTAATCGATTGTTCTGTTTGTGCAATCAAATCCGGAGTACCCACGGGGTGGAGTAAAAAAAAAGTTCCGTAACAACGGTAGCAAGCAGTTCACTGGACAAAAAACCGATATGTTAAGTCAAACTCTATGATAATAGGACCTTGTAGAGCAACTTAAATTTCTTAAATATATAGAAATTACCACTACTAGTTTAAATCATAATTGCTTTATTGTCACCGCTCTGTAATAATATTTGTGAATAAAACTAACCTGTAACCCAGAAAATTCGCATGCGAGCCTCAAGCCCAGAGCTTAGTTTGTGGCTCATAGCTTAAATGTTTAATTATTGTAAATGTCTGATATGACAAAAACTTGTCTGTAAGTCTTTCTAAGTTTGTCTGGAAATAAACATTATTTTATCTTATTATTAATAGATCATATTATTGAGATGTATAATTTTAGTTAAGTTATAGGAAATACAGGTAATTGGCCCGTAGATTATCAAAAACTAAGTAAAAAAAGTATATATAATAAATTAGAAATCTTGAGTGTAATTCTGTAAGTATTTATTTTATGTTATAGATGAAATTTGGAATGTATATAGCTTATACCTAGGATTAACATATAAGCTACTATTTAACTTGATCAACGCGAGCAAAGCCGCGGGACATGGCTAGTAAATAATAAATTACATTAAGATTGCTAAATTTGCTAAATCGTAACGTTTGAGTTGATGTACTGCCGCAACATGCGACCGGCATGTGGCAGCCAATGAGTTACAATGTCGTGATAGTTCGCGATGCCAAATGTCAGTTCTAAGGCTGTCACATCTGATGGGTTTATTCTGTTGTTTTGTAGATTGCAACTCGTTATTTGTACGAGGATAGGCTGGTTGTACAATTGAGTACAAAAGCATGAATGTAATAGGTTACATTTATATATTTTTTTTGGTAAAAATATTATTAAAAACAAGCATTTTAAAATTAATTCTAGTATTTTTACCGACTTCCCAAAAACGGAGGAGGTACTTCTTTCCACGTGAACTGATTTCGAAATTTTTTTTGGTTTGAAAGATGTTGTTTTCCAATTGGTCCCATTTAAATTTGATCAAGATCTGATCAGTAGTTCTTGAAATATCGTCAATAATGCGTATTCTGTGGACTACATCGACGATGTTCTCGTTTTTGACCGACTTCAAAAGTTACCTTATAATCTTTCGTTGTGAACCGATTTTGATGATTATTTTTTTATTTAAGCTGGTGCTTTTCATGTAGTCCCATTGAAATTTTATCAAGATCGGATCTCTAGTTTTTGAGTTATCGTCAATAATGCGTGTTTAATACATTAAATCTGATCAAGGTTACGAAGATAAACCGGTGAAGTCGGTTTTTTTAAGTTTTGCATGCGTTTTATGGTTACAATCAACGAAGATATAATTAATTTTAATACTACATACGTAATAAGAATTCAAAGTGTGTATACATACTAAGATATCGTAAAGTACGTCCAAATTGAATGTCTTATAATAAATAAGCACAAGATGACCTCGATTTAAAGCCCTACCTAGAATTACCCAGTAACCAATCAATCAATTGATTTAATGACTTCCTTTATAATAATATCCTTCATTAATCACCCTGAGTACTGAATTCCGATGGAAATGATAATAACTGCAATTTTGAAATGAGTAAATTAGTTTATATTGTTCTAAGTCAATAATATTTATAACATAAACGTAAAAGCTTTCACACTCACAACTCACACTAAGTTCGACGACTTGTGTCGTGGGTACCGGAAACATTCACATCACACACACAATCACAACTAGAACCAGAAACACAAATTTTCCTTGGGGAGAAAACTTATGGTCCCTCCGGGAATCAAACCCGATACCCCTGCTTAGAAGGCGAACGCTCAATCAACTAAGCTAACGGGCAGTTCATTATTATTTTGACTGAAGATCCGTTACATAAACGAAATTTATCAACTATTTACGATTTTCATAATTGCAATTAAGAAGACATTAGTAATTTGTTAGACAGAATAATATTAAATCAAGTTAATTAATTACTGATACAACAAAAATAAAAAAAAGTTCACACTCACAGTCCCACATTAAGTGCAAATAATAAATGTAGAGCACTTGAAATTAATTTTACACTTTCACACTCATAGCCCACAGGTAAAATACTTGTATCATGGGTGTCGGAAATAAAAAATGTGCAAAAAAGCAATAATGTACCTTTGGATAGAAATGTTGTACTCCAGCCGGGAATCGAACCCACGTAGAGAGTAATTGCAACACAAACTCACAAATATTTCCATTTGACCACAAAAATCGTAAGCCTTCATCGCAGGGCCGCATTGAGGGTGAGACAGGCCAATCAATCCGTCTTGCATGATTACCGGGACGCTAATAAGACGCGCGTCTCAAACACCTGTTGTGGCTCAGACACCCCTAGGGTACTTGTTGCTCTGAGTTGGGCTCTGGATGAGTCGCTGGAGGGTCAAAAATATATTGTGTAATAACTTTGTTGAAATATTATATTTAGTATGATTTATAAAATGGCAACGATTCCCAGCAGGTGTACAATTTTCCTTCCCAATGGACATTTGTGGTAATTGTTCTAGGTATGTTTGTGTGTGTGATGTAAACGTTTCTGGCACAAATGATACAAGTGCTTAAACTTAGTTCTGGGCTGTGAGTTGGGAGAAAGAAAACTTGTGTGTGAATCGAACCCGATACCCCTGCTTAGAAAGCGAAGTCTACGGTGAAGGTTTGTAACGAGGGTTTAAGTAACGGTTTGACGAAATCGGCGTGTCCGAGACATAGGTTTTTTAATTGGGATAAACACGGGTAGAGCCCCAGGCCACTGTTAGTACATGGTAAAGCCCTAGATTAATCGATAGTAAGTACGCGTGTAGTAATGAAATCGGCGCAGTAGATCATTATCGACAATTTCTCTATAATTCGTTCGTAATTTATGGCGCGATCTAAGGATGCGTACGCATAGATAAAGGTCGCTATTATCTAAAGAGACTGACACACTGGGTACGATTTGTGAAAGTTAAGAAAAGGGTTCATTCGGATTTATAGTAGAAAAAAAATTCATTGCCCTCGTCTTTGTTCCCTTAACAGTATAATCTAAGACTCATCAAGTCAAGAGTGAATAGTTATCGTCTAGGACATTTAGTTCTGTAAATGTTTCAACGGGAACAACTTGACACTAAACCCATTCAGACAAAAAAAAAACAAATCAGTCCAGCCGTCTTCGAGTAATCGAGTACCATGCATACAACAATAAGATGAATTAAGAACCTGCTCTTTTTTTGAGGTTGATTAGTAAAATCTTATTTAGTAAGCCTTTTCTACCTTTTTAACCAGTGTATATGTAGGTAGTATAGAATAATTTAAAAAATGAGTGTATGTGACTTTGTGGTATTGTTTGTACTTGTGTGCTACGAAAATCCTTAGCCTTTTTTTTTGCAAACAAAAAGAAAGCAAATGTTGGTCCGTAGATAATTGTTTCTTGTAACGCAAGAAACGTCGAGAAACGTTTAGACTATTGTATTAAGGTAGATAATAAAGAAAAAACCGGCGTGTTGTATTGTCTCTCATACATTACAAGTATCTCCATAGCAGTAAATTTAGAAAGGAAAAATTATCGTTTGAGGCGGGGATTGAACCCGCGGCCATAGGATGTCAAGCCCTTATAATACCTCATTCTGCCTAGCATGGCTTATGCTATATGAACATGCTATAAAAATCAGTCCCCATAGCAGATTCAAATTTGCCATTTTGCATTTGCAAGAACAGGGGCAAAGATTCATTGTGCCTACTGTAGCACCAGCCTAACAAAGCTCATTAAAGCACGCACTGTGCATTACCCCTTACAAGGAGTAGGTGCGCCTTATCCTTAATTGCACACGGAGTGGTTAATAGTGGCATACCTGGTATCTGTACCTGAAATGTATTCTAGAGGGGTGTTGTACATTCCGCATTATTGATGTGTGCGTCGGTTTAAGAACTGTTCTTTATTAACCGACTTCAAAAAAGGTTCCTCAGTTTGACTGTTTTTTTTTGTATGTCTCAGTTTTTTTCCAGGTGAACCGATTTTGAGGTTTTTTTTTTATTTGAAAGCTGGTTCTTCCCATGTGGTCCCTTAATTCAGCCACTTAAAGTTGATCAAAATCTGACCAGTAGGTATGAGTTATCCTTATTAATGCGAATGCAATTCATTTAATCCGACTAAGGGTTCCGAAGATAAAGCGATGATGACAGTTTTTTAGCTTTGCTTGTGTTTAAATTATCTTCACATTTCTTTATTTTTCTTCACATCTTCACACTTCCGTTCAAGCTCTTAGTTAGATTCGAAACCGCTACCACCCAATCGGAGGCCGCTACTACGACTGAGCTATCTTCTTACCAAAGTTTACTACAAAATGCGATAGCAGGTCAGTGAGTATAGGTACTTTTGCACATTGTTGTGTTGCGTTCAAATATAAATTTTTTGATAAATTTTGTTTGAATGACTTAAAGTAAAGATATTTTTAAATAATATGTTTAGTGACTTTCGATTGTTCGTTGTACTTTTATGTTTTAATGCTCAATTAAGCAAAAAATCTTTTGTAGATATAACAACAGCACAAGCTTTCATTGTTTTCAGTAAAACTGTTTTCACTTACATAAAAGAATTTTATATCGCTTATGCCCACTGCTGGAACTCGCCTTCTCTCACAAGAATGTACCTTAATATACCACATGAAGTATGGACCTTAATATACCACGAGAAAAGCACGAAGCAAAGGTATGCAGATAATAAACATTTTGTAATACTTATAATTTGTAATATTTAGATATACCAGTTTTTAAGCGATGTTTTTCTTCACCATTGTAAGAGATTTTACACGATTTAAAGTAGCTTGTGCTACTGCTAAGCATATTATCATACGATTATTATTCACCTCAATTATCTAAAAATAAATAAAAACAGAAGAAGTAAATTTCAAAGACGCCTGCGTTGTGCATGAGTCTATTTCCCCATAATACAATACCATACGTATAACATTACGAATCCTTCGTTCATGTACTGATTGAGATTACGCGGTGATTCAGCCGCAAGATATTATAGTTACAATTTTCAATTAGTTCAGCGTATCGGACTCTACGGGCTAATAATAATTGAGGCAGGTGCTCTTATGGTGCATTACGCCATTTATTATTTCGTAGAGTATAATAACCCATTCTAAGGCTGAGGGTAGTATAACAGGCAACTTTTACACTTTTGCGATTCGAATAGTTTGTTAGGGAATTAATCGGAATTAATAAGGGGTTTAATCGCGCCGATAACTAGTTTTATTTACCTCGATGTTTTGGCTTAAATGCATTGAGCATGGTGACGAGACGGTGATTGCGTGTGCTAGCATTGGAAAGGACAAGAGTTGTCTCTAACTACTCCAAGTCTCCAACTGCTATTGGTCTCGAAAAAATGGTCACGACATACGAAAACACGACGTCCGCAGATTTGTCTCGAGAAAACTTGCCACTTGTATTTGAATAGTTAAATTTTTTTCTAGTAAGTTTTTTAGATAAATTCCTACAATTTTATTTGCTTTGCTTTATTTAGAACTACCTTTATCAGGGCTTTGTAAAGCATTCATGATGAATCGGGATCAAGAGTAGCTATTATCCTTTCCCATGATATAGAAAATTAAATGTCCGTTACAAATTTTACAATCAGACAGACTTTCAGATTCTTAATATTATTGCAACTGGACACTATTTTGACGGAGGTAACATAAAAAAAATGATACACAAAATCAAAATAAAAAACAGTCAAATAATATTCTTCATTTTCGGCTTCACTTTCCATCAGGTGAGATAGTGGTCAAATACTTGACTATCGAGTATAAAAAAAAAACTTTTAAATTTACTGCCTATCGTTTTGGCTAAGTTGGGTGCGCGTTCGCCTTCTAAGCAGAAATAATAAAGGCTTCAGGAATCGAACCCAAGAACCGTGGTGTAGAAGGTATGGATTTGCTAACAGCACCAACAGTCTTAAGATTGAAAAGAAGCAACATAAAAATGTCTGTCGTAGTATTTTGCTATATAATTTAAAAAATAGTAGCTATATTTTTCTAATAAAAACCTAATAAAATTAAAATTTAAACCAATTATTGTAGCCAATAAAATAATATTTAGAGTTCAAAACGAATTTCAACCCATCGTCATTCCTTTCGTTGAATTTTGGGATAAAGAGGGCATTGTCTCCTTGACTACGGCCATTGTTAGGCCAGGAGCCGGCGACGCGGAAATCACAGTGATTGGTTTTATAATTGACGGAGTTGAATATAATATGTCTGTGAATTTGAGAGTTTGGGATTGAATTCAAATGCCTTTCTGTTTGATGTAAATATATATTTATTCATTAATATATGAAACTAATTTGTTAACTTGTTATCTAAATGTATGTGTGACTATACTATTTTGAACTGCCCGTTGGCTTAGTTGGGAGAATGTTCACCTTCTAAGCATCGAGTTCGATTCCTGGCGGGAACGCAAGTTTTCACCCCAAGGAAAATTTTTTTCTGGTTCTGGTTGTGATTGTATGTGTGATGTGAATGTTTCCGGCACCCCCAACAAAATTCTTCGAACTTAGTGTGGGGTTGTGAGAGTGAAATCGTTTATGTTTCGTGTTAATGTTTATTGCCTTTTTTATACATAGTTATGAGATTAATTTAATTTAATAAATAAGGATTTAAATTTATAAATATTGTAAACATTTGTTTTATAATTAAAATGATTAAAATTTTCATATAATTTCATGACTACTCACCAAATAAAAAGTTATTCAAATTATTAATTACTACTTTTAATTTAAAATTAAAATGTGAATAAAAGTAAAATATTTTTCCTATAAAATTTGCGTCATTTTGTCCCTAACAGGTATCTATTAATATAAATTAATCCATTACATTTAATGATTTGCATTAATTAAAAGTTCTATTCTAATACACATAAATATTTGACAGAATTATCAACAAATAGATAAATCTATTGTCAATCGTTCTAATAATCCCCCTAATGACAGTTGTCATTACAAAACTGAATAATATTTAAAGTAAATTATAATAATAGTGTTATTAGTATAAACCATAAGTAACGTCAAGTTAATTGATCTAATATTATAATAAGATAATTAAATATCAAACTGACCTTTGTTACATTAATGTGTTTTACGTGTTTTACGAGTTCGTACACCTTTGGAGCCACTCACATTGTTTTAGTGGACTGTCATGAATAATTACAGAAATCAAGTTTTGATAGATATATATAAGTATGTATATATACCTTACTATATATTTTTTCTCTTACATAAACTTGTATTTATGTACTTGCATGTACACCTCCGTTTCATCGAATTATTAAAAATCTTGTTCTCTTCATCCAAAGGTTGTCTGGAAGAGATCGCTGTTCTGGGTGTGATTGTTTGTGTTATATGTGAATGTTTCCGGCCACGGTACAAGTCTTTTAACTTAGGGTGGGGCTGTGAGTGTGAATGCATTTGTTGTATTGTTATAATTAAATGTTTGTATTAACTAAAAACGTTTTTGTTCTTTAAACAAACAAATGTCCCTTGGGAAAATTTATCCCCCAACCCAGAACCCACGGCGAGGGCGGAACCTAATTGTTATATAGTTAATATATATTTATAAAATATACAAGTAAACGAATACCATGCTTGAATATGCGACGTATACGTATTTCAAGTATATTCATGAAGCATTTAACTCTACATTTCAAGTGTGTCTACCTCAGAAAGGAATAGTATAAATAACATTAATACTAGCATTCTCCTTTAAGAATTATGACACAAGCGTCTGTATACAATGTAACTCATTGCGCCTACTTCCTTACTTTCGTAGTGTGAACGGGACTTTACCCTAATAACTTAAAGCCTTACTACAAAGCACTTAATAGAACAACTACCTCTACACTAATATGTATGTAAAGGTGATGTAATATTACAAAAGTTGTATTCGTCTTTTTTTTTCAATCTTTTTGGAACGAAAGTTCCTTATCGCGCGTTGCGAAAGGAGGCTAGACGGAAAAAATTAAGACCACAAGTTGTAACGACACTTTTTGCTATAGTTGTAAGCCATACCACGTTCTCGTCCGATCACCGAAGTTAAGCAACGTCGGGCGCGGTCAGTGCTTGGATGGGTGACCGCCTGGGAACACCGCGTGATGTTGGTTTTTGCATGTTTCTTTTAATTTTAGAACGAAAGTTCCTTATCGCGCGTTGCGAAAGGGTCTAGACGGAAATTGAACTTCGTTCCATCTGGGTGTCCCTTGACACATCTCAAGTTTTTTTATTAAGAGATCAGCTATTCATTAAACTTGCTTGATAGTAAGCGTCAATTCCGTGTATTAAAATTTAGGCAAAAGTACGTGAAAGTGCTAAATAAGTAATCGGCAATCAGCAGTCTAGGGCTTCCGTAGTCGTACCCCTTAAATAGAAAATTCTATCTGCAAAAATCACTAAAACGATCTCGCAGTTATTCTTGATAACCAGTCATTCTAGGCGTAGCGTGTACGACACATCTTCACATAAGGTGAAATAATAGTGAATAGGTAACTATCACAGCTGTGATAGTGCTGCTATCTAGCATAAAAAGCTAATATAAAATAATACAAGATACATTTCGGAGAGTGTGCGACGGAACTGCATGATTTAATTCCTCCAGCTTACTTCCATCATGGGACAACAAGGCGTACTAAAACAAGACATCCTTTTATGGGGGATATTCCTCAGATTAGAACCAAGCGTTTTGCCTCTACTTTTATAATGCGAACTGCAAAGGAGTGGAATACCCTGCCTTCGTTCTTGTTTCTCGATAAGTATAACTTGGTCCTCTTCTAGTCAAGAGTGAACCTTCTAGGCAAGCATGTCCCACCGTCGACCGCATCGTCGCTTTGCATCAGGTGAGATGGCGGTCAAATGCTAGCCTATTTGTCATAAAAAAAAACTAAATACTCACTTTCGAACACAATTATAAACTTATAGATCAACAAATAAGGCACCCTATTCTATTCCATTCAACTTGCACCCTTTTATCGACAAGTAACCGTCATAGTAACCATTCCAGTAGCGAACCATCAACTATCCACTCTAGTGCAAGCCACTAATGCCCCACGACTCCAATAAATAAACCCTCATCATTTACATTACAGTTGCTCCCTCTCGCTCTAAAACTAGCTATCTTCCCTAGGTGGGAGCGAGAGGGTGAATACGGGAACGCCCACGGGTTGCGCCCGCGCAGGTTTCGCGACAGTTTTTCTGCAATAAACATGCGTTAAAGTGAAGCCAGTGACGCGCGACAGTATATTTCAATTTGCGATGTCTATACATGGAAAGGCCTTTTGATGCCGGTTGGTAGACGCAGTATTTGTTGACTTTATGTGGGTAGTTGTGCTGTGTCTTATAATTGGAGGGTTTATAGCTGGCTTGGGGCTTTTAAGCCTGATGTTGCAGTAGGTTTAGTTCTCGTTTGAAATGTCGATGTTGGTTTAGTGCAATTTATATAAAACCTAATGAAATCCTTTTAACATCATGAAAGCTTTTAACTTATACTAATTTAGTATCAGAATCATTTATATATAACTAGCCGTGCCCCGCGGCTTCGCCCGCTATTATCATGTTAAAAAGTAGCCTATGTGTTAATCCTAGGTATAGTCTATGTACATTCCAAATTTCATCCAAATCCGTTCAGCCGTTAAAGCGTAAAGAGGGAACAAACATACTTACACACAAACTTTCGTATTTATAATATTAAGTATGATTGAATTAAGCAATTGGTCCTTAAACTTTATATACATTTGCCGCATCACAGTGTGCAAATAATTGAATCTCAGTTATATTTCATTACGTTTATTTTCATTAATTAGATCGATTGATTATAATTAAGGTCAAGAGCATATCACATTCTGATAGCTGTCGGAACCAGATAAATACCTTTTAAATAGAAAATGATGAGAATGAGATAAACAGGAACAGAGAGCCATGAATATATCGTACATATTTAAACAAGAACTTATTCTGAGTTTGTTTGACTTTGAATATTCATTCATTTACAGCTTTTAAGGACCATATACTTTAGTATTTGATTTTAATTTTACAACTTGACACTCTTCATCCATTTATGAGAATCCTTTAAACGACTTAGTAACTTGTTTCATCTGCAAAATCTATTGGGTTATCGACAAACATGTTTTTCATATTCATATTTCTTTATTGCAAACATATACAGTTACATTTTTCTCTATTTTAAAGTTACAATCACATTAAGAATGCTGTTATTCACAAGTAAATAAAGTTATTATTATTACGACGACCCAGTTGGCGCAGTGGACCGGTCTCCGCCCTCTGCGCCGTGGGTCCTAGGTTCGATTCCCGGCAGAAATAAAAATTTCTTACCTAGAGACATTTGTGATTTTGGTTCTGGGTGTAATGTAAGTGTGGTAAGAATGTTCAGATTCAGATTCAAGTTGTTTATTGCCATTCCAAAAGGTAGGTACATTGTCTCTTATGGACCCTGTCGGGCGCAGCCACTTAAGCGAGGAGAGGACGCAATCTTAATTATAAAATTTAAATGTTGTCTTTAAAATAGTCATATATTGAATAGTATGCTTTCGTTATTAATAAAAAAAACCGGCACCCATGAAACAAGTATTTGAACTTAGTATGGGGCTGTGAGTGTGAATGTGTTTGTTTGTTGTTGTTTTCCATATTTAACTAATATAACTATAAAACATCAGTGAACTCGCAAACTATTAAAATCACAACGAACACAAGTTGAGTCCCATACAAACGGCGAGTTACGCGACCTGACGTGGATGCATGACGTCCATACTCCATACACTATGGCAGACCTTTGTCATGGGCTTGCCATTTTATTAATGCCATCAAGCTGTTTCTGCCGTGACTTATCTGACGTGAGGATGTAAGGGCGGAGTGGGTGTGTAAGCGGGTAATAATGACAAAGTGAGAGATGTCCTTACTGTTAAAAATCTTTGGGGATTTGCTTGCGTTAATTAAAACTACAAATTTGAATACGACTTCTTAAATACACTGCGTGAATAAGTGTGTGACTTCTCAAGCAGTCTTACAACATTTTTTGCTTACGGAGTTTCATCTGTCCGTCATCCTGCCATGGGAAGTTTTATCTCCCAACTGGCATTTGAAAAAGCAGCTTTTAGGCAAATCGTGCTAACCCGAGATAAAGTAATGGCTACATTCAAAACTCTAACATGGTTCTTCAAGCATTTGGCTACTATATCAACCGCTTGAGTACGAAGGTGCGATGGTATTACATATTTGCCTAGAAGGTTATATTCACTAGAGACCACAGATCTTTTTTTGTTAAGTTTTTGATAACACTTTCGGGGATCAAAGACGCTGGCAATTAGTTCCACTACTGTAAAGTAAATATTCGTTTAGAAATTTTTTTTTTTTATATTTATCTCAACATGATAAAATATATCGGTGTTTCCTGATGAGTACAATATGGGAGCCTTCAAGTCGCGAGTGAAAAGGTACCTTCTAGGCAAGCTGCTCTATAATTGTCGACCACATCGTCGCTTACCATCAGGTGAGAGGTTGGTCAAAAGTTGGCCTATCATGAATAAAAAAAAAATCAAACAGGTCTTCGTCTAAAGATGTAATGTTTCGGGCACCCGCAATACGACTCTTTGAATATTGTGCAGGGCTGTAAGTATAAAAGCATATGCGTGAACGTATATTAAGTTCAGTATGTATGTTGAAGGTTACATTTCGTTTCGGTTAAATTACGTTCTAAATTAACATATTTCAATAGTTATCTAACTTACCAATTCCGACATTGTTTATGATTATTAAATCGTTCTCAGCTAATGCATGACCCCTATTGTTTTAGGATATAAAACATAAATTAGTGTGACAAGTGCATTTTATGACAGCATAGTTTTACTATCAACGTAAACATAAAATATTACGCCAGTAAGTTATTTCAATGCAAATGAGATATTAGGTTTCATGTGGGTGTCATTTAGCGATAATTTATGATGAGCGCTATTTTTAATTACGCTTAGCAAGCTATTAATTTTCTTCAAAGATTTCAAATGAGATCGTTACATTGATTTAATGACAGGATATTAAAGAGCACTTGGAGTACTTGAAGGCTGGTTTTAAATTGAATGGAAAGTTGGACATTCTCACGGTTATGGACACAACTAGTAGGTATCTAAATTTGGTTTCAGTTATTACTATAAGATATTTTATATTGTTGCGCTTTATGGCATTGTACTGCACTAGTTTGATTCAAATTAAACACAAGGATAGTGTTTTATGTAAGTATTTTGGGGGTCTATGTTTGCTTTACCGTACACCGAAGGAGTGGAACTAATTCCCCATCTTTTTTTTCCGCTAACAATATAATCTGGGATTCTTTAAAGTCAAGTGTGAATAGGTATCTACTAGGCGAGCATGTTTCATCTTCAGTTACATCGTCACTTAATTAGGTCAAATGCTTCCCTAGAATTCTATAACTAGTCGTTCGCGCTGAACCGAGATCTCGTGCCTACATTTTGCCCCATAGAGAAAAACTTTTGAGTTTACTAGCTTATAACTTATCTATATAATAATTATTTGATTGCTGTATTTGTTGTTCGAGTACAGGATATAACGGATATTATACGTAAGTTTCAGCGTTCAGTGTGAAGCCTTCTTCATCAGTCAAGAACGCGCCTAGATCGTCCGGCGTCTTGGCGTGTACTGAAATCGCATTACTTAAGAATCTTTCACTCAAGAATGCTTTTAGTTTCTGGTATACAGGTTATTATTACATTGGCACAACAAATATTGTTGTGCCAATGTAATAATAACGTATTTACTACAACGCTTGCAATATTTGTTGTTAATTCCACTTTGTTTAGTAATAAATAGTAATACCCGCTAATCGCCATGTTTAACTCCCCGCTACCACTGGCACCGCACCCGGCCCGTCTTGTCACAGCTACGTGGGTGTACTATATTCGCTTTCTTTACGCATTCTCAATGGGTTTTGATTCCACAATAATACAGCTAGACTAACGTTATCCCGCGACTTCTGCTCCATTCATGGCAAGTTTATGGCCAGAGCTAAAGAGGAATGGACTTGGGCATTGTTATTATGTTTATGTTTTACTACTGGATAATTTTGGTAAAGCCACACATTGGCCTCGATTCTGATGTACAATCACTAAATTAAATTTAAGCTATCCCTGTCTCTTACAAAATAAAACACAAGACAGAGATAGCATGCATTTTAATGCTGTCACGCTAGTTTAACAATTAAAATATGAACAGCAGAAGCAGAGGGGCGCTTGTTTTTAGTCAACACCATTACAACACATACTCGAGTAAGCTTGCATAGACATCTAAGTTCTGACTAACTTGACAGCACAGCAGTATGCTATCTCTGTCTTGTGTTCCTATTTTGTAAAAGACAGGAATAGTTTAAATTTAATTTAGTGAGTGTACATCAGAATCGAGGCCAATGTAAAGCAAAAATCAATATAAATACATAGAATAAAAAAATATCTTTATGCGTCACGTTACTGAAATAAAGACAAAAATAGAAGGTGCGGTTAGCGCCATCTGGGGCCAAGTTAGGAGTAAGTTAAATCGATAATGTTTTTTAGTTTATACTTCATCTAAATTTAAAACACATTGAAAATATATATCTTAATGGAATGATTCTGATATTTTGCCTAGGCCTGAAATCATAAATCAAAATCGTTTATTCACATGGGCCCCAAAAAGGCACTTATGAAAGTTAATGACATATTGCCAGATTTGCAAAATTACAGATCTCAGAAGAAAAACCTGGCAAGAAACTTGGCGGCGCATTTTTTCATATTTTTTTTAAATCATTCTTAAACACTAATACTTTAATTATATTAATTAACATAGGTAGATATATATTATGTAGTCGCTAGAAAGAACTTGTGCAGTTTGCCTCCATGCATTCTTGTCATTAATGTAGTCATACGTTTTATAATAAGAATGCGACTGCTTATGACTTTAGTTGATTTATAAACTTATAGATAAATACTACAAGTTTTAAATAAATTTTATGAATTACAACGGCAACATCATGAAATGGGACAAATGATAGTCAAAATTAAAAAAAAAACAATCATTTAGTACGCTGAACCTAAACTAGTCCTTTATATTATATAACCAAATGTTTTGTTTATAATCTACGCGTGAATTTTCCTATAATAATATGTTACCTATACCAAGTATTTGGTGAAGAATAAGGATCAAGGATCATAAATCCAATAACTGGATATGACGTCTACAAACGATGTGTATTTAATATCAGGCTTCTCTCATACTCGCTTCAAATAATTGTTAAGATCATAATGTAATTTATTACTTTAATTTGTCATTAAATCCTTTCGGCGTCGATTACCTAAATGTGTGTCGAGCGAGGATAAATCTGGTGATTGAATGTGGAGATTTAACTGCATTCAGTTGGAGCATTACGGAAATTTGGGTCATATAATAATTTATGTTTGTATTTTTAGTACTCGAATGTTATATTTAAGCATCGAACTACTTAAAAATACTGAAACAACGCATGCTACATGAGAATGATTTTGCTTACAACTCGTCAATGATCGACATATTTTGTGAGAAGCTTGTCTAAAAGTGTTTGATGGTAAGCAAAACTAAAAATTTTACTGATGTTGTAAAATAAACTAAAATACATTTTCGGCTACACCCCCTTTACATGAAGTACAACTTTTATGGGAGGTCTTTGAAACTCTGATCCGCAACCTTTTTGTGTGACGAAAAGTGGTGGGGGTAAACAAATATGAATATTAAAATATTTTCCAGTATTACAAAAAAAAAATTAAGTTTGTGTTTCATATTGAACTTATCCTAACTAATCTTCGTAACTTAAAAGCCGATTTCAATGAAATTTGGAATGTAGGTGGCTTATACTCTAGATTAAAACATAGGCTACTTTAATCATCATTATCATCATCGGCAAGCGATGCCGCGGGGCTCAACTAGTAAGATATAATTCCAATATGAAACACAAAGTTTAACTGTCTTGTTTGACATAGCAGTTTTTCTTTCTGAAGTTATCATTATGCTAACAACTATATAACTTACTAAACTATCAAGATTTCATATATTGTATTTTATCCCGTATTTGGTATGACATATATATCCCCTAAATTGGTATGACTATATATAGTAACTACTCGTATTTGAAATTTCTAATGTTTTGTTTTTCTGTTAAAATGAATTATTTTGATCCTCTTTATCTTCGTTATTTTTCATTTTTTATCATACGGTCTTAAGAAAATTAAAATTATTAACGAATAGGGATGTATAAAACTACAACAAAGAGTAAAGAAGGCACCCACACACGCCTTTTTCGCTCGAGCACAGTTCGTGGGCGGCCGTTCTTCGTAACTGTGACGAAACTTAATTAGTGGCCCATCTGTCTCATGCCGCATCCATAAATTGCCATGTTTATGACTCCGTGGCAAATTAATCGGATATTGTACTGAAATGCTAACCGTCTTAGAACCTTGTCTAAAAACAAGTATATGGCACAATCAAAGAACCACCTTTAAATTTTGAATAATTTCGCTTTGAAAAAGTTCTACATCGTATTTAGCTATAATTATGTTATCGGTATCTATGTAGGTAGGTTTTATAAGGAATTGAATAGTTTGGGTGGAATTTTGACTGAGAAAGTTGATTTATATGCTTGATTATTAGCGAATTGTAGTTTTGTGGTCTGGTGATTGATGTGGTATATCGTTATATGCGGTCTATGGGCAGTTTAAATTTATCGAAAGATATGAAATATAGCTTAAATATAAAAATGAAAATGTGTAAATCAGAGCTCATGCTCATAAGTAAACAATATCTAATACTAGACTAGCCACGACCCGCGCCTTCGTCCGCGTTATTTAGGTTATAAAATAGCCTATGGATTAATCCTGAGTATAAGCGAAAGACGTGAAATTTCTAGTGTATATAAATAAACATAGACATATAAATAAACTAGAAATTTCAGATAAATCTGTTTATACTTTACAGTAATGTACAAGTCTCTTCCCGTGAATAGGAAGAGAAAAAACATACTTGTACATTATAATCCATATATTTACACACAAACTTTCGGATTTCTAATATTAGTGTGATTATAAAATAGTTAACTACGCGTAACGTTAGTTATTTCTAATCTACTGTAATGACTTATTAATTAAATTTATTTTCATTTAACTACTCAGATACAATTTTCATAAATTAAACGTCATAAATAAAAACTTTCCATATGAACTTTCATCCCCTAATGCACGACATTAAAGTACCCTGTCAAAAAATATTAATATGTTCATTTTTTTAATTTAAATAAACAACTCAAATACAAATTTTCACCAGTGTGACTTCTTAAATAAAGAACTTTGACATGAACTTTGATCCCCCATTAAACCAAGAAAAAGCACTTCTGGCAAAACAAAAATGAGAACTTTATTTTTATTATTAAATGATCTACTCAAATACCAATTTTGATCGCTACAAATTCAAAAACAAAGAACTTTTATACAAATTTTTTCACCCCATTTAACGTCCCTTAGGTATAGAATTTCCAAAAATCCTTTTTTAGTACTTACACCCCTACGTACTACGACAAACCCTCTAAATTTCAAGTCTCTACGACCAGCGGTCTAAGCTGTGCGGCGTCTCTAAGTCAGTCAGTCTATCTATCAGTCAGTGAATCAGTATGTCAGGACAAGATTCTTATAGTATAAGATTGCTATTAGAAGCAGGAAATTTGAGTTATTAGTTTCATAAGTGCTTCTAGGGGTCCCATGTGAATACACAATATTGAATTTTGTCCATTTTTAATACCCTATTTACTTTACTTATGTTATTTGCCTGTTAGTTCGAGCGTCTAGATAAATTTTGGTGAAACTCTTTGCGTTTAATTTTAATCATCATCATCGGTATAGTTAGTCTCAACAGTAGATATGGGCAAAAACTAGTTTCAGAATGTTTCCGCTAGTCTTTGATCTTAATGCGGGCTGCACGTGTTAAAAACAACACAAAGTATCTTTATACTAATCGCTTTATATTTGTTAATGAAGTCATTGTTTTTAATTAAGCTTTCTCAATAGTCTTTTGTTTTTTTTAGTCTAGATATACAAGCAATTGACCACAATCACACCTGTGGAAAGTGATGATACGGCCGAATACGTAGCATGCGTACCTAGAAGATAGCTTTTCATATAAGACTCGAATACACCTACATTATACCGTGCAGGGATCAAAGGCAAGTTCTACTCCTACACATACTAATAAACAAACGATAAAAATTTCATTAAATTACAGCTTTTATAGTCTCCATGTACAATAATTGACAGCCATCTTGAATTCAGGTTTTAAACGTTTTTTTTGCACCCCCATTTCTCCAGTCCTCTCAGAGGGTGGGTATCGGATCCGATTATCTCCGGTGCAACGACGTTAAGATATTACTGTTCATAAAGGATGGATCGGCCGGAAGAGCTTTATTAGCTATCGGTTGACTTCAGTTTGTAGGAGCTACTGTCTCTTTTTTATGACAGATAGGTAAGCATTGAGCCTGATGCTATCTCACCTGATGGAAAGTGATGCGGCTGAAAATGAAGCATGCTTACCTAGAAGATACCTATTCACTCTAGACTTAGAGTGAGAAGATTCTGTTCGGGGATTACTGTTCGGGAAACAAAGACGCGGGCAGTGAGTTCCACTCCTTCGCTGAACGGATACTAAATGAAAATAAAAAACTTATTTATTTTTCTTATCTCTCTCTTCTTAGCTTATAGGCAAGCTTTCGACCACTTGCAGTGAAATTACAGGGTTTAAAGAGATTTATCATCTAATATCTCAAGGTGACGAAAGCAGGATGCTTTGCCGAGCAGGATTTTTACCAAATAAAAGTTCAAAATTCTGTGTGTGTGTGTGTGTGTGTGGGAATTAACTGTAATGGGCAAGCGTGATGCTTATCATCAGGCGTACAAATTGCTTGTTTCGTCACTCAATATTCATAAAAAAACCTTCAAATCAGAGCTGGGGAGTATTCCGCAGCATCATGCTGAGTCAGACCTATTCCGACAGTACTGTACACGAATATAAAAACACATTTTAATCTACTACATTTACTTATTCAGGTTATTTTTACGATTACATTTATTTCTTAATTTGAATACATAATTAATCAATAAGGTTAATTGTTTGCTTAGTTGGGTACTGGGACGAAATTTTTTTTTTGTTGTGTCAATCAAATTATTTATTTCCATCTCACTTTACACGTGGTAAGTGATGGAGTTATCGAGGGTGGTAATCTAGCTAACCAGAAAACGGTTTTTCAATCTTTGATGGGCTAGCGTTTGGTATCTCAACCTAATGGTATAAGTGAATAATTAAACGCAAGCAAAGCTTAAAAAAACCGACTTCACTGCTTTGTCTTTGGAACTTAGATCAGATTAGATGTACTACACACTATTGACGATGTTTCAAGAACTACAGATAGGATCTTGATCAAATTTAAATGGGACCGCAACATGCAGAAAGCAACATCTTTCAAACAAAACTTCGGCTTGAGTATCTCCTTTTTTCCTCGCCCGCTTTAATTGAGTTAAAGAGTAGCCTATGTGTTATTCTGAAACCAAAACTATCTACATTCCATACTACATTAAATATAAATTTCATCAAAATCGTTGTATTCGTTGAGATACGTGGTAACAAATATTAACACACACACAAACTTTCGCATTTATAATATTAGTAGGATTATCCACTTACGAGTAAGTAATATCACTAATAACTCGCTGACCTTGCAATTATCTTACTTCTATGTCAATCAGAGCTAGACCGATAAACAGATACTGATCTAGAACTGACCTATTGTTATGCTAGATTTATGTGCACAACAATTGCTTTAATTAGTTTCGGCTTAATAAATTAACATTGTCTTTATTAGTAAATATAAATACGTAACTCGTGACTTTATTACACGTATAATAATGTTTCAATTTATTATATAGTAACTGTGCCCCACGGCCCGCGTTTATCAAGTTAAAAAGTAGCCATTTAGCTGTTACAGCGTGAAGAGAAAACATACATACACACAAACTTAACTTAACGGTATAATCTGGGAGTCTTCAAGTCTCGAGTGAATAGGTATCTTCTAGGCAAGCATGTCACACCTTCGGCCGCATCATCGCTTTCCATCAGGTGAGATAGTGGTCAAATGCTTGCCTATTCAACATAAAAAAACTACCGGATTGTAATATAAGTGTGATTAAATTGAATTAATATTAATTGTATAAATGTAATATAAATGTGCTTTTATTGAACTAGAGTGACCTAAGATAAATATATTTATTAGAATAAGATCTATAATGTTGTAAACTAAAATAAGATATTAGAATAAGGTGTGCTTTTAACTGTTTGACTAGAATAAGGATTTTTCAATATGTAATATAAGACTGATATAAAAAAAAATTAAAGCACCTTAAATCCCTGATCATGTTTGGGAGCAACAGACTGACAGAGACTCAAAAAAAAAAGTTACTGTCACGCGTCGATAGGACAAAACAATAAGAGAAAGCGTTTGTTTGTAATATGAGGTGTGTAAAAAAATCACAAATTGAAAAACGTGCTGAAATCGGTGTGGCTAAACAATTTTACGAGTACTCAACACTAAACACTAAGTTTACAACATATTTAGTACTAACCATAGTGCTAGAGAGGTCATCAACCCCGGCTAAGAACAATGAGTTCTAGATGTTATCGTTAATGTACTAGTAATTGTTTCCACGTACAATAAAACCGTGTTTTACCTTGTACAGTGCGACTTATTCAGATTCATTGGGCGTTAAGAGACTTGTATTGGATAGGATAGATAGGTTTTTACAATAAAAATTTGGTTGTCTATAAAGTCGGTTTACGGACGATAGTTTTTTAAGACGAATGCTTAGGCCGATCGTGCCTCTCTATCGCTTGTTCCGCGCTCTCGCTTGCACGCTCAGGCTCGCTCTTTCGTGCGTGCAGCCGGTGTTTATCGATTTATAAGACGTTATCACGTCAAAAATACATAAAATGTACCCGCTACTTTTTCACTTACTTCATCCGTTTGGAAAAAATAATAAAAAAAATTAAGAAGTACTTCCTAATGATGTATATAATAAAAATAATGAGTAATTATTTTTTGTTATAATTAATACGTAGTTTTAGTTATTGATTGTATTACCGCGTCTATGTTTCCTGAACTGGGAGCCTTCAGGTCTAGAGGTCATCTTTTAGGCAAGAATGCTACATCTTGAGTCGCATTTTCACTCCCACCAAGTGAGATCGAAAAACGAAAATTGATAACGAACTTTATATGATTGCCTACACTGATTCTCGTTCAACTATAACTCATGCTAGAATAATCACATAATTTGTGAACTACCTATAAGCCCGGTATGGAGATTATGGATAGAAATGTAGAAAATTTGGCAAAACGTTTTATTGTTAACATGGAGGATGATTTGGACTCGAGTGAATCAGAAAGTAAATAAATTTAGAACAATACTTTCATTGAATTATTTAAATAAACCCTACCCTTATTAAACAAATGTATTTTTTTATCTAAAAGTTATCTAATGAAGTAGTTATATAGTATTAAGTTATCTAATAGCGGTCAAATGCTTGCCTATCTAGTATAAAAAAAAAAAAAAAAATAGGTATTTCATAATTTGTAGTGAGCAATATAAACGCAGCCTAACATTTTCAAATAATGATCCCACCCTCTGACCATGGTCACTCATGGTGCTATTTCCGTCCTTTTCTCTTTCATACAATTGTGCAAGAGAGAGGGCTCTATATTAAACATTCGTAACGAACAGAGTAATACATACCAGTAATTCGAAATCGACTATTTTTTCAATACTCCAACATCACACCTTTTACTCAGCCTAAGGTCACCATTCGTCCCTCATTTGCGTAGAACAAAGGCTGCTGCAATGTAACAGGCAGTGAACAGCAGGAATGAGCCCTAACATTACTGGTCGTCGAACCTTATTGTTTATTAACTTTAGAACCAATCCTTATCGATACTATACCTTATTTCAAAACCAATACTCTATTTGATCGTTAAACGTTTGCTAAAACGGGACCTTTGTCGTTTCGTTAAATCTATCTGTCCGTCTATAACAACTCCTATAAGAAGGGGTTGCTGCAATTTTAATAAAACTTTGTATGAGTATGTTTTATTATATCTCTAATAGGTTAGCGTTTGACCACTATCTCACATGTCTATAAATGATAATGTGATTGAAAGTATATCGTGTTTAACAAAAGTTTATAATAATTTAGATAGGCAAAATATTTACAATGGTGATTCAATAACATTTTTTTTTTTTTTTTTTTTATTTGTTACAGGCTAGTGTTTGACCACTATCTCACCTGATGGTAAGTGACGATGTGATCGAAGCTGGTAAACACACTAGACCTGGAATACGCAGGCTCTCAATGGACAAGACTCCCATACTGTACTCATGCTAGACCTAGAGTGTGACTAGTTATCTAGAAATGTTCTCCTTGGACCTAGGAGTATGTTTCAGAACTGGCTTGCTAGCCAGGCGATCACAAGAAAATGGCCTACCACCATGGATTTCATCACGATATTATCATAACCAATAGCTGAAGCTGTGGTAGAATGCAACTTAACAAATATCATATATTTACTTTTTAAAACATTTATACTAAAAGTAAACTAAACGCATTCTCACTCACAGCCCCACACTAGGTTCAGGAGGAAAATTGTGGGGGCCCCAAAGAGGCACTCATGAAAGTTAATGACTCTACTGCCAAATTACAATAATTATTATAAATATATAGTGGTAGCCTCAAGTAAGCATTAGAAAATGCCATACCCCAGTAAAACGTAAATTCAAAATAAGAGGTCTTACTCTAAGCATTCACGATGTGTAATTTTACCTTTCAGCACCTTTTTTCATTTATAAGCTCTTCCAGGATGGAATTACGAACCTTTTAAAAGAATATCTTCACAATTAAACGAATTACACTCTTTTTATCGTCTGTGAATTAATTCCGTTTCGATGCTTAGTCACTCTTCATTCGCTGAAGTCCATTCATTAGGGTGGAAATAAAAAAACGAACCACCCCTGGCGACACATTAACAATTCAAGGAGAAAAAAACCTGTGAGGACAGCTCGTGTGTGTCTTGGTCGATGCAGACTTGCGACTAATTGCGACAACACGCGATTTTTTGTTGCGTTTTTTTTTCGCGAATGACGCTGGTTAACTGCTTTCAATTTATACAATTGTGTTTTATGTAAAACCGAGAAAAAGTTTCAGTTATTTCTTGGATATAATGTAACCTTTGTGTTTTACAATAAGTAATCCGGGATTCTTTATGTCGTGACTGACCCGGTATCTACTAAGCAAACGTGCTCCATCGTCGACCTTATCGTCACTTGAGATTGTGGTCAAATGTTTGCCTGTCACGAGTAAAACGAAACCCACAAACTAGTCACACATTAATCGCAATTCAGAAAGGACAAATATACAATAACTTTTATCATGTGTTATTTATTGGCTCAATAATATTCATGTTATTACATAGTAAATACATGGTTTTAAAAAGTCACATGGACAAGCTTTTTGCAGGATTTGTCAGTTCTTTTTTTTTTCTCAAATCTTCTTTTATTGCTAGATAGCAAGCATTTGATCGCTATATCACCCGATGGAAACTGGTGATGCGATTTTGAATTCCACTTGAGCGTGATTACATTTGCATCCACAACGCAAAGCAAGGACAAGATTTGCTATTTGGAGGCATGTAAAAAATAATCCTTTGGAATGTACATAGATTATACCTAGGATTAACACATAGGCTACTTTTTAACTTGATAATAGCGGGCGAAGCCGCGGGGCACGGCTAGTGTATTATAAATAACTAGCCGTGCCCCGCGTTTCGCCCGCTATTATCAAGTTAAAAAGTAGCCTATGTGTTAATCCTTGGTATAATCTATGTACATTCCAAATTTCATCCAAATCCGTTCAGACGTAAAAGCGTGAAGAGGGAACACACTTACATACTTACAAACACACTTACACACAAACTTTCGGATTTATAATATTAGTAGGAAGTAGGATTAATAGGATAGGATACTTCAAATCTCGACACAGTGAATCGCATTTGGGCACATAGAGAGAAGCATTATCCGCTTCCGTGCAGTCTGAAAAGAGACAAAAAATATCCAACGTACTTACACTCTCAGAAAGTCGCAAGTGTGCTACGAACCGTCTCTCCTGATTACGGATGTAGCACAAAGAGTAGCATAATTAAACAGCGCACACTTGATTATAAATCAGAGTGGCTTTTACTTATTCTAACCCAGAATCAGCTATAGTAAGGGATAGCTGGATTAACGAAGTAACTGTAAGGTGAAGAATTATAATATAGTTAGTTATCTATTGTGTATTGGATTAAATTATAAGGAAAAGGGTTAGCGCTTGCGTAGCTATTAGGATATATCAAATCTTATTTTCAGGCTGTAATATGGTTTTATAATATCTTTAAACGAGCAATTCTTGTATATATATATATTTATGTGTAATCAGGATCTCGGAAACGGCTCCAACGATTTTCATGAAAGACTAGGGATTTTTCAGCCCAAGGAATCGATTTATCAACGTTCCAGGTCTGAAAAATGCTCGGTTTCCAAACTGCATTTGAAAAACCGGGCTTAAGAAACTATCAGCGCCATCTATTATGCCATGACCGATGTAAAAATCTGTTTCTACTCGACACTAGATGGAGCTTTCTGAGGCTACAAATTCAAACACAGGTGCCGATTCTGTTGTCCAGAATTAGACTAAACTAGCCTAAAATTAGTTTTAGTCCTGCTTTAGTCCAAAACCTATTCAGAAAATGCAAGATTAGACTAAAATTAAGTTTGACAGGACTAAGTTAGTTTAGTTACTCTATTTAGTGAAAATGACCAAATTCTTATTCTGATGTACATGTTTTACGTCAAATTAAGACTAAAAATATTTTTTTTTAACTCAAATTAGTCTGCATGAAAAGGATCTGGATTTTTTTAATGTGATCTTATACTTGAAAGAATAGCGTTTAGGTATTCTTTGACTAAAATTAGTTCATTTTTAGTTTAGTTTGGGTTAGTTCGGTGCTTAAAATTAGTTTATTTTTAGTTTAGTTTAGGTTAGTGCGGTTTATTTTTAGTTTAGTTTAGGTTAGTTCGGTGCTCAACAGAATTAGCACCACAGTCTACCAAAAACAAAAAGCCGAGCAAAGCTCGGTCATCCGGATATTATATATATATTTATATATTAGCTACGAACAATTTATTAGTAATTTGTTCGGAGGTTAGAAGTTATTTGTGTTTCATTTTTGTGTTCTAATTTTATGGTCAAAAAGAACGATCTATACGATAACAACTTATATACATATAATTATTATAGTTGTTACATTATAGTTTGAAAATTAATATTGTCAGCTTTCATTTGTATCTGTGTTATTATCTATTTATCTCTTTTTACCCATTTTTTAAGTTGCATGAAGATGTAGCCTGCTTGCCTAGAAAAGACCTTTTTTTTCACTCGACTTGAAGTCTCCTATCAGGGCCGATCAGGGATTATTATTACCTCTGTTATAAGTATAAAAAAATTGAAATAAACTTGTTAAAACTTAAAGTAGGTTAGTGATAAATAACAAAATAGTAAGCTTCATCGTTGACCACACACTATATCCACGCTTATTCATCCGTTCAATTTTAAAAATAGCAACAAATCAAAAAAATATTGAAAAGAAAATATAAATTCCAATATACGGTTATACGGTTTTCAATTTTGTTAATCCTCTTGAAGAAAAATTTTACGATGTCATCATTTATTTAATCAAAAATGTTCATTTTTTTATTCAAGGCAAACGTTTGACCACCTTCTCACGTGATGGTAAGCGACGATGCGGTCGATTAACCAAGTTTTAACCGTGTTTTATTAATGAAATGTAAAAATTTCCAATCAATAATAAGGAATCGTCCAACTGCAACCCTACATACACACACAAACACAACATACATAGAAGGGGCGGCCCCTTCCGGGGTCACCTGGATTTCTTTTTCCCTCTCCGTCGTCACTCGAAATGAAGTAACTCTGTCCATACGTTACACCGGACAGATGGACTGAAATGCCCGTAGGGTTGAGATAAACTAGAATTTATTTGTAATATTGTTTCTATTTGACGACCCAGTTGGCGCAGTGGACAGGTGTCCGCAGTCTGCGCCGTGGGTTCTGAGTTCGATTCCCGGCAGGAGCACTAATTCCTTCCCAAGGGATATTTGTGCTTCTGGTTCTGGGTGTAAAGTGTGTGTGATGTGAATGTTTCCGGCACCCACTACACAAGTCATTGAACTTAGTGTGGGGATGTGAGTGTGACTGCGTTAATTTTATCGGTACTATCATAAACATAAATTTCTCTTGGGGAGAAAACTTATGCGCCCACCGGGAATCGAACCCGATGCTTATATGTAATACAATAAAAAATAATGCGAATTTTTTTGTTAATTAAACAGGTTTGCGCCAACCCTGCACCCTACCCGCTTTAATTAAAGCTCAGCTAAGGTTTAACACGTATCCTTTGAAAGGTGTCCGATTAAAGTTTTAAAATCACTGAGTTCAGTGACTGCGCCGGACACGGATTGATTAGATTTTAGACCTGATATTCACCAGTTTGTATGAGTAATGTAGATATTTCATTTAAATATATTTGTATCCGCAAAATTATTGTTTACAGTAAGTAAGTCTGTATGGATATTTATACTGAAATAAAACATTTCTATTTATCAATTTAAAATCCAATTACTCAGATTTTTTTTTTGTTACGAATTTTAATTATCCTCCTAGTTTAATTATCCTGTTGGGAGTGCCAAATACTAAATGTAGCACTGAACTGAGCCTGTAAAAAAAACTGTAAAGGCCAAGCTTATCATCAGGCGAGCGACTTGTTTGTCTTGTCTCTATATCAACAACAACAACAACAACTAATCAGCAAGGGTACCGTGCAGGTGAGGTCAGCATACATATTTTGCAACACTTTAGCGATAGCAAATAACGATTACGAAATCTGAAATGCGGTTCATGTATCACTAATTTTTTTTTTTTTATTTCAGGTAAGTCCTCCACTTCAGTACCATCTGAGTAATCATTGGTAAGTGACAATAAATCGAGGTTAATTACGTTATTTACAACGTAAAATATGACAAAATAATGACCGTATGTACACAAAATGCGGGTGGCATGACGTCATAATACAATATTAATCGTTTAAACACCTACACATGTAAACTATACTACATTTTATAGGTTGAACAAAATATTATGCGATGTGAGGTATAGTTTCACTCGGGCGTAAACTCGCCTTTATCGTACTTCTTATCGGTCATAAAATCTCTAAAATGCTATTGTTGAACCACTTAAATACTATTGTAAAACCAGCTTTATGTCTAAATTAAATACGAAAAACGTGTTATCGATAAGAGTGCGATATATGCGTGATTACAGTGGGACGCAACACTATAAGCAGTAACATAACACTTTATATACTATATGAATAATACTATGAGGTTTCGTCTGCGAGTGCGAGCTATGATAATATAATGGATAAAAAAATGACTGTCGAAACTTGCAAATGCTACACGTAACTCAAATTTTATAAAGTATAATTACCAAAAAATAATTTGAAGTGCCATTTAGCTTAGTTAGGTGCATGTTCGCCTTATAAGCAAGGGTGTCGCGTTCGATTCCCGGCGCGAACACATGTGTTCTCCTGGATATTTGTGTTCCTGGTTCTGGTTGTGATTATGATAGTGTGCGTTTCGGCACCCATTTCACAAGTCACCCAAATTTGTGTAGGGCTTTGGGTGTGATAACGTTAATCTTTGTTTTATATTTAAAGTCTCACATTATTGGCTTAAATGTTTGTAGTGTAAAATGAGACAATTGTGGTAAAACATATAGGTGTACAATGTATCTACATATCATACAATTGAAAATAATAGTAATTAAATTTATATGACAGGATTTGTAACGTTATTTGAAACAAAATTTAGTAAAAATTTAAGATAATTTATTATTAATCGAGCAAGCGCGAAGTGCAAGCAGAGCATCTCCGTTTCAGTTTGGACAAAATTGCATTCGTATATTCGTATTTCCGGTTGTTCTCCTCTACAAGTCGTATTTCTCAACCGATTCTCCTGAAATTTTGTGAGCAGGTTCAATATTTATATAGATTTTTTTTCGTCGATTCAGTTTTTGGATTTTTTCAAGATGGCGGAGATATAGGGAACAAAACAAACATATTCCAGTAATTTCGAAAAATACGTGAGGGCTTCAGCTCACAAAGCCACTGGTATAAATTATTTAATAAGTAAAATGGTTTACTGATTACGATTTACCTGTAAATTCGCAGTATTTATGTAAGTATCATCAATCACGTTACAACTTTTGCTATTGCCCTCATGCCCATACTGGTTTAGAAAATAATATGTATTTATTCAGTGACCTGCGCCTACGCAGGCCAGAAGTGTAATATCTCACATCGGAAGCCTTACAATGGGTTTATTATGCATGCTATAGGATGGCAAACGCCTATACGATTTGATGTGTGGTCGTAATAGCAGCGGTAATTATGAATAGCGGTTAAATTAGTAATTCTGATTCGTAGGACTAGAGTTACTAGCGGCAAAATATAAATTTTGAAAACACTTCCGTCTTTCTATCTAGAAAACGGCTGCAACGATTTTTACCAAACATAGATAAGACAACTCTCGATCAAGTCACCTTGAAAATAAAAAAACGGCTCCAAATTGGTTTACTCGTTTAAGAGCTACGGTGTTACAGACAGACGCACAAATAGCGGTCAAACTTAGAATGTTTCCAGCACCCACGAGGCCACGATACAAGTCATCGAACTAAGTGCGTGGATGTGCATGTGAAAGCGTTTATATTTTATTAATATAATATTTTTATTATTTAACGAGATTTATGTAAAGATTAAATATGGATAGCATTATCTATTTAACCCGTTTTATTTATTCACATAAACAATATTGACGACATAATAATATTACTATTTCACTACGACCATTTCATCGCGCCTCTTTCTATTTCACTCTCACCGAATGTAAATAAAATAAATGTAAATATTCATTACGGCATTTCCATTTTATTGTAAGTTGCACGCTATAAGTGGTGCCCCACCTTTACCTATCACATTCATATTTTTATCGGACATTACAGACCCATGTCAATATTACCAGTGATTTCTCTTGAAATATGTTTTGATTATAATTTTATGTGTAATATAGTTCGGAATTGATCGCTCCTAATGACAACGGAGTAATGAAACTATTATGAGTTATACCAACATAGTGATAAAGTTAAAATTCAAATGATTTTTCATTGTTGACAAAGTAATGGTATAGAGTATTTATTTTATAGCTAATAAGAGTTCAAAATTTTTATGGCGAATAATGTTCTATATAATGTCATTGAATATTTTTTATAGTTTTTAGAGCGTTCGGGCGGAATCAATACTTTATTGTTATGATAGGAAATAATATTATTATTAGTTCGGAAATGGAGGTTCTGAGGCTGTTATGTGGGCTTTACCAATATTTGTTTTTAGTATACCACTTTATGCTTGAATTTGAATTGACAAAACGGTCAGATTGTTTGCTTTACAAATTGGATGGTTTAGTATCGTACTATAGATAGAGCTATTAATATGTTTGATTTTCATTTTTATCTGTTTAAGTGGTAAGCAATTCTAAATTCATAGTTTTGTATTGAATCGAATAAATATTTTGAAACATGAAACTAAATTAACTGTAACTTTTGTTTAACCATTTCAAATCTATTTTTTTTGTTCTGTAAATTCGGATCTTCGGTTAGGCTTGGTCTACGTTTGCTGGAAAAAAAAATTCAGCCATATTTAAACACAAAACCATAAGCACGAATTCCTTGAGGGTTATTAGCAAAATAGTTACGTCCAAAATCAACAGTAATAATATGGTCTTACGTTTTTTTTTAAGAGAAAACTTATTTAGCGGCTTTGTGCACTTTTTTGGGATGGGTAAAAAATGTTCAACTCGCCTGACCTGATCGAAAATTCGTAAGACGAAGGAGAGGAAGAATCCCCTTCTCTTTCTACCGCACGGCGAATATGTATGCCTGCTCCTGCTGTTTACAAAATTAATGTTCAAGTTTTCACTTCTGTCGGCACGCTCGGAGTGCAACCCGTCGTTTTTTTAAATACTTTATGTCAGTATACACACTGTATGATATTAATAATAATTACGATAACATGATTTCATACATTTTACATAATCAGTAGATATTTTTAGATATTTAGTCGGAATTTGAGTACAAAAGCTAAATAATCTGGATTATTAATTCTATAGTATTAAACATTGTGTGTCGTAACTTGAGTACCTCCTCCTTTTTTGGGATCGGTAAAAAACCAATTCGTAAACATGTACAATACTATTATGTATGTACATCAAACAGTAAGATCAATCACCACTTGCCATGACAAGATACCAACGTGCAAGAACAGAGCTTATCACTGTCAGTAATGCGGTATTATGACGTCATCAGGGCTTATCAGAGGCAGCAGTGACGTCGCGTGATTGCCCGATGACCAATAAACGTGATGACGCTGTTATCGACGGCTTCCATTTAACACCTTCTATTATACAAAAATCCCCTCTTGCTATAAGAATATGTATAAAATATGCGCATAAGTGTCCATAATACATAGCTGCCGGTTTTTTGTTCGGGTGAGCGTTCACCTTCTAAGTATATCGGGTTCGATTCCCGATGGGAACATTAGTTTTCTCCGCAAGGAAAATTTGTGTTCTGGGTGTGATGTGAATGTTGCCTGATTAATGTAAACGGCATCCATGACTCAAGTCATCTAACTTAGTGTGGGGCTGTGAAAAATAAATGTTTATTGAAATTCGAATGTTGCTAATGTATTTTATAAGATCTAGCATCTAACTTAAAGGCTACCTAAGCAGACTCTACCTAAGCAGATCTTTATATATATATAATTCTTATTTACGTGTGTATGTGACTCAACTCCTAAACGGCTTGTGTGTTCAGGTGGATTTAACAATGGTTTAGTGTGAATCTAAATTCGATCCGATATATAATGTTTTTTTTAATATACTCGGGCAAGCCTTGGAGAACAACTACGATTAGTAATAATATAACACTAGTTTCCTATTGACAGCGAAGGCTGAAAGACTGACCATAAAGACATCGTGTCCATATATTACTAGTATAGTTTTCTATTGACAAAGTCAGTCAGTGTCCGTTCCAGGCAGACAGAAGCGCCGAGTTTTATATCCGCCTTCGTGTAGATTATCCTCTGTCTATTCCACTACGAGTATATCTGTGTTCTACACAGAAAATAACTATCTCTGAGTGAATTTTTAATATTTATTTTGTATGTGAAAGCGTTTCGCTTCTACGTTCATCACCCGTACAGCGAAGGAGTGGAACTCATTGCCTGCGTCTTTGTTCCCCGAACGGTATAATCTGGGAGTCTTCAAGTCTCGAGTGAATAGGTATCTTCTTGGCAAGCATGCTACATTTTCATCACTTTCCGTCAGGTGAGAGAGATAATTATAATTATTAATTATATTCATTAGATATTTATCTTGACTAGTAAAAGCTTTGTTCTGTTCGTAATCGCAAAACATAATTTTGACTTTGACTTTGAAATAAGTTAAACTTATGTGACATTAACCGCTACTGCATAAGTAGTGTATTTAAAGATACCGCAAACAGTTCAGATATATTGCCGAACCGGCAGCCGATAAAGTACCGACATGAAAACCGATCCGGGAAAGCACTGGCATTGCGGTGAAAGTCTGATAATCTAATAAATACGCTGTGGCAGGTAATATCATATCTGTCACATAAATCAACGGTAATCATACAATAATTACAACGTATAATTCAACGTTATGTGTTTGTTGCGGATCGACTGCGCGCTGACAAGTTAATGTGGCTGTCAGACGTTCGGGGCCCGCAATGGACGACGTCTAATTAGACAATCTCATTACGGTGATACGTCTTGTGATAGCGATTGGTAATCTAAGGACATGATGGTGGATAGTCAAAGCTGTAATATTGACAATGATTTAGAAGCGAATATTACACCTTTCAGACTCTACATTCAATTACACGTTATTGTATAACAACACAAAATATATAAGACTGTTTAGAAAAATATATAATAATATGAAAAAATGCCCCGCCGAGTTTTTCGCTTGGTTTTATTTAATGCTAGATAGGCAAGCATTTGACCGCTATCTCACCTGATGCAAAGTAAAGATGCAGCCGAAGATGTAACATGCTTGCTTAGAAGGCACCTATTCACTCTAGACTTGAAGACACCCTGATTGTACCGTTCAGGGAACAAAGACGCAGGTAATGAGTTCCACTCCTTGGCCGTCCAAGTACAAAACCATGCTATACTAAACATATCCAACTGCAAATATAAGTGAGACAACCGTTGGAGTAGACGAGTTCTGAAGTGGAGACCTCGAATCGGTAAGCGTAGCAGAGGATGCCCTGTGACTAGGTGGAGTGACGATATACGTAGGGCTTCTGGTAACGACTGGAAAATAATAGCCGATGATTGGGCTCAGGTAGCGCGCTTTGGGAGAGACCTATGTCCAACAGTGGACTGAGATAGGCTGAGTATGATGATGATAATGACCGGCCTTTTCCCAGATAGTCTCTCTAACCTTAGGTATTTTAGGCTATATTTATTAGCTTCAAGTAGACTAAATACTCACATTATTTGCCATCACTAAACATCAAGACGCCTGCATTCAAGACAAACCACCTCCACTGTAATGGGGCGTGCACACTACACCGTTTGACCGGAGGCGCGGTGGTCGGCTCATGATTTGTGGTTACTTGCGAAAGCGCCCTCTGCCGGTGACGTGCCAATTGTCTCCGACTTGGCGTTTGGACTAAGTCTCAAGTTCGTTTTTATATAAAACAATATAACTATGTTGAAGTGCCCCAATTTCCATGGATCTCCTTATCTTGATTTTTTTTCCGACTAAATAAACTAAACACTATCCATTCAAACTGAAATAGATTGAAAATATTTCAGTTTGAATGGATAGCGAAAATAAAAAAGAAAAATTAAAATTATAATAAAATTTAAATTAATTAAAATTAAAATTATACCCTAATATCAAGTTTTAAATAAGTATTATAGAGATTAAGATCACATGGAAAGATTTATTAAATACAATATCGCAATCGGAGTTCACGACAAAAATTGCATTAAGACGGAGGTGGGATTTAAGATATACAATTTTTTTTTAAATTTTGTATTTAATTTTGATTGAAAATAAAAATTTATAAATACAGTACAATACTCCTATTGAGAACTAATACAAATGTTAGGACCGAACTATAAATAAGAAAGTCTTAAAAAGGTTTCACAATGGGCGTTCTCTAAAGCAGTCTCTACTAGACATAAATTGATTTTTGTTTGCCGGAGGTGTGCGTGAATAAAGCCATATTCACTAAGATTTGAGCCCTCTATTTTGAAGTCGGTAGAAACACTGTCTGTTAATACTTAATGCAGAACTAATATGTAATAAGACAACTTATCAGGCAAATTAATAAAAAGATAAAAAAAAATATATCACAGAAAATAGTACGATATTAAGACATTGAAAAATAAAGAACTGTTCTGATCTTAAATTGACAAATAGGTAACAAACACTTGTTATCGAAATATTTTAATTTTAAATTAAATATAAAATATTTTTGTTTTCTTGAAATTTATATTACTTTATTAACTACTTGAATTGAGAAAAGCAAAGAAGACGATTATTAAAAAACAGGAAAGTTGCCTAAAACGTTTCTCGCTCGTAAATTGCACCACAAGACGTCTTGTCAGTCGCAGCGCAGTATGAACGCTCCTTGATACCACGGCCTTACTATCATAAACGCACATGGCGTGATTCCTCTCTCCTCCAGAGCAATCTCTTTTGTAATTAAAATTAATTACAAAAACTAAGCTATTCACCAATTAAAAAAGCCCATCTTAATGCCAGAACTGCGCAACTGGTGGAACAGCCCGTTAGCTTATTTGGGTGAGCATACCGATACACCTGCTTAGCCTTCGAGGCAGGGGTATTGGGTTCGATTCCCGGCAGAAACACAACTTTTCTCCCCAAGGAACAAACGATTGAACTTAACGTGGTGCTGTAAGTGTGAAAGCGTTTATGTTATGTTAATAACAGAGGCACAAATGAGCTTTTTCTGAACAAAACCATGTTTTACAGTAGAAAGCTCACTCCACAAAGAAATCTAATAGAGCCGGGCTTGCGAAAAGGGTCTTTTTCCGGATTTCTTCAGTTCGCTCAAAGCGTTTTGTTTCTACTTTCATCATTAGTACAGCGAAGGATTGGTATTGCCTGCGTCATTGTTCTCTGAGGGGTATAATCTGGGAGTCTACAAATCGAGTGAATCTTCTGAGCAAGTATGTTATATCTTCGGCCGCATCATCACTTTCTATAAGCTAAGACAGTGGTGAAATGCTTCCCTATGTAGCATATAAAAATCGAATAAATTGAAGTCATTTGTACTGTAAGCCTAAAATATAAACTTCAAAGATTAAACTCATGACTAAATTGACACCGTAGACTCCTCGATTGCTCATATCTCCACCAAAGTGGCTTATTAGTCAGTCTGACAGTTCGTTCATCTACGACTGTGAATGAAAAAGCGCCTCTTCGGTTAAGGCGGTTACTTACTGCCTCTACTATTTGTAGCGACACCTGATGTTTCTTGCAAATACGCGTCCCTACATTTTTTTATAATGTAATATAATTTTGAGGAACTCTGCGTAACTTTTTTCGATGATAAAAACGTTTATCATTTAAGTTGGCAATAAGAATCAGTTACTTTCATGAGAGCTTCTTATGGGTCCCATGTGAAAAAACAATTTTGATTTTAATTGATACAGTTTTAGTTAAAAGTTTGGTGTTATTTGTACTAAGTGTGCGTCAAAAAGTATTATCAACTTAATATATATAAAATTTACTTAATATTAAAAAAGAAAAATAAGGCAGACTCTGGTCTCGACTGCTATTTGTACCATAAACCCAAGATTCTCTATTAAATCTCGGTTTATAACTAAAGTGTGAGTCAATACTTTATTTTTGACGAGATTTGATTTAAATGTAGTCTTTATTCTTATCCAAGAAAGCCTAGACTACATACATAATATTATCTACATACTCATCTTAAAAGTAGGTACTTTTTACTAAAATGCGTATAAGATATCGAAAATGATAACCAAATAATGACAAAAAAAGATATCTACAAATTTACTCATAAATTCATACAAATTCATAAAACACGAATTTTTATATGTAGTCCTAGTGTCTAAGTGAACATTACTTTTTTGTTTTTAATGGCTAAGTACGAGCATATCTTCGGCGAAGGTAACCCCCTTTATTAATCGCCTATAATCGTCCTCAACTAATAAAGTGGCCTCTCTCACGATCGGGCTTGTTGGTGCGCAAATAGTTCAGTATTTTGCTATTGACAGATATGGTGGATATTAATTTTGTTTGTTGGCTAAGATTTGTAGATATTTATTACAAACTAGCGATCGGCCGCGGCTTCGCGCGGGTTCAATTTCCAGTGTATTAAAAATATATTTAAAGAAGATTATATTATTTACTCGTTAACTGTAAAATTGATTACCTATTTTTAACCAACTTTATGGATTAAACAAATATAAAATGCCTTCACACTGACACACAATAACAACTGCGGGGCACACAATCACAACCAAAACCAAAAACAAACATTTTCCTTGGGGAGAAAACTTGTGCTTCCGCCGGGTATCAGACCCAATACAAGAAGAACTGGATTTTCCTCGTTTTTTTTTCACTTAGATTGTCTCATTGTCATCACCTAGATCCGATAAAGTCTTATATTGACGCTCTCGGAAACAACATAACAAGAACAAAAAAAAAGCACTGGAGAACGTTCCCGTTAAATGTTTGATTGATGTTGATGTTTATATTGAGAAAAGTTTAAATTTCGTTGATTACAACAACCCAAAAAAAACACTGGTGTTTATTTATACAAAATGTTTAGTGTCACAACAACGACAACCAGTTCAGTTAAAAAATTAACCAACCCCGTCAGTTAACTCCCCGAAAAATTAACAACCCCAAATTATTTTTTAATTCAACCCTCGCTCACCCCTTCAGGACGAATAAACCGTGAGATAAGAGCGAACTAAATACAAAACTTACTTCTCTGAGGTCTTATAAACATTCTCCGCGTCCCTCGGCGGTCGTCACACGGAATCACTGCAAGCCTGCATATAGCCTTGTCGGAATGAGAGAGACATACACACCCAGCTGCGAGAGAGAACGGGATGGAGGAAAAGACGTTTTGCAGTCGTCATAATTTCGCTCGGCAGACTAATAATAAAGATAAACCAGGGAGGGGGAGGGGGGCACTAACTTATACACGTTTATGTGGACTCTGCTTTGCCGTTTTGAAGTTGGCTCACTTATTTTGAGGTTTATGTTGCTTTCTGTCAGTCTTTGTTTAAACTGGACGGAATTAGAGGAAAATTCTCGGGGATTTCGGTTGTAGGTTGGGGAGGCACTTTTACTTTGCTTATGTGTTGGGTAGTACACATAGGTAATGGTAATACATACACTCCTTAGTAGGCGGGAAAGTAAATCTTGTGTGTACCACAAGTAACATAAGCGCAAGGATTTGTCCTTGCTACTTAGGCGACAGTAGGATATACGTATCCTTTATAGGATGCATCGGCATATTTAAGTATGATAACTTCATTTTAGTCAAAATCAAATCAAAATCGTTTATTCACAAGGGGCCCCAAAGAGGCACTCATGAAAGTTAATGAATCTATTGCCAGATTCGCAAAATTACAGCCATCTCGAGAAGTACCTGGCAAGAAACTCGGCGGCGCATTTATTTTTCATTCATTTTTTTTTTAACATTCTTAATTTCTAATACATAATTTTCTTAACCTAGGTGTTATTATGGTAGTCGCTAGAAAGAGCCTGTGCAGTTTGCCTCCATGCATCCTTGTCATTAATATAGTCTGTGGTTTTATAGTAAATAATACATTTTACGATAGTAGTATATTTGTTATTATAATGCTTAATATATTTATTAATTTCACACTTTTTTTTTCGTTACACTCAGTGTCTCTCAGGTCTAACAATATATATTACCATCTGAGGGGTTTTTGGGTTTAACTGAGGCGTTGTCACTTAAGTCTTTTTATAAGGACTATATATTTTAGGGTCAGTCGTGAATTGAAAGTGTTAAAAAGTGGTTATTGTATTAGCAATAACAACTTTTTAACACTTTCAATTCACCAAGCAAGCATATGAGACATCATAAGAGCTCAGAAGTTACGTAGAGAGAAGTTCATCTTAATTCCATGCGAAGCCATATGGCACTTACCATCAGGTGAAACACTTGCAAACATATTACAAAAGCTAGATCAAAAAGAAAAATACGTGGTCCACATTAAAATTAATGAAATACGATGCAATAATTTATAATTTAATACGCAGTTCTTAATCTAATTAAAAAAATAAAACTCTTAGTTGCACGTCCGCCTTCTTAGCATATTGGGCTCGATTCCGGCGGGAGAAATAGTTTTTATTCCAAAAAAATGTGTTTCTAGTTCTGGGTGGTGAATGTGTTTCTGACTTGAATGTTTCTGGCACCCACGACACAATTCGTTGAACTTAGAGTGGGACTGTGAGAGTAAAAGCGTTTATGTTTATGTATGTTATGTACGCGATTTATTTCGACACTGATAAAACGACCAGGGACCATAAGGACCAACTACAACAGTGCCTCAATATCGAGTCATAAAACATCGAGTTCTAAAACATCTGTAAGTGTAACGAATTAATAGGTCAAAACAACAGTTTACCTAAAAATGGTAATTTATGGAAGGCACTATCTGCCAAGATACAGGTCTTATACACTAGTTAGTGGTTAGAGATACATAAAATGTATTAATACGTTTGATATAAACGTATTAATACATTTTATGTATCGAATCTTACAACAAATTAGGTGTTATCATATTGAATTTTTTAACAAAAGTGATCTGTGACGGTGGCGATATACCGAATCTTCCAATAAAAGTAAATTGTTATATTAGCATTGTATCGAATCCTCCAACAAAAGTAATATGTAATAGTAGCAACATATCGAATCCTCTAGCAGAAATAATCTGTGACATTTTCAATATATCGAATCCTCTAACAAAAGTAATCTGTAATAGTTGCAATATATCGAATCCTTTAATAATCGTAATCTGTAAGAGTGACGATATATCGAATCCTCCAACAAACGTGATCTGTAACAGTGCCGATATATCGAATCCTCTAACAAAAGTAACATTGGCAATATTGAGTCCTCCAACAAAAGTAAAATTTGATGATACCATATCTCTTAAAATAGATTCACGTCACCCATTTATGGTTGACATACCTCCAGTTCGCTCGACGCGTTTTGCTTTTACGTTTATTATTCATGCATCGAAGGAGTGCAACTTATTGCCTACGTCTTTGTTCCCTGAACGGTACAACCTGGGTGTCTTCAAGTCTAGAGTGTATAGATAACTTCTAGGCAAGCATGTTCCATCTTCGACCGCGTCGTCACTTTCCATCTGGTGAGATGGCGGTGAAATGATTGCCTATCTAGCGTAAGAAAAATAGATAAAGAAATGGCGGCAGTGTGCATAGTTTTCTCTCGTAACCTCTGCTTACATAACTCAAGAAATCTAGTAAGTTCGAAGTCTCAAACGATGCAGTAGAGTAAATTAATGCAAATAACAAGTAAGGAATGCAACATATCTTTACTATTTTCATTCATTTTATTTCCCCAGGGTTCAATTCGAAGTTGCGAAGTCTCGTAAAGATCCCAGTTAAGTTCGAATGCAGTGTACTATCAAATTCGATGTTCATGTCAGTCTATGTCTCTTGAATCGCTTCTGACTTTACTCGTGTCGTGTATAAGTTGTAGAAGTTATATGAGTTGGTTTTCTGAATTAATTTTACTGTGTACTTTATTGCTAATATGATAGGTAATACGAGTATGAGTTAAACATTATGTACACTACTCATTAATATGATTTTCACTTTTGCCCATCCACCTTGTAAGCATCAAGTATCGGGTTCGATTCCCAGTGGAAACACAATAGTCTATTCAAAGACACTTTGTGTTCTTTTTTTGGTCGTGATTTGTATGTGTGATTTCCGGTACCCATGACACAAGTATTTTAACTTAGTGTGTGCTGTGTGTAATAGAACTACTGTTATTTTTATCTCGAGACTGCGACTTTTAAAATAGTAGGTAAGGTACCTAACAACTTCTATTAAACATAGTAATTCCATATTCTACGACATGAGGAATATAATATTGAATTACTAACATGCCGGGTGGCATGCATTGCAATGCCAAGCTTAGAAAAATTGTTTTACCTCTTTTACGTTTATGGTCGCCTAGTACCTACCTACTTTAATACCATGCTTAAAACTATTTAGATATTGTTCATAAAAGTAGCGATAAAATATGGGGGATAGGAGGGTGATATCTCGGGTAGAGTATATTCTTTTCTATGGGTGATATACTTTACGACCTTTTCTCATACCTACCAGATATACCAAAAAACAATTCATTAAAATCAGTCGAGCCGTTTCGCAACAGTGACCACAAACACCGTGACACGAGATTATTATATATTTGAAGATAAGGCATCGATAAAAACATAACATATTTCGATACATATATAACATATTTTTTCTGAAAACATATAGTATTTTATAAAATAAAAGTCGAGCTTTATAAAAGCCAAAAAATCATTTTTCTCAACAATCTGCATTATCCGAGTAGGTAGGTGTGGAAACCAGTGGCTCACATTACCATGGTAATGACAATGAAGTGACGTTACCATGGTAATCAGGGCTATACGCTGCTTCAAGACTTGAATATTGGTTTAACATACACGCTTCGAGGTTATCTTAAGATTCTTTAGAAGCCCCGTCCCCACGTCCAGGCGGATACGAATCCACGTTAGAAGAAAAATCTGTCACACACATTTGGTTCTCTGCTCGCCGCCGTCTGCGCGAAACAAATGCATGCCGAGTGGAGCAGCTATATAACTCTAGGGTTAGGAAGTAAATGGAATATCTACCTCCCGCTGACCACGAGGACAGTTTAGACTCGATAAAGAAACCAGGTCTTCAGGCCTTCTTGCGGTGAAGGAGGCCAATCCTCAGCCATTCAGTCGAAAAGCAGCACTTAGAAAGTAGGACTAAAAGTAAAAGATCACTTGTAGATAATACGACTGGTAGATTGTCGATTGATCAAGACCAGCGTGCAGCGCGGCCTGATTCTCTAAACTCGCAGACGATTGTCTAGGTTTCGTCGAAGATGGGCCAGGTATCGTCAAACAGTTCAAAGGTTCGAACAAGTTTGAAATGCTTGACTAAACTAATCTAAAAAAACCGGGTCTTTTCGCGCTTTTAATTTCAAATTACAGTCTCTCGTGACCACGGCCGGTGCACCTGCAAATGTCAAGGTTAGTCAAAATAATGCTATTTTGAAATTAAAAGCGCGAAAAGACTGTTTTTTCATATAAACATGATTGAAGTTCACGGAAGTACAAAAAATTCTAAGCTTATCTAATACCACAAGTGACTTTAAGATTCTTTTAGATGTAATTGAACGTAGCAGAGACGAGTAAGTTTCGTCTGATTAACCATCACACGCGTTACTTTTGCCCATTACAGATCAGTGCCTCCCAGAGGTTTTAATACTTCAAAATCTTGCGCAGCGAAACACTGAGCTGGTTGATCTGAGATATTAGATATGTATCTCTATATGCCCTGTTATTTTACTGGAAAGTAGAACCCACATGTTTGCACACTAGTGGCGGTTGAATATCTGGCAACTGGTATGGTACTGCCCCAGGCGGACTCTGTTAAAAAGTCCAATCACTATGTACCTACTATACGTGTCATTGCCACGTGGCAAACGACAAAGCATATACACGTCTGTGGCAGCAAATTTGGTTTGTCCTTCTGCTGATAGCTTGGCTTCCCTTTGCCGGTCCAAACGACGCCCTCGGGATGAGTATCAGTGAACCTGTTATAACGCCACACTGTATCCACTGAGCAGTTAAATGTCATTAAAAAAAAGTATATAAAGATGAATAAAATATATACGTACACTAGCGATTGTCGCGTCACGTCAGCCGTCACTCCTGTGTGAACTGTGACGCGGGTGACGCGACGATCGTGACGCGTGAGACGGCTGTCGCTCCCTGTGACACGACTTACTTATTCATCGGCTAATTACTGGAGGGTTAGAATTTATTTGGCGGGTTTTAGTAGGAAAATAGTTTAGAATTAGGGTTTGAATTTAATGGAAAATGTTTGATTTAGTATTGTTTATAATCTTACCATTATTTTTCTCCTCTTTTCAGGTAAGTGCAATTCTGTGGACGGCGCACCTTGCAAGGTATCTTTACGTGTAAGGCGGCTATCAATCATACATCGGCCGATCCGGATAAAACTGGTTCAATACCGGATTTTACCAGCTAGCTAGGATACGTGATAGCCTGCCATATACTAGTATCTGTTATAAATGATGTGTGTCGGACTGTTGTAGCAACAGAGATCTAGGTAATAGAGGGTCTGATCAATCAAAGTTAATTGAAATATTGTTACAATCTTGTTTTAAATTAGAAATTTATTATTTCACTCAACATATTATAATCTTATTGAATGAACCCAGTTGGCGAATTGGGCAAGTCATTACTTTTGCCCCGAGGGACTTGGCTTCGATACCCGGCAGGAGCAAAATACCTTTCTTAGAGACATTTGGGCTTCTGGTTATGTGTGTAATAAAAGCGTGTTCGACACCCATGATACAAGTATTCGAGCTAAGTGTGGGACTGTGAGAGCGAAACCATTTCATTCTCTAGTATTTTAAATCTTGCATTAACTATCGTTAAAATTAATTTAAATGTTATGGTCAACTTATTCCAGTTAGTCTTAAACAAAGCACAAGTAAATATTGAATGTACAACCCAACCAAGGTACGATTTCACTCAATCGACAACAGCAGCTTTATTCACCGACTATCTACATCAGAAACAAACAGGTCCTATTGTCAAAGTAAAATACTATTTTCATACAATGGCATTCTGCGGCCATTACCAACTAGGAAGCTTATCCTACGGTTAATTAGGGCGCATTACTGGATCTTTAATTAATCAAGTACAAAATATACCTTTAAATATATACTTTAAGGTAGCAAGTGCACCTACGCTCACTTTCCACAGGCAAGTCTTATATTTAATTAGATACTAATGAATTCCATCTCGGGTACTCGGCCCAATTAACGCGCGACAACGCGACGCGTGCGTGTGGCAGACCTTATTTTCCAAATGTGACGTTTGGGGTTTGCCTTAAACGTGTTAAGATTTTTCATTAAAGTTTATTATTCTTTGTAATTTAATTTGTTTTTGTATTTATAAACAAAATGACTTAAATATTAATTAATTTATAAAAAGTAAATGATTTTTTAATAAAAAATATTTAATTAAAATGCATCTTATTTTGACTGATCTTAAATGTCACACGTCTAAGTCTAAGACAAAAATATTTTAATTATTAAAGTTTGTCGAATCTTTATACATATAATTATTCTGTACGTTTGTATTTGACTGATGTTGTCTGAAACGACTGGACAGATTTTGATGAAATATTTTGTGTGTGTTCAGGGGGATTCGAAAATGGTTTCACAATTCGATCCGATAAATAATGTAAGAAATAACACACGCGTGAAGCTAGGGCGGGTCGCTAGTATTTTAAATATTTATAAACTAAGGGGTTAATCTGTAAATAAAGTACAAAAAATATATTATTTGTTGTTTTCTTTTTCTCAACTTTGTAGTAGCTGTTACTAAATTGCGATCGTATCGTTCATAAAGACCACATTACTACAATATCATAGCTTTTAGCTCTCGGTTCGTGCATCAGATATCTTACCGCGCGCCATCTATCGTCGCAGCGAGCGATCTAAATAACAAGTCGAACGGATAAATCGCCCGTCGCCTTCTGCGCTCGCTTGTTAGCGCACGTAATTAATGATCCCCCTCGATCCTCAACACTAGCCATTATGATTCCCATAACTAGCCAGGCGTTTCAAAACGCACCGATACGTCATCGTTTGCAAGACTCGATAAACAGTTGAAATCTTTCGAAATCTGCAGACACACCGGCGGATAGCTCGGTCTGACCCACGCCGGCCCCATAATGTTCTGTTTTTGTCTCTTGCCTCCCCCATAAATTATTCTAAATCGGGCCCTATTAGATATTCAAAGGTTAAAACGGAAAGCTGGTGCATTTTACTAAAACATTCTGCGGGTCTGATCGTATATCAATCGTTTCGATACCGTCGAGTTTCGATTCGTGGAAACAATGCGTTCGACTGTGCGACTGCTACCTGTTGGCTGTCGCTCGCGATTTGTGGCTCGCGGTCGTCGGTGTGCGCTATCGCTTACTGAGCGGTCACCGCGTAAGTGTTAGGGTTGCTTCCGTTGCTTTTACCACAATCTTACTCTTGCATAATATACATTAAAAATACATTTGAATACTAGATGAATACTATTAGATGAATTATATAATTTCATACTACTAGCTTTCATGGATTCAAATCTTTTAGTAGTATTATTTACTGCACATTCCTGGAACCTCATTTGCTGAAAATGTAATCACATTAATAAATACTCAAAATAAATCTGCAAGTTTGTGTATGTTTGTTTTCTCTGCGCGCTGCTACGACTGAACGGATTTAAATGCAATTTTAAGTAGGTATTGTTTACACTCAGGATTAACACATAAGATACGTTTACGAACGCGGGTGAAGCCGCAGAAAACAATTTGTAATAAAGATATAACAGAAAAATCAGTATAAGAACTTTTGATTAAAAATGCTCTTGCGGATCTTGTTATATAATATATGTTTAAGTGATATAATTTTCTCACAGAGACAGCCCTAAAGCTAACGCTCGGCTCACACGCGACGGGTCACACGCGGACATCGGCGCGCTCAATACTATCGCCCGCGTATATCTCAAGTAAAGCACGAGATGTCTTTTGTTTCGTATCCTATAGTGCATTAAAATATTTGTGTCCACTGCTCTGCATAATTAGGCTTCAGCAACTGGACAATGGTCCAGCCGATCTTGGAGATAATTCACTTGAATTGAAAGTTTGTTAAATATTTCGGCATTTTTCGGACGGCTAAGATGCTGCTGTATAGTCTAATTACGTACGTAGCACATTCACGTATCACGTTATTGGTAAGTAACATTAGTTTTAAATAATGATGAGCTACCAATAGAGACGTCAAAATGATTATTAAAAGCACAAGCACATTTAAAAAGCTATTTAACTAATGAGAGAATGTATTTGATTTATTATTATATTATTGAGATTGATTAATATATATATTATTGAGCTGCTTAAAATTGCTATAAAAAATATATATAATTTTATAACTAAAAGATACTCATTTTTAATTAAAAACTCTGTTTGAGCCTTGTGAGTTATGTTAGGGTATAGTCCCAGTCCCATATTTTTAGACCGTGGTTATGTATAAATGAATTCCATAAATAACGAACACGATCTAACAAAAGCTCATCGCCACAACTCATGTAAATGAAGCCTTAAATGCGACGAAACGACAATAATCTCGTCAGATGTCGCGCGTCACGCTGCGACCTTCCGTCGCGCGACATGTTTATTCAAATCTTAATACCCCACAGTAATATTTAAAGTTTATATGCCCATCAGCAGCCTTGCCTGATAAACGGATGTATATTTGTTAGTACGTACTTACAGAATCAGTGCAACGCAGTGATTTAAGTTATATAAATACTTAAAAGAATGGAAAGGAATATTTGACTAACTAATGCAATTAATTTGATAGTACCCGGACGTCCAAGCTTTGCTCGGTTTTTTATGGTAAATGACGTTTTCTAAGAATAAAACCTAGCTGATCGATTTATCGCCCCCGAAACCCCCTGCTTACCAAATTTCATGAAAATCGTTGGAGCCGTTTCCGAGATCCTGATTTCACACACATATTTATATATATATATATATATATATATATTGCTCGTTTAAAGGTATAAGATTTATTAAATCATATGGCAAATGTATTTCTGTTATGTAAGTCTAGATATTATGATGCTAAATTGTGTATAAAGCATAATAGAAAGAAAAAAGATACATTTATTCGTGACAACGTTACATTATTTACATAAAACAAGACAAAATACAAAAATAAACAATATAATGCCGCGTGATGTCACTAAAATAAGAATAAGATGTAAATTACGTGCTATACGGAATTAAGAATCAAAATAGCCATGCCTTATAGGACTTCTAGAGAATCACAGAGACACAAAACTGTTTTCTATGGACCTTAGTCACTGTTCCAGGCAGTAACGGATGGGCCCGTCCAATTCCCCCATTATAATAGTATTTTATATAAACATGAATTACTTTGATTGGTCCATTCCACATCTAATTTGTTACGATGTGCGTGATATAATGATATTTATGCATGGGATCCGTAGATTTGGAAAAATCATTTGATATTTTTTATTCACCGTTCGCTACAATCTATAATTAAAGTTTGGGAACGATTTTGTTGTAACGTTATTAATTAATATTTTGGTAAGTTTTGTGACAGATATAGATTTGATAGAACTGAATTATATTACCTTATGAAAACCAATCCGGGGTATAGGCTATCGTAATCGTATCTATTAAGGGAATAAATAATTTATTGGAAAATGATTGTGGTCCAGTGGTTTGACCAATGGAATCTATCAACGGCCTCGTAAAATGTAATTGTTGATTTGTTGATGGTTCGACGAGGAGGTACTAAAGAATTGAATAGGCGGTTGGGCCTATGTAATAGGGCGAGTTAAATACTAGTCATTTATTACTTAATTGTATGTATTGGATATATTTGTGTTGAACAAAAGCGTTTTAAAGTAACGTGCGTGTGTCGCTTATCCATTTTCTTGTGCAAGTGATACAATCAAGGCGCTCGTTTGATGGTAAGTGAGACGCCTGAATTATATTAGTATTTTTAGTAATATATTTCTGCGAGGGACTGAAATGCGCTCCTCTCCCTAAAACTCAAGACAATACGTCTATTTCCAGTATTAATTTGTAAAATCAGGAAATGTGATATGTTTTAATGGTGTATCCAATTTAGAATAAGTTTTATCTATAGATGCAAATACTCCTATGTTTTATGATGAAAATTATTGCGATTGTCATTTATTGTGATATTAACCGGCAATTAATTGATGTGAAACTGATTATTGTGTTGAAACTGGTCGGAGTATTTTTCAAGACAAAAATCAAGTGATTAATAGCCGGTTAGTACCTCTGATGTTGCATTTGTTACATTTCTTTATCATTAGATCCTCGCTACAGACTGATATAAAACTAGTATAAAAAACTAACCACTGCTATTATTTTCAATTTATGTTAGCACATCAAAAACAAAAAAACTGTTACGTTATATAGGTAGTATGGACTACTTTAAACAAGGGAAACTCATAGTATAAGTAGAAATCATAACGATATTACTTTGTAGAGATCGTAAATTGACAAAATCTTTCCTATAGCTATATAAACTTCAAGTTAAACAAAAAAATATACATCACATTCATTGCCCTTTTTGCTCCCCGAACGGTATCATCATCTTCAGGTCAAGAGTGAGTAGGTATATTCTAGGCAAGCAATCTACATCTTCGGCTGCATCATCGCTTTCCATAAGGTGAGATTGTATCGAGCCTAAAGAAAAACATCTAAGATATCTCGAGCATCAACTTGGATATAAATTTAAGTAAGGTTAAACAAAATTACATTCAGAACAACAACCTTTTTCCTTAAGAGAAGGAAAAGGCACAAACACAAAGCATGCAGTTAATTCCCAGAAAGTTGGGCTTTGAGACTAACTATTTATTACATACCATGGACATAATATAAAACAAAAAAGTTCAAAGTAATACCATATACTCCACGGGTCGGAATCGTGTCTAATAAGTCCATGGACGGACGTCGGACAACCACCCATCCCCGCGTGCCTATAAACAATAAATTCAACTTAGCCCCGTGGAAACTTATTATGTCCGGACATAAGTTCTGATGATATAGTAAGTAATAAATTGCCCTGGCCGACATCGGTATCTATGACGGTCGTGGACAGGTATCAGCGCAGTGAGGGACATAAAATTAAATTAGTTATTTTGAGCGGAGAATGTTGTGCCTTAACAGATTGAGCGTGTTTTGAGCGCTTTTTTATTTCTTTATTTGGAATTGGCTAACATTTGATCTCTATCGCATTCTATGCGACGTAATCGACGGAGCATTTTACTTAGATATTTGTTTATTCACTCGCGAATTGAAGACTCCTAGATTGTTCTGACTTAGAAAACAAACCGAGCGGTTTTCTTTATTAAGGAAAAAAATGAAAATCTCGTTTGGCATTGGTGAGTTTTTGTGTTTTCTTTTAGTGCTAGACTGTCTGTTATCACAAAGTTGATTAAAATATATTTAATTTAGGTAACAGTTCTCGATGTTACCCAAATAGAGTTAAAAATTCCTATCTCAATAAGACCCATTGGCATGCAGGTTGTGCGTCTGCCATGTAAGTAGAAGGCATCAGGTTTGGGTCTAAGTTTATATCACCGCCTATCAAACATAATATACAGTTACATATATTATGTTTGATAGGCGAGCATTTGACCACTATTTCACCTGATATAAAGCGATGATGCGGCCGAAGATGTAGCATGCCTGCCTAGAAGATACCTATTCACTTTTGACTTGAAGCCAGATCAATATAAATAAATAATATATAATAAATAATAATATATATTAATTATGGAAACTAATATTTACATTGGTTTCCATGATTGTCATTAATTTGAATACCTAGGATAATAATAAATGGCTAACCAGCCGTGCCCCGCGTTCGTTAAAAAGTTGTCTATGTGTTAATCCTAGGTATAAGCTAAGAACATCCCAATTTCATCCAAAACTGTTCAGCTGTAACAGAGTGAAAAGGAAATAAACATACTTACACCCCTACATATGTATACATACACAAACTTTCGAATTTATAAAATTAGTGTCATTTAATTTATTTATTTTACTTTAATTAAAACGGTACATGCTTACACCAATTACAATAATTAAAGGATTAATATTATTTAAAACCAACTTTTGCCATAATTATGCTTTGCTAGGTATCTTTTACAAACATACCAGCCTTAGAAAAATATCTGTCGCTTCATATCGCCTAAACAAAAGCACTGATAAGATTTAAACGAATACATCATCATAGTTGGTTGTAACGTGATGGTTAGTTCTAAATTTTTTTATAGTTCCAATTGTTTGATTCAAATCCAAGTACATGACGCGTCTAAAAAACGCTCCGTCTATAAAAGCAGTTATCTACTTTACTTGTCTGACCAATATATCCGTCCGATATATCGGTTTTTAGACGTTTTAGACATTTTTAAAGGTATTTTATAAGTTTTACGACCGAAGGCGGAGTTGACGGCTGATTGATCCTACGAATCGAATAGTTATTTACTCAGATAAAGTAATAGACCGTAAAAGAAGGTTTGTCCGTATTATATAGCTGATAAATTGGTTTATATGGACCGAGTATCTTTGGTATGTCGTTAAAGTATCGCTACTTCATTTGTTTTTACTTTATTTTATGAGAAACTAATAAGTATTTGGTTGAGAGAGAGCTCCGTTTTTTATTGCATTAAGCATGTTTGAGTTTATTAATTATAGGTATATATCATTGGACACCTATAAAAAAATTAAATATCGAACTCAGTGCTTTGCAGAGCAGGATTTTGACCCAAGTTCAAAACTCTGGGTGGCACTGATGACAGGCGAGCGACTTGCTCGTTTTGTCTCTTAATAACCATAAAAACTTTTTTTGTTGACATTCCCAGTAGCGTTTACCTTACACATTTATTAATGTATCTTTAAGAAGTGAATCTATGTTGAGACTGTATTTCCGGAATACTACAAACAGGGAGTTTTAAAATCACGAGTGAACAGTGAACGTGTTCCATCGTCGATCGCGTCTTGACTAATCTTCAGGTGAGGTAGTAGTTAAAGAGCTGTAGCTAGAAGTAGCTAGAACCGCCCGTTGACTAAATTGGGTGCGCGTTCGCTTTCTAAGGCCATCGTGATCGATTTCCGGCCCAAGCAAAATTTCTGTCTATGGTTCTAGTTGTTTGTTGTAATGCTGTCCGTTCCAAAGTCACAAGTCATCGAACTTGACTTCTAAAGTTTTTCCTTTCCTGCAAAATTCAGATTCGAGATTTTTTGGTTATATTAGTTGGGGATATGTTATTATCTAATGCATAATCATATCATTATTATATGATGTATGACTAATAGAAACACGTTGACAGCTTTCTGTATCATAGTGACAGTGAAAGACTAAATTATAATTTCAATGGACATTTTGCAAATCATTATAGTTTAGCAGATTTATTATATCACATCAAAAGGAAACATATTATATTGTGTTTGACGCGTCATAATTGTTACGTGTCTTGAAATATACTACTAGTATAATAAAATGAACAATATCTCACAATTTTTATGTTAGAAAGTATGTCTAGGTCTAGAAATCTAAATATATATAACTCAAAGGTGACTGACTGACTGACTGACATAGTGACATAGGACGGATCGGGCTGAAATTTGGCATGCAGGTAGATGTTATGACGTAGGCATCCGCTAAGAAAGGATTTTGATTAATTCTACCCTCAAGGGGATAAAATAGGGGATGAAAGTTTGTTGTACTTCTTAACGCGAGCGAAGCCGCGGGCAAAAGCTAGTATAATATAGGGCTCTGGAGTCTAGACCGTTTTTAGGATTTAAGAATGAGGAGCAGTTGTAAATTCTATATAAATATTTAAAAGTTATACGATTTTTTATCCTCTCTCCCTCTACTCTCTCGCTTCCTCTCTCCTTTTAAACACATGACTAGATTAGAATTAGAATGACAAGAACAAACTCAAAAAATCACTACATGTTCACCGCCCAATAAAGAAAATGTAAGGAAAATTTTGCTTCTGCCCCGAATCGAACCCTCAATTTGAAAGTCCATAGAATATAGTAAGCCAGTTCAAGTTCAAAAGAGTATAATAATATGAAAAAAATTTAAGAAAAAACTCTTGACACTTGAGTTTTTCATTGTTATTAGATTATTTAAACTGAAACCAAAAATACATATCAAATTAAAAATATGTTCCTGTTTTCGAAGTCGGATGATAAGACGTGACGCTGCGGGACGATTGCCAGCTTACGAGGTTCAATACCAGCTTTTATGTGTGATTTATACGTCCACCGATCATAATAGTAACGAGCATAGAGTGCCAGGAGTGCCAGTGGTCCCGTGTCATGTCAGTCCTAATTATTCAAGTGTCAGTGGTGTTTGCAGGCGTGCCGACAGAAGGCACTAGGCGCATTGCTGTTGCGATTGTCACTTATTTATGTCACGTGATGTGCGGTATGATTGCAAACTCGTGGACGAACATGAGAAAACATTCATAAGTTGCTAGTTTGGTTTTGAAATATCTTAATTCATCTGGACTACCAGTGTAAGTACAATCTAGGAGTCTTTAAATCTCGAGTGAACAGGTATCTTCTAGGCAAGCATGCTCCATCTTTGACCACATCGTCGTTTTCCATCAGATGAGATAGTGGTCAAATGCTTGCCCATCGAGAATAAAAAAAAGTGTCACCAAATAATGTAAACATGAACATAACAACTAAGACGCGCAGTCTTTTGTTTATTGTTAAGTAGGTGCCTACCGAGAAAACTGAATCTATGTAATTTAAGTGTTATCACATAAGCGAGGCAGTATGTTTGTTGTGATTGTGAATAATTATCTCTAAACCTAACATAAACGCTTTCCCACTCACAGTCCCACACTAAGTCCGATGAGTTGTCTCGTGGATATACATTTGAACTACCCATTGGCTAGTCGGGTGCGTATCCGCCTTCGGAATTGCTAGTATCGGGTTCGATTCCAGGCGGAAAAACAAGTTTTCCACTTAAAGGAAAATTTGTGTTTCTGGTTCTAGGTGTAATTGTGTGTGTGATGTGAATGTTTCTGGAACTGCACGAGTCGATCTTAGTGTGGGGCTATAAGTGTGAAAGCGTTTATGTTTATGTTTATGAATTGTTTCGTTTTTATTAAAACTGTGATTGAAACCGTCTGATACCATATAAAAAAAAACATAAACCAGTGTCACCATTTGGAGAAGTCACTGGCATCTGAAAGTCTGTATACTCACTACTTACTTCAGAAGGTTATGGATGAAATACAAAAATTTATAATTTTTGTCATTAAATATAATTTTTATTTTTATTTATTATTATTGTTCTGTAACGAAACGTCACCGAATTTCACAGACGAGTGTCAACGACTTAAATACAAAGCCACACATAAACGACATCCACTTCCAATAAATACATTATTTATCCCCGCCGGGGCATGTCCACACTGGCCGGTAATTATTCTATGACACACGTCATCGTGCCATCCATTCACTGCGAATATGACAGTAGATATTCCTATACCTTGTCCCTGTCAACGTTAAATAAAGACTGAAAATTAGAAATCCTCTCGTCACCTATGTATTGCGAAAATAGACGCGCGACAAAACAACGCGACGAAGTTTCGCAATTAGGGTTGTGTACTGAAAGTTTTGTTATGTGCTTTTGGATGTTAATTTTATTTTGTGATGTTATGTTACATGGTAATATTACAGTTTCTATTTTTGGTCATCCGTACAGCGTAGGAGTGGAACTCATTGCCTGCGTCTTTGTTTCCCGAACGGTACAATCTGGGTGTCTTCTGGTCTAGAGTGAATAGGTATCTTCTAGGCAAGCGTTTTCCATCCTCGGCCGCATCGACACTTTCCATCATGTGAAATAGTGGTAAAATGTTTGCTAATCCAGCATTAAAAAAAATTGTAGTTGGGGTAATTGGTGTTTGACGAGTATTACGGCAGGAGCTATGTTTATCTGATTTGTAACCGTCAATATTATTGTAACATTGTTTGATGTGTTTATTTCTTTGCTAATTCCAATATAAAATGTTGTATTTAGATATCAATAATATTTTAAGGCATATTTCAGAGATTTATCAATTGACTCTCTCCTATGTGTCTTACTAAACACATAAATTAACCTGCTCAAGCCTCTATATTATATTGTAGAAACGATGGTTATGACAAACCTAATACCAATATCATAACGTAGCTATGTTTAAGCGTTATTCGTAGGCAACAGCTGTACATCGTCAATGGATAGTGAATAATGATGAAGTCACCTTCCCACTTCGCATTAGATTTGACATGACAGCCCTAGAGACAATCAAAATGGCGTCTAGCGTTTATTGCTCTCGCTAATCGCAACGATGCATCACTTGTCGCCTGTAATCGCGTAGCTGTGACTGTGACACAGGCATTTGAAGCATGATCCAATGCCAGTGACAGGGCTATAACTATTTATAATTTATATGATAGAGCCATTTCAAATTAAATATTAATTATAAGCCGTTTGAATGTGGAAGTCGCGAGTGTCAAGTTTTGTCTAGCTTCATGATTGAGTGTATAAAGTTAAGACAATTATTTATTTATGAAAACTGGGTAATAATTAAAATATAAATTGGATATTAAAGAAATAACGCATCAACATTTATTTAAAAAACCTTTTTTTTTTCAGGTTTGGTTTGGTTATTCATTTTTTTTTTTTTTGTTCCGCTATCTTGAACACTAAGCCAGTGCCAAGTAATAAAATATTTCAAGTTTAATATTTCGTTTTAAAAGCCTTAGTCACAAGTCACCGTCAAAGTCAAGTAAAAGAGTGAAGGTCGTCATAGTCAAGTCATGCCCTAATAAAGTGGTAGAAACTTTACTAGAACTTCTAATGGAGTTTTGGAGCTAAAGCGAAAATCACGTTCATCAAGTTTATATGATTTGCCTACAAACATGCACGCAGTAAGTATTAACGGCTAATAATCCACCATGATTACACATTAACGAAGAATCACAAATTTTGGAAAATAATACTAAATAACAACGACATTTTTTCACTTTCGCGATAAAACTAGTGTTTCAGGTTTTCGAGTATGTACTATTAACAGAACCAAGAAGTGATCTTAATTAAACACATGACATAGAATTAACTAATAGGATATACATATTATAATGTATTCATCTTTTTCAAAATTAGTTCCAGTATATAGTAAAATTTCTATAATTAAAACGTTGTTATTTTATTGTTATAAATTAAACCATGGGAAATCTATGTTCGTGCTAATTATGAGTCAAATATAAAATTTACTTTCAGCAATGAGTTTGGTTAGTACTAAGTAAAGAGTGCATAATAATAATGCAAATTAAAAAAAAACTTAAATTCAAAACAACTTATTCATCTCCAACTGAAACAGGCCAGCCATATTTTAAAGTAATTATTAATCATTATTATACAATAATATTAATCATTATTAATAGTAATCAATCAAAATCTTTTATTCAAAGGGGCACTCACAAAAGTTAATGACTGTAATTGCCAGATCCGCAAATTTACAGCCACCTCGAGAAGAACATGACGAGAAACTGCGTGAAGCATATTTTCATTAATTTTTATTTCAAACGAGCTTATATCATTTATACATTAATTATAAATTATCTTTACCTAGGTATATATAGGCTATATGACTCAGTCGCCAGAAAGTACGCTTGTGCATTTTGGCTCCTATGCATCAAATAATATAATAATGCATATTCTATACATAAGTTTGAAAATATTCCCGTCACAACTACACGAATGCAACTTAACACCACCGAATCAACATTAATAACGTCCCCCGAAATATCAAAATCACTTTGATATCAACTCCTCAACCGTCTAAAACTGTCTCAAAGGGCACAAATGCGTTCTCAACACCACTGTCATTACGAAAGTGACATTTACACACCAACTTGCGTACCTCCACACAAACATAAACTAAAACGCGAACTACCCACACTAGCCTCTACCACCTGAGAAACAAGAGCCATAGTCATAGAATAGAAAAATGTGGCAGATATCAGAGGCGTAAAACATCTGTCATTAGTTAACAAATGCGGACAGAAATTGATGCGCGCACGGACAGTGAAAAACGCGGAATCTCGCGTCCGGCGACTATTTTTAGTCGCGCAGCTGTTGCGTCGTGTCGCGCGACTCAACGGGTTACGTGGCTCGCGCTAACCTTTTAATGAGGCGGATATGTTTATTAATAATGTCTTGTTGGCTATGTCACTTTGCTAAATAGGCATATTTCTATTAATTACTTTGCGACCCGACTATCTGATCAAGATTGCTTCTCTAAACGTTTGGCGTAATTTGAAATATAATATTATCACGATAGTTATAATTATTTTCTTTGACATTTACTTGTTTTAATTGGGTTATACTAAATGTTTTGTTATTTAATGAGTTTCGTGTACGTCTTGTTCGTTTATTAGGACAAGAAATTAAAATTAGTCGGCTAACATTTTGCCTGCAATAAAAATTTAACAACATAAAAATGAAAATAGCAAGGCTATAAAACTGCGCTAAGGTGACTCAAAGACAGTTTACAATGTCACTTCACCTTGTCACATCTAGGTTGGTTATTAATCTGTGACATTTCGGTGAAGCAAACTATCAAAGACAGAAAGTTTTCTATCTCGTCGTGAGAATAAATTATTTATGATGTGTAATTAATTTAATATGAACTCTGTTGCATAACCAATCTATTTATATAAAAATCAATTGAAGTTTGATAGTTTCAGAAAAACTATAACGGCTCGAACGAATTCGCTGATTCTTCTCTCTGATTCTTATTTTTATGTTCGTAATTGTCAGGGGAAGGTTTGTATGTAATTTTTTTTTTAATCCACTGGAAATTGCAACCGCGCGAAGCCGGGGGCAGATCGCTAGTATAGAATAACACAATGATTTGTCAACTGACATTCGTTCTCTCAGATGCGAGTTCATTCCTCATAATCGCTATACACGTAATATTATACAAGTGGTTCACCGCGGCTTCGCCCGCGTAAATTAAAATATCAATATTTTTCGGATCGAATTAACAACATGAAAATATCTTCTACACCAAAAAACGGATTTAAATTCTATATATAAAATACAATAAATAACATAAAGAATTAATTAAAATTTATAAATATAAATATATGGAGATAAACAAAATAACATAATTTATGTAATGCCTGTCTATAGATGAGGAACAGCAATGGAAAACAAGCAGATTTCGTTCAAGGGACATAGATACATTATTAGGAATTCCAAACTTAAAAACTAGAAAAGCTATTCCTACAAATTTTGCAGAAGGTTGTAAAAATGTACCTCAATTACATAAATAACATTAGTCATAAAGTTTCTAATAGCTGGCAATCTCGTTAAGCACCGAGATAGAAAGCTGATGTAATGTTGATATCCACTGGTTTTACCGAGAAATTGCTATTTCTATTTGCAATTAATTTAACTGAGGAAAACTTGGACTTCGAAGTGACTGACGAACTGCAGTTAGGCGTATTGTAAGGCTTATATCATAGATAAATAGGATATATATCTAAGGGCTTGTATTAAGGGTGTCAATGTTTATTTGATGCTGTATGTGAGCTGATTGAGCTTTATTAACTTTTACCTATATTTCATTCGATACATCCACAAGCACTTGCTTTATTTAAGCGCTTTCTGTCGACCACATAATGATAGATAGATAGATAAATTCTTTATTTGCACACCAAAATAAATAACACTTACAAAGGAATTTTAAATATAACATTGGAGCACAAAAGGCGATCTTATAGCTCAAAGCGATTTCTTCCAGACAACCAAAGGGAGATGATAAAAATATTACAAACAGGGACGGTGGTGAACCTCGACACGTATTTAAATGAATAAATTTACTTATACATACTTATTAATATTACATACATAATATACATACAAAAACCTACATAAATAATAATAATATATTATAAACATACACAAACTAATATATATTATTATATATACATTATATGACTAAAAAGGGACATTCATAGCTTTAACTTAATTATTTTAATGTAGATGTACCTAGGTTAATATAATTCCTGTATTCGTTTATTAGGAAATTAAAAAAAAAATGAAATAATGCACTGTTTTTCTTGCCAGGTTTAAAACGAGATGGATGTAGCTTAGCGACTCTGACAGAAGAATCATTAACTTTCAATAGTGCAGCTTGGGCCCTTATGTGAAGAAACGATTTTGATTTGATTTAAGAACCCGTATACATTTTTATGTCTGTCTCGCTCGCACAATTCATTCATTTTGAGAAATAAAAATTATGGAGCGAGTTATGGAAAATGTTGTCAATAACTTTACTAAATAATTATGTAACGGATACTTTAAATTAATTTTCGTTTAAATACCTATTAATTAGACGAAGAAAGAGTGAAAAAAATATAAAATCAATTTGACATCGATTTTCTCCGCCAATCCAAAAGCTAAGAAAACGAATATCAGTTTATAAGATCCGTGATATTATTATTTAGGGATTATATTGACAACATTTACAATAACTCACACCGTCAGTTTTATATCTCAAAATCAGTGAATCGTGCGAGCGAGAAAGACATAAAAATGTATACGGGTTCTTAAGCGACTCAAACCATACCCAGTCAATTTTAAGTTGTTGAAATTAAAATTGGAATGGTTTGGATGGCAATGCAGGCCCTGCCTATTTAAAACTATATCATTGGAGGCGTTTAAAAAGAAGCAGGTAATATTGGTTATAAAAAGTATAAGATTATAGTGTTTAATAAGATGTTAGTAATCAAATATATGTAACATCAACACAGAATTGAACGTATAGTATCTATATAAATAGACTAGCCATGCCCCGCGGCTTCGCCCGCTATTATCAAGTTAAGTTTTTTTTTTTTTTTTTCAAACATTTTCTGTACCTACTCGTTGCAACGCCCTTCCAGGTTCCAGGGTGCATGTAAATAACTATAATTAAGTGTTATTGTAATTTTTACATGTGTGCAATAAATAAATAAATAAATATATAATTATAAATAAAAAGTAGCATATGTGTTAATCATAGGTGTAATCTATGTATATTCCAAATCCGTTCAGCCGTTTAAGCGTGAAGAGGGAACAAACATACTTACACACAAACTTTCAGATTTGTAATATTAGTCATATTAGTTAATAGTAGCAGAGGATTACGACACAGGCCTCTTTTATCTAGTAAAACCAAGGATTTGCAGCTAAATCATTGGTTTTTCTTGATGATAACTCGAGCAAGGCTTCGAGACTCAGCCAAAAGCGTACAGAATGAAATATATCTGTAATAAATGTAAATAATTGCTTAAATTAGTGACTTCAGAGATGTGACAAGTTATAATATTTTTTAAAAACATGTTTTAATATGGGTACAGGTGATTAGAAACTTGAACTGCCTGTAAGCTTAGTTAGGTGAACATTTGCTTTCTAAGCAGGGGTATCGGGTTCGATTCCCGTCGGGAACACAAGTTTTATATCCTCGGAAAATTTGTGTTTCTGGTTCTGGTTGTGATTGTGTGTGTTGTGTATATTTCCGGCACCCACGACACAAATCATTTATTTAACTCTTTATTGCCCAAAAAAGTACAAAGGGTGGACTTAACGCTAAAAGCATTCTCTACCAGTCAACCACTCATGGTTGAAAAGCGAAGGCTGTAGGCATGCATCAAAAATAATAAAGTGGTAAAAATATGATAGTTTCATATTTAAAAGAATTTTTGTAACACTAAATTAAATTAAAAATATATATATTTAAATAAAACTTCAATATAATATATATCTAAATAAAACAAACAATACATATACTATACTAGACGTAATACATATGAATACAACATTATATAATACATAAATATAATTAACTCTTTGATTATATACCTGTCTATAATCAAAGAATTAACTATACTAATATAGTCATCGAACTTATTGTGGGACTGTGCGGGAAAGCTTTATGTTTATTAATAGAGTTTGCTATTTTAGGCTTATTTAGCCTATAACTAATTATGATTCCCGGTTATGTCTGTTTTGTTCATCCACCCACTTTAAAATCTAGTGAGCATTAAATGTTAGATGTAACAATTTGTTGTATTTTCACGAAAAACAAAAAAAGAAGCAGTATAGGTTGAAATTTCATCAGCTTCATAAACTTTGTGTCACACATTAACTCTCCCAGAAGCTCATGAATCACCAACATTTACCTATAAACATTTGACTGTCAGTCTGTATTTTACTTTTCCAAATGAGACTCCTAAAACATAAATCCGAGATGCTTTACTGAGAACCTCGCGACATAAATTATATTAATACAAGTACAGAATTAAAGCCAACGATGCGCAGCCACAATTTGGTACATGTCAACATTTTTTATGTAAATTTAGGCCGATTTACCTGCTCTTTACGTACTGAGGTAGTCTGTTTCACCTGAGACTTATTACCCTTTGAAAAACAAAACAACACAGCCCCCCGCTAAGTCCAAAGATTTGTATCATACGTAAGTAGGCCGGAAATGTTTTCATCACACACAATCACACCCAGAAGCAGAAGCACAAATGTCCCTTGGGAAGGAAAATTATGATGCTGCTGGGAATTGATCCTAGAACCTCCGGCGCAGAGCTTACTGTGCTAACTGGGTCGTCGATTAGAGTATTGTTGATATCTGTTGTTATTTACTCTTTACTAACATACATATAGTCACGCCTTTTTCCTATAGTGGTAGGCAGAGACCACATATATCTCCAGCAGCTACGATCTGGACACACATCTTTCGCTTCTCCTATATTCATAAGTCTTTACATACATGCTCGTTGGTTACGGGTACTTTGTTTACGCCTTACTAGGTATGCCCATAGATAAATGAATCTATCCCTGTTTAGTGGCAGCGACTCTACAAATTAAAAGTTTTTAAGCACCAAAAACTCGCCTCCACAACTGTCTCCAACAAAATAACATAGCACATAACACTAAATCATAACAATGACATAAAGCTAAAAAAAGTCAAAGACTGACCGCTGAGAAGCACGAAGCTTGAAGGAAATGGTTCGGAATCTATAAATCCATGGTGGCGTGGTTCCACCGTCACAAACATGTCAAAAACGGTCATAAAATGCCCCGGAATGTATCCTAGAGATAGTTTATTAGAAATAACACAATGAAAGGCAGAAATATGTCGGTGGTAATGGCGATTGATGGAATGAGACTATCTCCTTTGAGCCATTGACGCGGGATTTCTTTTTCTTTTTTTCCCGCTGGTAATGCGGCGTGACGCGTTTCAGAGTTTGGGATATCAGTGATTGTTTAGAGGTGCATTATTTTTAATGTGAAATTTTATTGATTTGTTTAGAAAAAAATATTTCTAAGGCTCTCTATCTAAGGCTAATTGCATATATTTTCATTAACAATTTTTTTTTGCGTAACCAAATTTTTACTTTACATGGACCTTTTCAGCGTTATTTTTTACGCTCATTTTGATGAAATTTTAATAAAACCATACAAAATTAAATATTTCCACGCGTTACCTAGCGTAATTACCGTAGTGTACATTATGCAATATGCAAATTTACGCGTAAAAATGTAGTCGGGACAATTAACAGTGGTTTAAAAAATGAGCTTTCAATGACATATCTGCCACTTAAAAAAAACAAAATTCAGCGCATAGGTGTCTCTTAATTTAATTATCGTTGGTGCAATTAGCCAATACATATTTTACTTTACATTCATCCTTTACGACTTAAGTGCGATGGGCAATAAATGTGGTAAATATGAAAAAAAAAACAAAGAGGCAAATATCGGTACCTATAGTTTTAAAAGCTTTTTAATTATTTGTAATTTCGTTTAATTTCGTTAACCATTGGTTTAAAAACATATTTCAATGTCTATAAAAATTATAACCACAAATTATTCTCGAAAGTGTTTGTTTTTTATTATTATTTATCCTATTAACCTCTACCGTTACATTTGACCTGATTGTGTAATTTTATTATAATTGTTAGCACATTATCATTTTCACAGTTATTTTATGAATATTAATTTGTGTTGAATATTTTAACACTTATTATTATAAGTTGTGGCTTTTAACATTAACGGAAGTAAATTTTTGTGACGCATTATTAAAAATATATAGGTATATATAATGCGCGAGACGCGCGTTGATATCTTTTCAAAGGGGGTTAATGATAGTAGTTAAAAATAAACTATACAATGCAATGTCACAAATAAAAACATAATAGGTACGTAGTATGTTTTATCAAAGCCAGAGTATTTGTGTACCATTTAGCGAAAAATAACGAAAAATAATCGCCAAGATAATTACATTAAACAAAAAACGATTTTACATTCAGTTTTACAGCCCCATACAAACTTGTGTCGTGAGTGCCGGAAATATTCACATCACACACATAATCACGACCGAAACCAGAAACAAATTTTCCTTTGGGAGAAAACCTGTGTTCCCGCCGAGAATTGAACCATATACCCCTGCCTAGAAGGCGATCGCTCTTCCAACTAAGCCATCGGGCAGTTCATATAATGAGTAATTTAATTACCAAAGTTGTTTTTAAATGGAAAAAGTAAATAGTTTGAGTATAAAAAATACAAGGAATCCTTTTACTTAACAAATTATCTTACATTATTCTAAAGCAAAAATGGAGTAAATTCAGCATTATGCTTCGAGCCTATAATCAGGCCTGCCAAATTTTTTCGATAGGCAAGCATTTGACCACTATCTCATCTGATGGAAAGCGATGATGCCGAAGATATGCCTGCCTAAAAGATATTCACGCTTGACTTGGATACTCTCAGATTATACCGTTCAGGGAAAAAAGACGTGGGCAAAGATTCCGACATATTATTATCACTTAAATTATGAATACTATACCAAAATAAAAAGATATATCTTTAGGTATGCATGTCTTTAGGTATTCATCTTTAGTTATTCATGGATATAGAAGTAGAGGAAGAGTATAACATAATTTAAAGGCAGGTGAAGCTTAAAAATAACCGACTTCACTGCTTTGTCTTTTGAACCCTTGATCAGATTAAATGCGTTAAATACGCTTTATTGAGGATAACTCAAAAACTACTGATAAGATCTTGATCAAATTTAAATGGGACCAATAGGAAAGCACTAGCTTTCAAATGAAAAAACATCGAAATCGGTTCACCTAGAAAGAAGTTATGAGGTAACACACATAAAAAAATACAGTGTCGAATTGAGAACTTCCTCTTTTGAGGAGTCGGTTAAAATTGTATTGATTAATTAATAGATAGAAAAGGCGTGTGTATTGAGATAGCCGTAAAAATAAGAGAGATTAACTTACAAGAGATGCCGAAAAGCATATTGTGCCGACATTTGAATTGGGATAAGGGCACTAAGTACGTGTATGTAATATATTATCACCGTTCTGAATTCGCTGATTGTAAATGCGTTTCAATCTATTTCAATATTTCCATCAATATCTTCATCAGACACTCGAAAACAATTTGTCACCCCAATCTCACCGCAAGCCCTAAATAATGTACCTACAGTCGGGCACAAAACTCATTAGCCTCATCGGCCAGTTGATAAATATAAATCGGCACAATTACCGTTGATTTACGTCGGGCGAAGGGATTAAACTCGCCGATTAATACCGACATCTGCGGCCATCCATCCTCCGGCGACCTTTAACTTTTCTCCGTGACTGTACTTATCGGAACAACTTGGCGCAGTGCATGATTAGAGCAGTAGATAAACTGAGCACACTAATACCTCTAACAACTACACACAACAAAACTATACCTTTTACTTCATGTAAAAACAAATAGTATTCAATTGTCTCATTTAACTAATACTACTGAGTTATGGAGTACTTACAAGATTTTATAAATCAAATCTTAAAGCAAAAAGCAGAATAGGGCTCTCAAAAAAGAAAATTGATTAGAGGAGTAGTAAATATTATACGAACATTAAGTTTAGTCTAATAGGTTGATATAATATTTCAAAAACCCTGTTGAATGTGTAATGTTATTTCAAGAAGAATCGTCCAAGAAAATCTGAAATAAAATTGGCTAAATCTTACACAATTTTTTTCACGGCTAGTCGGAAACTCACTTATGTTCCATGTTTAAAAAACATATTCATGAATAAATTAATGCGAGTGAAGCCGTGGAGACGGATAGTTATAAATAAATAAATAAACTTCATTATTCTTACTTCAGCAAGTCTTTTTGGCCATTTACAAGTTCACATACTGTATTGACTGTGTCAGTGCTTATCGGAGCAAGGGCCTAATGCGCGTCATTTGTATCGATAGTTCGCTGAAGTGGCTAATCGGCGGAGATTTGATAAAGCTCTGTCCTTGTCTAACTGACGATTGTGCTATATCCGTGTTAATTACTATAACTGCTTTCGATGCACTGTGTTGCTTAAGATGTAGAATGGAACTGTGTGAATGATAATACTGTATGTTTGGCGTATTTTATTTTGGATTTGTACATGCCTATATAATAGTTCACACAATTTTTTTTTTAATTTGAATACACATAAACGCGTATTGCACACATTAATTTTTTAACATTAATTTTGATATACCTAGATTAATTTTTGACAGTATTATAATATTATCTGTGACTTTGTTAATTGTATTTTATTCATTTGATTTCTAATTATAACTGATTAATTAATTTGACACATTTTGATATAGCAGTATTTTGAATTAAGCTCATATCAAAAACATTTTTATGTTATTGTATTTCTCTACTGTTTTATTGTTCTGTATTAGTATAGGTGCAAATTTCCTGAAATTGTTTGTTTCCATATTCATACAAGATCTAGGTAAATTTAAATTTGTTTCGGGTACAATTACAACCGTTTACAAAATATCAATCATAATTTTTAAACATACAATCGAGGATAACATTTTCAAATCTTCTCTAAATAAATCAAAGAAGTTCAATATTTAAGTTGACGACATCTTTCGTTAATTGTAATAGCTATTTTTAACTAACATGTTACAGTTCAGTTTAGTAGTAGGCACGAAAGTGTATTCGCAGCATTTTGTGTGTTTATATAGAGTACTAAAGTTGGCTGTATATTTAGCGATGCGACTAAAACAAACAATGATAAAATGCAAAAACTGTCTTACGAGGTACACGCCGATGACGCCCGGACGAATTAAGCGGACGCGGGACAAGGAATGCCGTCGAGTTGACGATGCCAGCTTGTGAAATTATTTTATATGAAAAAATGAGACAGTGTCTAATAATAGTAATTTTCCAGAGTCCATAGAATATATTATTTGATTTGTGTTTTTCTTAATTTTAGTCTTGAGATATGTTATGTTATCACAATTATTCAATGTAATTTATTTTACATTTAATTCCATTTCATAAGATCATTGCTTGTAAATAAAAAAAACTCTCTATTATTTCTTTACTCTAACTTATTTTCTAGAAATTGACTGCTTGACAAGCTCCACATAAATCTGCCATATATTTATTTTGATTGTAGTGAAGAGAACAATAAGATTAAATAACGTTGCTTCAGTAATTATAAATAAACAAAAAGAGCAAATGCAAAAAAAATAGTCACTTCGGTGATTTTACCATTAACTATGGTTTTGTACCTTGTAATCTATACTACATATTAAACTCAATAAGTTAAATTGTTACACTGAAAATCAAAAACTTTGAGAGTGAATAACGACCCTATTCATTTCTTGGTCTCATTTCGCCCACGGCAACACACCGCGCGAGCGTCACACCTCGTCTATGCACTCATTGTACCACAACTCAACTTATTTTGTACCTTAACTTATGTTACGTTAAATGCACCATTCATACCGACACACGTTCATATTGTGTGTTTATGTTGTACGTTTATGTCGTGTAAATATCTCGTGTCAAAACACGCCCGTTTTGTAGAAAGAAATTGTGTATGAAGAGCTGTAACATAGAGGTTTTATCGGCAAATAGATTTCGTATGATAAGGTAGAGGTTCTTTTTTATATAAGTTAGTTTTGAACTTAAATGAACCAGACGAGTAGAGCTGTAAATAATTTTCAAACAAAGGCTTTTAAGTTCTCTAATATCGCATACGTTGGCCGTTAGTTGAAGTAAACAAAAAAAAAAGTATACTAAAAATCGTATATGGGTTATTCCATCTAGTCCTACTAATAGTCCGATGATCGTGTTTAAACGTAATTGTTCCAATTTGTTATACATTGTGGTCAAATGTTTACCTATCTCTAGCATCCTAAAATCCTACTATAATATTATAATTGCGAAAGTTTGTGTGTGTGTGTAAATGTTTGTTACCACGTATCTCCGTAATGAATAAACCGATTTTGATGACATTTAGAATGTAGATAGTTTAGGTTCCGGAATAACAAATGTGGTCAAATGCTTGCCTATCAGGCATATAAAAACAATAAAAATAACACATAGGCTACTTTTTTACTTTATTAACGCGGGCGACGACTCGGGGCACTGCTAGTAAAAATATAAATATTATACAATGTTTTAAATTTTAAATGTTTTGAATTTAGAGCCCAGCAAGTCGCTCGCATGATGGTAAGCGTCACGATTGCTTATTACAGTTTAGTCCTTCTTATAATATACGACACGCATTATCTATTCGAGTTTTTGGTGTTTTCAAAGAGCAACGGATTTGAGGCGTTTATTTATATATAGTAAAGCAAAAGCAGCATTAAACCTGCTTGCGAAAAAAAAATGCGTTCCAAATTTCATCCAAATCCGTTCAGCCGTTACAACAAAAAAAAATCGTTTATTCACATGGGCCCCAAAGAGGCACTCATGAAAGTTAATGAATCTATTGCCAGATTCGCAAAATTACAGCCATCTCGAGAAGAACCTGGCAAGAAACTCGGCGGCGCTTTTTTTTTCATTAATTTTTTTAAAAAACATTCTTATTTTCTAATACATAATTTTCTTAACCTAGGTGTTATTATGGTAGTCGCTAGAAAGAGCCTGTGCAGTTTGCCTCCATGCATCCTTGTTATTAATATAGTCTGTGGTCTTATAGTAAGCTTTCTTAATTAATTAATTACAACCTAAGACAAAACAAATATAATCATACTTACAAACTTTTGCATATGTAATATTAGTGTGCTTTCCCGCATCTCTGTTTTATTTTTTTCTATAGTGATCTGTCTGTCGTCGATAACAATGTTGGTTTATTAAGGTAGTCAACATAATATATTATATTAAATCGTGTGTTACTATACGCCACAAACTTCAAGGCTAGTATTTTTCGTAGAACTCTAGTAGCGATAATAAATGGCCGATAAATCTCTTCGTTTCTGACACAGCTTTGTGTATGACATTGTGCGTCAGTGTACGTGACAGCTAACATAGTGTATGTGTCCTCGGAGACATCTAAGGCTACAGAATACCTAACAGTGGCAATAATCCAGGCTTTTACACATAGCTGCAGTTTGATCTTCTAAACTTGATCACCAGGACGATAACGCATCGTACTTTGGTAAACTAGGGTTACTAGAAGTAATAACAATTTTGTACCAGAATGTTTCGGATCTGTTTGTTTGATTTTGGCAGTACGTTATTTTTTCAAATTGAAAAATATTGTATATTTTATATCAAAATGATCTAGCAATTTAAAAATTTAAGTTATTAGATTTGTAAAGCTTTGTTTTCGCATTGAATGGTGGATAAATCAGTATAACGATTAGTAATTATCTCAAGAAGTCCATTCAATCAATTATATTGACCGCTATAATTGTACAATCAATTATTTATTATAGACCATGTACCTATGAGTAATGTAATTCAACTTTTTATAACGAAGCAAAAATTAACATATTTTCGAGTGAAAGTTTTCTTTATAAAGAAAAACGATTTCACACTTACAGCCCTGGGCTAAGTTCAAAGAAACGTATCGCGGAAACGACCACATTGTGTACATCACACATATAATTACACCCAGAGTAGGAAGAACAAGCACTGGCAGGTGGACGATTTTTCTAGGCTAGGCCCTTGGCTAGAGAAATCGTCCACCTGCCAGGAATCCAGGAAATCCAGGACAAGGTATAGAAAGCATTAACTTAGCCACTGCGCCAATTGGGTCGTCATCAATTTAATTATCAAGAATAAATTACTACGGTATAAGTTAAAACTTAAATAAAATATCAAGCAATATAAATGAAACAATGAAAAGCATTCCCCACCTTTTCAATACAGAATATTTGATAGAGACAAGGCTAATACTAAGTAGCATAAATAATGTGCTGCACGAACTTAAAACAACTGACACTTCCATTTCCAAACAAAAGCAGCGGACAATTGAATTTCATCCGATCAATTATATACCTCAGTATATAAAATAGACAGAGGCTAGTTCCGGTGGAAATTTAGAAGGTAGACGATGTGACGATGTATTTTTGCCGCGCAACGTCAATAAGTAATGGAGCAAACGGTCAAAGTCTGAGAGCTAATGTGTGTTGATCTTGGTCCGGCTTTAGTTATGTCGGCGGTGGGGCGGTACTACTGGATTGTAGATAGAAGGAAGAATGGATCGAGACAGTTTCGAGTTGTGACGTAAATTTTCACGTTGAATAAATAACAAAGTTTAAAAAAGGATTTAAAGAAAGTAATTATAATAATAAACCTTTAGTTATGAAACAATTGGACGTTGGTGCAGTTCAATTGTTTCATAATGTAAGATCAGAGTTATAAGTTATTTTATTCAGACAGTTATTGAGGCAGCAAATTCTGCGTAATAGTTAAAAGCAACCGAGAGACGACTATGAACATGTTTTTAAGTACAACATTATGAAATCATGATAAAAAAAAAAAATTCAATTTACAAGGATAATTAACTCACTCTCGGAGTCGAAACAAAGTGAGTTCTCTTTGAGTATATAAAAAACCAATAGTAGCACCGTCCAGTCCTGCATCGTATGTAACAGAACATGGTGAGATGTAGCTACAATTACAGAAATAACTGGTATTGACTTGATTGGTTCTCTCGCCGACTCAAACGATACTTGTATGTACGTAAAGTCGTGGAGTTGCCTCTAATTCTGTTTGGTTTCTGACTCAACGTATTTTGTGGAGGGGGAATGAAATCAGATAAAAGCTAGGTAAATATACATAGTTAAGGCTGATATGGAAGGCATATCAATAAAGTAAGTGGGTTTTATTAATGAAACGACCGTATTGTATATTGATAAATAATATAGGAAATTTTATGTACCTACATAAGTGAACTTAATACTACAGCGCAACACATTCACACTGACAACCTCACACTTAGCTCAAATACTTGTATCATGGGTGCTCGTACACTCTGCACATGTAAATATCACTCACACTCAATCACACCTAGAACCAGCACAAATAAAATGAAAAGAAAATGGAAAGAAAATTGCTTGCTGGGAATCGAGCCCCGGACCCACGGCGCTGAAGGCAATCACTTGCCTACCGTATCAACTGGGACGTCATTTCTTTATAACTTCTAAAAGTAATATATCGTACGTAGATATATTTGTATTTGTTACGTGAGTGTTCGATAAGTTAATTCCCGATGTGATCCTACGAACATTTTGTGGCGATTACTATAGGCGTATAGTTTTAAAACATACTTTGTACTGCCCATCAGCCTAGGCGCGCGTCCGCCTTCTAAGCAGCGAGCATCGGGTTCGATTTCCGACGTGAACACAAATTTCTCCCTTGGGAAAGTTGGTTTCACTGGTTCTGGGTATGATGTGAATGTTTCCGGCACCCACGACACAAGTCAACGAACTTAGTGTGGAGTTGCGAGTTTGAAGCGTTTATGATTATGTTTTAAACTTTATACGTTTTATACAAATCGTTTTTCTACAACTAATTATAAAATTGTGTAACCTCTGAGTAGTTTCGTAACCTCTTCGCCCACTATATTTAAAGGGTTTTTTATTTCATAATTATTCCGCATACCAACTTTAATGACGATTTCACATTGTCTTTTCTTGCATAATTAACCTGACCTCTCACCTATATCGTTAACATTAAATATTAATTAATTATATTTACTAAAATTAAGTATTCATAGACGCCTACACTCTTAGACAATATGTGTCTAAATGTTTGTCGAACAGTTACTATCGTAAAATCACATTAACATGTCTAATTTTAGAGTTTATTGTTTTATGTGTGATTAAAAAAACTTTAAATATGCCATGATAAAGTGTTTTTGATCTTGTTCGTGTGATTTCTATGTGGGTTTATGGTTTAGAAGTATTTTAATAGTTTAGTTAATAGCCATTTGTCTGAAGAGAGGACAAGTCTTTGTCATTTTGCTCATTAGAACAAACATATATATTGTAATATTATAATTAGGTACATTAATGATTTGCATAAAAAATTAGAAACTGTCAAAAGCCATTGTGTTAAATCAGTTATAATTGGTTAATATTCATAAACATTGTTTCCTTGTTAATTCTGACTAAAGTAAAATAAAAATTTTAATTGGCATTTATGAATATGATTGAATGTTATTTATTAATATTTTGGCTGGTGATAAATTTTGCGAAAAGATTGTGGGGCATTATTCACACAATTTATTTGTTGATAGCGAATTAACATAAAATGTACCGCAAATATCATAAATGGACGCCCGGAGCTTATTCTTTTACTAGACTAGACCTTGAAAATATTAAGCAAAAAAAAAAACTAGCCTAGTCTCTAGTAGCCTAGTGTGACCTAGCAAGTTAGGGTCGCAGGTCGAGGATTCTATACCCTACACAAGCGTGAATTGACTTACAATTGACGCAATTTTAATAGTTTGTAATTGTATTTATGAGCTAACACTACAATGATTACAAGCTTAAAGCTGATATAAAGTAATTAATATTTTGCAATAGAACAATAACAGATTTTTGAGAGGTGGTAGAGCATTTTGTGAGTTGCTCGCCTGGCTTGCTACCAAAGTAGCTTACCACCAATAAGTTGAAAGTCTGCCGCCAAGCCAAATACGGTGTTCCGGTAGTTATCCTTGAGAGCCTGCGTATTCCAGGTCTAGTGTGTTTACCAGCTTCGATCACATCGTCACTTACCATCAGGTGAGATAGAGGTCAAACACTAGCCTGTCACAAATAAAAAAAAAAAAAAATTTTTTTTGTTCCCACATTAAGGATAGGTATTTTGGGTTTTGCCACATTCATTTATCATAAACAGTTTTCTCTCTTCTCTACAAATGTATTATTAGTATATATACTGTGCATAATGAATATGAAAACACGTGGATGTAAAATTATTTCGTTATGTTATATCCGACTGAAAACACGAAAATTTCGACTTACTTTGTCTCAGTCACGCGCTGAGGCCCAAGCCGCACGCCTAATCGCGCGTCTTACTCATCCTGATGAAGGACAACTAATTTGTCAGAAACTAGTCGACTACAAAGTTAGTCGACATTTTCGTGTTTTAAGCCGGATATAACATTGAAACATAATGTGTATAATACTCACGATAGTTTTTACTTGAAAATTATTTCAGCTCATTAATATTTGGTGACTTCTATCTTACCTGAAGTTAAACCTATGTATACCCATAAGAAATTATAATAACAAAGCCCGTTAGCTAAATTAGTCGTGTGTTCTGGGTGTAATTGTGTGTGTGATGTGAATGTATCCGGCACCCACGACACAAATCATCGAACTTAATGTGGGGCTGTGAGTGTGAAAGCGTTTATGTTTATGTTATTATATATTTATAAAATGCGTATTCACTCCCAACTTGAAGACTCCCTATTGTACTTATATGTATATAGAAGTTAGTTCCAGTCCTTATTAAGGATTCATCTCGACTAGCTCAACTAGTCCAGTCAACTATTTACAATTTACTCACACTCATTATTATAATACTCGTGAGTAATACTAAATTTAAATATCTGCATATCTCCCTAAATTAGCCTGTCACAGAGCAGTAAAAGCGCATCCCAGCTCCATAACGGCATGTCTTGAACAATTTGCAGCAGTTTCCACTGCGGTAAGCATAATTACATTTTTGGACGAGTCTTCCACTGTACTGTTTCTAAAATTAGTTTGAAGAAAGCTAAGTTAATAACAAATGAAACCTACACTGAGAAAGTGTGCACATTTTTTACAAGCTTTTATTTAGTTTTTCCTGTCCCGTTATCTTTCGGTCTGTAATCAAATCTTGCAAGCTAAAGAAGAACCATTTCCTGATGTCCAATTGGACTCAAAGTATACTTACGAGTATGTATCTTCGGTGACAGTATAATGATATGGTACCATGGAGATGTTTCAATTTTGGGTTTCGGAGTTTCTACTCACACTTGACTGTTCTTATTTAACCTTAATATATGCTTTTAAGCAATACTAAATTAAAATGAATACTATATTTACAATCACACTAAATATACCTAAATTTCTAAATGTACTAATGTTTAAATTTGTATTTTTTGTTACAGGTAAGACTTCTGATATAAGTGAAGAAAAAATCTGATGAAAACATTTTAAATAGTTGGTAAGACTTATATTTTTGTTATGATAGATTTACGTAAACTTTCCACCACTTTATCACCTAATAAGGACTACTGGTTTGACTGAAGATGAGGCAAGCTTGCCTATGATATAAGTACCTAGTCGTTTTAGACTTAATAATTGAGACTTCATTATTTTATGACTGAAAAGTGTACTAGATAAGGAAACATTCTAACGGCATCGTTTCTAAGTACCAATAAAGTGGTAGATGTATGTCCCATTATATCAATTTACATGAAACGAAAGTGACATTAATGATTACTTAACTAACCGCACACGAAACAATTAAAATTGCGTTAAACATCAAAGGGACCGACAGTTAAAAGCCCCTCCAAGAGCCCTGATAAAGTCACTTTTAACATAAAACTATTATCGTATATATAAGACTATAAAAATTTATTGAGTTTAAATATTTTCACTTGAAGATGGGCGGTTTTTAAAGCAGTAAAGTCACCGTATAAAATAAACTAGCAGTACCTCAACTCTTGATTTCTCGAACTTCGAACTACTCATATTGACAAAGGTGCCCGTTGTTGAACAGATTAAATATTTAAGCACACGAATGAAATCCAGACACGCGATGAGAAAGATTGTGTAAATGTCGCGAGTTGTTTAACTGCGTTTTCTGTATAAAGTAGTAAAGTTGCTCGTAAACTGTACATAAAAAGGTAATGGCTGGTGACAGATGCTGGCGGGCGGCTGCTCTTGCGCACGCCACAGTGAAATATAGCGCAGTAAAGAAACTACGACGCTAATGATAGCGGTAGTACGAATAGCAGGTGTTTCCTTACCTGCGATTAGCGTGATGCAAGTAATTACTAAATGGTAGAGTAATTTGTGATTTATAACTAACTTGATAAGAAAATAATAGCTGTTTGTTAACACTGTAATACAATAATAGTAGCCATCGATTAGTTTGTTCCTGCTATCTACACATAATGTAGCATTTCATTTTGTATATTTTCTTTTTATTCGTTTTGTGTATTAATACATCTTTTTTTCTTATCAAAATTAGCTGGCATTGATAAAAAAAATACACATGAACACACTCAGTTCCATTCTAAGTTTAAAAACTTATACCATGAGTGCTTAAACGTTTACTTTACGAGCGTACAATTAAACCTAGAATCAGAAGCAAACAGTTAAATATTCTTTGGAAAACAAAATTATGTTCTTGCCGGCAAACCAAAAACTCAAAAAAGCAAACACACTACGCCAGTTTTTTTTTATACTCGAAAAGCAAGCATTTGACCACTATCTCACCTGATGCAAAGTGATGATGGGCCGAAGATGTAGTATGCTTGCCTAGAAGATATCTATTCACTCTTGACTTAAATACTCCCAGATTATATAGTTCAGGGAAAAGTATTTGTGTCAGTTAATTGATAAAAATTATAACAAAAAAATGCATAAAAATGTTTACTGAAAACTAAATCTGACATCAAAAATCGTGATATTAATTTTAAACTTACAATTTGTTCTTCTGTGGTCGGGTATTCTGTGGCATAACTTACTGTCAGGACTTGTCATAATTCTACTCCATTCCGTTTCACTGTGACGGACTCGTCAGCCAATCACAGAACGGGCGCTTGCGCGGCCATTTTCCCGCGCCTAGGGCTTGACTTCCGGGTATCGTATTATCGATATTTCTGAATCGATATGTTGTCGAGATAAATCGAATACACCGGACACTTATTAAGTTAGAGATTCGTGTCGCGAGAAAGAAATTTACTGAAGATCGGTAGCTAATAGTAAAGAAACCTAAATAAAAAACAGGGCGTGTCATACACATGATAGAAGTGATACTTTTGTATTACAGGGAAACATTTTAGCTATTCATCACAGTGCTTACCCCCCACCACTTTTCGTCACACAAAAAGGTTGCGGATCAGAATTTCAAAGCCTTCTCATAAAAAATGTCACATCAATTATTGTATTGACTGTTATCGCCGCATTAAAGGTTAAATCATCACTTGAGTAAAAAATGCCTACATTTGAAAGATATTAAATTTTAACATAAGGCAAGCTGTTACAAAAGTAACAGCACCAGAGCTTATATAGATAGATGCAATCAAAACAAAAATCAAAATCGTTTATTCACATGGGCCCCAAAGAGGCACTCATGAAAATTAATGACTCTACTGCCGGATTCGTAAAATTACACCCATCTCGAGAACCTGGCGGCGCAATTTTTTTTTTAAATGATTCCTTATCACTAATACATAATTATATTAACCTAGATGTATATATATTATGTAGCCGCTAGAAAGCGCTTGGCAGTTTGTCCTTATCATTAATGAAGTCAATCGTTTTATAATAAGCTTTCTTTATTAATGCTCGTTTTATTACTGATTTGAACTTTCCCAGAGGTAAATAAGTTACAATTTTAGGAATTTTATTTTGCCGAGTACTACACGTAGGCCGTAGCGTAGTAAAAAGTAATTATAATTATTGGCAATAATTGCGCGAGCGTGCTACGTGTGTTCAAAAGTAAAGTGAATAGGTATTTACTAAGCAAGCGTGCTCCACCTTAGACTACATCGTCACTTTCCATCAGGTGTGATTGTGGTCAAACGTTTGCTTAGTCTGTAATAAAAAAAAATAACGTCTTTTATCCTAGGTAAATCTACCTTCGTCCTACAATGGTAGGAGACCATCAGCTAAAGTTAGTTTACAAAAAAAGGAACTTCAAACTCGGGGTTCGATTCTCGCTGAAATCGTAAGTTTTCTTCTCAAGGGAAATTTGTGTGATTGTGAGTATGATGTGATTGTTTCCGTTACAACACAAGGCATTAAATTTAGTGTGGGGCTGTCAGTGTGAAAGCGTTTATGTTTGTTTAGCTCAATATATTTAGGTTTTTCTGGAGATGGTTGTAATTTCGCGAATCTGGCAATTACAGTCATTAACTTCTATGAGTGCCTCATTGTTGCCAGATAGGCATGTGGATAAATTATTTTGAAATTTAATTTTACTAAGTAAATGTTTTAAGATATTTTTATTCCTAATAGGTGTGTTATTGAATATCAGCATTTGAACAACAGCATAGGCATCAATTTGAGTACATCCTTGCTTTATTTTTACTGTTGTAACAATATTATTGTTGTCATAAAGTATAATTTTAAGAAAGCCTGTGATGAGAACCTCACCCCTCTCCTAGATTGCAGCAGGATATCGTTAAAACATGCTATAACTCAAGACGTAATGATATATAAATGGCTGGCAGCCATATTGTAAGCAGTTTTTCAATGCCATCTCCGTATCTCCGCAATGAATCAACAAAAACAGCTATATATTCACGATCGACGTGGATTGATAGCATCTCATCACATACAACAAAGAGAGGCTGCGCACGAGTCGAAGGGTCGTATCCATCACGTCAGTTAAAAAACTGATGCGCCGCGGACCAACCAGAGCGCAGCATTTGAATAATTGTTCGTTTGGTTGCGGCCAATCGCGTGGACGCGGGGAATTCTTATTTCGAATGATTAATGCTTCGTGCAGACGTATATACGATGATTTGTACGAGTGACGCTCAGTCGGACTTACAGCTTAGTGTCGTGTAGTGCTCGTGCAGTGAGGGATGGTCATCGTATATCATTATTGTATAATTCCACGGATATGTAAAATGAACGTCGTTATTGCTTCGATGGATAGTACGAAGGCATACCTAGTATATGGTGCTATGTAATTAATTTAATAGTCTCTTCGTCTCGTTAGTAATCCAGGAACTATTTGGTTTGTAACTAACTTTTACTTATAATCATCCAGCAAGAACGTTCTTTCCATTCTTACCTCATCAGACGCTTCAATTTATCAAGATAGACCAATAAGGCATGCATAATGTCGAACAAATCAATATTATACTAGAAAATAAATAACCCAACTGAGAAAAAAAATAACTTATTTTAGTTCACGTTTTCAATACTAACCCTAGTCACAAGTCACAGTCAAAGTAAATTAAAGTAGTTAAGGTCTAGGTTAAAGTCACGCCTTAATAAAATGGTAGAAACTTTATTTGAACTCTATTGGAGTTATCTATTTTAGTACTTTGTATGGTTTGCCTACACTCATGCACGTTCACTAAGTATTAATGGTTAATGATACAACGAGTATTAATATTACTTAAGCACTCGAATAATCACTAGTTTTGGAAAATAAACAATACCATCTTTTCAATTTCGAGGCAAGACTCATGCATAAAATTATTCCTATTATTTTGAACACTAAAACTCAATCAAAATGTGCAACCTTTTAAAGTCTTGAAATGTATTCGAATTGCTTATAATCTAAAGGAAACCAGTGCATAAACTTCAGGCTATCTTTGCAACACCCTGTACGAATATGGCCCAAGATAAGGCGGATGTATAGCCTATTTAGCGTTATTTAGAACCTCGGGCGCAACGTGTGAAACCGCCTTTATGACTTGTGCAAGTTGAACGCGAAAGGTGATTTTTTGATGCGATTTGTGGTTCTGTGTCAATGATTTGTTTGAAGCGGTCACAGCTCGGTCTGACTCGAACAGCATTAGGACATCTTCCAAAGCAAAACTGAATACTCCTTTTCTAAATCACACTATTATAAAGGCGAAAGTTTGTGAGTTTGTTTGTAACTTTTTCAAGACCACTTTTGATGAAAATTTGTATAGAGGTTGCTGACACCCTGGATTAACACATACGCTACTTTTTATCGAGGAATTCTCGCAGGTCCGCGACTTACGCGGGTAAAACCGCAGGGAAAGTATTTCAAGTTTATTTAATAGTACTTTAAATTAGTTCTAGTCACCAGTGACAGTCAAAATCAAAGTAGTCAAGTAAAAGAGTCATGGTCCAGTCATAGTCAAGTCATGCCCTAGTAAAGTGGTAGAACTTTTTTTGACTTTGTATGCATCTACACTCGCGTTTGCGAATTAACAGTTGACTTATGATTTTATTAACAGTAGACTCACGCTTATTAAATAAATTAAAAAAATATAAACATTGGTGATTGACACATGTCCTCGAATACTTTGTGATTCTTTTTTTTTATTATTATGCTAGTCTATACATGCATTTGACCACCATCTCACTTGTTGGAAAGTGAAAATGCGGCCGAAGATGTTGCCTATATTTATTCACTTTTGACTTCCAGATTACCGTTCAGGAAACAAAGAAGCGGGCAATGAGTTCCACTTCGCCGAACGGATGATAATCTTAGAAGCGAATAGCTTCGACCGAACTGAAGGTATGTCAAACAAAAATAGATGGCGTTTGACAGTTCGTTTCTTGGACAAGATAAAAATACCAACTATAAAAAAATGCACATGCTCCTTCAATATCACAGGCTCGTTCAATTGGAAACTACGCCCATCAAAAGCTCTAATTAAGTACAAACCACAACGGCCACGAACACAACAAACCGACTTCAAAAACGTAAAGCCCTCCGTCCACTGTCCGACGGCGAGCGTTAATTATCTAATCGCACACGCAATCGCTCCAACATAATGACGCGGGAGGCGCGGGGTGAAGCGGGGGGGGCGTGATCGCGCCCGTCCCACATAAATCTGTCAACTGGGCTGCGCGAGCGCACGGTAACGCACACATCTTGATCTACGGTAGGGACGCTCAACATTTTTTGTTGTTCTTTTTTCGGGAATGTGGCGTTTTCTCGTAATTGGCTGGTTGGCGAGGCTGTTAGACAATGATTTTGTAGGAAAAAATACTACTGTCTTACTAAAATGTATGACTTACGATAACACGAATGACCCAATTTGGCTAATTCTTAATATTTATAGTAAAGTTGAGTCATCAACTAGTCCTAGGTATACGAAAATATTCTTGTCCCTTTCTAACCCTTTCATTTCGTGAACTATTTGATTCCCCTTGTATAACTTAGCTATTTTTGTTGTAAATATAATTTATTTATTTATTTATAAGTATTATATGTAAGTACATAATTTGTAACACCTAAAAACCTGAAATGGCTTATCCAGGTGCAGAGCTCCTCAGTTTACTTCGACACGTATCAACTTATAATAAAATAATATTAGGTACAAAGTCAGGCTTAACTATGCGTAGGTAGTAACGAAAAACTAAACAACATACACAAATCACCAGCCGCAGCCTAACAAAAAACATATCGTATTCGGCACCATAAGACGCTATAAATGACAAGTTAAGTAAACAATCACTTTATATATAGGATATGGATGAGTAGTAAATTTAGTTATAGGCATTACACTGGATATACAAGATGCGGCTATTTCGAGAAAAGCCATGTAAGTACAGGACAGTAAATGCCAAACGTCACCCACGCCTGACGTTAAAATAAGCCATGTTATTAAGTTTACATTATTGCGTAAAAGTAGCAGTATTTTATAAACACCTCTAGAAAAATCATTTTTTCATACTACAACATTTACATTTTACTAATGGTAAGCTATAATCAATGTAAACTAATAACGTACCAGTGTCTTATTTGAAATGCTTAAAAACTACAAAGAAATAAATACTACAAAAAGGCTCTACATTAAAACAATAACAAATTGACTGCGAGACGCGCTGATATTCCGACACAAAATAAATCGTGTCACGTGTTAATCTTAAAGGTTGACGACATCTGTTATTTGTGTGCGTGTTACAGACGGAAAAGCCGTTGATTTGTGATTAGAGACCTCTGGATTTATGCGACGATTGAAAGACGCGTGGAAATTCTTTTGTTTTGTTTTTTTTCAACAGTTTTATAGTTTGTTTGTGAGATATTTATGTTTTTATAGCGCGATTATGGGATTTGGGAACTTTATTGCGCAAAATATTAGGAGGTGAAAATATCCGCGTGTGTTAATGTCCGGTCTATTTAATGTAAGTTAAATATAAATTGTTGGCGATGTCTGGATTTTTGAGATTCTTTGTCGATTAAATCATCGGGTTTGCGGTCAGAGTAGGGATTGATAATGAGTTTCGTGATTGAAATGCATTTATTGAGAGGAATCAGTTAGGTATTATAGGAATAATATCTTTCAAATTCAAATTCAAATTCAAATCTTTATTGCATTCTCTAAATGTAGATAGGTGGTAGAAATAAAAAAAATAAATTCAATCGAATAACTTGAATTTTTCATATTTTCCTGCGCTATTATATATACTGTCATATAAAACAATTGCCGTGCCCCGCGGCTTTGTCCGCATTTATCAAGTTAAAAAGTAGCCTATGTTTTAATCCTAGGTATAACCATTTACATTCAAAATTTCATCCGAATTTGTTTATGCTACAGCGTGAGCAAGAGAAAACAAACATAATTACACACGTACACATTTACGCACTTACACACAAACTTTTTGGTTTATAATATTAGTGTGATAATTGCATAAACATATTGATCTTGAGCTTTATGATTTTGAATATACGTACAATGTACAGAGTATCATGTGCAATAAATCATTTCTTGCCATATTACTGTTAATAAAATTGCAGCGACCTTGCACAGGTTCTAAAGATATTTAAAGCGGTGATATCTGCGTCGTAGTTAGTGCGCCTGCCGATCGAGTGTTCTCGGTTTAAAATCTTATGACGGCCTTGAACTAACCGAAATAAAGCAGTGCTTTAGCAATTAACGAAATTGGATAATCCAAAACAAAAAAAAAATGAAATATTTTTTTTTGTTGATAAATGACTTGTTTGGATTTATCAGCAATACGTACAAAAATGTTTTTTGTTTTAGAGTCAGAATTTACCAATAATTATTATAGCTATAGATTAGTACATATAAGATAGTAAGTTAGTTGCTCGTTTCTACCATAAACAACATTCCCTTCCATTTCCGAGATTTGTAGTATTTTATAGTCGCATAAAAGATCTCATAATTATATACTGACTCAAATATACTGGAAAATATATATATATACTGGTAACTCAAATGGAATTACTCAAAATTACAGAATACTTATGTCATCACTTAAACAAATTTTGTAACATTACATTTTAGTTTAGTGCTTGCTCACTCAATCTTCATGCACTTGGTCTCAGCTAGCTTTGTCTCGCAGTTTTACCCGCATTGATGAAATTTAAAATGAAAAATCTTCTCCTGGTGGAAATGTATAATCAGACTTACCAATGAAATTCGTAACATTATTTTAAATGTATGACTACTGTATTTCAACTCTATAGGTATGTTAAGAAATAGAATGGCCATGTAGGAATCAAGATTAAATCATTACACAACTAAGTTGCTTGTTCAAAGCACGTAGGGCTACCATAACCTATCCTAAGTTTCCCAAGCCTAGATAATTGAGAGCAGATAGGCCGCCGTGAATCAAGAACAATGACACGCTGCGATTTACAATGAAATTAAATCTGTCTGATCTTCAATCGTACGATTCGTACACTGCAGAGAGATGGGAAGATTAGTGTTGCCAGGTTGGTGGTTCTGGGCTCCTCGGATTAGTTAATATTAACAAATTTTTTGTAATTCGTTCTGCCCTTTGGCTTAGTTGGGTATGCGTTCGCCTTCTAAGCAGCAGGTATCGGTTCGATTCCGGTGGAAACATTTTCTTCCCAAATTAGATTAGTAAAAAATATAATTTATCTTTTACTGACTTTTGACTCAATAGAACTAAACTTTTTTAATTAGGTTAGTGATGTGAGTACTATTAAAAAAGGATACAAAAATAAAGTGTCTTCCCTTTAATATAGATTGTAAGAAAAGTGTTATTGGTCAAAATTAAATATTTTTTTAGTCTTAAGGCTAGATCGTTATTTCAATGGTGTACTGTACGACGTTGGTGAAAGAAAAAAATCTAATACAGAAACCAAGTAAAAATAAAAATTAAGACAGGAGAGTTAAGGCATTTTCTGTTTAATTTTATTTACCAACTTTTAAGACATTCTCGTGGTACTACTCGCTACTACTCTACAGGCTAATTATATATGGTCTATATTCTACGGATTAATTTAAAAAAAGGAATGACAGTTCATATATCTCAATTAACCACAGATGCTTTATTTTCGAGGAAGCTCAGGAATCTGGCAGCCCCAGATATCTAGATTGTCGGTTTCTGAGTTACACCACAGATAGACAGACAGCCGCAAGCGACTTAGGATTTATGAGCCCTATCGCGTATCTTTAGATAGCTTTCACTTAGCTTGTAGTGGACTGGCCGCCTTATGAACAACAGTTGATAAGAAAATAATCGGTATTGTACCGGAGGGCTTTGCGATAAGAACGAACCATAAATACTTAATGTTACTTAATCTATGTAGGTTACATTTCTAAATTATTGTTCGATATATTCAATAAACTCAAACATGCATAGATTAGGATTATTGCAATATTTTTTCTTTTACATAAACAGTGATTATGTTATATTTGTACATACACTTTAATGCTTGTCAAATTCTGTTTATTTATTTTATTTAATGAATGTCTTTTACTCTACAATATTTAAATTTATTTAAAAGAATTATGTAGTAAAATTATTTAATATTTTTTTATATTATCTGTGGCTATAAAACGTTTAAAAGCGTCATAAAAAAATAGAGGAATATTTAAGTGATTAAAAACTAGATGGCGCTGCTTGCGTCGATATTAACAACTGGTCATATTGAAACTGTTGGCTGTATGATTTAAATTCTTTCTAATATCTAAATATTCTATTATTTCTTTAATAAAATGGTATTTTGGATGTATATTTTTCTCTAAGAATAAGAACGTTTTCATAGAATTTTGTGTTGTAAACAAATATTTGCCTAACAAGCATCCAAAAAACAGTCGTTCATTTCGTAGGTACAGTATGTGGGTACAAGTAAATAAGTAGATTCACAGCTATTCAATACAAAGAATTTATCACGGCATCTTTTTTCTCCTTTAACACTAACAATCATCTACTCTATCATCGATATATCATGTACTTTATCATCTGCTTTCATATCAATTCTCATCGACCACACCTCTCATATCAAAGTAGAAGAGTCCCGCCTTCAAGCCCATTAAGTGAATGATTTATACGAATGTAAAATTAACAGTGTACTAAATTACAAAATATCGTTTACAATAAGTTATTAGAGCTTGTCTGTGAACAATTTATGACGACGCCCGGGTCGGATGTGATCTTTTATACGATCTATGTACGATGGTGGAGAGCACAGGGTGATATGAAATTGTTTGATTTCATATACAATTAGTTGAATTACAATTCCAATTAATATAGTTTTAGGTAAAAACTGAGCTGATTCTAAAATCTGTCGTTCATATAATTTTGTAGAGCGGTCGGCCATACGGACAAAAGAAAACTGGGACAACTAGAAAGTTCTCTGAAAGATCTTTTCTAGTACATTTTTATTCTAGACTACATTAATTATATTCTTTTAAAAATAAGCTAGTAGTTACTACCAAAGAACATAATTTTTATATCGATATATATATATCATATCGATATCATATCTAACATTATAAGAATGTTTATCCTGACATACTGAATCACCGACTGACTTATAGACAACGCACAGCCTAAACCACTGGTCGTAGAGACTTGCATTTGAAGGGTACATTTGTCTCAGTACGTAGAGATGTACTAAGAAAGGATTTTTGGAAATTCTAACCTTAAGAGTGCTTAATGGGTGTGAAAACGTTTATATAAGAGTTCTTTGTTTTTTAACTTTCAGCGCTGAAAATCGGTATTTGAGTTTGATATAAAAATATTTTTATAATATTTTTTGCCAGGGGATGCAAATAAGGTGTTGAAATGGGGATGTGATTAATGTCGAAAGTTCTTTATTTATTAAGTTATTCTGATGGAAATTAATAATCAAATAGTTAATTTAAAAAAAAAAACTTATGTTATTCATATTTTTGCCATTAAGGTGGTGCAAGTTTTAGTAGTGCAGTTAAAGTGATGTAAATTGTATGTGAGTTGTAAAATGATAGGTGATTTTATTAAGAGGGTTTATTCCTTTTGTCGTCTCTATCGCTCCCACAATTTGTCATTTTTAATAAATACAATTATGTACGTATATTTTTGAAAATGTTTTCAACTAACTATATGGACATTAATAAAAGGATGTTTCAAACTTCTTCTCGCTATCATATCCTTCAATAAGGGGAGAAAAAACACAGTTCCCAAATGTCAATGTGATTTTCACGCTTTCTTCGTTTAACTTAAACATATGAAAAACAAAAGGTAGATTAAAACATTCATTGTATTAATGACCATATAGTTGGTTGAAAACATTTTCAAAAACACACATAGCTAATTGTATTTATTAAAAGAATCGAAATGTACAAGCGAGAGCGAAGACAAAAGGAGTAAACCCTCTTAATAAGATATTGTAATAAATTTGAAATAGCTAACTAATTCACTTGATTAACGCCTGTGAAGCCGCGGGGCACTGCTAGTAGTCAATATAGTTAAATAAATAATATAAGCACTACCTTATAGTTTTATAGGACTACCAAAACTAGAAAATAATAACTAATCTGGTACTACGTACCAATCATTCTAGTGGGATTTACAAAAACCACCTTATTGCTATTTAGTAATTAACCGATTTCAAAAAAGGAGGTTCTTAATTCGACTTTTTTTTTTTTTTTGTATGTATGTTACGCGATATTACCGCCAATTGTGGTATCGAATTTGATGATTATATTTTTGTTTGGTAGAGTATACTTCAGAGGTGGTCTCATATAAATTTTATCGAAATCGGTCCAGCCAAAACCGAAATATGAGCGATGAGGTCGGTATTTTAAGCTTTGCACTAATCCTTTCCACTAATTTAATTGTACGAATTTTCCGATTTATTTTTTATTTTATTTTTTTTCAATTTCACAGAACAGCTATAAAAGTAATTAAAATATGTATTTAGTGATAATTTAGACGTAATTTTCTTTGCTACTTTAAAGCCTAAATATGTGAACCTAACATGCTCAAATCTTAATTATACCTACTGCTACTATAATATATAAACTAGACTTATTTTAACAAATTAACAGCTAAATATCAGTAATTACATCTATTATATCACAAACTTAACAATCTTAATTATACCTACTGCTACTATAATACATAAACTAGACTTATTTTAACATATGCATGATATGCATGACAATTTCGGCGCGCCTATAATTTGCTTAATCTCTATACAAGCAAGCAACCATAACCTCACATTTTCCTACTTTCAATTGTAGTTTATCAAAGTAAAAGTAAAGTAAGGTCAAATAAATACACTTCTGTTTATATTTTACTGTAACAGTTTATACCGCGTAACCAAGTAACCAGTAGCTTTCAAATAATGCGGCAATACTGTGTTTATCTTATAGGTATTTGATGGCGACAGTTTGTTTGGGACAGGGGAAAGGTGGCAGCGATTTGTGGCTAAGTAAAGACTAGTAAAAAGTACTAAGTAATAAACTTCGAAGTAATGTTGTGTGAGTAAAATCTGAAATAAATTTTCATTGACACGTCAACATGACATTAATTTTGAATTTTGTAAATTTTTTTAATTCATAGACATGAAATTGAATTTAGAATAATTTAAAAGAATGCTTTTAGTTTTGCGTGTATATAGATAAACAACAATATAGATCTTATTGAAATAAATATAGCTGCGTGTCTGTTTACAATTTTTTACATAAATTACACCATTCAGTTAATTAATTAATTCAGTAATTAAACAATATGGTTGCCGCCATCTATGAAAAAAAAAACAATGAGTGTAATAGTGCCATAACGCAATAAGTATAATTTCCGTAAATGTTTATGTATTTTTTTAATGCAATGATTAATGAAAGAACAGCTATATTGAAGCCCGTCAATAAAAAATATAATAAAAAAATAGGTTGTATCGTAAAGACACGATAGAAGAGCAATTTTTATTTCAGAGAAACATTTATTTATAAATTTCCCCCACTTGTCATCACTCAAAAATGTTACGGATCAGAATTTCAAAGCCTTCTCATAAAAAAATTCTCTTCAAAAACAGATACTGATAAAATAAAGCTCATAAACCGCTGTCTCCTTTGCCATATCCCATCGCCTACCTCCAGAACCGTGATCTGGGAATGTGAGGTGACCATTTCGATGCTAATTTCATGATGTCGGTCTGTTCCCAGCGTTGATTGATATCTTAATAGCCATCGGCTTGTCTGTCTGTCTGTCCGCTAATGGGCCGTAGATTGGAGATTTCAGCTACTCATGTTACGAGCGGCTGTTTGGAAATGGTTGGTCGTGTGTTCTGATTCGATTTAAAATATATATCGTGTATTTGTTTGGTATTTTTCTCCGAAGACCAAGTTCTATTTGAATCATGTTATAATAATGCAAAAGGTAAGTGACGTGTCGATTTTTTACTTTTATTTCAATATTGTGAATTTAGAATGATTAGACGAATTTGGTTGAAATTAAATTGGGAGATCCTTTGTTAAACGAGATTACCTTATTTTCTTATATGAAATGGATCAATAAACTTACTATCTATATATTATGGAATTACTGTACTTATACTATTTTTCAAGAAACAATATTGTGTTTAATTGAAGGACTTAAAATAATCACGAAACACACACACAATGATATCTAGAACTAAAAGCACAAATATTCCTTGTATGGTGAAAAAAAATGTGCCTCTGCTAGGAGTCGAACCTGTAGCCGTAGCACCCAGAATTCCAGATGTTTAACCCCTACACACAGACCAATACAATCAAAACGTGTTAGTTAAGTCGTAAGCCATTTATAATATACTAGCCGAGCCCCGCGGCTTCGCCCGTTATTATCAAGTTAAAAAGTAGCCTATGTGTCAATTCTAGGTATAATCTATGTACATTCCAAATTTCATCCAAATCCGTTCAGCCGTTAAAGCGTGAAGATAGAACAAACATACTTACACACTTACACACACACTTACATACAAACTTTCGAATTTATAATATTAGTAGGATAGGATATTAGTAGGATTTATTTGCTTTAAATATATATTTTTTAACCTGTAGAAACATTATCACATAATATATTGAAGTGTAATGTATCTTGATAATTCAGCCATATCCTAATCACGCTATGTTATTTCTCATCCAAAGCATAATTCTATACTAACTATTCTCATCATCCAGTATTAGTAAATTAGGTCACGCAGTGAAGTTTAATCTTAACTTCAACAATAGTAACAAAACTTATCGCAAACCTAAACAAGTCGTTGACCTGAGAACAACGCCAAAACGTACAAAACAATGGGAAATAAATTTTAAAAAGCCATAGAATAAACGACGCAGCAACTAACAGAGGGAACGAAGGACGTGCCTATTTTACCTACGCGACTCCATTCCCTTCGTACCGTTATTCCGTTTCACTCCGTTATTTCGTTCAGTAATTCCGTTCTTAGTGTTAACAGTTTCCGTTATGGCGGTTCTCACTCAGACCGATTGGTCGCGTTGTAGGGAATTGTCCATAATAAGTTACTGTTAATAGCGGAACGCTGCAGTTTTTTAATTTTTAATTTAATATTTCGTGTTTGGCCCTGTTTCTTGCAATATTAATTGCACAGTTACATGGTCTTTCTTTCAAGTTTTCGCTTTATATGTTTACGTGTATTTAGGGGATAATCGTTAGATTGTTGGAAGTGAGAGTTTCATTACCAGATAAAACTTTTTATAGTTTGAAAGTACTAAATAAATAGCTATGCATGCTGTGAAATAAGATAAAATTAAAAAGGGTTTCAACACGAGTCACTCGAACTAAATCACATTAATCCCAATTTATATAATCAATTATTATGTTAATGTATGTACGTAAATATAAGAATCTTTGAAACGAGGTATCTCATTGCGGCTGGACTGATGTGAATAAAATTTTATATGAAGATAATGTAAACCATGCAATTGGCCATATTTTTATTCCAATAATAAACGGCTCAAGCCTTTGACGTACGTCAAAGGCTATTAAAAAGTACCATAACATTACAACCTCGTAACGCACATACACCTTTTACTCTAATTGAGATAATTATGGCTCTCTTTTCTTAATCCTTCTTTCGACTATTGAATATAAAGTCTATATAGCAAAAACGACACTATAGCAACAACTCTACTCCAAGTTAATACAAAACTAACCGACCACTTCCAACTACAGTCTAGTGCTACGGCACATTGCCTCTCAGATGCTTCGCCCATCTCACCTATAGCTATTCTTTGGCACTGGGCTATTCCGCGTTATGGCAGTTTTCACTCAACGCGATTGGTCTCAATACGAGTGGCAGAATGACCCACCATTGTAGTGCATTGTCTTGTAACGCCTGTTAAGGAGCCGATATATAGGTTATTGGTCGCAAATAATGCGTGTAGGAAACTAGTAAATGCCTTATTGGTCGTTTAATCGTTTCTGTATAGTTTTCTGTACGAGAAACTTTAAACAAGAACTCAGCTTGGTTTTTTGGCTCATTTGGATTTTGAAATAACAAGAATATGTCATTCGCTCGATGAGAGATCATAGGCGTAGTTCCTAAAACGTGCAGTCCTACCCAAATTTTTTTATGCAAAAAACGTGCGTAGCTATGCAGCGGTGACTTAAGCAATTTATTTAAGCAAGTTAAATTGAAATAATTAGCAAATATATTGTAAATATTACAAATAATTTATAATATATATGTATTAATAATGTAACATATATTTCGACAACGTTTCATTAACGATTCAGTCATTTTTCCACTTCATCTTTCTGTTTTATGTGTAAAAAATTGTTTTCGTATTCAAATGCCTAAGTCACAATATTATTATTATTATAAATAGCCTTTTTTCATAATCTAATTCTTATGTCGAGCTAAAACGTCTTTATTCATATGAATCTAAAAAGAAAAGAAAATAATTCGGAATTCAGTATAATCTGGGAGTCTTCAAGTCAAGAGTGAATAGGTACCTTCTAGACAAGCATGCTACATCTTCGGCCGCATCATCGCTTTCCATCAGGTGAGATTGTGGTCAAACGCTTGCCTATCGTACATAAAAAAAAATTAAGGTTTATTGGTTTGTGAAGATAACATTTTTAAATGGAAGACTTTTATTAAGGCGGATTTTCAATAGGTTCTGTGTAAGAAAAGACTCGTTTCACTTAGAGATCTTAAACAAGAACGAAATACTGTATATTTATGTAGGACCTATTTACAGCTCGCGGTGTTTTCGTTCTGCCTTCAATAGTAAACAATTCCGCAGGAGCCTTCCGCTTATTTCCTTATGGCATTAGCTTAGAATCATCATTACCTCGCTGACTTACTAACTTCCGAAACGCTACCTTCCACTCTACTGAATAAAGTTCAATTTGGGTTATTCAGTTTGGGGGACAAAGATACCTCGTGCTGAAGCTAGGTCGTTATCACAAGGGATGAAGGTGGGTTTTTGCTTGCGTGTTTGGAGAAAAGTTGGTATTCTCTCGCAAGAGATGACCGGTAATGCGACAGTTTGTAAGCATGAGCTCAGGACGGTGAGGGGCGGGAGGGGGATGTAATAGTAAAGAAATATGTACAAGTTGTTGTTCTGTAGGCAGGTCGGAGTTTACTGGATATTTTATTTATCCAGTTCTTTTGGGTAGCGTAAACATACATCATCGTTTTTTGTGAGTGGCGATGTTTTCGTGACGGCAGGTAACGTTGTCTGAATTTATAATGATGGTGCTTTGAGGGAGCGATAGCGTGTAAAAGGTTATGTTGTTTGGTTGCTCCAACTTCGGGAACGTGGTTGCCTTTGTTTTTATCTGACTATATGTAGGTAATGAAGAGTGCCACATGCTAGGTAATAACTATTTGACAGGATTTAATTTTCCTATAAAAAGTGTGATGTTTTAATTGGAAATTCAATTCAAAACCGATTACTGACATGGGCCCCATAAAGGCACTCATGAAAGTTAATGACTCTGATGCCAGATTCGCAAATGTACAGCCATGTACAGATGGCTGTAAATTTGTGAATCTGATACACATGAATAAGAACCTGGCAAGAAACGGCTGTGCATTTTTTTATGAATTTGAATTTTTTTTTACAATATTTACAAATTGAATTTGAAAAAACATAATTATGTAAATACGAGTATATATAAAGAAAGAGTCCCACTCTTTTTTTATATATACAATATTCTACTACTACAATAAAAGTAATAGGAATCAAATACATTTTAGACCCTGGCCGAAGAAAACGTTTAGTTTTTTATCAGGAATTCAAAGCTATTAAATTTCCCAAGTATCAAAAATAACAGAATCCTTATTAATATGTTTTTAGTATTCTCTTGAACCTTTATTTGTGTTACCTTGATAAAAGTAATATCTTTAAATTGCCACACAAAACCAGCTCTTATTAACTAGCACTTTATAACCAGAGGGTGCTTGAATAACAAAATGTACAGTCAGTAACAAAAATGGTTCGATTTTTAATTAGCCGAGGCTCGCACGTGATCCGAATGAATCGCTTGCATGACTTCAATCCCACTTGTGATATCTGCTGGGATTTTGAACCTTGTGACAATGAAAATAGATAAAAGAATCCCAAATTTCCATGCTAAGATATCGGAAGTAGAATTAGCCGAAGGACGTAATGAAGTTAGGTTCGATTTGACTGCGCAATTAGGAATTGTGTCTAATGAGCTAGCGTTTCTTTTGGATTGATGCATGCTAGGTTGGCAAATTGGGGACGCTGAGTATTATAATGAGATGACGTATTTGGAACAAGTTTCTACGATATGAAACCTTCGTATTTGCATGCTACAATGAATTTATATTCCTTTCTGTATTAAAACATTGTACATAATCGCAATAAACTTACTTAAATTATGTTGTATTATGTTCATTTTTTTGCGTTTAACGTACGCGATTCTTATTGAGTAAAAATTACTTCAAAATGCAGTCTAGCATGCATTATGCGTAATTATCGATTTTCGTCTGCGATTGTACACAAGTGAATCAATCGTAACTTGTATTGAGCTCCAAAAAATACCTACTCTAATATATTTCGATAATCCTTATGTTCTCTGTAGATGCCTAAATTATTAAATAATAATAATTGTTCGAGCGAAGTGAGATCTCTAAGTTGACTTGGGTCGTCCGTCCGTCCGTCCGTCCGTCCGTATTATCCATTATATCCTGAACTTGAATAACAAATACAGAAATTCCTATTTGGCAAAATGTAGGTGCGAGTTCTCATTTCGGCACGAACGACTAGTAATAAAAAAATAAACGCTTTCACACTCACAGTCTCACATTAAGTATGATGACTTGTGTTGAGGGTGCCGGAAACATTCACATCACACACACAATCACAACCAGAACCAGAAACATAATGTTCCTTGGAGAGAATTCCTGCCGGGATTCGAACCCGATACCCTTGCTTAAAAGGCGAACGCGCATCCAACTAATCAGTTGAAATTATATATTAATGATAATTGAATTGTAATTGTATATGTTATTTCAAATCACCAATCACAATGGTTCGCTCTGTACCAATAAAGGTGAAGAAAAATATTGAAAGGAAACCGCATCATCATCATCATCATCAGCCTGTATTCGTCCACTGCTGGATCCACGCCAATGCACGCCACTGAGCTCGATCTTCAGCTCTTCTCTTCCAACCGCTGCCAGCCACTTTACGTATGTCTTCGCTCCACCTAGCCAGAGGGCGTCCTCGCAAACGTTTGCCGAGACGCGGTCTCCACTCTAGAACACGTCTACCCCATCGGTTATCAGTTCTACGGCAAATATGACCAGCCCACTGCCACTTCAGCTTGGAAAATGAAATGGAACCTCATAGAATATCAAAGAATAAAAAACATAAGACCATATGTCATCCGCTAACCTACAACTACTGACGTACTATATTATGTCTTAGATTCTCTCACTGGGAGAGAATCAATGTGAACAAATTGGCCTGATTACTTTTTTTATTAGAAAGCCGAAATAATTCTTATTACTGTACCAACAGAACAAGCACACCTACAATCTAAGGTTTTAAAAACAAAGCTCAGTTCAAAAGCCAAGTCTTTTTGCTCGCCTTCAAATCAACCTACGGACCGGACAGTCTGTCTTTTTGTCCGGCAGGAACCGGGCACAGTGAAATTAGTAGATAAACTCTACCTTAAGTTAAGAGGTTTAGGAGTTTGCATTTATGGAAGCTGTAATATGACAGGAGTGGAACTTATTGCCTGCGTTTTAGTTCTCCATACGGTTTAATCTGGGAGTCTTCAAGTCTCAAGTAAATAGGTATCGTCTAGGCAAGTATGTCACATCTTTAGCCGCGTCAAATGCTTTCAGCATAAAAAAAAATTACATACACAGATCTTAAACATTTTAACTATTTTAGTTTGCTTAAAGATTTTTATGTGCATGCACAGCTTCGAGACGTGGTAAGGCATCTTCAAACAATTTTTTATGCGTGATAAGCAATCAATTTATTCAGGCACATAATGGTATTTGTACCTACCTAACAGTCATCCAGTTCCTATCCTAGTTCTAGGACTTTAAGACTTGCCCCAATAGGTATATAATCATTCTACTATAACTATATAAAAAACAAAGTGTGGTTTGTTACAACACTTATACCTCGAGAACGGGTGGACCGATTTTAAAGATCTTTGATTTGTTGGATTTATTATCTCCGCCCCGAATAGCAGAATAACTATTAAAATATCAGAAAAAAATACGAAAAAAAACTATTTTCTTTTACATTTTGTAATGGAATGGTGGTTTTGATGATTTTTCGAAAATGAACGCGGGCGAAGTCGCGGGGAACAAGTATTATATAATCATCTAACGGAAATCGTGAAACTCTTAGCCAAAGTAAAGCTTTAAAACTTATCATTACAGTACCCCATTACCTTTTCTGGTAGCCAAAAGCTTACCTTTTACTCTAAAAAGTGTAACCGACAGTACATCAGCGCTAATGGGCAAGTTGTGGTCCTGCCCAAATGGCCCTGTGTCCGGGCAAGGTGCCTCTTTGCCCGCATTAATTCCTTTTGTCTCGGCATTTTTTTACTGTCCTGCTGAAATGCCACCTCATTTCTACACACAAGATCGACATGTTTAATGTTTGAAACTTTTAGACGTAGATTTTACACTCACAGCCCCAAAATTAGATCAACGAATTGTGTCAGCCGAACACAAAATTAGACTTGAACCGTAAACAAATGGTCATAGAGAAATATCTTATTTTGACTTATCCAAAATAAATTAAAATGTACAACATTGTACTTAGTGAATAAGAACATAAAATTTCATCTTTACTCGTCTAGACGACCATGTAAATATTTTTCAAACTAAAAAATATAACACTGTTGTTTTTTGTATAGACTTGTGGACAGTACTAGTGTCACGTTTTTTAGGCTGCTAAAGTATTTTTTAAACACTTTTTTTTATGTGTTTACACACATACTTCCTCATAACTTCTCTCCACGTGAGCGGATTTCGAAATTTTTTTTTTAGTTTGAAATATGTTGCTTTATAATTGGTCCCATTTAAATTTGATCAAGATAGAAAGAATAGAATAGAATAATCATTTATTCCGACAAACTTAACTTAACTACCAATAATAAACCGAATGCGAAGAACGTTATTGTTATTCCAGTTCATATCAGTAATTCTTGAAATATCGTCAATAATGCCTATTTTGTGGACTACTTTGACGATGTTCGCGTTTAATCGACTTCAAAAGTTACCTCATAACTTCTTTCGTTGTGAGCCGATTTTGATGATTTTTTTTATTTTTTTTTTCATGTGGTCCCATTGAAAATTTGATCAAGATCTGAGCAGTAGTTTTTGAGTTAGTAAAGTCGGGCTTTTTAAGCTTAGCTTGCGTTTAATTATTCTATTTCATGTGTAAAGCATTAATACGAGTTCGGTTTAAGATAAGATATATATAGAAGAAAATTCCAAAAAACTCTTTGGGATGTCTCTTTGTCTTTGTGTATTTTTATTTAATCGCCAGATTATAAAATATAATTTAATCCTACTAATATTATAAATCCGAAAGTTTGTGTGTAAGTGTGTAAGTATGTTTGTTCCCTCTTCACGCTTGAACGGCTGAACGGATTTGGATGAAATTTGGAATGTACATAGATTATATATAGGATTAACACATAGGCTACTTTTTAACTTGATAATAGCGGGCGAAGCCGCGGGTCACGGCTAGTATATTATAGTTATACTAACCTACTAACCTAGTTAAAAAACTATATTATATTTAACCAACCGTTCTTTTCGGAGATCTTTGGGGGAGGCCTATATCCAGCACTGGACTTCTTGCGGCTGAGATGATGATGATATTATATTATTGTTATACTTATAGAATTGGTTGTAGACCTGAAATTGTCGTTGTTACTCAGCAATAGGCTCGGAAGAGACCTAGTGCTGGGAACACTCTCCTATATGACAAGGATACATGGAGGCAAACTGCACAAGCGCTTTCTAGCGGCTACATAATATAGATATATATAAACCTAGGTTAATATCATTCATGTAATAGTGTTTAGGAATTATTAAAAAAAACAATGAAAGAAATGTGTCACCGAGTTTATGCCAGGTTCTTCTCGAGATGGCTGTAATTTTGCGAATCTGGCTGTAGAGTCACTTACTTTCATGAGTGCCTCTTTGGGGCCTATGTGAATAAACGATTTTGATTTTGATTATGACCAATACATTGTATTTGTAACTATCACTGTATTAAAATTATAGTTACACATTTGTTATGTACTTATTATGACGTAAACATTAAAATAAATAACTAATAATTACCATAAGCAGAAGTCCATTGTTCGTATGATTTCGAATTATCAACTATCCCGTTCAGCAAATCCATGTAAGCTTAAACAATCAAAATCAGTAGGTAAAAATCAGCCTTTGACCAGCCACCCGTGCCTAAGTACCACAGGGGAATGTGTTTTTTAGGGCGTGTGCAGTGAGCAGTTTTTAGGGCGAGTGCACACTGAGATCGCGCCTTTACAATCGCGAGCTGACGAGTGCAGACTTCCTCTGCCAAGGCGGGCGGAGGCTTGGTGATGAGCGACAGCGATTTGTTATTATGTTAGAAGCCTTACTTATCCGTGACGTTTGCTTTTTTTTAAGATCTTTATAATTTTATGAAGTTTGTGAAAATTAAAATTTGACGATACATTTATAATAATGATTATTTAAGTATTATTCTTCTAGCATGCTTAAAAAATAAGTATACACATATTTAATAATAGAATAGAATATCATATTACTACTTTTATTATAAAAACAATTTTAAATTTTAAATCGTTCATTCACATAGGCTCCGTCGAGGTACAGTTATATAATTTAGTATATGCGAAAGTTCCTAAAATTTATGAAAGTTTTTTGATCTCAGTTTGATCGCCTACTTTCTGCGCCCGCCGGTTTTAGGTTTAATTCATGGCACAAACACCCTTTCTTCCCAAGGATAAATGTGTTTCGCTTTGTCGGTGTCATTTAAACGTTTTCAATACCTATGGTGAAGCAAATCTTTGAATTAGGTGCGGGGCTGTGAGTGTGAAAATAATGTTTGATTCTAGTACGCTGGAAAGTTCAATAGATCAAGATAAAATCTTGTAAACTTTCCATAGTTATCAGATACTTATTCTCTCCTCTTATCATCACCCTGTCACCCTTAATTCGGCAACACTAACAATTTCCGAGCGAAATAAGCGAATTAAAAACGCCTCAAAGGCCGCGCGCAAAGAAACGCTGCACACGCCGGGGTAAGCTTTATTTTTAGCTATTTACGTAGGGGAGCAAGGTTATATAAATGTGATGACAGTAGGTCAACTTTTAACAGATACTTTATTTATTAATTAGATTGAAGAAGTTTCAATTGAAGTAATGATTGACATCTGAGCAACATTTGTTATGTCACATCGTTGCTTACCTTCTAGGCAAGCATGCTACATCTTCGGCCGCATCATCACTTTCCATCAGGTGAGATTGTGGTCAAATGCTTGCCTATCAGGCATAAAAAAAGGTGAGATTGTGGTCAAAAGTTTGCCTATCTTGAATAAAAAAAAATATGTCAGTTTGAGTATCAAGAATGATATCATTTTGAAATGTGTTTAACTTGCTAAACGGGTCGTACTCATCTGGAAACTTAAAAAATTCGGCAAAACCACAAAGTCCAGACCAACTAGAGTGCTAGCTGGTTAGTAAACAAATATTTTGTACGAAGATGAGTTACCGCAATGTTCTATACTGTGTCAAGGCTAGGGGTGCAAGGAGGGCGAGTGACGGCTGGACAGCCTTTGAGGCAGTGGACGTTACATGTACTGTATAATGAGACTATCTCAGACTTCAGTTTTTTGCTGTGACAATCTTGCGGCTTAGTTAACTTTCATCTAATCTTATCTTATCTTAGTGTAACCTCAAGGTAGGCTAGCTTACAGTCGGCCGTGTCTCTAGTAAGCGAATATATGATTACTCGTTGGGAAGTAGAATTCCCGAGGTTATGACGGGAAAAATACCTGGGAGGCAAAATACCGCGGACCAAAAGGCGACTCGGGTAGTTAGTCATTAACTTAAATGAGTGACTTTTTGGTGCCCTTCTGGGAGCTACGTTTAAAGCGGTGCACGCGCCTAGCTTCAAACGCAACTGAAAAAAAATGTTTAAAAAAACTTACCACCGATTTAGTGGACAAACTCTACCGTTTTTAGAAAAAAAAATTACAGTTTTTCATCTTCAAAAACAAAATACAAGTTTGTTACATATTGACTTAAACCAAAATTAATTGTATTTAATATCTTTTATTCAATACTACCCCTTTAATTATCAAAAAGCATCGGCATTCGGCAACAAGAACAAAACACTCGTCAACTTCCCTATTCCAAATCGGATCTATCAGGATCCGTCAAAGATGATATCATTCCGGCGCATAGAAGCGACACGGCTGTCAAAGATGATGTCATTGAGACGCGTAAAAGTGACAGTCATGGATCCGTCCCGCCCGGTCGTCGCGTCAGCTTAGTTGCTCTGCTAGTTTGTGCTAGAATTTTTCATGTTATAATGGTTATTTTAGGGTTAAGTTTGTATAAAAATCCTATCAATTTATTTATGCAAGAATTTCGTTTTCTTTCTTTTGTGATTATTTGTATTTTATCGTTGCAAAAACGCTTTTGAATTTAAATAAAATACTTAATTTTATCTTGTTTGAATAATGACGCAGGGCACATCTAGAGAAAAGAAAAAAATATAAGTTTGACAGAATAACCAACGTATTATAAACTTTTATGTATAATTTACTTTCAATTATATATATATATATATATATATTATGATATAGTCCAAGTCTTGCATTAAATAACGTTAGTGACGTGTCAAGATTCACAACGAAATAATTATCAATGATAGGTATTGCTATTTTATGAGTTGTCACTTTTAAATTAAATAAAATGAAACAAATATTATATCCTCGCTGTTATTATAGCTCTATTATAAAGTGCAATCAAATTTGTACGATATAAACTTACTTACGTTAAATTATAGTTATTGCATGGTCATTAGATACGTTTGTGGTCTGGAATTTGTTGAAAAAAAAACCAAAGCTGCTTTAGTATTTTTCTTTTTTTTATATAGAATAGAAAAGTATTTCACTACTATCTCACCTGATGGAAAGTGACGATACGGCGGAGATAGAACATGCTTGCCTAGAAGATAAATATTCACTATAGACTTGAACGAATATCGATACTTTCCAATGTGACATCATTACGTTATTTCACACCAATATAATAACAACTTAACTCTGAATATAGATTAGTATACTTATATACTTTTTCATGTTTCGCATCAACCATAATATAATCATGTATTACAAGAGCTCATAATTCACCCATCAGCAATAATTCTCGCGAGAATCCAGCTCCAATGACAGATATAGATCAGGCGAATGACACGCCGTCACATCCGTCACGCCGAGAATAGACGTGACGTGACAGATGGGAACGAAGACGTCGCCATCTATAGACGTGGCATATCTATACACAGCGACGTCTATACTCGCTGACAGGGATCTATATGATTTCCGGTATGTAATCAATGTTGTTTCTTACATGTCGTGTAGACTAGACCGGCAGTTTTAGTTTGGGGCTCTATGTAAACAATATAAGGAAACGAAAAGATTATCCAAGATGTCTAATTCATTATTTACAATAAAAAGTTGCAGCCTATTGGCGTAGTAAATTGTCTACTCTCTACGCTGCGGGTTCAGAATTATCTGAATTATCTGTGGAAGCAAAATTTTTTTGCCATGGGATTTTTTTTAAGGCAAGCATTTGACCACAGTCTCACTTGATGCATAGCGTTACTACTTCTAGTTGCGACAGAGTGTGTTGATGTTAGTGTTTTCGGCACCCGCCATTACAGGTCTTCAAACTTAGTGCAGAGTTGTGAGTGTGAAAGTGTTTGTTTGTTTGTTAAATTATTATTATTTAGTATCTTTTTAGATAAACGTGAAACTTGTCTAATCATTATGCTTCAGTTCAAAATTAGAGTAGGTTTTTTTTAAAATCAAGATAGGCAAACTTTTGACCACAATCTCACCTGATGGTAAGCGAAGATGTGATAAAAATGATTCGAAAAAAAAATATACCGATATCTTGACCTAATACTGAAATAGAACGAATATTTAATACATATAAAAAACGAAATTATAATTATATTTCCACGTATCCTTCTAATTATTGATGGGACAGTATGATTTACATCAACGACATACCGGCTTCAACGATATTTGGGTGCACAGTGAATTTTCCACCTCAGCTTTCCCAGCCTCTGGAATACACTAGAACCATCAGATTGTCGCGTTGTTTAGAGGCTTCTCGTCAGTAATGTCTATACTCGTCTGAAGGAACTCCCGTCATTTAAATAAAGTTGATTGATGAATTTGTGATACCGATGACGGGTATATTTTATTGGAGTGAGAAAAACGTTGACGGGGTTAGGGACTGTTAGAGATCAAAGAAAGTTTTTATAGATAGGTCTGATTGAAATGTGATGAACTGACGAGTGAAGATAAGGAGTGATGAGTGAAATATTAGGCTTTTTTTAACTTAAAAATGTATTTCTTAGTTTAGTTTTGGGTATATAATTCAGGTGATTGAACTGAGTAATAAAATTAAAAATGTACTTCACATACGTCATCTTTATAATATATTTCAATATTACTATAAAAAGTAAATCAATATATCTTCTAGGCAAGCATGTCACATCTTCGGCCGCATCATCACTTTCCATTAGGTGAGATAGTGGTCAAATGCTTGCCAATAAAACATTTAAAAAAATATATAAAAATCAAACCCCTGTACAATGAAATAATATACGCGAAGCTTAATGCTAAAAACTTCTTTACCTTGTAAACATAGGCTTTTAATGCCGCTTGTCCTGGGTTCGATTCACGATTATAGCACAGTTTGCACTCCAAAGTAAATTTGTGCTTTAGATTTTGGATGCGATTGTGTGTTTGATAAGAATGTTTCTATCATCCACGGTACAATTGTTTGAACCTAAAGTAGAGCTGTGAATGTGAAAGCGTTTGTTCGTTATTAGTACACTATATTTTAAGATATATAGAAAAAAAGTAAGCAATACTACTAGTACGAATCAGTGCTATATTCAAATAAAAAATAAAGTTCCCGGTACTGACCACTCAATCCAGTCTTGAAATTATTTTCGACTATGACAAAAACAAATGAGAAGCGTCACTCACCACTCCGTATCGCAGCGAAATGATTACATCCATCGCGTCTCATTATTCGCGATGATCACGGAAACTCTGTAATCACTAATCACATGTAACTGCCGCCTATCCGTCACAGTCGCGATTCCATCTGTCACGCGCGTGACGAACCGGAATATTGTTCTGGCAGCGTGACATTTATGCAGCGTGACACAAGAGTAAGTTTCCATCGCCGCGACCGCATTGGCTCCTTCTTTGAAATCACTACACCAAACTAAATGAGCTCGGATACAGAAGTGAGCGTAAGAAATGAGGGGCCTTAGGTTCTTGGACACGTCTAACGTATGTCACGCTACATTATCTGAGCCTCTTAATTGAAGATAATAAGGGGAGACATGTGTCTTTGTCGTGTTTTTATGGAGTGTAAGAGAGGGATGTGTTTTGCTTTTTTCAAGTCTCGTTAGGAAGTTTGGCTATTAATTTTTGTCAGTCATTTTCATTAGGTGTGAAAGAAAATGGCAGCTACGTTCCACGTATTCTATGCTTTTGTTTTTTGTCACAGTTTAGTTATCTCTATTTAATAGAGCGGAAATAAGAATGAGTAGGATGAGTAACGGAGACAGTAACTCTTTATACAAAAGAAACTTTTATCTGTATTTGAACATCAACTTTTCAGCATTGATTTAACTAAGATTATATTTTACCAATTTACTACGGTCGAAATACAGCTACAATTTGGCGAATCTGGCATTACAGTCATTAACTATCATGGGTCCCTCTTTGGGGCCCATGTGATTAAATGATTTTGAATTTGAAAAACTCTTTTTTCATAAGTTTTTAACATGTCTTAGTTAATTTTATTTATACTAATTGCGATGCGTATTGTTCTGGCATATGGCGTGACGATTGCTACTAATGCTTTGCATTAGCGTGACATTACATTGCTCTAATTTCCTCCTTTATATAAATACATTTCATAAAGAAATTTATTTAATATGGTAGTATATAACAATCGTGTCAATTCCAAAGTAAAGTCACACCCTCAGCTTCAAAGGCCATCATCTCGCCTGCAGCACTGACGTAACCATAAGACGGGACTTTATAAATCGCCTTTGTTCCAAGATCGCGTTGCCTGCCCACCTGCATCGCGCAATATCAATCCATCTGCTGCGACGTGGGGTGGTTTCCACCCCCACCCTGTGCGGGGTGGTCCGGTCCGAGTCCACGTCTTTGCCGCGTTTAATTTTGTGCAAATGACGGGCGAAGACAGGTGATGTTTGCCATGTTTTTGTGTGAACGTGACAAGGAAGGACGGTGCAGTGTGGTGTTATTTGTTATAAATGTATGTAATTTATACTTATCAAAAATGAATCATACAATAGACATTATTGTATTATGAATATTTTTATATTATAACGGTACATAATATCAAACACTGGCCTATCAGAGATTAAATTAAAATGTTTTTAGGACAATTACATCTTAGGTTAAACCTCTCGTTGGCGCTGTTGGTCACGCCTCTGCAGGTAAAAATACTTTTTCGTCGCCTGTTTTTTTTTTTATACGTCATATTAATTTATAAATAACTATCATCGCTATGTTTTTTAAAACAGGTAGCAAGTATTAAATAAAACCTACCTCTATACTTATTTTATGTCTGCATGTCTACATCACAATAGAAATTTTAAAACGCACACGTCCACAAAAGATGCCGCGACTTTACTTCAGCCCCCTTATTATCCGGGGGAGGGGTCAATATGCACCCCTGCGGCCCCCGGGCGAGGGTGGGTTGTCACGTCACTGTCTCGGATCGCCGTCACGCCGGGCGTCTCGTTTGCGTCCATCGGACTACTTTTCAACTTGAAGCTTTGCGGAATAGAAATGTTCAGCAATATTTAATGACTTGAATTTAAAAACGGTGCTATTTTCAAAAGCGTGAAATGAAAATAAGTATGTTGCTACTTTATTCATATATACTTTCTATTACTTTGCCAAATTAATGGGTCAGCTTTTCCAATGAAGTAATAAATAGATCTTTTTTGAATTTTAATGATTTGCTTGCTAGTCGCGTGAACAAGTAGTAAGCTGATCTTGTGTCAAGATATTTCAGGCTCCTTTAAAGCATCCGTCTGTAAAACCGTTTCCTTACAACTACAGTGGTTGATGTCATGCCTTGCTTCCTAAATTTAGTTGCAAAATACCAATAATTCTGTTCACTCATCTGAGTATTGACCGTACCGAACGTTGCTAAACCTTATCAATCGGTTACAATTTACCTATCATGACATTTGAGGGGATTAAATTTAAAATGAATATTGCAAGTTTAGACTAAAACTTTGTTAATTTCGGTTACCAAATAATACCAATAACTTAGTCTTATTTAATACATATGAATTTCCAGAGAACTAATCTCCATAAACTTTTCAGCATTTAAAGCAATCAAGGAAACATTTCGCCGATGTGCGACGGTCGAAAACACAAATTAATCAAACTGAAAACAAATTCGCTGCATATGCTTAACCCTAAAAAACAGCCGTACCCGAATGCAATATATTTTTTAGTCCCGTATGCAATCGCTCCGTCTTACGTCTGCCGGCAGCGGCAATATCAATCCATCTGGCAGGCGGGGGATTCGAACAGCCAGTACTTAAGCTCCTGCGAAATCTTGGCTTGTAGACGGATATAATTTCAGGACTGTCTCAAGTACTAGACTTAATTTTATAACGTCTGCGAGCAGCGGTAATATCAATCCACTTTATACGCTGGCAAGAAGAGGGGGTGCAGTATATATGATTAAAAATATTATGGGCAAATCTTGTTAGGATCTTATTAAGTATCACCTGAAGTGACTGGACCACACAAATTTAGAACTAATAAAGTATTTAGTTTTAGAAAATATAGGTAGTTAATAGATATTTTTTACACTAGTGCTATTTTTGTAAATTTTTTTTTTCAAATATCTTTTTTGACATAATTTGTTAGTACATCGTTAATGTTGAATCCATAGGCTCCTGAACTAGTTAAAAACTGTGTTTCTGGAGCCAGCTTAAACAGATGTTAGCGTTCTAGAGTCTAAGATGAGAGATTTTCTGGTCATACTATTTTTGAATACAACAAATTGCTTGTTCTACGTGACATCCTTCAAATCAAATCAAATCAAAATCGTTTATTCACATGGGCTCCAAAGAGGCACTCATGAAAGTTAATGATTCTTTTGCCAGATTCGCAAAATTACAGCCTTTACAAGTACCTATGACTAAACTCATAATAAAATAAAAACACCCGACTGCGAATAATACTAGAGATAAACAAATAAACATATGCACAGGAGCCCACCGTGTGTTACATAAAAAAAACAGGTGAACACAAAAAGGTTGCGGAATTTCGAAGCCTCCATAAAAAGTTTCGCTTCAAAATCTAGTTTTTTTCTCAGGCTGTCAACTTGCGGAAGACTTTTGTTACTGTCACTGTTTCCACAATCAGGGGGTCGGAGAAAGGGGGTAGTGTCACGTCACTGTCTTAAATGACTGTCACGGGTGCACTCGGCTCGTCTGAAGAACGGACGGACGGTCTACAATGCCGGTCTGAAATTACGTCGTTATTTGTTATTGTAGTGCGCTACGGGTTTATGTAGGGGGTGGGAGGTGCAGTAAGGAGGCTATTAGAATTTGATAAGTTTCAGTGGGATTCTGACTTTGTGATTGAATGGGGCTACGTTCTAGCTTCGGAGGAGAAAATGCATTCCTATAATTAAACCTATCCTTTACTGGAATTTGTTCGCAAAATATATCGTGAGCAATAGTGTACAAATCGAGTTGATATTTTTTAGACCACCTGAACGCATCTGCTCAGGTCTAACAACGCTGGCGTCAAAATCTTAATCTAGCCTTAGAAGCACGGTCATCCTTAGTGGTCGCCCGAAACCGTTTTTTTCTTACAGCTGTTAAAATATTAAAAATAGGTTGTTTTAATACAAATTGAGACAAGTTACTCAATTTTTGACATGCATTGTTCTAGAATTCCAAACCAAATGAGTACATTCCCAACCACAAAACTTCCACTGCACGTGTATTTATTTCCATCACACAGAATTTCTGAAACTCACAAGAGGTGTCAAAGACTTAACAACGACTCATAACGTCAGATAGGACATTCCGAACTATCGCAAGTTAAAACACGTCACGATGGCGCTAGTATTATCAACTTGCTCCGTGACGCGAGCACTGCTGTCGCTGCCATGGCCTCAAGTTTGTGAGCCTCTGGAAATTTCACTCTAGACTTGTGCTTGAGATGTGGTACAAGTGATTGCAGACAATAGTTAATTTAAAGTTAGCATTTAAATGATAATATTAAAGACATTCTTGCGAAGTAAACTTGGTGGAATTTAAAAAAAAATTAAGAACTAGAACAAACTATGACGCTCTAGTAGAGTTTATATTGTCACGCTGGTAAAGCACGAGATAGGCCTTACAAAACGTGACGTGTTACGATTGTTTATTAAAAAATTTGAGACATTTTATTTGGGATTATGCTCTTTTATTGGAGCAGTAATTGCTAATCTAATTTTGTTTCTCTCTTATAGAAGAAGAAATATAATGTATAAAAGGTGATCCCATTGCTTAGTGTTTGAGGAAAAAGTTGTTTCTTCTAATACAATATCTAAAGTAAGTTTCACGTACACAATTATTCAATTAAAATTTTACTTTTGTAGCTATTATTTTACCGCAATTTCGTTAATATTCATACTGCTCATTCCTACATTGAAGAATCAACAAGTGAAGGAGTCAAGAGGTTTTGACGGGTTAAGAATAATTGTGGATTATGCTTCTATAAAGCGGAAAGTAAGTAGTTCAGGGGTCAAAGTATAAGACCTGATAATTCGAGCCTAAAAGCCATTTGGGAATCTTATCTGAATGCAACTTACTACGTACGGGTACTTTTAAATTATCAATCTGTATTTAAATTATACAGTTTACTGTTCCGAGTAGCTCCAATGTTTTATTGTCTACTAGCTGCGCCCCGCGGTTTTACCCGCGTAAGTTCCGGACCCGCGGGAATTCCGAGATAAAAAGAAGCCCATGTTCTTTCCCAAGCTCTAGACTATCTGTGTACCAAATTTCATTTAAATCGGTTCAGTAGTTTTGGCGTCAAAGCGTGACAGACAGAAAGACGGAGTTACTTTCGCATTTATTATATTATATTAGTAAATATATTTAAAAAAAAATACGGATTTCTTACTCTTTCACCACTAGTCTATTTGCTCGCCACCCGCTTCAGATCTTCCCTTGCGCCGGTAGCTCGGAGTCAGTCGCGTCACGTCACCGTCTCTCCGGCGATGACAGGCCACGACTGAATTGTTCCGCGGTAGTTCTGACACGCCGCTCCGTCTTAGTTTGTTCTAGCTGGCGGGACGTTATTGATTGTTCGATGCGAAAATTTCATAATGCTATTAGATAGTTGTTTGTTTGGGTATAAATTGGAGGTAAAGATAACAAGTAGGTTTATACATTTTACCGTTCTTAAAAAAATATTAAGATATAACTAACCCATGTCTATTTGGAAGTGTTTATTTGGAAAATAAACTATTTTGAATTTGAAAAAAAAAAAAAAAATTCGTTTTCTGCAAATATATTTAACTGTCTGTCAATTTATTTACATTTGGTGTGATTGAGTAACATAGAAACTTTCTTATTTGGGTAGTATGGAAGTAATAGTCTATCGTTATCATATCTATGATAACAGGTACGGCATAGCTATCACAGCTTTATAATTTGGGAGTCTTCAAGCTTAGAGTTTAATAAATACCTGGCCCTTTTTACCACCTAACAATAAGACAGACTATCAAACGTCATCCTTATATGGTTGACGTACCTTCGGTTCGCTCGAAGCGTTTTGCTTCTACGTTTATCATCCGTACAGCGAGGGAGTGGAACTCATTGCCTGCGTCTTTGTTTCCCGAACAGTACAATCTAGGTGTATTCAAGTCTAGAGTCAATAGGTATCTTTTAGACAAGCATGTCACATCTTCGGCCGCATCTTCACTTTCCATCAGGTGAGATAGTGGTCAAATGCTTGCCCATATACCAAAAAAAAGAGTGAATAGATATCTTCGAGGTAATCATGCTACATCTTCTCCGCATCATCACTTTCCATCGAGTGAGAAAACGGTCCAATGCTTACCTATCTGTTTTTTTAATACTTCAAGATTTTCGGTCAGACTAATACATGGTCATAAATTAGTCATTTTAGGTAGGTACAGTTCTTTTAAGTGTAAAATATTTCCAACGAGATAATATAGAGCTGATCGGAAATTAAACAGTAAGTTAAGTCAGTGACACTGTGTCTGACAGCGTGTCACTGTCTCGGGAATTCACTGGGTTTGCGTCTCCAGGCTCACTGGTTTCACTCCGGCACAGCAGTAGATAAGTTTCAATTTTGGCGGTACATTCTTACTGTAAGTAGAAAGTACCAACAACATTAATAGGTATACAAATATAAAAGTTATACTTAGTTAACATAATTCCCGAGTTTAAAAAAAAAAATATGTATTGGTTCTTCTCGAGATGGCTGTAATTTTGCGAGTCTTAAACTTTCACGGTTGTTCTTTGCCCAAGTTCAGGCCCATGTGAATAAATGATTTTGAATTTGAATTTGGTATAATTGTATGAATAATTATTAGCATTGTTTTTGCTTATTAAAACATTATTCATGTACAACTGTTTCTAGATACCACGCATATTTCACACAAATCACCAAATTTAGAATATATAGTCCCATTTCCAGTAAAAAAACGTATAAGACACTATAAACTACAAGCTAAAAAAAATTGTTACTTGATGTAAATCCAATGTCCATAATAATATCCCTGTCTTCAAATAATAACACTATTAAATTTTACTAACCCGTATTTAAATCTCATTACTATAATAGAACGTCCGCCTTTGTTAATATTAATGTATTCCATCTAACTGGGTCCGTCCATTATTTTCGAATAAGTTATTTGTTTTGAGACATTAATTGTCATAGTTTGTCGATAAAGATTGACATTTGAATACAGAAACAATAACGTTTATAATGGTTAAAATTAATTTACTTACTTAACATCCGCCATCGCAATATTCCTATGTGAAAATAATTAATAATAGAATAAAGATGAGCGTATCTTTATATTTTTCGGTACGTGTGTATGTTACTGAACTGTATGTCTACTGACCGATTTTTTTGGGCGTGTATAAAAGTTTAGTTAAAAAAAGAATACATATTAAGACACGAAAAATCATATGCAGAAAAAACTAGGACAAGAATACGTCAGTCGGATTTGGTAAAATACTAAGCAAACTTAAACATAAAGGAGTTAAACATTTAGTTTAAGTTTTTAGAATATATTAAAGTACTAGGCAATAATAAACGTGAAAGAGGTAAAATGCTTTTTTTCTTTAAGTGGCATTGCAACGCACGCCGGGCATAGATAGCTAGTTGGTTAGTAAAAATAATATCAAACAACTATTAATATTCATTACTCAATACAATGATCAAATTAAATAGTTGTTTAGGTTAGATTCATATTATAATTAGTAAGTTCAAAACAATTTTTAAGATAATTTGTTTGACAGGTCAATGAATTATAATGTCAATAAATTTTGACTACAAGTATTTTTAAATGTCGAATAGAAACGATACATTAGTTGAGTAATTTATGACAGACTATGCATTGTAATTTTTTGATCGAATATTCGAAATAGGAATGACGTTATCATCCACATCGAATGTTACAATAAACCTTCAACGAACTCCAATTGAATGATAATAATGAAATAAAACGCACGTCTGAGTATTTGTTTCAATAATTTTTTATTAAAATGCATGAAATAAAACTTCCCATTTTTTACAATTGTTATAACGTTCTACTCAAAATTATATTAATTTTTGTTAACGATAAACAAAATAAAGCATAGGGATTTTTTTAAATTAAAATCCCTTACATTTATTTTGTCCAACCACGATGCATGATATATTTTTTGTATGACGTAAAGAACTCATATCAACTTATTGCTAATATCCGATATAGTACGAATTATTCAGCTACAAATCCACAATAAATTAGTAAGTAATAGTATCTTACAACACATATATATAAAAAGAAATATCACGTAAACATAACGCAAAGAACTGTTTTAACTTCATGGGTTGAAAGGTTTTATACCTTCCAAAATCATTACTTTTTTATAATATAAATATTTTTTCAATAAAAAAGCACGTTACGTTACAATCCTAAATGCATTAGTATGTTCCAGTGTACACTGGCGCGAGTGGGCGTGACAAGTTGTCACGTCACTTGAGCGCAGACGGCGCAAGGAGCTCGCCTCAATGCCACTGTAAACGTTTCAAAGAGAATTCAACACAGTGAAAACTGGATTTTAAGACAGTTTCGAAAAAACTCAATACGTTTTATCATCGCCTGATTTTTAATTATGATAATATTTGTTCTGAGCCATGAATATCTTATAATAGACACAAACCTGATCCAGGAAATGAATTAAATACGCATTAAGAATAACTTAAAAACTACTTCAAAATCTCGATACATTTTTAATGGGACCACATAGAAAGCACCAGTTTTCAAATAAAAAAGAAACATCAAAATCGGTTTACCTAGAAAAACGTTATGAAGTTATACACAAAAACATACAGTCCAATTGAGAACCTTCTCCATTTATTAGGATCGGTTAAAAAAACATGATTTTAAATATATTTACTGAGAAAAGCATGAAATTCACATTGTAAATATAATAAAGTCAATTGCATATTGTACTCAGTATGCATTAGTAGTAAATTACTACAACATATTCTATTTTATGGCTGTAAAGAAACTTGTTATGAGTTAATTTTGCCAGTATGAGGATAGCTTTTGTCAGAGTCAAAATAACATGTTTAAAAAAAAAAAGTTGTCCAATTCACGCGATTAATAGACGGTTTGTACCACAAGACATTATTGGTAGATTCGAACACTTTCGGGATATATTCAAATCAAGTCAGAGTGAATAGGTACCTTCTAGGCAAGCATGCTACATCTTCGGCCGCATCGTCGCTTTCCATCAGGTGAGATTGTGGTCAAACGCTTGCCTATCGTACATAATATATATATATATATATATATATATATATATATATATATATATATATATATATATATATAAATACATTTTACATTGAAATTTTTGGATAATCTCTAAAAGGTTAACGTACTTTTCGTAATTGTAGTTCGTAACTGAATATATTCATATTTTATGTTCGGGTTGGTCAAATCATTTTATGACTAAGCTTTTTAATAAAACCTCAACAGCTACATATCATTTCATTTCTTATTGATTGAAATGACAAACAAATTGTAAGTTTTCCACTTGTAGTCCTAGACAGTGCATGGGCGTGCCAGCTGCTGTCACGTCAATCGAGCGAAAATTGTAAAAATCAGTTGATAATGTTAAAGGAAAAATATATTTCATTCTAATTTCGGCAGACAGTATTTGTATACTGCGGCTGCAATTTTGCGAATCTGGCAATAGAATAATTAACTTTCACGAGTGCCTCTTTGGGGCCCATGTAAATAAACCATTTTATTTTGATGCGTTAAACAACGGAACGATTTTCTTCTAATTTGACACTAAAAGGCTTAAAATGACCTTTAAAGTGAAAATAACTTTATTTTCTTTATGCTTAATTACCTAACAAATGTATGTTTGTCAGTTCTACATTTATTGATGTGAGTTTCATTAACTACTAGTTTTATAACTATATAATAATAACGAAATATCGAAACAATAGTCTCCAATCAGACTTCATTACCCAACCACCCCCTTAAAAAACCACCCTTTCCACAAAGACGCATCAAAGAAGGTCCTCACGTATGCACTTGATCGGGCGCTGCGCTAACATGACGGCGTCCATCGATTGAGGGGGTGAGTCGAAGGGGTGGTAAGGGGTGGGAGAAGAAAGCTTTAAAAACAGAGAGCCAGGCGTCTCGGCGACGGACCAATACGTCCCCGGTCGGCCGTCGATTACGGACGATGCATACGCGGTAGGGTTAGCAGATACACGCATTTAGTTTTTTAAATTTGATTTATATTTGGATTTAGGCAGCAGCCTTGTGTCAATAGTAACACTTAGTTCTGGCTAGTACTTATAGTTTTGCTTAGATTAAAATCAGGCAAGATCATAATGTAATGCTTATAGTTATTTTATGCCGCCTAACGTCAAAAATTATAATTCATGCCAATACAAAAGTAAATATTGCTACGACAGGTGCCGTGCAAGCTAAACTAAAATAGTAGAAACAAAAAAAAATTAATGTATTTGTGGGTGCATAAATCAATTTTAAACTATAACTATTCATATTAGACACCAAGATAAAAAGAAAAACAAACTCTTTGACAAAGTGGTTTGCGTTTAGCTAAGACAATTGTATGTTTATTGTGTATATACATATGATTTTTATGGTTAATGCTTATAAGAGACAACGAATATAGTAGGTACGTATATTTCTACAATCAGGTTAATTTTTCTTGGGCCTGCTCTAACATATTAATGCTACACATTACAATAATTATCGTTATTCCTGGCCCATATAATAGCAACAAAAGCAATACCCAGGTGACATCACTTGGGTCCAGTTCAGTCTGCAAATATCAGTAGCCATGAGCATCTTTCATGCTAATCATTTGAATTACAAATAGTAATCCGCAGTTTTTTTGTAAACCGTACGCGATCCAAACACGGAAACACACGAGTATCGGTAATACAACATTCGTTATTTTTCGCCACCTTCCTCGCGTATTGATTAGTGCTCATTGCAGTGCTGAGAGGGGTGCAACTTTTGCTGTTTTTGCAGACTGTATCGGTGATTTTGGAACTTAGATTGATTAGTGTTTTTTTTAGCTGACTGTACTTGGTTGGATGGATCCGAAATTTTTCCTTGATTATCAAGGAAACATTTCGGACTATTCCAGTATTTCAGCTTATGCTTTACAAATAATAGTATAGTGTCCTTTTTTTGTTTTTAAATTTGATAAACGTTAAGTGATAAGCAACATGAGAGCAATATGTATGGTTATAGCAGCTGGCTACCTAGAGGACCTCACCTGCACGTGATGCTCCTGCTGATTAAGAAACGAGGTTTTGGTGACTAAAACGAGCATTCGCTACAACGTCGAACAGGCGGCCAGTCATTAAAACTCATACCAAACCTCATTTATGACACGAAAATAGTGTGCTTACATTATTATTACAAAGTAGGCGGCTTATATTTTATCCGGCGGTATTCTAAAACTGCACTTCAAAACAAGTAAAGAGTCACTCGTAATTACCGTCAAAGCTTCAGCAGTAACTGCTATGCCGTTCCGCAGCAAACTTTGATTTAAAAACTTTCGCTGACGACTGAGACAAGTTTTGCTGTTTGTCCGTCCGTCTGTCCCGGTAATAAGCTGCATTTCCTTATTTTTACTTTAACTTGTTTTATTAAAATAGGTACTTTGTGGTCTGGATGAATTTTTCAAAGTGAAGTTGACTTTATTTTGTCTCATATAGCGTTTGATCAATATATCATCAAATAGAAAGTGATGATGTAGTTGAGGGTGGTAAACACGGTTGGAATAGAATGACTGACTCTGAAAGATAAGTGTCGGAATATATATTTTTAGGTTTTCATTTGAAAAAAAATGTTTTATATATTTGTTGAAAATCGATGTACTTAGCCTTTTTTAAATAAGTTATCTGACGTATTTTGAAATTAATGATTTGACCAATGTACATCTGTCTGTCATAAACAAAATAAAAGACTGTTTGAACTAAAATAATGAACAAAATACTGATCATCGCTATGAGAATTTATTTTAAAAGTTCTTAATTTTATTCGAAGCAATGTACTTTGATATTGCTCCCACATAATTATATTTATTTACAATCGGTTTAGTTGTTTGGGTTTTTAAATCAAAATAACCGAAGAAATATGTCATTGAGGTAAATGAAACATTTAACTCATAGTGCGTTGACTTTTTGTATTATTTGTAGTTTGTTTTTTATGTTTGTTAATGTTTAATAGCATTTAGTACATTACGAATAACGTGTAAAAATGGTAGAGGCTATGGCCAGCAGATGATGTAACTAGCTATAAATATCCTCTAAATGAATAACATAAAATTATAAAAATATAGAGCCCCAGAGAAAAACTTACAGAACCCAACTCTATTCAAGTTCTATCACACATTTTAACTGCTTCGTTTTACTCTTTTTGTTTGCAAGTTGGGCTGAAGTTGTCTCCGACAGGCGTGTTAACTCCTCGGTTACAAAAAAGGTTTGCACGAAACAATCTGCTAATTAGTTCTGTCGGCTGTCTTCGTGCCTGACTCATATTTAGGAAATGCAAGGAAAAATACTGAAGAATTGTAAACTTTAAGCCAGTTGGACCTGATAGTTTTTGTAGCCTATAAGACACGATACACAAATATATTTTAGCAGGAGGTGTAAAAATCGGACGAGCTATGTACTCGCTATTCATTGGAAAGAGATGAACATAAAGATTAAAGCCACGTCTCATTATCTCGTTTAAGGTATAAATCGTAAATACTCGTTTTGTATGAGAGCTATCCCATTTCGAATAAAAATGGTTTTTATTTATATAGGTATTTTAATTATCTAAAAAATGTAGTAAAGATCACTTTTTTATCTTTTTTAGAGCCGGTGTAAGAACTATATTAGCGATTCAAAAGACCCAACTTTGAAAAACTATTCTATTGGCAAACTTTCACCCATAATGTTTCTGTATACCATTATTAAGATTATATCCTCACGTATATATAATATACCTATATTATTATTATTATTTTTTATTTGTGACAGGCTAGTGTTTGACCACTATCTCACCTGATGGTAAGTGACGATGTGATCGAAGCTGGTAAACATACTAGACCTGGAATACGCAGGCTCTCGAGGATAACTGCCGGAACACCGTATTTGGCTTGGCGGCAGACTTTCAACTTGATGGTGGTGAGCTACTTTGGTAGCAAGCCAGGCGAGCAACTCACAAAATGCTCTACCACCTCTCAAATGTCACCTGATTAGCACCACCCGGGGACCACGTGTAGGGAGTCAGACTTAAGGGGTATCCTCCTACGGACGTGGGTGACTCAGCCCCCAAAAACCTATATACGTATACAGTACTGTTTAAAACGTAATAGTTCTATATTTTGTTGTAACCATTATACAAAATGTAGTATAAAAAGTAAAGTATCTTAAATAACCAACGATCGGTTGTTACGACGAACATGTCACTCGAGCAACAACGATATTTAAGATTTTCAATGAAAAATGATATCATGATCAAATCAGGTAATAATAAATCCTGAATTATTTTCCATAATATTGTTCTTTTATGATAGCATGACTCATATATCCCATATTCTCCTTAGATAACTATATTTAGATAACCAGTATTCTACGAGGAAAAATATTATATCAAGTAAACTTACTCGTTCTACTAATAACTTCCATCATTATCGAATGTAAATATTACATAGCAAACTTGCCTTTGATTTTAATTAATAGTTGTAGAAATTATTCAAATTAACGTCAAAATGTGCTAACAACATAACTTTACCGGATATGTGGGTAGTTTAATTTTGTGCTCGCTAATATTACCTCATTGGCAGAGATTAAAATATTGAGTGATTGGCCAGTGCTGGTTATTATTATACTTAAGCAAAGCTTAAAAAAACCAACTTCACCGCATATTTTTTGGTTTTAGATCGATTTCGATTAAATTTATATGGGACCACCTCTGAAGTATAATCTACCAAACAAAAAATATCATCAAAATCGATTCATAATTGACGGAGATATCGCGTGACATACATACAAAAAAAAACAGTCGAATTGAGAACCTCCTTTTATGAAGTCGGTTGAAAATCTTTTTATTATACTATGCTTTACTTCACTGTATTGGTATCAATTACACTAAACAATGATTAAATATTGTCTAGACTCTAGACAAAGTCTTTGAATGATAAGGCAAGCATATTCTAGGTAAGCATGCTTCATCTTTGACCAAATCATCAGTTGAGATAGCGATCTAATTCCAAAGAGTGAATATGGAGCTAATACTAATAAAAAAAAATTATTAAAAATAAATCTAGACTTAACGTGTTATTCAATCGCGACCACATCTTTACTTATCAATAAGCGAAAATGTGGTTTAATATCGTAATACCGTATTTTATTCTAATATCAAAAACCAGCACGATTTTAAACATGTCATTAACTTCCACAAACATTTCTCCTTAATCACTAACAATCAAACAACTTCCCTATCAACTAATAAATAACGCGAGCGAGCGAAGGAGCGAGCAGAGTGAAGGCGCATAGAGCGAAGGCGCGCGGAGCGAAGCAAAGTAAGGAATGCATTCCATTGAACGGCGAGCTAACAAATCAACACAGTTGTAACTGCGACGTCAACTTAATTAAAACGGCGAAAAGTTAGCGACTTAAAAGCGAGGGTGAGGTGGGACAAGGTGTAAGAGACAGCGGTACAGTGCAAAACTGGCTAAATATTTTAGAATATTTGCAACGCATGAAAATACTAAGCAAACTTCTGGCTGCATCTGTAAATATTTAAGTGAGAAGTTATGCAACATTTATTTATTTACAATATATACATTACTAGTTATTTATCTTATGATAGCACTGTTCATAATATGGAAATCTTTTTTGTTTTATTCGCGTAAATAAACCTTGAAATTATAATTTATTATTTTGTAAGTTCTGGCATAAGCCATGCTAGAGAGTAACTAAAATAGTAAATTAGAGAAAGGAAAAAATCGCTAAGATGCGTGTTTGAGCTCACATCTATAGAGTATCTTGCACTATCGCCTTAATGGCTGAGCTAACCAAACCCTGTTTCAAGCCACGATACGCACGTGAGGAGTAAATTTCTGTTATAGAATACGGTAAAACGTGACTACTGTCTGGCCTAAAAGATTTAATTATGTTCTCGATAAAAGCAACAAAAAAATTACTAGATGTAATAAAAGCATAATAAATCTCTACAGTAATAGGTATCTTCTAGGCAATCATGTTACATATTCGGCCGCATCTTCACTTTCCATTAGGTGATCATAGTGGTCATATGTTTGCCTAACTAGTGCGTCGCGTTGTAAATGCCTATAACCTATGTTAATATGTGCATTAAATCATCTATTTATCGCTATTTTCCTTCACTTATACCACAAAACGCCACCGCCCGCTCTGAACTGTCGAACCCAAAGAAACATTCGCGAAATATGCCAAACTACATAGTTTACTGTTATTAACAGTTACAGTCACTAGCGTTATGAATAGCGTTAATTATTGGTAAAAACTTGTAATAGTTTAACTGGTATTTTAGATGAAATTATTGTAAGTTTGGTAGTTCATTGGTATCGGAGTTCGATTGCTAATATGGAGACCGCGGTTTCGAAAACTACCATGGACTTATGTTTATGGTGAAGTTAACATAATCGTGCATGTAATAGTATCCTTGATCCCCAAACTAAGTCAACTCGTGTCTTGTGGACCTTTTCCCTATATAATACATGTGATACATCATACGTTATTTAACAAGATTTAACAAATAAGTTCAAACAAATTAGAAATCATCTATAACAAAATCAACGTTTTTTTTATACACATATCTGTAAAACGAATTTACTATTGAATCTTTGATTTTGTTGGGTGTAAGATATATTTCCACTATGGTGTAAGAGTGTGAGGATGAACCCATGTATGGTGTGCATTGTGTATGGTTGTGAGTGTTGTGTATATCTCAGTATAAGTACTCAAGTCGACTGCATTTTTCTACTGACTTCACAAAAATGGAGGAGGTACTCAAGTCGACAATATTCTTTTTATTTTATTTTTTTATGTGTGTTACCTCATATCTTCGTTCCATGTGAACCGATTTCGAATTTTTTTGTTTGAAAGTTGTTGCTTTCTAATTGGTGCCATTTAAATTTGATCAAGATCTGATCAGTAGTTCTTAAAATATTGTCAATAATGCTTGTTTAGTACATATAATCTAATTTCCCAAGATAAAGCGGTAAACATCTCTAATAACCAACTTAAACTTTGGGTCCGAAAATACAAACCCTTTCATTTTACATCTGCAATTTCTATTTTACAATGTTCAGGAATATTATCTTCCGTCGGCTCTAGAGAAATAGCTCACAACATCATAACAAAACTATACCAAAAAAACACCATTCACATTTTCCTCTGAATTTCACTTCAAACAGCTAAAAAGGTAGTGGTGTCTTTCTGATACTAATTGGAACCTAATGGATAGACTACGTGTATCCGAACCTAATCTGACATCCCAAAAGCTTTTCAGAGTTCCGTAGTCATACTAGAAAACTTTGGTTTAGCTGGGGTGGTGGTACTTTAGGTAATATCTGTGGACTTAATCGCGCTAATTACTATTTTTATTTACCTCGACGTTTCCGTTTAGTTGCATAGGCCGTCTTAAGAAGACTCATGAGTCAAGTTAAATAAAAAATAATAATGTTAGTGTGATAACTGATAGCCTAGGTATGTAATCTTTTTAGGCTATTTACTAGTAGCTTGATAAACATAAACGCATTCACACTCACAGCCCCACAATAAGTTCAATGACTTGTGTCATGGGTGCCGGAACCATTCATATCACACACAGACACAACCAGAACTAGAAACACAAATTAAAGAATTGAAGAAGCTTGGTACATGAAGTACTATTTTAAGTTTTTTAAAGTAAATAATTAAAAATTAGTTAAAAATAAAATCTTGTAAATATTGACTTGATTACAGTGATATCACTGACACTGACAGATTGACAGTTGCAACTTAGATTACGTTCCGGTCTCGTAATCTTTGGCCATGGACATAAAAGATTATTTTCATAAAATAATTCATGGTTAATTTTGTTCTTTTCATATGTTTATGTAGCATAGTATCTGATGTGCTTTGTTAGTTTTATAATTGTAGGAAAATGTTAATTTGTTTTTATATACATATTTTTTTAAGTTGAGTTCATAATGATTGTGTATTGCTTTTGACCTCTTTTCCTATTTTGTGACACGACAACCGGCAGGTGGTAGATAAGTACGCCTTATTAAATAAGGCCCGAATAGTATATTTTATAGTATATATATTTTATTTTATATATTTTTATAATTTATTATATTTTAAATATTATATTGAACTATGTCCGACACAGATAATAGCAGCGACAATGATCTTTTTCTATCTCTATCTTCTATTAATAGCAGCAGTAGTGACTTAAGTTATACTAGTATTCCAACGCTTTCCGATTCAATTGAAACACATTTTTCTGATGTTCCAAAAAATTTTAACGTGGTTCACATTAATGCGCAAAGTATTCCGGCTCATTACTCTGATATGTTGGTGTCCTTTGGTAACAAAAATCTTCACGCTATATTAGTCTCCGAGTCATGGTTGAAACCGTGCCTCCCTTCCACATCTTACTTGCTGCCTGGATATAACCTTATCCGTAACGACCGCACTGGTTGTGGTGGTGGCGGGGTTGCTATATACCTCCGTGCACACATTCCTTACTCAATAGTCAGCACCTCAGCACAGCCACCTCCCTCTAATGCTGGCGAGCACTTATTTGTGGAGGTATTACTATCACACACTAAAATCTTGCTCGGAGTCTATTATAGCCCTTCCTTGCGTATAAACTTTTTTTCCTCATTTGAAACTCTTTTAGATACTTTCCTTCCGTCCTATACTCATTCTATCATTATGGGTGATTTCAATACCTGCCTCATCAAAAAGGACTACCGCGCTTTGACATTTGAATCTTTGATCAACTCTAACAATATGCACATTCTTCCCTTTAATGCTACTCATCATTTTCCAAACTCTTCTCCTTCGCTTCTAGATCTTGCATTAGTATCTTCTCTTCAGCATGTAGCGAAGCACGGGCAATGTTCGGCCGATGCATTGTCTTATCATGATTTAATATTCCTATCTTATAAAATTCGTCCTCCAAAAGCTAAGCCCAAAACTATACTTCAGCGCAATTTTAGTGGTATGGATCAGGTTGCATTCCTTGATGAGGCTCGCAATATTGACTGGTCTCCAATCAGTAATGCTGAGTCTGTTGAGGAGCAGGTTAGTATTTTCAACTCGACAATCATTAAACTATATGATAAGTATGCTCCTATGCGTACCATCAAGCTTAAACATCTTCCAGCACCATGGCTTACTGACGACATTAAAACACTTATGCATAAAAAGTCTATAGCCAAAAGCAATTATAAATGTCGCCCTACTGAGTATAACAAGGCCAAGTATACAAAGATCCGTAATCGCTGCAATATGGTGTGTAGGGATGCTTTCCGCCGCCATATCCATAATTCCGTCGATGACGAAGATCCAGCAAAAGTCTGGAAGTTCCTAAGGTCTATAGGGATTGGTAAATCACGCTGTGACTCTATTCCAAATGATCTTGACATAGATTCTCTAAATCTTCACTTTTCATCATCATCTGGCATTAGCGACTCAGATAAATGCAATACTTTACATTTTATTTCCAACTTACCAATTCCAGACTACCCCTCTCTCATTTTTGATCGATTGTCTGATGGCGATGTTAAGAAGAGCGTACTATCCATAACGTCTAACGCAGTAGGTGGGGATGGTATTAGTCGCAACATGTTAGTACCGATCCTTGACATTATTCTTCCCATCCTCTGTTTCATTTTTAATAATTCTCTGCAAAATGGTGTATTTCCATCCATTTGGAAAAATGCTCAAATTATCCCGCTGCCCAAAAAATCCAATCCTAAATCTTTTTCTGAATATCGTCCTATATCCATTCTCCCATTTCTGTCCAAGGTCCTTGAGCGTCTGGTACACAACCAGCTTAGCAGATTCCTTTCCTGTCATGATCTCCTCAATCCTCTCCAGTCTGGTTTCCGTCCCGGACACAGCACAGTCACTACTCTAGTAAAAATCACTGATGACATTCGTTTCGGGATGGAAAACGGGCTTTTGACGGTACTAACACTGTTGGACTTCAGCAATGCGTTCAATACTGTCAACTTTGATATTCTCCTAGCTCTACTTGGCTCACTTAATATATCTCCTAAGACAATCGATTGGTTTCACAGTTATTTGCATGGACGCAGGCAACGCGTTCGCCTTGGTGAGAATTTCTCCTCATGGTGCCCCACGTCTGCCGGCGTTCCGCAAGGCGGTGTCTTATCTCCTCTTCTTTTTGCTATCTTTATAAATTCAATTTCTAAAAATCTTTCTTCTTCCTACCACCTATATGCAGATGATCTACAGATCTATACTCAAGCGTCCCTCGGCCAACTTGCGGATGCTGTGGAAGTCACGAATGCTGACCTAAATCTAATTGCAGAGTGGAGCAAGTCCTTCGGTTTAAAAGTTAATCCTATAAAAACTCAAGTGATCGTTGTTGGTAGCTCAAGACTGCTTAATAAGATAGACTGGCGTACACTTCCTGGTGTCAATTTTGATGGAGTTAATATCCCTTTCAGCAAGACTGTTAAAAATCTTGGACTTATTATAGATAATTGTTTAAGCTGGAGCCCTCAACTGCAAGCGACGAGTCGTAAGCTGTATGGGTCTGCAGCTTCATTGAAAAGATTGCAAAATTTCCTTCCAACCACCACTAAAATTGCACTCGCCCAATCTCTTTTGCTTCCAGTTCTCGATTACGCAGACGCCTGCTATTTAGATCTCACGGAGGACCAGCTAAACAAACTTGAGCGACTTCAAAATTTCTGCATTCGATTTATTTTTGGCCTACGTAAATACGATCATGTTTCTCAGTTTCGATCTAAACTCAAGTGGCTTCCAATACGCCTTCGCCGGAATACTCATATACTATCCCTCCTTTATAATATCCTATTTAATCCTTCGTCCCCGCGCTATCTCAAGGAGCGTTTTTCGTTCCTCAACTATGGTCTAAGGTCATCAGAAAATCTCTCCCTTAAAATGCCTTCACACTGTACTACGTTTTACGACCATTCCTTTACAGTACAGGCTATTCGCTTGTGGAACTCCCTCCCTGTTCCAATAAGACGTGCTCAGACTGTGCATACATTTAAAATTCAAGTTAAAAATTTCTTTCTCTCCCAATAACTTTTCTGTGTCAAACTGTTCTGCTACTTTATATATATCATAATATGATTCAAGCTGTAACAAATATCCTTACTTTATTATAATATTTTGTATATATGTATTTATATTATAAACATTATGTATATATTATTATTGCCTTATAGAATTTATTTTGTTTAAGTATGTATATATATACCTTAATGTATATTTTTATTTTCTCATTACTTGTATTTACACCCCCGTTTCACCGAATTATTAATATCTTCTCCATCCAAAGGTTGTCTGGAAGAGATCGCTTTTAGCGATAAGACCGCCGATTGTACACTTTAATTTAAGGTTTAAAATGTTTTGTAAGTGATTTATGTGTAAGGTGTGACAATAAAGCGTTATCTATCTATCTATCTATCTATCTAATTTATACGGAACCTCACAGCACGCGTAGTGGAACACACATTAGATAAGTCTTTAAACGTCTGATTTTCACCTGGGTAAAATGTCGCGACTTTACCAAAGCTATATTAGCAGCTGTCCCGATTTTTTTGCAAAGAAACCACTTTTATAGGTTTTTTAACCCTTCCCGTATCAATGTGACAGATTGGACTGGAACTACTTAGTAAGTTACTTGGATTTTAGTCCGAAATCGTGTACCGTTACTTCTCTCATTTGAGGAGACAGGTGGTTCAGTCCTCTTTTACTTTGGATTGGGTATTTTTGTTGGCGCTTTCGGAAAGTGTTGTTTTTGTTTGCAATTTCAAATAGTGGCTTAAATTCCCTTGCTTATGATAACTTGGTATGGCTATGTCATTTGTATATTATCATTGGCCACATTTTAATTAAGACTCAATAGTTATGCCGTCGTAAAAATCCATAGCATTTATTTCTGATACACTTAAAAAATGCATTGTTAATTGATTGTTTTTTAATGAAATATGTGCTTTATTTCAAAGGGGAAAGATAAGTTCTCTCTTAAAGGGAGTAACTTTTACCTTCAATGTCGCCAAGCTTACCAAAACTTCTCTATGAAACTTATTAATATTCTAAGAGAGAAGACACCTAACACACCAAAAAACATCTGTGTTCTTCCTCAATCCCTCCATGAACATAATATACTTTAATTAACACTCACAAAAAACAGTTTGACCCTTCCGAAACACCAAAATAACTAACTTACCGAAGACATAACCCGAAATTGGATGGTGGTGCGATGCGTGCGTCCTCATCTCTGCTCTTTCATAAATATTTTAAAAAGTTGCCCTTCGAACAACCCTATCAGTGATCTTTTAACCCCGAAAAGGCGCACGTACACAGGACGATATTAGATGGGCAGGTAGCGAGGACCAATATTCGTTGAATCCCATCACATTATTGCGAAAGAAATCAAATTAGATATACAATAAGCGGGATAGTGGTCCCGATTTACATAAGTATCCTTGCTATTCGGTCGGTTGATACAAGATTGCGGCTGGGTAACAATATTGGCCGTGTTTACCGCCGTTTGTCGTGACTTGGCGGCCCCTGATGTGGATACACCGATTTGTTTTTTTTCTCTCGATACTATTTTGCATGGTAGGTTGTTTGCGATTCAATGGGTGCGACACCTGGATGGTACGGATTATGTTGCTGTGGGTTGGGAAAATTCGGATTTTGATTGTGATTTAAAATAATAACATTTGTAGTTTTTTTGTTTGACGTTTTTGAACATCGAGATTCAACTTGGTTGTGGGATTTTGTTATTTACCGACTTCCCAAAAAAGGAGGAGGTACTAAGTTGACTTTTTTTTAATGTGTTTTACCTCATCAACTTCTCTCCACGTGAGCCGATTTAGAAATATTTATTTAGTTTGAAAGAATTTGCTTTCTAATTGGTCCCATTTAACTTTGATCAAGATCTGATCAGTAGTTCTTGAAATATCGTCAATAATGTCTATTTTGTGAACTACTTTGCTTTTACTTTACCCGACTTCAAAAGTTACCTCATAACTTCTTTCGTTGTGAGCCGATTTTGATGTTTTTTTTTTATTTGGAAGCTGCTGCTTTTCATATGGTCCCATTGAAATTTGATCAAGATCTGATTTCTAGTTTTTGAGTTATAGTCAATAATGCGTGTTTAATACATTAAATCTGATCAAGGTTCCGAAAATAAAGCGGTGAAGTCGGTTTTTTTAGTTTTGCTTGCGTTTAATTATTTTAATTTAAAATTATTGGGTGGATCAGTAAGCACTCTCGCTTACCACACTATTATGACATTTGACCACTTATCACAGTTTGTAAGTGACGATGCGGTCATAATTGGCACAATTTAAAGCTGTAGGAATACCTTACAGTGCTGTAAAAAAATGACATCTTTGGAACTGTATTTTACTGTAGTAAAGTAGAGCTAATCATGAAAAATGTGCTTATTCTGAAAGTAATAGATTTAATCATCTGTATTGGAATTTCAGAACCTTTGCGTTGGTAAGATTGGAAACCTAGACTTTTATTTGAAGTCAAATTCTCTAGTCAGTCATAGCTATAGTCTAAACTGATGATAATAGTTATGAAAACCAATGAAAAACCTTACCTCTTAATACAATAAACCTCCCTTACGTTGACCCCAACAGACCTTTTACTATCCGGAAAATCATTTCGAACTCAATAAAATTTTAAGCGATAATAACTAACATCTAGGGGTTATCCCGGAATCCCGATTTCCCCGAAACTATCCGACCCCCATTTCGATGATAGTTTGGGTTTCCATGCAAATCCACTGGTTAGTATTAAATAATACATAAATAGGGGTGGAGATAAAAAACGAAATAAAATAAGGCTGAGGATGTTGTAAAATTGGCGGCCGTGTTGGGGTTAAAGTGTCGTAGGGGATAGACGAGCGATTTTACACATATGAATGTAATATGTTGCTTGTTTATTGTTTATTACAATTAATTTACAAAATTAAAAAAAATAGTAATTTTTAAATGTTGTTACTTCATTTTTAATAAATGAAAAGAAATAAAATATACATGACTGTGGCTTCTCGATTTCAGGATGATCATGATAAATTGTAATAAAAAAAAAATCTGCCTTGTTTGTAAGTATAATTGAATTCATTGCCCGCGTCTTGGTTGACCGAATGGTACCTATATAATCTGGGAGTCTTAAGTATAGAGCGAATAGATATATTATAGACAGGCATGTCATCTTCATCGTCACTTTCCATCATGTGTGATGGTGGTCAAATGCTTGCCTATATAAAAAAAAACGCAGCTGGGTAGCAGCTTGAAAAGGTAACAATCATAAAGACAGCTGAGCTATTTTCAAATTTTTGATAGGTAAGTGTTATATAGGTGATGCAACCTACCTATCTACCCCTGCCTTCAAACTTTTTCGTTGACTTCGCAAGAGTGTTAACGTTTTTTTAAGGTCAGTCAGTATAGGTGATAGGACTTCTAATTGACCGAACGATCCCGAAGTGCGAACGAAGTGTCTCCATTTCAGCTTGGGCAAAATTGCTTTCGTAAACCGGGTGTCCGGATTTCCGGTTGTTCATGTCGCATTTATCAATCAATTCTCGTGAAACGTACGAGTTTTTTTGTCGATTCAGTTTTTGGAAAATTTCAAAATAGTAGAGATATGGGGATTGAAAACGTAAAAAGAAACATATTTCAGCCATTTCTAAATAGCGCGAGGTCTCCTACTTACTGAGCCACTAGTAATAATACTACAGATTACTTTACAGTTACAATCTCAGATCATAATCTGCGGTTATAGTATCAAAAATCCAAAACATGAAGCTACAATAACCCCCATTTTACATTCCCCGTCACCCCAAATTCGGGCATTGCAGCCCCGTCTGTCCCGGTCGGTCACTATCTTTCGATGCGGCATTCCACGCGATATTAAATCCACTTCATTCTATAAAGAATTCCAATGGACTCCCCATGTCCCTTGTCTCGGAATGTACCTATTTCTCTGTACCTATTTCTTCGAAGTTTATAATGAGGTTAGGGATTGAGGGATTTTATAGATTTTGTAGGTGCATGTAGATGTTCTTTTGGGGTTCCGCACCTCATTCATATATCAAAAAGGAACCCTCATAGGATCACTTGTTGTCCGTATTGTCTATCAATACCTCTTAAGATCCTTCTTTCTTCAGAATGGGCGGTGGTATCATTGGCCAGTATTGGTACTCGCAATTAAATAAAAACCTACGCAAAATAAAATTTAGCTAGAAACAAGGTTTTACAGGACAAGTAATATCAAACTCAGAAAATAGGAAATTTTGCTTTAAAGTTTGGAAAAAAAAATTAAGATGAATAATTATAACGGTACCTTAACTTTCGAAATCCATCCAAACGTTTATAAAAAACAAGGTTAAATTATTTTCTACAAGATACGCGCGAAAACCCTTCCTTGGCAGTCGGGTACAATTTCAACGTAAAAAGAGCAAAAGGAAAGTGGACTAGTCTCTTTGAGACTTGATTCCCGTGATTCACTAAGATCCACTCGATTCCAATCTGACCTTTGTTCCGCTCCCGGGATCCCTCCCTTTACTAAGCAGTTGCATAACAGCACTATGCAAGTTGACACTTCTGTTTAATAAAGTGAAGGTATCTGTATGTTGAGACATTTTTTTAATTATAATTTTTATTTTGTTACAGGTAAGAACTATTTGATAAGGAGACGAAAATGAATAATCTTCTGACAGTAACGGATAATCGTCAAATATGAGAATCGGCATACCTGTAAGTACTTTTTCCACGAATTTTCAAATTAATTCAAATCAATTCTAAATCAGGTCTTCACATGGGCCCCAAAGACGCACTCTTAAAAGTTAATGACTCTACTGCCAGATTTGCAACATAACAGCCGTTTTTTGTCTCATACCTAGCCAGATATAAACAGTATTGTAACTGCTACGATCATATTAATTTAAAACAAGTACCCTAATTTACTGCCAATTGGTATGTCCGGAACTGTTCACCCGCTCTTGCTTTTTACATTATAGGACCAATTAAACTCTCTAAAAAAAACTTTATTTTAATACGTTATCTTAACTCGATAAAAGCTCATAAGCCTTTCCAAAAAAACAGCAAAATGAAGTCGAATTAAGACCCTTCTTATTTCGTGTTTTTTTTTAGTGTGTGTGTGATGCGAATGTTTCCGGCACCTACGACACAAATATATTTTCTAGACAAGCATGCTACATCATTGTTTGCATCATCATTATCCATCAGGTGAGATAGTTGTCAAACGCTTTGAATGCAGTCATCGAATTTAGTGTGAAAGCGTTTACATTTTACGTTTATAGTTTTGTATAGATGAAGTGAGCTGTTGGCTAGTGATTAAGTAGTCGATGAACTACGTCGAGTTATAATAATTATAAATTGAGCAAAAATCTTATAGCTACTCTATGATAGATAAAATATCTTAAACAAAAATGTTTACACATTCTTTTTCTATAGACAAAGATAGATGATTCCTGAATGCCACACCAGGTTTCCCTGTGTTGTGGAATTCAGTGTCTTCGTCCCTAAATATGATCATAACTGTTTTTATCGTACATAACTATCATTGTAAAGAACTAATTTTCTCAATCTTACTTGATCTAAATGCTTGATTCGTTTAATTATTAGTTCATATTGTCTTAAATAATGTAATATTATGTGTGTTAGTCCGTGTAGTTATCATAGACTTAACTAAAAACCCGGAGTAATATAAATTGACATAGAATTAATTGTGACATTATTTAATGGAATTCAGTATTGTAATTAATTTAATATTGTTGAAATGTTTAAAATTTGCACGCCGTGACACGGCAAAATGTATCTGGTTCTATACTAATAATTTCCATCTTACTAACCTACATTTTAAGCAAATAAATGATTATGATTATGGTTAGTTATTATTTTTTATATTACTTGGGTATCTCAGACACATTTAAGCTCATCAGTATGAAAACTTTCTTATCGAAATTTTGCGACGGAATAAACAATACTTATAAATCCAATATAAAAAAAATGTTTTCCCCTATACTTTATCAGTAGAAATCTCGGTCACACGTGTGAATCTAATTAGACAAAACTCTTATCAAGCCGCAGCCATTCCCGCCGGCATGTGCTTATTACGAACATATCCGCGGGATCACGGATCCGGGATCCCGGGATGATTGGCAATCCCGGGATAATGCGCCGATTTTAATAGGATCCCGGGTACCTTGATAAGTTTGCTCGGATTGTGATACAGAGAGTCGTACTGGGACAAGCTGAGGGAGCTTTTTGGGTTTTATCCGATATTGCGTGCTGTAGACATGCTGATTCTCTTGGAGGTTTCGCAAAGAAAAATGATAATTAATCCTAAGAATAATTGTTTTAAAATATTTTTCTACAAAAATGTCACATGTCTCAACCCAGCTCCATGGTAAGGACTAGCTCTACGATATAATATAAATATATTATTTTGGAATAGCTGAAATTTGGCCTAGTTGCTGGCTCAAGTATTAGGTACTTGAATAATGAAAATGTTTAATTTTCATTATTCAAGTACCTAAAGCAAGCAAAGTTTAAAAAATCCGATTTTACCGCTTTATCTTCGGAACCTTGATCAAATTTAATGTATTAAACATGCATTATTGATGATAACTCAAAAACTAGTGATCAGATCTTGATCAAATTTAAACGAGACCAAAGGGAAAGCAACAGATTTCAAACAAAAAAAAAATTCGCGTGGAAAGAAGTTGTGAGGTAACAAACATAAAAATTTTAAAAAAAACCAGTCGAATTAAGTACCTCCTTCTTTTTGTGAAGTCGGTAAAAAAACACACTAACTAAGATACATAAGTACACCAAATGTTATTTTAAATTTAATCTTTTATCAGCTCTAAATAAAAAAGGACTAAAACGTTATATAAGATACATAAGTACGCCAAATGTTAGTATAAGCGGATATCGGAAAGTAGGTCTAATTTAGCTTGCAAGATCTGATTACAGACGCAAATAGACAGACAACGGGACTCGTGAAACTAAATAAAACCTTTAAAAAGACGTAACTTTTTCAACGTTTCACTTTTTGCCTCATCATATTATTAACAAAATGGTATCATTATTCATAACAAAGCATGTCTCACATCTAACAATACTAATAAGAATAGACATTCGCAAAACAAACTGATGGAAAAAGATGGCGATGACAAAATCCTGAAAGTCGGCAACGTGTCTTTGACGAGACGTCTCGTTCCTCCGCCGGACGCCGTCTGTCCACGACGGCGACAGGAAGACATTTATACGTTACGATAATAATAAATAATATTTAAAAATAGACCAGGGATTATGAAATGCTGAATTTTGACGTTAAACATATTGTGGGAGCGCTTTGAAATTATATACCTTCTATATCCTCCAATAATTACTGTATTAAGTTATGTTTCATAATAATAGTTGTCAAGCTGTAAATATTGCTACAGGACTCCCTAACTAGCAGGAGTCCTGGTGACCAGGTTGTAATCAACCTACATCAGCCACCAGTTCCTCTATATCTTAGACCTAAACTCGGCAAACAATGTTAATAAGATGGAGAATAAACATTTTGATTGATTGTTTAGAGAGTTTAAGGTAGAAACGAGCACAATAAATATGTTCATTTTTAACCATATTAACGCAGTTAAAGATGCCAGGCACGCTTAGTAATCTTAAAAAGATATACACATTCAAGAAGTTTCTTATGAATTATTTTGACGATGAAATTGCGAACATTCTTAAGCGACAGATCTTCGTCGTCAATTGTAAACACTCCTAACTTACAGAAAACCACCCTCTTTATGACGGACTGTCCACTGTATTATAACATCTAGGGGTGGCAGGCCGGTGGCAGGGTGGCAAGCGGTGGCAGGTGACAGGGTGGTTATAATTGGGTATTAACAGATAGAGACTGTCACTCACGCGGTTAGGAATGGATTCAATATTCAATTAACTTTTCATTTAAAAAGCCTTGTTACGATGATGGGATTTAAATTTCCTGACAGTGATTATTGGATGTCGGAATGCGAAATCTGTATTTTTCACTGATACTACTATATTATTCTAAATTTGATTATTATATGAAAAAATTCATGCCGATAGGACATTTTTTCATGCTCGTCTGGCTAGAAGTACAGTCACAGTTCACAATTTAGAAGAAGAATCTATAAAATATAAAGAATTTGAAATGCCTGTAGGCTAAGCTGAGTGCGCGTTTTACTTAAGCAGGGTTTATGGTGTTCGATTCCTGGCGGGAACACATGATTTTTCTCCAAAGAAAATTTGTGTTTCTGAGTCTGTGATGTGAGTGTTTCTGGCACCCACGACATAAGTCATCGAACTTGGTGTCGGGCTGTGAGTGTCGAATCGTTTATGTTTATGTTATTTGTCGCCAAGCACTAGCATGTTTACCTACTACATCATTAACAAAATAGGTTCACATTTATAATTTTACTAAGGTCGTGGTCAAACCTGGATAAGATTAGCGCAGGATTGGGCCTGAGTGATATAAAAGACGGGTCTAAGCCCAGCAATGGGACGAAAAAACGCTGTGGATCATGATGATGAGCCACATCATCACATAACAGTTACCGATATGACATTAGTCAAAGTGCTTGCCGAACGGAGATACAAATAATGTTAAACCAATGTATTAAAAAATACTATACAAGGTTACTTTGAATTAGCGCTCCATACTCCACATAGTAGGTAGGTAGGTTGCAACTGCAATGCAACACAAAAAAAAAATAGAAAAAAATAACTTTTTTTAATTTTTTTTTAAATTTTAAATAAGAAAAATTGAAAAGAATTTGAAACCCCTGTGAAGTATGGAGCGCTAATTCAAAGTAACCGTGTATATTGATATTAACATATTAAAAGATTAAAATCTTATTAAATATTTACACGCATAAATGGAAATAAACATCACATTGACACAAAACAGAATTCAAAACTAAATTCAATTCACAAAATGTTCTAATGCAAAATTTCCCACAAAATTAGAAAAGATAAACCCATTCCCACCCTCGCGTCGGACATAAGGCGCGCGCACACTAGCGCCCGGAACCGTCCCCACGGAAACGGCATTAAAACTTTTGAGTGATTTCGCTCAGTCAAACGGTGCAAGACGGGAGAGGTCCGGCGCGACGCGCAGCCCCCATACGTTGTGTGTTTACGAGGACAGTGATGTAGATTGTACGATCCCTGTTTGTCGAGTTCGTAAGGTTTGCGTTTTATTACTACGGGCTTCATGACGCCACCTAACCTTATGTTAGATACTATTTTATTATATATATATATATATTTGTATTGATCTTTAAATGTAATAAAATTAAACTACGACTTTCACTCGTTCATTTGATCGAAATTGTCGACTGCTGTCGTTGTTAGAACATCATGTCTGATTCTCACGAAAACTTATTTTTATGCTGGATAGGCAGGCATTTGACCGCAATCTCACCTAATGGAATTGAAAGTGAACTTTACTAAAATCGTAAAACTTCAAATATTTCGTAGAAAATGTCAGAAAAAAATATTTTATATTATAGTTTATAAGTAAGTATGTTAATTGTGTGTATGCATGTTCGAAACGAGGAAGTTTTGCAATGACGATTTGGCAGATTAAAATGAAGCCCAGTAAAAAGTTTAATAACATATACTGAAATAAAACATAGGAGTCTTTAATTTTGATTAACGTAGGAAAACCGTGAAATAAATAGAGCCGTAAGAACAAAATTATTTATACTATACTATATAAATGGTATTGGTTTATAAATATCGTAGTAGACCATATCTAGTTTTCGCAGAATTCATAAAAATAATCCTCAGTAAAAGAAGCGCGAAAATATTTTCGTCTACACCCGATCGTAATAGAACGTAGCAGTAATAGAATTACATAAATATCTGACCAATGGCCGTTGTCCCATCAACATAATACAATATTGTCGCCCTAACGGCGCGGATGTGGCGACTGCCGCGTGTGGACGACTTCGACCGACTAATTTGCGAATAGTTGGTCGTTTGATTCAGTTGATAGTCGTTTTCTGTGCTTCATTACGTTACATTGTGACATAAGTATCGAGTGACTTTGTTAGGAAGGTTAAAATATGGCATTCATATTTGCTATAAACAACGCTATGATTGTTTTATTATACAAAGTATAATTATTTACTTTTATTATTAGGTGAAGGATATGTAATTATGTTGTAAAAATAACATTACCTACATTAATAACTTATATTGTTGCATACTAAAGTATGTTTGTTTATAATAGATGTTGCTTATTATTAGATAAGTAACTTAATAATATGCACACGATATAACTTATCATGGTTAATATTGTTATTAACAAAACGACTATATATCGTAATTTTATAATACAATTGATTATACATTTAATTTTTATATTAGTTGAAAAGTCTAAGCATAAACTTTCAAACAAAAAATGACATAAATATTATTGCCCGCGACTTTGTTCCCTAAACAGTATGATCTGGGAGTCTTTCAAGTAAGTCAAGAGTGAATTGGTATCTTCTAGGCAGGGATGCTAAATCTTCGGCCGCATAATCGTTTCCCATCAGGTCAGATAGTATTCAAATGCTTGCCTATAGAAGATAAAAAAAAGTAGTTTAACGTGGAGGTAGACAAACAGACAAACGACCACTTTCTATTATAGAAATAAAGCTGCCAATTAGCTAATAAAAATATGAATCATTTCTAATACCTCACAAATTCTTTCAAATACAGCTAACACAAATCACGACCACTCTAAATAAAAAGCGTTCATAATTTACAATCACTCAGATATCTCAAAACGAATCGTTCCCAGACTCAATTAAAAACTCGAGCATTCGACCAATCCATTAAGCTACATTCCCATTCCACTCCTTTTAACAAAAAACGGGGTACCATTATCAATTCGACATCGCTAAGCATGTCCACACGTCCTTACGGATGTGGGTGGAGGGGGAGAAGACGGGCGGTGGGGTGGGGTGATGTCTCCATCGTCCGGCGCGTCACAGGCAGATCAATGCCGGACAGGCCCCACCTGCACTTTTAATTCGCGGGACGAAACGGGACAAAATGGGAAGAGACGCGCTAGTGTGCGCTCGGCTTTGTCTCAAGATGTCTGCGTTTTTTTCACGATACATGAAGGGGGGTTGATTATTGGGTTTTCATTTACTGTTTTATTGTGTTTTCTGTTTAAGGTTGCGACTTGAAATTGTGAAATGTATGAATAGAATTGACTGTTAAAGTCAATTCCAAGGTTCTTAGATAATGTTTTCACTGTATATTTTCTGTAGTCTGTTTCTATTCTTTTCTATTACATTTGACAACTATCACACCTGGTAAATCCACAAGGTAGATAGATAGTTTTATAAACCTACTATACCTTATTATTAATAGATCTATTAATACAACATTGGTGTTTTCCCAGAAGTAGAGATATGATCACTGCCAAAACCTTTATAATAATTATGTTCATAACTCGTATATACTTATATTGCTTTTTATCCGTGATAGGCTAGCGTTAGATCCTCATATCACCTGTTGGTAAGTAATGTTATGGTCGAGGGGGGTAAACACGTCACCTAGAATGGTTAGAATATTTTTGTGTGCTTTTATTTCTTTGTTACATCATAGAGCACACTTGTAAAAAAATAGATAATCTGGAGATATATGCTCCATCGTCGATCGCATCGTTACTTTCCATCAGTTGAGATAGATATCGAAAATGTTCATATCATCTTTAAAAAAATAATTACTATTTTAAAAAATAAATAGTATAGTACCCCAATTTACGGTAGTTACAATAAATTTCGTATAAGAATCTTTTTACTGCAAAATCCTGAGCACTGTTCCATTTTGATCCAATTTAGAACAAATATTTCAACTTTTTAACACTTTGGCACGTTTTCAATGTCCAGCGAACTCAGTGACAGGTGTCCCACCGGTGGGACCGTGGGCAGGGTAAATTGAAAGGATTTAACTGTACTTCAACGAGTTGACGAAACTTTAAGGATGGGACTCCTTGACAACCGGTTAAGTAGTTTTTGGATAGAGATGTGAACTGGCTTTGGGAATGTAGGGTTGTTTTCGGAATCAAAGGGTGTAAGCACATCAAACCTTATTTTGAAAAATCATTATATAAAAAGTACAATTGCACTAATATGTTTATGCGTGCCCATGCCTTATGTATAACGTAATCATAACAGTTAACAGAACTAGGACCAAAATGTGGGGGCTGAGTCACCCACGTCCGTAGGAGGATACCCCTTAAGTCTGACTCCCTACACGTGGTCCCCGGGTGGTGCTAATCAGGTGACATTTGAGAGGTGGTAGAGCATTTTGTGAGTTGCTCGCCTGGCTTGCTACCAAAGTAGCTTACCACCATCAAGTTGAAAGTCTGCCGCCAAGCCAAATACGGTGTTCCGGCAGTTATCCTTGAGAACCTGCGTATTCCAGGTCTAGTGTGTTTACCAGCTTCGATCACATCGTCACTTACCATCAGGTGAGATAGAGGTCAAACACTAGCCTGTCACAAATAAAAAAATAATAACATAAAGTAACAACACATCATGTATTCGTTACTGGCAGACAAACTATATTTTGTTTCAATCAAAATCGTTTACACGCATGTGGCCCAAAGAAGTACTCATCAAATCTAATACTATAAGAATCTTTGTGCTGACATACTGATTCACTGACTGACTGACTGACTTAGAGACAACGCACAGCCTAAACCGCTGGTCGGAGACTTTAAATTTGGAGGGTACATTAGTCTTTGTACGTAGAGGTCTACTAATAATTGATTTCTGGAATTCTACCCTGAAGGGTTTAAATGGGGGTGAAAACGTTTGTATGAAATTTCTTTGTTTTTGAACTTATACCAATGAAAATTGATATTTATCTATACGCTGTAACGGCTAAACTGATTTAACGCCGCGGGACACGGCTAGTTTTATTGATATAACTTTAACATAACTGTAAAGATATAAATACCTAATTATATTTCTATCTTATATAAGTAACTAGCTTTTGCCCGCGGCTTCGCTCGCGTTTCATACAAACTTTCATCCCCCATTTTTCACCTTGGGGGTAGAATTAATCAAAATTCTTTCTTAGCGGATGCCTACGTCATAACATCTACCTGCATGCTAAATTTCAGCTCGATCCGTCCAGTGGCTTGGGCTGTGCGTTGATAGATCACTATGTCAGTCAGTCACCTTTGAGTTATATATATTTAGATAGATTATGGCCACACTGTGATGTGGCGTGGAGTGAGACTTTTGACAAAAACGTTTGCCTATATAGAATTAATAAAAAAACCTGAACTGGTAATAAAACAATGTAGTAATTTCAGTTAAGGATGTAATGTGAATGTTTGCAACACATTGCAGGACTGAAAAGATAAAATTGTCTATGGAAATTGTTTTTTTCTGAGTACTGCCGTATCTATTCAGTGTATTTAATCAAATCTTTTTCAAAATGTCCCTTGACAATTTCCATCTCAGCAGCACTTCATTCCTCCGAAACCTTATCAGCAATTACAGTTTTCATTTGCTCCGAGTTTTTTCAGAGACAATCGTTGTCTCTCACCACGATAAGGTTTTTTAACGGAACTCAACCCTTTTGACGTTATCTGTGACGTCACGTCTCTTCCCGGGGTGGAACATAACGTTGTTTTGAGCTTTGATAAAAATGGTTATGCTTGATTTTTCACCTGTAATCTTAAAAAATATTCGGAATTTGAAGCGAAATGTTACTTTTGTGCTGGCTTTTGTTGAAGCTTTTTATGTGTAAGACTGGATTTCTTCTTTCTGTTTTAATTTAAAATTCTTGAATGTTTATATATAACATAAACAAAAACGCTTTCACACTCACAGCCCTACTTAGTTCGGTGACTTGTGTCTTGGGTGCCGGATATATTCACATCACACATACATACACAACCAGTACCAGAAATTCGGCGAGAAAGAATTTATTTGGGGAAAAATCTTGTTCCCGTCGTAAAGTATGCAAATAATATATTATATGAGTTTTAAAAACTAATCTGACTTCAATCGCACTCTTCATCAGATTATAATGGGACCAACTAGAAAGAATACCCTTCCAAACAAAACAATAATTTTACAAATCAGTTAATGAATGACTGAGTTCAGAGATAACATACACAAAAGAAAGATTCCCGCGAAATGAGAACCTTTTTAACCGACTTCACAAAAAAGGAGGGGATTCTCAATTCGACATATTTTTTTATGTGTGTCAACTCATAACTTCTTTCTGGGTTAACCGATCTTGAAATATTTTTTTCATTTGAAAGGTTTTGCTTCGCATGTGGTTCATTTGAAATTTGATTAAGATCTGACCAGTGGTTTTGAGTTATTGTCAATAATGCGTATTTCATAATTAAATCTGATCATGAGTTCCGAAAATAAAGCTGTGAAGTCGGTTTATTTTAAGCTTTGCTTGCGTTTAAATTATTTGAAGTCGGTTAATAAAACCAAGTCCAGAGAATATTAATCATAATCAATGCTATTTCCATTATCTCAGTCATATTTTTCCGATTCACCGCACGTCTGGACGCTCCTTCAAACTCATCAGGACAGACAATACGAATGTCGCTAGAGTAAACACCCCCCACCCCCACCTCCCTGAGTTCGTTATCACGTCCTGGACATAATTTAAGACGGACTGGACTGGACAGTCTGTACGGATTGATTTTCACCGTTTCAGTTTTCGAGCTTGCAATTGATGACGTGGAAGTAAATACTTTGGGATGGTAAAAATGACAAGTGACTCGGAATATATAAATATTATTGTCACGTTTCATTCTCCTAAATTGTTTGTACCGATATAGTAAGTATAAATGGACCAAAAGTTATTTTATGACATTTTTATTTCATCTTACGGCAATTTCTTAATACTAAACTTCTTCTATAAATGTTTGTATCAATAACGGGATATTTACCATGTATTTCGTTTGTTTTACTCCGTGATCATGGCGCTTGCAACAGTGCCGAAATATCGAAAACTCAAAACAAAACGAAATACATGGTAAATATCCCGTTATTGATACACACATTTATAGCGAAAGTGACCATGGTAGCTTGAAAACTTACAACTAAACTTCTTATTTAAAAAACTCGAATGAAAAAGCCGTGATGCCTTTCTAAAGGCGAATATGTAAGTACAACCTGCTCCCGCAATGCATCACATCGTTACATCATTCGTTAATATTCATCAAACGCGTCAATATATCATGTTATTGCAATAAATATAATAGCGGTTCAATAATTCACGTAATGTCACATAATTCATACGGTAGACGGATCCATTTGACTACGGTTAATAAATATGCATGGTATCGACTGACTGAATCCTCTTTTTAGATAGTACGTCATGATGATGAATACAATCTGACAGTGAATTATCAAAAACGTCTTAAAAGTTTTTTTATGTTATTGAGTGATGAGTCTAATAAGTCACCACATCGTCACTTTCCATTGGGTGAGCGGATAGCGGTCAAATGATTGCCAGCATAAAAAAACACTTACCTAATGGTAAGCGCTACGCTTGCCCATTACAGTCCAGCTACCTAGTGTTATGTATTCTAAACTATAATATTATAAAGCTGAAGAGTTTGTTTGTTTATTTGTTTGAACGCGCTAATCTCAGGAACCCCTAGTCCGATTTGAAAAATTCTTTCAGTATAGTATAGTACATTTATCGAGGAAGGCTATAGGCTATATTATATTTTCAAAAAAATTAGGGTATCCTTACTAAAAGTCCAATAATCACGCAGACGAAGTCGCGGGCACTGCTATTGAACTTATATAGGTCAAAATCCTGCGCGGAAAATCACTGCGATCAGCACCCTGAGATATTAGATGTTAAATCTCTTTAAACCCTGTAATTTCACTGGAAACATTGCCTTTCAATCCGAAATACAGTAATGTTTGCACACTACTGCTTGGCGGTTGAACATCTGGTAATGGTGTGGAACTACCCCAGGCGGACACTGCAAAAGAATCCTACCGATACAAAGTTTTAAACAGCCCGTTGGCTCAGTTGGTCGAGCGTTCGCCTTCTGAGCAGGGGTATCGGGTTCGATTCCCGGCGGGAACACAAGTTTTCTCCCCAAGGAAAATTTGTGTTTCGGGTTCTGGTTGTGATTTTGTGTGTGACTTGAATGTTTCCAGCATCCACGACACAAGTCATCGAACTTAGTGTGGGGCTGTGAGTGTGAAAGCGTTTATGTTTATGTTTTTTTATGGCGTTAAATTTATTTGTCACAGACTTGGACTCTTTACTAAACTTTATAGATCCTAGCGCTCGGATTTAGTTAGACTAGGTAGATGTCATGTTTTTTTTAAGATAGCCAAGTATATCATTTCACATGATGGAAAGAGTTGATGCTGCCGAAGACGTAGAAGATACCTGTTCGATGTATACTTGAAGACTGCCATGTTATAACGTTCAGGAACAAAGTCGCGGGCAACGAGTTCCACTCTTCATGTGTATTGAAATAGTATGGGTACCAGTTTACCACTTAACACAGTTCGTTGACTATCACTGTTTAGTTATTCACAATATGGCGGGGGTAGTCGCCATATTAAATGTTGATTATTGCCATGTCTTAAGATACACTCACAAAAATTAAAACTCGCACTCGATTGACGTAAGAACCATCAAAATCGGTCCATGCAGGCCTATAGAACGCGATAAAGAAACAAACATACTAACATACATAGGCTGATAAACACATTATTTCCTTATGCGACGCGCAGTCGGGTAAAAAGCTGACCTACAGATGTAATTTCTGCAATTTTCAGTTCACACTATAACTTCTGATTTATTCCGACTTCAATTATTATAAATATGGCTTCAATATGGGTCAGCCAGCGCGCGGTGCAAGGGGCTCCCCCTGGGGTGGGAAGGGAGGCGTCACCCGTCAATCGATTGTCAAGGAGGCAAGTTTCAGAAACTGTGCATGTGGGGGCATTCCTGAACATTTTGAAGAGTATTTTCTGGAAGTTTTAGCATGCAGAAGTTTGGGACACGTTATCGGGGGAAGTTTTGTAGTTATGATGTGGTTTATGGACATCAATCAAATTAACTAATACACTTTTAGGTTCACGTAAAAATATGTTTGTTCCGTAGATACTCTGTAGATACTGGTCTGCCTGCCTACTACTCCGTTGATGTTGTAATGTTCAAGTCCCGATTGTGGCACAAATTTCTTGTCCCAGGGAAATATGTTATTTTGATTCTGGGCATGACAATTTGAGAATCTCTCCATCACTCGCAATACAAGTCTTCGAACGCAGTACAGTACTAAGACTGCAATCTTAAATTACAGAGATCTTGGAGAAGAACATAATTACCTTACTTTTTGTCTTGATTCATCTTCATAATTCAAAAGCATGCGCAACCATAGGCCACAGCTAGTAGTTCATATCATAAACTTGCATAGAACACACACTCCTATGAGTGTGAAAGTGTTTATGTTTTATGCATGTTCGAACTTAGTGTAGGTCTATAGTATACTATACTAAGTTAGAAGTAATTTTTTTTTTAATTCTTAAGCGGCCAAATGTTTACCAATCTGTCATAAAAAAAACGCTTATATATATATAGTGGGTGCCGAAAATTTTTTGAACACACCCGAACCAGAAACAATATTTCTTCGGGGAGAAAACTTATGAGTGGAATCGAACCCAATACCTGCTGCTTAGTAGGCAGATGAGCAATCAATGCGAGCGGATAGTTAAAAAAAAAATACTATTAATGTATCTTCTAGGAATCCTTATATAGGTATTCGTATATCCCCAGCAAAATGTATTGGAAACTTTACCCTCGGGTTGAAGGGCAATGTTTCCAATGTAATTACAGGCTTTGAGAGATTTAATATCTAATATCTAGGAGTGACGAGAACAGTGCATTGCTGCGCAAGATTTTGACCTAAGACTTTAGACCCAAGTTCAAAACTTTGGATGGCACTGAGTTGTAATAAGCAAGTATGACGCTTACCATCGAGCGACATGCACGTCTCATCTCTCAATTATATAAAAATATGTATAATATTAGATCAAAGAGGAAGAAAAATGAGTCTACCTAGATACTCTACAATGAGACAATATTTTGTAACTATTATATTTTCATAGCTATAAAATATCATATTTGATGACAAAACCACGTTTTTATTGCCTCTGTGGGCGGTATCTGTTTACAACATCAACACTGGTCAGCATAGAGACATGGAAATAATGGATGCGGTATTAATGTTTCTTCAGTAAATGTTTCTTACAATTGTCTCCTTCACTAATAAGCTTATGTTTTGATATATTTGAAGTAATTTTACATAATAACTTAAGTAGTTTTCCAGTGGGTGATCACGGCTTATGTCATCGAACTTAGTGTGGGGCTGTGAATGGGAAAGCGTTTATGTTTATAAATTTGAATATATATTTTTTCTACCGACTTAACAAAAAAAGAGGAGGTACTCAAGTTGAGAGTATTTTTTGTTTGAAAGATGTTGCTTTCCAATTGGTCTCATATAAATTTGATCAAGATCTGATCAGTAGTTCATGAAATATCGCCAATAATGCGTGTACATCTAATCTGATCAAAGTTCCAAAGATGAAGTGGCGGGGAAGTCGGTTTTTTTAAGCTTTGCTTACGTTTAATTATTTTATATTTAAGTTTTTGAAAATTATACTAGTTTATTCCATTGAAAACACATTGTCCTATAAAAATATGATTATGTTCACAGCGCTTTTAAATTTTAGTAGTTCTTTTCAAGATGACTGTTTTTTTTCGAATCTAGCAGTAAAGTTATTGCCGTCAGACAACATTCGTTAATGAATCTCATATACTTTCACACAACCTGATTTTTTTAGTATCAGGACTGGCTATGTCGACGAGTGCAACAAACAAACATTGATTAAAAAAAGTCTCCCAAAGTTTCTCCCAGTAATCTTACTGGGAGAAACTCCTCGTCAACCTCGTATAATATAAATCCACTGTATTTTTAAAAATCTTTATACAACGCCTATCAATCCCAAAAACATTGACATATGTTACTCCTCGTGCCGCATCCATCCCACGCCCACTGCTGGGCACACGCATCGCACTAGAGCTCTATAAATATAGTTTATAGGTGTATCAATCGTGGAGACAACAGCTGGCTCACTCGTTAGAACTCGATGATTGATCTCGAGCGACGTGAGCAGAGCTTGACGAGAGGATGTGATACATATATCTATGGTTTTGTATGTTTTGTCCGTTTGTATTTTCTTAAAATAAGTACGTTTGTGAATCTACGAACCAATTGACGACGAATCAATATTTACCCGATTGCGTCAGAAGGCGCGTAACGTTTTTCGAGCGTTGTCCATTTCTTTCCGTCCAGCCCAATCGGCTGGACGTTTTTGACATATAAGGTGTCGTTGAATTCGTCAGAATTATGGTATTAAAAAAGGTTATATAAATTTTGAAATGGCGCCTGCACGTGAAAAAAAAGGAGTTTTGTTTTATTTTTACCATCAAATGAAAGCTATTAAACAGAGCATTTTAAAAATATTGAATTAAAAAAAATAAACGCTCAAAAAAATCACAGTCACAGCCCCACATTAAGTTCAAAGACTTGTATCGTGGGTGCCAGAAATATATGTATAAAATATATATATTTCAAACATATATGTATCATATCACATTTATATTACTGTTTTAACAAAAAAAAATAAAGCGTATCTATAATGTATCGGGACGACTATGTTCCTCATAATAAATTATTTAAAATGTTTTTTACAGTCGGATTTTTTATTTCTTAATTGATTTTACATTTTTCGGTATAATCTGGGAGTCTTCAAGTCAAGAGTGAATAGATATCTTCTGGGCAAGCATGCTACATCTTCCAAGATTCTTGTTTCATTCATCCCTAATCTTTATAATAGGTAGAAATATAGAAAGAATGATTTGATGCATAAACAATGTTGTATGTACATAGGCGAATTTAATGGAACAAAGCATTTTCTTCCAGTAAACCTGCGTATATCGAGATGTATATATTATATATATATATATATATATATATATATATATATGTTTTTTTACTTTAAACCAAATTTTTATCTTAAAATTATTTAAAAAACAGCAACTTTTTAAAAACAGGGTAAGCATGTAAAGTCCCATGGAGAGCTAGTTTACTGATGCTCCCTGTGTTATTGTGAAACTGAAAAGTCTACATTTCATGTCAACGTTGAGGTCATAAATTATAGTTTTAATTGGTGTAGAATGAGTTAACAGAGAAGGAATGTACTGGGATTACCGTCTCTAATTGTGTACAGATTGATGACGCAGTCATTAGTACGGGAAATTGTTTAGTTTAATTGTGTTACTTGGTTTATATGCTATTGCTAAGTAAGTAGATAAATACACACACAATACACTGTATCTTAAGTGACTACGTAATTGTCTTAGGTATTTTAAATTCATTTAACTAACATATTATTTTTGTTACATTAAAATTTGGCGAATGATAATCACTCTGAAACAAATATTAAATTGATTTTATTTATATAGCATTAGCCATGCTAGGCAGAACTATAGTGATAAATTTAGAAAGGAAAAATTAAATAGGGCATGAGACCCTATGGCCGCGGGTTCATATCCCGCCTCAAGCGATAATTTTTCCTTTCTAAATTTATCACAAATATTAAAGTTAAACGCTTTTGCACTCACAGCCCCACACTAAGTTCGATGACTTGCGTCGTGAGTGCCGGAAACATTCTCATCACACACACAATCACAATTCAAGAAAGACAAATTTTCCTTGGGGAGAAAACTTGTGTTCCCGCCGGGAATCGTACCCGATACCCCTGTTTCAAAGGCGAACGTCATCTAACTAAGCCTACTAGCATATCGCCAAGAATAATAATGCTTATTAGGTATATCGAATATCATTACGAGTAAAATTATTCCAAACGTTCTGTATTCTCGCTTCGCAGTGATATCAACACACTCTATAAACTACCCAATTCGAAAGCAATTCCAATTTTCGATAGCACGCACGCACATTGTGGAATGTCACCCATCAAAAATACTTGAAACCCGCGAAAGATATAAAACCACGGCTTCGCGAGGCTATGATATACAGCCAGCGAGCAGACGAAAAAAGAACGCCCAGTGGCAACACTGACGTCTGTGATTTATACAGTAAACACATAAATCTGACTTCTATCTGTCAAGTCGTGTCGTGTGCTGGTGTAAGGGAATGACAGTACTTTAAGGTTAGCATGGTTTTGGGATACATAATATTAACTTAATGAAAGTACAGTGTTACCAACTAATGGGAAAATAATCTCTAATAAAGGTGCAGCTTTTCTATATCTTATGAAGATACAGCCTTTTTAACGAACGGAAAAGTAAAATCTAATTAGACAAAGATTGTTTCAAAGACAGAATGTCTATGGTTTAAGTACTTTGAGCGCGTTACTCTTTGAAAATTATTTAGACGTAAAAATGTAGAGCTCAACAAAAGGATTTACTTATACTATAGTTAGAGTATAATATATATATATATATATATATATATAGAGTATATATAATATTTGTATTAACACGTATTTAATACTACTATTATTGCATTCGTGATTGTTTTGTTAAGATATAAAAGTAGCTCGTGATAATGTGCATCATAAAATTTTTAAAGTTGTTGAAATGGCTCTAAAAAAGCAGCGGACTTAAAAAACTATAAAATTAATATTTCGTAGTTTTTTAACTAATGCGAGTCTTTTATTGAAGATACAAATGCAAGAATTTGACAGAAGATTGAGTACTGTCTTCCACGTCACCTCACAGAGGAAACGCGACTTTGCGACAGAAATAATCATAGTTGTGTATCATTTTGATGCTAAGAAAACAAGCGTCAGCTACAATGTTGTAGGTAAGTGGCGATGTCATATCTCACGGGATTAATCTTTGATTTAGTTGTTTTATTTTAGACCGGCCCGGGAAACACGCAAAGTTCGTCTCGACTAATTTAATTTGATATATAACTACAGCTGCTGGTATCAATACATGCTACGATATCTGGGGTCATTAGCACTATTGAGTGCAAGTGCACTAAACGATTTTGTTAACCTTTAAAGCGTTTTATCATCTGTTTGAATACAAACATCATCAATGCGTTGGTAAATGTGTAGAAACTGCAAAAATACGAGCTAGAGCAAAACATTAAAAAAAATTATAGTTTTTTGGTAAACTAATTAATATTAGATGCGGACAGTATGCGTGAAGACAACCAAGTTTGTGATGATTTGTTCAATACTAAACCACTGTTTTCTTCTGGATATTTCTGACATTATCAGTAAATCTAATACCTTTAAACGAGCAATTCTTGTATATATGTATATATATAATTTAAATCTCGGAAACGGTTCCAACGATTTTTATGAAATTTAGTATGCAGGGGTTTCGGGGGCGATAAATCGATCTAGCTAGGGTTTCATTTATAGAAAACGTAATTTACCAAAAAAACGAGCAAAGCTCGATCATCCAGGTACTATTCTAATAAACACAACATTTCTGTTGTGTTTCTTAGTCAACACATTTCATGAAAAAATACTAAAACACTTCAGTGACACTGCTCTGAGCTAGGGAGGTCAGCCTACATTAGTTCCTATGATACTTGTTAGTACTACAATTACATTAAAAACAGTTACTCCGTGATCATGAGCAAGCGCCATGCTTGCAACAGTGCCGAAATATCGGAAACTCAAAACAAACGAAATACATGGTAAATATCCCGTTATTGATACAAACATTTATAGTGAAAGTGACCATGGTAGCTTGAAAACTTACAATTACATTAAGTTTCATAAACTCAAGGTTACAAATCTAAAGCGACCTTGATCAAAAGTATTAAATATAGAAAGGAAAATTTATCGCTTGCGTCGGGGATTGAACCCGCGATCATAGGTTGTCATTAATACTTTACTTACTAAATGGATTACTTTTGTTCTGCCTAGCATGGCTAATGCTATAACAACATAATCAATTGACCTCGATCAAAATGGCACGATAACCTGAAGGTTGAGCTTCAGCTCATCACCACGTGTACCATAACTTAGCTCCCGTCAGTCACAACCTCGCTCCCCAACCGTCATCGTAACTTCGCGGAAAATCTAAACGTCATCGTAACTTTGGTGGAAAATATCGCTATGTGTCACGATTAGCAAGACGTCCGCGATTTATGCGCAGATATTCCTCGGATCGAAGGAAACTTTGCGATTCCTGGCTTTATGGGGTATGAATAAATTAGCAATGTTTGTTTCATTATGACGTAACGTTGAGGAAGTTATTTTTTTCGTTTTTGATACGCTTAGTTGTTTGTAATATTTATAATAACATACGAATACACAGCTAAAAAAAATAACTACACCGACATGTTTTTTAATTGACCACTTCGAAAGGCGACGTTAAAATTGTATATATCGTTATTGTCATTACGTGAAAATTTGAAAAAAAATATTTGATGTTGTAATTAATTTATTATTTCCTTATTTTTCAGGTAAGTCAAACAGCAGAACTAGTCTGACCTCGAAAGAAAATAAACAAGGTAGAGTTCGAAACAGATTCTTAGCTATAGCTGAATTTTAACTGCCCTATGCAGCGGGCATTGGCTTCGATTGGTGGAGAATACAAGGTTTTTCCGTGAGGGATATTTGTGCTCTGGGTGTGATTTTTTAATAGTGCGAATATGAAAAAAAAAAATGAAAACAAGCAGCTCATATTCCTGATGGTAAGCATGTCACCTGCGGTTCCTTGCACGAGTATGCCAGGCTGTCAACAAATAGAGGAAATGGCGAGATATCGCGAGGTGTAATGCCTAAACAACATGACAACCACGCACTGCCAAGAGCGAAACGTAGAAGTTTCAATCTACTCGGTACAAATGAACACAAATATATATACAATCACATACACAATAACATAACACAGTACATGCTATGTATAGTAACATAGTACACGTTCCCGTAAAGCGTCTCTATCTTAAATCATTCACGTTCGAGTTTCATAGCCTTCGCGTAACGAGCGGGCACAGATTAGTTAAATGGTGTGTAGATGTGACGGAGTTCGTCGATAAACTTAATAAGATTTCTAGGATTGTTTTTGTTTGGATGGTATGTAAGGATGTTGTTTGTTGTTCCGTGTTTGGTGAAGGAACACGAGTGTAGATAAATTGTTGATATAGTAGACATGATGTTGCAGTTTGAAAAAACAATATGAATTACTTTGCTTTAGTAGTTTTTAACAAGCTTTTAAGACGTTTATGTTAAAGAAATATGATCATAAAAAAACAATAAAGTTAGTAGGTACAAAAATCATACTCGTAAATCCTAATCACGTAATACTTTCTACATGAAATAACATATAAAAACTTTAAGCATTTTTTTCTGACGCTTCGCCTGCGACACGTCATCGTCGCTCGCTCTTCTCACGCGTTGCAATCACCAGTAACGCAATACTCTTAGTCATAAGTTTGTATCATTCTTGCCTAGACTAGTAGTAAAAATTATGTCATTAGTATTATGTTAAAAGTAACTACCCATAACTGATATTTTTTTATAATTGAAGTTTATTAGGAATCATGTTATTGATCATGTTACACTTGTTAACTTTGCAAACTTCTAAGAAACCATAACGAGATTAAAAATATGTTATTGAAATTTTGATTTTTTGTTTCTTGATACTCAAATGCTTGCATGGGCAACATGAGCATCTCAACTAACTCACTTAATCAAAAGTGAAGATGTGGTCAAAGCTGTAGTATGCTTGCCAAGATTCTTATTCACTGAAATAACCTGACTACTCCCAGAATATGCCCTTAAAAATAAAGACTCAATAGGAAACTTTAAGCTCTGGTTTAAATAGAAGCGGTGCAAGTCGGTGTCTAAATTTAATAAACGTTTTAGTTCATTTCTTTTTTTATTTTTACACCTACAGTCTTACTCTTCTATATTCTCTTTACATCTGTGTCCCAGAAAGTGCAACAATCACAGGCGGGCCATAATTCACATCCCCCCGCTGGATTTACTGTTTTTTACTTAACACTGACTTCAGTAGCACTGAAAAGACTTGACTGATAGATGTATATGGAGATCGTGAAAGGAATTTAAAGGACACGAAATATAGACGAAATACAGAGAGAACTTGAAGACAGTTGTTTGACTGGTAATTTATGAAGATTTTATTTTATTAGAATGGTTAAACAAAGAAAATATATTTAAATTATAACACGTTTCCAGTATGAAAATACTAGCGAATATGGTAACTGCAAATATCAGATATTACAGATAGTGCCATGTATTGTTATATTTTATAACAATATAAGGCAACATTTTTATAAAATTATTTATATCCACAACAATGAATACAATCCAATTATTGAACCATGTTTGTTAATTAAATATGTTAGGATTGAAAATGTTTATTTTGTTGTTAATAAAAGGTATGAATTTAAATAATAGTATAAGAGCAAAAAGCAACCAAGTGTAAAATTCTTCTTCTCTTTTTTAACCAAGTTTTAAAATGTTTGTATCCTTGCAAGTCAAAAGTCACAAGCTGGTAAAACGCCATCTGCAACCTTTCGTCTAGATGACTTTCAGCAAAACTTTTTCACTCACCGCCCGCTAATAAAACCCCCTCATTATCACCTTTCATTTAAGGGAGTCACATAACTTACCCCCCTCCCCGCCCCGTAGAAAAAGCGAATAATTTCTTTATAAATTATTACGAGCGCGAGAATTGAACTGATACCCTTCAAAGGCGGGCGGCGGAGCGGTGGGCGGGCCGCCCAGGGACGTACGCGGTGATTTATCGAGCTATAAAGTATTATAATTAAAAGCTGGGGAAACTACGGCCGGAACTATGGAACATTTGCACTCGCAGGAGTTAAGCGTTCTGCGTTTTGGTCGAGTTTGACCTGTCTTATGGCTTTTGTGTTGTGAGCCGACAAAAAAGTCATGCGCGATAGTAGCAGTTAACTTTTTGGATGAATTGTAAATGCATAGAAAATGTTTGTGATTTATTTGATTGATATGATCTAAGTCAAGACCCGTTCACTACGCCACTCTGACAAACACTAACCTGTATAGATCAAAATATGTAACGTACTTTCATAGATATACACCAAATCAAAACTTCCAATATTGCTTGTTACTTGATAACAAGTTGATCAGTCTGTTTTTTCGTAGAGTCATTAAAGACAAAACTTCAAACTTCAAGAATTACATTGTATTTATTAATTAAATAAACCACGGTGTTTATGCTTTTATTAATACGTTACCAACTTGTAATTACATTTGCGCTGATTTTTTTTTAAAGGGTCACGCATGTTGCATCCGGTTACAAAAACCCTGACTAAGGTTGGTTATCTTTGGTTTCATCCTTATTAAATTGAACGCGTCTGTTTACATACTTATTATTTATGAATAACCTTTAAAAAAGGGAAGACTTAAATATTATTTGAAATAACTTTTTTCACACCATTCATATTATTATACTATTATTTGTAACTATATTTAAATTATATTAATAGAAATTTAAAAAATGCACTAAAATACGTGTTAAATAACAATTTTAAGGGCTAAATGTCATTAATGAAGTTTTTTAAAAAGGGTTGTATTTGAATTTGAATCTGTTCATAGAAAATAGAAATTATAAACAAACAAACGCATTCACACTCACAGCCCCAAACTAAGTTCAAAGACTTGTATCGTGGGTGCCGGAAACATTCACATCACACACATATTACACCCAGAACTTCTGGTTCACAAATATCCCTTGAGAAGGAATATGTGCTCCTGCCAGGAATCGAATCCACAGCGCATAGAGCAGACACTTGTCCACTGCGCCAACTGGGTCGTCAAATCAATCTCTCAATTAATTTTCCAAATTAAAGCAATTACAAAATACAAATTACTGTCTTACAATCAAAAAGTTTATATATTGGCGTAATATATACTAACGTTATGGTTACAACTGAACTGATCACGCCGGGCCACGTCGCCCCACTATGACAAAAGTTGGTCTGTCCGCGCGTCCGTCTGTCGTCGTTAATTAAAACCGATTGCGACTTCAAACTCTCAGTTTTGGTGTCGCTCGCTACCTTTGGGACATTTGTTTCCTTTGGTAGCTATCTTTGTGAACTTTGTAGATTACTTACATCAAGGTCTATATAATATGTATATTATAATACCCTGTACTAAAATCTACGGGCCAAGTCTGTGGTCTTATAATAAGAAAGCTTATTATAAGACCACAGACTATATTAATGACAAGGATGCATGGAGGCAAACTGCACAGGCTCTTTCTAGCGACTACCATAATAACACCTAGGTTTAGAAAATTATGTATTAGAAATTAAGAATGTTTTTAAAAAAAAATTAATGAAAAAAAATGCGCCGCCGAGTTTCTTGCCAGGTTCTTCTCGAGATGGCTGTAATTTTGCGAATCTGGCAATATATTCATTAACTTTCATGAGTGCCTCTTTGGGGCCCATGTGAATAAACGATTTTGATTTGATTTGATTTGAATTGCCTATATTTTCTAAAACCAAACTAAAACTATATACAGCAAAGACCTAAGTTACCTACAAGACATCGAGTTTAAAGGTAACTCAAGTGCTCAAGCCCTCTACCAGTGGGTAGCGTTCATAACGCTGGCGGAGCTTCGCTGGCCTCATTCACTTGTCCATCAACAATATTAGTCTATGCCTACATTACCGTCGTTATTTAAGTAGGAATATTATTTATTTTTTAATTTTTGTCAAAACTTCAGCTTATAACACTATTATAATGGAAAGCTTGGAATAACTATCTCATACTAACTATAAGTTATTGGTCACAAATACGTAAATGAAGCACTAATTCCCAGCTCCGCATCACCGTCCAAGGCGTCTCCACGGACTCTGTTTATTAAAGTCAAAACATAATGGGGGGTAGCTGTAAATCATGTGCCATTGTCCCCCTACCACCACACGTCCACTAATTTTCAGAAATGGCTACTGAAGTTCACGCTACGCTGTGCATGTGTGTTTTTCTTTTGTATGTGTGCGTGTCATATTTTTGGGTGGTATGGGTCGTCTTTTACTTTTATTGTTGGCACAGTAAGGTGCGGTGTGGTTTCTGGGTTCGGTTCCCAGCAGGAACACAATTTTGCCTTCCCAAGGGACATTTATGTGATTGTGTGTGTGATGTCAATCAATCAATCAAAATCGTTTATTCACGTGGGCCCTGTATGAAAGTTAATGACTCTACTGCCAGATTCGCAAAATTACAGCCATCTCGAGGAGTACCTGGCATGAAACTCGGTAGCGCATTTTTTTTTAATCATTCTTAAACACTAATGAGAAAGTGAAATAGTGGTCAAACGCTTGTCTATAATAAAACAAAAAAAAACTAATACATAATTATGTTAACCTAGGTATATCGATATCATGTAGTCGCTAGAAAGCGCTTGAGCAGTTTGCCTCCATGCATCCTTGTCAATAATGACAAAGAGACATTACCTATATCAATTCTGATACGAGTAGTTGTTATTGATTTTTAAAATGTATTATAATAAAATCGTAGACAGCTTTTTAGAAATAGACTACTCCAAAAATTATTGTTGTAAGTTAACCATGAGTTCAGTACTACATGGGAATATCCAATAAATTATTTTTAAGAATTAGAAAGTATTTTCTCGAACAAACACGATGTCGTAACAAGAATAAAAAGCTTCAGAACATAAAACATTTCTCTTCTATTTTTATGAGGTCTCGACCCGAAGTCTTGACATTCAATCTTCACGCTAAAAACAAAGTAAACTGCCAAATTTACGACATTTTCCAAATACTCCACCATCAAACAGAGGCCTAATGAACTTATCTTGGAAACTGATATGCTCATAAAAAAAACTGGCCAAATCTTTATCGACTATTGGACGGCAAAGGCGATCTGATAACGCCTCAAATTCCTAATTTTACTACTGAGCCATAAAAAAATAACAAGCCATATAAAAGAACACACGTGCCGAGGTATTTCAGCGTTTTCATAATTAGATAAACATAAATTATTTATATAAAAGTGTTTCCGTCAATAAAATCGAACAATTTGAAATAATTTGAATACAAATTGATCAATATGGAGAATTTTGTGCAATTAAATGTTGAAGTAGCGATAAAGTATTGTTGCGGCGCCGGACTCGATACTTTCTATAGAGCTGACATTTATGGACCCAAACGCGGGGTTTTATCTGTTAAAAACAAAAGAGCGATTGTAAATATGGCTAGTTAAGATACTGATATGCAAATAATTTTGATACTGTGATAGAATCTACTCTGTTGCTAAGCTGGTCTTGAGGTAGAGATTTGTAGAATTGTCCGCATTACTTTGGTTTTCTTGTTGCACGAATAGTCATTATTTATGTATCTTTGAGAAGAAGTCTATAAGTATCGTATATTTTATTTTGCTCCAAGCCAATTAAAGTTACCTTAACCTCAACGTATAGCTTTACGTTCATAATTACTTAAATCATTTTATGTGAAACTAGCTGCGCCGCGCGGTTTGCCCGCGTAAGTCCCGGACCAGCCAGAATTCGGGGTTAAAAAGTAGCTTATGTCCTTTCTCAGGCTCTAGACTATCTGTGTATCAAATTTCGTTTAAATCAGTTCAGTCGTTTTAGCGTGAAAGCGTAACAGACAGACAGACAGAGTTACTTTTGCATTTATAATATTAGTAAGGATAGTAAGGATAATATAAACTAACAACTATGTAACTTTCACATAGATCACGATCTCTTATCAATTAGTGTGTGTAAATGAAAATAAAATAAATTTGAACCGCTGTTATTAAATCCCGGGCCATAAATATAGAGGGATAAGAAAAAAAAGCAAATACATAATAGCAATGAGTCATTAAAATAATTCAAAGATCCGCGACAGTGGCCACCTCAGCGCCAAACGAAATTAAATTGTGTCAGAAAACGGGACAACAAATCATGTTTATTTAGACCTAAAAATACCTCGGGTGGCCATTATGCGAACAAAACGCGGACTGTGCGGACCACGGTCACAGTGTGGTGGGTATAGTGGGAAAATAAATGTTAGATTTTCTTTGAATATTCGTTTTTTTTACGTAATTACCCTAAGATACCAATCTTTTACTTTTTATTTATATTTCAAAACTCTTTTTAAGCACGAAAAGTTATTTATGAGTATAATGTATAGATCAAGCCATTATACTACTTAGTTCCTATAGAAGTAGTGTTCAATGGAAATAGAAGGGCTCAGTGATTAATAATTGAAACGGACCATGGATATACTTAATTTAAAGATATAATTTATTGAATAATGCAGTCATGCGTAGATTACCCTCTTACCTCGTCGATATGCTGACATCCCCTACTGTTCATTCCACTGTGTCACTGAGGAGATTAGGCAAGAAGGGACATTAAAGTGAAAATTATTTATTTAGGACCGCGGCGCTAGATTACATTACTCCATACACATAAATAACGAAAACAATAAGAGCTATTCTAATAAATTATCTTTTTATTGCCGGATTGTGAAAATTTTAGACACTTATCCGGGGGTAGGACGGGGAGGAGGGGGTGAGACGCGAGGGTTTTGTTCCAATTATTTATGGGCGCAGAGACGGTCGTTTTGAATTCGTCCGTCGTTGTGTCGTCCGCCATTCTTATGGAAAGTTCCTTTTTTAATTAAAAACTTTAGTGTGAGTTAATTAATGGTTGTAATGCGGACGTCAGTGCGGACGATTATCGGAATGACTTCCGGTGGTTTTTATCTCGACAAAGGTATAAATAGTTCAAGTCAGCTCGTAATTGGGTAAACTTTATAACACTTTGACAACGTGGGATCGTCTATCGAATGAAAATAATTGACCCAATTATTTAAGAAGTCGTAATTTTAATATATTTTCTTTTAAATATTATTAACACGAGATGAAATGAACGGAAATAGTATACGGGGTAAATATAGCTGTTTCATAAACTCATTTTATAAATTCAAATTAAAAAAAAAGCTATTTCATATCAGTAACTTAAAGTTTAAACAATATTCGTTATTACAAGTCTAAAGGTAAATGATAAAATGCATTATCAATAAATTAGAAGAATATCGTAACTTCAATCGACAGAACATAGTATTTTCGCCGAAAACAATGCAAATCAAAACCTATAACCCATCAATCCTCACAATTCCAAAAACCAATGTCTCCTGTCACGCAACAGACATCGCCACAAATCAATCACCAAACAAAACCACCAGAAAATCCACCATAATGTCCTCAGAACCAATACACCACGACCATCATGAATAATCTAATAAATAATCTTTTCAAACCAAATTTATTGGCTTACATTATAAACGGAAGCCTAGAAAGAGCGAGACGGTGAATCCGTCACATTAAATTTCACTTGAGAGCAAAAGAGAACGAGCTATTTGAATTTGAAGATAGAAAGAGAGGGGTGATTTCAGTCCGTCATAAATAACTGGGACAAAAACAATGGGCAATGGATCGCTGTGAGATACGTCTTCTTTAGGGGTCCCCTTTGCCCCCGCGGAGGGTATAAAGGGGTATCTGAATGCGGGCGGGACAGTCTCGTGTTTTTTTGTCGATCGCATGCGCATCGCAATGGATTTAGTGCTTAGATAGTCTTTTGTAGACCTGTTGTTGCTTTGTGAATTAATATAACTTAGTTAGGTTATGGCTTTACAAAATTCTGCATCCACGTAATTAAGCTTCTAATTAATAAAAAAAACTTTGTGCCGGAACATCTGTAATTCAAAGAATTTATTCGATAGGAAAATACTCAATGCTTTCGTAAACAAAACGAATATTAAATACCAACATCCAGTTTAGCTAATATCTCGGGACTTAATCGCGCTAAAAAACTATTTTTTTATTTACCTCGACGTTAAGTCCCGAGATATTACCTAAACTATGTGTTCGAATCGCGAAAGTTTAAAAATTACAATTACCAACATCTATACAGTAAAAACGCTTATTCCATGCCATTAAGACCGTAAACAAAAATCTCAGTGCTTAAAACCACTACCAGTGGACAGCAGGCCCAAACTTTTGCCGATCTTAAAGGCATAATTTTGAACTACTACTGAAGATGTAAAATTTAAATTAATATGTGTGAAAATAAGCTGCATGCAGCGCAATGTATATAATAATAATTATGATTAGCCAAATAAGTATGGGTATATATATAATATCCTTGTAATACCTTTGGGTCTAACACTGAACACTCTTCTATAAAAATTTTCAAATGACTGAATTTCGATATAATAGTTTAGGTAATATCTCGGGACTTAATCGCGCTAAAAGACTATTTTTATTTACCTCGACGTTTCGGCCAAGTTGCATTGTTTTTAGCGCGATTAAGTCCCGAGATATTACCTAAACTATATGTTCGAATCGCGAAAGTTTAAAAATTTCGATATAATGTTTTAAAATAAAGTGAGCAATATTAACTTCTCCGTGATATAAAATAATATAGCATTGCAGGCAAAAATATAAGCGAAAAATTGATAAAACAACCCTCACTTTCATTTAATATTACTATCTAACTTATCTTATCTAAAAACTATTGATTAATCTGGGTCTACTTATATTCCAGTGTATAAGAGTATTTTATTATTTTATTTATGTAGGTATTAGTATCAAGAGTAGGTGTGAATAATTATGTACTATATTTTTTTATTGTACACCACCGTCTATTCATTCTTCTGTTACAGTCCATCCAAAGGTTGTCTGGAAGAGATCGCTTAAAGAGATAAGATCGCCCATTGTTCTACCACAAATTTTTATTTATTTCGTCAATCCAACAGCGTTACATGACATAGTATAAATATTAAAGTTATGATACGTAAGTAAGGCAGATGATTGTAATATTTTAATTGTCATTGTTTATATTTTTTGGTATACAATAAAGTGTCTTGTATTGTATTGTATTGTAAATATGTATATTATGTTAACTAAAAACAAAAACAAAACAATAACATTACAATCTTCACACCAAAACTGAACAATTAAAACATGCCAACCTTTAGTCGCACTCCCACGCATTCTTGTCGACTCGCATGCGCAAGCGCACCTGTCAAGCACAATTAAAGATGGCGCCTGCATCGCCCCACGCCGCGAACTAATTGACTTTTCATGTACCAAATTCAAAATTAAAATGCAGCTACCTGTGCGGCCAGTGCGCAGTAGCTTGTTGACTTAATGATCTAGTTGTTTTTTTTTTACTTTTTCGTGGTGAAAGCACAAGTGACAATTAAAGGAGGTGGTTTTCATTTGTTTGTGTATAATTTAAAGAATTTAATTTGTGTTAATAGATTTTTTACTTTTACTGTTTGGTGCAAATCTGCGCTTTTTGAAGCGGTTAAATCTAGTATTTTGTGCCCGATTTATAAATATATATTCGAATATAACTGTCACTTAAAAGTTTAATCAAATCAATTTGAAGCTGTTTCAAGCTTCTTTCTTATTGAAGTGCAGAATGCAGTTTTGATAATAATTTAAATGTTCCTAAATTTAAATTATTATCAAAACTGCACGTTATGAAAAAAGAAATGAACAGGATGACATAATGTCAAAATGTTTTCAAGGTTTCATTTTATTTAAACCATACTCAAAACTGTCTGTGTTACCAGCCTTAAATGATTTAAACCAGTTTACGTTGAGAAAACATATCAAAAAATAAGAATACTTCTTTATGAATGTCTGTTAGTTAATAAGGTTTTGTTCTTGTATAATTTTGGTAATATCTCGGACTTAATCGCACTAAAACCTATTTTTATTTACTTCGACATTTCGGGCAAGTTGCATTAGCCATGGTCTTGAAGAGACTCAAAATCAGTTAACTAACTAAAATAAATTTAAAAAACAATAGTTTTTATAGATATTACCTAAACTATGTGTTCGAATCACGAATGTTTAAAAGTTACAATTGTTCTTGTATGTTTCTGAAATCGAAATCTACAAGATTTTTGATTAAACCGAAAATCCTATTACGTATACAATTATAAATAAAAATTATTTTTTAAACCAAAAACCGACTTGCGGGATGTATTATACATACATTTTAAAAGGCCAACTAGACACCATAGTTACTGCAACAATACAATATAATGATACAAAATAGTTTACGTACGTGGAGATAAATATATAAATAATCAAGCTATGCCTCGCGACTTTGCCTGCGTTTGTCTGGCGAAGCCGCGGGACTTATAATACTTCGGACTTATAATATTAATGTGATAAGATCCAGTTTTTTTACATTTATTAGTTTAATTGTAAGTGCCTGAACATGGAAGAGACTGGTTGCCCACAACACAGGGTATCCTAGTGTGGGAACTAGAGAGCTTATAAGTTCAATAGCATATAATTATGTACCTGTACATGTTCAGAAAAAATATTTCATTAAGAATTTTTATATGCTCTATAAACTAGCATTTGACCACAATCTTACGTGATGGGAAGCGATACTTTAGCCAAAGATGTAATATAAGATTATACCGTTCGGGGAACAAAGACAAGGGCAATGTGTTGCGTTTGTGAAGCGAAACACTTCGAGCGAACCGGAGCTATATCAACCAAAACATTTTTACTTTTGGCAGTTTGTCTTGTTGTTAAAATTACCTCTCATAAGCCGGTAATTTAACTATTTAATGTGAAAATGTAAATTTTGAAGAAAGCTTCATTATTTACATACATAGTTTCGTTTCCGGTATCACACGCGATCTCGATCTGTTTCTAAATTCAAAGCAAAGTCCACAAAACCCGCTGATGTCAGTAAATCAACTCAACGTGAAGAATATTTCAATCAACTAAACATCCTCTATAAATAGCGGCCATTTCCTACGGAACCCTAATTAATGGCGTAAATCTGAAACCTCTTAAAGCGGAATTCTAATTCTATATATCGAGTGTCTGTCTGTGGAAATAGAATTTTGAGTGGTTTTATTCTCGTGAGACTAGGTTGAATTTTACCTGATATAACATTTTGTTTTGAATGTGACATTTCACGCACTATCTTAGATTAGAAGAAAAACATGGGCATGCATAATAAAATAACTAAATAATTCATTCTAAAAACAAAAAAAAATAATTTTAGTACCTTTGAAAACTATAGCAAAATAAAATTCCCACGGAGTATAAACTTCAAAATTAAAAAAAATATATATTCACTGGGCCCCACAGATGCACTCATCAAATTTAGTTACTCTTATGTCAGATTCTCAAATTTCAGGCATCTGAAGAAGAACCTGGCAAGAAACATGGTGCGTATTTCATTCTCATTTTTTTTTTGCAAATATAAACTTTGTGTCCCAATAAGCATAATCTTAGAGTAATCAAGTCACGACTATACAGATATCTTCTAGGCTAACATACTGCACCGTCGACCACATCTTCACTTACCGTTCGCTGAGATAGTCGTCAAACTTTGCATATCGACAAAAAAAAAGCCTTCTGAATTTAAGTGTCGGAGACTAAAATAAACAAACAAACGCAATCACACTCACAACCCCAAACTAAGTTCAAAGACTGGTATTGTAGGTGCCGGAAACATTTACATATCACACACCCAATCACACTAATGTCCCTTGAGAAGTAAAAAAAAATGAAATGAAATGGAGATAACAATATCAATACTACAAAGTTTTCTTAATCTTTTGAATGTAAATAGGATACCTCTACGTAAATAGAAGTAGTACAGTTCTGTTATACCTTTATTTGCTTTGTTTCCAAATGTTCATCTTTGTACAGAGCTAGACGTAAAGACAGTGAAATATCAAAGTGGATCGAATAGATACTAAGCAGGAGGATACGTAACAGACAAACTGACAAACGTTTATGTAACAAATCTGGAGACTTGAAGAGTTATAGCGGCTGACGGATTTAGATTTACTAGGCTGAATTATCGCTGTCTGTATGACAAGACAAATTGGCCGAGACGATTTGATAAGCTCTGAAATTTTGAAGGGAGCTTGTGTAACTGAACGTACCAATCTAAATACAAAATGAAAGTTCCTAAAATCCAGCAACAAGTACTAAACGGCTTCTTGCTTTGAAGACCCAGTTGGCGCAGTAAACAGGTGTACGCCCTCTGCGCCGTAGATCCTGGATTCGATTCCCGACAGGAGCACAAATTCCTTCCCAAGGGATATTTGTGTTTCTGGTTCTGGGTGTGTGTGATGTGAATGTTTCCGACACCCACGATACAAGTCTTTGAACTTAGTTTGGGGCTGTGAGTGTGAATGCGTTTGTTTGTTTGTTTGCTTACTTAGTTAGGTGCGCCTCCGCCTTCTGAGCAGGGGTTATTGGGTATCGGGTTCGATTTCAGCGGAAACACAAGTTTTCTCCTCAAAGGAATATGTGTTTTTGGTTCGTGTGTTTGTATGTGCGATGTGGATGTTTCCGGGACCCACGACACAAGTCATTGAGGTGTGAAGTGAGTGTGAAAGCGTTTTACAAGACGAAAGTTACTAATATCCGGCAGCAAGTTATAAAAGGTATTTTACTAAAAACATTAAAGAAATGACTATTTTAAAGACATTTGTGAAGTATATTTTTGGTCCCAATGGGTCGAATGATGTCCCAAGAGGTATCTGATATTTTACAAACTTCCCTATGTAAGTATACTGTTAACATTATTATGCTTCTTTTTGCTTCGAAGTTGTCGGATAAAAACTAGCTTTTACCTGCTCTAAAATTAATATCGAGTAGAGCTTAAATCTTATATAATTTTACTAAGCGTGCGTCGCGACTTCATCCTCTTTAATTAAAGTAAAAGTAGTTTGTGTTAAACCTGAGTGTAAGCTATGTACATTGCAAATAACATTTAAATTTTACCGACTTCAAAAAAGTAGGTACTATGTTCGACTGTATGTATTTTATTTTTAATGTATGTTTACCGATTTCTCCCCCATTTGTGGACCGATTCTCAAAATTTCCTTTTTTTTTGGTAGATTATACTTCAGAGGTAGACCCATATAAATTTTATCGAAATCAATCGAGCCAAAACCATAATATAATCGGTGAAGTCGGTTTTTTTAAGCTTTGCTTACGTTCAAATTATACTATATACTCGGATACATTTGACATCACTTTAAGTTCAGAAATAAAAACTTTATGTATAATCTTTCATTCCCCAACACACCACCTTACTGCAACTCTAGTAAAAAATATTAAGATCATCATTTTATTTTATTTTAAATGAACTGCTAAAATACCAATTTCCATCAGCGTAACTTCATAAAAAAAAATTTGACATGAACTTTCATCCCCCAATGCACCACATTAATGCACCCTTGGCAAAAAAATAATAATAATTTAATTTTAAATTTTAAATGTTCCAATTTGATAGCAATTTCCATCGCTATAAGTTAAAAAACAAAGATCTTTTATACAAACGCTTTCACCCCATTTAACCCTCTTCGGAGTGGAATATCCAAAAATCCTTTCTAAGTACACTCTATGTACTAATACCAATGTACACTCCAAATTCCAAGTGTCTACGACCAGCGGTTTAGGCTGCGCGTTGTCTCTAAGTCAGACAGTCAATCAGTGAATCAGTATGTTAGGACATAGTTTTTTTTATCGGAATACGCAAGCATTTGACTATTATCTTACCTGATGGAAAGTGATGACGCGGCTGAAGATGTAACATGCTTGCCTAGAAGATGCCTATTTACTCGAGACTTAAAGACTCCCAGATTACACCGATTGGGGAACAAAGACGCGGTAAATGAGTTGCACTCCTAGATTCTTATAGTACTAGTCTTTCACGCCGAACTGAGAATAATGTATAAAAAAATATCATTTAAATATTTCATCATCATCTTCTAATCATAGTCATCGAGGCACACCTTGATTCGTAAGTAATCAATTCAAACTAGATGTATATTTGAGTTCAGCCAAAACAACCCTTATTTCTTCTTCAGAGTTTCGTCGTTTCGAACAGATAACAAAAAAGTATAATAATAAGTAGAGTCCAGATATCTTCTAGAGCATGCTACATCGTTGACCGCACAATCACTTTCCATGAAGTGATTAAGAAATAGCAGTCAGTTGCCATATACAAAAAAAACAAAAAAAAGCTCTACGCCTCCCTTAGTTTTATAAAAATAGTACATAAAACAGAACAATACCATACATCCAGCCCAGGGTTGTCACCTAAATCCGTGATCATCTAATGTCATAGGTGGCTGGCAGCCAGCCAACACGGAAATACCTATGTCTGAATTATACGACACAATCTGGTGGCTATTGAGCCTGATGGTTCATCGTAATGGGAATTATGGATGGGAACTTGTCCATGTCTAATCAATTTAGTCCGTAATGCCTGGTGATGTAGTTATTGGCATACGGCCCCTGACTGATATATTATTATTATGAGATTACTGGTGGATCATGCAGTGGTATGCTAATGCAATTGTTATTTCAATGCTTAAAGGTTTTGGACAACCCTATATAGTTAGAATATTTGTTACAGTTAGACTGTTGTTTAGAACTACCCGTGGTTTGGTTGGAAGAGCACACCTTCTAAGCATCTATCGGGTTCGATTCCCGGCGAGAACACAAGTTTTCTCCCTAAGAAAATTTTGTGTTTCTAGTTCAGGGTGATTGATGTATGATGTGAATGTTTCCAAAATCCCCGACACACGATATCGAACTTACTTTGTGGCTGTGAATGTGAAAATGAGTGCCTCTTTGGGGCCCATGTGTATAAACGATTTTGATTTGATTTGAAAGCGTTTATGTTTATGTTTACGTGGTGTGACAGCTTAGTCCGTTTTATCGGATGAAGTTATTTTTTTTTCCTTTTAGTCCTATTCATTGGACAAAAAGGAATCAAATTTTCTCATAGTCCGACTCATTGGACAAAGAGGAATCACAGGTTCTCATGGTATGATAAATTTACCGAACATAAATGAAAGCATTGTAAGCCCGAGCGGGAGTCAAACCAGAGTCAACAAGTCGCAAGAGCTACCGTTGCGCTGTTCTGGCGACACTCTTGCTTACTAGTTGTATGGATTAATACGCACTCCAGGTGTCAGGATTTTTAAAACTAGCTGTAACCATTTGACACTTACTATCAACTGTTGTCTTACGACCGGAACCAAACTAACGGTGAATAAAACTAACGAATTATTAAGGCCTCATGATTAATGTTCATTCCGCTAAGTTCACCGACTCCAAGTGCATTACCTCAATAAGCAATAAGGCCATCATCAGGTCATTAATTAGCTAACGTTCTCCAGACGCACATTGCCCGGTCAGTTCGCTGATTGACCGGCGAATCTTCGGAAACAATAACACCTGGCGATCCTCATTGTACATCAGCGGGGGTGTAAATCAAACAAATGGTTTAGTATTGTGCTGGCGCCGGGAATTGTGCATATATACTTACATGGATGCATCTATACTAATATTATAAAGCTGAAGAGTTTGTTTGTTTGTTTGAACGCGCTAATCTCAGGAACCGCTGGTCCGATTTGAAAAATTCTTTCAGTTTTGGATTGTACATTTATCGAGGAAGGCTATAGGTAATATAATATTTTCAAAAAAATTAGGGATCCGTATTATAGATATACTTAGGTTAATTATGTATTATTGTTTAAGAATGTTTTTTTTTTAAATAAATGAAAAAAATGCGCCGCCGTGTTTCTTGCCAAGCTCTTCTCGTAATTTTGCGAATCTGGCAGTAGAGTCATAAACTCTCATGAGTGCCTCTTTGGGGCCCCTGTGAATAAACGATTTTGATGTTGATTTTGATTGACTTTGACTACTATCTCAACGGACTTCAAGTGATGATGCTTACTTAGAAAATACCTATGTACTCTTGACTTAAAGTCTCAGGTTTATACCGTTCAGGGCAATGAGTTTCACTCCTTCCCAGTTCGGATGATAAACTTAGAAGCAAAACGCTTTGAGCGAACTGGAGGTCTGTCTACCATAAATGGATTTTAAACGTTTGACAGTTTGTTTTGTTGTTAGATGGTAAAACAAGCATTGTAGAGCTAACTCGTGTCATTTTTGTGCACACTCTCCGAAATGTAAACGATAGAAAACCAATAAGCTATATTCCGATAGGATATAGTTGGTTGACTCGCAGAACGTCCCATTCTCAATTGGTCACGCAGTCGCAAAACGTCCCATTCTCATAGTTAAACGCTGGATGCAAGCCGCTTACAACCGTTACCGTTGCTAAGATTCTTTTAACCTTTCTTGAACCAGCTAAGCACTAAATCAAATCAAGCAAAAGTTTATTCATCCAAGTAGGTTTTAGTTTGCCAGAGACATGCAGTTGTATAAACAAAAAAAGAAAATGAAGCAATACATAGTTGAGTTGAGAACAGATACAAAATTTTAAAGTCCTTCCACCTTGATTTTCCTGTAAAATTTATGAAATTTTAAGAGCATGAATCAAAAATAATCCCACCTGTCTTCCCACACAAATATGAATATATTTATATCCCCAAATAAATAGGTCACTCAACTCTAATATTTATAATACAGTCCATCAAAAACATAAAAAATAATGCATCTGATAATTCTGATATTACATATTACATATAATTTTGATATTGAGCGGGAAATGATATTCATAATATATGACTACGATTATGATTACGTTGTTCGTGAGTTTTAATGAAATATTTTCAATATATTTTTATTATAATGATAATATGAATAATAAGATGATTGTCAGTTGCGTGGTGATTTTATTTAATGGGTCGTATAATGCGTGATATACGTATATGTTATGAATGAAGCAATTAATATTTTTTCTGTTACTAAAATTTTACTACACTTTGGGACAGTTTTCTTATTATTACACTAATATAAATATAAAAATCGAAAGTTTATGTATGTGCAAGTATGCTTGAAACGAGGTTTCTCTGTAATGACTACTCAGGTTTGGATTAATATTTTATTAGTAAATTTAGAACCCTGGAGTACTTAAGACACAATTTGATATCCATGTGATATCCAAACAAATGCAGATGAAATTGCAGAACACAGCAAGTAAAGAATAAAACCTTTTTTGTTGGTTTTGACAGGTTATGAAACCTATACACAGTATATTTTTTTTATATAATTATTGTTTTATTAAAAACTGATTATGTATTTAAAACATTCTAACTTAAAAAAAAAGAAAATAAAATTTTTATAATAGAACGAATGTAGACGACAAAAACAATCTAGAAAACTTAAAAATAATGTCGGTAATAAAACACAAAACATTGCCACGGAAATGCCAATTATCTCTACAAGTGGCCGACTCAATAAAAATGATAAATAACACAGAAAAATCCAACAAAAATACAGTAACAATGTTCTATCTTTCAACACTGACATTAGAATTGTTGCAAGATTATACATGATAGCATTATGATCCACATGTCATCTCAGTTTATTGTTAGCCCCCCACCCACGCTGTGAAATATTAAAGTAACATATTTTTCATGTTTTACGATACCGTCTTATGATTTTATGATCGAAAATAATAATTTGGTGTTAATCGGTAACGCCTACGTTACTGTTTCTTCCGTCTCTGACTTGAATGGATGAGTGACTACAATGTTGTCGACGATGATTGATTGTTCCTATTGGTCAGCGGTGTTAATGAATAGGCAGTGCTACTACCAAAATAAGGTTAATGTAATAGTTTACCAACCTCGACCACATCATCGCTTACCAATGCTGTCTAGAGTGAATAGGTACCTTCTAGGCAAGCATGTCCCATCTTCGGCCGAATCTTCACTTTCCATCAGATGAGGTAGTGGTCAAATGATTGCCTTACCAGCATAAAAAAAAATGGAGAGATGTTGGTCAAAGCTGCAACTACTAATGGCTGGGTATCTACACATTTTTTTAAATTATAATGACACTGCCATCTTTCGACAATAACGTATATCACAGAGATAAATCATTTAAACAACTAGCGGTGCCCTGCGGCTTCGTCTGCATTAGTCAAATTAATTATTCTAGGTTACTAGCTATCTACTTTTAAGATTTCAGCTAAATCAGTGTTAAGCGGTTTGTTTAAATTATACTTTTACATATATAAAAGACACGAAGTAAGGATACATGCCCCAGCAGGGTAGAAGCTGCGAGTTTGTTAATACACCGTGTATCTTACTATATAGGTAGAGGTACTTCAAGTTCTCAAGCCTATTACCAGAGGTAGCGTGCCCATCATAAATGGCGGCATTGTCTCTCTGAATTGCAATGCCAATGCGTTGTTGATATTAAATTAGATTTATTTTAATATACGAAGCAAATAAAGAATGATTTTCAATGACGGTCAATAATCATCAATCGTAAATAAATAAATCCAAACATATCGTCCGTCACAAGGATAACATCTCTATCCGGCATTAGGTGTTGTTATGGCAAAGTCGTACCCTTGATAGTTCATTTCCCTGCGCACCATTAGAGACGGCAATAAAAACTGCATTTTGACAAATTCAAATGAAACACATTAACGTCCAACATACTCTAGAACAGTTTTACGGTCTATCCCATCGGCTATTACAGTCTAAAAACAAATAAACAGAAATAAAACGCCGCTCGAAACTGCGCAAGCATTTTAATGTATTTCGAAACACAAATAATAATCATCACTCAGCAGATCCGGCGAGAAATGTGACTAATATATTATGTCAATAAAAAATATGTCGCGACGCGTCAACCGACACGAGTTTTAATTTAAAAGATACAAGTATAAGAGATGGTAATGTATGAAAGTGGCGGTAGGAGAGGTTGCAGACATTCTGAGTAAGGCCGGTTTACAAGGACACATATTTTCTTCGCAAGGTGCTTATTAATATTTATTTAAACTAACTGATTGACAATATCTTAATGCAAGAGACATGTATGTGTAACGAATCGATAAGATTTAGGGTCTTGTATTAATTCTTTACTGCATTAAGACATATAGCAATTAGCCAATTAAATGACTCAATTAATAGTAAGTAGCAGCTTGAAGGTTGCGAGTCTATTGACTGACGAGCAAAAAGACTAATCGGCGATAATATGCTAATTGAGTCTCAATTGCAGAGCTGCAGCCAACCCCTTTTACCATCACAACCAGACAAATTGTCAACAAATATCTTGACAACTTCAATGAACAAATATATATTGCTAAAAACAAAATAAAATTGCTGAAATAATCTCAAATACCCACAAACATTATTTTAAAATGGCGCTTCAGATCATCGAATAAGGCAGAAAAGAAAACATATCTTTCAATAAAAAGTTTTGTCAGATTTAATTTCTGATAAAATCACCTTTGGTATCAGCGATGACAACGTACCTAAGTTGTACCGACATAGCTTTAAGTAAAGTATTATAACAATAAATAAACTTATACTTGAGTCTGCCTTTTTTGTGACTTAAGTCGAGATCGTTTTATCAAAATCTTAACACCCTGACCTTATTTCTGTCAAATTATTGAGTGTCAAAAATATGAAAATCTCTTCACCAAGTTTTCGTAAAGTTTCATTCGGAAAATCATATTTAGCCTTGTCAACGCACCTTAGTTACATAGCTACGTGGCTCTTCGACTGTATCTGTCAAACCAAACGCAAGACGATGATGATTCGTCACGCAGGGGACATATTTACGATCAGCTGGCGAGCGTGGGTTATTAACAGCGGACTTTATGGCCCGATTATAAGGCCGTAAGTCTACTAAAGAACACGGAATTACGTGATAGATATGATACGTTCTTTGACCTATTTGTGATCCTATTTCTGGGTTTGATCGATATGTCTACGTGGCTTTTTTAGTCGCAAATTGATCAGATGTTTGGTACACAAATTGTTTGATTATGTTGATTTAGCAGCGTGCCTGTGAGATTTTGTTTGCTAGTTGAATTGTTGTAAAATACCAGTATACTAATAAACTCTAAGTTGAACTACATTTACATACAGTAAGTGGATTCTAGTAAGCTCCTTTGCAAATCAAATCAATCAAATCAAATCAATTTATTTCATACAAAATAGAGTTTACAATATCAGATGTTAATAAAAGGTTTAGATTGTCCATCTATCCTGTCATATCATGACATATGAAATATAGTAGAGTCACATAATTATTATATTAAAAATTAATTATGTCAATGTTTGTTGTAAATGTAAATTACAAACTAAGTATTAATTAATTGCTATTTAAGTTTTTTTTTATATACTAGATATGCAAGCATTTGACCGCTATCTCACCTGATGGAAAGTGACGATGCGGCCAAAGATGCAACATGCATTCAAGTGTTAGTAGTTTTAGATAATAAAGGCAATTGGTCCGTAGACTTGCATAGTCATTATATGTTTTTTAATGTCGATAGGTAAGCATTTTGACCACTATTACACCTGATGGTAATTTTGCGAATCTGGCGGTAGAGTCATTAACTTTCATGAGTGCTTCTTTGGGGCCCATGTGAATAAACGATTTTGATTTGATTTGATGCGGCCGAGCTGTAGCATGCCTAGAACGTACCTAGTCACTCATGACTTGAAGACTCTCGAATATACTCTACCAATGGTAAAGTTTAATATGTTAGAGAAAGACCAAGTATAACAGTGATGATAGTTATAAATACTGACCTCTCAAGAGAACCTCCTACTGCTTTTTACAGCTTACTCTACCAAGCAGTTTGTATAATTTATTTATTTTTTATTACCGGTTGTCTGACTCATGATTTGTCGCTTTGGCCTTTTGGCGCCAACATTCGACGATTATCGTTTCATAATCTCTAAAAACGTCTCTTTCCGCTAATTTGATTTATTCAAAAACATTTTCAAAACTTGTTATGACATAGAAAGCTTGATTTATTATGATTTCTGCATCAAGGATGGAATTCGCTTAATGTAATAAACAAAAATGGTAATAAACTGACACAAATAATGTTACGAGCTTATGCCAAAATGACCTCTAAGTTTCAGACGTGTTTTTCCATAATATGTCACTTAAGAATGACACTTGTCATTTCGTTTATTTATAGTTTTATTTGCCGTCTGCTAGAGCTGGTTTTTATTATTTGATATAACATTTGAACTTAATGAAGGTCGGTCAACAACTTTTGTATCTTTTGTGGTGTCATAAATTCGAAACAAATCGACTTTACCTATAGTTAAAATTTCCTTTCTTGTTCGAATTAGCATAATAATAATATGTTACTCTTAAAACATATATTTAATCTATTAATTAACAGTGGAAGTGGTATAATAACTAATTGCCCACGTCTTTGTTCTTCTATACTTTATATACCAAAGTCTTAAAAATCAATAATGTTATTATTTTATAAATAGAATACTACTTACATAATTACTTCACGTTACAACAATAATTATAAAAAAAAATAGTATGAGTTTGTCTGTGAAAAACTGTATGCGAAGAAAGTTACTGTTACTTCATCATTTGCTGGCAAAAGTCAGCAAGATAAGTAAACATAAGTAAACATAAGAGCACAATAGCACACAATAAGTAAACATAAACATCGCAACAACGCTTTCACTCTCTCAGCCCCACACTAAGTTTGATGACTTGTGTCGGAAATATTCACATCTCACATACAATCATAACCAGAAAAACAAATTTTCCTTTGGGAGAAAACTTGTTTTCCCACCGGGAATCGACCCCTGCTTAAAAGACGAGCGCTCACCCAACCTAACCAACGGGCAGTTCAAGTGAAAATGTTTAAGACTAACCCTCAATGCTGGTTTTTAGATCCAACCTGTGTAGGGTGAGCACGGAGTGCTGTCTTTGAAATATTATAATAATATATTAGTACCTGGATGACCGGTTTTTTTTTGGTAAATGACGTTTTCTAAATGAGGCCTAGATCGATTTAGCGCCCCCGACACCCCATATACAAATTTCATGAAAATCGTTGGAGCTGTTTCCGCGATTCAGATTATATGAGAACTAGCTGCGCCCCGCGGCTTTGCCCGCGTAAGTCCCGGACCAGTCAGAATTCGGGGTTAAAAAGTACCCTATGTCCTTTCTCGGGCTCTAGACTATCTGTGTACCAAATTTCGTTCGTTCAAGTTAGATGTATACGGGACTATATTTTTACATGGCCTCAAAGAGGCACTCTTGTAAACAATATGATATAAAAATATGAATATGTTTTCAGTAGTTGTGAATGCCTTCCATAAAAATATAACAGCATAAATGTTCGCAGTATCAGTAGCCAAGTCTGCTCACGCAAACGCTAGCAAATTGACCATAAACTAACACGTTTACAAAGTAAACTTATATCTGAACTCTCTCTCTCCAAGTCTAATGAGACACCAACCAATAAACATATAGCTTTGTTGCTGTAACTATTAAAAAAATCGAACTACCGCCCTGTCACATCCTACAGACTCCTAGACTCGGATGCTGCATAGAACGACCTCCTCACCACCTAGAATCCCATATCAAAATGAGACAAATCACAAACACACTCGCACAGAATTAGAATGTGGGTAGTTAGAAACAAGGTTGGAAGTCGCACGTATGAACCGAAGGTTAAGATTTAAAATTTCGCGCTCGCCACGACCATCGCGACATTAAATTGTAATCGAACACTTTACACTGACGGTCGCTGCGAAATATCGCGTTCGGATAGTATAAATATGCACTTATCTTTCTTTTTAGTTAACGTACGTTTGCATTATACAGGCTGAGTCTGTACCCACGTGTGCTGCGAATAAAATTTTAGTGTACCCGCATTGTTCTATCTATAGGGGGGTTTGGCACGCGTGTGAGGGAGACGGTATAGGCCATTTTGTTAAGGCAATAACGAAGCGGGGCAAGTGTCTATAACTTGAGCCGGTTCGGAATGGCGGCTTTTTATCGGAGGTGGAAAGTTGAACTTTTCTACTGCTTTGATTTTTCAGTTTAGTTTGTAGTTGTGTTAGGTGAACATGTTGAATAGTAGTAATACTTACGTTTTTACATATTTGCAAGTCTTGGTTTGTTTTTTGTCAGATGGTATTATTGTCGATCCGTTGTTGTTGTATTGCTGATAATGGCTGCTACAATAGGATTCATTTGATTCGAACGGACCAGCGCGGCGTGAGGACGCGAGCTTGGGTACGTTTGAGGCAGTGTGAGGTAGCCATTACCATTCATCTAGACATGAGAACGTGTGTCCGTCAAGTTTGCACCATCTAATAACTAAAGCTTTCATACTACTAATTTGCTGAGTCTTACTCACTCCATAGTTGGCTTTCTATATTTTTTTCTCTATAGATAATAAAGTTCAGTGAACCAAACAAATGCGAATATTTAAATTCAAATTTATTTATGATTATGGGAATTAGTGGCTCTAATTTAAAAAAACACTAGATTTATTTATTAATAAAATTGAATACTCGCTGTATACATAATCTCGTCCATAACCAGGAGTACAAAATGTCTCTTAGGAAGAAAAAATGTGCACCTACCTGGAATCAAACTCAGGACCTACGACGCAGAGGGTAGAGTCCTGCCAGCTGCGCCAATTAGGTTTCAAAAAATATTTTGCAAAGAGGCATCACACCCTGTATAATGTAAAATTATGTCAATCTCAAACTTATTGTTTCTTTTCAGGTAAGGCCGGTTACTACCATTTCGGGACCTAAAGTTGAAATAGTAATTAAATATCTAGACCTGTGATTGACATATAAATTGATCGGTCTGAAACTGTCAGTCCGTCTGTCGGCTCACTTGATTGACAGATTTTGGCTGTAATTGACATAAATCATATTTAATCGCACGCTTGTTGGACTGTTCTTGTAATACTTTACAGGTTTTGTTTTATATTGAGAGATTTGTGATTAAGTTGTGTCTTGAGTTCGGTACATGAATCGCTGGTTAAAACTATTAAGGAATTTGCTGAGACAGGTATAAGAGGAACAATGAAACGTTTCTTAACAAACGCCTTGATTCCCAACGTGCAGTAATTGCACTAAGTTTGAAGATTAGAAAAAAACAATCTAATATTTCCACGCGTTACCTTGGGTAACCGCCACTATATAATCAACGCAATATGCAACTTTATGTACATAAGCATTAGGGGGATAGTTGGCTACGGTTAATATGGGGTTCTCGCATTTACATATATCTATTGATACATAATCACCTGGAAGCGGGTGTTATCATACATATTGGTGTCAGACTATTAAAAGAAAGGAATACCGCAAATATTTATAACATAAACGCTTTCACATACACAGCCCGACACTAACTTCAACGACTTGTGTCGTGTGTGCTGGAAATATTTACATTACACACAAAACTTGTTATTAAAAACGTTTATTATTCTTACTGCGAAGGAGAGGAACTCATAGGCCGCATCTTTATTTTACATCAGGTAAGATAGTGGTCAAATGCTTGGCTATCCAGCATAAAAAAATCTTGAGTTTGGAAATCAAACCCGATCGAAGAAGGCGGCGAGAAAGGCAGGCGAACCGCTCACCCAACTATGCCAAAGGGCAGTTTAATATTTATAAATGGTATACAAAGTATTTGTCGATTTAAGTATCGTTCTTTCTCATGACATTTTAACGAACTTCGTGAATATACAGCATTCTATATATATTAGAGTCAAAATTCTGTGAAATAGAGCGCAAAATCTTGTAGCATAAAATATATTGTTATTGTTACTTAATATGATCCTTTACAAGGAGTAAAAACCGGCGTTATTAAGGTCGTCGCTGATTATTTTCTTCTCTCCTATATTACATTTCAACATTATAACATTTCAAGTATTTCTAGTTCTTGGAAAAAAAGATGTTATACTTCGTTTCTCTTGCTAACATCCTTCGTAAACCTACAAACTTTTCCATCTCGATGTTGGCCCAAGTTGTCGATATCGGGAATTCGAAATAAGACGTTCTAAACCTCGGAATCAATCTATCAATCAATAAATCGCGCTAAAGATTGAGATATTCCACTCACAGGGCAGACGGAACACCGTACAACCGGTTACAGTAACTTATTTTCATTTGTAGAAGCAATTGAAAGAATCTTTTCCAATTTTCCAAGTTGTCCATAACTCATGATAATATCTCTAAGCTAAGTATAGATAATAAGTAGTGAGAATGTAAATCTTTTTATAATTATAATTTATTAAATTATATTCTTATTTCTACGTAAGTTTGTATTATCTATTACTTTTCTCACCATTATGACCTTGGCTTATTGTAATGTGCTAAACCTAAAATTATTACATTTGCTAGCAGTTGGTCTTCCTTCAAAATAAATAAAAAATATTTTTAATGTAGAATTTAGTGTTTCTTTCATTTTTATACTTTTTTAATTACTTTTGATGACATGCGTACCTATTTGAGCCTGTGAGAATATATTTATTTTCGATTTGTTAGTGCTATCTGCACCTACAGTAACGTATATATATATATATTATAAGCAAGATTGTTTAATCAACAACATTAGTAATGTACAAAAATTTGCGACAACACCAAAACTCTAATATTTAAGATAATCTATCTATTTTAGACTCGACATTCTTAACAACTGCAGCAGTTGACCTACTGTACATTTCTCCACACCATCTTGGAGGGTGATCCAAGGGTGGTGTTGAGGGGGTGTTTACCGCGCCCGTGACGGATATATCCCGCGTAGACACCCGTCAATCACCCGCGGTATGATGAGAATTAATATTTCACCAGCTCGAGGGAATGGGTGATCTTGGTACTTAAGGATTTGCTTTGAATATAGTTTTTATAATAATACCCTGTGATAAGATTGTCAATGATTTTATTATTAGTTCTACCCTATAGAAGAGATTATATGATTATTAATATGATTATATTCAATTTTAACTGTTTTAAAAAACTGGAAGTTACAATTGCTTTTTGTAAGTAAATTAAGTTTTTATTTATTTATGATATAGCCGCATCGGAGATAAAATGCGACAAAATAAGTTTTCATACTGTTAAATAAAAATAATATGACGTCATAACCTGTCAATGAAATGTCACTTCATTGACTTTTCACATAGACAAGTAGTTTTGCCACATAGGTTTTTATATTCAAAGTTCCTTTCAATGTATTGCCTTCTGCAATACAGTTTCTACATATAACTATAAGCAAGAGGTATTGATTTTACAAATATATGTACTGGAAAATTTTCGCAATAAAGAATTTTGTAAACATTTCTATTGTAGAGTAGAAAGTACTTTTTTCAAACTACCCCCAAACATAAAACAATACAATCCAAACACCATAAAACAATAGTTCTTGCGCAGTCGGGTAAAAATAATTTAGCCTTCTTAAGTTTATAAAAATCTAAAATGAGAATCTCTTCAAGTACCAAGGCCGTTGGAGCGTGTACACTCGTCAAATACGTGTAGACGTCAATGTGGAATCAATCAAGCCCCCCGAAGGGGCGGGGGGTCCTTGACCTGTCGCACCACCTTGACGGCTGATGGATGCCCAGACACGGTTATTGCGAGGTTAGAACAAGAAACCGATAAAATTATGGAGGATTCTAGAAAGCGAATATATTTATAGCTTGGTAAAATAATGCCATTGGATTGTATCGCTTGTATTTATTCCTAACGCAGGAACACGTGGTTTCTAACCAATTAAATTATATTTTCTCTATTTTCTTTTTCTATTTCAAAGTTATCATAAATTATAAAAAATCTACCCTCTATTATTATATTTTTAATTGTAAGGAAACTTAGTACTAAGTACGGGCCAAATGCCTATATTTCCTAAAACTAAACTAAAATTATATACATCTATACAGCAAAGACGTAAGTTACCTATGAGTCATCGAGCTTATAGGTTACTCAAGTGCTCAAGCCCACTACCAATGGGTAGTGTTCCCATCATGCTGGCGGCATAGCCTTTCTGAATTGCAATGCTAGCTGGTTCTTGACCTTGATTAATATCTCACCTGATTTAATAATTACGTGATGATAACGAAGAGTGTGGTCAATTGGAACTAATTTCCATGCATAGTAACAGATTTCTACTGGAAAGCTGATACTCTGGTTTCTTTTTGCCCATTTAAGACAGAATTTGCGTATTATACATAACTAACACTCTCATTATATTTTTAAATTTTACAAAAAACTACCTAGTTATATCATCCGCACCTACTAATCGGCCAGCCTTTTTAGCTATCTAAGCATCTCACGGGTGGCATCGCCTGATCCCCGCCTACGCACTGTCGCGACGACACGTCGGCGTTTCGCGAACTGATAATGCAGGAATGCATACAGGCGGATATGGCTCCTCGTATGTTCTAAGCTCTAGGTTAAGTCATTCTGTATTTAGTCGTCTTAAGAATCAGACATATTAAAATTAATTCTAAAGTTTAATTAATATTTTGTCTTTTTAAAAACATTACCACGGTTCCTCCCAGTTTGACTGGCGCAGCCTTGTGGATGTTTCGAAGTTTTCCTTCTAAGCTATTACCGCGAGCCCCTACATCGGTCTGCGAGTAGTTTTTCGAGGAAACACGGAATCCAGAACCTAATATAAATTCGTCTCCCTTGGGACACCGTGCGTGGACGGCTAAGCAGAATCAGGAGGACATGGGATCGAGCGGCTGGTGAGTAAACCTTTTCACTTCCCGATTCTCATATTCCCTGTCTTTTCCAAATTAAGTCCTAAACTAAATTGTTAGGCGTATTGCATTGTGCAATTTATCTGATTTTGTTTGCACTTAAATAAACATATATAAGTGTTAACTATTGAAGTTTTTTTAGAAATAAGTAATTTTATTTGCCTAGATTAGCAAATATATAGTGTTTACTTCCTGTAAGAAATAAGTGATATTATTTGCACTAAAATAGGTAAATATATCGTGTTAGCTATTAAGTTCTGTAGAAATAAGTGATTTTGTGTATTTTATTGTGTGTTTAAATATTCTATTGTGTGTTATATTGTGTATTAATTAGAAAAATGGGAGAAGAGAAAATTCAGCCAATTCCAAAAGAAATTCTTTGTATAATTCCTAAATATGACGGAGATGAAAAATTGTTAAATCTCTTCATTTCTAAATCTGAATTTGTGCTTAGTGGTAGTAGAATCGAGGGTAATAGAGCTCAAGAATTGTACCTTTTCCATGCTATTAGCAGTAAACTCTTAGGTAGAGCCGCGTCGTTGCTAAGCGACAACCCTAGCATCTCAACATGGGAACGATTAAAAGATTTACTTACACAACATTTTGGCGACCCGCGTTCTGAAGAATGTATAGCAATAGAGCTAGAAACTTTAAAACTAAAACACGGCGAGTCTTATATTCAGTTCTGTCAAAGAATACAAAATATTAGAAGCGCTTTATTTGCTAAAGTTAACCGACTTGTCGATGAAGGAATTAAAGCAGCTAAAATGATAATATATAACAACACAGCTTTGAACATATTTCTCTATAATTTACCGGAAGACTTGATACGTATTGTTCGTTTAAAAGGATGTTCAGATCTTGAAAAGGCCTTAAGCATTGTAACTGAAGAGGTAAACTTTCAGTTTCAGTATAACTCCAAAAATAAAACAAATAAACCAAATTCGGCACCACCACTTAGCACACAAAATGCGTTAAGACCACTACCAATGGCTCAAGGTTTTATGAAGCCCCCATTTAATTCGGCGCCCACTAACACCAACTTTAAATTCGGGATTCCCCAAAACAATAATTTCAAATTTGGCATTCCTCAAAACCATGGATTTAAACCACAGTTTCCGCAACAACCAAATAGATTTGTTTCGCCTCAAAATCAATTCAGACCACAGTTTCAGTCACAATTTCAGCGTAATTTTGGACAAACACCGTTCCAACAACCGCGCGCGCCTTTCCAACATGGCGGATTTAGATATGGCATTCCCCAACAACAAGGTTTTAAGTTCGGCATACCGAACCAACCTCAATTTCATAAATTATCACATCAGCAACAGGCGCCTAGGTTTCAGGATACCGATGTATCTATGCGCACTGCCCCGGTTAGGCAAAATATGATAGCAAATGACATCTACTATATGGAAGAGCCCTGTGAATATCAGGAATATACACCTGATATGAGCTATAACGACGGTTATGCTTACGAAATGTGTGACGAAAATGATCAATCTGCCGAAGATTGTCATTATGTAGATAGCTATGTCGTCACAGAGCCCGCGAGCCAGGATCATGAAAATTTTCAGGAAACAGCCTCGGACAACCCAGCGACATAATATACTTGAATTATTGCGACAGTATTTTAAAATTGCCCCACATACAGATTCCGGAAATCAATTCAAAGTTTTTAATAGATACCGGAAGTAGCCGATCGTTCATCAGTCCCGCTAAAGTTAATGAGTTTTTCAGCGACCGCAAATACTACGAACCTTTTACAGTCGTTAGTACACATGCGCAGAGTATGCACAACGAAGTTATATATATCCCATTGTTAAAAACATTTAAAAGCATGCTTTTCCATAAATTTTACGTCTATGACGTAGATGGACGATACGACGGTTTAATCGGATCCGACTTACTAAAAAAGTTAGCCGCTAATATAGACATGAGCAACCAAGTCTTACAAACACACAACGCGTCAATTCCCATAATCTACAACCCTCCATACGAAGTTAATATTCCGCCGCGATCTGAAACAAGAGTTCGAGTTCCCACAAACTTGCAACACGGAGACGCAATCATAGATTTTGTTCAATTTAGAGACGGAGTGCGTATGCCTTCCGCTCTTGTCCGCTGTGACAATTTCTTTGCTGACACCATCATACAAAACATTTCAGACACCGGAAGCACTATAACTTTTACAGCACCATTCGAAGTCACAGTGTTTAAAAACAGTGAATGTCAGGTAAACGTCGCGAAAGATGAGTGTATAATTGACGATGTTTTGAAAGAAAATTTGAGTAAAATCCGTACAGAACATATGAACAAAGAGGAACGCGATGCTATAACCAAACTTTGTTTTGAATATCGTGACATATTTTATAGCGATAAACTGCCACTATCATTTACGAACCAGGTAAAACACAACATTAGAACCGCGAACGAAGACCCAATTTATATCCGACCATACAGACACCCACCTTGTCAAAACGAAGAGATACAAAGACAAGTAGATAAATTGTTAGAAGACAACGTTATACAAAATTCTCACTCACCTTGGAGCGCACCTGTCCATCTGGTCCCCAAGAAGTTAGACGCATCTGGAGAAAGAAAGTTTAGGATGGTAATCGACTATCGCCGCCTGAATGAGATAACTGTTGACGACAAGTACCCGTTGCCTAATATAACCGACCTTTTTGATAAGTTAGGTAAATCCCAATATTTTAGTACTCTGGATCTTGCATCTGGGTACCACCAAATCGAAGTAAATGAGACGGATAGAGCCAAGACCGCGTTTACGACTCAAGCCGGACACTTTGAATTCAAAAGAATGCCCTTCGGGTTAAAGACGGCTCCTGCAACGTTCCAAAGAGCTATGGATAATGTATTACGAGGCCTTCAAGGAATACACTGCCTTGTGTATCTTGACGATATCATAATATATTCAAATAGTTTACAGGAACACGTTGATAAACTCCGCAATATCTTTGATAGACTCCGGGAAACTAACTTAAAAGTGACTCTAGATAAATGTGAGTTCCTAAGAAAGGAGGTCCTGTATTTGGGCCATACAATCACCAAAAATGGTCTCATGCCTAATGACGATAAAATAAAAGCTGTTATTAATTTCCCATTACCGCGAACAGCAACGGAAATCAAAAGTTTCCTTGGTCTTGTAGGCTACTACCGTAAATTTATCAAGGATTTCGCTAAACTGACACAGCCATTAACCTCATGCCTCAAAAAGAAAAATAAAATAGATTATACGAAACAGGAATACATCGATGCCTTTGAAAAGTGTAAAGAGCTATTAACAAATGCCCCGCTTTTACAGTTCCCCGATTTTTCCAAGCCATTTGTCCTTACGACAGATGCTTCGAACTATGCGCTCGGCGCTGTCCTTTCGCAAGGCCCTGTTGGCAGCGATAAGCCTATAGCTTACGCAAGTCGTACCTTAAACGACGCTGAGTCCCGGTACAGCACGATAGAAAAAGAACTTTTAGCTATTGTGTGGGCTACAAAGCATTTTAGGCCGTATTTGTATGGCAAAAAGTTCACGATTTATACGGATCATAGGCCGCTTGCCTGGCTCAATTCTATAAAAGAGCCAAATAGTAAATTAACAAGATGGAAACTGCGTTTAGAAGAATTTGATTATAACATTGTATACAAAAACGGAAAGCAGAATTGCAACGCGGACGCATTATCACGTATTAAAGTAAATGCTTTAGGCGAAAATGATGACGTTTCGATGAAAGTTAATTTAGATAAAAAGGAACATAAACTCCAGCGTAAAGTTACCCGAGAACGAACGCCATCTCCAATATTAATCTCATCAGATTCAGAGGCAACTAGAAGCATCCCATCATTGCCTGACAATGGTAGACGATCCCCGTACTCTATTCCATCCGTAAACAGCAGTACCGCTACTGCATCTGAAGCACCAAGTAATGACAGTATAGGCACGATACATTCAGCCCGCGACCTAGACACAGACGGCATACCTATATTACAGGAGGCTATAGATACCAAGCCGAATCAGGTCCTTGTTTTTACCTGGAACAGAAACGAGTTATCAGTTAAAGATCTATCTAAAGCTAAACAAAAAGTACTAGAAATACACTTACCTGTAGACAGCCCAAATCTAGTGAAAAAGTTCCTGAAAGAATATATTAGACCAAAAATAAAATACTTCTTTTATTTCGAAGATGAAAAGCACCGTAAACTATTTTCCGAGGTTACTATCTCATTATTTCAGAAGGGAACGATCAAGTTTTACGAATGTACTAAAAGGGTTGTTCACGTAGATGACGAGAACGAGCAGCGAGACGTTGTGATAAAATACCATCAAGGAAAGAACTGTCATAGAGGCATCAAAGAAACACTAGTACATCTTAAACGTAACTTTTACTGGAATAATATGGAACAAGTAGTTGCGAGTGTTATAAATGCTTGTGAGATATGTAAAAGAATGAAGTATGAACGAAAACCATTAAAACCAGAACTTCAACTTTCTCAGACACAAACCAGGCCGTTTCAGGAATTGTTTATTGACACGTTTTCAATTGAAGGAAAATACTATCTTACAATAGTAGATGCCTTCAGCAAACTAGGCCAAGCAATCGAGATTAGCACTAAATCTACCCCGGAAGTAGTAAGAGCATTGCTTAAGTACTTCTCGCTATACGGAGTTCCTGTAAGGATTAGTTCCGACCCCGGTGTAGAGTTCAACAATACGTTAATTAAAGAAATGTTGTCCTTTTATAAGATTGAATTACATATCAGTACCCCGCATAACCCGAACTCTATGGGAATAGTCGAAAGGTTTCATTCGACACTCATAGAAATATACAGAATAGCAAAATACGAACGCAAGATTACGGACGCTGCGTCTGTTATGACATATGCAGTAATGTCCTATAACCACACGATTCATACTGCTACGGGCCTTACGCCATTTGAAGTTGTTTTTGGACACACCGAATCAAATAATGCATTTCATGTAGAGTTTAATAAACAATTCACACAACAGTTAGTTAAGGAACACGTCCGAAAAACAAAGTACCTTTATGAGTATCTAACAGACAAGATGATTGAGAAAAAGATGACAGTAAGAGAGAAGCATGGTGGAGAGAGAGAGTTTGACATGGATGTAGGAGATACGGTATTTATGAAAGGAGTTAATACTAGACGCAGTAAAGATAAAGCAAGATACCAGAAAGCTAAAGTCATTTAGAGAGAAACATCGTACCAGTCTCTACCCAAAATAGGAATACTAGAGTTCCAATTAAAGACATAAGGCGTCCTCCGCAGGTTAGTACTTCTGGCGGTCCAAGTGATCCACAGCCAGGCCCTTCATCTGCAATCGATTGAGAAGAACCCTGGACTTCTACCTGTAAAGGAAGGTCAAGCTAGCGTCAGCCATGATCAATGGACTGTTATAAAAGTATTAGATTTAAAGTTAATTTACGATCAGTTAATGTTAAATATAGATAATTATGTGCAGTTAAAACAACAAGTTCAAAGTTGTCTTGATGTCAACGCCTTTGATTCAGATTTTAGCGAAGTTGAAGCGCAAACCGAATACATTATGAATATTACTATAGATAAGTATAAACAGTTGGTTCCTACATCGATAAGGATTAAGCGTGGTTTAATCAATCCTTTAGGCTCATTAATTAAGACTATCACTGGTAATCTCGACCACAACGACGCCGTTAAGTACGAAAAGTTAATGTATGAACTAAAAACTAAACAAGATAGAATGGCTCAGAAAATGACTATTGTCGCTGAAATGGTGGGTACGTTTACTAAAATTAGTAACACTACGAGAAACAATTTTATTCAAATAAACGAAAGTCTGAATGATATTAATCGTAGTTTAAACGCCTCAAAGACTCTACAAATCGGTAATAAAATAATTCATGTTTATAACATTTTCACAAATAACTTTCAGACCATTTACATTAGATTGGATGAAATTGAAACAGCTGTTGCTTTTTCTAGAATTAAGTTATTACACCAGTCAGTTGTAGACACTAACGAACTGATAACATTATTGCTAGAAATAGAGAAAACTGAAAAATTTGTGTATCCAGTAAATATAGAAAATATCCTTAAGATAGAGCAGTGTATAGAGCTAAAAGCATACATAAAACAAAATCAGATAAAATTCATTATGCATATCCCTTTAATTAAAAATGAAATCTATAATTATTATAAAATGATTCCTTTACCTATGTATAATAGCAATAACGGCCTTACTTCCCTTATCCTACCTAAATATCCTTACCTCCTTGTGAAAGGTTTAAAGACCAAGCCGCTCTCCCAGCCATGCCGCGAGATCGACGACGCTCGTTTCCTGTGCTACGAGAACGACATATCGCCAATGGTTGAAGACAGCTGTATTACGGACCTTATGAGATTTTCCACAAACATCTTAAGTTGCCACCCAGTTCCCGTTACCATCGATGACGTCAAGGTTGACCTCATTCAGCCCAATCGCTGGATAATCTACGCGAAGACGGATACTCTACTTACCAAATACTGCGAAAATGATATAACACAGGAGAGCATCTGTGGGACATACCTGTTGTCAATGGATGATGACTGTCGAGTACAAATAAAGGAAATCACTCTGAAAAAGCATCAAATTCAAGGAAAAGATGTAACCTACACACAGTTTCCAGTTATAAGCTTGCCCAAAATTATAACCAATTTATCAAATACCCAGAAACCAGTAAACCTCAACGGTATCGAGCTCGGCGACATCCAGGCGTTAAATTACTTATTGCAGAAAAGTGGAAGTGGACATTTTGATGATAAAGAAAATGAAAGTGTTTTTAGTGATAAAAGTGTTAGTATAGGAAACATAGTGTTTTATGTAATCATAGTTATTTGTATTCTATTGTTAGCATGTAAGAATAAAATACGTAAAATATGTTTGTTGAGGAAAACTCGAGATAATCCTCATCCCTCGGATAATCTCGAACTTACGGAGGGAGGAGTTATATCATCCGCACCTACTAATCGGCCAGCCTTTTTAGCTATCTAAGCATCTCACGGGTGGCATCGCCTGATCCCCGCCTACGCACTGTCGCGACGACACGTCGGCGTTTCGCGAACTGATAATGCAGGAATGCATACAGGCGGATATGGCTCCTCGTATGTTCTAAGCTCTAGGTTAAGTCATTCTGTATTTAGTCGTCTTAAGAATCAGACATATTAAAATTAATTCTAAAGTTTAATTAATATTTTGTCTTTTTAAAAACATTACCACGGTTCCTCCCAGTTTGACTACCTGGATGACCGAGCTTTGCTCGTTAAAACGTTTTCTAATAATCCCCTGCATACAAAATTTATACAAGAATTGCTCGTTTAAAAGTAATAGATAGATATAAAATGCAACCAAACAATGTTTATTTCGCTAATCACCAACCGAAACAAGGTGACCAGTACCTTAAACATATTTTTCAACCCCCGAGGGGGATCGAGGGGTAGACAAGGAGGCAGGAAGGGGAGAGGGTGGGGCGACCCTTGACCTGTCACGTTTACTTTGCAGTGGTGAGGCCTTGACGGGTGAGTGATGGGTGCTGAGGCAAGGAACTCATAGGTAATCTGTGCTTTCTGTTTAAATATTACATAATCGGTTTTTTCAATTCAATTTCTTCCAGTCGGTTACCACGTGGTCGGTTTCCTCTTTGGTAATTATTAATTGTTATAACAAAGTAATCTAAGGTAGCGTAAGTTTTTTTTTTTTATTTGTGATAGGCTAGTGTTTGACCACTATCTCACCTGATGGTAAGTGACGATGTGATCGAAGCTGGTAAACACACTAGACCTGGAATACGCAGGCTCTCAAGGAAATTTTAAAAAGTATAGGGATCTTTTCATTAATATGACTACTAGACATTTGGTGGTTGGTTAGATTTTAAAAAAATTTATTAGTCATCTGAATTTTGTGAAAGTCGGTTCTGCAGTTGTGCTGGTTTAAGCAAGTACTGAAAAAAGCTTTATACTTCCCATTCGAAATTTAAAGATGTTTTCTTTATAAAAACATGATTGCAGTTAGCGAAAAATGTATAATGCACTGGAATCACGTATAAGCTCTATGGCTAGTAGTAAGCTCTTTTGCTGTAAATCTGTATAATTTTAGTTAACTTCAAGAAAATTTGGCAATGGGCCTGTAGATTAGTGATTTACTTTTGTACCAATATAAAGTTCCTTATATAATGTAGGTAGTACCTGAATGTTTTTTTTGGTAAATGACGTTTTCTAAAAATACAAAATATACATATTTATGCATACAAAATTTCACGAAAATTGTTGGAGCCGTTTCTAAGATTCAGATTATATATTTTTTTTTTATATATTTCGTAAAAAGTATTATATGCAAGTACACAATTTGTGACACTTAAAAACCTTAAATGGTTTAATATATAAAAGAATTGCTCATTTAAAGGTATTCGATAAACTGTTGACAATAATTGAGGAGTTTTTAGTTGTTAGGGCAACAAAGACGAGGGCAATGAGTTCCACTCGATGATGAACGTAGAAGCAAAACGCTTCCAATAAATCCAAGATGACCATTAATAGATAGCGATTGACAGTTTGTCTTGTTAATAGATGGTAAAAAGGGCAAGGTTAATTTGCAAGGGTAAATTGGTTAATTCGTAACTCATATAATTCCAACGCACATTCTCCAAAATGTAATCGATATATTTTCCTTAGACTGTGATTGAAATTTTAACACGTCTGTGTGTACAAATTTTCTACTACTGTTACCTAATGTAGGGTATGCTTTCTTATCGCTCGTTTTGAAGTCGTAAATCATTTTTATACTGTTCGTTGCTGTATAACAGCATAAATTGAGCCTTGTGGGGGAGACGGGGTAGTATTCGTGTGGTAGGTAATGGATTTGTTAATTTTCAATCACATTTCATATTTGTCAATGTAAATGATTATTCTCTATAAAATTAGTTAAATAGTGCCTACTCAGAACACTGACTGTTATAAGCTACTAGATGTACCCGGCATGCGTTGCAATGCCACATAAAGAAGTATTTGACCTCTTTCAAGTTTATGGTTGCCAAGTACTCTTTGAAACCCCCCAGACAATTATGTGATCTTGTTTCAAACTATTTTCGTGAGGCGTGGAGCAGTCTTTGTTTGATGCGCTTAGAAGTTTCGTGTGCGATATAGAGTTCAAAAAGAGAAAAATGCTAAATTTATTTTACAAATATGTTATTTATGTAAATGTATGAAAAATTATGTGAAAACAATAATGTACTTATAAAATTATTTAAACATCAGTATATATAAAATATATTAAATATATATATTATATATAAAAATCAATGCCACTTTTCGTTGTTATTTTATAACTCAAGAACGGGATAAACTATCCAAACCAAATGCTTAGGCTTTGTTCGGACTATTTAGTAGATGGTTTATGCGATGTTTGCAAAAAATCGGTCGAGCGGTTTTTCATTTATCACACCGGACGAAGCCGGGGCGGATCGCTAGTACAATATAAATAAAAACGCTTTCGCACTCACACCTCCACACTAAGTTCGATGATTTGTGTCGTGGGTGGCGTAAACATTCAGATCACACACAAAATCACAACTAGAACCTGAACCAAAATTTTCCATGGGGATAAAACTTGTGTTACTGCCAGGAATCGAACCCCCTGCTTAGAAGGCGAACGCGCACCCAACTAAGCCTACGCACAGATCATTTATACATTATCGTGGGATTGTGTATGATGTGAATATTAGAACTTAATGTGGGACTGTGAGTGTGAAAGCCTCTATCTTATAAAATTGTGTCTAGAAAGTGAGCACGTAATTACTATGGACGGTGAAGAGACATGTATTTACATGGCTGATATGACAAAATATCAAAGTGAACATTAATAACATTTTTATTTATAAACTTCTGAAAGTATCTTTTCATAATATTTTTGAAAACGGCTACTTATTCTGTTTACAGGCATTTAGGCGTTTTTGATTATTTAATCATTGTCATCTTAAAGGTACATAACGCTTCTTGTAACAACGTGTCAATTTTCATCAAACATTATTGTTTCAATTAAAGATCATGATATTCAATACACAGTAGTCATTCATTCATGCAATATATTTCGTTATATAGTTCGCCTTATTCTCGTGTCCATATATCGTTTCATGTTTCGTATAAATACAGCAAGCTTCATATTTTTCTACAATTTCTATCGACGTACACTCACAGACACTCGGGCGTCTTCTCTTTGACACTTCCATTGTGATCCATGACGTTTCTTGTTGACAGCTGCACATCTTAAGTTCACATACTATTCGTATAATTCATAAGACTTTCGAGATAGGGTTTAGTATTGTCTGAGTCAGCTGCTGCTGCATTTTGCTGCGTGTCTAGAAAATTCAACATCATTTTCTTTGCCGTTATTTCTCCTGTGTCATATTGATTTAAAGTTGAAAATTGATTGATTTCACTGTTATTGCCAAGTTTGCAGCTGTGTTTAAGGTTCGTTTGATGGAGTGGACCGTCAATTAAATAGGAGAGGGTTCTGTACGTCTTGTGATTGAGTGCAGTCATGCAGATTCACTTTGAAGATAAAAATTCATCATGCTCTTCTATTATACTCAAGGGTTATTGTTGATAGTCATTTCTATTCGGGATCGATATCTTAGCTCAAATACTTAGTACGTTTACTCAGTAATTTATTATTTGTTTTTAAGTTACGTTACTAAAAGTCATACAACTATTCAGATTTAAATGTTTCACAAGCTTTTATACTAATATCAACAGTCCCGTTATCTGTCGGTCTGTAATCAAATATTGCAAACTAAATTAAACCCACTTAGTGATGTCCGATTGGACTCAAATTTGGTATAGATATGTATCTTCTGTGATAATACAATGATATGGTACCATGGAGCTGGCCTGATGATGAAAGCTGAAGATATACCATAGGTATTTCTGAACTAAATAAGATAATCCCATCGAGTTTGGGTTCGTTTGATTCGTCTTGACAAGTTTTTATTTACAACTGGTAAAAGCTTGATTTTAAAATGTTTTAAAGTGTTAAGTACTTGTTTTATGTCTGAGAGAACTTCTTAAGGTTTCTATGAATCAATGTTTTGAAAATGATAATATCTTATTAAAGTCACGTGTCCTTTTAATTTATTCAATTAGCCCCAAAACAAGTTGAAATAATATTTGTTTAACTTTAGTTATTCATAACAGCGAGGGAGGAAAAATCGATGATCAGTACCAGTGTCCGACCCACATCGACTTTGAGCTGTCAGGTTTGATTGAATCAACTGGATGCAGAGTTTGGAACAGATTAGAAAGGTCCATGAATATTACTATCTCAACCTCAATAAAGGACACGTTTTGTAAACTCTTTATTTATGCCTAAAAATATAATATGGTGTATCTATATCTGTCAGACTAGTCTACGGACTTTTATATTTTCTATAACTATATAAAAAATATATTTTTGCTTTGGACCACCCTTAACATTTAGGGGTATGAATAGATGTTGACCGATTCTCAGACCTACCCGAACTATATTAAATTTATGTACTATTCAGGAAACGAGCTCACTACAAGTCTCTGAGCTTGCCTTTAGGTAGCTTAAGAGGGTAAATATAGCGTGCCTATCATGCTGGCGGCATTGCCTTTTTGCGATGCGAATTATTATTGAGGTAATTTTATTCCTAACCTTATTAATTTTTCATTCTCTATAATATGTTACTGAAATTATTTGAATAATGTATATGCTAGAGGCTATTTTATGAATTTTCAAAAAGAGTAGTTCTCGTAACTATTTTAATGTCTAAAATGCCTATAAAACTCGCTACTGTAGTTAAGAGAATTTTTATTTTTAGGCGGAAGGAAACAATCAAATCGAGCCACTTTAAAAAATCCACTCACTGCCCAAACAAAACGTTTAATTCACACAGTACCCCTAATTAGTCGCCACAAAAAACCCGCTGTCACTTCTAGTCTTTCCAAAGACTGGAGTAAATAAAGCGACGGTCGACAAAGACGTCCGTCTGCTGGCGACGTTTGAGCGACGTGTGTCGCCCCCTCCCGCCACCCTTCTTGGGGACTGAAAGGAGGGGGGCAGTCCAACGCCGATAATGATGTTAACTCACCGTTTGAGACCCGGGGAGCTTTGTTGCGTTTTTTTTTCGGGAGTGTAGTGACTTGATGGTGATTTGATATTGATGTTCGTGTCAACGCTGATGTTGGAGGTCATTTGCGTTTGGTGATATTGATAAAATATCGCGATTTAAAGATCGTTTTGAGATAAAATACAATGTGCAGTGTTGGTTGATCGTAAGTATATCTTTGTTTCACGATCAATAAGCAACATTTTACTGTAAAAACTTAGCGAACGGTGTTTAAGTATTTTAGAATGTTGCAAATTATATTATGTAGCTTAATATCAAATCCAATTTTTACGAACACATGTATTTTTATTAAGAACTAAAAATGACTATTACTATGTTTATGCAAAACGTTTCTGTTGTCTGTAAGCATTCATAATTATTGCAAATTAGGTCAAATAGTTTACCGATATCGCCATTTATCATACACACATATATCCTATCCCAGAAAACAAAGCGCACGCCAGTTTCATTTGAAATAAACTCTTTATCCTAACTTCCGACAGTTGCCATGGAAATCCCATAACACAAGTGCAACACAAGTTGCTTCAAATAAATTTCATCAGCGCACGAATCCCGGCCGGACTGCAGAGTCGACTTGTTCGGTAAATTGTCTTCAAGAGCTGACCACCCCCCTTTCACCTACCGGGAGGGGGTGGGTGGTTCAAAGGAGGCCACCGACATTCCCCCGTTCGTCTTGCTTATGACTGACGTCTGGACAGCTTGAGTGATTGAGAGTGACTGGAGACTTAATGCGCGCGAGCGCGATAGCACTCGTCCAGTACGAAACGTACAATCTCGTGCTCCAATTCTAAATATTATGTGCTCTATATAAAAAGAACAAGTTCGTGTTTTGTTTAACTTTTGTTTCACTTGAGTTTTGTTATTTCAAATTTTAATTTCGCACACGATATTATTATGAATTAAAATACGCGTTGCATCGTTTTAATGCGAGGTGTGTTTGTAATTAGTGATGCGAGCGGGTTGACGTGTGATTGATGGTGGAACGAGTCCACTTCGCTATTTCCCGAATTATAATGATTTAATGCCCTCCCGGGACAAAACGTTTAATTTGTTTGTGATTTGTGGTGTTCAATGAAATTGGAATGTGGAAGTGTTTACGTGATTTTTAATATTGGTGGGTAGTTTTATTTTACACATTAGAAAACTTACGTAAATAGACGTTATCACGCAATTGAAGTGAAATTTCTTATGGGAAGGCTTTGAAATTCTAATCTGCAACCTTTTTGTGTGACGAAAAGTAGTGGGGATGAACACAGTGTCGGGTAGAGTGGGAGCAATAATACAAAAGTGTCACTTTTATCGTGTCTTTACGATACATCCTGTTTTTTTACACACAAATATTTAAAAATATTGTTTTTTATTTTAGCCCAAAGATTACTAAAATATTAATTTCCTGATAGATAAATATGTCAGTGACGTTCGGTTGCTTTTATTCGCCGTCAAGTGTAACATTTTATTAATAATATCAGATAAAAGCGAATCAAAGAGAACACGCACGTTGATAGATAATACAGACAGATGGACGGACGGGCAATCGCTCTGTATACGTCATTCGCCCGTCAGGCAGAACATGTAATTTTTGCTCATATTTTTGTCCACGTTTGACGTGTTTCGCTCCACTGTGCTTATTATCCTGATCGTGGAGCAAAAGTGGGGCGTTGGCGTAGCTTTTGTAGTCAAGTAGATATAAAACTGCTTGCTTGTTGAATTGCCCGTTGGCTTAGTTCGGCGTTTGTCTTCTATGCAGGGGGTTCGGGTTCGATTTCCGGCGGGAACACAAGTTTTCTCCACAAGGAAAATTTGTGTTTCTGGTTCTGGTTGTGATTGTTGTGAATGTTTCTGGCACCCATGACTCAAGTCATCAATCTTAGTGTAGAGCTGTGAGAGTGAAAGCGTGTATTTATTTATTGTTTATTTAACTACTTGTAGCTCTGTGAGAAGTCTGATGTAAAACACTAATTTTATTTACTGCATACTTTGATATACAGAGAAATACCTAATTCAGTACACGCAATTGTACGCCGCAGATATAATTTTCAAATGTTGATAAGATGACATATTTCTTATGCCCACAACGATATGGGTAAAAAAAGCTAAAAAGAAAAAACTAATATAAAAACCGCATTTACGTCAGTCCATCCTTATGGAGCTATGATACAACTATGATACACAAACAGACATTGTTATAACATCTAATATCTCAGAGTGACTAGCTAACATTACATAAAAATTTAGTTAATTTATATTATATATTTGTTATTGCACTACAACAAATACAACAAAATTTGACATAAATAAGATTTACCAGGAGCACATAAACACGAAGCGTAACAACCTGACATCCCCGTAAACAATGCTAAGGTTACTCGGTGGCATTGACCCCGCGACCTCGCCTGATTCAATCGAGATTCAATCAGCTGATGATTGACGGGCGCGACAGTTGATTGACGAAATTACATTGAATGTTACGTTTATTAATGCCCCCATTTGTTTAGTACAGGAGGTGGATTTATGTTTCAGAAGATAACCTCTGAAACATAAATCTAACCACCTCCACTATAAAGTGTCGCAAAAAATGCTGATCATATAATACTATTGACAACACTTCCAAAGTCTGCAAAAAAGTGTGGTGTATAACCATATAAGCTTATGCGCCCCAAAATAATAAGACACGGAGTATTTTTATACTTTGTTATGGTAGACATTTTAATGATAATTTGTAGATGTAGAGTACCTAGATTTTTGTATTTTTTTACAAGCTTTTATTTAAGTATGTTTGTTCGGGTGGAAACTTGCAACTCAATTTTGAAGCAGATATCTTCAACTGATTGAGCTGAAATTTTATATTCACGTTTAGTTTGGATGACAATGCATTGTTGGCTGTGTGACGTCATTCTAAGTCCGACATGGCGGAACACACAAAATGGCGGACAAGTAATTTTTCACAACCCTTCTACTATATGGGTATCAAATGAGAGGGCTTACTGAGAATAACACGAAAAATAAAGTGACGTCACTTTAAATCCAATATGGCAGACTTCTAAAAGCTTGTCTTTAAAAAAGTTTATAACAATAACTTTTATTTATTATAGACTCTGTATCTAGGAAGATAATCTAATTAAAATGACTTGTTGTCTACCCCATTTTGTTGGGCAAACTAATCGTAGCAACTTGAAACCGAGCCCAAACCACACTGCATTTTTTGTATCGGTTATAAAAATAACCTCATACATTATACGCCCAGTAATTTTAAAGAAGTAAAACGCTTCAAAAGAATATTAAAATTTGTTCAAAGCGTAGAGATATAGGCGAAGTGACTGTTTTTCTATCAGGCAGGCCGTTTGTCTAAATATAAATACAATATTTATAATAACACTAGCGATCTGCCCCGGCCTCGCCCGGGTGTGATAAATGAAGAACCGCTCGACCGATTTTGTGCAATTTTCACATAAACCATCTACTAAATAGTCCGAACAAAGCCCAAACATTTGGTTTGGATAGGTGAGCCCGTTCTTGAGTTATAAAATTACAACGAAAAGTGACATTGATTTTTATATATATAGATTTTAAATGTATCGTGCTACCCTTGAATCTTTAATGACCTGCCAATAAGTAAACAAATAGTTAATCACGTCTCTACTAAAAATACGAAAAGAATAATTTCATCGCTTGAGGCAGAACTTAGGCAGCTCAGCGGTTAGAGCAAAAGGGCATGACACCTTTGGCCGCGGTTTCAAACCAAGCGATATTTTTCCTCTCCAAATGTACTACAACAGTCATATCTGGTGATATTTCAATCATTAAGGAAGCAAATTATTATACATACTGTAAAAATGTATGGTCTGAATAACCTGTATAAATGCACAGGTTTTACCGCGAGCAATGTCATAAATACTACAATATAATAAAAAAATAAGAGCAAATCCATTTCCTCCTTCGCAGAACTAAATATACAGTTCGACGTCCAAACAGCACTCAACAATATATCTGTACGAAATGTAAACCACACACACTAGTTAATACGTCTTTACGTCCTAAATTATTGAACATTCAACGTTTTATTGCCGCCACACATAGAGTTAAACAGAACTTTCGCTGGGAATCGAACCTGCACCCACCTACAACGCATGTTTACAGCCGCGACTCGGCGATATATTCCGAATCAAATTGTCGACCGATCATCGTGTCTTGGTCTCCGACTCCTACGCTATAATTTCAAGTGTATACCGCTCGGTTATGCCAATACTAACCTTATATTATAGAGGCAAGGTTGATCGCTATTGATATTAAATGTTTGTAGATTCACTGAATCATTTGCGACCTTTTAATGCCTTATGCGTTCCTGGTACGCAAATGTGGACTTATAGATGTAAATTAAGGTAAACGGCATGTCATTTTATGATATCTTGACGATCGATACTGACTGATATAGTATTCAAGGTATTTCGAAAAACTTTCAAACGAGATATCCTTATTTAAACTTTTACAAAAAATATAATTACGCAAGCAAAGCTTATAAAAGCCGACTTATTTTCGGAATCCTTGATCAGATTAAATAAATTAAATACGCATTATTGAGGATAACTCAAAAACTACTGGTCAGATCTTGATCAAATTTAAATGCGATCGTATGGGAAGCACCAGCTTTCAAATATAAAATGATTCATCAAAATCGGTTATTCTACAAAATGTATGATACAAATAAAAAAAACTGTCCAATTGATAACCTACTCCTTTTTTTGAATTCGGTTAAAAGAATATTCACATGTCTCATGTATCAATCTACTAAATGTATAATTGTAGTATACATGATAATTAAATCTGACGAAAATCACTGATTGCCCTTTTCTACATGATACCAAGCACGAACTCTAGAACATTAATACAATAAATTATATCACGTGATAAGATTTAATTTATTTAAAAAAATTACGTGTGCGAAAAGCCAAGATTACATTAAATGATTAATTGAAGTGATAAATTAATTAAATATTGTTAAGTGTTATTCAAATTGAAATAATCTCTAATTTGTCCTCGTCACTATTCACTGTTAATTATCGTAAATAAATCCATCATCATCAATATAATGCGCATTATAATCAATCAATGATAAATTTACGTTAATTATAATTTATGTTATCTGTCATTATTACTGTCGTACCCAAGGAATAGTTGAAAATAATTTACGCTTTCAATAACGTACAATGTTTTTTTATCTTTGAGAGTTTTTTTTTTGTATTTTTTGGCTCCCCAAACGTATATAGCAAAACAATAATATGTATGACTGGGTACTTCCCAACGGATCATAGTATCGGATTTTCTCATTAACCGATCATAACAGTCGTTCCCATCTGATCACAAGATCAGTTGCAACTAAAATCTCGTCACATCATGTAATAAATATTTTTCAAGTCTGTATTTCATAAGACCACGTCCTCGACCAAGTCCTAGTCACCAGTCACAGTCAGAGTCAAGTAAGAGAATTATGATCCAGTCACAGTCGTCATGCTCTAGTAAGGTGGTAGAATCTATATTTGAGCTTCAATTGTAGTTTTGGAATGAAACGAAAATCACGTTTTTCAACATTTTATGATTTGGCTACACTCATAGAATACCTATAATAAAAGCTATCAGAAACTGCTTCCAAGTAGATACTCTACAATATTTAAATATATAAATAGTCGCAGTCTGTCCGTCTGTCCGTAGCTGTTGTGACAGGAGAAGACTTCCTGATTTGTAGCGCAGGTGGGACGATGCATTTATGTAAGGTGCAGTGACGGGTGATAGGCGGCGCGGAAGCTTAGGATTAACGGATAGCGGAAAAGAAGTCGACGCAAAAAAAAATCAAATTAAAATTAATTTATTTCATAGTTTGTAACAGAATATCAAAGCGTTACAAATTGTCATAAAAAAATATATTTAATTTTTAATAACATGATTTGTAGCTCATATCTCAGAGCTTTATTGACCAACTAGCCGTGCCCCACGGCTTTGCCCGCTATAATCAAAACAAAAAGTAGCATATATAGTAGTTAATTCTAGGTATAAGCTATGTACTCGTACATTCCAAATTTCATCCAAATCCGTTCAGCCGTTAAAGCGTGAAGAGGGAACAAACAAACTTACACACAAACTTTTGGATTTATAATATTAGTAGGATTTTAAATATTTAGTCAGTATGTTCGGATATATATTTTTCACTAAGCTTTTTGTCACACCAATATTATAAAATCAAAAGTTAGTGTGTTGTGTACGCGTGTGAAAGAGTATATTTGTAACCATGTACCTATGTAACAACTGAATGCATCTGTTTGACATTTAATATAATATTCTAAAAAGCTTACTAGAGAGCTTTTTATGTTGGCCAACTTGGAAAACAGAACCGCCAGAAAAGAGAGCCGTAACAAGCAGGGTTATAAAAATCTTTATAATAATATAAGTGGCAAGACGGGAATGATAGTATGGAAATTTAAATGATGACGGATCGAGACGGATAACGAATCAGGCGTGCCTCTTTATTGAATCAGTCCTATAATGTATGATATACTCGCCGATTCACTTTCAATATGCGACGACCTTAACCTGTCATGGACCTACCATAATCTGACACGATGGCTGCGCCCGCGCCGACGTCTGATTAAGGCCGTCGACGCATGTGCAAATCGAAATACATTTATATTGCAAATTTAGAGCTAGAAGTATTTAATCGTGTTTTTTTTTTTGTTGCAGGTATGTTCAACAACTCGAAATAAAAGTGTTAAAACAGATGCGCAGTCTGAAATAAGGTACTGTTCTTAAAATAACATCAACTATCTCTCTTTCCCTCTAAGGGGCGATAGAACATATCCACTTCTTAAATAAAAACAAGTGAAGGACACTAACTCATGTTGTGTTTAGGAGTTGATTTAGTATGAGTTCTTATGACCGGGACCCAAAGATGCCGGGACCTATCTGCCGCTAACCTTCCTCGTTAGTAAAGTTTATCAGCACCTGAACCAGGTGCAAGGTCGGCTAGTTTCATATAGCCATGATCCCTAAATAATACTTTCTAGTAACTATAATATTAAAATAATAAAAATTATAAAAGATTATTTTTTATAGTTAAATGTACTTTTTGGATACAATTAGACATATTATGTCAATTTCAGGTCTTTTTTTTTTCATAAAAAAAAACCTTGTATCGTTACATATTGTTTAAGGTGTTCAAAGTTATACCTTAAGCTACTACGACTAGCGTTTGACCACAATCTCACTTGGTGTCACAATATCTCTGATGGTAGGTGATGATGTGGTCGAGGATGGTAACAGAGTAAGCCTAGAAAGTGACTGACTCTCAAATGGTAATATAATATTTATTTCAGTTGCCAAAATATCGAAATTTATTTTAGTTTTAAAATAACAATAACGTATTAACTAAAGTGCTTTAAAATGCATCCAATCGATCTATCGATCAAAACAAAAATACCTAGCATACTATCTACCGATCGTGATTCATTCCATACTAGTTTTTCGTTTTACAATATACTCGTAAGTATCTAAGTGGGGTTTCATCCGTGACTGATTTATGTAGCCATATCTAGATGGCTATCAGGCCTTTGTTTCTATTGCGTCAAGGGTAAGAAACTGAGTATATATCACAGTAAGTTGTGTGAGAGGTGTAAATTCAAAGGATAAGGAAAATAAAGCTTATTGTTTAATTTTACGCCGCATTTTATGTGTAAGTGTAAGTTAGGAGATAGAAATTGGCCTGGTCTAAAAACGTACTGTCAACTTTGGTTGCTTGTCGTATGGATTAGAGAGCAGTTCTGGTGTCAGGATTTTTAGGGCCGCCTCAAGGCATCCAACATTGACGGAAAGGACGTAGGCCTCTCCATGCATGTATGTATTGATCTATATAATTTGTTCCCTCACGGCGTAAACCTATTGTATCTTGGCCTGTGAGTATCATTGAAATCGTCTCGATTAGTTGTAATAAAAATACTAGAAAAAACGGTTTTCTTAGTTTTAAGTAGTAACAGAATAAAAATAGACGAATACCACCGTTAAGGATATGAACTAAAAGAGCTCTAAAATATCATTTCAACAATATATACTTTCTTAACTCATGTGGTACAGTGACGAACATTCGTTTGTTTAAAATTAAAGGAAGCCAATTTTTTAAATGTTTTTGAGAGACGAGACGAGCACGTTGAATGTCTGATGGTAAAAGTCACGCATGCCCATTACATTAGTTCTAGTACTCGGGGTTTAGTTTTTAAACTGTCATCTTGTTATTTTTAGGAGCTCTGTTAAAACCACGCAGATAAAAATATAATACACTAGGTTTTTCCCCACAGCTTCGCCCGCATAAATAAAAAAATAACACTATTTATCGGATCGAATTGTAAATCTAAATCATTCTTTAATCTACCTGAAAACATACAAAAATTTCATCAAAACCGGTCCTGCCGTTTATGAGTCTGTTGATATCAGTGACGAACACACGTATAGAAGAATTATAGGTATATATAAATATATACTACATGCGCAATTGTATAAGCCTCGGCCGGTACCCATCAATCTCGCTGGAGGCGCGATCTGACTCTAGATCTGCGAGATAAGGCTTTGATGCGGTTATTAATACTCTACTTGTTTTGTTCTCTACATTGAGCTGCAGGGATTTCAGTTTAATAACATGGATAGCCTTAGGTCTCGATGGAACTTTAACATTGTTGTATTGATAAATTATTTGGATGTTGGAGCAGTTTCTGGCTCGCTTGGTTAGCTCTTGAATTGTATAAGTTATGGTGTAGTAAAATTTTACCGCCTTAAAGTATAAAATTCGTAACATATATTCTATGGGCCGATTGCCTATATTTTTTACCGGGTAGTGTGTTAATCAGCCTATTTATCTATGTTCTTTTGTGGCTCTCTAGAGTCCAACACGTCGCCCAATTTTAATTATTCTTACGTTAAAGCCAATACACCGTCAAATGGGTCAAGAGTATCATTAAATAGGTATATACATTTTTTTCAGTAGCTTTATTTTTTTACACATAGAAATCGTAAGACAAAAAAATATTTTTAATTGTTTGAAAATCATCTTAAGGTTTCTTAGATCATTTTTTATTTTGAATGACCATTTAGGATGTAAAACGATATAAACAAAACGCTTGGAGTGAACTGGAGGCATATCAACCATAAATGGGTAACGTTATTGTTACATGGTGAAACGGGCACGGCGGAATTAACTCATGTAATTCCATTCACACATTCTCAAAAATGTAAGCGTTAGAAAAACATAAGCAGCATGTAACGAACGTTAAGTTTTAACCGCAAACAACTTCCTATTACAATCTCCAAAGCGAACTTCGCAGTCCTAAAACTTAAAACCTGGAGCAACCTATCGTCTAGACCCGTACATCTAGTATGAACGCCTCGGGAGCAATAGCGATGGACCGACTTTAAAGAAGTTCCATTCATTTGCATATCCAGGATGATTAGATCTGCTTTACGGGGTAAGGTAGTTTCGTTAAAGTGGAGAAGCTGTCTTACCTTAGACTTATTTTTTTTGAGAGGTAAACGTTGTTTTACAGTCTCATCACGGAAATGTTGCTTATAAACTACATCATACCGTTTTGTGATATTGCTTGATGGTTAGTCACGATGCGGTGGACGGTGGACGGTGGAATATGCTGGCCTAGAAATTAAATATTCTTTTGCGAATTGAGTTTTTTTTAATTTGTTTGAAGTGACTTGAAGTTACACGGATAGAAAAAAACTATCTAAAGTTCTTGGAAACATATTTTCTTGTCAAAAATACAGTTGCCATAATTATTCTTTTAACAAACCAATATTTTATGATTATTACTAAATAATTATAGTTGTCAGATATAGCACTAGAATGTTAGTAACAGCAACTAGACCTTTCCTCAGTGTAGAAATCTTTGAACAACGAGTGAACGGTATCTTTTAGGCCGTATCTTCGCTTACCGTCAAGTGAGACCAGGGTTTTCTTCAAGATGTCGCATATACTCATATCTCAAATTTTAGTAATCATTTACTTGAGCTTTGTTTTAGTTAAGTTGTGGTTAAATGCTTGCTTGATTATCAGATAATTAAAAACAATATTGAAGTATATAGTCATCTTAACTCTCTAGGCATCATAAATCTAGGTTCTATTCAAGTCTATAATCTTAACCAGCGCTATATCTAACCCTATCTCACTAGCATAGCAACACTTTTTATGCCTTATCCGAGTCCTTTACAAAAACTTTGCCAGCCCACTGACCACTTGAGTAGCTGCCGATAAAAAAACCCGTTGACAGATTGACAGATCAAACTGACAGAAAGGCCAAACTGACACAATTAGTGTGACAGACACAACAGCTGCAGGTGAACGGAGTGCCAAATAAGGAGCGAACAGAAAGTGCCATATCATGTGGTACAAATTTTGCAATATGGTGGAAAGTATAATGCGTACTTAGGGCCTAATACAATATTTATTTCTTAAATACTTGTTGCTGAAATTTCTTAGATAGACATAGTTTTGTAAATTGTTTTTATCGTCGCAAATTTTTTTGTAGGCTGTTTTTTTGTATGAATTTGGTTTACATATTTATGGAAAGGGCTATACTCGGGATTCGAATCAGAAATCGGGAGATCCGTAGACAAACGATAGTCACCGACATAGCCAGGCGGATTAGCAAGTTGAAGTGGCAATAGACAGGGCACATAGTACTCAGAACTGATGGCCGTTGGTGCCGAAAGGTTCTCGAATGGAGACCACGGACTGACAAGCGCAGTGTCGGAAGACCGCCCACAAGTTGGACGGACGACACAATGAAGGTTGCAGGAAGACGCTGGATGCAAGCCGCTTACAACCGTTAGGAGATCTTTGGGGGAGGTATATATCCAGCAGTTGATTTCCTGTGGCTGAGATGATGATGATGATGATGAATAAATATTTCAAGTTTTTCATTTATTTATAAAACTAGTCATACTAGTTAAACTTTAGAAACTTTAATTGAACTTCTATTCGAGTGAAAACGAAAATCGCAGTTTCAACATTGTTTTTAAATAATTAAAATAGCGCTTGGTTTTTTTTATTTTACTTTACAATTTAAATCATATTCACTTTTAAGCATTATACAATAGAGTAAAAAAAAAACTCGATCATCACGGACGTTACGGAACCCTAAAATATAATTAAATGCTTATGATACACATTTCACTCATAATGCAAATAGTTATAATAGATAATATTATATTAGGAAATAGTTATTGTTTTTTTCATACGAACTAAGATTCCAATACAGGCTTCACCGAACAATCGAAGCAGACAGGATCCCTACGCCTTTCATGATGTTTTGTTGGCGTGTCACTCCTGACAGAGGACGATACGTCTGTCACGCCGGCAGAACACACACGTACGTCTCGTATAGTAAGATTTATAAATTCAGTGAAGAGTAGAGAACACGCTATAGTACTTAACTGATCATTTTATTACAGGTATAATTGTATTTTATTATAATAAATAATAAAATGCCACTGTTTAAAATATGGACTGCTTTATCAAAAAATTTTTTGATGGCGTGACATTTTAGTCTCGTTGGTAAAAAACTTACGTTTATATAGCAATATATTAACAAGTTTAAAATATTCTCATTGACTTATGTTTCTGGTTGTGGTTGTGATCGTGTGTATAGTGTGAATGTTTCTGGCAAGCACGATACAAGTCATCGAACTTAGTGTGGGGCTCTAAGTGTGAAGGCGTTAAAAAATAGACAAATTTACTGTTTTTTTATTATGAATATTATATTATTTTTCTCAAAATATGTCACAGTCTCGTTGTACTACATACTCTCGTAGTCACATAATAAATAATAGTATAAATAAAATAAAAAATGCTAACTACCTTTTAGTCAAGTTGTAGCCCTGCAAAAGTTATTTCTCTACTTAATTGCGTTATTATATAAGTGCGAGTCAATAAATCTTATGCAGTTGTTTGAAATATCTAAAAATCTACTCAAATACATAAATTCCTTTTTCAGTATGTATTCAGCCTTATCTAAAATAATACAAACAATTGAAGCGGACAGGTTTCCCTGCGCTTTCAAGTTTTTTTGTCAGCGTGTCATTCAAGACAGAGGGTCGATACGTCTGTCACGTCGACAAAGGACGTCTCGTTTGTCTGGCAATGAGTGTTTTACTTGTACAATGTGTTTTATATTAGTGAATTTGTAAATTTTAAATATAATGTCTGATTAGATTGCAAAATATTGTGATTCATTACAGTAGAATTATTGTGTTGTTATAATTGTTGTTATAATAATATTTACTGTTCTGTTTTATTGAATGTAATCACACTAATTTTGTAAAAGTTTGTAAGTGTGTGTGTAAGTACATATGTTTTTACTTGACTCCCGCTATAACTGCCAAACGGATATGGATGAAATGTGAAATGTACATAGTTTATACCTAGGATTAACTCATAGGCTACTATTTAAATTGGTTAACGCGGGCGAAGCCGTAGGGATCCGCTAATAATAAAATAAAAAATGTTTGCTTATCCATCAAATTCTTTAAATGCCGATCATTTATTAACAATATAGTAGTAAGCACGTAATAATGAAGCTTGTGCCTTCAGCTTTGAGCAATCAAAAATCTATTTTAAATAAGATTTTTGATTAGTTTCTTACGAGCTTATCAGTAATACTTTATTGATTATCAATTAATATTAACATTTTCTGTCATCTATGTTAAGACCTCCATCTCTAAATTAAAACTTACCCTCATAACTTCAACCTGTCGCCATGACGCATCCTAACCACATTCTCAATTAGAATCACGTCTTCCTGTTTTGAATTTGGAACGATCAGTAATTGATTGTATGACGTAATCAATTAAATGGCTTGATTGATTGGCCCAGTCTGGTTGCCATATGTCAGTGGCGTTCCATTTTTGAATGTGACATTGAGATATTTCGTTTTTTGCGGGTAGTGTAATAAATGATTCGATGTTTAATTGGTGTAGGTATTACATCTGATTAATTATTTAAATTAAATAATATTATATCGGTGGAATCGTAACCCAGTTTTTGGGGTTCAGCTTTTGTGAATATAGAAGCTTTTATACACTCTCAGTACTGGATGTAAATCGTAAATAAACAGTTGTTAGACGTAGCGTAAGTGACTTACTGATTAGTATTGACAAACAAACTGAGTTGTTAAAAAGGAAATATAAACAAACAAACAAATTCACACTTACAGCCCTACACTAAGTTTAAAGACTTGTATCGTGGGTGCCGGGAATATATACATATCACACACGCAATCACACCCAGAACCAGAATGAATCATATCATTATCCCGGTGCTCTAGGTCTATATCCTACTATATATAACCAATAAGGTATCCAAGCACAGTATCCGTCGTCGAATCTATGTTTAGATTGCCGCCAGGGCACATAAAGATCTTAGACCATATAATCCAAAAGCCGCTGTATCTAAATCTCGATACAAGCCTTTTTTTAGGGCTATATAAGGTAGAAAACATGAGGAAATACTAGAAAATAGTTCTTACAATCTCGGAAACCGTACACTGCTGGCAGGCTTACGTGTTAGCCAGGGCTAGCCTATTTAGTGCCATTTTATAAATCACAAAAACAAACAATGACAAACTAACCTGCACTATTGGCGCTTGACGTTTATTATATTTTGAAGTACCTAGGTGTTTTATAATCTAACAAACGCTAAACGCCATGCTCACTGGCAGGGTATAAAAGTTAGCTATCCTATGCTGCAAGTGAGCATTCCGTTCGAGTATACGATTTTTTATGTTTCTGTATAGTTAGTGCTATACAAACAAAAATACGAACGCTGAGTTTGATACAGTTGATAGATTAGACTCAATATGATTCAATCTCGCCTCATATGAAAGCCTCACAAACGTCGTCATCTAATAGTCACAGAGAGATGGGAGAGGAGGTGAATCCTTAAGAGCCAAGATGACCGATTAGCTGACGACTGGGGGCACAAAGCTTGACACTGACGCTTATCCAGTTGGGTTCAGAGGGGGATAGTCCGTAGTTTTACTACGCTTTTGTAAAAATAAACGGTAGAAACCTACCACGCTGAAACTCTATGCTATATTGGCCTCGATTCTGAGATGATATGATGTCACACACTAAATTAAATTTAAACTATTCCTGTCTTTTACAAAATAGGAACACAAGACAGAGATAGCCAATACAAAGTCATCTGAGGTAATAACAAAATAATGTGCTGTGAGCCACGCACGCTAAGTTTTTTGCTTTGTGATAAAACTGTAAGAAGTATCTTAAATGTCCGTTATCTCATTTATTTAAAAAACGGTGCATACAGTTTTTACCTTCCCTATTTTTATTGTTTATTATACTATAATTATCCTACTATGTGAATGTTTGTTACCACGTATTTCCGTAACGAATAAACCGATTATGATGAAATGTAGAATGTAAATAGTGTAGGTTCCGGAATAACACATAGGCTAATTAATTAACGCGAGCTCTATACAATTTCAATAGTTTGGGCGAGAGAGCGTTAGTGTGCTACATATATTATTATTATTTAAGCTTTGGATCAGGACATTTTTTTTAAATGTTCGACTATTTAAAAGCCAATAAGTAATTAAATTGGTTGCAGTACAGGATACATTTAAAGTTAGGTCATAAAAGCACAAAATTAAACCTGATAGATAATAAAAATATTTTAAATTATAAGAGGCATCAATCCAAATCAATTAAGGGTCTACACGATCCTCAATCACCCAGAACCTTCGAGAATGATGACGTCCTGTCAAAATCTAGGGGTGTCTGTTATGAGATAATAGGTTAGCCGAATTATTATTCAGGGATACCAAAATACATCTTATTTTATGCAAGACTTCCATACTCATACTACAATTACATACACCTACTTATACTAAAATAAGCGTTAAAAAAAATTCAATCATTAAACATCAATAGAATCTACACTTCTTTTTCTTTTATTACCAATCAAGCCATTTACAAAAATATTGTACTTAAATAATATTTGGACAGCAACTTAATTAACAATTTGCTGTTGTCTGTACTGATATTCTATTAAAACTAGGTAGTTATAAATGCGAAATGTTGTGCTTTTGTTTGTCATGCATTGAAAAGGGCTGCTTGGATTATAATGATATTTGAAAGTAAGAATTTTTTTTAATTAATGAACAAATGACAAAACTTTTTACTGACTCTTGCTATTTTAGGTTAAGTAACAAGTCAAATCCCACCAAAAAAAGCCGAGACACCCCTAATAACAAGCCAGACGTCGACGAATGAATAATATTATAATTACGGATGCGTCTTAATATCAATAAAGGCAAATAAAGATCAGGTAGAGCCGCTAATGCCCGTTGAATCAACATCAATCAATCAATGTGGTCTGACTGTACGGCAAAAAGTCAAGGTTGGAGATTAATGTGGATATGACCAACCTTAAATCAAGGTGCTCATAATTTATAAGTCAAAAATGTTTATGCCTTATAGGCCTAGCCTGCTTACTATCTTCGAACACATCATCACAAGCCGACAGTGACAGTTGAGATAGTGGTTAAAGTTCGCCAATCAGATACGTACAGAATCAGATATTTAGCCAATATAGGACTAGGATAGCACATAATGATTGCCAATCAAGCGATAAACATTTGTGACAGTAAATAAATTGAATAATTACTACTTGGTAGATTCGTACTTACATTACTTACAGTACCTACGCCCACGTAGCCTTAAGTACACTATCGTGAAATGTACATATTTTGGACGAATAAATTTAATTTTATTTTTTTTTAATTTTGGACGGATAACGAATAAATAAAAATGAAAATATTATTCACATAATATTTACATTTTAATTTATTCGTTCAGACTTCAGAGTAATGATGCAGAGCATAGCATCGTAAAAAAACAGTAACCTGTGTAAAACTATAATCAATATGATTACAGCTTCTTTTTCATATCTAATTTGTTAGAGTTACATCATTTTGACACGTGTTTGTAAGTTTATTCAGGAAAAAAACTATTTCATGACTTTCAAGACCGAATAACGAAATATTAATGTGAGTTATTTTGTTCGCATACTACGTATAATTTATAAGTAGTATATAACCGAGAAGATATCGTGTTGGACACCGAAAGTATCTTATCTATAATAAAAATATCGAATAAAAAACATTTAATGGTATATGAAAAAACTAACAACATATGTAATGTACATGTTTTTTTTTTATCGCTAAATGCCCAGACTTTCTCACGTTCTTTAAAGCCAGGTCCTATCCACACTATTATTTCAATACAGTCTAGTAGAGCAAAAAACATCGTCTGACAGTGATCCGATGAAGTGTAAGGTCGTAGATGCACTGTTTGATTATTTATTCTGATGAAAACCGGTGCTGATTGTCAAGTGCGATGATGACCAGTGTGGCCGTCACGTAGAGATTTGATTTTAGAAATCAGTATGCTTTAATAAGAATGGCTTTATTACAATATATGAGCTGGTTTTTATGTCGGTTAGCTAAGACTCACTAACCTACAAAGGACGTTTGTGAATCGCATTGCGTAGGTCAATAAATTAATGAAATTAACAAAAACAATTAGAGTATCAACTATGATAAGTATTTTACTTAAAACTGTAATGGAAATGGTTATAATATTAAATTAACGGCATAATCTGGGAAACTTTAAGTCAAGAGTGAATAGGTATCTTCTAGGCAAGAATACTAAATCTTCGACAGCGTCTTCACTTTTCATCAGGTGTGATAGGAGTGAAGTGCTTGCCTATCGAGCAAAAAAAAAAAAACAGTGTCAAGAATTACGACAATGCCATACGACATATTTTTTTAACCCCAACGCGAAAAGAGGGGTGTTATATCGCTAAGTGTGTGTGTGTGTTTGTGGCATTGTATCTCCCAAACGGCTGAACCAATTTTAATTAATTTAGTTTTTCTTGAAAGGTGACATTGTTTTTGCAGCACAGCCAGTCTCATAACGTTAGGTATTCGTTGTCAAATCAGTTTGTTATATTTATCTGATCACGGCTACTGCTTACCGATCAATATTAGTTCACCAATATTAGTTAAAGCATATTGTGAAGTATTTTAACTGATACCCACTGTCAGAGAACATGCCAAATCGTCTTTGGTCTGGGTTATACATATATGGAGTCAGTACATATGCCATTTCAATAGCCATTAATCTTTCCTCAATCTTATCAGCGCATGCCCTGCTATTATCCATATTACAATAATCATTAATTGTTTTCTTTAATCAGCGTTAATTTACCAAGCCAAAGTCCGATCTTGTATGGAGTACTGTAGCCACCTTTGGGATGGATCAGCCAAGTATCAGCTTGATGCTCTTGACTCCATTGATCGGCGAGCAAAACGACTCATTGGTGATGACACGCTAGTTGAGTCCAAGTTGCAGAGCCTCAGTCATCGACGTAAGGTAGCTAGCCTATCGGTGTTCTATCGCTTACATTTGAAGAGTGTGTACTCGAATTACATCAGTTGATTCCCCATGCCCTTTCTATAATTGGACCACAAGACGAACTACCAACGTCATTCATTTATGGTTGACATACCGTATGTCCGCTCGAAGCGTTTTGCTTCTACATTTATCATCCGTACAGCGAAGGAGTGAAACTCACTGCCCGCGTCTTTGTTCGCTGAACAGTATAATCTGGGAGTCTTCAAGTTTCGTGGTATCTTCTAGGTAAGCATCCTACATCTTCGGCCGCGTCACCACTTTCCATGAAGTGAGATATCGGCCAAATGCTTAGCTATCTGTCATAAAAAAGCGCATATTATTATTTGATATTTAAGGCTGATATAGACGTTATGAATTTCTTCTTATTTGTTTTAAGATGCATTAGCACCCACAAACCAAACAAGTAGCTGACATCATACAAATCTCTGCTAAAAAAACCATAACAAAACCATCAATAACAATCAAAATAACTGACGTTGTCTACTTAACTAGAAGACGAGCTCCTAATGAACACAACATTGAAATAAAACCAAAAGAGTTTACAACTACCCTCATTCTTATAACTTACACACTAAAGTCTAAAATCACTTGCTAAAGTGGTAAATGTGCAGATACGTCAATAAAGATTAAGCGGATTCCCAGAGACGGGCTGCCGTGACAGATGGACAGACGGACAGATATCCACTTGATGACGTCTGATTGACGGGACGGGCTATTTGTCGTTAGGATGAAATTTGGTTTTAGTTTTGTATTGAGAGGAATTGGTAGTTTGTTTTAACTCTACGAAATACAAGACAATACAAATACTCTTGCACACCAAGAAAAACAATTATTAATAACAGAAAAAGTAACAATATAGCAATACAATCGCTGGCCTTTTCGCTGAGCAGCGATCTCTTCCAAGCAACCTTAGGATGTAGAGAATAAAAAAGTTTAATTAAAAGTGACCGGTGCACGGTGGTGCGGCAATGATAATTATACATGCATTCTTTAAAACATACAGATGTATATATATCAGGAACTTCAGGAGATGCTGAATGGCCTAGCTGATTCTTCTCAACGCATTGGTCTCCGGATGAACTTGGATAAAACCAAGGTCATGATAAACGAGCACGTGGATCCGGGACTGATTGCTGTTGATGCCAATGCTCTCGAAGTTGTTCAAGAATATGTGTACCTAGGGCAGACGCTCCAACTAGGTAAGAACAACTTTGAGAAAGAGGCCAAAAGAAGAATACAGCTGGGCTGGGCAGCTTTTGGAAAACTTCGTCGAGTCTTCTCGTCGCCAATACCGCAAAGTCTTAAGACAAAAGTCTTTAATCAGTGCGTCCTACCAGTTATGACATACGGAGCCGAAACGTGGACACTAACGGCAGGACTAGTCCACCAATTCAAAGTCGCTCAGCGAGCTATGGAAAGAGCTATGATCGGTGTATCTCTAAGGGATCGAATCCGGAACGAAGTAATTCGCCAGAGAACGAAAGTCATCGACATAGCTCAAAGAATTAGCAAGCTGAAGTGGCAGTGGGCTGGTCACATATGCCGCAGAACTGACAACCGTTGGAGTAGACGAGTTCTGGAGTGGAGACCACGAAACGGTAAGCGTAGCATAGGACGTCCTGTGACTAGGTGGAGCGACGATATACGTAGGGCTGCTGGTAACGACTGGAGAAGAAGAGCCGAAGATCGGGCTCAGTGGCGCACCTTGGGAGAGGCCTATGTCCAACAGTGGACTGAGATAGGCTGAGTATGATGATTTGACGACCCAGTTGGCGCGGTGAGCTAGTGTCTGCCCTCTGTGCCGTGGGTGCTGGGTTAGATTTCCGGCAGGAGCACGCTTTTCCTTCCCAAGGAAGATTTGCGCTTCTCATTCTGGATGTGATTGTGTGTGTGATATGTAAATGTTTCCAGCATCCACGATACAAGTCTTTGAACTTAGTTTGGTTTAACTTTTTTTTTTACTAACGCTTTCACACTCACAGGTGTGAAAGCATTAGTAAAAAAAAAGTTAGTTAATATCGATATATTATCTGACGCATTTTGCGCATTATCTGACGTAATTTGTAGTTATTGTTTGTATATGTTGATTATTATTATATTGATTTCGAAAATGCGAGGGAGGTGGAACTCATTGCCATGCTTGCCACGTCTTTGTTTCCTGAACTGTATAATCTGGAAGTCTTCAAGTCTAGAGTGAATATGTATCTTTTAGGCAAGCAAGTTACATCTTCTGCCGCTTCGCCACTTTCCATCAGGTGAGATGGTGTTCAAATGCTTTCCTATCATGCGTACCAAACTTTTTTTTATTTTCAGTAGATTCGCAAATACTGCATTGATGTACTCACAGTCTCGTTTTACATATATGTATCATCTTGGCCCGCGTCTTCGTCGATGAGAGCAAAATTTACGAAGAATGATTTACAAATGATTGATGGAACAAAATGAGCGTTTTGCTATTTTGTTTGGCACGAGTAGCGGTAGAACGCTTGGCCGCTGTCAGTCGGAGCATAACATAGGTAATTATTTTCCACGGTTGAATAGTGGCAGTGGAAGGTGTCACTTACAGATCAGTTACTTCTGTGAATTTAAATGTATTTCTTTTACGTAGTTTTTTTTTTATGCTAGATAGGCAATCATTTGCTATCTCACCTGATGGAAAGTGACGATGCGGCCAAAGATGGTACATGCTTACCTAGAAGGTACCTATTCACTCTAGACTTGAAGAGACCCAGATTATACCGTTCAGGGAACAAAGACGCAGGCAATGAGTTCCACTCCTTCCCTGTACGGATGATGAACGTAGCAAAACGCTTCGAGCGAACTGGAGGTATGTCAACCATAAATGGATGACGTTTGACAGTTTGTCTTGTTGTTTGATGGTAAAAAGGGCATGGAGGAACTATATCATGTAATTCCTGAGCACACTCTCCAAAATGTAAGCGATAGAATACCGATGGCTTGCTACCTTGTACTGTTTTCCACTGCTAGGCTAAGGCTCTTCCAGTTTATTCACAAGTATCGAACTGCCTGTTGGGTGAACGTTCGCCTTCTAAGCAGGTGTATTGGGTTCGCTTTCCGGCGGGAACACAATTTTTCCCAAGAAAAATTTGTGGTTCTGGTTGTGATTGTGTGTGTGATGTAATGGTTCCGGCATCCACGACACAAGTCATCGAACTTAGTGTGGGGCTGTGAGTTCAAAAGCGTATATCCTAGCTTTTTTCATAAATTAAATCAAAATCAAATACTTAGAAATACCTAAAAAAATATATAACACTAAGATATTTTGGTATATTTCATGACTGTGTGAGATAACGATAACAGGTTTTTAATTACTTTAGTAAGGTGATAGCTTAATTAAAAGAATGTTTTTTTTCTTTTCTTAAATTTTTCTTCAATTGATGGTCAAACATATATTACTACCTACTTGACCACCATATGTACTAAGCCTAGTTCAGTATGTGTATTTCTACGCCGCTGGTTTGATTCCCGCCATAAGTATTTTACCTATCAAGGGAAATTCGTGCCTCTGGTTTGGGTGTTAATACTGTATGCTTGTGTACAATGCGAATAATGACCGGCAGTCTCGATTTAGATTTTCCAACATAGAGTGGCGCTACGAAGGTTAGGGATTTTTATTATTGCCGTTAATAAAACTTAGGTACGTACATTCCATCGACGATAATAGGTAGTACCAATGATTTAACGCAAAGTGAATTTAAAATGTACCAATATTTAGGACGGAACTTTGAACGGATACTGCTTTGAACACTGAAGTTTTACGTTCTTTTATTTCAAATCACATTAAGTATGGTAGAATTAAAAGTATAATCAAACTTTCGAAGGATATAATAATTTTCAGCAGTTCAGTTAGAGTAATAACTATCTATTAGAACATCTCGATAATGCCTCGTCCATCTGCCATCACCGAAATCCGGCAATTACTGTATCCGTACATCAACAGTCGTCTGTGTGTGGTCCTTCCGAGAAACCGCGGGAATGACGATCTGTAACGAGCTGAAAAATGTGAAAACTTTACTTGTTGAAGGAAAACACGAGGTAGTGATAGGTACAAGAATGGAATCAGAGGATGCCCTTATAAGATGAGATTTAATTGTAGTATTTATTGCACTGTGATCTTGACTCATGCCAAGATTTATAAGGATTTGATTAATTTAACAAACGATGCAGTTTTAACAAAGCGGATATGAGCTGTTGTGTCATCTCGATGAGTCAGTTGCCGAAATGATGCGACAGTGACAAACGTCAATTTCGACCTCTCTCAGTGGAGATGACTTGCATAATTGTTGTTACTCGTAAATAGAGAAACATGGAGCTTAGTTAAGTAAGTAAGAGCAGGTAGATGAGCTTTAGAGATTACGTAAAGTCTGTTGTCTCGTTGTCCACGCCGACTGACGAGGCGTGAAGATCAAACCCGCAGATCTTGAGATAGCGAGGACACGACTCGTGCCGCTCATCACAACGAGCCGATCGCATCAATAATAAACCGAAAAAATGGGACCCTCAGATACAGATCAAATTAACGGTCAGCCGAGCACAAAGACCAGCCAATCAGCGGAACGATTCTTTTTCGAACGCTTCACGTATTTACGTCACATTTCTTCGATTTCGCGGCACGTTCGAGACGTAATAAGCGAACGGGGGACGTCCCCCGTCCGTCGCGTCCGTCAGGGGGGTGGTACCTAGGAGGGGCGGGGGTCGTTGGAGTTAATGAAGTTTTCTCGGCGCGATTCCCACAGGTCGTCACATGCGGGCCGAGTTTTGCGGCACATATTGTAGCACGTCGCCGTACTCAGATATTGCCCGGGTGAAAATGTTTTAATAAGCGCATCCCGGGACGGCCGGCCGTTATGTCCGGGGCCGTTTGCCGCCGTCTTATTAATGTCTATTGTTTGGAGTTTTTGCGTTATTGCGACTATATTGACGGTATGTCACTGCGGGTTGGCTAGCTATATAAATTGCCTACCTATCTACACGTTCCACTCTTGAGATGTCTCTTGGATAATTTTTGGTAAATGTGTGAGAGTTGCGAGCTCATTTCGCTGAATCACCCCAACGAGTGAAGTTCTGTGGTTAGGTTAATTTGTCAAGACTTTCCTAACTTGCTATTGCGCCGCAAGATGTCACTGTTTAACTTTCGTGTCCATTTTGGAGGCGTCGTTATTTTATTTTATGCTCAATATCATGTTGCCCGGCCATATTTCCTCGGTTTATAAAGTTGAAAGCTTTTATCTATTCAATAATGAGTCCTAAAAGTTTGTTTATTGTTCACACGTTAACCGTTAAGAGTTTACGTATTGTTTTTAACGACTATGTTTATGACTTCTAAACTATTAAAATTATGTTTTATATTAGAATTGTAACGAAATATTTTTACTCGTGTTACATACTTGTTATCATTTGTTTTTTTATTCTTGCTAGGCAAGAATTTTACCACTACCTTACTTGATAGAAAGTGACGGTGTGTTAATAGTAACTCCTATCCAATACAAGTAAATAAAAATAAAATGTGTACGAAAGTGTTCTTTAAAGTCACCAAAAAGTACCTAGCGAAGTCTCAATTCGTTTTTTTTTATATGTTTGCTATCTTTGAACTCCGTCATTTATAGAGCGATTTGGAAACAATATTTTTTGTTCCAAATTATTTACCTTCAGATTGGCCCTATAGACATTTCTTTAGAATCAGTTCAGTAGTTTAAGTTTTAAATCAAAATAACTGGATATAATACTAGTAGTATTATATCCAGTTATTTTGATCCAGTTTTGTTACCATCCAGCTTCATCATATTATTAAAATCTGAAACGGAAAGTAGACACCGGAACTTCTTTTTTGTATTCGGTTTTATTTTGTTTTTTAACAAGATTAAATAACTTTATTATTAGATGACCTATAAACAAAATACAGTAGTTTCGCATTAAATCTATTATTTGCATATCCGAAACATAATACCTACTATTATTATAATAAATCTAAAAATTATTTACATTTTGGAGCATTGTTGTTACCGGCAAGGAGAAAATTTCGCGTAGGCGGATTGTATTGAAAGTCTAATGTTGTAATATCCTTGTAATAATAAACACATCGTCTATTCAAAACTAATCTAACTCCAAACAATACAAAGACAAAATAAGCCAACTCCTACCAATTGTGAAACTCACAACCAAGTTGGCAGTACACAGAAAAAGGCGAAAACACCACCCGCTATTTATTCGAACTGTTGGCAATCCAAACTCACAAGTTGTTCGACGTTGGCTCCCGAATTCAACGGAATTAACAAACTTTACCGCAGTTTACATGTTATAAAAGTGGACGCTGGATTGACGACTGGATTGGTACTTTTGGACGATGCGCTATCTTTACGCATAGTGACATTAATAGTTGGCAAAGAGAAGAACAACTACAGGTACCGCCGCGCTTGGCACTTCTATTTCTTAGATTTAAGGCTAGTTTACAAAACAAACGGTACGATTTTATCAGATTCGGAGTTTCAAGCCAAAAATAATACAATCCTACTAATTCTACTAATACTATAAATCCGAACGGTTGTGTGTTAGCGTGGAAGTATGTTTGTTCCCTCTTCACGCTTTAACGGCTGAACGGATTTGGAAGAAATACTACACTAGGTATAGTGACGACAATAAACACAACAAATAGTGCATGCGACCAGTTACAACTGATGTATGAAACGAGATGGAGGTGTGAAAACTGTTGGCGCAGCTTCTTCGAGGTTATCCTACTAATATTATAAATCTAAAAGTTTGTGTGTAAGTATGTTTGTCCCCACTTCACGGTTTAACGGCAGATCGGATTTGGATGAATTTTGGAACGTACATAGATTATACCTAGGATTAACACATAGGCTACTTTTTAACTGGGTCGTCAATACAAACAAAACATTGCCGGTTTGTTTGTCATATAGACTAGTGGGCAATCTTTGTGTCAGTTGTCTGTTTATTTGTCTATCTATTTGTCTAGTTATCTATCTATCTATTATATAGGTTTTAAAAACATAGTTTTGTCTCGCAGTTCATTGCTGAAGTATGGATATATCGATAAATATCTAACACTATTATCGATATATCCATACTTCAGCACGAGCTCACGGCTCCTGACCCCTTCGATCTCCGATTATAACTAACATAAAATCGCCATAAGCACTCAATACTCCCCGGGAGTGCATTAATGACATTTTTCACATGTTTCTGGCGCAGGTCAAGTCAGCCTTTCCCCACCTCTCCTTATTTTGGGGAGGGTGGGGTAAGGCGCGGACGTCTCCCGTCAATCAGTTGCCAACGTGACTTGAATTTGTGGATGTTAAGATGCGAGTTAAGACGTATTTTTATGATCGACTAAGAGAACTAATATATTTTATATGTGTGCGTAATCTCAGCAGGGGCTGTACCATAGGTTCTTATAAATAGCTTTCTTACTTTAATGATACTTTGACATTCTACTGTATAAATATGTCATTGTAATATATGTACGGAGGTGAATAAGGAGAAACGTGTTTTGTATTTCTATAGTTGAAATTGGAAGGAAATAAATTAAACGTAGACAAAGCTTTAAAAACTAACCTCAGCGTTTATATTTTGGTTTTGGCTTGATTGATTTCGATAAAAAAAATATGGGACCACCTCTTAAGTATAATCTACCAAAAAAAAAAATAATTTTTAGAATCGGTCCACAAATGGGGTAGAAATCGGTTAACATACATAAAAAAACATACAGTCGAACATAGAACGTCCTCCTTTTTTTTTGTCGGTTAAAAAGGTTTTTACTACTCTTGTTTTTTATTCAATTAAAATTCATTTGTTTTCTACCTACTTCACAAAAAAGGAGGAGGTACTCAAGTCCACTGTATTTTTTTATTTATGTATTTTCCTCATAACTTCGTTCCACGTGAACCGATTTTGAATTATTATTTAGTTTGATAGATATTGCTTTCCAATTGGTACCTTTTTGATCAAGATCTGACCAGTAGTTTTTGAAATATCTTCAATAATGCGTGTTAATTACATCTAATCAGATCAAAGTTCCGATGATAAAGCAGTGAAGTCGGTTTTATTTAAGTTTTGCTTGCGTTTAATTATTTATTTTTTATTTAATGGAAAAGTAACAGCTAGGTACATGAATACAATAAATATCTATTAAACTCTTTTTCTAGATTATTTATTTTTTTATTTCTGATATGCTTGTATTTAACAGTATCGTACCTGTTGTTAAGTGATACTTTGTTCGAAGATGATATATACGCTTGACTTTTAAGGGATTTGGAAAGCGCTATGAAAGGTAGCTGCCGAAGAAGCGTTTAGCGTTTTCCGAAAGATTTTGCTACTAAAGGATGGTTAACTAAGACTGCACTGCAGTAAAGTAAAGCCGAGCAATAGCGACCATTAGAAAATACCCTACTATTATTGGAATTTATTAAAAAAATATATAGGTAGATAGGCTTAATAAGCCTACATAGTGTAGAATACCTTCAAAAATAATATTTATAATAGTTTACCGAGAATGTAATTGAAATTTTAGTACTGGCCATAATATTTATTTCATGTAGTAGGTATTAGGTAATCTGTGCTATTACTCGATTGCGCCCTTTTCTACCGACTTCACAAAAAAGGAGGAGGTACTCAAGTCGATTGTTTTTCTTTTCTTTTTTATGTTTGATACCTCATAACTTCGTTCCTCGTGAACCGATTTTGAATTTTTTTTTTGTTTGATAGAGTTGCTTTCTAATTGGTCCCATTTAAATTGGTTCAAGATCTAAAGTCTCCAAATTCTTTAAGGATTCAGTCTTAAACTCAACATTTAGTTGAATATTTGTAAACTTTTTGTGAACTTTTACAACAGAAGACTTGTCTACCGTACGCACTGTGAAAAATTGTTGCTGTACTGTACTGCATTCTAGTACTATATGTGACAACTATAAGAATTTAGTAACAAGCACATAGTTATTTGGTAATAACTAGCTTATTTTGTATAAAGAACGTGTTAACTGTAATTTTGACTAATAAATGTTTCTAAGAACTTTAGTAGTCAAATTGTCCCAAATTTTTTTCTCCGCCTCTATCGACGAATTCAAGTTCTTGTTACTAAAGGCACACGAAAAGAAATTTTTTTTCCAGCCAACTCCAGCAAAGTTCGAGCCTAAAGCATATTTATTTCATAAAGAATGCTGTGCAGAGATAGCCACAATTACTATAACTTGCCAACTTTTCTTTTATATTTGTTTTTATAATGAAAACGAAACGACAATGTAGAGTAAAATAACTATGAGTATACCTAAAGTTTTGTAATTGCATGAGGTGAGCACGCTGAATGTTTACATTATTGGTATACATTATATTATTATACTTTACCAGCTTTGTCATATGGTCTTATAGACTATTTTTAAGGCCACCTGAAGGCATCCGACACAGCCTAACAACTGCTAAAACTGTCCTCCAAAGCATTAGTAACGCTATATTTTATTTTATTTATTATGGGACAACAAACAGCTACACTATAAATAACAAAATAAACAAAGATGACATAATTATTATCGGAATTAGTAATAATGTAGCCCACAGCGCTCAGAGTTACGTAAAGGGTTAGTTAGTATATCGCTAGAAATAGCTATAAATTAATTAACAATACAAATAAAACATCGGCAAGATTAACAGATATGATTATATACTAAGTAATTTTGTTGGTTTGTGGGTGATATAAAATAAGATTATGAATCAAACAAACAAACGCATTCACACTCACAGCCCCACACTAAGTTCAGACTTGTATCGTGGGCGCCGGAAACATTCACATCACACACACATTACACCCAGAACCAGAAGCACAAATATCCCTTGGGAAGGAATTTGTGCTTCGGCCGGGAATCGAACCCAGGACCCACGGCTCAGAGGGCAGACACCTTTCCACTGCGCCAACTAGGTCGTCATCAAAATCAAAATTTTAAGATACAATTTTTTCAAGGGATAATTTCAATTTTAAATGTTAATTTGCGATTGTAGTTTCGGTATAATTTAAATTTTGTATTTATTTGAGTTGCATGCAAAAATATCAATATCATCAAAGGTATTGTTTAGTTCAGCATTTCAATACCACCTGCTACATATGAGCGAATCTAAAACCTAAAAATCTCCATGTATTCTCGTCCCTACGCAGGGTGGTCCGAAGCTGACAGGTGACGAGCTTGACAAAAGTGACAAGTGGCAACAAAAATGACAAGTGGCGAAGTGACAGCCGCTCCGTCGTCACCGAACTTCTCACAATGAGACGTGTGTCAACAAATACGCGCCCTAGAAACGGGCTTTTTTTGTCCGCTAGGGTAGGATGGTAAATATTTTGGGCTTGGGTAGGCACGTACGGTTTTGTTAGGCTAAAGATGAGTATGCGTTTACTGTAATATTTATCTACGAAACATGTCAAATCAAGAGTGAATACATATATATCTTCTAGGCAAGCATGTCACATCTTCGGTCGCATAATCACTTTCCATCAGGTGAAATAGCGGTCAATTGCCACTTAAAAAAATCCCAAATTTCCCTTTGAGAAGAAAACTTGTGGTCCCACCGGGAATCGAACCTGATATACGCTGGTTAGTAGACGGTTAGTGATAAAGGGAAAATTAGATGATGACGACGAGTAGATTTATGGCGATTGTGTATAGTATGATGTGTTTTAATGATGTGTGATTTTTAATCTTAAACCAAAACATTTTCTTAGTTAATAAAGATTCATTCTCCGAACAAAAGATCCCAAACTAAAATCCTCTAACATAAAAGAACATCCGTCAATATTAAAAGCTCAAAAATAACCGCCAAATATGTTTGTTCCTTTTTCGAATCGAATCTCGTTTAAAAGGACGTAAGGTGATCAGTGATCACTCGACCCGACGTCGGAGTGAATGGAATGAATGAGTGAATGAGTGAGTGAACGAGAGGGCATCACTGGGACACTAGTTGATCAACCGGGTTCATGATGCGCCCGCTGTCTGTCAAAGTCAGTGGCGCTAGAAAAGTGAGGAGAAAGCTTAGGTTTTAGTTATATAACGACTTCATAATTCAGTACTTCTTAGTGTCTTAACAGTTACTGGATTATTAGAGACTTGTAATTCAAAAATATTATTAATATTTAAATTAATCGTTTTTTTATCTTGATATAATAAGTAAACGCGGTTCTAATTTCAAAATTAGACTATAAGTTAAGGTACGATGGGTTTGTTATTTTTTTTATATACATATTAGCAATTTATTAGTTTTTAAATATGTATATACACTAATACGTCGATCAATTAATAAATGAACAGGTAATTACATAATTTTTACATAAATTGACATATTTTTATGTCTGAATTTATTACAGCTGTATAAGTAAATTAATTTATGCTCAATTAATATAATTATAATAATAGAACAAGATTTATGGCGTAAATTGGGCCACGAAATATAAAAATACAATATTGCACAATAAAGGCAGGCAAGTAAATAAAATGTAAATCGCTTATTTAACCATTACTTAAGAACCTAATTACGTTCTATTTGTTCTGAAACACATCTGTTCATATAACGATTTCCATGAATTTCAGTTATATTTACGTGGAATTCGTTATTAAATTGTAAATAATTTATTTTAAATTGGTACCGCGTTCGTGGAAGAATAAATTTAACAAGACACGATTTAACGGCAGATAAATATCATTCATCTGAGACATATGCGAGTGTTCGACGTTACTGTTCTAATATTTTATAACCAATAGGCAAATGTTACGCTGAATAGATTTTCGAAATGTCAATGCGTGTCGTTTTGCAACAGCGTTTCATGCGCCTGTCATGATTCCATTTGATTAATAGAGGTGAAATGCCAAGCAAATCATCTTGCAGCTGTAGCAGTTTGAGTCCTCGAATCCATTAAAATGTGTTGTTATTACTGTACAATATCTCTGGCAAGTGTTACAGTTCACTGTGCGTCAGTTCATGGTGCGTAAATCAATCGGCAATAAAGTCACTTTTTGGCTAAAGCCGTCTCCATACTAGCACAGCGCTTGATTTATTCGTTCACCAGTGTCGGCGCGAAAACGTAGCTTGTGACGTCACGGGTTTTGTTTTTTTAAAGGCTTTTTATTGATGGCGTTTGGATAAAAAGTCTGTGGGATAGGGTTACCTTAATGCATGATGGTGGGTTTTTGCGCTTCTTAAGTTCTGTCAGCTGTAAGTTTGGTTATTTTTATAGCACGCGATGTTGTTTACGTTCTGCTTCAAGGTCAGATATTTTTTACAAAGTTGTAAGTTGAGTTAACTAGGAATCAAATTAATTGAAATATTTGCGTACAAATATAATAATACTTATTTATATTTATTCCAAGACTGTGGTAAATTATCAAAGTGATAACATTAATTATTATTAAATCAAACATTCACCCATGAAAATGGTGTGCAAGAATTATTGAAGGATGCAAGCAGTCATATCTATTAAAAATTGGTTATAATTATGTCTTTATCTAAATTATGTACTTTTTATGACATGCGATTCCTCTCCGACATATTTAAACGTTAACCCTTTCACACTCACAGCCTCACACTAAGTTCGAAGACTTGTGTCGTGGGTGCCGGAAACATTTACACATACACAATCTCAACCAGAACCAGGAACACAAATTTTCCTTAGGGTGAAAACTAGTGCTCTCGCCGGGAATCGAGCCCCTGCGGCGAACGCCACCCGACTTAGCCAACGAGCAGTTCATTATTATCAATAAATCCACCAAGTTTTTTAATAATGGATAGATTTTGTTTTGCATAGGCTAAAACTAATGCTTCTTACAGAAATATATCCATGAGATGTCACATCATGTTTTTCTTTGCTCTGAGTGACAGCCCTACGTTGCGTCAGAATTGGTGAATGATTTTTCGCCGTGTAGCTCCAGCCTCATCCCACCATTTTATAGCCATTTGTCAGTCGACTGGGAAGATGCATGTACCTACAGTACACGATTGGGCTTTTTTCATTATTTTTCGGCTTTTTTCGGCGTTTTTCGTTCGTTTTCGTCATTTTTTAGGCTTTTTAGGCTTTTACGCGGATCCATCGACACGTGAAAGTGTGTTAGTGTCGGTGCAGTTTATAAATCTACTCGCCTCGGGCGTTCAGTGTTTCAATTTGGGCTGTTGGTTTAAATTTTTGACGATCGTCGCTTTTTCGGAAGATAAAAAGAGTTTTTGGTTACTTTGAAGTGCCCGCTGGCGTAGTTGGGTACGCGTTTGCCTTTGAATCAACGAGTATCTGGTTGGATTCACGATGGTAACACAAGTATTCTCCCCAAGGGAAATTTGTGTTTCTTACTTATGTGCTTGTCGTGAATGTTTCTGGTATCTTCCACACAAGTAATTGAACTTAGTGTAACGCTGTGAGTGTGAAAACGTTTTTAGTTATGTTTATGTTAGCAGACAACACAATTTCTATCTTTTTCTATTAAACTTGAGAAACTTTTCTTTCTGTTTCTTTGCTTGTTATGTGGGCTATGTACTGTTTCAGCCTTAATCAGTCCACCTGGAGACGTCCGACGTAGATGATTACGACGGCTGTTTTCTTATAATTACCACCAGAGAATCGCGGCATTATTAAAAATATAAAAATAAATATTAAAACAAACAAACGCATTCACACTCACAGCCCCACACTAAGTTCAAAGACTTGTATCGTGGGTGCCGGAAACATTCACATCACACACACATTACACCCAGAACCAGAAGCACAAATATCCCTTGGGAAGGAATTTGTGCTCCTGCCGGAAATCGAACCCAGGACCCACGGCGCTGAGGGCGGACACCTGTCCACTGCGCCAACTGGGTCAAAAATTATGGTAAGCTTGTATTGTTAGAATAATAATGGCAATATAAAACATTTATTAGTTACTCTGTTAAGAAATCGACAACTAATGAAATTACCACTAATCGAGTATGCAGAAAAAACAGATTGAATATTTTATTTTATTTTGATGTACGTTTAAGATATTTAGTTTATCAAAGGGTTTTATAACGGGGACTTTTTATTCGTATTCGCTTTGTTTTATTTGGTTATTTACTCCATGATGGCATAATATCAACATACCACATTGCAATTACTCTTCCATATTTGCTTAACTTATAAAATGCGTGATTGAAGCGGCCCGCAAAAATATCGGCCAACAGTCCACCGGCGCCAAACCGCGGCCCGATTTATATATCACTATTATACCCGTGCGGCCCCCGATTTACGATTTCATTATGCACGCCTCGAATTCGAGCGAATTTACGCAAAATGTGCAACGTTTTTATTTTGGCGGCCGTCGACGATTGGGTTGCCAGTTTCGTCGGATTCTACCGCTTAATTTCGATTAATATTAACTAGGCTTCTTGAAAAGTTAAAAACGGTTTTAGTAAGTCAGTAGGTTAAAACATGGGCCTTGATCACAGATTATTTAAAACTAGCCGTGCCTCGCTGCTTCCTATGTTATTCCGGAACCTAAACTATATAAATTATAAATTTCATCAAAATCGGTTTACCTATTCGTTATTGGAAAATTTACGAAAAAAAAATGTTTGCTTTCTCTTACATTTTGTAACAAAATGGGAGTTTTGATGATATTTCGAAAATTAACGCGGGCGAAGCTGCGGGGAACGACAAGTAATAATAATAAAAACTCTTTTATCAGTAAATTTAATTTAGTAACTTTAAATGAAGTGGAGCAAGTTATTAAGCTGATGGTAAAAACCGGGCTGTCAAATCATCAAAGCTTTAAATCACACTGAACAATTCATTTCCAGAACATTTTATTTAGGTCTCTTTTATTTTTTACACTCACATTATATTTAGCTAAAAATGTTGCCATCAGAATCCATAAACCCCTCCACTATTTGAAACAAAGCAGACACCAAGACGCACTGCATCCATTGTTCATAACTTCCTAGATGACTACAAAGCCGAGGACAATAAAAAATAATTTCCACCCCCTACCCCTCCACCACCCAACATAAATAATCATTACGAAACGCATTCACTGGCAATTACATACTTGGGGATGGCTCGTTAAAAATCATATTCAGGGAGTGTGAGGGGTGGAACAGGGTAAACATATTATATGGATAAATTTAAGCTAAATTATTAACATAAGAAGTGTTAGCCTTTGAGATGTTTAGTTTCTCTACATCAACAGATTTTTTTTTCTATGATTATGCCATACCACTGGAAATGGTCCTCTTTATAACGATCAACACTATTGTTTAAAATTCCTTAATGTTACATCTAAGCATACATAGGTACTCGCTTTTTTATTTATAAAAGTTTTACCAATAATTAAAATTGTAGGATGGCGAACGCGCATGCATTCGCTTCCGATACAATTTTTCAACTAACTCGTGGTGGGAGATCGCGTTAGGACGCGATGTAGTGTTGCCAGGTGACGGAACTACCTTCTATGTGGTATAAATATAAATGCACACCCTACAAAATCCTTTTTATTCATTAGTGTTTACATATTTGTAATTAGGTACTACACTCACTTAGATAACTCTTCTGAAAATCAGCGTTCTTTTATGCTTGATAGGCAAACATTTCGTTGAGTTTTTTAGCTTGATTTTGGTGCTGAGGCAAACCCATTTCGGTATATTGATGATAAGAAAATCGGTGTGTAAATCTATATATATAAAAATCAATGCCACTTTTCGTTGTTATTTTATAACTCAAGAACGGGCTCACCTATCCAAACCAAATGTTTAGGCTTTGTTTGGACTATTTAGTAGATGGTTTATGTGAAGTTTGCACAAAATCGGTCGAGCGGTTCTTCATTTATCACACCTGGACGAAGCCGGGGCGGATCGCTAGTAGATTATAAATAGATGATAAGTAAAAAAACGTTTACCTTGCTACGTGTCAAAGAAAATCTTTTTTTTCCCATTTTTTTCCATCAATAATGTTAGGTACCATAAAGTTATCGGTTCTAGCATTTTTAAATATAAGCTGAATGAATAAAATCACAAAATCAAACTTAGAAAATGTTTTTAAGTAGTTTTAAAAAAATCATCTTGTTATGTTTCATACAAATTTGTTTGTTTCTTATTTCAAAATCCACAAACAATATACGAGTACATTTAACGATCAGAACATTCCAAATAATAAAGTTCCAATACAATACAACTTCTCAAATGCAAAAGGTCATCATGTGTCATTCAAATCCCTCTTAAGTTACATATGCCACAAAACTGCACTTTCTCACTTCGCCTCGCCAACCCTTGTTTCTCCCTTATCAGGTTATGTGCGGGCAGGGGTGGTTAACACGGTTAATAATAGGCTCCTTACCCGCCTTATCTGCAGTATTAAACCATAAAACATTATAATTTACTAGCAGTGTCGTTTCGCTATGACGGCGCTGCGGTTCTCAAGGTTTCTTTGGGTTTGTTTATGGGGCGGAAATTGTACATGTTACGCTACAATGCATTAGTAAAATTCTTCAAATCGGAACAGTGTCTGGTACAATTACGTAGTAGACTATCTCGACTTCTTTGTCGCGGTACAGGTGGAATCAGCAGCACAATTTCACGACATAAATAATTATTTGAGAACGTGGTTGGATTTGGCTATCGCAACGATGATTATTGGTTCAACATTTGAAAAAGTACATATAATAAAGAAATACATATAATTAAGAAAAGAATAATGAATTTTATTAATAAAAATGTTTTTAATTGAAAATTCTTTAAATCTGAGAGATATTGGCCATAATGACAGGTAAACTATTAGGGGACTTCCGTATTTAGGAATCTTTTAAGTTTCAACTCAAACTAGCTTACGGCATAAACTCTATTGACAACATTGCGATGTTTATGAAAAGATTCAAAACGACCTTTGAATATTAGATTATAATATCTGTGATAAGCTAAACAGGGTTTGTTAAAAACAAAACCACCAATCTAAAACAAATCAACATCAATTCGAAAACAAAACTAATTCAATTTCATTAGCCCGAGTTTGCCCCCTAAATCACGCGCCCCCTATAAAGTTTGAGAACCGCAGACGCGCGGATACTTAAAAATAACGAGATCCTAGCAAATATTGTAATAACCACCCCGTGTCCTCTCGTATTTAGCTCGAGCCATTGTTTTAATATTCTTTGCTGACTCCGCTCCGCGTTACCGGGTTAACCCCTCGATAAAGTAGAGTTGACTGTACAACAGTTGGAAACAGTTACTTATCTCGGTAGAGGAAGATGACATTGAATACGAAGTATAGACGGGACGAATGTTTATATTTTTAATTATCTTCGATATTGTCTTTCCGTTTCGGTATTTTTCTATCTGTTCAACGATATTTTAATTCTGATTCTGACCAATACTGGTCATAGACATACTGAACAATTATCTTATTATACTTTAGGTACGTTAACCAAATGTTAGTATGGTAGTTGCCAATTTAAAACAAACAATATAAAAAAAAGTATGAAATATTTTAGCAATGATTAAGGTCGCAAATCGTTTGAATTACAGTCTTATACATACAACTAGCTTTTGCCCGCGGCTTCGCTCGCGTTAAGAAGTACAACAAATTTTCATCCCCTATTTTATCCCCTTGGGGGTAGAATTAATCAAAATCCTTTCTTAGCGGATGCCTACGTCATAACATCTACCTGCATGCCAAATTTCAGCCCGATCCGTCCAGTGGTTTGGGCTGTGCGTTGATAGATCACTATGTCAGTCAGTCAGTCAGTCAGTCACCTTTGAGTTATATATATTTAGATGTCGCAAAATCGACAGATGCTAAAGTTTGGCTACTGCTTGCTTCCAAGTACTGCGTTGTCACCACTTTAGTCCGTCAATAAAATAGCGTCGAATGTACCCTTTGTTTACATTTCATTTCATCGATATTTGCAAAATTCACTTCGCATCTCTAAATTTATATGTGCTAATAGACGACGTTAGCGATTACGGACATTTACGTGAGTGTGCGTGAGGGAATTAGTGATGTCGAAATACTGTTATTATATTTCGAGCATTGTTGTTATGTTTTGTTTGAAAATGTTATGGCGGTTTTGATGGGATAAACATGTTGGGAATGGAAGATATTAAGGGTTGTTTTGCTTAATTATAATGAAGATTGTATAACTAAATAAAGTATGAGTAATGCATATATAATAAAAAGTAAAATTATGTCACGAAATGTAACTGTATGTGACATATAAATTTGTAATAATTAAGACAAATATTTAAGGCTAAAATACATCATAATATATAATTAAGTACGTAGTAAACTTCTGTCTTTGTTAACCCAAACTTAATCTTTTCATCTCGAACGCAATCTACGCAAACTCAAACAGTTGAAATGTTTTGTTGACTTAAAACCTGATTGTTGATAGCCACAAGTCCTCAGATTAAGCTCCTCAAACAAAAGATATCTTTGTAATGCCCGTGATCGTGCCGGCATTGGTTTCTTTCCAACGACCCAATAAAGAAGCAAATAGCTGACAATAAAGCTAAGCCGTGGTTGCAAAGATTGGCTAATATTTAGGATGTAAGCTGTACTAGTATGTTTGTATTATGTTTATGTGTTTATAGGTATAGTACCTAAAATATACATAAATATTAATTAATAATAGAGTAAAATAGGAAAAAAAAATTTTTTAATAGAGTTGGGTGCTTTTAAGATACTTTCGAAATGATAATCCTTCTTTTCATATCTGTCAATGAAATATTTATAACTATTGTCACCATGCACCCCACGCTTTTTTTAAATACATTTTTTTTCTTATTTACACTATTATTAATTTATATGTATTAAAAAAAAATATACTATTCTTAATTCAAATTTATTAAAAAATATTTTCTATTTTTTAGTTACATTTTCTTTATAAAGCGTGTTTTATAGTTTTTTTAACTATTATTTATTTTTTACTTTTTTTGCAAATTGAATATTGGAATAATCTTATCAAATTAGTGTATTGTCATCGATCCTCGATAAATCTACAAAGTTTGAATGAAATCTGACCATTTAAAGTAGGTCAAAATCGCGCCCAAAGAAGTCGGTTACAAACATACAAGTGATGTTAATATAAAGCGTGTAAAAAAATTTTATTAGTTAATCAAACATGTAACATAATGACGCCCAAGTCGGATAAAAAAAATCAGATACTATATTATTATTGTATTCTATTCACTTGATCTTCGGCCGCATCATCGCTATAGTATGTAATTTATTTTAGTTGCAACTGATCTTGATATCAGAATATGGGAATTACAGTTATGATCGGTTAATGTAAAAAATCATATACTATGATCCGTTGGGAAGTACCCTTTTCATCAGGTGAGATAGTGGTCAAATGCTTACCTATCGAACATAAAAAAGAAACTTATCTCACAATACGTATCGAGTGTAGTATGTTCAAAACTATCAGAAACTGTATATTATTTATGTACTGTAAAATATATATAAAATACGTATTCTTACTTACAATACAATAAACATGTGATTTTTGTTGGTATCCTGCATCACACGGCATATCTTCTAATGGCGATAATATTAACCGTTCATTGCATATCTACGTAATATCATCGTATATCTACGTAGATTATCGTATATTTAACGCATATTATCGTACATCTAGTGCATATTATCGTATATTCTGTGATAGAGCGGTCACGTGGGACGCGGACCCGTGCTTTGTTGCTGTATCAATATTGTATGATGAGTGGGGCTAAGTCATGAGCGGAAAGCGGTTGGCGTACCAACTGACTTCTGTTATTTTAAGAAAATGAATAAATCAATAAGTATATGCTTTACGTGTATATTCAAAAAGCATTTATATAGTTAAGATCAAAAATAGAATGATTTATTTTAAGCACATATACTATAAATACAATTATGCCAGCGGATAGATATAAGCTTATATAATGATATTAGTACTAAATGAAAGCATTTTAACACTGTTGTGGGAATGAGCGTATACGCAGTGCTAGGCAGGACGCAGTCAAGGTTGCAATTCATATGAATTAGACAGGCATGATACTTACGATTAAGATAATGATTTACTGCTCCGCTATCTAAATAGAGTTAAAACGTCAATTCATATAAGCCGTTTCTATCAAAAATATTAATCGTATGATTTATGAATGGTTTCAAAACAATAAAATGAACTGATGATACATTCTAATTTCATAAAAATCTGATTATTCGTTACAGAGATACGTGGTAACAAACGTTCACGTACACAAACTTTCACATTTATAATGTTAATTAGTAGGATGAAAAATTATTGTTGTATAATTTTGGTTAATGTGAATTTATATCTTTTTTATGCTAGGTAGGCAAGCTACTATATTACCTGATGGAAAGTGAAGATGCGGCCGTTGTAACATGCTTGCCTAACGAATACATATTCACTTTAAACTTGAAAACACCCAAATTGTACCTTTTGGGAAACAAATACGCAGACAAATGAGTTCCACCCCTTTATATAAGGTCGACGTTTGACAGTTTGTCTTGTTGAGAGGTAATATGGAAATGGGGGAATTAAAGCACGTAATTCCTGCGCACACTCTCCAAAATGAATGAGAAGAATATGATAGGCTGCGACATTACATCGGTGACCGAGACTGCAATTGGACTTGACTAGCTTATCATCGCCAATGTCTTTTTGCTCAATTAGCTAATTAGAATCGCTAAGCGTATGCGATATAATCGCTCTCGCTTCTGTACCTTAACCATCCACCTATTTATCGTACCTCGCCGAGATTACAGCAAATCTACTGATTGCACGACTATTGATACAGACTACGTTACTTTGCTAATCCACTGCTAATGTTTGCATTGTTTTTGTAAATTTATCTTAGGGATTTGTTAGTCTGTGGTCGGTGCTTTGTAGGTTTGCAGTATGATTATATTTGTAGGTGTTATTTGAGATTATGTTTCTAGGACGGAGGAGATACTGGTCTGTTATATTTGTACTTATTGTAATACTGGGTGCTTTGGATTGTTTGTTGTCAGTTGAATCTGATAACGTTTAATTACTGTGTTTGCTGTCTTTCGGATAAGTGTAACATGGTGACGTTACAACGTTGCAATGTAACATTATATGTAAGTAAGTTCCACCTATAACATACTACCTACATATTTATATTAAATTGTCGGGAATAGTAAACAATTATTAAGAAAGTTATTGAGCAATTTGAAATCATAAGATCTGGCGAGAACCACAACCTTTAATTTGCGTACCAATTAAACATGTTATTTTTCTTTCCCTTTTTTTATGCTAGATTGGTAAGCATTTGGCTGCTATCTCATCTGATGAAAAGTGATGATGCGGCCAAAGACGTAGCATGCTTACGTAGAAGATACCTATTCACTCTAGACTTGAAGACTCCCAGATTATACTTATTATTAACTGTCACAATTCTGATAGGTATAGTTCTATCCCAACTAACTCTTGCAGAGATCTCAATCAAAGCATAAATAAGTTTCTTATTTATTTTATAATTACTTTGACCACTATTTCACATGTTAGTAGTGATAGTCTAGGGTGGTAAGACTAGAATAAAAAAGAAATTAGAAGGATAATTAAAGGCTCTATAAATCGCTACCTTTTACTATTACTCGTGGTCTGCCATTTTTGAGATCATCTAGGCTAATTCTGCGCACCAAACACGACAAAATTGTATACAATTGAAACTATTTTTTTACATATATTGTAATTGGAAATATGGCTCTCTATTGTCTCTTTTGCGTCTATTAGACACCTCCTCCGCGGACATACTCGATCTATCATCAAGCGTACGTTACAACTTTTGCGTATTCAAAACTTGAAAGTAGAATAAACTACATATTAATAACAATTTAATTTGTACAACGAAAAACAGTAATATAATATAACTACAACTACAGCATATAAATAAAAATAAGCATCCATAAACTTATTTTAGGCTCCTATCTCAGTACATCTCAAATTATCCCTTAAATTGTCACTCAATTCAACGTCATACAAAATTATTCGCAAAACCCACTCCAGAGTCACCCCTCCATCCCTTTAGAAATCACCAATCGTGGCACCACCAATCCAATCCACTCTAAAAAACAAAACAATCGATGGTCCACTCTAGCTTAGATAAGTGTCACTAGACAGGTATCATTATGCGGAATACTTAGCCGGAAGGTAAGGGGAAGTGGGAGGTAAGGGGAGGCAATTTAATTCTGTCCACGTTCTAATAATGACCGTCATAATTCGTTCAAAGTGTCCGGTCTGGGGACAATTTCGCCCCTGCCTCCCCTGGCCGGTTGATTCCTTTGCATTTTCACCCCCCCCTCCCCCCTCTTAATTCCATTTTCATGCCACCTTGCACACATTTGCGCTTCATCTGATGTGTGTATGTGTGTGTTACGACGGGTTGTTTAGGATTTACTTGGATGCGAAGGTGTAATGATGGTCAGGAAGGTTCTAACCAAGTTTTGTTAATGTACCGTGTCTCTGTCTCTTATCTATCTATCTCTGTGATATCTACGTTTTAACTTTAGGTAGGTATGTAGACATTTTTAGTAATAATTTATTATCTTCATGTACTATGTAGCCAGTTACATTCCTACACTAAGGTGAAAGAAATAACAAACGTGGAGAAAAAAAATTGTCCACGGTCAGTATACATTTTACAAAACAACTAGTTTAGTTTGTATATAAATATAATTACCTATGTATATATAGTACTGTGTAGTATAATTATGTATGTTTAGTACGTATATGTACTATGTAGCCAGTTTGATTACTACACTAAGGTGAAAGAAATAACAAACGTGGAGAAAAAAAATTGTCCACGGTCAGTATACATTTTACAAAACGACTAGTTTAGTATGTATATAAGTATAATTATTTATATTTAGTATGTATATGTACTATGTAGCCGATTGTAGCCAGTTAAATTACTACACTAAGGTGAAAAGAAATAACAAATGTGGAGAAAAAATAATGTGTCCACGGTCAGTATACATTTTACAAAACGACTAGTTTAGTATGTATTTAAGTTTAATTATGTATGTTTAGTATGTATATATACTATGTAGCCAGTTAGATTCCTATACTAAGGTGAAAGCAATAACAAACGTGAATAAAAAATATTGTCCACGGTCAGTATAAATTTTACAAAACGACTAATTTAGTATGTATATAAATAAGTATATGTATGTTTAGTATATACTACTTAATTTTTTTTAAATTAATTTCAAACGTGTGATTCTCGTTCTATGGGTGTTATGTGAATACTTCCGAAACGTAAAAATAAGCAATTTTTTTTAATTATAAATTTAAATGCAAATTGTCAAGAGCCGGAGTTTCTTTAAGGGAAAAAAACGTTAAACGTTTTTTATTTTAATCCAACATAAGAACCATCCGCCATCTTGTTTCTTACATGTGTGCGTGCATTATCAACACATGTAGCTCATATTAAGTTTGATTTATACCTCTTATATCGTAAATGGATTAGAGAATCGTCCCTTTGCCGCCACTTATGCTGGGGCTGCCATGATTGAGATTTTCTTCGGACAGTATGTAAAATTATGTTGATTTATGTAAGATTACTAAAATTATATTTACTGTCAATATGTTGTTAACCAGTTGTGAACCATTACACAAAGAAAACGGAAAATGTATACTTTGAAGGCAAACGTGTAAAATACTTCACATTTCTAAAATAATGCAAATTTCTAATTAAATGCAATATATTAAAACTTTTGACGAGATCTCAGGAAAGAACCTAATATATCAGAAAATTGTAATGATATCACGTGTTTTTATCTCATTAAATTAATATATTTTTTTATGAGTGCTGTTACTAGCTGCGTCCCGTAGTGTTGACCGCGGCTAAACAGTGACTTTTATCTTTTTAATATTTTTTCTGGGTCACAAACCTCCGCGTACTTACGCTGAATACCTCAATAATTATTAGGGTGGTTATAGTAACGCGTAGAGAACAGACATACAAAAAAAAAACTAATTCATTTATATATATATATATATATATATATGTGTATATAGATTTAAAAGCTTGTATTATTTTTATTTGTACTAGAAATAATATGTTGCTTCTTCTGAGTTAGTCTAGTTAAAAAGCAGTTTATATTTTTACTGTTATCTCTATTTTTAATTTCATCCTAATCAGTTTAGCCATTTCCACATGAAAAAGGTACAAACAGACCAATAACGTCTTTAATACATTGATATTTAGTATAACTACACTATATCACTCCATCTTATGCCTAAAAACATCCACATCACACTATCCTTACCAAATCATGGTGACCCTTTTAGAAGGTTTTACGGACATTCATAATTGGCGCGACGCTTGCGGGGGCGCACCGTAAATCTACGGCGCCTGTAATTAACGGCCAGCAATGGTTAATGTACATTGTTTTTGTTTCAGGTAAGTTTCGTGAGCTTTGACGGGGTGAGGGGCTTAGAGGCAAAGTGAAGATATACGATTACGTATATAGTTTCTGTGGTATGTAATGTTTATATGGAATTTGTTTATATATATATATAATTTGTTTATATTTTAAGATTACATAATATAAAACATATTATATAATCTTAAAACCGAACATATAAGTTTATAATAAACTAGCCGTGCTCCGCGGCTTTGCCCGCGTGTTACAAAGTCAAAAAGTAGCCTATGTGTTAGTCCTAGGTATAAGCTATGTACATTTCAAATATAATCAAAATCTCTTCAATTCTTACAGCAAAAGAAAACAAACATACTTACAAGCACACAAACTTTCAGATGAATGATATTAGTATGAATATAAAAGTTCAATATATACAAAAATGGTTTTATATTAAAATATTTGCATATTATTCAAAGAGGCAATCCAGTCAATGTCATTAACTCCCAGGACGAAATCAATAAAGTCCCTAATGTCCAATAAGACCCCCATATACCCACTCACCCATCGGCACGTTTCACACTCAAGCATTAAAACTCCTTATAACAAAAAAGTATTTATCCTCCAACAATTTGCATAATGAATACACGCTTATTGCCAATAGTGTGCCCTCGTTTAAAAAAAGAATCTATTTCTTTTAATTCTCATTGGTAGTAAAGATGGTCTCTAATTGATACAATTAAATCTTATTTGTCAATTACTTAGCTCTAATTAAATACAATTAGGTGTAATTCAGTTTTATTTGATGCGTTTAATGATCGAAATTAAATTGTAAATATCAAGGCGAATTTTACTTTTTCTAAAAGCCTTGAAAGTTTTTAGAAAGGCATTTTGCGAAATGGATATGCTTGCTTGGTGACGATTTAATGGGAAATGACGTCATCAAAGTGTTACGAAGGCTAAGTTGATACACACTTCTGGCTCAGTTCAAGTCTATTGGCCTAAGTTACAAAACTTAGTAAACTGAAGCTCAACTTGAAGCTAAGTTTGTAAACTGGAGATAACTACCTAATTTTATGTTATGGTATCATCGAAACTAACATTAAACAAACAAACAAACGCATTCACACTCACAGCCCCACACTAAGTTCAAGGACTTGTATCGTGGGTGCCGGAAACATTCACGTCACATACACATTACAAACAGAACCAGAAGCACAAATATCCTCACATTGACTAAGTAGAACGTACTAATAAAAATATGATTTGGATGTAATAAGTAAATATGAAATTTTATTTGTGTTATACTAATTACAACCTGTGACTGACTAATAAGAATTAGCTCATTATCAAAATCTATATAGCCGATGTCATAGAATTAATTTACTATCCCACTGGATTTACTGTTTTTGCCCATTGTTTTATGGTGCGCGTTCGTCTTCTGCTGCTTGCTAACCCGATACCCCGGGTTCGATTCCCGATGGGAACACAAGGTTTTCTTTCTAAGGAAAATTTGTGTTTTTTGCACCCATAACACACAAGTCATCGAACCATAAAACCTAAGTCCGATGACTTGTGTCGTGGGTGCCGGAAACATTCACATCACGCCCAGAACCAGAAACACAAGTTGTCTTTGGGATAAAAACTTGTTTTTCCGCCGGGTATCGAACCCGATACCCCTGAGTTTGAAAATATACCGATACCCCTGCTTAGAAGGCGAACGTTTACCCAACTAAGCCAACGAGCAGTTCAATCGAGTGACATTATTTTTTTTAAATTAAGCCTTTCTGTCGTCTTTAAATAACCAATAAAACATAATATACATAGCATAGCATATACATAGCATATAACATAGCATTTATTTTAAGTACGATATTTTTTTGGATAGAGCATCTACACGAAAAGTTCACACTAACATACTTTTGGAACTTTAATATGTTCTAAAATAGTTTGAGCTACTTATATTCTTTATTGTACACACGTTGATAAACAATTTTACAATAAGGCCATAACAAAAGATGTACAAAGGTAAGCTTAACCCTTCACAGATTTTTTTTCCAGCAAACCCTTTAAGTATGATATAATTTATAGGAGCGAGTAGGTTGTAGTTGTAGGTGGTAGTTACTTCCAATGCGAATAAAAACATCAAAACAATCTAGTAGTAAGGTAACAAGATATTTCAGACTTTGCATTCACCACACATCCAACAAATCCGTACCAAAAAACCCAAACAAGTAAATTACTTCGTTAAAAAGTTGAATCCTCCAAATTAAGGAAATGCATCGTGAACAGGCAAGTTCATCAAAAGAAATCCAGCAGACAGACGTCCGTCCGGAATACAAAAGAGGAAGACTAGTGGAATCAGGGTTGCTGGGGCGTAGACCGAGAGTCAGTAACTTAGCTTTATACGTAATGAAGAAGCAAAGAATATGTTGTTCTAAAAAGAAATCATATTCGTCATGCGTAAAATTTGTTTTAAAATAGTTGGCTAGCATTTTGGTATTTAAGACAGGGGGTACTCAAGGACATAAAAATAATTAAACGCAAGCAAAGCTTAACAAAACCGACTACACGACCAAAATATAAGCGTTGAATAGTTTGGTTTGGCTTGATCGATTTCGATAAAATTTATATGGGACCACCATTGAAGTATCATCGACCAAACAAAAAAAAATCAAAGTCGATTCATAAATGGCAGAGATATCGCGTAACATACATACAAAAATGATTACGTAATTTTTTCTCATTTTTTAATAAACACAGATTTTATCGTGATGCTTTGGACAATTTTATACAACTGGATTTGAATTAGATTTAATGCAAAATTGATCATAGGTGCTAAAAAAAGGTACACGTGATCAGCTCAGATAAGAGCGAATTTTTGCGAACGATATTAAATTTTTTACATAGCAATTTTTTTTTTGATTTCCAATCACGTAAAGGTTATCCTTAAACCTGAAACCAATAAACAAAATTATAGAAAATGCGGGACATTAAGCACTGACTCCTCGTCTAAGCGCAGGGACAAAAAACATTTGCTTCCACTAACGAAACAATCGCAAGCATAATTGATTTTAACGTAGAGTCGACTGCAAATGAAGTGGGGGCATGTGGGAGAGTCCCTCCAGAGGGGACAGTTGCCTCTTATGAGGACGGCTACCTCGGGACAGGTGGTACTTGTACCTGACTTTCTTTGAATGTTACATGGTATAGTACTATCAATATAATATGTTATGACCTAGTTAAAGTTGGTTGCTTACAAACCAAGGTTCAGTGGTAATTTTTGTTATAATTATTATTTTAACCAATTTTTTTTTAATATAATCTATCGCTACATCTAATGATAATTTTTCTGTATGGTTCTTTAACTAAATATTACTGTTTAGCTAAATATTAAACTAAAAGAGGCTCAAAAACTTAAATTTTTTATAATAAAATAATATGTAACTTTTTTCAGACAATAAAACTAGTTTGTCGTTTTAAAAAACAAAATGGTAAAATAAGGTATTAAATAAATTATGTTAAAAATAGGTGTTTCATATTAAATCAATCAAAACACTGTTTTGTACATGTAACATTGTCATTGTATAGGATTTTGTTTTGCATTATAGATAAACATTTGACCACTATCTCACCTGATGGAAAGTGATGATGCGGCCGATAATGTGACATGTTTATCTAAAAGATACCTATTCACTCTTGACTTGAAGACTCTCAAATTCAGGTAAAATATATTATATGTATTTTTAATAAATGTAGATCACTGCAGTATGCCTAATAGACGTACAATATTTTCATCTTGTGGTAATAATTTATTAATTAAACAATTACTCATTCTAAAAATCACTAAAAAGTTTTAGTTTACAACGCCAAAATACACTTTTTAAATTTATTTCTATACAATAAAAAAGATCACTAAAACTATGACAGAAAAGTCTAATAAAATCTATCAAGTTTGAAATTCATGGTAGCAGCAGTACTAGCCAATTATTTATATAGGTACTCAATATTTCTAACAGCGAGTTCGCAGAAACTTTCAACGATTAAAAGATTAAATAATTATCATAATTGACAGTAAAACCCTCTTTCATGAATATCTATCCTTTACCATCCTTTAGTCTATTACTTTAATAAGAGATGCAATTATTCAATCGCCACAATAGATCCAATTATTGCAAATATCTCATTATTTGTAGATGTGATCTGTGGAAACTTTTCTAGAAGGTGCAGTCATCAGGTATAAAAAATATAGCGTTAGCTTCGCTCGAGCATTCTAATGATTTCGATCGAGTGCTTAGGTAAGGTATGTTACATAGTACAGACAACATATCGAATGTTGTCTGTACTATATGTATGTTTTAGTGCTTAAGTTTAAGTTGAATTTTAAACCATATTTTCTACTACACCGATCTTGGTAATATCTTTGCCAATGGGTCTAACCCGCCCGAAGCACCTTTTTGCATTATTGATAAAGACTAGTACCAACCATGACATGGTAATGATAATTAATTATTTGATTGCCTTGACCATTGAAATTATTCATCGTGTTTCTATGTTTGAATCTAATAATTGTTTATATATCTCATTTATTTACCAAATTTTACTACCAGTATAAGAATGAGTAAATGTTTGGTCGTAGCATAGGGAAATAATTTTAACCTATTGTATCACTCTAATAAAAAAGGTGAATAAAGTACCTACTCCTTTTCTGTGAAGTCGGTAACAAAGCACAATAAAAACAAATGCAAATCGGCATAAAAAATTAAAACTAATAAAGTTTTGGAGTTTGGACTCCCAATATATAATAGAATCCTCTAAAACAATCTAGCACTTATCTACCATGTCTAGACCAGAACTTTTCCCTGGGCCTAATGAATCAGGTACCCGAGACACGGTCCCCTGTGCTTATTCAAATTAGGTACATGCGCCTTGATTAGAGTAATCTGCCTTCCAACCAAGTCGGTTCAAGTTCTGAACGATTATTGCTGCAGTTTTTATTAAGTTCCTTGACTTTTCTATAGAGGAAGTTGCGATATGGGTATTGTTAGTTTGGCGAAATAGAAAAAAAATGTACGTATTAATGGTAGTTATATTACTTATCCGTACTTAAATAGACTCTTTCTCTCGATAGTAACATGTTTGGTTGGTGTAAACAAAATATTTTTTTCAGTGTTGATGCGTATTGAACTTTGACTATTGTATCCTTGACTGGTAATGTTTTTTTGATGTAATTTTCTCGGCAAGAAAAAAAAATCCTTATTATTGTTCGCACCCAATACGTGCAAATGGTACCCAATTATAAGAGTTCTATCTCTTAAGCCGTAATAGTCAGCCGGCTGAATTTTTACTGAACCTTTGCAGTAGGATATTTTCTACATGTGGTGTAGTAGGTTAATTTTTGTTCTTATGTGCTGTAATTTTTGTTCTTATGTGCTGAAAGTTATGGCTTCAAATAATAAAAAAATTAACAAAGTTTTTAATTTCCAATTTTTTTCTAAGTGTTTTTTGTAAGCGTATTTGTCGCTTCTTTAGATCTAAATTTATTTATATGTACACACATACAAATCAACACAAACAAATCATTTTTAATAATTAAACTCCATTAATTTGCTGTTGTTTGACGACCCATTTGGCGCAGTGGACAGGTCTCCGCCCTCTGCGCCGTGGGTCCTGGATTCGATTCCCGGCGGGAGCACAAATTCCTTCCCAAGGGATATTTGGGCTTCTGGTTCTGGATGTATTTATGTGTGAAGTAAATGTTTCCGGTACCGACGATACAAGTCTTTGAGCTTAGTCTGGGGCGAAGTGTGAATGCGTTAGTTTGTTTGTTTATTGAAGAAACATAAAAACATGTTTCTTCTTTATTGTCAAGGCAGTAATCACATACACTCTTCATATTTGGAGTGACTGGAATGTAAACTCTAAGCTTGAACAAAAATATATAAAACCAGCTAAATTTGAATCAGATAACTGCGTTTATTCCGACGCTTAATTTAAAATAACATTTATAGGAAAATGACGTTCAAATGTTTAATAAATTAAATCAGACCACAACAACCCAATCTAACTGAAATAAACAATACTGGACCTAAAGCTAACGATAGAAAAGACAGGAGGCAGCAACTCACGCGCATTATATATCAGTATTTATGCGCACAACAAAGAAGGCCAGCTTATCCAACAATAGTTAAGATAACAAAGCGTCCCAAACAAAAAGGACTGCAAGCACCAAGTACCTATCTAAATAAGGTCCTGCGCAGACTGGCGACCACGACGCACGACCTCCTAAATATTCCGCTCCTCCGATTCATATGAGATGCATGCTGCAGATAGCCAATTTGCAGGACCCCGCTCCGATTCGAGATATGGTAATCTGGAAAAAGTCGCATACGAGTCTCAGTGAGATCGCTCCTTAAGCGTCTGACTGGCTCTTGAGTCTTGGAGCTGATTTTCGAAATTGAATGTTTAGGGAAGTGTGTAACGTTGGTTCCAGAAGTTCTGATTGTATTTAAATGTGTGGTGATTTGAGAATTGAGAATTTAAATTCAAGTGAAGGTCTCTCTGGTTATCTCGGATTTAGCTCAAAGCGCTAAACTATCTAGGTTAATTATAAATTTGTTATTGGTAAATTGAATTGCTTTAACCGCTACAACGTCACTTCGTGATGCAGAGCGTAACATGTATGAAATTTTCGTGAAAACATCAGTAGCATTCGCGTTGTCGCAGGTACCACGCAGGTGCGTAGCAAACCTATATTCTATTTTATTTGAATAATTGTGCTTGTGATTTTAGTTGATTGATTTTTTTGCGTAAAGTGATCTTGTTGGCTTATCTTTGGCGCACGACCCTGGGCAGTCCTTGTGTCAAGATTCTTCAGACAACCTGTAGGTATCAGAGCTCTCTTATCGACTGTCATTTAAATAACTCTGATATCAGATTGTTACGAAAATACATGGAGGTCACCAGTTTGTCTAAGATTGATTCAAAAGTGAGCTTATGTTATGCTGACCATACCTGACAGAAGGATAAAGATCTCTTTCTTTAGTCATTCATATTTTATCGATTGTTGACATTTCACCTATTATAATAAAAAAATTCAATTTGGTGTTTAAGCACAGTTAGTATATGTTCTGGAATCACCTTTAATTATGAGAACAAATTAAAGCTTTCTAATCAGTAATACTGTTGCACTACCAAATTAAATACATTTCAAATGACAAAGCCTATTCTTGTGATAAGAATTGCATATAATTTAATTGTAATATTATAAGTTATCACTATAGAGAAATCTATGTACCTAACCTCACAAACATCTGGCCAAGGCGACTCGATGACACATCACTGGCCATTCACCCACCTTGTCTCTACCGTTTATCATTTTTTCTCCACAATGGGTCCGATTAGAGGGTGGGGCCAGCCCGGAGCTCTGTTGCGGTAGGTCAGCAAGTAATGAATAATTTATATAGAATTATGGTAATGGTATCGAGGCCCACCCGTTCAAAGATTGAAATCACAGGTCGAGGGTTTAAGTGTTCCGATCTGGCTGGGTCAGTCTTTGAGTGTTGACTTTCTGAAGACTAATAGAGGCTCAACCTTTATAGAATGGTTGTAGAAATGTTAGAGGAAGGAGAAACTGAATATTTAGCATCGATCGGCTATGACCGTTGCTATCGCACTCTAACAGTTAGATTTCTACTATGTTTATAGTGACTATGAAGCTAAAAACCGAACTATTACAATAATATTATATACCAATGGCTCACTTTTCATCTACGGAAGTAGATTTTTTAAAATAAATATTGAAAAAATAAACGAATATTTCATACGAGTATAGCGTATAAGCGTTTTACGCCTTCTATCAAATAATATGATAATAGAATAATCATATAGTAGACATAGATTTAACCATTAGCTCTACCATTAGCTTAGCTAGGCAGAAATATTATTTTTTTAGGGTTTGTCCATTACAAAACTTTTGAAATGAATCAAATTACTTTGTCATAGAAGCATAAAAGATTGTAGTCTATCATTAATGTTTCTATTAAAACTCAATTAAAAAAAGAAAACGTCGTTCTATTTGCATCATCATAATTTTAATTAAAGGTAACTGTTTCCCAACTTTGCACTTATCAACTAACTGTCGAAACCAGCAATGTATCTATGATAATCACCATCCTACCCTCATTACGGCCGCAATCACGTCTGCCCCAAAGGTTGCCGACTTCTGTCAACAGCAGACGTCTTGGAGACGTGCTGACGCAGCAGTGACCATCCCCTTCCCACTTGGACTTATAGTAAGGGAGCTGTTGGTCAATATGTTCGATAAGAGACGGCGAGACTAAAGGTTGATAACCCCACATTGATAAGAAAATTTACAGTTTATATAACTGGCCGCTATGAACCACCGGGCAGCTTCTGAATTTGTATCAAAGCCAAATTTCATAGTGCGGCCTTGAGCTAAGATAAAGGGTTTTTATTCAGATTAAAGCAGAAAAGCTTTTCTGCTTTAGATAAAAAAAGACTAGCATAAATTTTGATGACCATAATGATGAATTTCAAACATTATAATTATTATCATGAATGTTTTGAAAAAAAACTCTCGATCACTTACCTTTGAATCTATCACTAAGGCTTGTAACATGACTATACTTCCTTTAAATCCAACTCATCTCTTTCCAAATGCAGCAGCATCTCTTTTAGATCTAATATTAGTGTCATCTTCAGATCTTGTCGCTAAGCATGGTCAGTGCGCAGCGGACATATACTCTTATCATGATCTTATTTACCTCTCGTATAATATACGCCCGCCTAAAAGCAAGCGTAAAATCCTTCTGCAGCGTAATTTTGGTGGAATTAATCTTGACAGTTTGCGCAAAGATGCTTCTGAGATTGATTGGGTCGAAGTTGCGAATGCCGACACCATAGATAAAAAAATCAATGTATTTAATAATATACTCATAAAACTCTATGACAAGCATGCACCTCTGCGGCCAGTAAAGTTTAAACATCTACCCGCCCCGTGGCTTACCAATGAAATCCGTTCACTGATGCATAAAAAACTTATCGCTAAAGCCAAATTCAAGTACAAACCTTCAGATGAAAATATGGAAAAATACATTGAATCTCGTAACAAATGTAATAAAGTGTGTCGGAACGCACAACGCCGACATATTCACGTCTCTGTCGAAAATGAAGATCCTGCAAAAGTGTGGAAATTCTTAAGGTCATTGGGAGTTGGTAAATCACGTGAAAATATTTTTCCTAAACATTTAAATATTGATTTACTCAATCAGCACTTTTCATCTTCTGCTACATTTGATGGACCAACCAAAACAGCTACTTTATCCCGACTTTCATCTATATCAACCCCCGACCATTCTTCTTTTATCTTTACTCAATTTACTGATAGTGATGTTAAGAAAGCAATATCATCAATTTCGTCAAATGCTGTCGGTAGTGATAGTATTAGTCGCAAGATGATCATTCTCATTGTTGATGAACTTCTATATATCCTCCAGTATATCCTTAATGCTTCCATTAATAGTGGGACTTTTCCTGCGGCTTGGAAAGAAGCACAGCTCACGCCGCTCCCAAAAAAATCCCACCCTGAATCTTTTTCTGATTTCCGGCCAATTTCTATTCTTCCTTTTCTTTCAAAAGTTCTCGAGCGTCTGATACATCAACAGCTAAATTCTTTTCTCATCAAAAATGCTCTTTTAAATCCTTTTCAATCTGGTTTTCGTCGAGGCCATAGTACTGTTACTGCTCTTGTAAAAATAACAGATGATATACGACATGGCATGGCGGAAGGTCATCTGACTGTGCTATCACTACTAGACTTTAGTAATGCTTTTAACAATGTTGATTTTGATGTTCTTTTGGGGGTCCTTCAATCTCTTAATACATCTCCTACAGCAATTAAATGGTTTCGCAGTTACCTATTCGGACGCCGACAGCGTATCCGCATTGATGACACTTACTCATCTTGGTGCGATACCTCTGCAGGTGTTCCTCAGGGCGGCGTACTCTCTCCTCTTCTTTTTGCGATCTTTATAAACTCTATATCCCAACAGCTCACTTCCTTCTACCACCTTTATGCTGATGACCTTCAGATATATACACAAGCTCCACTTCAGCAACTAGATACTGCAATAGCACGTACAAATCGTGACCTATGCCACATATCTGACTGGAGTAAATCATATGGGCTTAAAATCAATGCTCTGAAAACACAGACTATAGTCATAGGTAGCTCAAGGATGATCTCTAAGATTGATTGGTTTCACCTTCCTCAAATAATTTTCGACGGGACCCATATTAAGTTCAGCGAGACTGTAAAAAACTTAGGGGTGCTCATAGACAGGGAATTATCATGGAGGCCCCAGCTAGCAGAAACCAGTCGAAAGTTTTTTGCATCAGTAGGTTCCTTAAGAAGATTACAAAATTTCTTACCTATATCCACCAAAACTGCGCTTGCACAATCACTTCTTCTTCCAGTCTTAGATTATGCAGACGTTAGTTATCTGGACTTAACCGAAGATCAGCTCAGCAAATTAGAACGCCTTCAGAATGTTTGTATTCGCTTTATATTTGGTTTACGAAAATACGACCACGTATCTGAGTATCGCTGTAAGCTAAAATGGTTGCCTATCCGTCTTCGCCGAAATACTCATATCCTTTCCCTTCTTTACAATATCCTCTTTCTTCCCCATACTCCTCACTACCTTAAAGAACGTTTTAAATTTCTCCACTTATCAAATTCTCTTAACCTACGTTCTACATACACTTTGCAACTAAAAATGCCTGTGCATACTTCATATTTTTATGACAAGTCATTTACAATTCAGGCTGTACGTTTGTGGAACAAGCTGCCTATCGATATAAGACGTGCCAAATCATTAGACATTTTTTTAAATATGGTTAAGGAGCATTATCTATCTCTCAACTACTAATATATATATTGTTTAATGCTTTACTCACATGTAGGTATTGTATGTAAATATTTATGTATTTTTATGTGTTATAGTATTTAATATTTATATATGTAAGAGTATTTGTGTAATATGTCGTTATTTGTATTTAATTATATTATGTTATCTGTAATCTGTTATAACGTTATAGTTATTAGTCAATAGTACACCCGACACTACTCCTTCTATCTGCATCTTGTCCATCCAAAGGTTGTCTGGAAGAGATCGCTTTAAGCGATAAGACCGCCCATTGTAGCCTTTCATGTAAAACTGTAATTTTTTTTTGTAACAATTCTTTTAAGGTGTCAATAAAGAGTAATTGTATTGTATTGTATTGTTTTTTATGTATGAATATAATTTCAAATGCGGCTAGGGAATCATGGATTTAATTCCAACTTCAATGAAATGACATGACCGCCCGATCTGCTTTCATTACTACTGAGTATCTTCACTCATCCTATTTTCACGTATCAGTATATTAAATCCAGTATAGTTTACAGTAAATACATTTTTTGTCTAAGCTTAGTACTTTTTACTCAGATTTTGACGTCAGATTGATGCTAACAGGTTTTTTACACATGTCTTACCTGCCATTCTTTAGCCTCGCCAAAGCACAGTCCTCCTCTCAACCGGAGGCTCTCCACCTACCCCCCTGGGTGGCACGTAGGCCTGGCCAGTGGTCGGTGGAATACTAATTATCAATTATCAGAGGGTAGTCTTGGCAGACATTCAGGACCTTAATAGGTATAATTGGGTTTTAGTTTTAAAAGTTCCAGGGTGGACTTATTGGGTATCGTTTTTTCAGTCATTGGTGGAAATGAATAGTTGATTTCTTAAGATTTCAGCTTCAAAAACAAAATGTTCATTAATTAAATGGTTTTGATGGAATGACTCCTCTATTTCAAATGTGTGTTCTTAAAACAGAATTAAACTATGCTGAAACTTCCAACCAAATGATTATGATCAAATCTAAAATATTTTTAAAAAGTCCAAGAAATATTGAAAACGTTAAAAACGAAAACAAAATATGGAACTCAGTAATTTTGTGTGATTCAACAAAAGGTTTATCTGCGCTACGTTTTGACATCGAAAGGTCCGTTCTGAGAAGCACGTTATAGTTTGCAAAGCAGTTTCATGAGTGCCTCTCTCTGGCCGTTGTGATTAAGTACTTTTGAGTGTAATTTTTAATTCAGCGCGCTCCATATTGTGGATATTATCGTCAATGAAATGTGGAGATCAAAATTTACAAATAAATTTAAAATATTTGATACAAATCGGTATTTCCAATCACAGGAAAAACAATCACACTTATATTATAAAGCCGAAATGAAGAATGGAAGTAATTTATAAACATAACATAACATAATTACAGCCGCACACTTCGACGACTTGTGTAGTAGGTACCGGAAACATTCACATCATACCCTAAACCAGAACACAAATTTCCTTATTAAACTTGTGTTTCTACCGGGATTCCCGATACCAGCTGCTTTAAATGCAAACGCACACCAATAAACTAGCGGGCAGTTCGAAGTAAGTCTTTTCTGATTCATTACCATCATCTTGAAAGAAAGCGAAGCCGGCGAGGCAGACCTACTACCACATACAATTCTTGATAATTTTCTTTGACGAGCATATCAATAAAAAAGTCGAATAAAACTTTGAAATACGTTACGACAGTAAATAATGCCGATGCACAGTGTCTTGCAATTAATTAAATATGCATGTGCTATAAAATTGAATCTCCTTGAGATACATAAAATTGTGGATTAAAGGAAGGGAGGCACCGATAACCCGACAATTCCGTTTATGACGCTTCAGGTATGGATACTGTAACTTTAATGATAAAAGATATCTGAGAAATACGACTTGGATTTATATTGAAAAGCCGCCACGCTCTCTAAATGTCGTGTAGTCAACTTAAATGTTTATGGTTTGCATGGGTGCGTGTGTGTGAGAGAAAAGTACGCTGGAAAGATGGGATTGCACCAAGTTGGAACTAATATGTGACATTTTATTATGAGCTTATAATTAAAAAAATATGCCAGATAGGTAAGCATTTGGCCGCTATCTCACCTGATGGAAAGTCATGATGCGGCTGAAGATGTAGCAAGCTTTCCTAGAAGATACCTATTCACTCTAGACTTGAAGATTCCCAGATTACGCTGTTCGGGGAACAAAGACGCGGGCACTGAGTTTCACTCCTTCGCTGTACGGATTGAAAATGTAGATGCAAAACGTTTTGAACGCATATGAGGTATTTCAACCATAAATGGATGACGTTGGTCAGTTCGTCTTGAGGTCTGATTAAAGAAAGGGCATGGGGAAATCAACTGATGTTATTCATATATTTTATCATATAGATATCATCATATTTGACAACCAAACTACTGAACCCAATTTTATGTAATCTAAAAGTATATCCTTTCAAATAAAATAAAATAAGAAATAGTGATCTATATATCGAGATATAAAAAATACAACAAAATTTTTTATTTTTTCTTATTAATTAGTTATCTATATTAAAGTAAAGACTGTCAAATGAAAAAAAAAAAAAATTACCGAATTGATACAACACATTTTTTTAAGTAGGTTAAGAAAGTTAATTGAAGATATTGAAATCACCTCTCAACACCATCTTTGTATCAAAAAATGCTTAATATTTTTTTTAAACATTGTGTTCGATATTCCTTTTATCATTTCGATGACAAATTTATTAGAGCGGCTCTACGCTTTCTCTACGGAAACATTAAAATAGCTGTATCTAATAAATTTGTCACAGCTCTGTGATGGTGTTGTCTGTCGGTTTTTTTATATGATCTGATGATATGAAACGTGACTTTGCAACTAATTACGGTAAGTTGCATTCTTTCTCTCGTTATACGTACCATCAGAAAGATTTTGGTCAAACGTTAGCCTATCAGAATTAATTTTAAATTACTTCTAGGCTCACAAACATAGCTTAAAAAACCCGACTTCACCGCTTTATCTTCGGAACATTGACCAGATTAGATGTTCTCAACTCGCTTTATTGACGATATTTCAAGAACTAGTGATCAAATCTTGATCAAATTTGAATGGGACCAATTGGAAAGCAACATCTTTCAAACAAAACAAAATATCTAAATCGGTTCACGTGGAAAGAACAGTATATAGTTTTTTTTTTGTTTTTCTTTTGCTGTATATAGTTTTAGTTTAGTATAAGGAATTATAGGCAATTGGCCCGTAGATGGCACGTGGAAAGAAGTTATGAGGTAACACACAAAAAAAACAGTCGACTTGAGTACCTCCTCCTTTTTTGTGAAGTCGGTAGAAAAGTGGACTTATCATGATCGGAAAAGTTTTTTTCCTTAAAAATAATCAAGTTTGTGTATAAAAGTACCATTTACATTAAGATGTAGAATGCCTGATGAACTAAATATTAAGAGAAGTTAATAGGTAGTTAAATAAAAACTTAGTAGATAGAAAAGGGATGGTAATTATATCAGCACCAATTAATATTGTAATATTGCAATTATAGGTAGGTATAATTGGTATATTATAGAACAAGTCAAATTATAACATTACAAACCTATAATTTAAAAACCTATAGGTAGCTCCAAACGGTCTTGTTAGTTATTTTTACAAATTATTTCATTGTCCACACGTTCCACGTACAGCCCCGTTCTGATTTGTGTCGTGGGTGCCGGAAACATTCACATCACACACAATCACAACCCAAAAACACACTCCTTGGGGAAAAAACTTCTATTGGAATTGATTCCGATACTTAGCAGGCGAACCAAGCCAACGGAACGGTCAGTTCGAATAACGAGTACATTTTAATACTTTATTTAACCAGTATCATAACTCGTCACATTTTATCTCCCATCGCCCGCTTCTCCAGCACATCACTCATCTGTTGATTGATGCCCGCCGTCCGCATCCCTTCCGGGCATTTCGACGCCTTTAAACTGCCCTTTTTCATCATTTTTTCATCATCCAATTCATCATTTACGAGATGAAACACTTTTTTGTCCGCGGCGCCAACGTCTCCATTTCATTTCTTATCGTTTTCTGCTTTTTTCAATCTTTTTATTTTTAACATTTTTGATTGAGTAGCGGTCGTCTGGTGTTAGCTTCCGTCACAATTAACTCAATTTTAAAGATTTATGCGCTGGTGTAAATAAAGTTTTGAGATGGTTAAATTGATTTATAAGTTCTTTTATAGAGTAGGGGTACACTTAGATTGGAACCAGGATGGAAATGTTCGGTTCATTGACATCGAAATTATTTTTGTATTGATAAATTTCATTAGAATAACATAAACGCTTTCACATAGCTCCACACTTAATTCGATGACTTGTGTCGTGGGTGCCGAAAACATTCACATCACACACACAATCACAACCAGAACCAGAACCTGTTCACGCCGGGAAACGAACCTGATGATACCCTTTCGCTTCAAAGCGAACGCTCACCCAACTAAGCCAACGGGTAGTTCAACTTCAATCTCAGGTGTTGGAAAGTGATGATGTGGCCAATAGTAATAATACACACGCCAGACCTGAAATAAAGAAAAATGACGATTACCGCATATTATGGCACGTTATAGTTGGATATAATTTTGGGAATTTTCAAGTCTAGAGTAATAGATATTTTCTAGGCATGCATGCTATAATTTCGTCCGCATTGTCGCTTTCTATCAAGTGAGATAGCGGCCAAATGGTTACGAAATAATGGTCTGAAATAAAAATTAATGCGGTTACTTGATTATAATAATTATAATTTAAATTATTCAATATGCGAAAACTTGTTAATGATATTTAGACTTAATGCTAAGCTTATATCTAAAGATATGTATCACTGTTTGTTTTCCGAATTAAATGAAATGATAAACATAATTATTTATTTGACTTAATAGACCTGGTTTTAAATTTAGATTAATTATTAAAAAAGCAGCACAAAAATATCGTCATAGATCGAATATTTATTATGATGAAATCATGGGCATAGGTACCAATATAAATTTCATATTAGTGCAAATGATTAATAAATAATATAATTCTTTTGTATGTTGTCGATAAAAATATAGCGATTAGTATAAATTTTGAATAAATATATTGGTATTTTAATAACATGGCCGTTTGTTATAATAATTCTTATTTATTTCACAAAAATTTCAACAACCAATATCAGGTAGCATTAGTATAAATAACAGTTTATTTGAATTTATTAAATATTTCAAATATCATCTTGTACTAAATTGTTTTGTATAAGTATTAATACAATTCGTATAATTATGGAACATTTATCAGGATAAATTTCAAGGTTACTGGCATTTCAATACTCAATACTCAATAATAATAATTTCGTAATTGAATTGTATTTAATTAGTTATGTTGCTTTAGAACAACAAAACATCAGAGAGTATTCAAGAATGTAGCAAGAAAGGCTTTTTCTAGTTGGTTCAATTTGCTATACCACACCAAATGATATAACTACCGTCATTGGTAAGTATTGCACAATCCTGCAGAGGGTAGTTTAGAATCAACAACAGAGCAGAATAAAAATAATTTAAACGTAAGCAAAGCTTAAAAAAAACAGACTTCACCGCTTATATTTTGGTTTTGGCTTGACCAATTTCGATAAAATATATATGGGACCACCTCTGAAGTATCTATCAAACAAATAAAGAATTTTGAGAATCGGTCCACAAATCGGTGAAAATATATTTAAAAAAAATACATATAGTCGAAAATAGTACATTCTCCTTTTTTGAAGACGGTAAAAAAACAAAAATATGTATTTTTTTTGTTAGTTTCTTTACTGGTAAGTCAATTGTGGCTCAGATAGTTTTGTAGTAATTGTCAAGTAAACTATGACAACTCTTAGACAGCTGCTAAAATAATAGCTTGCAGTTGAAGACTTTGAAATTAATACATTTGTTTACCAGTTAAATCGACATTTATTGGGAGGAGCTAAGTATATAACATTCTCGTAATTCATGAGCAGCTGTGACCTCTCGTGACCTCTCGTTACATGTTAGGTCAATGATTTCGTAGCACATAGCACTCGTAGCAGTCAAAAGCTTTTATTATATCAGCTGTCTAAGAGTTGCCATAGTTTACTTGACAGTTAATACTATACTGACTGCGCCCAATTTAACTTACCTGAGAAAGGAAAACAACATTTTATATAAAAAAAAAACAATTTTTAAAATTTGTTTTATTTTGCCCATTTGTCGATTCTGAACCAACCCCTGCAGGATTGTGCACAACTTAACAATAACGGTATATATATAAGTAGTAACACGAGTTTCCCTCTGGAAAGACATTAAAATAAATCGACTTTAAATTAATGCCTAAATATATCTGTTAATTATGCTTCGAACAAATTTAAACAAAATGTGATTATAGTATAACATAACATAAACACATTCACACTCACAGCCCCACACTAAGTTTAATGACTTGGGTCGTGGGTGCCGGAAATATTCACATCACACACACAAACACAACCAGAACCAGAAACACAAATTTTCCTTGGGGAGAAAACTTGTGTTCCAGCCGGGAATCGAAACCGATACCCCTGTTAGAAGGCTAACGCCACCCAACTAAGTCAACGAGCAGTTCTATATTATTATATAGCAGTATTATTGTATATAAACCAAATCACTGTACTTTTAATAGAAATATTTTAGTTGTCCTGATGACATAAAAAGATTATGATCCTTACTTGACGTAATAGTTTTACAGTTAGTAAATAAACGCATATAAACTATATTGACTAGCTATTATCGTGAATGGCAGCTTCAGTTCCGGATCGTGTGTTTTATTACCATTTTAGATGAACATTAAAAGTCAGTCAAAAACATTTTATCGCACTTTTACGATCAGAAATCGGATAGTCTGTCTTTTTAACGACCCCAATGATTTTATACAAGATGTTTATATTGTTTACCGCATGATGATATTAATTTTCAATGTTATTAAAATTATTTAATAGTTTTTTAAGTATTTTGTTCCGATAGTTGCTTTTGGTTAGTTGTCGGTGTTTAATTTAACTGTTTATTTTACTAGGACTTAAATATACGATGAATATTTTAGTTCTTTTTTATTGTGTCAAACCTAATAGTGGTTCAAATAGTATATGAAACGTCCAAAAAGGTTTGAGAGTAGGTATTTTCAAGGCAAACATTTTCGAATCTTCTTAGATTTTTTTGAGATATTAAACAACCTGAATAAGTAAGAGTCTTCTTCTTCTTCGTCATAATAACAACCGAATCATTATATCCTAAGCTATAATTTTTTTTGGCACAGTACTCTGCAACCTCGACTCCTAAAATTTAATAGGCCGACTTAAATAAAGCATTAGACACTGGTCGTACTTACATCTACAAAGTTTTTTTTATGCTAAATAGACAAGCATTTGACCGCTATCTCAAAAAGTGATGATGCGGTCGAAGTTGTGACATGCTTGCCTAGAAGATACCTATTCACTCCTGACTTGAAGAGACTCCCTGATTATACCTCTCGGGGAACAATGACGCAGGCAATGTAGTCCACTCCTTCGTTGAACGGATGATGAACGTAGACGCAAAACGCTCCGAACGAACTAGAACTGAACTTCTACCATTAACGGATGACGTTTGACAGTTTGTCCGGTTGTTGGGTGGTAAAATGGGCAATAATTTGTTACAAATAATATTTGAGATGTTTTATTATCTCTGATTTCTATTGACCACTATCTCACCTGCGTATTAATGATTCTTTTTTAAAATGTGTGGTTCTGCCTATAAAAAGAAAAGGAGTCCCACAAGGCTCTATTCTATGCCCCGCTCTCTTCCTTTTGCACACCTATCACTTGCACCTAACCGCGAGATAAATTCCCTAACTAAAGACGCCCTCACGTAAACATTTAAAATACAAAGCTATAATAATATATTTATCTGGTGTTCTCCGACATTTAACACGTCGTATTTTGACGTTCTTTATCGTCGACAGTGTCAATTGTACAAGGTACGTACATAAATATGTTAAAGCTGTTACCTTTTGCCGTTGTGAGAAATTTTGGTGTTGGTTTTGTAAAGTAAGAGAAATGTCCCAGAATTTATTGTGACAAGGGAGTACAGGGATAAGCATATATAGTTAGTTACAGTCCCGTAAGAATTTACGATGGATACGGTCGAACTATAAAAAGTTAGTTTCTTATTGAGGTGGGTATTAAATTATTTCCGATATTGAGTTGTTACGGTTTCATATTATGGGAATGTAAGAATGCCGAATCAATGTTGTATTGATTTATGGTAAGTAAAATTAGTGATAAAATTACAGTATTTTTGCTATCGTTGTGGTATATAGTGAAATTTATGGCTAATAAAAAATTTAAAAATCCATATTATATTAAAAAAACTTGTACTAAATTGTCATGACTGCATCTATATTTTACACAATAATTTGTTAGATTATTACTGTATTATATATCAGTAAATACTAACATAAGATGCGATAAATACAATCTGAGAGCCTTTATGTCACGAGTGAACAGATATCTTCTAGGCAAACGTGCACCATCGTTGAACACATCTTCAAATTCAAATTGATAATATAGTGGAAAATCGTTTGCCTATTGCAAAACAATAAGTACAGGTACATATTTAAAGCACCTATCTATAACTAAAAAAAACTCATTCGTCTTGCTTTACTCGCGTTTAAAAAGTATCCTATCTGATTCTTGCACGAAGCACTTCATTCCTATTAATGTACGATTTGAAATAATAGAGCCATAAGGGATTTCTCAATATGTTCTTTTAAATATATAAATTCGAATAACCTTCTTTTAACAAAGAGACAGGTAGGTAGTATATTTTTCTGTATTTCCTCGCATACCTTTAAAAATGTCGGGACGGGTCCATCGTCGCAGAGTTATGAATGACATTGGTAGATTGTTCGGGATACGAAACTGTGGAGATGCGGCGATTTGGCTTCTTTACGTATCTCTATATTTAAGCCGTATAAATTAAACAAACTAGTATATAAATCGCTTTAATGCTAGAATCACACGCCGTGATTGTAAAGGTAACTCGGAGATGGCGGACATTGTTTATGTCTGATAAATTTTTGGTTGCAGCTTTTTCTTCCGACAATAATGCGTAAGTGAGTCATCATCGTATTACATATAGAGTTACATGTAAAAATATGAACATAAACGCTGTCACACTCACAGCCCCACAATAAGTTCGATGACTTGTGTCGTGGGTGCCGGATACATTCACATCACACACACAATCACAACCAGAACCAGAAATACATTTTTTTATGGGAAGAAAACTTGTGTTCCCGCCGGTAATCGAACCCGATACCCCTGCCTAGAAGACAAACGCCACGCAACTAAGCCAACGGCCAGTTCAAAAAAAAGTTAATAAGTCTATCAAGACTTAAAATAACATAATATAAACACTTTCACTATCACAGCCCCACACAAAGTTTGTTGACTTGCGTCGTGGGTGCCGGATACATTCACATCACGCACACAATCACAACCAGAACTAGAAACACAAATTTTCCGTGGGAAGGAAATTTGTATTTCTACCGGGAATCGAACCACGCAAATATGCACCAAACTAAGCCGCGCGACGGGCAGTTGAATAAAACAGGTATGTATTTAAGTTTTATTTTACTACTCGATTGATGTCAACAAACGGGTGTAAGCTAGAAGCTTAGTTGAAATAACCACTTAAGTATTTACTCTAAGTAGTATTACTTAAAAAACTATCTAGGTAATTATAGACGACCTTAAAATAACTATATAGCAACCTATATATATCTTATCTATATGTACTATTACGAAAGTCGTTGAATGTGTCTATTTGTCATTAAAACAGATGGTTTGATTACATTTAATTTAATAATAATCAATTATAAAATAAAATACCTTCTTACAATTCAATAATAGGTTTATAATTGTCTAATTAATCTAAAATATATATTCTCATATAAATCTATGTAATTTATATTAAACTTATGATTTATAAACATAAAATTGTACATAAAAATCAAGTCTTGTAAGAATGTCATTATTAATAATTATTTATTTGTTTATTATTTTGCACAATATTAATGTACACGGAGGACTTAATGCTAATACAGCATTTTCTGCCAGTCAACCGAAAAGGTGCAGAAAAAAAATCGTGGTAGTTATATATACGCTTAAGAAAACATAGTTCAATATCAACAGGACGCGCAAATCTAGACACACGTGGGTCCACTTGGCGAGCCTAGAAATATGTAACGTTTGTTATTTCATCAACCAGACTCACTTAAACTTTTGAGTGTGTCTAGATGGTGAAAATTAAATAAATTACAATTTGGTTTCAACAATTACTCGACACTTACTGATATGTTTAGAAGCCAAGAATACGCGTCTTAGTGAAATTTTAAAATGTGTGGATTACTACCCACTGAAAAGGAGAACATCATGAATCTCTGCGAGTTTAGATAATGTTTAACGAAAAACGATGCAGCTGTTTTTCAGATATGTCTTTGGAGTTTTGTACTATTCTATATTATATATTCTAATTTGTTTTACGTATGACCGAAGCATTGCCAGTGTGTGCAAATCTTTAATTTCCTGTTGTGTTATTTACAAGCTTTAGTTTCATCTGTCCCGATGTCTATTTATTTGTCGATCTGTAATCAAAAATTGCAAGCTAAATTAGACCCAATGTCCGATTAGACTCAAATTTTGTGTAGGTGTTTATATAACTTCGTTGACAATACAATGATATTGTACTATAAAGGTGTTCTGATGATGGAAACGGAAGATGGCTATAGGAACTTCTGAACTAAACAAGATGAACCCATTGAAAATTAAAATTATCCTGAGTATTACACATAATTGATGTTGTGTACGGCTTGAAACACGTCTAAATTTCGACTTACTTTATAGTCTAGTATAAAGTAAGTCGAAATTTAGACGTGTTTCAAGCCGTACACAACATCAATTATGAACCCATTGAGTTTGGGATCTTTGATGCGTCTTGACAAGTTCTCTAGTTATATCACTTTTTAGTCCCTTTTATTTACAACTAGTAAGTTCTTGATTTAAAAAACGTTTAAACATATATAACGTTTTTTGTACAAGTCGTTAGTATCTAAATTCTCTATGTTTCGAGAAATGTTCTCTCATTTTCCTTTCACATAATATTGTTATGTCAGAACAGCCACATCCATTCGCGACTCCCAATCCTTCGACACAATAATAATACGTCAACGCCAGTCTGCTATCTAAATGGAGTTTGAAATGCTTCCATCAATAAGACACTGAGTGTGTATCGGTGTTGCCGCGTCCGATCTTTGTTTTTCTCTAATTTATTGCATCCGTGGTCGTGGTGTGGGTGTTGTTTAAAGCTAATGTGTTTGAATGTCCTTTAGAACTGTGAGTGTGGATATTTTAATAACAGTGCTATTTGTTATTACGTAGTTATTAATTTGAATGTTATGTTGTAGTATATAACATCTTATTTCATAGGTCATTATAGGTAATACTCGTAATAAGTTTAACAATTTTATTATTTAAATAATATTGTATACATATATTTGGAACAAGTCAACCACAATATGACGGCTCTTCTATTCGCTTACACTACAGAAGGTCTTGTTTAGGTGTATCACATTTTTTTACTAACATGTTGTAATTTCTTAAAAAAAATATATATATTTTAGAATCGCTTTAACTGTTCAGTAATCCTTGAGAACCTCTCAAGAGAAAACGATTATGTTCTGATTTGTGAACCAAAACTAAAAATAATGAAACTGCAGAGAAAAAACTTGATTAATTATAGATTTTAAACATTTTAAATTGTAGGAAACATTTTCAACAATTAAACTAGTAACAATAACCTATCATATTATTTCCGGATAATGTGAAATTTTAACACGTTCACCTGGACGACATCTTTCCCACTTTGACATTATAAACTGATAAAAAAAGCAAGCACAGCTTAAAAAAACCAACTTCATCGCGTTTGTCTTGATCGATTTCGAAAAAATTCAAATAAACTCTAACAAACAATTTTTTTTTATCAAAATGAATTTATATTTGGCGGAGATATCGCGTATAATACATACAAAAAAATACAGTCAAATTGAGAATCATCCTTTTTTGAAGTCGGTTGAAAATTATAGCTAATTAAGCGAGCAACAGTAAATAGCTCTACTTCCAACAAACAAGCGTGGTAACGAATGCATTCGGTACACGCTTGTCTTCCTGCTGCTGACATCCTGGCTTCCGCCAACCCTGGGCCTAAATACCATGATGATTTAAATTTTAAAAAATCGCCATAGAATTACCAATTTTGTCATAGAAGTACTATTTTTCTAATCAATCCTTTTCATCCTTTAATTCTCGAAGATAGTTAAGTAGCTGTGATTACAAGACAATGAATTGAAACTGCACTAATACCTGAGCTCATACGCAGACAAGAAGGCCTAAGCATCTCTAACAAGCATCAACCAATAGGGTGACAAAGCGTTGCATGTCCGCGGGGAATGTCCACGACACGCGGCCCAACATCGAACATCGGACAGCGTGTTCACACGATCAGATTGCGCCTGTTTTATGGCGTCCAACGCCCGCTATTAGCCTCCACCGCTGCTTGAATTGCCTAATTAGAATTACACGGTACCGTCGACCGGCTTTCGCGTGCCTATTTGTGCGGTGCATCTAGATGGGCGCCGTACAATGTTTTTTCAAATAAGACTGTGCATGTCAAACAAAAACTTGTAGTATCGTGTTACCTCTCCGTAAGTTTTTGTTCAATTTAATGTTAAGTGTTTTTTTTTTCGTCGTTTCACTAAATATCTTGGATGTTGACTGCAGCCATTCCAAACGAAATATATGACCTGTCTTTCTGTACTTTTCTCAATACACAAAATCAATTGAAATTAAGATTAGCCATCACAACTTTATGGAAATCACTTTTGCAAGCTGCAGTCCATTTCGATACGAAATAATTCCGTACCACATAAAAATAAAGTCCAATAAGGTTTGATTTCATTGCTATCGAAATAAATTATAATTATAGGCGTCAACTCTCATATCTTATACGTTTTAGGTCCCGTCTCTTGAGATATAAAAATCTAACGTATGAACGCATAAAAGTTTCTTATCCGCTGACAATAAAGTTATCGTTGAAATACCGATACAATTTCCTTGATCCGAGGAATAAAACCGTGAGACGGTGACGTTTGCGTACAATTTACTCATGCGCTGGCCAGGACTGTCGTAAAGTTGAGGATGTTATGTCCGCTGATAAGTGCGATGTCGGTATCGGACTGTCTCGCGTGACAGGTTTATTGTGGACACCCTACCGAATGGCATGGGTTTTTGCAAAAAATAGTCATTGATCAGGATTTGGTATAAAACCTTTTACGAGGCTCGAATGTTATTTTTGGTCTGTCTTCTTTTTTTATTGGCGCAGCCTTTCACTAACTACATTTTAATGTTTACCTGTAACCTGTTGCATTTTGTGTATTGCCTTGAATGTTTTAAACATAATAATGTCTTTAATATCTAAAAACGAACTTTATACAATTAAAAACATTATACATTTTTAGTTTTAGTTTCTGTAATATTTCTCTGTATACAAAAGTTTCTGCAAATAACCTCGACTTGAAGTGGATCATCCAATAATTAAACATTATATAAAAGTATATCCGAATATTTTGTTAAGGTACTTATTTATGATGATTTATTGTTAGTCTGTTCAACAAAATATATATTATTATTTAGAAGTGTGTCCACCAAAACCTTCTAAAACCCACCCCATGACATTTGGCGCCAACCGAACCCAAACATATTGACGAATCATCAATCATTATGTCTGCGTCGACGAATCCATCATTTTGTTAATTAATTTATCAAATAACTTATATCTCTACTTACCAACACAACTTCAGTTCTGCTATCACCCTTACTATGTTGAAAATAGGGTGCAAAATAGTTTCGGCAGCTTTTGGTGTCACCAAAAATGGCAGCAATTATCTGTGTCGTGTTTACCTGTAGATCGATTGGTTTGCGCCGGCGTCGATCTGGCGATAATAAGTATAAACTTTTAACTGTTTATAAAAATTATACTAATATATTATATTAATACCATGCTTGGAAAGTGTTTTAACCTTTTTCGCGTTTATGGTCGCCTAGTACTGTAGTGACATACTAAAAACTTTTTGGATATTGGTCATACAAAAATACTAAAATCATGAATAAAAATAGGGTGTTGTGGTAGAAGGGTGAATAATACTTTACGACCTAATCTCATACCTACTAAATATACATTAAATAATTAAAATCGGTCAAGCCGTTTCGGAGGAGTTTGATCACAAATACCGGTAATACGAGAATTTTATAATTAGAAAATAATATCGTGAATTTGACTCTCGGTGCGGCACGCAACGTGTTAACTTATTTTTTATGCTGTGGTCTGTTAATTGTTAATTAACTATCACTAACGGTGTAGTTATTTTTACCGATCTCAAAAAAGTTCGAGTGTATATTTTTTTTTATGTATGTCTCCAATTTCTCCCCCATTTGTGGACCGATTCTCAAAATAATTTTTTTGTTTGGTAGGTTGAACTACAGAGATATTATTTACCGAAATCGATCAAACCAAAATATAAGCGGTGAAGTCGGTTTTTTTAAAGCTTTGCTTACGTTTAAATTATAGTTTGATATAATTTAACAGCACGTGTGAGATAATTTAAACGCAAGCAAAGCTTAAAAAACCGACTTCAGTATTTTGCTTTAGGCTAGATCGATTTCGATATTTTTTTTATACGGGACCATCTTTTAAGTATAATCTACCAAACAAAAAAATCATCAAAATCGATTCATGATTGATTGAAAAAAAACACATACAAAAAAAACATACAGTCGAATTGAGAACCTCCTCTTTTGAAGTCGGTTGAAATAAAAGCAATCATAAATAATATTACGATAATGTTATTCTTAATACTGAATGTTCCTTAACTTTGTGAAGTAGTTACTGCACTGCGAGTCAAATGCTTAGCTTATACCAATTTCTTAACCTCACATAAATATTTTCGAATGTACCTATTCTAACAGTACTCTTTTCTTTTCAGGTAAGGTTCAAATTGCGTGTTATAAAGCAGCAAAACGTCTCGCTTTTTGGTGGAGCAAGGTAAGTAAATCTAAGTTAAAACAGGCGATGGATCAGGATTGACATAGAAGAAACGTTTTTTTACTTATATTGGCATAAGAAGATTATATGGAAGAATTGGCTTGGAGCGGGATTTGAATCACCACCGAACCATACCCTAGCAGCAAGGGCCAGTAAAGGGACCGTTGGAAACCCTACTCCTTGCAAGACATTTATATTTATTTCCCTTACTCTCTGTCTAATATTATTATAGTAAAAGGCTTTACTAATAAAATTCTAACAGAACAGACTATTTATAAAGGGTTGTTTCTTACAAAACAATTAATCCTAATAATTCTCAATTACTACTTACTGATTGGCTGATATGTTATTGCCTAAAGGTTACCTTAACAATTGAACACTACCAAACCAGAAGCTTATTGTTTTTTACCGACTTCACAAAAATGGAGGAGGTACTCAAGTTGACATCTGCTACCCTATAACTTCTTTCCACGTGAACCGATTTGGATTTTTTTTAGTGTGAACGTTGATACTTGCCAATTAGTCCCATTAATATTTGATCAAGATCTGATCAGTAGTTCTTGAAATATCGTCAATGTTTAGTTTAGTATCTAATCTGTTAAAAAATCCGAAGATAAAGCGGTAAAGTCGGTTTTTTTAAGCTTTTCTTGCGTTTAATTATTGTAGATGAACTTTGTATCGGTGATGTATGAGCTGGTAGAAGATAGTCAGATATTCTATAGAAATGTTGAGATGAATGTTGAGAAGATGTTAGGGAGAAAATGTTGAGAAGATGTTAGGGAGCATTATCTCGAAAGCAATGTATATTTTCTTTTTCTTATAAGTCTGCAGTACAGGCATCAAAATAGAACCAAACATTTCCTAAATACAAAGAGGCGAGACGTCTTCCGCAAACAATAACACGGGAGATATCTCATTCGACAGACACGTACATCTCAAAGCCAATATTAAAAATAAACTTTTCACTGAAATAACTTAGGTTATACAAAAAGTCCGTGGAGACAATAGCGCACGGACCACACGGGCGATCGCTGGCGACAGTCGCGTGATTGATCGGCCGATTGTGTGCCGTGTGTATCCATCATCGATAGGGTTGACCGGACGATATCTTCGTTATTTATAGATGTGATGCGATACTGCATTCTATTTGGATATTGAATTGTTGTTTGTAGATATGTTGTTTTATTAGTTTACGGTTACCTTTCGAATCGATGTATGACCTAAATTCAATTTATAAGGAACTAACGGACATTTTTTTTCGACAAAATGACCGATTTGTCATGTATAATTATCATCGTCTTTTACTTTATCATTCATTTTACTACCAAGTTAATTTGTTATTGAAGTCTATATACCCAAAAATCTGATTCAGGAATGTCCATAGCTATTACGGGAGTGAAACTAGTTACGTTTTACATTGTTGCTCGTGGGGGGTGACGAGATCGTAGGAGAAATAATTTTAATGAAATCATATTTTTTTTTTAAATGTTTCTATCAATTTAGGAAAATCTTCTAATCCTCCTTTCAAATAATGGAAAAATTAAATCAACGAGCTTTGTAAAAAAATATATTGTGTTGCTGCATGATTTAAAAATTTCACGTTTTCTGTACAAATACTCTTCTTTGATATTATAATTATTAATAACTGTTTACGACTTCGAAACGTCACGACAATTTTTGCGAGTAAAACACCGAATTGTCAACCCTATGTTCTTGAAATAGTGGACAGTCGCTCGGCACTACTCGGCAGTCGTAGACTGGGAGATCTTGATCGATTATAGCCTTTCTATTGCGGAAACTCGCATCTTCTAGCGTAGTAATGATTTATAACTGTAAAACTGATAATCACATTTTGCCTTTTTTATAAGTGAACAATTTTCATAAAAAAATAGAGATAAGAACTAGAAAAGTATCTTTATACTCGTTATTAAAAGATCTTTTACGATGATGTTGTCCACAAATAGTACTTGAAAATTATAAATAAACAACAAAAAAGCTTCATGGACCTCTATCTCATCTTATCAGTCCTACATTTTTGAACTTCTAGTAACAATATAAGAGTAATTGAAATTTGTTCATTTATGCCAGAGATATGCAAAACGAACAACCAAAAAATAAATATTCACTACATTCAAAGACCCTTATCCTTATTTGAGTCAGTTGAAAGGTTTTTTATGTAAGCCAAAATATAGTTCAAAAAAATTTTAAAAACAAAATACCTATCTTGTGATAATGTTTTTTATTTATTCATTAAGTTTTCTATGTACAGAAAATTTGTGCAAAGTATACAGACTAGATAAAACAGAAAAACAAATAAATAATTTTAGTATCGAATTTTAAAATGATAAACATAAACGCTTTCACACTCACAGTAAGTTTGATGACTTGTGTCTTGGGTGTCGGAAACATTCACATCACACACACAATCTCAACCAGAATCAGAAACACGTTTTTTTCTTGGGAGAAAACTTATGTTTTAGTCGGGCATCGAACCAGATAGCCCGGCTTAGAAGGTGAACGCCACGCAGCTAAGCCAACGAGCAATTCAATGAAACTCATTTAAGTTTACTTATAAAAGTGTGCTTATATAGTTCTCTTATATAGCTATTCTCAGTAAAGGAAAACAAAGAACCTCCTCCAAAAGCAAAAGGATCAATCCCCGTACGTATCAGATGTCCGCACATTAATTGGTGCTGCCGATCTGCAGATTTCACTTCTATAAATGGCGAGAGGGTTTATGGTATCGCTGCGTGCAGTGTTGCCGTCAGTTGCGCCCGCGCAGTGTAATTGGTGCGCACGCGGTGACATTTACATGTTGCAAGATGGCCGCGGATCGATATGGCACAGGGTAATTGACAAATAGTCGGGCAGCAGGTGGATTTATGCTTCGGATAGGCATATATGAGAATTTAAAATTGATTCTATAAATTTTAGAGACATGCGAGTAAGCTATACATCTACGAGACGTTGGGTTACTACGTATATCGTTATTAAATCTCGTTGGTTATTGAACGCAAGAAAAGTTGTAAATTGAGTTCAAAGATATTATGTTTGATTTAATGCATGTAAGATAATAATAATAATAATAATATAATAATTTATTTCATTTACAAAAGGGTATTTTTGTAGGTCTGTTTGCCAATCGGCAAAGGCCTCCTCCAACCTTTTCCATTCCTGTCTACAAAAAATAATTAAGTATTAGAATAAATTAAGATTAAATTTAGCTACAAACAAAATATATTGTATATTATTAGATACTAAGTTGGTCTGAATAAAGGGCTTTATTATTATTATAAGATAGGGTATAAATGGATTGAAGAAAATACGACTTAATAAATTTGGTCTTTGGATAATGATGATGATGGATGAGATTTTAAATCAGATTCTTATTAAATTTTCAAAAAAATATCGCTTTATTCCATCTTCGATGCATATTATTTGCTGGCTTAACACCTACACCTAGGTATGTTTACGTAATGTGGCGATTTCAAAAAGCCTTTAATCAGATCGAACATTATATATAATTCAAAGTCTCAATTATAATTTATTCATTAGTTATTTTATGACGTAATAATTGCCTATTAAATTTCATGGTAATCAAATTGTCATGCTAAATCTATGATGCAATTATTATCAGTTATATTTCTCTGAAGACAGGTGCATCACTAAACAAAATATTTCGATACATAATAGCAGCCAATTGATCCATACGGATATTCCATAAGGCTCGACAAGCCTTTGTTACAAAATCATTAAAACATCAGAGCTGCGGGGAATCAAGGCCGATAACCTATGAATTACTAGCGATCTGATATAATATCTGCCACCCGCGAGTGTTACACCCTACGCTCGCGGCTGTCCACAGCCATGCCATTGTGGCAGCCACGAGCTCGTCTGCAGCCGTAACTCCTCGCGACCATGTACAGAGGCCTAACTTAATATGTGCATCACGATCCACGCATATATGGACCGCGTCTCCGCCCAACCACCGCCGACCAATCCTACCGCGCATTTTAAACGTCTCATTGTATGTATATCGACTCGAATAAGTTAAGTTCTTGACGTGCCATCACGAGGACGACGCACCGATAATCCGCGGACTTAAAAGCTGGGATAAGCCCGAAGAAACCCCTGAAAACCTACAAATCAATCGCGCGCCCGCACTCCATAAATTAACAGAAACAATGACCCTAAATTATTGGGCCGTCTCCCTTATCGTATTGTTCGTTTTTTCGAAGCACAAATGAGACTGGCTGCGACTTATTAGGTCTCGGTCCGGGCGCGGGCGATCGCACGTCGAGATAGCGGTGCGTGCTGCGTGCTGCGTCAGTGCGACGGATTCTTAATTATTCCGGGACAATAGCGCTAGTCGCTAATTGATGCGATCGTCGCGATCGCTAATGCCCGTATCTGGTGCTCAATCATGCGGCCGCGATATTTTTCCCTTTCGCGTCGGCGCATTAACATAAAACAAGCGCGGCCCGTCCGCGTTGGCGCGTCCATATTTCTGCTACCGTCCAGTCGTGACGCGGCCCGGTATTGTGCGCGCGATACCAATCGCACGCGCACACGATATTTAGAAGTCTTAAATCCGAGAGTTAACGAGACGGTCGACGGCATTGTCCTTTTAATGATAATTTTCTCTTATGGGGGGGTTTTCTAAGTTGACGCGTCGCATTACGGTCGGAGATGGTTTCATAAATATTTTATTGGTTGTGAGCGGGGGCCACCTCGCTCATTAGGGTCCGGGCGCGATCATTAGTGACGATAAAATGCGGTCGGGAGGCGTCTGCCCGGATCGGTGCATTCTTAACACGTTGGTGTCGGGACTCCGAGCCTTTTGTTTTCGCATCGGGGTTTGTAATTACCACGGAGTTGAGGTTAATGGACGCGCACCTCTTCGCTAACTGAATTAAGCGCTCATATACGTGAGGTTGCTTGTTTGATTATTCTAAAGAGGTGTGGAGGTGAAAAAGGGTAGCTAGGACGTCTGATTAAATCTTCTCACCGACGCTATTTGGTTGGAAATTGTTTGAAACTCTAAATTGCACAGCTCTACCGCGCTCTACATTCTGCGCTGTAACATTTTCACACCAGCTATGTTTGGAATATTTTAGTATCTGTTAGATCATCTTGAAACAATATTATTTAATTCGGATTTCCCGATATCCACGATATACTTGTATGTCTGAAATGCTAGATTATATTTCCGTCAGGAATGCAATTTTTCCCCAACAGGTGTCATGTGCGTGATGTGACAAATCCCAATACTAAAATTTCAACATTTATAGATAACAAGTGCCAAAATCATTTTGGAATTACCCTCAACGCCCTAAGTGGAAAACGGCTGCTCCGATTTTCAACGAACATAGGTAGGAATATTCTCGATCAAGTCACGTTTCGAACAAAAAAAAAGTCAAAATTCGTTCAACCGTTTGGATGATATGATGCCACAAACTGACTCACAGTTAAACTTAACATACACATGTTAAGCTTTCAACACCTTTAACCGTTAGCATCCAGGGTAAAAAACTAAGCTCCCTATAACCTGTACCTTAACATTACGAGATCACCGCATCTCATTACTGGGAGATCAAAGCCCGCCATCTCAGTCAGCGTTTTCTCTAGAGCTTTATGATAATGAGTTCAGTATCTACTCCTAAACTGGCAACGCCTTGTCTGGTGTATCTACACTTCTGCTGCCTTTATTGTAAGTCAGCTGCAATAGAAAGTAACCTTCCTGGTGGTTTGATATGTATCTAGAATATTAAACGCGAATAAATACGTTGATAAACCCAGTTTGAAGATTTTTTGTGGATGTTTGTTTGTTTGTTTCTTTTATAAACAAACAACCAAACAAACAATCAGTGTAAATGCGTGTTTTGTTAATATGCTTGTTTACTGCCCCACACTAAATTGAAAGACTTGTATTGTGGGTTTTTTTATGCTGGATAGGCAAGCATTAGACCGCTATCTAACCTGATGGAAAGTGACGATGCGGCCGAAGATGGAACATGCTTGCCTAGAAGGTACATATTCACTCTAGACTTGAATACTCAGATTGTACCGTTCAGGGAGCAAAGACGGGGGCAATGAGTTCCATGGGTGACGGCAACATTTACATCACACACAAATATACATATTGTATAAATGCTGTTTGTTTACACTGAAAAATTAGTACTCCTGTTTCGGAATTAAATCCACTACGTGTTGTTCAGGTAGTTTTTTTTTGTCATATAGTCACTTTATAGGTCAAGCTATTTAATACCCTTGACCACTTATCACATATCAAAAGGTATAATATTACTCAATCGCTAGCCTATCAAAAACACAAGCAAAGCTTAAAAAAACAACTTCACTTTATCTCCGGAACCCTTTATCAGATTTTGATAATTTCATGTGGAACCAATTTTAAAACAAAAAATAATTTTCCATATTGGTCCAGCCTTCTTCGATTAATCGAGTACCATACATATAAAAATTGACGCATTGAGAACCTTCTCATTTTTTCAAGTCGTAAAAAAAACTTACCTACACGTACCATCAGGTGAGATAGTGGTCAAATGCTTGCCTATCAAGCATTAAAAAAAGATACAAGTCGATTGCTAACCTACTCTAACATATTTATATAATTAAAAAAATAAAAAATAAATAGGAAAAAGCAGCTCACCATCATCATCATCCAAAGCCCTTTTGAACCTTCTGCTTGATGGCTGCAACGTTAACAAAGCAGCTCCTCTATTTTTAAAGTCGAAACATATTTTGAGTCGCGCCGCACGCCCAACGCTCGGTCGCGCGACTCGGGCACTTTGTATATCATGCCCCTTAAACAATTATAGACATCAATTTAACGTTATGTTTAAGCGTAGATAAAAATAATATCCATATTATGTCTAGGAATAATTTCTACAAAGATTTCCTACAATTCATTATAATAATATTAGCAGTTTTTTTATATCAAGAAGTAGCACAAGTTTCGATCGAAAGTTAAACAATAGGGTGCGTTGAAAAGTCACGGACATAGCGCGTGGTCCAAGTTACGATAGATCGGCGTTTTTATAGTTAATGAAATAAGTAAAGAGCAGTAATTATTAGTTGTTTGTCTTGCTTCTAAACAAGCATAATTAATTAATGTAGATTAAGAAGTACGATCATGTTCCATCTTCCATCTTATTTAACATAAAATTAATACATACATATTCACATATTGATATTTTATGTAAATCAAATTACTTTTAATTATAATATACAATAACACAGGTTATTTCGTTAAACATTTCGATAGATATGAAACGTTTGTAATACAGGGAAAAACTTTAATCCCCTCCACTTTTCGTCTGACAAAAAGGTTACGGATAAGAATTTTAAAGCCCTCCCATAACAAGTTTCACTTCAAAAGTTATGGTATTAAGTTTTTTTTTTTTTTTATTTGTGACAGGCTAGTGTTTAACCACTATCTCACCTGATGGTAAGTGACGATGTGATCGAAGCTGGTAAGCACACTAGACCTGGAATACGCAGGCTCTCAAGGATAACTGCCGGAACAAATTAAGTGTAATAAATAAGGCATTTACTATAAAAGCACAAGTTATTTTAGTGCAGCAATAGATTTTGAGATAATATTATACACTTATAAGTGTTTACGAAAGGTTCCTTCAGTAAAAAAAAACACTTAGAAACGTGACGCTCGTCACTTAATCCTCGCTATCACAAAATCATTTTTCATAATTGCGCCTCAACGATCAATCTTACGTCGACGGAAGCCACTCGACTTCGCCCTCACTATTCTCTACACAAATCGGTATTATTCGGTATAAATCGGTACATTTCGGTACACTATACAGCAAGGCGTATATAACTTTTGAGTGACAGCCACTAACAACGCTACGGTAAAAAGACGTAACAGCACTAATCCTTAACACTCCTTTGGGACGTTACAAATTTCATCGGCTGCCTTTTGGTATTAGATTCCTTCACGAAATTTTCGTCAAGCGGCACTTACGTCATTTTTCGTAGGCATTGCATGCGTTATCGGTGACCACACGCGATAACCAAACTACACGGAAAGTTATACAAGAATTAACGATGATGAAGTGTCCTGTACAGAATTGGGGCACGTTGTCACGTGACAATCGGTATTTTTGTATACTTTCGATTTTTGCAGAGGTTTAAATAAATGTTTTTTTAATTAATGACATAATAACGTTTCATGGCGTGATTAAATGTCAGGATTATGGTGTATTTAAAACTAAATGCCACTGCTGCATCATTTCTTTTTTTATATATGTCATGCGGCTATGTCAGATTCAATCTGTTAGGTGTAAATTGATAGGTAATATTATTCTACTTTATAACATACAAAATGATAAGTTTACAAAATACAAGCCAACTTAGACGTGTATCTTAAAAGTTAAAACCTAAAAGTCCAAGGCGGCGGCCTTATCACTGAAAGCAATCAATACCAGGCAACCTTTGTTAGTACAGTGCTAAGATATTTTATACCGGTATCATACATTTTAAGAAGGAATGAGGTATTCAAAATGGAACTAAGATATTTTGTTCCCTATTTAATAAGTAGGTGTTTGCACATGGAACAAGTGATATAAACTCCTCCCTGTCAAAGAAAACATAAACGCTTTCACACTCAGCTCCACACTAAGTTTGATGACTAGTATTTAGTTACAGGAAACATTCACATCACACACACAGTCACAACCAGAAACACAAATTTTCATTGTGATGAAAATTTGTGTTCCCGCTGGGAATCGAACCCAATACCCCTACTTATAAGGTTAACGCGCATGCAACTAAGCCAAGCCAACGGGCGGATCATTTGTTTAATTTAATATGTGTTTTAAATTTTTGAGGATTGACTTATAAAATTAATAACTTATTGATATTTTTGAACAAAATTCTTTCTGTAGTATTACAATCATTTACTACTGCTAAAGACATAATCCACAAATGAAACAAAGGCGAATCAAAGTCGAAAACACAATCCAGATTCCTGGATCCAGATTCCGTACACTACCTGTACCGGATTGGATCTCAATAAATCGCGACAAAACAACCAAAACGCATAAATCCAAACGACGGACTAAGAAGGTATAAATATCTCAAGTCCTGTGCAGCCTTCGGATTCCTCTCGGAGGAAATATCGCACCCGAATTCCCGACTTTGACGGGAGCAAAAGTAAAATAAAAAAAATTAAGTGGTCAAGTCTGAGTAGGACACACGCACCAAGGGTTCCGTGCTACACACGGGCGCGAGCTTACACTGCTGATTTTTGTTATAGGTATGTAGTTTTACTCTACATTTTCCCGTTTTATCAAATTAAAAGTCTATTACGAGTAATATGAAATTACCTGTTTCTCGCGTAGTATTTCTTAAAGAACAATGGCGAACTCCCATACATCATTTTAGTTGAAGTAAAATAGCATCGTATATAAATAAAAAAATATCTTACGTAAGGCCGGTTGTCTTCTGAGCTTAATTTTAAAAGAATTGTCGTTTTAGAAGGCCTAGTTATTAAGATATTAAACAAAACATATTTGTAGGTTATGACTCAGCACACTTTGCCGATCTCTTTTTGAATACGCCAACAGTTCTGACAGTTGTGAATTCGTGATAAAAGCCCATTCCAAAGAGCCACCACTACGTTTAAACTTGAAATATATTATTACTTGACACTGGCTAAATGCACAAGATTGCGAAGCTAATATTAAAAGAAAAAAGAAAAAAAAACAAACGTCAAAAGTGAAAACGTCATTCATACGACAGTTTGGTATTGCCATGACATTTGCTTTTTCCCCTTATATGTCGATGACTGCAATAGCAACCGCAACTATTTTTAGAACCTGTGAATGACAGACGGATTCTAGACAGCTGATGGTTCATACATAAGTTACCATAGTATTTTTTGTTTTATGGATACATCATAAGCATTAGCATTACGGCTTAGGAATATAGAGATGCACTAGGGCAAGGTAATGGACATGGTAACATCTTATTATATAACCACAGTATAGACAAAATCAGAAAAATGAAAAATGGTGGAAAGTAATCGTTTTGTTTCTTTTAATGTGTATTTTTTTACCTGGCTTCGTCTGCCTTTTCTGTTGTTTTAGTAAATGTTTGTAATTTATTTGAGTGAATTTCGTTTATTTCACATTTAAATACGATCAAACATAGGCAAACTAAAATTTCGCCATTGTTCTTTAATTATTTGTTTAAGTGTTCTGTCTGGGACCTCAAATACAATTACAAACAAATTGTAAATCATACTTCTATTTAAATTAAAATCTTTCAAGTTTTCTGTAGTACAAGTTTATATAATACAAAACTCTTTATAGTATAATCAACTTACAAAATTGTATTACATAACAAATCTATAGGAATTGTTATTCCTATCCTATTTTGTAATAGGTAATACAATCGGCGCGGCGGCCAATCTAATTATTATAAGCCGAGCGTGTTAACGATCCTCGACCACATCATCACTCACCACTATCCCACGATAGTATGTCAGATATTAATATAGGAATGCTTTTAAAAATTAATCCGAGTTCAGATTTATTAAACGTCTTTAATTAAAATCAAAATCGTTCACATGGGCCCCAAAGAGGCACTCATGAAAGTTATTGACTCTACTACGTGATTATAAACAGACGTGTGATTTACCTAGTCACCACATTAATCACGTCATTTACAAAGTTACAATGTCTTTATCACTAGCTTTCCTCTCAACTCATGGAACCCTATAAAACAAAACAAAAACGATACTGGAAAAGAGCGCGAAAACGTCGCATTCCAAATTCAAACCGTGGCTCCTCCCACGTGCGCGCGAGCGACAGGTGAATGCGACGCGCGCGCAGCTGCCTCGGTGTTGCCAGTCGGGTCGCACTGATTTGCTTCTTTGTTTTTCGAACTTGAAATATATTATTGATATACAATGGGGATGACAGCACGCGATTTCTTCGAGAGGAATGGGGACCTCTTTGTACCTGTTTACTGGATGTCAACTTTTTTGCCTGGAATGACATTGTGACGGATTAAAACCTTCTCTATTGCAGAAAGTAATCCAATGTAGATTTGTTTTGTCAACTTTAAACTGGTTTTTTGTTTTATTTCCTTTTTCTTCCTATTATTTGCCGTTTTCATTAATTTTTGTACTTCAAAACGTAAAAACTTGATAAGTTCAAGTGCAATAATTATAGTATAATTAGTCAGTTCATGTCTCAACGTACATTGCTTACTCTGACTTCGAATTTTGTCTCGTATTTGACGTACATACGTTATACCCAATCTTTTTTATATTTATAATAGACTAGAGTTTGGGCACTATTTCACTACTATTTCACCTGATAATAAGTGATGATGTCATCTAGAAAGGTAAATTACGCCAGGACTGGCTCTCAAAGATAATTGCCGGATATTTTTCTACTTCTCGTAGATCAATAAATAATTTATTGATAAAATGACAATTTACAAATAAATATATACAATCATATTAAAAACAAAATATCATTGAGTGGAAATACAATAATAGTTAAGTAATATGAACCATTGTAATATTTAATTAAATACAAAAGATGCCAAGATTTAATTAACATGAATTCCTCGTTACTATTTAAGAACAGGATGAGCCAGCGTTTCAAACCAGTCCTAGACCTCGAGCATACGAGTAGTATACCCATAGCTCGTTGATCAATTCATCACTTGCAACAAAATCTTATACATTCATGCCCCAACCAACAAATCGAATACGGCACAGTACAATGAACAATGCCGTATAAATCAGTATAATTAGCTGGGTAGAGAGGACTCATTGGTCAAAATGCACTGGCTCCGCCTCTCGGTGTTAGAATCTGGATCGGAGATAGTAAAAAAAACGTTTATCTTTATTTAAGGAGATGTGGTAGTATGAAATTTCTGCTTTTCACCTGGAATTGCATTAAGTCAGTATTTTTACCATTATAAGGGTCCAGTTCCTAAAAAAAATCTAATTTTAAATTATTTGTTTGCGTAAATACGGGTGTTTTTTTTTTTTTAGAGTTTAGACTTAGTGAGAAGACTTAAAAGAACTAAACCATTTGAACTTGTGTAATGTTAGTATATATCAGTGTTATATACAGTGAGAGTGCTGCAAAAGAACACATGAACAAAGTGTATTACCCTTAAATAGAGACAATAAGAAAAGTGTTAATGGACACATTCTTAGTTTAGCAATGTAGCAGTTTAAGTTCAAGTTAAATTACTGATTAACCATAGTTTGGCTAGATTGTAATTATAATAGGGCACTTTGTAAGAAGTACTATAGAAGTAAAAAAAAAAAATTGACAATCTTAATATGGGAGTTATACCTGACAAACTTTCAAACAAAAATATTTTTTTTAATCGATCTGTCAATCGACTAACATACATTAAAAAATATCGAGAACCGTATCCTATCGGTTTTTGAAGTCGAAATCCTTACCTATATATAATTTCTTAAAATAAATCCTTATGTATAATTTCTTTGTACGTCTATCTGTCAAGTCCCATTTTCTGGCAAGGTACAAACTCTTCCTCTCCAAGTAGCAAATTGAAATTAAAATACCCTATAATATTTGGATACTTAAGAATGACTAGCTTAGTTAATTAAATCTGTAAAAACAATCTTCTAAAGCAGTACAGTAAAAAAATACAGCCCGACATGCCGTATATATTATAAAGTTTATTACGTTATTTCATTCATAAGTATTAGAAACAAAAAAATACAAGCTCTTAACAAAATAAATTCTATTTTATTTACAACAAACTACACAAAATTTAAAAATACTCGATTTCTATTCACTACATTTCCAAGACGCAAGGAAAGATAGATACGTCAGTCAAGTACATCACACAACATTGTGCACGTCTCGCAGACACCGGCTGTCGCGGACGCGTCTCCGAGACGCAGACGTCTTTGTGATCGATGCTTTCTTGTTGATATAGAACGGTTCCATTTATGTCTCCATGTTTCTTTTGATATGAAATTATGTATGAAGTATTAGTGGAAAATATTGAAAATGTGTATTATTTGTTATTCTGCTGTACCATTTTTTTAGATTTCTCGTGATCATGGCCAATTGGTCAATGCAACTTTGCCGATTGATTTTTTTAACGTTTGTGAAACTTTACTATTAGTAAAGTTTCTACTACTTCACTAAGACTTTTCTTCTATCTAATCTTTTAAGAACGTAGAACGACGTCCTATTATATTGCGTTATTCCTCTCCATCCAAAGGTTGTCTGGAAGAGATCGCTTTCAGCGATAAGACCGCCTATTGTTACACTTATATAATTTTTTACTGTCATTCCTATTTGTGTTTTTTGTTATTTTAAGGTGTTCAATAAAGAATATATCTATCTATCTAAGACATGACATTTGACTGGACCATAATTCGTTTACTTGACTTTGACTGTGACTGGTGATAGCAAAAAACGTAAACACAAACTTTTTTAAAACTTGACACTTGCTAAACGAACAGTTTGCGTAACCAAAATTAAAAACGAAAAAAGCAATTGACGCCTCCAGATAATACGGATTTCAACATTGCTAAGAATTCTAAAAACAAAACCAGTGTGTTGGAAAGTTAAATAAAGCAATAACGCTTAGTTTTGTTGACATAATAGGAGGGACATTCGAGTTTCTAAATTATTCCTCCCATAAGCATAAAAACCTTTGTCGTTTAAAACGGATTCATATCATTGGCGCCACCTCTTACACATTCTTATAGCACACATATGTAAATAACAATAGAAAAGCGGCTTTTTTATTACATAGATACACTTTTATAGAACCACTTAACCTTTTGACTCCTTCTGTTATAATACATTATAACTAAAACTTATGAAAAATACAGTTTATGCTAAATGTAATATACACAAAACCGAAAAACCTAAATACGATTAAGCGTAGGCTACATTAGAAAGCGGGCATTCTTATGCAAATGTAACGTTTTAATATACATAAATATCTTAATATATTATTAATTTATCTATTATCATTTACGCAAACGACCTGCGATCAAAGTCGCTTCGTGACTTTAGGAACAATAACATTTATGTCAAATAAAATATGGAGTATATAAAACGATTTTATTTTTATGACTGGTAATAAATGCATTCTTTTGTCTTAACAAATGTCATTTCTTTTATCGACTAAAACTCGACCGGTCTGCTACCGAATGCATTTTTCGGCATAATAAATGGTATGAATAGCAATCAGATAGAAATTAATTAATAATTAAGAAATGTTATGCATTTTTATTAATGATCAGTGCTATAATTTACATACTTAATTGAGACTGTATAATTAATTTTTATATAATATATTTGAGATATAAATAAATTCGACACCATTTGGTGATCGCGAATTTCAGTGGTCGCGTATCAGCATGTTTATTATAATAGTTTTTTTTTAATTAATAGTCTTTCTTCGTTGACAACTTTGCTACGTGCTGTTGAGAAATCTTATGAAAGAGTTTTCAAGAATAGTTACTGGAACACCATAAAATAGTTATATAAGATTTAGTTTCATTTAAATTTATTCTATCCTAAAAATATTATAATGCGAAAGGTTGTGTGTGTGAGTGTTCGTTACTTAGTCTCCGTAACGAAAAAAACGATTTTGATGAAATTTGCAATGTATATAGTTTAGGTTCCGGAATGACACATAGGCTACTTTTTAACTAAATTAACACGGGTGACGCCCCGGGGTACGGCTAGTTTGTGTATAAATTTCTTCAAGAGGGCTAAGGCTATCACTGTTTTTAGGTTCATTCTCTAGCCAAGGCAGACAGTGAAAACTACCCTACTGCTATTTAAAATGTCTACATTGCAAATTTAATCAAAATCGGTTAGTACACCCCTACCAATTATCTCCGTAACGAAAAACGTTACGAAGATACGTGGTAAGGGTGTACTTTTAAAAATCGCGTACCGCCGATCGATCTGAAATTGAATATAATAACGTATTTTGACCTCCTCATCACAAATATCACAACGAAAATTGGCGCAAACGCCATTTTGAATATGAAAATCGAAGAAAAACCTCTTTTCGTTCGGTTCAAATTTCAGATCGATCGGCGGTATGTGCCTTTTGGAAGTTTATCACACACACACACAAACACAAACTTTCGTTTTTATAATATTAGTAGGATACAATCATTAGTGAACAAAATGTAACGTAGAAAATTTTTTTGGTTCTTGATTAAAACCCAATCAATTTATACCATAACAAAATGAAACGAAATGAAATACATTTATTTGGCACTAAGGACAATATAAACAAACAACAATAACATGAAATAGATAATAAAAAACAGCTTACAAAGGTAACTAGGCATAAGTAAAAAAAAATTTAAACGGCAATTAGCGTGACTTACGCGTTGTCGACTAAATCGACAATTCCCGTTTTAATTTTAATTTAATAGTTCAAAATGCGCAAGTTTTTGTCAAATTATGGTCAATACTAAAATGCAAGCGGTAGAAATCTGCCACAACAATACAATATAGTAGAACTGCCGTACGCTACTTATATATTAATTAAGGAATTAAAAATGCGATAAATTAAACTGTTATTGGCCATGCATAGTAGTGTCTAATAAACGTCCATGGAATTCCGTAAAGTAGGTTAATACTTTCGTAATTATGTTATTTATGGTTATAATAGTGCCGATTAATATTGTTATAGCACCATTACGGCCGTTCCATGGTGGTCGACGATGTGTTTGTTACTGTGTCCGTTGAAACTTAAATTTATTATCGTATAAATATGTATTTTTGAGAATAGGAAAATGAAATGTGATACATTAGTAGTATTACTATACCCATTAGCTATTGTGGGGATTGTAATGAGGTGAAGACGTTCTACTTTTTGGTGACAATGGCAAATTAGCATAGGAATTTGATTGTTAGAGTAATAATTGCTTTGGATAACCGTTGATTTAAAATTAATGATTATAATAGTTTACATCATTGTACGAGAATGAGGAGAAGCGATGTTAATATTGGTTAAAGCAATTTTAAATATTTTGAAATTTAAATTGTTGCACAATAATATCTTTTTGTTCATTTATTTCTGGTGGTCTATATGTATAATTTTAATCCATTAATAGATAACTTTAAATTCAGGAAAAACCACTAAACCATGTATCTCTTCTACAAATTATTAAAATACAAGCCGTGCCCCGCGGTTGCGCCCGCTATTATCAAGTTAAAACGTAGCATATGTGTTAATCCTAGGTATAATCTATGTACATTCCAAATTTCATCTAAATCCGTTCAGCCGTTAAAGCATGAAGAAGGAACAAACATACTTACACACACACTTGCACACAAACTTTCGTATTTATAATATTATAGTAGGATAAAAGTACTTACAATTACTTCCATTGCTTACTTGCTTATCTGCAATAAATTTAATTATTATTCTCTTTACTTATTATTTTTCTTAAGAAGAGGTTTTTTTACAATATTTTTATAAAAGTAATAAACAAAACAATATAACAAAATAAAGAAAACTGTAAAAATAAACCTAAACCTCGTATGCCACCAGTAGCGGGGCAGGGCCCAAGCTACCGGTAGGTCAGTGCTGCAGAGTGAGGAACCTCCTGACAATGCTAGCCGTGTCCAGGAGTACTGCCATCTGATTATTATTATTATTATACCCACTGGATATATCAAAAAAAACTTTTTTGTTTAAATTTTTGAAGAAGCTTATGCTTTGGATCACAATCTCACCATATGCAAATCGTTGATGAGGCCGAAAAAGTTGCACGTTTGCCTAGAAATTTCCTATTTACTTAATTAGTTATTACATTAAGGTTTACCAGAGCCATTTCTTAATATATTTTTTGTGAGATGTTTCTGTTTCTTCCCCTAAACGTAAACTTTATCGACGATGGTAAGTATATGCAATATCCATGCAAATGTTCTGGGAACTGACTCTCTAGGTTTGTTACCAGGCCGACTAAGATAAAGCTTGATGACTTATTATACTTGACAGTGCTAAACTTCGTTTAGTGGTCAACTACGAACTGCCCGTTGACTTAATTGGTTGAACTTTCGCCTTCAAGCACGGGAATTGGGTTCGATTCCCGGCGGAACGCAGTTTCCTCCCAAAGGAAAATTTGTGTATCTGGTTCTAGTTGTGTCGTAGGTGCCGGAAACATTTACATTACACACGCGTAATGTAAATGTTTCCGGCACCCACGACACAAGTCATCGAACTTAGTGTGGGCCTGTGAGTGTGGACGCGTTTTTTAGAAAAAATAATGATATAACAGAAAAATGCATGTAGTTTAATATGTTTATTTCATCACGCTCATATTATAAATTCAAAAGTTTGAGTGTAATTGTGTGATGTGTTTGTAAGTATGTCTTCACGCTGTATTCACGCAATTTAACGGATTTCAATTAAATTTGGAATGTATATACTTAGCTTACACCCAGGATTAACACATAGGCTACTTATCAACTTAATTTGCAAGGTCGAAGCCGCGAAAAACAACTACTAATCATAATATAATTCAGGTAATTTATTTGCTAAAACCAAAAATGACAAAGAAATCCAAAAATCTGCGCCAATATATTTCAATCTGTTGGAATCCTAAAAATCCAACCAAAAAGTCGCAACATTAGTACAAATGGACAGCCGTCGCCTTTTAATGAAGATGACGTCAGTTCCGTCGGGCCTGTGACGGGTACGGATCGGGAGCGATCGGGGGAGACAAGGAGAGACTTAATCCTACCCTGCTTGTGGGGAGCTGGGGCTCAATTTGTTTTAAGTAGTTTATTTCTCGACTGAAACGTCTTGGTCACCGAAGTAAGACAGCAGGCCTATCGGTATTCTATCGTTTACGTTTTGGAGAGTGTGCGCAGGAATTGTTTGCCATGCCCTTTTTGCCATCTAACAACTAGACAAACTGTCAAAAGTTATTGATAGATAGTGGACATATATCCGGTTCGATTTCGCTTCTACGTTTATTATCCATACAGCGAAGGAGTGGAACTCATATAGCTGGCGTCTTTGTTCCCCGAATAGTAAAATCTGGGTGTCTTCAAGTCTAGAGTGAATAGGTCTATCTTCTCGGCAAGCGTGTTACATCTTTGGCCGTATCTTCACTTTCCATCAGGTGACATAGCGGTCAATGCTTGCCTAACTAGCAAACCAAACTACTGAAAAAATATTATACATAGTTTTTGCACAATACTTAGTAACCAGAAAACATTTTTATTGCTAGGGGTTTATGCCTTATCAAACTTGACGATATTCGCTAATTAGATTATATATAAATTGTATGAATACGTACGTAAGTACGAGTAGCAAAGCTTAAGTAGAGATAGGCAGAACACTTGGTCAAACGAGACCAGTGCCGGGCTAAGGTTTAATTATTTGCACAACTATCATTTTTTATTTATTCCTTAAGCTCCCTTCCATCATCGGACAACAAGGCGTACAAAAACCAGACATCCTTTTATGATGGATATTTCTCCCATTCGAACCAAGCGATTCGCTACAACTTTTATTATACGCTCTGCGAAGGAATGTTCCATGCCTTGGTTCTTGTTTCTCGATAAATATATAATTAAGGCCTCTTCATATCAAGAGTGAACAGGTCGGTACACTTTAGGGAAGCATGTCCCACCGTCGACCGCATCGGCGCTTTCCATCTGGTGTGATTGCTGTAAAACACTTGACTATCGAACATAAAAAAAAATCATATGCATACGTTACGCCCTCGCGTAAATTAATGTAAATAAATTTAGATGCAAAAATTAAGACTTAATAACACCGGGCGGGTTACCATAATTATAATATTTAGGAGTTTAAAGACCAGAATTACAATACAAAAGATGGACATTTAAGATAAAACAAATACCGATATAACAAACGACTCCTTTAATTGCCTCTAAGTTAGTTTATGATCCATAATTTAATTTAATTGATTATATTTTGACACATTTATATGTGCATTTTTGTCTGACGCCCACATCAATTGCATTTGGGTAAGAGAGTAAAGGTCAAAGTTATAATAAATATGTTATTTTAATATTGTGACAAATGCAATTTTATAACAATTGCAAGTTTCGACGCAATATCATATAGTTTCTGGATAAAAAAACGTATATCGGCATATAATTATAATACTCTTTTGACTAGTCGTTATAATTAGCAGAAGATTATTTAGTTGTTGTCTTGGTGTCAAGTTTTTAATTTAAAAGTATTTAAGCTCTACTCTACCAGTTTTACTCGTTACAAAGTAATCATATTTTTCTATGATGATGAAAAAAATAAACATTGCCTTGAGAGACTGGAGAATGAAAATACTTTTTGCATGTTTAGGCCCAGTAATATTACTTATAATAAATACATATATTAATACATTTTTATTAGTTTAATATTTCAAGCTACGTCAAAGACTTTCGCAACCCCCTCCTAAACCTTACGCCGCTCCTGTTTCCAATATCATGATGGATGCTAGACTTTGTTTCTCTGACTGACGGCTCGTCAATCATCAGTTTGATTGATGGTTTTGATTGATGGCGACGACACGCGATTCCCGCCGTATTAATTTAACTCATGACGTTGATGGATATCGGCGATATTAGATATTGAGGTAATTACAGGCTTATCGTGATGCGGAGTTTTTGGAGTTGTCATTATTATTGAAAATGGAACATATTTCTAGTTTTATTCTCATATTCCAACAACATCGCTGCAGGCAAGTGGCGCTGCTACCGCAGCTGAATCTTCAAAACGGCGAAAATATTCAAACCTTGACAGAGGTTACATATTTGTGCCATTTGAAGTAGAAACGCTGAGTCCATGGGGCCTGGCACGTGTCGACTGTCTGACTTGTCTTTCAGTCTTCCAGCCAAATTTATTAAAATTTGGCTGGAAGACTGAAAGAGTCGACACGTGACCAAAATGCTGGAATGTATTATGCTCAGCAATTAAGTCTCGCTGTACAACAAGGTTACGCATTTTGGGCACACTGCCGACCAATGACTTTTTGTATTAGGTAAGTATTTTAGTTATGTTATTAATTATATAATGTAATTGTTAATAAAAATAAAAGTGAAATCTATAACACATTAAATTTAAATAAGATTTTCTAGTTCTAGGCATTTCTATGTTGTCATAACATGTTCCAAGGAACATGAGTGCTTTTGACCACTAAATACGTATCTCATGATACAATTTGCTAACCCTCCCAAATTGTATCTGCAATGCTTCAATGCTTTTAACAACTTCGTAGAATTCACTTGTTAATCAAAAATGTATAATGTAAAGCCTGCAAAGTAAGAAAGTTATCATATTCAGTTGCGATCTTACGACGTGCTGGTCAAAACATTTGGGTGGTATTATCACAATCACATATTATATCCTTCTTAAAAAAAACGCCAACCATCTTGCCAAATTACAAGATATTTATATTATGTCCTTTAAGCCGTATTTTTTTTGTGTTACTACCAATTTTTTATTACCAATATAGTAGAACTAGATTTTTAATCTGTTTTACTACCATTTGGGCTAAAACAAGAATATTTTTTCAACATACTAATACTATAATCCTTTTAAATTATTATCCATGAATAATAATGCGACTTTCTTGTTTTTATGCAACCTTGCATGTAAAGATGTTGCATATAGATTATTTCCTGATTTTGTTAATAAATTACTAAGGTGCCTATATCTATGTTACTTTTTATTTACTAATTTGACATTGATGTATTTGGCGGAGCAATTTTGTATGATGGTATCTATAAATGATTAATGAGTCTAGAGTGAATACATCCTACTAATATTATAAATCCGAAAGTTTTTGTAAGTATGTTCGTTCCCTCTTCACGCTTTAACGGCTGAACGGATTTGGATGAAATTTGGAATGTACATAGATTATACCTAGGATTAACACATAGGCTACTTTTTAACTTGATAATAGCGGGCGAAGCTGCGGGGCACGATAGTATTTACTAAGCAAGCGTATTATATCTTCGGCCGCATCATCGCTTTTCAAAGTAAACAAATGCTAGCTTAAAACGCATAAAAATCTAATAATTACATAACGTAGCGAAAACATATATGTTATACGTAGAAAAAAAAACATACAAAGTATGTATAAATACTTTGATACTTGAAGTTAGCAACAAAATATTATTTTGGGATATGCTAGGAATCGAACAAAAAGTATAATGAGCTGAGGTAAACGATCACATTTATTTTTAAATAACTGCATGGTTAAATGTAATAAAACATAAACGTAAACGCTCTCACACTCACAGCTCCACACTAAGTTCGGTGTCTTGTGTCGTGGGTGCTAGAAACATTCACATTACACTTCACAATCATAAACAGAACCAGAAACACTAATTTTCCTTGGAGAGAAAACTTGTGTTCACGCCGGGAATCGAACCCGATACCTCTGCTTAGAAGGCGAACGCGCACCCAACTAAATCAAAAGGCAGTTCAAATAACACTCAGAAACAATACGTTAAATATGAAGGATAACAAAACTGCTACCCAAACTTGGGTAGAGTACAACGTGGGAGAGTAAAGCAACAAGTATCAATTTGTAGCTGTCACTCTAGAAGCCTCTACTGCGCGACTCTACTAACACTGCGTAGAGTTGCGGGACAGTTTGTTGTATCCTAAATGGTGTCTCTATAACAGCTGAAAAATGTTATTTACCAGTCTTTTGATCTGTATTTTTGTGAGACTGCTAAATACTTACTATTAGGAGTGTTGTAACCGTGTAATTTGTTTCTTATGTCACTTTCACTCATTCTTTCTTTTGATACCTTTTGTGAACTGCCCGTTGGCTTAGTTGAGTGAGCGTTCGCCTTCTAATCAGGGTATTGGATTCGATTCCTGGCGGGAACACAAGTTTTCTTCCCAAGGAAAATTTGTGTCTCTGGTTCTGGTTGTGATTGTGTGTGTGATGTGAATGTTGCCGGTACCCACGACACAAGTCAAACAGTGTGGAGCTGTGAGTGTGAAAGCGTTTTTTTTTTAAATGATTGTCTTTCAGTCGTAAAAAACTATGGGCCAATTGAATCATTTTATATTTTGTACAATTTTACTAATATTATAATTGTCTGTTCTGGGTTGTGTAATCACACTGTCTATTATTTAAGACCAGAAAGTAGCTAAGTCTCTCTGTCTGTTGGTTAAGTTTCCATGGGCTAACCACTGTACCAATTTTGATGAAATTTGGTAAAATCGTATAGGGTAATTTTTATCCCGATTCATCATGCCACCTTCATCATAACGAGAACCGCGGGGCACTGTAAGTTACACTACTGACTAGTACTACTAATGCCTAGAAAGATCTATATACAACCTACTACGTTTCCACAATCCTCAGTTACAAATGCTCTCTAACGCAGTGTCCGTCCACTTGTTGCTCATGACGTCGCGTGACGTCATGAATGATAGAGCGTCATTATCGCTTCATTGTGTGGTTGATGATAATCTGATTTTTATTGATCTTCAAATTTTTAAATCTGTTTTTAAGTATTGACGTGCTTCTTGTTTAATGACTTTTTGTCGTTAGAGAAGTTGGTTGCGCGTCTGCTTTCTAAACAGCAGGTATCGGGTTCGATGCCTGGTGGGTCTAAAAGTTTACTTGCTAAGGAAAATTTGTATATCTGCTTGAGATTGTGTGTGTGATATGAATGTTTCCGGCACCCACAACACATGTCATCGAGCTTAGTTTTTTTTTTTAATTTGTGACAGGCTAGTGTTTGACCACTATCTCACCTGATGGTAAGTGACGATGTGATCGAAGCTGGTAAACACACTAGACCTGGAATACGCAGGCTCTCAAGGATAACTGCCGGAACACCGTATTTGGCTTGGCGGCAGACTTTCAACTTGATGGTGGTAAGCTACTTTGGTAGCAAGCCAGGCGAGCAACTCACAAAATGCTCTACCACCTCACAAATGTCACCTGATTAGCACCACCCGGGGACCACAAAGTAGTGTGGGGTTGTGAGTGTCAAAGCGCTTATATTAAAAATAACATTTAAATTTCCAACCGTCACACTGATCCAACTTTCACCATAAATAAATCCAGTCCAAAAAAAAAACAATTAACGATCGCAATGGACAAATTCGACAACATCTCGAGCCATCCAATTAGGCGCACGGCCAGATTTATGTGCCTCGTGTGCCAAAACTGTGCCTTGTAAGACACGCGAGGCAAATTATACTGAATCGATTGATAGAAGACAAACTGAGAAAGTGTAACAACAATGACATTTGCCTGACAGTTTTTTTAAGTTAAATTGTTTATTTAAGCACACATAAAGGTTTTGTAAATCTTGTCTATGGGCCCCAACTAGGCATAGCGTGTATCTTAGGTGGCCGTTATTTAGCATTAACCATTATTAAGATTGACCATTTGCTACTTAACATCTGTACTGTATGAAATCTTATATTAAATAATAATAATAATAGATAATGACAGAAACAAGTTAAAAGTCTTGGCGCGGAATTGAAAGAATTACGATTTCAATGTTGTTTTATTTTACAAAACTTGTTATTCTTTGTAATGATGGTGGATTATTAACTATCAATAGTTTGTAATCGTCCATGACTGTAGCCAGATCATACTAAGTTGAGAAACGTGATTTTCGCTTTCGCTTCAAAACTCGCATAAAAGTTCTAGTAAAGTTTCTACCACTTAGCTAAGTCGTAGTAATGTTCTAGTAAGAACATGATTTGACTACGACTGAACCATGATTCTTTTACTCGACTTTGACTGGTTTTATGAAATACTTAGCTAATTTGAAAATTATTTAATACCTGACACTGGCTAAATGCACAAGATTGCGGAGCCAAACAAACAACAAGATAAGTATAAATACTAAAACTATAAAAACTACTAGTACGAAATGGCTTCTTATAGTTTATAACCAAAAAACAGTTCTGCGTTTTACTTTGTACTACCTACATGTTTTTTTTTTTGGTTAGTGTGTATTTCAGAGTTCCATTTTTTACATTTTGGCTCTGCAATCATGTGCATGGAGTCAGTTTTAAGTAATACAATAGTTCAAGAATAATCTCTGTCGTGGTATTACCAGTAGTAGGTACCAAAGTCTCTTTGAATACTAAAACGCTCCTTCCTCGGAGATATATCTCTCATATTCACCATGCTAAACGATAAAGTAGTCAAACTATAAAAATCTATTGAAATGCCGTCGCAATTGCATAACCCAGCCAAACAGATCATTTGCTTCTCAAGTTCAAAGACATCATAACTTCTTGTTCTCCGAGTGTTCATTCAATCAGCTGATAATTTCCTCGCGAAACGTCCCTTCTCGTCCGGGGTGTCCCGGACTTGGCTGCGACTTTACAAACTGCGAACTACACTATCAATTTAGTGATTTTGAAGAACAATATTACAACCTTAATACAAATCTTAGTAGTGTCGAGTACATATAATAGTACGATATTCGCGTTTGATGATTATGATAAGGAAGGTTTATGTAGTTAGAAACATTTTTATTTTATTGAAGAACTAGCCGTGTCCCGTGGCTTCGCCCGCTATTATCAAGTTAAAAAGTAGCCTATGAGTTAGTCCTTGGTATAATATATACATTCCAAATTTTATCCAAATCCGTGCAGCCGTTAAAGCGTGAAGAGGGAACAAACATAATGTACTTACACTCAAACTTTCGGATTTATAATATTAGTAGGATATCTAAATAAAGATGGTAATATATTATGATCACAAAAACATACAGAAACTTCAACATAAAATGTGGCGCATTTGCTTTACATTAATTCGACAATTGAAAAGAAACAAAACCGACTTAAAAGTTTTGTAAGACGTTAAAAAAAACATAACGGTCAATTCACGTCAGTCAAAACAATTGCATGGGTCACTTATATTACACAGCCGAGTTTGATCAAAAGGATGTTTTTTATAATTAGGTTTTGGTTTAAATTATAAAATATCTGTTTTATAGGTAACATATTTGTATAATTAGGTCATCGACAAAAGCCTGAAACAAAACTGTGTCTTGACTCCAGCTCCACGCTCCAGATTATTTTCTGTAAGCAAACATAAAATTAAACTAGATATAATTCGGAGACAGTCCTGTCATTAAATAGTGTGCAGTTTGATGAATTGCGACCTATCCCGGACTCGTCCCGTATCGGCCTCATCGCGTCTTGTTATCGTCCCGTTCTGCATAAGACGTGAAGGACTCTTTGTTATCAACTATTCTGATTTTAAATTGAACGTTTAGTTTTTCAGTAAATGCCATTATGTTTTGTGATGAAAATGATTGATATTTGGTAAATGCATAACTAAATACATATTAAAACAAGGACACAGTACACACTACTACATACGGACCGCGGTTAAAAGCGTTTTTGAATCAGTCGACATGCTTCATGAAATAAATTTTACAGTTGCCAAAAAAGTCAAATAGCTATATGTCTATCTACTTCTTCTACTATAATGTTATAAATGGGAAAGTTTGTGTGTGTGAGAATGTTTGTTACCACGTATCTCCACGTAGGTATATCATATAAACTGATTTTGATATAATTTTGAATGCAGATAGATAGTTTAGGTTCCGGAATAACACATGGGCTACTTTTTTAACTTAATTTACGCGGGCGAAGCCGCGGGGCACAGCTAGTATTTTTATAATATTAAAGTTTTGTAAACGATAAGATAGGTCGTAGTATATAAACAACATGATATTTTACGCTCGCGAGTAAATACTTGATATAAAACACATAGAAATATTATGTTTCGAGTTGAACAATACTTGATTAAAATGTCAAAAGTGTGAATATCATAATCAATATAACACTTATCGATCTCCCGTACCCTATTGCAATAAACGATAAACCAACAGATAAAACGCACGTGTGCTGCAAATAAAAATAGGTATTAGAATATCACAATATAAATCCGAACAAAGGAAGCCTGTCTAACGTTACAACACATGTATTTAGATATGCTAGTAATATTAAGTAACTAGCAATCACTACACACTTTTAAAGAACAAATAAAAAATGGTATCACTCTCAATTAACTTAAAGCTATGAATGTCCCTTATTAGTCATATATATGTATAATAATATAAATTAGTTTATGTATGTTTATAATATATTATTATTATTATTTATGTAGGTTTTTATATGTATGTTGTGTATCTAATATAAATAAGTATGTATAAGTACATTTATTAATTTAAATACGTGTTGAGGTACACCACCGTCCCTGTTTGTAATATTTTTATCATCTCCCTTTGGTTGTCTGGAAGAAATCGCTTTGAGCGATAAGACCGCCCTTTGTGCTCCTATGTTATATTTAAGATTTCTTTGTAAGTGGTTTTTTTTGGTGTGCAAATAAAGAATGTATCTATCTACCTATCTAACCCTACCGGCTTCACTCACTTGATTTTTTTATACTTGAGTGTTTAAACAGATTTATTAAGACAGCCTTTAATAAACTTACTTTGAACGTAAAAAACAATTTCAGCTAATGTCGTTGTATTGTTGATGGAAGCTAATATTTAAAACCTTTTAGCCAGCGCGCGTCGATAAAGCAGCCAGGTTGATATTTTTGTGACGTCAGAGTCCAAGACACAATGGCTGCCGCGAAGTAAAGTGACTGACGTCGCGAATTGTTCTAGATAATGGCATAAATCATAAATATAAATAAGGCATAAATCTTAGATAATGGCGTGCGTTTTGCAATTTTTACTATATAATTTATTAAAATCGTTTATACACATGGGCCTCAAAGAGGCACTCAGCAAAGTAGCATTGCCTCGTTGAATGGCAATGCTCAATATCTGTCCAAAATATTACAAAGATTATTTTTAAAAATCGTTAATTAAAACGAAATCAAATAAGAACATAATGTTACAAGTGTAATTAAATAATTTAAAATAATAATTTAATTTTTTTTATTAATTTAATTCTATAGCTATATTGACCGTAATATACGACAAATATTTAAATCTTACATTACATATTCCCTATTGAAAGAAATTTCGGAATCAGTTCTATAAATGCAAAGGTTATATTATTATCTTATTTCCATACTCACAAAGTTACAAATAACTATACCTGTATCTATTATAACATAGATATCAATATACTATGTATATACCTGATTGATAGGACATGATTAGACCTACCATTCCATCGATCAACAGATACCTCGTTTGAGTGATTAGTAAACACTGATAAGGAAAACTTCGATTAAATATCAAGTACTACGTTGTGGGTAAAACGTAGGAATTACAATAACAATGTCAAAATATAACGCAGTTTTTGATTTGACTTATTTATACACAAATAAATAAACTCTTTCACGCTCGTAGCCCCAAGTTCGATGACTTGTATCGCGAAACACGAATTTTCCTTGGGGAGAAAATTTGTGTTCCTGCCGGGAATCGAAATTGGTTCCCCTGTTTAGAAGGTGAAGGCTCACCCAACTGAGCCAACAGGCAGTTCAATCTATATCCTGCATATGTATACCACAGTGTGAGTACAGGGTTCAATCCGCATTCACGGTTCCACCTGGGGCAGTAACACACCATTGACCTTCAACTGCCAAGTAGTGTAAAAACATTACTGTATTTAGGTTTGAAGGGTAACGTCTCTAGTGAAATTACAGTGTAAAGATATTTAATATGATCTCAATATTGTTTATATAGGTACTCAAGGAACTTGTGACCAAAATGCTGGCAATTATTTTGGACAGAGATTGAGCGTTGCCATTCAACGTGGCATTGCTGCCAACATTTTAGGTACTTTGCTAACTGGTAGCGGTCTATTAGATTAAGTTTTGTACATATTTATGTCTAGTTATAGTTATTTTCTGTTAGTTTTAATTTAGTTTGTAGTTAAATGTTAAAAAAAATGTCACATAATAAATACGGTATTTAAGTAAGAATCATTTTATTATAGTTTCAGCATATGTCAACTCCAATTTATTATTTGGCCCAACGTATTAGCATTGCAATTCAGAGAGACAATGCCGCCAGCATAATGGGAACGCTACCCACTGTTAGTGCTTGAGCACTTGAGTTACCTATAAGCTCGATGTCTTGTAGGTAACTTAGTTCTTTGCTGTACATAGTTTTAAAAAATATAGGCAATTGGCCCGTAGATAGTATTTATTACACAACAAGCCGTGCCCCGCAGTTTTACCCGCGTTGATCAAGTTAAAAAGTAGCCAATGTGTAAATCCTAGGTGTAAGCTAAGTAAATTCCACATTTCATCAAAATCGGTGCAACCGTTACAGAAGCGAAAGAAAACACACATACTTACACACTTACACATTTACGCACAAACTATTGGATTTATAATATTAGTTTGGTACACCACTAAAATTAAATGAATATTACAATTTGTGCAATTCAACAATCAAAATTGGTGAAACCTTCACAAAAATAACAATAAAAGAACCAATGGGTGGGTCAGACTTTCTTTAACAAACCAAAAAGATGTTTGATTAAGATTATCTTAAAACCCAAATTGATCTCTAGAAATCGAGTCAAATTGTCATTCGACCCGTTTCGTCGGTCCGATACAATCGGTTCTCAATGAATCGATTTAGTTAAAGTTGTCATTCGAATAACGAAATAATCGGTTATCATAAAGAAATCTGATAATCATAAAGTAATCGGTCGTAGTATCGGTTTCACGGTTTGGTGAAATTGTGCTATTGTTTAGTTGAAGCTGGCATAGTTTGAAAGTTTTATTTACGTAGTGACTATTAGCGAATCTGTGGTTATACTGTACGTAGACCGATAGATAGTAAAACATCATGATAATAATTATGTCTGGAAGAGATTAGGTTTTTAATTGGGCAGTTAATTGTAGACTTTATTCTACATAATATATTTTTGCCCAAAATTTGCGAGTCGTTCTATATAAAGGTTATATATTATTATATTATATTTATTTGTCTATTCATGTATCAATTACAAGTGATTTGGCACATATTTTTATGGATGTACCGACAATATATGTATATGTTTATGATATACCTGATATTTATCCTTCCTGCTAATATTATAAATCCGAAAGTTTGTGTTTTAGTGTGTAAGTATGATTCCCTGGAAGAAGTTCCCTGGATTTGGTAAAATTTTGAAAGTAAATAGCTTATACATAGGATTAACACATAGGCTACTTTTTGTTTTGATAATAGCGGGTGAAGCCGCGGGGCACGGCTAGTTGATCATATGTGCTTCTCGAGATGGCTGTAATTTTGCGAATTTGGCAGTAGAGTCATTAACTTTCATGAGCGCCTCTTTGGGGCCCATATGGATAAAGGATTTCGATTTTGATTTTTATGATGAAACATCCGAAGAATACATTAAATAGTGGAATTTATATGATTACTCACCTACAGTTACGGTGAAGAAAGAACGGGGATACAATCTTCTAACAATTAAAATGAGTTGAATATTTAATTAATTGTTTCATAATCTTGTGATTTTTTGTTCTTTAGGTGTGTAAAATAACTTTACAATAAACAAATTAATATTCATAATATTGACAAAAGCTTTGAGAGTTTACTTAAAAGAATATTATGCAATATTATTTTAAAATAATTTTTCCGCCTTTTTTTTGTTACCATCATCAAAATGTTTGTATTAGAATCATATCTTCTTTCTATTTACTTATAGAACCTGGATGACCGGTTTTTTTTTTGTAAATGACGTTTTCTAAAAACCTAGCTAGATCGATTTATCGCCCCCGGAACGCCCTGCATACAAAATTTCATGAAAATCGTTGGAGCCGTTTACGAGATTCAGATACAAGAATTGCTCGTTTATACCTTTAAACGATACACTGATTGTGATATTTCTGTTTCAGATGTCTCAGTTTATTTCTTTAGAGCTTTTCGCAATTTGTTGTTTAAAAGCATTGTATTGTTAATAGTCCTTCAAGTTCACAACGCTTATACATACATATTGCAAACATCAGCAACATACACGTACGTCTCGATAATCAACACATCATACACGTAACATTCAATTTTCTGGTTCACTGCATTGATAGGCAAACGGCATCATACAAACATCAAACCGACTGAAATCCAGTCTTCCTGTAGGTAATTTTATCAATATCGGACTATTCTACTACAACGAATACTTAAAAATATATTCAGGATTAATCAAAATACAGATTTAGCTAAACTACTTACCTAATACAAAAAGTCATTGGTCGGCAGTACAACTTATGCGTGGTCATATAAAAAAATACGCGTCGATTTGAATACCTCCTCCTTTTTTTGTGAAGTCGGTAGAAAATATTTGCATTATTTACAGTTATTTCTAACCGACTTCAAAAAAGGAGGTTCTCAATTTGACTGTAGGGTTTTTTATGTATGTATATTACGCGATATCTCCGCCAATTATGAATCGATTTTGATGTTTTTTTTTGTATGGTAGATTATACTTCAGAGATGGTCCCATATAAATTTTATCGAAATCGTAGAGTGCTGTCTTCTCTAGTGAAAGCTTTTTTAAATCATGCGTAATCGATTGATGACAATATATGATTGTCTTGCGAAGTAAAAAAAATATTGTTGGTCCTTATTCGTTAAATAAAATGCCGACTTTGAGTTAATTAAAAAACACCAAATAAACCAACTATTAGAATGAGGAACAATAATCTAACTTGTAGTCTTCAAATGTCTGATGAATTTTATATATTATTTGAAAATTAGGCTCATGCAAGTCATTTTACTGATTACAATTTTGGAAATGGCTGGCTTTGTAAAAGCAAGCATTCAAAAGCTAAAAGCTCACCTCCAAATAGAATACCTAGAGTTCTGAGTTATTCTACTGGTTTCTCTACGCTTGCTGACCTACGAACATTTCAGAAACACACAGACACAACAGCCTTTGATCCGGGCTCAGTGGATCGTTGCAAACTGGCCGGAGGCGAGCGCATCTTTACCGGCGCGATTGACACGTTGCGTTTTAATCAATTATCTCACAAAACGCGGTTCTCAGCCCACTGGGCAGTGAAATAAGCGACCACACCGACCGCGACCATTTTTCGGCGGTATCCGATTTCGGGTTAACTTTTTGTTTTTGGAACGACTTTATAATCGGGGCGAAAGCGGCTGCCGATTAGATTTGCGATAGTGGTTTGCATGGAGTATAGTGAAGGTGTTCCGTGTATCTTGAAAAGTCATAATTATATACACCATACAGTCATATTACATAGATCCATACAAGGTCTGTAATGATTCTAATTTATGTATGATACCTTAATTACTTACAGAATGCAATAAATAATTTGAATTTGAATTAGCAGTAATTAGCGGAAATTCAATTACAGCTTTTAATAAAAAGCTTATTAAAACAACCAGCGCTAGAAGTCCTAACACGTAAATCTTAGTCATAGAACTTAGTGTGGGGCTGTGTAAAAAATGTATAAAAATAAATATTAACGCTTTCACACTCACAGCTCTACACTAAGTACGATGACTTGCGTCGTGGGTGTCGGAAACATTCACATCGCACACAGTACCAGAATCACAGATTTTCCTTGGGGAGAAATCAACAAGTGTTTCAACCGGGAATCGAACCCGATACCCTCTGCTTAGAAGGCGAACACGCACCCACCTAAGCCAAAAACACAGACTAAAAATAGGTACACAATAGCCAGGCTAACAGGAGACTCATCATGGATTCCATAACTTTTTTTTATGTCCGATAGGCAAGCATTGACCACAAAAAAAACGTACGTGAACGACATCCATTTATGGTTGACTTACTTCCAGTTCGCTCGCAGCGTTTCGCTTGTACGTTTACTATCCGATCCGAAGGAGTGGAAGTCATTGCCTGCGTCTTTGTTCCCCGAACTGTACAATCTGGGTGTCTTCAAGTCTAGAGCGCATAGGTATCTTCTAGGCATGTCATACATTTTCGGCTGCATCTTCATTTTCCATCAGATGAGATAGTGCGAGAAAAATACTTAAGAACTCCTGCATGGAAGTCATGGGAAAGTAATATTTAATGTTTAATTTTAAATAGTTCTAAATGTCTCGGGAACTAATGTATGAAAGATGATTTGACAAAAACAATGGACTGTGGATGTATGGGAACAAGCCAAATGCTTGCATATCTAGCATAAAAAAACAATTAAAAACATGCTCAATCGTCGACCACATCGTAAAAAAAAAACAAATGTTTGTATGTCGTTCGATGATGCGCAATCACAAAGTAAGTAATAGGTACTTGGCGCAATCGATGATCGCGTAGTCTGTACATCCTCAATTAGGCTGCCGGTGCACGATAACTCCAGCGATATACTGCGATACGGAGCGATACGGAGCGATACGTGGCGTATCTCAGGGATTATGTCAAAAGATAACTCCCTTTGAATAATTGATCCGATGACTCTAATCAATCAATCAATAATTACATGTTTGCGCAATATGGCCTCTTTTACGTTTCGATATCAAATAGCCGCGTCGGTGTAAACGTTATCTTATTTATAAAATTCTCGTGTCACAATGTTAGTTACCTTGCTCCTCTGAAACGGCTCGACCGATTTTTATGAAATTTTGTGTGCATATCGGGTAGGTCTGAGAATCGGCCAACATCTATTTTTCATACCCCAATTTTTTTAATTATTTTGATTCAGCATGATATAATGTATATGGAAAAACAAAGTTTGCTGGGTCAGCTAATATCTTTATATATACCTATTATAAATGTTATGTATGTGCGTATGTGACTGAACTCATCCTAAAGCTTTTAGATTTTGATTACATTTTTATTGTGCGTGTAGGTATATTCAAGTAGAATAAAAAAATATGCAAAATAATCTTTTCTTATGGACAGGAACATGTCACTCGGATTTGGTAAAGTACTAGGCAACCATACATGTAAAAGAGGTATTTTTTTTTTGTTAGCTGGCACTGTAACGCACCCCAGATAGTATACTAGTATTTAATATATGCTGCTATATTGTAGAAAATTTTATTGAGACATATTGCATTCAAATAATTATAAAATATAATTAAACCCTATTTAATTCTATATTATAAAGATAGATATAGAATACATATTATATTTTGTTATAAAAAATGCTACAATTGTCAGTACAAAAATATTGCCATATCGATTGACAGGCACACAAATCAAAATGGTTGACCTTGATATTAAATATGGACGTGTGATACTGTAATCGTGATTAATTTGTATATTTTTTATGTCTTCTACAAATTGATTAGTTTTATCGGTTTATTACTTCTAATTGATATATTTATGATGTGTCACATTATATTACCGGTGGAATATTCCTTTTACGCTTAGTAACAACCTTGGATTGGGCCTAGTAACCATCTGTTAAGCCTCATATCACTTTTTTATTTTTCCCAGTGAGTGCAATCGAACGCAGTCACTTTCTGGAATGAGTAAGATTTATGTTATAAAAACAAATTCAGTTTTATTAAATCTAATACCTTTAAACGAGCAATTCTTGTATATATATATATATATATATAATCAGGATCTCGGAAACGGCTCCAACGATTTTCATGAAATTTTGTATGCAGGGGGTTTCGGGGGCGATAATCGATCTAGCTAGGTTTCAATTTCAGAAAACGTCGTTATATCCGTCGTTTTCAGCCGAACAAAGCTCGGTTATACGGGTACTACTTCTAATTAATATCTACTAAATATCGTTCGAAAAAAATTCATTCGGATTGTATCTAAATTCCGTTCTTAGTTTAAACTCTTTAATTATAATTTAAATGCAAGCAAAGTTAGAAAAAAGCGACTTCACCGCTTTATTTTCGGAACACTGGATCAGATTAAATCAATAAAATAAATATGCATTATTGAGGATAACACAAAAACTAAATTTTAAATGCGACATGGGTAGCACCATTTTTCAAATAAAAAAAGAATCATCAAAATCGTGTCACGTAGAAAGTTCTGAAATAAAAAAAATACATTCGAATTGAGAATCTGCTCATTTTATCGAATAAGGTTAAAAATGACGTGACGTAAATAGCCTTTCCATTGAAGATTTTACAAAACACTGTCTAATCGTCCTTTCTCCTTTGTCCACAGAAGAAGCAACCAGCCCTGATAGCGGAGTGAAGGAGCGAAGCGAGCGCGGGGAGCGGCGCGAAGCGGGCGAGGCTTCCCGGTCGGAGTCCCCCGCATCCCGTGCCTCACCGCCCCCCGACGAGCGCGACATTGAGCACAGCATACCAGCCACGCTGATACAGGATCCTAATGCTGAAAGGTGAGATACGAGAAGTACAAACTGTTAGCAAGCCTGATCGTAGCGTGACTGAGCGAAGCGAGCGTCGTCGGATTATCTGAAAGCAAAAACATGCAAAATGTAAGATCATCCTCTTACCGATGTTTGCTGTTTTTTATCTCTGGTAAGCTAGACTATTATCTCATCTGTTACTAACGAATGATGTCATCGAGAGTGGTAAACACGCTGATTCTTGAATATGACTGACTCTGTAGGGTATATCACTCACGTCACAATAGGACTTTATTTTGTAACAGCTAGCACGCAAAATTGTCCTGCCAATATACGTGATGTTAATTTCACAGAAAATTTAAGCCCGTGGTAGGATTTGATACCGCGACCACCCAATTGGGAGGCCGGATCTGTTACCTCGCTATCAATGCTTCAAAATGTTTAAGCCTGATATTGCTATGTGGAAGCGAAATAAGTGTCGAGGGTCTTATTGCGCTGAAGAGCAAAGCGACAATAAAGTAGTACCCGGCAAATGTAGGGTTACTAACTCAACTACTACTTCTTACGCTAATACTTACTTACTTGTTATGTTGCCCAGATTTGTATCCTACTAATATTGTAAATCCGAAAGTTTGTGTGTAAGTGTTTAAGTATGTTTGTTCCCTCTTCACGTTTTAACGGCTGAACGGATTTGGATGAAATTTGGAATGTATATAGATTATAACTAGGATTAACACATAGGCTACTTTTTAACTTGATAATAGCGGGCGAAGCCGCTGGGCACGGCTAGTATTGTATATGTTTAATTTTTTAAGATTTTTATGGATTAACCTGACTTAATGTAGAATTATATTTGACCAGCATAGTTTTTTTATCATTTAAACTTGTTATTGCGAGACAAAACGAGCAAGTCGCTCGCCTGATGATAAGCGCTTGCCCGTTATAATTTAATTACTAATAAAACATAATATATATTATTTGTGAATAAATTTCGAAAATGTACATGTATTTCGAGCGTTGAAATAGGACGTTTTGAAGATTTTTGCATTTTTTCTAAAGATGCAGGCAGCGTATGGGTTTATTCTCTTTAACCAAATTTATTTGATATGATGAATCATAAGTATGGTGAAACAGATGGCAGTTAATTAGGAATAAAAACTTTTATGTGTATGTTATCCATTATTAATTTTACCATAATAATATATTATTAATATTAGTATTGAACTGTATCAAATATATTAATTATTTTCGAATAAAATTGCATATACATAAATACCTTTTAAAATTATCTAAAGATTACTGAAATATTAATTATCTTATATATTTTGTTCACTGTATATTTAAAGGCAGTTTCAATTTTAACTTGCTTGATTCATTTTGTGTTAAATTATGAAATACTCTGATTACGCCTCACAAACGTATATTTTGTTTACAAAGAAATAGATGATGCGGTCTATTTTTGAGAAAACGAAGCTTGACAGACAGAAAGATAGACAGGAAGACGGGATCGTGTAGGGTCCTTCGTTTTGAGCTACGGAACTTTAAAAATGTTGCCTTATTTAGTTATTAAATTACAGTATATTTGGCTGTACATGAAAATTGTTGCAGTATTGGTAATTACCGTTTGGTAAGACATAAAAGCTTAGCTGCCTTGTTAATCAATCTTGTAACCATGTAGCAACAAAAATAATCTAGTCATCCATTAGCAAATTATTGATAATTCCGATAAGATTTATTTTAAATCTTTGCCAGTAATTGTGTCGTCTCACAATTAATTGCTGGATCTTTTATCTTTGTATTTACTATGACTTTATTAATTAAATGCAGCATTCAATTATGACAAGACAGAATATCACATTGAGTCTTACGACAAGTTCACTTTATTATTTGTGTTTCTGGTTCTGGTTGTGATTGTGTGTGTGTGATGTGAATGTTTCCTCACGACACAAGTCATCGAACATCAGTTTTGATTGTGAAAGCGTTGTTTTTTATAATAGTTTTCTCTAAATTCACGATTTCATCGATTTAGCAAATTGACTAATCAACTTCCCTGATAACTACCGGTGTTGCGAGCATTTTCTTGAATTAAGCAAAAATTTACCTTATTTCTTAGTAGTTTTGTTGTTATAGAATTAAAAACTTCTGAACCGACCTGAATAATGAGACCTGTCGATAAAAACCAAAAGTAACTTTGTCAATGTGACTGTCTGTCTGTTTGTTATCTTTTACTTGTAAACCGCTTATCTAAACTGAACTAAATTGAATCGAAGATAGAATAATTATTTAAAAATGACATATTATACTATTTAGTATCTTGATTTATCATCATCAGCATCATGAAAACGGACAAAACCGCATGGTACAGCTTAGACAAAGTAGCGGTCAAAGTAGGTATAACACAGAAAAAAAATAGTAATGTTCTAGCATTTTTTTAATGATAAATAAGCAAGTATTTGACCACTATCTAACCTGAAGAAAAGCGATGATGCCGAGGATGTAGCATGCTTGCCTAGAAGATACCTATTCACTCTTGACTTGAAGACTCACAGCTATCCTTTAGAGTCAGTCATTCTAGCCTTAGCATGTTTACCATTCTCGACCACATCGTCACTTACCATCAGGCGAGATAGTAGTCAAATGCTTGTCTAATACAAGTACAAAAGGAATGTCTCCAAATAATTTAAATGGTCAGTATTATTTAAGTTGTTAAATTTGAAAGGAAAATTTACTTTCTTCGGAAACGTGTTTTGTTATTTCTTACGTAAACAGTTTTGATTCATAAGAAATGAAATATACAACGAAATCAGACACCGGATCGAATGAACAACTTCACTCGTTCTCGACGTAATGACATCAATCAAGTCATTGCATTCACTTGATATCGCATTGCAATGACAATGCGGTGGTCTGGCCGTCACCGGGTGTCCACTTTAACGATCCCATTGTTTCCCGTGATCACTTGTCAACCACCAACCACCAGCACTCCTTTTAACTAAAATGCATCTTCAACAAACCCCATAAACCTTACCCCAATGATACAGAGCTCATAATGGACCAAACACTTGACAAACATAAACTTGCAAACGAAAGAGAAATGAATGTTCATAGCAAAATGACAGTTATAGTAGGTAGTGTCACTAAAAATGGTCCTAATTTTTTTTTATGACAGTCAATCGATCCTACAGCATTGAAATATCCAGTCTTAAGCTACGATTAATATTGATAAATGTATTGTTATACGCGTATGTGAAAGAAGTATGATTTTAAGGATTTCTGTCGAAAATGTATGACATAATTACGTAAGCTATTGTTATTGGAAATACTACGTCATACATTTAGCATTTGAATAGTATTATGTCTAATAAATTTTGTAGAGTTAATATTTGCAAATGTTCGTAAGTACTTTATTACTAAACTCAAAAAAATAAGGTCTGTTTGCGTATTTGGAAATGTTATTTGCTTAGTTACCATTTATCAAGTTTTTATTGACATATACCTACACATATGACATTTATCATGTCACAAAGACCCAGGTGTTTCCGATTCTAAAATAAACGTGGAATTAGTAATATTATACCTTAACTCAAACATTAGAAGTAATTAAATTACAAATTAATGTAAATTATTGCTATACACACATATTGAAATTTGAGTTAAAACTTATTGCAAAAACAGAAATGTTATTTATCTTATTGGCATTGGCGAATGTAAAAAAAAATAAGTGGAATAAGCTTAGATTTTCCAAAACTATAATAATATATTCTAGTTTATTGCTAACTGCTTTCAATACAATATAATGTTGTTAAGCTTGTCACATACTTTGCCCCGCCATTATTTCATAATTTAATAACTAATTTTAATTAGTACAGAAATCTGTCATTTCCTTTATAAATACAAATCCTCACCTTATCTCACATCCGTCCATACGTCAGGTACGATTGTCATTACCAACATACAACTATCATCAACATTTTTGGATCATGCAATAGTGGGCTCTATTTCTTGACCTGTAAGGTGGCAGTCGGTTTCTTTAGATGTAGGATCTATTAGTTCTGTTTGTTCGTTGCCTGTTCCATCAATGTCAATTAGCCGTTGTGAAGAGACGTCATCAATCATACACCAGTCTCCACGAAGCTTTAGTGTTCCATCCTGAGGGTCTATTGTTTACTGTTCGGATTTTTATAACCACTTATGGCATCCATATTTTTGATTTTATACTATTTCAATTTCTAAATCAGCAGTGCTTTATAGCCTTGATCCCATAATTTCTTGCCAACGGGTGAGATAACGATCAAAATGCAGTCTATTAGTAGTTTTATTCGTTTAAGAAACAAAATCTCCAGAAAATATTGATGTATTGAGTTCAGTATGAATTTCTTTTTCGTCAATATTAGACTTATTAGATTAGATTATTCTTTTTGTCAATGTTAAACGTATTGATTAGTTAAAATTGATTTTAGAGCCTTTTACTGCATTAAATACGATTCCATTAAGTTGAAATATTTTACGTTCTTGGATTCTAAATCAGGCAAAACTTTTTAAGCAAATCTATTGACGTTAATTGAAACGTATATTAATGTTCATTCTTAATTGATATCATAACATTAAATAACGTGTCATTCTCATGGATTCTAAAATGTATAATAATTTCACTTCAGAGTGAATATTTGTTTTTGAGAATTGATGAAGACAATAGTATAAAATGAGATTATCTATTTTGTGCACGTATTGGAAGTTAAAAAAAGAAAAGATAATAATATAATAGTATATGTAATATAATCCTACTAATACTATAAATCCCAAAGTTTGTGTGTAAGTGTGTGTGCAAGTGTGTAAGTGTTTAAGTATGTTTTTTACCTCTTCACGCTTTAACGGCTGAACGGATTTGGTGGAAATTTGGAATGTACATAGGTTATACCTAGGATTAACACATAGGCTACTTTTTAACTTGATAATGGGCGCGCAATTTAACTTAAAAAAACCAGGGCGAAGCCGCGTGGCTAGTAAATGACATAATAGTGTTCAGATTCAAGACTAAAAAAATGTTTGTCATTACTTAAAAACCGTATTGCAATGTATTAACTTTGTATATTATATAATATACAAAGCAGCCACATTTTCCTTTCTTATTCGTTATAAAAATATTTATGTACTTGTTAATTTACTATCATATTATACGTAGTTTTTTTGTTGTTGTAACAAATCATGCTAATATCTTTTTTGCCTCAATTTGTACCAACATTATGAGAGGTTTATAGAACCTGCATCAATTAGGATTAATATAATTATTATAAGGTCAGTTTTAGCCTGACAAGCAAGTACTTTTATACGTTGACATCTGCGACGGTTTTAGAATCCATGCAGTTACTGCAAATTTATTCAAAATGTCAGGTGGTGTATACCCACACGATGCATAATCTGATTTTGATGTTCATGCTGTCATCGCGGCAGAATTACCCACGTAATTCAAAATTGCTGCAACATTTTAACTATCTGCCCTCTCAGATTCACATAAACCTAGAAATGCTTTTTGTTTATGTTGCACAGCGCTGCAGCCAAGTCGCTATTTTCGAAGGAAAGAGAACACAATAGTTGTCACATAAATACGAGTGATTGATTGACCCGCACCCATTGCTAATGCTTGTAGGAAGCCATTAACAGCTGACTTTATGGTGAATTTTATAAAAAACTAATTGGATGCTTGTAGCTGGTTTCGCCAAATCATGGTACCAGTTGGGGACATTGAAATGCCAAATGAATAATAATATTCTATCGATACCATATAAGAACTTTTCTTTTTAGAGTTTTGTTCCAACATTTGGCAAAGAAAAGTTTATGATAAGTTTTTGATTAAGTGGTTTGAACTTGTTTGTCAGTGTTTTCTTCATCTTGATGATATCTCATGTTGTGTCACATCTTCCAGATTCCAATTTAATATTTCAGTGTTGTGACAGATTTATTGTCATTGACAAGCCAGTCCGTTCTCCGTTTCCTGACGTGGAAATAAAATAAGCTCGAGAATATTTTCCTTTGTCAGGGCAGGAAATCTGTTCATGATACGCGTAAATCCGTCCTCGTCCCCTGTCGTCCCTGAGTCGTTAAAAGGACTCGTCTTGGCGTTTTGTTAACGCGCCATTTCCTTGTCAACGCCGTCAACCCTGCCCGGGTAATCTTCAGTAATCCAGGACTTCTTTAGTGGAAACGACGTGAGCAAACATCGCGGTCGAATGGTATTCCGTAAACAGACTCGTTAAAAATGATATTGCGCCTATTGGCCGTCAAGGAAGCTCTATACGTTCTCCATTGGCGTCGAGACGTGAGTCAGCTATGCGGAGTAGCTTCGCCGTGTCAGTCGGCTGTCATCGGAACGATCGCCCGTCACTGCATGTCCACCTCGCGCATCGCACGCACGCTTGCATTACGCAGCGCCACCCCTCGAAGTAGGATACGTATATCTATCTCTCTCTTGCGCGTGGGTAGCGTCGCTGTGGGAGCCTCTATCTCGCTCGGCAGAGGGGCGTGCGGGGCGGGGGCGCTGCAGGCGGGTCGTAAATCACGCGGCGTCTCATTCCACGCGGGACCGCCGCCGCCGCCGCAGGCACCGCGCACTTCCCTCTCGACCGCCGGCGTCGCGCCGCGTCTTTCGCGACGTGTAAACATTTCCAACTATCTTTGGGAAGTCACCATTGTTGTATTTTGTATCAGTGTTTCTAATGCAAAGTGTTTTATTGATGGATCAGAGAGCTTTTCAGCTCTCTGCGTGTGGATTAAATTGAAAACATTACGTCGAAAATGATCGTCGAGCCCGACCACGTGAGGTAGGTTTTCTATTTGTTCAAGTGTTTTATTGTTTTTGAGTAATTCATCATGTTTCCCATTGTTTTAGCCTTCAATTATTTTATTTACATTGAATTCGTTGTTTCTTTAGTACTGTTATTTTTCCTAGTTCGTTTGTATCACTCGTTGAAGTTTCTGAAGTGTGTCGAGACCAGTGAGGACTTAAATTTAAATGGATTTCCATATTTTTTTCAAGTGAGTAAAGTCATTAAAGCTATTGTTTATTTAAATTCTAAAATTGACAAAAAATATATTGTTTGGATTCTAATTATTTGATGCAAAGTTATTCACACTTGTATGAGTAGCTCATTTATTACTTCATCACCAAAGATATGTTACTATTATATAAATATTACACTTGAAAAAATCCTAAGGAAGTCAGAATGTTAGTATTGTTGCACAAAATAAATTGCACTTAGTATTTAGATTGACATCTGATATTGAATTTCAGTTTTTTTTATAGAGCTGTGTTTTTAGTTGTTTCGCTCAAAATATATTTTATTAATTGTGTAGGTACAAATATATCGTCGCACGTTTGTTGGAAATAGAACGTTTCACCAGTTCTACGTAGGAACCAGTTTATAATCAAACACTTGTATAAGTTATTTTATTGTCTCATAAATTATTTGATAAGGAGATTCCACATCCATTGTGTGACATCAGCATTTATTGATGATTAGCATCTAGGTTTATGAGTTATTGTTTTTTACTATTGATTTAGTGCTTCATGAAACTGTCAGTCATTGTACTAGCGCAATTATTGTTGATTGCAGAATTTTATGAGGGCTATCAGAAGCTATTATTACTAAAACCACTTAGCTATGTAAACAAGATTCATATTCATTTTCCATTTTCATTCTATTTTCCCTGATTTAGTCTTTACTATCTTAATGACTGTTATTTTCCATTGTTATAAATCGTATTGTTCTGAATTAATAAACAATATATATATTTATTACTACCGGATCTGGAAGACGTCATCCTATCCGGAAAAGCAGCGCCACACCGGGTTCATTTGTGTTTTCAAATCATTCAGCAACCCATTAAAATATAAACACAAAATTTTATTCAAATCGGTCCAGCCGTTTAAGAGTTAGATGACAAACACACGTACAGAAAAAATATATATATTAAGATGTATCGTAATTGCAATTTTAATTTATACAATCTTCCCTTTTTAACTTTGTTAGGAAATCTATAATGACAAAACAAATAATACTAAACACAAAGTCATCAATTCGAATTAATAAGCAATTTTTATCGCTTTTGCGGGAAATAAATTAAACAACACAACCTATTAGTGTGTCTAATTTATATTCACAATCGACCCATTAATTTATTAAAAAGAACCATAAAAGAAACTTGCACTCGTCTCGTTCGCTGTCGATATTCAAATGCCGGTAACCGGTTTATGTCAACGACAGGCCGTGGATTGACGAGGGAGCTAAACAAATTACGTGGAACTGACGTATGTCATCTTTGTCCGCAGGGAGAGCCCGAGATGTCTGTCGCGGGAGTCGTCGGGCGCGCCGCGCTGTCCTTCCAATGACTCGGTGTACTCGGGGCGCAGTGGGGCTGGGCTCCCTCTGCCCGCGGCACTGACGGCCGCACTGCCGGCTGCGCTGCTGCCCCCGCACTCAGCTGCCGTAGCTGCTTACCTCGGCGCTGCTGCAGCAGCCGCCGCCCAGCAGCGCCTCCTCATGTCCTGCCAGGATGACCTTACCGACGAACGAGGTGACGGAGTTCTAGACTTCAGCACCAAACGCTGCGAATCACCACAGGTAGACGATGATGACGACGCTGATGACTCCGTTAAAAATGAGAACGGTCCGCTGGATCTATCAGTCGGAACAAGGAAAAGAGGGTCCAATGATTCACCGTCTCCAGTACCGAGTAGGAAAAGCTCCAGACCGGCAGAGTTCAAACCGTCTGTGTCACCTTGGATGACACCCGTAGCACCGAATCTGCCTTATTTTGCAGCTGCAGTCGCAGCGGCTAGCCTGTCTCCTAAAGGCGGTGAATGGAACGGTAAACTAAAACATGGTGGACCCACTCCCAGTGACGCCACAAAAGCACTAGAGAAAATGAGCGAACTGAGTAGACTAGGAGGTGAGGAGTTATTCCGATCCGTACAAAGCGCAGCTCTCGGGGCAGGCTTAGCACCTAATGCTGCAGCTAGGCATTCCGCCTGGCAGTCTCATTGGTTGAACAAAGGTGCTGATCAAACAAAAGATGTTATGAAATGCGTCTGGTGCAAAAAGAGTTTCAATACCTTGGCTGATCTGACCGTACACATGAAGGAAGCGAAACATTGTGGGGTCAACGTTCCAGTGCCACCATCTTCAGGTGGTTCATTGTCACAGTCACACCACCCGCCTTCGAGTTCACCCTCGACGCCATCTCATAATTCGTCTTCCTCGAGCGGCTCGTCTAAACCGAACCAGAATGATCTGAATATGCTTATCAAAGAGAACATGCCTATCCCGAGAAAGCTAGTCCGCGGTCAAGATGTGTGGTTAGGAAAGGGCGCCGAACAAACTCGACAGATTTTGAAATGTATGTGGTGCGCTGAGAGCTTCCGCTCACTTGCAGAAATGACTAGCCACATGCAACGTACTCAGCACTACACTAATATTATTTCGCAAGAGCAAATTATTTCTTGGAAGTCATCGGATGAAGGAAAGTGTTCCAGTACGAGTGGCGGTGGTCCTAACAATCCTCCTCCACCGTCCACTGGCACAAGCAGTCACGTTAGCGCAGTACTCACTTGTAAGGTTTGCGACCAAGCATTTAGTTCATTGAAAGAGTTGAGCAACCACATGGTTAAAAATTCACATTACAAAGAGCACATCATGCGTTCAATAACAGAGAGTGGAGGTAGGAGACGTCAGACGCGCGAAAAACGAAAAAAGTCATTACCGGTACGAAAACTACTCGAGATCGAGAGAGCCACACAACACGAGTTCAAAAATGGGGAGGGCAACGGAGTTCCGATGGGGAAACCGATTAGGGATTTCGGCACTGGGAGCCGAATCACGTGCGAAAAATGCGGCGATAAAATCGAAACCGCCGTGTTCGTCGAGCACATTAGGCAATGTATAGGCGCACCTATGTCGAATAGTCAACGGAACTTTCTGAAGAGCGCGCTCCTTTCCAATAACGTGATCCCTCCCGACATGCCCGGCCATATCACCCCTACGGGCCGCGACGGGCGCAAAAGCATTAACGAGGAGCTACCCTCCCCCGGCTCGGCTCACCACCGCTCCCCGTCCTCTGTGAACGATTCATCCCCGAGTTCCAAAGATCCTAACGCGAGCAACGATAAAAGCTCATCGCCTTCGGTCCTCAATGCTATAGAGCAATTGATTGAGAAGAGTTTCGATACGCGATCGCGACACTCGGTCCCCGGCATGCCGGGTGGGGCCTCTCACGCCCCGATCGGTTCTAGTATTTTGAAAAGATTAGGCATAGACGAGAGCGTAGACTATACAAAACCATTAGTAGATCCGCAAACGATGAGTATGTTACGTAGCTACCACCACCAGGGGTACGGGCGGCGCGAGCGCAGCGGCAGCGAGTCTAGCTCTATGTCCGAGCGCGGGGGCAGCAGAGTCGAGTCTCTGACTCCCGACAGAAAGTTGGACGCCTATCACATGACGCCCCGAACGACCCCGGATACGCGTGGCTCGCAAACTCCAGCTTCCGAGGACCGCCCGGCGGAAGTGCGAATAAAGAAAGAGATCGAGGAGGACGACCGAGAGAACGGCGTAGATCTAAGCAGTCAGCCCGTGCGCGTAAAGACCGAGGTCGATGACGAGGAGGATCCGCCGCGACCAGGCAGCTCCACCGAGGAGGACATCAAGCCGCCCATGCCGAAACGCGAAAGCGAGGGTCCTAGCCCGGCGGCCAGTCCCGCAAGCGATCGCTCCGGTAATACGCCCGGCTCCGAACGGAAGCCCGCTTCCAGCCTGGGCGCGCTCTCCTCTATGTTCGACAACCTGGCCGGCGGCGGCGCGGGCGAGCCGAGCTCCTCGCGTCGCGGCGGCAGCCACCCGCTGGCAGCGCTGCAGAAACTCTGCGACAAGACGGAGACGAACCCGTCGCGTGCTCCGGCGCCCGCGCAGTCTCCGGCCGGCAGCGGCCCGCCTAGCATCCTTACGTTCAGTTGGGCGTGCAACGACGCCGTCGTCACCGACTCGATCATGAAGTGCGCTCTGTGCGACACTCCGTTCATATCCAAGGGCGCGTATCGGCACCATCTATCCAAGATGCACTTCGTAAAAGACGGCGCGTTGCCGGAGCCGGTGCCGATGAAGGCGCCGCCGCCGCAGCAGTCGCCGGGCGCGCACAAGTCCGGGGGCTCCACGGCCGCGTCGCCGCAGGACCCGCGCAGTCCCTCGGGCTCGTTCGACGAGAGTCCGCACTCCAAGTTCCTCAAGTACACGGAGCTGGCCAAGCAGCTGTCGAGCAAGTACGTGTAGGGCGCGCCCTCTCTTGTGATGATACCATATCCCGCTACGTTAAACCTTGCTAGGGTTAGGTCGCCGCGGCGACGCTAAGTATTTCGAAACTCTTTGCCAATTTAATTATTTAGGTAATTACTGTTAGAGTTCACCGCATAGTTCGGTTAGTGTAATTAACGACTAGCGACTTAAGTATACGCCAAACGTCTTACGTTCGTTTAGAGATAAGAGAATATTTTGAAAATATTGCCTATAGGTGATCGGTTGTTGGTCGGCTTATCTTCCACACTACGTTGTAATTCCATTTCGATAAATTGTAAATATAAGTCACATTAAGTCATGAAACGTTCGATTCGATCTCTTTGTAAATGTATATTTTTTGCTAATAATTCTAAAAAATAATTGTAAAATTACGTTTGGTAATTTTAATTGCAATTCGCCTTTTGCATGTGATGAGGCCGCTCGGCCGAGTAGTCGCGGCGTGACTTTCAGTATTTAAAAAAAAAATGTTGCAATATGATTTTTGTGTTACTTAATCTTTTTATGTAAATCAGAGTTAAGGTTAATGTGGTTTTTAGTTTATTCTATGTATATTTTGAATATGTTCTTGTTTTCGTGAGCCAGAGATCCGTCGATGCCTATAATCTCGGGGATTCAATCTCATTCGTTAATGTTCGTGTGTACATATACGAGTATACATATACAGTCGACTACAATGCAATATAAAACAATCTCTTTAGTGTTAAATTCGCTCTAGGTACGCTCTCATTGCGAGGAAGCTATTTATTATTTAGTGTTAAGTACATAATATTAGATAAACTACGTCTGTGACTCTTGTATACCATTATACCAGCGCATTATTCGGTTGTAAATCAACCTATATTTAAAAGTGATAATACGATATACATTATTCTTCTTATTTGAAAAGGATCGATTACATTCGTATACGTATAGACAGATATACTGAGAGATTTCTTCCAATTTGTGACAACAGTTATACGATGATGTATATACGGTAACTTGCGAGTGAAAACTCTTTTATATTTAATTATAATAAATATTGTAAACTGTCTAATGTAAGGTCGGACGATATCAAAATATTACGAGAAATATAATTGTGAGAAGATGAATATTTGTGATGCGGTATAACGATTGTGTAAGTTCCATATTTGAATTCAAAATAAGAATCAATAATATACCAGTGTCTGTGTTGCCATTACAAAAAATAATATTATTTTTGGAAAATCCTCACGAATATTCATCATAATCGAAATTTTTAATAAAAAAGTATCATTTTAACGATAATAATGAAACATACGACAAATATGATGTATACGCTAGCTCTGATGAGAGTTTTTTGCTCATTCTTAAAAAAATGGTGTTGAAATATTGATTTTACCAAATTTAATAATCTTATTTAATATTTTATGTTGTATTTCAAAATGCAATTAAAAGCTCAAAGAAATATATATGTTACATACTTTAAAATGCTTATTTTATTTCAATGCTCACCTGGTGACCCACAAAAGGTTAAAATAAAAAAAATATGAAGATATTTTGTAAGTGAAACATGAGTAATATATACACAAAATAATTTGTACAACCAATGTGCATACTGCTTAGGAAAGCAGTATGCACATAATACATCGATCAGCATGTTACTTAGGTAAGTGTACAAACTTTTAGGTTACATAGTTAAAATCAATTCAATCTCATTCGTTAATGTTCGTGTGTACATACGAGTATACATATACAGTCGACTACAATGCAATATAAAACAATCTCTTTAGTGTTAAATTTGCTCTATTACTAAAAACGTGTTACAAATTATGTAAGTTCTTACCTCAAATAATAAAAGTCTAATACAATTGTTTTTATGTTGTATAACATGCATTTAACTACCATCTCACCTGATGGAAAGTAAATGCGGCCGATTATTATTATTACTTATATTAATTATTTTTCCAATTCTGTAAAATGAATACTGTACTATAATTATGTTTAAAATGTCCATATACTGAAAACAATCGACCATTAACTAGTTTAGAGTTAAAGACAATTCAAGTAAATAAGTGATACGACTCAGCTGTTCTATTTAAATGAATACATCATTATAATTACATACATAATAATTCATGAAGTAGGTACAAAACTATTGTGGTCTGCTAACCACGACTTTAATGACAAAAGGAGTCAATTCACATTTATAAAAGGAGTTAAATTGTTATTTTAGTTTCTTGGCGGAAACGATGAATGCGTGGTTGACCGGAAAGGCTCTCAGCCAATCACGAGGAGCTTACGTTTGATGGCAGCACCGTTCAACGCGATTTTTTTTCTAGCTGTACTTCTCTATAAACCGCCTAACAGAAGCAGTGTAAATAAGTTAAGTAAGAGTTCACTTGTAGCTCTCTTGTATTTAAAGATGAGTTTGGCCATGTAGTACCGATGTCTGTACATTTAGGTATTGAAGAATAACTAAAATGTTGGTAATTATTAGAGCAACAGAAGCTAAAACAATCTGTCTGTATGTTTGTACACGCATCACGCAAAAAAACTGCATGGAATTGAATGCAGATTTAACTTAAAATATTAGCTCCATTTTACTGAAGGATATAATCTTGATCCCACTGTTTTTAATTTATTTGTTTATAAAATATTAGACCCGTATCCATATATAGGTACATTCACTTGTTACAGAGATGTCACATGCCAGACAAAATATAACAATTATTATTCACACACACACGCACAAACTTATTTATTTACTATAGTGTAAATCATCATTATTTTATTATAACATTTCATTAATCTGATCATTAGTGTAATGTTAAAAAATAAAATTTTATGAAATAATATTTGAAATAAAAAATTAGGAGCTTCCTGTTTCGCTCTAAAATTCCAAACCGCTCAAAACGTTTATCATTTTATGTTTATTTCATATGATTGTATTCATCTTCATTTTATCATACCTCCTCGAAAAAATACCATCCGGTGAAATAGTGGTCAAAAATTTGTATATCTTGAATAATAACAGAAATTTAAAAATATAACGTCCTGTTCAATAACAAAGTGCAACAATGGATCGATAAATAAGTGCTATAATTTACCAATGTTACCAAAGAAGGTGGTTTAATGAGTATGGACGAGAAGATCGGCAACAAATCCTGCAAGTCTGAAATCAAAGCAAAGTAAGTAACATATTGATTTTATTGCTACCATAAGCCGAATGAATGCACTGCGCTAGCAGGACTGGTTCTAGCTGATAGAGCGAGGTGGCAGTGTGATCACTGGACATAAGAGACAACGACTTCTTCATTCATCATAACGGCTTCAGCGAAATAAGTACATTGCAGTCCCACGAGATACTTTGTTATACAAGGATCCGGGTAGCCGTATGCCTAGGCAGATATTGCTTACCATCTGGCGTCTTGATTGTATTCGCTCTGATTAGTATAAAAAAATGCTACAGTCTGGAACGTGTAGGTTAAATTAAGTCATAACAATTCTTTGATAGTCCTACCCAACGTCTCTACGTAAGGCAGGACTTGGAATATGAAGACGAGGGAACGGCAGGATGTAGAGTCCTGTGTTCTTCGGAATTTTGGATATAATTAGTGCGAAATTGCAATGCCTGCCCTGAGACTTGTTTCATTACATTAAAATAACCCGGTCATAAAACTTAGGTAGCAAGTCACACAGTTCTAGATATTATGAACCTCTTGTATGTCTTACAACATATTGTGCATAACAAAGTGGCGAATGCCACCCTATTAATTCAGAGGACATCACAAGCACAAAATACCTTACAAATTATTAATCACCACCCTAAAGCCGCGTACACACCGACCGCATCTTAATCTGTCCCCGAATCACTCAGCGCGTCTCGCCAGTGAGGCCTGCCCTTAATCATTGTAATGACATCATTCATCGCCTTAGCAGAGACGACAAATCGACGAGTTTGAGTTCCATCGCTGGCTTGTTGAGGCTGCAAGTTTGAGTGTTGATACAAAAGCGGCATTGTAAGAGGATGTTGGGGAAGGGTTGAGATAGATGTGCTGTCAGTCAAAGCCTTGAGCGTTGAGGCTGCTTGAGGGTTGCTACAGGTGAGGGGATATACGGGCTGGTTTTCGGATACAGCTTTTTATATTTTTATTGAACTTCCCGTTGGCTTAGATGGGTAGGTTCGCCTTCTAAGCAGGGTTCGATTCCCGGGGAGAGCTAAAGTTTTCTCTCCATGGCAAATTTGTGTTTGTGGTTGTAATTGTGTGTGTGATGTATATGTTTCCGGCACCCACAACACTAGTCATCGAAGTTAGTATGGGACTGTGAATGTGAAAGCGTTGATGTTATGTTTATGTTTATATAGCTTGTTAAATTTAATAGTTCGGGGCGACTGGTACTACCGTTCGGTACGGTCTGTACTTGAATAGGTCAACGTTAAATTGAGATTCAAAGCTTAAGATTATTGTTGTAGGGTATAAAGATATTGGTCCCAGTTTTTAGTTGTAAGACAACGGTCGCTAAGCGATGTCAGATGTTTTCTGGCCTGATAAGTTCTACCCTAATGAACATAATATCAGCTGCCTAATGTATAAAGGAAAACTGCATCAATTGATTCGGAGCTTAAACCCGCGGCCATAGGTTATCGCGCCCTACCACTGAGCTATAGAAGCCTCGCTAAAAGCGACGAATTTATCATTTTCTTTTTAATCCTCTTCCGTCTTTTGGGACGTGTGTCGCCATCTACCGGTATTATTTGAAAGTACTATGTCCCAACGCGTCTATAGATGCAGTTTGCTACACACTGTCATCATAACGGGTAAAGACGTGGGGCACAACTTTATAATAGTTAAATCGGCTCGAGTGAATATCACAGAATATCGAGTGAATAACTACATCGTTACTTTTTTCCATCAGGGAAAGTGGTCAATGTTTGGCTATATAGAATTAAAAAAAATAATTATAATTTTGGCTTCCTGTTACCAAGAAATATCTAAACACTGCGCAAGCTCATCTGAACTCATAAATAAAACGTTCAGCGCCTCCTGAAGACGAATTCCGCCATCTGGCGAATAGCTAGTAGGTAAATATTTTATTTTAATATCTTCCTAGTGTTAATATTTGGACCTGGACATATCTATCCAAGGCTATAAGGTGTATTATGTAATAACTTGTCAAATCTTAAGTTTAGGGAAAAAAAAAAAATTTAACAATTATTTCAATTTACGGATAAAATTTACATCGATTACAAAAATCAATCCTTAATAATTAAAACGCAAGCAAAGCTTAAAAAACCGACTTCATCACTTATATTTCTTATTGACCGATTTCAATAAAATGTATATGAGACCTCTAAAGTATACTCTACCAAACCAAAAAATATCATCAAAATCGATTCATAATTGGCGGAGATATTGCGTAACATACATAAAAAAACATACAGTCGAATTGAGAATCTCCTTTTTTGAAGTCGGTTGAAAATAAAAACAAATAGCAAACTTAGAATCTACCTTTAGTGTCATTTGAAGTATTATTAAAAATGTGAAAAATTATTGTATCTATACGCATAGCGTTGTAGCATGCTGTAATAGTATTGATTGTCTTCTGACACCTATTATAACTTTACCATTCGGGAGTTTTATAAAGATGACATAAGTAGGTACATCTCGGGATTTAATAATAACGATAATAAAAAAAATAAAAAATAATAAATAACTTTATTTGGATACAAAATATGTTAAAACTTTAAAAATAAATATAATTAAATAGTGCATGTTATGTGTTAATTAAGGATCCCTGAATCCCACACTAGGACGACCTGTGTCGTGGGATTCAGTTTCTCTTCCAAAGGTTTAGTGAATTAGGTAGACTTAAAATAACAAAAAAGAAGCCTTATAATAACTATCCTAATTACTGTTCTAAATATCCCAAGTATATTTCCTACACTTAATACAAATCTGACGGTAAGAAGGCAAGATATCTATATAGATGTCACGGATGAGTTAAATTATGCTTTTAACGTTATATCACGGCATTTGTACATTGAGTATAATGTTCCTCAACATAAGGCTCTCACGAGACCTAGTGTAGGGGACAGGGTTCCTTAAGGTACTTTTAAATGTAGTTTCAGCCGGTAAAGTCAGTCTTTTTTTGTAGATACCGCAACAAAATGTGTACTGACTAAATAACTGTATTTTTCTTATTTATTATAAGTCTAATTTTATAATACTTATATTATTATTGCAGGTACAGTTTATTTACCCGTATATCCCCACGTCACCCTCGCGGCCTACTTTACACAAGACAAACGCGCGCGGGTTCGACCGCGCTGTCATCTAATAACGACGACTAATTAAAATGACGTTTTGTTTTATATCATCGAATTAATGAATACCCCCCTTTACCCACCTTCCCCAGCCGCGGGCAAAATGGCGTCACCGGAGATTTATAGGTTATGGGCCCACAACGATGGCTACAGAGTACAGACGGATAGTTTGATTTATTCGCTGTTAATCATCTTTTTACAGAATAATTCTTTGTTTTTGTTTAATTACAGTTTTGTTTTTATGTTTATTTATGAAGGTGGTTTAATCGGAGTAGGTGGTGCGGTGTAGTTGATTTATTGAGGTTTTTGTTGTTGGATTGATGTTTTTTCTTTTATTTTTATGATTTATGTTTGTATCCATGTAAGGAAATATGTTTGAAAGGTCAATAAACAAAACGAACGTTATAAAAAAAGTATTTTTATATGGTTGTGAAGTTATGTCATCAAATAATTTAACTTTATTTTTTCTTGAACATTGTTTTTTATTAGGAAAACCAATATTCTGATATTAAAAACAGATAGTAAGTATAATTGCATTACATTGCATCAACATATCCTTGGCCTTTAAACTACAGGGTATATAGTTCAGCACACAAACACGTAATAAATACTAACTTAAAAAAAATAATGAAATAGGTATGTCGTTTGTTTTGCCAATATAATTGAATATTAAAATTATTTTTAATCAGTTCAAACCAGAACTGAGTTGCAGAAACTGGTGACTGGCGAGTCAATCATTTAACGCAACCACAATCCAGTTATTTGAGTGACGAGCAGATCACGACTACCATTAGTCAGCTGAAAAGAGCTATTCAAAGGTTCTACGAAATTTCAGGTGACTAAAAAGCGTTAAGATCAAATGACATTCTTTGAAAACATCTTTAGATTGCATTTTCATAATTAATAAGACATAAAAATACCATTAATAAACAGTGAAGCCAATATGAACGACTATAAATACATACTTTAAGTTTTTTTTCACCTTCCAAGCACGAGCCTTTCAGTTTTATCATTTTCCTTAAAACAATAACCCAGTTTCAGAAAGAAATACTTCCCCACTCGAGACGAATGACGAGACAAATGAGGGGCGTCGAGCGACATCAATCCACTTATTACGGTAACCTGGCGACTGGCGAGTCAATCATTTATCGCGATCGCAATCCGGTCGTTTGGGTGACGAGCGGGTCGCGACCGCCATCGGTCAGAGGATAAAACTGGCCAGTTGTTTGCTAGTTGTGTTTGAGTTTGAAGGAAAGTTTTGCGGATTACTATCGCGTGTTTGGAAACCCAATTCAATTGTATTTCACTGGTGATTCTAATCGACTGGTTCGTCATAGTACCGTTTGATTATTAACTTAATTGTACGCTGACGTAGTTGGCTGCGCATCCACCTACTAAGCAGCCGGTATCGGGTTCGAGAACACAAATTTTATCCCCAAGAGAAATTCGTATTTCGGGTGCGATTGCGCGTGTGATGTGAATGTTTTCGGTAACCAAGATACAACTCATCAGAGCTTTGTGTGACTGTGAGTGTAAAATCAGTTAGTAGGTATGTTATATTCTCTCCATCTAAAGGTTGTCTTGTAGTATTTTCTATATAAGTGATATGAGCGCAAAATTATTTTTCAATATTACTGATATTATTTCAATTTGCTGTTTTGATATTCAATAAAGTATTATAGTATTGCATTGTATTAAATGCGGGATGTTGGATAGTAGATTTGGTCTATCAAGTTATTCAGGTAGACAATAATTTTAAGAGTCACTCCTTCCACATTTTATATACGGTTCTCATACTGATTGATAGACCTTTAAATATATCTAGCTACAGGCGGCATGGATTGCAATATCACGTCATGAAAAAAAAAAACGTTTAACTCTCTTTTACGTGTATGGTTGCTTAATACTTTAATGTCATTCTAAAAACTTATTGACTAAATTATTACCTCCTTCATGGTCATGTTTGCCTAGTACATTACCAAATTCTAGTGCCGTATTCCTGTCATAATTTTTACACAATATTTTTTTTTCGATAACTATACCATTATTGAATCCACCGGAACATACACAGAAAAATCGTCAGAATCGGTCCAGCCGTTTAGGAGTTCAGTCACATACAGACATACAGAATAATTATATATATTAATATATATCTAAAGATACGTTATAGTACATCTGCATTAATTCTTCTAGAGAGAGTCACGACATATGATCGGGACCCCAATGCATGGGATGTCCGCGATCAATCATCGTCACCGCGCACGGTGGTTCCGGGACAAAATGGGTTTTGCACTTGCAGGTGCTTTCATTTCAAAAGGTTTTGCTTGTTAATCGTCCAAAGCTGTGATTTAAAATGTTTATACATAAATACATATACAACAATAATTAAACGCAAGCAAAGCTTAAAACAACCGACGATTGTTCAGATTTAACGTATTAAACACGCATTATTGACAATAACTCAAAAACTAGCGATCAGATCTTGACCAAATTTAATGGAACCACATGGAAAGCACCAGACTTCATATGAAAAAATAATCATCAAAATCGGCGCACAAAGAAAGAAGTAATGAGGTTACTTTTGAAGTCGGTTAAAAACGAGAACATAGTCAATGCAGTCCACAGAATATGCATTATTGAGAATAACTCAAAAACTACTAGTCAGATCTTGATCAAATTTATATGGGACAACATCTATCAAATGAAAAATATTTAAAATCAGTTCACGTGGATCGAAGGGATCCATGCTCGCATAAAATCTGAAGTCATAATTTAAAGTGGCATAACAACTTTTGGCCCACGCATCAATACGCCACATGATGATAAGCATAACGTTTTAGGCATAAAACATTTCTGCATAACAATATTGAGTATAATGATAAAGTGGCCTAAAAGAAAGTGCATAACTATATCCTGGCGCTTCGCCGGCTGTCGCGGCACGCTCACTACGCTCGCTCGGCTCGCGCGTTTTTCTGGTCACCGGTAACCTAAAGCTCCTCCTCGCTTCGCTCGTCGTCGCACCTATATATGACTTAGCCAACAATTTAAATATTATGTAAATATAATGCCTAAAAACATTAGGCCAACAAATAGTTATGCAAAAATAAACGGTATGCCCTAAAATTATTATGCCAAATTATGAATATGCCAAAACTTGTTATGCGAAACATTTTCGGCCAAATTAAACTAGGAACTGGAAAATTTGTGAGTCAATAGGCACCCGGAACGAAGTTATAAGGTAACACATATAAAAAAAATACAGTCGACTTGAGTACCTTCTCCTTTTTTGGGAAGTCGGTAAAAAACTATGTTTGTTATATATTCAATTGTGATGAAACTCGTGAGTTGTTCGGCGTATGCCGGCGATTGTTACTTCTGGTCCAAAAGTAAATGAAAAAGTTGCAAATCTTTTTTTAGTTGGACATGATAACGTCTGTTGGACTTGGTAAAGCACTAGGCAACCATAAACGTGAAATAATTAAAACACTTTTTTATTTTACGTGGCATTGCGATACTTGTGAATGCTTGCTAGTACAATAAAAGAGACGAGGCATAAACTCTCCTTAACTCTATCTCCCATTGTCTAACCTGATTTTATTTATATAGCATTAGCCATGCTCGGCAGAACTATAGTGATAAATTTAGAAAGGAAAAATTATCACTATAGACGTAAGACGTTAATAATAAGGAAAGGTTAATTTCGTCGCTTCAGGCGGGACTTGAGTAGCTCAGCGGTTAGAGCTATTGCTCTAACCGCTGCTCTATTGGGCATGACACCCTATGGCCGCAGGTTCAAATCCCGACTCAAGCGATAATTTTTCCTTTCTAAATTTATCACTATTATCTAACCTGTTGGTAAGTGATAATGGTAAGCACGCTAGATGGAGAATAAAAACTGTTTTAATTAAATAGCTGCCTGTTGATCAAATAATCTTTCTAATAGTGTGCCTCGAACTGAGACCTCGCATCAACTAATTGACAAACATATTAAACAAGTCTAGACAGTTTGTGCCGATGTACCGTAAACAAAACACTGACGCGAGAAAATTTTACTTTTTATACCGTCTAGTGATAACTTGAAAGACGAATGTAATTTTTTCTTTAACACCTGTGTGTTTATAGAATTAATTATTGTTAAAGTATTAATATAAGTAAAATTATACAAGTAACAACTTTTGATATAAACCCGCTTGAGAAAAACCTTGGGATAAAACAGGTCTAAAAACAGTGATGTTGCTGTCCTATCAAATTGCTATCTTCTAACATAGTTTTTTTTAATAATGATCTTCTTTTCAACGATATACGGGTAAACATTAAACATATATAATAAATTGAATTTGATTGCAAGAATGATCCCCCATAACTTCTATTACAAAAAAAATATATAATATAAGATCTTCCTTCTAGTACAAATCGATAACTGTACAATATTTATCGCTGTGCAAATTTATTGCAGCGAAATCGCATATAATTTGATAAATTACTGTGTCACGTTTTTTGTCCCGTCTTTTGTCCGGTGCGGCGATAATGGACACATGTCCCGCCATCCATCAAGCGGGACAGATGTCGGCGTTTGTTTCGAGTGTGCTCGCTTTCGATATCACTCTCGTAACCCCTCGTGGGCCACAAAACGAACGAGCGTGGCGAGCCTTTGCATAACACACACTATGAATGAATTTGGGTTTTATTTGGGGAAATTTGATGTAACGCTTGTAGCGTTGTTTAATGGCCCTTTGTTGAGTCACGTCACTGAAGAAATTGAAGTTTGGTCAAGTTATTCAATTAAAGAGTTTATATACTTTTCATGTTCTATCTGTTTATTTTATATTATGCTTTCCGTGGTAGTTGGGCATTTTCTAGTGCTCATTAACCTGTAGACTTGTATTTGCAACCACCGGCCCGAAACGGTTAGCAATTGTAATTTTTAAACTTTCGCGATTCGAACACATAGTTTAGGTAATATCCAGTCCAGTCTTCTCGAGACCATGGCCAATGCAACTTGGCCGAAACGTCGAGGTAAATAAAAATAGTTTTTTAGCGCGATTAAGTCCCGAGATATTACCTAAACTATCTGTAGACTTGTAGTTTTAGTTCACGACGCTTAAGTAGAAAAAAATCACTAAAAATTATGTTCCGGCAGCTAACCTTCAAAGCCAGTCTTTCTAGGTCTAGCATGTTTAACCACCCTCGACCACATCATTACTTCCCATCCGTTGAGAAAGTGCACAAAGACTAGCCAATTCCGAATAAAAAAAATGATGTTGAGTGAAAATTCAGATTGAACATAATCTAACGTACCTATCGTTTTCACATTGTGTTGAATGAAGTTGTGTGTAGTGTTTTATAGCTAGAATATTAACATGTTAACTACCTAAATAGAGAATAATAGATAAGAAGACTGTTACAACTTGTTTTACAACTATCGAACGAATCATGACAAATCTCACTAGGACAAAAGGAGGACATCCTCAATAAATAGAGCGCTCTAGCTCTGATTAACTCTGATCACCATCAAACCAGTGCATCTCGGCTCTTGTTGACAAGTCAGTCTCCATCAACAAATATTAGTGATTTTGTCGTTGGATAGGTACCCACCCTTACAGCCGTAGATAACTTCAGTAAAGAAGCAAATTTAGCAAGTAAAAATATCGCTTGAAGCGGATTTTGATCTCGCGGCCATATGGTGGAATTCGTCTTCTGGTGAAATTTTAGTGTTCTAAATTAACTAGAGCCTGAGTTAGGGCCAGTACCGAGCATGGCTAATGCTGAAAACAGAATTACAATTGGAACTAGTGTAGTCTAAAGCGGTGATCGCCAAAATGACAATCCCGGACAATCCATACAAATTTAGCTAATAAATAACAAATAGGAACCGTGTAATAAATAGGAACCATGGCGTGTTAAAACTACTCTAATTTGTGCGTGATTTTGTTTCAGTAATACTTTATATGTACCCCGTTTACACGGCAATCTTCATACAATTCAATCAATCTTAATTGGTGCTTGATAGGTGCAGAAGGGTTGCGGGGCACGCATTGTACAGGGTGGAGAGTGACCATACTATAAGTCGGTATTACATGTATCTAAATATATAGCTTACTCCTCTCAATGTAATCTCCTAATTAGCCGTCGAACTAACCTACCGCACGCGCAAAACGTCAAAATTGACGTTCCGAAATACCCGCCATTTCACGCGACCCGTCAATGTCAGTCACCGGCACCTGATTTATCGGGTGTATTTATATACCTTGGAGGAGGAAGTGAGGGCTATCAGTCATCGTCAGGAGGGTTCTGGATAATAATAGGCGAATAAATTTGTCACAGCGTCAGTACGCCAAAAAGGACTCAGATATCGTTAGTTTAAGTTCAAAATCGTGTGATCTTTGATTGCAGGGCAAACATTGCTAAGTTAATTATTTTCTCATGCTACTAAGAAATGAAACGAGCAAATCGTTTGCGTGATGGCAAGCGCCACGCTTGCCTATAGATATAGACTGCAATAAAAACAAACTAAATACAAGTATAATTTGTGTACACCATAAGTAAATTATACAATTTACATAAAAGTCCATATTATATAAGTGCCGTCAAAATAATATAACCATCTCCTCATCCCTCTTTATAGTATAAAATATAATCAATAATGATTGAGCTAACCCTTAAAGAGTAGTTAATATCAAAAGAATATTATACACAAATTAATTTAATTGTTATATTAGTGTTTAGATTGATGTGTCTTATTATTTCATCTTTGTTCATGATTTAAATGAAATTACTAAGATCAAAATACCCCTTTCGCCAATGCTCTAAATATAAAGCCGTACATTCACAAAGGAACAGAGTGGGACGTCAATCGGACGTCAATCAATGACACGGTGGGTCGGAGTGACACTGGGTCGAAGTGACACGATGGGTCGCATCGACACACGGGACTAAGTGACATTGCATTGCATAATTGTGATGGCGAAAAGATTTAATCATTTGACAGAATTTAATTAGGTATCTGATCTGTCAAGCCTGATCAAGTACTAGGCAAGTATAAACGTAAAAGAGGTAAAATAATTTCTTTCTTTACGTAGCATTGCAACGCATGGCGCGGGTACAGCTAGTCAGCAATGAAATCGTAATGCGTTAATGATGTCAATTAAAAGTTTGCTGATGGAATTCATTCACGAGTTTACGACTCACGCAGCGCTCGAAGCTGACCCTTTCACACTTATTCTGCCAAGTGCCACAAAAGTAGGTAACAAACCAAACACTATAGCGAAACTACAACATTTCAGCAACAATAGAGTGTAGACCCATTCCTCAAACCAAGTTTAATTCCTTTCATAACCATACCTCATGACTGTTCGACTCATTAGCCGGCAGCACTTAATCGATTGAAAAAGTGACCTTATTACTATTCCAATTTCGACTTTATTGTGAGAGCGGTAAGGGCGAGGGTTGGTGAAGGGTGGTCCTGAAATATGAGTGGTACAGTCGCTTTGAACAGTGATTGATGGGTCGTGACTGACGTGTGCACGAAACCGGGGTAAGGTTGGGTCGGCGTAAGTTATGAGCGGGCGAAGATCAATAGTTTTTTTAGGTAAGTACGGTTTCAGATTTAATAAAACAACGTAAAGAGTCTGTTGGGCTTTCAGTTCTGTATGTTTATTGTCAATTTGATATTATTTGCCGATAGATTGGATACGTAGAATACATAAAATACTTGTATAAGAGAATAGAAGTGACACAGAAATAATAACATAAAAAAGTGCAACAAGCTAAGCTTACCGCGGAAAATAATCACATCTATAGACATTAATTTTACATTTCGTAGCGTGTAGGTAAGTTAATTAAACATTAAATTCATATTAGAAAGTTATATTATTAAAGGAAATATTTATTAATATTAGGTTTTTTATTTCAATGCTGATGTTTCGCTATGATCAAACTTGCAAAAAGTAATGAAAACCATAACATTAAGAATGTAGGTCAGAAGTGTATGCCTTGCACCACAGGCCCGAGGTTTGTTTTGTACGAAAGTAAGCACCAGGCTATTATTGTAGTGGTGACTCTCAACTCCTTTAGTTTCAATTTCCAAGCAATATTGATTACTTTTGTATACAATCGAAGGAAAGCGAATGTAAAAAATAACTTAAAAGCCATTTTGATGGCGGTGACATATCCATTGGAAAACAATCGCTGGTAATTATGAGTTATTCTATATGTATGTATATACTGCATGAAGTAACTTATGAGTTTGTATATAAGTTAGAATACCTTATCTTATACCTCATCGAAATGCGAGCGAAGCGTCTCCGTTTTAGCTTAGGCAAAATTGCTTTTGTATGTCCGGCAGATTTCCGGTTGCTCTACAGGTCCCATTTCTCAACCGATTTTCGTGATATTTTGTGAGGTTCGTAAATTATATAGTTTTTAGGGTTCCGTACCCAAAGGGTAAAAACAGGACCCTATTACTGAGACTTTGCGTCCGTCCGTCCGTCCGTCCGTCCGAATCCGAACGGTGTTTTTTTTTTTTAATACTAGATAGCTAGACAGTTGAAATTTTCACAGATGATATTTCTATAGCCGCTATAACAACAAATACAAAAAATAAAATATAATGCAATATTTAAGGGGGGCTCCCATACAACATACTTAATTTTTTATAGATAATGGTACGGTACCCTTCGTGCGCGAGTCCGATTCGCACTTGGCCGGTTTTTATTTCTTGTCTACTCAGTTTTTGGATATTTTACGAAATACGCTCCATTTCGAAAAATTTGAAGTTGAAGACGTAAAAATATAATTTTTCAGCCATTTCGAAACATACGTGAGTAACTAGGATTTTTGTTATTTGATTTTGACTATTTTCATGTTTGTTATTTTTGCATCCAGTCACAGTTTGGCGCGAGGATACCGCCTAAATTGACCCTATAGCAAAAGGTATGTTTGTTTCAAATGACAAATTAAAAATCATCAACTCTGTAATTGTTTCTCACGAACCTTTCAACTCCGTTATCACAACGTCGTAAATCAACGATAATCTTTATTTTACGACCGCATATACAGATGTTTTAAATAAAACTAAGAAGTGCTTACTAAGTTATTTTTTTGCTAAACACTCCCGCAAGCATTAGCTTACTATTTTAGTTTTTGATGAATCGCCTTTTTCCCGGGATGTTGGGTTTTGGAGCCAAAGAGTCTGACAATACAGATGGATTGGTAAAAATTACCTACATTTTTTAAACTTTTATTTAGTTACACCTGCCCTGTTATCTGTTGATCTGTAATCATATCTTGCAAGCTAAATAAGATCCACTTCCCAACGTCCGATTGGACTTGTTCGACTTATTAATCTTCAGTGACAATACAATGATATGGTATCATGGAACCGAAGATGGCCATAGGAATTTTGGAACAAAACAAGTACATCGAGTTTGGGTTCGTTTGATTCGTCTTGACCAGTTTTCTGGTTATGTAACATTTTAGTTCTTTTTTTAATTTACAATTGATAAAAACTTTTAAGTATTACTTTTTTTGTGATAATAAGAAAAGAGGCAGGTTAAATAATTACCAGATATCATAAGTGATACGTTTAGCTATGTAATGACACCGCATCGAAGCACATTTATACATATATATGCTGACGTGCCAATTTATGAAGCGATTTCACCAATAAACGTTTTAATGTTGGAAGAATATATTGAAACAATCATAGCAAATTGAAGTAATATATCTAATCATTAATTCAAAATTAGTGCTATCCTCTTTCATATACTTCTTTTTATAAGTTTATATTAGCAATTAGGCTTTTAAGCGTATTTTAAACACTAAGTCTGTATAGTTTTTAGGATATAATTTACACTGAAACTGTACTAACATAAATATGAAATAAAGAACCTTTTAAATAATAAAAAATCATAGCAAAGTTCACAAAGTAGACGTTTGAATTACAAAGCGTTCCTCTCATTGAGACAATAAATAGGTGTACGCTTAATTTCATTCAAGCTTTCACTCCTCCTCATCCATACAGTGAAGGAGTGAAACTCATTGCTTGCATCTTTGTTCCCTGAACGGTCCAAACTGGGTGTCTTCAAGTCTAGAGTGAATAGGTATCTTCTAGACAAGCATGTTCCATCTTCGCTCGCATCGCACAAATAAAGCAAAATGCCCTGTGTTGATCGGCTGTTAGGCAAAAACAACAAAAATTATATGAGCAAAAAAATTTTCTCTGTCTACGTAGATATTATGTTCGTTCGTACAAAGCTTTTTATTATTTTATTTATATATTTTAATTATATTTTCTGTAATTTTATTCCAATCTGCGTCATATAAATTATCATCAAACAATAATACCCGTTCAATTAGGCTTTACTTTTAAATACAATCAATGAAACGACCAATCAATCAAGGTGTAATTAACGAATTAGCATTAAATTAGTCATTGATAAAGTGGTGTCGATAGGCCAATATTTTCTTTATCATCTTGTCCTTGAATTGGAAATTAAAAATGATGTAATATTAGATTAATTTTGCATTTACAACAAGTGACCTTTGCACCTGCTTCAGGAGAAATAAAATATCTTGTGCCTCCTCTACAACTGCTAAAAGTTGTTGAATTCTGTTTAATTTTTTTGGGATGATTTAGTTACAAATTAACACTCAAACTACTCCGGTTGGCTACGTAGGATTCGCGTTCGTCATCTTATACAGCGGGTATCGATTCTGATTCCCAGTAGTAACACCAGATTTCTTCTCAAAATCAATTCGTGTCTCTGGTTCTGGTGACACGAATTGATTTTGGTTGAATGATGTTCTGGTGTGAATGAGTGCGATGTGAATCTTTTCGATACCCACGATACGAGTTATCGAACTGTGTGGGGCTATGAGTGTGAAAGCTTATATGTTTATATACAATTTGACGTAAAGAACTAAGTTACCTACAAGACATCGAGCTTATAGGTAACTTAAGTGCCCACTACCAGTGGGTAGCGTTTCCATCATTCTGGTGGCATTGCCTCTCTGAATTGCAATGCTAATACGTTGAGCCAAATAAGTGCCAGCATTTTGATCACGCGTCGCCTTAACCAGGCGCTCTGATAGATTTTTCAAAATAGAATGAGATCCCGGTCCCACGGACCCAGTGTCTCAACACCAAACGGCTCAAATATGTAACCACTGCCGAGGTTTCCATATTTGCTGTATATAGTTTTAGTTTAGTTTTAGGAAATGTAGGCCATTGGCCCGTAGATTGGGTTACGTTTCGTTATATTAAAGTCATTGAATTAGTATTTACGAATAATAAAACAGTACAAAATATTATCGATTATATTTTTATTAGCTTAATACCGACCCCAATAGCCATTATCTTCAATAATCTTTACTGCTACATAATTTTTTGGGTTTATATTTTTTACCTATCTTGACTGAAAATGAATCATCAGCGATTAATCATTATAGAACAATGATATTGCAGTGGTATTTTGCCCGACCCCCGATCAGGCAGTTATGGTTTTGACTCCTACCAAACTTAGCCAGGCTAGCCTAGGTACAGGGTAGCAACCCTGTGCCGAAATACAGTCTTAGTTTACCTCCGTCAAGTAAAAAAAAACAACGGGTTGCACTCCGGGAGTGCCGGTAGAAGTGAAAACTTGAAAATCGTTTTCACCGCGCGGTAGTAAGAGACAGGGATATTACTTCCTCTCCTACGCCGCGCCAGCGGTTTACTCTCCCTCCGTCTTACGAATTTTCGATCAGGTCTCGTGTTCTGATGCGAGTTTAACATTGTTTTACCCATCTCAAAAGTGCACAACGCCGCTAAAGAAGTTTTCTCTTCAAAAATTCTACCGTCCACCATCTCCGTTATTATGAATCGATTTTGATTGATTGTTTGGTAGAGTATAATTCAGATGTGGTCCCATATAAATTGTATCGAAATCAAGCCAAAACCGAAATTTAAGCGATGAAGTCGGTTTTTTAAGCTTATCTTGTGTTTCAATCGCGACAGCACGAAGACGCCGTGGAAGACCACCCTATTAGCTGACGACGACGGTTCAAAAGGACCTGAAGGAAAGTGAAATAGACGTTGCGACTGTGCAGAAGAGAAACAAATGAAGAAGACAGACAAAGACAGCCGATCCCATATAATGGGAAAGGGCTGAGAAGAAGAGTAGAGCTGTAAAAGTAATTTTTTTTTTTTTTTATCGATTAAGTAAATATGATATAATAAAAATATCTACTAATACTGTAGAAATCAGATAACACATCCTTGAATTATAAAGGTATTGTACATTTTATAGATGTTAATTTTAGAATCGTGAAGATAATAAAGCAAGTTTTACAATTTGTTACGATAAATCACTATCACATAGATTGTAAAATTCAGAGTAGGTATTTCACTAGCTTTTTTTTTTTTTACTACCAATTACATACATATTTTAATAGACTATCTACGGGCCAATTGCCTATTATTTCCTAAAACTAAAATAAAACTATAAACAGCAAAGAACCAGGATGCCTACAAGACATCGAGCCTATAGGTAACTCAAGTTCTCAAGCCCACTACCAGTGGGTAGCGTATATATTTCTGACTAGCTTGATATTTGTCTGTCTATTTCCCTTCACGGCTGGACCGTGTTTGAATTTGATAAAATTCGTTCCGGATAAAGTTTGAACCATAAAGTCATATTTTCATCGTGATGAATACGAGTGAAGTTGCTGCTAACGGAGCTCATAAAGAACAGTTGACAACCCTGATGGAGCATCAAATAATAATAATAAAAAACATTAATTTGCACACAATTTTAACTTCAAACACGCGAAAACACAATTGTACTGCTGCAACGGGTATCGGGTTCAATTCCGGGTGGAAACACATTTTTCTCCCCTAGGGAAATTTATGTTTTTAGTTCTGGGTGTGATTGAGTGTGGTGATTGTTTTCGGCATCCACGACAATAATCATCAAAGTTAGATGGGGACTGTGAGTGAAAAAATGTGCTCCTGCCACGAACCAAGGACTCGAAGCGTAGAGAACATGATGACATACCCACTGCGCCAATTGCGTCGTCAATGAGTTGAATGTGTTGATGTGTGATGCACTATTTGTTTCAGATTTATTCAAACGTGTTAAATTTTAATTCAACAGTCGGCTTCAACCAATTTACATTTAACACACATAAGTGTGTTAAATGTAAATTTCGAAATCGGCTCACGTGAATTATAAAATTCACGTGAGCCGATTTCGAATTTTTTTTTTAGTTTGATAGATGTTGCTTTCTAACTAGTCCCATTTAAATTTGATCAAGATCTGATCAGTAGTTCTTGAAATATCGTCAATAATGCCTATTTCATGGACTACTTTGACGATGTTCTCGTTTACCTGACTTCAAATGTTACCTCATAACTTCTTTCGTTATGAGCCGATATTTATGTTTTTTTTATTTGAAAGCTGGTGCGGAAAAGTCGGTTTTTTAAGCTTTGCTTGCGTTTAATTACTATTAAAACATATTTTAGCAATATACTCTTCTTATTAAACGACCATCACAGCGCCTTAGGTAAAAACCCAGCCGTCACTTCTGAACATTATTCTATGTTTACCCAGGCGTCGGCACAGATGCGCGGGCGCAGTCGCCTCATTGACGAGACTTGACTGACATAAATCAATTGTCAGAAACAAGCGCGGTGAACTTACGACAGTAATAGCAAAGCGAGCGTAGTGTGGATGTACCTTGGGAAAATAGGAATATAGTATAAGTAAATTAGACTTTTTTTGTGATTATAATATAAATTAAAAATGAATATGATAATTATTAAAGATAAGACAAGCAAGTCTATTTAGATACTAACCTATCAGTTATAAATATGTCAAAAATTTGAGAAAATTTCGACTCTACATAGTAGAGTCGCATAGTCAAATAGGATCTGGGTGCCTTTAAGTCTAGAGTGAATAGGTAATTTCTAAGCAAGCGTGTTACATCTTTGGCCGCGTTATCACATTTCACTAGGTATGAAATGCTTGCCTTGATAAAGATTAACTTTTCTTACAACACGCGAATTAAAGAATTTTAAAAAAAATCCTTATTTAATTTTTAAGGCAAGAACTGTCAAAAATCTTTTCTTAGTGCTAACCGTGTGTGTAAGATGATACCTATGTAAAACTTAATGCATACATGCTTCTTTGTCGGTTAGGCAGTGTAAAAGACTTATTGATGTAAAGAGACTCTTCCACGCTGTCTCATCCACATTATTCCAACCTAACCGAAGGGCGCTCACATGAACCGCTTAACAAGCGCAAGTGGTGCCGACGACAAAAACATACACACCGCAGTTGTAGCCTTATCTACTTCGTGGGAGCGATCGATTCCATCAACGTAGCTCACTGTACACTCTGTACAGCTGCTATACAGCTAGAGGTGATATTAACGTTCTAATTCCCAAATTAACACTAATCGACAACACATATACCTACACTGCTTTCGTAGCCAAATTTACTTATCTGGAGCTACACGCTGCAGTCATAGTCATATTTACTTCATGGATACGATCGTTTCCATTAACATTGAGCTCATTGTACTCATTATGTACAGCTGACATATAGCTAGAAGTGTTATTAGTGTTCTTATTCACATCTCAACACTAATCGACAATACTTAGATACTGCTGTAGTAGCCAAATTTACTTATCTGGAGCTAGATTTACTTCGTGGATGCGATAATTGCCATAAACATAGAGCTCACTGCACTCATTATTTACAGCCGACATACAGCTAGAGGTGTTATCAATGTTCTAATTTACATATTTACACTAATCAACAATACATATACACTGCAGTCGTAGCCAAATTTACTTCGTAGAAGCGATCGATTCCATGAACACAGAGCTCACTATACTCATTCTGTACAGACATACAGCTAGAGGTAGATATCAATATTCTAACACATATATTATTATTAACTAGTCGTTGTAAAATATTAGTTTTTTTTCTATGCATTCAACCTATTTGCTGAAAGTATGAAATTAAATAGTTAAATCCGCAATGCCACCTCTACCAATATACATTTTAATGACGTAGTAGATGTCATGCACATGTCAAGGTTAGGCGGGAGTTCAAAGGCGCACAAGTGGATAAGTGCTTGGTACATAAACGACTGTGTTGGTATTAAGGTAGGTTTTGTGCACTTGACTCAATTAGTGACACAATAGTAAAAAAGGCCTGTGTTGGAACCGCTGTGTAGTCTCCAAAATCATGAAGACTTGAGAACCAGTCGTTCTAAGTGCAGCGTACTTACCATATCATTATGTAACTTCTCCTCCTCGATCATATCATTATGTAACTGTTTACTGAAATGTTTAACCTGTGAAGCTATAATTTTGCGTATCTGGAAGTAAAGTTATTCACTTTAGGTATATGTGAATAAAAGATTTTGATTTGATTTTGAACCGAGAATTGCCGTCCTGCGGGGACTAAGTTTAGTGGTTTTTAGTGGTAAAAATTGTCATATTAGGACTCCTGAGTTGCTAAGTGACGATTGAGAGACTATTGAGTCACTAAACCATGTGCCTTCATATTAGTGCATCAGGATCACCAAGATGCCTGTACCATAAGCAAACTAGCATCACGGTATCGTTTATTACTCGTACCACTATCAAGTCTTTTTAATTGCTAGATAGGCAAGCATTTGACCACTATCTCACCATTGGATGGAAAGTGAAGATGCGACCGAAGATGCTTGCCAGAAGACACTCAGTCACTCTAGACTTGAAGACACCCAGATTGTAGTTCGGGGAACATAGAAGCAGGCAATGAGTTCCCACGCTGTATGCATGATAAACGTAGAACAAATCGCTTCTACGTTTTTCTACTTCTTACTACCAGTAACAGAACGGGTAAACTTTGTACTTGTGTTACTACTACCACCAGTCTATTACTTTGCTATTTAGCTAGCAGGAATTGCATGAGTTAATTCCACCATGCCCATTTTACCATCTAACAACCAGACAAACTGTCAAACGTCATCCATTTATGGTTGACATACCTCCAGTTCGCTCGAAGCGGTTTGCTTCTACATTCATCATCCGTACAGCGAAGGAGTGGAACTCATTGCCTGCGTCATTGTTCCCCGAGGGGTAAAAGCTGGGAGTCTTCAAATCAAGAGAGAATAGGTATCTTCTAGGCAAGCATGTCACATCACTTTCTATCAGGTGAGATAGTGTCAAATGCTTGCCCATTAAGCATAATAACAAAAAAAAATTGTATTAAGAAACGATCTATTGAAACCATAATCCCAAATACTTAGTTATATAATTAAGAAAAGTAAATTCAGTAAAGTAAAAACAAAAACGTGTGATATAAAATAACAACTGAAGCCCATATACAAATAATTAAAATAAATGTCTCAAAAATATCTCATGAAAACAAACCCAAATAACTGCACAATAATAACGTTATGTTTCAGTCTAATTAACAAACTGTCACTCGCAACGCTGGCAGGTAAATGACGGCGACGTGACACTGACGCGACGTTGACGCGACGTTGACATGACGTGACGTTGACGGGCGCCGACGATCTCGCTGTAATGAAATTGTGACATTGGTAGCCTTAAAGGATAAACTAGTAGCGATTAAAACTTTTTTTAAGAATCTTGGAAAATAACCTAAATAAATTTGAACTGCTCGTTGGCTTAGTTGGGTGGCCTTCGCCTTCTAAGAAGGGGTCGTATCGCTTTGATTACCGGCTGGAGCATAAGTTTTCTCCCCAAAGAAAACTTGTGTTTATGGTTCTGTGATTGAGTGTGTGATGTGAATGTTTTCGGCACCCACAACACAAGTCATTGAACTTAGTGTGGGGCTGTTAGTGTAAAAGCGTTTATGTTTAGGTATGTTTAAATATTGTTTTTGTTTTATGCTAGATGACGTAAAAATGTTTTTTTGTTGTCGTGACTATATACGTATATTGTATATCCAAAAATCGAATTCTATACCTAAATTGTTTATACGCAAGTATCCTAGAGATACTCTTATGAAAGTAATGACTGTGATTGCCAGATTCGTAAATTATTTGCTCTCTAATAATAAAATAAAATTGCTCTAGATATCACAATATTCATTCTGTTATACTCTTATTTAGACTTATTTAAAGACGAATAGTTGCCTTTTTAGCCACTCTACAAATACAATGTAGGGTGAATGAGATATGTTATGCGTAAAGTCTATAAAGTGGAATAGGAAACGGACTATGACAAAAAACGTCGCTGTGCGAAGCTGTTAAGAGATTAATATTGGAAAATATTTTACACGCTTTCTTCTTATATCTTGAGCGGAATATTAAATGGGACAACACATCAGATCCAGAAATCGATATTCATAATGAACACATGGCTGCCTCCAGACTTATTCCTTATCGACTTATCTCTTCTCAAGTTATATAAGTATTTTAAATTAATGTAAAACATATGATTAAGAATAATATAAAATAAGCCACAAATACCCTTGCCTTTAGTTGACAGATGAAAGATATTTTGTTATTGAATAATTATCGTAGATTATATTTTGTACGTATACCAGTATAACGCAAGGTTATATGTAATATGCTTATTAGTTAATAATCGTTATTAGCGTATTAGTTAATAAAATATTTTTTAGTTTTTTTTTTTATTTTTTTTATTTGTGACAGGCTAGTGTTTGACCACTATCTCACCTGATGGTAAGTGACGATGTGATCGAAGCTGGTAAACACACTAGACCTGGAATACGCAGGCTCTCAAGGATAACTGCCGGAACACCGTATTTGGCTTGGCGGCAGACTTTCAACTTGATGGTGGTAAGCTACTTTGGTAGCAAGCCAGGCGAGCAACTCACAAAATGCTCTACCACCTCTCAAATATCACCTGATTACCACCCGGGGACCACGTGTAGGGAGTCAGACTTAAGGGGTATCCTCCTACGGACGTGGGTGACTCAGCCCCCAGGTAATTTGGTCTAATACCCGATGCTTTTTGCTTTATATTTTATGGATATCTAAGGTCTCTAAACGTTGTTTCCAACCTTGGCCTATAGCCTCAATGCTGAGACTTAGGATTGAATCCAACATTCAAGGTTAGTGCAGTTAAGGGAGACGACACATGTTTTCAAATTTGATGACTTTTGGGAGATATTATTTTCCTCGATGCGACGTGCCGTGGACCTGCGGTCTGTGTTAACAATACACAGGCATAGATTTTGTTGACACTTTGATGCGGTTGGAAAAATAGTAAATTAACGTTATGAACGTAGTCAGTTAATCAACTGACATACGTATTACTACCAACAATATAGTCACGCCTCTTTCCCATTGGTGTAGGCAGAGACCACATCTCTCCACCTGCTACGATCCTGACACACATCTTTCGCTTCTTCTACATTCATGAGTATTTTCATACGTGCTTTTGACCTGGCCTTTTTAAGACATTTTCGACCTTATCAAGATACGTTCGCTTTTTTTACGTGTGTAAATTTTTTAACATTTACATACCGTCTCGCACGCCCAACAGGAGGCGCACAGGGTGTGTCGGGCTCGGCACCAACTACTCCCATAGCCGTAACTACTACAGACTAAACCCACACAATGCTCCTCTCACCTCTGCTGGGACCGCAGGAACACTTTCGCATTTGCCCACAGTACCCAGCAGGCGCCGGTCCTTTCGGACCACACCTCGGTAAAGAACGAAGGCAGATACCTTCCTACGTTCCACACCAAATGAAGCGGTGCCATCTCGAAGAGTCTAGGCGTTGGGCTCCCCTGCACCCGCCACTCAGGTCTCTAGGAACCGAAAAAGAAACGAAAAGACGGAGATCTTTCGCTTCCCTTTCGGTTGCCGACTCTCGGATCAGATATGTACTCCGCCGTGAAACGAGATACCTCTCCGACGCCGCCCGAGTGGTTGTGAAATCTACTCGACGGTTCCCTTAAGGACCATATCGGGGCTCACGGAAGGGTACCTCGGCTCGCCTTATCGTCCCGTTCGAAAGCGTAGTCATTGAGGATCTACGCTGTCAAACGAGATCCCTCCACAGCACGACAACACTTGAGCCCTGTATTACCTGAACCTCGTTCAGGGTCAGGTCAGTAGTTACTTTGTTAAGTTTAATTGAAGGCAAAATAAATAAATGATTAATTGGTTGTAACAGTTGATATAATTTTCACGTGCATAAATGTTAATTTTAAAGTTCGAGAGATCATTTGCTGGGTTTAGCTAAGCTTTTCCTTTTCTATGGTTTAGCATTAACGTTTCAGTTAACAACTATTATAACCGCTTAAATGTAGAGACGTGTAACGTCCGAAAGTCCACACCACATCAATTACCCGCACAATAGCAGACCATTTAGAAAAATCCAAAAAATCCGCATTAATTTCACTACACCGCCCACGGCCGTTAGCCAGAACGGCGCAACGGCAAACTACTATAAATCAATTTTACAAAACTACCAAAACACAATGACCGCCGTGCTTCGACCGTCAGGATTTGCATTAGTGATTGCATTAATCATCTTCATACAATTCGGGTAATAAAAGCCATAAAACTTTGTATGGGACGCCATTAATTGTCATTGACAGCTGACAGCTATAGGGGTGATTGACAAATGTCAGTCGAGCGCTCGAGCCGAAAGAAAAAACTGTCTTTTATCATTTGCTGTTGTTTTTTTATCAAAATGATGTTAACGTGACTTGCGATTTTGCTGACGTTTTTATCTATGATGAATTAAATATAATTGTTACGAACTGTGTTATTTTTAACTGACTTTAAAAAAGAGGAGGTTTTCATTCATGATTGGCGGAATGATCGCGTATAAATACAAAAAAAAACAAACAGTCGAAATCTGACTGTTTGTTTTTTTGTATGTATACGCGATCATTCCGCCAATCATGAATCGATTTTGATGATTCTTTTTTTGTTTTGTAGATTCAAAGGTGGTCCCATATAAATTTTATCGAAAAAAAATAAAATATAAGCGGTGAAGTCGGTTTTTTTTAATTAACGTTTAAATTAACATTGTGGATAATGTAATCGATGAACATCGATTTTCATGTCATATATTTTAACAAAGTCGATAATTGTAGAGGTAGTCGTTTTTACTTTTAAACTACGTTAATATATAAAGCATCTCTAAAAAAAATACATTCCAAATGTTTTTATTATATTTTTATTTTATTTGAAAAGTTTTGGTCTTCAGATTGGTCCCATAAATATTTTATCAAAATGTTCTATAGAAACGTGGTTCTGTAGTTTGGTTTTCAAATCAAAGTAACTGGAAAAAATATGCTATTTAAATAAACGAAATTGTATATTTTGCTTCCCTGTGACTTTTTCTATTTCTGGGTTACCAAATATTTTCAGCGTTATATCGTTTCAAATAGTATCGTATTGTTCCCATGAAAAGCTAGTTATAAAATGTAATAGAAAAAATAGCCAAGGTCTTTGGTTTAAAAAAAAAATTGAGGAACTGTAGTCGTTTAGCCACTTTTCGAACTGCGCTTAGCTTAGTTGGGTGGCGTTTGCCTTATAAGCAGGATCCCAACTGAAACATAAATTGTCTCCCCAAGGAAAATTTGTGTTCTGGTTCTGCTTGTGACGCGAATGTTTCCGGCACCCACGACACAACTCTTCGAGCTTAGTGTGGGGATGTGAGTGTGAAAGCGTTTATTTTATTTTTTATTTTTAATGAGAAGAATTAAATTATTATTTCTCGTTATGTAATAAAAAGTAAGCCACACTAAGCTCGAAGAGTTGTGTCGTGGGTGCCGGAAACATTCGCGTCACAAGCAGAACCAGAACACAAATTTTCCTTGGGGAGACAATTTATGTTTCAGTTGGGATCCTGCTTATAAGGCAAACGCCACCCAACTAAGCTAAGCGCAGTTCGAAAAGTGGCTAAACGACTACAGTTCCTCAATTTTTTTTTTAAACCAAAGACCTTGGCTATTTTTTCTATTACATTTTATAACTAGCTTTTCATGAGGGGTCAAGTTTGCTCGCGTCCGTGGGATTTAGCCCTAGATGTCCCACACGTGCCCCTCGGGTGGCGCTAAAGGAGCAATCAGATAAGCGGTGGTAGGTCTCGACCGCCGGCTTTCGTACCACCCCCCGGACAAAGTCATGGTGCCAAGCGTTTCGTGTTCCACCGTGTTGTCCGGGCCAGCCGTTCAGGAGGATGGGTCGGGTACAGATGCGCTAATGAAGTAGACAGGTCAAGTGAAACAGTATAACGCCGCATCGGGTAGCCAGATTCGGAGAGCAGCGGGATCCGAGGCACGGTTCTCCGCTGGCCGACCGCAGACAGTAGGGGGCCCAAGTAGTGAGCTAGCTACTCATGAAAGGCTGCCCCGCCATCTAGCGAAAAATCCCAGGAGTGCGCCATCGTGCCGATTGGCGACCGGATGCGAGGACCCGATGGACACTCCCGGGGGGGCTCGGGCGTCCCCGCGGTCTCCGGTTTTGGTTCCCCACAGATGTGTCGTTTTGTGCTGTACGTCACTGTGTCAGTAATTAGCGCTTTGTCCCACTTCCGTCCTCTTACCTCCCTTCACTCCCCCCAACAAATGAAAGTCAATAACAGTATTAAAGCTAAACAACGGAAGCACGTCCTCGCATTACAAGTGCACCTCTGCAACATCCGAGGTTTACATAGCAATCTCGATCCGGTCCACCACCATCTCGAAACCGTCAAACCACATATACTGTTCCTCACGGAGACGCAGATCAGATGTCCAGCTGACACAGCGTATCTTGCTTACCCGGGCTATACTCTTGAACATAAGTTTAAGCAACGCTCGGGTGTTTGCATGTACGCTCGTGATGACATCTGTTATCGGCGTCTCCGTAATCTTGAAGACCCCAGCTACTCCACTTTATGGGTATTGGTGGATACCGGTATGGAGAAAATTCTCTATGTCGGTGTCTACCGCTCGCACTCAGGAGACGCGGAGACGACTAAGCTCATAGCTCACCTCAGTGAGGCGGCCGACGTGGCCCATCATAGGTATCCTTCTGCCGAACTAGTATTTCTGGGGGATTTTAATGCCCACCATCAGGAGTGGCTATTCCCATACCAGAATACTGACTATGCTGGGAGAGAGATGCGCAAGTTAGCCTTGACGCACAACCTCACCCAGCTGGTCCAAGAGGCAACTAGGATACCGGACGTTGATGGCCACACAGCCAATTGCTTGGACCTTCTGCTGACAACAGACCCAGACCGCTACTCAGTGTCGGTTTCATCACCACTTGGTAGTTCCGACCACTGTCTGGTGAAGTCTGTATCCGTCCATTCCCCGCCCGACTCCAGCCCAAAAGGCACTCGGCGGGTATGGCGATACAAGTCAGCAGATTGGGATGAGATGCGTTCATTTTATGCTTCTTATCCTTGGCGGCAAGTATGCTTTTCTTCTAGCGATCCCTCTGAATGCGCGGATGCTGTGGTGGATGTGCTGCGTCAAGGTATGGAATACTTTATTCCATTCTCAGACGTACCTCTGTCCAGCAAAGCTCGTCCTTGGTTTGGGGCCGAATGTGGTAGCGCCGCAGCGCTAAAACATGAGGCCTACACCGCTTGGGCTGATGCTCGAATCCGCAAATCTAAGGATATACGCGAAAAGAAGAAAGCTTTCAACAAAGCTGCCAAGTCCTGCAAGAAGGTTATTAAGAAAGCTCGTTTCGACCACATAAGCCGAATAGGGGCCAAACTTGCCTCGCATCCCGCAGGGAGTAAAGCATTTTGGTCCCTGGCTAAGTCGGTTGAAGCTAATTTCTGTCGTCCCTCACTGCCTCCACTGCTGAAGCCCGACGGGTCGTTAGCTCACACCGCCAAAGAGAAGGCAAATCTGTTTGCTTTGCTCTTTGCGGAATCTTCTCGTCTAGATGCTGGTAGCGCTGTACCTCCGATACTGTCTGTATGTGACACGTCCATGGCGGAAATCCGCATTCGACAGATCGACGTACGAAAAGCGCTACGCAATCTGGACGTGAATAAAGCGAGCGGCCCTGATGGCATTCCAGCCATAGTACTGAGGACCTGTGCGCCTGAGCTGACTTCGGTACTGACACGCCTCTTTCGTCTCTCTATGGAGGCTGGTCAAGCCCCGAAGGCTTGGAAGTTTGCCAACGTGCAACCTGTGCCCAAAAAAGGAAGTCGTGCCGACCCTGCAAACTACAGGCCTATTTCGGTCACGTCCATACTTTGTAAGACCATGGAACGTGTACTGAATAATAGGCTCCTTGGCTATCTAGAAGCGAATGACCTCCTAAGTGACCGGCAATACGGGTTTCGCCGAAACCGGTCAACTGGAGACCTTCTAGCATATGCCACTCACATTTGGAATGAAGCTTTGGAGAAATACGGCGAAGCGCTTGCCGTTTCGTTAGATATATCCAAGGCTTTTGACAGGGTTTGGCACGATAGCCTTATAAGCAAGCTTCCAGCCTATGGTTTGCCTCCTGGTTTATGTGCATGGATATCGGATTTCTTGAGGGAACGATCAATTCGAGTGGTTGTTGACGGCTGCTCATCTGATCTAATGGCTATCAATGCCGGGGTACCTCAAGGGTCGGTTCTTTCAGCAACGCTCTTCTTGCTTCATATAAACGATCTGCTCAAGCCCGGTATTTTTGGGTATGCAGACGATAGCACAGTTGTTGAAAGATATATATCCAATGCACGTACTAGTGAGGTACAAGTCCAGTCCCAAAGAGAGGCAATGGTCGCGCGACTGAACTCGAGCTTGTTGGCCGTGTCCGAATGGGGCGATGCCAACTTGGTTGGATTTAACGCGTCCAAAACTCAGGCGTGTCTTTTCTCCGCCAAACGGAGACCCTTTCAGCTATCTCCGACTTTCAGCAATGTACCGATTCCAATAGCTAACCACCTTGATCTCCTCGGCGTCACTTTAACGTCTAACCTCAATTTCGGTACCTACATCGAATCCAGAGCCCAACTGGCATCCAAAAAACTTGGCATCCTCGCTAAGGTCAGGCAGTACTTCTCACCGGGGCAGCTTTTAAATCTGTACCAAGCACAAGTCCGATCATGTATGGAGTATTGTGGCCACCTTTGGGATGGCTCTGCCAAGTACCAGCTTGAAGCTCTGGAATCCATTGACCGCCGAGCCAAAAGACTTATTGGTGATGATAAGCTGGTTGCGACTAAACTGTTGAGTCTCAGTCATCGGCGTAAGGTAGCGAGCCTATCGGTTTTCTATCGTTTGCATTTCGGAGAGTGTGCGCAGGAATTATACGAGTTAATTCCCCCAAGCCCATTTTACCATCTAACAACAAGACAAACAGTCAAACGTCATCCATTCATGGTTGACATACCTCCAGCTCGCTCGAAGCGTTACGCTTCTACGTTTATCATTCGTACTGCGAGGGAGTGGAACTCATTGCCCGCGTCTTTGTTTCCTGAGCGGTATAATCTGGCAGTCTTCAAGTCAAGAGTGAATAGGTATCTTCTAGGCAGGCATGCTTCATCTTCGGCCACATCATCGCTTTCCATCAGGTGAGATAGTGGTCAAATGCCAGCCTATCAAACATAAAAAAAAAAAAAAAAAAAAAAAAAAAAAAAGTACCCGTATACATTGAAACAAGCGTCGACGAATTTTGATCGATCGACCAACGGTCTAAACATATTCTAACACCAGAACTGTCCCACTAGCATAGTAGACATTGTGTTATACGCTGTTGTATAATTTTATCTACAGTGCCACTAGTACACACGTCAAGCAAATAAGGGACCTTTCTGGGCCGAATTTACTCATTTACTTATTGAAAGATAAAACTGACGTGAGTATAACACGTTATAATTCAATGTTATTATTGCTTGAATTACATAAAACGACTACTTCGTTGTCGAAGAGTTTCAGACAAATTATATAGTTGTCTTCATCAGGATGAGTCAGACGCACGATAAGTGGAGGCAAGCGGCTCGGGCCTCAGCAAGTGACATTTTTACGTGTTTCAAGCTCTATATAACATTGAATTTTTATCGACTTCACAAAAAAGGAGGAGGTACTCAAGTCGACCGTATTTTTTTTTATATATATGTTACCTCATAACTTCGTTCCACGTAAACCGATTTTGAAATTATTTTTTTGTTTGATCGGTGTTGCTTTCCATGTGTTCCCATTTAAATTTGGTCAAGATCTGAACACTAGTTTTTGAGTTATTGGCAATAATGCGTGTTTAATACGTTGAATCTGATCAAGGTTACGAAGATAAAGCGGAGAAGTCGGTTTTTTTAAGTTAATTATTTTAATTAACGATAAGTGCTACATTTACCCCATTACTCAGACAGCACCAGTAATTCAAGATTTCTAATTTCGTTGGTAACCAAAGAACCATATTTACTCGTGTATTTCAACAACTCAATTTTCATCTTTGACAGACACAACCCATTCCACCATTAACAACAAAACATTTCATAGCAAATGAAAAGAGACGTAAGCATAAAGTGACGGTTCTCTCAATAGCTTGAGTGACGGCCGTCAGAGATAGTGACGTCACTGACAATTGACGAAGGATCACCGATTGCAGATACGGCTTTATTCGTGATGCCGCGATAGACGCGAAAAGATATACACTGTTTATTTAAAATAAAAAAAAAGATTTTAAAGGGTTTTTGTTTCCTTGATATGAAATCGTTTAACGCAGGAAACATGGTTATATAAGATAGCATGGGTGATTTGTGACATATGCTTCTCCAGGAACTGGCATACAAAATTCTAATTATCACACCTTTAATCTTTTACCACATCGTCACTTTCCATCTGGTGAGATAGTGGTCAAATGCTCGCAAAAGAGGTGAGCTCATGCAAAATAAGTTAGATTAGGTAGTAGTTAGGTTGACTACTATCTCGTTTGATGGTAAATGATGGTGTTGTCAAGGATTGCAACTTGTTTGTATCTCTGATGATTATGATTTATGTTTGGAATATGGAGTGTTTCAGTAATGTATATCTTGCAGTTTATCTTCAATGATATTTTGCCCTAGAGTCAAGTAATTTTAGTTGAAGCGAGTTTATCGGGCGAGTTATTTTTCAAAAAATGCGTAGACATTTATGTGGATGTCTGTTGGTAAATGATTTAAGGTTTGAAGGTATAATAAAAGAAATCTCGAACATACATGCTGCTTTCAATGCAGCCTCTGCATAGCCACCGAATGGACGCTGCATCTTGTATGGTAAGTATTGTTTAAATTGCTGGGTCACCGTTTAGTGTTTGACGATATATTTTCTACTTGAATGTGGTTAACAACAATAATACTATGATAGTTAGATTGGTAGTTTTGGCGAGCCACATTATTAAATCACCTTTCTATATAAACATACATTATATCTTAAAAAGGAATGTCGTTTTTGTGATGGGGGAAAGATAGTAGCAGTTAACTGGCTATTCAGTATTTTATTGCATCAATAAATCTATAATTATTTGTCTGTGCTTGGCAGCATGTAACCTTTACTAATCTGTCAATATTATCTGACGCTCACGTTTAACCGTTACAGAGAAACTTGGCATTCTTTTCGAGGTTCAATATTGTAACCAATACAAAATAAACTCCTTTCTCAAATCCCTACAAAATACCCAGCAGTATTTCCGTACAAAAAAAGTCCTTTCAATCTAGGCCAGTGCACATCCAGTCCCAAAAACGCCTCATAAACCTCAAACGGCTTCAATCCTCCCCGGTCTCCCCTCCCTAATCTACCATATTTGGCCTATTACTACCCCCGTTGATTTATCGGTTATGAATCAACCCCCTGATGTATCGCCCTGATAATGAATCTGGCTGTATTTTTGCCGGCGTGTGATGGAAATATCCCCTGTTTCGGGGTGGGGGTGGTAAGTTATGGTGCTTGGTGATGGCGGACGTTATTTAGTGCTTCTTGGGGGTTGGGGTGGAACGTGTGAGTGACGAGTGCTTGGGAATAAGATTGTACAGGTTTTGTAACCTCAGAGAACTTTAATTCTGTAATAACGTCGATTAGGTACCAACTAAAGCCTTTTCTTGGACGTTTGTTTTCCAACACAAATATAAAATGTTGAAACGGCAGTGTCTATGTGTGATAAAATATTGTTATAATAAAGGTGTCTCAAATATTTTGTATATCTATTAATAAGACTCTACTGCCCTCAAAAACGGCGTTTGAACTCTGTTTTATTCTTAAATAGAACGGATTTAAATCTTGAAAAAAAATGTAATTATACAGGATGCGATAATTACTTTTCGGCCATACACGATTTGTTACATTTCGCTGCATAGAAAAAAATTGCAAAGATGTGTCTGAATTGTGATAAAAATGCATTTTATTTGAGTTTTGATAGGTTTTGTACAATGAAACTTGTACCAGCAGACACCTTGTACAAAATTTGATTGAAAACGGTCGTCATAATAAAAATCTCTCTCTCTAATTCCGAAATCAAATGTTTTCACTCCTCCCGAAAGTGATTGCCGATTGGCGATATGCCTACAGTTCTTGGAAAGGCTCGCCTTAAAGAAATAAATCAAACATATATAGGTATATACATATAGATACGTAAAATGTTATACAATATAATAGGCGAAATTTATTCCTTAACATTGTCCCTATCTTAAAGTGTTGCCTGTTTAACTTCACCGTACGAATGATAAACTTAAAGCGAACTAAATGTTGACTGTTTTAACTAGTGACTTTGACTAATCAAATAATATAGGTATAAAATACGTTCATACCTCCAGTTCGCTCAAAGCGTTTTGCTTCTACATTCATCATCCGTACAGCGAAGGAGTGGAACTCATTGCCTGCGTCTTTGTTCCCCGAACGGTATAATTTGGGAGTCTTCAAGTCTCGAGTGAATAGGTATCTTCTAGGCAAGCATGTCACACCTCCGGCTGCATCATCACTTTCCACCAGGTAGATAGTGGTCAAATGCTTGCCTATTCAAAATAAAAATAAAAGTTAAAACCAAAGTCCAATATATGCAAATTTGTTATATACGCATCTGTTCCCAATGAGCCATGCATGGTATCTGCCAAATTGCGTTTATTGGTTGATACACATTGTATCTCAACAGCTTTATATATTTTTTAAGGAAAGGCAACCTACCTGGAAGCCTTGGACGAAGACTGATCAAAGTTTGAGCAGTTTTAAGTTCTCAATCTTGGATTGTTTTTTCCATTTAAATGGACTTTGTAAAATAACAAACTTCTCATACGCATGTTTATAGCTAGGTAAACGGATACGGAAGCGAAACCAAAAGAGAGTTTATTTCCACCAGTATGATGGGTATGCTACTCACTGGTAGTGAATATAATGTTAGCTTGTTTTGAGCTATGGCCGATACATATAGAGACAATTTTTTTTTTTTTTTTTTGTAAATTATTGGCCCATAATTTATATATTCACCTTGGCACACCTTAAATAATGGAAAAAAAATGGTTGCCTGTAAAGTCGGTATACGGGCGAAAGTTTTACGTGACAACTCGGGCATGGTTAGCCCGCCTAAGAGCGAGAGAGACAGACAACGCGTTCCTCTCACTCGCTCTCATTGTGAGCGCATAACGTGAGCGGAGCGTAACGCAGTTTCTTGAAGTGTCACCCGGCAAACCAATTTATAAGACGTTATCACGTCAAAAAAACTGTAACGATAATTTAAATATCAAATTTGAAAAACGAAAGAAACAGATCTAATCTAATCACTTGTCCAAGAAAATTCAGCTGAAAAAAAGCTTTTTCAATTCAATTTAAAATGTGCGCTACTTAAATCAAACATTTCTAATCAATTTTATTTCCACGCCCAAAATCACAAATGTTTAAATTACAACAATGCACCTTATTGCACGTTATTTATCAAGATTGAACTTTTTCAATAACGATCAAAAGCGGGACATCGGCGACTATTAATTTACTAATAAAGCCGCATTATTCGGGTAATTTTTCACCCCTACTGGGCAACATTTGGGGGTGCGTCAGCGTCGGCATTTGTCACTTGTCGGAGTGACAAGTACAGTCTGCAGATGTTTACGAACTTCTAGTGTGTTGTTGTGTAGCTTTTGTGTTATACTCGTACTATGACTGTGTGTACAGATTTTGTATCTGATGTGTATGTGTATATCATATGAGTATCTGGGAACCAAGTTCCGACTTAAAATTTGTATGTGTAAGTATATTATTATAACTAGTGGCTTAATGAACTGAATTCCTCGCTCTTTCTAAATGACTGATATATGTTTTTTTTTTATTACAAGCTTTTATTTAACTTGCAATGTAGATAGATAGATAAACTCTTTATTGAACACCATATTTGTGACAAAACATAATAAAAAATAATTACATACAAAATAAGTGTAACAATAGGCGGTCTTATCGCTAAAAGCGATCTCTTCCAGACAACCTTTGGATGCAGAGGAATTACGCAACAAAGTTGGACGTCGGTGTTTTAACATAACAAGATTCAGAAAGATGCAAGATTAAAAAATAATAATTATAATGTAAATTATAATATACCTACTTAATTATAAATAATGATATATAACAATTAAAATACACTATTATATATACCTTTGTACAATTATGACCTTATATAAATACATATTATTACACATTATAATATAATACGTAAACTACATAATATAAGTTGACGACCCAGTTGGCGCAGTGGACAGGTCTCCGCCCTCTGCGCCGTGGGTCCTGGGTTCGATTCCCGGCAGGAGCACATATTCCTTCCCAAGGGATATTTGTGCTTCTGGTTCTGGGTGTATTTGTGTGTGTGATATGTAAATGTTTCCGACACCCACGATACAAGTCTTTGAACTTAGTGTGGGGCTGTGAGTGTGAATGCGTTTGTTTTGTTTTATAAGTACATAAATATAAATACCAATATCATGAATAAAGAATGGATTTAATGGGACAGATTACAACATAATTTAATTATTTTCAGTGAGATAGTGAGCTTTAACTTGTTCCTTAAATATAGGCGCGACTGAGCTCGCTTTATTTCCATGGGAAGCGCATTCCACAGTCGAACGGCTTCGACAGTGAATGAGTTGCCACAGAACGAGGATGTTTTTGTCCGGGTGGAATCTTGCAACTGAATTTTAAATCAATTTGATTGAGCGGAAATTTGGTATACACGCTTATTTTGGATGACAATGCATGGTTAGCTGTGTGACGTCATTCTTAATCCAACATGGCGGAGCACCCAAAATGGCGGACAAGTTATTTTTAATGCACTCCTATAATAACAAAAATTAACAAGTAGCTTATTATGTTCTCAATTTCAGTATCTCCGTAATTTTGAAAAACTTAATTGACAAAAGATTCCATGTAAATATTAAACCTGCTCACAGAATTTCAAGAGAATTGGTGAAGAAATGTGGCCTGTAAAGGAGTTCAGCCGGACATACGTAAGCATTTTTATCCAAGCTGAAACGGAGACGCGTCGCGCTGCTCGCTCTGTCAATTATTCGGCCATTGGTTATGTGTGCATTGTTTAATTTATTAGATATTGCAACTAGAATATGAAAATTTGATTTTTTTAAATCTCCATCGCGGCTGGAAATTATCTTCATTCGCAGAGTCACATTTTTCATGGCACTGCAAAATAGGCAGGCATTTTAGCAGGCGTAGTTAAAACTGAAACTTTAGGACGCTCAGAAATTGTAAATGAAGCATATCTCAGACACTCTATATTATATATTTGCTAGGTACCTAAGTAAGTATCCAACGCCTATTGAGTATTAAATTTGCGGAGCACTGATTGCAGAGGCAATGTCTAGTTTGCTTTGATACTTTTATAATGATATGTATTTTCTGCTACTGCTCTGTTTATCCCAATAATCTAAATTGAAACATCAGTCCATCATATCATGCGAGCTCACCCCAAAGCTACATATTTAGGGTACCGCGCTAAAGTTATTAAAACCATAAAATAGCATTTTTATAGTTCAGTACGAAACGCGGTTGACTGGCACACGGGTATAATAAAATGAAATGAAACATTCTATGATTTATTTTATACCTGAGGACCGCTTTATGCACCGGCGCTTTGGGATTAATTAACTTTTTCTTTCATTTTTTTCTTGTTTATGACAATTTATGAGTGATTTGTGATGTTTTTTCTCGTATTGATGTTTTCGTTTCCTTTTGAAGTCTATAATTTGGCTCGGGAGTTGTATGATCGAATACATAAATATGTCATTGGTTCCTTTTGATTTTCGATGAAATTATTTATGTTGTACATTTAGAGATTGTTCGAAATAATAATCTTGACCCAAACCGAAGGTTGGGAACTTGGTTTTTAAAAAAAGCGGTCGAAATGATAAGTGATCAGAATCCTGGGATTGCAATAATGAGGCTGTTTTCTTATTTTCAGGTTTTTAAATTTTTATTTTAAATACAAAAAACATGCAAATACTTCAAATGAAATAATAATTTAATTGCCATATATATCCGTCATTGGACCTTTAATTAAGTAGGACCGTAGGGCCACCTAGGAGGTGCGAGCCTCGGCTTGGACCGTTGCCAGGACAGGGGGAACGGGAGAGAAACGCCCCGGTACATGAGAGTACCGTTGATAGTGGGCCCTATGAATGCGAAAAGTTCGATTAGATCGATTTTGGCTAGAATTTGGAGAGACATGACGAGAGAATCTACGTCCTCGCCGGCGAGGACTGTTTAGTCTGATTGTGGTCTGTGTACCGGACGATCGTTGCGCTGCCAACGTGATGGCGACCGCAATGGGATCGTCCGGGTCCTGAAGGATGTGTCGCGGACGGCGACTACGGAAGTAGCGTGGGTCTATGGTGTCGATAGAGTAATCGGAAGCTTGGACTATGAGAGGGTTGGAGTGGTGGGGGGCCGCGTCGAAGAAACGGCGGGAAGCCGCCTTCATGTATTGGACGATAGAGGGAAGTTCGAGATCGCAGTGCAGATCGACGTTACGCTGATACCAGCGAGCGCCGACCGCTCTGCGAATGAATCTATTTTGGAGGACTTGGAGTTTTTTGAGTGTCACGGGTTTGGAGTGAGCGAACACCTGTGAGGCGTAAGTCATGATGGGACGGACGCAAACTTTGTAAAGTGTCAGCTTATTTCTAAGCGACAGTTTACTGCGTTGGCAGACGAGAGGGTGAAGGCGGCCGAGAATGAAGGCCGTGCTTATTGAAGTTGAGACGTCTATCAAGAAACACTCCTAGGTACTTCGTAGAAGTAACATGAGGAACGTTCTTGTCGAAGAGAGTGACTGGGCTTGGGGGAATGTATTGAGTCGGATGAAAGAACATAGCTGCACTTTTATCCGGGTTAACCGCGATACGCCACTTCATGAACCACTCACCGAGAGCGGTGAGGGCCTTTTGAAGGTTGCGTTGAAGGGTTTTACGAACCCATCCGGTGCAATAGATGGCTGTGTCGTCTGCGAAAAGCGCAATTTCGACATTGGAAGTGCGAGGGAGGTCGCTAGTGTATAGCGAGAAGAGTATGGGAGAGAGCACGGAGCCTTGGGGTACTCCGGCTGCTATGGGGTGAGGGGAGGAGTGAACTCCTTCAACGCGATAGCGAAAGTTTCGATCACTGAGAAAGTCTTGTATTATGCGTACAAGACGGTCAGGCACCCCAAGTTGGTACAGTTTGTATAACAAGCCGTTGTGCCAGACTTTATCAAAAGCTTTCGCTACATCCAAGAAGACTGCGTAAGTCCCTTGGGCAGAGATGTTTCTGTTGAAACCCGTTAGGATGTGCTCCGTTATGCGGTGCACTTGTTGAACGCAAGAGTGTCTGGCTCGAAAGCCAAACTGCTCGTCGGGAAGGAGATTGTGGGCGTGTACGTGGGACCAGAGACGTTTCATCAGGATACGCTCATAGATTTTCCCCAGTGAACTGAGGAGACTGATAGGCCGGTAGCTAGAAGGCTCCGAAGCTTTTTTGCCTGGCTTATGAATGCCGATGACGTCGGCGGACTTCCAGGCGTCGGGGAAAATAGAGTTACTCATGGCCGCATTGAAGATGCTGACCAAGAGATAGATAAGGGCGGCTGGGCAGTGTTTGAGCACTCTGTTACTGATGCCGTCGGCACCGGGGGCTTTGCGGACTTTGAGGTCTTTGATGAGCGTCTCAACTTCAATAGCTCTGACGGGGTCGAGAGGAGGGTCAGAGAGGGGCAGGGAGTTCCTACGTTCGACTTCGCTGTCCACCGTATGGAGGTGGGCAGGGTCGACGTGATCGCTATTAGGGGTGCACTGAGACTGAAGGCTGTCTGCTAAGCATTCAGCCTTTTCCTCATCCTCGAACGCTGGGGTTTGGGGAGGTTGTCTATCGAGAGGAGGCATTGAGGTCTGTCCGTCGTTTTTCAGGGTTCGAGCGAGCTTCCAGTATGCCAGGTGGCTCGGCTCCAACCCCGACAGTAAGTCGTCCCACCTTTGATTACGCAGCTCGCCTATGCGCCTTTTAACAGCATGCTGTAAACGGCTCAGGGCGGCTTTGTTTTCTCTGGTGGGAACTCTGTCGTAAGCCCTAGTGGCGGCATTCTTGGCTGTCAATAGCTTCCTCGCGTCTCTAGGCAGTTCCCAGCGCTGGTCGTCCAGCACCGGTACCTGCTTCGAGGCTTCACCTACAGAGGTGGTGAGGTGGCTAGTGAGAGCTTCGATAGCGGTAGTGACGTCATCTACTGTCTGTATGTCGTCGGGGATTGTAATGATAGGAAATAAATTGAATATTGAAGTTGTGTTTAACCTTACACTTTTGTGATCCACACATTTTTTATTGAGTACATATTTGTGTTTATTTACGTCACAATAGTTTTATTTCATCTAGGACTATCTACTGCCGTTAAGCAGCAACAGGTACTAAACTAGAGTGGTTTTTAAAGAAATTGCCAGTTATTTGGAAATTGTTATAATATCCTATCTATATTAAGATCTAGTAAACTCTTCTGATCAAGATTAAATAAAACTTAATATAAATATTTGCTTAATTACTTATCTTTCTTGGCGGTATACAGCACACTCTCGTTCAATCGACATCCAGCATTATTTATTTCAGCTAAAGCGGCGCAGTGACGTCAGATCTATATCCTGATGCAGCCGGCTCCGTCGTCATCAATGTTTTATGACGTCATGTCGATAGACTGACTTTCAGATTTTAATGTTTATCATTTTGGATAGCTGATCCGGATGTCAAGCTAATTTTATTCATTAAGTTATGATTAAGTTTGATGATTCCGTATTTTATTTACATCCAGATTTGATTTTGGTAAATATTTTATGCATGTAGTCATTATCAATAACTTTTTTCTTGTCCATAGATTATGAGTTGGTAGAAGATCCTTTACTATAATCGGTGGAAAAAAGAATAATAAATAATTATTCTGTATCCATGTGCATTGAATAAAATTTTGTTTTTTTTTTGTTTTTGATAGGCTAGCATTTAACCACAATTTCACCTCTGGATAAGTCAGTTTGGCTAGCTGGGTGCTGGCTTATTATAATAGTATAACTAAAATATGAAAAGTTTCATAACATATGTTTTTAATATTATTTGTTGTTGGTGAAATGTATTTCAAAATTCAAAAATTATATATATACATACATATCGAATATGCATCCATGTTACAAATTTTGTAACGTTTAACAATGACTCTAATGCTTTTACTGCTCAAAATGATTATTGTTTTTATTAGCAAACCGGGTCTTTTTGCACTTTTAAAAAAAAATACATTATTTTGGCTAGCCTCGCCGTTTTGGCAGGGTTACACCGATCGTGGTCACGAGAGACTTGATTGAAGTTCGCGAAAGTTAAAAAAATCTAATATAATTATTGACTGCTAGGTATCAGGTACAGTTCTAATAATTTATCTTCAAGAGTGAATAGGTATCTTTTAGGTAAGCATGCTACATCTTCGGCTACATCATCGCTTTCGATTAAGTGATATAGTGATCAAAAGCATGCCTATCGAGTTTAAAAGAAGTTTACTTACACACAAGTTCCATTCTTGCCCAGTATGCTTGCCATCCTTTACCAAATAAAACTTACCAACATGTGAAATTACGGCTCAATGTTAATCTGTAATTATGTTGTATCAGAAAAAAAATATTTTTGTAAAATATTCAAAGACCAAATAAAAAAGAAAAAAAAAAATTTTTTTGTAAATTTTAAGATAATGCTGTTCTAATCTACGGGCCAATTGCCTATATTTCCTAAAACTAAACTAAAACTATATACAGCAAAGAGCCAAGTTACCTACAAGCCATCGAGCCTATAGGTAACTCAAGTGCTCAAGCCCACTACCAGTGGGTAGCGTTCCCATCATGCTGGCTGCATTGCCTCTCTGAATTGCAATGCTAAAAAAGTAAATTCAATATTTGTATAAAATTATAGAACATATTATTGCGACAATCAATAATGCACATAAATTTTTGACCGGCCTCTCAGCACGTTAAATTGGTTATCAAATTCAAAGACACTTTATTAAATAAATATATTTTAGTTACATGGTAGTCACCATTTATCATCAGGTGAATGTAATTAATGAAATTTATGTGTTATCATAAATTTTACGTTGTTTATACTATGTGAGACACGAACGGTGAGGTCACCGGGCTCGTTTGTTGAAATTAAAAAGTAAGTAACAGGTAAGTAGATACAAGGAAATACATCTTATGACACACATACATAATATAGTCACGCCTCTTTCCCATTAGGGTAGGCAGATATCACATCTCTCCACCTGCTACGATCCTGACACACAGCTTTCGCTTCTCCTACTTTCATGAGTCTTTTCATCGTTAGTTGCGGGTACTTTTGACCAGGCCTTTCTTTAAAACGTTTTATAAAACTAAAGTAGCAAAACATAGGTATATATCAGTCGGGTTCATTGGTTGATGCTACTTAGCACAGAAAGTTCTCAAATCAAAACATATTTTCTCCAGTTTGTGTATTATTCTTCTTCTTCTTAGTTATGGCTTCGCAATCTTGTGCATTTAGCCAGTGTCAAGTGATAATATAATATTTCAAGTGTATTTCATATTATAAGTCCTAGTCACAAGTCACAGTCAAAGTCAAGTAAAAGAGTCAAGGTCCAGTCATAGTAAAGTCATGCCCTAGTAAAGTGGTGGAAACTTTACTAGAACTTCTATTGGAGTTTTGGAGCGAAGGCGAAAATCACGTTTTTCAACTTTGTATGATTTGCCTACACTTATGCACTTTCACTTAGTATCAACGGTTAATAATCCACCATTATTACACATTAACACTCGAAGAATCAGGTTTTGGAAAATTTTACAAAATCAACAACGCCATTTTTTCACTCACGTCGAAAAACCTTGTGTATTATTGATCTTATTTTAATACGCACAAAGCCTTAAGCTATCAAAAACTGTCAAAAGTGAAGCCTGTCAGCAAACATCTCAGAAACACCGTCAACAAATCCCAAAACCGAAACTTTCTTTAATTACAATATATGCAAACATCAAGACCGTACACTTAATAAATCCAAAAATTATCTCACATGACACACTCCCTTACAGATACGGGTGACATATTTACGACGACGGTTTAGGGCATAAAACTAATCCTTACGACGATGAGGGGTCGGGGGGACACTTAGGGGCTCGGGGGGAGGAGGGACCTTTATTTCTAACATTCGTCACATAGTAGCAGTAAATTATCATACTCCGCTATGATATGACGTGGGCCGCCCATTAAAACGCTTTTGATTTAGATGGGGCTATAAAATTGATTTATGCCTTCACGCCAACAAACCCGAGTACTGAAGCAACTATTATATTAACATTTTCGTGGATAACCTTTTCGATTTTGCAACGTTGTACGTGAACTCTACTCAAACCGAAACGAGAGCCTTGTACTGTTAATAGATAGAGTTGAGATTCGTTTGTAGGTACGAAAACAAATTAGGTCTTTTTTAATTGAAAAAACTTATTCACTTGTGTAGTTGCATGCGTGTGGAAAAGCAACAAATATGTGCTCTAGGTCTTAGTAACTAAGGCGTAAATTTGGTTGTGTTTTTTGAGCGATCAGGCCATTGTTTTTGGATATCGGTCCTGTAATTTCGACTATTTTATGACGCCGTACTTGGGTATAATATGTTTCGTTAAGTTAGATGACAGCGGTGCGATATTATGGGGGTGATTTTGTTATTGTATCGCATTTTGGAATCTAGATTGGCGGACAACTGATGGCCTGCGGATGCGGATGCGTTCATTTGCGTATTTCGAAACTGAAATGAGCATCGGGCAGGCGGGTGTTGGAAGGTTATTTGGTTGCTCAAAAAAAAGAATATTATTACAAAATATACTGAATGTAAGAGTCAATTCTAAACAAACCAAACGCATTCACACTCACAGCCCATATTTAGTTCAAACACTTGTATCTTGGGTGCAGGAAACATTTACATAAAACACACAATCACACGCATAAATGTTCCTTGGGAATAAATTGTGCTCCTGCCAAGGATCCTGCCCAAGGTGCAGAGGGCTAAGACCAGCCTACTGCGCTAACGGAGTCAAAGTTTGTAAGTATTGTAAATTATATGTTCTTAAGAACGTTCGTTAGACTACTTCTTTGAAGCCACTCTAGTCTTCAACTGATTGTTTAGGATGTTTTCAAAGGTAAGTCAAGAAAGATTGATATCGTAATCACTATAAAGAGTAAAATTCTTATGCCTGGTTAAACTGAAAAGAGGAGCTACCTACAAAATTTAATAGATCTTTCTCTAAAGCAAAGGTCGATTTTGTGAGAAATCGTAAAAAAAATGTGTTCATTTGTTTTTATCGGTGATAGGCAATTTCATCACTTTAACTCCGTAGCCGGCGCATCGAAAACTCTCCAAAAGCATTTATTTATCAAAGCATAATTTACGACTCTAATCTATATACCCAAGAAAGCCGCAAATGCATCTTCGTCAATAAAACTCCAGAACATTATTTATCTACTTTACGGCTTACATCAGCTCGGATTGGTGACGTAGAGCCCATGGGACACCAGGACCATAAACCAGGTGTCACCTGATTGGAGACACCGCTTTAAATCCACCATTTTATTGTCTCCGGTCTTTATGACCCCATAAAATCGGAGGTGACAATTGCTCCAAAAAAATTTACATCACAAATTAGGTTGCATATGTGACTCTTTGTCGGATTTTGTAGTGCAGTTAAAATTTTATGCTAGAACTAGTTTGAATGTTTACAAGACCGACGTTTTATTACTTCCGATAAAAAATGGAAACATTTCAATAACAATTATTTATATTTTTTTGTGTTTCTAATTTATTTGTTCTTACTTTTCGACGCCGTTCATATATGAAAATACAAGCCGTGCCCCGCGGCTTCGCTCGCTATTATTAAGTTAAATAGTAGCCTATGTGTTAATCCTAGGTATAATCTATGTAAATTCCAAATTTCATCCAAATCCGTTCAGCCGTTAAAGCGTGAAGAGGGAACAAACATACTTACACACAAACTTTCGGATTTATAATATTACTAGTATTTAATCGTAATGCAGGCGATTTATAAATACGGTAGCAGTATACTACATCGAAAACGTGATAAGATTGCGTCAGATATTAAATTGTCGTTGTTGTACAGAAACAAGAGTAATATAGAACCCTATCCTACTAATCCTACTAATATTATAAATCCGAAAGTTTGTGTGTAAGTGAGTAGGTATGTTTGTTCCATCTTCACGCTTTAACGGCTGAACGGATTTGAATGTAAATTGGAATGTACATAGTTTATACATAATATTAACGCATAGGCTAATTTTTAACTTAATAATAGCGGGCGAAGCCGCGGGGCACGGCTAGTTAATCCAATTAGTGTTACCCTAAAGAAAATGGAAGAACATGATAGAAACAGAAAAGTAGATTTTTTTTAAACAATATTAATTGTATGGTAATTAATATATAATTGTGTATATAGCTAATAAATTATAGCATTGCCCGCTATTTATCTTATTTATATCCTACTAATATTATAAATCCGAAAGTTTGTGTGTTAGTGTGTAAGTGTGTAAGTATGTTTGTTCCCTCTTCACGCTTTAACGGCTGAACGGATTTTGATGAAATTTGGAATGCACATAGATTATACCTAGGATTAACACATAGGCTACTTTTTAACTTGATAATAGCGGGCAAAGCCGCGGGGCACGGATAGTATATAATAAAAATGAATTGACGTTTGTTAGTCTCACAACAACTCGAGAACGGCTCGACCAATTTGTCAAATTATTTTTTTATTGTGTTTGTAATAGTCAGGCCAAGGTTTGTATGTAACATTTTCTTCCACTGGAAATTGCACCCGCGCGTAGCCGGGGCTGATCGTTAGTTTATAGATATAATTGAGATTGTATTTGTAAAACACAGCCCTACTATTGTCTTATTTCTCAGTTTCTCATTTTTAGTATTATCAATGTTATGATTTGTTATGTTTATGGGCTAGCAAATGACCACTACTATCCCATCTGATGATAAATGATGATGATGCCTTTAAGTTTTTTTTAAAGCCGATTGTTATACATCGGTTAAAACTTAGACGAACTTATAAAAATGTTAAATATTATCCTACTAATATTATAAATCCGAAAGTTTGTGTGTAAGTATGTTTGTTCCCTCTTCACATTTTAACGGCTAAATGGATTTGGATGAAATTTGGAATGTACATAGCTTATACCTAGGATTAACACATAGGCTACTTTTTAACTTGATAATAGCGGGCGAAGCCGCGGGGCACGGCTAGTGTTATATAAGTCGTTTAGTTATATTATCAATGCTTATTAGACAAGGACGTAAATTCACACTAAAACACAAATTAAAATTATAATTGTTGTGAATGATAAGTCTAAGTTACTTAGATTAAATTAATTATTATTTAAAAAGGCTTAATATTCAAGATTATAAAACCTGTTGATTGCGCATACGCTTTCCATTTGAAATGTCTTATTGCGAGACAGAACTCCGACGGTATTATTAATTATTATTTCGTTTTGAACTTTTTCACCATATCTTTTTCCAAAAATGTATTATTTCTGGAAGAAAAGTAAGAGTCATGCGTTGCAAGTTAGATTAATTATGCATGCGTTTTAATGACACCCCGCCTGCCTTATGTCAACCCTCTTTGGAAACGGTCATCCGGAAACTCGTTCGTTAATACCACGAGCAGGTAAGGTCTGTTTGGGCTGCTACCGCCCACCCTGTTTCTAATATATATTTTTTATTAATTACATTCAATAAGGGTTTTTCTAGGTTATTTAGGGACTTGATATACAAAGCGCCCAAGGCGCGCGGCCTGGGCGCTGTGAAGATAAAATGTATACCGCCTAAGGGACCTTGATATACAAAGCAGCAGGCGCGCGTACAGGGCGCGGCGGCGGCGGGCGCTTTGTAAATTTGGGGGCTGAGTCACCCACGTCCGTAGGAGGATACCCCTTAAGTCTGACTCCCTACACGTGGTCCTCGGGTGGTGCTAATCAGGTGACATTTGATAGGTGGTAGAGCATTTTGTGAGTTGCTCGCCTGGCTTGCTACCAAAGTAGCTTACCACCATCAAGTTGAAAGTCTGCCGCCAAGCCAAATACGGTGTTCCGGCAGTTATCCTTGAGAGCCTGCGTATTCCAGGTCTAGTGTGTTTACCAGCTTCGATCACATCGTCACTTACCATCAGGTGAGATAGTGGTCAAAAACTAGCCGGTCACAAATAAAAAATAAAAAAATCAAGTCCCTAACCAAAATTCAAACCGTCACAAATTTTAAAATAAAATTTAAGAATACGCGAAAAAAATCATGCAGATTTACTACTGCATTTAAAATGCAGTAAGGTAGACGGAACTAATTCAGTATTTTTTATCCCTGTTATAATGTATTGTAAACAACGTACCGTCAAAACCTTCAAAAGTCCAAATGCAACATGTCGCAGTGCGCGTGAACACTCGGGCGCGTCGCGAAGTTCCCGTCCCCTGCCGTATAAATCAATTTGTCAGTCCGACGTGACACGTCCACGACTCACGCACGGACGTCGACTTGCTTCTTTTTTGTAAGATGTATGTATAGAAGTGACTCTCAGTCCTATACGTTGTTCTCCGTTTAAAAAAATAATTATCTGTATGTTATTATATAAAGGCAGGTGTGACGTTTATACATGGGCTGAGTCACCCACGTCCATAGTAGGATACCCCTTAAGTCTGACTCCCTACACGTGGTCCCCGGTTGGTGTTAATCAGGTGACATTTGAGAGGTGGTAGAGCATTTTGTGAGTTGCTCGCCTGGCTTGCTACCAAAGTAGCTTACCACCTTCAAGTTGAAAGTCTGCCGCCAAGCCAAATACGGTGTTCCGGCAGTTATCCTTGAGAGCCTGCGTATTCCAGGTCTAGTGTGTTTACCAGCTTCGATCACATCGTCACTTACCATCAGGTGATATAGTGGTCAAATACTAGCCTGTCACAAATAAAAAATATACATCAGCTAATGAGCGTCTGGCTTGACTTAATTTGAACTTGGATAAATGCTTATACCCATTTCTAAAATATTTCCTGCTGTATTATGTGTGGTACTAATATATTGTAACTAAAAATATAAATATATCTGTTTATTATAATCAAAATAATGCAATGACAAAAGAAATATACAAACGTACAGTTTGAATATTACTTTTGTCTTGTTAATGTTTCACAAAGGTGCTTCTGAAATTGATTTACTGTCACTTCTAGTAACGTAAATACTACAATGCTTCCTTTACTTTGAGTGCGCGCTATTTTTTAGCTGATTTATTGATTGTGCGTATTATATTGTAAATTTATTGGACTTAGTTTGCAGTTGTTATAATGTTTATTTATTAGTTATTATTTTTTCGAATGTGTTAAAATTTCTTAGAAGTTAAATTTTAAGATTTATGTCTGATTAACTGACAAAAAAAAAGACATTTATACAGTAAAAGATATCTCATAAATATATCACATTAAGGAAATTGTTGTAAAATAAATTCTTAAGGTACAATATGAAAATGACAGTTTATATACCTACATTTATTAATTATATTTTTTTATGATCAATAAGCAAGCATTTGACCGCAATCTCACCTGATGGAAAGCGAACATGCGGTCGACTGTGCGACATGGTTCCCTAGAAGATACCTGTTCACTCTTGACTTTAAGAGGGCCAAATTATACTTATCGGGAATCAAGAACGAAGGCATCGATTATTTTGGAGATTGCATAGATCGCATAAAAATTGTGGCGAAACGCTAGGTTCGAATCGGACGAAAGTCCACAATGAAAGGATGTCTTGTTTTATTTCGCCTTGTTGAGATTTTTTTTTTTATTTGTGACAGGCTTGTGTTTGACCACTATCTCACCTGATAGTAAGTGACGATGTGATCGAAGCTGGTAAACACACTAGACCTGGAATACGCAGGCTCTCAAGGATAACTGCTGGAACACCGTATTTGGCTTGGCGGCAGACTTTCAACATGATGGTGGTAAGCTACTTTGGTAGCAAGCCAGGCGAGCAACTCACAAAATGCTCTACCACCTCTCAAATGTCACCTGATTAGCACCACCCGGGGACCACGTGTAGGGAGTCAGACTTAAGGGGTATCCTCCTACGGACGTGGGTGACTCAGCCCCAAAAAATTATACAGTTCTTATTTTTTTTAATGCCAGATGCTATTTTTCTTTAGTTTTTCTGTCGCACACTCTCCGAAATGTATCTTGTAATACACGCATAATCTAGCTAACTTACGCCGATGTTCAAGGCTTTAAAGTCTGTTCTCTACCAGTTTACTATGGCCAATCAGCTTTTAAGCTCGCTTTTCAACGGAATCCAAAGCCTGAAGCTAGTACCTGGCCAAGCCGTCCCAGCGGTGACTGCAGTAATCTATACAGGATAGTACTTGAACTTGGCAAAGATTGAGAAGCTGTCCAGGAGTGTAATACGGCCTCACTTTGCTGAAAATTCCCAGTTTCTTGGCAGGCAGTTTAGCTAAAGATTCGATGTATGAGCCAAAGTTTAGGTTGTTTAAATTATAATTATTAATAAGATAACTAAGTACTACCCGGATGCAAAATTCGTTATTGATAAATAATTTATTTGTTTGATAAGATCATTTATAATCTTTAATCAATCTAATTAATTATGTTAGTATATCCATCATTGAAAAATATATGACAGTACCTACCTAGTGACAGTACTATCAGTCATTACATTATCTGAAATTTGAATATTATACGTAAGTTTCACAGTACATTTGTTGAATTTTATTTGTAATGAGATAACGTTAATTGGTTTTAAAGAAATACCTTTTTAACCTATTTGTTTTTAATAACTGTTTTTTTATTCATGATTGGTAAATGTCAGATCTCTACCTCACCTCATGATAAGTGATGACGCGGTTAATGATGGGGTACGTTTGCCTTGAAGATAAAACTTGTGACTTGAAGTTTTCGGATTGTACAATTCAGGCAGGGTAACATACCATTCATTATTGTGGAAGCATTGGTCAACATATTGGTAGAATATCTATACATATGTAGATATTTATATATATATTTATATATATATATGATCATAACACAAGTCTCAGGAAGAGGAGCGCATGGTTTGTTTCTTCAAAAGTTCCGGTTGTACTGCTGATGTTTGCTAAGCGTGACACTTGCCAACACGAACGATCTCATTGTCTGTTCTTTTATATGCATAATAAAGACTAGCATGATAACGGAGTTAGAGATGTAAAGTAAGTCATTAAAAAAGTTTGTTAACAACAAGTAGACATCTTGCAAATTGTTCATAAATGTGACATTAAAATTTTGATAATTTTTTTAAGGTAAACGCCCCTTAAAAACGGTCTCTACTTTCAGGCTTATATTTTTCTGATGGACCAGCGTTTGAACACCATCCTGCTTGTTGTGTAAGGGTATGTGGTAGATACGTACCTAGAATGACTAGCCCCCAAGGATAGCAGCCGGAACATGATTTTAATAATTTGGCTACAATTTTTTCTACAACTACGATTTTTCGTGGCAAGCCAGGCGAGCATAAGGAAATGACTTACGGATTAAGCATGAATTGCATAACACAAAATATAAATTTTATTGTTATGCAAGGACAGTCAACGTGTTATGGTGGTAGTCTGCAAGTCAGAATTTAAGGTCGTAAATAATAATTTTAGGCATCAATTCAAAAGAGTATCCATTTATCTAAACGGAAATTCCAAATAGCAATTTTTTATTTTCCTTATTTGTAACAAATTTTATCAGTTTGTATAGTCAATATCATGTAAGGAACTGATAAATCATGTTCGTGTGTAATACAATCAATCAGTTATTGCAGAGGATTTACAATAAGCCGATACCTATACTGGGTCAACTGTATTTTGAATTAATTACTTAGCTATACCACGCGGCTCTGCCTGCATCAGGAGAATAAAATGAGTAATTTTATTTTGGAGCTTAGAATGGAGTAGGTATTAAAATACCTACTGAAATCCAATTTAGAAGAGCCTTTGCACATACGATTGTAGCAAACAAGCTCATTCACTGAAACAGACAAACTTTCAGATTTTTGATATTAGTAAAAATGAAGTTGTAATTATTTTCTTGAACAGTTTAATCTGGGAGTTTTCAATTGGAGTAAATAGATATCTTTTAGGCAAACATGCTACATCTTCAGCCGCATCATCACTTTCCATCATGTGAGATGGTGGTCAAATGCTTGCATATCATTAATAAAAAAAGGTATTGTCATCTATACATATGATAAAGTACACTATTTTGTTACTATCAAACATTTTTTTAAAGTGTCTAACGCATATTTTTTTATTTTATTTATAACTAGCAAACCCGGCGAACTCCGTTTCGCCACTATAAACCTCACGGAGCCCGAGATCTTTCCAACGAATGCAAAACCGTGGAAATCGGTTCGTGCGTTCTGGAGTTATAGCGTCAGGAAGGAAAACCCGACTTATTTTTATATAATAGATATTCATAATTTGCACTGTGAGTGTGTGTCTTAACAGACATAGTGTAAAGATAACAGTTATGAGTATAAAAGGAGTGAGATATTACAGCCAACCGAGGAGAGTGAAAGAAAAAAACATGTGCCGATTCCGTGATAAGGGTAAGGAGATGACGAATAATTGTAAAATTTTCAACAAGCTTCATATTTATTTACTTAAATATTTTTTATTGTTAAGTAATACACCTCATAGCAGCAGATGCATAGTTTATAAATAGTAATATTTTAAAAGCAAACAAGGTATTTTATCACGCACAATAGCCGTAATTTTTTACTGCAAATCCTATTACAGTATGTATTAGATATATTTCTTGCGATATATTTCCGATACCCTTACGTTTCGCATTCTAAATGAAACGATGGCGCGATTACGCTGCGTGTTTACTCAATAATTCGATACGAGCGACTTCTTGGTACAAGTTGTGAGTGACAGCGGTTTAAAGGCATAATCTTAGCTCGCTATTAATTATGAAAACTGTATGAAAAGTCCTGCAAAGACATGGGTACAGATTTAAAAAATAACCTCAATTTTAATTTGTGAAATCTATTCTCAATGCTACTGTAGTAATTTAATTATTATTCATTTTAGATATTATATACCTATAGCGTATAAATCTTATATGTAAATAGGTTAGTCAAAATAAAAATAAGTAAGCAAGTTCTCCACAAGGAAAGTTTGTGTTTCTGGATCTGGTCGTGTGTGGGTGATGTGAATATTTCTGGCACCCACAACACAAGTCATCGAACTTAGAGTGGAGCTTTGAGTGTGAAAGCTTTTATATTTTTTAATGTGTTTTTTCATAAAATCTCTCAAATAGCAGGCCTTGTTATTTTTTGTAAGTACATTTCAGGCCAAGCTTTAATTAAAATTAAATTCGTATTTTATGCAATTAAACAATTTTTTTATAGATTCTATAAAACTCTCTACAGCTGATAAAATCAGCTATTTATTATTGTTAAACCCTGGTTTTTACCTAAATCAAGCCACGTGGTATCAAAACTCAACCATTCTTTTACTTGCACCGCATCCGGGCATCGTTTGCGATCCGGCCGCGACTCGTCATTTCTCGCATTGTCGTAATCCGCTGATTTACTAGCGACATTAATCAGGTTGACGGCCGATAGGGACTAAATCACTGCCACGCGCCATCTGCGAGCGACAACAACCTTACAAACAAGAAATTACAGTCCAAAATTGCATAACAATTGAGAAAAATCTTGGGTGATATTAACACTACTGCATGTTATAGCTTGTAATTCTTTTTGCGAATTTTGTGCATTTTTTTGTTTTGTCACATGTTTTATTTGTCTAGCGCCCGGGTCATTGATTTATCGCGGACGTTTCCCGTTGCGCCCGGTTTTAGGGTTTGACTGCAACTTGAGATTAAAGATTTTCTACGGTGTTGAGTTTGAGTGATATATGTCCTGATTTATTTTTATGTGAGGACATTGTCCGTGTAAGGGATATGGGGTGGAAAATATTATTCTAGTGCAGTTTACAAAAACTGTTTGAAATTTATGAATTATTAGCCGTACCCCGCGACCTCGCCCGTTATTATCAAGTTACAAAGTAGACTATGTGTTATTCCTACTCAATGTACATTCCGAATTTCATCCAAATCATTTCAGCTGTTAAAGCGTGAAGAAGGGAACAAACATACTTACACACTTACACACAAACTTTCGGATTTATAATATTAGTAGGATAGCGGTAAAGATGTAACTATTTTGCTTGTTATTGTAATTTGTAGTGCTTTCTAGTCATAACATTTTGATTGGTAAAAACGTTGCTTATAGGTGCTTTAGATTTTAACTTCGCTAATATAATACTAGTTGCGTCCCGCAGCTTAGCTCACGTTCTTCCCTTCACTGTCTCTACAATCTTGTTATTGTATATACTCTCCTTGCCAAATTTGACCACTTGTCAGACTATAAATAACTTAACTGGTTGTGGCCAAATGCTTGTCTATCTAGCAAAAACACACTCACAGCCCCTTAATTCAATGACTTGTGTCTTGGGTGCAAGAAACATTCACATCACACAAAATCAGACCTAGAACCAGAAACACAAATTTTGAAAGAATACCAATGAAAGACCAGACCCAGAAACACCAAATTTCCTTTGTCGGGAAAACTTGTGTTTCCAATGGAAATCGAACCCAAAAGAGCTGCTTTATAGGTGGCACTGGACTGTAACGGGCAAGCTTGATGCTTACCATCAGATGAGCGACAAGATAGTCTCGATTCTCAGATAAAAAAAAACCTTAGTCCTTGACTTCACAAGTCGCTAGCAACTTAATTTCGTAAAACATCTCATCAACATCACTGTCTTCACCTCAGCGCCTCAGCGACTCAGCTGCAGCATCACTTTTACCAATATATCTTAAGTTTACACCTATCGCGTAAATCACTTTGATGTATTAGCCTCGACCGTGATACAGAATTAAAAATATGATATACTGGAGTATTTTTAATGTTAAAACTATCGTGAGTATTACACATTATGTTTCAATGTTATATTCGGCTTAAAACACGAAAATTTCGACTTACTTTGTAGTCAGCTAGTTTCGGACAAATTAGTTGTCCTTCATCACTAATTTGTCCGAAACTAGTTGACTACAATACTTTGTCTAGTCGAAATTTTAGTGTTTTAAGCCGAATATAACATTGAAACATAATATACTGGGGTAGTCCATAAATTTTTAGGTAGTGAATTTAATAAACAACTAGTCGTGCCCCGCGGCTTCGCCCGCTATTAAAAAGTATCCTATGTACTAGTCCTAGGTATAAGCTATGTACATTTCAAGTTTCATCTAAATACGTTCAGCCGTTAAAGTGTGAAGAGGTACACACTTACATACTTGCACACTTACACACAAACTTTCTAATTTATAATATTAGAAGGAAGTAGGATAGTAGGATGTGCGTGGTTAAATGCTTACATATCCTTCTAATATTATAAATCCGAATGTTTGTGTGTAAGTGTGTAAGTATATTTGTTCCCTCTTCACGCTTTAAGGGCTGAACGGATTTCGATGAAATTTGGAATGTACATAGCTTATACCTAGGATTAACACATAGGCTACTTTTTAACTTGATAATAGCGGGCGAAGCCGCGGGGCACGGCTAGTATAGCATAAAACTGTTAGTAAATTCTCAAAAAACACTTAAGTATCAATTGACGACTCAGTTGGCACGGTGGAAAGGAAATATCTGCCATCTGTCTTGAGCTAAAATCCCGGCAGATGCATAATGTTCATTTCAATAGGACATTTGTGCTTCTGGTTCTGAATGTGATTGTGTGTATAGCATGGTTGCCGGATACATTTACATAACGCACTCAGTCACTGGAAGAAAAATTGTGCTCCTGCCGGGAATCGAACCAAGGATCCACAGCGTAGAGAGCACAGGCTTGTCTACTGCGCCAACTGTGTCGCGAAAAGTATTTAGTAAAAACGTAATTGCTACAATTTTAACACCCCAATTAATTCCTATATTATTTGGCTTACTCAAATTCTCACAGGTCACGCACTAACGACACGCAGTACTGGCTGCGTGTTAATAAAAGTGTTCTAACACATTCAACACAATCGCTAGTTCAATAAAGGTTCAGAATTACAACACTTCTTTAGTCTAATAACATGTAAGTTTGCTCAAACTTCAGGCAAGGCCAGCAAACCCTACGCAGTCAATAATTATTCATTGTGTTTTTAACACCCGCGCCAGAAGGCCGGGAAATTGTAAGAGGCCACTAGCGCAGCGCTGCGCCTCAGCTATGTCGTAAAAATTGTGCTGAAAGCCGTGGAGAGGGTGAAATTATATGTGATCTTATTTTTTTTTAATTGGAATACATGACTGATCATGAAACTAGTCGACTACAAAGTAAGTCAAAATGTTCGTGTTTTAAGCCGGATATAACATTGAAACATAATGGAATACATTATTTTTATTTCTGCTTCTAACTTTAATAATAATATGCTGTCGATGTGGTAATGGAATGGCAACTTTTGTATGCTAATAATAATAATAAGCGTATAAAAGTTGCTCATTTGATTTTACTAACCTAGGCTAGTAAAACTAAATAAAATAGGTGGTAGGTGTCAATCAAATTATCAACACATTTACTTCTCAATGCAAATTGAGAACGAACTAATTGTAAGATGGCCCTTGATAAACTAAAGATAAATCGATTTTGTGCACAATAATATTTTACCACCATTTCTTTTACACAGCATAGGTATTTTTTAGGCAAGCATGCCTCACCATCAACCGCATCATCTGTTTTCATCAGGTGAGATTGCGGTCAAATGCTTGACCAAAATAAATCATAGCCACCTAAATGAGATGATTATTATTACTTATTAGATAATCTCTAAATATATTTGTAACATAGTCATATAATAATTCTCTATAACTTTTTAGTTTTAATTTTTTACCCCTAACACAAAGAAGGGTGTTATAAGTTTAACCACTATGTGCCTGTCTGTGGCATCGTAGCTCCCAAACAGCTTGACCAATTATGATTCAGTTTTTTTTTTTATGAATAGTGATTTAATTGAAAGAGTTTATAGCTATATTTGTTAATAAATAATATCTAATAATAGTATATACCAAAATATTTAGCCTCATCACACGTAGCCTTCTCCACGCCACCTCTGTCCCACCCGGGCACAACCATCTCCTGACTTGTTAATGCCGCCAGCCTACTATCTTAGCATATTGCAAGGCTCTAAATAACGCCATTATATCCAAGATCCGCCCGTCCAAATACAGAAACGTTATCGCCGAGAAAATATTTGATGGCTGCGAAGGCAAATTGAATTTATTATTTAAGTGTAATCAGGGGGGCCGCCTTGAATATTTATGAATCGGCCATTGACGAATATGAGAGTGGGGTAAAAGTTTTTTGCGAGCTGGCGAGAAGTGGGATCTTGGGACGAGTTGCGGAGATAGGATGGAACTAGTGGTTACCTGGCTGATGATTGGATTGTGGATGGAGTATTGTTTTAATCTTTCATGGAGACAACGGGGAAAGGTTACAGGTTTGGAGGTTTAGAGCACGCGTTATTTACATATTTTCGTCCTATTTCAGAGTATAATATCTCTAACATGGTCTAATCGATAGGCAAACAATTAAACACTATATACACATTTAACCTATGGAAAGCGGTGATGCGGCTGATATAGCATACCTAGAAAATACCTATTCACTCTTGACTTTAAGACTCCCAGATTATAACGTTCGGGGAATAATGAGGCGGGCAAAGAGTTGTAGCATGTCAACCATTTGCGAAATTTTTGGATGACTGAAGGTTGTCGTATCGTCATCTTCTGTGATTTATCACAGGATAACATGAATGAACGTATCAAATATTAATTGATTAGCCATGCCAGGTAGAACTTGACACGTCCCCGTAAGACGTTAATAATAAGGAAAGGATAATTTCGTCGCTTCAGGCAGGGCTTGAGTAGTTTAGCGGTTAGAGCAATAAGGCATGACACCCTATGGCCGCGGGTTCAAACCCCGCCTCAAGCGATAATTTTTCCTTTCTAAATTTATCAATGTATTAAATATGAATCAAAAATGTCTCTACTTCAAAACCTTTTTAATTTCTCTCCTATTTATTATGCTGTTAACCAAATAAGTCCACCCGCGTGGGTCTACACTTCATGCTTCCACAGAACATACATCTTGAAAAGCCATAAACCACCAGTAATATGGCAAGCAGATGGTGTATGGCCACTAAATCATGGAGCGGACAAGTGCGTGCTGTGACGTGACGTCACTGCATTAACATGATATTATCATTACTATCCGTCATGGTGTGATCAAGATTTATAATAATACCTTCTGGGTATGTACATAAGAGCTATTAGGATACTATCTAGTGCTATTACATATATCTATGTTTCTATCTAACAGAATCTAGAAAAAAAGGAACCTACATTTTTAGGCCTAGGCCTAGGTCGGCAACCTGCGGCTCGCGAGCCACCTGCGGCTCTTTGGATGTGAAGCTGCGGCTCTTTAGTTCCATACGCAAATATTATTTATTTAAAAAAACGTTCTGAATCGATTAAAGAGGATAAGGCGCCATTTCAAGCCATTAACAAACCTCCAAAGTTAGCAAAAAAGTATAAATATTTATACAGTTGAAACAAGTAAATTATGGGATGATTAGGTAGGTATAACGCGTGCATAGCTTTTTCTATACGATTCTCATAGTACAGTAGGTATTATTGTTGTCAAGAAAAAAGATTGTGGCTCTTTAAAACTTTGAAATTTTGTAAATGGTAATTTTTGACTCGTCCGACTCAAAAGGTTGCCGACCCCTGGCCTAGGCTACCATTTGACCAGTTTCATACATGTTGATAGGCGATGTATAGTCCAGGGGGAGAAGTACGCTGGTTTCAATGAAAAATGTCTATTAAAAATGGCGAGTGGTGCTTGTATTTATGTTAGTAATTATTAAAAATTTCACATTTCCGATTGCTTCTAAATTTAAATTATAAAAATGTTATCTTTAATTATATATATTAGATAACGTAATATCTTCAAATAGAAATATAAATTGTTGGTATAACTTGAACCACTTATATACGAATTAACTTGTCGGGATAGATTTATCTAATAATTTTTGTAATATTTATGTCTGTCTATCCGAAACCAAAAAACATTGAATGTATAATTAATAAAAAAAAATAAATACTGTGTATGTTATTTTGGTGATCAAGAAATAAATTAATAAACAAAGTATGACTTTAATTCCATGGAAGATGGAACGGCCATGGAGCTTTCCTTGAAAACTAATAACTTTAGATTTAGCGTGTTGCCCCACTCTACGCCACATCTATTTCATCATCATTACTTACCAACAAGTGAGATACTGATTAAACGCAAACGTGAGATAAAGATAGCCGCTATCTTATTAGTTATTAATATTAAATTCACAAGAAATGCCCAGAAACCAATTATAGGTTATCCTGTCGAGTGGCACCCTCAAAAAATCGATGAAAAAAAAAAGTTATAACGTTACATATTAAAACTCTTTTGTTTGTTTTTTTTTTTACTATTTCATATAACTCACGATGAAGTATTTTTATATTAAATCAATAAAAATAACTGTATGGTACTAATTAAGAGGATGAGTTTCTAACAAGGTTCAAATGACGAAAGTATACACAGTAAATCCTTCTTACAACAGAAAACATTTAAGTTACCAAATTCCATATCTCCGTTCAATTTACACAAACTTACCGACTAAAAGGCTCCAAGCCACTCGAGATCTGTACAAACAGAGCTTAGTCTTTGAGACGGCGCGGGCGCAGGTTATGTGTTCACAAGGTTCTCTTGTCAACATGGCGGCGCCTGTGAAGTAGTACACGTTGTGGTGATGGGTGACGAAATGAAACTTCTGTTTAAGATTTTTTGAGATAGCCGAAAAGTGCGATGTCTTTTATTGCTTCATGTAGTTCATGTTGTTTTTATATTTGATACTTTTTGAATGGGGTATTTAGTGGTGCTGAAGTTTAAAAAAAAACACAGGTTTTGAGAGAAATAAAAGTTCTACGATTGGCACTGATATGGCAGCTAAACAGATCGTAAGCACCTTAAAACCTGGGAATAGGGTGTATTTCTAAAAACGAACCAGGATGCAGACTACTCATAATCATAAAATGACTTACCTACATTTAAATGACCTTTACTTTGTTAATTCTTACTCCTATTTCAACGTTTATAAGGTAACTATTTCCTTACTAAGAAAACGACAGAAATAATTTAAGATTGAGGGCTACGTTACATAATAATTGGCAAATATCGTATCTCTAAACTAATATCCTCCACAACTTTTGGCGCCCAACGTGTGGCCAAAAACAAAAAACCTCCAAAAGAATCTTAGAATTAAACCCAAACTTACCCTTGCAATGAGCCAAATAAATTTACTTTATTTCCTTCCCCGATCGAGAAAGTATTTGATTCACCCCGTCGGAGTGATCCGCGTTTTTTTATTTTGTTTCGCTGTTCACTGCCATTCTTCGCTTCGAGTTGGTTAAGGAGAAGGCTATAAATTTTTTGAGTGTCTCCCTTTAAGTAGGTATGTGTGTACGCAGTTATTTATTGCTTATAATTACGCTCTTTGTAGGTATAAATTTGGTCGTGTTTGGGGGTAGGGTGGAAATTTTTAGGCGCTTTCTTTGGCGTGGTTTGTTATTCGTATTTTGTATTTATTTATTACGTTGTGAAAGAAAATTTATGCTAGTAGATTAATTACGATAACCAAATTTCTATAACTGTTCTAGTATCTTCTAGAACGGGGGTTTATTTTACGTAATTGTGAGTAAGTTTGTAAATTATTGTCGAAGACAATGAACGGCTGGTTTTATTATCTTGCTCTTGTCGATGAAATCACTCTTGCAAGAGTGATTTCACTTTGCTAACATTGTTGCACAAATTGAATACCGCTTTTTGTGGTTTGTAGTAAATTTAAATTGTAACACATGTATACGTTCGTAATTACTGTATCTTGAATGGCTGTTTTGTTATTATTAAAATGAACGTTTTAATTCTGAATAGTTTATTACATGGGCAATATGTACTTCATTAAGTATAGTTTACTGTTATTAACTTACTACGACTATTTAAAAAAACTATCAGGTGAGATAGTGATCAAACGCTACCCTATCAAACAAAAAAAAACTCCGCCATCTCTATATTACTTAGATTTCTTTAATATTTTATTGACAGTTCTAGCGACCGCACTAAAATTAGGAAACGCTTCAAAAATTGTATTGCCGTGTACATAATTCTACGATCTCGACTAAAATCACCTAAAATATTTTAGTCTTGACGCGGGCTTACGAGACCGCGGGACAGTCCTGATCCAACCCTCCGTCGAGTGTCGGAGTGGCGGGTCAACTCGACCCTGGTCCCATAAATTCTTCAGCGACTCGGTGACGAAGTGTGGCTCTCGACACTTCAGGTTACTTGATGCTGCGTTTATTGTATTTAGGTAATTTATAGAAAATTATCTTACTGTAATCACGCTTAGGTCTAACATAAAAGCTTCCGTGGTTATACGTATATATACGTTCTTACTTCAAGCACAACAGACTCTTTTTCCTTACATTTGAAACATACTAAGCTTACTTCGATACCAAAAACAAATGAAAATAATCGCTTTCACACTCATAGCCCACCCCACACACATTAGTTCAATGACTTGTATCGTGGGTGCCGGAAACATTCACATCATACACACAATCACAGTCAGAACCATAAGCACAAATGTCCTTTGGCAAGGAAAATTATGCTCTTCCCGGAACAGCAGACCGCAGACTTGCAGACCCCGGCCACTGCACTAACATGTAGTTTAAATTCTTAATAAACATTATACATAGAGATAGCAATTTAGTATCTCTTACACCTTAGTGTGGAGCTGTGAGTGTGAATGGGTTTGTTTTGTTCATTGATTTTATCCTAAACTAGCTGTCCCGGCGACCTTCGTTCATGGCATGCGTTACAATGCCACGTGACTATATTATTACCTCCTTCATGTTTATGTTTGCCTTGTACTTTACCAAATCCGAGTGACGTATGAGAAAATGAATTGAATTAAGAAAAAAAATACGTTCCTAAAAAGCCTATGTCCGTCTCCTGGTTCTAAGCTACCTCCCCGCAGATTTTCAGCCAAATCGGTCCAGCCGTTTTTGAGTTATAAATAGTGTAACTAACACGACTTTTTTTTATATATATAGATAATATATCGGAATGTCTTATTCGCCAACTTTAAATATCTTTCGGTAGTTTTTCTTACATCTTTACTACCGCTTTAAATACTTTTTGAGGTACTACCATAGTAGAAATATATGTACTACGGTAACAATAAGGTACCCAGGGTAGCATTACAAAATATAAAAAAAACTCATGTTCAATGTACTGAAAACACCGATAAAATGCTACTCAAATATGTTCTTAAGCTGAGAGCACACTATTTTTTCCGGTGTCGTCACGACTAACGACGTAACCGTGTAGTGGAGTTAATAAATCGATGCCGCAGATTAAATGATAGTGACATCGTAATAGGCGGCGCGTTTTAGCGGAAAGCATGCGTCTTGTTGATTTGTGACGCAGATGGATAGACCTTTTTGAACTCAAGTGGATACAGACTTTGAGTTTTGGAAAACGTGGGAAGCCACTTATTTATTTATTACACAAAACCACAGCCCTTATATTAAACAACATATTATACTTACTACACTTATGTTACAGCCAATAATAGATTTACATTTTATGCAATAGATTTTTAATTTTGAAACAGACAGTGAAATTTTGAAAAACAGGCTTAAATAAAAATTACGAAGTATTGCATTACAGATTTATCGTTTTAAGAGATATTATGAAGTTATAATACTGGACAGACAATTTCGGTCTTTATATATTGACGACTTATTAAGTTTTTTCTAAGATTTTTCAATAATTTTCTTTAAACTATCCTTTCTCAACGCGAACGCGACAAACTTTTTTCACTAAACATTGCTTCTTTTGAACGAGTCAATCAATCCACCTAAATGTTTCCGGCCAAATGCGTCGCACGTGTTACAGGACTTAATTGTAATAATATTTAGTATTAACTAATTATTGCAAGTAATTATGCAGCATATAAATATTTGACATTTTCAATTGCAAAGCTTGTGAAAATGTGAGTGAAACGATTTATATATGTAATGCGTAATTGGATTTGAATGAAATATTATTACTTATAAATAAATAGTCTATGTACATTTTTATCACTTAAAAAATACATAATAATATGCAACTTCTTGTCTTGACAAACCAGCAGAAAAAGCCAACAACAAGCAAGTACAACCTTTTTAAGCAGTTTTATTGAAAATCCAAACATTTGTCACATATGTAAACCTGCGTGCATACAACTAACCACACGCGATACGAGACTTTTTTTCGACTTAATGGCGTGATTTATTGCTTCCTCCTTGGGATTAACCCACCACAATGTAACGCCAAATGTGACGCGGCATCGCGGGTGACAGTGAGCATGCCGCTTTATAATTGGGACAATGTAGAATGTAACTTAAAAACAAATAGGATGTTTGACTATCATGAGCGTATTTCGTTCAAAACTAAACATATTGTACTGGTGGAGATTGTGTGAGTGATGTGATTCCGATTTCTGGTACCCGCGACATTTTATGTTTATATTTCCAAAAGGTGGTGGTCAATGTATTAACCTATCATGATCTACGAGTGTTAAATTAATAATAAAATGATATCTTTATATATTTGTTTTAAAAGAGTATTTTGAATGCTTTCTTTGGCATGATACGAGTGCAATATAAACTAGCCAACCCTAAAATAAATAAAATCTTGCCATTGTTTTTGACTTTCCTAAATATTGTAACCGCTCAATTTGTATTGTAAATGTTTTATTCCTCATTGTTTTGTTGATTCATACTTCTGTGTGTGTAATGTATGTCTGTGCAGTGACTTCACCAAACGGCTCCAGCGGAAGACCAGTGCTGGTGTACAGCCAGTATCATGCTGACTTGGAGCCAGTTTAAGACAAACTGTTTTTGTTACTGCCTTTTGTGTGTCTTTTACACAAATAATTATTCACACATATCACAAATAATTTATTTCTATTTCTTTTTAATCTTCTACTAGGCTAGCTTATTTTAACGTTGTAATCGAATAATGGTCTAATGTAGTAATGATCTCTAAGAACGTCTTTAGCCATGTTTAGATTATTCTTGTTGATGGTATCAAACAACCTCAACACAATAATTATGTTATACAGTACAAGAGGTCAATGTCTACATAAGCGAGCGAGCCAGTTACACAATTGATTGAGTTTCACTCGATATTTTTTTGTGTTTAATTTGGATTTTAATGGGATTTATTATTTTTAATGTTCGATTTGACCGCTGTCTCTTCTGATGGAAAGTGATGTTGCGATTGAGGATGTAACATGCTTGCCTAGAAGATACCTACTCACTCTTGACTTGAAGACTTGGCTTTAACCTTATGCCTTAAATAAACACTGATATATAAGTTAAAGTTTATCATTATTCGTTACTTCCTCATCATTGAATAAACCTACATAACTACTTCCCACTTCTCGAGAATTATACGAAAAATCTATTAGACAAAAAGTAGGTTTACTTTCTGCAGTCGGGTTAGGTTATACATGTACTACTGTAGGCCAGTAAGGCAGTCGAGACTTTTGAGCCATTTTTTAGACTTTTGAGCTTAATGTCACACTGAAAATCCTACTCGGCCATCGAGCACTAGTCGTTTTTTTGTTGAAAACATGGCCTAATATTTTTTATGAAAAAAGTAATTTAAAGTAGTTTAATAGAAAACCTAAGAGCTACTTATACTGTAATCTTACAGGGTTATGCCACTGCGCTCCACGGCTATTGTTCTCAAACGGTTGAATGTTACATAATTAAACTCAAGCAAAGCTTAAAAAAACGACTTTACCGCTTTATCTTCGGAACTTTGATCAAATTAGATCTACTAAACACGCATTATTGACGCTATCAAATAAAAAAATAATCATTAAAATCTGCTCACAACGAAAGAAGTTATGAGGTAACTTTTGAAGTCGGTTAAAAACGAGAACATCGTCAATGTAATCCACAGAATACGCATTATTGACGATATTTCAAGAACTACTGATCAGATCTTGATCAAATTTAAATGGGACCAATTGGAAAGCAACATCTAACAAACTAAAAAAAAATTTCGACATCGGTTCACGTGGAAAGAAGTTATGAGGTAACACACATAAAAAAAAAAAAATTAAAAATACTGTCGACTTGAGCACCTCCTCTTTTTTTGGGAAGTCGGTAAAAATATAAAATAAATTTGACAAAAATATTTGTGTCTTTAAAATTGAAGCAATACACAGCGTCAAAAATGAATGATTTATTCCTTCCTCCACGCAGGATTAACCACTAATAATACGCGCCAAATGTGACGTGACTTCGTGTGTGATGTGCACGCGGCCTTATAATTGGGACGAGAAAAATAAGTCCTTGTTACAAGCATCATAAATCTGTCAAAATGTATGATTTTTGACAGATATATGAGTGGTCTTAAGCTTTTGTTAATTGTTGGTGTATGAGCATGTGTTTGGTTCACAATTGTATGCTCTGGTAGGATAGAATGTACGTTGTGTGTATTTACATCTTTAACACGATAGATGTAAATACACACAACATATATATAAAAAAGGATAAAAAAGCCAGCGATGTTTATGTCCAAAAAATTATCTCTTTGTATTAATCTTAAAATTCGAAAGTTTTAAATGATTGTGTCTATGTGTGAGTAATAGTGAGTATACAATACAATACAATACAATACAAAACACTTTATTGTATACCAAAAAATATAAACAATGACAAATAAAATATTACAATCATCTTGGTAGTACAATGGGCGGTCTTATCGCTTAAAGCGATCTCTTCCAGACAACCTTTGGATAGTATTTTTTTTTTTAATCTGGGTTAGGCAAACATTTTACCACTATCTCACCTGATGTTATTAATGATGTATGCAGTCGACTATCGAAGACGTTTGTCTGGAAGATAAATCTTTAATTTCAACTTTAAGTCTATAAGATTGCATCCGGTGTGCATTATCAACGCAAAACGCTTGTCACGCTTTTGAATATCTATTTTTCTGGATGACCCATGACAGCATGGTGATGAAGGAATTAGATCGTGTTATTAAGTGGTACACTCTCTGAATTGTATCCAACATTGAATCATTAGACATAACTGACTTAATGTATTTTTGCCGCGAAAGTGAAAAAATGGCATTGTTGATTTTGTATAATTTTCCAAATCTGTGATTCTTCGAGTGTTAATATGTAATAATGGTGGATTATTAACCGTAAATACTTATTAAACGTGTCGTGTAGGCAAATCATACAAAGTTGAAAAACGTGATTTTCTAGTAAAGATTCTGCCACTTTACTAGGGCATGACTTAACTATGACTGGACCTTGACAGTTTTACTTGACTTTGACTGTGACTTGTGACTAGGACTTTATACTATATGAAATAATCTTGAAATATATTATTACTAGACACTGGCTTAATGCACAAGATTGCAAAGCCAATATTAAATGAAAAAATAGCTTAATATAGTTGCCATTTTAAAATATGCAGTTAATAAAATATTGTAACTTGAATTGGGTTTGACTTCTTCCGGAACAAATAAAAATAATATCTAAGCTAACGTTTAGTCTCATTTATCGAATCTGGCAGTAGAGTCATAAACTTTCATTGAGTGCCTCTTTGGGGCCCATGTGAATAAACGATTTTGAATTTGAATTTGAATAAACTACTGGCCTGTAACATTTCAGAATGATAGGTCTAATATCGGGTTAGACTAACGGTAAGAACGCAAGTTTTCTCCCCAAGGGAAATTTGTGTTTATGCTTCTAGTTGTGATTGTAAGTGATGTAAATGTTACCAGCATCGCGCGAAACGAGTCTTAGAACTTAGTCTGAGTAGGAAGCGTATATATTATGTTTAATAAATATTTCGCGATTAGTCTGAGGTTAAGAGAATTTCGCTTTTACAAGTATAATGTTATTTTTATAATGTAGATTTAAACACAAAGATTTAATATTTTAATAGCGTTTGGTCGAAGCAACTCTTGACCAAAATGCTGGCAAATATTTTGGACAGAGATTGAGCATTGCCATTCAACGTGGCAATGCTGCCAGCATTTAAGGTACTTTGCCTACTGGTAGCGGTCTATTAGATTAAGTTTTGTATATATTTATATCTAGTTAAAGTTTTTTTGGTTAATTTTAATTTTTTTTCTTTAATTTAATGTAATATATAAATTATTTAAGTTTTAAGTAAATATATATTTGTTATGATTTAAACAATATCACTTCAAAAATTTTACAACGTTGTCACAAAAATATTACATTACATATCTCGACGTTATGCTTTCAATTTGAACATTTTAAATTTGATTTACTCCCGCAAGGGGTAAGGTGACCACACAGTATCACCGCTCGGGGATGTATTTGATATATTCGGACGTTCAGCTAATGATTAGTTATGCGAAAAGTTTGGGATAATTCGGATTGATGGTCACTGTTTACAGGTTCCGGTGGGAGATGGCGGTATTGGGGTAATTAGTGGTTCGATGGATTTTAGGTTTACTTGGTTTTATGAGTAGACTGCGCTTCGGTCCGAGCACGATTGTAATCACAAGCGATTATAGAGTGTATGCTGTAGCATATAGAGGTGCGTTTAACGAAGTAAGATTATTATGGTTATTACGCAAAGGTTACTTGCCCTATATTTAAAAGATTTTTCTTGAAAATAACTATAAAAAAAATGCTTGTTTTCTAACTGTTTGGATATATTTACGACAGTTTTACTCTATAGATTTTTTCGTGAAAAACTATGCCTTTTTGATTTTATTTTCGATTTTTTTGTTGAATTGGCTATAAGCATTGTTAATTAAAGTAAATTAATTATTTAATTTATTCTATCTAAAGATTAAAACTCTTTAACAAAATATTATAATTTTTAAGATGCTCTTATCGACGATTTATTTTTTACAAATATTAGTACCAATAAACTAGTAGGTATTGGTTAAAAAAAATCATTAACGCATTCACACTCACAGCCCCACACTAAGTTCACTTACATGACTGACTTGTATCGATGGTGCCAGAAATATTCACATCACAAACACAATTACACCCAGAACCAGAAACACAAATTTCCCTTGGAGAGAAAACTTGTGTGTCAATCGAACCCTATATTGCTTATAAGGGGACTTAAGAATATATAAGCCAACGGTAAATTCTGTGATTACTAACTTTATTTTATTATAGTTACTTACTGCTACTTAGTAGTAGCCAGTCTCTCGGTTTTTTATCGGATACATTTCGGAGAGTGTGCTAAGGAACTGTACGATCTAGTTCCCCCATCCCCGTTCTATCATCGGACAAGTAGACAAACTGCTAAGCGACACCGCTCTATGGTGGACACTCCACAAATGCGCACTAAGCGTTTTGCCTCCACATTCATTGTGCGAACCGCAAAGGAATGGAACTCCTTACCCGAGTCGGTGTTTCCTGATGAGTACAATATGGGAGTCTTCAAGTCACGAGTGAATAGGTATCTTCTAGGCAAACTTGCTCCATCGTCGACCACATCGTCGCTTACCATCAGGTGAGATAGTGGTCAAAAGTTTGCCTATCACGAATAAAAAAAAAAAAAAAAATAAAAAAAAAAATATTATATCTGATCCGATCTGAGGGAGTGTGGATTCTGAAGTATGGAATCTTTGCTGTCAACACCTATTTGCCCGATTACGCCAAGGCACAGGGTGCGTATTTCACCACATGTCTTGCAGATAAACGCTTAGCTCCACATTGGCCATGCCGACGTAGATAAGTGAAGCACTTAGCACGCGGAGTGTGCATAAGCACTGCTTTTTGATATGCCGCGCTGGCAGTACAGTTGTGGAAACAAGCGAAAATAGCTACAAGTAGTCTAAAGTAAAAATTGAAACTATCGTGGGTACTACACATAATGTATGTTGTATACTAGTAGAAAACAAAGTAAGTCGATTTTTTTACGTGTTTTAAGCCGTATATAATATAAATTACGCCTAAAGTAAGCATGATACAACTTAGATCACGTAATCACTTTCCATCAAGTGCGATAGCGGCCAAATTTTTACCTATCTGGTATAAAAAATGTTACGAAATAATCATAATAAAATAATAGTTATTCTTAAATGCATTAGGAAAGCGTGATTACTAAAAAGCTCTTCATTTTCTAATTTGTAAATAGAACTTTTGAAGCAGTATCTCTATCTTTTATTAACAAATAATAGCTCTAAAGTCTCTAAGACGGAACATCGTTATATATACGCCTTTCACTAAATAAAAATCTTTTATCGTGGGTGTTTGAAACAGTCACAACACACACACAATCACACTCAAAGCAAGAACTATTAAAAAATCCTTTGGTGAAGCAAAATTGTGCTCCTGCCGGATTTTTATTATGCTAATTTCTATTATATATAAATCCACTGGAATTCTCTGTCTAGCTGTCTATCTATTTCCTACCTTCACACGGCTCAAAAAACAACAGTTTCAGTCGGTAGTTAAAACACTTGAGTCTAGTGTCTATTTTCTCATTTTTTTAATGAATTGACTTGACTTCGTGACTGTACTTCCAGTTTTCGGTTCTGTATGCATGAGCGGTATCGCATACGTATATCTCTGATTAAGTCAATAGGTGGCGCTTGCTCAGCAGAATATCGACACTTTTGATCAGGACTGTAGGGAAACAAAAGGGACATGACTATACTACATGCTGCATACTATTACTTTATTTACTATTTAACTTTACTTATTTTATTAATTATTATATTATTATTAATGAATATATTGTTATTATTTATGTAGGTTTTTGTATGTATATTATGTATGTAATATTAATAAGTATGTATAAGTACATTTATTAATTTAAATACGTGTCGAGGTACACCACCGTCCCTGTTTGTAATATTTTTATCATTTTCCTTTGGTTGTCTGGAAGAAATCGCTTTGAGCGATAAGACCGCCCTTTGTGCTCCTATGTTATATTTAAGATTTCTTTGTAAGTGTTATTTATTTTGGTGTACAAATAAAGAATTTATCTATCTATCTATCTATTATCTCGAAATATTACTGTATGTAAATTATATCTGTTAAATAATATGTATAATAGGTACTTATATGTAATTAATTCTTTATTTCATGCAAGTTTATTTGATTACATATTCTGCTATTATTAATGATATGTATTGTTTATGTAGTTTAAAAATGTTAGTATTTTTTTCTAATCTTTTTCATTCATTTTATCGCACTACCATCCCTACTTTCACTTTTCGTTTATTTTTCCACCAAAAGGTTGTCTGGAAGATATCGCTCTTAGCGATAAGACCGCCCAATATTTATAAGTTTCTCTGTAAGCAGTATACCTATATCTTTAGGTGTCAATAAAGAATTATTGTATTGTATTACATCTTGTCGATGATTAGAAATTATTGTACTAGTAGAACTCGGGCCACATAATAATAATAATAACACATTGATCACCCATATAAATAAATAGCCATGAATATAATTAGTTGGTGGACGACGATTCAGTTGGCACAGTGAGCAAGCCTTTGCTTTCTGCGCCGTAAGTCCTAGTTTGGATTCCCGGCAGGAGTACAAGGAACATGTGACATTTTTAGTAACAACTGTACATTAATCTATGTACAAATTATGTGCATAAAATAAGTGATGATTCTAACAAATCGGAACATCCATAGAGGGTAGCTGTAACCCCGGTGTACTGAGTTCCCAATGGTACGTTTAAAAAATATTTAGGTACTTAACACTTCTATTAGTATATCTTATTATACTGTTCCTTTAATAATAAAACGTTTTACACATTTGTTTTATACTTAACAAGTTCGGTTGTGTAAGAAGTATTGTTCTCATATTTGGAATGGATCTAAATACCAACTTAAGGCACTAGAGACTATTGACTGAATAGCCAAGAGCTTAATTAATGACTGATGACTTAAGATAAAAATAAATTATTTTTCTTTCTTTCTTTCTTTCTTTTTTCTAAGAGTCCAGGCTCAACAGGTAAAAAAGTTGAATTACTTTTTTGTCGACTAGTTCCGGAAACAATATTTGTCCATCATCAGGATGAATCAGACGCGTGATACGCGGAGGTGGTTCGGGCCTCAACGCTTGACTTTTTACGTGTTTAAAGCCATTTCACCATTGAATCATTAGGTGTACTCACGATATATTTAATTTTAAAATTATACTTTGTCTTTTTAGTTGCACTTCCTTACTTTACTTTTTCAGGAAACTTAAAAATCGTACCTCTGAATAAGCACCGCAAGCCGATTGATTCGCCATTGTTCCACCGTCTATAGACAATGGCGTGAAAATCGTTCCAAATTCAAACGATTCCAATTCAGCGTGAATGAAAAGAGGTTTACTCCCAAATCGCCACAAATCAAATCAGTCGATATAATTGCCTGCGATTATAAAACCTCTTTGATCAAAATCTTTTTGAGCCGATTATTGATGGCATTCTATTTTCGAATTTATTTGGTTTTTACATTTGTTAATGATGAGTTTAGCCGCGAATTGAGAAAAATTCGTTGATGAGTACTTACAGTATTAACTAACTACTAAAAATTACTACTTTTCAAAACTTGTGATTATTCAAGTGTTATCGTGGATTAATAACTATTAATACTTATTGAACGTGCATGAGTGTAGGTTAATCATACAAAGGTGACAAACGTGATTTTCGCTTTCGCTCCATTACTCCAATAAAAGTTCTAGTAAAGTTTCTACCTTTTTACTAGGGCAAGACTTCGACTATGACTGGATCTTGACTCTTTTAAAGACTTTAATTATGATTTGTGACTAGGCCTTCTACTATGAAATATTATGTTCAAATTGAAATATTTTATAATTTTACACTAGCTAGCTAATTGCACAAGATTGCGGAGCCAAAAAAATAAAATGACTGTCAACATTTCAAAACATAAATGTCAAAAATAACAATGTACCTAAATATATCTTTAGTAAAAAACAGGATGTGTGGTAAAAACACACTATAGAAGTGAAGCTTTTGTATTACCTACAGGGAAACATTTAAAATATTCATCAGAGCGTCATCACTCACCAATTATCGTCACACAAAAAGGTTGCTGATCAGAATTTCAAAAACCTTTCATAAGAAAGTCTGCCGCCAAGCCAAATACGGTGTTCCGGCAGTTATCCTTGAGAGCCTGCGTATTCCAGGTCTAGTGTGTTTACCAGCTTCGATCACATCGTCACTTACCATCAGGTGAGATAGTGGTCAAAAACTAGCCTGTCACAAATAAAAAAAATAATAAAAATGAAGTTTTAGTTTAAAAAAATATTATAATCTTACCATTGATTCTAGAAGCGATTTTACAGTCTTTTTAAATTATAACATTTTCATCTTTTCCGTTCCATTTGAAAGATGTTTCGTCAAATCATTACCCAAACCTTTACCACAGCAAAGAGCATCATTTAGCTAGTTAGCAATCACGCCACCGGGGGCGCACCACCCCACCCCGTGGCCATTCCGTAATTTTATCGGGTTATAAATTTGAATTTGTATAATGCCCGGGCATTAACGTATGATTTATACAACTTGACTCCGCTATGATTTCAAAGATGAAAAACAATAAATTTTGTACCCGTAACTATTGCGTTTAATGGCGATAGGGTGTTGGAATAGTGTGGATGTGATAGAACACTTCTTTGGAATAGGAACACTTTTTTTTAGCTCCTGACTGAATTGTTTTTTTGTATTATTAGAAACCTATATTATATTATAATATTATTAAATTACGGCTATCACTCACGTCTTTTGATCGATATTGTCGACCTAGGTTTCAAGCATATATGATGCTCTTCTTCGGGATGAGTTTACGTCGCGAGATCGCGATGAAGATAAGAAGATGGCGATGGATTACGGCTGTCACTAGCCGTAATTTAATAATATTAACCACTCGTTCATATCATTAACCGAACACTAGAAAGCGGGTGTTTCCCTGATGAGCTTAAGAAAGCTTTGATCAAACCGATATACAAAAAAGGCTCAAAAAAAGATATGTGCAATTATAGACCCATTGCAATACTACCTAGCATATCTAAAATATTTGAAAAAGCAATATATAATCGTTTTATTTCTTTTTTTGACAAACACAATGTCATAAACAACAACCAGTTTGGTTTCCGCAGGAAAAAAATACATCATTAGCAATCTTTAAAATGTTGAGTAATGTTTGGGACGAAATTAACCATAAAAAGACAGGTATTGCACTATTTCTAGACCTATCTATGGCCTTCGATTGCGTCATCCACAAAATACTGCTAAATAAATTAGAAGCAGTTGGCATAAGGGGCACTCCGTTAACATTAGTACAAACATACCTATCAAACAGAAGTCAATCCACAGTTATCGAAAAATACAATAGTACAACAAAAACAGTTGAACGTATACATTCTGCTTTCGAAAATGTCACCCTCGGTGTGCCTCAAGGCAGCATTCTAGGCCCTTTGCTTTTTTTAATTTACATTAATAACCTTACCCAAATCACCCAACATCTTTCAGTTATGTTCGCCGACGACGCGTCAATCTTTATCCCCCAAAAAAACTTAAGCCCATCTGATTTTGAAAAAGAAATCAACCAAACACTACAAAAACTTGTCGAATGGTTAAAAAATATAAACTTAAGTGTAAACATAGACAAAACTAACATATTGCAATTCAAAAATTACAAAACCCAACCATTAGATATAAAAATTACAAACAATGGTAAAACAGTCACAGAAGTTAAGGAAACAAGTTTTTTAGGTGTAACAATTGACTGCCATTTAAATTGGAAGTCTCATTTAAGCAAAATCAATAAAAGGTTAACCCAATACTGCTATTCAATATCACTTTTAAGTGGAATAGCATCAAAAGAAGTAGCAACAAGCGCTTACTATGGTTATGTTTACCCTCAGTTAAGTTATGGCATTGTATTTTGGGGAAATTCAGTGGATATCCAGTCTACATTTGTTTTACAAAAGCGATGTCTGCGAGGTATCTTCAAATTGGACTCAACTGAATCTCTCCGGAATATTTTTGTTGATTATAGCTTTCTTACTCTGACGTGTATATATATCCTAGAGTTAAGTTCATTTGTAAAAAAAACGAAAATCAGTATTTTAATCAAGAATCGTTCCGGGCTTCCAATCTGCGGAAAAACTACAAATATAACAAGTGCATTCCTCAGATTAATAATGCCATGTATCAGAAAAGCACTTTTGTAAATGCTTTTAAAGTCTACAATCACCTGCCCTTAGAATTAAAATGTTTAAAAGCTATTGAATTCAGAAACAAACTAAAACAGTGGCTACTATCCCGAGCCTACTACAGCTTGAGTGAATTCTTTAAAAACTAAGATATGTAAAAATAAATGAAACAGAATTTGCTAAGATGTATTGTATTGCAATTGTAAAAAAAAAAGTAATTAACACACCTTTCTTATCCTTGCTGCCCTAGGCGAGAGTTTACTTGGAATGAAACCAGGAGAGACATTATATACATTTTAATAAGTTTTATATGTTACGTAACGTCATTGTGACATATTACTAATCCTATTATTGTTGTATGTTCGAATAGAAAGGGCTGTTGAAACAATATTTAATTACTTAAAATACCTAAATGTACACAGTTTTTCAATAAAGTTTATTCTATTCTATTCTATTCTATAAACCATAACTTTGATTACCAATATTATAGAAAAAAAGCTGAGATTGACATTAAGACTACTAGAAATAAATAAAAAATATATAATAATTTAATAAAAAAATTCTAAGGACGAACCAGCGGAAAAGCAAAAGGAGGGCTATGATTTTAGTTTTAAAAAGAAATTAAGTTTAATTTAATCTTAAAATGGAGAAGGAAGGAATGGAGCTCAAATCCCGCGCCCTTGTTTCCTGAACGGTACAATTTGAGATTCTTTAAGTCTTTAGTGAAGAGGTATCTTTGAGCTAAACATGTTACATCTTCGGCTGAATTACAGTTTTCAATGGGGTGGCCAAATGCCTGCCTATTAGGCACATAAAAACTAATTTAAATTTCTATAATATTTATATTTCATAATAAGTAATACAATATTCGTTTAATCAGCAAAATAGCTCGGCATGTCCACACTATCCCAACGTGGCGGGGAGTTGACGACTTTTTACTTGGCCGAATTTATGCGTTACATTTAGGAGCTCGTCGTATACAAGTCGGTTAAATATTTAGCTTTCATCCTAATTTATACGGTTAAGCGATATTATACAGAAAAGGACAGTTTGTGCCGTAAATATGGCTGATTGATACTCTTTTTGAGAGGGAGAGAGAGTTTTGGGAGGTAGCATGAAAGGAGATAAGTTTTAAGATGGCCCTGCGTGGTAGTTTTTTAGGATTTTCGCCTTTTTACCTGGCTACGGTGAAGTTAAAAGGAGAGGTATATAATGAATTATAATTGCATATCTATTGATATGCATAGCGCCCAAACATACAAGCAAACCCATTGTAATTGTTACTAAATAACCAATAGCACACTACGCATCGTATATCATATTTGTACTGTGCCAATTCGAGTAGCATGCGTTTTGCTATTTTCAATCAAAATCAACAATATGTTTACTACCCATAAATACAAATACAATAAAAAATAAAGGCAACATTTAGTAAAGTAACACAATCTTGACATTAACATAAACGCTTTTAACACTCACCCCTCCCACTAAGTTCGATGACTTGAGTCGTGGGTGCCGGAAACATTCACATCACACACACAATCAGAACCAGAAACACACATTTTCCTTGAGGGAAAACTTTTGTTTTCGCCGGGAATGGAACCCGATACCCTGCTTATAGGTCGAACGTGCAATCAACAAAGCCAACAGGCAGCTCAAAAATCGACATGTATAACTTTCTGAAATTCGGTAATAGGGGTAGATTCAGCGTATGCTGTGCGTACATTTTCATGTGCTCAGTGCGTACAGCGCTGATTTACACTACCCCTAATATCGGAGGTAAATGGTAGCCTATGTACTTATTTAGAAGCGGATTATAAAACAATTAATAACTTACCAAAACCTATTTTAGATTTTCCATGCATTTTTATCACTTTTTATTCATTAATATAAATAATAATAAAAAACACTCAAATAAGAAATAATTCAATACGTATCATTTTATACCTATAAAAATTTAAAAAATGACACTTGACCCAAATCTAAGTAATCATAAACGCTTTCACACTCACAGTCCCACACTAAGTTCGATGACTTGTGTCGCAGGGATTCACACTATTCCCTATAACTTCATAAAGTAGGACAAAACAAGCATCATTCCATCAGGTCGGAACCTAGCCCCCTATTACCTATCTCTTTTGCGAATGGTTTCAATTCAAAAATGACAAAACTACTAGGAAAGAAGGTTCATTTTTGCTTAATTTAAATAGAAAATGCACGCAACAAAGATACGTAATAGTGGCAGCGTAACAAATAACAGCCCTCTATCACCAAACTTGCAGTTAATTTATTATTCCTACATCCCACTGAATTCTCAATGTTTACGTCTCGAATAAACCCTAATCTACACTCATCAGATTTTTACGAGACTATTTATTTGGATTAATATCAGATTATAATCTTTATAAAGCTTTATAAAGCCCGATCCCTTTCTACCAGTCATTTCATAAACATTCAATTGCTGATCGACATTGCCTATTTTACGACTTACAAATAAAAATAATATAAAATAGTAAATATTTTCCATAGTCCAAGTTTGATGGTTGCATTAATCTGCCTCTTAAAATGATGAGTTCAGAAAAAGTCAGATTGTGATATATTTATTGGAGTTTTTTTGAAAGCCTCCGACGTTAAGTGTCGTATAAACATGACTATTTAGTAGCGTTTATAAGATTTTATACGAGGTACAGTGAGTATGGAAAAGGTTTCGCTCATTTTAATTGATTGAATGTGCTGTTCCATAGTTATTCAAAATTTCTGCTAATTTCGTACCAGACTGTACAATATTGTCAACTTTAGCCTTTTCTTTACGTATCATTTCATTTAAATTAATTCAGATGTATCAATGTGTTTGTACCGGCAAATTATATTTTGAACGAAATTCAATGTTTTGGGAAAAAAAAATCTGAATAATCTTAGAGTCTTTAAGTCTAGCGTGAATTTGTATCTTCTAAGCAATCATGCGACATCTTCTATCGTATTACCATTTTCTATAAGGTGAGATAGTGGTCAATTGCTTACTTATCCAGCATAAAAAATTACTTACCGAAATTTGAAGAGTTTTGTTATTGTTTGATTTTGTCTTATAATAAAAATTTATTAAGCGTCAAAAGAATATACAAAGTATTTATTTCAACAATGGAAATTGGTCGAAATCTGAAAAATGGTTCATAATCAAAATCGTTTATTCACATGGGCCCCAAAGGCCTCTTTGGGGCCCTCTTTGGGGACTCATGAAAGTTAATGATTCTATTGCCAAGTTGTTCGAGGCGAACTACTGATTATGTATCGTATATTTTGAACTGCCCGGTGGTTAAGTTGGGTAAGCGTTCGCATTCTAAGCAAACATTCGATTGGGTAGGAGAGTCATTAACTTTCATGAGTGCCTCTTTGGGGCCCTTGTGAAAAAACGATTTTTAATTTATAATTTGAATTTTGAATTACCAGCGGTAACAAAATTGTCTCGCTAAGCAAAATTGTGTTTGTGGTTCTGGTTGTGATTGGGTGTGTGATATGAATGTTTCTGGCACCCAAGACACATGTTAACGAAATTAGTGTGAAAGCGTTTTTTTTAATTAGAAATATTTTGACCTTAGCATCTGCCTCCTTCACCTAGGTTACCTAAAACTCTGTTCCACACTAACTTACCTGCCCTTTGATATCGCCAGTGAGCGCAGCCCGTTCCGTCCATTCAACCTATCACAATAATTCCTTAAATTTACACTCTACACAGGTTTTACGATTGTACATTTACGACGATTTTCACGTAGATTACTGCGGGAGTCTAATCAAAAAATATCAGCGTTATTTTGCATATCTTGAGAAAACAGACTTTCTGTAAGGTTATAAAGAATTTACAGTTAAATTTAAATTCAGAATCGTTTATATACATGAGTCCATGAAAACAGTTTATTTGAAGCATGGGCCCAAAGAAGGCTTATGAAAGTTAAGGACTCTAATTGCTAGATTTACAAGATAGACTCAATATGCTATGTAGCAAGGCTCATGAAACTAAATGGCTCTAATTAACAGATTTACAAAATTACGGCTATCTCGAAAAACCTGGCGAGAAACTGGGTTTCGAATATAAAAAAAAAAACATGCCAGATAGGTATGCATTTGTCCGCTATCTTACCTGATGGAAAATTATGAAATCACTAATACTTTAATTATCATGTTACAGTATACTATTTCCCTCTCCACACTAACTTATTACTCCTAATCTAGGTAATATCACCTAGATCTAGTAATACATAAAGTAATAATCTAACGATCAACGACATAAAATTAACATTAAAATTTGTCAAAAGTATAATCGTGGAAGGAATACCGCCGCGCTGTTTTTTTTAAACGATTCATATTCTTTTTGTTTTTTACTTAAAAAGTCCTCCTAAGACAAACGCAGCTACCCACTGAATTCGATGACTTGTGTGGTGGGTGCCGAAAACAGTCACATCACAATCACAACCAGAACCAGAAACACAAGTTTCCTTGGGGAGAAAATTTGTGTTTCAGTCGGGATTAAAACCGATACCCCTGCTTAAAAGACGAACGCCACCCAACTAAGCCAACGAGCAGTTTCTTGTAGCGGTTTCTTGATTTAAACTATCGAAAAGGCAGCATATTTTCTAATGCGTATTATGAAACAAAGCACTAACTGTAGAGTGATATTATAATACGCCAGAAAATATTAGCGTATAAGTATAATATTGTTGACTTTATAGTAAAAGGTTAAGAGAATTCGTACCGGAAAATTCCGGTTGTAAGTTTAGTTGTCTCATCCCAAAGTAATAGGCGCATGCTGAGTTTAGGACACTTGTAGTAGATTTTACAGACGGCATCCGACATAACTAAACGACTGTTGTCTTACGACTAAAATTTGGGACTGATGGCTTTGCTGCTTTTTGACTTTAGATTCTAAAATTATAACTAAAAATAATGATGTATGGTCTATTATAGAAACTAGTACCTACTGCGTTTAAAACTGATTTTGTAGCACACTGTTTTTTTTAGGAAGCTTGGCCATTAATACATATGACGTAAACAACATCGTCAATCGGCTTGTCTTACTGTTTGTTAATCTCTTATTGTAAATATTTAGGATTTTACCGGCTTACTTCTTGCTTATTAAATACTAAAGTTTTAGTTCGAACCTATAAATCCAAATTGTTTGTTCAAATGTACCCTTAAGAAGATCTCGTGAAATATGTGTGTAATAGCTAGATTTGCAAATTTACGGCCATATCGAGAAGAAACTAGTCAAAAACTATACCGGTATTTTAGTTTTATTTTTGTGACAGATATGTAAGCATTTGGCCGCTATCTCAGCTGATGGAAAGTGATTATGCTTACCTAGAAGATACCTATTTACTCTAAACTTTAAGACTCCCAGATTATACTGTTCAGGGAACAAAGACGCGGGCAGTGAGTTCCACTCCTTCGCTGTACGGATAATAAATAATAATATTAATTTAATATTTATCCTGAAGTTAAAACTATCGTGAGTATTATGTTAGTATTACACATTATGTTTCATGAGTCGGGTCTCGCCTCTCCGCACGCCACCGCGTATCGCGCGTCTGACTCATCCTGATGAAGGACAACTAATTTGTCCGAAACTAGTCGACTACAAAGTAAGTCGAAATTTTCGTGTTTTAAGCCGAATATAACATTGAATTATAATTTATCCTGAAGCTTATTTCAAGACGGTACCGGTATATTTAAGTACCTCAGTCCTAGCTTCAGATACAAATAACACCCATAGATCACATTCGCGAGACACGGCGGCCATCAATCGGCTTGTCCGTCTGTCTGTTTGTCACTGTCTATTAGCAGCTATTTCTACACGAGTGTTATATTGTAAGCGGATGTCTGAGTATTTCTGGAGTGTTCCTGGGTGGCAAGGTCTTTGATATTTGGGATGCCTGTCTATTGACAATGTATGGATGGAATTTATGGAAATAAAAACAAACAACACACACTCACAGCCCCATACTAAGTTCAAATACTTGTATCGTGGGTGCCGGAAACATTTACCAGAAACGGAAATGTCCCTTGGGATGGGAAAATTGTGCTCCTGCCGGGAATCGAACTCAGGACTCACGAGTCGTGAAAAGGTTATAATAATGAAATTTTTTCATTAACTTTATAAAATTCAATCATTTTTAACGTAGAGCTTATAGTGTATTCTGTAATACGAGTCAAAGGACAATAGGCTGCCTGAAATATTATATTTTGTCCGTTCCGTCATTTTTTAATATAATATTGGAAACGTTTTTTTGTCAATCAAACAAGAAATGACGAAGATATAGTGCGTCGAGATTCCGAGTGACGTCACACTTCAGTACACTTTTTACAGAGGCGTGACGTCACGACCCCCCACTCCCGAACTTTGACGCTCTTTATCTTTGTCAATTGATTTGTAAAAAAAGGCATCACCTCGTTGTTTTTATTTTGCTGCATTTTTATTATCTCGTTAATTAGTAGATTTTCAGGCGACTTGGAACCGCTTAGAAACTGGGTTCAGGGTCTCCTTACTCAATAAAATTCAGTGAGTTTCATTCTATTTAAGACGGAATAGTTTTGAGACGTTAATAACTACACAAACCGTTGACTATAAAGTCGTCAGAAATACTACTAATAAGTGATTCAAACTATTATCCATAAATCAATCGACTCTGATGAGTAACAATTGGTACCAAATAACCTTAGATTGACCCTATCAGACCTGATCTAATGAAATGCGTGAAGAAGTAAGAGCTATTTCATGCGGGGCTAGCGTCGCGTCGTTTGCACATTCGGCGGAGGCGGTCAATGCGGATCATCTCTCCGTAACCTTCCGAATCTCGTTATCCCACTTATCGACAGTGACAGAGTGGCATACCAATTGATGCGGTTTTTAACTGACTTCAAAAGAGGAGGTTCGCAATTCGACTGTATGATTTTTTTTGTATGTATGTTACGCGATAATTTCGCCAATTATGAATCGATTTTTTTTTATTTGGTAGTACTTCAGAGGTAGTCCCATATACATTTTATCGAATTATGTCAAGCCAAAATTAAAATATAAGTGGTGAAGTCCGATTCTTTATGCTTTGCTTGCGTTTAAATTACGACATAGCAAAACAATGTATAACAAAACTGCATTATCCCATGTAAGAGAGAAAACTTTACCGCATTCGCTGAATGTATAAAATCCATCTGATTCTCAAACATATGATAAAAAAACATGGCCTGATAAAAAAAAAACTCATCACATAATAATAACTTTTTTCCTCTTAACTATTTTTATTTTTCTAAACTGCCCATTAACATATTTGAATGTGCGTTTTCTTTTAAATCAGTTGGTACCTAGTTCGATTCCCGGTGGAAACACAAGCTTCAGAGTATGATTGTGTCTATGATGTAAATGTTTCCGACACCCACGACACAAGTCATCGAATTTAGTATGGGGCTGTAAGAGTAAAATAGCTTACGTTTTGTTATTATTATTATTAATAATGAAGTCCAGCATGATGGGAACACTACCCACTGGTAGTGGCTTGAGCACTTAAGTTACCTATAAGCTTGATGTCTTGTAGATAACTTAGATCTTTGCTGTATATAGTTTTAGTTTATTTATAGGAAATATAGGCAATTGGCCCGTAGGTTGTCACATATAGCACTAAAATGTATAATGAAGTTCGATCAGGTATTTTTTACTATTAACAATTTAATGTGGTGTTATTAAGATTCATAATTCATGTCACACACAAATATCAACTTCTAGAATATACCTGCGTTACTATTTTACGGTACAATACCTCATGATAATATCAAAGGAACATTTCTTATTTACAGATTTGTCTGACGCATAGAAAAATAACAGTATATTAACTAAGCACAAGTTCCCACGGAAAATTTGTTTTTCTGGTTCTGTTTGTGATTGCGTGTGTGATGTGAATGTTTCCGGCATCGAACTTAGTTTGGGGCTGTGAGTGTGTAAGCGTCTAAAGCGTCTATGTCTTTATCTGTTTTACATTATAACTATAGGCACACTGATATGCTTAATTTCAAAGTAAAGGAAAAGAAAATATCATAGTGAAAGCCGGTGTATAGAATAAAATAACTTTTATTATCTTTAACAATACCTACATATATTGCATTATACTAACTATAATTAATAATGAGATGTACATTGATAGATACGTCCAATACATTTCAATTAATATCTTCGACCGCATCTTCACTTTCCATCAGGTGAGATAGTGGTCAAATGCTTGCCTATCAAACATAAAAAAAACAAAAATATAGAAACGTAAATACCTTTTACATTGATTTTGATAAGTAAACCATCGTTTTTTAATAATTTAATAATAAATTAAAAAGTTATCCCTGGTTTAAAATAACATATTTCATCAGAAAAACATAAGTAACGATATTAAATGATTTTGTTTAATGTTGTAAGATAATAAAACGTGGGGTAACTTGAAGTTTTTTTTTTATTTTAAGTATAAAGTTATATTTGAAAGGCCCCTGTACTTGCAAAATGCGCAATTACGTTTCTATGTCATCTATATTTTTAACAAGCCAACAGCGTATAAAATTAAAACTGATAATAAATTACTTTTTAATTTATTGCCCGAGATCCCATACTGCCATAACCCCTCCCATCACATCTGAGGGTTGCAACTAATTTCATAAAACACCATCATATAACTTGCGACCATTAGGTCTATCATAGACGAGGAATGACGGAGATGAGTTCTTTTTTTCGTCCACAACAGTTGGATGAAAGTTGTTCACCGACTTTAGAAAATAAAGTGGTTGTCCAAACACCGATTGAAACTGCAAGTCCAAAAAGAAAAAAAAAATACGAAAAGCCAAAAAAAAAATCAAAAAAAAAAAGAATGAACAATTTTTTCACGAACGTTAGTTTGTGGTAGATATATGTTTATATAAGATTTTGCCACTGCTAGGCATAAAACCCGTACCAAGGACGTAAAAAATTACCAAACTACCTCACTGCACGAATAGGTAACATTAACTCCTATTTTACAAGACAAATATTTTTGTCTAGTTGAAGCAGCGGTAATCAATAATTTTTCAAATTACTGTTGGGGTGTACGGGATTTTGCTTGGGTGATTTCCCGTGAATCCACTCGTGACTGGTGTGGCTAGTAGGTACACCGGGACCACAGAGTATATCATAATAGTCGCTAGTGCTATGCGAGGTAGGAAGCTGACGCACGGTTTTTAAAATGTGTCGAGCTGATTAAATGCGTTCGTCTGTGATAGCCCTAAATCGAAAATCGATCGAATCTCAAGTTAATTGCTACAACTGTTGTTTATGTTCACAATTAACAATAAATAATATATAGTAATCTCATTAACCTAGGCTCGACGATGTAGTTTTAATTGAATTATTATTATTGACTGTGTGGGAGTTGGTAAACGGTTTGGTAGAGAATCAATGTATTATTGATTTAAATTTCTTGAAAATGCGTTATTACACAAAATTGATAGTAATGTAGCTGTTCCCCACAGCTTTGCCCGCTTTTTCCAAGTTAAAAAACAGCCTAGTGTTAATCCCAGGTATAAACTATGTACATTTAAAATTGCATCCAAATCCATATAGCCGTTACACCGTGAATAAGAAACAAACATACTTAAATATTTATACATTTTGAACTGCCTGTTGGTTTGTTAGGTACGTGGTCGCCTTCTAGCAGGGATATCGGGTTGGATTTCCGGTGAAAACACCAGTTTTTTTCCGCAAGGGAATTTTGTTTCTGGTTCTGGTTGTGATTGTGTGTGTGATGTGAATGATTTTGGCACCCACGACACAAGTCGAGGATGTTGGCCGTATATTGTAGGCCGATAAGCATACTATAATGACTTCTGATTTGAAACTTTCCACCTCATTCGCACAAACTTAATCTATTCAGGATCAAAATATCAAAATCGTTTATTCACATGGGCCCCAAAGAGGCACTCATGAACGTTAATGATTCTACTGCCAGATTCGCAAAATTAAGATGCAGTAGTGTAATAACAATAACTACCTCATCTTAATTAGTTAGGCATACCTAATTACTCACACTAAATGACCCGTAATAACTAGGAAGCACTGATTGAGAGACATACTTGTCTTTGATGTCTTGAATACATTTTTGTGAGATTTTCAACCCTTTTAATGGGGTTTAGAGTATAAAGCTGTTTGGTTAGGAAAGCCAATTGACGGACTAGACTGTTGATTAATTTGTTCAAGAATAGCCGTATTGTCAAGTGTCTGATGCGCTTTGATGTGCTGATGTCAAGATAATCTTAGTTCTATTTCAATCTGAACAGCGCAAGCGACGAGAATTATATATCCCTATTTTCCCTGTCATATTATCACACAAGTAATATAATTTGATATAAACTCACACACATTTTGAACAATTAATTGACAATTGTTTCGGCTTCATTCGGAAGTACGAGATGGGAAGCGACGACGAGCGTTCCACACTCTCCCTGAAGAGAGATAACTTCCTTTTAAATTTTAATTTACTAGTAATATAAATTCGATAGTTTGTGTGTAACTTATATTTAGTTCGATGACTTGTGTGATGGATGCCGGAAACATTGACATCGTTCACACAATCACACCCAGAACCAGAAACACAAATTTCTGTTGCGGAGAAAACTCGTGTTTCCGCTGGGAATCGAACCCAATACCCCGGCTTAAAAGGCGAATGCGCACTCAACTAAGCCAGTTCAGAGTTTAGTTTTAAAATTACTTCAAATTCATTATATAATACTCACGATAGGTTTGACTTTCAATTTGATTAAACTTATTAAATTTTAACTCGGTTTTATAGTACCTAAATACAAACATGGTGACATGTCTTGATGTGTGACCCAAATAAAACAATAGAGTGAAAAGCTTTCAGCTTCTTCGCTGCAACTTTGCGCCACGAAAATAGTTTATTTTTTTTCATTTACACGAAAAATTCGTATTGTAATGTGTGAAAGTGTCATCATATTTCATTTTGTGCCGGATCACTTAGCTTGCCACTGTTTCCATTGCTCAACGGATTTTTCTTAGATTTTATCTTTGGTGATTTTATTTCTGTTGAAACGGTATCTTTTTCTTCTTATTTCAGTAAATGTATTCGTGTGTGTGGCCTTGGACCACACCATCACTAATCATTATTTGAGATAGTGGTCAAAAACTATCTACACTACTATATAAAGGATAAAAAAAAACAATAGTCGCTAAAAGATACATAATTTATTTATGATTTAATAAACTGTACTTACAAAATAAAATCAAAAGAAAATCTTTTGTTAATAAAGCCCATCTTTATAAACCAAATAGCATTCTAAAATAGCATTTCCAAGTTGAATAGCAATACTATTTTTTTGTGCTAAATAGACCAAACATGTTCCTGAAAATATTGTGTGTGCCTAGTACCCACGGACCCATAATGTATACCCCGAACGGTACAAACATATATCCTCTATCAAGGTTGCAATATTTGCGCCGTTTGAGGTTTCCATCGAGCAGTCCTGCCACTAGTCTCTGGAAGATGAGACGACGCGCGACGCCAGTTTATCTACACAAGTTGCATCCCACTCTAAAGGCCGTCCTATCTTACAAAAAATTTGCGTCATTCGCTTCAAGTAGTTATTATCTTTAAGATATAAAATCAATAGATTAAGTATGAAATACCAAATTTACTTATCTAGTTAGTCGATTCTCGTGCCGTCTTCGACAATGGCTACCCTTACAACACTAGTGGCCACTGTCCGGCCTGTGCCGTCCAGATAGTGGCCTATGATTTAACGCTCAACTTTTGACACAACTAAGCTTTTTGGACACGGCCGCCTCTTGCCTATAAATAACGTCTTACGTGATAGAGGATGGCGTTAGATGGAAGAAGCAAGCGGAGATTGGTGAAAGGTCTTGAACGTACTGTCGTTGAAACATTACTTTTGTATGAGTCATGGTTTGCCGTCTAAGACTCTATAAAGGAGGGATGCCGTCCAGCCAGCAGCGCGACCTGAAATATACAGACTGGCATGTATTGGCTTGTTTATTACAACGGCTTTTTTTTTTTTATTTAGTATCCCACTTTTACAACTTTTTCACTGTACTTTTGTAAATTACACGTAATACGCAAATGTCATCAAGAAGGTAAAGATGATTTTTGTAAATACGACAGATATACATTTAGAAAACCTTCATGAAATCTTAAGAGAACTTCGAAGTTTGGTTGGGTTCCATTACGGATGTTACAGATGCCGAAAATTCATATTATTTGATGATGTGCATTTTTTCCAACAACCATTGTTGAACAATAATAATTAAATATAATTTATTAAATTGTTTCATTTAAATGGGCAAACTTATAAAAACAAATGCGATGGTCAATTATAATCACGTCAGTAACTTTCAAAATAGCAAATATACCAATAAATGCAATATACAAAAATACCAAAAAATTCGAACTTGTACCATACAAAAATTCAATCTTTTGGTTGTTCATGATAAAACGCGCATGTACATACTTAAAATTTTTGTTTGATCCAATAAACGTAGGTTGGTTTCCCATCTCGATGATTTGAGCATCTGTGATTTTGTTGTCTATTGATGTATATAATTTTTTCTATCTCGCTATCTACGGGCCAGTCGCCTATATTTCCTAAAACTAAACAAAAATTATATACATAGCCTAACAGAGATTTTAAAAAAAGAAGAAGTAAACACAGCAAACTTAACGACAAAGTAGCTTACGTTTTAGACAGGCCGTTTCTTGAAACTTACTGTCCGTAGATATACATATTGATTATATGAATCTATCTTTTTTTCGAATTGCATTTATCAAGTGAGATTGTGGGGAAATGCTTGCCTATCGAGCATAAAAAAACATAATCCGTTCAGCTCTTGTTTATGGCAAACATCATCATCATTATGACAATCATACAGAAACAGAACTTAACAATATACAATTAAAATCCCACAAAAAAAACACAGTCGAATTGAGAACCTCCATTTATAAAGTAGGTTAAAAACAGCTGGTGTGTGAAGTAAATTATGTTACTCATACATATTTCTTCATCCTACATAATAAAATACTTGTATTTCATTTGATAAGCTCCAAAGTTCCTACAAATCTTATCTGAAACTTTCTTCGGCCACCCCTCTGACGACCACTTTAGTCGCTATAAACGCATATATTATAATAATAAAAACATATATTATTATAATAAAAACACTATAATTTCGGACACAGGATCGTTGGGAAGCGAGCTCGAATTTTTATTGACTGTGAGTTGGAAAAGATGAAAGTAGCAGAGTTTTTAAGAAGGTTCAGTAGAAATTTTTGTTTGATTTTTCATAACAATTATTTTGTGTAACTCTTTTTACGGCAATTTTTTTTTAACATTGCTCCTGGAATAAAATATATTTACTCATGTAAAAGTGTTTTATAGGAAGCGTTTGTTGAATAACTTTATATCTGTACAAAAATTACTACAAGCCACCGAGTTCAAAGGTAACTCGAGTGTTTAAGTCTATTCCGAGTAGACACGAGTAGTATGCTTATCAAGCATTGCAGCTTTGAATGCTCAAACATTAAGCTAATTAGTGATCTAATAACAAGCTGATTAGGTAAAGAAATAGGGAATATGCATGATTTTTTAACATATAAAAATAAATCTTTGAAAATTCGAGCAATGTCCGAGTAATTATAAACGCGCCCATTTTGGCGTTCAAATTCACATGTACCCAAATAGGCACTTTGAAAGTTACTTTTCCTCCTTTGACGTTCACAATCCAATCCAAGTTGACCGCCAGCTACCAGAAAGTTGATCAATTATCGACATCAAAAATAAGTGAGCTAACGTCACGAATCAGCTAATAGTGTGCGTCTTTTTATTTTTAAATTCCTATGCACTTTTATTACTTATTATAATTTGAAATTCCCAATTAAAAAACATTTAAATAAGATAGTGATGTTATAGATGTTATTGTATGGCTATAAATATTTATAAACAATACCTTAATCATAAATAAATCTCAGGCATATTCCTATGTGTGTGCATATTAATGAACTGCCCGTTGGCTAAGTCGGGTGAGCGTTCGCCTTCTAAGCAGTGGTAAGTATCGGGTTCGATTTCCAGCGGGCACACAAGTTTTCGCCTAAAGGAGCACTTGTGTTTCTAGTTCTGGTTGTGATTGTGTATGTAATTTTAATTTTAAGTTTCCTGTTCCCACGATACAAGTCATCGAACTTACTGTGGGACTGTGAATGTAAAAGCGTTTATTTTTTATATCATTTATATAAAAATCAACGTACAATAATTTTTCAGTAAAAAAAAAACATCAAAATACGTGAAAAATACACACACAATATACAAAACTTTTTGAAACAACAACAAACATGGAAAAATATATCAGCAAAAACCCTTACATTGTCTACACAATCAACTGGGTAAAGAAATCAACCGGGTCACTGTCTATCAAGGAATAACACAACGGACATCAAGCCTATTTCGTCGTTTCCTCTTCAAGCGGAACCCTAATAAATTGTGTACATATAAAACTTTACGACGAGTCCGTCAATGATAGAGACTTCTCGAATTGCTGACTCTCAGGCGACTTGAGGAAATCTTTCCTTCAAATTATATGTAGCAATTGCAAATAAATGAATTTAAGTGTGATTCTTTTTATCAGCAACAGCCAAGTGTTTTGATATTTGAAATTCTGAAGTTTTGAGAATTCTGGTACCTTATTTATCGTAAAATATGGAGTGTATAGTGATTATGGTAAACGCTTCTCTTTTAGGAATCAATTTCATTATGGAAAGATAACAAGAATGTTTCTTAGAAGTCTCTTAAGATTCAAATCCAAACAATTTTACTTAAAAAAATCAATTGAATGTCATGTATTAAACGATATAATGTAATCAACTTATTAGTTTATCATCATCATCGGCTCTTCTGCTCTAACTTGACTGTAGGTTACACCCATGATTATAAAAAGAAAAACATAAAATATTTTAAATAAATATAATATAATATAACATAATTTGGCTCAACGTATTAGCATTGCAATTCAGGGAGGCAATGCCGCCAGCATGATGGAAACCTACTGGTAGTAGACTAGAACAACTAGAACCGCAAACACAAATTTTCCTCTGGGAGAAAACTTGTTTTCCCGCCGGGAATCGAACCCGATACCTTGCTTAGAAAACGAACGCTCACACAACCAACGGGCACGTCAAACGAGCCTTTAAACTTTCGAGATGTATGAATAAGGGAGTAGACTTCGAGTTGAATCTTTGGTTACATCAGACACGAACCAAGGAAGACAACTGCCTTCCTAGATGTAAGTTGTAAGTAGTTTTACTTCATCCAAGTTCTTTGATTTAGCTTTATTTTGGAGCACTCCGTTTTTTTTTTTTTATGTTGAATAGGCAAGCATTTGACCACCATCTCACCCGACGGAAAGTGACGATGCGGCCGAAGGTGTGACATGCTTGCCTAGAAGATTCCTATTCACTCGAGACTTGAAGACTCCCAGATTATACCGTTCGGGGAACAAAGACGCAGGCAATGAGTTCCACTCCTTCGCTGTACGGATGATGAATGTAGAAGCAAAACGCTTTGAGCGAACTGGAGGTATGTCGACCATAAATGGATGACGTTTAATAGTTTGTCTTGTTGTTAGATGGTAAAAAGGGCATGGGGTAATTAAGTCATGTAATTCCTGTGCACACTTTCCAAAATGTAAGCGATAGAATACCGATAAGCTTGCCACCTTACGTCGGTGACCGAGACTTTGCAACCTGGACTCGATTAGCTTACTGTCGCCAATGAGTCTTTTGGCTCGCCGGTCAATAGATTCAAGAGCTTCTAACTGGTACTTGGCGGATCCATCCCAGAGGTGACCGCAGTACTCCATACACGATCGGACTTGAGCTTGATAAAGGTTAAGAAGCTGTCCCGAAGTGAAGTACTGCCTGACCTTAGCGAAGATAACCCAGTTTCTTAGCGGCCAGTTGTGCTCTAGCTTCTATGTATGTGCCAAAATTAAGGTTCGACGATAAGGTAACGCCAAGAATCTCAAGCTTGTTCGCCATCGGTATTGCTACATCTTGGAAGGTCGGAGATAGATGGAATGGTCTCCGTTTTGCAGAGAAGAGACACGCCTGTGTTTTTGACGCATTGAATCGAACTAAGTTGGCATCGCCCCAATCGGACACGGCCATCAGGCTCGAGTTCAATCGTCTGATCATTGCCTCTCTTTGTAACTGGACTTGTATCTCATCAGCCCGTGCATTGGATAGGTATCTTTCGACAACAGTGCTGTCGTCTGCGTACCCAAAGATACCGGGCTTTAGCAGATCGTTTATATGGAGCAAAAAGAGCGTTGCCGAAAGAACAGACCCTTGAGGTACCCCGGCATTAATAGCCATTAGATCGGACGAGCAGCCGTCGACGACAACTCGAATCGATCGTTCCCTCAAGAAATCCGAAATCCAAGCGCATAAACCGGGAGGTACACCATACGCAGGAAGCTTGCCTATAAGGCTGTCATGCCATACCCTGTCAAAGGCCTTGGAAATGTCAAGCGATACCGCAAGCGCTTCGCCGTGTTTTTCCAAGGCCTCACTCCATATATGAGTGGCATACACAAGAAGGTCTCCTGTAGACCGGTTCTGGCGAAACCCATATTGCCGGTCACTCAGGAGGTCATTCGCTTCAAGGTAGACTAGGAGCTTCTTGTTCAATACACGTTCCATTGTCTTGCAGAGAATGGACGTGACTGAGATGGGCCTATAGTTGGCAGGGTCGGCACGACTTCCTTTTTTGGGCACTGGTTGCACGTTGGCTAACTTCCATGCTTTTGGCACTTGACCAGACGACAAAGAGAGGCGGAAGAGGCGTGTCAGAATCGGAGTCAATTCAGGCGCACATGTCCTCAGCATTATGGCTGGTATCCCATCAGGGCCACTGGCCTTGTTCACGTCCAGATTGCGTAGGGCTTTACGAACATCGATCTGTCGAATGCGGATTTCCATCATGGACGACTCGCAGACAGATAAGCTCGGAGGCACAGCACTACCAGCATCTAGACGTGAAGATTCCGCAAAGAGTGAAGCAAACAAGTTTGCCTTCTCCGTAGCGGTGTGAGCCAATGACCCATCAGGCTTCAGTAGTGGAGGCAGTGACGGACGGCAGAAGTTCGCTTCAACCGACTTAGCCAGGGACCAAAATGCTTTACTCCCTGTAGGATAGGAAGCAAGTTTGGCACCTATTCGGCTAATATGGTCAAAGCGTGCCTTCTTAAGAACCTTTTTACATGACTTAGCGGCTTTGTTAAAGGCTTTCTTCTTTTCGCGAATATCCTTAGCCTTGCAGATTCGAGCATCAGCCCAAGCGGTGTAGGCTTCTTGTTTTAGCGCTATAGCGCTACCACATTCGGCCCCAAACCAAGGGCGAGCTTTGCTGGACAGAGGTACGTCTGAGAATGGAATAAAGTATTCCATGCCTTGACGCAGCACATCCACCACAGCATCCGCACAAGCAGAGGAATCGCTGGAAGAAAAGCATACATGCCGCCAAGGATAAGAAGCGTAAAAGGAACGCAACTCATCCCAATCTGCCGACTTGTATCGCCATATCCGCCGGGTGCCTGTGAGGCTGTGATCGGGCGGAGAATGGACAGATACAGACTTCACCAGACAATGGTCGGAACTACCAAGAGGTGATGATACCGACACGGAATATCGGTCTGGATCTGTTGTCAACAGAAGGTCCAAGCAATTGGCTGTATGGCCATCAATATCTGGTATCCTTGTTGCCTCTTGGACCAGCTGGGTGAGGTTGTGCGTCAAGGCTAACTTGCGCATCTCTCTCCCAGCATGGTCAGTGTTCTGGTATGGGAATAGCCACTCCTGATGGTGGGCATTAAAATCCCCCAGAAACACTATTTCAGCAGAAGGATACCTTTGATGAGCCACATCGGCCGCCTCACTGAGATGTGTCATGAGCCTGATTGTCTCCGCGTCTCCTGAGTGCGAACGGTAGACACCGGCATAAAGAATCTTCTCCATGCCAGTGTCCACTAAAACCCAAATGGTAGACAAACTGGGGTCTTCAAGGTTTCGGAGACGCCGATAGCAGATGTCATCGCGAACGTACGCGCAGACTCCCGAGCGTGGCTTGAATTTATGCTCAAGGGTGTAGCCTGGGTATGCTAGGTACGACGCGTCAGCTGGACATCTGATCTGCGTCTCCGTGAGAAACAGTAGGTGGGGTTTAGCGGTCTCCAGATGGTGATGGACCGGTGTGATATTTGTGTGCAATCCTCGGATATTTGAGAGGTGCACTTGCAAGGAGAGGACGTGCTTCCGCTGTTTTAACGTTTTCCTTTTTCTGTTTCTCATAATGTATAGGTAGTATAGGTGAGAAGATGAAAGTGAGTCGCGGCGCTGGCTCTTTGACTCAGGACATACAACAAAAAATAACTACATCAGTGGGGAACCAAACCGGAGACCGCGGGGACGCCCGAGCCCCCCCAAGAGTGTCCATTGGGTCCTCTCATCCGGTCGCCAACCGGCACGATGGCGCACTCCTGGGATTTTTCGTCAGATGGCGGGGCAGCCTTTCATGAGTGGCTAGCTCACTACTTGGGCCCCCAACTATCTGCGGTCGGCCAGCGGAGAACCGTGCCTCGGATCCCGCTGCTCTCCGAGTTTGATTACCCGATGCAGCGTTATTGTGTATGCCATTCCAGTCTAAAAAGCAGCGCAACTAAACACACATTTTCCTCTACACGGCTGGCCCGGACAACATGGTGGAACGCGAATCGATCGCTTGGCACCATGACTTTGTCCGGGGGGTGGTATGAAAGCCGTCGGCCAAGCCTCCCACCTCTTATCGTTTGCTCCTTAGCACCACCCAGGGGCCACGTGTAGGACATCGAGGGCTAAATCCTACGGACGTGAGCAAATATGGACCCCCAAAAGTAGCGCTTTATGCGTAATCTTTTGACACTGTAACGCACACTTTTATTTATGTCAACTCTTAAGCGACACCGCTTTATGGTTGATATTCCACAAATGCGAACGAAACGTTTTGCCTCCACATTCATTATGCGAACTGCAAAAGAATGGAATTCCTTACCTGAGTCTGTGTTCACTGATAAATACAATATGGGAGTCTTTAAGTCGCGAGTGAATAGGCATCTTCTAGGCAAACGTGCTCCATCTTCGACCGCATCGTCACTTACCATCAGGTGAGATGGCGGTCAAACGTTTGCTTATTCTGGATAAAAAAAAAAAACGTCTCACAGTATCAAAAACCTACATATTACTATGTTAAAACATTCAGGCAGCTCAAAAATCTCTAATGCTGAACTACTCATTAGTTCACGAGAAGCAACCTTTGAAACACACCCGCATATTAAACATCTGTCAAGTTGAGATTGCATCACAAGTTGTTCTAGAGGATGTCAGGAGATCCGTGTGCAGTGTGCATTACGTCAGGTAACATAAATACCTTTCGATATGCTGATATCCTGGTGCTTGGCTATATTTCCTTATTTTATTAATTGCTTACGATAATTCTACGAGACCGAATCTTTAAAAATCGTGTAGTTTTAATTAAATACATAGAAAAATAATAGTATTTTATTTGTAAACCATTTTGCTATGGTAAGTAGAAATCTAAACCCCGAATCCAAACTCTCTCCGGATGTCTGTATATTTTACCGATTTCAAAAAAGGAGTAGGTTCTTAATTCAACTGTATTTTTTGTATGCCTCATACCCTTTTTTGTAGATAAACCGATTTTTATGATTTAATTGTTTTTATATTTATATATTTATTTATCGTAAATTAATGAATGAACTATGGGCATCTTTTAAAACTAATAAATTGTTACTATAATGAGCTAAAAGTCTTGCAAAAGCTAAATCGGATCTGAAATACATATTATGATTGAAGTTTGTTTGTAGTTTATATACCTATACTTAATTATGTATTTAGTGTTTAAGAATGTAGTAAAAAGAATTGTGAAAAAAATGCGCCGCGCAGTTTTTTACCAGGTTGATTTCGAGATGTAATTTTGTGAATATGGCAGTAGAGTCATGAGTGCCTCTTTAGGGCCCATGTGAATAAATGATTTGAATTTTGATTATATTCAGCAAAAAAGCTTTGATTGATACGGATAAAGCTCTAAGGCTCGGTTCGAGCAAACCCGCAGGACACACTTAGTCTAATCTCCAAACAAAAAGGCCTAATTCCAACACCATACATTAAGCCATGTACACACCACTAGATGAACTGATAAAGATAAAGACTGACGGCTGCCAGCATTGTTGATTGGGCCTTATCGCGGTGTGTCCTAGCTTTATGGTTGATTAAAAGCGGTTGGATTTATTTATGGCTGTGCTACTGGTAGCAGTCGTGCTACTGGCTTATGAGCTAATATCATAAATTAATCATCATTAACTAATTTTTGATGACATTTGTTTAAAAAGCAGGTTCTAAATTAGGTCACTAAGAGCCGTAGTTGTACGATACTAATAGAAAGAAATAAAGAGAAAGAATAATACAAATAGGTAAAGTTTTGATTTCGAGGACAAAATTTTACTTATCTAGAAACACAGACTCAGGCAGCGTCGGACTGGCCATATAGTCGAGGTGGCATTTGCCAGCCGGGCCCCAGTCTGCGCAGGGCCCCCACGGACCTGGCTTGCGGGGCTTGCGGCAACCGTAGGATAGAAGGCCCGCGCAGGCTAGGTCCCAGCTCTTGCGATCTAAATGTAAAACTAGATCAGATAGTTCGTCCAAACAATTAGAGAGAAATGAAATAGAGAAATTCGAAAAATGGTTGAATCTGAGCAGGCCACTCTCTGAAACTAGTTTTGAAAAAATTTTTTAACGGCTATAACTTTTGATCAAATCAACTTATTTAGATGTGTATCATTATAGCGTAATGCATTACATCTTACATTGTTTCATAGATTTAAAAAAAAAGAAATTACCCGGGCCTGTGGTCAGCCACCCGGGCCCTTCTGGCCCAGTCTGACTCAGGGAAGGAGAGCAATCCTTTATAGTGCGCATAATGGACGTGGAAGCAAAAAGCTTCGAGCGTATTTGTGCAATATCTACCATGTATTAATGTATATTTAACTATGTATAATTAAACAGGAGATGAAGAATTATATCGTAGAATTCAGTGGCACTCTTTCCGATATGATTTATACGCAAGCAAAGTTTAAAAAAAAAACCGACTTTACCGCTTTATCCCCGGAATCCTTGAAGAGTGGGACTAACTCGAGTAATCAAGTAATATAAATAAAGAAGCACTGAATCAATTTTGATAAAATTGATATGGAACTACTTCTATAGTATGACCAACCAAACAAATAGATAATCATCAAATGTAACCTAGAAAATAAACCTTCTCCTTGAAGTCGATTAAAATTACCGAGATTGTCGCTATCTTGCGACTTGGCACTAAAGCCTTTTAAGTTGTTCATTAAGCATAAGTCTCTTATAAATACGTCTCTTAAAAATAAGTACTTACAAATAAACTTTCGCATTTATTATATTTTGAGGTCAGTGTGATAAAAAACAGTGCCTAATAGCTATTCTTTCAAAGAAGAGATATAAGATGTTACTGCACACATATTTTTTTGTATTTCTTATAAATGACAGCATTTTACGACCTTTCCGATACGTTGTAAAAAAATCGTAAATTGCAATTTAGGAATAATGTCCGAACCCGTTTTGATCAGACGTGAATTCGCGGTAAATTTACGATTAATAAAAGTTCAATCGGTTTTTGCGCAGGCACGGCAATTCTTTTCCGCTTGTGCATAAAGTTATTGAACTAACGATTTTTTATTAATGATAAGGAAATAAGCAAGACGCTTTTCTGATGGTAAGTAAGCGATGTGTATGGCTTGTCCTTCATTGCCTAGCTGATTGTGTCTTTACGTCACATGCCGTTCGTTCGAGCCTGGCGCGTCCAGTGCGTGGCAGCCAAACTTACGGCACTTACGTTGAAGTAATTTTCAACTGCTGATCGTTTTTACGAAATCTTTTACTACATTTTTAAGCGCAAATTAATATGTTCTCAAAGACACGCATCCTCTCACCACTTAAACGTAAGATACGCGACTTTGCCTTTCACACTGGCGGTGTATAATCGTAAACGCGACGTTATGTTCGACGTAAGCGCAATTTGATGCGTCTGCACCGATGCATTGCGATGCAGTGCGTTTCCATTGAGTTCTACTCTTTAGCTTGTGCCTTAGCGAAAGTTGAACGCAAAAGCGAAACGTTTTGAGCAAACTGGAGGTATACTAACCATATATGTATTATGTGTGACAATTTTTCTTGTTGTTAGAAGGTATGGAGAAATTAACTAATGTTATTCTAGCACACTCTCCAAAATTTAAGCAATTGAATATAGGATTGCTACCTTGCGTCGGTGACCGAGATTTTATAAATTGGACTTGACTAGCTTACTATCGTTAATGAGTCTTTTGGCTCGCTGGTCAATGGATTCAAGAGCTTCTAGCTGGTACTTGGCGAATCCAGACGTCGCCGCAGTACACCATACACGGTTTCCACATAAACAACGAAAACAAACCCCAATCAGGTCAAATTGGAACGTGTCAAAAGTTCGAAAGGATCGATTCGGGCGCCAATAATCAAGAATCAATATAAAAATCGTAAAACTTTTATCGTAAAAGCTATAATCGATTCCAGCATCGTTACAGTGCGATTACGATTACAATGTAAATCGACAATCGAGATGTAAGTGTTGATATTGGTGATATCGATATGCTACGAGTTAAAGTTAAAAGTAAATTGTTTTTAAATTAATAAGGTGATACGGTATTCGAGTGATAAAAACAACACTGTGGCGAAACTTGATGCGTAAGAGAAGGGTGCCGTTATTTCTGAGGACTCTTAACTTTGAAGCGTCTTTATAGCGTTAAAAGATTACTTCTCGAAATAAGTTGATCTTAATTTACCACCCAGAAGAAAATATCGAAGTTAAATTGATTTTTATACGAGTTTCATTCAGGTGTTCCAAAATCGCCTTTAGACTTACATTAAAGTGAAGCTTCTTATGGGAGGGCTTTGAAATTCTGTTCCGCAAGCTTTTTGTGTGACGAAAAGTGGTGGGGTAAACACTGAGGATTGGTGAATAGGTATCTTCTAGGTAAGCGTGCTACATCTTCAGCCGTATCATCACTTTCGATCAGGTGAGATAGCGGCCAAATGCTTACCTACCATAAAACAAAAAACCATAAAAAAATAATTAAAAAGCATTCATTAAGATTTTTTTTTTTAAATAAATAGGCAAATGTATTTAATAAACAATTCTAACTTTTATGATATTAATATTTAAGTAAAAATGCATATATAACATTAAACTAAATACTAAATTAAAATTAAATAAAAAAACTATAATTAGATATAAATATGTACAAAACTTAATCTAATAGACCGCTACCAGTAGGCAAAGTACCCAAAATTCTTTAAGATTAAGTCACGCCAATTTTCGTTTAATTAAATTTAAAAGTTATAAATAAAAAAAACTATGGTTACTTGTTACGAATGGTTATGGAACTGAAAACAAAAAAAAGTCATTAACCTTTCGCAATTATGTTCGATCGTAACAATTTACGATATAGCTTATGACTTCCATATCATAACTCATATCTTCGTTTGAGTACCTTCCTACCTAATTTACTGATTAGTACCAAAACAATAGACCATTCCATCACGCCCCATACTTTCGTTTTCCATACATCAAGGAGTACCATCCAGTAGTATGTACATCCGTAGTTATGGATACAATCTATACGAACCTCTATTAGAAGCATTTTTAGTAACAATTATAGCGTCAAAAACGCTTGATTTTTTATTTAGTATAATTTTTTGTTCGATATTCTTCGGTTACAAAAAAAATTAAGGCCTTAAAATCGAACGAATGATTTTATATCCATTTACGTTTCACGAGATGAATAAATTACTAATTTGTAGTCCTAAACTAAATTATAAGACCGCCATTTTAACCCATAGCTTAAATTTTCTTTTTTTATGTTCTAATGTAATTTGGAGTTCATAAAAATGTTATCTGTCTGTGTACATATTATTTAATTTTGTTGTAATAAAGTTAATTGTAGTCCAAATTCAGCGTTGCTGTGTTTCAAAGAGCACGGTAGACGTATACATATAATCCTGCTAAGATATCGGTTGGTAAGTTTTGTCAAATACATAAATTGGTAATAAATAAATTATTTCAGTAAAAAAAACACAAACTTACCTACTAATAATCAATAATGTAAACAATCACATATTAAAAAAAGGAATTATTCACAAAAAAACTATTACAATTTCAGTACTTTCAATAAAATAAACCTGACAGTAGTTGAAAAAGAATTAACAAATTAAAAATAAAAAATAATAATAATAATTAACAATTTAAATTCTATAATGAATTAACAAAGCGTTTGGTCGAAGCAACTCGTGACCAAAATGCTGGCAAATATTTTGGACAGAGATTGAGTATTGCCATTCAACGTGGCAATGCTGCCAGCATTTTGGGTACTTTGCCAACTGGTAGCGGTCTATTAGATTAAGTTTTGTACATATTTATATCTAGTTATAGTTTATTTTATTTTTTTCGTTTAATTTTAATTTCGTTTTTAGTTTAACAATAGATCAGTTTTACCTGAAAAAGATGTTTGAAATATCCTGACTCGGACCGCCCAATATATTATTATTATAATTCATCCATACCACATGCAAGCGTTTAAATGCACTGGCAAAAACCGCGCTTGGAAAAAAAGCTATGCATAAAGCCCTGTACTCACAAGTTCCTATCCGTAGATACGGACGGCTAGTCACATTGTTATACAACAAAACGGCATAAATCAGTCGTGTGCCCGAAAATTTCTATGCTTATGGCAATTAACAGAGCCGAGCGTGTCACTCGCTCACCCGATATGATTCATGGGTCGAGGGAGGTGCACATGGGTGAAAAAGTTATTTTGTTTTGAAGTTATTTTTGATGCGTCACGTTATGTAATTTTACAAAACAAAGGTATTATAGACTTAATTATATTATAATACAAATATCTAATATCTTTAAACGAGTAATTTTTGTATATATATATGTGTAATCTGGATCTCGGAAACGGCTCCAACGATTTCCATGAAAGTTACAGATTAGGGTTTTTTCGGCCCAAGGAATCGATTTATTAACGTTCCAGGTCCGAGAAATGCTCGGTGCCTAAACTGCATTTGAAAAACCGGGCTTAAGAAAGTATCAGCGGTATCTATTACGCCATGACCGATGTAAAATACTGTTTCTACTCGACACTAGATGGAGCTTTCTGAGGCTACAAATTCAAACACATTCTACTAAAAACAAAAAACCGAGCAAAGCTCGGTCATCCGGATATTTTATTATATAATATGTAATTCATAATAATCTTTCTTTATTTAATATATATAAAAATTACAACACATAAACATACTCATCACACTAATATTATGAGTGTGTTTGTATGTTTGTTTCTTCTTCACGCTCAAACGGTAGGACTGACACCCTGGTTAGGCTACTTTGTATGGCATTCCCGCGGACTTTCGCGGATAAAACCGCGGGTTACAGCTAGTATTTTCATAATGCCAAAATCAAATTACAACAGTCCCAAACAAGACAGCGCCTATCTCTTAAGAACCCTAGCAGACAAACTGTTAACATCGACTTAGGGCTAACTGTAGTGTTATACATAGCAGTCTATCTGAGTGACCTATTACAAAAAATAATATTCATAGTAAATTCAAAGTAAATAATTGTTAATGGCTTAGATATTTTTTTCTTTTCATGCTCCATAGGCAAGCACCTGAAAGAAAGCACCGGATCGAATGCTGCCGAAGATGTAGATAGATAGATAGATAGATAACGCTTTATTGACACACCTTACATGAATCACTTACAATATTTTTAAAAAACTTAATTTATAATGTACAATCGGTCTTATCGCTAAAAACTATCTCTTCCAGACAACATTTAGATAGAGATTTTAAATAATTCGGTAAATCGGGGGTGTAAATACAAGTTTGGAAAAAAATATATATACATAAATATATAGTAAGTTATATATATATAGGTATTTATACATAAAGTAAATAATTTCTATAAGTCAATACTAATAAATAAATATGTTTACAATATAAATACAAATATACAAAATATTATAATAAAGTAAGGATATTTGATACAGTTAAAAACAAATTTCTTTTTATTAAAAACTTAAAAACAAAGTTAAACAAAATTCTTATAAAAAAATTAAAAACAAATTTCATACATATCTCTCCTGCACCTAGCTTAAACAAGTTTACGCCTCGAAATATTGTTATTTATTGTTTTCATAATTAACAAGATTCGATGGCCAAACACAGTCTCTACCTACGAGACGAAATTTGAAGAGTGTAGTCGCAGCTTTATGTCAGGCAGATTTATATAAAAGCTAGCTGTGGCCTGAGGGGTTTACACGCAGAACGGACATTCGCATTCGGTCACGCAGTCGCAAAACGTCCCACTCGCAGAATGTCCCATTCTCAAATCGTCCCATTCACAGAACGTCCCATTCGCAGTACGTCCCATTCTCAAACGGTCCCATTCGCAGTACGTTCCATTCTCAAACCGTCCCATTCGCAAAATGACCCATGCATACATCACATTAATAACAATAATAAAAATGTACCTTTTCTTTATTGGATGGTAATCACAACACAATAATAATATAAAAATATTGACGAACGAACAAACGAACGCATTCACACTCACAGCCCCACACTAAGTTCAAAGACTTGTATCGTGGGGCCGGAAACATTTACATATCACACACACAAATACACCCAGAACCAGAAGCACAAATATCCCTTGGGAAGGAATTTGTGCTCCTGCCGGGAATCGAACCAAGAACCCACGGCGCAGAGGGCGGAGACCTGTCCATTGCGCCAACTGACATATTTTTCTGATATTTTTTTAGTACCTAATTAAACTAAAAACAATAGTACAATAATCAGTTACTACATAATCATCAAATACATTTTTTACTCATTTTAACAATAATTTAAATTATGCCTGTATATAAAAGGACATAAGTATTGTAAATATGTACAATACTTCTTAACTAAATATAAACGCTTTTACACTCACAGCCCTACACTAAGTTCGATGACTTGTGTCGTGGGTGCCGGAAACATTCACTTCACACACACACAGTCACAATCAGAACCAGAAACACAAATTTTCCTTAAGGAGAAAACTTGTGTTTCCGCCAGGAATCGAATCGTATATATATTTAGAACGTGCACCCAAACAAGCCAAAGAGCAGTTCAATAAGGTTACTTTAATCTCTTATCTACGGGCCAGTTGCCTTAAATATTGTAAATTTTTTATAAATACGAGTACCTATGAAACGTTATATATAAAACGTTCATGTCCTTTATGCAATTTAAGGTAGCCTGAAAAATACACCAAGACTGCCAACCAGTCCATACGATAAGATAAGCAAGCATGTCCTTATCCAGAGTTATAAGGTTACCAAGTAGCCTAAATACTTTGCTTCCACAATCATCATGTGTACTGCAAAGGATTAAAATTCATTGCCCGAGTCTGTTTCCTGATAGATATAATCAGGGAGTCTTCTAGCTATAAGTGAACAGGCATCTTCTAGACAAGCATGCTCCATCGTCGAACACATTTTCACTTTCCATCGGGTGAGATAGTGGTCAAACGTTTGTATTTAATAAAAAAAACTAGAAACTATGCTTATTTCTTATGGCAGTAGTCCAATTAGGCCGCGGTCCTTTTACGAACTCTATCACGGGTTTGAGTTTCCGCTGAAGGAAATGCATGGTGGCAGGACTTATTTAATGCTTTTCTGGCTTGGTACTATTTTATTATCTAAGTGCAATCGTAATTAACCACTCCTTAAAATATTAAAAAAAATTAAGTCATTATTGTTCAAATTCATTTACAATTGTAACTAAGCATACCAGCGTACCACAAATCATCCCTCACCAGCAGATGGAGAGGATGTCTAGACACCTGATATGAATCGAAATAAACAGGAACAAACGCTTTCACCCTCACAGGCACTGTAAGGACACTATATTCTAAGACTTGTACCACGACTGCATGAAATACATACATCACACTCATAATTACAACAAGAACCGAAACGGGCTTCGAACGTAGCATCCAGCATCCGCAGCGTAGAAGACAGAGTTGTAACTACGCCAACGGGCAGTTCGTAAATATATTATGACAAGGTAAATAAACATATGCCACGGCGCATTTGTTCAATGTCTAAGTTAGAAGTCATGCGTGCCCCGCGGGTCCACTTTTTATTCAAATTTATTTCTCCTATAGATGTTCAATCGAACTGATTCAAAGATTTCGTTATTTATTATTAAATGTCGGTTTTGAGCAGGGTGATTAGAGCTCAAATTATAGTTTGGAGGCGTTACGATAACATATTAGGTATATAAATTGAAGGTTAGTTAGTAAATTGTGTTGAAATATTAAAGTTAATTGCTCTGAATGATCTAGTGTTAGTTACTTTGAACAGCGCTTGTAATTGTGCCGAAATATCGAGATAATAATTTTTCACTGAATATACTAAAAATACTTATAAATATTCGTTTTTAACAATAATTGTAATTTTAAACGAAGTTTCACATATTGTTTGTATTTTCGAAAGTCGTACCGAGCACTTCAAGTGAATATTTGTTTGTTTATAATTATTTAATAAGCATTTCAATACTTACAAAATAATCGTCACCAAAACAATTTATACTTTTGAAGACAGTGTTGAATTAAATAGAAAATGTACACAAACCAGACAGAATAGATCTGTTTCTGTAAACCCTGGGTTAAATTTTTTCAAGTTCCTTTAAATTTATTTTTAAATTGATAAATTTATTTTTAAATTAATAGATAACTAGCTGACCCAGCAAACGTAGTTTTGCCATATACAATTCATGCTGAATCATAAAAAAATAAAAACAAAAAAATTTTTGCCCAAAAAAAAAAATTGTTTTGGACTGCCCTTCACATTTAGGGGTATGAAAAATAGATTTTGACCGATTCTCAGATCTACCCCATATGCACACAAAATTTCATAAAAATCGGTCGAGCCGTTTCGGAGGAGTTTGGTAACAAACACCGCGACACGAGAATTTTATATATTAGATTATGGGCTATTGGTTAAAGTGGCAGATCTCTTTACGTCACCTGTATGTAACTATAAATGATTATTTTTTCTCTAAGCATTTATATGGTCAAAGAAATAAATATTTATTTCTCTTAATATTTTTCAACCTATATAACTGAAACAATACAGACTATGAATCCAACTTGAACAAAGTCCAGCTTGACCATTCCACATCATAAATCGAACCGTCGGATCCTCGTCTATCCGCCCCTCCCATCATGGCGTCTAATTTATAATCTGTAGCTAAAATATTTATAATCTTAAGATGGAGCTTTTATCTGCGATTTTGTATTGAATGTGTTTGTCTGTTTGTAGGTAAAGCTAGTAGAGGTTTGGTGATATAAAACTGCGTGCTCGACATGGTTACATAATTGTCAAATATTTAGTGGAGAAGAGCGCACACACACTACTCTAAAGGAAGTTGATATGCAAAGCGCCCGAGGCGCGCGTAAAGGGCGCGCGTCCGCCACGCGTCCTGATTTAGTAGGTTGCGTTTAGAATATTTTAAAATAAATAAATACTAGTAGATGCGTCTACTTTTCCTGATTCCGATGATATAATATAACTCAATTTTGATAAAAATGCAGGTACTTCATTTTTTCTTATGGCGGCAGTATACAAAATGGCAGCGCGGGGGGAGGTGTCGTGGGCGCGCGTCCGCCGCTCGCCCGAAGCGCGCCTGCCGCTCGGCCCCGCGTCTCGGGCGCTTTGTATATCATGTCCTATACATTGCCAGACTTTGATAGCTGACAAAAGAAAATCACAATATTTGTACGTTTAATGCAACGAAAATTGTTTTATTTTATAAACGCCAAATCCAAAAATCTCCAATTGCACTTTAATCAAGTAAATGTACAAAAAATTCAAAAACCCGACTGCTAAAAATGTGAGCCTACTTAATTTTATGCAACTCATATCACATTTTATTGTTTGTTGTTGTTTAAGACGAATAAAACAATACTTTAACTAACGAAATCCATCCAGACGTTTGAAAGATACGAGGTAATAAAGAAATTTCCAAATATACATAAATACTTACAAGATACGCGCGAAAAACATAACCCTTTATTGGCAGTCGGGTGAAAAGAATAAGCGAGAGTAATTATGACCTATACCCGGCCTTAACTTTACCCTTCCTTTGGGATATTTGTGGTTCAAAAGAGACCGACAGAACCTAGTTTGTTATTTGGCAGAGGCTTCACAGATAAACATTTCTAAACAAAGCAAAGATTAAACAGCACACGCTGAATTAAAACTTTACTTTTGATGCAAGTGAAGCCAAAAGAAGTAGCTAGTGAACTTGCCGATAAAATCTAAGGGTGAAACAAAACCACTGCGCCCGCGCACGATAATCATAATGCCCAGCCGACAATTAAGTTTCACTCGTTCATTTGTTCGTTCATTCGTTCATGGGCTGGGATCGAACATGATTTGTGATTGATATTTCGTATGCTTTCAAGAATATTTTGTTATTTGAAATGGGTTTCAATATGAATTCGTGTTAATTTTATTATTGACTCTATATTACGACGACCCAGTTGGCGCAGTGGACAGGTATCCGCCCTCTGCGCCGTGGGTCCTGGGTTCAATTCCCGGCAGGAGCACAAATTCCTTCCCAAGGGATATTTGTGCTTCTGGTTCTGGGTGTAATGTGTGTGTGATGTGAATGTTTCCAGCACCCACGATACAAGTATTTGAACTTAGTGTGGGGCTGTGAGTGTGAATGCGTTTGTTTTGTTTGTTTGTTATAATTTTTTTGACGTGATAACGTCTTATAAAAAAGTGTCACGTTCCGCCTGAGCCTGAGCGTGCAAGCGAGAGCGCGGGACAAGCGATAGAGAGGCACGATCGGCCTAAGCGTTCGTCTTATGACGTTATAACGTAAAATTATCGTCTGTAAACCGACTTTACAGACAACCGTTTTTTTTATAACATTGCTAAATGTCACGTAAATAACAGAGTTAAAACGCTGTCACTAAACATATTTCATTTGTTTTGACATTTCAGTCAAGTTGATCATTGTCTGATGTCTTGACAAATCTGGAGAATGTGGGTGACAGAGTCAAACAGGGTAATTATTATATGATGTGGCCAATTGCCTATATTTCCTTAAACTAAACTAAAATTATATAAAGCAATGAACCAAGTTACCTACAAGACATCGAGCCTATAGGTAACTCAAGTGCTCAAGCCTACTACCAGTGGGTAGCGTACCCATCATCATAATTTTACATAGACAATACCTTGACATAGTCACACTAACTTCCATACACGAGTTCAACGATTTATGTAGTGGGTGCTGGATACATTTAATCATCGAGAATCAGAACCACACGTTTTTCTTGTGTTCCAGGAATCGAACCCGATATCCGCTGCTTAGAAGGCAAACATTCACTTACAATCGCCAGCGCGCAATTTTTAACGCGAATTCAATCGCGAAGTTTATAGATTAAAAATCATGCTAAAAACACACGCTGATAACAATAAAAGTTCTCTGCCTCCATCTCTCTCTAAAAAATATTATATAACTTGACAAAATACTTCTTTTTCAATATAAATAAATGTACATAAATAACCCTACATAGGAATTAGATAAATCACAAACAAAACGTCAATGCAAGATGTGGTCTCATCAAAATTCAAACAGTTCGGGCCCTTCCGTAAGTTCCGTGCGTCAACTCAACCTGTGCCTCAATGTGTACGTAAGATCTGTGATTCTGAATGTTTCAATATGATTCAATTTCAGTAGGTACTGCTAGTTTTTGGGTATAATAACAGTTTAATAAATAAAGAAAATTATGACAGTAACGTCTTTACAAATCCCTTATTAACTGACTTCAAAAAAAGGAGAAGGTTCTCAATTCGACTGGACTGTTTTTTTAATATTTCATAAATTATTTCAAGGTTAACAAATTTTTATGATTCTTATTTTATTTAAAAGCTGGTGCTTTCCATGTGGTTCCATTTAAATTTGATCAAGATCTGAATCGTAGTTTTTGAGTTATCTTCAATAATGCATATTTGAGGTAAAGGTTTTTTAACCTTTGCTTGCGTTTAAAATATTCCTAAACCTACCATTGGGCATAGCCCTTCTATATAATCTATATTTATAAAGCATATTTTATAATTAGTTGTAGCCTTTGGTAACCTTTTTCTTCAAGTTTGCCAAGATGACCTAATCCGAAACTATGAATAAGAAGAGAATAGAGAGAAATATGCTTAAATGAACTCTTGGCTGATTTTTAAGTACAGCACCACTAAAAGAAATCTAAGCTATTAATTTTACCAGCCGATAGTGCATTATTTATGGAAAGTCTTTTGTCACAGCAAGCTGAGTAAAGAAGAAAGTAAATTTTCTTGATTTTTGCTAATTGCGTAACATTGAGTCTTTACAACAACATCTAATTACCTAATATATTTTAATATGTTTTTTTAATATGTGACAGTCTAGTGTTTGACCACTATCTCACTCACCTGATGGTAAGTGACGATGTGATCGAAGCTGGTAAACACACTAGACCTGGAATACGCAGGCTCTCAAGGATAACTGCCGGAACACCGTATTTGGCTTGGCGGCAGACTTTCATTTTAGACTGTTGTCTTCATCTGTTATTATATTTTAATGCGGTATTCACTCTAGGCCTTCGGTGGAACCGGACTTTTAAGGATTGCTGCTGAAACTAAGGCTTGGCAATATAATTTTACTGCGACTTTATTTTGATGTACTATCAGCATGGAGTTTCTCTATGAGATCGAATCAGAAATGAAGAGATCCGTAGAAGAACGAAAGTCACTGACATAGCCCGGCGCATTAGTAAGTTGAAGTGGCAATGGGCAGGGCACATAGTACGCAGAACTGATGACCGATGGGGCGGAAAGATTCTCGAATGGAGGCCACGGACTAGCAAGCGCAGTATCGGAAGACCGCCAACAAGGTGGACGGACGACATAATGAAGGTCGCAGGAAGACGTTGGATGCAGGCCGCTAACAACTGTTCTTTTTGGAGATCTTTGGGGAGGCCTATATCCAGCAGTGAACTTCTTGTTGCTGGGATGATGATGATAATGTCGCCATGATGCTACACCCTAGAAGCTGAAGCTCTTAGTTAGAAACCGCGACTGCCAAGGGGCAATTGCTTTTGTATCAGAATCCCTTCAAACATACCTTTATAATATAACATTTTAGTCTTTTTCAGGATCACTCGTAAACTTTTTTATTGATAATACATGACCGGTGCATATAATAAATATGAGTTGCAATTAACGTTCCATCGATTGTATCCACCCATCCGTCCGCCTTGGGTGTGTAGAGTAATGGATATTTAGAGGCATCGGCAGATCGATTTAGTCGGCTTGTAAATATTCAAACTCAAAATGAAAAAACAAAAAATACTGTGAAGGGTTAAACTCACCTTTATATATTTTTTGTTATGACCTATTTGCAAAAATGTTACTTCGGTGTATGTACAATTAGATTTTTATTTGTTAAAGGAAAATGTTTTAACTCAAAGAGCAAAGGACTTTACTTACTTACTCTGAGATAATTTTATCCGGGTAGATCGAAAATAAATATGACAGCTAGCCAAAAATTTAAATACACTAGATACAGTTTTGTTTTATGCAGAACTAAGGTTAAAATTAGAGAAGGAACACTATTTTACTCATTAATGACACTAGTTGTGCCGTTTATAGTTCTGGCTGCGTATAGGAATTTATAACAAGAGGTTAAGATAATCAAAAATCCTACTATCCTACTTAATATTATAAATCCGAAAGTTTGTGTGTAAGTGTGTAAGTATGTTTGTTCCCTCTTCACGCTTTAATGGCTGAACGGATTTGGATGAAATTTGGAATGTACATAGCTAATACCTAGGATTAACACATAGGCTACTTTTTAACTTGATAATAGCATTCTTATAAGGTAAAGTATTGCAATTGTATTTCATTATAGTGACAGTAAATAATAAACAAAAAGTTACTTTCGAATTCATGATTATAATAATAATTGTGAAGTACAATCATTTAAAAGATAAAATGAACTGGATTGTTGCTCCAATGCATGATTTTAACACTTAATAAAAATCAAAAAAATTCAAAGCATTATTTAGTTTAAGTAAGATAACTCGTTGCTTATATCAATGTGTACAGTTTAATAAAAAGTGACTCTACCTCAGCATATAATCAACTTTTTATACAAAATCATCGTCATGTCTCGACCTATCCAGCTTTTCCTATAGCCAGTAAGCCTTAAACAGCATACACATTTTAATTTCAACCTTAAACTAAACATAAAAGTATCAAAATGCATCGGTTTGGTAATCTAAAGCTCACATTACAACAAATCATTCACGTCTCCCCGACAATTCCATTCTTCATTGATTTATACCACATTATTATTAACTTTTATCATAAAAAAACCGAACGAGTTATTTTTATATACGTTTGATCTGATAACGCTATATTTATTGCTCTTTCTTTTAATTTTTTTGATTGTCAGCTGCTATGAACTCGTCCCTTTTTGAATTTAGATGTGCTAGTATCAAGATCGGTTGTAAATCTTAGGTTTTGACAGGTTATCTATGAATAAACGTGAATAATTATAATGATGTTTTGATTTCACAGGAACATTTTAAACATGTTTAGATACTTTTATTTAACAAACTCTGACATGTTTATAGATAGATTGTTCTTTTTCGTTATTTTCTTTTTAATTTAAGCACTGGAAATTATCTGCATTAAGCCAGTGTTAAACGGTAATTAATATTGTTCAAGATTTTATTTAAAGTTAATTTTTATTAGTTGTTTTATAAGTTAAGAAAAATAATCAGGGTTCAGTTTTGACTGGACCATCTCATCAAGCCATGCATTAGTAAAGTGGTAGAAACTATACAAGACTTTTATAGAAGATTTGGGACGAAAACGAAAGACACGTTTCACGAATTATTAACGGGTAATAATCCGCTATTTTAATACACTATGAATAATAAAGCTCAAAAATAATATCAAGTCGACAGCGTCATTTTTTCGCTTTTGTGGCAAAACTCTTTTTCGGTATTTTATTATTACAGTATTTTCAATATTTAATTAATTCTGTCATTCTGAAATAAAGAAATATTTAAAAAAGCCATTAATTAGAAAATATTCAATTTCACTGATTCTAGCGAAGAACAATCTGTACTTCTATAGTCTATCGAGCTCAATATTAAAAAAAAACTTATTTGGATGCAATTATGTATGTATTTTATTATAAGAAAATGTTAACAATTAGCTAGTATTTCGAATAATGTAAGATTATACCGCATTATCACTGTCCATCAGGTGAGATAGTATATATATAGTATAACATAAAAAAATAGCCTTATTTTCTATAATGTCTGCAAGTCATGCTCCATCGTCGATCCTATAGTAACTAATCATCAAGTGAGATATATTTTTATTTGATTAAACATAGTCACAAGATAAGATTGGAAAAGGGGGATTAAAACAAATAGTACTCAAAAATTTTTAAAACCGCTAATTTATGTATCCTAAGTGAGATATTAGTCAAATGTTTGCCTATCCGGTATAAATAAAAACTCTACTTGGTTATGATCACTAACAACAGTATTGAAATGATAGTCAAAACAAAAGAAGTATGCCAAATTTACTATAGTGTAATATATTACAGTCGAATGTTAAAACATAGGTACTCAAAGTTACTTTAAAAGTGGTAGATGTGTATTTCAAAATGTAAATAAACAAAATAACTCTCCAGCTTTATTTTCCTATTCCATTCTGACATCGGAACAATTGTCGACGAACGCCATTCACCAATCGACACTTGAGAAATGTATTCGATCTACCTGAAGACAATTTTCAGGGTACAATTCTAAACAGAGATCTCACCCACCGAATAAAACACACGTCTAAACAATATGTAGGTGTCACTGGTTGATAGGAGCTGTCTTTCAAACTATCTACTCCAATTCCTCAGTCTATCTTCTGTAACCACCATTGGGAACCACTCAAATCATTACTCTACCTACGGAGTAATAAGACATGAAATTGGCTGCAGCGTAAAGTAGATTTAAGTCTTGACGTAGTTCTGTATCGACAAAAGCTTGTAGCAGAAGCTATTGAACTGCGACCGTTCCGATAATTTTCTTATACATTGCGTGGTTATATCTACGTGCAGTTTCGTAACATAGGTCGCGAACGTCAATGTGCTTATACATTTCAGGGATTAGAATGTATTTTGATGGTTAAAGTAATACAGGTAGGGTTTGACGTCCCAAGGGAGCCGAGCTAGGTGTTGAGGTTATCCTGGACTGGGAATGCTGGGATAGATCAATGATATGTCAAAATCGTGTTATACTTGTGGGATTTATGCAGACTAGTTTCGGTAAGCAATGGTGACAGTGATAGATTCAAGCGGAGGTGTGGAAATGTGGGCATCCCTCGTGGATAGATGCAGTGGCTGGTTTTGGTTGCATATTTGATCAGATTTGTAAGCTTAGTGGACACAGATATTAAATATAAAATGTAGTAAGTGTTTGTGCTGATACCGTTCTTAATAACTCTCGTTAAAATGTTTCACATTCCTTTTGTAACAGATTAGCCGTGCCTTGCACTTTTCCCATGTCGAGCAGCGCATTCTATGCCTTATTTCATCTTAAACCAAACACCTTAATCTGTTCAGCCTATATTTAAAATGAAGTACCCATATTGGATACTTCATTTAAAAATAATTTCTCACATAAACCGTATGCAGGCTTCGTTTGACGACAACTCAACTGACTAATAAGTGATGATGTGGAAAACGATATTTGAAAATGTCTTTGTTTAATTTCGTTAAAATACGTTCAACAATTTTAACCTGATTAAGTAACAAACAACCACTAAAAGAAACAAACATCCCAACCTATTAAATGTATTATATAAGTTGGAGATTACAGATAAAGGATTATTTTCACCAATTTTGATGTGCTAATACCAAATATTCTTTCAATTATATTTGGATTTAGTAGGAAAATATTTTCCTACGTTACTTTCATTAGTTTTAGGAATTAGGTAGGAAAAATTTATTCACTATAAGAACTCTAGCTCATCTTTTTCGGACATATAATGTGATCTCAAAAGCATGACCTGGAAAAGCAACTGATAGTGGGCCATAAGCGACCCAGGGGACGAATACCAGCGCGATGGTCGAGTAGCGTAATAGAGGCAACAGGGGAAACTCTACAACGAAATATTGTACTGGGGCAAGACCGAGAAAAATGGAGAATAGTTACACATAGTCACGATCCTCATCAGTTAGGAAACGACGAAAAAGAAGGGGTGCTAGTAAGACTTGAAAGCACGAGAAATAAACGTACCATAGAAGAATGGGATAATGCATGATTATGACACGTACTATTTTCATTTCTCAATAAACAAATTTTATCTTAATATCTTACATTTCTTCAATGATATCACGATCATTATGGCCATCATCAACAACATATTACGTAGCAGTTGTCAGGGCTTTCAAAACACCATTAAATTAAGTTTCATTGTCTCTGAACTTATATCGGATCGGATCGCACAAAACAGCGTACCTGAGTAACCCAATAATTGTGTACATAAATCATTGGAACGACTTCTGATAATTCGCCCGGAGGAGCGATTGTTTGGTGCGAGTGAGGAGCGATCCTAGTTGTAACTAATTACGTTTACCTATAGTTTTTACTTATTTTTCTAGTGATTTTACTAGCTTTTTGCCCTCAGTACAGTTGGGGTAGCCCTGATGACTGGACCGTCGTTAAAATTTCTTGCGTTAGTACAAACATTTGACCACTATCTCACCTGATTGATGGTAAGCGACATTGCGGTCGAATGGGTCGAGGTGTTAATGTTAAGGTAGTAGCTATGCCTATTAATATAGTCCACTCGTACTTATTATTTTCCGGACTATTAAGAGTTCTACTTGTTGCTCAGACTCATCAAGTGTTGGTCACAAAAACCTTCTTCGGTTTTCGTATATAATGTATTCTTAGTCTCGCGACTTGCTAAGAGAATTGGATTTCCTCGTGTTCATTGATAGGACTATGCAATGGAACTACAAGGTATAACTTAACATTACCCCTAAATTGAATTTGACCTTATAGCTGCTCTTCTGGCATAGTTCTCCAACTTTGAACTGGTACTTAGTTTGATTCCAGACAGTTAAACAGATTTTTTTCTCACAAGGGATACTTCGTAATTTTGGTTCTAGGTGCGAGTTATCCTCGACCACATCATCACTAACCATCAAGTGAAAACATTGTAAAACGCTAGCCTATCAAATATAAAATAAAAGTAACTTACATTGATATTTTTTTGCAAATCTTTCCAACACCCTCGACTGAATAATAAATGAATGTGTAATTGTTGTTTGTTGTTGTTATATTCATAGTTTTCCCGCTTCTCTCTTCACTTCGACCACAGACATAATTCTCCTCTAACGTAAGGGTTTGAACAGACGATAACGCGATACGTGCGAAACGCGACTTTTCAACCTTTTGTGGCCAAAGACGCGATAATGCCCCTGATGTATGCGCATTGTTGGGACATTTTTGCGTTTGTCATATTTATGTTTGATCTTTGAAATTTAATTTATGGTCCCTTTTATTTCTGGGGGTTAGATTTATCGGACCCCGAGTGCTTTAAGGAGTTTCAGCAAGGAAATGGGGCTTTCAGATATTTTGAGGAATTAGATGTTGATTATATTTAAGTGTTGTAGCCAATGATTTGTCGACTAAATATGTAAACTCTCAGAATGTTATTGAATAACTGTCTGGGCTACGAATTTGTCCTCATAAACCGGGATTAAGGCAGTCTATTTTTGTCATATTTCAAACCCTCACACATTAATATCCAGGTGTAATAAAATACTATGCTAGTTAAAGGGTAACAAAATTATAAATCCGTGATTTTTGTGAACTCATGTAATTTCCAATGTCAGTGTTGTATTAATACATATATAGAGTTTATAAAATGTTGGTCATCTAAACTCTTTTCATCTGATTGGTCACACAACATACATAGCCCTTTACAGCCCATTATTCCTACTTCTAAAGAATTTCAGGCATTTAGGTTTCTCATTTTACTAAGAACTGTTAGGTTCCCATTTTACTGAGACAGTAACTAAGTAGCATAAGGACTCCGTCGAAATTCTTCATAATTTTACCAACATATCAAAACCGAAACAAAAGAAGGTTCATTACTTTAAAACTCAAAACAATAGAACACAAAACAAATAACCCTCAGACATACAGACTCATATTTACGCCTAATAGATTCCAGCTAAGTGCTCCCTGAACAATTTTATGAAGAAAAAAAAGAAGTTTTTGGGCACCGTCCTCCATTCATTAGAGCCACGTAGGGCGACGTCACGTGATGATTTAAAGGTCCGCTCAGTAATGGCGCGATAAATAATACGGTCACAACGCCAACACGCTTTAAGTAGAGGCGAAAATGGCGCCACTTAGCGGGCAGCGCCATCTAGCGAGCCGGCGAGTATGGTGGCGTAAATCATTTTCTGAAACTTGATTGCTCTGTGTAATTTTCGTGTTTTTGAAATAAAGACTCGTTAGCAATGTTTTCTTACGAAATTATTACGGTAGTTAGAATGGAAAAATAGGGTGATAAAATTATCTGCTTTTAATAAAAAGATTTGTAGCTTTAATAGCTCTGCTGAGAAGTTTATTCTAAATCGTGTAAAGGGTATTTCTCTAAACCTACAAATATATTTTTTTTTTAATTTTCGTGACAAATATCTGCTGTGATATAATAAGTACAGTGTTTTACGTTTAAAACATTAAATTCCACAAACATAATATTTAGAAAGCTTTGAAAAGGCCAATTTAGTTCACAGCAGTTCTAGTAGATGTCGCTACCTATATGGTCAACGACCATAGCATCAAGCCGCAATAGAGTTTTGAAAGGCGCATGCGCACCGTTCACTCGTGTTTTTGTTATCGATCTTACTTTTTAGTTTCGAGGCTTTGGTATAGATGGCTCTTTGTTTCATGGTCTAAGAACATATTTTGAACATAGCAACACACAAACAAATAAATAGTCTCGCAGTATTTAGAGAGATGGCGCAATAATGACATATAAAAGTAGTTTGATTTTTGGTTTTAAAATGTTACTGGGCTTCAGTTACAGTTTCGGGCATGGATGTTTGAAAAATATACGGTCATGTCAAAAATGTTTAATTAAATCACAGGTTTAGTCAAGCCAACAATAAATGGGACTAATGTTAAATGTGTGTCATAGAAAGTGTAGTCTAAAAAAACGTTATTACAATTATATTTTACTGTGTCATTTATTTTACTTTTGTGATTTAATATTTTACAACTAATATCAACTTTTACAACTAATATATACATGTATATAATTTTTATTAATATTAATAAGTGCATATTGAAAATAAGATGCAAGGTCATTTGATGAAAGTGTTGAAACTGGAACTCGAAGTCAGAGTTAATATCACAGATGCATTAAAGAAAGAAAGAAAGAAAAATAATTTATTTCGACACGTAGCAAAAAAAATAATATTACAAATAACAATAACAGTGAAACACCTATGATCTAATAATTAATGATATAATATTCATATATTATACATATATTATGCATGCCGAAATGGGTTTGCCTCAGCACAAAAGTCAAGCACAAAACTCGACGCTGATTTTCAGATTACAATAATATGTTCTAAAAGAAAAAAAGAAAGAGTGACAATATTTAAAGTGAATATCTTAATTATTATCATGTTTACTCTCTTACTTGTTGTTCCTTGCGGCTTTTCTCGCATAAATTAAAATACAATCCGTTCTAGAAATATTATCAAAGAACCATTTTGTTTGTATATTTTCCATACATTTACGTATCTTATTTTTTGACAATATGATATTTTAAATTATGGTCACTCACATTTGAATTGTTGGTAGAAACGGGATATTTTCCATGTAGTTTGTTTGACAGACTATAGGTAGGTACATACTATACCAGATAGATAGATAGATAGGACAGTTTCATAGGAAACTGCATTTAATATCACCCCTGATCTCACAGATCCGCAAGACCGAAATTGTTCTGTTATTAGATTTATCGGAGGAGCCAACAAAGGCACTGCCTCATCCGCTGACAGGTTTATGATGCTCACAGTTTTTGCTAACAGCCACCTCCATCGCTTCAGCTTATTTATGGCTTAAGTTTTATTAATTAGTGATTTTGAGAAGGTATGGATTTGTGTTGTGAGCTTTGATGTTAGGGTTGGTGATTGATGGCTTTAAGCCGAGTACCTAAATGTCTTTGTAAGTTATTGAATTGTCCGTTGGCTAAGTTGCTGCGCTTCCGCCTCTCAAGCAGGTATATTGGACCTACGTTCTTATATATTGTTTTTCTCTTTTTCCATCCAAAGGTTGACTGCAAGAGATCGCTTTTAGCGATAAGTCCGCCCATTGTACTTAGATATAAATAATATGATTGTTTTTTTTATGTAATTTTATTTGGTGCAATAAAGTGTTTTGTATTGTTTTTTTTTTGTATTGTATATTGGGTTCGAGCCCAACACTAAGTTCGATGACTTGTGTCGTGGGTGCTGTAAACATTCTCATCGCACATACAATCACAAGCAGAACCAGAAACACATATGTCGCTTAGGATGGAAAAATTGTGCTCCTGCCGGTAATCGAACCCGATATGCTTAGATGGCGATCCCGCACTCAACTCAGCCAACGGTCATAAAAACTTAGAAGAAGACAGTTTTGCTATACCAAAACTGCGGAAAAAGCCGCGGAACTCTTCTAGTTGTAAATATTTTTATGAGATTTAATAAAGAAACGCTGTCCTACAAAAACCTACGACGAAGACAGTTAAACTAATGAATTTTTGTTTACCAATGCCAATACACATAAAACCCGAACATCACAACACAGCCACCTGCTACATTAGCACCCCAGGACCATGGGGAAAAACCATATCAGCCCCGCGGCCGATTCGACCCATAAATAATAAATACTACACTGCGTCTGCAGATAATGGTAATTTACGGGCGGCCATGGCGTCACATCTTTGGCAGTGGTTAGATCGACGCTGGAGGGTTAACTGGATCGAATTGATGGGTAGATGGAAGAGCATATTGCAGGGATTATACATTAAAAATAGCATAGTTATCCGTTTTGTAAATGTTATGTGTGGGTAGTTAATCGGGTCTAATCCTGGGTCAAATTTGTTTTTATAATTGATATGCAATTGACAACAATCTCACATATACTTGATAGGCAATTGACCACAATCATCAACGCTACCTATATAGCCGAAGATGTAGCATGTTTCCTAGAAGATACCTATTCCCTCTCGACTTGAAGACTACCAGATTATACTGTACGGGGAACGAAGACGAGAGCAATGAGTTCCACTCCTTCGTAGTACGGATGATAAACATATAAGCAAAACGCTACGAGCGAATCGGAAGTAGACCACAAGTGGGTGACGTTTGAAGGATTGTCTATTTGTTAGATGATAAAATAGGCGTACATAAAATAAAATGGTCAAGGAAGAATTGCGGTCACTTACCAACAGTACCTTGTTTGTTTACGAAGTTACGTATTATTTCTCTGCCTTTGTGGTCTGCGGGTGGTATTTTATTCCTTTTTTACCCTGGAAAGTTTGGCTATTTCCTAAACAATCATAGTATCGGATTTTCACATTAACTCATCCTAACTCTTAGATCTAAGATCACATGGGGTTTTCTCATGGATAGATGGTAGATCAGTTGCAACTAAAATAAATAATACTTCTCTTTTTAACCAATCATGAATTCCGTTGAAACTAAAATAGATATTATGTATATGTTTTACGTTCTTAACGGATCAATGAAGTACCCAGATAAATAAAAATCAATTACCGCATACACGAAAGATCATCAATTGAAAACGGCTTGACCGTTTGGGCTGATTTTTTTTTTGTCAAGACTAGTTTTGTGTAAACGATCATTTTGTCAAATTTACCGTCAATTTCGCGCATGCGAAGGAGCCGTCGCTTGTAGAAATACAATTGTTTGTTTCACGTTGTTTGATCTCATTGAGAGCCTAGATTTTTTTTTATTCTAGTTAGGTAAGCATTTAGCCGCTATCTCACCTGATGGAAAGTGATGATGTAGCATGCTTACCTATTTAATTGCTCGACTTGTACCAAGCGCAGGTGCGGTCATGTATGGTCATGTATTGTTCTCATGTTTGGGACGGTTCAGCTAAATACCTGCTTGAGGCTCTTGAAATCATTAAGCGAAGAGCCAAGAGACTTATTAACAGCGACCAGTTGACTGATGTAAAACTTCAGAGCTTAGGGCATCGTCGCATGGTGGCGAGTCTCTCGGTATTTTATCGGATACATTTCGGAGAGTGTGCAACGGAATTACACAACCTAATTCCCCCATCCACATTCTATAATCGGAAATAGAGATAGACTCTTAAGCGACACCGCTATGTGGTAGATATTCCACAAATGCGGACGAAGCGTTTTGCCTCCACATTCATTATGCGAACTGCTAAAGAATGGAATTCCTAACCTGAGTCTGTGTTCCCTGATAAATACAATTATGGGAGTCTTTAAGTCACGAGTGAATAGGCATCTTCTGGGCAAACGTGCTCCATCGTCGACCGAATTGTCACTTACCATTAGGTGAGATGGCGGTCAAACGTTTGCTTATCTTAAATAAAAAAAAATTACTCTAGACTTGAAGACTCCCAGATTATACTGTTCAGGGATCAAAGACGCGGACAGCGAGTTCCACTCCTTCGCTGTACGAAAGATACATGTAGAAGCAAAACGCTTCGAGCGGACATGATGTATGTCAACCATAAATGGATGGGGGAATCAACTGATGTGCACACTCGAGTGCACACTCTCCGAAATGTAAGCGATAGAACATCGATAGGCTAGCTACCTTACGTCGATGACTGAGGTGATGAGCAAGTTGCTGAAGGTAACCGTCACTCTTGCCCATTGCAGTTCAGTACCTTCTAGAATTTCGAACTTTTATAGTTAGAAAGCGGCAAAGCAATCCTTTCGTCACCCTGAGATATTAGATGTTAAATCTCTATAAGCCCTGTGTTTATTTTGAATACAGATATAATATATTTTTGATAGCTTCCATTTGCCTTAACGTTGTAGATAACAATCATTATGAAGGTATGAATAATCATACTCTAAAAAGTATATGCTTTCACTTTACAGCATACTTATGTTTTTATCTGTCAACGGGTGTCCCCCTATATCCGCCACCTCCAGGAAATCAGGCTTCCCTGAGGAACTACTACATTCTTGCTGTAATATTCACTCTAGGACAGGCTACCTGACACTGGGTGTGGTGCTGCTATCATCGGAAGTTGAAGGCTGCGATAAAAAAAAATGGTTTCTGGAACACACGCTCTATAAATTATATTTTTTTTTTATATAACCTTAAGTGTTATAGATATTAATGTAATTTTTTTTTCATTCGACAAATAATTAAGTTATTTTATTTTTCTTTTCTGATTTGCACCTATGGAGTTATGTTTTAATGTTATATCCGGCTTAAAACACGAAAATTTCGACTTACTTTGTAGTCGACTAGTTTCGGACAAATTAGTTGTCCTTCATCAGGATGAGTCAGATGCGCGATACCGGAGGCGAGCGGCTCGGGCCTCTGCGCGTTTTAAACCGTATATAACATTGAAACATAATGTGTAATACTCACGATAGTTTTAATATGGAGTTATGAACAAATCATCTGCACCTGTAAGTAAAATCGTCTTCAAACAACATATTGTGAATACGACATTTCATTCGATTTAAATTTACATCAGTATCGATTCCCCACAACACCGTAGGTTTATCGATTATGCTAAAATTACGAACAAACGTTTGTCATTGGCGAAGATAGAATAAATTACAAAGATATATTATTATTAAAATTTGGCGAACTTCGGGACATTAACTTGGAGATGGCATCAGGGTGGTGGCACACAGGGGTACGTATCAGGTGGGTGGAGAAATATCGGCCATATTGTTGTTACGTTTTAGTCAGACATATTTTACAAATAGATGTTTTAGAAGTTATAGATTTATACGATTACTAGCCGCTATAACAAGCCTAAAAGTGTTAATCTTAGGTATAATCTATGTATATTCCAAATTTCATCCAAATCCGTTCAGCCGTTAAAGCGTGAAGAGGGTAGGAGCGCTGCAGAACACGATCTAATCCTGCCATTAGTTGATCAATGATGACATGAGAAAGGGACTTATATTATCACTAGCTGTGCCCCGCGGCTTCGCCCGCTACTATCAAGCTAAAAAGTAGCCTATGTGTTAATCCTAGGTATAATCTATGTACGTTCCAAATTTCATCCAAATCCGTTCAGCCGTTAAGGCGTGAAGAGGGAACAAACATACTTACACACTTACACACAAACTTTCGGATTTATAATATTAGTAGGATTTGTCAACTGACATTGTTTTACCTTTATTCGACTTATTCGTTATGCTTCCACATTTATTGTGCTTACCAAAAAGTAGTGGAAATCTATGTCTGAGTCTATTTTTCTCTATAAGTATACGATCTGTGAGTCCTTTAGTCGCGGGGGTTTATGTATATTTTGGGCAAATCTGCTCGTCATCGTCAAGCATTAATTACTAATTAATCAGGTGAGTGAGGTAAAGGTGAAAAGTTTTCAACGAATTACGTATATTATGTAGTGAAGATCTTAGTATTGTCGTATATAGAGTAATACTAACCTAAATATGCGTAATACTTAAGAATCTTTAAATTAAACAGTCTTGTAGTAAACGTAGAATAATGGAAATAGAAAACAAAAATAGAATTGATAGAATCATAGTAATTTTATATCATCATTTCGCAAGACTCCTCGAAAATGCATGAGAGTCTCCTCAACTAGAATTGCGGTCTAATCTCCTGCACGATTGAATTCATTATTTTTTTATTCTTAAGAGTTATGTTTTCTAGTCTGATACAAAGTATGGATAGCACTTGGAAACATATTTTATAATCAGATAATAATATATCACTCGAAATTTATAAATATTTGGATGGGAGACTGAAAGAGTCGACACGTGACCAAAATGCTGGGTTTTATTTTGCTCAGCAATTAAGTTTCGCTGTACTTTGGGCATACTGCCGACCAACAACTTTTTGCATTAGGTAAGTAGGTTAGTTAAGAATGTATATAGATTGTAATTTTTAGAAGCAAATAAGTGTTCTTAACGTATGAATCTAAATATATATAACTCAAAGGTGACTGACTGACTGACATAGTGATCTATCAACGCACAGCCCAAACCACTGGACGGATTGGGCTGAAATTTGGCATACAGGTAGATGTTATGACGTAGGCATCCGCTAAGAAAGGATTTTGGGATAAAATAGGGGATCTATACCTAATTAATAATAATACTTCTTAACGCGAGCGAAGCCGCTGGCAAAAGCTAGTGTGGTATATAGTACAAGATTATTTGGTAAAAATTACAACTAACGATTATCTAAAAGTGAGAGTAAATTTCTAAATGACTCTTGTATCTGCAGCATCCCCAACCTACAGCCCAGCACACCGCGCCTTCTGACATCCGCACAAATTAACGAGTTGCGGGCGACGTGCGATCGCGCCGATAACGGCCCTTCCGCCGATGCGATCCCGATCCGGCACCGACCCGACACCGATCCGATACCACTCCGGAACCGCTAAATCATCGGCGTCTTAGCGCCAGATCGATTATGATTGCGGTGAATTATGGCTGATGACCGGTTTAGGTGATGTTGGCGGGAAATTAATCTTTTGGAAATTTAAGGACACGAAAATAATTTTATAATAGCTTTGCCCGACGGCTTTGTCTACGTTAATTGAAAGAGCCTGTCTTTTTCCAATATAGTCGTTAGAATTATCTAAATATCAAATTGCAATCACATCTGTCCAGTCTTTACAAAGATGCCTCCTTTCAAACATAATAGTCACAGACAGAGGTAGAAGCTCAAAGAAAAACGTGCAGACTATCCCTACTAGAAAAGTCTATATACATTTATTGATTTATTCTGCATTTGATTCACCTATAAACTCGGTACCTTTTAGATAACTTGGATCTTTGCTGTATAGATGTACCTATGTAGTTTTCTAAAATATAGGCAATTAGCCTAAATATGGATATATATAATGTGAACATAATACCTATAATTTTTTGACCTCGTGTATACATACATATAAATGCATGTGACTGACGAAGGTGTCAAATAATTGAAATGTGATGAGTTCTTTTTAAATTTCACTGTAATGAGATGTTTTAGAACAATAATGTACAAATAATTTGTCAAAACAATAGGTCTTGCTTTTTACAGCAAATACTACTTTCAGTCATTATTTCCTATTCTGTTTTGTCATAAATGTGGTGTTCAATAAAGAGTTTATCTATCTATCTATCTACTTTATTATTTTACCTTGGGGCAGCCTGATTACCTAGAACCCGCGGTAAGGTAAAATCTGTTGTGAGGAAAAACGCTCAGGCTTAGGAGGAAATTAATGCACTTTTCGTGGATAAGGCCGGTATGATGAAATTCTGTCAACAAACAGGTTCGTATACTAATTGCGAGTTAACAACACTGTTCCGATCAGCCAAATGATAAAATTACGCTACTAACACTGGTAATCAGAATTCTTATTTGTATCATCATTAACATCGATGTATTTCTTCTTACTTGTGCATCTTCTTAGTATTTCAATGATAGGCATAAGAAATATATAACTCTTTTCTACTGAAAACAAATCTAAATCTGGTTTTGATTGGAATGCGCTGCGTTCCTGTTGAGGTATATATCTGACTCTTCCTTATCTACGTCAATTATCCCAGCTTCCATTCATAAACATTAAAATAATTCACTGCATAAAACTAAAATAAACACCTACGTTCACGTGAGAAAATTCGGTATAATGTTATTACAAGGCATCAAGGGGCGAATAAAACCATCACCAGGTCGATAAATCCATCAACGCGTGCTGCCATCTATCAAAGGCGAGAGGCAACGCAAAGGTGTAATGTACGCCGGTGATTGACAGATGGCGGTAGTGTGTTAGTGTTTGGCGCGCTCGAAGGAGTGTTGTCTGATTTGATTTAGATTGTGTTTATATTTTCACCTTATTTGTTACGTAGTAAAGGTGAAAATAGTATTTATGATGTTGATTTTTTTATGTGGGTGGAATGTTTTGGATTATTTTTAGGTTATTTATTGTGTTCTTCTATTTTTAATAAAAGTAACATATATATTTATATTCAGTCATCGCGAGCAGAATGTGAGAAAAAGGTTTTCTTGTTATGATGAAATATAACCTGGAGATTTAAGTCACAACGTCTTTAACATGGAAATTCATCATCATCATTACCACGTTCTAACTTTGAAAATCTATTGTTGCATGGCTAAACGGGATCCAAAACCGAATGCTTATACATAGGATTTGTTCACACGCATGGAGAATATGACTTGAAAAATATTATTTAGATTTATACATTAAAATTATTCGTAGTTTATAAGTTTTATTTTAACGTTACTTAGTACGAACACAGGTACGTACTAAATTCTAGTAGCAGCGTTTCGATGCATAATAATTAACGATCCCTGGGTCTGTTTGAATAATACCATTCATATTTTCTATATTTAAATGCAAATAAAAGTTTATTACTCATTCAATAACACTGACAAAGTAAATTATATTATTTTCTCAAAAACTTGTATTTACACACCCGTTTCACCGAATTATTAAAATCTTTTCCATCCAAAGGTTGTCTGGAAGAGATCGCTTTTAGCGATAAGACCGCCGATTGTACACTTTAATTTAAGTTTTTTTTGTAAGTGATTTATGTAAGGTGTGACAATAAAGCGTTATCTATCTATCTATCTATTATTTAAAAAGGCCCAAGACGAAAGCAAATCTTGCAACAATGCGAGCAAACCATGAGTGAAATCGTTTTTCAGAAAAAAAAACCTAAAAAAGGGAAAAAAAAATATTATCACTTTTTAAAGTAGGTAGTTCTAGGCCTAAAAATACAGCACTGTTTTGTTACTCTCAAGAGTATCGTTCCACAATGGATCACTCAAGTTTGATAGACACCTCTCAGCGTAGAGGGGTTGACTGACGAACTAGACAAGGGATGTAAAGGGTTGATTTTTAATGCAAACCATTATGTATTTTATTTAACAAAAGGCACCTGCTATAGCACAATTAGATATTAAATTTATGACGTGGTACTCCCAGCCGTAATTTCGATGAACTTATCCTACTAATATCATAAATCCGAAAGTGTGTGTAAGTGTGCAAGTGTGTAAGTGTGTTTATTCCCTCTTCACGCTTTAACGGTTGAACGGATTTGGATGAAATTTGGAGTGTACATAGCTTATACCTAGGATTATCACATAGGCTACTTTTCTTTATAATAGCGGGCGAAGCCGCAGGTCACGGCTAGTAGTTTTATATTAGATTTAGATATTTTATGGAGTACTAGTCGTGCCCCGAGGCCTCGCCCGCTATTATCAAGCTAAAAAGTAGCATATGTGTTAATCCTAGGTATAATCTATGTACATTCCAAATTTCATACAAATCCGTTCAGCCATTAAAGCGTGAAGAGGGAACAAACATACTTACACACACACTTACATACAAACTTTGGATTTATAATATTATGTACTAGGATTGGTGATGATGACTTAATTTTCTAATTTTGAAGTGCTGATATTAACTCACCGTATAATTTCCCGTCATCACGATTGGTGTAAGTTATCCATCATAAATCAAGCTTATACTCCATCTTAAATCTCTAGCTAATTCTTGTGCACATACCATTTTTCAGGTCATAACTCAAATATCGGCCGTCAGTCCTGCGATCAATATCTGGCATGATGTACTGATCGCTTCTATATATCAGTCTTGGTAGCTTGCTTGCCTCTTGAAAATTATCGGGGCTTAGCTTGGACGGGGTATGAAGGAAAGGATGCTCTATTTGCAATTGGATTTTTATGTATCGAAGCATGCTGTAAACTGATTGTATTCAAATGATTACCCATATTATGTACATTGTTTATTAAATTCTACTTTTTGAGAAAGTCTGTCAAACACTCATCATGATTTGCAAGCACTTCCGAGTTGAGTTCATTTGTATCTTGTGTTATTTTATTACATATTGTACTGTAAGTTATCTACAATCGCCAAACTTTTAAATTCAAATTTCATTTTGTTTAAAATTTATTCACAATACGAATTAACTCTAAATATTAACTTGCCAACATGGGCTACCGTCGAGAACAATATGTGCAGTGAGGTATGAAAGCAGGACCTATAAGCACCACCAGCGCCTTCAAATTTTAAGCTAAGATATTGCAAGTAGCATATTTTGCAGTATATACATAGCGACATCATTTACGCATGTTTATAATAATGATTTAAGCTATTTCAATTATAGTATTTACTAGCTGTGCTAAGCCGCAAGTTTGCCCGCGATCAATAAGTTAAAAAGTAGCCTATGTGTTATTCCAGAACCTAAACTATCTACATTCTAAATTTAATTAAAACTATTCTTTACGGGTATACGCGGTAACAAACATTCACACATACACACAAACGTTCGCATTTATAATATCAGTAGGATGATTAATATTTTTTTGTATATATTTTATTTTACACCTACCTTGAAAGCTCTGCAAGAAAAAATCTTGAGTGAGTAGAGGCTGAGAGAGCTGAGAGGCTGCAGTGATCCAACGTGGTGTTTTATGGCCTTGACTCATTCCTAAAACAGTTCTCCTGTTATATCTCATAAAAATGTTCCTTTTGTTTAAATAACACTAGTAATACTAGGCAGAAGTAAGTAGTGTAAGTCCCCTGAGAATTTAATAATAAAGAAAGGATAATTTAGTCGGTTCAGGCAGTGCCAATTAATAATAATAATATTATTTCCATTTAATAATATTTTTTTATATCTTCTAGGCAAGCATGCTACATCTTCGGCCGCATCATCACTTTCCATCAGGTGAGATAGTGGATAAATGCTTGCATATCGAGTAGGTATTAAAAAAAATACTACTTAATAAAAATAAAGTTAGACAAAATAATTAAAAAAGATTTTAAGACTTTTCTTGTAGAGCATCTCACCACTCATACCGTCTGCAAGTAGCCAATCTCGTCCATAGACAATTTATTTGCTCGCATCACGAGAGGGTTTAGCGGTGTAGGTATTACTACATATTTAGGTACACAATCAACTGACATATCTATACATATATACATATTATTATAAATGTATATTTTTTAAACTCAAAACTGACTTCATCTGCAATATTTCCAAAATCCTGTAAAATATTTATTAAGATTGACAGTAGTTGCCTGTCACGCCATGAGTACCAAAATCTGTTACCGATTTTTCGGTATCTTTAGAATATGTATCATAAGCGACGTCTTCGTACTTACATATCAATTACAAGTAGAGATCGTCTACTGTAATAACAAACGTATATTCACCAAATTTTACACTGAATTATAATCAAATTTTGAGGAATGGCATTAATTTTTACACTACTAATAGGTAAGGTTATAATTATAGTCGAGTCCATAATTTTTTTTGATGCTTTACCTCCTTTTATTAAACAAACGTATTAACACTCACAGTCTCACACGGGCCAGAAACCAGATCGTGTGTGTTAGACACATTTACATCACACACAGAACCAGAAGCACAAATCACCTTTGAGAAAGAAAATTGTGCCCCTGTCGGGATCGATCCCACGGCGCAGAGGACAGAGGGCAGAGACTTGCCCGCTGCGGCTGCACCAACTGTGTCAACTGTCAAGCTTTTTAAATAGGCGGGTTTGACTTTATCTGACACTTCTTATCTTTCCGTTTTACTCGTAAGTATAGATAGTAGACGATCTCTAGATACTAGGTAGTCCCGAGGTCGTTTCCGTTTACCAGGTTTACCCGCAATGAGTGATCCGGGAGTGCCCCAGGGAGTCTTTCATCAGTGCTACAGATTGAGTACTAGTTAGTTCAGAGGGGAAAACGGATTAGGTTGATGGTAATGGACGTTGAATTAGCATTGATTTTGATTTGTTTAATAATTTATTAAATTGATTTTAAGAGAGTATTTGGTAATAGAGAGTGTTCGAAAAAAAAGTCCGATTAAAGTGAGTAGAAACTTTTTTTTTTATGTTGAATAGGCAAGCATTTGACCACTATCTCACCTGATGGAAAGTGACGATGCGGCCGAAGATGTGAAACTTTTCAAATTGTATCTATTCATACTATATTTGAAAAAAACAAGTTCAACTAGCCTGTATATTTCTCGACATCAGAGCCATTTGGTCCGATGTCCAATTTATACAATAATCACTTTTTAACTCAATCGTATGTAGTTTTTTTCTCTCTTTCTTTCTGTCTAGGTGAAATAGTTGTGTCTCTGTTTGATAAAAATAACATTTTCGTAGAAATGGTCAGATGTCCGCGGTATATTAGAACCATACAGTCTGAACTTCATTTCAAATTAAATGGTTGTGAGAAAGACTGCAACTTCTAATTTATTAGGGTCTTATGTAATCAGCAGCCATAAAATAAATGCTATATGCAGGTATTATTTAAAAAACTTACGTTTTGGCTCGATAATCGGGTTCTTCCGTTAAGTCGTTTATTAACAACAGACCTTATGGTTCGGGACATTGGTGACAAAATTCATTGAAGAAGAGATAGCACTATTACTCCCACAAGGTAAGAACGAGATAAAATATAAACATGCGATCGAATGCCTCCCCTCTCTCATCGCCATGCAATAAAAAAAAATCCCAAAAAAAGAGTAAGAAACGAAGAAAACTAGCAAAAAAATGTTGCAAAAAAGGCGAGATTGGTAGGAAAAGCTTATCTATCAAAAGTTGCGAAGAAGAAAAAAGATCTTGAAGCAAGGTCTCTTAAGCCAGCTTGTGCATGCAGAGCTAAGTGCTATGAAAAATTTAGCGAAGATGTCAGAAAAACAATATTTAAACATTTTTGGTCTGACTGTAATAGTTGGGAGCAGAGAAGGCAGTATGTTGCAAATAGAGTCACAAAAACAGTTAAAGTAAGAACAAGAGTAAGCAGTTCTTTTGAAGCTGACAAGAGAAAATTCAATTACAACTATAGCCTTAAAGTGAATGACGACATAATAACTGTATGCAAAGTAATGTTTCTGAACACCCTTTCAATCGGAGAAAAGTACGTGAAAGTAACTGTAGGCAAAAAAAAATAAAGTGGCATTACAGAAAATGACAGGAGAGGAAAACATATTCCTTCGAACAAAACCGATGCTTCCATTATTCAATCCGTATCAGACCATATTTCCTCATACCCTAGCTATGAAAGTCACTACACAAGAGAAAAAAGTAAGCGACGTTACCTTGGACCTGAGCTAAATATAGCTCTTATGTATAAACAATAGAAAGAAAAAATGGTAGAAGCAAGAAAAAGTGAAAGAGAGCAAGCTAAAAAATGGCTCTACAGAGAAATTTTAACTCAAAGTTTAATCTTTCTTTTAAGCTCCCAAACGTAGACACATGTGATGATTGCGATAAATAAAAGAGATTATTAAAAGACAAACCTGATGAAAATAAGAAAAAAGTGATCGTAAAAGATAGAGAAAACCATTTAGAAAAAGCTCAGGTACGTTACTCCTTAAAAGCTGAAGATAAAAAGAGATCTTACGATGATAACACAAAGAGAGTCCTATTTTTGGATTTACAGGAATGTCTGCCTACGTCAAGCCTCACAAATACACAATCGTTCTACTTAAGAAAACTGTGGACACTTAATCTAGTCATATACAATGCTACAACGAAAACCACAGAAAACTTTGTTTGGCCTGACAATACAGCGGGGAGAGGTGGCAATGAAATCTCTTCCTGCATTTTGCTATGGTGCCAAAAACACCTTCCAAATTCCACGATTGAGGAGATCACAATTTGGACGGACAACTGTGCCGGACAAAATCGGAACATTATGAACAGCATGCAACATATTCGGAACAGCATGCTACTTGATGGTGTTTCACAAATTCCCCAATGTAAAGCGCATAAACCACAAATTCCTACTTAAAGGACATACCCATATGGAAGTAGACCATGTGCACTCAATGATTGAGAGAAAAAAGAAGCGTCTTACCTCGATGGACATTGTAATACCTCATGACTGGGCCCAGTTCATAAAAACATGTGCCGGCCGCAATCCATTTAATGTAAACGAAATGGAAATGATTTGCTTTAAAGATTTTGCACATCTTTATAAACGCTCTGGACCATACGTTCAACGAAAAAAAATGTAAAAGGACATGATTTTAAAATATCTGAAACCGTATGGTGGCAGTTCCGCAGAGAGAGACCTGGGTCTTTATTTTATAAAACCGATTTTAGTGACGATCTTCGACTTCGGCCAAATATCGTGATCTGCAAACACTAACTTCTTGGATACCCGAACAATTTCATAGTTATTATAAAAACCTTATACATCAAGAAGAAGTATATGACGCTCCTGAGCATACTGATGAGGTATCAGAATAATAAAATACGTTTCATTTTCTTTTACTATTTTTTTGCGAAAGAAAGTAAGCCATTTTAATTAAAGACTGATTATTTGTATAAATTAATAATTATTACTGATTGAGTTTAAGTTTAAATAAATAATTATAACTGATTATAAAACATACCAAGTTTTTTATTTTCTATTATGTTTACTGTAGGTACTAATAGAATTATTCAGTACTTACCCATGATAATGTATGGATAAAAGAGACTTTAATGACTGATTTAACAATATACCATATACCTATCAAATAAATTCAGTGCCAAAGAGTCTGATTTTATGCATCTTAAAGACCTTTGTTCGGCATGATAATTAAGGGTGTTTATATTTATAAGAGTCAAATGGTACTATGACAAGATAAGATGTTTTAATATGATATTTTTAGAGGAAGAAATGTCACATTTGGACATAAAGAACGTAAAGAGTAATTGAAATTATCGTTGCCCCGCCCCATAAGGTCTGTTGTTACGATAATTTGTATAGCTTTACCCATTTTGTTTATTTTTTCTAACCGAACAAATGTCGGATTTAAAGATCATCTAGCATATTTTCAAACCAATATAATAAATTTCCCGAACCAAAGGGTCTGATATAAATATAATTTATGTTTTTCTTTAAGATTGTTTGAGGCCTATGGTATTTTATTAATATAAAACATTTTGGTGGCATTTTGACCTTGAAAATAGGGTCTGATGTAACTACCCTCGCGAATAAAACATTGTTTTTTTCCAAATCAATAATAGAAACGGGCTAAAAAACTGACGTCCACGATTCTCAAATAACTGAGCAATAATAATTAAAGCCATTTATTCTCAAATCTTGAAAATCATTTAACAGTTTTTCACTTTGAATGTTTATTTTTAGTGTCCTGAAAAGTTACAGATATGGATATCGGACCAAATGGTTCTGATGTCGAGATTTAAAGTAGGCAAGAAACTTTTTTTTTTATTCGTATGGTATTTCTTGTTCCTATAAACACGAACCAAGTAGGAAAGCGCAGTTATCTTACGTCTGAAAATTCTTTCCCACTCATAAAATCAACTAAATGTCCTTCCGGAAGTGCAGAAAATGTCTTTTCGCGCCATAAATACCGGAAGCATTATCGTTAATTATGAAACTAAGAAAGGCGAGGAACTCAAAAAACTAATGGCGCTATCCATCACGAGATGTCGCCGCTCGCGCTGTGACTGGATACAAAAGTTTTGGCTAAAATATTTCGTAATTTGCGCTGCACTGTTGTTTTTGAGGTTAAGAATAATTGAAATACTTAGCCTGAAACTTTGTACGTCCAAACTCAACAAAATAATCCTATACACGTTGATGCTTCACTGTAAGTACATTAACACAATAAAAATAATCAGAACTGTGTTCCGCGGCTTTACTCGTGTTTTACCCATTGAGAGACTAAAAAGTATTTAAAGAACATAACCATAACATAAACGCTTTCACACTCACAGTCCCACAATAAATTCAATGACTTGTATCGTGGGTTCCGGAAACATCCACCGGTCTTACCTGCGTAAGTCCCGGACCCGCGGCAATTCCTTGATTGGGATAAGAAGTAGCCTATGTGTTAATCTAGGGTGTCAGCTACAAATTTCATCAAAATTGATCGAGCAGTTTGAGCGTGAAGAAGTAACAAACACTCACAAACTTTCGCCTTTATAATATTTGTGTGATAAACTAATACTTTACAATAAATATATTACAATTACTAGCCGTGCCCCGCGGCTTTGCCAGCTATTATCAAGTTAAAAAGTAGCCTATGTGTTAATTCTAGTCATAAGCAACGTTCATTTAAAAATTTATCCAAATCGGTTCAGCCGTTAAAGCGTGAAGAGGGAACAAATATACTTACACATTTGCATACTTGCACACAAGCTTTCGGATTAATAATGTAGTAATAAATTGTAAGTGTAAAATTAAGGCAAACAATATTTAAAAAAAACTGTTTGGTCTACAGTTATACATTTGTTACAATAGAAATGATGCCTGGGTAAAAAAAAAAACTAATTTAGTGGTCCGTCAGTTTCATTATCAAAAATATTGGACACATTTTTTTTTCTTTTGTCAATTTACGAAGATTTTTGTCTATTCTAGCTTAAATTATACATTAGATCAGCTTGATAGATAACGCTTTATTGTCACACCTTACGTAAATCACTTACAATAATAAAAAAAAAAAACGCTCAATGCGACAACCTTTGGATGGAGAATATTTTTAATAATTCGGTGAAACGGGGGTGTAAATACAAGTTTATGAGAAAATAAAAATATATAGTAATAAATATACATACTTAAACAAAATAAATCCTATAACACAATAATAATAAATACACTATAATTAAATAAAGATATTTGTGATATGACTTTATAAAAAGTTGTACCATCATTAAGGCCACGCAAGTACTTGTCTTTCACTCGTTACCAAAAACCCCCATAAACCTGCAACCCCCGAGGCTCCTATAAATAAGCTCGCCTTATTATTTAACATCTCTGCCGTCTGTCCGTCCGAACTCTGGACGATATATCAACATTAGGCGTGTCCCGTTGAGGACCCGACATGTGAACGCGGACTTATAGTGCTGGAAGTGACTTGAAGATATAATTTCTGCTTTTTAGATAGGCTAGCATTTGATCTCTATCGCATTGTATGGGAAGTGATGATGCGGCCGAAGATCCATAATTCATGCTACATTAGAAAATACCTGTTCACTCTAGACAAAAAGCAAATTAAAATTATTGTGTTTGTGTGAAATGTAAATGTTTCAAAAACATGTCTTTGAACTTAGTTTAGGGTTGTGAGTGTGAATGTGTTTGTTTGTTATTATTATTAAATATTTTAATGATCCAAACCTTATCTTAACTTCATGTTTCTGATACAAATTTAAGATAGGCAAACTACATAACTTCATACATTTGAAAGTCAATAGAATAGCAAGTTATATAATGTATAACTAGTTTTTACTTACTGGTAGTGGGCTTGAGAACTTGAGTTACTTATAAGCTCGATGTCTTGTAGGTAACTTAGTTTTTTGCTGCATATAGTTTTAGTTTAGTTTTAGGAAATATATGCAATTGGCCCGTATATACTCTACAAGTTTTACAATGCGATAAAGAAAAACGAATACTTTTATGTAAACTTAGTTTCAAATATTCCAACAAAAATTGTTGGCACTTAGGCAGGCACTGTGATAAAACTTCGGTTAAAGGCCGTCTTATCTTCCACGGAATCAGGGTCATTCCGCCTGGCCTTTTACCATCATCACGTGCGAGACCATTTGGTTCCAAAATAGCCGCAAAGTTGGCGGTGGTAAAAGTCCGACGTATGATATCATTAAGACTTGCATGGAGGGAAATAAGTCCAGCACTTCTAGAACAAGACAAAAAAAATAAGTACAGGAAACTTGAGAAACTTCTACTTTTATTAGTCGAATTTCACTTTGATCTCATCGCATTCGTCTACTCACCGCCCATTTTGAAGTCGGAACTTTAAGGATTTCAGTGACCATAGCACAGTCAATAGCTTTTGCAATCCGCAACGCTTGAGTGTTATGCTCAGTCGCCTCATGTAACAAAATAATGCCTTAAATTTTGATTAAAATTGAACTTGGACTCAAAACTAAACCTAATGCGGACGAAGTGCTTTTATCCACATTAATTGAATGAACTTCAAAAGAATGGAAAAAAAGGGAAAGGAATTTTACAATATGAGAGTCTTCAAGTCGCGAGTCAATTAATCTTGTAGACAAGTTTGCTACATCGTCGACCACATCGTCGCTTACCAACAGGTTCGTTAGTGTTGAAAAGTTTATCTACATTGAATTAAAAAGAAACCAAAAGTACACGTAAAAAGTAACGTCTACTACACTCGGCGCGTTCCATTTTCTGTAAATCCTTGTACACACCCACGGGACGTCAAAAATGAAGATTTAGTCCCCCGCCGCGTCATACGTTAAAGTCGCCTAATGAAAACACGGCCAGCGTAGTGATGAAGCGGACAGGTCGGGGGTCGGCTAGACCTAGTGAAGTTTCAGGGGTTAGATGTTACTTCGAAATTTTGTCGTATAATATATTAATGTGAGAGTACGCAAAGCAGCAACCTACGGCAGTTTTACCTAGAAAGCTTAATTAGTTCATTAGTGATTTGAATCCTAGAGTGAATTGGTGCTTTGAAACATACCACATCCTTAGCAGCATAATTGCTTTCAATCGAATTAGATAGTGTTCAAATGCAAGCAAACTATGCAACAATAATTAAACGCAAGCAAAGCTAAAAAAAACCGATTTCACCGCTTTATCTTCGGAACCTTAGTCAGATTTAATGTATTGAACACGCATTATTGACTATAACTCAAAAAGTAGAGATCAGATCTTGATCAAATTTCAATGAGACCACATAAAAAGCACCAGCTTTCAAATAAAAAAAATAATCATCAAAATCGGCTTAGAATGAAAGAAGTTAAGAGGTAACTTTTGAAGTCGGGTAAACGAGAACATTGTCAAAGTAGTCCACAAAATAGGCATTATTGGCGATATTTCAAGAACTACTGATTAGATCTTGATCAAATTTAAATGGGACCAATTAGAAAGCAAAATCTATCAAACAAAAAAAAATTCGAAATCGGCTCACGTGGGGAGAAGTAATAGGTAACATACATAAAAAAAAATACAATCGACTTTTTTCTCCTCCTTTTTTGGGAAGTCGGTAAAAAAGACTAGAAATTTAGAAAATATGCGTGTGTGTTTCATGAATTTACTTCCCTATGCTCTTTTTACAATCTAACAACGGGACAAACTATCAAATATCATTCAATTATGGTGACATACTTCCAGTTTACTCGAAGCGTTTCGCTTCTACATTTATCAACCGTACGGTGAAAGAGTGGAACTCGTAGCCGCGTCCTTGTTCCCTGAGCGGTATAACCTGGAAGTTTTCAAGTCTTGAGTAAAAATAGGCATCTTTTAGGCACACATATTATCTTTCAACGCATTATCACTTTCCATCGGGTGAGGTACTGGTCGAATGCTTGCCTATCTAGCAATAAAAAAATATAGCTATCAAAAAGTTAAACTCGTTCAAGGCTTTTATATAATATCTCTTTTCGGTATCGACTAGCTAAAAGCAGTCTCAAATAAATGATTATTGAGCCTGCTTGAACTGGATAGTAAGTTCATGTAGTTGACATCAAGCTTTCACATCAAGCAACACTTGAAATCAAGAGGCACTTGGACTCGTCAAAACAAACCAATCGATTCAAACCAAAAGTGTACAAAGAAATAAGTATTTGTATGAAAGCTTATTAAAGAGTTCCCCAACCCACGTCCTGGCTCGATATGTGTTTTTTTATTATCGATAGGCAAGCATTTGACCACAATCTCACCTGATGGAAAGCGACGGTGAGGCCAAAGATGTTGCCAAGAAGATACCTATTCACTCTTGACTCGAAGACTCCCAGATTATATTTGCAACAGGATCAATGATGATGAGGAATGATGATAAGGGAAACCAAGATATCAATCAATCAATTCGGTCATCCGCATTAATTACAACGATTGCAAAGTCAAATCGATAAGACAATCAACAATAGGTTAAAATCGACTGCATATATTTTCATAGATACATACAGTAAATTCGGAAAATAATCATTCTTGTGATACTAATAACAGAGTGTATAATAAAAACATTTGTTTCTCACTCCAAAAACTGTAAGTAAGATGACAACATAGATTGACGCATCGGTAACAAAACGAGAAATACGATAGAAGACAAAATCACTTTTAAACCGAATCCACTCAGAAATTAACCCCGTCCAGCAATCGGTGGCCAAGCCGAAACTATCTCAACATTTTTCCCTATCTTCCTTCATAAACAGGGATCAGGAGCCTTACCCTTTTGCTATAAATCTGCCGGTGACCCCCCTGCTTCTCTACCCTCCATCTCCCTTGACGCACTACAGACTAATGCCAGTAAGACTGTTTGTGTGTGGGAACAGGAAGTTATGCGCGTTAGAATTTATATGGATTCTTTTAATAATTAAACATAAGCATAAATGCTTTCATACTCACAGCTCCACACAAAGTTAGATAACTTGTGTCGTAAGTGCCGAAAATATTCACAGTGGACGTAATAACAGGTTTTTACTCTAGAGGTTTTACTATCGTAGTGTGACGCGATGTTACCGTTTACAACAACAAAAGCATTCGTACTTACAGCCTCATAGGGCGCATAGTCTGCGCCAACTAGATCGTAACCTATGGGATATATTATTATCTTGTTCGTAATAGGTACTTAGCTTCTATGAACTATTGAAAACGTCCTATGGTATATACAGCTATTCCTATCCATAAGTTAATAAGTCGGAATTTATTAAAATAAAGACTGGAAGAAGACATACACTTTTTTCTGAACTATTGCACGATTAGGAATAACGGTTTCTACTTAAATCAACTCATGAAATATTGCTTAAAAAGATTTATGAGCATAATATAGACTTAGTACTATTTAATGTAATGGCCTAAATATATCTACAATAACCTGTAAACCTGTTATCTTAGAAACTGTACACACAGCGCCCGCATTAGTTGAGTAATGCGGAAAATGTGACAAAGAAGCAAGAAGTATAGTTGTTATCTTACTGCCTCTACTGTGTCCTATACTGCCACAGCCGCGAGGTGGTTTTGAATGGAGATTGAACCAATTAAAGTAATCGCCGTAGCAGTCGGCGCTGCCTTGGATTAGTTCTGTGGCGAAGAAAGCTATGGAGTCGTGCTAAGTTTAAAGTCTTGTGATGAGAAGCTTAATCTATTTCCTGCATTATTTTGTCATCAAAATTTTTACAGTAGGTACCGAAAATCAAAAGCAAAAAATATCATTCATTTTTTTATTGGAATTCTATAGAACTGGTCCAGAAACAATGTTCCGGGTCCACCAAAGTTCTGGTTAAGGAAATATTGCCAAAAGGCCTTACGAGGCCAAACGGGACATGTCGATTAAATGTTTATTATCTGTCATCAGTCAGACACGAGTCACAGTAAAAGACAAATAATACTTATCCGGAAAATAATAATTTGATTCGATGAATTCGGACCTAATAAATAGCTAAAAAATGCACTTACTACACGAACTGGTGAGATTCGGATAACCTGTTAACGAGTATTTTTAGAGCTTGATAGTTAAGTATTAAACCACTATCCCACCTGATGGAAGGTGAGGATGCCGTGTAACATGTTTGCGGTGTATTTTCTAAGGTACACATCTTACATCGTAAAACGTAAAAATAAGGTTGATCTTAATGCTAAAAGTAAAGCAGTATAGCATTTTTTTTCACTAGCACGACGGTGAATTTAAACGTGGTTCGGGTTCGATTCCCCGTGGAACCCGCAAGTTTCCATCCCAAAATGTGTGTTTCTGGTTCTTGGTTTGACTGTGTATGCGATGTGAATGTATAACATACTTACTAACACACACTTATTAATACTTACGGTAAAAGTCTTCAAACTTAGAGTTGTTAGTGTGAAAATAATTATATAGCTAAGTACATCTAAAATACGTCAAACAATGAATTAATAAAATGACGGTGGCAAAATGGTGACAGTTCAGAAAAAACATAGTTTCATGAGCCAGATTTTAAGTCACCAAAGTAACATTCTTGCACTATCAAGCGCTAAATCTTTTAGCTCCAACACCTACTCCACACCTCTCTCCCCTCAGGATTAGTATCATACAATACAAGCAACGAATGAATCCTTTTATTTATTGCTATTTATTATTATTGCATTCTGTATTTCTCTAATATCGTCTTGTGTAAATTCCGCTTAGCGTTTCTGGCGGCGTTTATTTTAAATATTATTGTTAATTACGGTAATTAGCTGCTTTTAGTATGATGAAAGTTTGCTTTTTGCAGACTAGAGACGAGACTTTTAGCTGTTCTATTAATAACGTCGGCTGGTTCGGCTTTTCTCGTTACATAACGATGCTTACATCCTTATAACTACAAGAAAGTTTTTATACTTTTGAAGATAATTAAACGCAAGCAAAGCTTAAAACAACCGACTTCACCGCTTTATCTTAGGAACCTTGATCAGATTACAAGTATAAACACGCATTATTGACTATAACTCAAAAACTAGAGATCAAACCTTGATCAAATTTCAATGAAACCACATAAAAAGCACCAGCTTTTAAATAAAAAAAGAATCATCAAAATTGGTTCACAACGAAAGAAGTTATGAGGTAACTTTTGAAGTCGGGTTAACGAGAACATCGTCAAAGCACGCATTATTCGTCACAAAATAGACATTATTGACGATATTTCAAGAACTACTAATCAGATCTTGATCAAATTTAAATGGGACTAATTAGAAAGTAATATATTTCAAACTAAAAAAAAAACGAAATCGGCTCACGTGGAGAAAAGTTATGAGGTAACACACATAAAGAAAAAAAAAATACAGTCGACTTGAGTACCTCCTCCTTTTTTGGGAAGTCGGTAAATAGTCAAATTCGAGGATTGCTTATTTACCACCCTTGACCACAACCTCTTAGATCGTTAAGAAAGTGGTCAAACGCAACCATTTTGACTATGATAAAAAGTCAAACTGACCGTGGAGCGCTACGTATAACAATACTCTTAGATTGAATTCAACTTTTCCGTTTGACGCAGAACTTTTCCAGCCTTACCAATGACATAAAACATTACATAAATTTTGTCCCACTCACAGTCCCATACTTAGTTCTTTGACTTGTGTCTTGGGTACTGGAAACATTTACATCTCACCACGAACCTCGATTTTGACAATGTTCTGCCACCATCTTTAAAAAAAAACAAATTTCATACATTATGTAAATATACTCGACATATATATATATATACTTAACATCAAGAGTCACAACCAAATCCTTGGATCCCATCACTCACGTATATCTGAACGGCGAACGGCTCCCGAACGGCGCGCCGTTATTAAGAGCCGTTGTAATTCAAATGATTAGGCAGATTTACGGTAGGGCGGGCGGGAGACTTGTGTATATTGATGTGTGATTTGTCACTGGGAATTTAAATGGAGATTTGCGTTGGAGAGTACTGATATTATAGTACTTATTGTCCTTTGCACAAGAGTAATTTTATTAGAACAATACACGACATGTCTAACGTTTATTTCTTTACTTACTAACTACTGAAAGACAACGTATTGGTATTTGGACATAGTTAGTTTTAATCAACCTTTTTCGTCACATATATATATTTTCATCAAAATAGCTTCAAGTGACAAATAGTATTGTGTGTATTGCTACCGGACATAAGACTGGTTTCCCACATTATATTTCATCATGATGTTACCTTTCACTTGTAAGCTTAAGCTCGTCGTAGGATTCGAGACCGAGACATTCGCACTGGGAGGCGATCTTAGAACAATGGCGCCATCGCGGCTTCACATTTATTTATTTAACTCTTGATTGCCTAAAAAAGGTACAAAGGGTGGACTTAACGCTAAAAGCATTTTCTACTTGTCAAACAATCAAGGAAAAGCGGAGGCTGTAGGCATGCATCAACAATAAAAAAGTGAGGTCATAGTGTCTAGACTTAATCAATTTATCTTTTATTAACAGATGTGTATGTCATTTTTTGTTACGCATTCATCCAAAAAACAGTATTTAAAGAATAATTGTTTGATAACTTATTTGCTTTTAAATAATCTAAGTTCGGGCCAATTGCCTATATTTCCTAAAACTTAAAGACCCAAGTTACCTACAAGGCATCGAGATTATAGGTAACTCAAGTGCTTAGCACCAATGTGTAGTGTTTCCATCATGCTGGCGGCATTGCCTCTCTGAATTGCAATGCTAATACGTTGAGCCAAATAAGTACCAGCATTTTGATCATTTAAATTGGCATAGTCATATTATCGTTATTGGAAGAAACGAGATTGTTCTCGCAATTATGATGTTTGTAACGATACCGAAATATCGAGTCCTCAAAGAAAATCAATTAATGGTAAATATACCGTTTCTAACAATAACGCTTATTTGTTCACTATGCTCAACCCTGATTAACTTTGAATTAAGTAACTAGACAACATTAAATCATAATATCCAGTGATATAACCATCATATAAAATCCTCTCTCCATAGCATCAGTTACGCCCGTAACTGCAGATCACCTCTTCAACTACTTATATAACACGACTTTACGGTTTACGATTACCTGTCACCGCCTGTTACGATGTAAGATCATCGCATCTTTGTATATTAATGTATTTACTGTAAGTGTGAGAGGTGTAAAATGTATCATGTTGAATTATGGATTAAAACTGCTGCTGTTTGGGAAGATTAATGATTGAAACTGTGATTGATATCGTCATGTATATGTTTGTTTGGTTAACTTGATTACAGATACAAGTATTGCTTTAAAAGAATTTAAACAAGAAATACTTTTAACATTTTTTTCAATTGAGCTTTTAACAAATGCTCAAAAACCAATCTTGAACAGCATTCTCTTTTTCAATCATCCCAAGCCTTCAACAGCATTCTCGCGGTTGTATCGGAACGGAGGGACAAATGTCAGTGTCTCCTGGAAGACCTAAAAAGCAAGGTGGATAGAAGGGTGTACAGTGGCGTTCAGCGAAATCCTCGAGCCCGTCAATATCCACTGAGGCTGGCCACCGAGGGGGTTGTAGTGAGTGAAAATCTCACATAACCCGGTTGCTCCCCAAAAGTAGCCGGGTATCCTTAAAAGATCCCCCTACCCCCGTCAGTGCATTGGTTATTAAATATAATTCCTGTATTAGTCATTTAAGAGAGTTTTAAAAATGTATGACAAAATGCACCGCCCATTTCTTGCCAGGTTATTCTCGAGATGGCTGTAATTTTGCGCGCATCTGAGCCATTAATCTTTCATTAGTGCCTAATTGGGCCTATGTGAATAAACGGTTTTGAATTTTGAAACGGATGGATCAACGTGCTTGTTAAAGGAATTATTTTAAAGGATATTTAGGATAGGATAATTTTAAAGTTTGGTAACCAGATATGACGCCACTGCCAGGTTCTTGCTTTGCGGTGGTAATAGGTACGTATTACTAGTTTTGCAAAAACATCAATTACAACAACAATTTGCAAGTGTTCCCGTATTATCGCATTACACCTAGTACGGCACCACGGTATAATTTATTTAGTAGTAAAAATGAATACACAAATTGAGTTTCGAGGACGTACAATAAGATTTTCTCATTATTTACATTGCGTAATTCTTTACAATAACTTATAACAGCTCTCTTTAATGCCTCGAAATTGTGTGATGTTAAAGAGATGATGGTACTTCACAAGATGGACCATAATTATATGCTTTCATTGGCGGAAACAACAATAATGATATGTAGTTAAATTCAAGTCAACATAGTTGAGATGGTATTTAACCTAATGAGTTACCTATAAATTCTATAAGGCAATATGTATTTATTATATTGCCTATAGATTTTTTTTTTTTAAGTATGTTTATGTATATATACCTTACTTTATATTTCTATTTCCTCATAATCTTGTTTTTACACCCCCGTTTTACCGAATTATTAAAAATCTTCTCCATCCAAAGGTTGTCTAGAAGAGATCGCTTTAAGCGATAACACCGCCGATTGTACACTTAAATTTAAGTTTTTAAAATTATTGTAAGTAATTAAGTCTCGCTGTGCAACGAGGTAACGCAGCCAGCATTTTGGGCACACTGCCGACCAATGACTTTTTGTATTAGGTTAGTAGTTTAGCTAAATAACCATAAACATAATATTGTAAGTGATTTATGTAAGGTGTGAAAATAAATCGTTATCTATCTATATATCTATAAGCTTGCATTGTAGAGAGTTCTCTTAGAAAGTATAAGTATTTGATACGAAGCGTAGTGATAATAAATAAAATAGAAAATGTCTAGTCAGGGTATTATATTTTGGAATAATGGAAATAATAAAGATATCTATCTTTAGAAAAAAAATACATCCATAAACATTTATAAATACATAAAATTATCATCCTTATCTAATAACAAAAAAACATATTATTTTAATAAATGAACTCACCAAACAAAAACCAAGAAGTGTTTAGTGTTGGCATCATCTGAGCGTAATAAATATATGTAGGTATTCATAATTTTAATAGTATATGCTTTGTTCATAGCCTCCGTAGAATTGCAGTGTTACTTGTATAGGTAAAACTGATTTTTTTGACAAAACTGTTACATTAATAACAAAATAATATGGTAAAAGACCCGACGGCATGACTTTAATTCCATGGAAGATGGGACGGCCTTTAGTATGGGATGCAACTTGTGTCGATACTTTAGCTCCGTCACATCTTCCTGAAACACAGAATGGGGTTGGCGTCGCGGCAACTTCGGCAGAGCAGCGCAATCGACGAAAATTTGGAAACCTTGGCAGTGGTTACATATTTGAGCCGTTTGGTGTTGAGACACTGGGTCCGTGGGGACCGGGAGCTCATTCTATTTTCAAAATTCTATCAGAGCGCCTGGTTGAAGCGACGCGTGATCAAAATGCTGGCACTTATTTGGCTCAACGTATTAGCATTGCAATTCAGAGAGGCAATGCCGCCAGCATGATGGGAACGCTTCCCACTGGTAGTGGGCTTGAGCACTTGAGTTACCTATAAGCTCGATGTCTTGTAGGAAACTTAGTTCTTTGCTGTATATAGTTTTAGTTTAGTTTTAGGAAATATAGGCAATTGGCCCGTAGTTTTGGCTTAGGGAGACTAAAATATATAAATATATTCAAAAATAATATGTCATCAGAAAAAATGTAGAGGAAATCATTTAAACTTTTTTAATTTCATTTTATAATAGATATGAATTCCTTTTTAACTGTCTATAAATGCTTTAAGGATTTTATTAATTGACTTTGTTCACAGTATAAAAATACCACAAAAGCGTTTAATATCGTTTTCTATTTATTATTTCATGACCATTGATGCATGTCATTCAGACGAAATATTATTAAAAAAATTACAAATTCTATATTTCATAATAGAAGTCCTAGTCACAAGTCACAGTGAAAGTCAAGTAGTCAGTCATAGTCAAGTCATGCTCTAGTAAAGTAGTAGAAACTTTACCAGAACTTCTATTGGAGTTTTGGAGCGAAGGCGAAAATCACGTTTATTATCTTTGTATTATTTGCCTACACTTATTCACGTTTGTTAAATATTAACGGTTAATAATCCACCATTATTACACATTAACACTCGAAGAATCACAGGTTTTGGAAAATTATACAAAATCAACAACGCCATTTTTTAATTTCGCGGCAAAACTCCTTAATACATTATTAGTAATAAGTGTTACCAGGACCAGGATTATTTATTATACCAATTGATATTTACAGTATAGCTACCATAACGACGATTCAAGGTTACTTTTCCAAAGGTTACCATGTAAAAATTGCAATTAACCTAATTTAATTACCGTTCAATACAAAATTGCCAGAACATAAAAACTTGTCCAATCTTACCAGGTACAAAACCAGTGCCATATCCATTTGCGTTATCATAAAAATAAACTGTTAATTAAATAATTGTTGGCTTCGAAGATCGAATACATCATAATTTTAAAAGATGTTTAATGTTTTAGCCTGCGGGCACCAGGCCCACATGTAGAGTTACCATCTAACAAAAGTATTGTTGTATTACAGGAAAACGGAATGAAACCAAAGTCTGTGATGTGAGTCAACGCATTGCAAGACTCAAATGGCGATGGGCCGGACACATGGTAAGGCGAGTTGATGGTAGGTGGAGTAGAGCCCTGACTGAGTGGATTCCGAGAGAAAGCAAGCGAGCCGTTGGCAAACCAGCTGCTCGATGGGTCGACGAAATAGTGGTGATCGCAGGAAAGACCTGGATGCAATCAGCGCAAAACAGAGGTGAGTGGCACAAGGGTGAGGAGGCTTAAACCCTGCTGTGGGTCGATACAGGCTAATGATTACAGGAAAACATTTTAATTATTCATCGCAGTATTTACCCCAACCACTTTTCGTCACACAAAAATGTTGAGGAATTGAATTTCAAAGCCCTTTCTAATGCTTAAAGATATTAAAATTAATTGGTCTAAGCACATATTTAAAAGGTTTGCGTGCATATGGTAATTACAAGCTTTTCTTTATTTAAAATAAGCAAATGTTTGACCACTTTCTCACCTGATGGTTATGCGATGATGCGGTCGAAGATGGAACACGTTTGACTAGATGATGCCTATTCTCTCGCGAATTACAGGCTCCCATATTGTATTTATTACGAATACGTTTCAAAGTCATATTGACGCGTATTTTCAACTGACTTCAAAAAAGGAGGTTCTCAATTCGACTGTATATATATATATATATATATATATATATATATATTTGTATGTTTGTTACGCGATATCTCCGCCAATTATTAATCGATTGTGATGATTTTTTTTTGGCTAATTATACTTTTTAGGTGGTCCCATATACATTTTATCGAAATCGATCCAGCCAAAACCGAAATATAAGGGTTGAAGTCGGTTTTTTAAGCTTTGCTTGCGTTTAATTATATATTGTTAAGTTATATTGTTACATAGTAATTTTATTATTCGTTACATAATCTTCTTTACGAGTAAAAATTTAAATTTTGGGTCCAATTAAAAAAAAAAAACATTTTAATAGAATATCTATTAAGTGTCTGTTTAGTAAGTATATAACTAACATATAACTGAACAAAATTAATGAATAAGGCGTTATCAATCTATTTACAAGCTATCTACTTACCTAGAACAAAAAGTCGTTGGTCGGCAATGTTCCCAAAATGCTGCGTTAATTCTGAATATAACTCTCAAATTAAACTGATATAAATGAAGAATTCGGGGGAAAAAACATTGATATGGCAACAGTAGCTTTAAAGAAACGAAAATTAATCAATTATGTTGAACTTCATCGTATCGCGTTGTAATGTAACGACGTTTTAACTGGCACCGACAGCATCGGTCATTTTCTCGGGTTAAAGTTGTAAATAATGGGTAATTGCCGACTTTCACGAATGGATAACGTCGATAAGAAATGTTGGTTTTTGCAAATTGCACGCTTTCTTGGTATAAAATATGTAAGGGCTATTTTGATAGTGTTTTGGGTATTTTTCTTCTATATTATTCATGTTAGAAAAAAAAGTTTAATCTGTCTCCATTTGGGAACAACTAAGTCCCCGCATCGATGTTCCCACAAAGCAATTGGAAAAAATGTAAAGAAACCTATTTTAGAGGCAAATAAAATAATGATATACCTAGTTTCATTACACTTTGTGTCAGTAGTTTCATTTGCCAGTTCCATTATGGGACTACTGGGTTTATTTTCTCTCGTAGTTCCATGGAGCTTAGTAACATTTGTAAGTTTTTAAGCTACCATGGTCACTTTCACTATGCATCTTTGTTTCAATAACGGGATATTTACCATGTATTTCGTTTGTTTTGAGTTTCCGGTATTTCGGCACTGTTGCAAGCGCCATGATCACGGAGTAACTGAAATAATCTAGTAACGTAAATATCTAGTAACATTTTTTCATTAAAGGTCTATATGACTAAAGCTAGATCAAAGTTCTTGATAAAAGCATGATTATAATAATATGGTGATAAACTATCCCTACGGACCAAGGGTTCTCGTTACACAGGAATCGGCAAAACTCGCAAAATTCGATTGCTTGTAGGCAACTTAAGTCTTTTGCTGTAAAGTTTTAATTAAGTTCTAGGAAATATAGGTAATCGAGCTACACAATGCGCGTTAAAATTCTGATGAATTCATTTATAACTTGTATAAACATATGTATTTAACATAATAAATAGTATTAAAAAACCGGCCAAATTCGAGTCGGATTCACGCATGAAGGGTTCCGTATCTATAAAAACAGCAAAAAAACACGTTTGTTGTATGGGAGTCCCCTTGAACATTTATTTAATTCTGTTTTTTAGTATTTGTTTTTATAGCGGCCGCGGAAATACATCATCTGTGAACATTTCAACTGTCTAACTATCACGGTTCATGAGATAAACCCTGGTGACAGACGGATAGACAGACGGACGGACAGAAAAGTCTTAGTAATAGGGTCCCGTTTTACCTTTTGAGTATGGAACCCTAAAAATTCGCTCCGGAAATTTGAACTCAATCTTGAATGTCAAGTGAGATGTTTTTGTTTCAACGTGAGTAATTTTTTTCATTATTGAGAGATAACATGTCCATTCTACTACAATATCCGTGCAAGTTCACCCACGGGTGTTGCGCAATACGAAAGTGAACGTATGGACATGATCTCAGACTCACGGGCCCGATATGAATTTAGCCGGACACCACATTACGTCTTTATTGATGGGATAAGTATTTATGAAGTAGTTTGTGCTTAAATAATAGTCATAAAAATCTTGAGTTCGTAATTGCTTACGATAATAATTTTACTTTATTGAAATTAACTGTGACGTATTTCACGGATTCCACTTTTGTTTCTATAAGGTTACAATTCAAGTATTTTTTTTTTATTTAAGATAGGCAAACCGCCATCTCACCTGATGGTAAGTGACGATGCGGTCGACGATGGAGCATGTTTGCCTAGAAGATGCCTATTCACTCGCGACTTAAAGACTCCCATATTGTATTTATCAGGAAACACAGACTCAGGTAAGGAATTCCATTGGCATTTGAAACTAACACTACTTAGCATTGGTAATCAGTTACTATTGGCGCCAATTATTATTTAAATGTATTTTTTTTTTACGCATGGTAATAACCCAAACGCATTTCACATACTCAATCATTCACTCCATTTCCAGTTCGATCCACTTCCGTGCAATCGACAGAATCACCGCTACAAATCGAATTAATAAAAACACATAAAATATTTCGTAGAATATTTTGCAACATCTAGATCAATAACGCGTAACTCATGACACCTTTTTGTTACTTCTAGATATATAAAGCGCCCAAGGCGCGCGCCTCGGCCGCTGCTGCTGCCACTGTTATATAAGCATGCCCTGTCCACTTTGTATATTTAGTTACACTAAAGCTTATAGATTAACGTCAGCAGCTCGAGGGGAATCATCGCGCCCTGTCTGCTTTGTATATTAAGTCCCATAGGCGCCATACTTTTTTTATTTACAGCGCCTGGGCCGCGCGCTCTGGGCTCTTTATATGTCTAGTCCCTTAGGAAATAGAATAAGCTCCTGGTCCCGACGGGCTCAGGGTGTTTTATTACCAAACGGCTCAAAAATGTAAACATTGCTGAGTTTCCATACTTTCGCCGTTTGCGCTGCTCTGCCGAAGCCACCGCATCCTGTTCTAAGTTTCAGGAAGATGTGATGGAATTAAAGTGTCGACACAAGTTGCATCATTCGCTAATTAATGTTTGGCTTAAGCTACAACTATACGGCTTACACGGTAGTTATAAAGCTTTTATAATTGAATTACTAGTATTCTTGTAACGGTACGTAGAGCATCCAAGAAGCATAATTTTATTACGGTACTTTACAAGTTTAAAATATTATATAACGTAAATTATCACATACTTTTCTAGACATGAAACGTACGTTTAAAGTAACAGCTTAGCATTAAAAGAACATTTAAAAAAGTAATTATCTTCTACTATTACTATACTCTACTATACATTTAGTCATTAAACGGAGTAATAGTGGCGGATTATACGTGAACTTATTTACTAAATATTTAATTATTTTGCGACGTATGTGATGTAAACACACAATGGTAAACTTGAAAAAAATTCGTAAGTTCTTTTAATTCAAAATATGTTGTAAATTTCGGTTTGTTTTCAAACGAAAAACGGCGTTATATTCACGCCGGGAATCAAAAGTTTTCTCCTCAAAGAAAAATGTGTTTCTAGTATTGATTGTCATGATTGTAATGTCAATGTTTCCGGCACCCACAACACAAGTCATCGAACTTAGAATGGGTGATGTGAGTGTGAAAGCGTTTATTTTTATTTAATTTATATTTAAGATATCATTATAATAACTATCGAGTAAGAAATTGGTATTTGTGTGCAAACCAACGATTCTGTCGCGGCACTTTCGACCACTTCATATTAAGTAATAGGTACCTACATCATCAATGATCAAATAGAAAATCATAGAACTACGTAACATCGCTCAAATTACTTTAATTTCGGAACCGGAACAAAATACCACGTGCTCAATCATCTTCTTCCTATTTTTAGAATTGCCAGTCATACTCGCGTAGTGGTTCTAATAATACTAACTTCTTTATCAAACATCTCGGTTTCTCTGTTATTATTACGAAATGTACTTCACCTTCGATTGAAATGCCGTTTGTCATCTTATTTGTACCGTTTGTTTTATTGTTGGTAAACCTGTCATTCAAAAATAATGTGAATTTGATACTTTAGATAGTATAGTCCTATAACATAGTATAGTTGCATCTCTAAAAGACCGAATCCGGAACGAAGTAATTGGCCAGAAAACGAAAGTCATCGACTTAAAACATATGACTTAATTATAACATTGGTTTTGAACTCAGAACGTTTCTTATGCTTGAATGACTTAGGGCAGCTGGATACGTTCACATTCTACTTGTTACTACGTTATATGTGAAGACTTACATGTTCTGCATAAAAACAAATGAGTCAGCTGATCAGGTATTACTTCTGAAAATATATAGCTGCATAGGTTCGTAAGAGCTTGGATAAGTAGGCTAACAGACCCATCATAAGGATTAACCTACATAAATAAAAGCTCATTTAAATTCAGGACCACACACCCGCCCTGCAATCATTTCGTCACCTAAAGTACTATAAAATGACGTTTGCAATAAAGGTCTTATTATGCACCACACATGGAGTGTATAATAGCTTTTACTGCCTACTGTTACAGAATTATGTGTGATTACGTGCTGTCTCATAGCTTGGCCTGTTGAGAAAGGGTTATAAATATTATCTCACGCATCTGTTTTACAATAAAAGTATTGAATTGTTTCAAGAATTTTGGAGATGTGCTGAGTACTAAACAATAAAAGGAATAACACTAAGCTCAAAAACTTGTATTATGTAAGCGCAAACATTACTTGTAACTCCACGATACAAGACTTTCAACCACCTCTGAAGACTAGGTACTCTGAATCTACCAAACAAAAAAAAACATTGAAATCGATTCATTAGAAATTATATGAATATTATTACAAAACAATAGAAAAAAAAACATAGTCGAATTGAGAACCTCATTTTTTGAAGTCGGTTGAAAAGAGTTGTAACTAATATTTTACTTTTTCAGTCTTACAATGATCTGTTACTTATTAAAACCTTCATATCACCAAAACGATTTCTACAATTATTATTTACGAGCACACGCGTTGAACTCTTTTGAATGGCCAAATAGGTATCGCAGCCATTATAAATGATGTAAACTCTATCGTCTATCCTTTTACGCAAAATAATGTCATAATCTCTTTGAATATTAACATCTTTATAGAAATATAAATACCCAATTTCCTACGCACATTATGGATGAAAACAAATTAGCATATTCAAATGTGGATATTACACAAATGATATTGCTCATTTTCCTTCTTCGAAAACTATTACGCATGCCTTACCTTGAGTCATAGAAAATGAAACAATATATAGGTACAAGCAAAAGCATTCACACTCACAGTCACACTAAGTTCAAAGACTTGAGACAGCTTATACACTGCCTTCGATCCTAGCTAAATCTGACATTTGCAATTCCATGTTACAAAACTTCCTTCCTAAATAATTAATTTGGTACCGTCGCAGATCGCTTATGGAATGCGCTACCGATTGATGGTAAACAAGCAAAAACATATATATTCAAATGACTTGTTCATAAACACTACCTAAGAGAGATTTATCCTGTACCAAATTCATAATCTCCTAGTAGATTCAATAAAATTAGTTTTCTTTAACTATCATCTCCATATTATTTCTAAATTTATAATTTTAGTCTGTTAGTCTGATTGTAGCAAATATACTAAATCACTTAAAATGATCTCTTAGGCACCTTTAAAAAAAAATGTTTTTGGTTATCTATCTTACATATTATTACACCCAAGCCATAGATTCATCCTGACGTTAAGACGCAGGACGGTTTTTATTTTACGTTTTATATTATTTTGTGAAGTGTATGCAATGCAAACATATTTGCTCTCTGATTTGTAAATGTAAAAACCATCTGAAGAGCTGTGAATTTACTTTCTGTTGAAATGACATATATAACAAACAAAGCATTGTACAAGTGCCTACATAACAATTTCTAATTGTTATCAATATTTTTTTTATTAATAATCAATGTATCGTACCTAACTGTTTTGCAATCAGATTTATTCTGGAAAAAAATAATTTGAATGGTAATTGTTTTCTAACAGACAAAAACAAGAACAAATGTTGCCGGGCTACAGAGGCTGATGTGATATCTAATATAATATCTTCTTCTTCTTATTAATTTCACCCTTGGCAAAGCGGTCGTGGTCATCATTCTGTATTGAGCACTCGCTCCACGATTTCTCGCCGTCTGCTTTTATTTGAGCTCATCCTGGTACCCTCATGCATGGGGCCACCCACAGCAAATTTCATCTGAGTGGTCCATCGCATGGGTGACCTTCCGCGTGGTCTGGTGTCTTCCACTTTACCCTGCAAGACGAAACATTCTATAGAATCGTTTCCTCGCCTCGTGACGTGTCTGAAGAACTGTAGTATGGTAAGGTAAGTAAACTCGGTCCATGATACTCCAAGCATTTTCCTCCAGCACCACATCTTGTGAGCATCAATCTGTTTCTTCTCGATTTCGCGCAGCGTCCACGTCTCTGTGGCATGAGGATGAGGATTTTCGCAACAGTAATGGTTGCACCTGTGGCAGTGCTGGTTTGGGCGCAGAACTGTATGAGGTTTTGGTTTAAAGGCGAGGCTTTGAGTTTCACAGTTACAATTCTATCGCTAACTGGTTCATAGCCTATGAAACAACTTATCCGGTGTTTAGGAATGAGAAGAGCTACATCGTTAGGGCTGTGAGTGTCATTTCCAGGGTGGTATATGACGTGGCTGTCAGTGACAAAATGGCCATTGTTTCTCTAGTGAGTTTCACTTAGACCGCAGGTATAAATCTTTTTTATTTCGGCAGCTTGATGGAAATAGAGATTCCAGTGGCAGAATCACCATAAGGAACCTGGTTTTCTACCCTTGCATGGCCGGTAGCAATTTCTCACCGCGCGCCCCGGACTCAACGGAGCGCCGCGCCGATCGTTAATCGGTTCGCATGGCAGTCGTGATTCTTTTTAATATGAGATTGGCAATAATTTGACCGCTATTTCACCCGTTGGAAAGTAACGATTTTATTTGCATGACGATTTTCTTGAGAAAATAGTTGCTGTGGTTTCCCCTTGCCTTTTGCACCAAACATTTTAGGGATTATTAATACCCCAAGGCCACTAAAGTCTCGCAGCTAACTTCTTAACTCGATGAGTGGTTATACCGCCACAGCTCGGTCGCCATACCCCTGCTTGTTATCTAGCAGGAGGACCGTGGTAGCTAGAGCTACCGCCTAATATATAGATATGGTGATAACGTCACTGCTAATTTTGACGGCTAGGTTGCTTTGAAACTTGAAGCCTTATTATGCCTTTCATGATAAGTATGTATTTACTACCTCTATAGACAGGGTTATTGGCATAAAACCTTTCGTTGCGACCTCAAAAAATGCATTATAATGCACACTACTGAAACATAATGCCTGTATTTGCGTAACATCCAGATGAATCAAGCGCACTGGATGACTCAGAACACAGATGTACAAGTTCGATAACAAAGGCACGTGAACGTAATCTTGATGCCTCTGTAGCACAAGGTATGTTTTATGGGACGTATTTAAGACGAAAACATCGGGGGTACTTTAAAGATGTTTGAAATTTGATTCCATTTTTGTTTTCGGTGCAAAATCAATAAGAAATATTTCAACAGCAACGAGCATTACCCCTTTATTGCTGTCTTAGAAATATTTCAATTTGAAATAGTAAATGCAACTCTTGCAATGATAATCATTTGTAAAACAATTTATTAATCTTTTCCGTCGTTTTCCTCGTCGTCCCAAAATAACTATGTGATATTGATTTTGCCATTTCCTACGGTTATCTCAATCCACGTAACAGCTCTGGGCAAGAAGCGCATTATCAGTGCCAAATTTAATTGTACCTAGTAAGCCTAGGCCCTCTTAGTCAAGCCTCAGTCCAGCCCTGTGCTTGACCAGTTGCACAACTAAGCTTAATAAGGAAATTGCCAGATAGAGGCGATATATCCTTTCATATTGAGTTTGGATAATAGCCAAGTATTGAGAATGCTTTCTATTCTTCATGATATAAACATCTAATAGTCGTAAAATTATTCCCAAATGATACTATTAGATAATAACGGTGATGAGATTAACTTTCAATGAAGAAGGTATTGCAGTTCTGTAGAATATAATAATAAATTCTTTGTTTGCGGTAAATCACATATATTATTAATGTAATTAGGTAATTTATCCCACTTTGAGTTATTTTCAATCTATAATCATGTGACACTCGTAATCGGGGTCCGCCCGGTCAATCGTAATTGATTAGATGATAATAAGAGCCTAATTAGTATAATTTACGCTTTAAAGAAGCAGCAGTATATAAAATATTACAATATAATAATATAATATTTTATATTTATTCTATGTGCAAAAACACTGGAGAATCCAAAGCAAGATTATCTTTAAACATGCTTTAAACATAACATAACTATTTACGATTTATATAGGTACATTTATATAAGAAGGCATTATGCACAAGACAAATAATATTTTTTTTTTTTTTTTTTATGCCAGATAGGTAAGCATTTAGCCGCTATCTCACCTGATGGAAAGTGATGATGCGGCCGAAGATGAAGCATGCTTACCTAGAAGATACCTATTCACTCTAGGCTTGAAGACTCCCAGATTATACTGTTCAGGGAACAAAGACGCGGGCAGCGAGTTCCACTCTTTCGCTGTACGGATGATAAATGAAGAAGCAAAACGCTTCGAGCGGATATGAGGTATGTCAACCATAAATGGATGACGTTGCTCAGTTTTGCTTATATAGAGCCAATTTGATATTTTTTTACAATTATGTTTTAATATAGCAGGTGGATTTTGTTGCTGATAAGGATAAAACTGAACAAATAAATGTATTACTAGACACAGAACAAAGCAATATAAACCATCAAATGTGTACCCCACCCTCACCGTCATGTAACAGATACTCAGTCCCGGCTATGAAGGAGAATCACGACCCAGACCTTTCTATGCAACTTTATAGCAATGATGAAACAATACCAGCTACAAAATCGAGCAAAAAATTGAAAAAGACATCAAAATCGCAAAAAACTGTAAAATCAATAAAACCCGTCTCAGTACTCTCATATGCCGATACGGTTAAACTGGACATTTCCAATAAGCCTACGAAAACCTACAATAAAAAATTGGAAGCATCGAAATCTAAGCCTTCCCATCAACTTCAAGATAAGAAGACATCTGGCTCACAACAAATAAACAATTCTACAAAAACTTCTTTGAGTAGATCACGGGCAGAAACGAAGTCAAGTTCCACGGTAAGAAGAACACCGAAAATCACGATTATTGGTGATCAAAACTGTAAAAACATGGCATCGCTACTTATTAAACTAAGAGCCAAACATAGAAATGCAAAAGAGTATACGGTGTCCAGCTATTCGTACCCTGACGCGCCTACTGATTTTATTCTACAAAACTTCAAGATGGCAAGTGATGACATACATGAAGACGACTGGTTAATAATTTGTTTAGGGTCAAATGACCATAACCCAAATAGACTCCTTGTCGAACTATCGGCATTCTTACAAATGTGCCCCAAGACGAAAATTGTTATGACAAGCATATCCTATAACCAACACTTAAATGAGGGTAAACTCAACCATGAGTTAAAAACAATGCTTAGCAATTTTAAAAATAGTCAGTTTCTTCAAATGCCAATCCCTATTAACAAAAACATTGCACCTCGAAACGGCACACATTTGTACAGATCTATAAATCACTTAATTAATACTTGTGATTATAAAACCTGCTACCTAGACAGAAATATTACCAAAATGACAAAAAAAGAAACTCCCACATTGAAACGTGGAACAATACCATATTATTTCCAAAAAATGAATAAAGCCCGCGAAAACATATCAGCTCAGCTACAAGACGGCTCTGTAATATGTACAAATGTAATCGAAAATCAAAGTTTACCTAAACTAGGGACTATACCCTATTATTTTGAACGGAAAAAACAGACAGGTGCAGTAAAAGTTAACAATATCAAACGTAAAACCGAGGGAAACAAAATAGTCAACACTACAAATTCTGAACAGCTTTTTCTTGCATAAACAAAATACAAATAATTTAAACATAGTTCATCAAAACGTTCAAGGTATTAAATCGAAAGTCGAATTACTTGAACTACTAATAAACGAAAAAAACATTGATATTTGTTGCTTTAGTGAAACTTTTCTAAGGCGTTACGATATCGATATACTTCAAATTGATGGTTACCAAAGTGCATCCCATTTCTGTAGAAAAAACACATCGAGAGGCGGTGTATGCATTTTTGTAAAACATGGTATCAAGTATAAGAAACTAGTGTGGATAGAAGAGATGTCCATAGAACAACATTTCGAATGTTGTGGAATCGAGATTCCGGATTTGAACTATGTTATAATTTGTATGTATAGAACTCCTAATAGTAGTCTAAACTTATTTATCCAAAGTCTAGAAACCTTGCTTCACAAATTAACTATACGTACAAGATGCAATAAGAAGAAAATTATAATATCAGGTGATTTCAATATAAACCTACTTGATGACAATAAAAAACGTGAATTATTTGTAAACACTTTACAAATGTTTAACATAAAACCAACAATAACAGTAGAAGCCACGAGAATTACTGAACATTCTAAAACTTGCATAGATAACATACTTACAAACATTAAGCATTATAACATAGAAATTTTAAATCTCGGTATTTCCGATCACACTGCACAACTTATAAGTGTTACAACAAGTCTTAGTTTTCACGAAAAATATTGGTTTATTAAACAAAGAAAAGTAGATGTTTACTTATGTGTATTTTTGAGATACTTATCTCAAGTAAATTTTTCTGAAATTTACTCTTATAAAGACGTAAATCAAGCATATAAAGAATTTAGCAATATTAATTGTCTAATATTCAACTTATGTGTACCATTAGAAAAGATAAAAATAACTTTTGAGAAAAAAGCAAATTGGAAAACACAAGGAATTAAAATTTCTTGCAAAGCTAAAAGAAATTTTTATTTAAGATTACAACAAAACAAGAGCAAATTAAACATAAGTAAGTACAAAAAGTACAGCAAGATATTGAAAAAAGTTTTACGGGTTTCCAAAAAAATTGCCAATACTAAATATATAAATAAAAGCACAAATAAAGCTAAAGCAACTTGGGGTGTTATAAAAAGCAATACATCTAATACAAATAACATAAAAACATCAATAGAACACATTAAAATAGACAATAAATTAATAACTGAGCCAATTAAAATAGCAACTAATTTGAATAGCTATTTCATAAGCCGTAATAAGATAAATCTTACTCCTAATCCTGCAAAAAAAAGACAAATACAAACAAACCCAAAAAGCATCTTTTTCAACCCCGTAGACGCTCAAGAAATAAAAAGCATAGTAAAACAGCTGAAAAATAAAAAAACTACTGGATATGATAATATATCGGTACAGGTCATAAAAAGCAGTATCGAATTCATAGTGGAGCCCCTAACATATCTAATCAACCTGTCAATAGAAACTGGCTGCTATCCCGACGAACTAAAGAAAGCATTGATAAGACCTCTACATAAAACAGGCTCTAGAGCGGAAATGGGAAATTATAGGCCAATAGCCATATTACCATGTTTTTCAAAAATATTCGAAAAAGTTATTTATAGTAGGTTAATATCATTTATAAACTGCAATAACATTCTTGATTGCAATCAATTTGGCTTTCGCAAGGGCAAAAACACAACATTGGCCATCTTCAAAATGATGAAACAGGTATGGGAAGAAATCAACAACAAAAAGACTGGCGTTGCTCTCTTCCTTGATTTGTCTATGGCTTTCGATTGCGTGTCACACCCTATCTTGTTAAAAAAATTAGAAACTATTGGTATAAGAGGAATACCACTCGCATTAATAGAATCATATCTAAACAATAGAACACAAGCTACAGTCATAGATATATATAATAGACATACAAAAGAAGTAGAAAAAATCACCTCATCTTTTGAAATAACATTCCTTGGAGTGCCACAAGGTAGTATTCTAGGCCCCCTTTTTTTCCTCCTATACATAAATGAACTGCCCCAGATCTCACCACACACCTGCGTTATGTTTGCTGACGATGCGACTATATTTATACCCCAACAGAACCTTAGCGTAGCTACTTTTGAAAAAAATATAAACAATACCTTGGAAATAGTCTCAGACTGGTTAGAATCCATTAACTTAAAAATAAATGTGGACAAAACTAAAATTTTGCAATTCACTAATTATAAGAAGTTTCCCCATACACTAAATATTGTGAATAAAGGCAAACAAGTTAAAGAGATACTTCAAACGAATTTTCTAGGTATAACGTTAGACAGTCATATGAATTGGAAGGCTCACATCAGTAAAATAAACGGCAAAATCACAAAATATTGTTATGCATTATCAGTACTGAGTAATATTGCATCAGAGACTGTTGCTGCTAGTGCATATTACGGTTACGTCTACCCTCATTTATATTACGGGATAGTTTTTTGGGGAAATTCTGTGAATGTTGAATATACTTTTGTACTCCAAAAAAGATGTCTACGCAGAATCTTCAAAATGGACGACACTGAATCTCTCCGAGAAGTTTTTAAAAAAAGGTCTTTTCTAACCCTAACATGTATCTATATACTAGAATTATGTATTTTTGTAAAAAATAACAAAGACGTTTATTTCAATCAACAATCTAGTCGTTATAATAACTTGAGAAATAAATATAAATATAACATGTGTATACCACAGGTAAATAACACAAAATATCACAAAAGCTCTTTTATAAGCGCTATAAAAATTTTCAATCATTTACCTGTTGAGCTAAAAATGTTAGAGGGTAACACATTCAAAAATTGTTTAAGAAATTGGTTGTTGGCTAGAGCATTTTATAGCATTAATGAATATTTTATTGAATAATATATTGTAATATAAATAAATATTGTACAAATACTGTAATAAATATGTTCACTGTGCACAAATTACTACAGTGCAAGTTATGTACCTAATTTGTAAAACTATTGCATGTCCGAAATGGACAGGCTGTTGAGACATTTTTAATTTAAGACCAATATGTACACAGTTAGAGCAATAAAGTATATTTCTATTTCTATTTCTATTTCTATTACTAAAAATAAGAGAAATAGCAAATTTTCACTATTTTATTATTTTTACCCAAAAACCACCCAGTATATATCTAATAGATATGTATTATCTAATAAATAAAAATTTCGTGTCACGGGGTTCGTGGTCAGAAACGGCTCGACTAATTTTTAAGGTCTTTTTTTATATATTTGGTAGGTATGAGGAAAGATCGTAAAGTATTTTTCACGTTCCTATTTATTTTTATCGTGATTTTAGTTATAATAACAATTGAGAAATATATTATTATAAATATATTTTTTTTAATTTGTGACAGGCTAGTGTTTGACCACTATCTCACCTGATGGTAAGTGACGATGTGATCGAAGCTGGTAAACACACTAGACCTGGAATCTCAGGAATCGCAGGCTCTCAAGGATAACTGCCGGAACACCGTATTTGGCTTGGCGGCAGACTTTCAACTTGATGGTGGTAAACTACTTTGTTAGCAAGCCAGGCGAGCAACTCACAAAATGCTCTACCACCTCTCAAATGTCACCTGATTAGCACCACCCGGGGACCACGTGTACGGAGTCAGACTTAAGGGGTATCCTCCTACGGACGTGGGTGACTCGTGGTCGTTTATATAAATATCGATTATATGTATACAATAACTAAAGAAAAAAGAGAAGTATGGCAGCATCAAGAAGCAGTGCAGAAATTCTGATCAGCAACCTTTTTGTGTGACGAAAAGTTTTGGGCGTAAACACTATGATGAAAAATCAAAATGTTTCCCTGTTATACAAAAGTTTTACTCCTATTGTTTGTCTATTCGACACACCCTGTTTTTTTTACATGAGGGTGTTTTGAAGCAATGATGTCATTGCCTAGCCTACCACTGATTGCATTAAAGTGAGTTTTGATTTTTTTACAAATTAAAAACGAACACAGTTAAGCAAACATTCTGTAGCTATATCCACATCAGTAATACTTGATTAGTTCAGCGAATCTCCCGAAATAAAAAGTTGTTTTACAACCGGCTCTAACTAGTTAATAGCCATATAACGGCTAGCCCATGTCTAGAACCCATCCATTTGCATCGCGTATCATCTACAACATTAAAACCGTATCGCAGCACATAATTTCCGACTTTAATATCAGCTTTAAGGACTTTTTGAGCCTATTTAATACGACAAAGTTCATAAGTATTCACATTTGTACTGAGTTGACCATGGTTACATAACCTCTCATCTGTTGAGCATTCACCGTCAGAAGCCGTCGCCTTTATACTAACACAATAAGGTTCATAATAATTTCGATTTTATGGCAGTGTGTCTGAGATCTATATTAATAGTATTATTACCTATAACAATGCACGGGTATGTATGAAGAGTAGTCTGCATACTTTCCACAGTAGTCGAGGACAACATTTTACTTTGAGCTACATATCTTACCCTTGTGTTATCTTTTAAACTGCATGCATCAATAACATTGATGATTTATTTTACTGATGGACTACTACTATACTATTAGTATACTTGACTACTATAGATTTCATGTCATCCGCATCATTACTTAATGCTTCAAGATTTAATGTACCTTGAAAATAAACAAACAATCAAACGCATTCACACTTACAGCCCCACACTAAGTTCAAATACTTGTATCGTGGGTGCCGGAAACATTCATATCATACACACATTACACGCAGAACTAGAAGCACCAATATCCGTAGGAAAGGATATTGTGCTCCTGCCGGGAATCGAACCCATGGCGCAGAGGTTGAAAATATTTATTGATATAATTGATATTAATCTATCAATAAAATATTTAAGGACGTAAATTTTAAAGGATAATTTAGATTCTAAGTTTATCATCCGTACTGCGAGGGAGTGGAACTCATTGCCCGCGTCTTTGTTCCGCGAACTGTATAATCTGGGAGTCTTCAAGTCTAGCTTGTATATCGTTTTTCATCAGGTGAGATTGTGGTCAAATTTATATTAAAAAGATATATATTCGGTAGCGACTCGTGTGTTGTATTCACACATAAAAACGAATACACAACAGACACAACAATATATTTTTTATTCTCGAATAATTACTTACTCTATGTATAATTTTTTTTCTATTATTTTATGTGTCCTGTTCATCTTGTATTAAATGTCTCGAAATTATATTTTTACTCGGACGACTTTAAGTCTCCCACAATATACATATTTCAGGAAACACAAATATATTTCATACTTATTAAAATTTTACAAACAAGACAAAAAAAATTTTTTTTTTTTATAAAAAATATTTGATAAATAAATAAAATTAATATAAAAAAGATCCATAATAATTGTGAGCCTATAAAGCGTAACTTTTGTTATATTTCATGTATAATGCGATGTGATTATAATTATTTCTAGAGTTAATAAAGTTAGAGAAAAACGTCCTCTGAAGAAACCAGCATGTTCAAGAAAAAACCTATGTCCTTAACCTATGTCTTGCAGCCCCCGCGAATTACAAAATTATAAAACATGTGCAAGGATTCAGCCTGGTTGTTAAGGGCTTTTTTTTTGACCGGAGGGAAATCTTTTAGAGATACCCAGCTACTTTCGGGGAGCAACCGGGTTATGTGAGATTTTTACTCACCAAAACCCCCTCGGTGGCTAGCGTTAATAGATATTGAAGGGCTCCAGGATCTCACTGAACGCCACTGGAACCCTTCTATCCACCTTGTTTTTAGCTCTTCCCGGAGACACTAACATTTGTGACTCCATTCCGTTACAACCGCGAGAATGCTGTTGAAGGTTTGGGCCATCTTCAACATCCCCGCAGCGCCACAAAAGTAGGGGACCACACCCCACTGCAATCCTCCTCGGGCACCTTTGGATGGTGTTTTGAGCCCCAACTCCAACCCCCACGTGCCCAAAAGACCCCTTTTAGTCGCCTCTTACGACAGGCAGGGGATACCGTAGCAATAATCTGATGCCCTAATAAATGGCTTTGATTGGTGGTCTAGACTTTCCCTGTAAGAGTATGCCCTGAGTCCCAGCTATGGGTATGGAATGGGCTGATGATGATGAAATATTTTGAGCTATTCCGGGTTCTACCACAGAGCTTTCAAGTTGCGTCAGTGGGGTCACAAGATAACTGTAAAGTGAAAGTCATAATAGCTTTGTTGCTAATTTAATAACGTGTAGAATTTGCCACGTATTTGATAATAAATTATAGCAAGTTTTGATAGTTTAGAAAGGAAAGAAAAACACCTTTTACTACAAGATTTTATAATTATATTATATATACATATGTCATATTTGTCTATATTATACTAGGTGAAAAGGCCCCGCGATTTTACCCGCGTAAGTATCGGGGAATATCGGGATAAAAGTATCCTATGTCCTTCTCCAAGCTCTAGTCTATCTCTGTACCAAATTTCATCAAATCGGTTTAAGGGTGTAGGCGTGTAAGGGTAACAGACAGACTAAGTTACTTTTGCATTTATAATACTTTTAAATTTATAGTAGTAGGGATAGTAGGGATTAAAATCTGTTGCCGTGCGTTAGTCTCGAAAAACTAGAAAATGGCTCGACATTTTTAATTAATTTTTCGCTTTGATACATACATGTATTATATAGAAAATCTAACACCTTTAAACGAGCAATTTTTGTATATAATATGTAATCTGAATTTCAGAAACGGCTTTTACGTAACAGCTTTTACGTAAAAACGTAGTTTTACCAAAAAAAAATAAATACAAAAGGTAGCCGCGCGGTAAAAAGAGAGGGGAATATTACTTCATCTCCTTTACCTTACAAATTTTCGATCAGGTCACGTGTCCTGACGCGAGTTTAAAATTTTTTACCCATCCCAAAAAAAGTGCAAACGCCGCTAAAGAAGTTTTCACTTCAAAAATACCGAATCATTATTCTCCAACATTTAACATTTTTTTATGATAGTTTATAACCGGTGCATTATGTCACTGACTGTATAAAACAGGTATGTATAAAATAACAGTATTAATTTTAATGACCTGATTCTTAAATCAAAATAATTACTGTTTTGAGAACGACAGTTAAAACATCCAAGGCCAGAGTTTCTCAACTTTTACATGAGGTATAAAAGTTGTACCAATCTACATTTAAAATGTTAAAATTTTAATTATGTTAGTAAATGACGGTTAAATTATGACAATATAGAATTATAATGTCTGGAAGAGATTGCGCTTAAGGAATTTTATACACATAGTCTAAGTTTTTTATTTAGTATTGTAACTTGTAACTCAATAAAATTTAATTTGTATAATATTATGTCAAATCGAATCTATCCGAATTATACTCTGATGGAACGCAATTTAACGTCTATTACCTATACAAATATACATGTGTTTTAACTTTTTGAATTGAACCTAAATATGGGAAGGCTTTGAAATTCTGATTTGCAACGTTTTTGTGTGACGAAATGTGGTGAGGTAAACACTGTGATGAGTAATAAATTTTTTTTCGGAGAGGTAAATAGTTTTCTCATATTTATGTTAAAAATATCGTGAATACCTATTACATTATGTTTCAATGTTATATTCGGCTTAAAACACGAAAATAGTGACGCGCCGAGGCCCGAGTCGCACGTCTCCGCGTATCGCGCGTCTGACAACTAATTTGTCCGACTAGTCGACTACAAAGTAAGTCGAAATTTTCGTGTTTTAAGCTGAATATAACATTGGAACATAGTTTTCTCATATTTTTAAATTCCATCTCACAATTTCCAAGCTTCATGTCCTTAACTTTAACACTACAGGTAGACATTATGCGCCTGCGCAAGATCCACGGTCACCTTCCTTGCGCAGAGCTGACAATTTCTAGACAGAACGCTAAATAATTTTGTAACCCTCGTAGCGCGATCCGCCTGGTCAACCGTAACTGATCGACAAGGCTACGCACTGTTCAGTTTTGCCAATGCTTAGATGGGGACCGTTTAGTGGGATTTTCAACTAAGTGTCACCGAGCTTTGCAAGGCACGTGAAACTATCGTTCGTCGATGTTAGTCGTGAGATAATTTTTTCGCAACATCACTTTCCATCTTGTGAGATAACAAATGCTTGTTTATTTAGTATTATATTTAGTAAGTGGAACAATCAAAATTTTAATGATACTCGGGACGTTCTATCTGGAAAACGGCTGTACCAATTTTCATCAAACTTAGCTGAGAACACTATCACCTTAAAAAAAACTGAATCTGAATCAGTCCAGCCGTTCGGGAACTATGATGCCACATACATTCACACAGATACACCATATAAAAAGACAACAGTCATCATGTGCGTGTAGTGGCATCATGACGGATGCCTTTAATAGTCTTAACCGAAAACCTTGGCCTAAAAATTCTTGACAACAGGACTTCTTCTAGTTCGTCAATCATAAGCCAAGCTTTCTTACCTCCGAATATTATACGATCTCTTATCATATTATTATTAGGAGTGGAATAATAACATTAACGAGCATGACCCATATAAAAAAATACTACATGCCGAGTCTTTAGGTTCTCAACTCTACAGTGTAAGTAGGAAGTGCATCGTTCGTGTCAGTGAATGTAGCCAGACACTGTGTCATTATACATTCTGCACAATCACACGCACACAAGCTTGACAATATAGGTAGTAAACATAGGTAATACATTTTGATCTCTATGAATGTATATATATATATATATATATATATATCTATATGTATTGACCTAATACCTATGACGGAACAAACTTTGAGTATATATATTATAATAATATATTCTTAATTGAAGTCCAATTTGCAATTTAATTCAAATTAAAATAAGTTATTTGTTAAAAACTTTTTTAAAGACATGCTTTTAGAAGTCCGCTATATTGGTTTTAAGTGACGTCAATTCATTTTTCGAGTATTCTCAGCAAACCCTTTCATTTGATACCCATATTGTAGTAGTGCATTAAAAATAACTTGTCTGCCATTTTCGGCTCAATCGGTTGAAGATATTTGCTTCAAAATTAAGTTTCAAGATTTCACCCGGATAAACAAAAGCTTGTAAAATAGTTAGAATTTATGCGAATAATATTTTTTTTATACTAAAAGAATATAGCAAATTGATCAAATATAAATATTTCATAATAATTATACATTTTATTGTGAAACCTTATACAACACAAACATTCTTGCAATAGACCTTAGCTTACGTAATTATTTTATTTATTCAGTTTATGTAAAGAATAAATAAAATTAATATTTTATTTTATTTATGCTCTATATAGGGCACTTTCATTCTTTCTTGAATTCTTTGATCGAGTACTTTTTTCCCCGAACAACAAAATCTGGAGGACTTTAAGTCTAGAGTGAAAAAGCCTTCTACGCAATCGCGACTTTCAATTAGATAAAATAGTGGTCTAATGACGCACAATATAAAAATATGATCAATCATAAAAATATTGTTTAAAAAAATATTTTGTAAATAATATTTTCATTTGGCATGATTGTATCTAACCTTGTGCCTATACAAACAATATAATGAACATTTTTATATATATTTAGTCACCCTTAAATTCAGGAAATAAATGATTGGAAAACATAGCTTGGTAAGAGGCTAAATGTATACTAAAGTGTCCCTTACAAATATTTATCCTTTTTGTATGACTTGTCCTAAGCACTGGTCAGTTTAAATGAATATGATGTTAATAAACCAAACAGGCCTGGAAATACTTGCCCATCCCAAGATGACCTAAACTAGCTTACATAACCAGCACCTGATGTTGTAAGGGCATGGAATTATGGACCACTCATCCCACGTAACAAAATGGACTAGTAACACCTTAAGTAAGTTCCTACTAAGTGCTGTAGAGTAATCATTTACTACTGTTTATGACTTAGTACATCGCAAATGATGTATTTATTGTGAGTAAGTCACGTCTCAGCTATGCAAAACACATCATATTATCACTAGACATTCCTGGCGTGCGTTGCAATGCCACGGCTGTAATTTTGCGAATCTAGTAGAAGTCATTAAGTTTAAAAAGTATATTTGGGGCCTATTTGGGGCCCATCCATCATATTCTGGGGCCATCTCCCATTCACTTTCCGTCAGATGAGATGGTCAAATGCTTGCCTATCAAGCATAAAAAATACTCGACTAAATTATTATCTTCTTCATGTTTATGCTACCCTAGTATTTTGCCAAATCCTATTGACGTTTTCCTGTCCATAAGAAAAAGTTCTTTTTTCGTAAAGATTTTATTTATTTCTAGAAGAAACAAACAAACAAAAAACAAAACAAACGCATTCACACTCACAGCCCCACACTAAGTTCAAAGACTTGTATCGTGGGTGCCGGAAACATTCACATCACATACACATTACACCCAGAGCCAGAAGCACAAATATCCCTTGGGAAGGAATTTGTGCTCCTGCCGTTTAAAAAAGGTTTAGATTCACGCAGATTAAACTGCTTAGACGTTAAGCATTCTAGAATTCATCAGAAAACAGACAAAAAGTTTCATCAAAATCGGTCAAACCGTTTACACGTATAATAAATATATTACATTATTATCTCCTGTCAAATATATATCGTAAGTGTAAACTATGTGCTTACAAATGTAATAAGTAGGTACGTTTACATTTATACATAATTATGAATGTATAAAAAATATATTTATTCGCTTTGTCTTCTAAAATTGAAGATTGTAAAACAGCTCATAGAACAATAACGCTAATTAAGACATTTAGTTTTCACATATTATAATTTCAATACTTTTTTTATGACAGATAGATAAGCATTTGGCCGCTATCTCACCTGAGGAAAGTGATGACGCGGCCAAAGATGAAACATGCTTACCTAGAAGAAACCTATTCACTCTAGACTTGGAGACTCCTTAAAACTTAAAACTACTTTAAACAAACACTCGCCTTCTTTGGTACAGGTTTCCAAAAATACCTCTCACAACAATGCGCATTTAACCTCTGACTTCAGACATATTTAAAATAAAAGGCGGAAGTCTCAATTTTCACAGACACACTGACAATACACTCAATTTATGCTAATTTAATGCAAAACTAATAAAACGAAAATTACATGGCAACACCTTACGTAATAGTGCATCTTTGCATAATTTCTGCGTAATTTAATTCAAGCAAGCTGGCGCCTTAATTTTTAGAGTTACGTTCATCAGAAAAAAGAAATTGGAAGCCTTTTAATCATTTGGTTGTCCTTGTGTGTCAGAGTGACGAGTGCAATGCTTTAAACTATTTCAATTTAAACCCTGGGTAGTACTGGACTGTAATGGTTAAGCGTGAAGCTTACCATCAGGCGAGCAATTAGCTTGTATAGTCTCTTCATCGAATATTTAAAGCTGAAACTTTCATATAATATCCGTTACATTCCCTAATTAAACAATAAATATAATCATTAAATATTTATATTTGAGAAAAAAAGTTATTTCCTCAAAGTTTTTCCTTAGTAGGCAAATTACAGGCGTGAGATCTGAGTTCAGGGCGAACAACTAACTTTACTTTTATAAAATACTGCACAAACTTGGTGTGGTCTAAGATCTCTTTAAGATGTAAAAAAATCAAGATATAAATCATCGTCATTTGAAGATAATAGTACAACTGATTGAATCACGTACGACGTATCGCAATGACCGACTAAAAACCTACTCCACCGCTTTACCTTCGGAACTTTGATCAGATTAGATGTACTAAACACGCATTATTGAAGAATTCAAGAACTACTGATCAGATCTTGATCAAATTTAAATGGGACTAATTGGAAAGCAACATCAACCAAACAAAAAGAATTCAAAATCCGTTCACGTGGAACGAAGTTATGAGGTAACACACATCAAAAAATACAGTCGACTTGAGTACACTCCTTTTTTGTGAAGTCGGTAGAAAATGATAAACGGAACCCTTAGGACATGAGTCTTACTAGCTTTTGTTTTTTGTATTTCGACATTGTTGATAATAATCGGGACTACTGATTAATAGTTATTGTCTGTCGTTAATATACTAATTAATATCTCATGGAAAAGAATCCACGCATTAATGAGTTGTTTTTGCATTTGTAATATGATGTGACATTGTTTTACCGCTGCCGGAGAGAAAGACTTTAAATGTATGCGAAATCACATTTTTATTTAGTGTTTATTAACGTAAACAAACATTTTCGTACCTTAAGAAAGTTGCTTAATCAACATTTTGAAAATACCCGGGGATACGCTCTATTTAGATAACTGCTGCACTGACCAAACGTAGCTACGGACACTCTCGATAAAGTCACTTATTAAAGAAAAACTCAATCAAAATCGGTCCAGCTGTTTATAAGTCCCGATGCTACAGACATACACACACACTTATAAGTCTTACTTTATAAGTATAGTCATAGCTTATAAGTCGTTTAACATCCCACTTTTTGCGGCTAGGGTATTATAACCCTAGACGCAAAAAAGGGATATTAGGTATATGTAGTGTACAGTAGCAGTTATTAAACTGCTACTATACACTACATATACTTTTTTTTTTTGGTTTTATTGCTAGACCACTGCATTGACCCTTATCTCACATGACAGAAAGTGAAGATGCCGCCATGAGGCATTTAGTCTTGGTGACTCCCAGATTATACCGAATGGGGAACAAAGACGCGGGCAATGAATTCCTCTCCTACGCCACATGTATAATAAACTTAACTGTGCATCTAATGATGATAAGTATTATAATGCTAGTTCATGATAAAGATTTTTTTTAACGCTTTTACTCTCACAGCTCCACATTAAGTTCGATGACTTGTGTCATGGGGGCTGGAAACATACACGCGAATCACACACAATTACAACCAAAATTTGAAACGCATATTTTCCTTGGGAAGACAAAATTGTGTTCCCGCTGGGAATCGAACCCTCAGATTAAAAGGCGGACGCCACCCAACTTAGCCAATGGGCAGTTATTATTGTTATAATGTCACACACATTTTTTTTTATTTATACTTATTTGACTCAACGTATTAGCATTACAATTCATAGAGGCAATGCCGCCAGCATGATGAGAACGCTACCCACTGGTAGAAGGCTTGAGCACTTGAGTTACCTATAAACGATGCCTTGTAGGTAACTTAGTTCTTTGCTGTATATAGTTTTAGGAAATATAGGCAATTGGCCCGTAGATAATGGAATATCATTAAGAAATATATATAGGTACCTATCAGGTTTTTGGCAGTGTGAAGTGCGGCTAGAGAAATACTTGTTATACCATGAAAATTTATAACCATGAGGTTAAAAATAACTTCACCTTTAACCTTCCAATTGCATAAACGTGATTGATGAGTCCCAAATACAATTAATTAAGAAACAATCATTATCAGTAATATATTAAAAACCAACGTTTTAATTATAGTCACTGATTGGGACACGTTATAATATACCAACATGTAGTTATTGGATTTGTCATATCATTACCATAATTTGTGTAATATGTGACGTTGTGAACTACTGACCTCGCTAATGTATAAAGTAACTATAGTCGTTCACGCCGAACTGAGATCTCGCGCCTACATTTGGCCCCATATCAAATCAAATCAAATTTCTTTGTTTCAGGTTAAATTGCCCATCTTGTGTTTCTTAACTAAAATTAAAAACCTATAGAGAAAAACTTTTCAGGTTAATTTTTTATAGCTTTTTTTTATATAATAATTGTTTGAATTCTGTATCTGTTGTTCAAGTACAGGAGATAACGGATATCATACGTAAGTTTCAGCGTTCAGTGTGAAGCTGTTTTTGAGATAGACCCCGGGACAACATAGGTCTAAAACAGTGACTTTGGTGGCCTTTAAAATTGTTATTTTCCAACATGTATTATCTGTCCATTTTTAACCCCTAAATATTTTCATTTATATAATTTTAGGTGTCATTTCTGGCTTTGGCCTGTAGTTTTACATATTTTATGAGAATTTGAAGTCATTCGCTTGTATGATTTAGATGCTATATGCCTCTGACAGACGGACGGACGGACGAACGGACAAAGTGCTGAATGATTCAAGTCAACTTAGAGAACTCGCTTCGTTCGATCAATAAAGCCTGTGTAACTGCAATCTAAAGCACCGAGAGAGTGTTATAGCACCATTATACGATGAGTGATGGATAGGTCAGTTAGATGGAATAATGTTTAGATAATTGTTTGATGTTATCTTATGAAGAATAATTGGGTACCATTTGACGGTATGCAATATAGCTACGGACATTGAAGTTAAAAGTACAGCTAGTCTTTATATATATTGAACTGCCAGTTGGTTTAGTTGGGTGAGCGTTCCGCCTTCTAAGCAGGGGTATACCGTTCGATTCCCGGCGGGAACACAAGTTTTCTGGCCAAGGAAAGTTTTTGTTTCTGGTTCTGGTTGTGATTGTGTGTGTGATGTGAATGTTTCCAGCACCCACGATTCAAGTCATAGAACTTAGTGTGGGGCTGTGAGTGTGAAAGCGTTGATGTTATGTTATGTTTATGTTATATAATTCTTCTGTACGTATACAATGTATGTGACTGAACTCATCCTAAACGGCTAGACCGATTTTGTTTTTTTTTTTGTACGTGTTCAAGTGGATTCAATAAAGGTTTAGATATAGTTTACCATTTAATCCGATAAATAATGTTTTTCATAGGAAAACTCGCAGGGATCAACGCGTTTGTTATAAAATTTTATACATTCGATGTCCATTCGGAGGAGACTGTCTATTTTATTGGTTTGTTCACGATTTTATAGAAAATCATGAACGTCATATTGTTTGTTTACAATAACCGTTTACACCCGTAGAATTGAGATGAATATTAAGTAGATACATAAAAACGTTGCTAGTATCACACGCTTTTTTTAGTAAAAATGAGCAATCTAGTCTACGTTATTGATACTAGGCGTTTGTTAAAATATGAAGTAACGGGCCGTGCCCCGCGGCTTCGCCCGCTATTATCAAGTTAAAAAGTAACCTGTGTTAATTCTATATATAAGCTATGTTCATCCAAATCCGTTCAGCCGTTACAGAGTGAAGAGGGAACAAACATACTTACACACAAACTTTCGGTTTTATAATATTGGTAGGGTTTACTTCATTATGTGAGTTAGTGCAAGTGAGCCCATTGGCTTATTTCGGTACACGTTCGCTTGCTTATCAAGGGTATCGGATTCGATTCTCGACGGGAACAATAGTTTTCTCCTCGAAAATTTAGGAAAATGTATGTTTCTGGTTCTGGTTGTGAATGTGTCTGTGATGTGAATGTATTCAGCACCCACGACACAAGTTATCGAACTTAGTGTGGGGCTGTGAGTGTGAAAAAAGTTACCTATTTAATTACACACCTTGTGTGACCAGGATTTATCTCTCTGTGGTTAGTAGATCAACAGTACCATTAACCCTCAGATCACGCACACTACAATGACCACTCTACCATACAGCTCACGTACGCACCAATTACGCAAGCAGGTCCGAGATGTAGCCAGATCATCCGCATGTGCAGAGAAAGTGCAGTTGCCTAGGGTTGCCACCTAACAGGACTATTACAATATTTTAATGAATTAAAAAAATACTATTTGTTTTTAAGTCAAATGAAATGGGGTTTATTTACATAAGCCTTTTTTTATTTAGTTTTTCGAAGTCTCTGAATAATCACTTTACATACAGAAACAATACGTTACGAATACATACTTTTTTTAAAACCGGCTTTATGTCGGTTTTTTGAAGATGCTTAGGGATTTGATACACAAAGCGCCCGAGGCGCGCGCCCCGCGCTCTTGAAGGTTTAAAATTGATTAGCAACCATTCCCACTAAAATTTCCAATGATTTTATTAAAGCTGAGATGAAGTTCCTAAATATTAGCAAACAAGATTTTTAAACGAAAAAGTATAAAATAAAAAATAAAGTTCACTCTTTACGCAGTCGGGTTTTTAGATTTTTTAGTATATGGAATTATTTAATGACGTCCTCGTCATAGTTTTAAACGACTGCTCCAAAATAGAAGTGTACAGCTTTCAAAGTTCATGTATGTTTATTTATGATACTTTAGTCTTACCCAAACGTCAAATATCCACCTGTGGAAAACATTACCTACGTAGAATAAGTTCTTATGTAATAAATTACCTAATACGCTTTTCAAAAAGACGCTCTGGTATAAGATACGTATACAATTCAAACAACGATAAATAAAAAATCGTTACTGATCTCAATTTCTACAATACACATCTTTTTCGATTACAATTGAATGATAGCTCGTACTTCTGGATGAAAGCAAATTTATATACGGATTAACAATTGACAACCCTACTGCATCGGATCAACGCTAAACTATACGCTAATTTCGCTAAAATTGTGACGCAACGTCTGGGTCCCACAGTTCCACAGTCCCACGCAATGGACGCGTTTTGAGCGTGCAATCATTTTGTATGTATGACCTCTCATTACAGCACAGAATAAATGATAGTCCTACTGTATGAGACCGGATAAGTAAGTTATTTGCGTAAGTGTTACAATTATTTATATGGACATGACCTCTCGTTGTTTTTGAACTGTTTGTATGTAAGTATTACAAGATTAGGTATGGGGTACAACACTCGTCGAGCTAGATATGGAGCTACTTTTTGGTACTTGGACAATACTTAAGCTAGTTATTTAAAGCAGTAACTATTTTCTAAGCTGAATTACTTTTGTTATGTGAGATAGGATTTGTTGCAGAAACATATAAAAGAGCACAGAGTTCGTTTTCTATTTGACCTTTTCTGTTTCGGTTTATTTTGTATAGATTATGCAAATCGAATCAATGTTATGTTATGTTACGTTGTTATGATGATGGGTCAGACAGCTATTATTGAGCACCTCTCATTTTTCTCTTACGTCAACAATCCTTTTACATTCGTTACGATTATTTCGTTGTTTTATTAGATCGTGTTACGTTGGAAGCTCTAATAATTATGACAAATTAGACAAATATGTTACGCACGAATTTAGTTCAGTAGGTTACGCTTCCTTGAGTTTCATCCGCACATCACGCGGTCCGGTGGTCAACTGTGTGCGTTTTGAAACCTGACGTATTTATCCGATGGAAAGTAAAAGTGACCAGGCAAAAACAATGGCCGCTAAATCGAGTTTGCGGATAATATGGACATATCCGAACGTTCACCTTCACTTCACATATCGGGGCGATATCTGAAGCTTTCGATTCATGGACTTTCGATAGGGTCTCGACATGACATGTCGTTTTCGATAATGCGTTATTCGAGTTCCACTTAAGGCATTACGATTGTTGTCTTACCACTCGAGAGAGTGGCGTAATTACGGACCAAATCCGAAATGAACCAGTCATTACAAAAAAAAGGAGGTTTTTATTTACAGAAACTTACAATAATATAATACATATTAACATCTAGGATGCGATCACATGGTTTACATTAATGATATGACTGTTTTAGTGAGGGGCGCCGTAGGAGGATGAGGGAGATGGGACGCCGTAAGAGCCGGAGGGGACTCCGATGGTAGTGTAGGAGACAGCGGGAGCAGAGTAGGAGATTGAAGCGTGTCCGCCGCTGGAGAATCCACCGTGACCGCCGCTGGAGAATCCACCGTGACCGCCACTGGAGTAACCACCGTGTCCACCGCTGGAGTAGCCACCACTGGAATAACCACCGCCGCTGGAGTAACCACCAGCGTAACCGGAAGCGTAACCTTCCTCAGCCTGGTGGTACTGAGCGACCTGGATTCCCTGTTGGAGATGCTCCAGCTCGATGCCTACGATTCTGTCATGAGGCACTCCGTAAACAGGCGCGGGTGGGCCGTAGTGGGAGGAAATGCCGTGAGAAGAGGAGGATGACTGGTAGGCCTGGTTATGGATTTCATCCTTAAGGATGATGTGCTTGATCTTCTCGAGTAGGTGGGGGTCGACGTGGTAGCCTTCGGAGGTCTGGTGGCCGACGGGGACGGAATGGTAGTGGCCTCCAGAGCTCAAGCCAGAGGAGATGGACAGGGATGAGGGGCCGGAGTAGCTGTAGCCTCCATGGACTGGGGGCTCGGCGACAGCGCAGCCGATCAGGGCGAGGGCGATCTGTGGAAAATATAATTATTTAGTCTTGAAAACACAACAACTTATAGATGGAATGGCTGAGATGGGTTTTGTGTTATTCACGATTGAATTTAGTTTGGCTAGGAGAAGATTTACTGATTGGCACTAAGGAATATCGAGATGAAATTAATTTTGAATTAAAAATTTTATTCAGCAGTTCAGTGAAGGAATGCTATATTAGATTATTATACTCGTATAGATTGAAGAGAATTATCGAGTTCGTTTTTTCGATTTGGTGCGCTTTGAACTCAGTACATAGAGTTTGTTTTGAAAATTGTTTGAAAACTGGACTGAATTTTTCAAGTAACTTCAAGCTTTTATAGTTAGACTATGTATAATTTTCTGTTTGTTTTGAGATGGTCACAATAGATCAGAAGCCGATCGATCCTTGATTACGCAAATCACTCGCAAAAGGATCACGTAATTATCACTGTCCTTTCACTATCACTTCACTGCACTCCGAAGCGTCCGATTAATCCAGGGGGTCAGGGGGTCCAGGGGGTCAAGGGGTCCGAAACTTACAATGCTCCACTTGGCCATGTTTGTTGTGTGCGGCGGAACAACCTAAGATGTTCTGATGTCTGAGAAGTTTGCGCGTTGGCTTTTATACGGGGAGTCTGCCGTACACTTTTACTTTAGGCGATCAGGCCGCGAGGACGACAGTGGGTTACAAATGAACTATTTTTTTCGGGTAAAAGGTTAGGTGTGGCTTGATAGATAAGGCATAATTGTATAATTGAAACTGAGAATGGTTTTTCGTGGGTTTCAAAGGTAATGCAAGTAAGGTTAAATTTACTCTGCCTTGAAAAGAATTGGATCATATCCATTTTTGGTAGTAATGAGTATATTTTGATACTGTTTTTGTATTTCTTTATGATGTTAATAAAATTGGCGATTGAAAAACAAAAACAAAAAAAAAATGTTACAGACATTACAAACATATTATTTGTATTAGTAATATCACCTTTATTTAATGATTACACGAATAATATATAAGTAAACTTTTCTATCAGCCAAATAAAGTCTCTTTTTTAACCGACTTCAAAAAAGGAGGTTCTCAATTCGACTGTATGTTTTTTTTTTGTTTGTGTGTTACGCAATATCTCCACCAATTATGAATCGATTTTAATGTTTTTTTTTGTATGGTAGAGTATACTTCAGAGGTGGTCCTATATAAATTTTATCGAAACTGATCAAGCCAAAACCGAAATATAAGCGATGAAGTCAGTTTTGTAAGTTTTGCTTGCGTTTCAAATATTGTAGGTATTTATCCAAATTAAAGGAAAGAATTGTAAAAAATCAGAGTATAAAATATGCACAATATTTTAATGTAATTTAAAAAAATGTGTAAAAGTATGGTAATTTCTTTTATGTTTGCAAAAGTTTGATATTTGATATTATGTAGATGATTTCTAGAACCCAGGGTTAGGAATAGACTTAGTGTAGCCGCGATATCCCAAATATCCTAGGCTCAACTTACATACCAAACATCCAAATCTGTTCATCTGTGCAGACATATATTACGTCTCACGTACCTGTTTCCGCATTTATAATATAAGGAAAAAAGCCTCAATGTTTTTTTGTGTTATTTTTCAATTCCTTAATAAACTTTTTAATTAACGTCAATTATTTATTATTATATATATCGTTTTATGTGAGAAATCTTGCTGCAATACAATTGATAAATGCAAATTACGGCAGAACAGAGACATTATCAACATAAAGGGCTTTAATAAAAAAAACATAAAGGCTTTCACACTCACAGCCCCCACACTAAGTTTGATGACTTGTGTCGTGGGTGCCGGAAAGATTCACATCACACATTCAACCAGTACCAGAAACACAAATTTTCCTTAACGACTCAGTTGGACAGGTGGCCGCCCTCTGTGCCGTGGATCTTGGGTTCGATTCCCGGCAGAAGTACAAATTCCATCTGAAGGGATATTTGTGCTTCTGGTTCTGGGCGAAATGTGTGTGTGATGTGAATGTTTCCGGCACCTACGATACAAGTCTTTGAATTTAGTGTACGGCTGTGTGTGTGAATGCGTTTGTTGTTTTTTTGTTTGTGAGAAAACTTGAGTTCCCGCCGGGAATCGAACCTGATACCCCTGCTTAGAAGGCGAACGCCACCCAACTAAGCCAACGGGCAGTTTTCAAAAGGCGAATGCCACTCAGATGAAATGGATATTTTTTAGGTGTATAGTCTTTAGGAGCTGCGAGTCTACCCTAATTCACCGAAATACTATGTTTCGGGTTGCGCTTCGATCAGTAACTAAAACAGACACATCGGTACTTGTACGTAAGTAAAGTAAAGTACTGGTACGTCGTAAGTTCGTGAATTAAACGCTTTCACACTCACAGCCTCACACTAAGTTCGAAGACTTGTATCATGGGTGCCGAAAACATTCACATCGCACACTCATTACACCTAAAACGAGAAGCACAAATATCCCTTGGGAAGGAATTTGTGCTTCTGCCGGGAATCGAACCCAGGACCCACGGCCAATTGATAGATGAAATACACAAAACTTACGAACTAAAGACTTTGACATCCTACTTATATTATAAATGCGAAAGTTTGCGTGTGTGTGTGAATGTTTATTACCACGTATCTCCGTAACGAATAAACCAATTTTGATGAAATTTTGAACGTAGATAGTTAGGAATGTATTATTATCTAATATATCTCGCGTCACGGTGTTTATGGTCGAACCAAAACGGCTAGACCGATTTTCATGATTTTTTAAATATATTTGGTAGGTATGAGAATAGGCCGTAAACTATTTTTTACCCTCCTACCCCCACCCACCATTTTTAAATCGTGACACACATTACACCCAGAACCAGGAGCACAAATGTCCCTTGGGATGGAATTTGTGCTCCTGCCGGGAATCGAACCCAGGACCCACCAGGCCAAATGGGTGGTGTATTAGTGTTTGTGTGACCGTTAAATTTTTATGATCAAATTCCATGAACAAAACTTATAAATATCACAAACAATACAGTACTAACAACAAATACTAGCTACTCTTTACTGCACACCAAGAAAAATTTTATGTATAAGAGAACTTAGTAACAATATAACAGTACAATTGGTTGCCTTATCCCTTATCGCGATCTCTTCCAAACAAGCTTAAGATGGAGAGGATAATAAAGTTAAACAATTTAGTTACATTGTGATAAATTACAAAAAAGTTATTCCAAGTAAAGTTCAATTATAGTAACTTATTGTTCCAATGGTCACTGCCTATACCTGCGTACCTCTGGATTGTTCCAGAAGCCAAAGGTATACACACTTAATATACACACTTATGTAACGTTTGTGACGGAACACTTAATATGCGCATGGAAGCACTATCGTGTCAAATTGAATAACCAAGAGCTCATTGGGTGGTCTTATAATACAGCTGTAAGCAGAGACCAGCACCTTTTTATCCGACTGCAAGACGTAAAAGAGGGTAATGTGTGCCAACGTACAGCACGAGCTTCTTCGATTCTTCTTTTACCATAGAAGCCGTGCGTATCTGGAATGCTCTGCCCGTGAATGTCAAACGTGCGCAAATTCAAGAGTCATTTAAAACTCGAGTCTAAACCTTTTATTTGTCCAATCTTTAAACGTTACTACATATATGTCAATAATTTTATTATTATAGGTACATGTAGTTATTTATTTATTTCATGTAAGTATATTCTGATATTATTATTGATATGTATTGTTTATGTAGTTTAAACAATGTACAATGTATTTCTATTATTGAAAATTTTATTTCATTCATTTTATCGCACCACCATCCCTACATTGTCTTTTAGTTTATATTTTCATCCAAACGTTGTATAGAAGAGATCGCTCTTAGCGATAAGACCGCCAATTGTACATATCTTTATAAGTTTATCTGTAAGTTGTATTTATCTTTTGAGAGAAAGAGTTTTTGTATTGTATTGTGTTTCTTTTGTAGCATTGTAGAAACCAAACGCGAGGGCCGATTTTGATGATTTTTATTATTACGTCAATCGATTTGTTTTTTTTTCTATTAATCTTGGCTTCACAATCTTGTGCTTTTACCCAGTGTCAAGTGATAACATATTTCATATTAAAAGTACTCATACTAGTATAGTCACAAGTCACAGTCAAAGTCAAGGTCTAGTCAAAGTCAGGACATGCCCTAGTAAAGTGGTAGAAACTTTCCTAGAACTTCTATTGGAATTTTGGAGCAAAGGCGAAAATCACGTTTTTAACTTTGTATGATTTGCCTACACTTAAGCACGTTTACTAAGTATTAACGGTTAAAAATCCACCATTATAACATATTAACACTCGAAAAATCACAGATTTTGGAAAATTATACATAATCAACAACGCCATTTTTTCACTATAGCGGCAAAACTCCATCGATTTTTGGTTTAATTGTTCAAGTGTTATTAATGACATGACAGTAATCAAAGTTATATGCCCCCAGACGCTATATTGTTAAATAGCCGTGCCCCGCGGCTTCGCCCGCTATTATCAAGTTAAAAAGTAGCCTATGTGTTAATCCTAGGTATAATTTATGTACATTCCAAATTTCATCCAAATCCGTTCAGCCGTTAATGTGTGAAGAGGGAACAAACATACTTACACACTTACACACAAACTTTCAGATTTATAATATTGGTAGGATAAAAATACAAAAAGTGTCAAATGGGCTATTAATGAATAAGTATTTGAAAATCATGTATATTAATGACAAGGATGCATGGAGGCAAACTGCACAACCGCTTTCTAGCGACTACCATAATAACACCTAGGTTAATAAAATTATGTATTAGAGATTTAAAATGTTATAAAAAAAATGCGCAACCGAGTTTCTTGCCAGGTTCTTCTCGATATGGCTGTAATTTTGCGAATTTGGCAGTAGAATCATTAACTTTCATGAGTGCCTCTTTGGGGCCCATGTGAACAAACGATTTTGATTTGATTTGATCTAAACGCAACTACCCTCAGTTTATCCCGCGATCACACTATAATAGACACTAACCATTTCAGCAAATCATTATTTTTCTTTCTTACATAAGCCGAGGTTGAGTTCAATGGCTCTTCGACGATACTTCAAAATGCACATAATGCTAGTTTCGTTTAAAAAAACAGTTAATTTATAATACTTAGTATGGTTATTCATTGAATAATTACTGAGGAGAAAACAAGATGTTCATTAACTTAATGGTTATGTTCTGTTGGTCAAGGTCTAAAATCTGTGCACGTTTTATCTTTCCCATTTACAATTTTAAAAATGAATGATATAGGTTTTCGCGTAAAACATTTTTTTTTATTTAATTATTACGGGAACACTTTGGGGGCTGCGTCACCCACGTCCGTAGGACGACACCTTAAGTCTGACTTCCTACACGTGGTCCCCGGGTGGTGCTAATCAGGTGACATTTGAGAGGTGCTAGAGCATTTTGTGAGTTGCTCGCCTGGCTTGCTACCAAAGTAGCTTACTACCATCAAGTTGAAAGTCTGCCGCCAAGTCAAATACGGTGTTCCGGCAGTTATCCTTGAGAGCCTGCGTATTCCAGGTCTAGTGAGTTTACCAGCTTCGATCACATCGTCACTTACCATCAGGTGAGATAGTGGTCAAAAACTAGCCAGTCACAAATAAAAAAAAATAAACAAAAAACACAAGTTTTCTCACCAAGGAAAATTTGTGTTTCTGGTTCTTGTTGTGATTGTGTGTGTGATGTGAATGTTTCCGGCACCCACGACACAAGTCATCGAACTTAGTGTGGGGCTATAAGTGCGTTTTGTATGTTATGTTTATGTAAATTGACCTTAAAATAAAGGAGTAAGATTCGTCTTTTTTTTATCTAAATAGATAGACTTTATTAATTAAATTACATTTTATAATTATATATACTAGCCGTGCCCCGCGGCTTTGCCCGTTTAATTAAGTAAAAAGGAACCTGTGTTATTCCGGAACCTAGAGTATCTACTTTCTAAATTTTATCAAAATCGGTTTCTTCGTTACGGACATACATGGTAACAAATATTCACACACACAAACTTTCGCATTTATAATATAATATTAATAATAATAGGATAGGATTGTATTCATACAATACGTTGATATTTTATTACATTTTGACTTAAGAGTAAATTAACAACTTGGTTTCTGTGTGATATAGTGTTTAGTTGATCTCGTAAAAGGATAATTAATGTAAAAAATTATAAGCTGAATTTTTATAATGTTATAAATGAACATATATATATATATATATATATATATATATATATATATATATATATATATATATATATATATATATATATATTTATATACTTACTCGATAGTTCTAGTTGATTGCCTATCTGGACTGTACTGGATACTTATTAAAGGTTAGGTATTTGTAGCGTATATTATTTAAGGGTCCTAAACCCAATCTATTATTAGTAATAGGATTCCGTGTGTTTAGAAAATAAGTAGGTAACTTTATTATAGAATACTAGCTGCGCCCCGCGGTTTCACCCGCGTTGATAATGATGAAAAGTGATGATGATGATGATGATGAAAAATAGATGTTGGCCGATTCTCATAGATACCGGATAAGCACAAAAAATTTCATCAAAATCGGTCAAGCCGTTTCGGAGGAGTATGGCAACGAAAACTGTGACACGAGAATTTTATATATTAGATGTTCTTAGTTGTATTGTTTGCTCTAACATGAAATCAATACAAGCTTGATACATTGAGTGATTTTAGTGTAATTTCTAAAGAACAATGTAATAAAAACAGCCATGTTCGAGTTAGGTTCGCACTGTTGAGTGGTAGTACAGAAAACTCAGTATACGAATGACTGGCACTAAGTTGTGGATTCGTTAGTGAACTCGTATATATAAGTACGTTTCTTTACATGTATAGGCAAGTAAATGACTACCCAGTTGGCGCAATGGACGCCCTCTGCGCCACGAGTCCTGGGTTCGATTCCCGGCTGGAGCACAAATTCCTTCCCAAGGGATATTTGTAATTCTGGTTCTGGGTGTAATATGTGTGTGATGGGAATGTTTCCGGCACCCACGATACAAGTCTTTGAGCTTAGTGTGGGGCTGTGAGTGTGAATGCGTTTGCTTTTGTTTGCGTTTTTTATTTTATCATCTCACCTGAAGCAAAAGTGATAATGCGTCTGAAGATGTAGCATGCTTGCATAGAAGGTACCCATTTACCCTAAACTGAAGACTCCAATACTCATTTCGACATCCAAAACTCGTGCCACATATAATTAATGATATTAATTGATAAGAACTGCTAATCAGCCAGATTAACACCATTATAAAACAAATGGGTGGGAAACATGCCAACAATAGACCAGAAACGTGTGAAGCGGTTTCCGCATGGGTCACTAAAAACTACAAGTTCATGCAATGTCATCGCGTGACAGCATATGACATAAAACATGCGTGTCAGGGCTGCCACGTGCCAAGTTATCGTGTATCAATGTAATGTAGAAGATAATTATGTTATGATATTTATATTTGTATTAAATTTGTCATATATTACTAACTAGCGATCCGCCCAGACTTCGCGCGGGTGCAATTTCCGGTGGGATAAAAAAAAATACAAACAAACCTTGCCACGCCAATAAAGAACACAACAAATAATAATCAGCCAAATCGTTCGAGCCTCTCGGGTTTTTGTGAGACTAACGCAGATCTATTGATTTTTATATATATAGAAGACTAGCCGTGCCCCGCGGCTTCGCCCGCTATTATCAAGTTTAAAAGTAGCCTATGTGTTAATCCTAGGTATAATCTATGTACATTCCAAATTTCATTCAAATCCGTTCAGCCGTTAAAGCGTGAAGAGGGAATAAACACACTTACACATAAACTTTCGGATGTATAATATTATCAGGATTAAAGATTTATTTAGGACTAAACTGTCTCTGAGATCGCAGATCACGCTTCATGACGCAATGCTTTTTTATTAAGAACTAACCATGCCAGTGGCTTTGTTCGCGTTAATCTAGTGAAAATGTAGCCTATGTGTTCATCCTAGGTATACACGATGAACATTGTAAATTTCATCCAAAACCATTCAGCCGTTACAGCGTGAAGATAAAACAATTATAACTTATATTCTTACACATTTACACATACTTTCGGATTTATAATATAAGTGTGATTAAATTAATTGGAAAATGATAATTGGAATAGAATTGTCTCTTGGATCACAGATGCGTGATCTGTGATGATCATGAGACAGATTTTTTTTATTAAGAATACGCGAACATTTCACCTCTATCTCACTTGATGTTAAGTGATGATGCGGTCAACGATATTACTCTTGCCTAGAAACTAGAAAATACAAATAAACTCTCAATTACAGTCATTAATCAACAGTTTTATTACTAGTTCGGGCGTCAAAAGTCTCACCTTATCACACTATGAACATAAATAATTATAAGACTTGGATATAAAGAAATTAAATGAATATCTAATATATAAAATTCTCGTGTCACAGTTTTCGTTGCCATACTCCTCCGAAACGGCTTGGCCGATTTTGATGAAATTTTTTGTGCTTATCCGGTATCTATGAGAATCGGCCAACATCTATTTTTCATCATCATCATCATCATCACTTTTCATCATTATCAACGCGGGTGAAACCGCGGGGCGCAGCTAGTAATATATACATAAATGTAATAAAATATTATAATAAAATAATATTTTCACTAATCTGGGAACACAGATAAGGACAAAATAATACGGCTTAGAATTGTTACAATATGTTTGAAATAACGATTGTTCGATGTTGAAATAATATTGAGTGTTTGATAGAAATTTATGTCTGGTTTATCAGTCAAAGTCAAATAATTTGTTAAGCTATTAAGAACAAAATGAACGTTTTCCTAATCACGATGACTGTTCATTACCAAACTGAGTAAAACTAATTATACCTTACATGAACATACTGTCTTATGTAAGTGTGACGTCACATATAAGTGAATAATTTGAAACCGGTTGGGCGAAGTATTTGAAATATGTGTGTATATTTCTACTAATTTAAAACTAGATAAAGTTGAATCTGTGTAGTTTACTTCTAAACTGGAATATTTGTTAACTTTGCATTGAAATACTTTATATTGTAATATGAATTCGGTCATTAATTATTAAATTTACTAATTTACATATTTTACCATCGATTTATTTTATTATTTTATATATACATATTGTGAATTTATAGAAGTGTTGTAATTTTGGTTGTATGTTTTTATTATGACATATGTAACTATAGATAATGATGATGATGACTTAACGCTAGAAAGCAGCGTAGATCCTTACACAAGTACGCTTTCTCAACCCCAGGGTTTATTCTTCCTACATCCAATCATGGATATAATTTGTATAGAATATAGCAAAATTATTTATCAATATCCGGATTCTCAATATCCGGATTTTTTGGTAGAATGTGTTTGAATTTGTAGCCTCAGAAAGCTCCATCTAGTGTCCAGTAGAAACAGTTTTTTACATCAGTCATGGCGTAATAGATGGCGCTGATAGTTTCTTAAACCCGGTTTTTCAAATGCAGTTTGGAAACCGAGCATTTATCGGACCTGGAACGTTAATAAATCGATTCCTTGGGCCGAAAAACCCCTAAACTGTAACTTTCATGAAAATCGTTGAAGCCGTTTTCGAGATCCTGATAACACATATATGCACAATATTTGCTCGTTTAGAGATTTATCATTAAACACTCCATAATTATCATGTCACAGAGCTCCATATATATGGCAGCCCTAACGCGTGACGTTATAACCGCGCCGTTAACTGTCAGTGTCAAAAGGTCATTGATCGTATCGCAAAATGATTTTTGATTGATATATTGTGTAAAAAGGCACATAGATTTAAAAAAATCTCTTTAGTCATCATTACGATAACTTCAATATTATATTTTAAAATTTAGACTCATTTATCTTGAGATTCCCAAGGGATATTGTAAGAAAGATACAGTAAATACGTAGTATTTCTCTGTCTTTCCTGCAGCGATTACCATGCGATGACTGTCGCCATGTGTTAAAATGGTGACACCATCTTCTTATAGAGACACAACACGAAAATATAATGAATAACTAAACTTAATTTTTCTTACATATACAAGTCACTAGCAGGCATGAGACAAGATTAAACTTAAATAAATGATGCGGTAGGTACAATTAATCACAACTACTAAAGAAAGATAAGAGAATACTCTAAAACACAGTAGTATTTGTGATAAGGGAAAGGTACCAACTAGATAAGCAGTTAGTGATCAAACAAAATGATGCATTTAATGGCTGCGCCACCCAGGAAGCACGTGGCTCGTATGGATGGTAGGATGCGGAAGCGGTCGCCTCCCGTACAGCAATACCGCACGCCGATCTGTTCCTACCAACTGCGTCCTGTTTGGCAATGTCTTAGGGGCTTGATATAAAAAATACCTTGAAATACTTAAATCAGTAATAAAACGGGCATTAATTAAGAAAGCCTATAATAAAACTATTGACTACATTAATGACAAGGATGCATAGAGGCAAACTGCACTGGCACTTTTTAGCGACTTCATAATATAGATATAACTAGGTTAATATACTTATGTATTAGTGATAATAAATAATTTTAAAAAAAATATGAAAAAAAAATGCGCCGCCGAGTTTCTTGCCTGGTTCTTCTCGAGATAGCTGTAATTTTGCGAATCTGGCAGTAGAGTCATTAGTTTTCATGAGTGTCTCTTTGGGGCCTATTTGAATCAACGATTTTGATTTTGATTTTGATTTTGAAAGTGCCCAGGCACGTGGCCCGGGCACTATGAATAAAATGTATTGTGCCTAAGGGACTTGATATACAAAGCGGCCAGGGTGCCCGGCCGAGCGGAAAACGCGCGGCGGGCGATTGCCTGGGGCGCTTTGTTTACCAAGTCCCATAAGCCAAGATATCGTCATAAGACATTACCCAAAAGTCATACCATTGACATTGCAATTGACTCATAATCTCACAAAAAGCAACCATTCTCAATACTTGGTCAAAGTCACCTGTCAGCCACACCTGGGCACACCTCCAAGCATTTCGCCAATGTAATGATGATATTACAACTATCAGAGGTCACGGAGATGATCCATCAATCATCTCGCCTTGATACGACGAAGACCTACAGGCAATAACAGATTTAAGAGTGATAGATAAGGAGCTGGCTTTTTATAAGTGCTTCAAGTTGTACTTGAAGTCGTTGAGACTGAAAAACAAAATATATAGTAGTTCAAACGTGACACTCAACAACAAACTAATTCACTCTCACAGCCCCACACTAAGTTCAAAGACTTTTATCATGGGTTCCGGATTTACATATCACTTACACAATCTCACTTACACAAGCACAAATATACCACGGAAAGGATAATTTTGCTCTTGCCGTGGATCAAACCCAGAACCTACGGTATACAGGTCAGAGACTTGCTTACTGCACCAACCGAGCTTGGTAAATACTTTTTTTTTCATCTTAAGGGCGCTTCACTAAATCTTTCCACTATCTCACTTATTTCGTTTTTTTTTTATAAAAAGAAGCCTAGCCTATGATACCAGTAGAATTCAGAAGAATTCAACGATACATTACAGTCGGTTTATTAGGTTTTTTATGTTCGATTACAACTATTACATTAGACGCTGAAAGGGAACACACATAAATACATACAAACGGTGTCAATCAAAACCCTCTTTTTTTCTTCCCCGTAGTTGAGTAAAAATATAAAACCTAAAACGATCGAAATACCCAAGTAACTAAAGAAGAATGCTAATTTCTTGGCTAATTTCATGCTGGACTTGATACAATGTTCAAGTTTCTTTATCTTGTTAATGAATTCTACTGCCAAGATGTGACGTCTTTATTTCAATGAGATTTCATCAAGCTCGTAATATAAAGAAAGAAATATCATTTGCTTGTTACCAACAACGAGATCATTCGTTATCTTGTTTGTTTTTATCATTTAATTTGTGTCCAGTAACAAAAAGAGCGGTTACAGGGTTCACTGAGTTAATTGACGCTACTTAATTGAAGAAACCAATAAATACACCTCTCTACTATTATTAATATATAGTTGACACATGTGTGTCCAAATCCATGTGTCCAGTTGGTAAAAAAACAAACTAAAACTACTCTATCAATTTTCATTGTTAGCATCAATTCTACGAAAAAGACTCTCTGTATTTTAGAACCAAAAAATAATTCTATGTGATATCTAACGCTTTTACACTCAAAGTTCCACTTTTGACGAGACGAATTGTGCCGGAACTATTTACATCACACACACAATAACATCCAGAACAGTTTCTCTTGGAGTAAAATCCTTTGTTTCCACCGGAAATCAAACCCGGTACCCGCTCCTTAGAATGCGAACGCGCACCCGACAAAACCAGCAAATATTTCATTTATATCTCATAACACATGTGTTGTATATTAATTATGTATTGTACATTTAATTTGTCGATCGGAAATAGATTGTATCTAATTAAGATACAATTGATTGTTTCTAGTATGAACGAGCAATTGCATACATACATACTTCCATAAGGTTAAAATACAAATGATGCAAAAATTTGGGTATTTCTCAACGGATCATAGTAACAGATTTTCACAAAAATCGATCGTAACTGTTGTTCCCATCTAAACTCAAGATCAGTTGCAATGAAAATGTTATCCTGATTTATAAAAATAACTTCGTCATCTTCATATTAAATTCTATCTATATTCATACCATGTTACATATCATGTCACAAGTTTTATATTATCATTATAATAACACAACAAATTAGTTGATTGTCCGAAAAGCATATAATATCGATGACATAACAAAGCCATCGGCACCATTCTAAATATTTTATTACTTTGTCTAAATAACAATAAAATTAAACATACGTAATCTGTACACGCTTATTCTACGGATTACCTTTCATTCATTGCTACACTCGTCCATCGACGAAATAAGCAAATGAACACCTCATTTCAAAGAATTTGCAAAAGCTAAAAAAAATATGGAGTTTTTAATATAACTGAAAGCTAGAAAGTATATAACACTAGTCGTTCGCCTCCAACTGCTAATGGATTGATTTTTGTATCTGTTGTTTCATCATACATCGTAGTACAATGGGCGGTCTTATCGCTTTAAAATGATATCTGGATGAATCTTTGGATGAACAGTAACAGAAGACGGAATAGACGGTGGTGTAATAAAACAATAAAATAAATTAAATTATTTTAATTGCCATTTTTGGCTTTGGGTCACAGTTTTACACAATCTCTTAGAATTTTAAGTTATTCGCTTGTATGGCTTAGACGCTAGATGGGTGGATGGACAAAGTTTTGAACCACCCAAGTCAACTTAAAGATATCGTTTAGCTTGTTCAATAACTTGTTGCCGTCTGCGGTATCGCCATCTTTGGAGTAACTTCTGCATACATAAATGTCACAAAAAAATCCTTCATTACGCCATGCAGTCATTAAAATATACTAAAAATTTATGATTACAAAAATGTTATTAATGTCATTAATGGGCAAAAATACCTGTTTTTCATGTCTATTAAATTATGTAGTCTACGGCAAATTCAATATTATTTGTACAAATATGAAATTATTACTCACACAATATATATGCTTATACAGTAACTACCAAACAAACCTATATTTCTATCTATGTAAGGTTCAAATTGGAAGAGCAACTTCTTTAGGAATGATACAAAAATAAAATATAGTAATAATGTAACGGATGAGCCATCGCTCATTTTATAGAGAAAGGTATTGAGATGCAGGTTTGCGATGTTATATGAAATTTAAGTGTTCCCATTGTTGTATTATAATAATTATTATTTTATTTAATATACAATTATACAGACCATAGTGCTAAAAAGATAGTGGCTATGTCTGTATGTAATTTATCAATTATTATAAAAGTAAATGTTGACTGAAAGTTATCATTTGCTACTGTTGCCTAACAGCCGAATAACAGTACTGCCCTAGCAGGACTGGTTCTGACTGCAAGAGTTGATTGCAATCTTGCGCGGTAATGATTGTCTGCAGATTTGCTTTCAGATATATCTAATATTATAAATCCGAGAGTTTGTGTGTATAAATATAGGTATACAACCTGTAACAAAAAGGTGTAGTAATACTTGGTGGTGTGTATGTGTATCGTGCCGGGAATCGTCTGCCAGAGAACGAAAGTCGAAATCAGACATATTTTTTTCTGTACAAAAATTTAAAATATATTTTCAAATACTTTTGAAAACCCTACAGTTACATGTGCGGCAATCGGAGATATTTGTTCCGTACAAAATTAAAAAATAATATTTTTGCCAGCCCTACGATTACACACAGCGCGTGACCTTGACCTTTGTTATGGTCACCACTGTCAGACGACTAGGTCCAAAGGATGAACTATTTTGTTGCAAAGGATATATATATTTTTTTAAACTTTAATTCATCATAACTCAATATTAATGGTGCTGCCGCGAATGCAGAAGTTCCTGTTCAACTCCATTCATTTAGCTAGTCATGTAATATGAGTATTACTACACCTTTCTGTTACACATTGTATATAAATGTGTATAGGTGGCAAGTGAGTAGGTATGTTTATTTTCTCTCTAGGCTGCAATGGCTGAACGGAGTTGGATGAAATTTTAAATGCTTGTAATGTATACCTAAGATTAACACATAGGCTACTTTTTAATTTGCAAGCTAAGCCGCAGAACACCGTTGTTATCTAAAATATAACAATAACTAAAAAAAAAACTTTTCGACTGTAAAACTAAAAAAAAACTGTTCGATTGTTGAGTTTAACTGTAACTATTATATATATATATATAAGTCTCGTAGTTCTACCGCGAATTTAAAAAATGGCGTTATCGAAATTGTATTATTCTCCAATTGTGATTCTTCGAGTGTTAGTATGTAATAATCGTGAATTATTTACCGATAATAGTACGTAGACGGCTAATCACACAAAACTAAAAAACTTCCAATAGAAGTCCTAGTAAAATTTCTACCACATTACCTACTATGACTTGTCTATTACCATGACTTTGACACACTTTGACTGTGACTTGAAACTTTTTAGTAAGGCAAGTTTCTTGTACATGACTTTGACTGTGACTTGATTAGAACTAATTTTATGAAGTAAATGATCCAGGGAGTCCGATACCTCCATATCAAATTTCATAAAAAATATTCCAGCCGTTTAAGCGTAAATTATAAGTTTTACTTGACACTGGCTTAATGCATATAGTTTGCGTAGCCAAAACTAAATTATTATCTTTATTAGTTTGAATGGCATTTAGTTTCTATTTATAGGGTAGAATATGAGAGATTGATAAAAAAGACCACTAATAAAATCATAAAAATAATTCACAAAACTAACGTGCCTTGTTCAACAATGGAAACACGCTCTACACCTCACTACAAGTTGACCTGCGCCCGCGCATCCGTTCTAAAACAGCCATTATGTAAAGCGAATTCCTTGTTCTTAATTCAAAAGATTGGTTAAGTGATTGCCATTACTACGTATGTGTGTGTGAGTGCTATATTAAGTTAAGCTGATTCGATGTAGATAGTTTAGTTGATCATGATTGCGCTTGTTGACCACTTGCTACTGTTAAGTTGATCACATTATTGCTGAATTTGTTATTTATTCAAGTACCTATGTGGTAAAGACTGTTATGATTTGTGTACATATTTATGTGTTTGATTGTCATAATTAACTATTATGCGAGATACGCGGTTACTATTGGTATGGGAAACAAAGATAATGCAAATATCCAGAATAAAACTTAAAAAAACTTTTTTTTCTGATGCATAGACAAAAATTTGACCACAATCTCACCTGATGCAAGGCAATGATGCGGTCTGACGGTGGGACATGCTTGCCTTTTCACTTTTGATGTTTCAAGCGATAAGGAATGTAATTCATAATCTATAATAATTTATAATTCATTTATTGATTGTAAACATAGGTGATACACTGGTCTTAATCAGTAGATGTGCGGCTATATTTTGCCATATTGCTTAAAATCATCCAAGTTCAAAGTCATCTCTGTAGATAAAATTTACGCTTTGTCCGGGCTCTGCAATAGCATACATGTCCCCTAATTTTTAATCTTTTCATCCTAAGTTACGCGGGTAAAACCACTGGGCCCGACTAATACTTAAAATTTACATAAAAATATTTAACAATGATACTATTGTTAATCTTAAAAATTAATCAATTTATACATTTAAGTTACACATTAATAGAATATGTGATCAACTCAGAATATTATCATTTCAAAATATCATAATTTTTAAGGGCTCTATTTATCCTTTTACATATATATATATATATATACACAATGTTCTTAGATATGTTAAATATGATAATTTAAGAAATATAAATATCATCATCATAAACTGAAAAGTCAATACCAGACAAATATTTTTAACCGAGTTCAAATAAAGGAAAAAACATTTGAATTGAGAACCTCCTCAATTCAAATGTTTTTTTTTATTTGTGTTACCTTTAAATTATTTCTAGTTGAACCGACGCTGATGATTATTTTTATATTTGAACGCTGGTGCCCATGTGGTCCCATTTAAATATGATCAAGATCTGACTAGTCATTTTTGAGTTATCCTCAGTAATGCGTATCTAATTAATTTAATCTGATCAAGGGTTCCGAAAACAAAGCAGTGAATGCAGTTTTTTAAGCTTTGCTTGCGTTTAAATTATTTATCCTCCTAAACTACCATAAGTTTGTGAGAAACAAATAGCAAAACTTTTTAAGCGTGCCATTATCATCAGTAGCACTAACCAGGTCACATAGCTTAATTGGTATGCTCGTTCGAACCGGAATGCAAAAAGAACCGGAAATCTAGATATAAGATTGCGTCTAGTCAAGTGATGCTAATCTCAGATGCGGTAACATCTAGGTAATGCTGAGATCTAGGTGTTGTATGTAATGTGATACGCTGCGCTTGCGCTGCGGTGATTTGCATGGAGACTGGATCTTTTGTCACGGTAGATAGCCTAACCTGACTACGTCGAAACATTTTTTTTATGCGGAATAGGCAAGCATTTGACCACTATCTCACTTGATCGAAAGTGACGATGCTGCCGAAGATGTGACATGCTTGCCTAGAAGATACCTATTCACTCGAGACTTGAAGACTCCCAGATTATACCGTTCAGGGAATAAGACGCAGGCAATGAGTTCCACTTCTTCGCTGTATGGATGATGAATGTAGAAGCTAAACGCTTTGAGCGAACTGGAGGTATGTCGACAATAAATGGATGACGTTTGATAGTTAATGGGGGTTATAGCTTTGGCAACTTAGGTATATAACTTAGGTATATTAGGTAGGTTTTTTTTTGTTTAATTTTAATTTAGTTTTTAGTTTAATGTAATGTACAATTGCTACTTAAATTATGTTGTTACTTAGAAAAATAAACTAATAATTTTGGTATATAAATAATACACCAGTAGCGGAAGGAAATATGTTTATTTTTTTGTATGCTTTATATAAAATTCCATTTATAAAACACTACACTTACTAAACTTTATTTCATATAATAATAAATATTTGAAAATGCAATTAGGTTTGAAAAATTACAAACTCGGCCATTTTAATTTTTTGTGATGATCCAAGTCCGAGTCCAAGATACGATGACTGCCTTAAAGAAATGTTTGACCTATCAATCACTTAAAAAATGAGGAAACTGGCGTCACAAATCAATCTAGCCAATTGCGTGCGTATTGCTATTTGAATTTCCCATGCATTTTGATCACTTTTTAGATATTGAAATTCCTAATTAAAACGTTTTAAATGAAAACAATAGCGTCAGATACAGTGGTCACTGTAATAATTACTGTTGCTGACGTCGTGAACCAAATCCTAAATGCCCTAGAATAAGTGTATTATCTTAGATTTTTTTGAAGAAAAATAAATATAATTACAATATAATTTTTACAGGTATGAGTAATTCTATAGGTATATAGATTTAAAAATTAATACTTGGCCTATATTATTAATTCGGAATAGGCTAGGTTTTATTTCAAAAAAAATATGGCGTCTGTAGTACCAAAAAGTGCATGGTATCCAATTTAATGTAAAGCTAATTATGCGCCGCGGCTTTGCCTGCGTTAATTAAGTTAAAAATTTGTTATTTCATACAAACCTTGTCCTGGTAATTAAGAGCATAACAAATTAATTAGTGAATAAATTTAATTTCAATGATAATCAATCGATTGAGCCGTTTTTAAGTAATGCTCTTTTATACGTACGGTATTTCTTTTTATTATTTTTGTTAGTAAATAATATGAATTTCAAATCTTAAAAATCAAGTTAAAATTTAGTTCATGATTACAACCACTTTGCACTTGCAATCAATCGCGTTTAAAGAGATCGACCATTAAAATAGCTTCTAATGCTTTCGTAATAAGTTTTAATGACCAGATAATTGTCCAAATTCAAGGCAAGGGAAAGGATCAAGTTGTGGTCATCTTATTTTATATCAAAATGGTTATGCAACATGTGGTTATACGCATCAATGTAAATGAGTGGATTGAATCATGCCGGCTTATTTGGAAATTTTCAATGCCAAAATGTGAAGATAATTGGTACCATTGCTAATCTTGGATTCTAATAATGTAGATTCGACTGATTTACATAACTAACATAGATTTAAAGTCATGTTTACTTGCTTGACGAACTTTACGAACTAGAGGGCATTCCTGGTGTCAGATTTTTGTAGACCGCCTGAAGGCATCAGCCCTGGCTTAACGACTGTTTTCTCCAAAACCTTGAAGACCCCAAGTTCTCTACCATCTGGATGCTAGTGAATACCGGCATAGAGAAAATGCCGAAGTCTACCGTTCGGCCAGTTCGCTCCAAGCGTTTCGCTTCTACGTTTATCATCCGTACAGCAAAGGAGTGGAACTCATTGTCTGCGTCTTTGTTCCCTGAACGGTACATTCTGGGTGTCTTTAAGTCTAGAGTGAATAGGTACTTTCTAGGCAAGCATGTTCCATCTTCGGCCGCATTGTCACTTTCTATCAGGTGAGATAGCGTATAATACATAACATAAAAAAAAATAATCGGTGCCAACGGTCGTTATTAGACGTAAAATAATAGTCTAAAGACTTTTACGTACCCTCGGAAGCACATTCCCGTGCTTCGGATTCAGTAGAAAATCGCGCTAAAGGTCACCCATCCAAGCACTGACCTAACTGGGTATTGCTTGTCAATCAGTTACGATAGACCATGTTGACCGCGCTGCTAGTGTTACATTTCAACCTTATAAACATAAACGTTTTCACACTCACAGTCCCACACTAAATTGGACAACTAATTATGCCAGTTTCTTATAGTTAGAGCTTATCGCGTGTGACCATCATCAAAAAGTTTTTAAAAATACAAATATCACACTACAGAACACGACCACACTCAAAACTCCACACTCTTCAAAGACTTGCGGTTGCCGGAATCATTCACACAAACAAAAACTGCCAGAACTAAAAAAAAATCCTGCCGGGAATTGGCTTGGATATCGTATTTGCTATGTTGAATGTATTTGTCCTTTTGGTTATAATATCTGCAAATATATGTTAAGTATCAATTTAAGTTTTGTAATGATAATCGAAAACAACATAATAATTAGCTTCTCTTATTTAAAAATGTAGGTATGCACAACTGCTGCTACATCTTCGGCAGCATCATCACTTTCCATCCAATTGAGATTGTGGTCAAATGCCTGCCTATCGGGCATAAAAAACATAATTGTAGGATGAGGTGTCAAGTTGGTCCCATATAAAAATTGACAAGATTTGATCAAGGGTTCCGGAGATAATGCGTTGAAGGCGGTTTTTTGAAGCTTTGCTTGCATTTAAATTATTATAACATACATACTAATAATAATTAAAAAAACATGCTGTCTTTGGGGACTTCTGATAGAAGTGAAAACAAAGTTACTATGGGAAGCGTAAGGTGACGATGACGCGAGTTCCATGATTTTTATTCAACAAAAATGTGCTCAACGCGCCTAAGGTATTTTTCACTTCATTAATAATCTATGAATAAATGCACGAAAGATATCAGATATGACGATAAATATGGTTTTCGTTAAGATTTGTTTTTAGTCGCTTGAATTATTGTAGTCGCAGACATGGTTAGCCGACAGTTAATTAAATAAACATTTCAAATGACATCAATCCAAGCTCTTAGACAGTTATCACAGTTTAATGCAGTAATGCATTAAAACAGAGCCTTGTGTAACGACGTAAAGTTTCAGTACGATGCGTTTGCCTTTCCAATTTACTTTCGTTGTTAGCAAATCCATTAAACAGTGTCATAATATTACAAGTTTATTGTATTACAACAGAACTAATAAAGTTATGATTGATAGTAATGGGTACTCTTCTCCATCCTGATAAAAAAACTAGTTTGAACGTTCAAACGAGAGAGAGTTCAGAGCGAGACGCCCCGTAAGTACAATTCCTATACAAGGCGCCAGTCAAACAAACAAATGAACTCACAGTCACAGCCCTCACTTAGTTCAAAGACTTGTAGGAACCACGAAATTTTCACTTTTCTGCGAGTATTTTTACATGTAACTTGAACTGCCCGTTGGCTAAGTTGGGTGAGCGTTCGCCTTCTAAGCAGGGGTATCGGGTTCGATTCCCGGCGGGAACACAAGTTTTCTCCCCAAGGAAAATTTGTGTTTCTGGTTCTGGTTGTGATTGTGTGTGTGATGTGAATGTTTCCGGCACCCACGACACAAGTCATTAAACTTAGTGTGGGGCTGTGAGTGTGAAAGCGTTTATGTTTATGTTATATTGATAAATTTAGAAAGGAAAAAAATATCGCATTATTATTATTAAAAATATGACATTATCTATATATTTTTTTAAATTTTATTGATAATATGTGTAATAAGAATAAAGAATTATTTAAAATATAGGCAAGCATGCTTATTTGATTGATAATAAAGAATGTATTTTAATTTGCTGTTATATTAACATAAATGCTGAACATTGAATGCCTAATGTGGGTAGACTGACATTACTATGTATTGCACTAACATCTAGCATAAAATATTGTATACTCAGTCTTTCAATAAATGTTTCTTGAATCTTGAATCGCTTTAGGCGGGGTTTGAATCTGCGGCCATAGGGTGTCATGCCCTATCGCTGAGCTACTCAAGCCCTGCCTGAAGCGACGAAATTATCCTTTCCTTATTATTAACGTGTTACGGGGACGTGTTATAACCAGTTTATATTTTTATCCATCATCTCCATTAAATAATGAAAAATAAACGCTTTCACACTCACAGCCTCATAAGTCCCACTAAGTTCGATGACTTGCGTCGTAGGTGCTGGAAACAATCATGTACACAATGACAACTAGAACTAGAAGCACAAATTTTTCTCGGTGAGAAAACTTATGTTGCCATCGGGAATCGAACCCGTTACCCCTGCTTAGAAGGCGAAGGCGCACTGAACTAAGCCAACGAGCAGTTCCTAAGCCAACAGACAGTTCAAGTGTTATGACTTTTTGTGTTTTTCTGAAGTCGGTTGATTTTTTTTTTTTGAGCTGAAATAGCTAAATTCAATAACATCTGAATATAATTATTTTAGTCTAGGAAGTGATTAGTAAAGTTATAGGTTATATAAGTTTGGAGATAGAGGGCTTATTGTGCAAAGCTTTAAGTTCATAGAACAACTTAGTTATTATATAAAAAATAAACATAATTGAAACGCAAGCAAAGCTTAAAAAAACCATTTCGGTTCGCTTGACCATTTCGATAAAAAAAATATGGGACCACATCTGAAGTAAAACAAAAAAAAATATCAAAATAAATTCATATTTTATTAGCGAAGATATCGCGAAGATATATATACAAAAAAAAAACATACAGTTGAATTCAGAACCTCCTTTTTTGAAGTCGGTTGAAAAGGCTCGATCACATACAAGATGAGTAAGTATTTCAGATCAATTAATAAAACAACGATGTTAGCTCGTTAAGATATAATGATGATAATGTATCGTAATACATAACTAAACTAAGAACCAGCTCTCACCTGAGATAGTGATCAAATCCTAAAAAATCTGTTAAATAAACAAATGAGTAACTTCATAGAAGACAAATCCTATTTCTTCTGTGGTTGCGCTGCGTTTTAACAGCGCGACCAATAAATAGGAGTTCAGGCTTGAGCGTTCGTGTTGTCAAACATAATAATAATAATATGTGTCCATCTTCCCTCGCAAATTGATATTTACATATTATCTCAAATAAAAACCATAACCTAAGCTTGCATCGAAGAACTTACTTTATAATTTAAGGTCAATGATGTACGTATTATAATATGCAACCATGTTTTTTTAAACATTTTGTTTTCATGTATAATTATTGCTTAAGATAAAAAAAATTACAAGCATCTAAAAAAATTAAGATCCATTCTTTGCATAAATATTATTAATTATGATATATACCTGTACCTCATACACTCGTACCTTACATAACATTTAAATATATAAGCATAATAATTTTAAAAATACGCTTTTGTCTGTATACAATAAATTTTAGTATTATGATAGTTAAAACATAGTTATTATATTATGTGTTAAATTAATTTAATTGTGACAAGTAATAAAAATTAAAAAAAAATTGGAGTTTAGAGCTTATAATCTACTAGTACTAGCCTAAGTTCGTTTTAATGTCTTTAATGTACTTTCCTCTATTTCTGGTGTACAATAAAGAGTTATCTATCTATCTTATATCAGAAAAGACAGTACCTAGTAAAAGATTGCCTGTCAAGCAAAAACAAACTATTTTAAAATCATAATTAACATCGGTTCCGAGGCTTCACCAATCCGAAAATGATTATATCATAATATCATTAAAATACAGTTTTGCATAAACAATTTACATTTGCTAATAATATGTATGCCAAGCTATGTGGGCGGGTAGTAAATTATAATTTTTTGCATAAAATTACATTGGCTAGACTGCAATGCAATTCTTCAAACTGTAGTTTGAAGAATTGCATATGTTTCTCAATTTATTATAATAAATGGTGTGTTTTTTAGTGCATGTCGTCTACGGTTGCGCTCTTGACTTTGTTAATATTTTTAATTCGGTTTGCATAACGTTAAGATGCTACACAATTTTTGACTCGCTACGAATTAGACGTATTCACTAACGTCAAATAGATATTTCATAATACAATACTAGATAAAACTTCCATAATTGAACAATATACAAAGGTTTATGTAAAACTAGCCGAGCCCCGCGGCTTTGCCCGCTATAATCAAGTTAAAAAGTAGTCTAAGTGTTAATCCTAGATATAATCTATGTATTATACTTTATATAGATAAATGAAACGGCTTGACTCACGATTTAAGGTAGACTCTTGTGACCTAGATTTTGGGGATGTCCGATCCCCATCATTAAGCGAGTTCACGACGGAAGGTCACGGCGCTCAGTGAGCTACTAAACAAAAGCGCAAGCGAAGCTTAAATAATTAAACGCAAGCAGAGCTTAAAAAAACCGACTTCACCGCTTTATCTTCGGAACTTGATCAGATTTATTGTATTAAACACATTATTGACTATAACTCAAAAACTAGAAAGACCACACGAAAAGCACCAGCTTTCAAATAAAAAAACATCAAAATCGGTTAACAACAAAAGAAGTTATGAGGTAACTTTTGAAGTCGGGTTAACGAGAACATCGTCAAAGTAGTCCTCAAAATAGGCATTATTGACGATATTTCAAGAACTACTGATCAAATCTTGATCAAATTTTAATGGGACCAATTAGAAAGCAACATCTTTCAAACAAAGAGAAGTTATGAGGTAACATACATAAAAAAAAAACAAAAAAAATACAGTCGACTTGAGTACCTCCTCCTTTTTTGGGAAGTCGGTAAAAATAAATAAGTTATAATGACACGAGGCGATGATGGCATCATTAATAATACTTTAATTGCAACAAACACAACCAAGAGTTCGATAATCAATCTAATATGCTAATACAACACCTTTCGTAACACAGCTAGATTCTTGCGACTTGCAGTCGAGTAAGTTCTTGTGTAATTGTAGTATATTTGTTATATTTAAGACACTTGGTACGTGTGTGAATAACTAGATCGTTTGCTTATGTAATACGGATTATATTCTAAGTTTTAGGTAGCTGGTACCCTATAAGAGCGAGCGGAGTTACAAGACGCTAAGGCGACGTTAGGCGCGCGTAAGCGTTTTATTCGTCAATGTATCTAAAAATTTGTCAATGCTGTTAGCAAACGTACTTATATATAGAAAAATACTTACCCTTATTATGTTTATTAAAGGCATTAAATATAAAAAAAATAATCTATACGTTATATTCAAAATTATACATATCAGCAATGATAAACTTCGGTTTTGTTCTGAAAACACAAAGTAGGTAAGTTTAGTTGTAGTACGTAGGTACAGTTAAATCAAATTAAATCTTAGATATACTAATGCATCAAATTTTAACCGACTTCAAGAAAGGAGGTTCTCCATTCGATTGTATGTTTTTTTGTATATATGTTACGCGATATCTCCGCCAATTCAGAATCGATTTTGATGATTCTTTTTTTGTTTGGTAGAGTATACTTCAGGTTCAGCCAAAACGGAAATATAAGCGATAAAGTCGGTTTTTTTAAGCATTGCTTACGTTTCAATTATATGATAAACGAATTTACGATTCGAAGGCTTAAACTTTATAAAACTAAACTGAAATTACAGAAAAGTAAACTACATACACATCACCAGGACCAGGACACCAGGATAGAAGTACAATTGGCTCCAGAAACGCTTTTTTAAACACAAATGGTTTTGAAACGTTAAATGTACTCATTACATATCTAATAACTTATATTTCTTTGTCTGTAATGTAATGTACCGCGTCCGCTACAAATCGTTGCCGCTTCTCTCGTTTCCTGTCACCACCACCTCACCCTAACAAGCACATGGGTTTTTCATATTCTATGCCATTGACCCGCATAAGTTTGTGGGTCGATAGCATTAGTTCACCGAATCTTTATGGTGTTTTTATGGTAATGCCAATGCAATAGTTACTATAGAGCCTTTTGGTCAGGGTCAGACGTATAGGAAGTGAAAGGAATGAAAGTCCATGTTCTAGACTTTTGATTATGGATAGTCTTATGCAAGTGTATGTAAGAGGTACTAATTTGTTGATGAGTGATTATCATCCTTTCATTTATGGAACTGGTTTTACTATGTAATGAAGAAATAATTAAGTCGAAGCTATTTACCATATCATTCCAGAGTGATAGGATAATTTTTAATGGACTGTTCTTTTCATGGAGTGAAATGATTTCGTCATAAATTTTGGAAATAGATTAGTTATATTTTTTAAATAATTACATTATAATATAAAGTGTTTATTAAAGAAAACAAAAAAGTAAACAGTTATACAGTTAGTAGTTAAAAGATGGAGTCAACTGGAGACTGACTCCATAGTTATTATTGTAATGCAAACTTAGTTAGAGAAAGACGTAGAAGGAGACAATAAAACCGGCCAAGTGAGAGTCAGACTCGCGCATGAAGGGTTCCGTACCATTATCTATAAAAAATCTAGTTTTTTGTATGGGATAATTAATAAAAATAAACCTGAAATATTTATTTTATATTATTTTTAGTATTTGATGTTATAGCGGCAATAGAAATACATCATCTGTGAAAATTTCAACTGTCCAGCTATCACCGTTCTTGAGATACAGCCTAGTGACAGACGGACGGACGGACGGACGGACAGCGAAGTCTCAGTGATAGGGTCCCGTTTTTACCCTTTGGGTACGAAACCCTAAAAATGAGCCAAATGAATTAAATATAATTTAATAATAAATAACTATTAAATTGATTTACGTGATTCGATTAAATCATAATTATTAAGTAGGTAATAAAAAAGAAACACGTTGGGGTAGGCACTCTTGATAGTTTATGACTCTAATTACCATGACTGGCAAATTTGGAGCTAAAAACAAAATCCAGCACTAACACAAAAACAAAGTATTCATAAGATTGTTGTAACAAAAACCCACACAAGCTACTACAACCATTTATTCACCATACAAGCAAACAACAAATCGATACAACAATCAAAACTGTAACCAAGGCCCGACTTCATCAAGACAAGACGCCCCACTTCCGGTTAAGTCCTTGCCATCCACCGTACGATGCAATGACATTTGATGTTGATAGTAAAAAAAAAGGTTTTATTTCCATCTGCTAGACTAGAGTTTGACCACTATCTTACTTAATAGTAAGTGTTGTTTTATTTTTATTCAAGATAGGCAAATGTTTGACTGCCATCTCATCTGATGGTAAGTGAAGATGCGGTCGAGATGGAGCACGTTTGCCCAGAAGATGCCTATTCACTCGCGGCTTAAAGACTCCCATATTATATTTATCAGGGAAAACAGACACAGGTAAGGAATGTCATTCTTTTGCAGTTCGCATAATGAATGTGGAGGCAAAACGCTTTGTCCGCATTAAATTTTGTAGAATATCTACCATACAGTGGTGTCGCTTAAGAGTCTAAGCTGTCTCGAAGTGTTCTAGGCCTTGAATGACTTGCTGCGAAAGCTTTCAAAGATAGTTGCTGAAACTGATAGCTAACAAGCTGTAAAAAAATTTTCTACTTGATGGTGGTGAAATAATAATACTTCGATACAGGGTAGCAAGCCAACGCACGAGAAAATTGCCTTCCGTCATAGTAAATTAATATTAAACAGTTAAACACCATCTCCTGGTTAAACTTAAACTTACTATAAAACGATTGACTATATTAATGACAAGGATGCATGGAGGCAAACTGCACAAGCTCTTTCTAGCGACTACCATACTAACACCTAGGTTAATAAAATTATGTATTAGAGATTTAATTTAATAATAGTAATAAGTCTTGCCTGGTTCTTCTCAAGATGGCTGTAATTTAGCGAATCTGGCAATAGAATCATTAACTTTCATGAGTGCCTCTTTGGGGCCCATTTGAATAAAGGATTTTGATTTTGATTTTGATTTTGAAACGCTCGTTATATTCGTAACCAAAGTTTAGTAAACTCAGACCTTAGCAACATAGCACCTTAAGTTACGGTAATTGATACCTTACGTAACTTAGGTAACCGTAACTCCAAATGGTATTATGTTCGAAGTGGGTGTGTGGTCAGTTGACCGAGTTCCCGTTTAAATTGATGGCATGTGCAATGAAGAGCAAGTTTTGAAAGGTTAAAAGTTTGCTTTTTTATGATCTTGGTCAGTTTAAAATGTTATTTGTAAAAGTAAGTGGCAGCATAAAGTTTGGGCAGCCATGTGGTGGTAATGGCGACGTATACAAAGAACAGTATGTATCAATTTTGGCCTTTAAATATTATCTTTTAACCTTTATCGACGAATAATCTGCTGTTTAATACGTGGTCATAACCCTGTGGATTATAGAGGTAGTTGTGAAAACAGTTGAAAAGCCTCATGACGTACATTTTAAAGTTGTATGTTAGACGCTTTGTCTAGGTAAGAGATTTTTCGCCTTATCACTTCTAGGTGTTGAGTCTACTCAATTTTATCTCTTTTATCATCTCTATTTATTATCTCTTTTTAGCCAGCTGCTGACGCAGCACGCTCACTTCGCTCGGCTCGCGCTTTGTTACAGTAACCTTGCTCATCCTCTCTTCGATCGTGATGGTACCTACATATTAAGGACTAAAATCAATAGTGTAGAACATCTAATATATAAAATTCTCGTGTCACAGTTTTCGTTGCTATACTCCTCCGAAACGGCTTGACCGATTTTGATGAAATTTTTTGTGCTTATCCGGTATCTATGAGAATCGGCCAACATCTATTTTTCATCATCACTTTTCATCATTATCAACGCGGGTGAAACCGCGGGGCGCAGCTAGTCTAATATATAAAATTCTCGTGTCACAGTTTTCGTTGCCATACTCCTCCGAAACGGCTTGACCGATTTTGATGAAATTTTTTGTGCTTATCCGGTATCTATGAGAATCGGCCAACATCTATTTTTCATCATCATCATCATCATCACTTTTCATCATTATCAACGCGGGTGAAACCGCGGGGCGCAGCTAGTATTGCAATAAAAATCCAAAGATAAAGATAAAGATCATTTTATTTGTCAAAAATATGCGTTTACATACACATCATATTATTACATGCATGCAGGTTGGTAATGGCAGGATTGTGACGGTACACGTTGTGCCTGAAGAGGCGTACAAACTTGGTTTTGGATATATACGTCATTGACAATAAAATCCGGTAGTATCAAACTAAACGATGATTAATTGTAATAGAAATCGGAATATTTTTAAATCGTTTTTGCGGATTGTTTGCAAAAATTCTGCTACAACATATCAATGTAAAAAAATCACTTCGAAAACACATCTTCCTCATTCGATTTCGATAAAAAAAGAAGAGTTCATTCATCATCTTTTGTGGGCTGAGTCACCCACGTCCGTAGGAGGATACCCCTTAAGTCTGACTCCCTACACGTGGTCCCCGGGTGGTGCTAATCAGGTGACATTTGAGAGGTGGTAGAGCATTTTGTGAGTTGCTCGCCTGGCTTGCTACCAAAGTAGCTTACCACCATCAAGTTGAAAGTCTGCCGCCAAGCCAAATACGGTGTTCCGGCAGTTATCCTTGAGAGCCTGCGTATTCCAGGTCTAGTGTGTTTACCAGCTTCGATCACATCGTCACTTACCATCAGGTGAGATAGTGGTCAAACACTAGCCTGTCATAAATAAAAAAAAAAAAAAAAAAAACATCATATTATTATAACATGCATGCAGGTTGGAAATAGTAGGTTTGTGACGGTACACGTTTTGCCTGAACAGGCATACAAAATTGGATTTGGCTATATATACGTCATTGACAATAAAATCCGGTAGTATCCAACTAAACGATGATTAATTGTAATATAAATCGGAACATTTTTATATCGTTTTAGCGGATTGTTTGCAAAAATTCTGCTACAACATATCAATGTAAAAAAAATCGCTTCGAATACACATCTTCCTCATTCGATTTTGATAAAAAAAGAAAAGTTCATTCATCTTTGGAAAACGCAATATATGATTTAATTAGATAGAAATCTCATTTTGCAAGATATACATAAATTGCTTCTTTGAGCAATAAAAAAGACTTCAACACTATCGAAAATTAACTAATTGGACAGCGTTTCAGAGCAACTTTTATCAATTGCACATCAACTATTTCAAAATCGAACGATTTAGAGGTATGTTACTTTACGCAACCGTACTTAAATCCATACAGTCTACTTGCCAAGGTCGGACATTGTCTATACATAAGATAATGAAAGTGATAATGAAATCATTGTTATTTTTACTAACTGGACTTTTTATTCATTTTAGTCTAAAATAGAAATAGGCGGGACAGATTGACAGATCAACCGAATGACGTTGGTGTAAATGCGTCCACTGGCATCCGCGGGACGGTGTGCGTCCGATGCAAAGTAAGCAGGTCCGACCCGCTTTGCCCAGAACAGAAGGACGTGGAAGGAAATAGAAGACTTCTTCCAAATTTGGATGCCATTTTATTAAACCTTACCTACCCTTTTTATCCGTTGATGTATCCAACTCTGTTAGTTTTAGGCATGGTTGGATACAACAAATTGGAAACTAGGAGGGCTTTGGCACTAGCATGCTGTATGATGAGAGTGTTCCGAGGTAGTATTTTGAATCCGAATAACATAAACACTTTCACACTCACAGCCCCACACTGAGGACTTGTGTCGTGTGTGCCGGAAACATTCGCATCACACACACAATCACAACCAGAACCAGAAACTTATGTTGATCGACTTATGAATGTCTACAAAGGGCTCACGACGTTTTTCTGATCGTTGGTTTTTTTTATTTTTTATTCCTGATAGGCAAACTTTTGATCGCCATCTCACCTGATGGTAAGTGACGATGCGGTCGACGATGGAGCACGTTTGCCTGGAAGATTTTAGATTCACTCGTGACTTAAAGACTCCCATATTGTATTTATATTTACCAAACCAGCAGAAACTGGTCAAACTTTATTGATGATGATGATGATGATATATAATAACTATAATTTATTATTTATTATGTAGAATAGAATTTAACTTGTTGGTACGTTATGATTGATATTGCCGTGCCGTCATAAAATGGGAATTGGTTTTCAAGGGCACCTGCCGGATCAGTGAGTTTAATTTATGATGACAGATTCTTTACATGGGGTTGGTAAACTAATATGTATATATTGATGACTCCTATAAGCTAGATTGGAAGCTAGCAAGCAAAGCAATAAAATAACCAACCACCATAAATTACATCTCGATGTTACTTTCACACATCTTGAACTTGATGAGTAAGACTGTAACTTTTAAACTTTCGCGATTCGAACACATAGTTTAGGTAATATCTCGGGACTTAATCGCGCTAAAAACTATTTTTATTTACCTTGAAGTTTCGGCCAAGTTGCATTGGCCATGCTCTCAAACTGCGAAACGTCGAGGTAAATAAAAATATATTTTTAGCGCGATAAGTCCCGAGATACCTAAACTATAATTGATCAGATGACGTTTATTATAATTATAAGCCGTACAGCGAAGGAGTGGAACTCATTGCCCGCGTCTTTGTTCCCCGTACTGTATAATCTGTGAGTCTTCACGTCAAGAGTGAATAGCACAGATCATAGAAATATATATCTGTGGTGAATAGGTATCTTCTAAGCAAGCATACTACATCATCACTTTCCATCAGGTGAGATTGTGGAAAAATTCAAAACAAGGCAAGGCCGCAGTTCTATATAATTTGTATGTAGGTTTATAAATTGAAAGACTACCGATTAACATAAAAATGCATAACATTAATTAGTTAACCCATTAGTGACTCACAGCATACTAAATACCATTTACATTCGTAATTTACTCGTAAAAAGTTTACTTACAACGTCTAATTTAAATAACGGCATTATGGTTATGACGATTTAAATACGTATATTACGAGAAAATATATAATTATGACCACCGAAGAAGTATGATTATAAAAGTGCGTCTGCACTATACTATCCGGATATATAATATCATATCCGATCCGAAATCCGTAATGTATTTTTTGTAGAGTTAACAAATATTGCAAAAGTTAATCGTGATGAAAACTATAATGATTATTACATTAATATTATAAGCCCGAAAGTTTGTGTTTAAATGTGTAGGTGTTAGTATGTTTGTATTTTTTTCACGCTGCCGTTGTAACGGTTGAACGGTTTTGAAATAAAGTTTCAAATTGCAAATAAAATTTGTAACGTATATAGCTTTGACCTAGGTTACTTTTTAACTTAGCGAATCCACGGGGCACAAGTCAAGTACCTTAAGAAAGAGTTAAAAAAATAAATAAATGCGCCGCTGAGTTTCTTGCCAGGTTTTTCTCGAGATGGCTGTAATTTTGCGAATCTGGCAGTAGAGACATTAGCTTTTATGAGTGCCTCTTTGGGGTATAAGTGAATAAACGATTTAGAATTTATCAAGGAGTTTGCAGTTTGGGAAGCTGTAGGTTATTCTCTTATCTCGATGGAGTTGATAGATTATTTTTTTTTAAAACGTTTTTATTCCACTCGCTTTGCAATTCATGCACAAATAAGGTATTTAACGAATATCGTCTATTGTAAAAGCAACTTTATCAGAAATATTCCGGATTCGAACAGTGTAAACTCACTCGGCAATAAGCATGCAGTGACTGACACACATTTTCGATGAGGTAATTAGTTACCACTCTCTTTTGTACTATAGATAGAACACAAGTTATTATAGTAGTAAGTTAGATATTGGTACAGCCAAAGAGTTAGTAGAGATTATGACGCAAACATCTTGGTACTGTAACCGGTTGTTCTCCTTGAGATTAAAGGCCCTCTTAGCGTTGGCTACGGCTCTTCTAATGCCTTACCTATTTAATATTTATCTCACATATTAATCTCACGGGTCTGTGCCCGGACAAAGGTCCGGGCACAGACCCGTGAGATTAAATAAATATTTGGATAATAATAATTTATCATCGAACAAGCACACAAACTGCCAAGCGACACTGGTATGTGGTAGACTAGCCGTGCCCCGCGGCTTCGCCCGCTATTATCAAGTTAAAAAGTAGCCTATGTGTTAATCCTAGGTATAATATGTATGTAATATGAATAAGTATGTATAAGTACATTTATTAATTTAAATACGTGTCGAGGTACACCACCGTCCCTGTTTGTAATATTTTTATCATCTCCCTTTGGTTGTCTGGAAGAAATCGCTTTGAGCGATAAGACCGCCCTTTGTGCTCCTATGTTATATTTAAGATTTCTTTGTAAGTGTTATTTATTTTGGTGTGCAAATAAAGAATTTATCTATCTATCTATCTATAATCTATATACATTCCAAATTTCATCCAAATCCGTTCAGCCGTTAAAGCGTGAAGAGGGAACAAACATACTTACACACTTGCACACACACTTACACACAAACTTTAGGATTTATAATATTAGTAGGAAGTAGGATATTCCATAAATGCGGACGAAGCATTTTGCTGCCACATTCATTGTGCGAACCGCAAAGGAATAGAACTCCTTATCTGAGTCGGCAATTCCTAATAAGTGCAATATGGGAGTCTTCAATTCGCGAGTGAATAGGTATCTTCCAGGCAAGCGAGTTCCATCCAGGTATAAAAAAAATAACATACTTTGGATATAAAATATTAACTTTTTAACTTGAAAAGTTAAGTTTTAGAGTAAATAATAATAAGACAGATTATTTAATTTCCGAATTTTTGAAATGATTTCTATAATGCATTTTTTTTTATTACAGACTAAGCAAACGTTTGACTACAATCACACCTGATGGAAAGTGACGATGTAGTCTAAGGTGGAGCACGCTTGCTTAGTAAATACCTATTCACTTTACTTTTGAACACACCCAAATTGTACCTTTCAGGAAACACAGACGAGCGTTCCATTCATACATTCATATAGCTTTTAAACGAGAATGCGCGTGACACACAAATAAATAGAAAATTATAAATACATTTAGTGATTTATACCTAATTAGCATAAAACCTCATGTTGGAGCGATAATTAATAGGATATTATTGCGTTGTAAATTATTATTTTATTAATACCGAAAATTTGGCAAATATTTCGATATTTGGTTTTGAGTAATATGGAATTACTTATGTAAAATTGTTTATGGATATTGAAACTCGCAACTAGCTCGCCATATTGCGATATAATGGTTAAACATTGGGCGTTAATTAGCATTAGTTAGTTAATATCGCCAGTATGAGGGAACGCTACCCAGTAGTGGGCTTGAGCATTTAGGTTATCTATAAGTTCACTAGTGAGCTTAAAAGTAATTAAGTGCCTTTGCTGTATACAGGGCCATTTAAGAAGCTATAATTCTTGGGACATCATTTCAACTAATGAGACCGACGTGTTTCTTGTGTACTATTGTAATTTATGTGTTACAATATTTAAAATAATTTTTAAAATATTTAATTTCTGCATTAAGTCTAAGTTTTGAACTGCCCGCTGGCTCAGTTGGGTGAGCGTTCGCCTTCTGAGCAGGGGTATCGGGTTCGATTCCCGGCGGGAACACAAGTTTTCTCCTCAAGGAAAATTTGTGTTTCTGGTTCTGGTTGTGATTGTGTGTATGATGTGAATGTTTCCAGCACCCACGACACAAGTCATCGAACTTAGTGTGGGGCTGTGAGTGTGAAAGCGTTTATGTTTATGTACGTTTATGTAGTTGTCAAGTGTCAACTGGTAGGAGTGTATACTACAAGGAGCGGCGCGGCGTGGAAATGCCTTTCTTTGCGGGACTGTGTTGTCTACGCAACTATTAGTAATACATTGTATAGAATAGAATAGAATAGAAAATCATTTATTGCTAAATATTTAAACAATCACATTATGGTACACAAAAGAAAAAAAAATACATGCAAGAAATATTTGGCAATTGGAATATGTTCAGCGCTAAGACTGCACAAACTAAGTGTTTGTGCAGGGCTGGTTTTCAGCATATCCCATCGATCTCAGGTGTTACTCGAAAATAAAGTCATGGTAGTCCTTTAACAATATTGTAGTTAATAACTATACAGAAGTAGAATTTATATTATTATTTTGTAAGTTTATATAAAAAAGGTAGGTAACATAATTAATATATAATAAGTTTAAAAAAAAAGTGTTATGTGTGTATAGATTACATCATCTTATTTATTACTGCAAATATAACATTCAAAAGAAAAACTAAATGAGCTAAATTTTAAAAAATGAATCAGTGTGTGGGAATTTTCTGGAAGGAATTTTACAAATAACCCTGTATATATATTTATGTATTTAGTACAAACTATATATTTGTACAGAAGACACTATTTCATGTAGTCTCCCTTGGGCTATTAGCACTTTTGTTTTTAACATTTTAATAACTAAGTTATCTTGTAAATTGCTATTGTGAGTAACTACCGACTATATCTCAGCCGAGCAAGGCATGATTTTAATCAATAACTGGCTACAAGAAAACCTTCTTACTCTTAACACAAAAAAGACCATGTACTTATGCTTCCATAAAACCGCTGCCACAGCCGCTAGCTAATATTACGACGAAACTAAAAATTCATAATAACTTGTGCAATAATGATAGACACACATGTTTATGTGAAACTTTAACACGTACAAATGTTTTTAAATATCTTGGAATTCTCATAGATGAAAATCTGAGGTTTGAGAAGCATATTATTGTTCTCTCAGCCAGGATAAGAAAGGTCATTAGTGTAATGCGAAATCTGCGTCAGTGGCATCCATAGATACACTTAAATCCGTATACTACGCGTTGTGTCAATCCCTGATAACCTACTGCATAACATGCTGGGGAAGCGCTGGCAAAACGTTTCTTATCCGGGCTGAGAGAGCACAGCGCTCGGTACTAAAAGTAATGTTACGAAAGCCGTTCAGATATCCTACCACAGCTTTATATAAAGACGCTGGAGTGCTCAGTGTGCGTCAACTTTTCATTCTCAAAACTACCATATCCGTTCATAAAAATGTTTTGTCATCCTGTGACCGCGTGACTGTTATGAATCGTAGAGTTTACCGGCTAAATACTCCTGCAGTTTGCACAAGTTTTGCACAACGGTTTGGTAGTTTCGTTCAAACATATGTGTATAATAAAGTCGTCAAAAACTGCAACATCAAAGACAAATCTGTCATAGAAGCAAAAGCTATGATATATAAATGGCTGGCTAAATTAACATATGACAAAACGGAGGACTTAATGAAAGTTATATGTTGATAAGACTTTGTCATGTGTACAACTTTAATTATTATTATTATGTAGTATCTATATATGTATACATTTTACGATAAAATGTCAATACTAAAAAATATATTATTATTATTATTACTAAATAGTTAAGTCGTTCTACCGTCAGAGGAACAATTATATGTAAAATCTCATAGACTCAGGATTCCTCGATACAGGCTTTGCCTAGTGAGGAAACTGATGATAATGGACCTTTAGGAAAATAAGTTTGCCTGCAATGTATTGTTATGTACTTTAATTGCTAATACAATTATAATAATATCGTGATTTAGATATATAGTCGCTAACTAATGCAATGTAATAATACTTTTGCAGTAATAATAACCATTTCATTTCATTTCATTTCATATTTTCTTTACATTTGAGAAAAACGTACAGGAAGGCAAAATAAAATCAAATAATACTTGGACTACGTAAGGTTACATATGAGTTTCCACTGGTTCTTAAAATCCGAATTAAAAGCCTCCTTTTTGGGAGTCTGTTAAAAATAATTTCAATCTGTTAACATTTAACATCCACTGGAAAATATGGTAGTAAACCCAAAAAGATAAAAAAGATACCTCTTCCCAAGGAAAGAGTTTCGACTTTTTATGCCAGAAATGGCAATTGATTGAATTTAATCATGTAACGTTGCGATTTGTCATGAATTAATACATTTTCTTTCTTTCTTTCTTTCACTTAGTAAGGAGTAACAGATAGACATTTCTCGTGGATACGCTTGACCACGTTTCTCACGCATATCACTCCAAACCTCCATAACCTTTAAAACATTGAAAGTAACAAATACAACCCATCAATCACTGACAGACTGATTGACACATTGATCCAGAGATTCATCAACCAAAACATTTAAATAAAATTTGCACACCTTTTAAAACCTGTCCGGTATTACGGATATTCTGAGAATTATAGAAAGTGGAATGAAATTGTTTGAGCAGGTGTGTAATGAGAAGGAGTAATGGCACTTGGAATAAAGATGCAGCTTTGTTAGATTACGAGTAAATAGTGCATTATATATAATATAGACTAGCTGCGCCCCGCGGTTTCACCCGCGTTGATAATGATGAAAAGTGATGATGATGATGATGATGAAAAATAGATGTTGGCCGATTCTCATAGATACCGGATAAGCACAAAAAAATTCATCAAAATCGGTCAAGCCGTTTCGGAGGAGTATGGCAACGAAAACTGTGACACGAGAATTTTATATATTAGACTAGCTGCGCCCCGCGTTGATAATGATGAAAAGTGATGATGATGATGATGATGAAAAATAGATGTTGGCCGATTCTCATAGATACCGAATAAGCACAAAAAATTTCATCAAAATCGGTCAAGCCGTTTCGGAGGAGTATGGCAACGAAAACTGTGACACGAGAATTTTATATATTAGATAGATAGATAGATATACTCTTTATTGAACACCTTAATGAATAAATTACAAAAATAGTACAATTTTAACAGTACAGTTTTTAAAAAGTGTAACAATAGGCGGTCTTATCGCTGAAAGCGATCTTTTCCAGACAACCTGTGGATGGATAGGAATAACGCAAAATAATAGGACGTCGTTCATAAAAAGCTTATTCATAACGGTGCTTACGGATCTAATATATTATACAATTGTTTCATTTTATTTCATTTATAACACACACAATTATAACAGCATTACAGCCTACGCCAAGACAATGTTATAAAGAAATACTTATTATCACTCACTTAATCGAATATGTATATATATAGTCTGTAATAAAATAAAAATTAATCTAATTTTCTAAATATTTCCGTGCCGCCTCTCTGAATTGCGGCAGGGAGACATTAAAAATATCTAGATCATTCGATACACTATTTATAATTCGTATTGCCCGTGACACAGGTGAAAACTCAAGTAAGTTGGTCCTCAGTGTGGGCACCTCGAGCGTGGGCGCTATAGTGCATTATACAAAGCTAATTGAAATAAAATATATATTACCGTTTAATAAAAAGTCTATCTAAAAAACGGCTACACATTTAACCCTGAAACTTACATATGAATCTTCAAGTCAAGAGTGAATGGGTTTCTTCTAAACAAGCATGCTACATCTTCGGCCGCATCTTCACTTTCCATCAGGTGAGAAAGTGTTCAAATGCTTGCCTATCGAGTATAGACAAATATAAATACATATTATTATATAATATACTTATTATCATGTACTTGAACAAGAAGCCCAATATTATATTAACTAAAAAATCAGATAATTATTGTTGCGAAAACTGTTGCTAGAACTGAGGATTCTTTTTACTTTTTTTTTTTGAGGTTTTGGCATGATTTTTTCTTTTCTCTGATTACCAAACGTTTGACGACTATCTCACCTCAGGGTAAGCGGTGATGTGGTCAAGGACGATGAACACGCTAGGCCTAAAATATTTTACTTACTTTTTCTTCCAGAACCAGAATAGTGGCTTACCCACTAGAGGAAAAACCACCTGATTTAATTTTCTTATAACAAAATGAACTTATCAAAATCAAATCAATCTCACACGATCATTACATTAAACCAGATCCTAAGGCGTTTCCACACTGAGATCCCGCCAAAGATACGGCTATGTAAACACACCCGATCCATACCTGATCCCGAAATTCTCATACAAAGTTATGGAATTAGTCATAAAATGGATTCGTGACTCAAATATCTAACCTATGCGATGTGTTCGCCGCTTTATATTGTACATCGCTCACTATCATCTTACTATACTCAACCTTAACCTGATAATCATAAAGTTGATTTTCATGTAAGTGTGTTTAGAGTTAGGTCGTTTTTTCATTTAGAATTGTTTAAACGATGTCAGTTGACATTCGATAGAGGGCGTCCTGTGACGTCATTAAATCAGTAAGCAACAAAATTTAGGGCTTAAAGGGGCTTACGATAGGGAGCTAGTAAGCATTCTCCGTAACATCATGGCGTACTTTATGGGTGATAGGCAGCCTGAATATACGATTGCCGATCAATAGTTGGGGGTATACATATGGATTAGATCAAGTGGTCCAAAGGTTGTTTACTCTTGTTTTTAACCGACTACAAATAGGAGGATTATGGTTAACACCGTATGTATTTATGTTTGTTTGTTCAGCATTCAAACTAATTAATCGATTGTAGCTTAGGTTGAAAAATAATAAATAGTGAAAATAATAAAAAAGCCTAATACCATCGTCGTATGTATCAAATGAAAGAACTCCAAAAACTATCTCAATTATTGTACTATATTTGTTATATATAGCTCATAATTATAGTACCTAATGGAACCTATTTACAAAGTTTTTTTTTTTTTGGCTAAATTTATAAGAAGTATTTTTAGTTTTAATAGAATCACGTCTTTCGGTTCACTTTTCAGGCTGAATAATAAAAATCATTTTAACTATACCTATACAAAATATACGTTGGCGTATATATATACTAAAAGTAGATGTTTGGTGAGACATTGGTCAAAAGAGTGAAAATAAATAGGAAAAGTCTTAAATTAATTAATAATAAATGCGTAAATACTGAATTCAGAAAACTCCAAAAAACAAATGCTTAAACTATAATATTTTGAGAACTGTAAAATCTAATAGATTAGAGACCACGTTGAATTAAAAAAAAACATCAGTTTAAAATCATACATGTTTATAAAATCAGATAAATAATTTCATTTGACTAATGATCTTTACATTCGTGCTTTTGATTAGTACCACCCCAGGCTACAACCCCCATATACAGCGCTCTTCAAATTTTTGCCCTCATTCCAATAATTAAGTACGTATACAAACAAAACCCACATATCATACACACAAAGGATCAAACAAACAAAACAAACAACCCAAGAAATATTAATTTTAAAATCTTGAAACAGCTGTTGTGATAGACACATTTTTGTAAAAGGAAGCCTACTAATTTGATAAGCGGTTCAAACGGCCGTCAACGGCAACGATCCTTTGATCGGCAAAAATACAGATGTGTGGTGTAGTGTGTACTCTGCCCTATGGTGTGGCGCAAGGGATAGGGTGCAGCGAGTAACTAATTACCTAGTATGTTTTTAAAGTGAAACTTCTTACGGAGTTATCGATCCATTGTGATGGAGGCTTTGAAATTCTGATTCGCGATCTTTTTGTGTGACGAAAACTGGTAGGTGTAAACTGTGATGAATAATTAAAATGTTTTCTGTAACAGAAAAGTTTCACTTCTATCGTGTTTCTTTAGGACGCATCCTTTTTATTAATTACAAATAGTAGTAATAGTTAAGTAAGTGTATAATTACGTAGCATTTTTTTAAGTTTTAATGTTTGTTATTTGTACTTAATAAGTAGACATCGATTACTTAAGCTTCATTATATGGTAAATGCATTTCCAAGTCAACATTCAACAATTGAAAAAAAAAACCTGTTTAATTTTATAATGTTTTTAAGTACCTATGCAACATTTTTTGTATGCATAGTTTATTTGTCAAACACATCATTTGACAAATAACTATACGTAAATTATTATTTTATTTGTAACCGTTTATGTATCGCCATAATACAAAAAAATATGTTATTATAGGTCTAGCGTGTTATCATTCTCGGCCACATCAAGATGTAATGACTTACCATCAGGTAAAACAGCTTACCAGAGACAAAACTTGACATATTCATATGGTATAACCGTAGTCCCATCGTTTTGTCGTAGTAATGAGAACAAAAGATATCAATACTGTAACTACTGTGTTGTTATCATCTGTTTAATTCATATGTAATCTCGCATAATTTATTGAATGTAGTCTTCACATTTAATTATAATCATACTTAACTTGTTACACTACCATTTTTTTTTAAATATTATTATGTAGATTGTAATAGTGTACGTTATGTTGGTGTTCATAAATGACGGGCACAAATAAAATAAAATGTACACAATTGGAGATGCAGATTACCAATTTCAGCCATAATTGTTTATAAGGTAACGTTAATCCACCTGTAAAATAAAAGTATAAAGTAAAATAAAAAATATAACATAAGAGCTACAGAACATAAAAACACGTTTTACATTTCAAGATTTTGCCCTTGCATGTTTATATTTGAGCGGATAAGGTAAGTCATGTAATCGTTTATTAAAGCTGACAAAATGTGTTCATCGATGTAAAAACAATATAATGTTTTTTGAAATTAAAAGCGTCTTCTCGCACTTTTCCTATTTACCCGGTTTTCTCATAAAAACAATTTAGTTTGTTAGTTACCTATTTACGGCTAAACAACTGGATTGATTTTGCGAAAAATTTTTACGTCAGCCAAAAATAACATGCTTTTTTATCATGATTAAGAAGCAATGGGAAAAGTTGGTTTTTACCATAGTTATTCCGCAAAATTGTCACTCTTACAACAATAATATTTACGTAGGTCAGTCTTAATCATAAACATAATCTATTTAATTGAAAAAAAAAATGTTGGGTACTCCATAAAATATTCCTTCTCGTAGTAAAGAAATCACTCTACTATCTGGACTCATTCCGCTCTTAACTTAGACTGACGCCCGATAACGCCTCAGGCGTATCGCTCCGCTAAGCTAATGAGATGTCAGTACAATCATTTGTGCTCCAACCTTACACGGATGAGGTTTTTGGCCTTTCATTTTGCCTTTAATTCTATATTAATTAATTTGAGGCGTTCGCGCACTGGCAGGTTTGGATGATATTGGCGAGGTGTGCGATGTATGAGTATATGCGAAAGTTTGTAAGTATTCGTTTGTGTGTTAAAAGAAAGAGAGAAATATATTGATAGAGAGGGAAAGAGACACATCAATGTCGAAAGTAGAAATATAACAAGGATATTTTAGACTATATTTATTTAATAGTTTAGCACAATACAGTGTACAATGAATAGCTTAATGCTATGAAGCATTATCTACCAGCCTTCCTGGGCGTGTAAGAAAAGTGTTTGGGCGTGCAGCTAAAAAAAAGAGATTTTAGAATAAATAAACTAGATCAAATAATTTGAAAAATCAATAAAGAATAAAAAATATGTATATTTAAACAAATACATTATACTACTTACATAATATGTATGTATAGTTAACACATAATCAGAATACCTATATAAGATATAAATAAATAGAGTTAAAAATTGCTATTCTCGAATTTGTTCAGGATAAATATTCTTTATGTAATGTCGATGAATAATATTACTTAATAATATGTCTTATAAATAATATTACTTAATAATATGTCTTATTGACTATAACTTAATAATATGTCTTATAAATATATATTCATATGACAGAGTAATGTGGTTAAGCCGTAAAGTGTAGGTATAATTTCTATTTATTACTAGCGATCCGCCCCGGCTTCGCCCGGGTGTGATAAACGAAGAATAGCTCAACCGATTTTGTGAAAAATTCACATAAACCATCTACTAAATAGTCCGAACAAAGCCTAAACATTTGGTTTGTATAGGTGAGCCTGTTCTTGAGTTATAAAATAACAACGAAAAGTGGCATTGATTTTTATATATATAGATTAGTTGTACCCGGCATGCGTTGCAATGTCACGTCAAAAAGTGTTTTATCTCTTTCATGTTTATGTTTGCCTAGTACTTTAATGCAGTACTAAAAACTTTTTCGAATATTTTTCATACAAAAATATTAAAATCGAGATAAATAATTAAACGCAAGCAAAGCTCAAAAAAAAGACTTCACCGCTTTATCTTCAGAACTTTGATCGGATTAGATGTACTAAACACGCATTATTAAAGATATTTTAAGAACTACAAATCAGATCTTGATTAAATTTAAATGGGACCAATTGGAAAGCAACATCATTCAAACAAAAAAATATATTCAAAATCGGTTCATGTACGGTATGAGGTAACATACATTTAAAAAAATACAGTCAGTCGGCTTGAGTACCTCCTCCTTTTTTAAGTCAGTAGAAAAACAGAGGTGGGGGTGGCTTAAATACTTTACAATATATTCTCATATTTGGATGCCCTTTGAACTTATTAAGTAGAGCTAAAGCTTTGCATATTCTGTAATGAGATCATGTACAAGGCAGTCGACATCGTTTTATGCCCAAAACTGAGCAAAAGTGTAAACCAGTAAAATTGTAGTGAACAGTGGGTCAAGGAACAAGGCTAATTACGTCAATACTCATTTATTTTTCGAAAACTGAACTTGGACATGTTTTTATCGACTTAAATGTTTAATTCAATATAATTTCACACTCGCGAAGGTTTTAAAAGTATAAACTCATACTTTAGGACTAGCTGCGTTCTGTGGTGCTACCCGCTGTGTCGGTTAAACGCAAGCAAAGCTTTAAAAAACCGACTTCACCGCTTTATCATCGGAACCTTAATCAGATTTAATGTATAAACACGCATTATTGGATATAACTTAAAAACTAGAAATCAGACCTTGATCAAATTTCAATGGGACTACATAAAAACCAGCTCTCAAATAAAAAAAGAATCATCAAAATCGGCTCACAACGAAAGAAGTTTTGAGGTAACTTTTGAAGTCGGGTAAACGAGAACATCGTCAAAGTACGCATTACAAGTCACAAAATAGACATTATTGACGATATTTCAAGAACTACTGATCAGATCTTGATCAAATTTAAATGGGACCAATTAGAAACTTCCATCCTTCAAACTAAAAAAAAAATTTTGAAATCGGCTCTCGTGGAGATAATTTATAACGCATTAAAAAAAAAAAATACAGTCGACTTGTGTACCTCCTCCTTTTTTCGGGAAGTCGGTAAAAAAGTAGCCTTTTTGGTTAATTCTAGGCTTAAGCTATCTCCATACCAAATTTCTTCAAAATTGGTTCCAGCATTTCATATCCAGCATTTTTATATTTATCGGTTTATCCTACTAATATTATGAATCCGAAAGTTTGTGTAAGTATGTAGGTATGTTTGTTCCCACTTCACGCTTTAACGGCTGAACGGATTTGGATGAAATTTAGAATTTACATAGCTTATACCTAGGATTAACACATAGGCTACTTTTTAACTTAATAATAGCGAGCGAAGCCGCGGGGCACGGCTAATAATAATTATATATAATTCAATTGGTTGAGCGTGAAGAAGTTACAAACTTACACTTACAAACTTATGCCTTTATAGTATTAGTAGGTTAAACTCATACTTTCATAAAAGTCTGTTCACATGACCACCAAAAGCGCTCATAAAAGTCATGACCAAAATTACAAGATTTGCAAAATAGCCATTTTGATAGGTAAGTTAGACGAATCGAAAATACCCGCTGCTTTGGAGGTGGACGCGCACTCAACTGCGCCAGCGGGCAGTACACTCACAATTCCAAATGCTTTCAAATTGAACCCTAGACCTACAAAATTAAACATAATAACATCAAAAGAATAAGTACATCATAGCAAACCAAGTCCTAAACATTCACATTAGGTTTCAAAGAAAGCTCTCCGTACTCAAAGACCTAGGACGGCTCCCTCTCCAAGAATAAAACGTCTAATTGAATAAAAATAATGTTTTTGTTTACAAAGGTATTTGGTACCTGTACGGTGGACGTATTTAGGATTTCAAGCCTTCAAGGAAGATCGTTATTTAACCGACTTCAAAAAAGGAGTTTCTTAATTCGATTTTATTTCTTTTTTTATATATGTGTTGTTACCTCAGAACTTTTTTTAGGTGAGCAGATTTTGATGGTTATTTTTTTATTGGTTAGCTAATGTTTCCCATGTGATCTCATTTTTTTTTTTTATCTTGATCAAAAAATTCAAGCCAAATTTTGATTTCACTAGTAGTTTTTGAGTTATCCTCAATAATGCGGATGCTCAATAAAAGATAAAGCGGTGAAATCAGTTTTTTTTTAAATTTGATAGCGTTTAAATGATTTGTAGTTAAGAGCATGTCCTACACATGAACAATTGGTAAATTTTAAACAAGAATCTATTTAAGTTTGAGTCTGTGAAAAATTTAATTTAGAATTCAATCTAAGAGTCTTTAAAGGTACGAGTAAATTTTAATTTGGTAAAAACTTACGCACATTTGTTACTCGCACTTTTGTTACTGACGAGGTGGGACGCGACGGCGAGCGCTCCGCACTCATCCCGAAGAAGGCTTGAATGTAGCCGAAAAAATTGTCGATCTAGACATTAACAACGCGTAAGTAACGCTAATTCCCATTTTAATTTGAGAGTATATTATACATCTCCTTAGCAGACATGCTTCATTACAAACCACATCGTCACTCCATAAGATTGAGTCAATACTACTTATATGAAATGATAAATAACCAGTATGATTAAATGTTATATAACACAACTAAAGGTTGTTATAGCGTCTAATATAGTGTATATTATTAACTATATATATCATTATATTTACATATTATTTATAATACGAAATTATTTTAATAATGTTTTATTTTTTATATTTTTGATGCATGCCTGCATCTTCCGCTTATGCAACCATGGCTAATGACATAAAATATTTTAAATGTTAAGTCTTCCATTTGATTAGTAAATAAAATCATTGTTCATGTTTGTGACCTATTTCATTTCATCTTAGTTAATTGATTAAGAAATTTCATTTTCAATTAAGTAAATATATAAAATTTCTAAAAATGTTTGTATCAATAACGGAATATTTACCATGCATTTCCTTTGTTTTGAGTTTCTGATATTTCGGCACTGTTGCAAGCGCCATGATCACGGAGTAACTGATCATGGCGCGTGAAAGTGACCATGTTAGCTTGAAAATATATTATATTTCGTTGTCATAACAGACGTCTTCAGAGTCAGGCAAGCGTGTACCATCTTCGGCCGCATCGTCACTTTCTATCAGGTGAGATATTGGTCAAAGGCTTGCCTACCAAACAAAAAAACTAATTCTGCTGCATAGACAACTCATGTCACAGATTAAAATTGTAAACAAATTGTGAGACGGGGGCAGTTGCCCCTTTGGCAGCCGTCCTGCCTACGCCCCCTATGATACACGGATGCGGTATTTCTCCGACTCCCCGAGGCAAGTCTGGTAATTATTATTTTACTTTGTATTATGCTCTTTGTGCTCTTTTCCAGATTTCTTTTGTAGCCGCCATTCCGCGTATTGTCTTCAGCATACATTCTAATCGTCATTGAGATGTGGACTCTATTTATTTTATAATAAAATTTTAAGATTATTTTAACATTGTTACTGTTGTTGTTTTTTTCTTAAAAATGAAATGTTATTTTTAATTTTGTTTATTTTGTTAATATTATACAATAATTAAACGCAAGCATTGCTTAAAAAACCAACTTCACTGCCTTATCTTCAGAACCTTGATCAGTTTAATGTATTAAACACGCATTATTGACGATAACTCAAAAACTAGTGATCAGATCTTAATCAAATTTAAATGTAAGTTTTTATTTTAATATAGTTTTATGTCTTAAGCAAAAACAGTATTCCAGTATTCAAAAAGTGTAAAATTCCTATGTGTTTAATATGTGCCTCCAATGTAATGGGAAATATCGACTTGTGACTCATATAAATCTAAATGATTTTTCATTTCATTTTAAATGATCGATACATTGGCTTATTGTGAGGTAAATATAGTTTAATGTTAATAATTATACTGCCCAACTAAATGAAGTCAACTGTGCAAATTATGACCATTTTTGTCGCATTTCTATTGCATCACCCGCGGCCATGATGACGACTGTCATGTGCACACTGGATAATAATCCTGACATGACGGGACAAAAAGAGGGATAGTGAACATAGGATTACAAACATAAATGTATTTACATTCAGTAACTCTAATTATAAAAAGTTATCATTTATAAAGTAAAACAATTTAGAAAGGAAAAGTATCGCTTGAGCCTGAATTTGAACCCGCGGCCATTAAATATTATTCTCTTTTGCTCTAACCGCTGAGCTACCTAAGCTCTTCTCCAAGTGACGAAATTATCTTTTCCTTATTATTAACGTCTCATGGGCACGTGTTACACCATCTACCACAATAGTTTGGAACTACTATGACCAACGAGTCTACATTGCAGTAATCTATAAGTAATGTTGATAGCGTCCGCTTAAAATGCTAGCCTTTTTCAACTTAAAAGCTGCTTGACGCCCACTTTCTCATATATAATAAAGTAAACAATCATATAAAAACATTTAAAATATATATATAGTATGCTCTTTTGACAGTTTGCAAACCCATTTAATTAAGTTTCAACTAATTGTATCATTATCATACAAATTTCAAACAAAATGTTATAATATTTGTAGAGATAAAATGTCAGTTTAAATAAATAACATTGAAATATGGCAAACTAAAAACAAAAATAGATTCAAAATTCAAATTTAAATGGTTTTTTACTACACTACTACTACTAGTATAAATTAAATTAATTTAAATAAGATATAGTAATCGAAATATGTAACTAATGAAACATATCGTAATCGCTGTATAAATATGAAAAAACAAAGTGATACATCCCATATAAACGATACATTCAGTACACATTGTATTAATTAGTGATACATTTAGAAAGGAAAAATTATCGCTTGGGGCTGGGATTGATTGCCTAGCATGGCATGCTGTATAAACAAAAATCAAAGTATTGAAGGTTTGTAATTTTATTCATATAACTATTTAGCATAAAAAAAACAAAACGTTACCATAGAAAATGTAAAGCTTTAACCTTGCAATTGTAGAATTCCACTGTCTCTACTAAAATGTATCCATTGCTATACCAAAGCTTTTATTTTTGATTGAAAGCTCGTACAGTGAAATGCACTATCTCCAGTCACCGTCAGTCCAAATAAAAAAAAAACGAAGAGTTACCGTTGAAAAACCCGAGCCCGTCGATGGCTTATCAAACTTGTCATGTTAAAAATATAACTGACGGGCTCTATTTATTCCCGACTCTAAAACCCGGTTGGGAACGTTTTTTCGAGATACATGCGACAATTCACGCCAATTTGTTGGCTGCTGGACGTGTTTGCACCGTACTGTAATACGACGTTGAACAATATTATTAAGCTATTGCATAGCTTCTATCGCGGGCCTTGAGCATGGAGACCGAATCCAGAAATTCTGTAACGAAAATAATCTAACACCCCCACTCCGACCAGCATCGGCACAGCGGTGATACTTTTTAGTTTTGCCATCTATCGATGAATAGCAGAACTTTTAATGACTTTTTTGAAATATCACGCTTGTCTCTTTAGTTCAGCAACTCGCCTCTAGGTGGCAGGAAAAAAATACTGCATAAATAAAATAAATAAATAATTATAATTGCATAAGTTGATAAAAAATGCTATGCAATAGCTTTACCGCGGCCACACGTCTTTTTTTTTAATTAAATATAGGCAAACACCACACACAGACCTCTATATCACCTGATGGTAAGGGACAATGTGGTCTACGATGGAGGAAACCTGCTTGCAATGTGGTTCAGACGTGGATTATCGATAGGTGAAGATTTTACCTCCAGTTCGCTTGAAGGTTTTCTACGTTTGTCATCCGTACCACAAAAAAGTGGAACTCATTGCCCGCGTTCTCCGAATGATATAATCTGAGAGTTATCGTCGAGAGTGAATACGTTTCTTCTAGGCAAGCATGCTACATCTTCAACCACATCACTTTCCACCAGGTGAAATAGTAGTCAAATGCTTGCCAGTCGAACATTAATGAAAGGATCAGGCATTACTTTGAATAGATAATGGCCTCGATTCTGATGTACACTCGCTAAATTTAAACTATCCCTGTCTCTTACAAAATAGAAACACAAGACAGAGATAGCATACTTTTTAGTGCTGTCACGCTAGTTTATCAATTAAAATATGAAAAGCAGAAGCTGAAAGGCGCGTGTTTTTAGTCAACACCAATAACATACTCGACTAAGCTTGCATAGACATCTAAGTTCTGACTAACTTGACAGCACAGCAGTATGTTATCTCTGTCTTGTGTTCCTATTTTGTAAAATACAGGAATGGTTTCAATTTAATTTAGTGTGTGACATCAGAATCGAAGCCAATACCAAAAAACTAAAACTGATGAGTAAAAAGGTTCTCTTGCGAAATAAAATTATAGAAGTAAACTAAAGATTATTAATGTAAAAAATGCTGAGTAAGTCAAAGTGCCATCAAAACAAGCTGAATCAAGCATAATTTAATTATTATACTAGCTGTTCTACCATTACTAGTAGTCCTATTATTTTTTCACTATATATCTAAGAAATTAATGTAGTAGTTGACATCGTTGGTCTACTTATCATAATTTCTTGCAAGTCATGAAAAGGAAAAAGTGTATTTTTCCAATTGCGTTATTTAAGTCCTGACAATGAGACACAAGTAACAAAAACTTTGATTTTGTATGCACATAATCGCTTGCGTACAGCGACGATTGTATTCAAAAGAGCGGCGAAATTATTATAGGTCTCTAATTACGACAAATCCAATTGAATCCTTTCAGCCGCTTTCAGTCCTTTTAGCTTAACAAACTTCCGTATCCACCATTAATATATATACTGTTCTGTGTAAAAGCGGCCCATTTTTAAAGTCCATTGAGTTATTTGCATTTTTACGCACAATCCGTGTCCATTGCTGGCTAGTTTATTTACATTTTTAGACGTTTTTAGACCTGCCAGCAATGGAATATTTACATCTCAATATTTACAAGTTCGGCTGGATGCGAAAAACTGGCGGGTTTACTCTAAGCAACTGCGTGAAATGGTGTCAATTTGTATGCAAAGCGAGAGAACTCTTAATAGAGTTAAAGGCAACCTACATCCTTTGAATTATATTAATAATTATCATTAATGATGTTTATAGCATTATAATTATGATGCTCAGTAGCCACGCCAAAATTTATGATGAAGATAGTGAAATCGAAGAGCTAGTAGCGAGTTGTTATGATCATTCCTACACTCATCATCTGGTGCTACATTTCATCAAGATCGGTCTAATGGTTTACGTATTAAAATTTAAGAAATTCCAAAATGTCCTTTTAATCTATAACATTATTGCAATGATGAGATGTTTTTTCAATCATTGCATTTGTGTGGCTGTTAAAAATATAAAATAAATAAGTAATGTTTTGCAATGATTGACACTACAAAAAGTCTATGCTTGTGAAGCTTTGATTTCTAAATAGTTAAATGAATAACAATTTTGATAGTTTAAGTACAAATAAATAAAAGCAGGTACCTATCGATATGAGGATTTTTAGCTATGACGACTCTTTTGTGCATTTTTTTTTTTAGTTTTAGACTAATAAAACTGGCGTCCCCGCTGGTTTGCCTTTATTTTTGGTGAAACGGTAATGGATTTATTGGATCCAATGGACAGAATGGAATTTTTCAGCTATCTATTTTATTAAAATAGTGGTGGAAGAATTTATAACTCGATCACTATTTTAGAACAAAAATAATTGACAGACCAAACAAATTCCCGAATAAATTCTGAACAGTTTATTTTTCTCAAAATAAATTGCACTTTTCAAAACGATATGACATCCAAATAGTAGATATTATTCGGAATTCTAAATTCTAAGTTTTAGTTGTTATTGAAGGTTTTTATGCAGTTGGCTACTATAGTAATAATTATATACACGGCTCTTAAAAGAAATATATTATATAGTAGAAGCTTTACATTTACATTTACATTTTACATTCACATTTATACCTCTTAAACGAAAATCCTATTACCAAGAAAAAACAACATCATTTAACAATATGTAATTAAAGACCCCTGATCTCAAAGCAGTACCTAATCAAAGCCTCGCAACAAATCGACAGCATCAAAATCGAGAGCACCCCTTCTTGTTAGACAAAAGTACACTTCTCAGCATGTCCAAGGCCCACCCCTTCCCCCGGGGGTGGGGGGTTTAATTATCGGTCACTAAATTAAGCTGGGACCCGAGTTTGTGCTGTCTTGCACTTTCCGGACATGTTTTGTGAGAACGCCGGCTCCGCAATATGGAGGGATTGGAGTTAAAGAAAAGTGGCTGAAAATGACGATAGGATCGCTTAATGTTTTTTTTTATTTTAATAAATGTTAGGCATTGATGTCCCCAGTCGCAATTGGAAAGCGATGATGCGGAAGAAATGTAACAAGGGTGTGTAAAAAATAAGTACATATCCACTAACGCTTTCTTGACATAGATTTAAATAATAAACGCTAGCAAAGCTTAAAAAAAACGACTTCACCGCTTCATCTTCGGAACTTTGATCAGATTAGATGTACTAAAAACGCATTATTGACGATATTTCAAGAACTACTGATCAGATCTTGATCAAATTTAAATGGGGCCTAATAATAATAAAAAAAAACTCAAAATCGTTTCAAAACAAGTTATGAGGTAACACATATTAAAAAAAATACAGTGTTGACTGTACATAAAAAAGGAGAAGGTACTCAAATTGTTGAATACCACCTCCTTTTTTGTGAAGTCGGTAGAAAATTACTATTAAAACATTTCAAATATAAGCACTTAAACTGAAATAAAAATCATTAGTTATAAATTCTACTCCTTTGCTGTACGCATGATACTGTGACTAGTCAGCGAGTGGCTGACTTGAAATGATTCGAATCGCGAAAGTTTAAAAACACAATGTGAGAAACGTTTCGAACAAACTTGATGTAGGTATGTCATCCATAAATTCCTGACGCTTGTCATGTATCTTTTCGTTCTAGTAGATATTAAGATAAGAATTAAGCTCGCTTTAGCTTTATTCCAAACTTCATCTGTGTTATAACCAGAGACTTTAAAATCTAATTGACTGAATTCGGAAATTGTATGATTAATTTCTAACTTAAATGACAAAAAAATTACATCACTTTAATTATTAATATTTACTAACCGGCTGGTACTCGCGGCGGTTTTTGTCGAAACGTTTCTCGACGACGCGAACGTTGCGATCGGCCACCTCCCAGATGATGGGCATCGTACATGCCCGAAACTATTCGGAAAATCCGACAAAAACCGCCGCGAGTACCAGCGGGTTAGTAAACATTAATAATGAATAACACTCGCGATAGTTTTCAAACTCAAATCACTTTAATTGACAAATTGGTTCCAATTTACTCATACTCGCTGAACAAATGAGCAATTTGTAAACATTTTGTTCAATTAGACAATAAGCACTAAGGATATTAGCAGAAGGACAAGCGTTTCCTTCGCTACATAGCCTACGTGTTTTTTATTGTTGGGCGTTTACTTATGCTCGCCAGGCAAACCATCACTCCATCAGAACTGCAGTCGTAGAAAACCAGGCTTAAAAAAATATTAAAGGTTGACCTTTGAAAAGTAAACATTCTTGAAAATCTCGAGAATAATGTAGAGAAAAATCAAGTTTGTCTTCTTCAATCTTTGTGATTTATTCCCTCCTTTTCTCCCAAGTTATACATGTTATAACTAAAATTCTAAATCCCAAATTCATCACACATCGTGCCGATTCAATTATCACCGTTTAAGGCTGGAACAGATGTGTTCAATAATTCTGCTCGCCTCTACATTCTACTCACGGCGTCCATGTATGCCAAGACTTATTTTTTCAAGTGTTGAATGATTTTTCAAGCTGTCTGATTTAATTAACTGTATTAGAAATTAGGAACTAACATACAACAAGGATTTGAGTAATTATTGGCTTATTTTTACCGACTTCAAAATAGGAGGAGGTACTATGTTTGGCTGTGTGTATTTTTTTTTGTGTATATTCTCCGATTTCTCCCAAATTTGTGGACCGATTTTCAAAGTTCATTTTTTGTTTTATTTATTATTAAACCAGTATTGATAAAGAGTATGAAAGCTATCTATAGAACAGGGTCACCTTTTTTAGAACACCTAAACATTTATATAGATATTAAACAATTATTTACAAATATAGAACTAAAAGGAGGAATAAAACAACAAGCACTCAAAAATGTTGTAGACCTCATGGAGAATTAATACTGGCTGTGTTTCCACGTTAAATAGCAATACTATTTCTTAAGTGAAACATTTTAATGGAGGGCTATGAAATTCTAATCCGCAAAATTTATGTGCGACATCAAGTGTTGCGGATAAAAACTATGACGAATACTTAAAATTTTAAAAAAAATTAAATAAATAAAAATTAAATTAAAAATAAAATTAAAATTAAATTAAATTAAAATTAAAATTAAAATTAAAATTAAAATTAAAATTAAAATTAAATTAAATTAAAAATAAAATAAATAAAAAATAAATTAAATTTAGTTTAATTAAATTAAATTAAAAAAATAAATTAAAAAAATAAATAAATTAAAATTTAATAAATTAAATTTAGTTTAATTAAATTAAATTAAAAAATTTAATTAAAAAAATAAATTAATTAAAATTAAATAAATTAAATTAAAAATAAATTAATTAAACTTAAATTTCCCTGTAATACAAAACTTTCTATCTGTAAAGACACTTCTATCTAGTGTCTTTACACGTCATACACGTATGTCATATACATGCGTCTTTACACTTCTTGATACACCCTGTTTTTTTATGCTAAATAAGAGCCAGCATTCTGTTCCCTTGTCATCACGACCAAACGTTTGGATAAGTCTTTGGAAATTTCATGTGCATCTGGTCCCCACGGACCCAAAGTTTCTATTCCAAACATTATGTTGCCTGATTTTTTGCCTTCTTTATAATCGACTATTAACGCGAACGAAGTCGCGGGCAATAGCTGGTTCTAAATTAAAAACCTGGTTTGACTAAGAACGCACCACTACAAAGATCTCTGGGAAAAAGTCAATTGTACATTGTATAACAATTTGGGATTCTGCAGACATGTGATAACAATGGACAATTTAATAATTTCGAAACAGATTTCGAGAGCTATTGTCTGGAATTGAATTTGATTGATGGGTAGGTGCTGATGGTATCTTGTCCATCATCAAACTGGTTATTTGTCTTGGTGAGAAGAGTTTTGCTCTACAAAGTAAAGGGAATTTCGTAAGTGTGACGATGCCTGTGATTTGACTCAACGTTTTTAATTACAGTGGTAATATTGTTGATTTTAACTGTGTTAAATGTTGAGTAGATATCGTCATAATCATTGGCTCTTAATTACATAAAATACACGTTTTCACACTTTTAGCCCACACTAAGTTTGATGACTTGTGTCATGGGTGCCGGAAACATTTACATCACACTCACAATCACACCCAGAACTAGAAGCAAATATTTCCCTTGAGGAGAAAACTTGTGTTCCCACCAGGAATCAAACCCAACTAAGCCTACGGGCAGACCAAAGACTATGAATTATGATTAAATGTCATTATAGAGATTGATTAGATTTTACAGGGCAGTAGTCCAACTAGTTTGACCACGGTACCTACCTTAGGTAAGGGCAGTTCTATTTTTGGATTGCGACCGTGTGATACTACTATTACACATGTTGATGAGTAATGATGTGGAGTCTCTCCAGGATTTCCAAGACATCGAATACCTCCCATGAACCACACTCAAAAATTAACCTCCGTCTACAAACGAGGTTAACACCTTGTTCATCTACAACTTCTTGCGTGAATGATTGAGGCGGTACCATCAATTAATGATGAACCTAGTATTTTTACTAATGCTCTTACAATCTCTACATCAGCCAAGTACTCTCATACAGTCAAGCTCATGTGCCTACCGGGATTAGAACTAGAACCCGCAGTCTAGAAGGAGATATAAAAAAATTACGCTAGCTGGTACCGACTGCGCGACGCAAAAGAGGGATGGGCAGGAGTAATTTGTTTGTCAGCCTATGTAATAAAACGTGTGGGCCAATTTCGATGATTCTTAAGTCAATTGATTTGTCTTAATCATGTAAATGTCAATACAGACATGACAGTAATTTAAATTCAATATAACGACCACCAGGCGCTATAATAATGCTGTGATAAAGTTTTCATAATAGGTCGAACTAACGAAAAAGTTAAAAAAAAGAAAGTGATTCCACTTTTCTACCGACTTCACAATAAATGAGGAGGTACTCAAGTCAAATGTAATTTATTTTTTATGTGTTTTACCTCATTACTTCTTTCCACGTGAACCGATTTTGAAATTTATTTTTTTTAAACGTTGCTTTCCAATTGGTCTCATCTAAATTTGATCAAGATCGGATCAGTAGTTCTTGAAATATCGTCAATAATGCGTGTTTAGTACATCTAATCTGATCAAAGTTTCGAAGATAAAGCGGTGAAGTTTTTTTAAGCTTTGCTTGCGTTAAATTATTTCGCAGTCGGGTTTTTTTAATGTTTAGCATATTGACTTGTTTTCAAGCAAACTATATTTTTTTTCCAACGCTACTCACGCGTTCGGTCACAAAGTATCCAAAAGCTTACCTTCGATTAACCCCTTGTTTGCAGCCGAATCTGCTGACTGTTCACACTAGTCCGTTCCTTCTTTATGATAATTACGTTTTTTGTTAACGCTACTGTTTGCAGGATAGGTGATGAAGAGGTGTTGGGGCTCGAACGGACCCAATTGTAAATAGATGATGCGTGGATAGTATTTTAGCCAACTTTGCAAAATGAACAGGGTCTATTTGACTGTTTTATTTTTATTTTGTGGTAAATTGCCTCAAAATTTAAACATTGTTATTTATTTGGCAATACAGAGAAGCAATGCATGATGGAAAAGCTACCAACTACCTTTTACAAGTTTGCTAACAGTTTCTTAGCTATGTGTATAACTTAGGAAATTTTTATTGTATGTAGTTTTTATTTAGTTTTAGGAAATTTAACAGACAATAATTTGCCTGTTGATTTAGTATTAACTATATATTTTTTTCATAATATTAAGTATAGAAGTACTGATAATCTACGATCCAATTGCCTATGTTTCCTGAAACTGAACTAAAATTATATTCATCTACACAGCAAAGACCCAAGTTACCTATAAGTCATCGAGCTTATAGGTAACTCAAGTGCTCAAGCCCACTACCAGTGGGTAGCGTTCCCATCATGCTGGCGGCATTGCCTCTCTGAATTGCAATGCTAATACGTTGAGCCAAATAAGTATCAGCATTTTGATCACCCGTTGCCTCAACTAGTATACATTTTTGAAAATATAATTAGTTCCCGGTCCCGGGAATCAGTGGCGGGCCAGTGTCTCAAAACCAAACAATATATATATTTTTTTTATGGTAGATCAGCATGCATTTGAGCATTATCTCACCTGATGGAAAGTGAAGATGCGGCCAATGATGTGACATGCTTGCCTAGAAGATACCTATTCACTCTAGACTTGAAGACACCCAGATTGATATTCATATTATATCTCCTGTGTATTAAATCGATTAAGGCGATATATTTTTTTTTACCTTACTAGTTTCTTCTCGGATACATTTGTGAACTCATTAGCTTTGGTTTAGTTGCTTTTTACGGCTTTATAATTAACGTGTTTCATCATTTGAACGACTTGACCTTAACATATTCAATAACAAGCAGCCTTGATCTATTTTTCTTCATTACTTCAAAAATAATCTGATTTGTTTATTCTTATAGGCCCCAGAGTGACACTCATCCAAGTTAATGACTCCAATTGCCAGATTCGCAAATTTACAGCCATCTTGACCAGACTCTGGCAAGAAGCTAGGTAGGACATTCTTTGTTTCTGGATCCTTGACCCACAATACAACTTTTTGTACTAGAAAGTGGCGTTGAGTGTGTGAACGCGTTTGACAAGTTTTACAAAGATAATATGGTACAAAATTGAGGAATTGTTGGTCAATTTCTGCAATATAGGAACTCTGAAAAAGTACGTTTTCAAACGCTAAGAATTGTGAACATTTGCCTATGTCACAATGTTGCTATGTACTTATAATGGTTTTAATCGAGTAATGTCCGCCAAAATATCATCATACTCAGCCTATCTCAGTCCACTGTTGGACATAGGCCTCTCCCAAGGTGCACCACTGAGCCCGATCTTCGGCTCTTCTTCTCCAGTCGTTACCAGCAGCCCTACGTATATTTAATATATTTAAAAATATAAATTCGCCAAAATATATTTTCTCTAAATTACATCATTTATCCCACCACCATTTATTACACTTAAAACAAAAGGCCACCACACAACAGCGCTCGAGTCCGAGCTCTCGAAATCCTTCAAGCCCGACTGACGCCTTACACCACTAGACATAAAACATTGCGTCAACATTCAAATAATAAATCTGCGGGGCACTCTACACCCCCCTTGCCCCACCCCCCAGTGTCAAGCCATGATGGACGGCCGGCGGCCTGACGAGACTTCGTCGGAATGGCTCTACGGAGCCCAGTATATCACTTTTATTACATGCCATCTTCATTTTCATATTTCATATTTGCATTTCTGTACCCCCCTTTACGGTCCTCCCCTACCCCACAACCCGTAACTTTTAAGCGTTTCGCGCGTTTTTCTATGTAATCTCTTTGTGCATAAAGCGGCCGCGTCAAAGTAAAGTTTTTATGCTGGTATTAGTAGTGGACCCGGTTAATATGCTTGGATGAGAATGGAAAGGTTCCGTACAATATTGTGAGTAATTTTTGGTGACCCGGTTTACATGCCAGTTGCCTATATTTCCTTAAACTAAACTAAAACTTTTTTTTTTTTAAATAAAGCTTTATATATCTACAGTAAAGACCCAAGTTACCTTACAGGTAACTCAAGTGCTCAAGCTCAATCTTTGCACGGTAGTAGTATTTTTTTGTTGAATGAAAATATGTAAATATATTTTGGTTCGTGGGACTTGCATCTTGGAGAATTACATTTCAATGTGTTTCTATTAAACATGTGTATTATGAAGCAGTTTAAGTCACGAGTAAATAGGCACCTTCTAGGTAAACGTGCTCCATCGTCGACCGCATCGTCGCTTACCATCAGTTAAGATAGCGGTCAAACGTTTGCCTATCTTGAATGAAAAAAAAAAATTAAAGAAGTTAGAAAATATGTTAAGAATTTTAGGATTGTTAATTTATCATGAAAAATATGTTATTTATTGTAAAGTAAATGATGAATATCAATATTTTCACAGAAATGTTACAGTAAAAACATAAAAATAAACGGTATTTTAATTTTTTTATCCAAAATAAATATTTTTTAATAGGTAAACATTTGACCACTATCTCACCTGATGTTAAATGACGATGCGGTTAAAGAAATAATAAAAGAAAGATAAGAAAACCTCACAGATAAGAATTAAACAATATGTATCCTTCCTCGAAGTTCCATCAAAATTGGTTTAGCACGGTAAGCATTTATATTATACATTTGGAATAATAATAAGTAGGGCTCTATGTTGATAGATTACAAACAAAAAAATTACTAATTTAGATACAAGTGAGAAATGAAACACATATTATTAACCTTTGTAACTTTTAAACTTTCGCTATTCGAACACAAAGTTTAGCGCGATTAAGTCCCAAAAAATTACCTAAACTACATATTAACCTGGCTTACTTCCGTGTAAAGAGTTAAAAAGTATGAATTATGTATTCTTGAGTAAACATTACAATTTAAAATTACTTATTTTTACTTTAAGTTAGTATTATAACAGTTGTAACCAAGTTAAACCTCGAAATACTGCAACCATTCAGAATCTTTGGATACAGAATTTATTCCATTGGGACAAGTGCCAATACTGACCACCCTTATGGTAACGGTATACTGGGTACACTGCCTTTGGGACTAAAACTAAACAAGCCTATAAAATAGAGTGCTATTTTGTCATCAATAAATTTGGTTTAAACTATTTGCATATTATAAGGAATGTATGTGAAATGTAGGTATACAATACTATATTTATTTTAACTTGTAGTTTTTGGTTGCTGGCATTTTTTATAATATGCAATTATTAACAGAATTCTAGACTACTGGAATTGATTTTTTCTTCTTTTATGTTTTTATTTAAAGCTCACTTTTTACGCCAGCAGGTTTTTTTATTTTAGGGTTTTTTGTTTATTAAATTATTATGCAATTATATAAGAATTTTATCACAGCTTTATTGTAAGTATTGATTATTTTACTGAGTATTAAACAAACTTTAAATCGTTATAGAACCTAAACGGTCAATGAAAATGTTTTTTTTTTAAGAAATCTAATGATTTCAAATATCTCTTCAATAAAACACCACATTTTACACAATTCGTCGACTTAAATTTTTTATCATATTTTTTAAAGCTGTTTGAAAAGAAAATTATCTATTCTTATTCTGGTGCCATATTCTACTGGAGGTCGGCTATCATTAAGGCTATACGAATCTTACCGCTCGAATCGAAGCAATCCGAATCTTGTGCTTAGATTGAACTAAATTAACTATCAATTACGTAATTGTATACTGTTGGTATAATAAACTCAAACTCAAATTAATATATATTACCTTGTGTAGAGGTATACGCAATCAAAACTTTAAACACGTTTCTAACATTGTACGGTCACTCTCATTCCTCTTACGGACCCCTAAAAACTAAGTCGATGTACAACAAAGTTTACCTGTATGACGCCAAGGGGTGCTTGTCGTATGCACCGTTTAGCATGTACACGCTTTATTAATTTGCCTTTCGACATGTTCTCAAAAGAATTAAAACGTAAAGCAAATTTGAACTGCGTTTTTACCGACTTTTAATTGTGAACTCTACCAGTATGCGATAGTATATGTTTGTTTTGAGTTGCTAGTTATTATTAGCATTGGTAACCTTTTGGCTGTCATCTAATTTGTAAGCATACTTTTTAGTAATAGCGTCATTAATATCAGGTAATAGTCCACGCAGCCCCTGCTTCATTACTTACTTCATCGAGACAAAAAAAATGCCAACTCCCACAAAAGAAGATTATAACTAGAGAGCATTTTGTTTTCCGGGACTCAGCTTGTCTTCAGTTGCAAGATGGCAGGGCAACCTTCAATAGGAAAATCCAAAGAGAAAAGGAGTGGATTATACCAGTGCAGCGTCTCTGGAACTAGAGAATGTACAACGTGATTGTTTGTAATAGGTAAAATTTTGCTTTTTGGTTTAGTTGAGCTGGCATCGTATAGACGGGCACGACATAAACATGTTTACACCCGTCTGTATCATCACTTGCTATTAGGTGATAGACCAATACCAATAGCTATAATCTATATATTTTGCGACAAACTACATAAACTGATCTTAGTACCGTATGTATAATACGTTTGATTGTTCTCACACAGCGTCCAAACTATTAACCGATAATAATACCGATTGTATTGTATCAGTAAGGCATGAGCATATATATTTTTTTTAATTTTAACTCTCCATTGGTGCAATCCAAAACCGGAAGGCCAAAATAAATAATTATTTTTCTTTAAGTTTGATCTCAATTATTAAAATATATAATTATATATTACGGTTTGTATGAGCCCAAATAAGAATATAAGTAGATACATCTATATCCAAACTTACAACAATAATAAAGGTACGTTCACATAACCCAAACAATCAGAATCACTCCAGAGTTGCCATCTCCCATTGTTCCAAAGTCCCGAGAACCTTCCGTACGCGAGCAACAAAATTATAAAAGGGTAAATAAAACAGTAAGCTTACACAAGTCATAAATTTGATTTATAGAGATTAAAAAAGGCGCTTTAGAAACAGCTCGAACGAAAATTTTCGGTGGGACGAATCGGGAGACGAGTGTACGGTGCGCAAGTAAAGTTGCGTGTGACGTGTGAAAGTTTTATTTCTCTATAAGCCAATTTTAGTTGAATTAGAGCCAATTTTCGTTTAACTTGATTTTTTATTATAGAAAATATTGTCTAAGAGGCGGTAGCAATGTTTTTTTTCCGAAAATTTTTGTAATTAGGTACTTCAAAGGCAATGGTGCTAATTCTGTTGAGCACCGAACTAACTTAAACTAAACTAATTTTAGTCAAAGAATACCTATTCTGATTTTACGTTGAACTTAATTTAAAAGTTGAAATGACAGGACTAAAATTGATTTTGACAGCAACCAAATTGAATTGTATTCACAAGAGCCGCAATCACATATTCCTCCATTATAGACTTTGTAGGTCAGTATTTGCTTCATTAATTGCACGTGTTATTCTTTCAAGTATAAGATCACATTAAAAATAATCCAGACCTTTTTCATACAGACTAATTTGAGTTTAAAATTTATATTTTTAGTCTTAATTTGACGTAAAACATGTACATCAGAATAAGAATTTGGTCATTTTCACTAAATAGAGTAACTAAACTAACTTAGTCCTGTCAAACTTAATTTTAGTCTAATCTTGCATTTTCTGAATAGGTTTTGGACTAAAGCAGGACTAAAACTAATTTTAGGCTAGTTTAGTCTAATTCTGGACAACAGAATCGGCACCAATGTTAACGTTAAAATTTGTCGCGTATTTTTGATGAAAAAGTGGTATTTGACGTAGGTTCCATATTAAACATATGTATATAAATTAAGTAAACGTTTTATCTAGATGGATTTCGATAATATATAAATTCGCTTATGATTATATTATTATTTTATATTGTTTATATTATTATATAATATTGTTTAAATATATTATTTTGCTAACTGTACCGGGTGTCAGCGCGCTGTCGAATCGCGCCCGTCAGGGGGGTGCCGTAAGAAAATTTACAGGCGCCGCCGTATTTCAGCCCGCTTTTTCTGTTAATCTACCCTCTTAATGCGTCGCTTTGTTTACCTGCTGACCGTACATCGTTTGTTTGGTGTGATTAGCATTGCTCTTTTTAAAGGGTGGAGTTAGCACGGCTGTTTAGAGGGTGTCTTCTGGATTACTGTAGTTGTCATTGTAGGTGTTGATACAAATTGCAAGATTTTAGACAATAAAAAAATTATAAGGAAAGGCTGAAAATACAGCGTTGCTTATAAAAACCGGGTAGATTTATTTTTTTGCTATTATAGGTCACGATATCGTGTTACCTATTTTTGTTACAATCTAGCCAAGATTAGGCTAATAAGTAACTTAAATTTAACTTATTCTGCTAGATATAAAATATCCAAGAATGTATCCATTAACACTTTTCTTATTTTCTCTATTAAGGCGATGACTCTTAAAAAATCACTTATAAAATACTACATTATAGTAATACACTAACACTAAACAAGTTCAAACGGTTTTGTTATTTTGAGTCGTCTCACTATATACGTGTGATCGAGGAGCTGGATGGCCTCGACGTTCACATGATGGTGAAGTCTATTCATGAGCTTCTGTGTATTTTTTAATGATTTTGTCAAGGAACTCGATATTGAGGTCCTGTGGAGATCGTCATTTCGGATGTACCAAGGTGCATTCACAATGCCTCGTAATACCTTATTCTGGAAGCGTTGAATGATTGAAATATTGCTCGGTTTAGTACAGCCCCAAAGTTGTATACCATAAGTCCACACTGGCATAAGAACTTTTTTTTAGCTGTACGTTTTCTTTTTGATAATGTTATTCTTATATCGATAGTGAAAGCATACGTGCGTTTGCTTGCGTATATAAAGGCGTATAAAGATGTATATGTATATGACATATTTTATGATTTGTTATAAGTAAAGACAGTAACGCTTTTACGCTCACAGACTAACACTAAGTTCAATGATTTGTGTCGTGGGAGCCGGAAACATCTCACAATCACACCCAGAACCAGAAACACAAATTCCCCTTAGGGGGGAAAACATGTGTGCCCACCTAAGCCAGCGGTAAGTTCATTCAGTTACGAGAGAAGTTTCTTTTTTTAATCTATCATTGATGTTTTATATATTTACATTTGATGTAAATGATACCAAGACACTTTGTACACTTGTTTATTTGGATCTTTCCAGCTACATACAATTTCACATTACACTTGTTACATTACGCTTGATTATAACTGACTTCACTTCTGAACAGACGTCTTATTCCTTTGTCTGCCACAACGAGACTGTTCGCCCATTTCCGCCTTTTCCCACAGAAAATGGCAAACCGAAGTCTGCTATGATTGGCCGACAGCTGCCTGCGATAGGCAGAGTCCTCGTCCAATCACGCGCTGAACGGTGCTGCCATCAACTAGAATGCACCTCGTGATTGGTTGATAGCCCTTCCGGTCAACCACGTATCTAGAATATCTGCCAACAAACTAAAATAACAATTTAACTCCTTTTATTAGTTAGTATAAATCACATCAAATTAATAAAGTCACGACATTCGGCCATCCGACATTGTGCAGTCTCCCGACGCACAACTTTATAAGCAGTCAATTTACCTTTGTTGCAGTGATAACTAAGTTAGTCATATAATACATCGAAATAAACAAGTTCTAAAAGAAGTTAATCACTGTTAGCTATCAAATATAAATATCTACCTAGTTCTTTAACACAATAAAATGTTGAAACCTTTACGCAACAATATTATTGTATTCCCATTATTTTTATCTAATTTAATAAAATGATTAATTAGTTATAATACACGAGAACTTGTTACAACTTTTTTGCACAATATTTATTTTAGCATCCTATTCTCATTTCATACTCAGTAATAAATATCTTAACACACGTTATCTAATTATAATCACGACATTCGGTTATTATACATTTGGTTTTCATTTAATTTATTGCTAAGGAAGACTAACAGCTTACAAGTCTTTTAATTTTAATGTTTAGTATAATACAATTGCAGGGTCATATTAATAATAGAAGTCAAACTTATTACCAGCTACGACTAATTAACCAAGTTTAAATTGAAACTAAACTACTTATTATCTATAAGCTATTAGCTTAATTATCGAAAAGTCACAGCACAACTATCGTATAGCCGACTCTACATAAATCATTTATCATTTGTTTTTTTTTTATATCAAAATTATTACAATATTGTACTTTACGTTAACGTTACTTACGGATAATTATAGTATCAGTTTACCACTGTCATATTTTTTTTTTTATATAATTATGTAATTAATTAATATACATTTACTTTGCATAGATGCTTTCAAACGTCCTTAACGTCAGTGTCAGGTTGAAGAATCTTTACAATTTAGATAATTTTAGGGGTCAATTGGAAGTAAATAGCCAATTTGCTTTTTCGATGTTGTACAAAGACGACCAGAACAATATAATTTACACATCAAATAAATTAGCTTATTTGTAAGCATCATCGTACGTTACGTAGTAAAAGATCTCGATTCCATAGGCAGATTTAAAGAGTCTTTCAATAAATTGTCTTATAACGTAACACCTAATAACACTTTCGATGAAACAAGCACTACCATAGTTGAAGCATTACTTATTCAACTTTGCCAAAATTTATTTATCGTACATAAGATCCATATCTCGATGGGTTAAGTAATATTTTTGTCTGTGGCAGAACATTGGAGTTTTCATCAAGTTAATCTATTATTACTCAAAGTCCAAGTGAAAATGGTCATTAAGCTACCAAAATTCTATTATGCCAACCAAAATTCGAGTTTATCAAACTCCATTATTGTTCTTAACGGTTCATCAACAAAGAGATGACGATTAAATATTGAAGAGCTCTTAAAATCCAATGCCAATTAAACATCTTCATCACGTGAAACGGTAAATGACAACCAAGACTTAACTGTAGAGTAAAACAACATACCGCTAACCTAAATAGACGAACTCCACCCTAAGAAAAAATGAACATTATTATTTACTAGTCTAATTAACAATACATTTTTAATTCTACGCTATTATTAATAATCCATTAATAGAATAATTCTACACGAATTTGAAAATTGTACTTAAGGTTTCACCCACTGGACACAAGAACACAAATTTACAAATTTGTTCTTTCACACACAATATTACATCATCCAATGCGAACTGTGCTTTAATTATTTTCAGAACAACAATTAGGAGTCTTCTCATTTATGTAATCTTCAACTTAGTGTAGGTTGCATAAAGGAATTAGTATTTTTAGATTTATTAAATTAAGTTGCACAATCTGCTCATTTATTAACAAATATTACAGTGTGCACCGTTTCCAAAAATCTAATAATTTACTTTTTCTAATCGAAAATTGGGTACGTGAGGGTAATACTGTCCGATTTTTTGTGACAAAGGTGTGCATAAGCACAATTGCTACAATTTGTATTGACTATTATATATACATGTGAAAGTTAAAATAATTAAACGTCCCATTGGTAAGTCTCTGGTCTTTATATGGTGGTATCTCTCACGTCCAGAAAATACCTATTAATAGTCTATTAATTAATCATTGACTAACTGAAGCGAGATCTCCCTGTTGACTCGGGTAGACCAGCACTCTGTCCATAAGTCTGTGTGGTTTATCGTTGAAAAGAACCTTGCAAGAAGAATACGAAACCATTTAAAATAAATCCATGTTAGACAACAACAATTTGGTAGGACATGTCACCGTTTTTAGACCCACTCCGTCCCGGGATCTAACGGCCACAAATCTAACTACTATCAAGAAGAAATCCATAAATAATTATTCTCAAATTTTTCTACCTTAGGCAAAATATCAGTGCAAGATCTCATTTCGGGGCAATTGACTAGTTCAAAACGAGTCTATTAAAATACAATCATGCTGCGATTATAAAATTTGGTACAATGGTACATATCTGTAGTATTCTTTAGTATTTCTGCCCATTTACTGAAGCTTCAATCTATATTTATTGTTCTTATGTAAAATACGTAAACTATGTATATCGAAAGTGGCTTTCTTCCACAATACAGATCCGCATAGTGTGGAAGTCACATTGATTTTAAATTATGTAAATAATGAATACTATATTATTACATACAACTTCCGTAAATATGTTAACGTTGGTAAAAACTGTAATGCGAGTCTGATTGTCGGATAATTGACTATTGTTGTTGGTCTCAACGTCGGAATTACAATAATTTAAGTTAATTAACATCAAAATTGTTCACTCACCCCACACACACACACATCCCGCAGAATCACCTACGAAAAGGCAATGACTAATAACCAATTTCGCAAATTCAGTCATCTCGTGAAGGATACTGTAAAAATACTCAGTAGATAATACATAATACATCTTCCTCTCCATTTTATTCCAACAATTTATATACAACCAATAAACATACTACATTCCCTAATCTATACCTCACGGCCACGACAAAGCGCTCGCGGAGTTTTCTCCCGCGCATCCACGCCGCATATATAATCATCGACCCTACAACGAGCCTACCCAATTAACACGCCCTTTACCACTGATATAAATCCTCACGCTGGTAGTTTATTCATAACCCTAGGATTTCTGCCATAATGCTCAATCTGCCATCAATGACCTGTCCGTTCCGCTCAATCTAAACGCGCTCACTGCTATATTATACCTACGTCTTGTATTAAAACTGTATAAGTATATCTATTCCCAAATTATATATATTGATAATCTTGCGAACTCGTATTACATTTTAAAAAAATACACAAGTATGCAAGAATACCAATTTTTTTACAGACTTGTATGAAAAACTTGTTATAAATACAGCCTTTTTCACTATTTATGCGATAAGTGCCCAAAACTAAGCAATATACTAACCCACGTGGGTGTGTAGCCATATTTTAAAATAATTGATAGCATACGTAATCAATAAAATTTAAAATTAATGCAGTAACGGAATGTATAAAAGGAACCTCATTTGGCTCCATCACTTATCCCTTTACATCTATGTTCTCCATGGTTCATCCAGTTTGTACACAGCTTTTATACCCGCTATCGTCCTCAACTCTGCTTGTATTTAGTATCAGGGTTTTCAGGATCATTGAAGCTCATTTCCTCATGGAAAACAAAACAAATATTAGTTCATAATCTTATGATAAATACAGTCATTATGAATGAAGTAACCGTTAGCATAGATGTGAACACTTCATTTTATCAATTTACTAAATAAAAAATACCCATTTGTCGGAACTAAAGTTTAATTGCTTAAAATTGTATTTACTCTCCAATTCTTATCAACATCAACAAAATATAGCAATATTCTTTTTATTTATTTGTTGCTATTATAAGTAAGACGATCAGCTCGGATACTGGCTTTGTATATAAACAATATCATTTTAAAATTCATGGTAGTATCCAATTTTAATTCCTACCAAGGATTTACTAACAGGTTATCACTTGGTAGACAGCGGCACACTGGGCCCAAAATTATTTACAATTAAATAGCACACATAATTTAATAAGTTATTATTATAATGGAGCACTTAACCTTGTCCTTCAATATGGCATATACAGCCATGAGGTAATCAATATGGCACACATAACCATAAGTCATTCAGTATGGCACACATAACCATAATTCAGTCAGTATGGTACACATAACCATAAGTCCCTCAGTAAGGCACACATAACCATAAGTCCCTCGGTATGGCACACATAACCATAACTCCTTCACTATGGCAAACATAACCATAAGTCCCTCAGTATAGCACACATAACCATAAGTCACTCAGTATGGCACACATAACCATATGTCACTCAGTATGGCATACATAACCATACGTCGCTTTGCCGTCTCATGTTTAACCGAGATGATTACTGTCGGTCCCTATTTGGCACATGTAATTTCATGTCATGATGAACATTCTTCCTCTGTCGTATCTACATAAGAGATTTGTATTTTCATCTCGTCCAAAATGGCGTGCAAAATTTACTAACTTCTTATACCAATCTCCTCATTTTTATATAAATTATAAGAATTGTTGTTTAATATTTGCAATGTACGCTTCTATATTTAGTAAGGAATAATATTATGACCATAATAATATAATGAAATTTTAGAATAAAATAGCTTTACGAACACTTGACCGACTGGCTTATGAATTATTGCTTTTTAACAGGCTTTTTTTTTCTGGATATAACTATTCTTACGTTACCGTTTCTACTTTGATTTTTATGCAATAAAATAATGTGGTGACATTTGAACAAGAATTATGTTTCATATATTATATTCATAAGTCTGATCTCGCAAATTAAAAGTATCTCTTACATTGTTACAAATAATTATTCTCATCATCATCGGTAGTATCAAACACTGATATCAGAGGGTAGTAGGTACACGTCTTCTTTAAAAATCGAACTCGGCAAAAATACAGTTATCAAATAAACTAGCGCGGGCGGATAGTCTCAAAATCATTTCGACCGACCCATGCTTCAAAATAAAATTAAAATCTATCAAAAATCAAAATTAATATTATAGTAAAATTTATGTCGGTAGGTTATCATTTCATTTAAACTCAAGCTAAATAAGGCGTTAATTATGTCAAAAATGTCAGTGATCGTTATCATATAAACTAGAATTCACACCGACTAGTCATGGTCACTAAATCTCACCACTTCCTCTGAAGTGAGAAGAAAATTTATTTGTATCTCTATACAAATAAATTTTCGTGGATATAGGAGAAAAAAAAATCACTGATCAAATTATACAAAACGTGGGCATGATCATAAAAAGAAAAGGTAAATTTACATACCTCGGTTCTATCCCGCTGCTGATATGATGTAAATGATACCAAGACACTTTGTACACTTGTTTATTTGGATCTTTCCAGCTACATACAATTTCACATTACACTTGTTACATTACGCTTGATTATAACTGACTTCACTTCTGAACAGACGTCTTATTCCTTTGTCTGCCACAACGAGACTGTTCGCCCATTTCCGCCTTTTCCCACAGAAAATGGCAAACCGAAGTCTGCTATGATTGGCCGACAGCTGCCTGCGATAGGCAGAGTCCTCGTCCAATCACGCGCTGAACGGTGCTGCCATCAACTAGAATGCACCTCGTGATTGGTTGATAGCCCTTCCGGTCAACCACGTATCTAGAATATCTGCCAACAAACTAAAATAACAATTTAACTCCTTTTATTAGTTAGTATAAATCACATCAAATTAATAAAGTCACGACACATTTTATTAGTATCATCCATCATTACCTACATTTCATTTATTATTGGAATATTGGGTACCCTCAATTTCAAATTTTCTTATGTTACTTATAAATGAATAATTAAACGCAAGCCAAGCTTAAAAAAACCGACTTCACCGCTTTATCATCGGAACCTTGATCAGATTTAATGTATTAAACACTCATTATTGACTATAACTCAAAAACTAGAAATCCGATCTTGATAAAATTTCAATGGGACCACATGAAAATCACCAGCTTTTAAATAAAAAAAGAATCATCAAAATCGGTGAATAACGAAAAATGTTATGAGGTAACTTTTGAATTCGGGTAAACGGTTCTCGTTTACCCGTTATCGTTACCGATACCGATACCGTTTATCGTCAAATCACGCAATATTGCCCACAAAATAGGCATTATTGACGATATTTCAAGAACTACTGATCAGATCTTGATCAAATTTAAATGGGACCAATTAAAAAGCAAAATCTTTCAAACTAAAAAAAACTTTTCGAAATCGGCTCACGTGGAGAGAAGTTACGAGGTAACACACATAAAAAAAAATTCAGTCGACTTGAGTACCTCCTCCTTTTTTGGGAAGTCGGTAAAATTGAAAATTGTTTATTTTGCAGCGGTTAGTGGTTAAAAATGTAATTAGTATATGCACAATAATTATAAATTTTGCTAATCGCTGATGATAGCTCACAAGTTCAAGGATACATCTATGGCCTGCACACTAGGCAAGCCTGTATCGTGAAGACCCAATACGAATATCAAATGTTACATTACACAAATTAGTTAAAACCTTGTTTCTTACAGGTTGCGTATATAGCGTTAATTATTAACAGTAAAGTACAACTAAACATAACTATAACAATTTGTGTAACTAATGATTATTTATTTAGCATAATATATGTTTAAACTATTATTTACATCTGAACATTAAACATGTGTTTATATAATATCTATTATGAAATACCTAAAATTTTAATATAAGACGTTATCAATTGCTAAATGTATATTAAATATGAAATGTTTGCAAAAATTTTTAAACCTACTTTATTTAGTAACATTTTAGCCATTTTCACGATTCCAGCGAGACTATTTTACAGAAAATATCTAAACTAGAAAATTCGTAAACAAATTACATAGCAAATCTCATAACTGTCCAATACAGTGAACGGAGAATATCCGTTTACAATTCGTATCCAAACAAAACTATATTATTGCATGTGAGCTTGCCAAATCGAAAACTAAGCTGTTCTGAGCAGTAGCTTGAGAGTCTGTTCCCGACTCGTCGGATGTGCCGATGAAAAATCAAATTGATGGAACAAAAGGTTTCTTTTTTGATTAAATTCCCCACTCAAGGGCCCAATTTCTTATATTTTTTAAACTAAGTTTTTTTGGCCAAGCAATTGATAATAAACTCATCTCATGGAAAGCAATGATGCAACCGAAGTTATAGCTTGCTTGCATAGAATGTATCATATTCACTCATAACTCGAAGACCAGGTTGCACCACTCGGGGAATAAAGACGCGGCCAATGAGTACTCCTTCGCAGTCCGGATGATAAACGTAGAAACGAATCGCTTCAAGCGAACTGGAGGTATGTCCACTAATGGATGACGTTTGCCAGTTTGTCTTGTTGTAAGATGGTGAACACATTCACCAAAATGTAAACAATAGAATACCAATAGGCTTGCGACCTTACGTCGGCGACCGAGACTCAATTTGGAGTTAATATTTTATTCGACTTTTAATTAAACAAGCTTAATTATAGAATACACATAAATGCTTTCACACGTACAGCCCAGCACTAAGTTCAAGAAAGTTGTGAGTGCTAGATACAATACACATCACATACATAATCACACTCAAAACTAAAATACATCATCATTATGGCTATCTTCCTCTGATAACAATATTTCTCAGACAAGCTTGGCGCAATCCAGACAGCAGTGCTTCGGTCTGCTAAGTTTTCCCTTCTAGAAGGCGCCTATATTTCCCCGTTCTTCTCAAGATATAGTTCGCTAAATAGCTATAGTTAAGGCTATAATTGGCAAATCTTGCAATAGAGTAACTTACTTTCATGAGTACCTCTTTGGGCCCATAGGAATAAACTATTCTGATTTCTACAATACGCTTTACCATGTGAGACTTCCTAATATTTACCAGGTGTCATCCTTCCAGTGTAAACATGCCCAACTTCATTCTATCTGCGATGAGATAACTTTCCTATATGATTCCCATTTGCAAATGCAATACGATTTTGCCATTCAATATATATATTAGTAGCAACTACTTCAAGTGGGGTAACCTACTTGTGGGTAGTACAGCAATACAAAAGACAGCTGCTATATCAGTATCAATATGTAACTGTGGCTGATATATCATAAAACGTATAAAAATATCATGCGTTTCATTTTTTAGAAATCATTTTTAGTAGAAACGGTAATTAATTCATCACATTTTTTACCGACTTCACAAAAAAGGAGGAGGTACTCAAGCTCAAGATAGATGTTGCTTTTCAATTGGTCCCATTTAAATTTGATCAAGATCTGTCTAGTAGTTTTTGAGTTATCCTCAACAATGCGTATTCTGTGGACTACATTGACGATGTTCTGGTTTTTAAACGACTTCAAAAGTTACCTCATAACTTCTTTCTTTGTGCGCCGTTTTGATGATTATTTTTTTATTTGTAAGGCTGGTGCTTTCCATGTAGTCCTATTTAACTTGATCAAGATCTGATCACTAGTTTTTAAGTTATTCTCAATAATGCATGTTTAATACGTTGAATCTGATCAAGGTTCCGAAGATAAAGCGGTGAAGTCGGTTTTTTTAAGCTTTGCTTGCATTTAATTATGTAAAATAATCATTTTGCACATTTTCACAGTAAAATTATTCTACTTGATGTAAACATTTATGTTTGCTAAATATAATAAAATCTATAATTTGTCTTCAAAGCTCCAGAGTTGATAAGACTTATACTTATGTATAAATTTTTTAGACTATGACATATAAAAAAATCTAGCACCTACATTAAGTTGCTATAGTTAAGTGACAAGCAAAAAGGGCCTGTATCGCACCAAAATCTAAAGCTTCATAGATTTTTTGTCATGTATGTCATATAGTTAACTCTTTGAACTATGTTTCCGACTTGTACGTAAGTCAAACATTCCGTTCTGCACCATTAGGTGCTGCTTCTCCAACGTTGAAATGTAACTAAACAACCAAGAATCAGCTATTTATTAAGTTAATTAGGTATTGCATACAGCCATTTATTATACCCTGTCTATTACATTCTATAGTTCTCTCCATCCGAAGGTTGCCTGGTAGAGATCGCTATTAGTGATAAGGCCGCCTGTTGTGATACTTTACGTATAAGCTTGTTTGTTACCTTCGTTTTATCTCATCTTATAAAGTGGATCAATAAAGTATTATCAATCTATCTATCTAGCATGATCTAGTTGAAAGAACTAAACTTCTAACTGAAGTAATAATATTTTATTTTTATTCACATATAAGTACAAGTTACAAATAACAAATACAAATACAGGACATAAATATGATCTCGAAGCTAAATTAATTGGCTTGAATGACACGTAGAACCTACACTAAGAGTAAATCTTGTGTTGTAGGTGTCTACATAATCTCCAATGTACAAATAATTGCTGTAGTATGTTAGCCACTGGTTAATAATTTGAAGTAGGGAAGATAAGGTATAAAACATAAAATCCTTCACTCACAGCCCCACACTAGTTTGATTATTTGTGTCGTGTATGCCGGAAACATTCATATCACATGCACAATCACAACCACAACCAGAAGCAAAAAAATCCCTTTGGGAGAAAACTTGTGTTCTTGCCGGGAATCGAACCCGATATTTATGCTTGGAAGGCAATCGCGCAGCCAACAAGCCAAAAGGTAGTTCAATTAAAAATAAATTAAATGTTGTATAATTTGTGCTCAAGAAACATTAAATAAAATACCATTTATCACATTCTTATTAATATACACTCACGTTTTTGACCATAGTAGAAAGAAATGAATGTTTTCTAGATAGAATAAAATCTTAAAAGTATATCTTTTCATCAAAACTCTAGAGCTAATAAGACTCATAGCAATTATACGAAGACGAGCATTTGACATTAGCAAATGTAACAGGGAAAGATCCACTGTTCTATCTTCATAAATGTAAGTGGTATTACTCTCCTGGGCAAAAACAGAAACAGACAGTCAAATAAAAGGGGCTATCGTTAAAATATATCATAACATATCACACTAGCACAATATTCTGACAACCAATTCCAATCCATCTCATAAACTATGCCCCATTAACGCCAGGGCAGGTTTCAGTAGGTTATATAATGAGGGGGTATTATCACCCCCTCCTCCTCCCCTCAATGCAGACGGATCAGTGGTGCACAATCCAGGCGATAGAATTTTATGAGACCCCCGGATGCAGAGCGGTAAGCAGTAGTCATAAATAGTTGACGGGGAGCTGATGAGACTAGATGTGGCAGTGGTTATATAATATCCAAATTAACAATCTATCGCTTAACTTGACTTTTTTGTATCATTATTCCTGTATAATACTAAAATAGCTCAGCATTGGTTAACCATTACAAAGGAACCAAAATTGGTAAAATTTAAAAAAAATGAGTACACGATATCAAACTCTCTGTGTTGGCAACATTTAAATTGAAGATCTGTGATGGTCAATTATACATAGCCATGCAAAGCAAAAGGCATAATTTTCTACATATTTTTAGAAAGCAGATGACGTCATTTTACCTGGCAACTTTTCTATCTGTATGCGTTATAGCTTTTATTTTAATTGCATTACGACAGTCGCCATTAAACTTTCATAAACCGAAAAAGAATAGAACTAACAGAAAAAGTTTGGCATTGAAATTTGATTAATTATATTTCTGCTTTTATGCCATGCACGAATTGCCAACTCAGAATCGAAGATTCACTCTGTTTGTTTCACATTTGCTCCATTCATAAACAAGTCTAAGTGAACAACTCTCTATCTTCAAATTGATCATCTTAACTAAGGAAGAACCAGTAAAACTTTTAAAAGTTTTTAGAAATCAAGCTTTTCTTAAATGTAAAAACGAAAAGACTAAAAGGTTATATAACCAGAAAACTTCCCAATACGAATTAAAAGGTCCAAACAGGAAGTAGGTCTAATTATGCTTGCACGATTTGATTACAGACCGACAGACAAACAACGGGACAGGTGAAACTAAATAAAAGCTTGTAATAACGAGTAACCACGCTCAGGCCACTTCCAGTTTTCTGCACATCCTTGCTCTGCACATTAATGCACTCCGACTGTACGTAACTATTACAGTGAGTTGTGGATTTGTTTTGCCGGTCCGATAGTCGGAAAATATGAAAATGAGTTTCAAGTCCCGCTGAAGGAGCGTCCATTTTTATGTAGCTTTTTGCCCTGCGGCTATGCTGCGGGTTTACTTGGAAATTGTTTCTGGATCTTGTGGATTTATCCAAGAATTTAAATGATTCAAGTTGAAGAGTTGAACTCGCGGCTTTTGTCTATGCATGGGGATTAATTTCCTTAACGCAATTTTTAAACTTTTTTCAAAAAAGATGAGAGGCGTAAAGTAAACTTAGTAGTGCTTCTAGTTGGAGTATGGGCTGTGAATGTGTGAAAGCGTTTATGTTAAGTATATGAGTGAAGAAACGTTTTGCTTTTAAGTTTGTCATCCATATTGCGAGGGATTGAAACTCACTGCCCACGGCTTTGTTGCCCAAACGATATCTAAGAGTCTTTAAGTCAAGAGTGAATAAATATATTTTCGTCAAGCAAGCCACATCTTCTGTCGCATCATTACTTTCCATTAAGAGAGTGATTAAATGCATCACTAACATCACACCGACAGCCTTCCGAGAAAAAGCTGTTTCTCGAGTTAAAACAGGGGTTATGAAGATGGAGAGCCCAATCAGCCCAGAAAAGACTGAAAAAACATAGAAACCGACATACAAACAATATACAAACAGAGAAACACTGTACTTTATAATAATAAAATCTAACGAAGGAAGTTCACCCTTGCGCCGGATTTCGGACACTACCCGTAAGTTTATAGGTTTAGTTTCTTGTGTGTAAACTTAAATAAAATTATACAGTTTGGTGTTGTTATGCAGAGACACGGGAAGAAAACAGTTTTATGGGTGTAGACGTTTTAAATTGGTCGTATTTTTCATTATACGTTTTTACACAGGTATTTGTTCAGGACTCTTACTCACTATATGAATGCGCGAAGTGAAACAACTATGAATCATACTAATATCACACTGATTTTATAAATCCGGAAGTTTATGTGTAAGTGTAAGATGTTTGTGAGAAAACAAACATCTTACACTATCACGCTGTAAAGGCTGAACGGATTTGGATGAAAAGTTGGTGATGTTTTTGTTAAGTATTCTATTTTGTACTAATAATTAAACGCAAGCAAAGCTTAAAAAAACCGACTTCATCGTTTTATCTTCGGAACTTTGATCAGATTAGATGTACTAAACACGCATCATTGACGATATTTCAAGAACTACTGATTCTTCAGCAGCATCTTTAAAACAAAAAGAAAAATTCAAAATCGGTTCGCTTGGAAAGAAAATATGAGGTAACACAAATAAAAAATAAATAAAAAAATACAGTTGACTTGAGTACCTCCTCCGTTTTTGTCCAGACGGTAGAAAAAATATGAAATTGATCAATACAAACTTAACTAATCTATTTATATAAATTACTCTTGTGTTTCAACAATCAATCATTAATTTCTCACGCCCCCGAAATCAGATTCAAAATATACGACAATTATGACTGCATAAAACAGCCCTTTTACACTTCAAAGCCGATCAGCCATCCTTTTACTCCACTCATAATCTACGTCCCCAATACCAACAAGACATAAAACATTGACCATCCATCGAATCCAATACGACATGAGCATTACCGTCAAAGCTCGGTCCAATATAAAATAAACAAGAGCACGCGATTACCGGGGGTCGGAGAGACCCCCTGGGCCCTGGGGGTGGGGTGCGATCGATGACGTTTGACCCCTTTACCTGCACCCCGCTGTCCGTCCGTCCGTCTTGAAATCCGCTGCAGCCAACGTTAAGGCGAAGGGGTCTTTTGACCTGCTTGATTTCTTGATATGATTTTTTTGTAAATGTTTCTATTTTTATGGAATACCTCCTTTTAAGGAGAGAAAAAACTCTGAAAAGTTGTGCATGTACACATATGAGAATAAAAATATTTTTTAAGTAATAAAGCAAATTGTTCAAAAGTGACGTTATTGGAAATAAAGAAAAAAACGGACTACAGCAACCAAGGGATTCACAAAATTACTATTACAGTAGCCATTTATGCCATATTCGTCCCGAGAAAGTGCGGCCCAATTAAAAAATCTGCTTTCGGCCCGCATTGTATGCCGTATTCGGCCTATAATGGTGGTACCTAAAATTTCACAAGCACTTATTTTTATATAAGTAAGAAAGAAGACAAGCATGCCGCTCGCCTAATGGTAAGCGACATACCCGCTTTTGTACATCTGCAGTGCCACTTGTTACTAATAATAACAAACTTCTGCATTAGAAAACTGCAATTCTTTTCTCTCCCTAAAACTTCTTATATTCTTCTTATATTGTACGCACATCATAGGAGCATTTTAACAGTTAAGTCCAGCAAAGGTAGGAGAGATAATTTATAATAGCTTAAGGTTTTTTTTTTCATGGTGCCTAACTAAGGGTAAAAAAATAAATAAAAACTAAAAACTATATACAGCTAAGACCTAAGTTTTTTTTTTTTTATTTGTGGGTTTGACACCTGATTGTAAGTGACGATGTGATCGAAGCTGGTAAACACACTAGACCTGGAATACGCAGGCTCTCAAGGATAACTGCCGGAACACCGTATTTGGCTTGGCGGCAGACTTTCAACTTGATGGTGGTAAGCTACTTTGGTAGCAAGCCAGGCGAGCAACTCACAAAATGCTCTACCACCTCTCAAATGTCACCTGATTAGCACCACCCGGGGACCACGTGTAGGGATATACAGCAAATACCTAAGTAACCTACAACACATCGAGCTTATAGGTAACTTAAGTGCTCAAGCCGACTGGGTAGCGTTCCCATCATACTGGCGGCATTGCCTCTCTGAATAATAATTGTAATGTAAAAGGTTTTTTACACTTTAAACCGTTTGCATATACCACGAATTGCATCTTTATTTTGGATTTAGACTCATCTCATAACAAATGCATCAACCCGTTATAACTCGTTTTAAGCACCCACATAGGCTTCAGATACATTGTAAAAATAACCGACTGTTTAATAAATTAACCTCCCCGCCAACCTACCCTTAACCCCGAGGGGTGGTGACTGCAATCCGCCACCTTTTGTCCGTCTCGCGTCACCCGCCGTCTTCACTCAATACTCTTTATATTTGAACTCTGTCTGTCTGTAACTACCTCACGTATGTAGGAATGTCCTTTAGCTCTGTAGAGAATTTTGTGCACCGTATCGAGTTTTGAGTGTGGAAGTAAAAAGTAGTTAACTTGGTTGGACGTTGGGTATTAAGAGCTGTGCTTTTGTTTCGCTCGCACATACAAGGTTATATTTTGGAGATTGGAAGTTCTTAGTTATGCTATCGATAATTTAACTAAATAGCAAAAAACACACAGTAAATATAAATGTAATTGAGGTACAAGATAGATAGATATATTCTTTATTGAACACCTTAAAATAACAAAGAATACAAATAGAAATGACAGTAAAAAATGTATAAGTGTAACAATAGGCGGTATTATCACTGAGAGCGATCTTTTCCAGACAACCTTTGAATGGAGATGAATAACGCAATATAATAGGACGTCGTTCTACGTTCATAAAAGATCAGAACAGTGATTAAAAACTGAGGATATATAAATAATAAATTACACGTAAACAGATACTATATAATTATAAAATACTAAATACTTTCAAGTATGATAATCGACCTTATTCTTGAAAGAATACAATACAACTTGCATTAATTCATCGGCATTAACATTTTTAGGCTATTGCATAGCTTCTATCGCGGGCCTTGAGCGTGGAGACCGAATCCAGAAATTCCGTAACGAAAATAGCCTAACACCCCCCACTCCGACCGGCACAGCGGTGATACTTTTTAGTTTTGCCATCTATCGATGAATAGCAGAACTTTTAATGACTTTTTTGAAATATCACGCTTGTCTCTTTAATTCAGCAACTCCCCTCTAGGTGACAGGACAAAAAATACTGCATAAATAAAATAAATAAATAATTATAATTACATAAGTTGAAAAAAATGCTATGCAATAGCTTTACCGCGGCAGTCCCCGAGTGCCACACGTCTTTTTTTTATTACTAAATCGTTATAAAGTCGACGTTACAAAAATAATCAACTTGATTAAACTTGTGGTTAAGTTGTAACGCGTCCAAGCCAAGTTACTCTACTTCCTGGCTCCGACCTAGATAAGTTCAAAAGCCGAGGTGTGAAATAAGTTAGTCTCGCCGAGGTGGATCACTGGAAGATGGAACATGTATGGATACTCTCCGAGCTTTGTATTTCTATACTAAGTATGAATACAGAATGTGTTTATTACTCACAAGTACAGAACATAACTAATGCAATATACTAAGTTATTAAGTTAACGATTAATAATTAAACGCAAGCAAAGCTTAAAAAACCAACTCCACCGCTTTATCTTCGGAACTTTGATCAGATTAGATGTACTAGACACGCATTATTGACTATATTTCAAGAACAACTGATCGGATCTCGATCAAATTCAATGGGACCACATGGAAAGCATCAGCTTTCAAATAATAAAAAAATCATCAAAATCGGCTCACAACGAAAGAAATTATGTGACGTAACTTTTGAAGTCGGCTAAAAACGAGAACATCGTCAATGTAGTCCACATTATACGCATTATTGACGATATTTCTAGAACTACTGATCAGATCTTGATCAAATTTAAATGGGACCAATTAGATAGCAAGATATTTCAAACAAAAAAAAATTTCGAAATCGGTTCACGTGGCAAGAAGTTATTAAGTAACACACATAAAAAAAAATACAGTCGACTTGAGTACCTCCCCTTTTTTGGGAAGTCGGCAAAAAAATGTTTTTTTTATGCTAGATAGGCAAGCATTCGACCAGTATCTCATCTCATGTAAAGTGTAGATTATTGGTATTATTTATTATAAGTATATGCAATGTCTGTTGTCTTTATTTCCTAAGTTAAATAAAAACGCAAACGCTTTCACACTCACAGCCCACATTAAGTTCGAGACTTGTGTCGTGGGTGCTGGAAACAATCACATCACACACACAATCAGAGCCAGGACTAGAAACACAATTTTCGCTTGGGGAGAAAAATCGAACCCGGTACCCCTGCTTAGAAGGCGAACACACACTCAACTAAGCTAAAGGGCAGTTCATGTGTTGTTAAATGAGTTTTTTAATAACTGTAGATCAAATTTAAAATGGTTTAAAGACATCACTACAAAATTATATAGTTTTTACTTTTGTGTGAAACTGTATACCGTTTTTGTGTCATCGATTCTAAAACTTTAGTATAGGTATAATAGTAAAAAAGAAGGCAATAATATACGGTGACGAAAATACGTTTGTCGACCGATACTACAGATTGCTTTTAGCAAAAGAACTATTTCGACTGCTGAAATATCATTGAAAAGATTAAAAAGCAAAGCAATTTTTTTCTTCCTTTTGAAGGTATGTTTCTTGCAGGCTAGCTACCCTGAATTGAAATTACAGTCCTACTTGGTTAAAGTGTGATCTAATTTTTTTATTTGGTACATAAAACTTTCGCCAAGCGATAACTTGTATTGCGGCTTCTTTCTTTAAGAACTAGTTAAATTAAGGCATAGTGTGTTTAAGAAACATTGAAATCTTCAGAACATACAAATAATTACACTAATTAAACATGTATTATGTATTTAATAGGTAGTATAACATGAGAAGTAGTTTTTTTTTATTACTGACTAAGCAAACGTTTGACCACAATCACACCTGATGGAAAGTGACGATGTAGTCTAAGATGGAGCACGCTTGCTTAGTAAATACCTATTCACTTTACTTTTGAACACACCCAAATTGTACCTTTCGGGAAACACAGACGACGGCAAAGCGTTCCATTCTTTTGCTGTTCTATAAATAAACAAAGACGCGAAACGTTTCGTGCGAATGAACGGTATCTCAACCATAAATGGGTGACGCGTTAGGATAGGTTACATCTAGGTAATCTGCTCTTTCTTCAACTGCGTCGTCACTTGCCATCAGTTGAGTTTGTGGTCAAATATTTGCTTATCTTGAATAAAAACAAATGGTATACTTAGTACGCTAAAAGAAGATTATTATTCTCCTTCTGGAAGTAGTTTTAAAATCCAAAGACACATTGTCTTTTACAGCGATACATTCCATAAATTTCGGAATGAATTTCTTCAACAAAGCAAATACCTATTTCCTTTTACTTTGACACCATATCTTAAGCTCTCCAGGTACCTTAGGAGAGCATCTAATTTCCAGCACTTCTGGAGTAACACCTTGCTTTGCAGCATTGCAAGTTTAGTGGCGGTCACTTTGACGACACGTCGCTCCCAGAGGATGTGAAGTGACTGTTTCCAATGGACGACGTGACAAGGATATATAAAGTAGGTATATAATATGAGTTTCTTCCCTTCTAGATTGGCTTAAGATATGATAATTCTCTTGAAACAGCCAGGTGTAAGCTATAAAACGTCCATTCAAAATTAAAATCGTTTATTCACATAAGTCCCAAAGAGGCACTCATGAAAGTTAATGACTCTACCGAGAGGTAAATATATAACATTTCGCAAACCGCAGATCACCATCGAAGTTTCATCATCAACAAATGATATGGTAGGCCTTTTAACACAGCTGTGTAGAAGGATTGACTCCAGCTGGAGCGTTTATTGCATGGCCATTTTGGAAACTTAGAATTTTATATATTAGAGAGAGAAAAGTAGTTATCATCATCAAGAATGACGGTTGCAACATTTTAACAATACAGATCTAATACGAATTTGGAAATACTCATTATACTAACATAAGGTGTAGATATATGGGAATGCTACCTACTGGTAGTGGGCTTGAGCACTTGAGTTACCTATAAGCTCGATGACTTGTAGGTAACTTGGGTCTTTGCTGTATAGATGTATATAATTTTAGTTTATTTTAGGAAGTATAGGCAATTGGCCCGTAGATAGCCTTATTATAATACATTTTTTTTTAGGTATAGTTTACTATATATTATGTTTTGGATTATACTTTGAATATAGTACCATAATAATGTTGTGTTTTGCGAATGTGGCATTATGAATCTTTGGTATTTTGCAAGTGTAACATTTTGAGAATATTATAATGTGTTACGAATGTATTCATTGACAAAATGCTATTCTGTGTCGAAGCGTATTAGATAACTAGAGAGAGAGTCAAAAATTGTTAATGAATTTAACAATAAGTACAAAAAATAATAATTCGACGAGGATGGGATTCGAACCCACGCGTGCAGAGCACATTGGATTAGCAGTCCAACGCCTTAACCTCTCGGCCACCTCGTCATGTCAATGCGCATTGAAAATTGCTGCCTTTCTCTACGTTTTTATTAACTATTATAGGTACATCACTTAACTTAATTAAAACGTTTTAATAAGTTGCTGGAAATTGAATTGTTAATTTTTTGACATGGAATTATTTTTAATATTGAATATTTTTTGTATGTAGACGATTTAAAACCGAGAGGAAGAGCTAGCTACCAAAATAGGCGTTCAAGCACCAAGTTTGGTGGTTCTAGCCTCCTATATTATTTTGTATATGACATGATTTGTCTAATTAAAAATTTATATATATAAAAATAATTTACCGTGCGTTAGTCTCGCAAAAACTGAAGAATAGCTCGACTCGCAATTGCCAAGCCAAGGTTTATATATTTTTTTCTTGTTTCAATAAAAGTAGAAAAAGCAACTGTTTATCTGCGGGTAGCGCCGCGGGACACAGCTAGTTTTCAATTAAACAAATTCGTGATCAATTATTAATTTAGACTGTACGTGTATTCTTTTGTTTATTGACGAATGTTAGTGAACACATATATATGAACACATATCACCTGAGTAAATATTAATTTGAAAAATATGTACGCTAATAATTAAAATACAACAATAGGTTTGTCGTAAAACTTAATGATGTGTTCGACCTACTTGTATGTGTAGACTTATCGAAATCGCCTGATTATGTCTTATCGAAATGCCTTGCATGGTTACTCGACTGCCCCAAAAAAGGTAGTGTTGTGTCCTGCCAGAAATCAAACCTGGCAGTTGAAGCGTGGATTGTTAGGACTTACCAACTGCGCCATCACGGTTGTCTAGGGTACCACTAGGTTTTTTAAATATATACTCTACTAGCTTTTGCCCGCGGCTTCGCTCGCGTTAAGAAGTACAACAAACTTTCATCCCCTATTTTATCCCCTTGGGGGTAGAATTAATCAAAATCCTTTCTTAGCGGATGCCTACGTCATAACGTCTACCTGCATGCCAAATTTCAGCCCGATCCGTCCAGTGGTTTGGGCTGTGCGTTGATAGATCACTATGTCAGTCAGTCACCTTTGAGTTATATATATTTAGATATATAAACATAACATAATAAATGTATCTAATGCTTTTTTTTTTTTTGTGGGCGGGAAAATGCCTGGCATTTCCTTTCCTTCCCAGGGGTGAAGGAAAGGGGTATGTGGGGCTCGAACCCACTAAAAACCCCCCCCGTGAGCAGTCCCTCGCCGAAGTGGGGCAAGATAGGGTCGCGCTAGCAGTCACTATCTTGCCCCGGCGGTAGGCCCGGATGCAAACTCCTCCGGGCCTCTGCGCCCATGGAGGGGTGACCTTGCTCACCAAGGCCACCCCCCAGACGTGTGGGGCCGTGCAAGCCGATGGAGAGGTGCCCTGACTCTCCACCAGTGACCCCACTACAGAGGAGGAGAGAGGAGGCGGGCGAAATGTATCTAATACTGTACTAACCATTTCCATCTTACTAAACTACATTTTAAGCAAATAAATGATTCGCACCCTTAGCCCCACACTAAGTTCGATGACTTGTGAGTACGTACGGAGCAACAATCCGTAAAAATGCCTTATAAGTAAGAGACTTAATATACAAAGTGCTTTATAAGTACATACTACAATTACGCTTTGTATATCAAGTCCCTAACATCATTATGAAATCTACGGTAGGATTTCATAATGATGACTTTATGATGACTTACTTTTACCGCTTTTTTAGCTAAAGCCAAGCCTGTCATAGGATTTGAAACGCTACTAGGATTAGTGTAGAATCGTAACTAGGTAGACCTACGCGCCTCCTTAGAAGGCTTACGACTGAACTACCTTCCGCCCTGTATCAAAACTAACATATTCATCGTGCATAAACACATACAAAGTTATCAACCTTCATATATATACTAGTTTTCTCCCCAAGGGAAATTTGTGTTTCTGGTTCTGGTTGTGGTCGTCTGTGTGATGTGAGTGTTTCCGGCACCCACGACAAAAGCCATCGAACTTAGTGTGGGCAATAAGTGTGAAAACGTTTAAGCGTGTATGTACCATGACACTCTAAGACAATCGTGATTGCCATTTTCTACTAAATCATCACTTACAACAGGTGCGATAGTCAAGAGCTAACCCATCAGAAATAAATAAAACTGGCAAACGTCATCCATTTATTGTTGACATACCTCCGAGTCGGTAGAAGCGTTTTGCTTCTACGTTTGTCAGCGAAGGAGTGGAATTTATTGCCCGCGTCTTTGTTCCCCGAATGGTATAATCTAAGACTCTTCAAGTCAAGAGTGAATAGGTATTTTCTAGGCAAGCATGCTACATCTTTGGCCGCATCATCGCTATCCATCAGGTGAGATAGTGGTCAAATGCTTGCCTATCGACTATAAAAAAAAATAGGGACCATCGAGAGGCATCTCGTGTCGTAGCTGACCCTGCAAACACTCTGTCCCGCCTGCATGCCTCGCGCGTGCATACGGACAGTCTTACCTCTTTATACAGCCCTCAATACCACCTCTGCATATTTCAACCGTGCAGCGGTCACAGCTCTCTTCGTAAACGCTATCTACGCGCCAACTTACCAACTTAAACTTACTATTACGTAATGTAACAAGCAAGCGAATTCGAGCTTTAAGTTAACGGCATTACGATGTGGTGTATATTTTTGAGGGTAGTCAGAATTATTGTAAAGATGCAAAGGATTGGTCAGTCGGCGCTTGAGATATTAGGAGGTTCTACCGCACAGATAGGTGCATTTACGGGGACGCCTAGAGTCACTACGTGAGATATTTTCGTTTTGATAGCCTTTGAGGACTTTGCCAATGTCGAATGCCGATACGTTTGGGATTTACGTGATTTTTGAGAGCGCATTAGGAATCACTGAGCAGGTCGTGTGTTCTGGAAATGTAAGCCTTTACATTCAATGATGTATATATGTATATATGTATGTATATATGTGGTCAAATGCTTGCCTATTCAACATAAAAAAATATGTTTTATGTATATAGTATTAGCCATGCTAGGCAGAACTATAGTGATAAATTTATAAAGGAAAAATTATCGCTTGAGGCGGGATTTGAACCCGCGGCCATAGGATGTCATGAGGTAGATGACGTTACACGTCCCCGTAAGATGTTAATAATAAGGAAAGGTCGTCGCTTCAGGCGGGACTTGAGTAGCTCAGCGGTGAGAGCAATAGGGCATGACACCCTATGGCCGCGGGTTCGAATCCCGCCTCAAGCGATAATTTTTCCTTTCCAAATTTATCACTATAGTTCTGCCTAGCATGGCTAATGCTATATTAATAAAATCAATTGATTTGAGTGGACGTTATCAACACAACGTGTAGCTAACTGCATTGTTAGACTCGTTGGCCGTAGTAGTTTCTATAAACTGTTTCGGTAGATGACGTCACACGTCCCCGTAAGATGTTAATAATAAGGAAAGGTTAATTTCGTCGCTTCAGGCGGGACTTGAGTAGCTCAGCGGTGAGAGCATTAGGGCATGACACCCTATGGCCGCGGTTTCGAATCCCGCCTCAAGCGATAATTTTTCCTTTCTTAATTTATCACTATAAAAAATATATATATATTATGCAACAAAGTTGTATTAGTTACCATTTATAACGGCTGGGCCGATTTTTATGATCTTCGATATGTTGGATTTATTACCGCCACGAATAGCAGAATAACTTACAACATTTCATAAACATTAAACAGGTAATAATTTAGTAATTACGTTTTTAGTATGGCATTAAAGTACTAGGCTAGCATAAACGTGCAAGAGGTAAAACACTTTTCTTTACGTGGCTTTACAAAGCATACCGGGTACTCGTAAGATATACGACCAAGGAAACACATGTTCTCTCCCCAAGGGAAATTTGTGTTTCTGGTTCTAGGTGTCACAATGGCCCCTAGACAGCCTATTATTGAATATGTTCACTAACTTTAATTAATGTCAATAAAATCAATTCAACTTACACTTACTTTAAATAATAAATAGTTGAAACGCAAGCAAAACTTAAAAAAACATCGCTTATATTTCGGTTTGGGCTTAACCGATTTCGATAAAATTTATATGGGACCACCTTTGAAGTATACTCTACCAAACAAAAAAATATGATAAAAATACATACATTCGAATTGAGAACCTCCTTTTTTGAAGTCAGTTGAAAATAGAAACTGACAATAATAACAAAATTACCAATAATTATAAAACAATATAATAATAATACAATTTCAAATCAAAAGTTCGCCCTCTAAACGGAATGAGGTCGTAAAATACACTTTTTTCTTACTGACGCATAGAATAAGCACCCAAAACACAACTTCACACTGAAAAGCAAACGCGTGAAACTAGCTGACACCCGTCGCAATTTTTCGCGACCCAAGTATCAAGTCAGACGACACATATCACTGCGTTTGCAAGTATCAAGTTCATTGTTCTTGGTACTTGATGAGCTCGCACAATTCGCTTCATGGCGAGACAGATGGTACTGTAGTGGGTTTGAATTAATTTTTCGCCTTTTCGTTTTGTTTTTTGATAACGATTAATTAAATATTATATTGTTGAATTGTGGTGTTTTATAAAATCCAGTTTATAAAACTTGACCATTGACCCACCGAATAGTGACCCAACCCAATCAATGAATCAAAACATTTATTGGTTTACATTTAGATGATACAATATAGATTCTGAAGACTTTTTTTTTTTTTTTTTTTTTTTATTTGTGACAGGCTAGTGTTTGACCACTATCTCACCTGATGGTAAGTGACGATGTGATCGAAGCTGGTAAACACACTAGACCTGGAATACGCAGGCTCTCAAGGATAACTGCCGGAACACCGTATTTGGCTTGGCGGCAGACTTTCAACTTGATGGTGGTAAGCTACTTTGGTAGCAAGCCAGGCGAGCAACTCACAAAATGCTCTACCACCTCTCAAATGTCACCTGATTAGCACCACCCGGGGACCACGTGTAGGGAGTCACTTAAGGGGTATCCTCCTACGGACGTGGGTGACTCAGCCCTCAGACTCTGGTGATTAAGTTAACACCGTGTTTCAACAACCAGCGTCTTCTCCCATTCATGAATCTATTTAATTATGTCAATGGTTAGTTAACAGCTAACTGCGATAGCCTGTATTAGAGAAAAACATCAGCCTCTTAGGAGATAGCTCCAAAGGGAAGGACCGAAATAAAGTAACCGTAGATCACCGAAGAGTTGTTGAACCTCTACCAAACAGTGGGCAAGTATTTTCTCTATGTGTCGCAGGTTCTGAGTTTGAGTCCCGGCACCTCCATTTTATGAACTTAAACATATTATGTAATCGTTTACGTATAAGTATTGCAATTCAGAGAAGGTACAAGACTTAAAGAGATTTAACATCTAATAACTCAGCGTGAAGAGCGCAGTGCGTTGCCGCGCAGATTTGGAATTGTATATAATTTATTCAAAACTTTGGGTGATACTGTAATGGGCAAGTGTGACGCTTACCATCAGAAGAGCGACTTGCCCGTCTCGTCTCTCAATGCAATAAAAAACTGAGGCTATGCAGCCAGCATGATAGGCACGCACGGGTAGTGGGCATTTGAGTTACCTATTAGCTCAGTGGCTTGTAATGAGCTTATAGATAACTCGGTATATTGCAGTAAAGATGTATATTAGATTTAATTTAAGAATAGAGATTATAGGCAAATAACCCGTAGCCTAGGCCTGTAAGTAAAAATAAAGGTACTCTACAACCTGTAACAAAAAGGTGTAGTAATACTTGGTGGTGTGTATGTATATCGTGCCAGGAATCGTCTGCCAGAGAACAAAAGTTGAAATCGAAGATTATATTTAGGATTAATCAAAATACAGATTTAACAAAACTACTAACCTAATACAAAAAGTCATTGGTCGGCAGACTTAATTGCTGTGTAAAATACAAACCGGCATTTTGGTCACGTGTCGACTCTTTCAGTCTCCCAGCCAAATCTTTATAAATCTCAAGTGCACCTGGTCCCCATGGACCAAGAGTTTCTACTCCGAAAGGCACAAATATGTAACCTCTGTAAATGGAAGATATTTTTTGCTATACAAATATTAAAAAATATATTTTTCAAATATTTTTGACAACCCTACGAATACATCTATGGTGCGAGACCTTGACCTTTATTATGGCTATCAGACGTCTAGGTCCAAAGACTATGTGGTGTAGAACGGTAGCTGATGAAATATGGTGGCAAAGGACATAATTTTTGGAAACTTTAATTCATCATAACTCAATATTCATATTGCTGCCGCGATTTTAGAAATTTCTGTGAGACTCCATTCATGTAGCTAGATGAGTGGCTTGAGTATTACACCTTTTTGTTAAACATTGTATAATAAACAAAAACACAAAATACAGCGTCTTGGTCATCATAAGCCAAGATTCCGAGAGCCTAATTACAGCTCTCACAATACCAGCTGGTTTGCGTCACGCGTCGTCGACGATTCCAGCTCATGCTGAAAATGGGCTGCTTATCACTCGCCATGCTACTCAAATACAGGATGCTACACTTTTGTTCTCTAACAGTCATATAAGAAATATTATTTTCAGTTATTTTAGAACAGTATTATTGTCCGCCATATTCGTTCCCATTGCTGGGACTCGTGGCCTTCTCCCACAGGCAGAATTTTAAGTCGTAATCAACCATGGGCCTAACAGGCCTGTTCTGGTTAGTGGATGACCTGATATTATAAAGATAATGATATGATAATATAAAGATTACACAACTAGGTCGTAAAATATATATATTATTAATTATTATTATATACGTGTGTATATTGTTACTGATCTGCTCCTAACTAGACCGAATTTGATGAAATTTTTTGTGTAGAATCAAAAATGGTAATTTTATCGGATTATAACGTTTATATAATTTACGCGAGTGAAGCCGCGGGGTACAACTAGTAATATGTAAAGATCTGAAACAAAATAACTGTTGTAACGTTCAAAATGTTATTTAGGAATCGATTTAATAAAGTACCTATTCATAAAGTATAAATTCTCAAAATGACACAGTGCTTCTCTTAAAAAAATTGTGCTGGTTTTGAGCGTGATTATGTGTGTGTATTCAAAGTCGCTCAGCGAGCTATGGAAAGAGCTATGATCGGTGTATCTCTAAGGGATCGAATCCGGAATGACGTAATTCGCCAGAGAACGAAAGTTATCGACATAGCTCAAAGAATTAGCCAAGCTGAAGTGGCAGTGGGCTGGTCACATATGCCGCAGAACTGACAACCATTGGAGTAGACGAGTTCTGGAGTGGAGACCATGAATCGGTAAGCGTAGCAGAGGACGTCCAGTGACTAGGTGGAGCGACGAGATACATAGGGCTGCTGGTAACGGCTGGAAAAGAAGAGCCTAAGATCGGGCTCAGTTGCGCTTTGGGAGAGGCCTATGTCCAACAGTGGACTGAGATAGGCTGACTATGATGATGATATGATGATGTGTGTGATGTGTATTTTGCCAGCAGCCACGCTACATTTTAAGAGTAGAGCTGTGATAGTTAAATTGTTCTTCGCGTAGTATTATCAATATTGAAATTAAGTACCGATACAAATTGTTCAGACGTCACGTAAATTCAATGTTTGTAGCACTGCCTGGATAGCTAAGTTGATTAGAGCAGTAGGACAAGTAATTCTCCAAGCTACATTTTTCAAGCTAAATCTTTAATTTTTTATCAACACCCTGTATCATCTTCTTACCCAGACACCGTTTCCACTAGGCTTGCCAGGCGCAAAAATTAAAATAAACAATGGCAACACTCGGCCCACACCCGGGGGCGGGGTGTAATAAAGCTTTTGTCCTAAGATTAGCTTGTAAGAAAGCCTTAATGCGGCCCTGTGTGACTGGGAAATTAGTGACTACCCGCAAATGAGGGTTTTGTTTTTGAAACAACTATTCTGTACAAAGGAGGTTTTTAGTTTGAGTTTTGTGGAGGATTGCGCGGTTTTGATGTTTGTTGTGACGTGGATTGTTCAGAAAACAATAAGTATTTATGAGATTTGGCGCGAAAATGAAAAAATGTTGCCTGCGGTACTGTATTAGTCCAAAAAACTTGTGATTTTTCGAGTTTTCATGAGTAACCATGGTGGATTATTAACTGTGAACGTACATGAGCGTATACAAATCATAACATTTGAAAAGCGTGGTTTTCGCTTTCGCTCAAAAACTCCAAAAATTTCAAGTAAATAATAATTATAATCATTTATTTCAGACAACAAGATCCACAATTAAATCTAATACGCATTAAAAAACAAGTTTCAGTTTTTCATAATAAATTAAATACTAATTGCAAACATAATAATAACACTTAAAATAACAATAAACTAGAACAAAATGTTAAGTAGTCAAAGCATTGAGTATATAATACTTAAATAATTGCATTTTCAGATTTAAAGAGTGAGTCTCTTAATCTCAAAAGCAAAATCGTTAATTCACGTGGGCCCCAAAGAGGCAGTCATGAAAGTTAATAATTCTACTGAATGCGTGATGAATTGATGATTCAACTGAAGTTAATGATTCTACTGAATGCGTTCTGGCAATGCGATGTGCCAGATTTAGAGACTCACTCTTATAATCTCTATACAATCTGATCAGAGCATTGAGAGCCAGCACGCGGGCCTCCACGAACATCGCAGAGGCTCTGCAGTATCGCGGCACGCGGAACATTATTCGGAACGTATCATTATACTGTAACTTCAAGTAAAGTCTCTACCACTTTTCTGGACCATGACTCTGACTTCTGACTTTACTTGACTGTAACTTGTGACTAGGACCATATTTATGAAATACCCAATTATACATGGAAAATATTCATCACTTGGCACTGGCTAAATGCACAAGATTGCGGAGCCAAAAGAATAGAATTGATTCAAATTATTATTATTTAAATTAACATACATATTGTATGCTATTGATTCATTCGTTTACTATTGGCTTGCGAAGGAAATATTACTAAAGATAAATTTATAAAGAAAATTTTTCATGGAAAACATTAGACATTTTATTCATTTTTAAAAACTCAAAATTATCCTCAAGTAAGATTATCCTCTTTACACCACGGGCTTTCTAAATATTTCAATCCACACACAATTTGCCACATACTTTGACCTCTTAAATAAATCAGACCCTCAGGGGTCTTAAACTGCCCGTTGGCTTAGATGGGTGTACGTTTAAGCAGGGGTATCAGGTTCGATTCCCAGTGGCAACACAAGTATTTTACCTAAGCAAATTAGTGTTCCTGGTTGTGATGTGAATATTTCCGTCACCCACGACACTAGTCTAACTTAGCATGGGGCTGTGAGTGTGAAAATGTAAAAAAAAATAAAGTCTCAATCATAAGTAAAGGAAAAAATGCTTAATTAATTATTTAACAATAATGGAAAAACAAACAGAAATCTTCAAGACTCGGTTCCCATGATCAACGATGTACATATAATTTAGTACAGAAACTCGGTGTCAACTTCGGTCATATCCGATTTAAATAGATGACTTCGCAAAACTAGCCAGTGAATAAACTGAAAAATATCGAGCACCAGAAGTTGAAACCCAGTGACGCTATGACGTGACGCGGCGACGCGTTGAAACCACATGAAACGGTCCAGGAAATTAGCGTCAGTTGCCGTGTCCTCCGCCTTTTTTCCATTGTCGTGACAGCACTGTGCGTCGACGGCACAAAGGACGCGTCAGCGCGTCGACGTCTGGGGTGCGTTATATTTTTTATGATTTTGTGATTCGGTAAAAAAAAGCTTACTGTTTGCCTACAATCAAACCTGATGGAAAGTGACGATGTAGTCTAAAGTAGAGCACGCTTGCTCAGTAAATTCATATTCGTGTTACTTTTGAACTCACCCAAATTGTACCTTTCGAGAAATACAGATGACGGCAAAGCGTTCCATTCTTTTGCTATTCTATAATATATGTTTTTATTTTAGACTCATTAAACTCCATTAGTGGTATTCAGCCTTTTAAAATAAAAACCCTTATTACTATACTAGCTACACCTATGGCAATGCCACGTAAAGAAAAAAAGCTGCCCGTTGGCTTAGTTGGGTGAGAGTTCGCCTTCTAATTCGATCATTCGATTCCCTAGGGGACACAAGTTTTCCCCCCAAGGAAAATTTGTGTTTCTGGTTCTGGTTATAGTGTGTGATGTGAATGTTTCTAACACCCACGACACAAGTCATCGAACTAATTGTAGGGCTGTGAATGTGTAAGCTTTATTTTACCTCTTTCACATTTATGGTTGCATAGTATTTTACTAAATTCGAGTGTCATATTCCTGTTCATGAGAAAAAGATTAAATTGTATTTTTTTTTTGTGAATATCTATTCTGCTTAAATCTAAACCATTCTTGAATCAACCTGAAGACACAAAAAATGACATCAAAATCAGTTCTGCCGTTTAGGAGCAGCTCAGTCACATACATAAGAATTATGTAGATATATTATAGGGCGATAAATAAAATTTTAATAAATGATTTAATTAACATAGTCAATTCTAAGCAGTCATGGCGATGAAACGCCGCCATCGTCGCGCGTCGTAGAGATCTCGGATTCGGGCTTCCGGTGAAGGTAACATCGTGATAAATTCTTTTGTGGTAGGGCATTTACTTTCGCTCACCTGGTTTGCCGCCATGCATCGAAATACAAATTATAGGAAAGAACTTTTTTATCTACCTATACTTTAATTTATCTACAACAAAAATAATTATGCATTTAAGCAAAACAGCTCACTACAAACCCGCTAGCTTACTAAAGTACCTATACTAACGACCTGTGGGTAGCGTACCTATCAATAATGTTTGATCGGTGAAGCTAAAGATGATAGAGACAGTCTTAGTTCAAGCGCAGTGGAACCAATTCAGGGACATTTCATCATTTGAAAACAATAGTCATAGAGAGATAAGATGTGGAGTAGCTAACCCATCACAGCATGCAATGGCCTAGATATGTGGCTGACTATAGTTCCAGGTATTTTTGCCACCTGGCCGAGCATATTTACTCATTTGTGGTCTCTCTTACTTAAGAAACCAACACATGCAGGCACCAATGCTCCACCAAACTGTAACAGACAAGCTCTACATTTACGCCGATAAGCTTAGGGATTACAAAAAACAGATGAATCAAATCTACCCTCAAACTCCACTTCTTTCTCAAGGTATTAATGCAAAACAAAAGTCCCGCTATCTGGCGGTGGGCGGGCGGCTGGCACTAAATTACTGAATGGGCGTCAACCCACAGCCATGTATCAATCAGGGCGGGAGGATTTATGGGACAGTTCACTTCGAATCGTTAGCCTCCACGACGGAATGTAACTGTTGAGTCTTCTGTACTTTTTTAAGTAGGTTCTTTCCGGAAATGGCTCGGGGATCGTTAATTGCCTAATGCTCTGTAAGCAGTAGTGGGTATTCGGAGGTCTAGCACAGAATACAGTCAGGTCAAACTTCAGAACTGTACTAGTCCTAATTCAACTGTGAAACGATAAAGAAGGTTCATGTTTAAAGCCACACATTTACCACTTTAATTTCTGATGCTAGCTTACCAGAAATTCACCATCTCGCCTGTTGTTGAGGGATGATGCTGTTGAGGCTAGTAAACATTCCAGGTCTTGTACGTGACTAGCGCTCAAGGACACCGAAACACCATTCTAAAGGTTGGAGATAGAATTTTCTTCATGGGGGTAAACAACGACTGCTTTCCATGTAGAGTGTTAAATTTGAATAAACGATTTTGATTTTGATTTTGAGAGCAGCTGGTCAGGCGATCACGAAAAAATTACCTATTAAAATGAATACCTCCACCGTAGTACAGAAAAGCTCCATCCATTTGTATTCCAGTATATCATTTATACTTCTTTAGAAGCCAGATTTCATTTGCTTGCCGCTCTCGATCACATAATTTGCAATAATATAAACCATACTTAAACCTTCAGAGGTGATGTAAGAGTCTTAAAAATAATTACTGAATCTGCATAACAATTTTCAAAGTTCAAAAAATGATAATAAATGTTTGAAAAATCTAAACAATATCGATCACGCTTGGGAATCTTATAAAATTAATAAAATGTTCTTTTTTATTGCTTTTTATAGACGTATTTATGGGATTTACAGCTTACATTCAAACGTTCCAGTATCAAACAATAATTCAATCATTTCTTACATTGCTTTTCTGTTCGTGTAATAACTCACACCGAAAACATTAGCCGCCGATTGAAGCAAGAGCCACAGTGTTCAGTAAGTAAGATATGTTTCACATGTTTTATAATCTAGCTCGTTATACAAAATTTTATTTAAAACCTCTCAAATTGCGCCTAAAAACACTTTTAATCTGAGGAGTGTCGATATTTTTGGATCCAGGAAAATTGTTTTGATTGAATTGTGACAAAAATATGAGTCTGTAATTCCCATCTGAGACAGAGTCCGACAGTTTAGGATAGATTAATAGTGATAACTACTTTGTCTTAAATAATATTGTTTATTTTTTTATGACATCCAAGGAACGCATTCTTTGACAGTGGTATTTTTACAACATCATTCATAACTCAAAAACCATACATCAAAATGCCATCATGGTTTTTTCACATTATTGCCTTCACTGCAAGCTCAAATCAATCGCATAGCGTCGTCGTCACCTATGGCTCAAACCGCGGCCGCCCAACCTCAGAGTCGCCTGTACAACTGAGTTATCATCGTCTTTTTTACTTTTTCCTTAAAGTTGGCTTTCTGATCAACTGTTTCTGTGTGCGTGTAACGTTAACGCGAGCATTGCGTAAACACGCCACTACACACACCTGCGCCGTATTTACGACGACGCGTGTGAGGGTGCCGATTTACGACCTTACGTACTGCGTCGTTTTTGCTATGGCGCGTGATTGAAGGGGTTGATTAGCCGAGGATTATAAATTATAATTAATTAAGCTGTTATTTTTGTGGTTGCGTTTTGAATGTTTTGTAATATTTTCATTTTCTTTGTGAAACTTTGGCATGCCGTAGTTTGTACAAATAAAATAATAGAACCTATTTATATTTATTATTTTTATTGTTTGTTTATTTTTACCTCTCTTTTTTAAATTATTCGCCATCTCTTTTTAAATTGCATTAAATTGAGTGAGCAAATCTTTTTTAAATAAACTTTTGAGATTGATATACGAAATTTAATATTGGACTGCAAATTATAGGTTCTTGTAAGCTATAAGTTTATGTTAAGAAATTTGCTCGTAAGTGTTACAGTATGCATTAATCATTCTTTCGATTTGAATAATTTGCTAACCAAAATGGCTCGACTGATTTGACTGAACTTTTTTGTGTTCGTAATTATTAGGACAAGGTTTGTATGTAGAATTTTTTTTAGAAATCCCACCGAAAATTTTTCCACGCGAAGCTGGCGCAGATCGCTAGTTTTCTTATAAAATATATGTAATCAAAATCAAACTCGTTTTTTCACATGAGCCTCTAAGTCACACTTGACTCTGAATTCCATAGTCACAAATTTACAGCCATCCTGAGACGAGCTAGATAATATAGAAGTAGTGAATAGATTATACATCAATATACTAATAAATTTCCCGTCAATTTCTAAGACATTCAATGCCTACTAAACCTCTAAAAAAATATTAATAAAAATGCAAATTTACGTTTTAATTCTGGCAAGTGTCGCGATTAGCCGCCTTGAGGGTACAGTCGGGGAGATAAAGCACTGTGAGGTACAGTCGGGAGATAAGCGGCTTTCATTACTACGGTGTCGCCGGCAGAATGAATGGCGACAACAACAAATCTAGCTACTGAGTTATTTGTAGCTTGGAGGTTATGTCACCGACTGTACTTCGTGGACTGGACAGTTGGGGGTAGTGTGTGGATATTAGGTATGCTCAGGTCGGTTTCCTGTTCACCAATTTGTCTACCTGTCTGGGAAACTGAGTTCTCCAAATTCTTCGCATGAATTAATCTAAATGTAATAGTTTTTTTTACTAGTCATTCGCCCCGTGAAATCTCGCGCCTTCATTTTGTGTAATAGAGAAAAACTTTTGAGGTTAATTGCCCTTTTTTTCGTAACATTAATTGTGTGTTTTTTACCGAATTCACAAAAAAGGCGGAGATACTCAAGTCAATTGTAATTTTTTTTATGTATTCTCATTACTTATTTTGTTACTTTTATTTTTTTTGTTTTATTGATGTTGCTTTCCAATTAGTCCCATTTAAATTTGATCAAGATCTGACTAGTATTTTTTGAGTTATCGTCAATAATGCGTGTTTAATACATTGAATCTAATCAAGGTTCCGAAGATAAAGCGGCGAAGTCGGTTTTTTTAAGCTTTACTTGCGTTTAATTATTTGTATTTGTTGTTCAAGGATTCAACAGATATTATCTACACATAAATTTCAGTTTTGAACTCATTTTTAACATAGACCCCGAGACAAAAAAGGTCTTAAAATAGTGACTTTACTAGCCTAGCAGATTAGTTATTTTCCAACATACATTTTTTAAACGGTTTCGTGCTCTTCTTTAGAGAGCTCTTTTCAATGATACACGACACATTTACACATGCAGAAAATTCATCAAAATTATTTTGACGTCTTCATATTATTTGAATTGCCATTTCTGGCTTTGGACCATAGCTTTACATATTCTTAGAGAATTAAAAGTTATTCGCTTTTATGGTTTAGACGATACATGCCTCTGACAGTCAGACGTCCATCCGTGCTGACAAAGTGCTGAACTACCCAAGTTAACTTAGAGCTCGATCGATCAACTCAACGCTCGATCAACTTAAACATAAAAAGCTATAAAGAGGTAGAGTTTGTTTGTTAAAAGTAATCAATGGAATTACCAATATAATTCGGATCTTTTCATTAATAGCAAGTTCGACTATTTTCAACATAGTCTGATTTTTTGTACTTTCTTCTGTGTAATCGGCTGAAACGATTTTGAAAAAATTGCTTAAAATTTAAAAAAATACTTGTTTTCTACCTAACCGGAGATATAATGTTGTACTATATATATATAGCTGCAAGTGTAAGTCGCTGATATACGTCTAGTTGATTAACAATAATTCAATTTCACTCAAGACTTGATCGGTAAACATACCTGCATTTTATAACGTGTGCTTTATGATCATACTGGTGTAAACTCATGCGCAGCAAACGTAGAACGTAACTTCACGTGTGCCATACTACAATTAAACTTTCATAATTATTCTTTTATGTTTTATTGGGCTCTATAATTTGTGCTTTAAGACAGTGTGAAGTAATAAAACATTTCAAATTTTGTAGTTCTATAACAAGTCCTAGTAACCAGTCATTGTCAAACTCAAGTAACCGAGAGTGAGAATCATGATCCAGTAATAATCAAGTCATAATCCTCGAATTAGCAGAAACTTTACCAGATTTTTTATTAAAATGAAAACTAAAATCATATTGTATGCTTTGCCTATTAACGGTTAATAACACCATTAGTTCACATTAACATTCTAACAATCACAAGGATTGGAAAATAAATTTATAGTTAAAATGTTTTTAGGAGTCTATATACAGTAACCATGTAATTAATTTTACCATGAAATTTTGCTGCAGACCGTCAAAAAGTCCCTTTAAGTCCCTTTTCTGAAGCTAATCCTGGATGTCTATTCAGGTCATGCTTACCATATAAATGCATTGTCATCGGAACTGAACCAACGTATAACAATTCATCTTAAGATAAGAACAAGTGGTTTAGATACAACTTGCAAGATTTGACCTAAACAAACATTGCAACTTAAATAAAACTTGTATATTTTTCTACCGACTTCACAAAAAAGGAGAAGGTACTCAAGTTGACCGTATTTTTTTTTGTGCTATATCTTCCTACCTCATAACTTCTTTCCACGTGTTCCGATTTTAATATTTTTTTGTTTGAAAGATGTTGCTTTCCAATTGGTCCCATTTAATATTGATCAAGATCTGATCAGTAGTTCTTGAAATATCACGCAATGCAACAATCATCTAATCTGATCAAAGTTCCGAAAATATGATTAGCTTTTCATTGTGACAGCGTTTGTTGGTATAACGGGAAAAATACTAGATGTTTGGACCGACACGATTTTTTGGGAGTTGGCTGGGTAATCCATTATTTTCCCCGATCTATCCCCGACCCTAAGTGTCATGGTAATTTAGATATGTTATTTTTAAAAAAATTTCACCCGAAATCTTGCCTTTAAATCGTCATGACTTTTTTGTTTGTAGTTGTAATGACACAAAATAACTTATGTTTGTATTCTGAAATGTATTCTTATTCTAAACTAGCCGTGCCTTGCGGCTTCGCTCAGCGGTTAAAGCGTGAAGAGGGAACAAACATACTTACACACTAACACTCTTGAACACACACTTACACACAAACTTTCGGATTCATAATATTAGTATTCTAAATAAATTACTTGATACAATTAACATAAAAAAAAACTTCAGAGCTTTCAAAGTGGTAAATCTGTGTAAATGTTATAAAAAGTGACAATTTCTAAATTCATTGCAAAAAAAAACTAAAAGCCATAGCCACAGTTAGGACATAGGTAATATCGGGGAAAACAAGCACATGACTTCGCAAAAAATCCCGTCGGTCCATGCGCCAAACACCCTACATATGTCATATATATTATTTAATTTTTCCAGTTATTTTGATTTATAACCAAACTACTGAACCCATTGTAATTAATTTTCTATGGCACTAATCTGATAGTATATTTAAAAAAAAACGATAATTGTACGTTACGTTCTACGTCTACAGAGAGCGTTTGTTTTCTCGCGCTCGGGATATACGACGCTTGTGAGGTAAGCGTTCTGTGATGAATGGATTCAGCGTCATCAACACATGATTCTCGGTTTTGTAGCATCACTTTTGTGATTATGAGATTATGCATGTTCACAGCACCATCAACACAGTCTAGCACTATCTCACCTGTTGGCATAGGATCTGACTTTTTGACAAAATACAAAAAAAATCTTTCGCGAACCGCTGTCATGTTTCCATCCTTACTTATAAACGATAGAGATATGTGGGATAAATATATATTCCACTCTTACCCCTCATGACATTGGTAGGGACTAGTGGAACAGACTCTTATTTTGTCAAAAATGATCTTGCGAGCAAGAGCTAAAAAACGAAGTGGTAAACTTGGCGAGGATCTCCGCTTGGAGCTCCCAGGGGGATCACCCGCAAGTACGCACGCCGCCGTGCAGGACACTGTCTGATACCTGCGTATCGCCCTCCCTCGTCGCAATGATCCGATGAGGACGTCGCAGCAGTCTTGGGCGTCCACTAATACCGGCGCCCCGTACAGAGCCAAACTCCGGAGTAAAGCCGACGGCTGGTTGCGTTTGGGCCACCCACGTTGGGCAGCAGCCTTCCCAAGGCGGCCGCAGCCCCCATGACTCTCGGGGCAATTAGAAAATTTCCTATCACAACGATACCTAAGTTATATTAAAGGATGTGCTAGGTAAATCTTAAACTCTCCACACTTGCTGGTATCGTCAGATGGTATCAGTTCTGACGTCAAGAACGGTATCAAAACCGGTATAAACTGCACTTTCCAGATTTTTTTCCCTGAAACTGATGATAATCTCTGCGATAGGAGCGTTGGAGGAAGTTAACATTACTGAGAACTGCCCGTATAAATAAATACTTCTCGTAACAGACCTGGCCGGAAACATTTTCAACACACCCACAATTACACTTAAAATAAGATGCACAAATATATCTTAGTAGCGATAAATGTGCGTAAGTAACGCCAATACCCATTTTTACTATAACATAATTTCTCATGCCCACTACCAGTAGGCAACGTCATATCACGTTGATTACTGACTATGAGACGACAATGACAGTGTCGCTTTAAATTACATTATATGAATCTAATAAATCAGCGTTTCAATGATATGTCGTCACAGCAAAAACTAATCATTGTCAGATTAGTATAATCTAATCTCAAATTAGACTCCTGTCGTTTGTATGATAGTAAAAAAGTTATTTATTCAGTGAAAACAGTTAAAATTCAAATGCAATCAATTCACTTAGACCCAAAGAAGCATTTATGTGAGTAAATTACTTTAATGCCATATTCGCAAAATAACAGCCATCTTGAAAAAAACCTAGCACGAAACTAATTTTTAATTTTTTTTTTTTTTATTCAGGAAGAACAGTGTTTGGTACATTTTGATTAAGATTAGAATATAAATGTGTGTTACGTCATGTATCTTTGTGATTCTCCGCCCCCAACACTAGGTTTCCTAAGAGCCTGTATAGCTAACAGCGACCCTCTCCAGTAACACATAATAAACCTTATAGGTAATTTACTGTCATCATTATGTTGTCTTCTTGTTTAAGAAATTTAATCGTAGTATTACTTATGATATTTATATTCCAAAGCTTTTCTACTCAGCATGTTCCAATGAACAATAGGTACTATATAAACTAACTGAAAAGATCTCTGCAAGTTTTACCTGTGCAGGAAAGCCAGCAGAATGTTTACGGCGTTTCGGTCGCGTAGATCAGGCCAGGCGACATTGCAGCGTGCACTGTGCTAGCCTTACGATGGGCTTTGGGTTCATTTACTTTCTGAATAATAGGGTTTGTATTTAATAGAGCTAGCAGACACATTAGGGAAGCCGATTTTTACTGTGCGGTGCTGGCGCTACTTTTTCTGGTCTTAACTTATATAAAGGATAGCCTGTCAGTGTTCAATCATATGTTATTTTAGTGCGTGAACGAATGCCGAACACCTTCACATTCACAGCCCCACGCTAAGTTAGATGACTTGTGTTGTAGGTGTCGGAACATTCACATCACAGATACAATCACACACAGAACCAGAAATACGAGTTTGCTTTGGGAAGAAAACTTGTGTTTCCACCGGGAATCGAAACCGATACCTGTTGCTTAAAGGCGAATGCTGGATGCGCGTTCGCTTTACTTAGCCAACGGGCAATTCAAAAAATAATTAAACAAATTGTTGTTGTTGTACTAAAAAATCCTATAAATAGGTACATTCAAAATGTGAGTTCGACAGACGTCATCCTTAGATATTTTTATACCATCTAATTTCACTGGAAACAATCCTCTTCATTCCAAAACAGTAATGTTTGCACTCTTTTGGGGGTTGATTGACTGTCAATAATGCGATACTTACCCTTATGGACTCTACTATAGAGTCCTGCAATCAAATCTGTGTTCAAATAAAAGAATGAAATGTGCTCCAAGCAGATAATTTTAGCTTCAAACAAGTCTTTTCATCCACATTAACTTCCCTAAGTATTTAGCGAGCACATTGTTCTAAGTATCTAATACCGTCACAAAACAGGCAAAGCTCACGCCAGCTTCTGCCAGCGTGGGGCATATGCCGTGTGCATAATATCAGCAGAGATCGGAAGCCTCTTAAACACACGCCTATAAATACTTAGCTAAATACCTGGACCTAGTAAGGGGAGGATAACTTAATTAGAGATTTTTTTAATTTTTATAGATTTTTTTTTTTATAATAAAATTGGACAAATATTGTACCTACTATAATATTATAAATGTGAATGTAAGTTTGTCTGTTACGCTTTCACGTGAAAACTACTTAACCGATCATAATGAAACTTTGTACACAAGGAGGTATTAGGAGTAACATAGGATACTAATATTAATTTTTTTTAGGCAAATATTTTAACCCCATCGCAGAGAAAACAAAAATCACGTTCTTCAACTTTTGATTTGCCTACACTCATGCACGTTCAAGAACAATTAACTGTTAATAATCCATTATTATTAAAACTAAAAATGTACAACCATATATCACTTTCGCGTCAAAACCTAGTTCTGTTCATTGGAAAGAAATAATTAAAAAAAATATTATTGAGTTCGTAAACAACAGCTATTGCCAACCATTATAAAGCATGGACACTAAGAATAACACGTTTAGGAAAACAAAAAAAAATCGGCAGTGATATTTTTTCATTTTCACGGCAAAACCAGGGACAGCTCTGACTTCCCTTTAACTATGCGGTGACCACGAGTCCCGCAAAAACTGCAAGAGCGCCTCTTTACGAGGCCCGCACGCTTGCATTACTACACTACGGGTTTAGTGGACAAAGCCAAACAGATATTAAATTCAACGGTGTACGGGCTCCTTAATGACTGCTTTGTCTCAGGTAGTTAAGTTTTTGGAGAAGAGCTTTTGAGGGTTTTGTCCTTGGAGAACATCTGGTTAAGGATTGGTGATACTTCAAGGATTTTTCTCAAAATTTTATTACTTTTTGTATAACTATTAATGGCGAATGATATACATAATAAGATATATGCTTGAGATTTAAATACGGAATAATCTCCCAAACCTTATTGTATAATGTGTAATAACTAATAAGTATAAAAGCATCTAAAAGCATAAAAAATATATTGACATTCCATTATACTATTGTGATTGAGGATGTCGATAGTATAACACTGTTCGATTATCATTCTCGAGATGGCTGTAATTTTGCGAATCTGGCGTCATTAACATTCATTTGTTTCTCTTTGGGACCCATCTGAATAAACGGTTTTGATCGATTTGATTTAGATTGACGAACCCAAATGACAAAGTAACGCCAAATCCTTTTTTGGCGATATATTTGAATGGTAAGGAAGATGAATATATTATTTTAATAATTATATTTGTAATAAACCCAAACTCACCTGATGGTAAGCGACGATGGAGCAAGCTTGCCTAGAAGATACCTATTCACTCACGAATTGAAGACTTCCATGTTGTACTCATCAGGAAACACCGACTTAGGCAAGGAGTTCCATTCCTTTGCAGTTCGCATAATTAATGTGGAATACCGTGTCATCGTTCATAGTACCGCTCTAAGCTGATCAATCAAGTAATCACTTTAAAAAAAAAATAGCTCTCAAAACAATCAAATTGTATGATCAGCGTTTGTCAGAAGACTGGCGTTTATTGTAAGACTAGCAATATGGTAAGTTAAAAAGTATGCTTTTATTTTTTAATTCTAGATAAACAAACTTTTGATCAAACTATTCTTTTTTTTCAACTGTACATTCACCGTATACTTGCAAAAAAATATTAACAATCTTCTTGTGTTTTAATCAAGCATTTGGCTACTTTTATTCCTGTTTAATATGTATCACGTTCAAATCAAAATAACCGGAAGTCATAAGTATCTCTGAAAACATCACATCTCAACATATCACCCGTCCAATCATAAATCCGTAGCCATAACCGATACAACCGCTTCACTACAAATAACATGCTATACCAATAATATTTATACGTTAAAAAGCTATAGCAACGTTCCCGTGAATCAGCCGTTTGAAATAATAAATCCGTCGTTGAACGCGCGTAAAACAGTACATATTTTGTTGTAGGATTTAAATCAAGGAACGGGCGGGTGCGGTGGCCATCGTTTTTTAATAATGGTGGAAAATTATGAGATAAATTGATTCTAATTATTTGAAAAGGGTTTTTCCTTTGCGGTAAAACTATTTCTACTTAAAATGGTCAAACAATTGTTCAAACGGTGATTCGGCTTAGGTATAATGCGGTATCTTAACCAAATATTTAAAGGAATTGTGAAAAGAAGAAAACAACTAACATAGAATACCTTCACAATGAGCAGTACCTAAGATTTGTGCAGCATATTTAAAAAATATAGCATTTGTTTTAATGCCTACATTTTCTAGGATGAAATTCGATAAATTTTATTCAAATCCATTGCGCAGTTATCTTGTTTCAAACATTCACGCGAATACAAATATGCCTACTGCGTATTATTCTTTAATATATCTTATTAGTTAGAAATAGGAAAAAATAATGATTGAACGACGATCATGGAAAACCCGAAACAGAAATAGTAGAAGTAAACAGTAACTATAATCAAAGACAGAGATCGGCTTGATGAATTCTTAAAAAGGTAAATTTGTTTTTCTGGTTGTGGTTGTGATTGTGTGGGTTGTGAATATTTCCAGCACCTACGGCACAAGTCACCACTTAGTGTGGGGCTATTTATATTTATCACCTTCCATGGCGATTTTGAAAACGTCGACCATTTACTTTAAAATGTATTTATAGTGCTTAGTATTTACTCATATGACTGATGTAAACCATTTTAGCTGTAAATATTCGAAGACAGGTGCTACATATGAGAACGCCATTACATAATTGTTGGAGATCTTTGAATGTCGTATTTTTTATGTTCGATAGGCATTTAACTTCTATCTCACCTGATGAAAAGGTATGATGTAGCCAAAGATGTAGCATGCAGAATATACCTATTCACTCTGGACTTGAAGACTCCCAGATTATACCGTTCGGAGAGCAAAGACTAAGTTTGTTCTGGACAGTACATAACATGTACTAGTAGCAAAGTTATTATGTTTTTTAACAAACTTGAAACAGTAACATCATTGTCACTCTACTCGCGGCACAGTTGTGTCGAATGTTTACGCCCGCCTCGAGATCTCGGCGCGAGCAATTCGTCATCGCGAGAATGAATCGCTCATCGCCCGCGTGCAGTGTGAACACGCCCTTATGCATGTTGTAGAGGCGACGGAGATTACAGAAATAATCTTTTTCTTCCTCATACTCTGAAGAAGTGTAGCATTTTTGGCGTGTTGGAAGGATCGAAAAACAAATTAAAAATGAGAATAACCAATTTCATTGGGTCCGATCACGGAAGAGGGTCCCTCTTCCGTGGGTCCTATGATCCGTTTAAGATGAAATGTTTCGAAGTAAAACTTCTTATGGGAGGGCTTTGAAATTCTGATCTGCGACCTTTTTGTGTGACGCTAAGTACTGTGATGAATAATTTAAATGTGTCCCTGTAATAATACTAAAGTTTCACTCTGCTAAGAGACACCGCTGTATGGTGGACATGCCGCAAATGCGCAATAAGCGTTTTGCCTCCGTATTCATTGTGCGAACCGCAAAGGAATGGAACTCTTTACCTGAGTCGGTGTTTCCTGATGAGTACAATATGGGAGTGTTCAAGTCGCGATTTAATAGGTATCTTATAGGCAAGCTTGCTCCATCGTCGACCACATCGTCGCTTACCATCAGGTCAAAAGTTTGCCTAACTTGATTAAAAAAACCTTCTATCGTGTGTCTTTACGACACACCCTGTTTTTGATTATTATTAAATTTATTACGATATATATGTATGTAATATTTTTTGTTTATTTTTTAGTGTATATGTATTTTATGAACATAATTATTTAAGATCTATCGGTAATTTTAGCTAATCATCTTACTTTCTTTTGTCTCTCTCCCTCTATACCTTATTGATGCACGCCTACACCCCTCTTCTCGTCTACCATGTGTGGTTGACTGGTAGAGAATGCCCCTAGCATTAAGTCCACCTTTTTTACTTTTTGTTCAATAAAGAATTAAATAAATAAATTTGAAACAAAATTCTAAATATTGCCAATCCTTTTCGATATCATAAGGTAAATATATGATATTATTTTTCTAATATATAAAATTCTCGTGTCGCGGTATTTGTCACCAAACTCTTTCGAAACGGCTCGACCGATTTTTATGAAATTTTATGTGCATATCGGGTAGGTCTGAGAATCGGTCAACATCTATTTTACATACCTCTAAATGTTAAGCGTGGTCCAAACCAATTTTTTTTTGTACAACATTTCTTTTTTTTTGCAATAATGAATATGACAAAACTATATTTGCCGGGTCAGCTAGTTTTCTTATAAAAGTTTCGACCACGTTCATTATTCGTTGTTGGTTAGAATTTCTACCACAAGCATCAAGCAATACTCGAATAAGACGCAATGATTGGCTGCGCTCAATCTTACTCGTCACTCGCCGCCTGCGCAGCTGCGAACTGACAAACACACTCACAACTCTGATTTACTTATTGATTTGTATCGATAATGGATGAGATTATTTTCGAGAAGTGTTATTTAAGATCAGAAGTGATGATAGTGCGTCAGACGAAAATTATACAATACAATACAATACAAAACACTTTATTGTGTATCAAAAAATATAAAAAATGACAAATAAAATATCACAATCATCGTGGCAGTACAATTGGCGGTCTTATCGCATAAAGCGATCTCTTCCAGACAACCTTTGGATGGACAGTAACAGAAGAATGAATAGACGGTGGTGTACAATAAAAAAAATATATAATTATCTTCACGATGTTCCAAAAACTATCTATTTCAGTCATTTTAGGCAAAGCGTGACCTAAGGCCAAAAAAAATGAATGTAAAAAAATGCGCCGCCGAGTTTCTTCTCGAGGCTGTAATTTTGCGAATCTAGCAGAAGAGCCATTAACTTTCATGAGTGCCTCTTTGAGGCCCATTTGAATAAACGATTTTGATTTGATTTGAGGCTTAGAGTATGTATAAGATGAGTTTGAAAACTATCGCGAGTGTTATTAATAAATCTATTTTCTTTCTTTCTTTATTAATTATTAATGTTTACTAACCGGCTGGTACTCGCGGCGGTTTTGTCGGATTTTCCGACTAGTTTCGGGCATGTACAATGCCCATCATCTGGGAGGTGGCCGATCGCCATCGATCGGCCGGAAAATCCGACAAAACCGCCGCGAGTACCAGCCGGTTAGTAAACATTAATAATATATATAAGATTTGAGGTAAGATAGCGGTCAAACGCTAACTTATACACAAAGTTTAGTAAGTGTGCTTTTACTCAAATATGTACATGCAGTCTGAGAGATAAAGTAGAATTTTCTTTTTTGACTACCAAGTTAGCGAGGTGGGTAAGTCTCTGCCCTCTGCGCCGTAGATCCTGGGTTTGATTCCCGGCAGGAGCACAATTTTAATTCCCAAGGAAGGAGTGATTGTGTATGTTATGTAAATGTTTCCGGCACCCACGATACAAGTCTTTGAACTTAGTGTGGGGTTGTGAGTGTGAATGCGTTTGTTTATTGGTTTATTTTAGGAGCAGTCTCAGTAAATAAGAGCATTGTATACATTTTCACCTGTTACGTTTTATTAAAAATTGAAATATCATATTATTTTTTTAATAAAACATGTGTGTTATAAATACAACTAAATTTAACTGCCCAATGGCTTAGTTGTTTGAGCGTTCGCCTTCTAATCAGGAGTATCGGGTTCGATTCCCGGCGGGAACACAAGTATTCTATACACTAAAAAGTGAACATTTTCTTTTACATGGATGACATTTTTTTTTCCAATTAGTTTTATTTAAAATCAAAACAACATGCAAATAACACATTTCAAATATGACATTTATATATAAAAAATATTAGATATCTTCTAGGCAACCATGTTACATCTTTGGCCGCATCTTCACTTTCCATCAGGTGAGATAATGGTTAACTCGCCTAACTAGTATAAAAAAAGACTTTTCCAAATCGGCTCATAAATGACGGAGCTCTGAGGTAGAACCTGCTGCTTTTTTTGAAGTAGGTTAAAAATAAAGCACAACAAAGCGATCTCAATCGCTGCCCATATTTTAGGAACGTGTTTAAGCTTAAGCAAAAAAATAATTTAATTATGTTGTAATTTGTCCCATTAAATCCATTTTTTATTCATGACATTGGTATTAATATTTATTTACTTATGTTGTGGTTAAAAATTTTATAGTTAAAAGTTTATAGTTTTTTTTTTTTTTTACTTGAGTTACCTATCAGCTCGATGTCTTGTAGGTAACTTGGTTCTTTGCTGTACATAGTTTTAGTTTAGTTTTAGGAAATATAGGCAATTGGTCCGTAGTAAGGCGTATATCTGAAAAAAAATAATTATAGTCAACATTATCATATACAAAAAATCTACTTATGTATTTATAAATTGTATTCCAAGTAAAAGCTTGGACTGATTGATATTTATGTATTAGGCTTATTAACCCAACATTTGGCCACATTCTAACCGGGTATTAGACGAAGACTTAGACTCATTCCATAATATATTATATAATTATTGACTTTAGAACTAGATAAACTTATTAATAAATGTGTGTAATTTGTGTGTGTGTGTGTGCGTGAGATCCATTATTTAGAATCCTGCAAAAATAAAGAATTAAATATAAGATAAATTATCATCAATATAATAACATTTCCTAAAACTAAACTAAAACTATGTACAGCAAAGAACTAAAGTTAGTTTAGTTGACGATGGTAAAAGACCCGACGGCATGACTTTAATTCCATGGAAGATGGGACGGCCTTTAGTATGGGATGCAACTTGTGTCGATACTTTAGCTCCGTTACATCTTCCTGAAACACAGAATGGGGTTGGCGTCGCGGCAACTTCGGCAGAGCGGCGTAAACGGCGCAAATATGGAAACCTTGGCAGTGGTTACATATTTGAGCCGTTTGGTGTTGAGACACTGGGTCCGTGGGGACCGGGAGCTCATTCTATTTTCAAAATTCTATCAGAGCGCCTGGTTGAAGCGACGCGTGATCAAAATGCTGGCACTTATTTGGCTCAACGTATTAGCATTGCAATTCAGAGAGGCAATGCCGCCAGCATGATGGGAACGCTACCCACTGGTAGTGGGCTTGAGCACTTGAGTTACCTATAAGCTCGATGTCTTGTAGGTAACTTTAGTTCTTTGCTGTACATAGTTTTAGTTTAGTTTTAGGAAATATAGGCAATTGGCCCGTAGATAGTACATTATATAATAACATAATGTTTTGTGTTTAGTTCGTTTACTATGTTGTCGTCATAAGATACTTACTAAGTCTTGTACAATTTTATATTTATGTATGTGTATTGTACTTTTTATCTTATATTTTAATTATGTATGATGATATTATATATTTATATTTTGGTATATTTGTTGTATGTTATGTGAATATATGTTGGTATATTTTAAATCATAAATAATAGATATTAATCCCTTATACTGCACTACCACGAATTTTTCTGCACCTTTTCGGTTGACTGGCAGAAAATGCTGTATTAGCATTAAGTCCTCCGTGTACATATGTATTGTGCAAAAGAATAAATAAATTAATTAATTATCGTTATTGCAAGATACGAGATTATTATTAATTTATTTATAAAGATATAACACCAACATCACATAACCAAATATTGTTAATGACAATGATGGCTTTTATGTACATAAGCATTTGACAAATCCGAATAAATTAAAACTCACTTGAAAACAATAATTACAGAACAGGCCTTTCATTTCACACACCGCAATCAAACACAGAGTTGCGCATTAAATACAATTAATTAACAACAAAAATGTGGGTAGATTTATTTTAGATGAGGAGCTGCTGCTAAAATTAATCACTTTCTAATTTCTAACTTTCATATTTATATTATTTCAATCACATCCTTTTTTAAAATTTGAAGTATATGCTATTAAAATACACAAGTCTCCATACATAGCTCCAAAATAACTGTGGTCATAAATTAACAGTAGCCTTATGCTGGGAGTGCAAAAGGTTTAAGTGCACTGATGCTTGTTCCCAATACCTTGGTAAGTATTTTTACTTTTTTTTGTAAGTCATAGTCTATATTATATTTAAATAAAAAGAGAAAAGCAGAAAGTTAAAAACATAGTTTTAAAATAAATTAAAATACTTAAGAAGATCAATTGAATACGACTTTATATTCCAGAAATCACTACATACTCAAAACATAACAATCAACTCTAGATTTTATTATGAAAACGTCGTGTAATTACTAATCGTCTCAAGTAAGCACTAACCGGCTATTTATAACGTGAAATTGTCGAAATCACTCTGACTCGGCCTTGCTCACTTGCGTTAGCATATACTTACGAATACCTCGTTCTTCTTTTAGAAAAAGGACGTTAGTAAGTTGGTTTCTTACGATGCAATCCATGGCCAGGTGCAACTCACAAAACTGGCAAGATAATATTCAATAAAATATCACGTGATAGCCAGCTAGTACCTACTTAACACTTCCGTTCACATTTAACTGCCGTGATACGACACAGTCTAATGTAAATGGCAGTATAAATGTTTGTATCAATAACGGGATATTTACCATGTATTTGTTTGTTTTGAGTTTCCGATATTTCGGCACTGTTGCAAGCACCATGATCACGGAGTAACTGTAGTAGTGCGGGTGGATGAAAATTTAGATTTAGACAAGCATACGAAACGGTCTACTCGCTTTCGTTCTCGTTTAAACTTACATAGTATGAAGTATTAAAAAAATACATAAATTATTTTATTTAACAACTAATTAGCCATGCCATAGCTTTAACAAGTAATAAATACTACCAGTTTCTCCCAGCCTATCCATGCATACACCGCAGACATCGTGGCAACGGATCGCGGTGACTGTCAGTTGCCACAAAAACTAGATAAAAGCGATTAAAAGCTGTAAATAGTGCTGGTAATTAGTTGTTTCTGCGGTAAAATACGATTTTATTCAACTTATCAGTTACCAATTGGTCAAACAGTGAAAGAGGTAAATAAAACCAGAGCGGCAATCTTGTTAGAACATTAAGCACCTTTGCTCTAAGAACTGTCAAGGGCTGTTTATTTTAGCTATTATTTTTATTTGAATTATTTATGCATTGATAATATATTTTTTTTAATTTATTAAACTATATTTTTCTTTAGGTATATTAGTATTAATTAAGACTGCTTAATTTTCTGTATGTTTTTTACCTACTTTGGTAATAATTAATACCTGTATAAAGACCCAAGTCCTGCTATGTAATTACGTAGCAATTTATTTTTTTCTTTATATTTTATGCCCACCTAGTTTTATTTTTTTCTTTTCTAGTTGTATGAATAATTCGTGCATACCTTTAATAATATTAACCCTTAACTGGTATCGTGGGGTCCAATTGGACCCCACCACAAACATTTTATGCTACAAAAGTTTTATTTTTCGACCTACGCGTACGCGCATCCATGTAATCTCATTACGTCGCATGCTGCGGCGGGTGCCGGACGTACGGCGCTTGGTTTTTAACTGGAAGTGAAGGAAATGACGACGACTAATATTTTTTAGGTGAGGTTATGCTTGTAATTTTTTTTTATATTTCATTGATCTCAGAATATTTTCCTGTTTTATTTGGGTTTAAGATATGACTAAGTCTAGAAAAGAGTTATTGTTTTAGTTTTCTTATATTTTCATATTTTATTTGATTTATAAAATGCCACCTACAATTTGTTAAGTACTTAAAACCGTAGACTGTAAAGTTATGTGATTTAATATGTATGATCATGATAAATGTAAATAAAAAGTTGATAAATATATTTGGAAAAGACTATTATTTTAAAATATACATACTTTAAATACAATTCGTATATAAAATACCAGTTATCCGCATTTTTTTCTAATGGGGTCCATATGGACCCTCGATACCAACTGTGCCATTTAAAATATCTATACCAGCTAAGGGTTAAAAATGGGAAGATACAGTCCTATTACATCATATGTCAAGTAAACAAAACGGGATCAGATGTATCTATTAGGCAGACATTCCATGCCATCTAACTTGGTTTTTGTTCTAGAGCCTTTTGTAGATCTTGTAAAAGCAGAGGACAGCATTATTACTGCATATTTACGAAAATAATCACATTACGTGCCCGAATGCTAGTCCGATTGTGATCTTTATAAACAACGTGAATTGAAAAGTACACCAACAAATTCAGATTTGTACACTATTTAAATGTACATTATTTATTTAAATGTACATTATTTATTGAGTTCATTTGTACATTATTTAAATGTACAAATGAACTTAATAGCACCAAACTTTTAGGCACCTGCTTAGTTTTTTCTATTTATGATTGACATACCTCCATTTCGCTTGAATCGTTTCGCGTCTTCGTTTATCATCCGTACTGCGAAGTAGTGGAACTCATTGCCCGCGTCTTTGTACCCGAATGGAATAATCTGGGAGTCTTCAAAGCATGAATAAATAGGTATCGTCTAGGCAAGCATGCTAGATCTTCAGCCGCATCATCGCTTTCCATAGGGTAAGGAGTTCAAATAATTGCCTATCGAGTATAAATAAAACTGCTACCTTCAAGACATTCCATGGTATTTGTTTCCAGATAGACAAAGGATTTGTATCAGAGCACCTTCACACCTTTAGCTAGAAATAATACAGAAAAAAACCTTTTCTCCACACATACTAACCACATACAAGTTTTTTTTTTTCTTACTATGAGGTACCAATCACGTTTGGTACACCATTGCAATTACGATCTAGCCTTAAGACTAATAGGTAATTTATTTTGACCTAAACTGCTAAGTAGAGTAGTATATTAAGAATGTGTCCAATAACACTTTTCTTACAGTCTCTATTATCGGGAAGACACTTTGTTCTTGTGTTCTATGTTAATAGCACTCACTATATTACACTGTCACATCACTACACTAGCTCAAAAGGTTTAGTTCTTTTGAGTCTTCTCACTAAGTCTGTGTTGTCGAGGAGCTGGATTGCCTCAACATTCACATGGTGATGAAGTATTTGTTCATGAGCTTCGGCGAGTTTTTTTACATACAAGTAATTAATGATAATTGATTAACCTATGATGGGGTTTGTCTTTGGAACAGCTTACCTGTCAGTATCCGACACTCTCCATCACTGTACTCATTTAAAGAAAAAAAAAAAAAATCTACTTATTTCAAATTGGTATTAAGTTATAAATTTCGGTATAATATCTTATTAATATTTAAGTTTTATTTGTTTATATATTTATATATATATATATATTTATATGTGTGTATATTTATGTATTTCTTACATATTTGGTATATACAACTTTATTTTTTGTTTAGAACTGTAGTACACCACAGTCCCAAAATGATTTTGCTATCTCCTCTCCATCCAAAGGTTGTCTGGAAGAGATCGCTTTAAGCGATAAGACCGCCCATTGTACTAGCCTAAGTTATTTTCAATGTAATTGTTTGCTGTTATTTTCTTTTTTAATTGGTGTACAATAAAGAGTTCATCTATCTATCTATCTATCTATGATAGATATATATAATAAAAGCTAAATATAAAATAAATCAAAATCCCTTATACAAATAATGAAAACAATGCTTTTGACAATAGAGCCCGTTCATTATAATTATCATTCCATAAAATCGAGCGCGTTCTAAATTTTGGTCGAATTTATTTATTTATTGCTTTTATAATACGTCCGAGTATATATCACGCGGCTGTCATAATGTTGGGCGATAATGCAGAATTTGCGGTTACGGAAATGCGTGGAGTAGATAATGGCCTCGATTCTGATGTCACACACTAAATTAAATTTAAACTATTCCTGTCTTTTACAAAATAGGAACACAAGACAGAGATAGCATACTGCTGTGCTGTCAAGCTAGTCAGAACTTAGATGTCTATGCAAGTTTAGTCGAGTATGTTATTGGTGTTGACTAAAAACACGCGCCTTTCTGCTTCTGCTGTTCATATTATAATTGATAAACTAGCGTGACAGCACTAAAATGTATGCTATCTCTGACTTAAAAAAACTCATTCTTTCTGTCACTTACTCCACAAGAACACCAGGTGTTGTAATGTTAGTAGGCACCATACATATTTTTTTGTAATATTTAATTCTCTGTAGTAGTTTGAGAATTAATGTATGGGAATTTTATCTTTTGAGAACAAAATAATGTAGTACTTTGGGAACAACCCAATTGTTCTATGATATTATTGAAAACTAGCTGACCCGGCGAACTTCGTACCGCCAATAAAAGTTGTCTGAACTTTGACAAACATAATAATATGCTATTTACTATTTATAACATATGCTATTATTTCAATCTGCTTGTATGGAAAAATAAAACAGTTGTTTAACTTTTTTCCTTGCTATTTCTTAATATTGTCTCACGTTTTAAACCTTCCTTGGACTTCTACAAATATTTCAAAACCAAAATTAGGCAAATGGGTTCAACGGTTCTCGAGTTTTTGTAAGGATAACAAACGTTAATTCATTTTTATATATATAGAAAATGATATAAAATCTTTAGCTCGAGTCGTCTCCACGCCGCTCCTGCTCCACAATGCTAAAATATAGAAGATAGAAGATGATATAAAATCTTTAGCTCGAGCCGTCTCCACGCCACTCCTGCTCCACAATGCCAGCAGCGCGGAGTAGTAAAGAGAGGCGTCACAATAATTCTCCCACATGACAATGCTTTAATGTGCGTTTGATTCATCCGCAACGAAATGAGGTTATCATTTGCAGGACGCTGTTATAATGAATTTTGCTATTGTGACCGCTCGCCGCCCGTTTTGCGTATTTATTGCCGTTAAATAACGTAATTTACAAAGAGTTTTTGAATGCGGGTTGGGAGTGAATGTTTTGGTCTGGCAGATGATATAGCTAGGTTGAAATTAGTATTTTTTGTGAAAGATTCTCGATTCGTCGCTGAAAGCAAATATCTTAAAACTGACAAATCTGAAACACGCGGAAACGCGGTTGGAACAAAGTTCTATAACGGGCACAATGAAATATGTTTATTTTATTTTATTTTTCTTGTTATATTTAGTCACAATTTTTTTATTAAAATAAAATTTTCCTTAAACTGTCGTATCAGAGAGCTTAAAAGGACATAATTATGTCGTGGGATACGTGGCACAATAAGAAACATTAATTTCATTTGATTTTTTTTTTGTCTTACTATGTCAACATGTCCCAATATTAAATTATCCAGGGAGTTTTGTCACGAAAGTGAAAAGATGGCGATACAATTTTGTATGTATTTTTTTTATAAAACTTTTCTTCGATTGATCATATTTGAAGGATAATCGTTAAAAGTTCCTGAAAACGTATGAAAGTAGGCAAATCATACAAAGTTGAAAAACATTGTTTTTGTTTTCGCTCCAAAACTAGTAGATAAAGTTACTACTATTTTACCAGGGCATAACTTAACCATTATGACTGATTTACTATACTTTGACTGGTGGGACTAGTCTAGATGAACTTGAAAAATAGTTATTAGGTACTTGACATTGGTTAAACATCTAGTTTTCGGAACTAACATTTAAAAAAATCCATCTCTTTTTCTGTTACTTAAAATTAAGGGAGAGCCCCTTTTTTGTTAATTAATTAGAAATTTCCAAAAATCCTAACTCACCAAAAATCTTTTGAAGCCTTCGAATCAGCTTTCCTCGGCGTATAAGCCAAGCGTTCTTCAACTGGACCCTATTTACTTGTATTTAATTATTTCTACACATAGATCAAGACAATATTGCAAATGCGTCATAGCGATGGCTTTTTCGGTCTAGCTCTCATTCGCCAAGTGTCCGGAGTGTAACATGCGATAAGGAACTTCCGTTCCAAAAATTGTAACCAATAAGAGACTGACCTAGTGGACCTAGTGTTCGCGCCGCATGGACTCTAGGTCACAGTGGTGAATACATTTTAATTTAAAAAAACTACGCTTTGGGCGCAGTCAAGCCAGGCGAGCACAGGAAAATACCCTACCACAATGGCAATATCATGTGCTTCTGCCACGAACCGAACTGTAGATCCACGTGGCATAGAAAGCATGAACTTGTCAATTGCGCCAAGATTAAAACAGATTACACCGCATTGCCATTTGTTCAAACTCATTGATATAAGTGGCACTCGATCCTCTCAATGATAAACAGACCCCGTCCTGTACTACATCAACGTCACTATATATTCTGAACTTCCCAGTGACATCCAAACTGTATAAATCTTTGCTGAAACAAAGACGCAGCAAGACCGTCCTATTCATCAATCCAGTGTACTACTACGTCCAATGTGCTACGTAGTAACTATTAAGTGGTCTGTGGTAACACCATCCAATCGACTATGTCTCAAACTGTCTCATGTCCCGACCTTCCTTGACTAGTGGGCGAATACTAGTCGGTAACGAATTCGTTTGGATTAGTGAGGTGAGAGTGTCGATACTCACTATCGATGGATTTGGTGCTTGGAGATTATCGATACCTAAATGAGACTGGGAATTTGGTCAGTATAATTCAATTATGAGTCTAAATGTGTATGTAATTCAAAATACTCGTATGTTCTAATAATAATTCAATCAACGAAACCCAAGCTTTCATTCAGCATACGAGAAATAACATCACATGTTCATGAGTGTACACGTACATGCTCGAAAGAAAAATTTTGGTGACTGGCTCATAAAGTAATTGTTTTTATACTATTAAGGAATTCATAAACAGAGACAAACATATTTTTAAGTAAGGCTGAATACATTGTTTCTAATATAGGTATTATCTAAAATTATAATAATACCTTTTTGACATGTATACAGGCAAATAAACGTTTGAGTTTAAGTGAGAAACGTAGGTTAACAATTTCAATCAAATAGCGAGTTAAAGTTTTTTTTAATTCTTAATCATATAATAAGTAGATACCTGGATGACCGAGCTTTGCTCGTTCTCGTTAAAGCGACGTTTTCTAAAAATTAAACCTAGCTTAATCGATTTATCGCCCTCGAAACCTCCTTCATACTTAATAATATATATTATAATTATGTATTATAAATTAACACTTATAACATAAACGCTTTAACACTCGCATCCCCTCACAAAGTTAGATGACTTGTGTCATGGGGGCCGGAAACATTCACATCACACAAACAATCACAACCAGAACAAGAAACAAATTTTCTCCCCAAGTAAAATGTGTGTTCTTGTCAGCAATCGAACCCGATACCTTTGCTAAGAAATCAAAATCAAAAATCAAAAAATCGTTATTTCACATGGGCCTCAAAGACGCACTCATGAAAGTTAATGATTCTACTGCCAGATAACGGTAGCATAGAAGGTCATTTACCGAAGTTAACGGGCAGTTTTTCTATTTCCCGTAACAAGCATAAAAGAAGAAAAGACTTATAATGGTATTTTCTATCTCCATACTGCTGACACTTCAAGTCGTACAACCCTAAATCTCGCATGCTAAAACTAAGACGGACATCGCGACAGGGCCCTTATCAAGTGTGGCCGTTATTTACGGCCCGGACTGAATTATGGCCAATTTACAGACAGTCATTAGGGCCTTAATGGCCTGAAGGTGTCGGGAAAGTGGCCGGGATAAGTTTGCGTCGCGTCAGCGTTTTCAACTGACGAAGAGGGCTGAGTTTGCTATTGAAATATAGCCCTCGTGTGAGGCCACGGATGCATGTATATATAAATTGTTGAAGATCTTGATAAGCTGGATTTTGCTATATTATTATTTACAGATACGTTCATCATCCGTACAGCGAAGGAGTGGAACTCATTGCCTGCGTCTCAGTTCCCTGAACAGTATAATCTGGGTGTCTTCAAGTCTAGAGTGAATAGGTACCTTCTAGGCAAGCATGTTCCATCTTTGGCCGCATCGTCACTTTCCATCAGGTGAGATAGCGGTTAAATGCTTGACTATTCAGTATAAAAAAAAAAGATTCAATTAATCTAAAAACCTTCTTGGCGGGCGTCAGCGAGACAACTTACCAAAGCTTCGTCACAATCGGATGAATTGTGGAACTCATGGTGGAAGTCAAACATACAAGAAATTATTTTATTATATAGATAGGATACCAAACAAATAAAAATATACGATGTTTTTTTTTTGTAAATATCTACCATGTAGTTTTTTTTAATTTCTTCTTTCAATTTTAATCCTTATTTATACAAATCATCATCATCATTCAAATACAAATCAGGAAAATCAACAAAATGGAAACTAATAAATAATAATTAAGTATATATACTCGAGTTATATTTTCTAAAAATAAACTATAATTTTTTATTTAATATACTTACAGCAATAGAGCTCACTACAAATCGCCGAGTTTACAGGTAACTTAAGTGAGAGTAATTATCAGTTGATTTATCTTTTAGATTGATATAACTCATGTTGTAGAATATTACAGAATATATCAAATCGAATGTGACTGTTACAAAGTTGAGCACAATCGATCGGAATTACGCCACCTAGGGAAAAGTCACCAAACTACTAAACAAAGTACAACTACTACACGTTAGATGGCGCTGTAAGCAATAGCAATGGTAAAGAAGTCAGATATCAGAAAATATTTATTGTAAGTCTGTCTTGCGCAGGAGGCAGGGCTACCGGTCAGCTGTTTTGTCTACTTTGCTTCTGTGGTGGTTCTGCCGATATTTCAAACTAAGCTTTTCCTTATCTACTCATGAGAGTAAGAAATTCACGGCATATTAAGTGCAAGTCACCCAGAATTAAAATCCAGTGAACAATAACTGTGTCCCAAGGTTTCAAATGTGTGAAGGTGATGAATTGGGATAATAAGTAGCTTATATGTAAATCCCGGATAAAGTGATTTCATTCTGATTTCATTTAAAAATTGTTTGCGGCGTGAAAATAGGATAAACACACATACGTAATAACTTAATCACAAACACATTTAACATTTTGCATGTTTAGTATTTTACTACTACTTTTGTCTATTGTTAAATAGACAAAAGAAATAAATTGTTACTCAAACATGATTCGTTTAGTATATTACGTATACATTTTTGATATTTTCTTAAATATATAAAAGTACCTAAAATGTCACATTTTTTTTAATCTAAAGTAAATTTTTGGAATTTTGGATTGTGCGTGGAGACGCGGCGGTGTCATTACGACCATGATCTTGATAATTAAACACAAGCAAAGCTTTAAAAACCCGACCCGCTTTTATTTTGGGTTTGGATTGACCGATTTCGATAAAATTATATGGGACCACCTCTGAGGTATAATCTACCAAACAAAAAAAATCACCGAAATTGATTCATGATTGGCGGAGATATGGCGTAAAATACATACAAAAAATAGCCTAATTAAGAACCTCCTTGTTTGAAGTGAGTTGAAAATAAATATACACAACTGTGTAGGTACTTGCAAACAAATAATATTAATATTTTCTAAACAATATGGTAATTTGCCCAAAAAAATCCTAAGAAATAAAACGTCATTAATTTATGTTTGACCTACCTCTAGTTCGCTTGAAGCGTCGCTTCTACGTTTATCACCCGTCCTGCGAAGGAGTATCACATTTACCTCACCTTCGTTCTCTGAACGATATCTTCTAGTCAAGCATGCTACTGAATGCTACATCTTCGGCCGCATCGCCACTTTCTATACGGTGAGATAGTACTTAAATGTTTGACATCGAGCAAAAAAAGGTTTTTTTAGTTAGCGTGCATAAATACTTGTGCTTTTCGGGCAACAATCAAATGTAGGTTAAGCATGTATCTTCTTATACATCTTTTGTCATTGCTTCAGCCTTCAGGCCTTAAACCCAGAGAAACACCAAATGCTTGTAGATGGAGGGCGTGTCGATAGTAATCCGGGCCCGGCCCGGGGACGTAACCGTTAATGCCTTAATCTTGAGATGGTGGACTTGCCCGGGATAGGAAACTATGGATAAGACTAAAAAGCTCTAAAATATTCATGTATTTTTTATACGCACCATTAACTTGTCTAAATCTTGGGTGCCGAAAACATCAAACAAACAATCATTCCCTAAACCAAAACCACAAATGTAAACATTGTTCAACAAATTACATATCCCACTTTATTGTTTTAAGGTCGTAATAATACGTATACTATTATATTAAATTAAACTAAAAACTAAATTAAAACTAACCTAAAATATCTATAACTTGTACAAAATATAATCTAATCGACCGCTGCCAGTTGGCAAAGTACCCAAAATGCTGGCAGCATTGCCATTAATTGCCACGTTGAATGGCAATGTTCAATCTTTGTCCAAAATATTTGCCAGCATTTGGGCCACGAGTTGCTTCGACCAAACGCCCTGATAATTCTTTGAAAATTGTATGTGCTCCCGGTCCCCAAGGTCCCAAAGTTCAACCCCAAAAGGCACAATTATATAACCACTATCAAGATTTCTATATTTTTAAACACCAGTTTCAATCAATCAATCAATCAAAATCGTTTATTCACATGGGCCCCAAAGAGGCACTCATGAAAGTTAATGAATCTATTGCCAGATTCGCAAAATTACAGCCATCTCGAGAAGAACCTGGCAAGAAACTCGGCGGCGCATATTTTTTTCAATCATTTTTTTTTTTTTTAAACATTCTTAATCTCTAATACATAAGTTTCTTAACCTAGGTGTTATTATGGTAGTCGCTAGAAAGAGCCTGTGCAGTTTGCCTCCATGCATCCTTGTCATTAATATAGTCTGTGGTTTTATAGTAGGCTTTCTTAATTAATGCCCGTTTTATTACAGATTTGAACTTTCCCAGTGGTAATTCAGTTACGATTTTAGGAATTCTATTGTAAAATCTAACACCATTTGCCATAAAAGATTTATTCGTTTTGCTTAATCTAAATGCGCGCACTGTAATTTTATGCTTATATCTAGTATTAAGATTATGTGCGTCGCTTCTTAATTTATATTTACTAATATTTTTGCGAACATGCATTATATTTTCAAAGATGTAAAGCGAAGGCATGGTAAGTATGCCTGTTTCTTTAAAGAATTCCCTGAGCGATTCGCGTGGACCCATATCATATATTGCACGAACTGCTCTCTTTTGGAGAATAAAAATAGTTTCAACATCGGCAGCAGATCCCCATAGCAAGATTCCGTAACTCATCAAACTATGAAAATATGCAAAGTAAACCAGCCTTGCCGTCGCTACATCAGTCAGCTGTCTAATTTTACGGACCGCAAAAGCAGCGGAACTCAAGCGACCTGCAAGCACATCAATATGAGGACCCCACTGCAGTTTTGAGTCCATAGTCAGACCTAAGAAAACAGTTTTCTTTACAAGATCTAATTTTTTGTTTTCAAGTGTAACATTTGCATCATGTGTAACATTTCATTTTTAGTTTCAGAAAGACGAGACGGTGCCAGGTTGTCTACGCAAGTTGCATCCCAAATCAAAGGCCGTCCCATCTTCCACGGAATCAAGGTTATTCCTCTGGCCTTATACGATCATCACGTGCGAGACCATTTGGTTCCAAAATAGCCGCACAGTTTGCAGTGGTAAGACACATCGTTCACACTTATATTATAAATCCTAAATTTTGTGTGTAAGTATAAGCGTATTAGTATTATTGTTTTCTTTTTCACGCTGTAACGGTTGTATGGATTTGGATGAAAGTTGGAATGTACCTACTTAGCTTATACCCTGGTGGTGAAGCGTCTTTGCCTTTTATAATATAAAAAATAAGTATAAATTATACATCTGTGAATAAATACTTCACTTTATATACCTAATATTCATATTGGCAAGAATCTTTGGATATTTGTGTACATTTGCAGTGTATTAGGCTCTCTGCTGACCACTGTTAGAGATCGTTCAAGGAGGATCCTAGAGATGGCGCTAGTTGTATCGAGTGACATTTTTTGCGCTCGCGATTTCCTTCGTGTGTGTCGTCTGTGTGTGGTTGACAAAAAACGCTCCGCTATTGAATTTTGTGACGTAGAAAACTAATTAAATAATTATCATCTAATTAACCAGGACTCAAAATAAAAACTTCATCGTGTCTATTGTGATCGACCACTTCTTCTGTGATATAAATTTGTGATCAGTGCCTCGTATATTTTCGGATGTTTTCGGATTCAAACTCGCCGGCCGGCGCGACGTGGAGTTGTGTGTGTGCATACAGTTTGCTGTAGTTCCTTTCTTGGGGAGCTCCGGAGGCGGTTTCGACGCAGTCGTAAGGTACGTGGGCTTAAATAAACACTGTAAATTGATTCGTGTATCCCTACTGATTTTTGCCAATGTTTTAATCCAAAATAATTTACCGCTATCATTAAAAATATTAATACGTAAATGGTGGGCTATTTACACGCCAGCGATTTTACTCGCGCCACCACCTGGTATAACAACTTTTTTACATGAATAATGCGGGCGAAGATGCGGGGCTATTAAGAAATATACAATAATTATAGTAAGTAAAGAAATGAATTTGTTAAAGTTTTGGCCTTCAATAAGCCAACAATTAAAGACAATTAAAATATTTTTTACTCATTGGTGAATGTAATACAATCAAAACAACTTAAAATCATTAAAATTTTATATTTAAAATCAAGTAAATGAGTGAATGCCCGTGATTCTGATGTCACACACTAAATTAAATTTAAACTATTCCTGTCTTTTACAAAATAAGAACACAAGACAGAGATAGCACACATTTTAGTGCTGTCAAGTTAGTCAGAACTTAGATGTCTATGCAAGCTTAGTCGAGTATGTAATTGGTATTGACTAAAAACACGCGCCTTTCTGCTTCTGCTGTTCATATTTTAATTGATAAACTAGCTTGACAGCACTAAAATGTATGCTATCTCTGTCTTGTGTTTCTATTTTGTAAGAGACAGGGTTAGTTTAAATTTAATTTAGTGAGTGTACATCAGAATCGAGGCCAATAACTGAAGTACAATGGCGTATCCATCCAAATCGAACGTTGCCCGACATCACCTTGAAGGTGTCTCGGCGAGCCATAACTCTTAACGGCGGAGGCGCCCTCGTCGACGCGTTGAGGAATTATTATTATGCGAATAAATACTCCAAATGTCACGACTAAATGTCCCCCCACCGCCCCAGTAATCCAGGGGACAAGGGGACAGGGGAAAGGGGCCAACGCTTCGATCTTGACTCGTAATAGTTTTAAATAGGGCCTGACTTGTGGACTCTGAATTGGTGCTTTTGGATGGCAGCAATTTGTTTTAAAGTCAATGCGAAATATTTTTATTATGTACTACTTCAGTTGAAAAAGTAGCAATTTGTCTTTCATACGAAACTTGTCTTTATTTTCAACCGACATCAAAAAAGGAGGTTCTCAATTCGATTGCATGTTTTTTTTTGTATGTATGTTACGCGATATCTCCGTCAATTATGAATCGATTTTGATGTTTTTTTTTGTTTGGTTATATATAGGTACTTCAGAGGTGGTCCTATATAAATGTTATCGAAATCAGTCAAGTTCAAAACCGAAATATAAGCGATAAAGTCGGTTTATTTAAGTTATGCTTGTAATATAATTATAACATTTTAAAATAATTATATTTTCTATGAAATTTGACTCAAAGGCACCTGCTATAAACCAGCAATACAATAACTCTTTACTGACACAAATAAATAGGAGTACAGAAAAGAAATAACCAATGAATAGGTACAATGTGCGGTCTTATCGCTAAGAACGATCTCTTTCAGACAACCTTTGGACAGATATGAATAATTTAGAGATAAACAGGGGTTGGTGGTGGGTAACACAAAGACTAGGTACTGAACAAACTACATAGACAAATTCACAATACACATATGATTATCCTGATATTTAGTATCATATATAATAATTAAAGGATACATCCTATTAATATTATAAATCCGAAAATTTGTGTGTAAGTAGGTTTGTTCCCTCTTCACGCTTTAACGGCTAAACGGATTTGGATGAAATTTAGAATTTACATAGCTTGTACTTAGGATTAACACATAGACTACTTTTTAACTTGATAATAGCGGGCGAAGCCGCGGGGCATGGCTAGTAATACATAAACTTACATAAACAAATTTATTGGTGTCAGTTTATGTATTGTAATTAATTATTATTGTACATGATAGTCCTACTTCGTATCACATTTTGATAGATTCTCGCTTACTGAAGCGGTCTTACGATTGGTGGATGCTTCAGCACAAACTATTCATTCCATTTTAAATTTCCATCTTAAAGGCAATGCCCATGATTACCCCGTCAAAAGCGAGATTAAACAAAGCATTACCTTGTTCGTGTCACCCTTTCTTGTCTTACAAAGGACAGGGCTTGAGGGATTACTGGGGGTTATGACTTGCCTTGATTTTAAACCATAAAAATATTGTGTACAATTTACGCGTACATACAAACATTCAAAAATATTATTTCTATGGACCGGCGAGACAAAATACTCATTGGCGACAGTAAGCTAATCGAGTCCAGGTTGCAAAGTCTTGGTGACCGACGTAAGGTGGCAAGTTTGTCGGTATTCTTTTGCTTACATTTTGGAGAGTGTGCACAGGAATTACATGAGTTAATGCTTCTATGCCCCTTTTACCATATACAAGACAAAGTATCTAACGTCATCTATTTATGATCGACATACCTCCAGCTCGATTGAAGCGTTGCGCTAACGTTCGTACAGCGAAGGAGTCGAACTCTTTACCTGCATCTATGTTTGCCGAACGTTACAATCTGGGTGTCTTCAAGTCTAGAGTGGCTTCAGCCGCATCGTCACTTTCTTTCAGGTTAGATAGTGGACAAAAACTTGCCTATCTAATATGAAAAAAAAGTTGCAACATGAAATAATTTACCTATATAAAATAGAATGAAGTTATGTGTAATTTTCAACTGACTTCAAATAAGAAGGTTATCAATTCGAACGTAAGTTTTTTTTTGTATGTATAATACGCGATATCTCAGCTTATTATTATTCAATTTTTAAGTTTTTTTTTTATTAGTAGAGTATATTTCAGAGGTTCCTTACAAATTTTGTCGAAATCGGTCAAGCCAAAACCGAAATATAAGCGATTAATTCGTTTTTTTTTAAGCTTTGCTTGCGTTTCAATCATACTGTCAATAACTTAAGTGTATCTATTAGGGGTTACAAAATATATTTACGATGAGATTTGTATTTCTACGAGGATAGCATTACTCTTCGTTTCAAGATTGTATGGAAGACGTTCTTTGCGATAAGACCGCCTATTGTTGCACTTATAATCTATATTATTATTCCTTGTCGCGTGTTTGTCAGTCACGAGTTTAGCTATCTTACTTGTATAGACTAGTGGGCAGTCCTACGAGTAGTATCAGGATTTTTCAGGCCGCTCATCCTAGGTAGTGTCAACTTCAGAGCCACGAGTTTTATTTTTGTGAATTTAGATTCTGATATAATATGACATACAAGATATTTATGTTTAAAATACTTGTTGCTGTTTTGTGTACTTATAGTATATATTAAATTATTTTTCGTGTAATCCGCTTCCACATAAATACATCGGCTACCATCTTTGTCCGATATATGGGGTAGATTGTAAATCAGCGCTGTGAGCACATGAAAATGTACGCACAGCATATGCTGAATCTCCCTATTGCCCAATTTTAGAATTTTGCCCCATGTATGCACATTCATTTTGAAAATATTGTATGTGTTTTTCTTTTTTCAATGTTTTAGTACTTATGTATGCAGTAAATATACTTAAGTATTTTTTTTATTTTGAGTTCAAGCCACGAATCAAGTGATATCTTTCCTTTAAAAAAATATCAGTTTTACTGTGGTTCCGCAGCTTATGAAAATACACTTATTCGTTAGGATATGTATCGGATAGGTATCTTTTACAGAGGATAAAATTATCACATAAATTCCAAAGAACTGAGGAGGCATAGAGCGTTCGACAAATCCTGTCTGTTCTCAAAAAAGTATCTCAATATATATATCCTTAGATATTGGCGTACGTTGACATATTTACGGCCTCCTCGACTATTAACTGGTGATTTAGTGAAGGCATATCTGGATGGATTCGTTTTTATCGTTGGCAATATATCCACTGGGCTTTTCGCTTTATTATGTGCCATTGTGAGGGGCTTAGAAGATTTCTTCAACTGTTTTCCGTTCGAGGATGGATATCTGATGCGGTTTTTCAAGGGTCGAACTGTCCGACCGGACGTTCTCTTTGTGTAAAAGAAGAGGATTTGAGGGTATGCGTCGATTGTATGAATTTGCACAGATAAGGTTGAACAAGATCACACTAATGTTATAAAGGTAAAAGTTTATGTGATTGTATGTTTGTAACGTCTTCACGCTCAAACGTCTGGACCAATTTCGATGAAATTTGGTATGGTAATAGCCTGTATGTGTTTATCCATGGTTTCAGATACCTTAACATCATGGTTAAAAACATATAGGCTACTTTTTATAAGCTTTTATTTAACTTGCAATGTATGTATGTGACTATGTTTGTTCGGATGGAATCTTTCAACTCAATTTTGATGCAGATATTTTCAACCGATTGAACTGAAATTTTGTATTCACGTTTAGTTTGGATGACAATGCATGGTTAGCTGTGTGAAGTCATTCTAAATTCAACATGGCAGACAAGTTATTTTTAATGCACTCCTACAATATGGGTATCAAATTAAAGGGCTTGCTGAGAATTACTCGGAAAATAAAGTAACATCACTCTAAATCCAATATGGCGGACTTCTAAAAGCTTGTTTTAAAAAAGTATTTAACAAGTAGCTTATTATCTCTGAATTACCGCGGGTCCGGGACTTACGCGGATAAAATCAGGAGACGCAGCTAGAGCTATCATAAATACAAAAATATTATTATGTCCTAAAATGTTTACAGTTGCAAATTTTAGTTTAAAATAAGTTTTATAGGGTTTTACGAATGCATTAATACCAGAATTACCTTCACTAGTGCACCCCTGTATCGCAGAGAAAAGGTTTCATGTCCTATTTTTTTTTCATTACAGTCAATCCTTGATGACTACCTCCATAATGGAAAGCAATGATGCGGCCTGTGATATACCATGGTTGACTAGTATATTATTGTTCTTATTCATTTACTGGGATTATACCGTTCAGAGGCAACAAAGATGCAGTTCCACTCCTTCGCCATACGGATGAAAATGTAGAATTAAATAAAAAATATGCTAGAATCGAAACGCTTCGAGCGATCTGAAGGTTTCTTATTCACAAATGGATGCAATGGATGTGCGCCTGCCGATCTGATCGTGGCTTTGAGTGCTTCGATAGGCTTGAGTTTTAAGTGAAGGTAACATCATTGAGCGGTAGGATTTTTTTCGAGCTGTGAAATACGGCCTTGTTCTGAAATACAGTCGTAGTTCATATCATTTTCTAGTAGAAAATCGGATGCCTAAATTATAAAAAATTAACAAGCATGTGAAAAAAAAGTAATCTACTTCTTACTCTTATTACCAAAGAATCGTCACGTAGAAATTTTCTTGTTATTTTAGGTAAGGCATCAAATGAGATAGTGGTCAGATCAGAAAAGACGGCGCATGCTCGCTTATGAGATAAACACCCTAGACTTGGTGACCCTCAAGAAATACCGTTGCAGGAACAAAGACGCTGATCATGAGTTCCACTCTATCGTCATTCTAATAAGGACCTTTACTGATATTAAAGTCGATAATCGCCTTTTCCATTACTACTTCCAATTTTTTTTTATAAAACAACAACATAACTTTTATACGTAACCGAATCTACCAAATATATTTTCCAGACCATAACCACCTTCAACTTGAAAACACACAGAAGAATGACGTTCAAGAACCGTCGAACTCGAAAACAATTCGAACTAATTAAATTCAAATTAATCGTAAAAAAGGGAATCACGTCAAATTGACCGTAAAATTTCAAGAAAGAAAAACAATGGGGCTCCGTGATAACGGCGTCGGACTTAAATTAAATCGGAGTCGTTTCTGCGAACCCTTCACTTTGGAAACATACGGGGAGGGTTTGTGGACCGTAACGCTGCAATGGAAAGAAACACAATGACATGTTTTACAAATATTCGATAATGATTAATAAGAAAACGTTAACATGTAAAGTATTAATAACGCTAAATATTTTCTGTTCTTTTTTTATAATTTTTATTTATTCGTATTTGAATGGCAGTTACGAGTAATAACTCTTTTTAGATAAAAGATAAACAAAGTGCCGTTTATTTTATGGTGCTTTTGCTATTCCAGAATTTAATAAAAAGTGATGACGCTCGCTACTCGCCGTAATGTTTTATTTTAATGTGATTTTTTTTATTATTTTATGTTGAAAAAAAAAATTGCACTCGCTCATATCAGATAATTACAATACTATTGAAAGTAATTAGGCCGGTAGGGCTAGAAAGTGGAAACTCACCCTCGTTCAGCTACTGGAACACCGTCAGGTTATTGGCGGCAAAATATTTCTACGTGAGGACAATAATCATTAGTACAAAACAAAAGTTGCCCACCCCCCGGTCCTATATCTTTAACTAGAAACTTAAGCGTGAAGTATGGTTTAAAACGGCATCCACCCGATCGGTAGCGGACCAACTGCCGCGCCCTCAGTTGGTGCAGTTGTCTTTGCTTTCTATGCTACGTCTTGGGTGTGATTCCTGGTAAGAGCACAATTTTCTTCCTTACGGGACATTTGTGCTGCGGGGTCTGGGTGTGATTGATGTAAATATTACCCACGATACAAGTCTTTGAACTTTGTTTATTTCTCTTTGCTACATGAAAACTAATTCAAAAATCGTTTGGTCTTTCTCTAGCATCCGATTTATTTTCTGAACATCCGCCCGTATATTCCCGCTGTAGAGGGTTAACTCCAAACTCCGTCCAAGGTATGAATATTTACGAAAGCATTAATTATTTTTTAACTTTCTTCTCGGTTTAAGAGGCTTTTCTTAACCTACAGTCGGTTTAATACTCGACGCCGCCGATTTTTTACCAGGAATCCTTGACTTTTTCGCCAGGATATGGGAGGAAGTGAAAACTTTTTAAACTTATTACTTGAAGTATTTACATTTTTTAAGTACTTAGCTTAACTAAGCATGCGACTAGTAAAGCGCTCCTATCACTGAGACTAAAATCTAATGCCTCATTTCTCCGGTTATTAACTGACAGCTCTTCTTTCTAAAGAAACCAGTCCTGCTTACACAGTGCTACTATCCGACAAGAATTCAGCTTCGTTTGTTCACGAATATTACCAATTGTCTAGGCTTGCAGTTCAATTTTACTACTTTATCTTTGTGCGTGGATGTGTGTGTGTGCGTGAGCGAATGAGTATGTTTGAAACAGGGATGGTTTATTTTTGCTTCTCTAGTGGGTGTAACTACTATCAAAGTAATGTTGATTCGTATTTTAAATTCACCATTGCATTCTTTATTGTTAGTTAAAGTTTATTTAATACACGTAAATTTTTTCATTCTATATTTAAAATAATAGTCATGGTGAGTGGTAACGTTTAACTCGCTAGATCTAATTTTGACTTAAGACTCTGGGTCACCAGATTTGGATGAAACTTAGTAAGAATATAGTCCAAATTTAAGATTAAGACAATGCGTCTCCAACAATTGCGATAACGTTACCATTTTATCGCAACTTTATATCTTTGCCATGAAGATTTATGTGTTTTACGTAACCTACTAATATGTAACTACTTCATCTCACGTTCCACATATTAGTTGTATATTTCGGTCCAGATTTAAATCAATAACAAACAGCGATCGTCCAACAACTATCTCAGAAGTCCAATTCCAAAGGCGCGCCCACACTGCACTACAAACTTGATATTCCATAAGGCGTCTGCTAAATATAATTTAAGTTTATTTTTCTTATTACCAAGTTAACAAGGGGCGCGTTATCGGGCAGTGGAGGCCTCGCAGTTAAAACGAATTTATTCTTTCGATTACACCGCTGCTGGATGAATAAAAAACAAATGAGCCGGGAATTTGTTGGTGTGCTGGCTGGTGCTGCTCTGTGGTGCTGGTGCGGGAGTAGTGTGGATAAGCCATTGTATTCGAATAAAAGATTAAATTTGAACATGCAGCGTACGAATAATTATTTCAGAATTTTAACATATTTGAAATGTTCGGATTTTTATGGTGCCAATGCCATCAAACCGATATCAGCAGCCGGAATTGAGAAAAAGGCCATCATATAATTATTTCTATTTTTATTTGAAATATCCTTTATATAGACCTGTGGATGTTATAGGTAGATAGATAAATAGATAGAAAATTCTTTATCGCACAAACAGTATTGTAGGTACATAGGCGAACTTAATGCTACAAAGCATTTTCTTCCAGTTAACCTGGGTGTATATCGAGGATATTTTGATATGGTAGTGCACATCTTCGGTAAAAAGTTGTTTTTATTTTACAATTAAAAGGTAAGAGTAGTTGTCACGTCAGGCGAAAAACTTACAGTCACAAGTATTAAAAATAATCATTATAACTTAAATGAAACAACAAAAGCACATTTAATAATAATTCGTAATTACCTTTTTCATATTCATTTACTTAAGTTTTATGTAAAATTTAAAGTGGGTTTTAATCAATTCCATTGAGTTCTAAGTATTTGATTTTATTTTGTTATTAATTTTAATGATTTTTTACCGGCAATCTAATATAGTTAACAATCGACTTTAATCATTTCAAAATCATAGTAAATTCAAAAACATATACCTTTTTATACTACGAGTACAATACTTAAGTCCAGCGTATCCATACTAATCTGCCTCGTTCATCTCAAGGCGCAGAGCTCCGCTATTATATTTAATGTGTATGCCGGGTTGATTTGAACGTAGTATCAAACTCTGCTCGTTCTTTGTCTCTAGTATTGCTAATTTGTCGTGTTTTCTGCTTATCGTAAAGTACTTGAATCAGATTTTATGTTTTGTTCTGTGTTTTTGATAACGAGCTACGAAGCTACGGCGTAGCAGATGGCTACGGGAAGGATGTAATTTCGATTTGTCATTTGCAAATGAAGTTATGGCTTATTTTGTATTTGTTTTGTTTTTAATTTTTGTAATGTCATGCACTTAAGAAATATTATATACTAGCTGACCCGCCCGGCGTTGCCCGGGTAAACAAAAGCTTACATATAAACGCTTTCTCATTCACAGCCTCACTGTAAAAGTACTATAAGTTGTGTCGTGGGGCCGTAAACAATTAACACCACACACACAACATTCATGTCATACCCAGAACCAGAAATATAAACTGCCCGTGGGGAATAAACTTTTGTTATTGTGTTCCCACCGAGATTCGAACCCGCTGCTTTAAAGACGAACGCGCAGTCATCTACGCCAGTGGGTAGTTCAAAGTTCAAAGATTCCCCACTCTGCGTCGCCCGGTTAAAAAATCTACACATAAACACTTCCACATTCACAGACCCACACTAAGTTCAGTGACTTGTAGCGTGGGGCCGTAAACATCCAACATATTAAAAACCAGGAACACAAATTTCCCGTAGGGAGAAAACTTCTGTTACCACCGCGAATCGATCCCGCTGCTTTGAAGGCAAACGCGTACCCATTTACGCGAGTAGATAGTTCAAAAGATGACCCGCCCGGCGTCGCCCGGTTAAAAAATATGCAAAGAAACACACTTCCACATTCACAGCCCCACCCTAAGTTCAATGACTTGTATCGGGGGCCGTAAACATCCAAGATTAACAAAGTATTCACAACATACTCAAAACCAGGAACACAAATTTCTCGAGGAGAGAAATTTTCTAGGTAAATTACCACCGGTAATCGAACCCGCTGCTTTGAAGGCGAACGCGCACCCATCTACGCCAGCGAGCAATTCAAAGTTCAGGAACGACCCGCCCGGCGTCGGCTGGGTAGTAAATATTAAAAAACATACCCATAAACGCTTTCACATTCACAACCCCACACTAAGTTCAATGACTTGTATCAAGGGGCAGTAAACATCCAAGATTCACACAACATTCACAACATACTCAAAACCAGAAACACAAATTCCCGTGGGGAAACACCTGTGTTCCCACCGGGCATCAAACCCGGTGCTTTAAAGGCAAACGCCCACCTAACTACGCTAGCGGGCAGTTCAAAGTTTAATGATAAGACTAAACAAAAAAAAACAGTCGAATTTATATCCTCCTTCTTATGTTAGTCGGTTCAAAACATAGACGTATGCCGGATTACGCAGTAACTGTTCCATTCTGTGATCCACCGTTTTCACCCTCAAATAAACTTAACGATTTCTCCTAGACTATAGGTCTAGGTCAAATTACATCTACCTGAACTACGTAAGCCGATGAAATAGGTTTTTTTTGATAAGGATTAATATTAAATACTTAAAAAAAGCCAACGAAATAGAAGCCGCTATTTTTTAATGTGCAGGAATTCGTAGTACGTGGCGGTACATTTTCATTTCTGACCCGTCCCGTTCACGGGCGGGCTCCCGTGAAACTAATTTCACGATTTCTCATAGACTATTTATCCAAATCATATGCAGTAAAAAGCAAAATGTATCTACATGAACTACGTAAGACGATGAAATAGTTTATTTTGATAAGGATTAATACTGAATGTCTCAAAAAGCCAGTATTTTTTCTGAGCTACACATACATGTTAGATATATGCTGTCGCGGACTTTTTTGTAAAACTCATGAAGCCCAACATTTTTGCCATACATTGTATTCAACTATGTCTTACCGTTTAGTCAGCGTACGCCGATAAAGCGGTAAGTTAGCAAATTTTTCTCCGACTTGTCTTACGAATATTATTATTTCGAACTCATAACTAACTTCTATCCCGACAAAACATAGCCTATGACACTCAGTGATAGTGTAGCTATCCATTGGTGAAAGAATTTTCAGAATCGGATCAGTAGTTTCAGAGATTACCTTTTACATACAAACAAACAAACAAACTTTACCTCTTTATAATATTAGTATAGATAGATATTAAATTTCTAATAATATTTTTCAAAAAATAATAGTGCAAGGCTATCTCGACGTTACATACCTATGTATTAAAAACATCGTACTTATGTGAAACCTTTATTTATATACGATTACCAATATTATGATTTGCATGATCTTTTAAAAAAAAGGATTTTAGTCCTGGCGATGTATTTATAGACAAGAAAGTTGTACCCATAATAGACTCGGCTTGCTTACCACCAATTATATATATATATATATATATATAATAGTCAAACGCTCGCTAATTAGAGTTCGCAGTATTAGTTTTTTTTATTAAAATCCAAGTAAGTTATTCTAAAATAAAACGAACCTCTCATTTTAATTGAACATAAAATGAATTATGCAATTTATCCAACATTTATTTTATCATCATGTAATTCCATGTAAAAATATGTTTTCCATTTGCTAATAAAATAAAATAAACAATAGGTAACACAGCAATCCAGGCATTAACATTACTTTATTGTGCAGTTTCAGAATCGTCCGCTGCCAACCGTACTATGCCTTGATTACAAGGTGCGTATTTATATTGACGTATCAGACGATGAAGCTACGATGGTGCGTATCAATTTTATTTCTGTAATAAAACGGGCATTAGTTAAGAAAACTTACTTTAAAACGATCGACTATATTAATGACAAGGATGCATGGAGGCAAACTGCACAAGCACTTTCTAGCGACTACCATAATAACACCTAGGTTAATAAAATTATGTATTAGAGATTAAGAATGTTTTTAAGAAAAAATGAATGAAAAAAATGCGCCGCTGAATTTCTTGCCAGGTTCTTCTCGAAATAGCTGTAATTGAATGATGAATCTGGTAATAGAATCATTAACTTTCATGAGTGCCTCTTTGGGGCCCATGTGAATAAACGATTTTGTTTTTTTTTTTTGTTTTATCATATATGTACTGACTGTGCTCTGCGGATTTTGGTAATATTAATCAAGATAAAAATGTACAAGCTGTTTAAACCCAAAGTCTAAGCTATTTTTTGAAGCTGATGTAGATGTTTTTTAAACATAACCCACTCTATACTCATTCCATAAGTAATTTTTTTAGGATTGTTTTATAAGTGTAAAATGTGACACATTTTCGTATACATTTACGTTCATATTTATGTGTATAGTCAAATGTTTACATAAATTATATCTAATTATATATTTACATAAATAATTAACTACGAAAATTTCCAATTAAAAAAATCTGTGATATTAATAATTATGAGAAAACAAACTCAGTCATTTGGTAACTACGCTTTAATTTGCGTATCACTTCAGAAAACATGATACGCAAGCCCGTGTGTACAGCCCTTATCTCGCCAATATACTGCGGAATTAAAAATACATAAACATGTTGCGATTTTACGATAATGACGAGCACTATGCACGCGACGGCAAAATGGCCCGAATAAATACGTCCCACTGCTTTAAACGGCCACCGTTGTATTTAAACTGTTTACCAAATGTCAATTGGACTTTGATGACTGTTTTTGATTATCTGTATATAATATTTTGCTAGTTAATATATATTATTATTATTTAAATACACTCACACATTAGGGTTATGTAAGAACATCATAAAACTAACTGCCACGATATGCTACTGCAATGTCTTTTTTTATGCTGCTTGAATATCACTTAATTATATTCTTAGTATCGATATATTAACATTAGATAAAATTAAATAAAAAAAAGACGTGTGGCACTCGGGGACTGCCGCGGTAAAGCTATTGCATAGCATTTTTTATCAACTTATGCAATTATAATTATTTATTTATTTTATTTATGCAGTACTTTTTTTCTTGCCACCTAGAGGCGAGTTGCTGAATTAAAGAGACAAGCGTGATATTTCAAAAAAGTCATTAAAAGTTCTGCTATTCATCGATAGATGGCAAAACTAAAAAGTATCACCGCTGTGCCGGTCGGAGTGGGGGGTGTTAGGTTATTTTCGTTACGGAATTTCTGGATTTGGTCTCCACGCTCAAGGCCCGCGATAGAAGCTATGCAATAGCTTAAAAACTGATGCTTTGGAGTACCCGAGGCTGTCTCGGCCAATGAATCCTACTAGCTGAAATAACACACAGAAAAACATACTGTTCTCTTAGAAAAAAAACGAAAATGCGATCAGTATACTTTTATAAATACTTCCACATTAAAAACTATAAATTAATTTATTTATAATATTAATTAAATAACAGGTATTACTAAAATAACTTAGTGAAAAAAAAAACAATATCAAATAATCTGGTACAATTTTGTATACTGGCTGAACACTTCTGTAATTCAAATTCCTAGAATTCGTAAGTATTTATATATATTTTACATTATTAATTTTTTTTTAATACGAGTTAATAAATGAAAACATTATGGCAACATTCAAAATATTAATACAATTTATATATAAAAATCTCGGCTCACCTAAAAGGAAGATTCACCAAAGAAAATAAAGTTGAAAATTGGTAAATCACATCCCGCAGCAATAAAATGTTAACCCTACTACTGCCGTCGGGGTGTAAACTGCCACAATAGGAGCTGCCTGCGCGCCGTTGATATCAGTCGATCCGAGCTCGCACGAGGTTGACAAGACGTTAGGTGTCCCGTGAATAATGTACTAGCAAACTAGTCAAAACATACAAAATACAATTAACTTTTATTTATTTAACTATGCTACTTTTAAGATCGTCTATTAACACGTGAACACATTAAAGGAAATAATAAAATAACATACAATTTTGTAAAATTAAATATTAAGCTATTGCATAGCTTCTATCGCGGGCCTTGAGCGTGGAGACCGAATGCAGAAATTCCGTAACGAAAATAACCTAACACCCCCCACTCCGACCGGCACAGCGGTGATACTTTTTAGTTTTGCCATCTATCGATGAATAGCAGAACTTTTATATTGCATAAATAAAATAAATTAATAATTATAATTGCATAAGTTGATAAAAAATGTTATGCAATCGCTTTACCGCGGCAGTCCCCGAGTGCCACACGTCTTTTATAATAATAAATAAAACTTTACTGTATCAACGTGTACGTATTTATTTTTAGTTTAACGCCTAGAAAATTGCAAAATAAAATTATTTAGTTGTACTTGCCAACAACATTTGTATGCTAGCTAATGGATACATTGATACAAAATGGTGACAATAGCAGTCAGACAAAAATGAATGAATATAAAATAACTCATTAGCTAAATACAGACTAGATTTTTATCAAAATAGGTGTTACCTGTTTTAATTGGGCTAAACATAATTTTCCGTAGCACAAGATCGCAAGCAGTGAAGAGAGGGTAGGGAGGCCTTTGCCCTGCAGTGGGACACCGTAGGCTCATAATAATAATAATATAATAATAAAAACATAATGGCTTACATAAGCCATTATGTATAACAAGCATAAACATGTTAATATACATATATTAACATGTTTATGCTTGTTATTATACATAAGTATGTTCCCTAGAATAGAGAAAAAATATTTTTGCTTACATGTGTAACTTATTTCTAATGTCTTGCCAAAGCTGAATTTAAATATCACAAACTTAACATAAAAAAAAGATAAAAAAATATAAATAAAGAGACGTTAATTATGCGACAAACGTTTGATCACTAAATCATCGAATGGTAAGCGTCGATGCGATTGACGCTGCCTTGAGCAAATCTGCTCAAAAGATACCTATTCACTCGCGACTATATAGTAATTATCAGGAAACACAACGTCATAAAATAATATACAACCCTCTAACAACCTGCTACCTATAAAGTATCTGAAATACCTCAGAAACAAAGAATCGATTGGAAAAAGTTCGAAAAACAAATTTATCCGTTCTAAAACAGGAATCCCTGTCACCCCATTATGAACGGTCAATCCAACTTCGAACCGGTCAATCGGTCCGGCTACGTTACGGCTATGTCCGTCAACGCCTCGCCGTAAAGTAGGGTTAAACTGCCGGATTTGTCCGCAGATATCGACGGACTTGTAAATCTGGGTTGCGGATTTTGTTTCTATGTGTGAGTAGCTATGAGTCTCTGTACATTTTAAGAGGAGTATTTTAATAATATGTGTCCCACTTCTATGGTAGTGAACTTTTAAAAAGTAAAGTCTAAATGTAGCAAAGAACTCACTCTCACTCTAACAAAATGCGCGTTTTTATAACAATTTTACTCAGAAATCATAACTAATTCTGATAATTAAAAATATTCGTCGGAATCTGAATGATATGATAAATGAGTCCTTCTTCTCAGAATATTCAAAACATTTAGAATTGGAAGAGAAAATAAAACCAAATCACATGCAAATTATTATTTTTATTTTTCGAAATCATTTTGTTTTGTCAATTTATATCCAAACCCTGTGAAAGTTATATCATATACGTAAACTTACCATACAAATAATTTCAATAGCTAATTTTTTTTGCGCGCAGTTTCACATATTTTCAATGAAACCATAAAAAATCAAAGATTGCCAAGCGTGGCTTTCCGTAACAGCTGTAATATAATTTAGCAACATGCTGCCCTTTGTGCAAAAATGTAAGAAAAAGGTGCACGCATTGCCGTGTATCAGCCACTTAGGGTCTTAATAGGTATACAAAATGCACCCGTACGCGCGCCCTGTACGCGCGTATGTCCGTTTGGTATACTTTGTTACACTAGAGCTTATACAAATTAGCACGCGTTGCAAATAAGTGTATTTTCAAACCCAGTGATTTTTCGATACAATTGTATTGACAAATATTGTTAAATTATGAGAAATAAATAGAAAAATAAAAACGTTCGCAGTGCGGGGGGAAGCGTCGAAGGCGCGTGCCCGCGGCTCATCCGCCGTTCGGCGCGCCCTGGCCTCTTTGTATAACGTGTCCCTTATACCCCTTTGAACCCGTTTATGTCGTTCCATACCGTATTAGATTGGTACATTATACAAAGCGTCATCGCGAATTACCAAAACGACCGCCAGCGCGCATAAAACCGTCATCAGACGCGATGGGCCGCGTGATTCGACCGCGATTAGAACTATTTATGTTGCAGTGAATTTTAGCGCGCAGACTGTAATGCTACTATTGCAGTTAAGTGGTAATATGTTGCAGTGAATTGTTGCAGTTGATTATGTTGCAGTTCTGCCTAATGTTGCCAGTGATACGATGAAGGCTTTCAATTGCCATCATAGGTAGATTATATACGGTATCCCATGAAGGGATTATTTTATCTTTTTTTTTCGCTTTCTCACTCATAGCTCCACACTAAGTTCAATGACTTGTGTCATGGGTACGGGAAACACTCACATCACACATACACAATCACAACCAGAACCGAGAAACACACATTTTCCTTGGGGAGATAACTTGTGTTACCGCTGGGAATCGAACCCAATATCCCTGCTTAGAAGGCAATCACTTTTACTAGCCTAACTAAGCCAATGGGGAGTTCATGGGCGTACTGGTAAGTACTTTCGTTTCTAACATTTAAAAAGGTTAAAAGGAGGTGTCTGAAACAATTTAACAATATGATAGAAGCGATTTACTTTTTAATTAAAAGATACTTATTAATTTCGTTTTGTATTTTATTTTTGAATCTGAGAACCTAGATCTATATTCGTGGAACCATGTAAACCATTTTACTAAGACGAATAGTCTTGTACTTTTTTCTTTAGATCACACTATTTCAATAGATAGTACCTATTATTGTGATTGTGGTGGGGGAATCTGACCTCTGAATCGAGGGATTTTTTATTCAATTGACATACATGAAAATTCATTGTCGATAGTCTCGGTGGGGGTTCAAGGTCATCAACTAAGTTTTTCATATTCAGGAAAAAAGAAAAAACTATACTCTTCATAATGAAAATGTTCATGCTCATGAACATCAGAAAAAACGCGCGAAATTTATGAATTTTTTTACAAATAAACAGCAACGTTTCGCTTTTATAAGAGTACTGTACGGTCGATGCAGCATTTTCGAATTTCGATACAGCGACCGTCGATATAGTTAGTGACTGTCAGTACCTATATCGACAGTCCTCGGTCCCGTCAGTAGCTATATCCGATACTGGTGATTGTCCAGACTTAGTGACTGTCAAGACTGTGAACTAGACCCCATTATAACATTACAGAATTAATGTTGAAAATAAACGTTAACTACCTACAAATAACCAGCAATTACAAGTACGGCCCTAACTACGGCCGAAAACGGCCAAAATACGGCCAAAACTAGATTCTCCGCGGACGATTATTTATCTACGCACTCAATAATCTCACTGGGCGATAATGACTGCACTAAATATGATTTAGTGATAATAATCAACAGTGCGATGCGCCCGGTGTCGAATTACGCCTGATAAATGCGCGCATCCTAATTATGCGTATGAATTATTTTCCGAAAATGGTTACGTTTCGGTGGGCTGGGAATTTTCCGTTTAATTTATGATTATGTGGGTATTTGAAGCGAATTTTTTTTGGAACGATTTTGTTTTACGACCCAGTTGGCGCAGTGGACAGTTCTCCGCCCACTACGCCGTGGGTCCTGGGTTCGATTCCCGGCAGGAGCACAAATTCCTTCCCAAGGGATATTTGTGCTTCTGGTTCTGGGTGTAATGTGTGTGTGATGTGAATGTTTCCGGCACCCATGAAGTCTTTGAACTTAGTGTGGGGCTGTGAGTGTGAATGCATTTGTTCGTTTGTTTATATTTCTAGGTTGTAAATAGGTTGGCGGATAATATTATACGAATTACTTTCTACTGAGGTAAATCTCATGCAAGGAATCATTGTGACTGTTATTTGTTGTATTTAATCAATTATATATTAGCAGTAGTTAATTTTCAAATGTAAATCTTCAGAAACGATGAAACCAACACAGGATATTATACGTTTAATTGTAGTCGACTCTGGGCTTTTTTTATAATTGGAGACTTGATGGAGAAGGATGGATAGACCGACAACCAGTTCTTAAGACCTTAGTTAATTAAGAGAATTAGCTTCGCTCGTTAAATAATTAAAATTCAAGGATAGTCGATAATAATTAAACGCAAGAAAAGCTTAAAAAATCGACTTCACCGCTTTATCATCGGAACCTTGATCAGATTTAATGTATAAACACGCATTATTGACTATAACTCAAAAACTAGAAATCAGACCTTGATCAAATTTCAATAGAACTACATAAAAAGCACCATCTTTCAAATAAAAAAAAATCATCAAAATCGGCTCACAACGAAAGAAGAAATGGGGTAACTTTTGAAGTCAAGTAAACGAAAACATCGTCAAAGTACGCATTATTCGTCACAAAATAGGCATTATTGACGATATTTCAAAAACTACTGATCAGATCTTGATCAAATTTAAATGGGACCAATAAGAAAGCAACATCTTTCGAACGAAAAATTTCGAAATCGGCTCACGTGGAGAGAAGTTATGAGGTAACACACATAAAAAAAAAACATACAGTCGACTTGAGTCCCAAAAAAGGAGGAGGTACTCAAGTCAATTGTTTTTTTTTTTGTGGTTTTTTTTTTAGTTTGAATAATGTTTATAATTGGTCCCATTAAAATTGGATCAAGATCTGATCAGTAGTTCTATTTTGTGGACTACTTTGACGACATTCTCGTTTAACCGACTTCAAAAGATACTACTCATAACTTCTTTCATTGAGAGCCGATTTTGATGATTATTTTTTATTTGAAAGCTGGTGCTTTGCATGTGGTCCCATTTAAATTTGGTCAAGATCTGATCTGATTTCTAGTTTTTGAGTTATAGTCAATAATGCGTGTTTAATACATTAAATCTGATCAAGGTTCCGAAGATAAAGTCGGTGAAGTCTGTTTTATTAAGCTTTGCTTGCGTTTAATTATACTTGCAAGATTTTTAAATACTCGTTGTCTTAGTTGGAAGTGCATTCGCCTTCTACCTAACTATATCGGGTTCGATTCCCAGCGGGAACACAAGTTGTCACCCCAATGAATAATTGTGTGACTGTTCTAGTGTTCTGTTGTAGTTGCGTGTGTGATTTGAATGTTTTCAGCATCCACGACACAAGTCATCGAACTTAGCGTGGGGCTGTGAGTGTTAAAGCGTTCATGTATATGATAAAAATAATAAAAACTTTTTAAATTATGCGTTTTTGTTTCAAAAACAGTCTTTAACATAAACTTATATAATGACGATGAATGCCAGCCATATTACATAATTTCCCCACAATGCATTGTAATTACTCCGAACTTTGATCATCGCCCACAAAAATATCACGCCAGGCGGCGATCGCATTGATTGCTATTATTTCGCGTCATTAAATCAAAGCAACGACAATCGTGCTCATTATGGCCGACGAACCATTATACGATGGGAATTGAAGCGGAGGGAGTATTGTGTAACAGCAACTGCGACTGCAAAAGCGGGTGCGGTTGCAATCGATCGTTAATTTTGCCTTATGTGTTGCAGTAAAGTTTACGCGCGCCATCTTCACTGGCTATAGCAAAAAAAAAAAAATAAGCTGTATGTATTCGTTTTTTTTATGTCTGATAAATTGGCGTTTGACCTAGCGGTCTAAGGCTAGCTTATCAGAGATAAAATAGAATGAGATATTTCTCACCTGATGTATCGATGACCTGATGACCCGTTGTTGTCGATTATAGTAAACACGATTGTTAGAATGACTGGGTCTCAAGATTATTGTAGAAATAATAAGACTTTTGAAATTATTCGGAGAAAATTTTTTTTATGAAATGGAAAGTACAGCGAGTTAATTATTGCACGTAATGACATTTTAGCAAAGAGAAAGAGCGCGAAACGTGTACAGATTACATAGCATCGGTGTTGCCATTACTAAAGACATTTTAAGTTCTATATTTCAACAATCATCTACTTATAATTTTAGCTACCGTTGCACCACCTTGGTTTTAAACAATTTCTGACTTTCTTTCTGATTTTCTAATTTTAGACTTACTGAATTAATACTTCTAAGCCTCCCTTCTAAGACTCCTTTCTAAGACTATCATGACACGTACTAACGGATATTTTTTACTGATTTAAGAGATCCCAACTTCGAAATCGCTGTTTTTTTGTCATTTTCCTAGAAACAACTTTACACATCATTTGATTCGCTTATGTATAAATCAATTTTTAATTTTTGACGAAACAATTGTCTTCTAGGCAAGCACGGTATATTTTCGGCTACATCAACGCTTTTCTTGAGGTGAAATTGTGGTCAAATGCTTACTTATAGAGCATAAAAAAGTATCTATAATCAGATTCGACATATTTGTTATCAATAATGATTGTAACGGACAACTGCAAAGCAACCGCTTGCTTCACTAATATCCCCCAAATTTGCTATGAATTTAATCAGTTGCCGGGCTACCCCGTTGTTAAAATTTGATTTATGCCACAGTGCGCTAGTTTTTGAGTTGATTGTGTTTTAGTTTTATGGCCCAGCCGTTCCGATAATTTGTTTTGATAATAGCACAAGTAATGCCGGCTTTGTCAGGCTTAGATTCATTATGGGCGATTTATTGCGATATTTTGGACGGTTTTGATCGAAACTTTCGTATTTGGTTCGTCGTAAATTAAAGGAATTTTGGAGTTTCCGTGAAATGTGGTGGAAGAGTTTGTGAGGAAATTGCCGGGAGCGACTTCGTTTATTACGAAGTAACGCACACTATTGTAGAATAGCTGCACAGAACATGATGATTAATTTAGTGTCAAGTGAAAAAAAAAATGAAATTCAAATCTCGTCGTTTTTACTAGAATTGTTCATCTGTCAAACCATACAAGCAATTAACGTCAAATTCTTAAAGAATATGTAAAGCTAGAGCTGTAGCTTAAATTAAAATGATATAAATTAAATATTAAAATGATATCCGTACATTTATGAGCGGAAGTACACTACTACCTGCGAGCTACGGTTTTACCCGCGTATTGTCCCGGACCCGCGGGTATTCCACGATAAATGCGTGTTATCCAGAGTGTCAGCTACCTTCATCCCAAATTTCATCATAATTGATCCTGCCATTTGAGCGTGAAAAAGTAACAAACATACAAACACAATCACAAACTTTCTGCTTTATTATAATATTAGTGTGATGTGATAGTGTAATTAACCTTAAACGTATTTCACTATTAGGAAAAATATAGGCTTGAGACATCACGCCTACATTTTACCAGGGCGAAGGACTACTATAGTAATATGTTAAAGTACAAGGAAGCGTCGCACAGCACCAAAACCATCCAGTTACAACCTCCGCAATATCAATAACATTATCAAAAAGCGATCAGTTACACTCATTAGGCTCCGCACACACCGGAACAAAACTGCCGAATTAAAACTGCATCGCGCGATAATTATATGTAATTAGAATCGACGCGGTCGGTGTGGCCATTGCTTTATATTTAGTACAATTACATGGTTGTGTTATTTTCAGTTGGTTGAATTGATTTATGTTGATGGGGGATTTTGATGGTTATGTTTTGTTGGTTTTTTCTGTACCTGGGTTTTTTTTGTCATTTATGACTAAGCCAGCGTTTGACCACAATCTCACCTTATGTAAAGCGACGATGTGGTCGAAAATGGAGCACGCTTACTCAATCAATACTTATTCACTCAAAATCAAAATTAAAATCGTTTATTCACATGGGCTCCAAAGAGGCACTCATGAAAGTTAATGATATGTTAATTACAGCCTTCTCGAGAAGAACCTGGCGAGAAACTCGGCGGCGCATGTTTTTTTCGTTCATATTTTTTTAAGACATTCTTAATTTCTAATACATAATTTTATTAACCTAAGTGTTGTAGTTTGCCTCCATGCACTCTCTTTTTAAACAACCCTGTATTGTACCTACTTTCCGGGAAACACAGTAGACGGCAGGGCGTTCCCTTCTTTTTCAGTTCTTATAATTAAAATGACAGCGAAACGCTTTGTGCGAATGGTCGAAATTTTAATTAATAAGAGGACGCCGCATTGTCATCCACCTAGATGTTAAATAGTAGAATAATTCACATCGATGCCAAACAGCCAAAAAAGGATAACCGTCACTTTAGAAACTTTACAGAAGAGTGGTTTTAAGTTAAAAAAAAATGAAAAAAAAATAATATAAATTTTTCCACAACTGCCAGAAACTCGAGAATTTAGGTATGTAGCTTTTAATTATTTCTCTACTAAATGGGATTATTAACTGAACATAAATCATCCTGCTAGCACCATTTACTGCCGCTTACGCCCAAATGGTCCTAATTTTACTAACAGGAAGAACGTCTTAAATGAAAATCACTCATTTATTTACTTCCAGCCTAAATCATTTAACAACGCTTTTAGTTTTATTTAGATTAAAGAAAAATATCGTAACTGAGTTTTTTGTATGTATCAAATAGGTGAAAGATGACATAACCGTTTATTAGGTAATGACTGAAGGACAAAGAAATTGGAATAAGTCAACATTTAAAAAAAAAAACATTCAGCATTTAGGAAAACGACGAAACAACGCAATGTTTCACCGTTCTAAACATAATATACTGATTGATCTTTTTAAAGGAACTTATCTCGTTAGGATTAAAATATTGATTTAGTTAAATCAGTCTTTATTTAAAATCATAATAGCATAAATTCACAGCCCATTATTAAACTTATCCAAACTTCTTAACAGTAATACATAAGAGTGTAAATTGAAAGATTGAATTGAACGTGGCCACTTAGACACTAACATGTGTACTGTCATTAGGTTTCAGCTAAAACTAAGGTTTTTCACCGAAGTAATGTAAGGTTCACGTGATGCCAATTGTATCTAAAAACATAATGTGGCAAGAAAAAATCAACTTTGTGTTTCTTCCAACAAATTGAACTCACCTCAAGTTCACATATATTTTAAACCCGTACATTATGAAAAATATAAATTTATATTATAAACATAAAATATTATTTAAAAAATCCAAAAAGGCACATCAGTTACAACTTTAGAGCAATCATATATTCAAATATAGCTTATTTACTTACAATATCTAACTATACTTCTTTAGAGATAAATTTAAGTCTTATACAAAATTTATGATAAGTACTTTAAAGGCAGTCTTTAGATGAACATCCTTATCACTATGTACTAGTATACACATAAAAATCTAAATCAACAATTAATAATTTTATTTATCACAATTCGTAATCTTTCTGATACATTTCTGACAATTAATGAAAATTAAATCATCACTTTCCATTAAAAAGAATAATAAACATTTAAAACTAAAGTGATTGTTGCCCAGGTCAAAATAGAAATCGTATAATCATGGCAATGTTACACACAACTTTGCAAACATGCAACAATATTGAAGAGATCCAAATAAACTTTTTGCTAACTAGGCACACCTACATGCCAGTAGATTCGGTTCATGCCGTAATAGAAAGAAATTTAAAAAAAATCATTATTCACGCACCTTCTCAATGGTATACAGTGTTTACTGCGGCAAGGCAAGAACCAGAACCATAAGAAGTGAAGTTATTGCATTTTAAAGACTTCAACAGATGGGATGCAATCAGCAAAAAGTATTTCAGGGGAAACTTGACTGGAAAATTAGTAAAATGCGTGTTGTAACATTTAAAAAGGACACAGATTCAGAAATTGCTGTCAAAAACTCCATGAATGAGAATGCAAATCTTTATTATATCGACTTTCAATCAAAAACCAAAATGAATCCCACAGCGTGTTATAAGTCTCAACTACCTATATCTAAAGCAAAACGCGATGATTTACTGAAGCTTTGTCGAGATAAGGTTATTCCTCAAATGTTTCATAGTGATTATTATAGTCTTACAACAGCTAACAACGTCAAGTTGTATTTTTGTATGTTTTTTTAGTTTCAAATGTTTATTTCCTCATCAGAATTAGATGAATCTGTCGTTTGATGTAAGTTTGTACGTATCTGAATCGATAGCATCTCCAAAAATAGTTGTATTGATCAAAATTAAGTTTTCTTCGAGTACGGAAGTTTATGTTGAAATTATGCAATACCGATATTATCGGCAAAGCATTGCATAATATAAATGCCGTTTTTGAGCCATAATGGAGTCCTGAAACATTAAAATACAATATTAGTTATACCTATAGATGCCCTACCATAAGTACGTTACCAATCCATTATTGTTCATATAAAATATGCAGGCGCGATTTAGTACCCAGTACTAAAAACCTTTAAGAATCGAGGATACGAATTGGATCATGAAGAGTTTATGACAGTCAAAACTTTAGAATCTAAGGCGTTCCCTTTAACAATCAAGAAACTTTGCATAAATTATAGTTACTTACTTAAATTAAGTACAATAGATCTTACCTTTTACAACATTGCGCGCTAAAATGGCTCGCGTGAACTCGTGGCGTTTCTGCCGCAGTCGCCTGAGCACTCCATGTTCGCTGCGCGAGCATGACCCCGTTTGATTCGAATGAATGAAAGAGATTACCGACGTTTTTAGTTTTTGTTGCACAAGGTAAACGACAAATGCCATAACATTGAATTAGCTTAAATATACGTTTTAGTTTTAACTGTTTTTCTAATCGCCATATTCGTTTGAATATCGGGAGATAAAAAAAGGATAAACGACTATTGTTATTTAAAACTATTTAGGGTAATTTGTGATCTAAGCGCCAAACAAAGTCTCGGCAATTCTGCCAAAATATCATAAATGACAATTATATTTTTTAAACAAAATGGCACAAAGTCCTAACCGGAGTTTTAAGTGGGAGAACAATCAAGCAAAATGTGATAAATACATATTTATTCATAAATTATTTCCAGCCAAAACCGATTAACGTCGAAGCAAGAAAATGTTAAAAAAAGCCCTAATAACGTAAGTGTCAATTTCAAAATAGCATATTTTATCTAACGACCAAAATACAAAAAACAACAAAATACATGTCGTTTACGACGAATTAATTAAGTTAAAGAGCTTAATTTACAAACCGCCTAAGCGACTAAAAGTATGTCGTAGAGTCATGGGACTTAGATCTAAAGACGCAGAAAAAAAAGGCGAATTCATCCATATATATAAGTCAATTTCGCAAAAAATGGCGTTTATCCCTTTTTGGCTGTTAAGCATCGACATGTTTATAATTTATCTTAACTAAAAACCGACTTCAATCGCCACTGCGATGCTTTCTTACTTATAATGCCTATATATGTGTGTACATATAAATGTTACAGTTTTTTGGAGGCTGAGTCACCCACGTCCGTAGGAGGATACCCCTTAAGTCTGACTCCCTACACGTGGTCCCCGGGTGGTGCCAATCAGGTAACATTTGAGAGGTGGTAGAGCATTTTGTGAGTTGCTCGCCTGGCTTGCTACCAAAGTAGCTTACCACCATCAAGTTGAAAGTCTGCCGCCAACCCAAATACGGTGTTCCGGCAGTTATCCTTGAGAGCCTGCGTATTCCATGTCTAGTGTGTTTACCAGCTTCGATCACATCGTCACTTACCATCAGGTGAGATATTGGTAAAACACTAGCCTGTCGCAAATAATAAAAAAAAAAGTACCTAATACTAGTTATAGTCCTTTTTATTTAGCAGGGAAACCATATGTTTCCTTATATCAATGAATGCTGGTAAAGCTAATGGGCACAAAAAAGAAAACGGACGCTATCATTATAACAATATTCAATTCAATTTATTCAAAATAACAAGTGAGCACTTACAACAACGTAGATAACTTAATTCATATCAAAATCAAAATCGTTTATTCACATGGGCCCCAAAGGCACTAATGAAAGTTGATGATTATATTGCCAGATTCGCAAAATTACAGCCGTCTCGAGAAGAACTTGGCAAGAAACTCGGCGGCGTATTTGTTTCATTTTTTTTTTAAACAATATTAATCTCTAATACATAATTTTATTAACCTAGGTATTATTATGGTAGTCGCTAGAAAGCGCCTGTGCAGTTTGCCTCCATGCATCCTTGTCATTAATAATATAGTCGATCGTTTTATAATAAGCTTTCTTAATTAATGGCCGTTTTATTACAGATTTGAATTATTATATGACTAATTAGTATAGGTACATAAATATATCCTGTTGAAATTACAAGCTCTTATATCAATATGAATTCATTCAATTAATTATTTATTATAATATGTTACCTATAAGCTCGATGTCTTGTAAGTAACTTAGTACTTTGCTGTACATAGTTTTAGTTTAGTTTTAGGAAATATAGGCAATTGGCCCGTAGTTTTAGATTCATGGGTAAGCTTACAATCTACACATATAGTAACAATTGTCAATACCCGTCCGCAGCAGAAGCATCAACATGAAAACCCAGGAACATGCATTGCCCAGTATCGCGCCATAAACTGCGCGGCAATACGCCGCCCGCTGTCCGCACGCGCCGCGCCGTAACTCGGTCCGGTGCGGTTTAAACCGGACACCGGGACATCTATAGAGCTGATAGTATCAACAGCAGTTGATCCTTTAATATGGAGTGCTTCATTTTGACTGCGTTTATCCAATGGTAGCCTATGACCCTTTCCCAACTCTAGACTATTTACATATACTCACCTCTACAAAATCCGTTCAGGCGTTAGAAATACCTCACGTTAAAAAATATTTCGATAAGTTTCCAATTTATGATGCTACCGTAGTAATACCAGAACGTAAGGTACCTATCGGTATTTTATCGCTTACATTTTGGAGAGTGTGCTCAGGAATTACATGATATATTTCCTTCATGCCCTTTTTACCATCAAACAACAAGACAAACTGTTAAACATCATCCATTTATGGTTGACATACCTCCAGTTCGGTCGAAGCGTTTTGCTTCTACGTTTATCATCCGTACAGCGAAAGAGTGGAACTCATTGCCTGCGTTTTTGTTCTTGAACCGTACAATCTCGGTGTCTTCAAGTCTAGAGTGAATAGGTAACTTCTAGGCAACCATGTTCCATCTTCGGCCGCTTCGTCACTTTCCATCAGGTGTGATAGAGGTCAAATGATTGCCTATCTTGCATAAAAAAAACGTCTAGTAAGCACGTTTGTTTTTTGTTGTTACTAAGTTCAAGTGATTCAATAAAAATATCTGTACTGTTGATTCTAGCAGCATCGAGTAATAAATTCGTCACTAAATAATACAATAGAAAACCAACAAACAAAGAACAGTTATTTATAATAATAATGTACATTTACAAAAAAAAATATAAGGAACTCGCCGTGCCCCGCGGCTTTACCCACGTTTATCAAGTTTATCTAGTTAAGCTATGTCATTTTATAATGTATATTCTTATCAAAATCCATTCAACTGAAGAAAAAACAAACATACTTACACACACTTTATAATGTTACTGTAAATTAAATGGTGAAGAAGAGGTTTTATCAACTCCATGTGATTCCAAAAACAAACTGACCAATTAAAACAAGGCAAGTCGTCGTCCGCCATCTTAAATCTGCGCAGCCGTGCATTGGCAATATCTGGGCTGCACCTATTACTTCGTGCGGTGCGTGCGATACACGCTGTATATTGGAGCACCCTGTATGTTCGGTCGGATTTAGTGTTGTGTGTATGCGCCCCATTTTATGTTTCGATCTGAGTGTGTTTGTTACGTGTGTTTTTGTAAATAAAAACTGTGTAACCCTTTCATGCTTCCTTTTCCACTTCATGAGGATAATTTCGAAGATAGTAGGTTTCATACGTTTACAAAAATGTCCCTTTCTCTTATATATTTTATTGATTTAGATCTGCCCAAAGATAATAACTTTTTAATGTACAACCGACCAAAGATAACTTTAAAGTTCACACTCACGTATTGACTCAACATTTATTTCTATTACAAAATAGGATCAACATATACTTTTTTACCGACTTCACAAAAAAGGAGGAGTTTTTTTTTTTATTATTTGTGTTACCTTATAATTTCTCTCCACGTGAGTCGATTTCGAATTTTTTTTTTGTTTGAAAGATGTTGCTTTCTAATTGGTCCCATTTAAATTTGATCAAGATCTGATCAGTAGTTCTTGAAATATCGTCAATAATGTCTATTTTATGACGAATAATGCGTACTTTGACGACGTTCTGGTTTACCCGACTTCAAAAGTTACCTCATAACTTGTTTTGTTGTGAGCCGATTTTGATGATTCTTTTTTTATTTGAAAGCTGGTGCTTTTCATGTGGTCCCATCAAATTTTGATCAAGGTCTGATTTCTAGTTTTTGAGTTATAGTCAATAATGCGTGTTTATACATTAAATCTGATCATGGTTCTGATGATAAAGCGATGAAGTCGGTTTTTTAAGCTTTGCTTGCGTTTAATTATTTTTATTGTGTATATAAATAGTACAATACAATTTAATAAAAATATAAATTAAGTAAACTTCAAAATAACAAAATAAATAGTAAATGACTTTAATTATCCTAATTAGTCATAATATTATTTTTTTTTGGTACCGCGAATGCATAAGCCGGTGTCAAGTAATACTTGATCATGTTTTAAATATAAGTAGTTCACAAAACTAGTCTAACTAGTGAGACATAGTCAAGTCATGTCCTAGTAAAGTGGAAGAAACTTTACTAGAACTTCTATTTAATTGAATGTTGGGGATTTCTCTATTAATAAAATAGAGGAATACTCTTTAATTTAGCACCTTTTACGTCTTCCTTCTACAAACGCCATTCGAACAGAGAGAGCCATAGATAAAAACATTCTACCATTAGAGATGGGACATACTTATAGGGATGTGCTTTGTATCTCATCGTTGAAGTTTAAGAGCAAAAACAAAAATCACGTTTTTGAACTTTATTTCATTTAATTATAAATACGGTGAAGCAGGCTCACGCAGTTAATAATCCTATCCTACAAGAACACTCTAACTATAACAACATTAGGAAAGTTATACAAAATCGACTGTTCTAAATTTCATAAGTATTTTTCTAAAATAGAATTTCTTCTAAGTATATTTATAAAAAATCACTTTGGACCTTATTTTTAAAATAAACAGGTTACAATTTCATCAATCGTTATTACACCTACATCGCGGTGACACCCTTGAAATGGGGGCACAATATTTTTCGCTAATTAATTTACGATAATGTACTGTTACAGGGAGATCCATTAATCCGGGAATTATATTTTGTGATTAAAAAGTTTATAAATTAGTCGTTAATATAAATTAATAATGGGTTATTGTAATAAACAGTTTAATGGTTTCAATATTGAAAACAGTATACATAAAAACATTTTTTGATTAGTGATTAATACTTACAAATGTTTATACACTTACACATGCAATCCTACTAAAATTATAAATCCGAAAGTTTGTGTAAGTATGTTTGTTCCCTCTTCACGCTTTAACGGCTGAACGGATTTGGATGAAATTTGGAATGTACATAGCTAATAGCTAGGATTAACACATACGCTTTTTAACTTGATCAGCACGAGCGAAGCCGTGGAGCACGGCTAGTTACATCTAAAACCAGAAGCGCAAATTTCGGGAAAGAAAATAGTGCTCTGGGCGGGAATCGAACCCAGGGCCAACGGGGCAGACCATCTTGCCCGTTATATAAGAAATACTAGATAATTGTGTTTAAGTTAGGGCAAACCTGAACAAAGGGGATAGAATACAAAGTTGAGTCGGTAAACAGGTATCTTTTAGGCAAACGTGCTTCATATATAATGGCATCGTCAGTTACAATAAAAAAATCAAAATTTGTTAGATGGTGAGGAAAGGTTTGCCAATTCTGAATAAAAAAATTAAGTGTGTTAGATCATTGTAGTTACGAGTATGCTACCCACAAAGAATACAAAGTTAATAGTCATTTCGACCGCGATATATTCGACCACGTGGCCGAGTTGCCACCTTTAATTTTTATAGTACAATGTCTTGGAGTTAAGGTGTTTCTCGATACATTTTTAATTTAATACTCTAATTATCAATAACGATAAAATTGATGATGTGCCAAAATTATAATGGCATTTAAAAGAAGATATTTTTTTAGGTACCTAAAATTTATAGGAGAAACAAATCAAACATTTATCGACTTACTCTAAAAAAATTAGGGGGTTCTCAATTCGTCGTATTTTTTTGTGTAAGTATGTTACGCGATTACACAAAGACGGCTAAACCGATTTGGAAAATATATTTTTGTTTGAATGTGTTGTGTCAAGTTAGTCCTAATTAAATATTGTAAAGCGGTAAGGACGGTATTTTGAAGCTTTGCTTGCGTTTAAATTTATTTTCGAAAGTTCTGTCGGCTGTTGCATTTTCTTCAAACTACTCACGTAGTTTACATTTGCGTCCAGACCAGTTAGCTGCTCGTGCCTGCGTTTGGAACTCACAACACTACCTACTGTAGGTATCTATCTACTTCCTTCCCGTCGCGGCTTGAATGAGTATCATGGACTTTTTCTGTCAAACTAATATTAGCTTATATTGATTTATTATTCTAGTAAGTGATTAAAATCTAGCAAACAAATCATGGCCTAACAGTGCGAATGGTACCAACACCAACCTCTTTTGGTTTAATGGTACTGTACCTTCTAAAAACTGTTTTTACAATTTTATTAATATTAAATATTTTTATTTAATAATAAAATTAAATGAAAGGGTTATAACTGTTATGGCTTTTTATGTTAATTTCCCTCAGAATGTCGGAAAATGTTATACCATCCAATATTTCACGCCAAACTGCATATATATTTACCAAACGCTATTTCCTTTATTTACGACCGTATTAGACAAAGAATATTAACATCCTACATAAGAACACCCACATAATAAGCATAACATATATCCACTTAACGACACAAGACCCAGCCCAACAATCCGTGAAGGAATAAACCAATAAAACACGAATATAAATAAAAATAACTGCCCCGTTGTAAATAATGTTAGAGTACTTCTGTACAGTGTGTATATCATTTGAGGCTCAGGGCTGGATGTCACAGTGGCTGAGTTATGGCGTCACAGAACATAAAATATACAACAAAAACTGTTGGAGAAACAACAGTTTTGCCCCATATTAAGAATGAGCACAAACAGAATGTGGATTTGGAACGGGGCGGTTTGGGGGATGGAGACGTATTGGGACTAAACTTTTTTGGGCGGTCAATAATGAACCAAAGCACATTGGTAGATTGGTGGTAGATGTATAGAAGGATTATCTGAATAATTTTCGTCGCTTTTATTTACATTATAATTTTTAGATATGTATTATATATTAAATGATATTATGAGTACCGATATATTTAAATATTTATTTATTAGTATAATTATTATATTATAATTATATTTTATGAACATAAATATCTGTTTTTCTATTAATAAATAATCATCCTTCTATCTTTTTTCTCCCTCTCTTATCATTTTGATGCACGTCTCCAGTGGTAGAGAATGCTCCTAACATGAAGTCCACCTTTTGTAATAAATGAATAAATATTTTACGTGTCAATAAAATTTGCCCATGTTACATTAATTAAAAAATACTGGCAATCGTATTCAGTTCAAAACCAGCGTCCCATTTTTTATGTTCAAATTGCAAGCATTTGAGCACTATCTCAACTAATGGACCGTGATAGTGCGGCCAAAGATGTAGCATGCTTGCCTAGAAGAAACCTTTTCACTCGTGACTTGAAGACTTCCAGATCATACCGTATGTAAGCACAAAGACGAAGTCAGTAAGTTCATAAACTATAAACCATTCACAACACACACAATCACAACCAGCACCACATTTTTTTTGGGGAGAAAACTTGTGTTCCTGTCCGGAATCGAACCAATTAGATACCCCTGCTTAGAAGGCGAGCGCACACTATAAGCCATAGAAAAGGACATCGCCATAGAACAACATCGCCCACGAAAAAATGCAGCCCAGGCGTCTCCACACCACCCGGCCAGTCCAATACTCGACCAGTTCACAGGGTAATTCGTTATTTTTATTGTTTTTTGTTATTATGATTCCGTCCTCCGGATTACGTCGTGATACACGGCAGCCGGGGATGCGTTTAATTGCCCCGGACGATTTAGCTACGCGATAAATAATAAGATTAAGGAGTAGGAGGATTAAACTTGGGACTGAATTTTTGGGGGTAGATGGGGCTTGATGAGCGGTGTGGGACTGTTTAAATGGAGGTCTAAGGAAATTTCGGGTAGGTATTTAGAAAGCTTTTTTATCAATATTATTTTAACTAAAAAATGCTCCAAACTGGTTAATTTTTTCTTAGAAAAGTTATACCTTGTTTAACAAATAAATATTATTTTATAATAAATTTGTTGACGTATGCTGTAGCGAACAAGTGGAGCTTTCGATACGAATTGGAACCTTCCTAATTTAGATGGAACATTGATATTCTTCTGCTAAACTGCTGATTGGCTCAGTTAGGTGTGCGTTCGCCTTCTAAGCAGGGGTATCGGGGTCGATTCCTGGCAGGAGCACAAGTTTTCTCCTCGTGGAAAATTTGTTTCTGGTTCTGGTAGTGAGTGCGTGTGTGATGTGAATGTTTCCGGCACCCTAGACACAAGTCATCGAATTTAGTATAGAACTGTGATTGTAAAAGCTTTTAATTTTAAATTTCTTCTTTTACTTATAATGATGAAGTGATGGAACAAAACATGATGGCAAATTATTAAGTCAGAATTATACATAGGAATTTCAAGCGCTATGGATATTTTTAAAGATGCCATTTAAGATACGAAATATATCGCAAGATAAGTGTAGAAATACGTGTGGCACCTAGGACGGCCTTCGAGAATAATATATTATCTTACCTTAACCGTGTGTTACCTTAAGATGCTATATATTTTTTTACGCAGATATCTTAACATTAAATATTATGACATCTTCACTATCTTTGACCCCCTTAATGCTATTATTAGATTTAATTTAATACATTTATTTCAGGTATTTCAACCCATATTCACAATAGTCGTAAGAAACAGTCAGTCATTAAGAACAAAAATAATCAAATTATCATTTATTACCTATAATGTACTATCTGTGGCTGTGATTAGGATAAAAATAGTATAAACATGCACACAATTACACGAACTTTGAGTTTGATGACAAGTGATTATCTTTACAAATAAATAATTTAAACTCTAAGCATGTTAGGGATATTATCCTTAACATTATAAATCCCAGCTCATTCGAAAGCGATAATTACGGCCGTTGTTTGCAAGAGGCGCCATGTTTATTTCTGTAATATGTGACGTTTTATGTGCATTATTATGGAGGTGTTTAATTATTGTCGTGTTAGTGTGCGTGGCGGTAATGGGTTCATTCTGTTTCTAGCTAACGTATCTTTGTATTTATTTTATCTCTTGACGGTTTTGTTATAAAAGACTGGCTGATTCCCGCGGTATAGCCTGCGTTTATCAAGTTAAAAAGTAGTTTGTGTGTTAATCCTAGGTATAATTAGCCCAATTTTGCAGATTATGAGATTAAAAGTCTCAAAATCCCCATCAATGCCAATGGTGAAATCTAATGGGGATTTTGACACTAACCCTAAGCTATGTACATTCCAAAGTCCATCCCAATCCATTCAGCCTTTACTACGTGAAGAGAAAACAAACATACACAATCACATATTTACACACAAATTTTCGGATTCATAATATTTGTGTGATTTAGAAAACTATTTTTAGAAATTTTACTGCGGAAATGAAAAAATGGCGTTGTCGATATTGCATTTTCCAAAATATGTGTATTATAAATTTTGGAAAATGTACATACATAGTTATTATAAATGGTAGATTATTGACCATTTAATAAAACGTGTAAGAGGGTAGGCAATCATCAAAGTTGAAAAAATTAAATGTGATTTTCATTTTCACTTTTATAAAAGTTTTAAGCCTGTATTCATTATGATGATAACAATAAAAAGTAGGTTAAGGTCATGCATATATTACTTTCGAAGTTAATAATAATAATATTCTTATAATCTTTGTACAAGATTTCATACGAATTATATTAGAAATTATGAAAAAAAAAAAATTTCATTATTCATAGTCACTCTCACAGCCCCGTTTTAATTTCAATACAAGTATGGTGAAGACGGTGAAGTATCTAAAACAAAAAAAAACTTGGTGAAGGATAAGTAAGTATTTCTGAATTACTAACCGTGCCCACGGCTTTTCCCGTTTAATTGGCGTGAAACGTATAAAATATTCCAAGGCCATTACTTTTCACATACCAAATTTTATTGATTACAGGTATATACTCATTAAACATACAACATATATACATAACTTATAGATATACATATTTGACGAGTAGGTAACAGTTTACTTGGAAAACTGAAACTCGTCCATCACAAAACTTTTGGATTTATCTTCTTATATATAAAAATGAATTGCTGTTCGTTAGTCTCGCTAAAACTCGAGAATGGCTGGACCGATTTGGCTAATTTTGATCTTGAAATATTTGTGGAAGTTCACGGAAGGTTTAAAAGGTGAGACAATATAAAGAAATTGCAATAAAATTAGTAAAAAGTAGTATTTTATTTTCCCATACAAACTGTTTGTACCTGTCAAACAAGAGATGTTTCTGAATATTTGACCACAGACAATTTGCGGTATGAAGTTCGCCGGGTCAACTAGTAATAAATATTATTGCAATTTCTTTATATTTTCTCACCTTTTAAACCTTCCGTGAACTTCCACAAATATTTCAAGATCAAAATTAGCCAAATCGGTCCAGCCATGCTCGATTTTTAGCGAGACTAACGAACAGCAATTCATTTTTATATATAAGAAAATAATTATTTATTTATACTTAAAATCTTTAATTGTGTGTATAAATTGTATTATGTATTTAATCTTAAATAAATGAATTGAATTTCAATGTGTTTGCATGACTTATTGACACTGTAATATCATCATCATCTCCATGTCCTTTCTATCTCTGATAGGCTAGCGTTTGATCTAGAATTAAAAAACACAACATCAAAAAAAAACGCAAGGCCCAGAATTATTTGTTGTCAATATCCTACCGGGCTAGAATAACATTAATTCACTGTAAAGGTAACACTAATTATTTGTTTCTAGAACCGCATCCAAATGTTAAATAACCATTACAATATCATCTAACTTAATTACTATTCTCAAGAACTAAAACATCTAAATATGCACTTTCTTCAACTTCATTAGCATTCATCAACGATAATAAAGTAAATAACAAAATTAGTGCAAAATAGTTTTACATTCCCACCATTAGCGCCGCAATTAAATTATCTAATAATTAATGACTACCCTTTTTAACTAATTATCTAAACAATGAGAGAGAAAGAGACAACCTGTAATGAGCGAAGGCGATGCGCGTGCGTCTTTTATAACAACCACTAAACTGTCACACCTTCAGTCATAGAGAAACCCTCGCGACGAAAACATGTCGGCAATTGTAGACCCTGAAGCTATACTCTCTATCAACGAGGAATGGTCGAAGCTGGACGACGAGTGGGGCATACCAATCGACCTAGAAACAGAAGAAGACTATTCACCTTCCAAACTCAAACAAGTCTTCAGCTCCCTCGATCTACGTCGAACAACATTCGACTCCTCGTTCCTCCTCAAGAAAGTGCGGCGAAAAGTCGGAAGACACCTGTCGAAAACCTCTGATATCCTCAACTACAATCAATTCCTTCAAGACTTAGAAAAAGAAGCGGTTAAAGACGTGCCTGTCAAACAGTTCTACTTTGTCAACGGACAAATATACTCGGCCATATCGGTTGACGACATCTGCGACAAGATAGACGATATTTTCAAGTCTGTCGAAAAACTCTCATCTGCTACGAGTACTATTCGCCTGAAGAAGAAAATCCCCGAAAGAGTAAGCTGCAGCATCAGCGCTGGTGGTCTTTCTTTTGACGACACTGAAGATTTAATTATGGAAGAAGAGAAAGAGAAGACTGACAGTGATGATATTGATAGATTTATAGATGAGGCTTTTCAGCAGCTAAGTGCTACGATGGCGAGCGCGACAATGGCTTCTTACTCCAATGATGCAGATGATGAAATGACGCAAGGTTCTGTGACGGCTTTGGTAAGGAGATTCAGTTCCATCCTGAACAACCCAGCAGTGAATAAGAGTCCTAGGAGGAAACGGCAGTGTTGTGATAGGTTTAAAGAGTTGGCGGAGTTCTGGAGTGGTCGTGCTTTTGTTAACAGTGATTAAATGTGGGTACTTCGGTACTGGACTCTAAGGTTTGTTATATTTTTGTTTTTATGTAGGTATATATACAAAGTGTATTGTTATGTAAATGCAAGGGTCAGATACTTATGCAATTTAATAAATTATTTAAGAAGGAATGTTGTAATAAGTTATGACGTGGTAGGTATGCCAAGTTTTCATTACGATAAAAAAAGTGAAGTTTATGATAGGTTGTAATATTATTTAATTCGAGAATGTAATAAAATAAAAATCATTTTATGTATAATTTTAGTAATAATAAAATTAAATATTATAAAATAAATGCTGATTTTAAAAACAATGTAAATATGTACTTATTATTGTGAAATAAATATTTTTTACGACGTCTCTTATATTTTATTATAACGTATCAAAGTTCCTAATAATTCAACTTCCAAACCTTTGATTGAGAATTATTTTGACCATTTATTATTGATAGGTAGTTTAATTAATACTTAAACCAAAATTCATAGCATCGGGACGAGAAACATATTCTAGAATCTAGTCCATAATTCAACCACCAAGCTTTGTGACGTTAAATTCCTAATTAACTGCTTTTTCTTATGTTTGATTACAATGTCAATGCTCATTCTATTTTCAAAAATCAAAATGCTGGCACTAATTTGGCTCAACGTATTAGGATTGCAATTCAGAGAGGCAATGTCACCAGCATGATGAGAACGCTACCCACTGGTAGTGGGCTTGAACACTTGAGTTACTTATAAGCTATCTTGGTAGGTAACTTAGGTCTTTGCGGTATATTATTTTAGTTTAGTTTTACGAAATATAGACAATTGGCCCGTAGATATTATGTCATTGTCACCTGTTGGTAAGTTGCTTGCTTATCGTAGGCCGCCTAAAGGCATCCAACATGGCTTAACGACTGTTGTCTTACGACTAACAACAGGGACCGACAGCTCAGATAAGTGATGGTGTGGTACAGGATAGTAAGCACGCTAGACTATTTAGGTTGCGTAGATATTTATATATATATATATATATATATTTTTATGTTTGATAGCCTAGCATTTGACCACTATCTCACCTGATGGAAAGCGATGATGTGGCCGAAGATGTAGCATGCATGCCTAGAAGATACCTATTCACTCTTGACTTGAAGACTGCCAGATTATACCGCTCAGGAAACAAATTTATACTAGGTTTAGCTCGTAGTTTGACCAGTAGCAAATTCTCTAACATACATATATCCAAAATACACATACATACCTATTACCTAATTACCTGCACGGCAAACAAATATAAATCCACGGTTCATTAAGCAAACAACGGGTCTGAGGGACCTCGCAGGACACGGGCCAAGTTGGACGCTAAATCACTGGTTTGCTGTGGACCTCTCTGAAAACATACGTAATGATTTTCGGAGAAAACGTACACTGAGAAATTGTCTCATTGCTGATATTAACATTTTAGTGCTATATGTGATAACTACAATAAAATTATTAAGTAATAATTACAAAATTATTTTGTAATAAGTAACTTATTTTGTAAAAAGAACGTAGTAACTGTAACTTTGACAGGAAATTATTTTATTAAGAACTTTAGTTGGTAAAAAATTTGGTACAACTCTGTACCAAATTTTTGAAGTGAAAACTTCTTTAGCGGCGATGTGCACTTTTAAGGAATGGGTAAATAATGTTGAACTCGCGTCAAGACACGTGACCTGATCGAAAATTTGTAAGAAGAAGGAGAAATTGTAATATCCCCCTCTCTTTCTACCGCGCAGCGAAAAATATTCGAGTTTTCTTTTCAGCCGGCACTCCCGGAGTGCAACCCGTTGTTTTTTGTTTAGCAAAATACTCGCTCGCCTTGCAAAGACGTTGACGAAATCTAAATTTATTTCTTTAGCTCTCGAATATAAAAAATATTAATTAAGATATTATGTGATCCGAGAGGATCACCTATTTAGACACATCGATTAATCTGCAAAATAAAACAGGTTCTATGCTGGGATTCAAGCTTAAAAAACGAATACTACTTCAATAATAGATCATTCCTACTTGCATCAATAAAACGAATGGTTTTACTTACTACATACATTTGACGCTTGCCAAAAAGTGACAACTAATAAGCAATATTGTTCAAATAATGCCTATACATTCTAGCCTTGAAAATCCTGGTTATAACATACCGGGCAAAAATTACGATTATAGAAATAATTTAGTGACCTTGACTTGCGGACCTATTATTATATATTCTAAATCTGTCAATTATTAGATAATGGAACAATTTCGTTCTCGTCTGCAATACAAGCTCGTATATTTACAATATTTCGCTCACTGACCGGAAGTAGAACTTATTCCTGCCAGTGCAGACTTGGACAGTTTGTCAATTTATGAGCCGGCACAATATCACGATGCGAGTGAAGCCAGATAATTGGGTGTGATTATGTAATCACACTTATATTATAAATGCAAAAGTTTGTGTGTAAATGTGTACGTGCTTGTGCTTGTAACGGTCGAAGGGATTTGAATAAAATGTTGTATGTACTAAGCTTAGATCTAGGATAATCAAATTTAAAAGTAACCTATGTGAACACATAAGCTACTTTTAAGTGCCGAAATATCAAACACTCAATCAAAATTAAAATTGTACATTGTAAATATCTCGTACATGAGCTTCCTATGGACCCACGGACCCAGTGTCTTCACCAAACAGTCCAGATATGTAACCACTGCCAAGTTTTCCATATTTTCGTCGTTTGCACTGCCGAAGTTGCCGCTGCGCCAACCCCATTCTGTGTTTCAGGAATATGTGACGGAGCTACAGTGCTCGTTTAGTTTTAGGAAATATAGGTAATTGGCGTAGAAACACCATGTATTAAACATAAATACTAACTACAGGATCTGTGAGCTGAAAACTGTCAGGTATTTATTGAAATGGCTGAAATATTTTTTTTTACGTTTTTAACGAGAATCACATGTTTTTGGTCGACCTGCTTACAGTTTTTCACAAAAATCGGTTAAGAAATACGAACTGCAGTGGAGAATAGCCGGACATCCGCCGGACATACGGAAGCATTATTGCCTATGACCATGTTGAAACGGAGACGCTTCGCTTGCGCTTTGCGTTCGCTCAGTCAATAAATGTGTCTTAAAAACTGTAATTTGTCAGTAAGGAAAATAAGAAATAACTTCGCTACCTGCCTTCAAAGAGAAGGTTAAAAACTTCAATCTCACTTGTAACGATTGATTTGATAGAATGTTTTGCTTAGATAGAATCTCTTACTTGTAGATCGAAGTTTCAAATACTGTATTGGTACCTATTATATATTCAGAATTGTTTTTTAAAAATTTTATGTTATTGTATCATGTATTTATTTATTTATATGATATATGTATGAATATATATTATTATAAATATATTTAGTTAATCACAACACCAACCTACGTTCTTACATATTGTTTTTCTCTTTTTCCATCCAAAGGTTGACTGGAAGATATCGCTTTTAGTGATAAGTCCGCCCATTATTCTTAGATATAAATAATATGATTGTTTTTTATGTAATTTTATTTGGTGCAATAAAGTGTTTTGTATTGTATTGTATTATCTCTAGCCGCTTATATACGTCAACCCTACTATCTACGGGCCAATTGCCTATATTTCCTGAAACTAAACTAAAACTATATACAGCAAAGAACTTAGTTACCTACAAGACATCGAGCCTTTAGGCAACTCAAGTGCTCAAGCCCACTACCAGTGGGTAGCGTTCCCATCACGTATTAGCATTGCAGAGAGGCAATGCCGTGGCGGACGTTGAGCCAAATAAGTGCCAGCATTTTGATCACGCATCGCCTTAACCAGGCGCTCTGATAGATTTTTTAAAATAGAATGAGTGCCCGGTCCCACGGACCTAGAGTCTCAACACCAAACGGCTCAAATATCACCCTGCTGAAGTCGAGGCGCATCTACTATGTATCCATACCTTATGATTATTATTAAGTAATATAAAGTGAACTTCCGAATCCGATCTCCAGCTCCCTTCAACACAAGCACCAAAAACTTTATCTCTATTCTCACCGTGCTTTCATAAAAATCTCACTTTACTACCTGATTCCGGAACCTCTTATCACCAAGTTCCGAAGTTTAATTAGTGCTACGACACACGTACCATACGTTGCGGTGTGGTTTGTGCTAGCACTAAAGCCACTGGAGTTATAGGCCCCGGCTAGTGTGGACCGAGCGTTAGACCGTATGAGATTTGGTGTTCTGGTTATTATTTAGTAGGTTGACCTGTGGCTTTGTTTAAATAGGCCCTTATTTCAGAAGTCTGGGAGTCCTTACGTAGTATCCTTACGTATTATAATCTACTAGGACGCAACAACAGAGAACTTGACTACCAGTCAGCAAAAATAGACAAACTTAAGAAGAGTCTCACAGACATAACCCATAAATATGAGCAGTCATTAAATGAAAGTAAAGAACTTGTAATGGCTATTGATTGTTTACTTAAAGCACACCCCCAGGACGCCACACCTGTGCTCGAACCATCCAAGCATTGTTGTTACACAGCCCCTTCTGAGCTTGATACATGTTTTGCATCTGCTTTTAACAATCAGGTGAGTGGAGAGGACCAGCAGGTTGTTTTATCTAAACAACCAATAACCAAGTCTCTTGATAACAAGTCACAAACTGAGAGAACTGTTATGTACTCAGACAAGATAGGTGTAGGAATGGGAAAATTGCTAGCAAATTGTTTACAGCAAAATGTTATTAATAATTGCTTACCAAATGCATCAATAGACCAAATAATAAGCTTGATTGAAGCAGGAAAGTTTGACGAGAGTACCTCTCTCATAATTCAAATAGGTAACAGCTGTTCAGTGGATAAGAGAAATATAAGTAGGTTAATAGATGTTTTAAATTGTAAAATTGAGCTAGGCTTAAAAAAGGTAATATTATGTGCATTACCTTATTCTCATATGCTAAGTTTAGGTAAAAATAATGACATATATAATTTAAATATGCAAATATACAATTTGACATGTCGTCATAAAGACATACTTTATTTTGACACTAATATATTTATTAGTAAGTTTATACTGACTCAGGATACTTTGTACCTGTCCAATAGAGGTAAGACTACACTTGCTAAATTATTAGCATATAATATATATGACCCCGTTATAGATAATATAACACAGTCACATGACGACTCTCAGGTTAGTAGTATTACTAATAAGATGAATCTGCATCAGTCAGCAAACATTAGTTTAAACTGACTGCACCGACAATGGTTGAGCTCTCTGCCTTCCATCAAAATATACAGAGTTCTTCCAGCAGTGCTATAAATATATGTCTAAAAAATAATACAATGTGTACTACCGCTACGAAACCAATGAATAAGACTTGTAAAATTAGAAGTAATGAATTATGTATTTATCATCAAAATATTAATCGCTTCTCTGGCAAAATTTTAGATGTAGAGTTGCTTACAGATAAGTATCACCTAGATGTTCTATGTTTTTCTGAAACGTGGCTAAAGCCTCATAAAATGTCATTCAATGTTAACAATTATGTGGTCGCTAGTACGTTCAACAGAGTGTCTGCTGAAGGCGGTGGTACAATAATATTTGTTAAAAACAACCTTAAGTTTAAAGAAAGAAATGACGTGGCTACTTGCTCTGTGGAGCGGGTCTGTGAAGTAGCTTGTGCAGAAATCGCTGGTTATATAATTTTGTGTATTTATAGGCCACCTGCTTCCAATTTATCCCAATTTCTTGTAGTCATGGAAGAAATTTTAAGAAAACTATTTAAATGTAATAAACGCATAGTAGTGTGTGCTGACCTTAATGTAAATATTTTAGAGGACTCGGCAGATCAACAAAAACTTGTGTCGCTATTTGCATCTTTTAATTTAATTTTTTTATTTAAGGAACCGACTAGAATAACCAACTCTTCAGCAACCTGCATCGATAATATTATTGTAAATTTTGAAATTAAAAATAAATGTCAAATCAGTGGTATACGATCAGACCACATGGGACAAAAGGTAACAATATCAAGAAAAAAACAATCTTTTGACTCTAATATAGAAATACGACCACTTACTGAGAACAAGTTGAGTAAACTTAACGAAAATGTCGATTTAAAACTATCCCTTACCAGTTTTCCACTTGATGACCCAAATAATGTCCACCAAATGCTGAACTCGATCATTTGTAATGAATTCAATAAAATATGCCCCAAAAAATTAATAAAAGTGAACACTAAATTACAATTTAATGATTGGGCCACTAATGGTATACGGAAAAGTAGAGATTTCATGTACGAGCTTTACTATAAAAAATCTCTTACATCTAATGAACATTTTCACAAGTATGTTACTAATTATTCGAAAATTTTTAAACGCGTTTGCATCCAGGCCAAATCCAAATTCATAAGTGATAAAGTCTCAAAATCTAATAATAAAATAAAAACGGTCTGGAATATTATTAACACAGAAACTGGTAAAAATAAAAATAGAGATTGTGATTACAGTCTAAAAATTGGAAATAGATTAATTTCTAACAAAACTGACGTAGCCAATGAATTTAATACTTTTTTTACAAAAATTCCCCTTGAAGCAACAAAATCCCTAGACTCATCTCCCGAATTAGCTGCAAAACTGTTGCAACAAAACTTCACACAAGAAATTCCAAATTTTTGTTTCCGTCACATAACGGCTAATACCATAAAAAAGGCATTCAAAAGGATAACTATAAAAAACACTGAAGATTTGTGGGGTATTTCAGTTAAAGTTATTGGTTCCATACTAGATACTATTACGCCTTACCTTGTCGTTGTATTCAATCTCTCGGTCGATCAAGGAGTATTTCCTGATCTCATGAAACACAGCAAAATTACTCCAATTTTCAAATCGGGTTGTAAACATACTCCCTCTAACTATAGACCAGTTTCTGTATTACCTGCCCTCAGTAAAATATTTGAAAAAATTATCCTAGAACAGCTACTCTCCCACTTTAATGAACATAAAATATTACATGATCACCAATTCGGATTTACTAAATGTCGATCTACAATAGATGCCGGTGCTAAGTTAGTGTCACACATTCTCGGGGCTTGGGAGGGATCGCAGGATGCAATTGGGGTATTTTGTGACCTCTCCAAAGCGTTCGACTGCGTGGACCATAAAACGCTTATTAGCAAATTAAACCATTACGGTATACGTGGGACTGCTCTTGATTTGTTAGATTCATATTTATCGGGTAGGCAACAAAAAGTAGGCGTTAATGGTGTGACATCTGACGGGTCTACAGTTAAAATTGGCGTGCCTCAAGGTTCAATATTGGGACCCTTCCTATTTTTAGTGTATATTAATGATTTACCTTATATGACAACTTCGCTAGCATTAGATATTGTCTTGTTTGCTGATGACACGTCACTTATTTTTAAAACAAATAGGAAAGACGTAGAATTAAATGAAGTAAATTATGAATTAGATCTAGTATCGAAATGGTTTGCTGCTAATAACTTATTGTTAAATGCTAGCAAAACCAAATGTATCAAGTTTTCCCTTCCTAATGTTCCTTTGGTAGATGCAAATGTTACACTTGAAAACAAAAAATTAGATCTTGTAAATAAAACTGTTTTCTTAGGTCTGACTATGGACTCAAAACTGCAGTGGGGTCCTCATATTGATGTGCTTGCAGGTCGCTTGAGTTCCGCTGCTTTTGCGGTCCGTAAAATTAGACAGCTGACTGATGTAGCGACGGCAAGGCTGGTTTACTTTGCATATTTTCATAGTTTGATGAGTTACGGAATCTTGCTATGGGGATCTGCTGCCGATGTTGAAACTATTTTTATTCTCCAAAAGAGAGCAGTTCGTGCAATATATGATATGGGTCCACGCGAATCGCTCAGGGAATTCTTTAAAGAAACAGGCATACTTACCATGCCTTCGCTTTACATCTTTGAAAATATAATGCATGTTCGCAAAAATATTAGTAAATATAAATTAAGAAGCGACGCACATAATCTTAATACTAGATATAAGCATAAAATTACAGTGCGCGCATTTAGATTAAGCAAAACGAATAAATCTTTTATGGCAAATGGTGTTAGATTTTACAATAGAATTCCTAAAATCGTAACTGAATTACCACTGGGAAAGTTCAAATCTGTAATAAAACGGGCATTAATTAAGAAAGCCTACTATAAAACCACAGACTATATTAATGACAAGGATGCATGGAGGCAAACTGCACAGGCTCTTTCTAGCGACTACCATAATAACACCTAGGTTAAGAAACTTATGTATTAGAGATTAAGAATGTTTAAAAAAAAAAAAAAAATGATTGAAAAAAATATGCGCCGCCGAGTTTCTTGCCAGGTTCTTCTCGAGATGGCTGTAATTTTGCGAATCTGGCAATAGATTCATTAACTTTCATGAGTGCCTCTTTGGGGCCCATGTGAATAAACGATTTTGATTTTGATTTTGATTTTGATTATGTACTGTCCGTTGACTTAGGTGCACGTTCGCTTTCTAAGCTGGTGGTGGGTTTAATTCCCGGTAGACACAAGATTTCTCCCCAAGGGACACTTGTGCTCCTGGTTCTGGGTGTGATTGTATGTGTGTTGTATGATTATACATGATTTTGACACCCACGATACAAGTTTTTGAAGTGTGGGGTGGGCTGTAAGTGTCAATGGACGATATTGTCATTCTTAAGAAAATAATTTGTAATATTTATACAACGCCTATAGATACCTACTTAAATCTGGACTCTGAATACGAAGTTTTTATTTCATTATATTGGATTTTTTTAAATTTTGGCATTAGAAACTGAAACAACTGAATTATGCGATTAATTTAAATAACAATTCTATATTATTAAAACTATCAGGAGATGTATACATAAGTAGACGTGCCCCGTCACTTCGCCCGCGTTTAAGTTCGTTAATTAAGTTTCGTTTAAGTTAAAAAGTGGCCTAAGTGTTAATCGTAGGTATAAGCTATGTATATTTCGAACCTCATCCAAATACGTTTAGCTGTTACAGCGTTAAGAGAAAACAAGCATACTTACATACTTTCAACTTACACATAAACTTTCGGATTTATTTATAATATTAGTATGTAATTGTATAAAAACTATAAACATAATAATATGTTTATGGCTCTGACTGGCACTTTGCATGCATCAAATTGATGACTAGTGACATTTCGAAATGTTTAATTACAATGATAATAAAATTACAAAAATCCATCACAAATTTACGACCACCCTCAAAAACCACTAACATCGTTATCGAGAAAAATGATGAAAAAAGCAACAGTGCGGCTCCATTAGTGACGTCACAGGTTACGCTCTCCATCAATTTGTACGGAATCACCGGTGTGAAGTGTTTTTTAATTAATTTTATGAGTGAATTTTTGCGCGGAACTAAAATCCATGGAGATACTGACCTAAAAGTTTTGAGTCATGGCACAGTGCAACATTTGTGAATACGTTTGCAGTCACATTAGATTTATTTTTGTTCTATAAAATGATTATCAGTTGCGTCCCGTGGCTTTGCCTGTTTTGGTGGTGATGGTGAAAATTTATCCTGCAGTTCATGTTAAGTATTTTAAAGTGAAACTTCTTATGGGACGGCATTGAAATTCTGAATTATTTTTTTGTGTGATGATATATTCTGTAACACAAAAGTTTTACTTCTATCGTTTGTTGTATGAGAGCCCCCCTTAAATATTTATTTTATTTTATTTTTAGTATTTTTTGTTATAGCGGCAATAGAAATACATCATCTGTGAAAAATTCAACTGTCTAGCTATCACTATTCTTGACATACAGCCTGGTGACAGACGGACGGACGGACAGCGAAGTTTCAGTAATAGGGTCCCGTTTTTACTCTTTGGGTACGGAACCCTAAAAACAAAGGTCTACATGACAGGTTCCTATACTTCTTACCTTGTTGCACCAAGCAAAATGGCGTAATGAGTTTAATAATTAAATTTATGATAGTTTCATTAATAAAATTAAAAATTTACGCCATACTGAATGTTCTTTTCGGCATTCGATTCCAATTTAAGCAACATACTTGTATAAGTTTCGAAAACAAAAAAATCTTCGTTTTTCTATCAGGTGAGAAAGAAGTCAAACGGTCTAAAGGTACCAAGGTTTTTTTTTCTAATATTGTTTTACAATCGCGACTCCAAAGCACCCCTGTCCGCGCGACATCGTCGTAGTCCACGCACTAATTCAATATGGCCGACGTAAGCCATTTGCGTTGGCGCTTGACGCATCGCCCGTGAAAAAATCAATTACCATTTTTTGATAGCCGAGCGGTGACCGCTCGGCTAGTATGGACAGAGCTTTAATAGGAACGTATATATAATTATTATGAATCATTTATTATGCATTAAAATTGTATGATTACTCATAAACGTTTATAAAACTGCATTCAATTGCAGTCTCATGCATAAAATGTTGCTTCAGATCTTTGTTCGTTTGCCTTTCCGTCTGTCATAGATCTATTGCAGCAAATCAAATAGTTTTATCGCTTCAAATTCTCACACTCTGAGTGAAACACTCACCTTAAACCAAAAATTATGTGATGCGAGCTTTTTCAACTTTTAAAACTAACTTTTATGATAACTTTATTTCGATTTAAGAATTTCTAAGAGTTTAACCATCATATACACAAGAGAAATTGAGATATTATTCGAAATATACATTTCTCGTGTAAATTTAATAAATATTTGCTTACGCCCTTAACGAACATAGTATTTTTCATCACACTTGTGAATAATATATTAATCCGAAAATTATGTATAAAAAATACGTTCCTGTTATATGTACTACTACGATAATCACTATTTCTATGGGAACACAGATTTCTATGATAGAAATACGATTTATTTGACAAAAGTTGGATGGCAATTAAATATATTCAAAACATTTTTTTTGAATACTTTTTGTTTGCGATAACTGTTCAGACAAATTATCGGTTTTACAAAAATTTAACTCATTGGCTTACAATATAAAACTAGTCGACAAGTCTTCACTTCGCCTTTTAGGTTCGCCGATATTAGATGAATCAATTTCACCTTTTGTAGAAGAAAAAATTCAAAATTTTAAAAATTCTTCTGACAGATTGCTCAAAATTAACACTCATATGGCTTTTACAATTATTAGATTTTGCCTTTTTGTCCCAAAATTTACGTATTCTTTAAGATGTTGTCCGCTATGGAAACATGGCGCGCTCCTCGAGAGCATGGACAATATCGTAAAGAATACTCTTGTATCGGTTTTGAATATTGACATAGATGATAGGGCTTGGTCGCAAGCTTCTTTACCTGTTAGACTAGGAGGCTTAGGTATTCGTAAAATTTCTAGTGTTGCGTTACCGGCTTTCTTGTCCTCAGTTCATGGTACTTCTAAATTAGTCGAAAAAATACTTTCACATAGTTTGGGTTCTTTAGAAATTTCAAACCAGACTGAGGCCACAAGCGCCTGGGAGATGGCATGCCCAAATACCGGGCTCCCAGTGAGGCTATCCTCACAGAGACTGTGGGATCGGCCGCTCTGTGAACTAGCACGGAAACATCTTTTAGATACGTGTCCTAGCGTCACAGAGCGTGCTCGACTTCTAGCAGTTTCTGTATGGGAGTCAGGGCTTTGGTTGCAGGCCATTCCCTCGCTTAATACTGGTACTCTTATGGATCCATCTGCTTTCCGTCTCGCTATATGCTTACGTTTGGGTGCAAGGTGCTATGTTGCCCATAGCTGTCAGTGTGGTACTGCTGTTGACCAGCTCGGTCACCACGGCCTCTCGTGCCAGAAAAGTGCTGGCCGAATTTCCCGCCACGCCAGCCTCAACGATATCATCCGCCGGGCTTTTACCAGTGCCAACGTTCCAGCCATTCTCGAACCGAATGGTCTGATGCGTGACGATGGTAAAAGACCTGACGGAATGACTTTAATTCCATGGAACATGGGACGGCCTTTAGTGTGGGATGCAACTTGTGTCGATACTTTAGCTCCGTCACATCTTCCTGAATCACAGAATGGGGTTGGCGTCGCGGCAACTTCGGCAGAGCAGCGCAAACGGCGAAAATATGGAAACCTCGGCAGTGGTTACATATTTGAGCCGTTTGGTGTTGAGACACTGGGTCCGTGGGGACCGGGAGCTCATTCTATTTTCAAAATTCTATCAGAGCGCCTGGTTGAGGCGACGCGTGACCAAAATGCTGGCACTTATTTGGCTCAACGTATTAGCATTGCAATTCAGAGAGGCAATGCAGCCAGCATGATGGGAACGCTACCCACTGGTAGTGGGCTTGAGCACTTGAGTTACCTATAGGCTCGATGGCTTGTAGGTAACTTGGCTCTTTGCTGTATATAGTTTTAGTTTAGTTTTAGGAAATATAGGCAATTGGCCCGTAGATCTTTTTTTTTGATATCTTACCCAAGTTCTTCTTATCCGTTCTTGTTATCCGTTTTGAACAGGTCCGGGAAATGCTACAGTGCACTTTTTAAGTGATTATAAACCAATTTTGCATAAGTGCAAAAATAATATATCCGCCATTTTGCGTGTTCCGCCATGTTGGATCTAAATCCAGAATGACGTCATACAGCTCACCATGGATTGTCATCTAAACTAAACGTGAATACAAAATTTCAGCTTAATCTGTTGAAAATATCTGCCTCAAAATTGAGTTGCAAGATTCCACCCAAACAAACATAGTTACATTGCAAGTTAATTAAAAGCTTGTAAAATCTAATAAAAGCTGTTTAATAAAGTCCTCTCCATGCTAGCCGAGCACGTTACCTGTCCAGTTTATATTTTCAATACGGTCGTCATGCGGCGTGACACTGCAATCTAAAATGGTGGCAACTACGACAAAAAGTGGTCGCGCGTCGTACGACTCTCGATCAATATCGAACGGGCAATCTATCAATAACAATTGATAGATTTCACTGACAGTGGAGTTTGTTCTTTTTAATCCATGTCACTGCAAAATACGATGGCGTTATATGTGTTATATTAGGTTGATGCAAGGAACTTGGAAATATAAGGTAAAAAATATAATTTAAACGCTAGCAACCGACTTTTTCGTGTGTGTGTGTGTGATGTGAATGTTTCAGGCACCCACGATACAAGTTTTTGAACTTAGTGTGGGGCTGTGAGTGTGAATGCTTTTTGTTTGTTTACCGCTTTATGGTCGGAACCCTTGATCAGATTAAATGAATTAAAAATACGCATTATAGAGGTGATAAAAAAACAAATGGTCAGATCTTGATCAAATTTAAATGGGATCACATGAGAAGCACCAGCTTTCGAATAAAAAAATAATAATCAAAATCGGTACATCTAGAAAAAATATCTAAGATAGCACGTAGTACATCATTTCAGATTTAAGTTTTTTTTGTTTAATTCATTTTGTAGTTCATAATTTCAGTTTTTTTATTTTCATATCATTTTGTACTACATATTTAAATTATTTTCTACCGACTTCACAAAAAAAGAAGAAAAAAAAAAAAAAGAAGGTTTTCAAATTCAAATGTTTTTTTTTATTTGTTACATCATATCTTCTTTCTACGTAAACCGATTTTGAATTATATTTTTTTTACTTGTATGCTTGGTGCTTTCCCATTGGTCCCATTTAAATTTGGTCAAGATTCGAATCAGTAGTTTTTGAGGTATGTCATTAATGCGTGTTTGAACATTGAGTTTGACCAAGTTCCGAAGATAAAGTGGTGAAGTCGGTTTTTTTAAGCTTTGCTTGCGTTTTATAATTATGTGTACATCTGTAATATTATACTGTTGTAGACTTTAATGTATATTCTAATATATAAAAATTTTGTGTCACAGTGTATATGTTTGAACTATTTTACGAATATTTATTTTGTACAATTGGTAAGTATATGTCGCTCAGATTTTTCTTTTTCCTATCCCCCCCCATTTTTTAATCGTGATTTTAGTATTTAAGTTTTTATTGTGGTTTTAATGTACTTGGCGACTTTACACGTGAAAGAGGTAAAACACCTTTTCTAAACGTGGCATTATAACGTATGCCGGGTATTTTTTTTTATAAACATGTATATCAAGTAATATTAAAAAATATTCTTGTTCGTGACGTAGCTAAGTTCCTACATTACCAACAATAACATGAAACATGTAGGTACGTTATAAGTCGATACATGAAGTTACTTTTTATTTAAAAGTTAATTAATAATATTTATTGTTATTTGTTGTAAACTAATTAAGTTGGTCAAATAATTTTCATTTTAGTGCGCTGAATTGATAGTTATTTCGTTTTTTTTTGTTTGAAAGGTGACTTGATCTAGGGTGTTCTTATCTATGTTTGGTAAAAATTGGTGCAGTCGTGTTCCAGATCCAGCGTCTAGGTATTTTCAAAATTTAGATTTGGCCAATTGCCATCCTGAGTTAATGAGGCTAGTTTCAATATCAGGGTCACATAGTTAATAACTATTTAAATATATTATCTTGCATATTTATCTATATACTATTCCACTGAAATTATACATTCTATATAATAATAATAATAAACGCTTTCACACTCACAGCCCCAAACTAAGTTCGATGACTTGTGTCGTAGCTGCCGGAAACACATTGCACACACAATCACAACCAGAACCAGAAACATATTTTTTCCTTGGGAGTGAACATGAGTTTCAGCCGGGAATCGAACCCGATACCCGATATAGAAGACACCACCAAACTAAGCCAATGAGCAGTTCGAATGTAATAATTTCAATAGAACGGTGACTGTTTGGTCTTTATCACACCGTACACTTAGCTTCACATATTCATATGAAAAACGTACCTAAAACCGAGTACGGTGACCGTGTACTGAGATACGTGCCACCTGGGACCGAATTAACGGGACTTGTTTATGGCGACATAATTATGGCGCCACTCTTCGTGGGATTACTACGGAATGATGCCATATGAAGGAAAATGCATGAAGGAGTTTGATATAGGCATAACGTTGTTGTTTATTTTACAATATATACGATACAATACAAAAACTTGAGAGGTGTCAAGGGACACCCGGATGGAATGAAGTTCAATTTCCGTCTAGCCCCGTTTCGCAACGCACGATAAGGAACTTTCGTTCAAAAATTTAAAAAAACATGCAAAAACCAACATCACGCGGTGTTCCCAGGCGGTCACCCATTCAAGTACTGACCGATCCCGAAGTTGCTTAACTTCTGTGATCGAACGAGAACGTGGTATGGCTTACAACTATAACAAAAATTTTCGTTACAACTTTTGGTCTTAATTTTTTCCGTCTAGCCCCCTTTCGCAACGCGCGATAAGGAACTTTCGTTCCAATACAATTACTCTTTATTGACACCTTAAAAGAATTGGTACATAGAAAATACAATTTTACATGAAAGGCTACAATGGGCGGTCTTATCGCTTAAAGCTTAATCTCTTCCAGACAACCTTTGGATGAACAAGATCGGGTAGGCATACTTTTGTTTATGTATGTTTACCCGACTGCGCGATGCAAATAAGGGTAATGTGTTTATCCGCCTATAGGTATATTTTAGGCAAACATGTCACATCTTCGACCGTATAATCACTTACCATTAGGTGATACAGTGGTAAAAGTTTGCCTATTTGTCAAAAGCTGGCTCAGTCACAAATAAAAAAAATTGCTTAAAATATGTATGTTTGTTCCTTTTTTGGCAATCTAGAGACCATGCGAGAGCCGATTTTGATGTTTCTTACGTCAAGCAATTTGTCTTTTTTGTGCGACTTTCATCAAATATAATATGACAGTTGTCAAAATTTAATATGGCTACCGTCAGAGGCCATATGGTCAAAAATAAAATAAAAATTCGACAAACTGTCATTTGGTGTATGATTGATTCGGTTGGCGCGGTGGGTACGTCTGGGTACTGGGTTCGATTCCTGCCAGGAGCACAATTTTCATTCTCAAGAGAGATTTGTGCTTCTGGTTCTAGGTGTGATTGTAGTGTGATATGTGAATTGTTTTCGGCACACGATACAAGTCTTTGAACTTAGTGTGGGGCTGTGAGTGTGAATGCGTTTACGGACGACGGAAGACGATATACCTATATGATCGACGGAAGACACGAAAAAAAAACTATACTATACAATAACTCTTTATTGACACCAAAAGATAAATACAGCTTACAGAGAACTTATAATGGGTAATAAAATGGGTGGTCTTATTGCTAAGAGCGATCTCTTTCCAGACACCTTTGGATGGAAATGTAAACAAACAGTTAACGTAGGGATGGTGGTGCGAGAAAAAGGAATGAAATAAATAAAAATGATTATAGAAATACTAACATTGCTTAAACTACATAGACAATACATACCAATAATAATAGCAGAATAACTAATCTAGTAAATTTAAAATAAATACGAATGAAATACGGGCTTACTTTCTAGCGCTCATTTCATAAAAATAATTAACTGCAAGCAAAGCTTAAAAAACCGACTTCAACGCTTATCTCCGGAACCTTGATCAGATTTAATGTATTAAACACGCATTATTGACGATAACTCAAAAACTGGAGATCAGATCTTGATTAAATTTCAATGGGACCACATGAAAAGCACCAGCTTTCAAATAAAAAAATAATCATCAAAATCGGCTCACAACAAAAGAAGTTATGAGGTAACTTTGAAGTCGGTTAAAAACTAGAACATCGTCAATGTAGCCCACTTCTCACAACAGTCTACTTGAGTACCTCCTCCTTTTTTGTGAAGTCGGTAAAAAAGTACATTGAAATAGCAGGGCTTGAAATACCGGTAAAATGGTGGTAACGTTACCGTAGTCAAACACGGTAGCGTTATTACTACATGTAACGTTTTATGGTTTACCGTTAATCAATAGACGTGTTACCGATATATTTATGTAACGTTAAACGTAATTTTATCGGTAAATGTAACGGTAATTGATAACATTATTTCCTTCGGCCCATATTTAAAAAACAAATAAATTTTTGTTTGCTGATTTGACGCGATTCGCGTCTCCGTTTTAAGCTTTAGTTATGAATTAGGTAACTACTCTCATATGCGATAATGATACTTTTAACTTCGTAACGTTATTTTATTGCTACGATACCCAAGTAACGATAATTTATATTACCGTTATACAGGTATTATTGTGAAAATAAATATAATTAACGTTACTTTTTAATGTTATTTGGTAACGTTAACAAGCCCTGGTTATTAGGTTATTGCAAACTTGCTAAAAGGTAAATTCGCCGCGGAAAAAATCACATATTTTTAATTTAAATCTTGTTACTAAAGCACTGTAATCTATTTGTTTACAGAGTATTTTCGAGGTCAAATCCTATAAAGACTTTTCATCAATCTAAAAAGATTGATTGTCCTCAACCACCCTTCACATCACGTCACGTGGCCCCATTACCCCATAATTAGCCCCACAGGACCTCCGGGCCACTATTAATCAATAGGCCACTCGGCTTTGTGTCGATCTGTCCGTTTGTCGTGTTTTTGCCACTTTGAGGTGGCCTATTGTGGACACGATGAATAGACAAAGATTGTGTTGGTTTTCGGACAGGGGATTTGTTGAATGAAGGTTTTACTCGTGATCTTGTATTGATATAAGTAGAACTTATTTTTACTCGACTACGACATTAAATTATGATTTTAGCACCGTATTGTATGTTAATATGTATGTATCGATTTTGATTTTTGTATGATCGATACGCAAGCATTTGACCATTATCTCACCTGATAGACAGTGATGATGCGGTCAAAGATGTAATATGCTTGCCTAGAAGATACCCACTTTTGACTTGAAGACTCCCATATTATACTGTTCGGGGAACAAAGACGCGGGATGAAATTGTCTCAAATCTACGGGTGTCATAAGCTAGGTTTTTATATAAAAACAAAATGGCATCCTTGGTACAAGGATAACCATAATTGATTGTACCTACTCTATACGGTAATGGCAAAAAAATGTAAAGAGAATATTATTGATTCGAGAAGAAGAGAATATATTCGTGATTTTAGTTTTTTTGTTTAAACAATCCAAGAAGTTTATAGTATGGCTTTAATGTACTAGGCGACCATAAACATGAATGAGGTAAAACACTTTTTATAAACGTGGCATTGCAACTCATACCGGTTACAGCCAGTTTATATACATATAAGAAAGCATTTTGTATTAGCTGCCGGGTTTTAGTTTTTTAACTTTCGTCCTGTTTCAAATTGTTTTATTTGTAAACATTGAGACAAGTAGGCGTTTTCTGAGAATGGAGACTACACTGGACAGTTATTACACAAGCGACTCGAGATTTCAACTGAAACTAATTCTGCTTGCGCAATGCTGCCCTGTAAAGGGGCCTGCGGAGGTTGATTTGCCCAAACAATCGTAATACCAAAATCATTTATAATTCAAGCATATTACCACCATACTGTGCTGTTATTTGATTAAAAACATATTAATCTAGGTTCCTGGATAGATTTTATTCCAAAATAATTACCTAAAACAAAATATAAACCAATTGATTTTCACACATTATTACGACGTAAATGTCGCATCTTTAACTTATTCTTTTTGTATTAAAAACTAACACATTTCTTTTGTCATTACAACAGAAACATAGAGTATCATTTCAAGGTACTATTAATGCAAAAAAACAATGGCTAAACATTACATTTTCATTCATGATTTTTGGTATTACGGCACCTATCATAATTTGTTCGGTCGGTAGTGCTATCGCATCAAGCATGGGCACAGTTTACCAGTTAAACAGAGACAGACTCCCCGGCCTCTTAAAAGTAATTCAGTAAGCCAGCATTTTTTTTTTCCATTCCATGCTTACATTAATTAAAATGACTTATTCAAAGTTCAGAGCTTGGGTCATCGCCGCATGGTAGCTAGTCTCTCGGTTTTTTATCGGATACATTTCGGAGAGTGTGCTAAGGAACTGCACGATCTAGTTCCCCCATCCCCGTTCTATCATCGTACAAGCAGACAAACTGCTAAGCGACACAAATGCGCACGAAGCGTTTTGCCTCCACATTCATTGCGCGAACCGCAAAGGAATGGAACTCCTTACCTGAGTCGGTGTTTCCTGATTAGTACCATATGGGAGTCTTCAAATCGCGAGTGAATAGGTATCTTCTAGGGAAGCTTGCTCCATCGTCGACCACATTGTCGATTACCATCAGGTGAGATAGTGGTCAAAGGTTTGCCTATCTTGAATAAAAAATATAAAAAAAACTTACAGAATCCCTTGCAATTTTTCCGTCCACATTTCACCAACCATCCCCGAATATTATTAAACGTAATCACTGGAATTTATGGCCGCCAGGGAAATCCGCATAGCAATACACAACGCTATAATTAATTAATAAACATCGAACCAATAACGGGCCATTTACATACTGGCAACATCTATTTCCATGCGGGCAACACTGGATATCTATGCTTTTAATTTATTAACTAACTTGCGTAGTTTGAGGCGGACTGCATGTGCAAGTTTCGATACATGGGGACTATAAATTGATAAGCTTGCATGATTTAGCTTCGTGATAGTTGCAAGTTTTTGATTCATTTGTGACGGGGGATGTGGGTGAAATGGTTTGAGCTCATATTCATAATAACTTTTCCCATAATTTAGATTAAAATAGTAACGCTTTTTGGGCACCTAAATTATCTTTCATAATATCTACTAGCATAAATTGAAGGCTATACTTTTTTGCAGAAAAAAAACAACGGGTTGCACGCCGAGAGTGCCGGCAGAAGTGAAAACTTGAACAATAACGTTATAAACAGCAGGAGCAGGCATATATTTTCGCCACGTGATAGAAAGAGAGGGGGATATTACTTCCTCTCCCCCTCCGTCTTACGAATTTTCGATCAGGACACGTGTCTTGACGCGAGTTTAACATCTTTAACCCATCCCAAAAAAAGTGCACAACGCCGCTAAAGAAATTTGCACTTGACTGTGTCACCTAATTTTGTTTCAATTAAAGATTTTTTCAAGAATCAACTCAAACACGCACCGAGGACCGAGCCGCTCGCATCCGCGTATCGCGCGTCTGACTCATCCTGATCCAACAAATTTGTCCGAAACTTGTATACAAAAAATTGTCAACATTTTTACGTGTTTAAAGCCGTCTAAAACATTTAAACAACTCGAACTTATTATAATATAAACCTCGAGATGATATAGGTGTAAAAAGGATTTGACCGAAAAATAAAAATCTTTAATTTTTACTTGAAAAGTTCTATTGGACAATACTTCAAGTTTATTAAAAATATGGTTTACCTTGTTTATGTGAGAAATAGAACTAATGAACTGGTTTGTTTCAGCAAATATAAGAAATATAATGTATGACGGACAGCAGATGAATAAACGGGTAGAATAAGCTGGTGGAAGTGCTGCAGCACCCGTAAGGGACTTGATATGAATGCGCCGCCGAGTTTCTTGCCAGGTTCTTCTCGAGATGGTTGTAATTTTGCGAATCTGGCAATAGATTCATTAACTTTCATGAGTGCCTCTTTGGGGCCCATGTGAATAAATGATTTTGATTTTGATATAAAAAGCAACCAAAACGCGCGCGTGGAGGACACACACCTTGAGTGTTTTGTATATTATTACTAGCTGCGCCCCGCGGTTTCACCCGCGTTGATAATGATGATGATGATGATGATGATGATGAAAAATAGATGTTGGCCGATTCTCATAGATACCGGATAAGCACAAAAAATTTCATCAAAATCGGTCAACCCGTTTCGGAGGAGTATGGCAACGAAAACTGTGACACGAGAATTTTATATATTAGACTAGCTGCGCCCCGCGGTTTCACCCGCGTTGATAATGATGAAAAGTGATGATGATGATGATGATGAAAAATAGATGTTGGCCGATTCTCATAGATACCGGATAAGCACAAAAAATTTCATCAAAATCGGTCAAGCCGTTTCGGAGGAGTATGGCAACGAAAACTGTGACACGAGAATTTTATATATATAGATTTTGTTACACTAGACTCTATACAAAACGTCAGCAGCGCGGGGGGAAGCGTCGCGGCCGCGCGCCTTGGCCGCTTTGTATATCATTGTCCTTTAGGTGCCATACATTTTATCTTAACAGCTTTGTATATCGAGTCCCTAAAAGCATATATATTTTTTCTTTTAATGACGTACCAATTACTTTTGTTAGGTTCACTAAAGAAAATACAATCAAGCCTTAAGACTAATAAGTTATTTGATTCTGACCTATATTGCTAAGTAGAATAGTATTAAGAATGTGTCCAATAACACTTTTCTCAGTGTCACTATTATTGGGAAGACACTTTGTTCCTGTGTCTTTGTTAATAGCACTCACTAGAAGTATTGCACTGACTCGCATATTATGACACCCAAGATATTGCAGCTACAGGACTGTCATATCTAGACGATGAAAACATTTCTAATTTCCCTAATATCCCATAGTTCCACAGATGCAGTTCATTGTATAGCATACACCGCATAACATTGGGCTAAGTAAAAAATAACGATGACATACAACCTGACGCGGTAACCTGAGGATGACCGTACACATAAACATGCCTCTGTAAAACCAGGTGTACGGTTTGCAGCGAGAATGCAGTGCGGCACAGTGACCGAGGTACACAATATTATCCCTAATAATTTAAACCAAGGAAACCTTAAAAAAAACAAAAAAGTACTGAGGAGGTTCTCAATTCGACTATATTTGTTTATGTGTGTGTACCTCAGGCCTTTTTACTAAGTAAATCGATTTTGATGATATTTTTTTATTTAAAAGCTGGGAAGATGGGATCAAATTTAAATGGGAAGTCCCATTTAAATTTGATCGAGATCTGACCAGTGTTTTTTCAGTTATCTTCATTATTGCGTATTTTATTCATTTAATCTGATCAACAGTTCCGAAGATAAAGCTGTAAAGTTGGTATTTTTAAGCTGTGCTTGCGTTTAAATTATTTGTCGGTAAAAAAAATATTACCGCCATGTCAAAAATTCACACAGGCAGCGCTACCAAATGGAGACACATTCTTAACTAAAATAACTTAGTGACGTGTTTTGATGAAGTTATTGACACCGTCATAAGCGCTAGGAAGAGAACATTTCATGTCTAATTATTTTTTATTGTTATTTTCGATGTAATCTGAAAACTGTGTATCAAGAAAATAACTTTTAATAATTTACGTACTATTTTTTGTATAAAAAATATATTGCGTTTGCAAATTTTAAAAATGTATGTTAGGAAAAAATATTATTTTTACAGATTGTTTCCGTTGCTTAAACAGAAAGACTTTGGTCCATTCCAAATAAAAAAAAAAACATAATATTTGATCATTTTGATATTTGAAAAGGAAATATCCTGTGAATTTTGATTTATTTGCGAGTGCTAATATTGGTCAACGCTGTCGTACAAGTGTTCACATTTTATTAGTACGTAGACTTCTATTTTACTTGCATTCTTAATTAATGTTTGACACTTAATGTTTTTAACATATTGCAAACAGTTTCATAACTGTTCTTAATTTATCTATAAAATATAGAAGTGATTCTGAAGTAAAAGTACAAAATCAAATCAAATCCTTAAACATAAGATACTGACTCTCCTTATACCTGTGCGAGAAGAGCATTTTTACAAGGCAACCCGAGTGATTTATGTAAGCTCACTGCGTCAGGACATGGTAATGTGGTGAATTTGTCTGTCTGTAGGTAGATAGACTGAAGCTTATTGTATACTTTGTATAGGTCCTTTGTAATTATAAGGTCATTAATTACTTCTTAGTTAGATAATTGATTTAATGTTATAAATATTGTTTAATGTATAATTTATATTTGAAGTTTTGCAATTTTTTTGTTATATCGAATTCTACTAATCCTACTAATATTATATATCCGAAAGTTTGTGTGTAAGTATGTAGGTATGTTTTTCCCTCTTCACGTTTTAACAGCTGAACGAATTAGGAGGAAATTTGGAATGTACATAGATTATACCTAGGATAAATGCGGTGTAATGATAATAGCGGGCGAAGCCGCAAGGCACGGCTAGTAACTAATAATTAGAAATAAAATATGTGATCCTTACCTACATATAAGTACTATGTCTTTTTGTTACCCTGCAGTCACCATAATCGTAATATCTATGAATATTTTTGATTGTTTTTCTATGTAATAGTGAATTATGTATTTGGTAAGGTAATTAATTGGGCGTGGTAAAACTACTAAAAAAAACCTACTTATGGTTGACATACCTTCAGTTCTCTCACAGCGTTTCGCTTCTACGTTCACCATCCGTACAGCGAAGGAGTGAACTTATTACATGCGTTGTTGTTTCCTGAACGTTATAATTTGTCCTCAAATCAAGAGTGAATAGGTATTTTCCAGGCAAGCATGTCACATCTTCGACCGCATTATAGCTATAGCTATATATATAGCTTTTCATCACATGATGAAACGCTATAATGCGGTCGAAGATGCAAGATTAATACATATTAATCTTGCACGTTTAATTATGATAGAACTTCACGTACAGGTAAGTTCGTTTTATCATTCATTAGATGAGATAGTGTTCAAAAGTTTGCCTCTCCTACTTCCTACTAATATTATAAAAGTGAAAGTTTGTGAGTGTATTTGTATGTTTGTTACTGCTTCACGCTCAAATGGACCAATTCTGATGTAATTTGGTATGGAGGTAGCTGACACCCTGCATTTAACATAGGCTACCTTTTATCCCGGCACAGCGGATAACACCGCAGGGCTAGTATAGCATAAAAGATGCTTAAAATTTCGCATTAAAAAGTCACAGTTACAATCGAAGTCAGTATGGTCTAAACGTCCACAGTCACGATACTACAGTTAACTATCTGCACCGTTCTATACCACCCGATCTCTGGTTAATCACTCTGAGTGCATAACTCATCGTCGGCACAGGTGCATCTAATGCGCGGGCGCAGTTGATTTACTGCAAGACTTGCACTGTGGATATTGATGATGGTAACTACCCTCAACTAGAATATCTGTTTTAACGATATTAGGGTAGTTGTTTCGAGTGTTTAGAAGTTGTCTTTATGCTACGGTAAAAGTAAAAATTATTCTTGAATACTTCTTTACTATTCTATTCTGTTTCTATAGATCTACGGGCCAATTGCCTATGTCTCCTAAACCTAAACTAAAACTATATACAGCAAAGACCTAAGTTACCTACAAGACATCGAGCTTATAGGTAAATCAAGTGCTGAAGCCAGTACCAGCCACTACCAGTGGTAGAATTATTCTTATATGTGTTTAGTGGAACGTGATTATTTTTCACTAGTTCTATTGTAGTCTTGAATGAAACTAGAGGTGAGAGTTATTCCTATCAATTCTATTGGGTCTTACAGTATGGATATCCCTGTCATAGTTGAGCATTAAAAAAATAAAAGCTTTCACACGTCACTCTGTGTAAATACTGTCTAATACTTGTATTGTGGGTGTACACTCAATTACACCCAAAACCAGAAAAATATTTTTCCATTGTGAAGAAAACTTGTACTCTTACCGGGAATTGAACTCGCAACCAACCCATTGATTATTTTTTTATTATATATATTGACTTATTATTGTGATTTTGTACCGATATTCCTATTTTTTTCAATGATCGGCTCACTTGTTGGTTTTTGACTTAATATCCAGGAGTTGTAAACACACTAGCCGAAAAGGATAGCTGATTAAATGCCGTTTGGTGCTTGGTAACGAATTTTCACACTTCTTGACGCCTCACGCCTGATGGAAAGTACCTACACAGTTGGAACACGTTCGTATGCCAGGCAAGTAAGGGAAAATGTCAACCATGAATTTCATTTTTATACTTAACACCACTATACTTTTTCACGAAGTCAGTTTGGTCACACTTTTACATTGTTTTTTTTAAGATATCTTTAATTTATTATAGCAATTAGACTAATTAACACATAATATGATAATGATGTAACTCTAATAATTCCAAATTATTTTATACAGACTATGACGTAAAACTTTGTAAAATTCTTTTTCATATTCATTTTATTTTTTTTATGTAAAGAATTAGGTCAAAGTCAAACCCAGGTCCATAATTAGTTAAATTGTATGCTAAGTTCGAAACTTTAACATTTGGTAGTGGTTTTTGATTTTTTTTCTTTTAATTTTGGCTTTAGCACGAGATAGTGTGTGCTTTTAGTCGTAGACATATTTCACAATCATAGTCAAGTCATGCCCTATTAAAGTGGTAAAAACTTTACTAGAACTGCTATTGGAGTTTTTCGAGCGAAGGTAAAAATCACGTTTTCAACTTTGGTTTTTGTTTATTACATATTATTATACCTACTACGCACACGAACATGGTATCAGTAGTCTGTACATGAATACTTTTAACATGGTCTTCCCAATGAGATATATGAACAGTAGTAGATATACCTACTGCATGGTACGTCTTGTCTCCAACGAACCAATTTCACCGATAATCCTACAAACAGCAGTATCTTCGGAGACTCTCCATCAAAGTGGTGGCTGTGTCGCGCACGCCCACAAATTAATCGCCGGCATCACCTGGAGCCGAGATCCACTGTCTTTTTGGCCGAGATAGAGATACTGGATGGGACAATTTGGTGAACCAAAAAATAAAATAAAAATAAAACAAAGAATACAGTAGAATGAGTAGGTATCGACTTGGTAAGCGTGCTAGATCTTCGGCCGCATCATCAATTTCCATCAGGTGAGATAGCGGCCAAATGGATACATATCTGGATTAAAAAAATAATGAGACCACAGATATGGATTTCCACCCGGTGTAATCTGGTCAAATGCTTGCCTATCGACCTATTTCGATTCATGTAGTGGGCAAGTCTCTGATCTTTACACCCTTGGGTCCTATGTTCGATTCCAGGTAAAAGAACAATTTTCCTTTCCAATGGACATTAGTGCTTCTGGTTCTGGATGTGATTGTGTGTGTCATATGTAAAACATTTCTGGCGCCCATAATACAACTATTTGAACTTAATGCGGTGCTGTGAGAGTGAATACGTTTGTTTGTATTCACTTTTTATTTCACTTGAAAATAAAATATTTTTGTTGGACCCATAAAAATTCGTCAAGATCTGAAGCACAATTTCAAAGCTTTGGGTCGAGCTTTTTAGATTTCAAAATTAAATATTTTTACTGCTATGTTGGCTTTAGACTATCCTCTAGTTGATGTATTAAGCCTACTGACTTCTACGCTTGAAGGTACTGAATGGTGTACCATAAAATTCAGTTTTAGTATTTACGCAAACTCGACGATAGACTCTAACTCAACAGACAATAATTTGTTTGAATAAAAGCCTAATCTGAATCAAAACATATTATTTCACGTTTATGGCTACCTCGGTAGATTTTCCATCACAAAGTGGTATTGGTAATGAGGTGGCACACCAAGAAAAGTATTAATGGGCACTTTCTTAATCATAACTATGCAGCAGTTGATGTTAAAGTTAAGTTACTGATCGGCCATATTTTGGCTAGATTGTAATCAAAATAGGGAACTTTAGGTACTCCAGATGTAATAAAAATTGGGAAAGTGGTGACAACTTGACACCTCTAAAGTGCCTACAAAAACAATCACCAATTAAACAATTTTATAGATACATTACACGTAATGAAGTTGTCGCTTCCAGTGGAGCTAGTTCTCGTACCTATCAATATCTGGTGACAAGGAGTGGTGTGAACACTGCGCGTATTAACAGGAGAGCTCACTTGCAGTCAACGTTGGCCTATTGGCAGTGGACGGATTTAGTTTGACAATACAGAAACTAAAAGCTTAGTTAGCACTCGCTAATAAAGACTCATTTAAGTAACCTACCACAACTTCTTAATTAGTCTTGTTGTAAAATTAAGAAACAAACTGTAAAATTATGTTCTTTTCAATCTTCTTCTTTTCTATACTAATAATATTATAAAGAGGTAAAGTTTGTTTGTTTGTAAAAGGTAATCTCTGAAACTACTGATCTAATTTAGATTTTTTTACTCAAACCCAGATTGGAAAAAGGGCCCAACTTAAAAATAATTGAACTACTCGTTGGCTAAGTTGAGTGCGCGTTCGCCTTTTAAGCAACGGGTAACGGGTTCGATTCCTGGTGGAAACACAAATTTTCTCCCGAAGGGAAATTTGGTTTTGGTTGAGATTGTATTTTTGTGGTTGATGTTGTGGGTGCCGGGATGTTTCCGGCACCCACAACACAAGTCATCAAACTTAGTGTGGGGCGTGGGGAGCTATGTAATTGAGAGACGAGGCGAGCACGTCGCTCACCTGATGGTAAGCGTCATGCTTGCTCATTACAGTGCTACCCAGAGTTTTGAACTTATATAATTATCAAACACTTATATATCAAAAGCCGCGGCAAGGCACTGCGTTCTTCACACTAAGATATTAGATGTTAATTAAATCTCTTCATACCCTATAATTTCACTTGAAATTAATCAATCCGAAACACAGTAATAACATCAAACAAACGCATTCACACTCACAGCCCCACACTAAGTTCAAAGACTTGTATCGTGGGGCCGGAAACATTTACATATCACACACACAAATACACCCAGAACCAGAAGCACAAATATCCCTTGGGAAGGAATATGTGCTCCTGCCGGGAATCGAACCCAGGACCCACGGCGCAGAGGGCGGAGACCTGTCCACTGCGCCAACTGGGTCGTCTTCATTTGTTCACTTTCGCGGCAAAGCAAGAGCACATGCTATATTTCCACAAAAGATTTAAAACAAATCGTCCGCATACGTCACCGTATAAAATATCTTTCGTAAAGTCCCTTTTCAAAGTGAGACACACAAACAAGCGTTTAAAGATAACAGTCCAGTCAGTCAGGTGACACGGGGTGACGTCACTAATCCGGACTTGACTTGTGATGACGTCAGCCTGATACGACCTGACGGGATAAGTCTCTGGTGGAAATGTTTCACTTTACTTGATGTTTGTGTACATATAACTATGAAATATCTAGCTTTTTGTCTCTGATAGGCTAGAATTTGACCTTTATCTCACCTAGTAAGTGATAATTTGGTCGCAAATAGTAAACACAACAACAAAAAAAATACAGTTTTTTTTTAAAACACTTATTAAGCGATTTGCAAATAGTTAAAAAATAAACGCATTCACACTCACAGCCCACACTAAGTTCAAAGACTTGACTTGTATTGTTGATGCCGGAAACATTTACACACACAAATAACCCTTGCTTCTGCCAGAAATCGAACCACTGCCAAGACGGCAGAAACCTGCGTACTGCTCCAACTACTGCTTCAAACTCCGCGTTAGAAGTTTTTTTTCCCTCTGAACTGAAAGTCTAGACAACATAAAAAAAATTAAATATACAATACACATGTAAATCAATTCTAATTCTCAATCCTAACTACAAGACACGAGTATCCATTTGTAACCGATAGTTGAGTGCAAGAAGTCCATTAATCATCCCATTGTGGGCCATGTTGGGCAGGGTGACGCCGAGTCAGCATTGTGGATTTGTTGACGGGGATCACGTCCAAGCGACACCTGCCTTATTCTGGATTATGTGGAAATCAAATCGTATTATAATCAAAGTTGATTCGATTGTAATTCAATACTGAGATTACTGAGGATGTAATAGCGACTGGCTTGTCGCTGAATTACATCATTAATCACATTATGATTTGGTAAAGTCTTTAATTTCGGACAAAATATGTCGATTGGATAAGATTAGAACACGCAGTCTAGAGGTAAAACTAAATTTAGATTATCCTGATAAAATTTAGTTAATACAATAAGATTTAAATGGTTTTTTATGTGTATGTGTTACACAGAACCCACAAGGCACCTAGTGTAACGGATTTTAGTCGCAGATTTTAGTGAGATTTGTAACTTAGCTATGTAAAGTTTTTATCCAAATCCATTCAGACGTTACAGCGTGAAATTTTTTATATACTAACACATTTTCTGTCAAGTTTTCGGATTTATAATTATATTGTGTTAATCAAAGATTTTGAAAAAGAGATACCTAATTTAATAAATGTTCTTATATTGTAAGTTTTAGCTAACTTCTAGATCACCTAACCGAAAAGTCAGACACTTTGTTTTATATATCGAGATAGGAAACAAACCTACGATTACTTTAGCTACAACATCCTTGGTTTTATCTTATATTATTTGACGTTTATTTAATTATAGTATTTGACGTTTTTCCATAAAAATGTTATGAACATACCAACAACAAGTCTAAGTATCTAGTTCTCAGACTCGAACTAACAGAATAAGTCCTTCTAAGTCTGTACTGAACAATCACAAATGAACGGTCGCGAGACAAAAGGGCAGCTCCTTTGTGCTAATGAAGAATGGTGACCACTGTTGTGTTAGGCGTTAGATTAATGCTACTGAGGCCAACATCTTTGTGGGATAATTTAAGTGATGGACTCAACAGAACAAATGTGAAAATAGTAAACTTTACAGGTCGCCTTTCATACCAAATGCTATCGACGAGCGGGCGACAGGGTGAGAACGCCTTGCATTTTAAAGGCTGAGTCACCCACGTCCGTAGGAGGATACCCCTTAAGTCTGACTCCCTACACGTGGTCCCCGGGTGGTGCTAATCAGGTGACATTTGAGAGGTGGTAGAGCATTTTGTGAGTTGCTCGCCTGGCTTGCTACCAAAGTAGCTTACCACCATCAAGTTGAAAGTCTGCCGCCAAGCCAAATACGGTGTTCCGGCAGTTATCCTTGAGAGCCCGCGTATTCCAGGTCTAGTGTGTTTACCAGCTTCGATCACATCGTCACTTACCATCAGGTGAGATAGTGGTCAAACACTAGCTTGTCACAAATAAAAAAAAAAGCAGCAGCTGCGGCAGTTGTCAAAGCTCGCAATGCTAAATAAAAAACAACATATTTTTTTATAAATCACTGTTGGAGTTTTCTCTATTAATAAAATACTGGAATACAGTTTCTCTTTTAATTTAGCAACTTTTATAATATCCTTCTACAAACGCCATAAGAATAGAGAGAGCCATAGATTATCACATTCTACAATTAGAGATAGGACATACTCATAGGGATGTGCTTTGCATCTCATCAATCACGTAATGCCACTAAAAGAAGAAAACCGGAGTTTTGCCGCGAAAGTGAAAAAATGGCGTTGTAAAAAATTCCAATAGAAGTCTGCCACTTTACTAGGCATGACTTGACTATGACTGGACTTTGACTCTTTTACTTGACTTTGACTGTGACTTGTGACTAGGACTTATAATATGAAATACACTTGAAATATGATATTATTACTTGACACTGGCTAAATGCACAAGATTGCGAAGCCAAAACTAAGAAGAAAACCATTTTACCTCTTTCACGTTTATGTTTCCTAGTTGACTAAATTATTAGTAATCAAATCTTGCAAGCAAAATTAGATCCACTTCCCGATGTCCGATTGTATCTTCAGTGACAATACAATGTTATGGTACCATGGAGCTGGTTAGATGATGGTGACGAAAGATGACAATATAGGAACTGAACTAAACAAGATCTTCAACTTATTTTATTAAATGATTATAAAAATTGTGAAAGGAGATGTTTCAAAATTGAAGGAGCCTGGGCCAGCACCATGTACCACATACATACATATAGCTATACAATAGAGTAACCGTTTTTGAATGTTTATTTTCTTTACTTTTATTTCGTTTTAATGTACGTTTAAAATATCTTGGTACATATACAGCAACACAACACAGTTATAAATGGCGGATTGCGACAATATTAAACTGTCATTTTGACGTGTCATTGATAATTTATTGTAAACAACATATCAATTCTAAAATATTTGGGTTTTGTTATAATTATAATAGGACTATAGAATATGTTACTCGATTGAAACTCGATTGACATTCAGTATCTTCTTGTCATGACTGCCCCAAAAATAGGGTTACATATTTAAAAATAATAATTTGAGGGTACAGCTGTAATCTTCTGCAGATTAATTTATTTGTATTTTTAAGTAAATGCAATATTTTTTCTCTATTTTTCTATGTATGGTACATAGTGCTGGCCCAAAATGAAACATGTCCTTTACATTAAAAAAAAATATTCATAGCATTACATCAAATGTTACAAAAAAATTCTTTGAAAATGCAATCAGGTTCGAGCAGTTCTAGGCTATTTTGATGTCTGTTACGTTTGGGTTCAAGACCCTAAGACTCCCTTGAATCATAGTTAACAGGTCATTGACATAAATAATTAAAAGCGAGGAAAGCTTAATAAAACCGACTTCACCGCTTTACCTTCGGAGCCTTGATCAGATCAAATAAACGCATTCAAACGCATTCACACTCACAGCCTTACACTAAGTTCAAAAACTTGTATCGTGGTTGCCGGCAACATTCACATCACACACACATTACACCCAGAACCAGAAGCACAAATAACCCTTGGAAAGGAATTTGTGCTCCTACCGGGAATCGAACCCAGGACCCACGGTGCAGAGGGCGGAGATTTGTCCACTGCGCCAACTGGGTCGTCTTGTACTAAATACGCATTATTGACGATAACTCGAAAACTACTGATTAGATCTTGATCAAATTTCTCGAGAAAGCACTAGCTTTCAACGTTGTAAGTAATCATGAGGTAACGCACATTAAAAAAAACCAATCGAATTGAGTACTTCCTCCTTTTTTTAAAAGTCTGTAAAAATCAGGAAACTGATATCAAATCAGTCTAGCCAATAGCCTGCGTTTGACATGGAATGAATTTTTATAACTTTTTATATTCTTTATATTGTTACACTTTTCTAAAACTGTACTGTTAAAATTTTACTATTTATGTTATTTATTTATTAAGGTGTTCAATAAAGAGTATATCTATCTATCTATCTATTTTTAATTGAAAAGCTTTTAAAGAATATTTTTTTTTATAAAAAACAATACTTAACCTAACCTGATTTAGACAGTTTTTAACATTCATACGCCATCTAAGTATAACGATTAGTTCTTAATCACAGTTTGGTAAACTTGGACCTCATAATTTTATGTCACATGCTAATGAATAAAAGAGAAGAATTACTCAAAGCTGCAAATTTTGATATTTACTATAGTCAGTTATATAGTCAGTAGGTATATAATTTTATTTAAACTTATTATCATTTTAATTATTTTATGTAATTTATTAACTTTACATATCATATTTATGTACATTATTTCACTTCTACCGACCTCAGTTGCTATTACAATTTCTGTCCATCCAAAGGTTGTCTGGTAGAAATCGCTGAAAGCGATAAGACCGCCCATTGTACTGCCTTATAATATTAATTTCGTAGTTTTAAGTTTGTATCTTTTTGTTTTTTTGGTGTACAATAAAGAATTTTGTATTGTATTTTATTGTATTGTATAGTTTCTGATTGAGTTTAAATTGTATAGTATCAAGCGAACTTGATACCATAAAATTTCATCGCAAGCAGAGCTAAAAAATCGACTTTCCCGCTTTATCTTCGGAACCCTTTATTAGAAAATGAATTAAATACGAATTGTTGAGTATAACTTCAAAACAAATGGTCAGATCTTGATCACATTTAGATGGGGCCACAAGGGATGCACCAGCTTTCAAATAAAAATAAATCATCAAAATCGGTTCACCCACAAAAAAATCATTCGCATCCTCTTTCTTTTTTGAAGTCCTTACTCGCGCTACCTAAAGGGAACGAATGCTGCTAAAAGACAAAACGGGCACCCTAAATAGCCTAATACTTAATTTAATACCCACAAAATACAGAGAAGTAAACGTCATGTCTTATCCAAAAGGATGTCAGTTTCTCACAAAAAATAGCAGACTGATTTTAGCTCTGTCAATGCGATTAACTACTCTCCATTGCCTCACTGAACGAATATAAATATTAATATGAATATTCAGAATAAATTAATCTATCCCTGGTCCTGAACTTATTTTGCGTCCCAGATATTCAATTTAGGTCATTTGGTTTTGTTTTGATGGATAACAAATGTTTTATACGTCTTCGGGCGAAAGACGAAGATTTTTTAAGTCTTAATATATAGGTCGAGCTTATAGGAAACTCAAGTGCTCAAGCCCACTACCAGTAGGTAGCGTGCCTATCATACTGCCGCTATTGCATATCTGAATTGCAATGCTAATATACGTTGAGCTAAATAAGTACCAGAATTTTGATCATGCGTCACCTCAACCAGGCGCTCTGATAGATTATTGAAAATAGAATAAGCTCCCGGTCTCCACGGGCCCAGTGTCGCAACACAATTTTATTTATTGAATGTAAATAGATTAATTTTCCAATATTTAAGGAAATAATATCAAAGAACAGACCTCAAGACAAAACTACGTGTTACGAGTAGGTATATTAGTCGACCTATAGTGGGCTATCAGGGTCCTATACAAAGACGTCTCGTGCACGTGTGCGTGCAGATGTGGATATTGACCTAGAACACACCACTACAAAATACTTTTGATCTAGATTCGATAATTGCACTTACTCGCATTTAAATATCACCCGCGGGTTTGCTTGAAGATCAGCGTCTTATTTTGTGCTTGACTTTTGTGCTGAGGAAAACCCATTTCGGCATGCGTTATGATAAGTTATTATACGTTCATAATAAGTTAATTAGTGTTTCAATATTATTATTGTTATATTTTCGCTACGTATCAAAACAAATTATTTTTCTTTCTTCTTTCTTTCTTTCTTTATTATTGCCATGACATAAATGGCTCAAGGTCAATCTACGAATGAACAACAAAATTATTTATTGATAACACTATTTATGAATATTTTAAAAAAGGAACGTTCATTTTGTTAATAATTACTATTGTATACCTAAATTATCTTCAGAATTCAGGCATTAAATAAAATGAATGATTACTATAACATACAAATTCGAGAAGCCATTACTTTAAGCGCGAAATGAAACTCGCATTGGTAGCTGAATCTCGCACGGACTCTAGTAGTCTATTACTAACAGCCTCTGTGAAGGTGTCACGAGACTCACAACTCTGTCCTTATTCTTGTTACTTCTTATTTACTTCAAATGGGATACGACTCCAGGATATCAGAATTGCAATCTCAGATCAGACTTGCAGACTTAGATCAGACTGAATAATTAAACATATTGAAATACTTATCTAAATGAGAAGAAGGTCTATATTTTATCTACCGACTTCACAAAAAAGGAAGGGGTACTCAAACCGACTATATTTTATAAAAAAAAAAAATATTTGTCGTTTCACGTGAACCGATTTTGTGTGTGTGTTTTTTTTTTTGTTTGAAAGATGTTGCTTTCCAATTGGTCCCATTTAAATTTGATCAAGATCTGATCAGTAGTTCATGAAATATCTTCAATGATGCGTGTTTAGCACATCTAATCTGATCAAAGTTCCGAAGATAAAGCGGTGAAGTCGGTTTTTTTTAAGCTTTGCTTGCGCTTAATTATTTAGCCTCACATCTACTGTTTCCCTGCTCTCCTGGCAGCACAAGTCTCACAAGCTCCTTCAAACACCGCACACGTCCAATCTGCCGGCCAGCTGTAGATATATCACAGCTGCACAATAGTTACAGACGTCGTAAATTGCTCGTCTCAATTTACCAGTCGTATTGGCAAGACGGAGGCCTTACTACCCCTAGGCTTAGTGGGAAGTGTCAGTAGACGATGTTCCCTAACGTATACCTGTCACTTAGTTGAAGCGACGGTGTTCCAAGATTGGTAGACTTGTCTTATTGAAAAGACGTTTGGGGCTGTAAGGACCTCTAGTATGATGATTGGGCTATTAATAACTTGGATTTTGTATTATCGGCTTCAACATTTTGTTAATAATTTCACAACCCTACACGAATTGCAAAAGAAATATCTCTATGAATTATCAACAAACTGGCAGAAGAATTGAGGATTCTGCAAGAATTGTAATTCTGCAAGCAAACCAAACCCAGTTCCAAAATCAAAATCGTTTATTCACGTTGGCCCCAAAGCGGAACTCATGAAATTTAATGACTCTACTGCCAAATTCGTAAAATACAGAGAGAAGAAAATCTCGAGAAGATCTCTCGAATCTCGGCGGTGCATTTTTTCATCATTTTTTTTAAACATTCTTATGCACTAAGGGATTTGATATACAAAGCACCCGAGGCGCGTGTACAAGGCTCGCGTACCCGGCGCGAGCCTTTAATGTCATTATAAGAAAAAAAAATTGACAAAGAAAACATTTTTGACAAAATTGAGTTATATACATCAGATATGTCTTTACTATTTAGTATATGTTATGACTTGTCGCAGATACGTCTAAATTAAAAGTAAGATTTAGTAGGTTGCGTTTGAATATTTAAAATTAAAAAATACTAATAGATGCGTCTACTTTTCCTGTTTCCGATGATGTATATAACTCAATTTTGTCAAAAATTCAGATATGTCTTTTTTCCTCATGACGGCAGTATACAAAGCGGCAGCGCAGGGCAATGTGTTGCCGTTTCCAGTCCCCGATTATCGCAGCAAAGGTCGAGTCATTAGAAAAAAGTGAACTAAAAAAAATAATGAACTAGAAACTCTTTTCGCTCTGGCGTCTAAGTCATTTTAAGGTCAGTTAACCCGTGTTAAATAACATTACACAAAAGCCCTTACTGTCTTCAAACATATGATCCTCAGTCCTTATTGATAGGCCGTTGTCGCCCTGAGATATGGCCCGGCAATTTGTACAGCAGCGCAGTGAATTAGTGATAATCAATTAAACTGTTAACTGGAGAAAAATGGCCGACTTGCCGAACTGCACGATTAATTGACAATTTGTTTTAAAGACGTTTCGGTGTTTAAGTTTATTGGATTGAAGAAAGGTACGATGTAAGAGCAATTACATAATTACAACTTTGTTAATTTCACGTGATTAGGCGGGGCATGTAGATCTTATGTACCTAAGTACATAATGAAGATGGCCCATCTTCAATTGTAGACCATCTTAGATGGGCTACAATTGACATGCTTTGGACTTTCACTGGCAGTGAAAAAGGCAGCATGGTGATTTGACTGCCTATTAACCTGCGATGGACATATTTAGTTTTTTAATTTATTTCACACTTAACCATATTCCAAGATATAGAGACACGTGGAAGTAACTAGTACTAGCCCGTAGTGCAGTTAGACACAATATAATAATAGACATCGATGTTATAGACTGAGTACCTAAAGACAAAGGTAAAGTTGGCCTCAGCTGTCTTTGGTCCCCAAACGGTATAACCTGGGAATCTTCAATCAAGAGTGAATAAGTTTCATCTAAGCAAGCATGCTGCATCTTCGGATGCATCATCGCTTTCCTCATCATCCCTTAGATCCCTTCTAAGGGATGATGAGGAAAGCGATGATGCGAGCATTTGGTTGGTTTTTTTATGCTCGATATGCAAGCTTTTGGACAAAATCTCACCTGATAGAAAGCGATGATTCACCCGAAGATGCAGCATGCTTGCTTAGATGAAACTTATTCACTCTTGACTTGAAGATTTCCAGATTCTACCGTTCGGGGAACAAAGACGAGTCGCTCGCTCGATGGTAATTGAGACGTCCGCCTATAAAAAAAGTATATACACATAACGGGTAAATATAGGTATAGGTTTTTTCATTCTTTCTTTTCCTGGCACCTTTGAATCCGTCGACTACTATTAATTTAATATTATGTTGTCTTTCGATTAAAATAATTACAGTTTTAAAGACTATTTTGTATAGCCTATTTTGTATAGACTATTGGTATAGCCAAAAGAATTTTGCGTCTATTAACTTTATTATTTTGGAACATATTTACCAATATTTGACACCAAACATATACATGCTATCTACGGGCCAATTGCCAATATTTCCTAAAACTAAACTAAAACTATGTACACCGTGGGTAGCGTTCCCATCATGCTGGCGGCATTGCCTCTCTGAATTGCAATGCTAATACGTTGAGCCAAATAAGTGCCAGCATTTTGATCACGCGTCGCTTCAACCAGGCGCTCTGATAGAATTTTGAAATTAGAATGAGCTCCCGGTCCCCACGAACGCAGTGTCTCAACACCAAACGGCTCAAATATGTAACCACTGCCAAGGTTACTACATTTTCGCCGTTTGCGCTGCTCTACCGAAGTTGCCGCGACGTCAACCCCATTCGGAAAATATTAAGTTGAATCAATGTATTATTAAGTATGAAGATTTATTCAACGTTGACTAATTTACAATTTCATGGTCCATCACTCACCATCTCCCACTAATCCCGGCCGGCTCCAACGATCTTGTAAACAAGATCCTCTACCTATTAAATCAACGGGTATTGTCCAGGTGCGATCCAGTGATTTAATGTAATGGTCTAGGGGCATTAGACAATCATGGCCCATCAATTGGCGAGTTAATTTGCAGTAAATACCGGTAATCCACACGTAGGGATTGTTGTGTGATGATTGGTGGGGTATGTGTGGGGGGTACTTATGCTTCATACAATAACCGTACCCTGTAAATTACACATCATCGGATCCCTTCGTTTCCATAGTTGGGACTCAGGATATAATCCTCTACTTTCGCTTTTATCTGACGTTAGCCAGGGTTCAGCGTGGTTGATAAGTGGTTGACGTAAATGCTCGAATCTGGAGGTTCTTGAAAAGGCCTCGGTTTCTCACGATGTTTTTCTTTACCGTTAATAAATAATTAAAATACACAATGTATGCCACTATCTATCACTTGCTTATAATATCTTAAAAGCTTGTATCCTTACTAATAATAAATGTTAACAAAATTGTTAGCTCATCTAACTTCATAGTAAGGAAGTAAATAATTACGTCAATTCCAAAGATTTTGTTAATGTAACACAATAGGTTTTTCTCCTATCCTAGCATAAAAATCGACAGGTTAATAGGGTATGTCCTAATTAATTAACAAAACAAATCAAAACGCGACACAATAAACCCAAGCTTAAATACTAAAAGGCTTGAAATACAGGTAGCTACTTTGAAAGAACTGCAAACTCCCGACAATTCAAAAACCTATATCACTCTACTAAACTGAAAGCATTGCAGGAAGCCGGTATAAAGATCTGGCATACGCAAATCTTCCGCAACACAAAGACAATAATTCGATAGTAAGCCGCACTCTCACCTGACTAAATGCTAGGTAAAGCCGGGGCACACCAAACTGAACACTTTTAACGCTAGTAAAAAATATTTCTGCTTATCAATTGATAGCCTGAACTTACTGCAGCGTTTCACTTATTTACTAGTTTGCTGTATTTCGTATATTTTGGTGATTGTGCAAAGAATTTACGTGACCGGACTATAACATTTATCGTCTCTCAACCAATTATAGTTGTAAAGTAAGAAGGCTCCTATTCCCTCGAAATGGTGCAGGTTAATATTTCTGTATTCATCATCTGTACAGTGAAGGAGTGGAATTCATTAAAATGTTTTTCTTCATTGAGCGGTATAATCTGAGACTCATCGTGATTAGACCATTTTTATATAACGTGATAGATAAACATTAAGTTTTATCCATATTAGCAAGCTTTCTACTTCCCCGACCAAATTGTTACATGTAATGAAATAAAATAATATTACGAGCCTATTTTTCAACCCAGAGTTCCAGTTTTATAAAGTTTAGCTGTACATCGACGAGCGTAGCTCATAACAATTTCCAAATAATATTGAACTTGAACATAATATTGAAATAATTTTCATAAAAAGAAAAACTATTTAGGTAATTGATTTAATATTCTGTTTTTGGTATTTTATTTTTTATTTGAAAAAATTTAGGCATTGAATTGATATGAAATTAATAAAATACTGAATAGGGTGTCTATTCAGTATTTTATTAATTGATTGTAATGTACTGTAACAGACAAACTCGAACACTATTTAGCCTTTCAATCCTCCGATTCCTCTTGATTAATTCTATCACTTTATTTGTTTCGTCCTCCAAGATGCTGTGACTCATCAGAGGTCACTGCAATCATGCTTCGTCAGTAAATTCTTATTAAATTGACTGTCAGGATAGCATGCCTCAATAGGTAGCAGCTTATATAAGTTTCTAACTAGACCCCGTTAATGTACTCCCAGCTTAGCTTACACCTGACTAACTGCCTCTAACCGCTCTGAACCGCCCCGCGCCACACCGATCTGGTTTAATCCGCCTGGAACCGGCGCAATCCGGCGCGCAAACTTTGTGCTGTCACGGTTGCTTTGCGGTGCCTGCGCTTTGCCACGCACCTCTAAACAAATTCGGTAATGGATTTTGGATGGTCTTTTGTAATTGGAGTTGAGTTGTGATGTGGTGGATATTGGATCGGATAATTGGCTGACGAAATGATAAGGTTAGATTTTGAACTTTTTATAGCGTTTCTCGATTTCTTCTCGAGAATCTGGCAGTTAGAGTCATTAACTCTTATGAGTGACTTTTTGGATCCTTGTGAATAAATAATTTAAAATTTCGATGATGGCGTCATAGTAGGAATCCTGCCTTTCAATCGTTGTGATCATCTGTCACGATTTCGAGTCCTAAGTCGAGCTCAAGCTACCTGGCGATGGAGCATTTTCTTATAATGAGGGTTTATGTAGTCTTTGTAAAAAAATATCCATTATTTTTTTGTAACTAGTTATATCTATGGGCCAGAAATATAGGCATATATTTCCTAAAACTTAATACATTATAGAACAAACACCCAAGTTACAAGGCTTTGTAGACTGCATCTCTGTCAGCTATGCGAAGATACTGGATACTAGATTCAATTCTTCCAAGATGAAAGATTTTCGTTGCCGACAAAAATAGTGTTTCTAACTCTTTATGGGCTCAATTGTGTCTACAATGTTTCGGACAAGGACAATAAGTCTTCAAATTTGCGTGTCGCTAAGTGTGAATGCGATTAAAAGAAGCGCAGTACAAAAGCTGCCAATTATTTGTATAATGTGCCTATATTATCACGTATCCGATTTAAATCTTCAACCAAAACGACAAAAGGTTAGAGCGGCTAACGGCTAGAGGGGCTAGTAAAGATGGTGGACGGCTAAATGCACCGTGGCCGCGGCGGCCCATTGCATCCCTGATATCTTTGTGGTTTGCAAAGGAACGACCATGAACGTAAAGAAGGGTTCTTTAGAACGCTGGTCAAGCAAAGCTTTGTGAGATCTGTTATGCAACTAAACCAATAAGATGCCTGCAGGCGTATTTAGTACATGTATGCTTTCTACGAGGCGGTTACCGGGTTTGATTCTCGATGGGACCCCACGTTTCCTTCCCAAGACAAAGTTTTTCTGGTTCTGATTATGAATGTGTGTGATGTCAAAGTTGTCAGCGCTTGCGATACAGGTCACCAACAGCTTAGTATATAAGTGTGCGGGGCTATATCCTTTATTTAAATTTAAATTCAAAATCGTTTATTTACATGGGCCCCAAATAGGCACTCATAAAGTTAATGGTTATACTACCAGATTACAGCCATCTCGAGAAAAACCTGGCAAAAAACTCAGCGGCCTTATTTTCTATTCATTTATTTAAACAAGCGTATCTCTCTTATATGACTAGTGTCTCTGATAGACCATAGAATAAATTCATAAAATGAACAAAAAAAAAACATGTAATTATTAACCTGCTCACAAAATTTGACGAGAATCGGTTGTGAAATGCGACTTGTAGAGGAGAACAGCCGGACATCTGAACATACGAAAACATTTTTGCCCAAGCTGAAACAGAGACGCTTTGCGCTCGCTCGGTCAATTATATCATCACTCGTAATTGTACAATCATGCTCTACCACTGCCCACCACCCTATCACCAACAGGAGAGATATCGGTCAAGCGCTATCAGTGACAAATAAATATAAAACCTTTCCACAAAATTCACAATAAAATCAAATTGCTTGGGGGCTGAGTCACCCACGTCCGTAGGAGGATACCCCTTAAGTCTGATTCCCTACACGTGGTCCCCGGGTGGTGCTAATCAGGTGACATTTGAGAGGTGGTAGAGCATTTTGTGAGTTGCTCGCCTGGCTTGCTACCAAAGTAGCTTACAACCATCAAGTTGAAAGTCTGCCGCCAAGCCAAATACGGTGTTCCGGCAGTTATCCTTGAGAGCCTGCGTATTCCAGGTCTAGTGTGTTTACCAGCTTCGATCACATCGTCACTTACCATCAGGTGAGATAGTGGTCAAACACTAGTCTGTCACATAAAAAAAAAAAAAAAAAAAAATTATTCCGGGTCCAGTACGAAACAAAAACTCCACTCCACTTGGCTCATTACGCATTATCGCGGGCAACACTGCCCATAATTATTTAGAGGCGCGCGTGTTTAAAACTACCGGCGCCCATCAAAGTCTGATAACGCGGGCTATGAGAAGCCTTGTTTATTGGGAGGATGTCGGAGAGTACGCGTTCTGACTGGGCTGCCTTTGTTAATAATTCTCTTTTATTAAAAAAAGTTGTCGATCTTGACTCTGACTACGCGTAAGTCACGCTAATTCCCGTTTTAATTTTATTTTCATTATCCAAAATGTGCGTGAGTTTTTATTAAATATATATAAGAAATATAGGAATAATATCTTAATTTAGACAATACAATCGCCAATATGTACTTAATTATTTATTTCTTTGCAAAATATCTCATATATATATTATAAGATCTGTCGCTGTAGGATTTAAGTTACTGGTCTCAGCGCAAGTGTCTTGTTTCAAAACGCAACCTTGTATAAATTATAAAGTCATTTTAAGTAATATAATTCCTTTATTATTTGTCATTTACTTAAGATAAAGCGACATGGTTCTGATTCATTCTATTAGTAATTATTTTAGTTTGAATTTGCTATTCATATTATTATTATGTAATTACTTATAAATTACATTCCATGGTTACATTTCCATTTAATACGTCATTAAAATATTTACTTTTCTGTTTGTGTAATTTGGCGCAAAATATTTAAAAAAATATATTGTATGGCAAATAATATTACATTAAATTATTTGTATGAGTACCCAAGTCCGAACATGGAAACAAGCTATATATCCGCCGATAAGGCCTTTTGTATCTCAAAATAAATAAAATAGCTTAAATATGTCCGGTGGTGGGCACAAATATCGCACGGATGGGGCTGCCTGGGGTTGATTCTACCCCTTGATATGGTAAATTAGACTATGAAATTATTATTTATAGAGGAGATATTGATATTACCGGCGTAAATTTTGGGGTTAAGAAGTTATTTATTTTGACCGGGGTTTTTGTCCAAGGTTTTTGAAATATTTATATGTTAGGGTATTTATTTATTTAATCATTTTGCACAAATCTTTTCTACCAGCCATCCTGGCCGTGTAAGAAAAGCAAATACAGGGTTATTTATAAAACCACACCAGAAAGCTTACAGACCCCGATTCATATCCTAATCCTTAGCTCATTTAGTTCTGCGACTTTCTTCTGAATGCTATATTTTTGTAATAGTTAAAATTATGTTATCTATTCAGTCTATAATTAACAGTTGTTTAACTGTCCTGCAAAGAAAGGCATCGCCGCGCCGCGCCTTGTTATAAGCACGCCAATGCCAGTTGACATTTGACGCCTTTTACTTAACGGAGAAGCTAAACAGTATATTAAAAAAAAAAAAACATAATTTGCAATAGCTATAACGCGAAACATACAAAATTGGTCTCAATGGTTTGAAAGGTGTGTCAAGAGCTTTCTGTTATCTCTTTTTGCATCACACATAAGTGCTATGACTTTGATATCTCCAAAAAGATTAGTTTTTATTTTCGCTGCTCTGTAAATTACCTTGCTTTGAATATTTTATATGAGATATAGAAGCAGAATCAAAAATCTCCCTCAACAACTATAATAATTTAGCAAAACAAATTTATTTGTATTCTAAGCCTACGAAACTCCAAAGTCCAGCTTATCATAAACCACGACCAAAACACAAGAGGACCACAAAACAAATAGAGAAAAAACTTCAATCAAACTTGGAACTCCGTTGCCGTATATCAGTACACTCTAAGGACCCGCTCATACCGTTCGATCCCCGAACCTATAACATAAACATGGGCGCACACTATTAAAACTTGAACTCGTTTTGTAAGCCAAAATATTATTCGGACTACCTTCCCTCTATCTTGCCGGATTGGGCGCAGGGCTGCCAGCACATGCTAATTTACATTTTTATTTTATTTTATTGCGCGAATACGGTGTTCCATTTTTGAAAGTTTGCGAGTTGTTTTAAGTTAGTGTTTATAGTTTTGGATTGTTTGTGTTTGCGGCCAGTGCGCTTCTTAATGGTAAGGAACTGGGGATGTAAGGGAAATAAAAGTAGGTCAGTATTAGCTGAAAATATTTTAGTGAAGTGAACGGTAAGTTTTTGTTTGTTGCAGTTGGTGTATTAAAATGTACAATCATTTTATCATAATGTGTTTTGAAAAATAAACAAAAACAAATCTAGTTTTAAGGTAATCCTTATCTAACTCCATGGACAATTTCTAAAATTTTACATATTTGGCATTTGTAATTATCAATTACAAGGATGCATAGAGGAAAACTGCACAAGCGCTTCTTGGCCACTACATAATATAGATATACCTTATTATATAATTCCTGTATTCACTTTAGAATAATAAAAAAATAATTGCCGCCTAGTTTCTTGCCAGGTTCTTCTCGAGATAACTTTAATTTTGCGAATATCGCAATAGTCATTAATTTTCACGTGTGTCTCTTTGGTGCCCATGTTAATAAATAATTTTGATTTTAAAAGTTTTTCTTTTTACCAGATGTTTAACATTCCTACTTCATCATTTTTGCTCCGCTAAGTTATTAATATCGTCAGTGGTATTATCATAATTCGTTTGAAAGTACCACTTAGTCCTACGAACTCAACTCTTACGTTTAAAACTTTGACATTATATTTGTGAACAAGTCTTGGAGTTAGGTGCATAAGTTGAAACAGAAAAATCTCCAAGAGGCAAACATTAATATCAATACTTTTTTTTTTAAATCATACTTTTACCTATAACTAGAGACCGTGTCAAGACGAATCAAACGAGCACAAACTCGATGGATTTGTTGGGATTAGTTCAGAAGTTCCTATGGTCTTCTTCCGTCTCCATCATCAGACCAGCTCCATGGTACCATATAATTGTATTGTCACCAAATATACATATGTCCATCAAATTGAACCCGATGTCCAATAGGACGTCGGGAAGTGGGTCTAATTTAGCATGCAATATTTGATTACAGACCGATAGTCAACTGGATAGGTGAAAATAAATAAAAAAATAAAATTTACACAAAATTTATTATTTTTTATTATATTTCGTTTGTATTCATAGTTACCTAACAACGATAGATTTACGCACCTGCCAACCCTACGCAGCCGTCCGGCGAGTCCGGCGCTTGTCTCATAAACATGCTCCCGTATCGGCGCGTAATCTGCCGGATTTGTCGATCAGCCCGCTATCCGGCCAGATTTGCTCCGGGCTTTACCGCCGATGCGGCACATACGTTTTGCTTTTCTTGTCCGATGTTTACGAGTACGCCCAGGTGGAATAAACGAGCCGATTTGGTCCGCTCGCTTTGTGTCGCTGATTTGTTAGTTTATGATCTGTTGCTGGTTTTTGTTGGGATTGGTATGGAAGTAGTTTTCAGTTGGAACATCTCTTGCGTCTATTTTCGTTTGAAATCATACGGAGGCAAAATTGCAAATAGGCCTGTTTGTCACCTTTTTCGAGGCTTAAAAGATCATGATCATCATGATAGAAATTTGTAAGGAGGTTTAAGTACAGGTACAGGGAACATTTTGAAAAAATACTTAACCTATAGAATATGTTATATACATAGAAAAAAAAAAGATAATTAATATAAGAAAGATTTTTCCTCGGCTTAAAAATATCCCGTTTTACTTAATTTCCGCTCTATTCTTACGTTAACGCCACAAGTAACAATTTATTTATTTTTTATTTTTGATATGCTAGCATTTGGCCACAATGTTACCTGACAGTAATTGATGAATAAACACGCTAAATCTTGGTAGGCTGTCAAGAATGACACTATCTCACCAGATGGTATGTGATTAAGTTTCTTAGGATGGTAAACAGGCTAGGTCTAGAATGACTGGCTGGATAACTGCATTTACATCGGAACCGATTTACGATTTTGTGTTGTTTTAGTATCTGTATCTATCGTTCGTTTTTGATTATCAGGCTCCAAGTCATTGGCGGTCGGCCGCATACTCTTTGCCTTGCGCAATTTCATTTTTTTTTTTGTTGGAGATAGGTAACATTTTAACCACTATCTCACCTGATGGTAAGCGACGATGTGGTCGACGATGGAGCGAGCTTGTCTCGAAGATACTTATTCACTCGCGACTTGAAACTTCCATATTGTACTCATCAGGGAACACCGACTTAGGCAAGGAGTTCCATTCCTTTACTATCTGCAAACTTTTCTACAATAAAAAAAACGAGTCTCGTAGCTGCTTAATTAAAATGTAGTTCTAAGAAAAGTGCAAATATTCTTTAAAAACCATATGTTTGGTTCCCTAAATGTGAGAACACGACAATTATGAGCCCGAAAATTTGCTAGTGCGCCGCCGGAAAGCCCGCGGGTCAGATTGAACCCGCTTCTGAACTGCCCGATGGCCTGAAAACTCTGGAATAAAAAACCCTCATTATCAGCAATATCATTTAATAAACATTCAACCTGATTTACACAACCATAGCCTCTTAACCAGATGTCCGCCAAATGTTAAACCGTTCTCACAATACCAATTAGACCCGCAATAACAATAAAAAAACTTTAATAAACAATGGAACGAGAGACGCCTGTAAATTCGGCAAAAACAGCCGCCGGGGCGATTACTCCCCCTTAAGTTACCCTTAACTGGGTATAATTACGGTCATTCGGTGTCATCTTACCCTTAACGAGATCATCAACATGGCGGCAACACTGGAACTGGTAATACAAGTGTGCACTATTGCTTCATTTTAATTTTTATTGCTGCAGATGTTAGATTTCGTTTTGCTTCAGCACCGGTTCTAAGATTATTATTGCTATCGTCTATCTTGTAAAGTGAATGTCTCCTGTGAATGTTAACACGTCTACAACCGTGAGGGCGGATTTTGGGCAAGCATATGGTTTTGATCTTTTTTGCCCAGTGCTACTTTCTTGACTTCGTCAGCGTCACAAGCATTTTTTTGTGTACAATAGCTTTAACACTTTATTTTTCTTGTAAACTATGTAAGTGTAATATAACATAATGATATAACGACAAATAATATTTGTTGTGTATGTACGCAAATATGTTCTGTTTACACGTTCATAATAACTGATGAAATACCATTAAATGTAAATTATCATGTATATTATAGTCTTAATTCTGTTCCTACCATCTACATCTAAAGCTACATTTATCATAAATGACGCGGATATAAATAATCAAAGAACATATTATCAATAGATACTTAATTACAATATTATTATTATATTTCATTATTTTAATAATACTTTGAGGATTGACACAGGAAGAACAAGTAAATTAAATTATTTAATGCCAAAACTAATATCTACAATATGTGTCATGGTGCGCCCAGTTTTATAAATAAAATTTAAGAAACTGTCACCAAAAAATGTCGTCTCCTCCACTCCATTCACACATCTAAAACCCAAATAAGCTACAAACAATAAATAATATTTTAAATTAATGCTAATGCCCTTGGTTTGCCTAAATGTTGGGTAGACGGTATAACTCAGGCCGAATGACGCGAGGCGGTTAATGCGCGCGTTTACCTGGCCTTTATTTATTATGATTATGGCCGGGCAAAGCCGTGATAGATAAGCTGTTTGGCTATTAACGGGCAAAGTTGTAAATATGCCCGTTGAATACTTAAAATCTTATTTATGAAGCTTTTGAGGGTTAATTGATAGTTTTTATTTGAGTTACTGGAATCGCAAATTTATTCAATTGTGTTGTTACATGGTTTGTAGACACATCGTGTAAGTTTGATTATCGAGAAACTAAGACTATTTGAAGATGTTAATGGAGCCGACAGTACATTCACCGACGTGGAAAGCAGTTATACATTTATACCTCCTACTGTCTCTATTACTATGTATGTATATTATTGTATATGCATATTTTACTGCAGATCCGTGAGCGAGTAAACTTGTATTATGTCTATCTATCTCTCTCTACATCTTAACAAAAAAATATTTTTATACGGACTGAGGCTTGGGGACAGGCACGAGCCTCCAAAGAAACACTAATGAAAGCTAATGGCGCTAAATAAAATATTTACAAATTTACAGAATTGACAGAAGAATTCTCAAATAAACACTGCCGTCCTCGATCGTCCAATCAGTGTCATTTTTTTACTTTGAGATTCATATTAATATTAATGAATCTTAGGATTTTAGTAGACAGATATTTTCAGCACAGTCAGAATATTAAATCTGAATGAAAATTATTATATATTAAAAGATTTAATATAAAACTGATACTCTATATTAGGTTACAATTCAAAGAATGAAAATACTAATTAATTAATAAAGTGCTTTAACAATTTATACACTGTCGGTTTTATTTTTGTTAAATAACTAAAGGCAAGCAAAGAAAAAAAAAGGAAAAGCTTAAAAAAATCCGACTTCACCGCTTTATCTTCGGAACTTTGATCAGTTTAGAGGTACTAAATACGCATTATTGACGATAACTCAAAAACTAGAGTTCAGATCTTGATCAAATTTCGATGGGACCAATTGGAAAGCAACATATTCTAAACTAAAAAAAAAATGTCGAAATCGTTTCACGTGGAAATAATTTCATAAATAAAAAGAAATAACATAAATTGACAGTCGACTTGAGTACCTCCTCCTTTTCTGAGAAGTCGGTAAAAATTTATTCAATTATAATCAATAACAAAACCAACCTACTTTATACCACATAAATATTAACAACATGATATACTTGCAATATTTACTATATTCGCAGAAACTTACATAGCGAGGCAACAATAAAAGTAACGAATGTCCCGTTATATAGCTCTTGTCTAAGATTAATAACTGTGATATATGAGAAAATAAATTTATAACTCTGTGTTTAGTGGCGGTAAGTTATGTGGAGGACGTTATGCCGGATTGAAGAGAGTTGAGTCTCGGAACTATTGGATTGCGACGATCATCCATGCATATGCCTCTATTATTTTTAAATCTTCTAGCACTGCCTATATACATCAGGTTATAAAGTAGCTCATCTTTCTCCTGATTCATGTAATTTTATTTACTAGTTTTGTTATTATTATTATTTGTGTACCTTTGGAAGAGTCTAGTTATTCACAACACAGGATATCTAAGTGTGTGTGGAAACTAGCATGTTTGCTAACATCATAGTCAAAGTCGTTTAGTGATAGCAATATGTGTTACGTCTCATAATAATAATTCAAGCCATCGTTATTATTACTATAATTTAAATTATTAACATAATTAATAAAATAATTCATAATCTATACTTCGTCTTTATTCCGTGTCACTGACTTTTTTTTATTCTTACCAGTTATATTGCCTTTTCATATTTACAAAAGAAAAGTACCAATCCACAGGAAGCATAATAGAGTTGAGTGGAAGAATTGCCTGCCACAGGCATTGCAATGGAATTACAACAATGAGAAAAATATTTCGTTGCTGTTACTAACACTGTAGTGCTATTGTGACACCTATAATTATTTAATAACAATCACAAAATAATGTTTATATGAGAAAACCGGGTCCTTTCGCGCTTTTATCAAAGTTTTTTCAGTCTCATGTGATAAAGGACAGGTGCAACCCTACTTAAACGCCGAGGTTAGTCAAAATAATGCTATTTTGAAAATAAAAGCACGAAAAGACCCGGTTTTCTCATATAAACATGATTGAAGTTCGCAAAAGTTAAAAAAATTCAATCACAAAATTATTTGGCAATAACTAGCTTATTTTGTAAAAAGAACGTACCTAGTAACTGTTATTTCGACTAGAAAATATGTTTCTGACTACTTTAGTGGTTTTTTTTTTCTCCGTGAAGACTCGGGTACATATTTACTCGGCACTAGAACATATACGTAGTCGTGGTACGCATATTTTCTAGTGCTAGCATGGTTTGGTACCCTGTACCGAAATACAGTCGTATTTCACCATCGCATCAATTAGACCTGCGTTGTAAATACAGACTTGATTTTTTTACCGGATCGTGGACGATTATAAGAAAAGCATTAAAACACACTAAACAAGCAAATTTAACCATCGAAACCCAAATCATCAATAGAACAAATCAAGTTTCAAACATCTTCGGTACTCGACCCTCTTACTCTTGAGTTATTTGGCCAAGTTATCGGGGAGCCGTTTATCACGTACTGTCACATTTAATAATAATTAATGATAATTGCCTTCTAGCTTAGAACAAAGGCGATCGGCCGATTCCCGTAAGTTATTTCAGTTTAAGTTGGAACACTTGGAATTTGAGTAGAGGACTGTATCTTGTAGTTTGGCTTTATGTGTGCTTGGGAGGAGTGGAGTAGTGCTTCAATATATTTTGTTTTTATTTTTAAGTAGGATTTATTTTGGGAATTCTTACTTTCCGAGATGAATTTGTTCCGAAATTAACATTTTTAAAAGAAAATTAAAAATAAAACTATAGTTGGAACCTTGTACAAGTTGGTCAAATTGACGTCGATTTAATAGCTGCTTGCTAGTTTACAGAATCAATTTAGATAAAAGGTTATCAACTATAATTAAAATATTTAAATGATATATTTGCAACTAATAAAGTAACATTACTAAAGTGGTGGCGGACTCAAACTGGACACATGGTAGAGTACGCGGTAAGGACAGACAAAAATGACAATGACTGAAATGTGGTTCAGTCTGGGTCAGAGATATCTCAATCCCAGACGTACAGAACAGTGACAGCGAACAACCTGTAAATCTCCGGTGGCAAAGGACAGGGGCGAATCGTAAAATCAAAAAGAGAGGCCTATATCTGGCTGTGGGCTATACAGTGGGCTATAAAACAGTTCAGATCGCCTATGAAACGCTATCTGTTATTGAAAGATTTTATTTAATTTTTCAGAATAGTGAATCTTTCGATAGATACAGATATTATAGAATAAAACTACTAGAAGCTTTAGATATTCACAAGCATTTCCTTGGCAAATATGTCTGATATGTTATTAATTATAAGTAGTAAGCATCAGGTAGTAGGTGAGATACAAAAGGACTGCTGTCTGCAAAGTGGTTATATGGGTATCTTCTTGGCAAGCATGCTACATCTTCAGCTGCATCATGGGATGGTGGTCAAATTCTTGTCTATCAAATTTTTTTAACAAACATTTAAATGATAAGTTTGAGGTCTTATTTTAAGTGAGCCGTTCCCCGCTACTTCACCCACGTTATTTAAGTAAAAATGTTACCTATGTGTTAATCCTAAGTATAAGCTATGTACATTCCGAATTTCATGCAAATCCGTTCAGACGTTACAGCGTGATGAAAACATATATACTTACACAAACTTTCGGATTAGTATAGCTAAGCATCACCAAAATTTAAGTAAACGAACGAGTTTGTGAAACTCATGACAAATAAGTGTGTGTAAGTACATAAATAAGTGTGTGTAATAAGTATGTGTACGTACATTTATTAATTTAAATACGTGTTGAGGTACACCACCGTCCCTGTTTGTAATATTTTTATCATCTCCCTTTGGTTGTCTGGAAGAAATCGCTTTGAGCGATAAGACCGCCCTTTGTGCTCCTAAGTTATATTTAAGATTTCTTTGTAAGTGTTATTTTTTGGTGTGCAAATAAAGAATTTATCTATCTATCTATCTATAAGTGATATAAAAGCGGAGCAAAGAAGTCAAATTACAAATAAATTATTTTTAAACAGCTATCTCCTAATATTCAGTGTCCAAGACGCGTATTCTTAATCACTTAGCAATGGTAAACGGTCGCGACAAGGTAAACAATATGAAGTCTCCAACTTACACTATAACTCACGGCCGCCACTTAGCTCCCGAGCAAGCAAACTGCGCATTGTTTGACTACAGCCATCCTGACATACTGCTTCATTGTTTAACTAGGACTATTATGATGTGTGTTTTAAGTTACAGAGTCTTATGTGAATTTGCAAATGCTTGGAAGAACGTAAGGATAGCGCTGGCTGCCGCGCTTGCTACGTAAAGTTCATGCAATACGATTTCAAGAGATCGGATCGTAGCCTTCGTAGCACTATCTACGACATTTCTGAATTACCTAATTAGGTTAATCAGAATAGCCATATTGGATAAAAAATTAAGTAGCGAAATATATAGAAACTCATTATTGAACACTAAAATGTTGACAAATCAGAACAGAAAATAATGATTTACAAAATAAGTCTAACAACAGGCGGTCTTATCGCTAAAAGCGATCTTTTCCAGACCACCTTCGAATGGAGAGATATTAGGCAATAATGTTGGATGTCGGTAATTTAAGATAGCAACACTTTAAAAAAGTGCAGAATTAAAACATAAACGTTTTCACACTCACAGTCTCACACTAACTTCGATGACTTGTGTTGTGGGTACCGGAAATATTCACATCACACACACAATCACTACCAAGAAACACAAATGTTCCTTGGGGAGAAAACTTGTGTTTCCGCCGGGAATCGAATTCGATACCGCCCCCCCCCCCTCCCCCCCCCCGAATGATTAAAAGGCGACAACTAAGCCAATGGCAGTTCGATAAATAATCAATTAATAACATACTTAATTATAAATAGTGATAATTGGGAAATAATATTAATACATTACATATGGCTTTGTACAATCATTAAAATTTAAATATATATTAATAACATTATCATCTAAAACGGCACGCGTGAGTGCCGGGTAGTATTAAAATAATGAATAACTCTCACAATAGTGTTTATACACATTAATATGTTTGCTAAACATATAATACATACATACACACATACAATAAGTAGGAACATACATATTAATACCAATGGAAGTAATACATAATGGATTTAATATAATAAAAAAGTTACAACATAATTACAAATAGGTGTAATAATAAATCACTTTATCCAACCCAATGAAATGATTGTAGTTTTCGTAGCACTGTCTACGGCCATTCTGATCAACCTTGATATTAATTTGTTCTGAATCGTTAAACATAATTACAGTCTTGTACGCTTATAGAAATTTCTAATTTGATTTTGAACTGGGCTACATTTCCAAAATAATAAAATTAAAAATTTAATTTATATGTCTTCTCTATTCATCCAGCTCTTTATTGATATTTTAGCTAAGAGTACATACTCGTATAGTTGATTAGATATCACATGCTTTGTAAGTGGTATAAAATGGGTCACAAGGATAGTTGCCGGTAGTATTTCATACATATTATATTTGAGTATGTATTGTATAACCCATCAAATTCTTTAGTTTGTTGAAAAATAAATGACGATCATATCTACAATTAGGATGAATATTAACATAAATTAAAACAAATTTGCTTTAATGTGTCTTTAATGTAATCTTACTATCACCCCATCAATACCGTCTGTACATACCGAGATGTATACATATTGGAATAGATTTTCAAATCCAATTATTTTTGACCCATTAAGATAAAAGGTACCTCAACTCTCTTTCCTCCAAGAGTCAGGAGTATTGTATCTGCGATCTCTTTGTCACCCCTTCATTTCCAACTCGGATTAACTGTACTATCCGATACCTGATAAAATAAGACGGGAACAGATGTACACAAAAGACTGGATATGGCACATCTATATATATTATAACCAGATTATACATCTATGGAAGATTAGAATACAAGCATGGTAAACATCTCCTAGGCAAATGTCCTCCACCGTCGACTGCATCGTCTATTACGTCATCAGGTGAGAACATGTAAAACTATGTCTCAAATCCAAAAATGGCATGTAATATGATATAAAAAAATTAAATGAGGACAATGGTGGGCATCATTGAAAATAACTCTGTAAGTACAGTATGACACTGATAAAAATAACCATTAGGTATGACATCAAACCTATTTTGTCCTGTTTGGTATAGACCCAATAGGACAAAATAGGTTTGATAGGACCTACTGGTTATTTTTAAGGTAGCTTAAAAACGGCTGTTTAAAGCTGAAACTTGCATATAATACCCGTTATATCCTCTTATTAAATAACGAATACAAAAATCAAACAATTATAGTACTTGTAATAAAAAAAAAAAAAAACTTGTAATTAACTTCAAAAGTTTTACTTTAACAGGAAAAATCTCTAACGTGATATCTCTGTAATGGGCAGACTGATATATCATAATGAACTTAGTAAAAGTCTACCTTGTATCTACGTGTATGTAACATGTTAAACTCAAATGCTCTCTAAAGTTTACATTTGAACTCATTGCCTGCGTCTTTGTTCCCCGAACGGTATAATCTGGGAGTCTTCAAGTCTCGAGTGAATAGGTATTTTCTAGCAAGCATGTCACACCTTTGGCCGCATCATCACTTTCCATCAGGTGAGATAGTGGTCAAATGCTTGCCTATTCAACATAAAAAAAAGACGTGTGGCACTTGGGGACTGCCGCGGTAAAGCTATTGCATAGCATTTTTTATCAACTTATGCAATTATAATTATTTACTTATTTTATTTATGCTGTATTTTTTTTCCTGCCATCTAGAAGCCAGTTGCTTAACTAAAGAGACAAGCGTGATATTTCAAAAAAGTCATTAAAAGTTCTGCTAATCATCGATAGATGGCATAACTAAAAAGTATCACCGCTGTGCCGGTCGGAGTGGTCGGGGGTGTTACGTTATTTTCGTTACGGAATTTCTGGATTCGGTCTCCACGCTCAAGGCCCGCGATAGATGCTATGCAATAGTTTAAAAAAAAACATAGGGTGCTTCTAGTAGACAATCAGTGTATATCCGTGGTTTATCGGTATTTTGGGCCTTTTAATATGAGTTTGCTGACGTTATTTAGATATTATCGGCGATTTGTATTGAGGTGTACAAATGAGAATCCCCTTTACATTGCAAAGTTTGCAAGACTATCGGCCCTTTGTTCGAGTTCAAATCTTGTTCAAATTCAAATTTGTATTGTTAGCTAGATTAGCTGCCGTGGAATGGGTTTTTTGTTAGCCTAATGTTGCTTGTAATGATCATTTGAAAGGTGGATATAAAACCAATTTATGAGTATTTCTTAGGAACATGACGTACAAATACCCGAGGCGCGCACCGTTTTGTATACTGCAGTCATATTGAAAAAAGTCGTAACTACATTTTTGACAAAATTGAGTTATATACATTTCAGGAATCAGGAAAAATAGACGCACCTACAATTATTTTTTTAATTTAAAATATTCAAATACAACCTACTGAATTTTACTTTAATTTATATACCTCTTCTACAAGTAATAACATATACTAAATATCAAAGACATTTTTGATGTATTTAACTCAATTTTAACAAAAAAATATTGTATTTTTTCCCTGTGACGTCAGTACAGGGTGCGCTTTGTATATCATGTTCCTTAGTAGTAATAAATGTTTATTATAATTTATAAATATTTATCAATTTAATTTTTTTTTCATTTTTATATATAGCACTTTTTCTATTAGATACATTATAAAACAAAGATAGGCTAGGGTGCTGCAAAAGTAACATTATACATAATTATAATGTAACAATAGTTCATAATAACTTTTAGACATGTCTTTAAACTTTTAAACTTAAAAACGAAAATTCTTAACACAAAATTTAGTTCTAATTTGACTCACAAAGATCCTACTCATATTATAAATCTGAAAGTTTGTGTGTAAATGTACAAGTGCGTGTGTAAGTGTGTATGTTTGTTCCCTCTTAATGCTTTAACTGCTGAACGGATTTGGATGAAATTAAGAATGTACATAGCTTATACCTAGGATTAACACATAGGTTACTTTTTAACTTAAAAATAGCGAGCGAAGCCGCGGGGCACGGCTAGTCGTAAATAAAATACCTATAGACTTTGGTTACTCTTGTAGGGTGAAGTTATTATTATTATGTACTACTCCAATGCAAGACTACAGAAGAAATTAGGACTAGATCTCTTTTTGATTGTGATGAACAGCGGAAGTCGCAAAGCCAGAAACTCATTAAAAAGCCGGACTTCTCTCAACCATCCACATCAAAAACTCATACATCACCTTCCACTGCTTAAACATAATCGTCACAACTTTCGCGTATAGCATCTAAAACACCTACTTTGGAACAGCTAAGTCAGCAACCCAGAGCCCTCCTCCGCTACATAAAGGAGTTGAGATGGCCTGGGTAGTTGCCGCCAGAAAATACACAATTTGTCCCCAAGTGGGATGTAGGTGCAGGCCTTATCCATACTCCACCACTAATTAGAATTTGAATTGGAACCAACTTTTGAACACATTTAAATCAAAAGTTTTTTCTGATTTAGGTATATAGAGATATCATCAAGAAATTGTAGCTGCAAAATCGTAGAGTAACTTTATTTCCTTCGGAGAAAGTGACAGTTGGAAACAATTTTCAAGCAAGTCATTCATTAATATTGCTTATTTGATTTCTTTGATCATGATATCTTATATTGTTTATTTTTGAAGTGAATCCAGTTTTTTTTATAAGTAGGTATAGAGTGAGTAAGTATGCACGCATGCTACATCCCCGGATACATCGACCCTTTTTTTTCAGATGAGTTAGTAGTAGCCAAATGTTGATTTCTAAAAGATTCTTTTTTTTTAATTTTACACATTTTATAAGTCTTTAGTTTTCCTTAAATACACTCAAATAGTTCACGCTGAGCAAAATATACGTGCCTAAAGATTTAACTCTATTATCACGATTTCACACTAACAGCCTCACACAAAGTTCAAAAATGTATAACGTGGGTGCTGAAAACACACAATCACACAGAACCAGAAACGCAAATTTCCCTTGAGGAGAAAACTTGTGTATTCACCGGGAATTGATCCCGATACCCGTTGCTTAGAAGGCAGACGCGTAACCAACGCTAAGTTCTTCAAAAAGAAGAATACATGAAAAACCGTTTTTTTTTTAGTCTTGACATTCTTTTACACGGTAGTCGTAAGAAATAGATATAGATAAATATATACCTATCTATCCACAAACACCAGTAGATCATTGTCTCCCGCCACACCTGAAGACGCGTCGATCAGTCTGTGTTTAATTAACATTCCAGCGTCAAGGGAATTAAACCGATATCACTTCGTACTTATTGACAGACGCCTCGGTGTTGGGTGAGGCAGCTCTAGTTGGCGGGAATTTTCCTAAATTGTGGAAATTGGGAATTGAGGAACTGAGAACGCTTTGCGAAAGACAATAAAACCTTATATTTTTTAAGAATATTTTTAAAAATGCGTTAACAATCTTTTAACATAACACTTTTTGTAAAGAAGGTATAGATTTTGTGCTTCATTTATTTGGTCTTATACGGCTTTAAAGTATTCAGGTAGGCACTGATTCACAATTCATAGGCCGAATTTGAAACAAATTCGTTTATGAAAGTTACGTATATTGATAAGGGCTAAGAATTATGCTTATTAATTAGTAATTAATCAGCTTATTTAGTTCTACGACTTTCTTCTGAACGCTATGTTTTTTGTAATGGCTAAAATGAATATAATATTAATAGTTGTTTAAACTAAACTTGAATCCGTCAAAAACGGTATCGTCACGCCTCGCCTCGACTTGACAGAGAAGATAAATAATATACATTAAAAAATATTTGAATCATAAAACAGAATTGCTTTACCCGTACCACGAAAGACGTCTCAAATGTTGTAAAGAAGCCCCAAAAGATATTTGTTTTTAGTATTTATTTCTAATTTACTATAATGACTTATTAATAAACTTACCTTCATTTTACTACTCAGATACAATTTTTATCACTTTAACATTATAAAGAAAAAACTTTCTCTTTTCAACCCCTGACAAAAAATATTTATTATTTTTTTTTCTATTTTGAATGAGTTACTTAAATACTAATTTACATCTTGCTGTGTGACTTCATAAATAAAAAACTTTCGACATAAACTTTCATCATCCATTGTAACAACTTATACTGCACCCCTGGCAAAAAAATATTGTTAGTTTAAAATAAACTACTCAAATATCAATTTTCATCGCTATAAATTAAAAACAAAGTACTTACAAACGTTTTCATCCCATTTAACCTACTTAAGGGTATAATTTCCAAAAAATCTTTCTTAGTACACATCTACGTACTTTGACAAATGTATCCTCCAAATTTGAAGTCTCTACGACCAGCATTTTAGGCTGTGCATTGTCCCTAAGTCAGTCAGTAAGTAGTCAGTAAGTCAGTGAATCGGTAAGTGAGGACAAAGATTCTTATAGTAATAGATTTTACAAACATAAATAGAAGCTGATAAAATAATATAAATTTTCCTGCGCGACCGTACACTGAGCGCCGTAGTACTATACCGCCGCGCCGTCGGTAAGACGAGCATTCGACAGGGCCCGTTGCCGAATTGGCGCAGGCATCCTGCAGCATTAGAAGGATATACGCCTTCTAAGGGTGCGTTGATGTACAAATTAATAGCGTGAAAATAGTAAATTTACTGAGCAACTGAATTATTAAAAAATATTATTGTCACCAGTCTATCAATTCACTGGCCTCTAATAATACAAATTACTGACGATAATTCTTACTCATAAAAGTTGTGTGTTGGTAGGTTTTTTTAAAAAGGTGCCAACTGCTAAATAATAAACTTATTATTATCGTAACTGTTATCTTTTGCGATTTTTACACATAGTTTAATTAAATATCTCGGGACTTAATCGCACTTATATTTAATACATTATATTGTTACCCGGTGATGTAGTTGGGTGTGCGTTCACCTTCTAAGTATCTACGTCAACACGTTTGATGATTTGTAGGCTGCTAGTGTGAAAGCAATTCAAATTGAAAATGCCTGAGTACACAATGATGCTTTAAATATTGATAAAGTTAAAAAAAATATATACAGTGTTTTTTTTTCACACTCACAGCCCCACACTATGTTCAAAGACTTGTATCGTGGATGCCGGAAACATTAATATCACACACACACATTACATTCAGAACCAGAAGCACAAATATCCCTTGGGCAGGAATTTGTGCTCCTGCCGGGAATCGAACCCAGGACCCACAGATTTAATTTGATCTGGGGGATAGTTCATTCAAATTTCAAATTGAAATTCAAATCGTATTGTATTTCAAATAGCATTGATTTAATATTAACTGACTAACTCATCAATGCTTACCAATATGTAGTGTAGAAAATAAAATAAAACCTTATCGCAAACTTCGCACCTAATTCAGTTGTACAAACCATCCCTCTGTCTATATTAATGCGGCCAATTTGTAAGAGGGCGCGATCTTCTCATTTGTCGAACGGAGGCGCCTTCGTGTTTTCTAAGTATATTATTATACTAGCACCAATGTTTAAATAGGAAGAATAAAATGTTTCATCAGAATTCGCGGAGAGCAATTTGCGCAATTATATTTCATTCTATTAAATTTTGTTTTTAAATTTATTTAATTCTAGCCGTGCCCCGCGGCTTCGCCCGCTATTATCAAGTTAAAAAGTAGCCTATGTGTTAATCCTAGGTATAATCTATGTACATTCCAAATTTCATCCAAATCCGTTCAGCCGTTAAAGCGTGAAGAGGGAACAAACATACTTACACACTTACACACTTACAAACAAACTTTCGGATTTATAATATTAGTAGGATAAAATGAATGGTCATAGATTTCTGTAATTTAATTGAAACAGTAATAACAGCAAAACATAAACGCTTTCACACTCACAGCCCCGCACTAAGTTCGATGACTTGTGTTGTAGGTGCCGAAAACATTCACGTCACACACAGAATCACAACCAGATCAAGAAACACAAATTTTCCTTGGGGGAGAAAACTTGTTTTCCCGCCGGGAATCGAATCCGATAACCTTGCTAAGAAGGAGAACGTCCACTCAACTAAGCTATCGGGCAGTTCATTATTTAGTATTTTTTATATACAATACGAATGGTGATCGATTTCTTTAATCAGAATCGATCAATCAGAATCGATTTTGATGATTTTTTTTTTTGTTTAGTAAAGTATATTTCAGAGATGGTCCCATATAAAATTTATCGAAATCGGTCAATCCAAAACCGAAATGTAAGCGATGAGGTTGGTTTTATACCGACTTCCCAAAAAAGGAGGAGGTACTCAAATCGACTGTATTTTTTTTTAATTTGTGTTACCTCATAACTTCCCAAAAAAGGAGGAGGTACTCAAGTCGACTGTATTTTTTTTATTTGTGTTACCTCACAACTTCTCTCCACGTGAGCCAATTTTGAAATTTGAAAGAAGATTTTTAGTTTGAAAGATGTTGCTTTCTAATTGGTTCCATTAAGATTTGATCAAGATCTGATCAGTAGTTCTTGAAAAATCTTCTACTTTGACGATGTTCTCGTTTAACCGACTTCAAAAGTTACCTCATAACTTCTTTCGTTGTGAACCGATTTTGATGATTATTTAAAAAAAAATTAAGCTGGTGCTTTTCTTGTGGTCCCATTGAAATTTGATCAAGATTTGTTCTCTAGTTTTTGAGTTCTCGTCAATAATGCGTGTGCAATACATTAAATCTGATCAAGGTTCCGAAGATAAAGCGGTAAATTCGGTTTTTTAAGCTTCCGTTTCAATTATATTGTTATAGGTACAATGGGCAAAAAATTAAAACATGTATATATCTATACCAATTTTTGCCACACGATATTACTACCCTTTTGTCACACCTCAAGACACCTATTAAGTGCAGAAACTCAGCCCCAAATTAATTATAACGCTATTAATTTCAATCCATTTAACCGATTGCATTGGGGTTGAATTGGTAAAGAAAAGGGGTGATTTTTAGTTCCGGTTGGAAATTCTTTGCTTGGCAATTAAACATTTTGCCTCTTTTGTTTCCTTACAATTAGAACCAGCCAAAATACAAACTGTAAAAAAACATCCATTCACAAAGAGCAAATAAACCGAATAAGTTCGTCACTAAGACCGAAAGAGTTTTTCAAAATCTTGTAGCGATATCACGTACCAAAATAGATGAAATTACATGTTGGGTACAAAAATTGTACCCAATATGCGTTTATAAAATATCACTAACTCAATAAACAGTACATAAAATAAGTTCCAGGATCAATTCTCATATTTCTAATCACATGTTTTATGTTAGGATTTGATTTGTAGAAAATCTCGGAAGACAAAAATAATAGTCCAACAAATTGACTAAAAGTATTAAAAGGTCTGGCGACTGGTGCAAAAATAAGAACATATTAAACAAGTAATACATTTAATGTTTTTTTTAAATTAAGCTGGTACCAGTTGTACTAAAAAAAAGTACTTAAAAGTTATATAACCAGAGAACTTGTCAAGATTAATCAAATGAGCCAAAACTGATTGGATTTGATTTGATTAGTTCAGAAATTCCTATGGCCATATTCCGTCTCCAACATCAGACCACTATTTTTTATTTCAAGATTTCATTACAGAACGACAAATAGATATAATAGCTCTATTTGTCGGTCTTCATTTATTTCGCATACCTAGTGACTTAATTTCGAATATTTTATTGCAATTTGGCTAGAATTACTAAACAAAAGAAGTGAAACTTTTCAAAAAAAGAAGGCGATCAGTATCCGTTAAAGCGAGCTGATTGGTCGAGCCAGTAGACATAGAATACGGTAAGTGCTGCAGACAGAGGGTGCATGCACAAAGGTACAGAAATATGTGTCCGGTGCTAAACATTAACGATTATGGCCAAGTCACGTCTAATTGCGAACGTGGATCGGTTTGTGCAAGATGTTGCCAAGAGCTGGTTGAGGTAACTCGTGCTGTACGTTGAGTAATACAGTACTGAAATAAAAATAATAGCTTTCGCTATAAATTACTGAAAAAAAAATTATTATTATTATATATAAAAAAATATTATTATTATTAAATATAAATAATTATTAGTATTATTAAATAAAAATCTAAATCATGTCTCATTGGCTTGCTTAATTTATTCTAAATACTTTTTCAATTATTTTAAATTCCTTGGTGAAATGTATATTGAGAAGTTTAAACTGCATTGTTCATAGTTACTAAAAATGATTGTAGAATTTTGTGTTTTTTAATATGATATTGTTTATTCTACAAATAATTACACTTAATTGTTTTCTACTTTACAAATAAATTGTTTTCTCATTAAAATCTTATATACAATAATAATTACAAAACTACATGTAGTAATAATATTTAATTCAAATTAGAGCATAGTATGGTTTTTTATAGTCGATAGGCAAGCATTTGACAACTATCTCACCTAATACCTTAAAACTAAATGAAGAACTATTGTACTTGATACCAAGAAATAGAAAATATATGAAAAAAATGTATGGTAAAGACACACAATAGTAATGAAACTTTTGCATTATAGGGAAACATTTTAATTAATCATAACCCTGGGGAGGTTGCTTTTGGCCACTTTTGGACACACAAAAAAGTTGCGGATCAGAATTTCAAAACCTACCATAAGAAGTTTCACTTCAAAATATGATGTTATACGAGAATAAGAAACCGCAACATCACACTAATATTATAAATCCGAAAGTTTGTGTGTAAATTGTGTGTAAGTGTGTTAGTGTGTAAAGTATGTTTGTTTTTAGATTTGTATGACATTTGGAATGTACACAGCTTATACCTAGTATTTACACATAAGCTACTTTTTTATTTAATAAATGCAGGCAATGCCTCGGGGCACAGCTAATATCAAATATAAGCAAAGTGGTTTCGTCTCGCACCATCCTGTCCAAGCTAATTGTAAGCGCACGTTATCGCGAGACAAACGCGCTGGCTGCGCAACGCATAACCATTACCGCTTGGTTTCGCGAAATTAGCGCCTTTTTGCATACTGCCGTCCCCGATACTAACTGCTGTGTATTCTGCTTTTTGTTTTCGTTGGCTATTCTGCAGTTATCGAAGATAATTAGGGATTATTGGTGTGTAGGAAAATACTTTCGAAGGCTTTCTTGTATATTTGTTCTATTTACGAATTTGTAATTTCTTTCATATTTATTCTTTGCTAGAAATTCATTGTTTTTAATACTCGTTAGGCAAGCATTTGACCACTATCTTACCTGATGGAAAGTGATAAAGCGGCCGAAGATGTAGCACGCTTGCCTAGAAGATACCTATTCACTCTTGACTTGAAGACTCCCAGATTATACCGTTCAGGGAACAAAGACGCGGGCAATGAATTCCACTCCTTCGCAGTACGGATGACATATGTAGAAGCAAAACGCTTTGAGCGAACCGGAGGAATATCTACCATAAATTGATGACGTTTGCCAGTTTGTCTTGTTGTTAGATGGTAAAACGGGCATGGGGGTATTAATTCGTGTAATTCCTGCGCACATTCGCCGAAATGTAACCGATAGAATACCGATAGGCTTGCCGTGTGTCTCAGCTTCACCCACAATACAAACAATATATTTAAATTACCTGATACAAATATAGTAGAACTTTCATATTATTTCATATAATATAACCTAACATCTATCAATAAATTAATAATTTCTATTTTTGTAGTATTTTAATGTACTGATAAAAAAAGCATTCTGCTTTTAATTTAATAATATTACGTCACTAAAAAAATATATCGAATTAAAAAGGTATATAAACCTTTTATTAAAATTTCACAAATGTAAGTATTAATTTCTATTTTCGTAGTATTTATTTATGTCTTAATGAACAAACAGTATGTTTTAAGTTTTTAAAATGTTACGTAATTAAAAAAATATGCCCAATTACATAGGTGTATGAACCTTTTATTTAACTTCTTAAATTTAGCCCCAGTTTAATTATTTCTATTGGGGCATAGAAAGTGCCAATTAAGTTCTCATATCGTTGTGCGGTACCCTGATTTCTCGAGGGTTCTGCCGCTGTACGAATGAAATGAAGAAAATACTATTATGCCGCCAACGACTGGCTGGAAATGCATCTTTTGTGAGATTGTTTCAGTTTAACTGTTATTGAAGAATGTTAAATATTAGCTATGCCTAAGTGGATTTTTCCTCTGTTAATTGTAGCCTACATGTTGTAGCATACATACTGCCTAATTAGGGAGTATGTTTGCTACAACGTGTAGATCCTACTAATATTATAAATCCGAAAGTTTGTGTGTAAGTGTGTAAGTATGTTTGTTCCCTCTTCACCGTTTAACGTCTGAACGGATTTGAATGAAATTTGGAATGTACATAGATTATACTTAGTACTAACACATAGGCTACTTTTTAACTTGATAATAGCGGGCGAAGCCGCGAGGGAAAGCTAGTAAATAATAAATATTAAAGTATTAGTTGTATTGTATTATAAATGTGTTACTAAGATAGCTTGAAGTATAAATTGTTGTAAATAATTAAAAGAATATTCCTATTGCCTGTTATTTCTAGTTTATCAAAACACGGCCTTATTTGAAACATTAATAGTCAGTGTTTTGACTTCCGAGTTGCGACTGCCTGCGTAGGTTAACTTAATCGACGACAGTGGGCGCCACCGTCGTCGTCAGAAAATTATTGAACAGATGAGCTCCTCAGAGCTCGACCAATTTTGAAGGTATCCCTATCGTATTACAGGCAGAACGTGGCTTGGAAGTTGTTAAAGTAAGTATTGTAAAATGGTTTATGGTTTTGTATGGTTTATTATTGAAATTATAATCAAACAAACAAACAAACGCATTCACACTCACAGCCCCACACTAAGTTCAAAGACTTGTATCGTGGGTGCCGGAAACATTCACATCACACACACATTACACCCAGAACCAGAAGCACAAATATCCCTTGGGAAGGAATTTGTACTTCTGCCGGGAATCGAACCCAGGACCCACGGCACAGAGGGCGGACACCTGTCCACTGCGCCAACTGGGTCGTTTACACATGTGATCACATGTGAGTATTACCCTGTTCTATTAATGCCACTTATTTCGAAACTTTCCCAGTTGACGCATTTATATTTGAAGTAGAAAATGTTGGCATAAAGCTCGATATGCTAACAATATTGACGACCCAGTCGGCGCAGTGGACAGGTGTCCGCCCTCTGCGCCGTGGGTCCTTGGTTCGATTCCCGGCAGGAGCACAATTTCCTTCTCAAGGGATATTTGTGCTTCTGGTTCTGGGTGTAATGTGTGTGTGTGTGTGATGTGAGTGTTTCCGGCACCCACGATACAAGTCTTTGAACTTAGTGTTGGGCTGTGAGTGTGAATGCGTTTGTTTTTTTTTTTTAACATATATTAATAATAATATAGAATATACTAAAATAAACAAATTTTATTTAATTCATTTATACACTATTACGATTATTATATTGACCGAGCGAAACGATTTGGTATTGTATAGTATAAGCTTAACACACTGTTATATAATTAAGTACCTACTATTACACAGTAGGTTATAATAGTCAACAATAAGGCCAAAATAAGGCCTCAATCTAGACACATTCCAAATCATTACTCATCGTAAGTCTACGCTATTAGGTACTAACTTGCATCTAAACTAAGTTATAACCTATTCAACTAAACAATAACATTTACTTTCAGTGTATAAACACGCTTCATTAAATACGTTTATTAACAAACAAAAGTTAAGTAATAAATCGCCAAATAAGCGAGCCCCACGGTGGGCGCCAAAATACATCTCCCTTAATATTCATATCTCGGAAACTTCTCGAAAGAACGGCGGGCAGAACGGGCTCATCAAATTATAAGTTGCGCTCGTCAACGATGCTAGAACGAGACACAATGATGGAATTGGAGCGAGATAGAAAGATGGAATGGGATTAATCTTGACTTGTTTTGAGCAGTGTCGATAGATATGTTGTTATAGTGAATGAATTACGGTCCTCATATATCATTACCACATCCTGCTAATATAAAAATATTTGGTATGTTTGCTACTCGATTGTGATGGAACTTCAAATTCATGTGTCATTTGGGAACTAGCATTAGGCATTCTCATTCTTTTATAATGGTAAATTATTTAGCTAGGAATTAAACCCAATTCCCGTGGCGTAGCAGACAAAGATAAAGCCATATCAAACGGTGTAGTCAATAGCTTAGCCCATACTCACCCGATTTTATTTTAGTTAGTCTAATACTTACTACAAAAATACTTTTTGCCCAAAGTTTAATTTGAGGTCATTGCTACATCCCTCGCAGTTAAAATATCCAGTGATCTCGCCGCTCAAAAGACAAGTTGAAATTTCTGTGACATTTTAGTGATCAAACTATCGGACAACCGACGCCGGCGACCGCTCCAGGCAAACTGACAAACTTTTAATTTCTTCACCACAGACATTGACGTTCAACGATTGCGATTGGCGGGAAAGTTACATTGCATAGATAACGTAAACTTTTGAATGTAGAATATTCGAATTGCGAAATGGATGCGTTCTTAACGTTTCTTGAACTTGGAATGTTACCATTTATTTAATTTATTGTGTTTAATTTTTCTTTTTCGATTTTGCTAGGTTGGTCTAAGTTTTGTTTAAAGGACAAAAATCAGAAGCCATATAAAGCCAAATGATTTCATGTGTCTTTGTTCCCCGAACGATACAATCTAGGTGTCTTAAAGTCTAGACAGCATAGGTATCTTCTAAGCAGGCATTTTCCATTTTCGATTAGTTCCGCATCATCACTTTCTATCAGGTGAGATAGTGGTCAAATGTTTAACTATCTAGCATAATAATTAAACGCAAGCAAAGCTTAAAAAACCAGTCCTCAGAATACGCATTATTGAGGATAGCTCAAAAACGACTAGTCAGTTCTTGTTCAAATTCAAATGGGACCAATCAGAAAGCAACAACTATCAAACAAAAAAAAAATTCAAAATCGGTTCACGTGGAACGAAGTTACAAGGTAACAGACAAAAAAAAATACAGTCGACTTGAATACCTCCTCCTTTTTTGGTCGGTAAAAAAGAAAACAGCTTAGTGTCAGGGAGAGTACAATATTATGTGCAACTTAATTTTCTATTCATAGTTTCAGATAGCAAACTGCATGTTACAAGCATCATGACACCTACCATCAAGCAAACGACGTACCTATATCCACTATATGATATGACCATTTTGCTTGACAATGTTAGGAATCACGCTTGAAGGAATTAAAGCAGCTCCAAGAACTTTAGTAAACCTCAACCTAACAGAACAAATTTCGTGTTATCTGTCCTAAAAATAATAAAAACGTCGCATCACGACGCAAACAAGGCTAATTGTAATCAAGAAAAAAGTCCGTAACGAGTCCAGAGTCGGAGTCCGGACTCAGCGGATCCCTAATGACACATGGTGGACGCTAAACAATGTTTTAATGTGGGTACTGCCTTACGCCCTTAACTAAACAATAACATTTACTTTCAGTGTATAAACACGCTTCATTAAATACGTTTATTAACAAACAAAAGTTAAGTAATAAATCGCCAAATAAGCGAGCCCCACGGTGGGCGCCAAAATACATCTCCCTTAATATTCATATCTCGGAAACTTCTCGAAAGAACGGCGGGCAGAACGGGCTCATCAAATTATAAGTTGCGCTCGTCAACGATGCTAGAACGAGACACAATGATGGAATTGGAGCGAGATAGAAAGATGGAATGGGATTAATCTTGACTTGTTTTGAGCAGTGTCGATAGATATGTTGTTATAGTGAATGAATTACGGTCCTCATATATCATTACCACATCCTGCTAATATAAAAATATTTGGTATGTTTGCTACTCGATTGTGATGGAACTTCAAATTCATGTGTCATTTGGGAACTAGCATTAGGCATTCTCATTCTTTTATAATGGTAAATTATTTAGCTAGGAATTAAACCCAATTCCCGTGGCGTAGCAGACAAAGATAAAGCCATATCAAACGGTGTAGTCAATAGCTTAGCCCATACTCACCCGATTTTATTTTAGTTAGTCTAATACTTACTACAAAAATACTTTTTGCCCAAAGTTTAATTTGAGGTCATTGCTACATCCCTCGCAGTTAAAATATCCAGTGATCTCGCCGCTCAAAAGACAAGTTGAAATTTCTGTGACATTTTAGTGATCAAACTATCGGACAACCGACGCCGGCGACCGCTCCAGGCAAACTGACAAACTTTTAATTTCTTCACCACAGACATTGACGTTCAACGATTGCGATTGGCGGGAAAGTTACATTGCATAGATAACGTAAACTTTTGAATGTAGAATATTCGAATTGCGAAATGGATGCGTTCTTAACGTTTCTTGAACTTGGAATGTTACCATTTATTTAATTTATTGTGTTTAATTTTTCTTTTTCGATTTTGCTAGGTTGGTCTAAGTTTTGTTTAAAGGACAAAAATCAGAAGCCATATAAAGCCAAATGATTTCATGTGTCTTTGTTCCCCGAACGATACAATCTAGGTGTCTTAAAGTCTAGACAGCATAGGTATCTTCTAAGCAGGCATTTTCCATTTTCGATTAGTTCCGCATCATCACTTTCTATCAGGTGAGATAGTGGTCAAATGTTTAACTATCTAGCATAATAATTAAACGCAAGCAAAGCTTAAAAAACCAGTCCTCAGAATACGCATTATTGAGGATAGCTCAAAAACGACTAGTCAGTTCTTGTTCAAATTCAAATGGGACCAATCAGAAAGCAACAACTATCAAACAAAAAAAAAATTCAAAATCGGTTCACGTGGAACGAAGTTACAAGGTAACAGACAAAAAAAAATACAGTCGACTTGAATACCTCCTCCTTTTTTGGTCGGTAAAAAAGAAAACAGCTTAGTGTCAGGGAGAGTACAATATTATGTGCAACTTAATTTTCTATTCATAGTTTCAGATAGCAAACTGCATGTTACAAGCATCATGACACCTACCATCAAGCAAACGACGTACCTATATCCACTATATGATATGACCATTTTGCTTGACAATGTTAGGAATCACGCTTGAAGGAATTAAAGCAGCTCCAAGAACTTTAGTAAACCTCAACCTAACAGAACAAATTTCGTGTTATCTGTCCTAAAAATAATAAAAACGTCGCATCACGACGCAAACAAGGCTAATTGTAATCAAGAAAAAAGTCCGTAACGAGTCCAGAGTCGGAGTCCGGACTCAGCGGATCCCTAATGACACATGGTGGACGCTAAACAATGTTTTAATGTGGGTACTGCCTTACGCCCGCGTTTGTTTAGGACTCGCCGAATGGCGAACGTTTAGCGGCGGTCAGGTAAGGGCACGGGGTGCGAGTGATAAGAGACGCGAGTATTTCTTTAAAAATTTAAGCGCAGAAAAAGCTTCTATAAAACCGTTTTCAGATTTTAAATAGAGAAAGAATCATCAAAATCAGTTCAAAAAATCTGAGGTAGGTAACACACATAAAAAATACAGTTGAATTAAGAACTTTCTCTTTTTTTGAAGTCAGTTAAAAGGCTATTCTTAACAAAAATGTCGCATCACTTAACGCTAATTAAGAAAAATAGTCCGTAAAAAGTACCAAGTTGTCTGGACTCGGTGTATCTCTAGTGTAGTGACAACGTTTTAAAGTAGGTACCACCTTGTTTAGGAGTCGCAAAATGGCGAATGTTTAGCAGTGGTCAAAGCCACGGGTTGCAAGTGGTAAGAGAGACAAGTATTTCTTTATGGCCCGGCTGTGCCTTACAAAAAATGTCGTGACGTAACCACATAACGCAAAGAAACGAAGAAATTCAAGAAAGAAGTCCGTAAAGAGTCCAAAGTCTCCAAATCTCTTGAGTCGAGTCTAGTGATGGGTAGTGGACTGTACTAATAAATAGTATACCCAGTATATTTTATTACAGTACATTGGGTTAATTTGGGTTTTTTTTTTTATGCAACATAGGCAAGCATTTGACTACTATCTCGTCTGATGGAAAGTGACGATGCGGCCGAAGATGTTACATGCTTAAATTATTATTCACCTCGATTGAACATAATAATTAGCATTTTTTATCCGTGCCTTAAGACATTGACATACCACTGTCAACAACCCGCCCACCTCTCGTCCCTCAAACTGCGTTATACAGGGAGATACAGGTGTGAGATTAAATGGCCACCGTGTATACAGGGTGTTCATTACGATATTGCGCGTCCAACGGTATTGCCACTTTTTATTAGTGTCGTCATAACGGTTTGCTTTTTGATGAGAATTGAAAAAGCGACGAGTTAGGGACACATTGTCATCATGGTTTATTGATGCTTGTTTAGCATCGGTGTTTTTAAATGAAAGGTTTATTTGGAAATCGCTGATTGTTTGTTTTTTGTTTAATTGTTTAGAATGCTCTATAAGAGTTCGAATATCCATTTATAATCTTGTAGATGAGCCTCATTGCTTTCTATTAAGTGATCAAATATGATATATCTATTCCCCTACTCTCTGTCCAAGTGGTCAAGAATCTTCGTTCTTCAGGAATCAAGAATGGATTTATCACTTTTTCGTGAATCCAATAAATATTCGTTTGCGTTTTGATGACCACGCGCTTGTTTGATTTCAATCCTACATGACTAAGCTCGTTTTAGACATCATCTCAAAAGGTTAGTTTATAATTACGAAAATCTACTAGGACATTTTACTATAGACAATTGTGTCAAACATACAACCTTAAAATACCACACTAATTATAAATAGGTATATATCTACATACTGCATACAACCATATTAGGTATAAATCTATAGTGCTCTTTACCTACCTCCCTTTCTGTATAGGTCACACTTAATACAATCATGTTAGTTATTAACCTACAGTGCACTTTACCTACCTCCCTTTCTGTTAATATTATTTTGCTCATAAATGTGGTAACTACAGCATTGGACATTTGTACTTCCAACTACATCCTGTGTGCCCAGTAAACAAACGGATGTGCCGGTACCAACATTATAATATCAAAAGGGTCTCGGGTAAATAGGTGACGCAATATGGCAAGGTTTTGTACATCTCAGATAAGAAAAGTTACCCTTACAAGTAAACAAGTGGTAACTAGGTTGTTGTCCTGCGTCTCTGGTAATTTTACCGTTGATATTGACTTTTCCGGGGCTAAATTAGTCGGATTGGTGATCATTGATCTCTATGGAAAAATAGAGCCTATATGTATTTGTATGAATGTTTTTATTTCTTGAAATAACAAGTTTTTCTGAATGGAATTTACCTAATATTTTATATTGTAGGTCATGTAGACGAAGCTTTCTGGCAACCGTCAAGACTTAAGAGTAATGCTGTTTTACAACAACCAGGACTGTCGAACGTTGTCGAATCAAGTTGTTAAAATTAATAAAACCTATTCTAAAATGGAAACTTAAACCTCAACAACGTTTGATGCTTGACAATAGATTTTCTTCTTAGATATGGTAAATTAAACTAAACTACTGGCAAAAACTAGGCGAAATTTTCAAAGACAGTAAAATTCTTCATACTATGACAGGTTATGAAAACTCGCACGTATGCGCAATAGCTTAGCCAAAAACAAGGCTTCGATGCACTACCTTCTTGAGTTACTGGCGCCGTACTCAGTGAAGTGCCACTAAACACCACAGCGGACTCAAACAAGTGGGACATCTACCACATCTACATAATTTAGGAATGTGTACTGTGTTCTGTATTGCGTCTTAAACTGCGCTGGCGTAGTTGATTGCACGTCTACTTTCTAAGCAGCAGGTATCGGGCTCGATTTCCGGTAGAACTAGTTTTCTTCTTGAGAGAAATTAGTGGTTCTAGGTGTGATTGCGTATGCTGTAAATGTTTCGACACAAGTTATCAATAATAAAAATTATTTAATTGGTAAAATGTTCGTTTACAAGTCAATTAAAAATTCAAAAAAATTAAATTATTTTTATTTTAAATTCAAAACTCGTAATGTAGCATTTTCTAATGAGAAAAACAGCTGCTAAATAATTAAACGGTGTTTCGATACGATATAGCCAAAGAGAGAGATAGAGAGAAAGACAGTTTCGCTTCCAGGTTAACCATTAGATTGTACAATATGTACGATATTTGTTAAACAATACTAAAAAATTATAGTTCTACTTAGTTTTATAAGTTTATGCTCCTACATTAGTAAATTGTGTGGCCAACCAACATATCAAAGTGATATTGATCCAAGTAAGACCACTGTAGTTGTTTAACTGTGTTCTAGTATCGCAGTATACAGTGTAAATATAGCAGTAAGTCAAGCGCGCCGTAACCGCCACCTGGTGCATTAATCGATGAACTGCTATAAACATGACATGCAGCAGTTTCGCTGTCGCGCGAACTGATGTTGTTTATGGAGCTTTGAGAGGAAATGGGTGATCAAAGTATGAAAAATAGATAGTCTGGGTGTGAACCCATAGGTTCTAATTTTTCAGTCAATTTGCCTTTATACTATCCTAGAGTCTCTCATAATTATAATCAGCTATCCATATACGAAACTTCATCCGAATGTGATCGTTTTTATAGCATTAGAAATGCTAGGCAGAACTGAAGGAGTAAATTTAGAAAGTATTCATTTATTATTATCATTAATAAGGTTTGACTATATATAAATCACCGTCTCAGGCGATAATTTTCTTCTCTAAATATACTCCTTCATCAGAATCTGTTTTACGGTTACAGAGAGATTATCACCTTAATATATCAGAGACCATTTTTATTTCGCGGCTTTGCTATATGAACTGCCCTGGCGTCTTCTAAGCTGCGGGTTTTGGGTTCGATTCTCGGTGAGGTCTGTCTCTTAGACCCAAATAAAATCTCATGCAAGCATATTTTACTCATTTAGACCCTGCAAATATACTTTTTTTTTATGTTGATGCAGTGAGATTACTTGTCTATTTTCTTGAGATAAATGCGGTCGGACCGATGAAATAATGAAAGAAAAGATGAATATTTTTTTTTTATTATATGTGATATTTATAATGAAAATTTTACTTCAGAGTCTACCCTATGGCTACCTAAATAATATTTTTTACAAATCCGTAGAAGTGTTATATACAAAGCTACTTATTGGTAAACATACAATCTATATTCGGACTTATACATTCTAGTGTACCATTATGAAGTATTATGGTGTGGTGATATATTGGTAATAACAACCTACTAAAAATCTCCGACAAACGTAAGAGAAATCTATTGATATTATAAGCTCTGCCCCTCGCTGGATAAACAGTAGGAGTAAAATGATGACTAAAAGATTAAACATTTCAAAAATAAACATAAAAAGCTACCTCAAAGAAATAGCAAACATATTATTCTAATAGGAATAATGAATATTAGGATTAGTAGAGAGCGAATACCGTAGCACTGTGCTACACGCATTGTTTGTAGACATTCTACGCGCGTGCTACGGAGGCTACGGTCTTTTAAATTTTAGACCTATTTTGCCTCTTTACCGCTACGCGATATTTTAGACTCTAAAATATGCACTCTCATTGCTATCTACATGATTAAATAATTTCACTCGATCTGTGGTGAATGGCTTACCACCTTTATATCTCTGATATCATGTTGGTAAGTGATGTGGATAAGGTAATTAGGCTAGAAAATGCTCTCTCAGCCACCTAAAACCATATTGGTGAGCAATTCTTTTACTTGAGATAAGACACCATGGAAACCCGTCCGTCCATGTTGTTAAAATTAAAAAATATAGATAGTGTAGTCAATTTAGAAAGGAAAACTATGGCTTTAAGCGGGACTGAACCCGTGCTAACCACTGAGCTACCAAGCTTTACTACTTTAGTTCTGCTTAGAATTTCTTACTCTATAGAAACAAAAATGCAAATAGGGTCTAATTTTGATAAAATTTCTATGAGACCAATCTGAAAGTATACATCGCTTTAAATAGTAATGTTTTTTTTAAATCGATTTTAAATGACAAAGTCTAAGGTCCCAAACATAAAAGAAATAAAATGCAACGCAAATTGAAAACAGTCTGCATTTTGAAGGACGATTAAAAATACTTGTATCTTGGCTTTTCAGGTGAGGTATGAAAAAATGTACTATCAGCATTGGGATACCTGCATACTTATAACAACTGTCAGTTATCCAAAATATAATTTTATATAAGCTACCAAAAGCAACGTAGGTAAGTAATATAAATCAAATCTTGCTCCAAGCGATACATTTCATTTTGTTCAAATATGCTACCTTAAATTAATTCCCTTTAAAAATATAATACTGATGTCAAAGTACTCCATTACAAACATTACCATTTTATCCACCCATCATAAACATCCAAAGGTAAGATAATAACCTATTACACGTATATTACCATAAAGTGAACCCAAAATGTCACAATTTCACAATAAAAACGACAATAACGCAACATTAACCCCAAAGACGTAGGTCCTAGTCCTACCCTCAAGCGACTCCACTAAAATTTTAATTAAATATATCGAAATAAAATCATAAATACGAAGCGACGTAAATTCGTACCTTTATTAAACCCATTAGGAGGGTACCGGGGACTCTATATCACGAATTATTGTGTTTCCTCACACGATCACAAAGTGACCCCCTTCACCCCTTTCGAACCCCTGTAACCCGTCAGTAACTCAAGGGGGGCACATTTGGTCAATACAATTAAGCCAGAGCAAGATTTCACACGTACCATTTGAATTTTAAACAATAGTTTGTCATATAAATTTAATTTTATTCGGTTATGTTTTATAGAGGGTGACTATTTTTCGTAAAATTAGTGAACAATTCTACTAAAATTTTAAGATATATTTTAAAACATATGAAAATATCATTGGTATAATATATTTCGTGTACTATTAAAATAATTTATGTTTGATACGGAATATCTACCATGTTCATTTTGTTTTTATCGAGTGCTTGCTATTTCGATATAATAATAATATAATATTCAATAAAAATCAAAAAGTACACGGTACATGGTACCAAAAATAAATACTTATAAATATGACCACGTTTTCTATCGAAAAAAAAGCAAGTAAAAAAGTTCGTGATTTAATCACTTATTATCAGGTGAAAAAGTGGTCAAACGCTAGCCTACCAAAGATATAAAAAAAACTTGTCAACATAATGTTAAAAAATATACTTTAAGATAATAAAGTATATCTAAAGTTTATTTACTTTTTTAATACATAATCATTGATTATTAAATGATTTAATCCTACTAATATTATAAATCCGAAAGTTTGTGTGTAAGTGTGTAAGTGTGTAAGTATGTTTGTTCCCTCTTTACGCTTTAACGGCTGAACGGATTTGGATGAAATTTGGAATGTACATAGCTTATACTTAGGATTAACACATAGGCTACTTTTTAACTCGATAATAGCGCGCGAAGCCGCGGGGCACGGCTAGTGTTCTTATAAAGCGGACATCGGTGCAGTAGACAAGTAAGTAATTTTTGGTGATTAGTTGTCCGGACAATTGCCATATTTAATCCTTTTTTTATAAGGACGCTTTCAAGTTTACAGCCCCACACGGAGTTCGATGACTGGACGCTGGAAAAACTCACATCACGCATACAATCACAGCCCCAGAAACACAAATTTTCCTTTAATATTAATATTAAATAGACATCTATCACAGCTGTCCCAATTCTAAATAACAAACAAACAAACGCATTCACACTCACTACCCCACACTAAGTTCAAACACTTGTATCGTGGGTGCCGGAAACATTCACATCACACACACATTACACCCAGAACCAGAAGCACAAATCGAACCCAAGACTCACGGCGCATAGGGTGGAGACCTGTCCACTGGGCCAACTGGGTCGTCGAAAATAATCCTATTTGACCGGACCTTGAATGGTCCGAATACCTCACATCCTGCCAAAGCCTACCCTAGCTATCTCTCACATTGCGACCCTATCGTAAAACTATTAAAAGACGGCCTTAGTACCCAAAGTGCTCAAACGCCTCTACCTTAAAACAAAATGGCCTGGTCAGTTCTGGCGTCGCACATTTCGCTTTATCCGGTAACCGGTACAGATTGCCGTACTGGTCATCCAAGTCCGATACATCCTGTACATCCGGGCCCCAAAATAAATTGTCACTAAAACTAGGCTTAGACGAGGGTTTACACAATTAACCAACGGTCGCCGGTTAAGAATAAACCATTCGGATTCGGACGACCTACGGAGCGCTTTGGAAACTCCACGTAACTTTTCACTGTTAGGTAGGGGCCGGTTCCACAGATGACGGTTAGTTTCACAGTTAACAATATATAAAAATAATAGGGGAGGTATAATCTGGGATTTTTTAAGAAAAGTCAAATCACTTTCATCAAGAAGATAGTGGTCAAATGTTGGTATACAGCATAAAAAAGTAATTGACAAATTAACTTAATATGGTAAGATAAATGTTTTAAATATTTTTACGCAATATTTCCAAAAGACCTAAGGAAACTAGGATGGTAAGGTGAAATATACACAAATAATACTTCCCTACACTCTAAGGATTTATTAATTATATGCCAAATGGTTACTAAAACAAACTGGAACATTTTTATATATATGATTAAAGGTCCGCTAATTGTTTACTCTACCTGACGGATTTGTCATTTGAATAATTTGTAAGACTCGATTGCAAAGATGCATTCCACTTGTACTCACAATCACGTTAGATAGGTGGATCCATGAAAACCTGTGATTATTTTTTGATTTATCTGTAGATCTTTGGATTTTTATATACTTGTCGGATAATAAAAGTTAATAGTGTAGAGAAGAAATTATTGATGAGTATCGTCTCTTATATTGCTTTTTATTCACAGAAAACTAATTTGTTCTGTGTAAAACACGTAGTCCACACAAAAATAAGCAAACACAAACAGCAAAATGCCATAGCAATAGCTTGGAAACAGTTTAAAACTCTCAGATAGCGGTTAATATGATCACCATTTGGAAAAACGTGATAAACAGAAAGTAGCAAAAGACAAGAAGTAAGTAGTAAAATAAGTTAAATTCAAATTTAAATATTTATTGCATTCTCTTAATGTACATAGGTGGTACGAATAAATGACAGTACATTAAAACCCTGTTGGGCACAACAATTTAGAGCAGAGGAGGACGATATGCTTCATTAATCATAATGTATAAATTTATTTCATAATAAGATGTCATAATTATGAATTATTTACATTGTTTTTGTATTGATTTAGTTCCGGTTGTACTTACGTTATTTTTTATTTAATTAATCGAGAAACTCGACCGGTGTTCGAGCGATATAGACACTCATCCTCGGGAGCATGCGCTGTAGCGGCAACGAGAGCCTGGCGCGTACACCAGAACTAAATCACCATGAATACGACTCACGATAGTTTTAATAATAATATAGTTATTGTATTTGTGTTACTAGAGTTTTAGTGTGTATTATGAACAAATAATTGTGCAAAACAAAGAACGTTTTAAGTCTGATTCTGACATTGCCCGTTATTTGTTAGCTAATCGAGGCACTAACCACCGATTAGTGGCATGGATGAACCGGCCCGTACCCAGTTGCTGCCAGTTAACGGCTTTTATCGCGGCACAAAACGAGTCACGCCACAAAATACTAATTTTCCTTCGCAAAACGTATCAAACTTTTCTAATTACTGTAAATGTGATGTCCCACCCGTTTTTGTGATTGCAATTTTGTCAAAGTATTATCGTCGTCGTTAGTAAAAAGTTATTGTTTGCAGTTAAATTTTGTTAAACATTCGTGGAGCAAATGTTGAGTGTTGCTGTCTGTGTAGGCGGTGTAATAAGTTATACTACATTCATTTTTATCGTCTATTTCAAAATTACTCGTTCAGACGCGTTCCATTTTCGAAGTTTCACATAAGCACGTGACACTAGAAATCTCCTCGTTACTAAAAGTCATCGAAACAAACCTACGGTTAACATTCGTTTTATCTTACTCTATATTACACAAATTAGAAGCGATTACACTTGACTTGTATTTTTTTATATCACATCTGCAATTATAACGCATGTTTCGGATATTCAACAGGTAAAATCTCTTTTAAGATTCCTTATTTTTACTGCTACTATATCACTTGATGTAAAGTGAAGATGCAGTGGAAGATGTAGTATGCTTATCAAGAAATACATAATTATTTATGCTGGTTATGCCTTTTGGGAACAAAGAAGATTGCAATAATTTCTAATCCTTTGCTGTTCTTATGACAAATGCAGAAGCAAAACAACCAACCATAGGTCTGTCTCGTACTTATCTCAATGTCGGCAACTCATAAGTGTTAAAACTCTCACCGTAACCTTTAAAAAACCCCAATCTATTTCAGCCTATGTCTAAACAAAAATAGTGACATCTAAATATCAGCTACAGCAATAAGCATATACATTTTCCCAGCACAAAAAATAACAGAGAAAATGCCGATACAGGCCCCATCTGAACTACATTACGCCCTAATTGAGAAGAACTTATCAACAGACACACGTAAAACCAAACGAAAAAGACACAAGGGACGGAGAACGCCCGAATAGCACAAATTAATTCAATAAACAACATAACATATGCACAAGAGTGGACAATAATTCGCACGCGCGCATTTCCGAACGAAACAAAGATGGCGGCCCTTTTGGCGGGAAACGGGAAGCGTCTCTAATGGCGTCTTTTTACGCTACCTGCTTGCTAATTGGAAATTAGGGGCTAATGTGTAGGATTTTAGTTACGACAGCTAAATTGTTATTGCGTTTTTCGATTTACGCATTTGTTTGTCTCTCTCTTTGATTATTTAGGCAATTCATGTTGATGTTGTTGAGTGCGAGGTTGTTTTGGTAGAACGTGGGTCAAGTTTCGCATAATAGTCCTATATCAATCCGTATGGTAAGTATTTGCTATTTACTAAAATTACAATCAATACTAATAACATAATCATACTTTCTTACGGCCATCTGATCGATATTTTCATTAGCCGCTTCTGTCAATACTTTTAAAGGCTGTTTTGTTAAAGATTTATATACCAAAACATTTGACCACTTTCTAACTTGATACAGACTGCTTACATAGAGGGTAGCTTTTCAGAGCTCACTTTATACTTAAATACTTAGGTAAACCGTTCTGGGAACAAAGACAAGAGCAATACGTTATGCACTTTGCTTTCTAAATGATAAATGAAATGAAAACGTACCTATATACTTACATCGTTATGAAACCGCATCCTCCCTACGTACCTGTGAACGTTTATACATCAAATAGTACATTAATACCGCCTCAAATTGCATACGTACCTATTTTAACTATGTGGTCGCACTAAACGTCTCTTATCACGAATTAACAAATAAACACTATCATTGCAAGCAAATATTTACCAAAAATAAGCATAATAATTAGACGACCATGAATATCAAGATGGCTGCCGCGCACCGCCATCTGTCGGCGATAAACGGAATTTATTTATATATCTAATTGCTCCGTACGTAGCGTATGCACTTAATTCCGTTAATTTTAACGTGGAAAACGCGATTCTGCTTAAAATAAAGGTTATTGTGGAGACTGGAGATCGTCAAGTTTTATTTGGTGAGGCGCCATTACTTTCTAGTCTATGGTATGCACGGAAAATGGCGCGTCGTCGTTGTCGTTCCTATTGGATTGTTTCGTAAATGGCTTTTACCTGATGCAATGATGTCTTTTGATTTTTATTGATGCTTCCATGATCCCGCGGTTTGGCAATTTTAATCAAGAAAAAAAAGAAAGTGTTTTTTCTCTATAGATAATATAGCCTGGTGGCTAGATAATATAGTCTGTGGTAAGCATCTGGTAATGAAGACCTCAGATAGTAGTGAAATGCAAGCCTATTGGAAACCACCGGGGGAAGTTTTGCCGCGATAGTAAAAAAAGTGGCGTTGTTGATTTTGTATAATTTTCCAAAACCTGAGACTCTTCGAGTTTTAATGTGTAATAATGGTTGACTATTGATCGTTAATACTTAGTAAACGTGCAAAAGTGTAGGCAAATTATATAAAGTTGAAACCATAATTTTTGCCTTCGCTCCAAAACTCCAATATAAGTTCTAGTAACATTTCTACCACTTTATTGGGCCTGACTATGACTGGAACTTGACTCTTTTACTCGACTTTGACCGTGACTTGGTGACTAGGACTTATGAAACATAAAATACACTTGAAATATTACACTTGACACTGGCTAAATGCACAAGATAACGAAGCCAAAATTAAAAGAAAAAAACCACCTGACGCAATGTGACGATCCTGTCAAAAGAAATACATGCTTGCCCAGTGCTTAATTATCCGAAACTACAAGAATCCTTAAGATCGTTTCGCCTTCTTGGCGTAATTGATATTTCCAGATTATCACGTATATATTATTATTTTGAAAAAAGTTTTCTTTGTCGTTAAAATTAAATCATAATGAAGAAAAATAAGTAAACCTAGAAAGACTTATAAATTTGAAAAGTCGGTCACGTTACATCATTTATATATTAGTGTAAAATTATAGTCTCACATATACATAGTAAGAAATATTTGTTTAAAAATAAAAGTTATTAAATTATGGCACACAAGATCCATCATCTAATGCAAAAACCACACATGATACCCCAATTGAATTATAATGTCTATCATTATTGCATCCCCTTGATAGAGGGTGGAAAAAAACATTACCTACGTAAAGAATTTCAAATCTTTCAAAGTATACCTAATTATTATTATGAGATGCCTATAACATTTCAACCGAGTAAAAAAACTAAAAATTTTAAAAATATCGACTGCTTTAAAGTGAATTTACTATTTTTAATGTACACTTTTTCGTTAATAAGACCTATCCTGCAATTATATAAGAACTTTCATCTTTATTATTAGTATTGTAAATTCAAGTGGGAACGGTTGCTAACCGAATTTAAATCGTTATAGTTCCTAAATGCTAATTTGAAATGAAACATCATCTAATCCTACTAATATTATAAATACGAATGTTTGTGTGTTACTGTTAGTGTGTTAGTATGTTCGTTCCCTCTTCACGCTGTAACGGCGGAACGAATTTGAATGAATTTTGGAATATATAGCTTATGCCCAGGATTAATATATATGCTACTTTTTATTTTGATAAACTCGGACGGAGCCGCGGGACACGGCTAGTGGTAAAATAAACCTAAAGATGATTTTTAAATATATATTCAATGATGATACTCATTTAACACAATTCTTTAACTTTCATCATATAACGTCCGGTTGTCGCTAAATTGTTTTTTTTTATTCAAGATAGGAAACTTTTGACCGAAATCTCACCTGATGGTAAGCGATGATGTGGTCGATGATGGAGCAAGCTTGCCTAAAAGATACCTTATCACTCGTGACTTGAAGACTCCCATATTGTACTCATCAGGAAACACCGACTCAGGCAAGGAGTCCCATTCCTTTGCAGTTTGCACAATGAATGTGGAAGCAAAAAGCTTCGTGCACATTTGTGGAATATCTACCATATTGGATTTTGATTGCTTCTTTATTGGCATTTGCAAGAATAAGACAAATCGAATGATAATGACAATCATCAAGATTGGCTCACGCATTTTGTCTCTGAAGCGCCTCAAAAGAACAAACATACATACATACATAAGGGTTGCAGGTTTTTGAGCATATTTTCTATGTTATGATCGGTTAATATGAAAATCAGATACTATGATCCGTTGCGAAGTATCCGATATATAGGCAGGCATGTTCAGTACCACAAGAAGGTTTGTTGAACATTTTATCTTGATATAAAAGGGGGTATTATAATTTTAGCTCCGGTTTACAGATATGACATTAACAGCAACTATATTTCTATATCACCCCTCATAGTCATTATAGTCAAACGCGGGGGTGCTGCCATCTATCAGCTGATATTGCAGTTAGTTTGTTTTTATGGACATTACTCAAAGATATTACAGCGTATTGTATTATAAATGATTTATTGATATCTACCCCATTTTAACTGCCAGGGTGACTAAACTGCTAGGTAAAATGAAACTGAAGATAGAAGGGCCAAATAAATAAAAAACTATGTAAATACCATAGATAGAAAACAATTGACCAGTTGGCGCAGTGGACAGGTGTCCGCCCTCTGCGCCGTGGGTCCTGGGTTCGATTCCCGGCAGGAGCACAAATTCCTTCCTAAGGGATATTTGTGCTTCTGGTCCTGGGTGAAATGTGTGTGTGATGTGAATGTTTCCGGCACCCGCGATACAAGTCTTTGAACTGAGTGTGGGGCTGTGAGTGTGAATTTGTTTTTTTTTTAATCGTGTACAATTTGCATGTAACTTTATATGATACTAGCCGTGCCCCACGGCTTCGCTCGCGTTTATCAAGTTGAATAGTTTTGTATGTGTTAATCCTCCATATAAGCTATGTACATTCCAAACACAAACTTTTGGATTTATAATATTAGTGTGATAAACAAGGATTTTGCAGGTAACTTACAAACCGTAGGTTTGTCTCTTATCTCGATGAATATAAGTTACAATCTTAAACAGGAAACATAACTTTTTTAAGTTTTTGCTACAAATATACATACTTTTTTGTTTTAACTTTTTTCATCTCCAACAGGCCAGCTTTTAACTACTATCTCACCTGATCTCGAGGATGGTAAAAAAGCTAGACTTAGTAAGGATATCCTGCTGGAACATCATATTTAATTTTTTTATGCTGGATGAGCAAGCATATGACCATTATCTTACCTGAAAGAAAGTGATGATACGGTTGAAGAAGCAGGCTTGCATAGAAGAATTCACTCTAGACTTATAGCAGTGACATAGTTGATTCCCCGTCTGCCTTCTAAGTAGCGGGTATCGGGTTCAACTCTCTGTTGAACTATAAGTTTCCTCCGCAAGGGAATGTGGGTGTAATTTGATTGTTTCAGGTATCCACGAATTTTGAATACTTGTAGTGTTCGAAATTAAAGTATTGGGCTATAAGTGTGAAAGTGTGTATATTTTTCTACCGACTTCATCGACTTCACCGACTTCGACTTCTCAATTCAACTGTATTTTGTTTTATTTGTGTTACCCCATAAGTTCTTTCCACGTGAAAAGGCTTTGATTTTTTTTTGTTTGAAGCTATTTTTCCATTGCTCCGATTTAAATTTGATAAAGATCTGATCAGTTGTTTTTGAGTTATCGTTAATAATGCGTGTTAAATACATTTTATCTGATTTGTGTACGTGCTTGTTTGGCTTTTGGTCGTCGAAAATGTGCTGCCATAGATCTAGGATTATCTATCCTATTTAAGCCAATATTTTAATGCAATTCCTACTTATGCTATTTATTTACGAAAAAGCTTTGGATTTAACCAAATACGATACGAGGTACGTATCCGCAATAGTTTTAATCTGCTGAATGTGCAATAATCGCCTAATATCTATAATAAACGTCTTCACATCGTAGCGTGGCCTGTAGGTCTATTCTGGTCGTCAAAATATGATTGTTCGAATTGATGCGACGTCGATTGGTTGAAATTTCAGTTGATTCGATGTTTATAACAAAAGAAAATCGTTCGATTTCGACGTTGATGTGACGCCCGGAATAGACCCCTTTATAAGCTTCTTGAAATATACCTAGTGACGCAAAGGCATTTTTTGACTTATTCTCTACGTTATAATTGGTCGTTTTGTCATTAGGTAAGTGTTTATGCATTCCTGTTGTCCAGAAATGTGTTCTTATTATTTGAAAATATAGAGTTCGGTTCAATAATTTATCCTGGAATTCTGTTTCTTTGCAACAAACCTTGCAGGAAACTCACGGTGACTTTCTTTTGTTTTCTTTTTTAGAAACATCACAGCAATTATCATTTTACTTTTCCTTTAAATTCAAAACATCCCGTGTATTTAGTATGCGCGCCATAGTTCACTCGCCCTAAAGGACTCAATGTCCAAAATTAACAATTCAATTTCAAAAATCGCTTTACATCCACTTGGAGGCCAATACCATCAAAACAAAACGTTGTTTAGTGCAAATTAAATGCAATTTAACCCTCAAAAAGCATTTCGACATTCCACAACAAATTCTGTACCAAATTGGCGAAGGATCCGAAACTCCGAGAGATGTTTATTCCGAGGGGGAGAGTCGGGTAAAGTAACCCATTTGAATGCATACTCGTCCGTCAGTCAAGGCGATATCGGCTGCGAGCTGGCGCGGCGCGTGTTCGCTAAACACCAGTTTTCATAGACCTACCCCTCTCTCCGATTAGTTTACAAAACCGGCGTGACAGGAGCGTCACCGCATGTAATCACAGGTCTACCTTTACCGGCTCTGGCTGCCAACGAGCTAACTTGTCACATATGCGATTAAACCTGATTGTGATGTAGGCGCACGGGATAACTGTTGATTTGATTTTATGTAACACCGAAACGTCTGTCTGTGCGTTTATTGCTTATAAACTCTCGTTCGAAACGCTCTGTTTCGACAAATAAAATTGGCAGTTAAACGGTTATGATTGCGAGTGGATTTCGTTCGTTGAATTACAATTGTTTTTATCGTTGTTTCTTTTAAAGTGGTTTACTCGACTTACGTGGCTTTAACATTACACAAATTGTTCTTAGATTTTCGTTCATAAACCTATGAAAATGTTTGGTAATATATTCTGATATTTAGTTGCGTAAAATTACACGCTACGCAAAGATGTTTGACAAACTATCACTTTTTCCTCAAGACAGAAATATGTTCTCGAATCCAATCACAGGAAAAGCCAGAACGTACAAAAACAATTGGTACCTACCGATATCATCAACGCCACAGAACACATTCCATTCGGAACTCCGCAAAGTTTCTCCCCAAACGAACAATAAATAAGGGGGGCACAACAAAAACTCTCGGAGGCATCACCTCGGCACGTCACCCTGCTCAGATTTCATTACCATAAAGAACTGGAGGCCTTAAAACCCCCGCCAGTGTAAAAGGTGACGAATACCAACCAGAGGAAGCGGACCTTTTCATTTTGTACAATCACCCCTGAAGGGGTGAATTTTTGTAAGAGTAAGAAGGGGCAAGGAGGTTTCACGTTTGCTGGTCGGTTGGGATCCCTAAGCGGGCCAGTCCCCGCGTCGAAATGTGATCGTAAATCGTCATAAAACTGTCTGGATCCATGATGTGACGCTGCCCGGGGGTAATTAAAGGGAATTTATAGTTTCGCGCGGCGCCCCCCTTTTAGCCCCTTCTACTTGAAGGATACGTTTCGGGTTTTTATGTTAAAATATTTTTGAATTATGATTAACGATGTTTGGGTTGTGGGTGGACATGTGTGTGTGTATGACCATAGCAAAATTATATATAAAAATTCGATGAATCTAATTTTTGCATTAAAATAAATGGAATTGTATTTTTGGGATGTTTTATATTAAAGATGATGATGGATGTTAGCCTTATAAAAATATTATAAGATTGCAATTGATTGATACTTCAGATATATACATTTACCGTCACTACTTACAATACTTTTAATTTGTAAAAAAAAATCGTGTAGTAATAAAGAATAAAAAGTATCAATACAAATAAGAATAGAACTAAAGCACAATAAACCTGCATAAAAAATATATAATAATAATAATAATAATTCTTTATTGCAGACACACGATCCATATTTAAAACGTACATAAGGAGTAAAAACTATTTTAAAAACTAATATACCTGCGCTATAACCGATGCTTCTTTTGGGGCCTAATTTTCACTAAACTTTATTACTAGTGTGAGTGTACAACTTCTATCTTCTTCTGTTATATAATGAAAACCCAAAGAATTACTAAAAACATTTCACATAACAGATAGATGATATTCATTCCTTTCTATTGTCTCGTTTCTCTCTTCAATGACTTGAAAAAGCACCTAAAACTTTCGAGACTTTTCTACGCGTATTTATGTGTTACGTCAGACTAAAGCCAGGGCCACAGTATAAATGATAGTACCAAGCGAGGCCAGATTTACCGGGATGCAAATCCGGACGGATCCGGGACGGTGGGTAATAATTAGCACCGCTGCGTTATGGTTTACTAGCTTTACTAGTTGCGCCTCGTGACTACCCTTGTATCTGGTTTAAAGCTAGTTTATTTCCAATGCGAAAGGAAGGGTTCTACATTAAGTTTGACGTGTAAGTCAGACTGCCATTTGGTTTAGTTGGTTGCGCGTTTGCCTTTTAATCAGGGGTATCGGGTTTGATTCCCGGCTGCGACACAAGTTTTCTCCCCAAGGGAATCGGCGGACGCCCACCTAAGCCAATGGGGAGTTTAAAACTGGTGCACTGTTGGGACTCATGATCTTTTCTCACAGAAATAAAGTCTAGGCTATAATTTACCGCCTGGTTATATGCTGGTGAATAACACATGTCTTCAAATTTTGTGATTCTTGAACATTTTTTAGCGATGTTTTGCTTCACCGTGACAATTCTACACAAAACTTGAAAAATCTATTGGTGCTAGGCTACAGGGATTCGAACCTGGGTACGTAAGATTTAATCTCGCACGATACTACTGAACCTCACTCGCTCTTTAATAATAGTATGAGGTACAGTTATTTTGAATTAATTTTTTTTCTGTTATTTCTTTTTGAATTGGTGTATAATAAAGAATTATCTACATTTTATTACTAATACTCAAATACTCATTTATTCATTAACATTAGTTTGCACGCCATATTGTTAGGTCTAAAATGAGATATTTCTTAATTAAAAATACAATGATAAAATGAATAATTACAAAATAAAAAAATTACAAAGAAAAATTAAAAATATATATAAGAATAATTTCCACAAAGAACATGTCAATATAATTTATGTCAATGTATAAAATTATTTACTCAGTACACAATGAAACATTTTATGGATTAATTCGTTCTTAACTTAAGCTTACAATACTTTCACGTTTACTTTTGAACTGCCCGTTGAATTAGTTGGGTGCGCGTACGCCTTCTAAGCAGCATTGTTATATTGGTATCGGGTTCAATTCCCGGTGGGAACGCTAGTTTTCTCCCCAAAGAAAATTTGTGTTTCTGGTTCTGGTTGTTATTGATATAGATGTTTCCGGCACTCGCTACACAAATCATCGAACTTAGTGGGGCTGTGAGTGTGAAGTTAATGTTTATTTTTATTGTTAAATTGAGAGACAGACAACCAGACCTTCACATCTACAATAGAAGCAGGATATTCAAGGTGTGGAGCCGGGGTGGGGCAGTATGCCGCAATAGATTACTACGTCATTACGCGTCTTAGTTCCACGACAGGGGAAATGAGCTCCATAAGCCTTGTTTATCTCAACTCGCCTCTTTTGTTGGATATTTGTCTTCATTATTATGCTTTAAAGTTTTAACAAAGTATATTAGTAGACTTAGATTTTTTTTAAATAATTAAGACAAACAGATGACTAAAATGTGTGTGTGATGTGAATGTTTCCGGCTCCCACGATACAAGTCTTTGAACTTAGTGTGGGGCTGTGAGTGTTTGTTTAATAAAAATGTTTTCATTACGCATTAGCGATTGATAAACATATATAACTACTTTGCTCAGAACAGAAGGACGTGGAAGGAAATGGAGGAGGCCTTTACCCAAATTTGGGTGCCCTAATTTTAATAAAATTAATTTTAAGATAATTGTTTGTACATTTGATATAAGGGTGTGAATAAAGGCAATTTTTTTAAACATAATAATTACTAAATTCGTATATTATCAAAATCTAAATAAAAATGTTTAATCATTATGAATCTAAAGTAGCACTCATGATATGCACTTTTTCAAATGGAAATCTGGTAAATATATATATATATATATATATATATATATATATATATATATATATATATATATATATATATATATATATATATATTTACCAGATTTATATCTATATATATATATATCTTTACATATATATATATCTTTCGTATTTGAGAGAGGTTTTAAAATTGTCTAATGAACAAATAAATAGCTTTTTTTATACTGCTTAATTCTTATTTTGACATTTAGAATAGATAAAAGTAGGAACGTCATATAAAATGTAGAGCTATGTAATAATTATATAACACAGTAAATAAATACATATTAATAACCTTCTATTTATAATACAGCATCCATTTTAAAAATTATACTCCTAAAATGGGGTGTAATTCCTATGAAACACCACACGATCCTCGATATGATATTCCCCGAACGGTATAATCTGGGACTCTTCAAGTCAAGAGTGAATAGGTATCTTCTAAGCATGGCATAGCAACGTTGCCGAAGATGTAGCAATTTTCGGCCACATCATCACTTTCCATCAGGTGAGATAGTGGTCAAATGCATGCCTATCGAGTATAAAAAATGGAACGAGGCTAAATACAAAATTCCTTAAAACAATCTCAAACCCGTATCTCTCTATTTCTAAAAACGGGCGCATCCCCTATAAAATATAGGAACTAATATACCGTGAATAATCCAATCTTGCGAGCACGTCACAGGTCCAAATCATCGTATCGGAGTCGTGACGGACACGCGTCCCGTACGTGACCCGGGCGCTGAGCCTAACTCGCCGATAAATCGGCACCGTCGTTCCACAGGACCAGATGGGGTAGACCTGAGCTGGTAAGTGTAGAAGAGTTTTGTTTGTACCTCGCGAGGTACCAAATGCTTGATTTTTGGTAGTTGGACCTTGTGGTCTACCATAGTATACAAAGGCAGATACGGAGAAGTGTGTAAATTGAAAATTCCCCGTGTTTCACTACACTAACAACATGGCGGTGAGTTTTATTACAAATGGTGAATTTTAGATCTTTTTCTTATGTATATATACTATATACGTACGGGACGTATATAGTATATATACATACGTATAGGGATACCCTATGTGTAGTTTAGTCTGACAGTAAAAACATGAAAGCTGAAAATCAAATAACTTGTGAGCCTATTAAGGATAACTTTATAAATATTTGTAACCATTTTGCCAGAATCTAGATATAACTGTTATGAGTTCAAAATATTTCATTATTTAATAATAGAGATTATTGATTATTTAAATATTTCTACTTTAATAATTTTCATTTGTAAAAATATTTAAGTAAAATTTTACATACAGCTTCATTATAAATAAGAATAAAACAAAGAGGTTAGTGTTTATAACACAGTGAATATATTTTTAAATACTTCTATTTATAATGTAAAGCAAACATTTTAGAAAGTATACCCCTAAAATGAGGTGGAATTTCTATGACATACAACGCAATACCCGTGTATAAAAAAATAAGTTTTACTAGCTAGCGAAATAATTACCATAGTAAAACGTGCTGAGGTACGTGCGTATGGGCGTGCACACATACAAGCCGCGTTTGATACCACTCTCTGAAGATAACATACTTCTTATGTTTTTACTACGTTAATATCTTCGCCAAATAATTAAACTAAAAAACCGACTTCACCGCTTTATCTTCGGAACCTTGTTCAGATTTAATGTATTAAACACGCATTATTGACTATAACTCAAAAACTGATCAGATCTTAATTTTTAATGGGACGATATGAAAAGCACCAGCTTTCACATAAAAAAATAATCATCAAAATCGGCTCGCAACGAAAGAAGTTATGAGGTAACTTTTGATGTCGGTTAAACGAGAACATCGTCAAAGTAGTCCACAAAAAATAGTCATTATTGACGATATTTCAAGAACTACTGATCAGATCTTCATCAAACTTCAATGGAACCAATTAGAAAGCAACATCATTCAAACTAAAAAAAAAATTTTCGTAATCGGCTCACGTGGAGAGAAGTTATGAGCTAACACAAATAAAAAAATGCAGTTGACTTGAGAACCTCCTCCTTTTTTGGGAAGTCGGTAATAAATGTACCAAAACACACTTTTATGTAATTTGTTATAGAGTTGATATCTACTTGACGATTCGACTAATTCAGAATCAAAAGAACCAATCTATATTCACATCACGAGATAATAATGGCTGAGTCACCCACGTCCGTAGGAGGATACCCCTTAAGTCTGACTCCCTACACGTGGTCCCCGGGTGGTGCTAATCAGGTGACATTTGAGAGGTGGTAGAGCATTTTGTGAGTTGCTCGCCTGGCTTGCTACCAAAGTAGCTTACCACCATCAAGTTGAAAGTCTGCCGCCAAGCCAAATACGGTGTTCCGGCAGTTATCCTTGAGAGCCTGCGTATTCCAGGTCTAGTGTGTTTACCAGCTTCGATCACATCGTCACTTACCATCAGGTAAGATAGTGGTCAAACACTAGCATGTAACAAATAAAAAAAAAAAAAAAAAAAAAAATAAGATAAGAACATTCTTTATTGATAAAAACGGTAGTGTTAGTATTAGCGAGATCTTATTGCAGGTAATGTTAGTACAGCTGACCCATCATGGGCGTTCAATGTAATATAATTACATATACAGATCATACATCATATATAAGAGTTAGAGATATTAAGGACATTCTATCATCAACCAATTCCCTGCCATACATCCTATAGTGCCGAAGGTCTGTGTACGCTGGTGACGAAGCAGGGGTCCGTCATTACAGAACACTGTTATTGCTATTATAAATAAGGACCTCATGTTATTGTGGGGATATTAAAATGCTTTGTTTTTGTTGAGGAGCCATATTGAACGGCAGAGGGTGGAAATAGAAAATCTGAAAATGTGACTGTGTATCATTGTATTTTTATAGAAGTTTTTAAAGTGCTTGTTGGTATTAGTGATAAATGTAGAAATACGAAATAGTTTATTTTCCAAATAAACACTTTACAAACAGATAACCTAGTTACTAACGGTCCCCGCAATAGGGCTTGCCTGTATCGCTGGAGGCCATGTACCTCTACAGCGCAGCGTCGGAAATACTCGGATACTAACATCAAATTTTAATTTCTTACTCGTTTATGATCTACGCATACTTGTCGGCGCTACGCCGTAGACCGTAGCAGTAGCTGCTACGATATAAATGATATTACAACTTTATGTGCTGGTGCTATGTCCATCTTCCTGCCCGTCTTTCACTTCATGTGAGGTAGGCTCTACATGTTTACTTCTTCAACTCTTTTCTGTTAGCCATCAAGGCAATTCGCTGACCGTTTTTCAAAATAATTAAGTTTACGTGACACATAACATAATTATTTGTACTAAAAACAACAATAAACGTTTCCACACAAACAGCCCCACAATAAGTTTAAAGACTAGTACATTTTTATTTTTTTTATTACAGACTAAGCAAACGTTTGACCACAATCACACATGATGGAAAGTGACGATGTGGGCTAAGGTGGAGCACGCTTGCTTAGTAAATACCTATTCACTTCACTTTTGAACACACCCAAATTGTACCTTTCGGGAAACACAGACGACGGCAAAGCGTTCCATTCTGTCCATTCTACATATCGTGAAAACCAGAAACGTAAAAAGAAAATTGGGCTCCTGCTGGGTAACACACCCATGGTGCAGAGGGCAGAAATATGTTATATTACCTAGCCTTAGCTAAGCAAAAAAAAGCGTTGTATTATCTGTGACATTTATTTTTACTGGATACACAAGTTTTCTCCCCAAGGAAAATTTGTGTTTCTGGTTCTGGTTGTGATCGTGTGTGTGATGTGAATGTTTCCGGCACCCACGACAAAAGTCATTGAACTTAGTGTGGGGCTGTGAGTGTGAAAGCGTTTATGTTTTTTTTTATACATTATTAGTGTAGAGTAATTCCTTCGTGGGTGCCTCTATGAGGCCCATGTGAATAATCGATTTTGAATTTTGAGAGCGAAGTGAAGTTTACTAAAGGGGGAGAGCATATGCGATACGTTACTGCGTAGTGGAGCAATACGAGAGGGTCTTGTTTGAATAGTACACGGCTGGCACCCTTTCGCAACACTCTGCTACCGCAAGAATCTACTCAGTTATGTACTTACTACTCCTGTAGCTCAACTTAGCTGTAACCTGTTGTTATGCTAGATTGGCATTTTACAACTACCTCATCTGATGGAAAGTGATGAAGCAGCTGAAGATGTAATCAAAACATATGTTATGATTAATAAATGCACTTACCTAGTTTTCACTTCGATGTAGATTGAAAATTATAGCATTATCCCCACAAACCGCCTCTCACAATCTGCCTCTAACTTACTTCTTGCTGTTCCCCAACATTCCAGTTCTTTTCTTGACAATTCTTTTTCTGTTGTTGCTGTCAGACTCTGGAATGAATTGCCAGCTGACATAAAAAAGGTTACCACCAAAGTTACCTTTAAGCGGCAAACTCAAGCCCATTTCTTTAAAACGCTCCACTCTTAATTATCATCATCATTATTATAATAACATAATATTTTGTGTTTAGTTCGTTTACTATTATAGTACAATTTTATATTTATGTATGTGTATTGTACTTTTTATCTTATATTTTATTTATGTATGATAATATTATGTATTTATATTTTGGTATATTTGTTGTATGTTGTGTGTATATATGTAAGTATATTTTAAATCATAAATAATAGATAATAGCCCTTATACTGCACTACCACGAATTTTTCTGCACCTTTTCGGTTGACTGGCAGAAAATGCTGTATTAGCATTAAGTCCTCCGTGTACATATGTATTGTGCAAAAGAATAAATAAATAAATAAATAAATAAACCTTAGTGGTTTATAAATGCTATTACCGTTTGTTTGTACCTACTTTTAAAATATTTTTGCTTGGTTAATAAAGCAAAAAAATGTTAGTTTGCTTGCCTATAGAAGATACCTATTATTTCTAGTAAATAATATCGTTCAGAGAAAGAAGGCGAGCGCAATGAATTTCACTCCTTTGCCGTACGGATGATGAACGTAGAAACTAATATCTACAAGCAAACTGGAACTGTATACCACTTATAAGACTAACTGTCAAACGTCTTTCATAAGTGAAAGACGTTTGACAGTTGGTCTTATAACTATTATATAAACATGGCACGGGGGAATTAACTTATGCAATAGTCTCGCACATTCTCCGAAATGTAAACAATACAATACCAATATACCTTGCGACCTAACGTCGGTGACTCGACTAACTTACTTACGCCAATTGGCTTAGCGGAATGAGCGTTCGCCTTCTAAAGAGCGGGTATCGGGTTCGATTCCCAGTGGAATCAAAAGTTTTCTCACCACGGTAAGTATGTGATTTTGATTCTGGGTGTGATTGTGTCTATAATATAGTATATATATAGTTAAGATTTTGAGCATGTTAGGTTCACATATTAAGGCTTTAAAGATGCAAAGAAAATAACGTTTAAATTATCACTATGTACATATTTTAATTACTTTTAGAGCTGTTCTATGAACTTAAAATAAAAATGTGAATGTGTCCAGCACCCACAATACAAGTCGTCGAACTACTAGTATTTTCACACTCACAGCCCACTTTAAGTTTAAGTAAGCGTTAATGGTTAATGAGTCATTCGGCTCGTCAGTCTAGAGATTTTAGTAAAATGATAGATATTCTAACAGCCAATGCACTGGCTGAACTGGCACAAATGTGACCCTCTTTTTTTTATTATGTTATTTTATATAATCACCTTTTAATTTCCTTCATTTTTCATTTTGATCCTCTACTCGATTGGTGTGATTTTTTGCAGCAAAAATCCGCCGTAATCTTCTTTTTTTCAAACTCCAACCTATAGTCAAATGAATTTTTAAGACAAATCTAACGATACCTTAACTGTTTAAACTTTTTTGGCAGTCAGGTACAAAGGAACTAAACATCATCAAAGAAATAGGTAGAATATTGAAATTCCTTTTATTACAAATCAAAAACTTATCCCTATTAGTTACAGTCGGGTAAACGTTCGCAATAAAACATAGCAGTTAAAATCAAACGGAGCAGATCGAAAGTTGGACGATTTTCAGTCGTTTTCAGCCGTTACTCATTGGAGAGGAGAACGATTAATTTTTGACGCTCATAACATTATATCACTGTTCATGCGTGACTTCCATTTTAAGGACAAAGATGTAGAAGAGAAAAATGAAAAAAAAACAAAAAAAAAATTCAATCGAAAACATCAGTCAATAGAAGTTAGTACAGTATGGACTTGATATACAAAAGCGCACATGAAAGCTCTGAAATACTGTGCCAAAAATATGTAATACATAATTATATATTTAAAGTATAATCATAACCCTCCTTTTTGTTTCACCGTAATCCGGTAATAAAAATGTCATTTTTAGTTAAACACCTGTAATTACGTTGAAATCGATTAAAATTGAATCCTATCGTACTTAATATTATAAATGCGAATGTTTGTGTGTATGTGTGAAAGTTTGTTAACACGTATCTCGATAACGAATTAACCGATTTTGATGAAATTTTGAATGGAAAAGTTTAGGTACCGGAATAACACATACGCTACTTTTAAACTTAATGAACGCGGGCAAAGCCGCGGGGCACGGCTAGTTAATAATAATTATCTTCTCGTAAGTAGTAAATATAAAATTCCAATACATTTCGAAATGAGAAAATCCACAAGTTACTAAAGTCGTAATTAAGTTATTAATGTTGGACTCTTCCAGGGATCTAGATCCGGTAAGTTGCAGTAAGTTATTATCTAAGAGAAGCTAATTGTGCCCTGTAGGCGATGCTTAATGCGCTACTTACTTAAGATTTCGTGTAGCCGATAACTTAGCTTGTGACTGTTAGTTAAGTATGTACGGTAAGTGGTAGTTAAGTAATCCTACGATTTGTAAATGTAGCTTGTGAAGAATATAGAAATGCATAGAAAGTGTGCAGTTGGCAAGTCACTGCCCTCGACGCCGTAGCTGCTGCGTTTGATTCTCGACAGGAGCAAGTTTTCCATCCAACCAGATCAAATCGGATAGTGACTCTAAAAAGCTTGCAGACCGACAGACAGACTGTAGGACAGGTGAAACTAAATAAAAGCTTGTAAAAAGAAGTGTAAAAGAGTGCGGATCTCGATGGAATCCCATCACTCACCGTCAAACATCCTCTAAATATCAGTTTAAACTACATGTAAAATAATGCTAACAATATGTTTCACTACAGCTGCCTTATTAACGCAACACACAACTCGTAAAGTTCACGTCAATCGGCGGCGTTTACCGTAAACTGTTCTAATTGACGTGAACGCGCTGACGGTTGCACTGATTCGGGAGCTTTACGGCGTTGTAGCTTTGTAACAACATTGTTGATTCGAAGTTTGTGCATACATTGTGATTAAATATTGATACTGGGTGTCTTCAAGTGAATAGGTACCTTCTGGGCAAAAAAATTTCAACGTCACTTTCCATAAGGTGAGATAGCGGTCAAGTATAATTTAAAAGCTTCTTATAGTTTCAATATTTTTTTATGCTGGATATGCTTGCCTATCCAAAAAAATATTGAAACTTTAAGAAGCTACAAAAACCGACTTCGTCGCTTATATATCGGTTTTGGCTGGACCGATTTCGATAAAATTTATATGGGACATCTACCAAACATAAAAAAATCATCAAAATCGATTCACAATTGGCGGATATATCGCGTAACATACACACAAAAAAAAACTTTCGAATTGAGAACCTCTTTTTTTGATGTCGGTTGAAAAAGGATTCTCAATTCTATTCAACATTTTTAATAATAATTTTAAAGCAAGCACAGCTTCAAAAAGCTTCTCCGATTTATCTCCGTAACCCTTGATCCAATCTTAACAAATTTTCTATGGTACCAATTTGAGACCATGATTCTTAAATGAAATAAGAATGTTCCTAATCGGCCAGGCCGTCTTCGAGTACTCACGTTTCAAACAAACAAAAAAACATATAGTCGAATTGAGAACCTCCTCCTTTTTAGAAGTCGGTTAAAAAGGAATAAAATATTCTGTTTTTATATTAGGTACCAGCGTACGATAACCTATTTCTACAATTCCACTTTCGTTGTAAATGGTTATTAGTGTCTATTTAAGTAATATAGGAAATAGTCTCAAATATATTGTATCAAGAAAGACTTAAATGTTCTTAAGATTAATGGTTTTCAAAACACATTAGAAGATTTGTATTTTGTGCTTTATTTAATAGAAAATTAAAAACTGCATTTTGTAATCCTCAACTATTGAAAATAGATTTCTTAAAGAAAGTCGCTATAAAAAATAATTAACGAAAACAAAGCTTAAAAAAAACCGACTTCACCGCTTTATCGTCGGAACTTTGTTCAGATTAGATGTACTAAACACGCATTATTGACGATATTTCAAGAAGTACTGATCATATCTTGATCAAATTTCAATGGGACCACATAAAAAGCACCAGCTTTCAAATAAAAACAAAATCTTCAAAATCGGCTCACAACGAAAGAAGTTATGAGGTAACTTTTGAAATCGGGTAAACGAGAACATCGTCAAAGTACGTCAGATCAAATTTGAATGGGACCAATTAGAAAGCAAAATCTTTCAAACTAAAAAAAAAATTTCGAAATCGGCTCACGTGGTGACGTAAACATAAAAAAAAATACTGTCGACTTGAGTACCTCCTCCTTTTTTGGGAAGTCGGTAATGAAACAATGCTGTTGTTTTAAATTCGTTTATTCAGGTGACTTACGTTTGACATCGGCAACCGAACTCAAGAACGAAAAATTGAAGAAGTAAAATCACAATCTTACGTTTACAGTCAACTTTATTAATTTCTTTAGGGACTACTTCTATTACCTAGGAATATCTATATATACATTTTAGATTAAAAGAGTGACTCAGATTAATTAAGTTCATCAGTAAAAAAAAACATAAATTTTCAATAGTTTATTCAATTCCTGCCACGCACATAAACACTGAAAACTGCATCCGACGTACTGACGTGACGCCACGCAACGTGAACGCTCGGAGTTTGACGCGCGTGACAGTTCGACAGGCGCGCGAAACTGTTGGAAGATTATGACGTGTTTAGAAGCTTCAGTTATATAACCGAACTCTGATGGCAAAATTATTGGTAGAAAAATTTGTATCAAATATTTTGCTACCAAACAAAAACTTTAGCTAGGAGAAAAACCTAGAAATGTTTTGTGATAATTTAGTATTGAAAAAATGTGAAAAATTCTATTTAACTTAGGAAAAAATCCTAAGTTAAACCTAAGGATCTTCCTATGTATAATGGAAGAGTTATATTTTGTAATTCTCTACATTAAAAAACCGTTATGTAACGTACGATACATATACGACAAAAAAATGTGCAATTTTGTTGCAGTAGCCTTTAAAAATATTCATTGAATTTTAAGAATTATCTTTTTATCCACAGGTTTTTCAAGAACGTCTTTCCTGCAACGTACTTTCACATTTAGAAAACACTAAAAAAATAATTCGACGAACTGAAGTGACGCGTTTCACGTTTGACGAGCGTGACAATTCGATATTTCTGCGTAACAATTGCTAGATAATGACATGTTTAGTTGCTATCGGTATTAGTAACTATACTTCTTCACTTCTTTAAAACTAATATCTTGGTCTGATATCAAAACATAATGCTACCGAAAATAAGGAAACTTTCATCATTTGTAAGTATGTCTTTCGATCTATAGATACAAAAGATACAACGAGAAAAATACTGCTAATATGACTGAAGCTTTGAATTACCTATTATAAGCTTTTATTTATGGCTTTTAATTAATAGGTACGTTCTAGGCAAGCATGTTCCATCTTCAGCCGCATCTTCACTTTCCATCAGGTGAGATAGCAGTCAAATGCTTGCCTATCGAGTTAATAAAAATTTGTAAGCTGCTCGCTACCAATGAATCTCGTGGCGCTCAATGGTGTCAAGAGTCTCAAGCTGGTATTTAGCTGAACCTTCCCAAAGATGAGAACAGTACTCCATACATGAACGTTGTTTATCTTGAGAGTCGTGAATTGATCTAACTTTTGTTTTTAATTCACTTAACTACAACTTCCCGTCGTACTCTTAAACTTTAATCTAAAATTCATGCGCCAATTTTCACCAAAACTGCATGCAAAATAAACCAATAAAGCAGAACTTAAACACCCATAATGAGCTGTAAACATTATAATAATCACAAAAAAGAAGTTTGTTCGAAAGTTTCGTGAGATAGGCCCAAAGTTTGCAGCAGAGGGAAACTCGCAGAGCAGAGGCCGGCGGTGATTTTAATAATTCATTGCCAACTGTGGAATGCTTAGGAATCTACCGGAAAAGTGGTGTGGATGCATTTGTGCATAAAAAAAATATATTATACAAAAAAATGTATATATACATTATTCATGATAGGCAAATGCGCCTGGTTGAAGCGACACGACGCGTGATCAAAATGCTGGCACTTATTTGGCTCAACGTATTAGCATTGCAATTCAGAGACGACCCAGTTGGCGCAGTGGACAGGTGTCCGAACTCTGCGCCGTGGGTCCTGGGTTCGATTCCCGGCAGGAATACAGATTCCTTCCCAAGGGATATTTGTGCTTCTGGTTCTGGGTGTAATGTGTGTGTAAAGTGAATGTTTCTGGCACCTACGATACAAGTCTTTGAACTAAGTTCACTGTTAGTGTGAATGCGGAAAAAAAAAATTATAGGCAAACTTTTGACCACCATCTCACCTGATGGTAAGCGACGATGTGGTCGACGATGGAGCAAGCTTGCCTAAAAGATATCTATTCAACTCAAAGATACCTATACAATTAACACCAGAAGAATCACAAGTTTTGGAAAAAAAAACAAAATTGACAATGCCATTTTTTCACTTTACGCGGCATAACTCCTGAGAGTTCCAAGTTTAGTACTTACTACTAAATGGCCATTTATGCAATTACTGTGGAACAGGATTGAAGAACAATTAAATTTTACATTTGCTTATTATGCAGTTTTTTTTTTTCAAATAATTTTCTTACTTTTATTGTAGAAACAAAAGTATAATTATTTTCCTGTGGTATTATTTTCCTAAAGTAACAAGTAAAGTTAATTTTTTCTGTTTTACTTGTGGTGATAAAAGTAACAAAAAACTTTAATATGTAAATAGGTCTCGAACCTTAGATACTTTCTAAACGTTTTCTTCTCACGCTTCATTTTTATCAAAACTCATTCTATATCTATTTGCATAATCAGCTTTATTATTTCACAGATTATGGAGAATTTATCACAGGCTAAAGAAAAACTTGAACAAAACTGTATCGCTTCATTTAGCTTCATTTGAGCACTAGTGCCGCCATCTATCGCGGAGCGGCGTGACTTCCATGCAAATGCCACCCGCCAACAGATGTCGCGACATTCACGTCACTCGCGACATATTTATGGCCAAAAAAACGGTATTCTGCTAGAAAACAGAATGGGTTTTAAATGACTGGGTGAATTTGCGCGCGATCTCACGAATTTGTATGCAGATTTAAGTAGAAAGATGTCTACGAGGAGACAATGTGTTTCTCGCTCGTGCAGACAGATCCGTTATTTATTTCGTCGCGTTCGAGACAGGTTGCTTTTATAAATCTCTCAGTTTCTTTTATTGCCTAGGGTTTATCTCTCGTGAAATCGCTCTGTTTTACATCTTGTAATGAGAAATTTTGAACGGGGTGGCAAACAACAACAACGTACGTACGTTTGATTTGAAGTTTCCGTCTCAAACGATTTATTTTCCCCCCTAATTTTGCACCTAAAAGTGCTCCCCGGTTTGCTGTTTCGTGAAGTATATATACAAATTCAATTTGTTATACATACAAAATAATGTATTCATAAAATTGCCTTTCATCAATTATATAAATATATCACAGAGATTAATGAAAAATTTTTACTGGACTATCTTCGGGCCAATTGCCTATATTTCATAAAACTAAACTAAAACTATATACAGCAATGAACTAAGTTACCTACAAGACATCGAGCTTATAGGTAACTCAAGTGCTCAAGCCCACTACCAGCGGGTAGCGTTCCCATCATGCTGGCGGCATTGCCTCTCTGAATTGCAATGCTAATACGTTGAGCCAAATAAGTGCCAGCATTATCATCAATTTATATATCACATGAAGGAAAAGTATATTTATATAAGAATTTAGATTTGTAGAGTAGTCTACAAATCTAGATTCTTATATAAATATACTGATTAAACGACCCCTTTACATTTCAATACGAATGAAAGTTATGGATAAGCTCTTCAAATACTTAATAATAAGTATCTACATTAGACAAATAATTTCTATGGTGGCTTAATTATAGGTCGCCTGGAAAAATATTGACATAATTTATGCCTAATGTAAAAAAAGTGTCACCAAATCTAAATGGTATTTCGACAGTTCTCCTTTTGAAGCTAGTATCCAGAAGATTAGACGGATATAAGACCACCGGAGATAAGACCAATCATATTCTAGACCTATTGTATTTACCACCCTCGGCTAGGATTAGTCACAGAATAATAAATAATATTTAACACTAAGTATAAGCTATTCTTAACACTTTTATATATAACTCTGCGGTTGTAGTGAAGGTGACAGAGTTTGCTATATTTATATCAAAGACAAAAAATAAACTAAAAGCAAGCCAAGCAAAAAAACCCTTCATCAGATCTTAATAATTTTTATATGGCACAAATAGATACAATGCCCTCAAAAAAATAATAATTTCAAATCCGTCCAGCCGTCTTCAAGTGATCGAGTAATATACATAAAACGACGATTGTGACAAATAGACATGATAAAAAAAGGAGGACCGGACCTCCTCCTTTTTTAAGTCAGTAAGAAAATAAAATGTTGGTTAATGATAACAATTTCTATAGTTACGTACCTATTTAAAAACTAAAAGATCTCATCTTCTTTATAAATTTACTTTTACTTGTGGTTCTGGATCTGGTGGTGATGGTTTTTTTTTTTTTTATGTTGAATAGGCACGCATTTGACCACTATCTCACCTGATGGAAAGTGATGATGCGGCCGAAGGTGTGACATGCTTGCCTAGAAGATACCTATTCACTCGAGACTTAAAGACTCCCAGATTATACCGTTCGGGGAACAAAGACGCAGGCAATGAGTTCCACTCCTTCGCTGTACGGATGATGAATGTAGAAGCAAAACGCTTTGGTTTGCGTGATGTGAAATTTTCTGGCAGCCACGAAACAACTCATCGGACTCTTAATACTGTACGTGTAAAGCATTTAAATATATAAAAACATTGCATAATATGCTGAGTTGATTAAGTTAAATAGACCTGCATATGGGTTATGCAGGTCTATTTTTCTCAACTCAGCATATTATCAGTTATTGTGTGACCAAAGTCACCAACAAAGATTATATTAATAGTTCGTAACAAAGCCAAAAATCAAACATTTTACTTCGTTAATTATAGATCTTTACTAGTTATCCAATAAAACTTGCTCTATGACAGGTCCGTGGGGGCGCAGGCCGGCCCCTGCCGTGAAGTCCCATAAATATCAACCGTCTGAGACATTGTCAACTGGCCACCCTAATTTACGGCTAGTAATTAGGAGTTTGCACTTTGCCAAAACGATTTGCATCGATCTAGGCGAGCCCGCTCGTTCTGTTGCGAAAATCGAAGTCTGACCCAGCAATCAAGCAGACGATTCTGTCGATGGTTTCAAGAAAATAAGTCACATTATATCTTCTATCTATCTAAAATACAGTTATTTGTAAAATACCAGAAAGCTTTCACCCTGATTCTTGTTTTTTTTTAATTCAAATTAGGCTATCTTTTGACCACCATCTCACTTGATGGTAAGCGACGATGTGGTCGATGATGGAGCAAGCCTAGAAGATACCAATTTACTCGCGACTTGAAGACTCCCACATTTTACGGATCAAGAAACACAGACTCAGGCAACGAGTTCCATTCTTTGCAGCTCGCACAATGTATGTGGAAGCAAAACATGCGAAAATATGGAATATTTGGATAATTGGGATTGAACTGCCCGCTAACGTAACTAGTATGGTTGTACGTCTGCCTTTAAAGCACCGAACATCAGGTTCGATATCCGGTGGAAACATAATTATGTTTAACCCCCACGCTACGGTTTGTTTCAAGTTCTGTGGTTTTTTTTTTTTTATTTGTGACAGGCTAATGATTGACCACTATCTCACCTGATGGTAAGTGACGATGTGATCGAAGCTGGTAAACACACTAGACCTGGAATACGCAGGCTCTCTTATTGTTTTGAAACTTAGTGTGACTCACACTAAGTTGAGTAACACTTTTATCGTGGGTGCCGTAAACATTAACATGACGCTCACAATCACACCCACCAGGACCAGAAGTACAAATTTCCTCCGGAGTAAGTGTGTTCCGGCTTCGAATCGAACCCAGGACCCACGGCGTAGGGTGAAAAGTTGCCCTGGTCGTATAACGTATAAAATATTTATACTAATATTGTTAAAACCCAATACCACGTCTGTTAATTTGGTTTGGTCAACAATGTTACATTTGTGTTACACGCCATCTATGCTATTCCTGCGGAAACGTAATGAAACTCCATGGATATGACAACTTAGAGGGTGCATCATTTTAGGGATGACAAGGTAATTGTAGTTTGAAAGTGAACCGCGAGAGGGCAATCAGTTCAATAATGTTTAAGTAATCCTTTTTTTTTACTGACTTCCCAAAAATTGAGTTTCATTTTAAATTCGATTTCACTGGAGTTATCACCAAATTGAAGTACCTACGTTGCCCGTGGTCCAACTTTAACCACGGGCTTACAAATATATATCCCATCGAGATAGGAAACAAACCTACGGTTTGTAAAAGGAGGGACGACTCCGCCGAAAATCTGTGTCCTAGTGAGAGGTCACAAAAAACCTCTGTGTCCCTTTTCTTTAGGGTAACCCTGATTTTGAGATTTGTGGGATAACCTTTTGAGCCATTTGAATTATGTTATACTTGAATGATATTTAACTGTGTCATCATGCTACAATATGATATCTAATAAAAATATTATTATGTCATTCATAAAGATAAACTAAAATACACTATATGCGTGATTAAAATCCACACTGATGTTCCAAATGCATTTAAATTTAATTAACATTATATATATTTACTAGTATCTATCCGCGGCTTCGTCCGCTTATCCGACTATAAGAGCAGGTTCGATATTTTTCAAAATGGCGGAGATATGTGCTGTAAAATTGTTGTAATAAGCTTCTAGATACATTTACAACCCATCTTTAAATTTGTATCCTAGAATAAAGATAATCCATAAATCGATGACAGATATTATTACTACATTGATATGTCAGAATCTTGGTAAATATTATTATTACATGCTTATATCAAACTAATTTATGCATCCGAAAGTTTGTGTGTAATTGTGGCATTATTTAAGTATGTCTATTTTCTCTTCACGCGACAACGGCTGAATTTATTTTGATTAATTTGGAATGTACGTAGCTTATGCCTAAGATTAACAAATAGGCTTCTATTTAACTAGATAAACGCAGACAAAGCTGCGAGGCGGCACGGCTTGATCATCAATATATCCATAAAAAATCCAATGAAGGTAAACCCTAACTTTTATGACACCTTACTGACACAAATTGTTGTTTACAAATTATTGTCGTAGAGTGTGACCCAATGCAAAATTAAAAATTACTAAATTCTTCAAGCCAATTAACTCATCTTCAAGCAAACATTTTGGCCTATAAAAGTTATATAAGAAAAATATAACAACGCTTTAAATTATCAATAGAAAATAAGCATACAATTTACATACAGGTCAAGTATTTTTTTTAAATCTTTATTTTTATAAAATTACACCCATAATATGATTTTCTACTTTAATTGCTTTTTATTAGGAGTTTTAATAAATAAAATGGATGGGAATTTCAAAATAGCAAAACGCTCGCTATTGGCTAAGCTGATCGTGACTAAGCTACACATTTTTGAGGTCACTGATTGGTCAACTTTCCTTTAATTCTATTTGTTTTTTCAAAATCGCTGTGTTTAAATTTGCTAAACTTTTTTCTCCGCTATACGGAGTCAATTTGAACTGACTCCAACTTTCCGAAATGTATCCCTACCAGTAACTGACCATCTCGAGTTACTCGGTTTGACTCTAACTTCAAAGCTCAATTTTGGTACTTCCATCGAGTCAAAAACCCAACTAGCTGCAAAAAAGCTGGGAATCCTTGCAAAGGTGAGACGATACTTCACACCGGGACAGTTGCTCAATTTGTATCAAGCACAAGTCCGATCATGTATGGAGTACTGTTCTCATCTTTGGGACGGTTCAGCTAAGTACCAGCTTGAGACTCTTGACACCATTGAGTGGAGACCCAAGAGACACATTGGTAGCGAGCAGCTGACTAATTCAAAGTTTCAGAGCTTGGGTCATCGCCGCGCCGCATGGTAGCTAGTCTCTCGGTTTTTATCGGATACATTTTGGTGAGTGTGCTAAGGAACTGAGAAGCAGACAAACTGCTAAGCGACATTGCTATATGGTGGACATTCCACAAATGCGCACTAAGCGTTTTGCCTCTACATTCATTGTGCGAACCGCAAAGAAATAGAACTCCTTACCTGAGTCGGTGTTTCCTGATGAGTACAATATGGGAGTCATCAAGTCGCGAGTGAATACTTAGGTATCTTCTAGGCAAGCTTGCTCTATCGTCGACCACATCGTCGCTTACCATCAGGTGAGATAGTGGTCAAAAGTTTGCCTACTTGAATAAAAAAAATAACCTGATTGCATTTCCCAATTCTTATTTATTTCGATTTGAGATGTATTGTTATGAAGGAAAATTTTCTTTCCGGCAATGTATTAACGGCAACAATCCAATAAAAATGTATGCATATTCCATATTTACAAACGTATTCATTCATTAATATAATCATAATTGAGCATCAAGAAGGAACAAACTACAAACACACTCACAAACTTTTGCCTTGATAATATTAGTAGGAAGTATGATAGTAGGATAACTTTATTTTGTTTTTACAAAATATGTTTATAAATGGCGGATGTAGTTGTGCAGCTTGGCTTGTATACCCATATGAGAAAAATAATATCATAAAACCTAATGCTATTAGGAAAAAAGAACGGTTTATTGAGAATAGTTTGATAGTAGATAGTGCATTTAGAAACATATTCTGTAAGGTTTCGATTAAACAAATTATTACTACGGACTACAATTTCTACCACTTGGAAACTTTTTTAGAACTAGTCGCTCTGTGCGAGAGGGACACAGGGGTCTTTTCTAACCTTTCACCCGATTTCGTCGGGACCGCAACCATGATTGGTTCTTTATGCAATTGATAAAACGATTTGACATTGTAAATACGCTCTAAGTCAGTTGTGATAAGATTCCATGCATGTTTGATATTCGGCACTGTAAGTTTGTCAGTTATCCATCCTATTACTTTAGCTACAACATCCTTGATATATCCATCCATCTTTGTTTCTTCGTCAACGAGGCGTAGCCATTGTCAAAAAAAATAAGGAATATGTACATATTAATTTAAATTAGAATATTAATTTTAATTGCCAAAAAAGAAGAAGGAATATGACGTACACATTGAATTCAATTAGAATTTTAATTTTATGACTAAGAGAATAACTCTGAGCGACACTGCTGACAGTAAAAACGGTATTTATTGACTGACTGACAAATGTCAGCTGTCAGACACCACTTCGTGTAAAATGTGTTTGTTTTGATTTGTACCGGTATTTCTAATAATTTTATTTATAAGTATTAAATTGAGATTTACTTTAACATACCACTTAAAATTACTGCAATGGATCCTTACGAAATAGAGTTCATCGGTGAGAATCGAATCATCAGCATTATACCAAACTTTTCGTACGACAAAATCTACTTGATTTGCGGTGAGTTTGGTCCATTTAGAGCTGGTCTGCCGATGAATGTGCCGTTATGGCTCGCTATGATGCTGAAACAGAAGCAGAAGTGTCGAATAGTGCCCCCTGATTGGATGGATATTGAAGTATTGGAGACTATCAAAGAGGAAGAGAAACGGTCCAGGTTAGTAGAATCAAGCCAAACATACTTACTGATTATTTTATTTGCCTCGAGACCGTGCAGAGCACGTCTTCCCCTGAGACTGAAGATATGTTATTCCTAATGTGAGGCAGTGGAAAACTGTTTATGTGAGTGTGAAAGTGACTGTGCATGTTAAATCAGCAACTGTATAATTGTGACCAAAATAATTAACTTACAGGATTGATTGATTTTAAGCAACTGATCTATATAAATAAAATTCAATTGCTGCATCACTTATCAAGGACATGACCGATTTGGCTGAATTTTTTTTTGTTCTATAAAAGATGAATGATGGTTATGTAAAAGATTTAAACTTAAATTTTGATGTTTTTGTTTAAAAATGAGTAACTTTTTTAAGTTAGGATAACATCGTGGGGTGCAGATAGTTTTTATAAAAATCATTTATGAATGCTGTCTTAAAATGTTTTTTGGTGGAAAGTATTGTGAGTTATTGAAAATGCTGTTAGTTTGTTACAAAAAACTACCATTTTATACCCTAAAATAAGATGAAAAGTAAAAAGAATGTAATGAAGTTTTTTTTTAGTTTATTGAAAATAATGATTTATTATTTAATCAATATCTTTATCAATACTTGATACTTTTTTCATTTATTTTTTTATATTAAAATCTGTCTTCATCAAAAAAATTATTTCTTATTAATGCAGGATTGACTAAGTTTTACAAAATTTCTCCACAGGTTCTTCACAAAAATGCCAAACGAGCACTACATGATAGAGGCCAAACTGATACTCGGAGCAGCTTTCGAAGATGTTCCCAATGCAGCAGAGATCAAGACAATGATCAAAGACATCTGGGACATTCGCATGTCAAAGCTGAGGACCTCAACGGATGCCCTGATGAAGTCGGGCGGAGGGTACGGTAGACTGGACCATCTCACAATGATGGAAATCAACTCTGTGAAGCCTTTGCTGCCGGCTGCAATGGATAATCTGCTAAAGTTACAAATGGTATGTAAAGTTGTAATATGATGGAATGGATTAATTATTAGTTATAAGAAATCACTTTTTTTTTATTATTAGTTTCACTAAAGTGGACGATACACATACAGTATTGGACAATCACGTAAAATAAATTATTCATATAAAGTACAGTTAACACTGCATGCATAAATTTATTAGTTGTTATTTGAAGTACATAATTACAAAAAATTATTATATTCATAATGCAAACATTTAACCTCACCAAACTGCCCATTGGCTTTGTTGGTTGAGCGTTCACCTTCTAAGCAGGGGTGTCGGGTTTGATTCACGGCGGAAACACAAGTTTGCCTCATGGAATATTTGTGTTTCTGGTTGTGATCATGTGTGTGATGTGAATGTTTCCACCCACGACCTAAGTCTTTGAACTTAGTGTGTGGCTGCGATTGTGAAAGGGTTTAAAAACAAAATTTACCTTACATATAAAACAACAGTCTAAGTTTTTACTCATACTTGTTATTCATACATATTCATCCATCTCCTGGTCCATAATGTATATAATACTCTGTACTATGTTGAGAAGTATGAACTGACCAATCAATTTTGAACTACCCATTGGTTTAGCGGGATGCAGGTTCGCCTTCTAAGCAGCAGATAACTATCGGGTTCGATGCCCAGTTAAATCAATCTCCCCAAGCGAAATTTGTGTTTCTTTTCTGGTGTGATAGTGTATGTGTGATGTCAATGTTTTCGGTACCCACAACACAAGTAATAGAACTTTAAGAGTGTTAAAGCATTTATGTCTGTATGTTATATTCTACCAATTGCTTAACTACCCTTCACTGATTGCACTATTTCAATACTAACTCACAATTTATCAATTTCCAGAAATCAAAGAAAATTGCTCCAACTCCTAATTTGAACACCTCTTCCATGAGCCAATCAGCGAGCTCGCAAAACACGTGATGGTTGAAGTGCTTACAAAAATGTTTGGACTCATGTGCGTGATATTTGCTGAATTTATTAACATAGCTGAGACATTTAAAAAAACATTATCTATAAGAAGTTGTAGACATAAGTTATACCCAAGTTATTAGTTTTAAGAGCATTGTAGGTTAATTTTTGTATTTGCGAGGGCCTTAGTAATAATAGTATGGGAGGCATGGATCTGGAAAAAATACTGTCATTAGTTGCAAATAACATGGATGAAGCGCCCTAGATTCTTAAAAAACAGTTTCACCACTGGATCAGTTAGGGGCCGTTCGAGTATTACGTAAGCAGATTTATTACATTTATTTACCCCCCCATCCCCCTGTCAGCAAAAGTTAGCAAAGCTCTTACCCCTCCCCCCCATGCTTACGTAAACATTTTTCTATTACCTATTATTTTCTTACAATATTGTTTTTTTTATTGATTCATGAGCAGAAGTTATTTATTTATTACTTAATTCTAGAAATAAAAAAATACCTAACCCTATACAGTATTCGTGGGAATCCCCGAAAATGCGTTTCGTTTCAAGCATAGACAATGAGTGAGTTGCCATATGTGTAAAAAAGTAAATAACTACGGATGACGTAATCATCATCTAGACCCCCCCACGCCCCATGTCATCAAAAATAAGCAAAACAAAGACCCTCCGCCCCCCTATAGTGCTTACGTAATACTTGAACGGCCCCTTATGCCAGTACCCCAAATCCACACTCAGTTATTTTAAGGAGGTGAGGTAGATATTGTAGTTCCTAGCAGAGGGAAATGCACAATACACCCCTATTGTGACGTCAGTGCAGACTATACTGCTACCACTTTGAATAAGAATAAGACACAATGCAGAACATAGTAACATTAATAGTAGTTAAATAGTCACTATTATTTGGAAGATTTGAGCCAGTCTACATTTTGAATGGGACCTGACTGTTCATTTCGCTCTATTCTGCAGAATTTATTGTTCGTCTATGTGTATATCTATTGTAAATTTATATTAACAGTGTAGTTATACAACAGAGCTACACGCAAAACCACTAAAGTATCATAATCGGCGTCATATAGTAATCTTTATTTTATAATATAAATATGTTATATTAAATTATTTTTTTTACCAAACAATAATGTACACTTAATTGAATATTACATTAAACTAAAAACCAACCAAAAATAACCGGTAATATATTTTTTTTTTCATCTCAACAGTTACCTCATAACTTATTTCATTGTGCGCCGATTTTGATGTTTTTTTTATATTTGAAAGCTGGTGCTTTCCATGTGGTCCCATTTAAATTTGGTCAAGATTTGATCACTACTTTTTGAGTAATTGTCAATAATACGTGTTTAATAAGTTTAATCTGATCAAGGTTCCGAAGATGAAAGTGGTGAAGTCGGTTTTTGTAAGCTTTGCTTGCGTTTAATTATTTATATTGGCTCCGCAATGTTTATGAATTTATTTAGCCAGTGTCAAGTGATAAATAATTTTCAAGTATAATTGAGTATTTCATAATATAGTCGTAGTCACAGTCGAGTAGAAGAATCATGATCCAGTCATAGTCAAATCATACCCCACTAAATAAGGTAGAGTGAGTAAGAACACTTTACTAAAAATTCTATAGAAGATTTGAAGAAAGCAAAAATCTTTTTTTTTTTTATTTGTATGATTTGGCTACACTTATGCATGTTCATGAACCATGTACGGTATTTATTACACCATAATTCATTCACATTTAAAGAATCATAATATTTTGAAGATAGCACTAAATTAATTACGACATTTTTATATTGCAGCAAAACCAAGTAACTAGGTATTTTAGTTCTCAGTCAGACAGCTGCTTTCTTTCGTACTACTGTTTAACTGTAATCTTAAGAAATATAGTAAAAAAACAATCTGTAATCTTGAAAAGCATGCAAGTTTCCGTATGTGCGTGCTTCTCACTAGAAGCACGCAAATACCCCTGCTGCATGGGCGGTTACTTATATAACAAAATTTCAAAAGATATCCCTTAACAGAATTTAAACTACTTTAAATTAAAAAAGACTTTAACAAACAAGCTGCTCTCTTTAAATTATTACAAAACTGAAAGTCTTCTTACAGTCCTAAAATGACACACACTCACTCACACACACACACACACAAACGTACACACACCACACACAAACACGCACCAACATGCATGCAAATTCCTACCTAATAATTTTTATCAAATAATTTAATAACTTAAATACTTAGATCCATACACGCTATACTATTAAATACTTATACTGGATACCTTTACAATGTGTAATATATAGGGAAGCGCAGATGCCCATATTACAGGTTTTTAAGCCTAGCTTAGGCATCTGAGGCTCATAATATGCTACTGTTGACAATAATTTTGTATCTACAGTTTAATATGTCACTAGAATGTAAAAGTTATAAAGTCCAATAATGGTCCAATAACATATGCATGCTTCTCAAGATCAAATAAAATTTTGCGTAATTTTTTCAGGTCCGTCGTAATAGGCTGTTTTTTATTGAGGACTTTTCCCTTCTGTACTTAAAGACGGGATAAACATTTTTCGTAGTTTTTGTTGTATTATATGTTTCGTATTTCTAAAACGCAATATGTGACTGATGATATATTTAATAAGGTAAAAGTGGTCCAAATTATGTGCCTTAAGAGAAATGTTTTGTGAAGTCATTTTATATATGTATTTTTATGTATACTGTTTCTATTATATTAGTATAATGTATTTTTAGTATTTAATTTTTCTTCATCCTGCCATACATTGTTAATGTAGATTGCTACATGTGTGCGATCTGACTTCTGAAGGGGAAAATAATTTGTGTATCTGGTTTTGCTTTTAGTGATTGTGTGTGTGATGGGAATGTTTCCGGTACTCGTAGCCTTTGAACTTATGCAGGACTGTGTGTATGAAAATGTATGTGTTTATTGTGCAAGCTGTGCCCGTTTTGTTGACGGTTCAAGTGGATGATGAATCAGGATCATTACTAAAAATCTGTACTGCAGTTGGAATATTTAGGTATCCTTATCCTATTACAGCTAAAATCCAATTTTGTGTCCAACAGATTGTGTTTGAACGGAACATTTTGATTCTTTTGTGGTTTTGTCGCACATAAACCCAAATCTTCTATGAAAACCAGAGTTAACCATTAAACTGCTCGTTGGCGTAGTTGGTAGGCGCGTCCTTCTAAGCAGCGTTTATAGGGTTCGATTCCCGGTGGAAACACAAATATGCTCCCCAAGGTAAATTTGTTTCTAGTTCTGGGTGTAATTGTGTAAATGACGTGTATGTTGCCAGCACAATAAAAGATGTCTTCTATATGAAAAGAAATATATTTTCATCTTAAATTACTATAATTTACAATCATTCTTATCTCAATAACGTAAACGCAATCCTATCTTAAATTAACTTAGGATATTTTGTTAGTCTTATTTTCATTACAATAAGGTACCGTAAAGTCGTATTACATTGGCCCTGGGGGATAACTTTGGCCCAAACTTGGAAAAAATTTAAGCATCCCGCCGTCCTGTGTTGATGGCTACTAGCGAAAAAATTCATACTACAATTGGTAGATGGCGTAACTAGCTTGTCGGTAAAATAGTATTTTACTCGCCGGTTCTGTGTTCCTATTGGTCGATGAGCCGGTTAAAACTTGTTCGTTTTTCACCAAAACTTTGCCGTGCAAACTTTCATCTGAGGTGGTATATTTCGGTAAGTATCCTTGTTTATTCGTCTTCTACAGTATGTAAAATGTATTTGGGACTATGTACATTGTGAATTTTTATCAATTTTTCCGACTATGTACAAGAAAAAGAAAAAATAAAGTGTGGCTCTACTTTGACCCATCATTTTGTATGACTTTAGCCCTGGGCCAAAGTAGAACATAAAAATTTGATTATTATTTTTTTTGATCTTTTCTAAGAATCTAGCTAACTGTAAAGAAGTGACAACTATGCCTTCTAGGTACAAAAGGCGGCCAGGAAGCCGTCGGTACTCAGACTATAGTAAAGAAACGTTGGAGGAATGTTTAAATATGATCAGGTCAAAACAACTATCACAGAGAGCTGCAGCAGACCAATATAATATACCGCGAAGTACTTTAAAAAACAAGATGAAACATATGCATCCTCATAAACCAGGCCATCCAAAAACATTTACAGAAGAGGAAGAACGTTCTTTTGTTGGCCACATCATGGACTTGGCAAAGTACGGGTTCCCTCTAACAGAAATAGATTAAAAGTTCATAGTTAAAGATTATCTGACATTGCAAGGGCGAAAGGTAAAAAAAAATAAAATTTAACATTCCCGGCCAAGAGTCATATCTAGGATTTCGTTACTATCATAAATGTAAGCATAATTTACAAAGATATAAATAATATCTATCTGTTCATAATTGTTTGTTTTTTTTTAAACTCTTAATAAAAAACTGATTTTTGTAAGCTAGGAATGTGTTTTATTGCTAATGTAATCCATTCAATTGAAAACTTAAGCCCATTAGTGTTAAAACAAGCTAATATAGAAGGCAAACATCACCGAGCCAAAGTACTCCCTCTCAAAGTCAAACATTGGCCCTAAGTTTGTCAAAAAAAAAAATTATGAAATAAATTCAAAATTTCTCTTTTTTATAGTTGTAAGGCTTTGCTGTATCTCATAAAATACTTTGAATTCATTTCAATTAGCAAAGCAATAAAAATATCAGAAATATGGAACCAATAAGAAAAAAATGGTTAATTTTGGGACAATGTAATACGACTTTACGGTACTACAATAGAACTAGACATCCGCCTAGCCTTACCTACTTAGAAAAATTATACCGAAAACATTTAATCTAAAAAATATATGAAACATGTCATGACTGTATAAATACATTTAGTCAAATGGAAATATGAGATTGTGAGTTCAATTATTTATTATAATAAACAGTTTAATCAATCTGAACTTATGATAATGTTTTTCTGGAATGTAGAATTACAATTGAGATTATAAAACATAAGCAAGCGTTTTTGAGAGATCCAAAAAAAAAAAAAAAGTGTTACTTATTTTTTTTGTAAAAAAACTTTATCTTAGTTAAGGATAAAAGCACACGCGAGACCAAAAAGATACTACAGTACTTATATGTCTAACATATAAAAATATATAATTACATACAGCTTTAGCCGTGTCGCTTATATGATAAACTTTGCTGAAGAATTTACATATATTTGCAAAGTCATCAGTGCTTTGGTCTATCTCCAGCTTAGAAAATATGAAAGTAAACACTTCAAATTGAAATGACATTCAGACAATGTACAAAATAATAATATTTGTTTTTAACAAAGTGATAAATATGTTTTAATATATTTAAAACAGATAATATATACAAAGATCTGCCGATTTAACAAAGACAAACATGTCTCAAAGCTTAAATTATAGCAAATGTGAGTTCATAGCATTTTTCAAAGAGCCTTTGATTTTACTCTTCTCAAGGCAAACAAAAATGCTTCCGAACAGTTGAGGATTTACACACAATTTTTGCAGAATCCCTATAAAAATGTGTGTATATTTACGGAGTTCTATAAACCTAACATAGTAAATGTAGGTTTTCGTGAATTTGACACATTATTATTTATAAATGATACGGCTTGACTTACGATTTGGGGTCGACTCTCTTTAGGTGGTAAACACGCCTGATGATAGGGAACGGAAATCCGCGAAACCAAGTAACAAGCCGTATCATTTATAAATTATAAATGTAGGTTTTGTGACGAAAACTTTGATGGAACTGGTCAAAATAATAACTACCCCTTATTCTGAAAACCTTAAAAATTATGGCACGGGTAAAGCAAGAAATGTAAAAACGATTTTAAAACAACTTTGAAACCATGCTTACTTTGCTATTCACATCTGCCGGCAATGAAATTCAAGAGATCTTCAGTGAAAGTATAACAATGCCACTTATTCGCTTCTAATCTAACATATATGTACAAAACCTATTAGCTACTGTCTAATACCGTTTATTTACAACTATATCTATGACTTTTAAATAGATCTAATACCTACTAAATAACAAATGACTTTTAGAAAATTTGTGCGCTGCATCCAGCTCAAATTTGCTTAAATTACGCAGACTATCTATGCTTTTGCTTGAGAATCTAACCCAACAAAATCAACAAACCGTCAATTAAAACTAAATTGAAAAGATCTTATGTTGATTTAAAGTGAGAATGTACTGTTTCTTCGGCAAAAACTAGATAGGCCATATCTTTAGTGTACAAACAAACCTAAACTGCTACAATTTTGCTGGGATCCACCTTCACCCTCAAGAACATGACATCGTCTCTGACAAAGTTCCGTTTCTTCAGCATCTCGTGGGAGACGAATCTCGGGAAGCCAAAGCCTAACGCGTCGGGTTCTTTGGAAGGTCTTTGGAAGTTCTTCCACGTGGGGTCGGGAACGAAGCTCTCGACGATGTTGCAAGCGCGGTCGGGGCTGGAGCTCTGGTCGAAGAGCGTGAAGGAAACTGTGTGGGCGAAGGGCCAACGAAGTAGAGCATCATATTCTCCTGGTAGGATTTTGATGTAGACTGACATGTGGGTGGCCTCGCCCGCTCCGTTGCCGTTTAGGAAGAGTGATGCCTGGAAAGAAGAAATCACTGTTTATGAAGAAAATCATGTCGTGGGTTAGGTGTATACAAATTTGCGGAGACTCCATTTATGCTTGACTCACCTCCAGTTCGCTCGGAGTTTTTCGCTTCAACTTTCAACATCTTGGCAACGAAAGAGTGGCTCTTATTACCCGCGTATTTGTTACCTGCACAGTCCCTATAATTTAGGGCGTAATCAAGTCTAGAGTAAATAGGTATCTTCTAAGCAAGCAAGATGTATTTTCAGCTGCATAGCTACATAATCTCTTTCCATAAGGCGAGTTAGTGGTCAATAGCATAGAAAAGCCGATATTGTCGCGCACTGTGATAAATATATACCTGCACATATTATCTTTAATGCTTAAAACATTGTATATACAGAGTTTGAAATTAATTTTAGCACTTAAACATGGTATGACCACCATACTAGATCATGGGAAAAGAGTTCGACTTTTGTTACATCTTATGGAGAAACGAACAAACTTTTGAACGATCCTCAAAAAGGAATGAATTTTCTTGTGAAATAGTAGTTTTGGGTCGATTGACGTGATTACTTTTGTGTTTTTAAAGCTCATTCCGATGGACTTCTCCAAATCAAAAGAGCAGTGACCGCTACAACTAAATATTTAGCCGGCCTAAATCTCGAAGGATGATTGTAAAACCAAACGCCGTAAACATCGTGAAGCTAATAAAACTCAAGAATAATATTTGCAAAATCAAGATGTCATATGTATCACGATCTGAAGCAAAGGGACAGTTGCTATGTGAGTAATACTAGCTAATTCGGTCCGGTAGTACCGCGGCGTAAGTTAGTCATCGTAGGTTATTCATACGCATGTGGATACGAGCGTGTGGCTTTGTTTACTAACAATGTGGATACGGTGCGAATTTTATAAGCCAGTTTTGGCAAGTATTGAAGAATCAATCAATATTAATGGCAGGAATACTCCGATTGGAGAGATTGTAATGAATATCAAATTGAATTCAAATAAAATGCCAAATCCAAAATAAAATAACTTTTGGGAACCAATTAAGGGTCAAGTTAAGGCCTAATTACCTAGCACTTATACTCTGTAAGAGCATAATTAACGCCATTGAATCTGATGTTATGACTAACTTAGTCTTTTAAGGCCAAACTAAACCTGAGCATATATAACATCAGATAATATAGTTTTTCCTACTAATTCTAGTACTATTCTTTAATATACCTCTTAGGTAGAAAGCATTTGTTTGTATTTTCAAAGATATTTGTACCTCATACTCAGCTCGATCTAGTTCCCGAGGATAGAATACACTGCTGCACTATGCAAATTATTTTTCTTTTAAAATTTCAATGTTCGTTACTGCAGATGTTATAAGCAGGCGGGGCGTTTACCTTCTAGACACTATTGATTCTTACAAATTCAAAAAAGTTTTGTAAAGAGACAAGATTATTCTGAAATCCTCACCTGCAACTTGTATCCATACTGGCTAGTGTAAAACGCTGGGGACACAAGCTCGACGCCATCTTTGCACTTGGCCTCCGCCATTTTCGCCGCCCAGTCGGATATCTTCCACACCATCGCTCCAGAACAGTTGGTGGAGTTAGAGAGGCGCGCGACGGTGGCTCGCAGGGAGTCTAGCTGGCGAGCCTGGCGGGTGGCGAGGGCAGAGACTAGGGCTAAATGCTGCTGGCAGTTCTCTTCCGTGTGGCGTTCGACGGCTTGTCTTGTGCCCTAGAATAGAATGGGTGATTCGTTAGTTTTGCTGGTGGTGGATCTTGCTGGTGGAAGATGCTTGGAATTATTGGTTTATGAGCTTAAGGAATGAAGAACTGAAAATAAAAGAGAAGGTGTTGGATCATATTAACCATGAAATGCGCCGATTTGTATAAAAGTACCTACATTACAAAAGTGTAAATATTTGAAACTATATCTAAACCACGTAATAAGAAACATAATATTATTGCAATGTTTGTTTAAAAAGAAGAAACTTCTGAACAAACAACAACAATCAAACCAAATTGTTGTTTAAGAAAATGGCTACAGATCTTTGTTATTTGATGGTGATCCTCGAGTAAAGGAGAAACATCATTTGTAATATAGACCAACACTTACACAGATGATGGGGAAGATCCTTATAAATTAGTCATAATTATATATTAAAATAACATTTGGTTTAATATCCGCAAGACTAGATAATAGAAGAAATTGATTGTGAAGTTAAAGCTAACAACGAAGATAAGGTCAGTATTTGTTGTCAAATTGTACAGAGTGACCGAGACCCTCACCTTAAATCTACATCCTGCATCTCTGAACGCGCAAGGCACGCCCGCAGCAGCGCAGTGGTCGCGAAGATGAGCATCTAACTCATCCCGCGGCAGTGGGGGCACCGAGCAACGCTGCGGGCACGGCACGGGGGCACGGGAGCATGTGGCCCCGTGGGCTGTTACTGTGTCCTACAAAAAAAAGCAAAAAATGGTTTAGTGTGGGGCATGATACAATCGTGATGTCTGACAAGTTTTACAAGATGGTGAATGATCCTGTTTTAAAATGAGATGTGCTTAATGTTATAAATGTGATGAGCAAGAAGTAGAGTCAAAATTACCTTAAATTTAAGTAAGTATCTATTATATTTGCATGGTATTCATGGGTCCCAATCACATAACACAAGAGGATAATACTGTTTACGGTTAACTGTGTTAGATTTTTATTACAAATCCTTACTTAAAAACTGCAACGACCGACAAAATGTATAACATCCCGCTCGAAGGACCATACGCCGCGAAGGATCGTAACTATTCTTTTAACAAAAATGCAGGTTTTTAATAAAAAAAACATTAATTAAATGCTACGTATGTGGCTAAGGACACTTTTTAGTATTGAGCCGGCGTGACATTGATATACACAATTATGATGCAAGATGCTGGTTGTATTGTATTTCCGTATATGTTTATACTTATACGAGGAATCTTACCTGTGTGTACCTCTGCGCGCAATGGCGGCATGGCACGAGTCGCTTGCTGCAGTGTTGCTGTAAATGTTGCTGCGTGTGGCGTCTTTGCACCTTTGCGCCGCACTTGTTCTCGCAGTAAACAGGCTCGTGACCGCAGTTGCCTTGGTGCTCCTGGAAGTGAAAGAATAAGGAGATTATAATAATTGGATATCACAAGTGGTAGGGACAGATTTTCTTGGGGAATAATACAGAACTAATGATGAAAACCTGATTCGCATGTATATAATATATATTCGATTAGAAAGTTGTGATTTTTGCGTGTTGACATAAACCTAACTCCTTAGGAGAATGATCTAATCGGCACGTCTTTTATCAACTTGTCAACTTGTCACCTCATTGGCTGGATGTGTTATTTAAGGTTAAAGTTCTGGTTCATATTTTGAGCACTGCTTGATACCTCTTTTTGTACGCAGATGTAGACGCAATATACGCAGAAGGTGGACGCAGACAAGTGTAGCTCATCTTTGGTCCATCAGTACCTACACCTTTTACGAGTACCTATCCTATACCTACCTATCTTTAAATGTTGGTTGGGTATTCAATATGCCAGGAGATTTCATAAAAATATTTTACGAGGCTAATAAAACAAGTTTGCAACTTTTGTACAGAAACCACAAGCTGCCATTAGCTGGCATTTGGTGTGGAGGTGTGCAAGCAGTTGTAGCGCTAGTGAACTCGCAGGGTTAATCGAAAAGATTCAGGGTTAGGAGTGTTCTTACCTCAAGCGCACTGCCAGAGAACTCTTTGTGGCAATGATCGCAGTTAGCACGGCGGCGCGGACAGGTGTACCGCAAATGGTCCTGCATCAGAACCCTCGGGATCATCGCACCGCACTGCGCTGCACATAGCACCGCGTCATGCTTGCAAGTGTTGAGATGCGCCTGGAAACAAGACGAACGATTATCAGAACTGACAGGGATTCGTTTTAACTAATAATCAGTATTTAACATCATAGTATTTATACTATGACGTTAAATACTTGAAACATTTAGATGATAATGATGCTAGAGATGTATTAATAACCTGAAAGTAGCTGTTACAACTACAACAGTCGATATAATAGTAAAGCTTTTACATTGTTTCGTAAAAGTGTTTTGTAAAAACCAAGGATTCGTTTTGTGGGTGCCGAAACAGATCTGAAACCCAAATTTGCCTTGGATTTGATTGTTTTTCCTGGCAATTGGAACTTTTTTTAAACCCTTTGCATAAGCCAAGAAGTTACTAACTGTGCCTACTCAGTCAAAAAAAAGTTAAATGAACTCAACATTTCATTCAAAGCAGCTCCATGTAAGTGTATAAATGCTCGATATTTTAAAAAGGAAACTTTTTAAGAGCTTCCAAACTTTACTGCTACATAAAATTCCCTACAATATGGTGTTCTAAATTAACTGAAGATTTAGTAATTTAGTGCCTGTCCAATACGTAACCATTAGTAGTATTAACATCCACATGTTAAACAAACACAAAACGGGAACAACGCTAGAAATGTCGCTTCACATGTGTCGTATATTAAACCTGCTCGTTCGCACCGCCACTGCTAGTTTATGCAGATAAAGAAATGTGTCAGACATGACGTGCGGGCACACAGATATGATAGATGGAATCGATCTATTTGCCTACTTAACTTATCTATACGCACAAATATTTACTATTCTCAGACATACCTTCAATTTACGTAGTTCGTCGGACCACTGGCATCCTTCCTTGTGATGGATGCAATACACCACTGATCCCATTATCGCCTTCTCCGACTCGGGATCTGGGTATATCTGTAACAAAGAAATAATAAATTGTAACACCGCTCCGAACACAAAATAAAATCATTAATCGAACAACTTACGGCTTTCTTAATTTTAGAAACGATATATTTTATTTTATACATTTTTAATGAATTTTTAAAACAGAATACACGACGTCAAAAGCAACGGTCGCTGCTGAGACTGATTGGGGCGCTGCTATACTGGCATAACGGATTAAATAGGACAACGCGATTAAAAATAAACCACATCTCAAAAAGAGAATATCAAAGAGCGAGCAGTGTACGCACCGTACTTACGAATATGGAGCACATCGTTCGGAAATATGCAAATGGCCGCCGTGTTTTTCGCGCGTAATTTTGTACAGCAGCAGGAGCGTTCACCACAAGGGACTGATACGAAATGAATGTGTTCCCGTTTGTACAATTTCGTTATCTTTATGGGTGCAACGAACAGATGGCTGGCTGTGGACCACCGTTTACTTGTGTTAGTGTCGAGATAAGCGTGATTTTTCACTTCCCAAACCAGCTGGGTAATGGAATGAGCAAACACGCCCGTTTAGATGCCTTTGAACGTGCTGCTTTCACACGGCTGAGCTAATTTTTCTTCGAACCCGACGAAATATTACGTTGGAAGATGTATTTGTTGACATGCGCTTTTGTGCAATAAACTGAGAATAATTCTTCAATGTTTGTAAACAAGCCATCTAAGCTTTCGTTAGATGTCACTAGATAACTCTGATCTCTAATCTTGGTTCACATTACTCACGTCACTCCTCATTAAGAAGCGATGCTCGTGATGCATTGAAAGACACCTATTGAAGTGGATGTCGCGCTGAAGCTAACCAGCCAGCGATGGATGCGTCAGTATTCCTAAAGTGTGAAAGATCGCAGAAGTTCCGTAGTACGCAGTGTTCTATTTACAAACATTGATGCATGTGGTCATCGGCATGGCTGCTGCATAACGTACCTTAGCATCCATATTCTATTCAAGTAAGGCAAAGTACCAGAGCGCGTCCAGCGGCCAACATCAATCTCGACTTTAGATAGATGACATAGAGATGAGAATTGCTATCGAGCGTTAAGCAAACATAACCTCTCAAAGTTGGTGGTGTATAAATTTTCAAATTTAGAATGTTATTTGTGTCGTATTCTAAAAAGATGGACCGCGATGTGTTGAGCTCTCCCGCATCGGTCAATTATAGAACTCGTATCGTAAACATGGCAGAATCAGAACGTAACAGGTTACAGAAGTTAGTTGGCGCTTACGACGTTTCACCGCGAACACATGCCGGAGCAAAAGGATAGACGCAAATGAGGATGTTACTCTGCCATTTGTAAGTTATCACCTTAGCATCTGCTTTTTACAGTAGAAAAGAGCGATATTATCTAAACTTCATGCATCATTGCAAAATCTGATTCAATACTAATGAAAATCATTAAAAAAAATATCAATTTAAAACATCTTGCCATTTTTATGACTCAATATTTATACCAGTATCAATAAAAAGTTTATTGATACAGGAACATTGTTCGAAGTCACATTAAGGAGTAATTAATCACAATGTTGACATAGCAAATGTAAATGATCGTTGACAAGGTTTACGAAATTCAATTAAAGCTAACAAGAAGCCATAATTGGCAGTTGGACCTCTCCGATACACCTACACAAGGAACGTATCTAGAAATAATGAGAAATGTGTATAAGTTCTTTCCTGGATTGCAAAATGATAGATGAAGCTTAAAATAATCAAGTCTTGTGAATACATAGCGCAAGAAAAAAAAAACAGTATAAGCTAGCGTTAGACCACTATGTTACCTGTGCTAAGTGATAATTAGTCGTAGATGTTCAGGAGAGGTAATCATGATTTGCCTTGAATGGAAACTAGCTTTTGGGAATAGCTTCTAGATCACCGTTGTGTTCGGCGAAAGATTGTTCTATTAAAACATGCTATGTATTGTAAAATAATTATTAAAACAATTTCAGAACATTTTAACAATGTTGATGTTCAAATGAAATAGCATTTACTGCAATAATTATAGCTAAGAGGAAAAAACAGGTGAAGATCAAAACTTTAAATGGAACAATGAACATCATAATAAGTTTAATCTAATATATTATAACTGTTAAATTTCAGTATTTATTTAAACCTGAAACCCGCACAGTGAGAGGATTACCGCAACTTGAGCTTAGACAAGAAATAGGATTTCGCACTTCGGAAACCTTACAAGTTTGTAGATTATTTGAATAACTTTGCCGATATTGGCTTACACTTAAGTGTCTTACAAGTGACACTGATTGAAAGGTTCTTAAATACAATAACGTAATTTTCCTCAAATACTTATAAAAAATTTTGCTGAAAAGACAATCATTTTAGACGTAATGTAACTGATTATTATTGTCATGAATAATTTGTGAGTGTATTCTCGTTAATGGTTTATGTGTTAATCTTGATCCGATTATATTAAAACCTAATATGTGTATTTCTTTCGTTAAGGGTAATTTAATTAATATAAAAACCCTGAAGTAAATCGACGGTAGGCAAAAATGTAATATAATTATTTACCTTTTTAGACGTCATGTAAATAATTATTATCGTCATGTAAGTATAATTTGTGAGTTTGTTAATTGTTTATGTGTTAATCTTGATCCGATTATATTAAAACCTAATATAATATGTATTTCTTTCTTTAAGGCTAATTTAATTAATATAAAAACCCTGAATTAAATCTACGGTAGGCAAAAATGTAATATAATTATTTACCTCAATTTAAATAATCAGTAGAGTGAACCATTTACTATACTAGTACTAGTACCCTAATGTCATTATCAAGTTCGGCAAGGCCTAACGGAACTGATCTAGAGGTTTAGAGAGGTCCCCGTGTGGGCGCCATGATGCAACCTGTATAGTAACTAATGTAATACAGTGGGCGGCAGTCGGCATTACCTTGTAATTAGATAAGGTTTTTATTCCTTATATGTCTGTTAATGTTCGTGGACCTATTTAAGCCTAATAGTTCCTTAAATCTTAATGACGGGCTTGTTTACTGTTCCTAGCATTTCGATTGCAACATGGTATTGCTGTAGCTGCCTATGAAAATCTGCAAATAGCAATCAAGAACATTCATAATAACGTAGCCCAATTGGCACTTTATTAGGGTTGGTGAAGTGTAAGCGTTAAATTAATTAAAATCGAATTGTTCAAAACAACTCAACTTATCCCACCAAATTGACGTTCAAACATCACTTCTTTCCAAATGAACATCTTTCTAAAATAGGCTCTCAACCCAGAATAGTGTTCCTCTGAACCATTATGAGTTGTTTTTATTTTCACTAATTACGGTTCATTTCGAGAGCTTATTTCTTTGACATTTCCACACTTGTGTTACTGTTTCGGCCGGCACCGTCCAGTTGATTGACAACTGACTGCGCCTGCGCAAGGCAACTATACTTTACTTTCTCTAACAACTTATTCCCCGTATTTCCTAGGTATAAGGTAGAAAGTGGCAACAAACTTGGCTTATCAGATGAAATTTGTCATTTTGTGTTTGTTGAGCTATCGACACGCGCTGACGTGGGAATGTAAACAAGACGCCAGAAATATATCGGGGATTAGTTTCAAGTGTACTTTATAGTAGAACCGTTGGGAATTTTTGTTGAATATCAAACTCGGAACAAGATCAACGAAGGAAGATATAGGTTCCCACTAGACCTTATACTTAACAAGATGTTTTTGATAGCAGCCTCTAGGCATTCATCAGTTATCTACAAGACTAATTTTAAGGATTCTTATATCTAATAAATAACGTTAGAAATATTTCAAGGTGTTGCTCGTATCGGAAACCTGGCTTTTAATATTCGGCTTCAATTTATTATTAAATACACTGCCTTTTTATCCTTCTTATTAATTCTATTTACCTATACACCAAAACAGCCATGTTGGAAAGTAAAAAGCCATCGATCCAACAGTTGGTTAGATCGTTATCTTTGGGCGGAAGCGGGTTCGATGTCCGCACCGGACCCGGTGGAACCTTACCGTGGAATATGTAATGTGGCTATTAACATCGCGTAAGGATGTCGTTTTAGGGCTATAAACTTACACTAAATGATGTAAGTCCCATTACACATCAAGATAGCTTGCTCAAAAATCGTGTACTAGATAACAAACTACTTACCTATAAATTTAAAAGTCGTTCGCTGAAAAATGCTCTGCCCAAGAATTTAGAAGTTTGCCTGTGTTGTGTACCTATCTACATAATAATAATACTTTCTCGACCTACATATTAAGTTACACCAAATATACAGTTTGTACATTGTGCACAAAAAGTAAACACCCGGTTGTGGAAACAGTAGGAAATACATATTCTAGGCAACAAAGCAAATAGACATTAGCTAACTGCGCTTATTGTTACAAAAGACAATTAGATAATAGAATAATTAACAAAACGATGCAAATAATACAATCTTAATGAACATCTACGTTGAACAACTATACACAGATTAAATAATTGCTACTATAGCGTGCATTGTACGTACCTAATAGCAGGAAGACCTCGTTAACTGTTCTATTAAATTACAATGACAGTTGGTAATTTTCTCGTGGACGATGACTTACTTTCTATTGTTGAATTAAAACTGTTAACTTTTTTTTTTGGCTTTTTTGTATTTATTTCGGCTCCGAAAACTATGTGCATTATGCAGTGTCAAGTATAATAAATATTTTTCAAGGAGTTTTGGCGCGTATTCTTCGAGTGTTAATGTGTAGTAATGGTGGATTATTAACCGTTAATACTTAGTTCGTGCACGAGTGTAGGCAAAACATACAAAGTCGACAAACGCGATTTTTGCTTTTGCTCCAAAACTCCAATAGAAGTTCTAGTAAAGTTTTTACCGCTTTATTAGGGCATGACTTGACTATGACTGGACCTTGGCACTTTTACTTGATTTCGACTGACTTGTGACAAGGACTTATAATATTGAATTTACTTCTTCTTTTAGTGAAGTACTAAAATCATGATCAAGTCATATCCCTAGTAAATTGGCAAAAATATTACTAAACCTTATAATGGAGTTTTAGAGCGAAAACGAAATTTTTTGAATAAAGAACTTTGTATGATTTGATAGTCTTACACTTTCAGTTGCATTATCAGTTAATAATCTGCCATTATTACTTATTAACACTCAAATAATCACAAAAGTTAAAACTATCGTAGCAAAAAACTCCGTTTTGTGCTTATTTGCTAAATCCTTGCATGTATGCATTTTATATTAAAAGCTGTAACTATTATCTACCTACCTACAATAAAAACTGCTTTTACCACCAAACTTTTAGGATTTTTGTAATAGATTCCTATTACTGTACAAACACACAAAATCTCAAATTAACTGACAGACTGACAATTAATCATATTGTGCTAATGCATTTCTGTTTTTGTTTACAAAACATCAGTCGATTTCGATTAAGGCTGCGTTTTGATCATGTTTTGTTTGAGTTTTGAAGAATGAAGAGGTTGACCTAAATTGGCTTAGGTATTTTCAATTTAAGCAAAGAAAGAACCGCGGTAAATTTAGTTGCCTATTTGTTTTTAGTGATAACAACATTTGAATTTCGTTCCTTTCGTTGCGTTCTCGATCTGGCCGTATAAAAAAAAGAAAATGCTTTCCCGCGTGAATTTAAGAAATTTCGAAAATAGAACACTCAGTTCGAAAGAGTACGTAATGCGATATCAATTAGGTTGTCTGTCATCGCGAGCAGGTCTCGAGTTACGTTAGATTTAATTCTATATTTTACTTTTCTCCAGTTGGACTGCTTTCATTCATCGCTGCATTTGTTATTTTATGTTTAGTATGAGATTAGATTCAGATTTCAAGAGAGTTGTTTTGATTAATCACTGAAGATAAATACCCACAGCTACATAATTACGATAAAGATGTGACTTAAAAGTTCTTCGAAAATGTTCAATGTCTTACTAAATGCTTACGAGATGTAGCTGGGCGTCTAACTGTATACATACAACGGATTTTTGAATATAGAACGATTTTCTTTTTTGGAATAGCTGTCTATAAATCCAGCCAGTAACCACATCATACCACAGCAATGCGCATGCGTTCTCAAATGCTCAGTTAGGCACGTTCTCACGATCCGCGCGCCCGCAATCGCTTTCAAATGTGGAACACTGGGTTCTATAAATGAATTTGAAAAGAACGTAACTGTCAAACTTTAATGACTTAATATTCACTGACTGTTTAGAAATTGATGCTATCCAAGGAGTTTAAAAAGCCGCTACAGATTTAAACAATGACTAAAAATTTAAAAAATAACAAGCTCTATTTGACTTCACAAGACCACTTTGCTTGTGTTCGACTGTCTTGAGACGTGAGTCTTCTGAAAAATCAATCTTATAAAATCGATGGACTCAATAAAATTAATGTAGTAATCACTGTCTAAGACAAGGTAGTTAGGTACATATGACGAGTCATAATATATGTTTTAAATCCAACGTGCGATATGAAAAATAAACCTAAAGCCCGTAAGTACTTTGTTAATCTGATCGGGTCACCAAATAAAGAAGCGAGAAGACACCTGCATTTTTCTCTTAGCCCCCGTTACATTAAAAACGTGGGAAGCTCAGATTGTAAGTCTTATCTTCAGTAGTACACCATAATATTACCACATAAGTAGTGGCATTACGTTCTGTTACCATCGCACGAATAATATTACGTTACCGTGGCTAAGTAAATGCTCTATCGTTGAGATTGCTCGTTACATGCGCCATCTTTAATTTAGTGCAGTTGCACAAGACGCCATTTTTTATTGCCAGTGTTTCGCAAAATTGGTTAAATAAATAGGTAAATTATAATAGTTATTAATGTTAAACAGGGTTTCTGCGGCTAGGTACGATGATGATTACATATTTATTTATTTCATTAGTTCAACTTTAAAACTAGTGAAACCATTTTCCACCTTTGCCTTTATTCTAAATCTAAAGAAAAATAAGTTTAAACTGTATGTTGGTAATATAGATAGATGTAACTTAAATAGCTTGCTTAAATTCAATACAAATCTTATTAAAGTTATCAAAAAGTTACGTTTATACAACTTCCTTAATTCAAGACCTCCATCTTTCCCAATGATATAATAGTGAAATACGTTCCATTTACGACTGTTGTACTTGTCCGTTATCGTAATGATGTTCTTATTATTGCTTTTATCAAACAATGCCGAAGCGTTTCCACTTATAAATGCCGATAAATCAATTCGTAAGCACCGGAAACTGAGAGGTCGTGTCAACTGTCAAGTGCGCGGGCGCAGCGTTTCGAAACGCTCACAGATAAATTATAGTTACTGCGAATCATTTGACATTTAAACATGTTTAAATCTGAAAATCTTTAAGTACGAATAGGCATCTTCAAGGGCTTAGAAGATTACTCGAATCTAGGCAATCGCCATCATCATGGGCTTTTTAAGAGACAAAATCTGCGGCAATGTTCGAAAGATAAAAACCCGTATGAGCGGCTTAAGAAGTTTTACGGATATTTTACAGTTTTGTTATTTACTTTTCGACCATTGTGTAATTGTAGGCACGCTAAATTGATGTGATCCTTACAGGTCCTAAGTGACAAATTAAACTGCTTTACAGCCACTCAATCCGCTCAACGAGTGTGACCCCACTATGGGGCACTAACCGATTGAACAAATTGAATAATGCCAAGTGCCCTCAGCGGTCTCTGCGCCCGCGCAGATTGATCGATCGCCGGATGCAACGCGGCTGCGGGCGCGAAATTGCTAGTTCCTTTTAACGGTTGGCGACTGGTAACATTGGCTCTTCTTTTTTTCTTTGGTGTTTAGATTCTGGATAATGCGGGTAGTAATTTTTCACTCTTATATTATAGATGCAAATGTAACCTAAGTCGGTTTGTTTATTTGTGTGCTTTGCAAAGATTTGATACGACTGTTCTTGGTAACATTTTATAGAGAATTAAGAAATTTTAAGATTAAACTTTATTGTAAAGTATATAGCTACATCATTATTCTATCTAAATTCGTTGCGTTTTAATTATACTTAGACAAAATGCAATGATAAGTAATTAAACGCAAGCAAAACTTTAAAATACCGCTTCACCGCTTATGTTTTGGTTATGGCTTGATCGTTTTTTGATAAAATTGAAAGGGACCACCTCTGAAGCATAATCTACTAAATAAAAAAAAAACATCAAAATCGATTCATAATTGGCGGAGATATCGCGTAGGTAACATACAAAAAAAGAAAAAAAAACATACAGTCTGATATTATGGACTCCAAGGAAGCATTCATGAAAGTTATCAAACCCAGGTCATGGCCAATTAATAAACCAGCTTTTAGTCAAAATGATAGTTTCGCAAACACGTTTGCAATATGAATACATAACTGTGGTTTATTAAGTTAAACAGAACGCATCTCCGGTCAGCGGTCAATTAACTGCGGTGTGAGTTTTGCGCAATGAAAATAGAAAAGCATCATGTGAGATTAATGTTGGTTATTAAGACAAGGGCGAACCACTTAACGTTGTAATGTATTGGATAAGACCCAAAACAAAGTAACATTGCAAACGTAACAGTTTAAATAAGGAAGCGAAGGAAATAAGCAGAGAGAAATGGGTAAAAAAGGACCCCATGATCCACAAAGGTTTTAAAATGTACGACTAAAATGTATATCGTACCACAAATGCAAGATTTGATTCGTCGAGACCGCCTAAGAATGAACGTAGGGAGCTGTAAAAATATTGTTAGACATCGGCAACTAACATGGCCGTGATCTGAAATTATATCCATTATACCTTGAAACTAACTGCAGTAACCATAATTTAACATACAATCAACCAGCGCACGGCAGTAAACAAACGTAAAATGAGTTATCTAAACCGTAAGTTCAGCATTAATTCTGTTAACGCGTACTCTTACGCGCTCTATCGTCGCCGTAAGAACGTCATCAGCGCCATTTTGTATCAACCTCCCTTTCTAACCCTCATTGACTGAAAGAGAGAGAAATGGCTAAGCATAAGAAGGGATATAAAGCTGTCTATTTACGTGATTTCTACTTATAGTCCAGTAATTAAACAAGTTTAGTGGTCGGTTCTGCTTGAGTCGTTTCTGGAAGGTGTGTGTTAAAAGAGTTTACGTGAGAGTCGACTTAAAATAGTCCATTTGGGTGGTTAAATGTTCAAGTTAACCGATTCAAAGGTATCTTGTATAATCGTCATCAATGATACTCTTCTTACACACTGAGCCCACGCACTTAGACAGCGCGGCAGCGGTTACAGCATAGAGCGTGACCACTCCATGGTTACAGGTTCAAATCCCGTTCTAAGCAATATTTTATATTAAATCGATCGAACGAAGTGAGATCTCTATGTTAACTTGGGTGGCTTTTTGTCCGTCCGTTTGTCTGTCAAAAGCATCAAGGCATTCTTATCTCTCTAAATGAAAATATTAAGGAAGCACATAATTGGCGGGCAAAATATTTTTTTACTGACCTTGTGGGGTATCGTTGAAAAGAGCTTGGCAAGTAGAGTACAAAATCGTTTTTAAATAAAATCTATGTTGCACAATAACACTGGTAGGCCTAAAAAGTCACTTTTTTAGACCTATTGTGTCCCGAGATCTATCTAAAAAATGCAACATATTTTAAGCTGATACTTACGTATAATATCTGTTATATCCTGTACTTACACCACAAATACAAAAATTAACAATGATCATTAAGAAAAAAGTCATGAGCAATTAATTATCTTCAAAAGATTTTCTGTATTATGCAAAATATAGACACGAGGTCTCAATTCGTGGCGAACGACTAGTATTACGCTAAAAGGCTTATATTATGTACTAACTGGCCGTATAAGCTGATTCAAGATGTCAAATACCCACCATTTTGTCAGAAACACGTCAGTTCAACTCCTGCGCATACAAAGTAGTGTCGAACAAAACCTATAACTAACCGCAAGCCCGCAACTTTATCAATGAAAACATGGTTCGAGTAAAATGAATAATTCGTGATTCATCTGTCCGTCTGTCCGTCTTATAAAAACATGACATTAGTAATTGTTATCACGATTGAGGTTAGTCTCGCCACAGGTTTTACGTCAACAGTTTTTTGTATAGCTATACTAAGATTTAACAAGAAAAATATATCCTAGAACTTAGTCTTTTGGGGGCTGAGTCACCCACGTCCGTAGAAGTATACCCCTTAAGTCTGACTCCCTACACGTGGTCCCCGGGTGGTGCTAATCAGGTGACATTTGAGAGGTGGTAGAGCATTTTGTGAGTTGCTCGCCTGGCTTGCTACCAAAGTAGCTTACCACCATTAAATTGAAAGTCTGCCGCCAGTGTTTACCAGCTTCGATCACATCGTCACTTACCATCAGGTGAAATAGTGATCAAACACTAACCTGTCACAAATAAAAAAAAATAAAAAAAAAGTCATATATTAACATATACAAACTGCAATGTCCCCAGAAAAATAATAATCAGTACGCAAGCATTTAACTCAATCCCACCACATGGAGAGTGTCGATGCGGGCGAAGCAGTCGAGGATGTGCGTGCCAAATAAAATGTAACTGCCCTTCCCGTTGGTGTAATTAGTTACACATATGTGAGCCTTCTAATTTCACCAACTTTAATTTCACAATTGAACTGCCCGTTGGTTTAGTTGGGTATCGGGTTCGATTCCCGGCGGGATCATCAGTTTTCTCCCCAAGGAAAATTTGTGTTACTGGTTCTGGTTGTGATTGTGTGCGTGATGTGAATGTTTCCGGCACCCAGGAAACAAGCCATAGAACTTAGTGTGGGGCTGTGAGTGTGAAAGCGTTTATGTTTTTTATGCTCACAAATCTTCACCCCAAGGTTAATTTGTGTTCTCGGTTCTAGTTGTAATATATGTGTGTAATGTAGTTATGTGTTTTCGGCACCCGCGACACAAATCTTCGAAAATAGTGCTAGGCTGTGAATGTGAAAACACTCGCACTAAGTTCTCATTGACTAAAACTATTTTTTTATGTCATCTTACTGATAAAACTTGCAATTCGCTGGCCTGGTCGCCTTACAGGTTAAAAGCCGCCTGGAATGTTGGACTTCAACAATTCAAAATCCAGCAACGCACTGCACTCTTCCCCCTGAGATATGACATAGCAAATCTCTTTATGCAATGTAATTTTCACTGCAAACATTGTCCTCCAATCCGAATTACAGTGTCTGCACACTGCTTTTATATTTTAAAATGTATGTTATTGTTAATTATTATAATGAGTAATACTTTATACAAGTTGCATGTATGTCACCTATATAATTATCAGCTTCAACCGGAAAGGGCAGTGTTATCATGTGCGCGTGCGCATCTCGGCTCACTACGATTAGATTGCCGACATTGTTGACCTATAGATCTTTAGAAACTTGATTAATTGGCAATCAGTAACATTGTTTGACGCAGCTGGCGCAGTGGACAGGTGTCTGCCCTCTGCGCCATGGGTCCTGGGTTCGATTCCCGGCAGGAGCACAAATTCCTTCTCAAGGGATATTTGGGCTTCTGGTTCTGGGTGTAATGTGTGATGTGAATGTTTCCGGCACCCACGATACAAGTCTTTGAACTTAGTGTGGGCTGTGAGTGTGAATGCGTTTGCGTTTGTTAGTGTTTCTACTTTTACAATAAAGTCTAGGAAGCTCTATAAACATTTAATAGAATGTAGAGAAGCGAGACTGCATTCCTAGAGTAACTAGATTTCCTAGTTACCAAGCTGAACTATTGCCTAATACCTACGAATTATCTTTTAATTTATGGCCAACCTTTTTACCTAGAATTATTTTAATAACAAGTTTTCGTGAAGCATTTTTAATATACCAATATCTACAAAATGTCTAAATGATTTTCCGTCAATTAACTTACATAATAAATCGATATAATTTTAGTTACGTTTTAGTGTTTGCACACTAACGCTTTTGCTTCATCGTCAACCTAATATTTACATCTAGTGAGATAGTGGTCAAACATTTAACTACCTTGAATGAAAAAAAAAATTACAACCCCTTTTTCGGGCTAATCTAGCGTTAAGAATAAAAAAAGATACTAAAGTAGCATCATGACATTAGTTACTTACTTTTTTTTTAAAGTCATAATGTTGCCAGTTTTGTATCTAAAAGACGTCAGTTGAAATAAAAAGAAAATGTATAATGTCTTATAGGAAGTGGTCATTATTATGCGGCTCGTAGGCTCAATGACTCTATGATAATGTTCGTGTTTGGACTTGTCTGTTACTGAGAATTGAGAGTTAAAGTAACTATTGATTAATCTATGGTTAGAGTTACCTGTTAGTTAGATACTTCATGTTACACGATCCTTATTGGGTAACTTGGTAATCAAGTCTGAACTGATAGCTAAACTAAGAAATCTTTGGAAAATAAAAAGCAACAGCTTATTAAATTTTAATTATACCACCCTGTATTGCTTACCATCACGCGAACATCTTGTATGACTCATTTTTGTAACTAATTCTTTCACACTCACAGCCCCACACTAAGTTCTATGACTTTTTTTATGCTAGATAGGCAAGCATTTGACCGCTATCTCACCTGATGGAAAGTGACTTGTGTCGTGGTTGCCGGAAACATAAACATTACACACACACAATTTATTTATTTTATTTACTTATCATAAAATCCACGGATCTCAAACACAATTTTAGAAACAAAATTTTCCTTGAGGAGAAAACTTATGTACTCACTGGGAATCGAACCCGTTACCCCTGCTTAGAAGACGAATGCGCACCCAACTAAGCCAGTAACGTTACAAAGCAATAATATTTTATAGGAAATAACAAAATCATTTTATAGGAAATAGTTAAAAGCGTTAATAAAATTAATTTCTATGGTTAGTAGTAAAAAGTAAGAGAGAGAAGATAATTATGGTAAAAATAACTAAACGCAAGCAAAGCTTAAAAAAAACCGACTTCACCGCTTTATCTTCGGAACTTTGATCAGATTTAATGTATTAAACACGCATTATTAACTATAACTCAAAAAGTAGAGATTAGATCTTGATCAAATTTCAATGGGACCACACGAAAAGCACTAGCATTCAAATAAAAAAAATCATCAAAATCGGCTCACAACGAAACAAGTTATGAGGTAACTTTTGAAGTCGGGTAAACGAGAACATCGTCAAAGTAGTCCACAAAATAGGCATTATTGACGATATTTCAAGAACTACTGATCAGATCTTGATCAAATTTAAGTGGAACCAATAAGAAAAAAACACCTATCAAACTAAAAAAAAATATTTCGAAATCGACTCGCGTGGAGAGGTATTATGAGGTAACACAAAAAAATAAAAATAATACAGTAGACTTGAGTACCTCCTCGTTTCTGCTCGTCATAGGCAATCAACAGGTCAAGGACAGTATAACATACATCGACCATTTTAGTATTACTGCTACGGTTATAAAGTCTTAAAGTAATGTGTTAATAACTCTAAAGCTAATAATTCTATAGGTCCGTTATGAACAGTTAGTTTGGCTATCCAAATGGTTGATTCACACGCTTTAAATAAACGGTCATATGCCTATTAAATGGTTTTCAAGAACCACTATCTTAATTGATAATTCATACACACTAATCAACTTAAGTAAATAGAATAATGAAATGAAATGAAATGAAATGAAATGAAATGAATGAAATGAAATGAAATGAAATGAAATACATTTATTTGGCACTAAGGATAAGATAAACAACAGACAATAAAAAACAGCTTATAAAGGTAATTAGGCATAAGTAAAAAAAAAGTGCCAAAAGGGTCGTGACTCAGCATTATTGCCAATAGGCGCTGATTTTTTTATAATGGCTTAGATGTTGCCAGTATTATAATAATAGCTTCGTGTAGGAGCTACGCAGGGCGTTATTTTTTAGAGTTTCGGTATAGCACTACATGCTTGACGGTTACTATCAGACGAATGGCTTGCATCTCTCTTTACCCACATCGTCCTCTAGCAAGCACATAAAAACTTTTTCAAAATTAAAATCGTTTATTCACATGGGCCCCAAAATGACACTCATGAAAGTTAACGACTAGTGCCACTTTCGCAAATTATATTCTAAAATTAAATGTTAGCAGTAAATTTTATTGTAATTCTAAACTATATAATTAATTACATTTAATTCTACTACTAACATTTGGTAATTATATAAAAATAATAATGACTTGCCTCTAATAAATCGTACAGAAATTCCACATAATTCATGATCACAACAGCACAAAGTTGGTACAATAAAAAAAACTAAAATAAACTGACTTCACTGCAGACAGTTCGTGAACAGAGTGGCAACTCGAAAATTAACAAACATTGTTTAGTGGGGTTGCCACACCCGTATCGCCTACACGATATTTTACACGACACCTGCAGCCGAATATGGGCACTAATCAGTCGATCTCTCATTAATATTGCCTTTTTATGTATACTTATTTTTATATCGAATCGTTAAACTGACATGGCCAGTTATCGTCCTCAAAAAATTTAAATTGTGTCACAATTTTATACGTTATCTTACCTACTTCATTTTTTTAACAGAAAATTTTACACAGAAACTTGTACCAAACTTAGTTACCTAATATCAAAGTGCATGAACTACCTATCTCACATTGCTAAAATCTTGTCGCTGTTCAAAGAAACACAGATCCTTAAGAAAACCGGTCTCAATGTAGGCTTGCAAAACATACCGCTTTGGTTACAAACAGTGCTACCAATCATACGACTTTAAATGACATCTCAGACAGAGTTAGCTGTTATAATGTTGCATCTGTAGCCTAACAACAACATAAAATTACTATAAAAACTGAATACATTGACGTGATAGAAGCTTGAGCAACTAAATAAACCAGTTCAAAATTGGAACAAAAATACAGTTTAAAAGTTTCATGTTCACCACAAAACAAAAGAGATCTACGCCATATGGGCTTCAATTACACACCTATCATCTAAACCAAATAAATCACGCTACTTACACACGTCAAAAAGTGCTTACGCACCGAAAGTACGGTTAATATTCTATAATGATATAGTATCACTGCATCAGCAACTGGCAATCAAACATGAATCAAATGAAAGGAGTTCGGTTGCTACGGTCGCCTCCTTTACGCCCGAGGCGGAATACTCGACTTGGCTTGAGGCACGGATGTGTTTTTTATTTGAAAAAAGAAGATATATTATAATGTAGTCGCGTTCGCGTGCAGTGTCCGTGGGAACGTTGAAACAATAAAAAGGATATTAAATCGGACCGATTATTCGGGGCTGCCAGATTCGATTATGCGAAACATTCCGGTGATTGGAGGGACGCCGGGGGCAGTGATTTCAAATATTTTGGAAACCTATGTTTATACTGCAAGAAACGTCAAACATTTTATGTTTAACATAGATGTTTTCTAAACTATGTTGATATATTATACTTAAATAATTCACAAAGAACGATGAATGTGTCACTAATAAGATGTGTCATGAAAATTAAATAACTTTGGTAGTAAAAAACACTGTTAAAACATCAAAGTTACAGCAAAATTAAAACCTGCTAAGAGTTAGATCAAAACACAATGGCCGATGCAAATGGGACAGCTTTTTGTCTAAAATATGGCGGATGTAATTACCCGCCAAATCGCGACTTGAATTGTTTTTTTTTTCTTTTTTTATCAGAACCGGTCGTTCTTTCGTTGGTTTTATCGGGAGGAGATTGCAATTTTCACGGGCATTGTAGCATCTTTGTTTGAATAATAAATTATCTGTAGACCTTGATGAATCGGAGATCACTGTCTATAGAGTAATAATTAGTTTTTTTTTATACGCACCTGTAAATCTTGACTTGTCATGTCCATAAAAATCTAACAAAAATTTTGCTTAACGTAAATTGTTGATAATTTCGTTTTTATTTACATAAAGAAAATATCCAACAATTATGTCAAATATGTCATTAGTAAACGGCACGATGAACGAATCCGTTACTAAATTCAAATTAAGAATCGAATCTATTATTATCTTTCTATTAAGTCGTTTGACGGCCTTGGCAGAAAACCTAGACGTTACGAAGATATGACCTCGATAATGTATTATATACGTATGACATGATGTATTGACTGGCTGCTAAATTCTAGGCGGTTACAATATCATAGGTAGATTGACTATTGACGCTGTCAAAAGTTGCAAAACCACATTTCAGTTATAATAAAATTCAATGAGTTTAAAGGTCGCGTTTACATTCGCTTCTTTAATTATGATAGTGACAGAACTATTAAGTTTAAGATGATTTGAGAACTGTATACTTATTCTTGCCGTTGCTACTTAAAATGCGTTCAAAAGCATAATCAAATCGTGAAACTAATGCAGACGCATGATCCATAGCCACAGAATACTATAATAGTATCTACTGCCACAAATAATTCGCATTTCGAACACAGGTCCAAGGAGGAGGCAATGCGTGTTCGCATTACAAAACGATGACTAAACTACGCTAAGCATTTGCGACTCTCCCACAGTGTTCTAACTCTGAATAATAATGAGATTTGAATTTAGAAAACAATTTTAAAATAACAATGATTTTAAAATTGATATTTTAAGTGAGGGCAAATTTTAAAGAAAGAAATAATATTAGATATAGTGTGTACATTTTGATACAGTTTTTGTGAAATGCTTTGATGTTTGTTGATTTGCGTAATCAATCCCGCCAAATCGGTTGTACGAGTTTTAAAGAAATGTCGCAAAGAGACCGCTTAATTAATGTGCCAAGAGTTCTCCTAATCCTAATAATAATACTCGTATATGCAATGTATGTTTGTTTGTCAGGTAATCAATACAAAAACGACTGAAATATTAATGAAATTTGATATACAGATATTAATAATGTGTAGTATTTAATGGAGAATGACCAAAATGTTTTTAACGAACGAGATCTCAAAATCATAATATTTTAGTCCCTAAGTAAAACAAAATGTTATAATAGCTATAACCTAACCTAACGCATTACAATCTACGGAGAGATTTACTGTGAAATAATCTGAAATTTGTAAAAACAACATGTAAAATTTTGTTACAAACAATTCTGACTACAGATCAAAATCAAAATCGATTATTCACATGGGCCCCAAAGAGGCACTCATGAAAGTTAATGAATCTATTGCCAAATTCGCAAAATTACAGCCATCTCGAGAAGAACCTGGCAAGAAACTCGGCGGCGCATTTTTTTTTCATTCATTTTTTTTAAAAGCAGAGCTTTATACTAAAATGTATTATGCATAAAAAAGTTTATGGATGAGAAAATTCTCCCACGAAACTACTCAAAGATTATTCTCACATACTTGCAATCGATTTTAGGTCATAACACTTTTACAATAACGTTCAAAACAAATAATGTAAGTTTATAGTTAAGGTCACCGGAAGTCAAGTGCGGTTGGATTATTCGGATCGCGATCGGAGTTTAAATATGGCGACGCATCCGGTCAATTGAGCGTCGATTTTACTAATTAATGAAGGTTCGGCGCGATTTATAGTTACAAATTGATTTATTTTGTCGTTACGATGATAAAACTGTAATATATTTAGCTAAATGACAAATAATTCTATCGTTAGTTTAATGAAGGAACTTAAATAGAGGCGTGGCAGGAACATAAATTATTAATTAATTGCAGTAAGATTAAATTTTCTCCCCAAAATATTTTTTTATGTTATTGCGAGACGAGACGAGCAACTCGCTTACCTGATGGTAAGCGTCATACTTGGCCATTACGTAATTTTTTTTAATGTTAATCAAATCAAATCAAAATCGTTTATTCACATGGGCCCCAAAGAGGCACTCATGAAAGTTAATGAATCTATTGCCAGATTCGCAAAATTATAGCCATCTCGAGAAGAACCTGGCAAGAAACTCGGCGGCGCATTTTTTTTCATTTTTTTTTTTAAACATTCTTAATTTCTATAATTTTCTTAACCTAGGTGTTATCATGGTAGTCGCTAGAAAGAGCCTGTGCAGTTTGCCTCCATGCATCCTTGTCATTAATATGTTATATAATTATGTTTTGTTTTGTTATGTACGGTTTAACACGTAAAAAAATAATCATGATAGTTTTAATTTTAAAATTGCCCATTTCAGTTCATATGCCATCTAGTGGTCATGATTTATTTATTGAAAAAGAAATTTAAATAAATTATTAACTGAAAAATGCCACTATACTATTGATGTTCTTCTCGAGATGGCTGTAATTGTGCGAATCTGGCAATAGATTTATTAACTTTCATGAGTGCCTCTTTGGGGCCCATGTGAATAAATGATTTTGATTTTGATGACTTTTAAATGGACAAAATATTAGAATATTGAAGTATGTATTTAAAGTTTTTATTTCGTTGACATTTTTAATGTAATAATTATTTTGCTGCATAGAAATTAATAAACATTTTGACATTGTTGTACACTAATATTATTAATTTATTTTACGAATAAAAATGGGAATGATTAATATTGTATATGAATATGTAATATGAAGTAAATAATACTGCATGTTAAAAATATTGTACGCGTAACAGAAATGCTGCAGTGATCTGCCTGTAATTTGTTAACATCATATAATTGTACCTGTAGTAATGACAACATTTTTTTTTTTTATTTGTGACTGGTTATTGTTTGACCACTATCTCACCTGATGGTAAGTGACGATGTGATCGAAGCTGGTAAACACACTAGATCTGGAATACGCAGGCTCTCAAGGATAGTTATCCTTGAGAGCCTGCCGGAACACCGTATTTGGCTTGGCGGCAGACTTTCAACTTGATGGTGGTAAGCTACTTTGGTAGCAAGCCAGGCGAGCAACTCACAAAATGCTCTACCACCTCTCAAATGTCACCTGATTAGCACCACCCGGGGACCACGTGTAGGGAGTCAGACCTAAGGGGTATCCTCCTACGGACGTGGGTGACTCAGGTACTGCATTTTAAAAATATGTCTGTAATTTGTTAACATCATATAATTGTACCTGTAGTAATGACAATAAATTATTTAGATTTGATTTGATTTAAAAAAATATTGCCATAATTAAGGGAGTCTCAACCACGCCACGTCTTTATTACTCCCGTTAATCTTAATTACCTGAAATGAAAGGGAACTTTAATCCTATTACGTCGACTCATCGTTATAATAATGCACATAGCCCCCATTTTGTTATAGTTGTAAGCTGCTAACTGTTTTGGTCATGCGATGTATGGGGGCGTCCATCTGATACGATTCATAAAGGTAGTAGTTACCGTAATGACCACTAACCATAAAAAAAAAGGCACAGAAAAAAAATATAAAGCGTATTTTTTTTAAATTACCTACTACTTTTTCCTTTTTTTTTTCTTTTTTTTTTAACTGTGATAGGCAAACATTTGACCACTAACTCACCTGATGTTAAGTGACGATGCGGTCGACGATGGAGCACGCTTGCCTAGAAAATGCCTATTTACTCTCGACTTGAAGACTACAAGATTGTACCTATCTAGGAACACAGACTCTGGCAAGGAGTTCCACTCCTTTGCAGTGCGCATCATGAAAGTGGAAGCAAAACGCTTCGTGCGCATTTGAGGAATATCCACCATGTATCGGTGCCGCAATGCAGTCTGTCTGGTGGTTCTATGATGGAATGGGGATGGAGGAACTAGATCGTGGAATTCCTTTAATAGCACCCTTGACTACATCGTCATATTAAGAGATATCTTACAAAAAAAATAAGTAACTATCAAATAAAAAAGCTTGCTCATTGTCGTTAGATGAACAAAAAAAATATATCTATTATAGCCATTGTTATTTTCTCCATTGAAATTTCATTTAACCAAATTAACAAGCGTCTTTCTCACACTCCATTCGTTTATTAATCATGTAATGATCTAATCAACATGAATCTGATATAATAATCATTTGTTAATAATGCCCATAAGGCCCATTCTAATTCATTATTAGAAAAGCTTAATGTTATTTACTAATTACCTAACCTTACGCTTGATCGCTATTGAAATCTCTTTTCTATTATTATATAGTGATAACACGAAAAAGGTTAAATGATTATTACCATATACTATTACCATAGACTAAAAAATTTACACAATAATTGCTTACTATGTATTTTTTTGGGTGGTTATTATTTGACTGCGATTATTTCTTCATTTTGGCTTCGCAATCTTGTGCATTTAGCCTGTGTCAAGTTATAATATATTTCAAGTGTATTTCATATTAAAATTCGTAGTCATATGTCACAGGCAAAGTCAAGTATGAGAGTCTAGGTTCAGTCATAGTCAAGTCATGTCCTAGTAAAGCGATAGAAACTTTACTAGAACTTCTATTGGAGTTTTCCAAACGGAGGCAAAAATCACGTTTTTCAACTTTGTATGATTTGCCTACACTTATGCACGTTTACTAAGTATATTAACAGTTAATTATCCACCATTATTACATATGAACACTCAAAGAATCACAGGTTTTGGAAAATTATACAAAATCAACAACGCCATTTTTTCACTTTCGCGGCAAAACCCCTGACTGCGACTTATACAATCTGGATTATAATTTACACCTATACTATTATTATACCCAAACGCCAATTAAATGTATCAAATCATTTAAAACTAGATAATTACAAGTAATAGTAAGGCAAAGGATTTATAACTATTGATTATAATTCTATGAAAAAACATGTATCTGATGAACCCTTTTCGACAATTATGTTTTTTTTTTAAAAATGGATCACTGAAAATGAGTTTCGAGGTTCTCAATCAAAAGTTACGTTCGAAAGGTTACAATTTAAAAACGTTTATAATTCTTTTTTTTTTGTCTATGCTTAGCTACAGTTATTGATACAGTCAGCTTCACAAAAAACACTCCATAATATACAACACCAATTGGTTTCAAAAGGGACTGTTTACAAGGGCTATAGCAGACGCTTACCAATAAACAGAGGAGCTCGGACACAAAACAGACGTTGCCCTAGGAAGTACCCTTTGTTAGGCCCTTTTATAAATAAACCAAAGTACTCCCTTTGAATATTGCCAGGTCTATTAAAAAATGTTTGGACTATGTCAGCGCGTGTTTATAGTGAATGGATGGTTTGAAATTATCTTGTAAGAATAATAGCCTCGATTTTGTATCTAGCTTATGAAAACTAATAAAACTATGATCCAAACAGTTTTATATTCTGACGCATGAAAAGCATTCCTCATAAGACTGCATATAAAAGAAGATTTGAATTCTTATTACGGAATGCGACTGTTTTCTATAGCTGAATGGACTTCAAGTTGAAATTATTAAGCCTGACAACAAAATGCACTGAAAAAAAACAGCCAGCAGCTGTCGATTCATCAGCTGATCGTTCCGTTTTCAAATCCTCTCAATGCAGGTAAAATTACAAAAAAGTTTTAACATGCAACCTCTGTCAGCTGTTCTCTTTGGCTATGGGTGCGCGTGCGTTCTTAACTCCCAAATTTTATACAATTTGACGCGGCCTTCCTTAATGTATCCGCACATCTGCTGTAAGCTTGGCAGGTGTGGAATATTTGAACGAACAACTGCCTTCGGAAACTGGATTTCTTTTTTTTACTGTCTTTGGAATTTCTCTCTGGCCAGTAATCAAGTTCGTCGCTAATCGGCACCCTTAATTCATTAAATGTGAGGATCACTTTCATACTCATTTATTTGCTCCTGATTGTCATTCGAAATTTAACGAGCTTAAAATTCAAGGGAAACCGTAATATAAAATGATTTAAAGCACTTATATGTCAATAAAGATAACAATCGGCGTACCATTTCAGATTATGTGCTTTATCACTTATTAATTTAGGTACATATTATGCTGTTTGCATAAGATTTGCATCATGGTATCGTGTATAACCCAACGGATACGTGATACGCGCAACGATATACGATGCGAAGATACGGGAATCTTTGAAGAGGATGCGGATGCGCAAAAAAAAGGTTTTGATAAAATGACATTTCCGGCGTTATAAAAGTTTGACAGATAAATGTGAAAGGATGTGAGCTTATGCATTGAATATGTGGAGCCATATTAAAGAACGGATAAAATGTATTAAATAAAAAAGATCTAAACATTTATCATTATTTTGTATAAATGCTTTAAAATTAGATAAATTATTTATTACTGGGTTATAATATTGTTAGTTAAATTTAACGTAGTTTTACAAGGATTTATTTGAACGTAGTAAATAATGACAGCGTTTATATTATGTTTACACGCCACGGTTGTAAAACTTTTTCTTATTACATACTTTTTTTTTCTTTGAATATTGGCTTCGCAATCTTGTGCATTTAGCCAGTGTTAAGTATTTATATATTTCAAGTGTATTTTAATAATCCACCATTATTACACATTAACATTCGAAGTATCATTGGTTTTGGAAAATTATACAAAATCAACGCCATTTTTTTCACTTTCGCGTCAAAACCCTCCTATTACATACTTAATTCCGTTTCATTTTAATATTCTTACAAAAACTACTTCAATTAAAAAGTCATGACTAATAACTAAGATCAAAGACCAGAAGCTGTCAAAAGATTTTCATTAAAAACGAATTGTCAATATTAATAAAATATAGGTGATTATTACAATCATAACCAAACTATATATCAATATAACAAAGAAAACATGCTTTTTCTTCAAGTCGCAAGTGAATCTTCTAAGCAAGTCGTCGACCACATCGTCGCTTACCATTAGGTGAGATAATGGTCAAACGTTTTCCTATACTGAATAAAATAAATACTTATATAACCAAGAAAACATACTCTTTCAAAATTTGCTGTCTTTTTTTTTTAATACTCGATAGGCAAGCATGGACTGGTGAGATGGTAGTCAACACCATCTCACCTGATGGAAAGTGACGATGCGGTCGAAGATGTGGCATGCTTGCCTAGAAGATACCTATTCACTCTTGACTTTAAGAGTCCCAGATTATACCGTTCGGGGAACAAAGACGAGGGACAAAATGTCATGTATTAATTGTCTCTGTTACGTCATTTCTTTAAATGGCCATAGACAAGGGTCGACTTTTCTACCTCCGAGCACAGACTATGAATGCGAAGCGACCTTTCCATTGTCCCGCATTCCCGCACCCCGGGTGTCGGGTTGCAACAGCTGACGTTACAAAAACCGCCCTCTTCCTTTAAAAGAGCTCAGAGGTATTCAATAAGCCATTATTTATATGTTTACAGGATGGCAATGTAGGTTATCGTCGACATATGCGAAGTAAAAGGTAGGTAAAGGTACGTAAAACCTATAATTTTATGGTCTGGGTCGATTTTGGCCATATATACCTTTTTTCAGTCATCGCGCATTATTATAGTCACGTTTTACTCCCGTCTATTTATATCCGTAAAAGCAAGGCTCTGTGAAATTGAAAGATTTCGATATGTAGTAGACAGTAGTGATGATAATATCGTTTGTTGGATCTACTACCCAAAAAAAGTCATCTCCCAAATTAAAAATAAAAAACTTTTTCGTACTGATTCTTATAAGAATACGTTACTAAAATAATGTAGTGTTTTATTTTGTTTATAGTAAAACAGAAAAACTAAAAAAAAAGACGAATCGATATTTACATACTGAAAAAAAATCAATATAATATAACTTTTTGCTACAAACGAAGTTATCTTCATTACTATCTACTACTAATCGAAATGTTCCAAATCAAACCCAAATAATAATTAAACGCAAGCAAAGCTTAAAAAAACTGACTTCACCGCTTTATCATCGTAACCTTGATCAGATTTAATGTATAAACACGCATTATTGGCTATAACTCAAAAACTAGAGATCAGACCTTGATCAAATTTTAATGGAATTACTTAAAAAGCAGCAGCTTTCAAATAAAAAAAGAATCATCAAAATCGGCTCACAACGAAAGAAGTTATGAGGTAACTTTTGAAGTCGGGTAAACGAGAACATTGTCAAAGTACGCATTATTCGTCACAAAATAGGCATTATTGACGATATTTCAAGAACTACTGATCAGATCTTGATCAAATTTAAATGGGATCAATTAGAAAGCAAAATCTTTCAAACTAAAAAATTTTTTTTGAAATCGGCTCACGTGGAGAGAAGTTATAAGGTAACACACATAAAAAAATTAAAAAATACAGTCGACTTGAGTACCTTCTCCTTTTTGGGAAGTCGGTAAAAAACAGTCTTTTTTAAGTCGTGTGCCAAGTTCACAGAACTAAAAAATAACATAAGCGTATATGAAATAGACCATAAAAATTAGATACTAAGCACACTTGGCATAACTAATTATGTACTGTAATTTATTACACGGTAGTAAGTTATTACCATAGTTAAATAAAACCAAATGTTATTACTTAGTTGCCTACTTACACCTATTTGAGTATACTTAATAAGAAGTAAGCAAGTATTACACTATCTCATCTGATGAAACGTAACGATGCGGCCGAAGACGTAACATGCTTGCCTAGAAGATATCTAGGTATTCGCTCTAGGTTTGAAGACTCCCAGATTATGCCGTTCAGGGAACAAAGACGTTCCAATCCTTCGTGCGGATGATGGAAGTAGAAACGAAACGCTTCGAGCAAATTGGAAGGTATGTCTACCATAAATGGATGACGTTTATGACCAAGTTGGCGTAGTGGGCAAAGTGCTCTCTACGTCGTGAGTACTGGGTTCGAGTCTCGGCAGAAGCACAATTTTTCTTCCCAAGGGACATTATTTTGTGTTTCTCGTTCTGGATTTCGTTCAGTATGTGATATGTAACACGATACAAGTCTTTGAACTTAGTGTGGAGTGCGTTTATTTGTATTTTAATTTAGGTTGTTGATTTGTGATGAAGCTAAAATGTGACGAAGCTGCTTATAAGGCGAACGCGCATACAACTACGCCAGTTCCAATATAAATACACAAAATGTAATGAAATTAAAATGGCTCTCCTTTTACCAGACCTCAAACACACAGACGGCATATTTATTAGGTATTTTATTGTAGAACGCACATCTGCGTGTCAAATTCCTTCGTGCCATGTGCAACCAGTGGGAAGCGAACCGTGCAACACGTGTTGAAAAAAAATATGTAGATTTGAAAATGGAAGCGTCGCTCGGTCGCTGGCTGGTTAGTTTTCTTTTCATGCTTTTGTTGGATGTCTGTCATTCTTCCGTGTTCGATATTTGAATTATCACTGTTAATTAATTGTAAGAAGGTACCTAATGTAAGTTTGCATTCAAAACTATTTCTAAAATTAATTGTGTTGGTAATCACAATTTTGGATTTTCTAAAGTTACATAATTTGCCTCATTTTAAAACCGACTTCAATTTACTTATGTTATGAGATCCTCTAACTCAATTAGATGTTCAGATCTTAAATATTTTTTTCTTCTGTGCTGATTTTTTTCTAGTTTTTTTTTGGACAGTCTTGGATGTCAGCTCTATTATTTCGATCAAATGTAGTCAGAACAGTCTTATTTCAGAAGCCGACTGGTTTAGAGATTACAAAATAGAATCGAACAGAGAAAGCTGTGACTTCCATTATAGCATGGTATGATCAGTATGAGCTCCACATGAAAATCTCATTAGGGAATTTTGAAACCGACCACTCAAGCCATTACGATCAAAAAAATAGTTCGAAACCGATATAAAGACTTCATAAATATTAGAGTAATAGACACGTTAACTGTAGCCTTTTAAAACTGAAAAATAATAAAAAAGAAATAGACATATCATCAAAAACAATGACATTACTTAAGAAAAGTGTCATAAAATGTGATAGATGGCATCGTTAATAATGTCGCTGTTGAAGGATAAATGATCGACATCTATATAATATTACAGTTCAATATGTATAATCAAATCAAGCTAAAGAATGTTAAAGAAATCAGGACAGGTTAAAACTGTAGCATGCCCTTAGTTCAATGAGGCCTACACTGTAAGCATGCAATGAAAACTCCGCGTTCCATTCTCAAAATTGCGCGGCAACGGAATTCGCGCGCATTATTTCTCACAATTTACCGCCAATAAATGACGCGCGACTAAACGTCAAATTACCTTTTTAAAAAGTCGCGGCCGTAAATCCAAAATGGCCGTTCTTATTGATGGCTTTCTTTACGATCAGAGATGAAATTTTATTGTACATTTTAATTTACAACCAGGATGAGGTCATAGTTTGTCGTATGTAAATTGAGAACTGTTAAGATGTGTTTAAGATTTTGATGCGTGTTTACCTACATAGTTATTTAAATAAGTAAATTATTTTTGTTGTTAATGCTACCGATTGCTACCCTTGCCTTTTCTTGTAGATTGTAAAAGCATTTAACATCTAGGTTGATACTTGTTTATAGTTTTTCCTAATACCACAATGCAGTTTCTTACAATAATGTCCATATTATTAAGTCCAATTTTTTTTTCATTTAGTCAGTGTCACGTATACATATATATCAAGTGTATTTCATGATTTCATATTAAAAGTCCTAGTCATAAGTCACTATATACAATAGTTTATGAACATAATTTTATTTTACGCCTTCACACTCATGGCATACCTTGCTTATGTCGAAATTACAGTGTAATTACCAAGATTAAAGATAAATAACTAGCGGCATCACTTATGCTTACAAGGAAAATATATTTTACAAAGATTTTTCTACATGTTACACACTAAGAAATTCACTAAGAATTTATTCGTTGTGTATCATCGCAATTAGTGAAAATGAGTTTGTTATTAAAATCATCATCATCATAAAAAAATGTTTAAGCTAAATTGTAGTGTAAGTAGGAAAAGAAAATAACATCGGAACAGTTCCAGTTTCAGCTAACAAATTCTAGAGTAACATAAACAAACAATAACTGAAACTAGATTCTCTCTCGAGTGTGTGTGCTACTTTTAATGTGCGACATGTTCTGAGAACATGTGAATTGCCGGTGTCCAGTGATACCTAACGTTGAACCTTATATCTAATGGAGCACCAAACAAACTTCAGCATTTAGAAAGGCGGTATCAAGAGGTGAAAGTCATATGCTTTCAAGCCTTGCAAAAACTCGCATCTCGTGGCCTTGCCAAGGTGAGTGCAAGGGGGACATAACGGTGCGTCTGCGACTCGTATCGCCACCCATGACAACAATATTTGTACACTTTCGTAACCATCGACAGCACCCACCGCGCACTCCCACTCGATACAAAAACAAAACCGGCAATCAGAAGCCACCGGTGGTAAATCAACTTCCAATCAACGTTTATGCCCGACGGAAACGAGGCACGTTTTTGATTCATTTCCTTTCAGCAATATTGTCCAACTTTAATGAGTCGCTAATAATGGCGAGGTGGCTATAAAAGCACTTCCAATTTCACACACGTTTGATGCCTACACATAAGGGAAAGCAGGTCTAACTGTGGCTAGCCATTTACAGATTTATTGCGAGACAGTATTTGTAAACAAAATCACATTGAATTGGAGTTTGACAGTAAATGTGATAAAAATAACGATGTAATCAACCATTGTTAAATTTTCCATGACTGGTAGGTATATTTCACAACAAAAACATAAGTTATATAAAGTGTCATCATCAAATAACAAGGCGCTGATATTGTGCAAATGTTGCATGAACTTGGCCAAAAACTCGTAGGCATTTTCTCATTGTCATATCCAATAAACATAATAAGAACTTTTTAAATAAACTTAACTAAGTTTTTTAAACTGTTATAATGACTAAAACGTGTTATATAGGTATAATATGACATCCGTAGACGAGATCATGAATGGTGAGAAACGTTTAGCTATGCGCTAGGCAAGCTTAGAGACATTCTACCGCGAAACAGTTACCGTAACATTTTGTAAATAATGAACTACTTAACATGCGAAACGCACTCCTTCTGCAGCTGCGCGATGAACCTAAATACTCCATAAATGTTGCTAGTGGAATTAAAACTTACGATTTGGCTGATTTCTGTAATCGGTATGGGAGTGATGGTTTTCTCTGAACTCTGCGGGAGCGAAGAAGCACTGGGGGTAGGTGAGACTCCTGGGGAGCCAGGTTGATTCCCCACGCTCTCCTTAGATGTGCTCTTCGGAGACAGCCTCGCCGGGAAGCTCAACGTCTTCGTCCACTGGGACAGGCTTCGCACCATCTTGGCTGTCCATATGCACAACACTCGTTCACTGAACCCGGTATCGTACTCGCGAGTAATACGTGTGCGACGGTTGTCGGTCCGCGATCGAATGAGACCGGCCGAGGCGAGGCGAGGCGAGGGCAACAAAACTTCCTACAGCCTGTGCAAGTTGTGACTTGATTGGTATTGTGGTGGGGATTGCGTGTAGGGACGCATGGGGTGGCTATGTGTGTACCCGGCCACACCGCTGCCTGTGTCATCTGCAGACCGCGGCCGCCCGGCCACCTATTCCTTCGACGCTTTTCTTTTGTTTATCGTATCGATGGCCTCGGGTGAGCTATTGAAGCTTTTGCGGAGAGGTTCAACCTTTTTGCTCCGCTATATGCAACAAGTCGATTTATTTCTTTTACAACATCTACTCTGGCGACTTTTTACATAAACAAAGTCATTAAGTTCATTAGTTACAATTGATTTATTTCCCCATTTATATTTTTGATAGGGTTTGACAACTCGACAGTTGATAGGGGTAGTAAGCTCGCTAGTAGTAAAATGGAAATCAGCTCTCAAACATAGCTGCCAAAATACATGCTTTGTGAGTACGGTAAACGATATTTTCAATTTAAGGGCAGATAACTACGACTGTAACCTATAGAGGACCTATACTTAGAGCATTAAGTGAAACCATTGTCGATAAATTTCGTTTTCGAACTACACGTATTATCTTCCTTTGCAGAGAATTGGCGAGACCCTATTACAGAAATAACTGCACGTGGCGAGTGAAGGGTGCCACCCTCGCATACCTTCCCTTTATGCCCATTGCAAAAATACATTCAAGATATTGCAAGCAAGGGGAACTTTAAGAGCGTTCTTTTTGGTATCGATCATGCCTTCGAAACTGGTTTTAGTGGTACTGTATTTTGAAATGAATATTATGTTTACATCTTATGCTTAAGGCAGACAACATTTTAACAATGAATTCCATTTCTTCGCTGTTCGGATGATGAACTTAGAAACGAAACGCTTCGTGCAAGTTGGAGGTTATAAAATATATTGCTTAGAAGATTTACGCACAATAACATTCAAGTATAAAGTAAAGTGCAGACCTACAGGCATGTTCCAAAACAAAGGCCGGCAAGATCGCGTGGCTTCCCGGCGAGACACGTGCTTGCGCTTGCGCAGCTGACGCCCGCAGGCTTTCCACTCGAACCGTTCTTAGGAAGGATATCGTGAAAGTAAGGAACCACTTAAGTTACAAGTTGTTTTAAGTTCATCTAAGTATTTAGTGATATGTAGTCGACTGTGATGGTGAATGAAGACCAAGATAATAATACGAAAATTAAGACACGTGCTAGTGCAGCTGTTAATCCTCTTAAGATAAAAGCTCCATCAAATAATGATTATAGAAAGTTTATAGAACTGCTACTGCCTATTGGTTTAGCTTGCTGATCGTTCTAAGCCGCGGGTATCGGGTTAGATTCCCGGTGAAAACACAAGTTTTTCCCCTAGAGACATAGACATAGACAGAACTAGAAACACAAATTTGTGTTTCTAGTTCTATGTCTAATTGTGTGCACATTCTGGCACCCACGTCACACGTCATTGGTCTTAGTGTGGGGCTGTGAGTGTGATAACGTTAATGTAAATGTTTTATTAAAGCCGTATTATTTATTATCAAAAAATAAAGTGTCAATAAACCAGCGGGTGATCAGAGTTTATAAAAACATATATTTTTTTAATTAATTATTTAATTTTAATGTTAAAACTATCGTGGGTACTATACATTATGTTTCAATGTTATATTCGGCTAAAATACGAAAATTTCGACTTACTTTGATGAAGGACAACTAATTTGTCCGAAACTAGTCGACTACAAAGTAAGTCGTAATTTTCGTGTCTTAAACCGAATATAACATTGAAACAATTATTTAATTAATCATAAAAGTGCTTAAATATGTCAGTAATATACATATAATTTGAAATGTTTTATATATATAAAACATTTTTTTTTAATTATACCTAATTAATTGCTGGGAGGATAAGACAATACTGATTTTATCAGTCATTTGAAAACTAAACTTCACAATTTTTTACTGCATCGTAAACGTTCCCACAAGGCATGAATTTTAATTTTAATTGCACTTAAGTTATGCCGTGCTTAACATCCCCATACTCAAGTTGTAACTATTGTTTAATCTGTGACATCAACCAAAGAATTCTACCAGTCGATGCTTGCATATGCTTGTGTGCCCTGCAAGGAACAAAAGGGGCAGGACAAAGAATAGACGTCCGAAGGGTTGTAAACAACCCTTATTGTAGCTAACAAAGAAGAGCAGTAATGACTTTTTAAGGTTGCAAAACTACTATGGAAAGCTTGTGGCAAGATGATTAGTTGATGAGAGATTATGATAATATAATGTAGTGTTTTTTTTTTCTAGGGTGCTCGCAAAATTGTAACTACTTCCGAGTAGTTCCGATATTAAAACAATGATACCTAGATTCTCTTCACGCGAGAAATCACCAATCTAATAACAAATGTTAGATGGGTACGTTACCCTCCTGGTATTGGCTTGAACAATTGAGTTACCTATAATCTCGGTGGCATAAAAAAAATAAGTTTTCATACTCACAGCCCCGCAATAAGTTTGATGACTTGTGTCGTGGGTGCCGGAAACATTCACATCATAATCACAACCAGAACCCGAAAGGCAAACTTTCTTGTTGGTAGTGCGCTTGTATGTAACTTGGTCTTTTGCTGAATAGATTTGTATAATATGTAGTTTTAACTTAGTTTTAGGAAATATGGGCAATAAGCCCATAGCTTTGTTTAAATGGACTGTAATAATGAATAGTAAGCTGAATAAACAACCTTTCACCTTATAAATAATTTAAACGTAAGCAAAGCTTTAAAAACCGACTTCACCGCTTATACTTTGGTTTTGGCTTGATCAATTACGATAACATTTATATGGGACCACTTCTTAAGTATAATCTACAAAAAAAAAAAATATTGAGTATCGGTCTGAAACAAATGGGGGAGAAATCGGTGAACATACATAAAAAAAAATACATACAGTTGAATATAGAACCTCCTCCTTTTTGAAGTCGGTAAAAACTTTATAATTTTTTTTTACTACACTGAAAATAAATTGTACTAAATATGGATATGTTTCTTTAAAAAAATACGTAAGGAAATTGCATACTTATTACCCATACACATAATTTATTAATATCATAATTGTTAGTTAAATTACAAATTTTTATAAGTATCACTGAACTGCTCATTGGCTTAGTTGGTTGGCGTTTGCCTTCTCAGCAGAGGTATCGTGTTCAATTCCCGGCGGAAACACAAGTTTTCTCCCCAAGGAAAAATTGTGTTTTTGGTTCTGGTTGTGATTGTATGTGTGATGTTAATGTTTCCGGCACCCACGACACAAGTCATCGAACTTAGTGGGGGGGCTGTGAGTTTGAAAGAGTTATTTATTTATTAATTTACAAACATTTTGCTAAGTATATACGTAAGACATCGAAAAGTGGCTCAAATTTGACTTGGAAGATTTTTTACTTAAACATGCTATGTAACAAGTTAAATAATATCTTTGTGATAGAATCATAAACTAATTTTAATTAAGATTGAGGTAACGTAAAGGGAAGTGGCGCAACTATTACGTTTATAGCAATTTAGTGTAATGTCAATAACTTCTTGAGCACCGGAAGGCAAGTACGTGCTGGCATTAGTAAAACTTTAGTCGACAAAAAATATCCGGACAACAAATCCATAATACTAGCAAAGATGGCGTCTATTTCATTGACGTTTGAAATATTTAAAGCGTTTCTTTTGTTTTTTGAACGAAAGTTCCTTATCGCGCGTTGCGAAAGGGGGCTAGACGGAAAAAATTAGACCAAAAGTTGTAACGACACTTTTTTCTATAGTTGTAAGCCATGCCACGTTCTCGTCCGATCACAGAAGTTAAGCAACATCGGGCGCGGTCAGTACTTGGATGGGTGACCGCCTGGGAACACCGCGTGATGTTGGTTTTTGCATGTTTCTTTTAAATTTGGAACGAAAGTTCCTTATAGCTAGACGGAAATTGAACTTCGTTCCATCCGGGTGTCCCTTGACACCTCTCAAGTTTTTTTAATTAAATATAGACAAACTTTTGACCACTATCTCACCTAATAGCGACCTTGTGGCCGACAATAGATCAAGCTTGCCTAGAAGATACGAATACATATTCACTTGCGACTTGAAGACTCCCATATTGTACTCATCAGGAAACCGTCTTAGGCAAGGAATTCCATTCCTTTGCAGTTTGCACAATGAATGTGGAAGCAAAACGCTTCGTCCTCATTTGTGGAATGTCTACCATATCGTCGCTTATGGTACACATTTTCTTTTCAGTTAGGAGTTTGTCTGCTGGTCCGATGATAGAACGGGGATGGGGGAACTAGATCGTGCACGAACAATTATTAATTAATTATATGATTTAAAACCTACAGATAATTTTCAGTTACATATAATAATGATATACCTTTAATATTATTTACCATAAACCAGGTTTTTTTTACTAATGGCTTTAAAAATAATGGTCAATTAGTTACAAAAACACATAATCCTGAGACAAATGAAGACGTGTAAAACGTCAAATTGATTTATCCTAGTTCACTCTGCATTCTAAGGTGACAACAATTTTGTGTATTTGCAATACATATACAATTTATATACAAATATAAATTTAATATACACGGACGCATATTATGGCTTATAAATCCACTAGTTTATAAATTTTGCTTTTCTTTTAATACTTAGGCGTATCATTATCTATCTAAAAACACACAGAAAAACAGTATTTCACACTTGATATACCGCTACACACCGTTTACTCCGTTTATTTCTTACAAAATATTTAAGGTAGTTAACGCTTTGGTATTTATTTACTATTTTTATATAAATAAATATAAGTACAAAATTCTGTCATCCATATTGAATCGATGACATACTCGTAAGTTGTCAATTAGCGCTCCCCTATGCAACGACGGAAAGTCCGAACAAAATCTCAAATCACTGCCACCGTACAGCTCACGGAGGGTAGTTATTATTAAAAACTCTAGTAAAAGCTTATACAAAATTAGTTTCACGTCACTTTCTTTGTCTCCTCGTGTAAGTAAGTTTATCATCCTTATTCAAACGTAATAAGGGTGATTTTTCGGCTTTGTTTATTAATTTTCTCGTGCTATTTTAGTTATTCTCGTAAATTATATTCTCAATGCGTAAAATACCGAAGTGGCATTGTCGTAATAAGATAATTACCTACTGTTGTAGGTGGTTAAATATTTGTGGCCCTTTGTTAGGGCTAAAATAGATTATATACTAATTATACCTTCCAAAAATATGTCTGAGGTGTTTTGTTGGAGAAGCGAGAGAATTTCAAGTTGATACTTAGAATATTACAATAGAAAATATATACATGTAGGTACGCATTTAAAATTACAAATAAAAAATTTTATCAACAGAAAAAATACAAGAAACTTGACCGTGTAAAAAATAATTTACATATTTTACACTTATCTAAGATCTACAAACAAATTATGAGTATAAGATTATATTATATGCGATTATTATCATTATTCTTTTATTCTCTATATTTGACCACTAAGTCACATGATGCAAAGTGATTATGCGGCCGAAGATATAGTATGCTTGCCCAGAAGATACCTATTCACACTTGACTTGAAGACTCTCAGATTATACCGTTCAGGAAACAAAGACGCGGGCAATGAATGCCACTCCTTCGCAGTACGGATGACAAACGTATAAGCGAAACGCTTCAAGTGAACTGGAAGTATGTCAACCATGAATGGATGACGTTTGCCAGTTTGTTTTTGATTATTATAAGATCACAGCTTTTTGATAAGTATTGAACATTTAGTGAATATAGTTATTAACCTAAATAACAAAATTATATTAAAATTTAAACTAAGAAGAGCTTCACATCACGTAACAAAGCATGAAAAATATAAACAACTTTTTTTACTCATCACGAATAATAACCACACTATATATACACTACTAAGTATACCAATTGTTCAGAAACAGTAATTTCCGGTCTAAACGAACTTTTATCAATTAAGCGGGTAAACTAATTTATCGAAGGTAATTAGCGACGAGCAACAAAAGCATACTTATAGGTTATTTTAGGGGATATTTTATTGTTTTGTTAACACACGTGGTCCGATCACCCTCTGAAGGTAACTGTATAGGGGTGTCGAAATTTATGTAATGGTTAATAATTTTTAGAAACGATAAATGTAATCTTTATTGTGGGAATAGTAAACAATGGAGGGAGGTCTTTAGCTATATAAATACTACTATTCATTTAAGCCTTAAATGAATAGTATCACGGGCCGCAAAATCACGGACCGCAAATAGAACTTCCGCGGGCCGCATGTGGCCCGCGGGCCGCGTGTTGCCGACCGCTGATTTAAGGTATTAATAATAATAATTATTAGAGTAGTGCTGATTTGGGACTGGGGATTATTTTTGTTAGCCCGCGTCGCAAAGCATCATCATCGTCCTCATTTTTTGTTATGTAAGATAGGCAAGAATTTGTCCACTATCTTACCTGATGAAAAGAAAAGATGCGGCCGAAGATGTATCATGCTTGCCTAGAAGTACCTATTCATCGACGTACAGTATAGCACAGTAGTACTTACGTTGGAGAATACTTAAGACGCAGTGCACATTGTGTGAGCCAAGATTTTTTTTGCTAGATTTGACCAATGTAAAAGTAAAGATGCGGTGGTAGCTGTAACATGCCTAGAAGATACCTATTCGCTTTAGACTTGAAGACACCCAGATTTTTTCATATAACAAGTTCACTGACACATGTTTTTTTGATAATTTATTCTAAAATTGAATCCAGATGTCCACCAGACAGTTCAAAAACAGTCGCAAATACTTAATCATTTAAACGCAAGCAAAGCTCAAAAAACTGACTCCACCGCTTTATCTCTGAAACCGTTGATTAGCTTAAATTAATTAAATACGTATTATTGAGTATAACTCAAAACCAACTGCTCAGATCTTGATCAAATTTAAGTGAAACTAAATGGAAACCACCAGCTTTCAAATAAAAAAATCATCAAAATCGGTTCACCAAGAAAAAAGTTATGAGCTAAAAAAAAATACAGTCGAATTGAGAACCTCCTTTTTTGAAGTCGGCTAAAAAGGTCTGCTAACATAAGAACTCTAGACGATAATGATGTCCTATAAAAACATTCCCATTTGTCTGGGAGTTGAGACAGTGCACAAAAAACTGCCCCAATTCATCTTAGGACGGCAAAGTCAAACCGTCTGTCCGCGAAACCTAGTGGCCATTTAAATAAAAAATAAAAAGAAACCGACTTAACGCCATGTGTGTCACGAATCGGACTTAAAATAGATTAGCTTGCATATGGTCTGACCACCATGGTCCCGGACCATGTGAACAAACATGCTAAAGTATTTAATGGTGTTTTTAAAGATTGATGTTGAGTACAGTGTACGGAATGGTACAGTGGTTACCAATCCGACCAAAACAATTTAGCTATAGCAGAATTTTAATATTTATACTTAAACCCCAGAATTTATGGCGTTAAAACTTCAAACTCTCAGAGAGTCTATGTAAAGCTATGTCCCAAACCGGCCCAAAGCCAACAATGGCAATCAAAACGTATATGAAAATATTAAGGGGTCACAAATACACGTAAGTGGGGGGCAAAATATTATGATTTGTTACCCTGTCCGTGTGGGGCATTGTTGAAAAGAGCTCTCCAATTAGAGTATAAAACCAAAATATCTGTTAGAAAACAACAATTTGGTGGGACATCAAAATCTTTTACGACCTATTTTGTCCCGAAGTCTATCTCAAAAACTGCCACATTTATAACGCTGAAACTTACATATAATATCCGTTGTGTCCTTTAATTAAACAACAAATACTGACATCAAACAATAATCATTAAGAAAAAAGTTATAAGCATTCCCTCATTATAAGCAATTAACCTCAAAAGATTTTCTCAATTAGGCAAAATTTAGGCGCGATATCGCTGTTCGAGGCGAACGACTAGTATTTTATATTGATGAGTCCTGCGACAAACTTCTTAGTTGTCTTTGACTGTCATCATGAAATGGCGGCAAAAGTAGGTTTAAAAAATACGTAGGTATTCCACACACACACACTCATATAAATATGTGTATCAACATAGTTGTGTTTAATTTATTTACACACGTAAACATAGTCGCACACTTATCGAGTCTGAATGAAAACAATAGAAATTATAATTATTCCGAAAAACCCCAAACATCCTCATTCCCTGTCACGTAGAGCCATAGAGCGACGCGTGCGCACGTCCACAGACAATCAAAAATAAAATGGCGCCAATGAGGTCATATTGCTCTTTAATAAAGTTCCTTCAGTTCCTAGGAACGTGCGACGCGCACACGACTTTTCCGATTGTGTAATTGTATATGAAGTAATTGACGATTCGGTTATCACGATCTATCATCTAATGAATGAATGGTTCGCGTGCTTTGTTCATTTGTAATCGATGCAATAGCTACAGGTCGACAAACTTTAGTGTGCTCGTGGCAGAAACTGGAACTAACACTGCTTTTCCTCCAAAATTTTAATATTGAGCATGTATCTAAGCGAAGAGTGCCCATGTTCTCATTAAAAATTTACAAGTCAACACATACCTACAGAAAATGCATAATTCTAGAAATCTTTACTAAAATAATTTAAACGTAAGCAAAGCTTAAAAAAAACCGACTTCACCGCTTATATTTTGGTTTTGGCTTGATCGATTTCGATAAAACTTATATGGGACCACCTTCGAAGTATAATCGACCAAACAAAAATGGAATTTTGAGAATCGGTCCCCAAATGGGGGAGAAATCGTTGAACATACACGAAAAAAAATACATACAGTCGAACATAGAACCTCCTCCTTTTTTGAAATCGGTTAATGAAAGCCCTTTCTTAACTTAATATTAAATAATCATTTTATATATATACTTTCCCTAACTTTATCTTTAATAATAAAATCGATTAAATTATTTAAAACTAGAAGAACCATGAAGACTATTTTTTTAATTGTTGTAGAAGACTATTTGGACAACAATTTCAAGAAAAATGACGACAAGATATGGACACTGGCCATGCACAAGACGTGCGGAGCCAATTCCCGATAAAAGGATAGAGGAAAAAAAATTAAACCCACGAGTTTGTCCTCTCTGGGTTTAGCTCTCTCTGCTAATGTATGATTAATTAACAAATATGAACGAGAATTAAAAATTATGATACGATTAATTAACATATATGTTCAGTAGTTATGTCATAATAGTTGTCCGCTAAAAATTATGCGAATTAAAAGAAAAAGAAAGCAAGAAAATAGAATATAAGAAAATACAGATTATTTTGTATAGCAAATCTAAGAAGTTTTAATGAAGTTCCTATCACTTTACTAGGGCATGACTGTGACTGGATCATAGCTCTTTTACGTGACATTGGCTATGACTTGTGACCAAGACTACATATATGAAATACTCAATTAGACTAGAAAAAAAAATCATAACTTGAAATTGGCTAAATACACAACATTTGAGGAGCCAAGTACACATTTACGTACTTAAAGATAGCAGGTTCTAAAATGGCAATAAAGTGCTCCTTGTGTGTTTATCATGTTGTAATCTCCAAGGGCCCCGTATGTGTAAAAATAGGTGACCTAATTCAAAGCCACGTGAGCACCTCCTTTGAAGTCATTGTTTGTTTCTCTAACATCGCTTCAGCAGATGGCTTTAAACTTCAAACGGCCTAGATATTGACAGAACAATTCTTGCTTCTCGAGATCTAGTATATTAAGAGACAAACTGTCCGATGGCTTAGTTAGGTAAGGGCTTGCCTTTTTACTCTTTACTTCTTACTAGAAAGAAGGCGAACGCTCACCCAACCACGCCAACGAGCAGTCAGTCTCTTAATACTAGTTCTCGAGTAGCAAGTATTGTTTCGTCGAAATGTAGACCGTTTGGAGCTTAATCCTATCGAATTCGATTCCTGGCGGGAACACAAGTTTTCACCCCAAGGGAAATTTGTGTTTTTGGTTCTGGTTGTGATTGTATGGTGTAATGTAAATCTTTCCGGCACCCACGACACAAGCGCAGCAGATTTCTAGATAGGGCGTCGCGTGGGGAATATTAAAAAAAATAGATTTTGTCACTTCTTTAACTTTTCTCGTAAATGTAACTACAGATACATCCTCATATATATTACTAGCCGTGCCCCGCGGCTTTGCCCGCTATGATCAAGTTAAAAAGTAGCCTATGTGTTAATCCTAGGTATAAGCTATGTAGTTTCCAAATTTCATCCAAATCCGATCAGCCGTTAAAGCGTGATGAGGGAACAAACATACTTACACACACACTTGCACACTCACACATAAACTTTCTGATTTATAATATTAGAAGGATAAGCCATAATTCTTCTTAAATTTTCAGTATATATGAGGTTGTAATCTAAGCCGACCTTTGCGACAGGTTGTGATCCGTCTTAAACCGGCTGCGCAAGAGTCGACCATGCTAATCTGCGTCCCACACAATGGACAGACTGAACCCTATATGGTACACCGTTAATGCAATAAATTCTCACTTTGGTCGTATCTAATTAATTTGCAAAACTGAATTTGGTATTGGAATGCAATTTGAAATATATCCAACTTTTTGGTTGTTTCTGTTAAGCCTTAAACATGTTACACATGTCGACAAAACTAAACATTCTTAGCGGATTTAAAATTTCTAAGCCGACTATGTATATTTATACCGTACGCTGATTGAGTACAATCCGACAGTATATTTTTTTTTCGATTTTGTTTTTCTTTACAAGCTTTTATTTAGCTTGCACTGTATGTATGTATGTTTGTTCGGGTGGAATCTTGCAACTCAATTTTGAAGCAGATGTCTTCAACCGATTGAGCTGAAATTTTGTATTCACGTTTAGTTTGGATGACAATGCATGGTTAGCTATGTGACGTCATTCTAAATTCATCATGGCAGAACACACAAAATGGCGGACTAGTAATTTTTAATGCACTCCTACAATATGGGTATAAAATGAAAGGGCTGGCTTTAGAATACCTCAGAAAATAAAGTGACGTCACTTTAAATCTAAAATAGCGGACTTCTAAAAGCTTGTCTTTAAAAAAGTTTTTGACAAGTAACTTATTTATGTTTTTTTTAAGCTATTGCATAGCTTCTATCGCGGGCCTTGAGCGTTGAGACCTAATCCAGAAATTCCGTAACGAAAAAACCTAACACCCCCCACTCTAGCGACTTCACAAAAAGTTTTCGGTCACGTTGAGATGCGAACTCCGTGCCGATGCATTCGATTCAGTATCCAATACCAATCGGCTACTGAGTCTTCTAAATATAATTTCGAAATAAGCGTATAGGTTTTGACGTTTACGTTTTTAAAGTAAACGTCAAGACCTATATACTTATTTCGAAATTATAGTTAGAAGACTCGGTAGCCGATTGGTATTGGATATTGAATCGTATGCTTCGGTACGGAGTTCCCATCTCAACGTGACCGAAAACTTTTTGTGAAGAAAAATGAAACTGAAAAATAAAAAATGCTATGCAATAGCTTTACCGCGGCAGTCCCCGAGTGCCACACGTCTTTTTTTTTTTTGTTTAAAAGCTGGTGCTTTCCCATTGGTCTCATTTAAATTTGATCAGGATTGATTAGTTTGTGAGTTAATGTCAATAATGCGTGTTTAATACATTTAATCTGATCAAGGTTCCAAAGATAAAGTGGTGGAGACGATATTTTAAGATTTGCTTGCGTTTGATTACACTTCTAAAAACTTTCAAAATATTTTGTTGAAATTATAACGAAATATTTGGTAGATATGTGTATTTCATTAATGGTTTGAACAGATAATATAATTATGTTAAGTCAAAACGTGAAATGAGTTATGAAGGCAAATAAATGAACGCCGTCAGGTTTATTTTCATTTACATTTGTCATTTCTGAAAATAGACAGTCAACTCTCAAACTCTGTTCCAATATAAGCTCTCTCTACTGTGATAGGTAGTATAGAGACTTTAACAGGAAGACCTAGAGGTACCTGCACTTTCACACTCACAATACCACACTATTCCCAAGACTTGTCTCGTAAACGCCGAGTATATTCACATTAGGTACACACTCTATTACACAGAATTGGAACCCAAAACCTTCGTCAAAAGAATTGTGTTTGCTGTCAACTGTATGAGAGTCATGACGTTTCACGAGTGCCTCTTTGGGGCCCATGTTAATGAGCGTTGATTTTATTTTTTGCTGCCAGGAGTCGAACGTAGTCGTGTAGATCGTAGAGTCGGCGTAGATGCCTAGAAACCGGCACCACCTTTACGCATTCCCATTACTGAATGGTAAAATTGTGTGTGTGTGGTAAAGTCGCCACCAATATATACTGTTTTTTTTTTTATTACCATGGAATATACTATTACTCGGGCATCGTCATCAACAGGCGTTGTACCATCCAAAGATGCTTAAATTATTTCCTTTTTTGATGTTTTTTTTTATTACCACAGTAACGCAATACGCTACATTCATGTGTAGCTCAAATTAGCCCTAACAGATGAGAATCGAAGAAAACAATATAATATCGGTAAAACAAATTAATATATTTTCCTCTACTTTAATTACATAAATTTAAGGACAAGGAAACGGAGAAATAAATAAGATATAATAAGAATTAAAAGCTTAGTCCTATAATAGCAGTATGCAGAACTAATATTTTATACGATTTAATTTTGCGATTTTTGTGTGAAAGCCACAGAAAACGGCGATTGATGTCAATCCAAAATATTTTTTCAGTTTTGTGAGAAATAATAGAACTAAATAGTAATAACAAGTTGATTTTATGTCTAATAATTAAATATTTAAATGAATCTATTTATTAAATATTTAAATGAATCTATTAATGAAATATTTAAATTAATCTATTATTTAAATTAATCAGTTAATTACATATTTACTTAAATTCTATTATTACCGACTTCAAAAAAGGAGGAGGTACTATGTTAGACTGTATATATATATTTTTTTATGTATGTTCACTGATTTCTCCCCTATTTGTGGACCGATTCACAAAATTCTTTTTTTGTTTGATAAATTATACTTCAGAGGCGGTGAAATTGGTTTTTTAAGCTTTGCTTACGTTTAAATTGGTTACTGATAAACAATCAATAATTGCTCTTAATATTAATAAAACTAAAACATTATGCATCATATTGACTGAGATAACTTTTAAACTCTCAAGCTTTCAACAACTGGCTTGTTCCATTCTAGCCCTAGTGTGTTTTCTATTCTCGTTTAGACCATCACTTACCCAGTTGACATAGTGGTCCAACGAAACAAAAATCAAAATTAAATTAACTCAATTTTTTAATTTATTTACCACAATAAATTTTGGACAGTCATCAAGTAATTTAAAACTAAAACAAAGAAAGGGCATGGAACTTTTAAATTACGGAATAGTGAGGAGACATCGACGTCGCGACAAAAAGAAAATAAGCCCAATGACACATTTATTAGAGCTGTCACTCGTTGGTACTTATGTTTGACAGCTCATAAGTTTTAAACTTTAATTTGTGATAAGCCAAACGTGTGTTTACGGATGGATGCGCTACCGGATTTTAACTTTCACATTTAAGTGTTGTAACAATGGAAAAACTATGGTTTTTATTCTTAGGGGTGTCATAAATAATGAATTATTTTATTACAGCTGATAAAAAGATTTTGATACAATAAATAATTACAATCTTTGTCAAAATCTATTTATCAGTATGAGAATGAATTTTATTTTTGATTCTCTTTTAGGACTGATCATCAAAATGAGATGTAGATACATATGTAATCGATAGCTATAGAAATCGAATAGATTAACGTCACTATTTGATTGACGCTGACAGGGTACAATCGCATGAATAATATGCGAACAAATTTTTAAAAGTGTTTATCTTATTTTTTCCTCCCTATAAAAATAATTGGTCATCGTATTTAATCAGTTATAGTTGTTGTAGAAAAGATCTTTACAGAAACTTACTTTTTGCAGACAGTTTATTTTCACGTGTTCAAGTATTCTATGTTTATGTAAGTCGATAATGGCAAGTTACCGAGCTATGAGGAGCATATATCACTTGTCATGTCACTTAAATAATACTTTTTCAATATCCTGTACTAAGTACGGGCCAATTGCCTATATTTCCTAAAACTAAACTAAAACTATGTATAGCAAAGAACTAAAGTTACCTACAAGACATCGAACTTATAGGTAACTCAAGTGCTCAAGCCCACTACCAGTGGGTAGCGTTCCCATCATGCTGGCGGCATTGCCTCTCTGAATTGCAATGCTAATACGTTGAGCCAAATAAGTGCCAGCATTTTGATCACGCGTCGCTTCAACCAGGCGCTCTGATAGAATTTTGAAAATAGAATGAGCTCCCGGTCCCCACGGACCCAGTGTCTCAACACCAAACGGCTCAAATATGTAACCACTGCCAAGGTTTCCATATTTGCGCCGTTTACGCTGCTCAAATAAAATGACAATGTACAAGAACACAAATCTATCCAATAGTTTTCTGTCGCGAAAATAAAAAAATCTTGAAGATTTTGTAGTATTTTCTAAAACTTGTGATTCTTCGAGTGTCAATGTGTAATAAAGGTAGATTATTAAAAATCATACAAAGTTAAAACACGTGATTATCGCTTTCACTTTCCAAAACTCCAATAGAAGTTCTAGTAAACTTTCTACAATTTTGCAAGGCATGACTTAACTACAGCTGGACAATGATCTTTACTTGACTGTGACTGATGAATAGAAATAGTTTTAAAACTAAAAGTATTGAAATATTTTATTACTTGACTAAATGCACATAGATTGCGGAACCAAATATAAAACAAGAAAAAACCTATAACACAAAAGAAGTAATCAGTAAATGACTTAATCTCTACAAATAAAATCGCCACCCTAATGCTAGTTATTACCCTTTTATTTTTAGAGCCTTTATTATCCGCCTGTTAACCGACCTAATTATACTCGCTGACAACGAGGCCAAGGGACACTAATCGACTCGACTAATTCTGTTGACGTGACGTCCGAGACATAATCGTAATCGAAGTAATGCCCCTCACTACATGTTGACAAGCATTTGACAAGTCATGGCGCCATCTTACTTTTTATTTTTTATTAACACTGGTTGACAAAGATGATCCAAACCGCACCATAAAAAGAAGATCCTATTTGAATTCGATAAAATGAAATGAGATTGCTCGCAATCAGCTTAACTTTTTTATTCGAATATGACAAATAAGGCCATTATGATTCTGATTGAGTAAATAACAAGTAATAAAGAGCATTATTCAGGCAGATATTCAAAACAAACCGAGAAACAAGTTACAATAAAATCTATATTTAAACTTGTAACCGGAAATGTGGAGAATTGCAAACAATTGCCAAGAAGTGGTAGGTTAACAACACGCGGTTTTAATTCGGGAACAAAATTGTACAGAATTGAACCATTGATGTTGAACTAGGTTTTGCTAAATTTCAAAGCCAAAAATAGGTAGCATTATTACTCTTTTGATATTTCTTTTCAAATGAATATATGTCTGGCCAGTCTGGACACATATCTAAAAACCTAACGATTACTTCTATGCAAAATGATACCCATAAATGTTCATATAAAATCACAAGACCGTGCCAAATATTTTTTTTTTATTTGTTCTCAACAGCAAAAAGTCGATGACATGGCTACATAAAGGAATAACATATAGAAATAGCATTAAGGGTAATAATAATAAAAAAGTCTTATTACGTAAGTAATACTGAACTCATCAAAGCAAGTATATAACATATATAAATACATATATTTTTAATTTAATTATTCTTATATCACTTTGGTAAAGTCATCGTCGTTCGTCTTGGATTCCCGGATCGATTCTCGGTGGAAATACAAATTTGTGTGATGTGTGTTTCTGGTGCTGGGTGTGATTATGTGTGATAAATGTTTCCGGCACCCACCACTCACGTCATCGAGATTAGTGTGAGGCTGTGAGTGTAAAAGCGTTTGTGTATACCATTATGATTGGTTGGCAGATATTAGGCATATCCGTAATCACAAGCAAAAACTGCCTTTTCCGTTTGGCTAGCTCTAATTTAAGTAACTGTCCATCTACTGGATAATTATGGACTATCTAGTAGGTCATTCCGTAGAAGCGGAAGGAAGCTAAATACGTAGTGATTAAAAACTATTTGGACTAGTCTGTTTGTAATTGTAACCTCCATCGGTCTGTCAATATAATGAGGCGTTATAAGCTTGGCAAATTATGTATGACAAATAAAATTGGTATAGGTAAATCTAAACATCATTAAACATAAGTTGTGATTCATTTATTGTGCGAATTTATGGGATAATATATGATTTACTTAGTCATTTTAGTCATCTAACTCTGAGTATCATAAAATATAATAGTCTTGACGCGCCAATAGCCATTACGCAAAATGTGGGCGCTCGCGCCGCGTAATGTACGGCGCTTGCATTTACTCGCAATTTATAGCAGTTTCAAGTGACGATAAATATTTTTTTGTGAGTTATGTAATGAATTGATTATTTTTTTTACTTTTGATTTAGATTCATTAAAGACCAGTCACATAAACGCATGAATTTTGTTTTTTTTTTTTTTTTTTTTATTTGTGACAGGCTAGTGTTTGACCACTATCTCACCTGATGGTAAGTGACGATGTGATCGAAGCTGGTAAACACACTAGACCTGGAATACACAGGCTCTCAAGGATAACTGCCGGAACACCGTATTTGGCTTGGCGGCAGACTTTCAACTTAATGGTGGTAAGCTACTTTGGTAGCAAGCCAGGCGAGCAACTCACAAAATGCTCTACCACCTCTCAAATGTCACCTGATTAGCACCACCCAGGGACCACGTGTAGGGAGTCAGACTTAAGGGGTATCCTCCTACGGACGTGGGTGACTCAGCCCCCAAATGTGCCTATTTTAAATAAAAAACCTTTACTTCCAGTAAAGTAGGGTTAAAATAGTGTTTTTTTTTATTAATCAACATAAATAAAAATCAAAATTCCGCTACATTGTGTCTAAATTTTTGCTTGCCGCTTGCTTGCTAGTCGTATGGACTATATAGAAAGTATTCGGTGATATGGGTTAGTAACTGTTGTCTTACGCCCAACAACCGGGACCGACGGCTTAACGTTCCCACCGAAGTAAGGTAACACTGAATAGATAAAAGTCTTTTTGTCACGTTTAACGGTAAAAAAGCCGAAGGACACAGCTAATTGGTAGTCATACTAATATTATCAATCCGAAAGTTTTTGTGTATTATATTTACATACTAGCAGTGCCCGCGACTTCGTCCGCGTGATTATTGGACTTTTAGTAAGAATCCCAAATTTTTTTGAAAATATAATATAGCCTTAATATAGCCTTCCTCGATAAATGTACTATCCAACACTGAAAGAATCTTTCAAATCGGACCAGCGGTTCCTGAGATTAGCGCGTTCAAACAAACAAACAAACAAACTCTTCAGCTTTATAATATTAGTATAGATTTGTTCCCTCTTCACGCGATCAACGCGAGCAAAGCCTCGGGGCCCGGCTAGTATCTATGAATAAAGTACAGAGTAAAGTATCTGTACCTATGTTCAGGCGCAAGCTGCGCGTGCGCACGACAGATGCGAACAATACAATTCCCCAAATTTTTTTTGCCATGTGACAAGCGTCAGCTGTAGCCCATGCATCGATTTATAACCCATTAAATCGATAAAAGTTATTCCTATTTTTCTGAAGGACAACGACTGTGCTGCAAAAGATAGCAAAGATAGTCTTGTATGTTTAAAATTCGCTACTGTATGCTGTTTGACAGTTATCTATCCTGATCCTACTAATATTATAAATCCGAAAGTTTGTTTGTAAGTGTGTAAGTATGTTTGTTCCCTCTTCACGCTTTCACGGATGAACGGATTTTGATGAAATTTGAAATGTACATAGATTATACCTAGGATTAACACATAGGCTACTTTTTAACTTGATAATAGCGGGCGAAGCCGCGGGGCAAATCTGCGAAAAAATCATGTCTGTTGCATGGGAGCCCTAAATATTTGTTTTATTTTAATCATTTATTTTTTAGGGAATATATAACTAAATATTTTGTGAATATTTCAAGCGTCTACCTGTTGCCGTTAGCAATATCGAGCAAAATCGAGCAAAAAAATCACGGTTTGTTGTATGGGAGCTTACTTAAATATTAATTTTATTCCGTTTTTTAGTATTTGTTGTTATAGCGGCAACAGAAATACATCATCTGTGAAAATTTCAACAGTCTAACTATCACGGTTCATGAGATACAGCCTGGTGACAGACGGACAGACAGACGGATGGACAGCGGAGTCTTAGTGGTCCCGTTTTACCCTTTGTGTACGGAACTCTAAAAACCAACGCCTCCAAGTACTCGAACGATATGGAATTCGATGGTTTTTCCTCAGAACAACTCGCTTGACAAAACATGAAGTTGTCTGATGGATGAGCATCGAACAATGGGTCTCATGGCGATAACTCACTGCGATTATTTGTAATTAAGCATAGTTAATAGTGCAAAAACACCTAACAGTTACCTAACGCTACTCACGTGCAATGCCCTCCAAGTTATGCCTGGATGTGTTTACTATTTGTCATTGATGTTCGATAAGGTCATGTTGTTTTGGATGAAAATATGTATAGACTATTATTTCTAGACTGCGCCTCTTTTGCAGGTGATGTGTATATCAGTATATGTATGTTTGTTGCTTTGTTAGACCGAATACGTGGACCGATTTTGGTGATTCTTACGTCAATCGTTTTTTTTTTTGGCTTCGCAATCTTGTGCATTTCGCCAGTGTCAAGTAATAATATATTAAAAGTGTATTTCATATTAAAAGTCCTAGTCACAAATCACAGTCAAAGTCAAGTAAAACAGTCAAGGTTTGATCATAGTCAAGTCATGCCCTAGTAAAGTGGTAGAAGACTTTACTAGAACTTCTATTGGAGCTTTGGAGCTAAGGCGAAAATCGCGTTTTTTGACTTGGTATCATTTGCCTACACTTATGCACGTTTACAAGTAATAACGGTTAATAATCCACCATTATTACGCATTTACACACGAAGAATCACAGGTTTTGGCTTTCAAACAAAAATATATTCAAAATCGGTTCACGTTAAGAAGTTGAGGTAACACACGTAAAAAAAATACAGTCGAATTGAGTACCTCCTCCTTTCTTGTGAAGTAGGTATAAAATAACTAAGCTAACATTTAACGCAGTCAGGTATTTTTAGTATATTGCCTTGTTATAGTACGAAACAAAGTCACTATTCGTTTGTGTGTGTGTGTATGTGTACTTCCCCATAGTTCTTATAAAATACGTTACGGAAGCTGTGGAAGTCGTGGTAATAAAACTAGGGAAGTCTGGGAACAGACCATATAATCTGGGAGACTTCAAGTCCAGGCAAACATGCAACATCTTTGACCTCATCATCGCTTTCCATCAGGGATACTGATCTACGCACATAAAAATTTCATCCTCACGTTTTATTTGTATACTAGCTGCCCCGCGGCTTCGCCCGCGTTGTAATTAACGTTAATACTTTAAAAGTAGCCTGTGTTATTGCAGAACCTAAATTATCTACATTCTAAATTCTGTCAAAATCGAATTATTCGTTACAGAGATACGTGGAAACGAACATAACGTTTTGCCTCCACATTCATTATGCGAACTGCAAAAGAATGGAATTCCTTACCCGAGTCTGTGTTCCCTGATAAATACAATATGGGAGTCTTTAAGTCGCGAGTGAATAGGCATCTTCTAGGCAAACGTGCTCCATCGTCGACCGCATCGTCACTTACCATCAGGTGAGATGGCGGTCAAACGTTTGCCTATCTTAAATAAATAAATAAATAAAAAAACATTCACACAAACTTTCACATTTTAGTACATTTTTTACAATGTACGACAATTAACAAACAAGTTTTATCGATCAGCAAAAGGATATATTTTTTGTTCCACAAACGGCCTCTGTCTATGAGTCATAAGTAGGACTGTCAAGTTCTGCTTCCATTGACTGTAAACAAGGTGTATACCTGTTTTTGAATGGAAAAAGAATAGGCCGTTACTATTCAAAAGTAGCCCAAAGCTTGTCCGTTATTAACATAATCATACTAATAAATCCGAAAGTTCGTGTGTAAGTATGTTTGTTCCCTCGTCACGCTGTAATAGCTGAACGGATTTGGATGAAATTCGGAATGTACATAGCTTATACCTAGGATTAACACATAGGCTACTTTTTAACTTGATCAACGCGAGCCTCGGGGCACGGCTAGTTGAAACATAAAGGTTGAAGCAGCTGGTACATGAAAACTTCCGTCAAGTACGTAAATACATACTTTATGTCGAAGTCGTTATAAATAATTAAAAAGAGCAATTAAACCATAGTAATAATGTTATTAAATTTAACGTGAAACTTATAATTAAATTATAATTTTTAATTATAACGGGAATTGGCATGACTTAAGCGATGTCAAAAATTGTTTAAAAGCGCAAATAATTACACTAGTCGTTCGCGCCAAACTGAGATCTCGCGTCTACATTTTGCCTCACAGAGAATAACTTTTTTCTATATAATAATTGTATGATTTCTGTATTTGATGACAAATCTACCGATTATACCCCTCGGGGAACAATGACGCAGGCAATGATCCACTCCTTCGCTGTACGGATGATGAACGTAGAAGCAAAATGCTTCGAGCGAACTGGAGGTATGTCAACCATACATGGATGACGTTTGACAGTTTGTCTGTGTGTTAGATGGAAAAACGGGCATGGTGGAATTAACTCGTGTAATTCCTGCGCACACTCTCCAAAATGCAAACTCTTTGGGGCCATGTGAATAAACGATTTTGATTTATAATTAAATGGAAGATTACTACAATGGATTTCTGTCATGATGTTTGGGACCTTCGATATCAAAAAACTTACTTACTTTTCATCTGTCAAACAAAATTCCGAGAGACCCATACCACACGCTTTAAATCATAATTACTCTTACTAGACTGACCATATAAAACTAACAATAAAACCTCAACCTTTGTCAACATCATCGCATCTCCAAAATATTTTACCAATGAAATTTATCAGTGGACTAATCTCTCCGGCCCAATTAAGGTCTATTTGTGTAACGAGGGTGGTCTGGTAGAAAATACTTCCTTTTGTGAGTGTTGACCCCCGTCAATTAGAAATGTCAGTTACTGTGTCGCGAGAGACAGTCGTGGTAAGGTGTGGGTGTTAGACGCTTTTGGGAAAGCTTTATTATCTGTGCCATGAAATAAAGTGTAACTCTGATATTTTTTTTTATTTTGTTATAATGTGGTCACCGCAGACCTAGTGACTGTGCCCTTTTTTAACAATTAACACTTTACGACAATGTTATACATTCAAAAGTTTGTGTGTGTGTGAACATTAATTTTACCACGTCACTCCGAAACGAATAAACCGATTTTGATGAAATTTAGAATTTTCCTTGGGGAGACAACTTGTGTTCTCGTCGGGCATCGAACCCGATACCCCTGCTTTGAAGGCGAACGCTCACCCAACTGAACCAACGGGGATCTTACATAAGTTTTAAGTTACTGAATACGCTGTATCCTGTTTTATGATTGGTGCTAGTATAAAATGGTAACGCAAATACCTAACAGTAGGCAGGGTTGAATTTCATAATATTTACAGGAACCAAAAAAAAAAATAATAAAAAAGCCAGTGCCTATAATTTTTTTGATAACAATGAATTTTTAATGATACTGACAATACATTTTGATCTATTTTTACGTTTTATGTTACGTATTTATTTCGTACAGAGTTTTTAAAACTATGTTTTTTAACTTTATCAAGTAGATCTAGCTGCTATATTGGGGTTCCAAGACGTGTTACAAAATTAATAATTGATATAATAATTTTATTTTATTATTTCAGACATTAAATATATAGAAAATTACAATACACAATTAGACATAAAAATTACATACAAATAAAATTATTTATATAATACACTATTGTATCCTCTCAGCTTTTTAAGATGTGTACTTATAAAATGGTACGTGATTAGTTAAAAAGTCAGGCGTCATCTTTAAAACATTGCCTCATGTATTCATACTTACTTTGTAAAAGATTCGTTAACAAGGTCAAATACCACGACATCAACGGAACTGCCGCGCGCGCCTCACATTTTTTCCACCTCAAATTCGTCATACAGACATACAAGTTGTATGAGACCCATACAGAGCCACATTCCGTCATAAACCGTCTTTACATACTCTACTATTGTCAAACATGACGTATTCCTTTTTTTGGAATTTATAAGTTGATGGCTTATCTCTAGTGCTTCGTAGTTATGCGTAGACTAATTCAGATAGCTAAACGTCAAAAATCTGTCACTAGTGTCAGATTTTTGACGTTTGACCGCTATTAACTTTAGATAGGTATGATAAGTTACTAGGCTAGAACTAGTCTTATACCTAATGAAAAAAAGTGGATGGTTTTTTGACGTGAGTGAAAAAATGGCGATGTTTATTTTGTAAAATTTTCCAAAACCTGTGATTCTTCGAGTGTTAATGTGTAATAATCGTGGATTATTAACCGTTGATACTAAGTGAACGTGCATAAGTGTAGGCGAATCATCAAAGTTGAAAAACGTGATTTTCGCCTTCGCTCCAAAACTCCAATAGAAGTTCTAGTAAAGTTTCCACCACTTTACTAGGGCATGACTTTACTATGACTGGACCTTGACTCTTTTACTTGACTTTGACTGTGACTTGTGACTAGGACTTATAATATGAAATACACTTGAAATATTATATTATCACTTGACACTGGCTAAATGCACAAGATTGCGAAGCCATAACTAAGAAGAAGAAGAAAAAAAGTGACTGTCAAGAATATACGCCGGTTTAGATTTTAGTGCTTGACGACAGACTTTCTTATGAACTAGGGCAATGGTAGATAACCAGCCCATGTACAGCTTTACCCTTGTCCGTCTGTTTCTGATATCCAGTTGCCTTTGCCTATTCTGAAGACACCTGCGGGATGAGAAGGAGTGCACGTGAAAGAACCTATTATAACGCTGGGTCAACATTCACATGAAGTGAATTCTCGGATCTATCCTCGAACGTCAGTTCCCATTCAAGACCTTGCTCCTTTCGACTATCACTCACCAACAGATGAAATAAAGGTCAAATACGAGTCTATATCTAATAACTGACTAATTAGTCCTAAAGTTGATATTTGCATATCCATTATGTCCAAATATGTGAACATTGAATACACTAAACTCTACATCTATTTATACGTTGAGCCAAATAAGTATCATCATTTTGAATTTTGATCATGTGTCGTCGTCTCGACCAGTCGCTCTGATAGATATTTGAAAATAGAATGAGCTGCCGGTCCCTACGGGCCCAGTGTCTCAACAGTCAACACCAAATGGCTCAAATATGTAACTATTTTACCATATATTCGCATTTTTTTCTGCTCTGTCGAAGTTGTCGCGGCGCCAACCCCATTCTGTGCTATTTCTCAACGTATAAGCATTACAATTCAAAGAGACGATGCCGCCAGCATGATAGGAATGCTACCCACTGGTAGCAATAATAGTAACTTGCGATACCTATAAGCTCAAAGCCTTGGTATCTTTGTTCTTCGCTGTATATAGTTTTAATGTCGTTTTAGGAAATATAGCGTACAGATAGGATATTAATCTATTGGCAATCTTGCTGTCGACACATAAAGAAAAATGTAATAATCAAGGGTTAATTCAATCAGTGATTTTTTGTCTTCAGGGTGTTCTGAAGTGAACTACCTTACCATCCAAGTTGTCTTGTATGCCATCTCGGATTTTAAACATGTTTATACAAGTCGATCGAATACCGGATCGGAAAGGATCGTTTTTTTATTGTAACCGTCTGGCGGCTCGTGTGGTTGTTTACCTTAGACATATTTGGGCCGCTTTTTAACATATTTATAGGAAACTTTGTTATATATTTAGTCAACATATTTCGTATGTAATGCATATTTAATAAAATAAGTGATTGATTTTACAATAATATTAGTTAGGGAGTAGATATACAAAGCGCTGCGAACAGGGTACACGCCCGCCGCGAGTCCTTTACTGCCGTCCTAAGTAAGAAAGACGTAACTAACATTTTTGACAAAATGAATTTGAGTTATATATATCAGAAATGTCTTGTATATGTAATTTGTATCAGATGCGACTAAATTAAAAGTAAGATTAAGTAGGTTGCGTTGCAATATTTAAAAATAAAAAAATACTTAATGCCTCTATTTTTTCTGATTCCGATGATGTAAATTACTCAATTTTGACAAAAATGCATATATGTCTTTTTTTTCTAAAATATTTTTTCCATTAAAATTTGGATTAAGTGTGCCCTAATAAATATTATTTGATATTAAGCGACACTTTCTGAAAATAATCGAAATTACTATAGGAGAAAACATCGTAAAGGTCACCTGACCGGTTCCTATAACAAGAGTCATATGTCCGTTAGCATAACCTGTCAGAATCAGCTGGTCGCCACTCCCATGGACTGGCTTGATGGACCGGCTTGGCGGCTTGATGGCTTGACGGTAATGGTTGAATGGTAATGTCGTGTGACCTACGTTTTACTGTTAGTAAGGCGAGTAAGTGACCGAACGAGAAGTGATGTTTATAACAACAGATATCATCTAGGCAAACATACTCCATCGTCCATCGCATCATCACTACCATCTGATCAGGTGAGATAGTGGTTAAATGTTTGCCTATCCTGAATAAAATAAGAGAAAAATATATAGTAGTTTGGTGAAACTCATCTTTTCGAAGACTCGGGTGGTTCAGTCATTTGTCCGTCCGTCCATCAAAGGCATTTAAGGTCATAACTTACCATCATACAAGGGCATTACTTCAAATATCTAAGAATATTGAAAGCTATGACCAAAGTAAAAAATGGCAATTAAAATATTATAAATAGATTTATTAATAATTAAAAATATTTTGCTCTCTAATAGACACGGGAATACACTTAAGTGGGAAGCAAATGTTTTTTCTGCCCGTGCACGAAGCTGTGAGTGTGATAGCAAGTGAGTATGTTTTTATTTGAACTTAACATTAGAGCATTGCTATATTAATGTTTCTGAGTCACACATGCTAAGAAGCCTATAATAAACGCTATCATATTCACAGCCCCACACTGAGTTCGATGACTTGTGTCGTGGGTGCCGGAAACATTTACGTCACACACATTCAGAACCAGAAATACAAATTTCCATAAGGGAGAAAATTTTTGTTCCCACCGTGAATCAAACCCGATACCCGTTGCTGAAAAGGAAAGCGTGCACGGAACTAAGTCAACGGGCAGTTGAACATTAGTGGATTGCAGCATTTATGTTTATTACCTCACATGAGTTAAGATACACGGTCTAGTTCCCGTATCCCCCTTCTATCGGACAAGCAGACAAACTGATAAGCAGCCGTCCACATGAATTGTGCAAACAGCAAAGTAAAGGAAATCCTTGCATGAGTCGGTGTATCCTGATGAGGACAATATGGGAGTCTTCAAGTCACGAGTGAATAGGTATCTTCTTGGCAAGCTTGTTCCATCGTCGACCACATCGTCGCCTACCATCAGGTGAGATGGTGGTCAAAATTTTGCCTATCTAAAATTAAAAAAAACCCTAACATATACTAATTTCATGTATATACACAAACAACAGTGTCTGATAGTGATAAGTATATTTTTTATATGTAACCTCAAAACCTCACTATCTATACCCAGTACCAATTACTTTGTTTCAATTGAGTACACATTGTTTGAACAGTAGCGCTTTATCAAAAGCTTTCAATAAACAAAAAGCTCTAATAAATAAAATATACAATAGATAAGTGCTTCTATTCATTTCATAGTAACAAACAGTACACGAAATGCATCATGGCGGCGCTCGGTACCTTGAAGGGCTCGAAGGGTACCTCAACAATATCTGACAGTATTTTTTAAATAAAGCGGTGCCTTTGTGACTCATTACTTCGGGAACTCTCGAACTGACATGCAAACATTATTGTGTGCGTTAACATCGTAAATAATATGTTTTATTAGTGACTGTAACATTTTGATGGACAAATATGTCTCGATTTTATAGGCAGGGAAATGAGAAAGTAATTGACATATGAGTTACTCGATGGTTATAAAAATAACATACCCGTTTGCTATACAACCATAGCAAACGGGTATGTTATTTTTATGAGAAGATACAATTTTCAAAATAGAACGTCAATAAAACGTATATTTATACTATGTCGATTTCTAAAAGTATATTCAGAAGGTCACAATTGAATTAGCATCATCATTACTGTTTTTTCACCAAATACGTCGGATTTTCATTTCTTTGGAATACTGTAAAGCTTTATTTTGCTACATTACAATATATTTCAATAAAATAATGAAAATAGGGATATAATGATAATCATCAAAAAAAATCTATTGTTTACTATATATTTCTTTTTTTATTTGGTTTGACCACTATCTCACCTGATGGTATGTGACGATGTGATCGAAGCTGGTAAACACACTAGACCTGGAATACGCAGGCTCTCAAGGATAACTGCCGGAACACCGTATTTGGCTTAAAGATAAAGATAAAGATAAAGATAAAGATAATTTATTTGTAAAACATGCGTTTGCATGTAAGTGGAATGCTTACATGCAGGTTGTTGTACAATTTAGTTGGTGTCGATACATGTTTTGCCCAGGAGTAGGCGTACAAATATGGTTGGCGGCAGACTTTCAACTTGATGGTGGTAAGCTACTTTGGTAGCAAGCCAGGCGAGAAACTCACAAAATGCTCTACCACCTCTCAAATGTCACCTGATTAGCACCACCCGGGGACCACGTGTAGGGAGTCAGACTTAAGGGGTATCCTCCTACGGACGTGGGTGACTCAGCCCCCAAAATATACCACATACGAATAGTTACCTTAAATAGTTTCGAACTTATCACATGAATAATGGCTATAATTTTCTCGGCGTCTTATCATTCAAAGAACCACTCTGTATTGTGCGCTAAAAAAATTTCACTTCTTCAAGACTTCGTCGATTTGATCCAGAATTCACGGCAAAGTTAAACCATTTGTTATCTTTAATCGTCGCCGATGCTAACCACATTAGGTGGTCGCTAAGGTGACACAGAAAGTGCGTACTGATTTAAAATACGTGTGGCCATTCCCGAGAAACCTAAATATTATCTGCTTAAAGTGATTTTATCATTTGTCCCGCCAATTCCCATATATTTATGTGTTGTCATCGTCCAATTGATTCCTCTGTCGCATTCCCGACGCCGCTGCACCAAGAACTGGTGCATTCTACCCGAGAAAATCCGTCCTTATGTTGACAGTAATAAGATTGATACGCAGTGCAGTTATTAATTTGTAAATAATCAACGTTGGTGGTTCTATTAACCTGTATATCACTGGTTGACACCTTGTTACAACACGAATGCTCATCTCAACAAATTTTCTACCGTATCTCACTAAAATTTGAGCTCAATTTTCAATGAGTTTCTAGAATTTTAAACACGTATCACTATCGAAATTTTAAACTTTGTTTTCTGATGCTTTCGGTCCAGAATAGTTTGAAGCTTGTTTCTAATTGGTCTTCTCTATTTGTTGTGCCTTCAAGCCGCCTGTATCAGCGGGGAGCAAGCGGTCCGATTGAGCTATTTCCCCCGAATCCGATAGTAAGTTAAATTTACGTTTGTTTGTTTGTCTGTATCTGCCGAAACTAATGGGGGGCCTAAAACTTCTAAGTAATTGAAACAGGCGGGGTGTTGAAAAAATAGTTAAATAAGATAAAGGTGTAAAGGGTCCTCATACATAATACCTACTTACATTTGGGAATGTAGTAGTGGAACTTTTATAAACAATTCGTATATAATGCTATGCATTTTGTGAAGTCTGTCGTATTTGACGTCTATACAACCTAGCTCGGACACTCTTTGAATGTAAAATAAATTCTATTAATTAGTCTCTTGATTTTCTTTTTTATAGCATTATATTGACCAGAACTAAAGTAGTAAAGAGATCTAAAGACTCGTTGGCCGTAGTAGTTAATAATTTATATATATTCGGTAGATGGCGTCATAGGTCCATACAAAACGTTAATAATGATGAATGGATAATTTGGTCGTTTGATGCAAGGATTGGGTAGCTCAGCGGCTTTAGCAATAGGGCACGACAGAGATTCAATCTCTGCCTTAAGCAACATATTTTCTTTCTAAATCTACTACTTTAATTCGACTTTCTCTTATTCTCCTTAGTTTCAATAACGACTTTCATTATAGGTATGCTTTTGCTTACATTTCCCACAAAATTGAATGAACTGCCGTGGCAGCCGCAAACTTCAAAGTGAATACCATCGGTCTTCAGATATTCCTTTGTTGTGGTCACCTTCTCTGGTTTACTACCCGCCCTTGGGGAAACAGTAGCAAGTACTCATTGTCTTGTGCCCGTAAAACCATTTAAATAAATTATATGGATTATCAGTATATTACTTTTACATTTTCTGTAAAGGCTGCGTGATCATTTGTGTTAAATGTTCTTTTTGCAGAATAACTTAAATAATTAAAGCTCTCAAAAAGTATTGGCCTTTTATGCTTGTAAGAAAGACGACAACCAAGTCTTTTGACTGGCGGCATCTCTCCACATCTGCATTTATTTACAGTGACTGTTTGATTGAAAGATTCGCAATCATTACACATATTAAGGATTTATCCTTAGGTATATGATAATCTTATTTATCTATGAAATTTATACGATAGGGTTTATACTAAGTGTAGTACCAAGTGACACACCGCGCCTAGACGCCGGACTACGCGCGTACTCGACTGATGCAGGAGCACCGACTGTTCCGAAACTAGTCTCGTAGAAAATAACCGTGAGTGAAACCGTGTACGATATTAAGTATGTACATACTTAATATCTACAGTGACACCAGTACTATGAATAACCAAAGTTCTAAAAGGCACTTTACTGTCTTTATCCTTCTAAGTTCTTTGTTTACCTCAAAACAGCTGAATAGTTTTGAAAGAAAGATATGCCGTTAGTAGATATCAATGGCATTTACATATGCGCTACCTAACTATGAAATAAGTCAATTTTGGATAATGCAATTTTATCTAGCCAAAGAAATGCACCTTTTCTGATAGTTATTTTGAGGTTTGATTTGCTACTTGAAACAGTTGAACGTATTTGACAATAAGTATGATAAGTATGAATCTATATAAAAAGTGACGTTGGTTCCCGAAATAAATAATAAGTTAACAATTCAAAATAATCTTAATTTCTCCCCTGATTTGCAGTTCAATCAAATTTCCAGTAACAACTATTGAAACACAAAAAATTGAAACATGACTCACAAACAACAATAAGTATTTTATCAATAAGAACCAATTCTATTTAATAAGATTACGTGTCATCTATTTATTCGGCGTTTGTTTCGTTTTCACTAGAAATCGCCACCCAGCAAGACAAAATACGCCCAGAACAGACCCCATTTATTCGGTCTTTATCATCCGCAAAATCTCTTCGTCACTTTCGTCACACCTTTCATCTCTTTGTTCCTCACCTTCTACGTAGCTAACGCAATTTTAGGGTACAGTCGTAAACACTGCGCTTACAGAACTCCAAAGTTTACTCCCGAGTTGACTTCTGAGTTTCAATTTCGTTCCGCCCCTTTCCCACAATTACGAGTTTTGCATTGTCTATTGGTCTTTTTATTACCTTTTTGTCTATCTGTTCTTTTGTTGTCTTTTCAGTAGTCTTGTTGTCTCCTTTTATACTTGCTAACGGATGCTTTGTATTTATTTGTGTTGTTTCTATACGAATACGGTCCTTATCTGCGACGGTTACGTTACGGTGTATTGCTATGTTAACTGTGACCATTGTTGTGTTTATCTTGTCAATGATGTTATTAGCGTCTTCATTTATCTATTTGGCGTTTCTCTATTTCTATTGTGTTCAAAATTTGGTGATCTTTATGCGGATATGACTATCATTTTAATCAGCAATACGTCATCTACGCCATCCATATCAATTTCTAAATAAATACCAGCTTCTAAATTCAGCAAACAACTTGATTGTATTTCCCAAATGCAAAAATCCAAATACGAACCAATACAGGTTTTAAGACATGTAACCTAATATAGATGACACGGCAAGGCCGTACATTCCCCTTTACGAATTGACTGGTACATCCAGGTCCCACTCCGAGAACATTCTCCTTGAATCGGAGTCTCGAAGTATCGTGGTCGGCTACACCTAATGGACCAATAAGTTGAGAACTCTGATTAGTTCGACAGTTACTTTCTGCAGTGGAAATTAAAACGGAGACATAAAGCTTGAGGATCTAGACAAAATGGCGGGGTCGTAAAATGCTGTCTCGTGCAACGGTCATCAACAAATCTGCAAAAACTTGATTGGATTGAGATATAGAGATCTGGTATGTTGGTATGAGAAATGTTATGGCATTTTACTAAAATATCTTAGCAACACTTTCAAAAAGCAAAAGAATACATTTCTTAAATTGAAATGTCATATTAGCATTGAAAATGTCTATAAGTAATGAGCCTACACTAAGTAAGTACATACACAGACTTTGCTACTTATGCCAATTTGAATGAATATAATATTATATGTGCATATATAATAATAAAAACATAATATCAGTATTATTTTTTATATTATTGTTATTATCTAATTAAATACTATTAAATTTTTGACACGCGAACGCGACATGCTTAATATTTCTACATAGAGGTTTTCAAAATTCCATGTCTAGAAAGCATTGTTAACTATAACATATATAGATTCCCATAATAAACAATGAACCGAGACTTTGGTCAATTTTAAATTAATATTATAGGGTAGAATTGTTTGAATTTGAGAGAATTTTTTTTTCGAATAATTCAACATATCTGTAGAATGTGACGACCCAGTTGGCGCAGTGGACAGGTCTCCGCTCTCTGCGCCGTGGGTCCTGGGTTCGATTCCCGGCAGGAGTACAAATTCCTTCCCAAGGGATATTTGTGCTTTTGGTTCTGGGTGTAATGTGTGTGTGATGTAAATGTTTCCGGCACCCACGATACAAGTCTTTGAACTTAGTGTGGGGCTGTGAGTGTGAATGCGTTTGTTTGAATGTGATCAAATAAAAATCAAATATGTAGATATACATCTACATTTGTTTTAGCTATTATTGTTAAAAGTAGACAAATGTAGAACTGTCTTATGATTAGTGTAAGGACATCATTGTGTTCAAATCAATAAATAACTTTAAGTGGTATATCAGTAATTTAATGGAGGTATTGAGGCAGTTTACAGACCATAACTGATACAGTTTTATGACTAACCATTAAATAAAAGGTCCTTGAGCTATTCCGCTGTCACCGCATTCGTAAAAATGCTGTTCCAAACGGATTTGAATGTTCCAGTAAATGGAGTAAATGTGACAAGTATATGTAACACTAACAAGTATTTAAATTGAATCTATTATAATTTCCAATACCGGAAAGGGCCCGAAAACTAGTATGTATTTTGTAATTTCAAAATCAAATAAAAGCCAGAACAAATCTAGGCCGTCTTTTCTTAAAGTAATTTTTCTGACATTGGATAGGTAGCGTTTGACAATCTGTCATCTGTTGGAAAATTATGTGCACGAGGTTAAGTGCTGAAATTGGACATGGCTGTCATAGTTACCGGCACTCTGTAACATCCAGAACACTTACCTAACGTTTAATAAGTAATACTTTAAAAAGTTTTTTAATACAAGTTTTTACCAGTTGCAAATATTAAAAGACTAACAATTAGATATAGAAAATAACCAGATAACTTGTCAACTAAAATCAAACAAGTCCTAGCTTGATGGTTGTATCTTGTTTAGTTCAAAAGTTCCTATTACCATCTTCTGTCTCCATTATCAGACCAGCTCCATGGTACCATATCATTGTATTGTCACCGAAGATACATAAGTATACTACATTTGAGTCCAATCGGACATCGCGATGTGGGTCTAATTTAACTTGCAAAATTTGATTACAGACCGATAAATAGACAGACAAAAGGACAAAACGGAAAAAGAATAAGAACATAACACTGTTCTCTATTCAGCCATTGGTATATGTATTTCTTCCATATTATTAAATTTTTCCAAAGACTTTCAAAGATTAATGAAGACACTTAGTTTAGGTAAAAATGATGTCGGAGTGTTTACTGGATTGTTAGGTGAACCAGCATCTGAGGCAGCATCGCTTCTTATACATATGGTTAAGCAATCATTAGCATAAGTTTTATGTTGTATAGTTATACATTGGTTAAGTTACGATGGGACTGGCTTGCCATGTGGATAAAAGTCCCCAAATAAGTATTGATTTGAAAAAAAAAAAAAAGATTTCTTTCTTTTCACAAAATTCATATCATCCATTTCAAAACCAATTTAATCGTGAAGACCAATAAATTTAATCTTGTAGTCAATCGACCACTCAAAAGTCCAAATGAGGGTAAACCTAATCGCTACCGGTCGGAGAGGCGGACAAGTCGTGACGTGCTTCGCAGACCTGTTACTGTCTCGTATAGACCTGGTTAGGATACCTGTTGTTACCTGCGACCTTGTGTCGACCTAGAATAGACAGCTGGGGTTCATCGCTCCAGCGTGAGATCGGATGTCGAGAGCTTTGTTTGAGCTATTGTCGCAGTTTCTTGTAGTGCGCACATCCATGTATGTTTATTGTAACTTCATATTATTATTATATGATGCTCTTTTCAACTGACTTCAAAAAAGGAGGTTCTCAATTCGTCTGTATGTTTCTTTTGTTTGGTAGATTATACTTCTGAGGTAAAAATCAATTTTATCGAAATAGATCCAGGCGAAACCAAAATATAGCCGTTGAAGTCGGTTTTTTTAAGCTTTGTTTGCGTTTCTTTTTTCAACTTTTTATGGGAGGGATGTTATTTATATTTTTACCTACAATAAAAATTATATTATATTCTGTAATGTAAGCTTGCATTAACCATCTCACATGAATTAATTAATTATTTGGTTCATAAAGCTGTTTTGTTATTGTTTAGGATAGCTGGTACCTTGTTGATCTAACTAGTGGAGACGACTCTAACGTCTTATAACATTTCTGGACACTTCTGGCCTTCGCTTTACATCTTTGAAAATATTATGCATGTTTGCAAAAATATTGGTAAATATAAATTAAGAAGCGATGCACACAATCTTAATACTAGATATAAGCATAAAATTACAGTGCGCGCATTTAGATTAAGCAAAACGAATAAATATTTTATGGCAAATGGGGTTAGATTTTACAGTAGAATTCCTAAAATCGTAACTGAATTACCACTGGAAAAGTTCAAATCTGTAATAAAACGGGCAATAATTAAGAAAGCTTACTATAAAACGATTGACTATATTAATGACAAGGATGCATGGAGGCAAACTGCAAAAGCTCTTTCTAGCGACTACCATAATAACACCTAGGATAATAAAATTATTTATTAGAGATTAAGAATGTTTTAAGAAAAATGAATGAAAAAAATGCGCCGCCCAGTTTCTTGCCAGGTTCATCTCGAGATGTCTATAATTATGCGAATCTGGCAATAGAATCATTAACTTTCATGAGTGCCTCTTTGGGGCCCATGTGAATAAATGATTTTGATTTTGACTTGCATCTCTCCTTATCAATGTAATGCTATGAAATCTGGAAAGACCATAAATTTAAGACCACGTCAAATAAAGTAGTATATTGTAATCCAGGTCACTATTTAATTGTCCATAGTGGTAAAAATTATAGCCAAACATACGTAACTTTTTTTTTATTGTGGAATAGGCAAGCATTTGACCACTATCTGACCTGATGGAAAGTAATAATGCGTCCGAAGATGTGATATGCTTGCCTAGAAGATACCTTCAAAAGTTACCTTATAACTTATTTCGTTGTGAGCCGATTTTGATGATTCTTTTTTTATTTGAAAGCTGGTGCTTTTTATTTAGTTCCATTGAAATTTGATCAAGGTCTGATTTGTAGTTTTTTAGTTATAGTCAATAATGCGTGTTTATACATTAAATCTGATTCAGGTTCCGATGATAAAGCGGTGAAGTCGTTTTTTTTTAAGCTTTGCTTGCGTTTAATTATTTTTTACTAGATAGGCAAGCATTTGACCGCTATCTCACCTGAAGGAAAGTGATGATGCGACCAAAGATGGAACATGCTTGCCTAGAAGGTACCTATTCACTCGAGGCTTGAAGACTCCCAGATTATACCGTTCGGGGAACGAAGACTTTGGGGGCTGAGTCACCCACGTCCGTAGGAGGATACCCCTTAAGTCTGACTCCCTACACGTGGTCCCCGGGTGGTGCTAATCAGGTGACATTTGAGAGGTGGTAGAGCATTTTGTGAGTTGCTCGCCTGGCTTGCTACCAAAGTAGCTTACCACCATCAAGTTGAAAGTCTGCCGCCAAGCCAAATACGGTGTTCCGGCAGTTATCCTTGAGAGCCTGCGTATTCCAGGTCTAGTGTGTTTACCAGCTTTGATCACATCGTCACTTAGCATCAGGTGAGATAGTGGTCAAACAATAGCCTGCCACAAAAAAAAAAAAAAAAAAGACGCAGGCAATGAGTTCCAATCCTTCGCTGTACGGATGATGAAAAGAGAAGCAAAACGCTTTGAGCGCACTGGAGGTATGACGACCATAAATGTATTGTAAGACAAAAATACCGTTAGAAATTGGTTTTAAATGATATCAGATACTTAGTCATGGGAATTCGATCCATGACGAAATGAAATTAGAGGCTACGAGGTAATATTGGTTTTTAGTTTTTTATCGACGATAGTTTTCGTAAGCAACTTTTACCTTATTATAAGTTAGTCACGCTAAAAGAAACATCACAGTTTTTGCTATAATTGAGAGAGTGGATACTTTCGTATCGAGTAGTGATAGTGGAAAGGATCGAAGAAATTATCATCAATTGTTATACATTTAGAAAACGTTCGACAGATCAACCAAGCGTAGTAAGAATTTTAGTCTATGTATTGTGCGAAAACAATAAGTGTTTTTGTTAAAGGACACGGATACTAAGTCGGTGGTGATTGGTGAAATAATGTTTAAAAAAAGCGTAGTAAAATATATCTTGGCTGCAGTCCATTTGTCAGAGGATTATCTTTATATAAATTTTTTCTGTATGTGTTTATGTGACTGAATTTCTCCTAAACGACTGTACCTATGAAATCTATACATATTTTTCAATCCCCGCCTCACGAGATAATATTTCCTTTCTAAATGTATCACTATAGTAGAATTTAATTTTAATAGTTGGTGTTAAGTTGAAATATTGTGTTAAATATCTAAATGTTTTGAATTATTACTGTAACCCTAATCATAAAATTGTATAGTGCTGTGTTGTCTAGTGAATTTTAAAACGCTAATCTCGTTTATATACAGATTACCCGCGGTACAGGCTTGTCCTAGTGCGGGGATCGTGAGTAATACATGTTGTGACTAGGTTTGATTAATAAATAAATTTTGAATATTGTATTTTGTACCAATTTTGTTTTTTTTTTTGTGAGTATCAAGACGGATTCAGAACCAGAAACAAAAAGGCTTTGGGCAGAAAACTTGTGTTTCTAACCGGAATCGAACCCGATACCCGCTGCATAGAAGTCACATGCGCTACCAAATACGCCAACGGACAAATCAAATTTATATTTTATTTATTAATGCATGCGGAGGGGCTTTACAAGTAGAATACGAAACCGTCTTAAAATTAAGTTAGATCTATCTGAACTACAGTACTCGATTATAAACTTGGCAACCTACTCGTATACATATCGTTTTTTTTTTATTCACGATAGGCAAACCTTTGACCGCCATCTCACCTGATGGTAAGTGACGATGCGGTCGACAATGGAGCACGTTTGCCTAGAAGATGCCTATTCACTCGCGACTTATACCCATATTGTATTTATCAGGGAACACAGACTCAGGTAAGGAATTCCATTCTTTTGCAGTTCGCATAATGAATGTGGAGGCAAAACGTTTCGTTCGCATTTGTGGAATATCAACCATATAGCGGTGTCGCTTAAGACTCTGTCTCGATGTCCGATGATAGAATGGGGATGGGGGAATTAGGTTGTGTAATTCCATTGCACACTCTCCGACATGTATCCGATAAAATACCGAGAGACTCGCCACCATCGTATACATATTGTGCTTGGGAATTACAAGAATTAATTACCACATGCTCAATAAATAATCGGTACTAAAGATAAACTAACGACAACCATCTAATCCATTTATGGTGAACATACCTCCAATCTGCTCAAAGCGTTCCGATTTTACATTCAACATCATAATTTAGAGGTACCTATTTAAATAAAATAACTAAATATCCATCTACTTTGATTTTAAATCCAAGCTCAATCTAATATCGACTACCCAGTTGGCAGGTCTCTGCTCTCTGCGCCATGGGTTTTGGGTTCGATTCTCGACAGGAGCACAATTCCTTCTAATGGGACATTTGTGCTTCCGGTTCTGGATGTGATTGTGTGTGATGTAAATGTTTCCGGCACCCATGATCGAAGTCTTTGAACTTAGTGTGGAGCTGTGAGTGTGGATGAGTTCGTTTGTTACCTATCTGGTATAGAATTTGTATTGCACAGAGCGCATGTAAAGCTTGACGTCATGTCTTGCTACTGTCAAATCAAAATCGTTTATTCACATGGGCCCCAAAGAGGCACTTTTATTCTATTGCCAGATTCGCACAATTACAGCCATCTCGAGAAGAACCTGGCAAGAAACTCGGCGGCGCATTTTTTTCCATTCATTTTTTTTTTTTTAACATTCTTAATTTCTAATACACAATTTTATTAACCTAGGTGAGTACCAGTGCGCTCTCTGTTAAGCATGACATTAAATGCTTACATTATTGAAAAAAACCTAACTCGACGCAACTTTATAACATAACAATTGCTATTTTTACCTAAAACTGTCGAACCTTATGTCGTTAGATTCTTACGAATATACATCCACTCAATAAAAAATGTTCCAAAACTTCGGCATCTTCAAAAATTCGGAAAGTATCAAATCAAATCACTGTTTAAAACATTGAAGTACTAATTTCCAATCCAAGCTCAAGCATAACAATAAGTACGCACATCGCAAAACTAAAAATAAAGGCTGTGGTCTCATGCCGCACACGCGTCGCACCTTGCGCAGCTGCACACGCAGCTGTCGTGTGGAGTGGCCCTTAAATCTCGCAAGCGCACCTTGTAGCTGTTCCTTGCAGACGCGCAACATTTTACGCGAAAGCCTTTAAGTGTAATGTTAATATGTCTCTAGTTTATAAACATAAACGCTTTCACACTCACACTAAGTTCGATGACTTGTGTCGTGGGTGCCGGATACATTCACATCACACACACAATCACAACCAGAACCGGAAACACACATTTTCCTTGGGGAGAAAACTTGTGCTCCCGCCGGGAATCGAACCCGATACCCTTGCATAGATGGTGAACGGTCACCCAACTAAGCCAACGGGGTTTGCTTAGAAGTTTTAGACTAGCATTCTATTTACAAAGCCGCATGAGTGGTCTTCATTTTCATTGCGTAGTCAAAACAAAAAGTAAAGTTTTTTTTTATGTTATTGAGTGACGAGACTAGGAAGTCGTAGACTGATGGTAAGCGTGACGCTTGCCCATTACAGTGCTACCTAGAGTTATTAACTTATTTAGATAAAAATTCTGCGCGACAAAAAACTGCGCTCATCACCCAGAAGTGGGCTTAAACTTACTATAACTGCTGGAATAATGCTACATGAAGACCTAGATGTGCTTACGTTTTGCTTCGTTAATGTGTGATCTGCTAAGCCGGTTTGTCTTTTACAGTGGAAAAATAATAGAAGAACATTTCTTTATCTGATAATATTAAATATAAACCTGGGCGAAACCACGTCTTTACTCTTCGCAGAGCAATCATACACAGCACATAACAAAGAAACGCATTAACACTCACAACCTCATACAAAATTGAAAGACTTATAACGGAAGTGCCCGAAACATTCACTTCGCTCACACAATTACACAAATTCCATTTATCTTACGATCTTGGTAAAACCAATGCAATGCCATATCTCTAATTGTGCGATAATAGGCCGCGGTAGTCCTTCACGCTGGGCGACGCGAGTTGCAAGCATAGAGATTAGAGTGCGCCATCGCCGTCTGACCACTTTTAGTTGTTAAGGTGTGGTCTTAAAGTTGCGCGTTTATACCAGTTCGAATCTCGCAAGCACGCGCACCTTGACTTTCGACAGATTTTTTGCCTGTCATGCCATACCGATGGTAATAAATGCTGACCTTACCTGAAACAAAAATAAATTGTATTAACATTGATTGAATATGTGTAACGAGCATGCAGCTGCCGATATGATTCGAGTATCTGTTTCATATACAATAACCCAGCACATTTTCATTCCCGAACATTAAATATGTGGTTAGATATAAACAGGTACCTTCTAGGCAAGCATGTCCCACCGTCGACCGCATCGTCGCTTTCCATCAGGTGAGATAGCGGTCAAATGCTAGCCTATTTTTCATAAAAAAAATAGATTCCTCGTATAATAAGTCTTTCATATAATACTCTCTAATATTATAAAGGCGAAAGTTTGTGAGTGTGTTTGTTATATTTTCACGTTAAAATGTATGGAGGTGGCTGACACCCTAGACACCCTAGATACACATAGGCTACGTTTTATCCCGGAATTCCCGCTTGTCCGGGACTTACGCGGGCAAAACCGCGGGGCGCAGCTAGTAGTTAATATGAGTGAGGCACTCATGGAAATTCACCACGCCTTCATGTACATGAAGTAGATCCAGAGTACACCCAGGATCTATGTACAAACAAACAAACAAACAAACAAACGCATTCACACTCACGGCCCCACACTAAGTTCAAAGACTTGTATCGTGGGCGCCGGAAACATTCACATCACACACACATTACACCCAGAACCAGAAACACAAATATCCCTTGGGAAGGAATTTGTGCTCCTGCCAGGAATCGAACCCAGGACCTACGGCGTAGAGGGCGGATATCTGTCCACTGCGCCAACTGGGTCGTACATCCATGTACATGGACGCCTAGTGAGTATTAGTGTACTATGGTAACAGTAAATGCTGTACGCACACTTTCTACCAAGTTGTACCTATTTAAGTTCCAACAGATCCTATGATCGGTTGAGAACAGCAATATATAATTACTTTTTTTTTTATGATAGATAGGCAAGCATTTGACCACTATCTCACCTGATGGAAAGTGAAGCATTTATTTTTACTTGTTTTTAACCGACTTCCAAAAAAGAGAAGATTCTCAATTCGACTGTATTTTGTTATTTGGGTTAACTCAGAACTTTTTTTAGGTGAACCGATTTTGATGATATTTTTTATTTGAATCTGTTGCATAACCTATAATAATAATTAGATGATATAATCGATATTATATAATTTAAAATATTCATACTTTGCGTATGTTAGATTTTGTTTTAGTCATGATATTGGCGAGCAAATATGTCAACAATACCAAGATATATAAACAACATTGTTAATCTGAATGCCTTTATGATTAGTACTTTGCCTCATTCTTTGGCAACGTCAATCTTGAAGTACAATTATTGTAGCTGTAACACACTGTACGCATTTGGTTCGAGCGGCGTGAAGAGATGCGGTGGGGTGCCCGCGATTGCGGCAGATGATGTGCATCCGTTCGCCGAAAACTTTAAGTATAACGAATTAGTATAACACATTTTAATAATAATAATGTTAACTTAGACCAACCGGTAGTTTGGGCCCTGCCCCGCTACTGGTGGCATACTAGGTTTAGGTTTTTTTTTACAGTTTTTTTTTATTTTGTAATATTGTATTGTTTATTACTTTTACAAAAATATAGAAAAATACTTTTGCTTCAGAAAAAAATATAAATAAAGAGAATAATAATAATAAACGCTTTCACACACACAGCCCCAAACTAAGTTCGATAATTTTCTGGCTATGCGTTGCAATAGCAGAATCTCAAGTAAAAAGTGTGTACTTTATCACCCTAAGTAGTAACTTGGTGTTGACACACTGGGCCCGTGGGGAAAATGCTGGCACTTATTTGGCTCAACGTATTAGCATTGCAATTCAGAGAGGCAATGCCGCCAGCATGATGGGACCGCTACTCTGTAATTTTGCGAATCTGGCACTAGAATAATTAACTTTCATGAGTGCCTCTTTGGAGCCCATGTGAATAAAAGATTTTGAATTGATATGATTTTGACCCACTGGTGGTTGAGCACCTGAGTTACCTAAAAGCACGATGTCTTAGTTGAGTTTTAGGAAATATAGGCAATTGGCCCGTATAGATATTTATTTGTCTTTGGTATAGTTAATAAGTAGCACTTTATCACACTAATATTATATAGGTAACTTCTAGGCAAGCATGCACGGCCGCATCATCACTTTCCATCAGATGAGATAGTGGTCAAATGTTTGTCCATACTGCATTAAAAATAATGCAAAAGTTTCGAAGTGTGTTCGTACGTTTGCTACTTCTTCACGCTCAACCAATTAAGATAAAATTTGGTATGAAGATAGCTGACCTGGATTAACACATAGGTTACTTTTAACTTAGTGATTAACGAGGACAAAGCCGCGGGGCATAGCTAGTCACAAATAAAAATAACTTATCACGATCCTCATAACAAGATTATTCTCATTCCATTATAACGTCCTAACATCTCGAACATTCTTCGAATCATATAAATCAAAACTAAACAATATAAGAGAATAAAAATAGTACGGATGTATAAAAGTTAACGCGAAGGGAATCTATCAAGTTGTCGCGCGGCCGAAGGGACCGTAATCATAATCTGTCATACGGTTTATGTATATACATTAATAGGGTTGGTTTGTATGTATTTCTGCTCGAATTACGCAGAATGGTTTAGTTGATTTTGGTGTTACTTTTAATAATAATTGAAACGCAAGCAAAGCTTAAAAAAAACCGACTTCACCGCTTATATTTTGGATTTTGTTGATTTTCTAAAAAATCGCTGAATCAATTTCGATAAAATTTAAAGCACCGCTGAAGTATGATCTACCAAACAAAAAATAATCATCGAAGCCTCTTTGGGGCCCATATGAATAAACATATTTAAGCTATCGCATAGCTTCTATCGCGGGCCTTGAGCGTGGAGACCGAATCCAGAAATTCCGTAACGAAAATAACCTAACACCCCCCACTCCGACCGGCACAGCGGTGATACTTTTTAGTTTTGCCATCTATCGATGAATAGCAGAACTTTTAATGACATTTTTGAAATATCACGCTTGTCTCTTTAGTTCAGCAACTTGCCTCTAGGTGGCAGGAAAAAAAAAATACTGCATAAATAAAATAAATAAATAATTGTGGGTCCTGGGTTCGATTCCCGGCAGGAGCACAAATTCCTTCCCAAGGGATATTTGTGCTCCTGGTTCTGGGTGTAATGTGTGTGTGATGTGAATGTTTCCGGCACCCACGATACAAGTCTTTGAACTTAGTGTGGGGCTGTGAGTGTGAAAGCGTTTGTTTGTTTGTTTGTTTGTTTGTTTGTTAATTATAATTGCATAAGTTGATAAAAAAATGCTATGCAATAGCTTTACCGCGGCAGCAGTCCCCGAGTGCCACACGTCTTTTTTTTAACTTAATTTTTAACATATATAGTTTTTAACAATTAGCTTATTATAAGTCATATAACATTTATTTTTTATTATATTTATTTTACATGATCGCGAGTAGATCCGTAGGACATAGTTAGTAGATAACATAGTAAGAGATTTACAAATGTCCGCGTGTCAAGGGTGAAACATTTGTCCGAGTGATTGGGCAGAGTGATTAGGGGGTTATTCTGAAGAATAAATATAAAACTAGATCAATCACACTCATATTATAAATCCGAAAGCTTGTGTGTAAGTATGTTTGTTTTCTATTCACGCTGTAACGGCTGAAAGGATTAGATAAAAAAGATATCTTCCAGACGACCTTTGGATGGAGAAGAATTACATAATTAAGTTAGCCGTCGTAAGTTAGAGTAATAATTGAAAAATAATAATCTTAAATGATTTCATTGTACTTTTCGTTTATTTAGTGAGTGTGGATGCGTTTGTTTATATGAAACTTTCTAAACATTTTAAACTGCCCGTTGACTTAGCTTGGGTGCACGTTCGCCTTTAAAGCAGGGGTATTGGGTTTGATTCCCGGTTGGAGCATAATTTGCCTTCCCAAGGGATATTTGTACTGTAGGGCACCCACAATACGTGTTTTTGAACTTAGTGCGGGGTTGTGAGTATGAATTCGTTCGTTTGTTCGTTTTTTGGGGTTCCGAACCCAAAGGGTAAAAACGGGACCCCATTACTGAGACTTCGCTGTCCGTCCGTCTACCAGGCTGTATCTCAAGAACGGTGATAGCTAGACAGTTGAAATTTTCACAGATGATGTATTTCTATTGCCGCTATAACAACAAATACTAAAAATAAAATAAATATTTAAAGGGGGCTCCCATACAACAAACTTGATTTTTATAGATAATGGTACGGAACCCTTCGTGCGCGAGTCCGACTCGCACTTGGCCAGTTTTATTTTTTAATATTTTAGCGTGTACCGTTAAACATATAAATCGTCAAAGAATAACCCACCCCATTCCACCAGTCCAAAAGAAGTCAGCGTGTGACCTATGGCTGTGATTTACAGTCGATATGATGTCTGTCCGTCTGTCCGTACTAAGCCGACGCCGGAATGCATGTGCCCGTATTGAAATATTTATGATCATGACAACACAATGGTCGGCTTTGTGGATCATTATTTTATTCATAGATCATTACAGTAAAAGATTGATAAATCTTGTGAAGTTCAATTGGAGGATAAAAGCAAGAACGTATCCACACTACTGCGTTATCGTGAGATTCCAGGCAGGAGTACAATTTTCGTTAAGGGAAATTTATCATAGTGGTTTTGGATAGATAGATAAAACAAACAAACGCATTCACATTCAGCCCCACACTAAGTTCAAAGACTTGTATCGTGGGTGCCGGAAACATTCACATCACACACACATTACACCCAGAACCAGAAGCACAAATATCCCTTGGGAAGGAATTTGTGCTCCTTCCAGGAATCGAACCCAGGACCTACGGCGCAGAGAGATAACGCTTTATTGTCACACCTTACATAAATAACTTTCAAAATTTTTTTAAACTTATATCAAAGTGTACAATCGGCGGTCTTAGCTAAAAGCGATCTTTTCCAGACAACCTTTGGATGGAGAAAATTTTAATAATCGGTGAAACGGGGGTGTTATTAACAAGTTATGAGAAATTAAAATATATAGTGTAATTGTTTATGCTTTATTTTATGCTTGTTAAATGAATTAATGAATGATATATTTATTCGAAAACAGACTTCGCTTAACATTAACTTATTAGATAATTATTCTATACTATTTGAGATTTTAAATCCAGATTAGTCAGCATTGAAACCCAAACTAAGAGTTCCTATGTTATGGCGTATCAAAGTTAGGCAAGCATTTGACCACAATCTCATAAGATGAAAAGGTGACGATGCGGCTGAAGATGTAAATACTTTTTTTGCACTCACGATCTAAGTTTTAAACTTAGCTTATATTCTCATATTACCTGTATCTAGTAATATAACTGTAATATTAAGAGTGTTTTTTTTTTAATTTTTAGTCTTTTGGCTAAGCTGATGCTTGTCGCCATAGTTTAATAAATCGTGAATTTAATTTAAATAATTTTTCAATTTGACATGTCTTAGGATGGATTTGATACAATTTGCGTCCAAATTGTTAGTACCAGGTGAGATAGTGGTCAAATGCTTGCCCATCCAGCATATATAAGAAAACATGTTTTTACGTATGTTCATAAACCTTTTACTTACGTGCAGAATTTCGATTGGCACATGTAGCTGTTTGACAGACGTTTAATTCTACGTTTACCAAAACACGTGTCGATTTCTACCAATGAGTCATGATGTAGTAATATCCTCGTTATTTTGGTTGACCGATATGTGGAAAATTCACGAAATTATGCAAACAATTTCATAGTATTTAATTTCATTTTATTTCATTTATTTAATTGCACTAGATTTTGTATTTAATTTAATTTAATAGTATTTTATTTTGCTAATTAAATTTTAAAATTTGTATTTAAAAATTTAATATTGACATATTTTCTTTTATTGTACTATCATCTGTTAAGCATGCTGTGTACACAAATTGTAGGATTGCAGAATTGATTTTTATTGTATTACCACTATTGTTATTATTGTTCATTTCTGTTATCTGTATTGTGTGCCTAATAAAATGGTAGTATTGTAGGTAATACGTTTTTACTATTGGTCATTAAAATTATTTAGTCAGTAATGCCGTTATCTCCAGTTCATACCACCTTTTTAAACCTTGGCGTCATTATAGAACATTGGTATAGATCAATGTTCTATAATGACGCCAAGGTTTAAAAGACTTTATTCCTATAGATTAATTATTTACATGATTTATTTATTAGGTATAGAGTTCGATTCCCGGCAGGAACACAAATTATATTCCTAAGGACATTTGTATTTCTGGTTTCGCTTGTGATTGTGTGTAAGTATGTTTATTCTCGTCACTTTTTAACGGATTTGGATGAAATAGCTTATACCTAGGATTAACACATAATCATAATAATTTATTTGCTTAAAATGTAGGTAAGTAAGATGGAAATGGTTAGTATAGTACCAGATACATTTCGCCGTGTCACGGCGTGCCAATTTAAACATTTCAATTCTTTTACATTATACAATATTAAATTAATTAATCATTATTGTAAATTATATCAAAATTAATTATCTGTCAATTTTTATTAATTCTAAGTAAATTTATCCTAATTATTAAAAGTTATAAATTCAATGCTATAATAGTATTTGCAATGCCAAGCTGTACACAGCACATTATCACGGGTTTAATAACTTCATAAACCCAATATAAACCAGCCAGAGTGAAGATAAGTCAGCCGATATCAGGAATGCCTGCTAGTTCACACGACAAACAAACGACTAAATGCTAAATTAAACGCAAGCAAAGCTTAAAAAAACCGACTTCACCGCTTAATCAACGGAACCTTGATTAGATTTAATGTATAAACACGCATTATTGACTATAACTCAAAAACTAGAAATTAAACCTTGATCAAATTTCAATGGGACTACATAAAAAGCACCAGCTTTCAAATCATCAAAATCGGCTCACAACGAAAGAAGTTATAAGGTAACTTTTGAAGTCGAGTAAACGAGAACATCGTCAAAGTACGCATTATTCGTCACAGAATAGGCATCATTGACGATATTTCAAGAACTATTGATCAGATCTTGATCAAATTTAAATGGGACTAATAAGAAAGCAACATCTTTCAAACTAAATAAAAATTTTCGAAATCGGCTCACGTGGAGAGAAGTAATGAGGTAACACACATAAAAAAAATACACTTGACTTGAGTACCTTCTCCTTTTTTGGGAAGTCGGTGAAAAAGCACATCTGCCTAGATTCCCATAAAGTTACACAATCATTTATATACGTAATTATTTTACCCATCTATCAAGTCCATCTCGTATGTAACTGGTTCACAATGCACTTGCTTTCACCCTACTTGTTAGTACAAGAGATGGTGTCGTTTTAAGCGACATTATTTAAGTAATTTTAATGTTGAGAGAATTTTAATAGAAATGTAAAACGTATATTAAGTTATGTGCGATTAGTAGTAAAATGTTAGTAAACTTATTGCTTGACTTACTTGGAGGTAGAGCCTTTAAACTTTGTGGTAACATAAACATAAACGATTTCACACTCACAGCCTAAGTTCGATGATTTGTATCGTGAGTGCCGGAAACATTCACATAACACACAATTAAAACCAGAATCAGAAACACAAATTTTCCTTGGGGAGAAAACTTGTGTTCTCGCCAGGAATCGAAACCGAGCCCTGCTTAGAAGGTGAACGCTCACCCAACTGAAACGGTAAGCTCGTTTGTTTTATGTAGTTTTAGTTTAAGTGGGTCAATTAGCATATAGATCTAATTTTATAGATATTTGTAGTCTTATTACGCGCAATTTTATTTCATTTATTAAAAACTAGCCAGTACTGTGCTGTGTGCAACTAGTAGTGCTGAGCAGCTTCGCCCGCTATTATTAAGTTAAAAAGTAGCCTATGTGTTAAATCTAGGTATAATCTATGTACATTCCAAATTTCATGCAAATCCGTTCAGCCGTTAAAGCGTGAAGAGGGAACAAACACACTTACACACAAACTTTCGGATTTATAATATTAGTAGGACATAGCTCTTTTTCAACCGACTTCAAAAAAGGAGGTTCTCAATTCGACTATATATTTCTTTTTGTATGTTGTTACGCGATATCTCCACCAATTATGGATCGATTTTTTTTTGTTTGGTAGAGTATACTTCAGAGGTGGCCCCATATAAATTTTATCGAAATCGGTCAAGCCAAAACCTAAATATAAGCGATGAATCGGGTTTTTTAAGCTTTGTTTGCGTTTGTCGCCTTCGCTATCACTAGAATTAACAGATGAAAAATAAGGTATAAAATAAATATTTGATTAAAACGAAAATAACGCTTCTAGCTCTCGGTCTACGCGCATGACAAATAAATTCCTCACATGAGAAAGTCCAAGATAACAGCTAAACGTCGTTAATGTTATGCACTTAGATAACTTTATTGTGCGCTTCTGTGAACTTGACTAACTTAACTCTAACTTGGAACTTTTAAGTTATGAAATGCCATTAAAAATAAGTGCACCATTACGGAATATGACTTTGTTTTATAATTGAGGGAGATTTATGATGTTATGGCAGCTTTGTGGGTCTGTTAATGGTGGTGGAAATAGCTGAACTGATTATGCAATTGTTTGTATATTATTATCTAACTTAAACTTATATTATAACTTATTTACATATCATTTCTATATAACGAATTTTATATTGAAACAGAGCTTCGTAATCGATTTTTCTTTTCAACCGACTTCGAAAAAGGAGGCTCTGAATTGTTTTTTTTTGTAAGTATGTTGCGCGATAATTCCGCCAATTATGAATCGAATTTGATTATATTTTTTTGTATGCTAGATCATATACTTCTGAGGTGGTATAAATATATAAAATGTATCGAAATCGATCAAGTCAAAACCAAAATATAAGTGATTATTTATTAGTGGTCTAATTATTATTGTTAAATCGATTTAAAACTTTGCGAATGTATGTAATTCGTATGACAATACAATAATTTGGTACCATCGAGCAACCCAGCTGATGAAGGGCCAGAAGTTGGATAGTGGAACTGTTATGTGAAATCTAAAAATAGAGATTCCAAGACATCAGTTTAATGAAAAAGCCGCAACATTAAGGTCCACTGCTTGCATTTTTTCCTTTCGCTGAATGGGCTATAAATGTAGGAGCAAAATGCTTCGATCAAATAGGAAATAGGCTACATTCATTGATTATTATTTACTATTATAATTTTATTTTAGACAAAGTTCATAACATTATTTCCTAAATTAATTACAACACATATTACAATATCAAAGATTAAATGAATTACATAAAATTAATAAAAAATAAAATATATATACATCTTTTCTTTCTTATATATAGAAATGAATTGCTGTTCGTTAGTCTCGCTAAAACTCGAGAATGGCTAGACCGATTTGGCTAATTTTAATCTTGAAATATTTGTGGAAGTTTAGGGAAGGTTTAAAAGGTGAGAAAATATAAAGAAATTGCAATAAAATTAGTAAAAAGTAGTATTTTATTTTCCCATACAAACTGTTCGTACCTGTCAAACAGGAGATGTTTCTGAATATTTGACCACAGACAATTGGCGGTATGAAGTTCGCCGGGTCAACTAGTTATTATTATATTACCTTAAACTATACTTTGGCTTGGACCCAGAATGCTCAACATGCATCTAGATCAGTGCTGCATTATTGGGCATTTATCAAACCATCACCAAATGTTTAAAGATGTCATTGACCTAATCTTAGTCACCCAAATAACCGAAGGTAGAACTGTCCCAGGCCGCGTTCCCTCACGTCTTCCCATCTCTTTGTTTACAACTGCTTTACATCTAAATGTGGGCCGTTTTATATTGTTGAACTTCTGTTCAATATTTAATAACAGGGTTAGGGTGCGAACTGACGGCTGTTTTTAAATGCAGGAGATCATTTGAACGGGTTTTTTTTAAGAAATTAGACACTACAGTCTGCTATGTTCTTTGAACAATAATTATTATAAGTCTTTATTTCTTTTTAAAAAAAACTCGAATCGTATATCATATTAGTTGCGACTTGCATTGCTACTAAATACGAAAAGCACCTTACGAGTTTGATTTATTATTTATGAGACCAGCTTGACAAAAGCAATTTTTTCGGGAATTGAATTAAATAAATTGCATCTGTTAAATTAATTTGATTAAAAACACGATATTTATTGGACAGTAAAACGAATAATTTAAACGCAAACAAAGCTAAAAAAAACCGACTTCACCGCTTATATTATGGTTTAGGCTTAATCGATGTCGATAAAATTGATATAGGACCACCTCTGAAGTATAATTTACCAAACAAAAAAAAAACATCAAAATCGATTAATTATAATTGGCGGAATTATCGAGTAACATACATACTAAAAAAATACAGTCGAATTGAGAACCTACTCTTTTGAAGTCGGCTGAAAATACAAAGATGACGCAATGGTTAAGGAGCGTGCGTTGAAATCTTTTGTATAAAGAATCTAACGAAACCAAACTAGATATTTTAAAAAAATATTATTGACGACATAATTTTACTATTTAAATGAACTATTCAAATACAAATGTCTATCAGTGTAACTTCATAAATAAAGAACTTTCAACATGAACTTTCACCCCTCAATACACCGCCTTAATTCACCCCTAGCAAAAAATATTGACAGCAAATTTTGACGTAATAACGTCTTATAAATCGATGAACACCGGCTGCACGCACGAAAAAGTGTCACGTTCCGACTGAGCCTGAACGTGCAAGCGAGAGCGCGGAACAAGCGATAGAGAGGCACGAACGGCCTAAGCGTTCGTCTTATGACGATATCACGCAAAATTATCGTCCGTAAACCGACTTTCCAGACAACCAATTTTTTTTTAATTAACTTTATTAATCAAATGCCAATTTTCATTGCCATAAGTTCAAAAACAAAGAACTTTCATACAAACGTTTTCACCCCATTTAACCCTGTTAGAGGTAGAATTTTCTAAAATCCTTTCTTAGTACACCTCTACGTACTAGGACAAATGTACCCTCAAAATTTCAAGTGTCTACGACTAGTGGTTTCGGCTGTGCGTTGTCTCTAAGTCAGTCAGTCAGTGAATCAGTATGTCAAAACAAAGATTCTTATAGTATTTGAAGAAGAAGATAACCACTTTGTAAGCTCGGTACGAGTACAATTTTATTAGAAACAACTAATTTATAACCAGGTTATAAGTTCGGTGGCTTGTAGTGAGATCTTTTACTGTGTATATAACATATAAATGTATATTATTATAGTTTAGTTTTAGAAAATAATACCCATGAATTTGGCATGTTGACCTTTAAAATATATCCTCTGCTTTGTACTAATACTTAATTATAAGATATGACTGTACTATAATAAAATTAGACTATCTTTTACAGAACATATAAGCAATGCTGGCGGCATTGCCTCTCTGAATTTCAATGCTAATACGTTAAGCCAAATAAGTACCATTCAAAATCAAAATCGTTTATTCACATGGGCCCCAAAGAGGTACTCATGAAAGTTAATGACTCTACTGCCAGATTTGCAAAATGACAGCCGTATTGAAAAAAACCTAGCAAGAATCTCGGCGGCGCATTTTTTCATTTATTTTTTTTACTTACTCTCATAATCACTAATATAAGGATTATGTTAACCTAGGCATATCTATATTATGTAGTCGCCAGAAAGCGCTTGTGCAGTTTGCCTACATGCATTCACAACTAGAACCAGAAAACGAATGTTTTTCTCGAGATGGCTGTAATTTTGCATAATTTGTGATCCAAAATTACAGCCATCTCGAGAAAAACATTTTTTCTAAATGTTTGATAGGCAAGAATTTGACCACTATCTCACCTGATGCAAAGCGATGATGTGGCCGAAGATGTAGCATGCCTGCCTAGAAGATCTGGCTCCTAGAAAATCTGACAGTCTTCATGTCAAGAGTGAATAGGTATTCACTCTTGACATGAAGACTACCAGATTATACCGCTCAGGAAACAAAGACGCAGGCAATGAGTTCCACTCCCTCGCTGTACGGATGATAAACGTAGAAGCGGAACGTTTCGAGCGAGCTGGAGGTATGTCAACCATGAATGGATGACGTTTGACTGTTGGTCTTGTAGATGGTAAAACGGGCTTGGGGGAATTAACTCGTATATTCCTGCGCACACTCCGAAATGCAAACGATAGAAAACCGATAAGCTGATCCTGTCGATGACCAAGACTCAACATTATTAAATTTTTTTTTTTTTTTAAACTAAAGTAATTATATCATAACACATCTAAAACTACCCTTATACGAGAACCATCTCCGTCACATCGACCAAATGTAAATCAACCTCTTGAATGACGTAAAATTACGCCTTTTCAGACGAGGTCAGTGCTCTACTCTATCTCTACATAATAGAGATTAATCTTTAATTTGAATATCTCTACAAAAGCCATATATGGCTTGACGGACGATACCATCTGTCCCGTCGGTCGTCGGATAATGAATTGATTTCTATGGGAATATATGGAAGAAGCCATTTATGGCCTATACGTGCATTACTTTGTTGCTTAGAATTAAACGTCTATCTCTATTCAAATAATAAGCATTGAGTTCAATGTATTTTTATAGTTGAATGCTTTTTAATGGATTGGAGCTGTTTGAATCTGTTGGTCTAGTTAAGTTTAACTTGTTTATTATTATTATTCACTTATTGGAACTAAAGTTCCTTATCGCGCGATGCGAAAGGGGGCTAGACGTAAAAAATTAAGACCAAAAGTTGTAACGACACTTTTTGCTATAGTTGTAAGCCATACCACGTTCTCGTCCGATCACCGAAGTTAAGCAACTTCGGGCGCGGTCTGTACTTGGATGGGTGACCGCCTGGGAACACCGCGTGATGTTGGTTTTTGCATGTTTCGAACGAAAGTTCCTTATCGCGCATTGCGAAAGGGGGCTAGACGGAAATTGAACTTCGTTCCATCCGGGTGTCCCTTGACACCTCGCAAGTTTTTTATGTCCAGTTAAATTACTATTCCAATGTGTCTAGAACTAAGCGCTATGATAAAGAATATCGATAGATATATTTTATTGCATAATGTTGTGTTATTTTACGTAAATATGTGGCAATAATTGATCTCTTTTGAATGTCATTTTAACTTTAAAGGAAGTGATAAACTGTTAGTACACACTGTTATTAAATTGTCAAACCTCGAGTGCCTCTTTGGAGCCCATGTGAATAAGCGATTTTGATTTTGGTATTAAAACGTCATACATTTATGGTTAACATTCCTCCAGTCCGCTCGAAGCGTTTCGCTTCTACGTTTATCATCTGTACAGCAAAGGTGTGGAACTCATTGCCTGCGCCTTTGTTCCCTGAATGGTATAATCTGGGTGTCTTTAAGTCTAGAGTAAATAGGTACCAGCATGTCCCATCTTCGGCCGCATCGTCATTTTCCATCTTGTGAGACTGTGGTCAAATATAATACTTGCCTATCCAACATAAAAAAATGCGTAGTTATTATTGCTTCATATTATGCAAAAAAATCAAATAATATTATAAATACTTACAAGTAAATGATATTAGGCTAAAGTGTGTTTTGAACCACATAACATTTTTTTTTATTAATATAAAATATTTGACTATATAATTCACACAATGCAGGTAAATAGATAGATCTATACAAACAATACAAACTAAGAGTGAAATCGGATCAAGTTAGACATTCTTTTCATCATAAGAAAACAAAAGATCGTTGAATACGATTGAATCCTTTGAAATGCATAAAAACTATGAACCTAACAATACCCTTTATTATCACGGTCGGTTGATAGATAACGTATCAATTTCGGGACATCAGAATCACCTTTATTTTGAACGAAAGATAAGTGACTCTGAGTCACACACAGCGTGTGACTACGTGAACCTCAAATACTCTATAGCGTAAGATAATAGAAAAACTGAATTCAGGAATAAAAAACTGTGTGAGTTACCTAAATCAATAATCATTCAAAGTGCTGATATTTCAAAGTCACTCTTGCGGATTTACCAGCCTAGGGTGCCTATGGTAGTAGACTTCAGGGGCTGCAAATTTAGGGCCATTTTTTTTTGACCTAGTTTAGAATAGAATAGAATATAAATTTATTTGTATGAGTTACATCAATTACTATTATGAGGAATAAATACAATGAAAAGACTTAAAACTACCCTAATAATAAATTAAGAAATCTTACTATAAAACGATCGACTATATTAATGACAAGGATGCATGGAGGCAAACTGCACAAGCGCTTTCTAGCGACTACCATAGTAACACCTAGGTTAATAAAATTATGTATAGAGATTGAGAATGTTTTAAAAAAAAATGAAAAAATGCGCCGCCGAGTTTCTTGCCAGGTTTTTCTCGAGATGGCTGTAATTTTGCGAATCTGGCAGTACAATCATTAACTTTCATGAGTGCCTCTTTGGGGCCCATGTGAATAAACGATTTTGATTTGATTTGATTTGTGCACTCACACAAAATGGTCCCAACTCAGCATAATACCGAAGAAGGTAGTGACCCACCTATCTCCGACCTATGTTTACATTCATACTCGGGCAGAAGGTGGTATTATATAGTGTATTATTAAGTATACTGTCCATACACTATCATACTATTACACCAGCTTTTTTATTAAAATTATAACTGTGATTTTTTCATATTATTTTACTGACAAAAACATTGTAAATAATATGATTGTGAACAAAAAAATTTAATTGTAGTGGCGGCAAATGTGTAAATCCGCCCCTGCTCTCGGCCTATCACTCTGGCCTACATTTTTATATTGAAAACAAAAATCACGTTTTTCAACTTTGTATGATTTGCCTACACTAACAAACAAACAACAACAAACGCATTCACACTCACAGCCCCACACTAAGTTCAAAGACTTGTATAGTGGGTGCCGGAAACATTCACATCACACACACATTATACCCAGAACCAGAAGCACAAATATCCCTTGGGAAGGAATTTGTGCTTCTACCGGGAATCGAACCCAGGACCCACGGCATAGAGGGTGGACACCTGTCCACTGCGCCAACTGGGTCGTACACTTACGCACATTCACGAACTATTAATGGTAAATAATCCAACATTATTGAAAAAATTATAAATTTTGGAAAATATACAAAGTAGACGTAATTTTTTTCACTTTCTTACTTATATGATATAGTTTATGTTTTGATATTCAAATTGAAAGTGAAATCGAATCTCTACGCAACCCATCAATCATCAAACAAATCTCATCAAAAAACGTTAAACACAACAATGCTCACTTTTCATGGGCGGTTGGCAGATAAAGGATTATTTTTTATCATATTTGGGATAACTAAATCACGCTCCCTTACACTCAGAAAGGGGTAAACAAAATGCATAGAGGTCTTCTTTTATGCAGTGGCCAGTTCCCATTGTAGATCGGGTTTCTTTTGTTACGGATGTCTTCTATTTTGATGAATAATTTTAATTTCCGTGCGATCGTGATATCCTTTTTATCGATAAGTTATTTATAAGTATTTAATCAAATGATTTATTACAAGTAACCGGGGGACAAATATAATTAAATCCATGTTTTTTTTTTAATTAAGGATAGGCAAACGTTTGACCGCCATCTCACCTGATGGTAAGTTGCGACGGTCGATGACGGAGCACGTTTGCCTAGAAGATGCTTATTCACTCGTGACTTAAAGACTCCCATATTGTACTTATCAGGGAACACAAACGTAGTTTCCTAGTTCTTGTTTTATATGAAGTCTTTACCCACACTACTTGCACATTGCAAGATACCTTACCCGATAACTTAAAGATATTTTTTCGGACTATAAATTCTATAGATAATACATAAAAGGCTGCTGCTGGCACATATTTATTACACATCGTATTTTTTTTAATTCTCGATATGCAAGCATTGACCACTATCTCAGCTGATGGAAAGTGACGATGTGGTCGAAGATGGAGCATGCTTGCCTAGATACCTGTTCACGCGCGATTTAAAGATTGCTAGATTGTACTTATTGGAAAACACAGACTCGGGCAAAGAGTTCCATTCATTAGCGGTACGTTAATGTGGAAGCAAAACGCTTCGTATGCACCCTTGGAATATCAACCATAAACTGATATCGCGTGGCTGATTGTCTGGTTTTCCGATAGTAAAAGGGTATGAGAGTATGCTAGCAACAACTTTACTTATATATAATTCCATTTTGTTTCGATGATTTTATCTGAAATTTTTGTATGTGTAGCGAGTACTATTTTAACTGAGTACTAGCTTGACTTCTGTGATGATGAGGCAAACCCATTTCGGCATGCATAATTTATGTATAATTATTAGTTCATAAGTGTTTTAATGTTATTGTTATTTTCTTGCTACGTGTCGAATTAAATTATTTTTCTTTCTTTCTTTCTTTATTTCTATTTAAAAGATTTTATTATGTACTAATTTACAATTTAAAAAGCAGTATTTAGTATATATATATCGTTTATCATTGCGGTTTAAATCTATCTTAGCTACCAGGCAAACATAAACAAAAGAAGCGTGCTATAATTCTAAGGGACATGATATATAAAGCGATGAGGCGCGCGCCCAGGGAACGCGTACAGGGCTAGCGCCCGCGCCCTCCGCGCGCCCGAGGCGTCAAAATATAAAACGGCAGCGCGGAGGGAGGAGTACGCGCGCCTCGGGCGGCTTGTATATCAAGGTCCCTTACGCACCATACATTGGTGCTAATTCTGTTGAGCACCGAACTAACCTAAACTAAACTAAAAATGAACTAATTTTAGTCAAAGAATACCTAAACGCTATTCTGAATTTACGTTGAACCTAATTTAAAAGTTGAAATGACAGGACTAAAATTGAATTTGACAGCAACCAAATAGAATTGTATTCACAAGAGCCGCAATCACATATTCCTCCATTATAGACTTTGTAGGTCAGTATTTGCTTCATTAATTGCACGTGTTATTATTTCAAGTATAAGATCACATTAAAAATAATCTAGATCCTTTTCATACAGACTAATTTGAGTTAATTTTTTTATTTTTAGTCTTAATTTGACGTAAAACATGTACATCAGAATAAGAATTTGGTCATTTTCACTAAATAGAGTAACTAAACTAACTTAGTCCTGTCAAACTTAATTTTAGTCTAATCTTGCATTTTCTGAATAGGTTTTGGACTAAAGCAGGACTAAAACTAATTTTAGGCTAGTTTAGTCTAATTCTGGACAACAGAATCGGCACCATTTTACCTTCACAGCGCCCGGGGCGCGCGCTTCGCTTCGTTCATCGTGTCTATATTTTCATAAGTGTCAGCAAAATGTATGCCTCAAACCCTCGCGTCATTTCTTGTCCAAAATAAGTCACATTGTGTCCTTTCTTTGTCTTACAATTTTCCATTGTGCGTCTAGTTCTGTGTCCCACATGTCTCTACACACATTGTAGTGCCATAAAACAATAATCACCGTCTTCGGTACATAGCTGAAGTTCAATGAGACAATAGGTTGTAAAAGTACCCTCTTTTATTTCTATGTGTGCGATTCGTCACATGTGCTCGGCAGACGGTGGATTGTTTACTCGCTCTGTCCTATGGTTTTCCTTGCGTATTTTACTTTTATAGGTAACAGAACCGTATAAAAAAATATTGGTTTAGATTACGACTGCACAAATATTTTAGATGATGATGGTGAAACATAAAAAAATAAACAAAAAATTTAGTAAAACTAGTTCGTACGTAATTTGTTATTAACCGACTTCAAAAAAGGAGGAGGTTTTATGTTCGACTGTATGTATATATTTTTATGTATGTTCATCGATTTCCCGCCCATTTGTGTACCGATTCTCAAAATTATTTTTTTGAGACCTTGATCAGATTTAATGTATTAAACACGCTTTGACTATAACTCAAAAACTAGAGATCAGATCTTGATCAAATTTCAATGGAACCACAAGAAAAGCACCAACTTTCAAATAAAAAAAGAATCATCAAAATCGGCTCACAACGAAAGAAGTTATGAGGTAACCTTTGAAGTCGGTTAAACGAGGGCATCGTCAAAGTAGGCGTACAAAATAGGCATTATTGACGATATTTCAAAAACTACTGATCAGATCTTGATGAAATTTAAATGGGACCAATTAGAAAGCTACATCTTTCAAACTAAAAGTAGGAAGTTGGTAAAAAAACAAAAACATACAGACAAATTGAGAACCTCTTTTTTTGAAGTCGGTTGAAAAGGTCATGCCATGACTTTTTTTATGACAGATAGGTAAGTATTTGGCCGCTATCTCACCTGATGGCAACTGATGATTCGATCGAAGATGAAGCATGCTTACCTCGAAGATACCTATTCACTATAGACATGAAGACAGATTATATTGTCCGGGGAACAAAGGCGCAGGCAGTGAGTTCCACTCCTTCGCTGTACGGATAATAAATGTAGAAGCAAAACACAAACTACAAGTCAAGGTCTTTATCGTTTTAAGGGACATCATTCTTCTTTGGGCCTGGGTAGGATGGGAACTTTGAACCTTCGAATGAAGGAACTCATTCGAAATTCGAATATCACATTTTTTTAAATTGGCCAAGCATCAGTTAATGTAAACTAGTAGGCATTTAAAATACCAATGTGTAAGGTTCATTAAAATTATCGTATAATTTATCTTTGATCATATATTTTTATTTGTAATTTAACGATTGAAATGTACGTTATACCAACTGAACGTCAGAGAACATATCCGCATGAGCGAAGGATTGAGAGCGTAATGTTCAAATGAGTGAAGATCTAAGAACGAAGGTTCATTGACGTTCAGGTGGTAAGCTTGAGGATTTTCGGAAGCGGTTGATTGACGGCGACGAAGCTGGACGGACGTTTTTTACTTATATGTTATTTATATTAACATTATGTACCAATGTTATAAACTATATTATACAGTCAAATATAAGTGTTCAAGTGAAACGCGAGGAGTTTTTATTGAGTAGATCCGGGTTAGCTTACACCTCAGAAGTTGGATTGAACCAAGGTACGATTTGTCTATTATTGTTTTTTTTCTTATTAAAATACCCGCATTGTTTAGATAATCCATGTTTTCCTAAAAGGTTGGTCATCTGAAGCTATGAAAATGTAAAGATGTTGTTAGGACATACCGGTCGGAACTGTCCGAGACTATCCGGCTGTACTAGCTGTATTTAATAATGTAATGCTACAGTTGCTCGGCATCGTTTGATTGATAAAACGATGATGTAACATTTTCATAATTCAAATGTATTAAATGCAAAAACTCGGGATTGAAGTAAATTTAGATTTTATAAAAAAAAAAATACTTTGAAATACCCACATCATTTTTATGTTTTCTAATATAACATTTCGTTTAATTTGAATGCATGATACGATAGAGATTTTGTAAGTACGAACCGGTCGGAGTTATCCGAGACTATACGGTGGTACTGGCTGAATTTAATAATTTATTACTTCGGTGGTTCGGCATCGTTTGATTGGGGTTACTCTCCGATAGCGATAAGGCTGCTAACGTGGTATATTTCATATCATTCAAGTTTATGAAATGCAAATGTATGAAATACTTGATTGAACAAACTTTGGTTTTAGTTAGTATTTTGCAATACCCACATCACTTGCATGTTTCCCGATATGAAGTTTCATATGATCTGAAGCTATGACGCGAAGGTTTTGTTAGTATGAACTGGTCAAAAAAAATCCGTGACTATCCGGTCGAACTAGCTAATTTATGCAACGATGTTGCTTCAGTTGTTCGGTATCGTTTGATTGAGGCTACTCTCCAATAGCGATACTGAGGCTGCTGTGATGTTATGTTTCGTGTCATTTAGATTTATGAAACGCAGACATACAACCTGTTGTGATGCAATAATTTTTAATCATTGGGAATAATTGTGCTGGCATGAGCCATTTGAGACTAACACATCTGGTTGTATTCATGAATGGTTGGGTGCTCTGTCGGAGGTCGAATTTGTTAAGTCTGTGCTACCCTCTGATAACAATGCTTCGATATTCCGACATGGCGCACTACCCATTACAGCGGTAATAAGAATTAAAAACCTAATTTCTGACTTTTCGATTTTTTTTTCTCGAGCATCGGAAAATGGATGATGGCGACCGTAACGATGTGCAGCGAATAGCAACCCCTCGTCACGACGTAGACGCAGACGTAGTAGCTTGCACAGGCGCAGCTACTCGCGGAGTCGGAGTCGCAGTCGCTTCAGAGAGTGTCGGAGCCGCGACCGACGACGCTTGCGAGGACGGGGAGAATGGCACTTCGGAGGCTGCACGGTGATCAGCGTAGACAACGTGCATACTGACAGGTATCGTCGCGAGAGCAACAGTGATATGGACAAGACTTCCGCAACCGTGGCGCCAGTACCGGGCGTCACTCAAGGTCACGTAGTCCTTTTTCTATTAGACAATTTTTAAGTCATTGCAATCGCTCAAAACTAATTCTAAGTCGCAACCGATTAAACAGAGGGCACATTCTTTTAATAAACTTGAATATAAACATATTTTGTCAGAATTTTACCCTTCTTTGAAAAACCAACGCTTTGACATTTGGCTAAGAAAAGTAAACGAATGTGCCTCGGTTTGCAGTTGGGACACAAAAAAGTAATATTTTTTGATGCAGAAACCGCAAGGGATGCAAAACGTGGTAGCTCACTCAAATGTCAAATAGTTTCAGCCTGCATGCAGACGTGCATATATAAAAAAATAATTATTGTCTTAAATTTCATGAATTCGTTAATAGTATAATAACAATTACTTAATAGCCAGTCACTCAAATTCTTCTTAAAACTATTTATTAATTTTAAACTATTTTATTATATACAGATATACACGTGATATAAGATATTTTTTTGTTAATATATTTTTGTGTTATTAAGTGAGGAGAATTTCGCACGCTTTTGTTTTTGTAAATTTCACTGCGATTTTTTTAGATATTCTGGGTATGTTTTTGTAAAAATACAAATATCTCTAATATAGATGCAAGCCAGAGGAAGCACGTTACATTTTTTGAAATTCGTTAACAGCTTAATCATGTTTTTTTTCTCGTGGACGGAATGGCAGGAAAATATTAACAAAGCCTTCCCTTTCGAACAAAATTATGTACAGTCGGCCCTTGGAGAACATGCTAAGACGAAAGAGCTGGTTTAATGAACCCATCAAAACTTATTTTTGTGAAATCTTGCTACTTAAACAATACGATATTACTGGCAAATGAGCCGTCGACCGTATGTATCATCTATGGTTTAATCGATAGAACTGTGAAAACCAGTGCACTGGCATTAAGATGCACGGAGCCTGATCTACTACTGAAGTTCCTACTGAGTAACAAGGAATGCGCGTATCACCATTCCTCTAGACAAAGAAATAACGAGCACCGTTCAAGCCGATGAGTTTCAACAGAATAAGACAAAAGCAGCTACCGTAAAAACTGGGTTCTTTTGTTATAATTGTAAAGAAAAAGGTCACCCTTATAGTAAATGTGTTAAACTATTACTGAAGTGTGATAAATGTCAATAAAATCGGTAATCGGACCGAGCAATAGCGTTTGAACTAAGAGTTCAGGTCTACGAAGGGTTTCATGTACCTAAAACAATGTCGCACTTGGAGGTATTTTCCAAGTTATAAATCGTCTACTAAATGTCACTGTTACACCCTGTTCCATTCCTTTCATGCTTCAGGAAAACTGATTGCTTGGGCCAAAAAAAAATTAATTTGTAACACTGCAATAGTATGTGCATTGAAAGTTCAAGATTGTTAACGACTGTAGTGCTCTTCGTTTTACTTTCCAGAAACGTGATCGCATTCTCGGTATAGCACATTGGTGGTTAGCGTTGTAAGAGTTTGACAGTACATAGCCGGTATGAAAATGGTTTATGCCGATGCGCCATCAAGAAGACTTATGGCGATCCAGTTGGCGTAGTGGACAGGTGTCGGCCGTCTGCGCCGTGGATCCTGGGTTCGATTCCCGGCAGAAGCACAAATTCTTTCCCAAGGGATATTTGTGCTTCTGGTTCTGGGTGTAATGTGTGTGTGTGTGATGTGAATGTTTCCGGCACCCACGATACAAGTCTTTGAACTTAGTGGGGGGCTGTGAGTGTGAATGCGTTTGTTTGTTTGTTTGTTTTTATAGTTGACATGGCTGTACCAGAGGCTACCCAGCATCCATCAGCGATCAAAATCGCTCAACTCACCCTTCAATTAGGTGACACAGAGCTAGGTTGGATTCGCGACATTAACAGCAGTGCTCTAAATCCAAAAGAGCTCGAGTATATCCAAGTAAATTGTCATGAAAGGTAACAAATTATTCAAATTTCTAGATAGAGCTAAAGCTAATGTGAGATGGGTAGTTCCCAAAGGCGCAAGGTGGCAGGTCTGCAGGATGAACCACGATGATATAAGGCATGTTGGTAATGAGAAAACGCTAGAACGTATAAAAAAAATATCTCCTGGTTCCTAAAATGACGCATTTTGTTAAGAAATCCGAAAGTTCATGTATTGAGAGTGCGTGTACAAAGTTACCAAACATATTTTGAATGCTGGAGCAAGCCCTAGGTCTAATAGTCCGGTAGAAAGGTTTAATATGATTATGCTGGATTCTCTGATAGCACAGAATTTAAAAGCCAATGAAAAAGACGAACACCAAATTAGGACAAACACAATGAAGGCTGAATAATGCAGGGCAAAAGACGATAGATAGAGCACCAGCAGAGGTCATGTTCGCTACCATGATGAATTGCGAGTGTAACTCGGTATTAAATGAGAACAGATATAAATCGTAAACCATGCGATATTTCCTCGACACGGCAAAATAAAATAGGATTGAGCTATAGCAGGAGAAACAAAACCGATACTACAAGGGGCGAAAACCATCACGTATTTACAGCAAAAGAGACTTCTCCTACCTACGTTTGAAGGACCATATAGAATTGCAAAGGTCCTAGGGAACGATCGCTATAAAGTAGCTTCTATCCCGGGGTTTGAAGGAATGAAAAATAAGCACACGACTACAGTAGCCGCAAACTGGATGCAACTCTGGATACACGTAACGTCATTAGAACTAGATAATGATGACAAAGATTCGCAAACGATATACGAATATGGATGATAACAGTTGTGATGAATTTTCCGATTGAAGTCTAGTCACATTCATACAAATATATGCTAGTTTATTATTATTATTATTTTAAATTTTCGTATTTATTTATTTTAATGTTTGTTTACTTTTATGATAATTTATACTACATAAAACCGTATGATTTGTTTAAGGTCAAGAGCGAGAATGGATGGATTCGCCACTTGACTGGATCAACTGATACAGCTTTCGATGGATTAATTGAACATAGAGAGCGAGATAGATGGTTCGCTGGTTCAAATAATCTTATTGTGATAGTTATTGATAGATTAATTGAACAAAGAGAGCGAGATAGATGGTTCGCTGGTTCAAATAATCTTATTGTGATAGTTTTTGATAGATTAATTGAACATAGAGAGCGAGATAGATGATTCGCTGGTTCAAATAATCTTATTGTGATAGTTTTTGATAGATTAATTGAACATAGAGAGCGAGATAGATGATTCGCTGGTTCAAATAATCTTATTATGATGGTTTTTGATAGATTAATTGAACATAGAGAGCGAGATAGATGGTTCGCTGGTTCAAATAATCTTATTGTGATAGTTTTTGATAGATTAATTGAACATAGAGAGCGAGATAGATGGTTCGCTGGTTCAAATAATCTTATTATGATAGTTTTTAATAGATTAATTGAACAAAGAGAGCGAGATAGATGGTTCGCTGGTTCAAATAAATTTATTGTGATAGTTTTTGATAGATTAATTTACATAGAGAGCGAGATAGATGGTTCGCTGGTTCAAATAATCTTATTGTGATAATTTTTAATGGATTAATTGAATATAGAGAGCGATATAAATGGTTCGCTATTTAATATTAGATTTTTGATGGATTAATTGAACATAGAGAGTGACACAGATGGTTTGCTGGTTCAAGTAATCTTATGATAGTTTTAGTTGGATTCATTAAACTTAGAGATCGAGATAGATGGTTCGCTATTATATATAATGATAATGATAATTTTTGATGGTTTAATTGAATATAGAGAGTGAAACTGTTCGCTATTTGTATAATGTGGTTACCTCGAGACACAATAGAGTTCCAGGCTATAGTTCTTTATTTGAATCGCATAAGATTTGGATGATGTTAAAAGTATTAATATGCTTTATGAAGTAATGATGTATTCCTTATTATTGTAGATATTTATTTATGATGTACAATGTCATTTTTTTTTGCAGTTTTTAATTGCTATAATTGTTTATAATTTATTATAAAAGTATTAATATACTTTATGAAGTAATGATGTATTACATATTATTGTAGATATTTATTTATGATGTACAATGTCATTTTTTTGCAGTTTTTTTATTGCTATAATTGTTTATAATTTTTATTATGATAGTTTTTTATGAATTCATTGAATATAGAGAGTGAAAATGTTCGTTTTTAGTATAAAGTGGTTACCTAGAGACTAGATATCGAGGCTATGGCTGTTTACTTGAATTGATAAGTTGATGTTGTTGATGATTATAATGTATGGAATAAAAATAATAATAAAGTTTAGATCTTGATTAAGATTTGGATGATGTTAAAAGTGAGTATTAACATGCTTTATGAACTGATGATGTATTACATATTATTGTAATTATTTATTTATGATGTACAATGTTAAGATTTTTTTTTTTGCAATTGTTTATTATTATAATGGTTTATAATTAATGTGGTAACCAAAACATAAGATCTACCGAGTGTAAGGTTTCCAACAGAGTCGTGTATGGGGTCATACACGTTATCAGGATGGACGAGTGTAAGGTTCATTAAAATTATCGTATAATTTATCTTTGATCATATATTTTTATTTGTAATTTAACGATTTAAATGTACGTTATACCAACTGAACGTCAGAGAACATATCCGCATGAGCGAAGGATTGAGAGCGTAATGTTCAAATGAGTGAAGATCTAAGAACGAAGGTTCATTGACGTTCAGGTGGTAAGCTTGAGGATTTTCGGAAGCGGTTGATTGACGGCGACGAAGCTGGACGGACGTTTTTTACTTATATGTTATTTATATTAACATTATGTACCAATGTTATAAACTATATTATACAGTCAAATATAAGTGTTCAAGTGAAACGCGAGGAGTTTTTATTGAGTAGATCCGGGTTAGCTTACAAATGTGTTCTAGGGTAACTCTTCAACTATATTCGTATATTGAATAAGAATACAGTGTAACACTTTATAAAACACATGGAAATATTAAAAATAATCAATCATTTTGAATGACCTAACGTTACTCGTAGCTGTCGCCATCTAGCGGCCATCACTGGAACTAAATGTACATGTCCAATTTGTCACAAAGCATCATGCAGCACCTTTCAAACGCAACAGAGACAGCATTATAACATTTTACACGCTGCAAAAAAGAGACGGCACTAAAGTCGCGTGACCGGTTAGCATTGCAAGGTCGTCCCGCGAGGTAAATGACACCGATAGCTTGCGAATAAGGAACATTACAACTGGAACCTTATTGCAGTGTGCTATGGTTCATTATTGGAGCAAATTCTGTGGTTAAAAATGCGTTCGCGTGCTAAATCCGCATGTTTTGGTATGTTATTGTTGTTTAATTGCAATTATAAGCAATACGAGTTTAGAAGCGTTATAAAGGCAGATGTGGGAGCTTTACTGTTGCTATGCCGACTTTGAGATATAATACATTTTTAACCAACAAAAAAAAAGGAGGAGGTTCTCAATTCGATTTTTTTTTGTGTTTACCTCAGAACTTTTTGTATGTGAATCGATTTTGAAGATTATTTTTTATTTGAAAGTTATTTGAAGACTGCTTCCTATGTGGTCCCTTTTAAATTTGATCAAGATCTGACCAGTAGTTTTTGAGTTATCCTCATTTATTTAATCTGGTCAACCTTAAGGGTTCCGAAGATATAGCGATGAAGTCGGCATTTTAAGTTTTGCTTGCGTTTATTTATTTTTTATTTATTTATTTAATATAGCACTGCCACATCATACATATTAAAATTAAACTTAAAATTAACAACAAGGGAATTTTCCGATATGCATGACAATTTCGGCGTGCCTATCATTTGCCAAATGTACCCAAAAAGCAAGAAATAATAAAATAATGAAAATAAAAATAGAAGGAATTCTTAAAATTACTTATAATACAATAACTTTAATTTACTTTGAAAATGAACTTAGGACCAAATGTACTTTGTGATTGCGACATATATCTCAAAATGTTGAGCTTAAATACTGCACGAGAATTGCTAAAAATATCAAGGTCACTGATTTGATTGTTGAAACTATTATATTCATTTGCGATAAATTATGTTTTAATTTTGATAGGTATGCAGATAGTTTACATTACTGTTATGCGAGCATACCTATCAACTTTCTTAGAAACAGTATATAAGGATCAACGGAACTATAACGGAAGTCACATACTTCAAGTTAAATAAGATAATTTAAATCGAAATCGAGACGCGTATCGTGTGAACCGCACTGCGCCGGCGCAGATGGATATAAATTAATCGTTGAAATTAAGAGGGATGTTCTAATCGAGAAGAATAGGGGAAGGGGCAATTACACCTAGTGTACATTGTTATCTATGGTTATGCTCGATAGGCAAGAATTTAAACACTACGTCACCTGATCAAAAGTGAAGATGCGGTTGAAGAGGTCATGCTTGCCTAGAAGATACCTATTTACTCGTGACGTGAAGACTTCCAGATTATACCCTTCGCGGAACAAAAACGCGGGCAATGAGTTCCACTCCTTCGTAGTACAATGATGAACGCATAAGCGTAACGCTTCGAGCGAACTGGAGGTATGTCAACCTTTTAGCCTTTACCTTTTATATGTTCATAAAAATATATGTATGCCAGTTTTTAATGTGTTTCCCAAGGAAAAAAATGTGTTTTTGGTTGTGTGTGGGTGATGTGATTGTTTCTGACACCTACTTCTTCTTTTACCTTCGTTTCTCCTACGTTTCTTAAACTACGTGTGGGGTTGTGAGTGTTAAAGCGTTTTATATTATTTAATTTATTTTGAATTATGCCAGAAGTGAGCGCGATGCGACAAAAAATATAAATTGACAGTTGGTAAATAACAGCAAGAATAATTCAAAAGCACACTTAGCTAAGGCTAGGGGGCAAGCAGCGATCAGACCAAAATTAGTCATATTTTCAAAGTTATAAGGCCTAAAACCACATCACGAGACAGTCAAACCCAGCCGCCATAGCAATAAAACTCGTCACGTTGCAGTCTTCATAAATATTTGTCTCAAATGTATCTACAACTACAAAGTGTTTAAAATTTTATTATTCATCTCGCATTGAAACAACCACTTTATTTTTACGATTCAATGAAACATGCTTTGACAGCTTTTGACCACAAGTATCTATGTTTACTTTTACGCCATCTATCCGCGGGTGGGCGAACCACGACGCGACCTCCCGCGTAGCTTCGTAGTGCGTGTGCGTACGCGTTGATGTCTTTTGTATGCGGCTACGTGTTTGTTGTTTTTCTGTGTTGGAAAATAAACTGTGATGGCGCTAATATTGAATACAAGTATGTATGTACTAAAAAATAAAAAAACCCGACATTGAAAAATGTGAGTCTACACTTTTTACGTAATTTTATGTAATCCCCTTTACCTTGATAACCCTACTTGATAAGTTTGGCAAATGATTTTTCATTAACGTATTAATATTTGGCGCCAAAAATTTCTTTGTTTTTTTTTCTAACCCGTATCCTAGGACACTTGAGTTTTTTAAGACGAATATAATATAACGATATTTAACAAATATACATACAAGATACGCTCGAAAAACATAATCACTCCTTGGCAGTCGAGTAAAAAGAGAGTGAGATTCCTATATATATTTGTTATTCATATTTATTGATATTTAATAGTGTTTTTGATAGGAACTTGTATAAATAATAAATAATAAAATTGTGTTTTTGTTGAACTGCCTTCTACGTTCTGCCTGCGTTCGCCTTCTACGCAGGGGGTACGCATCGGGTTCGATTCCCGGCGGGAACACAAGTTTTCTCCCCAAGGAAAATTTGTGTTTCTGGTTTTGGTTGTAATTGTGTGTGTGTGATGTGAATGTTTCCAGCACCCATGACACAAGTCATCAAACTTAGTGTGGGGCTGTGAATGTGAAAGCGTTTATGTTATGTTTATAGGAAGTCTGTTTAGCTCACTGTAACTTTAACGGTCTTTAACCCTTAGCTGGTATAGATATTTTAAATGGCACAGTTGATATCGAGGGTCCATATGGACCCCATTAGAAAAAAATGCGGATAACTGGTATTTTATATACGAATTGTATTTAAAGTATGTATATTTTAAAATAATAGTCTTTTCCAAATGTATTTATCAACTTTTTATTTACATTTATCATGATCATACATATTAAATCACATAACTTTACAGTCTACGGTTTTAAGTAACAATTTGTAGCTGGCATTTTATAAATCAAATAAAATATGAAAATATAAGAAAACTAAAACAATAACTCTTTTCTAGACTTAGTCATATCTTAAACTCAAATAAAACAGGAAAATATTCTGAGATCAATTAAATATAAAAAAAATGACAAGCATAACCTCACCTAAAAAATATTAGTCGTCGTCATTTTCTTCACTTCCAGTTAAAAACCAAGCGCCGTACGTCCGGCACCCGCCGCAGCATGCGACGTAATGAAATTACGTGGATGCGCGTACGCGTAGGTCGAAAAATAAAACTTTTGTAGTATAAAATGTTTGTGGTGGGGTCCAATTGGACCCCACGATACCAGTTAAGGGTTAATTATCAGCCCTTTAATTAACGGTTAAAATAGGTAGAATTTTCACGACATATCAGAAATGTTGATTCTCTATCAGGAAAACTTATGAGTGAAGAATTTTGAAAATTGAAGAACCGTACTGCAGCTCTATAGCGCGTGTCCTACTGAGACTACTTAATGGGTATTATCTTTTACCTTTTTTTGACTGAGCAAAGCAAGGTTTTAGGTTGACTTGGGTAATTCAGCTTTTTTTTTTTTTTTTATTTGTGACAGGCTAGTGTTTGACCACTATCTCACCTGATGGTAAGTGACGATGTGATCGAAGCTGGTAAACACACTAGACCTGGAATACGCAGGCTCTCACTTAGTTCGTCCGTCCGTCTCTCCGTCCTTTAAATTTTACAAACTACCACATTTTTTTTTTTTAAAGTGGTGAAACAGACAAACAGACGGCGTAGCTTAGCAATAGAGTCCCGTGTTCTCCAACATAACATATAAAAAGAATTCTTACCTTAGCGTAGTCGACAGGAGAAGCATTGACTGGGCAAGTGAAGAGACCCTCGCTGCAACAAAAGAGAAAAGCACGTAAGAAACAGGAAACGGAAATGTGGTGAGTGCCTATTTGGGGCCCATGTGAATAAACGATTTTGGCATATCTGTATATGTTTAAGCATCCTTACCTGTGCATTTGTTCCCCGAACTGTATTATATCTAAGTGCCTAAATAATAATAAAATCTAACTAATATAAAACCTAACTAACTAGCCTAACTAATATCTAAAGCCTAGAGTGAATAATTATTAGGACTTAAAAAAAAAATGTCAAATTTTCGACCGCATCGTCGTTTTCCATAAAAAACCTACTCTTCATTTTGTCTTCGATTAAGTTAGAAACATCCTACTATACGGATAATTATATTAAAAACAGATGATCGATTAATTAGTTGTAAATCATTAATTAAGCCCGCCTTTGGATATCATCATTAACATCGATAATTAGTCTAGATTATTTACTAATTATAATTAAAGGCAAACGCTTAAGCATCTTATTTTCGAAGCAACAAAGTATCAAATTGAATGTCGATCTAACGTTTATTAAGATAGCTGTAAAAATATAGGAAAAACTCTAGTTTTTTGCTATGACGTATGTAATTAGTCGATAATGTAAAGAAAATTATGTGCCGTCTGCGTTAAAGGTGCGCGTGCGCTAGAGATATGGCAACAATGTATACAGTAACACAGTAGCAAAGCTACCAGGGAATGTGATTGAAAACCAGTGTAATCTGTGTAAATATATTATATGCTTAGATGAACTTTGCGTGGCAACCCTACGCCTCTTTTGGCACTATATGTTATTATGTTGTATCAATCTTACTTCTGTTTGTTTGTCAACTATGTGTGTTCAGCTGTTTTTTTTACTAGCTGCGACCCGCGGTTTTTACTGCACTGTTCAAGTCCCGGACTCGCGGGAATTCCGGGATAAAAAGTAGCGTATGTTAACACGTACCCTGGATTAAAACAGGTTTCAGTTACCTCCAAACCAAATTTCATCAAAATTTGTCCAGCCGTTTGAGCATTAAGAAGTAACAAACATACAAACTGGTATAATCTGGGAGTTTTCAAATCAAGAGTGAATAGGTATCTTCTAGGCATGCTATTTGTCACATCTTCGACCACATCATCACTTTCCATCAGGTGAGATAGTGGTCAAATGCTTGCCTATTTAGCAAAAAATAACAAACGTACTCACATACTTTCGCTTTTATAATATTAGTGTGATTAATTTGATAAAATGTCACGTATTTTGTCTATGTCTGAACTATTAAATTAAAATTAAAACAGGAATTAGCGTGACTTACGCTTTGTCGATCTAGACACTGACAACGCCTAAGTCTATAAAGTCTATGAAAGTTGGTATAATATAAAATGCAAGATACGTTCTGAATGCAGGTTAACATAATTTGACCATTATCACACGTTATCACTCTTTATAGGACTAAAAATTTTAATATTACTGGAATTTTTGTGTTCGTGTGAAGCTAGGTCACTGCGGTCTCGTATACGTTAGATGGGCGTTTTTGTCCCGCGATGATCTCGATGTTTCCGGCCGAGCGTTTTGCTTAACAATCAGTATAATCGCTGTGGTGGTGCGTGAAGTTTATTGACGTGGATTTATTGGCAGCATGAGCTACCCTCTCTCACACACTAGATAGGGATACTCCTCCCCCGGTGCTGTATAGCTGTGTGGTGCGATAGAAGATATTACTGTGCTAGGTTATCGGAGAAATCGCAGTAGTTCGAAACTATTTCGATAGATGGCGTCACATATCCATAAGATGTTAACTCAAGGTAAATTCGAATAACGTAACAAATTAAGTGTTAGGGAGAGGGGTGCATGTCGGTTCCACGCGATTCGTAGCTTTGTTATTATTTGAACTGCCAGTTGGCTTAGTTGCGTGGGTGTTCGCCTGCTAAGCAGGGTTATCGGGTTCGATTCCCGGCAGGAACACATGATTTCTCCCCTAGGAAAATTAGTGTTTCTAGTTTTGGTTGTGATTGCGTGTTTAATGAAATTGTTTCTGACACCCAACAAGTCATCGAACTTAGTGTGGGACTGTGAGTGTGAAAGCGTTTGTTTTATTTGTTATTTGAAGCGAGTCCCTTCTTCATCTGGGTGGCACTGAAGATTTATATATATAGTAAAGCCTATCAGAGACAAAAAAATAATATAAATCAATAACGTTTAAGAGTACTTAACTAAAAATATAAGAAAAAAAGGCTCTCTCATTTAATCTTAATATTCTTTTTTTCTTCTCTAGAAATTTCAACTACAACCCAATTTACCAAATTTATTTTCGGAGTCCAGGTTTAAAGTTTCGAACTAGAATCCTTTCATATAAAAAAGACATTAAAATAAAATAAATCTAATATTAATAATAATAGTTTCTATGATAATATTAAACAGAATATTATATAATATATAATATCAAAATTAATAAACACAAATTACAGTTACATAATTACATTAATTCCATCATGCCCGTTTTACCATCTAACAACCAGGCAAACTGTCAAGCGTCAACCATTTATAGTTGACATACCTCCAGTTCGCTCGAAGCCTTTTGCTTCTACGTTCATCATCCTGCGTCATTGTTCCCCAAGGGGTATAATATAGGAGTCTTCAAATCAAGAGTAAATAGGTATCTTCTAGGCAAGCATCATCTTCGGCCACCTCATCATTTTTCATCAGGTAAGATAGAGGTCAAATGCTTGCCTATTTGGGATAAAAAAAATGTTGTCCGGTATTGTATTTGTAAACAAAACCTAGCAGTCCTCCTCTCTTTTAAGATGTTGCGGTGCCTCACAGGATCTTAAAGAAGACCTACTCAAAAAAACACCTTAAAGTTATTATTATAGATTGCAATAAATGAATATAAATCCTACTCATCCTACTATAATCTATATAAACTAAATAATATATACTATCTATATACTAAATACGAAAGTTTGTGTGTAGGTGTGTAAGTATGTTTGTTCCCTTTTCACGCTTTAAAGGCTGAAGGGATTTGGATGAAATTTGGAATGTACGGGTCACGACTAATATGAAAATAAAAATTATACAGTCGCAATTCTTTTTACATCTATAAAATTCAAATCATTAAAATATACAATTAATTATTTAAATACGTGTCGAGGTACACCACCGTCCCTGTTTGTAATATTTTTATCATCTCCCTTTGGTTGTCTGGAAGAAATCGCTTTGAGCGATAAGACCGCCCTTTGTGCTCCTATGTTATATTTAAGATTTCTTTGTAAGCGTTATTTTTTTGGTGTGCAAATAAAGAATTTATCTATCTATCTATACACGAAGTATATGAAAAAAAAAAACATTGTCTATTATACAAGCGTGGATGCCATACAAGGATCGGCTTACATCTCCATCCAATAATCTCAGATATAGACGTCACTTTTTAACTCAATATAATCATCAGATCGAGAATAACAGACTGTTTTATTATGTTAATATATACTCATAAATAAATCTCAATTATTCTCAGCGGATTGGCCGTAAATCAGAGGCGGTGACATAACGATGCGCGTGCGCATTTTGCATTGTCTTCCTAGTAGCTTTCTAAGACAACGTCCTTTTGTAGGAAATGTATATATATTGCATTAAGAAATGAAGACATCTGAGTTTTGATTATTACCAGCAATGTATGGTAGGAAAGTAAACAAAATGTTTGTACGATATACGATCATAATTAGTACTAGATTTTATAGTGTGATTTTACTGTCATAGTTTAAACTAAAAATAAAGAAAAAAAAACTAGCGACTACATAATATAGATACCTACGTTTAATACAATTCATGTATTAGTGATAAGGAACGATAAAAAAAAATTAAAAAATACGCCGCCGAGTTTCTTCCCAGGTACTTCTCGAGATGGCTGTAATTTTGCGAATCTGCCAGTAGAGTCATTAACTTTCATGAGTGCCTCTTTGGGGCCCCCAACATCTACATCAAGAGTGAATAAAAAAAAATAAAAAAAATAATCAGGTGAGATAGTGATCATACGCTTGCCATTTGGCATGAATATTTTTTTTGTCTGGTATTGTATTTGTAAACAAAACCTAGCAGTCCTCTCTTCTAAGATATTCCTAAAATTCACATCTCATAAACTGTAAGTACAGCTTGCTTGCCTACGCCACAAAATAATAAATTTTCTGCGTATGCGCACAGATTGCAAGATAGCACGTAAGTAACATGCCGATATTAGTTAAATAACACCTACGCTACACATTCGTGCATTCCTAGTACTTGTTCACTAATAGTTAGTGTAGTCAGTGTTTAATAGACTATGAAAATTATGGGTTAAGAGCTATTTGCATCACGGTTACTGTTACCTTATCTGTTTCTAATGACTTATGATTGATGCGGCTGGTGTGCTTGATGTGCCAAAGACTTGAAGCTAAGTGGTGCAAAAAATTGTTGTCCCAACTCACATCTGCCCATTGGTTTAGTTGGGTGAGCGTTCGCCTTCTAAGCAGGGGTATCGGGTTCGTTTCCCGACGGGAATACATTTGGTGACAATATAATGATATGGTACCATGGAAATAGTCTTATAATGGAGACGGAATATGGCCAAAGGAACTCCTGAACTAAACAAGCTAAACTCATCGAGTTTCGACGCTATTTTTGGCTCTATAAGCTAGCTTATACCTAGGATTAACACATCAACTACTTTTTAAATTGATAAACGCGGGCGAAGCCGCGGGGCACGGCTAGTCTCTTATATAACAAGCTCACCAATTCAGGCCCTATGTTACAAATGCCACAAGGCAGCCGTATCTTTACTAAGTAACAAGATCTAGCTCTAAACAAACAAACAGGCTTTGATGGTGTAACCGACACCTATGGGAAACCGCAGAGTAGTGACCAGACCCCCTATTACGTATCTTTGTTGCACGCGGTTTCAATTAAAAATAAGCTAAAATTAACCTTATTTCTTAGGAGTTTTGTCAATTTAGTATTGAAACCGTTTGCAACAAAGATAGGTAATCGGGGGGCAGACCCCCTATTACGTATCTTTGTTGCAGGCAGTTTCTATTTGAATTAAGTAATACTTAAATGCAAGCAAAGCTTAAAAGAACTGACTCCATCGCTTTATCTTTGGAACCTTGATCAGATTTAATGTACTAAACACGCATTATTGAGGATAACTCAAAAACTAATGACACTTGATCAAATTTAAATGGGACCAATGGGAGAGCACCAGCTTTCAAACAAAAGAAGATAAAATTTTAAAATTATTCGCCGTGCGGTAGAAACAGATGGGGATATTACTTCCTCTCTTTCTTCTTACGAATTATCGATCAGATCACGTGTCCTTACGCGAGTTTAACATTTTTTACCCATTCCAAAAAAGTGCACAACGCCGCTGAACAAGTTTTCACTTCAAAATACATAAAAATCGGTTTACGTGGAAAGAAGCTATGAGGTAACATAAATAAAAAAATATAGTCGAATTGAGTACCTCCTCCTTTTTGTGAAGTCGGTAAAAATGAACCTTATTTCTTAGGAGTTTTGTCAATTTAGTATTGAAACTTTTCGCAACATAGATAGGTAATAGAGGGCCAGGGGGTCTATTCCGGGCGTCACATCGAAGTCGAAATCGAAAGATTTTCTTTTGTTATGAACATCGAATCAACTGAAATTTCAATCAATCGACTGTCGTATCGACGTCACATCAATTCGAACAATCGTATTTTGCCGACCAGAATAGACCTACAGGGCGCGGTGTCGTCGCGGTCACGGTGCGCTGTCGGCGCGACAATGCTTACATATCGGTGTATTTATTTTCTATGCTAAATAGACAAGCATTTGACCACTATCTCACCTGATAGAAAGAGATGATGCGGCCAAAGATGTGACATGCTTATCTATAACTAGAGATAACATATAAATAAACGAATGACTTGTGTCATGGTTGCCGGAAATATTCACATCACATCTAAAACCAGAAACATAAATTTTCGCTTTAAAGGCACCGGGTTCAATTCCCGATGGGATAACAAGTTTTCTCCCCACGGGAAATTAATGTTTCTGATTTTGGGTTGAAATTGTTTCTATTGTTATGCTCGATGAGCAATCATTTGACTACTATCTCACCTGATGGACAGCTATGATGCGGCCGAAGATGTAGCATGCTTGCCTAGAAGATACCTATTTGCTCTTGACTTGACGTCAACGAATGTGTTTACGTAAGATAAAAGCCGAGAAATCATAATATGTTTACACGAAAAAAAAGTCTAATTAAAACTTGCGTTAGAAAGTTTTTAAGATAAGATCAGGTTAGATAAGTCGATTATTTGCAAAAATAAGGTTGCACTACAGATGGCAGTAAAATAGAAATTCTCATAATCAGCCTTTGCAGGCGTGACAATCTTCTAAACATTCAATAATAATTGAAGAGTTTATATAATCTAATACACACTAATACCAATATATATTAAACAAAAAATTTACATCATTACAAACTGAACTACCGGTTGATATAGTAAGTTGCGCTTTCGCCTTCTAAGCAACGGGTATCGGGTTCAATTCCCGGCGGGAACACAAGTTTTCTCGCCAAAGAAAATTAATATTCCTGGTTATGGTTGTGCTTGTTCGTGCGATGTGAATGTTTTCGGCACCCACAACACTTAAAGTGAAGATGTGGTAGTCAAAGCTTAAAAAAAAAGAATCTAAATATATATAACTCAAAGGTGACTGACTGACTGACATACTGATCTATCAACGCACAGCCCAAACCACTGGACGGATCGGGCTGAAATTTGGCATGCAGGAAGATGTTATGACGTAGGCATCCGCTAAGAAAGGATTTTGATTAATTCTACCCCTAAGGGGATAAAATAGGGAATGAAAATTTGTATGAAACTTTGTCAATTTTAAAATAATACTTCTTAACGCGAGCGAATCCGCGGTCTAAAGCTAGTTGAAGTATATAATAACAGAAGGCTCACAATCGCAATTCAAATATGTCAAATGTCATCGGCGCAAGGTAGCTAGCTTATGCGTTTTTTACAAGATACGTTTCGGAGAGTGTGCGACAGAACTGCATGATTTGATTCCTCCAGCTCCCTTCCATCATGGGACAACAAGGCGTACTAAAACAAGACATCCTTTTATGGTGGATATTCCTCAGATTAGAACCAAGCGTTTTGCCTCAACTAAAATTGTGGTAGACCCCCAGGCTATTAACCTCCATCCTTAACGTATTTGAATTAGTCTCGGTGCAGCTGCTTATCCGTAATTTTTACATAGAAACAGAACCCGAGTCGGGTAATGTAACGCTATTGACACACTTGCAAGCTTGCATATTGTTTAACGTAGGCAGGATTATGTAGCTGGTGTAAAGTAACTTGAAGGCTATAGACACTTTATAGGATTTTCTTGAAGTTTCTAGTATAATCATATACCTTGTTGGTTGTTTATGGACAAGTGCTAAAATAACTATATAGTGAATTCAATTGGTTATTTATACGAGCAACATTACAAGGTGTATTTTACTATTCAAGTTTTCGCGAGAATTAGACATTATAATATTATTAAATTACGGCTTTCACTCACGTCATTTGATCGATATTGTCGACCTAGGTTTCGAGCATGTACGATGCTCTTCTTCGGGATGAGTTTACGCCGCGAGATCGCGACGAAGACTGATCAAATGACGTGAGTGATAGCCGTATTTTAATAATATTATAACTAGATTTAACAATTTGTATTATTAAATACTGCACACTCACAGCCCCATACTTAGTTCGAAGACTTGTAACGTGAGCACCGTAAACATTCACATCACACACACAATCACGCCCAGAACCCACACCTTGTGTTTTCCACCGGCTATCGAACCTGATACACGCTGTTTAACCAACTGAGCCAGCAGGCAGTAAAACATATCCTACTAATATCCAACTAATATTATAAATCCGAAAGTTTGTGTGTAAGTGTGCAAGTGTGTGTGTAAGTGTGTATGTTTGTTCCCTCTTCACGCTTTAACGGCTGAACGGATTTAGATGAAATTTGGAATTTCATAGCTTATACCTAGGATTAACACATAGGCTCCTTTTTAACTTGATGATAGCGGGCGAAGCCACGGGGCACGGCTAGTTATTATAATTAGCATTAACAAATGTCAAGTGCATTAGATCTCTATGTATATCAGTGTAGAGCGAGACCGGTGGTCACCGATAGCAGTTACATCGCCTGTTTATAGCCCGAGGTACAGATAACGAGAACATTGCACTCCCTACTGTCCACTGCTCTACATTATATAATGTCAAGTATACTCTATTATAATATAAGTAACTGGATGACCGAGCTTTGCTCATTTTGTTTTTTGTAAAAAAATAATTTGAAAAAAATTATCATCGGGCCGCGAACCGGGGTCTTCTGGTTTTGAGATCGCCCAATTTCCCACCTATTACAACCTTGTAGGGCGAAATTTACCTTCTAATGATAATGTAGCCTTTATTGCCTAAAAACACGGATAAAAGGACGTTTTCTAAAAATGAGACCTACCTAGATCGATTTATCGCCCCCGAAACCACCTGCATACTAAATTTCATGAAAATCGTTGGAGCCGTTTCCGAGATAATCTTAAATTATATATATATATATATATATATATATATACATATATATATATATATACAAGAATTTTAGGTATTAGATACTCCATAGCTTGTAGGGAACTTGTTGGTAGTGTTAAATTTATTAACCTGTTCATTTGTTCAAGCTACTGCCCAAAAAGACATGCAAAGAAGAAATGATTTATTTAAAATTTAAAATAGGTAAACTTTTGACCACCATCTCACCTGATGGTTGGCGACGATATGGTCGACGATGGAGCAAGCTTGCCTGGAAGATACTAATTCACCCGCGACTGGAAGACTCCCATATTGTAATTATAAGTAAACACCGGCTCAGGCAAAGAGTTATATTCTTTTGCGGTTCGCACAATGAATGTGGTAGCTAAATGCTTCGTCCGTATTTGTGATTTATCTACCATAATAACGGTGTTGCTTAGCAGTTTGTCTGTTTACAATATGTTCGGTCTTAAATTAATTTGCTATCTCCTCTTCATCCAATGGCTGTCTGGAAGAGATCGCTTTAAATGATAAGACCGCCCAGTGTACTAGCCTAAGATTTTAAGGTGTTTTAATGTTTTCCTTTAATTATGGTGTACAATAAAGAGCTATCTATGTTAATATACGAATAAAAATAATAACTTTGAAAATATTCCCGACAATTTTTCTTTATAACGGCTGCACCGCTTTAACCAATCAAAAGTATCAAACAAAAAAGCCGTATCTAAATCGGTCAAACCGTTTTAGATATGGGAGAATCCTTTTTGCACACCTACAATGTCTTGTATATGTAGGAATATTGATCGGTAACAAAAAAACTTTGACTTTGAGGATCTCTGAGTTCAAGGATGTTTTGTAACACTTCTTTATTTGTAGAATATATTGTGTCACTTCTTATATTAAGATCTTTATACATGTATTCCATAAACATAAAAGCTTTCACACTCACAGTCCCACACTAAGTTCGATGACTGTTGTCGTGGGTGAAACATTTACATCACACACACAATCACAACCAGAACTAGAAACACAAATTTCCCTTGGGGAGAAAACTTGTGTTCCCACCGGGAATTGAACCCGATACCCGCTGCTTAGAAGGCGAAAGAGCACCCAACTAGACAAGCAGTTCGATTAACTGAAAAGAAATTATTGAAATGAAGTATTAAATAATAGACAAATGCTAATCATTTTTTTCGGAAATCAAACTTTTAGGTTGACTAGACAAACACACACTTTATTATGACACTTAAATATAGGTATAACATGTATAATAAGCTAACTAGCTTAGGTTTACATAAACGGTATTGTATTGTTTACCTATGTAAGTAAAAATACTTTTGTAAATACCTTTATACCTTTGTAAATAAAAATACCTTTGTAATACCTTTATACCTATGTAAGTAAAAATACCTTTGTAATATCTTTATACCTATGTAAGTAAAAATACCTTTGTAATACGTTTATACCTTTGTAAATAAAAATACCTTTGTAATACCTTTATACCTATGTAAGTTAAAACTATATTCATTTATTTAACTCTTTATTGCCCAAAAAAGGTACAAAGGGTGGACCTAAAGCTAAAAACATTTTCTACTAGTCAACCACTCATGGTTGAAAGCGGAGGCTGTAGGAATGCATCAAAAATAAGAAAGTGGTAAAAATATGGCACTATTAAAAACACTATTCTGCATATCAATTCCTTATATAGTATTAAAGACGTGTCCCGCGGCTTCGCTTGCATTTACCAAGTTAAAAAGTAGCCTATGTGTTAATTCACCTTTACTAAATCTGTCTACGAGCCAATTGGCTATAATTAAAATTTCCTAAAACTAAACTAATACTATATACATCTATACAGCAAAGACCCAAGTTACCTACAAGTCGTAGAGCTTATAGGTAACTCAAGTGCTGAAGCCCACTACCTGCGTACTTTTTATGATAATCCTAGGTATAAGCTCTGTACATTCCAAATTTCATCCAAATCCGTGCAGTCGTTACAGCGTGCAGAGAAAACAAACATACTTAGATATAAACTTTCGGATTTAAATCTTTACTCACTCAAACATATTAAACGTACTCGTAAGCATACAGACAAATAATGACAATAATAAATGCATTTATTTTTATTACAATATAATTCCACAAAATTATTATTGCCAAAAACTGTGTATCTATCTTACAAAAATATAGTTAGGTTTAAACAGTTGCAATTTCCGGACGAGCAATTTAAAATAAATAGGTACATAACGAACAACACAAAATCATATAACATTACAACATTGGCTAGTCATGATATCTTGACAGCATTGTAATAGTGTACATACAGTAAGTAGGTACACTATTACAATGTTGCTTAGTTATATTATCATAGCCTGTATTCGAATTGCAATTTGATTCCTAAATAATATCAACATTAGAATCGATTTTTATTAGAAAATACTCTGTGAATAAATCGCATCGCGAAAGCTAGTGAAACACAAGAAAACAATAGCATAACCACACAATAGATAAAAGTAGGTTCCCAGATCTATTAAAGTTTTCATCTGTCACCGTAACCATATGAATTACAAGAGTTCATTCCCCCATGCCCGTTTTACGATCTTACAACAAGACAAACTGTCAATTGCCATCCATTTATGGTTGACATACCTCCAGTTCGTTCGAAGCGATTTGCTTCTACGTTTATCATCCGTACGAAGGAGTGAAACTCATTGCCCGCATCTTTGTCCCTGAACGATAAAATGGAATAATCAAGTATAGAGTTGAGACTATTTGAGTCAAAACTGCAAAGTCTTGGTCACCGACGTAAGGTAGCAAGGCTATCGGTATTCTATCGCTTACATTTTGGAGAGTGTGCTCAGGAATTACATGATATAATTCCCCCATGCCCTTTGTACCATCAAACAACAAGACAAACTGTCAAACTTCATCCATTTATGGTAGACATACCTCCAGTTCGCTCGAAACGTTTTGCTTTAACGTTTGTCATCCGTACAGCGAAGGAGTGGAATTACTCATTACCTGCGTTTTTGTTCCCTGAACAGTACAACCTCGGTGTCTTTAAGTCTAGAGTGAATAGGTACCTTCAAGGCATGCATGTTCCACCTTTGGCCGTATCATCACTTTCCATCAGATGAGATAGCGGTCAAATGCTTGCCTATCTAGTATAAAATAATTAAACGCAAGCAAAGCTTAAAAAAAACGACTTCACCGCTTTATCATCGGAACCTGAATCAGATTTTATGTATAAACACGCATTATTGACTATAACTAAAAAACTACAGATCAGACCTTGATCAAATTTCAATGGAACTACATAAAAAGCATCAGCTTTCAAATAAAAAAAGAATCATCAAAATCGGCTCACAACGAAAGAAGTCATGAGTTAACTTTTGAAGTCGGGTAAACGAGAACATCGTCAAAGTACGCATTATTCGTCACAAAATAGACTTTATTGACGATATTTCAAGAACTACTGATCAGATCTTGTTCAAATTTAAATGGGACCAATTAGAAAGCAACATCTTTCAAACTAAAAAAAATTTTCGAAATTGCCTCACTTGGAGAGAAGTTATGAGGTAAAAAAAAAGATAAAAAAAAAAATACAGTCGACTTGAGTACCTCCTTCTTTTTTGGGAAGTCGGTAAAAAATAAAGGTATCTTCTAGGCAAGCATGCTACATCTTCGGCCGCATTATCTTTCCATAAGGTGATATGGTGTTTAAATGCTTGTCTATCTAGCTTTTAAAAGCATGTAATGTCGATGCATCTGTCTAAGTCACCGTTATGATAACTAGCTTTAACTTAATTGGTTCTTCCTCGGAAACCAGTCCCACGCATATGGCGGAAACCATGTTACTGTGTAATTTCTACCACTTAGCCATTAAGTCGATATGATAACTAGCAATTTGCCCCGAACTGAGACCTCACGATCGTTTTGCCTAATAGAAAAAAACTTTTAATGTCAATTGATTTGACGACCCAGTTGACGTAGACAGGTCTCCGCCCTCTGCGCAGTGGGTCCTGGGTTCGATTCTCGGCAGCACAAATTCAAGGATATTTGTGCTTCTGGTTCTGGGTGTAATGTGATTGTGATGTAAATGTTTCCGGCACCCACGATACAAGTATTTGAATTCAGTGTAGGGCTGTGAGTGTGAATGCGTTTGTTAGTGAATGTGTTTGATTACATATTTTTTTTATTGTTTGATTAGAAGATATAACGGATATGATATGCAAGTTTCTTTTAATATGTTGCTGTTCTTGAGATAGACCCCGGGACTAAATACTTAGGTCTAAAATCAGTGACTTTCAAGTTCTGATTATTATTTTCCATCATATATTAAGAAAAACGTTTCGTAGTCAACTAGTAAAGCTCCATTTATAATTTAAAAAAAAAAGTTGCTCCTTGCTTTAAACGCTTTCACACTCACAGCCCCACACTCAGTTCGTTGACTTGTGTCGTGAGAGCTGGAAACATTCACATCACACACAATCAGAACCAGAATCAGAACACACAGATTTTCCTTAGGGAGAAAACTTGTGTTCCCGCCGGGAATCGAACCCCTGCGTAGAAGGCGAACGCCAGCCAACTAAGCCAACGAGTACTTAATTGTATGGTTATACTCTTAATATATAATTTTAATTGCCAGTTCTGTCTTTGGTCCATAGTTTTATATAAGTCAAAGCTACCTAACTAATAATATATGTACAATTCTAGCTGAAAGTATTTTCTTTTTTTTAGAATTCTTTTGTTGTATTGACTGTAACCATTTTATGTACAATATTGAAAAAATACGAAAGTTTTAGAAACTAAAACCGACTATTAAGTATTATTATAATTACTAAAATACATAGAAATACGGTGGCAAAATTATAACCGTCTTATTTTTGCATCTTCGTAGTCGATTGAATAATCCGAATCCCACAACACAGGATTCATCCTAGAATGGAATTCGGGGATCACCAGAAATAACATCATGTATGTTAAGTTCGAAATGTGTCAATAAAAAATCATTGAATTTTTATTTAATAATAAAATACCTAGTTAACAATATATTTCCATTTATAACAGCTAGTTATAGTACTTGACAAACCATAAAACACTTTACAGCAGTTAGTACACATTGTTTCCAAGCTGCAACAAGAAAACAATGGCGTCCACAGAATATTAAAGATACAACACGTCGGCGTATTAACACATCCCATATTCAATATTTAAAATACCTCTTCTGTATAGACATGGCTCGCACGCATACATTTAACGAGCTGATGCTAAAACAACTCACCTGTTAACTTTGAACAGAAGTCCGACTGGGGTCATCTCGGTTACCTCCTCGACAACGATCACAACACTAGTTTTTTCAGAAATACACTTTCCCGTCCCTAACAAAAAGTTCCATATGTGGCCAGTAAGAAAACCTAAGCGTCTTTAAAAAAGCTTAAAAAAAGAATGAACGAATTTTAGGCGCGAAATGAACTGTCACCTTTTTTATAATCGACAAACTATCCAGTGGAAATAATTTGAAATTAGAAAAAAGGTTGCGTGTCGATTTTAAATATCGAACCGTTTGCCAAGAGCGATAGATCGACACGTGTTGGTTGATCTGCAGCCGCGACCGTTCTGTCTCGGTGACAAACAATAGGTACTCAAGTAATTATACATAATTTTACACAGGAGCTAGGTAAGTACGGGTTACCACAGGTGGGAGCCCTTAAACAATGTAAGTAAATAGTACTTGGTATTTTACAGTTAGGCTTGTGTCAAGTACGTTTAGTAATTGCTGTTTGTAAGTATTTAGGTTCCCTAGAATACAATGCGTGGGTAATGGCAGTATGTAGGCCCTTGTGAAGCTTAATTGAAGGTAGAATGAGCACTTAAGACAGGCGGTTTTATATTAATTGGTTATTTACAGTTTTAAACACATAAATAACGAATGAATAGTCATTTTATAGTGTCTGTGTATTTATTTTACCTTTAATTATTTTCGCAAATTATTAAATATATTTTTATAAACAAATATATATTATATAAAAAGACGAATATCGAGCATTTACGTGATTCATTTTAGATAGGAGGAACAACTTTTATTTATAGATATACATTCTATTACATAATATAATATATGAACTTTATTTTCAAAACGGCATATTTGAATTAATATTAATGAGTCTATTCCTCCGGACGTAAGTAATTGTAAATATTAAATAATAATAATAAATAATACAATGTTTTATTTATAAAATAACTTCCATCTTAAATAACAGAATCAATGAAACGAATTTAAGACTAAATATAAACTAAATGAGACGTAAAGCACATTCTGTGACATCACCATCTTTTAAACCAGTAATTTCCAAACTAAACTATACTTGTATTTCGGATCACGACAGCCTCTCCAAATCGCTAGTCACAGAATACAAATAATGTATATAGTGCAGTTAAAAAATTATATAAATTGATTAATTAAGATTTATTGATTTTTTTTTTTTTTTTTTATTTGTGACAGGCCAGTGTTTGACCACTATCTCACCTGATGATAAGTGACGATGTGATCGAAGCTGGTAAACATACTAGACCTGGAATACGCAGGCTCTCAATGCTGCATTGATGCCTTGTTTAAAGGTTTATATGTGAAATTATTGCACGGGAAATTCAAATAGAAATAGAATTTTGCTAAAATAATTTGTGATGTCAGTTTACAAATTTTTTAAGTCAATGATTTGTCAACTGTCTTTTAGATGCCACAAAAATAATGTCAAAATGGCCGCGTTTAAATTCGATCATATCTGCTTGAATTTTCAAATATTTATTTTGATAAGAAATGTAATGTTTTTATGTACGATATTTTATTTTCGGCAATATTTTATCCTAAATAATCGATTCAAAGCATAAAAAAACACATATTCCTATGTATAGGTTTGGGTATATAAATATCAAGAGAATTCCCACCTGTGAAGTATCCGTGCCATTCAGCATAGACACAAAACCCTCGTAGCCAACCGCAAGTGATAAAAAAGCATGAAAATGTACGATGCCCATAATTTTTGAGGCTATCGACTCCTAGCGTTTATGGATATTACTTACGTTACGCCACATCCGCGCCTGGCCGCAGGACGTGAACACCAACATAACAGAACTAGTCGTCGAACTTTATTACCAACATGATAAAGTCAACTTTAAAAAGGTTTGTTGCGAGCTTGTAGAACGGCGGTATGGACCTTTACGATGTCACGGTCACTTATTTCCGTGATAGAGTTTGATATTTATGTTAAGGGGCGATGCCAGAATGTCCTAAAGCTCTAGTTGTAAATTTAGAAAGGAAAATTATCATACTTTATATAAATGAAACGACTTGACTCACGATTTAAGGTCGACTCTCTTGAGTGAGCGCCGTGACCTTCCGTCGTGAACTCGCTTGATGATGGGGATCGGACATCCCCGAAACCTAGGTCGCAAGAGTCGACCTTAAATCGTGAGTCAAGTCGTTTCATTTATATAAAGTATAATGTGTCAAACTCACGAAAACTTTAATAGGAAAATTATCGCTTGCGGTGATTGAACCCGCGGCCACTTTTTTATGCCAGATAGGCAAGCATTTGGCCGCTATCTCACCTGCTGGAAAATGATTATGCGGCTGAAGATATAGCATTCTTACCTAGAAGATACGTATTCACTCTAGACTTCAAAACTTCCAGATAAACAGATATACTGTTCAGAGAACAAACACACTCACAAATTTTCGCTTATTCGACGAAATCTTTGTAATATGAGAAAATATACGAGCTCGTACTTACCTTCTTTTTAAAATTTTCATAAAATTTTTAAATATAAGGAAAAAAATAACAAATTGAAAATATTTTCTTTTTGCTTTTGTTACATTTTGTTTCATCATTTTCTATCAAAATACCGTGAATAAAAAACAAGCTAAAGGTTTTTTCGTCTTGAAATATAGTAAGTTAAATATAAAAAAAAATAAAAATACTTATATACCTTCTGCTTGTTTTTTTAGATACATTCTCACGTAGATTAACTTAAACCATGAATAAATTTGTCACGCGTGAGATATGCAATAAACACCTACTAAATGCTATTTTTTTATATTCAAGACAGGCAAACATTTGACCACTATCATCTTTGGTAAGTGACGATGCGGTCTACAAATAAATTAAGATGCTAGCGTTGTATCCGGCCCTTAAGCTTAAAGTAAAATGTGTATTCTTGAAGTTCAAGGATATATTGAAGTCAATACTGTGTGGGTAAGTAAAATATCCGTGTTCAAAGTATGATGATATTTTCCGATCACAAATGATTGTTGTGTGTCAAGTTTTCACTATCGAGACGCGATTGCCCCTCTCTATTCTCAGGGGGTCCTTTACGGGCATCGATTATCTTTACTACGACGTCGAAATCGAACGATTTTCTTTTTTTAAGAACCATCGAATCAACTGACTTTCAACTGATCGACTGACGTATCGACGTCGCGTCGCATCGATTCAAACAATCGTAGTTTGACGACAAGAATAGACTTACAAAGTTGTTAACGCTTTTTATACATAGTATCTTCTAATAGTATTATTATTATTATTTTATTTGTGACAGGTTAGTGTTTGACCACTATCTCACCTGATGGTAAGCGACGATGTGATCGAAGCTGGTAAACACACTAGACCTGGAATACGCAGGCTCTCAAGGATAACTGCCGGAACACCGTATTTGGCTTGGCGGCAGACTTTCAACTTGATGGTGGTAAGCTACTTTGGTAGCAAGCCAGGCGAGCAACTCACAAAATGCTCTACCACCTCTCAAAATATATATAATGCCCGTGATTCTGATGTCATACACTAAATTAAATTTAAACTATTCCTGTCTTTTACAAAATAGGAACACAAGACAGAGATGGCATACATTTTAGTGCTGTCTAGTTTATCAATTAAAATATGAACAGCAGAAGCAGAAGGGCGCGTATTTTTAGTCAACACCAATAACATACTCGACTAAGCTTGCATAGACATCTAAGTTCTGACTATCTTGACAGCACTTAAATGTATGCTATCTCTGTCTTGTGTTCCTATTTTGTAAAAGACAGGAATAGTAGGCATTGCCGCGAAAATGAAAAAATGGCGTTGTTGATTTTTTATTACGTGAACATGCATTATTATAGGCAAATCATAAAATAAAATTCGGAACCCTTGATCAGATTAAACGAATCAAATACGCATTATTGAAGATACTCAAAAACTACTGGTCTGATCTTGATTAAACTTAAATGTGACCACATGGGTACCAGCATTAAAATAAAAAAATAACGAAATCTCTTTTTTGTCAAGTACTTAGAAAGAAGTTATGATGTAACACAAATAAAAAAAAATACAGTCGAATTGAGAACCTCCTCCTTTTTTCTAAAGTCGGTTAAAAATAAAGTCAAAGAACTGCGTCAAATGGGTAATCATTAAATAGGTAATTTGAAAACCATCTTTAGCTTACATGTGACATTATTCGTTTAGAATGGCCATTTAGAAACTATAAGAATATAAAGTTGGTTAGTAACCATTCTCACTTAAATTTTCATACTTATAATAAAACTTTGATAAAGATCATAAATAATCGCATAATACATTAATAAAAAGAAGTACCTACGTTCACATTTTTCGCGGTCTGGTTTTTCTACCGACTTCACAATAAAGGAGAAGGTACTCAAGTCGAATAGTATTTTTAATTTTTTTTTTATGTGTTACCTCTTAATTTCGTTCCACGTGAAACGATTGTAATTTTTTTTTTGTTTGAAAGATGTTGTTTTCCAATTAATCCATCTAATCTGATCAAAGTTCCGAAGATAAAGCGGTGAAGTAGGTTTTTTTTAAGCTTTGCTTGCGTTTAATTATTAATACATTGATTTGTATCATATATATGTATTAGTGACAATTAGGATCAAGAAATATAATAGATCATGCAAATAATGCCAAGCAATACATAAGTAAGAGGATACCCCTTAAGTCTGACTCCCTACACGTGGTCCCCGGGTGGTGCTAATCAGGTGACATTTGAGAGGTGGTAGAGCATTTTGTGAGTTGCTCGCCTGGCTTGCTACCAAAGTAGCTTACCACCAACAAGTTGAAAGTCTGCCGCCAAGCCAAATACGGTGTTCCGGCAGTTATCCTTGAGAGCTTGCGTATTCCAGGTCTAGTGTGTTTACCAGCTTCGATCACATCGTCACTTACTATCAGGTGAGATAGTGGTCAAACACTAGCCTGTCACAAATACAAAAAAAAAAATGTTGAACAAAGCGTCTATACGATATCTTTAACTTAAAGGTCTTAGCGAAGCCTTACAACTTAGCTAGCTAAGTTTTAGCCAACAGGTTAGCCTTTTACTTGAAACCTGAAACCGGGAAGTGCCGGCTATCGGTTGCGGGTTCGATTCCTGTTTGCATTCCGCTCTCGTCGTAAACTTGAACAATGGAGGATTGTTGATCGATCGCTGGTTTACATTCTTTGGGCGAATAAACTTGAACACAAACATGGCTGGAGAAATGAGACAAAGTAAAGCGGAAAAACATGATATAATACTCTGAGGTTGCCGAGGGAAGCTAGTGACTGCAAGCGCAGCCTTATCTTGTCCACCTCGGCGAGGGACTTCTCACGGTGTCTCAGGGAATTCTTTAAAGAAACACTAATACTTTGAAAATGGTATGCATGTTCGCAAAAATATCGATAAATATAAATTAAAAACCGACGCACACAATCTTAATACTGGATATAAGCATAAAATTACAGTGCGCACAATTAAATTAAGCAAAAGGAATAAATGTTATATGGCAAATGGAGTTAGATTATACAATACAATTCCTAAAATTGTAACTGAATTACCACTGGGAAAGTTCAAATTTGTAATAACACGAGCACTAATTATGAAAGCTTTTTATAAAACGATTGACTACATTAAGAAATAGATATACCTAGGTAAATATAATTATGTACCTATTAGTGTTTAAGAATGATTTAAATAAAGAATGAGAAAAAAAAGCAAGAGCCGCTTTCTTGCCAAGTTCTTCTCGAGATGGCTGTAATTTTGCGAATCTCGCAGTAGACTCATTAACTTTCATGAGTGCCTCTGTGGGGCCCATGTGAGTTAACCATTTTGATTTTGGGTTGGAGCACCACACACTCCTTTCCTTCACCCCTGGGAAGTAAGGGATGTGTTAAGTGTATTTTCCCTCCACAAAAAAAGGATGGTCCGTCCGTCTGTCAGAGACATTTAACGTCTACACCATACAAATAAATAACTTAAAATTATCATAGAATGTGTAAAGCTCTGTCCCAAAGCCAAAAATGGCAATTAAACTGAAATTAATAAAAGGCCGGGCCGCCCATTCACTTAAGTGGGAAGAAAAAAAATGCTTTTTCTGCCATCGTGGGAATGATGTGTTGAAAAGATCTTTGTAAGTAGAATATGAAACCGGTTATTTACCGACTTCACAAAAAAGGAGGAGGTACTCAAGTCGAATTTTTTTTTTATGTGTGTATCCCTCATATCTTCTTTCCACGTAAACCGATTAAAATTTTTTTTTGTTTGAAGATGTTGTTTTCCAATTGGTCCCATTTAAATTTGATCAAGGTCTGATCAGTAGTTCTTGAAATATTGTCAATAATTCGTGTTTTAGTACATCGAATCTGTTCAAAGTTCCGAAGATAAAGCGGTGTAAAGACGTTTTTTTTTTAAGATTTGCTATCGTTCAATTATTAAAAAAGCTATTAATGAAAATTTTATTTTATTTTATTAAGGAGGCATACAGGTCAGTGGGAAAAAAATATCAAAATTTTTTTTTTGACTCCCAATCGTGTCATTCACCTTCAATACGACTGAGCTATCCAAAGATAATATAACCATAAGCTATCATTGCTTCTATAATAACCGGTAAATAAATTACAAATAGTTTCTAAATTTCCAAGAAAGGAAACGAACCCGCTCCACTAGTCACGCGACAAGTCGGCGGGGACCACCTACAAAAACTATCCATTGTCCAAAGACAATTAAAAATACGATGATACGTTCTTCCAATTAGCCAATAGGAATGAAGTCAGGTCGGCCTTGCGTTCGGTCATACAAGTCATGCAACCTTACAGGAATCCCATACATCTGCACCTGTCATACACGACCTTGGCTTCGCAACTATGTATGGAACAGCGCGTCATAGCAGGCATCGTGAGAAAATAACTGTTTTATTGAGATTACAGCAATGTGGCTAAATGCATGCTATTCAAGCACACACACACACACACACACACACATACACAACTACGCACCTACTAACCCGTGATCTACTTATATATAATTTCAATTTGTTTTTACCTAATAATGTACTACACCAATTAATATATGATTATGTCTATATAATTTATTAATCAACATGTTTTTTTTTGCCGTTATATCTTAGGCCGAGGATCGGTGTCTATTGAAAACCAGCACTTTTTTTTAAATTATACTCGATAGGCAAGCATTCGACCACTATCTTACATAGAAAGTGATGATGCGGCCGAAGATGTAGCATGCTTGCCTAGAAGATACCTATTCACACTTAACTTGAAGACTCCCAGATTATACTGTACGGGGAACAAAGACGCGGGCAATGAATTCCACTCCTTCGCTGTATGGATGACAAATGAAGAAGCAAAACGCTTCGAGCGAACCGTAGGTATGTCAACTATATATGAATGACGTTTGCCAGTTTGTCTTGTTGTTAGATGGTAAAACAGGCATGGTGTGCTCATGTAAATGAACACGCAGTACAAGCTGAATTTACTCCGATTGCTCTATAAAAAGTATTAAGTAAAGGTCTTAAGTTGCTTAATTTGATTTATTTTTCTTTTTATAGTAGCAACAAATATATATCTTTCTTTCTCCTTTATTTGTCGTCAGTCGTGGTTTCGAGCCCTGCTACAGGTAATCCCTAGGTAGGCCTATCCTATTCAGTTTTTTACCACACAAGTGATGTGGTCAAACAGATTGTTACCAAACGAGATAGTGGTAAAATGCTTGGCTTGTGAGCGACTCCGAGTTTTGTTTATTTGAATCCGCCGGTCTTCTACCCAAAAGTGAAAATTTTCGTTTACTATGATGACGTATTAATTGTTCCAGTTATTTAGATCTAAAAAACCAAACTGCAAAACCGATTTTGATAAAAATTCCAAGAACAACCTTAAAGTTCATCCTATTAAATAAAAAAACATTTTTCTCAAACAATTTATAAATGACGACATCGAGGGTAACATCAATAATAAAATACAATTGAATCTTCCTCTTTATTTTAAACTAACTTACCATCAGGCGAGCATCCTGCTCATATTCTTTCTCACTAGAAAAAGAAAATATCTTATAAAATATATAAAAACAATTCTTCATCATTGAACAAAAATCACGTTTGTTGTATGGGAGCCCCCATAAATATTTATTTTATTCTGTTTTTTAGTATTTGTTGTTATAGCGGCATCATCTGTGAAATTATCAACTGTCTAACTATCACGGTTCATGTGATACAGCCTGGTGACAGACCGACAGACGGACGGACGGACAGTGGAGTCTTAATATAAGGGTCCCGTTTTACCCTTTGGGTACGGAACCCTAAAGAAGATCTACAGGGCATACCATAAATGTAAGTATGCAATTTTCGAACAATGCTCTCATATGAACGGACATTCCACTGATGGTAAGTGGTCATCGTCAGTAATTAGTTGAGTCGTCCGGTGTGCAGACCATGGGAATACAAAACCTATTAAGGGATAGACTTCCTAAGTCACAACAACTAGAGTTTGTAAGTAATGACCATAGACAAGAATTTACTCTACCCGAGATAATGACAGTCTATGGACAGTCTATATGAAGTTGCACCACAGAGTAGGTAAAGTGCTTATCGAAACCCGATTGGTCGAATAACGAAATCCAGAACATACATAATGAATGGCGTAGCCTAATTTAAATATTTTAGCTAACGTGCAAGCATTAAAAAAACGGTACTTAGTAATAAATAAAAGAAGAATAGTCTTACAGTATGTTTTAATTAATTACCTACTATCTTATGTTAGCCGAAAGCTCAAGCCTGTGGTAGGATGAACTGCCAGATCAGGCGCTGTACTCGATACCACTTATTCGATGCATAATTTTTTTTTTTAAGTTTTCGATATGTCCGAGTCTGAATTTAAATAATAAAAACAAAATTATTGACTTTTATGTAGAAAGTGTACAAAATATCGTCGACTGTTGATTCCCATGGAATTTTTTTTCGTTTTTTTTTTATTCAGCCCTAAAAATGTTTCATATGCCAAGAAAACCCGACAAGGAGAGTAATTTGTTTATCAGCCTATATATGTATATACGTATGTTTGTTCTTTTGTGGCTCTCTAGAGACCAAACGCGTGAGCCAATTTTGATGATTCTTAGGTCAATTAAGTAGACATAGTATAATAATTAGCGGACTGTTAACGTCCCGACGTTAACAGTTGGAACCCATACTATTGGAAATATTTGAGGGGATCTAGAAGTTTAATGTGAGTGCACATTAATGATAGTAGGTAGGTTAAAGGGTAGTTTAAAGTCTTTTAATTTCATATTTATTACTCGTACTGATTATTGATGTGACTTATACAAATAAATGTATATTCTATTCTATTCTATTCTAATGGTTAAAGTTTAATAAGTTTATTTATAATAATTAAACGCAAACAAAGCTTAAAAATACCGACTTCACCGCTTTATCATCGGAACCTTGATCAGATTTAATGTATAAACACGCATTATTGACAATAACTCAAAAACTAGAGATCAAACCTTGATCAAATTTCAATGGGACTACATAAAAAGCACCAGCTTTCAAATAAAAAAAGAATCATCAAAATCTGCTCACAACGAAAGAAGTTATGAGGTAACTTTTGAAGTCGGGTAAACGAGAACATCGTCAAAGTACGCATTATTCGTCACAAAATAGACATTATTGACGATATTTCAAGAACTACTAATCAGATCTTGATCAAATTTAAATGGGACCAATTACAAAGTAATATCTTTCAAAATAAAAAAAAATCGAAATCGGCTCACGTGGAGAGAAGTTATGAGGTAACACACATAAAAAAAATACAGTCGACTTGAGTACCTCCTCCTTTTTTGGAAAGTCGGTAATAATATATAACAAGGTTTAATTCCAAATCACAATTGAATTGATTTGTTTTTAATTAAGGTTTTAAATTTGTTAAACAGATTCAAGATCAAGGTTAACCAAACCTCTCATTTCTTATACGGCCTGTTAATTATCTTTTAATTAACATATGCTTTTATTATGTACTATTGTAAAGCTTATCTAAATCGTAAGCTTGTAAGTTGAACTGTCTTTGTGTGGCAGTTCCCACGAAGTCCCAGGTTGAACTGACTACCTTTACATCTATCTGTCATCTTGACATATTCTTATAAGGAATTCACTTTAGACTGACTTTTCATTTAATTTGCTACTTTTCATGACCTTTCCATGATAGCTTGGCTATCTATTACTCAACCAATAGAAGATCGGTGTTCTAGCAGCTGGCTTGAGAGTCACAGTAAAGAAACGACTGCTTACCTTGTTAGTAACATCTTGTTTTTTAAGAAGTGTAAATTTTTCTAATTTATAAGAAACTTTTTGGAAAATGTAATGCCTAGGAAGCTTTTTAGAAAAACAAGAAAATATGTTGTAATAATCAGACATGTTAATATCAAAATGTCTTTATCATAAGTGGAACAATATCTCAAAATAATTAAACGCAAGCAAAGCTTAATAAAACCGACTTTACCGCTTTATCTTCGGAACCTTGATCAGATTCAACGTATTAAACACGTATTATTAACAATAACTCAAAAACTAGTGATCAGATCTTGACTAAATTACTACATGGGACTACATGGAAAGCACCAGTTTTTATTAGAAAGCAATATCTTTAAAAAAAAAAATCGAAATCGGCCCACGTGGAGAGAAGTTATGAGGAAACACACATTAAAAAAATAAAAATCTGTCGACTTGAGTACCTCCTCCTTTTTTGGGAAGTCGGTAAAAAAACTATTCAATTGGAGAAATTGGTCGTACAAATAGCTTGTGCGTGAAACTGTGGGAATATCCGGCGAAACCGGCATTTATCAATGGTTTACTTGTAGCTTCAAGTCTAACTAACAGATATACTAGCCGTGCCCCGCGGCTTTGCCGTGTTTATCAAGTAAAAATCTAGACATAAGTTAAAAAGCCCTCAAATCTTTATTTTTTTATAAATATCCTCAAACTGAATAGACAAAAAATCTTTATGTCCCTTTCTCAGGGGACTGGAGTGTACGTACGTGCAGACGCAGCTGTGTCAGAGCACGATTCAAATGAAATCAAAATCGTTTATGCACATGGGCCCCAAAGAGGCACTCATGAAAGGTAATGAATTACTACCAGATTCGCAAAATTACAGTATTCTCTGGAAGAAACTGGCAAGAAACTCGGCGGCGCATGTTTTTATTATTATTTATTAAACATTCTTAAATAACGAATACAGGATTTATATTAATCTAGGTATAATATTGTCGCCAAAAAGCGCTTGTACATGATTCTGATTTATTGTAACAATAGTTGCTACACTCTGGAAGCATTTGGTTCGAGAGGATGGCATTCAATGCGCAGACATGGTCTTCTCCCGAACGCTGTTTGTTCGAGCTAAATGCATTCAATGTATAACAGTTCTTGTATCTGAAGTCTTGATAACCCGCTGGCGGTGTTTGATACACGTTTACCTTTTACGCGGGTTCGGTTTCCATTGGTAACATACGTATTCTATATTGCTATTTTACAAATTAACTTTTATAAGCGTTCAAAAGGCTCTAATTTTGTAATCTTGTACACACATTAATTTAATGGTGATTGAAAAAGACTTTACAACCTCGTAACCATACATTTAAAATAAAACCATGGAACAGTTCTACACATTCACAAAGACCTGTCGCATGCCACGACCGCAGCGAACCGCGAAATTATGCAAGATGGCCCCCGATAGCTCCACGGACCTAATTAAACAATTATTAAAATACGATGTTATTCTTAATGCCGTCGTAAATCAGGTTTATATAAACGTCAGCCTGGTTGAAAAACATTTGCAATTTATAAATAAACTATAGCGTACCATTCATTTAATTAAATAATTAAACGCAAGCAAAGCTTAAAAAACCGACTTCACGGCTTTATCTTCGGAATCTTGATCAGATTTAACGCGTTAAACACGCATTATTAAATTAATTAAATTAAATTAAATTAAAATCATTTATTTCAGGTTAAGACCCATACTTTTTACATTGTCTAGTGTACACATTAATAAAAATAATAAAAATTCAAATGGCAAATTATAAGTTCTAATTAAATAATAAATATAATGTCAGATAAAAAACAAAAAAAAGAAGGTAATAATTAAATACTAAAACAATTAAACAATAGATGTCAGATTTTGATGTCCCAAAAATATTATAATAATTATGTATATAAGAAAAATTAAGTCATAGTCCTAAAATCTAAGTTATCAATCAGTCAATATATTCTGTCCGGCATAGGTACTGCTATATGTCTGTCGCAACAATGTCGAAGAAAGGGACAATCTAATCTGCCTGCTATCATCATCAGAACGGAATTGGAGCTTGCCCTAACTCTGCGCACCAAGGACGCAGCTCGCTTGCGCATGGTTGCGTAGAAGCATGTAGTGCGCGCCTCCGCAAACATGCCCGAAGCGCTGCAGAATCGGGGCAGTCCCAACACCCTCCTGAACGCGTTGTTGTAAAGGACGCGGAGGTCACTGTAACTTCGTTTGGTGTAGTTAGCCCACAGACTGCATGTATAGAGTGATGTACAGTACGCTCTAAAGAGCGTAACTTTGACCTCTTGTGAACATCTCGCAAACCTGCGGGCTATCATATTGGCTCTTATTGACAGCGCCCTCCGCTCCCGCTCAATGTCAGCATTGTCCTTAAGGTCAGTAGTGACTATGTGCCCCAGGTACTTAAATTGATTTACAATCTCTAGAGGTGCTCCATTGAGACGTACCGGTGGTATATTCAGGGGACATTTTGTACCAGCCCTAAAGACCATGCATTGACTTTTTTTAACATTGTATAATAATCCGTGACCACAAGCATACTCCTCACAAATCCGTATTAGCTTCCTCAGGCCACAAACCGAAGCGCTCAGCAGTACCATGTCATCGGCGTAGCTTAAATTGTTGACACAGACCCCGTCGACATGACAGCCAACATGTTGGTTGCTGAGAGTGACGATCAACTCGTTCATGTACAAGTTAAATAAGGTTGGAGATGTTAATCCACCTTGCCTGACTCCACATTCGAGCCGATAAGGATCTGACATCACTCCCGCCCAACGGACGCTGTTGAACTGGTGGGCATACCAGTACTGGAACATGCTGATAAGTTCCTGCGGCAGGTTTATTATCTTCAGTTTGTCCCAGAGAAGTCCGTACGACACCAGGTCGAAGGCCTTGGATAAGTCGAGGAAGCATGCATACACAGGCGTCTTGCGATCAGTATAGTATTTGACGGTATGCTTAAGACACAGTATTGTTACCTCAGTGGACAGTTCCGGCCTAAACCCAAACTGGTTATCATGTAGTGATACGTATCTGTTTAACTGTGTATTAAGTAAACCATCAAAAACCTTTGCTATAGCTGTGGCAAGAGAAATAGGCCTGTAGTTATTTTTATCTGACAGATCGCCAGTTTTATTCTTCACTACAGGCACAACCACAGTTTTCATAAAATTGTCTGGTAAGTAAGAATGGCTCACGCACAGCGAAAAGAACATTGCCAAGATCCTAGCGATATGTGGTCCGGCATGCTGCAGGTGCTCAATGCTGAGTCCGTCATGGCCCGAAGACTTACCTCTTTGCATAAGTCTTATGCTTTTATCGACATCTTTCGCAAGAATACAAGTTTCTACCACTTGACTGTACATGTCAGCACTGAACACCTCCCCCGCCGGACCCAACGGGGATCTAACAGAAAAATGGTCTTTAAAAATATTCGCGATGTCCTCTGGGTCATTCACCCCATCGACGCTCACAGGAAGGCCAGGACGTACATTGACTTTACTGGTATCCTGCCAGAAGCCACGAAAATTACCTCGAGAATGTTTTTCTGCAAGAGAATCCATTTTTATTTGGTCCTGATGGTCTTGGCACCATTTTAATCTGGATTTAAATAATCGTCTGCTTTTACACATTTCCTGATAAACGTAACCGGACTTTGGCCTACCACACATTAGCCATTCCTGAAACCTAGCCCTAGCCACCCTATGAGCCCCGCTGACATGTTTGTTCCATCCCACTATGCGCTGACCACTCCTTCCCTTCCTCATGCTTCCCCGGCTTGCCACCGCCGCGTCACGGAGGGCGGTCACAATGTCGTTGTACAACCTATCCAGGACAAGCCTGTGGCCACGGTCACCACAAAAACAATCAGCACAATTTACACATTCAGAAGGAAAATCAATCAATTTTAATCTCTTATGACACTCATTGGTGTACATTAATATTTGTTTCTTACTTCTTGAGCCCCAAACTATGTTTTTGTTTACATTATTAATTTTAGGCGAGACTTTGGGGGTTAATAATTTTAAATTACATTTGACAATAAGAGGAAAATGATCGGACCATTGAGTATCATATTTGACTTCGACATTCATAACTGACTGCATTGCCGAGTGAGTAGCAATACAGTGATCTAGCCAGCTGCTGGTCCCGTGGACATCACTAATATAAGTAAAAGTTCCCGAGTCCAGCCCTAGTACATCTATGTCTATACATGACCATTGCTGGTCGTTACAAATGTTTAAAAGTTCACTGTAAAACAACTCACCCGGGTCTGCATTATAATCGCCTAAAATAAATACAGATTCAATTCCAAACTCGTCAACGATAGCGCTAACGGCACTGAGACAATCTGTAAACTCTTGCAAATTGTCTACAGAGTTGGTTGGCAAGTAAACACTCATCACGATCACCGGCCTATCTCCTGTAGTAATTTTAATGCCACAAATACGAGAGTTATCGCACTTCAACACAGACACCTGCTGAAACGCACTATATCGCCATAACACCGCTACGCCTCCGTAGGGACGGCCGCGTAGGATGCCCGCAGACGAATCAACTGCAGACGTTGCCGTAAAACCGAAACCACTGTCAATAGAACCGATAAATGACAGTTCTTCCCGCAATAACCAGATTTCCTGAAGGCAGATGACGTCACACGTACGGCATAACTCTCTGACATCGTCGATGGAGCGTTTTACATTTCTGCAGTTAAATGTAGCTAAACTATAAGAGCCACTATCCATTATTTGGTTTGTTTGGGCCGTCGGTATCAGCAGAGAGTATACCATTCGTTTTCCTATGTTTAAAATTTACAAAGCGCCGAAATATGACGCCTGCTGGCCATAAGGTTTCGTCCATGTACTTTGGTATATTTGTTTCTGATATTAAGAATTTATACGCTTTGTGACCTCGTTCAAATTTCATATTTATTCTCTCTAGAAAAACGGTCTCCTGTGTCTTATTAAAAACATGTTTTATTATGTCGCTTTTTGTTGTAGACTTGTGCACATTCGTTATAAACATGGAAATTTTTCGGTCTGCCGCCTTAAAAGTGCACTCTAAATCTTTGGCTACACCAGATTTGCCCGAAAAACGATATCGCATCGGCTTTTTACGATAATTGACTTTTTGCCATCCTTCATTGTTGGTTTTATTATTGCACAACGTCGTCTGATCACATATCGGGCCTAATTCACGCTGCCCCGTTACATAAACACAGTCGACCTTCTCAGTGGTAGTCAGCTGATCCGCTACCTGTGGAATCGGGCTCGTTGTATCTAACGTAACCGCAGTACTTGCAACAGAACCGGTCCGCACACTTGCCTCATGACTAACGGTAGGCCGCACTTCCCCCTCGCCGCTGGCGGTGCCCGCGCTCGCCTGTCGATGCGGCGCGGGCGACGACCCGGCACCTGTACTCCCATGCCTACAAAACACCAGCTGATGCGACTTGTTCATTTCACGTTGGGTTTGTTTACCTTCTTCTACCCTCATTTTTCTATATTGCGCCAAGGGTGACCCAATATTTGATGATTCATTATTATTGTCTATAAATGACTCATTAGACGAAATATTATATTCTTGTGAAAGTCCCATAGGTCCACTGTCCAACCAAGCTCCTCGTTTCGTGTTTATTTTGAACGCCGATGCCGGCGGTAAGGAGTCGTGTCTTATTCGAAAAACCTCTGTTTTTAATTCATTCACACTGTCTTGTGTAGCATAAGTTGACTTTATTGCTTCAATTTCAGCCTTCATTGTTAACATGTCCTTTAACAACTTAGAACAATCCAAGTGATCAAATAAAATTGGGGGCAGTTTTTCCAACTGTTTTGCCACAAAAATAGGAATAATGTCAGGGTCCGTTGACTTAAACAGATTTATAATATCTATTACGTCGCGTTCTTCCTTCCCTTTGTTTTTTCTCAAGATTTTTCGTATATCCGTTGGTATTGATTCAAACAAAAGTGCTTTGGAATTTTTGATTTCCTCACTTGTAAACGTTGACGTACAAATTCGAACTAGTGATTCCTCATCTATGACCGACACTTTATTTTGTATGTATGATAGCATCTCATCGATTACTATGTTACATGCATTACACTTTAACACGTTCGTCATTTTTTTTTTTTTTTTTTTACATTCGCGTGTACGCGCTACGATTAAAATAAAACACGTCCGACGCTGTTAGGTGCGCGTGCGTCACTGATTATTGACAGTAACTAAAAAACTAGTGATCAGATCTTGAACAAAAGTAACCAATCGGAAAGCAACATATATCAAACAAAAATATAAATAAAATTTTTCTTTGTTATTATATGTGATATCGGTTCACGTGCAGCGAAGTTATGAGGTACACATAAAAATACTCGACTTGTGTACCTCTTTTTTTGTGAAGTCAGTGAAAAAGCTTTATCAATTGGATCAAATTGTGAATATAAACCATTATTGAATCAAACACACGCAAAAATATCTTCAAAATCGGTCCAGCTGTTTCGGGGGAGTTCAGATTTCAAATTAACCATTTTTAAAGCAGGTAGTTAAAAAAGGATTTCCATCTGTTTTAAATGTAAAGTGGATCTTATAACATGAAGATTTAAAATGTTCGATGATGCAACAAAATTTTATAAGGACTGTGTTATAAATGAAGTTATTTAAGTCGCGTCCAATACATATTATAGAATTAGAATGAAGATAAAAATACAGATAATGGTAATATTTATGTATAAGGCACTAAAATAACCGTTGACCGATGTATATATTCATGTTTCCGTGTAAGGAGTGGTCCTAATGCGTTTATACCACCGTACGTGGGCGCAGGTTCGGACCCGGGAAGGACCATTGGAGACCTACGAAAATAATGATGTGGCAAATACTTACTTCACTTTATCCAAGTTACCCAATAATATTATATCGAATTTATTGTTTTCCTAATTAATTCGCTAGTATTTCTTCTGACGTTGCATTATTTAATACTAGCCATGCCCCGCGGCTTCGCCTGCTATTATCAAGTTAAAAATTAGCCTATGTGTTAATCCTAGGTATAAGCTATGTACATTCCAAATTTCATCTAAATCCGTTCAGCCGTTAAAGCGTGAAGAGGGAACAAACATACTTACACACAAACTTTCGGATTTATAATATTAGAAGGATGAGGCCGAGTTTATACCGACTGCTCAAAGGCTGCCTATAATTTAAACCAAAAAGAATTATACATTCTCCTACCTTTTTACAACATTTTACTATTTTATAAATAGTATTTTGCAGTTCTTTTATATGACACTCTCTGAATTATAATTGCTGATTTTATTTTAACTACCTTATGGGCCCAAGGTCTACTTTGGATCTCTGAGCGAGTGGAGTATGTAAGTAAGTACTTTGTGGGAGTCTACAATCGGTTTATAAATTAGACATATTATTAGTGGGAACAAACAAATATACATATCTACATACTCGTACATATGCTTTAGTCATTAACCTCCATTTTGCTTTGCCATACTCGGGTAGAAATAATTAAACCCAAGCAAAGCTTAAATAAACCGACTTCACCGCTTTATCTTCGGAACTTAGATCAGATTAGATGTATTAATTAAACACGCATTATTGACGATATTTCAAAAACTACTGATCAGATATTGATCAAATTTCAACGGGACCACATGAAAAGCACCAGCTTTCAAATAAAAAAATAATCGTCAAAATCGGCTCACAACAAAAGAAGTTATGAGGCAACTTTTGAAGTCGGTTAAAAACGAGAACATCGTCAAAGTAGTCCACAGAATAAGCATTATTGACGATATTTAAAGAACTTCTGATCCGATCTTGATCAAATTTAAATGGGACCAATTAGAAAGCAACATCATTCAAACTAAAAAAAATAATTCGTAATCGGTTCACGTGGAAAGAAGTTCTGAGGTAACAACATAAAAAAAAATAAAAAAATACGTTCGACTTGAGTACCTCCACCTTTTTTGGGAAGTCGGTAAAAAATACTGAAACTGTTTAAAGATAAGTATGTATGTTATAGATGCGGCTGTTTGTACAAGTAGAGCAAAATTCTTCTTCATTACATATATGAAAGACCGTACTTAATGTATACAATATAATGAAAGAACGTGAAGCGCCGATGCGTCCCATATTTCACAAATGAGTAGGTTTATGACAAAACGCGCATTCGTTAGTAAGCGACAAAAAATTACGAATTTTTACAAGCCACTTAGATATCGATAAAAACGACTGCGGAAGTGGGGTAACTCGATTATTGTAATTGCGAAAGATCTATGTGCGCCTGTGCGTTTACTCTGTGAATTTGTGTAGGTATTTGTAGTGGTACTTATATATCAGTGGTTTTAATAATTCGCACAACGAAGTAGTGGATCTCATTACCTGCGTCTTTGTTCCTCGTGGGGTATCATTTGGAAGTCTTCAAGTCAAGAGTGAATAGGTATCTTCTAGACAAACATGTCACAACTTTCCTTCAGGTGAAATGTGGTCAAATGTTTGTCTATATGGAATAAAAAAAGAACAGACGTATTTTTTTTACGATTTGGGGAGGTTCTGTGAACTAATAGTTGATCTAGGTAATGGCGCTATATGATATCATACTAGATGATAATTTGTATGAATTTAAAAGCGACAACTTGAACGAGGCAAAACTACCTACTCCGAAATCCTTCTCATATCCTTACCAATGCCAAACACCGCCAATCCAATATTCCGGGTAAATCAGGTGATTCTCCATTAAATTATCTTTAATCCCACGCGTGGGCGTGGGCTTGGACAAAGGAACAAGTGCATTGACTTGAACGGGATGCGAACGTAATTACCGTGAGAATTTGAATGATGGACGTGTTTCGAGTGTTTTATTTTAAGGATAATTTATTTTATGAATAAAATCATCAGCCATGCATCCTTGAATGGGGCTTCAAATCTTTTTTTAGCGTCGTTATTTAACTAGAGCTTTTCTAGGAAGTGAATTCCATTTTTTGAGTGGCTCATTCTTACCAATTGCATTCAGTTAAAAGGAAATGGGATGCGAATGTATGGAGCACCTGAAATATTTATTTCAAATGTATGACCACTATTAAGACCTACATGCAACAAGTGAACCTATGTTTACAATAAATAAACAATTTGAATTTGAATGTATTTGCCTTTTTTCTGGACATTTAACTTTATAAGCCTGTAATGAGGATTTCTAGTTACTGCTTGAACGAAAATATTGAAAACGATAATATTAAAAGAAAACTATGAGTACCAAGCATCGAAAAGACTAAGAGAGTTAAAGTTACTATATTCCGCATTAAAATGTATTATTTGTATTAAGTGTGTATCGAATATGAAAAAAATCAATGGGTTTTTTTATTTATTATACCTTCTACGTTTATTATCAATTTCTCGAGCTTGTCGCTGAACTTTTTTGCGGTGTGACCCTAATTATTTATAAAAAATCCTATATCACTTCTATATCACTTAAAAGGCTAATTCGTTACGCCAAGTACTACCTAATTAAGACAGTTAGCACACGCATTGTTATCCCTTTGTAAATGAATAAGGAGTGAACTTGACCACGGTCTGTAGGACGGAACTGACTAATGACAAGGCACACCGGATACAGGCCGCGCTGCGCCCGCGCACTTCTATGGATAGACACATCTGGCTTTGACGGAACTTAAACCTGTATAATAATATAATGTACTCATATTTTGTATACGAACTAAATTTATAACATAATATGTAGATATTGGATTCAGAAGTTCATGTTGCGCCGACCTTACTCGTTGGTAAAGACGATATTGTTAAATATATATAATAGACTTGAATATATGAAGGTAATGTGCTGGAAGTAGCTTTGATCACTTTTTACATTCTACTGGTATAATTCTTACAAGGTACCAAATCTTTCTTGTCGCTATTAAAACACATTTGAAATGTAGGTACTATCAGTTACAGAAGTGGTTGATCATTTTTCCTTTGGACAAAGTAAGCAAGCCCCCGCCTGGGATTGGTTCGGAGTCTTTTGGTTTGATTAAACAATGGGAGACAAACATCTTTATTGTATTACTTCTTTGCTTGAAAGGTTCTTCTTAGTCAGTTAGTCAACTTCCTAAGTACCTAAGAGCCGTGGCTTCCTTTGCGTAAGTTAGTGCCATGTGCTCATGCACTCAACACTCTATGCTCATGTAAATGAACACGCAGTACAAGCTGAATTTACTCCGATTGCTGTATAATAGTATTAAGTAAAGGTCTAAGCTTAATTTGATATATTTTTCTTTTTTATAGTAGCAATAAATAAAATCCTATCTTTCTACTTATGTCTAGCAGTCTTGAATTCATGCGCACAAAACTTCTGTCCAGCCGTCACATCCACGCACTTTTCGCATTATATTTGATATAATGTGTCATTTTTTTTGTGGTCAAATGCTTGCCTATCGGGCATAAAAAGTTAATAGTGCGCTCCTAGCCAAAAATGTGCATCGTACAAAGTAGATAATGACTTTTACTTATCTATGTGTATGTGTCTTATTTCTATCGGTGACGCAGCGGGCAACTATAAAGAGCTATTGAAGTAAAACTTTTTATGGGAGGACTTTGAAAGTCTGGTCCACAACCTTTTTGCGTGACGAAATGTGGTGAGAGTAAACAACAAACAAGTAATCAATAGTTTAAATGTTTCCCTGTAATACAAAAGTGTCACTTCTATCGTGTGTCTTTACTACACACCCAGTTTTTTTTGTTCGTATCAAGTCTTCTCCGAGAGAAAGATCTTAATTCTTGTAAAAATTGGACGTGCCGTTGGTTTGAAAAGCGAGGGTCCTTCAGCTATTTGCCAAGCGTAGTTACTATTAATAGTCTACCAAAAAAGTTATAAAGATGTTTCCATTCACCATTATCGAAAAAACCGGCACTCCGCTGACGTCTTCAGTGGCTATCCAGCCATTTAACAAAGAACTATAAATCACTACATTTTTTCGCATCTATCATCGGTACCTTGTACAAAGATTTATTGTTACGACTTACGAGTACAGATGATAACAGGGTGGTATCACGCGATTTTGTTCTCACGTAAAACTGTTAGTTCCTGGTGCATAGTTGGCATTATTTTGCCTTGGGTAGCCAGATTCCCTAGAGGCCGTATCAGTGACAGAACGCTTGCTGGGAAGTAAAACTTCCTTGGAAAGTAGGGACTTAATGTAAGCTTCCCTAGGAAAAGTTAAGTTTCTGGTTCTGGTGCGTTTGTGTGTGTGGTGTGAATGTTTCCGTCACCCACGACACAAGTCATCGAACTTAGTGTGGGGCTATGAGTGTGATAGTGTTTTTGTTTATAGTCTAAAATTTTGTCGGCAAAAAATTAACATTTTCCCCCGTCAATACCTTATTTTTAACCGACTTCAAATGAGGAGGTTCTCAATTCGACTGTATTTTTCTTTTTTTGTTTGTATGTTACGCGATATCTCCGCCATGTTTGGTAGAGTATACTTCAGAGGTGGTCCCATATAAATTTTATAGAAATCGGTCATGCCAAAGCCGAAATATAAGCGTTGAAGCGGTTTTTTTAAGCTTTAAACATAAGAAAAAACAAAAAACTATATAAGCACACTTTTATAAGTATTTAAAACAATGTAACTTTAATAAGTTTCATTGAATTGCTTGTTGGATTAGCTGGTTGGCGTTTGCCTTCTAAACCGGGGTATCGGGTTCGATTCTCGACTGAAACACAAGTTTTCTCCCCAAGGAAATTTGTGTTTCTGTTTCTGGTTGTGATTGTATGTGTGATGTGAATGTTTCCGGCACCAACGACACAAGTCATCGAACTTAGTGTGGGGCTGTGAGCGTAAATAAAAAAAATGTGCAAAAAAGAATGCTCTTTCTTGATATAATAAGATTTTGAGCACGTTGAAGTCCTATACACCGAACTTAGTCAATCAAATCAAACTCATTTAATCACATGGGCCCCAAAGAGGCATTCACGAAAGTTAATGACTCTACTGCCAGATTCACAAAATTACAGACATCTCGGAAAGAATTGCTTACACAGAACGTTTCACTAACCATTAAGAGAACGTCTTGCTTGTCTCCTTTCTTATTCGTACCATAAAATAAAGAGGCAATTTATAAAGCACGTGAAACCACGGTACCAGCTTGTTATCTGTATAATATGTAATTTCACCGTCTAATTTAATATCAGTAGACCATCCACGATTAGATTATGAGATAGCTCCTTGTAAAATAGCGGCAAATGAAGCGTTAAATTAACGATAATTATAAATAACCGATGGCGTAATGGAGCTGCTTTCGTAATTACTCGTTATTTTATTTATTAATAACCTGTTTCATGGTTCGGTTGGTTATTATTAAATTAAAATGCAGAACAGGTGTTTGACGTTAAAAGGGAAAATTGCACAGTTTGTGCTGACACTTTCAATAGTGATGGATACGCATAGCTTATCCGCCAGATGGCTCTGGTTGTACTTGTCAAAATCAATTGACATTGGTTTCCAACATTGTTCAATGGCTTATGAAGAAACATAGAGGAACTTTTCCGTGTGAACAAAGCTCTATACATTAAATAATTAAACGCAAAGCTTAAAAAAACCGAATTCTCCGCTTTATCTTCGGAACTTTGATCAGATTAGGTGTACTAAACACGTATGATTGACGATATTTTAAGAACTACGGGTCAGATCTTGATCAAATTTAAATGGGACCAATTGAGAAGCAACATCTTTCAAAACAAAAAAAAATTGCTTCACGTGGAAAGAAGTTATGAGGTAACACATAAAAAAAATCAGGGGACTTGAGTACCTCCTCCTTTTTTGTGAAGTCGGTAGAAAAGAACGCTTTCACACTCACAGCCCATACACACGCCTTGCGTTGCGTTGGAAATAGTGAATATGTAAATGTATTTATTTATGTTTTGATTCCATTACTTGGTTATATTTTGTCGGAAAAAAATATTTCATAAAACTTAAAATTTTATAAATATTTGAAAATGCAATCACGTTCCCATGCGAAATCCCTATTACTGGTGGGTTAGAGCCGTATTATGCGCTTTTCCACCTGAGACTTACATCTGTGAATCAAATTCGAAGTAATTTCAGCCTTGATTTTTAAGCTGGAACCAGTGCTTTCGCTGCTTGGCAAAATGTAGTGCCGCGCAAATCGGCCTCACATTTCTACCGCCTAGATTGTTGGCGAACAAACAAAACAAACGTATTCACACTCACAGCCCCCGCTAGCTTCAAAGACATCGTGGTGGAAATATTTACATCACACGCACACAATCACACCCAGAAATAGAAGCACAAATGTGCCTTGGAATGGAAAATTGTGCTTCGGGAATGGAACCCATGACCCACAGCGCAGAAAGCAAATACCCGCCAATTGCACCAACTGGGTCTTCAGTTCCATGACTCTGGTAGCAAGTTAGGCATTATTTAAGCCATGAGATGCCATCAGCGCTGAAAAATCTTGACACCAGAACTGCCCACTATACCATACAGGCAAGAGACTCATTGGTAGCGGGCAGCTGACTAATTCAAAACTTCAGAGCTAGGGACATCCCCGTTTGGTTGCAAGTCTCTCGGTTTTTTACCGGATACATTTCGGAGAGTGTGCCAAAGAACTGCACGATCTAGTTCCCCCATCCCCGTCCTATCATCGGACAAGCAGACAAACTGCTAAGCGACACCGCTATATGGTGGACATTCCACAAATGCGCACGAAGCATTTTGCCTCCACATTCATTATTATGAATGGAACTCCTTACCTGAGTCGGTGTTTCCTGATGAGTACAATATGGGAGTCTTCAAGTCGCGAGTGAATAGGTAATCTTCTAGGCAAGCTTGCTCCATCGTCGACGATATCGTCGCTTACCATTAGATGATATGGTAGTCAAAAGTATGCCTATAATAAAAAAAAATAAGTAGTATTACTTTAGGTTTGCGGTCCCTGGGAGGTTTTCCATTTTCCTCCTAAAGAGCTTTACCACAACACAAGTGGGTACCAGGAGGTTCCTATTAGGAATTTTATCTTCTTTAGGTATACTCATATCACTCTCCACATAAGTCTCTAACACGTGATAAGACATTGCCTAATACGTAACAATGGTGTTGTAAATCTAACACATACCAGGCTCGTGTCTGTATGACTTGACCATTAGTATGTGAGAAGTACGGTGTCGACGAAATGGCAATATAATGGTACGGAATATAAACAATTGTAGATTAGGGTTGTCAAAAATTGCTATTTTTTTTGTATTTATTTAATTAATACTTTATTGCACAGTAAAAAGTGTACAAAAGGAGGACTTAATGCTAAAAGCATTCTCTACCAGTCATCCAGCGGTGGAAAATGAAAAGACATGAGGCGTGCATCAATCAGGGGTAAAGAAAATATATTTTAATGAAATTTATATCGAATTGTAATGTACATAAATATTAAATACTTAAGATTATACATACTAATAAAAATATATAACATAAATATCTAAAAAATATAATATATTATTATATTTTAACAAACATAAAAACGCTTTCACACTCACAAAAGTTAGATGACTTGTGTCGTGGGAGCGGGAAACATTCACATCTCACGCACAATCACGACCAGAACTAGAAACACATATATTTCTCGAGGAGAAAACTTATGTTTCAGCCAAGAATCGAACCCGATACCCCAACTAAGACAACGAGCTGTTTTTACTTTAATGTGACGTTTTAATCAGATGGAAAGAAATAATCAAATGCATTTACACTTACAACCCCATACTAAGTTTAAAGACTTGTATCGTGGGTGCTGGACACATTTACACATCACAACACACCTAGAACCTTCAAACAAATGTCTCTTGGGAAGAGAACTTGTGTATTTTCCCGAAATCGACTTCCCGAAAACTTGCCCCTTGTAACACTTATGTCCTCCTAGAAAGTAACAAGAGTGATGGCTGTTTCAGTCTTACAATATAATAAAAAGCACTTTCCTGCCAACAATACAATACAATACAATAACTCTTTATTGACACCAATAATAAAAAAGTACAGAAAAGAAATTACTAATAAATAGGTACAATGGGCGGTCTTATCGCTAAGAGCGATCTCTTCCAGACAACCTTTGGATGGAAAAGAATATTACAGATAAGCAGGGATGGTGGTGTGGTAAAACTGAGACTAAGTACTAAACAAACTACATAAACACTACATATACATATACACATATAATTATCCTAATACATATCTAATATATATATACAATGGCCTCGTTCTCAATTCTGATGTCACACACTAAATTAAATTTAAACTATTCCTGTCTTTTACAAAATAGGAACACAAGACAGAGATAGCATACTGCTGTGCTGTCAAGTTAGCCAGAACTTAGATATCTATGCAAGCTTAGTCGAGTTTGTTATTGGTGTTGACTAAAAACACGCGCCTATCTGCTTCTGCTGTTCATATTTTAATTGATAAACTAGCGTGACAGCACTAAAATGTATGCTATCTCTGTCTTGTGTCTCTATTTTGTAAGAGACAGGGATAGTTTAAATTTCATTTACTGAGTGTACATCAGAATCGAGGCCAATATCAACCAACCCTAGACATTGCCACGTACGCGGGACATTCTACTTCCTAATCGGGGGACAGGAAGCGACGAACGAAAGCTTCTCGCATCATGATGGCATTTGACAATAGGACAGTACAGTTACAAGCTTTTCATGATGTTAAGAATAATGTATTACTATGACTAATAGCAGCCTTCGGCTTCGCATGCTTTAATCAATACAAGGGCTTATTTACAGAGTCAACACTTTCTATATAAATTTCATTCAAATCGTTCCAGCCGATGTAGAGATACTTCGTTTTAAACGTTATTTTACATTAACAAAAACTTTCGGATTTATAATAACATACCGCCTCACACTCACGGGGTTGTGACGCTAAGTTCAATGACTTGTATCGTGGGTGCCGAAAATATTTACATCACAAACACAATCATACCTAGAATTTCCATTCCCATTTTAGTTAGGCTTCTCAACCACATCATCAGTTACTAGAATTCAATTTATATTAATAACAATTAATTTATATTATATTTACAAATTAATGGTTGTAAAATACTATCAATGCCGCAGTGAGTATCTAGTAGGTTTCTGCTCTCTACGCCGTTCTTGGTTCGATTCCCGACAGAAGCCCAATTTTCCTTCCCAAGGGACATTTGTGCTTCTGGTTCTGGGTGTGAGATGTAAATGTTTGGGGCACCCGGAGTGTGAAAACATTAGTTTGTATTTGTTTTTATGCAGGCGAAGCCGTAGGGCATAGCTAGTCTGATACAAAAAAAGGTGTTCAATATTTACAAATAATGCTGCCATTCCATCACGAGTCCCGAGGAGCTTTCGACATCGCTTTCCGGTCTCCCGATTAGGAAGCGCATTTCGTGGACGTGCGACGTATCTATAATGAACCTTTATGAAACTACTGGTCCTAGTTTAATAAAACTATAGCTGAGCTTTGCGGCTTCACTCACGTTACTGATGAAAAAGTATCAAATACTCTATTTCTTAAACTATCTTTCTATCAAGTTTTATCAAGAGTCCGGTTTAGCCATGACAAACAGATAAATACAACGTAGTGTTAATAAAGATCTAGATTGTTTATCTACATTGACCCCAAAGATTGGCTCATCATCAGCCTATGAAAGTGCTCTGCTGGACATAGCCTCTCCAATTGTACACCACTGAGCACGATCCTCGGCTTCTCTCATCCACGCATGTAATGACGTAAATTAATCACTTTAACGCCTCGTATGATGTGATGAAGGTAGGGAATTAATAAGTGTATTGTATTATATAAGCTCTCTTGTGCCCAATTTCAATATGTACTTGCATTTATAGTGTAGACGCCCTTCGATCTGACGGACGCGGTTTCGAATCTTACGACGCGACAGGATTGAGCCAGTTGAGCATGTTCGAAGAAAACATAGTGATAAATACCTTATAATAATTACTAATTAATTTTGCTTTTATGAATTACGTCGCTTAGACAAGTCGCGAAATCGTCGAAATTTTTAGTTTTTTTTTTCAAAAAGCAATGCTAATTTAGTACCAACCATTTTCATATAACTTTTTTTAGTTATTAATATAATAGTTAATATTAGCTTCAGTTAATATTTGATTCAGAATCTAACATTTTGAAACTATAGTGATACATTTAGAAAGGAAAAATTATCGCTTGAGGCGGGATTTGAACCCGCGGCCATAGGGTGTCATGCCCTATTGCCCTAACCGCTGAGCTACTCAAGTCCCGCCTGAAGAGACGAAATTAACCTTTCCTTATTATTAACGTCGTATAGTTCTGCCACGCATGGCTAATGCTATATAAATAAAATCAATATTGAAACTAGTTTTTAAAAACTCTGCATCTGTTCTAAGTTGGTTTTAAGCCTGTTTTGTTGTTTTTAGTATATTTTAACGACATTGACAAAACTCCACATTAAGTTTAATTAGCTTAGAACAGAGGCGTCCCTCAGGGAGGATGTTACAGCCATGTGACGGTAGTCAGTTAAAAATTATGGTTATTTTAGTAATTAATGCGTTTACGACTTTTTTACTGGGCGGAGATAGTTACTTCCAGATTTTAGCTATTTTTTACAAGCTTTAGCTTGCACTGTATGTATGTATGTTTGTTCGGGTGGAATCTTGCAACTCAATTTTGAAGCAGATATCTTCAAGCGATTGAGCTGAAATTTTGTATACACGTTTAGTTTGGATGACATGCATGGTTTGCTGTGTGACGTCATTCTAAGTCCAACATGGCGAAACATACAAAATGGCGGACAAGTGATTTTTAAAGCACTCCTACAATATGGCTATCAAATGAAAGGACTTGCTGAGAATAACTCGAAAAATAAAGTCACGTCACTTTAAATCCAATATGGCGGACTCCTAAAAGCTTGTCTTTTTAACAAGTAAGTTATTTTATTGTAACTTATATTAGTTTTAACAGGTTTTGAAGATCGCTATACGGCAAATTTTCAAAATGGCGGAGATAAGGGGGTTAAAAAAGTAACAAAATCATATTTCAGCCATTTCGAAAACAGTTATTTTCTTTGCTAGGGTATGCTTCCTTACCTGCTCAGCGAGACATAGATCGGCAGAGTAGCCATCGTACTCCTGCGAGAATCTGTGGAGAAATCAATATTTTATTTAACATTAGGAAGATGCAACTGAAACGACCCAGTTGGCGCAGTGGACAGGTGTCTGCCCTCTGCGCCGTGGGTCCTGGGTTCGATTCCCGGCAGAAGCACAAATTCCTTTCCAAGGGATATTTGTGCTTCTGGTTCTGGGTGTAATGTGGGTGTGATGTGAATGTTTCCGGCACCCACGATAAAGTCTTTGAACTTAGTGTGCGTTTGTTTGTTTGTTGTTTGAAACGTTAGCTTGCGCAGTTATATTGATGTTTATTATTGTTCTTAATATATTTAAAGTGCTAATTGAACTGCTCGTTGGCTTAGTTGGATGGCGTTCGCCTACTAAACAGGGTTCGATTCCTGGCGGGAACACAAGTTTTCAAGTTTTCAAATTTGAGTTCCTGGTTCTTTTTGTGATTGTGTGTAAGCTGAATGTTTCCACACTATACCTATATCATGTATTTTGTAACTGGCTGCCCGTGTGATTTAACCTTTGGCCCAAAATATTTGCTAAAGGTAACTTACCTATTGCAAGGGCATGTCATGCTTCGCAGATTTTATTTAGAGTATAGAACCTTATTTTTTTTTTTTTTTTTTTTTTATGCAGAATAGGCATGCATTTGACCACTACCTCACCTATTGGGTACAACCTCATGGTATAAGGACACCATACGAAACCCAATGAGGTTCTATACTCTAAATAAAACCTACGAAGCATGACAAGACGATAACGATTTTCAATTGCCGCCATTTTGACCGGATGCGGTAGGTATCCATAGACAATACCGCGATTCGACAAGCGCTCCATCTATTGTTCCGAGTCAGATAACACAATGGGCGTTTTTATTGCTTTATTTTGGGGTAATATGGTGTAAATTACAGTGTTAAGTTAATGCGAGCTTATATAGACTAGGTAGGCAAGACATTATTGTTAAGTTTTTTTTATGTGAGTACGTTAATGTCAATTGTTATTGTAACAAATAAATCACAACTTTTTTTTTTTTTCTTTATTTATGGCTTCGCTATATATGTGCGATTGGCGAGTAAATTCATAAATTATAAAATATTTAGAGATATAAATAAAATATTTAGAGTAATAACTTCAAGTTTTTTAGTACTAAAACCAGTCCTGGTAACCAGAACTTGACAGGACGTAAATTTTAAAAGAGTTGTGGCCCAGTCATAGCTATGACATTCCCTAGTAAAGTGGTAGAAACTGTACTAGAACTTCTATTGTAGTTTTGGAGAGAAACTCACGTTCTTAATTTTTTTATGATTTGCCTATACTAATGCACGTTCACAAACTATTGACGGTTAATAATTCACCATTGTCACACATGAGCTCTCGAAGAATCACAACTTTTGGGAGATAACAACAAAATCAACTACGCTATATTTTTAATTTTGGCGGTAATTTTTTTTTTCTTTTATTTCAAAAACGCTTATATATTTACTTATGAATTTTCTATCAGTAATGAAAATATATGTAGATTGTACATCGAGAAAGTTATAAGTACTTACTAACTTCAAAAGCATTCAATTTTTCTTTTCCATACCGAAATCATTATAATCACTTAGCACGGCCTTCACTCGGAATGTTTATCTTGTTAAAACGCATGGGGTTGAAATGAGGGGTTGATAAAATCGATATTTGGTATTCATTTTCACGCACTAAAAGCAAAGTTAACCTTTATTTGTTTTGGCGCCGCTTATCATGTTAAGTTCTCAGGGGCTGCATACTTCTATGAATCACACTAATATTATAAATCAGAAAATTCGTGTGTAAATGTGCAAGTGTGTAAGTATGTTTATTTACGCCGTAAGCTGAACGGATTTGGATGAAATTTGGAATGTACATAGCTTATACTAATTAATAGGCAGGCTATTTTTTAATACTTATGATAAACGCAGGTGAAGCCGCGGGGCACGGTTAATTATACTATAATTTTGAATAGGAATAGATACACAAAATTTGGAGAAACAGCTATATTCTTCCCTAGGAGACTTTGAAAGGCTCGCTGGTGTTCGTTACGCGTCTGCCTTCAAAGCGGGTTCGATTCTCGGTTAGAACACCAGTTTTCTCCCCAAGGGGAATTTGTGTTTCTAGTTCTGGATGTAATTGTGTATGAGATGTGCAATTTTCCGGCACGGATACAAGTCTTCGAACTTAGTGTAAGGCTGTGTACGAATGTGAAAGCGTTTATGCTAATGTACCTATACCATGTAGGAAACATAGTATAATAATAACACATTCACACTTACAGCCTCTCGCTAAGTTAATGACTTGTTCACAAAACAATGACGTTACACACATAATTACACACAGAACTAAAAGCATACATATAGGTTGCCTGGGAAGGAAAATTACCCCTGCTGGGAATCGAACTCAAGACCCACGGCAAAGTCGCAAGACGCAACTATATAATTGTTAGTATAGTACGTCCATAACCGTTAGTACTACGAGTATGTAAGTAAACTTAAACAAATTGTTTTATAATACACACATATATTATTTTAACAATAAAATGTCTCGCAACTTACCCTAATATTTAAAAGGTATAATTCCAAAACAACAAACAATCACATGACTAAAATCCCAAAAGTCCCGAAACACTGGCACAAAAAGTCAAAACAAAAACAAAACGTGCAAAATCGAATTTCGAAATAAACGTTCCCGATACGTCACGCGCGTCCCGCCATTCATGATTGTCTATGGTCGAAAATGGCGGCTGTTTATTTTTACTCCTTCGAGAGCTTGGCATGGGGTTGCGATGGTGTAATTTGGAGCAACAAGTGGTATTATTCGATGCGCGCATGCGTGGTGGTCGCGGTAAGAGTACGCAAATAAGCGGTTATTTGTAGGGCGATTTCGCGTGGGGTAGAAAATAGAAACTGTAGACACAGCCAGCTACTAGTTATAGGAGAAAATTAATGTGGTTCAGTAGTTTTTATAAACATTTCTATCAATCAATGCTCTATGGTAGAAAGTTTTTTACTGGTTGAAGATGCTATACGGTATATTTTCATTACACTACAACCTTTTTTTTGTGTCTTTGCAAACTCATTGGCGATGATAAGCTAGTGGATTCCAAATTGCGGTGCTCAATCACCGACACAAGGTCGCAAGCGTATCGGTATTCTACAGTTTACATTTTGGTGAGTTGCATAGGATTTAGGTACACGAGCTAATTCTCCCAAGCCCGTTTTACTATCTAACAACAAAACAAACTGTCTTACGTCATCCATATATGGTTCATAGTTCCAGTTCGCTTGAAGCGTTTCGCTTCTGCGTTTATAATCTGTTCTGCAAAGGAGTGGAACACATAGTTATACGGAAATGAGGTCATCCCTATGAACACATCCTCTACTTATTATATTTTATATAATGTGGTCTTTTTAATAAAACCTCTCAGTAATTATTAACTCCTATTTATTTTTTAGGCCACTACCAATTTTCCAAAAATCACTCTTGAATATTGAAACACTGATTACTAAGTGTGAAGAAAACGTCTAATCTAAATCTAAAAGTAACTCAATGAAATGTACCATTTCAATCATCATATAATATTTACCAATTTAATAAAATTAAACACCATAAAAATTGTACCATTTTACCATTAATAATACAAAAGGTATATAGAGCATGCAATTCAGAGAGGCAAGCCGGCATGATGGGAACGCTACCCACTGGTAGTGGGCTTGAGCACTTGAGTTACCTATAAGCTCGATGACTTGTAGGTAACTTGGGTCTTTGCTGTATATAATTTTAGTTTAGTTTAAGGAAATATAGGCAATCGGCCCGTACATAGAGAATTAAAAAAAAAATGGTACCAGTGATTTGTATCAGTTTTCCCATTCATTAGAAACTCAATAGTAAAACTGGTACATTACTCAAATGTGTCTTGATAAACTAAATATATTTACTTAGTTTCGATTTTAGTTTAATTTAGTCACAACTTAGATTTTGTAAGTTAGTTGTTAAGTATTTAAGATTTTTTACCGACTTCCCAAAAAAGGAGGAGGTACTCAAGTCGACTACTTTTTTTTTATGTGTTTTACCTCATAACTTCTCTCCACGTGAGCCGATTTCGAATTATTTTTTTTAGTTTGAAAGGTGTTGCTTTTTAATTAGTTCCATTTAAATTTGATCAAGATCTGATCAGTAGTTGTTGAAATATCGTCAATAATGTCTACTCTAACTTTTGTGACTAATCATGCGTACTTTGACGATGTTCTCGTTTACCCGACTTCAAAAGTTACCTCGTAACTTCTTTCGTTGTGATTTTGATGATTCTTTTTTTATTTGAGAGCTGGTGCTTTTAATGTAGTCCCATTGAAATTTGATCAAGGTTTGATCTTTAGTTTTTGAGTTATAGTCAATAATGCGTGTTTATACATTAAATCTGATCAAGGTTCCGATGATAAAGCGGTGAAGTCGGTTTTTTTAAGCTTTGCTTGCGTTTAATTATGTATGAAATAGAATAAAAACTTACCTTAAAAAAATCACTCAATCGTTTGATATGAATTTGGAAAGCTGTTTGGTTTGGAATCATCGTATCATTCGAGCTTACCAAGTTCAAGTCAGGCCTAGCTTATACGTAATGTTTCCAAAGCTCGAAAGCTTTGAGACTATAAAGTCCGTCCGTCTGTCTTTCAAGCCGACAGGAATCATGCTCGGCAGAGCACGACGAGCCTTATGGAGCTTATGGATGCATGGGTTAGGGACCATTACTTGCAGGCATCGCTGCTTAATGTAACATATTATTATACATGGTGTTGCTTATAGATAATAGGCGATCGCCCCGAAATGAGATCTCGCGCCTACATTTTGTGTAATAGAGGAAAAAATTAATGTATAACTTTTTTTATAATAATTGTTTGATTTTTGTATATGTTGTTTTGTTAGTGAATGTAACGAATATTATATGACAGTAAATTTATTTTTTTGAGGTAGAACTCGGGTCCAATCATGTCTAACAATAGTGTTTTTATTGTCATAGCAAATAGTTATTTTCCAACATAGTTTTTTGTTTTTTAAGTTTTTGTTATTGTAGAACAGGAAGACAACAAAATATATTTTGCCCTCTTAATATTTTTAACATCGTTTTAATTGCCATAAGCGTCTGAAACATAAAAGTTATTCGCTTCACAGAAGCGCTAAATGCCTCTAACAGAAGGACGGACGGACAATGTTCTAAACCAACAAAGTCAATTTAGATGTCTCGCTTCGCTCGATCAACCGTGTACCCATATGTGTATATGTATTATGTATGTAGCCCGCAATAATAATAATTTGTAAAAATATCCAAAAATCTGCTTCATCACTAAATATAAAGTAATAATCAAATCAATCAAATCAAAATCGTTTATTCACATGGGCCCCATAGAGGCACTCATGAAAGTTAATGAATCTATTGCCAGATTCGCAAAATTACAGCCATCTCGAGAAGAACCTGGCAAGAAACTCGGCGGCGCATTTTCTTTTTCATTCATTTTTTTTAAAAATCATTCTTAATTTCTAATACATAATTTTCTAAACCTAGGTGTTATTATGGTAGTCGCTAGAAAGAGTCTGTGCAGTTTGCCTCCATGCATCCTTGTCATTAATATAGTCTGTAGTCTTATAATAAGCTTTTTTAATTAATGCCCGTTTTATTACAGATTTGAACTTTCCCAGTGTATCTCAATAGTAACATAACACAAACGCTCTCACACTCACAACCCCACACTAAGTTCGATGACTTCTGTCGTGGATGCCGGAAACATGCACATCACACACACAATCACAACCAGAACCAGAAAATAGTATGTCCTTATATGGTGGAAGTAGGAACACTTCATCCATTCTTCGAGAATACTTCTAGGTACTATACAAAATTATTTTATACAATTCACACCCTGTACAGCAGCATAGTTTTTATTAGAAGCGTGCCATCATAAGGCCAGAGGTTCAAGTGGTACTGACCCTGGCACGAGTCGCGTAAAAACTAGAATAATTTATATTATTCCTGGACTAGAAAGAAATCAGCAATTCTTAGCAATGAACAATATTTTTTTTAAAGAATTTCAATGTGTCATGTCGTGCGTGACGAATATACCTTTTTTTTTATTGTGACTTCACAATCTTGTGCATTTAGTCAGTGTCAAGTTAAAATATTTCAAGTGGAACATATTTCATTGACTTGTGACTAGGACTTTTAATATGAAATACACTTGAAATATTTCATTACTAAATTAATAGGAAAAAAAACATGTCGTAGACAGCCCTAAGTGCAGCAACTATGTTATGGTAAAACTTAAAACTGACTATCATAATTAAATGCGTGCACAGCATTCCGTGTGTGTGCTGCAGACCGTTGAAGAGTTCCTGTATATGAAGCTAATCCTGGATGTCGACTCAGGTCGCACTTACCATATAAATGCGTTGTCATCAGAACTTAACCAACATGTACAAATATAAGAGGAAGTGGTTCTAATTTAGCTTGCAAGATTTGATCTAAGCTAACATACAGACATTGCAAGTTAATAAAAAGCTTATAGAGTCATTTAAACGCAAGAAAGCTTAAAAATCCCGCCTACACCACTTTATCTTCGAAACCCTTAATTAATTAAACACTTACACACACTAATTAATTATAGGAGGATCAAAAACTACTGGTCAGATCTTGATCAAATTTAAATTGAACCACGTGAGGAGCACGCTTTCAATTAATAATTACGCAAGCAAAGCTTAAAAAACCGACTTCAAAGCTTATATTTTGGTTGTGGCTGGATCGATTTCGATAAAATTTATATGGTACCACCTCTGATTTACTAAAAAAAAACATCAAAATCGATTCATAATTGGCGGATATATCGTGTAACATACAAAAAAAAACATAGTCGAATTGAGAACCTCCCTTTTTTATGTCAGTTAAAAATACATTATTAATATCGGTTCTCCTAGAAAGAAGTTATGAGGTAACACGATAAAAAAAATTGAATAGTTGTATTGAGAACCTATTCCTTTTTTTGATGTTGGTTAAAAAGACAATCATACACAATGATTTCATTGATTAATATAATTGGTTAAAGTCGTCAAATAAAGATAGGAAAATAAAAGCAAAACATATATCAGTGGATTGAATAATTATGGATTTATTTTCTAAATAATTCGTCATAACATCATGAATTGTATATAATAAGGCAAACTATTACAGCCATTATGATATTAGAATATTACACTGAGAATTATATATGTTAAATAATATGTATTATGGGTGTATATGTAATTATTTTGTAAATATTACTAAATAATTAAAGTCAGATAAGATTACAAAAGGGAATTATTGGTTTAATAGAAATATTATAAATACAATGAAAAAATAAATGAATAATTAATATTCTAAAAATAAATTTAAGTAACATTTATTAATCGTTAATATTATGTAATAAAATATAAATTATTATTAAAAAAAAATCTAATAATTAAAATCGTTTTTTACTCGGCGAAACAAAACGTTGTTGGTCCTGTATACACTGATATTTGCTGCATCCACATATATTTCGCGGAGGGTCTGAAATACAGAGGTTTTTATATTGTCAGTGAGAAAAGACAAGCAAGCACGCCTGACGGTAAGCGAAACACCCACCTAAATACATCCGCTTGAAGATGCTATCAATATAATTGAAACGCAAGCAATGCTTGGATAATTAAACGCAAGCAAAGCTTAAAAAACCGACTTCACCGCTTTATCTTCGGAACCTTGATTAGATTTAGAACGCATATTGCACACGCATTATTGACGATAACTCAAAACTAGAAATCAGATCTTGAATACAGTCGATTTGTGTACCTCCTGAATTGAAATACAGTCGATTTGTGTACCTCCTCCTTTTTTGGGAAGTCGGTAAAAACCGATTTCATCGCTTATATTTCAGTTTTGGCTTGACCGATTTCGATAAAATGTATATGGGACCATCTCTGAAGTATACTCTACTAAGAATTTTAAGAATCGATATTAATTGGCGGAGATATCGCGTAACATACATACAAAAAAAAACTTACAGTCGAATTGAGAACCTCCTTTTTTGAAGTCGGTTGAAAATTTAAAATCGTTTATTCACATGGGCTCCAAAGAGGCACTCATGGAAATTAATGACTCTACCACCAGATTCTCAAAATTGCAGCCATCTCGAAATGAACTTGGCAAGAAACTCGGCGGCGCATTTTTTCATTTCTTTTTTAAACATTCTATGACTCTCCTCCTAAATCCTATTTACATAAAACATGACAAGGAGCTGGTCTGATGATGGAGCGGAAGGTGGCCATGGGAACTTTGTAATAAAACGACAAAACTCCATATCGAGTTCGGTCTCGTTTGATTCGTTCTACGAGTTCTTTAGATCTATAACTTTTTAGTTCTTTTTTACTAACAACTAATAAAAATAATTGATAAAGCAATCAGTTTCGGACAATTAAAAATTTTACGAGACATAGACAATAGATCATTAAATCATGGCTGCTGTTAAGGATTGTCTACTTAATAGCGAGCGTTTTCTTATTTTGAATTTCCCATACATTTTTATCCCTTTTAATTGCATTCATATAAGAAAATAATTTTATTCCTGTATTATATCTGTAACTAAAAAAAACAATTTTAAATCTCACGCATATTACTTACTATATAGCCGTGCCCTGCGGCTTTACCCACGTTTATCAAGTTAAAAAGTAGCCTATGTGTTAAACCAATATTAAGCTATGTACATTCCAAATTTCATCCAAATCCGTTTAGCCGTTACAGCGTGAACACACACACAAAATTCGGATTTATAATATTAGTATGATTATTTAAGTTAAATTGTTAATATTAAATTTATTCGATAATTTTACGTCATATGTACCTTCGGTCAAATCATCATTATAGTACAGCAGGATAGCTGGTATATGCGTATTGTCCGGAAGGTCCAGGTCGCTGAATCGCTCGCGTTCATCCAGGATGCCATTTTGCTCCAGGGTTTTGTTGAAGCAGATCTTCCGTCCCAGGTACCGCCAGGAGTATGAATGCGCGTGGGAGTTGTGAGGGAGGTACCGAATCATGATCTGATAGATTGTCTCTTCGGAGCATACTTCCAGGGTTACTGTGGAACCTGAAATTACAGTTTGTGGTAAAATACGTGTTCCTGTCCGAGATATCTCCATTCGGTTCGCTCGAAGAGTTTTGCCTTTACGTTCATCATCCGTAGAGCGAAGAAATGAAACTCATTGCCTCCGTCATTGTTTTCTGAGGGGTATAATCTGGGAGTCTTCAAATCAAGAGTGAATAGGTATCTTCTAGGTAAGCATGTCGCATCTTCGGACGCATCATCTAATGGTCAAATGCTTGCCTATTTAACACAAAAAATAAAAAAACACTAGTCTCATGCAACATTTTTGACCGACTTGAAAAAAGGAGGACGCTTTCAATTCGTCGGAATCTTTTTTTTAATGTATGTTCAATTATGATAACTCGAAGATGCCTGGACCGATTTGGATTTTTTTTTGTTTCATGTGGTTCCATTTAAATTAGATCAAGATTTATCGAGTAGTTTTTGAGTTAACCTCAATAACGAGTATTTAATTCATTTAATCTGATCAAGGTTTCCGAAGATAAAGCGGTGAAATCGGTTTTTTTAAGCTTTGCTTGCGTTTAAAGTAAAGACAATGTTTATGGTTCTGGATCCGCAGCTCTCGCTTTCTAACCGAGAAATTTATTAATGAGACCTATAGTATAGTTTTTTTTATTCTATATAGGCAAACATTTGACTACTATCTCACCTGATGAAAAGTGAGCTTGTTTCGAAGATACCTGTTCGAGATTTAAGGACTCCCAGATTATACTTCTGGGGAAACACAGAGTCGGCCACAGAGTTCCTTAGCAGTAGGTACGTATAATAAATATGGAAACAAAACGCTTCGTGGAAATCAACCATAAACAAATGTTGCATGGGTGGTAAAAAAGGGATGGGGGATGAATTATATCATGCAATTTCGTGGCACTGTCTCCGAAATTTGCCTATCCTATAAAATACTGACAGAGTTGCGACCCTGCGACGACGTTCTAGGCTTTTAAGCTTCGCATTCATCTCTTTGATGCAGATTATTATGATGTTGGAATAATGGACAGTAATTCCTGAACTAATTTAAAGACTGCGCCATAAAGGACGCATATGGTTCGAACACATCGGCGTGCGGGTTCCCACGTCCCTGCACGCCATCCGTTCGAGCCATGCGCGTCCTGAGTGCCGAAGTCTTTGTATTGTATTGTATTGTATTTATGACTTGTACTATTCATATTGAATCGCTTATTTACACGTACGAGTATATTCGAATATCGAATTCTGTAACGTTTTAAATAAACGCTTTCACACTCACTGACAAAATTAAGTTCAAAGATTTGTATCACATCCGGAATCAGAAAAACAATTGTATTCCCACCTAGAATCAAACCCGATATTCGCTGTTTAAAGCAAATGCGTCATACTACTCCAACGGGCACTTCGTTTGCATGGAGTATTTGAATACTAATATAATTACATACAACACATATAATAATTACATACACGCATAAACGATTTCACACTCACAGCTGCAAACTAAGGTCGATGACTTGTGCTGTGGGTGCCGGAAACATTCACATCACACACTTAATCACAACCATAACCAGAAACACAAATATTAATGGGGCAAACCTTGTGTTCCTTCGGGAATCGAACCAGATACCCGCTGCTTAGAAGGCGAACGCACACCTAACTTAAAAAAATGGGCAACTATCTATTATAATCACTTAATATCCTTACCAGTTAAAGCATTAGTGATCCTTATCGGCCTCGTCTTCGCCGTAGCCTTCCCTACCACGAGACTTTCATCTTTCCACCAGGGCTTGCTCATCGGCCGCCACCTGGTGGAGGGCACCACGGGCTGCCTGTGCCCGGGTCCGAACCGGTAGTAAGGCACGACGATGCCGGTATGAGGATGCGTGTAGTACACCATGTCATCCCCCTTGAACCAATGGCTGACGTCCTTGCCAGCGAAGGCGATCATTGCGGAGGCGAGCTGTGAGATAAAGTTAAGGGGTAGGTATTTTTTTTTAATGACATACCAATTTTATTTGGTACACCATTGGAATTAATTATTATAATTTTAAACTAAACTGCTATAGTAGTATACTAAGAATGTATCCAATAACACTTTTCTTGCTGTTTCTTTGAGGGAAGACATTTTGACCTTGTGTTCTTTGTTAAAAGCACTCACTGTATTACACTGTCGCATCAGTACACTAACTCAAAAGTTCTCTTGAGTCTTCTCTAACTGCTAGGCCTGTGAAGATGATAATATTAAGGTGTAGAAGATAATATTACGTGTATAAGATAATATTAAGGTATATAAGTTAATATTAAGGTGTAGACGATAATATTAGGTGTAGAAGATAATATGAAGGTGTAGACGATAATATTGAAATGTAGAAGATAATACTAAGGCGTAGAAGATAATATGAAGGTGTAGACGATAATATTGGGGTGTAGACGATAATGTTAAGGTGTAGAAGATAATATTAAGGTCTAGAAGATAATACTAATGCTTTATGTAATGAAACTATTAAAGAAGAAAGAACGAAAGAAAATAGTATATGTGACTCCGCAAAATAGAGAATATAACAACCAATACGTTTACACACAGATCCACACTAAGTTTGACGACTTGTCTCGTGGGTTCCAAAAACATTCACAATCACAGAACCAGAAACACAAACTTCCCTTGGATCAATATTTATGTCTCCGGGAATCAAACCCGATTCCCGCTGCTTAGAAGGCGGACACGCACCTAACTAAGCCAACTAACTACGCTACTAAATTAACGGATGTATCTTTTTTTTATTTTATTCTCAATAGTCTAGCATTAGAGCACTATCTCACCTGATGGAAAGTGACCATGTGGTCGAAGATAGAGCATGCTCGCCTAGAAGATACCTTGAACAGGTATCTTCTCGAGACTTAAAGACTCCTAGATTGTACTTATCAGGAAACACAGACTCGGGTAAAGAGTTCCATTCCTTAGCAGTACGTATAATAAATATATAACTAGTAGTATATAGGGTGTATGGTAGAGGGTAAGCCAAACGTGGTGGACGTGTAGTTGGACCTATTTGGAAAATACAAGTTTGTGTAAAAAAGCCGCTAGGTGTTGTTTTTTTTATCGTTGATTTTGTTAGCTTAGAGCGAATAATTTATGCATTGTAGGATCTAAAAGGGCCTTAAGTAGACCAAAAGTACATCTGAGGCCATTACAATAAATAAAAATGACCAGAAACATGCACGAATATAAAATATTATGGCAAAAGAGTAAACCTTTAAAGAAAATTAAAAAAAATAACAATAAAAAAAAACTATAACACCTAGAGGCTTCTACGCGAACTTGTATTTTTCAAATAAGTCCAATTACACATCCAGCACGTTTGGCTAACCCTCTACCAAACATCCTGTATATTATTATGACAAAGAGAAAGTTCTAAAAGTTCTCACCCTCTTAGCATCACAATACTGGTATCCCCTCTTGAAGCACGGACATTGCTCCACGCATTCCTCGTTACAGAACCAGTTCTTCACCTCACAGCTGCAGGCCTTCATGCACTGGCAGATCTTGAAATGCTCCTCCACCCAATTGGTAAGGTCGTACACCTTCAATTGTTTAATGAGACTATACACGCGTTTCAAACATAATCATCATTTCTGTAGGTACCTATTATACAAGGTAATTTGTAAAATACCAGACATCTCTTATGACATAATTCCATCCATATTGAGACCAACTTCTTTCGAGGTACATCTACTAAATCTGGTTTCTAAATTTATGACTTTTCAAGTAAATTTTAAAAATTATTATTTATCTTGTTGGTGTGTATATTACGAGACGCGTCGCGACGGCGCGTGACGATGTTCTTTGCAGGACAGTTTAGTAAAACAACTTTTAATTACTAGCCGTGCCACGCGGCTTCGCCCACTATTATCAAGCTAAAAAGTAGCCTTTGTGTTAATCCTAGGTAAAAGCAATGTACATTCCAAATTTTATCCAAATCCGTTCAGCCGTTAAAGCGTGAAGAGGGAACAAACATACATACACAAGTACACACTAACTTTCGGATTTATAGTATTAGTAGGATTAGGAAAGATACATTGTATAGGTATAATTAATGTGAAAATATAAATTGTGTGTGTGATGCGAATGTTTCCGGCACCCGCGACACAAGGAATCTTAGTGTGGGGCTGTGAGTGTGAAAGCGTTTATTATGTTTATAATGATGACGGCAAATAAAGCATTTAGACAAAAAATAGTAGAAACCTTACAAGAAATCGTAGGTACATACAAATTTTTTATATAAAGGCTTCAATGGGCGATCTTATCGATTAAAGCCATCTATCTCTCCCAGTCAACCTTTGAAATTCGATATTGAAATAGACATCAAGGAGTAGTGTCGGGTCTATTCATACTACTGACTACCAACTACTTATTACTACACAGAGTGGTACTGAGCACGTAGGTGCTACAGGTAGATAGATAAGGCTTCTGTATTACCTTCCCGTTCATGGAGACCCAACAGTCATTTCTAGTGTTGTGAACGGCGATCTCAGCCGGCGTGTACCATTCTTGCTTTGTGTAAATCATTTTATAAATAAATTTTATAAAACAACCGATGGATTGGGTATATTTTATTATTTTTGCGACATATTCATAAACAAAGATAATGTTATTACTCAGATCAGAGATAAATAAGATATATACCCAAGGACTCAGATATATGTTTCCGGTATAAAAAGTTCCTCTATGACTTCCAAAGAGAATGTAAACGGAGTAATTACATTATCTTTGAATGTAGTCACTAAGATTGTCATTTCAACTACTTCAACTACAAAATCATTGCTTCCCTTGATTGCTTCAATGACTGTTGTCATTCATGTCATTGATATAACAACACAACATCGGGATAGGAAACAAACCTACGGATTACTTTAGCTACAACATCCTTGCAACAAAATGTACAAAATGACAAAACCCGACTGCGTAAACTGTGAACTACTCAGACTAAAGGTGTGTGTTCTACTCATCGAGATAGGAAACAAACCTACGGTTCGAGTTCTACTCGATAGGTTTGGTATTTTTTTTAAACATCTTATTACTATTTCGCGCCAAAAATCCGCCATTTTGTTTATTGCTATTTTTTCAACGCTAATTACACTTTTTTTAAATGAATCTAACGATACCTTAACTTTTGAAATCCAGCCTATGTGTTATCCCGGAACCTAAACGATATTCATTCTAAATTTCATCAAAATCGGTTAATTTGTTACGGAGATATGTGGTAACAAACATTCACACACACAAACTTCCGCATTTATAATATCAGTAGGATAGGATAGTAGGATTTTGTTTTGCGGTCTCACAATGACATTGGCGAAATTGTGGTGGCGATACCACTAAAACCACAAAATAAAATTACAAATTGGGGGTTAAAATCAAACTACAATCTTCGTAAATAAAATATAATTTATTATTAAACATAATACACATCTCATAATGCAGTTGGCAGTATGTAAAACTGTACACTATTTGTTTACATTTTTAAAAGCAGTCTTTCCCGACGTAATGTTATATAATAAACATTGACAAATAATTGAACTATCTATATACTTAATGATATCTAAATCAAAGTATATTTTGTATTTGTATTTGTATTTTGTATTTGAAAAAGTACATAACAATTTTAATAAAACGGCTTATTGCAAAAGTACAGTATTATACAGTGCAGATCATTTATTCCTCTTTGTGTGTGGTCAAATTGTTACCTAAATGAATATTTCTTACACATTCGAAGCATAATAAGGAATATGCATGATACCAATATATTTTGTATTTGTTTAAGTCTAAAGTGAAAAGGTATCTTCTAGGTAAGCCTGCTTCATCTTCGGCCGCATCATCACTCTCCATAAGGTGAGCGGCCGAATGCTTACATATCTATCATAAAAATCATATGTATTTAATTGCTTTTTACGGCAGCCATGATTGAATCGCGGACGTCACAGAAAGAACTCAAAATGGCGGCGTTTAAAATTGCACGAACCTGATTGCATTTTCTAATATTTGTTTCGGTAAATGTTATATTATGGTGTTTTTTTTTACTGGCAATGAATTAACCCAAACAGTCGAATATAAATATGCATATTCCCTTTTATTCAGAACAACGATAAGAGGTACTTTATGGTAATCTTTCGTTACCATTACCTCTCGCATAAGTGTTTAAATACATCAATGCAGGTATTTTAACTCTGTATCAAACTGAAATATACACTCGCTGCTTAAATTTTTTTTTTTAATTATTTCATGACCATGGATGCATAGTCCTTCAGTCGAAATATTAAACAAATATTAACAATTTCTATTTTTCATAATAAAAGTCTTAGTCACAAGTCACAGTCAAAGTCAAGTAGTCAGTCATAGTCAAGTCATGCCCTAGTAAAGTGGTAGAGACTTTACTAGAACTTCTATTGGAGTTTTGGAGCGAAGGCGAAAATCACGTTTTTCAACTTTGTATGACTTGCCTACACTTATGCACGTTTACTAAGTATTAACGGTTAATAATCCACCATTATTACACATTAACACTCGAAGAATCACAGGTTTTGGAAAATTATACAAAATCAACAACGCCATTTTTTCACTTTCGCGGCAAAACTCCCTGCTTAGATATGGGTGAGAATTATTGTTAACATCTGTTATCAGCTTTCGACACTGCGTCGTATAAAAATGGCGGCAAAGCGCGGATAACCGTTCACCACATAAATACATATTACTATAATTATGTACTATACATTTGCACTGTTCACTGTCAGCTGTATTAGAGCTGGGCTTTCTGGAGGGAGTATGAGAAGGTCACTGAAATCAGGCTTGCTTGAGGTCCTTGTACAGATGTCGTCTTTGAATGGTGGTCCTTGGAAATACTAGAATCCTCACACGGTACTTATGAACCTGTAAAGTATATAATATCATGTCAACTATATACCCATGCTCATATTATAAATTCGATAGAATCTGTTAATCCTACCACAATAGAACATAAACATAAACTCTTACACACTCACAGCCCCACACACACTAAAAACAGCATTCAGCAATCTAGATGAAATTTGACCTACAACTCAAACATTGCAGACTACTCTTTATCCAGACCAATTTGGGCTAAGCCGGATAGTTAGAAGCCGCAAATGGATCTAGGCTGGCTAGCTACCACTAATAGTACAGTCGGAGTTTACCATCATCATTCATTTTACATGAACAACACCAGACTTCCACTGTCTTACCCCGAAAGGCAAGGCCTGTGACGGTAGAAGCTTACGGAATCACTTTAGATGTAAGGTCTGTGATGGTAGAAGCTACACTGAATCACCTGTTTCTACTTTCTAGATGCAAAGCCTGTGACGGTAGGAGCTTCACTAAATCGCCTGTTTCTAAATGTAAGGACCATGACAGTAGAAGCTTCAATGAATCACCTGTTTCTAGATGCAAGGCCTGTGATGGTAAGCTTCACTGAATCACCTGTTTCTAGATGCAAGGCCAGCGATGGTAGAAGCTTCACAGATACCATTGTTTCTAGATGCAAGAGTTATTATGGTCGAAGCTTCACTAAATAACCCATTTCTAGATCTGAATAATCGGTAGAAGGTTGTTTCTATATGCATTAACAGTGACAGTAGAAGCTACACTGAATCACTTGTTTCTTTTTGCATATGACGGTATTAGTTACACTAAATCACCGTTTTTCTAGATGCTTATGAGGGTATAACCTTCATCTAAATCACCTAATTTGGAACAACTCAGTCGGCGACCCAGAGCAATCCTATGCTACATAAAGGAGCTGGGATGGCTAGGATAGTTGAATTCTAGATAATATAAGCTTCACTAACTTTGTCATGATGTGGCGGGTGCTTGGTGCGGCACTTGCGACAGATGCTTGACAATATCAACCCAGTCCCAGCCGCGGGGCTTCTCCCCTCCCCGCCCCATCTCTGCGCGGTCCCACGCGCGCCTCTTTTGAGCCTTTGTGAGCTGCTCCTTTCTGTCTATGACTTTCTTTTCACCCTGAAAACAATCATAAGAGACAGGAATTAATACAATAATTACTTAAATATTATAAATTATATTTAGTGGTAAGTTTATTAAATAAGTAGGTATAGTTGAACTGTCCATTGGCTTGGTTGGGTGAACGTTCGCATTCTAAGCAGGGATATCGATCGGATTCGATTCTCCCAGGAACACAAAATTTCTCTCCAAGGAAAATTTGTTCTTCTGAAACTGGTTGTGATTGTGTGTGTGATGTGAATGTTTTCGGCATCCACGACTCTAGTCATAGAACTTAGAGTGGGGATGTTATTTGAAATCGTTAAAAAATTTCTTCAACAGAGCTAAAAATCCTGATGTTAGTTCAATGGACAAGCAAGCATTGATAATAACTTCGTAATTACCTGGTCAGGGTCATTGATAGCGATCTTCTCTACCCTGGCTATCACAGCCTCCTCTGCTTGTGCAGCGAGAATCTCCGTTACCTTCTCCTTGAGACATTCGAACAGAGTGTAAGTCATTGCACACCCGACCCATTGCTCTGCTTCTTCATTAACTATTGTAAGTACTTTTTGTTTTACCGCTGGTATTCTGTAAAAGGTGAGAAATTTTTAAATAATATATTAAAGCACATAATTTCACATATTTTTTTCCTTATATCATTAATTTTATTACACCACCATCCCTACTTAAATCATTAATTTTATTACATAACTATCCCTTCTAAGTAGATAAAGTGAAAGGCCTATTGGGGGTGGCATGGTCATGTCTGACCAAACCCTCGTTTTAATATAAAGAAAGAATTAAAAAAAAAACCCTACTTATCATGCATATTTTCATCCAAAGGGCCATCTGAAAGAAATAGCTCTTAGTGATAAGACCGTCTAATGTACCTAATTGAATTGTCAATAAAGTGTTATTGTATTGAATTACAACAACCACAAAACTTTAATTTTAGATTTGTATTTAATTTGTAAAACCAGTTCTCAGTTCACATTCAAATTTACTGCTGAATTAGTTAACTCACAGTCATAAGGTGTCATGTCTTATTGCTCTCGCCACTGAGCTATCCGAGCTAAACCATGACGCCTTAAGCCTTGTTCGGACTATGTTAGTAATGTCACGTAGTAAGTAATTAATTGACTAACATACTAGCTGCTGACCAAAAACCGTTCGCATTACAGTCGAGTATAGTACACAAGTAGCAGCAAATATTTATAAATAAATTTTTCTTTGCCCCAGCGAAACGACTTTTGCGATAGCTAAAACATAATGGATTAACTTGACTAAATGACTTGTTAATCTACTCAATTAAATTTTTTGTTCAGACACGTTTTGTTACTAAATTACACAGTACTCGACTAAATTACGAGCCTATAGTGTGAACCAGGCTTTATAGCCGTGGGTCCAAGTCTTGCTTCAAACAACAGTTTCTCTCTTATATTTACAGCTATACATATGGAACATAATTAGTATTTTATATTAAGGAATGCAACTCTCTGGAACATAAGTATAACTTAGGCCTCTACAAATCAAGAGTGAGCAGGTATTTTCTGGGCAAACTTATCCCACCTTTGACAGCACCCATCAGGTGAGATCACAGTTATGTGCATGCCTATTCCCCATTTAAAATACTCGTTATATTAAGAGAAGAATCAACATTGTTAAATGCTACTCCTTTAAATAAATATATGTACTCACAAGTGCTGATTGTAGAATATGTCTAAATTGAAAGTAGGCTTCTCAGTAGGGTATGTTGGACCCCATGAGATCTCCAGAATGAAGGACTTTTCTCCATCTATGTACTGAAAAATTTAAAGAAGGAAAGGAAGTAAATGATTTTGAACTTTCTATGTAAATCTTACCTAAAAGTATAAATCCGAAAGTTTGTGTGGCTGAATGGATTTGGATTCAATTTGGAATGTACATAGCATATACCTAGGATTAACACAAAGACTACTTTTTAACTTGATCATTGCAGGCAAAGCCGCGGGGCACGGCTAGTTGTATATAATCCTTGCTTTGGAAATAACAAAAATATGATCAACTCAATTATCTTTAAGTCATGAGTAATCAGATATCTTCCAGAACCTTGCCCTCGTCTTTGTTCCCCAAACGGTATAATCTGGGACTCTTTAAGTCAAGAATGAATAGGTACCTTGGCAAGCATGCTACATCTTCTGCTGCATCATTACTTTCCATTAGGTGAGATTGTGGTCAAATAGTTGCCTATCAGGCATAAAAAATAAACATGCTCCATCATCAACCGCATCCGATACAGACCAAAGTGGATTGACTTTTTTTGTAGACAATAAGTAAGATAGAGGTCAAATGCTTGCCTATCCCGAATTAAAAAAAAAGACAAATCAAATCAAAATCGTTTATTTACATGGACCCCAAAGAGGCACTCATGTAAGTTAATGATTCTACTGCCAGATTCGCAAAATTACAACCATCTCGAGAAGAACCTGGCAAGAAACTCGGCGGCGCATTTTTTTTTACTCATTTTTTTTTTAAACATTCTTAATTTACATCAGGCAGTAGAACTGACTAATCGATAATAAGTAGTACCTTTTAGGCAAACACTCTAATATCAATCACACCTTCATTACCATCAGGTGAGAGAGCAGACAACATACATATATATAGTCAAGTCTCTTTCCCATTGGGGTAGGCAGAGACTTCGCACAGGTTACTTACTATGATACTGACACTCGTCTTTCGATTCTTCTACATTTATGATTTTTTCATACATGGTTGTTGGTACTTTCCACCTGGTCCATCTTTCAACCTGGTCAAGATACATTCACTTAGATCAACTGGTAAGGGTTGATCTAAGCAAATGTTCTAACTTTCCTTACATTTATTTTGTGGTTTGTGGTGTTAATATAAAAGTTAATAAACCTATGAAAATCAGAACTATAGCAATATTAGTAATGTAACCACCTACCTTATACTGGTAGGTTTTAGGATCTATTTGTTTGAAATTATCGTCTCCTTCATAGATAGATTTCAACACTTCAATTTCTTCAGTCTGCTGCTCTGCATCGTCAGACATTGTCAATTATGTAACACTGGAAAACAAACAGATTTATGGGTTTACACATTAAAGGTACCCGGATGACCGAGCTTTGCTCGACTGAAAACAAGGACAAAACGACGTTTTCTAAAATTAAAACCTAGCTAGATCAAAATCGTTGTTTCCAGGTCTAGTGTGTTTACCAGCTTCGAACACATCGTCACTTACCATCACGTGAGATAGTGGTCAAACACTAGCCTGTCACAAATAATAAAAAAAAAAAACTGTTTCTGAGATCCTGATTACACACACATATATATATATATATATATATATATATATATATACAAGAATTGCTATATATATATATATATATATATATATATATATATATATATATATATACAAGAATTGCTTGTTTAAAGGTATTAGATTATGATTTTTCTCTCAATTCACTTTTATAGATCTAGTGATTTTGTTTCTAGTGAATTAATTCAACTGCTTCATTTAATAACAGATATATTTTAAAGATGCCCACATAACAGATATATATATATCTGTTATGTGGGCATCTTTACATAAACGCAGGAATCACAAAGTAGCATATTTAAAAGTAAAGTACCTATTCTTACGAAAAAATAAGCCATTATAACCTCAAACATGTATTAGTTTCGTTTTGCCTAGAGATAATTAATATCTATCCATTGACCTGGATGGTTTGAGTTCAAATACTAGACCAGCATTATTCCGTCGTTTTACACTTTTGATTGTTGCCTTTTAGCTTTGCACGGTAAATTAATTTTATATAAGGCTTTAAGAAGAGAAATGGATGTATGAAAACTTTACTCACAGATTTTCAGAGATTCAATTTTGGCTACCGTAGATAAGCTAAAGCACTTGAAAGTATGTTCTAAATAATCTTATATAATGAATTGGCTTAGTGTAATTATATTTTAGTAAATATCTAAAATTTTCAAATTTAAAAGATTTCCAGCCACTTGTCGCTTTTTGCCGAACAGCTGATTGTCAATTTGTGTCAAAATTGACAAATTTCCACTAGCTGTCATGCACAGATGCGTTCCGAAATCAGTTCGTGAGCAATATTATAGCTGCTTCTAAGTCCATAACGCCCATTTAGCCGCTTTATTAGAAAACAGTTTGTTTGATTAATTTTACAATTTGACAGCCAAATACAGCGACGTTTTGCATAATTTTACCTACTCACGTGCACTTAAGCAAGAAATCAAAACTTCTCTACCAACACACACTTCCAGAAAGACCGAATACCCACAAAATCAAAGATTTATTGACAGTACACTATTGTCTAGTTGCTTACATTAGGTACTTTGCTTTTAAGTTCTATTGGATCTCTGACAAGCTAACGATTGACCATTTTTTTTTTTTTTTTTTTTATTTGTGACAGGCTAGTGTTTGACCACTATCTCACCCGATGGTAAGTGACGATGTGATCGAAGCTGGTAAACACACTAGACCTGGAATACGCAGGCTCTCAAGGATAACTGCCGGAAAACCGTATATGGCTTGGCGACAGACTTTCAACTTGATGGTGGTTAGCTACTTTGGTAGCAAGCCAGGCGAGCAACTCACAAAATGCTCTACCACCTCTCAAATGTCACCTGATTAGCACCACCCGGGGACCACGTGTAGGGAGTCAGACTTAAGGGGTATCCTCCTACGGACGTGGGTGACTCAGCCCCCAAAAATTCATAATATAAAATCGTTTATTCAAATGGGCCCCAAAGAGACACTCATGAAAGTCAATGACTCTACTGCCTCACTATCTTACCTGTATAGAATAATGTGATAGAAGAACAAACAAAACAAGTCCTATACTACGCGCTGTGGGAGTGTAGGTTTGGATGCTGGGATTGGATTGGGAATATTTGGGTATTGCAAAATAAAAATTATTGCTTGAGTATTTATCGCGAACCGCGCTACTTAATTTGGAACGTAGCCTATATTGACATAGCATTTTTTTTATATACGTCAAGTCGTCAAGTGCCCGTAAAATTCGTTAATTCCAAAACTTTGAATATCTGTCTAGGATTCTATTCGACCATTGATTTTACTTGCTGCATTTTTTGCACTTTAATTAATCTGTTAATATGAATGGACAGAAATGTGGCTGTAAAGAAAATCGTCACCCGACCGCTGGTCGGTCTGATTGTAGTTGTGTTACCAACGTGCAAAAAATGCCCACGGAAGGATTCAAAGTGCCAGCTGTCCCTGGCCGCCAGCTCGTGCCCAAAACAAACCCGAGCGAAAACAAAGATCAACCCACTTCTTCCAAAACTGAACTGAAGGGTGACAAGAAAAGAACCTGGTCAATCTCCGACTTCGACTTAGGACGTCCCCTCGGCAAAGGTAAATTTGGCAATGTTTACTTAGCTCGTGAAAAAGAGTCCCACTTCGTAGTGGCTTTGAAAGTTCTATTCAAAAGCCAGATCCTAGATTCGGAAATCGAACATCAAGTCCGTCGAGAAGTGGAGATTCAGTGTCGTCTGCGTCACCCGAACATCCTGCGTATGTTTGGTTATTTTCATGACGAAAAGAGAATTTATTTAATTTTGGAATATGCGAAGCACGGCGCTTTGTATAAACTGCTTAAGGAGCGTGAACGCTTTGATGAGAAAACCGCTGCTATTTATCTCCGAGACCTGACAAAGGCTCTTCTATACTGCCACTCCAAAAAAGTTATTCATAGAGACATTAAACCAGAAAACTTGCTGATTGGTCACAACTGGGAGCTGAAGATAGCAGACTTTGGCTGGTCTGTGCACTCACCATCTTCCCGCAGGATGACTTTATGTGGAACGTTAGATTATTTATCACCAGAGATGATTGAAGGTAAGCCTCATAGTTACGCAGTAGATATCTGGAGTCTCGGAGTGTTGTGTTATGAGTTGTTGGTGGGCTTGCCTCCATTTGATGCAAAGGATTCTTCTCAAACTTACAAAAAGATAAGATTTGTAATAATTAAATACCCTGATTACATATCAGAAAAAGCGAAGGACTTGATGGAAAGGTTGTTAAAGATGGAACCAGAGCAAAGACTGCCGTTGGCAAGTGTATTGAAGCATCCGTGGATTTTAGAAAATGCTCCCGAAGGTGCTGTGCCACCTGTACATAATGCAGATCAGAAATAATTGTAGTTATAAAGGTTGTATCTAGGTAAATGAAATTATTTAGCCTGATTAGGGTCCTTATAAAACATGGCTCGCTATGTTAAGGCAAGTTCTGGTGCAAGAGGTAATGTTGCAACCTAATATGATTGTAATATGTGTTGTTAATGCTAAGTGGTTGTGTAAGGTTACTTCTCCGTGCCATTTTAGGTATAAATTATGATAAAATTGATGTGAGATAAACAAATTATTATTACATTTTATACTTCTTGTTACTGCTGCATAATTATTATTATTTCAATAGAAAATGTGTTGTATTAATAATAGAGTTGAGTTGTTGCATTTCATGAGAGCCCTGAAACTGATGCTAATAATAACATGCCTTAAAAACTAAACAAGTAATTACCAGGGCAAATAATAAATTACTATTACCTACCATCAGTGAAATAATGGTCAAACACTACCCTATAATGAGATAATGATTTGATCTGTTATTGAAAGCTTTATTGTAATCAATATATATCACCTCCTCCTTGCGGGCTGGTGAAATACAACAACTTTGTTCATAACCAATACAAAGCATTTCTTATTGAGTAATCTTAATCTTCTGAAACTGTGATTCCACTCTAAAATAGGTATAAATTATGCAATTACTGTGCATCGCCAATAAATGTTAGTTCTCTCATACTCAATAGCAATCTACTTATTTGACTTTGTAAGAGATTTTAGGAAAATTAAAAAAAAATTATAGATGTAAAAGACGACTGAACAAATTATTTATTCCTGAAAGTCTGAAATCATGTACATAAATAATAAAGAATCCCATTAGAATATCAATGCTTTTTATTTTTATTGGTGTAGTACAAATCTACCGCATACTTGTCAAACTTAGGATCTCTTTTAACAAAAAAATGCCAGTGTATTAATTCACCAATCAGAGCTATGCCACTCAATGCATATCCAATGCCTAAAGCAACAAAGGCTCCATATAGCTTCTTCAAGTTCATCAGAGCTTTGATTTCCTCCTCATTTGTTTCCAAAGACCTAATTGGTTGCATAGCATCATTTAGCCACTTTTCGACCAGACCCACTTCCACAATTCTCCTCATGTAGATATCTGCTAAAGGCTTCAGAGGCGAATTTTTATGGAAACCTAACGAAATAGGAATGTGGACGACACAATCGGACATGATATGCAAATTTCTCTCTGAGTCACTCTTAGCCACTACGGCTGTTACATTCGTGGAATTGTCCGCTCGTTCGGCTGATTGCATCACTAAGGCGTTCCTTCTCTTCACGGTGATGTACTTCAAAAAGTCCCTGTTATCGTAATACGCGTAGATTCCTTGAGCGACTTTATTTGCCGCGTCCATAGGGTCGTCGATAGTTTCAAATCTTTCTCCGATGTTTTGGCCGATCTCATCTAAGGAGTTAACGAAGAACGTCTTCGTTTCGCCGCCCCAGCCACCGCAAGTGACCTTGCTATCTACTAACTCCTTTAGAGTGTCTATCGTGACTCTTGGTGCAGGGTTGGCCAATATTGCGGTCATGCTGGCTCTATAGGAAACCACGAGGAGTATGCAGTAAAGCCAATACCACCCTGTGAGGAGGCGAATGGACCATCCTGTAGGTAGTTTGGGTAGAGACACGACGAGCAGCATTCCATATGTGTAAAGGATGCTGTTAATTATTTCGCCAAACAAGTACAGGCCGACTGGCTTTGCGTCTGCGAAAAACAAACAGTGTCAGTTCCTTGCACTTTCCATAATGAAATGACCTTTGCTCTCGGATAAATCTAAGGGTACCATGTTGGAAATCTGTTCAAATAATCTAAAATTATACAAAATGTAGGTAAAACGCAGTGAATACATTATCTTTATATAGAGGTATTTCACGGCTTCGTTCGAAATAATCAAGTTAAAAAGTAAAAGAGAATCGACTCAAACCGAGTTTCGGTTACAAAAGTTACTCATTTGACAGCTACATTACCCATCATACACATATGACACATATATACACAAAGGTTTATTTTTTTATAATTACCGTAAGAGTAAGACTAAGTATGAAATCAAACCTTCGAAATGCTCCTTCTTTTCGCTCACTTTAGTTTTTGCTGATTTACCGTGGTCTTTCTTGTATTCCTGAAGGGTTATGTAATATCTTGCGAGCCCATAGAAAATAGTTCCAGTTATCAAAAGGACTAGAAGAACAGCAATCCACATGTAAAGTCTGAAAGAAGGGGGTGACTCCTAATTATAAGTTCGTATTTCTTATTTCGAAAAACAGATCAGTTATCTATCTGCAGTTAGCTTAAGAGATCGTAAGCTGGTGTAGAGGTTATGAGGTCATCATAAAGCGATCATCTTACTTGAAAGGTAGAATGAGGGTCTTCCAAGAGTTATCGGTTAGAGCCTCCGGAGTGACAAATGTCCAGCATTGAGAAGTATACGGTATGCTCAAATCTGTCAGTTCTAAGTGGTAAGGATTGTACTGTAGGTTCCCCAACGCAACGTCTGCATGACCATTCACCATTTCACCCAGAAGTCCAGAAAAGGAGCCGTTTGGCTGCTTCTGACCCCACTTATGCAGGTCAGCGTTGAAGGGCTGGTACAATTTGGGTATGAAGTTCATTTTCTGTGACAAGGTATTCAGTATCTGCAACATGACGATGTATTTAACTATTACGTTATGCTTGTTAAATTCAAATCTATACATATACATCTCGAGTGAATAAGTATCTTCTACGCAAGCATGTTCGGCCGCATCATCACTTTCCATCAGGTGAGATGGAGGTCAAATGCTCGCCTATTCTACATAAAAAAAACTACTAGGAAGCTCTATCTATCGACGCCTAAAATATTGGTACGATTGATATTTAATTTCAGGCATAGTGCTTACGTCAAGTACCTCGTTCATGTTAGGTATTAGTTATTGAGTATAGTACCAAAGTTGAGTGTAGTAACCCAAAACAAACGTAATAATGGTAGATAAACATCGCATTAATTTAATTAAGATATATAGACGCATAAATTAAAGAAGCTTACTATAAAACGATCGACTATATTAATGACAAGGATGCATGGAGGCAAACTGCACAAGCGCTTTCTGGCGACTACTAGTTTGCCTATCAGATAAAAAAACTGGTGTTAGTAGATAACAGTTTTATATTAGGTGATAGAATAGAGCTGCACAATAGCTACCTTTTCTACCGAATTCACAAAAAAGGAGGTGGTATACTCAATTCGACTGTTCCTTTTTTTAATGTGTATTACCTCATAATTTCTTTCCACGTAAACCTTTTTTTTATTGTTTGAAAGCTGTTGCTTTCCCATTGGTCTCATTTAAATTTGAACTTACCTCGCTTTCGATGCCACCAATCTTCCTAGTCTCATTACTCTGCGTGACCACCACTGAAGGTACGTGTTCCAAGTACACCACGTTGAGGGTTTCGCCGTAGAGATTGCTTGTCTTATCTTTGAACAGAGCTCTGTTATAGTGGAACTTTCCGTTACTCCAGATATCCACCCTTCTGGGCACGAGAACCGTCTACAAAAGTAACGTAGCTCTAATATGGGTAAATCCCAGAAACAAACATCTATAGACATCTAACAAGATAATCAGCTGCAGATCATAGGACTTTAAAGCAAGACGTGGTTATGGAACACCATTTTTGGAATCATGTCAAACTATTCCTGGATAACCCGATTCCCTAGATAAGGGAATTATTTCCCTTCGGTATTGATTGAGAGTAGTATACATCTGCTGTCAACCTTCTGTGGATCACAATACAGGAGATATTATATTCGGTCAACAAATGAGGGTTTAGGTTACAATATACTTAGCACGTCTTGCGAGTCCACCTAGGGCTGTGCCATCCTTTTGACAAACAAATAGCAGGGCTGTGGTGACAGGACCGGTTCCAGCTGTAAAAACGAGCTGCCAGCGTATTTACTGGGTATATGGAACGTTATATCTTAGGTCTCATGGAGAGTAACATACAGCAGTTCTACGCGGAACATTGTTTTTCTAAGTTCCAGGTGGCACTTCAGGTATCGGCGGATGTGTCGATAACCATCAGGCAAATTGCTTAGCTTCTTATTTCATAAAATAAAAATAAAAACCTTCAGCATGCCCGTAAAAGTAGAACGGCAAGTATTAACGTTTATCCGCAACACAGCTTATAATTGCCTGGTTTGACTATACAAATTGTATGCAAAGACAGGCTGTTTGCATCTACATATACTCCACCTACCCTTATAGGATTTGGGAAAGGCACGGTAGACAGATCGAACCAAGCCTTGCTCTTCTGTACTCCAGTGACTTTCTTATGGTATTTCAAGAATACGACGTTGACGATCCTTTTCCAGAGGTAATGGAGCTCGCTGTGGAACAGTCTAAAGTCATGGAGGATGATAAACTTGGCTCTGGTGTCTATTACCCTGTGTCTGGAATAGGCATCGAGTTAAAAGTCAGCTGCAGTTTGTAGAATATGTCAATATTAGAAATCTACGTGTTTCTTTCGAGCTAGAGTTTGTAAAAAAACTATGTAAGTATATCTACTACTACAATCCTTAACTGCTATGGTAGAGTAAGACTGAAACGTTTTAGGGTTTTCAATGTTGCTTCCCAATTGTACCGAATTCAAATGACAGCAGTTTATATCTGTGAATGGTCATGAGCACCAGCGCACTTACGCGCGCTTACTTGGCCAGTTACATATTCTAATGATATCAAGTCTGTGTAAAGTGTTATAAGGAAAAATTATTATGAACAGTGTTCATGGAGCAGTTTAAAAGATAAATTGTTTAGTTACCTGTCACCAAATCTCAAGAGTCTCGCTGCCTGGAACCCATTAGCCAATAGAATGATGTATACATTACATCCATCTTTCCTAGCCGCTCGTAGTGACTCCAGTGTATCAAAGTTGGGTGATAGCAAATCTTCTCGATCTTCTACTACAGTCTGGCAAAGATACTCAGGGTATAAGTTTATTTATACATATATAGGTAGATAAGTTTTAGGGCCAAGAAAACTCTTTTTTAAAAACTAAACTATAATTAATTAAAGTCAAATTAATTGTTAAAATATGTGCGATACATATGAGAGCTGATTTAGAACTAACATACAGAGTGGCTTAAAACTATAAGAGAACAAAGCTTATCTATGTTTACACATTCCGATGGGTTCTAGGAATATCGGACCACCGGACGGGAGCCAGACGCAAGTACAGCAATTATATTGCTGACGCATCGATTGCTATGGTATTTGGTCTGTTTCCGGAATGCATAACTCCTCCCACCATAACTTCGAAATTATCGGGAGAATTAACTTCATCCTGAGAATTTCGAACACACAGTTTTACAATATTTCGGTACACAAAATCTCTAAAATGTATTAAAATTAGTAAAGCTACGAATATGTACAGAACCAATGTACCGACACTTATGCCTTTTACATTTATAACACTTTCGTTTCTTTCTACGCTAACACTTTCACTTTTGGATAGCACTTGTGACAGTTGTTGAAGATCGCTCAGGTTCACGTCATCCAGGTTTACTGGTTTCAGCTCCAGCTCTGATGTCATCGGCAGCAAGGCTTCAGGAAGGTTTATAATTGGTAGAGCAGGCAAGGAATATCTCTCATGATGTTCTCGATGTCTTTTCAGGGTAACATCTCTGATGATGGCTTCGCATTCGTCGTCTGCAGTTATTATGTATGTTCCGCGGATGTGCTGATGGGTTATTTCGTTTGTACAGTTTTTGGTAAGTAACAAGGGTGACTTGGTGTAGAGCATCCATCTATTCATCTGTATCTTCTCTATCTTTACATCTTCAAACTTCACAACTTTAGATTGGCATTCCGTGGTGTTGGTGACATAACTCATCAGGGCGATGACGCAATCGTCTTTCATCAACAGGGGTGAGTAATCTTCTTCACAAAGAAACAGCGACACGTCGACTCCTTTACAGGGGTGCAGCAGGGACACTGTTTTCAACCCTTTCATCAAAAGGTAAGGATATTTAGGAACTACCATGGAGGTTTGGTTTAGGGGATTAGTGACAGGTAGAGGGAGAACTCTATAATATGTAAATAAATCATTTTTAACTAGGGGAATATCCATGATAAACATTATTTGATTTTCCTTTACAAAAGCCTTAAGTTCTATACATGATTCTAACTTATACATGTTATCTAAAGATACAGGAAAAACTAGTTTGCTATTTGACTCTATAGTCCTAAGTAATAAGAATAGTTCATTGGTGTTTACCAAAGATTGGTGAAGTGTTCCTAACTTACTAAATGCTATTGTTGTTTCTATTTCGTCTAGTCGAATATAAAGTGTTTCAAAGTTATGTAAAAAGAGATTATAAACATTAATAATTTTTAACTCATTTACGGAGTTTTTCGTATCCAGAATTTGCTTACGGATTTCTGAAATTGCATTATCTAGTATTACAAAATTGTGTTTTGTTGAGTTTGAGATACTCACAAAGGATTGCATCATTTCAGAGACTACGGTCATCTTTTTGTCTAGAACGTTTTGATTTGCCTGAACTTCTTTAATAAGAGCGTCGTATCTTATCGCATCATCGTTATCTAAATTACCGGTAACTAATTTTATAAGAGAGCCAAGAGGGTTTACAATTCCACGTTTGGATCGTTTAGACGGTAATAACTGGCTTAGCTTTTCAATGGTAAGATTTTGCATGTAATCGGTTTCCATTTTTATGTTAATAATTTCTGCGCTAAACGCTTTTCTGCCAAATTGCTTATTAAAATCTGCATATTTATTTGTATTAAATTCTAAATCTTCTCGTATTAAACTTAAATCTAGTATCTTAACTAATGTCCACTTATCATTACTAATTAATGCTTGTCCTTCCTTAATTGGGAGGATCCCGGGGTTGTGATCGACCGCCTGAAGTAGAAGGGCCGGGGTCCCGGACACGTGTGTCAGGAGCAGCACGAACCTGCGAAGGTCGTTTAATGTCCTTAACAGGGGCTCTAGTATCATGACGGTGGAATTTAACAGGAACTATATTTCTGTCTATTTCACCTATGACTTTAGCTTTTTCGTAACGCGGTTTATCTTTGCTTCTCCTTACATTCACGCCTTTCATGTATACAGTATCTCCGACCTGTATATCGAACTCCTTTTCTCCTCCGCGCTTATCCCTAATCTTTTCTTTCTGTTTTAATGCTTTATCTGTCAAGTACTCATAAAGATATTTTGTGCGGTTCTTGTGGTCTTGTAGTAATTTTTGGGTATAGTTTTTATTGAACTCTACATCGAAAGTACTTGTCGAGTCTGTGTGACCAAACACGACCTCAAAAGGGGTGAGACCAGTAGAGGAATGGATAGTTTGATTATATGCCATAATCGCGTATGACATAACCGAGGCAGCGTCTGTGATCTTATGATCATATTTAGCTAGGCGATAGATTTCTACGAGGGTTAAGTGGAGCCGTTCTATGAGGCCCATTGAGTTGGGGTTGTGTGGGGTGCCGATGTGCAAGTCTACTTTATAGAAACTTAGAGTTTCCTTAATAAGATCGTTGTTAAATTCCGTTCCAGAGTCTGAGCTAATGCGGCGTGGGACACCGTACATAGAGAAATATTTAATAAGGGCTCTAACTATTTCGGGTGTCGATTTGTTGTTGATCTCTAAGGCTTGGCCAAGCTTACTAAATGCGTCTATTATTGTTAAGAAAGATTTTCCTTCTATTGTGAAAACGTCTACAAAAATTTCTTGAAAAGGTCGGTTTTGTGTTTGGGTTAGCTGTAGTTCTGGCTTTAACGGCTTTCGGTCATATTTCATTGATTTACAGGTCTCGCATGAGTTAATTACAGTTGCTACAGTCAAGTCCATGTGATTCCAAAAGTAAGTACGTTTTAGGTGAATTAATGTTTCTCTAATGCCGCGGTGACAGGTTTTTCCTATGTGATATTTCGTGACTATTTGACGTTGTTCATTTTCGTCCTCAACGTAGACTACTCTCTGTTTACATTCGAATAGTTGAACTGTCCCCTTTTTAAATAGGGCTATTGTGGCTTCCGCAAATTGTTTTCTGTGAGTCTCTTCCTCAAAGTAAATGAAGTGCTTAATTTTAGGTCTTATATATTCTTTTAAAAATTTCTTGACTAAATCGGGTCTATTGAGGGGCAAGTGAACTTCTAAAACTTTCTGTTTCGGTCTGGAAAGATCTTTAACAGTCATATCTTGTCTAAACCAAGAGTGAATAAGTATTTGGTTGGGTTTAGTATCTATTGCTTCGTCAAGGATCTTAATACCGTCTGTGTCGACCTCGTGTGCAGAATGTCCTGTAAATGTTTCACCAGATTTTTCTGATGCTGAGAGAGTACTAATAGATGGGGATGGAATAGAAAAGTTCTTTTCAGAATAAGCTTTAATACTCATGGTTTTATCGGAGTCAGATGAAATCTCAATAACCGGGGGTGCTACACTGTCATTCGAGTCCTCGTGGATCTTTTGGAGTCTTTCGAATTTCCTCATTTCGTCATCTATGAGCTTATTAAGGTCGTCAACATTATCTACATTTACTTCCATAGATCTTTCGTCCTCGCTACCTAAGGCATTTACTTTCATGCGGGACAGAGCATCTGCAACGCAGTTTTGCTTGCCGTTTTTATAGATGATATCGTAATCGAATTCTGCAAGGCGAAGCTTCCACCTGGTCAGTTTGCTGTTTGGTTCTTTAATAGAATTTAACCATGCAAGGGGTCTATGGTCGGTATATATGGTGAATTTTCTACCATACAAATATGGTCTGAAATGCTTGACTGCCCAGACTATTGCTAAGAGTTCCTTCTCAATAGTGCTATACCGAGTCTCTGCTTCATTTAACGTTCTACTGGCATAGGCTATGGGTTTGTCTACCGTTATGGGGCCTTGAGATAAGACTGCGCCCAGGGCGTAGTTAGACGCGTCAGTTGTTAAAATGAACGGTTGTTGAAAGTCTGGAAACTGGAGAACAGGGGCATTTACTAAGAGTTCTTTACATCGTTCAAAGGCTGCTATATATTGTTCTGTTATTTCGATCTTATTTCTCTTCTTTAAACAGTTTGTGAGTGGTTGAGTAACTTTGGCAAAGTCTTTAATGAATTTACGGTAGTAACCTATCAAACCTAAAAAGCTTTTGATTTCAGTGGCACTTTTGGGGATGGGGAAGTTAAGCACGGCTTGGATTTTATCGTCATTTGGTCTTAATCCATCTTTCGTTATCATGTGTCCTAGGTATAACACTTCCTTTCTGAAAAACTCACATTTGTCTAGCGTTACTTTTAAATTGGTCTCTCTAAGTCGGTCAAATACCATGCGCAGTTTATCTATGTGTTCCTGGAGGCTACAACTATAGACAATTATATCATCTAAGTATACAAGGCAATGCAAGCCCTGCAGGCCTCTGAGCACATTGTCCATTGCGCGCTGAAAAGTGGCAGGAGCCGTTTTCAACCCGAACGGCATCCGTTTGTACTCATAGTGTCCTGACTGAGTTGAAAATGCAGTTTTGTGTCTGTCGTCTTCGTGGACTTCGATCTGATGAAACCCACTTGCTAAATCAATGGTGCTGAAGTAAACTGATTTACCTAATTTGTCAAGAAGATCTGAGATATTTGGAAGAGGATATTTGTCATCTGTTGTTATATCATTCAAACGCCTGTAGTCTATAACCATTCGGAATTTCCTTTCACCTGAGGCATCTGTCTTTTTGGGGACTAGATGAACTGGGGCGCTCCATGGAGAGTGAGATTCCGTAATGACGTCACTGCGTAAGAGTTTATCTACTTGGTTCTGAATTTCATCATTTTGCATGGGTGGATGCCTATAAGGCCTAATGAAGATAGGGTCCTCATTTTTCGTCCTGATTTGATGTTTAACTTTGTTAGTGAACGTGAGTGGCAGCTCATCGCAGTAGAAGATGTCCCGATATTCGTGGCATAGCTTCTCGATGCATGCTCGCTCCTCTTTATTTGTGTGATCAAGCCGAAGTTTCTTAAGATTTTGTTTAAGTAGTTCGTCCATCTCACACTCATTCATATCTTCCACAGTGTTCACAATACATTCTTCTCTATCATACCTTTCTACCATTAGAGGCCTACCAAATGTCATTGTTATCCTGTCCTCAGACGCGTTTTGAATAACGGTATAGGCAAATGAATTTTGACACTTGACTAAGGCACTAGGCATTCTTACTCCCTGTCCAAAATCAACATAGTCTATCAGAGCATCTCCATTTTGTAGATTGGTAGGGACTTTAATACGCGTTTCCGACCTGGGTTCAAGGGTGACTTCATAAGGAGGGTTATATATTATTGGAATATTTGTATCGCGTGTATGCAGTATCTGATGTTTCATGTCAATGGTAGCGTCTAGTTGTTTTAAAAGGTCTGATCCTATTAACCCGTCGTATCTACCGTCGACATCATAGACGTAAAACTTATGTTTCCCTGAACTCTTGAAAGTCTTTAAAAGCGGTATGTATATGGCTTCATTATGCTGACTGCGAGCGTGTGTGCTTATGACTTCAAACGGTTCGTATAATTTGAAGTTTGAGAAAAACTCATCTACTTTCGCGGGGCTTATGAACGAGCGTGTGCTACCTGTATCTATCATAAAGCGGGCATTTATTTCTGGAATTACGATGTGAGGCAACTTTAAGATAGAGTCACAGTTTAGTTGTATTATCTCGGGTGCGATTGGGAGGCTTGTGCCTGAAAATTTTCAGTGTAATAGGAGTCAGCGTCCTGATAATAGACTTCGGGTGTCTCTACATAATGCATTTCAGTATTGGAATGTGGCATGTCTAAGTTATACATATATCCGTAGTTTCCGTCATAAGTCGCGTTTTGGTATTCTTCGTAGTCATGCTCGGGGGTAGCTTCCGTTTCGTTATAAAATACGTTACTATTGTCGTCAGTTGTGTTCGGGGCGTCTAGCATATTTTGCCTAAGCGGACGAGCGGTACGCATAGACACGTCGCTATCTATAGGTTTTTGGTTCTGGAGATTTTGGTGAGGTATACCGAATTTGAAATTGTTTTGGGGCTGATATCCCAGCTGTGGTCTTGCAAAGTTATTTTGGGGCTGAAAACCTTGTGGTCTACTGAAACTATTCATCATTGGTCTGTAACCCTGGTTTTGTTGGGGAATCCCGAATCTAAAGTTTTGTTGGTTTGGAATACCGAATTTGAAGTTCTGCGGTTGGTTTGGGATACCAAATCTATAGTTTTGTGGTCCCTGAGTAAACTTAGGATTAAAGCCACTATGTTGGTTATGTGCACCAAATTTGGATGCCATTTGAGGTGGATGTGGGATCCCAAACTTAAAGTTCTGGTTAGGCATGTGGAACTTGTTTTGCTGGTTACCAAATGAAAATGGTACTGGTGGTTGTGGTACATGCGGTTTACTACTTTGTGACGCAGCTATCTGTTTCCTTTTCGCATTGTATTGGTTTAAGAAATTAACTTCTTCGACAACAATGCTGAGGGCACTTTCGAGGCTATCGCATTGCTTGAGGCGGACTATGCGGATTAAATCTTCCGGCAAATTGTATAGGAAGACGTTTAAGCACGTATGGTTATAAATAGTTATTTTAGCTGCTTTTAAACCGGCATCTGACAGTAAGTTTACTTTTGCGAATAAATTACTACGCATATGCTGGATTCTTTGGCAAAACTCTATGTAAGACTCGCTATTTTTTATTTTGATTTGCTCGAGTTCGATGGCAATGCATTCTTCCGACCGTGGGTCTCCGAAATGTTGTATTAATAGTTCTTTTAGGGATTCAAAAGTAGTGATATCTTCCCGTTCACTTAGTAAGGCAGCGGCTCTACCAGTTAATCTACTCGTAATTGCTTGGAACGCATACTGTGTTTGTAGCGGGGTACCAGTGGAAAATCCTGTATGGATGTATTGTGATTTCCTTAAAAATAAGTTTAATAGGTTTTGTTCACCTTCGAATTTGGGGATGAGACATAACACGTCTTTTGGGATAGCTCTAAGCTGTTCCATTATTACTAATTAATTAATACTATATTAAATCGAATCACCGATATATGTGTGAATCTAACACTATTAACTATAATAACACTATGCTAAGTACACATAAAATATAACACCGAAGTAAGTGTGTTATAAGGAAAATCAAATAACGATTTATAATCTGGCAAACGGAAATACACAGTAAATGAGGGGAAAGTGAAAAGGTTTACTCACAGTGCCTCCAAACTCATGCTTCCGTTGTCAGCCAGGAGAGTCCTTGGGTTCCTCGATACTTTCTTGATTTGTTTGGTTCGTGGATTTCCGCGCAAGTGCGAAGCGGCACGGCGAAGATAGCTGGATCGCGATTTTAGTTGGAAATCGTATGACACAGTTTTTCGCGCACGGGAATCCTACCGGCTGCGCCAGATAAGTTTTAGGGCCAAGAAAACTCTTTTTTAAAAACTAAACTATAATTAATTAAAGTCAAATTAATTGTTAAAATATGTGCGATACATATGAGAGCTGATTTAGAACTAACATACAGAGTGGCTTAAAACTATAAGAGAACAAAGCTTATCTATGTTTACACATTCCGATGGGTTCTAGGAATATCGGACCACCGGACGGGAGCCAGACGCAAGTACAGCAATTATATTGCTGACGCATCGATTGCTATGGTATTTGGTCTGTTTCCGGAATGCATAACTAGGTACTATGTTATATAATAATAACTTTACCTATGTATATGGGTAGTCAAGATCTATGTAATTAATACCATGTTTTCTACTAGAAATGCTTAAAAGTTTGGAGTTCCTCAAGGTCTCTTCCTGTCGCCATAACTTTTTATTTAGTGGTAGAAAATTTATTCCGACTTTATTTTTTGTCTAACTAAATTAGTTAGGTATGTACTCGTAGCGTTAAAGTTAACTAATAACTAGAGTAGCCAGGCATTTATATGATATAGAAAACGAACCCATATTACTTTATAGATATCTATAATAAGGTTTACGTAATAACAATAACGATTTTAAGAGCAACGTTAAGACTAGTAATGGCATTAATATGTCATTTGTAGTACCTTACCATCACGTACGGCATCCTAACCCTCTTGAACAACACGCCATCAAACACATTCAAATACACCGCATCGCATACAATCGCTGCACACGTGACGTCATCGTGACGTCGCGTCAGGCTACTCAACGCGTCTATCAGCACAAACTGCAGGTCTTTCGGGGAATGCAGTTCTTTGAGAATCGGGGAGGCGTTCCCTTGAATGCTGTGAGAAATTGTATATTTTAATAAATTTGCATCGTGGGTGTCGGTTAACGGTGTTACATTTAAATCACACACAGTTACACACACATGAGCATTGCGCTCTGTTTCTTTTTATCTGTGATAGTCAAACGTTTGACCACTAACTCACCTGATGTTAAGTGACGATGCGGTCGTCGATGGAGCACGCTTGCCTAGAAAATATGATGTTTTACCTGAAAATAAAACAATTATTATATGCGAAACCTTATTCTAGACCTTAAACAGTGAGATAACATCACTTCCGGAACGACGTCACGACCTCTTTTGTCTCCCTCACACCCGGCTCCGCCCCACTTGAGCCGGGGGAGGGGGGTGAGCTTGCCCGAACTGTCAGGCGCGCTCCTCACATTGCATCTCACTTTCGGTGGACAAGATAAAGAAGTCCACCAGGCAGGATTCTAAATATAGGTCTAGAATAAGGTTTCGCATATAATAATTGTTTTATTTTCAGGTAAAACATCATATTATATGCTACGAACCGTTATTCTAGACCTTAAACAGTGAGATGTGTTTATTATCGCCTGGTGGCAAGCTAAAAAGTATGCCTATGTGTGAATAAATATAATTGATAGTATCAGGTACTTTATAATGTGTACCTAGGTTATGCAAATCTATGATATATATCCCATAAATAGGTGTACCTACAGAACAGAGGGATGAAAGTAACCTTGAAATTAGAATAATTATACATGTTACTCACGACAAATACATTTTATTATTATGGTACCTTAACTAAAATAATGTTATGACAAGGAATTAACAGTCGTAAATGTTAAAGTGACTATTAGTTACAATGCTATCACATGCATAGACAGGTAGGTAAAGAATTTGATCATTTATTGATCTAATAACAGTTTAGCAATGACACTTGTATATACATTGTTGTATATTTTTATGCTACAGTGTTTCAATTTGAATAGGCTCAGACGTAGGGATACGTCATACATTTACCATGAGAGGCCATTGTAAAAATAAAAGCACTTAATTCAAACAACCAAGTTATTGCAAGTACTGAAGTAGTCCAAGTACAAAGTATGAAGAGGCTTCAATACTTGCCTCTTAAAATCATCTTTACCCAAATTGAATCATTATTACTATTGAGATTTAGGTACGGGGGTTCACATTGAAGACACGGGGAACGTCATATTGAAGCACTTTTATTAAATACAACCGGTACATTAGCTCACACACTAAAGAAACAGCACGCGGTTAGCGGTGGCACGACGCGGGGAGTGCGGAGGAATGTTCTATACGTCTGCCTTGGTCCGGCTCTCGATGACACTGACTCGAGTGATGCCGCCGGCCGCTTCTAGCAGCCGACCGCCGCGCCGCTCGCGCACGCTCTCCTCGCGTACACCTCTCCCCCGACTAGCTTATTGCATACCCTACGAGATGAAAACACATTTCTTACGTCTATATCATTAAACAGGACATATCTACAACAAGACATTTATTCTATTAGATCTGTAATCTCCATAATAACTGCAACGGCAGGTTTATACTTGTGGAGTAGGTAGACCCAAAGAAAGGATGTCAATAAACATGTTTAAATTCGTCTTTGATTTTGGGTCGATAATTAAATGTGCAAAATTGCGGGCTTGACTTCTACATTCGAGAAGCAATAAGAGAACCGTACCTTATGTAAGTACCCGTGTCATCTGAAATATTGTTTTAAAGGAATGGTTGATCACTTATTACCCACTATTCAAGTACAATAAAATTATACATGTCAAGACTGGGATCTATAGCTAGTCCTTTCGTAATATATCAAGTCTACGTGACCGTTACCCACAGGCTAAGGTAAAACTCTTATTGGCACTCCATTGGAAAACATCGTTGTGGTAATTCCTTTTGGTAATTAAAAATAAAATATTTTAATAAATTTAAATGCATTTAAGCAAGAAATGAACGAGTGCTTAACTAAGCAAAGGGAGCATGTGAATGTGATTGATATATGATCAACATTATCATTATTGCCAAATACCAGATAAAACTTTGTACTAAAATGACGGAGAATTAAGAATGTGATCAACCATTAAAAAACATCAGAAGTGTTCCGCTATCAGCTCTTTCGAGTTCCAGACGCCAAACCACCGAGTAAGTTGGAGCTTTTAATAAGTATCAGAACCGTATGAGACGAACATAACGAAAAAGAAAGTGTGTGTTCGTTGAAGCGAGAAAATCTATCTGCGTTTTAAAATTCACAATGTCTCTTCCTAAGCCGTTTCAGAAGAGTACACTTACTGGACAGTTTGTGTAATGATAACAGGATGGTGTACATGTTGTTAACCAGTGTAATGTAACACACTAAATAAATACAGCTATAACACAAGCTATAACACACTAAATAATACTTATATGAATATACAATAACTATGGAATGTATAAATAGTAACTACGTATGCGAGTATCGGTAAACTCCCACTAGTACATCAGATTGCTGTAACGTCTTTGGTGCTTAGAAGACATATAGTGCCATTTAATAGGTTCTACTGTAACGCATGAGACAACGGTCATTACAAGGTATGAAACAAGAACTGATTGTATTCTTTGTATCTATTAAGACCAAGTACTTACAAGAAAAGACTTCGTTATTTCAGTTAGGTAGTCTGCAAATTAACTGCAAGGAATGGCAAGTGAAACAGATACCTTCAGTTACTAACTAGGCCGAAACCGTAAAGTTTAATATGCTTACCAGGTATTATTAGACTCCACCAATTTGCTTTTAGATTAGAGCGAATATTTGAGCCATATTTACTTTTTATACCCATTTTATATTTGATAATAAATGACTTTGGTTGGGATCAGAATAGACTTCTCATAGTTCACAATCCACCCGATCGAGGTTGGGACATGAATATCTTCCGCAGCTTAGTCCTTCAAGGAAAAACAATCCCTGGTTGGCGTCAGAAAAATAAATTAAATGCATTTATTGGCCATTACAACCGACTGTTACACAAGGCAAGTCAATGTTACACACTCGAACGAGGTTAGGACTTGAATAGCTTCCGTAGCTTAGTCCGTCAAGGAAAAACGATCTTTAATTGGAGTCAGACTAGACTTCTGATACATCATCACTCACTCGAATGAGGTTAGGACATAATAGCTTCCGCCGCAGCTTAATCCGTCTCGGAAAAACGATCCTTAGTTGGCGTCAGACTGGACTTCTGCATCACTCACACGAACGAGGACTTTAATAGCTTGTCGAGCTTAGTTCGTCCAGGCAAGGCGATACTTGTTTAGTGTAGTCGCTCTGGGTTCGCTGACGGTAGATGGGCGCCGGCGATAATTACGTAAACAAAATATCCGGGTCTATGTATATTTTGATTACAATTCGATCGCTTACAATAAGTCCGATCCGAGAAACAAAAAAAATAAAATGTTTGGTTTCAATACCAAGTAAAGTTTGATATTGTTTAGATTATTGCTAAGTACACGCTCGGCTACCGGGGTACTGTTAAAATATTTTAAAAAGCGTGGGTATTATAGCCAAAGAAAAAATTCAGTAATATTATTAAAATGTAGGTACATTTAAATAAATTCTCATAAAAATATTATAATACAATCTAAGATATAACAGATCGCTCTTAGCGATAAGACCTACATATATTTATAAGTTTATCTGTAAGCTTGATGTCAATAAATAGTAACTGTATTGCATTGATATCATAAATATTAAGCTAATATGTATCGAGATATCGGGATTTTTTTGCTTCTGTAATTTTGTCTCGGATCGGATTTATTTCTGGCAGCTTTTGGTTCTTACCTTTGGATGAAAATACGTTGACGACCAGCTTTTAAAGTATGTAATTGTGACGGCTCAGTTTCATTGTTGTTGCAAACATCGTGCCTATTCCGCATAGACACGAATAAAGCTCTTTCCCACAGCGTTCGAGTTGTTAATGACATGCTCGACAGTGAGAGATCGTGGCAGGCGGAGGCGGTGGTCTCCTTCTGCGTCTCCGACTGAGAGGCCGCGGAGCGGGCTTTTCAGTCTGACCCACGGGACGTACGTACGGACGTGACGTACGGGATCCCGAGGATGAGGCAGTTCGCCCGCCTCCTCTCTCCTCTTCTGTAGTGGTACCACTGGTGGAAAGCCAGGGGGCTCACCCTCACGTTCGAGTTGTAAACAGCTTTTTTGAACCTCTGGCTCTTAGTAAGAAAGAAAATAAATGCTGTGGATTGAAAAGGTTAATGCGTGGATATTTTGCAAGTCCAGCCTTTAAAATTCAAAACAAAATATACAATTAATGCGATATCTTTGTCGTGCCTATGAACTATAATTTGTAAGAGAGAAAAGAAATCCTGTGGATTGAAAAGTTTAAATTGCGTGGATCATTCGCGAGTCCAACTTTAGAAATTCGACTCTTATTATACAAGTGCGACTGCTTCGGATGATTAGGTTCGCATCGTACAATTCAGTTAGGAAAGACAATACACATATTTTTGAAACAAGATTGTTGGTTTATAAATTGAGCGGGGTAAGTAGGCTCATTCCAGAAACCTAATCCTAGTGGAATCTTAAAGCTGCAGTTAATTACGAATGTGCAACTTACCCTCATGGGTTCTTTTATCATTTTGGTTATGTGAATTCGCATCGAACCTGTCCGCATCCCCTGTGCCTGCTACTCGATGACCGCGGTGACTTGACGGTGTGGGGCTGGGTTACACGACGACAACGGTGAAGATGACGAAGATATCAGTGGTGAAATTAGCGGAGGCGGGCGACCCCGTTCACCTACTTCAATCTTGAAAAAATATTATGAGTGCTAAAATAACAAAATAAAAGCACAAATTAGTCACGTTTAAATATTATAAAAGTTAAATTGTTAACATTTAAATAATTTTTTTTTTTAAATAAAAATTATGAAAAAGTTTATTATTATCTAATAAAATTGTTAAAATTACAACATTAATAAAAATTATAACCAACAGCAACGCTGTTACCCGCTTTTAAAGAGGTGTGTTCACGCCGAAAGCAAATGCCAATGTGAGGAGCGCGCCTGACAGTTCGGGCAAGCTCACCCCCCTCCCCCGGCTCAAGTGGGGCGGAGCCGGGTGTGAGGGAGACAAAAGAGGTCGTGACGTCGTTCCGGAAGTGATGTTATCTCACTGTTTAAGGTCTAGAATAACGGTTCGTAGCATATAATACCTATTCACTCTCGACTTGAAGACTTCAAGATTGTACTTATCTGGGAACACAGACTGTATTCTAGGTATGGAAAAGAAAATTGTGCTCCAGCCGTGAAACAAACCCATGCCGCCGGCGTAGAAAATCTTACCTACGGGGTTCAATGTCATTATAATAATATCTTAAGAAATTATAACTAAAATGGTATTTTTTTATAGTTATCAGGTCCGGTGTTCTTTGTCTGGGACATAAATCTGTTATCAAATAAATTTATTTTGTATGAGGCATAGATGTGATATATTTTGAGCTGCCCGTTGGCCTAGTTGAGTACGCATTCGTCTTCTAAGGGTATTTCTAAGGTTCTATCGGGTTCGATTCCCGGCTGGAACACAAATTTTGTCCCCAAGGGAAATCTGTTTTCTGGTTGTGTGTATGTGATGTGAATGTTTGCGAAACCCACAACACAAGTTATTGAATAAGTGTAGGGCTGTGAGTGTGAAAGTGTTTTTATATCTATAACGTATATATGTCAGTGCTGTAATATTAGTAACATTACTATCAAACATTTGCCATTGTATTTTATAACAATTATATCAAAAATAATAACTTACCTGGTTGCAAAAAAAGTCACCGCTACGATGATTTTCAACATTATAAGCTTCCAGCACTTACATTAAAACTTACCTTTGTACCGTTAAACCTTTCTTTTACTAAAAAAATTAACTAATTTATATCCCTAACCTTTCGAGCCGTGATTGACAAAACCAATTTCGTTCTTATTAAGTATGCAAAACTAGTTACTAACTTTTCTTTGTTTCTGGGGATTACATTACATTTTAATTGTATTTTACGTAAACGGTACTTTTACCAATTTTAATTTAGTTTAGGGTTCTGTTATTTTATTAACCCTCAATGCATACAGGGGTGTAATAAGTTTTATTGTCTGTGGCATCGTAGCTCCCAAACGGCTGAACCGATTATGAATGTTTTTTGTTTGAAAAGTGACCTGATCGTAGGTGTTCTTATCTGTTTGGTGGAAATCGTTCCAAATAGGGCGACTTCATGGATTTTCAGAATTTCGATTGTGCTACTTGTGTCTTATAGATTTAAGATGATAAGTATCTCGTATAAGTGTAATATCGCACGTTAAACAATGTTCTCACACCCACAGCCCCACACTAAGTTTGAAGACTTGTATCGCGGGTGCCCGTAAGTCACTATAATATTATACACACAACCGCATCCAGCACTTAAAACACAAATTTTCCTAGCACAAGTGTTCCTACCAGGAAACGAACCCTATACTCGCTTCTTAATAGGCAGACGATTTATTACCCAATTATAGAAGAGGGCTCATGTCAACGAGGAGATGCAATAAAACATAGAAATTGTATAAAAATAACATTGTATTTAAAAAAGTCTTGTATAAAAATATAACAATATCCCACAATACACAATAAATCCAACAACTTTAGAGTTTAACGTCTACCCTGCAACCATCACATAGTAATAAATAATTTATACAATTATATATTTATGATTATTAACTTTCATATCACAATTATACATAATATATCTTTACAGTTCAGTTGATAATAATATCAATTAATTGGTTAGTAATCTTATTTCTAACATAATAACTAATTGTTGGAATGAAATAGCTACCGTAATAATCAAATATAGAACCTCCTCCTTTTTTTGAAGATCAGTAAAAATTGGTATGTTTTAAATAGTTTTACTGACACATATTTTTTTTAACAGCTGTTTCTACAATTTACTAGGAATGTAAGATTGCCAGAAGGTGACGTCACGCCACCAGTGCGGACGGGTCATTGACCCCGGGTACGTCATCACACTCGACTGAATGTGTTTGTAAGCCTGGAACAATTAAAAACTGAATAATCCTTGATTTCCTTAGTATGAACTGCCCGTTAGTTGGGTGCGCGTTCGCCTTCTAAGTAGGGTTGGATTCTGGGTGGTTCCCTTGGGAAGCAAATTTGTGTTTCTGGTTCTGGGTGTGATTGTGTGTGTGAATGATTGTCCGGCGAGAAAGAGAGCGGTTCGTGCAACCTATGATATGTGTCCGCGCGAATCTCTCAGGGAATTCTTTAAAGAAACAGTCATACTTACCATGCTTTCGCTTTACATCTTTGAAAATATAGCGATAAATTTGGAAAGGAAATATTATCGCCTGAGGCGGGATTTGGACCTGCGGCCATAGGGTGTCATGCCCTATTGCTCTAACCGCTGAGCTACTCAAGCCCCGCCTGAAGTGACGAAATTAACCTTTCCATATTATTAACGTCTTACGGGGACGTGTGACGTCATCTACCGAAACATTGCAGTTAGCTCCTCGTTGTGTTGATAACGTCTACCCAAATCAATTGATTTTATTTATATAGCATTAGCCATGCTAGGCAGAACTATAGTGATAAAACTCAAGAATATATACTTAAGCGGTAATTTTTCCTTTCCAAATTTATCACTATAGTTCTGCCTAGCATGGCTAATGATATATAAATAAAATCAATCTTTGAAAATGTTATGCATGTTCGCAAAAATATAAATTAAGAAGCGACGCACACAATCTTAATACTAGATATAAGCATAAAATGACAGTGCGTGCATTTAGATCGAGTAAAGCGCTTTCTAGCGACTACATAATGTCGATATACATAGGTTAATATAATTTTGTATTAGTGTTTAAGAATGATTAAAAAAAAAAAAAGATTGAATGCGCCGCCGAGTTTCTAGCTAGGTTCTTCTCGAGATGGCTGTTATATTGTGAATCTGGCAGCAGATTCATTAACTTTGATGAAAACCTCTTTGGGGCCCATGTGAATTAACGATTCTTGGCACCTACGATTAAAGTTTTAGAACGTTGTATGTGTGAAAGCGTTAAAATACTGTGTGTGGTTATTATATAGGGGTATAAACTAGGCTTCGATTTCCGGCAGGAACACAAGTTTTCTCCCCAAGGAAAGTTCTGTTTCTGGTTGTGATTGTGTGAGATGTGAATGTTTCCGGCCCCCACGGCATAAGTCATCGAACTTAGTGTGGGGCTGTGAGTGCGAAAGCGTTTATTGTTTTTTGTTAAAAACTGTATATATATATATACCTCTCCGTCAGCTCTGCCCAGTACGGATTTGAGACAGAAGTCTGGTGGTGCGAGAGAGTCGACTAGCGCGATCGCCGCCGGCGACACCTGCCGGCAAAGTGACAATATGCCGTCGCGGAGGAGTAGCCCTTGTTCGCCAGCGAAGTACCCGCCCTGAATAGAATAGAATTATTACTTATTGGGAAACTGTTGTGACACACATTGCAAGATAGAAATGCAGTTTACCCCTTACGGATATCTAACACAAACAAGGTAGTAGTATTAGTAAATTTACAATTAAATTATTAATGACATTATTAATTTCATTATTACTATTGGAAATTAACACTATTGGAATTACTATTACTGGCAAATAAAAATAGATACTTTTATTAAATGGCATACAAATAAATAAAAACAATATAAAACAACATTTATTTGCATTATGAATAATATAAAAATTGTTTTGTTATGTAATTAATAAAAAAAAATAACCTAACTTATCGAGAATGGTATCAATATGAAGTATAAATAAAAATTAGGATCACATTTTCCAGCTGGGTTTTTTGTTTTTTTGTACATTGATTTGCAAGCCTACTAATAAATGCAAAAATTACTCACAATATAGAGTGTTGCCATGTGCTTCTCCAACAAAAACGCTCCGTAGAGTGAGACTAGCCTCAGTAGCACATCTCGGCACGCCGGATCTTCAAACTGCGTCGCGGACTTGTAGAAGTGATTCAACACGTAGTTCTACAACAATTTATAATACAATAATGTATATTTAGCTCAGAATAATATTACTTTCTTTGAGTCATTCAACATCAATAATATCAAAATTAACTATTTCATCATCTTACGCACTTTTATCTCGAAAATAATTGAAACGCAAGCAAAGCCTAAAAACCGACTTCATCGCTTGTATTTCGGTTTTGGCTTGACCGATTTCGATAAAATTTATATGGGACCACCTCTGACGTATACTCTACTAAACAAAAAAAAAACATTAAATTCGATTCATAATTGGCGGAGATATCGCGTAACATACATAAAAAACATACAGTCGAATAAGAGAACCTCCTTTTTTTAAGTTGGTTGAAAAGGAACTCGGGGATAGTCTTGCTATCTAATAGTGAAATAATTTTCAGAATCAGATCAGTAGTTCCATTGATTACTTAGATGTAAAACAAACAAATTTTATCTCTTCATAATATTAGTATAGATTCACACGAGCGACGCCGGACTGGTCAGCTAGATATATATAGATAGATAAATAATACTTTATTGATCCACTTTAATTAATTTAATTTATCTTATTATTTAATAATTTATTTAATTTTTATTTATTTTTTATTTAATTTTTTTTTTTTTTAATTTATCCACTTTCTTTTTTTTTACTTTACCGCATCGTCACTTACCATCAGGTGAGTTGGCGGTCAAACGTTTGCCTATCTAGAATAAAAAAAAAAGATAAACAAACAAGCTTACGTATAAGTGTCACAACAGGCGGCCTTATCACTATTACAGATCTCTACCATGCTAGTTATTGATATAAGAAAGATTTAAGGAACTTCATTTCGAATATCATCATTATCAAAATCGTGGGCGAAGCCGTGGGGCACGGCTAGTTTTAAATTAGTTTAGAATTCGTACCTCGCCGTAAACCATAGACAAGGTAACGGCGTTGTAAGACTGCGAGTCGTTCTTGGCCTGGAAGTTATCCTTCCCCTGGACCTTCAAGCGAGCCACCTTCTCCGCAGTCATCTTCAGCACGTAGGCCGTCAGCCAGCGGTACATCGCCACCACGTCTGTGGAACAAGCAATTATATATGAAAATAACTGAAAAAATCATATTGAATGATTTTTTTTACACATAGAAACAAATTGTAGGCACAAAGGCGAACTTAATGCATTATCTCCCAGTTAACCTTGATGTATCGTGTAGATTTTAAGTGGGAGTGCACATGCTATGGCGGACAACATTTTACTTATATGTAACTAGTGGTAAAATCAAACTTCCTACGCTTTATCTGTTATTCTATTCAAGGCAAGCATGCTACATCTTCGGCCGCATCATCACTTTCCATCAGGTGAGATAGTGGTCAAATACTTGCCTATCGAGTACAAAAAAAAAACCTGTAAACGGCTGCACAGATTTTTAATCAAACGTAGCTAAGAACACTCTCCATCAACAGTTTTCAAACTCACTCTCCATCAAGTCATCTTTCATTGTTTAGACTTAAAAATAGGCACCGAAACTAGGTCTATGGTGAGTAAAATTTAAATAAAAAGTCACCTTTCAATCATGAACAAATTTAATCAGAATCGGTGCAGTAGTTTAGTAGCTATGATGCTACAGAAGACACACAGTACATATTTATAAGACCCCTGTTTTTCGTCGAAGGTTAAAAAACAGATCAGACTGGTTATAAGTAACTTACCAATGATTTGAACTGCCCGCTGGCGTAGTTGGGTACGCGTTCGCCTTGTACGGTGAGTATCGGGTTCGATTCCTGGTGGGAACTAATATTTTCTTTCCAAGGAAAGTTTGTGTTTCTTTTTCTAATTTGTGTGTGTGAATGTTTCCGGCACCCACGACACGAATCTTTGAACTTAGTGAGGGACTGTGAGTGTGAAAGCGTTTATTTATGTAAAAAAAATGTGTTTCTGGTTCTGGTTGTGACTGTGTGATGTGTCACCGACGACACAAGTCATCGAACTTAGTGCGGGCATGTGAGTGTGAAAGTGTTTCTCGTGTTTATTATTATGATTTAAACTTACTTTCAGGCTCAATCAGCTGTTCCACAGAGCTCCACGTGCACTTTCCTCCAAGGACTCTATCAACGTCCTTCAAGAACTGCAGAGAGCCCAACGGAGAGTCGTCATCGGTGACCTTATCCCTCCTCCCCCATACGTTGAGCAGCCAGTTGCTGGTTTGCTGCAGAAGGAGACTGTTTTCTCCCTCGTAAGTGCAGTTAGCGTCATTGTCGTTCCGTAGATCGCCGAGAGCGGCCGCTGGGAATGGAATGATGGGGTTTAGAATATACAATTTAAAACGATTATAAATTTATTTCAGCAGGTGAATAGAGAAGTCGCCGTTTTTGTTTGGAAGTTATGTAAGGGTAGTAAATAGCTCGTCCAACTGCTTTACATCTTTTCTTCTATTTTTTTATTCAATTCAATTCAATTGACGACCCAGTTGGCGCAGTGGACAGGTCTCCGCCCTTTACGCCGTGGGTCGTGGGTTCGATTCCCGGCAGGAGCACAAATTCCTACCTAAGGGATATAAGTGCTTCTGGTTCTGGTTGTAATGCGTGTGTGATGTGAATGATTCCGGCAACCACGGTACAAGTCTTTGAATTTAGTGTGGGGCTGTGAGTGTGAATACATTTGTTTAAAAAAAATTTTTTTTTTCACTTAATTTTTTTTTATACCGTTCGGGGATTATACCCAGTACCCAGATTATGCCGTTCGGGGAACAAAGACGCGGGCAATGAAACAGTAATATCGTTAATTGTAATGTATCGAGAAACCTTTCTTATATCGAATAACACATTTATTGAACACCCTTTCGTAATATCTACATATGAAAGCAATAAACTAATGAGCATTCAAGTCTAGTATTTGTGTGTGTGTGTGTGTGTGAGTGTAGAACCCTTGGTTTATACAAGAGAGCGAAGTTTATTTATTTTTATATCGTTTATTGAATCAGAATAATAGTTGCACTTAAGAGGGTTTATTCCTTTTGTCTTCTCTCTCGCTCGCACAATTCGATGTTTTAATAAATAAAATTATGTACTTTTTTTGAAAATGTTCTCAACTAACTATATTATTATGGACATTAATACAAGGATGTTTCAAACTTCTTTTCGCTATAATATCCTTCAATAAGACGAGAAAAAACACAGTTCCCAAATTTTAATGTGATTTTCACGCTTTCTTCGTTTAACTTAAAGATATGAAAAACAAAAGGTAGATTAAAACATTCATTGTATTAATGTCCATATAGTTGGTTGAAAACATTTTCAAAAACACTCGAAGCTAATTGTGTTTATTAAATATATCGAAATGTGCGAGCGAGAGAGAAGACAAATGGAATAAACCCTCTTAATAATATCCTCAGTCCCCAAACTAGGTCAACCTGTGCCTTGGGGACCTTTTCCTTATTATGATACATGTCATAATTACCTGATTTAACAAACAAGTTCAAACAAGAATTACATCAATAACAAAATTAAAGTTTCTGCAAACAAGAATGTATATTATGTATCTAATATTAATAAGTATGTGTAAGTATTAATTTAAATACGTGTTGAGGTACAACACCGTCCCTGTTTGTAATATTTTTATCATCTCCGTTTGGTTGTCTGGAAGAAATCGCTTTGAGCGATAAGACCACCCTTTGTGCTCCTAAGTTATATTTAAGATTTCTTTGTAAGTGTTATTTTTTGGTGTGCAAATAAAGAATTTATCTATCTATTTATCTATCTATCTATCTATCTGTGTGTTTTCTTGTGTGTGAGAGTGTGAGGATGTGCCTATGTGTGTGTGTGTTTAGACTTACCCTTCAAGTATCCGTGTCCGCCGCAAGCCTCCCGACAGTTCTGTATGGCGTCTCGCGCCGTCCACCCGAACAGAGGCTTCACAGCTGAAGACAGCGCGTGCAGCTCTATACCTCGCGCTGCCGCTTTCTCATCTCCACCTGTAGTTTGGTAAACGACGGTGAAATCGATGGTTTACCCCAGAGTTAAACAGTTTTTATCAAACCACCGAACTTTTTATCTTTCAAATCAAATCAAAATCGTTTATTCACATTCAGGGGGTCTATTCCGGGCGTCACATCGACGTCGAAATAGAACGATTTTCTTTTATTATGAACATCGAATCAACTGAAATTTCAACCAATCGACTGTCGTATCGACGTCGCATCAATTCGAACAATCGTATTTTGACGACCAGAATAGACCTACTGGCCCCAAAGAGGCACTCATGAAAGTTAATGATTCTACTCTCGACTGCTGTTACCATTGACTACATTCTGGGAGACTTAAAACACAAGTTATCATCCGCATCGTCACTTGTCATAAAAACATAACATAAAACGTAAACGCTTTAACACTTACAGCCCCACACTTAGGTCATTTACTTGTGTCGTGGGTGCCGGAAGCATCCACAACACACACATACACGTAATCACAACTAGAACCCCTGCTTAGAATGCGAACTTTTCCTGTGTGAAATGTTGCCTGTGTAAAGAGCTTGGCATGTACGAAACAACTACGTGGAAAAATTACTAATTAATTCCTAATTTTTTCTTATTAATTATTTCACACACGCACTACACACACACACGCACACACACACTGGTCATTCACATATTGTAAATAGCTGTAGACTAACCCTTGACATAATAAAATAGTTTCATGATTGGGAGAAGACGCTGGTTCTCGAAACACAGTGTTAACTACATCGGGAACCAGAGGCTTTAGAATCTATATCGTATCATCTAAATTTATGTCAATGATTGATTGACTGATTGAACTAGTTATGATATTATTAAGTTTTTTTATATAGATATCTATCTACGAGCCAATTGCCTATATTTCATAAAACTAAACTAAAACTATATACAGCAAAGAACCAAGTTACCTACAAGACATCGAGCCTATAGGTAACTCAAGTGCTCAATAATTATTAAGTTATGTGTATACTTATAAAATGATTTTTGTAGTCCGATTTAAATAAATTTTGAATTAAATATATTTAAACGATATCATGCTATAGTAGGATATATTACGTGGCTGTTAATATGTATGTGTTGATTTTACCTCCCAACATGTTCTGTATGGTCATGTTTATGTGCACCTCAGACATCCACACTGAGAATATCTTCATGGCGTATGTGGCGGCCAGGTATGGCAGGAGCCTTATTTGCTGGGAACAAAAAGTATATTGTTATTTAGTCTGCTTAAATTTAATAATTTATCTGTACAATTTACGGAGCTTCGATTGATGACTATCGCACTATTTTCACATATCTAAGTTATAAGCGAGGCGCGATTGTCGCTTATATTTAGTTTTGTCGCCTATATTCCGTGGACACTTTTGAGCGCGGATCGGAAATCCTTGTATTGGTAGATTGATGGCCTCTTTGATCAATATTTAAACATAAACGCTTTCACACTCACAACCCAACACTAAGTTAGATGACATGTGTCATGTGTGCCGAAATATTCACATCACACACACAATCACATCGATAACCGGAAATACCAATTTCCTTTGGAGAGAATATTTGCGTTTCCACCGGGAATTGAAACACAATACCCGCTGCTTAAAAGGAAAACGCACACCCTACAAAACCAACAGGCAGAAAATCAGGAGTGTTTGTGTGTATGTTTGTAACATCGTAGCTCCCAAGTTCTGCATGCAGTTTCTATATGCAGTAGAGACGTGGACGTTGCGCGAAATCGAGAAGAAAATAATGATGCTCTAGAGATGTGGTGCTGTAAGAAAATGCTTAGAGTATCATGGACCGACTTTTGTACGGAGGTCTCTATACTCCAAGAACTCGGCATCAAAAAGCGTCTATCGTTATATCGCATACTCCAGTTCTTCGGAACCGTCCCGAGGCGAAACGGTTTTATAGAACGTTTCATTGTGCTGGGTAGAATGGAAGGCACCAGACCACGCGGAAGGTCAACTATGCGATGGACTGATCAGATCAAATCGGCTGTGGGCGGCTCTTTGCATGATTGTACCAGGATGACCTCAAATAGAAGCAGATGGCGAGAAATCGTTAAGCGAGTGCTCAATAAAGAATGACGACCACGACCGCTCTGCCAAGAGCGAGAAGAGATTTAGTTTTTTTTGTTTGGAAAGTGACTAGATTGAGTGTGTTCTTAGTTATATTGGTAAAAATAGGTCCAGCAGTTTTCCAGAAGGAGCGTCGTCGGGGTATTTTGAAAATGTTGATTAAAATCATTATAAATGTGAATGTTCCACGTTACCTGTTGCTGATATTCCAACACTGGCCACTCTTCGTCAGCGTTCTCCGGTCCGAACTGCTTCCTGACTCCTGAGTACCGGATTGCGATCACTATCGCCTTAGTTATGTAGTACGTAGATATCGACATTATGTGGACCCTGCCGCCTGGGAACAAAAATTATGTGAAAGCCGAGATGATTGTGAAACTTCTTTTTCTTTAGAAAAATATTTTTTTATGCTATATAGGCTAGCATTTGATCACTATCTCACCTGACCCCTTATTACGTATCTCTGCAGCGAGCAGTTTATATAAAACAACAGTTTATATAAATAATATATATATATGGGGATAATTATTTTATTAGGATATACCGTAAGTTCTTACCGGAAAGTATTCCGAGAGAGGCACCGAACCTTTTGCTGGGGTCCCGAAAAGGTGTCTGATAATCACCATTGTCGTCCACTCCACCGAGCTTATCCAGCGCTGCCTCCTTCGGCAGATGGTAGTTGTTAAACATTACGAACCTAGGGAAAAATAAACGTAAACATAAAAGCTTTCACACTCACAGCCCCGCAATAAATTTGACATCTGCCACATACAGCCCCTTCCAAGTTGAGAACATTGGTCCTCGAGCCAAGATCACCCAGCTCGGTCGGAAGTACTTCCCGGATCGTGTTTTGTGATTAGTGGAACATCCACCATTCCGATCCTTACCCTCAGGTCCTTTCCGACGACCCACCTCCAAGACTTGTACCGCAGGGGCAGAAACATTCACATCACACACACACACAATCATAACCAAGACTGATTTACCTTTGGGTAGAAAATTTGTGCTTTCACCGGAAATCGAACTCGACACCCGTTCCTTAATAGGTAGACGCCTGGTTAGGCTACGCCAGAGGGCAGTTCATATTATCAAGAAAATGCGAATTATGGTGTTTCGCTATTAGAGAGAGTGCAAACTCTGCACATAACTTGAAAATGTCATTGGTGCGGTGCAAAGCGGGATTCGAACCTAAGTGCGTAGGATTTAAGGTGACACAATCTAGGGCTTGAAATACCGGTAAAATGGTGGTAACGTTACTGTACACGGTAGCGTTATTACTACATGTAACGTTTTATGGTTTACCGTTAATCAATAGGCGTGTTACCGATATATGTACATAACGTTAAACGTAATTTTATCGGATACCCAGGTAACGATAATTTATATTACCGGTGTACAGGTATTATTGTGAAAATAACGGTATTTAACGTTACTTTTTAATGTTATTTGGTAACGTTAACAAGCCCTGGCTGAACCACACTCGCTCATAGACGGATCAGCTCGAGTGAACGAATGTGGTTCGCCATTTATTAATTCAATATCAAATGCTTTATTGGACTTTAAAAACTTTTACATTCTAATGACATATTAACTTTAAATATAAAATTATTGTCAACAATAGCATATTTGAACTGCCCGTTGGTTTAGTTGGGTGAGCGTTCGCTTTCTAAGCAGGGGTATCGGGTTCGATTCTCGGCGGAAAACACAAGTTTTCTCCCCAAGGAAAATGTGTTTCTGGTTATGATTGTGTGTGCAATGTGAATGTTTCCGGCACCCACGAAACAAGTCATAGAACTAAGTGTAGGGCTGTGAGTGTGAAAGCATTTTTTATTATTATTATATTATAAGCCTCAGATGCCTAATAAGCTAGGCTTAAAAACCTGTAATATATCTGCCCTTCCCTATATATCAGACATTGTAATGGTAGCTAATATCAATGTTTGTAGTATATAAATAGGGACATAGGTTGCAAGCTTACCCATTATCCACCCCATTGAGACCGATCTTCTCCCCCAAGTCTCCGACCACGACTCCGGGGTAGGGCCGTAGAGTGGCCGGGTCTCGAATCGGCACTACGAACGCGTGGAGGCCGTGGTTTTTGCCCTTGGCATGCAACATCGCGTATACGATGGCATGCGTCGCGCATTTACCTAAAAGCAAGTATTTTTAAACCTTTGCAAACAATAATGTTTCGATAATAATATCGACCCTGTTGGCACAGTGGGTCTCTGCCCTCTGCGCGGGTCCTGGGTTATGTTCCCAGCAGAAGCACAATTTTCCTTCCCAAAAAGTGATATTTGTGCTTCTGGTTTTGGGTTGGTTTTTTTTTTTTTTTTTTATTTAATATAGCACTGCCACATCATACATATTAAAATTAATAACAAGGGAATTTTCCGATATGCATGACAATTTCGGCGTGCCTATCATTTGCCAAATGTACCCAAAAAGCAAGAAATAATAAAATAATGAAAATAAAAATAGAAGGAATTCTTTAAATTACTAACAATACAATAAGTTTAATTTACTTTGAAAATTTACTTAGGGCCAAATAATGATTGTTTTTGATGTAAATGTATCCGGCACCCACGATACAAATTTTTTACTTAGTGTGCGTAAGAAATTGTTTGTAAGAGAAAAACGTGTGTAAGCGAGTTTTATTTATAAGATACTAGGTGTCCCGGCGGCCTTCGTACCGCCTAACAGTCAATGAATGTGCATGTTTAGGAAGCCATACCCGGCATGCGTTACAATGCCACGTGACTATATTATTACACCCTTCATGTTTATGTTTGCCTAGTACTTTACCAAATCCGAGTGACGTATGAGACAATGATATTTATACACCTATAAAAAAATGTGACGTTCCTAAAAAGTATCCTATGTCCGTCTCCTGGGTTCTAAGTTACCTCCCTATCAATTTTCAGCCAAATCGGTTCAGCCGTTCTTGAGTTATAAATAGTGTAACTAACACGACTTTCTTTTATATATTATATATTTCTTTTATATAATAATTATATGAAAATAAAATAACAGGGTGTGTCGTAATGATACGATAGAAGCTAAACTTTTGTATTACAGGGAAACATTTTAATTATTCATCAGTGTTTACATCATCAAGTAAGTTCCCCCACCACTTTTCGTCACACAAAAAGGTTGTGGTCTGTGGATCAAAATTACTAAAAAAACTTAGCTATCAGTATGTTCAAAGGTATAAAATTAAATTCAGTTCTTTCAACTTGAATAGTTAAATTAATTCTAAGCAATGCAGATTCAAAGTCAAAGGTCTTGCGGTACAAACCCAACTTTATTTAACAATGCTAATGACAAAACAAATCTAATTAATGCTCTTTTAAAAAATATATAATGAATGTGGACCGCAGACACATTGAAAGGGATCATAACATGGTTCCCATTTTGACCTGACCTCCTGACCTAACTCTCAACTTTTTTTTTTATTATTGTTCTTAATTGACCACTATCTCACCTGATGTAAGCGATGATGTGGTCGACGATGGAGCACGCTTGCCTAGAAGATACCTATTCACTCACGAATTGAAGACTCCCATATTGTACCTATTAGGACACACCAACTTAGGTAAGATGTTCCATTAAAAAACAAGGTTAATTTTTTCTTAAATCAAATAGAAAACACTTAGCAACAAAGATTCACAATAGAGAGTCTATTTCGTAAATCTTTGAACTTATGTATTTCTTAGATAAGCTAATACATTGGTCAATGGAGAGGATGCTCAAGGGAGAGGATGCTTAGTTAAAAAATCAATTAAATCAAACTTTAAGTCAAACTAACAAGGATCAAATTCAACTGCCATATTGTTTACTCACCTAATGACCCGACCCAAAACTTAGCTGCTTCAAAGTCCGGCGAATGCAGAACAAACTGTTTCTTTTCCGGAATATAAGTAGCCGTAGTCCTCATCCCTTTAGCATTAGACCCGTGAGACACCTCGGTCAGAGCAAAGCAGCCCCCAATCTTCCCCTTGTTGATATCCTCTACAAAGTGATAGTGGTGGCTCCTCCCACTTCCTGTGATGACATTGCTGAACATTCGAAAGGTTAACGACACTTTGACAGCTAGGGAACTGTCAAACATAAACATAGCTTCCGTTTCCGCCTGGAATACTTTCGGGTCTTCAGCAATCTGAAAAGAGGACTAATGTTGAATATAAATACTTACTACATTTATTTATGTTCATTCATACTCACAGTGCACTCCTCACTAAGTTCAAAGACTTTTATCATGAGAGCTAAAATCATATATTGTTTTTGCCCTGTAACACCTTTAACCCAAAAAACAAATATTCTTTCAGAAGGAAAATTGTCTTCCTGTCAGGAATCGAACCCAGGACCGTCAGAGTAGAAAGCAAACTTATCCACTGTGGCAACTGGGTTGCCAAGAAGTTATACATAATACCAGACTTTTATCAAGACTGGTCCAGCAGTTTAGACGTAAATAGGTAACAGACAAGACAGTTAGTTTCAGATTAATATATATAACTTTTTTTATATACCTAACAGATTGGCATTTTATCATTATCTCACCTGTTAGTGTGGTTAAGGATGGTAAGCACGTTATGCCTAGAATGATTAGCCTTTAAGAATAGTTGCAGGAAGATCTTTTTTAGTGATTTTGGCGACAGATTTTTCCAGACTTATATTGACACTGGTCTGATGGTGTGATAGTTAGGAAGAAATTTACCTGATCTTTATACCTTTCGACCTTTTCCCAGTGTGTAGGTTTGGAAGTCGCTTTCCTTACCTTAACATGATTGCGATTCGAACCTATTTACTATACTAGGATATTGTAACTTTCAAACTTTTGCGATTGGAACACAAAGTTTAGGTTAATACCCACGCCCCAAAAATCCTCTCCACTGAACGTCATTACTACTCAAGAACAGGTATGTGAAGCGGTTGAGTGTTGATTTAGGCTGCCTGCTGCGTGGCTTCCAGTTATAAGAAAGTGTTTGCGTCGCGACAATTCTAGCCCTTTCCCAAGCTGACACCCGCATTGTCCAGTCTTGTCGAGACCAAGGGCAATACAACTTAGCCGAAACTTCAAGGTAAATAAAAATATTTTTTTAGCGTGATTAAGTCCCGAGATATTACCTAAACTATATACTAGGATATCACCACTGGCCATTTGAGGATAAATGTTTAATGTATAAAATGAATTCTATGCATTTCGTTACAGGGTGAATCTGGCTGCTCGCCGCAACTGGCCTTAGCTCATCTAGCTAGCAGATGAAGCCTGTCATAGTTTGGAAAATCAAGATGAACAGGTTGGAAGGTTATCTTTTTTTTTTTTAATCAATATTAAGGGCTTTTTCATTTCAACGAATATGCCGCCCTGGTAGCATTTACAATTTGAGATTTAACACAAGCAACTAAATTACCTCTTAACTAATTTATAAAGCATTCTGGCATAGTCCGATAAAGGCTCGGCCAGAATGCTGTTACAGCCACCCATTTGCGTTAAATGTAGTTGATTCCTTATAGCTTCGTTGTGGACACATTCCATCAAAATCGTCATTTGAAATTGCACATTGGTGAGGGAGCTTTCCTCATTAAAAATGAAAATTTATTTCATGGAATGTGTCCAGAGCGAAGTCTTAATGCTATGACTGAAGGTTGTCTTACTGTCTTACTACATATGGCGCTATCACATGTAAAATGTGTTTAGTGCAATAGGTATATCGATCATTTATATTAGAATATTCATTATCTGTTTATGACTTGTTTATTACACCCTGAACGACTTATCTTATTTATCTGCAAGATAAGATGGCAAATATTTTATGGCAATTATTTTACCAGGACCTTAAATTCATAAAATAACAGAAAAAATATTTTAATGATTGTATGTGTAATGTAAATGCTTCTGGCATTCCTTACTCAAGTCTTTGACTGAGTATGGGGCTGTGAGTGGGTAAGCATTTATTAAAACAATAATGTTTATTATTTTGTCTTTTTATGAATAATGTCTGTTACTTACTTACAAGAAGCCAATATTAGATGTTTAAAACATACCTTTTCAATAGGTATAAAGTTTTCATTGAACATAGCATACATCCTCTTGGTTGTGATGTTCCGCTCCTCATCAAGTGGCCGAGTGACATCAGTGTGCTGGAATAACTGGTGCTTCTGCATGAAATTCCAGATGTCATGCTGAAATGTGTAACATGGATATATTATAATAATAATAATTCCTCATTACATTATCATAATGAATAATATACACAAACACATATATAAGATATGTGTATAAACATACAAAATGAAATATCAACAACGAAAACTCAACTACTAGTGCAAAAATGCTTCTCATAGTTTAAAACCAAATAAATATTATATGAAATACTTTATGTGACATATTTTTGTAATGGTATTTGAAAAAAATGTGGGACGAGCCAGGCATAGGAATTGGGACGAGCGGGGAGTAAAATATTGAAAAATATGTTTTGGGATGAGCGAGGCATACAAATTAGGACAGGTGGGGATTTTTTTATGTGGGACGAGACTCTGTGGGACGAGCGAGGCACAAATCGTATTTGCCTATTAAATATTTTTTTAAACTACTTTATGGAGTAACTTGGTGCCATTTTTTTTATAACATAAACCTAGCCTATGACACCTATACTATAATTATTATTGAGATGAATTCAACAATACCGTATAAGTTAAAATCGGCTTATTTTTTAGATGCTGTGGAAACCATAACACTCTTTTTGCTTCACTGTAGCAATGATAAAAATACAACACCGTTAAAAATAAAATAAAAGATGTGTATAGTAAAATATATGTATGTCAAGAAAGTGGTAATCCTCACCCATCATGTAACATTGCCGACTGAAAAGTCGATCTGCCAGACTCCTCACAATCTAGTTCATTAATGTATGCATAAAATGGTAGCTACTACTCATTTCACAGTCCAATTTTTTACAGATCATACTCAAAAATTGTATATATTGTATCTTTCTCCAGAGTGTCTAAATAAAAAAATTATCACACCATACACACAATTTTAAGCCAACTGCCAAGGGTTATATTTTTTGCCTGTATCTTGTACATTGTAAACTAAAATTCTGTAATAAGTACCTCATTTTTATATATCTCTAAAGGTTTAGCCTACACAAGGCATGTAAATTTAATGAAAAATTTTCTAACTGATGGTGAAAATTGCATTAAAAATCCATTGCTTGGTTTAGGAGGAGTTAACAGATATATGGACCATCGGATGTGGAAAGCAACTTGGTTTTATATTATGTAAAGATATTTTTATTATTGCAAAACATGATCAAAATGCTGATATTTATTTGGATCAACGTATTAGCATTGCAATTCAAAGAGGCAATGCCGCCAGCATGATGGGAACGCTACCCGCTGGTAGTGGGCTTGAGCACTTGAGTTACCTATAGGCTTGATGTCTTGTAGGCAACTTGGTTCTTTGCTGTATATAGTTTTAGGAAATATAGGCAATTGGCCCGTAGATAGAATTTATATGATTGAAATAAATATCTTTATTGTAAAGATTGTACATATTCCGACTCTATTATTATTTAAGTACAAGGCATGTATAAAGTGAAACTGTATCCTTAGGCTAGCATGCTATATCTTCACCAGCATCATCTGCCTAAGCAAGGTGATTCGAGGGATTCCAGTTGGTCTACATTTTTGAGTCTCAAACAACTGAAAAGTATATATTCAAAACTTACTTTCAATTTTATAGTGTTTAAATTTTCGTAAGCAAGTTTCATACGCCGCCAGTCGAAAGTCGCCGCTTTCCTGTATTTATCCAAGGGCCCCGATGGCAGATCGGGGAAATACTCCTGCAATACTTCATCAGATACTTGCAACTTTCGCGCCTCCATTCTTACGATATTATTATAGTTACACTTAAACAAGTTTATCGTTATAAGAACAGGGTGTACTGAATTGAACTTTGACTTGGGTACAATATACATTAAATCTTTATCATTATCACTGAATATTTAATCTATGTGATTATTTATACGCTTTGTTGTTCATAATATATCCAAAGATAATGTAATTGTAATCACTCTTTTTAAATATATCAAAGCAAAAAGAGCTTATAATAATTAATGTTCATATATCTGATAATACCACAGAGTGTAATGTTATCACTCCGCTATCCATCGAGATAGGAAAAAAAACCAACGTTTAATTACTTTTGCTACAAAATCCTTGCATCCGCTTTAGGTTTACTAGGGAAATACAAAATAACAATTACATACAACAGCTGGATCCAGCAAACCACAGACCACAGAGAGTACTACAGCAAACCATTGACTTTGACAAAATTAGAATATGTGTGACCAGAATTAAGGCAAACGTCATCAATTAAAATCGTAAACAATTTCCAAAAGTTGTTAATTTTCCAAAACACATGATGCTTCGAGTGTAATAATGGTGGATTATTAACCGTTAATACTTAGTAAACGTGCATAAGTGTAGGAAAATCATACAAAGTTGAAAAACGTAATTTTCGCCTTCGCTCCAAAATCCCAATAGAAGTTCTACTAAAGTTTCTACCACTTTAATAGGGCATAACTTAACTATGACTGGACCCTAATTCTTATACTTACTTGACTTTGACTGTGAGTTGTGACTAGGACTTTTAGTATGAAATACACTTGAAATATATTATCACTTGACACTGGCTAAATGCACAAGGTTGCGAACTCGGGTAGAGTATATATTCTTTTCTATGTTTGCGAAACCAAAATTAAAAGAAAAAAAAACAATTTCCAGATATATTCAAAATTGCTGTGGAGATTGAGATTAATTAATTTGATAACTCTGTTAGAGAGAAAGAAAGAAAGAAAATGCATTTATTCGTGACAACCCGCAACGTTACATTATTTACACAAAACAAGACAAAATACTAAAATAAACAATATAACGCCGCGTGATGTCACTTATGAGGTTCCGACTAGGCATATAATTATCTAGGTTGGTTGGTGGGTAGGCATCCACCCACCTACCCAGTAACTGTTCCTGTAATCTGGGACTCGGGTCCCCGAGAAGCGGGAAGCCTCTCCGCGCGCATGTATTTCATATTATAAGTCCTAGTCACGAGTCAAGTAAAAGAGTCAAGGTCCAGTCTTAGTAAAGTCATGCCCTAGTAAAGTGGTAGAAACTTTACTAGAACTTCTATTGGAGTTTTGGAGCGAAGTTGAAAATCACGTTTTTCAACTTTGTATGATTTACCTACACTAATGAACGTTCACTAAGTATTAACGGATAATAATCCACCATTACTACACATTAACACTCGAATAATCACAGGTTTTGGAAAATTTTACAAAATCAATTTTGAGAGGTGGTAGAGCATTTTATGAGTTGCTCGCCTGGCTTGCTACCAAAGTAGCTTACCACCATCAAGTTGAAAGTCTGCCGCCAAGCCAAATACGGTGTTCTGGCAGTTATCCTTGAGAGCCTGCGTATTCCAGGTCTAGTGTGTTTACCAGCTTCGATCACATCGTCACTTACCATCAGGTGAGATAGTGGTCAAACACTAGCCTGTCACAAATAAAAAAAAAAAGAAAAAAAAAAAAAATCAATAACGCCATTTTTTCACTTTCAATCCAAAAAAAAAAAACTAATATGTATTTTATGAATTTAAAACTTAAATTAAATACTGACAGTGACACGTGAAGTTGAACATCAACTTCAAATTGGTTTAGCCTTAAAGAAGAAGTTGAGTTTGTTTGCAAACATTGCAAATTGCATTGTACATGGATTGCAATTCCCAAGAAGTATTTTTGTATTTCAATTAGGTAATTCTATTGTGTTCATCAGAATGTATACAGGTAAGTTGTCACTCTTGTGTTTTCTTGAGCAATAAGTAAGTTTTTAAAAACCAATTAAACATTTTTGAAGTAAGTTTAAAATTATAAACGACTTATTTATAAATTCTATTAACCGCTAATCCTAGATGATAAAAAAAAAGGTTCGAAAGCAAATATTGTAATTATACTACAATCTTGTTACTTGTTCAGACTTCTTTATTTAGTCTAAGCTTGTTCGTTCCATAGTAGGGTATGGGATGAACAATTAACAAGAACAGCAACAAGTAATAAGAACAGAAGCAAGTAACAAAAACAGCAAATAGTAACAAAAACAGCAACTAGTAACAAAAACAGCAACAAGTAACAAGAACAGCAATGAGTAACAATAACAAGTAACACGAACAGCGACAAGTAACAAGAACAGTAACAAGTAACACGAACAGCAACAAGTAACAGTAACAAGTAACATGAACAGCAACAAGTAACAATAACAGTAACAAGTAACACGAACAGCAACAAGTAACAGTAACAAGTAACATGAACAGAAACAAGTAAAAGTTGATGCGAGGTAGGCCTCGCATCAACTTATTAATTACTTATCGCTAGTTCTTCACACAAAGTCTTAACATTACTAGAGTTCTTACTCAGCTCTTCTGAGAAATGCATTGGATGTGCTCAGTAAGCCTTCTCTAGTCCAATACATGTAATTCCATAGCACACTTTCTAAAACGTATCTGATGTTAAGTTGTAATTTAAAGTACCTGGATGACCCGGTTTCTTTTTTGGTAAAGAAATAATTTGACAAAAATAATCATCTGAACTCGAACCGGGGTTTTCTGGTTCCAGGACCACCCCATTTCTCACCTGAGCTATTACCACCTAGTAGATAGTGGCAAATTTTACCTTCGTATTCTAATGATATTGTAGCAGTTTTTTATTGCCTGAAAACACTGATAAAACTACGTTTTCTAAAAATGAGACCTAGCTAGATCCATTTATCGCCCTCTAAACTCCCTGCATATTAAATTTCATGAAAATCGTTGAAGCCCTTTCCGAGATTCAGATTATATATTATACAATAATTGTTTGTTTAAATGTATTTGATTATTGATTATCCTGAATGATATATTATATTGAACCTGTATTAATAAAATATCATGGTTTCTTTGTTTATGACAGTTGTTATTATTTAAATAAATTGTATTAATTTTTTTATATAGGTATTGCTATTTTGGGATGCAAATGGTAGTTTTAATTTAATCTGTGGCAATATTTTTTTATATACTGACAAGAAATGAAAATGGTAATATATTAATATCTTCTCAATTAATATTTAAACTAATAATATAATATTTATCTGATGATAAGTGCATTTACCAGTGTCGTTTGATAAATATATCAAGTTTATTTAGTTTTCAGAAGTAGTAACAGTATTAAATTAAATATTCATGGGCTAGTCATAGTCGTTAAGGTAGTAAGTGGTAGAAACTTTAAAAGAACTCCCAAAGATGTTTTGGAACAATAATAAATGCAAACAAAGCTTAAAAAATCCAACTTCACCACTTATATGTTGGTTTTGGCTTAATCAATTGCGATAAAATTTATGTGGTAATATATACCATCTCTGAAGTATAATCTACAAAAGAAAGAAAATCATGAATTTGAGGGTGAATGCTCGCCCATCTAAAAGCCAAAAGGCAGTTCATATCAAACATCAACATTCTTTTTACATATTACTTGGTTAGAAATTGTTGATCTAACTTTATTCATCTCGGTAACATTAAAAAGCAGACTAAATAAAATTTAAAAATCATCAATAATTTATAAGAATTCAATTTTAGTACTGATTTTAAATCAAATGATATCTTTATAAAAATCATTAGTTTATTGATTTTATTTATATTTACATAATCATTTTGGTTAGATTCTTCTTCATAACTCACAGATGTCTTTGTAATGGTAACACAGGAAAATAAAAAAATATAAGAAAATCACCAATACACAAAAAAAAAACAATACTGTTAGCTTCTTTTCAGTTTTTGCTGATTATTCTCATACAGGCCCTAACTGCAGTTTCCACATCTGACTAAATGAAATTTGTTAAAAAGACCAAAAAAAAAATCTAATGATCAATTAAAAAAAACAAAATTAATCATGATTTGTTATTTTTAAAAAATAAATCATAAAATCATACAAATATTAAAAATCCGAAAGTTTGTGTGTAAGTGTGTTTGTTCCCTCTTTACGTTGTAACGACTAAACGGATTTGAATGCAATTCGGAATGTACATAGCTTATACCTAGGATTAAAACATCAGCTACTTTTTAACTTGATTAACACGGCCGAAACCGCGGGGCACGGCTAGTCCGTCATAAAAAAAAATCTATTTTTATCTGACCACTATCTGATCTGATGATAAGTGATTACATCATCTCTAGAAACACTTCTGTTCAGGATAGTACATATAAACCACCTATCGTTATGTGGTTGTGTCACTTCAAGTAGAAGTATAAACCTACTTGGAAATACCACTTTAAAACAAATAGAAAATAAAATAAACATTCCTTTTACACTAAAAACCAATAGTAGGACACAATTTAAAAGCCAATCACGAAATGGAGGCATGCAATATGCAAGTAGCTATTAACTGCGTCCAAGTAATGGAGCTACCCCTCCCCTCGCCTCCCCTCTCTTATAAAAACACCCTCTTCATTGGCGGTGCAAAAATTAAACGAGTGAACTATCGGAAGCAATCGAAGCTCTTTTTATTGGAGATTCTTGATTGCTTGGGAAATAGGTTTTTCTTAGCTTTTATTTAGTTTCACCTGACCCATTGTAATTATGAAAATATTGGAAGATAAATTAGACCCACTTCCCGATGTCTGTTTGGACTCAAACTTGGTGTACTTATGTATCTTCGGTGACAATACATTCATATGGTACCATAGAGTTGATCTGGTGATGGAGACGGATGATGGCTTTAGGAACTTCTGAACTAAACAAGATAAATCCATCAAGTTTGGGCTCGTTTGATTCGTCTTACCAAGTTCTCTGGTTATGTAACTTTTTAGTACTTTTCTACCGACTTCACAAAAAAGGAGGAGATACTCAAGTCGACGGTATTTTTTTTATTTTTTTTAATGTGTGTTACCTCATAACTTCTTTCTACGTGAACAGATTTAGATTTTTTTTAAGTGATAACGTCTTATAAATCGATGAACACCGGCTGCACGCACGAAAAAGTGTCACGTTCCGCCGGAGCTTGAGCGTGCAAGCAAGAGCGCGGAACAAGCGATAAAGAGGCACGATCGGCCTAAGCGTTCGTCTTATGACGTTATCAAGCAAAATTATCGCCCGTAAACCGACTTTACAGACAACCAATTTTTTTGAAAGATGTTGCTTTCCAATTGGTCCCATTAAAATTTTATCAAGATCTGATCAGTAGTTCTTGAAATATCGTTAATAATGCGTGTTTCGTACATCTAATCTGATCAAGGTTCCGAAGATAAAGCTGTGAAGTCGGTTTTTTAGCTTTGCTTGCGTTTAATTACTTATTTAGTTTTATACAGCCCGCTTGTATGATTGAAAATCAGTATCAAGTTCACTGAGCTTTTGACATAAAAAGTTAAACCTTTTTGGAATCATATACTTTATATGTTTTGAGATTATTTTTTGAGAGACGAGATGAGAAGTCGCTGGCTTGATGGTAAGCGTCACGCTTGCCCATTACAGATCTTAGGAAATCGAATAAGTTGCCCTAACCCCTAAAGATAACACGTGCACGTTTCGCCATTACGTTCGTGCCGTTATTATAAGACCAATACTGAAACCAATACAAGACTTGCAGGATTCAAGTGGTAATAAAGATGCCTGAAATTATGTTATTTTATAAACGCTTTTACACTCACAGCCCCACACGTAGTTCGATGACTTGTGTCGTGAATGCCGGAATCATCAAAATCGCACACAAAATCACAACCAGAAAACCAAATTTTCCTTGGGGAGATAACTTGTGTTCCCGCTGGGAATCGAACCCGATACCCCTTTGTAGAAGGCGAATGCGCTACCAAGTAAGCCAACGGGCAGTTCAAATTAAAGATTTTATATAACTGGTTATAATTAAAGTTGTGTGTAAATTATATAATCACATTAAAGTCGGATCAATCATAACATAACATATTAATATTATGTATATGTTTGCCTTTAATGCAAAAAAACGAGTAGGTATATACTTTTTGTATACTTACGCAGGTGTAATTCACTAAGTCTAAGTGTGAAGATAAAAGATTCAGAGTATTATAATAGGATGTTGACCTCAAGTCGTCATATAATATTTTATTTTCTACGAGGCCGTCTAGTTTTATTGCACACTTGCATTTTGAGGTAGAATTCTTAAAACTTGATGACCGGACTCGGACATTTCCCGCAATATTGCTGGTTTTCAGGAAACATTTCGGCGAATTCACATCCGGTATAGTAGCATTTTGTAAAGAAACTCTACAACCGTCAAATTATAACCAAAATAAAAGAACGCTGTACTGGCGGAAGAATGGGAGACAGGTAAGATTTACAGGTTTGATATATAAATAGAATAAAGAAAAACCTTCATTTCCAAATATCTCCTTGACAGTGGTGGTAAAATGTAATTTATAAAAATACGAATTTTGATATTATTTTGTGCACTTCATCATTATCTCGCCTCCTATCCCCGCTGGTGGGTTATGTATTAAAGGGAAACAAACATTGTGCGCCACTGGTTTTACTTTTTTTGTCGATTATGAAAAGAACTACGTTTGAAAGACATGAAGTATCACATAGAAATATAACATGAACAATGTCTAAGCGTATTATAACATTTTTGGAACCCAATCTATGTATATACGTAATTAATTTGCTACTACAAATACGCGCAAATAAACACACTTATATTAACAGCCTCAGTTCCATTGTCGCGACACAATGTAAATGACTACGCCACAGCTTTCCAATTGTGAACCGCCAATCCACAGATACTCATTCATTTCGCGCTGATAAGTTCCTAGTGATGGGGGTAAATACTACGGTATGAATAAGGTATATCGAGAAAATACAACAATTGCACTTAAACTTTCGGCTCAGCTCACTAATACATCGAACCAATAGTAATACGTATACAAAACAATCAAACCAAAGACACTTTTAACAAATACATTTTATTTCCAAGTTTTAAAATAGTTTGGTATAAATGTCAGCGCCGCGCGTCTTAGTTTTTTAGCAAAGCCGACCGCGTCTCCGTTTAGCGTAGTACGTTCTTATGAATGGGTCTGGAATCTTATAAAGGTTATATATGATTACCATTTTAATGGTAATCTAACCAGGTACCAAGGTTAGGTATATTAATACATTTTAATGGTGATCAAACCAATGAAAATAATTGTTTCAGGATTAGATGGTACCTGAATGACATTTTATTTAAATTCTATATAGGCAAACTTTTGACCACCATCTCACCTGATAGTAAGCGACGATGTGGTCGACAATAGAGCAAGTTATATTTTAGTTTTTTTTAAATTATTTTGTTGTAAGACAACAGACGTTAAACTATGTGAGATACTTTCAATACTGGTGACTTGAAAAATCCTGACTAGTCCATACGACAAGCAAGCAAGCAATTACAACTACCACTGACGGACCGACTTATGTCGATTCATATCATCATAATCATGTCTAATACAATAATTTTCTATTAAGTATAATATAATTGTCAAATGTATTAATTTTGACGTTCTTCGGGACGGAAAACCCTAAATAATCATAGGAGATTCGTGCTTAGTAAGTGATTTTCCAATATAAAAAAATACACAATTACTCGCCTTTGAAAAATAGGATCATGAATTTGTAAATAACAGGAACTACCGATGTACTACAAACTCTTAATAAAAGCCTAAAAAATGCCTCTCTATCGCTTGTTGCGCGCTCTCGCATGCACGCTCAGACTCAGGCGGAACGTGACACTTTTTCGTGCGTGCAGCCGGTGTTCATCGATTTATTAGACGTTATCACGTCAAAAAAATACATGGCTAATTTATATTTCTGTTTAAACTACTACTTTATTCAAATTATATTGTTCGTCGGCGAACTGGACATTTAGCGAAAGATTCGTCCATTTTCCATCACTACGAATTCTAACTTTCGAAAACCGAACAAGCTTTTTAAATTTGGAACGAAAAAAGAATGAATTCCATTCAAATAGTGGCAATGTGGATGTTCCAATCAGTCTGATTGATTCTGTGCTTTTGCGGTTCCAAATTGGCCTTTTGTCAATTTGCGCCTTTGTACTGCAGCCATACGTTCTCTAATACTAAATACAACCTGTATTTACTCGCTAGGTATTAAGACTTAATACTCGTATTTCATTAATTATTTGAAGCATTTGATTAGAACAAGTCAATGTAGATTAGAGTAGACATTTGACACTCATGCTCGGCAGCGAAAGATCGTGGCAGGCAGTGGTTTCCTTCTGCGAAGCGGTAATGGCGCAGAAGGAGGCCGCGGAGCGGGCCAGAGAGGCTGATCCCCTTTCTGACCCGATCCGGCGCAGACGGACGGGGGGGAGGAGGAGGCGGTTCGCCCGCCTCCTCTCTCCTCCTCTGTAGTGGGGTCACTGGTGGAGAGTCAGGGAACCTCTCCATCGGCTTGCACGGCTCCACACGTCTGGGGGGTGGCCTTGGTGAGCAAGGTCACCCCTCCATGGGCGCAGTGGCCCGGTTTGCATCCGGGCCTACCGCCGGGGCAAGATAGTGACTGCTAGCGCGACCCTATCTTGCCCCACCTCGGCGAGGGACTGCTCACGGGGGGGTTTTTAGTGGGTTCGAGCCCCACACACCCCCTTCCTTCACCCTGGGAGGGAAGGGAAGTGGCAGGCATTTTCCCCCCCACAAAAAAAAAAAAAAAAAAAAGACATTTGACACTCGATCTTTTGACATTGGTGTAGGGGCATTCACGTTTTAAATGGTTCTAATAATGATAGATAATAGTAATAATTATAGATAATGACTCAACTAAACATTTAAAACCCGACTGCGAAAAATTTTAACCTACCTACTTTTTATATAATTTTATGTAATCCCCTTTTAATTTACTTCATTTATGATACCCTGCCCGATAGGCTTGGTTGAATTTTTTATTAAAGTACACATTACTATTTCGCGGCAAAAAACCCGCCATTTTGTCTTTTTTCAATCGACTTCAAAAAAGGAGGTTCTCAATTCAACTGTATGTTTTTTTGTATGTTACGCGATATCTCCGCCAATTATGAATGTATTTTGATGACTTTTTTGTTTGGTAAAGTATTCTTCAGATCCCATATAAATTTTATCGAAATCGGTCCAGCCAAATCCGAAATTTAAGCGTATAAGTCGGATTTTTTAAGCTCTGCTTGCGTTTCAATTATTCAAACAGTATCTAAGAACACTGTGTAGAATAAAAATTTAATAAAATAGTATTTTAATATAATTAGAGTGTTATAATTGCTACCTAACGGTTACGCTGTCATTTTCACTGCTAACTAAAACCACACTAGGGAGTTTTGCCGCGAAAGTGAAAAAATGGCGTTGTTGATTTTGTAAATTTTTCCAAAACCTGTGATTCTTCGAGTGTTAATGTGTAATAATGGTGGATTGTTAACCGTTAATACTTAGTGAACGTGCATAAGTGTAGGCAAATCATACAAAGTTGAAAAACGTGATTTTCACCTTCGCTCCAAAACTCCAATAGAAGTTCTAGTAAAGTTTCTACCACTTTACTGGGGCATGACTTGACTACGACTGGACCTTGACTCTTTTACTTGACTTTGACTGTGACTTGTGACTAGGACCTATAATATAAAATACACTTAAAATATATTATCACTTGACACTGGCTAAATGCACAAGATTGCGAAGCCAAAACTAAGGAAAAAAAAAAACCACACTAGATAATCCCGTCGACACTTAATTTTGGGCAAAAGCATTAAATAGTGGAAATAATTATGAAATTATTAACCGAAACATTTCACGCGTAATTGGAACATGGATGAAATGACATAATTTGTAATCAGTGTCGGTTTGTTTGCAAATTGAACACGTTGGTATTCACGGAGTAATTTCTTTTGTGTTGGTTTTTATTATTGGCTATGAATGTTTTATTAACCACCTTTTAAATAAGAACAAGGCTTTCATTTCGTGTTGTTTTTTTTTGGTTTCTTGTCGCAGAACTCTATTATTAACTGATTAAGAAAACTCTTCTTGTTTGTTAGTTTTTTAGATTGGTCCTATACAACTTTCATCAAAATCGCTTCAGTAGTTTGATCTAAACAAAAAATCAAAAAAATATGCCATCTAAGTAAATGAAACTTTTAACTTTTTTGTGTTTTGTTTTTTAAATCGGTTGAATATTTCTTATAGAAGTTTATTATTAGAAATTTATTTTGCTATAAATTTTCCTACATAAATTTACTATTTAATATTGTTTTATACATATATCTAACTAGTTGTTCCCCACGGCTTCGCCCGCGTAAATTAAATTAACATTACAAACCATTCTTGAATCCTCCTGAACGCACAATTTTTATATCGAAATCGGACCAGCCATTTAGGAGGAGTTCAGTCACACACACGTATAATCATCATTGTTTTGACAATTTTTATCGTAAATTGATAAATAATAATAACATGTCTCATTATAAATCATGTGTGGTAATTTTTAATAATGTCAATGTTTTAATTTAGTATTGTTAAAGCAAGTTTGATTATTTTTATTTAGTTATATCAATATTGTTATTTAACATAACATGCAAATAATTCTGTAACATTAACTTGCCTTGTGTAATGTTTCTCAGTTATAATAGCCAATAAATACTGCGAATAAATAGCGACTTGCTCTCAATTATATAAAATAAAAATGTACGCTCGTGTTCAAATAGTACCTCCCTAATGAAAAAAGGTAATTAAATATGTATTCGCATTAAACTCTTTTAAAAAATACTTGTTAAAATAAAAATACGTACGTGTTATAACCTCCCCCAGCACACATGCTGCGAAAGTTTTATGAAACTTCGTAGAAAATTCTAAAAGAAACCTACGGTTTTTCACCCGTAGTGCTCGTAGCCTCGTAGCGTCGTAGTACTAATAATTTCCATACTGTCCTCGTAAGAAGAAACTAGGAAGTTTTACAAAATTTCGCGGGACACAGAGTCTGCTTACAACAAGTGGCAAAATGTTGATAACATCCCCGACGACGCTCTATCTGAAAAACAGCTGCTCCGATTTTCATCAAACATAGCTAAGAACAATCCCGACTAATTCACCTTTCAAAAAAAAAAACAAAATCAAAATCAGTTCATCCGTTCGGGAGCTACAGAACAGACACGTCAAACTTATAATACCCCATCGTTTTTGCGTCGGGGGTTAAAAAAAGCATTTATCGTTTTTCGTCAATCTCGCGTAGCGTTTTCGTAGCATCCTCGTAGCATAGAAATAAAACATTATATAATGACTATACTAATATTATATAAACTGCACAAGCGCTTTCTAGCGACTACATAATATAGATATACCTTGATATAATTATGTATTAGTGTTAAGGAATGATTAAAAAAAAAAATGAAAAAAATGCGCCACTGAGTTTCTTGAAAGGTTCTTCTCGAGATGGCTGTAATTTTGAGAATCTGGCAGTAGAATCATTAACTTTCATGAGTGCCTCTTTGGGGCCCATTTAAATAAACGCGTCCTTGTGGTAAAAACCTGATCTTCGATCGGGAATCGAACTCGGTACTCTCCCTAAAAGGCGAACATGCACCCTTCTATCTATAAAGTCAATGGGCAATACAATACTTGAAATAATTTTTGACTAAAAATGTTCCCGAACGGCAAATAAGTTTTATATATCGGTTATAAACTTATAACATGCCAAACTTATACACAAATGTAGATTAAATTAAAATTTACAAGTAAGTACTACACATTTCAAAACTATAGTAACTCTCTAACTTTACAATTACAATGTACCTTGGATTCATATTTCACCAGTCGATGTCTAACTTAATCGTCAAGTTATATACCTGCTGTTTTATGTGTATACGTTTGCAGTATAATTAGATGGAAAATGTATTTTATTTCGAACTCTCGAAAATTCAAAGCACAGTTGAGTCGGTTCATTCCTTTAGTACGCATTCGAGCGTTAGGGGAGGTGCACGTCCTCCTACTAAAAGTTTCCCGCTAAAATGTACGCGAGAGGTACGGACGCGTTCTTTATTTAAAATAGCTGATGTTTTTTGTTTTTTCTCTCTTAACTATGGGATTTTATTTTAAATTTCGTTTTGTTTTGTTCCAGTTACAATATTGGTGCTAATTCTCGCCTTCGTACAATGTGTACTGAGTTTTGGTGAGTTATGTTTTTATTTATTGTTACGAAATTATTTTGTATGTGACGCACCATCATGATATTAAGGTTGTTAGTAGTATTACAGTATTTGACAAATAATAAAGTAATATTACATGATTTAATTGCGCTAAAACCTCGCCCAATTTTTTATAATGTTAGTAATTTAATTTGGGTTAACGATTTTTTAGGTTTTACAATTTTTATTTACTCATAAAGAACATAGTTTGCTTATAATGAGTTTACATACTAACTTATAACTAACTTACAACCTAGCTAGTTACTTTGTACATATAATTTCATCCAGTAATCGAACGGTACTGACTTATTTTAGAAAACTGTGTCAATAATATATTTTTTCTGTCTATTTTTTAATCAGATCATAGATTCACAATTTTTAATATCAATAGGTATAATTGTATTATTGTGCACCTTCAAACACAATGCTCCTCTTATTGTAGTTTGTTCTCGCGGCTTTAACATTTATTTTGTTTGTATTATTTAGGTTAAATTTAAGAGTTCTTTTTGTAAATTTCATAGCCGTATAATTTTTTTCACACATAATTTTCTTAATTAATATGCATGTATTATATGTATATAGCTGTTATGTATTAAATATCTTAGTTTCGTTGTATATAGTACGTGTGTTTGTTAATTAATCATGATATTAAGGTCGTTAGTAGTATTACAGTAAGACAAATAATCAATTAATAGTTTAGGTAATATTACGGGATTTAATCGCGCTTAAACCACGCTCAATTTCTTAGAATGTTATTAATTTAATTATGCCATAAAGTGCTAAATAGGACATACTTTTTTTTGTATATTGAACAATTTTTTTAAAAATTTGCGTGAGGTTCTTTTCTTAAAATGTTAAAACTGTTTTTTACCACATTAGAATCTGCAAAATTTTACACAGTTATAAGAGTTACATTTTAAATGGATGTTATTATCAAAACTGTGATTAAATTTAGTATTATTTTTTGCGTAGATTAGTATGTAGAGTGCTGATCCATCATTTCAGGATTTTCATCTTTACCTACCATAATTTTAATGCAATTAGTGTATTTTGTATAATTTCTTTCCTAATACACATTATTGTTTCTTAGTATGATTATGTGTAATATAAATATTGCCGGCACATCCGATATTTGATTGGGATTGGGTGTACGTTTGAAAACGATTTAAAAACATGTGAATTACATTATTTTATAATTACTTTTTAACACATTTTCTTATTTATGTGAGGTAGGTAGTTTTTAACACATTTTCTTATTTATGTGTATAGGAGTAGTATCCGCACTAATAATAATAATTAAAAGGGGATGGGTGGCATTTTTTTATAAATAAAAATGGTTGTTGCAAGTCGAACTCGCCTTGGGTAACGTACCTGCCATTTCACACTGGATGGCGTGATTCCGACTTTTACTCAGGCGGTCATTAATCGTACTGCTCGTTGGCTTAGTTGGGTGGCGTTCGCCTTCTAAGCTCGGGTTCGATTCCCGGCGGGAACACAAGTTTTCTCCTCACGGAACATTTGTGTTCTGGTTCTGGTTGTGATTGTGTGTGTGATATGAATGTTTCCGGCACCCACAATACAAGTCATCGAACTTAGTGTGGGGCTGTGAGTGTGAAAGCGTTTATGTTTATATGTTATGTTTTATTTGTCGTTTTATTATTTTAGAATTCACATTATAGTCACCTCAACTTTAAACCTTGTATTTGTTTTTACTACAAAAATAAATAAACACCTTTAAAAAAACATGTTAATTTGTTTTGTAATGTTTTTATTATTTGTTAATATATCCGTCATACTAATACATTCGGTAAATTACACCCGTAAGTGGTAGAGATTGTCTAAGCTGAAATGACGCGCCCCACCTTCGCATTTACGCACACAACGCGTGGTCGGATTTATCAGCCGACTAGTCGACCGTCTTGTACACGTGCAGATCCATTGTTCACTGAACAATCGACGCTCCCATACAGATGAAGTGTCGTCATTAATATTTGCACTCACACATCTAAATAAACTAATTAAGTAGTGGGGCGCGTCATTTCAGCTTGGACGAGCTCTACGAACATAGGCTTGGTAATAGGATTGCACCCTTAAAGTAATGAACCGTAAAAATTATGCCGGTTAAGATCGTGATCATAACCGTAGATTTTCAATTATATGAATTACCAGTGTAATCTGATGAAAATTAAAACTAAAGAAGTGATAATTATAAAATTAAACATCAACACTCTCTAGAGGTCGTATAATCTGAATGGCTGTTCCAAACAGCTAATAACCATCCCGAATATTCCAGCTACCAAAATATAAAATAGCCGTACATTAAAAAAAGAAAAAAAAACAAGTCAAATTTATTCGTTTGAAAGCTACGAAGCGACAGGCAGAAAGCGTCAGATTTATTTATAAGTTTGGCGCCTGCCTATGTACTTTTAAAAATCCTCTTTTTGGCGATGGACCAGTTTTAACATTAAGCTTCCCCTTGGGTCGGGTTCAAATATATCTATTTGCAATACAAAATATTCCAGTTCCTACAATCAGGCTATTTGTATAACTTACATAACGTATATTTTATTACTTGACTGGGTTCGTAAAGCCCGCTCTACACGCACGTTTCACCTGCCTCACGTTCAGTCGCGCGATCCAGTTTCCGTGCGATTAGTTTCTGGCCGATTGATTCCGATCCACGCTCAAAAGATTCGATATTTGATATCGAAAGGGCAGGGATGTATCTAGGATTCTAGGTATGTTTAGGGCGGGGGCATCGTTAGTGCTGTTTCTTGAATTTTTATTTACTGCAAGGGCAGCGGTTTTCTCCCAGGACGACTTGGTAAATGTCACATGTTTTCTATTTTAATTTATCATATTTGTACGGTGCGTACCGTACTCCTTGATTGTTGTTAGGTAGTTGTAGTAGTTGGTTGAGTAACAAACACGTGTAAGTCCAATCGTTGTTTTATTGAGTGCAATAGTTATTCGCGCGGTGTCGCGATGAGCACTGACTCGGATCCACGTTAACTGCTGACCCGCGGGAATGTGTGTTTTGTACGGTTTGCATAGACCGTACAATATTCTTTCTTCCTTTATCGTTTTTGCTCGGGTTGCAGCATAACGTAGTCATTAAAGATTGATGCGTTTTGGTGGCTAGGATCAAACCAGTGCCGTTGGTTTGATAGATCGTTTTATTGTTAAGCTACGACATTTATTTGTATATACCACAACTAAACCTCATTATAACCGTGTTTAAAAAAGTGCTTATTTTTTTAGCTTTAGTTGATATTACTATTATTAACTTCGAATACTATTTACTAGCAATCTCGTCACCTGCTATAATAATTGAGTAAATGATTTTTTTTCAAACTAAAACGGTTATCTTCGACACTTAGAAATGTTTAAAACACAATGTATTTGTCCATGGCCTCACGTTTCCTGTTTTAACTATAACGATTAGTTTGGTTCTATAAAAATACGAGATTACAGAGAAAATACTTTCCATAGCTTTTTGATTTTATCTTGTAATATGATGACCAAATTATGGGTACTTTTATAGAATGTTTTATGTTATTGAATCATATTTTATAACTATATGTTGTCTGGAAGAAATCGCTTTGAGCGATAAGACCCTTTTGTGCTCCTATGTTATATTTAAGATTTCTTTGTAAGTGTTATTTATTTTGGTGTGCAAATGTGCAAATAAAGAATTTATCTATCTATCTATCTATGTAATTATTTAATTATGTACGGTTGTTTTAATTTCACTACTGAAAACTATATGTTGTAACTATGAAAAATATGAATACGATTTTCATAATTATGGCCCCGCTCGTTACCACCTAAGTACGTCCCCGGCTATACCCGCTTACACGATTTTATCGTTTCGACTGGTGTCCTAACGCCTGGATAACTCCGCTTTTGCTTCACTTTGCTCCAGCTTTGATTATGTTAGGTAATTTTTGTTACTTGATTTGGTCTGAATATAAAGTAGTAATATATAATATAGGAAAAATTTAAAATTCTTAAGTTCACCTGTTTACTACAAGACGTGTTTAGCATATTAAAACAATAATAATCCTCTCATCCAAATTATCCATGATTTCGATTTAAAATTTCCCGTCTGTATAGATGAAAAATGGACAAGGCCAGTAAAAAAATATTTGCTAAAAACTTACTTAAAAGAAATGGACGATACAACAAGAAAAAAAGAGTTTTTGTAAAAGCAAAGTTTTTTATTTTATGTTTGATCTTCACGCCGTAACGGCTGAACAGATTAGTATGAAATTTGGAATTTGCATAGCTTATACCCAAGATTGACCCATATACTATATATTTTTGACTTGATTTACGTCGGCGCAGTCACGTGGGTCAGCTACTAATCTATGAAAAAGCTGTTAAAAAATAAAATAGATAAATGCAATTTCAGCAAAATATACTAACTTAAACTTTCAAAATCTTCAACAAAGATGATAAGCACGAATACTTGAACAAAAAGTATCAAGAAATGTACCTGGTCCGCACGACAAAACTTAAAGAAGGCTTAAAACTTAACCAACTTAAAGCGCCTAACGTGCGCGCATCCTGCATAATTTACTAGACATGTACTTACTTAGTCAAGTTACTTTTAAGTTCTGCACGATCGACGATGAAGCTCGTGCTTGAGGTAGGAGAACTAGCTTTTTTGTTGAATGTCAATGACAACACTTGCATTTTTGTTGCCCAGAAATCGGCTACTCAAATAGACCCAGTAAGTTGCGATCGCATTGTCAGTTTCAAATTGAGAAAACTCCTTAGATTCGAAAACTGTGTGACTTTTGCTAATAAGGTTGTAAATAGAAATAAGTAAATGTGTATGACGTAATAAAAGCTTTCGTGACTAGATTAGCCAAATTGTTATATATTACTTTATTTATTAAGGTTCTTTTAACCATGACCAAAAATGTAATGTAATATTTTTAATAAATTAGGGTTCTTTTGACAAATGAATAGTGTAACATTTAAAATATATACTATTATGACTGAAAAAAATATTTGCATGAACAAAAATCTCTGGCTACGAAAAAAAAAAAACTCCTTAGAAATATGATACACCTTCGCTTAAAGCGATAAGTTAAATAATTTGCCTAATGTACCAATGTATAATATGACGACCCAGTTGGCGCAGTGGAAAGGTCTCCGCCTTCTGCGCCGTGGGTCCTGGGTTCGATTCCCGGCAGGAGCAAAAATTCCTTCCCTAGGGATATTTGTTCTTCTGGTTCTGGGTGTAATGTGCGTGTGATGTGAATGTTTCCGGCACCCACGATACAAGTCATTGAACTTAGTGTGGGGCTGTGAGTGTGAATGCGTTTGCGTTTGTTTGTACTGCTCGTTAGCTTAGTTGGGTCCGCTTTCTAAGCATATCGGGTTTGATTCCCGTTGGGAACACAAGTTTTCTCCCTAAGGAAAATTATGTTTCTGTTTCTGTGTGGTTGTGTGTATGTTGTGAATTTTTTTTGGTATATCGACTTGTGACTTAGCTTAAGATTACTAAACATTTTAAAACCCTTGTGTAGTTTCATGACTTTTTTCTCAATATAATAAAGTCTCCGCTGCATCACTAAACGAAATCCTTTCAAAGATGCATCCCCTTGAGAATCCTTCATCAGATTGTAGTGCTCGGGAAACAAGGACGCTGCAGAGCGCCTCTCTTCACTCATTCAATGGGTCTGCAAATAAACTGGTACTGCAATCTGCAAGATACTTGGGCCCGTTCGCTGGATTGTTTGTTTATGATTTTAAAATTCAGTACGTATAAAAGCATTTCTGGTTGTTGCAAACAATGGTATAATGGCATTGCGTGACTAGTCCGATTATTTTTAACCGATTTAAAAAAGAGGAGGAGATTCTCAATTCGTCGGAACTTTTGTTTATGTATGTTCCCCGATTACTCGAGGACGCCGGGACCGATACGAGTTTTTTTTAAAGAGTATACTTCCCATGTGTTTCCATTATAATTTGATCAAGACACATCAGAGATTAAGAGTTTCGTAGATAATTGATATTGAAGTCGGTTATTAGTTTTTTAAACTTGTATATATTATATCGTCTCTAGCCTTGACCCGATTAAACTTATCGGGATTTAGACCTTAGTATATTTGGAATTTGATTAATTATAATTCCTTAGTGTAAGTTACTGGTTGTAATCTGTTTTGAGACGTAATAAGTAAATTTGAGTTTGTTTCCTGTAGTCCTACTGCGTTGTCCAACTGATTGGACCATGAGTAATAATTACTGTCGTAGTTCTATTTGCACTCATTGTAATATATACAAAGTGATTTAACGTCCAAGAATCACAACATTCGAGAAATTTGACGACCCAGTTGATGCAGTGGACAGGTGTCCGCCCTCTGCGCCGTGGGTCCTGGGTTCGATTCCCGGCAGGAGCACAAATTCCTTCCCAAGGGATATTTGTGCTTCTGGTACTGGGTGTAATGTGTGTGTGTTGTGTGAATTAGTGTGGGGCTGGGAGTGTGAATGCGTATGTTTTTTTTTTTAATTTGTTTTGTGACTTAATAAATAAATTTGAGTTTGTTCCCGTGGTCCTACTGCGTTGTACATATGGTTAGACCACGGGTAATAATTATTGCCGTGGTTCTATTTACATTAATTCTAATACAAACATCGTGATGTAACCAACATGTCAAAGAATCACAACATTCGAGAATATAACTGTAATCCACCAATCTGCTGGGCCAGTGGAGTATGGCTTAGATTCTCTCTATGAGAGAAGACTCGCGTCCCAGCTTTGGAAATGGAATGGGCTGATGATTCTTCAGAAGCAATCAGAACAGAGCGCTGTTAACACAGAAGCCTTCGAGTTATCTCCACTGAAATGTTGCAAAGCAACTGTTATTCTTACTTATTTCATGAGTCACGAATTCCCCAAAGTGAGCTTCAAAATTTTATTATCTTTTCTACTGCCAGCCATTGTCATAACTTTCTCAAGCTAAAGTTTTAATTTTCTTAAAGCACACTTTACCTGCTTAAGTAATATTGTCGAGCGTAGCGCGATTGCGTTTGAGTAAACTTTACCTCGTTGGGCGATTAGGCTTGTGACACACAGGATTACGTCAACATGCGCTGAAGGCCATAACGCATGCGATTATTCCCTTATTTATAAAAAGGAGAAACGTCCGATTAACCATCAATAGTTAATATGTTTTTGTCAAAAATTCTACTGTTGCGAGGTTTGAGTTTTAAATGTATTGGAACCGAGCGCAATAAGGGCTTATTGCCTTCGACTCCAATAAATTTGAAACAAAAAGAACAGGAGGCATAATCCACGGACACTAATCCGCGACATAATAGTTTATTTGTGTTTCGTACGCATTCTCAATACCAACGAATTATAGAAAACTTTAAGTTATACAAGTACTGTAATGAATATGATAGAAATTAAAATCAGAATTGTTGATGCAATTTTTTTTTTGTAATAAAAAGACTAGACTTCATCGCAATATTTGAAAACACTCTTCATCTGATCTTGATATCAAATGATGGGACCAATTAGATATTATACATTAAAAAAAAAACATATTATACACTTTAAACAAAATTATCCACATACGGCGCAGATATCAAAAGGTCGCATACCCCAAATATTCTTCAAACTGAGAACCGAAGGAGATTTAAGAAGTCTGTTAAAAATATACGTGTCCTTGTAATATACTCAGGTCGATAGCTTCTAAAAAGAAGTATATTGAAAGGCAGTGAGCATCCATGCTATTTTATATTATTATTATTATAGGGGACATGCAGTTATTGTAAAAGCATGCTATATTACCGAGCGTGTGTACAGTGTATTGCAGGCTTTAGCCGAGTCTGGACTACCCGGACAATGTCTGCAGTAGCTGGTGATTGTGCGGGGTAGTCTTGAGGCTTCGTACGAGACTTTATTAACTAATACCGCTGAGACTGCACTTGGTAACTTTTACAGGCAGGTAGTAAAGTCTTTGGAAGTACCCTGGAACTGTGTACTTGGAATTAGAAATACTTGTGTACGTGGCGGTGAAGAATTTATTTTGTTACAAATTAAAATAATGTAGGTAAATAAACCCATCAGAATCTATGGGCTAATTGCTTACCTTTTCAACAGACTTCAAAAAAGGAGGTTCTCGATTCGACTGCATGTCTTTTTCTAATTTTTTGTATGTATATTACGCGATATCTCCGCCAATAATAATTATGAATCCATTTTGATGATTTTTGTGTTTGACAGATTATAGGTACTTCACGAGGTGGTCCCATATAAATTTTATCGAAATCCATCTAGCCATAACCAAAATATAAGCGTTGAAGTCGGTTTTTTAAGCTTTGCTTGCAATTTATTATAAAATACTGTACTAAAATTATCTTATTATATCCCTCATTGATATGCTAGTAGCTCAAGTTATCAAGCCCAGTAGGTAGCATGTCCATCATGCTGGTGCATTGCCCCTTTTAAGCTTCTTCTTCAAGTGATTGTCCTTTGCAGAAGGTTGGCAGTCATTCTTTTGAATTTATCTTTATCCAGGGCTAGTCTGAACAGTTCTTCTGCTCTCTTTCCCGATGTTTTTAAACCGAGAGAGTTTACGTCTCCCTAAACTCTTTCTCGAGATTTTTCCTATCATTATTATTTGCATCAGTTCATAACGTTCATGTCTTAACACATGTCCTAGGTATCCAACTTTGCTTTATGGTTTTGACCAGTCTGGGATTGTTAAGTCTCATATGTTTGTAGAATTCGATGTTTGAGTTTTTATCTTCAGCTTATGGGGAGCATGCGGCAATATTTAAAAAAAAGTAACTTTGTTATTTTCATTTCGCGCCTAAGTCTACGGGCCTCTGATTCGATCTATTTCTGATTAATTTTGGCGTGGAGATAGACGGACTATCTATTTTGAAAGTCGCGGTCTTATGTATTGTATTATCTTCGGTTGTGGTGCGTAGCAGCGTCTAATAATCATTATTCTTATATTTTTTGCCGCTAAAGAAAAAAATGGCGTCGTTGATTTTGTATAATTTTTCAAAACCTGTGATTCTTCGAGCGTTAATGTGTAATAATGGATTATTAACCGTTGATAAAATTACAACACTGACTTAGTAAACGTGCATAAGTGTAGGCAAATTATACACAGTTGAAAATATGATTTTCGCCTGCGCTCCTAAACTCCAATAAAAGTTCTAGTAAAGTTTCTACCATTTTACTAGGGCATGACTTGATTATGACTGGACCTTGACTCTTTTACTTGACTTTGATTGTGATTAGGACTTATAATATAAAAAACACTTGAAATATATTATTACTTGACACTGGCTAAATGCACAAGATTTCGAAGTAAAAGAAATATAAACATTCTTATATAATTTTTAAACTTAAATATTGACTATGGCATTGGTAAGTATCATATAATCATCATGATTAAACATAAAACCATGTTTATATTAATGATTACACAAACTAGGCTGATTACATATTTCAGAGTGCCAAAAACCAATTAATTCCACTGTCGCAAAATGTATGCTTTGCCTAAAGTTTAATCATCATTAGGCCGAACACTAGCGGAAATAACTCGTGTTAATATTGATAATCGCAAATACATTATTAAATCAACTCGACAGTTACACATTTGAACCGTTTGGTGTTGAACTATATGTCAGGCCCTGGATTTCTTTGTTTTTTAGGAGAGTAACGTTGAGCCAAAGCGTGATCAAAATGCTGTTCGCAATCTGTTCCAACATGGATCTCTCTAAATGGTACTTGCATTTTTAAAGATGGATTTTTGAAAAAGGGTAAATTCCACCATGCCCGGTTTACCATCTAACGACAAGACAAACTGTTAAACGTCATCCATATGTGGTTGACACACCTCCGGTTTGCTCGAAGCGTTTTGCTTCTACGTTTATTATTCGTACTGCGAAGGAGTGAAACTCTTTACCCGGGTCTTTGTTCCTTGAACGGTATAATCTGGGAGTCTTGTCGGCCGTATCTTCACTATCCATCAAGTGAGATAGTGGTTAAATGCTTGACTATCGAGCATATAAAAGGTTCTTAATTGACTGTGCCTACACTATTCAAAGAGACATTTTAGCTAATATGATAGGCTACCCAATGATAATTATAATAGTCGTTGAGTTACCTATGAGTTTATCCGTACTGCGATGGTGGAACTCATTGCCCGCGTCTTTGTTCCCCGAACGGTATAATCTAGGAGTCTTCAAATCAAAAGTGAACAGGTATCTTTTAGGCAAGCAAGCTACATCTTCGGCCGCATCATTGCTTTTCATCAGGTTAGATAGTGGTTAAATGTTTGCCTATCGCGCATAAAAAAAAGTTTATAGATTGTAGTAACCAAGCCCGCTCTATCAAGAGCGATACTTTAAGAAAGAGAACTTATTTGATTGGGTAGTTTAAGTTTGAAAGATGTTGCTTTCTAATTGGTCCCATTTAAATTTGATCAAGATCTGATCAGTAGTTCTTGAAATATCGTCAATAATGCCTATTTTGTGAACTACTTTGACGAAGTTCTCGTTTACCCGACTTCAAAAGTTACCTCATAACTTCTTTCGTTGTGAGCCGATTTTGATGATTTTTTGAAAGCTGGTGCTTTTCATTTGGTCCCATTGAAATTTGATCAAGATCTGATCTATAGTTTTTGAGTTATAGTCAATAATGCGTGTTTAATACATTAAATGTGGTCCGAATCAAGGTTCCGAAGATAAAGCGGTGAAGTCGGTTTTTTTAAGCTTTGCTTGCGTTTAATTATTTAAGCTTTGCTTGCGTTTAATTATTATTTAATGTAGGCAATTGGGTCGTATAATAGATGGACAATACTTTTATAAATTAGCAGGCAGAGTATTTTATTATTTAAGTCCAACCACAACAAAGTCGAGTGGCGGTAAATACGGTGGTAGTCATTTATACTTCATGATATAACTTTATTTTGAGCTTTTTGTACAACCGCCACAAAAACGAAGCACAATGTATTCAGTGTTTGTGAATTATTTGATGTAACTTTGCGAGGTTAACTCGACATAAAGCTTTCAACCGTACAAAAATACAGAGATAAGTGTGATATCTTTAGTATCGGTTTCAAGATGGCGTTGGGCTCCAGATAACCTAATTGTGACTCATGAAAAAACCACTGCGTTCAAAAGCAAAAAGAGTTGAACTTACTACCAAAGTAAACACATTTTGCCACCTGGTTTTTTAATTTATGTTTATCGCCCTCAGGTAGGAAAATCGGTCGCCAAGTTCTAAAAGGTTTTCCGGCAGCAATTTTTCAAAGCTAGTCTGCCGGCCATGATTACCATCCTCGATCACACATCTGCCGTTCTCAACTGAAGACCAGCGCTGGTTTTTTAAACCAGCATTATGCTGAGATGAGTACGGTTTGGGTAAAAAAGTAAAACAAAAAAAAAAAAACTATTTGTACCCTTTTGTCAATTGATTTTTTTTGCCACAAATAAATATATGTCTTTACTTATGAACTAGTAAGATAATGGTATATAATTTCTTATTTAATTTACTACTATAAACTAAATCTACAGCCCGTAATTAACAAAATGTATAAAATGTAAAGCCAATAACGAGTTAACTGTTAACGAGTAATAATTGAAACGCAAGCAAAGTTTAAAAAACCAACTCATCGCTTATATTTAAATTTTGGCTTGACGATTTCGATTTTTTTTATAGTACCACCTCTGAAGTATACTCTACCAAAAAAATACAAAAATCGATTCATAATTGGCGGAGATATCGCGTAACATACATACAAAAAAAACATACAGTCGAATTGAGAACCTCCTTTTTTGAAGTCGGTTGAAAATATAAATAATATCTAAAGAACTGGAAAAGTCTCATAACTACTTTCAAGGAAGACCTATTTCTAGAATATTTCTATCGATATAATAAGTTCTTGAAGATAGATCTCTTTTAAATTTTATATGCGCATCTTGAAAGGCGACAGATAGAATACTTTAGAAGCGTGGATAGATATGGTACTATCAAATAGCATTTGAATATTGATGATACTTTGCAGAGTTAAGGAAGTCTAATGTAGCTCTCAGCTCACAAAATTAATCTATCAAAAGTTATAAACTTAGATATTAAAATTGATTTTATATGTTCGACATTGCTTGGTGTGACATATATTATTTACTTATACAACATATAAATATTATTACATACACTTTATTAAACAGTGATAGGCTACCGTTTGCCCACTATTTACTTTATTTTTACGTTTGAATCTGAAAGTAACTCTGTCTCTCTCTCTGACTGTTTTTACTTTTTCACTGCTAAACGGATTGTGATAAAATTTGGTAGAGACATAACTTTATAACCTACTTAAAGAAAAAGAAGGACGTTCTCAATTCGGTTCTATTTTTATAAAGTACCAGAACTTTGTCATTTATTTATATCATACCTAGTATAAACCGTTATGTGTTTCTTTTTATTTAAAATGCAGTCCTGTCTTAAAAATTACAGATTGGTCGTTAGAAATTTAATCAAAATCGGCTCAGTACTTTTTATAAAACAAAGTTACTGGAAAAATTTACATCTTAGTAAACTAGTAGTTGTAGTATTTTAAGTTATTTTTGTGTTTTTGAAGTTGGTTGAATTTTTTTGATTTTTATTATCATCAGTTACCCATTAAATTAAATGGTCCATTCCACTGTTCCTTACATCAGCCGTGAATGTAATCAATTAGGCAATCATATTCGACTATATTTAAATGATCTATCTAATATCCTCAAATCACCTGTAAAGAACAGAAGCAACATTATTAAACATTTAATAACATGAAGGTTTAAAATTTTGTTTTATCTGTAACTCCTAATATATTAGCTATAACGAGCACAAATCGCGAGTGAATCGTCTCCGTTGCAGATTGTACAAAAATGCTTTCGTATGACCGGCATAGTCGCATTTCTCAACCGATTCTCGTGAAATTTTGCAGGTTCGATTTTTTTGTCGATTCAGTATTTGTAAATTGCGGATCAAAATGACGGAAATATGGGGATTAAAAATCAGCCATTTGAAAAAATATCCGATGTTCAGTCCCCTGATTCAGAACCATACGATAACTCAGTTACCGTATGATTCGGTTAGTTATCATACGCTAAAATGTATTTTTAAAGAGAAAGTTGTCCAATCGTAACGATTCGGTAAGTTACCGAAAGTTCTGAATCAGGGACAGGGTCATATTGAATGCACATTGAGTGCATCTATAATAACACAGCCAATAGTGTTATCACATATGCATTCAATAAAGTCCTATTACTGTCATGTTGAACCGGTTATTGACAATCACGAGAAATGAATTATGCCATATTTGCCCCATTACTGTACAAACGTCAATTTGTTATGCATATTTGCTGTTCTAAACGCTATTGTAATTTCAGTAGGTTTATTATAATGCGGTATAGATTATACGTATGTATTGTAGATTAGTATCATAATGGTTGATTGAAAAGAAGCAATTTTCAATAAAGAATATGCAAGATATTTGAAATGAAATGAAATAAATGTAAATGAAATGAAATACATTTATTTGGCATAAGTAAAAAAAAGTGCCAAAATGGTCGTGACTCAGCATTAGTAACTAGGTATTTTGAATTTCCGATGCATTTATATTCTTTAAAATTCCTAATAAAAAATTAGGAATTTTAAAGTAAATAATTAAATAAAAAAAGATTTTTATACGTGTCTATGTTTAAATATTGTTTAATAATTATTTTATTAATTTACTTGTTATTTATTCCATTTTTATATATTTATAATAATGTAATATGATATTGTATATATATATATATATATACATTTTTATATTTTTAAGAATATAAATGCATCGGAAATTCAAAATACCTAAACTTACGCTGTTGGTTACACTAATTCGTGACGTCAGTTCACACATTTTTGATGTCTCGTGTGTGCCATGATTGATCGTGGACGTCACAAAAATAATGTGTTTCTAGTTCTGGTAGTGATTGGTGTGTGATTTGAATGTTTCCGGCACCCACGACACAACATCGATTTTTGTGTGGGGATCTGAGTGTGAAGCATTTATGTTTATGTGTTATAGGTTGTATATAATTTAGTTTTTAGTTTATATTCAGCCATATTTTTTTTCTTATTTTATTACATAAAGTAGTTTATCTTTGAAGATGGCAGGTTAGGTTTCTGGTGTCCGCTGGGTTACAAGTAATTAAAACATTATTGTTTGAGCAAACAAATCGTTGACCAAAAAAATTTGAAAATAATACGTATGTTAAGTTTCTATATCACACCTAAAATATACTGCAATGTCAAATGTGAATGTGAGATTGTAAATGGAATTATTCGAACAAATTTCATACAATATATGTATGTAGTACAATTATTGTTTTTCGGTTATTTATTTTTATTGTTTTTAACTACTTATTGGTGTTCAATAAAGAAATATTGTATTGTAGTACATATGTTTAATTTATGTTGTATACGGCTTGAAACACGTCGGCGCGTGACTAACAGTCAAGCGCCGAGGCCCGAGCCGCACGTCCGCGTATCGCGCGTCTGACTCATCCTGATGAAGGACAACAAATTTGTCCGAAACTAGTCGACTACTAAGTAAGTCGATATTTTCTACGTGTTTCAAGCCGTACACAACATCAATTATGTGTAATACTCACTATAGTTTTAATTTTCATTGTACATATGTTCTTTCAACAACGGTGTTTTGTGTGTTGATATGGTCGCTGTTGTAGGCGCTTATTTGTTAGGAGTATTGTATTGTCTCTTTGTTCTGTTAGTGATATTACATCTGTGCTGTACTTACCTTATAAAACCGCTTATATACCGAGGATTCTGTACTGCCACATCATCATTAGGGCTGTCGCCTCCGAGATCAGAGAACTGCAGTTAGGCTCAGAAACTTTGAGTGAAAGTGTTAGATAGAAGATGGGAATAGATAAGGGCTCTCTCTTATATTGTACCTACATTGTTCAAAGCAACTGAACTTTTCTCGCATAAATTAAACTAAAAAAAAAATGGATTTAAAAAAAAATACTGCATGATTCTTAAATATGTCAGACATGAACAAAGCAAAATACACATATTTATAACCGACTTCAAAAAAGGAGGAAGCTCGTGTCACGTGTTTAAATTATTTCTAGAGAAAATATATTAAACATTACCTCTCTTCCTTTTGTTCGTATAGTACTCGTTGATAAAAATATCTCACAGTAGTAAGATGTCTAGACTTGTAGTTATGAACATCCTACTATATTATAAATCCGAAAGTTTGTGTGTAAGTATGTTTGTTCCCTCTTCACGCTTTAACGGCTGAACGGATATGGATGAAATTTGGAATGTACATAGATTATACCTAGGATTAACACATATGCTCAAAATCAATCAAAATCAAAATCGTTTATTCACATGGGCCCCAAAGAGGCACTCATGAAAGTTAATGAATCTATTGCCAGATTCGCAAAATTACAGCCATCTCGAGAAGAACCTGGCAAGAAACTCGGCGGCGCATATTTTTTTCAATCATTTTTTTTTTTTTAAACATTCTTAATCTCTAATACATAAGTTTCTTAACCTAGGCGTTATTATGGTAGTCGCTAGAAAGAGCCTGTGCAGTTTGCCTCCATGCATCCTTGTCATTAATATAGTCTGTGGTTTTATAGTAGGCTTTCTTAATTAATGCCCGTTTTATTACAGATTTGAACTTTCCCAGTGGTAATTCAGTTACGATTTTAGGAATTCTATTGTAAAATCTAACACCATTTGCCATAAAAGATTTATTCGTTTTGCTTAATCTAAATGCGCGCACTGTAATTTTATGCTTATATCTAGTATTAAGATTATGTGCGTCGCTTCTTAATTTATATTTACTAATATTTTTGCGAACATGCATTATATTTTCAAAGATGTAAAGCGAAGGCATGGTAAGTATGCCTGTTTCTTTAAAGAATTCCCTGAGCGATTCGCGTGGACCCATATCATATATTGCACGAACCGCTCTCTTTTGTAGAATAAAAATAGTTTCAACATCGGCAGCAGATCCCCATAGCAAGATTCCGTAACTCATCAAACTATGAAAATATGCAAAGTAAACCAGCCTTGCCGTCGCTACATCAGTCAGCTGTCTAATTTTACGGACCGCAAAAGCAGCGGAACTCAAGCGACCTGCAAGCACATCAATATGAGGACCCCACTGCAGTTTTGAGTCCATAGTCAGACCTAAGAAAACAGTTTTCTTTACAAGATCTAATTTGTTGTTTTCAAGTGTAACATTTGCATCTACCAAAGGAACATTAGGAAGGGAAAACTTGATACATTTGGTTTTGCTAGCATTTAACACTAAGTTATTAGCAGCAAACCATTTCGATACTAGATCTAATTCATAATTTACTTCATTTAATTCTACGTCTTTCCTATTTGTTTTAAAAATAAGTGACGTGTCATCAGCAAACAAGACAATATCTAATGCTAGCGAAGTTGTCATATAAGGTAAATCATTAATATACACTAAAAATAGGAAGGGTCCCAATATTGAACCTTGAGGCACGCCAATTTTAACTGTAGACCCGTCAGATGTCACACCATTAACGCCTACTTTTTGTTGCCTACCCTAATATGATAAATATGAATCTAACAAATCAAGAGCAGTCCCACGTATACCGTAATGGTTTAATTTGCTAATAAGCGTTTTATGGTCCACGCAGTCGAACGCTTTGGAGAGGTCACAAAATACCCCAATTGCATCCTGCGATCCCTCCCAAGCCCCGAGAATGTGTGACACTAACTTAGCACCGGCATCTATTGTAGATCGACATTTAGTAAATCCGAATTGGTGATCATGTAATATTTTATGTTCATTAAAGTGGGAGAGTAGCTGTTCTAGGATAATTTTTTCAAATATTTTACTGAGGGCAGGTAATACAGAAACTGGTCTATAGTTAGAGGGAGTATGTTTACAACCCGATTTGAAAATTGGAGTAATTTTGCTGTGTTTCATGAGATCAGGAAATACTCCTTGATCGACCGAGAGATTAAATACAACGACAAGGTAAGGCGTAATAGTATCTAGTATGGAACCAATAACTTTAACTGAAATACCCCACAAATCTTCAGTGTTTTTTATAGTTATCCTTTTGAATGCCTTTTTTATGGTATTAGCCGTTATGTGACGGAAACAAAAATTTGGAATTTCTTGTGTGAAGTTTTGTTGCAACAGTTTTGCAGCTAATTCGGGAGATGAGTCTAGGGATTTTGTTGCTTCAAGGGGAATTTTTGTAAAAAAAGTATTAAATTCATTGGCTACGTCAGTTTTGTTAGAAATTAATCTATTTCCAATTTTTAGACTGTAATCACAATCTCTATTTTTATTTTTACCAGTTTCTGTGTTAATAATATTCCAGACCGTTTTTATTTTATTATTAGATTTTGAGACTTTATCACTTATGAATTTGGATTTGGCCTGGATGCAAACGCGTTTAAAAATTTTCGAATAATTAGTAACATACTTGTGAAAATGTTCATTAGATGTAAGAGATTTTTTATAGTAAAGCTCGTACATGAAATCTCTACTTTTCCGTATACCATTAGTGGCCCAATCATTAAATTGTAATTTAGTGTTCACTTTTATTAATTTTTTGGGGCATATTTTATTGAATTCATTACAAATGATCGAGTTCAGCATTTGGTGGACATTATTTGGGTCATCAAGTGGAAAACTGGTAAGGGATAGTTTTAAATCGACATTTTCGTTAAGTTTACTCAACTTGTTCTCAGTAAGTGGTCGTATTTCTATATTAGAGTCAAAAGATTGTTTTTTTCTTGATATTGTTACCTTTTGTCCCATGTGGTCTGATCGTATACCACTGATTTGACATTTATTTTTAATTTCAAAATTAACAATAATATTATCGATGCAGGTTGCTGAAGAGTTGGTTATTCTAGTCGGTTCCTTAAATAAAAAAATTAAATTAAAAGATGCAAATAGCGACACAAGTTTTTGTTGATCTGCCGAGTCCTCTAAAATATTTACATTAAGGTCAGCACACACTACTATGCGTTTATTACATTTAAATAGTTTTCTTAAAATTTCTTCCATGACTACAAGAAATTGGGATAAATTGGAAGCAGGAGGCCTATAAATACACAAAATTATATAACCAGCGATTTCTGCACAAGCTACTTCACAGACCCGCTCCACAGAGCAAGTAGCCACGTCATTTCTTTCTTTAAACTTAAGGTTGTTTTTAACAAATATTATTGTACCACCGCCTTCAGCAGACACTCTGTTGAACGTACTAGCGACCACATAATTGTTAACATTGAATGACATTTTATGAGGCTTTAGCCACGTTTCAGAAAAACATAGAACATCTAGGTGATACTTATCTGTAAGCAACTCTACATCTAAAATTTTGCCAGAGAAGCGATTAATATTTTGATGATAAATACATAATTCATTACTTCTAATTTTACAAGTCTTATTCATTGGTTTCGTAGCGGTAGTATACATTGTATTATTTTTTAGACATATATTTATAGCACTGCTGGAAGAACTCTGTATATTTTGATGGAAGGCAGAGAGCTCAACCATTGTCGGTGCAGTCAGTTTAAACTAATGTTTGCTGACTGATGCAGATTCATCTTATTAGTAATACTACTAACCTGAGAGTCGTCATGTGACTGTGTTATATTATCTATAACGGGGTCATATATATTATATGCTAATAATTTAGCAAGTGTAGTCTTACCTCTATTGGACAGGTACAAAGTATCCTGAGTCAGTATAAACTTACTAATAAATATATTAGTGTCAAAATAAAGTATGTCTTTATGACGACATGTCAAATTGTATATTTGCATATTTAAATTATATATGTCATTATTTTTACCTAAACTTAGCATATGAGAATAAGGTAATGCACATAATATTACCTTTTTTAAGCCTAGCTCAATTTTACAATTTAAAACATCAATCAACCTACTTATATTTCTCTTATCCACTGAACAGCTGTTACCTATTTGAATTATGAGAGAGGTACTCTCGTCAAACTTTCCTGCTTCAATCAAGCTTATTATTTGGTCTATTGATGCATTTGGTAAGCAATTATTAATAACATTTTGCCGTAAACAATTTGCTAGCAATTTTCCCATTCCTACACCTATCTTGTCTGAGTACATAATAGTTCTCTCAGTTTGTGACTTGTTATCAAGAGACTTGGTTATTGGTTGTTTAGATAAAACAACCTGCTGGTCCTCTCCACTCACCTGATTGTTAAAAGCAGATGCAAAACATGTATCAAGCTCAGAAGGGGCTGTGTAACAACAATGCTTGGATGGTTCGAGCACAGGTGTGGCGTCCTGGGGGTGTGCTTTAAGTAAACAATCAATAGCCATTACAAGTTCTTTACTTTCATTTAATGACTGCTCATATTTATGGGTTATGTCTGTGAGACTCTTCTTAAGTTTGTCTATTTTTGCTGACTGGTAGTCAAGTTCTCTGTTGTTGCGTCCTAGTAGATTATAACAAGATTGTAGTTCCACATTTAAATCTAATTTGTCCTGAATTAATTGTGTTGATTTTTTAAATTGTCTATGACACTTTAACAATTTCCGAGTCTTTTTAATGAATCTGCTCAATTTCAGATACTTTTTTATCTTGTTGGAACCCTTAATGGGTGGTGAGGTCATACGTGTTGTGTTTGGTGAAGTTAAATCGATCATTGGTATACTAGGCTTATGCTCTTCTACAAGTTCATTATATAAACAAAGGGTATTTTTAGTGTCATTTTCTTGCTACTTTTTAACTCGATAATAGCGGGCGAAGCCGCGGGGCACGGCTAGTAAAATATATGCCGATGAAGTACAGTTTGTATTAAGTAAGCAATATTCGTTTGAAATTGCGAATTACTTATTAATATTTCAGTTATATTAACATGCATCTAATGCCACTCACACACAATGCTCCATTGTTTCCCAAACAATAGAGCTATCTAAACTAGCCAACATTGTCAAAGGCAAATCCTGCAGGCAAATCTATAGGAATAACGTTGCATTCGAACTCGAGATCAAATTGTATTCAGACGAAACTAGAAACTTAAATCTGATAAAAGTCGAGGGACTACATAACTTTCGGGATTTCGGCATCGGGATTTTGTCGAGAATGAAAGGTCGATTCGGTGTTCTGTTCGACTCAGACTTGATGGACAATATGATTGTCTGGATGGAGATATTGTTGCTATTGTTCGAGTGTATGAATCGAAAAGTTTTGCGGCGCTGGTTCAAAGTTATGCTCATGTTTCTCAGGCTGCGATTCATAATGTTTGCTAGTTTTCTCTAAACGTACCATAGCTTAATGTTGCTTTGAAGGTTTCTACTCATACGTGTACTACTGCGTGTTTATTCCCCGAAATGTATAATCTGGGAGACCTAAATTCTATAGTGAATGGGTATTTTCTAGGCAAGCATATTACATTTGCGGCCGCATCGCCGCTTAACATCAGGTGAAAAAAAACAAATTTTTGTTTAAATAATTTTAGTTCGATCATGTCGTTGTTGTTGGCTATGAAACAAAATACCATTGAATTAATATATTAATAATCGGAATTATCAGCATTATAATCGAGGTAACGTTACCATCCGCTCTAATTTACTATACTCTTACTAAATGAATAATCGAAATTCGTATTTAATCAAGGAGGTCGTCATAATGTTGTTAATTCCTATTTATTTACACACATCACTCAATATGTTGAATTCATAAAATACTAATACTGATAAACCTTTTCCCACAACGCAAATAACCATGAGAGGTGTGGTAGCCCTATTTCCACAGATTGAGGGCATACATAAATGACCGGGAAAATTGAATCCAGGCGTTAACTGGCCCAGGAATACCAGATGTACTCAATCCCAGAGGATCCACCGGCTGTGTCACCGAATTATTGATGCTTCATTCAGTGCGCAGTCCTGCTGTGGACCCTAGTGGGATAGAGGCATTTCTGGATGGTGTCTGGTGTAATTGAAAAATCCCTCAATATCTCTTTGGGAATGAGATTTTTGGTAGTTTAGGTAATATCTCGGGACTTAATCGCGCTAAAAAAAAGAGTCTTCTCGAGACCATGGCCAATGCAACTTGGCCGAAACGTCGAGGTAAATAAAAATTGTTTTTTAGCGCGATTAAGTACCGAGATATTACCTAAACTATGTGTTCGAATCGCGAAAGTTACAATTGAGATTTTTGATATTGAATACGATACGTGTTGCTCTTCAGTAGTGCTCGTCTTTTAAACTCTTTGAATCTAGATTTCCGACTTTTTTGCTAACCTCCGACGCAAAAGTTTACTGCCTCAGTGGCATCGTAGCTCCTAAACGAGCCGTTTGATTTGATTGTATTGTTTGAAAGGGACTTTATTCAGGGAATTAGTGTGAGAAGTTGTGAACTATCTTAGGTAAGAAGCCGTTTTCCAGATAAGTCGTCGAGGGTGGTTTAAAAAAATATTTTTTGCCATTTGGTTGTAATTGGCTGGCTAGTTTTCCTAGTAAGTGATGATGTCGCCGAGGGTGGTAACACTGCTAGGTCTCGAATGACTGGTTTTGTTTTAAAATAAAGACATATTATAAAATGTGAGATACACAAACATGAAGCTTACTTATGAAAATAATCAGCCATTGGTCAGTTCACTGATAAAGCCGGTAAAACCAAAATAAAAAACCAGTTGCAGTTGTGGTTACGGCAATCTTGTGAAATTGAATTATTTTCGAGGCACTCTTAAGTTTCAATTATACTCGGTTATTTATATAACAGCCTAGTATCTACAGCAACAGCTAAGTATGACAACGTGACTATATTCATAAATATTTATAATTTTACATTCGATACATGGAGATACATACATGTACCCTTGCCTTGCACCTGTCAATTAACAGTTCATTCGAATTTGTGGAAATCTTATGACCCTATATTTAAGAAAGATTAGAAACCTATTATTGTGTAGGTACATATTTTGTGTCAATTTGGAGTGGCATTCCAGCTTGATAATAATTAATAATACTTTTATACCATTAGCCACGCTAGGCTGAACTAAACTAGTAAATTTAGAATGGAAAGATATCGTTTGAGGCGGGGCTTGAGTAGCTCAGTGGTTAGAGCAATAGGGCATGAGACTATGACCGCAGGTTCAATCCCAAGTGATATTTTTCCATTTTAAATTTCTACTTTAATTAATAATGCGATTGAAACATTCACATTACACACACAATCACAACCAGATCCAGAAAACAAATTTATCTTGGGGAGATAACTTGTGTTTCCGCCGGGAATTGAATCAGATGCTTAGAAGGCGAATGCCACCCAACTAAGTAAAGCTTATGCTTTGTGTGTCAATACCGTGTTTTGTAATAAAACTGACGTTTAAATGCTTATGCATCAACAGGGCACGAAAGAACTTTAACCCATATAGTTTTTACCGACTTCACAAAAAAGGAGGAGTTACTCAAGTCGACTATATTTTATTTTTTATGTTTGTTACCTCATAACTCCTTTCCACGTGAACCGATTTCGAAATTTTTTTTTAGTTTGTAATCTGGTGCTTTTCATGCGGTCCCATTGAAATCCAAGATCTGATCTCTAGTTTTTGAGTTATCGTCAATAATTCGTGTTTAATACATTAGATCTGATCAAGGTTCCGAAGGTAAAGCGGTGAAGTCGGTTCTTTTAAGCTTTGCTTGCGTTTAATTATATACCCAATAGCTTTCGCGTACTTCAGTGACTAAAGTCCCTTAGCACGAGCATAGAAGCTGTAACTGATTGATGCAGCCAATCCCTGACGGCCTCGGCACGGCTCTGGCTCGTACGATAACTATAGCCGTGCTTATGCGCGTCGTGTGTCGAAACCGCACAGTTCGTTACAGCTGACGTATAGGTGCTTAGGCGGAGGCGTCACTACCGTTACTGTGAACCAGGGCAATATATCACACGCTGTGTACGCTAATTGTATTAGGTCTGTTTAGAAGATGAAAGGCCTGAATTTTCGTTAAGCACATTTTGGCCTGAATTTTCCTTTAGCACATGGGTTCATGCCAACCCTCGTTGGGGTCTGGGGTATTGTGTAGCTTGCTTCAATATAAGTTGCAAGATATGACCCGTAGCTTCGCCCCTAGCCATGTGTATTCTTGACTTCTTCATTGAATTACCTGCAATATTTTATTAAGAACTGTCCAAGAGCTAAAAGTTTTAGCAAATAAGCAATCAAAGCTATTTTTAACCGACTTCACAAAAAAAGAAGGAGGTTTTCAATTCGACTGATTTTTTATTTATATTTTTTATATGTGTGTTACTTCTTCTTTCAACTTCTTTCTGGGAGAACCGATTTTTTTTTATTTTGTTGCCCATGTCTATTTAAATTCGATCAAGACCAGTATATTTTGAGTTTGCTCAATAATGCGTATTTAATCAGATCGAGGGTTCCGACGATGTTGGTTTTGTAAACTTTGCTTGCGTTTTAAATATTATCAACCGTGTGACGAGATTTGTAGATGAAAATAAAGATTAGGGTATGTTGGGGCTGGCGTACTGAATTAGTATAAGTCCCAAATAAAAGTTCATAATAAAAAAAAATTGCATAATGAAATAATCGATTATCTTTACTTAAAGAAGACAAGCTATTCTTTCTCCTGTCCCTCTATTATATAACTTTGTTGCACTTGGTTTATATTTGAATTAAGCAAAAATTAACCTTATTTCTTAGGAGTTTCAATTTATTATTGAAACCGTTCTCAATAGATATGGACAATAGAGGGTCTGGTGTTAAAGAGGCATTCATAGACATTAATGACATATAACGATGTTATGATTTGGTAGAATGTCGGCCATTTATTATCAATATGTCTAAGTGTTTACAATACAATAACTTTATTGACACCAAAAGATAAATACATCTGACAGAGAAACTTATAAAGATAGGTACAATGGGCGGTCTTTCCGCTAAGAGCGATCTCTTCCAGACAACCTTTGGATGGAAATATAAACGCAAAGATAATGTAGGGCTGGTGGTGCGATAAAATGAATGTTTAGTATCTTAAAAGATAATTTAGAACAAAATGTTTCTATATTTTTTTGTTCTCTCATTTTACAAACGCCGCCTGCCTCATTAATTTTACAACAGAGGTTAGTTACAAGATTTCACTGTTTGCCTGAAGAAAACCGTTTTTGGTTCTTTTATGTTTTAATTTTATAATTTTACACGTTCTATATCAGACTTCATTATCTAAAGTAATCTTAATCAAAGGATTTGGTAATTTTAATTCCAGCCATTCACTCCTATATTAACCCCCTACACAAAAAGAGGGGTGTTATAAGTTTAACGTGTTTATCTATGTATCTGTGTGTTTTTATATGTCATCGTAGCTGCCAGGCGGCTGTACCGATTTTGATTTAGTTTTTGCAGACTAACGCACGGCAATACTTTTTTATACATACCGTCATTGGTTATATAGTAGTGTACAATCCTGCAGGGGGTGGTTTATAATCGACAACTGGGCAGAATATATTATTTTTAATACATCATCTTAATTATTACGGAAAATATAGCATTCCGACAAAAGTCGTAGAGCTAAATGAGGTATGGGTTAGAATAAGAATCAGAATCTCAGATCTTTCTAGTGTTTTACAAATAACCCTGTATATATATGTAGATGGGGACGGGTTTGCCTCATAGTACCGGGTTCGATTCCCGGAGGAAACACACATTTTCGCCCCAAGAGGAATTTTTGTTTCTGGTTCTGGTTGTGATTGTGCGTGTGATGTGAATGTTTCCGGCACCCACGACACAAGTCATCGAAGTTAGTGTGAGACTGAAAGCTTATATGTTTATGTATGTGCGTTGATACGCACACATTAACCACGTCAGTGCTTTCTATGATATATGAATTATAGATAGAGTTCCACGGCGGATTCCCGATGGATGTAGCTCCATTTGCGACTGCAGAATAATTTAAAAGCCTCTCACTGTTCGCACGCTTCAATAGAAAATGTTTTACGTATATGCGGATTGTTTTTGGGTGATCCCAAGCTTTGTAAATATCCTATTAGAGCGGCTTTTAGCAAGTGGGTATGCTTCGCTCCGATTATCTTTGACAAAAGCCGGCAGATAAATATGGACGACACTAGTTGTCTCGACTTCGCCCGAAATCGCATCGAAATGTGAATATAACAGTTCTTGAATCCACCTCCACAAAAAAAATACCAATATTGGTCCAGCCGGCAGCTGTTAAGGAGTTTAAAATGTCTCGGGAATGAAAATTGTGTTTCTTCCGAGAATCGAAACCAGGACCTACAGCGCAGAGGTTAGGAGAGCTTTGCCCACAAACCCAACTGGGTCGTCGTCCATCACGGGAATCTATCCCCCAAGATTTTTTTAAGTTCCTATTTTTGACAAAAAAGAGTTTTAGACTTCCGAGGTATGGAACCTTAAAAGGAGAACTACAGTAATAGACCGTCTCGTACCGACTGGCTGTTTTTAATCAAATGTAGCTTCTGAAAGCTTTCATTTAGAGCATGACCGCGACTATGCAAGAAATATTCTTCGATATTGAAAAGCTTTTTATTTTCATTTAAGAGAGCTGCGCAATTTCTTAAGACGGAGCAACATAGCGGCACACTAATGAAATTAAAAGAACCATCATAAGTTGGCCACGAGGTGAATATATACTTTTATATTATTAGTTGTTCGCGCCTAACTGAGACCTAGCGCCTTCATTTTGCCTAATAGAGAAAAACATTTAAGGTTAATTGCTTTTTACTTTTTTATTTAAATAATTGTTAGATTTCTGTATTTGTTGTTTAAGTACAGGATATAATGGATATACTTCAAAAGTTTCAGCTTTAAATCTGAAGCCGTTTTTGAGATAGACCCAGGGAGAAAATACGTCTAAAACAGTGACTTTGGTGGCCCACCAAATTGTTATTTTCCAACATAGATAAACTTATTACGTACCTTAACATTTTCATTGATATTATTTAAATAGCTATTTCTGGCTTTGGGCCATAGTTATACATATTCTCTGAGAATTTGAAGTTTTTTGCTGCTATAGTTTAGACGCCAGATGGCTCTGACAGACGGACGGATAAAGTGCTCAACCACCCAATTCAACTTGGAAATCTCGCTTCGCTCAATCAATTATAGAATATGTTGAACTGCACGTTGGCTTAGTTACGAGCGCGTCCTCCTTCTAAACAGCAGGTATCGGTTTCGATTCCCGATGGGAGCACACATTTTCGAGATTGTGTGTATGACGTTAATGTTATGTGTATGTGCCTATTTAAAAGATATACAAGTATATTAACATAGCATAACAAAAACGCTTTCATACTCAAGAACACTAGAACTACAAGAAAAGACTTTTATAGATATTTAAAATCTTAAAATTAATAGCAGTGCAGCGCAAACCTAACAACCGCACCGCTGTCATGTTTTTGGCACAATTTCTAGATGCAAGACGTAATTCTCCAAAGTTTTCTCTTGCAAAATATCAAAATGCTCTTCTTCGCTCCTCCATTTACGGTTATCTCGGCTCACGTCATCCTATCGAATATTTTCCTACCCGAGCATGACTTCTTAACTGCCATTAACGCGTTCCCGGCCCGTATGCCTCGGGAACGCTGCATCAAAACCAGTAAGGGCAATATAATATCTCAGTTTATTTCAGCCAGTTTACGTTCGTCGATATGTAGTGCTTCTTTACACGTGATTTAAGAATACTGAATAGATAATTTGAAAATGACTATGATCGCCTAGGTGATTACATTCATGGGTGATCAAAGGAAACTGAAGAGTCGCCTATGATTACCCACGTGATATCACTCAGGTGATCTTAGTGGAATGGACCATATACCGAACGTTCCAGCTTGAATCCATACTGGTTTGAACCACGGATTACAAAATAGTTACTACGTAACCTAACTTTACGAATCTGAAATCAATGTGCATAAGAGTTACATGAGTTAATTCCCCCATGTCATTTTTACCATCTGACAACAAGACAAACTATCAAACGTCATCCATTTATGGTAGACATACCTTTAGTTCGCTCAAAACGTTTTGCTTCTACGAGTTCTACGTTCATCATCCGTAAAGCAAAGGAGTGGAACTCATTGCCTGCGTCTTTGTTTCCCGAACGGTATAATCTGGTAGTCTTCAAGTCTCGAGTGAATAGGTAAGTAAAGTCTTCTAGGCAAGCATGTCACATCTTCGACCACATCATTACTTCCCATCAGGTGAGATAGTGGTCAAATGCTAGCCTATTCAACATAAAAAAATAAACTCTGGATATGTTATTGAATAATCAAAAAACTTAATAGGGGTGTTACAATGATTTTCATTCTACGCTATCATCTACGGCGTAGACAGGCAAACTAAAATTATAAACTGCTTATTCACGCATCTTCTTGCAAAAGGTTTTAAGACCGCGTAGCACCACCAAATATCTCTTTGTATCACGTCTTTGTATCATTTTAATATAATAGAAAATAAATAGGTCTTGGACCAAAAGACAAGTGAATACAACTATACATATTGCGAAGTGTCAATTTTACAATCCAGCCAAAGTCTCAGCGACCATCAAGGCGACAAGTGACAGTTTCTTTTAAAATATTTTCTGGATAATTTCTCTACCATTGTATTTTATTATTATTATTCTCTTTATTTATATTTTTTTCTTAAGCTAAGGTTTTTTTTACAATATTATTATTATTTCACATCACACACACGACTTAGTGTAACTAAGTGGCCTTCCTTTTTAGATGCGATACCCACAAAAGTGTAACTTGCCTTACTGTCACACCCTAATGTCGTATATCTTGAAGCCACCCCAGGAGACTCGGGGGTGTCGTAAAGTGCCGAATGCGATTTTAATGTGTCACAGGTGATCTTAGAATTTGCATTATATGAGGCATTGGGACTTAATAAATCGTTAGATACAGTTTTACGTGTAGGCCGAGTGACAGATCATATATTCTGATCGTTGATGGACTGCCGACTGACCGATTGACATCTTAAACAGGTGAGTTCTTGTCTAGACTTGGTCTGCGTGTTTAATGTACTTTTTTATGCCATCATTTGAGGATTGAGGCACGTCGTGTCGTTCGATGGCAAACGTCAGCTGAGCGACCTGTAACTTTGTATAAGATATTCGCACGTGGAACTTCAATGCCCTCTTCTCCCTGTACCGAGCTGTTCTGTTACTGCAATGAGGTGGTATCACCCCAAACGAACTTACAAGAAGCTCTATCAACTGCTTTGTAAAGGGTTCTTTAACAATTACCCGAAGAATTATTATCTAATTCGGGAAAAACAGTATTGGTCCTGTTTTCCTTTTCCTGAAAAATAATTTGTCTGTGTAACTTACCATGATTGATTATTGTAACGGAATAGTCACGTTACTGCGGAAAAGTTTCAAAGTTGAGATACAGAGGCTTCTTGAATTATTCATGACTTTTTATTATACCAGTGGAAATTATTGATGAAAAGCAACTTTATTCGTTTATTTTCCGGTTCATAATCTGTGTGTGATAACGCTACATTAACAGGCCTGACAGTCGAGTTTACAATTTTTTTTTAAGTTTTCACAAACACAACCCACCACTAAGTTAGATGACTTGTGAATACAAAGAGAAAATTCATCATATATGTATATCAGTAGACAAAAAAAATACATTAGAAACACAATCGCAGAAACACAAACCAGAACCAGAAACACTAATTTTCCTTGGGGAGAAAACTTATGTCCCGCCGGATATCAAAATCGTTTATTCACATGGGCCCCAAAGAGGCACTCATGAAAGTTAATGATTCTATTGCCAGATTCGCAAAATTACAGCCATCTCGAGAAGAACCATCTCTAACCAATAGTGCACCCTCCTAAGCAGTTGTACTTAGAAGGCGAAAGCTCACCCAAATTAATTAACGGACTGTTCAAATTATACCTAAGTACCACTACCAATTAAAATAAGTTTTGCACAGCAGACCACTCATACAATTTTAGTCTCTACGATATCCGGAGCAGAGCTATCACATTCTATATTCCAGTTTTAAGAATCTGTCTGCTTTTTAAATTCCTCCTTGAAAACGCAGTGCTTATCATACTGTCCAATATACTTGTCGACGCTAACCCCTATTTACGCCACGAACCAAACCCTGCAAATGCAACCACCTTAACTTTGATTGATGCGATCTAAACACCAACATTGAATGATCTACAATTATCGACTCTGCCAGCTTACCATAACGACTATTCCTGTTAAACAGCTCAGTCATGAGAAGCCAAATTCAAAACCTTACTGCTTGGATCATGGAGCTGAAACTCGCCTGAAAAGGTATCAATACCCTTACCTGCCAACATAAACGACGGATTGTGAGTCCTATATCTTGAAACATAGAGTCTAGATTGTCGATCTTGTCATTGGTTACATCACGGGGTTATCAGTCATAATTTGACGGTAATGCTGTAGGCATGCGATCAGGATATGACAATGATGTGTGTAGTGATTCGATATTGATTGATAGTTCGGTGGAACATGACGTAACTTGGCTGATCAGATTATGCGCCATAATTGTTGATGTTAATGGTATTTATGTGGATATAAATTGTAGTCTAAGATGGAACACTGCGGTTAAGGTTGTACCTTTAAGGTAACACCTTGTACTTTATCCATAAAGATTGATTTGATCAGTTGTGTAGATACACAACTAACTTTTTTTTTTTTAACCTATTTAGAGCGATCGCATCTGCGATCGCTCTAAATAGGTTGAGGAAAACATAGTTAAGAACGATGTCCAAGATTATGAGACGCAGATATATAAAGGCTGTAATTTTCAGAATCTGGCAGTAGAGTCACTAACTTTAACGAGTGCCTATTTGGGGCCCATGTGAATAAACGATTTTGATTTGATTCGATTTGATTATATACATTCTGTCAAGCCGCTCTAAGGCCCGTTTCGTGGATTAACCCTGACATCTACCTCTGGGAAAATTCCAAAGTCCCAACAATGGAAACGTAAAAGTTTTATCACTCCTGGAATTTAGGTGGTTAATCGGGAGTTGTAACTATTAAGGTATAGCTGCAACAATGGTTATAAATATATGTGTTAAAATATGCAGGGATACCATGCTAGAGGTTTTTTTATGTGGTTTGCTTTGCGGAAACCTATAAAAATGTCAACTAAATCATTCTCGCATCGCGCAGTGCATCGGATGCACCACCCTTACCCCCACAAATGCGATGCAACGAGTTGGTAGACGGTACACAGTAAGATGTTATATTAGTAACGTGCAGCTCTCGTGAACCCTCTTTGACACGCGCTGCCTCTGCACGAGGCATCTAAAAAGAGAAATTGAAAGGTAGTCTTAAAGTTCCATACAATACGTGGTACCTCTACTTTCATATGAATAACAGTATGTCTTCGGCCGCATCTTCATTTTCCATGAAGTGAGATAGTGGTCGAATGCTTGGTTATCTAGCATAATTAATGGAAACCTTACCTACTTGTAACACCGCTTGTACTGTAAATTAAGCCGGATAGGCCAGATTTTACTCAAAGTCAAAAAATATTTTAGTTTCGTACATATTATTTTATTAATTATACATGAGCATGTTAAGGACATTAAAAAAATGCATTCAAACTAACAGCCCCTAAGTTAACACGAAGATCAAAGACTTGTATCATGAGTGCAGGAAAGATTTATATAGCACACACACAATTTCACTCATAACCAAAAGGCCTTGGCAAAAGCTCAAATGTCTCTTGGGAAGGAAAAATTGTGCTTCTGTCAGGAATCGAACCCAGGAAATTTGTTCACCGCGCCAGCATATATTTTTTCCTTTTGTTTCAGATTCTAGGAACGTAGTTTTTACTATAATTAGTCAATCGGAGCCTTACCACGCGAGCGTTGCGGACAGGCTCAAACAGAGCATCGAGTCTCAAGTGTTCCAGATTGAACAGGTAAGTCTTTTACTACTTATTGGTATTTTATATTTAACTAGCCGCGCCCCGCGGCTTCACCCGCTATTATCAAGTTTAAAAGTAACCTATGTGTTAATCCTAGGTTTAATCTATGAACATTCCAAATTTCATCCAAATTCGTTCAGCCGTTAAAGCGTGAAGAGGGAATAAACTTATATACTTACACCCTTACACACAAACTTTCGGACACTTTGGTGCTGAATTTTTATTGAATCTTTTGAATAAATTATTTTCTTTATAGATATAGGAATAAGTTAATAAAAGTATCTCCCGTGACTTTCCCTATACTGAAACATGTCTTGTTACTAATATTGTAGTGCTAATAATATGTGACAACTATAATTAGTAACAATCACAAAATTATTTGGTAATAACTAGCTTATTTTGTAAAACAAATGTAGTAACTGTGATTTTGACTAAAAATATGTTTCTGAGAATCGCAGTAGTCTAGTTATCCCAATTTTTTACGTGTAGATGGTACGCGTGTCTACGCGTCTAATTTTTGCGTAAAATGTCTATTTACGCAACCAACACTATTCTACAGTGTCAATTATAACACTAAATACTGTCTTATTACTCTAGAGAGTAAAAAAAGAAGTGGACTTCTTCACCCGAGACTTAGTTATCCAAGTCTCGGGTACAGTAAAGGTCTCGGCACCAATGCCTCAGAGCATAAATAACTACAGTCGTTTATCAAGGAGACTGATTTGTATTTCCTCTCTCACCTACAGAGGTATCCCAACGTCCACCTTACACACAAAGACTTCCCCGCGCCCGGTGCATGGACCATCATCCCACTGCTGGGCCCACTGACTGCCAAATATGGAACTAGTGATGTACGATGGGTGCTGTTTTTTGAGGCACATACGGCTGTAAGATGTAAGAAGCTGCTGGCGGCTTTAGCAGCCGCTGATAAACAGAAGGTAAGGGCCATCAAGCGACCCGCCATCTTTTTGTAAAACGAACAAGTGATTTAGTACTCCATTAATAGCTATTTTAAATTCGCATCTTTAATAACGACTCAGATAGTCATGTAAACCAGTACCTTTAAATACCGTCTGATTCAGTACGCAGACCTTTCCTGTCCTTAAACCATCTTAAACTCCATGGCATTGAAGTTTTGTATACCTGCGGCACACCCTAGAAGGAACACTTTTATATATCTGTAATATAGAATAGACATGTTTATATTTATATATATATATATCCCAAAATATTTATAACAAATTAGATTATTTTGTTTCTGCCGCACACCCACGTTTTCTTTCACGGTCAGGATGGCTGCTAGAGAATGCTATTTGGCATTAGGCCATTCCCTGTACTTTGATTTGTGCAAAATGTTTATATAGCAAAATTAAATAAAGAAACACTTAATGGCTAGCTTCAAAAATTAGACTAAACCTCGTTTCAAGCGATGGCGGCATACCACTGAATCGCAATGCATACGTAGAACCAATTAAGTCCTAGCATTTGAATCTCTCGTTTGTTCTAATAGTCGCTTGGATAAATTATTTAAAATAGAATGAGCTCTCTGCCTTTAAACCCGGACCCAAAAATAGGGTTGTCACTCTCAACTTTAAAGCCTTTTATTTGTACACATGTCTGTGTATTTTAACTTCCATATAATTACTTAAAATATTTTTATTCAATATGTTGTTCATCTTGTTATGGCCCTTGCTTAGTTATAAAAATCGGTGCAGTCGATTTTCTGATAATATGACGTCGGAGGTCCAAGTTTGAATAAACGTACGTACAATGCTCATTTTAATGTTCTCTAGAATGATAAAACATGCTTAATCTAGAAAAGGAATTTGCTTTCAAAGATAGCTTTTATTATATCTATAATATTGTAATCTCCATATATATTGAGGTACCAACAACGAAAAATGTTATCTCCCTAGGACACCATGTGGATAGGTTACCCCTTAAGTGACGAGGAGCCCACCATCATCCATCACTTTAGCATTTACGAGGAGCTGGAGGAGGAAGGTGGCTTCGTGTATCCAAACTTCGCCAGCGGGTTCGCTATGAGGATGGAGCTGATAAAGAAGTTAGTAATTTGCTTGGGACACAACCAGGACTAAAAAAAGAACTTTCAACGCTGAACTCTGAACCATTACACATTTTTTTAAATACATAATAAAATATATGAATAACTGTGTCGTTCGTGTAGATGGTGAAGAGAACGGACGCCAAAATGCTTCCTTGTGGTACACCAAATCTATTATTATCATCGATTCAGTGCTTACATACTGCCCGTCTCTAGTACACTGTTTTCTTTTGAAAAAGTAGCCTTTGAACACACAATTCTAGTTTCTGTGCGAGAAAATTGTGGACTATGTCAAATGCTTTGGCGAGATCAAGAAAGTCAAACGTCCAAATAAGATGATGTTTTAGTAATCAGCATAATCCCGTCCTTGGCTGATTTCTTGCGCCTGAAATGCCAGAACTCTGACCCCATACATAGAAGTGGGTTCTTGCTTATTTCAATACTCATGTAGTCAGTCACTTTGTCGATCTCTATCGTAAACAGGTATTTTAAATATTTTTTACACAAAATAAACACCAATTCTAAATTAAGCAAGGAAATAAGATATTCAAACAAATAAAGCCAAACGGACTTCGTAAGATAAATTAACGTGTACCAATTGAAACTTCCGTTGATCCGTAAAATTAAAAGCTTGTCAACCCCCTGCCAACTTTGCCGACTGAAAAATCCGCCTAATTTCATAGGAATGATAAATCGCACCTCATTATACTCGACGACAGCTTGACAAAGTGCTGCCTTTTAGCGAATAAACTGTACAAAGTCCTGTTTAGTTAATGCAGTGCTTTTAATAGATTTTTATATGGTAAGCTTTTAGGACGTGCTTAGTTTTAGAGAAGATGGATTGGTGATTTTAAATACGGAATTCAGTGTATAATGTGTGGGTATATATGAAAACTAGCTTTAGATTTGTGTTTTGAATTGTGTTATCTTGGGTTTTTAATGATGTAAGATTTTGTTTAGTGAACAGAGTTGAAACTTACGTATGACAACGTTAAACTGCTGTTACTGCCTTTATTTTTAAGTTTATTACAAATAAACTATTTCTATTGTTTTCTATATGGACAGCATGTAACATAACGTCTTAATAGGCTTTGTACCATGACACTCAGAAAATTTAGATGAGTTCAAACATATCCTATTTACCACGATTGGTTCATCAGTTCGGACGATATGAGGAACAAACGAACATACTTACATATAGGGTGCTAAAATCACTCTCCTTCTTACTTCGCCGTATTAGTAGAGAAACTAAAAAGAGAAGAGACGATCTGATGAAGCTGTTTTTTTACCAGCCTCCTAACACAAATAGAGAGTGGTGAGCGAAAACTTGAAGCGGACTTCTCGATAGACCCCGCGTTTGAGCTGGCACAGCTGGTGTACGGGGACCCGAAGAGCCCGGGACCCCTGCTCACGCCGGACCTCAGCTTCTGTATAGTGTCGGGGGATAACTGTGCTACTTACCCCATGCCGTTCGATACATGTGTGAGTATTGTTAAGTAACATTTATATACATACATCATGAGTTTTTTTATTTGAGCGACGCGAGCTGTCTACATTGACTTGGGTGGTTCAGCACTTTGTCCGTCGTCGGTCCGTCTGTCATAGGCATCTAGCGACTAAACCATACAAACAAATAACTTTAAATGTTCAAAAAATATCTAAAGGTGTAACCCAAACCCGAAAATTGCAGTTAAAATGATGTAAATGAAAATATTAAGGGTCACCCATACACGTAAGTGGAAGGTTAAATCATTTTTATTTCTGAATATGTGTGGGTATCGTTGAAAAGAGCATTGCAAGTAGAGTACCAAACCGTTTTGTAAAAATCTATGTTGGAAAGTAATAGTTTGGTAGGAGACCATATTCACAATTTTTTATTATATTTTGTCCCAGGGTCTATTACAAAAACGACTACACGATTTCATATATTATTTTCACGATTTTAACTTATCTTGAAGCTCAAGCCCAGTGGCAAATAATATTTAACAATACTAAAGAAAGAAGTGACTCTCGCTGTTTAGCAGTTAGAATGGAGGTTCACTCTATGGGTAGCCACCGTTCACAGAAAAACAAATAATAAACAAAATATGTACGCTTTACGGATCAATAATGACACGGTGACAGCCCTACAGCCGAAGGCATACCCTTGGTAAGAATCGAAACTGCGATCACCCAAACGGGAGCTGACTTTCACTATCACTGTGCGGTCATCCCTATCCCGCCAGTCATTTCACGTACATGTATGTATTATGTATACCTCTTCCAATTTCTCGCCATTTTAAAAGTATAATTCTCGGCAGGGCAGTCCCATAAAGGAGGAGTCTATACTCTTCGCCGTAAAGACTTGGAGTGGCTTCCACGCCACCCGAGCCAAGGTGGTCAAGAAGACCTGGGGGAAGCACGTCAGCAATTTGCTGTTCTTCAGCGATAAAGATGGTTAGTATTTTAAAACAGTTATTCGTAAGCTAAGGAACTCCCAAGGGTAATACAGATTTTTTTTAAATCGCAATTAACGTATCCAAGTAACGGCTTTACACTCATAGTTCCACATTGTACTACGACTTGGAAACATTCACATTACACACAGTAACACTCAGAACTAGAAACACAAATTTACCTTGGGGAGAAAACTCGTTTTTCCACTATGAATCGAGCCCGATATCCGCTGTTTAAAAAACGAACACCTAACTAAGCCAGCATGCAGTTCAAATTGTCCAAACAAATAAAATAAGTTTAGTAAATTCTCCCCCTAAGAGTCTTTTTCCTCCCATTACTACAGCCAATTCATTCCCCATTAGATCCTTCGCTACCAGCCATCGATATTGGCATTCCGAACACAAAGACAGGGCACTGCATGAAGACCGTCGCCATCTTGAAACACGCGGTCAAACGTGCGAGGGAGATGCCACATGTCAAGTGGATATTCTTAGCTGACGACGACACTATACTTGGGTGAGTTGTACTCAAAGAACCACAGAGTTTTGGCGCATAATAAAAAAATGACGGCGTTGATTTTGTATTATTTTCCTATTAAGTGTTGTGATACTCTTTACTCGAGTATCAAATTTTAAACAAGTGTGAAGTTGATGTGCAACATTTGTATGGAGTGTCCTGGTTGTGACTAGGTCGCTAGGCAGGCTGACATTAGACAATACTTCCTAATCATGTTATACCTTCACCTAAAACTCAGGTGACATTTTTTTTGGCATAGGCAGACATTTGACCTGGATTTCACCTTATGGTGACGATGCGGTCGTCGATGGAGGATGTCCGCGTAGAAGATACCTGTTCGCTCTTGACTTGAAAATTCCCAAAATATACTTATCGGGAAATAGATTCGGCCGCCCATGGGCACTCTATCTCCCTCACTGCTATAAATCCTGTATCGAGGCCTTCATCTTGACCTTCAATACAAACAATTATATTTCCCTTAGAGTCCAAAGACTTTGCGAGGTGCTAAGTTGCTACCGCGGCGGTGATGACGTCACAATCCTCGGAGAACGATACGGGTATGGGTACGGCAAGAGAGAGACTGCTGCTAAAGGTAAGTTGAGGGAGAAAGATGCAATTTGTACGAAAAAAGGTCTTGTTGCATGATATTTCAATAATGTGTGATTTTTAATAAAATTTGTATTATAACGTATAATAAAAATAAACGCTTACACACAGCCCCACACTAAGTTCGAGGATTTGTGTCGTGGGTTATCACACACAATCACAATCAGAACCATAAACACAAATTTTCCTTGGGAAGAAAACTTGTGTTCCCGCCGCCGGGAATCCCGATACCCCTGCTTAGAAAGCGAATGCTCACCTAACTAAACCAAGGCAGTATCAAGTTGTTAGTTGTAGTTTTGGCCACTGTTTTCGGCGGGAACCCAAGTTTCTCCCCGAGGAATGTTTGTGTTTCTGGGGGTCTATTCCGGGCATCGATTATGTTTACATCAACGATCGATTATGTTTGATTTTCTTTTGTTATGTACCATTTTGAGAGGTGGTAGAGCATTTTGTGAGTTGCTCGCCTGGCTTGCTACCAAAGTAGCTTACCACCATCAAGTTGAAAGTCTGCCGCCAAGCCAAATACGGTCAAAATCAAATCAAATCAAAATCGTTTATTCACATAGGCCCCAAAGAGGCACTCATGAAAGTTAATGAATCTATTGCCAGATTCGGAAAATTACAGCCATCTCGAGAAGAACCTGGCAAGAAACTCGGCGGCGCATTTTTTTTCATTAAATTTTTTTTTTTTAAGCATTCCTTATTTCTAATACATAATTTTCTTAACCTAGGTGTTATTATGGTCGCTAGAAAGAGCCTGTGCAGTTTGCCTCCATGCGGTGTTCCGGCAGTTATCCTTGAGAGCCTGCGTATTCCAGGTCTAGTGTGTTTACCAGCTTCGATCACATCGTCACTTACCATCAGGTGAGATAGTGGTCAAAAACTAGCCTGTCACAAATAAAAAAAAAAATCAAATTGACTGAACTTTCAACCGATCGACTGTCGCATCAATTCGAACAACCGTAGTTTGACGACCAGAATAGATCTACTGGTTCGAGGTGTCATTGTAGGTGTGATGTGAATGTTTCCGGCGGCCCCGCACAAGTCATCGATATTACCGTGGGGATGCCTGGGAATGTGTGGCGTTGGAAATGTATGTTGAACTGCTCGTTGGCTTAGTCGGGTGGCGTTTGCCTTCTAAGCTTACCTTCTATCGGGTTCGATTCTCGGCTGAAACACAAGTTTTCTTACTTAGACTACCATGACCTTAGTTTGTGCAGTCTTGGCGCTGAACATATTCCAATTGCCAAATGTTTCTTGCATGTATTTCGTTTTGTGTACAAACAAACAAACAAACAAACGCATTCACACTCACAGCCCCACACTAAGTTCAAAGACTTGTATCGTGGGTGCCGGAAACATTCACATCACACACACATTACACCCAGAACCAGAAGCACAAATATCCCTTGGGAAGGAATTTGTGCTCCTGCCGGGAATCGAACCCAGGACCCACGGCGCTGAGGGCGGGCACCTGTCCACTGCGCCAACTGAGCCGTCAATACATACGTCGTACATATTGTTTTTAAATATTTAGTAATAAATGATTTCCATTTCTATTTCTATTTCTTCCCAAGGAAAATGTGTATTTCTGGTTCTGATTGTAATCGTGGGTGATGTGAATGTTTCCGGCACCCACGACCAAGGCATCAAACTCAGTGTGGGGCTGTGAAAGCGTATATGTGTGTATGTATTGTTTACGTAGGCTACGACTACATAACGGGCGGCGGCGGCACGGCGGCGTCGCTGGGCGCGGCGCGGCTGGTGTCGCGCTGCGTGTGCGCGGGCCGCGCGGCGCCCGACGACATGACGCTGGGCGCCTGCGCGCGATACCCGCACAATCTCTCGCTCACGCACCTACCGCTCTTCCACCAGGTCAGCCACCGGACCACCGGAGCGCGTCACTGACTACCTTGCTTGGTAGTGACGCGGTGCGGGAAGGTCCGCGGGAGTGGAACGGTGCAGGAATCGCGCCGTGAATAGTTTACGTGACATCAGCAAGCCCCTCCCGCACCGCTCCGCTACCGAACACCTCTCCCATACCGCTCCGCTACAGAAAACCTCTCCCGCACCGCTCCGCTACCGAACACCTCTCCCCCACCGCACCGCTACCGAACACCTCTCCCGCACAGCTCCGCTACAGAATACCTCTCCCGCACCGCTCCGTTATCAAAAACCTCTCCCGCACCGCTCCGCTACAAAATATCTCTCCCGCACCGCTCCGCTACAAAATACCTCTCCCACACCGCTCCGTTATCAAACACCTCGCTCCCACCGCTTCGCTACCAATATACCTCTTCCGCACCGCTCCGCTACAGATTACCTCTCCCGCACCGCTCCGCTACAGATTACCTCTCCCGCACCGCTTCGCTACAAAATACCTCTCCCGCACCGCTCAGTTACCGAATACTTCCCGCAAGTGATGAAAAGACCGAATATTTTAAAATACGTGCATACATTCATCATATTTCATATCTCATTTAAGTAGCAAAATGTAAAATGTGTGACCATAGCCAGTCAACGAAAATGCAAATCATTTAACTATGAAAATCATCGATGAAATCACTGAAAAAGAAATAAAAAATCATCAAATAAAATAAATTTAATGTATCAATAATTTCATGTCTACAATACAGGCGCTATCAAATAATTAGCCACTATTTTCAACAATGTACGCTTGATCTGTAGGCGCGGCCGCAAGACTACACGCGGGAGGTGTTGTCCCGCGGGCGGCCCGTTTCCTTCCACCGGCACTCGTCGCCCGACCCACTGCGAGTGTACGCGGCCTGGTTCCAGCACGACGACCTTGCTCTGCCGCTGCGACGGAACAATAAGGACGAACTGTAGACATGCACCAATAGTACCCTCATTACTACCCACACAACATACGCGACAAAATATAAGCGACAATCCTGCGTCGCTAACAACCTCGTCAGGTGAAAATGCGACCGTCGTCCCTCGAAGCTGATAAATTGTTGCAAGCAAAAATAAACTGTGTAGTAATGAAATTTAGACATAAAATAAAATGTTTTGAATTTGTTAATAATCAAAAACATGTATCCACGTTTGCATAGATTTTAATACATACAGGTTTTAGTAGTGTTGGGCTCTTTTTGCAGAGTCCGCGTGGGGCAGTATCACACTTTGTCAGAAATTCAACCGCCAGCAGTAGTGTGTAAATACTGTAATCAGGATTAAAGGGCAATGTTTCCAGTGAAATTACAGAACTTAAAGAGATTACACACTACTTTCTAATCGGAGAAAAACTTTCTAATCTGATGATTTTTTTTATCCATTTACAAACTACGGGCCAATTGCTTATATTTCCTAAAACTAAACTAAAACTGTATACAGCAAAAACCTAAGTTACCTACAAGACATCGAGCTTACAGGAAACTCAAGTGCTCAAGCCCACTACCAGTGGGTAGCGTTCCCATCATACTGGCAGCATTTCCTCTCTGAATTGCAATGCTTATACGTTGAGTCGAATAAGTGCCAGCATTATGATCATGCGTCGCATCAATCAGGCGCTCTGATAGATTTTTGAAAATAGAATGATGTCCCGGTCCCCACGGGCCTAGATAACTTTGATTTGTGAGTCTCTTCATCTTTTAGGTTATCTTTAGAGTAAAAATCGGATATTAAGTTGATTATCTGAGAATAGTATCGTTATCACTAACTCTGTTGAATTATTATTATGCTTTGCATTGTTGCTGTTTGCTGTTCCTAATAAATTAATAATAAATAAAAAATAACAACCTGACGGAAACATAAAAATTAGTTCTGTACCAAACTATACTAGGTAATTAATATACACGGTGGACAATTCGATAATTAGTTAACAAATAAAATGTAAGCTTTATAGTCCGGGCGGCCACTGCATGATTACTTACTCGTCGAGTTATAAAAAAATACCACTTGCAAAGAAAAGAAATGTTTACATAAGCAAGAAAAAATATGGTTTGCCCGGGCTCAAGAGGAGGTAGAGAGGTGTTACTTTATATATATATAAAGTCTTTTATGAAGCGTCAGACTCTTTGTCTGTTACACGATCGGTATAATATGGGAATCAAGTCAAGAGTGAATAGGTATCTTCAGTAAATTTCTATCAGGTGAGATTGTGGTCAAATGCTTGCCTATCGAGTTTAAAAAAGTAATCAAGCCGTGGCCGGACTATAATGGTATTAGGTATAAGATGTAAAATAAAAAAAAATGTTGCTATAATCATACAGATGTTATAATATACTGATGCCTGAAAAATTATATTTAGTCCGTTACTAACATTAACAAAAAAATATTGGATACTTATTTTTTCTTTTGTTAAATAAACAAAAAAAATACAAAATCGTAGTGGTTTAAAATTGCAATGTTTTTTTACTAATCTAAGGACAATTTTTTTTCACCCAGGCATCATCCCTATTAAAACTATTTAACACGGATGAATAAATACTCCGTCGTAGTGTTAAATCATATTATTATAATGTCTAAATCAGTAAGTTTAACAGTTATGTAATAATTATTCGATGCACTTGAACACTTTATTAGATAAAACAACAGTAACATGGAAGAACGTAAAAAACCAATATGGCGGATGAGAGTCGCGGAGGATTGCTGTGAGAGGTGTCAAGTAATAATATATTTCAAGTGTATTTCATATTAAAAGTATTAGACACAAGTCACAGTCAAAGTCAAGTAAAGGAGTTAAGGTCCATTCATAATCAAGTCATGCCCTAGTAAAGTGGTAGAAACTTTACTAGAACTTCTATTGGAGTTTTGGAGCGAAGGCGAAAATCACGTTTTTCAACTTTGTATGATTTGCCTACACTCATTCACATTTACTAAGTAATAATCTAATTAATAATCCACCATTATAACATATCACTCGAAGAATCACAGGTTTTGGAAAATTATTCAAATAACGACGCCATTTTTTTCACTTTCGCGGCAAAACTCTCCCGCGAGCGGTTCGTTGCTAGGCAACCTACTCGCGTAAGGATGTATAGTGCCATTAGTGATGTTTTGAATTAATTTTCCCGCGTCACATAATTTTATAATTGTTTTCGCATAATCTTATATTGCATAATAAAATTGTTGTGATTTTACATGAGTGTTTGCACTACGGACTAATTTTAAGTATAATTTAACTTAGGAACAACTTAGAAAGCTTATTGTGATTGTTTTGAACAATGTAACTGCGTATCTCAGTTATTTTATTTTTTAGATAGTTATATTGTAACGTTACGTGGTGAAATATCCAGAGATATTTCTAAGAATATGAGACGATAGGGAATATGCATATATTTTTTAATGCTTTTAGTGATTATTTGGTTTAATAGGTACGAAAATGTCAAAGCGCTTTGCTTCTACGTTTATTATACGTACTCCTAAAAAGAAGTCCTAGCCCGAGTATGTCTCCCGATAAGTACAATCTGGGAGTCTTTAAATCGACCACATCGTCACTTTCCATCAGTTTTTATAAAATTTGTATATCCGGTAAAAAAAAAAACGAAAACATTGTAATACTCAGCTTGAAAGTAAATATTTGAAGGTTCGGGCAATTTTAACGCGAGCATTTGACCTGCGACGTCAGAGTCCACGACTATTGAGTCGTGCCGTGAAAGAAAGGCGGCAGATCATGGCATCAAAAATGGAGATTGACGTCACGAATCAGTGTATTCAATAGCGCGCGTTTTGTTTTTGATTTTCCCGCGAATTTTTTTATAATTTAATTCCTAAAGCTATAAAAAAAATGTTATAGGTAATTTTGAAGCTTTGAAATTTTTTAAAATGCATATTCCTTAAAAAACGAATTGTCAGGTAAGTGCACGCATTTGTTATTAAAAGTTGTAAGCAGTACACATAACATTGGGTACCATAATAATATATGACGCTAACCACCATGGCAACGAAAGCTTGTTTCGTCACCCACTATGAAACCGAATTAAAAAATAAACAACATAAAGAATTTTTTTTTGGTTATAGTATTTGATCAAGTTTCTAGGTTGTTTTTTATATTTTATTGTTAAATATTAATTGTTGGTTATAATTTGTATTTATGCTAAAATTGTTTCGATCATTGCATTTATAACTAATTGTATACCATTTGAATGTTATTATGTATGTAGTTGGGAACTAACATATCATTTGTGTAGATATATGAATAAAGTTTAACATTTTTGTATATTTATTGTTTTATTTAAACCGATAATATTATCTCGGTGATTTGAACATTGAACACAGTAGCATTATAAATCCGAAAGTTTGTAAGTTTGTTTGTTTCGTCTTCACGCTTTAACGGCTGCACGGATTTGGATGAAATTTGGAATGTACCTAGATTATACCCCTAGATTATACCTAGGATTAACACATAGGCTACTTTTTAACTTGATCATAGCGGCCGAAGCCGCGAGGCACGGCTAGTATAATAATAAATTTATTATCATACTAGACGTGCCTCGCGACTTCACTCGCTTTATCAAGTTAAAAAGTTCTCTGACAGTCCTCTGACAGTCAATTGACTGAGAGCGTATCGTTAGGAAACGCCCGTTGTAGATTCCGTGGCTATTCAATTTTGCCCTTATGTTTAAATTGATAACAGCTATTTCACTTTGATAACATGCTAATAAGCATCGCCAGTAACCGCTTAACAAATTTGAGTAACATATTTCATCATCATCATCATCAGCCTGTATTCGTCCACTGCTGGATTAAGGTCTCTCCCAATGCACGCCACTGAACTCGATCTTCAGCTCTTCTTTTCCAACCGCTGCCAGCCACTTTACGTATGTCGTCGCTCCACCTAGCCAGAGGGCATCCTCGCAAACGTTTGCCGAGACGCGGTCTCCACTCTAGAACACGTCTACCCCATCGATTATCAGTTCTACGGCAAATATGACCAGCCCACTGCCACTCCAGCTTGCTAATCCTGTGGGCTATGTCACTATATCACTTAGTTTCGAATTCGATCCTTCGAAGAAACTCCGAGCATAGCCCTCTCCATAGCTCGCTGAGTGACTTTAAACTGGTGGATTAGTCTTACAGCGAGTGTCCACATCTCAGCTCCGTACGTCATTACTGGCAAGGCGCACTCATTGAAGACTTTTGTCTTTAGGCTTTGTGGTATTGGCGACTAGAAGATTCGACGAAGTTTTCGAAATGTCGCCCAGCCCAGCTGAATTCTCCTGCGGGCCTCTCAGTATCATATTTGCAATGTCTAATTCCTGTAGACCGTAACATCAGCTTATTTATTCCTTGAATCTGATACCCTATGATAAAACTGCAAAGTGCGTATCATTAATTAGGATACCTACCGTTGTCTTGGCTAATGGAAGTATTGAGTACAAGCGATCCACGAACCCCGAGTCATGGCTGATAATGGGCAATCATTGTGTTACCAAGCTGATTGATGAAAAGCTGTAATTTAATCCTTAAGCTTAGTAAACATGTGGTTTGATTTTCAATGGCTTCTACGAACTTCTAATAAAGATATCCACTCTAAAACTTCTGCGTCAACGTGATGTAGGTAAACTTTCCTGATAAGAAAGCAAACTACGCGAAAGCAACAAAGAAGAAAAGAATAGTAAGTATTTTATCTGAGATTCTTCGTCGATCATAATCACATCCTCGCACTCAAAGTTTTCCATCAAACAATTTCCCGAAGCTTTCCTCAAGTCCTAGAGGATCAAAGACGTTGGTCATTTGTAATTCAACATGCGATACTTTGCTAAGTACCCCCTCGACTCGAACTCGAAACTTACATTTTTCATTACGAAAAACTTTTGAGTAGCAGCCCTGAAACTTTACTCAGACACATAGAAAAATGTACCTTACTTGTTGGACCGAAAGTAGAATTTCGAGTAATTGCAAAAGGGTTGGGTGTGAAGGATTTTTCGCACTTACAGCGAGTTGCATTAATCAGAAATATTGGTTTCGTAAAAGGCTTTTACCTCCTATAAGCCTCTCTGCTCTTTCTTTTATTGAAAGGGAATTCATTTGCCCTCAGAATACTTTCGTAGTTAATCATGTTATTTTGACACTTCCATAGGACCCTCATCCTAGAGAATTTTCTTAGAAAGAAGTACGTTTATAATTATTTTGTCTAAGAAAAAAAATACCAAACTATTGAGTTTTATTTGTGGCAGAGGATAAGCCTTGCAATGCGGCGTGGAAATGCAGCAAGCATTTTGGGCTCTGTCATAAAAAAGGGTATTAAACTAAAGATCGTCTAAACCATATGTAACCAATTTTGTCTTTTTTTAACTTAAGGATTTATATTGTAAAATTATGTTTATTCTATTTATAAATATAAGTATAAAATTATACTTATATTTCTAGAACTTATAATACCAGGAGATCTTAAACGTCTGTCATGTAAGTAGATATTTATTTATTTATCTCGATTTTTATGTATTCATTTATTTACTATGTCTTAATTACTTAATAATGGCTTAATGGTAAAACTGATACTAGTTATAAAACGTATATACCATTTTACCATCAATGGTATAGCTGGTACTACAAGCCAAATAATTTGACCTGTAGAAGGAAAACTCAATGTGTACTTATGTACTTGTAGGGGAGAGGCGTACAAAGTGACATACTAGTTATAAAATCGATTATAAAATCTTTATTTCTTGGAAATTTTGAACTCTTTATATAGCTACACATTCTTTGATTTATTACCTACCGAATTATCACACCATTCAATTTAAACATAAACATAAAAATTATTAAACATTCATAAAATCTTTAATAAAAACCGTTTTGTCCGCCCTAGGCGGGTAAAATGACACACGTGGTGTGGACAAAATGGCATACCAAATTTGTACTGAAAATCAGTCCAATACTTGCAGAGTTCACATGAAAAGCTTCAGTGAAACCTTGTGAGGAAGAGAAATCATTTTCACTGTTGGAATTAATTTCCAACGCTTTTGAAACATTTTGAGAATTTTTCTTTGAATCAGATGGATTGAATATATTTCTTTCGGCACTGGAGATAGCACGCTGACTGGAAAATTGTTATATATGCCTTGGAGTATCAACTTAGGTTATGTGGGAGTCGCAGATATTGCAGCAGCTGTGTCAACAGATCGGGCCGTTGAGAGTGGACCTGGATTGTCTACGGCCGATACACTCTCAACCATGATGTTGAACTGCTTTCTTCCGCATGAGATGGACCTGTTGAGGATATGATTAATTTTTTTCCACCGTTATACCTTCTTCGAGCTTTACCCGATCTTGTTGCATGAGGATGTTTGTTATTTCAGCAGGCTCAAACAAATAAACAATTATTTTTAAGAAGAAAATATAGGTGGGTCAAACGACATACTATGCCATTTTGCCCAAACAAGTGGTATGTCATTTTGTCCACTTTATAACCTTAAACATTAGAAAACAATAACTAAAAATATAATATTTTTTTTTAGGTTTCAACACATTCTCTGAGTTATTAAGTAAAATAACTATAAACTTGAGTCAATAAAAACAAAATAACTTAAAAAAATACTTACTTTTTCGAAGAAACAAAATCCATCTGTGTAAATGACTGCCAAAATCAAACAAACACGAATACTCATCTCACGGTCAGACGGAAGCAACTGGCGTCAACACAGGTTGCGATTTGTTACTAAGCGGCCCTCTGCAGGCTATTGCGAATACTAATATGTCAGTGGTTTTGGAGAAAAACAAGTGTGTCATTTTACCCGCCTATGTCATTTTGTACGCCTCTCCCCTACTTATACCTAAAATCTTTAATAAAATTGTGTGTATAAATTGTATTATGGATTTAATCTGAAATAAATGAATTGAATTGAAATGGTAAAACTACCCTGACAATACAATACATTATGACAGTAGTAATTGATCATTAAGGGCACAGTGGAATACGATCACAGCTAAACTCTGAACATCAAAATGAATATATTATTAATTACATTTAAATATAAATTTATTTTGTGTAAGTTGTTTATGTAATAGACGATAATTAATGAATATTTTGTATCTAACAATTTCAGATGAGAATATTTTCTTGTTTCATACGTTTTAGAGCGCGATTTTACAGTAGTTGTGTTTTAGTTGTTGAACTTATTAACTGTGAGTGTTTATTTATCACAGACCTAATTGGCTTAATCAACGAAAAATCACAAACAAACTACATAAGGTTTTGACGAAAAAAGGTATCGAGTGAAACTCATTCAATTGTGACACTAAGTAATTGAAGGATAGAAAAAAGTCTGAATAAATATAAGTTAAAGTTACATATTGATGGGATATCATTGACTCAGAATATCGTTGCAAAATAATTCAATTTAGGAAACTTTCTCTAAAATACAAGTTTATAACTTTTTAGTGAGTGACACATTGCATTATTAGCAAAATCGACATAACGAGTCACACCTTTCACCTTTGTTGTGTTTTTAAATAGAGGTGCTAGAGTTTTATCATAAGTACGTTCTGTCCAAATTCGTATTATCTTAACAAAACCAATAATGTAATATATTTCCGATTCACCTGCGACAAGCCACGAGAGCACGTATTCCAACTTGAATTCGAAACGAAAGCGATTTCATACGTTCCATATCGGTTCTGTAGAATCGCCGTTTGAGGACTCTGACACAGATGCGGATTCAGGATAGAGGACAGTTAATATATTTACAACTTATATTCATTAAACGCTAACAAACCTTAAAAATAACCGACTTCACCGCTTTATCTTCAGAACCACGATCAGTTTAAATGTATTGACGATAACATAAGATCAGATCTTGATTAAATTTAATTGGGACCAATGGGAAAGCACCGGCTTTCAAAAATAAAAAAAATCATCAAAATCAGTTCACGTGGAAAGAAGTGATTAGGTAATACAAATAAAAATACAGTCGGATTGAGTACCTACCTCCTTTTTGTGAAGTCGGTAAAAATAATATGCATAGGTATCATAACGCTTAAATATACACATATTCATAGCTCGTAATAATTTAATTGTTTTTCGTGTATAGTAATTTTAATTTTTGTTTTTACAATAAATAATTACTACGTTTAAGTTAAAAAAAAACAATTTAAAGAGTACCTCACTCGAAATACCATAAAAAGATTGTCACGGCATGGTTTTATCGATTAAAAATAATGATGAATGAAATCTCCGAATTATCATAATAAAAGACTACGTACACTGCGCTGCCTGTGCCCATCAGGCAAGCTAAATCTATTGCCATATTTAAAACGTTGGTATTTAAACATTATTGGTCAATCTATAGCTAGGTAATATTATTTTGTTAGCTGTTTGTATAGGTATATATTATGTGTATCATATATATATATATATATATATTGTGTATATGTGTATTATGTATGTTTTTATTTTATTTATTTTTATTTATTTAGATATATTATATTAGTATAGAACGCCACACCAACCCAAATCATCCTGCACATTTTCTGTCCATCCAAAGGTTGTCTGGCAGAAATCGCTTAAAGCGATAAGACCGCCCATTGTGCTACCTCTTATAACTGTATTATTTTAAGTTCTACAATTTTACTTTTATTTGGTGTGCAATAAAGAATTATTGTATTGTATTGTATTGTATTGTATTGTACACTTAACACCAGCATCACCCACTTATTTTATCTGAATTTAGTACATATAGTGTATATTGGCTAGCGTTAGATTAGACCACTATCTCACCTGATGGGAAGTAATGATATGATCTTTCCGACAGCATTCCTACAAGCCCATTCATGTACTGTCATAGTACACGATATGTATTGTTTATGTAATAAACACTAATAAATAATATACAAATCTTAACTTTGGCACCTACATTGAAGCCATGGCTCAACTGGCCGCTAAGATGTTGGGTATCCTCGCCAAGGTCCGGCAGTACTTCACACCTCCCCAGCTTCTTAACTTATATGAAGCGCAAGTCCGATCGTGTATGGAGTACTGTGGCCATCTCTGGGATGGATCCGCTAAGTACCAGCTTGAAGGTCTTGAGGCTATTGACCGACGGGCTAAAAGACTTATTGGCGATAGTAAGCTGATTGAGTCCAGATTGCAGAGCCTCGGTCACAGGCGTATGGTCGCAAGTCTATCGGTATTCTATCGTTTGCATTTTGGAGAGTGTGCGCAGGAATTACATGAGTTAATTCCACCTTGCCCATTTTACCATATAACAACCAGACAAACTGTCAAACGTCATCCATTTATGGTTGACATACCTCCAGTTCGCTCGAAGCGGTTTGCTTCTACGTTCATGATCCGTACAGCGAAGGAGTGGAACTCATTGCCTGCGTCATTGTACCCTGAGGGGTATAATCTTCAAATCAAGAGTGAATAGGTATCTTCTAGGCAAGCATGTCACATCTTCGACCAAATCATCACTTTCCATCAGGTGAGATAGTGGTCAAATGCTTGCCTATTCAGCATAAAAAAAAAACAACTTGTTTGCGTATTTTGAACTGCCCACTGGCTTAGTGTGGTGGGCTTTCGCTTTCTAAGCAGCGGGAATCAATGTGAATGTTTCCGGCAACCACTACACAAGTCATCGTAATGTTTGCCGGGTATATAGAGCGATTGAAAATTACATGCAGTCTTTTACAAAGAATGTACTAGTCTTGAAAGAAAAGGTCGGTAAAACCCGAAGTGTCACAGATGTAATTGAGTCTATAGTCGACAGAGGCCGCTTAGAGTAAAAAAAACTTGTATTAGAATTCAATCGCTTTTTAGGTATTTTTTCCTTGGCAGTCCTAAGGGATTGTGTATCCAAGACAGATTCTGAATATTTTTGGGGGCTCTAGCCCCAGTTCAAGAAGTCCTAGACTACTGACCTGTCCAATACTAAAACGGGCGAGTCTTGAGCGAAATGCAAATAAGCGAAGCAGAGCAAATCGTAAATCAAGCCACTCGGAGCCTCTATAGGATCCTGGAGTACCCTCACTTAAGGTCGCTGTCCCATTGTAGGGGGTAACAGAAAGTATTTCAAATATTCACATGTATACATTATAGAATATGCATGTTTTTTTAATATTTTAATCGATTTTTTGTCGAAATAAATGTACACTGTAGTCATCGACAACGCGTAAGTCACGCTAATTCCCGTTTTAATTTTAATTTAATAGTTCAAAATGTGCGTGTATTTTTATCAGAAAAAAATGTAATAAATGAAATTTCCTTCATAAAACATTACAATGTATTTAAAATTTGAGGTTTAAAATAGCGAGCAGGCTCGAGTAATTAAAATGTGGCCTGATATTTTTATGCAAAGATCATAACATCATGGTTGGCTTTTCAAACACGTTATATGGTCTTGTATTTTAATCAATAAATGGTAAAGGCATATTCGAGGCATCGTCCGAGAGAACGCCGGAACTTAATTAGTATACACGAGTACATAAAAAACCCGATGAATAAATAACCTCTTTCTTTTTGGAAGCTCGAAATTGCTAAAGGTACCATGTCAACATGAACCGCGCAAGTCATTGCAAAGTTACTTAAGTGTGTGAAAAACTTATCAAAAACACATTTCTGCTGTCAATTCCCCCGCTTTGAACGACTATTACCGCGTCAAATGAAAATATAAAACTACCCTCAACCCCTTTGAGGGTTAACTAACCCTTTTGCGACAAGAACGTGCAAATTATGTTTCAGTTTCGTGCTTGCCATATTGTGTTGTTGTTTAACAGTGTTTTCACGTACAAAAATGGCTTTGATGTGGCTAATATGTTTTGTTTGAACTAGGAATAAGCACTACATAACTTATACAAAGAATAAAAAAAGTAGTCCACAGAATACGCATTATTGAGGATAATCTAAAAACCACTAGTTAGATCTTGATCAAATTTAAAAGGGACCAGTTGGAAAGCAAAATCTATAAAAAAAAAAAGATCGGTTCACGTGGAACGAAGTTATGAGGTAACACACATAAAAAAAATACAGTCGACTTGATCGCCTCCTCCTTTTTGTGAAGTCGGTGGTGGCGCGAGTAAAATCGCTGGCGTGTAAATAGCCCACCATTTACGTATTAATATTTTTAATGATAGCGGTAAATTATTTTGGATTAAAACATTGGCAAAAATCAGTAGGGATACACGAATAAATTTACAGTGTTTATTTAAGCCCACGTACCTAGACTGCGTCGAAACCGCCTCCGGAGCTCCCCGAGAAAGGAACTACAGCAAACTGTATGTATGCCTAAGCGCACACACACAACTCCACGTCGCGCCGGCCGGCGAGTTTGAATCCGAAAACATCCGAAAATATCCGAGGCACTGATCACTAATCCATATCACAGATGAAGCGGTCGATCACAATAGACACGATGAAGTTTTTATTTCAAGTCCTGGCCAATTAGATGACAATTATTTAATTAGTTTTCTACGTCACAAAATTCAATAGCGAAGCGTTTTTGACAACCACACAGAGAAGACACACACGAAGAAGTCGCGAGCGCAAAAATGTCACTCGATACAACAGCAAAAATAGCGCCATCTCTAGGATTTTCCTTGAACGATCTCTAACAGTGGTCAGCAGAGAGCCTAATACACTGCAAATGTACACAAATATCCAAAGATTCTTGCCAATATGAATATTAGGTATATAAAGTGATATACACAGATGTATAATTTATACTTATTTTTTATATTATAAAAGGCAAAGACGCTTCACCAGTCGGTAAATTAAAATACCCAGTTATGAAGAAATACAAAGTTATAAGAAATAACGCCAAAATATTTTCCATTACACAAAATGTAGGCTCGAAGTTTGGAGCGAACTATAATATCTAGTGTTTTTTTTATATGGGAGAGCTTTGAAATTCTGATCCGCAACCTTTTTGTGTGACAAAAAGTGGGTAAAAACTGTGATGAAGAATTAAAACGTTTCCATGAAATACAAAAGTTTTAATTCCATCGTATGTCTTTATTACACACTCTTCTTTTTTCTTCAAGTCGCGAGTGAATAAGTATCTTCTAGGCAAGCTTGCTCCATCGTCGACTACATCGTCGCTTACCATCAGGTGAGATGGTATTCAAAAGTATGCCTAAATTGAATAAAATAGCCCTATTTTTAACTGACTTCAAAAAAGGAGGAGGTTCTATGTTCGACTGTATGTATTTATTTTTATGCATATGTTCACAGGTTTCTTGTGAACCTATTCTTAAAATTATTTTTTTGTTTGGTAGATTATACTTCTGAGGTAAAAATTTTTAACGAAATCGATCAAGCCAAAACAAAAATATTAGCGGTGAAGACGGTTTTCTAAGCTTTACTTACCTTTAAATGATTAATATGATGTCCAGTTTCACTTCCGATTCCAGTTTCAGGCCGCACCTTTACATATTGTGTGATAATTTGAAGAAATAAATTTGATTGGTTTAGAACACATTAAAACTAGTTTAGAAGTTATTAGCCTCTGATAGAAGTGACGGACAAAGTGCTAAATAAGAGATATTTGCTTCGCTCGGTCGTGACGCAAAAAAAAACAATTCCTAACAAACCTCTACAAATATCGAGTCGCTATACAACGTAGTCTAAATTAAGGCACCGGCTTGATATTTGCCTAAATTAGGTACAATACCGAGCCTATCATCAGACATCTAAACAACAATAACAAGACTTAGCATCATATAGCGGCCGGAGCGCTCCAGCCGGTCGCCATTCGCCATAGTCCGCCATTCGCCGTATAAAAGGCCGGCGCTGTCCAATTTATTTTATTGGCTTTTATATCGGCCATCGTAAAGATGGCATCTTATTCGTGGTGCTTATGAAGAGCGTTATCTCCTTGGCTTGTATCGTAAATGGGATTGGAGTTAAAAGCCCGGCTTCCGAGGGTATTTATTCCTTGTATTATTTCGTGTCGCTTGAGAGGAAATTCTGGAATAAGCTGTCGTTCATGTTCTAACATTTCTTCGAGCGAATAGCTTGTACTATCATGCTTATAACAAACAAAACAACAAACGCTTTCTGACTCACAGCCCCACTCTAAGGTAGATGACTTGTGTCGTGGGTGCCGGAAACATTCACATCACACACTCAATCACAACCAGAACCAGAAACACAAATTTTCCTTGAGAAGAAAACTTGTGTTCTCGCCAGGAATCGAACCCGATACCCCTGCTTAAAAGGCGAACGCTCACCCTACTGAGCCAACTTATATGTTCGCCTCTCAACCTAGGTCCTAGACCACATAATCACAATCGTCCACCTTAATTGTTTTTTAATTACTATATATATGCCAACTTTTGACCACTATCTCACCTAATGTTAAGCGACAATGCAGTCGACAAAGGAACACGCTTGCCTAGAAGATACCTATTTACTCGCGACTTGGAGATTACCATATTAATTAGGTATATAAATTGATTCGTAATTAAATTATGTATATTAAAAACAGTTACGTAGTAGTGACTATTAAGTACCTATAACAAAACTCTTAAATAAAATTCTTCATTAAAAATGTTATAATATTTATTTACTCCCAGCCTGGAACAGCTCCAAACTTTCTTGAAATTTGATTTTCATAATGTCTTCACTGCGGGATATTGTATTAGGTATGGGGTTGTCAACATCGCGGGTTTACCTATAAATATTCACACCCACGAAATCCTCTGTAAATATGTCTGGATAAGGGATAATGCCACAATCCTGTGTTGTACAAATAGAGGCTGGTCACGATTTAAACATTATTTTGTTAAACACTATCATGCTGTGTTATAACATCTCTATAGTCTTCTTTTATATATACCTAATAGTTTTTCTAAAACTTTACATATATATAAGTAATTTGATAAAAAATTTATAAAAACTCACGCACATTTTGAACTATTATGCTCCGCAGTCATCCTGAAGAAGGTTTCCGAATGAAGCCGAAACAATTGTCGATTTAGACATCGACAACGCGTAAGTCACGCTAATTCCCGTTTTAATTTTAATTTTATATATAAGTAAGTAACATATGCATTTATTTATGCTGTATAGGCAACCATTTGTTATATATATAAATAACTATCTCACCTGATGGAAAGTGACATACGGCCAAAGATGGGACATGCTTGCCTACAAGGTACCCAGGTATATGGTACCTAGCCATATACACAGTAGGTACTCTTCTGACACATAATTGTTGAGAGTGGTAAACATACTGGCTGTCATGAATGGAACATTTAGGGACTTTTACATGTTTCAAGTTTATACAAGGCTTATACAAGTTGTTAATACTCCAGAAGACAAAGTTTTCTTAAGTGCGATGTGAGACGCGACATCGAGCGCTACGAACTCATCTTGAAGAAGGCTTCCGAATGAAGCCGACACATTTGTTGATCTAGACATCGACTCGTAAGTCACGCTAACTCCCGTTTCAATTTTAATGTAATAGTTTAAAATATACCAGAGTTGAGTATGACGACCCAGTTGGCGCAGTGAACAGGTGTACGCCCTCTGCGCCGTGGGTCCTGTGTTCGATTCCCGGCAGGAGCACAAATTCCTTCCCAAGGGATATTGGTACTCCTGGTTCTGGGTGTAATGTGTGTGTGATGTGGATGTTTCCGGCACCCACTATGCAAGACATTGAACTTAGTGTGGGGCTGTGAGTGTGAATGCGTTTGTTTTGTTTTCGTTTAGTTTATATCAAATTATATAATACCTTTGCAGACATTAAGGTTTATTATAAAGCTTTTCAAGTTGTTAACTAACTGGTAGGAAGCCGCGGGCTGGCCCACGAACGGCTGGAAACCAACTCGTTTAGCATCGGGAAATTGCTCCCGGTCAGCACCCCGGGTGTTTCACTCACTTTTTTATCTATTAGAGTTCCGTGCACGATTCTTCTTTTTTTTTGTTCTTTACAAGCGATTGACCAGTTTATAAGATGTGGTCGAGGATGGTAAATACGGTGGACCTAGAAAGAAGTCAATACGGTTTTTCCCACAATCGTTGATCAATTCTGTTAGTAACTGTTACTTTATTGTTTCTCGGTAGGTACAGCTACCTACGCGACGTCATGTTCCTTAATGTACCTATTTAGAAAACAGAAGGCCACTTAAAAAATAAAGCGTAGTATTAATATAGTATATTTAATCATCAATTAGATATCACCGATGGGTATCTATACTGTATTTCATAGTGTACCTACACCACAGATAATTCTCGACATAGATCTGTTGTTATACAGTCGACACTAGGTAGACAGAGTAGTACATATCAGGATAGAGCCAATGTCCTAAGGATGTCCTTCTCTCACACTAACACACATAAATGCAAACGGTTGTGTACACATGGGTGAGTGAAAGATAATAAATAAACTATGGATAAAAGTGTGGTACAGCTAGTTCCTTTATAATTTTTCTAATAAAATTGTAATAAGCTCTACTATCTCTATCCTTAAGAGCCACAAATTCCAGGTCTCGTGTGTTTAACACCGTCACTACATCATCACTTACCATATGGAGCGATGGTATCAAACTCTATAATATCAGAGATAAGACATTACAAAGAAAAACTACTCTATCTAATCTGACTGACTCTACTTACATTCTCGAGCAAATACAGCCGTGGCACAAATTATAGCTACAGAACCACTTGAGTTAATTTAGATTCTCACCGATCGGTTCTGCATGTTGTTCATTTTAGTTCATTATTCCCTGCATCGACCCTTCAATTTAAACTTTTTGTATTCGAGAGAAAATTGCATACGTTTTACACATTCAATAGGTAGGTCTTGCTTTAGTCCAACTTTAGGTGTTTACTTGTTTGTGGTGTACTCACTAGTGGGTAGACTACTTTACTCAGTGGTAGACCGTTTATAGCTTTCTGAGTTAAGGATTTTTATATTAATCTATAATCTATATACTAGATAATATATTGTAGTATATTTTCAAAATTCTATCAGAGCGCCTGGTTGAAGCGACGCGTGATCAAAATGCTGGCACTTATTTGGCTCAACGTATTAGCATTGCAATTCAGAGAGGCAATGCCGCCAGCATGATGGGAACGCTAACCACTGGTAGTGGGCTTGAGCACTTGAGTTACCTATAAGCTCAAATCTTGTAGGTAACTTAGTACTTTGGTGTACATAGTTTTAGTTTAGTTTTAGGAAATATAGGCAATTGGCAAGTAGTTTTAGAAGGACATTGAAAAAAATATAGTAGACATAAATCATAACGTGCACGTCTGCTTTCAAACTGAATATATTTAGACACTACATACATTAGGATCTTATTTACATGAATTCTGACAAATAAACAATTTGATTGATTGATGTTAAGATGATGGTCAAATGTTGATGTATAACATAATTAACATCATGTATTATTACATATGTATTGATGAAAATTATATAAAATTGATATAAATGTAAACTTTATATTATAATTGCAACAGCGACGCCACCCGACTAAGCCAAGGAACAGATCAGAGTCTTTTGTCAAAATAATTATTCATTAGCTCAGAGTAACTTTATAAATAAGTTATGTTATATTCTAATCTCAAGTTCTACACGTCTATTCCGCATGTGATAACTCAGTGCACAAGTTCTCGGCATGCTTATGACGGATCGGAAACTTCGGAGCTGCCGAATTACAGCGCATCCTGGTTGGTAACTTGGGAACTGTGACGTCACGTGGTAACTAAGGTAAGGAGTAAGTTTCAACTACTTGTCTTCATCACGAACCTTTGGAATACTTAGTTATTTAGAGTAAGGGAGTGGGTTATTCGCTTAATTTCGCTTTGAATTTGGATGAAGCGGAATATTAGCATATACCGTTTGTTCTTACATCATTAATGATGGCATGATATCTATCGTGCCGGGAGTAGCACACTCTTAATGTACCTAACCACATCTAGACAAAATAAAGACGCAAAGCACAAGTAAAGCAAAAGAAACAGACTTCGCCGCTTTATTTTCGGAACCCTTGTTCAGATTAAATAATTTAAATACGCATTATTGAGGATAACTCAAAAACTACTGGTCCGATCTTGATCAAATTTAAATGAGACCACATAGGAAGTACGAGCTTACAAACAAAAAGTCAAAATCGGTTCCGCCAGAAAGAAGTTATAAGGTAAAATACATACAAAAAAATATACTTACAATCAAATTGAGAAACTCCTCCATTTTTGAAGTAGGTTCAAATTCAAATAAACAATTGAGTTATAGCTAGTAACTAGCGAATGATAAAAATTGGTACCATAGCAGGTGGATTCAAGAGAAGACAAAATTAGCACTGGCTCCACCGGTGGAGCCTGGCGGTGGATCTAAATGGCCGCAGGGAACTAGTCAAACTAGGTCTAGCGTGTTTACCGTCCTCGACTATCATCACTTACCATCAGGTGAGATAGTTTGGCCTGTTGGCTCAGTTCGGTGTGCGTTCGGCTTCTAAGTATTCCATCGGGATCGATTTCCGGCGGGAACACAAGTTTTCTTCCCAAGGAAAAATTGTGTTTCTGGTTCGGTTTGAAATTGTGTGATGTGAATGTTTCCGGCACCCATGACACAAGTCCTCCAACTTATTCTGGGGCTGTGAGTATGAAAGCGTTTATAGTGGACTAACGCTAGCTAATCAGAGATAGAAAATACCGTTGACGAGATCTGCCGAATATAACGCTCTAGGATGTCCAAAGTCGTCAACTGTGTAATTTTTTGGCGTAGAGCTACGTGACGCCAACTGTACATTTCTTCTTTATATCTTATCAAATCTAAAATCTTTAAACGAGAAATTCTTGTATATGTATATATGACTGTGTAATCTGGATCTCGGAAATGACTCCAACGATTTTCATGAAAGTTACAGATTAGGGGTTTTTCGGCCCAAGGAATCGATTTATCAACGTTCCAGGTCCGAGAAATGCTCGGTTCCCAAACTGCATTTGAAAAACCGGGCTTAAGAAACTATCAGCGCCATCTATTACGCCATGACCGATTTAAAAAAACTGTTTCTACTCGACACTAGATGGAGCTTTCTGAGGCTACAAATTCAAACACATTCTACCAAAAACAAAAAACCCAGCAAAGCTCGGTCATCCGGATATTATATTTTTAATTTTCGTTCTATACTGCAATGTCTCAATACCTAATAGAATTAATCACAGAGCATCCTACCCCCATAATATCACCCCGTACTAATTCCCTCACATCCTCAAAGTAGAGGCTACATCAGTATTCCCAACACCTCCTGGCTCGGATCGTCCGCTTATTTAATAACCGTCTAATGAGCGATCATAATTTGGAGCCAGCCACCCGGCACTGCCCGGCTCTGCCCGAATATTGACACAATAAGTGGAGGCACTGCGGGCGCGAGGTCTGAATAGCCGATGAGGGTGCGGTTACATTGACTAGAGCAATACGGTACGGTTTTTTCATTATTTATTTGCCCTATGTTCCCACTGTTAGAAGTCAGGGGCGAGGGACCTACGTTACGACATTGGCAGGTGTCGCGTGTCTTTTTTGTGTATTTTAATTGGAGCTACAGCTAGTGGGACCGTAACTTGAGCAACCTTTCTATAGTAGTAAATTTAGAATTTTTGTACTAAAATATGTGTCTTAGGATATGTAAAACAAAACTAGACAAATAAAAATATAAATCTAGTAATACGACGAATGTAATGATTGAATTTTTTACAGAAAAGGCGTTTTTTTATTAGTACCAGTTTCTCTTGTCTCAGTTTTACCAAAATCGATGAAAATTCGCGCTTAACTAAAGATGAGCTTAATTCCAAATTTAGCTTGCATATTATAAAAAGACATAATTTCAGAACTGGCTGTAGCAATGGAACCACTCTCCCTGAACCACACAAGGGGAATCCCAAACGAGCTCTTAATAATACCTCTATGATATCGCCATCCGGAATCCGGTAAATTCCAGATTTACGCCAAAAAACTACTACACCTTATGGTCAGTGCCATAAGGACCATGTTAACGTTGAAACGACAGAAATAGTGGAGGCAATATTATATGAAAGGAATTGAATTTTGGGAGCGTGCCGTAACGACGTGCGAACGAGTGTGTTGCGTGGAAATGAGGTTTGTGATTATCACGATGCTGTTTATATTTTCGTTTTTATCGAAAAATGTTGAAATTATGCTTGAGTGACCGGTAGTAATAGGTTTGATTTGTTTGGCATCGCAAAAAATATAAACCCAGAGGTTCTTTTATTGTGTTTTTTTAGGCTATATAGACAAGCATTTGGCTACTATCTCACCTGAAGGAAAGTGATGTTGCGGCCAAAGATGTGACATGCTACATATTGATTAATTTGAAGACTTACAAATTATACCCCTCGGGGAACTACACTATGTCCCAGGATGATGAGGAACTTAATATTATTTTAGGTGTGGTAAATTTACCTACTGTAAGTTATTATGGAAGAACGTAGGATTTAGGAGAGAAAAAAGAAAAAACTTGCTCGCAATCAATAAAATTGTCTGAAAAGAAACATCGGTTCAGTTTTGTTTAATATATTATGTACATATATTAGCTTATTTGTATCTTCCTATTTAATGTACCTATGTTTCACTTAAATTATTTATAGTTATGAAGTGGCAAAATCAATATTTTGAAAATACCAAAAACGGCTGCACCGATTTTCACCAAACATGTGCACTAAACACTCACGATCTAGCTTGATCGTGAGTGACCCTTCAAAAAAAAACCACATCCAAATCGGTTCACCCTATTAAGAGCTACGGTGCCACATACAGACACACACACAAAGCGGTAAAACTTATAATATCCCTCTTTTTCTTCACACCAGATAGTCTTTTTAGGCCTTACGTATTTACACTCCTTGGTCACAAGTCATACTCACCATTAAGTGGAATAGTCGCTAAACGCTAGCTTTATATTTGAAAAAAAAAATGGCACCTCCACAAATTTTAACATTCATAATGATGATTATTATTTGTTTATTTGAAAGCTTATGCTTTCCGTGTGGTTCCATTTAAATTTTATAAAGATATGACCAGTAGTTTTCAGTTATCCTCAATAAAGCGCATTCAATTCATTTTATCTCATCAAGGGTTCCGAAGATAAAGCGGTGAAGTCGGGTTTTTAAGCGTTGCTTGCGTTTAAATTATTTAGAGTGGAAAACTACCTACTTAATTATTAATTACTTAGGTGTATACTGCAGTAAAGTTAACTGCAACATTTAATCAAGGGGTTCCGCAGGGTGTTTGCAACAGAGAAGTTCGGAGTTTCTAATTTAATACGTGTCGGGGCTTCTGTGCATTGGGGCTCCGCCACAGGGGCTGCGGTCCGCACATTGTTGTTTAACGAACTTCCGCACTCTATACCTATTCTACCTCAAGAATGCAACTTTTACGTCAACTTATAATTAAAAAAATATTTTGGAATATGGTCCAGTACACTGAGTTAAAATTCTTAAAATTTCATGAACATTATATTGGAATGTCTCGGTTCGAAATATTTGGAAATGTTTAGGCTAGAGCCTGAGTAAAGCTATTTAAGTTAACGCTCCGTTGTCTTAGTAAAATTGTCATTCACGGTTGCATGTAGTGACGTTTGATTTGACAGCTATTCAACATTCAATTATGTTGTTACAAGATTAGTACTATTATTTCTATAATAATAATAATATTAATTTATTTCAAGTTACAAAGACTCATAGTTATACGACACAATATTTAAAATTATATTAGTAACGACTTATTACTATTAGTAATATTGCCATTTCTTTGTATATATTGTAATAGTCTAATATGTTTATTGATTTTAAGTTTGTGGCTTGTACGGACAGTATTTTAACTGGTTTTTGTAACAAATTTTAACTCTTGTATAGTTTGTTCCACGTGATCACTGATATACTCCGATGGAAAACCAGCACTGGTTGTACACCATCATTATGCTTTTTCTCTTGGAGTCGGTTTGAGACATTAACTATTCTAAATTACTTACACATTTTCTTTTAAGTATCTGGCGTGAAGTTATTGTAAATAAATATTTTTTTCTTTATTTCTTTCTCTCGAATTAACGCTCGGTCAATTCCAAAATAGTAATTAGCTAATTATTCAGTTTTTAAAATGCTGGATAAAAACAATATTACCTCTCAGTAAAAGTCCAAGTTTAGTAAATGATTCACATTTAAATGAGTAATGATGCAGCAAGTATTGCATTCTCTGAAGTACTTAGTGCTGAGGTTAATGATATTTTAAGATCACAGACCTTGTTAACAAGACTAAACAAAATCTTGATTCATAAGGTCGGCAGGGTTACGTACGACAGATAAGTCGAAAGTAGAAACCAGTTTGCACAAAACATTGTTACAACTCAGTGCTTCAACACAGATTCCGGCTATAAAATAAGAGTAAAACTATAAAATGCTGCAAAAACATAAAGTGATTGTGATTTTCGCAGTTTTTATCGTAGAAACGCAGTGTGGTGTTATTGACAACCTTTATGGAAAAGTTAAGAACACGACAACTGGATTGAAACAAGATGTAAAGAATGTTTGGTCTTTTGGCAAGAGTCTCGTTGGACTAAAAGACCAGAATGTCGATATCAGACCTGAAGCAGAGAAGAGAGGCTTCCTTGGTGGAATAGTTCATTCAACACGAGAAAAAGTTCACTCTGTTCGTAATTATTTCTGGAATACAGATGAATTCTCCGACGATGCAGGTCTCTTCGGAAATATGTACAACCGTGTGATAAATCGTCTTGCAAAAGTCAAAGGATCAATTCTAGGTGATGATCAAATCAACTGGCAGACAACTCTGCCACCAAGTGAAGAAAAGAAGCTCATAGCTGATACACTAAACAAGCTATTCTTCGGAAATGGGACGAGGCAAGTTCATGGCCATGCTTTTCAAGAAGCGATCAAAAATTTGAGGAAGAAAATTCAAGAGATTCGTAATAACATGACTGCTAGCACAACACAGGACCCAAAACATCATGGGGAGGGGCTGATCGATATTCGAACAGCCTATGATAATGTAAAAGGTGATGTTATTGAGAAGGTTGCTAACATAAACAATGATGTTAATGATACAGCAGACGATCTTATGAAAGCGGTGAGCGACAGGATTACAAATAATTCACACAATTAACAAGTATGGAGTCAAAGGGATATTGATCCAAATTCGGAAAATGTGTGTAATACCTTTTATATTTCTTCTGAAGAAATCGTAATATTGTGTATTATTTACGTCATTTTATGTAGGTACTGTACAACTATAATTTTTCTACTTATATTTGTGACATTCTATGGTAATGCCATCACAATTACGATAAATATTATTTTTTTACTACACGTTTGTATAATTGACTATAATATTATTAAAATTTGACCCAATACACATGCCGAGTAACGACAAAACAGGAGAACTCAACATGTAAAATACTCAGTGTAATACCCTATTTTAGTCAATAAATTTCATTTGATTGCATTACATAAGGACATAACAAGGAATTAATTAAAAAGGTAGTTAGTATTGTAAGCAATTGCATGCTGAAAATATATCATGTACTTACCGATGTCTTTAAGAAGCATCAAATAAATATATTGGAATAATATAGATAAATATATTCGGCAACATTAATATATTTTTGCCATTTCATTTACTACTTAGGTAAACTGTAATCTATGTTGGTTATTTTAATAAACATTAACGAGATAGAGAGTATGTTACCTGATATGTACAACAAAAGGTGTATTGTAAAAAAATAAAAAGATATTCAGCATACAGCACTCCTCACATATGATAGCTGAATCTACCATTATTATTATTATTATAACTAGCCCATGTTCTACTATAAACAAAATATATGAAAGCTTGAAATAAAAATGAATAATGATTATTTTGCAGCGGTTAGTGATTAATGTTCACAAACAAATTGTTTCAGTAAGTTAATGCACATCTCCTATACATATGTAAAACAAAGTCGGCCTTGTTACAACACTTATAACTTGAGAACGGGTAGACCGATTTTAATGATGTTTGATTTGTTGGATTTATCTCCGCCCTGAATAGTAGAATAACTATTAAAATATCTGGAAAGTTTACGAAAAAAAAAATCATTTTCTCTTACATTTTGTAACGGAATGGAGATTTGATGATATTTCGAAAGTTAGCGCGGGCGAGGCCGAGGCGGGGAACAATTAGTTAATTATATATAATTTTAAGTTATAAAAGAGTTGACTCTCTTTGTTAAAGGTGATAAGTTGGGTGTGTTTGTGTGTGAGACAGAGAGAAGGAAGTTAAACCGAGCGAAGTTCCGTATTGCAAACCTCAGATCACAACAGTCTTAGCAAGTAAGTATATGCTACAACACAAGGCTGGTAGCAAATTCCAATATTCTCAATAACATCGTCAACACACTCCAACAACATGCGGCGTCCCAATACCGATATGATTTATAGCATCTTCGTGTCGTCACCGGCGCCTTCTGTGACAACTTTATGCCCATTGTTTCGCCGCCGTGCTAGGGGGTGACGTCGCCAAGTTTGACAACTTTATGATCACGTGTATAGATTGACTGGCGCTGATGATTTATGGAGACACTTTGGTTATGTAGGCTCCGCGAGTCAACGGTTACGTGTAGGGAGTTGAAACTGGTGAGAAAGTAATTTAGCATATACAGCGATAGGTAGAGTAGAACCATTTTAAATGTGCACGTCCTTCTACCAAATTTGTCAAACGATCTAGTGTCAATTGTGTTCATTTGTAGTGTAAATGTTGTGTGTGTACATAATAAATGTGTTTTCTTCCTTTCTTCTTATTTTTTTGTCTCTTCACTTAACGCTCTCATGTCAGCCAAACCTGAGATTGATCTGTTTATAGACTGGTGGCTGGACATACTCAAAGTGTGTCTACAATTTTGTGAGCAGACTGTTTCATAGTAATTATATTTATGTGACTTATTGTATTGTATAAATTAATGTATATGTTTGTTGATATATTTGTTTTTTATTATTATTTTTTATTCTCAATGTGACTATTTAATAATTTGATTATCCATTTTGACATTTGTGTTACAGGACGAACTTCTGATTTGACATTGTATAATTTTTTTAATTAATTTAAGTTGTATCATTTTATTGTCATTGTTAGATTCTATTTTATTTTTATTTAATTGTATTAATTTGATTTCGATAATGTTATTGGTGTTTGCCGCTTTAATTGAAATAAATAAATTGAAATTGAAATTGAAAGGGGCGTGCACATATAGAATGGTTGGACTCTACATACGTTACCTAGTTTAGGGCCCACTAACAAGACGCACCTGACCCAAAGCCATGAGTGTACAACTGTACATGTGTATTGATTCCTAAGTAAGTAAGTATCGCTCTATATTTTCTTTAAATTTCGTAGTTTTACTGGGCTAGTAATCTGAAATAAATACTTTTTACCTAAGTGCTAAACTTTATCAGCCCACTGATTCAGAACCATACAACAACTCAGTTACCGTAAGATTCGGTTAGTTATAGTACGATAAAATGTATTTTTAAAGAGAAAGTTGTCTAATAGTATCGATTCGGTAAGTTACCGATAAGTCTGAATCAGGAGGCAGAAGTCTTACTGGCTAATGGTAAAAAAAGCGTATCTGTGACAAAATCCTAAATTTTGTATGTGGATGTTAGGAATACCTAAATATATTTTTATCCCTTTTTTTTCTTTGAATTAACCAAATAGGTTTCATCTCTATTCTCTATAACTCTACCTTGAAGTAAAGTTTTCTACTAAATATTTAAATAAAATTAGAAATAAGCAGGTACAAAATATAAACTGCCTGTTGGCTTATTTGGATAAGCGTTCGCCTTCTAAGGGGAAGTATCGGGTTCGAATTCGATTGGCTGATTTTGGTTGCGATTTTATGTACGATGTGATGTTTCCGACACCCACGACTATAGTCGTCGATCTTAATGCGGGGCTGTAAGTGTAAAACGTTTTAATATTTTAAAAATTTTTGGGTAACATAAGAATATGAACATAGTTAAGTGCGTGAGGCATTAAAAAAAAGGCAATTAGCAAGCTATGTAGATTGTCTCTTATAATAAATGCAATCTACAAAACATGTTCACATATCCTATTAACATAAATCACTCTGTCCACAGTCTTACCTCACAATTCCGCGAACAGGGACGTAACTACCCCCGACCCCAGAGGGTTAATTAGATCGTTGCGGTAACAACTCGATGATGTACTCCTGGCTTTATGTAGGGGCTAATTGTACCCTTCTTTATGTTGGCTAGAATTGGGTTGCGGAGATTTTATGAGGCCTTGGTCTTTAATGGGGAGTGAATGTGAAAATGTTAAGAAAAACTAAACGCTACGAGCAGACCGACAGGAAACAGAGAACTAATACCGTCTACTATTTGGAAAAGAAACCAAAGGCGATAAGGTATAGCTGTCAAATTAAAAAAAAATAAAAAATGCGCCGCGCCGCCGAGTTTCTTGCTAGCTCGAGAAAGCTGTAATTTTGGCATTTACTTTCATGAGTGCATCTTTGGGTCCATGTGAATAAACGATTTTTGAAATCCTTACTTGAACTCATCTCAATGTGATCATGCTCCAAATCTGAACATAAACAAAGTGAGTAGGTACATAAACATTTCTAACAATCTGCTGTTTACTCAACAACTAGAAAACAATTCCGCCCGAAGATAATATTGTTTGGAAACCCATAAATCCAATTGATTAATGAAGTAAATAAACGGCATTAACAACGATCTCCGTCTTATTTCATTTCTTGCGTTTCGGAGACTGCGGACGAAGAGATTTACGAATCTGCGATCTTGGTAGGGTCAGAAAAGTCAGCGGCTGGATAAACTAGAAAATATCTTTACCATTCTAGACAAGTGAAAAAATAATTTTCTAGAGAAGTGAAAAACTATTTGCTTTTTTATTTTTAGCAATCTAGAAAAAAAGGTATAAACAAGGTCCTTCTATACCGATTTCGATGCAGTTTTGCTCATAGATGTGAGTATGGGAGTATAGATATATAGGAGTCTTCAATTCACAAGTGAATAGGTATCTTATAGGTAAGCTTGCTCCATCGTAGACCACATCATCGCTTACCATCAGGTGAGATAGTGGTCAAAAGTTTGCCTGTCTCGTATGAAAAAAAAGGCTACTAATAGTGTTAATTGATTTATTTATTAATGACGTTGCTAAGTTTGGGCCATTTTGACGTTAAGAACGGACAAAAAATACAAAACGTTTCATTTTTTATAAATAAGACATAGATGTAATAATACTACTAGTAATAATACTTATCTACTAATAAATGTTGTAATGTGAAATCGTGTTCGCACTTCATAGCAATCTCTGAAATAACGCTCTTTTAAAAAACATAAGTTTTCCTAAGAACTATCTTAGCTGTTAACTAAGTTAAAGAATCGAAAGGCGTGTTCTAGTGCCTGAATCTTTTAAGATCTTGTAAACTTACCATTTAAGCCCGCCTTCGAGTTTAGCAGGGCTTACCGTACCCGACTTAACAACAAACTTTTATATACACTAGCTGCTCCCCGCGGCCTCGCCCGCGTAAATTAAAAAAAGAACTTTATTTATCGGATCGAATTGTGATTTAAACCATATTTTTTAATTAGGTTTGTTCAGGTGGAACACACATTAAAATTTCATCAAAATCGATCCGTTTAGTCACATAAACACGTACAGAAGAATTATATTTTATAGAAAAATATACTTAAGCAATATTATTTTCAACAAATTCAGCTCAAATCCCAGTCTCGCCTCAAGCGATATTCTTCCTTTCTAAAATGTATTGCTATTCTGTTCAGACTCGTTCTATAGTTATGCCTAGCATGGCCTATATTTTTTTTTATCTGTGATAAACAAATATTTGACCACTATCTCACCTGATGTTAAGTGACGATGCTCTCGACGATGGAGCACGCTTGCCTAGAAAATACCAATTGACTCTCGACTTGAACATTCCAAGACTGTACTTATCAGGGAACACAGAATCAAAATCGATACAAAAATATTCTATCTAAAATAAAAATGGAAACATCCTTTTTTGCTACCACTACATCTAAAGCGGTTAATTTAATCTATTTGCGAGCGATCGCCAGTTTATCTTCCGTCCAATTTAAAGGCGGTATCTAACTGCGGGTGTCTGTCCGACTGCACTACAACAGCTGTAATTGGAAGTATTAGGAGAGCCCAGATCGATGAGACACGCTGAGAGAATGCCGAATACCTGGACGTTTAAAAGGAGATATTGGATTTAGACTGATTTTCAAAATAATACCTATAATACAATAACTCTTTGTTGGCTTGAATATATTGTTATAAATAGTACTTGTACACATAAGAAATGAAAGTGCATACATAACACGAATACGTACATATTAAGTTGTATCATTTAATATATACCTAGGTAACTACTTTGTTATAGCAGACGAGACGGGGAATTAAGTGAATGTGCTCATTCATAGGGCAATACGGGGAGAGATTTAATAAGCTTAGTGGCTGATATAAAGACGAAAAAGTAGTAATTTAACTGTTAGTACTTTGCTCCTTATTTAGGTGTGAATACTAGTGAAGATATACAAGGATTTAATTGCACGTGGTGGGAAATAAGAATATTAACGTTTATAGGTAGTCGTTTATATAAACCCTTGTTTAAAGAACATTCCAAATGTTATAAATCCCGCTTTTTTATTATTTTATTTGAATAGTAAAAATTAACATAGATGGCCTATTGTGCTATAAACATTAAAAGTGGTTCAATGCAATTTCTATTAAATTGGCATCCTTCTCGGGTAGAGTAGGTAGCTATATTCCATCGAGATAGGAAACAAACCTACGGTTTGTAAACTTACTACACTATATTATATACGGTATAATCTGGGAGTCTTCAAGTCAATAGTGAATACATATATTCTAGGCAAGCTTCTATATCTTCGGCTACATCATTGCTTTCCATCAGGTGAGATTGTAGTCAAATACTTGCCTATTGAGCATAAAAAAACCTATTACTTAGCTGCAAAATCCTTGGTATAATATTATTATCTATGAACTGAGCAATCCAAAAAATAAGGCACGAAATGTTACTTATGATAACGTCTTATTTTTTTACGCCATCTATCGGAGTAGTTTGGTACTACTATGTGGAAAGTTGAACTTACTGGTATCTCTCTCCACTAAGTTTAACTATAAATTCAACCAGTTGAACTTATTGGACAATAAAATCCAATTATTTCAACTTTGTGCTAATTAAAAAAAAAATGTAATAGTTGAACTAAAACATAACACCCTAATTACGAGTTGAAAGATTATTATAATAGGAATACATTTTAATGGGACACTGAAGATGATCTTCAGCAGTCGTTGTACCCAGGGTGCCTTAATTATTCCATCCACTGAACCCAAAGTATTATAACGTTCCAGCGGAGTTCAATGGCGGTGCTCCTGCTCTCATCTTTGGGATAGATTAGCTAAGAAGCTTGAGGTACTTGAGGTGAAGCCATCCCCAAGATCATCTTCTCTTCGGCAATGAGGTCCTTCGAAGTACGGATGATAAACGTACTTATACATAGGTAAGTACTAAGAAACTTCTTGTAGGTACGAAGTATATTGTGACTGTGCTCTAAGTAGATTGGTAGCAGGCCATGCAGCAACCATTAAGAAAGAAAGATAGAATAAAAAATATTTCGACATATTTGGCCACAAAGCTAGACGCTGATATTCAGGCAATATTCAGGCAAACCCGCGGGTGATGTTAAAGTGCATGATAACTTAAATAAATGATAATAATATAAGTTTTTACTCGCATAAGACACAGTTATTGTCAACAACTAATATCATCCATCCCCATAGTTTATCATATTATATCATTATTGTAAAGGCGTGTGCAAACATAGAGCGGCTTTAACTTCTAAGGTAAGAGATGTCCGTCGCCGTCGTATGTTTGGACACGCCTGATGTGTTATTAGTAAAATGTAATTAAGTATAAAAAAGAGCCTCTCAGCGTTGGCTACGGCTCCGCTATTGCCTAACAAAGGTCCAGTCATAGACGTGAGTTCAAATAAATACTAAAATAATAATATTAGAACATGGCATACCAGCCATAGTGCTGAGGACATGTGCGCCTGAATTGACTCCGATTCTGACACGCCTCTTCCGCCTCTCTTTGTCGTCTGGTCAAGTGCCAAAAGCATGGAAGTTTGCCAACGTGCAACCAGTGCCCAAAAAAGGAAGTCGTGCCGACCCTGCCAACTATAGGCCCATCTCAGTCACGTCCATTCTCTGCAAGACAATGGAACGTGTACTGAACAAGAAGCTCCTAGGCTACCTTGAAGCGAATGACCTCCTGAGTGACCGGCAATATGGGTTTCGCCAGAACCGGTCAACAGGAGACCTTCTTGTGTATGCCACTCATATATGGAGTGAGGCCTTGGAAAGACACGGCGAAGCGCTTGCGGTATCGCTTGATGTTTCCAAGGCCTTTGACAGGGTATGGCATGACAGCCTTATAGGCAAGCTTCCTGCGTATGGTATACCTCCCAGTTTATGTGCTTGGATTTCGGATTTCTTGAGGGAACGATTGATTCGAGTTGTCGTTGACGGCTGCTCGTCCGATCTAATGGCTATTAATGCCGGGGTACCTCAAGGGTCTGTTCTTTCGGCAACGCTCTTTTTGCTCCATATAAACGATCTGCTAAAGCCCGGTATCTTTGGGTACGCAGACGACAGCACTGTTGTCGAAAGATACATATCCAATGCAAGAGCTGATGAGATACAAGTCCAGTTACAAAGAGAGGCAATGATCGGACGATTGAACTCAAGTCTGATGGCCGTGTCCGATTGGGGCGATGCCAATTTAGTTCAATTCAATGCGTCGAAAACACAGGCGTGTCTTTTCTCCGCAAAACGGAGAGCATTCCATCTATCTCCGACCTTCCAAGATGTAGCAATACCGATGGCGAACAAGCTTGAGATTCTTGGCGTTACCCTATCGTCGAACCTTAATTTTGGCACATACATAGAAGCTAGAGCACAACTGGCCGCTAAGAAACTGGGTATCCTCGCTAAGGTCAGGCAGTACTTTACTCCGGGACAGCTTCTTAACCTTTATCAAGCTCAAGTCCGATCGTGTATGGAGTACTGCGGTCACCTCTGGGATGGATCCGCCAAGTACCAGTTGGAGGCTCTTGAATCTATTGACCGGCGAGCCAAAAGACTAATTGGCGACAGTAAGCTAATCGAGTCCAGGTTGCAAAGTCTCGGTCACCGACGTAAGGTGGCAAGCTTATCGGTATTCTATCGATTACATTTTGGAGAGTGTGCACAGGAATTACATGACTTAATTCCCCCATGCCCTTTTTACCATCTAACAACAAGACAAACTATTAAGCGTCATCCATTTATGGTCGACATACCTCCAGTTCGCTCAAAGCGTTTTGCTTCTACATTCATCATCCGTACAGCGAAGGAGTGGAACTCATTGCCTGCGTCTTTGTTCCCCGAACGGTATAATCTGGGAGTCTTCAAGTCTCGAGTGAATAGGTATCTTCTAGGCAAGCATGTCACACCTTCGGCCGCATCTTCACTTTCCATCAGGTGAGATAGTGGTCAAATGCTTGCCTATCCAACATAAAAAAAAAAAAAAAAAAAATGATCTACCACAAATAAATTGCGTGCCGGATGTTCTGCGCTTGTATTCTCTGGGCACCTGCGGGATGATAACGAGTAGATAAACTCATTAGGGCGGTGACATTATTTAATTTAGCCGTTGTTTTGACGCTTGTAAGGTGAGTCAAAACAAACGTAATTCTGTGAGTTGTGACTCACAACTTATGAGTCGCGTAACTTACGTTACAACAATTTGACAACAAATCAAAATAAATTATCCGATTTGGTCGGAATTAAATTGAATAAAAAAATGCAACTCACTACTCTCAAAGATACTTTTTTTGGCCTCACCTCTACATTACTTTTTTTTTAATTGAAATAATGAAAACGATAAGGGTTTAAAAATAAAAGATGTAATCTTAAATTAAAAACAATTTTTATTACAAGATCTTTTTGGTAAATGCAAAAATTATTACCGAGAGAAAAACAACCAAAATGTAACTATTACATAAAAAGTATGGCATCTAACATTTTTTAGTTTAAAATTAACTATAAGTAGAAGCGATAAACTTAGTAATATTAAAAATAAATAATTAATAATAATTACAAAAATGTAACAAATGTACTTAAATTTTTAGTTATTCAATCGACACTTTCCACAGAGCATTTATAACAGATTGGTAAGAGAAAGTATATACTCTGCGGTTTGCCTTAAAATTATTAAGTACAAAATGAGATGTCACAGAGCATAACTTTCTGTTTATATAATATTACTTGAAATTAAGACACATGTGATTATTATTAATGCTGTGTGAAATATGTCTAGTTTATAACTTAAACAATATATTTAATCTAAAATATTTACATATTATTTAGTAACTGGCAGCTCCAGAAGGCACATTATTACTCATATATGAATTAAAAGCGCTTTATTTAAGCTGGTTTATTAGTATATAAGGCACCTTAGATATGGATTTTAGACTATACTATATTTTTGCACCTAGTTCAACTACACTTGAATTTTAGAAAAAAAATATTGTAAATTGTTATTTTTCTTAAATCACTGTTAACTAAATATAATTAGACGGATTTAAGAAAAATATACCTACATATTTTCACAACTTTTTTATTGGCTACAAAAATATATTCGCTCTTTTTAATGTAATGAGAAACAAAACATAATTGATCCTTGATTAATTAATTCAACTTATTTCATTGTATAATATTCCAAAACGTTTCTTTGTGTTTTTAATAATAGGACGGCAATTTAATAATAATAAAATTGTAGTCTAACCTAGTTAACGAGATAATATTCACTATTTATAATTAATAAGCTTTTTTACTGCATAATTTCTGCCTTCGCATATTCATTCCACATAGTTTTGTAAAGGCCGTATACACACTAGAGCAATAATGTACAGTCAACAAAAAAATAATCAAAAAGAAATATCAGCTGTCGACAAAATAAAAATATTTTTCTATTCAGATTATAACCCATTATAATAGTAAAAAATATTTTTATTAGCATTTAGAAAACAAAGCTTGTCATATCCAGCAACTGATATAGTAACAGTTACTTTAATAATAATGATAATAGTTACTCATGTTTGCAATAATTATAGCGGTAATAGGGGTAGATAAAGTACATTTTAACGCTCAAGTGTGTTACGGTCTTTATTGTTATACTTAATTAACTTAGATCACATTTTTCAACATCTTTCATACATACACACATTACAGTATCACACATTTAAACCTTTCACTCTCACACCTGTGTTTGGAATTCGTAATTATGGCAATGTTTTTAGACAACACTATGTAAGCACTTACATCAATTAATTATTATTATTAAACTTGGAACACTTAATAAGAACTGAATTTATTATTTAAATGTAATAGTTGCAAAATTATTTATTCTAAACACAGGCCAAAAATATTTTTTTATTTTTTCATTTATTTATTTAATATGGCTGACCACAATCATTACAATAACATATCGTGACTAGTCGTTATTTACGTCGTTACTCTAATATTTTACAATTTCAGAATGTTCACACCTTACAATAGTTTTAGCTAAAACGTTGAAGGATATCTACATAAATATTCATTTCGATATGCATGAGGTACTAATTATTGCTATCTAATGATGAAAGTGCGATGGTATACCATATTTGCGTTCTAACTAGACTCCTCCACTTGTACTAAGTTATATTGTTTTTTTAATAAAAAAAATACAATATAATTTAATACTAAGCTTATGATATAATTTTTACCCTAAAAACCCAAAGCCTACGCCAGCATTGGTCGTGTTGTTAACTTTTTTTCGGACCGTACTTTGACCCAACTGCCTCGGTATAATTCTAGTACTGAAATCTAAAATGCTGGCATACATAGCCCCAGCAACTCAAACGACAAAAAGAACTCTAAAACGCATTAACAACGATGTGATGACGTCAGTACCTATCCATACTGGTGGAGTCTCGACTGGTGACGTCACTGGCGGCGTCGGTCGAGGAGTCGCTGGAGCTGGGGTCGCTGGTGCCCCTGGGGTCGCTAGTGCCCCCGGGGTCACTGGTGCCCCCGGTGTCGCTGGTGACCCCTAGGTCGGTTGAATATCAGAGATGTTCGTCGCGTCCGTTCAGAGGCTGTCGCTCAGCGTGGTCCGAGGGGCGGTTGCGCTTGAAGAATCCGCACTGGAAGTCAGGGATGATGATATAAAACATCGGTTTTCTTTACAATTGTAGTACTAAATCGTTCTGTTAATTTGGTACTCATTTTGAAAACACTATTCAATTCTTTAGGTGGTTAAGTAAAGTTTAAATAATTAAGGGAAGTGTTTCCAACCGAGCTGGGTGACCTTGGCTCGGGTCAGCCGTACAATGTTCCCTACTTGGAAGTCATACATATGTCAATTATGTGTAAATATCGGTAGCGCGATGCAGACCTCGGCCTGTGATTGGCCGCGCAATACATTGCTCAACCAGTTCTGCCACGGTGGGACAGATTACGCTACATGGGGCAGAGGCCACCACAATAGTATAGCGAAAGACCGAGCATCTGATAATGTACACTCACTTTGTACAATCCGAAGATGAGCAGCAGCAGCAGTAAGGCGCCGATGACAGCCGCCAGCACCACGACCCACAGCGGGATGGCGCCACTGTCGCGCGCCTCCAGCTGCGGCGACAGCGACGTGTTGGCCTCCGCCGTGTGCCACGCCGCCTCGCTGGGGCTGCCCACTATAGGCAGGCGGGACACGCGCGCCGTCGCCAGCGACGACAGGATCACCTCGCGGTTCTGGGAGATCTGTTTGAAAATTGCTCTTGAGGATATGTCTTTTGTGAAGATAAGGGTATGACCGAAATGATATACCCAAGACCGACCCGCGTTGGGGTACTACATGCATGTGTCGATCAGCAAATGAGGCTTCGGTGCATCAGAAACCGGACCGGCTTGGTCATAAATATTGAGAAATTGTTTGACAACATGAACTCACGTGTGCTGTCCTGACCCCATTCGATGGGAGAAGGATACCCAAGCTTTTAAAGACGGCAAAGCGTTGACACATTTGTTTAATTTTTTTGGCTCTGCAAAGTTTAATTTTTACGCGCAGTATAGGCAAATCATACAAAGTTGAAAAATATAATTATTTTTTTCGTTCCAAAACTCCAATAAATGTTCAAGTGAAGTTTCACATAGGTATTAAGGTCATGATTTGACTATGATTGGACAATGACTCTTTCATTTGACTTAGTTTTATGAGCTACACACCCTTTGAAAAATATTTATTTCTCGACATTGGCTAAATGCACATAAATTGAGGAACTAAAGAAACAATATTAAGAGGTTGTGTTGGAGCGGCTCTCACCTCATTGAGCACGGATGCGTTGATCCTGGCGCGGAGTGCGAACCAAACCTCCTGCCCCTTCAGCAGCTGGCCGGTAGCGCAGTGCACCACTGCACACTTGTACTTCTGCTGGCACTTCTCCAACAGCTCCCTCAGCTGGGGATCCACCTGGAAAAGACATGCTATTAGCAAACCTGGCTGGTACAATTGTTAACTTATCTATTCTTTTTACCCGAAATTGTAATACGGAGTATAGCACTTAACAGTCGGGACCCTTTAAAAATCTAGACCGACTTAAATCTTCCTAATAATGGGCCCCGGTGGAGTTAGTCGCTGTGTTTATTAGAATGTATTATTTGATTTATCAGTGTATCGATGTCCAAATATGAATAAAATGATTACCGGAGCCTGTCGCCGCCTCCTCGTGTTTTCCCGCCTCTCAGTCGCGGAGGAGTACTCCTCACCATATTTTGAACTGTGCGATGATTGACCACCTGAAACCGGAACACCAGAAAATTCACCAATTGACAAACATAAACACTGCCAATCACACAATAAAAACGGAATCACACATAAAATACAGTTGACGGCATGTGGCCCTTGCGAAAACACTTTTACTTTACGATAGTTACACATAGCTCTTGTTTATTCCTACAGTATAGTTATGATTTCATATGACTATTTCATAAGATAGATCTCGGAACCAATCACAACCATAATGAAATTATTATTTCATCGTCGGACCAACGAATGGTATATTGAAAGAAAAATAGCCTCACGCGTCATCAACTGTTTTTATATTGAACGTAACTAACCTGACTGAGAATAGGAATATCCTCCACTGGAACCCGAATGACTACTCCAAGATCCACCGCTAGTCTGATAACCACCGCCCCCGGTTTGATAGCTTCTACTTCCGGCTTGGGAGCTTCCACCAACTTGAGAGCTTCCACTTCCTCCTCCGCTGGTCTGGTAAGTAACGCTTCCAGACTGGCGGCTTCCTGCCCCGCCCTGGCTCGAGCTAGATCCCCCACTTCCGGTGACATCCGCAATGCCATATCTGAACTCATTGTTTGGGTTGTGGGCCGCGAGGGATCCGAAACCCTCGAGTTTGTCCTCCTCTGGATCACCGACGGATGTGACTTCGGAGGCCCCGCGGAAGGTGGAGGAGCCGGCCTGCATGACATCAGAGTTGACAGTTTCGGTAGTAGCCCAGTTCCCGTGGACGAAGCCCTGGCCCTGGGAGGTCTGAGAGCCCTGAGCGATTCCAGACTGCCCGTTGCCCTGGAATGATTCTCCTCCGTAGCTTTGAGATCCATGGATGGTGCCGCCGGTGTAAATTTGACCTGCTCCGTGGCTCTGAGAACCTTGGGCGGAGCCGCCGGTGTAAATTTGACCTGCTCCGTGGCTCTGAGAACCTTGGGCGGAGCCGCCGGTGTAAATTTGACCCGATCCGTGGCTCTGAAAACCTTGGACGGTGCCGCCGGCGTAACTCTGACCTGATCCGCGGTTGACGTTGCCTTGACCGTAGCTGGAAAAAATACATTTGATTATTAATAATAATAAACGCTTTACATTCAAAGCCTATACTAAGTTCCTGCACTTTTCAAAATGTTTTTTTCTTAAAACATCCTCGTTCAACTGTATCACGTAATTCCTCTCGATCCTAAGGTGGAAAAGACCGTTTTTAGCAATAAGATCGCCTATTGTTACACTTATGTAGTAAATATTTTTTTTCTGTTTTTGTCATAGTTAATGAAGATATTTTATTCTATCTAAATTCGATGACCTGTTGTGGGTTTCAGAAACATTAAAATACACACACGATCACATCTACCAGAAATACAAATTACCCTTGACAAAAAACTTGTGTTTACACCGGGAATCGAACCCGTTTCCCACCACTTAGAAGGCAAATACACACCCAACTAATCGAACGGCTTAAACATAGATAACAAAAAATAATCATTAAATAATTAAACACTTGTTTCGCTATTACTAAGTGATATACAAGGCGCCCGCAGCTCGGATGCACGTCTCGGGCGCTTTGTATATACAAAGGCAAGGTCCTTTACGCGCCATACATTTTAACTTCACAGCGCCCGGGACGCGACTCCTTTCCCCCGCACTGCCGTTTTGTGTTTCAAGTCCTTAATTGTAACAGAGATAAGTATGATATATATGTCTAGTATGGGAACTGGGTCTTAATGATAATGCGTTCAGTGCTTGCCGATAGGTTGACTATCTGAAAATGGTAAGTTACGACTGTGGCCCTAAATAACTAAACTTAGCATCGCCATTTGTCGATTTTGTAGAACGATTGTACAGAAAACTTACTTATTAAAGGAGCTGCCCTGCTCCCCCTCATGTCCAAGAGATGCATACTCTGTACTGGTCTCGGTCTGCGACACGATATTGTGATGCTCGTCATACACGATGGTCCTGTTCTTGACCCTCACGATTTGACCTCCCGGGATAAACACCCTTCCTCCTTGACCTTGGATGAAAACTCCCTGGGTTCCTCCTTGGTAGCCACTCTGGGATTGAGTTCCGTAACTGCCAGATTGGCTACCATATGATCCCGATTGTCCACTGATAGATCCTTGCCCGGCAGCCAGTTGGGCCTCCAACTGCTTCCTTATCTGCTCCTTTTCTTCAGCTGAGAAGCCTTCGCCGGAGCTGCTCCAAGTTCTGTTATAGGTGTGGGTTCCGTAAGCCTGGCCGCTTCCTGAAAGTCCTTGACCGCTTTCGTATTGAGTAGATCCTTGACTCCCACTAACTTGGCCACCCGAACTTTGACTGAACTGTGAACCGGAACCCTGATTGCTATTGAACTGGCCACTTGAACCTTGGTGGGAACCGAATTGGCCACTTGAACCTTGGCTGGAACTGAATTGGCCACTTGAACCTTGGCTGGAACTGAATTGACCACTCGATCCTTGGCCTCCCGAGAATTGATTTCCTCCACTTTGTGTCTTTTGCACGTAGCCTGAAACCAGAATAAAGAAGTTAGCAGGTATTTATGCCTATATTATACTATTACATTTATATACCAGTTAATTAATAGAATTGTATAATTATGCATTACCATAGTACCCTCCGCCGCTGACTATTTGAGAGTCTGTGTAAAGTCCGCTGCTCCTCATGGCTGCAAGTAAAACAATTTATCAATTACTTTCAACCATTACGTTAAAAGAAAATTGGCGTCTGAGATCTACAATAATAATTGATAATACTTAAATATTTAAATACTTCTAAAATTTCAGAAAATTGAAATATTGTTTAAGTTTATACTCATTTTTTTATGTTAAATAGGCTACCGGTAAGTTTATCTATGAGAGCTTAAAAAAGAAAACATTTTTCGAAATGAGAAAGTGCGTCCTCATGTGGAGATAGTTTTGCGTTGATTCCTTCGACCATTTTTACTATTGATTACAATTTGCCAGATTCAAGATGCACAAAATGGACATTCTGTCACACGACATAGGGTGAATTCGTCACAGCGCTCTATTTTTCTAAGAAAAGATTTGTTAATTAATACGGCCTTTCTACATACTGACATTTCTCCTTATCGGTGAGCTCACCGCAGCCTAGTTTAGCTACGAACCGACTTTATCCTCATCTGTGAGCTCATCGACCGCACCCCAGTTAAGCTGTATGCCGACCTTTCTCCCTTGTATCAAGTGTGTATACCGACCTTTCCCCTCCTCCACGAGTAAGGGTGCGTACTGGTTCTGCACGGTCATTTCCAAGGGGTTGATGTTTTTCGCCACGTCGCAACGCACGTCGCCCACCGATTGAGGCTGTTCTAACATGTACATCAGGTTTTCTCCTGGAAAACGATACATGGTGGTGTCATATGTTGGAGGCAAGTTAGTGGTTTCGATTGGTGTTGGATATTATACAGACTTCTGACTTACATTTTAGATCGCTTTTCGTTGATATTAAGTTATTATATAATTATAAATTAGCAGCTTTGTATGTTCCAGATCTACCATTAATGAAAAGCGCAATAGTGAAACTGGCTCTCGAGGATAGTGACGGAATACTGCTAGATCCTTGGCAATATATTAGCGTGGTTAAATAGATTTTCTACTATGGCGTGGTTAAAAACGACTTCAGACGAATATTACTTCGCTTACTAGCTTGGTACAATAAAGAGTTTTGTTTATTTACCATCGAGAGTCTGGTACGGCCACATGAAGATGATCTCAGCCTCGTCCACAGTGAACGGCCCCTCGTTCTTGAGATTGTACTTGTGGACCACTTGTGGGCCCAACTTGTGGTCCTCTTTTACTTTACCCGCTTCGTACAGAGACACGTTGTAGTGGAGTTCTGGGGGGTCCGATGTTCTGAAAGTATTCATGTGTTCTGTTACACCATTTATTATTTAAATTTAACCTCTATTTCTGGCTTTGGGTCATAACTATAATGCGTGATAATTTGAAGTCATAAACTTATTTATTTATTCTTTTGCACAATATAAATGTACACGGAGGACTTAATGCTAATACAGCATTTTCTGCCAGTCAACCGAGAAGGTGCAGAAAAAAACTTGATAGTGTTAGAAGGATGGACGAACAGACGGACAAAACAATCCAGTATATTTAGTTGTATTTTACCAATTACACTCATTAACGATGAGCTAGTATAGAGTTCTTTGTTATGGACGTAAGTAAGGTCGCTTGTCGGAACGTCTACATTTCAGAAAGTGTGATTAGGAACAACATGAGTTAAACTTGTTCATTCTCGGCTAATCAAACAACAAGACAATCTGACAAAACCCTTCCCATTAGTATTTACTTTCTCTTTTGGTCATCAATGATGAAGAATTAAAAAAAAGGTAGATGATCCCGGATTAGCGGATTCATACTAGAGGTGACCGTAGAATTACGTCCACTCCACAATCGAAAATGTTTCAAAATATTCTTACCCAATTAGAGAGAGCTGCGCTTTGACAACGACTCCAATAATCATGTCCATAGAATTGTCGTAGTTAGTTCCTTGCTCGGGGTTGGTGGAGTTGGCCTCCATGAAAAAGTGGAGGGTGGTCACGTGGGCGTCCACTTCTAGGACCACGCGGAACTTTACCTGCAATACAAACAAGTCAGGATTATAAAAGGTCTTATTGAAAAATTATTACAACAGCAACCCAAGCCAACTTCGTCTGCAGATGGTTCAGAACTACGAACAAGGCTTCGTTGAACAAGATGCTTTTCCAAAGACGGGTTGTGAGCATGAGCCGATCCTGTTCACAAAATGGTTTCATACATTCTTAACCCTTTCTTTCAGAAGGATTACGTGTTAGCTGACACCACTTTGAGGGAAAATTAAAGAGGCATATCCTCGGGAAAGCATTCTGACGAGTTATAAATAATTATAGATAATTATCGAAAACCCATCTAACAATTTCCCAAATAATCCACAGACACCAATCAAGAACGACGATATTAGCATTTTAGGCCTCTCCAATTTGACATTCCTCTATTTCTCAATTCAAGATAACTGCAATGAAAAGCATCATATCTTGCCTTCAGCCCACTATACGGAATCTAATACTTGAGTAATGCCCACTCTGTAGTGGGCATCTGTTAGTATTGGAGTAGTGCTACACTACGTCAATTCCACCGTCACAACTAAGTGCGGAGTTGCGTGCTATATCAAACCTCATCTTTGTTCATAATGGAGCAGTGGACAGAAGTATCAGCTCTTCCATGGAATTATTCTCAATAAATTTGCCTTAACTATTAAGCCAAATTAAATTACCCTTTCCTATTCCATCCATTGTAACAAAGTTCGGGATCATCTCACCTTTTGTCCACTAGCCATCGGATTCCCCAGATCACACTTGAGCGTACTATTTCCGTCAGCATCTCTGTTAGTAATGGAGCAGTAGATGGGAGTGTCACCTCCACCATCGAGCCTCTCCATCTTGGAGTAGGTGACTCCCGCGGGCACACGCAGATAGTACGCGGCTTCGAAAGCGTCTTCACCAGAATTCTCCACTTTCACCTCGATGTGGACGTTCTCGCCAGAACTCAGAAGATAATTCAGTGTGGGTCTGTAGAGAATGAAAAACAAATGATGCACAAGAAATATATTCAAATTTTACGATATAGATACTAGATCTGAAGTAAATTTAATTGACAAGCTTGACAGGAGAAACTTGGCACATGGACTAATTACAAAAGTGGGGCAAATTTGGCGTCTAAACCAATAAATGACAAAAGACTGACCGGGTAACTTCAACTTTAAGCAATTGCGATGCCCTCTTTAAAATCAATACATAAATTAAGTACTGATATTGCTATAAGCAAAGCGCATTGCTCAAGCTACCAGCAGATCACACTCACAAACGCTCTTAATTCCAAAATGTTTTCGTTCGAATTTTCTCTTTCTTCACAAAATTCTTCAAGGCGTCTTCATTCTAAGCAGGTGTCGGGTTCGATTCTCGAAACACACGTTTAGTATTTCTGTTTCTGGATGATTTCTTGTAATGTGTATTTTTAAGCACCTAAAAACTTCGCGTTTATGTTTATGTTATGTTTAAATAGAACCAAGTACCCGCGGCGCTGAAGAATTACTGTACTTTTACGCCAATAGATTACACAGTCAATAATGTTACATTAATAAAAAATAGAATTCCAATTCTTTGGCGTTTTAATTTTTGAAACTTACGTGGTAGCAGACATCTTGAGATCAGGTATGCAAGTATTATCAGGTCCACAGTTCTTCTGTATATTCAAGGAGTCAGCGTGTGAGATGCTGGTGGTCTGGTCGAGGACCGGGGGGACGAAATCCCCTGAGGGCTGCGTGGTCAGGTTGTACGTCATCTTCACCTCTATGGGGGTCAGCTTGTCACGGATCTCATCCTGGAAATTATAAAGATTAGGAGATGAGAAAAAGCAAAAACAGAACTTTCTCAAGTAGATCTTAAAATTGACACGAGAGTAAAAGATTTAGATAGTTAGTTGCACAAAATATTGCAGATTTAAAAATTTACATTATTTACCGAAAGTTACTCCTTAGAAATTCTGATAAAATGACTTCGTCCACTGTCCCACGCGAAAAAGAAACATAGATTATTTTTATAAGTTAAATATGTAAACTAGACAGAACGCTTAGCAAAGATAATTGTGAAAGGCTTGAAGAAAATACTACTGTGGGCAAACGAAATAACTGGTAGCACCACTTACGTCCAAGTAGACCGTAACATCCTTGCACTCCTCTTGCTTCCTGCTCAACAGGATGTGCGTAGTGTAGGTAGTCTCACGGCTCTCCGCCAGGAACAGCCGCTTGGTGGTCTTCTGGCGGGAGTCCAGCTCCAGGGTTACTATGAAATCTAGGTAGGACAAAAATATTTGTAGGCCAAGAGTTGGTAATGTACAGGCAAATTACTGAAGATGGTAGATGGTATTGTATGCGAATTGATTCGTAGAGAATCAAGAACTGTATCGAGATAAAGGGAAACTATAGGGAATCAAAACACCTGAATCCTGCTGTTTGTTTTGCTTGCTTCTGGTATGAATTTGTGGGACAAAATTATATACGACATTAGAAATACATTTTTGACATTATTGGATTTCTTGGAGTAATATTGGTTGATGATGATCTGTTGCCTTTAGAGAAGATCCTTAAGATAAAATCTTGATATTTGTATGACAATCTCAGTAACAGAGGAAACATACCAGAACTATATTGGCATGACTTTAATGGAGTAGGACGTTGAAATAAGTGCTCGTGTCATGAATTGGACGATACACCGACAGAGGTGATAGATACTATTTCCGTGAAACCAACTATGAGTGAGTTTTTGCCACATCGTGCTGCTAATCACATTTAGGTGTTCCACTAAGTGGTATTATTTACAAACCAACGATACCACCTGGTATAGTTAGCTGTTGATGTTACCAATAGGCTACTTCATCCACTCACCGAAGTAGCAGATATATCCCTCCGCTTGGAAACAAACAATACAATGTGTGACTTAAAAACTCATAGAAATTATTTATTATTATAAGATAAGAAATGTGACTTACAATTATTGGAATAATAAATTACTGTGCTTATAATATGCATGTGCGTTATAATAGTTACTATTAAAGTGAAAAATACGAACAAGTACCAAATGTATGGAGGTTTTACTGTTAACCAAAGATGCGTAAGCCCAACAAGTTTTGGTATCTCATCTAGACATGTATAATTATGTCTAAACGAAATGTCAATACTGACCTAGTTGTTATCGATGCAGTTACTGCTAGATACTTACTTATCTGCTGGTCGACATTGATCCCGTCGTAGGAAAGGCAGAACTTGAGGTGTGCACACGCAATGTTGGTGCCGTTGGGCAGCGTGCAGCTGCGGTCGTCCAGAGAGATCAACTTGCTTTCGCCCATGAACTTGACGTCTGCTGTTACTTTCACCACAGGTCGGGACCTGGAAGTTTAATATTTCAAGATATTGACTACTTGGCTAAATCGTTTGCGAGAACTATGGAATAGGTGGGACATCTGACCGAACTGTGGTTGAAAGACGAGCCAATTGTTTCTCTTGACCTTTGACCTTTAATAGCGCATCAAAAATTATGACATAAATGTTATCTACTTTATGGCTTTTCGCAAGATCTGTATCGCTGGTGTCGTCGCTCAACCAGCCTAAACTTGAATCTCTGAAGATTTGCCTTCACTTCTCAGCGATGATGGCTTTATGATATTACTTCTAAATAACTCAACTTACTTCAAAAACACGACGCTGTCTGACTTGTAGGAGCCCACAAGCAGATCCGTGTAGCTGTTATCGTCGAGGTCTACGCCACCAGATAGCGAGAACCCAAAGGTCTGCAGATTCGGACTGATTTCCTCAGCAGTGATGGCCTGAGAGTACTTCTCCCGGATACCGAGCTCGCTGCCATGGTAGATGTAGACCACACCGCGCCCATTCTCTCCGCCGTATGGCGCGCCCACTGCTATATCTATATGAGATAGGAGTTGAAGTAAGGAAATGGGTACAGCAGTCATTTTAATAAAAAATTAGAGATGATGTGTCAGTACAGTATTTGAAATATTCTAACAGCAAAGAGTGCAGATAAGATTATATGGTGAATATGTTTATTACAGTAAAAAAATAGTTTATCTATCAGATATAAAAAAGATGTTGACGCTAGGCTTTCTCGCAGCAAGAAAATACATATTGTTAACTCATGATTTATATTATTTTTAAGCTATTGCATAGCTTCTATCGCGGGCCTTGAGCGTGGAGACCGAATCCAGAAATTCCGTAACAAAAATAATCTAACACCCCCCACTCCGACCGGCACAGCGGTGATACTTTTTAGTTTTGCCATCTATCGATGAATAGCAGAACTTTTAATGACTTTTTAGAAATATCACGCTTGTCTCTTTAGTTCAGCAACTCGCCTCTAGGTGGCAGGAAAAAAAATACTGCATAAATGAAATAAATAAATAATTATAATTGCATAAGTTAAAAAAAAATGCTATGCCACACGTCTTTTTTATGTAATCAAATGGCTCTTGGTAAATTAAATAGACTATTATTTTCAAAGAAACTTAATACATGTTTGCTTAGTCCGAAAATATAATCTCCAAAAAGTAAAATTGATCCTCCTATTTATTTACCTCCAAATCCATCATAATTTATATCACCAAGCGATGTGACTGACAGTCCAAATCTGCCTCGAGAAACTTCTCCAGTACGAGATTGAGTCTTTTGATACATCTGTAAATAAAGCAGAAAACCATTGATTGTAGAATAAAAAAAAAAAAGTAGGTACAAGAAGTCTGTTAAAATTTTGTGTTATGTGAAAAAAACTTCACTAGGGATGTAAATTAATTTGTAAAAAATTGGTTGTCTGTAAAGTCGGTTTACGGACCATAGTTTTACGTGATAACGTCATAAGACGAACGCTTAGGCCGATCGTGCCTCTCTATCGCTCGTTCCGCGCTCTCGCTTGCACGCTCGGGTTCAGGCGGAGCGTGATACTTTTTCGTGCGGGCAGCCGGTGTTCATCGATTTATAAGACGTTATAACGTCAAAAAATTAAGCATCAGAAGAAACTATATTACTTACTTAGCAAGTACTTGCCTAAATCCTACTTGTTACTTACCCCGTCTTTTCCTTGATAAATGACATAGATCCTTCCATGTTCGTATCCGTCTGACTTAGGTCTGGTAAACATCGGAGCGCCAACGATGACATCTTCGGCACCATCGCCGTCGATGTCGCCGGCTGCCAGACTGTAGCCAAAGTACGCACCGATTTGGGAACCGGTGATGTTCTTAATGATTTGCAGCTCCCACGTGTAAAGAACCACCTGGAAATTAATGTCAATTGCCCTTATGTAGCATTAGAACTATTTATTAATGATGATGGTAATAAATATAAACCAGATTTTTATCAATTTAGATATTTTAAGCCCATGAAGTTTATTTAAAATCTGTACAGTAGTTTAAAAAAATCCAGTAGCTTTTTACATTTTTTAAATTGGTCCCGTTAAAATAGCTTCCAGTGCAGGTGCAGTGAGAAAAAACAATAGTTTTTCGAAAATATTGGTAATTGGCCCAAAATAATATTTATGTATACACATAAATAAAAAAAACATATTGTAAGAAAGTGTTGACTACAAACAAATATCATTTATTTAAACCATGGAATACAACAAAATATCTTACCAATCCTTTCAAATCAGATCCTCTAGGGACTCCAACAGCAATGCTTTGGATGCCCTCTCCAGCAAAATCACCCACAGTTATCGAGTACCCCATGTACGAGTCGTCATATTTAGCGCTAGCTTCAGGGGTAGCCATCAAAGTAGGCTTGCCATTCAGCGTTTGAGAGAGTAGCTGACCTAGAAATCATGGTAAAGAATTATAGGAAAATTTAAGTTGTTAAAGGGGCGTAGGACATTTTTCATTTGGACGATTTGATTGAAATCTAAAAAATAAAGATAGAAAAGAAAATGCAAATTTAGATTATTAAGGACATCATTTTTAAGCCCAAAAAAATACTAAGCCAAAACATATCGTCCAAATGAAATGATCCTTACGTAAATTATGGATGCATTAAAAACCAATTCCACGATCGATGAATTAAGCATCTGAAATGTATTCAGCAGCACAGTGATGCTGATGTCGTTGTAAGCATCAGTATAATGCATTTCATACTCTGAACACTGCCTTGATGAAGTGCTTATACTGATAGTGATGTGTCTAGATTTATGACTTGTGATTAGGCATTGAATGTTTTAAACTGAATCACGCTATGGAACTCAAGGATTTAGAATTCATTCAAATGATTCACCAAATCCATGTTAATTTCGTTTTTAAGCCAGATGGTATCTTTTCATTAGTTTTTAAGCAATGGATACTGGAAATTTGTGTTATCATTTTAAGCGTAATATTTATATTAAACCAATCCAACTCTGACAAATTATATGGTATCGGAGGTGTAACATTCCTATTTACATTGATGGATTACAAAGAAAAAGGATCAAATTATAATAAGTTGGTGAAGACATAGGTTTACCATTCCATCTAATGCAAGTAATACATCATCCACGTACACGTTAGCACAAGAAGTGAAAATGGGTATGTTCTTTATACAAAATATACTGAAATCGTGCACGTCTAAACCGAATACATCTACTTCTAGGATGTTCTATGGATTGTATGGATAAAAGATCTAAAAGGTGTATTGTTGTCGATGTTTAAAGGTTGTTGGTGAAACACCTAGTAAAGGTCGATGCCACCCATCTGTACACCGTGATTTATAGAAAAAGCTAATGGATCTGTTTCTATCCGTGTCACTGATTGTCAAACGGACCATAAAATTATGATTTCGTTGAAACAATGACCCGGATAGCCTCAGAGCAGCATTGTTTTAAACGAATTTCCTATGATCAAGTATAATTCAATATCAGTAGTGTATACTGAATATTTTCTTGTTACCAAGTTTTATCACTTATTTTTGACCTGTTTCAAAGTACTTTGCCCGTTCCTGAGTAATTTTCTGTTTCAAATGGTTCTCAGCAGTTATAAATGAGTTAATCTATTATAGATCGTTTTAAACAAAAATTAGTCATTATTGATTAAAAAGCGATTAATGGTTAGCAATTTTGGCCATGATCGTAAAGCTCAATTGGTTTTAGTATCAAATGACGGTTTAATCGAATTATACTCGATCACGATTAGAAATAGCATTTAAAACCACTGCGTTTAATGGTTTATTTCGAGGATTAGGCGCTCGTAAGCCTCAAGCTATGTTATTGCGGTTAAAAGTTAGGATGTTGTCAGTCGGCGATACGTTGTGTTTTTACCTTCTTCCGATATTTTCGTAAAGTAGAAAAACTTTTCGTTTGCATCTATCGATAACGTTCGCCCTGTGGATTTGGATTAAATAAATTGTGTCAGTATCATACTTACTTCAGGTATTATTTTAATTTATCTCCAAGAGGAGATAAAACTTATATAAGGGAACCATTTTATCGCTCTTGTGCTTATTTAGTTGATCCGAAAATTTTACAGGTATATTTTATACAGTGAGGTTTCCTTGAGCCAATTCTGAATGCTTAAAACTTTAAAGTATCGTACACCTTATGATTGATGATAGTTAGAAATTTAATCACTGAGGGACTCATCACCATGAATATCTATATGCGTATCACCACACAAAATGTTCATTCACCATCCACCAGAGGGACGACACAATCATGATATCTCATGAAATTCTGATCTGGGAAAAATATTTTAAAGCAGAGTTATTTAAAACGATGATGGTTTTACCTTGCCAGTAGAAGCTTCCTGGAGCTCCCATGAATAGTCTTTGTCCATCCTAGAAAGATGAATACATACATAACATTAAAAACCAGCAAAACGTTACACTAAAATTAACACGGGAATTAGCGTCACTTACGCGTTGTCGTTTGCGCGATGTTTAGATCGACAATTGTCAGCGCTCATCTTGAAGAAAGCCGTCGAATAAAGTCGAAACAATTATCGATCTAGACATCGACAACGCGTAAGTGACGCTAATCGGTCACTAATTTCAGTTTTAATTTTAATTTAATGGATCAAAATCTGGCTCACCACTATTCTTAATTTTAATTTATGAATAAAATGTTGTTGCCATCTACTTTTTGACTAGTAATTATCTTAATGTAATTATCTTCCTGCTGTTATCACAAAATATGCTCTGATATTATGTGTCACAAATATATTGATACTGTTAAAAAAAATTTAACATCTTCGAAGCCAAAAAATGATTTATTTGATTTAAGTAATGCATTGTTTTTGTCAAAATATAATTTATAGGAACTACCAATGTGTTGGTGTCTCTTTAATAATTTACAGGCCCTTAAACGGCCTTTCCAGATAGGTGTACCAGTTTATCTTTACTCCTTTACGACTGTTATCCCACATTTTTATGGGGTAGGCACTTATGGTAATGCAGAGAGTTCCTATAACTGTGGACGGACAGATAAAATATCGGCTAAGTGCGTGGAGCGCTCGTTACATTCCTTTTATGGCCTGCTCATGGTTTTGATGGTGTGGGAATACACTTCTTGATTGAGCGATCATACTTATTATTGAAAGACTGTATTTATTGATATCTAACAAGTTTCAACAGAAGCAATTTCTTTTTGGCTTGTGGAAGTGAAGAATACATTATTTTCTGATAACTTTTTACAGATGAACGGGCCTATCTCTCTATTAAAGTTCCGCTACCTATACTTATGTCTTTTTTTTTTAAAGAAATTTATTGGGTTAAATTTATTGGTTGGTCGCAGCTTACAACAAATCCGAATTCCTAGTTTTTGAATAAAACAACGTAAAACATGGCTAGGTGTCGACTTAAAGTTTCTTAAACGGCTGCACAGATTTTCACCAAATATTTTTAGACCTATTCCAGTTAAACTAGCTTTCAATAAAACCGTATTGAAATCAATCTATCCGTTTGAAATCTACAGAACGGATGACAGACAGACCTATGCGTCAAGTTTATAACAGGCCTTGATTTCGTCGGGGGTTAAAAAGCACAGGCCAGTCGTGTGAACGTGTCAGATAAGCCGACCCCAGTAACTCCAGTTGCATCTTATCAGAAACCTTCAGACGTGCCAACATGTGTTCCGTCTCTCACAAGCTGCAGCTTCGCAAGTGATGGCACAGATTGCGCTGATGCGGTGCACATGTGGTTTATGTTCAGAATAATGTTTCGCGATAATTTAGATTACGGACTTGTTTTGGCAACGGACACCTTAATGAAGAAACTCGATGTTGAACTTTGTTGAAGTAAAGTTGTAGACGAAAGAAGATAAACTGTATCTAGGCTATTTTTCAAAGGATTGCGATTTTTGTTTTGGTTGTGTATGTGTTCCTGTTGTGAGTCTTTAAAAGATTCACAACGCGATATAAGTCTTTAAAATTAGTGCGGGTGGAGTGCGAGTGTAAAAGGGTCGATGTATCTAAAATTATCATCACACTTCAAATAAGAAAGTTTTTGTTAATTTATGAATAGTTAGAAACGATATGTATGTATCTAAATATTGGACGGATTTGGATAAAATGTTGTACCTATGTAGATATTATCATGGATATTATATGGATGTGTCGGAATAGAAACCCGTGACGGCGTCGTCGTCAAAAACCCGGCTTCTAATCAGGGGTCACGCACGGTTTCGAATCCCACAATGTGCTTTAACTTCCAGTGAAGATAAAATCGTGTTTAAAGTAGTTCACTACCCTCATGTACAAAAATCTGTCGCAATAATCCTTAAAACTTATGTTACAGAAGCTATCCTTGAAAGCCAGTCATTCTAGGCTAGTGGCCAAACGCAAGCGCAAGTCCATATTGGCTTGCATAAAAAGTCATAATTTAAAGTGGCATAACAACTTTTGGCCCACGCATCAATACGCCACATGATGTTAAGCATAACGTTTTAGGCATACAATTTTTCCGCATAACAATATTGAGCGTAATGATAAAGTGGCCTAAAACGAATGTGCATAACTATATAAATTACATTTTATTTTAGTACTGGCGCTTCGCCGGCCGCTGCCGCGGCACGCTCGCAACGCTCGCTCGGCTCGCGCGTTTTTGCGCGTCACCAGTAACCTCCTCGCTTCGCTTGTCGTCGCACATATATGACTCCAACAATTCAAATATTATGCTCTGCAAGGATATGCCTATAAACATTAGACCAACAAATAGTTATGCAAAAATAAACGGTATGCCCTAACATTATTATGCCAAATCATGAATATCCCAAAACTTGTTATGCGAAACATTTTCGGCCTAATTAAACTAGGTACTGGAAAATTATGCGAGTCAATAGGCACCCAAAGCAAGCCTATTACAGATAAAAGGGCTACGGCTACATTTAAGCCCTTGTTAACGCGGGCAACGCCGCAGAGTGCAGCTAGTGTAGAACATCCGAGCCTTGCCATTTTACCATTAAATAGGCACGTAAATAAAAACACTCATGCCTATAAAACTTGTAAAAGTACGAGTTGACCCTAAAAGGCTGCGGCCCTAAAATTCGCATAATCGTGGACTTTGCATTGAATCAGAAGCGGGCAATGAATAAATATGCGCAGGCGCAGCGAGCCGTGCGCCTTTTAAAGCGCGACAAGCACGGCGCATGCGCGCTGGCTCTCGGCGCCGCGTCACACGGGCCGAATGTCATGTCGCAGACGTTGCTCATGGAGCTTTTATATCAAGCGAAATGGGTTTTCTTCAACTTGGTAAGACTTTATAGCAGAGTTACCTTAATATTAATTTATTTTCCGGAATTATTTTTTTAAGTAAAATCTTTTCATTTGATTCTATTTACAAAGAAAGTGTTTATGTAACACTTAGGCTCTCCTACTCCTAGGCTCCTTATTAATTATATTATTGAAACACAGCGTTATTCTTAAGCATGCCTCTATACTCTATAGACCACTGCAGCAGAGGTTTAGGAGACCTCACGCAAGCGGTCATTGTGACGAGCTTTATTAACGCGCATGCGCACGTTAACTCCGCACTAAACGCGCATAATTGAATATTCAATTAAACGCACATAAATCTATGGAAGTATTTAAAATCCCGCAAGTTTTGCATACGAAGGGGCGGTGAAACGACTTGGAGACGTTTAAAGACGAAACGTTCTTCGGATCATAAAATTTATGAAGAAAATAAACGAGGGTTTCTAGATATAATGAGGTTTTAACCAGTAACTTCTGTTACAGCCTTAGGCGGTTTCTATTTAATCTGCAACTCGTTCTGCTCTACCGGAAGTACCAGAAGTTGACTCCACATTAAAGGAGCATAATACTATTTGCTGTATATAGTTTTAGTTTAGTTATAGGAAATATAGGAAATTGGCCCGTATATAGATAAGGTATTTATATTTTACCCGTTTATTTTTAAATTAATATATATAATACAATTTTCTTTGTATTTATAATGTGGAAATAAAATCATTTGCGGTGCGTAAAGCTTACTAAAGCTTGGGAAGGGTTGCTAGTCTCGAATGAATGTAAAATAAACGTATCCGCTTTCACACACAAAGTTCAATGACTTGTGTCGTGGGTGCCAGGAACATTCATATCACACAGCCAGAACCAAAATCAGAACACAAATATCACCTAACTAGGAGAAAACTTATATTGCCACTACCAGGAATCGAACCAGATACTCCTGCTTTGAAGGCGTACGCGCACATAACTAAGCCGACGGATGTTTAGCGTTAAATCTGTTAGTGTCAAACAAATAATCTATTCTCGCATTGAAAGTCTGTAACATAATAAAATCAACATACTACAAGTTGTTTCTCAATACGAATACAAAATCCCTGATAATTCCCCGACAAATCCGCAGTTCTGCGCGGGCGCATCAGTTTCACGCGCGAAGCCATTGTCTGCAAATGGCCACCGTTTACGGACGCGTTCCGAAACCATGTTTGTCCGAGAATGCTTGACATCGCAATCTCTGAGCATTATGTTCAGGAAAGGAGAAGAATATTGCATGGAAAAATGTTGAAGTGAAAAACATTTTTTGTGCTGAAACCTTAGTAATTTAAACGTAAGCAAAGCTTAAACAACCGATTTCAGCGCTTTATCCTCGGAACCCTTGATCAGATCAAATTAACTAAATACGCATTATTGAGGATAACTCAAAAACTACTGGTCAGAATAAAACACTTAATCAAATTTAAATGGGACCACATGGAAAGCACCAGCTTCCAAATGAAAAAATAAGCATCAAAATCGGTTTACTAATAAAAAAGTTTTTAATTCGACTATATTTTTTAATGTTTATTACAAACATTAAAAAATATAGTCGAATTAAAAAACCTTTTTTTTGTAGTCGGTTAATAAAATGGTCAGGAAATGGACCGGACATTGGACATGGACGTCGACGTCGTTACGACATATTCGTCGTTAATGTAGGCCTATCTTCAACGTGATTTTTTCTGATATTTAATATTTAGTTTGCAATTTAGGACGAATCCAACAAATCAAAGATCATAAAAATCGGTTTTTTTTTTCAACTTTTATTTCCCATAAACGGTTGCATTGAGTTAAAATTCTTGCTCGATCGTTTTCAATGGCGCAAGATTTGAACGTACGTCGTCGTACGTTGTATCAATGAGTTTGTATATTACGCTGAGTAACTGGTGAGAAATGGCAAATTTATTATTATAGCCGTTAGTGACGGACGCTGCGCTGGTTTATTACAAACAATTTTGCACTACGTTCCTACTGGTTTATTTTAATTAGTAATTCTATGTGCGCTCTAGAAAAAGTGCAAAAAGTGCAATGAAATACAAAATTGAAGACAGTTTCATATTTTATTATAACTGCGCCTGTTCGTTCATGCAACACCTATCTGTTAGATTAATAGCTGTTTTTAACAATATAAAACTTTAAATATCTCGGATATCTGAGCTCTGGCTTATCGTTACAAATAGGTACAAGTAAGCAGCCTCTAATGTTGACAGATAGAAAAATCTCTGTAGTGTAGTAAGAATTAAAAAAAAATGGTTGTCTGTAAAGTCGGTTTACGGACGATAGTTTTATGTGATATAAGACCTGCCTCTCTATCGCTTGTTCCGCGCTCTCGCTTGCACACTCGGCTCAGGCGGAACGTGACACTTTTTCGTGCGTGCAGCCGGTTTTCATCGATTTATAAGACGTTATCGCGTCAAAATAATTGTTTATTTTAATGGGTTCATATGTTAGTACCTACCCTATAAACATGTTAAATATTACTTTTTTTTATCTCTGAGAGGCAAGGGTTTGATCATTATCTCACCTGATAAACTGGTAAACTATACTAATTAAGTACTGTATTTCAGCACAGGTAACTAGTCGGACATGAAATAATGCCCTTCCACCATGGAAATACATTAATATATTTTTTAAATAATATTTTATGGTAAAGGTCAGTTTCAGAGCAAACATTTTTTTTCTTATAATTATTTCATACTTATTTTTTTTGTATTATATTCACATTATCATCTACTTAAATTCGCAAGAGCATAAAACAAGTACAAACTAAAACCTTACAAAGTACTTATCCAAACGAAAGCATTAATATTTAATAAAACGTGCACGTACGTCCATATGTCACGTTAGATCTCCGAGATTCACGAAAGGGATGTATCAGGTTGCCCGTTCGGGGAAAGATATCATCAGTGCAACCCTCAGACTTGTTTTAACTGGAGAATGTGTAATTTTTGGCGTAAATAATTTAAACGCAAGCAATGCTTAAAAAACCGACTTCACCGCTTTATCTTCGGAACCCTTGATAAGATTTAAAAAAATACTCATTATTGAGAATAACTCAAAAAGTACTGGACAGGTTATGATCAAATTAAAATGGAACTACAAGGGAAGCACCGGCTTTCAAATAAAATAAACATCAAAATCGGTTCACCCTGAAAGAAGTTAAGAGGAAACACATAAAAAAATACAGTCGAATTGAGAACCTCCTTTTTTTGAAGTCGGTTAATAAATAACAATTCGTCACCAAAATATGTGTCCATACGAGGGCACTCGACTTGTCCGACACGAAATAAATGGAATAGTGTTAAATAAATCGATTCCTCACTATAGCAGTCGCGTCGTTTTTGTTTCTAAGAAAAATCACAGGTTAGATCACTTATAATTTTTCCTTGAAACAAAACACAATTGCGTAGTTTCTTTGTTCGTAGCTCTGATTTCTATGACGTAATCCAGCTTTTCCCGGCGGCTTTGTTTAGGATCCAGACGTATCCTTATGAAGTAACAGTTGCCATAAAATCATATCCTATCTAAGATAATGTCACTGGCACACAATATCGCCATTCCACTTCTATTCACATTACAAAAATGGCAACACCACCCTACAACAGATTAAAACCTCAATTGTGTCCCAAATAAAGACACAAATAAAACAGCAATAAAATACGGCCACTATTTTCGAAATAGGAATACGTGCACCATTTTGTTCTGTTTTTTGCGCGGGAACAATAAAAGTTTTAATAATTCATAAAGCTGCGCGCATTCGACTCACGCGCACGATGTGATCGCGAAGATATCCCAGCGGTGGGCATGCGGCACACTTCTATTCCCACGATTGTAAAATCACGAGCTTTTAGGTGAATCTTTAGATTTGAAAAAAGTGTATATTTGATGTGTTTTTATAAAAGGGACTTATACTTTTTAGACATTCTAGTAAAACCGAACTATAAAGATTTAAGTAAAACTTTATAAGCTGCAGATACCGACGAGTTAAATATGGAAAAGGTAGTTAGTATGCGCCATTCTTTTATCAAAGTTTTGTATCCAGTTGGAACTTCGTTTCGTGATTCTCGTGCCAACAATTATTTATTTTATTACTGCTTTAATTAACTTCTTAATTAAATTATAATGTAATAATAGTAATTCACCATTGCTTAGGACTATCCAAAAATCAACCATAAAGATGACGAGCTCAACTACAACTACCCAATTTGCCTTGTTCTCCCACCGTTTTGTTATGTTATGAGAAAAACTGACGTTTGTGACCTTATGAGAAAAACTGACGTTTGTGACCTTATGAGAAAAACTGACGTTTGTGACCTTATGAGAAAAACTGACGTTTGTGACCTTATTAGAAGAACGATAAAATGAGTGCTCGTTTGTTTTCTGACTTAAATTTTTTTTTGTTAATATTGTTTTCGAAGATCTTAATCAACAATATATCAAGATCTAACCAATAAGCGTCTCAGGCGATCAAAAATAATGGTTTTGGAGGCGATTTACTGAATATAAAAGCTAAAAAAACATGCGAGTGTCGTAAAGACACACGATAGAAGTAAATATGAAATGTTAATTACACGGAAAAAAATTTTTTTGTTTAATTATTATTTATCACAGTGTTTACCGTACCACTTTCCGTCACACAAAAAGTTGTGGATCAGAATTTCAAAGCCCTCCCATAAGAAGCTTCACTTCAATAAAACAAAATATATTTCGAAAATACTAAAAAAACCTATATTAGCTTAGTTACTTATTACTGGATTATCTAATAATCTTCTCTTCACCCTCATCTCCTCTTCTACAAGAAATTATTTTAATGAAGGGGCATTTGCCGACTTTCGCGCGTGTCACCAAAACAGTTCTGTACAGTTATGATTTCCCGCGTAATAATTCGTATCGAATCGTAATTGGCGGGACAAATTAAAGATGGATGCCTTTCTTTCAATTGACGAAATTAAGAATATTTACGGAGAGTGGTATTTAAGCTTTCCGAGAAGATCGACAGTTTTTGTTTAAGTGAAAATAAATTGCGTATGATAAGTTATTTAAATAATAATATGCCTCAAGCGACAATAAAAGGTATTTAAAGACAAATATACTTTATCTCGATCCTGTCTTTGTGTCAATATGATATACCGATGATCAAATCTGATAAGAATTTTGACCCATCATAGAAAAGTTGTTATATATTAGTTCGTAAGTTTAACCTAAGTCTATTTATATGTTTGTGGCTCTCTACGAATAAACCGTTTTTTTATACATGATTGAGGATGTTTCTTAGCTGTGAAAATCGTCGGAAAAAATCGGTGAATATCGGTGCAGCTGTTTTTCAGATATAACGTCGGGAAGGGACCAAAATTTTAACATCAAAATTTGTTATCTATTTTTTTTAAAACTAAAATATAAACTATTACTTTAAGAATGTGTGAATGTATAATACAACTTTAAAACTCATAAAAACGTTGACTTTATTTGTTGTGGACTAGATTCGGAAAAAACGGTTCTTTCCTCAGGATGAGTCACACGTGCGATTATTAATTAAGTAAAGTATTAGAGTGCGATTATTAATTAAGTAAATACCTATTCAATGTTTGTAAGTTTTTAAACACACAAAAATAATATTTCTATGATCTGTTGAGAACGTGAAAAATGTACCTATCTATTTTAGTTCAAACAGATCTTAAGATCAGTCGAGATCAGATGGGACCAAACGTTATGATCGGTTAATGTGAAAATCTGATATCGTTGAGAAGTACCCGATACGCTATGCTGTACTAATTCGTTTTAACTTTCATTTTATTTTTAGCTACTTAAAATATTCGCCCTAGTTTGTCCAAAGAGGGTTCCTTTACAACCCTCCTTTAGACCTATCTAATGTAGATATTAATATTTCAGTGGTAATTAAATCAATTAAGTAAGTGACTTTTTGGAAATTCTCTAAAATGATACAATGAAGCAGCAAAGTTTATACTAACCTTAGACATGGTGGCTGAAAATCCGGCCTGGCATACGCCAGTCTTGCGCTGGCCGTAAGTAGCTGAAAAAAAAAGTTGGCAATAAAAATAATTGTCGTCGAACACATAACAAGGGAACATGTTACAAAAAAGTCTCCTATGTAACCACGGGCAGTGCACATTTCTAACTAACTACATAGGTAGTAATTGCAGTGCGCCGTTTTTAAATAAACATAGTTGTCAAAACCCAATAACAGATGGCTTTCACTCAGCTAATAAAATGTAAAGACGAGATATTGTAGAGAATAAAGATCAGGGACCCCTTTGTCATTGGTAGAGATTCTATTTCTATTCTATCAAATAGCATTTACTTTGTGATTGGTAATATTTTTACCCGACTACGGCGAAGTCAAAAGGAGGATTATGATTTTGGCACCGCATTTATAAATATTGTATCTCCGTTTCCTCATAGCGTCCAAATTAATAAATCGATTGTAACTTATAGAGTATCACTGAATTTGTCTCAATTCTACTTGTGTTAAAAGCTAGTAAAAAAAAACTCAAACAAAATTGCTTCCTTTCAACTCCATAAGGTAAGACAAAAATAAATATTTAATCGCCATAGGTAACAAGTGAAATAGGTTCAAAATACCATCCCAAATGTATATAGCACATATTATAGTAATAATAATAATTATAGATCGTTTTTTTCGTTTTAAACTAAGAAGCCATTTCGTACTATACATACATCATAGTACAAAATGGCTTCTGTAGTAGTCGAAATTTTCGTCTTGTTGAATGAGAGCCATCTGTTATCAGTTTTCGAACCTACGTTGTGTATTAAAAACTGCTCAATGCGAGAGTGCGAGCTGTCAAAATAGTTGTTTTATACATACAGTCGGACACCACAACATAACTTATTTGTACACAGGTTTTCCATAATCTATTATGGGATTTATTATTATATGCGTAATGATTTTATTTGTACGCTAAGTAACACTACGTGCTTATACTTAACTAGTATTATTTATCTAGACATTTGTGTGGTATTTAAAATATAAACTACAGTGATTGACGATACCGGTCCTGCTAAACTCACCCTCGTCCTCTGTGCGAAATACTGAACAGATCATAATAATACATAAATATAAATTATTCAAACATTCACATCAATAAAATTCGTAACAACTCCAGTACATAGAAGTGTCATTGTGAAGTTGGCGGATTTTGCTTTGAGAGAAGCCAACAAAGCTGTAAGGACAACATGGGACATTTAGAAAGGGCCCTAGAAATGGTACTAGGTTTAGATTCGACATCGTTACACCAAAAGTAACATTATTTTTCCTTTCCTAGGAAAATTCTACTCACAAACAAACCTTATTTCTCAACTTTACTATAACGCTACACTTTAAAATATCATTTTACACGAAATGTATCGTAAATCATGTTTTATTACGGCTCCGACGGCGTCACGCCAATTTTCCCGCCAACCGCCATTACCGGCGGAAGTGAGCGCGTTTTCGCGCGCTTTTATGGCCGCCATTGTTGTCCGCCATGATGGTTCTGCTAGGAGTTAGGAGCTTGTTTATATTGAATGCGCGATTATTCCTATTTGATTTTATTTATAACCACAGAGTTATCTGATTGTAGATAAAGAAATATAAACTTACATGTTCTGCAAGGTGAAAATTCAAGTACATCTTGTAAGTTCGAGTTCTTGGAAACGAAACATGTGCCAACCGGATCACGGAAATTCAGCTTGGCAGACACGAATGATACGTAGCGAGGAGCGCAAGCCTGCAGACAAAGGGAGAAAAGATTTTAATAATTAAATCAACACTCCATAAAATTACACACGAATTTCTTATAGCTTCTAGTACCTATCAGTTAAATTCCGGTGTTAGTTTTTGCATTATCATAATGTACGTAATGAACTCTACAAACGATAAACAAACCGTACCGTGCCAAAAAAAAGTTGTAAGTAATAAAATAAAATAAATAAAAAACGAAAAAACAATTATATAATTCTTTTAAATAAATACTGTCGAATTGAGTACCTCATCCTTTTTTGTGAAATCGGCAAAAATATAAAGTATATGATTCCAAAAAGGTTTAATTATATTTGTCAAAAGTTCAGTGAACTTGACACTGATTTTCGATGAAAAAAGCGGGCAGTATAAAACTAAAAATGGATAGAAAGTGCATAGAATTAACACTAAAACGTCTCAAAGAACTGCAATAAACAATGTAGAGTATGATATTTTATTCCTGTTCTCTAAACATATCAATCACGCCTTGAGAATGAGATACATATTTATTTAATACCTTATTGCACAGTAAAAGTGTACAAAAGGAGGACTTAATGCTAAAAGCATTCTCTACCAGTCATCCAGCGGTGGAAAATGAAATGACATGAGGCGTGCATCAATTAGGGATAAAGAAAATATATGTAAATGAAATTTATATTGAATTGTAATGTACATAAATATAAAATACTTAAGATTATACATACTAATAAAAATTATATAACATAAATATCTAAAAATTTAATATATAAGAAAAAATCTAAAAAATATATAATATATATATACTAATAACTGTGCTCAGAGAAGTTTGTTAACATTATACATACATACATATATTACATATATTGACCTTCCATACGATTCATAGAACCACGGATGTATAATTTAGTTTAACCAGAAATAAAAACTTATGTAAATATTGTATGAACTTGAATTAGATAGTAAATCTGAGCGGTGTAATAACACCCGTCATGGTTACCACCTTGATGCTTCTTAGGGCTGCAAGAACAGAAAACACATGTCATCGCATAATATTATAAATATGAAAGTTTGTGTGTAAGTATGTTTGTTTTCTTTGTAATGACTGGATTTGGATGACATTTGAAATATACATATCTTATAGGTACCTAGTATTAACAGGTGCACGAGTTTTAAGTTATAACAAAAACATAACATAGATATTTGCACACACTCACAACCTCACACAAGTTCAAAGACTGGCACCCAAGGTTCAAGAATCGTGAGTCAACAGCAGTAAATACTTATTATATCTTACTAGTAACACCCCTACGTCCCCTACAAAATTAGAAATGGAAAGTAAACAGTCACAGATACGCGAGTGTAACTAAGGATCAGTATACAGTAAACTAATAAATAATTAGACAACATAAAACGCTTTCACACTCACAACCCTTAACTAATATCGAAGATTTGTATAACATTAATATCACACAATCACACCAAGAACCAAAAAAACATTTTCTTTGGTAAAAATCTATGATGCCATCAGGAATCGAACCCGATACCCGCTACTTAGCCAGGGGCAGTTGAACTCAAGGCCCAGCGGGAAGATTACTTATATACCTGTTTTAGAGCAGAATTATGTCGAAGGTATGTTTCTGTCGAAATAATTATCGGCCGAACAAGTGCACGTCGAAGCAGGGTTTGTCGAAGTAGAGGTCTTTCTAAAGCGTGCGTTGTTGAAGTTACTTTTGTCGGACTAGTCTTTGCCGAATATATGATCTGTCGAAGCAATGACTTGTCGAAATATATTTTTTCGAAGTAAGCAACTTGTCGAAGTAATGAACTGTCGATATTTAGTATGACACCCCAACACCCGTTGTAATGCGTAAATTATAAACAAGTGTGGCACTTACTATCTAGCGAATAACTTGCTTGTCTCATCTTAAAAACATATCCCACATTATTTAAGCACGTGTCAGTCAAATCAGTTCGTTCACTCTTTCAATGACCGAAACCAAACGTTTCAAATATGACTCATATCTCTCACTAGTGACTAACTTGGAAGGCATTTAAAGGTTCAGTTATCGTTTGAAAGTCGTTAAAAATGAATATTAACTTGGAGTTATAGTAACACGATAACTTGACGGCGCTTTGAAGGTTCGAGCATAAGTTATACACAAATTTTATAACGTGTAACGTGTTAATAATAATTTGTCTATTAAAATGTTCTGATTTTTCTTGTCATTAAAGATGATGAAGTAGGTACTTTGTAACTCGACTGCACGACGCTGAGGAAGGTAATGTGTTTATCAGTCTATGTATGTATTTATGTTACTTTGTGGCTTTATAGAGACCAAATGAATAGGCCTATTTTGATGATTCTCACGTCAATTAATTTGTCTTAATCCTACGTGTACCACTAAAGACATGACAGTAAGTAATCAAAATTCAATATGGCAAAAACCGGACGCCATATTTAAAAAAAAAGTTTACAATCTGTGTTAAGTGAGGTAATAGAGTTCTAGACTACTGGACTTGTTTTTTCTTTTTAGTTTTTATTTAAAGTTCATGTTTTACGCCTTAACTTTTTGATTTTTTAATACACTAGCGGCGCCCCTTGTCTTACCCACTGTGTCGGGATAAAAGTAGACTATGTGTTATTTCAGGGTGTCGGCTATTACCATACCAAATATCATCAAAATTGGTACAGCCGTCTGAGCGTGAAGAAGTTACAAACATACGAAGACAGTCACAAATTTTCGCATTTATGTTATTAGTAGGATTATTTTTCATCTTTGGCTGTCTATAATTAATGTATGAGCCCCAAAATGAAGGCGTTCCAGTACTCTAAATTCTAAACAACCATTACAAACCAAACTAAGTGGCAACCGCATTATAAGCTTTCATAAATTACCAGGTTTATTGGTAGACCAGCGAAGGTGAATCACTCTGCCGGTCATACCTTATGAATCACGTTTGCTTAACTCCGGACAAAGACTTTTAAGAATTGCTTTTATTTCCCTTAGTCACTTGATCTTCGTATTGCTTAATTTGGTTGAGCAAATTGTGAAAATTAGCATCTGTTTGCATCCGTACAGTCACTGGTTCTAATTACTTGATTTGCTAATTCATGTTGCTTGAGTGACACAGCTTTAGTTTAGTAATGTCCCTGCTTGTTCAGAAAACTGGTATTTGATATTAATGTAGCTATAATATAATTATAACAATTAAAATAAATACAAGGTTATGATCTTAAATTCAAATAGGTATGTGTATAATCTAAGAGAAAAAGACCTTGAAGATTTTGGGTCGCAGAAAGTTTGTCAAGCGCCCATAAGAACTGCGCTTCTATCCTACGTCTAAATTCATTGCCCATATACCGTTCATTTCCCAATACACATTTATTTTCACATTACGCAACACAATCGCTCCATTTCATGCTTACCACCAGCCATCAAAGCCACATCAAAACCAATAACTATCCTCATAACTCAAAGCTGGCATTCGGAACAACACACGGATCAATTGACAGAGCACACACTGCCCTAGATAAATACGAGAATAGACTGTGGAAATCGACGGGATATAGGTCACACCGGCCCTGTGAAAAATAGGGAAATTGCGTAGGGGAACATAGTCATTAGGCGGAATATGTCGGATTTGTGTACCCATATTGTCATGTACTCGTTTGTGCACCTGTATCTTTAGATTTTATAGATGATGCATATGAATGTGTTATATAACCAGTATAGAAAGGTATAAATAAAATATATGCGGTTTACGAAGCTTATTTTCCTGACATCATTTTTTGCTCTTATTTTATGACGTAACCAATTTTAAGATGATAAAGAACTCTTTTTGAATTAGGTACTGTTCATATTATAATTTATTATTAAGTAATAGTTGCTGACAGTAATTGTTATAGTTTTGCTTGAAGAAGAGATGATGCTTGACCACTACGGTCAAATGCTTGCTATTCCACATAAAAACACCTTTTTTGAATGAAAAAGTACAAAATAAGGAGGCTAAATACAGAAAACAATGACTAAAAAATAAAGTTATTGAAGACACCGAATCAATCTTCTGTGAATATAAACGTCAGGCGTCCGTCAGTAATTTTACACCACTGACGTTTTTTAAAGACACAAATAGAGCACACGCTATACCTAAATCCACAAAAAATCTTTATGAAGTATCATAAAGTAAATCAAATGCAATGTAAAACATGTCAAACCATGTTTATATAGTGGTCCGCTATTGTTGCTTGATTTACGGCACGTGACAGACAGACGGACGCTTTGTGGCCGATGTACACATTATGGACAGTTTGTGCGGGGCGAGTTACTTGACTGATGGGCTCACATTTTCTTGAAATATTACATAATTGGAGTTGGGAGGAAAAAAGATGTTTAAAAGCTCCTACATATTTCTGCTATTTAGATATTTTAGATTTTACATAGTTAGGTCGTGTTAATATGTTTCAATTTAAACAATAACACATCCTGACCACTAGTTCTCTCATTTTTCACACTAATATTATAAATCCGAAAGTTTGTGTGTAACTGTGTACGTATGTTTGTTTATTCTTCATGCTGTAATGGCTGACCGGAACTGAACCAAAATAAACGTAACTTCTCCATAAAGGATACAAAGAGACATTTGAACATAATTGTAGCAAGGTATTAGAGATCACGCGTGTAACTGGAGCAAGTAACTAGCCAATTTAAATGTACATCCAGAAAACTATGTCAACTAGGTTGAACACATCGCATCGTTGAAAACAAGGCGTTAAGTGGATGTAAACAGTTCCGCATGCTTTATTGTGTTTACCTACTTGGTTTTGTGCTCGCGCAAGTCGCGCAATACTTCTATGGTTGCAAGAAAATAACAGTTTCAGAGGAAAAAAGGCATTATTTATGCCATTTTTCAATTATTATTTTTTTACCCTAGAAAGGCAAGCATTTGACAACTATCTTGCGTGATGGACAGTGATGATGTGGCATACTGAAAATACCTAAGAATAGAGAAAACGCGGGAAATGAGTTGCACTCCTTCATCGTTAGACTAATGATAAGCGAAACGCTTCAAGCGAATGTAAATCAGGATGACGTCTGTTTTAATTATAATTTTAAATAGTTAATACGCCAAAATGTATCCAATTATATTTTTGAACAGAAATAACACCAATGTTTTACACATACAGCTATAAAACTACAAAATTAGTAGATGTAACAAGAATAAATTGATTATATACATAACATCCGATAATGACTCTGAACGGACAATTACGTACAATCTATACATACTTATGCTGACCTTTGTATTCGTGCCTTTTCTCACATTTAAAATTACCATACCACCCCATTAAACTTTCTCATAAATAGCTCAATAATTCAATTTATCGGCGATTTTGAATGGCGAAAGTGGCAACACCGGCGCACGCGCAGATAAGGCTCCATTTACATGGGGTATAAAGTGGTATGTGGTGTTCACACGGCGAGTCCGGTAGATTTATGTAGTGTTTACACTGGTCTGATGCGCTATCGACGGTCAAGTAGCCGATAAATGGCTATTGATGGTCGTCATTGTGATTTAATGGGGTAACTTGTGAAATATTGTTTATTTAATAAAATGTCTATTTAATAAAAGGTTTTTCAAATTGATTTTTAAATGTATGAAAGCAGAACCAGCGGACCGGAAACCAAATTTCATTTAGTTTAGCGCGTTTCATATAACTAACAGTTTTACAGAAAAAGAGTCAGAATACGAACAAATAAAATTAAATACTGTACCTAAACGGATTATTAGGTTTTCGCGATTGTTATTTATTAAATTAGTAGTTTCATTTAATAAACTCTGAACTTCCACAATTAAAAACGTTTATTATTCAGCGTTTAATTCCTCCGCTAGTATCTTACTCCTACTAATATTATAAATCCGAAAGTTTGTATTTAAGTATGTTTGTTCCCTCTTCACGCTTTGACGGCTGAACGGATTTGGATGAAATGGAATGTACATAGATTATACCTAGGATTAACACATAGGCAACTTTTTAACTTGATAATAGCGTTCGAAGCCGCGGGGCACGGCTAGTTTTATTATAAATGTGTAAATAAATGAATTGAATTCAAAATTTTACTGTGATTTTCCACCAATACGCGATTTGGCTTTCACATCAATAATGTATTATTTTGTGTCTCTTAACATCTTAACATAACCTAGTATTTACCAAAATTTTACGAATAATAATGTTTTTCTTAATGCTAAATAGACAAGCATTTGACCACTTTCTCACCTGATGGAAAGTGATGATACGGTCGAAGATGTGACATGTTTGCCTAGAAGATACCCATTCACTCTTGATTTGAAGACTCCCAGATTATACCCCTTGGGGAACAATGACGCAGGCAATGAGTTCCACTCCTTCGCTGTACGGATGATGAACTTAGAAGCAAACCGCTTCGAGCGAACTGGAGGTATGTCAACCATAAATGTCAAAAGTAATCCTGTTACTCTACCTAGCCTCTACAATCAACATGATCCTGGATAACAGGCCCTGGACATACGTAGCATATCTACTATCAGCCTAACTAGTTTGTGCCCTGGACGGTACCTTTCAAAGTTCCAATCGATATGCCATCGAACGGCATCCACATACAATACCAATCCTAGAAATAGACCATCGAACTAAAAACTAGTACCATCTAGTCAATTCGCGAAACCACCGCTATTTAGGGAGAATGGGAGAAAAACTGGCAAAAGTGGTAATCACAGTTGTGTAGAACGGTCGTCGGCTATATATGGACGAGCCGGAATTAGGTCTACGTGACCCTCTTAGGAGCTGTTTACCGCTGGCAATGGTTACAAATGCGATCATGAAGTTTGCTATTAGTTTAGGTTGTCTGGAAGAGATTTAGATTAGGGACAAGACCACCAATTGTATTTACCAACTGTTTATAAATAGTTAACTAAAATTCTTCAACAATTTCGTTATGCCTCGCTTCTATAAGGCATCCAGAAGAGAGTTAGGACAGGATTTAAAAAAAAAATTCGCCTTGAGGTGATCCCAACAGGGTCTCTAATGTACTGTCATTTATATGTACCACCCAACTACATATAGAGAATGCAATAAAGATTTGAATTTGAATTCATAAAGCAGAGTGTAAAAAAAAAACATACCATAAATAGATTTTATTAATAATACAAATAACAAGTCAACACAATAAGAGAAAACATTTTAACTTAATATAGATTACATTTATAGTTAAATACTTAAGCATGTTATTATATGATATAATAATACGGTCATTTAAAAAACATTAAATCATTTCAATGAAAGGACTTCATTATTTAAAATACATAGCACATGTAGTTGTAAAATACAGTATAACATAGAACATTTTTTTTATTTCAAAATATTTGAGAAGACGTTTTCTAAGTCAAAGTCAACTTTTTGCTCGTCGAATAACAAACAAAAAACTAAATGTTCACTCGCTAAAGCCTAAATGTTTACTTAAACTAATCGGGTTACTTTAAAATGAAAACGGGAATCGGCGTGACCTACGCGTTGTCGATGTGATTCGACAATTGTTTCCGCTTCTTTCGAGAGCCTTCTTCAGGATGAGTGCGGAGCGCTCGCCGTCAAGTCCCACCTCGCAGTTTTTTTTTATATTACTCAATACTTCGATGCAAATTAGTAATACATTTTCTTCTTTCTTCTCACAAACTTCCAACAAAACAACCGCAGTCTGAGAACCTCGTAATATGTAACCACTTTTTCTATCATCCTCTAATTGAGAATCGTTACCGTCAATGAGGAGTTCCTCAGAACAGCTGAATAGGGAGTAGATCAGACCTTTTTGCTGCGCTGTGTTTGGACATACCGTTACAGAGCGGTGTGGCTTAGATAAATGACATTTATAACAAGTATTAGTGTAATTTTGTAAGCCTATTTATATTTGTAAATAAGTACACAGAGCGAAGAACTCTGCAGGTACATATCTATCATTGGTACATTCTGCCTCTTACATAGCAAAACTATTGAACTCTGCATGGCGTACCTTGTTGTTATGGACTTAGTTGTTTAAGAATCTGCATTTTATGCAGCGGGTATGGGGTTTAATTCCTGGTAGAGGACAAGTTTTCTCCCCAAGGGAAATTTGTGTTTCTGGTTCTGGGTGTGATGTGAATGTTTTCGGTACTGACGATACAAGGCTTGGAACTAAGTGTGGGATTGCGAGTGTAAACGCGTTTATGTTTAAAATCACATTCGTGTTTTATCATAGTAGGATCTGATTTTTCACAACCGTCTTTTTTATTTATTTATTAAATTTTCATACTAAAATATAATTTATTTATTAAATTGTTACATACTATAATAATTAAAATGCGTTAATTAGTAGCATTGAGTATCACCAGTGCAAGTGATTCTTCAAACTTTTTAATTATTGCCAATCTTATGTTCCATAGCTCTTCAAATATTTAACTTCATGCAGTCTTATCCCGAATAATTTAAACCAGATCCCCGAAATAAAAAGAACAGAGCACTTTAATATAACCCTATCGCCTCAAAAACTGCTTAATAAAACTATCAAACAGCACAACTCCTGGAACATTCTCCTTTTGATACCACTCTTCTCTCTGCAGTAGTCTCCACCATTCATGTACCTTCACAAACTTCTTGTCCACAACCACAAGACTGTTCAATGAAGATACTGTTGCCACACAAGACACGTCAGCCAACGTTAGAAAATCTGCAGCAACATACGTAGTTTTCTCCAAGTACTTCTCCAGAAAGCCATAAGCTTCTTGGATTTCATTCTTCTGTTCTTCACTCAGCCGATGTCCTCTCACTAAGCTGTACACAACCGGCTTGAAACGTGGAAAGAGGATCGAAGAGTCGAAATGAAGTCTTTGGTCGATTGTAGCCCTTATTTTTTTGTTGTTGGGGTATAAGTTCGAATGCTGTTCTGCTCCATATTCGGAAACTAAATAGGTCATGATGGCATGGCTGTCGGAGAGGACGAAGCCATCGTCTTCGAGTAAGGGCACGGTGTGTAGCGGGTTTTTTTCTAAGTATTCCGGCCTGTGCTGCTCCCTTGTTGGTATATTGACTTCTCTCGTCTCCACTTCCAAGCCGAGGATCCTGACAGCCATCAGAACAGCTCGTGCTGGTGGACTAACCGATGTTTTGTATATGACGATTGGCATTTTGGTTGAACTGTTTACTGAAGTTATTTCTATGATACCGAAGTTGACGATTATGCGCCACTGGTTCAGTATTATCACTGCGTTTTATCGCTTATCGCAGCAGATGGTAGCGGAAATGTTGCTAGCGCGCATGCGTAAATTTTATCATGTTACGTATTGGTGACGTCATTTACTCATTTGGCTTGGATATTTTAAGCATGTGGGAAAACCGTCTTCAGTTATTTTTGCAGATTTATTTTATCGTCTTCTTTCGTACGTTTTCCTGGAGACAGTGAACATGTGAAGGATGATTTTTATTTGTAGATGTTACTGAATGTACCTATGTGAAAAATTTAAAATACTAAAACTTATCTTACTAAACCGGTAAACGTACGCGTCGTCTTGTAAGACAAATAAATAAAAAGACAAATTATGACTATTTTTATATGTATATCTGTAGTATAAATGATCTTTGTCTTTATCTAATGCGAAGAACGAAAGATAAGATATACGGACATAGTTAAAGTTTGTACTGCTATTATTCTCGCTCAACTGGCTAACCTGTAGGTAAGTACTTACTTGACATAAATACACAACTACATGGTAGTATGTTTACGTCAAGTACATACTGTTATAAATATACCTACATAGATCCCACTTATATTAGAAATCCGAAAGTGTGTGTGTAAGTGTGTTTGTTCCCTCTTCACGCTTGAACGACTGAACGGATTTAGATGAAATTTTGAATGTACATAGCTTCTACCTAGGATTAACACTTAGGCTACTTTTTAACTTGATAATAGCAGGCGAAGCCGCGGGGCACGGCAAGTAGGTAATCTAGAAGCCCAAAAATTAAATATCCAACATGTTTCACAAAACAAAAGTTCAAACTACGGGTGTTTCGCCACAACACGCCTGCTGCTGAGAAATACGAACCATTACATAATATAAAATAACCCATAAAACAGTACAATTCCCAACTTTAACAACCCGTAATAAAGCTGAAAATAATGGTGGGTTGTAAAACTTGTAAAAGGGATGAGCGTCGAACCCTGACCGCGGATCGGCGCGTGCGCACAATAAAGCTTTTGTAAGCTTACGCTGTGAAATTATTGAATAGATTTTAATTAACTTTTGGGCTTCGGAGCATAGATTATTTATGGATATTTGAGCGCACACTTTGTAACGTAAAGCTTATAAACACGGTTCATTAATTTTTGTTGTCATATACGAGCTATTTATATAAGAATGATAAATCTGGATAAAAGTAGCCTCTTCGAGAAACAAGAAGACTTCTCGTTCTCGTTTTCAAATAAATCATTTAACAGCGCATATTCTTTAGAGATAAGACCACGCGCCAATTCTCGGTTAGGATTCGCAGCTCATCCCTTTTGTAAACCAAAGATAGCATGATCTAATTCTTAATCAATATTAGAACAAGTCTGTGTACTAAAAAAAATTAAATAGTCTGCGAAAGATGTGAACCTACTTTTTACGTATTATGTAATCCCCTTTTAATTACCTTCATTTTGATACCCTACTTGATAGGTTAGGTTATATTTTTTGATATCGTATACTACTTCGCGCCTAAAAACTACCATTTTGTTTTATTTTTCAAACACCTATCTGAGTACACTTAGTTTTACAACAATACCTTAACTGTAGAAATCCATCTATGTAGAAGGTACAAGGTAATAAAGAAATTTACAAATATATGCGTATGTACATACAAGATACTCGCGAAAAACAACCTTTCATTGGCAGTCAGGTAAAAACAAAAGCTTTAAATATAGACATTAAAACCATAGTAGAAACAGAGTTCGTTTCTACCACAGATCAATTAGCCAGGGTAGGGTATATAGTCTTTGGTTTCTACTATGTTAAAACGTTCCTGTCTCTACTATGTTAAGACGTCTATAATTTTATATCCCACTAGCTGCGCCCCGCAGCTTTACCCGCGTAAGTTCCGGACCCGCGGGAATTCCGGGATAAAAAGAAGACTATCTGTGTACCAAATTTCATTAAAATCGGTTAAGTAGTTTGGGCGTGAAAGACAGACAGACAAAGTTACTTTCACGTTCAAGTGAAAGGTAAGGCACGATCAAGTTAAAAAGTAGCCTATGTGGTATAATCTATGTACATTCCAAATTTAATCCAAATCCGTTCAGCCGTTAAAGCGTGAAGAAAGAACAAACATACTTACACACTTACGCACAAACTTTCGGATTTATAATATTAGTAGGATAAGTAACAACGCGAAAGATAACAAAAACGTCAACTTCCAGCACTGTCATATTATTGTGCATCTGTCAACACACCATCATTCTCCAAGCCTGCACTTGAGCGCAATGAGAATAAATCTCACACAAAAGGTCATAAAGAAGCAATAGCTATTTGTTATGTGCTACCAGACCTTACGCAGTTTAAGGGTACAGGGTGAGGTATAAACCTAGACAAAGAACTTTAGAACTAGGAATTTTAAACTATTTTGAACTTTAGAACCTGGAGTTTCCTCTGGTCTAATATAATCTAACTAGTAATAAAATTGAAACGCAAGCAAAGCTTTTAAAAACCGACTTCATCGCTATTTCGGTTTTGGCTTGACCGATTTCGATAAAATTATATGGGACTATCTCTGAACCAAACAAAAATAATCATATCGCGTAACATACATAAAAAAACAGTCGAATTGAGAACCTCATTTTTGAAGTAAGTTGAAAAAAAAAACATACAGTCGAGTTGACAACCTCCTTTTTTGAAGTCGGTTGAAAAACACCGGATATATCTGTCATCGGCTTTGAAACCCCCGGCAAGCAAAATACCTACGTAGTTTCGTTTGCTCGAACAACATATTTTTTCCAGATATTTTGATTTAAAAACCAAACTACAGAACTGATTCTGATGAAATTAGTGTATTTGTATGGGACCAATTTGAAAACATATACGAGTAAAAAAAAAATTTTTTTTAATAGGTTTATGGAGAATGGACGTGACGGAGTTTTGATGTAACAAATATTAAAAAATACAACCGAATTGAGAACCGATTTTAGAAGTCGTTTCATAGCTATGAATGTGTTTTGTAGTGTCGTAACATACCCGGTGTATAACATTAATAACGATATTTTTCACTTTGGCGAATATCTATTTATTTTTTAATGAATCTTTATTCTGTACTGTATTTTTACTACTATAATTTAAATAATTTTAAAGTATGTATAGGTATGTGTTTATTAAAATGGTATTTTATATAAATGACACCATTTACATAATTTAAGATGCATTATTTTTTTTAAAGTAAGGACGAGGTTTTGATTTGAGTAATTTTTACTTGGTAGTTTAAATTAATTAATTTAAATTCAGTAGTATTTTATTCATTTGATGGGTTAATGATAATCAGGTAAAGAAATTCATGCAATGCAAGCGTGCTCCATCATCACTTAACATCAGCTGAGATAGCTGGTCAAATATTTGCCTATTACAAATAAAAAAGGCGATGGAAATGTAATGGCTATATGAAGCAGTTTTTATACAATTACAAAATTGTATAAAACTGCTTTGCTACACTTTGTTAACGCTTCAGAACTTGTTCGATCTATTTTTCTTCACAAATTTTGACTTATATGATGTACTTACCAACAAGGCACTATTGTAGGCATACAGGCTTACGGTTCTATACGGTCCTCGCGACAAACCGTCGATCAATCACAATAACCAACCTCTATAAATATTTGCGCAGAAGATGAAGTTTACAACCTATTTTTGTTTTTATTCTTAGGTGTATTTTTTCTTTTAATTTTAGCTTCGTAATCTTGTGCATTTAGCCAGTGTCAAGTTATAATATATTTCAAGTGTATTTCATATTAAATATCCTAGGCACAAGTCAAAGTTAAGTAAAAGAGTCAAATCCAGTCATAGTCAAGTCCTATAGTATTCTTCTTTATAGTATTCTTATTTTTATTGATTCTTAACTAACTTCTATTGGAGTTTTGGAGCGAAGGCGAAGATCACGTTTTTCAACTTTGTATGATTAGCCTACACTTATGCACGTTTACTAAGTATTAACAACGTAATCAGTAACCAATCAATAATAATTTAAACGCAAGCAAAGCTTAAAAAAACCGATTTCACTGCTTGTTCTTCGGAACCCTTCATCAGATTAAATTAATTAAATATGCACTAATGAGCATTACTCAAAAACGACTGGCCAGATCTTTATCAAATTTTAATGAGACCACATGAAAAGCATCAGCTTTTAAATAAAAAAAAAAACATCAAAATCGGTTCACCTAGAAAAAGTTCTAAGGTAACACTCATAAAAAATAGTCTAATTTAGAACCTCCTCCTTTTGTTGAAGTCGGTTAAAAATTAGTTTTTATCTAAATCGCGGAAATTTTAAATAATTATTTTGAAATTCCGCTGACTATTTATCTGGAAAACGGCAGCACCGATTTTCACTAAACATAGGTAAGAACATGTCACATTTTAAACACAAAGAACTAAATCTAAATCAGTCCGGAAGATATACGACGCCTCAGAATGACAAACAGATACACAAACAAACTTACACCCTCTTTTTTTTCGTCGGGGCTTAAAAATTGACGCATATTTTAAACGGAAATTCACGCCAATATCCGTTTCAATATTGTCAACACTTTTTTAAAAGTAAGTAGTATTTATTATCTGTGAACCAGACGCTGGCGTGAGGATCTAAAGCGATAATACAACAATGAAAGCCGGGAGAGGCATCATCGATTCCATATTAGCTATTTGCAATCCACACATGGTATCTGTAAGTAATAGTGAGTATTCTTTGGTATCGCCATGATATTGCCATAGCCCGCAGACAATGGAGTATTTATTGCACATCGTCGACCAGTCGAGAACTGTGGAGGGACGGCCGTGGCCAATCAGTAAAGAGAGGTGCTGGTCATAAGCTGAAAGATGTTCTCTAAGTTACAAGAACATTTTAGGTTCTTAGAAATTAATTTAGTTCAACCCTAAAATGCAAGTGTTTGTCATGGCATAAAATACAAAATTTAGCCACGAGAGTAAAAACAATTGTTTTAAATATCTCACAATATTAACAATTTCATTGGTAGGTAACATTTCATAATGTAGGTACTCTAGGTAGTTGGCTGAGCGTTCGCCTTCTAACCATGGGTATCGGGTTCGATTGCCGATGGATAAGTACACAAGATTTCTCCCCAAGGAAAATGTGTGTTTCTGGTTCTGGTTTTGATTGTGTGTGTGATATGAATGTTGCCAGCACCCACGACTTCGAACGACACAAGTCTTCGACAAGACACTTAGTGTGAGGCTTTTTTTAGTTATTGTGAGTGTAAAAAAAAAAAAAATATGTTTAAGGGAAATGGTATTGAAATAACCGACGCCCATGATATATGGCCCTGAACGCCCTTAACGCATAAATCACTTATATTATATATAAAACACTGGGAAGTATGTTTCCTACGTGTATATATATATATATAAAGCAAAACCTCGCGGTTCTCACTGAAAAGGAGAGTAACCAAACAAGCAGTACCAGATAGGAATTATCGCAGGACTAGTACTTAAATAAGTTCTTGTTTAGATAGGGCTTAGCGTAAGAGCGTGTATATATATTAAAGTAAAGCGTAAACTAGTCATAAAGAAAAGGACGCACTTATTTTTACAACAGGCGAGACAATAAGAAATAATTGAAAAATAACATCACTGGACGGTACAAAATTTAAGAAATTTGGCAGAATGAAATGTTTTCTATGAGATCCAATCGGTTACGAATAAGATTAGCTACTAATTTACATTGATGATATGTGTGATCTTTAAGCTCCTACCACTTGCACCACAACCTACAGGAAATGTACATCTCGCTAGCTATTTATGTCGATATGCAGTATGCAGGAAACCGAACGTCTCGAGGAGCTCATAGTCAGATCCGCGAATCTATAAACATTTTAGCGGCGCGGCGGCGGGAACGGTGATATTATTGAAATGCCAGGGGAACCTTTTGAAGTTTATGGACTAGGGAATGTTGGAAGTGCTTAGATGTTAATGTCTTTCAGCTTGGATTTGTCGCTTTGCTGTTTCAATTTCTGGTAAAGTAATATTTGGTCCTGAGTTTATCTCATACCATTCGCGCTTAAAGTATTCTAAAGTCAAATAAATGGACTGATATGTTAAATTATTGGTGTATGTTGTGGCTTTTAGTTCAATGCAATGATTGTTTATTTTCAGCTTCAAGACATGCACAAAAGGCAAGGAGCGAACAGACCCTTTGTTGTTGTACAAGTTTACAATGCCTATTATTTTAAGAAATGGAACAAACTACACGATTTGTTTGTCATCTCTCACAACAGCTAAGTATAAAAAACAAATCTCAATAGCCCTACATTTAATGCTACCATATATCAAGTTATGCTATCACAGCTTCCTTAAAGCATTAATTTCGTCTTTATTAATCGTACTTCCAAATACCAAAACCACAAATTAGATAAGTGGCTATGAACTTCGTACATACATGCAGAGTAGCCCTGGGTTCCCCAGATTAGGTACCAGTTCAGCACTTCCACCAATGTGATGATAGTTCGATAACAGATCCGTATCTGGTTAAAGAGTGCCGACTGAGAGCGTGGCGAGATCGATCCGATGAGGCCAGATATGGTCCGAGTTATTAAGACTTTTGTGGCCACTTGGCCAGTGCATTAGTCGCTTTTAATCTTTTTTGGAGATGACGGCTGTGTACGTGTAAAGGTTGACAGGGATAACTTTCCTCGAGGTAGGATATAATGTGTAGCTTTTTACCATTTTTGTTTTTTGCTTTAATTGAAATACTGATTCTAAATAAAATATGATGTAATAACAGAAGATTACGTGCTAAATTGCACTAAGTGTGGTTATAAATTCAATTCTAGGATAATAATACAAAAAGGATTGACTTTTTACTCTATAACTAAAAATCATGATCAGATACATAACCTGATAAAGATTTTGTAATTATTATTCATCAAAACAACACAATACAGCAGGAAATCAACCGTGAAATTACCTATATTTAATTATAACATAATGAATGGGGTATAAAGAAACGGACCCAAGAGATTTAATAGTTTTATTTAGAGATCCGTAAGTGTAATTGTACAAAAAGGCAAAGTAAACCATGTCTGTCATACAACTTACTTGTTTTCTACTATATAATTTAATATGTCGTACATTAATCGATGATTGTCTAAAACATTTCACTTTTTTTACAATGGATGGTTTTCATGATTTTACCGACATATTTTGTAGCTAGAAATAGAGACTTGGAGTCAAACACACTTGAATTTGACCCGATCAAGAGGTATTAATTATTAAAAAAATGACATCAATACTAATAGCAGTTTCTTTATATTAATAGGCTATATGCGAACTTATATCAAAAATAGAACCTAGGGTCTGTGGTTCAGAGAGCAGAAAGTCGTCTACTGCGCTTACTGGGTCTTCATGTCAAAATCCATCCAATCATTATAGACATCACACGTCCCCAACGTCATACGTTAATAATAACTAAAAATACGTCAAAAATAAGATTAATTCGCTGCTTGTAGCGATGCTTGGACAGCTCAGTGGTTAGACGGTAAAGAATGTCTCTAGTCCAGCTCAGAACGTTATATTTTACTTGTATACAATTTACAAATGTAGATACCGTTTCAAACAAACTCAAACACACACAAACTAGATGAGAACGAGTTGTATATTTATACCTATACCTACGGAACATCAAACTCGCATCTATTGTGCACACTCTTCCAACTGAGCGATCTTATGGCTCGTGCGTGACTGATTCCAGATAACTCTGCCTTGGGAACTTTGGGAACATAATGGGAAGTTAAGTGCCGTGATATTAATGGCAGCAAAGGTTCCATACATCTCATTCTTTTTCCTTTTTCCATACATCGCTCAGGGCGCGTGATTACCTCAGAACTTTTAATTGTTCTTCACATTCATCTTCATTTCGGGGACCTTTTCGAACATTTATTTTGTATTTAAAAGTTTAATTGCAGTTAATTGATTTAAAAACGAGCAGGAGAAATGAACATTTTCTCACTATAAAATTATCAAAGAGAAATTTCGTGACAGGCAGTTCCCTGCAACATTGCCCGAAATTATGTCTTATGCCTGGATAGGGTCCATCATAAAATCAAATCGTTTACCTATTTGCTAAAAAAAGGGTTGGAAGCTTATAGGGCGTATACAGCATTTTGCTTTGTCAGCATGCAAATTTTCAATTGTATAAATTAAGTTTATAAATTTAATAAATATAATAAATAATTAAATATAATTCAATCTATTCCGAAACCAAATTTCATCCAAATCCAATCACACGTTAAAAAGATCGTCTTAAACACACACACTAAAGTCTCCCAAACGGCTAAACCCATAATTTTACTATTTTTATTTCGTTTCTTTTTTGTTTGAAGTTGTTTCAAGTCCCTTGATTTGATCGAGAGTTTTGTTAAAAATTGGTGCAACCGTTTTCCAGATAAAGCGTCGGGGGTATTCACTGAGCTAATATTTCTCAGTGGGGATATTTTAAAAATGTTGATGTCGCTTCTTGTAGTAAGGACTACATCATTACAAATAACTGACAATGCTTTTAGCTTAAGATATCATTTAAACATTTTATGAAAAATTATGTAACACTGCACGTCTTAAAAGAAATTTAACTTCCTCAAGAACATTCCATACATAAAACAAAATACCAGTGTTTAAAAAGACTTTAACTTATCATGATTATACTTACTTAAGTATGTTTTTATAAATTTCATCATAATTCTGAAAAGTCCCCAAATGTCCCCCTTTAAACGCTACCACGCGTTTGCAACTCCACAAAACATGCCGAAAATTTGCGGCGAAATACACAAGAATGCCTTACAAATGGAGACAATAAAAGTTGCGGGTCCAATATGGCCATGCGAGTCCAAATACGACCGGTGTAGCTGTCACCCGGCGGCCATGTTGGTGCGCGGCAAAAACGGGAGACCGCGGGACGCCGACAAATCACCGGACAATTTGTTACTGGATTCAAAAACTTTTCACAGGCTGTTGTGGAATAAGTAGCAAGTCTCAATGACTGTTATTAATTTTTAAATACGTGAAAAAATATTACTGTTTTTTTTATATGTTTTTTTGTCGCAAATTCTGGCCATTACTTATTGGCATAATAATATGAATCTCATAATAAACTGATTTGAATGAAAAGCCAAAACATGACAGTACACATGCCATAAACTACATTATACTCCAAGTTGGCGCAGTGGACAGGTGTCCGCCCTCTGCGCCGTGGGTCCCGGGTTCGATTCCCGGCAGGAGTACAAATTCCTTCCCAAGGGATATTTGTGCTTCTGGTTCTGGGTGTAATGCGTGTGTGATATGAATGTTTCCGGCACCCACGATACAAGTCTTTGAACTTAGTGTGGGTCTGTGAGTGTGAATTCGTTTGTTCGTTTGTGTGTTAATCAGGAATTGTTCAGCAAAACTCTAGTATAAAGTACTTGCATGAGTTATTGTACAAACCTAATATTTTAATCTTTTGTACACATAAACGCATCCAGATTATGTAGAAGTAAAAAAAAAACTACTCGTATATAATCTATCTGTGTAAACTGTGTAAACAAATTACAATGTAATAGCAAGAATTCTTATTTATACGCTGCATACTTGCAAGGTATACTTGAAAATTTCATCGAAAATAGTTAATCGTATATCAACCTCTTTTTTACCTTAAACCGCCGTTCTCAGCAAACCATTAGCTAATAAATATTCACCAAAGCCCCTCAGATAAACAATGCAAAATAAAATATTCCTAGAGTCTAAGATATCTTCACATCAATCGAGTCCTGCCTGATGCCATATACAGAGAACGCACGATGTCATAGATCAGGAAAAAAACAGATGTGACATATAGATGAAAGTTACGGATGCAGCAGGCATGTGTATTATACCTACACGATTCAGTAATAGATATGGGCTCGCATGATAAGCTTAATTTGTTACCCTTTTTGCTGGACAAGCCTTATGTGGATGTAAGTTATGATTACTATAGATTATATTGTGGCTGAGAACATTGGTACGGTCAGCGTATTTGTGATTAAATTTAGGATTTAGAGCAAGCTATTTCTTTTGAAATTTAAGATTTATTGCAAATAAAAAAAAAATGGCATGCATTTATATGCAACGGCCACAAAAAACATTTTCATTTTCTATTGGAACTCGTTTTTAGATATAGTTCTAACTAAATAAGAACTCATAGAAATGTTTATGTTAAATAAACTTAATTAAAATAATCACATTATATGCCCTTAAATGTATTATTTTACGTTAGTATTGTGCTATTCTTGTTATTTTTTTAGTTTAATTATAAGGGTGCGTAAGCGTTTAAGATATTATATGATGATACTACAACAAGCGCCAAAATATTAATAGAAAAACTTAGAAATATTCTGCAAACATAGTTCTGCATGTTTTAAGAAACTGGTGCATATTTTTTTCTGAGCTATGCTAAGAACCAAAGCAATTCGACCCTTACTTTCCATCGTATCAACCAGAAGAATAAACAGAAAACAACGGCAGCAAATAGAAAGTTCGACATATTTAGCATCTCCATTATGAGGACGACTTTTCTTCTGTATCATTTCCCTAATCTTTGGAGATAAATGTATGCGTATGCGCACAGCGACGCACGTCAAGTGTCGAGATACGCAGTCCGCGTATCTCGCGATTTATCCTAAGATAGCCATTTGCAATTATAATAAACTACTAAGAGGATGTTTAGAATGTAGGAAGTGCATTCTTGATTTGTGCATGCAAAATTAAACTATGATTTTTGACGACGTTACTGACTGAAAACTTCTATGTACTCAACTTAGAAGTTTTCAGTAATTAATGCCAGAGGGAATTAAATTATGGACCAATTTTTTTTTTTAATGCATTGCCAATACTTACCCAACATTTTTTTTTTTTTTTATTTGTGACAGGCTAGTGTTTGACCACTATCTCACCTGATGGTAAGTGACGATGTGATCGAAGCTGGTAAACACACTAGACCTGGAATACGCAGGCTCTCAAGGATAACTGCCGGAACACCGTATTTGGCTTGGCGGCAGACTTTTAACTTGATGGTGGTAAGCTACTTTGGTAGCAAGCCAGGCGAGCAACTCACAAAATGCTCTACCACCTCTCAAAAAACATGAAAATTCTGCTAGAATTTAGTAAAAATTATGATTTATTTATTTAAATGGTAATAATATAACAGTTACTTCAAGATATAGTACTTAACTCACATTTATTACTTTGTTATATTTTGAAATTATCAAACAATAGGTCTATGAAATATTTTTATTTTTAAATATTATGTACGTGTTTTATGTACAACTTCTTTTTATGACTTATTAAATTTATTCTGGAACAAAAAATAACATCTGCTACACTTCTATACTGTTTGTAAAATACTTACCTCTACTGTTTTTATATGAAAATATATAATTAATTTACTGCAATTACAGTTGCCAGCAAAAAAGCATTTCAATATTCATTGACTACAATTGCAATGTCTCTAAACGCAGTGAGGAGTCGTTTGTCATAAATAAACCTGCAAAACATCGGTCATACAGACTGCAGTTACTTTGTTTGTAGTATTGTAAACACATTTATGTATGGTTACCATAAAACATTTTAAAATATATGTTTTGTTTTAATTTATAATGTTTTTTCTTTATATATCTACCTACCCATAGCTAAGTAGGAAATCACTATAGAACAGATCTCAAAGTATTTTCTATATGTTTACTTATGGATATCTGATTTTATATACTGTAATAAAAATAAGTACACACGCACTCAAACTTTTAGAATTTAATGAATTAAAAATACTTAAATATATATTTAAAAAATAATAATGCCGTATTTATATGTATATCTGTTTAGTAAATAATGGTGACGCTTAGGTTTTAATTATTACTATTTCTATTAAAAAACCAATAAGTTTACAAGGTAATAAAATAAGGTAATAAGTATACTAAGTAATAAGCATGTTCCATCTTCGGCCGCATCGTCACGTTCCATCAGGTGAGATAGCGGTCAAATGGTTGCCTAACTAGTATAAAAAATAATTATTAAATGTTCTTATGCTATATACAGTGGCAGATTTACCAGCAGGCTGAGTAGGCTCGAGCCTAGGGCGGCAGATTTTGGGGGCGGCAAATTTAGGGAACAATTTTTTTTTTTTTTACCTCATAGATATCAGAAAGATTTTTCTATGACGGTTTTCTGATGTCTTACAGATAGAAGTCTGCAACAAATTTTGTCGATGACTTCTCTCGCTTGTCATTGCACATTCCGAGAGTAGCAAACTTCCATATTCTAGAGTAAAACAGCTAGTTCGCCGCCCCTCAAGCAGTAATCGGCCTCTCGCCTCTGCGCCCTTTACCAAATGTTCATTATTGTGTAAATAGCATACATTACCCCGCCCATACATGATTGAGCTTCGATTAGCTTAAAAATATACCGAAAAAATATTTTACGTGCAATTTCAACGAAATTGTTGCATTGTAAAAATAATGTATGATATGACAATTGTTGAGGCAAGGGCGGCAAAAACTATTCAGCCTCTACCTTGAAAATTTGTAAATCCGCCACTGGCTATATAATCTACACAAGGATACAGAAGCTCTCAGTTAAAGCGTTTATAACACTGTCAATAAATAAAGCTCCCATATAACCTGTAATTAGCAACACCCCACTCACGTATTTATTTAATCGTCTAAAACGATCAATAAAATCGCAATTAAACGCAGTCGTCAACGAACAGCCTATGGTTGTGCAATGATAATAAATTCCGAGCACGCCCTGTCGCGGAGTGCAAATGGAACAAAATACCTAAACAAATTGCAGCGACAGCCCCGCCTGAGAGAGTCTGCTTTTTGCACTAATTCGGCATTCCGAAATAAAAATTCCAAGTCCATAAGTAGAAATGGCAAAAAGTTTCACGTTTCTGAACGTTGCCGCGGAGCCGCGTCTTCGGCGAACGCGCGCTGAGTGATTTCAAATATGGAATGCGACAAAAAGTTCGCGCTAAAAAATTATTCGTTCTGAAATCGAAACGCAATTGAATTCGTATCGGCGTGAGTAATCGGCCCGAGATGTCATACAATTATCCATTATTGTGGCTTTATTATTAGATAGATATATCGTATATTTAATGTTTGTTAGTTTATAGTCATAAAAACATCAGTGATCAAATTGTCAATTTTACGCTTACACGGTATAATATATGTGTGATACTTCTCAATCAGTCAGAACCACTGAGATCAACTATATTATGTACGTTACACAAGTTTTTTTTTAATTTAGGCAGGGATTTATTAGAAAACACATTAGTACACACTACTTGTCTCTACGCATATGATCATACATCATTATAAGTTCATGAATCAGAAAGTTTGTTTGTATGTGTAAGTATTTTTAAACGAATAATTTTTGTAAGAACTGAACGGGTATGAAAATTAGAACCTATATGGGATGAAATTTAGGTAGTCTAGACATTTTTTTTTTATTTGTGACAGGCTAGTGTTTGTCCACTATCTCACCTGATGGTAAGTGACGATGTGATCGAAGCTGGTAACACACTAGACCTGGAATACGCAGGCCCACATAAAATAACAAAAGCAATTTTTTAATACTGCGAAACATTTTTTTAAAACGGGCTATGCCGCAGTGTCCTCTTGCTGTAGTAATATACTTTGACGCACACCTACTAGATTAGTTTATCAAGACACTAAACCCACCTACACAACCTACCCAAACAACCTGACCCAAATAGCCTCAACCCCGTTCCCCCAGATGTCCATAAATGGCACAAAGTCATAAAAGGCCCCCTGACCTAATAGCAACAAGGCCCGGGGTGGTCAAATGTCAGCCTCGTAAACTGATGTTTGGGAAACTAATTGAGATTGAATAAAGAAAGGTTTAATGGGAAAAATAAATGATTAATCGAATTTTGTACTAACAGGTAAAATAAAAAAACAATAGTTGTTTCAGAAAGGTTTGTAATAAAAAGATAGGTTCTTTCTATCGTCAGTTTTATTTGCGAAGTCTTTTGATTCAGAATTACGTAGTGTTGTAAGTATTAAAAAAACTGTGCTAAGTGTGGTATCATTGAATTCATTTTTAAGTTACTTTTACCATTTATGATCTATAAAGCCTATAAATGGTTTAAAGCTGGTCAGCAACCATTCTTACTTTAATTTACAATACTTCCAGTAAAGCGTAGATGTAAGATGTAAGTGTGATAAATAAAGTTATTATATAATCGCTTAATGTTCTTTTTACTCAGTCGAGTTTTTTAATTTTTAGCATTTTGACTTATTTATCGAGCGTTGCTAGATCTCTAAGTTGACTTGGGTTGATCAGCACTTTGTCCGTCCGTCCGTCCGTCCGTCTGTCAGAGGCATCTAGCGTCTAGCCATATAAGCGAATGACTTCAAATTTTCATAGAATATGTAAAACTAAGGCCCAAAGCCAAAAATGATATACATATAAGTGGGAAGCAAAATATTTTTGATTTTTTTGTCTACCCTTGTGGGATATCATTTAAAAGGACTTGACAAGTAGAGTACGAAACCGGTAAAACAAAACTATGTTGGAAAATAACGATTTGGTAGGCCACCAAAATCCCCGTTTTTAGACCTATTCTGTCCCGGGGTCTATCTCAAGCTGAAACTTGCGTATAATATCTGTTATATCCTGTACTTGAACAGCAAAAACAGAAATCAAACAATTAATAAATGGAAAAACTTTTAAGGTTACTTGCTTAACCTTAAAAGTTTTTCTCTATGAGGCAAAATGTAGGCGCGAGATCTCAGTTCGGCGCGAACGACTAGTTAGATCATCATTATAATCTCATCATTAAAACAATAGCGAGCTGTTCTGATTGAGTGACATTCGGATGACATTAGCGCGACCTCGGGAGGGCGCAGCAGGAAGGGTGGGCCAAGACATCAGCTTTATAGGTTACTGTAACGGCGACGCTTCGCAGGCAAGCTGTCTCGACGAACAATAGACTTACTTACTTGGCTATTGCTTGCTTAGATTTCTGGTTATATCACTGTCGCTCGCTATTTTTAATGCAGGGACATAGGAACATTTACTACAGCTTTTAAATTGCTTGACTCCGAAAAAAACACACTCACAGCCCCACACTAAGTTCAATGACTGGTGTCGTAGGTGCCGGAAACATTCACATCACACACGCAGTCATGACCAAAACCAGAAACACAAATTTTCCTTGAGGAGAAAACCTGTGTTTCCGCCGGGAATCGAGATGCTTAGAAGGTGAACGCTCAACCCACTAAGCCAGCGGGCAGTTTTTATATAAGAACATACAATTGATGCCTACAGACAGCGTTCTGCAGCTTGCAATAAATGCAAAGACTTGGGCAGTAGGTGTTGAAAACATCTTTGTCATACACACAATCCTCCATGTCCTGAACCAAAGGAACAAGTATTGAAGAAAACTGTGTAATGTTATTAACAAAGAAAACGATAGTATTAAAGATTTTCACATGGGCCCCAAAGAGGCATTCATGAAAGTTAATAACTTAAGTTGAAGTATCCTACTTATATTATAAATCCGAAAGTTTGTGTGTAAATGTATAAGTATGTTTTGCCGTTAAAGCGTGAAGAGGGATCTTCACGCTTTAACGGCTGAACGGATTTGGATGAAATTTGAAAGGTACAAAGATTATACCTAGGATTAACACATAGGCTACTTTTTAACCTTATAATAGCGGGCGAAGCCGCGGGGCACGGCTAGTAGTTTATAAAATTATTTTTGATTTGTCATTATTATTCTATTGTATTTTGTGTGGGTTTATTTAGCTGAAATAAATGCTTTTTGTTTTTTTAATAACTCAATTAGAGTTATCAAAAAACAAAAATATTTATTCGCCAAATTACATACACCTCGAAAAGAACCTATTCAGCAACTCAGTATAGTACGGGTAGAGTCGAAAAAGTCCAAAAGCTCTTTGCTAACGTATCTATCATTGAAGCCATGGCACGTTGCATTGTAGGCTTTTAAAGCTATTTATTTTTTTGCCGATGAATTCACATATAAAATTATTTGTGCGTTTTTACGAGATTTCAGAAAACGAGTGCAGTTAAAACATTAAACTCGTCTAAGCAATCTAGTATGTAATTATCGACTTACCACAATGGGTCCATTCCTCCCGGTGCTAGCGAGGGTAGCTCCGAACCATTGGTTAGATTTCTGGTCCACCGGGTAGCCGTGCGTGTCTATGTTGTTTCCTGAAACAAAGCAAATTATAAATTGAAGCAAATGTTAATAAGTTTAATTACAAATTAACGACGACTCTAATAAATCTGTACGTATAAGTAATTATTAGGCTGTTGACATATAAATAGAAAATTTAATTAATAAAAAAAAAACAAATTATTAAGTCAGAAATCAAATCATGTACAATCCTTATCCATGAAACATTTTTGTAAATATTGATTAAATACTTATTAATATTCAGAAATCAGACGTTGTGTTTTTTTTGTATCTTCTTCTCTTCAAAACGGCTGAACTGATATGGATGACAATCGCCTATAGATTTACAGACAAACTAAGCAGACGATTCAAGAAAATCGGGAATTCAGTATGTGCTACCTACTTCATAACATCCTTTATCATCTTAAATAGAAGAACGCAGCTAGTATGTAATATAGTTAATAATTGCGTGGGTCCTAGATGCGATTCCCGGCAGGAGCATTCTGCTTCCCAAGGGGCATTTAATTTTGTGCTTCTTCTAATTTTGGATGTGTGTAATGATGTGTGTATAAAAGTTTCCAGCACCCGCGATACATAAACAACGCTTTCACACTCACAGCACCACACTGAGTTCAATGACTTACGTTATCGTAAACATTCACATCATACACACAATCACACAGAACCCTGCTTAGAAGGCGGACGCGCACAAAAGCCAACGGGCAGTTTATACCTTTGAACTTAGTGAGATTCTCGAGATGGGTATAATTTTGCGAATCTAGCATTAGAGTCATCTTTCATGAGTGCCTCTTTGGGGCCCATGTAAATAAACAATTTTGATTTTATGTTAAGAATGCAAACAAACGCACACTCGCAGCCCCGAGTGTGCGTTTGTTTGCATTCTTTGTATTTTGCCAAAGAATACAAACACTGTAAATCAGGATACGATCACATTAAAGTGAAATCTGCCACGAAACAGGCCTTATTGGCCGACCTTTCAGTTTACTTATGGGCCATATATCATGCGCCTCGTTCGTGATTTAGTGTTCTGTGGTAATGTGGCCTTTTTCGGTAATATTTTACTTGTGGCATTTTATTACATGTTTATTGCATGGAGTATTGGTGAATGATATTGACCAAAATATCGTATGAAATATCGAGCTTATGCTGGTTTCATTAACCGACTTCAAAAAATTAAGAGGTTCTCAATTCGACAAATGTATTTTTTTATTTGTTTTTATGTGTTTACCTACCTCAAAACTTTTTACTATAGGTGAACCGATTTTGATGACTTTTTTATTTGAAAGCTAGTGCTTTCCATGTGGACCCATTTAAATTGATCAAGATCTGTTCAGTAGTTTTTGAGTTATCCTCAATAATGCGTACCTATTTAATTAATTTCATCTGATCAAGGGTTCCGAAAATAATACGGCGAAGTAGGTTTTTTTACCCTTTGCTTGCGTTTAAATTATTTTGCTGCCTTATAAGTGATGATGATTAATTAGTTATTTTTCAAATACATTACAGCTATTGCATAAATAAATTATTAAAAAAGGAAATTTAATTTTACAGATTAATTGTTTGTTGATCTCTAAAATTGTATTTATCTTGCTATTGGGATATACGTAACTAAATAATATGTACGGAGTTAAATTGTCTCACCGAGGCAAGGGACACAATGAGCTTATTGGTTTTGGGTGTATGTTGTGAACTGGCACCCGTATCCCGTCTTCAAATTAAGTGCGGACTGAAACTGTGCAGGCATTTTATAAATTAAAATACTTATTATTTCATTCTAATTTATCTAATTGTACCTACAAAAACCTCCCTCAGTTTACAAGCCTCCAATAGTTTTTAGTATGTACTACAATCTTAAAGGCAACTTTAGTGCTTAAACCCACTACCAGTGAGTAGCGTTTCATGCGTATCATGCTGGCGACATTGCCTTTCTGAATTGCAATCCTAAATACTTTACAAATACAAAATGTTTTTATTATTCCTTTGAGAAAATAAGTGACAGTTTTTTTATAGTATACTTAATACCTACCAACCCCACTGCATTCAATGTGAAATGGTTTGAAGTGATGATATAACGAAAAAGATGTAACAAAACGAAAACAATTTTAAAATTTACCACAATTTAATACCCATCATTATAATATTACAGGTATGAAGTATGAACCCGACAAATAAATTACGATTATTATCTACCGAATAAGGCCATAATACTGCCATTTTCAGCAGCACTACAAGAAAGATGGACGGCTATAACTTAATTTGGACTGGCAACATTCATCTTTCACGGCCGAATTGAATTTCGTAACTGCAAGAATGGCAGATATGATGGATGTGGTAGCTGGACAGCCATGGGTTTCGATTCCATTGTCTTGGGGAACGATGACATGCTTCTTATGGATTACTTATTTATTTTTAGTTGTAGGGTCTTTATATTTAATTTATTCTTTTAAATATTTGCCATTCTCTGTCACAGATTAAATACTTTTCGGCATGTAGAGTTTTTTTCTATAGAATACTTTTGCTTTTGCAATAAATACTTTTTCTATTAACCTTAGAATGTGGTTTTGGCGCGAAAGTGAAAATATGTCGTATTATTTTCCAATACTTGTAATTCTTATTTAATGTGTAATAATAGTGGATTATTAATAGTTCTTGAAGGTGCATGAGTATAGGCAAATCAAACATTGTTGAAAAACTTGATTTTCGTTTTCTTTCCAAAGCCCCAATAGAAGTATTAGTAAAGTTTTTACCATTTCACTAGGACTGAAACACGGCTCTATTTCTTGACTTTGACTGAGACTGGTGACTAATTTTATGAAACACATAACTAATTTGATACATATTTAATGCTTTATTTAATGCTTGCACTGGCTAAATGCAAATAGATTGCGTAGCCAAAATAAAAAAAAAACCTTATAAAGTAGAATGTGATATCTCTTGTAGCCATCGATGTCGATTTAATATCATTCTTAGTTTATTATATTAAAATGTACTGTATTGTTTTTTAATCATTTTTAATACAGACTGTTTTTTTATGGAAACTAACCGGATTTTATTCAGTACAAACATATCAACGGGACATCTCGCTACAAATAACAAAGTAATCAAAAAATCAATGTATTTGCTTAGAGTAGTTATTAAATTAAAAAAAAAAACTTTGACTCGCCTTTTTTTAAAGTTGGTTACAATCGTTTTACAACTGTTAAAATATTTTTCTGTTCTTCAATTAACAGTACCAAAAGAAAGGTGCGGCTGCTGCGTACCACATGTAATTCTGACCAACAATAAACATAAATATTCCTCAGTACATAACTGTACCAAAAGTTAATTCTGACAGCTGCAATTAATAAAAATAGCAAAGCCATCCATTTAATTTGTTTGTATGAGATAAGGCTTGTCCATATTGGATGATTTGTAGGCCGATTGGCTGAGATAACAGAAGGGAGCGCCATGGTCATTGTAACTTTATAATGTTACATTGACGATAGCAAATCAAATATAGTAACTGTTGTTTTTAATGCTCGACAAGCAAGCATTACACCACTATGTCACCTGATGGAAAGCGATGATGCTGCCGAAGATTTCGCATGCTTGTCTAGAAGATACTTATTCACACTTGACTTGAAGACTCCCAGATTATGCCGTTCGGGGAACAAATACGCGGGTAATGAGTTCCGTTGATTCCACTGTATAGTTACTATGATAAAAAACAAGTTGGTAGTTGGTGGCACTTTTGGCTTTTAATCGATTTAAAAACTGAGGGCATCACTCAAATGTGCCTTCTGAAGCATGGTACTCATGTCCAGTGGAAGTACACTTATAAACAGTTACCTACTTATAAAATTCTAGTGAGATAATGGTCAAACGCTAGCCTTTCTGGAAATATAAAATTATAAATATTTGTGGTTAAACCAAGATGAGTTAAATTGTCTAACTGCCTGCGCTGCGAGTGCTACGCAATAGAAATCTCTACGAGTCTTTTTTATGTCATTTTGTAGCTCATGCTTTAAATTTTATAAGTAACAGTACCTTTTTTTTAAAACGCTTTTTGTTACCCACGTACTTGAAATTATAAAAAAAACGCTTTCACACTCACAGCCCCACAGTAAATTCGATGACTTGTGTCGTGTGTGCAGGAAATATTCACATCACAAACACAACCAGATCATGAACACAAATGTTCTTTGGGGAGAAAACTAGTGTTCCCGCCGGAAATCGAACCCAACACCCCTGCTTAGAAGGCGAACGCCATCCGACTAAGTCAACGAACAGTTCCCTTTGTTGCCCTCTTTACGTTATTATAAGTTTGATTAACAACCAAATGCTACATACCCAGTTGACCGCAGCGATATGTCTTGTCATGTTCAAACGTCAAAATATGACGTTGCGACATAATGGCTCTCATAATTAATGAGTTAATGACCTCCCTCCCTCAGCCGGACTTACCCCGCCCCACCTAATCACAACGCGGAGGGATTTTATACTGAATCGGTACATTTGTGATCGTAAGTTTTGTCAATATTAATTTTTTTATACTTACGTATAATGATATTATAACTACCTCGTCTAGATTCTGCCATAAAGGAAGTAAATCATTGCAATAATGCAATTTTTTAATACTAGCTGTTCCGGCGACCTTCGTTCCGCCTAACAGTCAATAAATGTGCATGTTTAGGAAGCCATACCCGGCATGCGTTACAATGCCACGTGACTAATATTACCTCCTTCATGTTTATTTTTGCCTAGTACTTTACCAAATCCGAGTGACGTATGAGAAAATTATTTTTATACACCCATAAAAAAAAACTTTGACGTTCCTAAAAAGTATCCTATGTCCGTCTCCTGGTTCTAAGCTACCTCCCCACCAATTTTCAGCCAAATCGGTTCAGACGTTCTTGAGTTATAAATAGTGTAACTAACACGACTTTCTTTTATATATATAACTAGCGATCCACCCCGGCTTCGCCCGGGTGTGATAAATGAAGAACCACTCGACGGATTTTGTGCAAACATCAAAAAAAAAAAAAAATGTATCCTATGTCCTTCTCCTGGCTCTAAACTACCTCCCTGCCAATTTTCAGCTAAATCGGTTCAGCCGTTCTTGAGTTATAAGTGGAGTAACTAACACGACTTTCTTTTATATATATAGATAAATAGTGTAACTAACACGACTTTCTTTTATATATATATAGATATAGATATGGTGACAGGTAACATCTACGAGAGAAGAGAGATAGTGGTCAAATGCTTGCATATCGAACATATAAAAAATAACATATTATTATCAGATTATTTGGATAGTTTTTTGGGTTCAGTGTCTCAAAAATATTTGGCACTAAAATATCTCAATAAGTAGAGCACAAAAAAATTTACAAGCACATAACAACCTTCTTTTTAGAAGCCCGTTATACATATGATATATAGGATTGCGACAAAGTTACCAGTATATTTAACAATAACAGGATTTTTTAAAAATAAATACCTATTTTTTAAGAATACGTTATATAGGTTCACTCTACTAATAAAATCTATATCAAAACGAACAAACTATAATTTTGTTACATTCCACGTGACTGTCCCGAATGACACGCGCTGTCCCGCGGTCGCTACCGGCGACTCAGAACATGTTTTTTATAATATTATTAATCTGCTTCCACATTAGCCGGTCACTTAGTGGTCCAGTAATGGACACAACACTCACCAATTTGTTCTGACATTTGTTTTGGACGAGCTAGTTATCGTTCGAGTTTTTTTAAGTTCTATACGAAGCTGGGTCTTGTACTCACTAATGATAATTACAAGTGTTATATGATTACATGATATTATTACTCTCAGCATTTTCATATGTAAATTTTGAACATGCTGTAAGATATCAGCATATCATTTATTCAGTAAGATGAAAATATTAAATGTTTGCCAGCCAAATTAACAGGCATTTTAGATATACACTACACTACAAATACTCTTTATTGCACACCAAGAAAAATAATTATTAATGACAGAAAAAATAACAATATAGCTGTACAAACGGCGGCCTTATCGCTAAGCAGCGTTCTCTTCCAGGCAACCTTTGGATGGAGAGGATAAAAAAGTTTAATAAAAAGTGATCAGTGGTGCGGCCATGATCGTTATAATGCATTCTTTTAAACATACATATAATTATTAAATATAATATACAATAAATATATTATATACTGTTTTAAACTATGGATGCAGTGCAGTGCCACACACATAGAGCTTTGTAATCAACCACTTAAATCTCTAAATACGTCTTCCTGTCATGTAAGCAGAACAAGTCAACATACATACAGAACTGCCCGTTGGCTGAGTTGCTTGAGCGTTCGCCTTCTTAGCATTATAAGTATTGAGCTCGATTCTCGGCGAGAACACAAGTTTTTTTCCCAAGAAGATTCTGTGTTTCTGGTTCAAGTTTTGATTGTGTGTGTGTGTGGTGTGAATGTTTCGGCAACCAAGCGTTGCGACCAGCGTGAAAGCGTTTATGTTTATAATACAAGTAAAAAATCCAACTGCCTAAAAAGTGAACCCACTATTTATAATTCATAATTTTTCGTTAATATGACTAAAATTCACACTCGTAATAATTGTTGCTAACTAACTTTATATCATTACAGATCCTAAATAATCATCAACAAACGCAATGATGTTATTTAAATACTTATTCAATGATACCACTTAATTCATACATCACAATTTGACACAAGCTGACTTTCATTATATATTTTTTTACAATATGGCGTTTGGCTCTCGCCATATTGAATGATGATTATACATTGATGTAAGATCATCAAAATCAGCCCACGAATTCGTTCTCTAGGGCCGTGCGCCACAAAGGAATATACATACACTCATACATAGGCTGATAAACACGCTACCATCGTTTGCGTCGCACAGTCGGGAAAAAAAGAAAGACGTCAAATGTAAAATAAAGCAAATATCATGAACGTAGATCATCATAGCATTTGTAGATTTTGTAGTGTGATGGATGGTATAATGTGGTAAAAATCAATAGATTCGATTACTCAGTAATACACAAAGAAAGTTGACGACTCGATCGAATCCAGTTATCATAAATTACCACGCAACTCGATTACAGAGCAAACATTTACGGAATCGTAAAAGTACTGGCGAGCGTTAGTTACCACTTGACATCTTCCCGACTGGTTCCGTGTAAACACTGCACGATGTTTCATTCTTATTGGCGATGATTTCTTATTGTAATGATCTTATGATCAATAACGCCGCTACGCTAAATCTTGGTGCAATATACAATCAATCATAGTCGCCTACCGCAGGGATTACCATATCATACTAATATTATAAATTTTAATGTTAAAACTATCGTGAGTATTACACATTATGTTTCAATGTTATATTCAGCTTAAAACACGAAAATTTCGACTTGCTTTGTAGTCAACTAGTTTCGGTCAAATTAGTTGTCCTTCATCAGGAGTCACGCGCCGAGGCCCGAGCCGCACGCCTCTGCGTACTAATGTGTTCAAGGGAAACGTATTGATCTGCGCGTCAAATCGTTGTTTTCATCCTTGCTGAAAATTAAACAAACGACTATCGTCAACTGTACATATACGAATCCTAAAATAGTTCGGACTTATCTTAAAAAGTAGCCTATGTTTTAAGCCGGTGTATAAGCTAGATATAAGCATTCGACATTTCATCCAAACCTGTTCAGCCATTAAGAAAAAACAAACTTATTTACACATTTACACACAAACTTTTTCCTCTATAATATTAGTGTGATTATTATGGATAGCAACTATTTAGGCTAATTACAGACGTAGGTGATCTATAAGAACTCCTTATGACTCATATTTTAGAGACTTATTATATTTAACATAGTTAACCTCTATCATAATTAATGCAATAATGTTCAGCTGTCAATGTCATCTTCGTACTTCCATTTATATCAATTAATGAAGGCAATAAATAATTACAATTTATAATTTCCTCTGTCAGATGCACCTACGTAATTAGAAGGGTCGCGCCCTTTTATAACAATAAGTTAATAAACTAATGAAGAAAAAACTTGTTTTTGTTTCGTTGTGATTTATGTTGACGTACTCTTTTATACCGGAAATGCACCCCGCAGTGACAAACAGAGGGGTGGCGGAACTTTTTTGTAGATATGTAAATGTAGTTAACGGGGAATTTGCGTGTAGAAAACATTTTGACAATAAAACTGTATTATTAAATTAAAACTCTATAAAATACTTTTATTTCCTGTGAGTAAAACCAACTAATACCTAAGTATTTCAGTAAATACTTGTAATGCAATGATTTTAGGTACCTAGAACTCTTCCCAACTAAAACTGTACGCCGTGCTGCATAATTTTTCATTTCTTTTAAGTATAATTTAGATAAACATGAACCATCTTCAATTTCTTTACATTTTTTTATTAATATTAGTATTTATAACAATACAAGCTGTACCGTAACTTAGTTCTTTACAAAAAGGAAATTCATTTTAAACTTTTTTATTGATATTTTTCAATGTCTAAATAGTTATTCTTCTATTCGGGACGGAGATAAATCTAACAATTCAAAGATCATAAAAATAGGTCCAGGAGTTCTTAATTTACATGATGTATCTAACTCAACTTTGTTTTACATATATATTAATATATAGTAGTTTCCCGCGGCTTCGCCCGCGTAAATTAAAATAACATTATTTATCTGATCAAATTGTGAACCTAAACCATTCATGAATACACCTGAACACACACAAAGAATTTCATTAATATCCGTTTATGAGGAGTTCAGTCACATACTCACATACAGAAGAATTATATGTATATAAAGATATATAGATAGATAGTTATAAATATGTTCTTTATTGTAACGATAATAAAATGGAGTGTTATTTTAGATGCTCCGTCCAAATGTGAATAAAATTACTCATGTTCACTGAACTGAAACATTGTAGGCGCACGTTTTGGACTATCATACGGTTGCATGGGTGTATCATACTATCGCTTGCTTTAAACTCGGGGGGAAATGTTAATGTTTTACGAGAGCCAGGTTGTTACGGAGGGATTTTTTTATTTACTGCCGCTGTCACGTATTACGGATTCACGGCACGGCAAACACAGGGATACATTTGCATATCGATGTACTTGCAAGTGATGGGATAGTAAGTTAAATAATGTGATGAGTTACGTTGTTTATATTTACTTATAACCTTACCATTTCATGTCCCTCTTATAATTAAATAATCTATTGTTCTATATTTATTATTATTCTCTTTATTTATAATTTTTTCTTAAGCTAAGGTTTTTTTTACAATATTTTTATAAAAGTAATAAACAATACAATATTACAAAATAAAGAAAACTGTAAAAAAAAACCTAAACCTAGTATGCCACCAGCAGCAGGGCCCAAGCTACCGGTAGGATAGTGCTGCAGAGTGAAGAACCTCCTGACAATACGTGCCGTGTCCAAGAGTACTGCCTTCTGAATCTGACCCTTGATCCAACCATTTAGCAAAAGCCTCTTGAGGTGTTGATCGAGACTTTTCGCTATTAGCCCATTCGCCGAGACGACTATCGGGACAATGATCGTCGAATCTACATCTGTATTATATCATTATTTATATACATAATATTATAGGTAGGTAATTTATTTTATTAGAAAATACCATGTCAAAATATTTTTTTTTTTCTCAGTCAATTAAACAATACATCCAATAGAATACGTCAACTTGTGTATTCTATATTATATAAATAAATACACTTCTTCGTTTGTCATCCGTACTGCGAGGGAGTAGAACTCATTGCCCGCGTCTTTGTTCCTCGAACGGTAGAATCTGGCAGGGTTCAAGTCAAGAGTGAATATGTATCTTCTAAGCAAGCATGCCATATCTTTGGCTACATCAGGTGAGATGGTGGTCAAATGCTTGCCTATATAAGAAAATGTAGAGATCGTATTTTATAAAACTAATCACTACTTCACATGTGATAAATAAGCTTGATCTGTATCTAAATCTTGCTTCTGAGTATATATACGATTTTCTGTACCAAAATCACTGTAAAATATTTATCTAACATTTTTAGCAGGTAACAATTTCTATGCATAAAAAGCAGTAGTACATTTTTTATTGAAATAATTTTACAGGAAAACGGACTACGTGTGTCAATCAATTAACCAACATCATTAGTCTGCAAACGTCACCATCACACATTACATCCAACAAACCATAAAATCTGTTGGAACACAACGTCATTATTAAGACGTCAATCTTCCGAAGACGACAAAAAAATCGTCGGTTCATTGAGGCTTCCTCTTAACCATCAATTTTATGAAATCTGATAACACACGGCCATGGACCAATCAAATTAGACTCCATATCTGGTGGGCTTTATTATACCATAACAGTTAAGGAAATGACGCTGGATTGATGTCTTAATGTAAAACCAATTAAGGACCACACGGTGCATCTTCAAGGCAAGTGCGCACTGGGACATCTTCAGTTGAAAAGTATTGTAATAAAATATTTGTAAAATAAAAGTTCTTGGTGCATTTTCTCTTGCTCGCCTGGCAAGCAAGTCTGTACGAAAATACAGTCGCAGTTCACCCATCGAGTTTAAAAATCACAAAAAAATATGTTGCAGCAGCTATCCTCAAAAAAAACATAACAAAAAGGAAATGCACCGAACGTACAATTTAAGATAATTTAAATATAATGTTTGTATAGTATAGACGAGATTGTGAGATAAATTATGGTGAAGGAAAGTTATTGCATGGGATGCGACAAGATGGTCCTTTGTTTAGACCTCGGTAGAGAGAAGTATATTATTTGTAGCCGAGAATAACAGTTTCGTTCGTCAAATATACACGCATTTACTTCCGCATATAGTACAATATTAGAAGATATCTTATGTTCTCAGACTTTTCATTGAGTTTAACAATTTCTAACAGGTTGTTTCGTGCTGCTGCACTCAGTCTGAGGAAGGTCTTCGATGAAGCTGAAAGATTTATGCACCAAGACATCGAAAACTTGTAAGTCACTCTAATTTCTGTTTTATTTTGTACTAGCCGTGCCCCGCGGCTTCGCCCACTATTATCAAGTTAAAAAGTAGCCTATGTGTTAATCCTAGGTATAATCTATGTACATTCCAAATTTCATCCAAATCCGTTCATCCATTAAAGCGTGAAGAGGGAACAAACATACTTACACACTTACACACAAACTTTCGGATTTATAATATTAGTAGAATAATTTAAAATGTACGCGAGTTTTCAAATTATTAGCAGTTACTCATATAATATAAGCTAAAAGAAAATTATGTTCACGTACAAGATGCAGCCAGGTGCGTTACCTATCAAGTAGGTGACAACTTATTAAATTATGTGCTAATTGTTACTTGAAATCAGATAAATTTAAATTTAATTCATGTTGTCCCAAGTGAATAAGCCGCTTGGACGGATTCACCCGGCTATGGACGGATTCACATTTCGATACGTTAATAAAACCATGTATCATTTTTTCGTCGTTGTGAGGGCTGTAATTTCGGCTATATTTTTAATTGTGCTATTCAACGTATAAGGCCTGCCATTAAGGGGTCGGAGAGATAAAATCAGGAAGTAGCGTTTATGGGAGGCTTTTATGCTGAGAAAACAAACAGGGGGCGGGACTAACGGAATCGTATGATGGACGTTTATTTGTCGAGTACCGTTTACAGACAATCGTAAAGGAGGCATGATCTCAGTTTAAGTGTACCATGAGTATTGCCGATCTGAAATAATTTAATACAGGGTTATGTCAATAAATCAATAATAAGATTTCGCAATAATTATATGGATTTCTTTTTTGGCGCGTTTCCCATATTGTTTTATGTTACTATAAAGGAGTCCAGTTATTGTAACAAGTTCCTAGTGAAGAAAAATGTCAGTCTTTGGCGATGCTATCGAGATAGGAAACAAACCTAAGGTTTGTAAATTACTTTAGCTATAAAATCCTTGGGGGATGCACGTTCAAATGTCTAGAAAGATCATCTAATTATGTAGATCCGTTTAAAATTAGACAAATAGTACTAGTACTTACACACAAACTTTTTTATTTATATTTACTTTAGATAATAATTTAAAAAATAATGTGAACGAAGGCGTTCTGTGTCAATGGCATTTTATTTTATTGTACGGGGCATAAAAGACAGTGGAGAAATATACCTTACAACCTTTTATGTATCTTACAACCCAAACTATTTTGGCCAAAAGAATGATACAGAACAGATAAATTCAATTTTAAATTGAATCAACAATTCAATTAGGATCTAGCAGACCGATCGGGCCACTAGAGGAAGCGCGGAACGTGGTCGAATCAATCAACCAATAAGTCCACTCGGCAATTGGCGACAAGTGGTCCGGGACGAGCGATTCGACCACTAGGACACAGTGTGTGTGTAGTGTGCAGTAGGGAAAGTGTACGATTATTTTTATCTGTGCCCCGCAGCTACACCTGCGGCGATAGCCCATTCTAAGTGTTACTATGACATGGCTTCTGCACCCTAGAATATCTCCTAAAAAGCTAGATATACAAAAATATTTACTATTTTGATTAAAAATATTGGGTACCCAACGGATCATAGTATCGGACTTTCACATTAACCGATCATAACAGTCGTTTCCATCTGATATCTAAGTACATAGTATAAATAAGCGTATTTTTTAAGTTTTGTTACTGCAATTTTCTGTGCAGGGCCTTTTAATTCGGAACAGATTGATGACTCTTCATTATGGACTTAATAGATTTTTATTAATGGTCGTCACGAAACCTCATACAAAGATTAATATGTTTGAGAGTGATGCATTGATGGACATTAATTGAAACGTAAGAATTTTTATTGGCTTGACAGGACTACAGGAGATATTGGTGCTAATTCTGTTGAGCACCGAACTAACCTAAACTAAACTAAAAATAAACTAATTTTAGTCAAAGAATACCTAAACGCTATTCTGATTTTACGTTGAACTTAATTTAAAAGTTGAAATGACAGGACTAAAATTGATTTTGACAGCAACCAAATGAATTGTATTCACAAGAGCCGCAATCACATATTCCTCCATTATAGACTTTGTAGTTCAGTATTTGCTTCATTAATTGCACGTGTTATTCTTTCAAGTATGGGATCACATAAAAAATAATCCAGACCTTTTTCATACAGACTAATTTGAGTTTAAAATTTCTATTTTTAGTCTTAATTTGACATAAAACTGTAAAACACGTACATCAGAATAAGAATTTGGTGCCAAACTTAATTTTAGTCTAATCTTGCATTTTCTGAATAGGTTTTGGACTAAAGCAGGACTAAAACTAATTTTAGGCTAGTTTAGTCTAATTCTGGACAACAGAATCGGCACCATTGACAGTGTAAGTAAGTGAATTTGGACATTCTAATATCCTAAATCATCAAATTTTATTTGTTAAAATTTTCTATATCTAAATTCTCTGGTTCACTGAATAATCACGAAATACCACAAAAGTATGTAGATAAAATTTGGTAGGGTACATAGCTTTTATTACTTATTCTTATATTTAGTTTGAGGGTCGTAAAAGTCAGCTAAGACAGAGTTTGTATGTCCACGCGGGCGAAGCCGGACCGATTATGTAGTCGTAATCTGTGAATACTGTGCTTTTATTCGGAGCAATTTTTATTTAACAATTTGACATTTAAATATTTATAATCTGAAGTTCAACGATCAGACTTACAACAACATTGACTTATTTAGCAATACCTACACAATGAATCATTATGAGTGCCACAAAAATCTCCGCTCATATTGAATCAGTGCAAATATGCATTTGTTAGCGCCATGTGTCGCGGTCATCGACCCTGCGTCTGCGCACCAATCGAAATAAATGGCGCTCCTGAAACGCGACGGGTAGGGCTCTGGAGGACTGATGTGGCTGTAAATGTGGATCAACTATAAAATGTTTGTGAAATAAAACGTCAGTCGTAAAAAGATCTGTTAAACTTTCGTCAAGGTTCAGATTACGTAATTAAATACTGGAAAAGCAAGAGGCGTTCAAAATTAGAACGATATTGATATTCTGTCAGGTCATCAGTCATTGAGCTGAATCACAGCCCTACGGCCAGAAATATTCTCCAGGGGAAGAGTGGGTTAAGTTCCAAGCATTGGAAATCCGAAGCAATAGTTTGCGATATTTTGTTTTCATATGACACAAAAGTTCCGAAAGCGCTTTGCGGTTTCGGAACTTTTGTGTCCTATGGGGGCGGCGCGGGCGGCAGAACGGGCGGAAAATTTACTGAGTTTTTTATTTTTAAAAACAACAATTATTATACATACGGGTACGGTAGCACTTACTAAAAAACAAGTTTAAATTATAATAATAAAAATAAAATATTCTGTCAATATTTGTCATGGTCACCCTACACCTGAAACGCATCCGGTATTGCATGGCTGATTTACGTGCGTCGTCGTATCATGCGCATACGCACTTTGAATGTTAGCAATTGGATTCATTGCCAATCGAACCTGATACATTCGATGCACTGATATAATATGATTACTAGCATTGAATTGAGTGCTTATACTAATAGTAGATCTCTGTGATAGTGACAGAGACTGGAGGGACCAAAGAGGACATACCTTCGAGAATCGCCAAAACCTGAGCAACCTTCAAGCAGCTGGCAATCACGGAAATTGACTCAGAGAGTTAAACTCAAAATATTTCGGTCTATTGTAAAAAATGGGCTACTGTATGGCTGTGTGACGTGGAAGGCCACAAAGGACATCTTGCATAAACACCAGGTCTTCGCCAACCGATGTCTTCGCCGAATTCTTGAGAGTGTCGAGTGGCCCAACTAAATCTCCAACGACCTGCACCAAAAACACTCACTGCAACAAAATCCCGATCGCAGATCAAACGCCGTAAATTGAACTGGATTGGCCACACTCTCCGAAGGAAAAAGGACACATACCGAGACAAAACTGGAATTCCTTAGGAAAGCGAAAACGTAGTCGCCCAAAGCAGAACTGGCGGCAAACAATCATTGCCGAAGCAGAGGTTATCAACAAGTCCTGGAGCGAAACGCGAAGCTCAAGACCGAACGGGAAGACAATACACTGTGTACGCCATCTGCCCTATCAAGGATAAAGGAACTTAAATGAACGATAGTAGATATATTGTTCAAATGTCTAGTATCCTGATATATCAAGTTCCACAATGTTCAGTGTCCTAAAAGATCCAGTATCAAGTTCTGTTTAAGTAGTAAAGTTCTAAAGGTACTGTATCAAACTAAATCTCTTATCTGTACACTAGTTGCCGTTCATAAACAGTGGTTACACGAGATTAGAGAACCAATTACATCACAAATGCATACTTGCGGCGGCAATTGGCCTGAATGTGGCTGAAACTCGACCCATACTACTAAGTATGGGACATGTGGGCTGCCCAATCGACACTGTTTCATCAAAGGGTATTTATTGATATCAACCGATTGATGTTTATGATTTAATTGATTTTCGGTAGTAAAATATTGATGAGCTTGTTGGTGCTGACTTAAATATTAAACGATTGAGTTTTTTTTGTATATATTCGCACTCACAGCTCTACTAAATTCAAAGACTTGTAAAGTGGGTGCAGGAGATATTTATCCTAGAATCATAAAATATGTTCCTTGAGAAAGAAAAATGTGTTCAGCCGAAAATCGAATAGGTGGCGTAGAAAGCAAAGAGATTTCCCTTCCGGCAACAGGGACATCTATATATTTTGTTGGAGAGATGTTCTTTTTTTATTTATCTCAGATAGGCTAGCCTTAGGCCTTTATCTCAAGGCTCATAGGTGATGCAAGGCTCATGATGTTGTGGCCGAGGAGGAACGTTCAGTTTTAGATTAAAAAATCTTTCATAAAAGAAAAAGATCCAAAAAACATTTGACCTCGACATTATTCAAACATATCTATAGAATTCAAACTAACAAATAGAGTCGTTCGCTAGAATTCAAATGACAATGACACTAGTTTTAGCAAATATGTTCGCGGAAACCGGTTTTTGTTTGGTATCGTCGTCGGTTTCCTAAAACATGCTGTTTATAGGTATGTTGAACCGTGTATTTGAATATTTTACGAGGTTTTGAAGTCTATTTGACGTATTTGCGTAAATACATCTTGATGATCATACTATAAAGATTAAAGTTTAAAGAAGTGTAAGGTACTACTTTTATTATGTAGATTAAAACAGTTAAACTAGAATAACAATCAAAATTTGATAAACATAAGTGCTGCCACACTCATAGCCACACACTGAATTCGAAGGCTTGTGTTGTGGGTGCCAGAAACATTCACATCCCACACACAATCACAACCAAAACCAGAAACAAATTTTCCTTGGGGAGAAAACTTGTGTTCCCATCGGGTATTAAACCCGAAAGAAGGCGAACGCGTATACAACTAAGCCAACGGGCAGTTAAAATTAATTAAAAAATATATAATGTTTTTCTTATTCAGTTTGTCTGTCTATTGCTGCTATGGACCATTTTTACCTTTTTCTATATTGCCGAAATTTAGTAAGCTACGTAATTTACCTCGTATACTTCTTGTAGGATATCTTACTAATATTATAAATCCGAAAGTTTATGTGTAAGTATGTTTGTTCCCTCTTCACGCTTTAACGGCTGAACGGATTTAAATAAAATTTGGAATGTACATAGATTATACCTAGAATTAACACATAGGCTACTTTTTAACTAGATAATAGCGAGCGAAGCCGCGGGGCACGGCTAGTATGTATGTATATACCCATCCTTTATTGCCAGGTCCCTTCAAGTACTTTGGTGTGTTTAATATTAACAGGGTATTCTTGTAAACCGGACAAGGGGAGAAAAAAACTAATAACTGCGAATATTGACTTTGAAACACAATCCGTCGGAAACGGTATCAAATCGCAACAGCGGAAGATTTCACTTGATATTTGAACGTCAAGCTTCAAGACCCTTTAAGTACGAGTACCTATTTTTGCTTGTATTGGAACCGCTTTATGTTACGACACTTGAAAATAGAATATAGTGATGCTTGCGAAATTGTCTATAAATAAAAGAATGAAAAGAATTGGTAAGCAGGCCAAACAATTGAATAGTAATGTATGTAGGTATGTACGACATACGGACGTGTAATCCGACCACATCTGAACGTGGAGCTCCGATTACTCATTGCAATTAGCATAGAATAGAATTAATTTATTGTCATACATAAAAAATACATCATTTAAAAATGTCATGTTATAGTGCATGGACTTGTCAAATATATTCATTGATTTAAGAGAAAAAATCACATGCTAAACAATTTTAAAGGTAGAAATATCCGAAATAATACACAACAATTCTGTTATTTTTTTGACGTACTGTATGCCTATCCCTCCAGACTCAATAATTATTCAAGATCAGGTATGAGGCATACCCAAAGAAGGCTTCAAATATTATTCCCAACACTAGTTTAGGAGTAACAACTCAGTCTTTACTTTTGCTGTTACTCAAGAAAGATTGCTAATATTATATGGGATGTCCCTTGAAAGCTTATTATTCAGGTAAAGATAAAATCGTCGCTTAAAGCAGAGCTTGAGTAGCTTAGCGGTTAGAGCAATTGGGCATGACACCTTATGGCCGCGGGTTCATAGTCCGCTCCAAGGGATATCTTTTCTTTCTAAATTTAATACTTTTAGTGGGCTAATGCTATTGAAACTGAAAATGAAAATTATCTGTTAACTCCACTTATTGGAAAAAAGGAGACAATAAATATTGAAATATTTTATTGTTGTATGAACTTATAAGAACCGAAATACATAAATTTTTGTTTTTCAAGTTCTGGGTGTGATGCGAGTGTTTCCAGCGCCCACGACATAAGTTTTCGAACTTAGTGCGGGGCTGTGAGTGTGAAAGCTAATTCAAAAATGAGAAATATCAACTCAACCGTCGTATCTTGCGAAACTTTGAAATCGAGCCATCTCTGAACATCAAACCATAGAACTCGTAATTCCGGTAAAAACTGGAAACATTTATACCGGAAATGGCTCATTCAGAAACGCCGGCTAATTTGCCGATGGACAAACAGACAAACAGAATAACAGACCAAGTGGTACACACAAGGTAGTGTAAACATCTGATTACAGTGCGTGGGCTTTACACAGTTGGCGAATCGGAGAATTCGTCGACTCAGGTGACCGTGGGTGGAGTTTTATGGAAGACGAATATTATATGGATGAATGGTCGTTGACTAAGAAACTATTATTTAGTGATTTAAATATTGTATTTAATAATGTAATTTTAATAATGTATCTAGTCTCTAACAAATAGTTAAAACGGTAACTAAATCGAAAGCGTCGGCTGAGCGAAGTAAACGATTTCGAAAATTTACTCATATTAATTTACTTAGCCAGTGATATCTTATTCAATTAACATTTATAAGTAGGTATACATTTAAAATGGAGGGTCTCATAAATAGTGTTACTATAGAGATAGGAGACAAACCTACTACGGCTTGAAAAGTGTTCCTGTAGGTGATGCCTACCACGTAAACAATAATTTAGAAACAAAACACAATCATAGCTCAAGTTTTTATTTATATAGCTTGTGCCATAAATGTTAAAATTACCTATATCACTATAATCACACTAAAGATCTTAGGGTACAGCAAAATATTTTTTATGGTCTCTAGCACGTCTATACGTGATAAAAGCAATTGATAGAGGAAATACGGAACATTTTGACACACACACACTAGGTAGTGTGTTTATCAGCATTGACCACATCATCACTTAGCAACAGTTAAGATAGTGATCAAACGCTAGCCTATCATAGATGCAAAAAAACAAAGAAAGCTATAAAGATTTATATTTTTTACCAAAGGAGGGTAATGCGTATGTCAGCCTATGTATCTATATGATTGTTCCTTTGTGGCGTCCTAGAGACCAAACGCGAGAACTGATTTTAATGCTTATTATGCTATTTTTCATTTAAAATGAACAGTAAAGATCTAAAACTTGAACTGCCTATTGGCTTAGTTGAGAGCTTGTTCGCCTTCTGAGCAGGGGTATCGGGTTCGATTCCCGGCAAGAACACAAAATTTCTCTCCAAGGAAAATTTGTGTTTCTGGTTGTGATTGTGTATGTGTGATGTGAATGTTTCCGGCACCCACGACACAAGTCATCGAATTTAGTGTGGGGCTCAGAGTGTGAAAGCGTTTATGAAACAGTTTAAAGTTGGTTAGCCACCATTGTCACTTAAATTTTAAATTTTTAAGTATAATAAAGCTGTGATAAAGTTCTCATATAATCGCATATAACAAACAATTCAAAGTGTTAAATAAAAAAAAAGTTAGTTTATTGTTACGCAGTCGAGTTTTTTTATTTTCTACCGACTTCACAAAAAACGAGGAAGTGCTCAAGTCGACCGTATTGTTTTTTTTAAGTGTGCTATCTTATAACTTCGTTCCACGTGATGCTTTTCAATTGGTCTCATTTAAATTTTATCAAGGTCTGATCAGTAGTTCTTGAAATTACGACCCAGTTGGCGCAGTGGACAGGTGTCCGCCCTCTGCGCCGTGGGTCCTGGGTTCGATTCCCGGCAGGAGCACAAATTCCTTCCCAAGGGATATTTGTGCTTCTGGTTCTGGTTGTAATGTGTGTGTGATGTTAATGTTTCCGGCACCCACGATACAAGTCTTTGAACTTAGTGTGGGGCTGTGAGTGTGAAAGCGTTTGTTTGTTTGTTTAATTACTCAGTATATCGACATAGTAGAAACAGAGATATCGACCTGTATTTACTTGATGTTAGAGCGTACGGTATCTTACCACTTTTACCAACACCATTGCTTAACAGTTTTAATATGAAAAATAATGTCCCGCTTAGAGATATATCAGTTTTAACATTGAAAAGGGCGACTACTGTCCTCAATTACAAATTGCAACACACTCATCAACCTATACCCCAAACCACTTTATAGGCGTTATTGTCAAATACATTTTGGAGAATCGAACCCACGCGCGGCCCTGGTAGCGGCACCCACTTAGCTGTCCCACGTCGAATATTGACTTAATAATGACTTAGGTACTTACATCTTATTACGCTTTATAGTAAGTGAGTTAGTGGAGATATGAACCAATTGAATGTATCGCTGTCATCGGCTGATATACCTTTACTGCTTAATTATTGCATTCGGATAAAATCCTACTAATATTATAAATCCGAAAGTTTGTGTGTAAACATGTAAGTATGTTTGTTCCCTCTTCACGCTTTAACGGCTGAACGGATTTGGATGAAATTTAAAATGTACATAGATTATACCTAGGATTAACGCATAGGCAATACTTTTTAACTTAATAATAGCGGGCGAAGCCGCGGGGCACGGCTAGTTTGATATATATGCGGAACAAGCGTGGCTTAGTGGTAGGTCATCCGACTTAAAATCTTATATACCATTTTTTTTATTACATAGGTATATCTCAAGTAAAATATGGAGTTAGCATTAAAGCTTAAAAGGAAAACCATCATGTGTAAGGGACTTGATATACAAAACTCCTGAGGCGCGCATATGGAAAACAGATGTAACTGACATTTTTGTCAAAATTGAGTTATATCTCTCATCAGAAATATTTTTACTGTTTAGTATATCTTATGACTTGTAGCAGATACGTCTTAATTAAATGTAAGATTTAGCAGGTTGCGTTTGAATATTTTAAAGTAAAACATATGCGTCAAATTTTTCTGATTCCAATAATGTATGTAACTCGATTTTGACAAAAATACAGATACAACCTTTGTCCTTACGGCAGTATACAAAACGGCAGCGCGGGAGGAGTCGCGAGCGCTTTGTATATCATGTCCCTAAGAATTAAGACAATGAGGAGATTTATTTAACAGCCCCCATTTGATGCGTGGTGGATTATGGCATATCCTCGAGTCCCAGTAGTGGGAATAATTTGAGTTTTAAAGCAAAAGTACCTCCATCATACCCATATACAATAAGCAATACGTTATTTGTGACTTTTGTAAAACATCACAAAAATACTTTTTTATGTCATTGAGAGACGATACGAGCAAGTCGCTCGCCTGATGATAAGCGTACTCTTGCCCATTACAGTTGCGTGCCACCCATGAGTTATAAACTAAATAATTCGAACTCTTGCTCGAAAAACACTACTCTTTTCACCCGGAGATATTATAAGTCAAATCTCTTTACGCCCTATAATTTCATTGGAAACGGGCAATGCTAAATCCGAAATTTTATAATGTCTGCATACTACTGCTTGGCAGTTGGATGTATGGCAATGGTACTACCCCAGGCAGACTCTGCAAAGGAGCCCTATCATTACATAACCAGGAATAGTAAAACCTAGTATACACATGCGCGTGGGCATCATGCACAATTCTCTATTTGGCGTGCGCCAGATGGCGGATAGCGCACGGATTCATCTCGAGACATGTCCCGAGATCGTGCGCACGAACGCCGAGCGCACCCGCGGGAGTTCACGTGTTTTATTTGGTCACGTGAGCAGATTTATCTGAAGGTTCATTGTGTGCTTACAATGGTAAAGATGCTTCTGTGGTTCTGGGAGGTTTATTTATTGTGAGGTCCGACTTGTTGAAGTAGTTCACACGGTTGTTTGTATCAAGTATAAACGACAAATAAATATAAACATACATATTATATATATTAATTATGCCTAAATCCATATTTATGTACCTGGCTAACAAAACGTACTACACATGCTCGTGGTGCCCCTGCTGATCAACAACGAGGATCTAGTGAATCACAAAAGTATTCTTAAGGGGATATTCTAAGAGTGATGACGTCAAGCAGGCGGCCGGTCTAAAATTCTTGCCAAATTGTTTTACGACATTGATTTACAGGTGACATAGGTAGGGCCGATCCAGGTGGAAGATGAATAAGAAGACTGGCAAGATGTGAAAGCGTGATCCTTTTGCAATGCATGGTTCACATAATCTAAACGTCAGCAATACAGTAAAGCTAGAAAAAAACTAAACGTGAGCATGGACTCCGCGATAATGGGCACGGAATAGGTTCCTGTCTCAAACAAGCTCTCTACAATCGCGTATCTACCATCCCTCTACAATTACACAATAAAAAACAAATAATCTAAAAAGAACCTCAATTTAAACCATGCTAATTAAATATTGGTCTCCATTAAATCTTTCAACACCGATAAGCACAAAGAGAGTACTGATAAAAGCAGTGATAACCGCTGATAAGCAAAAAAAGCGGTTTTGTTTACAGAAGTCGCTTACAACACTGCTCTTGTGAAATTCATGGAAGATATTATGTACTAGTGATCCGCCCCGGCTTCGCGCGGGTGCAATTTCCAGTGGATTAAAAAAGTTACATGCAAGCCTTGTCCTGACAATTACGAACACAACAAAAAAAAATACAGCCAAATCGGTCGAGCCGTTGTCGAGTTTTTGTGTGACTAACAACGTCAATTTATTTTTATTTATATAAACTAGTGATTCGGCCCGGCTTCGCCCGTAGCGGACCCCTGCAGCGCCATCTGCCGGGCTGATTTGTGAATCTAAACCAACCAGGGCGCCACCCTAACGCATACAAAAAAATCATTCAAATCGGTCCAGCCGTTTAGGAGGAGTTCAGTGACATACACACGTACAGTAGAATTATTTATATATCTATATATAAAGATATAGACAATAGAAATGGAGCAAAAAACGCCTCTTTAAAACGAATCTTTTCGAAATGAGAAACTCTTTCGCTTTAAAAGTAGGTAAAAAAAAAATTAGGTCTTCTCGGATTTTTATTCATACATAAATTTTGAGTTCACCCAAAAATCTCTTCGACCATACTTTTTTCCGTTTTTGATCTTTTACGCGATTTACATGTGTTTTTCACATGTATCGATTGTTTTCCTGATATTCATTTGCTATTCCAGATTTCATTTGTTTTTTCCGGATTTTCTTCATCTTTATTTTTGCTTTTTTGGAATAGTAGTATCCGTAAATAATATAACATACCACCAGTCGGGGTGGCAATAACCCGGGTAAATGTTTACGTTCTACTTACTGGTAGTAAACTTGGCAGCACGAGAAATAAACAAAAGAAATTGTCATATTTTTTTAATTATTATTTTTTCAATTGAAGTCTCTACATCAAGGTACTAATTAATAATATTCAATTAGGTCCATGCTAAAGTATGGGCACAATTATTATACGTTACCTATGAAAACATTCTCATCGCAAATACCTCGTAAACTTCACTCTCTGTAGACTTATATCTTCCTAAGTTATAAACCTGTGACCTGTACTAATAACCCGTCCGTTTGTCGGTCTGTACACTTGCACCAATTAGAAATAATTGGCCGATTCGTCGAGGAGGTATGGCCGATTTGGATGAGAGGAGTCTAATTCATGTGGTGTCTAGAAATGGTTTGTAAATTGGATTTATTACTTACATATTTTCAATTGGATGAAAGGTTTAAAATTCTTAAGGTTGATTTACTGAATGGTTATTATATTATAACTTATGTAAAATATTTAACCATTTTATAATAAACCGAGCGAACAGAAGGTCTATAAGTGAAGTTTTCAGCACTTTTTCCACTTTTTCTGTCCGGACGGATGCGTCCGTCTGTCTGACAGAGAAAATACTTAGCTTCTAAACCAATCAAGTTTATTTTAAAAAAATCTCACACACAATAAATAAAAATACAAAGGGATTTTTTTTACTATTTATTTTTCAATATACCTTTCTTTTTGGAGATCTTTGGGGAAGGGCTATATCCAGCAGCGGGCTTCTTGTGCCTCAGTTGACGATGATGATGATTTTTCAATGCGTATTATATATTTCTTATTAACAATTTAGCAAGACAGCAAAATTGCTGTTTTTGACCTAATTTGCCTCAGGGACCATTTTTAACTGTATCCGGCTACATAATTAAAATACAGCCTGTCAAAATCTATTAAACCATAAACACGAGAGTATTACTGAAAACAATTAAATGCCGATAACTCAAACAGGTCACCTCTAATCAATGAGGAATCATCAGAATGTCAGGTATAGCCTCGGGTTCCATCCCGTCGGTCGCGCACCGCGCCGGCCGATCGATTGCGCGCCGGTGCCGGGCAGGTATTGCGCCCACGTGCGCCCACGCACAGCCTACAGACCTACATCCAACTATAGAAACAAACAGAAACATAAGTTGGCACTAGAATAAATAATCTATTATCTGTCTCAATCAGCTATAACATACGCTTTGATCAAATTAAGAAAACAACAAACACAGCAAACACATTCATATTCACACTGAGTTCAAAAACTAGCCCGAAATAACCGGAAGTATTTAAATTATACAAACAATACAAACGTCCTTTGGGAAGAAAAAATATACTCTGGATCTGCGGCGGCCTAAGAATCGAAGACATGCAACATCTACGAGTACATCGCCAATCGGGTTGTTATATATCAGTATACAAACATCAATATTTTGGAAGAGAACCACTACGTAGAAACACAACAACTTATTTTGCCAAGCAAAAAGTCCGCAGAAGAAATTTAGAACTTGTGAAGTCGCGCATAATATAGTGAAAATATCCTTTAGCACACTAACGTGTAGTTAATCGTGAATTGTCTGAAGTTACCGCTACCTCAGTCACTGACTCACATTCCAGAGTAAGTGTCGTAATCGCTTATCAGGCAATTAACAGATCGAATTACAGGGCACGCGGATTAGCAGGGAAAGTGGAGACGGTGAGGTCACCTCGGAGGCATGCGTGAGCTGATTTCTAAGGACTATAAATGAATGTAAGTAGGGTTTAAGTGCATCATTTACAGGTAGAATCGACAAAATGAAATTGGTGTCAATGATCCCACAGATGTCTAAGCTAATTGCTGGACGGTTGATGTTGGTGAATTGATTCAAGTAATATATTGTAAAAGTAATAAGCACGCTTGTTTTCCTTCCATAAATAACTTTTTAATATTATAAAATATAAAATAAATTTAGAAAAAATATTTTAATTGCTAATTTGCTTTTTATTGCTTAAAAATCCTTCTCTTTTCGAGATAAAGAGAAGGATTTTTTAATCGTTGAACACAGATTGACATAAATTGTGTCGGATCAAAAGCGAAAGTGAAATCAGAAGAAGTTATTTATTGCCACGAAATTAGAGCGTGGACGTGAATAGAGAGGTGTGAAATATGTAGAGCCAAGTTATAGGTTCAAATTATTTGACGAGTTTCTCATAACACTATGGTCATACTTACTTATAATTCGTTTTCAATTTAAATTTTTCATTTAAATCATTTTAATTCATCTACGGGGCAATCGCCTACTCCTAAAACTAAACTAAAACAATATAAAGCAAAGACCCAAGTTACCTACAAAGCACCGAGCTTCGCGCGACGACGCGACGCCTCAACCAGGCGCTCTGATATTTTTTTAAAATAGAATGAGCTCCCGGTCCCCACGGACCCAGAGTCTCAACACTAAACGGCTCAAATATTTATAATTCTTAAACAGCATACCAACAAGAATTTGATCAAATTTATTTAAGATAATAATTAGTAATTATTTTGAGACAAACGATTCTCAAAATATTAGGCCGTCGATAAACACAGCGGGAGGCAGATTAATGACATTATAAATATTGCAAAAAACATCTGGAAAGGAATGTTAGAGATCGCACATTACGCTGAGATATAGATGGAGGTACTAAGCATGTATGGTTGGAACAAACAATTTTTATTGCAACAAGACTAGGTCTAGATTTATTTCATAGTAAAAATTCAAAACAGATTTTTATTTGTCAAAAAAATACCTTCCAACGAAAAAAGAGACAAACTTTAGCTGCATAATCCTTGCCTTACGAGTGCCTGTAATTTCGCGAATCTCGCGGTAGAGTCAGCCTCTTTGGGGCCCATGTGAATAAACGATTTTGATTTTGATTTTGACCACTGAGTCTATACTTTTTTTTTATTTTTAATTGACAAGGTTTTCATTTATTCTTATCTAGAGAATCGGGGCTTGAATTTTGATTTCATATTAAGTAGGAATTGAATTTTAGAATCGACAACATCATCATACTCACCTAAGTACTCACCGTGAACCTTTTTCAGTATAAAATAATACGTTACATCAGATGACACTATAATATACATATACGAAGGTAACTCTGTCTGTTTATCATATATTCCTATGAAGATTCTCATATCAAACAGATTTCGACAAATATTTTTATTTAAGGTTACAAAATTATGCATTTTAGGAGACATTCTGATACCACCCCTTTAACGTCAGCGACATAGATCAACGTTCGCATACACATGCGCCAATTTGTTCGGCGACCACATCCGGCGATTGTTGCCGTGCATTTAGTTGGGAATTCGCTCACGCGTCAGCGCAGTTACGTCTAGGACATCCTGTGACACTGTGACCCCTAGTATGGAGTTGTGCGATTTTTTGCGAGTTGTGATTGTTAACACGCTTCGTGCGAATAATTATAATTAGTTTTATAATGTGCAGTTACGCGTATTTGGAGACCACCAACAAGCGATCGATTACTATAGCTGATGTGTCGATTCAGCCTTTGTTGTAGTTATACTGGACTGGTCTCATCATCAGGCAATGGACGCATTCACATTCATACCCCTGCACTCAATTTGGAACCTTGTACCGTAGGTTATGAAAACCAAAATTTCACGCAGAACCATGTAAACTTACTTCAACACATTGCCTGTGTTTGTTTCCTGAGCAGTATAATCTGGGTATCTCAAAGTCTAGAGTAAATAGGTATCTTCCAGGTAAGCATGTTCTAATTTCGGCCGCTACGTCACTTTCCGTCGGGTGAGATAGTGGTCAAATTCTTGTCCTAGATAGGCAATCCTACTAATATTATAAATCCGAAAGTTTGTTTGTAAGTGTGTTAGTATGTTTGTTCCCTCTTCACGCTTTAACGGCTGACCGGATTTGGATAAAATTTGGAATGTACATAGATTATACCTAGGATTAACACATAGGCTACTTTTTGACTTGATAATAGCGGGGAAGCCGCGGGGCACGGCTAGTAATAGTATAAAAAGACTGACCCTTGGAGAGCATTGATCAATTCATCTCCATTTTCATATAATTTTTTAGTTAATATTATTGATCTCATCAATGACAATCCTATTAATATTATAAATCGAAAGTTTGTGTGTAAGTGTGTGCGTAAGTGTGTAAGTATGTTTGTTCCCTCATCACGTTTTACCAGCTGAACGGATTTAGATGAAATTTGGAATGTATATAGATTATACGTAGGATTAACACATAGGCTACGTTTTAGCTTGATAATAGCGGGCGAAGCCGCGGGGTACGGCTAGTAACAAATAAATATCGTCGCTTGTCCGTCTAACTACCAGTAGTACCAGTAGTTATATTGTTAAATTGATCTTCTTTGTTAATACTGCAGTAGTAAGTTCTTAGATGGTGATTACAATTTGCCTTTGTATATAGGGAAATATTAATTTCATATGTACAACCAAGTTCTATATATATTTTAATAAACATCTACATGTGACATTTACAAACAAAACTGTTTGTAAATGTCACATGTAGAATACGTATTGTGCAACCTCCAAATATTTAACATGCTCTTTATTTAGTCTGCGGAATGCCGCATCCCATGAACATGGACCGTGATTCACGGCGCTGCATTGTTGTGAGAAATATTCGAACAGTTTTACTTTATTTTCGGCACTAATCGGAATATAAGAGTTTTGGACTGGAATGCGCATATTTTATCGCTAAAGTGTCAGTTTAAACAGATTTTTTTAAATAGAAATAGAGACTGATGGAATGTTCTGAATTGCATCCATCGATTTTCACTCTGCATGAATACCTAGAAGACAAACATGAGTCCAAAATGGCTTTCTCAAATTCTAAATTTGCACTCGCTCTAATAGTTCTGTAACGAAACATTGCATCGTGAGAAAACAGGCATTTACAAGAATCATAAAACTTGAGGACTTTTTACTTTTTATTGGATTATGATCAAAACTGTCTCTCCCTGAGGCGTTAAGTCGGATATAAATGCTCTGATGATAATCCAGAAGACTAAAATTCTTCTTCCAATAACTCTCTTTGCCAGTATACATACAAGCCCTCATTAAACAGCCGGGCAGCAAAATTAATCACAATTTACTTCATAATGCCCTTTCTCAAGTTAATTTATCTTGACAGTGCAGCGAGTGCGCACGCGCAGCCCCATCTGATTTATGCGCGAGCTGTGAGCAGATACGCGCGCGTTGCAGTGTCTCGCGGGACCGAGTGGTTACTGTCGGATTGATGGCTGCTTGTACAGAATGAACAGGAATAGAGAATGGTTTTTCTCAAGTAATTGCCTGTAATGTTTTGACGACGCGTGTTACATATTATTATAATACTGGCTTGTTAGAGTCGAACGTCAAAGTGTCTGAAGAAATAGGGCACTACTAGAGGTTGGGATAATTTAACATCAAAAACACGTTCTGCATTCGGTTTTTTTTTTTTCGTTGAAAGCATTTTCTGTAGAGTAACGTGTAAGGCGGAAATTGGGTTATATATTAGTAGAGTTAAATATCATATAACAAATAAACGAACAAACTCTTTTATACACAGCTCCACACATCACACACAATCACACGCAGACCCAGAAACATAAATCCTTAGGGAGAAAACTTGAGTTCCAGCCGGAAATCGAACCCGATACCTGTTGCTCAGGCAGACGCGCCATCAATTGTGCCAGTAGGAAGTTCAAAGTATCTATTATGATATATTCATTATCAATTCTCAATCAATGTCGATTTATGTCAGACATATTGTCACATTTGTGATTTTAAAATGTACAAAATACAAACTATTTGATAGTCCATACATTATGTCATGAAGATTGTTAAAAAATTAAAAGTGTTAATTGCGGAATCATAACTCTTACTGTATAATCAAAGGTCAGCAAGATGCAGGCCTCGCCTAGTTTGGGACTCATAATTGAATTCTAACATCAAAAAAAAAAGAAAATGTTTATAATATTTAGTTTAGAAAATATAATATCAGAATATGTTATTGATTTGTCAACAATAAATTATTATAAAGAAAGGTAATCAATAAATTATTTAAATCAATTAATTGCTCTCCAGACTAAACCAAACATCTCTACAAAAAAAATTGCTGTTTCATCAATTAATAATTTATAATGGCATTTTCTTAAGCTAATTTTAAAATTGAAATAAGGAGGTACTTTCAAAAGCATAATTTTCACTACTTAATGAATAGTCTCGAATTTAGAATTGAAGAAATATGCATGAAATTATCTAATTAAAACCTTTCAGTATTTAGTACTAAAAATTGTCATTTCTTTATTGAGATCGTATTTGAAAAGCTACAAGTTCAAAGTATATATAAACTAGACATCATATCTACGGTATACTCAGTCAAGATCAAAACCACCAGATTTTAGAATCTTGATTTCAAAGTAAGTACCCGACTCTACATTTATCATTTTCTCATTTATGATAGCAATAACAAACGAATGGTACAATTTGATACATGTAAATGACAAAAGTGGACTTAAATAACGCCGAGCTCGGAAGCTCGGCATTCGGATTATACTGTAAATGATATGTTGAAATAAATACTTTAAATTCAATCAAAAATAATGCGAACTATGTTTTACGGTAAATAATCCAACCAAAAACTTATAATTTGGTCACCACAATAATTAGATATTTCATGCAATATTATGTGTAATAATATTATAGAGATGACCAGAGAGGGTCGAATCGCTGTACCCAAACAATACAAGCTCTAACGAAACCTAGTGTTGGGGACAGAGGTTCACGAAGGTACTTTATGTCCTAGTTTTAGTTTTAAGATTACGATTTTTTCTAAATAACTATGTATCACCACAATTTAAAAAAAAATAAAAAAAAATATTTGTAATTTACCAAGACTGAAAACTTTCGTAACTTCTTTAGGAATAGTATATAAATTCATCTACTCACTCAGCATTTTATCGAAAATCATTTCTTGGCAGTGCCGCAAAGGTGCGGATCCCTGGTTCTCCGCTCGGTAGTCACGGAACCCTGGCAGGCAGTTGTACACCGCCCCCGGGCGGGTCACGTTGTACAGACGAGTCGGCGGCTCATCTTCTGGCGCACCCACCAGGATCCTGAGGAAACAGATTGTATAAGTTGATGAGCATGAACTATAAGCATTCACTTTAGATATCTGCAGTAGTATCTCTGAGAAATTATAATTGTCTCTTGAGATTTAATACTTACTAATTCAGGTTTAATATTTAAATCATGTTTAAGTAGCAAAATATTGTCTTTTAATCTCTGATAAGCTTGCGTTGGACCACTATCTCATATGTATTATGTATACCTAATATGCTGATTGTTTTTTAAACTGTTAAATAATACTTGTACGGACAGTAAGGCCCGAATTCATTAACATATAACAACAGTTAACTTGACTACTAGACTGGAATGATAACAAGTGTTCAAGCAGTGGTTATGTGTTTATAAACGCGGACAAAATAGGCTCATCTGATTCCAAATTAACTTTAGTAATAAAATATAACTAATTAGACAGAAAGCTGTATCTATTTGGTTAGGTATATAGTTGTACATTAATGTACATACAGTAGGAGTAATAGCACTATATATATTATTTCGATGAATACAGAGACGTTATCAACCCACTTATGACAAAATTATGATATGCATACCAATTAAATAAATAATGCAATATAATTATAATAAACATAATAATAAACATTTATTGACATAAGTTTTTACATAAAATTTTATGAATCCATAGGCTCCTGAACTAGTGTTAGAACACTGTGTTTCAGGTGCCAGTGGCTTCTCCCAATAATAAGTCTTATTATATCTTATTACGTCACAAATGTATAAATAATTAATGTACCTAACATTAATTTTGCGTAAACAATATTTATTAATAGGTTGTGGGTGTGGGTGTGTGTGAGGGAAATTATTGTAATAAACATGACCATATATAGTCAAAGCTATAAACTTTCCTCAACAATTACACTGCTGGATATAACTACTGCATATAACTGCTGGAATATTGAAATTATTTATACATTTATATTTTTTGCTTCATAGTCGTTCCCTGGTAGTCCATACATTATATGTATATACAGTGATTATTTATTTTATGAATAATAATCTAGTTTTCTTCCGATTACAGTACAATTTGTTTTATTATTTATATTAACAACGTACATAATAATACTACAAGGAAACAATATAAACTATTTGTCTTCATATCTAAATTTATTTTCTCGGTATTTACTCACCATTATGGTCAATTAAACCACTGAATATTTATACTTTTTATTGAATACAATTATAACGAAGGTGCTCGGATTATGTATGTGTGTATGTTTGTTCCAGTTAAAGTGACCGCATATTAACTAAAATTTAACGAATGTTTACTTATAAGTCAATGAATAGAGATATATAACAAGATATCAATCCTGTAAGGTACGAAATTGTAACAGGTAAAATTGTAGATAAACAATATTATATTTTTTAATTAACTAAATCACTCGGCATTCACTACTGTGAATGCCGAGTGATTTAGTTAATTAAACAATTACCTATTATTACCTTATTAACCTATCCACAATTATTGAACCGCAATTATACACGACTTAATAGCATATCAACACTATATTGTGTATATATATATACTAGCTGCGCCCCGCGGTTTCACCCGCTTTGATAATGATGAAAAGTGATGATGATGATGATGATGAAAAACAGATGTTGGCCGATTCTCATAGATACCGGATAAGCACAAAAAATTTCATCAAAATCGGTCAAGCCGTTTCGGAGGAGTATGGCAACGAAAACTGTGACACGAGAATTTTATATATTAGATATGTCATCCCAAATACATGTTTACTCTTACAAACTTTGTATCATAACTGGTGAATATTGCTCCTCTAACCCCATTGTCCAATATCACTTCATTGCTACCAGCTCCTGCTGCCATCGAAGGAAGCGGGTCACGCCATCAGACAGACCAGCTGGCACGGTGCCAACACGCAAATAGCGCGGGTTCAATCCCGGTCGGGACCGCTCGCCAATCGTATTTCTATAGCACTGACTCACTGCTTGCTTTGAATCATGGAAAGTGAGATGAAGGATGCAAGAGAGTTCGATTACTGTTTAGAATGAGTACGTGTGATGCATTAAGTTATGACTTATTCCATGATTAAATATTCTATCTTTAATATCATTGGATCAACAATAATTGAAACGCAAGCAAAGCTTAAAAATCCGACTTCACCGCTTTATCTTCGGAACCCTTGATCAGATTAAATGAATTAAATATGCATTATTGAGGATAACTCAAAAAATACTGATCAAATTTAAATTGGATCATATGGGAATACCAGCTCTCAAATAAAAAAATAATCATCAAAATCGGTTCACCAAGAAAAAGTTAAGAGATAACACATAAAATAATACAGTCGAATTGAGAACCTCCTCCTTTTTTTGAAGTCGATTGATAAAAAAATATTATTGAAAGACATTCTACAACCGTTCTAGTGAAAAAAGCGTTTTAGCCTAGCAAACAGCTTTTCTAGCTAGTCGCGTCATCCAAAATGTATAGTAAATTGTAAACACTACCTAAATTAACATTTCAGCACATTTAAAATTCATAGTAATGATTTAAATAACTCTAGTTAAAATATCTCCCAGAAAATGAAACTAAAACAATATGTGCCGCGTTGTCGTTTTAATATAGTTGTCTAATAACATGGGTGTAAACAGAACATGTCTAAATTTAAATAGTAATAATTCCATGACCAGACTAGAAAGTTCAAAGTTCTCCGAGATGGATTCGTCAGGCATAGGTGAGGAGCTGGAAATAGTCCCCTTTCCGGAGACACAAATACGCGTCACCGGCACAACATTACACCGACACACTGGGGACACATCCGATCTGTGCGTGCGTAGCTCGTAATATCAAATATTCGAGGGCAGCTTTCAACAGGTTATAAATGTAAATTATCAATTAATAGAACGAAATTAACATTTATGAAAAAGTTATTTAAATTATATATTTTTAATCTCCTTATAAAACATACGTTTTTTGTTAATTGTGCGCATTCGCCTTCTAAGCAAAAGTTCAATTCCTAGCTGGAACACAGGTTTTCTCCTCAAGGAAAATTTGTGTTTCTGGTTCAGGTTGTGATTATGTGTGTACACACACACATGTGATGTGAATGTCTTGAGACACACGATACAAGTAATTGAACTTGGTATAAGGCTGTGAGTGTGAAAGCGTTTATGTTATTTATTTATTTTAGATATAAATTGGTATACAGTTTGAAGCTTAAAGGTTTTTACACTAATTAATGAATTCTACAACTAAGGGCTAATTAAGTCCCGAAGAAGTAAGAATCTCAAAATCTTGTCACATTTTTCGGAAGTTTAGCTGACTGTACAGTCCTGTTTTTAATTAAAAAACGAAATCTATACATTTTACTGTAATATAACCCTTCGTGGTTATTCGGACAAGATTATCTGCAGGTGCGTGACTCGCATCTGTTCACATGTGGAGTCTGCCAGCACCTGGTTTGTTTTACAAGTTTTTTATGGTTCTCGATGTAAGAACAGCGTCTTGTTGACTCGGATAATTATATGTTACACTGTGTTAAACACATATTGTGAAAGAAAATGATCAGATTAGATTTTAAAATGATAAATAAATCGTTATAATAATGATGTATAATAATAATAATAATTGGACATATTAGTCGTTTAACCAGGTGGACGTGATTAAATGTGGAATAACTGTCAAAATCAATCGTCAAACAAATGTTATTCCATACCGGCGGGGAATAAATACTGTATACTATAGAATTTAGCAATGAATTGGAAACTTATCTTTAACTCCTTGCCCGAGTCGGTGTTTCCTGATGAGTACAATATGGGAGTCTTCAAGTCACGAGTGAATAGGTATCTTCTAGGCAAACTTGCTCCATCGTCGACCACATCGTCGCTTACCATCAGGTGAGATAGTGGTCAAAAGTTTGCCTATCAAGAATAAAAAATAAAAAAAACACCTTCTCGTGTTACTTATTTTGACAGATTCGAGATAATGACAGATTCGAGATATGGCCACTATGAACGCATTACCCGACCTATTGGCATATGTGTTAGATGCATGTCAAATCGCATCGGGTAGGGAGTTGTGGCGGCCTCGCACACCCAAATTAGTACCACTTCTTACCTAATACGTATGAAACGGTACTTTGGATTAAACTATTACTGTGCTTAAGATAGATTGCATTGAAAGTGCTTATATTGAATAAAAAACCGCATTAAAATCTGTCCATTGATAGAATTTAAAGAGAATACAGAAATACATTCAGTCCCTCGGAGTTATTATATTACTTGACACAGACAAAAGCATAAAACTTAAAACACACCGCTTATTTGGGCGATGGTTAAATATACCTTTCATATGTTATTTTATCATAATTGTCCTTTGATTCAGACCTACAGATTTTGTAGTTAATTAGATATATTTCCATGCACGATAAAGGCTGCCTGCCAAAAAAACATTCTAATAAATATATATGAAGCTGCAATTTTAATATCAATTAATGTTTAACCATATGGCTATAAATTCCAAAAGAAACAGCTAAATAAACAGACGTAACCCGTCTACAATGTACCTAAATGGTTTTATTTTTAATGCCTGCTCATAATATCCAGGTTCACTCAATGATTGTTCAGGGCGCTCCCTCGTCCCTCGGGAAGGAAATGAATGCCACATTTATGGATTTACACTCCATCGAGGGGAAACATTGTGTCTCGGGACACAATGTAGTCACAAGCATGCAGGGTTGATTGCTCTACGTCGATGTGTGCTAAGATTCGACTATTTGTGATGATTTACTATCACATATATCAGATCGTGAAGTGCTGGCAATACTTGTGTAAATGAACGTACTACCAACTGGACACTTTTTTGTTTCAAATTAGGATAGGCCAACGTTTGACCAAGAGCTCGTCTTCTTTATTGGCACACTGGCCAAGAAAGCAAATTAATCATCAGATAGTACTTTTCACGATAAAGACTCACATTTGCGGCACGCATACATGTGGCATATCTTTATATACATAATTCTTCTATACCTGTGTATGTGATTGAAATGTATGTATTCTCCCAAACGGCTGGACCGATTTTAATGATATTTTTTCTGTGTGTTCCAGTAGATTGAAGAATGGTTTAGATTTACAATTTGATCCGGCAAATAATTTTTATTTATCAATGTATTTAATAAACGGGTTCGCTAGATTACTTATATTATACGTTGTTCTTCTATTTCGTTATGGTTCAGTGTTTTACACAGTAATTTTAATAGTAACTTTTTTTAGTCTAAACGCATTCACACTTACAGCTCCTCATTAAGCTCAAAGACTTGTATCGTGGGTACTGGAAACATTCACATCAAACACACATTACACCCAGAACCAGAAGCACAAATGTCCTTTGGGAAGGACTTTATAATAAATGATTTAAAACATAAATTTTTAAGTATTTCTACAGTCAAGATATCCTCATATTTTGGAGCAAATAGATCCACCTTGGCGGAGTTGACTAAATATTACATCAAGACTTGCTAATAACCATAAATAGAGAGATGACTCGAGTACAGTCATCGCAAAACGCCAAATAAATAATGTTCATAGAGATGACATCATAAATTTATCATTGAAGTGACAAAAACACATAAAAGTGTCTTCAATAAGTTCCTTATAAAAAAGACTAGTAAAAGTGATGACACGTCTTGTAGAGTTTGAATTATTAAGACCCTAGGAATTTCAATCATTAATTAACAATCAGGCAGGTCCCTCTTCGCCGTGGGGCCTAGGTTAGATTCAAGCCAGGAGCAAAACTTTCCTTCCTGAAGAAGATTTATGCTTCTGGTTCTGGGTGTGATTCTGTGTGATGTGAATGTTTCCGGCACGATAAAAATATTTGAACTTAGTGAGAAGCTGTGAGTGAGAATGCATATGTGACGTTTATTGTTTGCCTTATATGTAAAGATGAATAAAATAAAGATGATAATTTATTGGTAATTAAACCAGTGTATTAAATTCTATTTAAAGAAAGCTCTTGAGTTCTACTTACAGTTTTAGCGGCTATGTAATGCACTACTAATATTTTATAGAGCAATTAACGCAACAAAGTTACAGAACAGCTAAACCACATTGATATATACAGGATACTTAGCTAATTAAGATTCTCTACGCGTGAACTTAACTGCAATCCAGCATTCCAGCCGTTTGTTTCCTTTGCCAACATTTGCCCTTAGTTAGGGACAACATTATTAAAAAGTCAGGTAGAGTTTTAGTTGTATCTTTAAGTTCAAACTCGGTGGTAACTCAAGCACAGCGGCAAGTGGCAAGCATTTTACAAATGGCATTGTTTCCAGCGAAATTATAGCGAATAAAGAGATTTCCCATCATATCTTAGGGTAACGGATGAGGACATTGCATTGCCACGTAAGATACCAGAGTAATCCATTTGAAAATGGTAAATCATGACGCTTTAGGCGGTTCTCGTCTCTCATTTGATTTGATTTGAAAGCTTACAAAAACCGACTTCAACGCTTTATCTTCGGAACTCTTGATCAGATCAAATTAATTAAATACGCATTAAAGTCATTCAAGTCTCAATCAAATTTAAATAGGACCACACGGCAAGGTCCAGCTTTCAAATAAAAAAAGAATCATCTAAATCGGTTCTCCTAGAAAATTTTCTGAAATTAAAAACATTTTTTTTTTGAATTGGTATTGTATAAATAGTTCTGGCTCCACGGAATGATCTGTGATTGGGGCCCGCACATTGGACAGTTTAACCCTGCGCTGCACTGACGCAATGAAGCGTCGAACGCAATCAGTCGTCCATTGTCCCGCACAATAGAGATCGCATCGGCGATACAACATTAATTATAATACGTGGACAATGCACTCTACTCATTATTAGCTACAATTTTAGGACTCACATACCTATAGGTAAATATATCCGTTATGCAAAGAAAACATGCGCATACTTATTAGACAAACATTCTATTGTTAGTGATAAAAAAATAGATAGCCATTAGAAAGTCGTTAGATAATGACAAACAATTTAGTCACGTATAATACCTATATGTATGATCTACTATACGTAGTCTTTATTGTACTAAAAATAGGAATATCAAGTGATGTGTGAGTGTGCGTGTGTATATTTAATTGTGGCAGTTGGTAAGATTTGCTTTCTACACTGCCTGTATTTAGGTTAGATACCCGGCAAAAGCCTTTTTTCCTCCCAATAGACATTTGGGCTTCAAGTTCCGGCTGTGATTGTGTGTGATGTAATGATTCCGGTTACTATAATTCAAGTCTGTATTAATTTAGGTCTGTGAGTGTAAACGTGTCTTTTTTATTATATATTTATTAATGATAATACCTCCATAGTTACTTAATATTTTATTTTTAAATAGTCGACTACAACCTGCTTGCTATTCGCTTAGGCGCTCGCAATGACTGTCAATCTCTTTCAACCGTCAGTCAATATTCAAAGATTGTATTTCGTATGATATTGGTGCTAACTTGTACATGTTCTTATTTATATATTTCTACTGAATATGTCACTGAACTCCTCCTAAACGGCAGGACCGATTTGAATATTTTTTTGTATACGTTTGAGTGGCGCCCTGGATGGTTTAGATTCACAAATCAGCCCAGCAGATGGCGCTGCAGGGTTTGCACACGGGCGAAGCCGGGGCGAATCACTAGTTTATTATAGTTTTCCTTCGTGGGTGATACATCCTCAAGGAAACATTGCACTATCTCGATGCAAATAACAAACTTCACCTCTGATAACACCTTTACTGAGAACAGTTACTTGCCCTATTTTCTTTAACAGATAATTCAGCTAAATGTATGTACTCGTTTTAACGCAGGGTTAAACAGCGCTTGTTTTTTTTATTGAACTCGATCGAACACTCAATTATCGTATCTAGTAAAGATAATACCTAAGTTAAGTAAGTTTTTCTTTATTCTTTCTAACATAAAACTTTACATACTTTTAACATCTATGAACGTGTTGTCAATGGTTTTTTTCATTCCTTTTAACGACCACAATTATTATTCTGTCCCGTATAACATTTGGCACGAAGACCAATTCGTCTCGCTAATTGTCAACGTTAGCACCGCCACAGTATAAATAACAGTTATTATAAAAACATACAAACTGATACATCCACTGACGTAAACTTGAACGTAATCGTGACTCATGAAGGATTACTTAACAGTTTTGTAATTGACTGATTTCTTGTTATTCAATTATTCACCAGGATTGTTGATAAAATAAAATAACGGAAATAAGATATGAAAAGAAAACGCGGAAAAAAACTTAATTTTGGTGGCTCCGACACAGAACACACTAAAAGATTTGAAATTAAATTAACACATTCAACCATAACTCAGTGAACCTTAGTTGGTTGCTTATTTGCCTTCAAATCGCATTCGATGCCAAGTCAAAACACAAGTTTTTTCCCCAAGGGAAATCTGTGTCTATTTTAACGGTTATTGTAAGAGTAATGGAAATATATCCGACACACACGATACAAGTAATCGAACTTAGTGTGGGACTGTGAGTATAATTTTTTTTTACTAATTTGGTAATTTTAATGTAATTATTCGTTTCGTTAATGAGACGCCGATTGCTGATGCACAAAATACTTACATAGCCATCGCAAAGAGCAAAGGTGAAGATTCCGCGGGGGTTCCGCACATTACGCATTCAGGACAGAGTACAACCATGGTACAAGCACAACATGCTGAGTGCATAGGTACAACAGGCTGCTGTACCGTTGGCGCATGCGCATTTGCATTGCAATCGGGCCGCCCGAGGATGTGTGCTCGTATTGTGAGGGTTCGAGACCAGTGAAAGGGTGAAAATATAGCAAGGCTTTAAAAATCTACCTATGAATTAAGTCTTTAACAAATATGTACTAAGAACATTTAAGCGTTTGACTAGAATTGGCTGCAACAATTTAGCAAACTATAATACAAAATAAAACATTTAAATCAGAAGTTTTAAAACGAAAACTCGACTTCTATATAACTATATAACTCTATATTGTACACCACAAATAAAGGGAAATACATACATAAGACCTTAAAAAGTTTTTAACAATTAAAAACTAACTTGGGCTAGTACAATGGGCTGTCTTATCGCTTAAAGCGATCTCTTCTAGACACATAGTTACGCAAACTTCTAGTACTAGAAGTCGAGTTATCGTTCTAAAACTTTTGTCTTAAGTTTGATATCCTTCAAAATTAATGCACGAGGGAATTTCTCGAAAGATTATCACTCAATACATAAATTTATCACATCCATCATACAAATTGCAATAAAAAAACGTACACATTTTTCTATTTATTAGTGGTATCTAGGTTTATGTTAGGTATCACATAAACGCTTTCACACTCACAGCAACACGCAAAGGTCGATGATTTGTGTCGTAAGCGCCGGTAATATTTACATACATACAATCACATCTAGAACAAAAAAAAAACAATTTCTGTTGAAGAGAAAACTTGTGTGCCCCTGGGAATCGAACCAGATACCTTCTGCATGGAAGGCGAACACCCAACTACGCCAAGGGGAGTGAAGTGTAACATGTAGAGTCGAAAACTGCATCTCTCAGTGCATCACAAGGCCAACTTATGGCATTATCTGAACGTTATGCAAAATGTCTATTGTGGAGGCGTGCTGACAGGTGCCGTATCGGAGGATTTGCGGGGCCGTGACTTGTGCAACAACGACTGTCGTGCGGGTACCTATCTACATTGTTTATGACATAGTAAGGCACAAAATAAATAGAAAACAGTTCGTTTATTTGTGAGCTATGCCTCAAACTCTACAGTAATAAACCGCTTCAACAATGACGACCCAATAGGCGCAGTGATCAACTCCTTGCTTTCTAAGCTGCAAGTCCTAGGATATTTTTATTTGAAAATTATGTCCGTGTTCTTTTTTAAATATAATAATTGTTTCGACAATACATTAAATAAGAAATAACAATTAATTAATCAAATACTACATTATGAACTAATCTAAAAAATACCAATCATAATGTGTTTGTGAATTCGTCTACGATGTGAAAATTTATATGTAAAAACTATTTTCAAATATCTAAGCATTATAGTGTATAATATGTGCTTATATATATTTTTCCTGGTTTAAAATTAATCTAATAATCATGCCGCACATTTTGCGTAAACCTATCTATGAAATATCAGACAAAAGTATTGAATAAACGTTATACTATTGTTCCATCTTCGCAAATGCTTGCCTTTCAAGCATAAAAAAACCTCATATGGATGATTTTAATGCATTTTTCAACTGACTTCAAAAAATTCGACTGGTCCTCGAGTGTATGTTTTTTTGTATGTATGTTAAGCGATATCTCCGCCAATCTCTCGATTTCGCTGGTTTTTATTTTGTTTAGTAGATTATACTTCAGAGGTGGTCCCATATAAATATTATCGAACACAGTCAAGCCAAAACCGAAATATAAGCGGTGAAGTCGGTTTTTTAAATTTTATCATAGTAACGTAACATATATATTCAAATTACATAACATTTATCTACTAAGTTGAGTCCACTTGCGCATGCGCACGAGATAACGAGTAAATGGGCATATTTGGTAAATACCTGCTTTGTTTGCATTATTCATAATGCGTTCGCTTACGCATACCATACTGTTGAGAATGGTTGTTAATGAACATAATAGTACGGTTTAATTAAGAGTGTTGACTACTTATTTATTGCATTCCCTGCTGGGGTTCACCTCACACATTGCATGAATTTTTTTAACGAGTATTCACTGATTATCTGTTACAGGGTTCGATTCCCACACAAATTTTCTCCCCAAGGGAAATTTGTGCTTCTGGGTGTCATTGTGTGTGTGATGTGAATGATTCCGGCACCCACAAGAAAAACCATTGAGCTTAGTGTGGGGCTGTGAGTGTGAAAGTGTTTATGTTTGTTAGTAGAAACTTATTATTTCTCACAAGGTTTAAAGCACACAAATTCGGTACGCGCAGCCGAGCTTATACGGGGCCGGGTAATTAGTTTGCTAAAACTTGTGTTTGAGTATGTTTGAAACGAGTTGTCTGTGTTACAGCTGAGTTGTATGAAATTTGGTACCAGTTTAATAAATCTAGCTAGACCCTAGAAGAGGACTTTTTTCTACTGATAAATCAAATCTGTAGATTGTATTAAGTCCCTACCTGGCGTTGCTGTGAGTGGTATGTCGCACTATGGGTGCCGGAGAAATTTCTTTGAACGCCTAGTATTTTGTGCTTCTATTTAACTTTATTGTATTTTATTGACGTTTATAACTTGTAGCATTTTTTTCTTTAAATTATTTTGTAATTTTCTATTTACTTATTATGATAATTCTATTTTCAACCGACTTCAAAAAAGGAGGTTCTCAATTCGACTGTATGTTTTTTTTTGGATCTATGTTACGCGATATCTTCGCCAATTATGAATCGATTTTGATGTTTTGTTTTTTTGTTTGGTAGATTATACTTCCATATACATTTTATCGAAATCAATCAAGCCAAATCTAAAATATGCAAGCGGTGAAGTCGGTTTTAAAGTATTGCTTTTTTTTTTTTTATACTAGATAGGCAAGCATTTGACTGCTATCTCACCTGATGGAAAGTGACGATGCGGCCAAAGATGGAACATGCTTGCCTAGAAGGTACCTATTCACTCTAGACTTGAAGATACCCAGATTATACCGTTCAGGGAACAAAGACGCAGGCAATGAGCTCCACTCCTTCGCTGTACGGATGATGAACGTAGAAGCAAAACGCTTCGAGCGAACTGGAGGTATGTCAACCATAAATGGATGACGTTTGACAGTTTGCTTGCGTTCAGATTGTAGTTTTTAAGAATCACAAGATGGGCATTCACATTTTAACCTAAAATAAAGAAATTTGTACATATTTATTCGATAACACAGCGAATATAATATATCTATGTTTGTAAAAGGTGCTACTTGTATTAAACACCTGATATCTAACAGTTTACCGACCTTGCATTGCACACCGACAAGCTGCGGTAAAAATGATCAAGCTTCAGTCTGCGGTTACAAATCGTCGTCCTTGGGTGGCTTCGTCACTTGAACCCGTGTTATATGACTTCTGTCAATTCACTGCTTACAAGGATATAAGGATCTATACGCTCTTTGAAGGGTGGCACGTGATGTTATGACGTACTATCTTTTTTTTTCTATGATCCTAGGACAGACCCCTATTACCTATCTATGTTGCAAACGGTTTCAGTTCGATAACGACAGAACTCCTAAGAAATGAGATTAATTTTAGCTTAATTGAAATAGAAACTTAGAAATAATAAGGTAGTCAGGTATACATAGGAAATAGACAGTGTAAAATCTATCTATCTAAAGTGATGATGCGGCCGAAGATGTAGCATGCTTGCCTAGAAGGTTTTCACTCTTAACTTGAAGACGCCCAGATTATACCGTTCGGGGAATAAAGACGAGGGCAATGAGTTCCACTCCTTCGCAGTGCGGATGATAAAAGAAGAAGCGAAACGCTTCGAGCGAACTGGGGGTATATCAACAATATATGGATGATGTTTGTCTTGTTATTAGATGGTAAAACGAGCACATCTCCTTAACAAGGCGCTCTAATATAATAACATAAGAAGTTTAGTTAAGCATTTAATATGTTGTCAAAAATACCAATCCATTGCAATAATATTTATGTCCTACATCAAATTGTTATGATAAATATGTGAAAGTTTGTGTGTCTATTTTCAACCCAAACCAAAAACCAAAAAACCGGTGATAAAAGTTTGAGACTTGTCTGTCTGTGGAATCGTACGATATTCGGTTGGTCCGCTTTCAATGCGGTTTAATTTTTTAACTCGAAATTGATTTTTTTTAATGTTAATATTTTTCAATAGATCCAGAATCATGAGCAAAGCGTACGACGCGCGGCGGTGGCGTGCCGCTTGTACAATGCAGGTACAACGCTACGCGACTGGGAAGTGATGAAAACCTTTTAGTGGACATATTTATAGTATTTAACACGCTGTAAACTATACCCATAACTATAGTAACATAGTAGCCACATTATCAGTTATCTCGTCACACGGAGGTCCTAATAAACTCCTACACCACAGAGTATGTACTCGGCTTTCTCCACTTTGCATTCTAACCGAAAATCAAACTTACGAAACAACACGCAATCCCGTTGCGCCCGCGCATTGTTTTGACGGTTGATTGTCTCCAATTCCGAATTCAAAATACGTGTATGTTTATGGGAAAGAAACTATTTTATTATAGAGTACAATCTAACAATGTCATGAGTGGATTATAATGCTGTGCCACGTTTGTTTATGGCGTGATGAAGCAACTCTTGGTGTTTTGTGGCCACTGTCGTAAAGTGAGTCACGTGGAGTGGTGCCGTGTAGCTGTGTATACCTATATATATATATATATATATATATATATATAGATGTTGATTGAAATAGGATTGGAGGTAAATGGAATTAGTTTCGAAGTTGATGGTGCTAATGGATTTTAGCAAGTGCAGTTTGCTATCATAGAATTGATTGAATAATGTTTATGACGTTGTGATTCAATTATGCACACGTATTGGTCACTTAATATACATCTTCGAAAATGCATTTAGTGAATCCTTGCAAACATGCAATCCAATCAATGAGTGTAAGATATTGTGTGTGTTCTCCTTGATACCTAATACTTATTACTAATTTGAAAACTATCGCGAGTTTTATTCATTATTACTGTTTACTACCCGGCTGGTACTCGCGGCTTAGTAAACAGTTATCTTATTAGTAATTAACGAGCCTGTTGGCACAATTATCAGATCTTTATTTCCTACACCAAGGATCCCGGCTTCGGTTCCCGGCAAGAGCACTGCCAACTGGGCAATTGCCTCCACAGTAAAATTGTTCTGCTTCTGTATTTGAATGTGTCTGATGTGAATGTTTCGAGCTCTCTTGAACTCTTTGAACGCCTGAACTTACGGCTCAAAAATATGCTATTGAAGCCGCGGGGATCGCCTTGTATGTTATATTCGCAATGCCTAAGTCCGCACCCTTGCCTATATGCGCTGATTGGCTGAATGAGAAGATTGCAGTAGCTCCGAGATTGGCCGGAGGCACGCGAACTAAGAATAAACAAGTCTAGGCATTCTAGGCAATCTAGATGATGTACTAGACGATCTGGAGTTGGAGTTATTGAATGCAGCAGTTTCAGTAAGTGCCTGTTGCGAAATGGTTTGATAATGCAAGTACCTACATTGGTTGAGTTTGAGTTGTACATATTTGGTTTCATACAAATTTTACACGGTACCTTATTTGGCTATACCTACATAATATTTTATGCATTTCGTTTGAATTGTATGTATCTGCGACTCTATTGGCCAATTGGTACATTAACTAAAACTAAACTGAATAACATATACTTGTACTTATTATTGTAGACTGCAGAGTCTACACGCCACCAAGCGTAGGTAAGTTGTAATAGGCAGTTTAGCTTAACTCTTAAATGTTTTGTTATTGTCATCGAACAAGTCATCGAACTTAGTGTGGGGCTGTGAGTGTGAAAGCGTTTATGTTTATTGTTGCGTTGATTAGTATCAATCAAGACGAGACGTTATTCAAATTTCAAATTCGTTATCTCAATCGAAATGTTATTCACTATATGGTAAGCGTCATGCCTGTTTGTTATATCTTCAGTAAACACATACAGTATTATAGAACAAAGTTATTTGCGACACTGCGCACTACACTGATGAGTATATCCTGGGATTTATAATATATACCTGCACTACTTATCCCAAGACAGACTTGCAACATTATCCTACCACCTACATGTCTTACTATAACCACTTGGATTGTAAAACTGTGACTACAGCCTACACATTTCATAGCAATAGGGTGTACATATAAATATATGCTTACTTTTTAATGATTTTAGTCGATTGTTCACGTTAATACTGTTAATCCATCCTAAAACGAGTCTCTACCGATGCACTAAAGAAGTACACCGAACAAGGGAGGACTTATAACAGGCTTAAGTCCTAAATAACGTCATATAACACTAGAGAAGCCTAAATTGATCTCATCAAAGATAAAATCAGCTTCCGCCGATTATCCACTGAATAATTAGTAGATAATGTACCGTGATTCCACTTTACAGGTGCAGTGCAAGTTATAAGATTGTAGAGTTTATAGTGTAATGTAGAGTAACACTTCTGATGATAGAAAAGGCTGGCGTAGTACTCACCTACATTTATAGACAAACATTTACATTTAGCGAATGAGAAAAATATAGTTACATTTTACAACAAATACACAAAATAATCGCTTAAAGAACAAAACAATTATACAATTATACTAAATTACTACTTTACAAACGAGAAATTTTATAAATCACATGAACTTACTGAAATATGCTGTACTAAGTATTTAGTAGACATAAAAACGAAATTTCCAGAAAGTAGACCTTTTATGACCATTTTTAAATTTAGAAGTTACAATGATGACATTTATATAGATGCTAGAAAAACATAGCTATCATATTCCGGCGCACATTCATGTTGCAGTTAATGCTTCAAAAATTGCCGATGACGGATATATGTGAATGCACCCTTCCTTACAAAGCATATGACCTTACATTTAATACAAACCCATACAAACACAAGTATCTTTTGTTCAAGTACCGCCGAGACCTTTTCACCTACTTCCTAGTCTGATTACACTATTATCTCTGCATGATTTACAACTGCCGGTAATAAACCCTAGACATCTTGTCACTTGCGCCAGCGCCGGTTAAGCATGCTTAATGGCGTCCACGTTAACAGTTGTTTATTGTTGGAACAGTGGGCTAGGAGACCACCCGTGGGCAATAGGGTTATGGAGGTTTTATAGCCGTGATTGAGGCAGCACTTGTAACATGTAGATCAGTAGTGCCGACGATGGTGAATCGGCTTTACGGTCATTAGAATTTTGAGAGACTATAGGTCTTATCTGAATTTTAACAGAACCTAATACCTAGGCAAGCAGTAAGTAGCAGTACTCTTGCTTTAATAGATTAGGATGTATTCTTTTATGTAGTATCTCTTTGTGATATAATAGGAATAAGTGCTGAGTATTGTATCAAAATCTATGTCTTTTCAAAGAATGGATACATTCGTCATCTACTGGATATCTTAGTGTTGGCTATATGTAAATTTTTAAGGTAGAAGAAGAATTCTTCTCCATTATTTATGCAAAACTTTATTTTCTTCATATCGTCATATTTGAGATTGTAACGCTATCATTATCTTAAGTTATACTTGATAGATCTCAAGTCTGCGGTAGACTCAATCCATGTCATTGCCTCAATCTATGAAGCTAATGTAGTGGTAGGAAAATTTTATGAGTTCAATAATAAGCGTAAGCATTGATAGGTTTATGTGCTGTCAATATACTGACTGAATCAATTCGCTGTAGGCATGCTGACCGAAACACACGTATAAGTGTAGTTAAATATTGAAATGAGAACAAATACTAATTACTAATAACTACAAATGTGTTTACGACTTATTCATTGTAAGTAGGTGTTTTTTGTATTACAAAGTTCTATATAGTAGAATATTATACCGTCGGCGTCCATTCGTTCGGCATATTACATGGAGATTAGTGCCGTTATCACACCTGTTCTGTACGGGAAATGATATTATTAGCATAAGTATAAATTATGTTGGAAATATTTATAACACCGCCTATTTTTTAAGTAGATCTACGGCTACTTAGAACCAGATAATATGAGGATTTATGTGTTTGCAATCATGAATTCGAGAATAACCTTGTTTTAATACTTAGTGGAGCTGATTTGACGAACCTTTTCGGACGCTTTGTTCCACAACAAGTTGCAGAAGAGGGCTGTTCAATCTCTATAGATGCGATTGAAGATAACCCATTGTATGTGAATTGGTTTGTTATCATCCCCTTGCTTAAAGATATATTATATCACCCTTATCAGATTTCCAAATGAAAATTATACATTAACTATACATTCAAAATCTAAGTGGCACTGAAAATATAAGTAGGTTTGTGATATCTACTTACCGCAATGTTAGATCTAGAAGTACATACAACTACAGTCGGGACCGGCGTACCGTTTACCATGAAGCGAATGACTAGATACATGTTTTCAATCTTAAGTTCAAAAGAAAAATAGAAGTCGTATGAATACTAAAAAAAGTGCTCAGTTGTAGGGAAGATTATAAAAAATTATCTATACTACTATGCTAGCGGAAAACTAGAAGCAAACGCTCGCGATTCCTTGCATACAACAGACGACCGGCGTCAACACTGCTCCCGAAATATCATCACCTCCCTACCGGTTGCCATAAACCATAATCAGCACCGAAATAGACCCGTGCGTATACCTAGCCGCGTGCATACAAAGTGTTATTAAGTTAAACATCAAGCGGTGTAAAAAAAATATAGAGCTTCTTGCCTTTTTAACTGTAGTAAGGAGGGGAAAACTAAAAGAGGAGAGAGGAGTATGTATAAGCATACCCATAAATAATTATCGATAATTATTTATGGGTCAAAAAGTTATCCAACTGCTTAATGCCGCTTAATAACCTTTAAGCGGCTATAATCTTTTATTTTTAAGACGTCATTTTAGCGTTTTTACCACCCTCAGTCATATCAGTAATCAACTGGTGAGGAAGTGGTCAATAGCTTACCAATCCAGAGGTTTAAAAACATTGGATTTACACAAAAATGCTGGTAGAAATTTAAAAGCTTTCACATTCACAGCCCCACACTAAGTTCGATGACTTGTGTCGTGGGTGTCGGAAACATTCACATCAAACCCATATTCACAACCGAACCAGAATTTCGGAATAAATTACTTTTTTTTTACTAAAAATGAAAAACAAAACGTTCATCGACCCGATGTTATGTGGCATGACAACTATAACATGTACCATCCGTGACTTCCTGAATTTGGGTGAGTTTTAGAAGTATCTTCAGGAAATCCTAAACGTTGTCACATCACCCGAAACCTTGTGTGTATCCTTTTTGTAGTGGCAACTAATAATCTAGAGCCTCCTATACTATACCTACCCCATAACTGCAAGACTCGGTTAATTAAGGAGTGTTGCCAGACGTATAAAGGTTAATTAAATCTCTTCGCACCTGTCTCCAGGGCTGCCACTTACCGGGGATGTCCTGTGTCTTCGGATGGACAGTTTCCGGGTTATATTTAGATAAGGCAAGTCGTATACGTTTGTGTAGGGCTGCTATTAGGTACTATTTTTAATACGTTTGAGATTATAATAAGTAATAATAACTATATCGCAAGTCTATCATATTAAAACAATGCAATTAATACTATTACGAATTTCAAATGTAATCCAATATGAGAGATAGCGATGTGAATAACGACTTAAAATTTTTAACAAACTTATGCTATACACTTATTTTTTTAACAACTTTTATTAATTGCTTATTGGCTTATTTGCTTATTTACATTAAAATTATTTTATGTTAATAAACAGAATACTTGGTTTTCATTGTAAAAAGCGATGTCAAGAATTGTACGCAACACAAAGTCTAACAATTAATCACACAAGAAGTTCAACTTAAAAGTTCGAAGTAAAAAAATCAATACAAACAAATTTTAATTGTGCTTAACTGCTTTTATTGAAAAGTACTGTTTCATTATTTGCTTTTCGTTTAAACGCCCATCTTTAATGAGAGATGAGACAAGCTAGATGTTCGACTGATGGTAATCTCCACGTCTGCCTAGTAATTTTCAGCGCAATATTATCTACTGCATAGCACTGCAATGCGCTCCTCTCCCTTATGTTAATAAGTCCCATATGCCCGATCATTACACTGGCAACTCTCCTTTTCATATACACATATTTTACGAAAACTAGATTAATACCACTCTTTAATTTCATTCAGAGCTAGATCAATTAAACAATCAATTGACATAAATAAAATTAAGAGGATACAATATTGATTCTAAAGCCTCTGGTTCTATGTAGCTTTACAATGTTCCGAGTACCATCAATTTTAATGCTTCGTATTAAAACTGAGTTCGTCCATAATCTAAAACAATAATTAAGACTATTGTTTTAGATTAAGAATATAATTTTTAATCTTTTGAAAATATCCCTCAAAACTTTAATACCCACTTAAAACCAATTCCCAATAACTTGTCAGTAGCAACCCTACCTGTCCCCCTCCCCCCTCGCCCCGCATGGTGCGCGTGGCGGTTGCGTCCGCGCACGTGCCGGCCACCTTCCTACACCTCCCTTTATTATGATGTAGACGACCGGTCCGGTGATAGCCGATTATGCATTTAGATTACAGATAAAGCGTTCTCTGGGCGTTAAAAAGCTTAACCAAGGGTGGTCACTGGTGGCCTGAGAGGTTATAATGAGTTACTATTATTATGTGGTGAATAAAAATATGTAGAGTAAATAAATGATAAGTTTTTTTATTATATATTTGGGATAGGCAATCGTTTGAGCACTATCTCACCTGATAGAAAGTGAAGATACGGTCGACGATGGTGCACGTTTGTCTAGAAGATACCTTTTCACTCGTGACTTGAAGACTAAAATAAAGTTAATAATGATCAGTAGTGTAGTTCGGAACCGCCTACTTAGCAGTGGGTATTGGATTCGATACCCGGTGGGAACATACATTTTCTCCCCAAGGGAAACTCGTGTTACTGGGTCCGGGTGTGATTATGTGTGTGATGTGAATTTTTCCGGCACCCACGATACAACTATTATAACCGAGTATGGTGTTGCGAGTGTGAAATCGTTTTTATTATGTTTATTACTTATATTTAGTTTAGTTTTAAGCTCGGTAACCTACGATTCCTTCAAGGTAATTTAGGTCTTTGCTGTATAGTTTTAGGAATTATAGGCAACTGACCCGTAGAAAAAAAATATAGTTTATTTTATGTATATAATAATATAGTTTTTGTTTACTTTTGAGTTTATATTCGGTCATATTTTTTCTTCATCGTTTTAAGCAATTTATCAAAGACAACCTTTTACAATCAAGTTTTTTATGTCAGATACCTAGAATAGTGTAATAAATATAAAAATTCTCAATTATTTCCACCCTCACAGTCCTGCGCGTCAACTTCGGGAACGGAGGGCGTTAATCCTCATCCCAAGTTGGAAGTTATTTAACAAATCATCTCGCGCTCTATATTTAGCATCGGAAACCCGAGAGGAAGTGCCGGTTCTATTCCTGGAGTGGAATAATGTTTTCATACCGTGAGCGAGTGAATTTATGAACTCTTTGACTGGCGAGCGGTTGGATATAAGAAAAGGCTAAGCCCTGATAGCTCCGCTAGTGAGCGCATTGTTTTTATAGTCCTTACTCTTAACTAGGTTTCCCTGTATTTAGGATTTTAATTACCCTTCGCCTTTGCAGACTTGTCGTAGATTCCTTTGGACGATTCAACAGTTGTTATAGCGTTGAGATATGTTAAAGAGATAAAAAAAATATTGCATAATTTTTATATTCCAGTCTTTCAAATATTTCTGAAATAATGTTATTTGAAAACTTATTAATTATTACCACATGTGTGAAAAAAAATACTAATCGCTTTGTTACAGTTTCATAGACAAAAGGCAATGATTTTTATCATGACTTCTATAAATCCAACCCTATATAAGTTTGGGAGATAGTAAAAATTTGATCACGCTCATTTTGCTCTCATGCAATTAGCAAAAATATTACTTAAAAAGAAATATATAAAAAAAATTGTTTGGAAAAAATTATGTAATAAAATGTGTGAGTGTTGATGTAGTTTAATAATAATTATGCACGAAAATAAAAATGTATAAGTCAGGGACTAGGTATTCACTACCTCACCTTGTATAAAACTAGAATAAATAGGTATCTTTTAAGTAAGCACGGTACATCGTCGGCCGCATCATCACTTTCAATTAGGTGAACCGTAATGGACAAACGTGACGCTTTCCATCAGGCGAGCGACTCGCTCGTCTCGTCTCTCAATAGCAGTTTATATGTATTGTATGTATGTGTGTAGTATATTATAGATATGTACTTTTGTTTATATATTTATTCAATTGTTGTTCTGATGTGTGTATAATAAATAATTTATGAACTTATTTATTTTAGTAAATTATTCGTAATTATATTTTGTTTAGTATCTTAATGCACCATTATAAAGTTTGCATAACTATATTAATATGTGATATATGTAGAGTCCCAAATTATTTTACTATCTCCTCTCCATCCAAAGGTTGTCTGGAAGAGATCGCTTCAAGCGATAAGACCGCTCATTGTACTAGCTTTTAAGGTCTTTAATGTATTTTCCTTTATTTATAGTGTACAATAAAGAGTTAACTATCTATCTAAATAAAAAATGCTTGCCTATCTAGCACAAAAACATATTTTAATAGTTTTTACATATTTAGCACTATAACAATAATAATTTCCACTAATAACTCTACTATCCGTCTCCCACGTGATCTAACAACCGTTTCACTAATTATAACAACTGCACAAAATAGAAAGTGTTCTCTTATTTCCACTTGTTGTAAAGACAAAGGGTTCCGCGGCGCTAAATACGAAACGGTTGAACTGGGAAAGGTGCGAACGTCTTGTTACCGTGTAAGTGGTCATCATTAGGCAGTGTATGGTCATCCACTTACACACAAATGGTGGAGCTGTCTTGTTTTCATGCTATTTTATGGACTGTTCTAGTTTGTGTAGTGTATAAAGGATTTGTATGCAATTTTGTTTATCTCGTGGTTCTTTGGAGACTGTATTTTTCTTTTGTTGTACCGTGATGCTGCCTAAAAGAAATTATAGGGGGGTGCTAATATGATGTCTCTGCTGTTATTTTAAATCGATTTTTTTGTTTTGTTCCTATTTAACACATATTTGTAGTATGCGTTTGGGTCATATACTTAATTTACGTACCGCACCGTGGCGTGGCGTGGCAGTGGTAGGTTTTAGGTTGTAGGTGTTGGCGTGGAGTGTATTCAGTGCAAAGGCAACTACATAGCCTGCATAGCAGAATAATTACGAGCACTAATGTGTATCTAATTAAAAGGTAAAAATGTCTCAATTTGAAAATATTGCAGTTTAAGTCATCAGTGCCCCTTTCAGGCACAATTGATTGAGCATTGATATTATTAATATTATGGTGCATCAATGACTCATTCATTTTCTCTAGCACTCAGAAAATTTTAGATTTTTCTTTAACTAAAAGTCTCTTCTTAGCAGTTAGTTAGTGGGGGGTGTTAAGAAAAATCACAAATTTTCTGAGGTACCTATAGGTACATGATATACATAAACAGATTAAATTTTTATTGCCTGTCATTAGAATAGTAGAGTTCATCACCAAAAAGCATTACGAAATACCTATTACCATGTCCGTCATCTAACGATCGCATTAATCGAACAAATTAGCGTTCACGGCCTCTACAGACAAACAGACACTGTGTATGTAGGCTCTACAAATGTAGACTAACGTAATGGTCTGAAATAACCGCGGATCGGTGCCGAGGTGAAACTTTATTGATATCTGCCCACGTCTGCTGGCTGAACAAACTGCTCGGTGAAATTGCTTTATTACAAACGTAGTCTCTACTATATGTTTTAATTACTATCTAAATTGTAGAAAAATTATGTTGTCAGGGTCGTAACTAAGCTTTTAGAATGGGGAAGATTACCCAAAGCTTTTCTCCAAGAGAGTTCTGGAAGTCATACTTAATTTTGAACTATCTGAGTGACAATGAAAATGCATCCTGTATGACAGATTTTTCGACTTTTTAATAATCTTTGACTCCTTTATGATGGTAGAGCCAGGTGAGCAGTAGGAAATACACAAGCTCATTCAAAAATAATCATTAATAATTTTTGATAGCAGCAGCCGTCTAAAGATATTATGTCGCACCGTAACCGTCTTCTGACCCGCACCTACCACTACACTCTTGATATTTCGTGGCAAGCAGGCTTACAAACTATCGAACCAAAATCGACCACCTTCTGGACCTACAATCTCACATAATACCTAATGAAATCGTACGACGCAGTAACCATTACTTAAGCCTGCCAGTAAACACTTCGAATTATTTTATCTATGTATGTATAAGCCCTAGCTTTATCCGTCTAGTGTCAAGGCAAACAAAATCGCTTGTTATTCTATAGACACAATAGACTTATCGTCTTTACTTCGTCAACACAAAATCTGGTCCATAATGAATCAAGTTCATTCATTCCCGACCATTAATCCGGACATAGATATGGGGTCATTCACCCGCAAACACGGCTGATGCACCGTATCATACGGTATCACGCAGATAGGATGCTGCGTCCAGGGTAACAGATATGTGATTTTATTTTAAGCCAATGTCAGTTGTTGACACGTAGTTCATTTTTCATTGCTTTTTAACAGTTATAGGCCACAAACTATAACTGGCTTTTAAGGATAGCTGCCGGAACACCAATGAGTTCTAGGTGACAGTTGTGTAGTGGTGTTGTAGACTACTACTGTGCCCACCTTTTTCTGAGGAGCTACTGCTTTTACCGGATAATATTGCTGGCAGAGGCACGAAGATTAATTTGTGTTTCTAGATTAGGTCGCGATTGTGTATGATGTGAATGTTTCCAGTACACACGGCACAAGTATTTGACCTTATTTTAGCGCTGTGAGTGTTGCCGGGTGTGGGCCAGGTTGAGGAATAAGATGAAAAGCTACCTTCTAGATAAGCTTCATTTTCTGTCTACTAAGATAATAGTCGAAAACTAGCATATCTCGCTACAAAGTCATTGCTGACGAAGCATATTTCGCAAAAACAACCATTTCATCGTAAAAAAGCAAAAAAACAGCTATCAAATCGCAGCAAACAACTATAAAATAAATTGCGACCGGTGTCATATTGCTGCGCCCGCACACTCTCTGGTTTCACTGACAGACTGATGGACAGACGGACCACCGGCATAGTGGCGTGTGACCAGCTTATGTGTTGTTTGTAATTGGATCAATTAATAGGAGTCGTACAATGTCTGTTGACGTAGAAGTTAACCATTTGATTGAAGCTAGTGGTGTCAAACGTATTGTGGAATATAGCTTTAAAATGTTCATATTCACAGCCATAAACTCCTTTGCCATTGTAGCGGTGCGGCTAAGGAATGATCTCTCAATCGATATTAAAAAATCACCCTCAAAAGCTAGTTTCAAAAAGCACGTTAAAGATCATTTTCTTAAAAAGATTACCAAAGCCTTATAATGTTAACAAACTTCTCTGAGCACAGTTATTAGTATATTTATATATACATATAAATATTTTAGATATTTATTTATATATTTTTTTCACCGCTGGATGACTGGTAGAGAATGATTTTAGCATTAAGTCCTCCTTTTGTACACTTTTTACTGTGCAATAAAGTATTAAATAAATAAACTAAGTTCAAAGACTTGTATTGCTGGGCCTGGAACCACTAACATAACACACAATCACATCCAGAACCAGTCACACTTTCCCTTAGGCATGAAAATTGAGTTTTTTGTCATTGACAGACAAGCCTCAGCCGGGAATCAACCCCGTTATATGCGGCGTACTGCGCCAACAGCGTCGAATAAATACATTGTATCCGAAGTGGTTATTATTGGCCACATATTCTGATACACCTACTATGTGGTACTTGCCGTACTACACTCGACCGACTCCAGGTTCTCATGAAATGTCATGGATCTAAATATTTAGAGCCGTCGCCTAACGTTGATACCGCGTAGCTCAGTTGGGTGTTTTTATCTAAAGTAATAAAATCAATCGGAATTCTGGTCCGCCGGGTGGAGTACGGTTTGGGTGGCGACACAGACCAAATAATAACTAACTACTATTGTTATTTCTTATTTGCTCTAAGGTGGTGACAGATTGGTTATTTACTACGACCGTAATACACAATGGTTGTTACAGGACAGAGGAATCTTAGAAAACACTGGCACTTCTTGAATGGAAGTAACGAACACCACATCGTAGTACGACATGTTTGAATATTCATGTGCATACAAATTACATAATATTCGCCTTGAAGATATTTGATTACATATAAATAAGACTTAACAGATCGCAAAGTCCAGACAAAAACACGGTATCGCCACGTAGGCGCTAAGGCGGTGTTTACACGGCGGTCACGGATGGCAAGCCGCCATATGGCGTTACGTCATGCGTGGGCACCGTTCATAGAGTTGGCGAACCGTGAAGCTTAGCATAGAAATTTAGTTATCAAACAAATAACATCTTAATAAAAACGAAGAGAAAGTGGTCACATATCTGCAAGTATACGCGTCCAGGCAGATGACACCAATAAACAAACAAACAAACGCTTTCACACTCACAGCCCAACACTAAGTTCAATGACTTGTGTCGTGGGTGCCGGAAACATACACATCACACACACAAACACAACCAGAACCAGAAACACAAATTTTCCTTGGGGAGAAAACTTGTGTTCCCGCCGGGAATCGAACCCAATACCTCTGCTTAGAAGGCGAACGCTCACCCAACTTAGCCAACGGGCAGTTCAAATAAATAAACGGATTTGTTGATCGAATTGTTTGTCACATATAATCATATAATAGGACTGCAACAGCGCGCTCAATGGAAGAAAAAAATGCACAAGCAAATGTGAATTATAATAAGTTGGCCAAAAAGTCGTAAACTAACAATTACATACAAACTCCTCCCAGTAGAAAATAATTACCAATATGAAAAAATATGATTGTCTACTTATTCAAGACCTCTACATAACCAGCGAGTGGACCAGATCTTGACTACTGAACCATTACTTATTATTTACAAATACGTTTAGTTGTTCAAGAGCTTTTCCGACTCTCTACCAAACTTTTACAAACAAATCAAAATCTTTTACCGCTTGACAAATTTGGTCACAGTTCAGAGCATGCAAAGAGCACCTTTCCCCTGGCATCATCGATATCTCATCAGCAGCGTGACAGCATCATCTACCACACACAACTCATAACTTCAGATGACTGTACTGTGAATATTTCGCCTGAATCATCATCAGATAGAAGTCAAGGTAGTCACGTTCCACCGCCACACGTGGAGTTTCCTTATGTAGGACGGCGAACGATACCTAATCGAACCTATATTTTCTACCTATGTTTTAGTGTATAGTATATATTGCAGTTCTGCAATAGCGTTCTGTGATTCACATGTTACAAATTATAACTCACAGCGACTTATTGGAGCATTTTCGTCCGACAATAATGTGTAAGTGAGTACTTATTTATTTATAAATATTTCTAGATTCAGCTGGTTGTATATAATCAGAGTTTGGATATAATCAGATAGTTCTCTTGAAAGTCAACTTTATTAATTCTCTTACTAGACCCAACAGTATTATCAACTGTAGAACAATTAATTGGCAAATTTATTTAACAAAATAATATTAAAGCAATGGAACATATTTTGAACATTTATGACATTACTACCCGTTAACTAAGTAGCGTGCGCTATCGCCTTTTAAGCAACGGGTATCGGATTCGTTTCCCGGTAGAATTACAAGTTTTCTCCCAAAGATAATTTTTGTGTTTCGGTACTGGTGTGATTGTGGCTGTGATGTGAATGTTTCAGGCAACCACAACTCAAGTGATTGGATTGACTGTGGGGCTGCGAGTGTGAAAGCGTTAATTATGTTTTATGTTAATTGAACCACATGGTGAACAATAATTTAATCCAAGTCATATATGATTTTATCTTAAACAAACACAGATAACAGTCACAAAAACAGAACAATCTCTAAAGAATGTAGGAGTACTTCTCACTCCTAAACTAGACACAACAAAGATCCCCTAAAGCTATTTTCTCACATCTCAATATCCATATAAGTTCAGTGTCGTGTGACAGAGCCTGTGGCCGTAGCAGGCAGGAATGGGAGTGACGTCACACTGCTGAATGACTGCCCACGCGCAGCCTACAAACGACAGGCCATATGGCATCAGGCCTTCGGGCTCACGGGCTACTCGCCACGGTCATTCATTTATTTTTATGTTCGAGATATTGACAGGTACCTATTTAATTTTGTTCAAGCCAATGCTTCAATCATAAATCATTTTTTTAATGTTGGATAGGCAAGCATTTTACCGCTATCTCAACTGATTGAAAGTGACGATGCGACCGAAGATGAAACATGCTTTCCTAGAAGGTACTGATTCACTCTAGTCTTAAAGACGGACATCAATTTGGTTATCAGAGGAGAATCGCAATAACACTGAGCTGCTATTTATGCTTGCTATGCTATATTTATAACATTTTAAGGTCTATAGTATCACGCACACTGTTTTTTATTTCTTTAAATCAAACATTAAAAAGGTTAATATCTCGATAATTATTGTTTTGTTGACATATGTAAACCAGCTGCAGAAAAGTTGGATTGTTTGTTGAACAAAAAATATCAACTTCATATTAGATTTTGAATAAATTATTTGGTGAAGAACAGAAAAAAAACTATTTCATATTATATACAATGCACGACAGACTTTTTTTCCTTAAGAAATGTAAAAATCAAGTTCTATCTAAAATGTTCTCACGTCAACAGGAAACGATAGTGATTATAACTATTACAAATTCAAGTCAATGTTGTTATCGATTTATAACGAGAATTTCTTGCCTATTCACAATAGTCGATAACAAACATATTATAGGTATAGAAGCCGCAATCTGCCTACGTTACACTGGCTACGATTACATCATAGGCCCTCGAAAATTACCCCTTCAGTAGTTCGAAACGAATTCGACCCCTCTTGTCGCGATTCGTCATACAAAATTCCTTGCAGTTGCGTGACTGAGGTGACGGTCTCATAATCTACAGTCACCGCATAAAAGGTGACACTGTAATGCAGGTGATTCACTCAGTATCCATAAATGAGAACAAAGAAAAGCACTAACAAGTTCTTGCACTCGGTACATTCCCTGTACAGTTTAGGAAGAACTGAATGACGTACATAAACTTATGAAACACTAGCCGCGCCCCGCGGCTTCGCCCGCTATTATCAAGTTAAAAAGTAGCCTATGTGTTAATCCTAGGTATAATCTATGTACATTCCAAATTTCATCCAAATCCGTTCAGCCGTTAAAGCGTGAAGAGGGAACAAACATACTTACACACTTACACACTAACTTTCGGATTTATAATATTAGTAGGATAACATACAGCTGTAGTAAAACAATAAAATTATCTGTAGAGCCTATCATAAAGGTCATGCAATTAAAAGAAGAAAAGAAATAACGCTAATTTATGTGACAATTTAAAAAAAAAATTTTTAGTACCTTTCTTTCAGACTGAATTTACACCTTCACACTTATATTTTTTTAACTCTTGTATAAATAGTTTGTTTTTACCAACATGTTATTTACTTCTCAATCTTCAAGTCACGAATGAACAGGTATCTTCTAGGCAAACGTACCGCATCTTCACTTTCCATCAGGTGAGATAGTGGTCATACGTTTGCCTATCATGAATTTTAAAAAATCTGTTTTTTTTTGTCATCTAGACTAAAAAGCATTACAATGGTGCTAATTCTATTGAGCACCGAACTAACCTAAACTAAACTAAAAATAAACTAATTTTAGTCACAGAATACCTAAACGCTATTCTGATTTTACGTTGAACTTAATTTAAAAGTTGAAATGACAGGACTAAAATTGATTTTGACAGCAACCAAATTGAATTGTATTCACAAGAGCCGCAATGACATATTCCTCCATTATAGACTTTGTAGGTCAGTATTTGCTTCATTAATTGCACGTGTTATTCTTTCAAGTATAAGATCACATTAAAAATAATCCAGACTTTTTTCATACAGACTAATTTGAGTTTAAAATTTCTATTTTTAGTCTTAATTTGACGTAAAACATGTACATCAGAATAAGAATTTGGTCATTTTCACTAAATAGAGTAACTAAACTAACTTAGTCCTGTCAAACTTAATTTTAGTCTAATCTTGCATTTTCTGAATAGGTTTTGGACTAAAGCAGGACTAAAACTAATTTTAGGCTAGTTTAGTCTAATTCTGGACAACAGAATCGGCACCAATAAGTACCTAATATGTGGATCTATCATTAGAAAAAAATGTATGTATCTATCCTTACTAGAACAAAACTATCAGTAATCAAAATTATATAACCTTTACTTATACTAATGAAACGGTTTCAAATCAAGTTGCAGATAAAGTTATCTATACATATAAAATCAATATTAAATTGATTAATTATCGCCGGGTCTTGACCCTTCACTAATCTATTAACCTATACCCTAGTTTTAGATGTATCTATTACAATTTATATTATTGTTACATTTAATTAATTATAAGAAATCTAGTTGTCTTTGAAGAATGACGCAGTGGGCACAGCTAGTATAAGGCACAACATCATTTTTATGACAAAAACAGATTAAATGAAAATATGCTTATTCTACGTTGCTCGGGTTCGACATTACTCGTTTTTGACATAGTACTAATTATCCTGATCAGAAAGGTAGGTAGCGTCAATATAGAGCCGATTTTACTATGATACTTACATATAGTCCTAGTGCCCGTTTATGATTTTTTTTAATTTACTAAAAAATATAATTTATGATTGTACTTACCTGCTAAGATATTTTATTACAAATCATTGCTTAACTGCAACAATAGACATGTACCATAAATCCGAACGTTTGTTTATGTTTGAGCATGTTTATAGTTTTAGACGAGCTATATCTGTACGGCAGGAGTGATTGTGGTGAAATTCAGTATACTTACATGTATAAATATATAGGTTTTATTTTATTTTAATAGAGATTTTATTTTTATTTCGATGGATGCGGGCAAAGCAGAGTTTAGCAACTAATAAACAATAGCATTTATTCTCTCAAACAAAGGTACCGTACACTAGATGGACACGACTACCTAGACTAGCCACAAGACAAGTAGCAAAATCTAAGATTTCAAAATACACGATTTAGAAAACTTTTATACGGATTTTCACCAACATAACTAAGAACACTCTAGATACATTCGCCATGAAACAAAAAAGACTATAACTAAATCGGTTTATCCGTTTAGGGTATCCGATGCCACATGCACACACGTCAAACTTATAACACCCTTCTGTTTGCGTCAGGGGTTCAAACCCTGCACTGACTCGCACATGTCTCAATATTTACTTTGACATTAGAGTAACGAACAATCAACAACCTTTCTAATAAGTAATTAACACAGTTCGATTCTAAGACTAAATCGCATTTAAATATCAATTAAGTGATAATTTCCCGTGACTTCCGGCGCGGGCGGCTTCCGGTGCGATGCGCGCGCGCAACTTGCATACAAACTTCCGAAGTCGCGGCGCCACATCTGGCACCGACAGACCGACAGCACAGAATATATAACAGTAGGCACAAGTACCGACAGTACCGGTGACGGTGACCACCGCTGCGTCCGGTCGGTGTCGCTTTCAATCTATTTCCAACTGTTTTTGGATAGTTATTTATTGGCCTGAGATCTGGGGCTACGCCATTATTGTAAATATTGTTTGTAACAGCGCGCCGAATGCGATTCATTTGTCATCCGTGTTAGAAAGCTTATGTTGTATTTGTAAGTGTCGCGCGTTAATTTAGTGCTTTACATTAACATTATTCCTAAGCTATTTTGCTCTAACATCACTATGACAAATATTTATAAAACTATTAACAGGTTTATAAGTTGTTACTCTTTAGCTTTAAGTAATAAAGACACTAGATGGCATCGACACATACCGTAAGTAGGGTTTTTTAACAAATGCTCATTGGTGTAGTCAGCTACACGCCTGCCTTCTACGCTGGGGGTGGGAGGTTCGATTTGCAAACGCATAAAGTCGAGTTTTCGTTGCCGAAATAAAATCAAGCTAATACATAATAATAAATAAATATCTGAATCTGTAATTATAGTAAATACCCAAATATTATCATGCGTTGGTATTGTATTGACCTTTAAGACAATGTTAAGCCCACATACTTATTAAGGTCGTTCTTATGATATTGTTTCCGGTATCCACGACCCTAGTCATCGAACTAAGTTTGGGGCTGTAAGTGTGAAATCGTTTATGACCTGTTATGACAAAGATATTGACCCGTTATGTATGGGATAAGTTATTATACAAGGTACGGTCAAGTTCTGACATTCTTGCCTATTATTTGCCACGAGTTTTCTAAGTAATATCCTTAAGATCTGTTTATATAACAGAGTCCCACCTGTGAGCTGCGCCGGCGCACCCTGACTCACCGGCCATGTTGGCCTTCGAGATGACATAATGCTTCCTCGTGAGAAAACAATCTTTCGTAACCTCTATTTTAAAAATAACGAGATTTACAAACACGACTAAAGAATCTAGATAACTGTAATAGTTTGTAGCAAGTTTTTAAATAAATTGTGAGTCAAGATTGTGATGAATGAAAATGATCTAACAAAATGCCGCTTAAAAAGTGGTACAAAAAAGTTGTAACAGCAAATAAACTATTTTGAAACTTGAATGAAGGCAGGTACGTATTTATACGGAATATAAAGTAGATTAACTACATACCGAATTCTATGCTTATCTATTCCGTCGTTACATAAAATCTTTGTGTCAAATATATGCTCTGCGTTTGTCTTCGCTTACTACAAAAAAACTCATCCACAGTCAGTTTTGCATTTACAGCGCACCTGTAATATTAACTTCAGTATCAGATGCGACTTGGGAATAGCATTTCTCACAAATATTATTTTGTATTGCAACATGAACAACTCCCATTATCCCACACCGTTTGACATTCAACGTACAAAAATCATTACAGTCTACATAATTGACGCAACTCCCAAACAGCTCCTTTTTAGGAAGTAACACGATAAAGCGCAATCGCTACCCTTTAACACAACTGATAAATTATCTTGTGAAAGTAAAAATCGAATCCAGAGCAAAATTGCAAAACATATAATTCATTGACAAAACTTTGGAGAGAGGTGGTCGCACAACTGCCATTTAGTATTTTAATCGATTCTTTGGAATAATTAATCGATATTAATCTTTCCAAACTTTTAATTAAGAAGACATTTCCTCTGGGTTCTGAATATCAAAAAGATTATAATCAATAAAATGTGCAGATACAATCGGCATTTCGTTTAAAAACAAATAAATTTTATTATATAACGTATGCGGCTCTCTATCTCTCTATCAGTTATATTATTTTTGTAGTATTCTGAATACCTCTTTTTAATGTTAAAAGCGTTTAACCAAGTTAGGTCCAATTCTCAATTTATCCAATGATCAAAAGATGGTCCAATTCTCGAAAGGTTCAATTTGCGCGAGTTCCAATTTGCGAGTTTGGAGCACCCGTTATTTTTTATTCATTAATTAACCTATTCTTCGGAGATATTTTTTTCTTCTATTATTGATAACAATTAAGTTAAAAGCATATAATTTTCCTAAATGATATCAATGTGCTTTGGAATTCAATTTGAATTTAATATTCCCGTATATTTGACTGCCTTAAAGAAACTTCCAACAATATGCAAATCTCGCACATTAAGATGCTAATCTCCATCAAAAGTTACAAGTCCTTTCGCAGATCACCTTGCAGACATGAATGCCTGGTCTCAGAGCTTATTTGTATTATTCACTCTCACTTACTGTGGAATACAAACTGTTACAAGCTCTGTGTCATGCACTTGCGCATTTCAGGTCAAGGAGAACAATACTGGGACGTTATTTAGACAACTTCGTGGAACTTACCACTCATCAATATGTGAAAATAAGGGAAAAGAATAAAATGTTGCAATAACATAGAATAAGACGACGTTGGTCACACTTTCTGTGTATTGAGACGCTTATTATAAATTGTGTTGTTCTTATAATTTCAGAACAACATTAAAGGAAAATTTTAATAAAATAGTAAGAAGTAAGTTCTTACTTTTATTTTATTTCTACTTATGAGTCTACTATTTAGGTTTTTATGTAGGTTCATGTAGCCCTTCAACTCCTTTCATACATATGTTATTGTAATATTGTAAAACATGATGGACTAATTCACCTACTTTTCAAGCTTTTACAAATAGATCTCCCAAATTCTTAATAATTAAAAACCTGACCTAATTATTGAAGAATCTCGTTACATTCAGGAATATTTATAGGTATGTAAACAGAGTTAAACTAAGTTATTATTATTTAGAAAGAAAAACAACATACTGCACAAAAATGCTCTTTCAAATGTAGACCCACTTCACCCTCCAGTAATAATATCTTTCCCAATAACTTTAAAAGAAAACCTAAAGAATAACATTGAATTTTTAACTAGAAACTTTCGCAGGGGTGACTATGTCTCTATTAATACTTACCTAAAGAAACAAGAGTGGGATAAGCTATTTACTCACTGTGACAGTGTTAATGAAATGGTTGAGGTTTTTAATGAAGTACTTAGTTCTTCTATCACACAATATGTCCCAATTCACAAAAAAGTAAACAGTAAGTACCCAATATGGTTTAACAAAGATATTATTAAGACAATAAATCGGAAGAATAGGATCAGACATCGTTACAAGGTTTACGGTAATCCATTAGATCTACTCCGCCTACAAACACTCACTAAATTAATTGAAAAACTTTCAAATAAATGTTATTATTCCTATATAAATAATGTCGAGGATAATATTAATAATAATATCAAGAGTTTTTGGTCATTTATGAAATCAAAACGCCACGACACAAGTAACTACCCTAATGTGATTACAGATGGTTCAGTAGTGGCATCAGTTGGGACGGATATGTGTAATTTGTACGCCAAATATTTTGCCTCAGTTTACAAAAAAACTAATATTGATGATTCCAATACGTATATTCATGATAATGTTAACAGTACTGCATGTGAGATCCTATCTTCCATACATGTAGAACTTAACACAATTATTGATAGGTTAAAACATTTGGACACAAATAAGGGCGCTGGTCCAGACGGTATTCCTGCGCTATTTGTAAGAAAATGCATTTCTAATCTTGTAGTACCACTATTTCATATATTCAATAAGTCATTAGAAACGGGCATCTTTCCTAACTCCTGGAAGGTGGCTAAGGTAGTGCCAATATTCAAGGAAGGAGATGTTTCTCTAGTTAATAACTATCGACCAATATCTATACTTTCAACTTTCGCTAAAGTATTTGAGTCGATAGTATGTCCGATTATTCAGCTCCATTTCAAACAAAATATTACACCACATCAACATGGTTTTGTCTCAGCTCGCTCTACAAGTACCAATCTTGTTTTATTTACAGAAATGCTAGCGGATTCAATAGATTCTAGTAAGCAGATTGATGTAATTTACACAGATTTTAGTAAAGCGTTTGACCGCGTGTCTCATAACATACTAATATCTAAGCTATCTAATTACGGTTTCTCTGGCAACTTGTTGAAATGGTTACAGTCTTATCTTTCTGTTAGGTCATTTTATGTTGTTTTGGGAGGATATAGCTCTATTACTGAATGTATAGCATCTGGAGTTCCTCAGGGCTCCCATTTGGGACCAGTCCTATTTAATATCTTCATAAATGACATAACCAAATGTTTCAATAATTCTATTCCGTATTTGTATGCTGATGACTTAAAATTTGCTAGACGTATTGAAACCAGTAAAGATATAATTTTGCTTCAAAATGATCTTGACCAACTCTCTACTTGGTGCGACAAAAATGCAATGTCACTGAATGAAAAAAAATGTTTTCATGTCAAATTTTCTCGAAAGCTAAATCTCACTCCATCAAAGTATTATATCTCTCGAAATGAGATACAAGAGGTAGATTGTATAAAAGATCTCGGCGTTATATTGGACAGAAAATTAACATTTATACCTCATATAGAGCACATTGTAAAAAAAGCTTCTAAAATGCTTGGATTTATTATAAGAAATGGCAAAAATTTTCGGAAACTTAAAACAAAAAAAATACTTTATAATACCCTAGTTCGCAGCATTTTAGAATATTGTAGTGTAGTTTGGCGACCGCATTATGCCACGCACACATTAAGATTGGAGAGGATACAGAAAAGATTTGTTTGGCATTCGTTATTTAATAAAACTGATCTTCTATTGAGGAAATAAACCTTCAAATAGGCCTACTTCGAAAATGGATGTGTATTTAAAGAGAGAATAGCAAACGTGTTCTTTTTTATTTTATTTCCGATAGGCAAACCTTTGACCTCTATCTCACCTGAGGAAAGTGATGATGCGGTCGACGATGGTGCACGTTTGCCTAGAAGATACCTGTTCACTCGTGTCTTGAAGACTACCAGATTATACTAATTGGGAAACACAGACTCGGGTAAAGAGTTCCTTTGCGTTACGCATAATGAATGTAATGTGATGTCATGTTATCGTTACAATGTGGTAACATTTCTGACTAATTCTCTACTTGGAACCTTCGAGAAAATGTGTATGTAACACAATAAACCAACCTACCGTATGCCATAGAACTACGCTGCCTCATAAATGTATAGAATAATAACTAAGACACAAAATTGACTGCCCAATACTACTAGAAAAAATTTCGTGTGCCATGCCGATATCCTCGACACAAAATAACTCCTTTAGTACCTCCTTTTAGACGAACAGTTCTTGGCGTTAATTCACCTGTACCCCGCTTGTGCAAAGTTTACAATATTTATGAGAAAATCGACCTGCATCATGACAGTCTTCCCAAGATCCGTCAAATGCTAATGGGTTTTAGTGGGTCTACTGATTAGTTCTTACACCATAAATTATTCTTTTTAATAGGTTCAACTTGGCTTAGTTTAGTTTAATGTCATTTATAAATGTAAAAATTTAATTTACATAAACTTTTAGGTATAGTTAACTATATAAACAATCACCGTATGTGTTATTATTGTTATTTGTATAGCTTAAAGTAGTGCATGCTGTGTTTACCTATAATTGGTTGTACACATAGATATAATTGTTTTAGTTTATAAATTATGAAAGTATTTGTGTATCTACTGTTGGTAAACCAAATAAATAAATAAAATAAATAAATAAATAAAATATAACAAATCCGAAACTCTATATCTGTCTGTTTCACTCAGCAAGGAATCCGTTTGTTACCTTTTTATTTCCTTATCTGCTAGGTCGATATTGATAAAATTTGTCAAGAGGATAGTTCAAATCATGGAGAGAATACATAGATACTTATTATTAAATTCAATAAAACGATTACCGCAGCATTGTATGGAATAATAACTAGTCTAGAATACTTTAAATTTGTATAATTAAAACACAAGGTCAATGCAATAACCAAGTTCATGTTAGCTTAATTAATGGCATCACCAGTCGAGTGCGCAATTAAATACAAACTACCAATTCGGACCAGACGCCGGTTTACACTCTGTAAAGTGTTTTATAAAAAGTAAAAAGAGTTGGCGACCGACTCTACAAATGTTATTATTTAAAGTAGCTTTACAAAATGATTGTTCAATAATACTTCATATATTTTAAATAATTAAGTAGATGCATACAGCTTGTTGAAATTATTTGGATGGTATTTTGACCGATGTAGTGATGATTTTTATTGTCTATAGTGTACGTACACTGCTGATCAAAGATAGCTCTCCACAATAACATAACATGTCCATCCATGTAGGAAGATAGATACTCAAATCGCCATGTCACCTTTCGAAGCTTACCACGGCCTTGCTGGACATTCAGTTTCCTAATCTGTAACAATATTGGCCCTTCTTGGTCGATGCTAATGGACTACATGCCCATTTTGCGCTTCTGAGTATTGCATCTGCGAAGCCAGAGGATTTTGTGAATTCAGTATGTTATTTGTTTAGTCAGTATGTTTCTTTTTCTACTATTAACAAATAAAATCGCAATACGTATTTTTCTTCTCTTTCTGATAGCTCTTATAGCGCTCTTATATTCTCTTATATTCTCTAATAGCGTTCTTAATAATTCCCTTAACATTTATATATTGTTATTGTAACAAAATAACGTACTTTATCTAATAAATTATTATCAAATCAAGTAAAAATAACCTACTTCAGTCACATTTGACTTCGATAAAATCTACAAAAACATACTTATGGATTCCGAAATCCATAACTATGTTTTTGTGGCTCTTATCGAAGTTATGGCCGAGCATGTGATATGTTCTTACCTAAGTATAAGTCTTGATTGCCTATATTGTGTCTAACAAGGATAATCTTACTTGCTGCACCGAAGATTGCCAATTGTTGCTGCATTCATCCTTACAACAGCAAACTGCCAGAGGTCACCACTCGCACGACGTCATGCCGGCTATAAGGAGGTCACGGATGCGCAGGCGCAGCCGTATGTCCGAAATAACTAGGTTACGAAAATATTCTGCTCTCTGTCAAGATAGTGCTGAAGGGGTTATGGATCTAATACATTGTGGTTTAGAATAACATTTCTGTTTTCTGTTAAGTGTAAAGTAAACTTAGTCGAAATTTAGTAGAATTTCATACTTAGTTGAAAGTAAGTTATGTTTTATCGAGAATAATTCGGGTGAGATAATAGTAGAGTAATTTAATTACGGTTAAAAGACTTAATTAACGAAATTAATATTGCCATGTATTCGACTGCATTAATGAAACTCCTAACAATATGCTATTCTCGCACATTAAGATGCAACTATAGCAACATTATTAATCGTAAATAAATATAAGAAACTGTTGAAGGGGAATGCACTAACACATTTCACATAAAATAAAGAGAACGTATTATATTAGCTTGAAAATGAAAACTATTGCGAGTAGAATACATAATTATTATTAATTTTATATATATATATATAACGTAATCTTATATGTATACGTCTGACTCGTCATGAGAAAGATAACTAATTTGTCCGACATTTATACGTGTTTCATGCCTTATTCGTTAGAACAAATTTAGAGAATAAGACCATAAGATAGATCGAGAAAGATTAAAATGAGAGTTATTTATGAGTAAAATGAAAAAAGTAGTAAAAGGACACCTAATTAATATTCGCGAGGGACACTCCCGCAGGTGACAGGGAATTCCAGCCACGGTGAGAATCAACAAGATCTTGGCAACCGCCATGGGACCACGCATTTGACATGTTTATACTTTACACTTTACAAAAATGTTTACCAATACAAAGAGATCTACAGAACGATGCATTATTCTTATAAATAAAAACAATTAATGTTAAAAGAAGGTTAGGTACCTACCAATCGTAATAAAAACACGTCAAAATATCAAATAAAACACTTGAGACATAATGCATTTGAAACCCCTTGAAATGATTGAAAGCATTCTCAATAATACAAAACATTATCCATCCAATTCAACACAAAAAGATCTGAGCATTTCGTATCAAAACACATTCAACAAAAAGTGTAGTAGTTGTATTATAACATTAAATCAACCACAAGGACGAGGGTATCCCTATGAAGGGTCCATTGATAAGGGTCTGCTATCTGGTCCACTCGCCGCATCACGATGCATTGTGGTAGGCTTGGTCAATTATCCAATTGTTAGCAAATAGTTGTTGAATTATCAATACATTTTTAAGAGAGATGAGTTCGCTGATTGCAAAAGTTCTTTTATAAATAAAGTGTCATACACGTTATTCCTGTATTAGGTACGCCAGAGACGGTTTCCATTTTTATTTTCTTAAAACAGCCCCCACACTCAATGTATTTTATCCTGGGTGAAGGAAACTTTCACATCTCTAACATTCACGTTTGGTTGGTATTCTCGGATTTTTTTATGCATGTTAAGCAAACATGTGGACACTATCTAAAATAACGATGATGCGAGAAAGAAATGTTGCTAACTTACAAAATACCTACTCACTCCCGACTTTAAAATGTTATTATATTTATTCTGGTTTAATAAAGTAAAGACAATTCACGAAGTCTTAGGGCGTGTTTAAGTTTAATTTAAATTGTGTTGAACTTTAATTTACGACTTTAGTTTCCTAGAATATTTCAATAAAATCTTACGGAATTCGAGTGGTACAGACAACGTAGGAAACAGTCGCGTTGATAATACGAAACGAAATATGTTCCGATGCAGTTCATTAACTAAATGGAATTTTAATTAGGATTTCTTTTAACACGCAGTTAATGACGCAAAGTGCGTAATCCTTTAAATAGGACAATGTACTTTAGACAAAGTATAGGCGGATAGAGCTGGCAACAATAGTATAATACCTATAATTAAGCAAATGTAAGTACCTACCACAATGATACTGCATAGTTACATAGTCACTGCATTCATGTTGTTGTAACAGTGGTCAATTTACGACTGCACAACTCAGCAATGTCAAATTAGCGCAGTTAAATGCTGATGCTGACTAATAACACCAACGATTTGAAGCATTCGCGAACGTTATCTACACATATTTAACAAAATGTTATCGTAAGTATTTGATTGCTTGAGAGGGTAGGCCGAAAGGTTATCAAACCAGCTATGTGGGATTATCATTATGGCCACAGTTCGTAATGCTGACAAATGTGGCTGTCATAGCATGGTAAACAATGTGGTCATTATTTAAAAGTAGGTGATTACGGGATTGTAATCGCAATTAATAAGTACAGTAAAGAAGTGAACCACTAGTGTTATATGTTCGGTAATTGATGGTATTTAAATTCGCTAAAAATATCGCGTTGGAAGTTTCCCCGCTGCAAATAAGTCTTTCATCTTAACACGATATCGCGTGCCCCCGTTGGCACTTGCATGTTTGTTCAACCATAATGTAACTCCTACAATCTTCACTGCATATCTAAAAATACCGTTTGTAAGCAAAGACAGATAGCGAGGACGTCAGGTCAGAGGCTATCGTGGTGCAGACAACCGGTGTCGGCGCATCGGCAGCAGATAGCGCGGCGTTTCGACTAAGAAAAGGCTGGCCTATATTTTTATCGAAATTTCTTAAGTGGTAAGTTGCCCCTTGACGATGTTAGGCTGTCGTCGCCATATAGTGAGGGTGATGAGGTCTTTTAAACTGTGTGTCAAATTGGGTACATGCTTACGCTAGAGCATTTCCATCACGGACTTCACCGCAGATATACTTATCTTGTCAAAATGACCGAAAGCGCTAAAAGCTCTTTTTGTTTAACCTGTTTCGTATCGGCGCATAGAATGTTGATCTCTAAACACCTGCCTGCGTCAACTTTCTTTCATTAGCCCCCACAGCCGTGGAAACATAAATCACAAAATCACTTTTCCGGAGCCATCGATCAACATCATCTCCGACGGCCAACGAAAACATTTCAACAAGCGTCAATCAATAAATCAATAAAAAGCTGCGACCGCAGATGCGCCCGCGCCGCTGCGTCGCGTCCGAAGTCATTACTTATCTGTACCATTTACCATCAGCGGATAAAGAGCCACTTGTTAAGCCTTCTCTAATGACATTTGAACTTAAAGAAGGCTTCTTTACATGTAAGCGTGTACCCACGAGACCCATAAAAGTTATAAATCAACTGGAACGCGAGATGGCACCCCACCAACTAAAATAGCCGTATCAACGAAAAAAGTAAGTTAAAAGTTAAAAAGGGCTTTGGTCTGCGTCCGCGCATGTGTTGCGCATGTGTCGTCGCCGTTTCCGGTTCGACAAATTAAATTTTGCGTCGCATTGTCTACGGGGCGGGGGGTGCCAGAGATAATAAACTCAAGTTCAGAGTCAACAATGGGAGCAGTGGGCGCAAGAGATAACAAAAAAAACTCGTGTGAAATCTGTACAACAAAAAAGGAACATATTCTCAGCACGTTTTGATGGTGTAAATATTCGTTTGTTATTTTAGAATACTAATTATCTGCTGAGATATAAATTCACTGAATGTTTACACTTAGCAACTACATTTTAAGCCTTGAGATCGGCCATAAAGATATGTGTCGCAAACAGTTGGGCCGCTACAAGGTGGACTTGAGACTACAGAGGAGCTTATTTATCACAATTAAGGAGTCATCAGCCACTCAAGGCCTGTTCACTAGACAATCAGTTTATTTAGAACCTTCAGAATATGGTACTAGTGGACCACACAATGGCTCTGTTTGTAAAGGATGTAATTTGGTGTATGAAAATGATATGCTAAAAAAGTTTTAAGTAACTAGATGAATAGAGATAACTAAAGAGAAACTAATTAGGTTTATTATATTATCAACGCATAGCCTAAACTAATAAACATAACTTGTAAGAACAGTGGTTACTACTCGTACCTACTGTATAAGTGCAAACCCTAGTTTCTGAGATCTGTGGTGCAAACGTACGCTTTCGTGAAACAGCTTTGTAAAGATCAACCCCTAAAGAGTCGAAAACGGAAAAGAAAAACGATTCAAAGAGGTTTAGTCTAGGATTTATAACTTTTTCTGATGTAATATTATTTTATTTTAACTCTATACTAAATCAAAACTAGGGCTTGGTCAGACATGACCACGCCACCCCCACAACATTTCATTTTATGTACTTACTGTACTAATCTTAATCTATTCTTAACAGCTACTTTATATAATTGGTTCAATATTCTGGCCTCCTTTGATTGCAACAATATTCCTCGAATATATCAAATTAAGAGTTTAGAGTACACGTGTCAGTGGACTCAAGCCAGAATCAATCCACGCAGCTACAAGAAACAATATAAAATAAACCTACATAATCGAAATCAGCGTATACCGTGCTAAAATCACTCGATGATGTCATCTTCCATCTCGAGATTTGTAGACAACCTTCCTCTGAGCTTGCAGGCGAAGTATGTCATGTGCGAAGGTGAGGTAATGGCCAATATGTATTATGATTACGTGTTTAATTTATGATACCTATTAATACTCGGTTCATAGGAAATTAATAATCCCCAGAAGGAAATAAGATATCTAGGATTAACGAGAAATCTGCTAACTTTTCTGCAGTCTTTCAATAATATTTGCATCACTCGGTATATTCAACTCATTCCAAGAAGTAAATATTTTTCAGCGTCAGATATACATAAACATTGACTAATTCAATTCACGGCTAAATTTATGCATGCCAAAAATAAGTGCAAGAAACGAAGACCCATTCGCTTTAAAATTGTAGATTATGAGTCGGTAGAGCGACGGCGGCGCCGCGGCGCCAATAATGTTTTAATAGATCTACATAATAAACTGAAGGCTAAGTTGTACAAATATTTACTACTTAAATAACAACGTAGAATTCACAAATTCCTAAACATTACAGATTACTTATTTTTACAAAAATCTGACAGAAAATTAAACTTAATTTTTCAGTCTCTATATTTACCAAAAATAGTACTTACATTTTCCTATTTCCATCGATGTGCGCCTGCACAGTAAATCCAAACATCGAATTCTGGTTCCCCTTATAAACCACCCTCGAGGGTATGTCCACATTGAACCCTAGGGCGGTCGCACACACGCACAAAAACACAAAGACAGACAGCGCCATCGTCAATATCACTTGAATTACCCACAAATATAAAAAAACACTATCGATAAATTATACAACAAAATTCGTCCTCATGATTCGTTCGAAAACTTTTTACGATCGTTTCGTGTTTAGTGAAGGTATCGACACACGCGCGCCGCGTCCGACGGTCGGGGCTACACTGGCTCTACTCCGCAAGGCCGCAATGAGGTAACTCCGTGAAAATATCGTTGGAAAATGAGACCGATGAGTTTCCCGCGTTTCCCGACGCCACAGATCGTACAACAGTTAGTTGTGTGTAAGCAGCGCGGTGTGAGCACAGATGACTTGAGTTTTGCAATAGATTTATTCTTGTGCGTGCGTAACGGAGCCATTGAGAACAAAATTGGCCGGTGACACGTTCATTTACGTTAATAAGAAGAACAAAATACGAGTACAAGATTATTATTGGAAATTAATAAGTTCGTGCTTAATAACCACTTCAGACGAATTTCATTCAGCTAACTTAAGCGGTACTTCGCCAAGTTATTTAGTTTATTAATAATTTAAAATATTTCTACTAAATAAATAAAAATATAAAAAACGGGATCTAGTGGAGCTTATTATCGCGTCAATTCCATAACTGACTAATGATTAAAATGTTAGTAATAGTGATAAAAAGTAAAATAATAAATAGACGCCAGTTGTATTGATAACATTTAATAGACAGATCATTTAAATACTGATTTATACAATATTTCATATATGTTTACTTACAAAAATAGCAGGAATTACAAAACTTTGCTTATAAATATCGAATTCTCACAACGATTTATTTGTGCTACATCAAGCCATATTTTGATTTTGCATAAATAATATAAACAGGAAGCAATTTGACTTGCTCGACAAAATGAATAACATTCACGTCAAAAATGCATTATTTCAATCGCGATACTTTTTAGTTATGGGCCATCAACAAAAGTCTAGAAAACAACAGTCGCTGGATTGCCCATACTGATAGAAAATCGTTCTAAACTCCATTCAATCATAAGATAATATAACAAACAAAAAATACACATTCACACTCACAGCCCCACACACTAGACGTGTATCGTAGGTGCCAAAAACATTAACATATCACGCAAACCCAGAACCAGAAGCACAAATATCCATTGGGGAGGAAAATTGTACTGCCTGGAATCGAACCCAGGACTCAAGGTTCAAGAGGGCAAATACTTGCCCACTGCACCAACTGGGTCGTCAAATATACATTTCTCTTAATTTATTAAAACAACACCTACATAAGAAATATTAAATTCTATGTCCAAAAAGTTATTGATTCAAAGACACCATAATACTTCCGCTTAAATCAAAAGCATATTTAATATGGTCAGAAGAAAAATATGTTTACGTATCTAGACTTTATTTAACTATAAATAGAGACGATATCGTTTTCCCCAAGTTTACAGACCAGCCAAGATAACTTTATCATAATTTGTCTTTTTATTAGTCTTTCCTCGTACATCAAACATTAAGCTTACCTCAATAATATATTTCAAAACTTTACATGATATAAGTCCCAATTCATCTTAATATAAGCTATACGTAGGTATTGCACACAAGCAAGTTATTCATATATCATTTAACAGTTGTTCAATTAAATTATTTACATAAAGAGTGTATTTTAAGTGTATCTACGAGGCAACGTTAACGGAAAACAATTATATCTTATCTTAGATATTACAATATTAACGTATATCTACCCCAGATCAATTAATTACACTCAGGTCACACTTGCGCGAAGCATCTATAGTCTGTACACATAAAAATGGCGCCAAGAAGAAACAAGCGCAATATATACGTTTTAAAACGCGGTTAAAATTACAAGCTGCATTAGGCACAAACGTGGCCTGAGATAAATAATTATCTCAAAAGCATTAAAACTTAAACTTGTTCAAATCGACAACTTAATGTTGTTCAATAAATAACTTTTTCACTTTAACTTAGTCTAAACTAGCCTCGAGTAATGTCTTCGAAAATATATTAATTACATAATAATTATTGAAACTCGTGGCCATTCATCGGTTAACAAAAAAACTTAAGAATATGAACTTCTCTACAAACAGCTTAGAGATAAGAACCTTATAAGAAATTTAAGTTAAAAATTATATTAGACATATTTCTTCATGATAAACAAGCCTAACCTATCTTCGAAAACGTTGTTGCTCACTATCAGCTGAGATTTAAGTAAATATAGTACTAATATCGCCTTCAGCGCTCAAATTTCCATAAAAAAAACAAATTATTTGGCATCAAAGAGGTCCGCCCGTGTGAGTAAACAATTTCAATTGGCAGAATTGCTAAATAAATCGATACATTAATAATTATAGCGCGGCCATGACATTTTTTTAATAAAGAACGACATAAAATCGAAGAAGCGCAAAAGCAACATCGATGAATTAAAAAAAGATACGCGGAGTAACCATCGCAATATCAATAAAACGCAACCAGTTAAAAAAAAAACCGGCTTCAACGCTTATATTTTGGTTATGTTTGGATCAATTTCGATAAAAATTATATGGGACCACCTCTGAAGTATAATCTACCAAACAAAAAAAAACATCAAAATCGATTCATAATTGGCGGAGAGATCGCGTAACATACATACAAAAAAAAACATACATTCGAATTGAGAACCTCCTTTTTTGAAGTCGGTTGAAAATATACGAAGAGCCAACATAGAAGGATCAAAAAAAATACGCGGAACCAACATCGACGGACAAGAAACGGAAGAGCGAACATCGCGGATTCAGAAAACATTAATTGCTAAAATTAAGGAAATAGCATGATTGCCATTGTGGGAACAATAATAAATGAATACTGCCAATATGTTAAAATACTTTAAAATAATAATAAGTTAAATAATTATAAGACGGCCGACGAGTCTCGAACAACCTACAGCAGTCTAGTTTTGGTTCGTTTGTTCGTAAATGCTACGCGTTACTTACTACGCTATGATTTGGAGAACTTGAACACGCTGGGCGTGCCCTTCTTCTGAGGTTTGTTCTCGGCTGGTACCTAGAAGACATACGTAGTTGGTCAATCATCATCATTTGTATCACATCGTATTTTTAAACACAATCTTAATACTAGATATAAGCATACAATTACAGTGCGCGCATTTAGATTAGGCAAAACGAATAAATCTTTTATGGCAAATGGGGTTAAATTTTACAATAGAATTCCTTAAATCGTAACTGAATTACCACTTGGAAAGTTCAAATCTGTAATAAAACGGGCATTCATTAAGAAAGATTACTATAAAACCATTGACTATATTAATGACTAGCTGACCCGCCCGGCGTTGCCCGGGTAAACAAAAGCTTACATATAAACGCTTTCTCACTCACAGCCCCACTGTAAAAGTACTATAAGTTGTGTCGTGGGGCCGTAAACAATTAACACCACACACACACAACATTCGTTCATACCCAGAACCAGAAACATAAACTGCCCGTGGGGAAAAAACTTTTGTTATTGTGTTCCCACCGAGATTCGAACCCGCTGCTTTAAAGACGAACGCGCACTCATCTACGCCAGTGGGTAGTTCAAAGTTCAAAGATTCCCCACCCTGCGTCGCCCGGTTAAAAAATCTACACATAAACACTTCCACATTCACAGCCACACACTAAGTTCAGTGACTTGTAGCGTGGGGTCGTAAACATCCAAGATTCACAACATATTAAAAACAAAAATTTCCCGTAGGGAGAAAACTTCTGTTACCACCGCGAATCGATCCCGCTGCTTTGAAGGCAAACGCGCACCCATTTACGCGAGTAGATAGTTCAAAAGATGACCCGCCCGGCGTCGCCCGGTTAAAAAATAATAATACAAATAAACACACTTCCACATTCACAGCCCAACACTAAGTTCAATGACTTGTATCGGGGGGCCGTAAACATCCAAGATTCACAAAGTATTCACAACATACTCAAAACCAGGAACACAAATTTATCGTGGAGATAAATTTTCTAGGTAAATTATCACCGGTAATCGAACCCGCTGCTTTGAAGGCGAACGCGCACCCATCTACGCCGCCGAGCAATTCAAAGTTCAGGAACGACCCGCCCGGCGGGGCTTCGGCCGGGTAGTAAATATTAAAAAACATACCCATAAACGCTTTCACATTCACAACCCCACAATAAGTTCAATGACTTGTATCAAAGGGCTGTAAACATCCAAGATTCACACAACATTCACAACATACTCAAAACCAGAAACACAAATTCCCGTGGGAAAACACCTGTGTTCCCACCGGGCATCAAACCCGGTGCTTTAAAGGCAAACGCCCACCTAACTACGCTAGCGGGCAGTTCAAACTTCAATGATAAGACTAATAAAAAAAAAACAGTCGAATTTATATCCCCCTTCTTATGTTAGTCGGTTCAAAACATAGACGTATCCACCGTTTTCACCCTCAAATAAACTTAACGATTTCTCCTAGACTATGGGTTCAAATTATGTGCAGTAAAAAGCAAATTGCATCTACCTGAACTACGTAAGCCGATGAAATAGGTTTTTTTGATAAGAATTAATATTAAATACTTAAAAAAAGCCAACGAAATAGAAGCCGCTATTTTTTAGTGCAGGAATTCGTAGTACGTTTCTGTACATTTCTGACCCGTCCCGTACACGGGCGGGCTCCCGTGAAATTAATTTCACGATTTCTCATAGACTATTTATCCAAATCATATGCAGTAAAAAGCAAAATGTATCTACATGAACTACGTAAGACGATGAAATAGTTTATTTTGATAAGGATTAATACTGAATGTCTCAAAAAGCCAACTAAACAGAGGCCGCTTTTTTTTCAGATTTTTAACAAAGAAAAGTATATTTTCTGAGCTATACATACATGTTAGATATATGCTGTCGCGGACTTTTTTGTAAAACTCATGAAGGCCAACATTTTTGCGATACATTGTATTCAACTATGTCTTACCGTTTAGTCAGCGTACGCCGATAAAGCGGAGAGTTAGCAAATTTTTCTCCGACTTGTCTTACGAATATTATTATTTCGAACTGATAACTAACTTCTATCCCGACAAAACATAGCCTATGACACTCAGTGATAGTGTAGCTATCTATTGGTGAAAGAATTTTCAGAATCGGATCAGTAGTTTCAGAGATTACCTTTTACATACAAACAAACAAACAAACAAACAAACAAACAAACTTTACCTCTTTATAATATTAGTATACATAGTATACACAAGGATGCTTGGAGGCAAACTGCACAAGCGCTTTTTAGCGACTACATCCTACTAATATTATAAACGCGGAAGTTTGTAAGAATGTATGTATGTATGGATGTATGTTTGTTACTCTTTCACGCAAAAACTACTGGATAGATTTTGATGAAACTTTCCCATAATATAGCTTACACATCAGAATAACACATAGGCTATAATATATAAAGATATAATGTAATTTATCCAAAATATAACGATAAGTGTCAAGTAAGTAGGAGAAAAACCTGCCATCTGCGAGCTATTCTGGCGTCGCTGCAGAAACCGTAAGACATAGTTGAATACAATGTATAGCAAAAATGTTGGCCTTTATGAGTTTTACAAAAAAGTCCGCGACGGCATATATCTAACATGTATGTATAGCTCAGAAAAAATACTTTTCTTTGTTAAAAATCTGAAAAAAAAGCGGCCAATGTTTAGTTGGCTTTTTGAGACATTCAGTATTAATCCTTATCAAAATAAACTATTTCATCGTCTTACGTAGTTCATGTAGATACATTTTGCTTTTTACTGCATATGATTTGGATAAATAGTCTATGAGAAATCGTGAAATTAGTTTCACGGGAGTCTGCCCGTGAACGGGACGGGTCAGAAATGTACCGACACGTACTACGAATTCCTGCACATTAAAAAATAGCGGCTTCTATTTCGTTGGCTTTTTTTAAGTATTTAATATTAATCCTTATCAAAAAAACCTATTTCATCGGCTTACTTAGTTCACGTAGATGCAATTTGCTCTTTACTGCACATAATTTGGACCTATAGTCTAGGAGAAATCGTAAAGTTTATTTGAGGGTGAAAACGGTGGATCACAGAATGGAACAGTTACTGCGTAATCCGGCATACGTCTATGTTTTGAACCGACTAACATAAGAAGGAGGATATAAATTCGACTGTTTTTTTTTTGTTTAGTCTTATCTCTGAACTTTGAACTACCCACTAGCGTAGATGAGTGCGCGTTCGTCTTCAAAGTAGCGGATTCGAATCTCGGTGGGAACACAATAACAAAAGTTTTTTCCCCAGGGACAGTTTATGTTTCTGGTTCTGGGTATGACGTGAATGTTGTGTGTGTGGTGTTAATTGTTTACGGCCCCACGACACAACTTATAGTACTTTTACAGTGGGGCTGTGAGTGAGAAAGCGTTTATGTGTAAGTTTTTGTTTACCCGGGCAACGCCGGGCGGGTCAGCTAGTAATAAAGATATATCTATGTATACGAGTATACTTTCTATTTTCAAAAAAATATCAGAGCGCCTGGTTGAGGCGACGCGTGATCAACATGCTAGCAATCGAATTGATAACCTCCTTTTTTGAAGTCGGTTGAAAAGAGACAAACTTGTAAGTATATAAACAATTGATATGCAACATTTGTTAGTGAGGGGGTTAGCGTACTTACGCACTGGCTAAAATAACTTAAACTGTCATCATCATCTCAGCCGCAAGAAGTCCACAGGCCTCCCCAAAGATCTCCAAAAAGAACGGTTGTTGACGGCCTGCATCCTGCGACCTTCATTTAGACTATAATTGTCGGTAATATATTAAACTATGCAACTCACAGTTCTCTCCCCGAGGAGCAGCCTCGCCTTGTCCTCTTCAAGCGGCTCGGGAGCGGCGGCGGCGCGCCTGTGAAGCTGCAGCTTCTGTCGGATGGCTTGCGACAATATCACCCTGTACGTTACACAATACAAAATACACTTGTTGCTTCTCGCATATCTAACTCAACAACAATTAATATTTTCACAACGTGGACTTCTCTAGTCTAAAACTTCTCTAGATACAAGATGTTTGATGCGATTAATTCGCGTTAAACCCAAACAAACGGCACTCATCGCAGGTGCCTTGTGACATAAATTTATGGTAGAAATTGTGCAACAGTGCGCACGTAGCGTTTTGCTTCCACATTCAACATGCGTACCGCAACGGAGTGGAATTCCTTGCCCGAGTCTGTTTCCCGATAGGTATAATGTGGGAGTTTTCAAGTCACGAGTGAACAGGGATCATCTAATTGGCGAGCGTGCTCGATCGTCGACCGCATCTTCACTTTCCAACAGGTGCGATAGTGGTTAAACATTTGCCTAACATTATTAATAAAATAAAAAAGAAATAAAAAAGATCTGTAACATGCTTACATTATGAAACTGTCAACTATCCAAGTACCGACTATAGCGACCATCTCTTAACATTGTCAAACAGATACAATAGGAAATATCTCTTTTAATTAGATTGTTTACGTTATTACATTTTCGGTGAAATAAAATAATTCATCAAAACTTTAAATATTTGAAAATGGAATCTGGTTTGGGCAATTTTATTTTATGGTCATTTTGACGTTCTTCCTGTGGCGTCCACGACCCAATCATGGATCCAATATAATAAAGTGTGAACTGACTTAAAGCAATATTGTTATAATACTGCAATGACATATTATTATAAGTACTGTAGAATGTCAAACTATTATTAAAGTAAAACTGATGTATAAGAGTTTTATGGTGAGGCATCGTCATGTTTGAGGGACGTACCTCCTGGTGTCACTCTTGGTGGCGAGCAGCAGGTCGAGCCAGGTCCAGGTGACGTTGTGGTATTCGAGGGTGGGCAGCACGAGCGGCAGATCCCGCACGTCTTCCAGATTCTTCTCCTTGCTGCCCTTGTACGAGACCCGCACCGGCACCTCAGGGATCTTGATGTAGATGAACAGCTTGTTCTTCTCGGCTCGCTCCTAGATTTAGAAGAACAGTGTGAAGTGCAAGATAATGAAAGTATTTTGTTGTATATATGTGTGTGTTCACGGCAAGCATTTGACCACTATATTTTCGGTGGGTTGTCTATAAGGACTTAAATATAGCACGCCTGCCTTAGACATACCAATTCACTCTACACTTGTATGAGTAAACTTTTATTGCTGTGAGTGTGAATGCGTTCTGTTTGTTTTTAATAATAATTATACGGTTTAGAGCAGATTGGTCTTGTCTTGTGGTGTCTTGTTTCGTACTCTAATTGCAACGATCTTTTTAAAGATACCCCACACGGGCAGAAAAATAATTAAACGCAAGCAAAGCTTAAAAAAACCGACTTCACCGCTTTATCGTCGGAACCTTGATTAGATTAAATGTATAAACACGCCTTATTGACTATAACTCAAAAACTAGAGATCAGACCTTGATGAAATTTCAATGGGACCCCATAAAAAGCACCAGCATTCAAATAAAAAAAGAATCATCAAAATCGGCTCACAACGAAAGAAGTTATGAGGAAACTTCTGAAGTCGGGTAAACGAGAACATCGTCAAAGTACGCATTATTCATCACATAATAGACATTATTGACGATATTTCAAGAACTACTGATCAGATCTTGATCAAATTTAAATGGGACCAATTAGAAAGCATCATATTTCAAACTAAAAAAAAATGTCGAAATCGGCTCACGTGGAGAGAAGTTATGAGGTAACAGAAATAAAAAAAAAATACAGTCGACTTGAGTACCTCCTCCTTTTTTGGGAAGTCTGTAAAAATAACTCAAAGTTATTGTGCCCCTTAATATTTTCATATATATATATAAAATCAAATCAAATCGTTTATTTGCTAGAATACATGTACATAAGATCTTTATGTAAAAAGTGACACAATATATTCAGTCTGCAAGCAGACGTGCAAATGGTAATGTCTATTTCTACTATAATATCTAGACTAATTTACTAAAAAATCTTAAACCATCCATACCATACCATATACCATCTTAATTGCAATTTTTTACTATGGGCCACAGCTTTGCAAATTCTGAGAATTTGAAGATATTCGCTTGTATGTTTTAGACACTGAATGCCTATGACAGACGGACTGACGAACGGACAACGTGCTGAACCACCCGAGTCAACTTAAAGACACTTACAAACATTATTTACTCGTATACAGGCATAGCATAATACATATTTTTTTACAAAAAACAGTGCGCTTTGTTATTAAGAAGCCTTACCTTCATTTTCTCGATCATCTCATCCTTATCCCTCTTATCTCTCTTAACATAGAAGTTAGAGTTGGAGTCTTTCCCCTTCTTCTTCAACTTTTTAGAGCCCGTGGAGACCAAGCTAGAGGAAGCTCCACTCTTCAGGGTGCCATCTTCATCCTCTCCGTCCTCCATGGTCTCAGGGTCACGCTCCGGGAAGCAGAACTTGAGCATCGTGTTGAAGAACTTCTTCGTAAGTCCTAGGAGACAAAATGATTATATAGATACCCTCGCCGTGATCATTCCCTCTCATACCGCGGGTACTGTCAGAACAAGCAAAGAAAGTCCGGGTGTTACTATTATAAACAACCATTCTGATACTGTAATAGTTTACCAGTCATATTGAAAATTTGTCCCAAGGACCAAAAGATATTCCGGCAGCTATCCTTGAGCCACGTTGCCCTTTTAGGTCTAGTCATAACACCTTCAAACTGCATCATCACTAACGTAGGTGATGCAATACTCAAATGAGGCAATAGACAATTTCCTATAATATTAAAAACCTGATATACGTCATAGACAACAAAGTTTTAAATAATACAATATTATTAATTATTCATACGTGTTGTAACAATAATTCATTAAGAATTTGTTGCAATGCATGAATCGTTGTACGGTTATTTTGATAGAACATTTCGTACATTTTGGTTAGAAAATTCATAAAAATAACAAAAACATACTTAACAATAATTCAATTAATAATGTATGAAAACCTATTAATTAAATCATTACCTAGGAAAAATATTACTAATACAAAAAGATTCTCTCCGGCGGGGAATCGAACCCCGGTCTCCCGCGTGACAGGCGGGGATACTTACCACTATACTACCGAAGATGTAGTAACAGTGTCGAATTTAGCACACTGGTCGTACCCGAACGGAAAATGTTGTATTAAGACTGAATTAGTGACATCACCAAACGATAAGAAACCACTTATTTAACCTTGAAATTGCGAGCGATTACACGTTACGTTCCATTTAATCGATACAGAGATTACATCATGTAAAATATATTTATCGCATTTATAATAATACTCTGCCCGGCGGCTTCGCCCGAGTTTAATAAGTAAAATAGAATATGTGTGTCAATCCTGTGTATAAATTATTTAAATTTGAAATTTATTCGTTTAGCCGCTGCAGCATGTAGAAAGAACAAAAACTTTCGGATTTAAAATATCAAATCAATCAAATCAGTTTATTGACATAATATTACTTACAGATACCTAATATAACGAAGCGTTTTGCCTCCACGTTTCTTATGCGGACTGCAAAGGAGTGGAATTCCTTGCCTGAGTCTGTGTTTCCTGATAAATACAATATGGGAGTCTTTAAGTCACGAGTGAATAGGCATCTTCTAGGCAAACGTGCTCCATCGTCGACCGCATCTTCACTTACAGGTGAGATGGCGGTCAAACGTTTGCCTATCATAAATAAAAAAGAATAATTTCATCATAATATTTAATTACATTTATATTATATTCATTTAATATCATAATTTTATTTTATTATATAATATAATATAAGTTAGCCCACGTTACCTTCGTTAGGTACTTACGCTCAATCGGGTATCGTGTTTGACTTCCAAGGGAAATTTGTGTTTTTGGTTCTGGGTACGATTGCGTGTGTGATGTAAACGTTTCCAGCACCCTTGTTATTATACACCCAACAGAACTTATTGTGGGGCTGCGAGTGTGAAAACGATTATGTAAAAAAAAGTGTGATTATATTTATCAGCATAATTAGAATATCCTACTAAAAATCCGAAAATTTGTGTGTAAGTGTGTAAGTATGGTTGTTCCCTCTTCACGCTTTAACGGCTGAACGGATTTGGATGAAATTTGGAATGTACATTGATTATACCTCGGATTAACACATAGGCTACTTTTTAACTTGATAATAGCGGGCGAAGCCGCGGGGCACGGCTAGTACCATATAAAGAGGATATCAAATAAATACGAATACTTCAGTAAGTTTCGTTAGTTTTAATCGTGTCTAAAATTCATTTTAAGTTTTTTATGAATACATCTATTTATTAATTATCTACAAATTAAGATGAAATATTGTTTAATTCTAATTAGCCTACGCCATTGGCCAGATTCCCATGTCGCAACATGTAGTCCTACAATTAGGGACGGAAACCGCCACAATGGTCCACGGTGGCGCAACGTTGGCACAAGGTGTCGCTGTTTGCTCAGATGCTACCGGATCCGTCCGCGCTCATTTATATTCGTGTTTGACGAGAACACATGTGTAATGTTCTACAGGTCAATATTAATACGTGAAACGAATAATCAGCATAGATCTAAACTAAATTATTTCACTTACAAATGGTCCACAGGGAGACTACCACGAACAAAACAAAGTGTTCGATATTTTTTTTTTTTTTTATGCCTGATAGGCAAGCATTTGACCACAATCTCACCTGATGGAAAGTGATGATGCGGCCGAAGATGTAGCATGCTTACCTAGAAGGTACCTATTCACTCTCGACTTGAAGACACCCAGATTGTACCGTTCGGGGAACAAAGACGAAGGCAATTAGTTCCACTCCCTCTCAGTACGGTTACTTTTTATCGAAACATCCGGATAAAAAATAATGTAAAATATATGCGATAAAATCTGGAGCAATGATGCTACAGACAGACACAGACTTATCCTCCCTTTTTATATGGGACCTACTTGAAACCATGTCCTTTCAAATAAAAAATAAAATCCTTAATCGGTCCGGTCGTCTTCGGAATAATATCAACAAACGAAACAAAAACAAAAAATTATACAGTCGAATCCAAAAGCTCTTCTTTTTTTGAAGTCGGTTAAATAGTTGAGTTTTTACTCGAAGAGGCACTCAAGTTGTTCACTTCTAGTAACTTTTTGTTTAATTCATGAACAGTAGCTATAACCTTACGAACACGTTTAAGATGAATCGAGTGAGTCAGCATACAGATGACCTAAGATGACAATGGAAGGTTATGTACATTATAAGTAGGTAAATGTATAAATTCTGGTTAAATGTTATCGACATAAATAAGTTCAAGAGCACCACATGACGCCTACAAAGTATTCCTATGAATGTGACCGTGACATAGTTTTAATTATTCCTTTTAAAGTATTTTTAGAATTTGTGCACTTGTTGATCAGGTTGTTGATGATGACAGCAGAAGCAGCTGTGATGACACATTTTCTATGAATTCGCGTAAGATTTCAGTGCTTCCAGGGAGTGACACTACTTGTTTATGAATGAGACATCTATTGTTGTCTAAGGTCGTTGTTTGGGTGATTGATGTTAATGACGAGGTTGCATGAAGGCCAACTGTGCGCTGCGCTTTCTGGCGACTGCAAAATATATATAGGTTTATCTATATTTAGTTAAAGTTAAGATAACTTATGTATTAATGATGTAATGCACCGCCGAGTTTCTTCTTGAGAAGATTTAATCTGTAAATTTGCGAAGGTTACTCTGTTTTTTTTTCAGTGGACAGGTGTCCGCCCTCTGCGCCGTGGGTTCTGGGTTCGATTCCCGGCAGAAGCACGAATTCCTTCCCAAGGGATATTTGTGCTTCTGGTTCTGGGTGTAATGTGTGTGTGATGTAAATGTTTCCGGCACCCACGATACAAGTATATGAACTTAGTGTGCGGCTGTGAGTGTGAATGCGTTTTTTTTTACGTTGTTGTTTAAAACGCCATTTTCCCGGTCACCGTACTGATATTACCCTCAGAAGCTCCCAAAAATCGTCTCGATGCAGCTACTTCTCGAGTATCCTGCTCTGTGGTTTTGTCCATAGGTATATAAAAAGAAATTTAAATTCTTCCTACTACATTTGAGACCAAAAGGATAATATATTCCCTATACGACGAATATGAAATACCTACTTTAATGTATTTACCTACTCCAGACACAGAATAAGCAATAGTACATGTGTTTCAGTATATTTATGTGGTCAATGAATTAGTTGTGTGTGACATCACACAATATCTTGTTGTAAGAAAACTGTGCTTATGTATTCGTGCCCGATGTAGCTTCAGACAAAAGAAGCAATTTTATATTTTCCTGTTTATTGCATCTTCTATATAAAGCTACATCAATTTAATTCTAATTAGTCTGGAACAATGATAATAATTATTATTGTTTAATTAAACCTACTTATTTAAAACTTTAAATATATATTTTTATATTTATCCAATCGTTTGGTCAAGGCGACAAATGACCAAAATGCTGGAAAACTCTTATTTAGAACAAAAAAATTGCATCGCTATTCAACGTGAAAACGTAGCCAGTATTCTGAGCGCTTTTCCTTCGGCAAGCGGTTTAAAAAATTTTTTAGTACTATTTGTTTTTTCCCCTTTTGTAATCTTATCTGACATTGTTATTATTATTTAAAGAATAAATAGCCAGTTAGTATCAAAATAAAGTTTTCTTTGATTAAAATAATTTTAAAACCTTTGTTTTTCTTCAAATCAAAAAGGTTAACTTTCTGCTACCTAGTCTGTTCGTAGGTAGTTCGAGGGCGGTAAGCACGCTAGGACGCTTTTGGTGGCTGGAGATAGAACTGGAAGCGTCTGTATAATGAATCATACGGAGCAGAGTGACCCTTTAAACTGTTTCCTAACAAGAACCTGGCCATATCAGACAGCCCGTCTCTTGAATGAGATAAGATGTCAATCGATTTTGTTTTTATGGCATTAGCCATGCTAGGCAGAACTAAACTAAATAATGTATAGCTTCAGGCGGGGATTAAATTGAATATTTTTTCCTTTCCAAATTTACTACTTAAGATTCGATCTATTTAATACCTTTAAACGAGCATTTCTTGTATATATATATATACTAGCTGTCCCGGCGACCTTCGTTCCGCCTAACAGTCAATGTATGTGCATATTTAGGAAGCCATACCCGGCATGCGTTACAATGTCACGTGACTATATTATTACAACCTTCATGTTTATGTTTGCCTAGTACTTTACCAAATCCGAGTGACGTATGAGAAAATGAAAAGCATGTCGAAATGTAAAAAAAAATTTAAAGAAATGTACGTTCTTAAAAAGTATCCTATGTCCTTCTCCTGGCTCTAAACTACCTAACTGCCAGTTTTCAGCTAAATCGGTTCAGCCGTTCTTGAGTTATAAGTGGAGTAACTAACACGACTTTCTTTTATATATATAGATATATATATATATATATATATATCATCTGAATCTCGGAAACGTCTCCAACGATTTTCATGAAATTTAGTATGCAGGAGGTTTCAGGGGCGATAAATCGATCTAGCTAGGTTTCATTTTTAGAAAACGTCATTTACCGAGCTTTGCTCGTTTATTTTTTTAAAAAATAAACGAGCAAAGCTCGGTCGTCCGGGTACTGTAATCTAAAAGCACGTATAGAAGCTGAGAGTGAGTCGTAGTTACCGATCCGTATAGGCACGATGTTGACCTCGAAGTGTTCTTTGACGGCGATGCCGCCGACGGGCGGGCGGTCCCGACAGAACACGCGCAGCGCCGCGCGCCGCGCCAGCGGAGCCCGACCCGACGGGGCTTGCGGGACCAACACCTGTTGCATCGACAATTTCTTTCACATAAATATATTATTTTTTTGTAATTAATTAAATAACTATTTCAATTTATAATTATTTTCTATTCTTCAATTTACGATTATTCATTTCATATTATGTATTTCATAAATTTTTTTTATGTATTTTACTAGTAACTACAATTTTGATATTCAAATTTATTGCACCTTCCAATATGTAACTCGCCTTAACCATAATGAAACAACCTCTGATATAAGGCCAATAAACTATTATATTTATCTATTCTGCACATTATAGACTCTTTAGTGTAAGAGTGCCCTATTGGATCCCATCAACCAGCTGAAGAGCAGGACTGCGCTAGCAGGATTGGTACTAGCTGAAAAGGTTCCGGCCGGAAAATTAGCAAGTTGTCAATGTAATTACTGGGCATATGGGACGACCTGCAGTCTCAGGGAATGGATCGCATTGAATGTTCTTTGTATCCGAACAGTATAATCTGGGAGTCTTCTAGAGTAAGTATCTTCTAGGTAAGCATGCTTCATTTTCGGCCGCATCATCAATTTCCATCAGGTGAATTAAAGGCCAAATGCTTACATATCTTGTCATAAAAAAAATGACAATGCAGGTTCATAAGTCGCTTACCAGAGCATCTTACTTATATTTACTGCCACATCATACATTAATATATATATGTTTAAACCGAGGTAAGAAAAAAGGGAAAAACAATATTCAGTGTAATTTAGAACCTCATTCTTTTTTTAGAAGTCCGCTGAAAAGAAGACAACTACATAATATACTTTTACACACAACACAAAAATACGCGCGCGCGCGTGAACTTTCACATAAATAACATTTGTGTGATCATGGCAATGTAGCTGTTCTTGTGTACTAAATGACGTACCTCGGGGAAGGGTTCATTGGGCAGCAGGTTGGTGACGCGAACGTACCCCACCTCCAACTGATGCTCCACGGAGTCGTCAGCGCGGGATGTTTTCGTGTACCTACATATAACACGTAGATTATTTCTTGTTAATTAAAAGTTAACTCAATATTTTATAACATAGTTAAATAAGCTCGGTTACATGTATAGATCCAGACTCTTTTAAGTAGAGCAATAATTTACAGAAAACTTATGAAGAGAAAAAAAGTAGACAAATGCCACGCCAATATCATTACTAAACAATTTATTTCAAGAAATCAATAGACGGTGTATCATCTTATTTTTCTATTAACTTGGGTTTGTTACAGGTAAGGTATCGCACATAGAATAATAATGGAAAATAAGGAGGGTAATGTCAGTATAAGGAAAGCTCCAATAAAATATCACATCTAAAGTTTTCCAACTCCAAATCATAGCTACTAAAGTCAAAATAAATGTATACATTTTCAAAAATCAAGAAATTCTATTCGCCTTCGCTCCGAAACTGCAAGAGAACTTCAAGTGTTCCTACCACTTTACTAGGGCACGAGTCGACTAGGACTGAAAACCTTGACTCTTTCACTTGACTTGCGACTGGGACTTTTAATATGAAATACACTAGAAATATTTCATTACTCGACATTGACTAAATGTCCAAGATTGCGAAGCCAAAGTTAAAAAAATTGGTTCTCTGTAAAGTCGGTTTACGGACGATAGTTTTACGTGATAACGTCATAAAGAAACTTTGATAAAAACTTGCATACTTTTATGAATTGAATTTAATTATTATCACTGAACTATCATTATTTTGTATAATACAAAGAAGGAGTTAATTTAAAATTATAATATTTCGATAAATTAACATTGATGTACACTCGTAACGACTCGCCGACGCTAGGGCCGATCGTGCCTCTCTATCGCTCGTTCCGCGCTCTCGCTTGCACGCTCAGGCTCAGGTGAAACGTGACACTTTTTCGTGCGGGCAGCCGGTGTTAATCGATTTATAAGACGTTATCACGTCAAAAAAGAAATAGCGGAGTATAGTTACAAGAAGTTGGTGAGCAGCAGGTCGGCGATGCCGAGCTGTCCGTCGGCGTCGGTGAGGCGCCAGCGCGCGCACTTGAAGCAGATCTCGTTGTAGCGGTGCGGCGAGGCGCGCGAGGCCCGCGAGGCGCGCGCGGCGCCCGCGGCGGCGGCCCGCGCGCCGCCCGCCGCCTCGCCCGCGCCGCGCGCGCACCGCACCGTGGCGTCCAGCTCCTCGCCCACCGACCACACGCTCTCCTTGCACTCGTTCACCTGCACGCACACGCACACACTCATCGATACTGTCCCGGGATCTTGAAGACCCAGTTGGCACAGTGGACATGTGTCCGCCCTCTGCGCCGTGGATCCTGGGTTCGATTCCTGGCAGGAGCACAAATTCCTTCCCAAGGGATATTTGTGCTTCTGGTTCTGGGTGTAATGTGTGTGATGTGAATGTTTCCGGCACCCACGATACAAGTGTTTTAACTTAGTGTGGGGCTGTGAGTGTGAATGCGTTTGTGTGTTTTGTTTTTGTTATCTACACTTTTGGAATACGAACCCTGGATGGACTTGAGCAAAATGGGACCTACGCTAGTCCGCTGCAGGGAACATATACGCATTAAAATTAATTAAACGCAAGCAAAGCTTAAAACCGACTTCACCGCTTTATCTTCGGAACCCTGATCAGATTTAACGTATTAAACACGCATTATTGATAATAACTCAAAAGCTAGTGATCGGATCTTGACCAAATTTAAATGAGACCACGTGGAAAGCACCAGCTTTCGAATAAAAAAATAATCATCAAAATCGGCGCACACAGAAAGAAGTTATGAGGTAACTTTTGAAGTCGGTTAAAAACGAGAACATCGTCAATGTAGTCCACAGAATACGCATTTTTGAGGATAACTCAAAAACTACAAGTCAGATCTTGATCAAATTTAAATGGGACCAATTGGAAAGCAACATCTATCAAACTAAAAAAAAAAATCAAAATCGGTTCACGCGGAAAGACGTTATGAGGAAACACAAAAAAAATACAGTCGACTTGAGTACCTCCTCCTTTTTTGGGAAGTCGGTAAAAATGCGACAGCGAAGAGCCTTACCAGGAAAAATATAATGGAACATTATTTATAATGGAACATACCATGGAACATTTAAAAAAACACCATCAGGAAAGGAAATATAGTCTGACAGAGCAAACTCTGCAGTGATTTAAAATTTGTACAATTTAAATATCTTGTATATGACATACTACATGTATATAAGTCGAACTGCCCGTTGGCTTAGTTGGATGAACTTTATCCTTCTAAGCCCCCTGCTCGTCAACATCGTGTTCGATTCCCGGCGAGAACTCAAATTTTCTCCCCAAGGAAAATTTCTGGTTCTGGTTGTGATTGTGTGTGTGATGTCAATGTTTCGGCACCCACGACACAAATGATCGAAAATAGTGTGGGGCTGTGAGTGTCAACGCGTTTACCTGATCGTCCAAGCTTTTCAGCTCGGCGATGGCGACGGGGTCGTTGCCGGTGATGGAGCGGTTCTTGAGGTAATACTCCTTCTCCAGACGACGGAGCTTCACCAGAGACTCTCGAACCTGGGACGATAAAATATAACTGATTTCATTGTTTGAAAGGTATTCTAGTGAATATAAAATATGTATTAATAAAGAATAACTTGTTACAGGTATAGCTTCAAAGCGAATAAAATATATGTAATGTGAGTGCAACCGCAGGTCAGAGCTAGTAATATACTTCTCAGTGTACAAATAATTAAATACGGCTCTAGTTTTACCATAAAAATATAGAAAATGTTATTAACTGTTAAAGCAAAATGCGGGACAACCCTGGTGACCTGTATTACAGGTTCTTTTTGAACTTACCGGAGGCATCAGTCTCTTTTGTCAGTGAAATAATTGTGGCGTCGTTGTTTTAGATAATAAACGCTTTGATTGATTGATAAACTGCCCGTTGGCTTGGTTGGGTGGCGTACGCCTTCTAAGCAGGGGGTATCGGGTTCGATTCCCGACGGGAACACAAGTTTTCTCCCCATAGAAAATTTGTGTTTATGGTTCTGGTTGTGATTGTGTGTGTGATGTGAATGTTTCCGGCACCCACGACACAAGTCATCGAACTTAGTGTGGGGCTGTGAGTGTGAAAGCGTTTATTGATTGATTGAGTTACTACGGCATACTGCCTCCCTATACATATATACCAATTATATTTTTACTATGGTAATTTACTGACAAAACAAGCAAGTCGCTCGCCTGGTGGTAAGCGTCACGCTTGCCTAATACAGTTCAGTATCACCCATCTAATTGATGACTCATGTAGGGTGTGATACGCACACGAAACAAGTAATTGAACTTATAGTAGGGCTGTGAGTGTAAAAAAAAAATTTCAAAATGAAACTACCATTATTCTCATTACAATACTAATGTGTATAGTATGTGTGTACGTATGTGTAAATATTATAAATGGAGCCGGCACGTAAAATTCTATTAATATTTTTTTACTTTTTATACTGTATAGACAAACATTTGACCATCTCACCTGATAGAAAGTGACGATGCGGCCGAAGAAGTGACATGTTTGTCTAGAAGATACCTAATCACACTTGAGTTGAAGACTCCCAAATTAAACCCCACGGGGAACAAAGACGCAATTATATATCTAAAACAAGCGTCAAATCAAATGCTACGCAATACAATCGACATATCTTTGTATCTGCGAATTTATAACAAAAAAACCGAAAAATTCAATCATGACCTTCATTGAATAAAAGCCGATAATAGCAATGGATGACGCATACGCAGTGACGTTATTATAAGTGTCGGTTTAATATTTTCGAACAACTCAACACATCTTCGGTAGTATAGTGGTAAGTATCCCCGCCTGTCACGCGGGAGACCGGGGTTCGATTCCCCGCCGGAGAGAGAATCTTTTTGATATGTTTTTTTATATTTTTTATATAATTCTTATATATTATTTTTTTTACGCCTATTTTGATTAAGATTGAGAAACTGTTGTTCTCCTATAACATATACACGTTACCCAATGTCTTATTACTGATTTATTAGCATTAATTTTATGTGTTTATGATTCCCTAAACATGTTCTCTCAATTGTAGATTAATGATTTAAGACATTCCGAACAATTTCCACATAAAATAGGTACTATCCATACCAGTCAAGAAGTTACAAAGATACATGGATCAAATACTTACACACGCAATCTGTAATATTTATGGAGATAGTGTGATAATAATAGTATTTGCCTGTATTTATTTTTATATTCAACGTGATTAGCAAATCCTGCCTGAGCTTCACGCTTGCGTTCACGTGGAACGAAGTTATGAGGTAACAAACATAAAACATTTTTTTTAAATAAAAATACAGTCGGCTTGAGTATCTCCTCCTTGTTTGTGAAGTCGTTAGAAAATACCGAGAGATTCGCCACCATGTAACGTTTTGAAGTTCGACGTCTGCAATAGTGTTTATACCTGCGTCTGCAGCTTGTGCACCAGCTGCCTAGGGTCCTGGTCCTGCCGCAGCTGCAGCTGGAACCGCATCCTGGCGCGGCGCTCCAGCGTGCGCCGCCGCTCCGGCTCCACGTGGAGGACCACGTTGTTGATGACGTCCAGCAGCATCGCGTACTGAGGACAATATTATATTACACCTTCACCCATACAAAGATGCGACTTGCACGTGCCTTGCGAACAGAATCCATAATATATTCTTCATACGTTACTACATGGACGTCCGGCACTTTCCCATACTCGCCGGATTAGCTTTTTTTTATGTGCAATAGGAAAGCATTTGATCACTATCTCACCTGATGGAAAGCTAGGTGGTAGATTAGCTACCATGTAACGAAACAGTGATACAGTGGTAGTTTACTGAGCTGTCCTTGAGACCCGATCGTTTTAGGCGTATATCCTCGACCAACCCTATCCATTTTTAAACAAAATAACTGCAAAATGGCCTTGTATTAGCCTAACCTACAGTAACCTGTAGTAGTAAATTTTACATATTATTATTTTATACCAAAATTTGTTCTGAATGATATTATGTTGAGCTAAATACGTTTCAGCTATAACAACGTAACTATTTTAATCGTTAACGAAGTACTTTATAATTTCGCTCAACAGTTCGTATCTTCGGTAGTATAGTGGTAAGTATCCCCGCCTGTCACGCGGGAGGCCGGGGTTCGATTCCCCGCCGGAGAGAATCTTTTTGAACTTTTGCTCTGAGAGGATTGGATAGACGAGAAATATTTATTGAACAGCTTTTGCGCCGATACTATCTAGATTTACATTAGTAATAATATGTCCGTGCATTACATATAATAATTTCCCATACTAACATTTATGTAGTTGCATTTCTATAGCTATGCTAGGCAGAACTAAAGTATTCAGGATTTATACGACTTCACTCACGGTTGTTTGCTAGCATTGTTACAAGACTGGTTTCGGAACATTCGGTGTTCCTTCTTCAGTCGTGCGTGAGTGAAATCGTATAAATCCTTAATAAGTGTAATACTTAAGAATCTGTCAATCAAACAAGAACTAAAGTAATAAGTTTACAAGGAAAAATATTGCTTGGAGCAGGACTTGAACCCGCAGTCTTAGGCTGTCGTGCCCTACGTGCTCAAATCTCACTCTAAGCGACATTGTTTTTTTCTAAAATTACTTAGACATTTATGTGGGACGGAGATTTATAGTCTCCGTAAAGTACGGATCTTCCAATCTTTACAAGTGAATTGAATGATTCATACAATAAATAAAATACACTAGTCCAAATACGCATTAGGTCAAAAACTCAAAATGACACGAGGATGTAAGTTTTCGCAAAATGTCAAAAAGTATATTGTCAAAATCGCCAAATGTCAAACTCATAAATGGTCAATACAAGCAAAAGAGTGTAATTTTTTACGAAAAACCGGAAAATTCTAATTTCGTTGGCATCAGTCCTATGCAATTTTTAACAAATTTATTTAAATTTTTTGAAAATAAATAATGAGATATGATATTATTATACGAACAGTCATTGCAATAGTTATATTTTTATTAGTGTTAAATATTTTTTTATCAAGTAGGTCAATGTTGGACTCAAATAGTGAGATGTGTATGACTTTTTGCGAAGTAAAATATTATATCTAGTTTTGATTAATAATGGTGTCTCTGATTTTAATTCTTTAACTTCTTTAACTGTGCGTGTTACTTTTGACATTATGCGTGTTTAACTTTGTGCGTGTTTCGAGGTTGTGGTACGTACCTGCAAGGAGTTGGTGCAGACGTCGAGGTCGTGGTGCATGAGCGTGAAGGAGTCGTAGGGCCCCGCCCACTCCTCCCCGCTCCCCCCCTCCCCCTCCTCCTGCGACATGTAGTAGAACTCGCACGCGCACCGCGACACGATGCGCTGAAGCTGGACAATAGCAATAAAGCGAAGATCAACCAATTATTACGTACAGTGCATGGATACGGTCCGATCCGTTCAAATTAATGATCCAAACGCGTCGCGTCGCTACTCAGCAGCGGAATTACATGGCGCGATACTTAAGAAGGAACGAAGGATAAATTTAAGTTTTTTTTTTTACCGATGGATATGTTGTCTCCACTATATATATTGACTAGAAGCGTTCAAGGTACTTGCCGTGATCGCTCCTAGTCTTGCACTTCCGAGGCCGACAATGCGTAGTCGCTTATCGTATACTTTTTAACAAAAAAATATTATGCCTTGCTGTGTCCTTAGACACTGCACATACTACACAGATACTGCGATAGAGAAGAAAATGTTTTCTTTTCACGCAGAGGTCCTGTTCATTTTCATTAAAATAGAAAAAAAAATGTTTTAAGTTAGGCGACTATTGTCACTATATAGTGGATGAGCGAGATGTACTGTGTATACGAGAGAACTTGAGAGAGAATGAAATAGATCGCAGCGTAATACATATAAACATCAGCGGCTTCTAAATAGTTTTCTTAGACTGCTGTTCGCCTACATCTTATCTATTCATCCAAGTCACTGGTAAGCAAAATGCATCAAATTTGGCCAAACGCATCAAACGCCGCTCATTTTAGGCCGAAACATCATCACCGTTTGATGAAATTTTCATTAGACAGTATTATGGGAAAAACATTAACATACACTGTTCGCTAGGATTTATCCATCTTTCAAAGTGATGGGCAGATTATGTTAGAGTTTCATACAGTTTATGTTATCGGTACGGTTTGGTAAGCAATAAGCAGGAGGAAGTACCTGCGCCAGGCCGGGGTCCTGGCTGGGCCCCACGGTGCTGCCGATGACGCCGCCGGCCGAGTGGCCGCTGCCGACCAGCCGCGGCACGTCGGGCAGCGTGCTGATCTCCGCGCCGCCGCTGCGCTCCTCGATCTCTTCCACCGACACCCACTGGATGTTCTCTGCAACCGTAGGGAATGCACTCTCATACACTGCACTACACTACAGTACAGTACAGTACAGGTCGGCACACTCACCGTCCAGCGTGTCGCGGTCGTGTGCGCTGACGGTCGCGTAGTACTGCATGGCGGACAGCGCGCCCGACCACGCGGCGGCGGCGGGCGCGCGGCGCACTACACTGCACTACACTACAGTACAGTACAGTACAGGACGGCACACTCACCGTCCAGCGTGTCGCGGTCGTGTGCGCTGACGGTCGCGTAGTACTGCATGGCGGACAGCGCGCCCGACCACGCGGCGGCGGCGGGCGCGCGGCGCACTACACTGCACTACACTACAGTACAGTACAGTACAGGACGGCACACTCACCGTCCAGCGTGTCGCGGTCGTGTGCGCTGACGGTCGCGTAGTACTGCATGGCGGACAGCGCGCCCGACCACGCGGCGGCGGCGGGCGCGCGGCGCACGCGCTGGCGCACGGACGCGCGCGCCGCGCACAGGATCACGTAGCCGCGCGTCTCGCACCCCTTCAGCACCACCTGCGAGTTCACCAGCTCGACTGGAAACAACAACGACCCCCTCACTATCGAACCCTCCTCGCGGCTGGTCGGATCTGGCGTTACAATAAAACGTAACGTACAGGAGCATGTTTTTTAAGCGCCGCATCCGACTTGACAGTGCACTTTTCTTAATTAGGCTTAACCGAATGAATAGAAAATTTTTAAAAATATGAATCATCATTATCTCCTCGTCCTTCTCTCACCGAGTGGATGGGCGTGTCATCTATGTTGTAAAATAAAGATTTAGCAAGAAAATTTATAAGGAGCGCCCAGCTGACTAACTCTACTTAGGAGTACTTTCGAAGTTTGTCGAACGACAGGAGCGCCACGAGCAGGTGAGATGTTCGTAATATCGCTCTAAATTCAAAATTTTGATGACGTAGGGCACCGATAACGAGAGAGTACTCACTGAGCGTGGCAGTATGCGCGTTGTCGTCGTCGAGCACGTGGCGGGCGGGCTGGTGCGGCGGCACCTGGTCGGCCTCGGCGCCCGACAGCTCGTCGCTGAACACCACGGGCGCCTCCTCGCCGCCCGCCTCCGCCACCAGCGCCGCCAGCATGCCGCCCCCCGCGCCCGCGCCCGCCGCCCCGCTCGTGCCCTGCGCACAGACAACCGGGTACCACTCTCATACGGCCTCTTTACCCCGCTACACGCCGCATATCACACCGACACGCTAGCACCCTACGCAACATTTTTGGTACTTCGAGCCGGATAACGGAACAAAGTAAAAATTTTAGTTTTAGTTTTGTTATTTGGGTATTTATTTAGATTTGAGTATGATGACATAAATAGCATACGCTTACCTGTCCGGAGGACGACGGAGGCGGCGACATGACGTCGGACTCGCGTTGGTGCTTGGGCGACGTGGTGGGCTGCTCCTCTTCTTTTAGAGCCTTTGTCGATAGGTTCTTTTTCAGTTGCTACGAAACAACATCTTTGTAAGTTGCAAATTTAATCAGAACATGAGAAAACGAAAGTATTTTCAGGTCGTATTATTCAGAGATGCAATGATGCAAGCGATATTGTACTTTTTCACATTTAATATACATTTAGAAGTAAAACTGCGTAGTCCGATTTTCCCTCCTAAAAAGCTCCGACTTTCACTCTTTATTCAACTTGATTTGGGGACAACGCGTCGATACGGTGACGCCATCTACCCGTTGGTCTAACCCTTAAATCATAGGACATCCCCCGACTGACCTGCGTTTTGATGTAAGTGTCAATGAGCGCAAACGCGAGGTCCCTATTGAGCTTGGTCCAGGCGCCCCTGAGGTCGTGCACGGCCAGGCGGTGCGTGGGCGTGGCCCCGCCCGGGAGCGCCGCCTCGCGCCCGTACGACACGCGCCGGACGGACAGGCAGTAGCACTTCTCCATCGCAGTGCCGGCAGGGACGCCCGCGCCGGGGATCGACGAACTCTGCAACAAACGTAATAGATCATTGAATTCACATAAGGAGTTAGAAAAATGGATTAGATTATTAGATTTTATCACTAACAACAGGATTGAGTAGAATATTACAATTCAAAGTACATTATACCATATCTTTTTCAAGTTAAATTGTAATCGGACAATGTCGCGGACAATTATGAGAGACCTAAAAACTTATTTCTAACATGAACGTGGCTAATATTTCTTAAGTCAATCTCACCGGTCACAATTCATGTACTTAATGGAGAGGTACAGTATAGACCAGAACTAGACTCTCAAAAGTACATGAGGAAAGAGAAATTAAAAACTATGTTATCTATTAGAACATACAAAGGCAAAAGGATCACATCATCATCCTCATTCTCCTTATATTCACAACAGCAGCTAAGGTCTACAGCTTTTCAGCATCATTTAGATCAAAGTTCATATATGTAGTGGTCCTATTAGCATTTGACGTAGGTCACAATAATAGTAGTCCAGTTAGAAGAACATAATTATTTAATAAAAGAGCGAAATGACAGAAAAACAAATTTCAATTCCACCAAACGGGTAAAGAGGAAAATCAATTTAAAATATATCCAAATTCACCCAATAAGCTCTTTTCTTCTGTTACTCACATCATCGTCCTCCTTCTCCTTATATTCGCTAACAGCAGCCAAGGTCTTGAGCCATATCTCGGCGTCGTTGAGGTCGCAGTTCATGTAGACAGTGGTCCAGTTGGCGCGCGGACGGCGCACCAGCCCGTCGGCGGCGGGCACGAGCGTGAGGCGGTGCTTGGAGCCGCACGTCACGCGCACCCCCAGCATCTCTATGCCGCGCTGGAGGGACGACGACGACCAGTAGAATACCTGGGGAACTCAAATACTATATGGGAAACATTCAAAGAGTCTACCGGTTCTTCCCTGAAAGAAGTTAAGCCGATGAACGGGATATTTCAATTAAAGAGACCTCTTGCGTTTGACGACAGTCTACTGCCTTAATAACTTGTAGTAGATGCCATGTCAGCTGTCGTCAATATCGGAACTTTTCTTTATTAGGTACTTTTTATATTTATGTACAATTTGCGCATTACGCCATGTGGTGCTGAACCTAATATTTTATGTACGTTAAAAAAAGCAGAGTTAATGTAAAGAACTGATTGGCTCTATTTTGTAATCGAGTTTTAAGGAAGTCTAAGGAAGTGGCAATGGGAAGTCATACACTTTTATGATTATATGGTGCCCATGTGAATAACAAGTTTTATATAGATTTGATTTGAGCAATTTAAGACATGTGCGCCAAATTACGCCTTGTTAGATATGTTAACGCCCAGTGATGACGTTATTCTATGACAAAGGGGACAGCAGTAAATAGGCTCTTTTTGCGGAAACAGTCTTTGATGTTGGCTGCTGTTTGAGATTACTAATCGATTGAGTTTTGAAGTCTAACACTTCAAAGTTACAAAAATGAGACTAATACCTGTAAGTTGTGCAAAGTGACGGACACGTTGACATTGCGATAGTGTCGTGAGAGCTGCGGCTTTCTCGGACGAACGTTGTGGAAGATTCTCCCGCGGCGAGTCGGTCGCGTTATACCGGAGAGGATCAGCTTTAGACTCTCGAACCATCTGCAAACATCGTCCAAAATGACGGAAAATTTGGGAAAGTCTCCGCCATAGGGCTCTGTATGATGTCACTAGTTAAAAGTAATTGACAGTTTCATTCGGTTGCTGTAAATAAATTTATTTTCACTTATTACCGTATAACTTGTTTCAGTGGGGATTGATAGACCAGACTGAAACATAATGCGACTGCGGCGCCCCAGCACAAACAATGTTGCACTAGAAGAGCTATTCCAGTGCACTGATGCAGCAACAAACTTGGCAACTTACTGGTCCAAGTTCAGAATTTAAATATGCACCAATTCACGATACGAAGAAGTGAATCACAGAATTTATTGGACAGTATGAAGAATTACATTATTATTAAACCTGACTATCGTTCGAGGTTGACCAAAACTCTCTAATGGTTGAAACTACTTGAAACACACATACTAAACTATCTTAATCCCCCTTGTATTATACCAGACCATATAACTGTGTCAATTAATTTAAATCTTGACTCACCTGAGAGTGCTTCCATAGAGCAACAGGATGGGTCCGTTGGCTTCTTTGTCTATGGGCTTGGTTTCCATGATCAGGTGGATGTCGAGACCTTGAGAACGGAACGCGCGGTACGAGTCGTGTTCCTGAAATCAAACACACATTAGCATCGATTTTTCAGTACATTTATTTCGAATCCACGCTCATAAGGATCAAAAAACATAGGCGACAAAACGAAATATAAGCGACAATCCCGCCTCGCTAACAATTTCGGAGATGAAAATTGTGCGACCGTAGTCAGTCCAAACTGTGTACGCTAATAGACTGTTGCAAACATAAAACGGCTTTTTTGATTTGATTTTTAGATTTGAATCTTTGATTAGATTAAATGAATTAAATACGCACTATTGAGGATCGTTCAATAAGTACCAGTCAGATCTTGATCAAATTGAAATAGGGCCACATGGGAAGCACCAGCTTTCAAATAAAAAAAGGATCATCAAAATCGGTTCACCTAGAAAAATCTTCTAAGGTAACGAACATAAGAAAGTTTAAGTAAAATGCCAGTCGGATTGAGAACCTCCTCCTCGGTGAGATGTGAGGTAGGATGTGAGGTGGGTAGTTACCTGGTTGCTGGAGTACTCGGGCAGGCGCGTGGGCGCGCAGGGCGCCACGGCGTGGTGGTCGCGCGGGTCGGCCACGCACTGCCAGCGCAGCTTGACGGACAGGCGCAGCGCCGGCACGTGCAGCACGCGGCAGTCGTCGTACTTGGACGCCGTGCGCACGAACACGTCCAGCGAGCCCAGGAAGCACAGCTTGCCTGCGGGCACACCATACCCCAACTAATACGCGCCACAAACATTCTAATAGGAGTTTTGCCGCGAAAGTGAAAAAAACCGACCAAGTGCGAGTCGGACTCGCGCACGAAGGGTACGTACCATTATCTATAAAAATCAAGTTTGTATTAAGTTGTAATTAAGTTTGTATGGGAGCCTTAAATATTTATTTTATTTTAGTGTTTGTTGTTATAGCGGCAATAAAAATACATCATCTGTGAAAATTTTAACTGTCTAGCTATCACCGTTCTTGAGATACAGCCTAGTGACAGACGGACGGACGGACAGCGAAGTCTCAGTAATAGGGTCCCGTTTTTACCCTTTGGGTACGGAACCCTAAAAATTACCCTGTTGATTTTATATAATTTTCCAAAACCTGTGACTCTTCGAGTGTCGATGTGTAATAATGGTGGATTATTAACCGTTAATACTTAGTAAATGTGCATAAGTAGTAGGCGAGTCGTACAAAGTTGAAAAACGTGATTTTCGCCTTCGCTCCAAAACTCCAATAGAAGTTCTAGTACATTTTCTACCACTTTACTAGGGTATGACTTGACTATGACTGGACCTCGATTCTTGTACTTGAGTTTAACTGTGACTTGTGGCTAGGACTTTTAATATGAAATACACTTGAAATATATTATTATAGATCTTTCATTCTAAATATGCACGCCCCTCCATAAACATTTTCATACATTTGACACTCGATAGTTTGACAAATTTGGTGGAGTACACATTTAGAATGAAAGATCTCTACTTGACACTAGCTAAATGCACAATATTGCGAAGCCAAAACTAAAAGAAAAAAGCATTGTAATGGATGGGGTACTCGTACCTAACGAGTAGAAACGCCCGCAGTTTCATTCGTCTACTGGTACCGCGGTCCTGGTCAACCGACTAGTGATTAATAAATCGAGAATTCTATATATTTATATTATATATGCAAAGGATGACAAAATCGTTTGCGACCATTCTGGCACATTATTACAACCACTCGATTATTATTATATTTTTTTACGAATTTATCTCGTCTCGGAGTTATTATATTTCCCTCACCATTAGTCCAGTCCAGAACCAGATCGCTCCACGTGAGCTCCATCTCCTCCGTGGTGTTGTAGGGGTCCAGAGACACGTGCAGCAGGCACGTAAACTTGGCGCAGTGCAGCGTGAGGCGGCCGTGGCACAGCAGCCGGACCTTGTCCCAGAAGGCCAGGGGCAGCGACGGGTCGAGAGATGGCCGGGAAACTTGGTCAAATGCTGTCGAACGAAAACAATGATCAAAAAGTCTATTTTTCGGCTTCGTTCTTAGTTAGATAGCGAGATAAGGACGCGATATATTACGTCCTGGGATAAATACGAACACGAAAAACTCAATGGGAAGATCTGGCGTACAAAGGAAAAGTAATAAATCAACAATGAGCAAATACAACTTCATAAATTATAACGAACTTCCTGTTTTCTTTTTTCTTGGATTAGCCTTGGCGTGCTATCGCGCCAGGAGACACAAAACGTTTTCGTCTTGTAGGGACAAAATTTTTTTGTCAGTTTTCAATAGCCTCGTAGGGAGAGTTTTGGTCGGCACGTACAGAGGTTGCAGTGGTGTATGACGGGCTCCCAGCAGGGCCCGAAGGCGTAGCTGAAGTCCTGCATCTCGCAGCACAGGTCGTAGTACCACTTGAGCGGCATCATGCTGCGCTCCAGCTGCGCGGCGCCCCACGGAGCTCCCTGCTGTACTGTCACCAGCCGGACCGCTGCGGAACACGCACACTCCTAAGTGAGGCTGCCTTATTTACCTTATATATTTAAGAGTTACAGAAACACCCAGACGCTTAATCCGCCGCAATCATCTTCACATGGTGACACGCCATGACAAATTCTTCGACTAGAGGGGGTACACTATAGGAAAAACTAATGGTCTCACGGGAGGATTGTCCAAAATGCACTAGTTAAAAGTTGGAACATTGACGTTATTTATACGGACGATCATCAAAAAAAAGAAGCAAGTCGCATGCTCTGTCAGTTTGGAAATAAATTGTTTATTTATAACCTATGGCGCGCGAGATTAAAGCTAACATTTTCTTAAAGAGAAAACTATAACATTCGTAGTGCCACGAATTCGTCGGCAAAAGTTCGTTTAAGATACCCTGACCAATCAACCTCTATTCAAAAACTATAAAGTTACAGAATTAAATCAATCGCAGTAACCGTCGCAGCGTTCTTCTGTTGCATACTTCCAGACCAAGTACGTTTGGATGCTTCCTTTAATAACTACAAATATCGCACAAGCTCTGTGGAGTCGACGTGATCGCATAGAATTGTATGCTATGAGAGATAATGCGATTTCAAGCGATGTACAACTGTTTGCAGAGTGTAATGAGTGATGAGGTGAGTTACCGCGTGGAGGCGGCGCCTCCTCCGCGGCGGCGAGCGTGCCCCACAGGCGCAGCGCCGTCATGCTGAGCAGCGGCTGCGGGAAGTCCCGCAGCACCAGCTGCCACGCGCCGCACCACGCGCTCACCGACCGCACCCACAGCGTGCTCCACTCCAGACCCTCCTCCGGCCACGGGCTGCACCAACAAACGGTTTCACAAGCAGTCCTTTTTTTTTAAGGAAATGCCTGGCACTTCGCTTGCATCCCAGGGGTGAAGGAAAGGGGTATGTGGGGCTCGAACCCACTAAAACTTCCCCGTGAGCAGGCCCACGCCGAGGTGGGGCAAGATAGGGTCGCGCTAGCAGTCACTATGTTGCCCGGACGGTAGGCCCGTGAGCAAACCGGGCTACTGTGCCCATGGAGGGGTACCTGGCAGTCCTTGCATCCGTCTGCGCCGGGGCGGGGAATCGATCTCTCTTGCCCTCTCTCGCGGCCTCCTTCTACGCCATCACCGCTTTACAAAAGGAGATAACTGCCTGCCACGATCTTTCGCTGCCCAGCATGGCACACACAGCCCTCCTCCCCTAACTTAGTTTAAGATTTGGATCGCGGGTGCCGGAAACACATAATACACACAATTACCACCAGAACTCAAAATTCCCTCGAGGAGTAAATTCGGGGTTCCCACCGGAAATCGAACCCGGTAGCGTCGAAGGCAGACGTATAGGTAATTAACTATGCCAACGAGCATTTCGGGCTAAGGGACACAACTCGTTGATGTGATAACATCCTGACCTAGGAGAGCGCTTTATAGATGCAGCCGAATTACTTCATACGTATCACAAACCCCGATTATAATTTAACTACAAGGGTGAATAGGATATATTGTATAGTTCAGAGCATTTTCCAGCATTAGCAACTAGATTCGTGAATTATTCGAATTGCGGGAAATACCATTACTTTTACAAAATTTTAGGCACATGCTAGTCTCGTAATAGTCGAAACGACTATTAATTTAATGTATCACTGCATAATTCTCCCAAGCACAGTTTAGTTGTAAACATAAAATATCGGAGTAGCAAGACTAGGACGTGTATCGGGCCTACAGGATCCCGTACGAGTAGGCGGAGCTCCGATAGAGCCGTGGGTGGGGCCCGACCTGTCCGCGTCGAGGTCCCTGAGCACGGCGGCGGCGCGGCGCGCGCCGTGCGTGGCGGGGTCCGCGAGCGCCAGCAGGCGCAGGCGCGCGAGGCAGCACGCCACGAGGCGCGTGCGCGGCGGCGGCGCGGCGCGGCACCGCTGCACGTAGATCTGCGCGTCCTTCTGCCGCAGCGCGGCGTACAGCTCCTCCACTTTGCCGGCCGGGAGGAACAGGTGCGGCTTGCACAGCTCTTGGACCTGCACACGCCGCCCGATTACGAAATGGAAACGGACGCAGATGTCTTGGAAGTTTCTAGTCAGTTATCATTTTATAGTATAACACGATAATATCTTTAGGTGAGTTCTGATTTGATAAACTCAAGGTACTTCAAGCGTGATTTGGATAACTCCTGACGTATCATGAGCACACGGACATAAATATCTTCTGAAACTAAAATTGTATATTTTACTTTAAATGCACGATTTTCTCTTATATGAATAGAATGAAGTTAGAATAATCGATCGCAGACTGATTCGTGAGGTTCAGGTTTTTGACCCGACTGTGATTCAACATACATTTAAGCTTACTATTTATGTACAAACGACATCCTAAAAATTCAAAAGTAACTAGTGCATGCAATTATAGGAATACCTTAGCATCTAGCATAGTTCTTCGTTTCTGACTCTCCTTATATTCGTCTTCTAGCAGTTCATAATTGTCTCGAAGTTTAACCTCGAAGGGATCGTCGGTCATTTCCACTACGAACTCCTCTATCTGCAAACCAAATAACGCGCTTAATAATATCCTTAGTATAATATCCTGAGTAATATTTAACATATACTTATCGTATTTATTACACTGATACAATAGTGAACAATCGGTATGACCTATTCAATTCGACACCGCATTTAATATTGCGGCGAAAATAGTCGTAATGTGCTCGTTTGTACACACACGTAGCACTTATACAGATCCAAGGCGCGCGAGGATGAGCGCGGTCTGAATGCCACAATTTGCACTGGCGTGCGTCTCTTTACAAGACATATAAAAGCTATGTCAAAGTGACATCGTCAATACCTTGATATGCAGATCGCTTGGTAACGGACTGTTTTCAGTGAAAGGTTTCTTCTGGATGCCATGCACCATTTTGATCCACTTGAACAGCGATACGAAGTCCCCTTGCACTGCCTCGGCGAACCGATGCTTGTACGGGAATATCACGCGGACTGAGTCCACGTTAACTGCCCTAGGGAAGTCGAATATATTTAAATAAATGGACAAACAAAACTAGAAACCTGAAGAGATGGAAATAGCGTACTAACTGAACAAATAAAATACCTTCTGCAAGATTAATAACCGTAGGTGAAGTTGCGGTCGAAGGTGGGACGCACGCTAGGTCTAGAGTGGGAACTGATTCTCAAGGACAGCTTGAGGTAGCTGGCAACTATTTTACTTAGGTAGTTACTACACATTTTTAGTTTTAGTCTAGTCATTACAAAATTTTCCGCAACGGAAACTTGATCAAAATACCCCACCAACGTTATAACTGTCATAAAAATCGGTATCTGACAATTCGAGGAGAAAGAGCGAAGGTGTTATACAAAGCAACGGATAGTACTCTAGAACTTAAGATATTATCAACATACGAGAACGTATTCCTCGTTTTAAAAAATGCTCTATTCTATATTATTATTAAAACTATCGTCAGTCGTTTAAATATAACCGCAACTAAATCAATATAGTCTATACTTACCAGACTTTATTCCATAACCGCTGGAAGTGCTGGTTGGCTCTCCTCTCGACCCTGACCTCCGGGTCATCATTGGCGCGGGCCTGACTGTACCCCTCGACGGTGACCACCTCGGCGCCGTTCAGCACCATCGTCAGCTTGCTCCACAGAATTGAGAGCCCGGCCTCGTTATCACATGACACTGTCATGTCGTCTAAAATATCATTTGGTACCATTGTCAAATCTTGAAACTTTTAACATCTACACTTTAGATTATCAGATAATCTACTTCGAAGGAATTTGCGAAATATTTTCTCATTCAATATTTTATGGTGTGTCATGGAAGCCATATTGAATTTTATTAACAACCTCGTGTCATACAGTAAACATAACAACTCACCGGTGCCAAATATCATAGTATTCTCTTCCGACAAAATAAGCAATAGATTTGTTTCTTGCTTGAATGTGACTCTCCAATCCAGCACTCTTCCTTTCTTCTCCCTCACGGGTATATTTCTATCTCTATCCCGCCTCTCTTTAATCTCCTGTCTAAATCCCTTCAGAGCTCTGACGAAGGTGAGGATCTTGAGATGCAAATTGGCGCTCCATTCAAAGTCTACACATTCGAGGAATTGGATGTCAAGCAAAGCGGAGTGCTTTTCTTTCGACGGAATGTGTTCTATTTTAGCCAGCTTTACGTGGAAGAACGCTGTGAGAATCTCGTCGGATCGCTGACACTGCATGTTTCCTGGGACATTGTACAAGTTGGTTGGTTACACGTACTTTATTATATTTTTTACCGAATTCACAAAAAAGGAGGAGGTACTCAAGTTGACTGCATTTTATTTTCATTTTATGTGTTTTTCCTCATTACTTCTTTTCACGTTAACCGATATCGAAATTTTTTTTTTAGTTTGACAGATGTTGCTTTCCGATTGTTCCCATTTAAATTTGATCAAGATCTGATGAGTATTTCTTGAAATATCGTCAATAATGCGTATTCTGTGAACTACATGGACGATGTTCTCGTTTTCAACCGACTTCAAAAGTTACCTTATAACTCCTTTCGTTGTGAGCCGATTTTGATGATTATTTTTTTATTTGAAAGCTACACAGCTAGTGCTTTTCATGTGGTTCCATTGAACTTTGATCAAGATCTGATCTCTAGTTTTTGAGTTATCGTCAATAATGTGTTTAGTACATTAAATCCGATCAAGGTTACGAAGATAAAGCGGTGAAGTCGGTTTTTTTAAGCTTTGCTTGCTTTTAATTATATTTTATAATTTTATTTTGATTATTAATTATATTATTTATTAATAGTTCACATAAATAGGTAAATCAAATCAATCCACTGACCTTGATAAGGCACCATATCGACCACCTTCAGCCCCGACACGACGGCGCCCGCCTTGTTGACCGTCCGCTCCACGGTGACTGCGTCTATGCGCGCCATCAGGCACATGTCGTCGCTCACAATCAGGAACAGGTTGATGTGCGACAGCGCTACGTTCACTGTCGTGTTAAACGGGGTGGTGGGAGGAGGGTGGGGCGCGGGGGAGGGGGCGGGGCCGGGCCGCGGGCTGGGGCGATACTCTTGCACGCAGTCGTACAAGGATATAATCGTTTCGGCGATGACGCTACTCCATTCTAGCCGAAGGCAGTCCATCATGGCTTCTACCTGTAAATATAGTACAATTTTCGGTTTAAGCAATAACAACAAAATTCAACGACTAATGTCATCTGTCTCTGTCTATCAGATTATCGAGGATGCACGTGACAGATTTGGGACCAATGTCTGACCATCAGCGGAAAGGTATATAACTTATTAGGTTTTTTAGTTGGTAAAGTAACTTTCATGAGTGCCTCTTTGGGGCCCATGTGAATAAATCAGTCATATTTTGATTATACATAAATCAGTGCTGCAACAATGCTTTATTTTAAATAAAAAATATGGCCGACTAAATAAGTCAGCCGAGGATATTATAATTTTGCATTCTGAATCTTTTACAGTTCACAGTACTTACTGAACTAAGAACCCTACTACAAATTCTAGTTTCATATCCAAAGGAACCGGCTTAGTTACGGTGTTCGCATTCCAAGTAGGGTTATCCGGTTCGATTCCTAGCGGGACTACAAGTTTTCTTGCCAAAGAAAATTTGTTTTTCTGGTTCTGGGATCGGGTACGATATAAACCACGACCCAGTTGGCGCAGTGGACCGGTGCCCGCCCTCTGCGCCGTGGGTCCTGGGTTCGATTCCCGGCAGGAGCACAAATTCAGGGATATTTGTGCTTCTGGTTCTGGGTGTAATGTGTGTGTGTGATGTGAATGTTTCCGGCACCCAAGATACAAGTCTTTGAACTTAGTGTGGGGCTGTGAGTGTGAATGGTTTGTTTTAAAAAAAAAAACGCTTCCGGCATTCACGACACAAGTCATCGAACTTAGTGTGGGGCTGCTAGCGCGAAAGCGGTTATGTTTAACTTTAGGAGCGCTGCCGGTACGGAAACTATAAAATCGAGACAATTCAAATCAAAACAATTCAAATCAAGACAATGCAAATGCGCCATGTTTCATATGTTTTTAAATGAGTACTAGGTCTGTATCGGGGGGATCACATAGACCTCGCCCCCCGAAGCGAGGGGCTTCAGGCGGGAGGCGGGCGGTACCTTGGAGTCCCGGGGCCCGTGGCTGCCCCACTTGACGAGCGCGACGGCGAGCAGCGCGGCGCCCCAGGCGTGGCGGCGGCGCGGCGGCGCGTCCCGCAGCGCGCGCGCCGCCGGGCCCGCGCCCGCCCAGCCGCCGTCCACCAGCAGCTCCGCGCTCCAGTGCCGCGCGCCCACCACCAGCCGCGCCACGTCCGACCGGTACGCCTCCTCTGCCGACCACACCTCCTTCACCGCAAGGAACACACGCGTATGTCGGGGAGACGTACGCGTCTATTCAATAACGAGGAGTCGTCGCCTGCGTCTTTGTACCCGACGCGGGATAATCTGGGAGTCTAGAGTGAACGAGTGTCTTCTAGGCGAACGTAGTTCTTCGACCGCACTGTCGCTTTCCATCGGGTTAGATAGCCGTCGAATGCTCGCCCGTTCGGCATAAATAATTTTGCTTCCCGTTTACGTGGCCGGGTGCCCCCCCAATATTTCCATTTATATAATTTTAATTGGCATTGCTGGTTTCGGACCGGAGCTTTACGTATCATTTGAGAATTTGAAGTTCCTCGCTTGTATGATTTAATGTATGATCTCCATCCCTCCCCGGCTTTCTTTTACCTGCAACAGCGTTCGCGGCTTCGCCTGACGGTCGCACTTTGTCGCCTACGGTCCATGGACACTTACCACGAACCCGACATCCACGTGTTGATAGATTGTCGTACCTCTGGTGTCGAGCAGCTGGTCGAGCTTGACCTTGACCCCCTGGCAGCCGGCGGCGAGCGCGCGCGCGGGCGGCAGGCGCGCCTGCACGCACACGGCGCGCAGCTCGGCGCAGCCCTGCACCACGCACACGGCCGCCAGCCGCGCCGCCCACGCGCCGCCCCCGCCCGCCGCGCCGCCCTCCGCGCCGCCTGCAACCACGAACCACACATGTAGGACCTGTCTCGGCTGCAAGTAATGCCATCGCTCCGCAGGACCCCCTGCCCTGAACGGGTGGCGTGCCAGCGCCTGGTCCCCCGCACGCCGCCGTGCCGATCTGCTCGAACCAAATACGTCCTGAGTGTGCGCACTCTCAACGAGGCCAGCTCGCTGTCATGCAGCTTGAGTTTTTGAAACTTTGATCTGTCTGGTAGTGACATCGTAACGCATGTCGTAATATTTATAGTCCAATAGCCGTCGAAATATTGATAATTATTATTTCGATGTCCATAGCCTATGAATTTCTAGAAAATGTTGTAAAAACTTATGTCAATACATTTTGTGATTCATGTTATTTACTTACATTTTACATCCAGTTCTCTCATTTGCAGAGGTGTCGACTTCTTCACTTTATCCCTAATGGATAAGTACCACTTTATAACTTTACTGTGCGTGTACATAATGTTCAGGGTGCTGATAATCAGATACAGATTCAGGACGCCTTTTTCCAGCTGAAAAAATCAATAATTAAAATTTTGACTGACCATAAAAATAGACGCAACAATTAATCAATATACCGTAATGTACAAGCTGTCACAAGTACCTTGGCGTCGAGTTTGAGCTTATGAATGTTTAGCAGCGGTTGTTCGTCCGCTGAGAACTGGTATTGATCCACCTGGAAGGCCACATACACTTGCGGCAGCCCCCCAGCTAAAGCCTCGCCCCCCTCTCCAACCTGTGCCGCGCTGAACCTGGAGTTCACCTGGAACCGTATTTCATCTTAACTTCAGCCGGGTTAAATAATTTTTTTCATTATTATAAAAAATATTAAAATTTGAATTGCTTTTTTTTGCGTTCCTTGAGCTTCATAATCAATGACTTTTCAAGTCAAGAGTGAGTAATTCCTAGCAAGCATTGTGTACAATGCTTGCTAGGAGTTACTAAAGATGTATCTTTGGCCGCATCATCGGTTTCCATCAGGTAGTGGACAAATCTAACAATAAAAAATGCATCAGGCAGGAAGCACCCTGCTAGATGGTGGCCTTAAATATAAACTCACTGATTACAATTTGTTAACTCCATGAAAGCACCCACCAAGAGCAACTTGCTAGTCTCGATTCTTATTTCCATTTTGAGTATGCTGTGACTGAACAGTAGGTTCTATTTTATGTTGTAATCAAAACACTAAATAATAATATATGGGTATGGAAGAGTACCACTTAAACTCACAATTCATGTCCTACTTACTTGTAAACTTTGAAGAGACATAATAAAACTAGTGAGTGTACTTTTCTCGAAGCAGCCAATTCTTGTCATGTCAATTTTCAAACTAAAAATCTGTAATTAAAAAAAAATTCATCATAAATATCATCCATCCTCTAGTTCACTCTAAGCATTTCGCCTTTCACTTCTAAATTTATCATACATACTGCATAGGAGTGAACTTATTTTCCCTCATCTTTGTAGTATAATCTGGGATTCTTCAAGATATGAATGAAGATCTTCTAGGCAAGCATGGCATCTTTGGCTGCATTATCGCTTGCCATCAGACGAGATAGTGGTCCTCAGCATAAAAAAATTTATAAAAATAAACCAAAACTTACCCAGAAATAAATAAGGTAAAAAGAAATAATAGAAATGAAAAATTGCGCTCGGAGCAGGACACCAACCCGCATCAACAGAACACTGTCCTCATGTTAGCTATCACATGACTAACCTTAGGTATCACTGGTGACAATCTTTGGACAATTGTGCTCAAGTGGTCATCACCTTCAAAGCATGGCCGCATATGCGTGAGTTTCCTCTTTTTACCTTTCTGTACAAATTGATACAGCTCATCATGGATTGTTATTGTTGTGTTACTAATAGCTGCGTGGATTTTCTGAGGACAAAATAAATGTGAATGAATCCAGGAATTAACAGATTGAGGTAAAATTTTTGTCAAACCTAATGATCCTGGCCTTTGGTTATATTTGGTCACTACTCCCACTTATTGATAATGTGGCCCTTATCAATAAGTGAGACTAGTGACCAAATATAACTTATCAACAGGGTGACAAGCACAGTTAAGCTAGGTTGTTGCAGGATTAAGATCACTCCTCCACGGCTGTAGTGGCATGGTTGGGCCTGCCGCCGGGGCAAAATAGTGACTGCTAGCGCGACCCTATCTTGTCCCACCTGTGAGGGACTGCTCACGAGGGGTTTTTTAATGGGTTTCGAGCCCCAGAGGTGAAGGAAAGGGGTATCCCTTTCCTTCACCTCTGGGAAGGAAAGGAAGAGCAAGGCAATTTAAGCCCGGTAAAATAAAAGTAATATAAATAAGTAAGGCTTGAAATCTGAATGTGAATTCAGATGTCAATGTGGCAAAGCCTTGTTGATCATAGGTCATCTTATGTGCTGTCCCTCTTGTCCCAACACCTGCACACCTAAGAAACTTATGCTAGCAAAAGATATAGCTCCATACAAGAATTATATGGACGAAAAGAAATTGTCTGTTCTTTATATTCATTAGCAAATAAATAAGATTTCAATATAAAAGTTATACCTCAACATTCAAAGGCCCATCTGCCTTTACAGTCCCCTCAATAACAAAGCTACACGCTGCTTCGCCCAGTCTCTCCCCTGCCCCCACGATAGCTGCCTGACCATCCACCACCTTGGTGGAAAAGACTAGGGCTCTCGCAGGGCCACCTGCCGCACCGTCTGCATGGATCTCTGCTGCAGTTGCATGAAGCGAGTATGAGTTGTCTGTGGTACCACTGTGCAATGTCACAGATGCATTGAACATGTGAACTCCCATAAACTGAGAAATAAGAAATTAATGAGTTTATTATTAAAAAAAATAAATTATGAGAGATATCTTTATGCCCCATTTGGTAGTTTCAAATTTTTCAATTTTATAATATTTAAGACTAGCAGTGCCCGCGACTTCATCCGCGTGATTATTGGACTTTTAGTAAGGATCTTTAATTTTTTTGAAAATATTATATATCCTATAGCCTTCCTTGATAAATGTACTATCCAACACTGAAATAATTTTTCATATCAGACCAGCAGTTCCTGAGATTAGTGCATTCAAACAAACAAACAAACTCTTCAGCTTTATAATATTAGTATAGAAGTATAGATAAGATAAGATACGAAGAATGTTTGAATGTACCTGAGCAAACATGATCAAACTGTGTGGCAATTTTTTGTCCCTAAAATCCAACAGTTTTTTATTTGCCATTGCCGCCAACTCCATATCAAGCAGATCACTCTGTGCAGACATTTCATCCATTTCTCCTTTTGACACTGAATTCTGCTTGGACAACAGTGGCTTGAGGATGGTCTCCACCATGACACTTCTCTTCTCTTCAACATTGTTAGTTAGTTCCACTCCTCGGATAACCACTGATACAAGCTTATTGATTTCAGAGTTAAAACAACTACTTTGGAATGATAGTTCATCAATATGCTGAAAGATAATATTAAAATTGTATGTCTCGATATTACTGAACTGTCCATGGGATTAGTTGGGTGCACATTGTAATGGACAATCTGAAATATTTAATTTAAAAACTTTTCTCCATTTTCACATATTAACAAAAAAACTTCTCATTAGAAATATGAACATTTGATTGTAGACCTTTTTTTATGATTGATAGACAAGCATTTGACCCCTATCTCATCTGATGGAAAGCGATGATCCCGCCAAAGATGTAGCATGCCTGTCTAAAAGATACCTATTCACTATTGATTTGAGGACTGGCAGATTATACCACAATGAGTTCCTTGCTTGCAGTACATATGATAAATGTAGAAAAGAAACGCTTCAATTGAGCTGGAGGTATTTCACCATAGATGGACCTCATCACTGTATATTGTAGACAAACAAGTTGCTTGTGTATAACCAAATGGAAGTTTTCATTTATGTACACAACTTTAATATCCCAAGTTTTACTATTTGTACCTTTGTAAAAAAAGAAATGAAATTAACATTATAATTTTTTTTTTATTAATATTTAAGCACTGCATGTCACTTTTTGATAGCTGTTCGGTACACATTGACATCACTTTTTCTACACACAGAACATCAGTCATGCACTGAAATTGATCTAATTCATTTAAGCTGCATTTGAACTATGTACTTAATTAACCATAGAGATCTTTGTAAAAATTAACAGCTTTTATGAGATGGTTGTAAGTTGTAAAAATTAAATAGTGTAACTAAATAATACTTTACCATATATTAGTAGTTATAAATATAAATGTTGTTTACTTACAATAGAAAACCTATCCTTTGATAAGCTTACATCCTTTAATATCAGTTTTGGCACAGCGATCCTGCCTATCTTTAGCTTTATATGATACTTTCTCATGAACAGCCATGCCAACAGTGTCGGCAGGAGCCTAAAAATACACAAAACGAAAATAAACAGTGAACAAAACAAAAACAATAATAGAAAACAGAGGAGTCAGCGACAGAATCTGCTCTTACCATGAAACGCACGAATATACGCCTACAAAAATAAAACACAGTACCAGGAACACGTTCATATTCGGGCGTTCAAATCATTTCTATTGATAGGTTCAATAATTTGTCAAGTAAATACGCTACATTAGCAAATTCTCTCGTTCGTAAGTCATAACCTCAAAAACTCGTAATCGAGTCAAACCGCAGTGACAGCGACTGACAGCGTACTTAAATTGTAATTGTCATCTTTTACTTCATTTTGTGATTGTCATTTGTCAGTCATATCAAAAACTAAACAATCATTAAAAACTTTTTAAAATTCGTTCATAAACCGGCCTTGAGTACATACTTTCGGAGGAAATCACCAATACAAGGATTTTGCAATTAAACTAATAACTGTTGTTGAAAGCTGTATTTATTTTTGGGTGTTAATAAAGAGTCATTATATTGTAACCATACTAGTTATATTTTGTAATCTCCTTTTAATTTCTTTCATCTTGAAAACTAAAATACCTTAAAAACACGGTTCTACTACTGCCGTGATTGCCGGAAACATTTATATCACATATATTATAATCACACCCAGAACCAGAAACACTAATACCAGAAAACCTTGTGTTCACAATAAACCGGGAATCGAACCCGATACTCGCTGCTTAAACGGCGGACGTACACCCAACTAAGCCAGTTGTTTATGCTAATGATTTATAGTTTCGGGTTTTTTACATACAATTGGGTACAAATTAAGTAACTAGTACTGAACTCAGCCCTTAATTGTTTACTATTATGTATAAAGCAACTTCTGAGGCAAAGATGATAATATAACCACTATTTTAAGATGAATCCTACTAATATTATAAATCCGAAAGTTTATGTAAAAATGTGTTAGTATGTTTGTTCCCTCTCTACGCTTAAACGGCTGAACGGATTTGGAAAAAAATTGGAATATACACTGCTTATCATACCTATGATTATTTATTTAATTCTTTATTGCACAAAAAGTACAAAAGGTGGACTTAATGCTAGGGGCATTCTCTACCAGTCAACCACACATGGTAGACGAGAAGAGGGGTGTAGGCGTGCATCAAAATGGTATAGAGAGGGCGAGAGACGAAAGAAAGTTAGATGATTAGTTAAAATAATAAATATACATAAATGATTATAAACATATATATTATAATATATTATTATAAGCCGCGGGGAACGGCTAGTTGCTTATAACTGATTTCCTAATATAAAATTTAATAACTTATATTTTGTATAAAAGTTGTTCAAGTAATCCAAGTATAGGATTTTAATTTGTTGTTCAAGTAATCCAAGTATATGTAATATTATAATCTGGGAGTCTTCAAGTCAAGGGTGAATAGGTATCTTCTAGGCAAGCATGTCACATCTTCGGCCGCATCATCACTTTCCATCAAGTGAGATAGTGATCAAATGTTTTCCTGATACATTTAAAAAAACGGATGTAATATATGTTTTTAGCTTTAAATGTGTAGCCGTTTTTTTAAGATAAATCCAGTGTTAAAAACAGTGACTTCTTTGTCCTACCAATTATTATATTTAAAAAATACGTAACGGTTCCGTACTCATTATGCAAAGCTGATCAAAGTTCTTTTCAAGAATACCACACACGGGCCACGAACTTTACCTTATCCAGTCATTGGTGAAGCATACTAATGTTTGTGTGTGCGTGTATCCCGCTGTAAGCTGTCACAGACAACTAACTAAACAGGTGAATGGGCGCCGATTATCGGGCCTTATATTATATGCGTGGAGCTCTAGACGGCTCTAGTTATGACAAGCGAAATTTGTATGACGCAGGGCGCTTCACCCGTATTGTAAGCGATATTACGTCCGTGACAAGCAGGAAAAAAAGATCTTGCCACCCACTTACGTGTATAGGTGCAATTTTTTTCATAGAAATACGTATATCATTCTAATTTTTTTATTGCATTAACCACAGCACTGCAATACTCTGTCTTCTCTATATGGCTTAGACGGTAAATGCAACTGACATTTAGAGGATTTAGTCTGCCGGATAAAGTGCTTAACCAACCATGTCCTAAGAGGTCTCATCAAGTAATGAGACCTCACTTCGATCAACAATTTTAAATTGTAGTGAAGCGAGATCTCAAGTTGACTAGGTTGGTTCAGCACTTTGTCCATCCGTCTGACAGGGGCATCTAGTGTCTGAAGTCTAAACCATACAAGTGAACTACCAGTGGCGGATTTACAAATTTTCAAGGTATAGGCTGAATAGTTTTTGCCGCCCTTGCCTCAACAATTGTCATATAGAGAGGCCGATTACTGCTTGAGGGGTGGCGAACTAGCTGTTTTATTCTAGAATATGGAAGTTTGCTACTCTCGGAATGTGCAATGACAACTGAGAGAAGTCATCGACAAAATTTGTTGCAGACTTCTATCTGTAAGACAAGCCACAAAATTAAAAATTGAATTGAATCTGTAAGACATCAGAAAAACGTCTTAAAAAATCTTTTTGATTTCTATGAGGTAAAAAAAAAATCGTTCCCCAAATTTGCCGCCCCCAAAATCTGCCGCCCTAGGCTCGAGCCTACTCAGCCTGCTGGTAAATCCGCCACTGTGAACTACTTCAAATTCTTAGAGAATTACATTTTACATACTATTTTAGACAATTTACATCTCGTTCTAGCCAGCCGAGCGCCGACCCACTGACCGGCCGCTGTCAGCGCAGCGCACTCCCGCGCACCAATCAACACTTTAAATAAATAGACAATTAATAACTGTACATACAACATTTAATTAAATTATAACATCAAACTAAACTAAGCAACTTCATTTGCAATGTATTCAAGGCCATGATCTCTTAGCGGAGTAACCCTCATACTTCTTTCTTGTCTTCAGACCAGACACGATGGTAGAACTCTTGGGAAAAGCAGATACCCCATTGAACATAGTGTCTTTTTCTGGAATAGTTGAAATAACAAATTAATTGTCAGTTAAATATTTTTTTAATTAATTTACACAATAGAGACAAGGAACCTAACATAAGAGTAAGCTAGAGAGCCTGTCACATTATAGGCCTAACATGTGAACAACCTACACAATGACTATCATTCATATATCAGTTAGGTGAACTTGAGATCCCCAAAAACTTGAATTTGTTTGATGGGATGTGTCCGGAACGATTGTGTTCCAGCATTGATATTACATCTCTTCAAGAACATTTATGTACATCAAACCATGGGTGGTGGTGACTATACTAATATGGATAAAAACTTGTATAGTAATCGACAAACTTTCTTACCTGGATGGAATCTAACATAATTTTCCTGCACATGCAGATTTTTGGGCAAGTCCATTTTGGTCAACATATCAAATGGTGTTTTTGTGTCTACTGGTGTCAAGTAAAACTCTTTCAAATCATCTGGAAAAAAAAACAACAAATTAGTAACTAATTGTTTTATGGATGTAAATAGATAATTCATATATTAGGAACCTAAATTAAAAAAAAGGTCCATGTCGTAATTGTGACTTGTTTCTCTACATGTCTACAACAACATACTTGCAGGTTTTTGATTGAAAGTGAAAAAATGGAGTTGTTGATTTTGTAAAATTTTCCAAAACCTGTGATTCTTCGAGTATTCATGTGTAATAATGGTGGATTATTAGCCGTTAATACTTAGTGATTGTGCATAAGTGTAGGCAAATAATACTAAGTTGAAAAACGTGATTTTCACCTTTGTTCCAAAACTCCAATAGAAGTGCTAGTAAAGTTTCTACCACTTTACTAGGGCATAACTTTACTATGACTGGACCTTGACTTTGACTGTAACTTATGACTAGGACTTATAATATGAAATACACTTGAAATACTATATTATCACTTGACACTGGCTAAATGCACAAGATTGCGAAGCCATAACTAAGAAGAAGAAGAAGAACAACATACTTACCATATTATAAAAGTTAACTATTCTAAGCTCATAATCATAGATCTTTAAAATAAATAAAACAAGAATCCACTACCCAAATTTCAGTGTAATGATGATTTTAATGTCTATACATATAAAGTACATTACATACCGACAGTTTCAATAGTGTGCAACAAAGAATTAGGAACACAATGTCCTGTTGCCTCGCCGCATGCCTTCAAAACAGCAAACTTCACATCAAGACTTTCAATCTCCGAATCTGGGCTCAAACCATTGCTGGCACAGATCTTGAGTATGGTGTCTTTAATGTTGGTTGGTGGATCCCATGACTTTGTAGGTCTCAAGAAACTGAAGAAAATGAAGCTCATGTTATGTACTTAGGTAAATATGTTATCTTATTACATATAACTTCTCGACTAATTAATGAAATTTGAACAATCTAGACATCATACTCATTTAAAAGCTAAACTGAAACTACCCGACAGCTGTCATTAAGATTTTCCACCTCATCTGGTAATGACATACTACTGTTGCATGCAACTTTCAAAATAAAAAAAACCATTATATTGTTTCTAGAGAAAGTGCAGGTGTTGTACCGGTAGCAACCAATATAATATATTATGTATGTTCACTTGTGAACTTGTGAGATATGAATATTTAAACAAAAAATGTTGTTGTATTACAATGAGTATGACGTCTATGATATAGGTAAGAATATAATAATATAATTTAAAAGAAAACAGAACAATAAAGTGGAATGCAATCATGGAAGTGAATAGCAATTATTTTATTAAGGAAAATGTATTTTAGGATTTCGGAAAATGTAAATAGCAAGGCAGGTTAGCAAAGTATATACAGTTGAAAGCAGTAGGTAAGTATGTATTTTGAAATACTATTGTGTTGTACTTATACAGTCATAAAAAGCCAGTAGTTATCATGTAATCTGAATGTATTATAATTCTTACCCTCTGGCAGCCAAAGATTCTGCCGCTGCTTGGAGCTTCTTATCTACTTTAGGGTACTTCTTTTGAGCATATCTAACTACAGTCATCTGTAAATTAACATAATATAATACAATTAGCTAGCAAACAATAAAGCATTAAGTCTTATTTAACTAACGATACATAACCTGCAAATTATTTCGTGGAAAAGTAAATAACACGTTTCGAAACATCGTATCAAATATTTATTGGCGAGAGTTCAGACTTTCTTCTGGCTAATAAATGTAAAGTTGGTATAATTATTGATATTGAAGCAAATCAAAGTACGAAATATAATTTGTTTTCATCAATTTGCTATTTGGTTTTTGACATTTTGTTATTTTGCTTGATTGGTTGCATTTATCCTATCTAATGGTTGGCTAAATAAAATACAGTTCAAAACACGCATGACGTACATAACAAAATTGTATGAATGTGGTTGGTTTTCGTTAGTATTTTATATTAACAGAAGGTGAGTACCTATCTCTATGGGTTAAAAATGATGTGACGATGTTATTATTTCTGAAAGCTGTTCATTATATAAATTTTACCGTTCTTTTGAAAATTATTATTTTTATGATTTAGTTTCGATAAACAAGAAACGGGGAAAGGAACGTTAAAAAGTTCTGGACGAAACCAGTTTCGCTCGATCTGCCGCTTGAGGCAGCACCGTCGGCTTGGGGTTGTTGTTTCTTGTTTCCTATCCGCCATTTTCCAGTCGCCATTGAAAGGTGAAAACTTCACTAAATGTCGGTGATGATTTTAAGATTTTGAGTGGTTTCTTTAAGATTGGACCTGTTTTTAGTGTTGTGAAATGAAAATGAAGTGTCCCGGACTACCATGACGCATCAAAATCACCAAACAAACGGTGCAAGTCTCGAGGATTGCCACACAAACTTCTTCGCCTTGGTAAGTCACTTTTACATTGATGAAAGAACTCGTATGTACTTTTCTTTCGAAATCATTGCGATTTACGTGATGCCAACCCATGCGCTATTGTGCATGAGTCTGGCAACGAGTTTAGGCATTTCTTTAATAATGAGTCCACGGCGTTCTATTATGTGACGAATCCGACTATCGTTATTGGACGCTGATATACGAAATTCGCCCTATTGCGATGCTGCTAATGAATCGATATAAAGTGTTAAATTTTTCCTACGAGATTTTTAACGTACATGCGGCTGATGAAGTTTTAGAAGTTAGACATTCTGGATTCGTTCATAGCGCAGAATAGAGGCAAATCGAGGTGCTAACCCATAAAATGTCAACGCTTTCTGAGAGCGAGGCTATAAGAAGCCACCAGCCCATAGAGGTCATTTTGAATTCATCTGGCCGTAACGCGGACCGTAATGCGTTCGCGATACTAGTTTCGCCAGGTTGAGGAAATAACTTTCTTAACATTTTTGAAACAGCCCGCTACGTTCGATAGCGAGCCGCGAAGAACGTGTTTTGTATGCGAGCATGACGAGAACCGTCGGGTCATTCATTATCGCCGTGTTGTAGTGTCGAGTAGCTTTGCGTAATGTTCTGCTCATAGCTGGCGCGAATTTTATCAGATTGTGTCGGGCTAGGATTAGCGGGTGTGAGTCGGGGTGGCGGGGCAGCGCGGCGGGTGGCGGGCGGTCGTCCTCGCGAGAGCGCCACTTCCACCTGACGCGTCGCCATATCTCCGCGGCGGCGCGCGCCTGCACCCGCCTGCCGATGCCGCCTGCCCGCGCCTCCCTCCTGCGCTCCGCCTATCTCACCACGATACAAATTACCGATTTCTTGCCCTGCCTGCCTATTGTCTAATTATTCATAATATGGTTGCGGACACCTAGCCTTTCGTCGAGTGGAATTTTACTCATTACCATTGCCCTGCGGTGACGCATCGGCTAGGTTGCGGAGTTCAATACACTCCGGCGCACTTGAAATCGTTTCGATGATGCACAATTTGCTCTCATAATGATCCCTACTTGTTCTAAGTTTTATTTAGGCCTAGCGTAAGGTATGCGAGCATCTGCTTGGCGACACAGATGTTTGAAGGGTCGGGAGCGCGCGCGAACTCGTCCGGCTGCGCGGGCGTCTTGCGCTCATTCAACCGTTCATGAATGGTCGTAATGATTGTAACTTTCCCATAAGCGGGCCTCCGCCCAGGCATCATTTGCGTGGACTTGATTGCCTAGGCCATACTGCTTACGTATTTACTCCCTCCCTCTGTATCGTCGGGTCTTCGGTTCATTGTGATGGTGATAAAACTTCGTTGAACAGAAGCAGTAGAAACTGAGGCCTAGACAACGACCTATTTCTTAACCTACAGCATCGGTAATACAATTACGTAATCGTAACGCGATAACTGTTGCACTGTAAAATAGTTTGCGAAACTCGTGTCTCCCGGCTTGTTCCCGAACGTTACAAATTTTAATGCTTACCAGGATATAATGGCATGACGAGTTGGCTATTCAGAGTTGAAATTCGCCGATTAGTTATTCATGGCATCTGACATGCGGGGCTCACTGGCAGCAGGGCCCGCGGCCTCGCCGACCACCCCTTATCGCCCTCTGTGCATACAGCACACGGCTCTAATTCCGCCCTGAATGTGCCTGTATAGGTATACTCTAGTTATGAATCCTTGCTCTTCTAGGTCATATAAAAAGCCACGTCACAGTCTTGTTTGTTTTTCTGTCTCAACTTTACTTCTAGATTGCCTTCGCCAGTCGATAATTAGCCGCGTAATGTTCATTAGTACAGCAACTTTTATGAAGTTTGATCTTAAGGATCACGTGCCCGTTGTCGTTCATTTTTACGTGTACAGTAGACACAAACTAAACAACGTATTAGTTGTTACGTAAAAATATATGTTACGAAACCTCTGATAACACTATTTAGAAAGTTCATTTATTGCTAAAATAATTGGCGCCCAACATGCAAATACCACAATGACACTTGCAATCTCGTCACCTAACGTGCAATTCGATTTACAATAAAGCGCCATTTCAAGCGTCAACACAGTAGCTATGTTAAATAACTGAAATAAGCAATTATGTACACAAGAACAGCCAGAACTTGCTTTCGGTCCAAGGCCGCCAAAAACTTCTACCTGGCTTAAATAAATCTGTGGTTTACTCGTCTTAAACGTCTCCAATGGATATTGAACTTTATAATAATGGCCTAGAGATGTACCTTCAACGAATTTACCGCGGTATGATAAGCGGGGTGACTGTGATGACCTCTCGCCCGCTGCATGTCTGATTTGTTATATGACCCGCGAAATGTGAATGATACCTAATATCCTGTCCAATACTCATTACTTTAATAGAACAGAATCAAATGTTTTAAGGAACATACATCGAAATATGCAAATGCTTAAGTGTGTCTAATGTGGAGCAATCCGCGCAATTCGTATTAAACGTGTACCATTTCGTAATCAAAAATAAGCTCCGTATCTTTCGTTTTCTGTCAATGTCAGGCAGCTAATTATGAAGTTGTTGATAACTCAGTATTCTCCAGTTTTTCTACCAAACTACCGATAAGATTCGACCACTTAGAACTTTATTCGTTTGACGTGTATGTAACACTTCGCAAACAAGTACAAAACAATAGTGTTTCGTATGAAAAATTCCATTTAGTTCGTTAGTTTGTTATGGCGCGGGGTCTTTATCATTGTTTGATAAGGTATCGCGGTGTCGCACTATCAAGGTCCAGGCGAGAGCGGTTGCTATCACTTATCTCTATCTGTCACCGAAATAGTCCCGAGTAATTAGTATTTCAGTTACTAAATACAGATTTACTTACGTTCAGATCATTAGCTGTAAAATACTAAGTAGATATTATATATTCAAATTCCAAACTTTCCAAACCAAATTCCAAACTAAGAGTGCACACCCCACTACCAAATGTACCATAAATAGGTATTAGACACTCAATGTTTAAGTTTCTACATAAATTAAAAAAACGATCGCTGATATGCAATTATTGACAGTTGTTTCTTGCGCATGCTGCTCGGGACAATCAGATTGATCGCAAGATAAAACACACACTTTTGCCTTGTTAATAATTATAACGTGACAATATCACGTAAAGACTACTTTTATCTAACAATTTATTTTATCTATACCTAGAACTTATACGCTTGGTTCACTATGTATAGCATACATCTGTTATAAATAATGATCTCTCTACTGACTACTACTTATCGTCAACTAACAGAAAAAATGAGATTCTTGCGATTGAAACATATTTTGTCGCTGCTGTAAGAGGCGGTTACGTCATTAGATAAGCACAAATTGCCGGCCGTTATCAGGTCAAACATCTTAGTGTCATAGCTTCTGTGATGTTCGTTACATTATTACCGACATATCAAAACTAAAATACGTAACCAAATGTTGCTAGTTCGTGTATGCTTTCGGGTAGTGTCTAGTGTCCTATCCCCACATACATGTGTTAGATATTAGAATCTGTACAAGGCTTAAAATTTCGTAGTATGCTTAACGCGCGGAATGTATGGTCGCGCTGAGAAGAGACGGATCTACTTCGCGATCAACCGCCTGACGTAATCCGCATACACTTCACGAACTTGTCCTGAGGTTTGGGAGATGATCCCATCCCATCCCCAAAAAAAGAGCTCGCAAATCTGAGATTTGGTCATGAACATGATAAAATATCGGATTGTCCTTTCCCCTTAGACCACCTCCCATCGAGATTGACGGAGATGTTCATTGAGGCCTACATCGAACGTCTTTAAAGAATACGGAAGATGAAATTACCCAAATGGCTTAAAATCCTTTCTACATTCGATTTTACAAACTTTTATACCGCTTTTGATAAGAGGTAAAATAAAGCTTCGATATCCATGACCTAGTCCTTCCAAGAACTCCGTCTACGTGATAATCTATAGTTAACATCCAAGTATGAGAAAAACTCATAATAATAGCATAGTCCACAAAATATGCCGGCATGTGTCATTCGAAAGTAATGCTATTTACAATTAATACATATAACCAAAAACCAAGACAAACTCGCAAAAACTGTACATGAAAAATGTAAGGCTGCCGACTCGGGCCGGCTTGGATGCGGTTTCGAATTTCAAGCAGCTTTGTAGATCGATCCATGACTGGGCGCCAATTTTCAACTTGTTACAAATCAATATAGACCTTTAAATATTGTTATTTCATCTCAAAAATAATGTTAACACAATATCAGCCAAATTGGTATGTACTCAGAAAATCAGATTAGTATAAAAATAATATGGTAAACTTAATAGCGTACTGGGCCTGGCATCCGACATCGTTCCCTCTGGGAGAAAAAAAGTTTATACTTGGTAGGTAATTATAATGCAGGTGACCTTAATTGAACTAATTCATATAAGTCCATTAGTTACAAGAAATACTTCTGATACGAAAAGAAAAATAATTTTACTCTAAAATCCCATGGTATCGAGTTGCCGAATATTTGTCACAATGAATCGAACGGGCATTACTATTTATTAAACAACATGACCGACTAACGCAATAACCGACTAATACAATATACGTAATTGAATTACATATTGGAAACCTAAAAACTACAAGGAAAATAACAGCCTGGTCATTTATGTCAGTTATTATTCACATAAACTCTCTAAAGCTTAAAAATAAATCAGCAAATATTTGCGTTAATTATGTGCATTTTTGCGTTAAGTTAGCAGAGGACAATGTTTTTAATCTCAACCGCCCTTATCAGCCGTATCACTAGTCATTTATTGTGTGGAGAGCGGTATTGAGGTCGCGCGGTCCTTGAGAACTCGATTACTCGTAGGCGACGTCCTTCGCCTACGGTTGTCCTTAATCTGAGACTGAAATGCTTTTATTTAACCTACATATTGGAGAAAGGAGTTCTTGCTTAATAAATTAAATCGAATTTGCTCGAAACTCTGCTTATGCACGTATTACCAAGAGTAATGTATCTGCAGTCGGACGACCTTGTAACAACAGATAAACTTCACAGTCGCTGCGCTGAATATCGCATCAATTTGCAAACAATCCATGATCCGTCGCGCCGGCTTAGTTATGAACTTTACTGTGAACAGTGCGAAGAAGTTGTTAAATAAACTACCTACGGCAGTAATACAAATATTAGGATTCGAAACACATTTAAAGTGCAGCTGAAAAAAGTCAAAATATATCACATTTTTATTTGAGGCAATTACAGACGCGCGAGTAAGTACGCGCGTACTTTTGAGGTTCCTCACCGGCTTCTATGTTTAGTAAAAGCTAAATTGGAGTTTGAATGAAGACAACATACGCAAATCCAGCGGGCCTCTGGCACAGAAACAGCATATGATTCCTTTTCCTCTTATTTCGTTATGAGACATACATTCTGGGTCAAGGTTCTGTTTTGATGACACCGCGCGTCGTCTGGAGGAAAATGTTAAATTAATTCTCGATTACATTTGAAATTTATTCTTTGGTTAATTGACCAATGAAGATGTGTTTTCGGGAATGTTCTTGTTTCCTTGTAAATTCAATGTATAACTTTGCTCTGTATTTACCACTTAAATGCATAATAATTAATAATGAAACGCAAGCAAAGCTTAAAAAAGCTGACACACCGATTTATCTTCGGAACTTTGATCAGATTAGATGTACTAAACACGCATTATTGACGATATTTCAAGAACTACTGATCAGATCTTGATCAAATTTAAATGGGACCAATTGGAAAGCAACATCATTCAAACAAAAAAAAATTAAAATCGGTTCACGTGGAAAGAAGTTCTGAGGTAACAAATAAAAAAAAAAATATAGGCGTCTTGGGTCCTCCTCCTCCTTTTTTGTGAAATCGGTAGAAAATACAAAAAAATCTAGCTATTAAAATTAAACTTTAAAGCACCTTGCCCTTTCGAAATTTCATATATTTTCCACGAAATCACAATTAAGGTCTTCCGCTATAGTGGCGGCCGCGGCCGCGGTCACGATATGTGGGTCAAGATAACGAAAGAGTGTTCGCTGCCCGTCCCACATTCGATGCCGTCCGCCACTCTCCGTGCACGGAACTTTTGTAAACGCTTGCTTTTTCTTACCTCAAACATTCACAAATCACAATTTTCATATTTCTTTAGTATATAATGTACATCGCCATTAAAAGCATTTCACCGCGATAAGGAACACAATTCTGCTCAAGTTACATTTTTATTTTACAAATGTTTCGCTCAGTTGACTCTTTATCGATCCGTGCGAACAAGTCTTCAGTCTTCACTAGCCTTGTGCTCCACTTTCGCTTTTATCGGCTAAAGGTTATTTCTGCCTTCACGGAATTTTATAATATTAAGATGTCTATGTATAGGTATAATATAACTATTGCTTGATGGAATTGCGTTTCAAGTGATGGAGACACGAGTCCATGTTATGTAAATATATTATTATGTGTGCTATTGTTATTGAAGGAATCTCATGGATAATAGACGAGTCTCTATTAAACAAATTTGAAATTACAACTATGTTGTTAATTTGGTCTGTAATTGTGTGCGTGCATGCATATTATCAGCAGAACTTGATCATCGTTAGTAAGTAGTAGATCACAGGCAGCATGCATCGTTCACCATTCTCATTGACCCTTTGCATGCGGGATTCGGCCCTCGTCTCACGGAAAACAAGTTTCACTTGACGACTCGGTGCTTTGTTTTTACGTGCCTACCGACTACATAATTCATTAGTCAGAACTCAAAAGCCTTTAAGTGCTTCGTCAAAACTTAATTACAATTAGAAATAGCTGATTAAGCCTTACATAATTACTTCATTACTGATGGCAGTTGTGGCTGACCTTATAATAAAACAGAGTTACTATGCAATTTCATATTATTGCTTATCAATCTCGTTTTGAACGACGACAATGTATGCGACAGTATTTACTATTGGAACAGTCGATCTGTCTAGTCTAGGGACTCCGCAGTCGTCGATTGGTGTTGCGCAACACTATGTTATGCATTAGATACCGTTTGTAAACAAGAGCCTCTCGTTATAGCCGCCTCAGAAACTCGGCCGAATGCAATGTCTGAGGGCATCCGATTAAATTTAAAACGCTTTCACTCTGTGTTACCCCTCCCAGTCCGGCTCCCCCCACCGGCCAGAGCGGCGAAGGTGCGAACTCATTTGCGATACCGAAATCCGGACACATCGCCGCGCTCGTCGTATTTTGTTGACACAATAGCAGGACTAGTTGAGCTACTTGTCTGCTGGCACAAGTAGACGATATTTATTTTATTCACATTGTTGGTCTCAAGAATTGACTGGTTGCTGGTTAGCTTGAAGTTTCTGTGACGCACGTATCGTCAAGGTTATATTGGGTTACATTTTAAGCGTTTAATTCGATAACCCATTAATCAGGTCACGTTTTAATTACGTTTTATTTGACGACCCATCTGGCGCAGTGGGCAAGTCTCTGGCCGCCGTGGATCCTGGGTTAGTTCACAGCAGGAGCACAATAATATTCCTTCGTAGGGACGTTTCTGGTTCTTGGTTGTAATAGTGTGTGAGATATATCAATGTTTCCGGCACCCACGACAGAAGTATATGGACTTAGTGTGGGGCTGTGAGTGTAAATGCGTTTGCTTTGTTCTTCCCTTCAATATTAACTTGTAAGAAGCTTTTGCCCGCGACTTAGTCCTCGTTGGAATACCTTTTATACTACTTAGCCTGAACATTTCACATCGTTATCACCTCTGGTTTAGGCCTTGTGTTGATTGTGAGTCAGTCTATCAGTGAATTTAATTCATAATATTGCAATATTTAATAAAAATAAATGATATTGATCAACGTATCAGTTGTTTCTCATTTGCCTATCAATATCTGAAAAGACAACGATAATAAACTAAATCTTGTAGCGAATGACTTCGCCGTCAGCTTTCGCACAAGTACCTATTAGTTGCGTCCTACTTACTAAATGGTGCACGAAGCAATGTTTAGTGTTTACGTGTCACCGTAGACCAGCAGCGGCGGTGTACGCGTGAAGGTGGTGCTTTGCCTCCTCCGCAGAGTGAGACGGCATTACTGGCAGAACAGAGACAAAAGCTACTATTTGCATCTCCTTCTGTACAAAACTCTTATTAGCAACTCCACTTCTAATCATGTTATGTGATCCATTTTTGAACTGGACAAATCGTTTTGCTTGATACGTTTTCATTCACCATTCAGGCATCCATGATACAACCCAAATACCCACTCGAAATGAGGGAAATACGATCTGTCACATATCGGAGGCGACCTGTTTTATTACTTATCGTATTAGGTGTAAAGCAACTACCGCGGTCGTATAATAGATTACTAATAATATCAGTATGCATGCACTCATGCAGCATTCAATGATCTTTTGTATGCATGCCAGTGCCGGTCTGTATCTGCAATTCTGTGTTCTCAATGTTAGTAATTGTTTATTTATCCTTGGCGATATAATAAGTTTAGACCATTACATAATCAATACATATAAAATCAAATAAAAATCTGTTGTTGGCATCGTGGCGCCTACTCATTTTAATATTCGGCATTATGATAATCTAAATGCCATTAAATGTGAAACCAATTTCATCGCGATTTCTAGAAACTGCGCTTCTTAGGTTATAAACCAAATACAAATTATTGTGATTGTACAACTAGTACCAACCAGCGTTGTCGAAAAACTAGGGCGAACCCTCAAATTTCTAGACTACGCTAAGGTCGGCGGGAGTTCGTTGACCGGCGGCGGGCGCGCGCCTTTACCGTTAGCGGTGGATCGTATGCTCGCACTGGCTACCTGCCGTCCTGCCTGAACCCTCGCTTGGGGTAAGGAATCTAGCCCTGATTACGTCTATGGTTATTGAGGACTTTATTTTTTACCTGCATCCCTTGCGAGTGTTATGGATAGGTTGAGAAAGACGAACGAGCATTGCTGATATATAAAAATATATATTTTAATTAATAAATCAGAAACGGATTCGTCCAAGTTTTTAACAAATAAATCATGTTAGCTTGTGGCCACATATAGTACTGATTCCAAATAGCTTGAAAGTAGAAGTAGGTGGATCGATGAAGTTTTAGAGTGCCTTTAACTATACATACAATTATAATCGCACGACAATCTATGAGGAGAAAATTGTTCAAAATGTATCTTCCTGTGGTCCGTTGTACGGCAGGATTTTGGCGCCACCCACCTCGATGTGTTCAATTTAAACATTATACGCACGTCACGAGTCATTTATTGTTAATGCCCAGGACACTCGAATCTATATTATTACGATTTGAATTCGTATTAACCAGTGCTGCTCCTAAGGAAACCAACACTGTGAAATTACAAATGGTCCTTGAAATGGTAATCTACTACTACACTACAAACGATCAAATTACGTCTCGAAGTCGTGGAATAAACATTTTGGAACTTAATTTTTTACGTTTACAGTGTAGCTTTGTTGAATCAATGAAGTATTGATTGTTGAACTGGGCGTACACGTTTGTATATTGAAGAGTTTACATGCGCAAGCGTCGTTGCGGCCTCTAAATCAATCCATGGCGCGTGCCTGCGTTCGCGTTTGCCGCATAACAATTCTATTATAATTTCTTTGAACGATGTGATACCTCGATAGCAAGATTAAAAATATTTCGCCAAAATCATTCCAGTAAGCAGAATTCAGTTACTCTCACTAGAATTATTTTAACTCTCAATTAACTTCGAGAACGTGCAAATATATGGCTTTTTAAACGTCGTCTTGGATTGCTAATTATTATCTAGGATGTTATTATCGCGAACACGTTGTTTGTTTATTCATTTGCCCTCGCCCTTGACGACAAACAAGCGATGGCGATACGAGAATATAAATCCGGCTTTATAGACCGTGGGCCGGTTGTCGTCAACCCTACCTCATCGAGTACCAAGATGAGACCTATATGGGGGTGTCGTGTGTAAAAAGTTATGCTAAAAAAATCAGGGTTGCCTGTTCCTAGCCTGGAGCATTTTGTGCAGGGGACAAAAAACTGATCCATTTTTTTGGTGAAATTTACCTCATCGAGTACCAAGATGAGACCTATCTGGGGGTGTCGTGTGTAAAAAGTTATGCTAAAAAAATCAGGGTTGCCTGATCCTAGCCTGGAGCATTTTTGGCAGGGGACAAAAAACTGATCCATTTTTTTGGTGAAATTTACCTCATCGAGTACCAAGATGTGACATATGCCAATCGATAGCCCCGTTCTTCCTTCTATTAAAAAAATTGGGTTGCCGGCTCTAAACCTGGAGCATTTGTTTTTCGGCCTACTTTAGTGTTCAGGCATCAGAAGTAAGTTTTATGAAAATAGCATCGAAATGATATATTTTAGTTATTTAAACAACAAAATATTGTAGAAAATGATGATGCGCATCATACAATTGACTATTTAGTACTGTCAGAAAGAAAGTGACCTCACAGTGAGCCAAAATCGTGGTGGCGGAGAATACAAAAATTTGTTTTACAATTACAACGAGTTTGATCGAGCAACAAGATACCATATATGGCGATCGATAGTTCTATTCATCCTTTTACTAAAAAAACTGGGTTGCCTGGTCTGATTTCGAAGCACTTGTTTTTTGGCCTAGTTTAATTTTAGGGCGTCAAAAGTAAAGTATTTATCAAAATCACTTCTTAATTACATATTTAAGTAGTGTAAACGACAAAATATTGTAGAAAGCAATAATGAGCAACGTAATTTTGACTTTCAAGTCCAATCAGAAAAGAAGTGAACACGTAGTAAGATAAAACATAAATCACACAGTAAACAAATCATATCGTGCAATTACAACGTCTGTTCATTGAAATGAGATAAATAATGTGTGGCAATTAATAGCTCTACTCATCCTTTTATTAAAAAAATTGGGTTGCCAGGCCTTACATTAGAGTATCAGTTTTTCTGCCAAGTTTAATTTTCAGGCAAAAAATTACCTCATCGAGTACCAAGATAAAACATATGCCAATCGATAGTGCTGGTCTTCCTTATATTAAAAAAAATTGGTTGCCGGCTCTAAACTTGAGCATTTGTTTTTCTGCCTGCTTTAAAGATCAGGAATCAGAAGTAGCCTATATAAAAATGCCTTGTTTAGTTGTTTCAACGACAAAATACTGTACAAAGTAATAACATGAAACATACATTTGACTATTTAGTACAGTCAGCACAAAAGTGAACACGCAGAGAGCAAAAACAGCGATCCACAAAATTGGTATTGTGCACATATTACGAGTTTTGATTGTGTACTAAAATACAATGTATAGCAGTCAAAAGTTCTATTCATCCTTGTATTAAAAAACTTGGGTTGCCTGGCCTAAATGTAAAGCATTTGTTTTTCGGCCTATTAAAATATTCAGGTATAAGCAGTAGTTTTTATGAACAACATGATATCTTTCGATGATTCAAACGACAAAACACTAACGAAAGCGATAAAAGGCATCATACATTTGACTATTTAGTACTGTCAGAAAAAAAGTGAACACAAAATGAGCAAAACAGTAATGACGCCATATACAAAACTATACTATGCACGTGTTACGAATTTTGATTGTGTACTAAAACACAATGTATAGCAGTCGATAGTTCTATTCATCCTTGTATTAAAAAACTTGGGTTGCCTGGCCTAAATGTAAAGCATTTGTTTATCGGCCTATTAAAAAATTCAGGTATAAGGAGTAGTTTTTATGAACGACATGATATCTTTTGATGATTCAAACGACAAAACACTAACGAAAGCGATAAAAAGCATCATACATTTGACTATTTAGTACTGTCAGAAAAATAGTGAACACATAGTGAGTAAAACAGTAATCACGCCATATAGGTACAAAACTATACTATGCACGTGTTACGAATTTTGATTGTATACTAAAACACAATGTATAGCATTCGATAGTTCTATTCATCCTTGTATTAAAAAACTTGGGTTGCCTGGCCTAGATGCAAAGCATTTGTTTTTCGGCCTATTAAAAAATTCAGGTATAAGGAGTAGTTTTTATGAATGACAGGATATGTTTTGATGATTCCAAAGACCAAAAAACAAAAAAAAAAAAGGTTCAATGTTTGTTTCTTTCTATAATTTGCTTCATGTTTTGTAGTTTGACTCACATAACAATATCGCGTCGTTCATAAAACGTACACCTTATACCAAAAAAAATTATTAGGCTGAAAACAAAGACTAAAGTTTCCAAAACTTTACAAGCAAATTTTTTAATAATAGCTTCTAAGACAAATATTTTTATTGGCCATTCACACAACTGTTGTGATAAGCAGTATATGTGCAGTAATATGGCTGGTCCCAAAAAGCCAGTACAAAATATTACAAATATTTTGAGAAAATTATGATCAGTTTTATACAAAACTTTGCCAGCTTTACATGCATACACTATGTGACTACACCGCACGTTTTAGAAGAAAAGGTTAAACTATTAAAAATACTGCAACAAAATAGATCACCAAAAATATCATGTCGTTCATAAAAACTACATCTAATACCTAAATATTAAAATAAGCCAAAAAAACAATTGCTTTACATTTAAGATTTTTTTATAAAAAATATGAATAGAACTATCGATTGCTATCCATTGTGTTTTAGTACACAATCGAAACTAGTATTATATGCATAAAATAACGTATTGTATTTGGCGTGATTACTGTTTTGCTCACTATGTAACACTTTTTTTTCTGACTGTACTTAATAGTAAAATGTATGATGCTTTATATCACTTTCGTTAGTGTTTTGGTCGTTAAAATCATCAAAAGATATCATGTCGTTCATAAAAACTACTCCTAATACCTGAATATTTTAATAGGCCGAAAAACAAATGCTTTACATTTAGGCCAGGCAACCCAAGTTTTTTAATACAAGGATGAATAGAACTATCGACTGCTATACATTGTGTTTTAGTATACAATCAAAATTCGTAACACGTGCATAATATAGTTTTGTATATGGCGTGATTACTGTTTTACTCACTATGTGTTCACTTTTTTTCTGACAGTACTAAATAGTCAAATGTATGATGCTTTTTATCGCTTTCGTTAGTGTTTTGTCGTTTGAATCATCAAAAGATATCATGTCGTTCATAAAAACTACTCCTTATACCTGAATTTTTTAATAGGCCGATAAACAAATGCTTTACATTTAGGCCAGGCAACCCAAGTTTTTTAATACAAGGATGAATAGAACTATCGACTGCTATACATTGTGTTTTAGTACACAATCAAAATTCGTAACACGTGCATAGTATAGTTTTGTATATGGCGTCATTACTGTTTTGCTCATTTTGTGTTCACTTTTTTCTGACAGTACTAAATAGTCAAATGTATGATGCTTTTTATCGCTTTCGTTAGTGTTTTGTCGTTTGAATCATCAAAAGATATCATGTCGTTCATAAAAACTACTCCTTATACCTGAATTTTTTAATAGGCCGATAAACAAATGCTTTACATTTAGGCCAGGCAACCCAAGTTTTTTAATACAAGGATGAATAGAACTATCGACTGCTATACATTGTGTTTTAGTACACAATCAAAATTCGTAACACGTGCATAGTATAGTTTTGTATATGGCGTCATTACTGTTTTGCTCATTTTGTGTTCACTTTTTTTCTGACAGTACTAAATAGTCAAATGTATGATGCCTTTTATCGCTTTCGTTAGTGTTTTGTCGTTTGAATCATCGAAAGATATCATGTTGTTCATAAAAACTACTGCTTATACCTGAATATTTTAATAGGCCGAAAAACAAATGCTTTACATTTAGGCCAGGCAACCCAAGTTTTTTAATACAAGGATGAATAGAACTTTTGACTGCTATACATTGTATTTTAGTACACAATCAAAACTCGTAATATGTGCACAATACCAATTTTGTGGATCGCTGTTTTTGCTCTCTGCGTGTTCACTTTTGTGCTGACTGTACTAAATAGTCAAATGTATGTTTCATGTTATTACTTTGTACAGTATTTTGTCGTTGAAACAACTAAACAAGGCATTTTTATATAGGCTACTTCTGATTCCTGATCTTTAAAGCAGGCAGAAAAACAAATGCTCAAGTTTAGAGCCGGCAACCAATTTTTTTTAATATAAGGAAGACCAGCACTATCGATTGGCATATGTTTTATCTTGGTACTCGATGAGGTAATTTTTTGCCTGAAAATTAAACTTGGCAGAAAAACTGATACTCTAATGTAAGGCCTGGCAACCCAATTTTTTAAATAAAAGGATGAGTAGAGCTATCAATTGCCACACATTATTTATCTCATTTCAATGAACAGACGTTGTAATTGCATTATATGATTTGTTTACTGTGTGATTTATGTTTTATCTTACTACGTGTTCACTTCTTTTCTGATTGGACTTGAAAGTCAAAATTACGTTGCTCATTATTGCTTTCTACAATATTTTGTCGTTTACACTACTTAAATATGTAATTAAGAAGTGATTTTGATAAATACTTTACTTTTGACGCCCTAATATTAAACTAGGCCAAAAAACAAGTGCTTCGAAATCAGACCAGGCAACCCAGTTTTTTTAGTAAAAGGATGAATAGAACTATCGATCGCCATATATGGTATCTTGTTGCTCGATCAAACTCGTTGTAATTGTAAAACAAAGTTTTGTATTCTCCGCCACCACGATTTTGGCTCACTGTGAGGTCACTTTCTTTCTGACAGTACTAAATAGTCAATTGTATGATGCGCATCATCATTTTCTACAATATTTTGTTGTTTAAATAACTAAAATATATCATTTCGATGCTATTTTCATAAAACTTACTTCTGATGCCTGAACACTAAAGTAGGCCGAAAAACAAATGCTCCAGGTTTAGAGCCGGCAACCCAATTTTTTTAATAGAAGGAAGAACGGGGCTATCGATTGGCTTATGTCACATCTTGGTACTCGATGAGGTAAATTTCACCAAAAAAATGGATCAGTTTTTTGTCCCCTGCTAAAAATGCTCCAGGCTAGGATCAGGCAACCCTGATTTTTTTAGCATAACTTTTTACACACGACACCCCCAGATAGGTCTCATCTTGGTACTCGATGAGGTAAATTTCACCAAAAAAATGGATCAGTTTTTTGTCCCCTGCACAAAATGCTCCAGGCTAGGAACAGGCAACCCTGATTTTTTTAGCATAACTTTTTACACACGACACCCCCATATAGGTCTCATCTTGGTACTCGATGAGGTAGGGTTGACGACAACCGGCCCACGGTCTATTACCTATATCTTCTGTCTCTTTCTTTATTTAAGCAATGTGTTTTGTAGGAAGTATTCTGTCTCTATCACCTGAGCTTTAATTTAACTTCTCGAACTAAACACGATATTGTTTTTTTGTGACTTTGGCACAATCTGATATTTTCGGGTCAAAGGTAATGCGTCTATCTTATTGGTAAAAATGTTCGTCAGTGTTCTCCGTCTCTTTCTCTCTCGTAATGTTTAACTGTTAACTAGACAGAGTAAGGAATATTAAATTGTTAGTGGTTAGCTACCGCCCACTCCAACCACGTTACGTGATGCTCTGTATTTGTATATTTTAACTGGTAACCTGTATGGTTACGACCACTTAAACTATTGTCTACTGCAACAAAATGTATCCGATAAAATTTTATGGCAAAAAGTACACCTACTGTGGACACTGAAAGCATTTTTTCACCATAATGTTTACAATGTTCTTTATCATTTCTGAATGCACTTCAGTGGCTTGTTGTTATCGCTTAACAATTCGTATGTGTAATTTTATGAAAACGTAAGTGTAAGCATTTTATTGGCGAACAATTTTTTGGAGTCTTATTGCTACTTATAATATTTTTAGCTCTTAATCTATTATCTTAAACGTTTTCGTCGTGATCGCGGTTCGTGACTTTGAGATCATGAAAGTAACATAATATCACCAATTTTAATAATGTTCTGCATACTAAAATTACACATTAGTTGTAATTATTGCTTAAATATTTTCCAACTAATTCTGAAATAATCTAATACCTTTAAAGCAATTCTTATATATAATATATCATCTGAATCTCGGAAATGGCTCCAACGATTTTCATGAAATTTAGTATGCAGGTTTCGGGGGCGATAAATCGATCTAGCCAGGTTTCTAGGTTTGATTTGAGAAAACGAGTCGTTTTAAATAATAAAAAAAACCGGTCATCCAGGTACTCATTTCTAAAGTTCTATTCTGGGAACTGTAATAGTTATTTGGAATGTTTTGACTTCTCGTGATCTTTTTTAGTCTTTAGTAATGCGGATAACGAAACAAAATTGTTGAATGTATAAGTAAAATAACCTACTTTAAGTATTATCTACCTGGTATTTTAATAGGCAGAATGTCTTCTAGACATTTTAAAATTTTAATTAAAACTAGATGTCCCTATGTAACGTTGTTTTTACAAATAAAGTGATTGGTGATAAGGCCTACGATTGCTTAATAGATATCCATGACGAAAAACTCGGCTTGAGCAACAACCGTTAAATGTTACATTACTGTGGTGTAACGATTCGTACAATAGAATTCGCAGAGAAGCGGAATTTCGCTGTTTACAAACAAGATATTTTAAGACGGCCGTTTGAGTATTTCCGTTTTACGCAACCTTCCTTCGTCTTTGTTTAGGAGACGAAAAAAAATAATGTGAACTTATAAACTCTAGTGAAATTGATGACGTCATGCGACGAAAAATGCAGTAGCGAAGTGCAGGGTCGCGCGTCGGCCCGGGGGGCGGGCGCACGCGCATTGAGTGCCGTCACATTATCCTCGATTGTTTACCCCGCGAGTAACGTAACCGCGCGACGTTGCCGCTCCGTCTCGCCTCCTCTCACTTTCGCGACTGCCTCCGTTTCATTCGCACGGCTACACCCGTCTTGCTTGCTCGTCTAGCGGTGCTCGACTTTTTTGGACATGCAGTTTTTTCCGTTCTAGGTTATGACGATCGTTATACAAAATAATAGTTGACAGGAAATAGTATTAACAATTTTACGGTTCTTTGCAATATTTAATTCTAATAATAATTCAAGTTAGAAATATAATAGGTGCCTACAAAGATTTTAATGAAATAAGTAAACCGAATACAAAATCCATACCTAATTATATACGAATAACTAATGGTTCACTAAACTGAGACCTGACGCATACATTTTTACTAGTGGATAGAACTGATTGCCGTAAGTATTATTTTTCTTTTTTCATCGCTTTCCTTCATGTGAGATAGTGGTCAAACATTTGCCTAAACTGAATAAAAAAATATGTTCATTCGTTTTTAAGATTAACCCTCTAGCTATCCCCCTATTTGATAATTTAAATTGTAGGTTTTAAAAAGGTTTGCGTATAATAGGTACCTACTGCAAACATTTGCCAATAAAACCAATTGCCAAGTACTTATCTAAGTAATTAATCTTCCAAACAAAAAAATACTTAATTATCACTTCGTTGTACATTTGTCTATCTCAAGAGCCTTTTTCTCAGTACATACTTATTTTTACTCAAGTTGGAATAAATAACAGTGTGTGTAATAAAAAAATATAATAAAACTAATAATATTGACCGCAAAGAGATCTTAATGTACAGAGTACTTTTCGTGGACCTAAAATCATACAATTTGGCTAGACCCTAGGTCTCACAAAACAAGTTAGAAAAATTAACAAACGAAAAAATGTGCAAATAAGCTTCGACACTCGATTCCCGTAATAGACGAACTAACTACATACACAAGTTGTGCGAAACCCTCGGTGCACAGATGAGACTTGACATAGTCAGAACTATTTTTATAAGTTCAGTAGTTTACAAATAAACTTAATAATAGTTTACAAATAAAATTAACAGCAAAAGTCAACAACAGTCCCGTTAGATGCGCCTGCGCATATGCTTTGGGCTGGGCTGATACGTATCAAATACAACTAAGGACTGCAATATTTAAAATTAAATATTTAACTGTATCAGGGAACATCCTCATTTTAAACTTTGCGATAGTAAGTAAACTGTATCTATTCTTGACCATTTTTAGTATGAATAACAGTTTTATTATGTTGACTTTCTCATTCACCTCGCTTATCGCAACAAAACATCCTAACTGCAAAGCTCCCGTGCCCTCATTCGGGGCGGAACTTTTGAAGCGCTCACTCAGAGCGCGGCTAACTCGGGCTTAGTGGTCGGTTACTGGCGGTATTTTCCGGAAAACGCCCGGCTTTTCTCCCGGCTGTGCCCCGTTTCCGTCCTGGCATTATCGTATCGGCGGGTCTACGCGGCCATCCGTCGTCGCCGCTCCTCTCGCATTTTAAATTCAAATAACCTCAGATTTTCGCTGACAAACTTCGGCTTCCCGTCGCTCTTTGTCGATGAATAATTTTGCGTAATACACCCAGCTCTTAGATGTTCAACACGGTATAATGCAGCTTTCGAGTTTCCTTCGTGATACGTTGACCTCCGTGTGGGTGGGTGTATTGGAAACACATTAGCAACCATGTTCAAACGGATCGGCAAACGTTTAGACATGAATGGAACAGTGTCGGTAACACAGTATTAAATAATTAATGTAACCCAAGCGTTTCATTCTTTATTTATACTCTTGCCAGTTGCTAGCTTTTAATCAGTGTTATAGGCATTCTCCTCGTCACAAAACATGTACCACGCTTCGCTAATAATTCATTTCTGTTCTGTATAATAATATATCTGCAGACTATATCAAAATAAACGCTCTTTGATGAAGCCAGCCCACCCAAACATTCTCGTGTGTAACCTTTATGAACTGTTTTACTTATGAGCTGAACTGTTACTTGTTTGTTTCCTAATTGTTAAACTAGCGATTACAATCGCCCCACGACTTACGCTTTCGTTTACCTTACCCTCGATTAGATGGTATCGCCTTTTTGGCGTATAACTTTAATTGTTTTAAAACGATGGCTAGTCGTCACCGTTCGCGTCGCACAATAGAAAGTGAAGCGGGCCTGCGCTGGCGCATCGGGCGTTAGAAAGCGGCCTGCCTGCCGTCGAACGCTCGCGGCATTCCTTCACATGTACTTTACTACGGGTGCGAGGTGAACTCGATGACAGGAATGTGCTCCGACTCGAACCTTCTATTTTGTTTAAGTTGAGATTTGCAGTCGCTCTGTCAGCAATACGTCGTGTTTCCATCGCGACGTCTTGATCGTTTCATTTGCTTTCTCTAGTGATAGTGATACCCTAAATCTTATTGTCTTCCGGGCTCAAATAGCTTTTCGATCTGCTCTTTTTTGTTTGGTTTTTTGCTTGGTATAAAATTTGATGTCTGTTTCTTGGCAAATTGTTGAAATTGAGAAGATAAAATGTCTAACTTGAGTTGACAAGTGAGTACATTTTATATCGAACAGAGTTTAGCTTCGAGTAATGTCGTTCTTATGGCTCCTAAGCAGCGAATGCTAGCAATAAACAAGAGTTGTTAGTAAACGTTGTTAGTATGAGTCAAGTAATAAAAACCATAATAAAACTCGCGCTGCAACACGAGGCGACCATAACATTCCATAAACAGTGTTTTATAATGTGGTGTCTAAGCGGCGTTTAGCGCGGTAACCCCTCATTTGGAAGGTGAAAAGGAAGGCCTGAGATCGCGAGCCGCCCCTTGTCGCGTGGGGTCGCCTCGCGACTGCCAGGTGCGCCTCCGCCGCGCCGGGGCCCCTTCCGTCGCAGATGGCTTCGGCCAATGTCGCAGAGACGTTCGATAACCCTCGCTTCTAATGTTCGTGACATGGGCTCCATGTGAAGGTGATTGTTTCGGATTTGAATGAGACGTTATCTTGAGGAACTGCTAACATTTAAATGTATATTTATCTCATTTTTTGGCTCGATTTGCAAGCATTTCACCTCTATATCACCTGATGGAAAGTGATGATGCGGTTTAAGATGTGTAGCATGCTTGCATAGTAATTAGGTTGTAATGTGGCATATCGGTGCTAACTTCAACATTAATTATATAGCAATTTGTCCGGGCAATACTTAGTTCAATCATAAGACACGTCTTTTCACCGACAATTCTGTTGGTGTAATACATTTAGGCATGTCCAGTCGCGAGGGCGATAGGTTCATGACCCTAGTAAATTATTTGCATATTCAAGGTCGGAACTCCACCTGCCGCTCGCTCTCACGCCCGCCGCCGCCCGCGCCGTGGACTCGCTCCTTGTTGTGCTGCTCATAATTTGTGCCCCCAAACGAAAGGGATACCGAAATTGGATTGTTAAAATAATATTTGCAAACAGTACGCAAATATTATTACTCGTACTGCTCTGTTGATTTATCCCCGAATATGACCTTTGCGCGAGTGGAAGTGGAAACAACAAGGGTAAATTTGCACGCGGTTCAGAAACTAAATACACTTACTTTCACTTTGTTTTTACCAAATTCTTTATATCGGTATCAAGTAGAAATGAATGTTGCAAACAACACACCTAAGTCGGTTAAATATCTTAGTGCCAATAGACCGCCATATTATGGTAGATATATCAATAATTCAAATAATGAGAAGCAACGTTTCTACATTCATTATGTGTACTATAAAGGAGTGGAAGTACTTGGCATTCCGGGAGTCTTAGAATTGCAAGAGAATAGGAAAATACCTTTTAGGCAAGCGTGCTCCATCGTCGTTCGCATCATCACATAAGGTGAGATAGTGGTCGTTTGCCATTTCTCCACTAAAAAAAAATTAAGTAATAGAATTTAATAATCATTTATACCTTTGAATTTGCCAAAGCATAGTAGATTTAGTTTAATTAAGGCACTGTCATGTAGAAAATAAATAAACAAAGTGCATTGTACTGTTTTTTATAAAAGCTCAAAGCCTATTTACAAACCAGTGGCTTGCTCCCCCTGGTCCGCGAGTAACTTCGTCATAACAATTTTCAAGTTAGCCAAACACGGCTGTCTCTTCCGGGTGGTTAACGGACTTGCTGGGTGCACCTTTGCGCATTTGAACCCTTGCCAAGGCTGTTTTTGAACCATTGCTGCAATTTATATCCATGTAAAGTATGTAAACAAAGACACTAGGTTCGACATTTTAGTATTTTTTTACGAATTACAAATATAATCTATGCTAGTGTTTGGACAAGTGTCGCATGTAAGTAAGTGACGATGTGGTGAGGGTATACCGGTTCACCAGCTGGAAAAAAAAAGTTTCATTGAATTCACGAGAAGACCAGAAAATCGTTTGATAGTGCGCGTAGCACCGATCTATTCCCAACGAATACCAATGCTATTTACAATCTAAGTTAATTTTCTATTCTGAACGAATACCACTCATAAACGGATCCAAACCAAATTAAATGGTATGAGATACAGTCAGTAATAAAATGCTATTAATTTTTTTTATTGTTTAATAACACATAAATCAGAGGAATTATTCGAGTGTGATCTTCGTCACTTCCAAGATAAGATCTCCATGGACATTATAGAGCTGCTCAAATGGCGCAGGGCAGCAATCAAATGTTACGTCATATTTAAAGTTTTAGAATTTGTGCTAATTGATTGGGCTTATATGGCAGATATATTATTATTCGTGTGTTAGAAGACTCATCTAACTATTTAACAATAGTGATTTGTGTACATTGTTGCTAAAGCAGATGTCGTTTGTTTCAGACTGAGCTGTATGGTATAAAATGGCGTAAGCTCGTTTGGGGCGAAGGCGGCGGCGGTAGCGAGAGCGAGGGTGGGGCGCCGCTTGCGGACCCGGTGATCAGCAGCTACGCGCGCTGCCTCGCCGGGGACATCCTGTGCGTGTGGCGGCGCGTGCCGGCGCCCCAGCCCCCCGACATCTACGAGAGTAGCGCGCCCGCGCCGCCGCCGCTCTCGCTCCGCGCCGCCAAGGAGCTTTGGATCTTTTGGTACGGCGAGGAGCCTGACCTCAACGGACTCGTCGCGCCTGAACTCATCGCCACTGCCTCACGTGAGTTCTACAATCTTCATACATTAAACAAATATAAATATGAATCTTATAGCCCATACATGTTCTAGTAGTGATGTGTTATTGAATTAATTTATGGGACCCGTCGGATTAGGGTCATATAGCTCAGATTGATGAAAGTCTATGTGAGTTTATATATTATTATATTATATTGTGGCTTAATGTGGTCAAATCTCTTATTTTCCTAAAATTAAGTTAGGCTTCCCATCTAAAATAACCCCCTGGATAATGTTGTCTGACACGGGATGCGCACAATAGCTCAAGTTTACAGCTCGTTAAATAGAGCCGGCGAGTATCGCGACAATTAACGCGAGATTAACATCTCGCGGCGACGTCCCGCCCGCGCCCCTAGAAGACAATGACAAAAATGCCGCAACCACCCCGCCGAACCACCTCCTAAATGAATGAGGTCCTAACTTAACCAGACTTCGCAGACTTTGTACTATTGTTAAATGGCCTGAGATATTTCAAAGTTTTCATATGCTGATGCTCAGTTAAGATCATAAAACAAGTAGCTACAGATTGCGGAAAGAAAGGCCGGAAACAGCGACAAGGAAAAAGCAAAAGTTGACGTATGACTCCCCTGGGATCTCGACTATCTCATATCAAGGCTTACGTTGGTGTTCAAAGTAAAATAGCTGGAAGAACATCATGCCTTATCAAGTACACGCATTTAGCTAAATTAGGTACGCGTCATGTCTAATAATTTTATGGAGTATTCGTAATTCAAATAGAATTCCAATATATTTAAAGTCTTGGACGATATTGTTTACGCATAAACGTACAATTTCATCAAAGCTATGCGGATACAAAAGAAAATGTACATTTATATTTCCCGCATCGCGACAATGCCCTCGACAGGGCGCTCTAGCCTACAGATCTGCGGCGACGAGTAGATACGGCGGCATAACGGCCGCCCGCCCAATTTGCGCGGCGCAGAGCGGGCGGTGTCGTCGGCCTTTTTAGTGGGGCGGCTGCGGAGCTTGTTACTTTCTAGGATATTCGAGGATAAAATTCTCTCTACAACATTTCCTTTAATGAAATGTGTAGCCGCGAAAACGGAAGATCATTTGCTTTAGGCTTACTTTTCTCACAAAAGATTTAAAGTGCCCTTTAGATTCTAGCTTATTACTGGTAAATCGCTTAGCGTTTACGTAACGCGATCGCCCATACGATGTACTGAAATTGGGCGCCAAACCCGATATATTGTGCTTTATGATCCCACATAATAGCGTTATAGCCAGAGGAACCGCAAGTGAAGGGTCGAGTTTACGATCGCTACCTCGTATCGTAACTATTGAAGATAGATAACGCGATTATGATATGTTTCTGGGAAACTATAGTATCGCCCATCTCGCTCGTAAATACCAATAGTGTACTACTCTTGGAGCGCTCCGTTGTAAAATGCAGTTTCAAACACTTGGATCAGAAAGCATTAATACAAACATAGAGTACCTATAGTGAAAACGAGAATATTGAGTTGTCTAAACGAAAAAGAGACAATCCTTTAAGTCTGAAAGCAAAGGAACAGTATTAGTAGTCCCGTTCGAAGGCTCTAAATCTGTCAAAGGAGCAAATTGATCCCAACTGCAACAGGTGGTTGATATCTCTTTGAGGTTCGCTAGTCCGCTGCGATCTACAAAGCTTTTCTCAGAGTCAAGATTTAGTCCTCGTGTCTGTGGTTAATAAAGTACAAAGATCTAATTCTCAACAAATGGCCTAAAGTTTGACTCACGCCAGACGCCCTGACTCTTTACACCCACATTCTTTATGTTTGTGTGTCAATGAGCCAACAATAAATCGTACGTATTAAGTGTGTACTATACTAAAAATCGCTCTTTGTTCCTGAGCATTAAGATCGCTATCGCATATATAATGAAAGGAAGCAATTCACTGAATTTTATTATATTTGGGACCGCAAAATACGTATTGTCTGTCATATTATTGGCGCGTATGACGAACGTGTTAGATTGTTAACAAGTTCTTTGCACTTGTAAGTTTTTCTTAAATTATTTGAATCTATCGACGCGTACGCTTATCCCACCGCGGTGCCCTCTGGTGCGCAAGTTCACGCGTCACCAGTCAAATACAAAAATAGATCGTGACATAAATCTACATAAACGGTGTTATTTCTGGCGACGCTCATTGTTTCATTTCGTTTCTTTAACTTCTCATGCAAATATGACCTTCTCTCTTAAATTTGCAAAAAGCTTAGCGCATGGAGAAAGGTAGATCTTTCTCCTGTTCATTATCCGCTAAGAGGTACACTTACTTATTGGCGTGTGGTGGCGCGCGTTTGTGGCCGTGATCATCTCAATTGATTCGCCCTTGCGATTCCATTACGCGCCCGTACTGCTCGATAGGTTGATTTGATAGCACTCCGTCAGAATAGATTTGATAATCACTATTGTCCAGTTGACCATTTGCCTCTTATTATAATTGCGCTGGGAAACAACGTTGTTGTTTCAAATATACTAGTAACTGTCAAATAAGATTAAAGTTTCGGTGTTCAGTTTACGTGGATCTAAATACACTACGTGTGTAATTTATTACCAAGTTTGTCCAGATTCACCATCAACTCATCTGATTCTGAGATTCCATAAATGGGGAAAGTTCAAATTGCGTCATTAATTTATACATAGGCACAAGCTTAGTTTGAATGTGTAACAGACAGAACAGACGCGTCATCAGACGCAGCAAAAGTTGTGTAATATCGCACCTATGTGTTAACTGCACGTTAAATTGTTACCGAACTGCTGGGAGCTTGTAACACAGACTATGCACTAGTTACCTACATACTGCGCTGCTTTCCAAGAGATGAATGGCGGTGTTTACGCACGCTGCGACACGTACATGAGTCGCGTCCAGTTACCCACCCTTTATTCAGTGGGATACTCTTTGAACATTACATTTTCAATGGGTGAAGTCGACTGAGCTAAGATCAATATCTTTCCTTAGTCATCAGATCGTTATCATTGATGATCCCTATATCAGCTTAATTTTCTGGCTGTATTACGCAGGCCAAAACTCAAACAGCCACAGTATGCTTTACTACAATCATATTGCGTGTCTTACAACTGCTTCACACAATGGTAGTGAGCGTGGGAAGGCCGATCTGCTACAATTTCAATAGGGCTTAATAATACGGTACTTGGTTAACGTGCCCCTTAAGATTGCCTGCAAAGCGTCCGTTGTTACGCTTCAGAGACGTAACATTCCTCAAAAAATAAATAAAATATGGTCTTGTAGCTTGTTTGTCATCAAACCTTGTACAATTCGATTTAAAGTTGATATCACTACGACATTCACCTATTAACGGTAATTAGTTCTGAATATTAATATTATGTCCTGTCAATGGACAAACGATCGAGTGCAAATATTTGTTTTTCCAGCAAACTCTCGCTCCGATGGCGAGCTATTTCAGAGAGCGGAAATACCGGACGTGCTAAAAATAAATCCGTTATTGCTACTATAAATCTTTGCCGGTCACCCAGTTCCTGCTTATAAGGAAACGGGAACCGCAAGGACGTCTACCGCTACCGTTAGATGTAAGGCCCCACCCTTAAGATTTATCTTACAACATTTATGTAACTCGGTGATGAACTGAAGGGTCACCCAGTAGCAGGTAGCTTTCTGTTTACGCTAGGTATACTCCTACAGCTTCAAGATTTCAGTAACGTCTACAGCGCCCACATTTGTCTACACTACACGAAGGCACTATTATTTATTCTGTGACGAAAGTTAGATCTTATGTATTGGATTCGATCCTACTTAACAATTGGCTCGTTCAGTGGGATGAGGATTATAATCACTAAACACTAACATTATATTGACGTTTTCAATAATATGCTATACGTATTATTTTTCTGACGCATATAACGGGCGCGAGCGGAAAATAGCTATATTTTGTTACACCCATGTGTCACTTCTTGTCATCGCTATGCGTGACGTTAGTAATAACATACTATACAGCGCAAGTATAATCCTACGTGCTCTTAGCCCGCACATTCCTAAGTATTTGGTTTGCCGTCGGATTGCACGTCGTTTAATTTACAGTTTACCATTTTATGGTTGAGCTGCGAATTTTATAGCGTCTCGTCTCAAACGCCGTCGTTTTACAAGAATTACTATAGTGGTCCTAAAGTCTTTATTCGAATCAATAGTATCTTTTATCGGACAAGTTTTTTTAGCCGATTATAATGACGAGGCTCTATAGTTATACCTTTGGATGTTTGTGTGCTTATTATATTTACCGCATGCAACCGGTGCCGGTGCATTCGGCCGAAGGTCGCCGTCTCTACGACAGCAGCGGACGGAAATAACCGAACGTAAGGCAATTTCCCGTACGGACGTCTGTCCGCACGTCGTCGTCACTCCTCACCACCGCCGCCGTCCAATGGCAATTAATTTACACATCCTTTGATAAAACTTGGTTATTGGGAATAAGCAATCAAAAGCTTGTTTTTATATCAAATAGACTGAGGCTTTTGTCTACTTTCTCACACGTTGGCTAGTGATTATAGTTCGAAAAGTAAGAATTAATACATACTGAATACAGAATTAATGAAAGCATAAGGATCTATGACCAATTTAATTTAATACACATGGTAAGCCATGATCATTTTATGATCCAAATTAGGGCAGTATCACATGACAACAAACGCAACCCTATAATGAAAACATCGTCAGTGGAGATATCTACCTTACGGACACGGTGTTTATAATTAAGCAGACTCCATGGCAGTCAGTATTTGAACTTCTACCTTACGCAATGAGGTAAAGCGATGAACGATCTAAAGAGTGTAAAGACATTGCATCCAAAATTCTTGAATGAAAAAAAAATTAAGTTTCATAGTCGATCTTAGTGCTATACAACATAAAATTTTTGATGGAATGGCTATGTATGTGTCGTCGCTGCCTTACGGAATCTACTGCACTGCTAACACTAACGTGAAGAAAGCAACCGCAGCAGCTGCCTTCACACATGGAACTTTTCAATTCTTGTTGGACAAGCTGTAGCTCTGTTTACAGCCAGTGTGTGTCGCCGTGGTACGTGTCTACGTGAGGCTATTTGCGCGGAGATTAACGGCTGACCCCGCGCCGCCTGCGCCCCGCCCTCAGGCGACACGGGATAATCTGTTTAGGCCAACCCGCGCCTACAGGGGGTTGCGGATGCTAACTCGAGCTGGGGGGACGGCTCTCGACCGATTTTGCAGCTAGTTGTTTATGTTTACCTGGTTGTTTGCCCTGTTTCAACATCGAAATTAGTGCCATTTGAACAAGGGTTCATAATATGTCTGACTGAGATAAAATGTATTATAGCAATTGTAACTTCCGAAGCTTTTTTTTTAAGCATTTGGTCACTATATCATCTGATGGAAAGTGATGATGCGGCCGAAGATGTATGCTTATCTAGAAGATGCCTATTAAGACTTCCAGATTATAATGCTCGGGGAACAAAGACGCGGGCAGTGAGTTCCACTCCTTCGTTGTATGGATGATAAATGTAAAAACAAAACGCATTGAGCGGATATGAGGTATGTCAACCATAAATGGATGACGTTTCGTCTTGTGGTCCGATTATAGAAAGGGCATGGGGGACTCAACTGATTCGAGTGCATACTCACCGAAATGTAAGCGATATAAACCGATAGGTTAGCTACCTTACGTCGATAACTGACGCTCTGCAACTTAGACTCAACTAGCTTGTCATCACCAAAGAGTCGCTTTGCTCGCCGATCAATGGAGTCAAGTGCTGATCCATCCCAAAGGTGGCTACAGTAATCCATACAAGATCGGACTTGGGCTTTGTATAAATTAAGAAGCTGTCCAGGTGTGAAGTACTGTCTGACCTTTGCTAGGATGCCAAGTTTCTTTGCAGCTAGCTTCACTCTAGATTCGACGTATGGACCGAAGTTAAGATTAGACGTCTGTTAGAATCTCTCAATTACTTAACTTTCCTAATTACATATTAATTAATTCGGTTTCATTGTTTTCCATCAAACGGTATATACTTGCTGGAACGGCAACTCGGTATATTAGTAGGGCTAGGCACGTGGGCCAAAGGGATACGAGCGAGGTCGCGGCGGTGGCGGCGGCGTGGGGTGCGAGGGTTGCAAATGTCACGTTACCCACCCCGCAGAGGTAACTGCGGCCTATTCTGTGGCTGCGTGGGCGTCCTTAGATGGACCCAGCTAATGGAATTAGTGAAGGTCCCGCTCAAGCACTAGATCTGCTAATTACGGACCCGCGAAGGCCTTGATGATGTTTATCCCCTAGAGAAATTTACAACTTGTTACGCACTGATCTATATCTATTTCGAAGTTTCGATATTATATATATTTATTTACGAGGAATATCTTTGGTTAACAACTTTCGCTTTTATTATATTTTGTTAGATTAGGAGTACACTAGCACATATTTAGACCAACATTCTTCCAAATTTGACCTTTTAATAGTTGAAGATCGGCAATATCAGCAGACCAAGTGTGGGCGGTGCGGGTGATGCAATTATCCTAGCTAGGGCGGGTTCAAGGGGTATCAAGGAGCACAAGGTGATTATTAATATGCTTCTAGGTAAACCACGATTGCTAATTAATTGTTGCTGTGTATAGGATGTCGATGGACTTCCGCTATGGAATACCTCAGATCAACTGTCGCAATGCCATGGTACATTAAATATTGAAAAGGTTTGAAGGCAGTATAACCATAATAACATTTGAGAATAGCAATTAGTTGTATCTGTAGGTTAAAATAGCTCGACAATTAAGAAAACAATAACCGTAACAACGTTCGTTATTCATGTTGACCGTGTCTTTAGGAATCATAAGGGGTCACCAGTCATCAATCAGACTGATAAACTGATTAAGGTCCCGTTAAGACACTTCTGTAAGGCAAGGGCGGGTTGCGCAGCTGCATGCGGGCGGGGTTTTAGGGCGCGCGTTAGATGCGAGCGGACGCGGGCGCAGTAGCGGGTGCGACAGTCCGCTATCGATCGCTCGCGTTGTCCGTCTATTGGTCCCTTTAGCCCCCGCTTGCCAGTGTTTGCCACACCCGTTCCAATTTACGCCAAGACCACGTGTCGCCCGACCTTCACGCACCCCTAGAAACAAACACTTGGAGATGTAGTACATGTATGAATTATATTCCTACGCCGAGGTTCCAATGGTTACCCGGTTCTGGTGTACCTTTGGTGGATGGCAGTTGGTTTTTGGTTCATGCGTTCACACTCGTAGTTACTTCCAGGTTTAAGTCATAGTAAACGAATAACCAGTTTAAATTATCCGCTAACGGTATATTTAATTGACTTATTCCTATTGATGTTTCTACAGATCATAAAGTGAATGTTTCGTTACTCTGCCGATAATCATAACAAACGTGGTACATAAATACGTCGTCCTGCTTTTAGATATCTTGAAAATATTATCATTATGCCCGTCGTTAAAACGCGGGGAAAGTGAAGAGTTGTCGGCGATAAATCTGATAATATGATTTTTATCGCATAATAAATGTATGAAAAAGTGTTTACATATATGCAGAGCATCAAAACAGTATACATAACAAACAACAAACAAACAACAATTTGGTTTGAAGACGGCGATAAGTGGCACCTTTTCTGCAATGAGGCGCCATCCACCGTGCTTCCAATTGCACCGTTGTCAATGTTGTGTTGGCATTCACGAATTCACATTTGAGATTTAGCTCTCCAATATGGGACCTCGGTTAAAAAGTTTGTTGGATTAACCTTAGCTACTTTCAAATATTATTTAATCGGTGAGACGGCGCCGCGCTTCGCGTCCTTGTGCTAGGGTTATTCTGAATTTGTTTAATAATCGGAAAATATGGGCTAACAGCGACTATTCGGTTTCAATTGTTGTACTAGGCCTTTCCCTAAAAGTAGCATATTTGCCAGTTACGGAGGGAAACATCACATATCGTAGAGCTATGTCTCCACCTTACTCGCGCTTTGCTGATCGATATCGTACCGCCCTACAGCCCGGCTGCACGCCGATTTGTGTACAAGCGCCGCAACGCCACTATTGATATGTATCCCTATTCCCTACGTAACATGGCGCGGCCCAGACAGACGTCTTTAAATTATATCCGAACGTTCTTGTTGCATTTAAAAGATATTTTTTAAAACATTGCTTTTATCCTTAAAAGTGTGCTTAATGTAGCTAAGTCAATTTGGCACGGTCTCAATTTTAAAGACATTAATAAAACATTACATTGATCTCGTTAGACTAGTTGTTATTAATTTCAATTCAGTCGGATAACATATTACATATTTTGCATATTACATAACAACTCTAAACTCTGTATCATTATCAGCCATAACTTAATTTTGATTTAGTTTCGAAATTGCTTGTAATGTAAGGCTTACTTTCGGAAACACGACATTGTAAGATTTCAATAGTTACTTGAAGGCCAGTGAAACCGTAACTTCTGTTAGGGGAAAATTCCTTTAATTCGACCAAGTGTATGAAAATATTAGTATGAATAAAATCTATTTTTAGAGTTTTTATAATTGTAAAACTACCTCCTATCTAATTCAATTAAAACTCGAACACTAATGATGATACCTGAAATGAGACACAAATTATTCGAGGATGTAATAAACATAACTATAGCATCTTTGAGTTAAAAGGTTAAAATGTCACTAGGTCAATGAGATAAATTTAAAAAAAAATAAACACATTTTGTGGGGTGAGGAAGTCAGAGAGAGCGACCGCGAACCCACAATAACGTCCACGGAACGTCGAGCGTGCAACCCCAAACCGCGACCCTCGTTCCCTCCCGTGAGTCCCGTGTCTTCTTAATTGACACGTTTAGATATCATCTGATCGTTTATATCAGCAGTCAGTAACTGATTACACTCTTTGTATACTGCCATCTGCCGGCGCGGGCTGCAACGTGTCCACTTGGCGCCCCGCCAGCTTCTAGTAAACTTCCCAAGTTCATTGAGGAGGCCAATACGAACTCTACTTTTAGTGTGATTCTTCGAAACTTTCTTCGTCTTGTATTTGCCCAGGAATGTTTGCTCTGCTTTGATGTGAAACTATGCTATGTATATTGCTAGTTCTTTTAAAGTTATTACTTTGAAATATAAGTATCTCGTGCTACGAGTACATAGGAATATTTTTGAAGGGCATTTACGTAATTTTTAAATTTGCTTCCTTTGATCTTTTCAATCTGAGTAAAAGCCCTATCACTTCGTGTGTAATCAGCAGGGTTACAACAAAGCCGGAATACGTCTAGACGCCACACGGCTCGCACCGAGATGGCTGGCTAATTACCCGATTAATGCGCCCGGCTTGCTTCGCCATAGTCGCGACTCGCGATACTTACGACGACACGCTTTGTCTAATTCAAGGGGGAAATGCGCATTCTTCTCCTATATAATATATAAGGTTAGGATCTATTCGTATTTGCCTTGTGATGAAGGTACTAGTACCATTATTATGGTAAGTAATACACGCTTAAAGTCAAAATGCTATTTCTAAGAAGCTCTATATTAAGCTCCCGCATTAAATTCTACATTAATACTAATGCAACAGGTTGTTTTGTAGGCTAATTGTGGACGCACTTAAATCGTTTCTTTTTCGCCTTTGCCTCTAAAGATGCGTCGTTATCCGTAACGAGCCTCATTCTACATACATATTGTTCGTTAATACAATATTGCTTACTTTAATTACGATTGTCTCATTGTTATTCTCGCTTTCGTTTTTAGCCCATTTCGTTCGATATCTTTTAACGCGATGTATAAATATTTCGTAACTGGCGTATTGGTTTTTATAAGTGTTATCGGTAGCGTTCTCGTATTAAATATGTGGTTTTTACTCTACCGTGTGTCGACAAGTCGCGCGACGGCGAGGCCCAGCCTGTAAGCGGCTCGATAACCCGTTCCGGTGGGTTAGCCCGCGGTCAGTGCGGCGCGACACCTGATCCTCGCTGCACATGTCCTGCCCTCTTCTGGGCTTTATGTGGACAGATGTTCAAGGACTGCCGCGGAGCAGGTTTCAGAACTGCCTTAGACGCGTACTGTACAGCTTTTGAATTACCATCTTGCATCAAGTTATTTAATATTATCAAATTTCTTGTTTTCTAATAAAACTATTTAAGTTTGGAATAAAATAGTTCTAGATATATTTCCATTATCGGTTCTCGTACGTAACTCTAGCATGCGCGACGCGTCGCGCTTCATCTCCGTCGCCCAAAGTCCTGTCAATAGGGTTGTTTGTTTTCGGTTTCCGCGGCTACAGCCGGTGGACGTCGTCTTTATCTACATCTATCGTAACTTTGCGCGTCATTAATTATTTGTTCTGTGCTACAATTTTTTGGATTGAAATTAGTATTTGATGACTAGGGTTTGCCATATTATTATCTAGCTTCTTAATTGAGTCCAACTATGTCAAAAGAAGTTGTGTATTACTTAACCTCGCCTCTGCAGTTGTTGACCCGTCGCGTCCAATGTCCAAATGTCCTCTACAAGCAATGGTAACAACCTGTAAACCCTTCAACAAATAGATGGCATCAGTCCTAGAGGCTATTAATATTCTAGTAAGCTGCGGTATAATTTAGCAATCTGAGTAGATTTTTTTTCATATCTACAGCTAGTGGATACTATCTTGATTAGTATTTATTCCTAAACGTTTATATCTGTCAAGTCTCGACGGTTTTTTAAGAGATGCTGGATTATAGACCATACACTGTCTTTAGGTTCGATTTCCTATCTATCCCAAATATTATGTCATCTCCGATTATCAGTTTGTGGTTACTTGATGAGTTCGATATTTGTTGCTATCATTACAAGTGATTTGAACAGAAAATGTAAATAATCCTAATCTTAAGAGCTGAAACTCAAGAAAGTCCGTAAAGAGTTTTATTTGTTCAAAGGTTCTTATAAATTCAATGGTTGTAACTATAGTTCCTCTAGTTATCAGAATGCATATTGGCGATGCCCGAGGCCCATGCTCGAGTAAATCAGGAGAGTGTGGAAACGAGCAGTTAGGCTTATTAATTAGTAGTTAGGGCCGCGTGGGTTGGATGCGCGCGTCGTAGTTATTGTGGGAATTGACTCGAGTGCTCTGCAAGTGAAACGCACGCACGCCGCTCACCAACAGCTTTCTACCTATTGCACCGCTACTCTTTAATGGTGAACATGTGATCTGGAACTGTTTCGCCATCGTTCACGGTTTAACAACACGTTTAATTACTGACACCGAGTCGTCTGTGATTTACCAGTTACATGTACAGTTTGAAGAACCGTTTGCTATCCTTCAATCTTGCATTGAAATTTACTGTTTCAAAATGAAGTGTCCCCAAGCTAATGTGCCGAGCCGTGTACAACAGTGGTATTAATGCGCACAAGTTTTGCAATTCGCGTGGGTTAGTTGTGAGGCCGTGGGAATGGTTCGGCTTCCATCTCACTTCTGACTAGTCCTGAGATGCGAGTGTCGTCTACGGCAGTAACGGCATCTTTCCGTGGCCACCGAATGGAATGTTCCAGTATTCGGTTACTATTGTAATCGTGCAACATTATTGTTATTTTGCCTCGAATAGGAAGAATTGAGCTATGTGGATCAGGTCAGAGCTGTGTGTAGTGTTGATGATGTAACTATGCTAGTATACGTAAGAGGCGGTCGCGCGGGGTTGATGAACGTTCGGTGCGCCCGCGCGTTGTTCGGTGTTTTATTAATAAAATGTTCGTGACGCGTATCGACGGCCGCGCTGGATCGGGCTATTTATTGATGCGCGTGCACACCACCCAGTAGCCTGCATCGATCGATTTGTCTGCATGTATTGGGTTTGGATTTTCCTAATCCAGGAGGACAGGAATTTATAATATATATTCAGATAATTTAAAGTGCCTACCTAAAAACATATCTTGGCTTTGGAGATGAAAAACATGTGAAACACTTGTTCATTACTTATGCTTTGCTGTAGCAATGGTGCGCAGTTGCATAATTCTACTTGCTTTATTTAATTTAAAAGTGATGTCAATATAACAGAAGTCGATTTTGGAGTTAGTTGTTTAGGCCAACTGCTCTTTGAAAATTTAAATATCTATCTAATTGGAACTGCATGTTTGATTTAAAAATCATTGTTACTTTCAAGTTTCCTTTTAAGAACTCTAGCCAATTGTTCTATTATATTTGTTGTTTATTTGTCATTAAAACTACCAATGCACTGAGCGATATTCCGCCACAAGTGGACAGATTGGAACATGCAAACTCAAGTGTAGGGCGCTGAATTCCACTCGAGAACCGCACCGGTCGGTCGCGGTGGCCGCGCCATCGGCGGGCGGGTTGTCAAGCAGGAGAGGTTCGGGTGTGACGTCGCAAGGGCTCCATGACGTCACACGCACGTGGGAGTGTGCGAGCGGGACGTCGTCGCAATTGCCTCGCCCGCAACCAGAGGGCGCGATAGAATTGACAGATTTTCGCGCTCGATACCATCTTGAATTACATTATCACCCGCTGCCGCTTCAAGCCTAAATGAAGACCTAATGCAAGTCTTTTGTGGTCAATACAAGATATAAATTGTGGTCCAAGAACAGTAAGAGACTATTTTTCATATCGTTTCATGTTTACTTGTTTAATAGAAATATAAAACTGTAAATCTTTATAAATCCTGAACGAACGGTTGCTGTTCTAAGACGCAAAGACATTAATTTAGTTGAATATGCATGCATGACAAACATGATAAAATAATTAATGCTGCAATGAAGTCACCAGCAGGAGCGGTAGTCGCTAATCATCCAGCCAACAGCCATCCATAAAAAGACTCGATATAGGAACCATGGTCATGACTTGATGCAATGTGGATATAATATTAGGGGTGGTGCAAGCGGTCGGTGACGGGAGTCACCACTCACCAGTAACCGCAGTGGGTAACCTCGCTCGCCGCCCGGCGCGGCGTACGGACGGTTGTAAACAAAGCGCGCGCATTTCACCGCGGCATGGCGTGGCGCGGCGTTGCCATCTCGCGCCCGTCTCGTTCTTGCATGCTGTCACTGTTTACTATTTTTCCAGTGCGTTTGTCACAACAATTTACGAAAACATTCCAGGTTGTCATGACACTTTAACATCAACTATGTAGTATACTTACATACTGAGGAATTGTAACCAAAAAAGCGTAAAGTCTGAAAGTGTTTGATTTTTTTTGTATAGATCATATTATAATTCTTAATACATCAATTGTTTATATTGAAGTTTTATTCAAATTGCATAGGTACGCATTGTCGGAAACGATTACACACTACATACCTATTTAACTATTCAATACTATTCATTAGTTTAAATTAATAATAATATGTATTGCAATTCCTACATTAAGAATTAGCGCGGCTTTCTAGCCGCCATGGTTGTCGATGCGATATCGCAACTCGAAGGTTTCAATCGGCAATTGAATCGGCCCAGTAGACGCAGTTTTTATGACAAGTAAAAAGACGTTGCAAAATCGCTTTGTTTAACAAGGAGAGTAGCATAGACATCGAGTTGGAGACAACTTGGCTAGAAAGGGACGGCAAGAGCGCTCACTGCACCGAAATCCACGTGTGGAACGATAATGTTGTTGCACTGTCACCGGCCGAGATAAATCTTTCCGCTCCACTGTCCGCCGCCGGTTAATCGTTAAACCCCGTGTTTATCGCCGAGGCCTGAATATCTCAATCTAATTTTGTTTAGAGTAGCCTGAAAATGGAAATATTCTCCAAACGAGCATTCTTGAAGAAGGTGATTCCGTTATCGTCTTATGCTCGAAAGCGCGGCAGAATATTGCCAGCTTGTTATCAGGGACATTAACCGCTACGGGCGGTGCTCGCTTCGTACAATCAATCCGTTGTCGGCAACAATGGTGATAATCGCATGGTGATACTGCGTTGATATTGGCGCGGAGGCGGGTAACGGCGCGGCGGCGCGCGTCGTCTGCCCGCTATCGATCTCGGCGCAAGGTGGTGCCAACCACCGCACTTACACCGCTGCTAAATATGCGACCTTGAACCTTAAACTATCTTTACAATTATACAACTTATTGCATTCTCCATAAATCTTCCAATAATGACCAATACGGCTCGGGAGTTCATTCTTAAAATTCTAATTTGACCTAGATAATCCAAGTTTTTCTTGAATTCGTGTGTTTATAACTCTGGCATACTTACACCAGATTCACTGCTAGGTATGGAAATGCCGCCGATTCATTCACACATACCGCGGCAGGCCGCCGAAACGAAAAACCGTTCGAAAAATATTACAATATATACCATCGTCAGTACCGTTTATGTGATGATTATATAATAATAATATATGAATTTCCAGTAGGGTCCGTCTGTCGAAGTGTAACCAACTTCGCACTGCTGCAACTGTCAAACAATTATGACAAAGCGACAAAATTTGTAAGAATTCCCAGATTATTTTCTTATACATATGTTTGCAAGCTGATAGAAAGAGAGGGAGAAAATAATATTTTACTGGAACATGTCAAAGTGGACTTTTAACGTATTGTGTGTTTGTCTTGAAAATAACAAGCAACCATTGTTCGAGAGATTCAGGACTTGCATGTGAACAATATGTTATAGTGTACCGGACGATCACGCTATATAATAATACCGGGAGAATTGCGAAACACTAACATTAACAATAACAAGACAAATTATTCGAATGGTAAACGTCCAAATTTAACGATATACATGCTAGATCGCATGAAATATGGCCAAAGCTATGAAGTCCTTGTCCATTCGACGCACATTAAAAAAAACTGGAGCTTAGACCCTACAAGATACGAGGGTGGTCCAATAAGTACGTGACTTTTTACAGAAAGATATAATAGATTTTTAACAAAACCTCTTTTCGACTTAATCTGTTGCTAACTTTTTTAGAGATTTTTAACCCTTTCCAAAAAACAAGGTCCTAACAAATAAATATTTCAGCTATGATTTTCTCAACCAAAGAACCAAAGCATTGCCCGCGGAATCATTTCTTTGGGGACTCAGGAAATAATCTCTAGGAGCTAAGTTCGGGGAAGATAGCGGGTGTGGTATCAGTTAGTATTTCAAATGGTTTTATTCCCTATTATTAGCGATAGATAGCAAAGCCTCAGCCATTGTAGTATGATGGCACTGCGGTCCGCAGACTGCGGAGGTACTAACTAAGGGAACATCGTGACTTGCTCCGCCAATCGAGCTGTTATATCGGTGTACATTTGTACAGTAACGTACCGTTGCTTGCCTTAACGGCCTTGGGAGATGGAGCCGATGGTGCCGAACGGAGAGATCCAGTTATAATAACTTTACCTATATAACCTACCGGCCGGTCGCTATCTGCGTGAATATTTAAGATAATATATAATAACAAGATTTGTATTTCTCTATATTTTCTTCCTCCTCCATTATTCGTTATCCATATAACCAAGTGTCGTGACCTCCACCGCCAAGGACCTGACAATAGCCATATGCATGAGATACAAATAAGTACAGGTCAATAATATTTTTTAAAATTACTTTAGCGGTTTTTAATTGGAAATTTCAATGACTTAAATTTTATAAAATCACATAGGAAATTCAAATAGCATAGCGCACGCCTGGTTCGTGACGTCATTGTTCGCGTTTTTTTATATCAATTACAACGACTCAAAGCATGGAAATGCACGCATTTTCTCTATTGAACGCCATCTCGACCTGTCTACGGCTGTCCCAAGCACCGTATGGGACTGCAACCCCATGACCTATCCTGGCTATGTGATCGAAGTACTCGTGTAGAGCACTCGAGTACTTCTTAAGGCAAATGGAAAACAGTGGAATGATTTTGTGTAGAACATTAAATAGTATCAAAAGGTTTCTGAACTCCATAGTGTTTTACCAGAGGCTCCTTTCCTCGTTAAGCCAATCCTTAATGACATCGAGCGAATGGAAGATGTCGGATACATTTGTTACGGTCAAGTTACAGGCCGATCGTGTCACTTGACTTGACGCCCTTGACTAGCGCACCGGAGAACTGTCCAACCAGTTTCGTATTTTGTTTTAGCCACTTTTTGTAAAGTTTCGTAAGATACAGAATGATATTGTGGTTACATTTTAACATGTCCTTGCAAATTATTAATACTGTTATGTATACTTGTAATAAAAGTTTTACCATGAGTAGTAGTGACCATGAGCTTTACCACAATAATGTTAATCATTCTGTGACCAACCGCTTAATTCTCAAATACATTTAATGATTTCTCCTAGACTATTTGTCTAAATTATACGCAGCGAAGCAAAGGGCAAATTGTATCTACATGATTTTTTTAAGACGATGAAACAGTTAACTTTGATATGGATTAATATTGAATGTCCAAAAAAGTCAACAAAACAGAAGCCGTATTTTTTTCTGATTTTTAAAATGTATACATGTTAGATATATGCTGTCGCTGACTTTTGTTGTAAAACTTATGAAGGCCATTTTTGCGCTACATTGTATTCAACCGGAACCATTTTGCAAGTTACCGTGAATTAAATTGGACATTCTAGGAATTGGACATTCCGCGTATTGAACATTACGCGAATTGGACATTCCGCGTATTGAACATTCCGCGAATTGGACGTTCCGCGACAACAGGACATTATGCAACTAAACGCACCTATGTCTAACTGTTTAGTCAGCGTACGCCCGATAAATCGGCCAGTTAGCTATTTTTTATCCAATTTGTCTTACGAAGGCTAAGTGGAACGTAAAAACAAAACCATCAAGAATTCATATTTTTTTTTTTGTTTTATTAATATTATTTATATTATATTACAACCTAGGCATTGTAAGAAGATGCTAACTTCTAGACGGGCTAAAAGGGCTCAAAGCCTCTAAAATGTTTTGGTGTAAATCATAATATTATTGATATAAAATAGCAAAAAATATATGCATATTTAAAAACCTATATGCTAAACTTCAGCTTCCAAGTTACAATCATAGTGTAAGAGCTATTTTTGGTGCTAAAATTGCTTCAGACCTACCTATAAACATTACCTATGTTAATATTAATATGTAGAGGTAGGTACGTACTTCAGTTGAAGCGGTACAGATAGAGATGGCATGCGTACACCTGGAGCGCGAATGTCAAGGCTGCAGCGTTGGAATCGCTCCAGGCTCGCGTCTGTGTACCTAAAAGCATCTTGATTTGTATATGCATGATTAGAATTTGGTACTTACTTTGCATTCGTCATAGAAATAATTAACAAAATTTTTGTGTGAACATCATTTTATAATTGACTTATTAACATCCCTTTATCGGTTAATTATAATTTTTCAAAGTCCTTTCTGCGTATTTATAGCCCGCATTATTATCCTCTACTGACACGGAATGTGGCCCATCTTTTAATGCCGTCCGCATAGAAAATTCAATGTCAATTAAATTGTTAGCGGACGCTAACCACAGCTCGCATGTGTGTCTTGCGAGGCTCGCGCTACAAACACAAGCACGTGCGCGGCGAGCTACCGCGTGACGTCACTCAGGTCGCCCCCGCCCCGCCTCATTGCAAGAAAAAGACGGTGATACATGCACGGAGCGGCAACGACGCGCGCGCCGTTTTGTTTTCGCATCTAAAGTCGGTGATAGGCCGAGTAGTTTGTCTTCCGATTGCGAATGCAACAACAGCTATTCCTAGCGTTACCACCGCATCACAGTTTATCGCTTCTCGAATCCGACGACAACGTCCCGCTATTGTAGCTTCATTGTAATAACGACCTTGAAATAAGCACAAAGTTTTATTGGAATTCCAATGGAACGACAATACGTATAATGTCTGACAACATATAGATGGAAAAACAGCATTCAATGTCGAGGCAAAACGTAACACATAGGACAACGACAAGGTCAAGGATAATGAACTGATATGATTCAAACGCGCTAGAATATCTATTCGTATACCTACCTAATAATGTCTTGCTTTTGTACTCTTAAATGAAATTATTTATTTTATTTGCAGAAACTGGCGAGCAGGGATCGTGGGAAAGCGGACTATCCTACGAGTGCCGTTCGTTGCTCTTCAAGGCTTTGCACAACCTCATTGAAAGGTAATTGGCGACAAAGACGAGCAAAACAACACCCACACATGTATAACTCTGAGATGCTCTCACTCCTTATTTGGTAAATTAGGTATTCTACTTTTACTACATTGTTCACCGATACTAAAAGCAGTAGTAGGTAGATCTGTTTGTGCTTTAATGGTCTAATACCAAGTTAATTAGCACCGACCAATTTAAAAATATATTTTTTTATGAAGCGATCGTTTGATCTAATTGGATTTTGCGGAAGCGTTTCATCTATATAGTGGCCAAGGTCAGGGATGTTTATTTGGTTTTTTGTAGATCGTTGACCGTCTTTACATTTAAGAGTTTCTGACATTTTATCATAGTAATAAAAATCTATCTGCTATCACTTTTCCGGTATTCCACAAAGAGCGTCATTAGGTCCAAAGCTGTTCATTATGTTTTATTTTAACTAGTTTATATGTTATCAAATTATAACAATAATGACCGCCAAATTAAGAAGTAGGTGCTACTGGTCTAGATTATTCATTTATGAAACCGGCAGTCAGAATTCTAATAAATTGTTAACCAAATAAGTAAGCAAATACTCCTGGTTATAGATTAACGAACTAGTCGTTTTTAAAACCGGCATGCAGTAGATTTATTTTTAAGTTAGAGCAGTTTTCGTTGAAATTACACTTGAGGCTCTAGCAGTAAGGCTGCTAGGCAATGCAAGCTGCGAGCCTGGTTCCCGAAGGTCGATGCATCGCCGCGGCCGCTCCGGGCGTTCTAATGTCGTTTTTTGCTGTTCAATTCGCGCAAGTGCCCGAGGCGAAGCGAGCTTCTCGTAAATGCCAGTTATACTCTACTGCACACTGCAATTGTGATGAATATCTCCGTTTGATTTGTTGATTCTTTCGGCGATTTTGGAACGTGCAGATTTGGACGGCTACTTCGATGAAGTTTTTGTATTTCACAAGAAATTGAAACTATATGACAGTCATCTTTTATGCTGTGCTACAAGTGCTGGTTCTTATAAAATGAAATAGTGGCGATAAGGTGCGTTATATTGATAAATCAATCTCAATCTAAAACATAGAAGTTGCAATATAAAGGCTCTTGATTTTAGAGGTTGAGTTAAAGAGTTCGATACAAGTTTGCTGCAGGCTGCAATCAATGGTGATAATGCGAGGCTTGTATCGAAAAGCACACATCCTACCGGCACCATGAGCTCGGAATCTCGGAATATGAGCGCAATCCAGACGAGTCGTTGACCCCGGCGGCGGCACGTCAAAGTAACAATGCGTTCGTCGCTTGTTCGGGGACGAGACGCGATCCCGCGACGATTACGATACGCGACCGAACGCACTCTTGGAATGGGAGTGCAGCAAAAAGCTAACAATACCCCATCATTGAAACTTCGCGTGCGTGCCTTCGTGCTTTCGATAAATGGCCAAACTGTATGATTGAAAGAATCCTTTCCGAAAGAAACATTGCTACTGGACTTGAAATATTTTTATTCTCTCTGAACTTTTATCCTGAAGAAAAGTTCATGGTTTAGAACTTATTTGTGCCGTTTCTCTTCTACATTCTATTTCGTTTTACCTATTTTATTACACTCCTTAATTATATCATGTATAACCTTACATTTGAACGAATGAGTGTATGAATTAACTTGGCAGACTATTGAATATCCCGAATGTCTGTCAATTTCATCCTCATAATCGTTAAACTCGTTTGTGTTGATATTTTACGACGTGTTTTACAATCGTCGGTTACTTTTTTGTCGGCGCAGGATTGTAGTTTTATGTTTGAACTTGGCATCGGTTCGGGAATTACCTCCTGATACTTTGGGATTGATGCATTTTAGAGAGTTTCGGGTTTCTAGTTCAAAATTAATTTATTAGCTACGTCGTTGTATTGTTTTAATTGGATAGTTTTCGGCAGCTCTCCTCGTGAGTATAACATCTCTGTCCAACAAATGATGCTAGACTATCCGTAATTTTTTTGTGGTTTTACAAAAATTATATATCAACATTTCAATGAAATCTATCCCTATTGCAAACATTATAATTTTGGACGAAATTGCCATCTTGTATGATGTTTAACCATGTACAATGTTAGAAATTTGGAGTTTTGCCGCGAAAGTGTATAAATAGCGTTTTTGATTTTGTATTCTTTTCCAAAACCTGTGATCCAAATTAAGTGTCAATGTGTAATAATGGTGGATTGTTAACTGTTTATACTTAGTAAACGTGCATAGGTGTGGGCAAATCATACAAAGTTGAAAATTGTGATTTTTGGCTTCGCCCCAAAACTCCAATAGAAGTTCTAGTAAAGTTTCTACAACTACACTAGGGCATGACTTGACTATGACTGAACTTTGACACTTTTACTTGAGTTTGACTGCGACTTAATGTGAAATACACTTGAAATGTATTATTACTTGACACTGGCTAAATGCACAAGATTGCGAAGCCAAAAATAAAAATATTAGAAATCTGATAAAAGGATAAAATTGTGTTAGTTCTTTGCATAAACTCAATGGTTTTCGCTCAGTGTGTATGCTTGCTGTAAACTTGGTACCTATATAGGTCTTGATACATTAATACAATAAATGAATTACCAGTTTAAAATATCTGCATCTGTATCGTGTGGATGAGTACCTGATAATATACATTGCTAACAGTTGAGTGACACTTCTCATTGTGTTATAGTATAAATTGTCAATCTAGATCAAGTTTCAAGATAATCGTAGATATTCTGCTATTGTCGAGATCCAATAGGTACTCTGGATGAAGAAAATAAATCCTGCAATTTATCTTGTCTATTCGAAGTCGAATCATTGTCAATCGCAATTAAATTGAACTCAAACGTCATCTTCTACGTTTTCTACTCTAATGTAAAATGAATATTTTGTTTGCACACACTTTTATAATAGAGTGCATATGCATGCGTTCGAGTTCATTCGTCCAGAACGCTAGATACTTTCAGGTATATATCGCCGCCACGGGCCAGTGATTCACGTAAGGAGATCAAGCATTGTTTACAAAAGCAGCTTTACGGAGTGCGCCCGCGCCGCGCCGATATAGTCGCGCGCACCGCTAAATATAACTTGCCTAACATTGTCGATACGTCGATGCGTCTGCTCTTGATGTTTCTTTTGCTTGTGATCGTTCCATCTAAATACATTTTTGGCTAATAGGTTGAATGATATTAAACATAGGCTACTATCGACTGTTATGTTGTTATCCGTTGCTTATGAGTTATGAAACTTACAATGTTTTGTATTTTATTTTTTGGAATATTGCAGATTGCTGCTCTAACAGAGGTTTTTTTCTTACTCATACTTCATACTATTGTTTAATATCCTACTCAAAGCTGCTTCCAGCATTCCATTTTAACATGTATTTAATCTGGGGTTATTATAACATATTACTTTGTGTTATCTATTCTTCTCACACTTACAAAGAATTGGTAAAGTCGCGTCGTGCATTGATGAGAGACATGCAACCGATGGTAGCCGTAAATCTTACATTGATATTTGAAATGCTCACAATACCCATTACGAAATTAATACCCCTCCAGTCCTTTTATGTCTGTTGTAAAGAACATAATAAATAATATAAAGTAACTTAAAATAACATCGCCCGTCAATCTTGGTAGAGTTTTAAAGACTCTAAGCCTAGCTATGAATGATAATTCGCGCTGAAAATTTTACAAATCTTTAGATTGAACTCTACGAACATTCTTCTTATGACCTCAAACATACACAGATGTCGGCACATAGCGAACAATTTGCTTAGGAAACATGGTCGTGGACTAATCGCACTCAGCACTAGTATGTGGTTTATAAATGTAGCATTACGCAATTGCTCCGTATAAGTACACCGAGGATTATTCATGGCTCTACGCCTGACAATAACTCGCAGAACTTATGTACCATGGTGTTCATTGTTATGTGGAATGTACTGACAGTTTTATAGAGAAAGACGTTTTTGCTGGTTTACAGAACTTGATAAAATAGATGTTGTAATAATGGGAATCATATTAGGGATTTGGATTCAAGTACATTTTCGCTTATGGTGTCATTGCGAAGAGATTCATTTCCCGTGACGCAAATAAATTGACTCACATCTATTGAATACATGAATTGAATCACGTCTCTATTCCTATTAAACATAATTGAATGCTGTCCAATTGATTTTGCCTTTGTAATATTGCATTCCATGATAGGTTGTGCTATATCTTTAACATTCGACATGGTAATTCAGCCGAGTGGTATCGAGCTATCGACGCGTTTACGACATACCGGCATTGCCACGGCATTGCAGATTGCAAGCATGTACCCATACGTGTCGTGCAGTCTTAGTGCTCACTTATCTACTACCTGTTCGTGACCCTGCGATCAATTTACATCTCTATTGCTTTATAGAATGAGTTTACTTTGTATTGTTATAGAAAACAATCTAGTTTACCGTGCGTTACGTCTGTGTTGGTCGTAAAGTCCGCATCGAATAGCATTGACAAATAAGTACCTTTCATGTTGTAAGACCTGGTTTGCGTCGGATGAGTTATTTACTTCATATCTTCTGGGTGGCAGTTCTGTCTGTTGTACCACAACTGTACCGTCAAAAATTATAGTAGATAATCATTATATTTGACATAATTTCTATATTAAATCGTTGCAACTTTGATAAATATGGCCGCAGACGTTTTAGGATTAATTGCCGAATTCTGGACATATAATTGTCTAAAACTATTAGGTTAGGGAGAGAATGTTCCGTTTGCTTAGCGTCGTAACTTAAGCGGTATTCCAATAAAAGGTCTACGACGACGACTCGTAAACGGTTCCACTTTACCAGCGCGAATCGGAGCTGTTCTCGCGTGAAATTAAATGGTTTATTTTCTACGTTGACTATTCTAGGGTTACAACTTTACTATACTAAAATTTGTTTAAAAGTATAAAATACATGTTGGAGTGTCTGCATTAGTAGAGACTAGTGCAGACTATCCAAAATACAGTTAATTAGATAATTAATTGGGTAATCGTTCGAAGAGTTACTTAATCGTCTCATATTTTCGGCGGGAAATTCAGAAATGAAACAGATTTTCCGGTTTGTTTCTCTAGATATTTTAACTGCTGTTGATCATTAAGTCCGTGACTGACCGTGACATACGAAGATTAATTGTATTTTTTTGTGTATGGATTAAAAGCGTCTAAATTATTACAAGTTACGATTACTTTTACGAATGGAATCAATTGCACTATTGTTATATAATGCAATTAGTAAACGCACGATCAAGTAAAATTGTTTCCCAAGAAATATGTGATAATTTTAAATTTTGATATTGCAGCAAGAAATAGATAAAAATGTAGTAAAATTTTGAACTTCACGCCAAAGTTTAACATATAGATATTGAACTATAAGTTTCTTTATCTTCCAGCTCACAGCCCCATACTTAGTTCAAAAACTTGTATCTGGAGTTGTATGGGTGCCGGAAACATTACATGTCATGCACTACACCTTAGTTGTCCTGTGGCATAAAATTGTACTAACGCCGTTATCTTAAAAAATGGCGACAAACGGTGACCACCATTTGTAGACGAACAGCGCCAAAAATCTGCATATTGGAAGTAAAGTTTGTAGCAGCTCTTTCAATGAGTTGCTTCCAAATGAGTCTGTGGCAACGCAGACTCCACTTCCTAGAGTAAAACGAGGATCTCTGTGTCTCACTTCTCAAGACATAAAGCGGGACTTCGTTCCCCCTCGCACATTCATGAATGCACAACACAAACTATTTACACCCTTAGTATAGTAAGTCAAGAAAACGACTTGAGAAATGGTGACCACCATTTGTCGACGAACAGCGCCCCCACAGTTTGTTGCTCTGCTCCTTCCAGGTCGTTCCCACCCACTCCATCCTCCTCGAACTCGAGCATCTGCGCCGCATATTATACCATGATTGTTTTTCCCAAGAAGATATCATGTGTGCTTGTGACAACTTGATGCTTGACTTACATGAGGCTGGCAAGAGAGTAGTAGAATTTTCCTATTTAAAAATGACCACCATGTTACCAGATTTGGCAAACGATTGAGTGTCAAATATGTAAAAACTTTGATGGAGGAAACAATTTTGTACTAGAATATCGTTACTATACTCATCTTGGGTTTCTAAAGATTTAGAATGTGTAGTGTATTAATTTACTCGTTTCTCATTTCAGATGCCTGCTATCTCGAGACTTTGTGAGACTTGGCAAGTGGTTTGTCCAACCTTACGATGGCGACGAAGAGGACGTCGGGAAAAGGTTATTATTTGTTGAGTCCTACATCTCCATCCCCTATATTCATATTGCATACCCTATCTAATCCAATCATAGGACCAGTAAACTATTCAGTTAACTCAAGATGATTGGCATAATTATTATTAGGCAAATCAAAACAAATGGTAATGGTATAAATATAAAGTGACCTTTATTTTTAATTGCTATCATTGACTGGTGTTGTCCTATGTTTTTAAATTACAAATTACTTTTAAAATTTTACATATTACAAATTGCCATAAAAATACATTTTATTTATAAATCCAATATTTATTACATATTTCAATAATCATCGTACAGCAAACAAGTAATTTAAATCTTAAACTATTAACTCAAGTATAACTAAGAAAGTATTTAATCGCTTAATAATCTGCATGTCGGAAGTAAAGTTTGTAGCAGATCTTTCAATAAGCTGCCTCCAAACGAGTCTGTGGCAACGCAGACTCCACTTCCTAGAGAAAAACGAGGATCTCTGTGTCTCACTTCTCAAGACATAAAGCGGGACTTCGTTCTCCCTCGCACATTCATTAATGCACTATCTACACTCTAAGTAGTAGGGTTGCCTTTTATTGAATATCTTTTAATACATACATTAAATTAATATGTTAAAAAAAACAAAATTTTAGATAAGCTTGTCATAGCACAATACAGAGGTAGGGTATAGTGCAGCATCAATCATTAGTAATTATTGAATAAGTAGTGTGGTTGATGTACCCGCTAAGTGCGTGACGTGTGGTGTTCCAGCCCGTGGCACCTGTCGTTCTCGTTCGCGTTCTTCCTGCACGGCGAGAGCACGGTGTGCGCGTCCGTGGACGTGCGCCAACACCCGCCCGTGCGCACGCTCACGCCCAAACGCCTCGCGCGCCTCTCCGCGCCCGACCACCAGCCCACCGCTAAAGGTACGCTACTTCTGCTTCTACTACTACCCTACCCTCCACTCGACACTCGGCCGACTCGACAGATTCAGTAACCTTATATTACCTATGTAAGGATAATGAATCGGTAGAATCCTACATGATTCAGTTTAACTGATCGGTTTGACTGAATGTAATAATAAAGCAGTAGCCACAATGCAACGGGATAATAATAAATAATTGTTCGGTGGCGTAGCAGAATTCAGTTTATCTTGTGGGTTTGACTGAGTATAATAAACGTAGTGATACTCGCTAAAACAGCAATGGCATGATTCATAATTTTAGTAGCCCTACATGATTCAGTTTTTCAGACGGGTTTTTCTTAATGTAACAACTAAGTAAGTGTTATTGAGAATTTACTGTACTGCAAGCTTTACACATTCCTGTTGATGGGTTTGCCTGAACGTAACGGGCATTGGAATTATTCTCTGATACGGTGTCCGTGAGGAGGGTTCAGTTCATCTATCTGAACACATTTATCTGAACTTACTAAGTGGGATTTCTTTATTACAATGGCTTTACATGCTTAGTATCCGAAGATCAAGTAACATGCACATAGAAAGGCAATAGGTCTATTTACATTTTATTTTTTTACTCAAAAACTTGATACTCATATTCTATGTACTGTACACATATACTATGTGTGTAATATGTTGTGGTGGCCTTACATGCTATATAAATACGAGTCTAATGGGTTATAATAAGTTAACAGGCATTGGGTAAATGAAGCTAGCCAGGTGGCCATATTGATCCTACGTAAACAATTTATCTGGGCAATCACTTGTTTAACTGGCATAATTAAAATAAACTTTCAGCTTCTGTTTACATAAATACAGTAAACTGCTTAGTTATAGTCGTCCTGGTATATCTGAGAGTCATTTATTTATGCTTGGGTTTTAAGTCTGATATTAATTTTGACGTGTTCTAGCTGTATGGATGTCTATAGAATTTTTCCTCAAACACTAACTAGTAAAACAAAAAATACCATTTCAAGGAACACCTTGAATTCTAAGTTTGTTATAGTGAGAAAAGAGTCTCTTACTAAACCTATAAGTTAATATAAATGTACTCCTGAAAAGCCTTTTCTCAAAAACCTTAATAGTGAAATAAGGGGAGATTAAGCAATAGGATTGCTATACAAGTTTAATTTGATCTTAATTCCTTAAAGTTACATATTATTATGTGTTTTTAGATTTCTTTTAAAAGAAATTTTAAAATTTGTGACAAAAAATTTTGTGTTAACATTTGTGCACGGTAAGAAATATCAGTATAATTGGCTAAGAAATAATTATCCTGCAATAAACATTTTGTGTAGTTACACAGCTGCATTTACATTGTAACGACATGGAACCAGATGTCAAAAAGAGTTCATCCGAACTCAGTATACACCTGCATATTTTTTGACCTGTAATAATTATTTACCAATAAAATGAATATGAATATGAAGATTCACAACTGATATCTTCTGTTGATTTGTTGCAGTGATCTTGGCGCCGTTTGGTCTGGAAGGAACGTTAACGGGCCGGGAGTGGGGAGACAGTGATGCGGCGACGGCGAGGCTGCTGGAGGCTTGGAGGCAGCTGTACCCGCTGGAACAGGGCTGCGGAGCCGTCGAGGTCAGTATTCCTTTTGTATAGGTTAAGACAAGTAGTTTCTGAATGTTCAATATGGTTTGATTATATTAACAAAAATAGTATACTTGCAATGACCATGTTCGCACAGTCGGCTTTTTATACGCTGCGAGTTCTGGCTGTGATTCCCGGTAAAACTAAAGTTTTTCTCCCCAAGGTAAATTTGTGCTTCTGGTTCCGAGTGTGAATGGGGTGTGAATGTTTCCGGCACCCACAAGTCTTCGAACTTAGCGTGGGCCTGGGAGTGGGAATGCGTTCGTTGTTGTTTATTTTACCCGTTATGCGTTATGCGTTTATACCCGTTATGCCGTTCAAAACTTGTCTGTATTATTTTCTGAATAGTAAAAAAGGATTACGCTAAATAGGATTCGAGTCAAGCCGGAGGCCAAAGGCGGAGATACCTAATAAAAAAAAATCTATAACTGTCTCGCTCGATATAAACGATTGCTTGACGAACTGCATGCGTTTCGGGTGTCCCACGTATCCTAAAATCTTGATAGTAAAAGTACAGAAGTTTTTCCTCGCAAAGAAGTTCACCGAGTCTATCGCGTATCGAATTCCGGCGCGGGGCAACGGAATCTGATCGGGGGGATTATCAAGGGGAGGGCGCCAATGTAGTCGCAGCTGCGCTCGTAAAGCGCGGAGAGCGCCAGTGCTCCCCGTACTCGCATCAGTCCACGGTGGAGTCGGGGCGAGCACGGCCGGGGTACAGTCGATATTGCATGTTTGTTGACGTGAGTGATTGGCGTGCAGGTGGTGTGCGGCGGCGTGCGCATGCGCTACCCGCTGCCGTACGCGCTGGTGACGGAGATGGAGGCGGCGCCGCCGCCCGCCGCGCCGCCGCACGAGCTGGCGCATCGCGCGCTCGCCGCGCTCACCACGCCCGCGCCGCACCACGTACGTACCCACATATAGTACACCTCCCAACTTACACCTACCAATCTACACATACACCTACCAATCTACACGTACCTACCTACGTAAACGTACCTACATACTCGTACCTACATAGACGCATCCTGATGAACCGATGAACCACACTGATTCTGTTTATCCCTTATGCATATTTCAGAGGGATCCTCTGAGAGATTTCAGTGGGCCGACTTGTAGGTGTACCACATTGCGTAGGATTTGGCTATCAAACATAAGAAATACTTGAATTGAGGGTGACTCTTAACATACCATGCATATCAACCCCACACTGCAACCTTGGCTTGGACTTAAGATATTCTGCAAAGCCGCCCAAGAATGCAACTAATTCAATTGAAGATTCAAATCACTATCACTCCGATTGTAACATAATTATTTGAAAAAAGAAAGAAATGTAGTGATGGTACAACAAGGCAAAGGCAATTGTAATAAACGTCAAATCCTCCACAGACCATGCTGATTGCCTGAAAGACAAATCTGACCAACGGGCCTGTTAAGCTCTTGCAGCCTAAAATGATCAACCATCTCCACTCTCATTGAAACTAACATTAGTAGCTAATTTGCCGGTTGGCAAAAGCTTGTGAAAAGTCATTTTAAAATGCTTATTAAAAAATATCTTGGATATTCATGTATCACGATGTATAAATTAAGTAATATTGTACTGACTAAAGTCGAGTGTTATGCCAATGGAAATGAAAATTACCAGAAACGCGAAATCTTTTGTTTTTTTTTATTAATAAGTTCATGTGTCAACCGTGACACTCTTGTGATGTCTTGTTTAACTATACTATATGATTTTGCACTAGTAGACAAGAAAAGGCCTGTTAGAATTAATTGGAACGAGATATTTGTGGTGTGGTGAACTGCCCATTGGTAAGGTTTCTTTCATAAGTTTAGTTTTTGCCGACTGGGCTCCAGGGCATACTTGCCATGCGTTCTCTATGAATATTTAATTAAATAAATTGTCAATGTATTTAATAGTAGTAAACGTGGTGTTCCAGACCGCCGATCTGTGCTTCGCGGACACGGCCGACAAGGGCGAAGACTTCGTGGATCCCACCAGAAAGACTCCATGCACCTGCGCCAAGTGAGTGCCGCATCCACCACCTCGCTACCCATTCGTTATTTGTGCGCCGTAGGAGCCGACTCTCTTACGCTACACTTCATAATTAGTCAGACTGTTCGATTGGTTATTGTTTTTAATACGGCATGTGAAGTAGTCCTCGAGTGACTTCTATTAATCGATTATATGGTTCGATTTACTTATACCTCCTGGAACGAGACCTCGCTTCTTGCATACCTAGATCAAAACGATGCGAGCTTGTCGAAGAAGGCAAAATAATTATAGCATCAGATGAGACTTAATGTCAATATAATCGACTAAGAAATGACACATTAGTAGACCAGTCGAACGGCTCGGCATAATTTATAACCCGATTTAACTACGACGACCGACCGGCTTCCACGGCGCACACAATAATTTTAGTACGAATTACCTTACAAAATATACAGTAGAGCAGCCAGTATATAGCAGTATGTAGACGTTCGAACGTTGCGTGTTATGCCTTTATAGCGTTTATAATATGTACCACAGATTTATCTATTTATATTTGGTTCGTTTTATATCGCATTCGATCGACGTAACGATCGCGGCATGCGGCGGTCGCGCGACGGTCGGCCCGCGCGGATCGTCAGGTAGATGTCATGTGAATGTTTAGTTTTACTTACCCGCGCCATAACTAGTCAGACGGAAGCAGGAGAGGTGCGCACGGCGGGCGGGCGGAGGAATCCCGACGCCCCGGCCGCGGCGGCGGCGGGCGGATTCCTCCGTCGCGCTCGCTCGCGCGCAGATCCTCCTCACACTTTATCGAGCCACGGCGGCCGACGGGAACGAGAGGCGAGCGCGGAGCGGACCGGCGGGGCTCGGGCGCCGATAAAGTGTGAAGGGGTGTGTGTGTGTGTGTGTCGGCGGGCTAGCGGCTAGCGTTGTGTTGGTGCAGGTGGCGGCGGCGCCGCGCCGCGCGCGCTCCGCCCTTCCACCGCCGCGCGCCGCCCCGCCCCGCGCCCCGCGACCCCCCGCCGCGCGCCGCCCGCCCGTGAGTACCGACACCCACACACCACTAACTATCTAACGCCCCCGGCGGCCGGCCTCGATCGATTCATTACTCTTGTAACCCCTTCACTTTTTAATCTACATCCGTTGCAATTTTCGAACCTTTACCTGTTATCGACGTTCCGCGTTCCTTGTCGGTAAACTTTTTCCTATTACGAACACGAAACACATCCCGCTCCCGCCGCATTCGTATAAACACCGTCGAGCCCCAGATAATGCGACGCAGCTTAAATTATGCATGCTTTGCCGCCTCCGTACATTATCATATATATTTGACTGCATTGTAGTGGAAATGATGCATGCTTACCGTAGCGAATGTTATGCGAGTTGCATGCCTTGTGTCTGTCTCGGTCGTGCGCTCATTGTGTAACGTGCGTGTAACGACGGGATGTTTTGCTCCATTCGACGACTTCGTGTGTTTTAGAGTTACCAGTAAGGAATATATTTTCGTGTACGTACTCCGTGTCGTAAAGACGCGTCTAGTAAAAGTTCAATTTATAAATATTGATACTTCTGTTTAAGATAGCGAAATATATGGTATCGTTTTTTGATTGCCTATAACGACGAGGTTTAATACTGTAACGAAGCCAGTTACACATATTATTTATATTTATTATAATACTTAGAACTTAAGTCGGACGATGATGAAAAGATTTTCTTAGCCCTCAATACTAATTAATATATAGAAAACCAGATTTCTAATTTTATTACTTTTTAAATAGTTCGTTGTCGAATGAGGCAACCCGTGGAAGCCACATCTGGGACATTATCATATTGTTTTGTCACAAAAACATTATTTCAACTTCCTACATTATCGTGAAGAACTCTGTGCGACGTCCCAAAAGACTATGGACGTCGCTTCGTTCCCCTTCACACATATCTATCATCATGTTCGCTGCTTATAACTTATTTATAAAGTGCTATTACATATTATTTGATACAATAATATATAAACTTTTAAGTCGTAAACAAGAGCCAAGATCATCAATATTATATACTAGTATATGATGACGTAGCACCGATATACGTTATAAGAGGCTGTGAAAGCAATTTGATAGTCATGTTAACATCTACCATTCATCTCGGGGCACCATGATTCGAACGATCTTTGGCCATATTATATGTGATAAGATTAAATAATTCCATGTCACGTGGTATCTCATTCATGTATGTTTACATCCGTGGAGCGGCTCGGAAGGGAACGGTGGACGATGACGTAATCTTGATAAATTTAGTTGTTTGAATCTTAATCGGCTACAGTTGTGGATCGTGCAGGCTCATTTAAAAAATCCTTTTGTTACAGTTTATTTCAAAACATAACTTTTGATTTTACAAAATCATAGATATTTTAAGGAGATCATCCTTAAAATATCTAAAGTGATTTTTTTTTGTAAGTAAAAATCGGACGGCGATATGCCATATTTTGTCTGTGAATATTCTCTAGCCGATGGCTTCGGAGTGCAGAGTTATTTGTTTTTTTATTATTTGAGTTTTTTCTTAGTTGCGAAAATTATTTGCTCATAAGCTGCCAAAGTCGAGACGTATATTGCATAGGTTTCAATTTAACCTCGATAGAGGAGATATTATAATCTCAAAAGGTAAAATTGGAAATCAATTTTATAGTTTGCATTACAAAACTGTCACGATTATTTCGAATTTGTCTACTAACAGGGTCATAAGATCCGCAGCTCCGAAGCATTTCGGGCTCGACGCCGAGATCACGGTCAATAAAACTTTCGCTTATCTCCCAAATTTAAATCAAAGATCGGGTAAATCGGAGCACATTTGCAACTGTAGTCGATAGAGGAACATTCGTACCGTCCACCTCGTTCCGAGCCGCGGCCGGTCCTGGCCGGGCGCCGGCGGGCCCCGGGCGCGTGCTGAGCTGTGATTGGTGCAGGGGCGGCGGCGCATGCTCGCCGGGCAGCTGCGGCGGCGGGTCGCCGGCGGCCGCCGTGTCCGCGCCCTCCTCCGCCGGCGCCGCGCCGCCCTCGCCCTCCGCGCACCTCGCGCCCACCAACATGCACCAGGTATGTACTCGGCCCACACTCGAACGACCACTGCGTACGTCTGCCCACGCGCCGTATGCACTTCCAAAACTATAAGTAATTCGCGTAAGCGCGAATGTCGGAATGTTGTTCCAACCGCAGATTCTTTGCCGCGCCTTATGATGGCGCGAGACGGTAAATTTAAATGCGGCGTCCCTCAATGAACAGGTCTCTTATATGTGAATTGGTTTTAAAGTGCGCGATCTCTCCCTAAAAGAATTCATCTTGAGTTTGCCTAACGATTAAATTTTATAGATGTCGAGCGTGGTTATGGATTCACTTTTGAAAAGTTCTCAATTTAAAGCCTATGTTTTTATATTATGAGTTTCTGGGAGATTCGACTAAGTACCGGTTTGAAGCGTTTGTAATGTCAGTGACAGCATAATAGATACGTGGCATCCCAAAGATTTATTTGCTGGCTGTAAGCGAGGCTCTAGACCGTGTAGCATTGTTGCAGAATAGCAAGTCTTCAGGTCTTCTTTGAAACTTGTTTGTGCTTTGAAATGACAAGGCCTATTTAATATTTTTTTTAAAGAATCGGAAGGGTGTGATTTCAATTCGTGCTTGGTGTACGTTACATTAATACGTAAATAGTTTGCAAGATTAGCAATATTAGATTTAAAAAAGCCAAACATTAATTCCAAGTCGTGAACATTTATCGATATACTAAACCTTTGAAGTACAGTATAACAGGGGTGTGCCTTTGTGTTTTCTTTTTCTGTTAGTTTAGCGTCGAACCTCTGTCTCACCTGTGTTGATAAACGATGTAGTGGTCGACGACAGGCTAGAACGACACCGTTTGAGTATCGTATTGTTACTTGCGGGCTGTGTTACAGTCGCAGTCGGCGGTGCCCACGACGCTGCACACGCCGGCGCCCACGCCCGACCCGCACGCGCCGCCCACGCCCGCGCCGCCCTCGCAGCCGCCGCCCAAGCTCTACGCGCAGGTAACGCCCTCCCCATCCCCATTGCCCTGCGAGCTTTGCTTATTTATACTCCTCCATACCTATACTTTTAGCCCGCTGGTCTTCTGACCGACTCCCTGTTAAAATTAGGCGATTGTAATTGGCGGAACGTGCCATGTCGTTTGAAGATAGTAAAATTAGATATTGGGTATACCCAATATCTAATTTTACTATCTTCAAACAAGTTGTATACAACTGAAGGTATTCTAAGGAATTGGTGAACGAATTAACAGATACTTAAAGGACGAAGCCTAGCACCTCGTAGAGCCATTTTGATGACAGGTGGACACTCGAGTATGATTCGTAATAGAAATTACATCATAGGATGAAGAATCTTTGTAATTCACTGAAACAAATTTTGTCATCGAACTACTTCTGAGGTAGCATAATACGGCTGATTATATAAAATTGTTTTGAGGAGATTTATGAGAAAAGTCGATCCCAATAGTTTGTTTCTCTGTTTAAGAACACAAGCACGGCGCCTCTACGATGAACGCTGATTGGTTAGGGTGGAATACGGCTAGCCCTGCCCTCGCTGATAGCTAGAATTTTGTTCTGCACAACAAACCGCGCTTTTATCTGATGCGGCTACCGTTAAGGAAAACAAAGTAATACGTCTTTGTTTGGCGGCAGTAAGCGAGGATAAGCTCATACATATTTAATAGTTATATATTAATGTATATACGAGTGCGATTTTGTACAGTTACTAACAACAAGCTTGCTGAAATGTAACGAAGTCAACGTCCTCCTCAGTTTTGAACTGTCATTTCGACGAGACTAACACAGTTACTTTATACGAACACGTCTCCACGGGGCTTCTGACTCACCTTAGGGCTGCGCAAACTCCGATGGAACATAGTAGTTTTTACTTTTCTATCGTTTAAATGTAGCAAATAGCCCAATCAATAGGGTCATTTACGTTCGTTATGCTGTTGAGGTTCTATGCCTCTGAAGAATGATCTACGTTTTCTACCTAAGCCGGTCATTAAACTCGAGACGAATTGAAATTACACGTTCGGTAAAAAATGGTGACGCTGCAATAATGTGTGATATGTTTGTGTAACTTAATACAAAACCAAATATTATCTAACCTATGTTGTGATCAGTTTCTAGCAAAAATGAACTTGAATTCCCCGGAATTTTGTCGGTTTAAAACCAAAACTGTTTGCAACAACGACTTTTCGGCAATAGGAAATAGTAAGACGCTACTTAAGATAAGACTAATGGATGCTAACGGCGAGCAACCGTTCGTTGCGGCGCGGCGATCTAGAGAGCAGGTTTACGTCCTGCAGTATGTGTCTACCGGCTGCTGATATTCGATTGCGGCTCCAAGGACTAAACGCTCCTTTCACTTCGAGTAATTTGATATCTGTGTGTGTACTAATGTGTAATTTCTCCCCAGGGCGACTCCCCACCTAGCGGCGCGGCCAACCCCGCCGGCCACCCCGACGCGCTTCCCCTAGAACTAGCCAAGCGGCCCGTGCTGCCCAGCGCCGAGACTCGGGTGGACCCGCTAGAAGACGAGCACTCGCTACACATGCTGTACGACTACACCACCGTGCACGCCTGGTTAGTAGCAATGAAACGTGGCTTCCGTGGAGGTCTGTGCATCCGCGCGTAAATTTGACCACGGAAAGTGGGGAAACGTGTACCGATTGTATTTAAATACTTAGTAAATTATATATTTTTATGAGAATCTGAGTCTGGCTGAAACGCCGTTGATAAACTAATGTGTGCCAATGCTTTAAATAGAAAAGCACTTTGCAGATGAAAGTTATTGGTTGACCATAACCTAAAATAACCATAATCCATCAAAACTAAAGACATAACTTATGTCTTTAGTGTCGCTGGCGATATGGCTGTCCGATTTTTCAACTTGTAACATTTAACAATTCAAATAGTAAAGCGAATATACACGGACTCGTCGACAAAGATTCGTACGTCGAGAATCACTATTCGCCACAGCAGAGCGCTATACCGCAAGCGCAGCGACAACATTATAGTCTTTGTTTGTTGTGTTCATATTGCGGTCACATTATACATAAATATTATAGGTTTCTGAAAGATTTTTTTTTTGTTATAATATGAGGATACTACATTAATCGTACTTTACATCGCGATCTTAATGTTACTTTCAAACCGATTCAAAATAAAAAGTATGTTAAATATATATGCAAAGATTCACTCTCTCTTTGTGGTCCACTACTATTGAATCGTTCCATCTCTGAGCAAAAATACACCCCTATGTGATCCAGTGCTATAGGGCTATAGGGGCTATACGCCCTTGTTACTCAGGGTGTGATTATCGTGTATCGTGAGCGAGGTGTGTTTGTGTGGCAGGCTGGAGCACCCGGTGAAGCGGTTCAAGTGCCAGACGTCAATGTTCCGCGAGGAGCTGGCGCTGGGCGCTAGCTCGGGCGCCGAGCTGTACCTCGGCCACGACCACACGCGCATGCCGCAGCCGCACGAGCGAGTCCTCAAGCACGAGAAGATAGACCACGTCAGTACCCTACACTGTCCAACACCTCCGCTGTTATGAGCGCTCTCAACCGTTTGGCTCTCGCTACTAAATCATTGTACGGAATGATCTTGCTGTTTTTGCTAAGCATTAGGCTGCACATCTATGTAATTTATTTAAATAATATAAACGCAAGCAACGCTTTATCTTCGGAACCCTTAATCAGATTAAATAGATAACTTAAAAACTACTGATCTTCATCCAATTTTAATGGGATTACATGAGAAGCACCAGCTAAAGAAATAAAAAATAAAAAAATGATCATCAATATCGGTTCACCTAGAAAAAATAAGGTCGAATTAAGAACCTCCTCCTTTTTTGAAGTCTGTTTAAAATTTGTTGCCAACCATGACCCGTTATTCCGGCAGCTATCATATCTGTACTCTCTTTTACTAAGATTCTAACACATCCAAACCGGTTGACGTGTATCGGAATTATAAGTAACATACCTAAAAAAAAATTATATTTAGAAAACTATATTTTATGGAGTTTGTTAAATAAAGATGACGCATAAAACAATAAAATTAAGATGGCGCTTTGTTGTACAGGACGACACAAAAGAGTACAAGAACCTGTTCACGTCGAACGGACTTTGCCCCAACCTGAAAGATCTCGAGCAGATATTTGACAACTCGGACGACGCGGCCAGCGGGGATGAGACGGTAAGACTTGTGAGTGTACCCTTCTTTATTATACCTGTAGTGTAGTGCTCGTTTCATATTTAATTAATATGTGTGTTACTTTCAAATTATTTCGAAATAAATGTTAATCAGTAATATCTTTCGGTGTACCATATCTGCGCAAAGAACCGCTATTGACTCTCGCTATCTCCGAGCCAGAGATTCATCCATCCTTGTATCGTTAATGACATTCTAGTATTAAAAGATGTCCCTATTTTGTATGTAAAAATTTGCTTACAAAAATGAAATGTTTATACTTAAAACTATTCAAGGCAACGAATAAAATTACATGTCGCCGTTAGCTTAAATCAATGTTATCGAAAATGTCGGCCCGTTTATCGGAAGTCCACTGCGAGATGGATGCCCACGTGTGTCGAGTTATCGTGGAGTGTAGTCGTGCAACGTGTCGTTCCGTGCGTGCAGCTGGCGGTGTCGACGCCGCCCGACTCGAACAAGTCGTTGGAGGAGTCCCGGTGCGGCGCGGCGCGGTGCGTGCGCGCGGAGGAGCTGTCCAAGATGTTCCCGACGCCGCCCTCCATGGAGGCGCACGCGCAGCCCTCGCCCGGCTTCTGCCTGCCCGAGGACGCCACGCCGCACCGCCTCGCGCACGGCTCGCCGCACCAAGACCCGCCCATTGAGGTACGCACACGCACACACACACACACACGTGCACACTGTGGAGGCGCGCGCCACTCAACAGGTCCTAATACAATTACCCCCTGTTCTAACGACCTTCAGGAGGTGAATGCAATTCATCAGTTTAACCAGTTCCACGGAAAGCACCATGAAGATGACCGTGAAAAGTATGTAGCACGGTTGGCCGTGTTCACGTCGAGGTTACGACGTACAAATTACAATCGTTCTCGGCAAGTTTGTGTTGTATTGTGTCGTGCATTAAAGCACATTGAACGAGCGCGGGAGGTTTATGTGTACTAAATACACATAATGATGTTACAAAACTATTGTCAAAAGTATTTTTTTGTTATGTATATTTTTCGGACATCCACGATATAAGTTTTCGAGCTTAGTGTGGGGCTGGGAGTGCGAAATCATTTGTTTTATGGTTTGTTATGAATGTAAAATAATCTAAAATTACTTCTTGAAGTTGACTTTCAATTCAAACAAAAGGAAACCGACAATATTTAAAATGTCGCGAGTGTTAATTTCTTTTCCGTATCATTAATGGGGTGTATTTCAGTTTGATATGGGAGTCCCTACTTATGTCAAATGTATGAAATATATTTGTGGAGGTGCGTGCATTTTACACTGAATTTCTAACGGTTACGCTAGCTTCCGAGATGAAAAAAATCTAACATCACGCAACCAAGAATTACATTTACCATAACCTTAATAATACCCAATTTTAATACCAATTTTAATTATGTATGATGTGAAGTAATAAAATGCACACGAGACGATCGTTCGTTGTACCGTAGGACTGGTCGTACGTGTTCAAACCTCCGACGGTGTGCAAGTACGTGGGGTCGTCTAAGTACGCGGCGCTGGCGGCACTGCCGAGCCAGCTGCTGCCGCCGCTGGCACTGCCGCCGCACGCCGTGTACAGGCCGCGCGCGCGCGACGCCGCGCCGCTGCGCACGCGCACGCCCACGCCCACCAACGCCACCGCCGCCACCACCGCCAACGCCACCACCGCCACCAACAACGCCACCACCAACACCACCATTAACACCAGGGAACACCACAAAATAGGTATTCATTATTCTCGAGTTGCGCGAGGTTTTTTATAAAGAAGGACATCTCTGAAATCCAAATTTCGTTTCCGATTTAGTAGGACATATATTTTTTTAACTCTTGATCATAATATGTTGCTTCGCCGCGTTCGTCATGTTAAAAGTAGCCTCGTGTTAATCGTAGGTAAAGCTAGATCCAACGTAAGGCTAAGCTCTCCATCAGGCGAGATAACGGTTAAACGCTAGCCTATTTATTGGTCACAAACTTTACCTCTTTATAATATTAGTATAGATAAAAAAAAAGATGCGTGCGTTCCAAATTGTATTCTAATTCGTTCAGCCGTTACAGCGGGAAGGGCGTGTAGGGTGTAACGTATAATGTAAGTATGTTCCAGGCGTGAAGCGGTCGCTGTCCCCGGCGGCGGAGGGCGGCGCGGGCGCGGGCGCGGGCGCGCGGCGCGGCGGCGCGTCCCCGCGCGCGCGGCGCGAGCCGGCCGCGGCGGCCGAGGCGGCGCGCGCCGTCGCCTGCCCGCTGCTGCTCAACGTGCTGCTCGCCGACACCGTGCTCAACGTGTTCCGGGACCACAACTTCGACTGCTGCACGCTCTGCGTCTGCAACGCCTCGCCTAATGTAACTATAACACTTTATTCGCGTGCCCTGGCCGCCGCCCATTTGTTCGAGGAATTATATGTAAACGCGTTTAGGCTGCAACCCGTGTGTGTAACTTTCCATCGGCGCCCTCGAAAACCATTGGACGTTGTTTTTGGAACGGAACCGCCCGTCACCTGGGGCTATCTCCGTTTTGACTCATGATGTGGTTATTCGGGTGCGATGATGAAGAACCCGAGATCTCTCGGCCTGCGATTACTTACACCTGCCCAATCTATTTGTTTATTAATTTATTTTTCCTATTCGACCAACTTTCAATAAAATTTAGCACCGCCACGCGCCAGGTAATCTGACGTTGCAAAATTTTATAGCACGTGCCGGCCGTCCTACGTGAAATTAATTGATGATGTCACCTCTATGTTTTGCAATACACTTCAATTGAAATGTTGTATTGATCGAAACTAAGTTAAACATTGCGTACATTATTTGAGTAGATGCCTCGCTGCGTCAATAATAGTATCGATGCGATAGTATGTCGGGCGCGGCGGTAGTGTAAGTGTTCGTGTGCGGTGCAGGCGGTGGGCAACATATTCGGCGCGGACGCGGGCACGTACGTGGAGGGCTGCGCGGCCGAGGAGCCGGCGCGGTGCACGTGCGGGTTCAGCGCCGTCGTCAACCGCCGCCGCGCGCACCGAGCCGGACTCTTCTACGAGGTACGTACACTATTTTATCACTATTGCACCAAACTCAACTAATGCATAGCTATTGAAGAGTCTCTTAGCTCGTCGTTCAATAGATTCCAAAGCCTCCAGCTGGTACCTAGCCGATCCATCCCAAAGGTCGCCACAGTACTCCATACAAGACCGAACTCGAGCCTGATATAAGTTAAGCAGTTTTGGCCTAGTGTGAAATACCGCCTAACCTTCAATAGAATGCCTAGCTTTGCAGCAGTCTTGGCTTTAGATTCTATGTACAACCCGAAGTTAAGATAAGAAGTGAGCGTAACGCCCAAAATTATCAACTGTTCATGTTATCAACAATTATAATTATCAACCTGGTCACAATATTTCACGAGAATCGGCCGAGAAATGCCACCCGGAGAGGAGAACGACCGGCAATCCGGACATACGAAAGCAATTTTGTCCGAGCGGAAACGAAGACGGTTCACGCTCGCTCTTTCAATAAAGATTCGTTTTTTCGAAACAGGGAATTTATCGTAAAAGTCTATTCGGATATAAACGTTATTCGCTACCTCTACCGGGAGCGAAAACCGAGGGGGCGGGTACGCCGTAATCCCACCGTTCACACATTAATTTCGCCGGAGCCGCGGAACTTACGGCGCGAGCGGACAACGCTCAGGTTCGAATAGGCCTTAATTTAGTTCGGGGGAAGGGAGGGACTATCGGCTCACCGCTCGAATGTAAGACGTCGCATGTATCGTGTTCCCAGGACGAGATGGAGATCACGGGGCTGGCGGAGGAGCCGGGCGGGCGCGGCACGGGCGCGGGGGCGGGCGGCGGCGCGCTGGGCGAGGTGGCGCGCGAGGTGCTGGCGGCGTGCGCCGGGCCGCCGCCGCCGCGCGCAGAGGCGCTCGCGCGCGCCGCACGCGCCGCCGCCGACGACCACCACCACGACGACCTCGCCGTCAACCTGCTCGAGTCAGTACACGCACACACACACACACAATCTAACAGCCATCTAGTCGTGCCGGGTAGTATATGGTGGTGCGGCGAGAACCGTTTGACAGACCAATTATAGTACAAATCACTAATCAAATAATCCATTTTAAAAGTATTATTTTTCAAATAGAACCCTACGGATTCTAACTAATTAACTGGAAGAAAAATTATTGCCTAATGGATAATTCAGCTTAATTCTGTAGTTATGTTAAATTCCATAATGTAGTCAGATTCGTGGCTGGAGTATTATTACACTCGCTCTGTTATGCATTGCATAGCTTTGCACGATATCCCGTATACTCACCGAAAAACTAACATTGAGTTCCATCCTAACATTCCACCTTGTATGTTGATTTGATACACGCAGGTTCGAATGTTAGGGGTTTTTTTTTAATGCTAAATAGACAAGCAATTGACCACTATCTCACCTGACGGAAAGTGATTATGCGGTCGAAGATGTGGCATGCTTGCCTAGAAGATACCTGTTCACTCTTGATTTGAAGACTCCCAGATTGTACCTCGCAGGGAACAATGACGCAGGCAATGGCGTACGGATTGTGAACGTAGAAGTAAACCGCTTCGAGCGAACTGGAGGTATGTCATCCATAAATGGATGTCGTTTGACAGTTTGTCTGGTTGTTAGATGGTAAAATGGGCATGGTAAAATTAACTTATGTAATTCCTGCGCACACTGTCCAAAATGCAAACGATAGAATACCGATAGACATGCGACCATATGCCTATGACCGAGGCTCTGCAACTCAATCAGCTTACTATCGCCAATAAGTCTTTTTGCCCGTCGTCGGTCAATAGGTGATGCAGTATCTACAACGATATTTGTAAAAAATCTCGTTATTCCTACACTAAATGTTGAAGGAAGTTCTTCACTAAATTTACATATTTGCTTTGCGGCCCTCCCGCGCAATTTTATATAATAAAATATGATACAAACATGTCATATTTGCTTTTAACTCGTATTATTATGCTCATCTGTTATTAAATATCCAAATTGTTATTAGATACACGGACGGCGGCGCGGCGGCGGCGAAAGCATTGGTCGCGGCGTCGGGCGGCGCCGGCGGCGGCGTCGGCGCGGGCGGCGTGCACCGCTGGCCCTTCATCGGGGCACGCGCGCCCAGGTCCTCGCGGGACGTCGTCAGGTCAGCAAGGAACATTTGTACATACCTTGCATTGACACTAATCGTAACTAGATTGAAAGCGATGTTTTCGAGTTAAATTTTTTACAAAGACGTTCAATGACGAAAAAAAGCGCATGGAGGGCGGACGTAGCCGATAGCATTGCGAGGTCGGATCGACCTCGCTCTGAACTTTCGTTCAGCGTGGGTAATCGGCGGCGGAGGCGCCCCGTGATACAGAGATTATGAGATCTGAGCACACATAGGCCCGGATCGTTCGTCGGCCTCCAGGAGCTACCGTAGTGACGCGGCGCGGGTGTTGCGTTCGGCAGATTGATGCGGCGGTTGCGGCCGCTGCTGCAGGACGCGATCCAGAAGCGGTGCTGCGGCGCGCGCATGTGGGACGGCGTGACGGGCCCGCTGACGTGGCGCCAGTTCCACCGGCTGGCGGGGCGCGGCAACGAGGACCTGTGCGAGCCGCAGCCCGTGCCGCCGCTGCTCGTGGGCCACGACCGCGACTGGGTGGCGCTGGCGCCCTACGCGCTGCGCCACTGGGAGCGCCTCGCGCTGGAGCCCTACTCGTACCCGCGCGACGTGGCCTACGTGGTGCTGGCGCCCGACGCGGCCGCGCTGCACGACCCGCTGCACGCCTACTTCCAGCACCTGTCCGCCGCCTACGAGGCCGCGCGCCTCGGCCGCCACCGCCCGCTGCGCCGCCTCGCGCGCGACGGCCTCGTGCGCGCCGCCGCCGCGCCGCCGCCGCCGCGCGCGCCCGACGACTGGGCCGGCAACGCGCCGCCCGGCCGCGCCGGCGACTACGTGCGCGCCTACGGCGAGGCGCTGCGCGGCACGCTCGTGCCGGCGCTGGCGGCGCTGGCGCTCGACCGCTCGCTGCTGGAGCCGGAGCGCGGCGAGGCGCGCGCGCCGTCGCCGCCGCCGGACGGCGAGGCGGAGGCGCCGCCGGCGGCGGGCGCGGCGCCGCCCGGCTGGGAGGAGGAGGAGGAGGGCGGCGCGCCGGCGCTGGTGCTGTACGTGGTGGAGCCGCCGGCGGCGCAGGCGCACCGCGCGCGCACGCTGCTGGCGCTGCTGCGCCTGGCCGCGCGCACGGCGCACCACCTGCACCACCACAACCCGCTCGTCAAGGTACGGCTTCTACTACGCTCGGGGGACAAATAAAACTGCGTTTGAAAATGCAGAGCTTTTTAGGTCTATGACGAACGTAAGCTTAATTCGACATACCTTTTTCTACCCGACTGCGCGACGCAGAGGAAGAACAAATTAGTGCGTGTTCCTTGTGGTATTATGGAGATCAAACGATGAGCCGATTTTTGATGACTCGGCCGACAAAGCGATCTGTCTTAATTTTACTATTGTCTCTGCATAATGTCAGTAATACAATTCCCGAATTTCAATTGGACGACATACGAACGATATACATAAAGGGGGGTATCATTGAATAGGCATTTTAAAATATATTTTATATTTCGTTTATCATTTGACATTAGAAACGCGGATATTGAGGTCACGAATCAATCTAGCCAATAGCGTGCATTTTGATATTCTGAATGCATTTTATCATTGAAATACCGAATTTAAAAATAATTTTATACCATTGAAGCCATATAGCAATTTGCATATTGCGTGTCGCAGATAATATCCCTGGAGTCGGTGTGCGAGTGGTGGGGGCTGGGCGCGGGGCCGGGCGGCGGCGGCGCGGGCGGCGGAGGCGCGGGCGGCACGGGCGCGCGCGCGCTGGCGTTCAGCGTGTACGCGGGCGCGCGCCGCCTGCTGCAACACAACGCCAACGGCAAGTCGCTCACGGGCTTCGGCACCGCCGCCGCCGCCAATCTCTTCCTGCACAACAAGGACGTGAGTACCCACCGCCACCACTGTATCTTACAAATCGACACATCCTGCTTAGTAACAGAGCCTCTGGCAAACAGATACGATACGTGCCTAGTACCTAAGTGACTGTAATTATGTTTTTATCTCAACAATATTCTAAAATACTTTATACATAATATATTACATAATGTAATAAACAATTATTAATTTCTAGAATAACACTAGCTTTGTGGGCAAGGACACAGCAACTGAGTCAAAATCATTTCTACATTTATACTATAATATGTGAAAAATAAGCCGATAAATCGCCGCACGCTATTATCTCTAAATTGTACTAGCTGAATCAAATTATTTATTAAGATTTGTATCTATTCATATAATTCTCAAAAATAAACATTTTCTCAATAAATTTTTATATTTCAAATTGATGTCAATGTCAACTTCATCTAATTATGAACATATTGCCCGATGACGAAAAAAAGCGCTTGGAGGGCGAACGTCGCCGGGCGCACTGCCACGACGGATTGTCGTAGCTCGGCACTCGTGCCGCGTGTGCAACTGGCGGTCCGATACAATACCGTCGATTTCAGACGATTTTGATCTGTACATAATTATTATAGTAAATTTTGATCTATATGCTCCAATTAATTTAAATTTTCAACTGCAATTAAATGACAATGTATATTTTGATCTGTTAAAATTGTTATCAGTCCAGTTTCGAAATACTCTTCTTAATACTAATGTAAAGTCGTAACAATAGATTTATCTCGTATTCAACTGAGAGTGTGCACAATACAAAACGTCGACGTACTGTGCCGCAGGAAAAGAACCGCGCGGCGTACCGGCTGTTCTCGCCGGCGTGGGTGCTGTCGGTGCCGCGCGCGCTGGCCGCCGTGGCGGAGACGTGGGGCGCGGGCGGCGGCGACGGCGCCGTGCTGTTCCTCGCCTACTGCCTGTCGCACGACCAGCGCTGGCTGCTCGCCGCCGCCACCGACGCGCGCGGGGAGCTGCTCGACACCGCCGCCATCAACATACACGTGCCGCACAGGTATGTACTCGCCACGTGCCGCCCTCGCCTACTGCCTGTCGCACGACCGGCGCAGTGCGTAATGTGTGCTAGTTCATAATGTGTTAACGTGTGTGTGTTGGTAATTCCAGATCGCGGCGGAGACGGAGCGGCGGCGCGCGGCGGCTGGGGCTGACGAAGCTGATGGATTTTACGCTCGGCGTGATGAGCCAGGCGGCGCAGCCCTGGCGCCTCGTCGTGGGACGGGTGGGACGGATCGGCCACGGGGAGCTCAAAGGTACCTCGATGCTCCACATCACACGGCTTCTATAATATACGTTGTTAAAGCCTTCTTCAATTAACAAACCGAATAGATTTTTAAACGTTCTTTAGTATCATCATTTATTTCATCATCCCTACATTTCGTTTATGGCTAGTAGTTGACCTCAAATTTTTTTTTTTTATAGGCTTTCGTACATTGGTCATACCATAATTAGAGAGCAATCATACTCCGACTATCACATTAGTGACAAGTTAAATAACGCAAAATGCTGTTATGTATGGGCAAACTAAAACGGAACCTTGTAAATTAGGATTTATGAAGAAAGTTTTTAGCCATAAAAAAAAGTTCGTTTAATGTATTCTTATCCTAAGCTTTAAATTGAATAGATTTTGATTAGATGAGGCGTCTGTAAAGTGGCTGGTAGAAAATAAGAAGGGCCTGAAATGGGCCAATTTTTATGGGATTAAATAAATTTATTTCATAGAATATAAGAATAACCGGTGGTATTCGATGAGAGAGAATAAATTCGGAATAAATGTCTATTCTATTAAAAAAATACTGAACACACAGGTGCGAGGTTGGCATTCAATGCGGTTCGTTTACAAGCAAATCAAAAAAAAAACAAAATCAAAAATCAAATCAAAAAATAATTTAGATATCAAAATTCGATTTTTAATTTAAGCGTTAGCTTTTAGCTTTTCGAGCACGGTCGACGCTCTTTAAATGGTATCGAAACATGGTTTTGGTCGTGGGGCAGGCTGGAGCTGGCTGCTGTCGCGCAAGAACCTGAGCATGGCGTCGAGCACGCTGCGCGAGCTGTGCGGCGCGTGCCGCGCGCTGCCGCCGGGCGGCGCGGGCGGCGGCGGCGGCGCGGGCGGCGGCGCGCCGGGGCTGCTGTCGGCGTGCCTGGTGTCCACGGAGCCCGAGCCGGCGCTGCGCCTCATGGCGGACCGCTTCACGCCGGACGAGCGGTTCTCGCAGCACTCGCTGCACAGCGCGCTGCACACGCCGCGCGACGTCACCGCCACGCACATCCTCGTGTTCCCCACCTCGGCCACCACGCAGTCCAACCAGATGCCGTTCGAGCCGCCGCTGGCCAACGGCGAGGACAACGACATGATGTTCCTCAACGTGGACATGGGCGACGAGGACATGGGCGAGGAGAACATGAACGACATCTTCTCCACCAACGACATCTTCAACTCCATGTTCTCGCAGAGCTCGCCGCGCCGCGACGCCGACGACGCCGCCGACAACGCCGCGCCGCAGCACGCCGCGCCGCACGAGGACGCGCAAGGTACCACACCTGCCTACCGATCATTATGCTATTACATTTACTCGTTACCTAATACTGTGTGGTCCGGATTTTTTTTATTTTGATTTGGTTTACAAATCGAATGCAATACTTAAGTTTAGATATGTAAACAACATATTAATTATTACATAATTTTTTTATTTTATTTTTTTATGCGTAATAGGCAAGCATTTGACCACTATCTCACCTGATGGAAAGTGACGATGCGGCCGAAGATGTAACATGCTTGCCTAGAAGATACCTATTCACTCTTTTGACTTGAAGACTCCCAGATTATACCCCTCGGGGAACAATGACGCAGGCAATGAATTCCATTCCTTCGCAGTACGGATGATGAACGTAGAAGCAAAACGCTTCGAGCGAACTGGAGGTATGTCAACCATAAATGGATGACGTTTGACAGTTTTTGCAAGGGTATAGGGAATTCGGTGTCCTTGAAAAATAAATTTATATTTTAAGTAGGGATTGACTAAACAATTTATGCAACAGAAGATGTGGCAATATATTCTACAGTGGCCGAGTAAGACTGATACGTAGTTTCCAAGTATTACATATGGAACGGCAATGTGAATGCATTGACCTTGCTATCGGTCGCCACTTTTATAATTTAATTACCCGACTATGAACCAAAAACGAGGCTTACGATATAAGCACCGTATGTATGTATGTTCGTTTGTTCCCTGATATAGTTCATTTCAAAAATATAAAACACATGTAAAAATAAAATAAATTAAACGCAAGCAAAGCTTAAAAAAACCGACATCACCGCTTTATCTTCGGAACTTGTTCAGATTTAATGTATTAAACACGCATTATTGACTATAACTCAAAAACTAGAGATCAGACCTTGATCACATTTCAATGGGACCACATGAAAAGCACCAGCTTTCAAATAAAAAAATATTCATCAAAATCGGCTCACAACGAAAGAAGTTACTGAAGTTACAACTAGAATGTAAATGTATGTAGTCCACAGAATACGCATTATTGACGATATTTCAAGAACTACTGGGAAGATCTTGATCAAATTTGAATGGGACCAATTAGAAAGATACATCTTTCAAACTAAAAAAAAAATTTCTAAATCGGCTTACATGGAGAGGAGTTACGAGGTAAAATACATAAAAAAATACAGTCGACTCGAGTACCTCTTCTTTTTTTGGAAAGTCGGCAAAAAAGAGTTTTTTTGTTTTAAATTGACAGATGTCATTTTATGGGTTAGTTATAGTTATAGGTTTAGCAGGTTTTAAGTCTTCAAACTCTCGTCTCGTATATGTTATGGATTTTTTTTAATTTTGGGTAACCAACCAGAAGGACGGGTTCAATGCAAACCTAGCCTCGGCTAGTTTATCATGATTGTGTTGACGAGTGACGTGTGACGTGTGGCGTGGCAGGCGAGGCGGTGGGCACGGTGCTGCAGCAGCCGCTGGCGCTGGGCTACCTGGTGTCGACGGCGCCGCTGGGCGCCATGCCGCCGTGGTGGTGGGCGGGCTGCCCGCACCTGCGCGCCGCCTGCCCCGCCTTCCTGCGCTCGGCGCTGCACCTGCACGCCGGCTCGCTGCACCAGACCGACGACTTCGGCCTGCTCATGCGCCGCGACCACAACGCGCACCCGCTCGACTCGCAGCTCACCACCGACGTGCTCAGGTAACACCTACCTACCTACCTCCGTGGAGCCTTAGCCTTATGGTCAGAGACGGCGTGCTCGCCGACGTCACTCTAGGTGATGCCTGTTCACTCGTCACTTTATTACGCTCGCATGTTTTACTTATCGGGAAATTAGACTTTGAATTTGAACAATATTGATGTTTACGAATGTGACGTACCCCACCTTTGAATGCTACGACTGATCGGAATACTTACAAATTTTTTTGGCTTCGCCTTCTAAAACTGTATAATTTAATCGAAATTATAATTTGTACGGTAACGATGTGTAAACACGAGAAAGCTCAAGGGTTTCAATGAAGAATTCGGATACCTATATGCGAGATTGACTTTGAGCTAAATACTGAAATGAAAGAAATTGAGATGTGCCGCTGTTACAAATAAAGTAGAAATGATCGTACCGACTCAAAAACGAATGGTGGGCGCACGAGTCTTTGTTATCGTCGAAACCTTGTTTGATCTCTTGATCGAACGAGGAACTCCACCTCTATTATTAATGTTCCCTGGACGTTTGCCTACCTGTGTTTTTCACCGTTCCAGATACGTGTTGGAGGGGTACAATGCGCTATCGTGGCTGGCTCTGGACGGCAACACGGCGGACCGCGTGTCGTGCCTGCCGCTGCACATGCAAGTACTGATGCAGCTCTACCACACGGCCGCCGCGCTCGGGTGAACTCCCACCGATTCCCACCTGCCGCCCACCTTCCACCCACTCCTACCGCCGATCTATACTCCAAGCTCCTCGCCGCTCCGTCTCGGTGCATAGTGTCAGTGTTATGAAACCGAACACCATCTACGTAAACCGACCGACCTTTGAATACCCGAGTGTCTACGAATCACGACGAAAGCGGACGCGACTTCGACACCACCCGTTAGGATAATTTAGTCTCGCTGGAACAGAAGTCGGGGAACACCTTACAGCGAGTTAGTTAAAAAATTTAAATAGACTTATTTTTATAAATAAATCTAGCGAAGACACAATCTCGAATGAAGGCAGTCTGTTCAATTTACACTTATATTGAAATATGCAACTGTTGAAATATTGATCTCTTTTTACCAATTTTGGTTTTGGACGATGTATTGTCCTCTTTGTAAAATGGATTATGACAGTTGTGATAGGCAGCAGTAGTGTGCGACAGAACGACCTAACGTTATAAATCAATTTAGCTAAATCAACTCAATTATCATGTGTTCGAACTGTTGGGTTGTCTTGTCGTATAACAACCACTATAAGCAATGTTCGGTACTTAGATAACTTATATTCTAACAATTGTGATTAGTGCTTCGGAGGAAGCTTGTTGTTTAGTGTGTTGTTCCTTCAATGTTTGATAATGGGGCTGTTGTCGAGCATGATATGTGGCTATTGTGTAAGAAGTATTGTTTGAACAAATTTTAAAATAGATCAACATTGCGTTGAACCAGGCAAATATTAAATAGTAATATTATAGCCGTGATAGTTTTTCACCATTGTATAATACCATGAAACAAAAGGTCCAATTTGGCGTACTATTTATACAGTATATGTATGAGATTCTTTACAAATTGCATTTCAAACAATTCGGAATTTATCGCCTTGTCATAAAATTAAAAATACATGTAAATACTAAAGTATTTCCAATGTATTCCATAATTCAACCACACCAACATTTTTATTAGTGATTCAAATATTTAATAGAATTGCATTCATTTTCTCGTTTTATTTATTATTGAAAAACACCATTTGTTTGAGTTTAGAGAAATATACATTTATATTATAGTATGTATGTTTACAAGTGGCCTAATATATTTTATCTCTGATAGGCCAGTGTTGACCACTATCTCACCTAAGTGACGATGTGCGGGTATATATTCTGTTTCATACTTCCATTGCAGTCTTGTCACTACAGATCCACACTTCCTTGATCTCTCTCGTTCTATAACTTCCATGAACCTCATTTTATGTAGTTTAGTATGCATTTTACATGTTTTAAAATGTTTTATGTATTTTTCTCATTCATTAACGTTAACTTGAGACTGCATTATTATATGCAAATCCCATAAAGTATTGAAATAAAGTTGTCTTCAGTGTCGGTAAACGCTCAGAGTTTGCTCAAAACACAAGTCAGTAGTAATTTTTGTGATATGTCATTGCTTTTCCTATCTGCCCCTAGCAGCACAGAGTATATTAAGAATAAATTATAACACAAGGTTTATTTTGAATATATTATGTAATTATTTATTTTCATAACACTGAGACATTGCTAAAGACATTCGAACATACATTGAATGGTATTTCAAACTTGTCACACGTTAAGACATCACCTGCAAGTAATTACGTCACAAGCTATGTGCTGTTGTAAAGTTACGTTGTTGCTATATGTATTATGTAATATATTTTTCGTTATTATATTTAAACCGGTATGAATTACCAAAGGAGTTAGATATTTGTAGTGTTTTAGATATTTTTTACCATCAATTTTTTTAACTTTTAAGTACCTAATCGTCCACATTGACTCAATCATTTCATTTTATAACTAAGGAACAGGAAAAATGTTACTCATTAATTTAAATGTAATTTTTGTACAAACTTTTTATGTTATTAAATCAAATTACTTTCGACATTTTTACCACGATTTGTGAACGCGAATCAGGCTTTTAACATCTTTAGGAGTTTTTATTGTTAGACAAATTAAATATTGATGATAGCGGAGCGATATCACTCGATTACATTTTAAATCTGGGAACAAGGCTCAAAGTTGCTTCTAATTGGACATTCCACATTGCATGGGTGATATCTAAATTGATAACCATTTTGTATCAATCGTTAAGATCAAACCATGTACAGTGGCTACAAACTAGTAAATATTTCTTATGATGTAACTAACCTCCGATCAGGAATAATTAGGAACACCAATAGTTTACTGAATAGTTGACTAGTGTTAAAGAGAGCTCTTTAGATCATGTTTGATGTAGCATTTGTATAATTAGACATTTGTCGTTTTATAAAAATATTACTGATAAATAAATGGAACTGCAGAAGCAACTGTGCTGATGTTGATTCGTCGAATCTCCGACAGTAGTTATATTAAATTTTCTATTTTAATATATTACTTAAAATGTAAGGTAGAGGTATGCTGTGAACGTGTAATATAATGCCTGTCGCATACAGTTGTCATGCTCGTTCTATTTCTAGCATTGATCAAATCACATTACATCCCGTGGACAGATTTCGTAAAATCTAAAATTAAATAACTAATTTTGCTTGAACAAACAACTGGAAACGAAGTATACATTATTTTTTGTTGCCTAGTACCTAATTAATGTATGTATGCATTGAGTGATGTTAGGCAATTGTACAGGTTTGTGTTGGCGCGCACGCGCACTTAATAAATTATTTAATTGTAGAAGCGCGGCGCGACTGCACCATAACTGAATTATGCCTAGTTGAAATTGAAATGTTTTAAATGTGTTACAACATTTGAGAATATTTAATGATGTTGTATATAGTTTATATTTTGTTTTGTAAAAGGTCATGTGTAAATATAGTGCGTAGTTTAGAGAACCGTTAATTATTTGCCTACATTGATGCCGATGCCGATGTGAACGAAGCACGTTTTAAAGAAACCACTCGTAATGTTGTACAGTTGTTAAGCGAGATTTTAACTAGAATTATAATTACTTTAAGATTTCGTTTTTGTCATGTTTTGTTACTGTGAATTTGTCAATTTTTTAGGGAATTGGGATTGTACTGTATATAAACCTCACCACTTTGTTTTATATTATTCTAAGCGGTAAATCTGATGATTGATGTGGAAATAAAATTTTCTAAAATGAGCAATCATTAGGGATTCGTAAAACAAAATTAGTATAATAATTGATATTAATATAACTTTATAAATAACTGTGAAAATAGGTAATAATAATTATGAATAAAATATTACATATTTATGAGCACTGTTTTATTGATTTACTAATAAAAAAAGAGCCATTATGTGATACTGCCGTTGAATTTATCTAAACGAATCTGTCTTTAAAAAGGTATTTTTTTTCGAGGCAAAGTTGCAAGGCCGCAAATTTTGGAACATGTCAAGAGTGCAATTGATTGCATTTGATGAAATAGCATACAGAGAGTGAATTAGTCCAAATGTAGGATCGACGTCCTAAACCATGAAAATCGGGGATATCGAATTACCACTGTTTTCTGCTTTAATTTTAATTAAAAAAAAATGTTAGCATTTCAATTGTTTTGATAACCGAAATGGCGCAGGTTTGCGCCGTGTGTAGAGGATTCGATCGCCGGCAGGAGCAAAACTTTTTAATGGAACATTTTTGCTTGTGGTTCTGAGCGTGGATGTATATTAAATATATACTAGCTGCGCCCCGCGGTTTCACCCGCGTTGATAATGATGAAAAGTGATGATGATGAAAAATAGATGTTGGCCGATTCTCATAGATACCGGATAAGCACAAAAAATTTCATCAAAATCGGTCAAGCCGTTTCGGAGGAGTATAGCAACGAAAACTGTGACACGAGAATTTTATATATTAGATATATATATATATATATATTATATTGCATGACGGAGAGAGCGCGCAGCAATTACGAATTAATTGTACCAGCCTTTTTACCATCCAACAACAAGACAAACTTCATCCATTTATGGTTTTGCTTCAATGTTTATCATCCGTACAGCAAAGAAGTGGTACACAATTGTCTTTGTTCCCTGAACGAAACTAGTCTTATTGGACTGGACTGTAGAGTTAATTATCTTGTAGGCAAGCGTGCTACATCACTTTTCATCAGCTGAGATAGTCGTCAGACCCTTGCTTATTAAGCATGAAAAAAGCTAGTGTAACTACGTGTGACGCTGTATTGAACGGTAGGCGTAGGTGGTCCGTATCAAACTTATGATGAACTTAATGGAATGTATGGAACTAATAAGTTGTCACATGTAGTTCTATGAGCGAATGACGAAATTACTGAGATCATCGATATAGGTAACAAACCTACAGTTTAAAAAAATCCTTAACTGGGGATCATCGATATATACCCTATTCCGATGCTGGGGATATCTTAGATCTTACCAAGGATGTTGTAGCTAAAGTAATGTAGGTTTGTTTCCTATCTCGATGGATCTTACTCATCTATACCACCACAGACCACAAAAATCCTTTCTGTGGTCTGTGGCGATGGTATAACTTATCTGTGGGTAAAACGGAGGGATTGTCTTCGGTAATTGTATTCTGTGGTTGGTGGTTTATATCATAGAGGAACTTTTGTTGTAATAGTATTCTGTGGTTTATATACTCTTTGGTGGCGGTGATGAATAAGGATTTTTTTATTTATAATATTAAATTTTAAATGAATACATACATACAATACAGAATTTTACACAAGTCTAGTAGTACTTATTAAAACGACTGGTGTAACCACGACTAGAACAAAAAATAAAGGTTAAATCCACTAAGTGATTACGAACAGGACGGGATAGCATTCTACGATCAAATACTCGAAGGTTCAAAGCTTCCGACCACACAACAAAGAAGTCAATCGACATTCCAGTCCCGACTGGTTCCTTATGTTCCATCACCAATGACAATGAAGATTAATGAAAAGAACTTGTGCGCCTTCGCGTCCTCAGCAACGCCGGTGGACCGCGAGGGCTTGCTGGACATGCGCGCAGAAGTCGGCAAGAGCTACCAGCGTCGGTGGTTCACGCTTAAGGGAAACCTGCTGTTCTATTTCGATAAAAAGGGAGATAAAGAGCCGATGGGAGTGATCATACTGGAGGGATGTACTATTGGTGAGTTTGAAAGATCTTGCTTCGATTTAATTGTAGAATTAAGAAACGAGACCAGAAGGACCGTCGCCTGATCATAACTGACACTCCAGCCTGTATACATCTGCAGTGCCATCCAGTACTTTGGTCCTTCAGCAGAAGCCCCTGGATTGAAAGATCTTAACAACTAAGATTTTTTATCTGTAGATGAGTTGGGCCTCCACTCACCACTCATTGCCTAGAAGTGAATTGTCATGATCGCTACCAGTCTTGCAGCTCCATGTAGGACAATACATCACCTCTAATCAATAGAAATTTTCTCTAACTATTGCACACCAAGAAAAATAAGAGAAATTGTAACATCATATCAGTACAATCGGAGGTCTTATCGCTAAGCAATAATCTTTTCCAGACATGATTCATGAAGATCGATTCATGTGGTTTTTTAGCAAAAAAAGCTTTCCTGTCTTTAGATACTGCACAAAATACACATGCGCTCAAATACAAAAAAAAATGATGCTTGAGTATATTTTAAGTATTTTATTGATATACTTAAAATATAATATCAGTTTTATTGGCTTAGGCGTCTGTTGTCGCTATGAAGTGGATAAGCGAAATGCATAGATTGTCTTGTGTGAGAGAGTGAAAAAGATTGTTAGAAACATAGTGCTAACTAGTTACATGTACTAGGTACATTATGCGAACTAGCTTTGGCCAAATGACACAAGGCCATATGTATTATTATGAATGTCAATACATTAGTCCAAAGTTTTTAGAGAACAAAGAGTTTGGCCTTACTTATGAGGATAACCATTGTTAAAAAAAAACAACATATTACCTTCCTGCTTGGAATAGCATCTATTTATGTACATAATAATATGCAACTTATTTTTAGTGAGTTGCCCAATATTGTGTTAGAGAAGCAGTGCCCGCATCCTTGTTCCCCGAACAGTATAATATGGGAGTCTTCAAGTCTAGAGTGAATAGGTATCATCTAGGTTAGCATGCTTCATCTTCAGCCAAATTGTCACTCCAGCAGGTGAGATAGCGGCCAAATGCTGAAGAGTGAGAAAAAAGAAGAGTGTAACTTTATTTTTAATTACAAACTTACTGCCTTATTTTTTCAAATTAGACCACTTTTCTTTCTAAAATGTCATCAACATTAATAATGTGATTGAAAAAATAACTTGAATAGGTTTGAAAAACAGTAATGTGTTTGTGATGTACATGGTTACTATGAATAAATAAATATCAGTTTGATGAAATGATTAAGGACTAAGTGCAACACATGGAGGGAGTAATACAATTTTCATGAAGACCTTGTCATAGTATGTGCCACAAATCTCGTCCGTTGTTAAATTAGAATTTTGCTTGACACAATTTAATAATCTGGAGATAAATTCCAAGTTTTGTGCTTAGTTTTTATTAAACACAGAACTTGAAAAGATAAATCTTATTTTCTAGAAAATGTTTCATAAAGTTGCAACTTTAGAGCCTGTATGAATTAATTTAATACATGTGTAATTTATATTTAACAGGAATGTAACTAACAAGTTCAGATATTGTTTTAATCTATCTATATATATAAAAATCAATGCCACTTTTCATTGTAATTTTATAACTCAAGAACGGGCTCACCTATCCAAACCAAATGTTTAGGCTTTGTTCGGATTATTTATTCGATGGTTTATTTCAAGTTTGCACAAAATCGGTCGAGCGGTTCTCCAATTATCACACCCCGGCGAATCCAGGGCGGATCGCTAGTATGTTATATAAAAAAATATATATATATTAGTTGGGAACTACACTGGACAAAATTTGTTAGTGAACACTTATTTTGTATTTTATCTAACAGACAATACAAACAATTTTTTCCAGAGCTTACAGAAGAGGAAGCATACAGCTTCAAGATAGTGTTTCAATGTGAGGGTGGGCACACTTACTACTTGTGCACTAACTCACAGGCCTCTATGTTGTTGTATTTATTTATTTTTTATTTGAGACTAAGCTAGCGTTCGACCACAATCACACCTGATGGAAAGCGACGATGCGGTCGAAGATGGACCACGCTTGCTCAGTAAATACCTATTTACTCTCTTGTAATGTGCTACAAACATGGTTATCTAACAGACAATACAAACTATTTTTTCCAGAGCTTACAGAAGAGGAAGCATACAGCTTCAAGATAGTGTTTCAATGTGAGGGCGGGCGCACTTACTACTTGTGCACTAACTCACAGGCCTCTATGGAGGCGTGGATGAAGGCGCTCGCCTGTGCCAGCTACGATTATATGAAGCTTATGGTAGCTGAGCTGCAGCGACAGTTGGATGAGGCTCAAGGTAATACAGAATACATAAACATAAACTCTTTCACAATCACAGCTCCACACTTAGTACATATCAGTTTAATTTACAAGACTTTTTAAAATTCAATTGGTGGATACTATATGACTACCTGTTTTGTGTTAATCTCTCTTACTAATCTTACTACTATAAATATGTACATATAACCAGTTTAGTCAGAGGGTCAGACAAATAATACTGTACTGATTTTGAGAAGACTGTTTGAGCTAAAGCTTTTGATTATAGACCGTGGGCCGGTTGTCGTCAACTCTACCTCATCGAGTACCAAGATGAGACCTATATGGGGGTGTCGTGTGTAAAAAGTTATGCTAAAAAAATCAGGGTTGCCTGTTCCTAGCCTGGAGCATTTTGTGCAGGGGACAAAAAACTGATCCATTTTTTTGGTGAAATTTACCTCATCGAGTACCAAGATGAGACCTATCTGGGGGTGTCGTGTGTAAAAAGTTATGCTAAAAAAATCAGGGTTGCCTGATCCTAGCCTGGAGCGTTTTTTGCAGGGGACAAAAAACTGATCCATTTTTTTGGTGAAATTTACCTCATCGAGTACCAAGATGTGACATATGCCAATCGATAGCCCCGTTCTTCCTTCTATTAAAAAAATTGGGTTGCCGGCCCTAAACCTGGAGCATTTGTTTTTCGGCCTACTTTAGTGTTCAGGCATCAGAAGTAAGTTTTATGAAAATAGCATCAAAATGATATATTTTAGTTATTTAAACAACAAAATATTGTAGAAAATGATGATGCGCATCATACAATTGACTATTAAGTACTATCAGAAAGAAAGTGTCCTCACAGTGAGCCAAAACCGTGGTGGCGGAGAATACAAAACTTTGTTTTACAATTACAACGAGTTTTGATAGAGCAACAAGATACCATATATGGCGATCGATAGTTCTATTCATCCTTTTACTAAAAAAATTGGGTTGCCTGGTCTGATTTCGAAGCACTTGTTTTTTGGCCAAGTTTAATATTAGGGCGTCAAAAGTAAAATATTTATCAAAATCACTTCTAAATTACATATTTAAGTAGTGTAAACGACAAAATATTGTAGAAAGCAATAATGAGCAACGTAATTTTGACTTTCAAGTCCAATCAGAAAAGAAGTGAACACGTAGTAAGATAAAACATAAATCACACAGTAAACAAATCATATCATGCAATTACAACGTCTGTTCATTGAAATGAGATAAATAATGTGTGGCAATTAATAGCTGTACTCATCCTTTTATTAAAAAAATTGGGTTGCCAGGCCTTACATTAGAGTATCAGTTTTTCGGCCAAGTTTAATTTTCAGGCAAAAAATTACCTCATCGAGTACCAAGATAAAACATATGCCAATCGATAGTGCTGGTCTTCCTTATATTAAAAAAAATTGGTTGCCGGCTCTAAACTTGAGCATTTGTTTTTCTGCCTGCTTTAAAGATCAGGAATCAGAAGTAGGCTATATGAAAATGCCTTGTTTAGTTGTTTCAACGACAAAATACTGTACAAAGTAATAACATGAAACATACATTTGACTATTTAGTACAGTCAGCACAAAAGTGAACACGCAGAGAGCAAAAACAGTTATCCACAAATTTGGTATTGTGCACATATTACGAGTTTTGATTGTGTACTAAAATACAATGTATAGCAGTCGAAAGTTCTATTCATCCTTGTATTAAAAAACTTGGGTTGCCTGGCCTAAATGTAAAGCATTTGTTTTTCGGCCTATTAAAATATTCAGGTATAAGCAGTAGTTTTTATGTACAACATGATATCTTTTGATGATTCAAACGACAAAACACTAACGAAAGCGATAAAAAGCATCATACATTTGACTATTTAGTACTGTCAGAAAAAAAGTGAACACAAAATGAGCAAAACAGTAATAACGCCATATACAAAACTATACTATGCACGTGTTACGAATTTTGATTGTGTACTAAAACACAATGTATAGCAGTCGATAGTTCTATTCATCCTTGTATTAAAAAACTTGGGTTGCCTGGCCTAAATGTAAAGCATTTGTTTTTCGGCCTATTAAAAAATTCAGGTATAAGGAGTATTTTTTATGAACGACATGATATCTTTTGATGATTCAAACGACAAAACACTAACGAAAGCGATAAAAAGCATCATACATTTGACTATTTAGTACTGTCAGAAAAAAAGTGAACACTTAGTGAGCAAAACAGTAATAACGCCATATACAAAACTATACTATGCACGTGTTACGAATTTTGATTGTGTACTAAAACACAATGTATAGCAGTCGATAGTTCTATTCATCCTTGTATTAAAAAACTTGGGTTGCCTGGCCTAAATGTAAAGCATTTGTTTTTCGGCCTATTAAAATATTCAGGTATAAGCAGTAGTTTTTATGTACAACATGATATCTTTTGATGATTCAAACGACAAAACACTAACGAAAGCGATAAAAAGCATCATACATTTGACTATTTAGTACTGTCAGAAAAAAAGTGAACACAAAATGAGCAAAACAGTAATAACGCCATATACAAAACTATACTATGCACGTGTTACGAATTTTGATTGTGTACTAAAACACAATGTATAGCAGTCGATAGTTCTATTCATCCTTGTATTAAAAAACTTGGGTTGCCTGGCCTAAATGTAAAGCATTTGTTTTTCGGCCTATTAAAAAATTCAGGTATAAGGAGTATTTTTTATGAACGACATGATATCTTTTGATGATTCAAACGACAAAACACTAACGAAAGCGATAAAAAGCATGATACATTTGACTATTTAGTACTGTCAGAAAAAAAGTGAACACTTAGTGAGCAAAACAGTAATCACGCCATGTACAAAAATAAAAAAATAACATGTCATCATCAAAAGATATCATGTCGTTCATAAAAACTAATCCTTATACCTGAATTTTTTAATAGGCCGAAAAACAAATGCTTTACATTTAGGCCAGGCAACCCAAGTTTTTTAATACAAGGATGAATAGAACTATCGACTGCTATACATTGTGTTTTAGTACACAATCAAAATTCGTAACACGTGCATAGTATAGTTTTGTATATGGCGTTATTACTGTTTTGCTCATTTTGTGTTCACTTTTTTTCTGACAGTACTAAATAGTCAAATGTATGATGCTTTTTATCGCTTTCGTTAGTGTTTTGTCGTTTGAATCATCAAAAGATATCATGTTGTACATAAAAACTACTGCTTATACCTGAATATTTTAATAGGCCGAAAAACAAATGCTTTACATTTAGGCCAGGCAACCCAAGTTTTTTAATACAAGGATGAATAGAACTTTCGACTGCTATACATTGTATTTTAGTACACAATCAAAACTCGTAATATGTGCACAATACCAAATTTGTGGATAACTGTTTTTGCTCTCTGCGTGTTCACTTTTGTGCTGACTGTACTAAATAGTCAAATATATGTTTCATGTTATTACTTTGTACAGTATTTTGTCGTTGAAACAACTAAACAAGGCATTTTCATATAGCCTACTTCTGATTCCTGATCTTTAAAGCAGGCAGAAAAACAAATGCTCAAGTTTAGAGCCGGCAACCAATTTTTTTTAATATAAGGAAGACCAGCACTATCGATTGGCATATGTTTTATCTTGGTACTCGATGAGGTAATTTTTTGCCTGAAAATTAAACTTGGCCGAAAAACTGATACTCTAATGTAAGGCCTGGCAACCCAATTTTTTTAATAAAAGGATGAGTACAGCTATTAATTGCCACACATTATTTATCTCATTTCAATGAACAGACGTTGTAATTGCATGATATGATTTGTTTACTGTGTGATTTATGTTTTATCTTACTACGTGTTCACTTCTTTTCTGATTGGACTTGAAAGTCAAAATTACGTTGCTCATTATTGCTTTCTACAATATTTTGTCGTTTACACTACTTAAATATGTAATTTAGAAGTGATTTTGATAAATATTTTACTTTTGACGCCCTAATATTAAACTTGGCCAAAAAACAAGTGCTTCGAAATCAGACCAGGCAACCCAATTTTTTTAGTAAAAGGATGAATAGAACTATCGATCGCCATATATGGTATCTTGTTGCTCTATCAAAACTCGTTGTAATTGTAAAACAAAGTTTTGTATTCTCCGCCACCACGGTTTTGGCTCACTGTGAGGACACTTTCTTTCTGACAGTACTTAATAGTCAATTGTATGATGCGCATCATCATTTTCTACAATATTTTGTTGTTTAAATAACTAAAATATATCATTTCGATGCTATTTTCATAAAACTTACTTCTGATGCCTGAACACTAAAGTAGGCCGAAAAACAAATGCTCCAGGTTTAGGGCCGGCAACCCAATTTTTTTAATAGAAGGAAGAACGGGGCTATCGATTGGCATATGTCACATCTTGGTACTCGATGAGGTAAATTTCACCAAAAAAATGGATCAGTTTTTTGTCCCCTGCAAAAAACGCTCCAGGCTAGGATCAGGCAACCCTGATTTTTTTAGCATAACTTTTTACACACGACACCCCCAGATAGGTCTCATCTTGGTACTCGATGAGGTAAATTTCACCAAAAAAATGGATCAGTTTTTTGTCCCCTGCACAAAATGCTCCAGGCTAGGAACAGGCAACCCTGATTTTTTTAGCATAACTTTTTACACATGACACCCCCATATAGGTCTCATCTTGGTACTCGATGAGGTAGGGTTGACGACAACCGGCCCACGGTCTATTACACTCTAGAATAAAGTATATTTTGTCAGCGTCATCATTATATCATGAACATTACTTGATGACTTATCTTCCACTATTAAATATTAATACCACCAGGTATTAATCTAGTTTTAAAGTAAGTCTGTTAGTCTGAATACAGTCAATGCGGATGAAGTCCAAGAGGAAATATAATTTTACCTCTAATGTTATATTTGTATATTATTCAATGTGCAGAAGAAGCAGCAGCAGAAGCAGCTGCGCTTGTTACTATTACTCTTCCTGAAGAGGAGCCCAAGGTTCCTCCCCGGGGGCAGCGATACAACCCCTTCAACAAGGTGGGGGAGGGGGAGACCAAGGCTGTACAGGGAAGTAGACATCGTGAGTATAAGTTGTATTGGTTACATGTTTAGCATAACAGAAGTAGGTCTGTTCCTCTCCACTGTGAAACATGTCCTTGTGGCACATATGACTAATGTAGCGAGATATATTATTTTTCAGTTTCTATTTTAAATTATGATTAATTATGGATAGTATGATGAAATAAATATAATCTGTGGTGAAGCTTTTTAATATGTCAGCTGTTGTTAAGTTTTTCAGTAAAAAAAATTAAATTAAATTTCAAATCAAAATATATACTTAAAAATGTCGGGTTTCGGCCACTGGTGTCATGACTATCCGTCTAGCGTGCGTTTTGCTATTTTGAATTTGTGATGCATTTTATCACCATTTAAATTTCATACCATCATGTTCATTAAAGTTCTTGTTAACGCGGCCACCAAGCTATATGGCGGAGCACGTTTGACGTAATTGCGGGTTAAGAAGGATGCTGGTAGATCGAAGGATTAGCGGGAAATGGTGATGATGTAGTGGACTGTATTTGAAAGGGGTTGAAAACGAGTGACTAACCTGGGTATCCTCGGGTTGACGAGTATAACTGCGGCACCCCTCGGTCTCCTGGTGTTCTGGAGATATTCCTGGTAGTTGATCAGGCGTCGTCGTTGTAAGTTATATGTAGAACTCGCGGCGCGAGCGCGGGTGGAGCCGTTAGTACACGGCTTCCAGATGATGTTCACAAATTCCAAAGGCGGTTGGGACAGGAACGTAAAGCGCGGTAGGTAATCAATATGGCGGTGATCCGTAGTTGAGAAAACTAACGGACGTGCGGAAGCATCCACAGTCGACAAGGGACGACCGCAGACTGCTCGCTTAAGCAAGCAGTACCCTCATCTACCACGAAGTGATAATTCCAGCGAACGTCACTGTTTTCTTAGGAAAATGAGGGTAGGAAGGAAAGAAAGGAAGCGCCAATAATTAGAATTTTTGAATTAGAAAATAATAGGATAGGTGTTTTATTTAAAAAAAAACTTGAGAAACTTTAAATAAAAACAATTTTTAAATCTCATGCATCCTTATTGTCAACTCTGTGGGAAAGTTGTGTGCGCGGTTTTCGAGAGCGGTAATAACCAGCTACCACAGCTAAAGTTCCATAGAAATAACCAGCTTGAACATTTCAGACAAAGAGAACGTGCGTCCCGAGGCGACGCGCAAGAAGGTCCCGTTCCGTGACATCCACGCGGCGTGCGGCCGACGCATCCTCGCCGACCGCGCTCGCTGGCGGGCCGCACTCGGCAAAGAGCGGGACACACAACTGATACAACTCTAGTATGGCGGGGACACGCTGGAAGCTCACACGGTACTGTGTACAGGGCTGCGTTCAATGCCTACAAGATTGTTGTTCGGTTATTTTTGGTGATAACGTCTTATAAATCTATAAACACCGGCTGCACGCACGAAAAAGTGTCACGTTCCGTTTGAGCCTGAGCGTGCAAGCGAGAGCGTGAGAGTTTGACTTCACGTGCAACTTTTCGCGGGAATTCTCATGTGTAAAATAGCAACCAGAAACACTGAACGCAGCCCTGCTGTTGGAGTAATAGTCGGGAATGCCAGGACGCGCCAGTCCACGTTACAGACCTAGCGAAGACTCGGTCGCCGCGCCCTGGCATTCTATTCTGTAGTTCCTTTGATATTTTGTACATCGGTTTGTTACTGTAATTATTATCTGACGCGTGCAAATATTATTTATGAATTTACGAAATCACTTTGCTAAGAGGGAATTTTACACTTTGCTTAGAGGCATTTGGCTCTAAAGCATCTAGTTCCTGTATCTACACGTAATATCCTTTTCCGTCGCTAGCGTCGAGATAGAGCTATGCAATATGTATATAGTATGTACTACAATGCAAGCGATGTATCTCGCTCTAGAACAAAGACTTCTTCTAAACACGAAAGAGACGAATCTTCTTTATTTGAATTCATTTTATTTCCTGAATATGCACACCATACTGCACAAGGATATGAACTATGTTACTCGAGTACTTATTATTGCTTTACATATCTACATAATAAAAACCGTTAAATATCCTAATCAATTTTTAAGTAGCAATATAAACTCTACTAGTAGTACATAAGTTATGGAATTGAAATGTAATGTGTTATTAAAGTTAAGGTTATTTATTTAGTTATTATGTTGAAGTTACTATTATTGTATAGTAGATGATTGTGATGTCAAATCATACAACCTTACGAAAAATGTATATGTATCAAAAGGTCTCGTTAGTTCACACTGTTGGTTTTCGGAGGTAAACTTGTTTTGGTTATTACAAATTAGAGTACGTTTAACATATTTTATTTATACGTGAAAACAACACTTCCGCCTTAGTTTTTATTGATTTACCGTACCATTTAAATTAGTCACTTTACTAAATTCACTGAATGTTACTAATAAGATTATTGTGTATTCAATCAACAGTATTAGATTTAATGAAAATAGGACATTCTATTTTTGGAGATAGTTAAATCAATTATTGTTACCGAGTGTAGGTAGGTATGTAGTAGCAAAGAGTGAAAGTAGTATTTGTACTTATGCACATAATATAGTAATATTTTGATATAATCAATGATAAAGTGGTTTTATATAACAGGTGATATATTAGTTAAGTATTCAATGATAATTCTTTAGGATATCACGTTATGTTTGATTATGAACATATAATTAAGATATCGCAAGTTCGTACATACTCTTCCTTAAGTAGGTATACATAAATACAACATAATTATTTATTTATGTACATATGTATTTCAAACATAGCATAATTATTGTTGTATACTTCGATCACACATAGATAGATACCGTACTATATGACCCACACAGAGCAAACTCCGCCAATATTTAAATTTTAACAGTCTACATAGTGACGGTTGAGCGTCGGTAGTGTATCTTTGTATTTGTGATCAAAGGTAAATTGTTAAGTTATGTTTTTGCTTGCCAGAAGTATTTTAGATTATTTAGGTTATACTGTATGTACTGTTTTATCAAGATTGCCTTATTATATGTTATATGAATCAGTAGCTAGGTTATGTGTTGTATTATTGAACTGCCTGAATAAATTGGTTCCTTTATTAAATGACTTTTCCTCATATGTACCATTCTAGATCTTGGTTGTTTACTATCCTCGACTACATCATCACTTACCACTAGGTAAGATTATAACTCAAATGCTAACCTGAGTTTGTTTTTAATAAGATTAATTTGTAGAGCTACGAAAATGTGTTAGAATACCTAAAGGAAAATAAAATAAATTTCGTATTAAGTACATCGTTTATTTTAAAAATCTTTGTTATAATAAATTCAACACTATACAAAGGCAACTTGCAAAATCAGCCTCTTAAAATATGTTAAAGATTTCATACAAAATGATCAAGAGCTCCATGCAACGAACATTTATTCCGACTCTATGTTAATAAACTTTTGAAAACATGAACACAATCTATTAGGCTGACTGTACAACGCGTTGTCAGATATGCACACAGAAAAAGAAATAGTAACATAAGTTATTTTTATATATTCATATGCACATAACTCGTAACCTAGTTATACAATATGTCCATATAGTAGAGACGCGTAATTACAATGCGGGTTTTGGTATTTCTTTTCTTCATTTTTCTACGCAACTAGATAACATTGAGCAAAAAAACATCCTCTACGATGCATAATTTACACGTGCAATTAAAATTTTGGACTGTCATGAGTGATAACTGTACACAACGAGGTGAAATCCGGAGATTGGAAGACGAATGCCCAGGGTTATGGTAACGTAGGGTTAGATATATACCACAGGGCTAGGTTACACGGATTAAATAATTAAACTTACATAAATATAACTAATAATTAACTTTTGCCTCATGTGTTAGATGCGCTAATTTGCGCGTGCGTCGGCGGCGCTTTTGAAACTGATGATTTTATATGATTTCCAATACAAAAATGAGTTTCTTTCAACGCATGCGCAAATGATCGCATCGAACTAAAAGTTACATATTTTTTCATATGAGTACATGCGCGATAATTCCATTTACTGTGCGCGAAAATTTCTGTGAATGAATTTTATTCCTTTATGTATATAATATTTCGCACTCTTGCGTGTTTGAGTATTGTATACTTTATAATCTAAATACTTTTATAAAGTTTATCTCAAAGTGGGAAGGCTAGACAGCATCGTCTCAGGAAGAATCACAAATTAAATCTTCACAATAAACTCAATAAATGAAAACATTAAATAACTAATAATCCATAGTTACGTTTTCAATACCTAAAGATACAAGTATAAAATATGAAAAATATTTGGTAACAATTAGAATAAAACAAACAAAAAGATTTCTACACTATGTACAGGGTGTTTAAGTTAAGAAGTCGCATCACTAACCGGACATCTAACGCTAACTTAGGCAATTAGTCATTCACAAACAGCGCAAATTAAATATTATAAAGAATTAAATAGTCCCTTAACTAAGTTAACATACAATCATGGACATACATACATTTGTGTGGTGGGGTGGGTGGTAGGTAGTCTGGCCACTTTTAATACATTTTATACAAAGAAGGGGTTATATTTGGTCTTCGAGTGCAATATCATACGGTACATGCTCAGTAAACATTAATCATCTACCACTAATTAATGATAAAAGTAGTCAAAAACTCGATATTTTAGCCCTATAAAAACTGGATTCTCAATCCACACCATCTAGTTAACACCTAAGTATATTTAGGTAGAATTGTATCAAACAGCTACATTCGTAAACATAGAAAAGCTCAGTAAATAACGTGCAAAATTTAATTAGTATCAAATCAGTCGATTAGTTATAATTTTATTTCTTATATTATCGTCATAGATACAAGCAGTGGCCAGGTGCTAGCGTGGTGGGTGTTCCTAAAACTATCGCGTTACTTTGGACCTAAGGGTTCAGATGGAGGGAACGCTGCTCGTTCAAGTTTCGAATCGCTTTTTCCGCTCGGCGACCATTCCGACGAGCGGGCGCGCGGTCGCTCGCTCGCTCGCGGAGCACCGACGTTGCGTGTTTAGTTCTGTGGACAATATTATTTACATCACAAATTTTAAGTACTATTTTTATCCCACGGGTGACGTTTTTGCCCCAATGTCTAATGAGATGCTTTGAAATTAATGACTGATATGTTTTCGTACCTTCAAAAGCGAACACTGAGGCGATTTGACGAATTTTAAAGCCATCTAAATTGTGGCATATTTTTCTGACATTCGGTTATGGTATGGGTGTGAAGCAGTACCTGTACGGGCGATAGCTGCAGATTTCTGGTGTTCTCCGTTTTCGCAAATTGTATCTTCGCCGGGCGCGAGGGCCGGGCCGCTTCCAGCAACGGGCTCGACCGTGACGACTTCGCCTGTTGCACCGTATATACAATATTGTAGAAACAAGAATGAAGAATAGTAGAAGAATAGAATATCGAGAATAGACCTTGAAGTGTGATGAAAACATAAAATCATACAGCGTGCAAATTGCGGTCACTCTTGCCAGGAACTAACAAGCCAGAATTGTAAATTCGTTAGCGGAAATATATAAAGTTAAATAATTTGTATGCGTTAAATACTAAACTACAACAAATAATCCAACTTCACGCATAATACCTTAGAAATAGCATAATTATTCTATATAAAGCTATTATCACCACCAATACATCCACCTTATTCACAAATAATATTAGAATATTATTACTCGTTATCGCCTACAACACCAGGAAACTTGCAATTTACTCAATTGAATCCCTAAAAGTGTACAAGTAAGACCCAAATCTTTGTCATTTAAAAGAAGATTTCCTTAAAGTTTATCGAGTCAACATCCCATCGAGCTATCAACACATCCATACATAACTGTCATAAGCATAGAAAGAAATATAGATTTAAACAGATTGTTTCATGAATCCCTGCGCTGGTGAATAAGTCCAAAAATAGGCCAAAGGTGTTCTATTTAGGAGTTAAATTAGGCATTAGCAGTATAACTTGTGTTGTGTTAAGTCCAGATCGCCACGCTTGAGGAGGCTCGTGGCGGAAAGTAGAACTAAGTCGCGGAATGAGTGCTCGATGTGACGTCATTTTACCGGGTTGCTATTTACCGGGTAGAGTATATATTCTTTTCTATGGTTTTAACTGTCTACCAAAACAGGTTTTAAGTTCTATGCATTACGCTTAGAAGCACTTCTCAATAGTTTATTTCTTGTGTTTGGTATCCTGATGACGGAGTCATGACACCAGTGTTCTGGTATAATATCGCGTTCATAACATCAAGAAATTGTGTTATTGAGCTTTTAGAAACAGCCATTTATGTATAACTAATTGGGATATTTGTTTTTTTTTTCGTGCTGTACGGACGACCTCAGTGTACCTACGTGGTGTCACCGCCGCGTCTCCATTGAAGAAGGAGCACCGACTGTCCCGAGACTTACACACTCACATATATCGTAACTGTATCGATTACAAATAAAAGGGCCTACTGCTTAAAAGTAAGTTCACGCGGCGCTGATTTCAATGCGAACTTTTTCGACATTTGTACCGCACCTTGACGTGAGTTGGGACCTCCTCCGTTACGTATTTAAGTGCGAAACTCGCGACTGTCCGGCCCTTATGAAGAAAGAAACGGCTCGAACTAAGACCTATGATAGATCCGCGATTGCGGTTTTCAGTTTAACGAATATCAATCAAAAAGAGTAGGTATTTGTTTGTTTGTATCAATGGCATCCTCAAGCGTGCGGCCGTAGGTTACCGTGGTGTGCACCGTGCACCGTGCACCGTGCCTACCTGCGTGGTGGGAGCGCTGCCACGAGGCCGCCAGCTGCCGCAGGTGGCTCCACAGCGGCGCCTCCTGCCCATGCTGTTAGTGCACCCGTATTACCATCACGATAGAGACGACTACCGACCGCGACTATCTGGCTTTTTATATACAGCACCACCAACTTATTATGGTGCATCCACACATGCCAAGCGGCTCGGCCGGCGGTCAATCCGGCGGCCAAGCCGGCGGCCTGGCCGCCGGCATTCAAGCAAAAGAGGCAAGACAGCCTGAAAGCCGGCGGCAAACCCGGCGGCATGAGTGGATGCGCCCTTAGAATCCCAGTCTAATTAAAATTTAAACGCAAGCAAAGCTTAAAAAATCGACTTCACCGCTTTATCTTCGAAACCGTTGATCAGATTAAATTAATTAAATACGCATTATTAAGAATTACTCAAAACTACTGGTCAGATCTTGATTAAATGGGACCACATGAGAAGACCAGCTTTCAAATAAAAAAAGAATCATCAAAATCGGATCAGCTAGAAAAAAGTTCAACGATTCCTTATTTTGAAGTTAGTCAAAAACTACCGCTAAAAAGTAATAAGAATTATGTGACAAAATTTTCCCGCCGTTTGTGACATGTCATTCCCGGAAAATTGTTTGATTAATTTTCACAAGAAAATTCACATTAAGAGATGGGTCAAACGCTAGCCTATCTAAAAGATATAAAAAATATGTCTATAAAGTATAACGGACATATATTTAACATTATAATTTATTATGTTATATTATTATAATTGATAATTGATGAAAATCTGGCGTAGCGAAACATAATTGCTCCTTTGCCATTTATTGTTAGTACTATTTATTTATGACAATTAATAAAAATAGCTCTTAAGAAACAGGTCGAGTCTAGTTGTATATATCATGTTTTAACTACATTTATATTATTTCGGTATACGTATTTACAATGACGACTTGTAAACGTTTATACAAAATTCTCCGGAAAAAGCCAAATAGTCGCGATCTACCAAATAACTAAATCTAAAGTGATATAAATAAGTATTTACATAAAACAAGAATATCTAAACATTGATAAAATAATGTAGATAAAACATATTTTAACCTGAATTTCTATAAAATATGATATGATCGAAGATGTGTTATGTGTACTTTTAAGTGCAGTATCCATGCCAAGCGTGAGACTAGCTTGAAATGGTGCATGAATTGCATGAAGGCATATATAAATAGAAATACTATAGAACAAAATACGTGCAGCAAGTTTCAGTGTGTATTGTCAGGGAAGGCAGAAATCTTAATTGCAAGCAGTGCAAATAAAGGAACCAGATTGCAAAGAAAATTAAAATGATAATTGACAAAAGTGTAAAAAAAAACATTCTCACTCTTGCTTCAATGTTGGATTGTGCGTTAGGTGCTTCGAATCTCGGTACAAAGATTTTTAGTCGCAAAGATAAATTAAACATCAGTAAAGTTACCAATAACTTAACAATCATTGGTAATAATTATATGTTAAGTCTGAGTTTAGATTCGCCATAATACAATCTAGTGCTAGTCTGTTGCTGATGGATCACTGAACGACATAATCATCAGCATAGATAACTTGATCAAAGTTTAATTCAACATAGATGTAAAATCCGGACTATCTCAGGAGTCAAAATCATTGATTATAACGTATCCAAGGAGTCTAGTGGACGGAAAGTTTACGAATCAAGTGCAAACAGGCAAAGCCAGAAATATCCAATGTTGATATAATCATAGTTTGTAAGAAACATTTACAGTTCGGCCCTAACCTCTTGCAAGACGAGATACGTATGCTATTGCGACTTTTGTGCTGATTCCCGTAATTGTGCGCGAAGCCATCAAGCTGCAAGTATCTTCGCCAGTATTCGGTAAGCGGGAGCCAGGCTGTACAAGCGTGATCGTGTAGTAAGTGAAGGCAATGCTCACCGGCGCAGTATCTTCAATAAGCTGCGAGAGAGTGGACGCTTCAGAGTTTTTCATGTCGTTAGCCTCGGAGATGAGGTGCGCGCGGAGCTGCTTGTTTCTGAAACGTGAATTTGGAATGTGGGCTATTTTGGATGCAGGCTAATTACAAAGGAAAAGGATCCTAAAGAATAATCTTTAGACTAGAATCTAGATTCCTGGCTTCATCGAAAAAACTCAGCCACTTCTGTATTGTTTTCAAATTGTAATTTAATTGCTTAACGTGGTTTGTCCAAACCACAACAAATGGACAGATGGATGTTTCTGATGTGACCATCGTTTTCTCACCTGAAAGATAATGTTGTAGGCTTTTTAATGAGTACCAATTATTCAAGTCCAGCTGTGTTTATTCTGCTTGGATGCTACCAAAACGAATTGTTTGATGAATACACGATCCAATCTGGAGTATAAAGGCATAATGCTGTGACCTCTCGCTCAGAAAATACTGCTGGATGATTCTTCTTAGTAATTCTTATAAGAATAAGTATACCACACCATGTGGCTGCTCCACCCGCCTATAACGTGCTCTATAGTCGACTAAGATAATCTACCTGAAGTCCATTCATAGATATGCTCATGGGACAATCCTCTGATCTTCTTCATTCCTCGTCTGATAAATAGTGCGAGAGTCGATGAGTACCCACCTGGAGTCCAGCTGCATAATGTGACTGTGCGCCTGCGATAGCTGCTGCGTGGCGGTCGCCAGGCGCTCCTCCAGAGCAGCAGACTCCACGCACTTGATGGAATACTTCTCAGAGAGGGACAGGATCTCGCGCTTTATCTCCTCCATCTCTTGCCTGGAACATGTTGCCTCGTGAAAAGGATGTTGAGTCTGAGCATTCATGGGCGTAGCCAGAGAGAGGGATTCAAACTCAATTTAAATCAAAAACTTGAAAACTAGCTTAGAAAAATTTGGTTAATATACTTATCAGTAACCAGTTAAAGTTGGAACCTTCAAAAACACATTCTCATTACACACACAACTCTTTTTTTACTGAAAATACTACAAAAGCATTATTTTGTAATAGTTTATCGCTCAACTGAAATTGCGGCCGAGGCAACATTAATAAAGCGACATTCGAACAATCATACTTTGAGAAAAGCCAAAGATGAACCCTGGCTACACCCATAATGTATTTCCAAGGTAAAGGTTTCGTTACCAAGGAGATCCTTCCATGTCCTGATCACAGGATAGGGCGCTGCAATTAAATTTTACGAAATTGAGTAATTTGTATTGGGTACAAAAAGTTTAATAAGTTTATAAAAGACAGTTGAGTACGTATCGTAAATCGACAAGATTAGGGTAGTTATTACTTCTTGTATGAAAATACTATAACATGATAACTAAATACGTGGCAATGCAAAATTTTCTTTGCACGCGTGAAGGTTACCATTAAGGCGACTTGGTATCGAGTTTGCGGACTGGAGCCAAACTGTAGCCTTGTAGAATTGCCTGCATAGTCAGCGTGCGCGCTTTCATATATTTTTTAAAATTAATCTTACCCTTTTACAAAAAACTTGAGTTCATAACGAGGTTTGAATGTTTATAGAAACAGAATAAAGTTCATTCCACTGACGGGAACAGGAAATTTAGTGTTTTTTAGTAAAGTTTAAATATTTTTTTCCATCGAGCCAAATTTATTCAATCGTGTATCGCTGAACATATCCGAATAAAATATTTTGTGAACATTTATTACACATAAAAAAAAACTGTTAATCGACCGTTTTTAAAGGTCAAATCTTTAATATTCGTGAGGATGAATCGTCCAATTAGTTGCCTACTTCACTTTAAGTGAAAAATTTCATTAACATAGGAAATATAAATTCTAAATAACATGGTATAGGTTGATATCAAAATGGCACGCCTCTTGTAAAAATAATTGAACACTAGCCAAACCCTACGACTTTTCCCATCAAACTATGTTCTATTCCAGAGTCTAGACTAGACTATATCTAAAATACATCTCAATCTGTTCGGCCATAAGAGACATAATAATTTATCTCTCAATAGTCATATACACAGTTTCACAGCAACTCGTATCTACAACAGCAGTCTGCAGTAGGCATGTAATGATACTCACTGATGCCTGGATGAGAGCTGGCTGAGGTCGGCGTTCTTGGCGCCCCGGCTGAGGAACTCCGCCTTGAACTTGTCGACCTCGCGGCGCACCTCGCTCTCGTGCGCCTTGCGCATCGCGTCCAGCGCCGCCAGCGTCGCGCGCGTCTCCTCCGCCAGCGCCTGCTCCTTGTCCAGCCTGGAACCGAGGAACTTCCAGTCAAAATAATACGTCAACACTCTTTAAGCGACATACTTGACCGAAAACGGGTAGATTGAAAAACAGCGCAAATTCTGAATCAACTCCTATTGCCCTAAAGGTCACGTAGATGCGACCGTATCAGTTCGCTTTTACAATATTAAAGCCTCGGACTAAAGCGGTATATCTCGTTTAATATTATTGGATGGAAACAAAACGTGGAGGGCTTTTCATGTCGTAGAATAGGTTTAATCGTAGGTAAATTAATGTTTTAATTTACGGTTATTTTCGTTCGCTATATAAAATCATATTCCAGCTGCAGTTACCGAATAGCGGTGGGAGATCATCGCCGTTCATCCCAGGAGACTGGAAACTGTTCACCTTAGATAAATCGAGATCCTAACCACAAGAAAGAATAGAAGAAAATCCAAGGGCCGGCGTACCTGAGCTGCTCCCTCTCGGCGCGGTGCTTCTCCTCCATCTCGCGCACGATGCGGCGGTGGCTGGACTCCATGGCCAGCAGCCCCTTCTCGCAGAGCGCGCGCAGCTGCTCGATCTCCTGCTGGTAGCGCGCGCGCAGGCCGTCGCCGTGCGTGTCGGCGGCCACGGCGGACTGGTAGGCGCCGCGCAGCGCCTCCAGCTGCGCGCTGTACTCGGAGTCCAGCGCGGCCAGGCGGCGCTGCAGCGTGCGCGCGCGCTCGCGCAGCGCGGCCCGCTCGCGCTCGTGCGTGGCCGCCAGCGCCGCGCGCGCGCGCCGCGCCGCCGCCAGCGCGCCCGCCTGCGCCGCCAGCGCGCACTCGCTGCGCGCCCGCTCCTCCTTCAGCCTGCCGCAATCCGCAACCACACGCTCACTACCCTGCTCCACGCTACCCCGCGCACCGGCCGCCGCGCCGGGGTGTGGCGCGACAGTAACACGGCGCAGCGCCGGGGTGTGGCGCGACAGTAACACGGCGCAGCGCCGGGGCTTGGCGCGGAAGAAACACAAGGCGCCGCGTCGAAGTTTGACGCGAAAGTAGCATAAGTGTCGGGCGCCGAGGTTTGGCGCGGAAGAAACACAAGGCGCCGCGTCGAAATTTGACGCGGAAGTAACACAAGGCGCGGCGCTGGGGTTTGTCGTTGTTTTGATTTTGTATTACTTTCCAAATTACATTAGATTCACATTTAAAAGGATGCTTTTCATTTAAAAAAGTTTTTTTTATGTTATTGTATTTTTTCGTATGCAGTTTTGTGGTCATTTAACAGTAACCAAATTAAATTGACTAAAAAATTACTTAACTAATGACAGCTTGTGAGCCTCCATCTTAAAACGTGACGGACTGGAGGGCATCAAAACTTGTTGCCGTAATATTTTTTTTATGTATTGTTGTAAGGCTGCAAAACATACTTGACGTCAGAGGTATAATAGGGTTCGATTCCCGGCGGAAACACAAGTTTTCTCCTTAAGGAAAAATTGTGTTTCTGGTTCTGAATGTGTGTAGTTTGAATAGTTCCCGCATCCCCGACACGAGTCATCGAAAGTAGTATGGGGCTGCGAGTGTGAAAACGTTTATAACCATTTATAATTAGGCCATCGCGTTACTGGTTATCTATTGACGAACCACAAATTCTTAATCTAATTGATCAACCTTTTCAAAAGCGCTGCTAAAATCAATAAAAATATAAAGTGCATCGACTCGAACACATGTATCAACCGGTTGGAATACATCTTCAATGAATGTTAGGAGGTTGGAGACTGTAGATTCACCTTTGCCAAAATAATGCTTTTGGATAACCAACAGCTTGTGCCGGGTTGTTAAGGGTGCGGGGTCTCACCTGTCCAGCGCATCCTGCAGCTGCTTACAGTGCTGGCACGGGACCAACTCCTGCAGCGCCTCGACGCGCCGCCGCAGCGCCTCCGCGCGTTGCAGCAGCCCCGCGCGCTGGCCCTCCTCCCCTGCCTCCCCCTCCCCCTCCCCCTCCCCGTCCTGCGCGGCCGGCGCGAGCGCGCGCCGCACCGCCAGCGCCGCCGCCTCCGCCCGCTCGAGGCTCTCGCCGATCTTCATCGAGTCTTCACTGTCGCCGGAACAGTCACTGGAGAAGAGCGCTCGGCACTCGGTCGAGAATCGCTGGAACAGGAACACGAACTCCGCCTCGTGCGCGGGGTCCGCCTCCAGCGAGGCGACGGCGTCCTCGCGGCGCGGCGCGGCCGCGGGCGGCGCCGCCGCGCGGTACGTGCCGGCCAGCACGGCCACGCGCGCCGCCACCAGCGCGCGCTGCGCCAGCGCCTCGCCCAGCGCCGCCAGCAGCGCGCGACTGTCGGCGCGCGGCGCGGACGCGCGCGGCCGCGGCGCGCGGCGGCACAGCGCCGCCACGTCGCGCACGGCGGCGTCCAGCTCGCAGCGCAGGTGGTCGTGCGCCGCCTGCCACCACAGCTCCAGGTCGGCGCGGTCCTGCGCCGCCAGCGTGAGGCGGCCGCGGCGCGCGTCGTCCAGGCGCGCCTCGCACGCGTGCGCGGCGCGGGACAGCGCGCGCGCCAGCTCGGCCTGCACGAGCTCGGCGCCGAGCGCGTCGCGCGCCGCGGCCCAGGCGTGGCGCACGCGCGCCGCGTCCAGCGCGCCGGCCGAGCCCGCGCCGGCGCCGCCGTCGTCGCGCGCCTCGCCGGCGAGCGCGCTCGCGATCTCGGCGAGCTTCTCGCCCTTGTAGGCGTCGACGGCGGCGTCGAGGTCGCGCTGCGCGGCCTGCAGCGCCTCGAGGTCGGCGCCGTGCAGCAGCGGGTCGGCCCGCGGCGGGCGGCGCGGCTCGCGGCCGGCGCCGGCCTCCACGCGGCGCGTCAGGATCTTGGCGAGGTAGTCGAGCGAGGTGCGCGGGGCGCTCGCGCCGCGGTGGCCCTCGCCGCTCAGCCGCCGCCGGAGGTCGTCGATCAGTTGGCCGGTCTCGACGATCTCCGATTTGATCAGGCGCGCGAAGAACCTGCTGCCGTTGGAGGCCTCGAGCGCCTCCTGGATGCGGCCGACGAGCACGGCCTCGTAGGCGAGTTTCTCGGCGAGCAGCTCGAGGTTGTTCCGCTGCGTGAGCTCGCCGGCCTCGTACAGCGCCGCCTTGCGCCGCGCGATGTCGAGCAGCTTGTCGCGCAGCTGCTCCTCCAGCTGCCCGACGACCTGCGCGACGCCGTCGTCGATCTCCTGCTCGGCCGCCTCGCGCCGCTCGACGTCGACGACGCACCGGTCGACGCAGTCCTGCAGGCGCTTGCTGACGTCCGTCAGGCACTTCTCCATCGACTTGATGCTGTACTTTTTCTCGAGGCTGGGGGAGGGCGAGCGCCGCGACTTGGCGGCCCGCATGGCGCTCATCTGGCAGAGGCACTCGTTGACCTTGTTCCGCGAGTGGATGACGACGCTCTCGAGGCTCTGCAGGCGGTCGAGCAGGTGGCGCTGCGAGTGCGTGCCGACGGCGGGGGGCGCGGGCCCGTCGAGCGGGGGGCTGTCGCTGGAGCGCGACGCCTGGGGGAGAGACTCGCACGAGTTGGTGAGGTCGCGCCGCGTCTCGAGGGCGGAGGCTACTTTGGTTTCGAGGGAACTTAATCGTACTAGCATCTTCATCGGCTCGGAACTGGTGGCGCTATCGAGGGATTTCCTCCTCAGCCGCGCCGCTAGCCTCTTCAGTCGCTTCTCCTCGGCTGTGCTGTCGGGTTTCGTTTTATCTTTGGCAGGCGACGCACTCTTCGAGGGCGAATTGATCACCGGAACCGGCTCCCCCGACTCCAGCATCGTGATCTTGTTCTCCAGTTCCGTTAACTTTTCTTCTACCTCCTTCCCGAGGGTGATGGACTCCCTTCCTTTCAGAGATAGACTTCGTCTCTTCTCCCTGGATTCGGACTTCTGTATTTTATGCTTAAGCGTCCGAACCTGCTTATCGGAGGCGGTCAATTTTTGAGTGAGATCCAGTATCCGGGCCGCCATCAGGTCTATTTCGGATCTGCTGCACTGTTCCCTCAGTTTCATCTCGTTCCTGAGCTTCGTGTTGGTGATTTCCAGTTCGTCGTACATGCTGTGCGACTCCCTAAGCTCCTTCTTCATGGCTTTGATTTCCTGTATCGCTTTTAGGAATCTTCCTCTGAGGTCGTCGTACTCCTCGATGAGTCTATTCTTCTCCATGGATTCTAAATTTAAATCAGTATTGAGATTGGTGAGATCGCTGAAGGAACCTATGCTTTTTCTTTTTTCTCTCGTCGGAGACTCCGCTACCACTCGACCTTCTAAATCTCTGATCCTCGCGTAAAGACCGTCGTTCTCTTTGACGCTCTTCATGAGCCTGTCGTTAAGTTCATTGAGTTCTCGTTGTAGCTGCGCCACGGTTTCCTGAGCGGACGCTAGCTGCCGCGTGAGCAGCTCGCAGTGTTCCGTGGATTCCTTCAGGAAGTTTTGCGTTTCCGTAAGCTTGGTCTCCCACATGTTTTTGTCTTGGCTGTAGAGCTGCTTTATAGCGTCGATGTTTTCAGTCTCTTTCGTCCTCATAGCCAATTCCTCTTCCTTCTTTTGCAGTTGAATGACGAGTTCTTCCATTTTCTTCTCTTTTAATGTCGCGTCTGCTTTTAGTTTGTGAAGTCTGGAAATTTGGTTTTCAGCGGCGGTGACGTCGTTTAGAGCCATTTGGAGTTGCTTACGTAGGTCTTCTATCTGTATCGATTGCTTATCTATAGTCGAAATGTAGCTGCGTTTTCGAGGTTCGTTTGGTTTCTCGTTTTCGTCCACTTCGTTGGCGGGACGATCGACTTCCTTGTCTTTGGTAGCATCCACCTCGTCCGCTTCACACGTCGGAGGATCGGAGAGCGGCGGCGACTTATAGCATCCTCGCGCTCGAACTTTTTCTTTGACTTTGGATATTGGGGTGCGAGTGAGGATAGGAGAAGGAGGCGGTTGCGAGCCCATTTCTCCCCAATCGGCGCTGTCTCGTCGACCACCTTCAGATGCCGTTCGGTATTCCTCGTCGGAAGAAAACGGTGCGGATCGTCCAGTTATAGGCGTGACGGGTGTCACCGGCGACGTCGACGATTCCGAGGCCTGGTCGATGGAGTCATCTCGTAGGATCAGAGACAGCGGCCCCGTGTCGGGCAAGCCCGCCGTTCTCTTCATCGCCGACACCCAGTTTGCTCTGATGCCCGCCGTCACCGCTGATAGGACGATGTGTTTACCGTCCCAAGTCTGTAAATATACATTTGAATTAATTGAAAACATTAGACAAGGATATTTAAAAATAATATAGTTTGTCGAATGCTTACCTCAGTCTCAAAAGCGTATCCGTTGGTGGATCCAGAGGAGGGTAGATCGACGACCCTGGATATCCCGCTGAGGTCGATGACTCCGTCGAGCAAGCCCCTTTGTTCTGCGTGGGGGTCTCGGAAGTAAAGTAACGCTGCGCCTCGCAGCACAAACCAGTGCCGAGACCAGACATTCCCCGCGCTCCGTCTCTGCAGCCAGCCAGCTCGAGCGTGGAGCAGTCTTTCAGCGGGGAGCTCGACCCTGCCGGCTTCAGCGCTTTCGGAGTTAGCGTCTACTGTGTCAGCGGGTTCGCTGCCATCGCTTGAAGCGCTAGAACCGCCTTCTTCTGGTGGAGCACCTCCGTCAGGTGATCCGCGAGCCTAAAGCATGAAGAATCTTATAAATGTTGCGATTTTTGGAACTGATAAATTACTTAAACGGCTATGAATATAAATAATAAATTGAGCTTTTAATTGGGAAACGGAGACGCTACAAATAACCTAGACCTCTGAGAAAGTCTGACCGTTGATCCCATTTAATTTGTACAATTTAGTTTTCACTTTCGAAAGCGCCACTTGACGATGTCAGTGGTAATCACTTCGTTCAATACAATTATCAGTACTTGAAATCGCCATGACTAAATCATTGAGTGGGTAAAAACTTTAAACGCGATATGGTACGATAAGGCCGTGAACGGTGAAGAATTTGATACATTTCTCACAGAAACTTTTCTATTGTTTGTTTGAACCGATTCCTACATACTTACAAAATAATAAAATATTACAAGTCAAGGCCATATCCAGTAATAAATGTATTGTTTGAGGAGCCGCTCGCTGACGGACTTGCGAGAGACATTGATATATAGATTATCGACATTTGTAGATTTTTTGGCAGGGAAAGCACTTACTGGTAGTCGGTCAGGTGGGGGCAGCCTAGTGGGTCGCTCTAGGGTGGGTGGTAAGGCACGTCGAGACCGAGGCCTGGTGAGAGACGCCGCGATGTCGCGTAGCTGTTCGTCGTATTGCTGATGCTGATGTTGGAGTAACGGAGAACGGACACCTACTCCACCTGGATAAGATAGAAGTGAAAGTTTTTTTAAACAACTTAGTAAAATTGTATTTTCTTGTAAAAAATATTTTTCTGCGCAAAGCTATTATATTATGTACTTAAAGTAATTTACTTTGTCTTCCTGTAGCTGTTGTATCTGGCGAAACCAGTTGTATGTATAAGATACTTACTATCGTCATTGCTAGGATTAGAGGTGGGCTCCGCCCAAGTATCCCTTCGTCTGGACCTCGCTTTCTCTTCTCCATTGATCTTGTCTCTCGTGGGAGGTGACGCTGATGACACTGGCTGGTCTGTGTATACTGTAAAAGAAAAAACGTTTAGTTTGAATATTACGTACAGTGTACACTTCATATTACGTACTTTTTATTAATATTAAGTACGAAGAAATGTGAATACAAGACAGGAGCTTAAATTATGTAACACATGCCTATATGAAAAAAATTTTTAACACACATTTGACAAAAAGTGTTCAAAAACTGCTCCTTATCATGACTTTTTCGAACAGTTTATGGCTTCGCGTGATCTCTTTTGCCTTAACCGATAAGTCGCCCGAAATTGAAACCTAAACCGTGTAAGAAATATCTTCATTGCATTTTATCGGAGATGCTGTAGTTTAGTGCCCAAATTATATTTGGTAAGACGTTCGGTTAAATGTGGCGTACCGGATTGCAGATATGCGGATCGCATGCACCAAGGCTACAACCAGCAAAAGGAACCTTTCAACTTCAGCCCCTTTAATTTTATCTTATAAGCCTTAGGTAGAATCTGGCCGGGAATTGTTTTATTTATGGCATTAAATTAGGACTTTATTTCTTCCTTCCTTGTGTAAGTTGTCTGTCTGTGTAGATATGGGACTCTGTGGCATCGTACCTATAGCTTGCAAACGGCTGTAGGTAGATAGGTTTTACCGCCAGGAGCTCATATCAGTATATTTTCACTTATATAGTTATATAATAGATAGTTTTGTAGGAAGAAAGTTTGTTTTTTGGTTCGATTAAATTATATTTTTCCCTTGTTTTTATCCACGACAAAACTGAGACGGAAAAAATGGTTAGGGTTAGAGGTTATCTGCAAATCGAAACATCCCATACATCTTCAAAACAGTTTGACCGTAATGTTTTTTATTCGAATAATTAATAGGTACCTATTAATTATTCAAATAAAAAAAACATACTATTTGTGTTCCAGAGAGGCCGTCGGAGTCGGGGTATTGTTTACATTTTAGATTTTACCACTTCTCCATCCCACTACTATGTCCACTATACATTGTCGATACTCGACCCGGCTGCAGAGTATGGAGCGTTAATTCAAAGTAACCTTGTATACTATATGTACGGTGCGTACCGTACTCCTTGATTGTAGTTAGGAAGTTGTAGTAGTTGGTTGAGTAACAAACACGTGTAAGTCCAATCGTTGTTTTATTGAGTGCAATAGTTATTCGCGGTGCGGTGCGCGGTGTCGCGATGAGCACTGACTCGGATCCACGTTAACTGCTGACCCGCGGGAATGTGTGTTTTGTACGGTTTGCATAAACCGTACACTATAGGTACATATATATGTGACATTTGTATGTTGTGCATTGTACGCGGTGGTTTCGCTCCATCAACCATCCCTAGTTAATGGAGCGAAACCACCGCGGGGCACGACTAGTGTTTAATAAGCTCGATTTTAATATTCTCAAATGTTGTTGTATGACCTTCAGTAGATCGGCTAAGACTCAAAGTTATGTTATACTATAAAATTAATGATCAAGCTCTTTTTGGGACTTATTTTGTGTTGGACCTCAATCACGCCAATGCCACTGTAGTGATATAACTGAAGTTTTTTTTAACATAGACAGGTAGTGACTTATATACCAGTTAATAACGTATAGGATAGTATTAATCATCATCAGTTTTCATCGTCGTCATCATCGTCAACACGGGTGAAACCGTGGGTCGCAGCAAGTTTTATATAGCTTTAGACTCTGTGTACCTTCCATGTATACTACTACTACTACCCACTTAATTTTATAATATTACAGATAAAATCGGGATTTCCATTTGAAATATGGAGAATTGGAGACACTGGAATAACAACAACGTTGGAATAACATATTGTAGCATCGAGGGTTTACATTATCCTGATTATACAAAAAAGACCTACTTAGCTATCAAACAGAACAAACAACGCATTCACCCTCACAGCCTCACACTAAGTTCAAAGACTTGTATCGTGGGTGCCGGAAACATTCACATCACACACACATTACACCCAGAACCAGAAGCACAAATATTTCTTGGGAAGGAATTTGTGCTCCTGCCGGGAATCGAACCCAGGAGCCACGGCTCAGAGGGCGGAGACCTGTCCACTGCGCCAACTGGGTCGTCATTATATATATCACAATCTTAATCATAGATAAGCCTTGTTGGCAGTAAAGCAAGCCAAAATATTATGAAGTTCATTGGTTCTTAAATCATATTAAGAAGCAAGACCTTTAAAGGTTACGTTCATACACAAATAGAGTAAGTAGCAAGTGCTGAGTGCACGTTATTGAGTGAGAAAATTAAATATGGAATACAAAATGATCTCTCGTTGCAATAACTACAGAGATTCCTCGTTCAATTCACTAAGTCGAGCAGAAAATCGAACATCATCCACTATAATGGTACCGAGGATTTTATTGATTGAGAAAATAAACAAAATGGCGTCAACAGGTTGGCGAGCTTTGTCGGCGCAGACGCAGGATACGTTTCAATTTATCCCCCTTATAGAGACATATTATTAACTGGGTTAGCCATGAATCATCATTACGATATGAAATGAACGCATTTATAATTATCAATAGTGGATAACGATGAGATACTTCTTCAGGTAAATGATGTCCTAATGAGCTGGAGTCGGTTATTAAGCTAACATTTATTATTAGCTTTATATAAAGCGTTCAACGCGTTTTATTGGGTTAATAACGCGACTTCGACTATATCTAGGTCTCATTAAGTGGGAAACAGCTGTTTAAATTTATATATTCGTTGCTCACTACTGACACTTCTGAATATGTTTTGTAGGTGAAAGTCTGGTGAAGTCTGTATCAGTCCATTCCCCGTCTGATCCCAGCCCAAAAGGCACACGGCGGGTATGGCGATACAAGTCGGCAGATTGGGATGAGTTGCGTTCTTTTTACGCATCTTATCCTTGGCGGCAAGTATGCTTTTCTTCTAGCGATTCCTCAGTATGCGCGGATGCTGTGGTGGATGTGCTACGTCAAGGGATGGAATACTTTATTCCATTCTCAGACGTACCTCTGTCCAGCAAAGCTCGCCCTTGGTTTGGGGCTGAATGTGGTAGCGCGATAGCGCAAAAACATGAGGCCTACACCGCTTGGGCTGATGCTCGACTCCGCAAAGCTATATACGTGAAAAGAAGAAAGCCTTCAATAAAGCCGCCAAGTCCTGCAAAAAGGTCATTAAGAAGGCTCGTTTCGACCATATTAGCCGAATAGGGGCCAAACTTGCTTCCTATCCCGCTGGGAGTAAAGCATTTTGGTCCCTGGCTAAGTCGGTTGAAGCGAACTTCTGCCGTTCCTCACTGCCTCCACTGCTGAAGCCTGATGGCTCATTGGCTCACACCGCTATGGAGAAAGCAAATTTGTTTGCTTCTCTCTTCGCGGAATCTTCACGTCTAGATGCTGGTAGCGCTGTGCCCCCGAGTATATCTGTCTGCGAGTCGTCCCTGCCGGAAATCCGCATTCGACAGATCGATGTTCGTAAAGCGCTACGCAATCTAGACGTGAACAAAGCCAGTGGCCCTGATGGCATACCAGCCATAGTCCTGAGGACTTGTGCGCCTGAATTAACTCCGACGCTGACACGCCTCTTCCGCCTATCTTTGGAGACTGGTCAAGTGCCGAATGCATGGAAGTCTGCCAACGTCCAACCTGTGCCCAAAAAGGGAAGTCGTGCTGACCCTGCCAACTATAGACCTATTTCAGTCACGTCCATTGTCTGTAAGACAATGGAACGTGTACTAAACAAGAAACTCCTGGGCTACCTTGAAGCAAATGAACTTCTGAGTGACCGGCAATATGGCTTTCGCCAGAACCGGTCAACAGGAGACCTTCTTGCGTATGCCATACACATATGGAGTGAGGCCTTGGAAAAACACGGCGAAGCGCTTGCGGTATCGCTAGACATTTCCAAGGCCTTTGACAGGGTATGGCACGACAGCCTTATTGGCAAACTTCCAGCTTATGGTATACCTTCCAGTTTATGTGCTTGGATTTCTGATTTCTTGAGGGAACGGTCGATTCGAGTTGTTATTGATGGCTGCTCGTCCGATCTAATGGCAATTAATGCCGGGGTACCTCAAGGGTCGGTTCTTTCGGCAACGCTCTTTTTGCTACACATAAACGATCTGCTTAAGCCCGGTATCTTTGGGTACGCAGACGATAGCACCGTTGTCGAAAGATATATATCCAATGCACGAGCTGGAGAGGTACAAGTCCAGTCACAAAGAGAGGCTATGATTGGACGATTGAACTCGAGCTTGATGGCCGTATCCCAATGGGGTGATGCCAATTTGGTTCGATTCAATGCGTCCAAAACTCAGGCGTGTCTCTTCTCCGCCAAACGGAGACCTTTTCACCTGTCTCCAACTTTTCAAGATGTGCCAATACCGGTAGCTAACAAGCTTGAGCTACTTGGCGTTACCTTAACGTCGAATCTCAACTTTGGCACTTACATCGAAGCCAGAGCTCAACTGGCTGCTAAGAAGCTGGGTATCCTTGCTAAGGTCAGGCAGTACTTCATACCGGCGCAGCTTCTAATTTTATATCAAGCTCAAGTCCGATCGTGTATGGAGTACTGCGGCCACCTTTGGGATGGATCCGCTAAATACCAGCTAGAAGCTCTTGAGTCTATTGACCGGCGAGCCAAAAGACTCATTGGCGATAGTAAGCTAGTAGAGTCAAAACTGCAAAGTCTTGGTCACCGACGTAAGGTAGCAAGCCTATCGGTATTCTATCGCCTACATTTTGGAGAGTGTGCTCAGGAATTACATGATATAATTCCTCCATGCCCTTTTTACCATCAAACAACAAGACAAACTGTCAAACGTCATCCATTTATGGTTGACATACCTCCAGTTCGCTCGAAGCGTTTTGCTTCTACGTTCATCATCCGTACAGCGAAGGAGTGGAACTCATTGCCTGCGTCTTTGTTCCCTGAACAATATAATCTGGGTGTCTTCAAGTCTAGAGTGAATAGGTACCTTCTAGGCAAGTATGTTCCATCTTCACTTTCCATTGATTTGACCGCATCGTCACTTTCCATCAGGTGAGATAGCGGTCAAATGCTTGCCTATCTAGTATAAAAAAAAAAAAAAAAAAAAGTTATTGGAAGTTAAGAAATTCCAAGTAATATTTACACGAGACTCAAAGCACCAAAACATCAAAATCAATAATCATTCATCACTGTTTTCGCAATATTTCAATCAACAACACGTGTGGAACGAATCAATGCAGAATGTGCGTCGGAGCAAATGATTACGTACCTAGGTACGAGTTCTTCAAGAGGCAATAATCAGGTTTGTGAGAATACTCCCACGAAGCGTGCGGTGTCGGGATGTCACGTACATCATACTTGTAAGATTTAGTGTTGAAAAAACGCGGAGTTTAATAAATATGAATGAATCGGTCGTCGCGGCGCACTGCGTGTAAATCATTGACACCCACTGCGCGGGCGCATTGTGCCGACGAGCGATGCCCATGATTCAGGCTGAAGTGTATATAAATTAGGCCTGAAGGTTTTACTGTTGTCAGTTTACCGGCTATAAATAGCAGAGCTAGACTAATTATCCCCAACACCGTGAAATCAAAACTAAAACACTGAAAAACATTAGCTGTCAAGCGAAGTATTTACTGTGCGTATAACTGAATCATTGTGATCCCTTAAACTAACTGCGGATTCGTTTTGACCAATCGATAATTCCCCATCGAAAATATGTTACGTAACTGCCTCATAAAACAATGCTTCTAATAAGGATTCATTTATCTATTACTTTTAGAGTTTCATGGTGAGTCGAGTTAGTAGTAGGTAGTCGAGCACTTGAGTTATTTAAACTGACATATATAACACTACGTAACTACTGCCCGAAGGGAAGAAGTGTAGAACTAGCTAGGTTTGTACTGAAGTACTCTACCAAGGATTAGTTGAAAAATGCCACTAGAATAAGATATAACTGATAAAAATGATGAAATATAAACATTTTATTTTTAATTTTTGCTCCGCAATTTTTGTACATTTAGCTAGTATCAAGTTATAAAAGATATAAAGTGTAGTATTACATATTTTTTGAAAGGAAGATCTAGTCAAGTCTAGTAAAAGAGTCCAGGTCCAGTCATAGTCAAGTCATGCTCTAATAAAGTGGTAGAAACTTTACTAGATTATTGAAGTTTTGGAGCGAAAATCACGTTTTTCAAGTTAGTATGATTTGCCTACACTAATACACGTTCAATCAGTATCACCGGTTATAATCCACCATTATTAGGTACACATTAACACTTGAATAATGTTTTCCAGTTTTGGATAGTAATACAAAATCGACAACGCTATTTTTCGCGGCATACTCTTTAAATATTTAACGTATATGATATAGCTGACAGCTAGCAAACATCCACAGAACATAAAAAGGTTCTAAAAGAGATACAGAATGCAAAGAAATGTTAGCTGATTGTGAAGATGAGTTATCGGTGTTTCTGTATCGTTCTTGATGATCGTGGCTTCAGCGTGCCATTCCTCGAATGCCAAGTTCCGTCTAAAAGTAGTCATAAAAAGCTCCGATAGCTTCGTGACATGTTTTTCGGCGAAAGCCTCATCGCAGTGGCTCCAGGCGGCTCCACCATAACTAATGGGGAGGTCGATGCCCCAAGCCAGTAATGGTTTTTTGGTGGCCATTTTCGATGTTTTTTGCCGCCCCGAAGTGTGGACTAGCCGCATTTTTAGTTAAGACATATTGTATGCTCGACCACGTATGGCGAACATCATTTATTTGGCTACGAATGTGGCAGAGATGAAGTATGTCCGAGTTAACATGTTTGGAAGCTTGCATAAATACAACCGACTGGTCCGTCGGCCGAGAGAATAGATCATCAATGGACTAGATTTCTTTGAATTTCTATCTAGTTATTTATTGTTGATTCATAAGCTTCTGTGTACAGAAGGATAAGTATCCATTAACCATGTTCAGCCGCGTTTATACGCGACCAGAACATATTTCACGGTTCTGGTAAACATAATCACATAACTATGAGCCCACATAATACCGCCAGTCTCGCTGCGTACCATTATGACGGTAATTTATGAATCTAACATTCAAATCATCAGGTTTTACGTTTGTGTGAATTATGGCTAGGTTTCTGTAATAAACATTAGCGTTTGCACGTTGAGCTTGTGTTTATCAACGCTGAATAAAATGCACGTTTGATTTACTCGCCGTACACTCCTGTTTGTCTGTATATGGTAACTTGGCGAGTGTTCGTTAATAATGCTGCGAAGGGAGCTATTTATTCAGACAACTGAAAGGTACACAGCTAATAAATTAAGCAATAAACGAAGATGCAGCGCATATCGATAACTCGTAACTCGCATACATTCTAGGACAGATCTCTCTGGTGTACGTCATCGACACGCATCGCAGCGAATCTATAATTGCATCTATGTTTATAAAGATTTGCGGTTTGACTGCTCAAAAGTCAGTATTTCAAAGGAATCAACTTTCATCAGCAATTAGCAACGGCCTTCACAAGATAGCGTTAACTAGAAAGTGTATCTAGATCTAAGGTAGAATGTTGGGCGAGTTTCATTCGATATAAGGATCAGCAATTAAAGGTTAGGCCGTTAGATCGGCAATTAGGATCGGCCAGGTGCACGCATGGTGCGTAGGCGCGGGCGGTTCCAATAGCTCCAGCACAAACACTGCACCGGGCCGTGCGGCCTTGCAGCCCGACGCGGCGCGGCGCGGCCGCGGCGGGTCGAGGTGGGCTGACTTATTACAATTGCGAACGCGATGATCGCATCTCTATTATTGTTTCGAATTGTTGGAATGAAGCAGATGTTGAAATGTTTAATGACAGCTGGGAACCCAGTTATTTTCTAACATTGCATCGGTGGAATACAGAGAATTACAAAGGAAATTAACCTGTTTGAACCAGGATTGAAAGACTTAAGAGCCAATAGAATAGGAGCGTACCTTATATATTGTTTAGCATAATTGTATCCTGAACAAACGCCTGCGCATTAAGCCAAATAGATCTTTCCCAGCCGATTTCCCCCAACATACCCGCCGAGGCTTCCTCCTAATCGCGGCTCGCGTGTCGAGTACAGGTGACTCCTAACCCTGGATAACACTTCGACATTATTTATAGCTATAACGGTTTTAAATTTAATTGACGCTAGGAATCCAGCTTTGAAAGTCGCGCGGAACTGGTGTTGTTAGACGTGAATCATTGGCGGGGTTTAAACCATGGGAGGCAGGAGTGTTTACGTATCTAGTTGATTAGGAATATTGACAAGATTTTTCCGGATGTTTAATTGATATACAACCTCATTGTAACTTCTAGTTTCCTTAGACAGATAATATGTTTGGAGAAGTGTTCGAAACTTCTGAACAGGTGGTCTTCTAGGCAGTATTTGATCTCGAATTTCTACAATGTAGCAATGTCTAAATTTCTGTAATCTGTCTCTAATCTGAAATTGTTTATAAGCATTAATTTTGAATGATTGTCTCACACGGCCTCTGTTTCCCCCGTCGAAATCGCTTACCACCTGCATCCCAGACCCTCCCAACCGAAGGTTAGAGCGTCTCAGCACTAACGGGCTTTAATTAGGTCTAACGCGTTGTCGCGAGCCTCGGCAGATTTACGACCCTGCAGCGGTGGTCCTTGACGGCAATACCTGATAGGGCCCTTATGTGGCCAGCCCTGGGATGCTGGGTGCTAACGGGAGCCATTGTGTGGCGCCGGTTTAGGAAGGGTTCGTCTGATTAATTTATCATTGTATGAAAGCTATTCATATATAGCTGGCGTAGACATCGTAACTGTGCTTTGGTGCTGAACTTCTGACCATGTGGTTGATAGATTTTAGATTGCATAATTTAGTTTTATCTCGGTAGTCGGTACACGATAAATATTGTAATTGTTAACACGGAGAAAACCACATATCAATATAACTATTGGCTTTGAGATCAAGCGCGTGTGCAGTTACTGCATTAACACTCAGAGGGGTCATAAACAGCCTGCTCTGGCATTCCACATAAATTTCAACGAGTAACAGCCTAAGCCCGCTCCATAGCGTTAGAACTCGTCAGTTGCAACCTCCCAACCATTTGTAATGCAAATAATACCCACAGCTATTTATAGTGGGATGCTGACTAAATTGATGGCTGCTACGCCATGTCTGTCTGTTGCGAGATTCGCCATATCTGATGCATGCGCGGTTGAAATACGGGCCAATAGGGGGCCCGGAATCAATGAAAGTTGACGCATATTTCAGAATGGATTGATGTTATGGGAATACGACGCGGACGGGGAAAGTCGGGGGTGCGGTTTGTGGGAACGGCCGTGATGCTATCGAGCCTTGTGGTCGCCGCGCGTATCGGATTCATCATAATTCCAGTTTAATTTCACTTGAGACTAAGCACCTATTAATGCAAATGTTTTGTTATTTATAGTGAAATGCTGAAGGAATAGCGAACATTCCAGTGGAAATGTGGAACTTTTGATCATATCCGTTTTCTGTTCATGGAGTTCCATGTCTAATGCTGTTTCTACGCGTATATCATTATAAAAATATATGCTATGAATGTGTCACAATAGCGCAGGAATTAAAAACAGTGGTACTGTGGAACTGGTCAGCATAGTGACGTCAATTTCCTGACCAGGCAGAACCAAGTAAACACCAGTGGAAAACACAAACAAACGCTTTCACACTCACAGCCACACAGTAAGTTCAAAGACTTGTATCGTGGGTGCCGGAAACATTTATATATCACATACACAATCAGAACCAAAGGCAAAAATGTCCATTGAAGAAAAATTGTGCTCCCGCCGAGAATCGAAGTTCTAATCCTAATCCCTCGCGCATAAGGCAGAGACATGCCCACTGCTCCAACTGGGTCGTCATCATCAATAGTTTTTCAAAACTTAAAATCAAGCATATTACGTATTGTATATACTTCCCTGGACATAAAATGTGAATATAAACAGACAATTTCATTTCAATTTTGCACTTACAGTCTCACACTAAGTGCGACTTGTGTTGTGGGTTCCGGAAACATCACATCACACACACACAAACACAATCAGAAACACAAATTTCTGACTAGGACTTTAAATATCGAATATCTACACGTGAAATATGTTATTACTTGACAATGGCTAAATGCGCAAGATTGCGAAGCCAAAATTATAAGAAAAAACACAACTAAAACAAAAGAAGAGCGTAAAGAAATGTATGCCTGTATAGAACGGTCTGTCCCGTGGAGAATACTCACTGTTCATAAAGGCAAGAGGCATTTGTTACCACGGGAGCGGGTGAGTGTATTCGCGGTTCCCATGAATAATTTAGCATCGATTCATATTCAAGTTTCAATATTGTAATGATTGGTAAGCGCGCCGCGCGCCGCCTCTGCGAGTTTTTACGCCGATTATACGCGCACAGAACGTCAATCTATAATTTGTGTTACATTCATTCGCTTATGAATGGGGCATTATATGACATAATGCTGTTTTCGTAATTTTAGTACCCGAGACTATAATTTGGAATTTGTCAATGGAGGCGGTGGGTGCTAGTTTTGGCGCCTTTGTCATTAACTGCAATGATATTTTATTGTTAGAATTGTATTGGGCGATTTGTTATTGATGGCTTTAAGGTCAAATAATGAGATTTGTTTACCTTCTTTTACAAACTATAGGTATATGTATAATAGATTTAACAACTATCTATTAAAGTTCGTAGTCGTTGCTAGTGGGTGTCCTTGAACATATTGAAATGAAATTGATAATGTTTTATTTATTACATGGGATCCAAAGTGGCACTCATACTATTTACTGCCAGGTTCGCAGATTTATAGCCATCTGGAGTAGAACCTGGCAAGAAAATCGTTGGCGCATTTTTTTCATATTTTTTTTATACATCTATCTATAGCACATTAGGCGTAGGTAGATGTATATTTTACAACTGGCAATTAAATCAAGTAAATAGGCTACAATTTTATAATTTACTAGCGATCCGCCCCGGCTTCGCCCGGGTGTGATAAATGAAGAACCGCTCGACCGATTTTGTGCAAACTTCACATAAACCATCTACTAAATAGTCCGAACAAAGCCTAAACATTTGGTTTGGATAGGTGAGCCCGTTCTTGAGTTATAAAATAACAACGAAAAGTGGCATTGATTTTTTAATATATAGATAGATAGATATAGGTAGTACATTTAATCAAAGGTAAACACTAAACTTTTTTCACAAAATAATCTTCATAATAGAACAAGTCAACCCAAGGTTTGTTAAGATTTTATGTCTCAATTAATAATTTGATAACTCGCAGCAAAACGTACCAGATGGGTCTACAATGTTGACGAGCACGGCGGGTTTCTTGAGGTCGATACATGGACGCAAAAACTTTATAAAAAAGTAATGAAATAATATTAATTTAAATTGACTGCAAAAGAGAAAAAAAACAGTTATTTCTAATATCTTTTGTAACTAAAGAGCGGTATCTAATATCTGTGCTCATGTCTGTGGCACCGAACATTGGAATTCATTGCCCTCGTCTTCGTTCCCCGTTCTTCTAGGCAAACATGCTATATCTTCGGCTGCATCATCACTTTCCAGCAGGTGAGATAGTGGTCAAATCGAGCATTAAAAAAAGATTATATGAAAGGTTCATTAATAAAAAAAAACATTCAGGGCACCAGTCCCAAAGTTCAAAGAATATATCGTGGGTCCCGAAAACATTTACATCACACACACTATCACGTCCAGAACCGAATGCTCAAATATCCCTTGGGAAGGCAAATTGTGCTCCTGCCGGGAATCGAGTCCAGGATCAAAAAGCATCAAAAGACTAACGAAAACACTGATTGCAGTGTTTCGGTACATGGATACTACCATGAGAAAATGCTGCTCCACCGTGGATTACATAATGATGCTACCTTCGCAGGAAGTTGAAGCTCGTTGAATTTAAAACTGCGACTATCTGTTAAGAGGCCGGGGTGGCTTTGAACGAGTCTATAGGCTGTCTCTGTTTAACTTGCAAACTGTGCCCATGCTTGATGCGATAGCACTACCGAACGAACAATTATAATAGGTGCCGTAATACCAAAAATTATGAATGAAAATGTAATGTTTAGCCATTGTTTTTTGTATTAATAGTACCTTGAAATGATAGTCTATGTTCCTGTTGTAATGACAAAAGAAATGTGTTCGTTTTTAATACAAAACGAATAAGTTAAAGATGCGACATTTACGTCGTAATAATGTGTGAAAATCAATTGGTTTATATTTCGTTTTAGGTAATTATTTTGGAATAAAAACTATCCAGGAACCTAGATTAATACGTTTTTTATCTGAATAACAGCACAGTATGGTGGTTATATGCTTGAATTATAAATCATTTCGGTATTACGATTGTATGGGCAAATCAACCACTACCCGGCGCCTTAATGAAGCGTAAAGTACCTAAACATTTTATTTATTATCATCATTTTTACATTATAGTATTTGATCCATAGGCTTCTGAACTAGTGGGTACATCAAAGAAATAATATGGGTACACTATATTCTAGATGCCAGTGGCTTCTCCCAATAAACAATATATTGAGCGTTACTTTATATTTTATAGATATAGATCTGTTAGTAATGTGTGTGAATTTCTCAGCGCATTTTGGAGCATGTTCTCTACTACTTAGTTACATCTCTTCTTACTAGTTCTTACTCAACCACTCTAGTTACCTTTGGTATCGATGGGTGTGGGTGCGGCCAGGCTGGGTATCTCGGCCTGCGGAGGCTGGACCCGGGGTCCCGGCCACGTGATGGTGCCGTCTGTGAACCGGTGCCGAGCTGGGCCGCAGTCCGCCACGTCGCGCAGGGTAGACGCATCGGCCGAGTATTCTGAAAACCATTGCATGTAAGATCACCTAACGTCAGGATATGTCCTGACATATCGATATTTTTAGGCTCTGAACAAGATTAAAAAACAAAACTGACAAATGTCATAATGGCGTTTTGCTTCTACTTTCATTACCAGCACAGCTTTGTTTCCTGTATTATTTGGGAGTTTTCAAGTCTAGAGTGAATAGGTATCTTCTAGGCAATATATAATTATGCTACATCTTCGACCGCACATAAGTTAGGTGAGATAGTGGTCAAAAGTTTGCCTATCTTGAATTAAAACAAAAAAAATGCTAACTTATCTAGCAGAAAAAACGTTTTCCCACTCACAACCCTGGGCTATGCTATACTCGTACAATTCATCAGAAACCATGGCCATATTTTTCCCTTGGTGAAATAAAACTTTGTCAACAAACGAGGTAGTACGAACTCGTACGATTTTTTTTGGTCGATACCACCCCTTTTGCCGAACAGCCGAATTGCAACTTTGCAAAAAAGCAACTGGTTCTGGTTGAGCGTACGAGTGGCCAGGTATCTGATTACTAGGCAACTGAGACATACATAACTTCCATTTTAGAAGGTAGTTTATGTCTATACATTTATTTGTACACCAAGAGCGAAGGAAATCAGGAAGTTCACCCGATAGGAACAACATTATTATGTAACAACCTAAAGGCGAAGAACACGTAACAGTAGGCACTAGTTCTTAAGTCGTAGGGAGCGGAGCGTCTTGCGTTGCCACTCATTCCTGGCACTGCCGATATAGGCAGGCAGGTGTAGCCTGTATGCATTTCTTGCTTGTCTACGAAACTTATATGAATTTTGGCATCACTTACTTCTTGTGGTGGTAGATTGCAGTAAACTCGCCGTCTGACCTCCGGGAAACGTTGCGTTCCTTTTATGGCGACCCTGTGAACAAAGGAAGAACATTTATAGCATCTACCAAGAAGCAGAAAATCTACTAATTCTATTTCTAACAGTAGCAGACATCTCACAATCTAAAATAATGCGAGCAATTAAACATAACAATCATTTTTCCACTCGAATAAAACTTAATACCTAGCTCAATTTCCTTCATTACGATACTAACTATCAACAAACCAATTACGTCCCACCCTGGCTTCTAACAGGTATTTCCATCTTATTTACCAGACATAGAGTGCAATTTGCTTCTGAGGTATCCGAGACAGGTGATGTGAAAACACGATTAGAGAACGACGGGTATCTTTTAATTGTTCGAAAGCACATACCATCGGGTTGTTAATGGTATAATGGTGAACGATATCCGATAGGGCTAAATGTTTTGTGGAAGCGTCGCTTTAGGACGGTATTTTCTTTGGGAAGACTGGATTCCGGATGATGCTGATCTAGGAAAAGCCGATGACGATCTAGACTTTAGTTTTCAATTTATGAATCTGGCAATTAGAGTCATAAAGTATTATGAGAGCCTCTTTGAGGCCATGTGAATAAATAATTTTGAATGTTGAGTTATTTATGGCTTATTTAAGTTGTTGATGAGTATATTGTTTAGAAATTTCACCTAATTTATACGAGACTGAATATGAAAAGATTTCTGGCATTCTTGCAAAGGTCTTATTAAGAGACATTGGAAAAACTTACTATCTTATTTCGATAAAGAAAAAAATACGATCAACCTTCATTAGTTTAAATATGTTTTGTCTAATTTTGACGATTATTATATTAACATCAGTCAAAATAAGACAAAACATTTTTCAACTTTGAAAGGTTAAGCGAACCTGCGGTTTATCCTGTTTTGAATAAATGGGCTACACTGTTAATAATCACAATGGAAAGATAAAAGTAGAAGTAACGAATGGAACAGAGCTTCATTCACGCAGAAAAAGCCAATGTCACCACGAGTATAAATAAAACAACGAATTTAGAAACGTAGCATCTGATATCTAATTAAGTCGTATCAACGCATTGATTAGATAATCCGCAAACGAACAATAGAAAACAATTTATATACATTACACACAATTTAAAGCAGGTACAAGCATAATAAAACGATTGAGTCATTGTTATAAAATCTATTACGAAACAGCTCTGGCGAGAGCTTGGTAACTAACGCGATTACTCTTGTAAACACTCCTTATCTTTACTCAATGAAGTATACTTCCGTTCTATCACATAATCAATCACTATGATATGTACATAGAACGTATACTTGTTATCAAAGAGCATGGCCTGCATATCAAGAAATTGGGAGATACAGAAACGGAACACACAAATATTTGATAAAATATAGGATATTATTTTATTACAATTCATATTTGAAGTTACAGATGGATGTCTTAGACCTCTTTGTCTTGGATGGCAGGATATCTTTGGTAACCGCTAAAATTTAAAAAGTTTTCTTATCACTGTTATATGGTAGACATTCCACAAACTCGGATGAAGCGTTTTGTTTCCAAATGTATTAATGCGAAACGCAGCTTCTTGCCTGAGTCTATGTTTCCTGATAGGTAACATAATGTAAGTCTTCAAGTCGCGTAGGCAAACGTGTTCCAACGTCGACCGCATCTTCGCTTAACATCAAGTGAGACAGCGGTCAAACGTTTCTATCTTGTGTAAAAAAAAATTACACACTGGTGGTCAGATAGCAAATAAATTGATCTAAAACATTTTGAAGTGAGTTGAAGAAGGTATAAGTATTATACTCCTCTCCAATACGTGGAAAAGTACGCGGCAATCAAGCAGAGGATCAATATAGTTTGATACAGTTGTGCAAAATTATACAGCGGACTGACCCCTAACTTCAGTTATTGTAATAAAAAGAAATTAATACTTCGGTTCATCGACCTACAGTCATCTTCTAAACTGTAGATAGACTATAGATAGACAGTGGAGTAAGTAATCGCAGAGATCTGTTAGCGGCGGCGGTATCGGCGCCGGCGCACTTATTTATTATTGTTTTATGTTCCGAACAATTAATTTTATGTCTTCAACTCGGATATTGGTGCTGTGATTGAAAAGGATTACACATTTTTTGTGCCGTAATTATGTCTGTGGGTGGCTGTAGCTGCGTGTCTCATGTTACTATGTCGGCGAATGGTGCTACATTCATCGACATAGGATTATATTTCAAATTCAAACGCTATTTCATTAAAGCCAAAATTATCATCATTGAGTACTTTATATGATTTCGCCTCAGGTTACATACAATGTTTGTAAACTGAGAGATGTATTATATAAAGTGCATCCAACATACATATAACAGCGGGGAAGAGGACTAGGTAAATGCATGCTTGTGATTGGTGCGTCAGAACAGCCAATCATGACTACTGAATTGATGCTTCAAAAAGCATGTTGTTTTCGTGTGATAAGAAAAGTGAACTGGTTATTTTGTCTGTGTATTTTATCTTGCCTCCTTTTCAGTGTGTATTTAATAAAAGACTAAGCTTCGACAATGATTGCAGTTTTTTACGATATCGATTTACCTTGAGCCCTGGTAATTTCTGAGCTGATCTTACAACTTCAGACCTATCACACTTCTGGTTTCCCGAGTCATTCCCAGGTATTAGAATCAGCTAATAGCCAATGCATGTAATGGCGTGCTCTGCATGTCGGGTTAATTTGCCGTAACCCTGGGTAGGTGATGACTCGATGAAAGGACTGCGCTGCGTCATTACTTCTCATCACGTTTGCGACGATGGAAACATGAGGATATGGTTTTGATTAATTAAATAAAGATAAGCAAGTATATTTCGGTGATAGATCCAGAATTTTCCTTTTACAACGATAATTTATCATAATGATTTTACCCTTGGGTTATACAACACCCTCATTCAGGTAATGGAAAAAAACTAGATTATAAGTATAAAACGTTAATAAAACCATTAGGGACAACACATTGACGTGATAACCAAATGGCTTATTATCTCTAGATTTACCTTCGCCACATGGAGCCCCCAATAACAAGATGACCCACATGGTTGTGTCTACTGCAAAGGTGCAATGCCGAAGTTGAAAAAGAATGTAAGAATCTTAGGGACTTTTATTTAAAAATACTATTAAAAATGAGGCATGTCTACACTATTCCAGCCGGCGAGATTCTCAATATCGTTGTTACATATTTGTTACAAGTCGATCTCCATGATAGGGGTCCGACGCCGCTCCGACCGACCGGGGCAAGGCCAATGAACTTCTTTCAACTTTTTGACATTCATTATTTAGTGCTTGCAACTATTTCATTATTGATTGTTCTCTATATTTACAGAGCAGGAATTTTGGCATAGATTTCAACATTCATAAGCCGAGTTCATAATTTTTTTTAAATAGGTAACTGAAATCACTAATTTGTAATTATATTGTGAACAATCCATTATCATTTACCAAAAAAGTAGCAAATCAAAAAGTTTCATGAACATGGAGTTCAATGAAGAATTACCATTTCCATAATCTGCGTGAGTTTCCGATATATTCTTGTTACAAGCGCCATGATCACGGATATGTACCTACCTGAAATGCTACCTCATATTTATCCATGTAATTGTACACAATATGACATGGCTAAAGAGAATAAAGAGTTTGCATAACAAATCAAAGAGGTTTCACACTGTAAATTGACTTACACCACTAGTTTCGATGGAGGAATTGTTCTTCCTTGTACGTAACTAGCAAACTTTTATAGTATTGAAAAAAATCCTTGTACGAAACCGTGGTTTCGTAAAAAGAAGAAAAGTTCTTCCATCGAAACTAGTTACGTACAAGGAAGAATAATTCCTCCACCGAAACCAGTTACTAAACTACGGTTTCGTAAACGGCCGAAGGGGGCTAAATATTAGGCAAATATTTCATATTGCATTAGAGGATAAAATGTAATACCCAACCAGAAATTATGCATGCCAATTTATGGTAAAGAAGAAATAGAACAGAATTCATTTAAAACACATCCTAGAACCTGATAATTAAGTTACTTGCACACGTTAAATATAGTTTATAAAAAAAGTTTATGATGCCCACTGTTAGCCGCCTATTAAAATAGTTTATTGCAACAAAATTGACCAAGTAACGACACACGGGTCGTAAATATCACAATAAATTATTCAAAACATATTTTAGCCTCGTTCGAATTAATATCTAGGATAGCTGAAACGAATTCAACTATAAACTGTTTTAATTTGATATGATTCTTTATTGTGACTAGAAGGATTTAATATTTATAGCATAGAACAGTTTCTTTTGATATTAATAATGTTTAATGACTTCATTTATGTGTGGGGGGATTTCTATTTTTTTTTTGTTCAGTATAGACAAACGTTTGACCACTATCTGACGTGATGGTATTTAGAATTAGTATATATTTTTGTCGTTGCATTTATAGACAGTTTTATTGGGGTTCACAGACAAGTTTCAGTCGAATTCAAAAAGTGGAATTTCCAGCTAAACCTTTTTTTTATGTATGTGCATTGTATTCACTTATTTCTTCGAGGTTTAAAGGTCGATAAATTACAAGATTTTTTTCTTATATTATTATGGCAGAGGTACGGTTGGGCACAGGCAGCTCAACCATAAAGCCTTGAGTTTTCTAGGCTAAAAAAAACTACTATCATACGATTAGTCGTATGTTAGTTCTTAAGGATTAGTCCTTTCACTAACAATATGACAAAAACAATAATAGAAGACATAATTTTCCAAACAAGGTGCATTATATCAATCGTCTACCCTATTTCAAATGACGTAAACAACGTAATAACACCCCAGGAACTACTTACCGCATAATAACACTAAAATACTCTTAGAAATATGATTGGTAACAAACATCACGTATAAATAATCGTTTTTGCGTGTACGCTGCTTTGATGAATCGCCGTCAAGCGCAGTTATTCCTGACGGACCGACGGACCGACGGCCCCAGGTGATACATGAAAAAATATAACTATGGAGATCTATTTGGAGTCATTCGTGATTACGACTCCAGTGTTTGGAGTGGCCAATTCGTTACTGTAAACACTACCAGATCGCCTGCCACTGATAATTAATATATTATATATATTATTACGATTGACTACAGTACGTTAGAGATAATAAATTAATATTCCTTAATGGGGTTGCGTATTATAAATACTTAAAAAAAATGTGCGAATGTTCTCTAAATGGTCAAGTATTCGTCAGAATATAATGAAGATGTGCCCAAAAATGGTAATAAAAAAAATATCGATATGAAACCGGTTCAATTGGATTGGAACTCCTTGCCTGGTGCGGTGTTTCCTAATGAGTACAATATTGGAGTCTTCAAGTCGCAAGCTTGCGCCATCGTCGATAACATCGTCGCTTACCATCAGGGGGGATATCATGAATATATAAAAAATCATAAGAAACCTCTAATGTTGTCGGGATACAATGTTATGAAGAATCTCTATCAATATACAATTTTTATTCTTGATCCATTTGAGAATGTGGAACATGTTACAGTGAAGAAACTCCAGAATTGATTGGTAGTTAGTTATCAGCAATTGGATAATTGCTAATTAGGTTGAAGTTTTCGAGAACGACGAACTCGGTGTCATCACAAAGTTCCACGAAGAAATAAGCTTTGTGAAGCCAACAGCTGTTGATTTATAGGCTAGTGAGATAGGTCATTTAGTACCCTAACCTAGTTAACCAGATGGTATTAAAGCTATTTTTTGACGTTGAGTCATTGTTCTAAGACGTCCTCGTTAGACTGACTAACTAGATTGACCGGATGTTATTTTTTGTGCCTTGAGGTCTCAAGAAAAACCTTTTGCACCATTCATGATAAGTGATCCTGCTGAGGTTGTAATGTCATTACAACCTCGCCTTTTTTGTAGATTCATAAGGATATATCCAAATTATTATATTTATTTCTCGGATGCACTCGGATTAAAGCAGAAAAAATATGATGAAGGACTGCTTGTAGACATCGCCGTGGTAATTTTATTAAAAAAATATAATTACTCGAGAGGTTAAATCTCGACCGCCGCAGACACGTTAACTAGCTTATAATGGGCTAGTGGTATGCATATAATGAGACTATTTGAGAAGGGCATCGTGGACATGTTAACCCAACTTTGTTCGGTGCTGTAAAGCAAAAAGAAGTTCAAGTTCAATATACTCTTGGTTACTGACAGCCAAATTTATACTTATCACAGAACAATAACATATTTGCTTAATTTCAATGGTCAACATTAGATATTGACGTTGAGCTAAAGAGTGTAAATATTCTGCGCAAATATTGATTAAACAACTTTGTACTTTTATTTATAAAATAAGCCTACAAGGTTTCAAGAGAAGACTATGACTCGCTGATAAGTGAACCGGTCGAGGGTTGTTCATTTTTAGGGCAATCATCACATTAACCGCACGCACACGGACCCGCGCTCTTTTGACTCGTTTTGTGCTCGCGCATTCTCGCTCGCAGTCATAATCATCACAATGACCAAGTTTCTCGGCCAGATTTAATATTATTACAGAGCGTGTAATTTGATATGAATGCGGCGCAATCAGAGTGTTATTATATGTTTTATGAACTTGTATGTCTAGGAAGTGGCGGCATTAACATACTCTGGGAGTTTGATGGCCGGGGTATTTGCGCACGCGCCGCTTTCGCTACAGGAACTGGGCAGTTGCACGTCTTATTACGGTCGGTGTCGGCCGTCAGTTCAATGCAAACACTGTGGTTCCAGTCCGGGCTAAAGTCGACGTACGAGGCTCGCCCGGTAATGAGGATGTGGGCAAATTGCTGCAGCTCCGGAGTTGTCGGCGATTATGTCGGGTTCGTGAGGTGTGAATGATGGGATGATCGTTTCCTACTAAAGCATCTGATTAGTATTTAACCTTTAGATGTTTGGAGCGATTACTTGATGTGCGAAGGGGAAGCTATGATTGGCGACTGTACAGCGGAAATCAAAATTGGTTAGCTCTTAAGACTCATTATGCTAGAGCATTTTAGTACACTTTGCTTTTTCAGAGCCTTCAAGAAAATCACTTAACGTTCTTACAGAACTAGAAGCGTATACAGGCAGTTGGCTGGACGCTCGTTGGGAAAGTATGGATCATGAAATCTATCCAGGCTGTAAGATACATGGCTACAATGACCCAGAACTTGCCGTCTCATGTTATCGTTTTCCTTCACAAAGATGTGTGTGGTGTTTCACAAGAATAACTGCAGGACTCACCTTGCTCCTCGGATAGACGCTCAGTACATCGGCCCACCATCTCGCCTCTTCTCTGCAGGTACCCTTGACGAAGGTAACTCGCTCGGGAGCCGTAATAGCCAGGCTGTGAGGATGGCCGGTGACGCTGTCCGCCTCGCTGACTTCCAGTACGGTGGTCATATCTACGCTGGCTTGGGGCACTGTATCCGGCTGTGGAAGAAGAAAATAAAATCGTTTAATAATGTGTAACGGAACACATTTTTTCTGTTACAAAAAAATCAAATCTAGATGTTTTTGATACAAATAAACCTGTCAAAATAGAAGAAAACTATACCGTAACTTATGGTCATGAAAATAAACTTTGCTACTCTATATTTAAATTCAATTTACATAATAAATACTAGGTTGTAAGATCCTCACGGCGCCATACCTAGTCTATTATTGTATATGGCCATTGGCCACTATATTTAAGTAATAACAAGCCCATGATTTTTTAAACGCTCATAATAACAATGTAGTGTGAAATTCTCACAGATAACATTATAGCGAGAAACCAACTCTATTTAAAAAATAATTTACAAACACAACGCGCTTTATAACGAATGATGATATTAACTAGTACCAGCTCCCGGCGTGACTAGATATACGCTCCTAGGTCCTGGATACTTCTCAACGTCGCACTTATAGAACCAGGCATCGTTCAGTCTGTCGGCGAGAGTTAACTATCGTAGCTCATTCTGACCGCGGTAATTATTTAGCAGCTCATTAAAGAATGGCAATTAAACAGGGTAGGCCTGGTGGGAAAATGGCCAGGAAACATATTTATAGTAAAGTTAATGATACCAGTGGAACGAACGAAACATAAAACATTTCGCCCTAAAGTATATTTACGAGACTCGTCAATTGTGCGTTTATGTCCCGGAAAGCCCTAATTGATATTATCGGTTACGATTCATATACAGCTACGAACTATAGTCCGTGCCTGGTACCTGATGCCACCCGGAATGTAACTGACCACTTCCAGGGTCAACGAGTACCGAGTGCCGACGTCACGGATACCTGTCTTCATTAACGATTCTGCTGCAGACACTCCAATTACTTATTCAAATTGATCGGGGACCTTGAGACCTAAACTTGAACCTAGGTTTAATACTCCAGGCACCGTATAATTTAGTATTTATCATTGCGCATGACCTGATGCTTATCCTAGCGGTATGTTAATGTCCAGCCGACAGTTACACTCCGGCGCAAATGGAACGATATTCTCATTCTGGTTTGTAAAGGGAATAATAAAATATTGATTAAACTCTACAAGGGCTACAGTAATAAAGTTTACGAAGGAACATTAAATTAATAGCAGTTAACACATATTCATTTCGTTGAATAAATGATTATTGACAGTGTTAACGAGTAAAGAGAAAATAAAATTTACATAATTAGCGTTTCTATGCTGTTTAGTACAGGCGAAAGTTTTCTTGTTATTGCTAATTACCAGATATACGGCTTCCTCAGAACACAAGTTTTCCGCAGAGCTAGTCAGTATTCCTCAAAGCTAATCAAATCTATCTTCAAAAATAAAAGTACGATGTTTATTTATTGGAAAGTCCTAGATATAATCCTGCCGGGTTGTTTAATAAGTTATCCAATAAGTTACGAAGGCCAACCTATACACATATGCACTTGTGACTAAATAAAGCAAATTTACGTTTAGCTGAACTCTCACTCAAAGCTAGGCAGTCCTATCTATGTAATAAATCTTACTTTTGCCTAGGCAGTCAGTCATTTTACTATTGGCTGTCTGAACATTTTCTTGATCGTTGATTGATTGATGACACGGTAACAAATTGGACCATTACGCAATTAAATTTTGTTGACAAATATATACTTCTCAACAATCTCAGCCATGCTATAGGTACTACTCGGATCACACTCTCGTTTTCTTATATAATAAAGGAACATTTTATTTTGCGCTAACTCCTTTAACTTGAGTCGCCACAATGGAAACAAATGTCGAAACATTCAACAGCGGTTGACGGCCATCAGCCGACCGCGCCGGGCTCGCAAATGGGCGTCTTGCTCGCGTTTATGCAACGGGATACCGACGCCAAGTACCAGCGCTGTAATACCTTTATGGGTGCCGGCATCCGCCAGTAGGGCCGCTGATGCACTATTGTAGCCTGTTTGAAACGCATTCTGTGGGTATGTGTTATTAATAAAACTGACGTATATAGGAAATAGTTAAGAACCTAATACAGAACCCTGAGGGACGCTTGTTTGCTAATGATTTAATTTATTAGATTATGTACTTATTAACAAACCAAGCTAAAATGTTAGTCAAATGCGGTTATGAAATCATGCCCATAATGTCCAATGCTATCTTTAAGCTCATGCGGATTATTTATTTGACTGCTCATTGTTCTCTTATCAATGAGACAAATATAGAGCATATCCTATCTATAAATAATGTGTTACGGAGTTGATTAATGTCCTAAGCAATGACAAGACAGCACGAACAGTTTGATTTATATCATAACTTTCGCTGTATCCCCAAATGGTCTAATTTGACGTGCGGCCTGTGCGCACGCGCAATGCGATACACGGGAGATTGCGCAAACTTCCCAGGGTAGCGGCGAGACCATAACTTTGATCAATCGGGATCTAAAATATCTGTGCTATGAATGGGAGAAATTCCTAACAGTTACATTTCTATTTTAGGCCCAGCTGCCGGCGAGTAGTTTAGCGACATCGTCAAAAATTTTATACTGCATAACTATTAAGTCGCAAAGTTATATTTCCAACGAGGATGTCTGGACGTGGTCGGTAAAATCATCCTCTGTAATAATAATCGTATAAGTATATTTTACGCATTATTTATAAAACTATACGGCCCTTCGCTGGCTTCGGTATAAAGGAACTGTTTGATTCGGTGTTCTATTCAGTTTTTAATTCTGATTCAGCGTTTAGAAATGGAGACGTAATGGGGTCAGTTCCGTGACTCCCGATCAGATGTGAGCTTTCTGCAGTCGAGTTTGATTCAAACGCAGTCCTTTTGAATGGGTCAACAAATCAGATTCTCCCGTTGCCTTGCGCAGTTGTGAGGCAGAGTCCTTATGCCTTAACCGGTCTAGCTCCGTCCATTGTGTGTCGAACTTCCCACTGTCAGCTGGTAAATTAAGTATGCTTTAGCTATTTATAACAGCTTGTTTTGTATTACAGTTATCGTCATTGAACGTTATGTTTTACTCTGCTATATTCAAACTGTTATTGCTATCGTTTTGTGCGGTGATTTTCTCTTTGTTGCTATGTGTTATGTTATAAAACTTGTTGTTCAGTTCATCGCGGGAATGTATTGACTGTGGTTTATGGTTGTTAGAAATTATGTAAATTTAATTGTACTGCTATTTCCTTCAATTGTTTTATTCATAGCATTTTCTCACAAATACAATTGATCTCAAGTCCGTTATAGTAAAACAGCAATGATGTACAAATCAAATTGAAATGTACGTGTAACTTTAATGAGTTGAAATAGACTTTCCAAGACGACCCCGGAAGTAGTTGCGGTCGTGACACCATAAATCACATGGCAGAGTACAAAACAATTAGCCTTGCACCTTAACGGGTCCTGGCCAGTTTATATGGAGCTGCGAGGCTCTTCATCTCCCGCCCGTCTCGGAGGAAGGTGAGGGAGGTGGGAGGTCAGGGAACGTGGCCACCGCCGTAGTTGGCACATTAGAGATTTGTCACGGTGAGGAGGCGCGCGGCGCGGGCGCACCGTTCGCCACGTGATTAGGCGGGAGTATCGAGGCCAACATGTCGTATTAGATATTTATTGGATTCTAATGCGGTTTTTTTAACGCTTTTTCTATGTACTACCACAACTCGCTCGGAGCCAGTTACTAAACTAAGCAATTCCGTCGATATATTTAGTGTTGCTTTCTCGAATCGTTTCTAACTAGAAGCAGGAGTATTAAGAAACGGCTGGAGGCCATAAAATCTGGCGATATAAATGCCCTAAACAGGTTGCCTTAGCTAGTGGCAAGTAACAGGGAGTTTATTGGCATCTTCCTGTTCAGATAAAATTATCATAGATAGGCGAGATCTGCATTACCATAGACCACGATCACCGTTTCAAATCCTGATTAGTGCATAAATTAGGACTGCAGCTTGTTCGGGCACCGTTAGACCACAGTTAGACATGTCACGCCCACGCAGCGCCCGCGCCACTCGCTATTATCCTGGAGTTATGGACCCCACGCGAGACGCATTCGGTGTTGTGAAGGTCGGGGAACCAGGACTAAAGGGGAAGAGAACATTGCTTCAGTTGTTATTGAATTACTACGCGTATTTGGTGAGATAGACAAATCTAAATCAAGACAAAACGCATGTCTTCCTCAATTTTAAAGCCACTATTGACTAAACATGAAGCAAATCCATTTACTAGTATACTCCTGCCTTTGGAAGTGACGCTACGAAAATAATTGTACACTCCCGTGTAGTCCTCCCTATCATTGGGTGTTGTTACTTTTTACCCTACTAGCTGGGTAATCCATTTAACTGGCAGGTCTACTTCCTCATGGACTGGCAGGTCTGTGTTAATTAGACTTGCGGCGTCTCCCGTGTCACTGGCTTGAGCGATTTGCCCTCGCGAAACTTAGGGTTGCTAGTATTTGCTTGCCTTTCTACGAACACATCCTTCGCTAATATCAATTATTTCCTTAGTTAACGTAAATTGCTAACTTTCTAATAAATCTTAGTTTATTACAACTACAAAGTACTACAAGAACGTAATCCTATCTTCTTCACCTCAAAATTCTTGAATAGTGTAGCAATCTGCATTAGAGACATAGTACTTCCAAAGCACCTCTGTGTATTTTAATTATGTAAGTAAGTCTCATTTACCCAGTGATTTCTTTAGAACGCATTTCATACCGGAGCCAGTACCGCTTGAGAAAGCCCACTTGCTCCAAACCCATACAGATTTACAAGTACCTGCTACCATCTAGTAGGGTAAAGCCAACTAAAATCGGGTTCCTACACATAGCATACTCATTCTCTACCGACTGGAAATTCATGCAATACATATTTAATTGGAATAATATCGAAAAGGAGTAATTCCTAGAATCGGCAAAAATAGCAATGATGTCTCTTTGACGCACTATGGTATGTCAAAGAGACATCATTGCTATTTTTGCCAACCCTGGTCTAAGGCGTGGTTGCCTTCTATGTAGGACGCATCTTAGATCCGTTTTGTTGATGTCTACTGATTAAGTGGATATTTCTTACAATATATTCTAACGACGCACAGCGTCCTCACAAATGCCAAATAAGGAATATTCAAAATGCTTGAGAATCTGCATATAGCACTTCTTCGTTCTGAAGATGGCTGTCTCGTGTTCTCCAATAATCATAAAACAAGGCCAGGTTCCTTATCTTTTTATGGAGAAGTATGTAGTTACCTCTATCTACAAGACATTTTGTAGAGTCAGTGAAACCATGCAGCCTTCTAAGGAGCGCAACTACAGCATCCCAAGGAATAACACCCTTTTACTAAAGGACATTTCTTAATATTTAGGTCTTTAAGTCAACAATTTTCCTGTGAACTGAAAACGATTCGCCAAAGTGGAGAATCGTTTTCAGTTCGTGAAGATAGTGGTCAAACACTAGCCTGTCACATATAAAAAAAAAAAAAAAACTGTGCGTAGAAGCAACTACGCTACGATAATAAGGACATTTTACAACAATGACGTATATTAGAGATCATTATCGATATTTTAAATTATTCTATTTCCATTTACGTTTTAGAAGAATTGGCGGTCCTTGAATAGGACGTGAGGATAGTATTCAAGGCAGGAATACACACAGTACAACTCTATACCACCTACTGTTCTGGCATATAAAGACGTAGCACGTAATTGTGCATCCATATTTTCAGAATATTATAACAGAAGACATTTATAATTCGAACACTTTATTGCTATGTTACAATTGGGCTTCGTGCAAAATAATATTAGGTTTCGTTCACTATTTCTGAATATTATTGACTTTGAATATTATTGAAGAAACAGTTTGGAGAAAGTGAATCTAATATTACTTCTTTATAGGGTATGCAAGTTTAGAAATTGACAAGGCAAGAAAAGAGAGTATGAACTAAAGCTTTTGAGGTATCATATCTATATAAGATATATTGATATTTTAATATAGGAATAACTGTAGGTTGTTGATTTGTATATAACAGTGTAAATGATATAGGTCTTTGTGGATAGGTAAACTTCAAAAAACCTCTGAAACACTATTTTAGAATCTTCTGCATGGAAATTCTAACTATCAATAACTCATGAGTTCACAAACATATCGTTTATAATCTTCCAGGTCTCATAAACGAACGTTTTTCGCAATCAACCGGCGACATAAACATAGTATGTCGATGCAGCGCTCTACAATTTGAATGACTATTAAAGTTTGTAGGTCGCGAAGTCTATATATATATATATATATATATAACTATCTCTATCTGTAATACATTATGTGGTCCGTTGCACTTTAGATGGCCGAGTTCGTAGATTGGTTCGAAATGGACACTGGTCGTCCCGCCGCCTGCGCCCGCGCCGGTGGCAAAACGAAAATTATCGATAACTGTTCAGCATCCACAACCTGTGACGGAATGAGCCGCAATTACCGTGTTGCCAAAAGCATAAGCGAAAGCGTTAATAAATCGCGTTAACGAAAACACGATCAGAAAAACGGTTTCTAGAGTAGACATTTGAAAGCGTACAAAATAATTGCAAACAAACAAATTCACTATGCTGCAACAATCATACAGATCCTTATTCAATATCTACTCCTATTTTTTGCCCGTTGTATTTTTCTTATATTTGAACAGTCTGAATATTGTACAATACAAATCACATAATGTTATCATATTTAATATGGGAGTATTCGTTTTTGTACGTTTACAATCCTCGACCATATCATGACTTAATAACAGGTGAAATCGTGGTCAAATGCTAGCTTGTCCATTAAAAAAATATACCACCTACCGGCTACCACGGATTTAGATAACACCCACCTTGTTAGCACGTTTCTTACATAATATGAATCATCAATAGCTCGGTATCATGTAGTGACAATTTATAAAAAAAACAGTTATAGCACAGAATACATAACAGTACGTGTATCATAACATTAACACTTATATATTTACAACCCCACACTTGTATCGTGGGTTGCCGGAAACAATTCAAAATATTAATAAAAAATCACAAAGGCACCACTTATATCGTCGGTTGCCGGGAACAATTCAAAATATTAATTAAAAATTACAAAGATGCATCATGAAAGATAATACCACCAGCAAATGACTCTAATTGCCAAATTTACAGATATCTCGATCACATCACAAAATCACACCCAGAATCAGAAACACTTTGTCCTTGAGAAGAACACTTGTCGAGAATCAAACCCGTCGAACAGTTGGTAGCGCCTGTGCCTTCGGGCCGTTCATGGACCTGTTTCCCCGCCGAACGCTTGTGACAAACGCCACCGGTCGCGCTGCACAGACGTGCATTTCGTACCTGCGGCTTTGTTTACATTACTACTATAGTGCGGTGATACCGATGCTTTTTGTATCGGATAGCGGTGCGCCCGCGCCCGGGGCGGCGGCGGCCGCGGTTACATTTCACTTCACTTTACTGCACTCTCAAGTCCTCTATTTCCCTAATTTGGTCTCTATTTGTGAGATTCAGGTGCAGATAGCCGCTGGGGAATGCGACTGCAGTTTGAATATAGAGTGTTAGTAGGTCTGTGGCTGTAATGGCAGCTAATTTAGGCTATATTCTTTTGTTTTCTATTCTTGGTTTGAATATAATTTCACAAACCCAATATTTTTATTCTATAATTATTTAAAAAAATAATGTTTTTTATAATCATCAATATGGATTTCGGAAAAATAAATCAACAAAATTAGCTATATATGAACTCATGAAAACCGTATCAGAATGTCTTAACAATAACATCCAACTGGTATCCTTATTCATGGACATGTCTAAGGCTTTCGATTTTGTTTGCCATAAAAGTTTGCTTCAAAAATTATACGTTTATGGTATTAGAGGACAAGCACACAGTCTGATAAAGAGCTATTTGAGCAATCGATACCAGTACACTTCGGTCTCATATATAGACAAAAGCAGAAATGAGGCAACTGCAATTTCAAATTTAAAACTTATCGAATATGGAGTTCCTCAAGGCAGCATTTTAGGGCCACTGCTGTTTCTACTATATATTAATGATTTACCGAACTGCACAAATCATAAAATAATTCTTTTCGCTGACGACGTAACTATTTTACTGAAGGGTCCAAATGCTATTGAGCTAGAAACAGAAATGACTGTCGAAAAAATTGTTTGTTGGCTTGATAAAAATAACCTCGTTATAAATTTAGATAAAACTAAACTCATGCCATTTGCTTTGCCACAACAACATCAACGTACGGTCAATGCTAATTGTAGAGGCCAAATTATTGAGTGCGTTAACGAAATCAGATTTTTAGGTGTACAATTAGATAAGCACGTTAACTGGAAAGCACATATCAAACATCTTTGTAAGAAATTGAGTAGATTCGTTTTCGCCTTAAAGAAGCTTACACAAGTTTCATCCCGGCAAACAGCACTAACAGCATATTATGGTTTTGTAACATCGAACTTGCGTTACGGCATTTTGCAATGGGGAAACTCAGTCAATGTTTTATATTTATTCAGAACTCAAAAAAAGTGTATTCGTGCAATGTTTGGTGCTAGTCAAAGACAAAGTTGTAAATTACTATTTCAAAAACTAAAAATACTAACTCTAAGCTCGCTATATATTTATGAAGCATGTTTATTTGTTAAAGAACATCCGGAACATTTTATCATGATAGAAAATACACGTCCACGAAAAACTCGTAATAAAATCAAGGTTAACCCGCACCATATGTCAAAAACTACGTTCTTTAATAAAAGTATATACATTATGGCTCCGAAACTATTTAACAAGTTACCGGAGAGTCTTAAAACTGGAGATGTACCTACTTTTAAAAGAAATTTAAATAAATTATTAACTGAAAAATGCTATTATACTATTGACGAATTTTTAATGGACAAAATATTAGAAGATTGAATTATGTACCTATTTAAAGTTTTTATTTTGTTGACATTTTTAATTTAATAATTATTTTGAAATAAATAAACATTTTGACATTGTTATGTACTAATATTATTAATTATTTTTACGAATAGAATAGAAATTGTTAATATTGTAATGAATATGTAATATGAAGTAAATAATACTGCATGTTAAAAATATTGTACGCCTAACAGGCATGCTGCAGCGATCTACCTATAATTTGTTAACATCATATAATTGTACCTGTAGTAATGACAATAAATTGATTTGATTTGATTTGATTTGAAAAAACTCTACACTGACAACTCCTTCAAATTATAATTTTCAGTCGTTAATTAATCTGCCATTCTTGATATTGCGTGTTTTATTTAACATCTTTAATGAAATCGTCACTAATCATCAGGTGAGCTAGTGGTCAAATGCCAGCCTATCATAAAATATAGGGTCTCCATGGATCGTCTTCTTTATTAACATACTAGCCGTGCCCAAGGCTTCGCCCGCTATTATAAAGTTAAAAAATTGCCTGAATGTTATTCCTAGGTATAAGCTATGTACATTCCAAATTGAATCCAAATTGGTTCAGCCGTTAAAGCGTGAAGAGGGAACAAACATACTTACACACTTACACTCTTACAAACTTTCGGATTTATAATATTAGTAGGATTCAAAATAATAATTAAAGAAGAACGAATAATAAGTTAGTGTGTTTTTTCTAATCGAGCACTGACTCAATAGTCATCGTGAGTTATACATTTTATAAATGGTAGAAAAATATTTATAAAAACATGTCACTGTTTATTCTTACAATCGTAGTAATTAATATTACTTTTTGCTTTCCTCATAGAACAATAAAACAAACCGATATACAATCATAAACACGTTAATTGTCCTATTCACACCAAACCCAAACGAGAACAAAAGAAAAAAACAAAGTGGTAAAAAATTAAAACAAATACACAATAAATCATTAACACAAGTTGTAGTTCACAATAAACAAACGAATGGAATTACCGAAATGCATTCATCACTTAGATATCGATCTCGTAATCGATTCGAGAACGAAATGATTGAATAAATCTGATTTTTAATCGATTCTTATTAAATATGATCGTTAATTACCGTCCGATGGACGGTTTTGATTTATTAATTGACATTTTTTCGTTCATGTTTTTGCCATTCAATAATTTCATAAGTGAAAGTGTCTGACATAATGTTTGCCAATAAAAATAATGTTCATTTTAATTCGTTTTATAATGGCAATACTAATTGTGGGTTTTAGTTTTTGGAACGCGCTGTGATATATTATTACGGTGTTCTGATATTGCACAATAGAAACATCCAGAACTTGTATAGTTGATGCAATAAATGAGTAAGCAGAACGTGTAGGGAAATTAAAACATGAATAAAAATTATGTCTCATTATACGTAAGCTGATTGCTTATTGTATTATAATGTGGTGACATTACGATGCGGTCGGTAAGGGCCGCTCCACACTTGGTCTCAATTATTCTATTAGTATTTTACATTGTATTCCCTTTTATTGAAATTGTTATTTGTTATACCAGTTTAATAAAACTGGTTGATACATGTACATTGACACTTAATTTTAATAATTTAGTATGAATTAAATCAATTAGGATGATAAGGCGTATGAAAACCTTAAGAGGCCGGGGAGTCTTTGAACGAGTCTATAGGCTGTCTCTGTTTAGCTGGCAAACTGTGCCCATGTTTGATGCGATAGCACTACCGACCGAAATAATTATAATAGGTGCCGTAATACCAAAAATTATGAATGAAAATGTAATATTTAGCCATTGTTTTTGCATTAATAGTACCTTGAAATGATCATCTATGTTCCTGTAATGACAAAAGAAATGTGTTAGTTTTTAATACAAAACGAATAAGTTAAAAATGCGACATTTACGTCGTAATAATGTATGAAAATCAATTGGTTTATATTTCGTTTTTGGTAATTATTTTGGAATAAAAACTATCCAGGAACCTAGATTAATATGTTTTTAATCTGAATAACAACACAGTATGGTGGTAATATGCTTGAATTACAAATAATTTCGGTATTACGATTGTATGGGCAAATCAACCTCCGCAGGCCCCTTAACATCCTAATTATCATCAGTAAACGAATTAAACATTCGTATGATATAATAAAGTACTTTAAACATAATCAATACTACTGATAAACGAAAAAGTTCATCAGTTTATTTATTACTAAATCACGCCAATGCTGCTTAAATGATTTTAATGATTTGGTAATTAGAAGCGGACCCAGTAATAGGACAAAGTGTATGTATATAACTAGAAATAAGCACAGCGATACATTTCCAATCTAACCATCGCGATGACGTAGTATCCGGTCGGGTGCTCAGCCACAATAGGCATTGTCTGTGATAGCTTCCGGTTCCTGCTGCGCCTGCGCATCACAGATCTAATCTCGATTGCGGCGCGTCGCGCGACACTCGGTAGATTAGCTGATTGTCGGTTAGTTGGTAATCGTCGCTGGTCGGGTGAGGTAGAATTAAAAGAGATTGTTGTAACAGAGATTTTTTATATATTGAAAATGCATAACAGTGGGCTTGACAACTTAAGCTACCTATAAGCTCGATGACTTGTTTAACTTGTAAGCTAACTTTGGTCTTTGCTGTATATAGATGTATATATAGATAGATGTATATAATTTTCATACTCATACTCATACGTTTATTTGCAAACTAATGTTACATAGGTCTTATTCTAAGTAATCAGAACTGAAACTTAGCTGCATTTTACAAGCATAGCAAATTATTACACATAACATCATAAAAAACAAAGAAAAAATATTAAATTATCCGTAGCTGGAGAATAATTCGTACAGATCAGATAGTAAGTATATAATTACTTAAATTAAGTATTTATTAATATTATTTGATGGTAAGATATTCGTCTATTGTGTAAAAAGCTTTTTTAATAAGGAACTTTTTGAGCTTGGTACCAAAAGTAACAAGTTAAGTTAAGTTTTAGGAAATATAGGCTATTGGCCCGTAGATAGGTGGTTTTTATTATACTTTCAATGTATTTCATTGGCAATGCGACAAATGTCTTTGTAAAGACAATTGTTCAGAGATATTTCTAAGTAAAGCTGAACTCCCCATCTTGTCCTTTACATTTCAGGGCCACCCAGAGTTTTCAGCTTATAATAAATATCCGGATGACCGAGCTTTGCTCGGTTTTTGTTTTTGGTAGAATGTGTTTGAATTTGTAGCCTCAGAAAGCTCCATCTAGTGTCGAGTAGAAACAGTTTTTTATATCGGTCATGGCGTAATAGATGGCGCTGATAGTTTCTTAATCTCGGTTTTTCAAATACAGTTTGTGAACCGAGCATTTCTCGGACCTGGAACGTTGATAAATCGATTCCTTGGGCCGAAAAACCCCTAATCTGTAACTTTCATGAAAATCGTTTGTGCCGTTTCCGAGATGCTGATTACACAAATATATACAAGAATTGCTCGTTTAAGGATATTAGATATGTACAGTTCGATTTCCTGCGCGGCAAAGCACAACGCTCGTCACCTTGAGATACGAGATGTTAAATCTCTTTAGGCCCTTTAATTTCTCTGTATATATCAAATTTTTAAAACAACTACGACGCTTTATCTTGAAAACGGTTAAGCCGATTTTCTCCAAACATAGCTAAGAACATTCTTGACCAAACCAAATTTCAATAAAAAAAAAATTGGTCCAGCTGTTTGGGAGCTACGATGCCACAAACAGACATACATAGATACTAATGAGTACAATATGGGAGTCTTCAAGTCACGATTGAATAGGTATCTTCTAGGCAAGCTTGCTCCATCGTCGACCACATTTTCGCTTACCATCAGGTGAGATAGTGGTCGAAAGGTTGCCTATCTTGAATAAAAAAAAAATACACACTACAAATTTATAACACATCTTTTTTGCTAAAATTCTAAGCTTAACAAACATTTGAGTAGTTTACAAGTACTCTACAAGTACTCTACATTAATTTTAATTTTAAAGCTAACAATTACTATCCAGTTTATCAGTACAGAACATGAATTAGGCTTAGGAGCCGGTGTCGGGCCTCCAATCAGCTGATCCTATAAGCTGCTTACCACAACTGTACCACTGTTTTGCTGAGCGCTGACTCATCTAGCTTGTTCCCTTTACGGGGACTCGACTAACTAGAAATTTGACAACTGGATAACAGTCGTGATATAATTATGTTATTAGATAATTGGTCATATGAGACTCACGAGTACTATAGAATTCAGGTGTTCATATGTTTGTTCTTTCTTCGAAATGGATATCTATAAAAGTTTTTTTATCTTGATTCATTATATTAATTAATATTTACTAGATGATCCCCACGGCTTCTCACAGTTAATTGAATCAGGTATCAGGATAAAAGCACAATAAATATGTCTTAGACCACCCCGCACTCATTTAAACGCTTTTACACCCACAACCCCACACTAAGTTCGTTCGATGAATTGTATCGTGGGCGTCAGAAAAATTCACATTTCACACACAATCACACCCAGAACCAAAAACACAAATTTCCCTTGGGGAGAAAACTTATGTTCCCACCGGTAATCAAAACTGATACCCGCTGCTTAGTAGGCAGATGCGCAACCAATTAGGCAGTTCACAATAAATATTTTCTGGTATAATTATATGAATATGATCATTTAATATTCTTGTACGATGATAAATTAAGGATTCGAATACATACTATAATGATTGGAAATAATAACCAGGAATCTCTTAAAACCAAACCTGTCATTTTTTTTTAAACGAAAGTATTTTTATCTCGAACGTGTCTCATAAAAACGTAAGATCCAATAACCAATGGAGGTTAATTTACCGCACATTTTTTATTTATTAAAGCGTCGAATTTACACAAAGATAAGACATAAAGGTGAGCGGCAAATAATCAAAACAACTCGAAAATAATTATGACAGGCTCGATACACCGTGAATTTCAACTGCGCGTTCCCTGAAGCGTGATGCTGGCATACTTTCGTTTTTATTTAGTACGAAAGTGGAGTTTGGTACTTTCGCGGCCCTTCCTGATAAAGCCACCGAAACGGCACAAACGTCACTTCGGCTCTGACATTCAGAGCGGAAAATGTGGCACATCCAGTGGAGCAAATGAAGAGCACGCAGCGTATGGCGGAAAATTCTTTTTTAAATAAAATAAAAAAATAGAAGCATAACTTCTTATGGCAGAGCTTTGATTTTTTTATTCTTGATAGGCAAGCATTCAGCCACTATCTCACCTGATGGAAAGTGAAGAGGCGGCCGAAGATGTAGCATGCTAGCCTAGAAGATACCTATTCACTCTTGACTTGAAGACTCCCAGATTATACCGTACAGGGAACAAAGACACGGGTAATGAGTTCCACTCCCACGCAGTACGGATGATAAAAGTAGAAGCGAAACGCTTCGAGCGAACTGGTATGTCAACCATATATGGACGTTTGAGAGTTTGTCCTGTAGATTGATAGTCAAACGAAATTCTGATCTGCAGCCTTAGTCAGGAGCACAAAATGCCTTCCAAGGGAAATTTGTGCTTCTGGTTCTGGGTGCGATGTGAATATTGTTTTACGGGTTTTCTTTTGAAATAAAAAATAGCGCTACTTTTTATAATTTATTATCTACTTATAATCAGATTGTTTAGTTTCGGTATTTTTTCCTTTTAATTTAAATAAAAATATTGACAAGTTATAGAAAGATATTGACCATTGAATTGTCTTCAATCGTCAACAAATTAGTTAAGAAAAACATATATTTATGTACTTGCTGTGGCCCGTGGCATCGTCCGCGTTGATTAAATTAAAAAGTAGCCCGTGTTATTCTGGAACCTAAACTATCTACAATCTAAAATACATCATAATCGGTTTTTTTCGTTAAAACTATTTTTGGTAATCAAACACATAAACTTTCGCATTTATAATATAAGTAGGACACAACACGTAACAAAATGTGCTTAAAATGAAACGAAAGCATTTATTTATGTTTGTTCCAATACCATCCCGGGTCAATATCCCCATGACAAGTAGCAATGGTCAACGCTTTCGCCTGTGATTTGCAACATGTTCCCGTAATTGGTCGCGTCGCGTCGCGTCGTAGTGATAAATTGACCGATGTGTGACCAGATATACGCATAGATATAGATAAATTGACATATTTGAAAGTCGATTGGCACAAGAAAGTAGGTACAAATGAAAACTTAGTACTTAGGATACGGGACTTATAGCTGCATACTGGACGTATTTAGTTCGAACGGACGCGGCGTTTGACTGTGTGGTTGTAACGACTATTAATCGCGCTAAAAACCTTAAGTGTCTGAACAGACTATGCCGAAAAACGCGATCGAAGTTCCGCGGCAGATTTTACGTTCCAGCTGATATAAAAGACCATAAATACGGATATTACGCGACTGAAAATCGGTTGCGCACCGTTGTGTGAATTCGGTGTCCCGGGCGCTGTCGTGGTGTAGTTTCGTGTTGTCTAAACAATAGATCATTTCACAGTATACAGTAATACTTTCGATATAGTAGAATACGTTCCCGCCGAACTTACACCCGACCGAAGTTCGGTTGTACGCCAAAACTTGGCGTAATTTCGGCAAATGTGTTGATACTAATTGAAATAACATTGCAGGCGTAATCACGCCGAACTTCGGTTGCGTAAATTCGGCATTGTCTGTTTAGACATTATGCATCGGCCGTGGTCACTGCTCGCGAAAAGACGAGTAAATATCGCGAAATTTTGAGATTTACACATAAAAATTAACGGGTAAGTTGGCTAAATTAATATTGACATAAGTACTCACAAAAAATATAATTATAATTTACACTTCTCATTATCTATCACAAGGATTTGAATGAACTTGGCATGCAAAGAGTGTTAATATTTCCTTTATACGAGACTATCATACAAATCTTTGTGAACTATAGATATTCATTTTGTATGATGCTTTGACGTTAAAGCTGCACAGGACGTAGTTGGTTCGAACGGGGCAGGCATCGCTTAGACGGAAGCGACCGCACCCTCCTCGCACGGCGTCCGTTCAAGCCAGGTACGTCCAGCTTGTGGCAGCCATTACCCAGTCAATTTGGTTGTCTGGAAGAAATCGCTTTGAGCGATAAGACCGCCCTTTGTGCTCCTATGTTATATTTAAGATTTCTTTGTAAGAGATATTTTTTGGTGTGCAAACAAAGAATTTATCTATCTATCTATCTTGTCAGACCACAGAATAAAGCTAAGTATCTACCAGATATTGGCGCTTTAAGTTGTCGTTAGCGTCGTGCGACCAGAATTAGGGCCCAAATGGATACGACCGCACTTTAGATGTTAACTTATCTTCACTTAAGCACATTAGCCAAGTGGGTTACAAGTTAACAAGTAAGTTTAGTGGACTTACAATGTTGCTTTCTCAATTTAAATAACTTGGAATCTAGGTGATGTTAAAAGCAGTCCTTTTATATCAGAATTTATCTTTACATATATCTGATAGATACAAAATACATATTAGTAATGTACCGAGAAGTCGAGCCCCAGTTTAACGTAGTCTGTAAGAAGTGCAAGGATAAATATAAATTATGTAAATTAAATAAAAAGCATTTGTTCTTCTGCTTATAAAAATACAAATATAAACGAAAAGTGAAAGTAGGGAGGGTGACGCGATAAAATGAATAAACATAAACGCTTTCACACTCACAGCCCCACACTAAGTTCGATGACTTGTGTCGTGGGTGCCGGAAACATTCACATCACACACACAATCACAACCAGAGCCAGAAACACAAATTTTCCTTGGGGAGTTAACTTGTGTTCCCGTCGGGAATCGAACCCGATGCCCCTGCTTAGTAGGCGAACGCTCAACCAATAAACTAACGGGCAGTTCAAATTAAGCCAACGGCCAGTTAAAAAAAATGAAAAAAATATTAATAATAATACTTCCATTTTAAAACTATAAACAATAGATACTTTTAATAACAACAGAATAATTTTATTACTAATTAGCAGTAGTCACGGCGCAAAGGCGGCGTAGGCCTCTCCTTAAGTCTTTCCATGCGTCTTTTAGCCTGTCATGTAAAAATGTCACTCCATCCATTTTCGGTCTCCCTTCCCGTGGAACTATAGTAAAACATCGAAATGTGATATAATCGATAAAGATTTATTTTAAATATAAATTATTACTATAAATGATTACGGAGTGCATTGTACGGACACGGGACTGGACGCTAAATTCCGAGACGGATTTCTTGACCAACTGTCAACCCTAACAGCTGATGAACAGCATGTCGCTCTTACCATCAGACGCTTTCCCCCTTACTTAGCAAAAAAAAAACAGAATTTTAAAAGCCCGACACGTACATTGTATATGTAAGTGACTGATAACAGTAGCCTGCTCCAGCCGTTAACATTTAAATACGGTTGGTGAAGCTACCCTGTAAGTTATACATTGATTTTCGTAAACCAGCAAGTTAATGTGTGAGATAGCGCTTATCTCTTCTCTGTGGCCACCAACAGCCCGGGGTTCGTTCGTGTAGACGACGCATTAAGACGCCGACAAGAGCATGCTATAAAATTTGTGTTTCTGGTTCTGGTTGTGTTTGTGTGTGTGATGTGAATGTTTCCGGCACCCACGATACAAGTCTTTGAACTTAGTGTGGGGCTGTCAGTGTGAAAGCGTTTATGTTTATTTACGCTTCTTAAGCGTAAATTTAAGTGGAACTTTAGCGAAATTGACATTCATAGCAGCAAAAATATATATTATTGCTGAACATATTTGTAAGGGCATCCAATTTTGGGAGAGGCATATGTCCAATAGTGGATTGAGGTAAGCTGTGTATGAACTATCATGATGATTAATATATAATACAAATTTCCAAAACACGTTCCCGAAAAAAAAAAAAAATTTTAACTTTCGCGAACTAAACGCACGAAAATCTTATAAAAACACGAAGTACCTATCTCAACTAATTATATAGTTTCATAAAATAAATAAAAAAAATGTATAAAAATAAATCAAAAAGACATGCAATAATAAAGAGCCAAGGTGATTTTTTTTCAATTGAATTGTTTGATTTTTATTTAATAAATGTATTTTCGATTTTGATTCATTTTGAGCCACGCATCCGACACATCTGTCGTTGACTCTCTGTTTTTTTTTTATTCTCGATAGGCAAGCATTTGACCACTATCTCACCTGATGGAAAGTGACGATGTCTGTAAGTGCTCTAGTATCTTGGTGCAAAGTCACAGTTACCGTCTCGGACCGAATTTTAAACAGGTAAATAATAATAAATCAAAAATCAATTTATTGCACCAAAATACACGTTATACAAAAAAACACATACTTATATATAAAAATGTAACTAGTGATCGACAGACCGCTTCAGCCTAAGGGACAAGGCCTATTAGTGTATTGTAAATTTTAGGCCTTGTCATCATCTTATCGGAGTCTTAAGGGCAAATTATTGTGAGCTTACAAATTGGATGCATACCTTGAAACCGGCCAAGGTAAAGGTCGCGTGTATCTGTGGTCATAAATAGGAAATGGACAAATGAGCCCGATTACGGACAAAAGGTAGAAAAAACTACGCGGTAGATATAAAGCTTTTTGGAATAAGTGGGGTAGGTACATACGTAAGGAGTATTTATGTACTGTGTATGGATGAAGTAAGATAGGATTCATGAGGCCACTGTGTGAGTGGATAGACAATTGGACATTTGGTATTTCAGTTAGTTGATAATATCCACAAATTCCTCTAGAATTATAAACTTAATGTTGGTGTGTGTAAGTGTTTGTCTTCTCTCCACGGCGCACCTCAACGGCTGAACGGATTTGAATTTGAAATAGCCAGCATTAACACATCCTAAATAGGGTTACATCCAGATTGATTTTAGTTTTTGATGATGAATTTTAGATATTTCAATTTACTTAATACGTGTCGAAACTCGAATTTCCCTTAGGGAGGAAACTTATGCACGCCGGTAATGGAACCCAATACCAGAGGGCGTTATAAGCAGACTTGTCCTCAACTGCCAGTAAGTAGCTTCAGAATCACTTATCGTAAATGTTGCCGGATCAAACAGCTGCAATATCTAATGCTGTCGCCAATGGTATGTGGGACATGCACCTCCAATGTATGCAGATCACCTGCAGCTCACAGCATGCCATGTCCTCCGGTAGCCCTAATGACAGGGTAGGTGGAGCAAATCACGAGCGGAAAGCGGTTTGACAGTTACTTATCAAATTTATTGCCTGTGTGTAGATCGCGTCCTGGTCGATTGTATCACTTTCTTCATATTTTTCAAATAAATATTATCTACTAGCCGTGCCCCGCGGTTCCGCCCGCGTTAATCAAGTTTTATAGTAGCCTATTCTAATTCTTATTCTAATTCTAACTGGGGGCGATAAGGCCTGCACTGACGTCCCGCTGGGGGTGTACTGACGTCCCGCTGGGAGTAGCCCATGTGTGAATGCTATGTACAACCGTGTACATTCAAAATTTCATCTAAATCCATTTATTCGTTACAGCGTAAAGATAAAACAAGCATACTTTACACACTTACACAATTACCTACTCACAAACTTTAGCATTTATAATATTAGTGTGCCTATAAAATTTAACATAGGTACAAAACTACATAAAATGATATTAATGATAATTTAAACCTATCTCTACGCAAGGTACTTTATTCGATGCAACTATGTACACGTATTGACTCGTACTATGTTGTTTCTAGTGTGTGATCCTAAGGGGTAATTGTAGGGGTCTACACAAAAATAATATTTTTGTTATTGTATGTACTAGATATTATATAAGTTTCACGAAATATATTACATTCTATTCTATTTTATGTTAAAAACGAAGTAAAAAATGCCATTATAAAAAAAACTTTTCAAATAAAACAGTAAGCTTCACGCTTACGTTGATTGGATAAAATTGGATTAAAACGCCACGGGACTAGGTTCGATTCCTAGCAGAAGCACAATTTTCTTTCCATTACATTTGTGCTCCTGTGTGATCACCACGGCACCCGCGATACAAATCATTGAACTAAGTAGTAGATAGATAGATAGATAGATAGATAACGCTTTATTGTCACACCTTACATAAATCACTTACAATAATTTTAAAAACTTAAATTTAAGTGTACAATCGGCGGTCTTATCGCTTAAAGCGATCTCTTCCAGACAACCTTTGGATGGAGAAGATTTTTAATAATAGTAGTACCACACTAAGTTCAAAGATTTGAGTGAGTGTGATCACGTTTGTTTCTTTTTTCCGACATTTTTATTTTCGCTATATATAACCTTTAAAAGTATGTAACTTGGGCCACAGTCCGTAGGCCGCTGGGCCCGCCTTTAGCCGTTTCCCGACGAGAGCGCATTGCGGCCAAATCACTATTTATTAGCCGAAGCAGTTTCGCAACTAAGCACACACTGTAGGACCTGAATCGACGCCGCTACCTGCTTCCTACATCTAGCCTTCCTAAGTTTTATCTAAGATCTAGCTGAGTAATGACTACATTTCGCTACATCCTACTTGTCAACTACTGTCTCGCTAGTTCTATATACAGGAACAAATCACATTAATATTATAAATACGGAAGGTTGTGCGCCTAAGTGTAAAATGAAGTATCTTTATAACAGCTGCATGGACAGATTCAAATGAACTAGGTATGGTTTGGAGTTAGTATCAATAAGACCTGGGATACATAGATACAATGAGGTATAAACAATGCAATATTAAGTCAAACATATTTCTAATCTTTTTGGAAGTTAGATAAAAAGATATATCGGCGGATTTCCCTACAGGTAGACTAGGACCGGGCCGATTCGGGACAGTAAGTAGTCTAATGTCTAACCAGTTGGACTATGGGCCTTCGGTAGGGGCGGCTGTCCAACCATTATTTTTAATTGATTAATGGCGTCTTTCCTAGCTAGTCTATATTAAATCCACCACAGTATTTCAGCGGTCTCACCGCTTAAAACAATTTTTTCTTCTAGATATAGGTACTTATACTGAAATGATTTCGTTCATTTCATTCATAGTCTGTTTTATGGTAATTTAAGTCACACCCTTAAACATGGTAGATTGTAAGGGTCGTTGTTTCCTACATTCTTAGCATTAAATGTTTGAATCGCTCAAATCGCGAACGCTTAAAGGAAGTACCCATCAGGTTTTACGAGGGATTTAGCTAGTGTGCACGCTATAGCAAGGCGTCGTGAAGAGCTCTACATACGGAACGGGGGAATATGTAAGTACAACATTGTTTACACTTTATCGACGCGTGGCGTACAAACTAGCGTACAAAGGAACGGGCGTGCAAGCGAGACGGAGAGCGGAGCGCGACGCTACGAGGACAGCGGGTGAACCGCGGGGCGAGCGGGCCGGCGCAGCGCATAGCGTCGCGTGGCGTGATGCGTCGCGCCTCGCGGGCAGTGGCGTCCACACGCGCGGTCGAACTAACGTATTCCCGTACTATCTTTATACAACTTTTAACCACCATGTCTTTCGAAGCTATTATAGAGCGCGTGAAAGAACATCCGGAGATATGGCAGCGCGAGCATCCCCACTATAAGAACAAAGTGCTGCGGCAGCGCGTGTGGAAGAAAATGTCGAAGGAACTTGAAACCGATGGTAAATATTGACTACGCCTGTCGCGGATATTGACGCTCATGATTGGTTACCTACAATGTTTTGAGAGGATGAGTGAGTAGGTAGATACTACATTGTTGTGGCTCGCAACGAAGGCAGACAGCATGCTATTATTGATAATTTAATTGTACCTGTTTAGGTTTATGCTAATATTAAATATAATTAAAATAATTCCTTAATTGATATGCATATGTATATAATAATACTTACCTAGTCGTAGTAATCGTACCTTCTGTTAACCCTAGATTACTAACCTTTTTAGTAACACAGTCACTAAATAAATATTAGTCGTACAGACTAACAAAATTAAACTGTAATTTTTTCTCTAATTGTAGTATTTATTGTTATATAAGTAAATCATGGAAAGCCTAATCCTAATCAAGTATGTATATAACATTAATATAAACATGAAAACAATCCTGTAATAAGTTAATCTACACATTCATTTCAATCTGTAACTGTGTGCTCGCTACAAACGGCTTTTCTGCAGTAGTGACATGCATTTTTGGTAATTCTAAGCTTCTGTTAAGGAAAACTGCAGAAGTTTTACTTCTGGATTGCTGTTGCTTGAAAAGTAACTTCTACAGCAGTATCAATTTGCACAGGTTATCAATGAGTTGAATCAGGAAGGTTCTGAGCTGGGCGGACCGGGGGAATATTATACCAGATGCGTGAAGATCATGTAGTCCGTGACACTAATATTTAGTGATCTGGGGTTCATTATCTACTGGTAGTTCTCTAGAGATCTCGCGTCCTTGTTATCTTAATAAGTAACATATATTTGATTTATATATATTTGTGCTCAAGTACAGGATATAACGGATATTATACGTAAGTTCCACACCACATACCACTTTACTAGAGCTTGATTTGACTATAAACGGACAATGACTTTTTTTACTTGACTGTGACTTGAATATAACTAGTTTTATGAACACAAATATTCTTAAAAAATATTCCTCGACGCTCTGGCTAAATGCACATAGATCGCGGAGCCAAAATAAATAAAAAACGAATGGCAAAAAATAAAAAACACATTCGTAAGAATAACAAACTAAACAGATTAGTGAAGCAAGACGTAGTTATGGTACCTCATTAGATACATTTGTCACAATGCACTTATTATACACAACAATCACAATGTACTATTTATACACATTTAATTAGAAATTAAATTTAGTTATGAACTCACAACGAATATTAAAATTTTATCTCTAAAGTTCGTGAACATGGTAGCGCAGGTGGATGTTTTTGGTCATATATTTTGCATGTCATTAGGGACTTGATATACAAAGTCCGAATGGCAAAAACAAAATTTACCAGTACAGCAGGGGAAACGGACGACATAAAAGGCTTGTGATTGGCCGATGTCACAGCTGTTAACGTCATCTGTGTATGTACCTAATATCGCTATCTCTCTTCTTCCAGCGATACAATTGAAGAAAAGTTGGAAATACCTGACGGACCAGTACCGAAGAGAACTGAAGAAGATGAGGAACCTCGCCCCCTACGAGGGCAAGCCTGTACCATGCGGTTGGGCGTACTACGACCTGTTGAGTTTCTTTCAAGAAGAAATGGAGTCGCGGCGAGACCGCCGCCCAACCAGGGTTCCAATGGAGTCAGATTCCGATACGAATGCCAACGACTCAAATGCTGTAGACTCCAGACCAACTCAGCCCTTTTCCGATTCCTTTCAACAAGACGATTTCTCCGAAAACACGCCATGGAATTTCAATGCAAAACGTAAAATACCCAAGCCTCCATCCGTGTCAGGCGAGGTCACGAAAGCTGATCTGATCATCCGCCAGTTGGAGCACCTTCGAGTCTTGGTATCGGCGAATCAAAACTTGGACGAGATGCAGAAAGATGAGGACTATATGTATTTTATGAGCGTCCTACCAACGGTAAGGGGTCTGTCTCGAGTGAAGAAGCTGCGGATAAGGCGCATGATCGACGAAAGCCTGCTGCAGGCGCTGACAGAATCAGACCCATTGAACAATGCTGAACCGTGCATGACGAGTGTGGAGCTTGATAGTAAGGAGGCCGTGATGAAGGATATCATGACTGATGATGGCTGAAGATGATTTTTGGAAATACGTAAGACAGACGCGAATTCCTCAAAATGATCACTTAAGGATAAATATGTATATTATTTACGTTTAATTTTGGTTTTAGCATTAAATTAACTGTGGTATATACTATTTTGATATAAGTAAAAAATAAATTCTACAATTATTATTATTATGCCCATTGTACGCCATATATCCTGAAAAAAGTTTAACTTTAAAGGAAATCCTACTTCCTACTTAATATTATAAATGCGAAAGTTTGTGTGTGTGTGTGTGTGTGTGAATGTTTGTTACTACGTATCTCTGTTACGAATTAACCGGCTTTTATGAAATTTAGAATGTAGATAGTTTAGGATCCGGAATAACACAGGCTATTTTTTTACTTCATTAACGCGGGCGAAGCCGCGGGGTTCGGCTTGTTTCTCATATACACAACTTTGAACATTCACACTCACAGCCCCACATTAGCACCAAGAACCAGAAGAACAAACTAATCTTTGGAAGCTCCTGCCGGGAATAAGACTCGCTATAGAAGTCTTTGAACTTAGTGTGTATTTTTAAGTGTGAATGAGTTTGTAATTTTTATGTCGTTTTAACTTTTGGTTGGCAAATGAGCCTGAGATAGGTAAAATAGGTAATTATTTCATTTTAATAAATACATGAATCAACTCTTGTTAATTGCAACACAGTAATGATCTAGTCAGAGATACGATCGGACAACGCAAGCCCTTGCAAAGTACAAGTAATTATCCACAATAACTTGTGACATAAAGTTAAAGTATTTTAACCCCTGGGGCTAACGGGCTTGGCAGTAATTGGCACGTGCCAAATATCGCCAAGTTGAGGTGGCCGATATTTGGCGGTACGATTGAATCTACCGAAACATGGATATTTATCAATAGAAATCGTGTTTATTGAAGAGTCCAGATGTAGTATTGACGTTAACTATTTTCTCACCCAAGCCTAATACAAAGTTCTTGTATAGTGGGTGCCGGAAACATTAACATCACACACACAATCACAGTCATAACAAGAAGCACAAATTTGAATGTCCATTGAGAAGGAAAAAATCCACATTGCGCGGCGCAGAGAATTGCCCACAGCGCCAACTATATCGTCAATAGAACTAGATCTCAAGGATAACTATCGAAGAACTGTTTAAACGGTTACATACATTGTTCCAGCATTGAGTTCCAGTATCCAGTCCCCAGAGAGACATATTTTTTACTTGGTGAGCGACTGTATACTATGAACATCGACGTACAACCCAAATACAGTTGAAAATTAAGCATAAAAAAATCGACCTGCCAGCTCGGAACACATCATATGACTTGAAACTGATTTGAAACAATAACTAAATGAATGTAGAACAATTACAAACTTTTTATAATAGGAAATTTCAAAGGCACTACGGTATCGAATAGTAAGGTATCACAGCTGATATAAGATACTTGATTAACGAAAGGTGAACCACAGACTTCCACCACAAGAATGCCTGCCACTAATATAGACATACCACGATCATTCGCAAATAATATCAGACACGCCAATATCTATTGATAAATGATATTTGTGCCAACGAGATCTCTGCATCGCCTAGAGGTATATATTCAAATCACCAGCAATCATGTTTGTTACCCATACATAATGCAAAGTTCTTTGAGTACGTGACATTTAAATGTTATGCAAAAACGCACTCATTATTTGTACACGAAGTGTTTGAGCTGATTGGTGTGAATAGACATCCCAGATAAGTGATTACAGATACAGAACTCTTCGGATCGTAGTTGATTATGAGGCAGCATGAATCCACTGATGTTGGTTACATCACTAGGTAAATTACGGGCCAATTGCCTATAGTTTCTAAAACTAAATCAAAATTATATACACCTATATACAGGAAAAGAGACAAGTGTTTGGAGTATTTGATATTAATAACAGTTGGGGGACAACTTCATAGTCGTAGAAACTCTATAATTGATTGTTTGGTATGTAAGTAATATTTTTATAGGAACTAGGCAAGCATAGCATTTAATCTCATGTGATATTGGTATTTAATTTAGGAGAAATATAAACATAGGTCATTTAATAAATGAAACTTTAATTTCTACATAATTGCATAAAAAAAACAATGTAACGTATTGAGTAAACATAAACACTAACAAACTAACAGACGTACGAACTTTCGAATTTCTTATATTAGAAGTATTTGATTAATTAACCTTACAGGATTATAGGAGAGAAAATGTAGTTTACTATACTAACTAAGGGAAATCATGTGATAGCCACCTAAACATAATTTAAGACTATCCATTCAATGAATAGGATCGAATCCAACCAGAATAACAGAATCTATGACGTGTTTTTTTTTCTCTTTTATATGTCACGCGCCCTATTGTTGCGTTTCTATGCATCTATAACAATCTAGCCAAGATTAGGTTAATATATAATTATAACTAACCGTGCCCCGCGGCTTCGCCCGCTATTATCAAGCTAAAAAGTAGCCTATGTGTAAATCCTAGGTATAATCTATGTACATTCCAAATTTCATCCAAATCCGTTCACCCGTTAAAGCGTGAAGAGGGAACAAACATACTTACACATATACACACTTACGCACACACTTACACATAAACTTTCGGATTTATAATATAAGTAGGAAGGATTGAATTCTGCTAGATTCAAAATATTCAAGAATTGTATGTATTAAGGCGAAGACACGTTGTTCATGTGATCTTTATGAGCAGCTCAAACAGTACAATTCAAACGGTTTTGTTTTTTTTTAGTCTTCTCACTATATAAGTGTGATCGAGAAGCTGGATGGCCTCGCCGTGATGGTGTATTCTATATTCGTGAGCTTCTGCGAATCCTTTAATTATTTTGTCAACGAACTCTGTGTGGATGTGATGTGAATACAAACAGTAACCTATTATAAGGGAACGAATAAGATTCCAGACCAAAGTGTGTTAAACAGGTGGAACAAAAGTAAAGCAAAACATGTATAATTAAAAGCCGTATAAACATTATCATGCACTGAACAAGGAAGGGACGGTCCAGTTCCGACTCACCGGATGGTTATTGATCGGGGGACGCGGATCCCGCTACATTGACTTTGTTGGTCATGCACAGGGTTACCATAAGGACAAAGGTATCAGAAATTTAGCGTTAACAGCTTTACGTCTTTAGCTTAAATGAAATTGAAACTGTAGGTTCTTATAATGTTGCTTCTTTGATTTGTACGACGAGACGCACGGACCGCACGTTCTTCGTAGGGCAAATATTTGTTTTCATAGTTAATTTCTTATTCAACTATATGTGTTCGCACCGTTTGTTAATATTTTTAAGTTCAAATTTATTAAAAAAGAGACAAATAAATACATCGAGAAGATAAAAAATAAGGTGGTCAAACGCTAACCTACCAGAGAAAAAAAAGACTTTAAATACCTACAAATCAAGATATTTTTTATATATTGTATTGACAGAGCGCCCATATGTGACTTCAGTTAATTCTTTTTAAATGCATATCAAGATGAAGATTTCCGTTTTATTTTGCTGCAACTTACTCGTAGATCTATTATTAATGATTACTAAATCGAGTTTTAAAAATGTTGACATCTCTTCGCAAAGACTGACGTTTGATAGCCCTACATGCCGGAACAAATTACATCCACACGCTATCATTTCACGAGACAGATCAACCGTTCAGGTGGTCCTTCAACGAGCTAGACGTTAAAATTATAAGACTTACATCACAACCCACAATTATTATGTACTCCGTGGCTGTTGCGAATACATCAGGTCAGCGGTAGAACTTGCATGGTTTCTTTTTAATCCAATTGAAAAAGTAGGGCTTCATTCCCGCAAAAGTTGATTTACGCGGGTTTTTTAACCTTTTACCAACATAAAACGTACCCACTAAGTTAAACTTCAGTGCAAACAGTCGTTTAGAAGAGGTCACGCGAAGTTCAGCTTTATTTTTCCCTCCCACTGTGGTTATGTCCCATAAATTCTGTTCACCACTATTAAAAAGTTTTATCGTAGATTGTGTGATTTTCATACCATTCAGCGTGTGAAACAATAAAAGTTTATAGAGTCATTAGTGGAAGCTCAGGTGAGAATGCCTGGAATATCTTTAGACAAACGTTTGTAAACCATCGGGACCAACCTGCTTTATTTCTTCCTCAATCGACAATCCGTTTCTGTATACTAACATTACTATAGAATACTAACATTTAAATAAATTCAGATTTAAATAAAGCTTGGTTTCCGCTGCGCTGTGGATTTGTATTCAAGTTGATATTCAAAAGATTTACATAAATTCTGTTGCGAAGACGCGGCTATTTTTGGGTGCATCTCTGTTGGTAATTTGGTTTATGGTGCGTTGGTTTTAAACGGAATTTCAAATTCTTGGAACATACCTACTTCTTCATCATCAATGTCTTGTGGGACCGTGTCTGGATCTCTTTGAACTGACAGATCGTTGATTTCGGCCACTATTTTGTTTGCAATACTACAATATATTCTAATTCCATGAAAGTCAACATTATAATCTCGCGATAATCGAAACGTATAAATCTAGTCATCGCCTCCTTGAGTCGTGAGTCACACCTACACTTGGCCTGTTTTACATACCATCGGTTCCGCGTTTCATTAACTCTCACATTAATTTATGATTGGCGTTTGCATATGCATAGACTGGTCCCAGATGGCCCTTGTATGTTCTAGGAAGCGGTATGTAGGCGTCACACTTTGGTTAAGTGCTTCGGAGAGCCTGATTATCGGTCGTAGATAATTTAGGCTCATATGTGGTGCGTGATATACATCCGCAAGTATTACTTTGATGAAAAGCTACTGAACACTACTACTTAGATTAAGTATATAAGAATCAACATAGTACATAATACGCTTCCCCTTAACATAATGACAAAGATTTTATTGACACTTAAAAAATCATCATAATAATTAAACAGCTAATAATAATACCTATGAATAATGACAAGAATACACGCCTGTCTAACGGCACATTAAAAAAACATAAAGTATATAGCATATAAACATATAATAACTGTTAATTAATTTTATATAGTAAATTCTAATTAAAGGCATTTCAATAAACTCCGACTTGGTACCGAACAAACGGTAAAATCATTATAATTAAATGAGTATGCACAAACAGCAATAAACACCGAGTGACCATTAGTTTTCCTACTTTCCCTTCAAATCGACGTTTACGACTTCCCTGCTGGCCTTCTACTTGTACATTGCAAATTATGGCTTGCATATAACGAGGAGGGAAAAACGAAGATTTGAAAGTAACTTACAGTTTTAGGCCGTTTCGAAGTCGCACGTAGCGTCGTTGTAGGTAGCTTACAAAACACGATTTGTGTCATTTGTGTAGAAAATAAATAATTAAAGAAAATTGTGTCGAAAGTCAAGTGCCGTTCGGTGTGGTGTCAAACTTAAAAATTCCATGTCCTCGAATCCTCTCGTGATTGGTCTGTCGATTTATTGAATCTAAGTATTTTGTTTCAGTGACAACTATGAGTCGATTACTTATAAATTAATATTATTTTTGTCATTTCAAACAAGTAACATTTTACTAACTTGATCTCTATATTTAAATATTTGTACACATGGTGAGAATACCTGGAATAGTTTTAGATAAACGTTTGTAAACCATCGGGACCAACCTGCTTTATATCTTCCTCAATCGACAATCCGTTTCTCGTATACTAACATTACTATAGAATACACCGCCAGCGGTAGAACATGTGGAACTAATCCCATGTTTATCACCTACTATTATTAATTTTCCATAGGTACTCTGACAAATATATACATTTTGATTTGAAGCTGAATTCGTAGCAGCAGCTCATGATTGGTAGTACGAACTTCGTAGAAATACATTTTTTTATTGTGACTTAACAATATCAATGGCTGCATGTGACAAACCCACATGTTTTAAGTGGTGTAAAGGGCGGCACATCACGCCGATCTATCTCTCTGTCAGACAATTTTAGGCAGCTGTGACAGCATTTCTATAAAAAAGTTACATTAACAAAAATCGAGTAAACTGTAGACTGCAAGGTGTCTATAACTAGCGTCGACTTTGCATCATGGCCTCGATATTCTCAGATTGCCGGTACATTAGAATGTTTATACATCTAGGTTATCTCGAGATTTCGTTGTTCCAGATCTAGCTGATTTGTTTATCGCCTGTAACTTGTCTCTAGCAGGAAAGCTCCTGATTGGCAGACAAGCGTCGCACTACTCACTCTGTCACTAAGAGTTATTTTCAATGCTAATGCGCAACAGCTTCGAGGGTAAATGTAACTTTTATCGCGCATTCCGCGCTTAGCACTTAAAAGGCGTTGAAACACCATATAGAGGCGGTGACTTAAAGACGTCCTGGTCTTCCCGTGTTCATTGTTCCTGGTTTACATAAAGTTTTTTGTCCCGCTCGGCGTGCTGCCCCGTACATGGTGCGTAATAAAATTCATATAAGCAAGTTTAAATTGCAACGTCAATTATTATGAATATTTATGACTGCAGCAGAAAAAACGTGGCAGATTTGAAACTGATATGCGCGCCGCGATGAAACCGAGTCTTGTACGGGAGACGCGAGAGTCTGGGCGCGCGCCTTCACTACCAGTTTGGAAATGTTTGTTTTTATAAACGGCGATAACATTATGCGGAAGAATTTATTATTACCGAAAACGGTACAACTATTCTGTGGGCGTGTATCAATAAAATTAACATTAACTTTTTGTACAACGAAATGACCTTTCTATCGACAACTTTATGTATATCTCACAATGTTACCAATAGTTACACTTTTAAAGAAACTGCAAAGGAAATCGACATTGACGAACTGCGAACGGGAAGCGATAACTTAAAAATAAATAAAACATCGCGGAGCATAACTTCTGGCCGTGGTCGTTTAAAGGAGGTTGCAGGAGCAGCGGTTATTTCCTCTAACGAGTCAATTACTGGACGCGTTACCCTACGCGGTGGTTTCAATGCGACCCTGTATGGACTTGGACAGGTTTGAATTTGTACCGCAGCAATAGATTAGTCCGAGCCACCGAGAGGCAACGGGCAAGAAGTGAGATATCTACGCCGTTAAAGTGTTCGAGGAAGCAACTGTTAGTTTTTTCTCGATCGAGTCTAGTCGGAAGAAGACTGATAATTGGGACTTGCCACATTTCAAATGCTTTTTGTGCTTCGCTGTCAGCTACAGACGCTTTTAAATTGTAGAATAAACTGCAATGTGTTTTTGAAAGCTTCATGTTTTTTATTATTTTCCCTGATACAGTTTTTAAGTTAAGATAAAACTTACGTGTTCGTCGAGAGAGTAAGTCAATTCGCCGTCATCGTATAAAACGAACCACCTCCGCTGCCATCTCTGAAACAAAGAAAATGTATGTTAAAATCACCAACTTTCAACAATTGTATAATACATAAATGTAATTTCTGACTTCAACGACCCAGTTGGCGCAGTGGACAGGTGTCCGGCCTCTGCGCCGTGGGTCCTGGGTTCGATTCTCGGCAGGAGCACAAATTCATTCCCAAGGGATATTTGTGCTTCTGGTTCTGGGTGTAATGTGTGTGTGTGTATGATGTTAATGTTTCCGGCATCCACGATACAAGTCTTTGAACTTAGTGTTGGTCTGTGAATGTGAATTCGTTTGTTGTTGTTTGTTTCTTGACTTACACGGTAAATCTTACTAAGATATATTTGTATAATTATGTTTTATTTGTATAAGAATAGCTGCGGGAACATGGAGATTAGTTAGAGATGGTTAGAGCTTGGCAACAGATTTTCTAATTGACTACTACAAGGTTACAAGTAACTTAAGACGTAATCAAGTCACGTAATTGTTCAACAAATACGTAAACAACATGACATTTATTTGATAACGTCATTAGCAATAAAGTTCACAGACAATAAAGTGCACTTTTTGAATAATTCAATTGAAACGGAACAATAGAAATCGTCTAGTAATCGAAAGAGAACACGATTGTCTTGTTTGCCGCTAACAGGCTTCAGATAGTAAATGTCAATGTATCGGGCAACATCAACATAATTAGGGCTCTGCGTTCTATTTCGCCACCTGAACACGAACAGATTGAGCGATAACGCCACCTATCGGTGAGCACGAGACAATTATGGACAACATTTGAACGAACATAACATTCGATGAAAATGCAGTGATTTTACTATTTTACCATGCTTAGGTATGTAAGTACTATTGTTAACTTTAAAATTATATAATAAATCTGCTATAAAAAGATGAAATGATAACAAATGGTACTTATGACGAATGGTTTTTTGTGTGTGCATAACTGTTTAAGTGAGGTCGGTACAACAATTGTAGGTATATTCAAAGATACATATAACGAATGTCTGTAAAAATACATTAAACTGATATAGATATATGTCTGGAAGATCGCTTTAAGCGATAAGACCGCCCTATGTTATTTTAGAACCATTTTTTTGTCAACTCAAAGTAATTTTATTTTATTGTATACTCTTCCAAGAGGTAAGAATGAAGAGTTATGTTGATGAGTTATTATGACGAGTCTCCTTGATGTCAACCCTTGCCAGTACCATGTGAGGATGAGGTCAGCTTGAGCAAGTGTATCTCTTTGATTTTAGATTTTTACCCATATAAAACGCTTTAACACTAACAGCCCACACTAAGTTCAATGACTTGTGTCGAGGGCGCTGGAAACATTTGCATCACACACAAACACACCCAGGATCAGAAACAAACTTCCCATGGGGAGAAAACTTTTGTTTCCACCGGTAAACGAACTTGCTGCTTAAAAGGCAAACACGCATCCAATCAAGCCATCGAGCTGTTGTTAACACGGACATATCTGAATATATAAAATACACGACTAAACATTAAAATGTAACTTTACAGAACAAACGCTCATCTTGGGCTTATTTGCTTGGAGCTCAAATACCACGTTTCATAAGATAACAAGTCCGTGAGAAACAAACGGCTAATTGTCCTATTTGTCGACAATTACACACAACACTGATGTACCGAGCTGATTAGGGATGCATTAGGAAGGCATATTATGCTAATAAGGACATAAGCACGATCATCAAATATTTAGATGAAGCTTATGTAGTAAAAAGTTTTTATACAATTACTTGACTAGATAGGTAAGTTATAACCTACCCACATTTTAAAAGTCGTTGGGTATCATATTAAGATAAATACCTATGCACGCATTTACGAAAGAGGGTTCTGTTATTAGTACTTATAGATTTATTGAAGATATAATTTATTGGATTTAAAGTATTTTGTAACTGGATTCCCAATTCAGATTAACCCATTCAATATGAATGAACTCATTCGAAAATGAATATACCTACTTAAAAACACACAAAACGACCAGTTAAAGTTTGTAGGCAAAGATTATCACGATGATAAAGTACCCAAACCAGCTGGTTGTATCTAGGCTAAGCCGAAGCTCCTACGCCGACTAGGTCAATGATATCGTGGACATTATGTGCTAAAATGCATAATAAGGCCCACGGCTGCATCATATAATAATTCCCATTGTTTCGTCTAGTATGTACGCAAATGTATGCAAATGTAGAAATAAGGTATCGCCCACTTGACTCGTGTGGGTTGCAGCTACCTGTGAATTAATGAAGGATTTATAATCCATAAGCTTGGAATAGACAGGTGATAATATATGACGAATAGATTTCAATTCTGCGTATAATCTACCTAGGGTGTGAGAGAAGTGGGCGCAAACTGGATATAAAGCATCGATATGATGGTATTATGTACGTAGCTACTCATGATAGAGAAGTTGATGGCTTGATATTACTAAAGAAGGTGTGTGTAAATGCAAGTGACCTGCAACACCTTTGAACTCTCCTGTATAATATAACAAAAAGAGAATCCTATGAAATATGTTTATTTGGCACTATAAACAAAACAAAACATAACATAAATAGATACAACAAAAACAGCTTACAAAGAAACATAAGAAAGATAATTAAACAAAACGAAAAGTGACCTGACTCAGTATTTTTGCCAAGTGTAACTCTAGGTTTGATTTTCAGTCGCAACCTAGAGGTAGATCTAAAACAGTGAAATAGATACATAGGAAGTAAAACAATATCTAGCCAAACTTTATTTCGACTACTCCATTCAAGGATCTCTAATCTTACTGAGAAGTAGCGACGTAGAGTTTTTGAAGTGTAAGAGTATGTAGAAATGTATGTTTACCTAGATATTTAATTGATAAATAAGTAAGATAATATAATATATTTTATTCTAAGGCATAAGGGCAATGCATTGAATCTTGTTTACCCGTAGAAAGAGTTATTTCGTAATTATAAACACTACATAAAAGAGATCACAACGTCTTACTTAGAAGAGAGTAATTATGTCCCTAAGAGTGGTAATGTTAAGAATTAGTCTTATCAATAACACTCTCCTTTCTTACTTCAAGTTCTTTCTGTTTTCTTTGTTTACATCCATTCCATTTTCCTACCAAGTGGCACAACATGAAATCTTTCTGGTGGATAAGTAAGTGTAAACAAGGGAAAACCCTTGTAGTGAATACGATTTTTCATGAGTTTATATTACTTTCACGTCAACCCTCTTTGGGAATGCTTATTACCGAAGTCTCGTTCATCGATCAACAGAGGCACAGGTGGTGTCAGCTTGGTCAGCTAGTTGTATATGCCTCCCTAGGCCATTCCATTCGAAAAAGTCTATTCCTTTAGCAAACGCGGCTCATTATTTTATGCTACCCGATCATAGGACAATCGTCAACAATCGGCTTTAGCTTGCGGGGAAAGTCGGCTGCCGACCTACCGTAGTCCCTCACTAAGAGGTCTCTCGGACCCGATACAACCACAGATAAGATTGCCATTATCTACCGGCCGATGCCGGCGGCATGCTTATTATTGCGTATAATAAACAAGGCGGCAAGTTGCCGGTATCGCCTCGTTGACCCTATGACATCGATAGGCCTGTGTTACGCCCGAGCTGCTTTAATTAGACATAAATCTTAGGAATTCGCGCGAAATTGCATGGAAATCATGGTGTTGGAACCAGGGGGTCTATTCCGGGCGTCACATCGACGTAGAAATCGTACGATTTTCTTTTGTTATGAACATCGAATCAACTGAAATTTCAACCAATCGACTGTCGTATCGACGTCGCATCAATTCGAACAATCGTATTTTGACGACCAGAATATACCTATACTATAACTATATTGTGACTTTAGGAACCTTTAAAGACAAAGAGGTCATATATCGAATAGATATTTATGTTGTAAATTATTATATATTTATAAAATACTTGTTGCTGTTTAGTGTACTAAAGCATATATTAAATTAATAATTGTGTAATCCGCTTCCACATAAATACATCGGCGACCATCTTTGTCCGATATAAGGGGTAGATTGTATATCAGTTCTGTGAGCACATGAAAATGTACGCACAGCATTATGCTGAATCTACCCCTATTGCCCTATTTTAGAATATGACCCCATGTATGCACATGAAAATGTTTTCTTCTTTGTGTTTCTTCTTTTTTATTATTTTTGTACTTATGGGCAATATATATATTTTTGTTTTTTTTTTTATTTGAGTTGAAATATTTTTTTTATTACTGATAAGTAACTACTTATTTGAGATAAGGCCGCTATCTCACCTGATGGAAAGTGATGCGGCCGAAAATTAAGCATTACACTGTTCGAGGGACAAAGATACGGGCAGTGACTTCCACTCCTTTTCTGTACCAGTTACCCATTGATATCAACAAAGTTAGCTAATCCAAGTCGTCGAGTCTCGGTCATCGACGTAAGGCCGCGAGCCTATCGGTTTTTTATCATTTCGGAGAGCGTACGCAGGAATTACAAGATTTAATTCCACCATGCCCTTTTTACCTTACAACAAGACAAACTGGCAAACGTCATTAATTTATGGTTGATATACTTCGCTCAAAGCGTTTTGCTTCTACCTTCATCATCCGTACGTCTACGTCTTCGACCGCATCATTAATATCCATCAGGTGAGTTAGTGACGTTTTTTTTATGCTGCATGTGACATGCAGCATAAAAAAAACGTCAAAATTTAATCATAGGTGTCACGTGTACACGCGCGTGTACATCTATATATTTGTGCGAATTAAGATTTAAGAATAAGTTTCAAGATTAACGTATCAATTTGATGAAAATGTCGATAACAATATTTAGATTATAATCGAATACCTAGTTTCACAATCGAATCGCAAACTTTGAATGCACGCGGGATATCGGCCAATCGGATCTCGCGGATGTTTCGCGCCAGCCACAAAGAGCGATCGCGACGTACGATTAGTCGATTATTCGTCTATTCGAGTCTGGCTGATTCCAGCGCATTCTCGCAAAGCCAGGTGCTTATTATAATAATAATAATATGTTTTTATTTACGGACAACAATACAAGATCCATATTTGTTAGTTACTTAACTATAAAAACTTACAATATAATACAATACAATAAAAACTATACTATACTTACTTAACTATGAAAACTTACAATACAATACAATACAATACAATACAATAAAAACTTACAATAAAATACAATAAGGTTAGTACTTATACTTATAAGGAAGACAGTAACTTAGTAAGTCATGTATTTCGGAGGCATCTTCTGCGAAATCATGGTTCGCACAAGATGCCTAAATACAGGTGCATGCGGGTCATCGGCTATGACTTTCAGGATGCTATTATCACTCCCCCGAAGCCTTCTCACCAGAGACGCCACCTTTTTTCTAATGATGGCATGGAAGCCATCAGTGTGGTTCTCGGCAAACATACCGGAGGCGCTGCAAAATGGGGGGAGTTTCAACATCATCCTGAACACATTGTTATATTGGACGCGCAGAGAGTCCAGTGACTTCTGGGAACAGCTGAACCACAGACCACCAGTGTACATGCCCTGACAATACGCTTTGAATAGAGTAATTTTAACCTGGTCAGTACACCGGGTAAATCTGCGGGCCAACATGTTCCCCCGCGCCGCTAGTGCTCTGCGTTCCCTCTCCACATCATCATCGTCTTTAAGGTCATCTACAAGGAAGTGTCCTAGATATTTAAACCGAGTTACTCGGTTCAAGCTCATGCCGTTAAGGGTAATTGTAGGAATAGTATCTGGACACCTGCCGGCGGCCTTAAAGACCATGAACTCACTTTTTTTTACATTATACATCAGACCATGCGATGCGGCGTAGTTCTCACAAACCCGTAGCATGTCTCCGATAGATTTCGCAGTCGGGCCCAGCAGCACCATGTCATCCGCGTAGCTGATGTTGTTTACACAAACACCCCCTACGTGGCAACCGACGCGCATGCTGCTGAGCTCGACCAGGAGATCGTTCACGTACAGGTTATTGCTTTGCAGTGCTGTATACTTCAATGCGTAAATCATATCACAAAAATAAGATAATTTCGTTGCTTGAAGCAGTGCTTAGGTAGCTCAGCTGTTAGCGGTAGAGCAGTACGGCATGACCCACAGGGTTCAAAACCATCACCAAACGATATTTTCCCATTCTACATTTAATTAGGTATTGCCAGTGATAAAGTTAGTATACATCGACCTACTAACAAATAGACCTCAGTCATCATTTAGTTTATTTATCATCATTCATGTTTGCATTACTCAATACAATACAAATACTCTTTATTGCACTGACTTCACCGCTTTACCGCTTATATTTTAGTTTTGACTTAATCGATTTCGATAAAATTTCTATGGGACCACCCCTGATGTATAATCTACCAAAAACAAAGAATTTTGAGAATAGGTCCACAAATGAGGGAGAAATCGGTGAACATACATAAAAAAAATACATACAGTCGAACATAGTACCTCCTCCTTTTTTGAAAAATAAAAAACATATATAATATATCGTAACAGTAGGTTTCCACGTCACGGGCCTTGAGCATAGTATGGGGCCACAGTCTAGTGTTTAGAACCAATTTTAATAAATCTATCAAACGCTAATAAATTCATAATCATAATAATATGTCACATGGAATCGCTACATTTTGAATGATTTTAAATTATAAGCGAAATTAGCATATCTATCAAATCGATCTTAAGTTATTAATTATGATGAATAATTAATCTTTATATGATGCAAGTGTATCTAGAGAACGGTGAAGAATGCATTTACGCATTTTTGCCGCTCGAATGGTCACTGGATATCACTGTTTCCGCCGCAGGCTTTGATATATTTTTAATGGCATCCCAATTACTAGCAATGATTCGATTATTTTGTGCATGTCGTTAATCTAATTGGACATTGCCATGTTTTCTTTTTGTAACAATCAATTGTCGGCAGCGTGCCGCAAATTGTGATTGTGTAATACGTATAATGATATCTAATGAATCAAAATTACTCGATTATTACAGAAATGCAGTTACTACACATGAATGTCTCAGGAAATTAAATAATAATTATATAACGATTTGCGAATCTGGCAATTATTGACTTTCATGAGCGCCTCATCGCCCATTCCCGGCGGGAACACGTTTTCTCCCCAAGGAAAATTTGTGATTCTGGTTCTAGTTGTAATTGTGTAGTGAATGTTTCAGGCACCCACGATACAAGTCATCGAACTTAGTGTGGTGCTGTGAGTGTGAAAGTGTTTATGTTTACTGTGTGTCCAAGACCACTTATATATATAAGTATATGGCTTGTGCTTCTCTACGTAGTAATAGCACAGGATAAAATAACAGTAGCATTTGCTTCGACAGACAGAGTAAGGTTATAAATTATGGTTTATATTTTTTTAAACAAAATTAAGAACAGGTTTCCTAAAAATTATGATATTTCGTAAGGATATCATAGGTCGATCACATATGCTATAAATTTTTAACGATAATTTATTATTTTTTTCTGAATTTTTGGTATCCTCTATTCGGCCAGTTTCACATTTGAATAAGTTTCACTCGATAGAATTTGTCGTCGAAAATTATGCGGCGATATTTCCGGAACAGTTCATTAGATACTGATATTATTATTATTATATAGGTATAGATAATGTTTACGGGACCACATATAAACTATACCGTATCGAACGAAGATACAAGATAATATACCTAAATAAAATAATTTAAACGTAAGCAAAGCTTACAAACACCGACTTCTTCGCTCTTATTTTGGTTTTGGGTTGATCGATTTCGATAAAATTTATATGGGACTACCTCTGAAGTGTAATCTACCAAACAAAAAAATAATTTTGAGAATCCACAAATGGGGGAGAAATCGGTGAAATAACATTAAAAAAAATACATACAATCAGAACCTCCTCTTTTTTTGAAGTCGGTTAATAAGGTAAAGCAATGTTCAGTCTTATATCAAACCTCCAAGTTTTTAAAAGTCATTCACAAATCAACGCATTTTTTTCTAGCGAGCGTACGCAAAGCCCAAATTACGTAAGTAATAAATCAATCATTACGATCTACGATTAGAAAATGCAAATTAAAAGTGAAAGCGTATCTGGTGTGTTCTTGTGCGTATTAAACAATTATCTGTTTATAGCAAAGAGGTCGGGGCGGTCTACAATACTCCACATCGAACCGTGGGACGGTTGGAAAAACAAAAGGCAATCAATTACACAGCCCAATAAAAAAACATTTTAATTAGCATGTAACGATTGTTTCTGTGTTTTATTAGAGAAAGTGGTAAACGTAAGCTTGATTATGTAAAGAAATTCACGACGCACAAAGAAGGCTTTTGATTGATATACCGCATTTGAAGTCGATGTGACAATACGATTAGCTTAAATCAACGGTGAAAGTGTTGAGTCTGTGCCAAGTGATTGGGTTCGATAAATATATAATCTCTTTCATCATCATCATACTCAGCCTATCTCAGTCCACTGTTGGACATAGGCCTCTCCCAAGGTGCGCCACTGAGCCCGATCTTCAGCTCTTCTTCTCCAGTCGTTACCAGCAGCCCTACGTATATCGTCGCTCCACCTAGTCACAGGACGTCCTCTGCTACGCTTACCGATTCGTGGTCTCCACTCCAGAACTCGTCTACTCCAACGGTTGCATATAATCTCTTTAGTGTTATAATATTGTTCTCATCTTTGAAACGGTTCAGCTAAATACCAACTTGAGGCTCTGAAATCATTGAGAGAAGAGCTAAGAGCCTTATTGACAGTGACCAGTTGATTTACAAAACTTCAGAGCTTAGGGCATCGTCGCATGGTGGCGAGTCTCTCGGTATTTTATCGGATACATTTCGGAGTGTGCAACGGAATTACATTATCTAATTCCCCCATCCCCATTCTATTATCGGATATCGAGAAAAGAACATTTTACGCGTTTCGTTTGTTTTTTATATACTAACTTCAAAAAGTTTTTATCAATAAGAGAATATTTGTTTGATTTATTTGCGACCAGTGCACCTCAGGGTGCTGATTCTGACCGCGTATTTACGAACGGATGGACGTAATCGTTATCTGAAACAATAGAACACAACACAAGTGCGCTTGCGTCACTTTTGTAACAACTTGTAACAAAGCTTGTAACTTCGATGTTTTGGATACGCAACGTTTGGCTGACTGATTCTGAAATAGTTTAGATAGCTCTGACTACAGACTAGTCTAGATTAATCTAGAACTACGATATCGTAAGTTATAATACAATGAAACAAACACATAAATAGGGTTAGGCTGGCATTTTTTTTTGTCAGTTTCATTCAGAAATAAAAGATCCTTTACCTATAGGTTACATAGTTAAGTTAAATATACCAAGACAATAAAACGATGCATGTTATTAAATTAAACGTTCTTAAAAGGACATGTCCTGTTTTTATAAATAGATATACATAATCCATAAACAAAAAATAAGTAAGGTCGGAAGTGTAACGGTATTCTATCGTCTACATTTTGGAGAGTGTGCGCAGGAATTACATGAGTTAATTCCACCATGCCCCTTTTATCATCTAACAACAAGATAAACTGTCAAACATCATGCATTTTTGGTTGACATACGTCCAGTTCGCCCGAAGCGTTTCGTTTCTACGTTCATCATCCGTACGGCGAAGGAGTGAAACTCATTACCTGCGTCTTTGTTCCCCGAGGCGTATAATTTGGGAGTCTTCAAATCAAGAGTAAATAGGTATCTTCTAGACAAACATGTCACATCTTTGGCCGCATCATCACTTTTCATCAGATGGTGGTAAAATGGCTGTTTATAAAGCAAAAAAAAATAAAAAAAATTAGACGCTTTCACTCTCAAAGTCTCAAAAGTATAGTAACCAATGAGTTGGACGACTTGTGTCGTGGGTAATGAAATATTTAAATTATCAGTAGTTATTAATGATTATTTTAAATGCAAGCAAAGCTTAAAAACAGACTTCACCGCTTTATCTTCGAAACCCTTTATCAGATTAAATGAATTAAATACGCATTATTGAGGATAACTCAAAAACTACTCACTGGTCAGATCTTGATCAAATTTAAATGAGGCCACATAGGAAGCACCAGCTTTCAAATAAAACAAGATATCAAAATCGGTTCACCTAGAAAAAAGTTCTGAGGTAACATATAAAAAAAAACAGTTGAATTGAGAACCTCCTTTTTTTGAAGACGGTTAAATAGAATACATTTTCCACGGGTAAGATCAAAGCAGCCACAGTTCTCCTACATTTAGACATATCCATCACCTTGACTGACATCAGACCTTCGAATCAAGTACCATCTTAGAATTTTAGCAAAAAATGGACGCCTATTAATAAATGTTTTGTTTTCATTCGCCATTTATCGCAATCAGTTGTTCGACGAATATTTATTTATGTTTTGTGCAGGTGTTGTGAGACTGCACAGCGGGAGTCTAAAGCGTGATATCCACTGTTCTAAGCTACGTAAAAAAAAAGACAATGAATCAAATAATAACTTCAATCAATTACAATGGTGTGTGAACAGTTTCATTTAATTAATTAAACGAATTGAAATTGAATAATACTATGATATCATCTGTTGCGTAGCGATGTTTTAAATGTCATACAGATAAATTCACAAATGCTTACCTTTCTGAAGTTGATAAAAATATAAATTATGCCGCACAATGCTGTTTTTAAAACTGGGAAGATGAAAAATTAGGTGTAACGCACACAATTGGTCTCAGTCACGATCGGATTAGAGTTCGTGTCGCACGTGAATTTCTTGCGATTTTATGTAAATAAACAGCTACAAAGCCATCGTGTGCTTTTACAAGATCTACAAATATCTCAATAACGTAAAACAAATGTATGGTATGGTATATTGCTTAGTAGATCTATGCATGAAGAAAAAAAAATAATTTTATTGACACAAAAAAACTGTACATAACAACAAAAAACAGTTTTGTCCCAGTGCCAGTAGTGTAAAAAAGACCTAACTAAGAGAACGTAATTAGTAGATTATGATGAATCTAGTCAAGTTTTTATTTACTTTACATTAGAGCGTACCGTATCTTCCTACTTATAATAATATCATTGTTGCCGCAGTTGCAATGTTTATGCAGCAAATAATACCAAGAGTAGTCCCCTACTTCAGTATAAGTTGTCTAATGTCTAATAAAAAAGGACTATTGTCGAATGAGTAACAACTACTTTAACAGCGCCGTTCGGTGGAGGTTAATCTTTAGTGTTGTCAGTAATCGATTTTCGTGGTCGATTATTCGTTACATAATCGGCTGGCGATAACTCGAGTCGATTCCTGCGGACGGGCGTGTAACATGTGCGATCGATGTATCACGATCGGACGATTTGTCATAGCGGTTGTGGTGCGTACGCGCATCGTTGGCCGTTGTTACCGCGATTCGACGCGGGAATATGTTACCGATATAAATTGTTATATAGATCGGAGATGAGTAAGAATTATTATGAAAGATCATTGGAACTGTTGTTTTTAAATTGGTCTATTTATTTTATTATTATACTTAAACTATGTTGAATATTTCGCATAATATAAGAACATAATATTAATCACAGTCACAATGATATTATAAATCAGAAAGTTTGTGTGTAAGTATGTCTGTTTTCTCTTTACGCTCTAACGACTGAACGGATTTAGATTACATTTAGAATTTACATAGCTCCATACTCTACTTGCAGAACATGTATACAAAAAAATAAAATTATTTTGCTCCCCGCTTACGTGTATGGGTGTGCCCCCTTAACATTTTCACTTATATAATTGTAAGTGCCATTTCTGGCTTTGGACCACAGCTTTACAAATTTTCTAAGAATTTGAAGTCATTTGCATGTATGGCTAAGACGCTAGATGCCTCTGACAGACGGACGGACGGACGGAAAAGGGCAGAACGATCCAAGTCAAATTAGAGATCTCGCTTCGCTCGATCAATAAATGAGATAGCTTTCGTGTTGTCTTCACGCTGTAACGGCCGAACGGAGTTGGATGAAATTTGGAACACAGATTATACCTAGGATTAACACAGACCTTTTAACTTAATTAACGCGGGCGAAGCCGCAGGGATCAGCTAATTATTTGAAAGCAAAAGCTTAGATACTGTACTAATAACACTAAAATAGTCTATAATCTCATCACAGTTGGTAACACATCGATCAAAATTAATTATTCTACCGAGTTACAGGTTTATCAGTGTAGACACCAGTGTTACCGCGTGCTAACGAATTGTACTCGATAAAATTCATCGATCATACTGGGAATTGACTTTTGTCGTATCGATATTCGATAGTCGATACGAGGACTGCTCTAATACATCATATTATGTAGATAATTATTTGAATTGGGGAAGGTTTATACAGTAAGTGTAATGTTATTGGTAAAAAGTGTAACTAAAAATGCGTGTAATTAAAAATCTATGACATACAAAAATATATGGTGCTAATCAGGTGACATTTGAGAGGTGGTAGAGCATTTTGTGAGTTGCTCGCCTGGCTTGCTACCAAAGTAGCTTACCACCATCAAGTTGAAAGTCTGCCGCCAAGCCAAATAAGGTGTTCCGGCAGTTATCCTTGAGAACCTGCGTATTCCAGGTCTAGTGTGTTCACCAGCTTCGATCAAATCGTCACTTAACATCAGATAGTGGTCAAACACTAGGTTGTCACAAATAAAAAAAAAAAAAAAAAATCTACAAGACAGTTCGAAATGTATTTAATTAATAATTCCCTATAAGAAATTCAATCGAAATATTAGACGGGTTAAAACGGGTGTTAATTGTATAAAACTTTAATTAATTAATTTTATTTCGAATAACTGAGGTAACAAATATTAAAAAAATACACACCGAATTGAGAACCTCCTTAATGTTTAAAGTCGGTTAAAAAGCAGTAAGCAGTGAACGTGTTAACGCAGGCAAAGCCACATTCATACAGCTAGTGTCCAAGTTATTTAAGTTTTGATACAGACAGTTACTTGGTAAGTCGGTAAGTAAATAACTGTAATTTTATAAATATATGATTCATACTTAATTATGATAAATCTTGTTTGAAGCTGAATGAATTTAACATCGCGTGCTCTAGATTCTATAGTACTTGAATCTTTTATATTCGAGAGATTTATTAAATCTCATTCAAATGTACTTCAGCAGAGGATTCATTATAATGATTAATGGAACACAATACATTGGCGAACATCAAGTCAATGAAGATGACCTAAATTGCAACCCGGAGCCCCGGAGGTTATGGCTCCGGTGCTCCTGTTGCGTACAATACCTCATGTTGAAACTAAGGCACGTGCTTGAAAGAAATACGGACGACACCTCATCCAATCATGGGTGAAGCACGCAAATGTCCGAGTGTGTGTGTGCAACTCGTTCCAAACTCCACACACAACTAAATAGTTTCTAGGTGTATTGGCGCCGGTTGTCGGATACACTAAATGTATATGTTAGTGTGTAGCTCGCTATGTGACAAAAGAAATTTGTGGGACCTAGCTTCATCCGTTTTGTATGCGGCATTACGCATCCTTGTTCCCCGAACAGTATAATCTGGGAGTCTAGAGTGAATAGGTATCTTCTAGGTAAGCATGCTTTATCTTCGGCCGCATCGTCACTTTCCATCAGGTGAGATAGCGGCCAAATACTTACTTATCTGTCATAAAAAAAAAAAGTCGGTATTAAAAAAATATATAATTATAGGCTGCACTTTATTTTGATCTTATCGGGCGTATCCGCAGGGTCAGTCAGAGATCAACATTGATACAGTCTTATTATAAAACTGCTGAAAAAAATTCATACTTGAACAATAAAAAAATATCATCATCATAAACAGACATTAGTTGAGTACTTGCACCACAGCAACCTCTATCTCAACCCACATGCAATAAAAGCATTGTTTTAAATATTTTAATATACACTGACCTCTAACCTGCAAATAAACATTTGTTAGAAACATCGATTTGTTATGGCCATCTTGAGCGCGGAACAATTTGCAACTTTGTTACAAAACCTTAAGCTGCAGGCCGCAGGCGTCTAATGAGACCCCATTTAATCATTATTGTGAGCTACAAGTGTTCTGTAGTTACTATGTCGTAGTCTTACATAAAACAGTTAATCGGCGACAATTCGGCGACTACAATAATTAATTCAAGACAACAATAATAAATTAGCTTATTAAGGGACGGAGTGACTCCAACTACGCCATTTTTACCATCCCATAACCATCTAACATACTTGGTACCAAACTTGGTTTTTAAGGACAGTTTTTTATTTATTTATTATACCTATCGAGATAGAAAACAAACCTACAGTTTGTGCTACAAAGTCCTTGATTCTTCTTCTTCTTAGTTATGGCTTCGCAATCTTGTGCATTTAGCCAGTGTCAAGTAATAATATAATATTTCAAGTGTATTTAATATTATAAGTCCTAGTCAAAAGTCAAGTAAAAGAGTCACGGTCCAGTCATAGTAAAGTCATGCCCTAGTAAAGTGGTAGAAACTTTACAAGAACTTCCATTGGAGTTTTGGAGCGAAGGTGAAAATCACGATTTTCACTTTGTATGATTTGCCTACAATTATGCACGTTCACTTAGTATTAAAGGTTAATAATCCAAATTTATTATTCCATTAACACTCGAAGAATCACAGGTTTTGGAATTTTAAAAAAAATTAACAACGCCATTTTTTCACTTTCGCCGTAAAACTTCGTCCTTGATTAAAGTTGATACCATCTAATCAAACGTCATCTATAGTTGACAACTTGACATACTTCAAGTTGTTTCGAAGAGTTTCGATTGTACGTTTGTCATCGGTACTGCGAAGGAGTGGAACTCATTGCCCTCGTCTTTGTTTCCTGAACGGTATAATTTGGGAGTCTTCAAATCAAGATTGAATAGATATCTTCTAGGCAAGCATGCTACAACTTCGTACTTCTTTAATTTCTTACCTACGAGATAATTGAGTTTTTTTTTAATTCGTATAAATTATAAGCAATTACGGTTTTTGCTATTTTTTGAAGGTGGTTTGATTCCTGGTAGGAGCTCAACTGTCCATGGGACGTTTGTGCTTTTTGTTCTGGGTGTGATTGTATGTGTGATAAGTATGTAAATAATGTTTGCGGCACCCACAATATATTTTTCTCAACAAAATTCTTTTAGTTTAAAGTTATGTTAAAAAATATACGTCAATATACATATACATATTGACGCATAATTTTTAACATAACTTTAACACATAACCGCATATTATGTAATATTTTCAGACCTTTTTCTCTTATTTTGAAGCTTATGCTTCCTTTACATAAGTCTCTGCCAACATAGAGATGAGATGGCGCAAGTTATACAAGAATAGGTACCATTATTACCCTATAACGTAACTATAACTTTTAAAATATTTGAATAGGCCTTTTGCAATTATTGTAGAACACCCTATTACAAAATCCAGACACAAAAACATAACGATCTGCTATGTCGAACCAATGCCCGCTCCAAATAAGGCTAACGTTACACGATTCCATCATTTTGTTGTCAGAGTGACGCAACAGCACGCAAATGTCAAAATGACGTTTCGACGCACGCGTGGCAGCCATGATGGATTGTTGCAGGAGAGGATTTAAAATGCCGATTTGCAGTTGTACGTTTTAACAGTTAAATGATTTTATTTACTTCATTTAGGTGAGACCAATGTTTCGTTCTTAGATTATGAAGAAACGTTTATCTCGGTTGAATCATTTTATTAATGTTATTTAAGTTTGCAAATGTGTACAATGGTGAGCAATGATTGAAGGTTTGGTTGTTAAATGTACACTGAAATATCAGAGATAGTGAGAGAGAGAGATCAATCTCATTGGAAGACTTCTTAAATTTTGATACCGTTATTGGGTCTATATTTAAGTGCAGGAATATCAGCGGAGCCAGGCAAAACTAAATTAGTAAATTTTAGAAATGAAAAATATAGATGAGGTTTGGTCCCGCTGCACTGTGTCATGAGTTAATTTAGATTTTTTTATGATAGACTACAGAATGTTGACTAACGCTGAATAATAAAAATATATCTATTTTCTTTCTTCTGTACGTGTGTATGTGACTGAACCCCTCCTATTGATTTTGATATTTTTTATTATGTGTTGTGTGATCCAAGAATGGTTTAGATTCACAATTCGATCCAACAATTTTTAATTGACGCAGATGAAGCCGCGGGGAACAACTAGTAAATATATTTTTTTTTATACAGAAAGCTTATCCCTCTTAACAGAGTATCATGTCAACCCCCAAGGGCACCATCAATGTAATACGTTCCGTCAAAGTGCGTGCCAACTTGCCGACAGCACAATATGCGTTTGCGTAACCATGTGCCAAAACTTCGAGTAAGGCATGCCCGACCCAGTGATTGATTAAAAAGTTTATTCCTATTGTTTTCAAGCACAAAGCCAGCCTGTAATTATGTGAAATAACCCACACTCAGCCTAATAAGGAGTGTCAAAACGTCAGTGGAGATAAGGGCACGAAAAGGTTACTGACAAGCGACCTTGTGTCTAGTCTTTAGACTTTAAGTCGTGTTTGGTGGATGCAGCTCGTCAAAAGCGAATTATTTGGAAATGTATCCGAGCTCCTCCTTGATTTTTATACGACTTATTGAAAAGGAGAAGGTTCTCGATTCGACTCGTATTTTTTTTATGTGTGCTACCGCATAGCTTCTTCCTAGGGGACCCGACTTTGATGATTGAAAAATGTTTAACAAGGCTCACTCGTAGCACTCGTAGACCTCGTAGCATGGCTGGTAGGAATTAAAAGGAAAAATCACGAGGGAGTGGAACTCATTGCCCACATCTTTGTTTCCGCATCATTGCTTTCCATCAGATGAGATGGTGGTCAAATGCTTGCCTATCAAATATAAAAAAATACCTAGCGGTTCCCACCTCCAAGAGCACCAGCTTTCAAATAAAAAAATAATCATCAGAATCGGCCCACAACGAAAGAAGTTATAAGGTAACTTTTGAAGTCGGTTAGACACGAGAACATCGTCAATGTAGTCCACATAATACGCATTATTGACGATATTTCAAGAACTACTGATCAGATCTTGATCAAATTTGAATAGGACCAATTGGAAAACAACATAAAAAAATAAATAAAAATGCAGTAGACTCGAGTAGGTATCTCCTCCTTTTTTGTGAAGTCGGTAAAAATAAACATAAACGCTTACCTATTAGGCATTAAAACAGCAATATTTATACTCTGTGTCGAATTTGAGTGCGTATATTTACTGTGAGCGTGTCTTCGAAGAACATTGTCCTGGAGTGCGAAATAGATTAGTCTTTGTTCGCATGACCAAGCGGCGCATCTAATTTTGAATACTTGTATGGACTAACGCGGACTTATTGTAGTCTGCCGGTAATTAGAAAAGACCTGCTTAGGGATGTCTCCATAGAGCAGAAAATTCTCTTTAGCAATTTCGAGTTTCCTGCTCTGTGGTTGAGGACAAGTTCCTGCTCTGTGGTTTTATCGATAAAGGGAATATGCAAGGATTAAATGTAGACGTAATTTTTTTTTAATCATATTTGGAATAGTAAGGATAAAAATATAACATTAACTATTAATGAATATACAATATTTTTTTGTTAAATTGTTATTTTTTTGTTAAAGTGATAAAAATGCATGGAATTTTTTAAATGGCAAAAACGCGCTATAGTTTATGTCATTGACATCAATCTGCCAATGAAAATGGCTGCGTTTAAAGTTGCCCGGATGTGTTTGTATTTTAAAATATTTTTATAAATAGTTTTTTGCAGTGAATAAACGATTTTGATTTGATTTGATTTGATTCAGGGCCGCGGGCGCGGGCATCTTTACGCGGGAGGCGAACGAGCCTGCGTACCCGCACGGCATCCGTTCGAGCCAAATGCGTCCAATATGTGGCAGCTAGTATACTTGCATGTGTGCATATTGATTAATTTCTCATGATAATCAGATAATACATGCCATGAGAAATTAATAATTATGGTGCCAACCCTACACGTGATGAAAGATGGCGCACAATGGGACCAAAACAGTGACCCCTGGACTAGAGGAACAATGAACTTAGCAAAAAGTTGATGAATAATGATGATGGACGGCGACCGCCCGAGTTGGGTGTGATTGTTTATGGGCTACTCATTCTTGTATGAAGCTTGTCATTGCCTTAACGGTGCTACTATTACTGATGTACTAGTTTTATTATAGCATAAGTATAAGATAAGGTGTAAGGAAGGTAGCATTCGCAGCACGGTTTGCGTATCTGATTGACGACGTTAATTAAAGGTTCGGTAGGACCAGGATTTGCATCTATTTTGGGACTCCGCGGTCCACGTGTCAACATGTCCTAATGATAAGTGTGATATCTACCTTATAACTTGGCCTTATTGAGCCCTAGTGAAAAAACGTTATTGATGTTGAGTGGTATTTTAGAAGGTAGTAGTGGTATTTTAGGTAACTTCGGGCTTTGCTGTATAGTTTTAGTTTACTTTTAGGAAATATAGGCAATTGGCCCGTAGTTATAATAAGTCGAATAAGTTACGTGAAATTGGCGAAGTTGTGGTGGCATTCCTGCATCAAAAGTATTCAGAAGCTTCAGTCTATTCCGCGAGGGTCATGATAAAATAATTAGATAGTTTATACTCAAAGATGGAAAACAATTTAAAGAAGACGAAATTTAATAATATTTTTTGTAAAGTCTGCAAAATTCTGACTGTTTATTTTCAACAAATTAGCAAATGATATAGATTAATTACCAAAGGCAAGAAAAGGAAGGCACGCTCTGCTTGCGCCCCTCAATGCTCGTCGTGGGTCAATCGACCATAAACATAATGTAATCGATCGACTCGGTTATGTCTCGACTGTTGTAATTAATCGGTTTATTTGCTTCTGTTAATGCTTTGATTTACTAATTGAACTTGTATGGGGAAGGTTCGGTGAAAAAGTCATTGTACAGCAATCGCTGTTTAAGTCGCAGCTAAAGGGACTAAAATAGTAATTCAATTGAATGCCTACTGTTGATACAATTCCGGCATTTAACACTTTGTCTGTCTCATATCTATGATATAACTTTAATTATTGTGTATCACATAATATGATGATTGCAATATGTCTAGTTGCTATTACAACTTCTTGTATAAAGGTTTAACTTATTGGTTGACATCAATAGGTATCTTCAATGAGATGTTTAGCAGTGGAATATTTACTACAGTAAGAAGATACTTAAAGGAAATAGGAAGGGGAATTTTGGGAGTGAGATCATACAGGGATGGTTGAACCCTAAAACAGTTAAAAAATATAAAACCAACTAGCATTGCCCCGCGGCTTTGCCCGCTATTATCAAGTTAAAAAGTAGCTTATGTGTTAATCCTAAAAACTTTCGTATTTATAATATAAGTAGGATATTGCCCTCATCTAGGCGAAAGCTGTTCGAATAAATGTCGGTAGATTATGAAAAGACTAGCCGTCCAATGCCTGCTACATACATAAGACGTGTAGCTTAACTGTAGCTATATAAACTCTTTACGTACAATCTTTTCAAAGCAGATTATAAAGCACTTAGAGTGTTGAAACACGGCATTCCGCATGTTACGTTTTTGTGTGTGTTTGACAAAGAATTTTGACAAAAACCCGCCCGTTCGGTCGGACGGGTTATCTGACGTTGATCGTCACTTAGCGGAACGACTTCACTAAATTGTTTGTTCACATAATGAGGAACACGTGCTCAAGACAAATCTTTTAGCGAGACTATTATTATAGTGTATTCACGTACTTACATACTTCCATATAGGTAAGGAGATGTACTTTTAGGTACTTACAGTAAAACAAGTTTAAAGTTTTTAATGTAGTAATTAACCGCAAGCTTAGCTTAAAAAAACTGACTTCTACGCTTATATTTTGGTTTTGGCTAAATCAATTTCCCTCGACCTCTGAAGTAAAGTTAACCAATAAAAAAAAAACAACGGGTTGCACTCTGGGAGTGCCCGCAGAAGTGAAAACTTGAACATTAACGTTGTAAACAGCAGGAGCAGGCATATATTTTCGCCGCGCGGTAGAAAGAGAGGGGGATATTACTTCCTCTCCTTCGTCTGACGAATTTTCCGTCTTACGAATATTCGATCAGGTCACGTGTCCTGACGCGAGTTTAACATTTTTTACCCATCCCAAAAAAGTGCACAACGCCGCTAAACAAGTTTTTACTTCAAAAAGTGATCAAAATCGATTCATAATTGGCGGAGTAATCGCGAAACATACATACAAAAAAAAAACACATACAGTTGAATTGAGAACCTCCTTTTTTGAATTCGGTTGAAAATACGGCTACTCACGTCATTTGTCGAAATTGTCGATCTAGGTTTCGTGCATGTACGATGCTTCTTCGGGATGAGTTTTCGGACCCGTTGGAATTCCGAGAAAGAGTAAGTGTGCCAATCCAAGGTGTCAGCTATCTCCATACCCAATAACATCAACATTTGTCCAGCCGAGCGTAAAGAAGTAACAAACATAGCAACACACTCACAAACATTCGCCTTTATAATATTTGTGTGATCATCAATGAGTTTCGCATTTATAGATAGAATACCTAATATCGCCTATACTGCGGAGCTTGAACTTGAAACAATTGTTTTTTTCCTCGTTTTTGCATGTTGGCTGCTCATTGTTTAGTTGTTTTTTTTATGATAGATATATGACCACTATCTCACCTGATGGAAAGTGAAGATGCGGCCGAAGATGTGACATGCTTGCCTAGAAGATACCTATTTACTCTAGACTTGAAGACACCCAGATGGTACTGCTCGGGAAACAAAGACGCAGGTAATGAGTTCCATAGTTTTTTACCTCGTTTTTGCATGTTGGCTGCTCATTGTTTAGTTGTTTTGACGTTTAAATAAAACAACTACTCATCCCCGGGTTTTCCTTGTATCTTTTGCGCGTTAACACCTGCTGGGCGGATTGTTAGCTTTTTCATAGGAATTGCCGTTCTGATGTATGGAATTTTAGTTTTTATAATTCTAAGATGTACAGTTTTTTGCAGCACTTAAGTAAAGCAAAAACTGATGGAATGTGCAGAAGATTTAAATATTTCAGCTATATAATTACATATGTAAATTAATTTACAAAATTAAATTATTTTAAATTAGGATTTTTGTTTATAAAATGTAATTAAAATGTATAGACAATTCAATATAGTTCACGCTGACTGACTCGTGACGTCAGTTTCCAGCAAATATTTTTTAGAGCGATTAAGTTCCGTCGTCCTTTTATGTTACCTAACCTATGTGTACGTTGTAAAGTGATTTTTTTGCTCGAAAGGCAAGCATTCGATCACTATCTGATATCACCTGATGGAAAGTAATGATAATATATGATAGTAGGTGATAATATTATTATAATTACCAAGAATACTTCTTTAAATTCAGAATAGATAACGTGAACATTGTGTAAAGATATATATAATTATCATTAAGTAAGCTTTTTAGTAGAATTTAAAAAAAAAACCGCATTCACACTCACAGCCCCACACTAAGTTCAAAGACTTGTATCGTGGATGCCGGAAGTATTTACAAATCACACACACTAAATCACGCCCAGAAGCAAATGCACAAATCTCCCTTGGGAGGAAAATTGTGCATCTGCTGGGAATCAAACCCAGGGCCCACGGTGCAGAGTGTAGAGACTTGCTCACCACGCCAACTGGGTCGTCGAAATAGAATCGAATAAAGGATTGTTTTCTTTATTTTAATTGTGTTCGAATCGCGAATGTTTAATTATTAGACATTTTATAAAGTTCATATCACCATATTCGTATTTCAATATTACGATGATACGATATAAAACTGTTTCTGAAAATATCTAGAATCTATTTTAGCGGAATTCTACTTTATTCAGTGAGCGATAACAGATAAGATAGATAGATAATACTTAATAACCGATTGTGCTTGTTCATACGGTTTTTATTAAACTTTTAACTTACTAACAAACAGTTAATCTATACGCAAAATTTCCGCAAAGCGCAACGAACGTGCGCAAGCAAAAAGAAAAAAAGTGCACGAAATATTCAAATTGCCCCGCAATGATTGGGCCTAAGTGCGAGGGCATCATTTCGGTAGTCCGAAAATGAGAAAAAAAACTTAAGGTTATTAAGGCCCTACCGAATCTTCTTATCCGTCAAAGGAGCGAGAGAAAAAAGTGCAATTTTTATGAGAGCGATAACACGCGCCGCGCTCCGGTGTTGCTTGCAATTTTAAACAATTCATTAAAAAAACGTGTTTCGTAATTAAAATCTGCAGTGATGACATTGTGACGGACCAGCGGTCGGACTCATTAAAAATTGCAATTATGGACGATGCGACAAGAATAAAAACCGTTTATTCACATGGGCCCCAAATAGGCACTCATGAAAGTAAATGACTCTACTGCCTGATCCACAAAATTACAGCCACCTGGAGAAGAATCTGGCAAGAAACTCAGCGACGCATTTTTCATATTGTTTTTCAATGTTAAACGGCTACTACAATTTTTAATTATAGTAGTCGTCAGAAAGCGCTTGCGCAGCTTGCCTCCATGCATCCTTGTCATTCGTTTTATACGACAACTTAAATCTTTATAATCTTTAGGCCATCAATTAAATCAACGTTTACATCTTTTTTAAATATAATTCTATCTTAATTACACGTATTACAGTTTAATCCATCCGCCATTGATTTCAAGCTGTTACACTTTCATTTATTCACATCTTAACGAGCATAACCGTTATCAATTTAAGCGCGAATCTGTTTTAGAATAGCCACGATTCCAGGCCAAGCTCCAAACGGGACCTAGTCAAGAAAAACGTCTTCATTCATAAGATATCTCTGGCTATTTGTTACAACACAGACAGTCAGGCCTACTCGACACCACTCGTTAATTATAATATCCGTTTGCCAATCTTTTCATGTCATGCTATATGTATGAGTGAATGATGGAAGCTCCGAGCCTGTTCTAATTGTGCATTGACCTTAGGGCAGGTTTTTATACGACGTGGAACAGAGGTGGTCCTGATAAATGGTCAGAATTCGAACAATCGTGTTTTTGCCGACGCATTCCCCGCGACTCGTGCCGTCTTTATTTAGACGTACGCAGATATGGATGGGCCTGCCAATGGAGCGGACGTCGACGGGTTTGGACCGGGTTCCATACGAGCGGAGACTTGTGATAGTTTGTCTGTAACGGTACGAAATTGCTATGCCTAGCTTAGAATTCCGAATCGTTAACTCCAAAGATTGAATAAACTTTTTATCACTTATCACACTAACATTATAAATTCGAAATTTGTTCTTTTAACTGCAAATCGAGATTTGGAATGTTAGCTTAAACTAAGAATGAAGACATAGGCATATTTTATAACTCGATTAATGCGGGTGAAACCGCGGGGCACAGCTAGTATAAAGTATAACAATGAAACAATTTTTCTTTTTGTTTGATTGGAACAGGAAACTTACACATTTCTCCCAAGAGAAAGCCAATTTCTATTACAAATTGGAGCATTAATTGCTGGTATGATTCGTTTCAAATAATTACCTTATGTGCAGGCGTCCGCACTTGACCCCGGTCGCTTTTGATGGTCTAATGTAGGGTTTTTATTAAATCAACGTCAAAAGTCCATTAAAGAGTGGCCCCCGATGGCTGCCCATCAATCAACTCCGAGATACGGCCGGACCAAAAAGGGGGAATTGAACTACGTTCCTGTTTGTTGTTTACTTTTTGGTGCCTAATTTAAATAAGCGTTTGGGGCAACTTTATGTTTGCGGTTGACGAAATAAGTCACGGGAGGAAAACAAGGTAAAACTCTTCGAGCTCGTACCGTACTTGCGTCGGGATGACCGTTTTGAAAGGGGTGTTTTTTGGTTGACGCTTTTTGGGAATGGCAGGTTACGAATACAGGATTCTGGACCGGATTGGATGGTGCAGGGAGACTTGACAGACGCATTAATTCACTGTCACTGAGCCATGGTAATTGTGGCTAAGGACAAGAGCTCGGGTAATTGATTTTCGGAATGATCTTATTCAGACGCTGCACTGTCTGAAGTCTAACAAATTATGTCGGTAATACGAATTCATTGGCTATGTATATATAGTTTTATCCATATATGATAATGTTATTGTGTTTTAATTATAAATAAATCAATGTAACACTTCCTCTAGCAATGCAAGGACATGTTAATTAACACACACACACACGAACAAATTTATTATATTAGTTTTTTAATGACATACCAATTACGTTTGGTACACAATTGAAATTACGATATAGCCTTAAGAATAAAAAGTAATTTAATTTTGACCTAAACTGTTAAGTAGAGAGTATACTAAAATTGTCTCCAATAACACTTTTCTTACGGTCTCTATTAAAGGGAAGATTATTGGGAAAATTAAAGCAATTTCTACATCAAAAATTAAAAAAATTATTGTAATAAAAAAAAATGTTATGAAAATGGAATTCGTGCAGATGATTTAGGGTCAAATCCACATTCGAATGGGGTTCGAAAGGGGAATTCAGTTATCCTTGAGAGCCTGCGTATTCCAGGTCTAGTGTGTTTACCAGCTTCGATCACATCGTCACTTACCATCAGGTGAGATAGTGGTCAAACACTAGCCTGTCACAAATAAAAAAAAAAAAAAAAGGAACATTTTTCTCGGTCTGTAAATGATTTTTTTGATAAGATAATTGATAGTATTATTATGATATTAGAAATTAATATAATGATTATTGAAATAATTAATAATAAAATAATAAATTAATAATAAGACCCTTTGTTATTTGTTAACAGCACTCACTTTGTTACACTGTCACATAACTACACTAACTTAAAAGGTTTAGTTCTCTTAAGTCTTCTCACTAAGTCTATGTTTATAGTATATTATAAGTGTGGTTAGTAAAGAAATACGATTGAGTTGAGATAGCAAAGCACTAGTTTGTGTAAAAAGAATTGATGATCCATTTGTAAAAAGTTGTAGGCTGTCCAAATTACCGAAAAACGTTGTAAAGCAGTCGCATTCTCCGAATTCCAAATCTATCAAAGGAATTCAAAATCCCGTTGGAAAGAGTAGTTTTGATATGTATTATCCAACCCCCATAGATCCCTTTTAAGCTAAGCAGTTATCTTATGGTCATTGGGATGGTAAAAAGCGTGATATAACTAAAACATAAAGCTCGGTTCTTTTGATACTCTACTAACGCCTTCAGAACGTATATAGGTACTACTCATGCCTCGCGGTTTCACCTGCATTTATTAAATTAAAAAATCGCTTTTCCGTTAATCCTAGGGATAAGCTATGTACTATGTTAAAATTTTCATTCAGCCGTTACAGCGTGAAGAGGAAACAAACATACACATTTACACAGACAAAATTTCGGATTTATAATATTAGTGTAATTCTCCTCTTGGAGCACTAAGAGGATGCCCCCGCATCCTCTTAGTGCTCTTTTGGATGCCAGTCCAGAATGTGATTTGTTTGCGGACAGATGGCGAGATTTATTGTAAAGTGAATATTTCCGGCACCCACGACACTAGTAATCGAACTTAGTGTGGGGCTGTGAGTGTGAACGCGTTCCTACCAATGATGTATGACTGGTAGAAAATGCTCATAGAATTTGGCTTTCAATTGTATATTGTTTTTTGTTGCGCAATAAAGTATCTAAAAATAAATCAAATTTTAAGTTGCAGTTGCAGCCAATTGATTTCATTTTATTATTTCTCACCAAAACTGTAGATGCGCAAGGGGTTCATTTACCTGAAAGCAAAAATAAAAATATGATTAAAAGAAAAATATGTTTAAAACACTATGAAATGGTATTTCAGATTGAGTCGAATTATATCTAGGATTTTAATGTTAAAACTATCGTGAGTATTACACATTATGACTAAAAAGTAAGTCGAAAAATTTTCGTGTTTCAAGCCGAATATAACATTGAAACATGATATATCTAGGATGTTATCTAAAATAGGTCAAAGTTTTCAAATTGCACACAAAAGTATACACATCCTGCAAACTAATACTGCGCCCACCAAAAATGTGACTGATCCAAAGTTTTTTCCAAACAAAGCTACCGATCTCGATAACAAAACGAGTTTTTATGATTAAGACAGCCCTTCCATCTTTAAGCCCGACATCATCCCTAATGGTCCGTCACGCTTCGGAACCTTTATTTGGGCTGCACGGGGAGGAATGCCCATTAGATGATATCAGGAGTCGTGAGGGCCGCAGGACTCCGCCACAAAAAACGTAATGGACGGGACGGGCTGTTCACTAAATATTGTGTTACGAATAAAATTGTAGAGTTCCGACAGTTTATGTGGGTCGGAGGAGTAAGTGCGTAAAGTACAGAGCAGGAAAGAGAAGCGCTAGCGAGTTTCATAATCCGCGGCGTAAAGGTATTCAGTAAGTTAGGAACTTTTTGGAGTTTTGCCGCGAAAGTGAAACAATGGCGTTGTTGTTTTTGTATGATTTTCCAAAACCTATGTTTCTTCGAGTGTTAATATGTTATAATGGTGGATTATTAACCGTTAATACTGAGTAAACGTATATGATACCAAGTTTAAAACGTGATTTTCGCCTTCGCTCCAAAACTCCAATAGAAGTTCTAGTAAAGTTTCTACCACTTTACTAGGGAATGACTTGACTATGACTGGACCTTGACTCTTTTACTTGACTTTGACTGTGACTTGTGACTTTTAGTATGAAATACACTTGAAATATATTATTATACTTAACACTGGTTGATTGCGAAATCAAAATTAAAAGAAAGAAAAGTTAGGTAGATGCTATGATTAGAACTGCCCGTTGTATTACTTAGGTGCGATTTCGCCTTCTAAGCAGGGGATGGGGTTCGATTCCCGGCACGAACACGAGTTTTTTTCCCTAAGGAAAATTTGTGTTTTGCTTGTGATTATGTTGTGATGTGAATGTTTGCGGCGTCCACAAGTGAACTTTTGTTAAAGCGTTTAAAGCTTTTATGCTATTCAAATTGGTTAATTTTAAAATTGCTGCATATTTGATAATATTCTTTGTAACTATTGAAGTTACTTCTAATTGGAACTAAAAACTATTATGTACGCTTGTTTATGGAATTAGTTACGATCCTTTCATTATTGTATGCATGTATCGTTTTAATAAAATACAATAAATTAATAATAAAAGTGGGAGAAAATGTGACTACCTCTTAGGCTCTTAGAATTAGGTGCAACACTCACAATTGGCCTCAGTCAAAATCGGACGGAAATACTTCTTAAAGGATTAATAACTTTTTGAACACCCAATTTGTAGTAACTTGACAACATCCAACCTGTCACAGTTTACCTTCAAACCATCGACTTTGTTCAGCAGTAAGTGAATATTTCGAGCATTCACGCACAATTTCACAAGTACACGTCACACGATCGTGCGACGCGTGCGCAGAGGACAGAGACAATTCTCGAACGCACACAGATATAGACTACTACACAGACTTGACACACACAATAACCTTTTATTTTGATGGCAAATGCTTACAGCCTCCTATAAACTCTGCAACAGAAGTTACCTACCATTTTACTTCTTAGAATCTTGATAGAAAAAAATACTGTTCCATTTATGTGTGTTACGTCAATATTTCACTTTAAAATACTAATTAATAGCTTTGTGAGCTGAAGAAGTCACGTATTTTCGAAGTAGTTGAAATATTATATTTTTTACGTTTTCAACCCCAATCATATCTCCAGCACTCTTTTCTTTTCTAAATTTTATTGCATAGGATTTTTTTGTAGAATAGTTTTTTTTATATATTCTAAAAAAAAAAACCGTATAGTTGCATTGAACTTGCTCACAAAATTTCACGGCATCTTTTTTTTATAAGTAGATACCCGATGGAAATTAGTATCTTCTACGCAAGCTTGCTCCGTTACTGACTACATCGTCACTTACTATCGGATGATAGTGGCCAAACGTAAAAAAGGGAATTTTCATTTATTTATTTTTTATTTAGAATCCTGGTCACCGACATTATGTAACCCCCACCGCTTACTACCCAAAAAAACGTTGTCGTCACAACTGCAAATAACGTTAAATTTACATTTCATCGGGTCATGTATCAACTGTTTACATGAACGAAATCAACATTTATTGTTACAGCTGACCGCAAATACCTGTTATTATATAATATAACATTATAATACACATACTCCGATACGGATCTGTGCGTGAGCGCTGCGCACGCGCCGCATTCACGCATCCTTGCTAACCTTCTGTTATATCATTTGTCATAACATGATTGATCTGCCGCTATTGATGGATTTGTTACGAGATAACTGAGGGATGATAGATAGGTTTAGTGTCAAGGAAGTGTACCGTGATTCGGGTACTAATGCAACATGATTTGAAAAGGCTACGCTAGATTACATTGCGGAAAAAAATAATGGAAATTACTTAATTTTATATAAAACTAGCTATATCCGGTATGCGCTGCAATGCCACGTAAAGAAAAAGCATAATGTCTCACGTTTATGGTTGCCTAGTACTTTAATTTTTTTATTGACTACATTATTACCTCCTTCTGTTTATGTTTGCAAGTACTTTACAAAACTATATAAACTGCTATATGGTAAATTCACATTCAACAAACGCGCGCAGTTAAGTCATTAAGTTTTTTAGAAATTTACAATTTTCTCGAATTTTTCTTTCCGTAAGAATTTTACAGATTATTAGAAAACTTACTAGTCGTCTTTTTTTTTCAAATCAAATCAAATTTTTATGCTCGATAGCCAAGCAGTTGACCAATATCTCACCTGATGGAAAGTGAAGATGCGGCCGAAGATGTAGCATGCTTGCCTAGAAGATACCTATTCTTTGTCTTTATTATATCTAACACAGCGGCCAAGAAAATATGGAAGTAACTTTCCCACAATACGCCATCATTACTTCTAGGAAAGGATTAAATCGTCCACTTCATAAGAGTCCATTACACGTCGAAAAAACCCGTGCGACTCAGCCTCCAGCATAAATATGAAAAAACATCTAACATGACGTCGGTAATCCATATCAAAAACCGCAAGTCGTGTAGAACGGTCGTTAAAACGCTGAGGAGTTATACTAAACTTCCTGCGTCCACCGCAAGAGGGTTAAAATAAAATAAAACCTGCCAAGTGCGAGTAGGACTCGCGCACGAAGGGTTCCGTACCATTATCATTATTATTTTATTTAAATTAATTATATTTAAAGAGAACATAAAACTAAATATTCTGTGAAAAGTTAAAGCGTCTACCTGTCACCGTTATTAGTATCGAGCAAGAAACGGTAAAAAAATCAAGTTTGTTGTATGGCCCCCCTTAAACATTTATTTTATTTTTAGTATTTGTTGTTATAGCGGCAATAGAAATACATCATCTGTGAAAATTTCAACTGTCTATCACCGTTCTTAAGATACAGCCTGGTGACAGACGGACGGACGGGCGGACAGCGAAGTCTCAGAAATAGGGTCCCGTTTTTACCCTTTGGGTACGGAACCCTAAAAATGGTTAAATGCGAGTTTGATCGTGCACCGAGGGTTCCGTTCAAACTTTTTTGTAATTAGTTCGTCTAACGGGAATATAAACTTTAATATTTTTAACAAATTCACGATTTTTCTAAATTTTTCTTTAATGAGTTGTGGCTGTGCTTTTTGCCGAAATTCGTGATTCTAGGTATACGAGGAACAATATAATATAAGTAACTAGCTGACCCGCCCGGCGTCACCCGGGTAAAAAAACATACACATATATGCTTTCACACTCACAGTCCCACACTAAAAGTACTAGGACTTGTGTTGTGGGTCCGTAAATATTCACATCACACACACAACATTCACACCAAACCCAGAAACACAAATCAAGGTTCTTAGCTGCTAGACACTGGACGCATTTGGGTCGAACAGACGGGCGTGAGTGCGGGCGCGGGCACCGCTGTATGGGAGGCGAAACGAGCAAACGGCGTGTCGCCTCCCTTGAAGCTGTTTTTCAGGTACAGAACCCAAAAATAAAAGAAAAGCCACATTCTATGCCACAACGAACTTGATCCTTTCAGCCTAGTGTCTAACCGCATTCTACGTGGTGTGGCAACGGCAAAATACCCTTTATACGCTGTTATCTTCACGCATTTTGTTTTATTACAAGCCGTTACCCGCGGTTTCACCCGCGTAAAAAGTAGCCTATGTGTTAATCCTGAGTATAAGCTATGTACATTAGAAATTTCAGCCAAAACTGATCATCCGTTACAACGTGAAAGGAAAAAACATACGACATTAAGACACAAACTTTCGAATTTCTAATATTAGTTAACTACGCGTTACGGTAGTTGTTTCTATTTACTGTAATGACTTATTAATAATATTACTTTTCATTTTACTACTCAAATACAATTTTCATGACTTTAACTTCATAAATAAAAAACTTTCCAACTATCATCCCCCATTGCACGACCTTAATGTACCCCTGGCAGAAAAATATTGAAAGTTTATTTTTTATTATTGAATTAACTACTCAAATACCAAGCTTTGCTTGCGTTTAAATATTGTTTATTCGGGATAGGCAAACATGTGACTACTATCTCACCTGATGGCAAGTGACGATGATACCTACCATATATATCACTTAGAATATTACTTATCTCGGACGAAGTCGTGAGGCCCTAGACCCGTCGATATGGGTGCCATTGAACGGGCTGCACCTGTCTATCGAAAGTGAATTACCAGCAGAGATCTTTAATTACACCATCTCGAATAATTTTCTCCGGCTGGTCATTAAGCATGGTACATGCAAATCATCCCGGTACACGGTTTGGGCGGCCGCAGACTGCCGTTGCCTTCTTTGGACCGAAGATTTAGTACCCTGCGTGTAGGGACTCCCTCAATGATGGGTTTCGTACTTTTAAAGAACTTTTTTGTGGATAATATATCAATTATTAAAAAATTAGCTACAGATAAACACATAGCTGTCGTTTTTCGTTTGGTTTTTCGTTTGTACCAGTTGGCGCAGTGGACAGATGTTCGCCCTCTGTGCCGTGGGTCCTGGGTTCGATTCCCGGCAGGAGCACAAATTCCTTCCCAAGGGATATTTGTGCTTCTGGTTCTGGGTGTAATGTGTGTGTGTGATGTGAATGTTTCCGGCACCCACGATACAAGTCTTTGAACTTAGTGTGGTGCTGTGAGTGTGAATGCGTTTCTTTGTTTTGCGTTTGTTTGTTTCTTAAAATTCTTTGAAAAAAATTAAGACTAACCCCGACTATACTAAAAGACTTCTGTGTTTTTATTTTATACGTTTTCATTGTCACAATTGTTATTTATATTATGTACATGTATCATTTTACATAGGTATTACACCTAGCTTTTTATAGTAGTAGGATATATGGAATATGTTAACTAATTAATAAAAGTGTTAAAAATGCGCGGAAAAATCGAAATAGCAAAACGCACGCAATTGGTTAGACCGACAAACGATTAAAAACATAAAACAAACATGAAATGTCATAACTGGCACAATAAAAAATGGGTATAATTTAGACGGCCACCAAAAATTCTAAACGGTTACCAAATTAAAAAAATTACGTTTCCTAAAATATAATTTCCTGTGACAGAACCGAATCGGATAACAGTAGGTTAAAGTTTTTTTTTTTATAATTAATACAAAAATATTTATAATACGAAAAAATTGATTTATTTCATAATATTTTAGAAAACGTAATTGGGTGACCATTTATCAATTTTGGTAACCGTTTAGAATTTTTTGGTAGTAAAATAGGTACTTTTTTGGGCGGTGTTTAAACACAAGCCATAAAAAATGAAGCGAATATACCTTCCTATAATATCCTTATAATAAATACAATTCCCTGTGTGCAAAATTCCTTATAATCTCAACAAAACAGCAAGTATGGTGACCACTAATTACCGAGGGGAGCGACAAAAGTCAAAGATTATACAACGATAAAGACGAGACGGTAACAGTCGGTTAATTGTAAATTATTACGTCGGCTCCATTACAAAAGGAAGAGTATCGGCCGGTTTCGTAATCGACCGTTTAATTGGTTCCAAGATGTTCCAAGAAAGCGGAGGAAGGAAGTGTGTGGAATGCATCATGGAGGCATAAGGTGTCGTAACGTTGTGCAATTTTAGATGTGAGAACTGGTGAATGAGTTGTAGTTTACGGTAGTATGTAACACAAATTACTAAGAAAATATAAAACGTGTGTACAAGATAGTTATTTATTCATTACTAGATATCCAGACATGCCTTGCAATGCCACGTGAAGCAAAATAGTAATTTTCCTCTTTCACGTTTATGGTAGCCAAGTTCTTATTGTGCCAGCATTTTATATTAATTTAATATAAAATGCTGGCACTTATTTGGCTCAACGTATTAGCATTGCAATTCAGAGAGGGAATGCCGCCAGCATGAAGGGCTTGAGCACTTGAGTTACCTATAAGCTCGGTGTCTTGTAGGTAACTTAGTTCTTTGCTGTATATAGTTTTAGTTTTAGGAAATATAAGCAATTGGCCCTTAGATATTATACTATTTTGTATAAGTCGATCAATATAAAATAATGACTAAGTTATTACCTCTTTCATTTTTATGTTTGCCTAGTAATTTACCAAAACCGACAAAAAATACGTTTCACCAACTAAGACTAATAAACCCAAGCGATTATGATATTAAACAAGATAATTTCTAAAATACCAGTAAACTCTTGGGACACCATTACATCCATAGATACCAACGACTTTCTCGGTCCGAATATTACAAATTATGTTTTGAGATGTTTCAAATTATTTTTAAATATATTCTTTATTTTCTCTGTTAAGTCTATGGCGCCACTGTCAACTGGCGTAGGCGTGCATATTACAAGGCGTGGTCATGCATTATAGATTATATAGAACATCATTTTAATTGTTACGGAACATACAGCATTCAGAAGAAAGACGTAAAACTAAATGAGCTAAAGGTTAGAATAAGAAACAGAGTCTAAGAGCTTTCTCATATTTTACATATAACCATGTATATGTGCTAATTCGTTTCACGCGCATCACGAAAATAATTATTCTCCAACTATCCTGTGAGAAAACTAGAACGAATTAAGAAAAAATGTTCCATCAGTTCACGGTAATGTCTGTAATTGTAGACCCTTGTTCGGAGTTGACACTATTATTTATCTAAAAGACTAATAAAAATGAAGATTCAGAGACATCAATGTAAGATAGCAGAAGACCGATTTTAGCCAGAATGTAACTAACCTGAATCTTTAAAAGTTCCTAGAGAAACGCAGCATTTGTCAAACTTACATTGATATTGGTTAAGACTACAGTCTATTGTCTATGGCAGTTTTTTATCTAGTGTCTCAGGGACACGGTCACACGATCCACAATCTCATGACGAATCAAACCATTATGAATATACTACAAATTCATGAGTATAAGCCATGATATATCCTTCACAAAATTCATCTAAATCTATTCAGCAATTGCAGATACAGAAAAACTATTGCATGTCCGAAATGGACAGGCTGTTCAAACATTTTTAAATTTAAGACCAATAAGTACACAGTCCAGAGCAAAAAAGTATATTTATATTATATTAGTTTGATCAACTAATAAAGTATATTTATATTATATTAGTTTGATTAACTAAGCTAAAGGATTAAATGGGTGCGGTCACCTTGTCCCATACAAAGTGGAGATAGATGAACACAATTAAGTATGGAATGCTGCAGCATAAATATGATTAGGTGCTCCAGATAGCCCCTCGATTACACGCTCCTAGATTAAACTTTATGGTGTGAAATTCGAAAATGGTTACAGATCCTTATCAAGAAACCGCTGTGAAATAAATATGGGTGAAAAGTAGTAATTTGTGTCAGTTATAATGACGATCTTGCGCTGGGAATGTGAAATGCAAATGTTGTTTATTCCGCTTGTCAAACGACCTAATGCGTATATTTCATCTATTTTTATTGATGGTAGAAGTAAAGAAGTGGCAATTCAAAATTTTGATGGAAAATAACTGCACCGATTTTCACCAAACAGCTAAGAACAGTCTCGATCAAGTCACCTTTCAAACAAAAAAAAAACAAAATCTAGCCGATTGGGGCCTACGGGGGCACAGACAAGACGCATAGATACACATACAACTATACTATTTACAAACTTATAACTCCTCTGTTTCTAGGGTTAATAAATAGTTTAATGGCATTATAATTATGTAACCCACTTCTGTGTCAAATCCGATCAAGACCGATACGTCCAGCGGTTTAACCAGGGAAAGGTTACGAGATAACAAACATTTAGGTTGGCAAATATAAATTATAAAATATATAATCAAAGGAGGATTTAAGGAATATCTTATTCGGCTATATAATATTAGAGTGAAGTAGGTGAGTGATTATATACCTACTATACATTTTTGCATCAAGTTGTACTAGATTTTTAAGATATAGTCCTTCGCACTTAATTAGGAACTAGAGATTGTGAGTATTAGTGCCTCCATGGGGCCATAATAATATGAATAAACAATTTTGAATTTCGTTTTTATAACTGCGGCGTCTTCTTTCTGGTGCTTCGAAGAAATAACGTATAGAGGAATCTTATTAGTCGACTCTTTCATTGATTCTTTTGCCGGTAAAAGGGACCATCAAAGGGCGTTTTAACGATTCCACTTGAAGACATGATGGTCAGCACCCCAGTGGCTATAAAATCAAATAAGGTTGCATGTATTATTCGCTTCCTTTTCATTAAAACTCGAGAAAATCAGGAAATATTCACAAAAATAACCACATTGATGCATGAACATGGAATCACTAATCAGAGACATTCAATAGAAACTTATGTGATGGCATCTTTGACTTTGACTCCACTACCATTGAACCTACTATTAAACCAGCAAATCCGCAGAAATAGGATATAATATATTATGTTATGATACTTTAAGATGCACAAAATTTGAATCAGGGACGTGCAATTTAAGAAACACTTAGAAAGATTGGCTCTTAGTGTGGTATGCTACTTGTGTCGACACTTTGGCGCCGTCCATCTACCGCAGCTGAATCCTGAAAACGATGCAAATATTCTAATCTCGATAGAGGTTTTATATTTGTGCCGTTTAGGGGTCTACGGGGACCAGGTGCATTTGAAATTTGCAAAGAGACTGATAGATTGAGTGACATGACCAAAATGTATTTTGCTCAACAATTTACCCATTTTGGGCACACTGCCGATCAACGACTTTTTGTATTCGGTAAGTAGGTAGTTGAGTTATTAAATAGTATTTATGTTTGTTATAACAAAAAAAAATACCACAATTTAGCGTTTTTAGTGTTTAACGTAAACTATTTTGAGCTTAGTCCAAAAAGCACCTTATTTCAAGAAATTGAAGCATGGCAAGATCACATCTACCAGACAAGCATGTTACATTTTCACCGCATTCATTATACATCAGGTAAGATGGTGGACAAATGCTTGCCAATCTAGCATATAAAAAACCTAGCTTCATACAAGATTGTGTGTCAATTTATACTGACCCACTTCTTCTTGTGTCTGTATTAACCTTAATAGTCGTCACTCCGGAAATTACGTTATCTTCGACACTAGTTATGGCTGTTGTGGCCTCTTCGAGAGCGGGCTCCTTGAAAAGGAATAGCTTAGACTCGGTCTTGTAAAGTTACGCTCGATGATTCGATAGAGTGCCTTATGAAACACTTGTCTGATGGAATCTGACTCCGCTATGAACTCTGCTGACACCTATAAAGATAAAAGTAGGTAGTGACTCATCGGATCATTCGCATCGAATGATTGCGGGTTCATTGCTAGCACATGGTGTGGATATTGTTTCGCAATCGGTGTAATGGAGTCGTGAGCGACCTTCGGACGCCCGCGTGGGAATCTGTCGGTCAGGATGCTGTCTACTGTTTGTTTTAGGAATATGTGGTGATATGTGAGGGATCTTTGAATAAGTCTTACATGTTTATTTTGTAGCTAGCTGATTCTATTCAAAATTCCTGATAGACGACCCAGTAGGCATTGGGCAGGCCTTTGCTCTGAATGAAACTTATAATTATAACTTTTTTTTTACAATAGGGATTGTGTGATTAGATAAGACACATAATGTTCATATTATAACATATGTAATCCTATTTTGGCTATACTATTAGAATATTATCTATGTATATTTTGTAAACGCTGTTGGATTATGAAAATAAAAATAAGCATTTGGAAAATTTCTTGCAAGTTTCTTCTCCAGCTACTCGTAAATTAATTCTAGGAATTAGTCAAGCAGCGCTATGTCCGAGCACGATCACCACAGGCGATTATAGGGAGTATGGCTTAAGACATAGTGGTGAATTTAGCGGATTAAAAATATGGTGGATGAGCAAAGTCACGCGTCCCATACTTAAGTTTTTAAGGTTTTTCTTAAAATACTCAAAAAGTTAAATTTATATCAAAATTTTAGCTGAACAACGGATATAACAATAAACTATGTTTTCTATATGTTAGTATTTATTCAAATAGATGAGATCAACATTGCAATTCAACTTAAAATCCAAATTAAATACAAAAAGGCATGGTTAAAAATAATCTATAGAGGGAAACTCATTTAATCATGAAACTGAAATGGCTAAATAAATATAAAAAATGCATTAAAGACTTTATATACATAAATATATATAAGTTAATGAAATATGAAATAAGTTATCGACTAAGGATGTCATTGCAAAGTATAACAAAGTAGAGCCTACTCTTGAGTGCCTCTCAGAGAAAACACTCGAAGTAACAATATGGGTGACATGCAGGTCGTCAGTTGAAGGAAGCATTATCGCTACCAAAATATCCTTCACCTTTAACCTGCCGCACCTTCGCCAAAAACAAAACACAGTGCATCGTAAACGAAAGGGCAGCCATTGATTCCTCAGATATGGTTAAACGCATTAAAATAAAGTATTCGCCCTATTATGGGCCTCATTTACAAGTTGTACTCGCTGACATTTTGCTGCGTCACAACTCAGAAGTGGGATAAGGTGGGGCCAGACCACCGGTCGTCGAAGTTACAGTATGGTAACGATAAGGAGTTTCTTCGAGAGGTCTTAGGGATATTTGCTACTCATAGCCAAAACAATAGTAGCCTGGTACCAGGCTTATTAAACCTACATGAGAAATTGTTTTGTGTGTCGACTAAGGGCATTTTTATATTTGTTATCTAATTGGATTGGCAAAATAAAAATACTTGCACGAGTTAAATGTACTTTGTGCTGCACTACATAATTTCTATACTTTTGATAAGGCTTACATAATTTTCATCATGTATCTGAGAGTCTGGACTCTGTCTGTCTACGTATTTGTTACCATTTCTAGACTAAAGCCTGGACTGACCATGATGAAATTTGGCTGGGAGGTGCTTTAAATAACTATTCTGTGACATTAGGTACAATTTATTGATATATGTCCCAATATCATATTAGAAGTGTGAAGCCGCTGTTCGTAGCTACTTACTGCAGTCGACAACTAACAGATTATATCATATTGTAATTGTAGCAGATATCCAATATCCATACTACACAACAAAGTTTTGTTAATATCTAATTTATAGGCTATTTAATCTATTTTATAGGCTATTTTTAATAATTATGTTATAAATTATTATAAAGTAATATCTTTCGGTAGGTTTTTAAATTTGTACATTGTATTTGTTTAATTAATTATATAGTTAATCGAAAGTACTTACTGTGAGTGCTTAAAAACATAATAATGAATAGTGTCAAAAAACTAATGAATATCGAGTATATTTTAGACTCTATAAACATTTAGCTGCACATCCAAACACTAAACTAACGGACCAGGCTGGTCTGGATCTGGTAGATAATATTTTATATCAAAAAGCTTATTTATTCCTTGCACATTGTTTTGTCCTAATATATAAAAAATTGTTTGTAATTTGTATAAATTTCTAATATTTGATCTCAAACTGCTACCTCAACTCGTCGTGTCCCAACTGCAGTACATCAGCCTCCCTGACATTTGCGCGTGCGCTCGGGCAGGTGCGCTTGCGCAACCGCGCATCTCAGCCTCGCACCGGCGGATAATGGCGCGTAATTAAATTTAATGCCAGCTAGACCGGTATTGTTTTGCCTTAATTACTCGCTAACATGTATTATTTGAAGATGAGATAAATGTCTGTTATGTAGGCCAGCAATTGTAGATCTAGCTGAGCCACGCAGATCCGCGCGCGTTGCTGACGATAATTAATAAATATTTATATGTAAATGGTGCCATATGATAAATGATTTTAATATGATAAATGATTCTCCATGATTTAAATTATTTTCTCATCAAATTACATCAAGATCGGTCCAGTGGTTTAGCAGTTAAAAGAGAACAAACAGACGGAAAGACAGGAAGAGGTAATTTCAGATTGCTTTTTCTTTCAAAACCCTTTTCTTTTCCGTTTTCTAAAATAAAAGTAGCCTAATTTACTCTTTATAACATCATCTGCCAGTGAAAGTCCTGTCAAAATCGTCTAACCATTTCGGAATAACGTATGTATATAATTTCATATGAATTTAGTCATAAGGTGTTATTTTGACATTACAAATAGACATTTCAATTTAATTTTGTATGTTTATAATTATGTACACATAGATTTCTGGCATGCAGTTCTGTAAACTATTTACGAGCATTGCGTATGATAACACTTCCTTATTAATTAATTAATAACCCTAATGAACATACCTTTAACTTTAACTAATCACAATAACTCCTCTATTTCATTGGCTAAACTAATAGGCATTGACATGATGCGAACCCGCACTAAAACCCCCATTACCTTGCCGATATGCAACATTGTAAAACCAGGAAGTACATTACCTAATAAAAATACCACACGATTCCGCACACCGTTATCCGTGAAATAGAATTACACGAAGATTGCTCGAAACCGGGATCCCGGAAAGTGATCCCGGGATAATCCGGGATTAGGTTCCGCGTCGGCGTCTTTGTGCCGCATCCTAATCGTCGCGATACGCAATCAACGTAATAGGCTCGATCGGATAGTGGAATCGATTTTAGAATCTCGAGTCCTGTGTTTTGTAAGCTAATAGTAATAGGTAATAGTGAAATAGGTTTTTTTACTGCCCGTTAGATATCTTCTAGGCAAGCTTGTTCCAGCGTTGCTTACTATCACCGCCGTCATAAGGAAAAAATACGTAACTGCATTTTTGTCAAAATTGAGTTTAGACATCATCGAAACCAGGAAAAATAGACGCATCTACTAAAGATGTTTCAAAATTGAAGGAGCCTGGGCCAGCACCATGTACCACATACATACATATAGGTATACAATATAGTAACCGTTTTTGGATGTTTATTTTCTTTACTTTTATTTCGTTTTAATGTACATTTAAAATATCTTGGTACATCGATAGCAACACAACACAGTTACAAATGGCGGGTTGCGACAATATTGAACTGTCATTTTGACGTGTCGTTCATTGTCAATGATCATTTATTGTAAACAACATACCAATTCTACGATATTTGGGTTTCGTTATAATTATAATAGGACTATAAAATATGTCACTCGATTGAAACTCAGAACAGAGTGACATTCAGTATCTTTTTTTTTTTTGTCAACAAAAATAGGGCTAACATATTTAAAAACTCACTTAATAATCATTTGAGGGTACAGCTGTAATCTTCTTAGCAGATTAATTTATTTTTATATTTTATTAAGAAAATGCAATATTTTTTCCTATTTTTCTATATACGGTACATAGTGCAGGCCCAAAATGAAACATCTCATTTTACTTATAACTTTAACACATCGGCTACAAGTCATAATACATAACTAATTAGTAAAGACATTTCTGATGTATACAACTCAATTTCGACAATAAATTCAGTTACGTCTTTTTTACGTATGACGGCAGATCAGGTGAGATAGTGGCTTGCCTGTCTTAAATAAAAAATCAAAAAGACCCTAGTTGGGTACATGTCTGCCTTTTACGCTGAGTGTGAGTTCGATTCCCGATGAGAACACAAATTTTCCCCGCTAGGATGTTTCTAGTTGGAGTTTTGCCGCGAAAGTGAAAAAATGGCGTTGTTGATTTTGTGTAATTTTCCAAAACCTGTGATTCTTCGAGTGTTAATGTGTAATAATGGTGGATTATTAACCGTTAATACTTAGTAAATGTGCATAAGTGTAGGCAAGTCATACAAAGTTGAAAAACGTGATTTCGCCTTCGCTCCAAAACTCCAATAGAAGTTCTAGTAAAGTTTCTACCACTTTACTAGGGCATGACTTGACTATGACTGACTACTTGACTTTGACTGTGACTTGTGACTAAGACTTTTATTATGAAGAATAGAAATTGTTAATATTTGTGTAATATTTCGACTAAAGGACTATGCATCCATGGTCATGAAATAATTAAAAAAAAAACTTTCTTGTTCTGGCTGTTGTATGCGTGATGTGAATGTTTCCGATACCCGTGAATTTCGTATACTAGTAGTATTCGAAATTCTTGCGGGACTGTAAGTGTTAATTTTTTTTATATCATACTTCAACATAACAAACTAACAGTGTAATATATAGTGAGAGTGCTGCAAAAAAACACATGAACAAAGTGTCTTGCCCTTAAATAGAGACAATAAGAAAAGTGTTAATGGACACATTCTTAGTTTAGCAATGTTGCAGTTTAAGTTAAAGTTAAATTACTGATTAGCCATAGTTTAGCTAGATTGTAATTATAATAGGGCACTTTGTAAGAGGTACTTTGAGGTGTTTTTAAACAAATACACGTCTTAGACTCTAAAAAATAATTACGTAGGTAATTTAGCGCAGGTATCTGAGTAATCATTGTATACCTACACATTAAAAAAAATGCTACGAATATATAACATCCTCTCCTATTTTAAATCAGTTTAAATAAACGCCTGTACTTTTGGAGTAAAGGTAACTTATGGAGTCCAACGCCGCGCGTACTGTTCTCAGCAAGGGAGACAAGAGACATTGGTATTAATGATTCCTGGGTAATTGTGAATGTATAATCTGCCGCTTAACACCAAACGGTAATCAGCAGCTATCCTTAAAAACCCAATTTCTATTATAGGTTTAACATGCTTACCACCCTCAACTGCATCACTTATCAACAGGTATATTATAAATTAAACAAAGGTAAATTACCTTTGTTTATATACCTTTGTGTATATACCTTTATTTTATTAAATAATACGAAGTATTTTGCCTCAAAAAAAATAAAAAACTTATCACACACCAGTACCCAAGCGCTCTAGTGCAGGACGTCGAACTCATTCTGCGATCTCGCACTCGATTTACATAGTAGATAAATAAACATAAACCGGCAACAATACACTAATCATATTCTGTGCTCGTCAGCCATATCCCCTGCAGGCATATGTTTATCCTGCTGGTATGCCTGTAAAGCCTGCCGACTGCTGCTATGTAAATATTTATTGCGGGTAGGAGTCGCATAGTAATTTATCTAACTATTACAGTGATACTTATAATGTTAGTAAAATATCGCTAACATTCCTAAAAAATACATTTAAAATGCAATAGTCGATAGAACGATTACAAAATACCTAAAACCAATTGTTTTAATTGTGTTTTTAAGCAATTAAAAATACAAACGACAATAATTGAAAAACAAATTAAATTCGAAAATACATATCACGGATGTTAAAAAAATTACAGTGGAACGAAATAAAAAATCGAAATTAGTAAGTAAAACAAAATGGAAATCGGAAGAAAATATTCGATTTAATACATTTTCAATCTTTGAATACTGATATAATATAAAAAAAATATTATATATAATTTCAAACTTAATAATAAAATCGGTGAAAAAGATAACCTGCTTAATTCATTACTAAGCGACATATCATATACATACCTATCCTTTGTGTCAAAGGATGAAACTAATCAAGTTTTCTTCTATAATTCTGAGTACAATAATCAAAATAATCCATGAGAAACTCCAATTGGAACAATCAGCAGTAAAACAAACTTAAACAAAAAAAAAGCCTAAACTAAAAACAACCACGTGCGTACTATATACGTATATTCTATATATACGTTTATACTATACAAGTACGTAGGCACGATTACGCATAAACATAAACTTCCAATGCATAATATTGAAGCTTGTCACGTCGTCGCTGATTTTTATATTGAATCGTGCTGCTATTCCGATCATTGAATAAATGTTTTCACGAACACTTTATGTAAATAAGTTTGAATAACTCACAATTTGATCAAAGCTGTTGTTGTAGTTAATGTAACGTTCGTAGAGATTAAACAGTAAAAGGTGTTTAAAGTATTTGAACTGCTCGTTGACATGGTTGGGTTCACCTAAGCAGGGTTATTGGGTTCGATTCCCAGCTGGAACACGTGTTTTCTCCCTAAGAACAATTTGTGTTTCTGGTTCAGGTTGTGATTGTATGTGTGATGTAAATGTTTCAGCACCCACGACACAAGTCATCGAACTTAGTGTGGGGCTGTAAGAGTGAAAGCGTTTTTATTAGAGCTGTTCAAGATGACACTACAACAATGGTTGATCAACAATGCTTTTCATAGCCTCAATGTATTCTTAGAATTGATAATTCGATATAAACTCGCACATTTAGAACTATTGAATTAAAAGTGGAAATTAGCGTACTTATCTATACCCGGCATGCTTTGCTATGCCACGTAAAGAAAAAAGTGTTTTACCTTTTTCATGTTTATGGTTGCCTAGTACTTTAACAGCATACTAAAAAGTTATAGCTCTATCCTGTTTATGTTTGCCTAGTTCTTTATCAAGTCCTAGTGAAGCATTTATTCCGTTTATGAGAAAGTGTTCTTTTTTTTCGTGATTTTTTTGATGTTTTGTTATGAGGCGGAGACAAATCCAACAAATCAAAGATCATAAAAATTCGGTCTAACTGTAAGTTGTAAATGGTGTTACTAACCCGACTTTGTATTATATTTTTAAAGATATAGTGACTCTGCAATCATCAGCACAGACAAATTAAGTTGCTGCGTGGAATGCTCGCTAATAAATTGATAAAAGGTTAGTAGATAAGTTATTAAGTTGCTGTGCTATCTATGGAGCAAAATAAGTTAAATTATGTTTCTTCGTACACCATCGATCATACTGCAATAAAACAGCCAAACCAGTCGGACATTTGCAACTATGAATGGTTGGATTGGACTATGGTCGCGGAGTCTCAGAATACATGTGGGAAAGTGAGTTATATTTTTGAATACATTCATTTTCACAACCCCATAAACTAAGTTTAAAATAAATATTTAAAATATTAAAAAAAAAAAATTGTGTCGTAAAATTATGAGTCCTTGTTACTCGAAATAAATTATTATTATTATTATTAAGGACTTGTCTGAAAAATTAACACACAGAATCAGTGCCCAGATACAGAAGCACATGTCATCGAAAATTTAAATTGTACTTCTAACTAGGTAGGTAGGTAGGTAGTAGGCTAAGTACTACGTCTATGTTAGTTAGTTATCAGAACTGACTTGGACTATAATTTAATTTGCGGTACTAATAAGTTCTTTTATCAATTAATCGAGTAGAATATCGACTCGAAGGCTCAGTGGTCGGGGGTCAACTGGTCATACCAGCAGGTGTCCTACATAGCTTGGAAACATACGGGCGGATATTACCAACATTTATGCCGCGTGTGCCGCGTTTGTCTTGGATGATCTTGCGTTGGCTATTATATAAGTACGTTTAAATTAAAGCAGAGGTGAATCAATTAGGTATACGTTTTTAGAAATATCTAGATCATCGTCACCATTTCCATGCGCTTCTTTATGCGCAAGGTAAGTCCAATCGTCCTGCTAGAATCCTGCTAGATGTACAGTTATACTTATTTCAATTCTAAAACCTAAGAAGGTATATATATAATCATAAAGGTATAGTTAATGATGTTCCCGTGTGGAAAGATTCTGTATGCTCTTACATCAAGTAAACAAAACTCACCAGATACATCTACTGTGTGCATTGAACACTTTTTTTTATCCGGACTTAGGAGCACATATCTTCTCACTTTTTAATAATATCATTGGGTATATGTGTACCACCCAATGTTATACGTTAAACCACTGGGACAAACGAAAGCGAAAAGTAGAAGACAGCTTCAGAACCACTTCAGAGCTAACAAACTAACAACATAATGATATTGTCACAAAGTTCTGTGCTGTAAGGTACAGAATAAATAGTACAAGGAAGGCCGCAGCCACGGTCGCTCACGTGTTACCATCCCATGTTTTCCACGTGGTCGTTTCGTTAACCAGGGCAAGACGTAACTCATGAGATCGGCAGTCGGATGTGCCTCATTTTCCAGGCATTGGGGAAGGATGGAGTGGATTTTTGTTAGTAACGTCGTCCTGATAAACGTAAATTCATAATAGGCGTAACGGTTCATAAAAAAAGTACCATACATTTTAGATCAATATCAGCCTATTTCATTTCCATTGTTGGGACTCGGAATCTTTCCCTAACAGGAAGTCAAGTTAGGCCATAGAAGCACGCTTCTATTCGCATAATAATAATATAAATATATGCCTCTACATATGCCTCACAACACTCGCACTAGGACTAGACTAAAATAACAAGTAAAAAGATTAAAATGTAACGAGACAAAAGTTTAAAAACTAAAACCCAACGATTAGCATGCAATTACTTCTTAAAGTTTATAATAAATAAAAACAATATTTACTATACATGTAAATTTTTTTTAATATGATTTGGAGTTCATTATACATTTAACGCCCATGGTATTGAAATTTTTTTTTTCTATACTTTATGGACCACCACGGACGCCATCTTGTTATTTTTGTAAAAAAAAAACACTAGCCTATAACACTCGTATAATTAGGACGAATTCAACGTCCTCATTCGTTACAATCGGTTTATTAGTTTGAAAGCTCTGAGAAAACAAACGAACATACTATTACATAAACACAATAAATACATAAAGAAAATCGTAACTATCCTTATTCACTTCACCGTATTCGGGCAAAAACAAAACCGATCCCAAGTAGGCTTACGTTATTTCATCATCCGATCAAGTGACGTACCTATCAACCATAAATCTCCGTCAAAATTTCGTAACATCAATCCCTATAAAAACCGTGTTATTGTAAATCCTCGAACCGCCGAAAATCAATACCGACAGAGCCTTCAATACATTATTCAAAAAGAAAAAAATATACATGCCTGAAGCGTTTCGGTAAACGCAGCAAACCTTATTGGGTCGCATTGAAATCTCATCCGATAAAAGATGTAAAAAAATTGAATTTACTCGGCGTACTCATAAAATTTTAAAGGTAACATTTTCTGTTGATTTATTATTATGAAAATCGTGCCCAGGCACGCAGGGGTGATGTTAAACTGCGTTCGATTTCTGAATGTTTCAAAATAGTAGTTTAAACTGCTTTTGTGAGCTGCTTTTACACTTGCTTTGCGAGTAATTTTGAGTGAAATTGTGCGTTGATAAAATTTTAAGACTACAAGTTGCTTGTAACGAGAACCGTGGATAATGTGCCCCCCGAATCATGGTAAGTGACTTAACTGTTTGGAGTATTCGGAGCTGGTTCTTTGAAATCGCCGCTGATTAGTTTAATTTTGTAAGGGTTTCTTTTATGTGCGAATCGAGAAGTGCTGAGATGTGTACGCCATCTTTTAAACGTAATGTAAGTACTTCGACTATCTTCATCACTCGGCTTATTTGTTTGTCTTGTGGCTTATAGGAAGTTCTGGTGTCAGGTTTTTGTGGCTGAAGGGATCCTATAGTTTTTTTTACACATTACGACTGTTGTCTCACAACTAACAACCGGTACGAGATATGAAGCACAGCGTTAACTTAGCGGTCATTAATAGTCAGGAACAAGTAGATGTGCGCTAAACCTGCTAGCGTTACTTGCACAGCTTGCTTACATTATTGCTATCGCTACCAAAACATCAACGAATGCTATTTATAACTGTTAATATAAACCAGCCTCTCGAATTAATAACCAAATGTATTCCAGCATTAAAAACTCATAATAAACATTTTGAAATTGTATGGCGTAGGCAGTAGGAAACCTCCGTTGCATCAGCACCATAAAACAAGAGAAAATATAACTCTAAAAGTAAAAGTGTAAACATGTCAGTCGGTCCGTCTATGTGGAAAATCTACGGTCGCCGAATTCGGAATGAGGTGTGCAGGTGGGTATCGGCTAGGGCTGTCACGAATTTCGCATGTCTGGCAGTAATGCTCCATTCCTCTAGTGCGCTACTAAACATCAAAGATATCATCAGGTGAGAAAAGCCTTTGTTTATGTAAAATGTAAAGTCGTACCCAGATAAAATTACATAAATATTATACATGTGAAAGTTTGTAAATATGTATGTTTTCTCTTCACGCTGTAACTGAACGGATTTGGATGAAAATTGGGTTGTGCATGGATTAACAAAGGCGAAGCTACAGTGCACGGCTTCTATGCTATACAAATTTTGATTGTTTCGTTTGTACTTTGGTAAAGTAGTCAAGAGGCAGACAGGGCATGACGAATAACTTTGATAATGTTTTAACCATTTAAGGGACAACTAAGCAACCCTATTTGTATGCGCCCACGCACCGGCGGCGTCGGTAACACTTTCTACTGAAACGAGAAGTTGACGCCATTTGACGTCCGCCGATTGGCGGGTCAATGTTATTGGATGAATCATGGTGCGATTTGGACAGCTCGTAAAAATAACGACCTTGATTCTGATGATCGCACCCATCCATGGCACCCATTCAGAACTGGTCTGGGTGCAGTCTTTAGCATGACCAAATTAGCCCGAATTAGGGCTTGCCAGAAATGTATTTACTCGGAATGAACGTTTGTGACAGTATCAAATTACTACTTACACGGAAATACTTTTTCTTTCCTTAACCTACTTCAAAAAAGGAGGAGATTCTTAATTCGACTGTATTTTTGTATGTATGTTAATCGATAATACCGCCAATTATGAATCGATTTTAATATTTTCTTTTTGATGGTAGATCGTACTTCCGAGGTGGTCCCATATAAATTGTACCGAAATTGATTTAGCGCTTTTATAAAAAAAAACAACAAAAAACATAATATGAAGTCGGTTTTTTTTGTTTGTAATATTATATATCGATCTAGTAACCTGTGAGTTTTCTGGGCTATCATTGGTGAATATTTTGGTGCAGCTGGATTTTAGATTTCGTCGGGTGTATTTTCAAAATTATGATTTTGGCCACTTTTATATCAATCAGCGTCTCATTGAAAGAGAATAATAAGTGACTGTGACATCTCAGACGCCAAACCAGCGACTGAGTGCGGCAGGACGCACCACCACCACCACCACCCGATGCGGCGGCGCCCGCGCCCTTGCCTCGCCAGTGACGCGCCGAAGCCCGAGCCCTCACCTCCGCGTATCGCGTTTCTGACTCATCCTGATGAAGAACAACTAATTTGTCCGAAACTAGTCGACTACAAAGTATGTCGAAATTTTTACCTGTTTTAATTAAGATTTATATATCGTTAAAACATAATGAAAGAGAATGAAGTCAATAATGTTTCGAAACACCAACAACCCGGTAACATTTCACCATTATCTAGAATTAACGAGAATAAAAAGAAAAACATTCAAAATGAAGAAATCAAACATATCGATTCCAAATTAATGCACCGAATCGATTACTAAATATCGATAAATTATTTATATCGTATCAATTATCTGGATCAATTAAATTTTTAATTCGACTTACGGACGTAAATTATAGGTTCATTTACATAGGGTTTAACTACTTTAACCGATTGTTATCTATAATATGAATATTAATTAGAGGAAATTAAAGATTGGTTGGTTATCTAACGATTGAGAAATTAGCTTCAACCAGTTTTAATCAATGGTTATGGTAGCTGCATAATTAAACGCAAGCAAAGCTTCACCGCATTATCTTTGGAACCTTGATCAGATTAAATGTATTACAAAAACTACTGATCAAGGATCAAATTTGAATGAGATTAATGGGAAAGCACCAGCTTTTAAACAAAAAAAATATCAGAATCGGTTTACGTGGAAAGAAGTAATGAGGTAGCACACATAAAAAAAACAGTCGAATTGAGTACCTCCTCCTTTTTTGTCAAGTCGGTAAAAATTATAATAAAGAACGTAAATAATAAAACCGACAAGTATGAGTCTGAATGGCACAACATTACAAACTTTTACGAAGAATATTAAAGAACTTGTAGGAAAAAGTGTTTTTGCTCGTAATTTAACCGACTTCAAAAAAGGAGGTTCTCTATTTGACGATTGTTTTTTTTTATGTGTTACCTCACAACTTTTTTCCAGGTGAACTAATTTTGATTTTTTTTTGTTTGAAATTTGCCGTTTTCTCATTAATCCCATTAAAATTTGATCCTTGGTCAGTAGTATTAGAATGCTGGTGCATCCCATGTGGTCCCATTTAAATTAGTTCAAAAACTGATGAAGTTATTTAGTTTGCCTCAAATAATTTTAACAGCAAATTAGTAATATTCCGATTTCTAATAATTTTTATTGATTTACGTTTCAGAAGCGAATCGGTTCGAGCGACTGGAGGTATGGCAACCATAAATTCATGACGTTGAAGGTGTGTCTTGTTGATAGATGGTAAATGCGTTAGTTGTTTAAAAAAAAGCATCGTCACTTTCCATCAGGTGAGATAGTGGTCAAATGCTTGCCTATTATGCATAAAAAAAAAAGCAAAATGTAAACGATGGAATACTGATAGGCATGCGACCTTACGTCGGTGACGGAGGCTATGTAGTTTGAACTCCACTAGCTTTTTCATCACCAATGACTTTTTTTTTTATTTTATCCACCGAAAATTATTCCCTCGAATTTTGAAATTTTTTAAAATCCAGAATGAATGGGAATTTCCTAAGCTTACATACTATTACCTCGACTGCATTGTCACTTTCCATCAGGTGAGAGAACAATTTCCTCCCCGTAATCCTACTAATATTATAAATCCGAAAGTGTGTGAGTGTGAATGTTTGTTACTACGTATCTATGTAACTACTTAACCAATTTTGATGATATAGGTTCTGGAATAATACATAGGATAATCTAATTTTCAAACATCAACTCCTTAAGCGGTTGAACAGGGTGGTAATTAATTTCACGAGGGCAAAGCCGCGGGGCGCAGCTAGACCCTACAAAAAAGCTATGTAACTTATAAAATAGCAGCTACATACCTAATTATACACCAATAAAGGCGTATTGTGGTCATATGATGATAGTAAATAGAAGGAAAGGTTACCTGAAACAAAACAAAATGATTATTAGATAAATTACAATTAATAATTCATCTTATATAATACTACCTGCGCCCCGCGGTTTTACCCGCGTAAGTTCCGGACCTGCGGGAATTCCGGACAAAAAGAAGCCTATGTTCTTTTCTAAGCTCTAGACTATCTGTGTACCAAATTTCATTTAAATCGGTTCAGTAGTTTTGGCGAAAAAGTGCGACAGACAGACAGAAAGACAGACGTAATTTCGCATTTGTAATATTAGTAAGGATTATGTTATACCCAATGATGTTATTAAAAGTGGGAATATTTGTGTTTAGTTCCAAGGACATGGGCCGCATAAATTAGGTGCAATGGACACAATTTGCCTCAGTCGCAATCGGACTTACGTTCGTGCTACACGTTCGTAACTTAACTTTTTTTTTACTTTGTATTATTTGTAAAAAAAAATCAATGTTTTAACAAATAATACAAACAAACATATGCATTCACACTCACAACGCCATACTAAGTTCAAAGACTTGTATCGTGGGTGGCGACAACATATATATATATTATCACACACAATACGCTCATATATAAACCTAAGACTGGATATTTCCTTATTAAATGTATTGGAACAGTCAACTGTGCAAATCGTTGCCCCGTGGTGCAAATGGTAGCGTGTTTGCTTTTAAAGCAGTGGGTTCGATTCCCGATAGGAACGGAATGAAATTATTTCCCCAATGTACAGTATTTCTTGTTCTCGGTGTGATTGCATATGTAATGTGAATGTTTCCGGCACCCACGACACAAGACTTGGAACTTAGTATTGGACTATGAGAGAGAGTGTATTTTTTTTTTAGATTTCACGTTATAAATAAAATGTAAAAGTTTATTCTATGGAATTGAGATTGAAATGGCGATATATAATTATACAAATCAAATACATCTCGTGATCTCCAATTTACCCATCTAGAAAAGCAAGCGCCGCACCGCGCGTGCCCATCGCGGCGTGGATCGAGATGCGATTACCACAGTGGTAGTAACATCTCACTACCATACAGAATGCGGGGCGACAGCATTTCATATTGTTGGCGTATCTAGCTGCAGATTATTGGATAGCAATAAATAATAATAAAGCGGACAGTGCCGCTTGCGTGACGCACGCTACCGTGCGCCGGCGCAGCCCTGAGGCTCAGAGAGGGCCCATAACCTATGTGCAAACGATAATTTATAACATCTTTAATAATTATTAGGTAAAAGAACGGTTCACTCACGATCAATAAAAACAAAAACGCGACAATATCTATAACAAAGTCCCTTGTTAAGGCTAGTGTTTTAAGGCTCGCAGTCCTTTAGATGAGATGCGCGACTAATTGCGATTGATGTAAGGCATTTAAGTTAAACAATAATCGTATGAGAGCGAGTCACGGACCGCGTCGGACACGGTCTGAGACATCGTGACAGACAAGAGACAGTATGCACAAGGACGTCCACTATTAACATGGATTCCACAATGGCAGCCGCGCTATCACCCAGGCAAAACGTGCGCGCTTTCAACCGCATTTACATATACGAATTGTTATGCAAGCCTTGACGTGCGACAATGGACACGAATCACGCCTTGCCCTCCACAGGGTCGGCTTCATACCTAATGTAAAACAACCGCTTAAAACCTAACGTGGCTGGAGCAGAAACAAGACAAAGACAATATATACGAAACTTAATATAATTCGTTACCTAAAACTCCTTAAATGAACATCTAACAATTACAAACTATGAATATAATTATAAGAATAAATAATAGCTACGAACTAGAAAGACTACAGTTAATAAATAGACGAAAACTAACAATAAATATTGACAAACAATAAAAGCTAATCGTAAACTTATGTAGACACAAAACGACTAAAAATATGTATGATTGGGTACTATTTCTTCTTTTTTTTGTCTTTTTTATCTGGTGGAGGTGGCGGTGTTGGAAGAAGCGATGGTGGTTCTGGGGGTGGCGTTGGTGGTAATTTCTTATCGGGCCATTTACGCTTAACGAAATCCACCATCGCCTGCAGGTCAATATCCTTGACTTTTTTAGGTACGAAGCCGCCGGGGGGGAACGCTAGTCCCATTGTAGTAATCAAATCTTCGTCCAACGTCAAACCGCTTCTCCGGCAGAAATCCGTAAATTCCTTCAAAGTTACGATCATGACGCGTTCCTTGAACATCTTCATCGCTAGTAAACCTATATCTTGTGGATTCTTTTTTGAACGTTGGCCTATATATTGAGCTCTGTTCAGCACTATATCTCTCAAATCTTTCTCTGCTACAACTGGATCCTGCAAAACATCGCCATGAGTAATTATACATTTAGACCGATATTTTAACTTTAGTATTTTCTTCATATTTACTATAAAATTATCAGATACAACGACATCTTTCATTAATAACTTCTTAAGTTTCACTTTGGCATTCTTCAAGGTAAGTAAGAGTTTTAAGGCATCTTTAGGCGCTAAAGGATTGCCGGATAAATCTAGGATTTCAAGTTTTACAGCTTGCGGTAAGCCAGATGCTATTGCTGTGATCGCATCACCTTCTAATCTGTTATTCCTTAAAATGAGTTTTCGCAAATTTGGGTGACTCATTAATGACTTCAAGGCGTAACCGACCCGAGGCCCGAATAACGAATTCCACGATAAATCTATTGCAGAAAAGTTTTTATTTTCTGAACACATCGTGGATATTCTTGAGATTGAACTTGCAGACCTGATCGCATTCCAGGATAAATTCAAATGCGTAATTCCATTATGAGTTTCTGATACTTCTGCTAGTCTCGCAATACAATTATCGGATATGTTGTTGTAGCTAAGATTGATATGAGTCACATCAATGCCTTTAAATATAGCTTGGGATAAGTATTCCATTCCTTCATCACCGAGTTGATTTTTACCAAGTTTAAGAAATCTCAATGAGCGGTTTAGTGGCAAATAATTAAATAATTTTCTGGCACCACCGATTCCAATTCTACAGCCGGTTAAGTCTAATTCTTGCAGAGTGGAGTTCATAGAGATCAATTCTCCTAAATGGAGGCATCCATCTTCATTGATCCAGTTGTCGGTCAAGTTCAGGACTTTAACAATCTTGTTCTTCTGCAAAGCCATCGCCATCGGCCGGATGCCATCAGGACTGATACCATAGTATTTTAAGTCTATCGTAGCTTCCGTCATTTGCTTGTAGAACAATCTGACAACACATTGTCCCATTTCTTCACAAAGGTCGAGATAGAGTTCTTGGCCGTCATCTGGGTATGTTATTGTAGAGATAGGGTGTAAGAGCGCTTGTTTGATCCCTGGATCGGTGACACCAGGATACTTGTAATAAGGGTGTCTAATCACAGAGCTGGCTGAGAGTGCAATGTATTTTCCGCATATTTCTCCGCTACCGGGATCGTGGAGTGCGTATCCAGAAGAATCTATTTCTGGCAATTTTAAGTCGAGGGAAGACCACTCATCACGAGGAGGGTCTGACGACGAGGATAGGCTTACTTTGAACACTACCTCGACGTTTTCAGCTGATTTAACAGACACTTCACTTGAAGACATTATGGAAACTACACTTTCATATTTAGCTAATAAATAAATACTTAATTTAAGTTTGTATAATCATACATTACATATACAATGTGATAAAGAACCGAGGGTTGTAATCGTATGAATATAATAATATTATGGTAATTAAACTGACATCGTGACATTATTACACAATAATGATACATTACGTCTACACTGCTTGACAGAATATGTTTCTTCGATATCACTATTTTTTTGTAAGTACAAAGGTTACATTATATCAGAGCTATCTCAAGTACTCTACGATACAGACTATACATATTATATCTATATCGGTACCAATAAGTAAAAAAAAAAAGTTTAAAGAGGAGGAGCGTAGTGCTACTCGGGTGTCTGTTCTCTACCTAGTAACATAAATCCAAAAAAAAGCTATGTTTTTTCTTTATAAATTAATTACATACTTTGTAAGAACTATCTACATTGTAGACAGTTCTTCCTTCACGGGAGTTTAGTCTCAAAGATGTTGTCCTCTTTTCCCCATAAAAAAATTGTATGACGTTTCTTATCGCATGTTAAACTCAAGACACAAAGCGAATGAGAGCTAGACGAATAAAACACGTTTGTTTGTTTGAAATTGGAAAGAATTCGATGATTTAAAATAAGCAAATCTGGTCCATCAGGAGAACGTTGGCGTTGTACGCCGAGGGTTGCTAGTTCGAACCTAGGCTCTCAAAGTTTTGGTAAATAAGGGTTTGATGAAAATTTCTAGAAGAAAAGAAACAGGGAGTCCGAATATAAATTATGGGTTGATTTGTTATCACTCTAAAAAGTCATCAAAATCGGTTAACAATGGGCGGAGATATAGAGTAAAATACAATAAAAAAACATATAATCGAATTAAGAATCTCCTTTTTTGAAGTCGGTAGAAAAAATACATATATATTATAATAATTTTGGCTACATCGCATTTTTTTTCTTCGTCAGTTTTCCGATTGACAAAGGCCTCCCCCAAACTCTTGCATTCTCTCTCCTGTGTACCTTACAGTAAAATAACAATTCTGTCGTTTTAAATATATAATCGTAAATGTTTGTTAATAGTACAGTACCACAGAACGAAATACGTTCAGCACTGGGCAGGTAATAGCAGTTTAATTACAAATCGCGCAGATCGGATGCGCGGGCGCAGCTCTCTGCACGCAACGCATTTACGATACTTTAATTATCATGGTGGTTTAATGATTATGAAAGCCTTCGCAATTCCGAATGAAACCTCTGCAATTGGCAGCTTAAAGTTTATTTTAAATATATAATAAAAAAACTATTACAAATATATTGCAGCGCGATTTTAAGCGTATTGACTACTACGTATTGATTGGTAAGGATGTGACCGTCGTGTATCGGACATTTTTATTGTGCATTTGGCCGAAACGTCGATTTACTTAAATAACTATTCGTTCGCGCCGAAATGAGATTCACGCTTATGTTTTGCTTAATAGAGAGATTTTTTTGAGGTAACTTGCTTATAACTTTTTATCTGTAAAATAATTATATGATTTCTATAATTGTTGTTCAAGTACAGGATATAACGGATATTATACGTAAGTTTCAGCGTTCAGTGTGAAGCCGTTTTTGAGATACACCCCGAGACAAAAAAGGACTAAAACAATCACTTAGGTGACTTATATGGTTTTGACGCTAGATGCCTCAGACAGACGGACGGACGGACGGACAAAGTGCTGAACGACCCAAGACAACTTAGAGATCTCGCTTCGCTCCGAGAATTACCTTAACTATAGGTTCGAATCGCAATAGTTTAAAAGTTACAAATTTGAAGTCCATTATCAAGGAACACGCGCGACCGTTGCTGATCAGTGCAGCATGCAGCTTCTAGTAATTATCCCTATCTGGATTTCGCGATTATTAATTAGTAAGTATGCCAAAATAAACTGGTAACAATGATGGGAAAGCCGACGATAACTGTCGATGATGATCTAACTATTTCAACTGACCTTTGGCTTAAGTCATCGAACTTAGTTTGGAGCTATAAGTGAGAAATCGTTTATGTTATGTTTATATGGTCTATGGTCCCTTGGATACGAACGACAAGCCGGCAATTGATTTTATTTTATTAGCATTAGCCATGCTAGGCAGAACTATAGTGATAAATTTTAGAAAGGAAAAATTTTCGCATGACAACTTATGGCCGCGGGTTCAAACCCCGCCTTAAGCGATAATTTTTCCTTTCTATAATTTATGACAAGCAGGCAATTTAAACGCTCTTACAGCTTCAAAATAAGTTCAATGACTTGTGTCGTGGGTGCCGAAAACATTCACACAAAAAACTTGTGCTCCCACAGGGAATCGAACCCAATACTCGCAGCTTAGAAAGCGAACGCGAACCCAACTAAGCCAACTGGCAGTTCAAAGAGTGCATCATTAATATGAAAGCTGATTCATCGCAAACGGAAAAAGTAAAATCCACTTCAGCTCTACTCTTTGCTCGTGTATATTTCATGCCGTGAGAATGAGGCACTTGAGGACTTTCCTCCAGGGCTGAAGTGAAAGTCTACCTTCAAGTGCGGCAAGGCCGGGTCATCTGCCAGAAGTCACCTCTCGTTAGATGGCCTTTGGAGAATGCTTATAGAAATATATGAGCTATACTCGAGTTGATAGCGCCCTCAGGCGTTAGATAGTTCATGTATCAGTTAGTTTATATTATAGAGGTATGCCCGATTTCGCACATTAAAAACATCTACATAACACAGATTTGGCAATATGTAATCTATTTTTACAAAAATTATAACGCAAGCAAACTGACTTAACCGCTTATATTTTGGTTTAGGCTTGATCGATTTACATAAAATTTATATGTGGCCACCCTGAAGTATAATCTACGAAAAAAAAAGCATCAAAATCGATTAATAATTGGCGGAATTCTCGCGTAACATACAAAAAAAAAACAACATACAGTCGAATTGGGTACCTCCTTTTTTGAAGTCGATTGAAAATTAAAATATCCCCGACGACCTCAATAACTGCTGCACCTATTTTCACCAAACATTGGTAACATAGCTAAGACACGATCTTCTTGATCAAGTAATCTTTCAAATATAATTTAACACAAGCAAAATTAAAAAAAACCGACTTCACCGCTTTAACCCTCAATTAGCATAAATAAATTAAATACGCATTATTGAGGATAACTCAAAAACGACAGATTAGATCTTGGTCAAATTTAAATCGGTAGAAGAAGCCTCAGCTTTGAAATAAAAAACCATCGAAATCCGTTCACCCAGATCACACACATAATAACAACCAGAAATAGCAACACAAATTTTCCTTGGAGAGAAATCTTGTGTTACCGCCCGGAATCGAGCCCGATTTCCCCAGCTTAGAAGGCAAACATGCACCCAACTAGCTTGAAAATTAAGTGTTTTTAACAGGTCATCGGCATTTCAAATTCACGTAAAATAACACAACGCCGGTCGGTATGTATCTTGTTGAAACACACGAGTTCAAGGTCTACCAAAGGTTCAATTCTAATTGCGGTAATAAGGATTGAGAAACGTTTAACTGCAAGTTGCAGTGAATCATTACTACAAGTACAGTTAGCTATATTATAAATAAACACAAATAAGTTGAAGTACCTATAATAGCCGTGTCGAATGCTTCGCGTGACCGACTCGAGCGTGGAGCGAATTCTGATGAATCGTTCGGTGATGTGGAATGAAATGAGAGGATGCGCCGCTTCCAATGAAGCGAAGAATATAAAGTTGAAAAACATAGTTTTCGTTTTCAATAGCGGTAATAAAGTTTCAACCACTTTACTAGGGCATGACTTGACTATGACTGGACTATGACTCTTTTACTTTGACTGTGATTATATTTATGAAAAACCCAATTATACGTTAACAGTATTCATCACTCGACACTGGCTTAATGCACAAAGATTGCAAAGCCAAAATAAAAACCGTATAGTTTTTTGAGTTTTGCCGCGAAAGTCAAAAATGGCGTCATTGATTTTGTATTATTTTCCAAAACTTGCGATTCTTCCGGCGTGCTATTTAAAACGTGTCGGAATAAATAAATTGTCTTTCTCTCTTCCCAATAACTACCGCAAATCCACGATACTGTTATTTAGTGAAATAACGCTACTTACATTAACAATAGAACCGTATCCTAACATCTCGAATTTCCGCCAAGCCTCCTAAATTCCTACTACCATAAAAGTTAGAATTTCGCCATTATAAACGGCAATTATTGGAAATTCCACATTTGGCGAATCTCTGAAGACTGAACGAATCAGCTTGACCTCCATCTTGCTCTTCATGGCGGGAGATTGGTAAATACTGGTAACATTATAGAGTCTTAATCTTACAAGGGAGTTTTGCCGCGAAAGTGAAAAAATGGCGTTGTTGATTTTGTGTAATTTTCCAAAACCTGTGATTCTTCGAGTGTTAATGTGTAATAATGGTGGATTATTAACCGTTAATACTTAGTAAATGTGCATAAGTGTAGGCAAGTCATACAAAGTTGAAAAACGTGATTTTCGCCTTCGTTTCAAAACTCCAATAGAAGTTCTAGTAAAGTTTCTACCACTTTAATAGGGCATGACTTGACTATGACTGACTACTTGACTTTGACTGTGACTTGTGACTAAGACTTTTATTATGAAGAATAGAAATTGTTAATATTTGTTTAATATTTCGACTGAAGGACTATGCATCCAAGGTCATGAAATAATTAAAAAAAAAAAAAAATAATAATCTTACAATCTAAACGTATTACTAAAACATGAATATACTTGTTAGAAAATTAAGTTTTAATAATTAAACGCAAGCAAAGCTTAAAAAAAAGACCAAATTCACCGCTTTATCTTCGGAACTTTGATCAGATTAGATATCAGATTGTGAAGGCGGTAGAAAATACTCACGACCACCTGGCTTCACCCATTTTCACCAAACTAACTAAGAACACTCTCCACCAAAACACTTCTCAAAAAAAAAGACTAAATTAAAAAAAAAACAAGTGTCTGTTAAAGTCACATGTGCCGTATGCCACATTAGAATTTATTGGACTTGGTTTTTGCAGTCGAATTTTTCGATTTATTTAATTCAATAGGTGTTCGCCGCAGCATCGCCCGCCTAAATTTAAAAAAAAAACATTATTTATCGGATCGAATTATAAATCTAAAACATTCTAGAATCCGCCTGAAGACACACAAAACAAAGTCATCAAAATCAGTCCAGCCAGCCGTTTAGGAAGAATTCAGTCACATACACAGAAGAATTATATCTATATAAATAAAAATGAATCTTTATTTCCCTCGGTCACCTTTTTTTTCCCTTATCACGCGTGAATGGATGAAACAATTTCGCTAATTATTTTTTTGTTGTATTAATTATTATCTGGAGAAGGTTCTTATGAAAGAAATCTTTATCCCGAAATTCCCGCGGGTCCGGGACTTACGTGGGTAAAACCGCAGTGTGTAGCTAGTATAAAATACAGTAAATACTACTTAGTTATTAATTGACATTCTAGGACATTACTAATATAGTAATTATAAAACTGACGACCCAGTTGGCGCAGTGGACAGGTGCCCGCCCTCTGCGCCGTGGGTCCTGGGTTCGATTCCCGGCAGGAGCACAAAATCCTTCCCAAGGGATATTTGTGCTTCTGGTTCTGGGTGTAATGTGTGTGTGATGTTAATGTTTCCGGCACTCACCATACAAGTCTTTGAACTTAGTGTGGGGCTGTGAGTGTGAATGCGTTTGTTTGTTTATTATAAACCTAGCTGTGCCGGCGGCCTTGCTCGCAATTATCAAGTTTAAATATAACCTCTGTGATGGTCCAGATAATTATGTCTACCTACATTGAAAATTTCATATATAAATATGAAGCGAGCTGTTTAAACCACGTGCCTATATTGAGCCATTTTGCTAGCCCATAACTCCTAACAAACCAACCGAACGCAACGTCGATCAGCAAACAATGGCGTTTCAGATCAATTAGCTGCGCGGGCGCACCCAGTCGCGATCAATTATGGCTAATCTCATAATCTTGGACATTACAGATCTAGAAACTATTATTACTGGACTGGTCGACCGGTTGGGAAAGAATTCAATAACTACTGTTGGAATTATCTATCTGTTGTCGGTTTGGTAACTATGTGTTATATTGGGTGGATTGGGTCTCGCTCGGAATTTGTCATATAGGGCGACGCGGTATGGGCACCAGAACAGTATAATCTGGGTGTCTTCAAGTCTTAGAGTGAATGGGTATCTTCTAGGTAAGCATGCTTCATCTTCGTCCGCATCGTCACTTTCCATCAGGTGAGGTGTCGACCATTTGGTAGCTTACCTATCCGGCATAATGGAAAGATAGTTGCAATCTAACAAAATATATTATTTTGTTATGGGCATTCAATATGATTAACTATCTGTCATAAAAAAAACACAAATATATAATGTTTTAGCTGCTACGCACTGGACGCATTTGGTTCGAACGGATTGCTTACGGGGCAAAGGCAAAGGCACCGCTTCACGGGAGGCGACCGCGCCCACGTCTCCGCAACCCCTTTTTAATCTCCGACGAAAAAGAGCGTTTCAAGTTTATAGTGTGTCTAGTGTGTCTCTGTGAATCTGTGTGTCTGTCTGTCTGAGACAACATAGCTCCAAAACGGCTGGACCGATTTTGATTTAGTTTTTTTTAAACAAAAATATCAAGTGTATTGTTAGTTATGTTTGGTAAAAATTGGTGCAGACGTTTTGGGGCTATATTTAGAATTAAAAGTGTGGCACTTGTTATGTTTATTATGCTTACATACCAAATACCTACATCGCACCTGTCGATAAGTGACGAAGCGGTCATGCAAAGTCCCAAATTGGCACTCGAAGACAGCTGTCAGAACATGTTTTTCCTCGGTCCCTCTACTTTAACCTATTGGTAGTTCTGTAGTTCTCCAAACAGGGTCTACACTGTTCCAAACAGAGCTACTGAACTACAGATGGATTAATAGTGACCCAAGCCAAACTTTTATTAACAAGTCACAATGTCTTCTGCTAGAAAGTGGAAATACTATTCATCTTCTGGACTTCAAAAATGTGAATACTATGCGGTTCGAAACCTGGCAGAAGCACATTTTTTCTTACCAAGTGAAAAAAACTTGTGATTTTAATTGTGGGTGTTTTGTGTTGAGAATATTTCCGGTAGATAAGTCTTCAAACTTAGAGAAGTGGCTGCAAAAGCGTTTAGTTTTTTATCCAGGATGATTTTCTATCCAGGTCATAAAGTATTAATGGAAGCAGGTTATCAATTTTTTCACCACTTAATCTCAATTAAAAGTGATAAATTTATCAAATAACTATTGTTTAACAAACCGAAGAACAACTTCGTCACCAATGTCTCCAAACCCTTGATCTTGATTACATTTTTATGCGACCAATGAAACACCTTTTCATTTTACAAACAAAATAATACGACAGAGATATTGTGAGTTAGCATACCAAAAAAAGGAATTTTCAACTGATATTAAAATCTTTGAGTGGCACAAGGGTGAGGAGGCTTATACCCTGCAGGGGGTTGATATAGGCTGAAAATGATGATTAATAACTTTTATGTCGAAAGTATTAAAATTAAAAAAAAAAACAAAAAGCACTTCAGCTTCGACGCATGTATTCTGTAAAATGAATATCAACTTTCCGAGATTCTAACAACTCCAAATACAACCGGTTGTAAGTTGTAATTGCTGAATCAGCCACCGGCTATTTGATTTAGAGAAATTGGAAAGGCGTGTCTATTGTTTTCACTTGATTTACTGTGCTTAGATAAACTGTGCCGATTTGGTGTACAATGAAAGTTAGCTCAGGAAAGTTGAAATTTACTATAGCGGCTGTAAATTGGCTGAACCATCGCCGATTGTGGCTGTAGGCCAGACTTGATAAGGCGTATAAAGTACTTGCTGAGCCACGCGGTTTTGCCTGCATTCATAATGATCGTGATTGATTACGTATGACACTTAACTTTAATAACAAATTGTTGATAATTGTTTTCTTGTCACAGCTGTTCAGTGTTGTTTTTTCGTGTGCCACGTCACCTGCCGTTCTCAATGGAAGATCAGCGCTGGTTTTTTAAACTAGCATTATGCTGAGTTGAGGACGGCTTGTGGTAAAAAAAGTAAAAAAAAAACTATTTGTACCCTTTTATCAATAGATTTTTTTTGCCACAAATAAATATATGTCTTTATGTCTTTATTTGCCACAGATTAACAAATAGCAGAATCTAAATTTGGAAAATACCATCGCGATCGGTGACATTTCTTACGGCTGCTCCAATTGTGCGATGTTCTCGATGAAGTCCTTTCAAACTAGAAAAGTAATTCATAATCGGTTCAGCCGTTTGAGAGCTCCGATGGCACAGAGACACAGACATATATAGATACACACGTTAAACTTGTAAGCACTCCTCTTTTTGCTATAGCGAATGGGAATTCGTTATAGCAATTGGCTCTGTACTGCGTCCTCCCACTGAGACCTAAACAAACTATTATGCCTCACATGCATAGTAAAACTAACACATTAACACTAACAGCCCCAGACTAGATTCAAAGACTTGTATCTTGAAAAATTTACTTATCACACACACACACACTCACACTTAGAGCCAGAAGAACAACATCCCTTGGAGTGGAAAGTTCTTCTGCCTCTGTCCTCAGCATCGAACCCAGGACCCACGGCAAGTAGACTTGCCCGCTGTGCCTACTGAGTTACGTTCGTTACTTTTTGTAGTCAAGGTATCGTTGAGTAGGTAGCATGTCCAAAGTCTTTCCTTAGATATATACGCAGTTCTTTATTTCTTCATGAATAAATTACAATCGCGATGACAGGCGGTTGCGCTAACTGCCTGGAACGAATGCTTGGAGTGCCTCGATCCCCTGAGCTTCATGTATATGGGATCATATGTACATGAGATGTCAAATTTATTCATAACAAACGCATTCACACTCACCGCTCAACACGAAGTTCAAAGACTTGTCTCGTGGATGCCGGACACATCATACACACAATCACACCCACAACCAGAAGAACAAATATCCATTGGAAATGCAAATTGGAGTACAATTGCCGGTAATCGAACCCAGAACTCCGGCGCAAAGAGCACAGACTTGCCCACTACCCCAACTGGATGCGTAACTTTTTAAATGGAATCGGAGCGCTCCAACAAAAACAAGATTGTTTTACTTAGGTCAAAAAAAATAAATAAAAATATAGTGAGGCGCGCCTATATTTTCAGATAGGTTAGATAGCCACTGCCCATTGGCATCGCTGGTTAGTTACTAATTACCGGGTTAATTACCAAAAACAGTTTATTATTTCATTCTTCAAGGATTTAAATGACCGTGGTATGCAGAGATTTTGCAAGTCAAATTCAGCTATCAGTTATTTGACCACTATCTCGCCTGATGCTAAACGATGATGTGGTCGAGGATCTTTAAATAACTACTATTAATTGTTTTATGATAGAACTATAAGTTAAGAACAAACCTAATATTATATACCCAAATAATGAACACAAAAGCTTTTTTAAATCGATTGCATAAGCTTCATAAGCATTCCGAACAAGGTGCACCCCATAAAAGGCGTTGCCGAACGATTGTCTGTCACAAAATCGGCGTACGCGCATCCCCGCAAAAACGGCACGTTGCTGCTTACACGGAACGTCGCGTACGCATCCAGTAACCTGTCTGGAAACCCTGGACTAAAGGGCTAAAGAACACGATCAAATAAATGAACCGAATGTTCAAATAAACCCCGAAAATGTACCTAAATTTCAATCAATTTAGTTAACAAAACCGTATACCAGACCCCATATTCTATTACTTTGTTGTGTTTCATATTTGAATTAGGAAAAAATGATTCTTATTTCTTTGGAGTTTTGCCGATTTTAAATAGTAACAGATCGCATTCAATTTACAGAGTAAGAGGAAGAACGTATACCATCCTGATGTTTGGGATCCAGTCTCGGTACCTACTGGCACCCCATTCAAAATTCAAAATAGTTTACTCATATGGGTTCCAAAGAGACACTCATGAAGTTGTCTGACTCTAATTGCCTTAATTTTTTTTTAACTGTGTTAGGCAAACATTTGACCACTATCTCACCTGTTAAGTGACGATGTGGTAGACGATGGAGCACGCTTGCCTAGAAAATACCTATGCACTCTCGTCTTAAAGACTCCAAGATTGTACTTATCTGGGAACACCGACTGGCAAGGAGTTCCACTTCTTTGCAGTGCGCATAATGAACGTGGAAACAACACGCTTCGTGCGGCATTTGAGGAATATCCACCATTCGTCGCTTACCTGATACCCAAAATTTGCAACTGCGCAGTCATTTGGGCGAACTTCTATGGTGGCATTTATATGTTGTGGAATTGTAGCGTGCCATCCATGAGATTTTATAATCATATAATGTTTTATCGCGCAAGTGTAATGAAAAAAGTATACCAACGTACCGGCGTAGCCATCTTTTATAACATTTACACCCTTTTAATAAAGTTACTAAGACATTTACACCCTTGAATTATAATACAATAAAATATCTTGGGTGTAATTTCCTATTAATCGGTGTTTACAAAGCCTCACGCGGAGCATTTTTGGTTAGAATAAATTTCGATAGTGAGACAGGACTGGCTGTAACCCGGACGGACTGTGATCAGTGATGCCCCAACGTGGTGACAAAACATCGGACAATGATAATTGCTCACTTGTCTTCCAAAGGGAGCGCGTGCCCATGTATTAGTGGTGGGAAAGGGATAGAATGGAACAGATCCGTAACTTAAGTTTCAGATATTATCAAGTTACGGATACAGAATATAAAAAATAAATCAAATATCCAATTTATTTGATTTAATTTCACAGGAGCTATGTTGTTGTTAATCATGTTTTTATCCGAAATAATAATTTGTTTATAAAAAGTGATTAAAAAATTACGATACCTATTTAAAGTTTTAGATATTTTGCATCTTATATTTTCCAACCTCGTAGTCGGTATCAGCCTTTGTGAGGCTATTTTACACACCTTTGTTCTATTTTGCATCTACTCGAGGCGTGCGGAATGTCCGTCGGTTTTTAATTGTTCAGAAAAATCCGCACCTATACAATACGGCACAACCCCTGTTATCGAGACAAAAACAAACGACCGTATAAGGTGGGAACGGTGGGATATATATGCCCACAAAAGCGCCGCAAGAATTTATGAATAAAAATGCCAAACCAAAAACAAGATGGCGCCAATTAAGGCGCGGATATCTCTAAACTCAGGGTTCGACGGCCTGTCTGCGGACTGACGCATTTGTATTCCGTGTGCGTCTGGAAGAAACGAATTTATAATGTTTATGTTCGATTGATACAATATACTAAGTGAATATGTACAAGACAGATTCAGCACACTTTATTAGCAACATACCCACGTGTAATTGTTGACCGAGTGAAGCGAGGTCTTTAAGTTGACTCGGGTGCTTCTGCACTTTGTCCGTCCGTCCCTGTGTCAGAGGATAGCGTCTATACCATATAAGCGAATAACTTCGAATTTTCAGCGTCGACTCAAAGCCAAAAATGACAATTAAAATGACATTAAGTGAAAATATTGAGGGACCACAATTATTTCTGCCCGTGGTCTGCCGTGGTTAGTAGAACACCAAATTCTCTGTATTTAGATCTGTTTTATCCCGTTATCTAACTCAAAAACGGCTGCACTTTAAAAGCCGGAAGTTATGTATAATACCTATCATTACATCATTACATACTTGAACAACAAATAAAAAAATCAAACAATTGATGTAAATAAATGTTATAAGAAATTAGCCTTTAAAGTTTCTCTCTATTAGACAAAATGTCGAAGCAATATCTTAGTTCGGGGCGAATTCGCTAAGCTATTCCTTATATAATATTTACTGAACTCTAAATGTAATAGAAGTTATTCACGCCACATCTTTCACAATTTCTCCCACGTATCATCTAAAAAAACCACAAACGCCGCGAGTAACAAGATCGAAACCTATCCATGCGTGAACTGGCACCGCACGCGCGACATTCAATTGTCTAATTATAAGAAAGAAAGTAATGCATCACTCCACAACCATGGAAAATAAACTCTATCAGTGCACTGTTAAAGATGACTCTAGGGTGGATCGCGTTTGCCCCGAGGAACAACGTGACGCCAGTAATGTGGCATACGATAATGCTATCAACAATAGGTATTTAGCGAAAGTGGATGGAAGATGAAAGCGAAAATTTCATGCTACTCGAATACGGAGAGTTTAGAGCTCTCGAGATAGTTCCGTCCGATGGTCTCGGATGATATTCAGGATGTTTACCGTGGTTAATGTTCTCTTCTATAATCAAGACAAAATTACAGCTGCTGATATTAGAAGTTAATGAACATTATTTGAAATGAATTGCTTTCATCAGTCATTCTTATGATTTTGAAATTATATAAAGCGATTTGCAGATTAATGTTCGCTTAATAAAAGAGTTTCATATTACAGATATTAGATTTACTTAAGGGGCAGATATACGCAGCACCTTTTTTAACCACAGCCAAATTTCCCCCTTGTGCTTTTACATATAAAGGTGCATTTTGCATTTATTACATTATGGCTGGTGCGCAAAGTCACGCGCTGCAATATTTGTTTTTTTTTTTGGTTTTGTTTCAATTTCGATAAAATGCGCCTCAAAATAAAATAATCTCAATAAATAATTCGTCTAGTAAATATATTACGTATAAGACATAACTTTCAGAGGGTTCTGATATAAAATGACAGAACAAAATGGATTCAAAAAGGAAAATTAATGTAATTTGATATTTATTCTCTTATACATTTCTTAATGTTATAGATGACTATCTATATGATAAATCCTACTAACCTACTATAAATCCGAAAGTTTGTGTGTAAGTGTGCAAGTGTGTAAGTATGTTTGTTCCCTCTTCACGCTTTAACGACTGAACGGATTTGGAATGTGCATAGCTTATACCTAGGATTAACACATAGGCTACTTTTTAACTTGATAATAGCGGGCGAAGCCGCGGAGCACGGCTAGTATTCCATACATATTTTGACGAATATTTTCATTTAGCAAAGTCACACAAATTTTATAAAGGCGAAAGTTTGTGAGTGTGTTTGTATGTATGTTACTACTTCACTCTCAACCGTAGATTAACACAGGCTGCTTTTTATCCCAGAATTCCTGCGGGTCCGGGACTTACGCGGGTAAGACCGACGGGCGCATCTAGTTTAATATAATTGCAGAGTAAAACGATTACAAATTCACACGTTTTAGGAGAAACAGATGTCACCCCCTTAATGAAAGATCGTGATTATCGCAGTTACATACAAACACACATGACTGGCGATTCTCGAACCCAAATGACTTTCACAGAGAAAATCAATTTCCTGCAGAAATCACTTCGCAAATCACTTTCTATTCTGCGTAGATTGATGGAGTGATTACTACAATGTTGCCATGCATGTAATTTATGAGAAAATATTGAACACGCGAAGCTTTCATCGCTTGTTTCCTTCGGAGATAATATTTTCTTGGGAAATAATGGTCTTTTGAAGTAGTTGGAAGCGTTTCTAATCTTATTGTAAGGTGCATCGATGTAAACATAAAACATAAACGCTTTCACACTCACAGCTCTACACTAAGTTCGATGACTTGTGTCGTGGGTGCCGGAAACATTAACATAACAGCGTCAAAGCTCATAAACCGATTGTAACGTATACGTTACAATGGGTTTATGAGCTTTGACGCTGTGAGGGAACAAATGGATATATACACATATAACACCCCTTATTGCTTTGTCGTAATCGGGTAAAAATTAAAAATGCAAAGACCGAAAGACGCTTTGTCGGGTTTAGTAATAAGTATGACTAATTGAACATTGAATCTCAATGATAATTAATTTTAAAGTTAATTAAAATTTGCATAACAGCTACAACATAAGCAATGTAATGTATTGCTAGAAACATTAGGTAATAAATCTACTAATTAAGAATGAATTACAAATGAAACAACACCAAGAATCTTAGACAAAAAAGCAGCAATTATAGTTCTAATACAAATGATTTAATTCACACGAAACTGATTAACACCTGCAAAATAAATCACAATCGAATGAATGAAATTGGCCGCTTTGTTATCGACCTTAATTATGTTTGTGAATGCACGGGAATGCGGGTGTTGCAATGTTGCAGTAATAAAAACTATCGAAAGAAACTTCCTACCAATAATTTAAGCCCGAGAAATCTTAAAAAATCAACTTCACCGTGTTGTCTTCGGAACTCTTGATCAGATTAAATTAATTAAATACGCAATATTGATGATAAATCAAAAAAAGATTCAGATCTTGATCAAATTAAATGATACCACATGGTAACCCCATGGGAACGTTGTTTCAAATAAAAAATAGTCTTCAAAATCGGTTCACCTAAAAAAAATCAGAGGTAGCACAGATATTAAAAAATACAGTCGAAATGACAACCTCCTCCTTGTTTTGAAGACGGTTAAAAACAATGTCCTAACGTACGTTATGACCTAACCGAGGCCTCCCTCTTGGAGTCGCGGTGGGTACTGTGCTAAGAAAATTTAGAGAAGCTCATGACATATTATATTTATGTATATTATTATGTATGTATAACGAAAACAATGTTTTTGAACCATCGACGAGACGAAGAAGAAGTAATAACAATATAGTTGTTTTATTTAGAGGCGCTTACTTAAATATGTAAGCAAATAGAGTTTTTATTATAATGCAATCATTTTATTTGCAGAGAAACAACAATAAAAAAATCCTCGCAAGTTGATTTGGCAGGAAAATAACTAAATTGAAAACGTAATATAAGAGTGGTCCTTTGATTACGCTATCCATACCAAAATCAATGGACAAATACAAGGATAATGAAATATAAAAACGGTTAAATTTAATGTTTAATTAAAATTTTTTTTCGTGAAGGTCTTGGGAACTGATGTAAGAAAGAAAATATGATGAACAATGGGCTGTGGATTTATGGCAACAAAACAAATACAAGTAGTTTTGGGATAATTTGTGTACAAAACATCCCAAATGATTTTGATAATTGAAAATAAAAAAAATATCAGCAATACATAAATAATTGCCAAAATAATTTCTTATATAAAAGTGTTTCTGCTTCTTTAAGGTTTCTAAATTAAGAATCACTGTATTCGTATATTGTACGTAAATATTATTTTCTATTTCTCAACTGCGTGTATAGCACGTTTTCAGGTATTTTGACACAACCCAGATATCATGTTTGTCTATTGATTGATTTGTGTCAACAAATTTACAAAAAAATAACAATATAAATTTAATTTTGACAGAAGGCAGACGGGATGCAATTCATATTGAATTAATAAGGAATTTTCTATGATCGCAACACGAATAATTTTCGGAAGCTATATTTCAATACGATGTTGAATACTAAAAAGCGTTAAATAAAGATCATTTGAACTGAGAAACAACAAATGGAACAGATGTGTACACTAGCATTATTCATTTGCAATGTATCCAATGCCTCCAACGGTAGTAAATCTCAAGTCATCGTAAACCAACCTGTCACAGTCAGACAAACAGACCTACACCTGTTAACTAGAGCAAGGTGAAATGTTAATTATATCACCACATCGATTTCTGCTAGTTGTTTCACTTATGAGCCCTTTGTCTCTTATTGCAATGGTACAAAGAGCATTTTCCAATATCTCAATGGGCAACTTAAAAGCGTGGGACAGTAATTTGAGGTTACGACTGTGTTCCCGTAATTAATTATCGATTCAATCGAATGCACGTATCGATTCTAACGTACGTGACAAAAACTACGAATGACCGTATTTATTACGCTCTATTAACTTGACTACTGTAATATTATTGTAATTACTTAGAACCTAACAACTGCAAGGATTTTAGGCAGTTGAATACAATCATAATAATTAGCACGGCCATTTTGAATCGATATCGATAAAGATCTGATTCTTTATCGATACGGGTGTAAAATTAATAAAATCGATAAACAAATGAATTCCATTCGGCAAAACAAGAACCAAGGATGTGATTTCATTGAATTCACGCCCAATATTATGTGCGTTTTTGATTACCGTCTGGAGTACAGGGGTCTATTATTAAATTCATAAAAAAAAACTTTCGATTAATCGAGATAAGAAATCGGATCTCGACCGTGAATATCGACATTCGAGTTATCGCATGAATGATCTAACGTAATAATACCTTTGAGTTTGCCAAAATAAATGTTGAGCATTGAAAGCCTTTTGTTATCGCGTTATTTTATAATAAAGAACCGGGAGACTACTGAATAAACATTAAGCAATCTCCAAATAATTTTACTCTCTGTTTTATTTGTAATATTTCGAGCAATAAAGTATAAACAGCAGATTTTAAAGTTTTAAGCGCAATGCGACTTTGATTATAATGACCGTAGACCAAAATTAATAATGTTTGTCGCACGAAACGTTTTGCTTCCAAATTCATTGTGCGAACTGCAAAGGAATGTAATTTCTAGCCTGTGTCGGTGTTTCCTGATGAGTACAATATGGGAGTCTTCAAGTCGCGAGTGAATAGGTATCTTCTTAGCAAGCTTGCTCCATCGTCGACCACATCGTCGCTTACCATCAGGTGAGATTGAAGTTTGCCAACATTGAATAAAAAATAAATTTAGAAAAATGTAAGGTGTACTTTTTATTGTTTTTAACATGTGTGTTACCTTAGAACTTTGTTCTAGGTGAACCGATTTTTTTGATTATTTTGATTTTTAAATGATTATTTTTTTATTCGAAAGCTATTGCTTCCCTTGTGGTCCCATTTAAATTTGATCAAGATCTGACTAGTCGTTTTTGAGTAATGAGGATAATGAGTATTTCATCCATTTAATCAGATCAAGGGTTCCGAAGAAAAAGTAGGTTGAAGTAGGTTTTTTAAGCTGTACTTGCTTTCAAATAATTGTATTGTGTTCAGTACCAAGCTACTCATAAAACAAGATCTACGACTAAGTGACGTTTGCGATTCCTTTTAAATGAAATAACATGTTTTAGTTCGTGTTTATAGTTCGTAGTTATTAATTATTATTAATTTAATGGGGTACTCAAGCATATTAAGACTGATTTAAACAGTACTTATTTTAATGTTATAAAAGGATAAATTCATGAGTCTGTTTTACCTCTCACGTACCATACTGGAACTTAAATGCCAGTAATTTATAGTTAACTATATATTTTCTTTAATTAACGTCAAGCTTAGTAGTTCTATGATATAAGCATGTAATTTACGAAATAAATTCAGATTTATGTAGTTAGGTACATACTTCGCAGTTTACGAGGTACGGATTTTGTAGTAACTCTTGTCCCAACCCTATCGTACACTAGCAGCTGTGCTCTGCGGTGTCGCTCTCGTTTGTGACAATGATGATGAATCAGAATAGAACATAAAAAAAAATGTCTATTCTATTCTAATATAAATCAAGACAAACTGTCAAACATCATCAATATATGGTTGACATACATCCAGTTCGCTCGAAGCGCTACGCTTCTACGTTTATCATCCGTACTGCGAAGGAGTGGAACTCATTGCCCTCATCTTTGTTCCCCGAACAGAATAATCTGGGAGTCTTCAAGTCAAGATTGAATAGGTACCGTCTAGGCAAGCATGCTACATCTTCGTCGGCCGCATCATCGCTTTCCATCAGATGAGATTGCCTATCGGACATAAAAAAAAGAAAAACGGCTGCACCGATTTTCATCAAACATAGCTAAGAATACGCTCGATCAAGTTACCTCTCAAACAAAATTATACTTAAAATAAGTCCAGCCGCTTAAGAGCTACGATACAAACCACACTACAAATTTATAACACCTCAATTTCGTCGGGGGTTAAAAAGAAACAAGATCCTGTTCTCGTATCTATGTAAATGAGCCCAATCAGAGTCAAAAGCTTCTTAATGGATACTTTAATTCAATTTAACGGAATTGATAGTAACAATGGCAATTAATTGTGCGAATTATTTACATAATCGGTGTAGTTAATTTTGAGCCGCGCGGGTGGCAATTGTAGGAGAGCCATAAGGTCGGCATTTTGTAGGACGTCCACAGATTTTGCATAACTACTGCTAATATATTTTAACGGATTATATCTTGTAGCCATTGAGTCGTGGACTCTGCGTCACAGAAAAAACACTAACATGTCTTAAAATTACCCGAAATTGAAACTCCGGAAAGATATTGCTATGTTTTATAGGAACAATCAAGAAAAGTATACCATAAGAATACTTTTCAACCGACTTCAATGAATCGATTTTGATGATTTTTCTACCGACTTTACAAAAAAGGAGGCTCAAGTCAATTATATTTTTTTTATGCTTGTTACCTCATGTCTTCGTCCCACGTGAACCGTTTGCGAATTTTTTTTTTGTTTGACTCATGTTGCTTTCCAATTGGTCCCATTAAAATTTGATCAAGATCTGATCAGTCGTTCTTGAGATATCGTCAATAATGCGTGTTTAGTACATCTAATCTGAATTCCGAAAGATAAAGCGGTGAAGTCGGTTTTACTAAGCTTTGCTTGCGTTTCAATTATCTTTCCATATTCTAACCATTTCGAACAAAAATGAACAACTGAAATTTTGGTTCACTTATGATGGAGATGCTGCGAACAATATCCAAAATACAACAAAGTTCGCACTAAATTGGAACCTCTTCCTCCATATAATAATGAATGAAATATCCGGATGACTGAGCTTTGCTCGGTTTTTTGTTTTTGGTAGAATGTGTTTGAATTTGTAGCCTCAGAAAGCTCCATCTAGTGTCGAGTAGAAACAGTTTTTTACATCGATCATGGCGTAATAGATGGCGCTGATAGTTTCTTAAACCCGGTTTTTCAAATGCAGTTTGGAATCCGAGCATTTCTATATCGGAAAAATCCCTTCTACCTTCTTCTACCTTGTATATGTATGATGTGGCAGTGCTTTATTAAAATAATACATAAAAAATTGTCCATTAACATTTTTTCTTTGTGGTCACTGTACTTTGCTAGCGCGGTTGGCCTTGCGCAGGCGCATCTCACAAATATTATGAATAATTGACAACTATAAATTACTGGAGCCATAATTCTGATCACCGTGATACAGCGGCGGCCATGACATACTGGACCACTGTGGGAACGCATTCATAAAGTCATTTATTTAATCGATACGTCAAAACTTATTGATGAATCTTCCTCTTTATATCTCTAAAGTTCTCTACAATGCCACTTTATCTTTTTCTACCCGACTGCGCAACGTAAAGGACAGTATTATGTCTATTAGCATATGTATGTTCGTTCCTTTGTGGCGCTCTAGAGACCAAATGTCACTTATATATGATAGCAATCAAATTTCAATATGGCGACCATCAGACGCCATATTGTGAAATATAAATAAATAAAGGTCACGACTGCATCAAATGGGATATCGTTGAATGGGTATTTCAAAATCATGTTTAGGATTTTTTTACGATTTTTTATTTTGAATTACCTTAGATGGTCATACTTAATATAACGATTTTAAGTTATCAACCATTCTCTTTATATTTGTCTTTATTCTCTTAACATTACTATACTCTTAACACTTATGGTGTTGCTAGATGATAGTACACAACACGCCTTGTAAACAGTTATTTGGGGTATCTTATTCCAGCTTAGTCTGAAGTTATGACTGGGCTCTGTTTGTTTATAGCTAGCTGGTGTTTGGGGTATGGGCTCGGTAGGTAAGAAAAGCGATTTAAACGTCTAACTACCCGCTATCATTATGGACCCTCAGGAGCCAAGTTCGCCTTGAACTGAGATCTCACGCTTCTATTTAGCCCAATAGAGAGAAACTTTTGAGGTTAATTGCTCGTAACTTTTTGTTATAATAATGTTTGTTTTTTTTTATTTGTTGTTTAATTAAAGGATATAACGGATATTGTATGCAAGTTTCAATTGTAAATATATAGCAGTTATTGAGTTAGACCTCGCGACAAAATAGGTCTATAGACTTTGATTTTCTACCGAATTATGGGAAAAAAGGATGAGAGATGATAATAATAATTATAAGATACGCATACTTGAGTTTTGCTGTGAAGTATAAAAAAGTGAAAAAACAGCGTTATAGATTTTATATAATTTTCCAAAACTTATGGTGGTTCGGGTCTTAATGTCTAATAATTAACTGTTAATAGTTCATAAAGGAGCATAAGTGTAGGCAAATCACACAAAGTTGAAAAAGATGATTTTCGTTTTCGCTCCAAAACTCCGACAGAAGTTTTATATGCATGTAGTGTGGTGAGCCAAAAAAAAAAATTATTCTGTTCATCGAGATAGGAAACAAACCTACGGTAGCTACAAAATCCTTGATTCTGTGACTACGGTATTTTTTTAAATTATTAATATGACTTGAAAATGTTTATAAATTTTATTGACACTGGCTAACAAATGCGCGAAATTGGCGGAGCCAGAATAAAAAATAACTGCGTATTTATTATGACTACGGTATCTCTGTAAAATGTTGAGAGATGAAAAAAATATTTCCGCTCTCGCCCATGTCTCTGCCAACCCCCAGACGTGGCATCACGAAAGCCTTGTCCACAGATAATTAAAATTAATAAATTTAATATCGAGGCGTCGCGTCGCCTTGAGAGTTATAGCTCAGGAGACGGTGTTGCCGTTACTTAAATATGAGAGTAGCATAATGTCACAGATTACCAATAGTTACTTCGTATATAATGTTTTGTAATGAATTAGAACTTCCAGTCGAATAAGTAACGCATTTTTTGTCAAATTCAAAGGATTGATCAAAATATGTTTTTAAAAAGACGTGTGGGGACTGCCGCGGTTAAGCTATTGAATAGCATTTTTATCAACTTATGCAATTATAATTATTTATTTATTTTATTTATGCAGTATTTTTTTCCTGCCACCTAGAGGCGATTTGCTGAACTAAAGAGACAAGCGTGATATTTCAAAAAAGTAATTAAAAGTTCTGCTATTCATCGATAGATGTCAAAACTAAAAAGTATCACCCCTGTGCCGGTCGGAGTGGGGAGTGTTAGGTTATTTTCGTTACGGAATTTCTGGATTCGGTCTCCAAGCTCAAGGCCCGCGATAGAATCTATGCAATAGCTTAAAAAATTGTTTTTCCCTCCTTATACTAACAAAATAATATGAGAAGCCAAATGACCAAGCACATTTTTTTTATATACTACAATCTAGATAATTTTACTTATATATTAAACAAAACAAACGTTTTCACACCCACAGGCCCACACTAAGTTGTGTCGCGGGTATCGGAAACACTCACATCACATACACAATTACAACCAGAACCAGAAACACAAATTTTCCTTGGGGACAAACGTGTTCCCGACGGGAATCGAACCCGATACTTACGCTTAGAAGGCGAACACGCGCTCAACTAAGCTAACGAGCAGTTCAGTTATTTTCATGTATTTCACTAAAGCGCATTTAATTCCCTTAATATCCGAAGCTTGCAATAAAATCAGATGAGGTCAGTTGCCATTTGCCATCCTCTCCACAAACCTCACCACTCGTAAACACGTCCACCAGTAGTTACCAGCTTACTGGACACAGTAACTGGCTCCAGTTAATTACCTGCAAACAAACGAAACAAGGTTATTTGCGTAATTAAATATGTGTATTGCGTATATGGATATGTAATTGTTGTGATTGGTTATGTGATATCACAATGCGATAAATAACATTATAAAGCATAAAGTTGGAGTTTTGCCGCGAAAGTGAAAAAATGGCGTTTTGATTTTGTAAAATTTTCCAAAACCTGTGATTCTTCGAGTGCTAATGTGTAATAATGGTGGATTATTAACCGTTAATACTTAGTGAACGTGCATAAGTGTAGGCAAATCATACAAAGTTGAAAAACGTGATTTTCACCTTCGCTCCAAAACTCCAATAGAAGTTCTAGTAAAGTTTCTACCACATGACTTGACTACGACTGGACTCTTTTACTTGACTTTGACTGTGACTTGTGACTAGGACCTATAATATGAAATACACTTGAAATATATTATCACTTGACACTGGCTAAATGCACAAGATTGCGAAGCCAAAACTAAGGGAAAAAAAAACAGCTCAAAGACGCTCATCAAATGGCAGTCGTTTTTAAAAGAGGGCAACTTCTGAGATTTCCTCCCAAAAAAAAAAATTGCTCGTCAGTTAAAAATCCGTGGTGCCAACGTTACCACGTTAAACAGTGTAATGTTACTTTAGTGTAAAGATCTACTTCTTGTTTAACATCTAAATATCTAGGGAATTAGCTAAAGGGATGACATAATATTTTCTGGGGCATCCGAATAAGTTATATTACTATTTCTAACAGCAAGCCCTAATCCTTCACACAGTTGGACAAAATACCGATCTCCGATAAGTGCTAACAGTACGCGTTTTGTCCCTTTCGCACGCCAGGCGAAAGTACCTGCTAGAGTGAGCCAGCCACTTGCTAATGAGGAATAGATATGGTAGACCGAGAGCCAACGTTTATTATTGTGGGATCATGTAAAAAAAATGTAACTACACCATTATTGCAACTTTTAAACTTTCGCGATTCGAACACATAGTTTAGGTAATATTACGGGACTTAATCGCGCTAAAAAACAATTTTTATTTATTTACTATTTTTATTAAGACTCGAGTCTTCTCGAGACCATGGCCAATGCAACGTCGAGGTAAATAAAAATAGTTTTTTAGCGCGATTAAGTCCCGAAATATTACCTTAACTATATAACCATTATTGCAATTTACTAAAATCAATACATCCGCATTAATGGCCATTTTATTAAGGTATTTTATTGCTAAGCATTATGAGATATGTTGTCTATTTACCGTTTTGAATTATTGTTAAGATGTTGTTTAAAAGCTGCCTTTTTACGATTATTATTCATTCAGATATATGTAACTTTTAACAAACAGCATCAAACTACAAGTACCTAGCATAAATATAATAAACTACTATAAGTTAGTCAAAGTGAAAACGAATATTTTTAAAACAGCATATTTTTTAACCGACTTCAAAAAAGGAGGAGGTATTCAACTGTATGCATTTTTTTATGTATTTTCGCCGATTTATCCTCCATTTGTGGACCGATTCTAAATTTTTTTTTGTTTGGTAGATTATACTTCAGAGATGGTCCCATATAAATTATATCGAAATCGATCAAGCCATAACCAAAATATAAGCGGTGAAGCCTGTTTTTTGAGCTTTGCTTACGTTTAAATTATTTAAACTATACTCTGACGTTAAAAGTCGCTAGATTATTTATTCACGAAATTTAGAGATTAGAAAACTGTGTCGAATATAGTTGCAATAATTATCTTTTTGTATATAATATCCGTACTTACAGTTACAATCTTAATAATATTGCATTAGTTGTATTTCGTTTACAATTTTTTTCTCGTTTATTTTTAGAGAGACATGGGCGCGGTGGTTCTTTGGGTTGTTCATCCAACGTATGTAAGGTGCAGTCTCTCGGCCTATGGTGCATTCTCTAGGGACAGAGAAATGAAGTGAAAGTTCTGCAACTACTGGGCGTGCTAGGCAAACACGAATAATTTAGTCGTCGACGTGATCAAATATCAATCGACATAACGGGTTTGGACGAAAGCGAAGAAATGAGATACACGATGGCTTTATAAATGTCAAAAAATGGACTTAGGGTAAACATGTAAAAGACAATGTACTAAACATTGAAATACACGATTGCGTGTAATGTGATCCCTAATCCCTTTTAATTTCCTTCATTTTGATACCCTATTCGATAGGTTTGGTTTTTTTTAGCGACTTCCCAAAAAAGGAGGAGGTACTCAAGTCGACTGTATTTTTTTTTTTACTTAAATTAATTTCAAAATTTTTTTTTAGTTTCAATGATGTTTCTTTCTAATTGGTCCCATTTAAATTCGATCAAGATCTGATCAGTAGTTCTTGAAATATCGTCAATAATGCCTATTTTGTGGACTTCTTTGACGATGTTCTCGTTTACCCGACTTCAAAAGTTACCTTATAACTTCTTTCGTTGTGAGCCGATTTTGATGATTTTTTTAAATTTGAAAGCTGCTGCTTTTCGTGTGGTCTCATTGAAATTTTATCAAGATCTGATCTCTAGTTTTTGAGTTATAGTCAATAAAGCGTGTTTAATACATTAAATCTGATCAAGGTTCCGAAGTTAAAGCGGTGAAGTCGATTTTTAAAGCTTTGCTTGCGTTTAATTATTTAACTAACGTATTACTATTACGCGCCAAAAATCCGCCATGTTGTTTTTTTTTTAAACACCTATCTAAAGACATTTGGGTTACGACTTACGACGGGTTACTTGGTATACCTTAAAACTGAAATTCATCCATCCATTTGGAAGATACGAGGTAATAAAGATATTTAAAAAGATAAGACATTTGTAATCGTAAATTCTATTTTCCACCATATTCATTTGCATAGATAGTTTAGCTTTTATTCTGCTGTAAAGTACTTAATGTATTGCAATTCTTGAAAACACTATAGTGTTCTTTAATCGTCCTAGAAAATACTCGCTCTCTCGACTTAAGTACTCGTAGATTACAACTTAAGGAACAAAGGCGCCGTCAACGAGTTCCTCGAAACACTTCGAGCCTTCAAATCACGTCCTATGTGGTAAAATTGTTAGGAATATAATTAATTGCAATATAGAAAAGAAACATATCGTTTGCGCCGGGGTTTGACGTCACACGCCCCCATAAGATGTTAATAATATGAAGGGTTATTTCGTCGCTTGAAGCAGGGTTTGGGTACCTTAGTAGCAGTGGCGGCCTAATTTGTGAGAGGTCCCAAATTATCTGAGTTCTTCCGTGACATCTTGTCTCGTGATAATTATTGGTGCAGCGACAGCAAAATCTACCGACAGCTGGTTCAAGCCCTTCCCAAACTACGATCTTGAATCCACCACCAATTAGGCATGACACCCTATGGCAGCAGACGCAAACTCCCCCACAAGCGATATTTTTTCTTCCTTTTACAACTTCAGCTAATGCTAAAGAAACAAAGGTTGTTAGCCAACCATATTGGCCTGGGTGAAGGATCTCGAAGTCTGTCCGTCTTGTCCTGTTGTCCAATAATTCAATTGTTCGATAGTTGTTTGTCGGTGTTCTTTTTCATATGTTTTCATTTCGAGATCACTACTTTGTCTGAGCAGACGTGTAGTTTTTTTTTTTGTTGTCTAAAGGCAAGCATTTGACCACTATCTCTCCTGATGAAAAGTGACTATGTGGTCGAAGTTGGAGCATGCTTGCCTAGAAGATACCCAATCGTCGAGATTTAAAGACTCCTAGATTGTACTTATCGGGAAACACAGACTCGGGCAAAGAGTTCCATTCCTTAGCAATACGTATAACTTGTATAGTACATTAAGTAAGGGATATGTAGCAGTGTTTTTTTTTTGGGATAATAGGCCATTGCTGCCATTAGAGATTTAAATCTGTTTTTGTATTGGCCTATTAGAAAATGGTGAGATTCCAACTCGGCATACCATTATGATCAATTTGTGGTAGGCCCACGAAATTTGATAGCAACGCCCGCGGACACCATTCCTCAACACACTCAACCGGTTTTTGAAGGTTCTAAATTACTGTTGAACTAATAAAATTAATCACGTTGCAGGCGCATATTTCAATGTCGATTCGCGCTTTTGATATCAGATATCGCGTACGACATTGAATCGACACTTTCCCGACCCCACCCGCCATTGTGCGTGCCTATTTGTCTGACTGATCGCTTGTCAGCACTCGACAAATCAAGATCGATTCCGATACTACTCTTAATTTGAATCTATTGCTTCTCCCTCACTCGTAAACAATAGCTTATCTTGGCATCCCTTTCTAATGCGCGTGAGCATGTTCCGATAGCAGCACCATTTGTCATCGTAATTCTTTTTACGAATGTCGATAAAGGAAATTCGTTATGACACTCTAATAAATTAGGCAAATCTATTTTGATTGATTCATTTCTATATGTATGTAGATTGAATTAAATTTTGCGAAACGTTTGGCATAATGAGGATTAAACTCTCTATTGCAAATGATGAAGGCTTCAAATTGGTTCCTCAAGATTCAACGTCGCAATGTGGTGGATAGCTGAATCATATTTCCTAGCTCTCGCTAGGAAACATGATACCGAGTAGAAAGAAATTAAATCATTTATCATTTATCAAGCATTTGCGGAACAGCTACAAATTAGCACTGAGCAATCAGGACTGTTTTCTTTTTATAAGATCTTTAATTGTCAAATAAACATACAGAGAGTATAATATACTGGACATAATCCGGCAATGCTCATATCAATAACATTATACATTTATATATAGTCGGAGGCCTTACGTAATTATAGCTCAGTAAATTTTAGTATTACATTAGTTGAAGATTACATACTACTCAGTGCATTTAGTTAATGGACCTTTTGTGCAAAGCGCAATTTTAAATTAGCTGGTATTATTGTAAAATTGTAAAAAAATAGCACAGCTCATCAAGAATATCACTTAATTGCATTACACAACAGACTAAGAAAAATAAGATGTTTAAAATTAAAAATCTCTTCGAAACATTTGTGTTTCTGATTCTGGTTGTGATTGTGTGTCTGATGTCAATGTTTCCGACACCCACGACAGAAGGCATCCCACTTAGTGTGGGGCTGTGAGTGTGACAGCGTTTATGTTATGTTTGAATTTCGGGGCGATGCATATCATTGTGTTACAATCAGTCGTCAGCCGTAACGCTAACCTTTAATCAAACGGATAGTCTTTCAAGTCAAGAGTGAATAGGTACTTTCTAGTATGCTTCATCTTCAGCCACATCATCACTTTCCATCACGTGAGATTGTGGTAAAATGCTTTCCTATCGGGCATAAAAAAGGTTCCACGGTGAGGTTGTTAACATATAAAAATAATAAACAATACACTTTATTATTCTTTGAAATAGAGTTCCATTAGGAATATTAATTAACATCGCGGAAGTAAGTTACTCGTAAAGGGATGCTTACCAAGCAAAATATGTAAAGTCAACATTGCTCATGAATATCTAATTAATCGTATACTACGCATAAAATAACCCATATCTTATTGAAATTTTACGAGGGTCTCAGTTTATAGCGAAGTTACGTTTATTTCATTCCAAATTATTGGTATTACGAATGCAAATTTTATAGTTTGCGTAAAAGCATTACCATGTGTATGTTCGGCATCGAAATGTGGAGGTATAGTCGAAGTTGACTCAGGTGTAAGCTTAGCGGAAATCCACTATAACTACAGATGGAAAAATGGAATAATAAATGTCTTAAACATGTTGTGTGCAAAGAATATGATGAAATATTCATTTATAATAAGAACTCGTACCTACTACAGTGTTTGTTGGTTTGAACTTCACGCTAGATCGGGAAATATCGACTAATATAATGGCTTGACATCTGAAAAATCAATAAAGAAATGTAAGTAGGTATCCACAGAAGCCAAGAACATTTATAAATAGCAACCTTAAAACACAACTTGATTAAGAACTAATAGGACAAAAAGAACTTATAGAACTGTATTAGGACATTTTAAGAACTTATTGAACTGGATTAGGACATTTTAAGAACTTATAGAACTGTATTAGGACATTTGAGGAACTTATAGAACTGTATTAGGACATTTTAAGAACTTATAGAACTGTATTAGGATATTTTAAGAACTTATAGCACTGTATTAGGACATTTTTAGAACTTATAGAACTGTATTAGGACATTTTAAGAACTTATAGAACTGTATTAGGACATTTCATCAATTTATTAATTAAACATGTTTAATGTAGGATCTTTTATCGATCAATTTTAGTCGATGCAACTTAATCGTAGTCCCGTTTTATATTGCGAATTCGATCGAGTTGTATCGATTGTGGTTACAAGAGGCCAATTTGAGTTCAAGAAAATTAAAAACTGTGCTTTTCACTTTATTAGATTTAACTATTTTATTTTTAATTCAAGATAAACTAATTTTGACCACCCTCTGATGGTAAGCGACGATGTGTCGGCGATGGAGCAAGCTTGCCTAGAAGATACCTATTCACTTGAAGACTCCCATAATATTTTTATCAGTAAACACTTACTCAGACAAGGAGTTCCATTCCTTTGCGACTAGCACAATGAATGTGGAAGTAAAACGCTTCGTCCGCATTTGTGACATGTCTGTATATAACGATGTCGCTTAGCTGTATTTCTGCTTGTCTGTTGAATTGGATCTTGTTACACTCCTAAAATGTATCCGATAAAAAACCGGGAGACTAGCTACCAGTACAATGTGGCGATGTCCTAAGCTCTGAAGATTGGAGGTCAAAATCAACATCAGAACTATATTCGTATATTCACATGGGCCCCAAAGAGGCACTCAAAAGTGAATGACAAGAAAGTGAATTACTCTACTGTCAGATTCGCAAAATTACAGCCATCTCGGGAAGAACTAGGCATTGCGAAGCTTTTTTTTTTTTTTAATTTATTGTAATTCGATAAAATGGCCAGGAAACAGTTGCTAGATAGCGTTTTATTCTCATAAATAGTGAAATATTACACGTGAAACAGACTGACAAGTATAATAAATAATTCCGACTCTTTAAAATATGCAAGCTCATGTTACAACGATACATGTGTTGTGCATCAAATATAACATTGCGTATGTCGTGACTCATGGAGGCGAAAGCTTTTAGAAATTTTGCTTTGTGACGCATTCTAATAATCATAATTTTCTTCATATGGTAAGTAACGTCCCCGTAAGACGTTAATAATACGGAAAGGATAATTTCGTCGCTTCAGTCAGGGCTTGAGTAGCTCAGCGGTTAGAGTAATAGGGCAAGACACCCTATAGCCACGGGTTCAAACCCCGCCTCAAACAATAATTTTTCCTTTCTAAATTTATCAATAGAGGGTAAGTAAGTTACTATTGATAACTTTTTTGTATAAAGTTAGAAATAAACAAGATCTACATTAATTCAGTAATTGCTGGGATAGTTATAGAGTTTCCTTCATCGTTTATTCACACAAGAGGCACTTATAAGAATTAACTCTAAATACCAGATTAACAAATTTTTCAGCCATCTCGATAAGAACCTGCCATTTAACTCAGCGGCGCATTATTTCCATTATATTTTCAAATATTCCTTATATCACTAAACTAAAAGGATAATTACATTTAGTTTGTTTTTTATTGCACAGAAATGTTAAGTATCTTTATATTCTCATTTTAAAAATTGCATCAGTGAAATATGAGTTCTTTTTTATATTTTAAGTCATAATTGACACACACTCATAGCTTGACGAACAATCCATTGTATCACTAGTTGTTACAACCTAACTGATGCTACCGAATCGCAATTTGGTATTTACCATTAGCTCCTTAGGCAACACAAATCTTTCCCTAAAGGGCGGTTCCTAAAAGACCTCAGAGAAATTCCGTGGCGCAATATGAGGAAAACGTTTAGGTGCGCCCGCGCATCCCGGCGAAATGTCAGGTCACACGCCTTTCGCCCGCTGTGTGAACGTGGTATTATGGACCCTCACATGTTTTAGGATTAGAAACACTCGGAAAAGTTGAGTAACAATACAATACACGAGATCGTCTTTGAATCACGCGAAACCATCAAATGAAGCATAAAAAAACAATGAAAAAAACATCGCACATTATGGTCATTTCCTTTTAATTTTGGCTTTGCAATCTTGTGCATTTAGCCAGTGTCAAGTTGTAATATTTTTCACGTGTATAAAGTCCTAGTCACAAGTCACAGTCAAAGTCAAGGTCCAGTCATAGTTAAGTCATGTCCGAGTAAAGTTGTAGAAACTTTACTAGAACTTCTATTGGAGTTTTGGAGCGCAGGGGAAAAACACGTTTTTCAACTTTGTATGATTTGCCTACACTTATGCACGTTTTCTATTACACATTAACACTCGAAGAATCACAGGTTATGGAAAATTTTACAAAATCAACAACGCCATTTTTCACTTTCGCGGCAAAACATCCGCACATTATGTTACCAATACAGACACGTATGGCTATGGGTCGTTTATCAACTTCATCTCTTATTTTAAACCAATGTCATCGACCACAAGGCGCTTACTGTTTTTCTGACAGGTGATATTATTCTCATCTATTTACTTGCTCTAAAACATAATGTTGTAACATTAAATACAAAAATAACACTAACTAAACTATTAACAATTGCAAAAAAATCTATTGTTTGACATAACGCCTATTTACGACAAAAAACGAGTTATGCCACATTCGTCCCGAATTATTGGCCCACGCCATTAAAAAGTATTTATTCGTCCCGCACGATAATATTTGTGCATATTCGTCCCGCATACCAAAATTATTGTAAGTACACATACCTTTCCATTTTGCCATCATACATAACATTAACAAAAAAAAAACATTAGCAATTACAACTTTATTACACAATGAGCGTGTTAATTCGCACTCCCCGTGATTACGTTGCGTAAATCAACGCGGGTTTATCTGGCATCATCTCTCGGTCTAAACAATGTCGATGTGAATGTGGCTTTTATAATTTTTATTTCAAATTGTAATTGTAAAGATAGTTGGATTGTGAAATCGATTGTTTAATTGATAGGTTAAGTTTGCTGTGTATTTTGTTATATAAGTGATATTAATCTCTAGATATGAATATGATAGTGATATGAATATGAATATTTTTGAACACCGGCTGCACGAACGAAAAAGTGTCACGTTCCGCCTGAGCCTAAGCGTGCAAGCGAGAGCGCGGAACAAGCGATAGAGGGGCACGATCGAACTAATCGTTGTCTTATGACGTTGTCACGTAAAATTATCGTCCGGAAACCGACTTTACAGACAACCATTTTTTTTACCTAGATATTTATCAACATCCAAATAATTAGGTAAGTACTTTTTTATCTGACAAAAGTGAAATGTATTAAAAATGTATTCTAGAAAAGTGTCATTAGGTCTTGAATAGTCTAATAGTAAAAGTCTAGAACCTACCTACACAGCTAACTACAATACCTAAATTAATGTATTAATTATTTTTTACTTTTTTCAAAATTACCTAGAAGCAGTTTAGTTATTAATTTATTCTATTACAAATATGTAATACAAAAGAGGTATTAACCGATTTTCGAAAAAAAAATGATATTGTGTCAAAATAAACGCTTTCTTTTATCGCAATGATAATACTGGTTACCTTCACACGTTGATATTAATTATAATTTATTATTAATTGCCTAAAAAATAATTAAACCTATGCTTAGGGCGGGGGTGCTCGCGATCAGCCGGCGTGGCGCCTCAGGCAGACTTTCACTGATCGCGCGAGTTCAACGACCGCTAGCGCCAAAAATACCTCCATTTCGTCGCGAAGCGCGCGCAGCTTACCCAATAGTACCAACCGTTACGTCACGTACGCGTCGCGGTTTCCGCAATTTTGCCGCGGTTTTCGTTGCAACTATTACGAAAGTATTTTTTTTTATTTGCACTCACTGCGCTTAGGAAAGATGTGACCGCCCAACCTACTGCCACACATCTTTGTGTTGTGGGAAAGTAATTTTTAGATTCTTTTTCGGCCTGAATTAGTGCAAATCGTAAACATTTTAATAGTCTTGCGCTTGCATATATCCTACATAATAAAATTGTTTGATAGTTTACTTACTTATTTAAAAAAATAATTAATCTAATCTTGATCTAAAGGAAAAAAGTACAACTAGTAACTCAGCAGGGAACTCGTCGTCGACTCTATAATTGTTTGCTAACGTGCCTCCCGATTATCTCCCTCGATCGAATCGCCGTTTCTACTTCTCGATTTCATTTGTAATCGATCACTGCGCCAGCACCGCCGCCAAATATTGCGCTCTCTCTATTGTCTCTACTTATCTTTGGTCATTTGATATTGGATCTTTTTTGTTGTGGCGACGCTTTTACTTTTTATATTGTGCTGGTGCTATTGGTGGAGTCATTAATTTTATTGCAGATTTTGTAACATTGTTAATTTACGAGCTAGGATTTAAACGTGGAATCTTAAGTTTCGTGCGACAACCTTATATTTAAGTAACTACTAATACAATAATAATCGGACTACAAGACGAACAGACCAACGTCATTAATTTATGGTTGACATGCCTCATATCCGCTCCAAGCGTTTTGCTTCTACATTTATTATCCGTACAGCGAAGGAGTGGAACTCACTGCCCGCCTCGGTTCCCCGAATAGTATAATCTGGGAGTCTTCAACTATAGAGTCAATGCTTCATCTTCTAGCTAAGCATGCTTCATCTTCGGCCGCAAAATCAGGTAACAACCTATTCACTCTAAGCTTGAAGACTTCTAAATTATAGTGAACAAAGACGCTGGCAGTGAAATTCATTCCTTCGCTGTACGGATGATAAATAACAAATTTATATTGAATTAAAAGACAAATTACGGAGGTTCGATAACACAATGATCATAAATATTGACAACCAATCAGAGATAATTAATAAAACCGGGGTCTTTTACCACAGAATAAATAGTATCTACTTCTCTACTATGAGGTTCCTAATATATAGTCTGTACTCGTAGTTGTAAACTGTAATTTTCCATACTAAAACACAAATTAAATTATGTTTGAGAACACAACAATGATACATCTCAAGCCATTCATGATAATTAAGTCAGAAGCTTCTAACATAAAATAAACAATATAATTCTAAAATGAGTTTTCCTAACCTATTTGAATAGTATAGTAATATATAATATTCTATAGTAAACACCACAGATCACAGAAACTAAAGGTTATATCTCTGTGGTAAACACAAACATTTGAGTTTTGCCGCAAATAAAAATAATTTAAAACCAGCCAAGTGCAAGTCGGACTCGCGCACGCAGGGTTCCGTACCATTATCTATAAAAACGGTAAAAAAAAGCCCCCTGAAAAATTGAGTGAAATTTCAACTGTCTAACTATCACGGTTCGTGAGATACAGCCTGGTGACCGACGGACAGACAGACGGGCGGACAGCAGAGTCTTAGTAATAGGGTTCCGTTTTACCCTTTGGGTACGGAACCCTAATAAAAATAACTTTTAGTTTATATCGTTTTGGATTAGGTTCTTTGATAGGTAGGAAAAGTTATGGTAGGATTCTATAATGGCAATAGATTGGAAATAGATTCATTAACATTCATGAGTGCCTCTTTGGGGCCCATGTGAATAAACGATTTTGATTTTGAATATATTCTGTAGTACATAGATTGGTTTTAAACATATTATTGTGTTATCGAACCTAATCTTACTAATATTATAAATCCGAAAGTTTGTGTGTAAGTATATTTATTCTCTCTACACGCTTTAACGGCTGAACGGATTTGGATGAAATTTGGAATGTACATAGATTATACCTAGGATTAACACATAGGCTACTTTTTAATTTGATAATGGCGGGCGAAGCCGCGGGGCACGGCTAGTTTGTGTGTAATATGAACTGCCCGTTAAGTTGGGTGCGCGTTCGCCTTCTATGCAGCGGGTATCGGCTTCGATTCCCTGTGGAAACCCAAGTTTTCTCTTTAAGGGAAATTTGTGTTTCTGTATATGTGTGATGTGAATGTGTCCGCCAGCACCCATGACACAACTTATCGAACTCAGTTCGAGGCTGCGAGTGTAAAAGGTTTTTTTTATATTTACCATTTTACATTCGCGAAGTCTTTCAAACTCAGTCACGCATCATAGTGGAAAGGTCACAGTACATGTGTTATCTAATAATAAATCTCTAACAGACAGACAACGTCGCATGCCCGCATCAGGCGCTCCCATACACACTGGTTAGGTAATGGCGAGTGCAAAATTAAACCTACATTTTATTATTTCTAATGAAAGATTATGATTTTTTATATGCCATACATCTATGTATAAAAAAGAAAGTCGTGTTAGTTACACTATTTATAACTCAAGAACGGCTGAACCGATTTGGCTGATAATTGGTGGGGAGGTAGCTTAGAACCAGGAGACGGACATAGGACTTTTTAGGAACGCCACATTTTTTTATAGGTGTATAAAAATCATTTCTCATACGTCACTCGGATTTGGTAAAGTACTAGGCAAACATAAACATTAAGAAAGTAATAATAAAGTCACGTGGAATTGTAACGCATGCAAGATATGGCTTCCTAAATATGCACATTCATTGACTGAAGGTCATCGGGACAGCTAGTTAGATATAAACATAGTTACAACCAAAAACAAAACTTGAATAGTTACAGCCATTTGGTTAGGTTACTACGGGCCCCAAATTAGGCTAAGGTATCTTGGTGGCCCAGAGGCAGTGCTTTATATACTGTTTTTTATAGGATTTATTTAACTCTTTATTGCCCAAAAAAGGTAGAAAGGGTGGACTTAACGCTAAAAGCAATTAAAAATGAGGCTGTAGGATACATAAAAAATAAAAAGTGGTTTGTTTTGTTTAACATTCCATTTCCCATTTAACACGTATATTTTTTTCTAAATTACACCCGTGCGAAGCCGGGCGGGTCGCTAGGTTACGAGGTACAGATAGGACTCGTTTGAATGTATTTGTTTCTCGCACGCCTGTACTCAATACATACGTAGGTACGTCCGTGACTCACTTAGCAGCCACGACGATCCTCAACTGGAATTACCATTTAATTGCTCGCTAACTCACTACCAGATCTCTGATACCACTCCATAAGGCAAAAGTCGATGGCCTCAATACCTATAGATGATGACGGAAAAATGTTTAGCCTTTATAGCAGGATGTTGCTTTTAAAACAACCGAAATGCACTCTTGGTTGATCGGCAGGAAGAATGTTGGTTATATGAGTTGTCAAAAAGAAAAAAAAATTGTCGATTAGCACAAAGTAACACCAATGCATTTTTTTATTTTGTCTCCGCAAACTGTGTGCATTTAGCCAGTGTTAAGAAATAAATATTTTAGGTCTATTATTTAATAGTTCATATCTCGACAGTCAAATTCAAGTGAATGATCACGGTCGGTCAGTCATAAAACTTGACTATGACTGGACTTTAGGGCATCCTAGTAAAGTGGTAGAAACTTTACTAGAACTCATGTGGGCATTGAGAGACGAAAGTCACGTTTTTTAACTTTATACGATTTGCCTACACTCATGCACGTTCATGTACTTTAAACATCAAAATTAAAACAGGTAAAACTCCACCATTATTGCACGTTAGCACTCGAATAATCGCAAGTTTTGGAAAAATACATGATCGCGAATTTGGAGTGTTTGCCGCGAAAGTGAAAATATGACGTACGTCATATTTTCACTTTCGCGCCAAAAACTCCAAAGCAAGTTTCAGTTGACATGACACTGTAGATAGGTTTCGGCCATGACAGGATTATAACTTTTCGTAAATGTAATATATAAAGCGAAATTAGTTATAAATAAAATTAATACTACTGATGTACTAATCACATTATAAATTCTAAACAGACATTAAACATGTTATGTATGATGTAAGCTGTGATAATGGACGCTAACAAATTCATAATTCAACTTTCTCTGCGTATAAGAAATTCCATTCTATTTATAAATTTTCAAACGTCTCCGATTTAACCAGCCGTAACTAGAATATTATTTAAAAATCAAAAAATATATATCTATTTATTTGTATTTTCTGAGCCTTACCAAGTTACCACGGTATTTTAAATTAAGAATGTGTTGTTCGAATTGTTATTGTAATGTTGGTAGACATAAACGATGACGCATCAGCCAATGAATGGAATTGAATTCGTGATTCGTTGACATCGGATCGACCTTGGCGAGTTAATCCGATGTGACCCAAGCGGGTCAAGCAGGTCTGCGTTGATTATTAAATTATTGTCATATATTTAAATGTTGAAGGACTTTTTATTTTATTAACTTCAAAATTCTACATACATCTTATCTACTTATTCTCTTATAATTTAAAAACCGACTTCACCGCTTTTATTTTGGTTTTAGCTTGATCGATTTCGATAAAATTTATATGGAACCTCTGAAGTATAATCTACCAAACAAAAAATAATTTTGAGAATCGGTCCACAAATGGGGGAGAAATCGGTGAATATACGTAAAATAAAACATACAGTCGAACAAAGTACCTTCCTTCTTTTTAGAAGTCGGTAAAAAATTTAAACTGATGATTTATGTAAGTTAAGTAAGAATCTTGTTGGGTAAGTTAGGAGTTCTTCTCGGGTAATTTTGTGGACTTTTTAAATATTCCTTGAGTGTACCTCTTCAATGAGTGCCTGTCACTTATTTTTAACGACCCAGTCTTACAATAATGAAAAACGTAATGGTAAAACTAATTTATAGTAAGCCCGCCCCATCACCATATTTTGATAATAAAACATAGTTTCACAAGGCACTGTTGGTGAAAGTAATAATGGTGACAGGGTGGACCGGTGTACATGGAACTACAAATAAGTATTTTCAAGCCTTCCTCACTGCCGGAACATCGATAAATCTCATCTTCCGTTGTCATGTCTAGCACTGCCACCGTGCGCAAGCGCATATTACGATGCGGCGCGCACGCAGGTTCAACAAACGCTTCGCATTGTCATTCGAGGGTAGTGCGGCCGCGCAGACAGACGTGTGGCAATCTATGGCTCTGTAGAAACGTTGTGAATATGAACGTTGATGAATCTATTAGATGTTTCTACTTGTTGCAACAGTTTAAAGATAGTAAGGTTGTATTTATATATGGTCTTATTATTCAGTCCTGCCACAGTATAAATAATAGTACTATGTGGGTGGTAAAGCAGATGTGCTATTTATAAGCAGTCGTAAAGTTTACCATATATCATGTTCTACTAATTTACTGAATAAGAAAAAGCTAAATTTGACCTGTATCAACATTTCAAGAATTTTACACTTATTCTGAATACATTTGTGTAGAATGCAATGCAAATCAATTTTTATATTCATTTATTCATCATTCACATTCAGCCAGTATTCATCTATTTTTCCCGCTTTTCATTTTTGTTCCCCGATATTCATTTGTTTTTTCCGATTTTCTGCTTCAACTCTCGATAGAAAGGCCAGGTCAAAAGTTTCAGCTACCAACGAACGTGTATGAAATGACTCAAGAACGTTGAAGAAATGAAAGATGTGTGTCAGGATCGTAGAAGATAGGAGAGATATAGCCGCTGCCTACCCCAATGGGAAGAGGCTTATATGTATGTATGTTAGTAAAAATTAGACTATTTAAATAACTGACATGTTCTCATAGTTTTACCATTAATAGGAGCGCTTAATGGTTTAACTGGACTACCGCCATCATTACTCCTTAAACATATGTTACCTTTAATTGTGGATAGGCAAACGTTTTACCACCATCTCACCTTGTGGTAAGCGATGATGAGATCGACGACGGAACATGTGTGCCTAGAAGATAAATTTCAGTCAAGACTTAAGGACTCCCGGATTTTACTTACCGAAGTTTAACCGTCCATGGATCAACGGTCATTTAACCGCAACAACTAGTTGTAAGTGCCGTCTCTAATAACGTCGTCTTCGTAATATAACACACAAATTACAATCGCCATCTTCGCGACTGCTCCAAAATAAAGGTAAAAAGAAAACCATCTTTTAAATAAGACTTAAAACGTTTAGTCGCTTACCATTTAGCATTCGCGTGTAGACGTTTCAAAACATGTAAAGGTAGATTTCGCAGGCACACGACTGCTACAAGAGTGCGACTTTGAGTTTGGGTTAATATCGTAGAAGCTATAATCTGGAGCGACTTACTTAGCTAGCGATGGCAGTTTCATTTCAATATTGTAAATTTATTTATGGTACCTACTAATACAACTTTTTTTTTTATTTAATCTTAAATAAGGCCTAATTAATAAGATTTCTGTCGTACAACACAATATATCCAAGATTATACCTAGGTAAGAAAATTATAACATGTTAAACTTTTTGAAATAAACCAATTTGAATTTGAAATTTAAATTTGAAATAAAATACAAAATATGACTTAATTTTAAACAAAACTTTTAAACGACTTAACGTGCGTCGTTTTAAGTAGAATAAAATATAACTATATTTAACCCCCGACGAAAACGGGTGTTCTAAGTTTGTAGAGTGTATTTGTATATCTGTCTGTGGCATCGCAGCTCCCAAATGGCTGTAGCGAATTTGATTTAGTTTTTTGTTTGAAAGGTGACTTGATCGAGTGTTCTAGAGTTCTGAGTGTTAGTGAAGTTTATAAGATTAGTATGATATGTAAAAGATCATAATTATAACCATACTCGCAGTACCTTTCAAAGACTAATGGCTGCAATTCGGTAATCTGTAATCTGTGCTAAATTTTACAATTTTCTCTGCTGGCTCGATAACTCAGCTGTAAGTATGATGTTTGAAAAATCTACTTTTAGCAAAATGTACAATTAAACCCATCTGCCCTGCGTGCAGATAATTCAGATTTCCTTGAACTTTGCGGTAAATGCAGTGCTTGCTAGATTTAAACACGTAATTATGGTCAGAGATTTTATTTATGTATAACTGTTTCAGTGATTGTAGATATTTCTAGAGTTCTAGATGTATGACCTTGCATTTAGTAAACACTAGTGCCTATTTTCGTAGACAAAGGCTGGACTATGTAGTGTGAACTATATAAAAAAATAATTAATAGTATTAAAAAAAACTATATAAATAGTTCACATAATATAGAATACCATGTATCTTTACTATAGGAAAGGGAATCCGGGGTATTATGGTTGGGCAGTTAACGTGTTCCTAACTATATAACATTATGACTAAATCTGGATATTTATTTATTTATTTATTTTTATGGTTTACCAACGATTATTACATTAATTACATGTGTACATGAAAACTTGCTTACATTTTTTAATACTAAATGCATAACCAATTAAAGGTAAACACCTCATGCAATTTTAAACGAAAAATTTAACTAAGCTAACATTTTAAAACAATTACAATACATTTTATTACAAGGTAGTGTTCTCAATTAGAAACATGCCTGCCTCTCATTGATATTGCGCTGTTAATGAAAATATCTGATGATTTTTTGCGAAAACAACCTAACGAGTCTCCAAACAAGTCGAGTGTGTTACCACAATCGTTCAGTAGCTTGCTTAGTCTGGGAACAACTGAATTCGAGCCGAATGCAGTTCGTCGGGAAGGTGGTACAAACAGGTTAATGGAACTGCGTGGGTACTTTCGGGGAATCTTAAATTGGAATCTATTGAGTAGATTTGGACAGTCAATGTGGTTATTAAGGAGCTTATATAAAAATATTGAGTCTAAGAAATCTCTGCGGTTAGATAGGGGTGAGAGTTTAAAATGTTTCAGTCTTTTATCATAGGACTTTATTTCTTTAACACCATCGGCAAACGCTAGGTGCCACAAAAATCTTTTTTGAATTCGCTCCAGTCTAAGAATGTGTGTTGCAAAATGCGGTCGCCAAATCACGCTACAGTATTCTAAAGTGCTTCTTACTAAGCTATTGTATAAGATTTTTTTTATTTTGGTATATTTAAAGACTTTGGAATTTCTTAAAACAAAACCTAGCATTCGAGAAGACTTACTTATTGTATGATCAATATGCGGTAAATATGTTAATTTACTGTCTAAGATCACACCTAAATCTTTAACCTTATTAACTTCCTTAATTAGATTTCCGTCAACAGTATAATTTGACAAGATAACATTGCGATTTCGCGTAAATTTGATATGTAAACATTTGTCATGATTAAGATACAACTGATTTCTTTTACACCAGTTTGTTAATGAGTCAAGATCATCTTGTAGGAAAATTGAATCCTCTGCGTTATTCAACGTCCTTAACAATTTCAAGTCGGATATGACTACGTAGTCAAATATAGTCGGACAGCTATTTAGTATCAACGTGATATAATTTAATTATGCATTTTATTTCAGCAGGCACTGTACTGTTGCCTTAGATATAAGTCATCATACATAGTTAGAAATTATCTGATGTAATGTACCTACACTTTGTTAATGCATAAATAAAGATATATTTACATAGACACACCTGCTATTGAGTTAAATCAAGATGTATATAGTCACAAATATTTTAACTGAAGCGCGTTGTTATTAAAGCTAAGTGTAGAAATAAAACCCATTTTCTACCGACTTCTTCTACACAAAAAAGAGGAGGTACTCAAGTCGACTGTATATATTTTATGTGTGTTACCTCATAACTTCGATCTACGTGAGCCGACTTTGAAATTTTCTTTTTGTTTGAAAGATGTTGCTTTTCAATTGGTCCCATTTAAATTTGATCAAGATCTGATCAGTACTTCTTGAAATATCTTCAATAATACGTGTTTAGTTCATCTAATCTGATCAAGGTTCCGAAGATAAAGCGGTGAAGTCGGCTTTTTTAAGCTTTGCTCGCGTTTAATTATTATGTTAAATATTTAACTGAATAAGACAACATTTTATTCTTTAACTGTGTTTTAAAATGTATATTATTATACACAATTCACATTGGTATTTTCTTAACCAGCACCCGTTTAACAAAATTGCATATGTTACAAAACTACAGCACATGCAATGCGCACGCGAGAGCAAGCAATCTTAAAATTTTGCTAATTATAAGCAGTCAGGTGGCTTGTGTTCTCTCTGGCCAAGTAAAAAACGAAAGACTACTTTTTTTCGTTTTGGTTACTGTTACTGACCACTGCGCTTTCTTCATCGAACTCTTGTTGTAGGAAAATGACAAGAGATCAAGCTTAAGCTCATGATGAGGTTTGTCGTTCATAGCTTCTTATCTGGAGCAACCAATTCCAGCTTCTTTAAGTCCTCCCATCTACCAACCCGAAACCCTGGTCGCCATGCCGCAGCTTAGTCACCAGTTCCAGTAATGAGTGTCATTAGCTGCCCAGTAATTGTCCACATAACGTTGCATAGCTGTACTGTAATTGGACGATGTAGGCACGTAAATTAGGGAAATAACAGACTTGCGGGAACGTTTAAAGCGAATTTATGAAGAGTGAGCGTGGAATTGTAATGAAAGGGGTGCATTTTTTGAGATACTGCTCCTGTGTTCGTTAGCATATTCTCGGGATGGTTTCGTATAACTAAGAAACGATTTTACCGAATTCAAGACATCTGTATTAAAGAATGACTACATTAAAGACAAGGATACATGGAGGCAAACTGCACAAGCGCTTTCTGGCGACTACATAAGATGTACCTAGGTTAATATTATTTCTGTCTTTGTCATATCCTTCTCCTACTAATATTATAAATGCGAAAGTTTGTGTGTGTGAATGTTTATTACGACATATCACCGTAACGAATAAACTGATTTTGTTGAAATTTTGAATGTAGATAGTATATGTTCCAGAATAACACATAGGCTACTTTTTGACTTAACTAACGCGGGCGAAGCCGCGGGGCACGGCTAGTTTAAGAATGTTTAAAAAATGTATGAAAAAATGCGTCACCGAGTTTCTTGTCGGGTTCTTCTCGAGATGGCTATAATTTTGCGAATCTGGTAGGATACATTAGCCAAATGCGCAATATTCGCAAATTAAGGCATAGGCGTTTGCAAGGTAGGTTATATTTAATTATATTTATATTGACATTCAATTCATTTAGAATCATGTGTACTACGTAAATCGTAATTTTATCTATTTAGTTATGATTACCTATCTATGTGTTACTATTTCTTTCTTGTTATTCTTAAACTGTGTACAGTTTTATTTGAATTATAATTTAATTTGACTTGCTCAGTATAACAACTGTTGTAAGGCTGATAAATAATTCTATTTCTAATATTGAACTGTACCATCTCCCAATTGTGATGAGTGTGGCGTTATAGAAGATATTCAACATATTGCTTTCGTTTTGTTACCTCATAACTTCTTTCCATATGAACCGATATCGATTTTTTTTTTTAGTTTGAATGATGTTGCTTTCCAATTGGTCCCATTTAAATATGATCAAGATCTGATCAGTAGTTTTTGAAATATCGCCAATAATGCGTATTCTGTGGACTACATTGACGAGTTCTCGTTTCTGACCGACTTCAAAAGTTACTTCATAACTTCTTTCGTTGTGAACCGATTTAGATGATTATTTTTTTATTTGAAAGCTGGTGCTTTTCATGTGGTCTTATTGGAATTTGATCAAGATCTGATTTCTAGTTTTTGAGTTATCGTGAATAATGCGTGTGCAATACATTAAATCTGATCAAGGTTCCGAAGATAAAGCGGTGAAGTCAGTTTTTTAAGCTTTGCTTGCGTTTAATTATTTTAGTTAAAATCTCAATATATTTGATGTTGGATTTTGTAACAGCATCTTAGCCTGCCCAACATCAAATTTAGCATTTGCATTGGACACTCTAGTTAATATCGTATTTTCCATTTTATTTTGATTATTGTTTCTGTTCTATTGGGTGGTGTGCTTGGCGACAAAGCCGTTAAATAAATTGAAAAAAATGACATTGAACTCGATTTAAACACATTATCCAACAGAATTGAAATTGGAAATGACCAAGGAAGTCCAAAATGACCAAGTATTTATGGAACCACATGTTGCATCTGAATCATACATTCCTCGCTCAATCCTAGACTATTATTATGAGTACAAGTTTACGTCTGGTCCGGAACTACATGAATGAGTCGTAAATCATAGCTTCCACGTGGGCTGGAGTAACGGCACACGATGGTGCCAGCGGACGTGTAGGGGTGCGTCTTAGGGGGTCGTCTCATGGGTCGGTGGGCAGCTCGGGCAGATCGATTGCTACTGGAGTCAGATATGTAGTATTTTCCATGCTGGTAGGCCACCATCTCACCTGATGGTAAGCGACGATGTAGTCAACGATGGAGCAAGCTTGCCTTGAAGATACCTATTCACTCGCGACTTGAAGACTCCCATATTGTACTCATCAGGAAACACCGACTCAGGTAAGGAGTTCCATTCCTCGTGATTACCTGGCTAGCTTTATCGAACTGCCCGTTAGCTTAGTTGGGAGCGCGTTTGTCTAAGCAAGCGTATCGGGTTTGATTCCCGGAGAAAAACCGGAACTCCAGACATCGGTCATACGAAAGCAATTTTGCTCAAACTGAAACGGAGACGCTTCGCGCTCGCTCAGTCAATTATGTATATCTAGAAATACTAATACATTTTTTTTTTTTTTTTTTTTGACAGGCTAGTGTTTGACCACTATCTCACCTGATGGTAAGTGACGATGTGATCGAAGCTGATAAACACACTAGACCTGGAATACGCAGGCTCTCAAGGATAACTGCCGGAACACCGTATTTGGCTTGGCGGCAGACTTTCACCTTGTTGGTAGTAAGCTACTTTGGTAGCAAGCCAGGCGAGCAACTCACAAAATGCTCTACCACCTCTCAAATGTCACCTGATTAGCACCACCCGGGGACCACGTGTAGGGAGTCAGACTTAAGGGGTATCCTCCTACGGACGTGGGTGACTCATAATATTATAATTAACAGTCATCTGACAACCCAGAGTCATTAGACGACCCAGTTGGCGCAGTGGACAGGTGTCCGCACTCTGCGCCGTGGGTCCTGGGTTCGATTCCCGGCAGGAGCACAAATTCCTTCCCAAGGGATATTTGTGTTTCTGGTTCTGGGTGTAATGAGTGTGTGATGTGAATGTTTCCGGCACCCACGATACAAGTCTTTGAACTTAGTGTGGGACTGTGAGTGTGAATGCGTTTGTTTGTTATCTAATAGTTTCACAGACAACAAACGTCTATGAGACATTTGTGATCCCAGCATTCCAATAACGGGTTTACATGATGCAAGCTGTAGCATGCAGGACTTCGGCTGGTGGTTGAATGAAATTGATGGATCTATTAGAGGACATCCTCCACTCCGGGGCTTGAATACAAATGCCGGTAGAGAGCGGCGGGCAAAGGTTCTCAGGCGTGTGGTGGGTCCTATGGAAACGGTATTTAAATTAACTTGATACTCCTAGGACTTTACGACTCAATTTTATTTAATGACCCAACATTTAAATTTACCCCAAAACATGGCACGTTTTAGGGTTCCGTACTTAAAGGGTAAAAACGGGACCCTATTACTGAGACTTCGCTGTCCGTCCGTCCGTCTGTCACCAGGCTGTATCTCAAGAACGGTGATAGCTAGACAGTTGATTTTCACAGATGATGTATTTCTATTGCCGCTATAACAACAAATACTGAAAATAAAATAATATAAATATTTAAGGGGGGCTCCCATACAACAAACTTAATTTTTTATAGACAATGATACGGAACCCTTCGTGCGCGAGTCCGACTCGCACTTGGCCGGTTTTATTTGTTATCTGGCCACACAATTGCAACAAAGGCAGCAGTTACAGGAACAAGTAAAATAATTAGAAAAAGAAACAAACGCTTTTAAAACGGAACTATACAAAAACCGTTTGACACTGCCAAGCATGTTTCTAGGTAGCAGGCTGTGAAATTATATAATACTAGCTGCGCCCCGCGGCTTTGCCCGCGTAAGTCCCGGACCAGCCAGAATTCGGGGTAAAAAAAATGGCCTATGTCCTTTCTCAGGCTCTAGACTATCTGTGTACCAAATTTCGTTTAAATCGGTTCAGTAGTTTTAGCGTGAAAGCGTAACAAACAGACAGACAGAGTTACTTTCGCATTTATAATATTAGTAAGGAAGTAAGGATAATAGTTTGTCAATGGGTTTGAAATCAATTGACAGTTTAAAAATATTTCAACAAAAAATAAAGAAACTTTTGCTAGAAGGATGCTTTATATAGTTGAAGATTTCATGAATAACATAATTAAAATTTGAAAGTTCTAGTTATTATTTATTTTGAATTAATATTTTTGATAGTCTGGAATGAATAGTTGTTTTTTTTTTTGTTTTTGCTTTTGTGATATAAAACCAGAATGTAATTTACTAAATTGTATTTGTTTTGCTAATCCAATATTGTTAATTATTATGTTTTACTATTTATTGACATTATTTTGTGAATTGATATTGTATGTACCTATAATAATTTTATCATGATGTAATGCATAATTGGTTGGAAAATTGTTTTTAAATTATATTTCCACTGTAGTTATTTATTTTTGCTAATGAGGCTTATATTTATAATAATAATTCAGACTCGATGTAATAATTGTTAATGAATAAATTGAATTGAATTAAATAGCATTAGCATTGCAATTCAGAGACAATGCCGCCAGCATGATGGGAACGCTACCCACTGGTAGTGGGCTTGAGCACTTGAGTTACCTATAAGCTCGATGTCTTGTAGGTAACTTAGTTCTTTGCTGTACATAGTTTTAGTTTAGTTTTAGGAAATATAGGCAATTGGCCCGTAGTTAGAACCAAATTTGAGGATTGAATAGACATATTATCAAACAAGAGCAAGATATAAACAAATTTTAGGTACCTTTAAAATTGGTTCGTAACAGTAACAACGATGTATTATTTTATTATCAAACTTTGTTCTTCGTTGATTTACTGTAAAAAGTCGCCGCCAATATTACAGATTGTGCTAAATAGTACAAAATAATGTCCTAAAGCTCGCCATAAACTGTCCTGCGTGTCGCTGCCGAGCGGCAAACGCGGTAATTGTTCAAAAACACCGCGACGCGCCGCGAATAGCCGTCTTTATTTATTTTAGTTTTGTTCGGATGCCGGCGACACAACGTAAACGCAGTAAACAGGTAATATTTTAAGAAATTATAATAACCACAGACTGCACAGATGTTCTTTTTTATATTTTTTCTTGAAGTCACATTTAAGGATTGTGTTTTATTAGTTATATTTTTGGCAATCCTTTTTTTCTAAATTTGTTGTCATTCGCTTAACAAATTTTTATGCTTTGACTTTAACTTACCCATATAAGCTGTTTATTTTGTAAAGTGTTACCATCCTTGGCAAAATTTTAACTTATCAGGTGACGTAGTGGTCAAAAGCTGGCATAAAAAAAAATATAAGTAAGAGTATTTGTAACTACCTGTAATCACGATTGAACGACGCGAGACGTTATAAATTAACGCAACTAATTTCCAATCAGGCACAAATCGAGTCTGGCAACATTTCGCATTTTCCACTTTTCCCGCCATCGTCCGTCGCCGCGGCCGTCGACCCCAACATGGCGTACGCAATACGGACATGTGAAAATGTTGTAAAAATGCGCGCGCGCCGCCACTTTCGATCTCCGACGGCTTCCGCTAATTAGAAACTACTTTCAATGCTGTATTTATGTGGATGTATTTTTCATTTGCGCTAAAGATAAATATAATCCTGCGCAATGTCTCTTTAGAACCGATAAAAAGTTTTAAGATCTAGGTTTAAGAGGACAGTAATAATCATTAAGTTAGGGAAATTGCCCAGGCGGTCACATTTTGTTATGAATATGGATTTAACTTCATTTACCTTGGTTTTTTTCAAAACCCTTGTGAAGGGGTAATTTGGTATCAGTGACAATGCAAGCGTTTATAAAAAAAATAACATGTATAAAAAGCCCGCTATCGGAGTTAATCCGCGAAAGTAAAGAAAGGGCGTTGCGTTGTCGATATTGTATTATTTTTCAGAGCTTTGATTCTTCTAGTATTAATGTGTAATAATCGTGCTTTAGGTAATAATTAGCTCCAATTGAAGTGTCTTTCTACCAATTTAGTAAGGTATGACTTGACCATGACTTACTTGACTGTGTCCAATGATTAGTATTAAGTATTAACTAGAAATATTTATCACTTAACACTGTTTGAATGCATAAATTAGTTTGCGGAGCCAATATATAAAAAAAGTAGAAATTGTGACATTATCGTAATATTTATTGCCATTACAAAAAATGGAAAGTGACATTGCAACATCAATTAAAAAGAGAAAAACACAATCTTGTTTAGATACCACGTATGGAGGTTTTAATTTCTAAGTGGAAGTTAATGTATAATAAAGGAAACAATTATAAAATGGGGGCAAGTTTAATGTTACTCTTTAAATTAGTAATGACAATTCGGCCTTGCAAACAGGCTAATTTAAATGTATTTGGTTCAATGTTATCGTATTAGTTTTAATTAATTTAATGTTTGAATTATTACTTTTGCAAACGGTTTATTGCCGAGTTCCAACTTACTTATGCTATAATGTTTTTTTATTATTTACATTGGTAATTAAATTATCTAGCTAGTATCATTCGTCGGAATCTACATGCGGTTGTTTATGAAAATAAAAGCTAGTCGCCATTTTGTTTTCATTAAGAGTTTTATTGTATATGCTAACAATAATTATCCATATTCCTAGATATGTCTAGTTAGTAAGACCAAGGCTATGTAGCAAATTAATAGCATAAGCAGTTATCTAAATTCCCCGTTACAATGATAAGTCGCAGTTACGTACAGGTCATGTTTGTTTAAGGGGTAGATACTTGTACTCAAATTCGTCCAATACATCCTAGAAGCATTGGAAACTAAAGTATCTACACTGATGCGCGTTTTCCAATTATCCACCAGCACTAATTTTATTCACAAAGACACTAGAATTGACTTAGAAAATAACGCATAACACAAGACCAAACACAACAATATTTTCTGAACCTTAGGTTATGTTTTTTTTCCTCTTAATTTCGGTTCCGCAATGTTGTGCATTTAGCCAGTGTCATGTTATAAAATATTTCAAAGCGAAAATTTCACAATAAAAGTCCTAGTCACAAGTCACATTCAAAGTCAAGTAAAATATTCAAGGTCCAGTCATAGTCAAGTCATGACCTAAGTGGTAGTAATTTGACTAGAAATTCTATTGGAGTTTTGGAGCGAAAGCAAAAATGACGTTGATTAACTTTGTTTGATTTACCATTTTAACACATTAACACTCGTAGAATCAAAAGTTTTGGAAAATAAACAATACAATTTTTCACATTCGCGGCAAAAGGTTATGTACCTTTTTTATTATGGCATGGCAACATTTGCTTACCGCTTTCAAATAGGGATGGGCATTCGATCACTGATGTGAAAACTATCGATGCTTATCGATTCTTCGACTCTTTAACGTCGTCTGCATTGCGTTCGATCTAATCATTCCCTCTGTAGCTACTGTCGTCACAACCATTTAGCAATCGTTTCATAGAAGTGAAATTGTAACAGAGCACTCACATAATTCATTTAAAGCGAGATATGATCAATACGAGATGATAAGAACCGGTATAAACTAATTAAGCGTGTAGCAGTAGTCCTGTCCGTGTGTTTGTGTGACGGATGATGTGCAAAAGGATTTAGCGGAATCGAAAGTTGATTAGTGGCCGGATCGACGAGATGATTGTTGAGTATTTAATGTAATTAACTGAATTTTGGGGGCTGAGTCACCCACGTCCGTAGGAGGTACCCCTTAAGTCTGACTCCCTAAACGTGGTCCCCGGGTGGTGCTAATCAGGTGACATTTGAGAGGTGGTAGAGCATTTTGTGAGTTGCTCGTCTGGCTTGGTACCAAAGTAGCTTACCACCATCGAGTTGAAAGTCTGCCGCCAAGCCAAATACGGTGTTCCGGCAGTTATCCTTGAGAGCCTGCGTATTCCAGGTCTAGTGTGTTTACCAGCTTCGATCACATCTTCACTTACCATCAGGTGAGATAGTGGTCAAACACTAGCCTGTCACAAATAAAAAAAAAATATATATTAACTGATATTAGGATACCCTTCGAATGTATATTTATCGTCGTTTGTCATCGAAATATATAAATGTATATTTATTATATTTCGATGAGTTAGCTCGATTCCGTAGAGGCGGTGTCACTAGGTTGTGGATAGAGGAACGCGCATTGGTAAAACTCTCCAGGGTAGGAGGTAAATAAAATACCGCGGAACACAAGTTGTGTGGGTGTGCTGTCAACTAACCCATGTTTTAGGGTGAGAAGCGCATTGCAGTGCTACATATATTACTCTGTTATTCAAAGTACCGGATGGCATTGCAAAAGCTAGCAGCCGTGAAGCATACAGATCGGCAACGATTATCTTCTATTTTGACTTAACAGATGTTTATTTTCTGTTTGGAATAGACAAACTTTTAACCACTATCTTATCGGTATGTGTCGATGCGATCGTCGACGGAGCATATTTGCTTAAAGATATATCTGCTTATTTTAAATGTTATAATTATTAACAACCAATGAAAATGTGTTTTTTATTATTCTCGATAGAAGAACGGGAACGGATTTTCAAAACAAAACAGAGTGTGACGTAAAGCCACACGATAGAAGTGAAACTTGAAACTTTTGTATTACAAACGCATTCACACTCACAACCCCACACTAAGTTCAAAGACTTGTATCGTGGGTGTCGGAAACATTCACATCACACACACACATTACACCCAGAACCAGAAGCACAAATATCCCTTGGGAAGGAATTAGTGCGCCTGCCGGGAATCGAACCCAGGACCCACGGCGAAGAGGGCGGGCACCTGTCCACTGCGCCAACTGGGTCGTCAATTTAAAATTTAAAATTTACAGGTAAACATTTTAATTATTCTTTACGGTGTTTACCCCCACCACTTTCCGTCACACAAAATGGTTGCGGATCAGAATTTCAAAGCCCTCCCACAAAAAGTTTCAATTTAAAAAAATGGATTGTTACAAGAAAAATTCTAGCAAAAACAGCAACAAAATTAAACAAAGTACTCAGAGTAGGTGTATTTTAGTAAAAAGCCAACTTCAAACTATGCCGCAATGTTCATAAAAAGAACTTCCAAATAATTGATTTCACTTCGATGAGAACTATCTCTGCCAGTCATCGCGTTCCCAGCCTCCATTAGCCGAATTTGTAAAAAACCGCTTTATTATTATCGATTTTTTGAGCAATTACAGCCGATTCCATGATTCACACTGTGATCGAGTACTAGAACATCGATATAGATGAGATAGACTTAGATACGACACTAGGATTCTATATAAAAAGCTTTGGAAAGATTTTGATACCTTTGCATTGACACCTATTAGATACTAGCCGTGCCCCGCGGCTTCGCCCGCTATTATCAAGTTAAAAAGTAGCCTATGTGTTAATCCTAGGTATAATCTATGTACATTCCAAATTTCATCCAAATCCGTTCAGTCGTTAAAGCGTGAAGAGGGAACAAACATACTTACACACTTACACACAAACTTTCGGATTTATAATGTTAGTAGGATTCCAACACTTAGCTTCCGCATTAATCATGCGAACCGCATAGGAGTGGAACTCCTTGTCTGTGTTTCCCGCTAGGTATAATCTAGGAGTCTTCATATCACGGGTATCTTCTAGCCAAACGTGCTACATCGTCGACGGCAACTTCACTTTCATCAGGTGAGATAGTGGTCAAAAGTTTGCTTATCATGATATCATAAAAAAAATAACTGTTTAATATTTAAATATTTATAACTTTACATATAATTTTTTGATTCAATCATACACTTATCAACAAAAATATTTAAAAATTCGCTGCGGAGAAATTAATATTATTTTATTAGTCAGTAAAGTATTAAGTCATTAGTAAGACGATATTTTAATTATGACATAACATTAAAAAAATGCTAAGTTGGCTAAGTTGGGTGCGCGTTCGCGACCTAAGCATCGGACTTCTATCGGGCTCGATTCCCAGCAGGAACACAAGTTTTCTCCCAAAGGAAAACGTGTGGTTCTAGTTGTGATTGTGTGCGTGTCAATGTTTCCGGCACCACGACACAAGTCATCGAACTTCGTGTGGAGCTGTAGGTGTAAAAGCGTTATTTAATAAAAAAAAATTGTAAAGTATTTTTTTTTATCTTTTGGCAAAGCTGTTCTCTCAATAAATTTTATAATCTTTGACAACAAATTGGCTCCCACAGCGGAATCTATCGGAGCTCATCTTTTTTATGCCAAATCATTGTTTTTAGTAAGTGTATCATAAAAGTAAAAGTGTAAAAGTATTGCGTTACTTTACGGTAAAAGCTGGCGTGACTGTCTCTTAACTTTTTTCTATAGGTAATGGTTGCGTGTGAAGTAACACTTTTAGAAGTGTAATGTATGGTCTATTACAAGCAATATTATGTGATAGTTTATAGAGGGAATTATGTATGTAGAAGCCGCGTAATATGTACCAAAAACATTAACATAAACGCTATCACACTCACAGCCCCCACACTAAGTTTGATGACTTGTGTCGTGGGTGCTGGAAACATTCACATCACATAATAATCACAACCAGAACCAGAATCGAATTTGATACCTCTGCTTAGAAGGCGAAAGCTCGCCCAACTGAGCCAATGGACAGTTATGAGTAACAAATAAAAAAATAAATAAAAAAATATAGTCGAATTGAGAACCTCTTTTTTTTGAGATACTATGTTCGACTGTATGTGTTTTCACCAATTTCTCCCCCATATCCCTGTTCTCAAAATTATTTTTTGTTTGGTAGATTATATTTCAGAGGTGGTCCCCTATAAATTATATCGAAATCGATCACGCCAAAACCAAAATATAAGCGATGAAGTCGGTTTTTTAAGCTTTGCTTACGTTTAAATTATTTGATTACAAAGACGTGGCGCAGGGCTAGTTTGCTTATATACTTTTTAAAAAGCTTGCGTCTGACCATTTTCTAACCTGATCCTCCACAAAATTATTAGCTAAATATTTACAATAAATATTCAACAGTCTCATAAAAACCACATCAAACTACACATTAAATGAGCGCTAGTTTCTTTGAGTTATAAATAAGGTTTGTCTCTAATGAGACGTCGAAGAAATTGAATCGTAAGGGAAATCTTTTTCCTTCATACTCATATATGGGGGGAAATTTGAACCTGTCCTGGTAATGCAATGATGTGGTATTTCTTTCGGTATTACTCAATGATTAGTCAAAGAAAGCAAATAGATTTCTCTTGGACTATCACTTTTTGAACCGACTTCAAGAATAGCAGGACGTTCTCAATTCAACTGTATTTTTTTTATGTTACCTCATAAATTATTTTTAGGTGAACAGATTTTGATTATTCTTTTTTTATTTGAAAGGTGGTGCTTCGCATGTGGTCGCATTTAAATTTAATCAAGACCTGATTAGTAGTTTTTAATTTATCCTAAAAATGGGTAATTAATTCATTTAATCTGAGCAAAGTTTGCAAAAATGAAGCGGTGACGTCGGTTTTTAAAGCTTTGCTTCCGTTTAAATTATCTAAGTTCAAGTATTTAAGTTGCATAAAGATGTATTTATGAAATTAGTTACTTACTAGTAAGTCGTAATACTCGTATACGTTGCTATCTAAGAATTGTCTATCTTTACCTGAAACAATACAAACACATTATTAGTTTTACTTCAATGTTTCACCATTTATAATATTAACTTTATTACCTCCTTCATGTTTATATTTGCCTAGTACTTCAATGTTTGACCATTTATAATATTAACTTTATTATCTCCTCCATGTTTATGTTTGCCTAGTACTTTGTTACCTCCTTCATTTTTATGTTCGTCTAGTACTTCAATGTTTGACCATTTAAAATATCAACTTTATTACCTCCTTCATGTTTATGTTTGCCTAGTACTTTACCGGTAAAAAATCACAAACAAACTAGTGTCGTTTACAAATGATCAACTTTCGCTGGCACAGGTGGACGGAGAGCAGCTGCGGCAGTAAAGAACAAAATTACACGGTGGGCCGTTTCTACGTTTATCATCCGTACTGCAAAGGCGTGCAACTCATTGCCCTCGTCTTTGAGCCCCGAACGATATACTCAGGGAGTGTACAAGTCAAGACTGAATATAGGTAGTTGTCGTCTGCCTGCATACTACATATTCAGCCGCATTGTCTGTATACTGAAACAAAATCATGAGTTTGCTTTTAATTTGAAACATATTCCTGTTTAATTATCATCGAGTATCTCTCCTATTGCATTAAAACTGGTTATAAATAGATATAATTCCAGTGTTATTTAATGTTTTCCTCAAAAATCAGTCTCTAGTCGTATGAAATCACCCAAATAAAATCATTTGCGACACATTATATCTAATTAGTGATAAGGACAAACAACTCAGTATTTTCTTAATGATAACACAATATGCACATACTGATATAAGAAGGTTTCTTACCATTTCTACAAAAATAACGAATATAAATCCAATGTATGCACATATCATTAAAATTATCTATAGAACAGACGATATAAAATAATCAATAAACGGTGTCGATAAGAAGAGATATCAGTTTTTTTATGTTAACTTATCTACGCACAAAATGATAGATAAAAATGCTATTTTATGCACTTAATTATGTGGCCTTAATAATAACGATAATTAGTTAATTATGTGTGTAAATGGACGAGTTAATCTAGACCTAGAGTAATCTAGACAAGTATCTAGGCTTGGGATATCTCTCAATCGGAAATATGCGTATCCTACTAATATTATAAATCCGAATGTTTGTGTGTAAGTGTGTAAGTATGTTTGTTCCCTCTTCACGCTTTAACGGCTGAACGGATTTAGATGAAATTTGAAATGTACATAGATTATACCTAGGATTAACACATAGGCTACTTTTTAAATTGATAATAGCGGGCGAAGCCGCGGGGCACGGCTAGTGATTTATAAAGGGCAATTTGTTAGTACAGAAAGCTCAGACCCTGGTTCTTGTTCTTACCCTTAGCTACGAGCCAATTGCCTATATTTCCTAAAACTAAACTCAAACTATATACATCTATACAGCAAAGCTCTAAGTTACCCACAAGGCATCGAGCTTATAGGTAACTCAAGTACTCAAACCTGGGGGTAGCGTACCCTCAGCACGTAAACCGATTTTGAAGTTTTTTTTTTGTTTGAAAGCTGGTGCTTTCCCTTTGGTACCATTTAAATTTGGTCAAGATCCGGTCAGTAGTTTTTGAGTTATCGTCAATAATTCGTGTTTATATATAGTGTATACATTAATGTGATCTGGGTTCCGAAGATAAAGCGGTGAAGTCGGTTTTTTTTAAGCTTTGCTTGCGGTAGAACATTTTTTTTATTCAAACCTATAGGTAGTTATTTAGTAGTCTTTTACGAGCAGTTTTTAAACTTTCGTCTTCTTACAAAGCAGGATGCACTTATCAAGATAGCCTTTCCACCCGAAAAAAGTTTAATATTAAAAGAGATAAGTGCGCAAATGATATGTCTACTCTTTACTTTTTTTAACTTTTTATTACTTTCAGTGAAAGTGATACGAGTAAGACATGCAGTCGAGTCATGTAGTAATCGCTATCTAAGATTAAAATGCTTATTTGGTTGGCAGACGATGGGGTTAAAAAACTTTAAGAGTTTACATATATATTTATGTCTCAAGACTCTCTGTAAGTTTACTCATAATTGTACTACTTGTTGAAAAGGGGTATTCGTTAGAAGATACAAATACACGGAATCAATAGAAAGTTTACTTTTAAATTATAATACCTGGATGACCGAGCTTTGCGCTGTTATTTTTTTGGTAAAAAAATAATTATCTGGACTCGACCCCCCGGTCGAGTCCAGATAATTATTTCAGGTGGGAAATCGGGCGTTCCCTAAACCAGAAGACCCCTCTTCTGGTTTAGGGAACGCCCGATTTCCCACCTGAGCTGTTATTCCCAAACGACGTTTTATAAAAATGAAACCTAGCTAGATCGAATTTTTGTCCCCCCCCGCATACAAAATGTAATGAAAATCGCTGGAGCCATTTCCGAGATTTAGATTATATATGGATATAATGTATATATACAAGAATTGCTCGTTTAAAGGTATTAGATAGATATTATTATTATATAGATAGCTAGATAGATAAGCGTATAACTACAAATTCTCAAAGAATATGTGGCCCAAAGCTCAGTTAAATTGCTACAAATAAACTTATGAAGGGCGTAAGCAAATGTAAATAAACATAACATTAAAAAGTGAGCATATATGTTTTCTGCTTGTTTCAGGTATTGTTGAGAAAAGGCTTGTGAATACTAAAGAACACGGTTTTTTTTAAAAGCTTAAGAAATAGTAACGATACAATACAATACAATACAATAACTCTTTATTGACACCAAAAGATAAATACAGCTTACAGAGAAACTTATAAAATAAAGGTACAATGGGCGGTCTTATCGCTAACGATTTGGTAGGACAGCAATGACAGTCACTGTTTTTTTACCTATATTGTATCAGGGTCTGTCTCAAAAAAAGACTACATAATATATAATTATATATCCGTTAAATTCTATTCTTGAACAAAAAATTATAATTATTGAGGAAAAAAGTTATAAGCAATTCATCGCCAAAGACTTTCTCTGTTAGGCAAAATGTAGGTTTCAGTTCGGGCGAAGTACTTGCATGGCCAATATAAAAAATGGTGGGTAGCGTTTTGTTTTGATCACACGATCTCTACCGACGCTTTCGTCCTGGTGGTCAAAAAAATAAGCTAACACTTCTTAGATTTGTAAGTAGAGATTTAGAGTGTTCCAAGTGTATTCGCGTAACAGTCAAAATCGAGATAGAAAACAAACTTAACACTACGGATATTACTTTAGCTACAAAATCCTTGATTCGAACCCACCCATAGACAGCACCGACCATAGAAAAGAATATACTGCACCTACTCAAATGACAGATGGATTACGCAACACCATAGAAGGTATCTTACCAAACCGGCTTCTTATTACAGAGAAATTTATTTAATTGATGGTAGCTTTAATTAAACGCGGCTCTGATTAAATAATAGTTACTTGGTAAGTTGTAAAGATTTTTGTATAGCTGTGCTATCGGTTATAGCACCTGATGGTAAGTGATGTCGGCCTAAATGGGAAAAGGCACTTACCCGCCTCGTCTCAAAATTCAAATTCGTTTATTAACATAGGCCCGAAAGAGGCACTCGTCAAAGTTAATGACTCTACTGCCAGATTCGCAAAATTACAGCCTCTCCTCTCTAAATACTCTCTTCTAATCTGCAGTGGGGTCACTGGTGGAGAATCAGGGGGCACTCCGCCAGCTGGCATAGACCTTCACATCTGGAGGGTGGACTTTATTGAGCAAGGACCTACTATATGTCCGACTGTATGTACAACTCTTATAGCAAGATCGTATTTGCTCCAAACTCAATAAAATTTCGAATTAAGATCTTTTTTTAACCGCTACAAGGCTTTAAGGCAAAATTAAAAAAAAAACAGAACTAGGGTTGATTTGAAGTATCTCTCCAGATACGGTTAGGAGACTCAAATATTTTTTCGCTTTCTTTATAGTAGAGAAAGAAACTCCGATTGAGATGATTTTTGTAATATGAATTTTTTCTCTTCAAGATACATTTGTGTTTCTGGTTCAGGGTGTGATTATGTTTGTGTTGAGAATGTTGACATAGTTTACACGTTTCGGTACAAAATAATAACTGAGATATAATGAGATGAATAATAAAAACTATATGGTCCTAAGAGATGAAGTCGTAAAGAAGTTGCTGGTAGCAACCGATTGCGAGAACCAAGTGTTAACTCATTTAGTGATGTGAGAAATGTTTATAGCGACTTAGATGAGTGTTGTGTAACTTGATGGTGTCTGTTATTTTAGTGAAACTAGAACTTGTACTATTATTCTGAAATGTGTACGAGAAGTTAGTCTATGAATTAAGTTCTTAGATACAAAATATAGTCTTACTTTTATAACATTATTGATTATTAGAACCATTAAAAGCTGATTTGATTATACTTGAATGAATAACATCATCACCATGCAAAGTTCCAACAACAGTCTTTACGGGCAATGACGCGGACAAACGATACCTAGTAATTATAATAAAATACAATAGGGAATACGCATAATTATAAAGCATTTAATAATTTGTTTGCGTTAATATATTCTAGGTCTAAAACAGTGACTTTGATGTCCTACTAAACTTCTATTTTCCAACATAGTTCTTTTTTACCGACTTCCCAAAAAAGGAGGAGGTACTCAAGTCGACTGTATTTTTTTTATGTGTCTCATAACTTCTCTCCACGTGAGCCGATTTCGAAAAATTTTTTTAGTTTGGAAGATGTTGCTTTCTAATTGGTCCCATTTAAATTTGATCAAGATCTGATCAGTAGTTCTTGAAATATCGTCAATAATGTCTATTTTGTGACGAATAATGCGTACTTTGACGATGTTCTGGTTTACCCGACTTCAAAAGTTATCTCACAACTTCTTTCGTTGTGAGCCGATTTTGATGATTCTTTTTTTATTTGAAAGCTGGTGGATCAAGGTTCCGATGATAAAGCGGTGAAGTCGGTTTTTTAAGCTTTGCTTGCGTTTAATTATAAAACGGTTTTGTACTCAACGTGCAAAGTTCTTTACAACGATACCCCACACGACCAAATAAAACTAAATGCCTCTGAAAGACGCATGGACGGACCAAGTGTTGAACCACCCATGTTAATTTGGAGATCTCGCTTCGCGCGGTCAGCAACTGACTGTAGTCAAATATGATTAATTCAAAAACAAAAGTTTCCAAACGGAGCAAAAAGTACATTAACGTCCCACCAATTATCATACAACTCTAGTTAAACAACGGTTGGTCAACATGCTTTATTGAATAACGAAACAGTGGTATATTAATCACAAAATCGATTTACTGCAACCGTCGGTGTATAATCATCAGACCACATAATATTTAAAATTGAATCAGCGGAGCAATTTACGGTAATGGCCATAGGTAATTAGCCTGGTGTTGTCAATCCCGGGCAATTTGCTGGTTTCCCGTGAAAAATATAGCTGACGCCTTTCTCGTGTTTCTCAGTTTTCACATGCTTCCTTTTGTTGGGAAAGCGGCTTGCTGAGTAGAGACTAATTATATCATTCACTTAAAGTAGCTTTTAATCGGATTTTTTAAACTAATTTTTCACGTAAGTTTTATCGATAGCATCACGAGGAATAATTTGATCAAACTCGCACACATTTTGAATTATTACGATGAAATTAAATCGGGAATTAGAGTGACCTACGCGTTTTCGATGATCGACAATGATGATGATATGTAAAGCCAAACTTTTGGGGCATTTACTAATCGAAAGATAAAATATGTATTTTATCTTTCGATTCACAGTCTCAGGCCTAAATTTTATTTACGCTTTCACATTCCCTGCTAAGATCGATGATTTGTGTCGTGGGTGCGGGAAACATTCACATCTCATACACAATCACAACCAGAACCAGAAACACCAATTTTTCTTGGGGAGAAAACAAGGCGAAGGCACACCCAACTGAGCCAACGGACAGTTCAGTTAATTAATAATTAAACGCAAGCAAAGCTTAAAAAAACCGACTTCACCGCCTTATCATCGAAACCTTGGTCAGATTTAATGTATAAACACGCATTATTGACTATAACTCAAAAACTAGAGATCAGACCTTGATCGAATTTCAATGGGACTACATAAAAAGCACCAGCTTTCAAATAAAGAAAGAATCATCAAAATCGGCTCACAACGAAAGAAGTTATGAGGTAACTTTTGAAGTCGGGTAAACGAGAACATCGTCAAAGTACGCATTATACGTCACAAAATAGACATTATTGACGATATTTCAAAAACTACTGTTCAGATCTTGATCAAATTTGAATGGTAATGAGGTAACAAACATAAAAAAAAATTTTGAGAATTCGGTAAAAATAGCGCTATATACACATATATCAAATATTCTTACTATATACTTAATAAGCTTAGTAGCGTAATCCCGTCCTCATTCCACCTTAGTCTATTCATACATTACAATGCCAGAATATCAGGGCGGTCATTGTTGCCAGCAAGAATAGCTGGCATTTGCTTGCCCCACATTGACTTTATCGTTTGTAATGACAATAGACAGGTGGATAGCATCTAGCGTTGCGTCTATCTCGGGGGGTCGGGTCTATTTAGTTCATAATCGAAATGTCAGGAAGCAGATGAAGTCAAGTCGTAAATTTAGAAAGAAAATGTAAACAAAAATACAATTGTAGCGACGTCGTTAAATAACAGTTAGACAAAGATTATTAAACCAATTGATAGGACATATGGCTAATTTTTCTTCATAACAAAATTACTCAACGCTATTTACACTCATCTTAAGCAACTCCATGACATCATATTTTTCGGGAAACACCGTCAATCTTTTCATCTATTCCTTTCTAATACCAAAGTTATTTGTTTACTGTGATCCAAAAATACAAATCTTTTATTACATAAACTCTTTCACACTCACAGACCGACATTTAATGACTTGTGTCGTAGATGCCAGTAACTCACATCACACACACAATCATAACTAGACGCAGAAACTAAAATTCCCGAAGGAAGGAAAATTGTACTCCTGCGAGAAATCGATCCTAGGACTCAGAGAGCAGAGACCAGTCCACTGCGCCAAGTGGTTCGTCTAATCCTACTAATATGTATTATAAATCCGAAAGTTTGTGTGTAAGTGTGTATGTAAGTATTTTTGTTCCCTCTTCACGCTTTAATGGCTGAACGGATTTGGAAGAAATTTGGCATACATAGCTTATACCTAGGATTACCACTTATGCTACTTTTTAACGTGATAATAGCGGGCGAAGCCGCGGGGCACGGCTAGTTGTTCTTATAAGTTTCTTCGCAACCTTTACGCATTCCCTTCACCTCACGACAATCATATAACAAATATTGATCCTACGGTACCGGAACAGCTCAATACACGAGCTGTCACCTGCCACTTACCACCTCGTTACAAGGCCAGAGAGGGTAACAGTACTTGTAAGCTTTTTGAACATTTACCGTCTTATTATCGCAGTAACTTAAAAATGTATTTTTGTGTCTTAATAAAAGTTATGATGTTAGTTTTTCCGGCACCCACGACCTTCAAACTTGGTGTGCGGCTGTGAGTGTGCTTTTAGGTATTTCGGACAGAGTATATTCTTTTCTATGCGCTTAGGCATATACGACGGTGATTAATATTTAGTCGATCGTTCATTTGATTTTTCACGTTCATTGGTATTTGACGCTTCTTATTTTTTGAAGTGACGCTTCCTATGGGAGGCCTTTAAAATTCTGATCTGTAACCTTCTTGTGTGATTAAAAGGGGTTAAAGGGGTGGAGGTAATACAAAACTTTTACATCTATCGTGTGCCTTCCACAAACTCTGTTTTTTTTTTATTAATTATTTTTTGTTTGACCCCAATCCCATCTGATGGAAAGTGGTGATGCGGCAGAAGATGTAGCATGCTTGCCTAGAGGGTACCTATTCACTCTTGACTTGAAAACTCCCAGGCTATACCGTTCGGAAAACAAAGACGAGAGCAATGAATTCCTCTTTCGGTGTACTGATCTTTTTAATTGTTTGTTAGTTGTTTGTTATAAGTCTTTGTAACATGATTAAATAAATGAACTTTAAAATAAATAATATGGTTTAAATAACAGATCCGTATAACCACCGTATAAGAGGTGAAGCCGGCATTCCTCTGTCGGCCCTCGGCATTTCGATCAAGACTAAAAATTACAAGCAATTAGAGAGGCCATTGACCCCACGCTTAGATGATATAAAGCTTACGTGCAGGTAAACTCATATAAGGCCCTACAATGGATAAAGACGTTGTATTTTGTATTAGAGACGGAATGATAATTAACTTAATTTTGGGTAGAATCGTGCTAAAATGTAGATTTAGATGCAGAGTTCTTAGGATCATAGTGGAACAAAGATGAGATCTTGAAGTGTAACTTTGTAAAACAAACTTGACCTTTGCTTTCTTGCTGGTGATGTGAACCAAAGATGCGAAACAAATCCCGTTGGCTAAGTTGGGTGAGCGTTCGCCTTCTAAGCAGGGGTATCGGGTTCGATTCCCGGCGGGAACACAAGTTTTCTCCCCAAGGAAAATTTGTGTTTCTGGTTCTGGTTGAGATTGTGTGTGTGTGATGTGAATGTTTCCGGCACCCACGACACAAGTCATTGAACTTAGTGTGGGGCTGTGAGGTGAAAGCGTTTATGTTTTATTAAATCTGTTCTGCATTTGGAAAAAAAAAATGTGTGTAATTGTGATAATGTGTATGTTCGTTTTCTCTTCACGCTTTAACGGCTGAACAGGTTTAGAATATACATAGCTTATATCTAGGATTAACACAGGCTACTTTTTAAATTGATAAAAGCGGGCGAAGCCGCGGAGAACGGCTAGTATTCAATAAAACCCTTGCACTTTTTAATAAACAAAAATAAAATAAACTATTGCGCGTGTTCACCTTCTAAGCAGCAGGTATCGGATTCCCATTGAAAACACAAGTTTTCTCTGCAATGGAAATTTGTGTTTCTTCTTGGTGTGATTGTTTGTGTGATGTGATTGTTTTAGCACCTACTACACAAGTCAACGAACCTAGTGTGGGGCTTCGAAGCTTTGACTCGAGTATCTTTGTATGATTTTCTACCGACTTCACAAAAAAAAAATTTTTTATATGTTTACTTCATATTATTATCTTCCTCCCACGTGGACCGATTTTGATATTTTTGTTTGAAAGCTGGTGCTTTCCTAATGGTCCCATTTAGATGGTTACAATTTGGTCAAAATTTGATCAGTAGTTTTTGAGATATCGTCAATAATGCGTTACGTTGAATTTAATCAAGGTTCCAAAGATGAAGCGGTGAAGTCGGTTTTTTTAAGCTTTGCTTGCGTTATGTTTTATTTTAGTCGAATTTTAATCTAAATATCGTTGTAACATAAATTGCTACTTATATCTTTAAATATATATAACTCAAAGGTGACTGACTGACTGACTGACATAATGATCTATCAACGCACAGCCCAAACCACTGGACGGATCGGGCTGAAATTTGGCATGCAGGTAGATGTTATGACGTAGGCATCCGCTAAGAAAGGATTTTGATTAATTCTACCCCCAAGGGGATAAAATAGGGGATGAAAGTTTGTTGTACTTCTTAACGCGAGCGAAGCCGCGGGCAAAAGCTAGTATAACTATATAACATTTTGTCTTATCTTATCGTAATCGAGATTTTCCAAAACTTTCCTGAGGATTATAAAAGGCAGTGTTGATTGCTTGATAAAATTAGTACAAACACATCAATCAAAACTTTATCAGGATGGATAATTTAGATAAGTCGAAATAAGCTTCTTTATATATTTTTTAATTAATGCAATAATTATAATCCTGAGTTACAAATACACCTTCTTCGACAATGCGGAAGCCACACATGCAATGACGCAAATAAAATCAAATTAGTATCGATATTATATTTCTTCAATAATAATTAACTAAAAACGAAATCAAAACTAACCAAAAATAACTATAACTAGATATAAATATGTACAAAACTTAATCTAATAGACCGCTGCCAGTTGGCAACGTTGAATGGCAATGCTCAATCTCTGTCCTATTTGCCAGCATTTTGATCACGAGTTGCTGAAAATTTTTTAATTATATATTTTTTTATTAGTTACAGAAAATGCGTTTGTTTATCCACCGACTGCTAGAGGAAAAGGCAAGTGTCTCAAAAAACAATCTCCCTTCTAAAAGTCGTACATATAAAGTAGCCAATCTGGATAAATGAATGAACTGCCCCTTGGCATGAGTGCGCGCGTTCGCCGTCTAAGCCCCCTGCTTATTGGGTTCGATTCCCGACACAAGTTTTCTTCCCAAGGAAAATTTGTGTTTCTGTTTCTAGGTATGATTGTATGTGAGATGTGAATGTCTCCTACATCCACGAGTCATCGAACTCTGTGGCTGTAAGTGTGAAAGCATTTATGCTTTTATTAATCGGATAGTTCAAAAAACATCCAAATTAAAAAGTATACTTGCAAACGCATCCGACAAATCAAGCTCCATTGTGTAAACAGCGACGCTACACCATCTCTTGGTGGTAATTGAGGGTGCTCACCATTTCCTAGAGTTGCCATAATAGGCGAGACCAGCAACCAGTCTGGTAGCATTGCGGGGAAAAAACTTATTAGCATCAGAGCTGGGGGCACTGACTGGACATGATCGACAACACGATAATTCGATAAAAATAAACCCTACAAGATAATGATTTTGTTTCTGAGTTTTTGTAAATTTGATTATGCGAGTTTGTGAAAAAGGTTTACCCGTTGATTACTTGTCTGGATAACTTTGTTGTAAATGAGATTTGTAATCAACAATAACAGACGCATTTACACTCACCGCCCCACACTAAGGTTAAAGACTTCGTGGATGCCGGAAACATTTACATCTTAAACGCCATCACATTCAGAACCCGAAGCACAAAGCGGAAAATGTTATTGTGCTGGCTTTTAAAAAATGAAACCTAGCTAGATCGATTTATCGCCCCCGAAACCCAATTCAAATAAAAGATTTAACAAGGGTTGTCCCAAAAGTTCAAAGACTTTAATAGCGGTTACAGAAAATATTCACATAATACACAACGACTGAGTAAGTAAGTAACTTGCTCCCACCAGGATTTAAACCCAATACCGACAGTACAGACGTTGCACCCAATACTTCATTAGCGGACATTTAACGATGAAAAAGACTCCCTTTTCCAAATATTATGTATTTTTGATAGCATAATCCATTCACTCGCAATAAACAAAACAATTTATAAAATAAATAGTATATTTTATATCCGGTATCATTGAGCTATATCCGAGCATTTATCTTCGAGTCGATAAAGATCTCGTTCGTTTTACAGTAGCATGATTACATTAAGCGAAACGTAACAGACACTATGTACATACATATTTTATCTTATCAGTATCACGATTTCGTACTTATTGAAATGCTATTGGACAAAGACATATTCTCATTTTATGATAAGTATGCGTGTCACTGTCATTAACTGCCAAAATGTCTGAACATATCGATCAGAAAATGAATGGGCCCTAGGAATGTACCTTGCGGGACACCCGTTCAATAATGTATCAAGAATATTAGTTGTTGCCAATTAGTACGAATAAATATGTACATTACATAAATAAACTCAAATTGTGTAAGAGATAACTTGATGCTGTTACGTAAAAAATCAGTATGTTCACACACTTCACACTGGTATATATGATTGATACAGTCGAAGGCCTGTTTCCAACTCCGTGATTATCGTTTCTTGAATCGATAGTAAAATTCATTTTACGGCGGTGATATTTTTTACGTCCTCTTGTAATGTATTTCCTAGTGTGTTGTTTAAATTGGAGAGTAATGCAGTGCAGTTAGCGGTGCAATCAGCGGGCTAAAATAGCTGGAATATTTAAACGAAACTGCGGGTAAAAGCGGTCTGTATTACAGAAATTATGTTTGTGTCTGTCAGTCAGCGGTATCTGCGGTCTCGGCTTCCGCATTGCGCGTGCGCCGGCGGGCTACACGCATGTAGGGTTACCAAAAGATGGGATTTGGTCTGACTTTTTTTATCCTCGGTAGACAAGCTTTTGACCACTATCTCACCTGATCTACCTGATTTTTTATATCTGATTTTTTTATTAATTATTAAGTTTCTATAATCTTGAACTGCCCGCTAGCGTAGTTGGAACTAAAATTCGGTAACTATATGTGCTTTCTACGCAGAGTGTGCTGGTCTCGATTCATGGCGGAACCACACATTTTCACACCAAGGGATTTTTTGTTTCTGGTTATGGTTGTGGTGGGGTGTATGTTGTCAATGTTTCCGGCACCCATAATACAAGTTTTTGAACTTAGTGTGGAGCTGTTAAGGCTAAAGCGTTTATTTGTATAAAAATAAAAATATTTGCAGGAAGTTACTGATTATTTCGTGGTCCACCGAAAAAAGTCCACCGAAGTGGGAAAGTATTTTGTACACCGTTTAACTATTATCTCACCTGTACATATGGTCCAGGATGTTTCGGCAAGCCTATAACGGGCCTGGCTTTCGTGGATGATGACTGGAACACAGTTTAAATTTGGGGGTAAATTAAAGCTGTACTTCGGTAGCGAGCCAAACAAACATTAGATAATCTTCTGCCACCGTGGAGCCGAAAAGGATTCAAAATTTTGTCAGAAGTCATTCGACATTTGAGACAACAGAGAATGTTTTTTTATCCCAATAGGTAAGCATTTGACCACATTCAAAAGTCACTTAAACCTACTTAAACGAATAAAAAAAGCTGAATGTTTTGTTTCAGGATAAAAGGTCGAGACATTACAAGGGAATTTCTTCGGGATTTCTCAGATTTGCACGTGTCAAGTGGTAACCCTACGCTCAGAAAGAAACACTATTTTGTTTGTAGATATTATTATTATGTAGATTATTGTAGATAATAGTGTAGTGTCGGGTATTGCTTTAGGGTCACTGTTTGGATCACGAACGGTAAATTACCTAGAAGAAACCTTATTTATAGATATAATGACACCGCAACATTCATCATCGTCATCATTAGCCTGCAAATGTAATAGACGTGTTTCAAAGTTTGACATTCCTTATTCAAAGTTATGTGCATGCGTATTTTTAATGACTAATTGCATCCAATTTACAAATTAGGTTTTAAAGTTTCTTATTTATATTTATTTCGATTTCCTCAGAATTATAATCAAAAATTAAACCTTAAAATTACGCATAGGTAATGTCCAAAATATTTAATTAAATAACCCACCCCTGACTGTACCCGGTACAAAGGAGGCCATGACACTGGCAGCATTTCCACGCTGGATAGCAATGGCAAGCCTTTTCACCAGAAGCGACCCGGAGCGGGAGTCATCATTCTTTTCCCTTATCAGGCGCCTTCTCGCGGACCAAATTTTTGGCTCCGGTCCCCCAACACCTCATGGTCTTTACGGGTACAAAATTAAAATGTGGCTCCGTTGATTTGAATTATGAATAGTTAATGTATTATTTTATAAAACGATATGAATGTGTACTAGACGAGCAAAATTGTATTTCTTTTTTTCTTTGACTAAAAAACACAAATTACTTTTTCATATTTTTTCATACCAACACGCTAGCCACTTTTCACCACTATCTCACATGATGGCAAATGATGATGTGGTCGAGAATGGCAACACTATATAGGTATAGAAAGACTAGAAAGACATGTTCTGGAAGAACATTATTTTTTACTGCTTAAACTTTATTAATACTTCAGAAAAACAATAAATTTTACAACGCTTTACTATTTCCGGGATAATCTTAAAACAAAGATTGAGTTCGATAAAATGTCCCGAAGCAATAAAACCTCGTATAAAACACGTTTTTGATTCATTTTGATGAACAAATTGAGGTAGATTATTATCAGATCCGGTTAAAAAGAAAACTGTGTTGAAAACACCATTACGTCAAGTATATCTGGTAGAAAACAGGCGGACACCTGATATTGTCGTTACAAAAGCTGCGCGCGCGCAGCGTGAAGCATTATTAGAGTAGAACGGTATATGTATACCTGTATAATGTATACCAGTTTCATAAATACATACCCGCATGATTTTCACAGTGTTGCCATGCAAATTACCAATGTCCCACTTTCTATTATCGTTTTGTTCGAGCCCAAGTGAAGACATTAGAAATTATAGGACTGCATAATGATTTATTGTTACTCCGCCTAATTGGGAAGCCATTAATATTTATTAGGTTTGCTGGTTTGCGTGTTTTTGCTCGTTCCTCACTTCCTATGTTATGTAGGAGTATTAATTAGATTGAGTGTAAATTAGCGATTAAATAAGAAAAAGTTCTTTCATAATTACTGATTCGTTTCTCACGCTTGGTTAGAGCAGCTTCCTTGTTAAAAAAATAGTTTTTTTAACAGATCTATTATTACATGTATGTTTTACTGTACAATAAGTAGCTAATTAAAAACGTAACCTTATTCTGTTATAAAGCAATTAGAACTTTACATAACAATTAGAGCAGATTTATATAACGGAGTTTTATAAAAACTTTGTACTCATTTGTATAACAAATTTTATTTTTAACGACTGTCTGTTAGTACGTCCTATAAACACTTGATCCCTTTTACGCATACCCATTTGGTCCCATTCAGTATAATAAATAAATAAAAATACACTTATGTTTTGTTTGAGATTCAATTATTTTACAAAAAAACAATAGTAGCAGTTTAAAATTAATTATGTCAGTAAAACTCAGTTTTCCATCTGTTAATTCAAAATGCAGCCATTATAGGCGGAGTAATTCGTTTCAAAAATAAAAAAATGCCGTTGACGATTTTTTTTTAAATTCTGGCTGAACAAACGTTCTTCATTTAACCAGTTTCACGCAAAAAAATATTTATCAATTTATAGTTTATAAAATGAGCCATAGTCAGCAGTCGCAGTGAAATTAAAATATAAAAAAGTCATTATCTAGTCATAGTCAAGTCAAGTAGTACTACTCACGCACTAGTAAAGTAGTACTAACTAGAACTTCTTTTTGAAGTGAAAATCACGTTTTTAAACTTTGATGATTGCCTACACTCGTGTACGTTGACGAACTATTAACGACTAATAATCCACTATTAATAAACATGAAAAATCCAAGAATTACAAATTTTCAAAAAAAAAAAATTTACAACGCCATTTTTTTTAGTTCCGCGCCAAAAACCGCAATTATCATTTTGTATTATTTGCCAAAACCGATTTTCTTCAAATTTTATTATGTCATAATTTAGAAATGGACTCGTATCTGTTTAATATCACGATAAGAAAACACGATCCGTATAAATTAAGATTTACATACGTTATATATGTTATAATGACGATGAAATAGACTGTTTCATATTATATGAATAAAGACATTTTTAATCTTGTAAAAAAGATCAGCGAAATCTTAAAAATATATCATAATAGTATTAAGCGTGTTGACACTGCATACATTAGCTTAAATTATACGAAAATATATAATTTTATAGTCCTACTTTACATTGTTATCAGCTGGTTCTATCACCACGTGATGCGCCGGCGCACCGCGGTCGATTTGCAATGGCGGCAAATGTGGACATTATTTATACATTAAAGGATATCATTAAAAGCGCATCAAGTATACAGTTCCCGTCAAGTTGTTACAGTTTTGTGTCAAGTTGTTACAGCAAACTATAGTAGATGCAATAACTCAATGACATTTAAAACTGATAAAGGCTGTAGTCAAATTCTTAAAAAGAATTCATAGTTGTTTGCGCATCAGCTTTCTTAGCAGCGGGTATTGGGCTCGATTTCCAGTGGGAATACAAGTTTCTCACCAAGGACAATTTGTGTTTCTGATTTTGGATGTGATTGTGTGTGTGATTTGATTGAAGCGCCCAAGATACAAGTCATCCGACTTAATGTGGGGCTGTGAGTGTGAAAACTGTGTTTTTGGCGTTTATTAAAACTTAAACGATTCGAACATAGAAATTCTTGACTCGCAATTCAAGTGCGTGTGAGTTTTCATGGTCCTTCGATCCGGATAAAATTTAAAAGTTTTAATTTATTTTAATTATCATTAAGTTTAAACTTTACAATAATGAGCTTGCTGTACAAACTAGTTCTCTAAGTAACGTTCAGAGTAAGCAATGTAAAACAAGATGTTAGTAAGTTGCATGTAAGAAAGGATGGTAAAATCTCAACCGTGTGTTAATGAAGTCGAAGAATAGTAAGTTATAACTTGTACTTAGAGTTAAGATAGATGTGATAATTTGAATAACAAGGATGTAATAAATTTGACAAATGAATGTGAAAATCTTCACGGATTACGGATATAATATATTATTAATTAAATAATGTCATAAAACCCATAAAAATACATATTTTATTATATATATTAAACAATTTTATTTAGGAAATAAAATCGCTTGATGTGGCGTTTGAACCCGCGGCCATAGTGTCATGCCCTATTGCTCTAAACGCTGAGCTACTTAAGCCCTGCCTGAACCGACGAAATTATCCTTTCGATGAATATATTCCAGGATAATTTCGTCGCTTCAGGCAGGACTTGAGTAGCTCAGCGGTTAGAGCAATAGGGCATACCCTATGGCCGCGGGTTTAAACCCCGCCGTCAAGCGATATTTTTTCCTTTCTAAATGTATTATGCTAAAAAGTAAAAAAAAAATATTGAATTTTTTTTTAATCTTAGGTACGCGATCGAACCTCGCGGCCGGCGATAATTTCATGTTTGGTTTCTAACGACGAGCGATCGAATTGGCATCTTACAAGATGGCGTGTAGGCAAATTAGAAAGAACAAAACATTTTCTTGTTTTATGCGTCGATAAACGATTAATAGTCAACTAAAATGAAAAATCGCAGAAAAATCACTGTGAAAAAATATTAATTCATCCAATGAAAATGAAATAAAAGAATTAACATTTTCTGTATCTTAAACGGATTTGGCAAGAACATAGTAATTTTGAGTAATAAATGTAAAACGCAGCATATTGGCAATACTCAGTGCCGACTAGATCGGAACCAGTCTAGATTCCCACCACAAGACACAAATTACTCAAGTCAGGTTGCTTCATAGCGCCCTGCTAAGTAACCTTGCTAGGACTGTAAGGTTTGTGCATAGCGCATTGAAAATCATAAGTTATAGCTCAGGTACTTGAAGATATTTATACAAAATCTTATATAATAATAATAATAAATATTTATTCACAAAAATAATATAGCATATGACATAGTACATAAAGAAAAACTTAAAATTAAGTAAAATTATAAAATATGGCAAATCGGTTTAGATTTTAGAATAAAATTCCTAAAATTGTAACTGAATTACTACTTTATTATTCTTCTGAATTACTAATTCATTAAAAAGCTTATTATAAAACGAATGACTACATTAATGACAATATATATAAATTACCGTGCCCCGCGGCTTCGCCCGCTATTATCAAGTTAAAAAGTAGTCTATGTGTTAATCCTAGGTATAATCTTTGTACATTCCAAATTTCATCAAAATCCGTTCAGCCGTTGAAGCGTGAAGAGGGAACAAACATACTTACACACACACAGTCTTACACACAAACTTTCGGATTTATAATATAAGTAGGAGTAGGATGAAAAAATGCGCTGTCGGGTTTCTTGCCAGGTTCTTCTTGAGAGGCTGTAATTTTGCGAATCTGGCAGTAGAGTCATTAATTTTCATGAGTGCCTCTTTGGGGCCCATGTGAATAAACGATTTTGATTTGATGTGATAAAAAATATGCGAAAATAATAAAGTAACGATAATGTTTTATATTAATATTTTGAGGCGATGCGTTAGCAAAACGCTTACTTATTTGGTTGAACGTATTAGCATTGCAATTCAGAGTCGCAATGCCGCCAGCATGATGGGAACGCTACCCACGCCCCCCGTTATGAGCTTGAGCACTTAAGTTGCTTTTTTATGCCAGAAAGCTTATATAATTACAGCAGATTTTTTATACCTAGAAGCTCGATGCCTTATAGGTAACTTAGGTCTTTGCTGTATAGATGTATATAGTTTTAGTTTAATTTTAGGAAATATATATGTATATATATACATAAATAAAGGCAATTATAATCAAGAAATGAGATAGAAAGAAAGTACATTCGTTCTAACTATTTATATACTTGATATCGATGTTAAATAAAGTGTAACGTTCTCGCTCTAGAACAAATTAACTATTTAAAATGTTACGCGGTGTGTATGTTTATATAAGTAAAGGTTATTATAGCTTATCCTTCAATAAGCTGCCAGGTTTAAATCGCTTAAGAATCCTAGTTGCCCAAGTCGGGTAGTTCTAAAACTAATTTTAATATCTTAAATTGCTTCATTCTGTGATTCGATCGTGGGTATCGTGAACTGAGTTTAGAACGCCGATTGGTCTTTCAAAAATTCTAAAAGAATATTGTTTCTTCAGAACTAATACTTACCAAGTAATAACAAGACAAACTACACGTTATTAATTTATGGTTAATATACCTTTAGTTCGCTCAAAGCGTTCCACTTCTACGGTTACCAGCGAAGGAGTGGAATTCATTGCCTGCGTCTTTGTTCCCTGAACGGTGCAATCTGGGTGTCGTCAAGTCTAGAGTGTATAGGTACCTTCTTTCCGGCCGCATCGTCACTTTCTTTTTGATGAGATAGTGGTCAATTGCTTGGCTATCCAACATAAAAAAATATTTCTTTTTTTAACAATTTTTTTTTTGCTATTTTTTAAATAAAAAAGCAATAACTATGTAAGTACCGCCTTAAAAAATAACGGTTTCCAATGAATAACCTAGTTTTTTGTTACATAATTTAGCATAAAAGATGTTCAATAAAACAAATCGACCGCAACGACCGGCCGGGTCGCAAGTGTCATAACTCCAAATTCACGTAAAACCGCGCCAACTCAATAACGGGTTAACGTTATAATTAAATAATAACAATAACGCGCCAGTTACAACGATTTATAACAATTACGCAAGCTATAAAGACTTATTGAACAACAGAAAAATGTGAATGGGCGTAAATTACCCGAGACGTACGACGGACCGCCATTTTGTACGTAATCATCTCGTAATTTCTCAATTTTAAGGAAATTATTCATCTGACCATGGCAGACTTTTAATTTTATAAGCGTGTGAATTTTTAAGAATATATATTTTACCCAACTGGCAAAGATTTAGATTCAAGAGAAGGATTTTTTCGTGCGTATCTTGTATATGTGTATTTGTAAAATTATTTATTACCTTGTATCTTCCAAACGCCTGGATGGATTCGACAGTTAAGATATCGTTATATTCGTCTTAAAAACCTAAGTGTCCTTGGATAGGTGTTTGAAAAATAAATGACGGATTTTTGGCGCAAAAAAGTAATACGTTAATAAAAAAAAATTACAAAACCTATCGAGTAGTGTATTAAAATTAATAAAATTAAAAGGGGATTACGTCAATATACATAAAAAGTAGGTTCACATTGTTCCTTACTGGATTTTTAAAATTTTTAGTACATTGGCTTGGAAGGAAATTATTCATTTCATCAAGATAGACATTTATATTTTTTTTAATTAATGAGAATGCGTGTGAATTTATAAGAATATATATTTTTTCTGGTTTTATAACTAGGAAACTATTGCGTTGATGTTAACGGACTTCCTTTCATTCGATACGAGAAGAAAATTACAACAAATCTATGCATACTTTTACCATATATTAATGTTATTATCGTAACTTATGTACAGGATACATATCATTTGTATGTTAAACTAAGCAACCAATCACATTTAACAAGTTGACGTCTTAATTTTTTAACATCATATCTCATAATAATAGGAAACTAGTTTTCAATATCTAAAAAGATTAGGCATAATCTCAAAACAAGAGGTTTTTTGCCGCGAAAATAAAAAATGGCGTTGTCGATTATGTTTTAATTTTTCAACTGGTAATTCTTCGAGTGTTAATGTATAATAAAAACGATTATTAACCGTTAATACTTACGTGCATAAGTGTAGGCAAATCATACAAAGTTGAAAATACATGATTTTCGCTTTCGCTTCAAATCTCCAATAGAAGTTCCAGTAAAGTTTCTACCACTTTACTAGGACATGACTTGACTATGCCCTTGACTTGGACTTTTAATATGAAATACACTTAAAATTATTATTAGATACTCAAGTATCATTTTGGCTTCGCAATCTTGTGCATTTAGCCAGTGTCAACACTGGCTAAATGCACAAGATTGCGAAGCCAAAATTAATAGAAAAAAAAGTTCTAGTAAAGTTTCTACCACTTTGTTAGGGCATGCCTTGACTATGTCTGGAACTTGACTCTTTTACTTTGACTGTGACTAAGACTTCTGATTCAAAAGTGTCATACCCTTGTAATGTTTTATTGCTTGACACTGCCTAAAAGCACAAGAATGCAGAGCCTCAGCAATCTAATCTCAAAAAGGGTGTCCAATCAAAATATATTTTAATAAACTAAGTGTCGAATTAACTTCTAAACGTATTAATCAGGTAATGTATTTAAATATACCGTGCTTCAAACCACTTAGCAAGATCCGCTCCGCTCAACACCTTACAAAGAAAAATAAAAGTAAATCGCATATAGTAGGATCAACTTGCTGATTGCGTATCTCTAGACGGCAAATAAACTGTAAAAAATATGCTCTTTAATATATTTAACGATGACAAAAGCGATTAAGCGATGTATCTATCGCAATAAGTTGTCGATGCTTTACTTTGTTATTATTTTTGTAAATTAATATTTTGTAGCGGATTATCGATTTGTCCTATCTATACTAATATTATAAAGAGGTAAAGTTTGTTTGTTTGTTTGTTTGTTTGTTTGTTTGTTTGTTTGTTTGTTTGTATGTAAAAGGTAATCTCTGAAACTACTGATCCGATTCTGAAAATTCTTTCACTAATAGATAGCTACACTATCACTGAGTGTCATAGGCTATGTTTTGTCGGGATAGAAGTTAGTTATCAGTTCGAAATAATAATATTCGTAAGACAAGTCGGAGAAAAATTTGCTAACTTTCCGCTTTATCGGCGTACGCTGACTAAACGGTAAGACATAGTTGAATACAATGTATGGCAAAAATGTTGGCCTTTATGAGTTTTACAAAAAAGTCCGCGACAGCATATATCTAACATGTATGTATAGCTCAGAAAAAATACTTTTCTTTGTTAAAAATCTGAAAAAAAAGCGGCTTATGTTTAGTTGGCTTTTTGAGACATTCAGTATTAATCCTTATCAAAATAAACTATTTTATCGTCTTACGTAGTTCATGTAGATACATTTTGCTTTTTACTGCATATAATTTGGATAAATAGTCTATGAGAAATCGTGAAATTAGTTTCACGGGAGCCCGCCCGTGAACGGGACGGGTCAGAAATGTACCGCCACGTACTACGAATTCCTGCACATTAAAAAATAGCGGCTTCTATTTCGTTGGCTTTTTTTAAGTATTTAATATTAATCCTTATCAAAAAAACCTATTTCATCGGCTTACGTAGTTCAGGTAGATGTAATTTGCTCTTTCTGCACATAATTTGGACCTATAGTCTAGGAGAAATCGTTAAGTTTATTTGAGGGTGAAAACGGTGGATCACAGAATGGAACAGTTACTGCGTAATCCGGCATACGTCTATGTTTTGAACCGACTAACATAAGAAGGAGGATATAAATTCGACTGTTTTTTTTTGTTTAGTCTTATCATTAAACTTTGAACTGCCCGCTAGCGTAGTTAGGTGGGCGTTTGCCTTTAAAGCACCGGGTTTGATGCCCGGTGGGAACACAGGTGTTTTCCCACGGGAATTTGTGTTTCTGGTTTTGAGTATGTTGTGAATGTTGTGTGAATCTTGGATGTTTACTGCCCCTTGATACAAGTCATTGAACTTAGTGTGGGGTTGTGAATGTGAAAGCGTTTATGGGTATGTTTTTTAATATTTACTACCCGGCCGACGCCGGGCGGGTCGTTCCTGAACTTTGAAATGCTCGCTGGCGTAGATGGGTGCGCGTTCGCCTTCAAAGCAGCGGGTTCGATTCCCGGTGGTAATTTACCTAGAAGATTTCTCTCCACGGGAAATTTGTGTTCCTGGTTTTGAGTATGTTGTGAATGCTTTGTGAATATTGGATGTTTACGGCCCCCCGATACAAGTCATTGAACTTAGTGTGGGGCTGTGAATGTGGAAGTGTTTATGTGTAGATTTTTTAACCGGGCGACGCCGGGCGGAACATCTTTTGAACTATCTTCTCGCGTAAATGGGTACGCGTTTGCCTTCAAAGCAGCGGGATCGATTCGCGGTGGTAACAGAAGTTTTCTCCCTACGGGAAATTTGTGTTCCTGGTTTTTAATATGTTGTGAATCTTGGATGTTTACGGCCCCACGCTACAAGTCACTGAACTTAGTGTGGGGCTGTGAATGTGGAAGTGTTTATGTGTAGATTTTTTAACCGGGCGACGCAGAGTGGGGAATCTTTGAACTTTGAACTACCCACTGGCGTAGATGAGTGCGCGTTCGTCTTTAAAGCAGCGGGTTCGAATCTCGGTGGGAACACAATAACAAAAGTTTATTCCCCACGGGCAGTTTATATTTCTGGTTCTGGGTATGACATGAATGTTGTGTGTGTGGTGTTAATTGTTAACGGCCCCACGACACAACTTATAGTACATTTACAGTGAGGCTGTGAGTGAGAAAGCGTTTATATGTAAGCTTTAGTTTACCCGGGCAACGCCGGGCGGGTCAGCTAGTCTGTTTATACATAACTATTGTTTGTTTTTAACATTAATTAAACTGAAGAGTAAACAGATATAAAACAAGTGTTATAGTCATTGTGAATAATAAATCATAGCTTCCACACTCACAGCCCCACTCTAAGTTTGAAGACTTGTGTCGTAGGTGCCGGGAACATTCACATAACACGCAATCACAACCAGAACCAGAAACACAAATTTTCCTTGGGGAGAAAACTTGTGTTCCCGCCAGGAATCGAACCCGAAACGCTCACCCCACTAAGCCAACGAGCAGTTCAATAAAAGAACACAATCTCCCAGTTAGATTTATCCTATTTTTACATTACGTAATATAGATATTAAAGTAATTCTATATTATATAGTATGTATTAAGGTCCATGCATCATAATTTTTTTTTATCATTATATCATTTGGAATTATATTTTAACGTTTATCATAGATTAATCATAGACTAGTTCTATTTTTATTAAAAAAAAAACAATCGCGATAGTCTTGCCGATTAGACTGATCATAATTGTCAGGATAAGGTTTATTTTTGGAAAAAATTTAGAATTCTCCAAAACTTGCACCCGCGCGAACCCGGAGTCAGTCTCTATTCTTAGATAATTTTGAACATGTAGCCTTTACTTGAACAATGTTAGACACCACAAAATAAAAACATCAAAATTGATAGCTTTAAACCATAATTTGCACACTTATAAAAACCCCATGTGGTATATAAAAAAGCAATTTATTATAATGACATAAAACATTCTCAATCTAAGTTGTAAGTACTTAAATACGATTTAAATGATCTAAATTATAATAAAAACAAGCAGACGTAACAAAGGAAGTTATTATTAAAAACCACTTTGTTTGGATTGGCCACAGATTGATGTTGTTAATGGAAAAACTTTGTCTGAGATCATCAGATGTTTGCTAATAAAAACAATAGTATACACGAAGGATTAAAAAAACATTAAACAAAAACAAAACAAATGTCGCAAATTGTTGCCAAATTATGGTGTTACCATTTATATTGTAAGTATTATTTTTGTAGTTTGGTTTACATACACATTCACACTCACAGCCCCACACTAAGTTCAAATACTTGTATCGTGGGTGCCGGAAACATTCACATCACACACACATTACACCCAGAACCAGAAGCACAAATATCCCTAACATAATACCATAATAGTAACATTCAATATAATTAAATAGTTTACTGGCCTTATATTATTATAATAACAGAGATTCTTATAATATAATGCTACTTAGAACATTACTGAATGAAATAAGACATTAATTACATTTTTTTTTTCAAGTCTAACAAATTTTTCTATCTACGGGCCAATTGCCTATATTTCCTAAAACTAAGCTAAAACTATATACAGCAACTACCCGTGCCCCGCGGCTGCGCCCGCTATTATCAAGTTAAAAATTAGCCTATGTGTTAATCCTAGGTATAAGCTATGTACATTCCAAATTTCATCCAAATCAGTTCAGCCGTTAAAGCGTGAAGAGGGAACAAACATACTTACACACTTACACACATACTTTCGGATTTATAATATTAGTAGGATGAACTAAGTAACCTACAAGACATCAAGCTTATAGGTAACTCAAATCCTCAAGCCCACTACCAGTTGGTAGCGTTCCCATTATGCTGGCGGCATTGTCTATACGTACATTGCATGTTAAATAAAAGCTTTTAACAATGAATTGATGAACATTACATGACTTAATTCCCCCATGCCCTTTTTACCATCTAACAACAAGACAAACTATTAAACGTCATCCATTTATGGTCGACATGCCTCCAGTTCGCTCAAAGCGTTTTGCTTCTACATTCATCATCCGTACAGCGAAGGAGTGGAACTCATTGCCTGCGACTTTGTTCCCCGAACGGTATAATCTGGGAGTCTTCAAGTCTCGAGTGAATAGGTTATCTTCTAGGCAAGCATGTCACACCTTCGGCCGCATCATCGCTTTCCATCAGGTGAGATAGTAGTCAAATGCTTGCCTATTCAACATAAAAAAAAAAAAAAAAAAAACATCCGTAAAGATGTCTGTCCATAAGTTTATGCCGGAAGTGCGATGAGCCAAGTTCCCTAACACTGGAAAACAAAGTAAAAATAGGAATGCCTTTCTCGATGCAGTCGTGCGTGCGATCCGCACTAGTTGGCAGCTGGTTGCGGTAACCCGGACTGCCGATGACTAGAAAGCTGGGTAATGTTCTGATAGCAATCACACTGTGTACAGAGATTCTATGTAAATGACAATGGTTTATCCCGTATTAACACACTTAAAAATTGAAATGACTACAATTCTCTTGTAATAATTTAAACGTAAGCAAAGCTTAAAAAAACGACAGCACCGCTTATATTTTGGCTTTGGCTTGATCGATTATGATAAAATTTATATGGGACCACCTCTGAATCTCTCTTTGAAGATAAGAGAATAGATTTTAAAATTAAGGTGTGCATTAGACTAAGAAATTTGTAATAAAATAAAATTATTCAACCTGCACGAAAATCTGAGACGCGACACGCTGGCCGGGCCTTCGCGCCCAGATAATAAAAGAAAAAAAAAGTATAATCTACCAAGCAAAAGAATTTTGAGAATCGGAGCATAAATAAAACAAAAACAAACAAACGCATTCACACTCACAGCCCCACACTAAGTTCAAATACTTGTATCGTGGGTGCCGGAAACAATCACATCACCCAGAACCAGAAGCACAAATATCCCTTGGAAAGGAATTTGTGCTCCTGCCGGGAATCGAACCCAGGACCCACGGCACAGAGGGCGGACACCTGTCCACTCCGCCAACTGGGTCGTCAAATAGTGTAGAAATCGGTTAACATACATAAAAAAAAATTAAAAACATGAGATATATTGTTGGTGAATCCTACTTAGACGAAGAAGTCGGGTCGTGTTCAACAAAGTTGGATAAAGCAGGGATTTTGGCAGCGGAAGAAATACCGGAGGATGGTCTCGTATCTCGATGGGATAAAGGTCCAAGTGGACTTTGGATATGCTTTGACTGACTGAGTTAAAGCGTCGGTAACCTATCCTGCTCATATTATAAATGCGAGTCTGTGTGTGTGTGTGAATGTTTGGTACTACGTATCTCCGTAACGAATAAACCGATTTTGATAAAATTTTGAATGTAGATAGTTTAGGTGCCAGAATAACAATAGGCTTCTTTTTAACTTAACTAACGTGGGCGAAGCCGAAGGGCACGCGTTATAATTTTGTTTTAGTTTAAAATGAACAATATTTTAAACGTACATATTTCTACTATTCTCCAGCTTTCGACCGACTTCAAAAAAAGGAGGTTCCCAATTCGCCTGATGAGATACCTCTACCATGAATGAAATTATGAATAGATTTTGATGTTTTTTTTGTTTGGTAGATTATACTTCAGAGGTGGTTCCATATAAATTTTATTGATATCGATTCAGCCAAAACCTAAATATATTAAGCGGAGCGTATTTTTAAGCTTTGCTTGCGTTTAATTGTATTATGTATAAATACAATATCGCAAAGAAGAAAAAACGGTATACGATATCATTTGAATTTAAGGTCTCAATTGCTTACCATAAAAGCTCACATAACGCATAAAATATAAGACCCTTTCAGATACCGAGAATATAAAATATCAAATTGGCAGTTTAATATATTTTATTCAAGGTCCTACCCGCAACAATGTGGCAGGGTCACATTGAGCACTTTTTGAAAATAAATAAACGTTTAACACATTAGACCCTAATCGAGATTCGGAGAACGAAGCCTTCAAATTTATTGGCTATATAAAGACTATTATTATTCCTAAACCTCTACTTATCAGTTAGTTTTTTTTACTACTATCTTAACTAATGGAAAGTAAGCGAAAGACTCCTAGATCATACTGAATAGGGAACAAAGATAAATGGAAAATATTCACATGTACTGTAATAACAGTGAGGAAGAGACTGAATCCCACAACACAGGTTTTCCTAGTGTGGTAGACAGTGGTCACCTTTTATAAACAGAAAGGCCTTGCAAATGCATACATACCTAACATGTTTTGTAATTCATCTGTTTAATTAAGCTTAAGTTTTTGATGATGAATAAATTTATTAAAAAAATTATTATTAATGTATTGCTGAAAAATCTGATATTTTATAGCTAAATATTACTGTCCGCTGTCCAATTTTCTATGTTTTGCAAGGTATTACGCAGGTTTTTTTTTTTTTTGCAATTAATATAATGCAAGTTAAATTACTGACAATTACTTTTTCAAATTGATGAATTTATCGGGATGAAGATGCATACAAAATTTGTTTTTTTCTAATGACACTTCACAAATGTAAGTAAGTATACATAGTTATCCTAGTTACTAAGGGTCCCCGCACTAGGGCTTATCTGTGTCGCGGGAGGCAACTCTACGATTAGCATAAATTATTAAACAATTATGACCCAAGTCCAGTCACCAAAAGGCTAAATAGGAGAAATAGGTTTCTTAGATCCGTGACTGCCTGTGAAGATGGCGCCCTCATAGCATGAGAAAGTTTGTGGGTCGAAAAATTCTCCCTTCCGACGTTTGCTCCACCGGCAGAAAAACTACCTCCGGGACACAAACTTCCTCGGCCAACCTGGAAGGCACTCAATAGGTTGCGTACCCAGGTTGGCAGATCAAAAGACAATCTGTCCAGGTTACATCGACCCAAGCTCAAACTAATGCGAATGTGGAGCGTCACCGCAAACTATGGCTCATTTATTATCATGCTCAGCAAGCCATAGTTCTTGCACACTAGAAGACCTGTACGAAGCTAGGCCGAATACTGTTTGTGTCGCCAAGTATTGAGCAAAAAATGTGTAAGTGTTGCCATCGACACGCATAAAATTTCGTGGAGAACTCCAAATGATCCAGATTTTAACAATTCATTGCAAACAAATCTTACAAAAATGATTAATTAGAATGACAGGAATATACAAAATAAATGTAATTAATAATTTACTACTACGAGTAAGTTGCTTTAGACAGCTGTAAATATAAATGCAAAGAGCAAACACTCGAATAACGTATTGCAATATCAATGACTGCAGTCATCCCGATAACATCAAACCATCAATAAAGTTTTCATTCACTTATCAAGCCATCTGAAACTCCCAAATTCTTTAGAATTTGCTCAAATTCCACCTCATTCTTATCTCTTATAAAATATTAATTCCCAAAACGTTAAGTTTCATGTCAGGCTATCAAACATCTTCAGATGGACCGTTGTATTTAAACATTAAACCTAAGTAGTTGCAATATAGTTCTTTATGCATTAACGATAAAGTGCACAGAAACCGTGTAAAGTGACTGCATCAAGATAATGGTCACGTGTACCGAGGTGCACGTCAAGGAAATAATTAATATTAATCAGCGGACAGATTGCCGTTACATAAAAAACCGACGAATCAGGCTATCGTATTTACTCGTGAAAGTTATACATCAAAAGTTACAATGTATTTTGTCACTGAACATAAAATTCAGTACATATGAGTATACATACAATTTCGAGGTGGAAACAAAGTCAGAAAATTCTTAATAAAATGTGCAATGACTAAATACAATTTATACAGCAATTATCTAAGTAGAGATGTGCTCCAAAAAAAAAAAACTAAATATTTTTAACCGATTACAAATAAGGGTTCTCAATTCAGTTTTATTTTTTGTTTGTTACCTTAGAACTCCGTCATTTATAAGCCAACTAGCCGTGCTCCGCGGCTTCGCCCACGTTTATCAAGTTAAAATGTAGCATATTATGTGTTAATCCTAGGTATAATCTACATTCCAAATTTCATCCAAATCCGTTAACTCGTTATAGCGTGAAGAGAAAACAAACATACTAACACACAAACTTTCGGATTTATAATGTTAGTGTGATTTGGAAAATCCTTTTTATATTTGAAAGTAAGCATATACTTTCAGATTGAACTCATATAATTTAATCAAAATTGGTTCGCGAGTTTGGTTTTTAAATCAAAATAACTGGAAATAATTGAAACGCTTAAAAAAACCGACTTCATCGCTTATATTTCGGTTTTGGCTTGACCGATTTCGATAAAATTTATATGGGACCTTTGAAGTATACTCTACCTAACCAAACAAAAAAAAAAACATCAAAACCGATTCATAATTGGCGGAGATATCGCGTAACACACATATAAAAAAAACATACATTCGAATTGAGAACCTCCTTTTTTGAAGTCGGTTGAAAATATATCATCAAATAAAGGTATTATTTTTTTTGGTTTGTTTTTAAGTTATAATATCAAGCATGATATATTAAAAACGTGCAACATCAAACGTTTTTAAGCTATAAAATTAAAAGTAATAAAATTGCAAAAATATATGACTAAATGTTTTATTTAGTCCCATTGCATACTATCAATGTAAAATATCTCACCAATAACTGAAAACAAGTTATATACGTTTTTATTAAAGTCTGCGATATTATAAACGATATTCCGTTCGTATACTTTATTGTACGACTTTTCAAATAAAATTACTGAAATTACTATTGTCGATTTTCGGTCCTACAAATGTTTTATACAAATAACAAGCAGTAAGGTCGGTCAGAATCACAAATCCGAAAATGACCATTATATTTTCAATTGTTTATTAGCCTAATCTTGGCTAGATTGTAACAAAAATAGGGAACACACTAACATGACCTATAACAGTAGAAAACAAAATGTTTATTATTTAATACTAGCCCTGAGGCTTCGCCCGCATTTCAAGCTAAAAATATCCTATGGATTAAGCTTTGTACATTCCAAATTTCACCCAAATCCGTTCAGCCGTTACATCGTGAATAGAAAACCAACATACTAACACACTTATACATTTACACAGAAACTTTCCGATTTATAATAACTTGGGACCCATGTGAATAAACGATTTTGATTTTGATTCCTCCTCCTCAAATTTAAGCCAATCTAATCTCAACCACGACTATGAAATATATTAAGAGCTGAACAATTAAATAAAAAATTCGAATAGAACATCCGTCCATACTGTTACAATAGCTCCGAGTCACCGATGCACGATGGGACAAACTAAATTATTATTATGCAAAAGCAAAAAAGTCGCATTCAAAACGTGAATCTCGCAGATTACGATAAGGCCGCAGCGGGAGGTTCGATTTCGGCGCCAAAAAGTGTCAAAAAAGTTCCAAAGCCGGTCTGCGAGAAGTTTTTGACCCAAGGCGCGAATTTAAACAGTCTGAGGAGTATTTATCATACGTCTTTTGACCGGTGTAATCGATAAAAGTCTCGAGAACTGGGAACTAATGAACGGTTTTGATAAATATTTTAAAATAATGCAGGATGTACTGATAAATATCATTCTATAACATTACGAATTCCACTTAAGTTTAATTATTACACTAATCATAATTTTTGTACTTACTTTTATTTTTTTCATAAGTAATTTAGACGCAAGAAGGTCATGAATAAAAAACATTTGACGATTCTGTAACTATTTCTTTTTTGTTTTTATAGCATAAGCATTATTATATTAATCTGGAGTAGCTTAAAGCACGATATTGCTCTAACCGCTGGCATATGGCATGACACCCTATGTCCGCGGGTCAAGCGATAATTTTTCCTCTCTCATTTCTTTTTCACTATTATTAATTAGATACCACATTTTATAGATAGTCGGTTTAAGTCATCATATCATATAATAAATAATCTGTGAGCATCGCAAATCACAAACCATACAAAACAATATATCCCGAACAATCGAACTCTCTCATAACAGTATTCCGTGCATATATTTCAGGAGAATGTCACTGCATGTGTAATTACTATCGAGAACAATTGAAGTGTCCCAGGATTTGCATTGAAGGAGAGGTGTGGCATAAATGGGTCACAGATGACAGTGGTTCAGAGTTAAAGGCCTATTGAGGATAGGGCTTGACGAACAATAAATCTTTTTCGTTCATTATTGAGGACGAGGCGTTAAGAGAGGGGTATTTAAAAATGGGACGTATTCTTCTGGGACAGATTTAAAAAAAAAAAAATATATTTGATTGAAAGATGAAACGAGCATGTAGTTCGCCTGATGGTAAGCGTCACGCTTGTCATTTTTAGTTCAGTGTCACGCTGAGATTTATGAATTTATGTTATTACTAACTGCGCCCCGCGGCTTTGTCCGCGTAAGTCCCGGACCAGCCAGAATTCGTGGTTAAAAAGTAGCCTATGTCCTTTCTCAGGCTCTAGACTATCTGTGTACCAAATTTCGTTGAAATCGGTTCAGTAGTTTTAGCGTGAAAGCGTAACAGACAGACAGACAGAGTTACTTTCGGATTTATATCTGTTATATCTCTTCAAGATCTGATCAGTAGTTTTTGAAATATCGTCAATAATGTCTATTTTGTGGCGAATAATGCGTACTTTGACGATGTTCTGGTTTACCCGACTTCAAAAGTTACCTCACAACTTCTTTCGTTGTGAGCCGATTTTGATGATTCTTTTTTTATTTGAAATCTGGTGGATCTAGGTTCCGATGATAAAGTGGTGAAGTCGGTTTTTTAAGCTTTGCTTGCGTTTAATTATTGTAATAATAAATAACATGAATACGCAGCCAGTATTCCGGGCATTTTTCCTTCGACCGCCAGTCATACAAATATGATTGCTATTAAATATATACGTATATTATTGGCCCTCATTTTATGACAAAAGATTTTCTTATACTTTTAAATATATTTTACTATGATAGTTTTGAAACTAACCTTTGTTCTGTAGAGCGGATTGGAGAAGTCCCAGCCTGGTGCCACGAACAGGTATCCACATTTTGATATCTTCCTGCTTGCCTGTAAACAAGGAAAATACTGAAATTATAATTTAATTATTATACATTTTGACATTATATTAACTCAATTATGAACTTACTAGCCGTACCACGCGGCTTCGCCCGCTATTATCAACTTAAAAGTCCTGTGTTAATCCTAGGTATAAGCTATGTTCATTTTAACACATTTCTTTTGTCATTACAACAGGAACATAGATTATTATTTCAATGTACTATTAATGCAAAAACAATGGCTAAACATTAACATTTTCATTCATAATTTTTGGTATTACGGCACCTATCATAATTTGTTCGGTCGGTAGTGCTATCGCATCAAGTATGGGCACAGTTTGCCAGTTCACAGACTCCCCGGCCTCTTAATTAGTTGTATTATCGGCGTACGCTGACTATAAGTTGGCCTCTTTTAAGCTTCTATTATTATCAAAAACACAACATTATTTCAAACAAATCATTGTGTAACGAGCTGCAACAACTGCGTATAGACAGTCACCTTAATTCACAAGTAAACAAACTGCAAAATTTAATAATTATCCTCAGCGGCGCAGTTTCGACAAACACACAAGTGGGTCAGCGAATGTTTACTTAAAAAAACTATATAAACTGCATGTGTATGTTAAACCGGGATCTGGGTTACAAGGTTTTTGGATTACGACTGGTGTAATTCTGTAACAATGGTACGGTTATGTGGAGGTTTTCATACGAACAGCAGTTGTGGCTGTTGTCCCGAACGGTCTAAAAACTTGTTTGAGTTTTGGAGAATTATGGATTCTCTGAAGCATGGATGATCTGGAAGATATCCTCTGAGCGATAAGATCGCCTTTAGCTCACAGTTAATTTGACAAGCTTAAATAGTACTAGCCGTGCCCCGAGGCTTCGCCCGCTATTATCAAGTTAAAAAGTAGCCCATATGTTAATCCTAGGTATAAGCTATGTACATTTCAAATTTCATCCAAATCCGTTCAGCCGTTAAAGCGTGAAGAGGGAACAAACATACTAACACACTTACACACAAACTTTCGGATTTATAATATTAGTAGGATAACAAAAAATAGTAAAAGAATGGGAAAAATATCACTTGAGGCGGTTTAACAACAAAAACTCCTTTTATTAAAACTCACTCTCATTTTAAGCTTTGAAATTAAATTAAAGTGGGAATTAAATTACATCGTGCAAGTCACGTTAATTGTAAAAGAGATGCCAACAATTACCCCACATTTAAAATACATTATAAAATCATTACATTTAAAATCGAATTTAAATTGAATGGAATTATTAATTGAGTATTACCAAAATACGTATTCAGGTACATATAACCCGATCGCTATAAGTTGGCACCTTGTTTGTATGCGGCCCTCTTCCCGCCCGGTACCAAGTTATCTCCACCAGGTCTTAGCTGGCCAATGCTGCCGTCATAATTAAAAATGCAGTAACTGCATTTTTGACAAAATTTAGTTATATACATTATCGGAATCAGGAAAAATAGACGTATTTACTTAACGTACTTATCATTTTACGTAACGTACTTATTTTTTTTTCTTATTAGACGTAAGGATCTGTTTTTTTTTTTTTAATATTCGAACGCAAAAACTAAACCTTACTTTTGATTTAGCCGCATCTCCTACAAGTCATAACATAATATACTAAATAGCAAAGACATTTCTGATGTATATAACTTAATTTTGACGAACATTTCAGTTACGTCGTTTTTCCTTATGACGGCAGAATGGCCATATACATTGTACATACATACATTGTAACAGCTATCAGATAAGGCATCTTCCATCGCTATACAATATTGTTTCTTTCTTGCAAAAGCTATTAATAAACGACGGCAATCCAGTTATTAAAGCTTTATCAAGAAAATATCAACCTCTCGAACAAAGTAAGTTAATAAAGATAGCCCGCAACCATTGCATTAAGATACCTTTTATATCGGTATCGAGATTATTCAACGCTTCCAGAATAAGGTATTACGAGGCATTGTGAATGCACCTTGGTACATCCGAAATGACGATCTCCACCAGGACCTCAACATCGAGTACGTTAACAAAATCATTGAACAACCACGCAGAAGCTCATGAATATAGACTTCACCATCACGTGAACGTCGAGGCCATCCAGCTCCTCGATCACACGTATATGGTGAGACGACTCAAAAGAACAAAACCGTTTGAACTTGTTTAGTGTTAGTGTATTAGTATAATGTAGTGTTTTATAAGTGCTGCTCAAAAAAACACATGAACCAAGTGTCTTCGCCTTAATAGAGACAATAAGAAAAGTGATAATGGACACATTCTTGAATATTTTGAATCTAGCAGAATAAGTGAAATTTAAGTTACTTATTAGCCTAAACTTGGCTAGATTGTAAAGAAAATAGGGAAAACGGTATCGTGACTTACGATAGTAAAAAAAAAGTGTAGGGATGCTAAATAGTAGCTGCTAGCTGCAGAGTATTTTTGACCGAGCGGAGTCAGCGAAGAGTCGCCGTTTCAGCTTCGGCAAAAATGCTTTCGTATGTCTAGTGGATGTCTCTGTAGATACTAGATAGACAGGATATTTTCTCGTTCTAATTTCTAGTCTGGGATAGTATATAATTATTATAAAAAGATTTTCAACTCGCACTATCCCCCAAAAAAAAAATCTTCCAAATAAACCTCTTCCAAACCACCAAGTCCTCCAAAATAATGTAAGCGCAAGCAGAGCTTAAAGCCGCATAAAGCCGCTTTATCTTCGGAACCGTTTTTTTTTAACCCTTGATCTGATTAAATTAATTACATACGCATTATAAAAAAGTTCAGAGCTAACACATAAAAAAATACAGTCCAATTGAGAACCTCCTCCGTTTTTTGAAGTCTGTTAATAAAAAATATACTCAAGGCTATTCTTGAGGGATGCTTGTAGCGTGTTTACCATAACATCATCACTTATCAATAGGTGCTATAGTGTCGTTATAGTAAACGTTATTCCTTCACAATCACGAATAAAAATTAACTTTTTTAATTAACTGCTCACTAAAGTACCGTCGATCGTTGTGCTGATTTCCTTAGGCTACGAAGAAAAATCATAATAAAGCCGTAAAAATTGTGTATAAACATAATTAATATTGACTTTTATATTATTTACGACTTTCTTGGAAATCGGATCATGTCATTAAAGTTAATGTCTACATTAAATTTCGTATGGAAAGAGTGAGAAGGGTGAATTTGTAGTAGGTACACAACTAATAGTCGGGCCTTTTTAATTTTTTTTATGTTCCTGAAATCATTTTCTTGAGGGCTCCAAACTCGGCTGTATCTTGGAAGCCCGGAACAGAAATTTTTCATTAGGTTAGTTTTAGAAATAATCGAGTCTTTTTATTCTTTCTTTTAATTTTGGCTTCGCAATTTTGTGCTTTTAGCCAGTGTAAAGTAATAATAAATTTCAAGTGTATTTCGTATTAAAAGTCTTAGAATTAGAAATACGCGTTTATTTTTTCTATCTTTTAATTTTGGCTTCGCAATTTTGTGCTTTTAGCCAGTGTAAAGTAATAATAAATTTCAAGTGTATTTCGTATTAAAAGTCCTAGTCACAAGTCACAGTCAAAGTCAAGTAAAAGAGTCCAGTCATAGTCAAGTCATGCCCTAGTAAAGTGATAAAAACTTCACTAAAACTTCTATTAGAGTTTTGGAGCGAAGGCGAAAATCACGTTTTTCAACTTTGTATGATTTGCCTACACTTATGCACGTTTATCTACTAAGTATTAACGGTTAATAATCCACCATTATCACACAATTACACATTTGAAGAATCACAGGTTTTTGAAAATTATCCAAAATCAACAAAGCCATTATTTTACTTTCGCGGCAAAAAAACGAATCGAATCTTACGGCCCAAAAGTTTTTTGTTTATCTGTCTCGCTTGCACTGGTTAGGCTACGGACCGTGCTAGTGATGTTGGTAACAGTAGTGAGATAAAATCGATAACTTTGACGATGTATGATTTCCGTCAAAATACATTACCTTGCAGGTCAAACATAATAATAGAAATTTACTTTGTTGTCAGATTTGAAGGTGAACATTCTATTCGTCACGCAAATATGTATAATAGTTATGTATTAGGTTTATGTATTCTATATCATAATTTAATTTAGGTATATTATTGTTTATGTATGTTTATTGTATTTTATATATTATATTTACGTCCAATTTCATTGCTTACTCCTCTCCATCCAAAGGTTGTCTGGAAGAGATCGCTCTTAGCGATAAGACCGCCTGTTGTTACACTTTTTTTCTAGATTATTATTCCTTGTCATGTATTTGTTAATGTGTTCAATAAAGTGTTTATCTATCTATCTATCTCTACCTACAGAATGACCTTTCTACCTTTAGAATACCATTAGATAATTTAATTAATTTTATTAAGGAAGTTAAATTTAATAAATTAAATTAAACACGTAAACACATCTTTATTGCTATTAGAATATACCTGTCTTTACCTACAGATCGTTGTTAGATGTGTACAAAGCTATTAATGGAATCGAAAGTAAAAATAATAAAACTGTTCAAGTACGAGGCTGACTCACGTAACAACAATTCCTTAAAACTCATATCTTTAACACATTTTATCATTTCATATCTTTTTCACATTTTTAATTACTTGCGCCTTCGCTTTTTCTGCACCTTCTCGGTTGACTGGCAGAAAATGCTGTATTAGCATTAAGTCCTCCGTGTACATTTATATTGTGCATAAGAATAAATTAATTAATAAAAATCCCTAATGAATGGTATGGACCTTTTTATACCTTCCAGGGGTACATCCCTGGAAGTATCACACTAATATTATAAATCCGGAAGTTTGTGTGTAAGTATGTTACTTTCCACTTCACGCTGTAACAGCTGAATGGATTAGGATGAAATTTGGAATGTACATAGCTTATACCTAGGATTAACATTTAGGCTTTTTAACTAGATTACCGAGGGCGAAGCCGTGTGGCACGGCTAGTTTATTAATAATTTTAAATTGACTCCATTTGTGTTTAAGTCATGGAGGTTAAAATTCAGCGTACATCCTTACTTTCCACATAATGGTTAAGCCAAAAATAGAAAGTATATAGATAGATAAACTCTTTATTGAACATAAAGACATAAGGACATATATTTATTTGTGGCAAAAAAAATCAATTGATAAAAGGGTACAATAGTTTTTTTTTACTTTTTTACCACAAACTGTCCTCAACTCGGCATGATGCTGGTTTAAAAAACCAGCGCTGGGTCTACCGTTGAGAACGGCAGGAGACGTCGCACACGAAAAAACAACACAAAACAGCTGTGACAGGAAAACAATTACAAACAATTTGTTATTAAGGGAGACAGGCAACATTATTTAAACACATAAACGCAGCGCAGTGAAGTGGGTAGTGTGGCAACATTGTCGTCACACTACCCGTAAGGAGTTTTGCCGCGAACGTGAAAAAATGGCGATGTTGATTTTGTATAATTTTCCAAAACCTGTGATTCTTCGAGTGTTAATGTGTAATAATGGTGGATTATTAACCGTTAATACTTAGTAAATGTTCATAAATGTAGGCAAGTCATACAAAGTTGAAAAACGTGATTTTCGCCTTCGCTCCAAAACTCCAATAGAAGTTCTAGTAAAGTTTCTACCACTTTACTAGGGCATGACTTGACTATGACTGACTACTTGAATTTGACTGTGACTTGTGACTAAGACTTTTATTATGAAAAATAGAAATTGTTAATATTTGTTTAATATTTCGACTGAAGGACTATGCATCCATGGTCATGAAATATTAAAAAAAAAAACATAAACGCAGCGCAGTGAAGTGGGTAGTGTGGCAACATTGTCGTCACACTACCCGTAACAAATTAATTTATTTGCACAATGTATCCCGTGGAGTTTAAAGGCCGAAAGAAAAGGAACACCTTCATAATAACAAAAAATAACGAATAAGTTTTATGTTTTCCTATTTCTATGGTTTAACCACAGATGATAAAAGTCTCCAGTGGTTAAAGGTGACGTAAGAAGTCAACGCCCTCACGTAAACATGTTCGGTAATAAACAATAATTTCAAACAAAACAATAAACTCTCCATTTTGTCGTTTTACTTAATGCACAAGATGCAATGTTTTATTGAGTAATTAAAGTTTATTACCGGAGATGACACATTTGCGCATGTAGAAACGTTTTGTTATAAAATAATTTTTAATGAGTTTATTAAATCTTTACTAATATTGTATGGATGTTTGGATGTTTGTAACTCTTTCACGTAAGAACTGCTGAATGGATTTTAATGAAACTTTACAATAATATATATAGTCTGGAAGAGATCGCTCCTAGCGACACCGCAAAGGAATCATAAAAAAAATTGGTTTGGTACTTGTATTTTTTTTTTTTTAATTGTTTCATGACCATGGATGCATAGTCCTTCAGTCGAAATATTAAACAAATATTAACAATTTCTATTCTTCATAATAAAAGTCTTAGTCACAAGTCACAGTCAAAGTCAAGTAGTCAGTCATAGTCAAGTCATGCCCTAGTAAAGTGGTAAAAACTTTACTAGAACTTCTATTGGAGTTTTGGAGCGAAGGCGAAAATCACGTTTTTCAACTTTGTATGATTTGCCTACACTCATGCACGTTCACTAAGTATTAACGGTTAATAATCCACCATTATTACACATTAACACTCGAAAAATCACAGGTTTTGGAAAATTATACAAAATCAACAACGCCATTTTTTCACGTTCGCGGCAAAACTCTCCTAATTGTAAATCAAAAGATAATGTTGCAAGGTGATGCATACATGTTTTCGCATATTATTATGGCGTGCATAGAGTAATACATCTTTACTCCAGTTGAACTGCCCTTTAATTAGCCCTTTAGTTGGGTGAGCGTTCTCCTTCTATCGGGTTCGATTCCCGGCGGGAGCACAAGGTTTCTCCCCAACGAAAGTTTGTGTTTCTGGTTCTGGATGTGATTGTATGCGTGATGTGAATGTTTCCTGCACCCACGACACAAGTCATCGAACTTAGTGTAGGGCTGGTAGTGTGAAAGCGTTTAGTGTTTTATAAGTCTATGAAAAGAACACTGTATACCTACGTAAATAATATTTGTACACCCTTAAACAGGGTAGTTTGTAAGGATCACTATACCGTCTGTATTACCTACATTATGAAAAATATCCGGATGACCGAGCATTGCTCGGTTTTTTGTTTTTGGTAGAATGTGTTTGAATTTGTAGCCTCAGAAAGCTCCATCTAGTGTCGAGTAGAAACAGTTTTTTACATCGGTCATGGCGTAATAGATGGCGCTGATAGTTTCTTAAACCCGGTTTTTCAAATGCAGTTTGGGAACCGAGCATTTCTCGGACCTGGAACGTTGATAAATCGATTCCTTGGGCCGAAAAACCCCTAATCTGTAACTTTCATGAAAATCGTTGGAGCCCCTTCCGAGATCCTGATTACACACATCTAATATATAAAATTCTCGTGTCACAGTTTTCGTTGCCATACTCCTCCGAAACGGCTTGACCGATTTTGATGAAATTTTTTGTGCTTATCCGGTATCTATGAGAATCGGCCAACATCTATTTTTCATCATCATCATCATCATCACTTTTCATCATTATCAACGCGGGTGAAACCGCGGGGCGCAGCTAGTATATATATATATACAAGAATTGCTCGTTTAAAGGTAGTATCAAGACATTCACACGATAATATAATATTTTTACGACTTATCGGTTATTTATTCAAAGTACCATCGTCGGGAGCAATGATGCTATTAAAACTGTGAAGATATGTGCCTAGAACGTAGACCATATATTAGGTGCAACGCACACAATTTGTCTCAGAAGCAATTGGACTAGTGAATCGATACCGATTTATTTTTGTAAATAAGCAGAAACAATGCCATCCTGTCCTTTTACTAGATCTACAAATAACTCACAAATTACAAATATTATGATACGGAATGTCTTCGCATATTAGATAGAGAAATTATTAATATATTTGACCTCGCTCTGCACTTCTACAGACTTCACAAAAAAGGAGGAGGTACTCAAGTCGTATATTTTTTTTATGTATGACCACGCATGACTTTTTACAGAGTAGTCCGATTTTGATAATTCTTTATTTGTTATATATAAATATTATCGAAATCGATCAAGCCAAAACTAAAATATAGGCGGTGAAGTCGGTTTTTAAGCTTTGCTTGGGTTTACATTATTATTTCGTTATATATCTTAGGCCGACGACAGGGGTAATTTGAAAACCAGCACTGTGTGCTCATGTAAGACCACGCAGTACAAGCTGATTTACTCCGATTGCTCTATAAAATATAGTATTCAGTTAAAATTAAATTATTTTTTTAAGTGAAACTTCTTACGGCAGGGCTTTGAAATTCTGATACGCAACCTTTTTCTGTGACGAAAAGTGGTAGAGTTGAACACTGTGATGAATATTGATTAAGCGAAGCGAGATCTCTAAGTTGACTTGGGTGGTTCAGCACTTCGTCCGTCCGTCCGTCTGTCAGAGGGATCTAGCGTCTAAACTATACAAGCTAATAACTTCAAATTCTTAAATAATATGTAAAGCTTTGGCCCAATGCCAGAAATAGTAATTAAAATAAAATAAATGAAAATGAATACTTTGAGCCAAATAAATAAGTACCAACATTTTGATCACGCGTCGCCTCAACCAGGAGTTCTGATAGATTTTTGGAAATAGAATGAGCTCCCGGTCCCCACGGGCCTAGTGTCTCAACACCAAACGGCTCAAATATGTAACCACTGCCGAGGTTTCCATATTTTCGCCGTTTGCGGTGCTCTGCCGAAGTTGCCGCGACGCCAACCCAATTCTGTGATTCAGGAAAATGTGACGGAGCTAAAGTGTCGACACAAGTTGCATCCCTTCACGGCTTAATTAATTGGGTTGAAATTTACAATATACATAGCTTATAGTCAGGATTAACACATAGGCTACCTTGAAACTTAAACAGGCTAGTAAAATAATAATTAAATATGAAATAATACGAAAAAATAGTTCTTTCTTTAGGTGCATCTGGTACAGTTTCTGTACACTCAATGTTCGAGCGCACCGTATCTTCCCACTTTTACTATCATCATCGAGTGGGAGTCTATTCTCCACGATGTTTTATGGCAACCAATCGAGAATAGTCTCCGTAATCCTTGTTTATTGAATAAACTGTGTTAGTTTATTCCCAAGTTGCTGAATACTGTTAATTTAAAGTAGCATTACATTAGTACATTTGTTTAATTTTTATAACATTTTTTATGGTAACAATTATTGGCGTTGATTATTATTGAAACTCTTTTACTATCTGCTTGAATCTTCAATATTCAAGTACAATAATTTGTTATACAATAAATTGTCTTGTTAGTTTTGTTAATAAGGTAATTTAAAAACGAATTTAACGTGGACGATGTTATCAATGACTACTAGTTTGAATGTAACTATTTTGAATCTTTATATGCGATGCGTATCTTCATATGTATGCAATAATAATATAAAATTTTACCGTTTCTTAAGCAGTTTTTGTGGAATGTTTTTACTGTAAAAGTCGTGTCAGAAGTTACTTCGTTGTCGACGACCTTGCCTGAAAGACATCGCGACATAAATGCTCCCGGTTTGGACTTAATAGAGAAATACAGAATCCGGCAGTGAGCTCCGGAATTGAACTCCTTTCAAGACTCCCAACTCGGCAGCATAGAAAGCAAGGAACTTGGACAACTACACTAACAAGGTAATCAACTACGGTTACTATTACTATTTTTAACGCAACGACCCTTATTTTTTAAATCTTTGTATTTTAATTAAGAGAAGAGGCTTACAAGACGCTCGCCTGATGGTAAGCGTCACGCTTACCCATTCAGTGACACCGTGTTTGGATCTTTAACAGTTCAAAATGAAGTAATTTTTAAATCATATCTCTTTGGGACAAACTTAGCGTCACTACTATCCAATACCCATCGAAATCTTTCAAAAAACCTTTGCAGGCGGTTTAACGGTTGAAGGCTTAGCGGTTGAATGTCTGGAAATAGTGTGGTACTGCCCCAGACGGCACAAAAGAGACCTAACACTACTAATTAAGTTCAAACCACTGCATAAAGCCCTAGTTGCCGATACCGGTTCCGCACCTCATAACAATCAGCTAACGGGAGGCGCCGATTCGTCTCACCATCGCCCATGGCTGATGTAACGGTGACATTATGACGTGCCACTGGACTGGTCACTGACACACATGTAGGTACAGTCACTTCACCTTAAAGACCCGAGCTATGCACATGGTTCAAAAGTAACATGGCTCAGTTGCTGTCAGCAAATGAGGTCGCTACTGCAGACAATTGTTTCGTTAGGAAATTCTGCCTTTCATAAGAAAATAAATCAACAAGCTTGCGTGAGAAACCATATAAATAGGTACCTAAATTAATAAATTCCTAAACTATATTAGATATTAAATTTGAGAACAATGTAATATTTTCTCTTATCCGCACATCCTGTAGTTTCATTTGACTACAGTTTTGTTCTTGACTATCTTAATGTAGTTTTATGTAACTCCTTAGCACATTTTATAAATAATGTCACAAGTAGTAAATTAGCGAAGGAAACCACAACACGTTCATTCAGTGTTATACCTATTGTGAAACGAATTGTTGTTTTATTTCATAGTGCATATTATTGTGATTGGGGTCTAAAATTAACCCAGAAGAAGACAATTTTCTTCATAGTTATATTGTGTTGATCTTGAGTCTAAATTAAGTCTTTAGTAAATACTTCACCATAAGATAATTTAACGATTCCTTCGTCGGCAGAGACCCAATATGCGATACTTGTAAAGACAGAGCACCATGTATTCTTATACCTATGTTTACTAGTATATGCTTTTGAGTAGCTACCAGCACAGCAACTGACATACTTGTCTGCCAGTAACCGGTACGCCATTGTTTTGTGGTGAAAATATGTTAATTCTAACAACACTACCTTTGACCCAGTGTTGTGAAGGTGCCACTGTTGAACAGTGATACTTTCAAAGCTGTCAGGCTTCGCCACAAAAGACACATGCGTGCATCGATCAGATAGGCGTGCGGGGTCGCGGGCGCGGGCACCGCTGTACCGGAGGCGACCGAGCCCGCGTCTCCGCATGCCCGACCACTAACAGTATTTACTGATGCCCTAGAGTAGTTGACATATAAAACAAACATGTTAACAATTTTTTTTTCCATACTATGTTCGGGCGACTAAGAAATCGAAACAAAATTGATTCAGCATTTCGAAAGATTACCTTTTACAAACAAACTTTACCTCTTTAAAATGATTGAATGTAGATAAACCGATGATAAGTACCAACCTTCACACTTATGTAACACACTTTTTCTCATAAAAGCCTTTATTTATAGCTAGAAATTCCAAAGCATCCAAAGTAAAGATCCTAAATCTCCGAGTCGAATCGACAGCGGGCTTAGGATTCGAAAATAAATGTCTTCGGAAGCTGCTACCGTGCCCTGCGGGCCCTAATCTGTTTTTTATGAGCAGCTTTTTTAATGTTTTGTGCGGGCCCGGAATGTTTAGGCTTGGTGACACTGGTGAGGGACTTTTTTTACATCTGAAAAGCTAACGTTTGACCACTTTCTCACCTGCTGGCAAATGATAATGTGGTCGAGGAATAATTATAATTAAGCAGTACAAATAAGTTAAAAAAATGGTACCACACAAAACTGAGACGCGGCGGGCGTTACTAAAAAGTGAGACTCGCGAAATTAGTTAAACATTGATAAATCCGCAACTGCCACTGGCAACTGTTGCATTGACACATGACAAGCATACATTTTACCTCGTCCTCTTCCCCCGCTAGTGAATTCTGTTTTTAAGGGAAATAAGACTCATGCGCCATCAAGTAGATACTTAATCTTTGGCTGGAGAAATCACCCATACCGCTTACCTTTCAAAGCATCTCATCATCAGATCCTAGCAGATTCTAAAATAGCCATAACATCTAAAACACAAGTCGATCAATGACAAAGGCTTTTACACTCACAACTCCGCATTAAGTTCGATAACCTGTATTCGGGTGCCGGAAACATATAAATCACACACACACTAGTACTAGTTACCAGAAAAACAAATTTCTCTAGCGGCGGAAATATGTTATCCTTGGGAATCGAATTCGTCAACGCGGGCAGTCGATGCTCTTCACATTTTTTTTTTCTTGAAACATACCCACACTTATAAAAATTGCACTATAGTTTGAAGACTTATATCGCGGCTATCGGAAACATTCAATTCACACGCACAATCAGACTAATAACCAGAAACATAACTTTCGCTTGAGGATAAAATTTGTGTTTCATCAGGAATCGAATCCGTTGCTTTAAAGGGAAACAACGCCAGCGGTCAGTTTAAAACTTATTTTCATAAAGAAAACTTTCTCCATCAGGTGTACCTGATGTACCCATACCTTTATTCGTGGCTTATGACTGTAAAGCATAAATATGTCGCGCGACAGGCGTAAAACCACTGGAGCATGGGATCATGGGATCACTATGGCATTATGGTCGATTATCTCTTGAGTGGAGCCCGAGTTAGGAGTTGGAGCGGAGAAACCAGACCGTTTTTGGAGTAACGAGGAAAATGTTGCCGTTTCTGCAAGTTGTAGGTTTGTGAGGAGCGAGGACCAAACTGGAGTTTCATGATACTGAAATTAGTATGCATTGACTGTGACTGATTGGTCTTCAGTCTTTAATTGTTCTGCTTCGTCTAAATTTAAGCAAGGGTGTTGAATTAGTGAAAAAAATATAACGAATATTTTTTTTTAATCATTGGAATATATTTGCTTCACGATGTTACGTTATAGTACAGTTACGTCAATAGTGCATATCTTTATCCAAATTTTCAATCAGAACTGACGAGTCGTCGGAAATACGGAACTCGACCACTAATTAACCTAAAAAAGTGTTACAATTAAAAGTTATGTTTTGACTAATGTGAATCAATGTGGGTTTAATATATATGGCTCATTTGACATTTCCTGCACGCTGCATTGCTGACAACGGGCGAACTGAACTCGTTTAAGGCGCGATCAGTAAGCTGCGCCCACTGCGTTGGGCCATTACTTCCATGTTTTATCCGCGTTCATTGGTCTAAACGCAACAATCGCTACCGCTTCTCCCTTTAACCGGCAGCATTTAGAAAAGTCCAAGTCTAATATTATAATTTATGCGGCGACTAACACGACGTAAACCAACATTATAGCGACGTATCACTCCATCCATCTCTCATTCCATATTTATAGCCCGCTTAATTAGTTACACTGTTTAATTGTGATTTAACTTCAGATTTCAGTGATTTACAAGCAATCTCAATCGGCGGTGCCTTTTGGGTTTAGAAATGGTGGAAATGTTTATAGATGTTCGTTTTAAAAGTCCTATATTTTAGATCTTAATGTGACAGTGTTATTTGGTGATATTGTGTTTTTTGTTGATGAAATACAGTCATTATCATCATTTACTTTTATAACGATGTTTTATTTCAAATAGGGACGTAACTATTTCGAGAGCTTGTTCGACTCGATCCGTCGCATTTCTAACATCGCGATTTCATCAACTCGAGTCAAGCACCGAGACCGTCCAAACATGGCGGCTCATTATCAGATCGCATGCACTGCAGTCGGCCACGATTGCTTTCCGAAAGTGTAAATAATTCGGATTACGATAATCGATAGTTTCACAAGTCGACCGGCAGATGGAGGTCGTGAGGGGAAGGGGGGTCGTGAGAACTGGGGAACTTGCACTTTCGTCGGCGCGACTGCGAGAGCCCGATGCGCGGGCGCCGCGGAGTCTGCAATGCACGAGCGCTAGGGCACAGATTAATCATTCGGGTAGCAAGCTAAACAGCATTTGGATAGCCTCAAACGTTGCGGTTCTCTGCGGAGCAGTCTGTTTAGCAAAAAATCTAAACCTAAAAGAGTTTTACGTGTTAATAAATGTAGTAACAAGATATAAAAAAATATTTTAGTTGCAATAGAAAATGAAAAAAACGTCACACCGTTTTTAGCGGTTTTTACATAAGTGCTAAGTGACAATAAATCCTCAGCCGCCGCTAATGGAGACCGCAAACAAACAACAGTGATAGCAGAGACAGTAGAATCACCAAAGGCACTTTCTATTGACATCAAAGATCCGGCGATTGACAACAAAAACCGCGACAATGGATCGGAAATGGCGATGCAATCGCGACTTTCGACAAACACTTTTACAAAAAGATATATAGAAATGAATCAATAAACTTTACACAGGGACGAAATCAATGCTTCGTAAGGCTAATGAAAAAAAACCGTTACTACAATACGGATGATAGATCGCAAACTATTAGATTATCCACACAATAGAGCGATATATGTATATAGACTAAGTAACGACCTGCGTAACTGTCTGAGCGAATGCTCGAGATTCGTAATTCCCCGAATACACCTATATTATATGAATTTGAGCCGGATCGGTGGAAAGATGACTGCCAATCTTCTATTCTATAAAGTTGCTGGTATTCATGAATATATACTTTTAAATTTCATTCGAAGTTTAGAGTTTTTTAAAGAAAATAGTTTCCACATTTACCGATCATGTGCACTAACACATAATATAGAAATTACCACGTTACACCAAGTTTAATTAGAAGAAAGTGCTTTATTTTTGTAGCATTAGCAAATTTTTTTTAACAAACCCCTTCACCCACACCGTCCCACACTAAGTTCAGAGACTTGTTTAGTGGGTGCCGGAAACATTTACATACACACACACAATCAGAACCAGAAGCACAAATGTCCCTTGGGCAGGAGAAATGAGCTCTTACCGGGAATTGAACCCAAGACCCACTGCGCCAACTGGGTCGTCAAAATTTTTTAAAATTTTAATTAAAACGTCAAGTTCTACCCCCGGTCTAGGGGTAGATTTTCTTTCCTTCTTTGAACTTGCAGCCCATTTCAGCCTACCTTATCGTAACGTTAAGATGATTTGTAATACTTTAAAAATATATTTTTTCAATAGTTTACTATTAAATTAATTTCTTATATTTTATTTTTATTTTAGTATGATATTTTAATATTATGGCAGTCTGTTTAATATGTAATTTTCTTTAAACAACCACCTTTATAGATGAAGAATGATAGAAATTGGGCTCATTAGGAATTATTCAACCCAGTTCTATTATACTTTTCACGTTCTACAAGCCTTAAACAAATCTGATTCACCCACATAACCCAAGATGGGTATACAAATAGCTTACTACAACATAAAGATGAAAGGTTTTCTAATTTTCGCATAATTAACTCCATTCGTGATGAATTCAAATCATTCAATGGACATGTTAATGGAACAGGTTTGGAAAGTTGTAGGCACATAACACTTATGTCTAAAGAAGCCCAGGCTGATCCTATTACGTAGAAGTGTGAAATGTTTTCAAGCACTTTAGTAAAAGAAGACTTTTGTAGAATGTAATGAAGCTTGATGTATTGCAGCCAGTCTTATGACGTTAAGATCGTTTCTAACGAGGATTATTTATGTTCCTACATACTTTTAGCATTCTTTGCGGAAAATGTATTACTGTGATTTTATTCTAGTTGCAGCAGTAACGTTTTAATTTCTATACTTTGAGCTGATAAGAGGATCGATGCACATTGCACTGGAGCCCGGGAGGGCGTTCAGAACTTGTCACGGATTCGCTACCGACACAATTATCGGATCTAGACCACTCTCACTAAAGCAAAAAGTACACCGAGACGTAAAGAAAGCACCGTCAAGCAGGTGCGGCCCAATTTCACTTTCCAATGACTTATCTTTGGAGCCTACTTCAAGCAAAATCGAACTCTCTCCCATCGAATATATAGCTCGTTTAACATTGGAACCTGCTGCTCTGAGTCAGTGGGCATTTCATTATCAAGATTTACGAGGAAACCCTTTAAAAGCAGTTAATTGTGAGTTCATTTCACTTTCTAACTATTTCTGTACTAAGTTAAATTTAGTTGACAATTATGCAAGAACAATGGCGGTTATTAAAGTTGTCAATGATTCAAATTTTGTTCAAAGAAATTTCGATTGAGACATAAATAACATGGTTAGGTAAGAAGGTAGTTGGCTATAGTTGAATTTAGATTGTGTTTTTAAATTGCAACGATTCCGCGGTCAAAACTATCGTTTACATCTCAATTGTGGCTCATGAGCGGCCATTGTGGCGGCGATGCGCGGGCGCAGCGTTCGAGCGCAAGAAGCGGCCGCCTTAATGACGGACCATTTAGCGCAATATCTCGCCGATCCAATTGAGCCGTCGACCACATTCTGACAGATCTCTCTTTTTTATACGCCTCTATTTAGACTAGCTGACTAGCAAGACAGATTGCGAAGCGAGATGTAAATGTTTTAATATCGGATGCATTCATTTTTTATCGCAGATATATTGAGACTAAACAAACATCGACTTTCTTGAGGACTTCAAATGTCTACACTCTTTCATTTTCTAGGAGAGATGGCCTCAACAGCATTGTCATTTTAAATAAAGAAATTGCGAAATCGACATTCAAGGACTTGTATCTTTGAAATCTTGGAGTGACAGATGTCAGTTGTTCAGAATAGATAGGACTGTTGATAGCTTTTCAGTGAGAAATATTAAACGCTATTTGATGATGCAAGAGTTAATTAAGAATCTATCTACTGTTGGAAGTTTAATAACACACACGAATAATAATCATTATAAATACTTTATGTAATGAGGAACTAAAAACTCCATATATCGCCCGAGTCTATACGAAGTGTGATTATTTGTATGATGCAATTAGAAATTAGTCTTACAGGGTATGTTATTCTCTATTCTTCTTTTAATTCAATATAGTTAAACTTTTGACCACCATCTCACCTGATGGTAAGTGACGATGTGGTCGACGATTGAGAAAGCTATTGTGCCATTTCGAGGCTATCTATCGTCATGAGCTATCAGACTCATTTTCATACAACCACCATCTGTATCATTCACTGTAATCCTCTGAAATAAGGAAATGCTTATGCAATCCGAGTTTTATTTGAATATTATAAAACCCTATTCTCTTTGAATGACAGAAGCAGAGATAGAAAACAGGAAATGTGTCGCATATAACAATGAGGCACGGACGAATCGTCCAACTGAAGCCAAACCTTTAAAGATGAGTTATATTCTAGTTGTCACCCTTAATAAATAATATACATGTCCTTATACAGATGTTCAACTCGAAAACAACGATGAAATAAATATAACAGTAACTAACGACCCATAACAACCAAATAAAAAATGCATAAGCTAAACGATTTATTTTAGAAGATTTATACAAATATCAACGTCAAAAGAAATAAAACAACAATTAAAGGTTGATGAAAAACACCTCATTCTTATTTCGTTAATGTGCATGAAACGGGAAAAAGGGGAATTGGAATCAGGGTTAGCACGACGATATTAGCTAAGCTATTAACTAGTAACATGTACTCACACTGATGGATCCATAATAGCTGGTGTGTAAATAATACAACATTATAATAATACCATGTTTATCTATCTGATTTTACAACAAATGCCACACAAATGTCTTTCCCCACTGGTATCTCCTGTTCAATGATGTTACTATGACTGATTTCTAAAGGTGCGTTTTTTAAATCTGATGAATTATTTTTTACGATAATTTCAACAACGTTATGATTGTAATTGCAGTTTTCAAATGTTGAATCAATAAAATTATGATCATTATTGACAATTGAAATGACGGCCCAAGAGCGGTTGCTTATATAAGCTCCTTTGAAATCTTTCAAGAATCTGGGGTTATAGTCCGAATCGAAATCATTAGCGAAAACTAAATGCCATTTCGTTTAGTTCCATGCATTTACCCATTGTAATGGATGGATGAATGGATTTGCTTATGATAATACCTCGTACTGATCTTTAATACAATGGGTGTCGAAACTATCAAATGAATTAACTAAATCAAGAAGAACAATTCAAATAAACAAATTAAAACTGGCACGGAATTAGGCCGACTAACAGAAAGACCAGTATAGAAAATTGGCAACACTGTAATAAAAATCTAGTTTTTGACGGCTTAGCTCCTCTCACTTGTCTCTGTTATTGTTATTCAAGGTCATTGTAGTGCCATAACTTGTCTACCACCTTATCATTACAATGCAAATGATATACCTGTGGACATAGCTGTCTGCTATCAAAACATTGTCTTAATTTATTTCGATCGAATGATTTGTGATATTTGATTGAACAAGTTTAACGTTTTGATATTTCACCTTGGCGCTAGTTTGATAAGTGACAGTGACAACCATTGACATAATACGTTACAAAATAAAATTATGACGGCGGTTTTCGGCGGAAAAATAATTTTCGTATAAAATAGTCACTTTGACTAGCTTTGTTCATATGTCTATTTTCCGGTTAAAATTATTTTATTAATATTTAAAGCATTTTTTTCAGCTTAAATGTATTGATATACGACAAATCATTATACATCATTAGATCAGTCTGATCCACAGATCACAGCTGATCATAAAGCCGGAATGACAATAGATTCGTTTTTGGGGTAATTTGGACAAGCTAGCTAGCAGTATTGAATACAAATTTTATATAAGGTTGCAAAGATATTTTTATCAATTTTTTTTTTTTTTTTTAGTTTTAACGTTATATGATTGTGAGTACACTGCACACAATCCACTTCAGCAGAAGTATCTGCAGCACCATCATTTTTATTCTACGCATTGTCATTTGCCGCTTTTTACAGTACTAGGCACAATTCCTACTACTCGTAAATTATTAATATCATGCGTGTGGCATTTTTGCACATTGAAAATATATCGTTACAGTTTTTGTATTCAACGCCCTTGGCAGTCTTCAATGCAGAAATCGAATTCCCAAGCGAAGTGACTAATGCAACAAACAAACAAATGGTCGCATCATTCAATACTACATAACAATTACCACGCGTTTCACTTAGTGAAATACGTTTTCCTAAGTCGCTTTCCACACACAATCGCTGAGAACTAATTCACTTTCTCGGTGGATAGAAAACTATCGTCCAATTACCCTTGACACTCGGCAGTTAAAAACACACCTTAAGCGTTCTCGTGTAAGGATAGTGAAAGAGATCAGTGGAAAATGGCCGAGAATCGATGGGCTTCTTTTGTCGCGTCGCCGGTCATTACCTCAGGACGTAATTGCCCATTGTCTTCAAGAAGGTTAATGCCATAGTAGGTGATAATACTCAAGACTAGATCGAAGTTACATCGATGCGGTCTCGATTCTTGTTTTTGATCGACGACTCGAGTCCATTTTGTTCCTTTTTCTTTTTTATTAATTCAATAGCATCATCCTGTTTTGGCTGTGTAACTTGTCTCTGGTCGTTCTTTTATCGATAACTCAATGGGATTGAGTTTTTTAATTTGCGATTTCGTTTTATTTCCGATTACAATGAATGGAATAATCATGTTTTATGCTTGTTTGAGTACCATGGGATTGTAATGAATGGATATTGATTTCTTTGAATAACAAGACAAGAATCTCGATTACTTCTTAATTAAATGAGTCCTTTTATTTTATATACACACATATATATACATTTTAAATATCACATTATATCATATCAGATATGAAGAAGATTATGATGCTGTGATAAAAAAATCGATTTTTATTTACCAATAATTATATTCAAATAGATAAATCACGTTTATTAAGTAAAAAAGTACTAGTATGTGTTAATTTTGTATAATCTACTCACGTTCCAAACTTCATCCAAATCCCGTTAAAAAAACATACTCACACACAAACTTTCGCATTTCTAATATTGATAGTACAGCTGGCTCCTAAAATGAGAGTTTTGATGTAACAGAGGATGGTATGTCTTGAAGGTAACTAAGGTCTTTGCTGTATATAGTTTTCGTTTAGTTTTAGGAAATATAGGCAATTGGCTCGGAATTTATTACAGAGGATGATGTATTAAACTAACTTGCAAACAATGAGTCATACAACACAATGTATGTCATTGCAACGAGGCTCAATAGGATAATAGGATGCAGCTGGAATTAGCCTTGGCTCAGAGTCGGCGAGGACGGACTCATCTAGATCAATCTAAAAATAACTTGAATGCTGGTGGTCAGGGGTGAGAGGCTAATTGTTGATTAAGTGTAATTGGTCGCAGTTATGGCAATCAGTGGATCTTCAGATAATTGAGTAAATCGTCAGATCTAATTCAGGACAAACATTAAGGAGGCAATAGCGTTTATAATGAACAAAGCTGCACGTAAGTTTTTTAAAGAAAATAAAAATATTTGTTACTGCTTCGCAACATATACATGTTGCGAAGCAGTAACAAATATTTTTATTAAGTCAAGTAAGTAGTCCTAGTCACCATGCAGTCACAGTCTGTTTGTAATAAAAACGAATTCTATTCTTTTAGACTGAAGAAGACAGGTTTAATTGGTAACACAGAATAACTCGAATGATGTGGTAATGGGAGTTAGTTGGAAAAACCAGTGGCAAAATTTTGGCATGGACCGAATTTTCACCAAACGTCCGAAAACCTAATAGGCTCTCCACATTGATATCAACCAATGTGGAGAGCCTATTAGGTTTTTGGACTGATTTTTGGATGGACTGATGTCCATCCTATACTATTCTGCCTATTTGGAGTTACAATCCCACATATCCCACATATCCACAATCCCACATACAGACTCAGAATATATTATAATAGAATTAATTTACGCAGAAGTATAAGATCATATATTTATATCGATGGTTGGGCCCGTCTTTTCGGGTTGGATTTTTTTTTAATCAAGATGGTCAAACGTTTAACCACTATCTCACTAGGTGATAATTTTTGACCTGTATCTACCGCAAAACCACATCTGAAACTAGCGTGTTCCATCGGTACTCAGCGCCCGGTGGGCGTTACATTTTACCGAGCAGAATGGCGAAAGTGTCCCGTCGGCTTCTTTGATCCCACACTAATACTGATTAATCGGTACAACAGCCTTAGAGAAATTCTAATTTATTGCCTACAACACTTGACGATGGCAGCAGTGCATTGTTGTTAGCTTTGAAGCTGTAGTTGGGTAAATCGTGGTTTATAATCACAGGCTAATGCTTGAAATGTAAAGTGATAGGATATGCGGTATATGGTATATATATATCTGGCACAAGTCGTGTTGTCAATAATATTTGTTGATACTATATCCAAATCCAGAATAACCAAAAATTCACAAACACCTACTTCTCTTACCATCCAATAACTTTTTTTATATTTATGTCTCCGGGACACCACCACGATCTTATTTTTTTTAGAAAATCAGCTTAGACCCTGTTGTCCTTTTAAACAAAAATAGTTACATCAATATATATCTTACCTAGTTAAAAAATAGAAAGAAAACCAATCGATCCAATTGACAAGGCAAGAGATTCTTTTCGGAAGTCGGTTATAGAGTTCAATCGCTTTCGATAATATGATTTTACAAATTATTAAAATATAGATTCACTAGTAAAATAATATAAGCTATTTGATAAAAACCCTAAAGGTTTATATATAAAAACAATAAACTGTTCTAAGTAAATAAAAAGTTTTTTTTGCAGTTTACGAAAAAAACAATACCGACAAACGAGTTTAGATTAATATCCGTCTAATTTGTTGTTTTCTATTTAATAAAACTAACACCATAATTAATTTAGCGTCTACACGACGTAAGAAGATTTAATCGCGAAATTACGATCAGTCACACAACAGAACTTTCATCGTCGAGTCGCGACAGACCAGTGGCCTTTACAAGATAACGAGTTATTAATAATACCATTATTAATAGTAAAAGTTGATAATTATTAGAGAACTTTATGATTGATCGTTCGTCGATTTAACTATCTAATAATAGAACTGAAAGTTTGATAAAATAACTTCTGATTTCTTTGGAGTGGTATGAAACGTTACTGTGGAGAACTCTATATTGAAAGTATATACCCCTCTACAACATTCTAATTGCCATATTTATTCCATATATTTGACATCTGCACTGTAGATCGAAATTTCGTACCCATATGGAATTTGAACTACTAAAACAGTAAGACATATCACTAAAATACATTAATACTAAAATAATAGTAGTGATGGTTCAGATCCGGCTGGAAGGGCCAAATAAATAAATCAGTGTCGGAGTCTAGTTTGGCAAAGTTTACAGTTTTAGGTTTTGCTTGTATTTACTATCATATTTTTTAATTATTCTGTTTGATTAGAAATACATTAAATCATTTTATCATCAACCGTCATCATTATTTTATTAATAGTCCCGATATTGTTTACTCTATCTCGTTTGTATTGTTGTTTTTATTTAAACATTAACTGTTTAATGGTTTTAAGAGTAAGCTTTACAGATGTCAAGTTGTCTGGTTAATCTGAAGTACCTTTTACTAAGTATTGTTGACGCTTAGGTATTCTCTTTTGATTATTTGTTAAGTCGAGTACATATGTTTACTTTGTTCTTAATCGCTTATTGAACGGACGGTAGATTTAAAGTACCGCTACTTGGGTCTAATCAAGAAGTACATCTTGAGGGATTTTGGATAGTTCTTTTGTTTTATCCACAGACATTATTCATGAAACATTTATTTACAAATATTTAGGCCGTGTTTAAGTCTACATAAAATTCCCTCAAGGACTATTATATCGAACAATTGAAAAGGCCGAGGCATACTAGCCACCTGCTAACTTATCGACCATTAACTCGCTAAAAGGCACGTGCACAGGCCGTTATGTTCAAAAGATCAACTATACGCACGAACTCATCATCAATTCATCCTTTAAATTCCAACCAGGACGAGCAAAAAGCAGAAATTGGTTAACAAGTCTAAATTAAGAAATTGCAGGTGACATCCATCGTCAAAGAATGCAGCCGATACGCAGAAGTGACAAACGATTCATCCTGCCATGTGATTACCTACACTTTATCTCCGGTTTTAAGGGCCAAGAATGAAAAATTGGCCCTGATATTGGACGCGTCGTCTCCCTGATAATCTTTATTGGAAAACCTGCTTTGTTTTGTGTTGGTCGTTTTTTGTGGTGTTATAAATTATTATTTTGAAATCTCTCATCCAGTCCCAAATTAGTATGAAATAAATTGAGAATGGGAACTGAATTTCGACAAGTCGCAAAATATATTTTATTAGACATACTTTTTTTACCTCTGATATGCTAGCGTTAGACCAATATCTCACCTCATGGTAAGTGATGGTAAACAAACTAGGCCTAGAATGACAGTACTTATCTAACACCTATGTTACATATCTAAGAAATTAATATTGTACGCACAAAATCAAAGCAAGCCTTGATTTTGTGCGTACAATTGATGACACACTTGATGCCTCTATTATGTTTATACCGTCAATCATATGTACACAGTTATGACCATTAATATATATTCTATTGTAATATGTGCAGTAAAAACCAAGATTCTTTTCTATTCTCGACACAGGTCGGTATTTACCAAGATGAGCGCAATTAAATCTGGAACGCACATAAAAATATTATATTTCAACGAGTCCAAGGGTGTACAAAAAGCTTAAATGTTCGTTATGAGGTCTATTATTTCTGTAAATAGAGTTGGCGCGCGGGCGAGTATTTTAATAGGTTGGCATCTGTGCGACTGTGCGCTATGCAACCTTTTTCTATCGAAACCCGTGGAACAACAAATTATTACCAGCATGTCCAGTGCCGTTGCAATCCACTTTTAAGCTATTGCATAGCTTCTATCGCGGGCCTTGAGCGTGGAGACCTAATCCAGAAATTCCGTAACGAAAAAACCTAACGCCCCCCACGACTTCACAAAAAGTTTTCGGTTACGTTGAGTTGCGTACTCCGTACAGACGCATTCGATTCAGTATCCAATACCAATAGGCAACTGAGTCTTAAACATCGAAATAAGCCTATAGGTTTTGACGTTTACGTTTTTAAAGTAAACGTCAAGATCTATATGCTTATTTCGAAGTTATAGTTAGAAGACTCGGTAGCCGATTGGTACTGGATACTGAATCGTATGCATCGGTATGGAGTTCGCATCTCAACGTGACCGAAAACTTTTTGTGAAGAAAAATGAAACTGAAAAATAAAAAATGCTATGCAATAGCTTTACCGCGGCAGTCCCCGAGTGCCACACGTCTTTTTTTATTTTTTATTATCATAAGGCACCTGTTATACCTAGGCCCGATTCGTGTTACAATTTTTCGATATTTTATTTCACAAGCGTTGTCACTTTGTCAGTATTGAACGAAATAGCAAGTGACTACTGTTTCGACGAATCGTTTTGAGGTCATGTTGCAGATGCTGTTTGTGATTCAGTTTCGAGAATGAGGTATTTTTATACAACACATGTTTTGTTAATACGTTAGAGATGATTAGTCATATTTTTTTCTTATAATTAAGCCTACTAAGCATAGCCTATGGTCCTTGTAAAGATGATAATATTTTAAGCTTACATCCCTATAGAGGAAATACAAGCTATGCGGGCGAATTTACGAGAATCGCAGTACTTTAAAACCCTATACTACATTCGAAGACTTTTATCCTTGGTACTGGAAGCATCATTCTACACACAATAACACCCAGAACCAGAAAAACAAATATTCTTTGTATGTTGATTTCTTTGAAAAATTTATGTTTATACTGAGAATCGAGCCTGACATCCGCTGCTTAGAATGCAAACGCGCAAATCTCGCTACCAATGACAGCCGCCAATTTCAAACATTTAGAGATCTTCCAAATTCAAACTACTCTAGGTAGTTCATTTTTACTTTATAACCGTTAAACAGAAGATCAATTCATTCGTTATGACGCCGTCTTTTTACATAACACGAATTTATGTGCTATTAGAAATTTTAAGGTTTTAAAGCGTGGAAATGACTGCCGGCACCATTGCGTCATTCGATCACAACTTTCTAACATGGCCGAAACAAGCGCGACAGTAAGCAAACACAATTTAACTACCGCAAATTAGAATAATTTTATAAAATTTTATACATACGATTTTACTCACGGCGGTTTTCTCGGTTACGAGACTAGTTTCGGAGCAGTCGGTGCTCCTTCAGCAGTCGACTGTTCCGACTACACCGAAACTAGCCACGAAACAATGCGAGAAATTAACGTTAAGTGAAATCGTATAAATCCTTTTAATATGTGGAATAATTACGAATCTTTCTACCAAACTTGATAAAAGAAAAGTAATGATTTACTTTACTTAAGTACACTGCGTATATATTTTGGTGAAAATACGCTTTGGTGAACGTAAAAAGCCTCTGGTTCTCATTTTATTCAAAGCCTCTGTATTAAATAAAGTAAAGTACCTAAATTGTGTTTCGGATAGGCATCTGGGGTTTTTATTTATGCTCGATAGGCATTTGACCACTATGTGACCTGATGGAAAGTGATTATGCGGCCGAATAGCTTTTCCCAATAGCGACAGTTTTCAGTTTATTGGATAACAATGGAGATTTTATTACTAACTAGCCGTGCCCCGCGGCTGCGCTCGCGATAATTAAGTTAAAAAGTAGCCTATGTGTTAATCCGGAGCATAAACTATCTACATTAAAAATTTCATCGAAATCGGTTTATTTATTACTAAGATACGTGGTAACAAACATTCACACACACAGAAACTTTCGCATTTATAATATTAGTATTTTGCATATATAATATTAGTAGTATTATTCTGTAAAACCGTAAAAGTGTTTCCACTGTTGAAAAGACTGTCACATCTGGTCGTCAGATATCTTTGGTCACGCCAATTCCATAGGCTCTAAACCAGTGATACACTTAATATCATAGAAAAAAATATACTCTACCCGAGCTTAATATCATGTCGTGAAGTGTCCATGATTTATGGATGGACATAATTGAAGTTTTTATTTACAAGTAATTTCGGAGCTAAAAATATGCGATCCCTCTCGTTCATCATTTACAATTGGATTTGTGTCATACGCGATATATCACTAGTTTTATAAAATTCATTTTTATACGCGAGCGCCATTTTGTCACATGCTTTTAAAAGATCAGTTTGAATTTCGAACTTAAATTGGTCGTTTACAATAAATACAATACGACGACGTGCAAATTACATAAAAAAATCCACGTCCAACAAGTTTTTTTGCGAGGTTACCGTGTTTATGCCCTTATCTCAAAGTTCATCATTGTTGAGTTTTATTTATGGAACAGTAAAACTCACAGCCCGCTCGTAAATCATATTAACTCGCGTGAAGCTTAATATTTTAATCCTTTAAACGGTTATTATTTATGGGCATTTACTCCGATGTACGATCGCGACATTCCTAAACGTTTACTCGATGACATACATACAGGCCGTCGTTAAAAAAACAATTTGAAATATACGCCGCTACTGCACGGGTAACCAAACCACTAGCAACGAATTTCAATGCAGTACATTCATAATTTTCTTTAGGTCACGAAAACCACCAACAAACTTGGAGCTCTCATTGTCACCATCCGTAGGCAAAATACGACGATTTAGGCTTAGTTTAGGGCTCCATAGAAAATGGATGCGTAGAAGCACGTCCCTTTCAAGATGGCGCCGAATACGTGACGTTTGAAAAGGCGGGAAACAATGTTACGCCGTTATGAATATTGAAAGCTTGGGATAGGCAAACATGCTTCAACAATTTTCGTCTTACGCTAGAAATATCCTTAACTGAATCAGCACTAGAAGCATTCACGGCCTACTACGATACGCAGCGACAGTTTTACTTTGGCGCCATGATTCTCCGCGTTCGAAATTCGAAATGACTTTTTAAGGAGTCCACACTCAAAAAGGTAATAAATTAAACAGTAATGGCGCTGTAATGTAAAAAGTTAATCAGATTCAACGGGTTAAGTACGATTCGAGTTATTTAACAATCATGGAAATATTGCCAATTACGTTTACCCTCCCCGAGATTGAGATGATCAGGAACCTAACTGTATTTTTAAGGTTTTATTATGGAAAGTACGATTTTATTAAAGCTGTGTATATAAATAAAAATAAATACTAAAGTTTAAAAAAAAATTGATCAGTTCCTTGTAGTTTTTTTTTTATATTTGTGGTTCCGCAAACATTGTTTTTGTGCCTTTAGGCAGTGTCGAGTAATAAAAAAGTCAAGGTCCAGTCTTAGTCAAGTTATGCCATATGTAAAAATAATATTATACATTTTAAGAGTTTTAGAGCGAAAGCGAAAATTACGTTTTATAGCTTTGTATGATTTTCCTACATTTAAGGTTAATGATACAGTTAATAAGCCACCAGTATTAAAAAATTACACTCGAAGAGTCAAAAGAAAATCAGAAAATAATACCAAATCGACAACGCCATTTTTTCACTTTCGCGGTAAAACGCCTACCTACTCATTTAAAATAATTTAAACGTTTTGGCTTGATCGATTTCCATAAAATTTGTATGGGACCACCTCTGAAGTATAATCTACCAAAAAAAATAATTTTGAGAATCGGTCCACAAATCGATGAACTTACATAAAAAAAAAAAACACCTACAGTCAAACATAGCACCTCTTCCTTTTTTGAAGTCGGTAAAAAGTTTGCTTACTCAAGCAACCTCTTTTAGTAGGTATAACTTGTTTATGGTCTTAGAAAAGTATTGACTCATCAGTCAGAACGACTCGTGCAAATATTGCTAATTTTAGAATGACATCCAGTGAGTCAATTGGTTATTATGTATTCATATGGTAGGCAATGGCGACCATCGAAATAACAGTTCTTGGAATGAGGATCAGCTCTTGGATTTGTTTGTAATTACTCCAAAATAGGTTCAGGAAAATGTGCAAATAAATACTTGCATAATGCTTTGGCGCCACTAAGCACATCACTTTTTTTTTTTTATTTATTACGAAGTAACAACCTTAGCAAAATAATACATTCGAATTCAAAACCTACATTCATGTTGAATCAAAATATTGCCTCCAAAATGGCTGAACAGGAAATAAAGTTAATTTCGAAGACTTGTTTTTAATAAAATGCTTACATCCATAATAAAAGCAAAAGTTTACAAATTAAACAACTAGTTTTCCTAATACGCATAATTAGAACGCATTAGCTATAAACTCAATTAAGATTTTAATATATTTTGTGCGAAAAGCCATAAAAATGTATCTCATAGTCATTAATTGGGTAAAAGTGTTCCAGTTTAGTAGAAATGTCTTTCAATTACATTATATTATACTAACTTCTTAACCGAATGCAAAAAAGGAGGAGGTTCTCAATTCGACTCTATTTTTTATGTTACCTCAGAACTTTTTATAGGTGAACCGATTTTGATTATTTTTTTATTTGTAAACAGGTGCTTCCCTTGTGGTCCCTTTTAAATTTGATCAAGATCTGGCCAGCAGTTTATGAGTTATCCTCAATAATGCGTATTTAATTATTGAAGATAAAGCGTGAATTTGTGTTTTTTTTAATTTTTGCTTGCGTTTAAATTATTGTTCCACGACTTTACGCACGGGTTCTCACGGATTTGAAGCGTTTACAAATTGAAAACCTCTTAAAAAGACGGTTAAAAATCATACATGTCCCACTTATATCTTACACAGTTACACAGTACTTATACAGTTTATTATAAATAGCCGCAAGTTGAATTAAAACACGGAATTATTAATTATACGGCATACCGGAAGTGAATAATAACTGGTTATTGATTCATTAGCAAACTCAATATTTTATTAGCTTTATGTCTTAGTCAGTCAAGACTTTTATTTAAGCATGTAATAAAAATGTTACGTACTTCAATCAAACTTAAATAAGAAATTTATTACATATACATAACAGTTCCACATATATTTAAGGTATGTTTGTTTGTTTCTTTGTTCCTTTGTAGCGTTCTAGAGACCAAATGCACGGGCCGATTTTAATTATTCTTACGTGACTGGCCATAATCTTGTGAGTGTCACTAAAGACATGACAATCAAATCAAAACTTAAACAAACAAACCCATTCACACTATGGTACATCATAAATAAACACACCAAGAACCAAAAGCAAAAATGTTCTTAAAAATTGTGCTCCTGCCGGGAATCGAACATAATAATGCCTATGTGCTTTTAAAATGAGATAGGTACCTACTTCCTAATTTTAAAACTATAACAGCTACAAAGCATGACACTAACATTAAGTTTACACAACAACAATTAGTCAACAATCATGCACCTATTTCCCAGCGATTGTGCTAAAGAAAGCAGCATAAAAGCATCTTGGCAAATTACAAAAATGCGGACCCATAAAATGGTTGAGATGCTGTGACAACTATTAGCTAATCTGTTATGTGCATTAGGAAGATGATGATGGAACATTTCACAGAATAGAATTTTCCTCACGCGCCTAGTTAGATAATACAAGACGAGAGTCTTCAAGTCACGGGTGAATAAGGTATCTTCTAGGCAAGCTTGCTCCATCGTTGCTTACCATCAGGTAAGATAACGGAGACAGTATGCCTATTTAAAAAAAAAAAGATGCTGATTAAATAATTGTCTCCAAGGAGTTTTGCCGCGAAAGTGAAAAAATGGCGTTGTTGATATGGTGTTTTTCTTTCAAAACTTTTGATTCTTCTAGCGTTAATGTGTAATAATCGTGGATTAATCGTTAATAGTTTGTAAACGTGCATGAGTGTAGGCAAATTTAGCCAAAGTCAAGTAAGAGAGTCATGGTCCATTCACAGTCAAGGCATGCCAGTAAAGTGGTAAAACTTTATAAAAACTTCTATTGTAGTTTTGGAGCGAAAGCAAAAATCACGTTTTTCAACTTTGCACATTTACGTACTATTTATGGTTAATTATCAACCATTAATTCACATTAACACTCGAAGAATCACAAGTTTTGGAAAATGAAACAAAATCGACAACGACATTTTCTCACTTTCGCGCCAAATCTCCTTTTTCTTCTTTACTTTACTCATTCTATTCCCATAATCATTTCGTTCGCTCTATCTATACTACAATCTACTCAGTAGTCTGTACTTAGGTTACGCGCAAGGCGCAACGCATTTACAGAGATAGTAACAGATGTTGCTAATCTGTTCCGCGAATGTTGCCAGTTGTGTGTTGTCATTACCTGTCTAACATTTCCGAGATTATGCATTCAGAGAAAAAAAATGAACGTAACTTGTTTTAATTGCGGATTGCGTGAAACCAGAACTAAAATGAAAGTGAAATATATGGTAAGTTGGTTGAACTGGTTGGGGTTACTTTGGTAGATTTATTTAATACTGTAAGCACCAATGTTTATATAAACGAGGAGTATCTTTATAAGAATCGTTTTCTGTTCTATATTTTGGCATAGATTAAATAATAGCTACTATGCTTCATCTATCGAGATATGTTCGACTTATTATCATCTGTTTGCTCGTCACATCAAACCAGAAATTAATGAATTGATTTGGTAACTGTCAATAAACCTCAATTTACATAATAAACGAATTGTCTTTGTTGACATTATAAACCAATTTGATCATCTATAGATAATCAAAGTTAACTTCAACTTCTTCTTTAAATGGCGACTAGGACTGTCGCACCATAATTCTGCCAATATCGCGTATAGGTAGGAGCGCAGTTTAAAACAAATAAAAAATGATTTATAAAATATGGCCGGTAACTTCAAGTTACTAATTCTACTTCTAGTACAAAGTCAGCTATTGGGTAAGTAATGGAGATAATCAAAGTCAAACCAATGCTTTTAAAACCGATGTCAATCGCTTCTAAATTGCCAGAAACAATTTAAGTAACCCTTATAATTATGTATCCCATCATATTTTTAAACTTGTTCGTGCATATGGTCACGTACGGGTCCGTTCGACCCAAACGGCATATTAACATACAGCATCAGGGAAGAATGGGGAATTAAAGGAATAAGAATACCAATCATTGTAATCTTGCCAGAAATGAGCCTGGGAGACCGCTGCGTGTTCACATTGCTGCAATTATGTAGAATTGTGGGAATGCTGAGGCTTTCACTGTTTATATTAATAATTAGATTTAAACTCATCTGAAATATTAAATATTTTGTAACACCTACAAATTAATTAATTACTATATGGGTCCTACATAATCGAACTTGTCGTGGCAGACCAAGCAAGAGATGGTGGGATGACGTTGACTATAACCTAGAAAATTGGTAATTCTTAGCTCAGGATCATTAATGGCGAGAAGGTTGGGAAGCCTTTGCCCCGCATGGAACACTGAAGGCCATCTACATAAATTACCATTCAACCAATTCTAACCATCGCCATCGATCACAGTTTGTATCGACAGCAGGGTGTAAGTCTCAATCATCATCCACATCTGTGTCAGTATGTTGGTTTTCGCTTCACACTGTAACGACTGAACGGATTTGGAATGTACATAGCTTAAACCCAAGATTACCACATTGGCAAGATTAGCGGCAAGTGATGAATGAAACAGTAACTTACACCATTAAAATTAAATATTTCAATTATTGTTATGAAAGACGTGTGTTATTCAAATTCCCGATTTCTCACAGAGCCTTCATCAGGTTCAACGCACTGCGAGCCCAGGGAGGTCCATAAAATGGTTGATAAAACGCCAAAAGACAATGTCTGGCCTTATCTCCAGGTCAGAAATTTCACACGGTTTACCAAATTTATGATCCTTTAAGGCAAATCCGGCGGTTCACGTATTCAAAGTGGGCCGAACTTTAAATTTTAAAATTGTATGAGAGGAGATTTAAAATTGTGTGAGAGGAGACCGGCGACAATTTACTGTTAGCTGATGTACTCGCCACTTGAATGGGTGATGTGATGACGTACCTGGAAAGAAAAAAAAACCTATAAGTTTTTTTTTTTATTTTTTTACGTCACGATAGCGTGTTCCCTATATTTACCGACTTCCCAGAAAAGGAGGAGGTACTCAAGTCAACTGTATTTTTTTTTTATTTGTGTTACCTCATATCGTCTCTCCACGTGAGACGATTTCATAATTTTTAGTTTGAACGATGTTGCTTTCTAGTTGGTCCCATTCAAATTTGATCAAAATCTGAACAGTAGTTCTTGAAATATCGCCAATAATGTCTATTTTATGGACTTAGACCGTGGGCCGGTTGTCGTCAACCCTACCTCATCGAGTACCAAGATGAGACCTATATGGGGGTGTCGTGTGTAAAAAGTTATGCTAAAAAAATCAGGGTTGCCTGATCCTAGCCTGGAGCATTTTGAACAGGGGACAAAAAACTAATCCATTTTTTTGGTGAAATTTACCTCATCGAGTACCAAGATGTGACATATGCCAATCGATAGCCCCGTTCTTCCTTATATTAAAAAAATAGGGTTGCCGGCCCTAAACCTGGAGCATTTGTTTTTCGGCCTACTTTAGTGTTCAGGCATCAGAAGTAAGTTTTATGAAAATAACATCGAAATGATATATTTTAGTTATTTAAACAACAAAATATAGTAGAAAATGATGATGCGCATCATACAATTGACTATTTAGTACTGTCAGAAAGAATGTGACCTCACAGTGAGCCAAAACCGTGGTGACGGAGAATACAATACTTTGTTTTACAATTACAACGAGTTTTGATTGAGCAACAAGATACCATATATGGCGATCGATAGTTCTATTCATCCTTTTACTAAAAAAAACTGGGTTGCCTGGTCTGATTTCGAAGCACTTGTTTTTTGGCCTAGTTTAATATTAGGGCGTCAAAAGTAAAGTATTTATCAAAATCACTTCTAAATTACATATTTAAGTAGTGTAAACGACAAAATATTGTAGAAAGCAATAATGAGCAACGTAATTTTGACTTTCAAGTCCAATCAGAAAAGAAGTGAACACGTAGTAAGATAAAACATAAATCACACAGTAAACAAATCATATAATGCAATTACAACGTCTGTTCATTGAAATGAGATAAATAATGAGTGGCAATTGATAGCTCTACTCATCTTTTTATTAAAAAAATTGGGTTGCCAGGCCTTACATTAGAGTATCAGTTTTTCTGCCAAGTTTAATTTTCAGGCAAAAAATTACCTCATCGAGTACCAAGATAAAACATATGCCAATCGATAGTGCTTGTCTTCCTTATATTAAAAAAAATTGGTTGCCGGTTCAAAACGTGAGCATTTGTTTTTCTGCCTGCTTTAAAGATCAGGAATCAGAAGTAGCCTATACGAAAATGCCTTGTTTAGTTGTTTCAACAACAAAATACTGTACAAAGTAATAACATGAAACATACATTTGACTATTTAGTACAGTCAGAACAAAAAGAACACGCAGAGAGCAAAAACAGTGATCCACAAAATTGGTATTGTGCACATATTACGAGTTTTGATTGTGTACTAAAATACAATGTATAGCAGTCGATAGTTCTATTCATCCTTGTATTAAAAAACTTGGGTTGCCTGGCCTAAATGTAACGCATTTATTTTACGGCCTATTAAAATATTCTGGTAAAAGGAGTAGTTTTTATGAACAACATGATATCTTTTGATGATTCAAACGACAAAACACTAACGAAAGCGATGAAAAGCATCATACATTTGACTATTTAGTACTGTCAGAAAAAAAGTGAACACATAGTAAGCAAAACAGTAATCACGCCATATACAAAACTATACTATGCACGTGTTACGAATTTTGATTGTGTACTTAAATACAATGTATAGCAGTCGATAGTTCTATTCATCCTTGTATTAAAAATCTTGGGTTGCCTGGCCTAAATGTAAAGCATTTGTTTTTCGGCCTATTAAAATATTCTGGTAAAAGGAGTAGTTTTTATGAACGACATGATATCTTTTGATGATTCAAACGACAAAACACTAACGAAAGCGATAAAAAGCATCACACATTAGACTATTTAGTACTGTCAGAAAAAAAGTGAACACATAGTAAGCAAAACAGTAATCACGCCATATACAAAACTATACTATGCACGTGTTACGAATTTTGATTGTGTACTTAAACACAATGTATAGCAGTCGATAGTTCTATTCATCCTTGTATTAAAAAACTTGGGTTGCCTGGCCTAAATGTAAAGCATTTTATTTTCGGCCTTTTAAAATATTCGGGTATCAGGAGTAGTTTTTATGAACAACATGATATCTTTTGATGATTCAAACGACAAAACACTAACGAAAGCGATAAAAAGCATCATACGTTTGACTATTTAGTACTGTCAGAAAAAAAGTTAACACATAGTTAGCAAAACAGTTATCAAAAAGCAAATTATGAAAAGAAACAAACATTGAACTATTTTTTTTTAACTTTTTCTTTTACTTTGTGTTTTGGTCGTTGGAATCATCAAAAAATATCATGTCATTCATAAAAACTACTCCTTATATCTGAATATTTTAATAGGCCGAAAAACAAATGCTTTACATTTAGGCCAGGCAACCCAAGTTTTTTAATACAAGGATGAATAGAACTATCGACTGCTATACATTGTATTTAAGTACACAATCAAAATTCGTAACACGTGCATAGTATAGTTTTGTATATGGCGTGATTACTGTTTTGCTTACTATGTGTTCACTTTTTTTCTGACAGTACTAAATAGTCAAATGTATGATGCTTTTTATCGCTTTCGTTAGTGTTTTGTCGTTTGAATCATCAAAAGATATCATGTTGTTCATAAAAACTACTCCTTTTACCAGAATATTTTAATAGGCCGTAAAACAAATGCGTTACATTTAGGCCAGGCAACCCAAGTTTTTTAATACAAGGATGAATAGAACTATCGACTGCTATACATTGTATTTTAGTACACAATCAAAACTCGTAATATGTGCACAATACCAATTTTGTGGATCACTGTTTTTGCTCTCTGCGTGTTCTTTTTGTTCTGACTGTACTAAATAGTCAAATGTATGTTTCATGTTATTACTTTGTACAGTATTTTGTTGTTGAAACAACTAAACAAGGCATTTTCGTATAGGCTACGTCTGATTCCTGATCTTTAAAGCAGGCAGAAAAACAAATGCTCAAGTTTTGAACCGGCAACCAATTTTTTTTAATATAAGGAAGACCAGCACTATCGATTGGCATATGTTTTATCTTGGTACTCGATGAGGTAATTTTTTGCCTGAAAATTAAACTTGGCAGAAAAACTGATACTCTAATGTAAGGCCTGGCAACCCAATTTTTTTAGTAAAAAGATGAGTAGAGCTATCAATTGCCACACATTATTTATCTCATTTCAATGAACAGACGTTGTAATTGCATTATATGATTTGTTTACTGTGTGATTTATGTTTTATCTTACTACGTGTTCACTTCTTTTCTGATTGGACTTGAAAGTCAAAATTACGTTGCTCATTATTGCTTTCTACAATATTTTGTCGTTTACACTACTTAAATATGTAATTTAGAAGTGATTTTGATAAATACTTTACTTTTGACGCCCTAATATTAAACTAGGCCAAAAAACAAGTGCTTCGAAATCAGACCAGGCAACCCAGTTTTTTTTAGTAAAAGGATGAATAGAACTATCGATCGCCATATATGGTATCTTGTTGCTCAATCAAAACTCGTTGTAATTGTAAAACAAAGTATTGTATTCTCCGTCACCACGGTTTTGGCTCACTGTGAGGTCACATTCTTTTTGACAGTACTAAATAGTCAATTGTATGATGCGCATCATCATTTTCTACTATATTTTGTTGTTTAAATAACTAAAATATATCATTTCGATGTTATTTTCATAAAACTTACTTCTGATGCCTGAACACTAAAGTAGGCCGAAAAACAAATGCTCCAGGTTTAGGGCCGGCAACCCTATTTTTTTAATATAAGGAAGAACGGGGCTATCGATTGGCATATGTCACATCTTGGTACTCGATGAGGTAAATTTCACCAAAAAAATGGATCAGTTTTTTGTCCCCTGTACAAAATGCTCCAGGCTAGGATCAGGCAACCCTGATTTTTTTAGCATAACTTTTTACACACAACACCCCTATATAAGTCTCATCTTGGTACTCGATGAGGTAAATTTCACCAAAAAAATGGATCAGTTTTTTGTCGCCTGCACAAAATGCTCCAGGCTAGGAACAGGCAACCCTGATTTTTTTAGCATAACTTTTTACACACGACACCCCCATATAGGTCTCATCTTGGTACTCGATGAGGTAGGGTTGACGACAACCGGCCCACGGTCTAACTACTTTGACGATGTTCGCGTTTACCCGACTTCAAAAGTTACCTCATAACTTCTTTCGTTGTCAGCCGATTTTGATGATTATTTATTTATTTGAAAGCTGGTGCGGTGAAGTCGGTTTTTTTAAGCTTTGCTTGCGTTTAATTATTGTTAGAATCTATCCAAGATTTGGCTTATAAGTAACTTTATTTAAACATATTCTGCTAGATTTAAAATATCCAACCCATAAGTAAAAATGAACATGTGAACTGCCCGTAGGCTTAGTTGGGTACGCGATCGTCTTCTAAGCAGTGGTATCAGTTTGATTCCCGGAACATAATATATACGAGTTTAAAAAACAAATAACCGACTTCAATGGCAAATTTCTCTGAAACTCTTCATCAGATCTTGATAAATAATGGAACCAACTAGAACTTATACCTTTTCGAACAAAGCAATAATTTTCTAAATCAGTTGATAAATTACAGAGTTCTGAGATAATATACATAAAAAACGATTCTGACGAATTAAGAACCTCCTTTTTTAGTCGGTTTACAAGTTATGTCATAAAGGAAAAATTGTGTTTCTGATTCTGGTTGTTTGGTTTTATAGCTGTGATTGTGTGTAAGATGTGAATGTTTCCGGCACCCACAACACAAGTCATCGAACTTGATGTTGGGCTGTGAGTGTGAAACCGTTTATGTTTAAAAGGCCAAGCTTTAGAGTACTTTCATTGTTAAGGTCAGTGAAAATGTTATTCTTGACTTTAGGCGATAAAATGTGTTTCTAGATTTATTTCTATTAAACCATAAAACGTGTATCTTGATCTCAAACAAGACAACCTGCTTGCCTTTGCCAGTTTTACGAGCTAGGAGCCATAACACAATTTCTGGCACAGACGTAAAGAGTAAGTCTTTATTGTATTTGAGTCGTAAATTGTTTGGATTTGTCATGAGAAAACATTGACGTAATTTTTTGTTTGCTATGGGTGGTATTCATTTTAAATACTATGATTACGTGTATTTAATTATAATTTACTTATATACTTTCCTATTAAAAAAAGGCTTATTGGAAAAACATCGTATGTTTGTGTCAACGCCCGATATGTATTTTTTCATATTTTTGCTTCACTTATAAAAATCCAAATCAACACTATCTATATTACTCTATTGTTTGTTTCTAGTTTATAGATGTAGGCAATTATGTAGAAAAACGTCTCGAAAGCTTTATAAATGAATGCAATACAATATTTGTGGGAAACGCAATCAAAACAAAAACACGACTATATGATATAACACAGGTGTCAACGGATCACCTTACAAAAAACCACAGTATGAAACAAAAGCTATCGAGCATCGCCAGGCTTACCAATAAGTTAGAATAACCAGAATGTATCAATAGTACTATCTAATATTAGCATATCTATAGGTAATCTGAGACTGCCAAGTGTCGATTTGTCAAGTAGAATTTACAGGTTTTGCAATATACTTAGTCATATTCGATATGTAATCGAAAGGTTAGGATTAAATTGTTTAGGTGCAGATTTACGATGATGAGGCAGTAAATGGCATTGAACTGTGACGTAATATTGCAGCGGAACCGACATTTTTCAATGTTTCCAGTGTAATTAGTATAGGGCTAAGAGATTAGTCCTATGTCTCGGGGTACCAGCTCAGTGCTTTGCGGCGCAAGATTTTGACCTATGTAAGTTCGAAACTTTGGGTGGTACTGAACTATAATAAACAAGCGTGACGCTTGCCATCAGGCGAGCGACTTGTTCGTCTCGTCTCACAATAACATAAAATAAAAAAAATAAAACATTGCTAAGATTTTGGGCAGATTTTGACACTTTATCAGATGTGAATAGGTATCTTCTAGGCGAGCATGCTACATCTTCGGCTATATCATCGCTTTCCATTATCGTGATATTGTAGTCAAATGCATGCTTGTCGAGCTTAAAAAAGCATAGAAATCAAAAGAATAAATGAAGGGAATACGAATCAGATAGAATGGAAATACTATTATTTAACCAGCAACATAAAATTAAAAACAATTATGAAATAAATTTGGAAATGGTACATAAGTGGCACACGCCTGTACCTCGATCTTTTATTTTAGAGGAATACAATTGAATATAAACAACGGACAATTGAATATAAACAAGATTTTCAGGAACTTCATCGAAATCTTCAAGACAACCCATTGGCAAGCCTTGTTGTCGAAACTGATCGGCTGTATCGACTCCACCAGAGCGAGACAGAAACTAGTTTTTCAACGAGTTAAAATATCATTGAGCTCTCGAATTACATAACTCGAGTTACAATGAATGACCGACGAAATATCACTTGTCGGCTTCGGCTGTAGTTGCACTCGTTACGTCATCGTTAAAGAGAATGACTGGAGCCTTAAACTGGGCTTCAGCAAGTGTCCACTTGATGTTACGGTCGATATTTTGCATGTTAACAGTTTTAAAAGAAAAAGTCTGACATCCGTGTTCCGGTGTTGGGAGCCGGTTTTGCTACTAGGTTGGAATGATTAAGACTTTTGTTTTTTGGTTGTAGTACTAAAACTATCGGTGAGAATATCACAAAAAGCGACTGAGATGTTTTTTCTGGCGAGTCTGATAGACTCACTAGTTGCTTACTCCTCTCTTCTGCGGCTGAGGGTTTTCCGCGCCCGCCATCCTGCCCGGCGACGCTGCAGAGGCTGCATACAGCCAGCAGCATGTAGTAAGTCAGAAAAAAAAAGACTGACAGATTCTGAACTCCAAGCAAGAAGCGATAAAAGGCACAACAGTGGATAGTCGATTTAAATCAGACGATAGATCTAAAGTGCTAGATGGAAATTGAAAGACTCTTCAAAGATCCTATCCTACTAATATTATAAGTCCGAAAGTTTGTGTGTTTCCTCTTCACGCTTTAACGGCTGAACGGATCTGGATGAAATTTGGAATTGATTTTATTTATATCGCATTAGCCATGCTCGGCAATGGAATGTACATAGCATATACCTAGGATTAACACATAGGTTAATTTTTAACTTGATAATAGCGGGCGAAGCCGCGGGGCAAGGCTAGTATGATACATGTCTTAGGAAATAGCTCAAAACAGCATGATGTCTGACACAACAAGAAAACCATATGGGGGGCTGTGAGTGTGAAAGCGTTTATGTTTAATCATACAAAGTCGATCGCAGAATTGGCGCAACCTGACGGAAGCATCAAAACAGTACTTACCCTGTCTCGATGACGACACTAACATGAGATTCAATCAGGAACCAGTATAATCCACCTGACCGGTCTATCCAGCGCCTAAACGTCAAGCGACGAAGATATATTAATCCAAACTTGACAACCTCAGGGTTTCAAATGACATGTCTATGACAAGTGGTCACAAATGTCACAATACCGTTTCGTAATAAGGACTTCTCAAATTAATTCTGATGCGATAAGGAGATCAAAACCGGCTTGCATGACTAGGATCTTAATTATTTCCTAAGCTGGAAGTTGTTCATCATTTCAAAGTAGCTGTCAATGAAACAGGTAATCTAAATAGTTTTTTTTTATGTTCGATAGGAAAGCTTTTTATTACAATCTCACCTGATGGAAAGCGACGATGTAGCCGAAGATGTAGCATGCTTGCCTAGAAGATACCTATTCAATGTTGCCTTTAATACTCTCAGATTCTAACGTTCGGGGAACAAAGACGAGGGCAATGAGTTTCACTCCTTCGCTGTACGGATGATAAACGTAGAGACGAAACGCTTCGAGCGTACTGGAGGTATGTCAACCATTGATGAATGACGTTTGACAGTATGTCTTATTGTTAGAGGGTAAAACGGGCATGGGGGAATTAACTCGCCGATCGATGGACTCAAGAGCTTCAAGCTGGTACTTAGCGGAACCATCCCGCAGGTGGCCGCAGTAAGTCAAGGGTTTTATCTTATTTCATATATACCACAATCATTAGCAGCCCATTACGTTTCCACTGCTGGGCGCGGAGCTTCCTCTCCCAGGAAGGGTATACCACAATATTCATATTCATTTATTCATTGCAGTGACAGGTTATAATTATAGATCTTATTAATAACAATAGAATCTCTGTAACTTACCCTTTAGGCATGCAAACAATTTTTTACACAAAAAGTTATTTATTATATCAATAATTAAGTGTATTTCTAGTGTCTTAAATTATACTAAATCGGTGTCAAAAGCCGGCTGAATTCGGTAGGTTTCTGGTATAAGTAAGTAAGTAAGGAAGTATAAGTAAGTTTTTGCAAGAAGCCCTTTTTAATATCTACTGCAGCTAAGCAATTATGATAATTTTCCGAGCATGTTGTTTTATTTTTAAAAATTAAAGGAGAAACATTGATCTCGATTATTCCTTTAATTGTTTTACTAGTTTACAATGTAGTATTAATCAATTAAGGTATATAACTATAAAAACATGTTTTTATTTAGCTGCGAAAGTAAAAAAATGGCGTTGCTGATTTTGTGTAATTTTCTAAAACGTGTGATTCTTCGAGGGCTAATGTACACATTAGCCCTAGTTATAATGGTGGATTATTAACCGTTAATACTTAGTAAAATCACACAAAGTTTAAAAACGTGATTCGCTCCAGAACTACAATAGAAGTTCTAGTAAAGTTTCTACCACTTTAATGGGGCATGACTTGATTATGACTGAACCTTGATTAATTTACTTGACTTTGACTGTGACTTGTGACTAGGACTTGAAATACACTAAAATATATTATAACTTGACACTGGCTAAATGCACAAGATTGCGAAACCAAAATTAAAAGAAAAAAGTATAAACATTAAATTTCGTACTTTTACCAATGGCTTTTGACATGAACTAAATTACTCTCCTGCAACATGATTAAGAGATAATTAAAACTACAAACCATCCGGTTCATAAGTCCAAACTACGCCTAATACAAATATAATATTCTTGAATATTGGAAAAACCAAATTCTACAAGCAACATTATCTACGTATTGTTAGCTTATCCACTAATTATTTGCGGCTTACGCGCTCAATCACTGACGGACATGTTGTGCTCGTAACTCTCATGAAATGTAATCCAAATAATAAGGTACTATATCTCTTTTCTCACTCGTAAAAATTACTGGGCCCCAGATACATTACCAAATTTACACCCTGTTGCCAACCAAACAGTTATTAAACTACATACATTACAGCAAAAACCACCAGCCATACCACGATTTAGCAACACCGTGCTGTATGATTTAATTCATGTGGTAAATGTCACTCGCACTGACCCACTAAGTTTTTTCTCCACTTCTCCGCGTTGTGGTCGTGCAATCTGATTGCTATATTTTAAACCGCCTCTGTAAACTGTTATTTCGTTCGTAAACTCCATATGTTTGGGAGTAACTTCTTTGTTTATCTTTGATGTCTGTGGTTTCGTAAATGAATCAAATTTGTGAACGATTCAGTAGAAAATCTGGCGCGAAAGATAAAAAATATCATCGTTGTTTTGTTTTATTTATTTTTTTCAAAATTTGTGATTCTTTGAATTTTAGTGTGTAATAATGGTAGATTATTAATAAAAAAAAAAAATGAAAATTCTAGTAGAAGTTTTACTAAAGTTTCTACCACTTATTATAACATGATTATGACTGGACCGTTACTCTTTTACTTGACTTTGACTGTGATTTGTGACAAAGTTTTCTATATTCTATTACTTGGCACTGGCTATTCTCCGCAATTGATTAAACGCACAAGATTGCGGAGAATAACCAGTGATAACAAAAAAAAAATCAGTAACGCAGAATACTTGCTCAGTACTTTTCAGTAGCCACATCCTTTTGCCAAGTGATACCGCGAAAATAATTTTGGGTAAGGCTGACACTCGATCATGATGTCATGTGTACTACACAAACAAAAAACATTTGATATCATCCGGTTATAAAGTCAAGCCTTCGATAAATATCTTTAACTCCATGATTTGATTCCAGTTCAATGATTAACTAATAAAAATGTTCATGTTCATGACTCAATATCCAACTTAGTCTAAAATTAGTCGGACCTTCGTCCAATTACCCATATAAATCGAATCGCCTTTTTAGATCCAGCGAAAGTGAACCGATGCCTTTTCGGTCCGCTCTAGAATATGTAAATGAGGTCTAGCATGCGCAAGCGCAGCGTTTGTTCCACTAATGGAACGCCTGATTTATGCGAAATAATCACTATGGCGCCAACGTTTTTTTACTTGATCTTTAGAAATATTGACAACATTGTTGGGTTATTACCTTTATCGCGTTTTTATTAGGGTTCCGCATTACATTATTCGTTTATTGCATCACCATACAATGGTCCCGTGAAGTCATGTCGAAATTCGGCGTATCGTTAAAACGGCAAAAAGGTTTACGATGTGGCCGAGATGGCCAAGTTCATGTCCTATAATGATTATTTAAGTACACATTACGTATAATAAAACTGTATTTTAAATCAGACTGAAGTTTTCGTCTTATTTGCATTTGTGAATTTATGAGTAGAGTACAATGACGTTCTTAAAGGTTATTGATCTCTACATGTGCTTCCTTGGTATACAGATATGCAGTAAACTTTTAAAATATTATAAAAAAATCTTTACATCAGTCTTCATACCTTTTAGAAGAAGATACACAGTAGCTATATGTTTTTCTGTAAGGTAGGAAACAGGAGCGAATGTCCGAATTGTAATCTTTTTATACCTATATTTTTTATTTTACGTTTGGCTCCGCATACTTTTTGCATTTGCCATTGTTAAGTATTAAGAACTGCCCTTTGTCTTAGTTGGGGTTTCGCCTTCTAAGCAGCCGGTATCGGGTTCAATCCCGATAGAAACGCAAGTTATCTCCCCAAAGGAAATTTGTGTATCCGGTTCTGTGTGAGATGTGAATGTTTCCGGTATCACGATACAAGTTATCGGACTTAGTGTGGTGCTGTGAATGTGAAAGCGTAGGTTTATTAATAAATATTTCAAGCTTATAATTTATTCATCATTAAACTAGTCCTAGTCACCATTCTTAGTTACATGCAAAGACATAGCCCATTAAGTTTCTACCACTTTTATTAGGACATGACTTGACTGTGATTGGTCCTTGACTTTGTCTGTGACTTGTGACTAAGACTTATATTATGAAATAAAAAAAAATAAGATATAAATATAGCTTTCCATGGTTAGTTAGAAATTAAGATTATCATTAACTTGGTTTGTTAGAAAAAAATCTCAACCATCATATTGTGGAATCAATCAAAAGCTTTGAAAAATCTAATAAATAAAATTAGAAAGCAATCAAAACAGCAAGCTCCAACAAATCCATTTCACCCCGTCAACTTATATAATTACCCTATCAATATACAGAGAAAATTAATAACATCCTAAATCGAATCATTTGCCGTCGACGTAAAATTAATCTGGGATATAAATCTCGATGGCAACGCCGGCACCTGGCAACCCTATTCGTGCCGTTAGGTTTGCAGTAAATATTGGCGCGAAAATCGTAAAGTGTTCGCCGTGCCTGTCCGACTTGCTGGTTGCTGGACGCTTGCAGGACGACACGGCAGGACGGGTAGGCGTACTCGTAAACAAATGTTACGAAACCTGTCAGCTAGTGTCGGCAACACGGCCTCGATTTCAAGTACAACTGGCTGTATTGATTTAACTAAGGGTAGGCTAGACTTTAACTAACTTTAGATAGTGGATCTACATTTCAATGTGGTTCAAAGATTATTAGATTTCCTACAAAGTTGCAGGTAGATTGATCTCGATTTGTAGACATAATAAGTAGTTTGTCTATCTAACTGCCTACGTAATGCCTTGACAGGTAACTGGGATCGCAACTTCAATTGATAAGGAATGAGGAAATCAAATAGGTTAGGTACTAGGTAGTTAGGTTTAACTTCCAACTGAATACTAATGACGAGTATGCATATTATTATGAGACATAGTGAGATCTTGAGAGATTTTAAAATCTGACCAATAGACTTTTTTTTAAGTTTTGCGTCTGAAAACTATGTGCATTTAGCCAGTGTCAAGTAAAAAATATTATTTAAATTAGGTATTTCATAAAACCAGTCCTAGTCACCAGTCACAGTCAAAGTCGAGTAAAAGAGTCATGTTCCAGTCATAGTCATGTCATGCTCTAGTAAAGTGGTAGAAACTTTATTAAAACTTCTATTTGAGTTTTGGAGCGAAATCGAAAATCATGTTTTTCAACTTTACATTATAACTATACTCATGCACGTTTCCAAATCATTAATAGTTAATAATCTTTAGTTTTTCTTAAGTTTTGGATAATAATACAATATAGACATCGTAATTTTTCACTTTCGCGCCAAAACTACGACCACTTTACCCACTTATCACAAGTGGATGTACAAATACATACATGTATCACACACACTCAGACAATTTTATTACAACTACAAACGATTATGTACGCATTTGCATTTAAACTATTTTTTACTTTGACAAAAAATTACTTTTTTTTTTATTATTTAATTGCCATAAATAACATCTTATGTTAGCTGGCGCCACTGCCAAATGTTTCTATCCAACATTGACACGTTTTATCGATACCAAAAATTATCGACACTAAGAGAAAATTATCGATACAGTGAAAATGATGGAAATTCGATGTTGTGCGCCTGCGCAACTTTGCTAAATGTATTAGCGGTGTGGTGACAAGTTGACAACGAGTTTGTGAAGCGCGGACCTGGCACAGAAAATAAATCTGTTTAGATGACCTACCATTATCCTTCTCACCATGGCAACATTACATACACCTCCATAGGTTTTTGCCGCGAAAGTAAAAAGATGGCGCTGCAGATTTGGTGTTATGTGATTTTAAAGTGTTAACGTGTAAAAATGATGGATTTAATAATCCACTAAAACATAATAATTTATTAATTTACTTTTGGCTGTAGCAATGAATACTGCGAATAGTTCGTGAACGTCCTTGATGTAGGCAAATCATTTAAAGTTGAAAAATATAGATTTTTGTATTCGCTTCAAAACTCTAGAAAGTTTTTCCGCGTGCCTGTGACTTTTTTTTTTACATAGTTTGGGAGTAACAATCATTTTATTATAATTTACACACATGCACACAAACTAGCGTGAAATTGGAGGGAGCGGTGTTATATTTTAGTTAGTAAGGGAGGTTCTTTTCTTACTATTGGAGCTGACTGTACCGTCGTGTTACTCACACACGCCGCCGCCGACGATAACCCTTATCTATCCAATTATGGCTAAATTAGCCATTGTGTGCTTACCTGCAAAGAGAAATATAAATATATCAGACAATGATTCATTCCCTGTAGAATTATTATCAACCCATCTAACATTTTGCAAAAGATAGATGTGCGGATTTATATTAATGACTGTAAGTAATATCTGAAAGCCAAGTTATTGTTGAATCTTTGCCATTCTTGCAGCTCAGTTTTTTTTAATGATAGGATTTAAGGATAGGCAAGCATTTGACCACCTATTCACCTGATCATAAAAATAATAATAAACTTGTTTTTATGATAGTATTGAGTAGCATCGACATGTTCATAAAATCGATTTTGGACTTTTTCGAGTATTTTGAAGTTTCGCTTTTTTATTTGGCTCCGCAACCTTGTGCATTTAGCCAGTAATAAATATTTTTCAAGTTTTTTTATGTAGCTCAAAAAAATTAGTCAGTCACAAATCACAGTCAAAGTCAAGTAAGTTGTGGTGCAGTCGTAGTCAAGTCATGTGTTGTGCCCTAGTAAAATGGTAGAAATTTTACTAAAACGTCTATTGTAGTAATGGAGCGAAAACGATATTAACCTTTTGCAACTTCGTATGATCTGCCTACATTCACATATTCATATTCACTGTTAATAATCCACAGATATTACACACTAGCGATCCGCCCCGGCTTCGCGCGGGTGCGATTTCCGGTGGATTAAATAAATTTTACATATCTTGTCCTAACAATTATGAACACAACAAAAAAGAATCACCCAAATCGGTCGAGCCTTTCTCGTTTTTTTGTGAGACTAACAAACGTAATTTTTTTTGTATAGATTGTTTTTTATCAATACAATTAAATATATTCATGGGGGGGGGATAAATTTACCCCCCAATTAATATTAGATTTTCTGCGTTCTAATTCTGATCTCCGACAAAAACACTTAATATGTATAACTTCCGCCATGTTGGTGCTACTTGGTACGTAACTGTTTTCACAACAAGTCTTTCTACACTAACTAAACAAATTCTCAAGCAGTGACTCATTCGTGACATAAAAGCCATGGTAAATCAAACAAGCTGTCAACTCATCACGTCTATTCGCCGGATTCCAGGTTTTATTGCCCGCAAATAGAAGAATATACAGTTACAGTTTAAAACACTCAAATGACGATTTACACCTCTCTGAGTTTTTGTTATGTTGAAACACGACGTCCAACTTTGTTGCGTAATTCCTCTCCATCCAAAGGTTGTCTGGAAGTGATCGCTTTTAGCGATAAGACCGCCTTTTGTTACACTTATTTTGTAAGTCATTATTTCCTATTCTGTTTTGTCATAAATGTGGTGTTCAATAAAGAGTTTATCTATTTATCTATGAGGAAGGTAAACGGCATATATCGGCTCAAATCTTTTTAAGTATGAGTCCTGATTGATAGATAGATAGACACATTCTTAATTTGCACACCGGAGGGCGGTCTTATCGCCCAAACCGATTTCTTCCAGACAATTAAAGGCAGGTGATAAAATATTACAAAACAGGGACGGTGGTGTACCTCAACACTTATTTATGTATAATTTTATTTAAAAGTCAGAAAAAGTGCTCGTGGAGCGCTGTCCACTTTCGAGGAGCGCAGTGGCATAACCCAAATAAATGTACTTATACTTATTAATACTAGATAGACATAAAAATATTGTTAAAGTCACTATATTTCCTGTTAGAACGCAAGTTTTCTCTCCAAGCGAAATTTGTGTTTCTGATTCTGGCTGTGATTGTGTGTGTGATGTGAATGTTTCCGGAACCCACGACACAAGACGTTGAACTTAGTGTGTTATGTGTGTGAACGCGTCTATAGTAGTTTATTTGAATAGTCATATTTTATCAATATTTATAAATGTTTAACTAACATATAGTTTCTTGATCGTAACAATTGAAATAAAATTATAACTTAGTGCACAATTGCTATGCTATTCCATCGGCCGGCGCTCGGCAGCAATAAATTACAATTATTGTTATAGCCCATAACAAGTGACAACTGAACCAAATGCAAAACTTTATAGGACCGACCATAGTATTTGATTTGATCTTATATCCACAATCACTTATTTCATAGCTATTACTTCAGGTAGAATATATTATTTTCTATGGCTATTACAGTGAGGGACTTGATATACAATATACAAAGCGGCTAGGGCGCGCGGCCCGGACGCTCGCCGCGAGTGCGTGCCTCGGCCGCTGCTGCTGCGTCCTAGTCAAATTTTTCGTGTCGAAACATTGTTACTGTATAAATACGCGCGACCTGTCCGCTTAGTATATTTTGTTACACTAGAGCCTATACATTTACGTCGACAGCCAGGGGGAAGCGTCGAAGGCGCGCGCCAGTGGAGCACCCGCAGCGCGCCCGCTACTCCTGCGACGCTTTTCGTTTGTTAGGTGCTATACATTTTATCTTCACAACGCTCGCTCGCGCGCCTGGACGCTTTGTATATCAAGTCCCTTATTATAGAAGCAGTTCACTAGAGTATTTTATGCTCTCAACATTGTTGCGATCCATTCATACGGTACCAGGGGCCATACCACAACCTCTTATAGCAGTCTTACTTTAATAATACTTCGACATTTACTTGACGGTACTGTCATCGATTTACTAAAAAATACAGATACAACGTACGGAACATGAGAGTGAAGCTGAAAAAGCGGATATCAATCTACATTTTTTAATCAGTAAATAAGTTTGCTTACTATATACGTCACTTTTTGAAAAGTTTAGTACAAAATATTGTGTCAAAAAGTAACGAATCATGAGCAAAAGTTTTCGTTTTAAATAAATTGTTTAATTGCTTTTAACTTTAAATCATAATAATAATAATCACATGATTTTTGTATTTTTTGTTCAAGTACAGGATATAAAGAATATTATACGTAACTTTCAGCTTTAAATGCGAAGCCAAAGTAGTCTAAAGCATTGCTTTTGGTTTCCTATCGCGTGGAACACAGGAAGAAAAATATTTGCCTCCCACTTTCGTGTAGGTGGGCACCTAACATTTTGATATAATATGTCATTTTAGTTATCATTTGTGGCTGTGGGCCACAGATTACATATTCTCTGATAATTTTAAGTTATTGCTTGTAAGGCTTAAATACCACTGACAGACGGATGGATAAAGTGCTGAACCACCCAAGTCAACTTAGGGACCTCAGTCAAATAGGATGGGGCTTTTAGTGAAATAGTAATCGTTTTTCCGATTCCATGATATATGTTCGATGTTTATCAGTTGTATCTGTATTATTTAGTATATCGCTGGGTACTATATGTATCTAGGTATCTAATATTGAAGTAAGACAGTTATACGACCGTGTGGTAGGCCTTAGGACCTTTAACGTGGATAAGGAAGGTCGCACACATGCTCACACCTCTAGTTCACTTAGCGCTTATCATAAGGTTAGAAGTTTAAGAGCCAACTTGGCACCAGTTAACAACATAAATGTAAACAAAATGATAATAAGGAAATATTAAAACACAAAGTAAACCTAAATTTCTACTTAGTTGCAGTTTGAGATAAGCTTGCGGCAATAAAGACAGGTAAAGACAGGTAAGTTTGTCATGTAGACACCTAAAGACGCCCATTCATGTGGAGATATGCGTAGCCTGCGGCAACTAGAACTTACATACAACATTACATGGTCGTAAGACCATACATTTCTACGAATGCACTCCTGTTCTATCGTTTAATTTTATTTGCATCGTACAATGTAAAGACATTGCAGTATACATTCTCTTTCAAAGCAATAATATAAACAGTCAAGCGTCATCCACTTATAGTTAACATACCTACAGCTCGCGTGAAGCGTTTCGCCTTTTCGTTTATCATCCGTACTGCGAGGGAGTAGAAATCATTGCCCGCGTCTTTTTATCCTGAACGGTATAATCTGTCAGTCAAGAGTGAATAGTCGAAGAAAGCAAGCAACATGGTCGGCCGCATCGTCGCTTAAAAAATTGGTTAGCGTCCTAACACAATAATTACCCAACAATAAATATCTTCTACGTATAGATACGTGTGCTCGTTGTACTGTGAATTGGGATTTAAATCGAGAAACGACAACAGAAACCACGAATCTCATTATTCCTGCCCAACCGGTGTCTGACAACAAATTGGGCCACGAATAGAGTACTATTTTACTTGACCTGCAAGCATGACCTGTCAGCACGTCACGTACATTTTATCTTAGTACTACAGGGTTGTCGCAGGCCCGCTGTTGCAGCGTACCTGCGCACGCGCATGTGTAATTGAGATCACGAGGATTGACAACCCTGGGCAGGGATAACGGTGGCTTGTTGAGGACTAAGATAAGGGAATAAAGAACGTGCTTTGTCATTTTATAGAATGGCTGTTATTTTATAGGTTTGATAATGGATTAACTGCATTCTTGGGATGCAAGTCAGAGGATTTTGTGACTAAAAGAATTAACAATTTGTATGGAAGAAGGTTGGGAATTTCACACGACCCAGCGTATTTTAACAGGTTTTTATACTCTTCCTCCGACCTTAGCTACTACTACAATCTCTGTCCATCAAACTAGACAACCATTGGAGGTTGTCTGGTTGAAATCGCTGAAATAGATAAGACCGTCAGTGGTACTGGCTTAAAATATTAATGTAGTAGTTTTAAGTTTGTATCTTTTTTGGTATACACAAAAGAATTTTGTATTTTGGGTTTTTCCTCCTCTATCTACGGGCAAATTGTCTATATTTCCTAAAACTATAACATCTATACAGCAAATACCTATTTTGTATTGTATTTGTACGCCGATTGAGAGATAGCAGTACAGCATCACCTCTCGCAGCTAGCAAGTGAACGCTGCGCAGGAGTGGCTCTCAAGCTCTCGACTCGAGTGACGCGTGGGCAAGCCATTAGGTGGTCCCGTTCCACCTGTCTTGTGAACTACGACTTGAATAGAGTATTGGCTGTAGTTTAAAGTGGTAAACAAAAGGTACTTCGATTTTTTTTTTGATACAGCAAACCTATCTACGGTCCAGTTGTCCATATTTCATAGAACTATATAAATCTATGGTTATATATCCTATATATCTATGGTTCCATATAACTATATCAATTTATGGTTGTCATACCTCTAGTTCGCTCGAAGCGTTTCGCTTCTACGTTTATCATCCTTACAGCGAAGGAATAGAACTCATTGCCTGCGTCTATGAACGAGTCCCTGAACGGTACAATCCGGGTGTCTTCAAGTCTAAAGTGTAGTCTAAAGTAATAGCTACCTTCTAGGTAAGCATGTTCCATCTTCGGCGGATCGTCACTTTCCATCAAGTGATCGCGGATCAAATGCTTGCCTATAGAGCATTAAACAAAATAAAAAATCTAAACTTACTAATGAGCTTATAATAACTAAAGTAGCCCACTATCAGTGGATAGCGTTCCTATAATGCTGAATCATCTGAGTCAAAACATCTGAATTGCAATGCTAATTCGTTGAGCCAAATTGATTCCATTTTGATATTGATATTTGAACGAGGATACATACTGTCATGGTATCAAATGCAGGAAAGTCTTTAGAGAGAAGTATAAACTTAAGCATGTTTTCTTATAAATCGAGGGCATGGCTTCTGTCACGACTTTTCTCTAATTCTCGTAGTATAGAACTTGGCCATCACCGCCCCTTTAAAAAAACCACCTAATGTTAATATTTTCTACCGACTTCACAAAAAAGGATGAGGTACTCAAGTCGACTGTATTTTTTTTTAATGTATTTTACCTCATAACTTCATTCCACGTGAAGATATTTCGAAATTTTTTTTTGTTTCAAATATGTTGCTTTCCAATTGGTCCCATTTAAATTTGATCAAGATCTGATCAGTAGTTCTTGAAATGTCTTCAATGATTCGTGTTTTTTACATCTAATCTGATCAAAGCTCCGAAGTTAAAGCGGTGAAGTCGGTTTTTTTTAAGCTTTGCTTGCGTTTAATTAATTAATACCTAATTTATTTGGCGATTCTGTTTTTGAACAATTTTCAAAATGACGGAGATACGTGAGTAGTCAACGTAAAAAAAGAATATTTCAGCTATTTAGATCAGCCCTACGCTTATCATTAAGATAAACGCGAGCCCATCTCACAGATGAGCTGGGTAATTACCCGACTCTTAATTAGAATTAGCATTGGAAGCGCTAAGGCGAAGCTTCCATCAGAGCTTGCAATGGTCCGTCCAACTGTAATGACTTCATTTCAGAAGGAATACCGGAATAATAAAGTTTTATGTTTCTTGAGATGACAGTAGATGAGGAAGACCTATGATGTTCAGTAATAACATGGGTGTTTCGTAACTTAAATGTTGATTGCTGAGTTTAGCTGGAATATATTGTGGTTTGGCTTTGGTTAAATCTTTTTAATCCACGACGAAAATGAGGGATGTTAAACGTTTGTAGTGTGGCAATCGGTGCTGCTGTTTTCCAGATAGAGCGAGAGAACACGGGTCATTTAAAAATTTTGATTTTCCTTTTTTTGCCACGTTTTTGTTTACTCCCAACGAAAAAGAGGGGTGTTATAAGTTTGTTGAGTGTATCTGTGTGTCTGTCGTAGCTCCCAAACGACTGGACCGATTTTGATTTAGTTTCTTTTGTTGTGACTAGATCGAGAGTGCTAGAGCTATGTTTGGTGAAAATCGGTGCAGCCGTTTGCCAGATAAAGCGACAGATGTATTTCAAAATTTTGGTTATGCTAATTGTTTTACGTTTTTTTAACCTCCTACAAAAAAGAGGGTTGTTATAAGTCATAAATATTAGAATAAAATTGGATGAATTAAAAAACAAAACATTTTTACAAATGAAAATTATTTCATTGATTGGAATACCTACATAATTAGAAAAAATACAAAATTAATGTTCAAGAATTAAAAATAATGTCATTAATAATATTTCAATTAATCCAAAATGTATACAACATTACACCATTGAGAAAATTTATAAAATAAATTTCAATTATATGAGTATAAAATTAATTCATAAAAGCTGTAATTTCTAAATATGTCAATGCAAATGACACGCGGCGGTGTTGATTTCAAACTCGTCAGATTAAGATGAAATAGATAAATTAAATTTTAAACAATTAACAAGCTCTAATCGAAGATATACACATGTTTATTTCTCTAGCACTTGCGGTATATCATAGACCTCCAGCATTCTCATTGATCTACGATCCCAGCACCGAGTATCATGGACGCAGGACGCGAGCCACAGGCCGTCATTAGTCTGCATCTATCCCTGTCTCGGGGTAATTACTGCTCACACTCGTAGACAAATCACACGGGATTGTGGGACAAGACAGGAGAGACTCTCTTTGGCAAGAAATTTTTCAAAGTTTTAGGAATTTCTAAGTGTAACTTTTGGAAACAGCTTTGAAATTGTGATCTGCAACCTATTTGTGTGACGCAAAGTGGTGGGGGCAAACATTGTGATAATAATTAAAACGTTTCCCTGTAATACAAAAGTTTTACTTCTATCGTGACGTAAAGACACCTTTACGACACGTTTTTTTCTATAATTACTTAAGACTCCGTTGATTTCATTTTTATTCTTTCAATTGTAATATCTAACCTACTACTACCGTAGGTTAGATATTATATTTTATTACATCTTCGGCCACATCGTCGCTTTCCATTAGGTGAGATTGTGGTCAAATGCTTGTCTATCGGGTATAAAAAAATGTGTGTGTGGGGCTCGAACCCACTAAAAAACCCCCCGTGAGCAGTCTCTCGCTAAGGTAGAGCATATCTCTATATGGGGAATACTCGTACATATCTCCAAGCCAAAATTGCACTAACGCTGCTCGCATCGTCACTAAACATCTGAAAATAAAATTTACTGCTATGAAATCACTTGGAGATATTTTTTATGCTGGATTGCCAAGCATTTGACCGCTATCTCACCTGATGGAAAGTGACGGTGCGGCCGAAGAAGGAACAAACTTTCCTAGGAGGAACCTATTCACTCTAGATAGGAATATAAAGTAATACTCCCATTTTTTTGTAATCGCAATAATGTAGAGTAAACGTGTATAGGATTTCAAAATATTTAACAGCAACATTATCAAACACCGAACGATTTTTATATTTGCCTTGACCTTAAGAAAGTGGAAGCGTTTCAGTGGATTATCTTCAATGTCATTTGCATTAGATAAGAGACTTTTTGTACTTCGATAAGTAGTATAATTAATGGGACAGGAGAAGGACAATGAATACGATGTCGAAATTATTATATCATTTATATGTCGTAACTTTGTACTCTTGACAATGTTGCTAGTTGTTGCGACACTGCGTCACGCCGCGCCGCCGCGCCGCTGCACTGCACAGCGACGAATGGTATACAATTCAACGTATTACTAATTCTTGCATTCGATTGTGTGGTTCAGCATTTTTTTCGTCCGTCCGTCTGTCAGAGGCTGTTAACGTCTTATCTGAACAGCAAATAATTCAAATTATCATTGAATATGGCAATGAAAATTATATAAAAGAACTTTGCAAGTAGAGTACGAAATCTTCTAAATTGAAAAATATCAATTTTGTCGGACACTAAAGTCACAATTTTAAACCTATTTTGTGTGTGGGATTTTCTTAAAAACTGTTGCACATTTAAAGCTGAAACTTACGTATAACATCCGTTACATCCTGTACTTGAACAACAAACACAAAACCAAACAATAATTTAAAAAAAAAACAGTAAAAATAACTCAATTAGGCAAAATGTAAGTACAACACGTATGTAGAGTCTCAGTTCGGGCCGAACTAAGTCATAATAATATACACAATTTTCTAAGCAGTCTAATGGAATAAACGCCCAACGCCACCAAAAAGGGCAAAACCTAACAGTCTCTGGAAGATTGACAGAACAACGGAGAGGAAACAGAATTATAATATAAACCGTCCTCCCTTGCACTACACGCCAAACGTAAGTGAGCGTTTTTTGCCCTGCTATAAAACTGGGAAATCCGGTACATTCAGGTTCCCTATTATTACGTGCAGACTATCTGTGTTGTGATACTGATGCAATATACTTGTTTGGAAAGATGCGTCTTTTTGTGGTGACCACCGCACGCAACTCGACTATGCTTTTTATTACTTCTATGTCAAATCCAATTACTTCGGTGTTTTAATTGATGTTTACAGATATATAGACGACCCAGTTGGCGCAGTGGACAGGTGTTTGCCCTCTGCGCCGTGGGTCCTGGGTTCGATTCCCGGCAGGAGCACAAATTCCTTCCCAAGGGATATTTGTGCTTCTGGTTCTGGGTGTAATGTGTGTGTGATGTGAATGTTTCCGGCACCCACGATACAAGTCTTTGAACTTAGTGTGGGGCTGTGAGTGTGAATGCGTTTGTTTGTTTGTTTGTTTGTTTATACTGATTTATTTGCGAAATACTATTTAGCTTTCAGATCTTGATTCTTGTAGTAACCCTCAGCTTATTTAGTTCTGCCACTGTCTTCTGAATGCTAAATTTTCCGTAATATTTAATGTATTCTAAACAATCTATAATCCATCCCTTTCCCACGCTGACACCCGCATTCTCCAATCTTCTCGAGACCATGGCCAATGCAACTTGGCCGAAACGTCGAGGTAAATAAAAATAGTTTTTTAGCGCGATTAAGTCCCGAGATATTACCTAAACTATGTGTTCGGATCGCGAAAGTTTAAAAATTACAATATATACTTTGTATATTTATATTTACGAAATTATGTACACCAATTATTATTTATTTCCTCCTATTTAATTTTCTAATATTATAATGATTTAATTGTTCCAGTTCCCTTCCATCATCCGACAACAAGGTGACAACAAGACATCCTTTCATGGTGGATATTCCTCAGATTAGAACCAAGCGATTCGCCACAACTTTTATAATGCAAACTGCAAAGGAATGGACACCCTGCCTTCGTTCTTGTTTCCCGATAAGTACAATTAGGCCTCTTCAAGTCAAGAGTGAACAGATATCTTCTAGGCGAGCACCCACAGTCGAGCGCATCGTCGCTTTCCATCAGGTGAGATAGCGGTCAAATGCTAGCCTAAGTAATAAAAAAAAACGTATTGGAAACCTGTTTAGTAAAATATAAAAAGAAGATAAAATATAGAATCTTATATTACTACTAGCTTTTGCCCGCGGCTTCGCTCGCGTTAAGAAGTATTATTTTAAAATTGACAAAGTTTCATAGAAACTTTCATCCCCTATTTTATCCCCTTGGGGGTAGAATTAATCAAAATCCTTTCTTAGCGGAGCCCGATCCGTTCAGTGGTTTGGGCTGTGCGTTGATAGATCACTATGTCAGTCAGTCAGTCAGTCACCTTTGAGTTATATATATTTAAATATATGATTCTATATTTTCAAAAATCTATCAGAGCGCCTGATTTAGGCGACGCGTGATTAAAATGCTGGCACTTATTTGGCTCAACGTATTAGCATTGCAATTCAGAGAGGAAACGCCGCCAGTATGTAGTAAGTACGACAATTGCTATGTAAAAGTCACGTAATAAATAATCACTGCGAACATTGTGGTTACAAATACAATTATATATTTATCTATGCATACCTGGGGACCCTGGACTATGCGAAGATAAGTTATTGCTGGGAAATAGTTATTGATAAATATTCCGTTAACTATTATTTTTCACTGATACTAATACCTACGGGCCAATTGTCTATATTGCCTAAAACTCAACTAAAACTATATACAGCAAAAACCTTAGTTACCAACAGGACATCGAGCTTATAGGTATTGTCGCTGTTAAAGACCTATTTTGATATAAAGAAAGAAAGAAAGAAAACACATTTATTTGGCACTATAAAAAAATAAAAATAACAATTAACTTAAAAACTAACATTAAAAATAAAGTTTCTTTAATCATTAATGTGAGTTTTTTGTATGCCAAAAAGGTTTAACTCAGCTTTTTGCCGAGCAGATATCGTTTTTAACACGCTTTTATTAGCTTCACCTGTATGTATGTTTGTTTGTTTGTAACCAACTCCTTTGGGCTTGATTTTGACCCACTTCAAACCGTCCTGTCTGCGTATTTCAGGTCTAGTGTGTTTACTAGCTTCGATCACATCGGCACTTACCATCCGGTGAGATAGTGGTCAAACAATAGCCTGTCACAAATAAAAATAAAAAAAAATAAAAAAACCGTCAGATTTCATTTAAACTTCGTAGACTTATCGAGGACCGATGACAATACAAAAATATGTTTTTTTTTATAAAGCTTGTATTTTTTTTTTTACTATTATATTAATTATTTTTGTTTGAAAGGTGACTGGATCGAGAGTGTTCTTATCTATGTTTGGTGAAAATCGAGATTGGCGAGATAAAACGTTCGGGGGAATTTAATTAGATTTTACCACTAACACACAAAAAACTTTTGTTATGTATTTCTTGTTACATTAACGGAGGAAGACGTTAATTAATAATTACGGTGGAGGAAACATAAGACAACATATAATACATATTTATAAATGGTTTTTAAATAATATCTTAATCACGCTGTCATTGAAGATAACAGTGATCGTTCGACAATAGGCAGTAATTATCTACGATAAATAATAATATTTAATCGACTTAATAACACGGCAGAGGGCATTTGCAATGGATATTGTACAAAATATGAATAATTTATAGACATTTATAGAATGTGATGTCATTCTACAATTAATCAGACAATACTCTTTTTTTTTTACAAATTTGAGTCAAACGTAATAGGTAACCATTACAAAAAACAAACAAACACTTACATACACACAGCCCCGCACTAAGTTCAAAGACTTGTATTTTTATTTGTGACTAAGCCAGCGTTTGACCACAATCTCACCTGATGGAAAGCAACGATGTGGTCGAAAATGGAACAAGCTAGCTCAGTAAATACCTATTCTCTTCGTGAACTTCTTGAAACAGAGCAGACGGCTGGGCGTTCCATTCTTTTGCAATTCTTATAATGAAACATTCACATCTCACACACAATTACATCCAGAGCCAGAAGCACAAATTTACCTTGGTAGATAAGGAAAATAGTATTCCTGCTGGAAATCGCACTCAGGACCCAAGGCGTAGAACTAAATAAAAAACTTGCCGACTGTGCCAACAAAGTCTTCTGGATATGGATATGGAAAGTATTTCATTATTATTGTAAAAACAACACCGTGATCAAATCTAAAACATTTTCAACCGACTTCAAAAAAGGAGGTTCTCAATTCGACTATATGTTTTTTTTGTATGTTACTCGACATCTCCGCCAATTATAAATCGATTTTGATGATTTTTTTTGCATACTGCAGAGGTGGTCCCATATATATTTTATCGAAATTAGTCAAGGCAAAACCGAAATATAAGCGATGAAGTCGGTTTTTTAAGCTTTGTTTGCGTTTCAATTATATAAGTATAAAGTTAAACACAGTGCAGTTACTATTATTAGTTTTTAACCTTTTCTTCGTCTGCAAATTCTAATAACACCATTTCGCGTGTATTATTAGACAGTGAAACCTAGAGCTACGAGTAAATCCGTTCTACCAATTAAATTCCAATTGATTCCATCTCATTAGTATAAATAATATGATTTTTCCTAATCAGCATTATAATTTATCAATCATGTTGTTGCTGCATCGCCTCGCTGCTATCGCCACGCTCTGATAATGTTCGTGCTACACGCACGCTTTCTGCGAGCCTTGCGAGTTTCTGATGCAAATACAGTTTTACTTGATTCGGTTGATTCACTGGCACTTGAGTCTAATGCTTTAAAAAATATTCTCTTGAATATTTTTAGCCACTCCTATGCTAAAACAAAACGCGGTGCCAGATCGATTTCCATCTAATATATAAAATTCTCGTGTCACAGTTTTCGTTGCCATACTCCTCCGAAACGGCTTGACCGATTTTGATGAAATTTTTTGTGCTTATCCGGTATCTATGAGAATCGGCCAACATCTATTTTTCATCATCATCATCACTTTTCATCATTATCAACGCGGGTGAAACCGCGGGGCGCAGCTAGTAATACTATAAAAGTGAGAGAGGAGAGTGAGAGTGCTCTTCGACGTCAAAAGCAACGAGAAACTGTAACACTTGGTACAGAGAAAAATAAATGTTAAGAATTTTTGTACATAAATAATTGTTTTTTTTTTTATTTGTGACAGGCTAGTGTTTGACCACTATCTCACCTGATGGTAAGTGACGATGTGATCGAAGCTGATAAACACACTAGACCTGGAATACGCAGGCTCTCAAGGATAACTGCCGGAACACTGTATTTGGCTTGGCGGCAGACTTTCAACTTGATGGTGGTAAGCTACTTTGGTAGCAAGCCAGGCGAGCAACTCACAAAATGCTCTACCACCTCTCAAATGTCACCTGATTAGCACCACCCGGGGACCACGTGTAGGGAGTCAGACTTAAGGGGTATCCTCCAAGGGACGTGGGTGATTCAGCCCCCAAAAAAAAGAGGTTGTCTGCAGTATTTTATACATTTCGACATTTCGGAGACCTCACTTTACATCAGCGCCTCTAGTGGCAAATTCAAACGCGGTAGCGCTCATTTAAGACATTAGACTATATGTCAATTACAAATAGAAAACAAACAACTATCCCGCTGCAAATAAATGTAAACCCAACTAAAAGCATGCTCCTAATTTAGAGTGCACTAAATTACACATGCATTAAAACATGAAATTAATCAAACATCGTTCCTGCTGACGTGACTAAGTTATGCCCTGACGCCCACAGGTGGCGCTGATTATGATTTGTGCGCACAAGTCTTGAGCATGTTAGAGAGAGGACGATATCGTACATGAAGCAGGTATAACCGGTACTAAGGAAATGAAACGTATTTGACTATATAGCATACGATTCTGAATTTTCTGATGTAAAAAGCACCTATCTAGCTACTTAATAAATAGGCAATGTTATTATAGACTTTGAGCCCAAGTGCAATGTACCTTATCTCATAAGATCAATGAATAAAACCAATTTGTACAGAGGGCCGACACTTAGTAGCTTCCAAAATTGTTGGTCGGCCTTAGCCCAGCTTGGCACTTTTTGCAGATATGTCTAAAAGTGCGTCAATTTTACCCCCTAAAATGTATCTTATAGAATTAAAGAATGAAACTGGTCTGTATGACTTAAAACCGTGGGCTCTCGGGTTATTAATGTCATTAATCTATATCTTGTAATGATAAATAAATCAAAGATTACGCTGGAAAAGGAAAGAAAAAACGGAGTAAACAATGACTACAGAGCAAAAACACACTAGAAACATTATTAAAAAATGTTTTTGATATTTTCCGGTATTTACAAAGGAATTTTCGTTACTCGAATCCAAGGTAAGAACATATCCTACTTAACTCCGAGGCATAAGTAAGATTTAAATCTGGTTACTATCTAAGGTCTCCGAAATGTTCCAGTATTCAGTCTCTTCCAGAGAATTTAATTGAAGAGGTTACTAGATTTGGTTTAATTGCTACTACTACCCGCTGAGGTAAGCGACTGATTTATATCAGGTAACTTCGTCTCGTAACGAAATTTTCCGGTTATTCAGTCCCGGAGGTCCTTCAAGTTTAAATACACCAGGAGATCCAGAGTAGTTTAATTGCTACGAGCCACTGAGGTACACGGATGATTTATATCTGGTAACACTCGCCACTTCCGCGTACATTGCCATTTTATTATGTAGTTTCTATATACTGGCAATATCTTCAGTGTATAAGGTAATTTATGGGATTAATTCTATTGATGAAGTTAAATGTCGTTCGTAATATAACGGGTATGGATGTATGGAGCCAATGACTGCGAATATATACATTTTAATATGTCGCAATTATTAAAGTAAAGCTAAAACTTGTAAAAGGAAGCTGGTACATCGTAAATATCAAATACCAGTTACGCCCTGGAGTTACGCATCTGCTGGTATGGAATTACAATGAGATGTGAAGATGTACGGATAGCATAATATTAATAAAAAACATAAAATATGTATAGTTACATATCTATATAAAAAATAAAATAATAAAAAGCCTTTTTATTTCCAGTAAATTTTACATATCTTAAAGTCTATGTATGTGTTAGTTTTAATTTGTTTATTTCTATGTTATTTATTGTTCTCTTATTTAGTTTAAACTTTTATGTGTATCTTGTGTATTTTAATCATAGTATTTAGTTTTATAGTTACTTAGTTTTTTATTTAATCTACCGGAACCCCAGAATGGGTGAAGGCCTCCCCCAGTGATGCCCATTTAGTTCTGTCTTTTGCTACTTGTTTCCAGTTTAGACCGGCTATTGCTTTAATGTCGTCTTCCCATCTTGTAATAGGTCTACCTCTCATTCTTTTGCCTATAGTTACATATCTATATATAAAAAAATGAATTTTTATTTCCCTTATTCTACCTACGGGCCAATTGCCTATATTTCCTTAAACTAAACTAAAATTATATAAAGCAAAGAACCAAGTTACAAGACATCGAGCCTATAGGTAACTCAAGCTCAAGCCCACTACCAGTGGGTAGCGTTCCCATCATGCTGGCGGCATTGCCTCTCTGAATTGCAATGCTAATACGTTGAGCCAAATAAGTGCCAGCATTTTGATCACGCATCGATTCAACCAGGCGCTCTGATAGATTTTTGAAAATAGAATGATTACAAAATAAATATAATAAATTAATATTTTATTTAAATATTAATATTTTTAATTAATTTCCCTTGGTCATCGCATCACGCGTGAACGGATGGAACAATTTCGCGAATGATTTATTTGTTATGTTAATTATTGTCAGGAGTCTTATATAAGAAAATTTTATCCCGAAATTCCCGCGGGTCCGGGACTTACGCGGGTAAAACCGCGGGGCGCTGCTAGTTTTTTTTAATTAATGTATTTTTGTTTGTTTGTGAATGTTTCCGGTGCCCACGACATAAGTTATTGAACTTAGTGTGGGGCTGTGAGTGTGAAAGCGTTTATGTTATGCTATTTTTAAAATACGTTGCTATCTACAGGCCAATTGTCTATATTTCTTAAAACTATATACATTCATACAGCAAAGGCCTCTAGTTACCTACAAGGCATCGAGGTAATAGGTAAGTCAAGTGCTCAAGCCTACTACCAGTGGGTAGTGTGCTGGCGGGATTGCCTCTCTGAACTACAATGCTAATACGTTGAGCCAAATAAGTATCAGCATTATTGTTAATAGAATGAGCTCCCGGTCCCCATGGGCCCAGTGTATCAATACCAAACGACTCAAATATGTAACCACTGCCCAGTTTTCCATATTTTTGCAGTTAGCGCTGCTCTTCCAAAAATTCTCTTAATTAAAAACTTACTTCTTTGGCCTACTATAGATATCTCCGATATCAAAATCAATTTGTTTTTTATGTCAAAAGCATCGAGATAGAAAACAAACCTACGGATTACTTTAGCTACAAAAACTTTGGTCAAAAGCTATAATTTTTTTTTAATCACTTCTATACATCTACCTATTCGTATAGAGCAATACTAGAATTACTTAAAAATCTAGTACGCTTTAGATTTAAAATGAGTACTTTTTTTTCCGAACTTAGTAGAGTAGTAAAAATTTTTATCATTTAGGGCATTTTTCAACAAAATAACAAACATAAACGAAAAAATACATATAAAAAGGCAAGTTTGCAAAAGTTTTAATAAATCAGGACTGCCCGTTGGCTAAGTTGGGTGAGCGTTCGCCTTCTAAACAGGGGTATCGAGTTCGATTCCCGGCGGGAACACTCCCCAAGGAAAATTTGTGTTTCTGGTTCTGGTTGTGATTGTTTTGTGTGTTGATTAGTGTGGGGCTGTGAGTGTGAAAGCGTTTATATGTTTATATATCAGATACGCGCTTGATACTGTACTAACTACTAACAGGTAAACCACTACTATAACTATGAGCCATAACTCAATATTCGCAATCTCTCAAGAACAACGATCCTGAAATCTATCTATCCAATCTGCGCCACGTATTATTACATAACATGGCAACACTGTCATTAAGTCTGCGCGGGCGCACCGGGCCTGCAATTACACCCGATACCGGCCAATCAGGACCTGGTTTATCAGGCATATTGTGGAATGAGGGTTTATGCTTCTGGATGTAACCTGGAGAGGCAAGGAATTAGTTTACGATCAATACTTATATGTAGCGAAGTAAGTCTGAGGAGGTGGTCTAAAATAAGTAGCTTTCAAATAGTTTCAAGCTACAAAAAATATTCAATTCGAATCATTATTTTTAACAGCCTTTTAAATTTGAACAGCTTGTTGGATTAGTTTGGTCGCCTTCTAAACAGAGGGGAGCACAAGTTTTCTCCCCAAAGGAAATTTGTGTTTCTGGTTCTAGTTGTGATTGTGTATGTGATGTGAATGTTTCCGGCACCCACGGCACTTAATATTATATGTATCGCTTACCATCATGCGAGCATTGCTTTTCTCCATTATCACTAGTGTAAAAAAAACTATCCTGATTCGGAGACTTCAGCTACTTGCTTCCTACTTTAACATTTATTTATAATTGTTAGAAATAAAACGTTAAATAAAATAAATCTAAAACAAATCGACTTGTGTTAAAACACCCCCCAAGAAAGTACTTATATTACTACCAAAAAAAATCTAAACGGTTACCAAAATGGATAAATGGTCACCAAATTACGTTGGATAAATGGTCACCAAATTACGTTGGATAAATGGTCACCAAATTACGTTTCCTAAAATATTATAAAATAAATCCATTTTTTTGTATTAAAAATATTTTTGTATTAATTATAAAAAAAATAACCTTAACCTACTGTTATCCGATTCGGTTCTGTCACAGGAAATTTTATTTTAGGAAACGTAATTTGGTGACCATTTATCCATTTTGGTAAACGTTTAGAATTTTTGTGGCCGTCGAAATTATACCCAAACAAATCTGGACTGTTGGTTACCATTTCACGCCTTTTCGACTTACATCGATGAAATATAAAAAAATATAGTAGTTTACATAGGCTAAATTTTGTCTTAATAAATTGTCATGATCATCATCATCATTGAACCAGATGAAGCCGCGGTGCAGACGACTACTTCTTACAAAACGTAAGGTCCATTTTAATTTGATTCGATTGACTTCCAATGGGTTAATAGGTTCTATTACATAGTTCGGTTGAAAACTAGAACAGAGTTACTTTCAAAAGCAATAAATTTTCTTTATAAGCCTACGTCCAATTAAAGCCCACACATTAAACTTAAAAATAGATAAAAGATGTCGTTTCGATACGCTAAAATAATAAAATATAATCATCCCACGACATTAATGGAGGCAGAGTTGCATCTCGCTAATTTATGGCCAAAACAACTCATAATACATAAACAATAAAGATGTATGATTGATTCCCTTAAAAATTTAAATAAAAATATGTTTAGTTTGTTAATAACTTTAGAAAGCATTCCGGTTGAGACGATCATAGAAAATGTTACTTCCATTGACTTTTATAGACATCACGTCTGTTTATTATAGACTATCAAGTAAATAAAAAACCGGCCAAGTGCGATTCGGACTCGCGCACGAAGGGTTCCGTACCATTATCTATAAAAAATCAACTTTGTTGTATGGGAGCCCCCCTTAAATATTTATTTTATTTAATTTTTAGTATTTGTTGTTATAGCGGCAACAGAAATACATCATCTGTGAAAATTTCAACTGTCTAGCTATCACCGTTCTTGAGATACAGCCTGGTGACAGACAGACGGACGGACAGCGAAGTCTCAGTAATAGGGTCCCGTTTTTACCCTTTTGGTACGGAACCCAAAAAAAAGACCTATGTGTTAGTCTTAGGTATAAGTTTTGTACATTCCAAATTTCATCCAAATCCGTTCTGCCATTAAAGCGTGAAAATGGAACAAACATACTTACACACACACTTCGAACATTCGGATTTATAATATTAGTAGGATATTAGTAGGATTTCATAGTCTTTCAGTGTATGAGATATTGCGACATCAGCAATCTTAACTACGGTTACCAGTTGCCGAAGTCGGATCGGCATTTGAACTGAAAACTGAAAACGGGTAGAAAATATCCATATAAATAAAATCTCATCTATCGAAAAATATGGGAGACATTCAAAATAAGCCAGATCCAAACATACCGCTGGAAAGAATCCTTCTATACAAAAAGTTCTCTCCCCAAGGAAAATTTGTTTCTAGTTCTGGTTCTTATTCACATTACGTGAATGTTTCCGGCACCCACGACACAATTCATCGAACTTAATGTAGGGCAGTGAGTGTAAAATCGTATATGTTTAAGTTATGTTATGTTATCTAACAGACCTAGGTGTCCCGATCAAAAATCTATGATAATTCATAGATTTAGAATTAGAGCACTTTCGGTTCCATCATCAGTGACAACCCTTATACAAGGAAATTACGTAAAAAGCACCAGAACAGTAAGCACCAAAGCAAACTGTCCATGAAAGATTACGAAACTCAAAAACACGCTTATTTTCGTTATTAACATCGTGATATATTATTACCTCAAGGTATACAATTAACAGGCATCGTTTCCGCAACGAAATGAAACATTAACCAGTAAGGCGGTAACCACACGTTGGACGTTACCTCATTGCAAGTGGCCGCGGACGGTCACCGGTCGCCCGACACCTAGGGCTGTCACCTAAATATCCATACTTTATCATGATATATTGTATTTATATTTAAAACATATGTATTTATTATTATTGCCTTATAGAATTTATTTTGTTTAAGTATTCTACATATGCCTTACTATATATTTTTTTATTTTCTCATAATCTTGTATTTAAATCCCCGTTTCACCGAATTATTAAAAATCTTCTCCATCCAAAGGTTGTCCGGAAGAGATCGATTTTAGCGCTAAGACCGCCGCGATTGAACACTTTAATTTAAGTTTTGAAAAATTATTGTAAGTGATTTATGTAAGGTGTGACAATAAAGCGTTATCTATCAACTGTCTATTTTTGTCATTTTGTCGTTGTTTTGTTATACTAATTTCTTTCTTTCTTTCTTATATGCCGTGGCTTTGATTAGAGAATAAAAAAAAACAGGGAGAGCCCTGAAACTAAAGGTGCTTTCCTTCCTACTAAATAAATCCGAAAGTTAGAGTGTAAGTGTACAAGTCTGTAAGTATTTTTGTACCCTCTTCACGCTTTAACAGCTTAACGGTTTGGATGAAATTTGGTATGTACATAGCTTATACCTAGGATTAACACATAGGCTACTTTTTAACTTGATAATAGCGGGCGAAGCCGCGGGGTATGGATATGTTTCATATATCCAGTATTTAATTGCATTATAGGCAAGCAGTTATTATTTATCTGACCTCCTAAATATCCCTATTATTAATATTACTTTTTATATATCCCTATTTCTATTCGAATTAAGCATAAATGGGCCTTGTAACTTAGAAGTATTGTAGTTTTCAAAATGAAACAGGTCGCAACAAACTAAAGAGAGGATAAGGGATCTGAGTCTCTATTACCTATCTCTTGCGAACGATTTCAATACTAAATTGACATTGGTTAATTTCTGCTTCATTCAAAAAAGAACAGCTCGCTATAAAATACGTATTATGGGTCTGGAGGGAAGTGATGATGTATCATCAACATACCTACACTCGTTGACCCTAAAGTACCTTGAGATATCGAGCAGGAATACGTTTTAGAAAATGTGACTTGTACCCGCGATAAAAGTCTAAACGTATAGTGACTTTTCAATTTGTCACGATTTTTTTTTTGTATAGAGCCGTTCTCGAGTTTTTCTTACCTATATATATTATTTTGTTTTGATAGATAGATAGATAAATTGTTTATTTGCACACCAAAAATGAACACTTACAAACTAAATCTTAAATTTAACATAGGAACATAAAGGGCGGACTTATCGGTCAAAGCGATTTCTTCCAGACAACCAAAGGGAGATGATAAAAATATGATATACATAGAAGCTATATCTACAATTTATTTTTTATGTATACCTATATCTGAATCTACTTAGCGACATCCCTAGTTGCGAATTATAATTTATGATATACACGGGCGAAATTAATAATTTAATAGCCAATGCAGAAACTCTCGATTTCGAGGTGATTTCGCCACATATCCGGTGCAAACCCGGTCTTAGCGTTGCGTCAGAGTTTCCGTAGTTAAACACTATTTATTATAGATGCTATTTATTTATAATTTAATTAAAATAACTTCCTGTTTTATTCAAGCTATCATTTGGTTAATTACGAGTAAATCATTACACAATCTTGTGGTAATTACATTCATCCAGTTTCATGAGTGCGCAAATGATCAATGGTACTATCAAATGGTACTAGAGATATAAAGGCACTCGGATACTGTGATGCCCGAGAACATGTTTATTTTCACATACCTATGATACGATTTATTGATATCGCAGGTGGCCGTATCAAAACTTCGAATATATTAAAAATACATAGGTGCATAAAAACGTTAAGGAATTCGATCACGGGCGAATCGATTTCCTAGCCGTCAATCGGTTGATTTATTCGATTCACACACGACATCGATTCGAATGTGGAACGAAATGGCACTTATCCGATATCGGTTTAGTGTGTCATATTGGTACGAGAATGTAATGATAATAATAAATAGGTAATATACAGTTGCGCGAAGTAATATTTATATATTTTTTTTATTGGAAGGAATTTCTTTATTTCTTCCTAAGGGATATTTGTGCTTCCGGTTCTGGGTGTAATGTGTATGTGATGTGAATGTTTCCGGCACCCACGACATAAGTCATCGAGCTGGGGCTGTGAGTTTGAATGCGTTTGTTTGTTTATAGCACACACTACTCCAGAGATTTTCGAGTGAGAGCTAGGCCAAAAAATGCTATTTTTTTCAAGAAGAAGACCGATACTTTACGAATCTAATCATTTTCAGGGAAAGCACAATTAGCCAATTTAGGGTCCTCACGGTCAGAATAATTCTTATATTGTAACTTGATAGATGTAATATCGTTGAATCAAACTATGTTAACTATTTATTATCTATATACTATCTTTTTTATAGTATCTTGTATTATCTATTCAATAATCTTTTTTATAAAATTCCAACTAATATCAAACAACAAAATAATTTAAATTAATTTCCAACCGAACTAAAACAACTGCTGATTAAAAAATGCTATTACATTGTTAAAGACTTTATCGAAGACAAAAGCGTTTTATCCTCGCTGAACGAAAAATATGAAATTGTTCAACTGGAGTTGATTAATTACTACGATTTACTATTTTTAAATAAATGTAATATTTTAAGACAATAGAAATAGGCATTAATGTTTAGTGAACTTGTAATTATTTTTAACCTAAGTTTCCATTTTTTTGCTACACCCTTGTAGGGTACATGTACTTAGTTATAATGTAACTGTAAATGTTTGCAATAAAGAAATATGAATATGAATATATTATAGTTATCGAAACTACTAAATAAGAATATTGCAATATTGTCTTTTTCTGTGTATAAATAATTCGTAAAACCTTTTTGAATAACTTTTTTTTTAACTGCTAAAAAAAAAGTTATTCAAAAAGGTTTTACTCCCAAACAAATGTTTTGAGCGTAAACCTGAGTTCTATGTCAACCAATATAATTTATAAAAAAAATACAGTCGACTTGAATACCCTCCCTTTTTGTGAAGTCGGTAAAAATCCTTTTTTTTAAACGCTACTGTCTATGGACCAATTGCCTATATTTAAAAAAATACTAAAACTTAAATCAGCGAAAACATCAATTAGCTGCAAGGTATCGAGTTTATAGGTAACTTAAGTGCTCAAGCCCACTACCAGAGTGTAGCGTTACATTTGTATGTTGTTATTGTTACTCTTCACGAAAACATCGTACTTTATTGTGGTACTAACTAATACCAACATTAATCTTATCAATTTGAAACTATGATTCAAGGGAAAGAATATTGATAGTGTTGTGTTATCATTTCTTATCTACAACTTTCTTACGTACTTGCGAAACATGAAATCATGAAATACAAGCAAAGTGAGTGCTGATAAATGATCAAAAATAACATTTTAGTTAGGTATTTCTGATAATGTAAGTCCTGTGCCTTGTATTTTATCACGCTTAAAAACAAATGTTATCTGCATTGATATCATAGATAGATACATTCTTTATTTGCACACCAAAAAATAACACTTAAAAAGAAACCTTAAATTTATCATAGTAGCACAAAGGTCGGTCTTATCACTCAAAGCGATTTCTTCCAGACAACCAAAGATCGTATTGAAGAATGCTATACTTCATTGTTTTAATAATTAAGAATCCATGCAGAATTGAGCTGCAAAGAACTTTATATATTTAAGGATTTTATCTTAATAAGTAAAAGCAGGCTGACACTGGGCCCATGGGGACAAGAGGCATTAGAAACTTTCAATGATGTGTCTCTTTCTACGGAAAAGCGAGTAACTAGTAGGGCTCGTCCAAGCTGAAATGACGCGCCCCACTACTTAATTAGTTTATTTAGATGTGTGAGTGCAAATATTAATGACGACACTTCATCTGTATGGGAGCGTCGCTTGTTCAGTGAACAATGGATCTGCACGTGTACAAGACGGACGACTAGTCGGGTGATAAATCCGACCACGCTTGTGTGCGTAAATGCGAAGGTGGGGCGCGTCATTTCATCTTAGACAATCTCTACCTACACTATCGCACTTCTTAGTGAAATGTTATATTTTATAATATTTCTCACCACCTGAAGGTTATCTATTTTTTTTTCAATAGGTATAAACTACATTCCGAAGCAATTGTTAACTTATTACAGGGTATCGTTCTACGTTCATTAAATAAATGGGCAGCCAAGGCTCGGTGCTCGCTCTATCCGTGAATGTTGTCGAATTAAAGCTCTTCAAAATTATTGCGGTACCGATTACGGACATTATCCGTAAAGAGACGCCAATTTAGATGCATCGCGATGGCCGCATCTATTTGACAAAGATGTTGGGTGGAATGGAAGTGGCATTCTTTATTAAATCTTTATTATCATATTACCGAGAATACTTTTAATTAAACAAACGCTACGACAATCACAACCCCTAAGTTCGTAAACTTGTAACGCTGATGCCATCTTTCGTCTCCGTCATCAGACCAGTTCCATGGTATAACTGATATCATTGTATTGTCACCGAAAATACGTACACCGAATTTGACCACTTCCCGATGTCCAATCGCACATCGGGAAGGGAAAGTGAAACTAAAACTTGTAAAAATGTATAGGAATAGGATTGAACTAGCAATTATTACCTGAAAAGCACTACCACATCTACATTATAGTATATATATATATGAGGATCGTGAATGATTTTCTCGGTTTTGCGACAGCATAGTACTTCGTTGTAGAGTTTCTCCAGTTGCCTCTATTATGCTACTCGACCATCTTGCTTGTGTTCGTCCCCTGGGTCGCTTCCCCTTCATGTTATTATACCGTATATTTATATACATATAACGTATAATATAATATAATAGGTAGGTATAATAAGTATAAGAAACCATTCCAGTATTTTTAGATCTGGGTACAATAGAGGCGCCCACCGCAGCGCGTCGCCACCGCATTAGTTTTAGTGGCTCCAATGTTACGGTACCGTATCAGCAACGGTGTGCCCTCGCCCTTCGATTGACAGTTAAAGTTTTTTTGGCTTTGCAATCTATGTGCATTTAGCCAGTGCAACTTGTCAAGTAACATTTTTTTTTCGGTGTACTGCCTTTGTCTTAGTTGCGGGTCCACCTTCTAAGCAGGGGTATTATCGGGTTTGATTCCCAGTGGAAACACAAATTTTCTCCCCAAGGGAAATTTGTGTTTCTGGTTCTGGGTGTAAATGTTTCCGGCACCCACGGCACAAGCCATTGAAGTGATAGTTAATTCAAAAACTATTCATAGTCACCGGTCACAATCCTTTGATTAGGTTGTTTAATATAAGAAAATGACAATAGTAACCCGTTATACCTACAAAATCAATATAATTATCCTTTTTTTTTTTTTAATTTTACGTGAAGACGATGACTCGAGTTAAATTTATATTCTTAAGTATTTGCGAATTAAATGTATCTTAACTAACACAACAGGCAAATTCAAAATTTTGAAAATACACCATACGCTCTATCTGGAAAACAGATTTTTACCGAACATAGCTAAGAACACTCTCGGTCAAGTCGCAAACAAAAAAATCCTAATCAAAATAGGTCATGCATTATGATTGACATACCTCCGGTTCGCTCTAAGCGTTTTACTTCTACGTTTATCATCTGTACTGCGAAGGAGTGGAACTCATTGCCCGCGTCTTTGTTCCCCGAACGGTATGTTCTGAGAGACTTTAAGTCAAGAGAGAATAGGTATCATCTAGGCAAGCATGCTACATCTTCGGCCGCATCATCACTTTCCATCAGGTGAGATAGTGGTCAAATGCTTGCCTATCGAGCATAAAAAAAGACCAATTGTTTATGAGCAACGATGCCACAGACAGATACATAACTATATTTTTTTATTAAACTTACCCCATTCACCCCTCTTTTTGCGTTAGAAGGTTTAAAAACAGGATGTTCAATAGAAAACAGATGTTCGTATTCCTTGTAAATCGCGTGATATTGAAAGCAGAACATACCTGTAACAAAAAGAAAACAAACACATTAATATATACGTAGAAATAGTTAAATGTAGGTCAGAAACTCAGAACCGACTTTTAACAAACCGCAACATAACCGCAGTGTTTGACCGATGTTTGACCAGAACAACAACTATTACAGTTTAAAATTACTATTTATTGTGTATGTGCTATAAGCTGGGCATTTCTGGTTTACTTGAGTTCATCCAAATGATAATTTAAACGCAACCAAGCTTTAAAAAAACGACTTCACCGCTTCATCTTCGCTTCATTAAATACGCATTATTAAATCAAAAACTACTTCTCAGATCTTGATCAGATTTAAATGGGACCACCCAGAAAGAAGTTATAATGTAACACATATAAAAAAAATAAAAAATATACAGCCGATTTTTTTAGGAGGAGGTTCTCAACCTCCTCCTTCTTTGTGAAGTCGATTAAAAATATATAAAGTCACAATTGTAACAATTGTCAAAATTAAAATATCAATAAGTAATCAAAAATACAACCTGTCTATCTTTAATTGAGCTACCACAATATGTATATTATAAATTCGAAAGTGTGTTTTTTTCAGTGTTCCCTGTCTACGCAGCAATGGAAAAACGGATTCGAATGTTATTTGGGATGTGCATAGTTTATATTCAACATTAACACATAGGTTACTTTAACTTAATTAACACGGGTGAAACAGCGGGGCACGGTTAGAAATGAATAGTTCAGGAAGCTCCACTAATATTACTACCAACAAAAAGGTTTCCAAGCAGAACTTCATCCACTACATGGAAAAAGTAAATCAGAAATCTAGATTATTATCTACCTAATTAGATAAAGGCATGTGTATTTTCTTCACTTCAAAAAGAGCGGCGGAAGAATCATACCATCTAGTTCATATCACTCACACCATCTTAAATCAAGATCACACATTTCATACAAACATGGACCATCATTATCTGTTCACCATGATTATACGGAACCCTCAATAGCATTAATCTCATCCGTTGTCGCCTTATTTGGATCCGTGCGATTTCTAGCGAACCTCAAACCCTGTGTGGGGAAAGCTGTGATTGGCTTGTCCTAGTGTCAAATGTAATGAAAATGGAATGGACCAATTAGAAGCTTTCCCGCTAGAAGTGAAAAAATGGCGTAGTAGTGCATTATTTTCCAAAAAAAAATATTCTTCGAGTGTTTATGTGTAATAAATATAATAGTGGATAAACGTGCATGAGTGTAGGCAAATCATATACAAAGATGAAAAACGTGATTTTCGTTTTCGCTCCAAAATTCTATTAGACGTGCACATTCACAAACAATTAACAGTTAATTATCCGCCATTATTACACATTAACCCTTTAAAAATCACAGGTTTTGCAAAATAATACAAAATCATCAACGCCATTTTTTCACTCTTCGCGGCAAAACCTCAAAACTTAATAAATTCTATTCAAATTTGTATGGCTCTTAATTGAGGTAAAGCCGACACTCACGACAAGAGTACACGTTGACGTTTACCGTTCTCGGCCCTTTTTACATTTCGCGCTTTCCTCTAAACATTTGTCCTTATTTCCGTAACATTAACAAATAGAAGCCCGTCATACCGCAACAAAAAAACAAGAAAACCAAGTCCCGTTAAATTTGTTCTAACCGAGAACCTGTCCGCTTTAGCTCATTCACAAAAAGCCGCGGCTAAAATATCGGCGCACGCGCAGCCCGCTATGGTGACCACGCTATCGTCACGTATTTAATATAAATATTTTTGGTCTTCTATTTCTGACGGACCCATTTTTTATTTTCAATCAGTTCCGGCACTCCATTTCAATGGAGCCTATGATTTAGTTCAGTAGTACACGACGTGCGGTATTTTTAATGAAAGTGCTTTTTGTTTTGTTTTCTATACAATACGAGAACCGTTAATAACTTAAGGTGTTCGAAATTCAATATTCTACCAAATTTGACGGTTTGCGAAGCCAGTTCTCACAAGTCTCATTATGTTTTCAAGATGTTGCCATCCTATAAAAACAATCAGAGATTAAACTGTAACTAAATGTTGACCCAGACAAAAAAGTCTTTAGCATTCAGACACAAGTTAAGATATCAAACTATTCATCTACGAATTAAAAAAAAATCTAATTGCTAAGTAGCCATTTCTTGTGCTACTTATCTCGTTTATGTATGTGTGGAATGAACCGGTTACAATCAGAGCTGTAAAAGATCTGTCTGAAATAACTTTTAAAAACCTAGTAACTTTATTCCGGATCTGTAAAATGCATGACTGTTTTAAATGAACTGCGGGACGAAAAAAATGCGATCTGGTCTTTTATGGGTGTCTCGATATTTTTAGTAATGGCAACATCCATTATGATAGTGACAGTTTCATTGACACAGTAAAGAAGTTGCAAGGTCGACAGGTGCGATAGGGCATGTAATTATTATTTTAATGAAAAAATAAATAAATTGCCGTTGACTAAATTGGCCCTTGTATTTCTTTTTTATTTTCACAAAATGCTTATCTATCACTGAAATGCGCAATTAATGCCTATAATAATATCATAGAATTAGGTATTAGTTGTATTGCCTATATGCATCGAAATAGTAGGCAAACCAACGGTCTGTAAGCCTATATGTGTTATTAAACCCTAGTCCAAAAACCAGGGGATGTCCAAAGATGTAAGTATTAAGCTTTTGTCTATCTACGTGTCTTTTTATGGCATCATAAACGGATGGACCTAGTTAAAATTTTGTAAGTATTTGATAGCTGGTTTTATTGGGCTGGTTCAGCTGTTTGTAGCCATTGTCCAGGTTAGAGGTATGTCTACAATTTTTATACTGCCACATAGCCTATGGCCACTGGTCAATATTGACGTTTCGTGAAATAAGATCACTTATAAAAAAAATAACTTAATTATATAAGCAGTGTCCTCAATTAATTTACACCAGATTAATGTTAATGTCTGCTACTACATCTACCGCTAAAACCTAATTGACCTGATTGACAGGCACAAATCCGTCTGGATGTCTTTATTGCGCACATAAATTGGAATCTTCAACAGCCGAATACATTCTACATGCGCTCGGACACCCACCAATTTCGTTCAATAAATCATTTCAATAAATTGATCGTAAAAAACTTGTTTACATTTCATCAGTCTGACACACATTTGGTGTGTGCGGCGAAATTGGGAATCCACGTCGTCTGCGCGTCTATTTATCATAGCGTTTGTTTGCAAAAACTCATCATAACTGTCAGTTTTATAATAAGAGGTCGATGTATTTCTCGATTATTAATCGTTTGAGGTTCGTTTTGATTTCAATAACCTGGGGAAAAGTGACCCGCGATACGATATCCAAATGTTTGATTTGATCAAAATCTCTTGGGTTTTTTTTACTGGCAATATCCGCGCACGTGTCACAATTTAGCATCAAATGCCTTTGATCTCAGGTGTTCAAGACGGATTTATAAGAAAAAAATGATGATTTTTCTTGGTATCTCCAGTCATTGACATTCCGACAATCTCCTAATGAGCGGAAATCTTATAAATCACCTGAAGGCTGATTTATCTCTATTAAATGAATGTTATTTTTTAATTGCACATTTATAGCACTTGCTGAGAATTCACACAAGGCTGTTTTGTTAATATTTAGCTGCTATGCAAGTGTGTGTAACAGTGGTTTAGTTCTTTGCGTGAATAGCGCCGCCCACATCAGCACGCGCATTCTGACACTTCCGTCAATATGGCGGGCAAATGTAATAAATTATTATGAATGGACTAATCAAATCTTTGCGATCATTGTTTTGCTTATTGTAATCAATGGATGATTTATTGGCACCTAATGGATTTTGAGATAACTAAATTTGGTCTAAGTCATACAATTGTTGTCCTTACTACTAAGTGCTTCGTGTGCAGTTTCATCACAATTACGTCGATCGTAGATATACGTCGGGTACGTTTGATTCCTGGTGGAAACACTAGTTCTCTCAACAAGGGAAATGTGTTTCTGTATGTGATGTGATTGTTACCGGTAGCCACGTTACGAGTCATCGATCTTAGTGTGTAGCTGTGACTTATTTATGAAATTGTGGAGAGTTTGATATTAACCATTTAAGTCTTTTTGAATGATGTTGTTTTAAAAAACAAATAGGATATTTACGATGAGGTACGTAGATGATGAAAGGACTAAGACTAAACCATTTCAATAAAAAAATCTTTACCTCCTTAAGTAAACAGAAACTTTGACATAAGCGAATCTTAACAAGTATAAAGTGGTCCAGATTTAGATTATACATGACGTTAGATAGAACGATACAGTTTGTATATCGAATATTGTAATAATACAATTTTATATTCTTAAATTATTCGAGTCGATAAACTTACGATAAACCAGAAACATCTGATTTATAGTTTGTCTGTTTATTATTATATTTTGTAATAATCATAATGATTTGGTTACAGGAAACAGCATCGCAACATCCTGTTTTATAAGAATGGTCGAGACTCGTCGAGAGGATGTTCTACGTAATAATTGTTGAGTTAATTTCCTTTATTAGCCGATTTCATATAACGGTGGAGGTTATGTATTCGTAGCGTGTTTTTTTTTATTTATGTGATTTTACCCACATTTTTGGATTGATTTAGGTAATCACACTAATATTAAAAACCTGAACGTTTTGTTTTCTCTTCACGCTGTAACGGCTAAACGGATTTGGAATGAACATAGGATTAACATATATGCTACTTTTTACCTTGATATACGCGGGCAAAGCCGCGGGACACGGCTAGTTATATTTGGTAGAATCAGTCCACGACGTCTAAAAACATGGTGTTCGTGTTAAGTTTATAAAACTACATTAATGCAAAGGATGCATGGAAGCAAACTTCACAAGTGCTTTCTGGCGACTACGTTATAAAGATATACCTAGATTTATATTATTATAATTCCTGTATTAGTGTTTAAGAATGTTTAAAAGAAAATGAATGAAAAAATGCGCCGGCCGGCGAGTTTCTTGCCAGGTTCTCCTCGAGTATGTATAATTTTGGGAATCTATGGCAGTAGACTCATTAACTTTCATGAATGCCTCTGTGAATAAATGATTGTAGTTTTGATTTTTAAAAAAAAGTATTAAATATGACAAAAAAATTTTTTTTTAAGTCTGCGAAACTGTGCAGTGAATATTGAAGTTACAAGCACACGATGTTATTATGACCTTTAAAATTACCGACGCTACTCATGTTTCTTTTTTACATCGAGTGAGGACAGCCGGCTCCCTTACTAGTATCGAGTCGAGGTAACTCGATCCTTTAAGGGTATCGATATCGACACGCGGAAATTATCGATTTCAATTTTGTCAACGAGTTATCAATGACTTGCCGAGACACGCATGCCTTTTATTAAGCTTCAATTAGCAATACAAAATGACTTTTCTCCAATTTGAGCACGGGGTCATGGCTTTCACGAGTAATTATGGGTACTTGACGAGTCGTAAGTCTTTCTGATCAATGCCGCCCATTAATATTGTAACAGAGCCAAAATTGCGATAAAAAAAAAATGCCTACTAAACAAACTGTGTTCACTGTACCAGAATGGACACTGCTTGTAAATGAAGTTCCCTGAACGGTTTAATCTGGGAATCTTCAAGTCAAGAGTGAATAGGTATCTTCTAGGCAAGCGTGCTACATCTTCGGCCGCATCATCACTTTCCATCAGGTGAGATAGTGGTCAAATGCTTGCCTATCGAGTATAAAAAAAAAAGAAGTAATACGCGCTGACCAGCCCCCGGCGAAAAAAACATACAGATAAATGCTTTCACACTTACAGCCCCACACTTAAAGTACTATGACTTGTGTCGTGGGCCGTAAACAATAACACCACACACACAACATTCACATCATACCCAGAACCAGAAACAAACTTCCTGTGGGGAGAAAACTTGTGTCAACATTTTTGCCATACATTGTATTCACCTATGTCAAACTGTTTTGTCAGCGTACGCCGATAAAGCGGCAGGTTAGCAAATTTTCCTCTGACTTCTAACGAATATTATTATTTCGAACTGATAAATAACTTTTATCACAATAAAACATAGCCTATGGCAGTGTAGCTATCTATTAGTGAAAGAATTTTCGGAATCGGATCAGTAGTTTCAGATATTACCTTTAAGAAACAAACTTTACCTCTTTATATTATAGATTTGTTGTATATTATTAGTTTACCTATCTAAGCTTAAGTGTTGCATTCAATTTGTGATCGAAATAAATAAAAAAAAAATGTAAAATAATACTTTATGTATTGACTAGCTGCGCCCCGTCCGTCGTTGCGTAAGTCCCGGACTCGCGGGAATTCCGCGATAGTAAGTAGCCTATGTGTTAATCCAAAGTGTCAGCTACCGCCATACCAAATTTCATCAAAATTGGTCCAGCCGTTTGAGTGTGAAGAAGTAACAAACACACTCACAAACATTCGCCTTTATATTAGTGTGATGTGATGTGATCTGGCAGTAGTCATTAACTTTCACGAGTGCCTCTTTGGGGCCCAAGTGAATAAAACGATTTTGTTTTTTGTTTTTGATCGTGTGATGCGATGAATGGGTTGTTATTGCTTGTAATATTACGAAGAAAATTATAACCCTATCCAATTAACCTCGAACATAATCGTACGTAACATCTTTAGATCGTAACACATTAATCTACAGAAACACAAAACAAGCTATTCTTTTTTAATATCTTCCAATATTAGAAGAATAGTGTCGTAATTCACAATAACAATAACGATAAAATCGCGAATAACGCGCATCGCAGATTAACACAACGGTCTCGGCGCCATGTTTAATCGCCTCCACTATCAAAACCTGTCGTGGATATAAAAAACAAATTGGCCTACATATTTCGGATACAAATAAAAGGAATTTTACACAGTTCGATATAGCTAGAACCGTTAAAAGTTATTGTGCAGGGGAAACGGTCTATCGAATTTGGCACTTGATAATCGATTTATTAGCTTGCATAAATAACGCATATACAAAAAAAAACCAGCTTATTAACAATTGTAAGGGTTCCGTACCTCAAAAGGAAAAAACGGAACCCTTATAGGATCACTTTGTTGTGCGTCTTTTTGCCATTCAAGGCCCTTTTTCTCAGGAACGCGTCGAGGTATCAAGCTGAAATTCATATCAAATACTCAGGTTTACTGTCCTTTGGAGCTGTGAAAAAATCAAACTTCTAAGCTAAAGCCATCAAAAGATACAGCCGTTTATGCTGCAAATGTTAGACACTCGCAAGAGAATCAAAACCTTCAGGTTACTTCTCGTGAACTCAGAATCTTGAAATTTTGTACGATGCAACGTCTTATAGCACAGATGAAGGAATAATTGCGAAAAACATTAATTTTTAGTTACATGATATAATAATTTAATACAGCATTAAAAATACCATAACTTTTACTTATATACCTACAGGTTTACGAAACCCTCGGTGCTCGAGTCCGACTCGTACTTGGTCGGTTTTTTAATTATATAGAATCCATAAGCCACTAACAAACTGATTTGCATTAAAAAAGAGGCTAAGGCCATAAGTGTAACTGTGAGCCCTACATGTGAGGCTGTAAATTAGGCTGAAATCATTAATTGCTATATAAATTACTTTGCTCTCTCTAATTAGTAAATATATTTAGTGTGCATCGTTAACACTGTTATTACAAAGTGCAGATCATTATTGATGGAGTCATTATTTTTATATTTCAATAAGCTCGCAGACTTTGATTGGACTCTGTAATTCCATAAACAATTATTATATCCAAATGATTTTTTACTATTGATACTACAAACTGGCAGTAACCTTATTTTTTTATCCTCGAAAGGTTAGCATTTCACCACTATCTCACCTGATGGAAAGTGATGATGCGGCCGAAGATGTAACCAAACATTCCTACAATATATATATATTCACTCTTGGACCTGAAAACTTCCAAATTATACCGTTCCGGAAACAAAGCCGCAGGAAACGAATTCCACTCCTTCGCAGTACGGATGACAAACGTAGAAGCGAAACGTTTCGAGCGAACTGGAGGTATGTCTACCATAAATGGATGACGTTTGTAAGTCTGTCTTATTGTTTGATTTATATGTTAGTTAATTATAAAAACAGCCACAAAAATGTTTAAAAGATTCGACTTAGTTACAATGTATTTCATAGTGTTTGCTTAGTGTTATACTACTAATCCTTACTAATATTATAAATGCGAAAATACCTCTGTCTGTCTGTCGCGATTTTACGCCAAAACTACTGAACCGACTTAAATGAAATTTGGTACTTACACAGATAGTCTAAAGCCTGAGAAAGGAAGTATCATCATTTATAGAGCTAGAAACTTGAAACTTATTTTTTTTATACGTATGTTTCTTATTTGTAAAATAATTAGCCTAAATAATACAAAATGCTACCCAAAGACGCTATTCCACGCGGACGAATTCGCGGGCAAAGCTAGTTATAACATAATTTAACATTACCACAACTGACATTTAATTTTCGAAATTCAATGGTTTGAACCATTGAACCACCAATCACAGAAACAGTTTATTGCAAGCTATAAAAATTCCGAACGCTGCCTTTACCGCTAGCTATACTTCTATTCTAGGAAATGTTATATATTGTTGCAGTTGCGTCAAAGAATATCGATAGGCTGTAGCAACACTAGTCACGTATCTGTACTGGATACTTTGACAGGTCGAGAATAATGCGTATTCTTGAACTGAACGTAGTTAATTACTACTTAGCACATCTTAACTTCCACTAGGAATATTGCGATATATATTATTTTAAAACATGGATTTATCATTTTCAACTTAATTCATAGAAGTTGTCAGGTGAAGCCCTGGAATAAGGTAGGATAGTATCCAGAGATGTCAGATAAGATATATGACAATAATTTACACGTAAGCAAAGCTTAAAAAACTGTCTTTACCGCTTATATTTCGGTTTCGGCTTGATCGATTTCGATAAAATTTATATGGGACCACATCTGTAATATAATCTACCAAACAAAAAAATTATTTTGAGAATCGGTCCAAGAATGGAGGAGAAATCGGTGCAAATATATTTAAAAAAATACAGTCGAACATAGTATGTACCTCGTCCTTTTTTGGAGTCGGTAAAAATGAAAAAAAAATCTCAAAAATTGGGCTAATATTACAAAGAATGCTTTAAATTTCCTTATTTTTTAGCACAATGGAGTACTACCTAGCAGCATTAGAAATAGCTATGCTTGCACTGTAATGCACTACGCGATCCTGAGCTGTGGTTGTAGAGAGTACATGCCGGGGTTCTTTTCCTGACCGCAAAGTATTTTTCCATTAGATTGCGGAAACGGAACTGCAACCAGCAATCAAGCAACTGTAAGTAATGCAACATTCAATAAAGCAATATCACGTTTAATGGCACATCTCGTAGTGTGAAATAAAAAGTCGTATTTATGAGAAAGGGAAAGACAAGTGCCAAAGTAATTTTCGGAACGAAATGCGACCTCGTCGGATACGATCGGGAAGTCGTATATATAAATGTTTAATTCTGTTTTCTCACAAAAAAATGTCGCTTATGAATATTTATTACTATCTTGATGAATATATATTATACCGAAGTATTATTGTAAAGGTAGTTGCTATAATGACTTGACTTTGGCGAAATTAATTGTCGCACAAATTTGACAATTGATTTACTTCTGCTGTTGCTACAGTTGATTACTACTTTTGTATTTGTGTGTAGTGATTTACTACTGTTGTACTACTGCTAACGTTGGTTGTGTACTTAGTAAACGTGCATAAGTGTTGGAAAATCATACAAAGTTGAAAAACGTGATTTTTGCCTACCAGGGCATGACTTGACTATGACTGGACCTGACTCTTTTACTTGACTTTGACTGTGACTTGTGATTAGGACTTTTAACACGAAATACACTTGAAATATATTATTACTTGACACTGGCTAAATGCACAAGACTGAAAAATTTACAAATATCGTGGCGAAAAAATAACCGTTCCTTGGCAGTCGGGTAAAAATAATTGCTTTGATTTAAGTGTTCATAAAAATATAAATTCGCTTTTTTCTGTTTGGCTACACACGTCTCACGCATTCTGTCATCTTCAGTAACATCTCGTCTGTCCCAGTTAGTGACAATAGTGTTGCTCTCTCGACGTTCTCGGCTATCGTATCGTGACTCTCGACATCATTTATCGATAGTTTACAAATATTTCGACATGCCGATAACGATCTGACATTATATTTTATGATTTTACTTTGTAAATTGTCACACGATAGCATTTGTAGAGCTTGTTGTCTTAGTTTATTTTCTTTACATTTTAGATCGTTATATTAAGTTATTTAAGTTCTTTTATCATATTTTGTCTCGACAATGGTCAACATAGTTTGCTTTTTTTTTTATTCAAGATAGGCAACTTTTTACGCCTAACTACGGGCCAATTGCCTATATTTCCTAAAACTAAACTAAAACTATGTACAGTAACTTTTGACCACTATCTCACCTGTTGGTAAGCGACGATGTGGTCGACGATGGAGCGAGCTTGCCTAGAAGATACTTATTAATTCGTGACTTGAAGACTCCCATATTGTACTCATCAGGAAACATCGACTCGGGTAAGAAGTTCCATTCCTTTGCGGTTCGCACAATGAATGTGGAGGCAAAACGCTTAGTGGAATGTCCACCATATAGCGGTGTCGCTTAGCAGTTTGTCTGCTTGTCCGATGATACAACGGGGATGGGGGAACTAGATCGTGTAGTTCCTTAGCACACTCTCCGAAATGTATCCGATAAAAAACCGAGAGACTGGCTACCATGCAGCGATGACCCAAGCTCTGAAGCTTTTTTGCTGTTTTATATTGTAATTAATTTTCGCCAACTAATAAACATACGTAAACCCACTATTAATACAAACGCCTCCATCCATATTCATACTGTATTCGATACTTTACTAATTTACCTATTAATAAGCCGTAACTTAAAAGAAAAAGTTTAGTTTGGCTTTCGACCAATTTATTCCATCCAATGTAGCATTGGATAATTTATGGAGACTCCACCTTACAAATACCTTATAACCTTTGATTTAGACTTCAATTTCGCTTTGTATTTAGCACCTTATCGTTCAAAAGATAAGAGTTACTGATTGGTCGATAAGCACGGTAAGTAACAGGGGTTTAGCAATGCATATCGCAATAGATCGCAATGCCGTGGATCAGGTTTGGAATCTGTTTGACTGAATATAAAACACCCAAGGTCCTTGATATCTACTTATCAATTGCATTTAATATTTTCCACAAATCAATAAGGCTAATCATTCCATCAATTTCTACATATAAATCAATAACTATTTTTTACTTCTTTTTGTATGTATTATTAAGGGGCAAGACGAGCAAGTCGCTTGCCTGGTGGTAAGCGTCACGCTTACTTCTTTAGGACGTATGTTTTACGCAGCCTACGTCACTAGTTCACCTACTATTCCTTATATAGTTTAAAAAAAATCAAGTATCTTATTATGACGAGTATTTTATAATTGCTACATCTTCGGCCGCATCATCACTTTCCATCAGGTGAGATAGTGGTCAAATGCTTGCCTATCGAGAATAAAAAAAAAAAATTACCCACCCAACTATTAATCCTTGATGAAGTACTTAATTCATTGGTAATTCAATCCTGCGAAACAACTTAAGTACTTACATTCTCATAATAGTTCTACTTGCTGATAAATCTCTAGCAAATTGGATAATACCAAGTCAAATACAGTTTTCTCACCAAAAAGGGAATATAACTAGAAGTATTTCAAATTGAATAGATCTGAAGACAGCGTCATTGGGACAAGAAGATGGAGGTATTACACCCAAGATGGAAGAAAGAGGCAATTTGTATTGTGTCCCTTTTTCGTTGTAATTACAGTGAAGGGTACTTACCGTCGTGGGCATTTCTAAGGTTGCGTGAGTCATAAAAAATCAACGGTTACAGCACAGTACAAAATTTTCCACACAAAGCTTGTTGTCAAAGTTGTAAAAAATAATTAAGTATGTACTAAAAATGGAGTCATTTACTATCATGAGTGTCACCCACTAAAATAATCCTACTCGTATTAACTTAATTACGGACAAAATAGTAATTGGTTAGTTTGTATTTTCCGTAAAATAGTTTCATCGTGCATAGTAAATTGTTATGCATTATTTTATTAATAAATAAAGTTCTATTCTATTGTACAAAACGCGAAAAGACATAGTAAGCCATGGGAAAATAGCCACAATAAAAGAATACCTATGAATCATATGAAAAAATATATGACATAAACTATTCAAAACACAATTTTTAAAGAAAAGTGTGAGAGTAAAGTCACCACAGAAAGCCACAAAATTAAAAATTGAATTGACTTTAAAGTCATTACAACTTCACAACCAACCAACATAAGGATTAAAGAAGGATATAAGTATTTGAACAAAAAACGTAACAACATACACACGACTGCCTTTTGTGTATATTTTTCGCAGTAAAAGCTTCTCCTAGCATAGTAAGAGGTGCTTTGTCAAGTTAGTTTTTCCTAAAGAGCATTTCACTGCCTCCTGTAAAAGTGAATCTCGTAAATCTGTTTCTCGTAAATCACCGTTTGCATGCAGTAGGCAAACCCGGAGTTGTGTTCCAACGTTTACTTTGGCACTTGCCATCCTATATTTGCACGCGTGTTTGTTTGTTTGGACCCTGGAAGATGTCTGGTGCAAAATGCGTTGCAATTAAAGCTGTCTTTGTCTTTGAGATATTTTTATCATCGGGATTGGTATCTTGAACGTATTTATTATATTAAGTATATAATAATACACTCAATTCTTTATTGCTTCCATAATGTTGAACATTGGTTCTTAAGAGTGTATTTTGAATACATGAACGTTGATGGATAAACAGATAGGTATGCAAGACTGTGATGATGATTTGTGCACTTTACTAATAAATATATTTTTTTTAAAGTTAAAACATGTTAGTCTTTTATAGTAGTATTAACTAAAAAAAAAACGAGTAGTTATAGTTATGTACGCTCGTAAAAAAGTATAACTTCTTTTTTAGCGTACCAAACAAAAATAACTAAAAATTATAATTATCCCGTGTGCCTAGGTAGTACCTCTTTGTTTGTTAAAATCACAACCAAAAACACAAACTTTCCTTGGGGAGAAAATTTGTGTTCCCGGGAATTGAACCCGATAGCCCTGCTTAGAAGGCGAACGTCCACCCAATTACGCCAACAGGCAGTTCAATCAATGGATTCACTTTTACTTTGCATGATATAACTATTATTACCTACTTTACCTAGTAAAGTTAAAGTTTCAAGTAAATATAACTTTCTCTTCACTTGGTCCACCATTCCATTCTCATGTTTGCACGGCGAATCCTGTACTCGGCGTGTTGAAAACCTTAAGTTTACTTAGAAATCTATTGGGTTTTGTATTTAGTAGTACATTGTCGGTGTACGTAAAAGTTGTTTGCACTTTATGGTGTTTTGTATGTCTTGTATGTTGTATGTCTCAATGCGAAAAGGTCGACGGCGGAAATTTAGAAAGCTCTTGGGGAATCGCATTGGAAATAAATACGCGGAGAAGGCATGACCCGTGAATGTGAAAGACTGGAAGATGAAAACCAGCTTATATACAGATAATACTGATGTTGGATGCATTTGTACGTCCAGTGGCGAATTAAATATATTTAAGAGGTGTCCCCCTTGTATGATTCATGTTTATAGGGTACTGGCTGCGCCCCGCGGTTTTACCCGGGTAAGTCCCGGACCCTCGGGAATTCCGGGCTAAAAAGTAACCTATGTCCTTTCCTAACCTCTTGTCTATCTCTGTACCCAATTTGTTTAAAATCGGTTCAGTGGTTTAGGCGTGAAAGCCTAACGGTGAGACAGGAGTTACTTTCACATTTATAATATTATATATAAACATATAATAATCATAGTAGGGATTAGTACTTAAAGTTTGATGACCCAGTTAGTGCAGTAGACAAGTCTCTGTCCTCTACGCCATGGGTTCTGGGTTCGATTCCCCCGCAAGAGCACATATTTCTTTCCCAATGCATATTTATGCTTCTAGTTTTGGGTGTGGTTGTGTGTTATATAAATGCTGTCGGCTCTTACGATACAAGTCTATAAGTGAGTGTGGGATGTGGTTTTACTTTTCTACAAAAAAAAAAAGTAAAGATAAAAGCTATCCTGGGTTACAAATTAAATGTAATTTTGTAGTTACAATAACAGAGTGCTCCATAACTAATTCGTTTTACGTCAAAGTCAAGACAGGACTTTCTAGAATTTGAAAGTTTTAATAAATTTCATAAGAAACTAATATTGGACCCAAATAGCTCTTATAGAATTGTGATTGACCAATAATTCTACTTAAAAGATCTTCATCGAGTTATCAGGAGCCATCTCGTAAGTGGAGGTCAAAAGGCAAGCTAAGCATGTATCAAAGTGTTGAAAAACAACATTGATATATCTATTTGGCAATCACTACGAAACTCATGTCAACTGTCAAAAATTTAAACTTGCTTCTCAATAACATAGATCTTATCAGCTCTTTACAAAAAATATTCTGAAAACACAAATTGTTTATTTTTATATTGGTGCCAGTTTATATTCTATATTGGTGCCCCAAAATAAGATCCAATATTTAGTTTGGGTTGGGTATATCACTCATTCAGATTAAAATCGCCAGGATATGACATACGGGAGAAATTGAAAGTGCTAAAACAAAGTCAAGGTTTACTGACTGCACATCCGGTAGTCATATTCATGTTTAAATGAGCATATGCACTTAACAAAATGAATTATCATCCGCCCACTTTCAATTTCAACCAACTTGCGCCCAATTTACCTTTTTATTGCATATATTTATCACGTTCCTTCAATATTTGCACAGTCCTTCAACGGGATAAGAACGCAAGGTGTTAAACGCATCCTCATCTGCACCTTAATAAATACGCGAACAACCAGCAACCTTGTCAACTTGATATACCAACATCGACAGTACAAGAAATGGCTGAGAAATGTTCCAATGTTTATAGCGACATAGTTCGCCAGGATGAACATTGAAGTAAATCCCTCTTTACGATGCATCATGGATGTTTGCTCTGAGGCGGCGATGCGTGTGCGCATATGGTCTGGAATATTATTATTGAATTGTTGTATTACAAGCATTTTCTCGCAAAAAGGGGTAGCTGGTAGTAGTTTTTAGAGTTTAAAATTATTAATAACGAATAGCACCAGAACTTGTTTTTTTTTAATTTAATTTTAGTAAGTGTAAAAGAATACAAGCGTATTTTAACATGACCTTAACTGAAGTATCATATTTATAAACCAATAGTTCGTTTTCATCATGAACTAAGCTATCAAATGGAGATACCGCACTTACAAATCGAGTACTGCAGTTTCGATCTCCAGATAGTTCAGTACAATCACATTTAGCACCAAGAAACTGGCAAGAAACAAGTACACGTTTAAAGCTAACAAAACCATTAGGCTCCTCACTGACAATGATCACCCTATCAACACAAATACTTCGGACACGATCTATCGGGACCACCCCGCTTTATCGTCACGACCGGCGCACGCGCAGTGAAACGCGCTTTCCACTCGCACCTGCACTTTGACACTGGAAAACGACTGGACGTAATCACCTCTTTGGAACCTGCTATACGATATGGGGCTAAGATAGCGATCTTTAGAACCTAAGGTATGTAGATGAGGTCGTTAGAAAACCTAAGTAGAGAGCTGATGTTGAAGATTTAAACATTGTTTTGATTGTACAGACTAGTTGCATCTGAAGATTAATTAAACGTTTACTTAGTTACTGCACTATTAATTGGAATTTGTTTTAAAATATGTAAGTTCTAAATAGTTGCTCGTGATAATAACACAATGCTCAATATCAACGCGAACAAAATTCAGAAAAATAAACAATGTATACCTATATACTTTCTCGAAAACGCGGAAGAGTCCAAGACAAAGATGGCCAAATGAATTTGATAATAAACCACCTCAAATCGAATGATTGAAACGATACCACAGTAAACGAAGACACACGAGATTTCGTACTATAAACTTTTATATGCAAATGGCATCTAATAATGATATCTTAAGAACCTTGCATCCAGAAACACCCGTCTACCGACGGCTAAGATGCGGTTTCATAAACAGCGTTCTAATAAAAACAAGAAGAGTTGTACTTATGGTTTCCATTACAGACCCATAAAAAGCTACTGGTATCGAACATCGCTACTGGTAGTTATTACGAGGAAGGCCAATGGCAGCAGTGTATAAACATAATTTAAATGGGGGACCGTTGGTTTTATCGCGTATCGACCGCGAAGTATTAATTTGTACTAATTAGCGTGGTAACAATGCATTCAGGTTTACTGTTACCTATGTAGATGTACAGGATGTTCCGAGGACTTTAAAATGCTGCAACGCTATAAAGGAAAAAAGAAGGCGTACTGGTCAGTGTAGGAAGTCTGCAAGATATCGATCAACCTTAAAAGCAATGAAATATCATGTCGATTGCGATATTGTATTTAATTTTAAACTAAGGACATTAGCAGGATACTAATTACCTTATATACAACTTAATATGACTGATTAAAGGTAGCTCTAGAGAGAGTTACGTGGTAGGATGGAATACGGCTAAGGCCTCCAGGCTAACAGTACCTTAAAAGCAAACACCCTGTCGCCAGTAGCACATTCATCCAACCGCAACATTACCTCGTTACTTGGTAATTGGTGACCACCCATTGTCTCAGCACAGTTACAGGAATGCAGCCGACCTTGTTGTAAGGGCAGGCTGGGGTTTGCTAATAGAGGTCTGAGAAGCACAGAAAATTGGGCAAATTGAGGAAGCCAACGCGAGAGATACTATTAACTTGAAATTAGTACTTTTTCTCATCATATAATTTTATATACCTTACTACATCGTTATAGCTACAGAGAAAGCTATTGCCACAAACATAATCAACAAATCAACAAAATATACAATACCCTGAAGAATACTAGCGGTACTACTTTAAAGTGTCCTGATCTTAATCTAATAATAATGTTAATGTTTTATGTTCAAAAAGGTTCACAATACGAGGCTCATATGCATGTTAAAGATACATATTTATTTACAAAGAATAGGTACGTTTTCATGGAATCCTAAACTAGGCTGGTGCCTGCGTCGTGGGATTCAAAATACGGATTACACATTACAGAGTTTTATAGTATTGTGTTCCACTGAGATATTGGTACCTGATGGGAAGTGATGACGCGGCCGAAAATGTAGCATCCTTGCCTAGAAGATAGCTATTCACTCTTGAAGAACCCAGATTATAATACCGTTCGAGGAAAAATGAAGAGGGCAATGTGTTCCAATCCCTCTCAGTAATAATATAAACACAATCAAACTTCACTGACTTAAAACATTTTAGTTAGTTATCTTAGGAGAAATGACATGGATTCTTAACCGTGTTTTTTGTTGCGCGTATGTGAGTGTGTATTTGTGTGAAATAAAGTTCTCAGGTTCTTTGTAATTGAAAGTTAATAACACACCTCTTTTGCATTTTTTTTTTCATGCGTTGACAGAAGAGTTCTTAATATCACAAGTATTTGTCTAAGCAATTAAATCTGACGAAACACTAAATTAGACTAGGAAGTAGGAAACTACAAACAACCTCCAGGTGTTTAGTACTTAATTTACACCCTCCATAAAATCAATTTATCCAACCTCGATAAACAGAGTTTATATCAATCGCACTTCGGTCTATATACTCATAGGTCAGTTTACATCGTAGATAGGTAAATGGACTCATAGGATTCAGAGGTATTTTATTTATATCAAATAGATTAAAGGATTTTGTACTATGCTAAGCTTTTTTAACATCGTAGATATTATTATTTAAGTGTTTAATAATTAAATTGGTTTGGATTAATAAAGGTGCAAAAAGTTTAATTGTTTAAACGTATCGTTAATATTTTGTGCATACAGGTCGCTATTTCTGTCATTGAGTTGACAAGATTGACAAGGTTTTTTCTATGTTATAGTTAATCTAAGCTTCCATACTACCGTTCAATACCAATGCAAACCATGGCATGCGCATGCGCAGCCAACGGGCCTTTGAGCTCTATTTGTCGATGGCCAGTCATTTCACACGTTATTGCCAATGCCCGATCCGGATTGTTAGCTTTATGGATCGGCTAGTTAATGTTTAAGGTTTACAGTTGATTTGTAACCGCACTCACGCTTGTTTGCCTGATGCAATGGATGATGGATGGATGACTTTGAATGAAGGTTTCGGCTGTAAGAACGAACAGCACCAATTTATCGCATAAGCGCAGCTGAAATAACCGTTACATCATAAACCAGCTGGCCTAATGCAAAGAAGCTAAATTTTAATTACTATTTCTTAAGTAGTACACAACTCCACACACAAATAGATGTGTCTCACTGACAGTCAATTTTATTTTGTCAGATTTTTATTTTTATTTGAATATTTTGCTTACACATATATTTGAACTAGCTTTTTCCCGCGGCTTTGCTCGCGTTAAGAAGTATTATTTTGAAATTGACAAACTTTCATCTCCTATTTTATCCCCTTGGGGGTAGAATTAATCAAAATCCTTTCTTAGCGGATGCCTACGTCATAGCATCTACCTGCATGCCAAATTTCAGCCCGATCCGTCCAGTGGTTTGGGCTGTGCGTTGATAGATCACTATGTCAGTCAGTCAGTCACATTTGAGTTATATATATTTAGATAGAAGAAGAAGAAGATATAACGTTTGGTTCAAGATAATTTTTAAATTTGGTGATTAAACAGCAAAAATGATTGATTAACGAGCATCAGAAATTGTAATGCTTAAACTTTTAACTAAGTTGAGTTGAAGCAGTGGGTTCGATTCCTGAAGGGAAAGTTTCGTTTCTGGTTCTGGGTGTGATTATGCGTGTGATGTTTTCGGTACCTTAGTCAAACTTAGTGAGGGGTTGTGAGTGTGTAAGCGTTTATGTTTGTGTTTTTTTAACTATGTGTGTGTAAGAGCTGAAATGACAAAACACAGTTTTCCTATACCTTTCTACCGATTTCACAAAAAAGGAGAAGGTACTCAATTCGACTGTATTTTTTTTATGTGTTACCTCACATCATTCCCCGTAAAACGATTTTAATTATTTTTGTTAGAAATCTGTTGCTTTCTTATTGGTCCCATTTAGAAGTAGTTTTTGAGTTATCGTCAATAATGTGTGTTTAATACATTAAATCTAATTGAGTTCCGAAGATAAAGCGGTGAAGTCGGTTTTTTTAAGCTTTACTTGTGTTTAATTATATTTCTTTGAGTCCTTGCATCTACAACTATTCTTCTAATGACATTTTTTCCATCGGAATGTCTCGGAACTGCCTCGTTCGTATAGGAAGAAATGCCTGCCCCTATAGAGAGGCGAACGGTAATTAATAGATGGTCGCTTGCCGTTATGCGCCTGCGCATCTCGACATATATAGCCAATAGATGCCCTTGGCGTCCGGCAGGCCTCATATAGAGCGCACCGCTTAGCGCACACCCAGTGCTGCCGTGTCCAATAAATAAACTGTTGGTTTCGCTTTTTGCTTTACGATTTATGGGCGAAAAAGCCTTGTTTACTCTGTTTTCTGACCTCGTATCGTAGGAGCAGTTCCTTGCAGTTACTGTAGTTCACATCGAAGCACTCAGTAGATATGAGAAGGTTGGGATTTGGTTTTCAGTATACGGTATTTTATTGCATCTTTAAAGTAAAAAAGAAGTTTAAAGTTTTCTTCCGAAGCGTATTTTATATCAGCTAAACTTTATTTTATATTTTAAGATGTCTTCTTCTCTTTCGTGTTTGACAGGTTACAGTGCAACAAGTTTGATGATATTAGTTTGAGTAAATGCTTGGTGATGTAACAATTTGCACATTTTTTTTAAAGATATATCGGCATATGTGCTAATTTTACACCTTTGTAATCAGGTTCTTTTTATTCGCCTTAGGCAAACATTTGACTACTATTACCTGATGGTAAGTGATAATGGTCAACACTGATGTGTTATGGGTCAAATTGTATATTTGTACCGTATTTGACGAATTCAAAAATCACTATAATACAATGCTAACACAACGTAAACTTTACACTTACGGCTCTGCATTAAGTTTAAATAAAGACTCGCAACGAAATCAATCGCATCACACAACCACATCCAGAACCAGAAGGACAATTATACCATGCTCCAATTTTCATCAGCATGGTATTTTCCAAGCAAGAGACAGAATCTATTGCCAACATATTTATGTTCTGTAGAAACAAACACATTGACAACACATTTCTGTAGCCATAATTTAAATTGCAGCGTACTCGACTAACAGTAACTCGTTGACACAATGATTTCCATCCATGTCACATTATCGGACACGATTTCTAGGCATTGTATTAGTAACTTGGTTGTAGCTAGTTACTATTGCACCGCTATTACCTATCGCACACGTAATCTGTCCTAGGCTGGGTACCGGTGGCTATTTCAGGAATTTTAACTGGGTAGAACGCAATCCTCTGACCTGCTGTTGTGCAACTGCGTGTCGGTATGGAGTTTGATAGAATTTGTAAACGCATCTGGGAAAGTAGCGATGCTGGCTGTGTTTAGAATTCTAACTAAAAACAGTTATAAATTTGATAAATTGATGGGACTATATTTTGAACAGAAAGTCTTTAAACATGAATAGGAAAGAACATAATATACAGTTGTGTATATAAAGAAAATAACTTGCATACTTATTTAGAATTTTTCAATGTTTTTTTTTTTCAAAAAATTTTATTGGATCTAAAAAGCTATTCGTATAGGTAAATTAGTTATATTTTCCATGCAAGTACAGTCTTAATCTATACTAATATTATAAAGAGTTAAAGTTTGTGAGGTCGTACGGGGTAATCTCTGGATCCACTGAACCGATTTTGAAATTTCTTTTACCAATAGAAAATCACGTTATTTGTGAGTGTCTATGTGAGGGCTATGTTTTTTTTTACCCGGGTGACGCCGGGCAAGTCAGCTAGTATTATTATAATTTTGATTTATGACTTAAATATGATTGTACTTCCAACGTAACGAAAGTTGTTTTAATCGGTCTTCCAGTACTAGTAGAAAAGACTGTCGCCATAACTACCGAAAAAAAGTTGTTAAAAATGAAGAAAAAAGCTATTTTGAGTTCCAGTCAATATAAACCGTTTTACCATTTTCGACAACGTCATTACCTACTAAGATGAGATAGTGGTCATACGCTAGCATATCAGATATAGAAATTATGGACGGTCGCAACGCCATAATTATTTTTGTACTCTTTTCTGCCCAACGATTATTTCCCGTTCAAAACTTTAGACGTGATAACGTCCTATAAAGCAATGAACACCGGCTGCACGCACGAAAAAGTGTCACGTTCCGCCTGAGCCTGAGCGTGCAAGCGAGAGCGCGGAACAAGCGATAGAGAGGCACGATCGACCCAAGCGACGGCGAGTCGTTACGAGTGTAAATAAATGTTAATTTATCGAAAAACTATAATTTTCAATTAACTCCTTCTTTGTATTATACAAAATAATGACAATTCAGTGATAATAATTAAATTCATAAAAGTATGCAATTTTTCATCAATGTTTCTTTATGACATTATCACGTAAAACTATCGTCCGTAAACCGACTTTACAGACAATTAATTTTCTCGATTATCAGTACTACCGAAGATTGGCGATTCGAATTCTTTAGACATCGGCAGACTGAGTCATCTGCGTATAATGACGTAGTAGGCACACCGTTAACGATTCTTAATATTCCACTAAAATCTCTACTGTGATTGCTTTCTACGAAAACGCTTGTAGCTTATGGTAATAAATATGAAAACCTTGTCATTAATCCGCCCAATTTAATATGACTAACATTGGACGTGTGGAACTAATTTAAAAACATAATGTAGCCAGAACTGATAATTTTTCTTGAAAAAGGCCGAAATTACTCTACAATTTAGTATCCAAAATGTTTTTCACCGCCTTTGCGAGATGCACAGCACAATTTTATTATGACCACACGGAGTGTTTTTATGCTGGGGTATGTATCATTTTAACACAATTTCTTACTACTGCATACTGCAGGAGAAAGAGACAGCTCTTTAAGACGCGCCACTAGTATTTTAGTCATATGTTACATGTTCTTAATTCTTGTACAATTTTTTTTATACTAATTTCAGGATATTTTTGAAACAGTTACAGCTTTGTACTTGAGTTTCCACTGACTATTCGAGATGAAATCCATGTTAGCAAAGAATTCTATCTGGCTCGCTAGGCTTGCTACCCCAAACCGATATAGATTGGTAGTTTATCTCTACCCTCAATTCGTAAAAATCTGTCGGTAAGCTCCAAGTCGTATTCCAGCGTCTTGTGAAAGCCAGTTATTCTAGGCCTAGCATGTTTGCCTGCCTGCATGCATGTTGACCACATCATCACTTACCAACGGCGCGATCAGAGATAAAAAATACAGAATAGTTTTTAGGAGTGGAACTCATTGCCTTCATCTTTGTTCCCCGTACAGTATTATCTGGGAGTCTTCAAGTCAAGAGTGAATAGGTACCTTCTCGACAAGCATGCTACATCTTCGGCCGCATTCTCGCTTTCCATCAGGTGAGATTGTGGTCAAACGCTGTGTGATACTTTCCCACACGACCACGAAATATAATAATGATTTTTTTGCCTATAGACATAAAAAAAAAGTTTTGTTATGACAGTAATATCTCATACTCTTTTGTCGTATTTTAGATGGTCACGTACTTCTGACATGGGTTTCAGTTCCGGTCACGGCTGACCGTTTGACCGGGTGGTGGCCGGACCGCGTAGCACAGTAACCTTCTTACAGACTGCGTCCATGATTATTCATCAGCCTTAGCTTTATTAATATCGGCTCATTTCGTAAGTCATCAACCGTTGGCTCAATTAATAATAAACGTTAATCAATGTCAGCACAGCAGGATGAGTAGGACGGCTTGACGAAAATGTCTATCTATATCGATATGTATATACCAATAGCTGTTTTACGAGTAATAATAACATCTAGTTGTGATTAATTGACTTCCAAAAAACACAGTTTGCATATTGGATTTGCAGCGTAGTGTATATATTTTATTAAATATTTGTGTGTATAAAAGTCTTAATAGGCAAATATTTGACCACTATCTCACCTAATGGAAAGCGATGATGTGGTCGACGCACGCTTGCCTAAAATATCTAGTATCATATTTCATCGATTATTTTAGTCCCAAGGAGTACTTACCTACAGAAAGAGAAATCTTTTAAACTTAATCTGAACGCTTCTACACCTTTTTCATACATCACTTATATAAATAATTAGGGATTTGATACAGCTATAATATAATTAAAAGATTTGAGATCAGAACTTTGTTTTCAAAACCTTTTTTTTAATAACGAATCGAGTGATAAATGTTTCTCTAAAGCGACAGCCCTAAATCGGTGACATATGGCATCATTCGCAATCAACAGCTATTCCGAGAACGAGTCTGTAGCACGGACTACCGGGACAGAACCAGAAGGGCAATTCTCGTAAATATGTTACAAATCGAATGACACTTGAATGTATCGAAACTGAATTTTGAATTGACCAAAAATCGGTATTCTGCTCCCATAAAATCTTAATCAAATTTGAGTCTAGTCTCGATTCAGTCAAGTTTCAGTCAATTCAACAATCTACTCATGGCCACAGAAAAAATGTGACAGTAGATCGAAAAAAAGACTGTTTTCTATGTCAATATTACACACATTTTTGAAATTGATGAAGTTGTGGTGTCAATATTAAAGAAAACCAAAACAAACAAAAAAATTGAAATTGAAAAGTCAATCGATTTGTCAAATATGTACATTTAGTGATGCCAGTCGTACAAAATTACCCCATAAAGATGCGTTTTACGAGAAAACATATTTTTTGTGAATAATTATTTTATAATTATATTATATATATATATATATATATATATATATATATATAACTAGCTGACCCAGCAAACGTTGTTTTGCCTTATTTTTTATATCATGCTGAATAAAAAAAAATGTGTTGGACCACTCGTAACATTTAGGGGTAAAAAAATATATGTTGACCGATTCTCAGACCTACCCGATATGCACACAAAATTTCATAAAAATCGGTCGAGCCGTTTCGGAGGAGTAAGTAACATTGTGACACGAGAATTTTATATATAAGATAATTATATTTGTAATTATCACAGATCACAATATAAATGCTTTTTTCTCTATAGTCATGCCCTAGTAAAGTGGTAGAAACTTTACTAGAACTTCTATTGGAGTTTTGGAGCGAAGGCGAAAATCACGTTTTTCAACTTAGTATTATTTGCCTACACTTATGCACCTTAACTAAGTATTAACGGTTAATAATCCACTATTATTACACATTAACACTCGAAGAATAACAGTTTTTGGAATACAGGTTTTGGAAAAATGAAAAAAAATCAACAACACCATTTTTTTATTTTCGCGGCAAAACTTGTAAAAGCTCACTTACATCTATTGATTTTATTTATATAGCATTAGCCATGCTAGGCAGAACTATAGTGATAAATTTAGAAAGGACTCACTTACATCGTTCGAATGGCCCGGCAACAATTAAAAAGTCATCGAAAAGTGATTCTTTTAGCCATGTCTTGAAAAAGACAGGGTCGTTAGTGATTGTTTAATAATCCTATCATAATTAGATTTTTTTAAATCTAGATAAAGTGAATAATGACTAACTATGAGTAGAAGAGAAACTTCCTCCACCTTACTAATAAGTCGTCAAGCCACTAATAATCACTCAATAAAAACACGAATAACCTAAATTTTTATTGTTTAATATATTGACCATACCAACTGCGCGGTTTCACCCGCGTTTATGATGCTGAAAATAAAAAGAAATCTTTGAATTATTCCAGTTCTAGAACAACATGTACACAAAAATTCAGCCAGATCCGTTAAGTAGTTTTTACGTGAAAGAATAATAAACATCCATACAGACTTTCACATTTATATTATAAAGACTCACAACACAGGTCGCTCTAGTGTGGGATTCAGGGTTGTTTATTGTAATAAATGAACTATTAGAATAAGCATCCATAATTGGTTTATTTCATATCTTAATGACATGTATGTCTTGTAATATAGGAGGGTAGTTAAAATTTTACTTACAACAAACAAACTAACAAAAAACGCATTCACACTCATAGCCCCATACTAAGTTCAAAGACTTGTATCGTGAGTGCCGGAAACATTCACATCACACACATATTACACCCAGAACCAGAAGCACAAATATCCCTTGGGAAGGAATGTGTGCTTCTGCCGGGAATCGAACCCAAGACCCACGGCGTAGAGGGCGGACACCTGTCCACTGCGCCAACTGGGTCGTCGACTTACAGCACGAGTGTAAACCTTTTACGTGTGTTATACGTTATAGTAAGCAGAGATGAAACGTAATTATTATTGTTTATGTTGTGCTGCATAATCAAAAGTTTATACTACAGTGAATTGTAAACAAACACAAAATATGTTAGAACGAGCAGTTACAGTAATTTTTATTTTGGTTTGGTTCCGAAATTGTGTAGTTGTAGTCAGAAAAAGAAAACTGCCAACACAGCCATGATAATTGTAGCCATTATTTACAACATGAATTGTTCGTCTAACATATTGTGCCCTTTTATATTTAGCTATCTAAATAATGATGTTATACAACAACAGTGGCTCAGTGCACTTGAAATATCACCAATAAATAATATATCCTAAGTTCTAAAAAAAATTCGAAATGGCAGAAATATGGGAAATTTCAAAGTTTATACTGGCAGCACTTATTTGTCTTCGCGCGTACATAATTTAAAACTTATTAATTTAAACTTAAAGCTTCGTTTTTAAAGAAAAATAGAGTGAAGCATTGTACAGTTCATCGGAAAAAATGCCGCCTCACGTTTTTCCAAGGCAGCTTGAGCTACTCCTGGATTTCATGGAGGCGCACCGTTCCTTGAGAGAGTGCATAGAAAGGAGGGAAGCGCACTCTCCAAAAATATTAAAAACTGAATTTGCTGGCGCTCAAAAAACCTGGAAGAAAGTAAGTTATGATAATAAAATTTAGTAATATGCTATGCTTTATCTTCATTGTATTTTGTACTAGCTGAAACTCGGTCATCATAACTTGAAAATTATTTATGTAATTACACTGTCAGTGACGTGAGATCGTCATTCATCTAGTATACGTCCATGAGGACTGTGTTATACACAAATAAAAAACATTTAGTAAAACTATACAAATCGTTTATTTTACAAATTTCTATTATTCCACAGCATTTGCACAACATCTTTGTGGACTGCTCTTCCCTCTGTAAGTGATTGATTGGGATGTCCCGAGCAAGCGTGGAAATGGAAGGCACAGCAGCGGGTGCCAATATTTATTCTTCATGCTGTTGCTGCAGTTGCACCCGCAGCTCTTCATCACACTCGCGGTCCAAGAGTCGGGGTACTCCGAAGCGAGAGTGGATCGCAGGATGCAGCAACTGCTGTGCTACTAATAGGCATCTGTGTCACAAATAAAAAACACAAAGGTTAAAAAGTACTTTTGTATTGGATTTTAAAATTATAAACATTAAAATATTAAGGGGCATTATTATATTAATATTAATACACATCATTGAAGAGCAAAATATTTTGTTTTTTTTATCTACCCTTGTGTAACATTAAACAATCTTAACTTCTATCATCACATTGAGTTGAGAGAGAGAGTAGTATCTCTTGCGGCAATAGTGAGCCTCTTGCGTGAGATCTCAGTTCGGCACGAACGACTAGTAACTTAGAAGTCATAATTTGAACTGCGCACTGGCATAGTAAATTGGCCTTCTTAGCTTGGGTGTTAGGTTTTTTTGGGGAAACACAATTTTTCCATCAGAAATATTTGTGTTTCTGGATGTTAATGAATGAATAATGTTTCTGATATGAGCAATACAAGTCTTCAAAGTGAGTTAAATAATTTACTTTCCTAACACTTTCCCTCTCCTGTCTCGTAAGTGAAAAATAAACATATTTTCAAAATATGCTCGGGTGATTAAGAGCATTTGTCGCATATCCAACAGCCCTTGATACACTGGGCTGTGATACAGCATGTGACATGATCTGTCCGACCAGTTTGGTAAGATCTCTTTGCAAAGAATGCAATGGAAATCAAAACCTAGAACAATCACACATATTACGACATAGCAATAATATTAGAGAATCAATATGCTTTAGGTGCACCTCCAGTATCCTTAAATTAATCAAGAATATAAGAATATTGTCTTACCTTAGCCGAAGCATCTAAGCCATCTCCCATTCGCTTTTGAGTAATGTGTGGCTTTAGCCCCGCGATGATTTCTCTTACCAGCGTCTTCGTGAGCCTATAAGTCTTTATAAACCCAGAGTGGCTAAGGGAAAACGCATCGGCAGCAAGGCGCAAATGTAAACAGCGAATGCGTTTTAGACGCTTTTCTCTAGCTGATGCTCTCTCAGCTTGTAGTTCGTGCCACAAATATTGCCAACGTAGGCCGTATGAATTAATTATCTTTGCAAACTAAATATAAATGATGAAAGCAATACTATTTTTATCAGTTTAGAGGTATCTTGTACCAAACTCATAACAATCAATTGTCAGTCAACTTTCAAACTCAATATTGACATTTCTTATGGTACGAGAATACCATCGGTCAATTATCAGTCTATTTTTATAAACAGCAGAATACCGTTTTTGCTTAAATCAAGTTTCAGTCACAATTCAATCTAGCTAGCGCGACACACCGATATTTGTAGGTTAACAGAATACCGTTTTTGACAGAACGAGATCGATACTAGATCCCAACTTGAATTTGACTGTTTTAAAATTACCAGAATTGCCCTTCAGATCTGTACTTTGGACTGTTTCACCCATAGAAATAATATTCCCATGTGCAACACTGTAATGCAAGCTGCCTACATAGGGAAATTAACGCAACGTGTAAATATACTCAATACTGGTTTCTAAGATGTAAGGTCTTTATTTAAAATTTCTGATATACTGCAGACCTTACATTTAAAAATTAAATGACTACTCGACAATGAAGCAGTTTGTATAAATATCATAAAGAGCAACAACATACTGAAATACGGAAGGGTGTACTTAATATTTTGAAAAAACAAATATTGTACCTTTTACAAATTTGAAAAAGATAGAGGCTCGCATGAGTCTACAACTATATCCTAGATTTCAAACGGATTTCAGTATTCAGTATTGTTTATTTTTATTTATTGAGTTATTCCAATAGCGTTTTTTTAATGATGTACCTATTATGGTTAGTACTCCATGGGAATAATCACTTGTTAAACTTAAGGTTACATCACCTTAAGATTAACAAGTGATTTAAATTTGAACCATGCTGCTAAACTAATGTCTCCAATAACACTTTTCTTACTGTCTCTATTAAGAGAAGAAACTTTGTCATGTGATCTTTGTTAATAACACTCACTATAATACACTGTGAGCTTCGGCGAATCTTTTTATTACACTAGCGACGAGATTCACTCTTAGATCCCTATGAAGTTTGTCATTTCTAATGTATCATGATGCATTAGCAATGCCCAACGGCAATCGTGTTACATGACATAATATATATCGCATTAGGAGCATAATCCTTTGAATAGATTATGATGCAATAATTTCGTAAGTAAATATATATATTTGAATTATGCACTTTTAATTAAATATTATCACTAAGTTTCTGCCATAAAGCTTTACAGAGTATGATAGACAGAATCCTGCAAAACAAATACACTGATTCACTTCTCATATATATATCTAGCAATGTCAGACAGAAGTAAAACACAACTATCTACTGGACTGTCTGGGAAGCTTCAGATTCGCCGTATTGATTTTGTCTGGATAATCTAGGGTTGCCTAAGTAGAAAATTTGATTTTATTTTGTAAATAGATTTTAGCGCCTTATTTCATGACAGCTTTTATTAAATCTATTTTCATCGTTACAAAAATTACTGAATCCTCGATAGACTGTTATTAAGTACAGCAATAGCTATTCTGAGCACATGATGAAATGGTATATTGATGAGGTCGAAATCTAAACGTCACGCTGACATGAGTTTGATACAAAACTAATGCAAACTTAAAGCCTGATTTTTCTTAGCATATAAAAAGAAAGCACTGGATGTGATAAGGTTGACCAACTCTTGAGGTATCACCTAGAATCTAGGTTGGATTCCACATATTTCTGCTACGAAATATTTGCAAAGGATTCCATTTACTGGCAACCCTAGCGGTACTAAGTTTAGATTAGTACACCCATACGTAAATATAGGCTACCTATTACAATTGTTTTGTTCTAGAAGCAGCGATAAACCCAGTGAAACGACATGTAGACATGAGTGGGCATTAGACAAAGATAAGCGAAGTATGCGGCGTTTATATGTTCTATCCGATTGCAGCAGTCTTAAAACTATTTTAAGGCGTTTTTATGAGTACTAGAAAGTATAAACCTGAAAGTAGAGACTTTCAAAATAAAAAATGAACCCCATCCAAAAATGTTTAGGGTTCCCTGCCTCAAAAGAAAAATAGAATCTCTATAAGCATTACTTCGTTGTCCGTCCGTCTGTCGGTCCCCTTTTTCTCAGGGACAGGTGAAAGTTGAACTTAATATCAAATACGTAGGTGTATGATATTTTTTACAAACTTCTCAACGCAATAAAAAAATACAACCACTTATGCGGCAAAATTGCCAATAATAGGACTGGCAAACAATCATAAACCTACAGGGTCCTCCCGTAGACCTAGAATCATGAAATTTTACAATAAGCAAGGTCTTCAAAAATTACTTGTTCAAAATGAAAAAAAAAAAACAAGAAAACGATCAAAACGCATCTAAAATATTTCAATGACTGACTTAATATTGTTTACGTACGTAACATAGTTATTACGAAACCCTCGGATTTAGTTGAGTAAATCACTCAATCGTTGACAGGAGGAGAGGGCGATCGCTCTCAGAAATAGGAATCGTACATAACATATTAGATGTAGATACCATTACAGCCATGTATAGACATACCAGACTTTATGTTTTAAGTTATAACGCATTAAATCAATTGACTTTTAAGTATCATCTTACTCGAAATAAAGTGGATGTCCATCGCAGATTTCAACGCAGTTCGTTTTTATAACATTTCGCGAAACGACTGCCCCAACGCAAGTTTTAGTCATAAAATCGCCAATGCGAGGAATCGCTTAATGACATAAACTGTAGAACATTAAATTAAAGGTCAAATCTTCGACGGCTGTTTTATCGTCGCTCGAACATTGTGTTGCTCGTCTTGGTTCCTCATTCTTGAAATCGTTGCATTTATAGACAAGCTATTATTAGATTGCTGGAAGAGAATATATAGTTCTGTTCTTCAATTCAGCTCGTCTCTTACATCAATGCGGATATAATCTGTTACAAAAATGTTGGTAGTTAAGGACACGTCATTCTAACTAGGAGTGCCATAATCCAAAGTCACGCGACATTGAGGGATCATTAATGGTTTAAGTCTCCATTTGGAGACAATAATTCTCAGAAGGCTTGAAGACTCTGATGATGCCTCCTGATGAGCTTTTATTCTATTCGCATTAGTCTAAGAAAGCTTGACGCGCTTGTACTAACACAAGCGCGATTTGACAAAGGCCTGATGTGGCACGTGCGCAGGAGTGCGATTTATTTCGGTAAGCAGGTCGCTGGGGTCGACGACCGGCGCGTCGCGTCGTCTAAGAATAAAGTTGATTTCAAACGAACTACATCACAAATAATCGCAACCACAAAAAGTCGCTGGACGTGGTATTTGGTAAGTACGTATAATTAGTACTAGATGCCACAAATATTTAACTAGTGAAGAAATTTACTTGACGTTATTGATTCTAAGGAAAATAAGCGTAAATTACCTGATAGAGTCTGGTAGTTGGTATTCAAAGAACTATTAATGTTGCGACTAACTGCAAAATGTGGTCCGTGCCAAAGAATCGCACTAATATTATAATGCGAGAGTTTGTGGTGCATCTTTGTTTTGAGTTCACGCAGTAACTGCTAAACAGATTTGGATGAAAGTTAGAGTGTACATAGCCTATGTGTTAATCCTAGGTATAAGTAACCTAGGCTTCTTTAACTAGATCAACGCGAAAGAAGCCGCGGGGATCTGTTAGTTAATAATAATATGATACTGACTATTAATGTCCAGCACTTCCTTTCTCTGCAGTTCGGAGGGTTGAAGTGTTGTTTTGTATACGGTACACCGTCTACACAAGCTGTCAGTAAAACAAGAGCATGCGTGATTAAGTAAAATAGAAGAGTTCTGGTGTGGTCAAGGTTGATGTAGTTCACTACTAAATTCATAAAATATTTTATTATGAAAATTATTTGACTACTTAACTAGTTTATCATAAAATATTTATGTTAATTGATAAGTACTATTTTATCCTATTTCACAAAACAAATTAGAAATATTTGAAAGTTGTCGGTTTGTAACGACACCGAAATGCGCCGGCGCAGGTGCACATACAAACTGCTAGTTCATCTGTGTGCGAGATGTGCACGTCTGCACAACGTGCGACGATTGATTGATGATTCTGAAGGGGGTCAAAAAGTTGCCGCTATTATGAAAATCGCTGTGACATTCAAAATAGCTTTTTATAGCTTCGGAAGCAATCAAGATATGTAAAAAGTTGTATCAAAAGCTGGTAGGATTTATTGTTTCGGGAACATTAAGATACTCAACCGATATTTTTTAAGTTTCTCTGGTTTATCTTTATTCCAAAAAGCGTCAATTTAGTTTGTACATGTTTTTAATGTGCGGCTATTCGGTTTATAAGCGAAATACAGACAAAGTTCCATTATATAAGTTGGAGCTATATCTAACGTACGTAATTCTGGTTTATGGATTGTAAAACTGTGGTCTGGTTACCGTCTTTCAACTAGAATCTTCATTAAAATTTGATTATACGTTATTGCATACTGTTTTATTATATACGCGGTTATAGGTGCAATAAGTAAATACATAGAAAACTTTAGCCAAAGTAACCTAATTTGGAAATTTGGAAGTACTTACATCTAAAGTACCAGAATTTTTACATGTATGTATAATAACGTAGGCATACATTTTTTAACCTTTATATTGTGCTACCTATTTATCATGTAGGTATATTTTACGACGTGGGTATATCTTAATCGTAGGTTTTTTTAATTCAAGGTATGTCACTACTATTACACCTGAAGGTAAGTAACATGTGGTCGACGATCGATGGAACAAGTTTGCCTATAAGTTGCCTATTTACTCGCGACTTAAAGACTTCCATGTTGCACTTATCAGGAAATACAGCCATGGTTTGAATGAAAACTATGAAGAGTAAGCCAAATCATTTCGTTTTTAACTAAGGTCGTAAACCTCATTCACAGAAGAAGTTCAGATTCTCTAAAGATCATTTGTAAATCGAACCCATCGTATGATGGCGAGATCTAACTGATGCCCCGATTCTTCCAAACTTTATTGGTTTTAAACGAATACACGTCGTAAGTTTTAGTTCATTAAGTAGCCCCCATAAATCACCAGCTTTTATTAACCTAAAAAGAAATAGGGGCAATTCTAAAATGCTGTATTTTTCTCTTAATTTTCTCTGAGACTGTAGCCGACCTGTGGTCTCACGAACTACAGTAAATTACTAAGATTTAATTAAAAAGATGATATCATAGCGGTTCTAATGAAAGATGAAATTGAGCACTGTTCTAATGAACACGATAAATTATATGAAGAATTTTCCGATTGATAAACGCCTACGCGAGGTTTGAATGGCAAGATTGTGTCGATTAGAGCCAATGAAAACCAATAGTGCCATAGACAAAGCAGTAGTGGCATAAACGGCATAAACCCATAAAAATAAATCGTAGCATCTTGATTGAAAGTGAACGTAGGCGCACCTGTGACGGCTAAGCGTGACCGGTCGGACGTTCTGCTCTTTTTCGACAGGTGACACACTGTGACTGTGACGCCGCGAATACCGTTAACAATTTTTGAACTTGGAACGAGTTTTATTTCAAAGTTTTTAGGCCAAAGATTTTGCGGGTCCAAAACTGTCAACACCATATTGGTTCGTGTGTGACTCATAGTATGAGAAGTGCCGAGTTGCAGACAGCACAATGAGAGGAGAAAAACTGCTACGGGTACAAATGGGATGAGAAAAAACGTCCCACTGAAACGTTCACCGTTACAGATGATTGAGTAATAATGCATGAATTATTTACGATGTGGTAATTTCCTGGCCAGCCTTTTTAGGTTGTTTGCAACGGGTCGGGTTGTCTTAACTCATACTTGGGGCACTCTTGAAGGTGTGCTTTATGTGCTCAGTTCGCGTAATATGTTTGCCCATGTGTGATTTATGTTGTTTTTTATTAAGTGTTCCCGAAGCGGTCCTTTGTGTAAAATTAATATTTATTTTTAGGAATAAATATTTGGTTATTGTTATTCAAGCAGGTCCAAACGTTTTAAGAATACCGACATGACCCAAATGAGTCACGATTTTCTCAAGTGTTTTTTTTTTGTAGTCAAGAACAAAACTTTTGCTTGCCTTTTTAATAATAAGGTTGTTTATTATTATATTCTTTTTTGCTGAATTGTCTATTAGTGGCTATAATTACTAAGCTCTGCCAATTACGCCATATACGGCGCTAAGGCTTGCCGCTTAGGTATCCAACAGCGACTATTTGGATTTGATTTCACATGGATTTATAAGACGCATTTACTTTCAAGGACATTTTGCCATTCAAAGATGTTTTAAATATAATATTTCATGTATAGGTAAATTAATTATATAATGGTTTTTTTGAAAATCGATTTAACAACAGTGTCATAATTCCAACAATTTTTTTTTAAACTTGTAGGTAAATAATTACGACAGAAGATTATTTCCATAACCGCAGCTCTGTATAAGTGAAACAGTGAGTGAAAATACCTTGTTAAAAAACTATCTTTAGTACTATAATTAATTATTACGGTTATTAATATTCATTGACACCCTTGGTCTAAGAAATTAAACTAAGATAGGGTGTTTAGCTAGAATTCTAGTACCGAATGCGTAAGCGCAAACCCATGGTTACTAATTACTAGACATAGGATTATATGTGTTTGCATGTTTTACTAATTACTAGACATGGTAGGATTATATCTGTTTGCATGTTTCCATATACAAATCCTAAAAACATCTAGACAAGGCGCAAAACTTTAAGATTGCCCAATGACGTAACAAACGTGACAAACGCACACAAGTTTGTACTAGAAAATATAAAAAAATATCTTTATTGTGTGTATTTGAGGTTTTTATCCATATTTTGGTTTTGTTAGCGCATATAATCGTTCGATCGATGTCTACTAATCATGAACACCAAAGCAATTGGCTTATAGCTCAGCAGTCAAGAGCTCTCGCTAATACCCGACAGCGGAAGATATCAATAATGCAGAAAGGTAGATAGATATTTAACGAGCTTAATAAACGGTCCTTAAAGTTTAATAAGCTCAGTATGACATTTAAAGTTCAGAAATTACATCAAAATGGCCTTAGCAATTATGATACGGTGCTTAGTTTGGATATATGAGTAACTAAGTAGTTACAACATAATTTGTAAGCGCAAGGTAGTTACAGATTACGAGCAGATAACTCGTCATGCGGACGACGAGATGACGGGAAAATAAACTTTGTTCAGAACTGCTGAACCCTGAAGCTGTACCCCACGTGATGATGATCATATAAAGGTTAAAATGCGATGTGTTAGCTATGTCTATTATGAATATCTAGTAAACTTCAGACTGTTTAAAAATCCTGACACCAGAAATTCAATCCAGTTTAAAGTCGTTTACACACATGGGCCTCATCATCTATGAGGCCCATGTGTGTAAAGTGCATGAAAGTTAATTACTCTAAAGCCAGATTCACAAATTTACTTGGTACCTGGCAAGGTACTAGGACTGTCTACAATGGTACAAGGGAATCATGCATATTCCGTGACTCAGAACATTAAATTGCTCTTCTAGGTAAGAACTGACAATTCAGAGAACATCCTGCAATCAGCAGTCTAAATTCCAATAGTTATTAAATTTGGGCTGTTGACCATAGAGCCAACCATCTGAATGCATACAATTGCTCAACCTTCAACGGCTGATCGACACGTCCGACCAGCAAATAGAAAATGACAAAAGTTAACAGTAAGCGGCACCACGGCACCGTTAGCTGTAGGTTTATCAGCCTGGTGACGTCAGCACGCCCCCGAGTTGGAACTCGTATATTGCTGTCACTGTTGGAGTTAAGACTTATATCTTAGGATAGTTTGTTAATTGCAATCCAATAGCCTTACGGTAACAATCATAAATCACGCACGTAGCTTATCTGGTACTTCCCAGTTAGCACAAAGCTTGATTAAAATTGCGACACGCTTCCGAGATACAAAAAATACCTATGTGTTATTTCAAGGTCCTAACTTTCTAAATACCAAATCTTATTCAAATCCGTCTAACCGTTACAGAGATTCCTCATTTCAAACATACTCAGTGTACAAACTTTCGGGATTTATAATATATATTCGTTTGATTGAAATGCCCTTGCTTGTGTCATCGGCCACACTGAATGAGGTACTACCAGATAAAACTAGCAAAATAGGCAACTCAAAACACATGCATACTATCCACAACCCACGTACTGCAGGTTTCCAAGGGTATAAATTCAATGCCATCGTGACCTAATCAGGTAAACAGTATTATCAAGACCTTGCTCGGTAATGAAAGAAATCTTTTACGTATGCAAAGGTGACATGATTTCCAGTTGGGTGAATAAATTTAATTAGTGATACGCTGTTTGCAAGGTTGTTATACCATAAATGCCAAGCCAAATATATTTCCATGTGCTGGTAATGAGTACTAAATATTATTCGTTATGACGAGAAAATAACATGTTATGTATTTCATCATGCAAATGCGTGAGGGTATCAAATACAAGTGGAATCAAATAGTTTTATTCAATAAAGATCTTTTCGTCGAGTGTCTCTGGCCTCGTTTTCATGCAATTCTTGGAACAATCTTCGCACCAAAGCTTCATACACCTGAGCAAAGCAATGAAACCTTAATTATCACCCACATCGATTTTCTATTCCTATTACTTCTACTTTACAAATCTATAAAAAGCAAAGCAAAAGCCAATTCCAAAAGTTGAAAGCGGTGTGAATAGCAACATGCAAGCTGATGGTTATAAAGTTGAAATTGTTATCGCTGGTTCCAACACTAAATCAGCTGTTACCACTTACCAACGACTCTAATCAAAATTAATCAGATATACCGAGTTCATAATAAACTCTCAGCCAGCAGCTTCGAGGAGCTTACCTGAAAATAAAGAAAGAGGACATTAATTAAAAGAAACGAGCTCAAACTCGAGGATAAAAGTTAAAAACTCTTTTTAATGGTGGCACTAAAACGGCCATGATGTTTTCACAAATTATTTCGTGGACGTAAATTTTCGTAATGCTTAGCCGTAATAAGATTTAAAGAACCTAAGAACCGTTAACTTGAATACTTAAGCGAGTCAAAGCACTGGATAAATTTGTTGCATTAATGACCAATTTTGATGTATATTTACAAGAACTTTAGAATTACGATAGGATTAAAAAGAAGTAAAAATATATGTGTTCTTTTTCTTTTAGTATAAGCCTCGCAAACAAAATCTGAGAAAGGCAATAGATTCCAAATTGACTGAAATTAAGAAAGCGGCGCGCAGGCGCAACCCCGCGGCTATGAAGTAAATTTTAAAATTGGGCACCTCATTTGAATTTCGGTCGTGCTAAGAAACTTCGCAATAGTAAAAGAATAACGGTTATTATTTATATATCTTGCAGCATAGCCAAGTCATTTGACAAACAGCATATTTTATCAAACATATACATCAAACAGCGATATTTTACCCCTATCGCAGAATTAAAGTTTATCAAGGACTTCTCAAATACTTTACAGTCATTGTATTATACGCATACTTTAATAAGAGGGTACATATTGTTATGGATACGTTATTAATTTAGAATAGAAATAGTATTTTTTAATCGTTAACAACTTCAGTTAACATTGTGGCTGACAAATGGCAACAAGCAAAAAGAAACCCGCACGGGAACTCGACTCTGCTATTGTTTCACATCATGTTTGGATGCTTCGGCATCGGATTTCGTAACTTCTGGCAGCCATTGTTCAGCTCGGTTCCACAGTATACTGTCAACAAGTTTGTTTTCATCCGCTGTTATGGAATTTCATTCGATGCTCAGAATAATGTCCATTGTTGTCGTGAATTGAAGTCTCATATACGATGTTTATACAATTACAAATTCCGTATGAGTCAAATGGGGATCCAGGCAGAGTATGTGAGTATGTCGAAACCGCGAGAGCGCGTGTCCCACGGCTGAACAATCGAACTGAACGTGTACCAATGTAACCTCAGGCTCGTATGCGAAGAATTAGCATACCGGCAAAGCGCCTAGCCCACGCGGCCCTACCGCTACCAATCCATCATAATCGCTGCTGTGTGCGTAGAACATCGCAAACAATCTTACATTTTACCAACAATCAACTCAATTTTCGACTCTACCACTCGCAATTAGAACCATTTTCGCAATAAACAGCTCTTTTCAACTAATGCTGGAGAAACAGGAAAGCTAATGGCGGACCGTGTATCGATCATCTTTTGTAGCGAAAACAAAAGTCATATTTCTAAGGAAAGTATAAAATGAAAACAATGGTAGCCTGTGATATTTATGGTACTTTGTGCAGCAGTTTCCAAGAGATTCTTCAAAGACTCTTCTTGATGCAGTGTTGCTAACAGAGATTTGAGACTACTTCACTATAACTAAGATCTTAGTCGGATTTTCAGCTAAAATTGGTTACATCAGTCATCTGTAGAACTATATTTCACATTGCAATGAATGCTCTAATATTACTGCCATTTTATTTATTACTAACCACAAACGCATTAGCACTTACATCACCATACTAAGGTTCAAAGACTTGTACCGTGGATGCCGGAAACTTTTACATCATACACACCCCGAACTAGAAGCAGAAATGTTGTTTTTTATCATGCTTGCCAAGAAGATACTTATTCACTCTAGGCTTGAAGACACCCAGATTGTAGCATTCCACTCATTCGCTGTACGTATGATATACTGCCGGGAGTCTAACTCAGGAATGGCAGGGACCTACCAACTGCGCCAACTGGATCGTCAACACTATTTTATATCCTGTGTTTGTTAGCTATTTAGATCTGTCTTTCATCCATATCCATCTATTTTGATTGTGGCAACAGCATATCACTACATTCGCAGAAAGTTATCAACGTAGTTTCACTAAAAGAAACCCAGCGTTATCTTGCTTGCGTAATAATTATTATACACGCGATGTGTTTAGAACGTAACACGGCTTATTAAATAACAATTTCTATAACCTAATCAACGGCAAACGGTGAAGTATTTATGCATTGTTTAATAGTAAATCACGTTCATTATGTCGACGTAACTATTAAATGCGATGCCGCAACACGTGGTTACAATTCTGAATGTTGTTGTCTATCTATAGTAAAACAATAAATAATAATAGTAATCATGTGGTGTATTCACTTCTGTCTGTCATTTTTTTTATGATAGATAACCAAGCGTTTCACCTCAATCTCGTCTGATGAAAAGTGACGATGCAAGCGAAGATGCAACATGCATGCCTAGAAGATACCTGTTTACTCTAGATTTAAAGTCTTCTAGTCATGTCTATTGAGATATCGGAAGGTAAAAATGTTAAATGACAATGGCACCTATGTACCTAAGGAATAAGGCAGATTTTATGATGTTATTAGTCATTAACAGAGTTGTGACCCGCGGCTTCGCTATCGTTTATGGTTTTAACGAAAAAGAATCATATTAATTTACTGAATTAAAAATCGTCTTGAAGCGAAAACACATCGAAAATATCGTCAGACACCTTATAGTAATTTGACTGGAATTACGTTTGATGATAATCAATTGGCGGTAATAAAAATTCGCGCAAATCCATTACAATGCGTATTAGAACTGTTATGTTGGCAGTATTGTTCCTGAGATAATGTCTATAATTAAGGAAATATCCAACATCCATGGAGATGGAGCTAGCCCTAGTGATGAATACCTCATTACTCTGCATATTTTGTGCATTATTATAATAATTAAACGCAAGCAAAGCTTAAAAAAACCGACTTCACCGCTTTGTCTTCGGAATCAGATTAAATGTATTAAACACGCATTATTGAAGATAACTCAAAAACTACTGATCAGATCTTGATCAAATTTAAATGGGACCAATGAAAAAGCAACAGCCTTCAAACAAAATAAAATCGATTTTATGGAACGAAGTTATGAGGTAACAAACATATTTTTTTTTAAAATACAGTCGAATTTTTTACCTCTTCCATTTTTTAGGAGTAGAAAGAAAAGTTTAGCGATCAGATTAAAAACATTACAGCCAGTTGCGGGAAATAACTAGACAATAAACGGATATTATAATAATGTTTAGTAACGAGAACGTTATTTCCGTCAATTCCACACAGCGCAATTTTAGTAGCAGTAAGCTGCACGGAATAGTGGATACTAATATAAGTAACAAAGATATCGCAACAATTGCAATAAGTAGCATCGATACCCACTATTTAGTAGGCGGACGCGCACCTAACTCAGCCAACGGGTAGCCAGCGGGTTCTTCTAAATTCTTCCAAAATTGTAGCTACAGGATCTTAATTCTGTGACCGTATGATTGATTTATGCAATATTTTTGACCGACCCCTTATATTTGCATCTGATCTTACAAGCAAATGTGTTTTAACGTCAATCACGTATATTCGAGGCCTCAACGTCTATACTTGTCATAAACTTCTAATTAGTATGGCATAGTAAATATCTGCAGAATTACGGCGGCAACTAATTAGCAGTAATCTGTCAGGGAAACAATCTTTATTGCAGACATTAGTGACGTATATCCGGATGTTATATGTTCATTTGTTCGTTTCCTGGGCGAATGAGAATAATGCAATCTTCTTAGTTTTAAGATAATTTCCACTTAAAAAGATGCAGCAAAAGACCATGTAACATAAACTTTCATACTCACAGCCCCACACTAAGTTCGATGACTTATGTAGTGGTTGCCGGAAACATTCACATCACACACACAATTACAACCAGAACCAGAAGCACAAATTTTCCTTGGGGAGAAAGCTTGTGTTTCCGCCGGGAATCGAACCCGATACCCGATAGTTGTTTGAAGGCGAACGCTCGTAACTCTCGTACAAGCTATGTTAGTAGTAGGATTACTTGAGCAGAAGAGCTTTAGTAGTTGGCCACAGGTATTTAAGTATTTTGTAAGAAGTATTTCATCAACTCCAAATCTTCAATTTAAAGACAAACTACACAGGAAAATTAACTAAGACACAGCACTTAGTTTATGGAGGAGAAACGCAATGCAGTACTAGAATATTTAATGTGTTGTAAACGACAGGTCGACTTCTCGTTTAGTTGACGAAACGTAGGCAGCAATGCCATTCAAATTCCGAAATATTATATACGCCTCAACTTTAAGTCTTAAATGAACGCAATATTTCAGAATCAACACTGACAAGCCATTTTTGTTTCTACTCAGCACAAGCGGAAACGAAATCTAAATTGGTTTGAATTCAGCACAATAATAACATTCAATATTCTGTCACCATTCATTGCCGTACATATAATTTGTCATTCATTGATTGTTTGGTTAGAACGTGTACGTGCGACCTCGTCGCCCACGCGCTAACTATTGCCATATTACCCCAACTGAGCTAACAAATGACATGGGCGATAGAAATTATGTTTCGGCAATCTGTGGCGAAATTCTGTGAAACAAAGAGTCGTGGTCCCGCTATGAGCATGACGTAGCTGTATGTAAAATGAGCCCTGAAACTGTTGGTAGAAAACCTTTTTCAGAATCATAGTACTTCACTGAAATTACTCATTTTACATTACTGTTATAAAATGAGTACTTCTACTGAAGATTCTTTGATTTGTCTCATTCATGGTAGATGAACTAACAAGCAAGTTATTTTTTAGATATTTAAAGATCATCCCCGTATGCTCCTCGTGATGCTACAAAATCATGTATATAAAAATTATTAAATTATTTATTAAAGTTAGTATATACTAGTATTTTATACACTGATGTCACGGTATAGGAGTTATTTAAAACTTATCCAACACTTAATTAGGCTATTTACAACTATTAGAACCGATATTAACCTATCTAGCTAATAAATATGGATCAGACGCCTCATTAGGTATATTCTATACTTCTAGTTTTCTAAATAAGGGTGTAAAAACTAGCTCTGGTACCGTCGAGCGGAGTACTTACTATTAAATGAACATTAACAGTAACTATCTTATTGCCTTAAGATGCATACTTTATAATAAATGACTAATGAGAGGAAGATTATTAGTACGTATTATAACTAAGTGACTAGTTATTACTTAATACTATGTATGTAGATAGTTGTTTTACACATTGTTTTACAAGCACATTAATTATGACACGGGGCTGGACATAAGAATTTTGGCGTTAAGTCAGCTGCAATAACATGTAAACATCTCCAAATTTCCATGTTTGTTACTAATAATCTAAACAAAATTTGTGCACTTTAATCGATTCTGATACATCATGTCAATAAATCATAATTGTGAATTCAATTCATGCTCATATTTTGTTAAGATTAGTAGTTAGAAAAAATTAAAATGTTTATATAATATGTTAAGGATTTTGCAGCTAAAGCCAGCTAAGGTTTATCTCCTATCTTGATGTTACAATCAGACTTTTTTATGAACGATACAGTTTGTTTCGAGGTAGGTCATATTTAAAATTTAGAAAGTGAAACTAATTTTTAATAATAATAATTGATTACTTTACAGCTGATCATTCATAAAAAAATAAGTACGTATGGTCTACTAAAAACACAATTAGTCAAATTAAATAATTATTACTTATAGGTAACTGTTTTAAGCAAAAGGGGAGCTGCCTCGACAGCGATCAATCATTTGAACCTAGGTATTATAAAAGCGGCTAGGTGCGAGTAGATACCAAAGGCTTGAATTGTGTTCCGCACACAAATTAAAATTATTATAAGACACAAAGCTTTACAAGACTGGACATTTTCGTAGAGTTTATCAGTTTAAAGTAAATAGGCGATCCGTAAAGGTAATAAAGGTAACAAGTGAAATCATGTAAAGTAGGCAGTGAATAGTACGATTATTGAATAAGCTAATCTCTGAAACAAAGCCACTCGTATAATTTGGATAGAACTACACTTCATGTAAGTTCGTTTAATCTCTAAAATAAAATAATGTATTTGACTATTTTCAATCTATTTACAAAGTGAACTAAGTCAAATTTTAGTAGGGAAAATTGTTTCTTTCATCAGGGGTAGGTACGAAAACGTAGTCGGTTTCTCTTATTATTTATCAAAAATAATTATATATAATAATGTTGCGGAAACTATTACTTATTTTAATTAAATCTGTGCTGTAATTAATTTCTAAGTAGTACCGCATGATGCGAATAGCGGTCTTTCAAAAGAGGTCCGTGTTCACGTTTACGAGCAGAACCCTAGAAATTGATTATTAAGTGCATAGCCTACAGCAACTACGGTAATTGTTAATTGGTTCCATTACACCAGTTAGTACATTATTCATTTAGTAATAAAGTCATTTATATTCGTCATTCCAAGAAGTCAAATCTGTGCTAGTTATTATTCTTGAACTTAAGTAAGTAAATTAGTCTATAAATAATAGTTGATGAATAATGCAACATATATTATTGTCACAACAGATGTTGATAAATTCGTTGAACGTCGTATGACTGCTAATTAAACAAATAAGTTACTAACATTGTTACTAACAATAATTAATATTATTTACTATCAAATCATAGATTGACACAGGTTGTTTCTACAAGTGATTAACAATCGTAGTTAAAGTTATCCGATCTATCAAACATGGAATTTAATTCTTCTTTTGCTTTACTTTTTTGTTTTTATGCAGGTTTGTAAATGTTTTATAGATAAGTATTTCGCTATCTCACCTGACGGAAAGGCGATGTTGTGTTCGCTTATCTAGATGATATATTTTTTTACTTGTAGTTTAACTTGAAGAGTCTGGTCGTTTGAACTATAAAGTAAATGTAGAAGCGAATTAGAAACTGTTTATGTGGTATATAGTATTGATTAATAAAGGCTAGGGCCACGTTCAGGGGAGCTAAAAACACAATTAGATGATACGATACATGGACTTACATAGCAGTACGGCGGCGTACGGCGGAGTCAGCTCTGAACGATTTCGAGTTGCAAACTAGAATTGCATTTAGTTTCGCCACCTGATTATTTCGTTCACGCAACATAATCACGGAACAAATTACTCGGTTAACCAATTCTGTATCGGAGTTTAATGTTTTGCAGTGGAACGACACGGATGATCACGGATAAACAGGCAATTACAAAATTTGCATACGCGGCCGACTAGTATTTTATTGGACGCGTTCTTAACGGTCCGTTCGGATCACTCCGATACGTCCCACCAGGCCACCGTGCGCATCAAACCGGACTGCGCCTCAGATCGAACATGACCGATAAACATAAAAACAACACTATCTAGGAATACCCATTTAGCGACGAGAACCTGACGTTATCGATATACGAACTCCAATAAAAAAAAATAACGAAAATAGCAATTAAAAGCACGCGGCGGGACGCACTCATTTGTGTATGCAAATGCCGCCATATTGCTTCTTTACGGCTGCATTCTGAAAATGAAACAAATTGTGTTTTTAATGTTTTAATTAGAGATTCGCTATAGCCGGGCGCCGCTATCTCGTGGCTAGATTGTGAATATGTTAATGTGTAAGGCATCGTGACTCGCGGAACATTTGCGAGATAGTTAACAGCTCGCTCGAAATAAAAAGCTAATGTAGCAAGTTATATCATTGTGCACTAAACGGGCACTACTTGCTGCTAGTGTTGCCCGCACTAAACGAGTCTATGGCCATCGTTAAATCGCCGCCCGCGCACTACATTTTCTATTTAGTACCCATTTAGTAACGACGTGTGAAAGAAGCTTATAATATTTATTAGTATTTTATTTAAGTTGTATAAAAAAATGTTTACCATGTCAGGTACCACCGCCTATCCAGAAATTAATCTGACAGGTGTGCTCGTGAGAACAGGTTTCTCTATGAATTTGATATGTGACATCTCAGGCCGTAGACAGAGTGGCTCGTAAACTTTAATTCGTCGCATAAATAACCTTTATAGAGGTTTACCAGCCTGTAACGCAATACAGCCGTGGCTCAAAGAATGGGAGAGAAGCTGAATAAAGGACTATCATTATGGGGTATGACTCCGTGGGCCGGTTGATGCGCTTGGAGGTGCAATAAACTCGAGATTGTGCTTTGACTGTGTTCTAAGACTGTTCTTGTCTTGACTGTCTATTATTTTTCTCCAGCTTCTTTTACTGTCAGCGAGGTCGTTAGTCAATTGGGTGTTTTAATATTATGTTAAATGTTTGTGTTAATTATCAGCGTGGGACAAAACGTCAAGAGGACAAAGCCGAACTAATGCTTGCAAAAACTAGTCCTTTTTTTCATACGAATTTTAGCAGTTCATATTGATAAATGTATATAGTCAATTATTGTGATTAGAACGCATTCATTTATTCAAGTCTTCGTAAGCATCTTCGTAAGTAAGCAGACTTCTAATTATTCTTATAGATCAGACATTTCATACAGTGGTACTACCATGAAAACACTGGTAATTTGAGTCTCTCTAGCTCAAGGTTAAGACAAGCAAATCGAGTCCAGATTGATTTCAATATTGATCAAAACAATGTTCTATAATACTAACGAGAAAAAACTTAAAAGATGACCATAAGACGTGCGTGATGACCATAAGACTGCGCAAACCTGAAGATTACCTAAACAAATATTAGCTTAAAATGTTGTTAAGCAAACAATGTATTAAAATTTCCTACGTAAGAGATAATGTTGATAACTAGGATAACGAGCGTAGTATGGTGACGTAAGAATGCGGTATATTTATCGTAGATGATTTTATTTAAGAATGACTTTAGTTTTAGTTACTTATTGTTGTAGACACTAAATGATATGCGTATGACAAACTATTATATACTTATGTAAATACGTGTTTGGTCAATTAGGTACAAGGGTGAGCTAGACGTTACACAATAATCCGACGATACCGTCTGTAATATTTATCCAACATTATTACAATTCATTACAATTGGAACAATGACTCATTGTTGGATAATATTTAGTCAACCTACTTTTAAACGCATCAAGTGTTATGGCAACAAATTCCAACGCGATCAAGTTACGTATCACCACTAAACTACTATCGCAGAACAAGATACAAGTCACTTTAATTAGACGACTTATAATGAAGACGCTCTCATTACTTCTCATCAAGTTACGCAGTACTCGTACAGTCATTTCGCATTTGTCAAGTAGGTGCTAATGTTCTACGATTGTTCTCTTTATCCGGTGTCGCGTTGACTTCTCGACCCACATATTATTTACAGCTGGCAACCCATTGTATAAGTAACGGTCCTCAGATACCATTTGAATTTAGAAGAACTTTTGCTGATTCAATGGGATTAGTGACTGTGCAAGTATGCGAGCGTCACGACATTTCTTCCGATACGTAGAGCAGCCAGTTCTGTTTCACCGTTCGTGATTGGGCGTTGATTGGCGCCGGGGCTCGTTTCCAAATCGTTTTCGGCCTCACACATTAGGTGTGCTCGTACACAAAAATGCCAGTTGGAGGCGGGGCGCGCGGCCAATGCACCTGGCGATCGCCGGCGCATTCCTCACGCACTCCTTTTTATGCTACACTACGAGTTTAGCTCAGCCGCGCTAAGCTGAGCCGCCGTCCCCCGCTTCTCCCAAGATTAACAGACAAGGAAAGGTCACATCTCCTCTCCGACATGGCTCAAATTAAACCGGCCACCGATGCAGGAACGGAACGCAACATCTCCCATTTTCTTTTTTTAATTTAACTATTCCATCTCCGCGTCTTTGTTGGCCGGCAGGTCGGATCAAAAAACTTTTTTGGGTGTTCTGATGCTTTAGAAACGGGCGTCGGAGGTGTTTTAAACGTCAGAACAAATATTTACTCTCCGGTGTATGTTTGTTGGATGGATTTATGATTCGGTTAGGAGCACTCGACATTTGACAGAAATAATTAACAGGTACCCTCGAATTGGTTTGAGTTTTTAATTGGGTTCTAAAAGGTTCAACGCATTGTGTAACTCGAGTAAATACCAACTGGTAATTTATTGATATGGAGAAACGAAATATTTTTTTTCCTCCGAATTTTTTTCATTATTGTTTCAAAAACAATAATTTATAGTTTTGTTTGTAATGTAATGCCCATACCATTTCCTACATTGAAAAATATTAAAATAACCAGTATTGCGTTGCGAACGTGACTTGTATGAGATAAAAGTGTGTCAGAGTGCTAAAAACAAGCGTTTGGGTTCTGTTCTTACGCATTAACCGCAAAGTGTGAGCCGGCGCCACCGGTCCCTCGAAAAACAAACCTGTTCATGCAAAACGTTTATTTTGTTCGACAAACACACGCGTAATGCGTACCTACTTACGTGTAATCAAATAAATGCGAAATTTGATCTATACGACTTAAAAGTCGAGATCTGCACGAAATTTGGACTAGTAGCTATATATTGTTATATTTTTTTTTGGTATAACACCAAAAAAAAATTACACAAAATGGCTTCAGAGAAAAGAAAATATAATGGAAATTATTTAACCTATTATTAAATATCATCTAATCATTTGTATACTCAAATAATTGTATCACACTAACATTATAAATGCGAAAGTTTGTGTGCAGGTGTGTAAGTATAAACATACTTTTTCTTTCGTCACGCCGTAACGGCTGAACGGATGTGGATGAAATTTGAAATGTGTATAGCTTATACCCAGGATCAACACATAAGCTACTAAATTTACGTGGGCGATGCCGCGGGGAACAACCAGTAAGAAATATTCCAAACAATTTTTCAATGGAACGACGCGGCGCACTCTGTACAGATTGAAAACAATTTCAATTAATTGTTTTATTGTCTTCGGTCAGTAACATTTTGAAGCAAATGATTACAAAATGGGCACAAGATACCCAATAACTACTATATAAGGTACGTATGTACTTAGTTACTCACCGCGTTTGGAAGACAAAACAACACTTGTGGTTAAACATATCTAAAGAAGCACATGTTTGTGGTGAGCTAACAAAATATAGCATAGGCGTTCCCTTGAATTTATTTGCAAAAATGTATTTCGGTCTACCCACAAAGGGATCGTAAAAGTGCTTCATGTACTTGCAAGTATTACGTGTATGTATATAACATATATACTTACATACTAAGTCAATAGGTTGTTTTGAAAACATAAGCTAGAGAACGTAATATTATTAATTACGCAGGTACCTATAAATAACCTGTCAAGAAAGAGAAAAAACGTTAACTCATGGAAAAATACTTATAATTACAATTTTATTTGATTCCTATTTTGGAACTTCTTAATCGATTATCCAGCTTGGTATGTTAACAGGCAAGGAGGTAGGTATTCATGCATATTACTAGTATAAGCAAATATCTTACACTTTGGACAAGCAATTCTTGTATATATATAACTTATCTGAATCTCAGAAACGGCTCCAACGATTTTCATGAAATTTAGAATACAGAGGCGATAAATCGATCGCTAGGTTTCATTTTTAGAAAACGTCGTTTTGACGAGCAAAGCTCGGTCATCCAGGTACTTACTTATAAACCTACAAAATGATACAAACAACGTCTATGCCGCCGCTAAACTCTATTTGAGTTGTCTACACAAAAATGAGACAACTGTCTACCTAAACAGGGTTTTAGGTAATCAGATAATAAGTCTGTCGTAGACGCAAGCGATAATTTCGGTTTAAATAAACACATAAGCGGCACCTGTGGCAACACTGTACACGTTCGCTACACCCATTTGAGGCCCGCGTACCGCGTAATTTATATCCACATTTTGTAAACAAACTTATTCCCATTTATAGTCTATGGTCTCGCTGGCAACAAAAAAAAAAATTGTCAAGTCTTCGTCCAATGTCCATTTTCGGATATTGGACGAATTACTTAGTCACGTTCATTATCTTTCGTACTCTTATAATAAAAACGACGATAAATTTACTATTTCCTACTTTCAGCAAAAAATGGAACAAACAACTCGATGTGGTAGTGTAACAAAAGTAATACGTATCATTGTCAAAGCCAAGGCTATAGCGATGCTGCGCGAAGGCAAAGAAATTGTATCTCCTTCCCAAGGTCACAGATTCCTACCTACAGTAAGATGAACATAATGAAGACTTGAAAGACGTCGCAAATGGGCATGCTTGGACAATAATGACAAATGGTCTACTAACGATGTCGAGTCAGTTTTGGACGCTCAACATTATGTCAATAGGAAGTTGTTTAAAATATATTTCATGTCCATGTATACATAGTCCTTCAGTCGAAATTTAAAAAAAATACAAATTCTCTAGAGCATATATAGTTTTCTTTTTTTAATTTATTTCTTGACCATGGATACACAGTCCTTCAGTCGAAATATAAAAAATCAATAGGAAGTTAGCGATGTTTATTGCCAGGTGACTTTACAAGAATTACAAGCTAAATAGATGTTAATTTTGTTTCATTTGCCTGTTGCTTGTGTAACTATCGGTGAAAGTTGGCTATAGCAAATGTCTGCTGATGACTTGACAATTTTGCTGACGTTATTAGCTTCGCATGCGACGCCGTCATGTCTTATTTCATTCACATTTCGATGTAGTAGTAAATAGTTAGTATAGTATTGTAGAATAGTTTTCAAGTGATATTTGGTGACATTAATTGAATGCAGCACTCCAGCAAATTGGTCAATTGGTCATACGTTGGCGTAGTTAATCTGTTGAATCAGAAGCGTGATTGACTACCTAGGCCAAATAGTAAAATAATATTTATTTCCGGTTTTTTATTTCCTATATGATGTACCTACCTACATAAGCGAACGGGCAAGTGTTTTTAGATGTAGTTACTTGCCTACACTAGAAAGAGCATTTCAAGTAGAATACGATACTGTTTCTAGTCTTTTTAGACCTATTTGTCCTAAAGTCTACTTCAAATGGCTAACATTTAAAGTCGATGTTTAATTATGAATTGACGTCAAAAGTTTTTTTTCAAAACACAGACAAAATTACCCGCGGTTCAGTTCGGGGAAAACTACAGATAAATTAATCAATCAGATAAATAATATAATTTTAACTACGATTTATCGGCGTTGGGCGTTTTATGTAAAAAGTAATAAACTTATTGGTATAAGCTACCCCCAAACCGACGGATGGATAAAGTTATGTACACCCGAATTAACTTAGATAACCTTCCTTGACTCGTTCAATTATAACTTGCGTGGCTATACCAGGCATCTAACTTACCCAGTAATTAACTACCCTTACCACAAGAATCCGCTTGAGCTTAGGTAGGTGTCAACGGGTAAGATAGTGGTCATCTAGGTAGTTATTACGTCTACATATAATATTAAGTAGAGATCAAGTGTAACTAATACCAGAATGGCATTTCTAAGCCTAAAGGCGTACGCGCAGTCGCTAATTGATTTTAAATCTACCCCCAAGTAGGTGACAGGTTTAGAGCAACGACCGCGCATTTAATTAAGCCGTTACCAAAACTGGTAATTATTCAATTATGTAGCCATATATCATTTGTTTATTTACAGTTTAGGTATGTAAGTATACTTAGGTATGTACCTACTGAGCGTTCCGACACTTCTCTATTTCTATTTTATTAACCGACGAATCCGTTAGACCAACACCTTCAAGAGCATGAATAGACGAGCTACGCACACATGCACACTTCTTATACAACCTTACAACCACGCAAATATTTCGGCTGTTTGTGATTAGAAAACGACGTTCTTTTTTTAAATTTAAGTTAACTTACCCGATTCGATTCCAAAGCCTCGGCACTGTGCTCCTCCTTCTGCCTGAAGCAATTAGTGCACTTGCTCTTATTGAATATGTTCGGTGCGAATTTCCTGCAATCCGATCGCCCAGACATGATTGTCAGAGGTCAGGGTCAATTACAACGTTCACTATGTCACCTTGCACAGCATGGTGGTACTGCTAAACACCAACACTAGCGGCTATTCGCCTTTTTCAAAAAACGAACACGTAGTTTATCACGCGCGCACCCACCGGTGAAGTGAACTATCAGCGAAATCACTGCAAGTGAGCGCTAACGTCATACAAAAACACATGCACTATTTCACATTCTCCTTCGGCAATCGGATGCCGAAGCAGTCGGTATATTCGCGTTAGCAAAACTATTCGTATTCACGTCAAATATAAACAAATTCGTATCACAATAACATCGATATTACAACGGACACGCGGAGTTCTCGAACACGCAACGACACGCCGACCGCTCGTCCATTTTACATCTGATAGAAAACCAACGAACGAACGAACAGTTTGTTGTTTTACAACTTCTCTTTTCTTGTTTATGCGTCAGCACAACACTATTTATCAATGTAGTGGTGATGTTTACATGTAGTTGTATGCATGCTACCTCGTTCTTTCTTCCGTTGTGTATATGGCTCTGTCCTTATCGCACTTTTCCAATCGTTCTCTAGAGGTTTCCGATTAGTGCTGCCATCTAGTTACAAGAGAAATATGAGTTACTTGAAGTTTCCACGTTTCTTCGCCAGGCCAAGATTGGCAAGTGCGCTATTATGACCAGCTTACAAAACATTTCGCCTAGATGGCGCATCACAAGTTTGGAACTTATTCAATAGATGATGTTTGTGAGTGTGAATAATATTGACATTGACATTGACACAGTTAGAAAATAAGGGACTTTACTCATGGTGCGACGCGATGCAAACAATATAGGACGCTATCATTTGTAATTATTTGGAGTGACAAGAAAGATGTAATTTTTAAATATGTTAGGACAAAAAGTAACTGTCATATTACAGTGTCTTAACTTGTTACTTACGAAATTTCATCCACATCAGTCTAGCTGTCACAGAGATACTTCTTTTAAATTCTCATTTCTCATCCTACAATTTATGACCCGTTGGCATAGTTGGCAAGTCTTTACACGCCCTGGGTCCTAGATTCATATCTCGGCGATAACATTTTTTTCCGTTCATTTCTTGTATCGTGGCTGATTAAAACATTAATAATAGACACATAAACACAACTTCAATAAAATTAAAACCAGAAACTCAAACTTTGTTTATAGAGAAATTTGTGTTCCCTTCAAACGTCAACCGCAGCGTAGTAGTTAGGCAGACTATAATATAATTTATAATAACAAACTACCTAGAGGAAGTCAATATAAAATAGGTATATGGTTTTATCTCATATTGTAGTCAAGGGTGATAAACACGCTAGGTCTACACTTACTGGCTCTTCTACCTATCTAGCTGCGGAAACAGTATTTTTTGTAAATGAAACCTGATAGGTTTTTTTACCATTATTACTATAGTACTATAACTATTTCGATATCGAGTAGATCTGTGAGAGATATCGGAATACGTGAAATTTGATTAGGAATTGTTTGCGATTATCCATAGATTTTCTAAGGACAAAGGCTTAGGTCAATGATGCAATGCGACATCGAATCGTATCATGAGTAAACACCCTAAAAGCTACATGTGACAGAGTCAGAAGATTGACAGCTGACAGCAGCCGTCAGCAGCCCCCGCTCATCTCATACGATATGACGTGTGTGTGAAGGAGGAGCCAATTTAATAAAATAGCCTGTGTCGCTATTTCACGTTATCAGACGTTTTCCCTCACTAAAACCTCTTAAAATAATCAGTCTTACTCAAATCGTGCTGTGAACAATAGCCTTTTTACATTCCTACAGTTTTTCTTCGCAGTACAATTTAATTTTCAAGGTGAGAGTGTGTTCATTAAAAACCCAATGTATCTCAGTTCTACTAGATTAATTTGGAGAATTTGATGTCTAGGATGGAATTTTAATAGTTAATATACGGAGGTTTAGTCATCCGGTATCGAAAATTAGGTGCGGAGGGCGTGAATGGTGCAATTGTAATTTGAGTTTTGGTGCTTGTTCTAGTATGGAGGATTTGAGTTTCGTGCCGGATCTGCCGAGCGGGCCCCTGGACATATATAGAAACAGCGCTTCCTTTGAGTGGAAACGCCTTAAATTGGCCCTGGAAGGCGATTTGAATCTGCTCAAACTCAAGGTATGTATCACATTATTTTACTAATAATTAAAACAATTTGATTATATCTAATGCTGCTTACTTGCAGCTAGTAACTTTTAAATTATATTGTGTTGAACTAGTAAATAAATTAACTATTTATTAGACTTTAAATGATTTTCAAGGATTGCAAATTTTGCATTTAAAGAGCATGCTTATTACACCACATTTAATTTTAAATAATTATTCAATGAGTAAATTTGCATAATAATATACCTATGCTGTTATTATTATAATTTATCTGTACTGTGTGATTAGTGTGATGTAAAATAAATAATTCCAGTAATAAGTAATTGAAATATGTATAATATATACCATCTATTTACTTATATATTTCATTTTAATGATATACACATATATTTTGTATAGGTAACTTTTTTTTATTTTTATTTTAAATCAGGAACATGTATTACATTAAACTAAAAACGAAATTAAAATTAAACAAAAAAAATAAAATAAACTATAATTAGATATAAATATGTACAAAACTTAATCTAATAGACCGCTATTATTTTTTTGTATAAGATCTTTAACAAACATTATCTATTGTTATAAAAATAATATTTTGGTTGCTAATCAACACCATTAAAGTAAATTTTGTTAGACAATGGGAATAATTCCTATTGTCTATCAAAATATATTTTTGTGGTTGCCAATTATTGGCTGCCACCACAATTCTCATATTAAAATTCAAACATTGTTTCTTCTAATGGCGGATTACCAAAGGCCTATAAATGTGTTGTGAAGTTTATAGTCTGGCCTTGGACTTGAGTGCTTATAGTTTTTAGTGTAGACTTATTTATACTTGTTTTTAATTAATATTAATTAAAAATGCATTGTTGATAAGCGCTCCACTACATTACTTTCTGAATGAAATAGGCTAATTTTGATTTAAATTTAGAAAAGTTGCAGTTTGTTTTAAATGGAACAAGACAGCCTCTGTCGTCCTTCGTAAAGTTCTAGCATATATTGTCTAGCATTTGTTTGTTTATGTATATAAAAACGGGTAATAATAAAATAACAAAAAGGGCAGACATGCGGCCTAGTTGTGGAAAAGAGCCCGCTTACCAAGTACAGGTAATAATAATTGATATTTTCTAAAAACATGATCTCAATGCGGCTGAATTGAGGCTAAAATGTAGTATGTATGTAGATATTATACACCTGCCTATTTTTTATTTTTTTTTTATACTAGATAGGCAAGCATTTGACCACTATCTCACCTGATGAAAAGTGACGATGTGACCAAAGATGGAACATGCCTATTTACTGCAGTGACCTGGAATTTAGAATTACAAAGTTTGGATGGTACTGCAGTATGCTCCTCTCCCTGAGACTTAAGGCTATATGATACATTTCATATGCACAGTAATATCAGTGAAATTTGCTTTTTGTCAGAACCAGTCTTAATAGCACCTTTACTGCGGTGCTGCTATTCAGCTGTTTGGCAAAGAGTTAGTCTTCCCAGACAGACTCACAAAAGTTATTATCATATGGGTCGAAAAAAAGATGGTGAGAACAAAGCATGAATCCACAAGAATTCCTACTTCCTCAGTTAAACAAACAATCGAATTTACACTCAGCTCTTCATCCATTTGTGGGTGCCACAAATATTTATATGAAACACAATCACACGCGTAACCAGAAACAATTCCATAGAAAGGAAAACTGTGCTCCTGTTGGGAATCGAACCCAGGATCCACAGTGCAGAATGCAAAGTACCCTAAGCAGGCACTCTGCATCAACTGAGAATTATTGATGGTGTTTGGATATGTAGTATTAGATGTCTAATTTTCTACAAAGCATTATCTACTTAATATATAATAATTCTATATTTATTTTTATGTGGGCTCCAAATTATAGCATTGTATTCTAATTTACTTCTCACGAATTAATTATATAAAGTGAGAATTGTGCTTCTGTTACGCGTGGTTTGCTTCATAACAAAGCCAAGCAATTTGTAGGCTCGTCTGCACAACTCCACGATATGTGGATTAAAGGTTAGCTCAGATTCCAGTATGAGACCTAAGTCAGTAATCTGAGCCACATGCTGCAGCGGAACACCGGCAATGCTGTAAGAGTGTACAATGGGTGAACAGGAATGAGTAAAGTTAATGCTATTGCATTTGGATGTGTTAAATTCCAGTTGGTTACGATCACTTTACCTGACAGCATTGTCAATGTCTTTCTGCAATAATTCACAGTGTATTGCAATATCTACTCCCAAGAATAATTTACGGTCATCAGCAAATATTAAGCATTTTGTTGACTTGACAACATTCGGTAAATCATTCACTATTATTAAAAATAGTGTAGGCCCAAGTGTGCTACCTTGGCTTACCCCGCAACAGGGTGCTTCTAGATCGGAGCGGAAGTCTAAAAGTTGTACGTACAGGATTTTACTAAAAAAAAATTCTAGCAAAGAATCTTAAAAGATTTGACAATTAACACATCAATGCAATCTACTTTAATTATAAATGAGGGTATTTCATCTGGTCCTATAGAAGTGTTCAATCTGAAGGGTCTTCAATCTTTGAACAGCAAATGATAAGTCATGTGAATTAACACTGTCAATGTTTATGCTAGCAGAACAGAGGAAGCTGGCTGCGTCTCGCTCAACGTTATCGACTGATAGAATGCGGTCATCATTCAGAAAAACTGTTTTAAAATATTTCACTAAGGCATTGGCTGCTTTAGTCCCGGAAACCATATCACCATCATATTCAAATTCTACAGCAGACTAAGTGGATTGCTGATTTTTTACGAATTGCCAAAATGTACACAAGGGCAATTATCTAATTCTTGTGTTAAATTTTATGACAATTTGTAGTATAATATATTTGAACTTTAATAGATTCTCCAAAGCGTTAGGCAGATGTAGCAGCTGAAAGATTCGGTAGACTAGAAACTCTTCGTTTTATCAACCTTTTGTATGGATAGAGGAAAAAGAAACTGTAGAGCATGGAATAGCTCACTGAGCTATCACTGAGGGAATCGAAGCTACCACAGAAATGCCACAGCAACATTCCAGAATGGCGGCTCTATGGTCCGAGCTGTAACTAAATCAAGTTTTAGAAGCTAGACTGCCAATATAATATAGAGAAACTGCCATTGATGGCACATATTTTGGGTTGTTTTTCATGCGCGAACAAAACCTACGGCACCGTTACCCTTGAACCTAAAATAATGAAATATGGCAAGAAACTAGCTCTAAAGTTAAAAAAAAATGAAGCTAACAGTGAGAAAAACAAAACAAAATAACTGGTTAGAGTCTTCAAGACATTCCTGTGATGATTGAACTATCTACAATCTGCATACAGGTTTGTATGGAACTCTCGGTGTGCGAGTCGGAAATATATTATTATTTAGTACACTATTATTATGAGGTACTTACTAAAGTATATTAAACGTTTTCTGCTGACTTGAGAACCTTCCTCACACAATTCGGTAGAAGACGCGTTTTGCTTCTAATTTCATTGTGCGAGGAGTGGAACACTTTGCTCAGACAAGGTATCTGTGTGTGTAGTATAATTTAGCAGTCTTTATCTAGCCGGTAAATAGGCAACTTTTAGACGCTTTATCGCCAACATCAGATAAGATTCATCACACTTATACGGGAATAGAAAGATTATGTGTGTGATTTGGATGACATTTGGAATGTACATAGCTTATACGTAGGATTAACACTTAGGCTACTTTTTAACATGATAAACGCAGGTGAAGCCGCGGGGCACAGCTAGTTATAATTTATAGTATAGTTTCTCCATACATGTGAGTTAATATAACCTATAATGAACGATACTATATTTAGTTTTCAAACGATTAAATCTCTTACTAGATCCCCAATAGAACGGCATAACGAACAAAATTTGAATTACAGAGTAAACATGGCTGTTAAAGTGGAGGACGAAATACCCCGATCTTTTATCTTTGTTGTACATAAGTGGAATGTTAAAACCTACCAAACTTGTTGCATCACAGAGTGAAATAGGCGGTTGCAGAGGTGGAAAGGAAAACCGACCAATCTTAGTCGAATCACAGAGTAAAATTGGCGCTTACAAAGGTGGAATGAAAAGTCGAATAACAATTACAGAGGTGGAATAGAAAATCGACCAGTATCAGTCGAATGACAGTGAAAACTTGGCGGTTATAGAAGTGGAATAGAAACAAGAAAGGAAAATAACCTCAGTTGGCCTACAAACCCACAAGAGCAGTTGGCCTTGACCACCAAATTGTGTTGAATAACTGATAAAGAAACCTGTTATTTCGCCCAAATTTGTTTCGTAATAGCGAATATCTAAGTTTTTGTGACTTGCTTCAATTAGCAATAGCTTTGCTTATGATGCTAATTTGGTTCTTGACCTGATATATTGAGTTATTCGGCGGCCCGAAGTTGTATAGTGGCTCTAGTCAGGTAACTTATATAGTACGATTGATAGATCGATAGACGTTTTTACTATAACTTACTTTAAATTGCTAGAAACTATAAATTTACGACAGTTTGTTTCCCGCAATGCTGGAAAAATCCTTAGCATAATGTTGGCGTGTTATTATATCGGCCTGGGTATACAATTTGTTTTGTGACTGTTTCTTTGGAGTCCGTGCGTGACTGACTGTACAAATTTGAACACATAAAATTTTAGCAATATAAGGTAAAAATCATCCCATCATATATTTTGACGAAGTCCGAAACTATAACATATTGTATAGTTCCTGATTAGATCATAGCTATGTGATGGATCGAAATCTGACAAAGTCGTACAAAGATAAAGTAAACATGCTCTTTGCGGGCAACAGGATCGTACTTTGACTATATGGGTACATAAGCATTGTCTCTATTTCGACGGATAGTCTTACTTAATTATTAATTGAAACAGCTATTTCAGCCTGGATTTATATTATACGACAGTCAATGCAAGCTATCTGTTAACTTACGAATTAAACTGTGGAGCTCGGCTTCAAGTCATTTGTCTAGTTCAGAATACATTTCGACAGACCGCGCTTTACTTTCTACGACAACCTTGTTGTACGTTTTTCATGTATTACTGCGTATCGTGTAAACTATTGAGCAGTCCTGGAGTCAGGATTTTTCAGGCCACCTGGAAGCACACATGGAAATAAATATATACGTACTCTACCACCACTAAACAATCATTCATCCAAACACTAGCCTTGATAGTTGGTTAACGTAAAACGTAAAAGTTGTCTGGAAGAGATTGCTTTAAGCGATAAGACTGCCCATTGTACTAGACTAAGTTAGTTTAAAGGTCTTTAATGTATTTTTCCTTATTTGTGGTGTATATAATATCTATCTAACGTCACTCCTAGCTGCAAGTCCTACCCTTCCATAGCCCCATTAAGACGCTGTTATCTTCTCTTGCAGTACAAAGTATGGCACACGCTAGAGAAGGACCCGTTATTTGCACAGAGCCACGTCACACCACCAGTGGAGGAACAGAAACGCATCACCCAGCTCCAGCTAAAGAAAATCAACGAATACCGATTCTTAACCAACGAGATGGTCAAAGCTAGTTATAGTAAAAGGGTGAGTGAGTTTGGTTTTTTGTACTAAAACTAATAATAAGTAGTGGCTCTGCAAGCTGAAAACCTCGCGTATTTTTCGAAATGTCTTAAAGAACAATGGCGAAATTTTAGTTGGCCTATGTTTGATCGTATTTAAATGTGAAATTATCGAAATTCACTCAAATAAATTACAAAGATTTACTAATACAACAGAAAAGGCAGACGAAGCCAGGTAGACTAGGCCTTCTAAAACGACAATTCTTTTAAAATGAAGCTCAGAAGGCAACCGGCCTTACGTTAGATATTTTTTTATCTATATACGATGCTATTTTACTTCAACTAAAATGATGTATGGGAGTTCGCCATTGTTCTTTGTTATACGTTTTAAACTGAATAGACAAAAAAATTAATGTATTTATCCGACCTGTAGCTGAGAATAACCGGCAACCCGGACATACAAAAGCCCTAGCCCTAGCTAATTTTGCCCTGAGGCCCTAGCTAAAACGGAGACGCTTCACGTTTGTTCGGTTAGTTATCAAATAATGTATTAAAGTCATAACAATAGGTATACTTCCACGGCAGCTTCCGGTGTGTGAGTAGTGCGACCCAGGTGACAGCAAAAGTGCTGACACAAGATATTTAAAATTTTTCCAGAGCATCAAAAATATTAACATTAACATCTCTTATTTTAAAAATTATTATTAGATACTAGCTGCGCCCCGCGGTTTTACCCGTGTCGACAACTTACGAAGTTTGTCGTCTCGATTGTCATCTTGACCATGATATACAATTATGGGGGACGACCCAGTTGGCGCAGTGGACAGGTCCGCCCTCTGCGCCGTGGGTCCTGGGTTCGATTCCCGGCAGGAGCACAAATTCCTTCCCAAGGGATATTTGTGCTTCTGGTTCTGGGTGTAATGTGTGTGTGATGTGAATGTTTCCGGCACCCACGCACGATACAAGACTTTGAACTTAGTGTGGGGCTCTGAGTGTGAATGCGTTTATTATTATTTTAATTGACAATGTTATTGTTACTTGCCCTCATTTACCTTTAACTTTGTAAATATTGATGAACACTATACGAGCTTCCTCTCTTTAAGCCGTTTGCTGTGCCCAACAATGCCATACATTATTTAAATTGAAATTTACTACTCTGTGGTTGTACTTGTCGTGCGTGTGGTTTACACTATAATTTAATTGAAGGTGAGACCGAAGTTTCAGACAGATCGATTTCTGGACACCGATTTCGTCTAGTTCGGGGTTTTCATCGTATTGTTAGTAGTACGTCGTGAAATATGTTTTTTTTTGCTTTATCAGCCCCCATATCTCCGCCATTTTGAAAAAAATCCATAAACTGAATCGACAGAAAAATAGCATATAATTATAGAACTTGCTGACAAAATTTCTCGAGAATCTGTTGAGTAATGCGACCTTTAGAGGAGAACAACCGGATATCCGGACATCGGACATAGGAAAGCAATTTTGGCCAAACTGAACGGAGACGCTTCGCGGTCACTCGGTCAATTGCAATACAATTTCCCTAGCCGGAAACAAATTTTCATTTCCAACGACCATTCAATTTTGCAAAAATAAAAAATCTCATATGTATTTTTGTATCCTCGATTATAACTGATATAATATCATACGGGAAATATTGTTTTAGTGCAATATTAACTCATTTATCAAAATAATGTTATCCGCGAAATTTTTATTTTCTGTTAAATAATTACTGTTGACTTTAGGATATATTACTTTATTACCAAAAATAAACATATATAATACTATAATATTTAACTAAATTAAAATTATTGAATATCGTACATTTAGAATTTTTATAATTAAAGACCTAAAATATTGCAACAATTTTAATCATGACAATGCTGCCGTCATTCGGAAAAAGACGTAACTGCATTTTTGTCAAAATTTAGTTATATAGATCATCGGAATCAGGAAAAATAGACGCATCTACTATTATTTTTAATATTCAACCTACTAAATCTTACTTTAATTTAGACGCAGTCATAACATATACTAAATAGTAAAAACATTTCTGATGTATATGACTCAATTTTGACAAAAAAAAAACAGTTACGTCTTGTTCCTCCAGACGGCTGAATAGATAATTGAGGTACATAAATGAAAGTCAACTACGTATGTTAGAAATTCTATTTGTGTACACGAGTAATCTCTCGAAATATTTATGTTTGACGCGACATGAACCAAACATGTTCGGGACAGTCGGTATCCCTACTTCAGTGGAGTGTACGTGTGGACGTGGCGGTGTCAGCACAACCTTTCATCATTATCTGTACGTGTGTATGCGTCTGAACTCTTCCTGAACGGCTGGACCGATTTTGATGAAATTTTGCGTGTGTTTAGTTTAATTTAAGAATGGTTTAGAGTCACAATTCAATCCGATAAATATTATTTTTTAATTAATTAATGTAACTAACGGGTCCACTAGTTCTCTTTATTTCTTATCACGGGTCTAAGTTCTGATTTTTGATAGGCGTTAGCGGAGCCGTAGCCTACGCTAAACAAACAAACGCATTTCAAAACCCTACTATTATTATAAATGTGAAAGTGTGTGTGTGAATGTTTGTTACCACGTATCTCGGTAACGACTAAACCGATTTTGATAAAATTTTATGTAGATAGTTATAGATAGTTGAATGTACATAACATTCAACTATTGAGGTACCTACCGGAATAACGCATAGGCTACTTTTTACAAACAAAAAACAAACAAAAATAAACGCTTTCACACTCACAGCCCCACACTAATTCAAAGACTTGTATCGTGGGTGCCGGAAAAATTCACATCACACACACACATTACACCCAGAACCAGAAGCACAAATATCCCTTGGGAAAGAATGTGTGCTCCTGCCGGGAATCGAACCCAGGACCCGCGGCGCAGAGGGCGTGCACCTATCCACTGCGCCAACTGGGTCGTCTAAAACCCTTTGGAGTATTATTTATTATTACCTAGATTAATATTGTACGTTAATACATTTTGAACCGTACCAGGATGACGAGAATAAGTCACTTATCCTTTATTTACAGCAAAATGTAAAATACCGCTATGGTAATGGGTTATACCTACTTATTATCCTCATCACAACTGATTTTATGACGTATTGTTACAGTCCAGGTTCATTCATCGAACTTAACGGCACATAAAAATGTACATATGTTTATGTTAATTTATACATTTCTATGATTTACTGCTATCGGAACACTTATAAGCAGCTATAAGCTGCTTAAATGGGTACGATAGTAGTTATTAGCTTAACAATGTGGTTATATGGATCATTAAAGATATATCGACCCACCTGTCTCCAGATAAGCGTGTAAGAACTTTTTTCTATCTCTGACAGGCGTTTGACCACTATCTTTCCACATCATCCCTTTCCACCACCTGATGGAAAAGATGTGGTGGAGAATGGTAAAAATGTTAGGCCTAGATTTCTTTTGCTACCCTTTTCACTCACTCACAGCCCCACACTAAGTTCGATGACTTGTTTCGTTGTTGCAAACATTCACATCTCCCACATAATCACTGTGCATCTATAATTTAGTTTTAAGGCGGGTAAAAAAAGGCTTTTCTTCTATTTGCCTTCGTAATCTATGTGCATCTAGCTAGTGTCAAGTAATAATATATTTCTACTTTTTTAAACTAGTCCAAGTCACAGTCAAAGTCAAGTATGTGAGTCATGGTTCAGTTATAGTCATTTCTTGCCTTAGTAAAGTGGTAGAAGCTTTACTAGAATTTCTATTGGAGTTTTGAGCGATAGCGCTCACGGCTGTCAACTTTTTTTGATTTGCCTACTCTCATGCACGTTCACGAATTAATAACGGGTAATATTCCACCATTATTACACATTTACACTCGAAGAATAACAAGTTTCGGAAAATGATACCAAATCAAATAAGCCATTTTTGTTTTTCGCGGCAAAACTCAAGATAGGTTATGTTTATACTTCGTTGGAAACCTATCGGGAGTTCTGTAGTTCTCTCTTTATTGGTATATTGTATAGGTAGGTATTTGAGTAACAATGTACACCTGAGGACTCCAGAGCAGCAGGCCACCTATTAGAGTCTCGAAAGTTTGAAGGCAAAAAATAATTGGTGACATTGAAGTCTCGCATCAAAGCAGACAACCTTCGTTTTTTCTTTGGTTTTCGCTTTGAATTTCGGCTATGTCTGTAATTACATTATAAAACCAGATACAATCATCACTAATAAATTATCAATCATCTTCGGCCGCATCATCACTTTCCATCAGGTGAGATAGTGGTCAAATGCTTGCCTATTCAATATAAAACACAAAAAAAAAACAAAAAAAAACTGTCAAATCCTCACTATAAAAGAGACCTGGTCCTGATGTCATAGTCGATCAATACGCTTTTTAACTGCGTTTGCTGCTTGATTTGTCTACAGCCATGTCACTATCACATGAATACACAAAGTTTTTTTTTTTGGAAAACATACGTTTGCAGGGTCCTTTGCAGATTCCTCCTGGGGCAGTTTCACACCATTGCTGGAAATAAAAATAATAAACGCTTTCACACTCACAGCCCCACACTAAGTTCGATGACTTGTATCGTGGGGGCCGGAAATATTCACATCACACAATCACAACCAGAACCAGAAACACAAATTTTCCATGGGGAGAAAACCTGTGTCTCCGCCGGGAATCGAACCCGATACCCCTGCTTAGAAGGCGAACGCCACCCAACTAAGCCATCGGGCAGTTCGAAATTAAACCGCCAAGCAGTTGAGCGCAATCATAACTGAATGCCGGACTGAAGGGCAATATTTCCTAGTAATAGTGTAGTCCTCTGCCGCGCAGGATTTCGACCTATATAAATTTAAAAGTGTGACAAACCTGGCGCTTACCACCAGGCAAGTGACTTGCTCGTCTTTCAATTACATAAAACACAAATGAGTGTCACCGTGCTTCACTTTGTCGGTCCCGGTTGTTAGTCGTAAGACCACAGTCGTTAATGTCGGATGCCTTCAGGCAGTCTGAAAAATCCTGACACCAGGACTGCCCACTAGTCTATAGGACAAGCAAGCATTACATAAGAAATAAAAAACATACACATCATTACCGGCTCAAATTTTTTTTTATTTTTATTTTAGATAAGCAAGCATTTTACCACTATCTATTATTCACGTATCTTTCCTATTCACGCCTCTTACCCATTGGGGTAGGCAGAGACCACATCTCTCCACCTGCTTCAATCCTGACACACATCTTTCGCTTCTCCTACATTCAAGAGTCTTTTCATACAGTACATCGTACGATAGCACCAAATATGTTTTGTTTGATTCAACCTTGTTTCGCTTCATATATTTACATTTGTTTTTGTTCACAGACGAGAACAATTATGACCATAAACGAGGCAATACAGTCTGTGAACCCGAGCGTATCCGTTAAAATGGCGATCGGCATATACCTGTACTCGAACGCGCTATTATCGCTCGGCACCGAGCGACACCTGAAGTTCTACGAAGCTACAGTTGTCAACAGAGAGGTGAGTGACCTTTCGTTTTTAACCGACTTCAAAAAAAGGTCGTTCTCAAATCGACTGTATTTTTTTTGTGTTGGGTCATCAACTTTTTTCTAGGTGAACCGATTTTCTACCGACTTCAGAAAAAAGGGGGAGGTACTCAAGTCGACTGTTTTTTTTTATGATTGTTACCTCATAACTAGTTCCCACGTGAAATTTAATTTTTTTTTTGTTTGAATTTTTGCTTTCCAATTAATTGGTCCCATTTAAATTTGATCAAGATCTGATCAGTAGTTCTTTCAAGCTTAAAAAAACCGACTTCAACACTTATATTTCGTTTTTGGCTTGACCGATTTCGATAAAAAAATTATGGGACCTCCTCTGAAGTTCTCTACCCAAACAAAAAAAAACATCAAAATTCATAATTGGCGGAGATATCGTATAACATACGTACAAAAAAAAATATACAGTCGAATTGAGATCCTCTTTTTGAAGTCTGTTGATAAAACGAGTCACTGTTTTGTGGCGACAATGACTCATAATTGTTGGAACTAGCCTTGCATAGATAACAAAGTCACACTCATATAGAAAGCAATAATTTGTTTGTCTATCTGTATACACGGTAATTTCCAAAATACTAGAATTCTCTTGGGACACCATTCCAACCATTTGTACCAACGTATTTCATGGTATGGCTATTGTAAATTCTATTTTATGATTATTCAAATAAATGTTAATATAGTCAACTGACCTTATTTGTATATTACGAGGCGCGTTGCAGCGATCTCATTGTTTGCAGGACAGTGTAATGTAAACATTTCATTATTACGAGTCGTTCTCGCCCAACTGAGATCTCGCGCCTACATTTTGTCTTCTATAGAAAAACATTTGAGGATCCCTGCTTATAACTTTATAATTTAAAAAAATATATTTATTTTTTAAATTTTTATACGTATAATAACCGGTTTTGTACTCTACTTGTCAAGCCCTTTTCAACGATATGAGGGGAAAAGGGTAGATAAAAGTAAAAAATATTTTGCTTCCCACTTACATGTATGGGACGACCCAGTTGGCGCAGTGGACAGGTGTCCGCCCACTGTTTCGTGGGTCCTGGGTTCGATTCCCAGCAGAAGTACAAATTACTTCCTAACGGATATTTGTGCTGGTTCTGGGTGTAATGTGTGTGTGATGTGAATGTTTCCGGCACCCACGATACAAGTATTTGAACTTAGTGTGGGGCTGTGAGTGTGAATGCGTTTGTTTGTTTTGTTTTATGGGAGCCCCCTTAATATTTTCATTTATATAATTTCATAAATGTCATTTCTAGCTTTGTATTGTAATTACATATTATATGAGGATTTGAATTCATTCGCTTATATGGTTTAGACAGTAAATGCCTCTGACAGACGGACGGACAAAGTGCTGGACGTCCCTAGTCGACTTAGAGATTTCGCTTCGCTTAATCAATTATGGATTGTATAATACATCATCTTAATTATTACAGAAGAAAGTCGTAGAACTAATTGAGCTAAGAGTTAGAACAAAAATCAGGGCTTGAGAGCCTTCTGGTATTTTACAAACAACCCTGTATATGCTGAACTGTTCGTTGGCTTATCTTCTAAGCAGCGGGTGTAAGGTTCTATTTCCGGTAGAAACACAAGGTTTCTCCTAAAGGGAAATATGTGTTTCTGGTTTTGTATGTGTGATGTCAATGTTTCCAGCACCCACGGCACGAAATTCGAACTTGGTGTGGGGCTGTGAGTGTGAAAGCATTTATGTTATGTTATCATCATAAACGGGTGAAGACGCGCGTCATGCAGCTGACATAGTCTTTAGAATTACATAATACATTTTCCTGAAAACTATTATGTTGACAGATGACTGCACAAGATTTACATACAAACGAATACATCTATTTGTTTGTTGCATTATAAATAAAATAGAGGCAATTTAAGTGCCCGTTGGCTAAGTTGGGTGAGCGTTCGCCTTCTAAGCAGGGGTATCAGGTTCGATTCCCGGCGGGAGCACAAGATTTCTCCCCAAGGAAAATTTGTGTTTCTGGTTCTGGTTGTGATTGTGTGTGTGATGTGAATGTTTCCGGCACACAAGTCATTGAACTTAGTGTGGGGCTCTGAGTGCGAAAGCGTTTATGTTTATGTTTTAATAAGGAAAAACTGCTGTTTATTTAATTTGAGGAAATATAGTGAAACAATTGATATTGTAATAATTTATTTTACCCACAACGTGGTGACGACACAACATTTACTCATCCTCGAAGAAGAGTTATGTTCAAGAGTGGGAAGGATAATAGTGAATAATGGACTCTTCACTAACTTTTGATTCACCCTACTAATATTATAAATGCGAAAGTTTGTGTGTGTGTATGTGTGACTGTTTTTTACCACATATCTCCGTAAGTACTTAACCGATTTTAATGAAATTTGGAACGTAGGTGGCTTATACTCTGGATTAGGACATAGGCTACTTAAATCATCATCAGCGGGCGAAGCCGCGGGCCTCAACTAGCGTTGTAATAAGATTCGGCAAGATCTTTTGTTTTTCATTAAGAATTCTACGTTCGATGACTTACGATGTTCCGGAGACATTCATATTACACACACAGATATACCCAGGATATACTCTTAATTTGAAGACTCCCAGATTATATGTCTTAGTTGAGTGAAAGCGTTCGCCTTCTAAGCAGGTTCGATTACCGCCGGGAACACATTGTTGCTCCACAAGGAAAATTTGTGTTTCTGGTTCTGTTTTTTTTTTTTTTATTTGTGACAGGCTAGTGTTTGATCACTATCTCACCTAATGGTAAGTGACGATGTGATCGAAGCTGGTAAACACACTAGACCTGGAATACGCAGGCTCTCAAGGATAACTGCCGGAACACCGTATTTGGCTTGGTTGTGATTCTGTGTCTGATGTTGGAGGCATTCACGCCTCCAACACCCATGACTCAAGTCAACTTAGTGTGGGGCTGTGAGTGTGAAAGCGTTAATGTTTATCATCGTTCCCAGGTACTCGCTAGTTTTGCGCTGACGGAGCTGGCGCACGGCTCAGACGCTCGGCTGATGCGTACCACCGCCACTTACGACCCCAGAAGCAAGGAGTTCGTGGTCCACACGCCGGATTTCGAGGCAGCTAAATGCTGGGTTGGTAATCTAGGTAAAACTATGTGGATTTTTATTTGTGTTGTCAAATCTGAACATTTTTTTTTCTCGATAGGCAAGCATTTGACCTCTATCTCACGTGATGGAAAATGACGGATGTGAAGTTGGAGCATGCTTACCCAGAAGATACCTGTTCACTCAAGATGTAGAGACTCCCAGATTGTACTTATTGGGAAACACAGTCTCGGGCAAATAATTCCATTCCTTAGCAGTACGTATAATAAATGTGGAAGCAAAACGCTTCTTACGCAGCCTTGGAATATCAACCATAAATCGATGTCGCGTGGCTGATTGTCTGGTTGTCCGATGGTAAAAGGAGGATGGGGGAATTAGATCATGCAATTCCGTGGCACACTCTCCGAAATGTATCCTATAAAAGACCGATTTATTTTATATGATAAATAGACAAGCATTTGACCACTATCGCACCTGATGGAAAGTGATGATGCGACATTTATTCTGCCGTTGGCTTAGTTGGGTTCGCGTTCGCCTTTTAAGCAACGGGTACCGGGTTCGAGTCCGTGTTTCCAACACGTTTTCTCCCCAATGGAAATTGTGTTTCTGCTTCTCGGAAATATTCACATCACACCCAGAAGCATATACGCAATAATAGTGGATACCGATCCACGATACAAATCTTCGAACTTAATGAGAGGTCACGACGATTTGTATCGTAGTGTGAATCACTCACGGAACCAGCACGTATTTCCCTTGGGGAGAATAATTGTGTTCGAACCGGGAATCGAATCCGATACCTGCTTCGCAGGCTAAACTTTGTCAATCAGTTACGATCGACCAGCCGGAGCTTTGAGTGTTGGCATTTGTAAGACAGAATAATTGATTACACCTTTTTTTAAACGTGGGATAATTTATCAACCTATCACACCTGCTTATCATTTAAGAAAAATTACTTAATAGTTGTCTAAAATCTTAATAAATTATTATGAGGAAAATCTTTATTAAAATGTTCTTTTAAACAATTTTGTTATCATTTGATTATATTTTATAGCATAAGTCATGCTAGACAGAACTGCAGGACTAAATTTAGAAAGGAAAAATTATCGCTTGAGGCTGGGATTGAACCCCCCATTGAGTGTCATGCTCTACCCGCTGAGCTACCCAAGCCCTGCCTGACGTGACGAAATTATCCTGTCACTATTATTAACGTCTTATGGAGATGTGTAACGCATTCTACCGAAACAGTTTGAAACTACTACGTCCAACGAGTCTGACAATGTAGTTAGCGATATTTTTTTCTTACAGGGCCTCGGTCACAGACGTATGGTCGCAAGTCTATCTTACACACAAACTTTCGGATTTATAATATTAGTAGGAAGTAGGATTAATTGCAGAGACAAATCCAACAAATCAAGGTTATAAAAATCGGTTCATTTTTCTTGAGTTATAAATAGTGTAACTAACCCGATATCGTTTTATAGAGATAACTTTTGTTAAACCACTCAATAACTTGTAACTATCCGTTATCTAATCTCAACAACTATTTTGTTTAAAAGTTAAAAGTACAATAAATTCAAGTTTCTGATAAGTTAGTGAATTGTATGAGATAACACAGTTACTAACGTAATATGTAAAGCACATTCATAAGATGGAAGGTTTATGACTCTGATTGATATCCAAATTGAAGGAGTAAATTGAGTTTTTTTTAATGCTAAATACTTGACTGCTATCGCACCTGATGGAAAGTGACGATGCGGCTGAAGATGTAGCATGCTTGATCAGAAGATACCTTTTCGCTCGTGACTTGAAGACTCCCAGATTATACCGTTCGGGGATCAAATACGAGGGCAATGAGTTCCATTCCTTCGCAGTACCGAAAATAAACGTAGAAGCGAAACTCTCCGAGTGAACTAGAGGTATGTTAACTAAATATGGATGACGAAAAAAAAAGTTTAATACACAAATATACACATTATGACAAAAAAACATTCATATCAAAATATAACTAGTGATAGACCGCTTCAGTCTGAGGGAAGGCCTATTACTAGGCGTGCCCCGCGGCTTTGCCCGCGTTAATTAAGTTAAAAAGTAGCCTATGCGTTATTTCGGTAGGTACCTTAACTATCTACATTCAAAATGTTATCAAAATCGGTTTATTCGTTACGGATATACGTGGTAACAAGCATTCACACACACGCAAACTTTCACATTTATAATATTAGTAGGGTTGTGAAAACTAATTTTACCAAAGCCAAGACTGAACGGTCGACGAGTATCGGTACAGTTTGACGTTTTACGTTTGACAGTTTGTCTTGTTGTTAGATGGTAAAACGGGCATGGGGGAATTAATTCGTGTAAATGTTATTTTTATCTTTATCTTTGAGCTTGTTTCCGTGATTTGAGCCAATAAACGTGACCGAATTATGTCACTTATAAATGTTTATCTATGTTAAGCATTTTTGCGGAAATCAAGTATTTTTATCAGTGATATTGATTAGGGACGACCTTGTAATACGATGAAGCACTACAAAGATATGTTTAATACATCTGTGTGAGTGTCGTAGCTGTGCTCATCCATATTGGAATTCTGATAAAAACACACTTCGATCGTTATAATTTTTTTTACAGTTTTAAAAAAATATGAAAGAATGAACCGACGAGTTTTTTGCCAGATTCTTCTCAAAATTTGCGAATCTGGCAGTAGATTCATTAACTTTCATGAGTGTTCCTTTGGGGCCCATGGAAATAAACGATTTTGATTTTCAACCGACTTCAAAAAAAGGAGGTTCTCAATTGAATTGTATGTTTTTTTTGTATGTATGTTATGCGATATCACCGCCAATTATGAATCGATTTTGATTATTATTTTTTTGTTTGGTAGAGTATACTTCAGAGGTGGTCCCATATAAATTTTATCATAATCGGTCAAGCCAAAACCAAAACATAATTGGCATTTTTTTTTGTATACCTTGTTAGGTGAATTTTGATGATTTTTTTTATTTGATAGCTAGTGCTTCCCATGCAGTCCCATTTTAATTTGATTAAGATCTGATCAGTAGTTTTTGAGTTATCCTCAATAATGCGTATTTAATTGATTTAATCTGATCATGGGTTCTGAAGATAAAGCGTTGAAGTCGGATTTTTAAGCTTGCGTTTTAATTATCATGCCTTATCTTCTCCTTCTAGGTAGGACTTGCACACACACACTGCTATTTGCCCAGCTTATAACGCCAGATGGGACCAACCATGGCTTGCACGGCTTTGTGGTGCCCATCCGAGACCCTGCTACCCTGGAGACATATCCTGGGCTCATTGTTGGTGATATGGGGGAGAAGATCGGTGTCAACGGAATTGATAATGGGTAAGTTTAAAACACAGTACACTTTTTAACTGAATTCAAAAAAGGAGGTTTTAATTCGACTGTATCTAAAATAAAACCGGCTAAGTGCGAGTCGGACTCGTGCACGAAGGGTTCCGTACCATTATCTATAAAAAATCAAGTTTGTTGTATGGGATATTAAATATTTATTTTATTTTATTTTTAGTATTTGTTGTTATAGCGGCAATAGAAATACATCATCTGTGAAAATTTCAACTGTCTAGCTATCACCGTTCTTGAGATACAGCCTGGTGACAGACGGACGGACGGACAGCGAAGTCTCAGTAATAGGGTCCCGTTTTTACCCTTTGGGTAAGGAACCCTAAAAACGTTTGCTACCTCAGAACTTTTTTCTAGGTGTACCGATTTTGATGATTTCTATCTGAAAGCTGGTGCTTGTGGTCCCATTTAAATTTGATCAAGATCTGACCAGTTGTTTTTGGGTTATCCTCCATTTTTTTTATTCATTCTATCTGATCGAGGGTTCCGAATATAAAGTGGTGAAGTCGGTTTTTTTTAGTTTTTTTTATGTAGCATTGTGACGCATGCCGGATACAGTTAATAATAAATATAGGCTTAAAAAAAAAAACTAACTGAATTAATTTATCATAAATTATATTGTATTTTTTCTACGCTCTGTACACAAAGGTGGGAAATATAAAAACGTTATCTCTTAAATTTAAAGTTGCTTATTGTTATGATTATTACATTTCCGGTGTTATGACTTTAATTGATGTATATATTATGTCTTTCTGTGGTATTGTAGCTCCTATACGGCTGGACCGATTTTGATTGAGTTTTGGTAAAAATCGGTGCAGCCGTTTTCCAGATAGTATATAAATATAATATAAATATAAACGGGGATCTTTATGTTATGTTTAAATTTGAAGAGGTTTTTAAATTGTTGTTTAAGATATACAAGCTTAATGCGCCCGCGGCTTCGTACGCGTCTCATTAAAAGTGTATAGCTATAAAAAAAAAACCATTAACTAAACTACCTCTCTTTAAGTCTTAGACCAGTGTGTGTTACCAGTGATGACATATGGTACAGAAACTTAGCCTCTTACTGTGGGCCTTATAAATACAAAGTTACACAACGAGCTCTAGAAAGGGCTATGCTCGGGGTTTCTCTACGAGATCGAATCAGGAATGAGGAGATCCGTAGACGAACGAAAGTCACAGACATAGCTCGGCGAATTAGCAAGTTGAAGTGGCAATGGGCAGGACACATAGTACGTAGAACAGATGGCCGATGGGGCCGAAAGGTTCTGGAATGGAGGCCACGGACTGGCAAGCGCAGTGTCGGAAGACCGCTCACAAGATGGACGGACGACATAGTGAAGGTCTTTAGGGGAGGCCTATATTCAGCAGTAGACTTCTTGCGGCTGAGATGATGATGTTTAAACTATCTCTCAGCCAAATTTTACAGAAATCTTTTCAGCGTGACGACTTTTTTCGTGTGTAAATATTTCCCGCACTCACGAACTAAGTGTAGAGCTACGAGTGTGAAAGCGAATGTTTAAAAAAAAAATTGCGTCGAGTACCTGTGGCTTATTATAAAATTGACAGCATTCAGTCTTGAATGGTGTAAAAAACACATAATTTGCTTGTTTGTTTAACTTTACCAGAACCTCTACTGTTGTTTCGGATTTAAAACAAAAATTTCGTTTTCAAAGTTTGTATGACTTGCCTACATTCATTCACGAACTATTAACGGTTAATAATCCACCATCCTACTAATATTATAAATCCGAAAGTTTGTGTGTAAATGTGTAAGTATGTGTGTTCCCACTTCACGCTTTAATGGCTGTTCGGATTTGAATGAAATTTATAATGTAAATAGCTTGTACCTAGGATTAACACATAGGCTACTTTTTAACTTGATAATAGCGGGCGAAGCCGCGGGGCACGGCTAGTTATTATATATTAGCACTCGAAAAATCTCAAGTTATAAAAAATAATACAAAACAGACAAATCATACTCCGACAATTTGGTTCTTCGGAGATGACAGTATTTATGCGAATCTGGAAATTACAGTCATTCGGGAGTGCCGCTTTGGGGCCCATGTGAATAAATAATTAAAGTGAAAACTTCTTTAGCGGCGCTGCGCACTTTTTCATCGGCGTCATCTGATGTAACCTGATCGAAAATTCGTAAGACGGAAAATTAGTAAGACGAAGGAGAGGAAGTAATATCCCCCTCTCTTTCTACCGCGCGGCGAAAAATGTTCAAGTTTTCACTTCTCCCAGAGTTCAACCCGTTGTTTTGATTTTGATTCATAATTATTTCTAATCGTAAGCTAAGCCGGTATTCGTATCTAGTATATAATATCTGATAATAGTTGCAGTGATTGATCCAGCCTTATCATCGAATTATTCGATTAAACATTTTATGTACTACACAAATCATTAAAACAATAACATAATCTTCGATATACGTGTATTAATAAAAAGTAAATTATTGTAGACCTATTATCATTACCATAATTTAGATAATTATCTCTATTATAATTTAGATTTGTTGCTGTTTTTAATCTTTATTGTTTTTTACCTAACTTAAGTGACGTAAGTGTTCATGAACGGTGGAATTTCTGATTAAACTTTACGTACTTGTAGTTACTGATAAAATAATTTCAATACATACCATGTATAAGCAACCTAGAGCTAAATGTACTTCATGCACTGGGGAAATTTAATTATTTCTTGTGACTATGCAAATATATGTAGAGACGCTAATAACTCGTCCCATTCAGTTACGACAAAAGGCATAAAAATATTCGCTTCTTATATAACATAAACGCTTTCACACTCACAGCCCCACCGTGACGCTATGTAAATATATGTAGAGACGCTAATAACTCGTCGCATTCAGTTCCGACAAAAGACATAAAAATATTCGCTTCTTATATAACATAAACGCTTTCACACTCACAGCCCCACCCTAAGTTCGATGACTTGTGGTTGCCGGAAATATTCACATCACACAATCACTTGAACCAGAAGCACAGATCTCCCTTGGGAAGGAAAGTTGCACTCCTGCCGGAAATTGAACCCAGGACCGACGCAGAAAAGTAAAGAGTCTATTACTATGTACCGCCAACACTTTTCTACCATTGTTCCAGGTTCATAATGTTCAACCAGTACCGGATACCCCGAGAGAATCTGCTGAACAGAACAGCTGACGTCACGGAGGACGGTACTTACGAGAGCTCCTTCTCAGACCCCTCGAGGATGCTCGGAGCAGCGCTAGAGAACCTATCAGCAGGTAACCATTGACAACAGAGGATATCAATATTTTTAGAGTGAAAACTTCTTTAGGCGCGTTGAGCACTTTTTGAGTGAACAAAAAGCGTGAAACTCGCGAAAAGTGTATACTGTGTATTTATATATATATATATATTACATAGTTTTCACTTCTATTGACAGTCCCCAAAAACTACCCCGCATGTTTTTTTATTGTTTTAGTTAACGATCTACCAATGCATGGTTCGCGCTCAAAAATATCTATGGAAATAGTTCGGTTATAGACGACAAAACGAATGATAAGCGACAAGCCCGTCTCGCTTTTATTTTAGGCTCATAGTTTGTTGTCATTTTTTCAGCTTCGATCTCATCGTCACTGACCATCAGGTGAGTTAGTGGTCAAACACTAGCCTGTCAAAAAAAAAAAAAAATTGATGACAGTAATTTTACAATTTCAGAAGTATTAAAATTTGTATCTACAGCTTGAAATGTCACTAGAATGTAAAAGTTATTGAGTCCAATTTTTTTTTATATACATGTCTCAAAATACTTTCACACTCACAGCCCCACACCTATTTCCATGTCTGGTGTCGTGGGTGCCAGAAACATTCACGTCACAATCACAACCAGAACCAGAAACACAATTTTTCCTTAGGGGGCAAACTTGTGTTTATACTCGGAATCGAATTGTATAGCGCTTTAATACGAAACTGAAATGCGTGTATAATTCCCTTTTTTATGTTAGGTAAGTTATTTGACCGCTATCTCATCTGATGGAAATTCATGATGCCGCCGTAAGATGGAACATGCTTGGCTAGATACCTATTCACTCTAGACTTGAAGACACCCAGATTGTACCGTTCAGGGAATAACGCAGGCGATGAGTTCCACTCCTTCGCTGTACGGATGATGAACGTAGATCGAAACGCTTCGAACGAACTGGAAGTATGTCAATCATAAATGGAAGACGTTTAACAGTTTGCCTTGTTGTTAATTTAAAAAAACAACGGGTTGCACTCCGGGAGTGCCGCAGAAGTGAAAACTTGAACATTAACGTTGTAAACAGCAGGCATACATTTTCGCTACGCGGTAGAAAGAAAAGGGGATATTACTTCTACTCTCATCGAAAATTCGTAAGACGGAGCTTACGAATTTTCGATCAAGTCACGTGTCCTGACGCGAGTTTAACATTTTTACCCATCCCAAAAAAGTGCACAACGAAACTAAAAAAGTTTTAACTTCAAAAAAAATACATACAGTCGAATTGAGAACCTCCTTTTTTTAAGACTGTTGAAAATATATCATCTCATGTACTTGTATTACTAAGTATTACTAATTAACGTTTTAATTATGATCCGCAGGTCGTATAGGCATAATGCAAGAGAGTTGTCACTCCATATCCAGCGCGGTCGCGATCGCCGTTAGATACGCGGCGACGCGAACGCAGTTTGGCGAGAAAGATAATGAAATACCTCTAATAGAGTATCCTTTACATGTAAGTAATAATTTATCCTCCATTGACCATTTTTTTATGTACGATAGGCAAGCTTTTGACCACAATCTCACCTGATGGAAAGCGATGATGCGGCCGAAGATGTAGCACGCTTGTTTAGAAGGTACCTATTCACTCTTGACTTGAAGATTCCCACTGTTTGGGAACAAGGACGAGGGCAATGAGTTCCACTCCTTCGCTGTACGGATGATAAACGTAGAAGCGAAACGCTTTGAGCGAACCGGAGGTATGTCAACTATATATGAATGACGCTTGACAGTTTGTCTTGTTGTTAGATAGTAAAACGGGCGGAATTAGACCTTTCTTTTTCTTTCTCTGAACATTTTATGTATTTTATTAATACCACAGCTCTTAGTATTTTTTTTCATTTTCTATCTACGAACCGATTGCATATATTTCCCAAAACTTAATTATCATAACGACAAAGTTGATTTATTATATTTAGTGTTAATCCCGATAAGGTTTTTAAGCTTCAAGCTGAATGCGTGCACGCTGATTTCCCTTACCAAGGGACATTTGTGCTTCTGGTTGTTGATTGTGTGTGTGATGTAAATGTTTTTGGCACCCACGATACAAGTCTATGAACTTAGGAGGGTTTGAGTGTGAATGCGTTTTTTGTTAGTATTGTCTACTTACTATCAATTAGATTTCTATTAGTGTTTTTTATTTCGGTTTGCAGCAATGGCGGTTATTTGGCTATGTAGCGGCAGCGGTAGTCTTCAGAATGTATATAGAAAATTTCACACAGTCGTACCTCAGTATTGTAGAAAAATCAAACGCTGGCCTCAAAGTTGACGATTTGGTGAGTATACATTTTTAATCTAAAATCCGAGATCTTCGAAAATATTTGGTGGCGTTCGCCTTCTAAGCGGGGTTCGCCTTCTATCGGGTTCGATTCGCGGCTGAAACACAAGTTTACTCCCCAAAGGAAATTCGTGTTTCTGGTTCTGGTTGTGATTTTGTGTGAGATGTGAATGTTTCCGGCGCCCACGACACAAGTGGGGCTGTGAGTGTGAAAGTGTTTATGTTACTTATCATGATTAGCTTTTCATGGGAACAATAATATTCCCCTTTTTCAAACAACAAATTTATATCTCACCACGTACGCTGGAGATATGTGGGATCCACGAAGTAGAAAAAGTCACAGGGAACCAAAACACGCAATTTCGATTACTTGGATACCAAAACTATATCCTAAATAAATAAGTATTCGTTACTACAGGATTTAATAAAAAATATTCAATTATCTTTTCTTGAGTTGAAGTATGAACAATAGTAGTGTTCAAAAGACCCAGTCTTGCTTTATGTAGGTAGTTTTTTTTGCTAAATATGCAAGTATTGGATTGCCCTGAATGTTGTAAAATGTATTGTCCAGAGCGAGGCGGTGTCTGAGATCCACGCGATGGTGTCGTGCAGCAAGCCGCTACTCTCGTGGAGCGTGTTGCACGCCGCACAGCAATGCCGCGAGGCGTGCGGTGGCCATGGGTATCTTAAGGTAAGTCTCCTAAATCAACACTTTTATTAGACACGGTACAGGCGACTCATGTCTTAGCCTTTGGCATTTATCTAAGGCATGACCATGCTTTGGGAGGCTAGCAGATCTTCGTACATCAAGTGTAGGTGATTATGCAAGGGCAACCATAGCCGCAGCATCCTCCGCAGCAACTTCCGCTGCATTCACCACTAGATAAACCAAACATGGAAATTTAGAAAGGAAAAAGAAATTAGCTGTAAAATAAAACACAAAACAAATCAAGGTAAGTCACACAAATTAACCAATTAAAAATAAACTAAAAAAGTATTTAAGTGGTAAATTTAGATAGGAAAATTGTGTTTATTTTAAAATAAAATACAAAAACAAAACAAAGTAAAACACCTTAACTAACACTATGTGAAGTAAAAAAGTATTTAAGTAGTAAATTTACAGAGGAAAATATTTAAAAAAAGTTTTGATTTTTAAAATAATACATAAAACTAAACTGGCAGGTAATAAAATAATCATAATAAATATAAAAATTATTAACATATAATATACATTACTTGTCAATTGCGAAACACGCAGCACTGTGCTGCGGAAACTAGGTCTACGCAGAGCTGCTTTTCTGTGATCTGTGCCTGGATTCCCGTATCAGCAAGCGTATTCTTGATCAACCTTAATTCTACAGTATATTTATTATATCCAACTTAGATCTATATTTATTTCACAGAGTGCGAATCTAGGCGACATTAGAAGCAATCACGAGCCAACCGTCACATATGAGGGGGACAACACGGTACTCTCGCAACAATCCTGCAACTGGCTTCTACGGCAATACGAGACGGCCATGAGTGGACACGCAGTTGACTCACCTTTGGGCACTGTAACCTTCCTAAAAGACTATAAACAGATCACAGCACAGACTTTTAAATGCACGAGTACAGAGCAGTTAAAGTGTCGACAATGTGAGTTTGAATTTTATCTCTTAGATATAGAGTCCATAATAGTAGCATAACATGGTTGCGACATATGAAACTGCTTTGGAGTTGTGGTATTCCTAAAGCAATATAATCAGATCAGGGAGCGCAGTTTCAGCTGTACAAACAGAAAAATTAAGTGTTGAATATGTTTGTTTTTGTTTTATTTACTAGGTTCAAAATGAACTAATCATGTTTTGGTAATGAGTCAAATCTATGGTTATAGAATGATTACAAAAAAGCTGAGAGTCATGAATATTATCCGGGAGTCTTTAAGTCACTAGAGAACAGGCGTCTTCTAAACAAACGTGCTTCTTTAACTTTCAAAATTATATTGATCGGAATGGAAGAACTAGATTCTTCTCTATGGATCAACAATATGTTATGTTGTGAATTAAGAAACTAGTGTTAACCCGCGACTTCACCCGCTTCAATCAAGTCAAAAAAAGTTAATGTGTTGGTTCTAGGTATAAGCTATTTACATTTAGATTTCATTTAAATCCGTTCAGCCGTTTCAGGCGTAAAGAGAAAACTAGGTGGTAGTCTAATAGGCAATGTTTTGGTATAATTCCTGTGGTTTATGATATTTTAAAGAAGATTCCATTTTTGAGCGTTACTTTTTTATTTCAGTTATAATTTCTACATACAAATGGCTAATCTGCTACCTCGTAAAGGAAACGCACAAGAAATACGAGTCGGAGCTGGCTAAAGGAGTGTCTAAATTCGAGGCGCGAGCCAGGTCTCAGGTGTATAAAGGAAAGGAACTAACTAAAGTATATGCGGAGTACCTCGCGATCATATACAGCATGGAGTCTATGGATAAGAAGGAACAGTCATTGCAACCAGGTACGTGTTTTACAGACTATACAGAATTTTGAGATCGTATTGTGTGACCAAGTCTGAAATTTTGAGACAAGTCGTGTAAACACGACAATTTGACGACCCAATTAAACAGTGGGTTGGCCTCTGCCCGCTTCGCCTTGGGTTCAGGGTTCGATTCCCGGCAGGAGCAATTTGCCAAGGGGCACTTCTGCTTCTGGTTGTAGGTGTGATTGTGTGTATGATATGTTATTTTTTTCTGGGACCCACGATGCTAGTCTTAGAACTTAATGTGGCCTGTGACTGAAAGAAAAGTTTTCAATAATACATTCCTGTACAAGTCTTGATTCTCGTTAACAACAAAGTTTAATAATGTCTGTTGGTTGAAAAGCAATCGGTTCGATTTTCCGTCCAAATAAGAATGAAACAAATAATTTTGTTTTTATAATCTTTTTTTCCTTTCACACTCACAGACCCATATTAAGATCTAATACGTGTATCGTGGGTACGCAAACATAAACAAAAGTCGTGTTCGATGACTTGTATTGTTAGTACCGTAAACACCCACATAACACGAACATTAAATACAAGTTAATTTATTTCCAGTTCTCCGCAAGCTATTCCACCTGTACAGCCTCTGGTCCCTCGACCAGCATCTAGTGGAACTTTACCAAGGAGGCTTTGGTTCAGGCGAGGCTCTCGCTCGGCTGCTTCGAGAGGCCGTCACGGAACTCTGCGCAGATTTGAAGGGCGAGGTCGTTAGTGTGGTCGATGCGCTTGCGCCGACGGATTTCGTCTTGAATTCTGTACTGGGGAAGAGTGACGGAAAGGTATGATATTGGCCTCGATTCTGATGTCACACACTCAATTAAATTTAAACTATTCCTGTCTTTTACAAAATAGGAACACAAGACAGAGATAGCATACTGCTGTGCTGTCAAGTTAGTCATAACTTAGATGTCTATGCAAGCTTAGTCGAGTATGTGTTGTATTGGTGTTGACTAAAAACAAGCGCCTTTCTGCTTCTGCTGTTCATATTTTAATTGATAAACTAGCGTGACAGTTCTAAAATCTCTGTCTTGTGTTTTATTTTGTAAGAGACAGGGATAGTTTAAATTTAATTTAGTGAGTGTACATCAGAATCGAGGCCATTGTATAATTAAGAATTCTTTCGTGTAATATCTTAAACTTTAACAGCATATTTGTTACATACAATTCTGGTAACTACGTGTCACTATAAAAATTAATAATTTAACCATCACCATCTCGGATATCCTTATCTTCAGCATATGTGGTCCGCAACAACATGACTGTATTCTTCATTCATCTTTATGAGCCATTATTTCCAAACTACTTTCTTATTCATGCTCTTTGCTAAATTAATTTCTACCAATTCAACTATACATTTCTTCCGCAGCTATATCAAAACCTCCAGAAGACGTTCTTCAGTCATCCAGGGACATTCGAACGCGCCTCGTGGTGGCGAGAGGTGGTCAATATACCATCATCCAAGCTGTAACTAGCGTTAGCCAATGAGAAGAAATGAGGGTATCGTCAGCGAACGCGGGTAAAACATGGAAGAATTTCTTCAAAGGAGTTTAATGATCATTTTGACCCAAAATTACGTACAGAACTGTGTCGGAACTACTCGACAGTACTTGGAACTCATGTATTCTACTATTACTATTCTATTATCGAACATCTAGGCAGACGGCAATGCGGCATCCTCTAATGATGAAAATACTTACCATTCATGCGAAGCGTTTCGCTTTCACTTTCATTATGATACCTGCAACAATAACTGCAAAAGAATGGGACGCCCTGCCGTGTACTGTATTTCCCGAGATGTATAATATGGCCTAGTTCGACATGACAGTGTATAAGTATTTACTGAGCAAGCGTGCTCCAACCTCGACTGCACCGACGCTTTCCATTAGCTGAGATTGTGGTTAAATGCTCGCTTAGTTTCAGATAAAAAAGTCTGGATCATTTTCAAAAATTTTTGCACGTCATTTTGTTTATGGGCGAAGTATAAAGCGCAATCGCTCCGCCTACCGCGGCACAAATTTCGTTGGGTCATTTTCGAGCGCTAATAATACTTCCATGTTTTTTTATTCGCGTTTACTAGGTGTTATATGAATGAATTTACTAGTATCTGCAATGTCAGGCCAAATAATATGTGATGATTAATAAGTGGAATTATTGAAGATGCCATTTTGATTTGCTCGTCTTTAAAGATGTATGTTCGGAATAGAGACGTTGATATCGGCTGGTGATAATTAGATGTATTTTTAATCAGAAGAAGTTTATTGGTGTCATTTTTTCAATATTAGAGTCATAGTTTACTGTATCGCCGTTTTTTTTATCTATACAGGCCATAATTAACAGCGGCAACGTTTGATCTCTTGATTTAAGTTTAGTCTCTACACTTCTACATTGAATGTATTGGATTAATTTTCTGGAAAAAGCTTTATGAGCAGAGAAGAAGATCGAAAGGAAATTTGTGCTTCTAGTTTCAGGCGTGATGTTGTTATTCAAATGTTTTTGCTCGAGATGCAAGTTTTCAAACGTATTTCGGAGCTGTGAGGATGCTATTTCATTATAGATTGTTATTCTTTTCGTCCGAATTGATCCTGTGTGGTTCAAACTATAATGTCAAAATGATACGTTGATGAAGCGAAGTGCTAGTATAGCCTAGGCATATTAGTAGAAGGTACTATTACTGCTGACAATATTATTAGCTTCATTGGTTTTTTATACAAGCTAATAGGCATCCATAAACTGCCAGCTAGCGTAGTTCCTTGCGGGTCTTACGTAGCAGTGGGTATCGGGTTCGATTGCCGGTAGGGCACACGAGTTTTCACCCAAGGGAAATTTGTGTTTCTGCTTCTGGTTTGATGTGAATGTTTCCTGCACCGGTGATACAAGCCTTATAACATGGCGTAAAACTGTAAGTGCAAAAATAATAACAACACTCTTAATACTTCTCAATTTACTTCATCTGATTAATTATAAAAAGTTTAAAACCGCGTTCAATGTGTTCCAGAAAGATATATTTCATGAACTAATCTCTACTAAAAGTGTCTGATTAAAAAGCCACAAATTACATGCGTAAGGTTTTATTATAAAAAATGCGTATCAAAATATCCTGGTCACAGCACCAAAATAATAATTTTATTCTAAATAATACTTTCATTCATAAACATATAGTTTAAAGTAATGTAGTATAATGATAAATTATGCATTTAAAGCGTTTATCTATCGTACAAAGTATGTACCTACATATATTTTAAGTTAATGTTACATTGTTCCATGCAACCTCATATTTTTTGTATTTAATAGCATTTTTTAGATGTCATACTTTTGAAGTATTATTTTTAGATGTTTCTAAGACAGCATATTATTATTATTCTATTATAATTGAATCACTGCCCAGTGTAAGCGAAATAATTATAATAATAAGTTAGTTGAATTATCGCTAGAATTTCACTATGGGTGTTTATTTTTAATAATAATTTCTATTTGTTAGTAAACATTATTAATTTAATCATGATTTTGGTATGTTTTTAATAATCAAGAATTGTTATTTTTGGTACTGGAATGTTAGTTTGTTCATAATCTCTTAAATCTATTTCGTTTTACATTAACTTTTAAGGTATGTGAGAATGTGTTTACATTGCACAATATTTTTGTCTTGTGTCAATTCTTATTTTAAATGGATTATGTACTACAACGGCGAATGTTTTTTTCTTTTTTTATCAAATATGATATATCAATCTTATATCTCTTAATTGTATATTGTAGGATGTAAAACAAGGGGTACTTTTTTAGTATATTCGAATCCGAATTATCTATTATTTGGTTATTATCTCAGTTATTACTCCATTATTGATACACCAGCATATTTCAATTATATTTTATTATTAAAGCCTGACTTCAGATATTCACAAATAATGTAATACTTTATGGATTCCGTAATTATGTTATTGCTTATTATTATGTAATGTTATATTAAATAATAAAACAATTAAATATACTTCAATCAGATTGAAGCTCGATTTGACAATCATGAGATTCCATTTTAAAGTATTGATCAAAAACGAGATTTATATTATAATTATTATCATACATGATTAACCTTGTCTGTAGTAGAATAAATATTTTTTTATTATTATTTTAGGTAATTAATAATTTAAAAAAATGTGTATAAGTATATAAGATTTATTTTGAATAATACTATTTTTTCTGTATATCAAAATATTTTTCTGCTTTTTTAAATCTTATCATATTACCTAGTTCAGGGGTCGGGAACCTGCGGCTCGCGAGCCACATGCAGCTCTTTGGATGTGAAGCTGCGGCTCTTAAGTTCCACACGCAAATTATTTATTAAAAAAAACATTTAAAAAAACGTTCTGAATCGATTAACGAGGATTAGACACTATTTCTATCGAGCTATTAACAACCCTTCAAAGGTAGCAAAAAAGTACATTTATACAGTTGAAACAAGTAAATTATGGGATGATATAACTAGGTATAGCGCGTGCATAGCGTTTTCTATACGATACTCGTAGTACAGCAGGTATTATTGTTGGCATTAAGGATTATTGTAGACAAGAAAAATTTTTGTGGCTCTATAAAACTATGGAATTTTGTAAATTGTAATTTTTGACTCTTCCGAATCAAAAGGTTCCCGACCCCTGACCTAGGTGAATTCCGATTGTTCTAGTACAGACAGAATTCGTTGCATTAGAATATGCAGGCCCTATATTTGTTATATACTAGTTAATATTATGTAATTTCTTATTCCTGACGTCCACTTGAGATAGCGTATAACACAAGTCTTTTATAAGACCTTCACTTGGCCTATATAATTATGTATTTAAAAAATATATTTGAAAATTTCAGTATTGTAAATAATATAATAATCATATCTATTTTGAATAGTTATATAAATCTGAATTTTAAATTGATCGGTGTGAAGTTTAATATAAATGTTAGATCTATCGAATTATTATGTACTATTAAGGTTCTTGTATCTAAATTTGTCCGTATCAGGATAGGATGTTAGATAAAATATTTTACATGAAGGTTATTTCTTGAAAGGGACTAATTGATATGCAATAATTTATTCAATAAATTACATTACAAGAAAAATGGTACAGAGTTCTTCATGAAATGCTTTGATACTTCCAAAAAGTTAAAACGTTTGTCGCAAGATAATAACTGCCTTGTTTGGCACCTGTATCAAATGCATATAGTTTGCCATCAATTGAAAAACGATTGATATATTTCAAGGGTGGTTTTTATAAAGAGTTTAAACTGAAACTGGTTTATTGTTGATTTACGAGTAATCTTACTCGGATAATTTCGTTCAAACTTAATTGCTGTACTGATTATGTAAATTGTACAAAGTATTTTGTAAAAAACCAGAAACCTCTTGGCAACCATTGAGACAAACGTCTTTCATGGTACTATTGCAAATTCCTAATTTAATAATAATTAATAATAATTATTTTTAATAATTTTAAAAATATAATATAGTTTTATCATCGTATCATCATAAAGCAGAATACATCATCTTTATTATTACGGAAAATATAGCACGCAAAAAAAAAAGACTTAAAAGCTCTATGAGCTAAGGTTTAGAACTAGAGTCAGGGTCTGAGGGCTTTCTGGTATTTTATCAATCTATCCGTCTATCGGTTACTGCCGCCGACCTATTTTATTCAAATCAAAGTGCCAGTATTGGTTGAAGTAAAGTTTCCTTTCTGTCGTCTGAGGTTGCTTTAGATACAAGGACTATGAGCTGATTTCCAATGTCGAATGCTCCGATGTTTTCCCGCTAGTTTCAAGAAGGCAAACGGCCACCCAACCAAGCCAAAGGGCAGTATGTTCGAGTAAATGTATATGTAGTGTATCTAACGAAACCAATAAAATTCCGTTTTCGAGAACGATCTCGATTCGTACTACACCCCCAGGACAAGGAAGTATCAAACCCCCCGGGTCAGAATACAATACAATAACTCTTTATTGACACCAATAATAAAAAAATTACAGAAAAGAAATTACTAATAAATAGGTACAATGGGCGGTCTTATCGCTAAGAATTTAGATGTTGTGTTTAAACTCATAGTAATACTAGTGCTACTAATCTGGTGCAAAGACTTGGGATCATCTGACATTGGAAATCGACTATTTATGAACATTCTAGGACTTATTGTATTATGCTATTCCACTTTAGTGCCTTCCTCCTGTATGATGAATGTTGTAGCTCTATTGTTATAGTAATTGTAAGTCGATGTTTATGTTGAAGCGTGGACTTCTGTGCGTTTAATAAAATAAATGGATTATGAATTTAATGCGATGTTTTATTTAAAAGTAGTGGAAGGGATTTCAAGAGTAGTGGAAGGGACGATACCACACAATAAAACAAAATAATTATTATAATCAACAAATTCATAAAAATGCAATGACAACTAAAATGTATATTATAAATATTTTTATATTAATTATTTTAAAAAAAATACCAAAAACTACTGTTATCCGATTCGGTTCTGTCACAGGAAATTTTAGGAAACGTGAAATTTGGTGACCATTTATCCATTTTGGTAACCGTTTAGAATTTTTGGTGGCAGTCTAAATTATACCCATACTTTATTTGACGTTAGCCAGGCTAGAAAGCGGTATTTGTATGGAACATTAAAACTATTGCTATTCTAACCAAAAATATTGAAAGGGTTTCACAATTTTTTTCATTTCAAGTAATGTAGATATATACATAGCTTATGCACAGGATTAACACGTTACTTTTTGCCTTTTTTGTAACAGAATTCCATGTTACTTTACTGTTTTATAAAGTACTTGCTACGCCCTGCGGCTTCGCCCGCTATTATTAAGTTTATCCGTTCAGCCGTTAAAGCGTGAAGAGGGAACAAACATACACATTTATACACAAACTTTCGGATTTATAATATTAGAATGATTTTGTTTTGGGAAAGTGTAGACAATACAAAGAAAAGACATTGTTTGTTTTACATTTATTTACTGACCAAAAACACGTAACAATATGGGGTACAAACGTGAAAGAGTAACATTATGGTGTTAATTACGTGAAGAGTTTCAAAGGTGCTATATTCATAAAAGTGCAGACAAATATGCCCAAAATCCACTATTTCCAAATAACATTAAAATTTGAGGTCACTGGTTTATTTCTCCTTGATAGAGTCATGCTAGTACATGTCACCGAACCGAATGCATTCTTAAAGGTGAGGATAATAGACACAGAATAAATAATAGTAGATTCACACAAAAAGGAAGTCGGCACTGGTAGCCACAATTTGTCGCCAGTAACGATTTTATTTTTGTGTACTTTACCTACCGCCAACTTTTCATGTCAACGTCAACGCATTGGACCGGTCAGTTTTCTATTATCTGTATTTTAACCATCTTACGTGTTAGCTCTTTACTTGTCACGTAAATTGAAGGACCCTCAATTCATATGAAATGTTGTTTAGTGTAGACTAATGCTGGAATGCATCATCAGAATTCCTCGATTTCTGGTCATCATGCTCAAATAAATGCATTTTAATATTCTACAAAATGTATCTTATTCTTATGAGTATGTTAGAGAACCCTCATGTCGTTTTTAGTTAAATAATTAAATATAGTTAAATTATACAATAGTCTAATACTACAACCTTTATAAGTACTAACCGTCTGCAGTCTTCCGTTGGTAATTCGAGTTTTCAATTCAGTTTGATGCGAGATGAAGGCACTGTATTCAATGTTCAGTATCTAGGTACCTACATAATACGTTAGATCATCGTTTAACTAATATTATTACATTACAGTCAACTACAATAGAATGTCAACATGTCCTAATTTTTAAAAGCAACATTTGAGACCACTAAAATTCAAAACAGAATTAAGTATATATAATGTTTTGAATTTAATGTATTATTCTATTCGCGTCAAGAATATAGTGAGATAAAAATATTATTTAAAAAAATAGATATCGACATCGTATTGTAGGTGACTTTAAATACAATTATTTGTCATTGATGAAGACTTGTCACCTAACGTTCACATTTTCAAACTTTTCAAAACAATTTGTCACGTAATTTTATAAATATATACATAAACTTAGTATCTAAAATGATAGTCAGGAAATCCAGCTACCAAACTTCATCACTAACCTGCACTTTTCACAATAAGACTGACGTCTGTCAAAGATATGCGTTGCATCACGAGTGCATGGTCAACTAATCATGACGCGTCTAGCTCCTGCTCTAGACGTCAGGCCACAACCAAGAAAATTACTTTCAGCTGCCGGGACAGTTCGAATTATAAAGGCAAAAAGTACCCTGCTTTTACGTATAAACCACCGTTAATGGTAACGTCTTCCATTGTTAGAGAACCAGGCTGCGTATGTCTGTAAAAGATATTTGCCCCTGTACATAAGGTTCCAGAAATTTCAGTTCTCAAAGAACCCAAATTGCTTGAACCATTTGCACAGGGGCAAACATCTGTTCCAACCGTACAGAGCTTGCTTCTTCCAATGGAATGCGGTACCATGAACGCTGGTTTATACGTACAAGCAGACAACGTTTTGTCTTTATTATTCGAACTGACCCTGCTCTCTCATTCGCTTTATTGATTAAACACGTGGATAATAGGTGATATTGCAGACCACTCCGTTAGCCTTTAGCCCTAGTGACTGTAACATTCGGTGGATTAATATGACTTGGAGTAACTATCCATTTAAATTGAAGAATGTATACAATTCAAACCAATATGCCAAACAGTAAATTAGAATTTTAATGTTAAAACAATCATGAGTATTACACATTATGTTTCAATGTTATATTCGGCTCAAAACACGAAAATATCGACTTACTTTGTAGTCGACTAGTTTCGGACAAAATTAGTTGTCCTTCATCAGGATGAGTCAGACGCGCGATACGCGGACGTGCGGCTCGGGCCTCGGCGCGTGACGATTTTCGTGTTTTAAGCCGAATATAACATTAAAACATAATAGTAAATTAGAACTTGAGATAATATTTTGGTATTATGAATCTAGATTCTAGATATAATTTTGTTAATGATTTTGTCTTTCAGTGTTAGGTAAGACAATGGCCTCGATTCTGATGTCACACACTTAATTAAATTTAAACTATTCCTGTCTTTTACAAAATAGGAACACAAGACAGAGATAGCATACTGCTGTGCTGTCAAGTTAGTCAGAACTTAGATGTCTATGCAAGCTTAGTCGAGTATGTCATTGGTGTTGACTAAAAACACGCGCCTTTCTGCTGTTAATATTTTAAATGATACACTAGCTTAACAGTTCTAAAATGTATGTTATCTCTGTCTTGTGTTTCTATTTTTTAAGGGATAGGGATAGTTTAAATTTAATTAAGTGAGTGTACATCAGAATCGAGGCCAATGTTTGCGGTCCTAAAATATGTTAGAATTTATTTGTCATTTGTGTTAGGAAATAGGTTACTGTTAATGTATCCTAAACATATAATTGTCATATTTTTTTTATTTTATGGTAAAAACCAGGTATAATATAGTAGCACACACTGGTTTAACATATAACTTCAAAGTGCTTCCGTGAGAAGTGAAGTATTTAAATATTTTATTTGACGTCAATATTAGAAAAAATGTGCATTGTGTGTCTGTGTTAAATACCAATACAATATAGTAAATACTAACACAACAGAACACAACGACAAAGTTTACGAATTTTTATTCCAATTTTCTAACATTGTTTTTATAAATTGACATTCAAAACATCCAAACTAAATAGTTGCATTGCGTAGATTTCATTCGACAAACGACATACAATTTACGTCTAACGCGTACAAATTAGCTCCACGTTGACTAGTTTTTGAAACTAGAAAATATATCGAAAATGTTTGCTTCATATCTTCAAATACCTAAAATGCCATCAAATATCAAGCATCACGTGAGGAAATATGCACGAACACAAACAGGACAAAACAGCCAGTGCTTATCAAATTTAACTATTATCACTGTCTGAAACGGTAGAGCTTGTCATACGAATCACTGGATTCTGCGTGGAATCGCTAGAATCACACTCGACCATCAAGATCTCGTCCGGACTTTCGTTCCTATCGGAATTACTCTCAGTGTACGTGCCCGTAGGAGACTTATCCTCTATAACCGCTTTCAAATAAGACTCCCTGTCCATCATAGTAGTATCTCTAGCCAAAGCGAGCACATCCAATGACATCATACTTTTAGACTTCTCTGTTTTACTGATCGGCGGGTTGGTATGCTCGTAAATAACCTCACGGCTAATAGATTTAGTTCTCATCAAGTTAGAGTCGTTTTTCCAACTGTCACTGGGTGGGGTCCTAGCTTGATTGGTGCTAGTAGAAGGGGCGCTGGCGTTTCTTGGAGAACTCTCTGTGAATTTGGACCTCTTCTGCTGATTGCTTTCTTTCATCATCAGAAGTTGGTCGAGTTTGTTTATGGTCTCGTTCAGTTCTAACTGCCAAGCCTCGTCCGGTTCTATATCCTTGTTACTGGGCTTGGAAGCCAGCTCCCTGACCCTCATTCTGAGTTCTTGGAGACTGGATTCTTCGTCTAAAGTTTTGCTTTCGTCGTGTACCGGATCCCTTTCTGCTCCAACCCCTGGCTCTCTCGGTCCGACTGGTATAGAATCCTTCCCCGGGGGGTATTCTCCGCGACTTCTGTGTATCTCCTCCGATATTTCTTCCAAAGCCTTCAAGGACTTGGAGTATCTGTATTTAGCGTCTGCGATGAGACGCTGCAGTTTTTCTATCTTTTCGTTCTGAGATTGTAGCTCTTCGTCGCATTGTTTCTTCTCGTCGAAGTAGGCGCGAGATTTGGTGATATTGCGTTTTAGGTTCTCTTCTAGTTGGGCCACCTAGGAAATAATATTAAATCAAGGGATGGTAAAGTTTCAACTAAATATGGTAAGCAACGTTAATTATATATAAATTATATATAAATATTCTCTCTCTTTAGGTCTCGTTTGCACAAATATTTATTTTTATAATTATTTTTTTGATGTGATATTGAAATTTTGACAAAAACTCAAAAAAAAAAAAACTCAATATGTCATGTGCAATGCCCTAAAGAGACACGAATTGCTAAGACTACTATACTGTACATATAAAACTAAAGATATAAATATCAAACACCCAATGATTGCACGGCATCGAATAAAAATTGAAGACCAGCTAGAAATTTGTTTATAAATTCTTAACCTTTTTTTTTTTTTTTTTATTTGTGACAGGCTAGTGTTTGACCACTATCTCACCTGATGGTAAGTGACGATGTGATCGAAGCTGGTAAACACACTAGACCTGGAATACGCAGGCTCTCAACCAAGCCAAGCTCAGCAGCATTTTCCAAAAACTTATTTTTAGTTTATTAAATCTCTAATAGGCTACCGTTGGACCACTTTCTCACCTGTTTAGTGATGATGTGGGCGAGCGAGATAAATAACCTAGGTTATGTATGTTCGCATGTTTTTTTTTTTTATGCATTATAGGCAAGCATTTGACCACTATCTCACCTGATGGAAAGTGACGATGCGGCCGAAGATGTAACATGCTTGCCTAGAAGATACCTATTCACTCTTGACTTGACTCCCAGATTATACCCCTCGGGGAACAATGACGCAGGCAATGAATTCCACTCCTTCGCTGTACGGATGATGAACGTAGAAGCAAAACGCTTCGAGCGAACTGGAGGTATGTCAACCATAAATGGAGCAGCTAAGGACCATTTAGATCTTTGCGAAGGTTTTCCAACTTGAGGGCGGTAAACTATTGTAGAGCCTAACGCTACCCAGTTAGCATAGTGCATTAATTCATAACCTAAGCGCCAGCTGTATTATAATAGCAATGTAATTAAGATCTAGATTAAGAACAGTTTTATTCAGGACCGCCAGTAGTCATCTGCCGGTGCTCCAATAAAGCACGCATACTTAACTATACAAGTGAATTAAATTTACTACAAATATAGGCACCTTTTGCACTAGACCACGGATAGACATTAGTCACACCTAATAGGTGTCCTATACTATGACTACACAGAGCATTAGACTTCCTTTTATCTCTGTTTCAGCAGTTTATATTTGAATTAAGCCTAAATTGTTTTTTTTTGTAGTGTTTTCGAATTGCAATCGACCGCAGGGGTCAGGCGATACTAAGATATTATAATATCATAAATTAACTTGGCCATTTAGTATGAAATCTTTTACATAAGCGAGCGAGATTCCACAATAAAACGGAGTAATAGCGCAGGGGAGGTCCTCGGAGAGACTGATGGCTATTTCTTAGTTCATATTTTTTACCTTTCTTTTTTTTTTTTTGTGACCGGCTAGTGTTTGACCACTATCTCACCTGATGGTAAGTGACGATGTGATCGAAGCTGGTAAGCACACTAGACCTGGAATACGCAGGCTCTCAAGGATAACTGCCGGAACACCGTATTTGGCTTGGCGGCAGACTTTCAACTTGATGGTGGTAAGCTACTTTACCTTTCGATCGGCTGAGATGCAGGCGGCCGCTTTTTTCTGATGCTCACGTCCGCTTTCAGCCTTCCGCTTCTCAGCATCCATGACCTGAACATGAGAAATTCAAATGGCTAGAACATGCTCGAATTAGTTTCGAGTTTGTTGTCACTGTCTAATTCCGCAATCCTCTTTTTTTATCGAACAACCAGACGAACTGCATTGCGACATATAGTAGTCGATATTTCACTAATTTGCACAAAGCGCAGTGCTTAAAAATTGTTTATAGGTAGGCATCGAAGACTTTCTCACCTGATGGTAAGTGATAGCATACTTGCCTAGAAGATACTTTTCATATATCATTCACTCTAGATTCCCAGAAGACACCCAGATTGTACCGTTCGGGAAACAAAGACTGGCGAGTTCCACTACTTCGCAGTACGGATGATAAATGTTGAAGCGAATCGCTTCCACCATATATGTACCATAGGTAAGGCAACTATAAATGGATGACGTTTGAGGATTTTTCTATTTATTAGAGTATCATATCTCGTCTTATAGTTGTGGCGTGCGGAGACGCGGGCGCGAGCACCGCTATACGGGAGGCGACCGCACGCAAGCCGGTCGGGCCAGGTGTGGCAGCCATTACCTTGATGATGGCATGGTTGAGTACTTCTTGCCAGTTGCTATCGAACTGCCACTCGTCCTGCTTGCTCACAAACCGCTGCTCAGCTAGCGTCACCGTTTCCTTTGCAGCCGCGTGCAGCTCTGAAATAGTATACAAAATAAATATTAGGTTTGTCGCGAAAGTGATAAAATGTTGTCGATTTTTTTATTATTTTGCTAAACTTCTTTTTTATACAATTCTTAGAGTGTTCATCTGTAATAATTGTCAATTATTGACCGGTAATAGTTCGTACACGTATGTAGATGAGTATAAGCAGAGAATACCAAGCATGTCACATCTTCGGCCGCACCATCACTTTCCATCAGTTGAGATAGTGGTCGAATGCTTGCCTATAATTATTGAAAATAAAAAAAAAACGTGATTTTCGTTTTTGCTCTAAAACTCCAATCGAAGTTCTAGTTACATACTTATAGCATAAATATAACTTATACTTATATTGAACTGCCCGTTAGCTAAGTTGGGTGAGCTTTCGCCTTCTAAGCAGGGGTATCGGGTTCGATTCCCGGCGGGAACACAAGTTTTCTCCCCAAGGAAAATTTGTGTTTCTGGTTCTGGTTGTGATTGTGTGTGTGATGTGTATGTTTCCGGCACCCACGAGATAAGTCATCGAACTTAGTGTGGGGCTGTGGGTGTGAAAGCGTTTATGTTTTATAGTGCCACACTAAGTTCGATGACTTATGTCATCACAAACACAATCACAACCCACCTATCTGGTCGAATAAAACAAAAATATATAGACCACTATCTCACCTGATGGTAAGAGGCCATTAAACATGTTTGCTTAAAAAATACCTGCTCACTCGTGACTTAAAGACTCCCAGAATCTGTCGGGAAACACAGACTCGGGTAAGGCATACTATTCCTTAGAGGTGGGCATAATAAATGGCGAAGCAATCGTATATTCTGTCCTTATCTAAATGAAATTACAATTTACTGAAATTAGCTCGAGGCTAATAACCTGCTCATCTTACTAATAAACTGTACAAAAATATAAAAAACAATGATCGCGACATTGCCAAGGTTGCGTTATCAACCATTTACTTCACATTCGAGTCGTTATCAACGCATGTGTGTGCATTACCTACTTATCGATGTGTGCATAGCGTTTAGAATTCTACGTTGTTAAAAGATTTGTCTTTGTGATTCATCGGTGAGGTAAAACTAGTGTATGGTAGCGATTCCAAAGGCCATAAGAAGTATATTTTTTCTTTCACGCTAAAATTGAACAACCCCACTCTACCTATATGTATATACCTAAGTATATATCTTTCCCATCAATCACACATACCACATACCAAAACCTTTTCTTTATTTTTCATCCGACTTCAAAAAAGGAGGTTCTCAATTCGACTGTATGTTCTTTTTTTGTATGTATGTTACGCGATATATCCGCCAATTATGAATCGATTTTGATGATTTTTTTTTGTTTGGTAGATTGTACTTCATAGTTGGTCCCATATAAGTTTTATCGAAATCGATCCAGCCGAAACCAAAATGTAAGCATTGAAGTCGGGTTTTTTAAGCTTCGCTTGCGTTTAATTATTTGCTACGCAATCTTATACATTGAGTCAGTGACAAGTAATAAAATATTTAAAAAAAAAACAAAAAAAAAAAAAAAAAAAACAAACGCTTTCACACTCACAGCCCCACACTAAGTTCAAAGACTTGTATCGTGGGTGCCGGAAACATTCACATCACACACACATTACACCCAGAACCAGAAGCACAAATATCCCTTGGGAAGGAATTTGTGCTCCTGCCGGGAATCGAACCCAGGACCCACGGCGCAGAGGGCGGACACCTGTCCACTGCGCCAACTGGGTCGTCATTTCAAGTTTTAAATATTTCATTATAAAAGTCATTGACTTGTGACTAGCACAAGTCAATGTCAAGTAAAAGAGTCATAGTCAAGTAATGCCCTAATAAAATAATAGAACTTCTATTGGAGTTTTTAAGTGAAAGCGAAAATCTCGTTTTTAACCTTGTACGACTTGCCTACACTCATGCACGTTCACTAAGAACCTGGTTATTAATCCACCAATATTACACATTAACACTCGAAGAATCATAAATTTTGAAAATTAATACAAAATCAGCAACGTATTTTTTTCACTTTCGCGCCAAAACCCATTGCATTACACTTTGATCTCTTTCACTCTCTTACACATGACGATCTATCCATCTCGGTCATCCATTATATAGTGACGACAGTCTGTCGCCTAAGATAAATAGGTCTATTCCACTATGATCACCTATAATTGATGATCGCAATATATGGTGGTACAAGTCATCCATAGGTAAAAAAAAAACTTAGTATGTTGATGAATTTAGCATCATTCTAGATAAAAATAATGAAGAGACAACTTTATTTCAATTTAAACTATTTTTAAACCTTATCTCTTACGACATCAGTAAGCGTTGTAAAACATTTTCTAATTCTGCACGTTAGCAAACGTGATGATGGGTTCGAATACGTGGCATGTTTGCTTAGAAGACACCTTTTCACTTCAGACTTGAAGACTTTCCGATTGTACTGTTCAGGAAACAATGACGCTGCAAATAAGTGCTCCTCCGCCGTAACCCTTTAGTTTCTGTGATCTGTGGCCGTAACGATGATGAACGTAGAAGCGATAGGTACTTCAAACGAACTGGATGTTGTCAACCATAAATGGATAACGTTTGACAGTTTGCCTAGTTAGCTAGAACAGATGGCGTGCGAGAACGCGACCGCGGGCTGACCCCGCGTTCCGCTCGAAACAAATGCATCCAGTGTGTAGCAGTAATTAGATGAAAGATGGTAAGTATATTAAATCATGACAATCACTTGTGATTATGTAAATGTGCGACGCAAGAGTTAACATTACATCCACTGTATATATATATCTACCGATAACTGACTGATAAGGGACTTCCTGCGGCCCCCTCTCGCCACGTAACGTGAATTATTAACAAGGTACTGTATACGAGAGCAACGAGAACAGAAGTTAAATGTAACTAGTATATTATGTATTTGAAATAATATGCAATATCTAATTATTACCGGATTAAAAACCATGGAAGGCTTTTTATTGATTTTGGTAGAAGTATAGAATCACGCTTTTGCTAAGTAATTAAACGCAAGCAAAGCATAAAAAACGACTTCACCGCCTTTATCTTCGGAACTTTGATCAGATTAGATGTACTAAACACGCATTATTGACGATATTTCAAGAGCTACTGATCAGATCTTGATCAAATTTAAATGGGACCAATTGGAAAGCAACATCTGCCAAACAAAAAAATATTTAAAATCGGTTCACGGGGAAATAAGATATGAGGTAACACACAATTAAAAAAAAACACAATCGATTAGATCGGTAGAAAAAAACATCACCTTACATGTTTACCACCCCCGACCACATTTCACTTACGAACATGTGCGATAGTAGTCAAATGCAGATTTAAAAAAAGTAAAAAAAAAAATACCCTCTATTTGGAAAACGGCTGTGCCGATTTTCACCACTCTCGATTAAGTCACATTTTAAACAAAAACTAAATCAAAATCAGTGCAGCTATTTGAGAGCTACACAAGTCTTCGAACTTACAGGCTATGGCTCGATTTTCTGTAGTAGTTTACATAATATGTAAACGTGCCGCTTATTTTTTTCATGATAGGCAAACTTATGACCACCTCTCACCTGATGGTAAGCGACGATGTGGTAGCCACTTACTGTTTGTATACATAACTATGTAAGCTTGATTTTAGTAAAATAAATATTAAAATAATAATTGAAACGCAAGCAAAGCTTAAGCAGCCGTTTTCACCGCTTACAATTTTGGCTTGATCGATTTCGATTCATTTTATATGAGACTACCTCTGGAGTATAATCTACCAAACAAAAAAAACATCATAATCGATTTATAATTAGCGGAATTATCGCGTAACATACATACAAAAAAAAACTCACAGTCGAATTGAGCGCCTCCTTTTTTGAAGTCGGTTGAAAAAAAACTAAATTTCTTTGATTTCGATGTCATTTTGTACTAAGTTGAAGATGACCACTACAAATGTAGTGCGTATTTTCTAATATAAAAAAATATAGGTCAGCTTATAAACAAAACGGTTCCAACAACAAAAAGTAGATTTAAGCACGCGATCTCATCCCCGGGGGTGGTTTTTAATTAACCTTTCTATATAACCATTACCATAGAACGGCAAAAAATAATCTGGCTAATGAAAGCGGTGTTCCTTCCTTAATACTCTCTTTCACACTCACAGCCCCACACTAAGTTCAATTGACTTGAGTCGTGGGTGTCGGAAACATTCAAATCACACCTAGAACCAAAAACACAAATTCCCTTGGGGAGAAAATTTGTGTTCCCGAGAATCAAACCCGATACCCTGCCTAAAAGGCGAACACGCACTCAACTAAACCAATGGGCAGTTCAGATGCTCGAATATTTAATACTAGCCGTGCCCCGCTTCGCCTGCGTTAATTAAGTCAAAAAGTAGCCTATGTGTTATTCAGAAACCTAAACTATCTACATTCAAAATTTCATCAAAATCGGTTTATTCGTTACGGAGATACGTGGTAATAAACATTCACATACACACAAACTTTCGCATTTTTACAAGCTTTTATTTAGCTTGCACTGTTTGTATGTCAGTATGTTTGTTCGGGTGGAATCTTGCAACTCGATTTTGAAGTAGATATCTTCAACCGATTGAGCTGAAATTTTGTATTCATGTGTAGTTTGGATGACAATGCATGGTTAGCTATGTGACGTCATTCTAAGTCCAACATGGCGGAACACACAAAATGGCGGACAAGTAATTTTTAATCCAATATGGGTATCAAATGAAAGGGCTTGCTGAGAATAACTCGAAAAATAAAGTGACGTCACTTTAAATCCAATATGGCGGACTTCTAAAAGCTTGTCCTTCAAAAAGTTTTAACAAGTAACTTATTATTAGTAGGATTATATGTCGTCATATCGACGGGCATTTTCCACTACGGGCAAATATTATCAAACCATCTACTTTAATGGAAACGCCCCACTCCTGTTTATCAGTCCGATACTTCCGTCGTCCGCCCCTCACTTAGCAAGTTGGCAACGCGAGGGTCAAGGGCGAGGATCGCCACATTAATATTTTGTATATTTTTAGAATGTTTAACAAGATGGGGAGATAGACATGTTACTATAGCTGAAATTTTGTATTCACGTTTAGTTTGGATGCATTGTTAGCTGTGTGACGTCATTCTAAATCCAACATGGCGGAACACCCAAAATGACGGACAAGTTATTTACAACAGTTATGATCGGTTAATTTGAAAATCTGATCAATGATCCGTTGGGAAATACCCTTTTTAATGTACTCCTACAATATGGGTATCGAATGAAAGGCCTTGCTGAAAATAACTCGAAAAATAAAGTGACGTCACTCTAAATTCAATATGGCGGACTTCTAAAAGCTTCATTTAAAAAGTGCAAGTAGCTTATTATTTAGTATCCTCTTTACTGATTGATTTGTTTTTTTCTTCGAACTTTTTCGACCTCATTTTGTTTCATTATAAATGTGTTAAAATGGGATTTATTCGCGCACATTTTTCTGCCTTTCTCCAATATCCGCAGTGGGAGCCGACCCGAGGGTCACGGCGAGGATGAGCACATAATTTATGAACTATTCCGGAAGGCGCGGAGCTCGGAAGCTTCTCCGGATGCGTTGCGTAAGTTTGAAGATACAATATTGTAGGGAAAGTAACATATTTTACACTTTATATATGAACTGCAAAACCATAATAGGTTTGAGGAGAATAACATTGAGGAAAAAAAACAAAAGGCGGCTCCGCCCGTCTATAATTAATAGTACATAGCCTAATTCTTACGTGATTATATTAAACCCTTTCACACTCACAGCTCCACACTAAGTGCGTGACTTGTGTCGTGGGTGCAGGAAACATTCACATCACACACAATCACAACAAGAACCAGAAACACAAATTTTCCTTGGGGAGAAAACTTGTGTTCCCGCCAGGAATAGAACCTGATACTCCTGCTTGGAAGGCGATCGCTTACCCAACTGAGCCAACAGGCAGTTCGAAAGATTACAAAACAAACATTAAACGTTATTACTGGTATTTTATTATTTATTAGAGTGCTAATTAATGGCCCAATAGTAATAATATATTCTCCCTAAGGAAAATATGTTTCTTGTTCTATTTGTCTTATCACGACACAAGTCATCGAACTTAGAGTGGGGCTGTGAGTGTGACAGCGTTTATGGTTATTTATAATAGGGCTATATTTGATCAATTTTTGGTATGCAGTATAATGTTACCACATGTAGGCATATTATTATGTATATGTATATACGTATTTTATATTGCACATATGTAATTATATCTCTCATCACCAAAAGTGCTTGAACGAGATCGTTAAATGTGCATTCTATATAAAAAAAACCTAAATTGCACAATATCACTTCATATACCTATATATAAAGTAATTTTGTTACAATATTACATAATTTTATCCTCAATCTGTGTAAAAAAACAGCAAATCAAACCACCACACGTTACCCAGGAAAACACATAAATATAGAATTACAAATGATCTCAATACCTAACATTCACATAGGCTGTAGGCTAAACCACGCGCGATAATTCTCACACATTTACACATGTTAGCAGACAGACGCTCTTTGTAACATGATGCAGCTCAATTTGTTTCAATTTTCGTATCTATGCCGCGGATTGCACCTCTGGCTAACATTGTTTTAGATATGGGTCATTCGGTGAGTAGTTTTTGTGTGCTGGACCTAACTAGTACAGACTATTATGGGTCAGTGAGTAGGAATAAAATAGAGTAGTTATAGCCGAACTACGCTGCTTTAAAAACGTAACTAGAAACCGCCTAGCTATACATCTACGCATGTTTATATGGTCTCTCACACAAGACGATCTACCTTTCTCGCTCATCCACTTTATATTGACAACATCGCTTAACAAATAACATTAAACTAATTACCATACTTTTGCTCATTACTCAGTCTACTTTTCCACCAGTCTTAACCTTAACGTCAATCTACATACTTTGTTCATAACTCACTCTACTTTTCTACCACTTTCTCAACCTGTTAACGTCAATCTACATACCTTCTTCTAAACTAAATTTTCTTTTTCCATCACAGTCTCAACTTGTTAACGTCCACATACATACTTTTGTTCATTAACTTGCTTTACTTTTCCATCACAGTCTCAACCTGTACACGTCCATCTACATACTTTTGTTCATTAACTTGCTTTACTTTTCCATCACAGTCTCAACCTGTACACGTCCATCTACATACTTTTGTTCAAAAACTTGCTTTACTTTTCCATCACAGTCTCAACCTGTACACGTCCATCTACATACTTTTGTTCATTAACTTGCTTTACTTTTCCATCACAGTCTCAACCTGTATACGTCCATCTACATACTTTTGTTAATTAACTTTTTACTTTTTCATCACAGCCTCAACCTGTTAATGACCATCTAAATACTTTTGTTCATTACTTACTCTACTTTTCTATACAGTCTCAACATGTTAACGTCCAAATACATACTTTTGTTAAATACTTACTTTACTTTTCCATCACAGTCTCAACCTGTACACGTCCATCTACATACTTTTGTTCATAACTTGCTCCACTTACCGCTAGCTCGTTGGAACTGCACAGCTGCCTTCTGACACTCAACCCTGGCTGCTGCTGCGACTCCAAGAGCGTCATAGTACGGCCTGGATCTGTCCACGCATGTCCCCAATCGTTTAGTTAATCCCTGCAGACGCCTGGAAGTCTCGTTGAGCTGCAGGTGGAACTTTTTCATTGATTCCTGGAAGGGAATGGTCAAACTGTATTCCTATTTCCTAAAGGTATAATGAGAATTATATTCTAGCCCAAGTTTTATGTCATCCATACAAACCAGATATCAACTGAAATACGATATAATACAGTATGTTTTTGTGTAATATTATACCATTACATAATCTAATTGCCTCTATGGGCGGTTACGGAAATATAAATCAATAAAAACCTTAATTACGGTACTTCGTTATTTTCCTATATCGAGCCTCAAACTTAAGAAAAACGATATTTGCGGAAATTCAATAACTTTATGTTACTTGTTTCTAAAATTGTACCTATCTCAGAATGATTACTCCCATAATTACCTCATACCAAATTTAATTTGTCTGCTATCCCATATGTGCCTTTTTATGCTATATAATATAGGCAAGCATTTGACCACTATCTCACTTAATGTAAAGCGGCCTAAGATGAAACTTGCATGCTTAGAAGATACCTATTCACTCTAGACTTGAAGACACCCAGATTGTATCGTTCAGGGAACAAAGACGTAGGCAAAGAGTTCCACTCCTATTTTGAAACATACACATTGATACAAAAAGATTCGAATCACACTAATGTTAATATACATTCGTAAGTTTTTGTGTGCGAGTGCGTGTGTGAAATTGTGAATATCAAAATAGGTTCAGACGTTTACTAAATATACTGATATCTTCACAATTGTAAGTATAATGCATCTGGCATTCATAAAAATAAGGTACAACCGAGTTCTAAGAAATTGTTTATATAGGTACATAGTACCTGGATGACCGAGCTTAGCTCGGTTTTTTTTTCGTAAATGACGTTTTCTAAAAATGAAACCTAGTTAGATCGATTTTTCTGTCCCATCCGGTGACGCTGCAATGGCTACACACAGCCAGCAGAAATAGTCTACCGAGATGTTTAAAAAAATCCCAGCAACTATGCCATCCTATGCTTTTAATTATAAGGTAAGGTTATACAAATAGACAAAAACCAAAAACAAATTGTATTGCACCATGGTATAACATAATCGCTTGCATGTAGTTTTATCCTATCCCGTTAGGTATTGTTTATGTTAAAACATATCGTTTTCCCTCACTTTTAATGACATATTTGGTCTATACTCATGCTTAACTGGCAGTAGAGTAATTAAATTCAGGAGTGTCTCTTTGAATATGAATAAACGGTTTTGAATTTTTAACAATAGAGTTGTTGACGTGGGACAGTTTGAGTTTGAACTCAAACCCGTTTTTGAATATGGAGCTAACACAACTACAGCACTGATTCAATATTAGTAACTTCGTACCGCAGACCCATACAAAGACGACCAATATGGAATGCGGAAACAAGCCGCAGCCGAGGATGCATTAGAATGCGTTTTCCGTTACCTCCAATCGATTGGTATATGAACCAATATTACCTTTAAAATAAACTGACTTCTATATCCTCCTGTATCTCTGAGATTCTTCATTAGTCATGTTAATTTTAATATATTTTTTATGGGACCATCTTGATTTCTTTACGTTGTTTTTCGTGCCGGAAACATTTAATTTTTTTTTAATGCTGGTTAGGCAAGCGTTTGACCGCTATCTCACCTGATGGAAGGTGACGATGCGGCCGAAAATGGAACATGCTTGTCTTAAAGGAACCTATTCACTCTAGACTTGAAGACACCCAGATTGTACTGTTCAGGGAATAAAGACGCAGGCAATGAGTTCCACTCCTTCGCTGTACGGATGATGAACGTAGAAGCTACGAGCTTACGAATGCTTCGAGAGAACTGGAGGTATGTCAACCATAAATTGATAACGTTTGACAGTTTGTCTAACATCACACACAATCACACCCAGAACATAAAACACAATTTTACCTCGAGTTGAAAATAGTTATTTTTTCGAACGAACTTTATAATCGCAGGTTACACCAGACATTTGGCGAATGAGAGCCAAATAAAATCGTCACGAGACGTTTTCTTATAGTCTTGTTCTTTGTGTAGAATTTAGGCAGTTAGAAATAAGCAAGACTGGTCCAGCCGGCGAACACGCTTCTTAGTGTCGTGAATAAAAAATGTGTGAATAACCAGGTGTATTAACTAAACACCGTGTAATACATATAACCAACTGTTACCTTCTCTTTATCTATAAATCTTCTGCATGAGCCCTCTGTAACTTCTCCTAAACAGCTGCACCGATTTTTTTTTTTTTTCTGTGTATTGAAGAATGGTTTAGATTCACAATTCGATCCAATAAATAAAGTATTTTAAATTGCTCGGGCGAAGCCGCGGAAAACAACAAGTAACATATATACTAGTCATGTTTTGCTCGTACGAGTAAACATGTAGGTTGTTCATAACTGAGAAGCCGTAGAAATAAGTCTTCGGATTGGTAGCCGCTTTGTATGAGCGAGTTGGAATTTAAATCAGGAACAAGTTGATCGAAGGTTCGACCTTTGTACATGAGTTAATGATTGATTCGGAAAGTTTATAAAGCTAATCGAGATCAATAAGGGCCAAGGAAACCAACGGATTGGTATTAACCTCGTGCTAATAAATAATAAGTCGACGTAAAAATCATAGTAAAAACATAAGTTAAAATAAAGAAAATTCAGGTAGAGGCTCGAGAATCAAGTGATCAAAAATTTGTACCACTTTATCGTTGTCTATAAAATATTACAGCCTTATAGTATAACGCTCCATTTCGTTTGAGGGTATAAAAATATAATATTATTCCTTCCTAGTGTGAAAAATACACATAATTTGATGTAATAACGTCTTTATTTCTTATACAAATCTCGGTTCCGCACTTAAAAACTGGGTTATGTCACTTTCCATAACTTTTTAGAAATCAACAAAATTAATGTTGTTTTGTTATTCAGTTTATTGATTTTTAAGTATTAATTTTTTTATAACTACCCGACTCAAATATATTTTGAAGTGATAGCGATTGGATGTCGGTTTTTGGTTTATAATCATAATTTAAAAAACTATTGTCTACGCCTTTTTTTTTTTGCCGACACCTGCACTTGTATCCACTCTAGTATATGTCTTCTACAACATAAGGTCTACGCTTATATCTGGCTACCTCTCGCTGTTCCAATATCATCATCAGCCTATATTTTTCCACTGCTGAACACAAGCCTCTCCTAAAGAATGCCACTGAGCCTTCTCCTCTCAACCAGCTTCTGCCGGCCTCTCTTCGAAGTTGTCACCGACGACGGGCCGACGGGCGTCCTGTGCTACGTTTATTTTGGTATCAGCATCACCATGGAGTTCATAGAATTAGAGTAAGACTTCAGAATGAACTTCGCTTACTCGTGAACCCATGTTGTGAAAAAGATTTGACTTGAGTTCTTTGATACTCGATATCGATTATTCGCTGAAATAAGCTCCTCAAAGATATCTCTACAGCGCACTAGAAGACGTAAACATTACAATTGCATCGGCACGTCACTGTCCAATAAAAGAGACAAGGCACGAGGCCGCACTGGATTGAGTCAATTGAAGCCGGGACTGCACCTTGTTGGTATCATAAACAAGGCGTTAGTTTAGAACATACATACATACTCATCGCATGTATGAGTATAGGATACATTGCGGCCAGTGTGCCACTGAATTGCATGATCTTAATATTTCCCTCCCATTAGGGGAGCCGCCAGGATTGATAAATTCTAATGTTTTCCTGAGGGGAGCATTCAGGGAAGCCACGAGTCCGTCGTCTCTAATTCCCTCATCCCTTTTCTACCATCAGACAATCAGACGTGCAGCGATGCGACATCGATGTTCCAACAGTGAAATATGTGTACTGCAAAGCAATGGAATCCCATAGTCTGTTTCCTTATTAGTAAAATTTCACATTGAGATTGTATAAGATCTCCAAACAACTATTCTAAGATAATTTTAGACTGAGCTACTACTAGATAGGTAGTATTTACTGAGACTGTTGATTTTATTCGCGGTGGTGCCACAGTATAATACCTAGTAGGACAGTAGTACTATTATGTCATTAACCTGTTTGTGCGTAGATCCGTTCGGAATGGCGCAGTGGGCCTCAAATCTTGCCTACATTTATGTTATTAACGTTTATTGCTCAATTTAGATAACAATTTTTTGCTACGGCAAAAACAGTTAAATAGTTTTTACCGACTTCCCAAAAAAGAAGGTTGTACTCAAGTCGGTGTTACCTCATAACTTCTCTCCACGTGAACCAATTTCGAATATTTTTTTTAAGTTTGAAAGATGTTGCTTTTTAATTGTTCCCATTTAAATTTGATCAAGATCTGATCAGTAGATCTTGAAATATCGTCAATAATGCTTATTTTGTGGACTACTTTGACGATGTTCTCGTTTTACCGACTTAAAAATTACCTCATAACTTCTTTCGTTGTAAGCCGATTTTGATGATTGTTTTTTATTTGAAAGCTGGTGCTTTTCATGTGGTCCCATTGAAATTTGATCAAGATCTGATCAGTAGTTCTTGAAATATCGTCAATAATGCGTGATTAGTACATCTAATCTGACGTGAATCAAAATATAAGCGGTGAAGTCGGTTTTTTTAAGCTTTGCTTGCGTTTAATTATTGTAGACGTAGAATCAATAGAAAATATTAACGAGTACCACCAAACAGTATGAGAAGTATGTTCCTCAGTATATAGTACACTTCACACTTATATTATAAATCTGAAAGTTGTGTGTGCGAATAATAATATGTTCGAAACGTGTTATTTCTGTAACACCTAAATGGAAATCGATAACATAAGAGAGGTAATAGAGGTGTAGATAGAATCAGGCATCGATCATAACAAATATCGCTGTTTTTTTTAAAGCTGCACTCTCAGCCCAACACTAAATTCGATGATTTGTGTCGTGGGTGCCGGAAATTCACATCACACAATCACGACCACAACCATAAATATCACACCTTCTTGTCATTTAAGACAAATTACTCAATAGTTGTCTAAAATGTTAATAAATTATTATGAGGAAAATCTTAACTAAAATGTTCTTTTAAACAATTGTTATCATTTGATTATATTTTATAGCATAAGCCATGCAAGGCAGAACTGCAGGAGTAAATTTAGAAAGAAAAAATTATCGCTTGAGGCAGGGATTGAACCCCCCATTGAGTGTCATGCTCTAACCGCTGAGCTACTCAAGCCCTGCCTGACGTGACGAAATTATCCTGTCACTATTATTAACGTCTTATGGATGTGTAACGCATTCTACCGAGACAGTTTGAAACTACTACGTCCAACGAGTGACATTGTAGTTGACGATATTTTTTTCTTACAGAGTCTCGGTCACAGACGTATGGTCGCAAGTCTATCTTACACACAAACTTTCGGATTTATAATATTAGTAGGAAGTAGTATTCATTGCAGAGACAAATCCAACAAATTAAAGATCATAAAAATCGGTTAATTTTTCTTGAGTTATAAATAGTGTAACTAACCCGATATCGTTTTATAGAGATAACTTTTGTTAAACCACTCAATAACTTGTAACTATCCGTTATCTAATCTCAACAACTATTTTGTTTAAAAGTTAAAAGTACAATAAATTCAAGTTTCTGATAAGTTAGTGAATTGTATGAGATAACACAGTTACTAACGTAATATGTAAAGCACATTCATAAGATGGAAGGTTTATGACTCTGATTGATATCCAAATTGAAGGAGTAAATTGAGTTTTTTTTAATGCTAAATACTTGACTGCTATCGCACCTGATGGAAAGTGACGATGCGGCTGAATATGTAGCATGCTTGCTTAGAAGATACCTATTAGCTCGTGACTTAAAGACTCCCAGATTATACCGTTCGGGGATCAAATACGAGGGCAATGAGTTCCATTCCTTCGCAGTACCGAAAATAAACGTAGAAGCGAAACTCTCCGAGTGAACTAGAGGTTTGCTAACTAAATATGGATGACGATTTAAAAAAAAAGTTAAATACACAAAAATACACATTATGACAAAAATACATTCATATCAAAATATAACTAGTGATAGACCGCTTCAGTCTGAGGGAAGGCCTATTACTAGGCGTGCCCCGCGGCTTTGCCCGCGTTAATTAAGTTAATAAGTAATTAAGCGTATGCGTTATTCCGGTAGGTACCTTAACTATCTACATTCAAAAATTTATCAAAATCGGTTTATTCGTTACGGATATACGTGGTAACAAGCATTCACACACACACAAACTTTCACATTTATAATATTAGTAGGGTTGTGAAAACTAATTTTACCAAATCCAAGACTGAACGGTTGTTTGACGTTTTAAGTTTGACACATTGTTTTTTTTTTTTTTTTTTTTTTTATTTGTGACAGGCTAGTGTTTGACCACTATCTCACCTGATGGTAAGTGACGATGTGATCGAAGCTGGTAAACACACTAGACCTGGAATATAATTTATAATTAATAAAAATAAGAATAGGAATATAATTTGTCTTGTTGTTAGATGGTAAAACGGGCATGGGGGAATTGATTCGTGTAAATGTTATTTTTATCTTTATCTTTGAGCATGTTTCCGTGATTTGAGCCAATAAACGTGACCGAATTATGTCACTTATAAATGTTTATCTATGTTAAGCATTTTTGCGGAAATCAAGTATTTTTATCAGTGATATTGATTAGGGACGACCTTGTAATACGATGAAGCACTACAAAGATATGTTTAATACATCTGTGTGAGTGTCGTAGCTGTGCTCATCCATATTGGAATTCTGATAAAAACACACTTCGATCGTTATAATTTTTTTTACAGTTTTAAAAAAATATGAAAGAATGAACCGACGAGTTTTTTGCCAGATTCTTCTCAAAATTTGCGAATCTGGCAGTAGATTCATTAACTTTCATGAGTGTTCCTTTGGGGCCCATGGAAATAAACGATTTTGATTTTCAACCGACTTCAAAAAAAGGAGGTTCTCAATTGAATTGTATGTTTTTTTTGTATGTATGTTATGCGATATCACCGCCAATTATGAATCGATTTTGATTATTATTTTTTTGTTTGGTAGAGTATACTTCAGAGGTGGTCCCATATAAATTTTATCATAATCGGTCAAGCCAAAACCAAAACATAATTGGCATTTTTTTTTGTATACCTTGTTAGGTGAATTTTGATGATTTTTTTTATTTGATAGCTAGTGCTTCCCATGCAGTCCCATTTTAATTTGATTTAGATCTGACCAGTAGTTTTTGATTTATCCTCAATAAAGCGTATTTAATTTATTTAATCTGATCAATGGTTCTGAAGATAAAGCCTTGAAGTCGGATTTTTAAGCTTGCGTTTTAATTATCATGCCTTATCTTCTCCTTCTAGGTAGGACTTGCACACACACACTGCTATTTGCCCAGCTTATAACGCCAGATGGGACCAACCATGGCTTGCACGGCTTTGTGGTGCCCATCCGAGACCCTGCCACCCTGGAGACATACCCTGGGCTCATTGTTGGAGATATGGGGGAGAAGATCGGTGTCAACGGAATTGATAATGGGTAAGTTTAAAACACAGTACACTTTTTAACCGAATTCAAAAAAGGAGGTTTCAATTCGACTGTATCTAAAATAAAACCGGCCAAGTGCGAGTCGGACTTGTGCACGAAGGGTTCCGTACCATTATCTATAAAAAATCAAGTTTGTTGTATGGGAGCCCCCCTTAAACATTTATTTTATTTTATTTTTAGTATTTATTTGTTACTAGCCGTGCCCCGCGGCTTCGCCCGCTATTATCAAGTTAAAAAGTAGCCTATATGTTAATCCTAGGTATAATCTATGTACATTCCAAATTTCATCCAAATCCGTTCAGCCGTTAAAGCGTGAAGAGGGAACAAACATACTTACACACTAACACACAAACTTTGGGATTTATAATATTAGTAAGATAGCGGCAATAGAAATACATCATCTGTGAAAATTTCAACTGTCTAGCTATCACCGTTCTTGAGATACAGTCTGGTCAGACTGTATCTCAAGACAGACAGACAGACGGACGGACAGCGAAGTCTCAGTAATAGGGTCCCGTTTTTACCCTTTGGGTACGGAACCATAAAAACGTTTGCTACCTCAGAACTTTTTTCTAGGTGTATCGATTTTGATGATTTCTATCTGAAAGCTGGTTCTTGTGGTCCCATATAAATTTGATCAAGATCTGACCAGTTGTTTTTGAGTTATCCTCCATTTTTTTTATTCATTCTATCTGATCGAGGGTTCCGAATATAAAGTGGTGAAGTCGGTTTTTTTAAGCTTTTTTTATGTAGCATTGCGACGCATGCCGGATACAGTTAAAAATAAATATAGGCTTAAAAAAAAAAACTAACTGAATTAATTTATCATAAATTATATTGTATTTTTTCTACGCTCTGTACACAAAGGTGGGAAATAAAAAAAGTTATCTCTTAAATTTAAAGTTGCTTATTGTTATGATTATTACATTTTCGGTGTTATGACTTTAATGGATGTATGTCTTTCTGTGGTATTGTAGCTCCTATACGGCTGGACCGATTTTGATTTAGTTTCGGTGAACATCGGTGCAGCCGTTTTCCGGAATAGTAATAACATAGTAAATAGTAAAAAAAAAGTCGCGTCGAGTATCTGTGGTTTATCGTAAAATTAACAGTATTCAGACTTGAATGCTGAAAACCCAGAACCCACGGCGCAGAGGGCGGAGACCTGTCCACTGCGCCAACTGGGTCGTCAAATTATCGAAAACAAAAATTACGTTTTCAAAATTTGTATGACTTGCCTACATTCATTGTTCACGAACTATTAACGGTTAATCATCCACCATTCTACTAATCCTACTAATATTATAAATCCGAAATTTCGTGTGTAAGTGTGTAAGTATGTTTGTTCCCTCTTCACGCTTTAACGGCTATTCGGACTTTTTAACTTGATAATAACGGGCGAAGTCGCGGGGCACGTCTAGTAGGTATTATAAATCCGAAAGTTCGTGTTTAAGGGTGTAAGTATGTGTGTTCCCACTTCACACTTTAACGGCTGTTCGGATTTGAATGAAATTGAGAATGTAAATAGCTTATACCTAGGATTAACACATAGGCTACTTTTTCACTTGATAATAGCGGACGAAGCCGCACGGTTAGTTATTATATACTAGCCGTGCCCCGCGGCTTCGCCCGCTATTATCAAGTTAAAAAGTAGCCTATGTGTTAATCCTAGGTATAATCTATGTACATTCCAAATTTCATCCAAATCCGTTCAGCCGTTAAAGCGTGAAGAGGGAACAAACATACTTACACACTTACACACAACTTTCGGATTTATAATATTATAGTAGGATTACCACTCGAAAAATCTCAAGTTATGGAAAATAATACAAAACAGACAACTCATGCTCCGACAGTTTGGTTCTTCGGAGATGACAGTATTTATGCGAATCTGGAAATTAGAGTCATTCGGGAGTGCCTCTTTGGGGCCCATGCGAATGAATAATTAAAATGAAAACTTCTTTAGCGGCGCTGCGCACTTTTTCATCGGCGTCATCTGATGTAACCTGATCGAAAATTCGTAAGACGGAAAATTAAGACGAAGGAGAGGAAGTAATATCCCCCTCTCTTTCTACCGCGCGGCGAAAAATGTTCAAGTTTTTACTTCTCCCAGAGTGCAACCCGTTGTTTTGATTTTGATTCATCATTATTTCTAATCGCAAGCTAAGCCGGTATTCGTATCTAGTATATAATATCTGATAACAGTTGCAGTGATTGATCCAGCCTTATCATCGAATTATTCGATTAAACATTTTATGTACTACACAAATCATTAAAACAATAACATAATCATCGATATAGGTGTATTAATAAAAAGTAAATTATTGTAGACCTATTATCATTACCATAATTTAGATAATTATCTCTATTATCATTTAGATTTATTGCTGTTTTTAATCTTTATTGTTTTTTTACCTTATTTAAGTGACGTAAGTGTTTATGAACGGTGGAATTTCTGATTAAACTTTACGTACTTGTAGTTACTGATAAAATAATTTCAATACATACCATGTATAAGCAACGTAGAGCTAAATGTACTTCATGCACTGGGGAAATTTAATTATTTCTTGTGACGCTATGAAAATATATGTAGTGACGCTAATAACTCGTCCCATTCAGTTACGACAAAAGGCATAAAAATATTCGCTTCTTATGTAACATAAACGCTTTCACACTCACAGCCCCACCGTGACGCTATGTAAATATATGTAGAGACGCTAATAACTCGTCGCATTCAGTTCCGACAAAAGGCATAAAAATATTCGCTTCTACAACATAAACGCTTTCACACTCACAGCCCCACCCTAAGTTCGATGACTTGTGGTTGCCGGAAATATTCACATCACACAATCACTTGAACCAGAAGCACAAATCTCCCTTGGGAAGGAAAGTTGCGCTCCTGCCGGCAATTGAACCCAGGACCGACGCAGAAGAGTAAAGATTCGATTACTAAATCCCGCTAACACTTTTCTACCATTGTTCCAGGTTCATAATGTTCAACCAGTACCGGATACCCCGAGAGAATCTGCTGAACAGAACAGCTGACGTCACAGAGGACGGTACATACGAGAGCTCCTTCTCAGACCCCTCGAGGATGCTCGGAGCAGCCCTAGAGAACCTATCAGCAGGTAACCATTGACAACAGAGAATATCAATATTTTTAGAGTGAAAACTTCTTTAGGCGCGTTGAGCACTTTTTGGGTGAACAAAAAGCATGAAACTCGCGTCATTGTCACTGCACGGTTTCCATGAACTATATGTATACTGTGTATATATGTATATATATTATATATAGTTTTCACTTTGGTTTCACACACAAATATATCTAAATAAACATAGGCATAGGCGTAAATATAAACATAGGCGACAAAACGAATTATAAGCGACATTCCGGTCTCTCTTTTGTTTTGGACAGGTTTTAGGCTCATAGTACGTATGTCATATATATTGACAGTGATTTTACAATTTCAGAAGTATTAAAATTTGTATCTACAGATTGAAATGTCACTAGAATGTTAAAGTTATTGAGTCCAATATTTTTGTAATATACATGTATCAAAATACTTTCACACTCACAGCCCCACACCTATTTCCATGTCTGGTGTCGTGGATGCCAGAAACATTCACGTCATAATCACAGCCAGAACCAGAAACACAAATTTTACTTGGGGAGAAAACTTGTGTTTACACCCAGAATCGAATTATATAACGTTTAAATAAGAAACTGAAATGCATGAATAATTAACTTATGTTTTATGCTGGATAAGCAATTATTTGACCGCAATCTCATCTGATGGAAAGTCACGATGCGGCCGAAGATGAAACATGCCTGACTAGGAACCTATCCACTCTAGACTTGAATACACACAGATTGTATCGTTTAAGGAACATCTCAGGCAATGAGTTCCACTCCTTCGCTGTACGGATATAAAAGTAGAAGTGAAACGCTTCGAACGAACTGGAAGTATGTCAATCATAAATGGAAGACGTTTAACAGTTTGCCTTGTTGTTAATTAAAAAAAACAACAGGTCGCACTCCGGGAGTGCCGCAGAAGTGAAAACTTGAACATTAACGTTGTAAACAGCAGGCATACATTTCCGCTGCGCGTTAGAAAGAGAAGGGGTTATATTACTCCTACTCTCATCGAAAATTCGTAAGACGGAGCTTACGAATTTTCGATCAAGTCACGTGTCCTGACGCGAGTTTAACATTTTTACCCATCCCAAAAAAGTGCACAACGAAACTAAAAAAGTCTTAACTTCAAAAAAAATACATACAGTCGAATTGAGAACCAAATTTTTAAGTCTGTTGAAAAAATATCATCTCATGTACTTGTATTACTAATTAACGTTTTAATTATGATCCGCAGGTCGTATAGGCATAATGCAAGAGAGTTGTCACTCCATATCCAGTGCGGTCGCGATCGCCGTTAGATACGCGGCGACGCGAACGCAGTTTGGCGAAAAAGATAATGAAATACCCCTAATAGAGTATCCTTTACATGTAAGTAACAATTTATTCTCCATTGACCTTTTTTTATGAACGATAGGCAAGCTTTTGACCACAATCTCACCTGATGGAAAGCGATGATGCGGCCGAAGATGTAGCACGCTTGCTTAGAAGGTACCTATTCACTCTTGACTTGAAGACTCCCACTGTTTGGGGAACAAAGACGAGGGCAATGAGTTCCACTCCTTCGCTGTACGGATGATAAACGTAGAAGCGAAACGCTTCGAGCGAACCGGAGGTATGGCAACTATTTATGGATGACGCTTGACAGTTTGTCTTGTTGTTAGATAGTAAAACGGGCGGAATTAGACCTTTCTTTTTCTTTCTCTGAACATTTTATGTATTTTATTAATACCACAGCTCTTAGTATTTTTTTTCATTTTCTATTTACGAACCGATTGCATATATTTCCCAAAACTTAATTATCATAACGACAAAGTTGATTTATTATATTTAGTGTTAATCCCGATAAGGTTTTTAAGCTTCAAGCTGAATGCGTGCACGCTGATTTCCCTTACCAAGGGACATTTGTGCTTCTGGTTGTTGATTGTGTGTGTGATGTAAATGTTTTTGGCACCCACGATACAAGTCTATGAACTTAGGAGGGTTTGAGTGTGAATGCGTTTTTTGTTAGTATTGTCTACTTACTATCAATTAGATTTCTATTAGTGTTTTTTATTTCGGTTTGCAGCAATGGCGGTTATTTGGCTATGTAGCGGCAGCGGTAGTCTTCAGAATGTATATAGAAAATTTCACACAGTCGTACCTCAGTATTGTAGAAAAATCAAACGCTGGCCTCAAAGTTGACGATTTGGTGAGTATACATTTTTAATCTAAAATCCGAGATCTTCGAAAATATTTGGTGGCGTTCGCCTTCTAAGCGGGGTTCGCCTTCTATCGGGTTCGATTCGCGGCTGAAACACAAGTTTTCTCCCCAAAGGAAATTTGTGTTTCTGGTTCTGGTTGTGATTTTGTGTGAGATGTGAATGTTTCCGGCGCCCACGACACAAGTGGGGCTGTGAGTGTGAAAGTGTTTATGTTACTTATCATGATTAGCTTTTCATGGGAACAATAATATACCCTCTTTCAAACAACAAATCCATATCTCACCACATACGCTGGAGATATGTGGTACCCACGAAGTAAAAAAAGTCACAGGGAAGCAAAATACGTAATTTCGATTACTTCAATGACAAAACTGTATCCTAAATCAATATAGTATTTGTTACTAAAGGATTTAATAAAAAATATTCATTTATCTTTTCTTGAGCTGAAATATGAACAATAGTAGCGTTCAAATGACCCAGTCTTGCTTTATGTGGGTAGTTTTTGTATGCTGATAATGCAAGCATTTGACCACTATCTCACTTGTTGGAAAGGGATGATGATGATGGTAGATGGTATTTTTTAATAGATCATAAACCTTGTCCATATTGGATTGTCCTGAATGTTGTAAAATGTATTGTCCAGAGCGAGGCAGTGTCTGAGATCCACGCGATGGTGTCGTGCAGCAAGCCGCTACTCTCGTGGAGCGTGTTGCACGCCGCACAGCAATGCCGCGAGGCGTGCGGTGGCCACGGGTATCTTAAGGTAAGTCTCCTAAATCAACACTTTTATTAGACACGGTACAGGCGACTCATGGATTAGTCTCTGGCATCTATCCAAGGCATGGTCATGCTTTGGGAGGCTACCAGATCTTCGTACATCAAGTGTAGGTGGCTATGCAAGGGCAACTATAGCCGCAGCATCCTCCGCAGCAACTTTCGCTGCATTCACCACTAGATAAACCAAACAAGGAAATTTAGAAAGGAAAATGAAATTAGCTGTAAAATAAAACACAAAACAAATCAAGGTAAGTCACACAAATTAATACTAAATTAACTAAAAAAGTATTTAAGTGGTAAGTTTAGATAAGAAAATAGTGTTTATTGTAAATTAAAATTTAAACAAAACAAGATAAATCACCTTAACTAACACTGTATGAAGTAAAAAAGTATGTAAATAAATTTACACTATAAAATATAAAAAATATAAAGTTTTGATTGACAAAATAATACATAAAACTAAACTGGCAGGTAATAAAATAATCATAATAAATATGAAAATTATTAACATATAATATACATTACTTGTCAATTGCGAAACACGCAGCACTGTGCTGCGAAAACTAGGTCTACGCAGGGCTGCTTTTCTGTGATCTGTGCCTGAATGTGCGTATTCTTGATCAACCTTACAACAATTCTACAGTATATTTATTATATCCAACTTAGATCTATATTTATTTCACAGAGTGCGAATCTAGGCGACATTAGAAGCAATCACGAGCCAACCGTCACATATGAGGGAGACAACACGGTACTCTCGCAACAATCCTGCAACTGGCTTCTACGGCAATACGAGACGGCCATGAGTGGACACGCGGTTGACTCACCTTTGGGCACTGTAACCTTCCTAAAAGACTATAAACAAATCACTGCACAGACTTTTAAATGCACGAGTACAGAGCAGTTGAAGTGTCGACAATGTGAGTTTGAATTTTATCTCTTAGATATAGAGTCCATAATACTAGCATAACATGGTTGCGACATATGAAACTGCTTTGGGGTTGTGGTATTCCTAAAGCAATATGATCAGATCGGGGCGCCCAGTTTCAGCTGTACAAACAGAAAAATTAAGTGTTAAATATGTTTGTTTGTGTTTTATTTACTAGGTTCAAAATGAACTAATCATGTTTTGGTGATCAGTTAAATAATTATAAAAAAGCTGAGAGTCATGATAAATATAATATTATCCGGGAGTCTTTAAGTCACGAGAGAACAGGCGTCTTCTAGGCAAACATGCTTCATTAACTTTCAAAATTATATTGATCGGAATGGAAGAACTAGATTCTTCTCTATGGATCAATAATATGTTATGTTGTGAATTAACAAACTAGTGTTAACCCGCGACTTCACCCGCTTCAATCAAGTCAAAAAAAGTCAATGTGTTGGTTCTAGGTATAAGCTATTTGCATTTAGATTTCATTGAAATCCGTTCAGCCGTTACAGGCGTGAAGAGAAAACTAGGTGGTAGTCTAAAAGGCAATGTATTGGTATAAATCCTGTGGTTTATGATATTTTAAAGAAGATTCCATTTTTGAGTGTTACTTTTTTATTTCAGTTATAATTTCTACATACAAATGGCTAATCTGCTACCTTGTAAAGGAAACGCACAAGAAATATGAGTCGGAGCTGGCTAAAGGAGTGTCTAAATTCGAGGCGCGAGCCAGGTCTCAGGTGTATAAAGGAAAGGAACTAACTAAAGTATATGCGGAGTACCTCGCGATCATATACAGCATGGAGTCTATGGATAAGAAGGAACAGTCATTGCAACCAGGTACGTGTTTTACAGACTATACAGAATTTTGAGATCGTATTGTGTGACCAAGTCTGAAATTTTGAGAAAAGTCGTGTAAACACGACAATTTGACGACCCAATTAAACAGTGGGTACTGGGTAGGTCTCTGGGTTCGATTCCCGGCAGGAGCACAAATTTGCCAAGCGGCACTTCTGCTTCTGGTTGTAGGTGTGATTGTGTGTATTATGTGTTATTTTTTCCGGAAACCACGATAAAATTGTTAGAACTTAATGTGGCCTGTGAATGTGAAAGATTCCTGTACCAGTCTTGATTCTTGTTAATAACAAAATCCGTAAGTGTAATAATATCTTATAGTTGAAAAGCAATCGATTCGATTTTCCGTCCAAATAAGAAAAAAACAAACTATTTTTGTTTTTCTTACAGTTCGAGGTCATAATTTAATTTGAAGGGGGTCAGAAGAAAAAAAAGTTTATTTCTTCCACACTCGCAGACCTATATTAAATTCTAATACGTGTATCGTGGGTACCGCAAACATAAACAGTTCAATGACTTGTATCGCTAGTGCCGGAAATACCCACATCACAAAAACATTCAATACAACAAGATTATTACCTACTTTCTGAGCGTATCTATAGAAACCAAATTAAATAATTCCATTTTGTTCCAGTTCTCCGTAAGTTATTCCACCTGTACAGTCTGTGGTCTCTCGACCAACATCTGGTGGAACTTTACCAAGGAGGGTTTGGTTCAGGCGAGGCGCTCGCTCGGCTGCTTCGAGAGGCCGTCACGGAACTCTGCGCAGATTTGAAGGGGGAGGTCGTTAGTGTGGTCGATGCGCTTGCGCCGACGGATTTCGTCTTGAATTCTGTACTGGGGAAGAGTGACGGAAAGGTATGATATTGTGTAATTAAGAATTGTTTCGTGTAATATCTTAAACTTTAAGAGCATATCTGTTACATACAATTCTGGTAACTACGTGTCTCTATATAAATTAATAATTTAACCATCACCATCTCTCTATCCTTATTCTTCAACATGTGTGGTCGCAACATGTTTTCTTCATTATTTATTTATTTGTGATAGGCTAGTGTTTGACCACTATCTCACCTGATGGTAAGTGGCGATGTGATCGAAGCTGGTAAACACACTAGACCTGGAATACGCAGGCTCTCAAGGATAACTGCCGGAACACCGTATTTGGCTTGGCGGCAGACTTTGAACTTGATGGTGGTAAGCTACTTTGGTAGCAAGCCAGGCGAGCAACTCACAATTTTTTTACCATATCATTCATCTTTATGAGCCGTCATTTCCAAACTACTTTCTTATTCATGCTCTTTGCTAAATTAATTTCTACCAATTCAACTATACATTTCTTCCGCAGCTATATCAAAACCTCCAGAAGGCGTTCTTCAGTCACCCAGGGACGTTCGAACGCGCCTCGTGGTGGCGAGAGGTGGTCAATATACCATCATCCAAGCTGTAACCAGCGTTAGCCAATGAGAAGAAATGAGGGTATCGTCAGCGAACGCGGGTAAAACATGGAAGAATTTCTTCAAAGGAGTTTAATGATCATTTTGACCCAAAATTACGTACAGAACTGTGTCGGAACTACTCGACAGTACTTGGAACTCATGTATTCTACTATTACTATTCTATTATCGAACATCTAGGCAGACGGCAATGCGGCATCCTTTAATGATTAAAATACTTACCATTCGTACGAAGCGTTTCGCTTCCACTTTCATTATAATACCTGCAACAATAACTGCAAAATAATGGGACGCCCGCCGTGTACTGTATTTCCCGAGATGTATAATATGGCCTAGTTCGACATGACAGTGAATAGGTATTTACTGAGCAAGCGCGCTCCAACCTCGACCGCACCGTAGCTTTCCATCAGCTGAGATTGTCGTCAAATGCTAGCTTAGTTTCAGATAAAAAAATCTGGATCATTTTCAAAAATTTTTGCACGTCATTTTGTTTATGGGAGAAGTTTAAGGCGCAATCGCTCCGCCTACCGCGGCACAAATTTCGTTGGGTCATTTTCGAGCGCTAATAATACTTCCATGTTTTTTTATTCGCGTTCACTAGGTGTTATATGAATGAATTTACTAGTATCTGCAATGTCAGGCCAAATAATATGTGATGATTAATAAGTGGGATTATTGAAGATGCCATTTTGATTTGCTCGTCTTTAAAGATGTATTTTCGGAATAGAGACGTTGATATCGGCTGGTGATAACCGGATGTATTTTTAATCAGATGAAGTTTATTGGTGTCATTTTTTCAATATTAGAGTCATAGATTTACTGTATCGCCGTTTTTTTTATCAATCCAGGCTATAATTAACAACGTTTGATATCTTGATTTAAAGTCTAAATTTAAAGTCTCTACACTTCTACATTGAAAGTATCGGGTTAATTTTCTGGAATAAGCTTTATGAGCAGAGAAGATCGAAAAGAAATTTGTGCTTCTAGTTTCAGGCGTGATGTTATTATTCAAATGTTTTTGCTCGAGATGTAAGTTTTCAAACTTATTTCGGAGCTGTGAGGATGCTATTTCATAATAGATTGTTATCCTTTTCGTCCGAATTGATCCTGTGTGGTTCAATCTATATTGTCAAGATGATACGTTGATTAAGCGAAGTGCTAGTATAGCCTAGGCATATTAGTAGAAGGTACTATTACTGCTGACAATATTATTATGTGCAATTTTTCGGTTCTAGTGTTTGCTGACGAGCTTCACTGGTTTTTTTATATAACTTAATAGACATCGATAAACTGCCAGCTAGCGTAGTTCGTTGCGGGTCTTACGTAGCAGTGGCGGGTTCGATTGCCGGTAGGCACACGAGTTTTCACTCAAGGGAAATTTGTGTTTCTGCTTCTGGTTTGATGTGAATGTTTTCGGCACCCGTGATACAAGCCTCATAACATGGCGTAAAACTGTAAGTGCAAAAATAATAACAACACTCTTAATACTTCTCAATTTACTTCAACTGATTAATTATAAAAAGTTTAAAACTGCGTTCATTGTGTTCCAGAAAGTTATATTTCATGAACTAATCTCTACTAAAAGTGTCTGATTAAAAAGCCACAAATTACATGCGTAAGGTTTTATTATAAAAAATGCGTATCAAAATATCCTGGTCATAGCACCAAAACAATAATTTTATTCTAAATAATACTTTCATTCATAAACATATAGTTTAAAGTAATGTAGTATAATGATAAATTATGCATTTAAAGCGTTTATCTATCGTACAAAGTATGTACCTACATATATTTTAAGTTAATGTTACATTGTTCCATGCAACCTCATTTTTTTTGTATTTAATAGCATTTTTTAGATGTCATACTTTTGAAGTATTATTTTTAGATGTTTCTAAGACAGCATATTATTATTATTCTATTATAATTGAATCACTGCCCAGTGTAAGCGAAATAATTATAATAATAAGTTAGTTCAATTATCGCTAGAATGTCACTATGGGTGTTTATTTTTATTTTTAATAATAATTTCTATTTGTTAGTTAACATTATTAATTTAATCATGATTTTGGTATGTTTTTAATAATCAAGAATTGTTATTTTTGGTACTGGAATGTTACTTTGTTCATAATCTCTTAAATCTATTTCGTTTTACATTGACTTTTAAGGTATGTGAGAATGTGTTAACATTGCACAATATTTTTGTCTTGTGTCAATTCTTATTTTAAATGGATTATGTACTACAAGGCGAATGTTTTTTTCTTTTTTATCAAATATGATATATCAATCTTATATCTCTTAATTGTATATTGTAAGATGTAAAACAAGGGGTACTTTTTTAGTATATTCGAATCCGAATTATCTATTATTTGGTTATTATCTCAGTTATTACTCCATTATTGATACACCAGCATATTTCAATTATATTTTATTATTAAAGCCTGACTTCAGATATTCACAAATAATGTAATACTTTATGGATTCCGTAATTATGTTATTGCTTATTATTATGTAATGTTATATTAAATAATAAAACAATTAAATCTACTTCAATCAGATTGATGCTCGATTTGACAATCATGAGATTCCATTTTAAAGTATTGATCAAAAACGAGATTTATATTATAATAATTATCATACATGATTAACCTTGTCTGTAGTAGAATAAATATTTTTTTATTATTATTTTAGGTAATTAATAATTATAAATTATGCACATCGTAAAAAAAGTGTATAAGTATATAAGATTTATTTTGAATAATACTATTTTTTTCTGTATATAAAATTATTTTTCGGCTTTTTTAAATCCTATCATATTACCTAGTTGAATTCCGATTGTTCTAGTACAGACAGAATAGTTGTATTAGAATATGCAGGCACTATATTTGTTATATACTATATTTGTTATATAATTTCTTATTCCTGACGTCCACTTGAGATAGCGTATAACACAAGTCTTTTATAAGACCTTCTCTTGGCCTATATAATAATATATTTAAAAAATATATTTGAAAATTTCAGTATTGTAAATAATATAATAATCATATCTATTTTGAATAGTTATATAAATCTGAATTTTAAATTGATCGGTGTGAAGTTTAATATAAATGTTAGATCTATCGAATTATTATGTACTATTAAGGTTCTTGTATCTAAAAATGTCCATATCAGGATAGGATGTTAGATAAAATATTTTACATGAAGGTTATTTTTTGAAAGGGACTAATTCAAATTCAATAATTTATTCAATAAATTACATTACAAGAAAAATGGTACAGAGTTCTTCATGAAATGCTTCATGATATAATTCCTCCATGCCCTTTTTACCATCAAACAACAAGACAAACTGTCAAACGTCATCTATTTATGGTTGACATACCTCCAGTTCGCTCGAAGCGTTTTGCTTCTACGTTCATCATCCGTACAGCGAAGGAGTGGAACTCATTGCCTGCGTCTTTGTTCCCTGAACGGTATAATCTGGGTGTCTTCAAGTCTGGAGTGAATAGGTACCTTCTAGGCAAGAATGTTCCATCTTTGGCCGCATCGTCACTTTCCATCAGGTGAGATAGCGGTAAAAGGCTTGCCTATCTAGTATAAAAAAAAAATGCTTTGATACTTCCAAAAAGTTTAACGTTTGTCGCAAGATAATAACTGCCTTGTTTGGCACCTGTATCAAATGCATATAGTTTTCCATCAATTAAAAAACGATTGATATATTTTAAGAGTGCTTTTTATAAAAAGTTTCATCTGGAACTGGTTTATTGTTGATTTATCGACGTATAAAATAAAAAGACGTTATACGAGTAATTTTACTCGGATAATTTCGTTCAAACTGAATTGCTGTAAATTGTACAAAGTATTTTGTGAAAAAACAGAAAACTCTTGGCAACCATTGAGACAAACGTCTTTCATGGTACTATTGCAAATTCCTTATTTAATAATTTTAAAAATATAATATTTTTTTATCATCGTATCGTCATAAATAAAAGCATAATATATCATCTTTATTATTACGGCAAATATAGCACGCAGAAAAAAAGACTTAAAGCTCTATGAGCTTAGGTTTAGAACAAGAGTCTGAGGGCTTTCTGGTATTTTATCAATCTATCCGTCTATCGGTTACTGCCGCCGACCTATTTTGTTCAAATCAAAGTGCCAGTTGGTAGAAGCAAAGTTTCCTTTCTGTCGTCTGAGGTTGCTTTAGATACAAGGACTATGAGCTGATTTCCAATGTCGAATGCTCCGATGTTTTCCCGCTAGTTTCAAGAAGGCAAACGGCCACCCAACCAAGCCAAAGGGCAGTATGTTCGAGTAAATGTATATGTAGTGTATCTATCGAAACCAATAAAATTCCGTTTTCGGGAACGATCTCGATTCATACTACACCCTCAGGTCAAGGAAGTATCAAACTCCCCGGGTCAGAATACAATACAATAACTCTTTACTGACATCAATAATAAAAAAGTACAGAAAAGAAATTACTAATAAATAGGTACAATGGGCGGTCTTATCGCTAAGAATTTAGATGTTGTGTTAAAACTCATAGTAATACTAGTGCTACTAATCTGGTGCAAAGACTTGGGATCATCTGACATTGGAAATCGACTATTTATAAACATTCTAGGACTTATTGTATTATGCTATTCCACTTTAGTGCCTTCCTCCTGTATGATGAATGTTGTAGCTCTATTGTTATAGTAATTGTAAGTCGATGTTTATGTTGAAGCGTGGACTTCTGTGCGTTTAAGAAAATAAATGGATTATGAATTTAATGCGATGTTTTATTTACCCTAATGAATATTATATACAAGAGTAGTGGAAGGGACGATACCACACAATAAAACAAAATAATTATTATAATCAACAAATTCATAAAAATGCAATGACAACTAAAATGTATATTATAAATATTTTTATATAAATTATTTAAAAAAAATTACCAAAAACTACTGTTATCCGATTCGGTTCTGTCACAGGAAATTTTAGGAAACGTAATTTGGTGACCATTTATCCATTTTGGTAACCGTTTAGAATTTTTGGTGGCAGTCTAAATTATACCCATACTTTATTTGACGTTAGCCAGGCTAGAAAGCGGTATTTGTATGGAACATTAAAACTATTGCTATTCTAACCAAAAATATTGAAAGGGTTTTACAATATTTTTTCATTTCAAGTAATGTAGATATATACATAGCTTATGCCCAGGATTAACACGCTACTTTTTGCCTTTTTTGTTACAGAATTTAATGCTACTTTACTGTTTTATAAATTACTTGCTACGCCACGCGGCTTCGCCCGCTATTATTAAGTTTATCCGTTCAGCCGTTAAAGCGTGAAAAGGGAAGAAACATACACATTTACACACAAACTTTCGGATTTATAATATTAGTATGATTTTGTTTTGGGAAAGTGTAGACAATACAAAGAAAAGACATTGTTTGTTTTACATTTATTTACTGACCAAAAACACGTAACAATATGGGGTACAAACGTGAAAGAGTAACATTATGGTGTTAATTACGTGAAGAGTTTCAAAGGTGCTATATTAATAAAAGTGCAGACAAATATGCCCAAAATCCACTATTTCAAAATAACATTAAAATTTGAGGTCACTGGTTTATTTCTCCTTGATAGAGTCATGCTAGTACATGTCACCGAACCGAATGCATTCTTAAAGTAGACACAGAATAAATAATAGTAGATTCACACAAAAAGGAAGTCGGCACTGGTAGCCACAATTTGTCGACAATAACGATTTTATTTTTGTGTACTTACTACCGCCAACTTTTCATGTCAACGTCAACACATTGGAACGGTAATCAGTTTTCTATTATCTGTATTTTAACCATCTTACGTGTTAGCTCTTTACTTGTCACGTGAATTGAAGGTAGGAAGCTACCCTCAATTCATATGAAATGTTGTTTAGTGTAGACTAATGCTGAAGACTAATGCTGGAATGCATCATCAGAATTCCTCGATTTCTGGTCATCATGCTCAAATAAATGCATTTTAATATTCTACAAAATGTATCTTATTCTTATGAGTATGTTAGAGAACCCTCATGTCGTTTTCAGTTAAATAATTAAATATAGTTAAATTATACAATAGTCTAATACTACAACCTTTATAAGTACTAACCGTCTGCAGTCTTCCGTTGGTAATTCGAGTTTTCAATTCAGTTTGATGCGAGATGAAGGCACTGTATTCAATGTTCAGTATTTAGGTACCTACATAATACGTTAGATCATCGTTTAACTAATATTATTACATTACAGTCAACTACAATACAATGTCAACATGTCCTAATTTTTAAAAGCAACATTTGAGACCACTAAAATTCAAAACAGAATTACGTATATATAATGTTTTGAATTTAATTTATTATTATATTCGTGTCAAGAATATAGTGAGATAAAAATATTATTTAAAAATATATATATCGACATCGTATTGCAGGTGACTTTAAATACAATTATTTGTCATTAATGAAGACTTGTCACCTAACGTTCACATTTTCAAACTTTTCAAAACAATTTGTCACGTAATTTTATAAATATATACATAAACTTAGTATCTAAAATGATAGTCAGGAAATCCAGCTACCAAACTTCATCACTAACCTGCACTTTTCACAATAAGACTGACGTCTGTCAAAGATATGCGTTGCATCACGAGTGCATGGTCTACTAATCATGACGCGTCTAGCTCCTGCTCTAGACGTCAGGCCACAACCAAGAAAATTACTTTCAGCTGCCGGGACAGTTCGAATTATAAAGGCAAAAAGTACCCTGCTTTTACGTATAAACCACCGTTAATGGTAACGTCTTCCATTGTTAGAGAAGCAATTTCTGTACGGTTGGAACAGATGTTTGCCCCTGTACATAAGGTTCAAGAAATTCAGTTCTCAAAGAACCCAAATTGCTTGAACCATTTGCACAGGGGCAAACATCTGTTCCAACCGTACAGAAATTGCTTCTTCCAATGGAATGCGGTACCATGAACGGTGGTTTATACGTACAAGCAGACAACGTTCTGTCTTTATTATTCGAACTGACCCTGCTCTCTCATTCGCTTTATTGATTAAACACGCGGATAACAGGTGATATTGCAGACCACTCCGTTAGCCTTTAGTCCTAGTGACTGTAACATTCGGTGGATCAATATGACTTCGAGTAACTATCCATTTAAACCAATAATGCCAAACAGTAAATTAGAATTTTAATGTTAAAATTATCGTGAGTATTACACATTATGTTTCAATGTTATATTCAGCTTAAAACACGAAAATGTCGACTTACTTTGTAGTCGACTAGTTTTGGACAAATTAGTTGTCCTTCATCAGGATGAGTCAGACGCGCGATACGCAGACGTGCGGCTCGGGCCTCGGCGCCGTGACGATTTTCGTGTTTTAAGCCGAATATAACATTAAAACATAATAGTAAATTAGAACATGAGATAATATTTTGGTATTATGAATCTAGATTCTAGAAAGAATTTTGTTAATGATTTTGTCTTTCAGTGATAGGTAAGACAATGTTTGCGGTCCTAAAATATGTTCGAATTTATTTGTCATTTGTGTTAGGAAATAGGTTACTGTTAATGTATCCTAAACATATAATTGTCATTATTTTTTTATTTTATGGTAAAAACCAGGTAGAATATAGTAGCACAGCACTGGTTTAACATATAACTTCAAAGTGCTTCCGTGAGAAGTGAAGTATTTAAATATTTTATTTGACGTCAATATTAGAAAAAATGTGCATTGTGTGTCTGTGTTAAATACCAATACAATATAATAATTAATAACACAACAGAACACAACGACAAAGTTTACGAATTTTTATTCCAATTTTCTAACATTCTTTTTATAAATTGACATTCAAAACATCCAAACTAAATAGTTGCATTGAGTAAATTTCATTCGATTCACACGACATACACTTTACGTCAAACGCGTACAAATCAGCTCCACGTTGACTAGTTTTTGAAACTAGAAAATATATCGAAAATGTTTGCTTCATATCTTCAAATACGTAAAATGCCATCAAATATCAAGCCTCACGTGAGGAAATATGCACAAACACAAACAGGACAAAACAGCCAGTGCTTATCAAATTTAACTATTATCACTGTCTGAAACGGTAGAGCTTGTCATACGAATCACTGGATTCTGCGTGGAGTCGCTAGAATCACACTCGACCATCAAGATCTCGTCCGGACTTTCGTTCCTATCGGAATTACTCTCAGTGTACGTGCCCGTCGGAGACTTATCTTCTATCACCGCTTTCAAATAAGACTCCCTGTCCATCATAGTAGTATCTCTAGCCAAAGCGAGCACATCCAATGACATCATACTTTTAGACTTCTCTGTTTTACTGATCGGCGGGTTGGTATGCTCGTAAATAACCTCACGGCTAATAGATTTAGTTCTCATCAAGTTAGAGTCGTTTTTCCAACTGTCACTGGGTGGGGTCCTAGCTTGATTGGTGCTAGTAGAAGGCGCGCTGGCGTTTCTTGGAGAACTCTCTGTGAATTTGGACCTCTTCTGCTGATTGCTTTCTTTCATCATCAGAAGTTGGTCGAGTTTGTTTATGGTCTCGTTCAGTTCTAACTGCCAAGCCTCGTCCGGTTCTATATCCTTGTTACTGGGCTTGGAAGCCAGCTCCCTGACCCTCATTCTGAGTTCTTGGAGACTGGATTCTTCGTCTAAAGTTTTGCTTTCGTCGTGTACCGGATCCCTTTCTGCTCCAACCCCCGGCTCTCTCGGTCCGACTGGTATAGAATCCTTCCCCGGGGGGTATTCTCCGCGACTTCTGTGTATCTCCTCCGATATTTCTTCCAAAGCCTTCAAGGACTTGGAGTATCTGTATTTAGCGTCTGCGATGAGACGCTGCAGTTTTTCTATCTTTTCGTTCTGAGATTGTAGCTCTTCGTCGCATTGTTTCTTCTCGTCGAAGTAGGCGCGAGATTTGGTTATATTGCGTTTTAGGTTCTCTTCTAGTTGGGCCACCTAGGAAAAAATATTAAATCAAGGTTGATAATTGTGAATCCAAAGCGGTCTCGTTTGCACAAATATTTATTTTTATAAATACATTTTTTTTGAGGGATTTTTTGGGGATTGATATTGAAATTTAGTCAAAAACTCAATATGCCATGTGCAATGCCCTAAAGAGACACGAATTGTTAAGACTACTATACTGTACATTCATAAGTGTACCTATTTGTACCAAAGTGGAAAATAAATTGAATTGAATTGAATTGTACATATAAAACTAAAGATATAAATATCAAATACCCAATGATTATAAATCCTTTGTCACGCCAAGCTCAGCATCATTTTCCAACAACTTATTTTTAGTTTATTAAATCTCTAATAGGCTACCGTCGGACCACTTTCTCAGTTGTCGAGTGATGAAGTGGGCGAGCGAGGTAAATAACCTAGGCTCTCTACGTATGTTCGCATGTTTGCAGCTAAGGACCATTTAGATCTTTGCGAAGGTTTTCCAACTTGAGAGTGGTAAACTATGACTACACAGAGCTCAGTTAGTCATCGGACCTCCTTTTATATATTTTTGTTTCGGCCGTTTATATTGGAATTAAGCCAAAATTGATATCTTAATAGTGTTTTCGAATTGCAATCGTTGGCAGGGGTCAGGCGATTCAGAGATATTATAACATCGCCATGAATGGCCTTGGCCGTTTAGTATGAAATCTTTTACATAAGCGAGCGAGATCCCCGGAGAGACTGGCTTTATATAGAGAGATATTGTCTTAGTTCATAATGTTTACCTTTCGATCAGCTGAGATGCAGGCAGCCGCTCTTTTCTGATGCTCACGTCCGCTTTCAGCCTTCCTTTTCTCAGCATCCATGACCTGAACATGAGAAATTCAAATGGCTGGAACATTCTCGAATTAATTTCGAGTGTTGCACTGTCATAATTCCGCAATCCTCATCTTTTATCGAACAACCAGACGAACTGCAGTGCGACATATAGTAGTCGATATTTCACTAATTTGCACAAAGCGCAGTGTTTCAATATTTTTTATGCTAGATAGACATCGAAGACTATCTCACCTCCATACTTGCCTAGAAAATACCTATTCACTCTAGATTTGAAGACACCCAGATTGTATACCGTTCGGGGAACAAAGACTGGGGAGTTTCACTCCTTCGCTGTACGGATGATAAACATAGAAGCGAATCGCTTCCACCATATATGTACCATAGGTAAGGCAACTATAAATGGATGACGTTTGAGGATTTTTCTAGTTATTAGAGTATCATATCTCGTCTTATGGTTGTGGCGTGCGGAGACGCGGGCGCGAGCACCGCTATACGGGAGGCGACCGCACGCAAGCCGGTCTGGCCAGGTGTGGCAGCCATTACCTTGATGATGGCATGGTTGAGTACTTCTTGCCAGTTGCTATCGAACTGCCACTCGTCCTGCTTGCTCACAAACCGCTGCTCAGCTAGCGTCACCGTTTCCTTTGCAGCCGCGTGCAGCTCTGAAATAGTATACAAAATAAATATTAGGTTTGTCGCGAAAGTGATAAAATGTTGTCGATTTTTTTATTATTTTGCTAAACTTCGTTTTTATACAATTCTTAGAGTGTTCATCTGTAATAATTGTGAATTATTGACCGTTAATAGTTCGTACACGTATGTAGATGAGTATAAGCATAGAATACCAAGCATGTCACATCTTCGGCCGCATCATCAATTTCCATCAGGTGAGATAGTGGTCAAATGCTTGCTTATAATTATTGAAAATAAAAAAAAACGCGATTTTCGTTTTTGTTCTAAAACTCCAATAGAAGTTCTAGTTACATACTTATAGCGCCACACTAAGTTCGATGACTTGTGTCATCACAAACACAATCACAACCCACCTATCTGGTCGAATAAAACAAAAATATATAGACCACTATCTCACCTGATGGTAAGGGGCCATTAAACATGTTTGCTTAAAAAATACCTGCTCAAGACTCCCGTATTATGACTATCGGGAAACACAGACTCGGGTAAGGTATACCATTCCTTAGAGATGAGCATAATAAATGTGAAAGCAATTTAAATATTTTAAATATTTGTGAAATTACAAATTACTGTAACTAGCTCGAGGCTAATAACCTGCTCATCTTACTAATAAACTGTACAAAAATATAAAAAACAATGACCGCGACATTGCCAAGGTTGCGTTATCAACCATTTACTTCACATTCGAGTCGTTATCAACGCATGTGTGTGCATTATCTATTTATCGATGTGTGCATAGCGTTTTAGAATACTACGTTGTTCAAAGATTTGTCTTTGTGATTCATCGGTGAGGTATAACTAGTGTATGGTAGCGATTCCAAAGGCCATGAGTAGTATATTTTTTCATACCAAAACCGTATCTTTATTTTTCAACCGACTTCAAAAAAGGAGGTTCTCAATTCGACTGTATGTTTTTTTTTTGTATGTATGTTACGCGATATATCCGCCAATTATGAATCGATTTTGATGTTTTTTTTTGTTTGGTAGATTGTACTTCAGAGTGTACTTCAGAGTTAATCCCATATAAATTTTATCGAAATCGATCCAGCCAAAACCAAAATATAAGCGTTGAAGTCGGTTTTTTTAAGCTTCGCTTGCGTTTAATTATTTGCTACGCAATCTTATACATTGAGTCAGTGACAAGTAATAAAATATTTCAAGTTTTAAATATTTCATAATAAAAGTCATTGATTTGTGACTAGCACAAGTCATGTCAAGTAAAAGAGTCATAGTCAAGTAATGCCCTAATAAAATAATAGAACTTCTATTGGAGTTTTGAAGGGAAAGCTAAAAATCACGTTTCTACTTGTACGATTCGCCTACACTCATGCACGTTCACTAAGAATCAACGTTCAATAATCCACCAATATTACACATTAAAACTCGAAAAATCATAAGTTTTGAGAATTAATACAAAATCAGCAAAGTAACTTTTTCACTTTCGCGCCGAAATCTGTTGCATTACGCTGCGATCTCTTTCACTCTCTTACACAATACTATTTATCCATTTCGGTCATCCATTATATTATAGTGACAACAGCTTGTCGCCTAAGATAAATTGGTCTATTCCACTATGATCTGATATGGTGGCTCAAGTCGTTTACAGGTAAAAAAAAAACTTAGTATGATGATGAATTTAGCATCATTCTAGATAAAAATAATTAAGAGACAACTTTATTTCAATTTAAACTATTTTTAAACCTTATCTCTTACGACATCAGTAAGCGTTGTAAAACATTTTCTAATTCTGCACGTTAGCAAACGTGATGATGGGTTCGAATATGTGGCATGTTTGCTTAGAAGATACCTATTCACTTCAGACTTGAAGACTTTCAGATTGTACTGTTCAGGAAACAATGACGCTGCAAATAAGTGCTCCTTCGCCGTAACCCTTTAGTTTCTGTGATCTGTGGCCGTAACGATGATGAACGTAGAAGCGATAGGTACTTCAAACGACCTGGATGTTGTCAACCATAAATGGATAACGTTTGACAGTTTGCCTAGTTAGCTAGAACAGATGGCGTGCGAGAACGCGACCGCGGGCTGACCCCGCGTTCCGCTCGAAACAAATGCATCCAGTGTGTAGCAGTTATTAGATGAAAGATGGTATATTAAATCATGACAATCACTTGTGATTATGTAAATGTGCGACGCAAGAGTTAACATTACATCCACTGTATATATATATCTACCGATAACTGACTGATAAGGGACTTCCTGCGGCCCCCTCTCGCCACGTAACGTCAATTATTAACAAGGTACTGTATACAAGAGCAGCGAGAACAGAAGTTAAATGTAACTAGTATATTATGTATTTGAAATAATATGCAATATCTAATTATTACCGGATTAAAAACCATGGAAGGCTTTTTATTGATTTTGGTAGAAGTATAGAATTACGCCTTTTCTAAGTAATTAAACGCAAGCAAAGCATAAAAAACGACTTCACCGCTTTATCTTCGGAACTTTGATCAGATTAGATGTACTAAACACGCATTATTGACAATATATCAGGAACTACTGATCAGATCTTGATCAAATTTAAATGGAAAAATTATCGCTTGAGGCGGGATTTGCCCGCGACCATAGGGTCTCATGCCCTATTGCTCTAAATTTATCACTATAGTTCTGCCTAGCATGGCTAATGCTATATAAATAAAATCAAATTAAAATGGGACCAATAGGAAAGCAACATCAACCAAACAAAAAAATATTTAAAATCGGTTCACGGGGAAATAAGATATGAGGTAACACACAATTAAAAAAAAAATACGATCGATTAGATAGGTAGAAAAAAACATCACCTTACATGTTTACCACCCCCGACCACATTTCAGTTACGAACATGTGCGATAGTAGTCAAATGCAGATTTAAAAAAAGTAAAAAAAAAATACCCTCTATTTGGAAAACGGCTGTGCCGATTTTCACCAAACTCTCGATCAAGTCACATTTTAAACAAAAACTAAATCAAAATCAGTGCAGCTATTTGAGAGCTACACAAGTCTTCGAACTTACAGGCTATGGCTCGATTTTCTGTAGTAGTTTACATAATATGTAAACGTGCCGCTTATTTTTTTCATGATAGGCAAACTTATGACCACCTCTCACCTGATGGTAAGCGACGATGTGGTAGCCACTTACTGTTTGTATACATAACTATGTAAGCTTGATTTTAGTAAAATAAATATTTAAATAATAATTAAAACGCAAGCAAAGCTTAAGAAGACGTTTTCACCGCTTACAATTTTGGCTTGATCGATTTCGATAAATTTTATATGAGACTACCTCTGGAGTATAATCTACCAAACAAAAAAAACATCATAATCGATTTATAATTAGCGGAATTATCGCGTAACATAACATACATACAAAAAAAACACATAGTCGAATTGAGCGCCTCCTTTTTTGAAGTCGGTTGAAAAAAAATTAAATTTCTTTGATTTTGATGTCAATATAACTTACTATTATTAATTGTGTACTAAGTTGAAGATGACCACTACAAATATAGTGCGTATTTTCTAAAATAAAAAAATATAGGTCAGCTTATAAACAAAACGGTTCCAACAACAAAAAGTAGATTTAAGCACGCGATCTCATCCCCGGGGGTGGTTTTTAATTAACCTTTCTATATAACCATTACCATAGAACGGCAAAAAATAATCTGGCTAATGAAAGCGGTGTTCCTTCCTTAACTTCTTTAACATACACGCTTTCGCACTTACAGCCCCACACTAAGTCAATTGACTTGAGTCGTGGGTGTCGGAAACATTCAAATCACACCTAGAACCGAAAACACAAATTCCATTGGTGAGAAAACTTGTGTTCCCGCCGAGAATCGAACCCGATACCCTGCCTAGATGGCGAACGCGCACTCAACTAAGCCAATGGGCATTTCAGATGCTCGAATATTTAATACTAGCCGTGCCCCGCTTCGCCTGCGTTAATTAAGTCAAAAAGTAGCCTATGTGTTATTCAGAAACCTAAACTATCTACATTCTAAATTTCATCAAAATCGGTTTATTCGTTACGGAGATACGTGGTAATAAACATTCACACACTAACACACAAACTTTCGCATTTTTACAAGCTTTTATTTAGCTTGCACTGTATGTATGTAAGTATGTTTGTTCTGGTGGAATCTTGCAACTCAATTTTGAAGTAGATATCTTCAACCAATTGAGCTGAAATTTTGTATTCATGTTTAGTTTGGATGACAATGCATGGTTAGTCATGTGACGTCATTCTAAGTCCAACATGGCGGAACACACAAAACGGCGGACAAGTAATTTTTAATCCAATATGGGTATCAAATGAAAGGGCTAGCTGAGAATAACTCGAAAAATAAAGTGATGTCACTTTAAATCCAATATGGCGGACTTCTAAAAGCTTGTCTTTCAAAAAGTTTTTAACAAGTAACTTATTATTAGTAGGATTATATGTCGTCATATCGACGGGCATTTTCCACTACGGGCAAATATTATCGAACCATCTACGAGTAGTTTAATGCAAACGCCCCACTCCTGTTTATCAGTCCGATACTTCCGTCGTCCGCCCTTCACTTAGCAAGTAGGCAACGCGAGGGTCAAGGGCGAGGATCGCCACATTAATATTTTGTATATTTTTAGAATGTTCAACAAGATGGGGAGATATAGGCCTCGATTCTGATGTACACTCACTAAATTAAATTTAAACTATCCCTGTCTCTTACAAAATAAAGCACAAGACAGAGATAGCATGCATTTTGGTGCTGTCACGCTAGTTTATCAATTAAAATATGAACAGCAGAAGCAGAAAGGCGCTTGTTTTTAGTCAACACCAATACAACACATACTCGACTAAGCTTGCATAGACATCTAAGTTCTGACTAACTTGACAGCACAGCAGTATGCTATCTCTGTCTTGTGTTCTTATTTTGTAAAAGACAGGAATAGTTTAAATTTAATTTAGTGTGTGACATCAGAATCGAGGCCATTGACTACACACTAAACTACGGCTAAAATTTTGTATTCACGTTTAGTTTGGATGACAATGCATTGTTAGCTATGAGACGTCATTCTAAATCCAACATGGCGGAACACACAAAATGACGGACAAGTTATTTACAACAGTTATGATCAGTTAATATGAAAATCTGATACAATGATCCGTTGGGAAATACCCTTTTTAATGTACTCCTACAATATGGGTATCAAATGAAAGGCCTTGCTGAAAATAACTCGAAAAATAAAGTGACGTCACTCTAAATCCAATATGGCGGACTTCTAAAAGCTTAATTTAAAAAAGTCTTTAGCAAGTAGCTTATTATTTAGAACCTCTTTACTGATTGATTTGTTTTTTTCTTCGAACTTTTTCGACCTCATTTTGTTTCATTATAAATGTGTTATAATAGGATTTATTCGCGCACATTTTTCTGCCTTTCTCCAATATCCGCAGTGGGAGCCGACCCGAGGGTCACGGCGAGGATGAGCACATTATTTATGAACTATTCCGGAAGGCGCGGAGCTCGGAAGCTTCTCCGGATGCGTTGCGTAAGTTTGAGATACAATATTGTAGGGAAAGTATCATATTTTACACTTTATATATGAACTGCTAAACCATAATAGGTTTGAGGAGAATAACATGAAACAGGAAAAAAAAAACAAAAGGCGGCTCCGCCCGTCTATAATTAATAGTACATAGCCTAATTCTTACGTGATTATATTAAACGCTTTCACACTCACAGCCCCACACTAAGTGCGTGACTTGTGTCGTGGGTGCAGGAAACATTCACATCACACACAATCACAACCAGAACCAGAAACACAAATTTTCCTTGGGGAGAAAACTTGTGTTCCCGCCAGGAATAGAACCTGATACTCCTGCTTGGAAGGCGAACGCTTACCCAACTGAGCCAGCAGCCAGTTCGAAAGATTACAAAACAAACAGAAAACGTTATTACTGGTATTTTCTTATTTATTAGTGTGCTAATTAATGACCCAATAGTAATAATATATTCTCCCTAAGGAAAATATGTTTCTTGTTCTATTTGTCTTATCACGACACAATCATCGAACTTAGAGTGGGGCTAGGAGTGTGACTGCGTTTATGTTTATTTATAATAGGGCTATATTTGATCAATTATTTGTATGCAGAATATTGTTACTACATGTAGGCATATTATTATGTCTATGTACATACGTATTTGATAGGTATTACACATATGTAATTATATCTCTCATCACCAAAAGTGTTTGAACGAGATCGTTAAATGTGCATTTTATATAAAAAAATACCTAAATTGCACAATATCACTTCATATACCTATTTATAAAGTAATTTTGTCACAATATTACATAATTTTATCCTCAATCTGTGTAAAAAAACAGCAAATCAAACCACCACACGTTACCCAGGAAAACACATAAATATAGAATTACAAATGATCTCAATACCTAACATTCACATAGGCTGTAGGCTAAGCCACGCGCGATAATTCTCACACATTTACACATGTTCGCAGACAGACGCTCTTTGTAACATGATACAGCTCAATTTGTTTCAATTTTCGTATCTATGCCGCGGATTGCACCTCTGGCTAACATTGTTTTAGATATGGGTCATTCGGTGAGTAGTTGTTGTGTGCTGGACCTAACTAGTACAGACTATTATGGGTCAGTGAATAGGAATAAAATAGAGTAATTATAGCCAAACTACGCTGCTTTAAAAACGTAACTAGAAACCGCCTAGCTATACATCTACGCATGTTTATATGGTTTTTCACTCTCTCACACAAGACGATCTATCCATCTCGCTCATCCACTTTATATTGACAACATCGCTTAACAAATAACATTAAACAAATCACCAAACTTTTGGTCATTACTCACTCTACTTGTCTACCAATCTCAACCTTAACGTCAATCTACATACTTTATTCATTACTCACTCTACTTTTCCACCACAGTCTCAACCTGTTAAAGTCAATGAATATACTTTGTTAATTACTCACTCTACTTTTCTACCACTTTCTCAACCTGTTTACGTGAATCTACATACCTTGTTCTTAACTAATTTTTTTTTTTCCATCACGGTCTTAACTTGTTAACGTCCACATACATACTTTTGTTCATTAACTTGCTTTACTTTTCCATCACAGTCTCAACCTGTACACGTCCATCTACATACTTTTGTTCATTAACTTGCTTTACTTTTCCATCACAGTCTCAACCTGTACACGTCCATCTACATACTTTTGTTCATTAACTTGCTTTACTTTTCCATCACAGTCTCAACCTGTACACGTCCATCTACATACTTTTGTTCATTAACTTGCTTTACTTTTCCATCACAGTCTAAACCTGTTAATGACCATCTAAATACTTTTGTTCATTACTCACTCTACTTTTCTATACAGTCTCAACGTGTTAACGTCCAAATACATACTTTTGTTAAATACTTACTTTACTTTTCCATCACAGTCTCAATCTGTACACCATCTACATACTTTTGTTCATAACCTGTTCCACTTACCGCTAGCTCGTTGGAACTGCACAGCTGCCTTCTGACACTCAACCCTGGCTGCTGCCGCGACTCCAAGAGCGTCATAGTACGGCCTGGATCTGTCCACGCATGTCCCCAATCGTTTAGTTAATCCCTGCAGACGCCTGGAAGTCTCGTTGAGCTGCAGGTGGAACTTTTTCATTGATTCCTGGAAGGGAATGGTCAAACTGTATTCCTATTTCCTAATGGTATAATGAGAATTATATTCTAGCCCAAGTTTTATGTCATCCATACAAACCAGATATCAACTGTAATACGATATAATAATGTATGTTTTTGTGTAATATTATACCATTACATAATCTAATTGCCTCTATGGGCGGTTACGGAAATATAAATCAATAAAAACCTTAATAACGGTTACTTCGTTATTTTCCTATATCGAGCCTCAAACTTAAGAAAAACTATATTTGCGGAAATTCATTAACTTTATGTAACTTTTGCAGTCACGAGCGACTCAGGAGATCTTGTCTCTAAAATTGTACCTATCTCAGAATGATTACTCGCATAATTACCTCATACCAAATATAATTTGTCCCGCTATAGCATATGTGCCTTTTTATGCTATATAATATAGGCAAGCATTTGACCACTGCCTTAGATGAAACTCGCTTGTCTAGAAGATACCTATTCACTCTAGACTTGAAGACACCCAGATTGTACCGTTCGGGGAACAAAGACGTAGGCAATGTTTTCCACTCCCTATTTTGAAACATACACATTGACACGAAAACATTCGAATCACACTAATGTTATACATTCGTTAGTCTTTGCGTGCGAATGTGTGTGTGAAGTTGTGAATATCAAAATAGGTTCAGACGTTTACTAAATATACTGATATCTTCACAATTGTAAGTATAATGCATCTGGTATTCATAAAAATAAGGAACAACGGAGTTCTAAGAAATTGTTTATATAGGTACATAGTACCTGGATGACCGAGTTTAGCTCGGTTTTTTTTTGGTAAATGACATTTTCTAAAAATGAAACCTAGCTAGATCGATTTCCCCCGAAATCCCTTGCATACCGAATTTCATGAAAATCGTTTCTGAGATTCAGATTATATCCTATCCTACTAATATTATAAATCCGAAAGTTTGTGTGTAAGTATGTTTGTTCTCACTCTCTTCACGCTTTAATAGCTTAACGGATTTAGATGAAATTTGGAGTGTACATAGCTTCTACCTAGGATTAAAACATAGACACTTTTTAATTTGATAATAGCGGGCGTAGCTGCGAGGCACGGCTAGTATATACATATATATACAAGAATTGCTCGTTCAAAGGTATGAGATGTTCATAGTGATTATTTGTTGCCCTATCTATGCTGCTATATTAAAATGCTGATGATTCCGAGATACATCCACAAGTATCTCCATGCAAGCAATGTATCAGTAACATATGCAATCGATGTAACTTTTAAATGGCAAAGTAGTGGTGATTAGCATACGCACACATAATAATAATGTGAACTGGCAGTGCATAATATAGCTTAATATTATTTGCATAAGACAGCAATACAGACACAGTTTTTAAGTCCATACCAATGTTATTAAAAAAGATGCGTGAAGAGATTTTTGTGCGTAGACCGCATATATAAGATACAACGCACACAATTTTCTGTCCCATCCGGTGAAGCTGCAAAGGCTACATACACACAGCCAGCAGAAATAGTCTACCGAGATATTTAAATAAATAATAGTTTAAAAAAACACGCTTTATATAGAAAACCAAACTTAAAAATAGAAAATAAATTTGAATTAAGAATAGTGTAAAAAAAAATTATAAATATAAATTAATAATAGTGTAAATAAGAACAAAATATTTTATTTTTTTGAAAGTGTGGGGTCTTTTTAATATATTATCGAAATGATAATTCTTCTTATATCTGTCAATGAAATATTTATAACTATAGACACCACGCTTTTTTTTAAATAAAATATTTTTCTCTTATTTACACTATTATTAAGTTATATTTAAAAAAAATTGTACACTATTCTTAATTCTAATTTATTACAATTTATTTTCTATTTATTACAATTTATTTTCTATTTTGGTTTTCTGTATAAAGCGTGTTTTTTTTAGTTTTTTTTAACTTTTATTTATTTTCTAAATTTTTTTGCAAATTGAATAATGGAATAATCTTATCAAATTAGTGTATTGTCATCGGTCCTCGATAAATCTACAAAGTTTAAATGAAATCTGACCGTTTAAAGTGGGTCAAAATCGCGCTTAAAGGAGTCGGTAACAAACATACAAGTGAAGCTAATATCATAGTCTAACATGAAGCGTGTAAAAATACCCAGCAACTATGCCGTCCTATGTTTTTAATTATAAGGTTATACAAATAGCCAAGAACCCAAAACAAATTGTATTGCACCATGGTATAACATAATCGCTTGCATGTAGTTTTATCCTGTCCCGTTGGGTATTGTTTATGTTAAAACATATCGTATTCCCTCACTTTTAATGACATATTTGGTCTATACTCATGCTTAACTGGCAGAGTCATTAACTTTCATGAGTGTCTCTTTGAATATGAATAAACGGTTTTGAATTTTTAACAATAGAGTTGTTGACGTGGGACAGTTTGAGTTTGAACTCAAACCCGTTCCTGAATATGGAGCTAACACAACTACAGCACTGCTTAAGTATTAGTAACTTCGTACCGCAGACCCATACAAAGACGACCAATATGGAATGCGGAAACAAGCCGCAGCCGAGGATGCATTAGAATGCGTTTTCCGTTACCTCCAATCGATTGGTATATGAACTAATATTTCCTTTAAAATAAACTGATTTCTATGTCCTCCTGTATCTCTGAGATTCTTCATTAGTCATCTTAATATAATTTTTACCGACTTGACAAAAAAGGAGGAGGTACTTAAATCGACTGTATTTTTTTTTATGTGTGTTTACCTCATAACTTCGTTGTTCGTGTTATGAGCTTCGTGTTTAACAATTTTTTTTTAGTTTGATATATGTTGCTTTCCAATTGGTCCCATTTAAATTTGATCAAGATCTGACTAGTAGTTTTTGAGTTTCCTCAATAATGCGTATTCTGTGGATTATATTGACGACTAGCCGTGCCCCGCGGCTTCGCCCGCTATTATCAAGTTAAAAAGTAGCCTATGTGTTCATTTTAGGTATAATCTATGTACATTCCAAATTTCATCCAAATCCATTAAAGCGTGAAAAGGGAACAAACATACTTACACACTTACACACAAACTTTCGGATTTATAATATTAGTAGGATGTTCTCTTTTTTAACTTCAAAAGTTACCTCATAACTTTTTTCTTTGTGCGCCGATTTTAATAAAAAATAAATATTTGAAAGCTAGTGCTTTCCATGTGGTCCCGTTTAAATTTGGTCAACATCTGATCACTAGTTATGTGTTATTGTTAATAATGCGTGTTTAATACGTTGAATCTGATCAGGGTTCCGTAGATAAAGCGGTTTTATTAAGCTTTGCTTGCGTTTAATTATTAGTGGACCATCTTGATTTCTTTACGTTGTTTTTCGTGCCGGAAACATTCACACACAATCACACCCCGACTAAAGAACACAATTTTACCTCGACTTGAAAATTATAAATTTCTTGGAACGAAGTTCGCATGTTACACCAGACATTTGGCGAATGAGAGCCAAATAAAATCGTCACGAGACGTTTTCTTATAGTCTTGTTCTTTGTGTAGAATTTAAGCAGTTAGAAATAAGCAAATCTGGTCCAGCCGGCGAACACGCTTCTTAGTGTCGTGAATAAAAAATGTGTGAAAAACCAGGTGTATTAACTAAACACCGTTTAATACATATAACCAGCTGACTTTTATCTTCTCTTTATCTATAAATCTTATGTACGTGCTCCTCTACTTCTCCTAAACAGCTGCACAGATTATGATTTTTTTCTGTGTATTCAGGTGGATTCCAGGAAGGTTTTGATTGACAATTCGATCCAATAAATAAAGTTATTTAAATTACGCGGGCGAAGCCGCGGAAAACAACAAGTAACATATATACCAGTCATGTTTTGCTCGTACGAGTAAACATGTAGGTTGTTCATAACTGAGAAGCCGTAGAAATAAGTCTTCGGATTGGTAGCCGCTTTGTATGAGCGAGTTGGAATTTAAATCAGGAACAAGTTGATCGAAGGTTCGACCTTTGTACATGAGTTCATGATTGATTCGGAAAGTTTATAAAGCTAATCGAGATCAATAAGGGCCAAGGAAACCAACGGATTGGTATTAACCTCGTGCTAATAAATAATAAGTCGACGTAAAAATCATAGTAAAAACATAAGTTAAAACAAAGAAAATTCAGGTAGAGACTCGAGAATCAAGTGATCAAAAATTTGTACCACTTTATCATTGTCTATAAAAAATTACAGCCTTATAGTATAACGCTCCATTTCGTTTGAGGGTATAAAAATATAATATAATTCCTTCCTAGTGTGAAAAATACACATAATTTGATGATTAACGTCTTTCTTTCTTATACAAATCTCGGTTCAAACAATTGGGTTATGTAACTTTCCATAACTTTATAAAAGTCAACAAAATGTATGTTGTTTTGTTATTCAGTTTATTGATTTTTAAGTGTTAATTTTTTTATTACTACCCAACTAAAATATATTTTGATGTGATGGCGATTGGATGTCGGTTTTTGGTTTGTAATCATAGGCTAAAAACTATTGTCTACGCCTTTTTTTTCGCCGACATCTGCACTTGTATCCACTCTAGTAAATGTCTTCTAGCCGTCTACGCATATATCTAGGCTACCTTTCGCTGCTCCACTATCATCATCAGCCTATATTTGTCCACTGCTGAACAGCCTCTTCTAATTAACGCCACTGAGCCCTCTCTTCTCAACCAGCTTCTACCGGCCTCTTTTCTCAGGTCGTCGCCTGTGCTATGTTTGCCTTGTTATCATCAACATGGAGTTAACAGAATAAGAGTAAGACTTCAGAATTAACTTACTCGTGAACCCATGTTGTGAAAAAGATTTGACTTGAGTTTTTTGATACTCAATATCGATTATTCGCTAAAATAAGCTCCTCAAAGATATCTCTACAGCGCACTAGAAGACGTAAACATTACAATTGCATCGGCACGTCACTGTCCAATAAAAGAGACAAGGTACGAGGCCGCGTTGGATTGAGTCAATTGAAGCCGGGACTGCACCTTGTTGGTACCATAAACAAGGCGTTAGTTTAGAACATACATACATACTCATCGCATGTATGAGTATAGGATACATTGCGGCCAGTGTGCCACTGAATTGCATGATCTAAATATTGCCCTCCCATTAGGGGAGCCGCCAGGATTGATAAATTCTAATGTTTTCCTGAGGGGAGCATTCAGGGAAGCCACGAGTCCGTCGTCTCTAATTCCCTCATCCCTTTTCTACCATCAGACAATCAGACGTGCAGCGATGCGACATCTATGTTCCAACAGTGGTCACGAAGCGTTTCGCTGCCACATTCAATATGCGTATTGCAAAGGAGTGGAACTCCATGCCAGAGTGTTTCCCTATAAGTAAAATCATACTATCTAAAATGGGAAATTTTCAACCGACTTCAAAAAAAGGAGGTTCTCAATTCGACAGTATGTTTTTTTTGTGTGTATGTTACGCCATATCTCCGCCAATTATGAATGTTTGGAGTATACTTCAGAGGTGGTCCTATATAAATTTTACCGAATTTTTTTGATTGAGCTACTACTAGATAGGTAGTATTTACGGAGACTGTTGATGTTATCCCGCGGTGGTGCCACAGTATACCTAGTAGGGCAGTAGTACTATTATGTCATTAACCTGTTTGTGCGTAGATCCGTTCGGAATGGCGCAGTGGGCCTCAGAAATCTTGCCTACATTTATGTTATTAACATTTATTGCTCAATTTAGATAACACTTTTTTGCTATGGCAAAAACAGTTAAATAGTTTTTACCGACTTCCCAAAAAGGAGGTGGTACTCAAGTCGGTGTTACCTCATAACTTCTCTCCACGTGAGCCAATTTCGATTTTTTTTTTATTTTGAAAGATGTTGATTTCTAATTGTTCCCATTTAAATTTGATCAAGATCTGATCAATAGTTCTTGAAATATCGTCAATAATGCCTATTTTGTGGACTACTTTGACGATGTTCTCGTTTTACCGACTTAAAAATTACCTCATAACTTCTTTCGTTGTAAGCCGATTTTGATGATTGTTTTTTTATTTGAAAGCTGGTGCTTTTCATGTGGTCCCATTGAAATTTGAACTTGAAATATCGTCAATAACGCGTGATTAGTACATCTAATCTGACTTGAATCAAAATATAAGCGGTGAAGTCGGTTTTTTTAAGCTTTGCTTGCGTTTAATTATTGTAGACGTAGAATCAATAGAAAATATTAACGAGTACCACCAAACAGTATGAGAAGTATGTACCTCAGTATATAGTACACTTCACACTTATATTATAAATCTGAAAGTTGTGTGTGCGAATAATAATATGTTCGAAACGTGTTATTTCTGTAACACCTAAATGGAAATCGATAACGTAAGAGAGGTAATAGAGGTGTAGATAGAATCAGGCATCGATCATAACAAATATCGCTGTTTTTTTTAAAGCTGCGCTCTCAGCCCAACACTAAATTCGATGATTTGTGTCGTGGATGCCGGAAATTCACATCACACAATCACGACCAGAACCATAAATACAATTTTTTCTTGGGAAGAAAACTTGTGTTCCGGCCGGGAATGGAACCCATAGAAGTTGAAAGCGCAACCAACTAATAAGCCAACGGCCAGTTCGTATTGGTAAATGATCGCGTTTTAACTAATTATTAAAAAATCACGCATTAACTTAGATTAATTTACATAACGATTATGTAAGAATAGAAATAAACACATAATACAACTAATTTGGCAAGCCTGTGAGTTTTGCGACTTATAAACAGGTTGCCAAGCCAAGAGATATCGATCGAGTTGTGCTCGGGGCTTGCTCTCTTCTGCACAATATTGTTATAAAGTCGAAAGTTTGCGAGTGTTTATATAAGTAGTATTTGTCTTCTCACGCCACAGCGAACCACCTGATCTACGTCATAGATAATAAGTGATGTGTGGTAGAGAGTGAAGAACACGCTAGGTTTGGATTGGCTCTCAGGGAGGACAAGCTCAAGCGTGTCGAGATAAACGAAATCGCCACCACCTGATCGGATGGTTACTATGACACTTACTATCACGGCTTCCAAAACGATTAAGGACTGACATAAGTTATACCCAATATTAGCATTTTTCCTTTTTTTGACGTGATAACTATAATATATTATATTTATGTATTTCTTACATATTTGGTATTTACAACTTTATTTTTTATATATAATTTGTTTAGAACTGTAGTACACCACAGTCCCAAAATTATTTTGCTATCACCTCTCCATCCAAAGGTTGTCTGGAAGAGATCGCTTAAAGCGATAAGACCGCCCATTGTACTAGCCTAAGTTATTTTCAATGTAATTGTTTGCTGTTATTTTCTTTTTTATTATTTTTTATATTTTAGTGTACAATAAAGAGTTCATCTATCTATCTATCTAACGTCTTATAAATCGACACACCGGCTGCACGCACGAAAAAAAGTGTCACGTTCCGCCTAAGCCTGAGCGTGCAAGCGAGAGCGCGGAACAAGCGATAGAGAGGCACGATCGGCCTTAGCGTTTGTCTTATGACGTTATCACGCAAAATTATCGTCCGTAAACCGACTTAAAAGACATCCAATTTTTTTTTTATCAAGATTGGAAAGCATTTGGCCGCTATCTCACCTGATGGAAAGTGAAGATGCGGCCGAAGATGAAGCATGCTTAACTAGAAGATATCTATTCACTCTAGACTTGAAGACTCCCAGATTATACTGTTCAGGGAACAAGGATGCTGGTGGTAAGTTCCACTCCTTCGCTGTACGGATAACAAATGTTAAAGTAAAACGCTTAGAGCGGATATGAGGTATGTCAACCATATATGGATGGCGCTGGTTTGTTCGCCTTGTGGTCCGATTATAGAAAGGGCAAGGGGGAATCAACCGGTGTAATTCGAGTGCACACTCTCCAAAATGCAAGCGATATATGTGCAATCAGGATCTCGGAAACGGCTCCAACGATTTTCATGAAAGTTACAGATAAGGGGGTTTTCGGCCCAAGGAATCGATTTATCAACGTTCCAGGTCCGAGAAATGCTCGGTTCCCAAACTGCATTTGAAAAACCGGGCTTAAGAAACTATCATCGCCATCTATTACGCCATGACCGATGTAAAAAACTGTTTCTACTCGACACTAGATGGAGCTTTCTGAGGCTACAAATCCAAACACATTCTACCAAAAACAAAAAACCGAGCAAAGCTCGGTCATCCGGATATTTAAAATTAAAACAAGAATTAGCGTGACTTACGCGTTGTCGATGTCTAAACAACCCGTAAGTCACGTTAATTCCCGTTTTAATTTTAATTTAATAGTTCAAAATGTGCGTAAGTTTTTATCAGATGACTGAAGCTCTGCAACTTGCACTCAACTAGCTTGTCATCACCAATGAGTGGCTTTGCTCGCATATCAATAGAGTCAAGAGCATCAAGATACTGGCTTGACATACTTGGCTGATCCATCCTGATCCATAATCATCATGAATTTAGTCCACGGTTAGATCATATTGCCGTACAGATGACCTGAGCTAACACCTAAGGAGCACAAGGTCTTGCTAACCCTAGGGTTAGTTACCTCTGCCCTAGTTTACACCCGTTAACCCCGTCCCAACATAATATGCTCTTTAACTCTCCTACTTGCATTCTCGAGAATGCTGCAAGTGTTGTGTAAGGGCCATTCATACATAGAGGGCTTTGTCAGGTTTTACCACGCCGCCTTATTTGTATTGTTTAGTCTGTTGACATTGCTGTATGGAATTCAATGTTTCTCTTATTGTCTGCTTACCTCGATTCTTTGTGCTATAACTATAGTTAATTGTTTTATTAACCGCGAACATACTGAATATGCATAATAGTTTTTTATACTTTTAATCATTTGAAAAGCCCGCTGGCTAAGATGTACGTTTGCCTTTGAAGCAGCGGGTATCGGGTTCGATTCCCGGTGGAAACACATTTGATTTTCTGGTTCTGTGTGAAATCTGATTGTGTGTGTGATGTGAATATTTCCGTCACCTTCGGCTCAAGTCATCGAACTTAGTGTGAGGCTGTGTGAAAGCGTTTGTTTGTTGAAAAATTAATTCAAAATAATATTACATAATACTTCATTATTTTACACTTTTTCGTTAATAAGACCTACTATGCGATTATACAAGAACATGTAGTCACTGCCTTATTAGTTGTAGTAAGTATTGCTTACCGACTTTAAATCTCTATAGCTAACAATGAATAACATGATTTTCAAATACCTATTCAATGTGGCGAAAGCCTCCGCTTGACACAGTTAGTCGAATTTTATTTTTCACAATATGGCGTCTTGCAGTCGCCATATTGAAATTTGATTACTATCGTGTCAAGTGACACTTGCATGATTAAAACAAATCGATTGATGTAAGAATGATCAATATCGGCCCACGGGTTCAAACTATAAAAGGCGTCTAAACCAATATCTAGAGTCGCAAAGGAACAAACATACATACCTACAAAGGCTTATAAACACCTTCCTTTGCGTCACGCAGTCTAGTTGGGTAAAATGGAGCTTTATAAATCGAAATGCTATAAATTGAATTATGTCCTGATAAAAAAAAACACTTATTTGTAAGAAATTACAATTCGCCTCCAAAAAAAAGAAGGAAAAACTGCGAACTGATTTATCAGCATACCTAAAACTTGTTGCCGAGTTTATTATAAAAACAAGTAATGCTTTAAATAGTAAAAAAAAAGTAAGCTGTTGCTAGTTGTAAATAAAATAAAAGGACTAAAAGTTATATAGCCAGATAACTCGTCAAGACGAATCAAACGAGCCTAAACTCGATGGGTGTATCTTGTTTAGTTCAGAAGTCCCCATCGCCATCCTCCGTTACCATCATCTGACCAGCTCCATGGTACCGTATCATTGTATTGTCACCGGACCGAAGATACATAAGTACAACAAATTCAAGTCCAATCGGACATCAGGAAGTGGGTCTAATTTAGCTAGCAAGATTTGATAACAGACCGACAGAACATGTGAAACTAAATAAATGATTGGCTATATAATACCAAACAAGTTATATGTATCATTTTACTAGGTTCATGTCTATTATATTACTTTGAATCATAGGCTTTAGCCTATGATTCAAAGTAATATAATCTTCTACTAATATAATCTTTACAATATTAGTCAATGACGCCATCATTTTATTAACTTTATGATTCCGTAGGTGCTACGTCATTGTGCGCCATTGTGACGTCATCGACGTGTTACTCGATTTGATAGAAGAACAGCGCCTATTTTATATCGATTATACATATGTAGTGCTAGTGCATGTTCTGTTTCTAATGCAGGGAAAATAGCAGGCCTTATCTAAATAAAAAAATATGGGGGTGATTTGCCGCGAAAGTGAAAATAGGCGTTGTTTATTCTGTAATTTTCATCAAAACTTGCGATTCTTCGAGTGTTAAATATAAACAAAAACGCTTTCACACTCACAGCCTCACTCTAACATCAATGGCCAATGGCGTGCGTTTTTGCTGTTTTGTATTTACCACGTTTTAATATTTTTTATTCATTAAAGTTTCTAATTAAACATACATAAACATAAACGCTTTCACACTCACAGCCCTACACTAAGCTATAAATGCTGAGAAGGCGAACTCTCACCAACTAAGCCAACGAGCAGTTAAATTATAAATATATATTAACAGATATTTTTGAAAAAAAATCTATCGAGGAAAATTTTCACATCATGTTTCTGAATTGCATTTATTTATACTATATCCTCAAGTTACTATTTGGACATTTTACGAAAGCTTTATTCTTTGTCGTTACTAAACACAACCGATTCTAAGCGGCTCCAAGAATTGCATAGATAGGGTCTTAATGACACGGTTGCCGGTCACGACCGCGTGAGCCTCGCTTGTCAAACAAGATGTAACAAATCCTGTTATGGATCTAGGGCTGACAAGTCCTTTTATCCATCAGACAACGGCCGGCTTTGGCTATAGTCAAAAGGGTATTGTGCGGTAAAAGCTTTGGAAATGTCGTTAGAATATGCACGAATGTCTATGTACCAGGAAAATTTCAAAAATTTCCTCTGAGCAGGTTGCGCTTCGTTTCGAGAACGATTGTCATCACAGACGATTATGAGATGCAGTAGCAAAAAGGGCGCGTTTAGCGGACTAAAATACGGCGGTTACGCAAGGTGCTACTTTTTAGATTTTTCATAAAATTCACGAAAAATAAGATATTTATATCAAACTTTTTATAAACTGTATTTTGTAAGTGATAGTATTTATTCACAGATTTTTTTTTAATAATGAGGTACCAATTACGGTTAGTACACCATTATAATTACGATCTAAACTTAAGACTTATAAGTAATTTAATTTTGACCCAAACTGCTAAGTTTTCTATGAATGTGTCCAATAACACTTGTCTTACTGTGTCTATTACAGAGAAGACCCTTTGTTCTTGTTCTCTGTGTTAATAGAACTCACTATATTACACTGTCACTTATACATTTGGAGCATAAGATAATTAACGAAAATTCAAAATAAACTCAATTTTCGACGATAACAACAAGCATAGAAAAATGTCTGACAAAATATTTAACTTACACATTCTTTACACACTTACGTTGATAAACATTTTAATTAAATCAACAAATGGACATTGAAGTCCGCAACTAAAACTGATTGCCAAATTGTGCCTAAATATTAAAGTCATTTTAATATTTAGGCACAATTTGTAAACATAAATTTAAATGAAAGCAACAAACGACACGAAAAGGGTCTCCCGGGATCCTATTTCACTGAAACTTTCAAAAGGTTTTTGTTTCGCTTTTAACGTAATTGTATTTATATCTACAATTCTAGAAAATGTTTTCGGAGAAAGAAAATTTATGAATATTTTATTGTATAGTAATTCTGTACAAATTGGAATAGTAGATTTTATATTTTCTGAAGTGAAAACTTGTTTAGACGCGTTGAGCACTTTTTGGGTGAAGGAACTCGCGTCATCGTTACCGAACGCTTTTAGCTATACAGGCTACTGGCATCAGTCATCTTAGTTTTCCCTTCTATCGGCAGACCCAAAAGACTGCCCCCCCATCAAAAAAAAAAATTAGGATCTTTCCTTTACGTCTTGTATTGTGCATACAGGCTAGCATTTGACCGCTATCTCAACTGATGGAAAGCGACGATGCGGTCGACGGTGGCACATACTTGCCTAGAAAATACCTGTTCACTCTTAACTTTAAGAAGCCTAAATTATACTTATCGGGAAACTAGAACAAAGGCAGGGTGTTCCATTCCTTTGCAGTTTGCATAGTAAAAGTTGTGGCGAAACGCTTGGTTCTAATCTGAGGAATGTCCACCATGAAAGGATGTCTTGTTGTAGTACGCCTTATTGTCCGATGATGGAAGCTGAAGGAAATAAATCATGCAGTACTGTCACACACTCACCGCAGTGTATCTAGTAAAACACGCATAAGCTAGCTTCCTTACGCCACCGCCGCAGTAAAATATTTAAAGTTTATTACATATACTAGCCGTGTCTCGTGGCTTCGCCCGCTATTATCAAGTTAAAAAGTAGCCTATGTGTTAATCCTAAGTATAAGCTATGTACATTCCAAATGTCATCCCAATCCGTTCAGCGATTAAAGCGTGAAGAGGGAACAAACATACTTACACACTTGCACACACACTTACACACAAACTTTCGGATTTATAATATTAGTAGGATTATAATAGAACTCTTAGTCACAAGTGACAGTCAAAGCCAAATATACAAGTCAAGGTGTGTATGTTGACTATGGAGTCAAGTCATGTCGTAAAAAAGTGGTAGAAACTTTACTAGAACTTCTATTGGAGTTTTGAAGATAAACGAAAATCACGTATATCAACTTTGTATGATTTGCCAGAATTTGCCTACACTCATGCACGTTCACTTAGTATTAATGGTTACTATACCATTAATTTACTTGAACGTGCATGAGTTCATCATTATTACACATTAATATTAAGATTCACAAGTTTTGGAAAAATATACAAAATCGACATCGTCTTTATTTCACTATCGCGCTAAAACTCTCTTGAAATAGGTTGTAGAGAAAACAATTTTGTGAAGGTCAGCCTTGAACAGATAAATAATATTTAGTGACGTAAATAAATGTCCTTCACCTCAGATTCTAATGGATTATAGGTAGATCTAATAAAATGGGTAGATTGTACTGCCCGCCTGGCGTAATTTGTAAATAATAAAAGTAGGGTGTATCGTAATGACAAACGATAGAAGTGAAACTTTTGTATTACAGGGAAACATTTTTATTATTATACACACAGTGTTTACCCCCACCACTTTTCGTCACACAAAAAGATTGCGGAACAAAATTTCAAAACCCACCCATTAAAAGTTTCACTTCAATAATCGATTAAAAATTTAAGTCATACAATACAACAACTCTTTATTGACACCAATAATAAAAAGTACAGAAAAGAAATTACTAATAAATAGGTACATTGGGCGGTCTTATCGCTAATAGCGATCTCTTCCAGACAACCTCTGGATGGAAATGAAAAATATAGATAAGCAGAGATGGTGGTGTGGTAAAACAGAGACTAAGTACTAGTCAATGTATATATTCTAAGTAATTCAAACGCATTCACACTCACAGCCCCACACAAAGTTTAAAGACTTGTAACGTGGGTGTTGGAAATATTTAAATATCACACACACAATCGCACCCAGAACCATAAGCACAAATCTCCCTTGGGAAGGAAAATTGTGCTCCTGCCGGAAATCGCACCCAGGACCTACGGCGCAGAGGGCAGAGACTTGTTCACCGCGCCAAATGGGTAGTCAGCATCCTTACAAATGTTCCTAAATTTAGAAAATATGATTGTGAACCACAACGTTAATCCAAGATCTACACAGTAATCTTCAAAATCTCTTCTAAACCATAGCCATTCGTTAGTCATGGACTTATCCCGCAGTAATCCCAAAAGATGATCTTTCCCGGAAAATGAAAATGTCGAACGACATCTAACAAGATTTAAAGATGTCGAGTCTTGCATATCCAAATATTGAAGAGTAACAACTTTAGTAGATTATAATGTGTATTTAAATAATGTAATCTATAAACGCTTTCACACTCACAGCCGCACACTAAGTTCGATGACTTGTGTCGTGGGTGCCGGAAACATTCACATCACACACAATCACAACCAGAACCAGAAACACACATTTTCCTTGGGGAGAAAGCTTGTGATCCCGCCGGGAATCGACCACTACCCAGAAGGCGAACGCTTAACCAACTAAGCCGACGGGCAGTTAATAACAACTAGCTGATCCGCGCGGCGTCGCCCGGGCAAACAATCATAAAAAACATATACATAAGCGTTTTCACACTCACAGACCGTGCCTTGGATAAATGCCAGAAGGCTAGGTCAGGAGTCGTTCGTACCGTATCTCAATAAAGTGTAGGGGGTGCTTTGAAGGCGAACACGTTTGGTGAAGCGTCTTTGCCTTTTATAATATAAATAATAAATGTAAATTATACATCTGTGAATAAATACTTCACTTTATATACCTAATATTCATATTGGCAAGAATCTTTGGATATCTGAATGCATTTACAGTGTGTTGGGCTCTCTGCTGACCACTGTTAGAGATCGTTCAAGGACGACCCTAGAGATGGCGCTAGTTGTATCGAGTGACATTTTTTGCACTCGCGACTAACTTCACAGACTTAAAAAAGAAGAACTTCAGTCGTGTGTGTCACCCGATCCGTGTGGTCGACAAAACGCTCCGCTATTGAATTTTGTGACGTAGAAAACTAATTAAATAATTATCATCTAATTAACCAGGACTTAAAATAAAAACTTCATCGTGTCTATTGTGATCGACCGCGTGAACTGTGATCAGGATTAGTGTTCCGTGCCTCGTACCCTCTCGGATTTCCTCGGATTCAAACTCGCTGGCCGGCGCGACGTGGAGTTGTGTGTGTGCGCTTAGGCATACATACAGTTTGCTGTAGTTCCTTTCTTGGGGAGCTCCGGAGGCGGTTTCGAAGCAGTCTAAGGTACGTGAGCTTAAATAAACACTGTAAATTGATTCGTGTATCCCTACTGATTTTTGCCAATGTTTTAATTCAAAATAATTTACCGCTATCATTAAAAATATTAATACGTAAATGGTGGGCTATTTACACGCCAGCGATTTTACTCGCGCCACCAACGTTCAAGGTTCAAAGATCAAAGATCGAAGATATATATATATAGTTATAACCGGCTACACAAAAACAGTAGGATTTCGATCCTTCTTCTTACATAATATTAAGTTGGTTCATACATAGACGCATAATGTGCAGGATTACGCAATAACTTAAGAATCTGTCCGTCGTAAAACTATACTTCCGATATCTCCGAAATGATTTATCCATCTCATATCATACAATTTACTTTTTACTGCATATAATTTATGCAGTAAAAAATAATTGTATCTACATGAACTACGTAATTCGATGAAATAGTTTATTTTGATAAGGATTAATACTGAATGCCTCAAAAAGCCTAAACAGGACGCCATTTTTTCAGTTTTCAACAAAGAAAAGTATTTTATCTGGGCTAAACATACATTCTGGACATATGTCGCGGACTTTTTGTAAAACTCATATAGTGCAACATATTAGTCGTACATTGTGTTCACTTATGTCTAACGATTTTACCGATGGCCGATTGCCGATTGGTTAATTTTCTCCAACTTGTCTTACGAATATTGTTATTTCGAACTGAAAACTACTATTATAATATATAGCCCATGACACCCAGGGATAGTCTAGCTATTAGTAAAAGAATTTTCAGAATCGGATCTGTGGTTTCAGAGATTACCTTTTACAACTTTACCTCTTTATAATATTAAGTATAGATTAATAGTTCGTAGACATGTACAAGTGTAGGCAAAGCAAACAAATTTGAAAAACGAGATTTTTGTTTCCATTGAATATGAGACAATCGCACAGATTTCCAAATCATCACGCGCGTGATTTTTGAACAAATACGTGCATGCAATTTACTTGCTGCAAACACAAAGTTATCAATCAAAGTAGCGGCTGTAATTACAGTAACAATCAACTTTGTGCAATTATCTGATAAGTATTGCATAGTATTTTTATCAATTAAAAAAAAATGATCAAATTAAATTATTAATAATTCTTAGAAATTAAATTTTACATCACATGTACCGTTTTTATGAAAACATTAAAAAATATATGTTCAAATAATTTAAACACAAGCAAAGCTTCAAAAAACAGCCTTCACCACTTTATCTCCGGAACCTTAATCTTGACACACTATATGGGACCAACTTGACACCATACCTTTTCAAATAAAAAAATATTTTTCCAATGCAAGAAGACTTCCAGTAACAACAATAAACAAGTAATAAAATGAGAACATCATCAATGTAGTCGAAGTAAATTAAATACGCATTATTAAGGATAACTTAAAAACTACTGGTCAGATTTTGATCAAATTTAAATGGGGTCACATGAAAAGCACCAGCTTTCAAATAATCATGAAAATTGGTGCACCTAGAAAAAAGTTCTGAGGTAGCACACATAAAAAAATACACTCGAGTTTAGAACCTCTTACTTTTTTGAAGTCGGTTAAAATATTGGTTTCTTTATTATTATCACAAATAAATTCTTTTCTGCCAATAACTGTGTGAAAAGAACTTACAAAGTAATGTTAGGATTCATCAGTTACCATTCTGCTTCCAGATCATGTAGCAGTTCTGCCAGAGGAAGAATGATATCAATCCGGACAAGTTAGAGGACGACCCAGATATAATAATGTTTTGTCATTATTAGTTTCTAGTTCCTTCGCTATGATTTATCCTTAGAATTTATTGGTTAAGCTTAAAATCCCTTTCTACAGGGCCGAGGGCAAAAATAACTCGGTCCATTAGGTCTCAGACCAAAATAAAAGCGGGTACTTGTTAAAGGGATTCAGAATACAAAACCGATGTCTACCAAATCAAAGGACGCCCACCCTAATTTGGACCCTACACAAATCAAATATTAGATTACATTCCACAGGGTTTACTTAGGAAAATTTGCCTCCAGGATCATATAACCTTTTAGGAGTACGTTTCGTAACAAATCACTGTTCCAATCCGAGATTTAAGAAGAAATGATGTGGATTGTGATTTAATAGAGCAGGTCATCGAAGATAAAATAATTAAAACTAAGAACATAGTCCAGAACTACTTCATTTCGTTGCAAGCAAGCACTTGAAAATGGAAGAAGTTGGGAGTTTGTACTCAACCAAATCGAAATTTACAAACAAGGACGTGATTAATTTTTTTTTTTATATTTGATGGGCTAGGATTGTTAATAGAGGCACAGTTGATAAAGCACTGAAATCTTTATCAGCGATGCACTCAGTGGGAAATAATAAGCTAAAAAAAAGCAATAACAGAATTGAAATTACTATTTTCACTACTACCTTCCACGGCACAGGTTTTTCTAGTGCTAGAATTACTATAAATAATCAAGTTATTTTAGTATACATAAGGTAGATAGGTACTTATTGTTACTCGTCATCACTTCAAAAAGATAATTTGTGTTATAAATAACATTTAGTAAAGTATAAATGCTCCTGAATGTATGCTTTAAGTTTATTACTATATGTCTGAATAAAAGAATTATAAAAAACTTACATCCAACTCCAGCTCCAACTTGTTGATCTCATCGGTAGCAGCGTTCAACTTCTCAAGCTCCACCTGGAAAGTTTTGAAGAATTTGAGGCAATCGCACGGCACCCACACTCTGTACTCCACATAAGGCAACAGCAAGCAACAGGTAGCGACGGGAAACATCCGCGACATTAAAAAGAAAAAGAAAACACGAAATACGGCTCAGGCCATCAACAGGCCGAGCCACGCGTATCTTGAAGGCACTGAACGCGCTATCTTAAAACAACGCGAGATAAAATATCTAGTCATCGATTTTAATCTAACTATGTCATGTCTAAAGTACCTTTGGGATTGTTTCCTGTCCCTACTAAAGCAATCTACTAACAAATATTACTTACTTATCACTTCTTCTTGTGACTGCAGTTAAAATAACATACGAATAAGTGCTAAAATTACAATTTTATTTCAATTTAACATTAGATACAATTTAGAATACATGCGATTTTCTTCTACCGATACAAAAATACTTATATTACTAGAGTTTTTCTTTTGCACATTGGTATATAGATAGTTATAATATAGTCGATTAGAGTACCATAGTGATCGATTTTTGTCGATCGATGTTGCGTCAAAGTTGATCGAGACGTCAGCTGCCTGTTTGTACGATTCATTTGGACAGGCCACGGCCAATTCCAATTCTATCAAGTGACAAAAACGATCAACGGTGACACAAATATGAAGTACAATTTTGCATCGATCGACAACATCGACCAAATTTTTAGGCACATACAATGAAGTAGATATCAGCCGATTAATTTATTATGCACCTTATTTTAATATTGTGATAATAATAAATAAATGGGTTGCTTAAAACAAAGAATATAGATTAAATAAAATGGAATGGTTGAGTTCAAACTGTTTTACATTTAAATTACAAATGAACACTTAGATTTTGGTAGATGTGGCTAACTCGTAACTCTAGATAAATAACTTGGCATTAGGCCGAAACAACGAGGCTAGCAAAGGTATATGAGAAACAATTGGAACGGTTTTACCGCTTTATACAACTAGTTTCAAGCACTACCCAAAAATAGCTTAAGAGCCATTTCGCACGTTTAATGAATAATCGAAGATTTTGAGCGCCTAATTTACTATCTGTTTTATATTTGTTAAATAAAGATCAATCTTTGGAATTGTCACATAACGTAACAGATTTTTTAAAATACTTCTAATTATTTTATAATATTCAATCTTATATTATTTTATAATATTCAATCTTATACACTGATTAAAATGAATTGGATCAATTAGTTAAATATGCTAAACATCAGGCACGTAATATTATTGACACAATGTACCGCGGAATTTTCATTTTTATTTACGTTTATTAATAAAAAAAACAAACAAAAAAAAACAATTTTAACCATACTTTACTTCAATTTTTTATTAAAAAATAGTCACATTTGCGACACAAAATTCATGCGTTTATGTGACTTTGCTCTTTATTGAACCTAAATCAAAAGTTAAAAAAATAATCAAATCATTACATCACTCACAAAATAATATTTATCATCCCTTGAAACTGCTATACATTGCGATGTAAATGCAAGCACCGTGAGCGCTCACATTTTGCGAAATGGCTCTTTAAGAGGCTTAAAAATGTCATAGTTGTATTTACCAGTATTAAATAAAAATTATATATTGACCATTAGGTATTAAAATTTTCAACTTCTCGTGGTATATGTATATTATTCATGCTTTGGCCAGCCTCGCGCTCTTATATCAACTTAAATTACTTCGCAAAACTTATATAAGTGAGATTACAGTTAATGAGTAAAATAATAAGAGTTAAATATAATTAAATAGACAGATAAACTTGGGTGCAGATGGGGCGATGAAAATATGAAAGTGCAACAATTCTGATTGATTAAATATTTCAAGCAACAGCCACTTGAGGCAGTGCTTGAATACAAATTTCCTATGCAGCTATGTAATCCTATTAAACTGGACCCTTGGATTGCTTTAAAATTTGTAAAGCCTCGGTCCTGATATCCTGATCCCTTAGACAGGATATCTTCAATATTGAAGCTCATGGCAGTACAATTTATGAGTCTATTATATTGTATTAGAGTTCTTTCAGTTTAAAAATTAACGCCCCATCACTGATAAAGTGTCAAATGTATGAAATATTTAGTCGAGTGGTGTCTATTTTTAGATTGGAAGATCTACTCATACAATAGATAAGTTAGCTTAAAATCCAGTGCTCGGCAGCTGGATTGCGCCAGTTAGGTTACACATTGTAAATAACCTTCTGCTATTTTATTTGTGTAATTGTTCCGACAGGACTGCCAGCGTTTAAAAGGGTAGAGGGTGAATGAAAAAATTGTCACTCATAGTGTAAAAAAAAGTAGTACCTACTACGGAAATGCAATAGCCGCGAACCACTAGCTTGGCATGCTGGTTTATATGAAGTCATTGCTCAAGATTTCAGAAAAGTATCAGTCATTGCTGATTATGATGTTTCTTGGGACTCCTGTCAATGACTCCATGTAAACAATATTTTACAAAGAGATAGTTATATAGATGCTACGTGTAAATTTGCCTGATCATACTGCAGCAAATTTTTAACAGCAAATCATTTTATAGTTTGAAAATTTATTGGATTGAATACATATTAAAATACTCAACTAGGTAAAAATGGAAAACAAAACATATATGTTAATAAATTCAACATAAAATCGAAGGATTAATTATGTGTTAGAGATTCAAGGAATCTTATCATTAAAGAAATTTTATAATCCGTGCCAACAACAAATAATAGTGGACATATTTGCACAGATTATAATAAATATATACTAACATTTTATTTTTTTAACTACAAAAGAAGATAGATATTTGTATTTTTTTTACAAAATAATATTGGAACTAGTAATTGTGTACATAACTTCCAATTTTATTAGAAAATTTTTTGTTTCAGATTATTCCAGATTTATCAATATACAAAAGTTATAAACTTTTCTTGCTGAGGCCAAATCCGGTGTGACTATTGCCAATGCTTGCTTGCTTGTTCTATGAATTAGTGATCCTATTGTCAGGATCTTTCAGGCCGCCTGAAGGCATTACAACCATTAAAGCCTGACTACTGTTTTAGATCGAGAAAAATAAACCCCGTTTCAATTATCTAGACCTCCTAAGGTCTTATCGGTTTTAATTCTAAACTAACAAAACTCTTATGAAATACATTTCATATTTGCTTAATTGAAATCCAAATCTATTGCAATAGAGATGGGTAATAAGTGATCTGGTCATTGTAATACAATTTTAGTATGAGCCACGATCATACACAAAAACATAGTTTCATTTAGTTTTCTTTCAAATAAGCAGAGAGTACCTGTAAGTAGAATGTTAATAGGTGTAAGTAGAATGTTAATAGGTATAAGTAACGCCAAGATTGTTCAAAAGTCATGTCATGATGCAAAGAAAATATTACGATTTTACTAGCCTGGCAGCAGTCAACGCTACTTTAATATAGGTTTGTTGTCATAATAAGCAAGTTAAGTAAATAACTTTGTTAATGTCTGGAATAATCTACTCAAAAATAATCAGATTTCTTTTGTTGATAATACTTGAATTTTTAACACTATTCTTAATAGCGTGAAACAGTTGTGGCCTTCACAAGTAAATAAAAAAAAAGGTGGCATAAAATTAGGCCCCTAGATTAAATAAATTTACTTACACAATACACTCGATAGAAACAAAGCAAATGTTAATGTTTCAACAACATTTATAAGAGAATACAATAATATTTATATGAACTTTGATAATATTCAAAAGATATCAAATATATCAATAATCAATTACAATGTACCAAAGTAACCAGCTTACAAATTATCACTTTAAAGCTTAAAATTTCTGGGGTCATGACAATATTTACAAACTTCAATACATAAAATGATAATTCATTGTGATGGTATCTATCTTGCTTTTAATTAAAGAAATGACATCTCCCAAGTGTACAACAGACATTCATGGAAACATACAAAATACAGTAAATGGCACGATTTCTAATCAGGAAAATAAGTTAGAATTCCACGTAAATAATATCTAAAACATAACACAAATTCGGAAATTATACATCTAACAATTTTAATTTTACCAATTAAATCGAAAATTGACAGCTATTTGTGATAAAATCGTAAGTTTTATGGACAGGAAACAGTCCTATAAGGTACCAAACCTCGGAAACGAGAGGAATCTACATACAAATGCAGATCAGGGGGGGTTCTCTATTTTGCAGAGGTGTAATGTCAGGGTCATCAGGGAACTTCACTGTCACAAATGTATTTCCCGGAAACGAAGCGGCGCTTGACGAGGGATAGGCGGTACCCGCTGCCGATCAGCTCGAACTCGATGCCGGAGAGTGTGGCGCCTTCGCAGTTGAATTGTGCAGAGATGGTGGCTTTAGGGGAGGGTCCCGATCCTAGTTCAAAGCGCGCTTTCAGCGAGCCCACGCCGCGGTCCTCTGAGTGCTGGGACAGCTCCGTAAAGCGCCACAGAGCCTGCGCGCTGTCGTCGCTCCACACCGCTTTCGGCATCGCGATCACGTTCTGCACGCCGCCGCCTACCGGAACGCATACCGATACATTGAGCAGCGGCGACGGCGGCGACATCGCGTGCAGGTTGTATTTATAATCCACCTTTAGATCCGTGTGCTCGCGCTCGCACTTCCAATAAGAAACCAGCTGGAAGGGACACGACGCCGCGCCAGTCTTCGGCCGAATCTGATACTTCAATATATCTACGTTGAAGTACTGTGCCGTGGGATTCTTCTCGGATTGGCGCTTGAGCAGCGAGCTCAGAGCCGGCATATTGAACTCCACGACCGTAGTATCACGCGTTGACATCATCGTATTGATACTGATCAGTTGTTTGTTTGGTAGCACGGTGTCCAGTCTGTGAATATTCTTTAGTCGGAAGCAGAGCTTTGCCGGGTTCGGATTGTTCGCGAGAACTCCAACTATCCCCGTGGGGAAGGATAGCATCATGTCTCCCGACATCTTCACTTGACATTTGGTTTCCTCAGTACCACGGAAGTATGAATGTATGATTTCGTGAAACGCGACTGCTAACGGTATGGTGTCGGCCATGCCTATCGTGAGCGGTGATGGACCACGGGAGCCGGACGAACCACCAGCTCGAAAATCACCTTCAGAGCGCCGCGACGGCGGACGTGGGAGCGAGATAGTAGATATAGTAGGAGTCGATGTCCGAACAGTGCTCTGATTCATCTCACTCTCTGTAAAGAATTCGCCAATGTCGGCATTGGACACTGGAGTAGGACTCTCTAGCAAGTGAGACTGATTGCCCGGAAGGGGTGCATAGGGATTAGATACATTGCCGTGTGGTGATGTTGGATTGCTCACATTAGGACTTTGGACAATATTAAAATCAATAAGAGGATCACTGCTTGCTTTGCTTGTATTGGCATTGGATCCACGTCTTGTTGTTGTACCAATTTTATAAAGGGAGATATTTTCAACTGTTGCTCGCAGTTCATCAACACTGGCCGACATCTGAGGTGTGCCATTGCTTATTGGTTTGATCTCCACATGAATCTTCTTCTCTTCTCTATCTTCATCTGAGTCTGAATCTGTGGATGAGTATACACTGCCCTTTTCATCCTTTGGTCTGATGCAATAGCCCTCCTCATCAACCTCTGGCGAGTTCATAAGGTCCTCCTTTGTGGGTGCTTCTTCTTCTTTCTCTTCCAAGTCCGACTTGTCACCAATGTTTGAATTTTCGGATATTTCATCCTTCTTCTTTTTGGACTTTTTAGGTTTAGGTTTCGTTCTCCTGCTCCGCAAGAACCATTTTGATTCTCGGAGAGTTGTGCGTCCCATGTTTTCATCTTTATCTGGAGCAACCGGGGTTGCAGGTGTGCCACTGGGGCTTGATGGGGCAGAGCATGGGGCCACACCCTCTACACTTCCAGTCGGTTCATCTCTGCTTTGGAAATTTGGTGTAAATAAATTTAATAAAGAGATGGTCCGTCTGGAATTTTTTGTAGCAAAAGAAGGCTCTTTTTTTGGTGCTTTGGCAGGTGGTGCTGCGGGTTTGTGTGAGCCATTAGAGACTGTGGATATCTGATCAGCTTCTGATATAGAATTATTGGCAGAACTTGGCTTGGGTAATGAAGGAGGCAGTTCTACCAATACTGCCTTCTCTATTGCATTGTATTTCTCTATCAGAAACTGTTCCAAGAGTTTTTCAACAGTTAATTCGAGACACTGGTGCTTGAAGTCTCTATGGACTTGCCCCATCAGATCATGGTTGTTTTGGATGATTTCAGCATAAGAATTGACAAATTGTTTCATTTGCTTCAAGTGTGCTTCCTCTACATCCTGAAAATGCTTGCATGTCTGGGTCATTTTCTTTTCAAAATCTTGTTTCACTAAGTTGTACTTTTCAGCTAGTTGTCTGTAATCTTCATGCAGCTTTTTCAGCTTCACTTCAGCCTTTTCAATATCTTTAGCAGATCCATTATCTTTCCTTAACTTCTCTAGCTCTGCAGATTTAGTGGTATAAACATCCTTGGCTTTTTGTAATGCTTGTTTAGTGTTCTGAATAAGGAGTACTACTTCTAATGTATTTGATTCAGAGTCTTTGACCGCCTTGTGTTTTTTGTGAAGCTCTTCTGCATAATGAGCTACATCTTTAACCAGTTCACTAACTTTCTGGAACATGTGCTGATGTAAATTGGACAGTTTCTCTGCGGAGCACTTGAGTACGCCCCAGAAGGGAGCGAAAGTTCCCTGTGAGCAGTTGTTATTCGCCTGTTTCGCTAATTTAGCAAGTGATTTAGAGTTAGTCTCCTCAATGTTCGATCTCTCCCTAAGATACTCGGACAACTCTTTGCTGGCAATCAGTCCGTATTTCATGTTTTGGTACAGAATATCGTATCCATTGTGCTCGTTGGCGAAATAATCTACAAAGTTGACACTCATCTTTGCAATTACGGATCGCTACGTTTACAGTTACTCAGTACATTATATTGTCATTCACTGACCTGTATTCTAGGGTCGAGCTCAGTTTCACCGTTGTCATCGGCTGGGATAGTGAATGAGGATTCTTCCATTGTAGTTTACGGGACAAGGAAGCCACCCAATCACCCAAATTACATCACCGACTAAAGTTGAAACGGAGAGAAGCGTCACCTTCACTAACTAGCACAAACACGCGAAATTGCCGTCGCTATCGCACATTACAATGATCTTTGTTTTTTTATTTATTATCGTGTAGATTCACTAGTAACAGTAACCTGTCTAATTTAGCAAAATAAATAGTAAAATAAAATTTCTCATTCAAGATGACGTCCACCCGTGACGTGACGTCAAAACAAAACAATAGACAAATATGTTTTTTGTTACTTTCCAAGTGAGTGTTGTCCCAATTTGATGCCTCTTATACTTAGTCGATGACTTTATTTTAGTCGATTATTTTTCTATTCTGATTTCTTTCTTCCAGCCAGAATTACTCCGACATTCATTTGGTTTGGCGGTGTGCATTTGTTTATCTCAATTATCTTAACATTTTTCAGATTTTCGATTTTTTTTTCTGCATTTTTTTATATTATTGTAGTAGTATAGTATGCGTAAAAGATATTTTCCCATGCCAACCGAGATGATAATAATAAGACAGGATCAAACAATTGACAACTCACATTCCACACTAATACTTTAAGTGCCACAGTTTTTGTGTAAATGTGTAAGTATGATTGTTTTCTCTTCACGCTGCACGTTTTTACGGCTAAACGGATATAGACGTCATTTACATAATTAAAGGTTATACCCAGGATTAACACATAGCCTACTTTTAAACTTAATAAGCTTAGTTGGGTGCTCGTTTCCCTTATAAACTGCTTATTCGATTATTTTTTTAGTAGAACTAAGTATATTTATTAATTTAAAAATTACTAATAATTTTTTCATTTTATATTTCTCTGTTTCGAATTGGCTTTTTAGAACGATGTCATTACCATAAGCGTAAAGCATTCCATATGGCCCGTTAACGCGCTGACATTTCAGGTTAGTCGATTACAAAAACTTCAAACTGGAAAACTCTAATCTCTCTATAATGTCTATTACTTTCTGTCATTATTTTCTGTCAGAAAATAGATGGTGTGGATGAAATATGAAACTGTCGGACCTCTCTTTTATTCGTGCTTTATACGACGCAGCACTAGCGCCCAGCAATTATCAATGCCAACCTACTCTGATTATGGTCAGATTTCATGATGCTTTTTGTCCAGTTTGACGTAAAACAGCTACAATCTTCAGTTGCTCCTGTTTCGTTTTTTCGTCAAAGTGGAATTTTTATAAAATTCTTTTTATGAGTGACTTAACTGGCGGTTGCCGTGTGTTGGTCTCGGTTTTGCCTGGTTTTATTCGTGTTCAGATTTCGTTTCTGAGGCCGTGATCGCATTCAATCTGTATGCAACTGCTACGCGTCGCCTCGGCTATGTCTTACCAGGGATCACCTTATTCAGGGCCGGGCGACGAGTATGACTTCGAGGACGATGGATACGACGACCTGGACGAATACAGAGACAGAGAAGAAGCGTTACCACCCCCAGCACCGGCTGAAGACAGCGATGAAGGTGTGTTATGTTTACGGTCATTGTGCTGTCCTCTTGTCCCATTTTAGCATCGTAAATCTTCATTTGAACACAAACTGGCATGCGTGTTTATCTCTACATGCATGTAAACAGTGGTTACGTAATTACAACAAGGTTAATTTGTGTACATTGAAGCGCGCCAGTGTTCCCGCGTATTCGCCATCAACCTGTTAGATGACGTAATGAAGATGTTTTTGTGTCACTTTCACCTATAATCCCAAACATTGGTTCGGTCTTACTGCTAGGGCCTACTTATGGTAGCTCTACTAAGCATGGTTTAAATCGGTGGTGTCAGTGTTGACCAACCACATTGTCAGTTTTCATCAGAATGAATGTAATTTTTGAGTTAAAAGTCATATAAATAATTAATATCTCATTTTCAAAGTTTTGCTTTTTTTTATGACATTTGGTTTGTTTAGAAAAGTAGTAAAAAAATATTTTGCCGATGTTGTCTTCATCTTAATGTTGTCTGGAAGAGATTATTTTAAGTGATAAGACAGCCTTTTGTACTAGCCTAGCTTTTTTTCATTTCTCACATTCATTTTTCCCCCGGTAAATGGTGTGCAATTAAGAGATTATCTATCTTTCTATTGAAAACTTTCTCATTTCTTTCATATATCTCAACTTGAATAAGATATATTGTCTAACTAACCATAATAAATAAATGGGTTTGATTTCGTTTTCTCTTGTTAAAGAATCCTTCTTTATCTTTAATAGGTTTAATGTTCAGAACTATGGTCATATTGACTTTAACACTTATGCAAAGATATTATAAAGACAAAACATTTCCGATCAGGTAGATCCATAAATGGCACAAGAGGGAGAAAAATCTGAATGTAGGAAGACTGCACTCAGACTCTACTCACTCTCTTCAGATGAGTAAGAGTAACTGATGCCGATGGATGCATCACACACTAATTAAGTTAAATACTGTGAATAAGATTTTATAACTGCCTTCATAAAGTGAAAATAGTCCCCCAACCATCACAAACAAACAAACGCATTCACACTCACACTAAGTTCAAAGACTTGTATCGTGGGTGCCGGAAACATTCACAACACACACATTACACCCAGAAGCACAAATATCCTTTGGGAAGGAATTTTTGCTCCTGCCGGGAATCGGACCCAGGACCCACTGCACAGAGTACACCTGACCACTGTGCCGTCGTCAGTTAAAACTGTGTATGCTGATAAAAATTAGACATAGATTAAATCTTTTTATTTCACCACATTTGTGTAGTTTAACACTCTAGCAGTCTCCATACAAAACATTCGACCACACCATATGTACTGTCACCGTTCACCATAGTACACTCATTTTTGTCCACTATTTTGCCCACCTCTAAGCAATAGTAAAATCCGTTGGATGTCATTTTACCAACATCCATTCACAATGTCGATACAGTTTTATTACCGACATCCCAAAAAAGGAGGAGGTACTCAAGTTTGAAAGATGTTGCTTTCTAATTGGTCCCATTCAAATTTTATCAAGATCTGATCAGTAGTTCTTGAAATATCGTCAATAATGCCTATTTTGTGACAAATAATGCGTACTTGTGGACAATGTTCTCGTTTACCCGACTTCAAAAGTTACCTCATAACTTCTTTCGTTGTGAGCTGATTTTGATGATTCTTTTTTATTTATAAGCTGGTGCTTTTCTTGTGGTCCCATTGAAAGTTTGATCAAGATTTTTCCTACTAAATTGACACTTATTGTTATATTTTGGACTATTTACACTATATATATTTTTATAAATTATAGCCTATGTGTTATTATGCTGTATAAGCTATATAATTGTAAAGTTTCATTTAAATCCATTCAATAGTTTTTGCATGAAAGATTAACAAACCTCCATACATACAAACATTTACGATTATAATATTAGTAATGTTGGTTAGGGACAAATGCAAGTTTGCTTATGCTATGCTTCCCATTGACATAATGAATGAAATACCAGTGAGACTAAAGTAAACACAAACTTTTTCACACTGACAGCCCCTCACTAAGTTCGATGACTTGTGTCGTGGGTGCCAGAAACATTCACATCACACATACAATCACAACCAGGACCTGAAACAAATTTTCCTTGGGGAGAAAACCAGGAATTGAAACCCGATGCCCCTGCTTACAAGGCGAAACTCACCCAACTGAGCCAATGGGCTGTTCAATGTGTTATCATTTTGAGCAATATGTTATTAGTTGAACTCAATTCTACTTTTTTTTCTCGAATTTGTTTTATCTGTGTTGCTCAATCATCCTAAAGGCTAAACAGATCTTAATGTAAGTGCAGAGGCTACATTTTGCCACATACATGCAAGGCCACGAGGAACTTCCAGTATATAATAATAGTATGATGAAAAGCCGATCCTTCATAGAAACTTAATTTTCCAGATACAGAAGAAGCGAGCGAGACAGAAACAGCAAACAATGAAGATCCTCCAGAGACACAAAATGAAAGAAAAGAACAGTAAGTATTACAGATTGTCACACAAATTAAACATAAACACTTTCACAGTCACAGCCCCACACTAAGTTCGATTACTTGTGTCGTGGGTGCCGGAAACATTTACATCATAATCACAACCAGAACCTGAAACAAAAATTTTCCTTGAGGAGAAAACTTGGGTTCTCGCCAAGAATCAAACCCTATATGCTTAGGAGGTGAATGTTCACCCGAATGAGCCAACAGGCAGTTCACTCATTGTTCCATTTTTATTGTGATGTTTGTACATGCCCATAATAAACATTTAAAAGTTATCTGAATTGCCTTTCAAATAGTTTTAGACCAGGAATTTTCGCTGGCATATGCAGAAAATGGATCAAGAATTGTGATGAACTGGTGATTACCAGTTCATCACAATTCTTGATCCATTTTCGAGATATCATAAAAAAGCCATACAAATGTTTAAGAAAGTAATTCTGTTATTCGGGGCGTTATTCAACAAATTAAAGATCATAAATTGGTGAAGGCATCCTTTAGCTCTAAATGGTGTAACCTTATCCAAAGTTGCTTTATATACTAGCAGACCCAATAGACGTTTTCCGGTTCAAATGTTGTGTACATTACACAAAAAAAAACTTAAAAATCAGTGCAGCCATTTAGGAGGAGTTCAGTCACACATACACACACGTATGAAAATTATGTTTGCAATGATATATATAAATTCAGTTGTTGAAGAATAATTTAAAAAAAAATTGATGGAAAAAATATCGCCAACTGAGTTTCTTGCCAGGTTCTCTAGTGGCTGTTCGTGAATATAATAATAAATCATAAACTCATTAATGGAGCCGATGTAAATAAACAATTGTAGTGATTTTGAATTTCCCTCCCAGAATGTTCCAGGACAAGCTAACAACTCTCAAGAAGCAACTCCAGCAGTTAGAAGATGGAGTGCACCCCGAGTTTCTGCGGAGAGTGAAGAGGCTAGAACACCAGTTGCACGAGAGGCTAAGAATAAACAGGATATATAAGTAAGTGTTTCCATACAACGCTTATTTTATTACAATACAACGTTGCTTTTATTTTTTATTTTACGGTTGTCTCACGGTAACTATTTCATAAATTTTTTTTGTCCAAATGAAACCCGTGTGTAGCCGGGGCAGGACGCTAGTACTTTTTTTTAAGTAGCGGCTAACCTCTAACACAATCAGTCTTTGATTCTCAGTATATCTTAATTTAGCACATTACATTTTTATCCAATTTTATCTTATTTATACACAACTTTTTTTTTTTTTCAATTTTTTTCTTACTCTACAACACATTTTATCTTATATTCTACAACATTGACTAGAATGCCTGTCTTCACCTGGGTGGACAGTACTGTCACAGACCACAGAGAGTACTACGTACAGACTGCTCACTCTAGAACAAAAATGTATACTAATAGCGCCATTTTGTTTTTAATGTCGTATGACAGCTTTTTTTTTTTTCGTTCAAGATTGGCAAAGTATTGTAGTACATTCTGCCGTAATTTTTTTTCTCTATATGGCTTACTGCATGTGGCACATTCAGCCCACTGAAGGCATTATTTAAGCTTTGTTTAAATTACTAATATTATTTTATATCCTAGCTGTATTTATATTCTAGGTCTAGCATGTTTACCAACCTCGACCATTTTACTACTAATAAGATAAAGAAGATAGTTTTCAAACGCTAGTCTATTAAGGATAAAAATTTTAACATAAATGAAGCCTGTTATAGCTAAGAGTAAACAAGGAAAACAACTGTTATTTATTAAATGATTTATTTTTCAATTTCTTTTGATATTTAACATAATTATGCCTTCATTTGCATAGCTGGTAAAATTCTATTTTTTAATCTTGAGATGTCAGTGCCTATCAAAATTTTATGAATTATACTACACCAATTCATTATTGTAAACCTCACAGATAAGGCAATTAAATGGGTGAGAAGCATCGTTATGTGTTCGGTACAGTCGATTGGACTCATCGTTTTATGTTCGGCACAGTCAAAAGATTAAAGTCAGACGAATTAATTTTTCTTGTTCTGTGAATCGGCGGCCCTTTTTATTTTTCGTGCAAAGGTTAATCTGCATTTTTATAAGCCTTCTTGGATAGGGGTTCATATTTTCAGACAATTTTTCAAATGCATTCTCTTTACTGAATTTCAAAGCCATCTTAGCACGTTTGCATACACTTGCTTGATTTTTCACTTTCTGGTATTCTTTATAAAATTTGGCCGGTTTGTGTTAAATCCTTTAATTTGTGGTTCAACCGTTTCTTACATGCTCTGCAACCATTTTTTGGTTTGCATTGAATTCTTGGCGAGTTGAAACCTAAAAGAGAGAAAAAAAAAAATGTTATCTCGGTTTATTACATTTTTGTGTATTATGTATCTATCTACTACAAAATATAATAAAAAATAATACCTGAGGCATGAATGGTTGGCAGTTGTGATGTCCCTGGTAAATCCAAGAGACTAGTATCAGTAGAACCAGTGGTAACAGGCATTACTGAAATAAATAAAAAAACATAACCAAAAGTTGTCATTCATTTAATGTAAAATGTATATTTATATAAATACATATTGTTACATATATTTTAATGTACTAGTTGTACTCTACCCTGAACCTTCAAGGGCTAATATGATGTCTTTATGATTTAAATAATGTTTCTATCAAACTTTACAATATTATAATCAGCACTTTAGCTATGAATAGATAACAAATAGATTCCTTTTGATTTATATTATGTGATGTAATGTGTTTAATGAGGTAAATAATAAAAAAAATAAAAAGTAGGGTGTAATAATTGTGTGCTATGACATGCATGAGTACCTGTGTTTTGACTCATAGGCAGTTTTGTTGATGTTTCTGGTAAATCCAAAATACTTGAAGTAGTTGTTAGTTAGCTAATCACTCAAACTACCTGTTAAACATTAAAATCTCTTTAATCTTTTTGTGTTATTTAAACATGTCAAGTAACACACATCCAAATGCAAAAACGATTACTATTAGTAAAATGTAATAGAAACAGTAGAATTACTAAAAACATAACACCTGCATAAATAGTAGGGATAAAAAAAATCATAAATATCCATACATCATTTAATATTGTAATTATATAATTAGTTTATGAAAGTAGGTACCTCTCAGTGGTTCCCATTTTGAATATGTATGGTCAAAGTGCCTCTTTCGCGAATAAGCATGCTCTGGCTGTGGGTTGACGTTTTCTGAAATAAACATAGGATAAAAGTTAGCATAAATAATTGTGTTATGTTTAAAATCAAAGTTCAGCATTGATACCCTGATCTTTTAGTATTCATATTTATAGAAATGGCTATTATAGTAACAAACAGTTATGTGGGTTAGTCGAATAATGTAAAACAGGCATAATATCCTTTGTTTAAATAGTAGTATAAAATAATACTAAGGTTGACTGAACTGAATTTCATAATTTGAATTAAATCTCTATGTCTAAGTGGGGGCGATATGTTTTGCACTGACATCCCACTCTGAAGTTTATAGTGCACAAACCCTGCAATTTTCTCGGGCCTGGAGCAGTAATGTCTGCACTGTTGTTCTACTTGATGACTATTATGTATAATTACATCACTATTTACATATATGTTTACTAAGTAAATGAGCAAAACCTTACCGGGATTTTCACGAAATGAAATTCCACTCGAAATTTCCTCTGCAGAGAAAAGAGTTGGGTAAGCTCGTCCTAGAAAACGAGCTTTGGGCGTGATAAACTTTTTTTCAAAGTGTTTTTGACACACAAACAGCTTTGGTAGTTGTTCTACAGATAGCTTTTACAAATCATCACGGTCGAGACACTTTAGTCAAATAATGAGTCTTTTCTCAGTGCCTGGAAAATGGTATAAAATACCGTCCCGTCGCGAACTTCTACACACACAGCACTCGTAATACATTTTGCATATATGCAAAATAACTGCTTGAGCTATAAAGCAGGTTTTATTACAATTAATGCGGAGAGGATAACCAAACGCGGCTTCAGTTGACACAAAAACTGTCATGTCATATTTTTATATATACCTCCTGACATACAGATATGACAAGAAACTGATGAGACTGTGGTCAAACGCTTGTCTATCGTACATAAAAAAAAAAAAAATGTCATACAACACTAAAAACAAAATGGCGCTACCTAGAGCGTCGAGCGTTTCGTTGTACGAAGATAACGAGCCATGAGTACTGTGGCTTAGCTGACATCTACTGCTCATAACTTATCTGTCAAATTTCAACATCATAGGTCAAGTAGTTTTTGTCACCTAATTTACCTCATACTTTATTTTACGCTTTTACACTCACAGCCCTTTACTAGATTCAAAGACTTGTCTTAAACTGCCTGCTAGCGTGGCCCAACCACGCTAGCAGGCAGTTTAAGACATCTGTCTTTTAAGCAGCGGGTTTAATTTCTGGTTTGAACACAAGTAATCTTTCCAAGGAAAATTGTGTTTCTCTTGATGGTAAACTAGGCCTAACAAATTCACCACCCATATTTTTTATTTTTTTTTTTGCTAAATAGGCAAGCATTTGAACACTATCTCACCTGATGGAAAGTCACCCTCGACCATATGATCACTTTTTTTTTTTAATTATTTCATGACCATGGATGCATAGTCCTTCAGTCGAAATATTAAACAAATATTAACAATTTCTATTCTTCATAATAAAAGTCTTAGTCACAAGTCAAAGTCAAGTAGTCAGTCATAGTCAAGTCATGCCCTAGTAAAGTGGTAGAAACTTTACTAGAACTTCTATTGGAGTTTTGGAGCGAAGGCGAAAATCACGTTTTTCAACTTTGTATGACTTGCCTACATTTATGAACATTTACTAAGTATTAACGGTTAATAATCCACCATTATTACACATTAACACTCAAAGAATCACAGGTTTTGGAAAATTATACAAAATCAACAACGCCATTTTTTCACGTTCGCGGAAAAAACTCCCCATATGATCACACAAAAAAATTGTTGCCAGTAAAAATAATGAAAAAAAATATTACTTATTGACCCCACAGAGACCACATGTATGACGTGGTAGAAAGAGAATACATTGCCGAAAAGAAAGCAGCAGCCAAGGAGTTTGAGGAGAAGAAGGTGGAACTCAAAGAAAACTTGCTCAATGACTTTGAGGATAAACGGAAGCTGATAGAGAGTGAGCGGCACAGTATGGAACTTAATGGGGATTCTATGGAGGTAAGTCATAAATAATTTCAATGTCAAAATTTTGCCCTTCTAAACAATATAAAAAATTAAGCCTATGAACAAAATTCTGTCTTTGGGATAAAATAAACAGAAACAAACGCTTTCGCACTCACAACTGCACACTAAGTTCGATGACTTGTGTCGTGGGTGCCGGAAACATTCACATCACTGACACAATCACGCGGAGAACTAGAAACACAAATTTTCCTTGGTGCGAACTGCTTAGATGTTATTTTTGTTATGTTATGAGTTTTTATGACCGGACGCCCCCCTAGCGTCAAGTTTCCTTGACCGGGCCATTGTGATTATCATGTTTGACTACAGATGAAACAATATGTGTATGTGTAAATGTGTATGTATGTTACTAACATATGTTTGGAGCCGCGCAAATGTAAATTTGGATGAAAATACAATAATTTGGTACTATCAAGCTGATCTAATGATGGAGTCATGAGGTTGATAACAGATCTCTTCCATTCTACTGATATTATTTAAACAATATTGTTTGTACAGTATTTATAAGATGTTATAAATTATATATTCAGTGGGGTCTATTTAATCATTTTTAAACATTATCATATTTTTGTATAAGTAAAATTTTAACTTGATATGACCCTAAAATTGTACTTTTAACGCTCGCTATGGAAATTTATGTTTCTGGTTCTGGCTGTGACTATGTGTGTGATGATAATGTTTCCGGCACCTAAGACACAAGTCATCGAACTAAGTGTGGGGCTGGGAGTGTAAAAGCGTTTATGTTGGATTCAGCTAATAGTTACATTTTATTCGCTCGACTTTGTAGGTGAAACCAGTAATGAAGCGGATACTCCGACGGCGCGCCAACGAGCCGGCGCCGGCGCCCGAGAAGCGACGGAAGCCCCTCGCCACCACGCTCACCTACCAGCTCGACGACCGAGACATAGAGGCCGACCTGCGGGCCATCGCCAGGCACTCTCCGCCGCCCGCCTCCAGGCACCACGCGCCCGCCGCGCAGCCGAGGAAGCACCTTAATTCTAGTAGTTGTGAGTTCATATTGCCTTATCATCTAAATCGACGAGACCTGCAGGCGATACCACATCATTGCTAGACATTCAACCGCTAGAAGTCTTGTACAAATATTAGTGTATGTCAGATTGAAAGGCAGGCTATGTTTTCAATGAAATACATGGCATAAAGAGCTTTAACATCTAATATTTAAGGGTGAGTGTAGTGCTTAACTATGTAGATTTTTAAAACTATTTCAATTCAAAACTAAGAGAATTGCAATAGGCAAGCGTGACGCTTACCATCTCTTCTCCCTCAATTACATAAAAAAGTGTTATTATATGTGTTACACACACACACACACACACACACACACACACACACACACACACACACACACACACACTTTGAACTTAACCTGAAACCCGTGACCTACTTATATATAATTTTAAATTGTTTATCTAATAATGTACTACACCAATTAATATAATAATTCTGTCAATCTAATTTATTTATTAACATTATGTTTTACCTCGCTATATCACTATTTATTTGCTATTCCGGTAATATATGTTAGGCCGAGGATCGGGGTAAATTGAAAACCAGCACTGTGTGCTCATGTAAATGAACACGCAGTACAAAGCTGAATTTACTCCGATTGCTCTATAAAAAGTATATAGTTAAGAATTTTAGTTTAATTTGATGTATTTTTGTTTTTTATAGTAGCAATAAATATATTTCTTTCTTCTTCTTTCTTATCATGAATGGTTATCTTGTCCAGGCGAGTCCCCAGTGCGAGAGACGAATGAGAACACGACGGAGACCCGAGTGGAGGACGGCAAGTTATTGTACGAGAGGCGGTGGTACCACCGCGGGCAGAGCGTCTACGTGGAGGGGAGGGAGCTGGCGAGGTTCCCGGGACACATCCACGCCATCACCGACGATGCGGTCAGTACAAACTTCAAATAAATGACTGTACCGATTGAAACCTGTAGATACTTGTATATGATTATAAACAAGCTGAAACAAACGCTTTCACACTCACAGCCCCTCGCTAAGTTTGATGTCTTGTGTCGTGGGTGCCGGAAACATTCACATCATACACAAAATCGCAATCAGAACCAGAAACACAATTTCTTTGGGGACAAAACTTGTGTTAATTTCTGGTATCGAACCCGATCGGGAAGCCAACGAGCAGTTCAAACTACTTTTCGAAAAGATTTTTTTTTACCAAATTCACGAAAAAAAGTGGGGGTACCCAAGTCGACTGTGTTACTTCATAACATCGTTCCACGTGAACCGATTTTGAAATTTGTTTTTTGTTCGGAAGATGTTGCTTTCCAGTTGGTCCCATTTAAATTTGATCAATATCTGATCAGTAGTTCTTGAAATATCTTCAATAATGGGAGTTTAGTACCTCTAATCTGATCAAAGTTCTAAAGATAAAACAGTGAAGTCGGTTTTTTTTAAACTTTGCTGGCGTTTAATAATTATTTGAAAGTGTTTGCTTTTCAATTGGTCCCATTTTAAGTTGATCAAGATCTGATCAGTAGTTCTAGAAATATCGTCAATAATGCGTGTTTAGTACATCTAATCTGATATAAGTTCCAAAATTAAAGCGGTGAAGTCGGTCGTTTATGTTAAATAAATATGAATATTATGAAAACAAAAAATCCTTTATACCTTAATCTATGTAAACGGTTGTGGCCTCTAGGGAAGCATGCTGCCCCGTGACATTTAACTCAAGTATTACCTTTGTTTCAGATATGGGTAAAGAAACCCAACCTCGAAAGGATCCGGATATACGTGTCTCAGTTAGCGCGCGGCAAAGTGACTTTAAAGAGACGGGCCTCCTAACTCTAGATAATTGTGCATAGTGTATATCTGTGTGAGTGAACGCATAGACAAGCTAGTGTGTGTGTGAGCTGAATTGGATCGCCGAGTGGCAGCCGGCGAGGGATTCGGACTATGGACTTACTAGAATTTCCCAGCACAAATGTCATAGATTCAACGAACTGTTAAATCATATGAAAATTGTCTCGTTTTCTCCTTCTTTGAGAATCTTGGCACTACATGAACTTTTAATTTTTAAATTCACGTTGTAAAAACATGATCTATAACCGTCCTGACGTCAACACCTTGAGAATGCGTTTGTGATTAACCGGAGACTCGTTCGTTGATCGGCAGGGACAGCATGTGCAGGTCTGGTTGGGCGACTAGGGATTATCACCGCGTTTCTCCAGTATTATCATATGAAATGACAAGATTAATTGATTATGACCTATTTCTGAATGAAGTAAAGAATCTCTAATGTAAATTTCTGGTTATGTTATTTGCAATGAAACGATGTTAAAATTTCTAAAATCATATTAAATATTAAAACAGGGTTGTAACTCATAATCCATTCATAATATTGTAGATAAACATTTCCATTGTTATTTATTTTAAATTGATGTTTTGGATGTTTGGAATGAGACAATTATTTTTTTCTCGGTTTTTTTTTACAATTTGCAGGGCTATATTCCATTATCAGTAATGAATACTAATGATATAATTTTTATTTTGAAATATGGTTTGGTTTGAATATACTTGCCATGCATTTAAATCAAGATATATTTAATTTAAATTTCCAATTAATTATTTCCTATGAAAACTGTGATTATATCGAGTGCACTAGTTTGTATTGTGACAATTATCAAACGCTATATGAAATACAAATTATTTACTTTTGAGACAAAATCTTTAGTAAAAATTCTATTATGTAAAATATTACAATTTATATTGGACAGTAAAATAAAAATTGACGGAATGTAAAATGATCATTGTTACACGGATAAAAAAAATACAGAAATAATTCCGCATTCAAAATGGGTGAAGCAACCTAGGTCCTACAAATTGCTTGTCATAACGCGTGCTACACGCACACAAATACACTCTTCAATTCAAGATTAAACAGGTATTTTCTAAGCATGTCCCACTGTCTACGACATCAGACGAGATTGTGATCAAATACTTGTCTATCGTGTATATAAAAAAAATAGGCAAACATTTTTTTTATGAACGCTTTCACACTCGTAGTCTTTCAATGACTTGTGTCGTAGGTACCGGTAACATTAACATCACATACACAATCACAACCAGAATCAGAAACACAAATTTTCCTTGAGGAGAAAATTTGTGTTCCCGCCGGGAATCGAACACGTTACCCCTACCATAGAAAGCGAACGCTCAACCAACTAAGCCAATGGGCAGTTAATTTTTTTTGTCCTCGATCTCACCTGATGGATAGATGACGGTCAACGGTGGAACATGCTTGCCTAGAAAATACCTGTTCTCTCTTGATTTGAAGAGGCCTGAATTATACTTATCGAGAAACAAGAACGAACGCAGGGTATTCCATTCCTTTGCTGTTCGTTCAAAAGTTGTCGCGAATCGCTTGGTTCGAATCGGAGGAATGTCCACCATGAAAGGATGTCTTGTTTTAGTAAGCCTTATAGTCCGATGTTGGAATGGAGCTGGAGGAATGAAATTGTCATTATTTCATTGTCTGTGACAGTTTGCAGTGATGCACGCACACTTGGACATTTGCATGCTTCACCCATGATTGGATGAGATTACGTATTTAAAGTCCGTATTTTTCAATGCATATTTATAATTTATTACAAATAATTGTTACTCACTGTGTTCCAAGTCAGTTAATATTTATTTTATGAATTAAAATGTCCATCTTGAATTCAAGTTTTCTCTAACGATTTTGTTTCAAATAGATTCAATTATTTACTTGATTTCTACCAACCAATCTTGAAATATTATATCTACTTGTGTAAAGGGGATGCAGATATGCAGTTTGTATAGCTCTGTCCCTTTTTATTTGGCCAGCATCGCGAATGTCTGTTCAGTAGTCACAATGATAGCCTATCTGAAGTTAAAAATTCTTTCGTAGTGCAATCAATGATGTACTAGCAGTATATAAGTGTCTTGCCCTTATTTCCCTAACGTCTCTACGGACATCGGTTATGAATGCATGACTAATTCATATTCATGGTGCTTCAAAATCCAAAAAAAAAGCTAACATTGGTAAACTTGGTGAAAAATGTTACTTACGTAATTACATTCGTGGGGGAGCTAGGTCCCGAAGTGGGTCATACCTCGTAAACGGAAAGCGGAAACACGATGCACGTTCACACGCTGCAAGCTCTCGGATGGTACTGAGAATACATGGAGACTCGACCGCATCACATTCAAAACAATAAAATTATGCCCGAAAATATGTTCAGGGAACCCTACTCCCCCGCGAATGGCGCTAAGGGTTAAATACGCAGTATTACGGATAACTCAAAAACTACTGGTCAGATCTTGATTAAATTTAAGTGGGACCACATGGGAAGCACCTGTATTAAAATATAAAAGAATCATCAAATTTAGTTAACATAGAAAAAAGATCCGGGGTAATACATAAAAAATACAGTCGAATTGAGAACCTCCCACTTTTTTGAAGTCGGTTAATTAAAAGGCAGACAACATTTTGGACCATCGACATGACGAAGATTTCTTAGGAGTTTTATCGATTTCGAATTGAAAGAGATCGAAACAGGTATAGGTAATAGGTAGGTCTGACCCCCTATTACCTATCGAATGGTTTCAATTCGAAAACGACATAACGACTCCCTAGAAATAAGGTTAATTATTGCTTAATTCAAATAGAAACTGCTTGCAGCAAAGATACGTACCAAGGGTCTCAGAATAATAAGCTCAGAAGCTTAGACTTGAAAATTGCAAAGGTGTAGTTTTAACTTCAGATGGGCATCGGTTATGATTGTGGCTACTAGGCTTTGAGTAAAGTGATACAGGAGTATGAAATATAAGTGAGGAGCAGGCAGACATAACCTTCTTGTCCCATTATTACAGGAGAGGTATGAAACTAAACGGAGTGGGTATAGACTAGATACTGGATTGTGACTGAAAATCAGCGCCTAGTGTTACACTTGGCAAAAATGCTGAGGCACGACCCTTTTGGCACTTGATGCTTAGTTTAATTTTCTTTCTTAAGAACCCGTATACATTTTTATGTCTGTCTCGCTCGCACAATTCATTCATTTTGAGAAATAAAAATTATGGAGCGAGTTATGGAAAATGTTGTCAATAACTTTACTAAATAATTATGTAACGGATACTTTAAATTAATTTTCGTTTAAATACCTATTAATTAGACGAAGAAATAGTGAAAAAAATATAAAATCAATTTGACTTCGATTTTCTCCGCCAATCCAAAAGCTAAGAAAACGAATACCAGTTTATAAGATCCGTGATATTATTATTTAGGAATTATATTGACAACATTTACAATAACTCACACCGTCAGTTTTATATCTCAAAATCAGTGAATCGTGCGAGCGAGAAATACATACAAATGTATACGGGTTCTTAAGTTGCTAAGCTGTTTTGTTGTATCTATTTATGTTTTGTTTTTCATTTATTCATTTAGATAATACATCTAATATTTTGAACACGAAAGCTTTATCAAAGAGCAAACGTGCAACCGTTTTTTAGGTGTTTTATTTGGAATCTGTAATAGAAAATGAATTTCGATATTTCGTCCGGTTCAGATTGAAAATTAAAATGCATGTAAATTTTGTTCAACTGCTATTGGAACATGCCCGTTTTTGTATGAAATCTTATATTTTTATAACTTATAATAAATAAATTGTATAAGTTAGGACTGGTTTTGATTAAAAATGTATTAAATTATCAAAAAAATAGCCAAATGTGGACAAGTCCGCCTATGTTCGCCTGCTCCATACACTGAAGTGCAACTTCTAACTAACTAACTTCTACACGTTCGATTTATCTATGAGGTAATGTGGTTATTGTTGCTCATATTGGCTCTAGAACGTTGTAAGACTGATTCATCGACCGTTTTTGATAATACTTCCTTATAGAGTATATTCCATGCAAACTTTGCAAAGTCGAATCACTAGTTTGACATGTGGAAGTACTGTCCTTAAATTGAATCTTTGCACCTTAGGTTTCCGCTTCTCGAAAGAGATAGACATATCGCACCTTTCAACATTTTTATTGATGTGAATGAGTGTCATTTTAACCCGACTACAGCGTCGTAAAAGCTTTAAGCGGTGTAAGTATGTTTGTTTGTTTTCTCATTGTCCAGGCTCAACCAATAGTTATAAGATATCGGCAGTCATTTATGAAGAAGAATATTTTAATATCTAGAAGTTTAGTTCTAGTAGACGGTAGTCGGGTTTTAGATTTTCAACTTGCGTGTTTGAAATGTGATCAATTCAATATTAATATAATAAAAATAATAACATAATAAATATATGTGACATTTCTTTTAGTTTGGTTCTCATTATACCGGAACATTTTTTAAGTTATTTGGGTGGCAATCAATAATTTAACATCGATTAAAATAATTAATTATTATATATTAATTATAGAATACATAATAATACAAATGACACCTATTCATTTCACATTAATAAAAATATTGAAAAGTGCGAGCGAGAAAGCTGTTTATGATGACAAACCTGTCGAGGAACTGCTCGGCTACGACGCAGTTTAGGCTTTATGTCGTGTACTATGCGTACATAATGCATTAACAACGCGTCAGTTTGGCTCAGTTTTTCGACCAAAAAATGGGCGTAGCATTGTTTTATGTACATATCGTCTATTCTAAAAATTAACGCCCTTTCACCAAAGATCATAAATATATGTAAATATATAATATATGAAAAATGTTGTGAAGGAACGTTCATTTAAGAGCAGACGATCTCAACCATTTAATTATGGTCGTGGTTATATAACTAGGTCTCGTACCGTTACCATATTGATGACCGTAAATGCTACATCTTCGTCCGCATGATCGTTTTCCATTTAAAGAGGCAAGGGTGGAAAGCATATAAATATGTTGACCATTCAAATAATATATCGGTACAGTCAGCGGAAAACGATGTAAAGTGTCCAGGTTTGTCAAAATGATCCAATGGCCATACGTTATTAGGTTGCAGGGTTAAATTGGTCAATATTGTTCGCACGCCTTTTGTTTAGGCGTAGCAGTTCAGCATCTGGACTTCAAACGCCACGGGTAATGGGTTCGATTCCTAGTAGCACATTCTCATCAATTAGTATTCTGTGTGTGATGTTTCCGGCACCCACGGCACAAGTCTTTAAACTTATTGCGGACTGAACGTGAGAAAGCGATATTGTATTGGAAACTAAGATATTGACCTTTTTAATTTACGAATTGTTCCTATTATTTTCAAACACATGTGCGATCATTTTGACTTTCTCAGACGCTCTCGTGTATTTGAAGCTGACTGTACCGCAGATAAACGCTTGTAAACTAGTCCTAGTGTACTATAAGATCTATTTCTTGTGATAACTAACCCCCTTTTCCTTAACTGTTGCCATCGGTTTCTATTTGGATTAAGCAAAAATGAACCTTAAGGAGTTTTATGATTTTCGAATTGAATCTATAGCAGCTGCTTTCTACGTTGTGGTCGATTTTAATTTGAATTAAGCATAAGTAAACCTTATTTCTTAGAAGTTCTGTTGTTTTTGAATTGAAACCTATCGCAATAGGTCAGTATAGGGGGTCTGATCCTTTATACGTATCTTTGTTGCGAGCTGTATCTGTTTGAATTAAACAAAAATGAACCTTATTTCTTAGGAGTTAAGTGTTTTTCGAATCGAAACCGTTCGCAACAGAGATTGGTGATAGGGGTACCAATGGTTGGCGTGATTTTAGTATATACCATCGCACAAGTACACACTCGCTTGCGTCCGTAACATACAGTATTTTTGTATATATGTAAATGTATGATGTTGATCAAATGACGTTCTACGTGTACATGACTTTTGTATGGTCGCCTTTATTTTTGAATTTTTTTATATTTTTTTTTTGTCATTTTTATGAAATGTGACGCGACAAATTGTAAATAAGAGTATGTGAATTTACTAATGTAAATGATATTGATATGAGATCTTTTAATTATATGTGTTATAAGAGTTGTTGTTGTTTTTGTTTACTCATTTACTATAGTAGTAAATTTAGAAAATGAATGCATGAGGCGGGTATTGAACCCGCTGTCATAGGTTGTCATGACCTATTGCTCTAACTGCTGAGCTATTCAAGCCCTGCCTGAAATGACGAATAAAAATGTACTATTATTGTTCTGCCTATAGCATGGCTGATACTATAAAACAAAAAAAAAATTACCATAATTTTGATCTCGTGCTTGGTTTTAAAAGAAAACTAAAATGCGTATTATTTGAATATTAAAGATACAAAATATGTTGGGTTCCCAATCAGTCACAACACAACGGATTACACTATGACTCGTTGGGAATGTTTTTTCCCATCAGGTCACACTTACGCTAGTGCGCCTTATCAATAGCAGTATTCAAGACGCTTTGCTAATTTAAACAAAGCAGGCGCTAGTTCTGAAATTGTGCATTAAGTGATAGACTAAATTGTAAATTATTACATAAACAGGGACCAATTGCAGCTAAATTGTAATTTCATATGCAAGGGATTTTAGTCTCTACTCCGCGAAGAATAAGTTACTTTGCCTACCGTATACTTGTTTTAAGTTAAGTTACAATGCTGGCCACCCCCAAAAAAGAAAACTGCTGGCCGCTGCCTCTAAATGCTTGATTCGCTTTGCTCTCTTCTAGCTTATTGTACTAATGACAGCCATTTACATATTGACCAAAATCCCTTATCTAGGTGAAACGCCTGAAGAAAAATGAATAGGTACGATAATATATTATTATGAACCGGTTAAATCGTAATATTTCTCTCCGTTAAACTTTAAATAAGGAATGTTAGCCAAAGCTTTAACATTTAGACATAACAAGAACTGCCCGTTGGCTATGTTAGGTGCGCCTGCGCGATTGCCTTTTAAACAACGGGTATCGGGTTCTATTCCTGGTGGAAAGATAAGTTTTCTCCCCAAGGGAAATTTGTGTTTCTGGTTCTGAGTGTGATTATGTCACAGTCGGCAATTCTTCGCTTTCTCCTGGGTTCGATTCCGGGGCGCACACTTCCTTACTCTAAGGTAAATTTGTGCTTCTTGCTCTTGATGTCATTGTGACAATAGCTATAAATGCACAAAGATAGACATATTTAAATAAAAAAGCAATTTAGCTGCTACATATCTATCCACAAACGAAACACGACAAAAACATTTTAACACCCTGCAATGCAAAAGGATTAGAACAAGTCTATTTGTCCACTCATAGACCTGTCAAATCAGTTTATAAATAACTAATCCGCGGTACACGAAGTGAACATTGTGTTTCGCGCGAGCTTAAAAAGCTCTTGAATATGCTCATTTGCATATGGTCCAAGTTAAAAGAGTTTAAGCAGGTTTGTTGCTGTCAAAATTAATTAGATAAGAGACCATTTTGTGACGTTTATTTTGTGTCGACTATATGTTATGAGTTCACCCCGTGTTATATCGTCAGTTCAGGTAAGGAGAAACCATAGTATATGTATCAGCAGCTAAAAAACTAATTGATGTCGTCCACTTTTTATGAAGACATTTTGCAGTATGTTTTCTTTTACAAATAAACTAATTTTATCAAGAAACGCAAAGAATGGCTGCTGGAAAAAACCTACTACACTGTAAATGACTTTCTTGACAATTGTAAATATCATAAAAATTATGCTTACCTATATTCAATTGTGGGTCTGTAATAACTTATGACAATTATATTTTAGTAACATTACTATCTTCGACATTAATATTCTGAAATGTTTACATATCTTGACATTATAACTTTAATGATGATTTTTCCATTTCAACTTATTTTAATTGTGCCACATATAGAATATATTAACAATAACCAAAATTATTATTATGACGCTATAAAGATAACTAACTCAAATCTATATTTGAGTTTAACTATATAGATACACTTCGGCTTCAAGTCCGGTTCAGCACCAAGTCCGCTTCGGCACCAAGTCCGGTTCATTCGGTTCGGTATAAAAGGGTGTTTGGGCTAACAAGGCCGCATGATCAGCATATACGGCTGTTTCGGCTTACAAAGCCGTTTCTACATACATGTAAGGATCGGCATACAAGGCCGCATCCGCATTCAACCTTTCAGCTATTTCAGGTTGAAAAAAAAAAGGTACAAATCGGGATCGGCATACAAGGCCGGATAAGCATTTAAGGCTACATCAGCATACAAGGCTATGTCAGGTTGAAAAAAAAATGTACAAATCGGGATCGGCATACAAGGCCGGATAAGCATTTAAGGCTAGATCAGCATACAAGACTATGTCAGGTTGAAAAAAAAAAAATTACAAATCGGGATCGGCATACAAGGCCGGATAAGCATTTAAGGCTAGATCAGCATACAAGGCTGCATTGGGTTACTAAGCCGTTTTTACATACATAGGTTCCAGGGCTTGTGTTAGGATCAACGGGGCTTACACAGAGTGGTTTAACTTCGATAAAGGTGTTAGACAGGGATATGTAGCTTCTCCAGGGCTGTTCAACCTATTCATGGACAATTGCATGAAAAATTTGAAAGAGCACTCTTTTGGGTTAAAAATGAATGACTTGACCATCAAATGCTTACTTTACGCCGATGATCAGGTCATTTTGGCTTCATTAGAGGGGGAGTTGCTGTTGATGGTCGACATTATGCATAGTGCCTTAAAAGTAAAGGAATGAAAATAAATGTGAGCAAGACGAAAATAATTATTTTTGAAAGTATGACAGTTAGCGCCATTATGATTGAAGGTGAAAGGGTGAAACAAGTGAAAGAGTTTGTGTACATGGCGTCAAAGTTTACAAGAGACGGCAAATATGACAGTGATATTGAGCGAAGAGTGTTGGCAGGGAACCGAATGAATGGGGCCCTACATACCTTTATTAACAGTCAGAAAGTGTCTAAAAAGGCAAGATCTCCATAGAGGGTGCTGGTGCCAACAATTATGTATGGTAGCGAGTGTTGGGTTTGGCAGAAAAAGAATGAAAGTAAGATAAATGCTGTGGAAATGAGAGGGCTAAGAAATATAGCTGGAGTGACTCTGATAGACTAGGCGAGGAATATTGTGATTAGGGAAGATTGCAACGTGATAGAAGATGTAGTGACCAATATTGAGAAACCAACGAGCATGTATTAAAAGACTCATAAATGTAGGATAAGCATAAGATGTGTGTCAGGATCATAGCAGGTGGATAAAAGTAGTCTCTGCCTACCCCAATGGGAAAGAGGCGTGACTATATGTAAGTATGTATGTATGTGTGTATGTTCTACATTCAAGTTAGGATCGGTCATACAAGACCGCATCCGATTTCAACTAGATTAGCATACAAGGCTTAGTCAGGTCACAAAAAAAAAGACGTATCTACATACAAGGCGTGATCGGCATGCAAGGCCGCATCTGCATACAAGACCAGATCAGAGGATTGGCATACAAGGCCGCATCCGATTTTAACCAGATTAGCATACAAGGCTTAGTCAGGTTACAAAAAAAAGACGTATCTACATACGAGGCGTGATCGGCATGCAAGGCCGCATCTGCAATCAAGACCAGATCAGAGGATCGGCATACAAGGCCGCATCCGATTTTAACCAGATCAGCATACACGGCTGTGTCAGCTTACGAATACGTATCTACATACGAGGCGGAGTCAGCATACAAGGCCGATTAATGTGAATAGAGCAAAATCATATTATTATGTTGGGAGGATTTATGTTTTTTTTTTATTCATGGTACCATCAAAGGTATTTTACCAACGTGTGTGTTTTTGTCTCACATGTTTCTAGTGTTCCCAAATATTGTTAAAACATGTACACCACACACCTGGTGAAATCGACAAGTAATATATAGGAATGATGTTGTTTAATTACCGACTCACTGACTTACCGATACCGACTCACTTATAAAAAGTATTTGGGTACTACAGGTAAGTATCAGTAAAAGTACCATAACAGGCTACACATTAGGTATATATATGCAAACATTCATTACTTCCATATGAGTAAGACCAACCTGAATTCACTTAGATCCTATTAAAGATATACGTTATATACGTATTATTATAAGATATTATATTTTGCACGCAATTTTTTTTTTATGAGTATGAAAATTTAAAACTCACAACTCGTCCTGCCTCACCATCAGAAATAAGTTTTTTTTTGTGTATATTTTATAATATAGACTATCATATATAATGTATGTTTAATGTTTTAAATGAAAATAAAATTCAGTATTGACAATAAATACTTACAAAAAATATATCGATCCAGCTACTTCCCGTGTTTCATTGCCCTTACTGGGTACATAATATTATATAGACAATACAAAGTAATTTTTTTTATAACTATGTAACATATTTATAATGTAATAAGCGATTGAATATGAATACGAAAAAAATGTGTTGTAATAAATGAATAGTCGGTAGTTAGTGGCATGATTCAATCACTATTCTAAAAAGAAACAGGTATATGTCCAAGCCCTCATTAGTAAACAACAGTATATCTTCTTGTAGGGCGTTATTCGCACTGTGTAGTGGATAAAAGGCTTTGCTACCGTAATTGGAATCTCAAGTTTAGATGGTGAAAGGAGAAGAAAATTAAACTGAGGAATGCAAATAATATATCATCTCCAAGGACAAACTATGGGAAGAAACACATTTATCACTATGAAGGAGCATAAAATTGTAAACGTTATAATAAGCCTTCAAAACGATAAATAATGTACGGTATTTGTAAATATTTAGGAATAAAAGTAAATTATTTGTGTATGGAAAATATTATTACGCAGTGCCCGCTGAGAAATTAATATTATTAAATTCTTGTTACATTAGCGAAATATCATGATGTTTTGTAAGTATGTATGAATACAGCAATGTATAAACCTAAATTATGTAGTAGGTAACTCCGAGAGACGAGTCTTCGAGAAACATTTGTTATATTCAAGTATTCTTCCTAAAGAATATCCAAAATCAGTAGTGCATGTTATCGTCAGCATTAATTAAGTAAACTAACTAAAAGTACTTATCGCAAGATTGCGTTTTTAAAGTGTAAGCTTAAAGCTATGATACAATGTATCTTGTATTTTTCTGTATATGTAACTTTTGTGTACTACTTTGGTAGCTTTTACGTATGTATGCACAGAATGTCACTCAACTTTAATAGAATAGAAGAATAGGATATAATTAATGTACTGTCATACAGAAAAATAACATCTTATAAGAAAGAAATGTACTCGTAACAGTGCATGGATTCGTCAAACGTATTCATTCATTTTAGAGAAAAATCACCAAACATCTAGTAAGTCTGAGAATAAGATATAAATTTCCAATACCACAAATTACCATCCAAAAACTTAAATCCCATCTCTCATTAGATCTCTTCCACGACGTTTCGTTCGCGTCTGTCACGTCAAATCTCCTATAGTATTTACTAGTTCTTTTACGAGTCAATGACGAATGCTGATTATGATGATGATAAAATATCAATGTTATTATAATAAAACTATGTGATGTTACAATTATCCAGGCTTATTTCGATCTTATCTTAAAATTTCACCGAACTCGTTTCATTGGTTTTAGTATGATTGAGTAACACACAAATCCCATCAAAACTTTTCCATCTCTTTTAATACATAATTCACTCGTTAAGCCACACTAAATCTATTTGATTAAAATCTGTGGCGGTGCTGTAAAAGCTAAAATATCCAATTTGCCGATATTAGACACTAAAATTAAAAAATATTATTTCATTATCACTTTTAACACCTTTTTGCAAAATTTACAAAGAAAACAAACTAGCAGAGATGAAACGATTGTACATCTATAATATTAATATTATCTTCAGAACTACATTAAAATGCAAAGTAATCTCAATACTAGAAAGTATGTATATATGTATATTAAATACCGTTAAAATAAATTGTGTGCTCATTTAATTCATTTAAGTGAGAGCTTACAAAATAGTACATGAAACATATAATTTACTAACCACAAAAATGAACCTTTACAATCAATTTAATTTTAAAATGAAACCAATAAGACCAAGCAGTTTAATTAAAATTCCATACTTAATATTGAAATTGAATTACGTGGACTTCAGTTACTTTTCTTTATTTTAATCTATTAACTTTATTTATATTTATTATTTTATCTCAATCAATATTGTAATTTTGTTGACATACTGTCATTTACAATTTTGCGAAAATAATGATGAAATTTGTGGAAATTGTGTGTGTGATGTAAATGTTTCGGGCACCCACGACAGTAGTACCTAGTGTGGGGCTGTAAGTGTGGAAGCGTTTATGTGTGTTAATGTCTTAATAAGTTGTATCAGCCGTAAACTCTTTGTTATCAAATATCGGTTCCTAAAAGATCTCCAATTTAAAATAATATATCGGGCTGGTTGAGGCAACGCGTGATCAAAATATTTATTTGACTTAATGTATTAGCATTGCAATTCAGAGAGGCAATGCTGCCTAGGATTACGGGGACGCTACCCTATCGTAGTGGGCTTGAGCACTTGATTTACCTATAATCACGGTGCCTTATAGGCCAACTTGGGTCCTTGCTGTATATAGATGTACATAGTTTCAGGTTTGCTCGTGGAACAGCTAGGGGCGGTCTGTTTGACTAATTTGTGAATTAAGATGTAGGTACTTTTAAATTTATATTTTATATATATACTTATTAACAGCATGTAGAACCAATAATCCATGTTGACCTCGCATGATATTTATGTATTAAAATACATAAAAGAAAAATATTCCAGCTATACAACAAATCACATCAAATAAAAATAGAAAATATAGGCAATTGGCCCCGTAGATAAAACTTGGAGCAATCTTACATTACCCATGTAATTAAATATCAAATATTGTGGCCCATAGCCACAGCTGCTTGCATAACTCTTTTTGGAACTTTTAGTTTCTGCAAATATAATTAGTAGACTCGCAAAAATACCATGGCTGCTGCACAGACGTCGCAAAATTGCACGTAGTCCGCTGGGAAGTGGGTCGCTGCGGGCTCGTGGGTAGGCGCACTGATTTTGGCCAGGCAAGCAGACGAGCTGCGCTGCGGACACGCGAGCAGGCGCACTAATATCAACCAGGCAAGCAGATGAGATGCGCTGCGTGAACGCCAGCAGGTGCACTGATTTCAGCCACGCATGTGGACGCGCTGCGCTGCGGGCACGCGAGCAGGCGCGCCGATTTTAGCCACACAAGCGAATGCGCTGCACTGCGGGTACGCAGGCAGGCACGCTGACCAGGGACACGCGAGCGGGCGCGCTTGGCTGAGATGTCACACGTTGCGCCACATTTTGTTAAACGTCGCACTTATTTTCCATGTGAATCAACTGCAAAAGATATCTCGACAAGTATTCGTTGCTTTGGAAAAGCTTAAGCCTTGAATAGTTCCGTAATATATATCGTATATTTAGTAATATATGTTTGTTCAATATTTCTACAGCTCATAATTTTTTCAAGTAACTTTACATATAAGGGGGCTAGTATCGAATGATTCAAGTACTGAGCATGTTGAATGTAAACTTTAATAAAATGTTAATCTATTCGTTTTACTTTAATAACGTCAACATGCTTTTTAACAGAAACAAAAAAAAATGTAAAGGGTAGGCGGGAGTAAAAAAATAATCCAGTTCTACTTTTGTTCGAATCCCTATTCTGAAATGTTAGCATATCGAGCTTTATGCCAACGTTTTCTACTTTAAATACAAATGCGTCAACTAGGAAGGTTTTGAAATAGATGGAATTAATAAAACAGGGTAATACTCACATGTGATCACTATTATAATTGCAATAATATCAATAGTAAAATAAACAAAACCATAAACCATTTTACAATACTTTCTTTAACAACTTCCAAGCCACGTTCTGCCTGTAATACAATAGGGATACCTTTCCCTTTCCAAATCTTTCGAGCTCTGCGAGCTTCTCTGTTCAATACTTTTCTGACGACGACGGTGGCTCCCACTGTCGTCGATTTAGTTAACCTACGCAGGCAGTCGCAACTCGGAAGTCAAAACACTGCCTATTAATGTATCAAATAAGGCAGTGTTTTGATAAACTAGAAATAACAGTCAATAGGAATATTCTTTTAATTATTTACAACACCTATATCTGTTTGAACCTACACTTGAAGCAAATATATGCATTTCATTTAATTTCATTTTAATTTCATTGTTTTCCTTATTGATTATATTATAATAGCCGTAGCCGGCATGCGTTGCAATACCACATAACGAAGAAAAGTATTTTACCTCTTTCACGTTTATGTTTGCCTTTTAGGTACTTTACCAAGCCCGACAGATGTGATCCTGTCCAAAATTATAAAGAAAAATTTGCTACTCCACAAAGTTTCATCATAATTGCCAATCCGTTCTCTAGATATGATCAAAACAGTCGTCCCATACAAAATGTACGAGAATAATAATATTTTTCAAATATTTCCTCGATGTTTTATAGTGTGTTTTTCTCCTTTAGTTTCTGTGATCTGTGGTTATTCTGCTATTCACAGCAAAGTCAAATCCAAGAAATCAAAGATCATAAAGATCGGTCCAGCCGGTCTTGAGTCACGCAGTGTAACTAACCCGTCTTTGTTTTTTTATATAGATTATATAGATTTTAATTCTTTTTTTTACTTACAGTTAGATAATAGATTACCAAACCCAACTGAGTCAACCTAAACGTCATCGACGCAAGATTCTACTACTCCCGCAAGACGCTTAACAACCACCATCGTCAAAGAAGAATATACAGATCAACATGGACTCTGCAACTGAATTGCCAGCTGTAAGTACAGTTTCACTCTATTATGTGCAAAGAAATGTAAATGTATCAATTGCAACAGTTCTTATTATTTAGCTATTTTCTAGTCCAAGAGAGCGTGCCACACTCGGCCACTTTATCACTGTGAGATGTGAAACGTTAACCTGTAAAAAAACATTTAAGGATTATAATAAAGAACCTTAAGTACCTACGTAATATCTGAAAAGCATTTGCTGCGATTTTTTTCAAATACGCGCATCGTCCTTTTGAAAATGCTATCAAATTAATGAAAATGCCTTGTAATCAGTTGATTATCGTTTTAAAAATACGATATGGTAATTTCGCTCAGTTTTCTTCGAAGCAACCATTATTTTACTGACTTCGACGTTTAGACGCAGTTGCATCGGTCACGAAAGAGACTACAACCTTATTGTTAACACACGCTTGCAGATTGTTAAAGTTAAAAAAATTTAAACATCTAACTGATCTAACAACAAGACAAACTGTCAAACGTCATCGATGCGGTTTATCATCTGTACAGCGAAGGAGTGGAACTCATTTTCTGGGTCTTTGTTCCCCGAACGGTACAATCTGGGAGTCTTAAATCTAGAGTGCATATATAGGTATCGACTAGGCAAGCATGTTTATCTTCGGCCGCATCTTCACTTTCCATCCGGTGAGAAAGTGGTCAGTGGTTGCCTATCTTGCATAAAATAAACTTTTCAATAAACACCTCTTTCTTTGGGCCGCGGATTAAAAACACCGATAAGAAAATTTCCTTTACAAATCGATATTAATCGATTTATAAACGATTTCCAATATCCTATGTGAATCGTTAGTTGATGATTCATGTGAATTAGTTTCTTTTGAATCTAAAATAACGCACAAATCGAATATAAGTTACGTTACGTTGCGCAATGAAAGGACCTAGGTTTTGCACCTGTGCCAACATTTGTAGATGGCCTATTAGGCCACTCTGTCGTGCCAGACATGGACCAAATGCATAATTTGAAGGATAAAGGCAATATACACTTTTATAATACATAATGATAATGTAAACTGACTCAAGGGTAGGCCGGGCACGATTTTGTGTTAGGGGCTGAATTTACTTCGAAAGGTACTTGATGGCAATATATGACTGTACTACGGTACTGTAATAGTTAGCCAGGTGATTTAATAAAAATGACTTTAGTTTTGTAATAGAAGTTGTATTTGGTTTGTTTCAAAATCAACCAAATCAAGATCGTTTATTTACATGGACCCCAAAGAGGCACTCATCAAAATTAATGACTATACTGACAGATTCGCACAATTACAGCCATCTCGAGAAGAATCTGGCAAGATACTCGGCAGCGCATTTTTTCATATTTTTTTTAAAACTATATAAAATTACTAATACAGGAATTAAAATAATCTATCTAAGTATATCTATATCATGTAGTATTCAGAAAGCGCTTGTGCAGTTTGCCTCTATGCATCCTTGTTTGACATAAATCAATCAAACATTTGATAAGATATTTATCAATCATAACTTCTAGGCAAGCATGTCACATCTTCGGCCGCATCATCACTTTCCATCAGGTGAGATAGTGGTCAAATGCTTGCCTATTCCAAATTAAAAATATATATATAATCAAAATGCTTTGCTCTGGTGGCTTGCGCCGGCGCACACATCCAGATTTACCGGTAGATCATTATCAACGGATTTATTGAGTCGCTACTAAAAGTCTTATCTGACCGATGTCATCCGAAATGTTCTCAATTGTGAATTATCTGCGCTTCTTTTTACACGAGAACCCCAAAAATAAGAATATTTTAGTTTTTATTATGCGATTGGGTATGCTTGTGAGTTTATGTATCTCATTATGACTTTTAAACGCCTGACCCTATTTTTAAACTCCGACGTTTTGTTAAAGTTATAAGTTTAACCACTTTGTGTGTCTGTCCGCTGTATAAGGAGCTACAGTCCCAGACTGTAGCTCCTTATGAGGTGAACCGATTTGGATGCGGTTTTTTCAATTGATAGGCAACTTGATTGAGAGTGTTCTTATCTTAATTCTGTTTGACATTGTAATACTATATGTACTTTTTATATTATTCTTTGACACTAGCAATATTGTTAATAATTTAATTTTTTTATATGACATTTAATTTTAAAAATATTTTTATGTAATTTTGCAATAGTTATTATTTATTTTGTTTTAATGTACCTACTATAATTTAATGTATTCTATAATTAACTAATGTAATATTTTTGACGCCCATAAGTGTACCATGTACATACATGAAAAAAAAATGAACGAAACGAAATCTAAGTTTGATGAATCGGTGCAGCCGTTTTATAAATAGAGCGTCGGGGGTATTTGCAAACTTTTCATTCTGTCACTTGTTTTAACAATGTTTTATTTATGAACAGAATTTAGTTTTAACCGCCTTCAAAAAAAGAGGAGGTCCTATGTTCGACTGCATGTTTTTTTTATTATGTTCACCGATTTCTCTCCCATTTGTGGACCGATTCTCAAAATTATTTTTTTTGTTTGGTAGAGGTGGTCTCATATAATTTATCGTAATCGATCAAGCCAAAACCAAAATATAAGCGGCGAAGTCGGGTTTTTTTAAAGCTTTGCTTATGTTTATAATATTTTATTCGGAAAACAAAATGTGATCCATATCTATAGATATGGATTTAAACAGTGGCGGATTTATCAGCAGGCTGAGTAGGCTGGAGCCTAGAGCGGCAGATTTTAAGGGCGGCAAATTTGGGACCATCTTTTTTTTAGTGGTCAAACACTAGCCTGTCACAAATAAAAAAAAAAAAACCTAGAACACATTCATGCTAATTGGGGCAAAGGTGGTGTAATATAGAGCCCACACTATCGTCCTAATTACACCAACTTTCTTAATGAAATTGTAACTTTATGACTTGGGAATCGTAATATTTAATTGACAAAAATATTGTAATTAATATGATTTTGAACTAGGATTGTACAGGTCGGAAAGGGCGGTAAAATTTGAGTAGCCTACTTGCGGCAAACGTGTAAATCCGCCACTGGATTTAAAGAATGTAACATTTCATTTACAATACCTAATACAATCTTTAAATTTAACATATAAAAAATTTGCTGTGAGCATAAGCAGATATACGCACGTTCAGTGAATAATCGAAGATTTTGAGCGCCTAATTTACAATCTTGGGAAAAGATTTCATTCTGTTTTATATTTGTTAAAAAAAGATCGATCTTTGGAATTGAGACAAAATATCTCTAATTATTTTATAATATTCAATCCTTAGAATTTAGTTTTACTAAAAACGACAATAGAGTAAAATTTAAGCTCCTTATTCATTGATTAAAATGAATTGATTCGATTGGTTTAACATGCCTAAATATCAGGCACGTAATAGTATTGTCACATAATGTAGCTGAATATTCTGATTTTTATTCACGTTGATTAATAAAAAAACAATTTTAACCCTATTTTACTTAATTTTTTTTAATTAAAATAATCCCATTTCGGACCCAAATCTAATGTGTTTATGTGACTTGACTATGGTTTTTATTGAATCTAAATCAAAAGTTAAAAAAGTAACCAATGTTCATTAGTTGGTTTAAAACACACGTAGCTAATTGTGTTTATTAAAAATATTGAAATGTGCGAGAGAGAAGACCCTTTTAAGCATTAAAACTAAACACCATTAACTCGTTTTCAAATATTTGACGTACGTAGACACTTCATAATTATTTAATCATACAGTTATACTATATATACTATACTATATAAACTATCCCTGTTTCTTACAAAATAATACACAAGACAGAGATAGCATGCATTTTAGTGCTGTCACGCTAGTTTATCAATTAAAATATGAACAGCAGAAGCAGAAAGGCGCTGTTTTTAGTCAACACCAATACAACACATACTCGACTTAGCTTGCATAGACATCTAAGTTCTGACTAACTTGACAGCACAGCAGTATGCTATCTCTGTCTTGTGTTCCTATTTTGTAGAAGACAGGAATAGCTTAAATTTAATTTAGTGTGTGACATCAGAATCGAGGCCACTGTATACCAACCCTTAATTCACACCTTTCTTCTTCAATAGAAGTGTACACCGAAGTGTTGACCATACGAGTCTTAGCATTTGCGATGTCCGAGTCATTTTGCCTAAATAAATATTTGTTCAGTTTAAAACAAACGGATGAGGGGTAAATGCGCTTTTGTGTTTTCGACTCCTCGTATTTCTAGTTGATCAGGTTTCTGACGCATAGATATTTGTTTCAAGTTATTTGATAAAGAATTTAAACGTAAGCAAAGCTTAAAAATCCAACTTCACCGCTTTATCTTCGGAACCCTTGGTCAGATTAAATGAACAAATGCGCATTATTGACGAAAACTTAAAAAGTACTGACCAGATCTTTATCAAATTTAAATGGGAAGCAGTAGGTTCGTAGATCACACGGGAAGCACTAGGTTTCAAATTAAAAAATCTTTATCAAAATCGGTTCACCTAGAAATAAGTTATGAGGTAACACACAAAAAAATAACGCCAAATCGAGATCCTCCTCCTTTTTTTGAGGTCGGTTTATATTAGCCTTTTAAATATAAAGCAGATAAGTAGTAGAAAAGGATTTAGAGAAGGAAAAATAATCAAAATGTACAAACGCGGGCGTGCGTGAGATGCGGACTGTGAAGTATATTGATAAATCAGTTTGATTTTGTCGATATCGTATAGATTCAATTAGCTGTATGTACCTAAATGCCTTATTAGTAACAAAGCATGCCACAGAAAAATCTAGCCGAAGTACAGTTACGTGTTTATGGACAAAGTGAATTTATAAAGTCGATGTCCTGGCGGGCTGGCCAGTGTCGATCGGCGCGCGACTCATTCAGAACCCTGCCACCGATGCGGCACAACCGCTCCCAAAATTTCGAAAAATAATTTTGGAATCGCCATCGCTATTCCAATCACGCGTAGTCCCTAGGCCGTCCGCCGCGACGCGCCACTGACACATTTCTGCGGTTTCGCGCGCCGTTTGAATATAGAATAGTTTTTCATTTGTTATTTTTCTTTTTCTTCGTTTCGGTGATTTGGACGTATTGTGCCAGTATCCACGTGCACTCGGATATTGTCTGTGATTTTTTCGTCTATCGGGCTGTGACATTGGAGTAAAATTGGCGAGGTAAGTTTTTAAACTCATAATGATATACCTACTTTTTAAAGGTTGCTCCGCGAAATAATCAAAGGTTCAACCATTGCAGGACGTATTTTTCTTAATTTATGCAATTACATGCTTAAAATGAGTAGGTATTTATGGAGCGAAGACGGTGGACAATCATCTCCGGGCATTTTAATGACAATAATCTGACAAAAGTCGTTTTGCACTGGACCTGCTCATTACAACAAGCGCCGAGACTTTATGAATTGAAAAAGTTGAATGAGATATAATTTTTCAATTTACCGACCAGTTTACCGGATTTAGCAAGTTTTTTTTTGGTGGTCTGCATTGTTTGTATATATTTTAATTATGTTTTATTTCGAAAATTATTTAAGTTTACACTAAGTCAACATAAATAACCCAGTAATATTATCACAGCTATGGTATAGGATTGTTTAAATAACGATATTTAGTTTTAGAGCAATCTCTAGTAGGTACCTACGTACGCGCGTACTAGATATAAAATATACATATATATTTAGTTTGCACATATACATCGCATAGTACTTTCAGAAGTTTGTTCTTATGGAATGTTTGTTCTAATGTTTGTGAGTAGGTAGGTACTTATCTATGCTACCTTTAATTTAGGTAGCCTGTAATAAAGGTATCTGAGAAACTAATGTGTTGTTAATATTTTGTGATAATGACTTAAAGTTGGGATGAAGTTATCATATTATTTCCATATAAATTTAGTAGAGTCTTAAATAAGACTAATATTACTAAAAAAGTAATATTAGTCTTATCTAAGACTCATCTATATATTCTAATTTCTACAACTGAAGCCACCTCGACTTCTTTTTACAAAACTAGTTGGTAAAAAAGTAAGTTTTTCGGTCAAGTATTTATGCATTAGGCGTGTCTTAAAGGCCATCCTTAAAATATCACCATTAAAAAGCTATAACTTGGATCCTCGATGACTTAGTGAAATGTACCGTTTCTTTAAAATGTCAAGCACCGATTAAGCATCATTTAGAGATTTTGTCATAAATATTTTTTTTACGTATAATAAATATAACGGGTTAAAAAGCCACCTGTTACGGTTACAGAAGCTACCGAGCCATACTGGCGTCATACAAGGCTATCTAGTGTGGATTATTTGCAGAGGTTACCTCCCAACAGCCCTACCCTCCTCTAAGAATTAGACTTGAATGAAACTCATTGAGGAGAACCAGAACCAGAGACAACCAGTCTATTCCCATAACACAAGAAAAAAAGAGCGCCGAAAAAAATTAAAAAATCAACGACAAAATATCCAAATAATATCAAAGTATTTTCCAGAGAAAAAAATATATTCACAACACTATCAACGAGGCGTTGCAGTTGGCGGGAATATGTTGACAAACTCACTGGCTGGTAATAATATTGGAACAAGTTGTACTGGCTGACATTTTCGTTTAAAAAAGAAAAATAAATTCGCTGCAATGGTTGTCCGGTGATACCAATCGTATAGGGCTGTCAGCTGCCTAAACATATTCTACAATTGGCTTTGAGAACATCAAACTGCATTGCCATCTGATGATGTCACTGGTTGTTTTTAATCACAGCCTCGGAAGTTTCCGGCTTTAATTAATTCATGAGACTTGTTTAACAATTGTCATGTAGTTTTTTAAAGACAGCTTAAGACTCTCATGTGTCAAAATGTAGAGCCCATTGCGATTATTGAAAGGATGCGTTTTGTTTACAACCTGTCACTTTTGCATGGGACATTAACTTCAGTTATTGACAAACTTTAGCTGTAAGTGAGCCACATTATAATCTGTATACGCAGAGAGTATATGTAATGCAATATATAATTTACTGAAATCCCAACGGATCTTAAGATCAGTTGGGAAGAACAATATATAATTTATTTTAGTTGCAACTGATCTTATGATCAGATGGGAACAACTGTTATGATCGGTTAATGTGAAAATCCGATACTATGATCCGTTGGGAAGTACCCTGCACTTACTCTTTATTTTAGTTTAGTCTTCAAGAGTTAATTGGACACATTGGACAACCCTATTACAAAAGATGACAAAGAAAATGTGACAGATAATTTCATGCTTTGATACTTCAGCGCCATATTTGTGATTCTCTTAAGACTTACATTTTTAAATTACGAATAAATAATTTTACATTTACCTGTAGACTTAAGATTCCTTCCGGTTAGGAAGGTTTTATTTTAATTTTGGCTTAGCAATCTTGTGCATTTAGCCAGTGTCAAGTAATATATAATATTTTAAGTGTATTTCGTATTAAAAGTCCTAGTGACAAGTCAAAGTCAAGTAAAAGAGTCAGGTCGAGTCATAGTCAAATCATGCCCTAGTAAAGTGGTAGAAATTTTACTAGAACTTCTATTGGAGTTTTGAAGCGAAGGCAAAAATCACGTTTTTCAACTTTGTATGATTTGCCTACACTTATGCTCGTTTACTAAGTATTAACGGTTAATAATCCACCATTATTACACATTAACACTCGAAGAATCGGAGGTTTTGGAACATTATACAAAATCAACAACGCCATTTTTTCACTTTTGCGGCAAAACTGCCTTTAGTAAATATTGCGAACTGTCAACCTTTTTTGACAAGTAACAGACCTCATTAGTACCAACTTATTTATTATTATTATTTATTTAACTCTTTATTGCCCAAAAAGGTACAAAGGGTGGACTTAACGCTAAAAGCATTCTCTACCAGTCAACCACTCATGGTTGAAAAGCGAAGGCTGTAGGCATGCATCAAAAATAATAAAGTGGTAAAAATATGATAGTTTCATATTTAAAAGAATTTTTGTAACACTAAATTAAATTAAAAATATATATATTTAAATAAAACTTCAATATAATATATATCTAAATAAAACAAACAATACATATACCTACTATACTAGACGTAATACATATGAATACAACATTATATAATACATAAAATATAATTAATATAAACATTACACTCATTGCAATTAATCGGGGTAATTCCGGTAGGTATAAGAGAATAGAAAAAAAAATATATATATTAAGTAACTGACGAAGCATTTAGATAGTGTTCTTTCACGCGCATTTTAAACGTTACCTTAGAAGAAACCTTTCTGATTTTTAGGGGTAATTGGGTAACTTAATGACTTAAAAAATAATTAAAATGGTATTTAATTAGCGTGACCCTTGGGTTTATATCATATTTATCTACTAGTCGTGCACCGTGGCTTTGCCCGCTATTATCTAGATAAAAAGAAGCCTATGTGTTAATCCTAGGTATAAGCTATGTGCATTCCAAATTGCATCCAAATACGTTCAGCCGTTAAAGCGTGAAGAGGGAATAAACATACTTACACACAAACTTTCGGATTTATAATATGAGTAGGATGAGCGTGACTTACGCGTTGTTGATGTTTAAATCGACATTAATTTTTCTCCCTGCAATAGAAATTCCTACAATTGTGTAAAAGTGTAATTATATAGAAACCCCTTCTACTATTGTAACTTACTTCATTGACCTAATTATTATAATAGATTTATAACAATAAACGTCATATTGAACAGTCTGTTCATGAAGTTACAACAAAATTAATTCCATTAGGCATAAGGAGTACCTAAGTCAGTCAGGACCAAGATTCTTGTGGTATTATACAAAAATAATTATATTATTTTGGTTCCTACAAAAACGCGAGCTACACGCACACAAACACACCTAAGGTCCGACAATCGGCGCCAATACACCTAGTAACAATTAAGTTGTCTGTGACATTTTGCAGCGAGATGCAGGTATTTGCATGTTTCACCCATGATTGTATCCGTATTTCTTTCAAGTCCGTGGCTTTGATCAAGTTTGATCTAATGGCTGTTGACCTATTCACACCAAAATAATAATTGCTAAAAACTAAATAAGATAAAATAACGTTGAGGTCAGTCATCGTAACATTCGTCTTCATTTTTATTTGCTTAAATGACCAAACTTGATTATTTCGCATTAAAGAGCTACACATTGTACATTAGGAAATAACGATAGGTTTGGTAGTGTAACCTACTCCAACACTAAAGTTAAAAAAAAACCGTAAAAAAAAACTCTCAAAACAAGAAGGAGGTGTTCTCAATTCGGTGATTTTGTGTGTGTTACCTTAGAATTCCGTCATTTATAAACCGATTTCCGAACCGAGAATATTATATAATAACTAGCTGCGCCCCGCGGTTTCACCCGCGTTGATAATGATGAAAAGTGATGATGATGATGATGATGAAAAATAGATGTTGGCCGATTCTCATAGATACCGGATAAGCACAAAAAATTTCATCAAAATCGGTCAAGCCGTTTCGGAGGAGTATGGCAACGAAAACTGTGACACGAGAATTTTATATATTAGACTAGCTGCGCCCCGCGGTTTCACCCGCGTTGATAATGATGAAAAGTGGTGATGATGATGATGATGAAAAATAGATGTTGGCCGATTCTCATAGATACCGGATAAGCACAAAAAATTTCATCAAAATCGGTCAAGCCGTTTCGGAGGAGTATGGCAACGAAAACTATGACACGAGAATTTTATATATAAGATTTTAGTAGTTTTTTAATCAAAATAACTGGAAAATAATTAAACGCAAGCAAAGCTTAAAAAACCCGACTTCCACGTTAAGATTTCGGTTTTGGATTGACCGTTTTCGATAAAATTTATATCTCTGAAGTATACTCTACCAAACAAAAAAAGAATGATCAAAATCGATTCATAAGACATCGATTCATGAGATATCGCGTAACATACATACAAAAAAAAACATACAGTCGAATTGAGAACCTCCTTTTTAAAGTCAGTTGAAAATATACTACTCATAAGTACAATACTCTCCGTGGGTAAACGAGCACATTACTAAATCGTGTGGTTTGAATTCCATTGTCCGTTTTTAATATTCATAATTTAGTATAATTATTAGATTAATTTCTTGTTAACTCTAGGAAATATTCTACGAAATCCACCAAGATTTATTTTAATATGCGGAGCTAAAATACATTAATATAAAATCATTAACCTACAAACTACTGTCATTAATCTCACGACATTCCGAAAAAAACTGTTAACAATCCTATAATAGCGAGACATCCCGTTTTAACGAGAGGCGACGAGTGTAAATAATAATCGTTTTAATTTATTGCCCCATAATAATTATAATTATCTCCAAATGGGGAGTTTACATGAATATTTGTTTAATACTTGCAAAATGTCTTGCTGCCATACTTGGCTTGGTTATGTTATAAAATTGCATAGAATGCCTAAAGTGCAGGTAATCGTCAAGACTCAGCATTCTGCGAGTAACGTCATGCTGGTCGGTACTTCGCCTGACTACTCCAAATATCAAACGAATATTCATTATTTATTTATTTAATCCTTATATATAAACAAACAAAAAAACAAAACAAACGCTTTCACACTCACAGCCCCACACTAAGTTCAAAGACTTGTATCGTGGGTGCCGGAAACATTTACATCACACACACATTACACCCAGAACCAGAAGCACAAATATCCCTTGGGAAGGAATATACAATATACCATAACAGTAAAAAAAACCAAAACGATTCTATATAAACATAAAACTTATTTTAAATTCTATATTTTAGACTAATATATAATTAAATTACCTTAAATAATTAATTTGATTCCATTATTTTCTGTGCTGTATCATTTGACTTACAATAACGTCTATATCAGCGCAGTGAAACATGGCTGTTACAATATCTTTTAAGTCTATAAATGTTTGTATCAATAACGGGATATTTACCATGTATTTCGTTTGTTTATTGATACAAACATTTATAGTGAAAGTGACCATGGTAGCTTGAAAACTTACATCTTTCAAGTCTTTGAACTTAGTGCGGGGCTGTGAGTGTGAATGCGTTTCTTGTTGTTGTTAATATCGCTACGTCCGAATAGTATGAAATAAATACAAAAAACCTAATTTATATATAATAATTTATATGTAAAAAAAACAATTGCTGTGCGTTAGACTTGACTTCGGTGCATGCAGTTTGCCTCCATGCATCCTCGTCATTACAACTGTATTTTTATGTGTGTTCGCTCAGAACCTTTTTCTAGGTGAACCGATTTTGATGATACCGCGGGCGAAGCCGCCGGTTATCGCTAGTTTCTTAAAATTTTATGATCGAAAGTCCAAATCTATTTATGACATCGATCGTGCCACACACAGCCTCGTTTGCTTCCCGATTAAAATGTCAAAGAACTACATTAAACTGTATGCAAAGTGTCTGCGACACAAGCATGTAGAGTTATGTACATGTCTACCCATGTGAATGGCTTGGACTCGTAACTACATGTAACAAGTAGGTAATAGCCGTTACGGATCTGTCACGCACATGATTGCAACAACGAAAATATAATTAATAATGGAAACGCAAGCAAAGCTTCAAAAAAACCGACTTCACCGCTTTATCTTCGGAACCTTGATCAGATCTAATGTGTTAAACTCGCATTATTGTCGATAAATCAAAAACTAGTGATCAATCTTGATCAATTTTAAATGGGACCGCATGGAAAGGTTTAAAAAAACATCGGTTTATCCAGATAGAAGTTATGAGGTAACATAAATTAAAAAAAAGATATAGGCAATTTGATAACGTCCTCCTTTATTGTGAAAAAAATGCGCAGCTAAGTTTATTGCCAGGTTCTTCTAGAGATGGCTATAATTTTGCGAATTTGGCAGTCAAGACATCAATTTTCACGGCTGCCTCTTTGGGGCATGTGAATAAATGATTTTGAATCTGAATTAGAATTTATTTTTTTCTACCGACTTCACAGAAAGGAGGAGGTACTCAAGTCGACTGTATTTTTTTTATGTGTCTCATTACTTTTTTCCACGTGAACCGATTTTGTTTTTTTTTTGTTTGACAGATGTTGCTTTCTTATTGGTCCCATATAAATTTGATCTAGATCCGATCAGTAGTTCTTGAAATATCGTCAATAATGCATGTTTAGTACATCTAATCTGATCAAAATTCAGAAGATAAGCGGTAAAGTCGGCTTTTTTAAAGCTTTGCTTACGTTTAAATTATTATATTTTCGCGATTTCCTCAGCTAACCAATACCGTAATGTTTTAAACTGCTTAGTAAAAAGCTAGTCAATTGACCTTATGTTTCCTTTATTCAGATTTAAAAATGCTTATCTCTGTGAAACGATCGCGAAGATAGAAAACGCTACGCTTGTGGTGACGTAGTATAAGCCTGAGTCGTCGAGTATAGTTATAAAACTTATGGCATGGCGTGTACCTGTTCATTCAGCTGTATCGGGCTGAGTCGGCGATTCGATTGAAAGGAAATCGACTTTGAATCAATGTATTGTATTCGGTAGCCGTCACCAAGAAGTCGGTATTTATCCGCCGGCGCCGCTGATCACAGTACGCGCGTTTAATTTAAATACTTTTTAAAAACACAAAAAAGTATCGTATCTGAATGCAGTCAGACTGGCTCCTTCCCTCAATTTTTTGCAACTTTATTCTTTAAAACTTGCTCCATTTTCGATCCGACTCTATCCTGACCTTTACCGATATTAACAAGAACGAGAAATATTATGTCTCTTTTGTTGTGATAAATGGTATGCTTAATGATTATCAAGTAGATTATGGTAATAGCATTCCTTGACTGTTTCAGTTGATTTAATTATTTATCTATCCAACGACCCTGTTTTTATTGCATTCGCGAACGTTTGATCGGTTTACAAACCGAACCTGATCCAAACACCAGGTACAGGTTGTACCGCACAACTATTCCGGAGAAGGCACATAAACATAAAACAGTTATTTTCTGACATAATATGGTGTACATGATAAATTAACCCATAGGCTCCTGAACTAGTGTCTAGCACTGTATTTCAGATTCTAGTGGCTTCTCCCACAGTGTGTTTGTGTGCGTGTGTGTGTATGTAGTGGGGGAGGGAGGATGTAGGGTATGTTTAGAACTGCGCGTATAAAGGGTGGGATATGTATGGGCGCTTAATATTAATTATCTTTAGAAATAAAAAAAAACAGCTTATTTTCTATGCCGTCATAATCATTATGACGTAGCCATGCAAGAATCATATTTTTTTCTTAATATTGGATTCATAACACATTTTTATTAATTTGTTATAAATATGAGGGACAATAATGTATAATTGTTTTAGAATTTAAATTTGATCAAGATCTGATCAATAGTTCTTGAAATATCTTCAATAATGCGTGTTTAGTACATCAAATCTGATCAAAGTTCCGAAGATAAAGCGGTGAAGTCGGGTTTTTTATGCTTTGCTTGCGTTTAATTATGTCTTAGTCTATCTCACTTGTTAATTATGTTTTAACTTGGTAACTATGTGGTCGGGCATAGTAAGAATGCTAGATAGCGAGGCAATTAATTATTCACAGGTGATAAATATCGTTAATTGTTTATAAATCGCCATTCCAGATTGAAAAGGTTAACCAGTGATTAATTTTAACGCTATTGACAGTAATCGTGGCAATTAATTAAATTATAACACTTTCTTTAATGTATGTGAAATGTTGAAAAAAGCAATGAAACTTAGCAACTATAGTGTAGCAATATGTAAAAATATATTTTAGTTTAAAGCCTTACTCAAATTATTTCTTTTATTATATATATTCAATAATGGTCAGACAATAATCTATCAGAGCGCCTGGTTGAGGCGACGTGTGATCAAAATGCTGGTACTTTTTTTGGCTCAACGTATTAGCCAATTCAGAGAGGCAATGCCGCCAGCATGATGGGAACGCTACCCACTAGAGGTGGGCTTGAGCACTTGAGTTACCTAATCTAATCTAGGTATCTAATATATAAAATTCTCGTGTCACAGTTTTCGTTGCCATACTCCTCCGAAACGGCTTGACAGATTTTGATGAAATTTTTTGTGCTTATCCGGTATCTATGAGAATCGGCCAACATCTATTTTTCATCATCATCATCATCATCACTTTTCATCATTATCAACGCGGGTGAAACCGCGGGGCGCAGCTAGTAGATGTATATAATTTTAGTTTAGTCGGACCGTACTTAGTTTAGATGAAAAAAACTAACTATATATACATATATATATAAAATATGTATATATACATATATATAAAATCGTTGGAGCCGTTTCCGAGATTCAGATTACATATATAAATATATATATGAATCTCGGAAACGGCTCCAACGATTTTCATGAATTTAAGTATGGTAGGGGTTTCGGGGGCGATAAATTTATCTAGCTAGGTTTCATTTTTAAAAAACGTCGTATTATCCGTGTTTTCATGCAATGAAAAACTGCTACAATATCATTAGAATACGAAGGTAAATTTCACGAAGGTTATAATAGCTCAGGTGGAAATCGGACGGTCTCGAAACCAGAAGACCCCGGTTCGAATCCATATGTTATTTAACCATCATCCAGGTAGGTTTCTTAAATTAATTTAAGCAGTAACTGATTGAATTTTGTTTACCTACACTATTCATACAATTTTATAGTAGTAAGGTTGCTTTTACAATGTTTTTCTGCATCAATATTGCGGAAATTTGTTGTCATATAAGTTCATTTTATTTGATTTAAGTTGATCATGATTTCATCGATCAATCAATAAAATATAGACCAGTTCGCCTTGATATTTTATTTAAGCTTGCATCTGATCATCTTCAAAATGAATTAAGCAATAAAGAATATTGATGAGCGAGATGGAAAAGGAAAACTTATTTTAAAATGGATAATTTTACATTAATTTACCCTTTTTAACAATATTACATGGTAAAATTAGCTACTTAAATCGGCAAAGGCAGTATTTAAGAATAAGTTGATGGCCGTGTCAGCCATCGTAAAATATGACATTGCAGAATTGTTGTGTAGATGATGAATGTTATCACTCTACATCGACCATCTGAAACACATCAGCTAATTTTCTTTCGCAACGATACAACTACATGGTTGGTTAGGAATAATAACAAACAAACAAACAAACGCATTCACACTCACAGCCCCACACTAAGTTCAAAGACTTGTATCGTGGGTGCCGGAAACATTCACATCACACACACATTACACCCAGAACCAGAAGCACAAATATCCCTTGGGAAGGAATTCGTACTCCTGCCGGGAATCGAACCCAGGACCCACGGCGCAGAGGGCGGGCACATGTCCACTGCGCCAACTGGGTCGTCAAAATAGGTATAATGGAATGGCAATCAATGCAATCAAACGGTTGTATTTACACTGGCACTGTTTATAAGGTGACTATTTTGCCTTAATCTGAAATTTTCTTTATATTATACGTGTTGGATCGTTGAAAAGATCTTTGCAGGATGAAAATATTCTCGTAAATTTTATTTAATTAAATAAACTGGACTAGTGCGCTAGTAGTCTCAAAACAGAATGACCTACGTGTAGACGTAGGTCATTCTGTTTTGAGACTACTAATAAATGTTAGCATTTATTTTCCGTTTGGCTTCTATATTTTAAATAAAAATGACAACTAGTCGTTCGCCACGAACTGAGACCCCGCGTCTACATTTTGCCTAAAAGAGAAAAAAAATGATAGAAAATCTTTGAGGTCCTTAAACTTTTTTTCTGAATAGTAACTATTTGATTTTTGTGTTTGTTGTTAAATATACGTTGGTAAGTATTAGTTTTAAATATGAAACCATTTTTGAGATAGACCTTGGGACCGGCCTACCATATTGTTATTTTCAAAATGAACAATACTTAGAGATCTTGCTTCGCTCCATCGATTACTAAAAAAAATATCTTTTTTTTTATGATGGATAGGCAAGCATTTGACTACTATCTCACCTGATGGAAAGTGAAGATACGGCCGAAGATGTGACATGCTTGCCTAGAAGATACCTATTCACTGTAGACTTGAAGACACCCAGATTGTACTGTTCGGGAAACAAAGATCTAAGCAATCAATCTCACTTTCTAAAATTTTGTCACGACGAGGTCTTCGTTTGGGGTGAATGAGTAGCGCAGGTGAATAAATGAAAATTAATTATATCGAAAAGTCGAAAGAGGCTTATATATAAACCTTGCAAAGCCAAAATAAAAATGTGATGATGGATCGCGTGAGGATAATTTGCGACAACAAACTAAATGACCCTCGATGTAAACACAATTCTGGACGTTAATCATACTGTTCAATCTGAGAGGCGACAATATTTCTTGCGATTGTTATTTGCTTCTGATAAAAAGAAGACATATTTTCGAACATTGTTAGCTAATAATGATGCACAATAAATGGTTTATTATGATAGAGACGGCAGCTCTACATGATCTTAACAATCCTATTAGTTGCTTTATTAGATAGATAGATAACGCTTTATAAATCACTCGAAATAACAAAACTTAAATTATAGTGTACAATCGGCGGTCTTATCGCTAAAATCGATCTCTTCCAGACAACCTTTAGATAGAGAAGATTTTAAATAATTCGGTGAAACGGGGGTGTAAATACAAGTTTAGGAAAAAATATATAGAAATATAAATTAAGGTATATATATACATACTTGAACTAAATAAATTCTATAAGGCAATATTTATGAATACATATGTTTATAAGGAGTTTTGCCGCGAAAGTGAAAAAATGGCGTTGTTGATTCTGTGTAATTTTCCAAAACCTGTGTTTCTTCGAGTGTTAATGTGTAATAATGGTGGATTATTAACCGTTAATACTTAGTAAATGTGCATAAGTGTAGGCAAGTTGAAAAACGTGATTTTCGCCTTCGCTCCAAAACTCCAATAGAAGTTCTAGTAAAGTTTCTACCACTTTACTAGGGCATGACTTGACTATGACTGACTACTTGACTTTGACTGTGACTAAGACTTTTATTATGAAGAATAGAAATTGTTAATATTTGTTTAATATTTCGACTGAAGAACTATGCATCCATGGTCATGAAATAATTTAAAAAAAAAAATCATATGTTTATAATATAAATACATATATACCTACAACATTTATTAGTACATTTGCATCATTAACTTTTAATATACTTACTGAAAATTAAAATGAAATTGAAATTTATAAAGATTTGGCTGGGAGACTGAAAGAGTCGACACGTGACCAAAATGCCGGTTTGTATTTTGCACAGCAATTAAGTCTCGCTCTGCAACAAGGTAACGCAGCCAGCATTTTGGGCACACTGCCGACCAATGACTTTTTATATGTATTAGGTAAGTAGTTTAGCTAAATCTGTATTTTGATTAATCATGAATGTATTGTATATTAATTATAATCATTTTAAGTAGCAACAAAAAGTATACTTACTTAAAATATAAATAAAATGTATTGCGTATTAAATTATCAAGTTATTTTGATTTTAATACCAAACTGTTGAACTTATTTCGATGAAAATTATTTGGGACCAATCTGAAACATTTTGAATGACAAAAATATTACGAAAGTCGGTCCTTATCGAATGTTGAGGTAACAAACATAAAAAAGTACAACGGAATTGAGAAACTTTTATCCTCTTTTTGAAGTCTGTTAAAAATTATATATAATTTTATAATTGATGAGAAATACCAAAATATGACGACCCAGTTGGCGCAGTGGACAGGTGTCCGCCCTCTGCGCCGTGGGTCCTGGGTTTGATTCCCGGCAGGAGCACAAATTCCTTCCCAAGGGATATTTGTGCTTCTGGTTCTGGGTGAAAAGTGTGTGTGATGTTAATGTTTCCGGCACCCACGATACAAGTCTTTGAACTTAGTGTGGGGCTGTGAGTGTGAATGCGTAAAAAATTAAAATAGTAATCGTAATAAATCCACGATCTTAATAATTTATAGTCAACGAAATATATCAAACCCGTGAATGCAAGACAATGGCCTCGATTCTGATGTCACACAATGAATTAAATTTAAACTATTCCTGTCTTTTACAAAATAGGATCACAAGACAGAGCTAGCGAACTGCTGTGCTGTCAAGTTAGTCAGAACTTAGATGTCTATGCAAGCTTAGTCGAGTATGTGTTGTATTGGTGTTGACTAAAAACAAGCGCCTTTCTGCTTCTGCTGTTCATATTTTAATTGATAAACTAGCGTGACAGCACTAAAATGCATGCTATCTCTGTCTTGTGTTTTATTTTGTAAGAGACAGGGATAGTTTAAATTTAATTTAGTGAGTGTACATCAGAATCGAGGCCAATGGCCATTTAAACTTTTTTCCATTATATGTACATATTTTGTAGTTCTTATAACACTTGAGGCGTCCAGAAAAAGACAGCGCATGATAAAAAATTGGCAGTACCCTCCCAGTTGTAGCAACAATAATGTAAGATCTTAATAATGTTTATTGCTGTATTATAAATTACGGCAATAATTTATGATAAGGTTGTGCTATTTAATATCATATTGGGCGTATCATTAGTAGCTCTATAAGCTTATTTATACGCTCTATAACCCAAGAACTTAAAAAAAAATATTGATTATCGCTTTTCTACCGATTTCACAAAAAAGGAGGAGGTACTAAAGTTGACTGTTTTTTTTTTCTTTATGTGTCTTCGTTTCACGTGAACAGGTATCAATTTTTTTTTTAACGGATTTTTTTTTTATGTTTGATAGGCTAGCATTTGACCACAATCTCACTTGATGGAAAGCGATGATGTGGCCGAAAATGTAGCAGCATGCCTAGAAGATACCTATTCACTCTTGACTTGAAGACTGCCAGATTATACCGCTAAGGAAACAAAGAGTCCAATTGGTCCCATTTAAATTTGATCGAGATCTGATCAGCAGTTTTTGAGATATCATCAATAATGCGTGTTTAGTACATCTATTCTGATCAAAGTTCCGAAGATAAAGCGGTGAATTCCATTTTTTGAAGCTTTGCTTGCGTTTATTTATATTATTATGTCAGTATATTCTGCATTATTAAAATCGAGGTTCACCGATCCTGATCAAGATATATATATCTTCTATATCTGGGGGCATTCGACTGATCACGAATTCGGGTCCTCCAAACAGGCATTTCGATACTAAACAAAATATACAGTAATATAATAATATAATAGTAAACAAATATACAGTAATAAAATACTATAGTATAATTATGTTAACTAATCCAAGATGTAATTTTCAAAAGCTCCTATCAGCAAACGAAACGAACATACTTACGCTCACTGCCCCACACTAAGTTCAAAGACTTGTACCGTAAGTGCCGGAAACATATATCACACACAAAATCACATCCAGAACCAGAAGCACAACTTTTAAAGTCCTTTGTGAAGGAAAATGTGCTCCTGCCGAGAATCGAACCTTCAGGGCAGAGAGCAGATATTTTCCCGCTGTTACACAATTAATATTTGCGAGTTGTCCTTGGTTAATAAATAATCAATTAAAAACGATTGACAAAACATCTCGATAGCAAAGGATTGTGTTCCGGCAGGCTGCGAGGACAACTGCGATCGCTAACTTTTTAGTCCTTTTTAATTTACAACTAGTTTAAGCCTGATTAAAAAAAATTAAAGTAATTTTTTTTCTCTATTTATTAGCGCTTTCACACTCAATCCTCTCACTTAATCCACAAAACGATGCTCAGCGACTTCAATAAGTTTTTTAACGGTTTACAAATATATTTATTTGTTATCCTTCATTTGACCAGTAAAAAAACTAGTCGGGGTCATCGTACAGTTAATATTGTTGAATAATTTATCAGATATTCAAAACGAGACTTAATTTTGAATAGCTTGATTTGTATTTTGGTCCGTGAACTCGATAACAAATAAAGTTATCAACATAAGTGTCTTCGGATTTGATTTTGGATAAAATGTAGACATGGAAAGGGCAAGGGAGGCTTTATTAGGTATTAACTTATATCACATCGGGCAATGTGAAGTACCTACTCTTAATTTGTTGCTCGCCTGGCTTGCTACCAAAGTAGCTTACCACCATCAAGTTGAAAGTCTGCCGCCAAGCCAAATACGGTGTTCCGGCAGTTATCCTAGAGAGCCTGCGTATTCCAGGTCTAGTGTGTTTACCAGCTTCGATCACATCGTCACTTACCATCAGGTGAGATAGTGGTCAAAAACTAACCTGATACAAAAAAAAAAAAAAATCTCCTTGTTCGTAAAAAGATAAAACGTTCCGAACTTTCTATAGTCAAAACAAGTAATGATTGATAAAGTTTTTTAAAATCAAGCTTTTACCAGTTGAAAGACACTGCGAAAGGGACGTTTTGCGACTGCGTGACCGAATGCGAATGGGACGTTCTACGAGTAAACCATAAAAAAGGACTAAAAATGTTATAACCAGAGAACTTGTCAAGACGAATCAAGCGAGTAAAAACTCGATGAGCTTATCTTGTTTAGTTCAGATGTTTCTATGGCCATCTTCCGTCTCCATCATTGGATATCATTATATTGTCACCGAAGATACATAAGTAGGTAGAGATTGTCTAAGCTGAAATGACGCGCCCCACCTTCGCATTTACGCACACAAGCGTGGTCGGATTTATCACCCGACTAGTCGACCGTCTTGTACACGTGCAGATCCATTGTTCACTGAACAATCGACGCTCCCATACAGATGAAGTGTCGTCATTAATATTTGCACTCACACATCTAAATAAACTAATTAAGTAGTGGTGCGCGTCATTTCAGCTTGGACGAGCTCTACACCAAATTTGAGTCCAATCAGACATCAGTCTAATTTAGCTTGCAAGATTCGATTACAGACTGACATACAGATAGACAACGGGAAAGGTGAAACTAAATACAAGCTTGTAAATTGTTTTGTCTTATATTGCCTGATGTTAAATAATACTCGTCAAAATAATACAAACTTTTTTACTATTTTATGAATGAGAATGTGGGAAACAATTCTTCATTGGGAAATACTGTAGAGTTATTGTTTCGCAACATCTTGTTGTAGGTAATGTGAATATAGCTGACCCATCTCGGTTATTGTAACATTATATTATTATACATATTTTTAAATATTTACTGATATTTACAATTCAAAATTTATATTTATATTATATAATTCAGTGTAAAAATGTCAAGAGTAATAAATTCATGTTATGTAAAAAAAAACAGTTATTTTTCAGAATTCAGAAAACTTTTTAGTCAGCCAATTTTTATAGCAGACAAACATATTTATAGCAAACATATTTTTTTCGCTTCCACTTTCATTATGAGAACTGCCAAGGAGTGGAACGCCCTGCCGTCTACTGTGTTTCCCGAAAAGTATAATATGGGGTTGTTCAAGAAGAGAGTGAATAGGTTTTTCTGAGCAAGCGTGCTCCATCTTCGACCGCATCGTCGCTTTCCATCAGGTGAGATTGTGGTCAAACGCTAGCTTAGTCTCAAATAAATAAAAAAAAAGGTCTATTATTATTTGACGCGGTGGTTTTTTGAAAAAACCAAAAAAAATATTTTTCTTGAGGATGTTTTCAAGGAAATAAAAACAAACGACACCGTATAAGGACAAGCTCGCTCTCTCACTTCTAAACTAGTATCTATACTTATTTATGTTCGATGGGCAAGCATTCGACCACTATCTCACCTGACGGAAAATGACGATGCGGCCACAGACGTAGCACATAGCTTACTTTTATATGAATGTCGTTTACTCTGGTTTCGACGTAGCCTTTTATTTGAATAAATTACCAACTTACCCTACTTCTAATAAGTACGAGATAAGATTAATTATTCCGGCAATTAGCTTGGTCCGATAACTAGTTAATTACTTATATTCTATCACAATCTTAATAATAATTGACTTAGCGAAGTGAGATCTCAAGTTGAATTGGCTGGTACAGCACTTCGTCTGTCCGTTCGTATGTCAGATGCATTCAGCGTCTAAATTTAAACTATACAAGCGGGTAACTTCAAATTCTCAGAGAATAAGCACCAAAGCTAAAAATGCAATTAAAATTATTAAAATACAAATATTAAGGGGGCACTTATACATGTAAATGGGGGCAAAATATTTTAATATTTTTTTGCTCGTAATGTCGAAAAGAAATATGCAAAAAAATCTTTGTTGTAAGATACCAATTTGGTAAGTCACATTTTTAATACAATAATCCAACAAATATTATTAAGAAATAAAATTACAAGCTAGCTGCTTGTAACTTTATTTCTTAATAATGCCCCGCGTCTTCGCCCGCTATTATGAAGTTAAAAAGTAGCCTAAGTGTTAATCCTAGATATAAGCTATATACATTCCAAATTTCATCCAAATCCGTTGAGTCATTAAATCGTGAAGACAGAACACACATACTTGCACACAAACATTCGGATTTATAATATTAGTAGGATTAACCTCATTTTATTTTGTATATAAGGCAAAATATTGACGTGAACGAAAATTTCGGGGCTAATTAAGAGTTTATATAAATTCAGTTGAGTTGAAGCAGTTGCCCGTATAGGTTGGTATTTTAAAACAATATATAACTACGACAGTGGTTATAAAAGTGTAATCAAAACGGCAGAAAGGTGCTTTATTAAGAGGAAATCTTAATAAAAGCGTAAATAGGTATAATTATAGTGAAAAGTTGCTTTATTTCGACATCCTAGATAAATCATCTGAATGACTCTAATCTTTTGGCACTAATTTGATAGCTATATTCATGAACTTGAATCATGTTGACATTTAAGTCGAAAAACTTGATGTGATTGAAAATGTTGATGAAAGCGGTTTTAATTTTAAATTGAGTAGGTATATTGTTTACAGTTCAAGTTCAAGGAGACACGGTTGATTTGTTGTCGGAAAGATTGTTATGTACTAGTCAATATACTAAAAATTAACCCGAGTGCGTTAAATATTATGACCTTAGTTTTTTATTTTCCACTGCTTTGTTAGATACCTACTAGGCGTTATAGTTAGATCTTTACCATAGCTTCATATATTTAAATTTAATACTATATTTATGTTTTTTTGAATAATTGAAAAAAAGCTTAAAAAAAACACCTTAACCGCTTATATGTTGGTTTCTGTTAATTTTCTCAAAAGGCGCTTAATCAATTTCGATAAAACTAATATGGGACCACCTCTGAAGTATGATCTACCAAACAAAAAAATCATCGAAAATAGCCGCCATATCTTTATTGACATTCGCAAGATTAAGACAAAACGATTGACGTAAGAATTGTCAAAATCTGTACACGCGTTTGGTCTCTATAACGCCACAAAGGAACAATCATACATGGTGTTTAAATATTTAAATGACAGCTAATTTAACAATCATATAACATCAGTCTACGGTTATATACGATGGTGAGTGACATTTAAGACCAGAGATTTAAGCAACTGATCGTAAACTTATCTTAAAGTGTTATCAGTGGATCAAAGTAAACAGAGTAACATTACTTTTACTATAGGTAACTATGTAGCAATGCGACTTGAAATCACGGCCATCTTTTGTTGATCTAAAAATTATAGATGCTGTTCAATTAAGTAGAATACCAATCCATGAAGTCATAATCAATAACGAAATGTCGTGGTCATCTCTTTTATTTTATAAGATTTTTTTTATATTTATTCATAATCTATTATAAACCAATTTGGACATTTATTATTTGAAAGGATATACTTTCAACAACATTCTACAACTGGCAATTTGTCACCTAAGTAAACGAATTGGCGTATTTTGCTTTTCTTTCTTAACGGTTGAACCAATATAATATATTATGATTTAGCCACTTGTTAGTTTAGAAAACATATCTAGGTTTAGTTTATGTTATATCCGGGTATCTACAGTACAGCCCCCTAGCCAAAAACCAAAACGATTTGTCTCTATCAAAAGAAACGCTTTCCAAATGTTGAAAACCTAAAAACTTGTGTTTCAAATTGCTTGTCTGTAACTTTACAATCTCGGTAAGCGCTGAATAACAAGTCAAGATATTTTAAACCTTAATATTCAAGTTTAAAGGTCTGTTACATATTTGTATATATATATATATATTAGAAAGCGTTTATTTTGATAATATAATAGAGATAAAGCGTTTCGGTTTTTGGCTAGGGGGGCTTATATTGCAACATACTAGTCCGCGGCTAGTTCTTATTACCGTCTTCCCAAAAAAGGAGGAGGTACTCAAGTCGACTGTATTTTTGTGTTACCTCACAACTTCTCTCCACGTGAGCCGATTTCGAAAATTTTTTTAGTTTGAAAGATGTTGCTTTCTAATTGGTCCCATTTAAATTTGATAAAGATCTGATCAGTAGTTCTTGAAATATCGTCAATAATGTCTATTTTGTGACGAATAATGCGTACTTTGACGATGTTTTGGTTTACCTGACTTCAAAAGTTACCTCACAAGTTCTTTCGTTGTGAGCCGATTTTGATGATTCTTTTTTTATTTGAAATCTGGTGGATCAAGGTTCCGATGATAAAGCGGTGAAGTCGGTTTTTTAAGCTTTGCTTGCGTTTAATTACTTTTACGCAGCGTTCCAACATTTTCTCGAAACATGACTCGATAATCCATATTCCTTGTAACTTCGGTACCAAGACAACATTTGATAGAGCAGTCTATTCCTAGTACACTAGGTGGCGGAACCGTTCGAGATTGTGGCCGTAATGTCAGGGTCAAGCTGACTGGTCCCCGTGACATTTCCGATGTGGAGGCGAATGTGATCTGGAATGTTGTTTAGGTGAATGATCAGCAGATTTGATCAATTTTGTCAATGCCTATTATATGACGACGCCTCCTTTGAGTTTATTTCTGTCTTCATTATGAGTGAGAACTCAGGATATATTAAACTATAGATACAAAATGGTTGTCAACCACATCGTATAACCTCAGATGCCTAAACTATACTTAAAAAAAAAATTAATCAATATTTTGTAAGGGCTTTGAGTCACCTTGCGACAATGTCAGCCCTATTGGTACACTCCTATGCTGCATATCTACAAAATGTTTTTGATTTTAACGTAGGTACCGAGTCCTAGCTGCATCGCTTTCGTAGGCTCAAAAACATGTAATATAGGCATTTGCGCTTCCCTTAAATGCCCTTAATTACACGTTGTAAGTGTAACTAATAGTGATAGATACTTACAAGAATTTTAGTTTTTTTTTTTAATTATTCGTAAATTTCCTTTAGACAAAAAAGAGGTGTGTTGTTTTTTATTTAGTTTTTTTGTTTGGTCTCTTGATCGAGAGGGGTATTTCCCAACGGACCATAGTATCAGATTTTCACATTAACTGATCATAACTGTTATATCCATCTGATCACAAGATCAGTTGCAACTAAAATAAATTATATATTGTTGTTCTCAACTGATCATAAGATTACATTTTTGATGTCAGTGATTGGTCAACTTTCCTTTACACAGCTGGCGACAATATCATCGACCGTCAAGGAAAGCTGAATTCCTTGACGGTCGGTGGTTAGATTGTGAACAGAAATAACGTCAAAATGGCCGCGTTTAAAATTGATCAACACGCACACAATTTCAAATATTTATTTTGATATAAATGTAATCAAAAAGCATAAAATAATTATTCCCCATTTTATTGTAATATTATGTGATTGATGTTGATGATAGATATATAATCAGATAAGTCTTTTAACATTCAAGTCTTACTCATGCAATGACTCCCATGCTAGCTGAAGTCCAGAAATGGTCATAAAACAAAATTGACAGTCGATAGGCGACGGCATGAGGACTAGGTAACACTCGGACGTGATCTGAATGAAGACTCCGTAAACAGGATTCTCTTTAGCAAATAAAAGATCTCAAGGACGTTCGAAAGTTAGCACCTTTTGTTTACAATGCAGATTAAATAGAATGTATCAACTACTACACTCATAAAATTGAAATGTTTCTTTTTCGTATACCTAAGTATGCTATTTTTATTTTTGACTGTAATTAAAGCCAAACATTTGATTTAATTGGTTCATAGCACCTATATTTAAGACAAGCTATCATATATCTATGCTATATCGATTTTGGGACCTTTATGCATTATTTTTAATGTTTTAAAGTTCAATTCTAAATATCAATAGATATTTACGATATTGTCGATAAATTGCTAAGGTCGAGGATAAATCGATTCTGGTGTTGCAAATGTAAACGGTAACATTTATATGGAGATAAGTTATTCATGTGTTACATTCAAATTGTTGTGACAATGTGGGTGGCTAATCAGTGTTCCGTTTTATCATTATAACAGGCTATAAATGTCAATTTAAACATAAGATCATAAAATATTTGTCATTTGTTAAACAAGGTATGTAAACAAAATGAAAAATGGGAAACTATATCAATTTAACGAGCGTGTTTAAATCAACGCAGTGCGAAAGCATGCGTCGACGAACACTATCGGTTAAGCTTGCGAACAAGTCGATGTAAATTTTATAGCGAAATACAAACCTTTGCTAAAATCAGTTTCATGTCTTACCACTAATACTATAAGGAACATTTGAGAAAAACTCAGTGGCATGAATAAGGTTGTAAATGATAAAAATGGTCAGTTAATCCAGGCGTTATCGGCAGTCATAGTTCATGAAGTAATGTATTGCTTCAATTCGCTTCGTGGTTCCTCGTGAATGGGACTTGATATTTTATGAACTGCCGAAGAACCTTCGTTCAAAAAGTCCTTTTTAATCCAGCTTGAACCAAATTGCCTTTCTGTAACTTTCCTTATCAAAGCACAATTTACAACGGGCGTTCTTGATAAGACGAGTTCTTAAAGTTTAAACGTATCAATATTATTACTTACATCGGTTTTTATTATTTTATCAAGGTATATTGATGGATGTAATAAAATGTTATGGTTAGTTATGATAAATGAAACAGATCTTAATAGCATATTATTATTTAAATTGTAATCTCTTTTTCTAGTCATAGGTGCCTACGACACGAATTCGTTAAAGCTCCTATGATACCAAAGCCTCCGACATCAACATAAAATAGCTATTAATTTTTATTTACATTCAATAGAATTTAAAGAAATAATAATTATCGATAAAAAGATTTTTGTGAAGCGAATGACATGGTCGTTTCGTGATCATGTTGTAAAGAATAATTAAAATAAATAAATAAAGAAATGTGACAGATTGGTTATTATTGAATACTAGCTGTCCCGGCGACCTTCGTTCCGCCTAACTGTCAATGAATGTGCATGTTTAGGAAGCCATACCCGGCATTGCGTTACAATGTCACGTGACTATATTATTACAACCTTCATGTTTATGTTTGCCTAGTACTTTACCAAATCCGAGTGACGTATGAGAAAATGGAAAGCATGTCGAAATGTAAAAAAAAAATATAAAGAAATGTACGTTCTTAAAAAGTATCCTATGTCCTTCTCCTGGCTCTAAACTACCTCCCTGCCAATTTTCAGCTAAATCGGTTCAGCCGTTCTTGAGTTATAAGTGGAGTAACTAACACGACTTTCTTTTATATATATAAGATTAATAAAGGTGTAGTACATATATTCATCGAGATAGGAAACAAACCTACGGTTTTAGCTACAACATCCTTGCATATATTTATAATTTTTTGACGTACGCGGTTTCTATGTTTTAGGTCTATTGAGTTTACCATTTGTGGTCTATGGAACTATGGAAGATTTCTCACGCAAATTATTCAAAGCTCTTTTGGTAGAGCTCTTTTGCGGATTTCGCCTGGGACAGTCACACCATAGCCAGACATTCAACCAAGCAGTAGTGTGTAAACGTTTCTGTATTTCGGATTGAAGGGCAAGGTTTGCAGTGAAATTCAGGGCATAAATAGATTTAACATCTAATGTCTCAGAGTCACGAGCGCAGTGCTTTGCCACGCATATGTTTGAACTATTAAAATTAACTTAACGATGGAGTGCCATTAAAAAAATATTAAAAAAAGATGTTTTTTTTTAAATCCATGCATTCATGTAATTTATTAAGATTACTTTTAAAACATATCTAGGTATTGGTTATATAAAGATTATGCCCCTAAAAATTTGGTTCGTTTTGTTTGTAGGTCTCAGTTAAGGTCACCTGTGATGTGATCAAGGTGAGGCACTTCCACTAGCCATTTTTTAATCTTATTGGTGACACCTGAATCCCTTTGTTTCCCTTATCCGTCGGCCAATTAAATGACAAAACTCAGATCACTGATCCATGAAAGATGTATGATATCGGTGTGTTTGAGTTACAATATGTAAATCAGCATTCACTTAAAGCATTGATGTTTTCGTGACTGGGTGCCTGAATCACCGGCATGACACAAGAGAGGCCCGAAGCAGGTGTCGGACCTTCGTAGAAATGAAGGGTACAAGGAAACTTTGGGAAACAATAAGACAGCACATGTGCTTCGCGAGGTTATAACGATTATGATAGTAGATTTGACTACTATTTTAACCAAAGATTGTAAGACCAGTTAGCATGAGGCTAATTTTCCTTCATTAAAAAACTCACCAGCGGGGGGAGAGGACAAGGTAAATGTATACTTGTGATTGTCTGATTCGTGCTTGTGCCGATGCGACAGTTACCAGTTCATATGTGGAATGACCATTTATAATACTTGAATTGATGCTTCAAAAGGCGTGTTTTTTAATGAGTGCGATAGGGGGAGATACCAGATGTCAAGATGGAAAAGCTGCCTGAAATCTTGCTATCTTACTTACTCTAGATTGTTGATCAATCACCTACAGACGTACATAATTGGGTTCTGAGATATAATCCTACTTTCGACGCGAAGATCTCAGGCATATTTTTTTTTTTTTTTTTTTTTATTTGTGACAGGCTAGTGTTTGTCCACTATCTCACCTGATGGTAAGTGACGATGTGATCGAAGCTGGTAAACACACTAGACCTGGAATACGCAGGCTCTCAAGGATAACTGCCGCAACACCGTATTTGGCTTGGCGGCAGACTTTCAACTTGATGGTGGTAAGCTACTTTGGTAGCAAGCCAGGCGAGCAACTCACAAAATGCTCTACCACCTCTCAAATGTCACCTGATTAGCACCACCCGGGGACCACGTGTAGGGAGTCAGACTTAAGGGGTATCCTCCTACGGACGTGGGTGAGCATATAATTAAATGTGTATAGTTTAAATATTCTTCTGCTCAGTTATAAATAAATAAAGTAGTGGCCGCTGGTTTAGTTCGGACATTGAAATTTGGTTTCTGGATCTGGTTGTAATTGTGGTGTATGTAATGTGATTTTTTCCGGCAACCACAACACTAGTCATCCAACTGGGTGTGGGGCTATAAGTGTGAAAGCCCATATGTTTATACGGTTAGATAAGTTATACATTTATAATGGTCCAGAGTAATGAAAAAAAACATCGCGTCACTTGTCGTAATCCTCTCTAAAACTCTACCAAGTGTTTTTTTTCAGATCTCATCAGTCTTATCCAGTTTTTATTAACTCGACGTATACCTATAAACAGGGTTGTCGACCTACAGTTTTGTTTCACCGATTCGTCACGGTTATTAGGCAAATTAGCATTTCAGACTTCAACCAATATTGTCTAACGTGATTTGTTTGACGGTTTATGGAATTTTAATGTAGGAATAACTTGAAATCCGATATTTTAATGTCTTGCTGTGCTCGTAAAAATGTTATCAATTGTGTTTTATAAAGAATCATTTGGAAAGCCTGTGCAAGATCAAAATATAGTTTTAACTGACTTCAATAAAAAGAGAAAGTTCTCCAATCGGGCTCCTTGTTTTTTTTTATGTGAGTTGCCTCAGAACTTCACCACTTTTAAACCGATTTGAAAAATTGATTTTATTTGAAACATAATCTTTCATATTAGTACCATAGAAATTGAATTAAAATCGGTTCATTAGTTTCGTTTTAAAATCATAATAAAAAGTTATGAAGTCTGTTTACAAGGTTTTATTTAGTTACCTGTCCCTTTGTCTGTAATCAAATCTTGCAAGCTAGATTAGACGCACTTCCCGATGTCCGATTGGACTATAATTTAGTGTATCTATGTTTCTTCGATGAAAATACAATGATATGGTACCGAGCTGTTCTTCAGATGGAGACGGGAGATGGCCATAGGAACTTCTGAACTAAACAAGATAAACTCATAGAGTTAGGGCTCGATTGATTTATCTTGACAAGTTCTCTGGTTATATGACTTTATAGTCCTTTTTTATTTACTATTATATATAATATTATATATTAAAACTGTTTGTTTAAAATTTGTTTAACGGTGATCACTAAATAGTCACTAAAAATGATGTTGTATTATATCCCTGAGAGTCAGTCATTCTAGGTCTAGCATATTTACCATCCTCAACATCACTTACCACCAATTGAGGTAGTACAAACAAACAAAGCATTCACAATCACAGCCCCACACTAACTTCAAAGAATTGTATCGTGGGTGCCGGAAATATTCAAATCACACACACATTACACCCAGAACCAGAAGCACAAATAAACCTTAGGAAGGAATTTGTGCGCCTGCCGGGAATCGAACCCAGGACTCACGGCGCAGAGGGTGGACACCTGTTCACTGCGCCAACTGGTCGTCAAAGTAATTAAACGCTAGCATATAAGAGATAAAAAAATAAGCTTTGTTACGTATTCATGTATATATTTTTATCAACATCTCACCTGCCAAAATTGACATTTAATAAAATGCCGCCCTACTAAAAGACATGAAAGTGCATTGCATTCTGCATTGTTATAAGATAAGCTTGTATAAGAGAATAAAAGCATTTTACCTTATTAAGCCGGCAAATTAATAACCTACTCGATAAGTAAATTTGCGGCGTTATCTTAAAGTCGAGGACCAAGACACAGCAAGTAATCGCCTCTGTGATCTAAGTATCTCAAGTGACTCGGGTGTTAAGCACTTAGTCCGTCCGTCCATCTGTCAGAAGCCATATAGTAATCAAGTTTACACTTCAAATACTTTTACAATCTTATATATACTCTTATATAATTCTTTTTTTATGCTAGATAGGCAAGCATTTGACCGGTATCTCCCCTGATGGAAAGTGACGATGCGGCCGAAGATGGAAGATGCTTGCCTAGAAGGTACCTATTCACTCTAGACTTGAAGACACCCAGATTGTACCGTTCAGGGAACAAAGACGCAGGCAATGAGTTTTACTGCTTTGCTGTAAGGGTGATAAATGTAGAAGCAAAACGCTTCAAGCGAACTGGAGGTATGTCAACAAATTGATAATGTTTGACAGTTCGTCTTGTTGTTTGATGGAAAAAGGGCATGGAGGAATGAACAAAGGAATAATAAAATAATTAATAAAGGAAAGGAATATATCATGTCATTCCTGAGCGCACTCTCCAAAATGTAAGCGATAGAATACCGATAAGCTACCTTTCCAGCACAAGTGCTTAAATTTTCCACCAGTTAGCGTGCCTCATGCTGGCGGTATTGCAGAAGCAATTATTAATTGATGTAGAAGTATTTTAAGTTGCACGTATATTTATCCTTATTCTAAACTTTAAGCAATGACGCTATTATACTACCTACTTGTAATAAACAATCGATTAAATGCGAACTTGAGACGATTATTTCATGTTATTTATATTCAAATTCTTTATATTAAACGTTCATGGTGAATTTATATCGATTCAAAGTAACGGTTTATGTAAATTTTCAATTTTGAACATGTTTTAGTTTCCAGATGTGACAGTTTTATGTGTGTCCTGCGGGTACGCCCGCGAAAAAAATTTAATAAAAATTAAAAGTGGCGACTCGACCGCGCGGTCGAGTTTCAATCGGTCGAGATAACAACCAACTCAAGTAAAAAAAGCAAATTTTCTTTCATACAAACCTTATCCTGTCAAACACAACAAAAAAAAAACAATCAGCTAAGTCGGTTGAGCCATTCTCTCGTGGCGATCTTTAATACATGCGGCAATTGATTTTTAAATATTAAATTACACAAATGTGTTTAACATTATTATTATTTCTGCAATATGTTTTATTTGTCGTTATGTATTTAATATATTAATTAACTATATTAATTATATATATTAATTAACACTTTAAATCATAAGCGCTTTCACACTAAGTTCAATGACTTGTGTCGTGGGTGCCGGAAACATTCACATCACACACACAATCATAACCAAAACCAAAAATACCAGTTTTCCTTGAGGAGAAAACTTGTGTTTCCGCCGGGAATCGAACGCTATACCTCTTATTTAGAAGGTGAACGCTTACCCAACTTAGCCAACGGGCAGTTCAATATGTATTATTATATATATTGTACTGCCCTTTGTATGTTTGCATTCATGAATGAAATTATATGTTTTAATGTAGTTGTATAATTAACACTCCTTGCATAAGGAGAGCGCATGCCCTGCGAAGTAGTGTCAAAATAAACATCAATAAATTATTCTAACAAATAAAAATATGCATAAAGTAATGTTTTAAAATGTAATGTGTGTGTAAAATATATTGTGTGTGTAAAAGTAATGTAATGTGTAAAAAAAAAACCATCAGGCGAGCGACTTGCTCGCTTCGTCTCACAATGAAATAGAAAATAAATTTAAAAAAGGGAAAAAATAATATTATATTTCACATCTCAATTGCGACAAACTTTATACTTTAATAGAATTCACAAGCGAACAAGTTTAATTAATTTGATCATACTCCGCGGCCCAGTTTTTTGTAGAGTCATGAAAATGCCAGAGGTCCAGAAAAAAGTAGTAGGTAATATTTGAAGTACCGACGTAAGTACCAACTGATTGATATCCGCATTCCTTAATGATGATTCTGAAATGTTCCTAACTAATTGGAGGTACATATAAAAATATTTAATGTTGCGTTCTAATCGAGGGCAAAAAACCGGTTCATGGATCAATTAACAATATACCTGTATTTATCTGTGTTGTATTGTTTGTATCTATATTTTATGTATTAAATGGAGTTAGGTTTTTTTTTTTTTTAATTGTGACAGGCTAGTGTTTGACCACTATCTCACCTGATGGTAAGTGACGATGTGATCGAAGCTGGTAAACACACTAGACCTGGAATACGCAGGCTCTCAAGGATAACTGCCGGAACACCGTATTTGGCTTGGCGGCAGACTTTCAACTTGATGGTGGTAAGCTACTTTGGTAGCAAGCCAGGCGAGCAACTCACAAAATGCTCTACCACCTCTCAAATGTCACCTGATTAGCACCACCCGGGGACCACGTGTAGGGAGTCAGACTTAAGGGGTATCCTCCTACGGACGTGGGTGACTCAGCCCCCAAAAAGTTAGGTGGGATACATGGCTTGGCAAGGTGACGACAGATGGAGTAAGGTGCTAACAGAGTGGTGGCCAAGATAAGGCAAACGCAGCGTCGGACGTCCAGCGGCAAGATGGGTTGACGATATTGTTAACATTGCGGGTAGAACCTGGACAAGACTAGCGCAGGTCCGAGGCGAATGGCAGAGTATGAGAGGCCTATATCCAGCAGTGGGGTTGAAAGGGCTGTGCATGATGATGTATTACCGATAACTTAATAAAATACCATAACATATAGTACAAAGTATATTAATGAATTGCTTATGCATCTTTGTCAAAAATGCAAAATAGTTATTTTTTGCCACCGCGGTCGTTTCCAAAAAACGTGAGCGCGTTGATGTCTTTTGTAAATAGGAATATACAGCCGCTGCATTCTGGGTTACTTTATTTACAACTAGCCTTGCTCCACGGCTTTGCTTGCGATAACTAAGTAATAAATAAGCCTATGTCATATTTCTGGGTATAAGCTATGTACATTCCAAATTTCATCCAAATCCGTTCAGCCGTTACAGCGTGAAAAGAAAACAAACATACTTGGACATTTATACACAGACTTTTGCATTTATTGTGGTAGTGGGAAATTTCTGTTTTTTTCAATATGATATTTAAACCCCTAACTATATATACTAAGAATGCGAGAATGCAGTGTCAAATTTTGTGTAAAAATAAAATAAAATATTTTTGAATGATTTATCTAAATTAAATAAAAAATGTGTTTGTACAAGTTATGCTACATCGGGTATTAATGAAGGTTACAGAGATAATTAGATTCTGGAAAATATTTTTTCTTCCGAAACCATTCAATATAATTGCGCGGTGTGCTATTTTTACCAATGACAGCTCTGAGATTTCAATTCATTCCTCCTCGTAGATTGACATAAAATTTACATACTGTGACCGAATAAAGAGCTATAATTCTGTAGCGATAATATCTTTAACGTGCCTATAGTTTTATTGCTTTGATGCTCCGATTTCTTTTATTTGCATATAAATTACAATCTATATATATAGATTAGTACCAATAACTTATAAATACTAGTCTTGAATATTTTCACAAGTTAAGTTTATATTTTTGGAAGTTACAAGTACCTATTATTATATTTTTTGTCTCCTATAGGTAGACCACTATATCACCTGATGGAAAATGATAATGTGGTTTTCATAAAAACCATCATTTCTTAACGGACCAAAAGTGGGAGATAAAATCTTCAGAAGAAGTATTAAATTTATTGAGAAATATTGTGTATAATGTGGCTAATGAATAATAAAAAATATAGAAACATAATTAAACGCAAGCAAAGCTTAAAAAAACCGACTTCACCGCTTTACTTTCGGAACCTTGATCAGATTCAACGTATTAAACACGCATTATTGACAATAACTCAAAACCTGGTGATCAAATCTTGACCAACTTTAAATGGGACCACATGAAAAGCACCAGCTTTCAAATAAAAAAATAATCATCAAAATCGGCGCACAAAGAAAGAAGTTACGAGGTACTTTTGAAGTCGGTTAAAAACGAGATCATCGTCCACAGAATACACATTACTGAGGATAACTCAAAACCAACTAAAAAATTTTTTCATGTGAAACGAATTTATGAGGTAACACACATAAAAAAAAATACAGTCGACTTGAGTACCTCCTCCTTTTTTGGGAAGTCGGTAAAAAAATGCAAGAGGACGGTATTCAATAATACTATGTGGCAATTCAAATGTTGGCACTAACTAACTTAAGTATCAAACGAACGACTGTCTTGACTCCTCTCCTAGCATTAAAACATGATTATTGAACCTGTCTAAAGTTTATGAAGTCTGCGTTTACCGTCAAATAAACAAACAGGGCGAGCCCCCGTCGCTGAATGTCAAGGGCGGGGGCGGCGGCCTGCCTGAATTGGACATAACGCCAATTATTGTGCTAAATATGCTGCAGTGGGCTTCATAATACTGTAACGGAGAATTCGTTCGCCTGCACATTTTCTTTTATCGCTCTAAAGATGTCTTATATACATAAATCCCTTTTACGTTGATACTACGTACGCTCGCATGCACTTGGTAACTTGAGTTATCACTTACACTTTCCTTCCTTCTACCTAGACGGTGTTCATAATAATAAAAGGACAAATTCTTATTTTGTAGCGAGGCTTGGATAGCTTAGTGGTTAGAAAGATAGGACATGACGCTCTATGGCCTTGGGTTCAAGTCCCAATTGTAGCGATATTTTTCTTTCTAAATATACAAATTGAGTAAGTTCCACGTACACTATTGTACGTGGAACGTGTACGTTAAAATCAAAGAATCACAATTTCATTTCTTTAGTTCTTACGCTAAGGTCGAAATAGACTCTTCGTGACTATCTTCATAGCTCGATTCGTAGTTGTCATTTCCGACAGTCTTATACCTACGCAGCTGACCTTGACATTTACCTGAAAGCAACTGTGCAGGATCATATTCCATTTGATAGGCTGATCAAGTGATCACAATAACATGTGTGTACACGAGCATCCGGGAAGGAAAACGCTTGCCAATCACTGACGCGATAACATAATTTGTAAATGTCGTTCATCAAGTAGTTACGTTTTTTACAAGATCCCTTCTAAGAACGTATACAATATAGATACCTGTAAACTAATCGACAAACGTATTGGCGCCCGTTTTGCGGACTTTTTGACTTTTTACAGACTCGTATAAAAGTAATTACTTGATTAAGGCCCACATGGTTCTAACTCCCTTGTAATTCCAATGAGCATACAAATAGACAATTATTTTTGACAAAAACCGTACATAGAGCCCTTACGCGTAAAAGGCTTGACCTAGCTTCCCCCAACACACTGAGCCTCAGATTTAAGAAAACATAGTATAGATCCATAGAGCCCTATACCTTACTTATTAGGATTATTTTTTGAATCGAAATCGATAGCAATAGAGCGATAGGGGGACAGAACAAGGCTAAATCAAAATATAGCAATGGAGCAAAGAAATACTCTGTTTTCGAACTCGACAAGCCTGGCTGGCTATACCAGATTATCAAAAAACAAAAGCTATACAGAGTGTGGCTTCGCAGAAGAGAATACAGAGTGTCGCCTTATCTTAATTATAAAACAAGTACTACCTTATTTTTTTTTTATAAGACCAAGCTTTTAACAGTTGTAAATAAAAAGAATTAAAAGGTTATATAACCAGAGAACTTGTCAAGACGAATCAAACGAGCCTAAACTAGATGGGTTTATCTTGTATAGTTTACATTTATCTTGTTTCTCTATCATCAGACCAGCTCCATGCTACCATATCATTGTTTTGTCACCGAAGATACGTTCTTAAGTACATCAAATTTGAGTACAATCAAAGATCGGGAGTGGGTCTTATTTAGCTTGCAAGATTTGATTATAGACTGACAGCCAGACAAAGGGACAGTTGAAACTTAAAAAAAGATAAGCTTGAAAATTACCTGTACAAAATTATTAATGTGTATAAATGTATGTATCAATAACGGGAAATATATCGAGTATTTAGTTAGTTTTGAATTTTCGTTAAAATCGTCATGATCAGAAACGAAATATAGAAAACTCAAAACTAACGAAATACATAATAAATATTCCATTATTGACACAAAAACTTTTTTTTAAATTTATAAGTCATATATTTACTGCATACCATAAGATAATGATGTTACATTAAACTAAAAACTAAATTAAAAACATTGACACAAACATGTATAGTGAGAGTGACCATACTGATGAGTAGATATAGAAAGAGCGACATTATGTGGAATTTACATGCTCATGCGCATAATTCCGCACTTGACAATAGCATTTATCATTTAACGTCTCTGTTGATACAATATATTGTACAATATTGGCACTTTCGACGTTGAAAATGAAGTATGCCGTCATAATATTGACATAGCACTCATAAATGCATCGATGTTCATAAATTACTACCTTTTAAATGATTTAAACGAAGATGATTAGCATGATATTTATAAGAATAAGAAGACCTACTGAATCAGGGGCAGCAGATGATGGATGACTTATTATTATTGTCAGCTAAATAGATGAAATTTTATATATTACTATTTTAAATTGCTCTTTAAAACTAATAGTTCTTGTAACTACAAAGCAATTGAGAAGTGTGAGTGAAGTAATGCATAACACATTACTTCACGATCGGAAGGGATTAGTTACGCCAATGAATAATTATACAATACCGAATGGAATCAAAGACTATGAGTATAGAGTGTAGTACCGTCCCAGGCGGTATGGCAAGAAGTTATACAACCTTATCATCATCATCATCTCAGCCGCAAGAAGTCAACTGCTGGATATAGGCCTCCCCCAAAGATCTCCAAAAAGAACGATTGTTAGCGGCCTGCATCCAGCGTCTTCCTGCGACCTTCACTATGTCGTCCGTCCACCTTGTGGGTGGTCTTCCGACACTGCGTTTGCCAGTCCGTGGCCTCCATTCTAGAACCTTTCGACCCCATCGGCCATCCGTTCTACGTACTGTGCCCTCAACTACAACCTCGTAAATATCTTCTATACATACTATTATAGAAGAACACCTTATCAATTTGCTAAATTGTGAAACTGTGTACTGTAGGACAACCCTTTGTCAGATTAAGAAACTGTGGAATTGCACTAGCAATTCTGATTAAAAGAGCGAGCTAGCAGTCTCAAGGAGAGGAGTGCTGCAGTCCCATGTGGAACTTTGTCATTCAAAGTTTCGGATGTAACTGCAGATGTGTACCTAGGCGAGCATCTCACTTACTAACAAGCGAGCTGTTTGTTGATCTCATTTATTAATAGCATAAAAAATTACATCAGTCTTTGTTCTTTCTTTTTCTATACATAAATATTATGGAATTCCTGCCCTGGGTGGTATTGGCTGAATACATTTAATTCATTCCATATAATTTACTATCAGAAATAAGTAGTCCACTAAAAGGTGAACCAAATCAACTGTCTCGATAAACGACAGTAAACACTTAATCAGTTAATAACCTACCTGCCTCTAGGGCTCACGAAAAAAAAAAAAAAAGCGGTGAAGTCGGTTTTTTACCTGTTTAATGTATTCTTTTAAAATAATCAAAATGTCACACGATTGATTCTAAATGAGGTTTGTAATAAGTAGTTGTCTGATCTTTTGACAGCTGCCCTCATGATGGGACTATCAGAATTTCCATCTTGCAAGGTTTACTGAGGAAATGTCTTCATTTAGGTATCTCGTTTTACCTCATTGAAAGCTCTGTCATAAGTTTACGAGATAAATCGAAGTTCTTTATAAACATTCGTTAATACCTACTACATATAAAACTTTATAACCGTCCTTTTCTACCGACATAACAAAATAGGAGGAGGTACTCAAGTCGATTGTTTTTTTTATGTGTGTTAGTTACCTTATAACTTCGTTCCATGTGAACTGATTTTGAATTATTTTTGTTTGAAAGATGTTGCTTTCGAATTGGTCTCATTTAAATTTGACCAAGATCTGATCAGTAGTTCTTGAAATATCTACAATAAAGCGTGTTTAATACATCTAATCTGATCAAAGTTCCGAAGATAAAGCGGAGAAGTCGGTTTTTAAGCTTTACTTGCGTTTTGTTATTGTTTTTAAATTCAGAATTTAATTTTAATTTACGGTGCGTGTGTACCTTAGCAGAAGTATTGGTTAAATATTACGGTTCTTTAGCAGTGAGACTTATTACAGTACTATCTACGGGGCAATTGCCTATATTTCCTAAAACTATATACAGCAAAGCCTAAGTTACCTACAAGACATAGAGCTTCTAGGTAACTCAAGTGCTCAAGCCCACTACCAGTGGGTAGCGTTCCCACCATGCTGGCGGCATTGCCTCTCTGAATTGCAATGGACGCGTTGTAAAACGGCTGCATCGATTTTTACCAGACATAGCCAAGAACAATGTCAATCAAATCACATTTCTAACAAAAAACTAAAACAAAATCGGTCCAGAAATATTTTGTGAGCTACAGACAGACACCCAGATACACACTTTAAACTTTTAACACCGTCGTAGGTAAAAAATCTAAGCAATTCAAAATAGAAGAGAGATAAGGGATTAAAAAGATCTAACATGAGCGCAGTGCTTTACCGCTCATGATTTTGACCTAAGTTCAAAATTTTCGGTGACACTGGCATTGGGCTTACCATCAGGCCAGCGACTTGGTCATCTCGTCTCTCAATTACATAAAAAAACTGTTCATCCAAAGTATGTAAATACTTCTTTCTAGAAGATGCTTCAATGTTCCAATTTGTATTTACATGCCATCAAAAACTAGCGAATTCCAATTTGTCCTCCGGTGACATAACCAATAGATCACCGATGCGTACGCAGTCAAGGCCGACGGGGTCTTGACCTAAACGCCTACAAATAAATTGCCTGTCAACGCCCTGTGACTTAGGATGTGGTCTAAGGAATGAGCTACAGCGCTTTATTTATTTATAAACAGGTGCTTGTTGCGCTTGCAGCAATGTCAAGACGTACAACAAACTGAAATAATAATTTATACACTATGGTTAATTATATCTGACGACCCAGTTGGCGCACTGGACAGGTGTCCGCCCTCTGCGCCGTCCTGGGTTCGATTCTCGGCAGGAGCACAAATTCCTTCCCAAGGGATATTTGTGCTTCTGGTTCTGGGTGTAATGTGTGTGTGATGTGAATGTTTCCGGCACCCACGATATAAGTCTTTGAACTTAGTGTGGGACTGTGAGTGTGAATGCGTTTGTTTGTTTGTTATATCTAATAATAAATTGAACAGACATTAGAACCTTATAGCTACTGAATACTGCAGGCATTTTCTGGAAACTTTCAGATATTTAACAAATAACCCTGTGTAATGTTCCCTACTTTTTTTGCATAAAATTTTATGCCGTAATTTAACATGGCTTAATTTTATTTATCCTATTAATAGTTACGCACTATATTAATTTGGCATAATTTCTAGGCACCATTTTTTAAAGCATATATGTATAACTACTATAAGCATAATATTATTAAGCATATCTAAAAACTAAATTAATAATATGATATAATGATATTTAAACATATTTTTTCAGCATTTATATTTGTGTTTGCATTTAAAAAAATACTTGACGTAGATAAATAAAATAAACATGTTGGCAGCACCCTATTACACTACGGTACTCAAGTTATATATATTAGCCTTTTGATCTTTATGCTTTATAACTATTAGACGAATAAACAATATGCCTTTAACTTGCAAATCAAAATTAGGGCAAAAACCATTAGCCTAAAGTATAATCATGAAAAAAAAATATGCCTAACTCGTTATGCCAAATTAAGTTAGAATAAAAAAAACTAGTCGAAAAAAAGGGATCCCGTGTAATGTATAGGTATGGATGTAACTACTTTTAAAAATACAAACTGCGTTTATCGCGTATAGTTCTCATATACCATTGGATGTACGATATTTATTACACATAATTAATTTAGAGTATAAATATACCATAATGGCCCATTGAATAGCGAGGGAAGCGATTTGTAACGACCACTTGTTGTTGCCTTGTAGGTAACTTTGGTCTTTGCTGTATATATTTATATAGTTTTAGGACATAAAGGCAATTGGTCCGTCGATAGATATTTGTAGAATGATGAAGTTCTTTTTTTAATATCATGATTGGCATACGTTTCACCACTACCTCACTTGATCTACTACCTTTGCCTGGAGGCGTTGTCATATCTACCAATTTATTGGTAGATCTAATAATGTTGTCTCGCCTATCTACCAACCTTACTACTAAACTATTTTGCATAATATAATGAGACCCTATTTGAGCAATTCGCGGTATTTTAGAGTGTTAAAAGTTGTTGTAATTGATATATAACAAACAACAAATGCATTCACACTTACAGCCCACACTAAGTTCAAAGACTTGTATCGTGGGTGTCGGCAACATTCACATCACACACACATTACACCCAGAAGCACAAATATACTTAGGGTAGGATTTTTTGCTCCTGCCAGGAATCGGACACAGGACCCGCGGCGCAGAGGGCGAAGACCTGTCCACTGCGCCACTGAGTCCAACCAGTCGAGTTTGGTCATTTATTTGGGAATATAAGTTATAAGTACTATTACTTCTCCGAACACATTTATAATTAATATTGTAATGTTTTTTTTATATCATCGCTTATCCACAGTACCAGAACCCATTTGCTATCATCATTCTCATCAACTGTCAAATGAATGTCACTTATTATTTTGCTATATAAACCCCTATCACAGTGTGTTAAGGTACAAATTAGAGCGATACTGGGCAAGATTCATCACCCATTCAATGCAAATTATTGTCAATAGCGAATTGACTTTAGGGGGAAAATGCACAAAAGTTTTTGAATTGTCTTTTTTGACTCATTTTGTAACCTAATATGAAAACGAAAAAATTATCAAAGATTTAAAAATAAAAATTATACTCATACGTTTATTAACCACTGCCAAGGTTTCCATATTTTCGCCATTTGCGGTGCTCTGCCGAATTTGCCGCGGAGCAACCCCATTCCGAGATTCAGGAAGATGTGAGGAGCTAAAGTATCAACAGAAGTTGCATCCCACACTCTAGGCCGCCCCATCTTTCATGGAATTATGGCATACTTATGCTTATATATAATGAATCAGTAAGGAACCAACAGAACCCTATGAGGAACACCTTGCGGAACGGCAACCAAAATCATTAACTTAACATGTTAATTACTAGCAATAACGATATCTCAATCTAGATCCCCGCTTCACTATAATTAAGTGTATATTGATAATATTTCAGCCTATAGTGAACTACGAGGCTCAGTAAATAAAATCTTTTTTGATCAAGCAACGAGGTCTCGTTTAGCCGACGTTAATACGTACAGTCCCGATAAAATCAATGTTTATTATCGAATGCTATGCAAAAAGCTACAATATACAGTTTCTTCGCCTCTGGATACCGTTTGCCCAGCTGCTTTTAAAAGAACAATATTTCCTTTTTCTTTCTTTTGCCACCTGCCTCATAATATTTTCAACCGATGCCGGTTTAAAATTTTGTCATTTGGGTTACATTATTCCCGTTACTTTATTATCCTGATTCCTTTTAAATATGTATTTTTTGTTTTGTAATTTGATATTTTCTGATTCGGTTTGGGTTATCGCGCGGATGTCTATAATTTGTTCATTTTGATTGCAGATGGAAATGAGGAGGTACAAGACGAGTCGGACGTCGTTCCTGACATACTGGATATTTTTGTTACAAGTGAGTGTAAACAAATTTTTAATTTTAATGTTATATATTTAATTGTCATTTTCATAACTACAAACCACTTTTTTATATAAGCTTTTGCCCAATCTCACTTGATGGAATTGCGGCCAAAGATGCTTGTCCAGAAGCTCCCACTCTACTCTACACTTAAATTCTCAGATTCTCAGATTATACCGTTCCGGGAACTAAGACTCGGGCAATGAGCCACTCCATCTCTGTGTGGATGATGAACCTAAAGCTAGAAAGAAGAAGCGAAATGCTTCATGCGAACTGGAGCTCTGATGGATGACGTTTTTCAGTTTTAGCGTTAAATGATAAAAAGAGCGTTTTTGAAATAGCTCATGTAATTACTGCGCATACTCTCTGAATGTAAGCGATAAATTACGTCGGTGACAGAGACTACTACTAGCGGTAGTTGAATAAAATCGCCAATGAGTCTTCTCTAGGTACTTGAAAAGTGGTACATTATTCAACAATTCCATCTATTACCTCTAAGATTGATACGTGATATATATCTGATATAACATTTCTATTAAAAATAGCATCAAATAGAATAAACTGTTCTGACCTGGTAAGTAGTCTACATCTGAATGTTCCCTCATATTTTGTTACCTTCCTCTCAGTACCCCATTAGTAAATACCAATTATCGTCAAAATTCTTACTTATACAGAGCGAGTAAACACTTTAATAACATATGTAGACATAATAGTACGTTAGATCTGTTTTACACAAGCGTGAACTCAGCGAGGCGGCTGCTTAGTAGCGACTTCTTTGATAATTAGACTCCATTGTGTAAATTATTTACAATATTCTGATTATTGTCTTCATTTAGATGTATACTTACTCAATTTTGAAATTTTGTTACGTCTTTTCTATTTTTTCTTTGTGTAACGATGCGAATGTCATGTTTGCGTTAATTAGTAAAATATATTGTTTCTTTCCGTGAGGACCATTAATTGGCTTCGGTTATTGGTCTTCCTTGTAAATAAATAAATAAATTATGTTTTACTTATTTCTAGATGCTAGGCAGCGCACGGCATGGCGCTGAGGGTCATGGGAGACTCATGGACCCTCCAGCTCGCAACTCTATGTGGCGGTTTGGCTTTCCCAATCCCGTCAACTACAATGACAACGAATTGTTCTGCGGGGGATACGCTGGTACGTTTTGCAACCAAATTATCTCCTACTTTCATCTCTATGACATCTATATACACACTTTTACTTATGGCTACATGTACCTTCACTGTACCAGAACTGTCCATAACGTGTAATTGTGTGAGAATTTAAGTGTGTAATTTAATTACGATTTTACAGAGTATCGGGTATCGAGATACATATACATAAGATATAATAAATCACCTTCTGAAGCAGATTCTACATTTAAAATCCAAGTATCTTTATCATTTATCAAAATTATGTAGCTGTTAAAAAGCGTGCAACATTGGTGCAACAGGTATCCATGCACACCGCATCCAAACTGATTGATGGACGATAATTTTGACTGACAGAGAAAATAACTGACAAGGAGTATGAAAATCCACTGTGGATGACGGATGATGCCAGATGATGCTGCAATTATGTCAATTACCATTTCAGTGCAATCGCAAGTTCCACTTTTTGCTGACAACATCTTGTTTATGGCACGGCATTTATCATTAACATTCTTCCTGCCCCGGGGCATTACCCTGTCATTTATTTGTTGATACGAGTACCTATGTTTGTATGAGTGTTTTTTCTCCACCATCGATCCACTATTCATTTCCCTGCACATGTTAATGTGGTATAATCTCTATACCTACTATAATCACTATAATTACAAGTTCATCGAACCGATGAGATCTGCGATACTATGGTTCTATTGTGAAGGATAGAGAGTAAAAAACCGTGCAAATTGATTAACAATAATAGGATTTAATGTAACGATAATGGAAGGCAAAAAACGCTTTAGGTATATCATTATCTGTGGTCCCAGTGCGGGAAATGCTTTATGATAAAATTATCGCTTTATTCACTTGACCCGTGCTGTGCGCTGCGGGAGCGTATATCATCGGGAATGTGATTCTTATTATTTTTAAATGTTAACGGATATCAGCATTCCTGTTATATTAAGGAAATGATGTAGGTTCAATAGATTTGCCAATCTTTTGTCAGCTCATCAGATTCCTTAAGAACGTCTGCGATGTACTGCACAAGCGCTTTTTGGTGACGGTTAATTGTTGACTAGCCGTGCCTCGCGGCTTCGCCCGCTATTATCAAGTTAAAAAGTAGCCTATGTGTTAATCCTAGGAATAAGCTATGTACATTCCAAATTTCATCCAAATCCGTTCAGCGGTTAAACATACTTACACACTTGCACACACACTTACACACAAACTTTCGGATTTATAATATTAGTAGGATATCTGGGGCCGTAGCCATAAACCAATTCTACTTTCGACAACGCTCGGAGAAACGCTAGAAATGTATGAAAATGACATTTCAAGCGTAAAGTTTGATAGAATAGCTAAGTGCTAGCCATAAACCAAGATAGCGTGTCGAAAAAACGAAACTTTTCGTAAAAGTTTAACGAATACGAAAAATTCCCATACAAATATCTAAAAACGGTAGCCATAAACCACTATTTGACAGGCGTTCACGAAAGACGACAATAAAAATGGCGTCTGTTTTGGTCAGCTGTTTTCGAACGTACGGGAAGTGTCATACAATTATAATATTAAATGTGTACACAGGCGAAAATACAATATTAATGACGGTAAACGGCTATGAACCTTTCTTTCAAAGGTTTTTAATGATGTGAAAACGCAGTGTAGAACCCAAAAAATGGATTTTATAAAATCAAAGGTAAGAGTACAAACTCTTTACATTTAGTATAAGTAACACCCACCCGTATTGCCTACCCAAGTAAGAAAATGAATTAACATACTTCTTACCTATAAATTGATGTTTGTATCTTTGTACCCAGATGCTGTGCAAGATTCTAGAAGCCTATCATTTCAAGAATTAATATGCTCGTCCAGACATCAAACAAGTTATATACCTACACATTAAATAAAACAGATAGAGTACAAGGTGAGTACTAAGTTAATTTGTTAAAATAATTTCAATATGACTATCCATAGAGGAGTTTTTATTTATAACAAGCAATTAAATGTCATTAAAGAAATACAAATTGCATAAAACATATTTGTTCAATTTAAGTAGTTTAGTGTATGCTATATTGAAACAATGGGTTATCAATATATTAAAAACAAGTATAATACTTATGAAAGTTTTTTTTATTTCAAGCTTCTTCCTTAAAATAAAAAAATATTAAAACGGTATATAATCAGAGAATTTGTCAAGATGAATCCAACAAGCCCATACTCGATAGGTTTATCTTGTTTAGTTCAGAAGTTCCTATGGCCATCTTCCAGCTCCATCATCAGACCTTGGTTACCACTGAAAGACAAACTACTCGTCAAGACGATTCAAGTAAGCCCAAACTCGATGAGGTTGTGTCGTTTCATTGTGAAGTTCCTTTGGCCACCTCCTAGCTCCATCATTAAATCAGCACCATGTCATCATTATATTGCATTGTCACGCGATTTACACATGTATGCAAAATTTCAGGTCAATCAGTAACCAGGAAGTGGATCAAATTTAATTTGCAAGATTTGCTGACAAACATCGGGACAGGTGAAACTAAATAAAAGCTTGTAAAATAGCTAGTTCATAATTAAATCAAGTAGTATGTATGTATGTAATAAATGAACTTATATATATATATATATATATATATATATATACAACAGTATCTAATAAGTTCAGACTCAAAATCCTTTTTGTAATAATTGGGCTATTAGTCCGGTTGACTAATTCGTTGATTTCTATTTCATTTCTTACCATTCACTCCTATAATGATCACCTTAAATTATGATGATGTGGAGATATGATTCTAAAAAGTATGATGATAACCCTCTTAGCAAGTCGGATCCCAGGGCTCGATTCTCAACAGGACCAGTAGATTCAGAGTTACCTTTTACTAAGAGACAGGTGTGTGTATGTGTGTTCTGAACATCCTCCTATAATACACCATTAAGTGTTCTGTAAACCATCTTAATGATAGAATATCATGTCAATCATTTATAATGTTTCACAATAATGTCTTCTGTTTCAGGTTTCACAAATGAAATTTCACCTTACAATCTATGACTTACTTATGTTATTTTCCAGTATGTAATTTAATAAAAATAAAATAAAATTCTTGTGGTTTTATTCAATACTATAAATTACACAAATTGTTACTGGTGAGTGTCTCTATAATCCAGCTATACAGGCACTTAGCAGACCTAGCGCTGGTCACAGAGAATCACAAAGGCAGATCACATAACACCTATATTTATTAAAATGTACCGCATGTTTGTTAATAATACAATAACTTTTTCACATTTTACTTCACTTGTCTTAGTGTCGGGCTGAGTGTAAATTATTTTGTGGAATCAATTGAATATATAGTACTCAATAAAAATAACCTAAACACTCATGCATAATTTAGCTTCCTATAAGTAGAATTTGGGTACCGGAGATTAATACTTATTTAACTGTGTAACCACTCTAACATGTGACAGCTTTATGCCCTAAAGATAAGGTAATAAAAATAATTAAAAGTTCTTGTAGCTTTATTATATTTAATCAAACTTTTTTAAAATTATATTTACTTAATACAATTTATCACTAATAATAAGTAATATTATGATTATATAATTACATTTAAAGTAGGACATCAAGAGAGACAAGCCATTGCAGCACATGTAGGCCCTTATTATTTATTGACAGATTGTAGTTTCTCAGTTGAAATGAACACTTAATAGATTGGTTATATTCCAATGATTTTCCATGTAATTCAAATTCTAACTGGTGGTGATAAGGCCTGCACTGATGTCTCGCTGGTGGGTGTAATGTGCATTTCCCCTTGCCAGCCACCCCAACTCCTTCATATATCGGAGTGCTGGCTCAATTGTTCCAGTGGTAATGTAATTCTGCATGATGTCGACTCTGTTGCGTTGGAATGTTCATGTACTTATCCCAATTTTGGATCATATTTTTTTTGTGGCCTCACAGTGCAACATCACGTTTTCCAGTTTCATTCTCCCGCAGGCAGCCACGACATCAGTGGCACCAGTCTTATACATATGGCTATTTATTTATGCTCCAGATTCTAATAAGTTTTCCTGTAGCGTATTTTGTGACAGCACATTTCCTGATGAAAGGTGATACAAAGCCGCAGTTATTATTAATACATTAATTGACAGTACGGCATATGGTAACTTCTATGTTATCCTCTTGGTAGAAATGAGCACTTCTGACTTCGCGATTGTTTTCCTTATATTTCTGTTTGGAACGCTTGATTAGTTACATTTGTGTTCGATGCATGGGCTTTTTTATCCTTCACTTGAACAAGACAATTCATAGATTTGTACATGCACAGTCGACGATAGTTTTTCGAATAGATCTTTAATTATCTGCCCTAGGGATGGAATCACAGGTTCCCTGCTTGCGTCTTCTGTCTAACATGATTCATGATGATTCTTATAAGTTTGCCTACATCTTGAAATAAAGGAAACAAATTAATAGATTTTTAGAAAACAATCGCAGACCACAGAGAGTACAATAATTCCGCCGTATTTTTTGTTTACTTATGTCAATTTCAATCATCGAGTTCTCAATCGATTTTTTTTTCACTATACGTCATATCGATTATACAAAAATATCTGTTTTTCATTTTTCATTATTATGTTATGTTATTACATTACTATAGGTAATTTACCGAGCGCAGAAAAGTGTTTAAGTTTATTCAGGTACTCGGCGTTTTGTCCATCTGTCCATTGGCATTTAGCATCTAAACCAAACAAGCTAATGACTTCAATTTACACTGTCTTGTTCATCGAGCGAAGCGAGGTCTATAAAGTTAATTTGGTGATTCAGTACATTGCCCGTCCATCCGTCTGTTAAAGGCATTTAGCTTCTAAACCATTAATATCACTTGAATTCTCAAATAACATGAAACGGTTGCCCTAAGCCAAAAATGGCAATTAAAATAAGGCAACTAAAATAAGCGACAAAAATGGCAATAAATTGTTATATATTTTATTCAGGGGACTTACTATAACAATAACGGCTTTGGGGTCGTCCTTAAATCACGTGATGTTTTTAGCAACTTTTTAACCCCTCATATCTTTGGATGGATTTCGACAATTAAGATATCGTTACATGGGTATTTCTTATCAAATTTCGAAATTTGATTCCCGGGTCATTAGTGCCGAGTCATATGCATTAACTAAATAGGTAAGTCTTTTTTGATTTCAATGTTCGCTGTCTACACCACTATTGTTAGAAATCATCTCAAATATATCAATATTCTTAATAAAAAAAAATGCTAATATATTAGAAATATGTTTGTTATTGTCTATAAAAGCTTCTATCTCACAACGACGAATTTATAAAAACGATATCTCGATTTTAGATGTCCCCAAAAAAAAATCATTCACGAATTTTCGATTTCTAAACGTATCGAACGATATTTAGGAACACAACCTAAAATTTTTAGTACCTGGCAACACTCTCAAATGATTCAAACCGGCGATTTCTTCTCAACCGTAGGTGAGTTTGTGCAAAAACATGATATGTAAAAAAAATTTAGGAGTGACATTTATTGCGATCATTATCATCCTCACGTTACATGTATGCATTAAGCATTTTAGTATATATGTATATTATTTGTTCATTTTATGCGTTTTTGGGAGTAAAATCTATATTCGAAATGTAGCAAGCAATTTGAGATTATGTGCCGGTGTTTTGTAGCTTTAGTTAAAATTCGTCATTCCCTCACAGTCATTCCCTCACTGCATTTAGGAGTGAGAGAATGATTTATACAGTATTCTACAGTTATTTTAGATTTTTATTGATTTTTTGCAAAATGGTATTTAATTTCAAACAGGTAAAATGACACGACCAAAGAATTTGAGTGATGCAGAAAAAAAAATTTACATTAATTGTTACCTCTATAATAGTGTTTATTTTTATTTTCCGTGTTTATATAATATATTTGTATTGACTAAGTACAAAAGTTGAGTTTTTTCTTTAGAATATGATATTTCATAGTTTAATTCAATTAAAATTACATAATTCCCTATATTTTTTTCATGTTTTTTATTATAATATAATAATCAATCATTCTCTCACTCTATTAAAGATTTCCTCATTTATTTATTTTTTAATACCTTATTTTTTATAGATAATATACTAAAAATATGGAAGACCAATACTTCTTCATGGATCTCCTAAAAAAATATTTTTGATATCTGCAAAAAAATCTAAGTTTATCAAAAAAAAAAATCTTCAATGATGTCTCAAATTTCGCAATTTCATGAGAAATTATATATTCGTCCTAAAACCCATGTGTCCACAAATGGATTATTGATACAAAATAGTAATACTTTAATAAAAAAAATAACCAAACCAATCAAGTTGGATACCAAAATGAGGGATATTAAAACGGGATTCCATAAAATTACATAACACATAAAAAACATGTAAAAAATTCGCAGTCGGATTATTTGAATTTTCTGTTGTTCATTGACTTGTTTTCAACACTATTTCCATTTGTTAATGACTCGTAGAAGGGCTCTGTTTCCATGGCCATGAAATTAATCGAGTCAAATCGAGTGTATATTTATTTAGCCTAGGCATTCCTACTCATTTGATGAATTTGACGTTTCCATGCGCTACCATAGACAAAGTTCCAACTTTTTACAACTTAGAAAGTAGAATAGGCGTTAGCGTAAATGTGGCTTATGGCTACCGATCTTTTTTCTCTATTCTACCGAGAGAATAGAGCAATCTCTCTATTCGAATTTTCGAATAGAATTGTACGTGTGGTTTATGGCTAAGGGGGCTGTATATATTACTTACCCAGTAACGATAACTAAAATGTTTTAGAATTGTATAAGCTTTGTCTGAAAAAGATTTGCAATATGAACTCGTTGGAGATACTGGCAAGAAGTTCTCGATTCATCGTCGTAATTTTGCAAATGTGGCAATTACAGTTACCAGATTTTTAGAGTGTCTTTTTAGAGCCCATTTGAATAACAGTTTTGCGTTGTGTATTACATAAATTCATGATTTTCTAATCTCGTATTTCAGTGCAATGGGAGCAAAACGAGGGCAAATGTGGAGTGTGTGGGGATGCATTCCACATTAACGAGCCCAGGCCTCACGAGGCAAAGGGCATGTACGCCAAGGGCATCGTCACCAGGCATTATAGTGTTGGACAGGTCGGTAAGATGTTCTTACTTCAATGGAGCTCTTAATTTCTAATTGTACACCTATTTGGAAGAGTTATTTAAACTAGAAGGTAACATTGTGTTGCAGGAAATAGAAGTAGAGGTTGAATTGACAGCCAACCATTTGGGCACTTTTGTTATGAAGCTTTGTCCGAACAACAATCCCAAGCAGGAAGCCACGCAAGAATGTTTTGACCGGTAGATATACTGCTTTTAAGTTATAAATATTTAGCACACCGGCGAAAAAAACTAAATTATGAAGACAATATCCTTATAAATACTTAAATTCTCCTTCCAGGTTTCCACTGGTAGTATCTGAAACGCGAGAAGACAGGTTTTTGATTCCTCTGGATACGGCAAAGAAAGAGATCTTTAGGTATCGAGTCAGACTGCCTCCTTATATTACTTGTACACAGTGTGTGCTCCAATGGACATATTATACAGGTACTACATTTAAAAAATCCAGAGGCAATTATGGGTATGGCCTCATAAAAATAATATGTTATTTGTAATTTTGAATACTGTTAGGTTTTTTAACTTATTATGCGCCGCTGCCCGTTAGAAGTGGTTGCCCAGGTGCCGTGTGGTGACCATTTTAAACCGCCATAAATAATGTATTTTTACACAGTAAAATTATATTTATGGCCCCATTTAACATATTGTATTGTACATCCAGAACTGTCTTGATGATTTATAAACAAATCCTAAATATGAAATCTTGGCAAAATATTCCTTGCATGTCTTTTTTGTTCAATAAAAAGGCGAGATTTTTTTCTATTTTTATTTTTTATATATTTCTGTAATACCTTTTTGTAAGCAATGTTATTGTTAAGGGTGAAATGCTAGACCTACATAATGTAGAATACCTAATGTAATGTAATGTAGTACCTAATGTAGAATAGAACAACAAGGCTTTCCTTGACTATACTGAATCAGCGTTTGGTATATACTCGCTGACAGTTATTTTACTTAAGAGTTTTAAGATACTAATGCTAATGTAAGAAGTCTAGCAAAAGCATCAATTGCCAGATGATAGTCACAAAAGCGTTGCTTCGTAACAGATTGTTGTTAGGTTGAAATAAAACGGTTCCTCATTACATTCTAGGTAACATGTGGGGCATTTGCCCCAACGGCACCGAGGCGGTAGGTTGCGGGCGTTCCGAGACCTTCCGCAATTGTGCTGATGTCAGCGTCATCACCAGCACAGGTGGTCTTCCACCCGCCTTCGCAAGCGATCTCAAGAGGGACTATCCCTTCCTCTTGTACTACAGGGACTATAACATGCCCAGGAACGTCTACCCTCTGGTTGTCAGGTTCGTCCATGGCATTGCCTACTTTAAATTCGTTGTACTATGTTCTATGTTGGATGGGGTGAGATCACTGTGTTGTCAATGTATTATGTTGTCTCAACGTGTTTATGGACCTTTGTAATATCGGTTAATTTACGTGATTATTTATATATACTTTCTTTAAAGCTAGTACTTTCTTGTTTTCACCTTGAAAATAAATGCACGGCGGGCGCCATCGATAATTTTGGCACCCAACGTGGTACATTTTTAGTAATTATTTTTCGAAACTTTACAATAACTGGCACACAGATATATTAAGCATCATATTCGTACTATTTATTTACTTTTCATTTTGCAAACTTTTCGGATCTATATAGACATTCATTGTATTTATAAAATCTCACGCACATTTTGTAACTTAGTTAGACTTAATCTCGATTTTTGGGCGAAAAACTTTTTGATTTTTTGCGCACAAATGCAAAAGTTCACTGTATTTTCTACATTATTTTTGAATTTCTATAATCAATTGTTTCAACCTTACTATCTTCTTCTTGCTTAATATTTCAGAGTTCTGCACAAACAACTTCAACTGGCATCTTACGTCGTTAGGTAACCTCTAACCATGTGAAATCAATAAGTTTACTATATTTTGTGTTATTAACGTGCACTATATTGTACAAATTCTCTTTCAGCAACGATTTAACTGAATCGGTCACTGCGGACGACAGTGGTCCTCCGATCATTAGGTATAAAATGTTTGTCTTGAATGGGTGAGATGGCCATGTGGTGACGGCGGCTCTTTTGTATCTATAGGATGTTGGTGGTTTGTGCCGGGCCGTTCTATAGAGATCTCTATAAATTTTGTATTCTTATGGACCCTGTATATTACTTTTCGTTTCTAGAGTATCAGATTGAATGACATAGCATAATAAATAAGTAGCGTTCGTTTTTATGACCAGCCTCCAACCTGATATTAGATAACCCTTCATGTGAAAGTTTTTTGTGATTTACCGGATCCTTGTTAGTTAATCATCACAGATGAAGGCTAGGGGGCTTTTTAATAAACAGCTTTTCTTAATTCTAAAATTTCTTTGGACAAGCAATTGAGACATTTTTTTTTATCTTTAATTTTGGCTTCGTAATCTTGTGCATTTGGCCAGTGTCAAGTAATAATATATTTCAAGTGTATTTCGTATTAAAAGTCCTAGTCACAAGTCACAGTCAAAGTCAAGTAAAAGAGTCAAGGTCCAGTCATAATCAAGTCATGCCCTAGTAAAGTGGTAGAAATTTTACTAGAACTTCTATTGGAGTTTTAGAGCGAACGCAAAAATCACGTTTTTCAAGTTTGAGATAATTCGTATACAGTTTGCTTTGAGGTTCCGAGGATCTAAAAACTGTTAAGAATTCGGTTAACTTCAGTAGATGGCGTGGATTTAACTAGATTATTTATTTGACGACCCAGTTGGCGCAGTGGACAGGTGTTCGCTCTCTGCGCCGTGGGTCCTGGGTTTGATTGCCGGCAGGAGCACAAATTTCTTCCCAAGGAATATTTGTGCTTCTGGTTCTAGGTGTAATGTGTGTGTGTGTGATGTGAATGTTTCCGGCAACCACGATACAAGTCTTTGAACTTAGTGTGTGGCTGTGAGTGTGAATGCGTTTGTTTTGTTTGTTTAGATCTATTAGTGTGGTTCGTAATGTCTGGATTTAGCAATGAACGGCCCGGCCCGTCTTTTGTGAATAAATTTTTACTTCACATTTTTATGTAGTTAGTTTTGTGTTAAATGTTCCCGTATCTAACCTGAAATAATACAAATTTTCGTGTTGAGTTTTCAATTACTGACAGTACCTATCTATTACCAAGCCATTTGCACTTTCAGTGGTGGTTAAAGGCACATTCTATTCTAATGCGAGATATTGCATTAGCGGCAATAGAGAGAGAGGTGGAAAGAGAGAGAGAGAGGAGATACAAATCGCTTTAACCGCTCTTTAAGAGCAAACGGCTTTATCTTTGTTTTATGTCTATAATTCTTAAATGTTTTGCATAGTAGATACCTATTAGTTCCTACGTCTGTGTGTGTGACTAACTCTACGTGTACATAATTGTGTATATTTTGTACAAAAAACATCACATCCTAGTTCCTGATTACTGCTTAAAATATATTAATAAATTATATAATTATATAGGTACTTAAAATGGTTTTAATAGTGAGTTCAGACAAAACTCTAATTATATTCAAGTATTTACGACATTAAATTATTACGTACAGTGAATAGAGAAGAGGTTATTTATTCGTTAAATTGTTAACGACGAAGTTATCCATAAGGGTTCCCTTTTTCCTATTTATTAAAATTTTTAGGGTAGTAAACTACCCTAAAAATAAAGGGATTATGGATCACTTCGTCGTCTGTATGTCTGTATGTCAAGGCCCTTTTGCTTGTGGAGGGAACGAGTTTAAATTATATCAAATAAATAGATCCGTCTCCGTCGTTCTTCCGTCCTCACTAGTATCCGAAGAGTAAAAAAATCAAGCTTTACCAATATAAAAATACAGCCATTTATGCCACATTTTGACACTCACTTGAACCAAAACCATTATATTATACTAGCTTTTGCCGCGGCTTCGCTCGCGTTAAGAAGTATTATTTCAAAATTGACAAAGTTTAATACAAACTTTCATCCCCTATTTTATCCCCTTGGGGGTAGAATTAATCAAAATCCTTTCTTAGTGGATGCCTACGTCATAACATCTACCTGCATGCCAAATTTCAGCCCGATCCGTCCAGTGGTTTGGGCTGTGCGTTGATAGATCACTATGTCAGTCAGTCAGTCAGTCAGTCACCTTTGAGTTATATATATTTAGAAGATATACTTCCCGTTAACCTAGAAGAGAAATAAGTGTTATTAACATGGTTTCTCAAAAATAACAAAGTGCCTACTTATAGGTATAGGTACATATAAATTTTACTACCTAATTAGGTATTACCAGAATTCTTTGGACGGCAGATGTGGCAGAGATCTGCAGCGTGCCTGAAATGCTGGCTGCGATGCCTTTTTGTATATCGAGGCTTCGCTGAGCAAAATACAATCTGAGGAGTAACGAAATATTTTCACAACCTTCCAGAGACCAAGTTTGCGTGCCGACTCCTGCATTCCGCAAGCTGCCGGGCATGTTGAGCTGGTGCCAGACCAACTGCCTTCGGTACCCACCCAACTGCCCCGACGCACTGTGCACTTGCCCGTAAGTTTCTTATTGTTATTTGTACTAATATTAGTAGCTGTCTCCACAACAGAAAAACAAAATAATTTAAACGCAAGTAAAGCTTAAAAAACTTTACTCAAAAACTACTGGTCTGATCTTGATCAAATTTATTCATATTCATATTCTTTATTGCAAACATATACAGTTACATTAAAACTAGGTACATGTACCCTGCAAGGGTGTAGCAAAATTAAACTGGTAACTTAGGTGAAAATAATTACAATTTCACTATTTAAATGGGACCACATCGGAAGCTACACCATTCAATTGAAAAATATCTAAATCGGTTTACCCAGAAAGAAGTTATGAGGAAGTACATACAAAAAAAACAACGGGTTGCACTCCGGGAGTGCCGGCAGAAGTAAAAACTTGAACATTAATGTTGTAAACAGCAGGAGCAGGCATACATTCTCGCCGCGCGGTAGAAAGAGAAGGGGATATCTACTCTCCCTCCGTCTTACGAATTTTCGATCAGGTCACGTGTCCTGACGCGAATTTAACATTATTTACCTATCCCAAAAAAACTGCACAACGCCGCTAAAGAAAAATACAGTCGAATAGAGAACTTCCTCCTTTGTGAATTCGGTTAAAAAGCAATTTGTGGAGTCCACTCCACAAAAAATATCATATAAAATGGTATTGCTAATTTTAATGTAAGTGCCGTGCAAAGAAAATGATCTCCTTGAATGCCACTCCCATAAAAAGTCTTTACAGGTGCTTACAACTTTGTAATGGTTTACACGATTTTACTTGATTCACTGTTATTCTGTAATTTCAGGAACGTTTGCGAGGCCATTGGAGAGCTGGAAGGTCGGGAAGGTGCAGACGTGTACTGCATGGATCAATGTATTGTCTACCCTCCCAAGTGTCCCACGAACCGTTGCAGCTGTTACTAGATCAAAAAATTATGATGTAGACGATTTACGCGGCAAAAACATCTTACAGTTATTTGTGTGCCTATGATACAGTCCTTTATAGGGAGTACAAAACTTTATAAGCTTTCGAATAAAGTTACAAGAAAAGCAATGTAAATAATTTGAACGCAAGTCAAGCTTAGAAAAATCAACTTCATCGCTTTATCTTCGGAACCCTTGATCAGATGAAATGAATTAAATACGCATTATTAAGGATAACTAAACAATTACCGTTCACATATTGATCAATTTAAAATGGGACCACATGGAAAGAACAAGCTTTCAAATAAAAATAATCATCAAAATCGGATAACATGGAAAAAAAATCTGAGGCAACACACAAAGAAACCACCTCCTTTTTTGAAGTCGGTTTTAAAAATATAAAAGTTGCTAGAGTGACGTTAAAACTACGGGAAGTATATTTTGATATATGCTCTCGATAATGAAAATCTTATAAAGTTTTGCGCAACCTTGCATCACCTACCTATTTCTCATATACAAATAAATAATGAGAGTTCCGAGAAGATAAAAAAGTAACATATTATTATGCCCTTTAGAAATAGAAACCTTTATAAATCCTAATTGCCTTATTAAAAGAAGGCGTGCAAAATGTGTGTTATATATTGTCCTTGTACGCCACGTTCTTTGACATACTTGCGGAACTATAAATACAAAAATTATTATATATTATTTTATTTTGTAGACGCCCTGTAGCCGTCTAAAAAAAGGAAAAAAATAACACGTTCACTGCCTAGAAAAAGACCATTTATTTGGCTTGAAAATTAAAGATTTACAAAAAATATAATAATAATCTACATAATCTTTCCTACTTTTGACCTTAAATCATCTACTTGTAGGTCACCTAAGTCCACATTGCAATGTTTTTGCAAATAAGCAAAAATAATCACGAGCACTTCACGTAGACCGTACTCTGTGCACAAGATCTTCAAATAACTCAAGAAAAGAAAATTGTATGTACAGAATGTCTTCGCCTACTACATGCATCTGATCCAGTTTGTGTTTACCTACTTAATGTTAGAGCGTACTGTATCTTTCCATTTAAATCATTGATTGGTACAGAATAAATAATAGTACTTAGAATTGGGGTAGATTTGCTCAATTTAGATAGAATTATCAGACCCCCTATTACGTATCTTTGTTGCACGCGGTTTCTATTTGAATTAAGCAAAAATGAACCTTATTTCTTAGGAGTTTTGTCAATTTAGTATTGAAACCGTTTGCAATAAAGATAGGGAATAGGGGGTCTGTTTTAATTATTGGCCCGAGCTGTGGATGACATTTGACGCGAGCGCTGCTCGCTAGAAATACCTGTCAAAGTCAAACAAGTAGTAAAAATTGAGAGCGTTAGTCTTCAGTTCCCGCCAAAAGGGACGGCCATGAGCCTTCTTCAAGTTTGTCATAAAGGAACATAAATTGATGTATAATATAGTTATAATGCTTTGTAATGTACTTAATGTTGTGATTTCTTGCACAATGTTAGCTTTTTATTAAGCTTTTGTAGATTATTCTGTTCATAAAATAATTATTGTAATTGTACAGTAGTGACGTAAGTTTAATTTGAACATACTACCTGCCCACATTAGATGAAACATTTTCTCGAAGCAAATACGTTGTGTATATTATTAGGATGAATAATAAAATGTGATGGTAGGTATATAATAATTCTGCATACATAGATTGTGAATTCAAGCTGTGCCAGAAGTTACAACTATGGATTTAGCAAAGAAATATACGTGTATAGATCATTTTGTTTTGTTTACTTTATTTTCACAGGTCCTTTTTCCCGTACACCCGAACTTCGAAGTTTTTTTTAATTTGGCTCCGCGTACATGTTCATTTAGCCAGTGTCATGTAATACATATTTCAAGAGTATTATTGATAAAAATAGCTCTATTCACCAGTCCACAGTCATACCTAAATTGGTAGAATAATAAGTCTACTAGAAAATTACGTTTTTTATACTTTGTATGTTTTGCCTACGCTCATGCATGGTCTGTCGATCGCTAACTGTCATCGGTTAATAATCTACCATTATTAAACATTAACGCTCGAAAATTCACAAGTTTTGTAGAATTATTTTTGCTTCTACGTTCATTATCCGTACAGCGAAGGAGTGGAACTCATGCCTGCGTCTTTGTTCCCCGAACGATATAATCTGGGAGTCTTCAAGTCTCGAGTGAATAGGTATCTTCTAGGCAAGCATGTCACACCTTCGGCCGCATCATCGCTTTCCATCAGGTGAGATAGTGGTCAAATGCTTGCCTAGTCTATATATAAAAAAAAGTAGCATAAGCGTTTACATATTTTGTTTTATAGCTATAGCCTAACCATAGATTCGGATCACATTAAAATAATTATGAATACATAATTCCTATAAAATTATAGCAATGTCCAATTATTATTATGTATTTTTCAGGTTTTTCAACCAATCTGAAATAATCTCAAATGCTAGCAGAAATAAAACGCATTTGCCAATTATTCTGACAAGAGTTGTCAACTACTAGTGCTGTCCGTACACTTTTTAATCGATTCAGCTCATCGATGCCAGCAACCTTGAGTTTACGTTGACTGTGACTGGTGACTAGAACTGGTTTGAAATACGTAGCTAGCTTGAAAAAAACAATGGTTGTCTGTAAAGTCGGTTTACGGACGATAATTTTACGTTATATCGTCATAAGACGAATGCTTGGGCCGATCGTGCCTCTCTATCGCTTGTTCCGCGCTCTTGCTTTCACGCTCAGGCTCAGGCGGAACGTGACACTTTTTCATGCGTGCAGCCGGTGTTCATCGATTTATAAGACGTTATCACGTCAAAATATTTATTACTTAAACAACTGAATGCAAATAGTTTGCTAAAACCACATTTTAATAAGACAGTCTATATTATTATAATCTTGTATTTTTTTTTGACGAAGCGAAAAAAGCTCTTGAAACAGCTAGATTATCGATTGATTCGATCTAATACGACGAACTCTAAGTCTATTGAGTGTTCAGACCCCCTATTACGTATCTTTGTTGCAAAAGGTTTCAATTAAAATTAAGCAAAAATGAACCTTATTTCTTAGGAGTTTTGTCAATTTAGTATTGAAACCGTTTGCAACAAAGATAGGTAATCGGGGGCAGGTCCTTTAGTTCGATTTTCGATTAAATCTGAGATCGGAAACTATAGTGTCCCCTCATTATTTTATTATCAATCAATCGACTTTTTATCAGTTGGTCGAGTATTTACGCGCAAACACAAAATAAGATTGCAATTTCGTAAACAAAGCAATTGATAAGTGACCGCCGACCACCTGACTGACATACAATGAGTGATTTACTTGACGAGGATCTCGAGTTCCGCGGAGGAACCTTGCAGCTGTCGACGGAGACTAGCTTCGTGGAAACTGCGGAACGTGATGCGGCAGACGTGAGAAATGACAAAAAAGCTCAGCGGAATGTGCACCCTTCTGTTTTATCAGGGGCAGATTCTTTGACGTCATCTTCGTCGTCTTTCGCTGGTAAGGGATCATAAAAAGATACAGTAATTTGACATAGCAAAAAAAAAACAGGTTTTTATAAATTATCGTAGTGCTGTCCGTCTTCCCCGGACGTGAGGTATTCTCTAGGTATTTCTTAAATATTATGATTAACGTGCACGATGTTTAATCCTATCTCTGTGCAGATTTTTTATGTCTACTGATCTAGTGATCTGATAGTGCATGGAAGGCATTTGTTTATCAACAATCTGATAACAATCACTTGGCTTATTGATTAATTGTGTTGATATGAGCTGTTGTTATTTATTATAACGGATAACAAGGGATTTTTTTAAGTGAAATACCTATTCCTACCTGAGTTTCTGTCAATCCCTGCATAGCTACTAGTTAAGTCGCTTTCAAGCTAATTAAATCCGACTAAGCAAGTCTCAGCTATGCTTGATGGCACAGTTGTATTTCAGATATGGGTTATCCTATCTCTAAGAGGTCCTTCGATGGCTGTCCTAAACAACCAGCATAATATAAAATATTTTAAAAAAGGTTTATATAGATGTCGATATTAAGGGGGCACCCATACACAAGTGAGGGCAAAATATATTTTTCTACTTCTTTGGGGTATGAAATTGTAAAAATAAATCTTTTTGTAAAATAACAATTTGGTAAGACACCATCATTGTTTAGACCTATCTTGTCCCAAAGTCTATGAGAATAACGGTTACACGTTTAAAGTTGAAATTTACATCAGTATTATATTTCACAGAAGCCCGAACAGAGGATCCTCAGAATACAGATGGGGCAGCTAAAGAGGTTCCACAGACAGTCTACCCTCGCTACGATGTACCATTTAACCGAGACAATATTAAAGACTTCTTCACGTTTAGGAAGGGTGTGGTAGAGAATGCCATGCAGGACTGCATCACGGCCCTACTTTTTCCTGAAGATGGAGAGTATATGGGGTGCTGGCTTTTAACTGAGTATGTATCTTTTAAATTTTTAGAGTTAATTATTACAAAAGACAAAGAAAATCTTATCACATAGATCATTTCGTTGTCCGTCCTGTCGAGAGTCGATTTCACGGGACGACATGAAGTATCATGTAAAGATTAATATTGAATATGAAGGGTTGTAGGTTTCTTAAAGATGAATGAAAGTATGTATTGCTATGTAATATTGACTGTATAGGAATCTTCATATGACGATACAATATGGTTCCCCATGGGAAAACAATATTCCTCTCCAAGGGAAAATTTTGTTTCTGCCTGGTACCCAATAAGCTTAGAATATAATGTGGGGCTAGCATTGTGAAAGCATTTATATTATGTTATATTTTTCCAGAATAACTCTATGGGACAATGAAAAGGAACGGATAGTAATCTTGACATCAAGGCTGGTGATGACAATAAAATATGACTTCATAGCAATGAAGCAACTGGAGTTTAAGAAGACATACCTAGATGACCTTGACACAATAGTTATAGGAGAATTGGTGTATCCACCTTCTTCTTTAGTGCCGTGAGTAGTTTTTTTTCCATGACTATTGAACATGCTTATGTAATTTAAAGTCCATAAACAGCTTATAACCTTATTGTAAATTCTTTCTAACATCTTGTTCTGTGATGAATAATTCCATACCCCACCAAAGGTTACTACAATGCAACCCTAGACGGTTGACACTTAGGAGCAGCGCAGATGAAACACCGATTTTGTGTTTCCGAGTTTGCGGCACACAAAAAGTCGTAAGCGTTATTGCCTATAATTGCATAGGTTTTATTTCACACATTCAAAATTGCGTCACGGATAGTCTATTTGCGCTGCATCTTTACCATACACCGAGATAAAATAATCTCACCCATACGTGTTCAAGTAGGTTATACATTACAAATAGCAAATCCTCATTTGTCCAAAGAAGCCACATGAGAAGTAAAATGCAAACCTTAAAAAGAGCCTTGTCAGTCACTAATCTTATCTGCTCGAAGCATTGTGTATTTAATTATATCATCTATGCAGCACTGAAGTGGACTAATTCAGTCTCTAATTTCACTTCTATGTCCACAAACTACAGAATAAATAGTAGCGCCGCTCGATCAATATAATCTGGTGTCTTAAAGGCGTCACAGATGACAAAGATGGTATTATATTTCATGTTAAGATATCTGCATTTAAGGTTCATCTCAACGTATTACATGCGGTTTAAATATGATAATATATTGAAATTATTCAATATCTCGAAGGCTGTTTTAGATGCCACACTTATTTCTTGGCCAATATGTTACGATATATTTTGTATCATAAGAAGGCTTCTTTTAAAATATTTCATAGTGCTCAACATCTTAAGATGAAAATATATGTAGGCATAGATTATTTTTAAAAGGACTCTGAATGAGTGTTGAGGCTAAAAAAACCAGCCAAATGGCATTAAGTCCATTGATTTTGTCAGATGGCTTGAGTGGTACCTGCCCACTTCTACAGTGTACCTAAAAAATCAAATAATAAATTATCTTTGTCATTTGTGTACATATAAAATTCAATATTTTTCTTAAAATGAATTATTATAGCAACTTCATCTGTGACGGCCTTTAATCATCATAAATGTATTTATTGTAAACATAGGTTTTGAAATTATAAAACTTAATCCATCGTCGACCACATCGTCGCTTACCATCAGGTGAGATAGTGGTCAGAAGTTTGCCTATCATGAATAAAAAAAAAAAAAAAAACTTAAAGCTATTTTAAGCCACTATTTTTAGCCTAGATCTTATAGGCTGTGAATGCGGACCAGTTTTCGTTTTATATTCGGTGAGACAGTGGTCGTCGCCGCACATTAAAAGAGTAACACCTTTGTATGGTCACGGCCCAGTCGTCTGAACGGTATCGCGACGGGCGTGACGACCGTGGTGAAGGACTGCGTGATCGACCGGCTGTGCCGCCGGCCTACACATCCCGACGACGAGGAGCTCCGCCCCGGAGCGACACTGTTCGATCCCAAGTATTTCGAGCCTAGGTACTCTTGTGTTGCTGTAGTGCGGAATGCTCGCTTTGTAGCCGCTTGTTTTCGTTATTTTTGTTATGTAATTTAGAATTTTTTAAAACTGATAGATAGAGATAGATAAACTCTTTATTTAACTCGTTAGAAAATACTTGAAAAGAAATTATAATAATTTACAAAATGTGTGTAACAATAGGTTTTATCGCTAAGAGCGACCTCTTCCAGACGACCTTTATGGAGAGGAGTTACGCAATGAAATTGGACATCAATGTTTTGTGATTACTAATAGTAAACTCATTCTTGCAATAAACTTAAATTAAGTAAAAATCTTACAGAAGTAAAACATTTTTCATTTCTAACAGTCTGCTTTCAACAGCTGACGGAGACGCGTTCAGAAGCTGCTAAAAACGTATTTATGAGCTATTTTGGTACAGCCGACTATCCTTTTTTGGATATTATCATGAAGCATCTTTAACTGTCGTGGAAAGTGATGGCATGAGCAAGTGCTGTGTATTTTTCAGTTAACACTTTTTTATACATGCTTTAAAGTAGTTTTGTAGATTATTATTAGTTAGAAAACACGCATTTATTTGGCTGTAAATAATTGTTGTGTGTGCTACCTAAACTTTCTTAAATAAATGATAGAAGGCTAATCATTACAGTTAATACAATTGAAAGACATTTCATGAAAGAAACAAATATAATTCATTTGCAATACAAATATAATAATAGTAAAATACATAATGTACGAGCACAAAGTGAAAAATGAAACTATTTCATAACAGTAATATTATATCGCTGTTAAATGTCTGAAAGTGGTTTTAACTCAGCATAATGCTGATTTCATAACCGACGCTGGACAACTTTAATTAGTAACATAAAATGAAACCTACTTTTGTGTATCAATTTATCTAATTAAGTTATTTTCACAATATTCCAGAGAACGGAACCTGCGAGGGGTTCGCCTAATGTGGAACAAAGGGGAGCCGTTACCGCTGAAAACTGTCTGGAACCCTTTCAGCCAAGATGTGCCGTTCTTGACATTTGCCTCTCACCCTATCTATTGGCATAAAGGTGAGGAAGGTAATGATTAACAATACTTATAGTTTAATCATATCATTTATTATTTATTAGTCCAGTTAATCCATTCTAAGGAAATAATGTCCAATAATGTATAATTAAGACTGCAAACTTTTTGGGCTGTGAAGAGCTAGTCGTGTTCAGTAATATCAAAAAAATCATTTTTCGTATTTGGGCAATATAAACTTGAGGATTTCATCTTAATAAATGTAAAATAGACACATGATTGATGAAACTCGATAAAATCCGATTGAAAACTCGATTGATGAAGCTTTACTCGATAAAATTGTATTTTAAAATTGGGTTTTCTGAAATATACTTATGGAAAAAAAGCTTAACATCTTTGCGCTACCAGCTAAGATGAATTTGACTTTCAATTAACAATTTATTTTGTCAAGAGATTGTGTACAAAGGTATTCATTGTCATTACAGTGTCAAATACCCAGCCATTGCCGGCGTACAGATTTTTCATTCCAATTGTCCAAAACAAACTTTTTCAGACATTTGACACTTGACCGTTTGACAAATTTTGTGGAGTGGCGTGCACATTTAGAATGAAAGATCTCTACAAATCTTTATAATTAACATTCTAATTTATCTTCATAATACATCTTAGTAACGGAATTCACGGATCTTAACTTAACTAATCTTATTTCCTATTATCTAATTAGTTATATATTTTACAGTGAAAATAAAATTATAGGAAAATTTGGTAACCTATGTAATGTAGGAAATTTAGTGCGATATGGTGAGGAAACAAGTCATATGTGGTGGGGAGTATATTCAACATGTCCTTTTTTCATGTTCTTTCTGTCCTTACTTGCCTTAAAAATAATGTTGAATTTTTTTCTAAACTAAGCTGTCTAATATAATAAATTTTAATATTTCCTCCATCTCATTCAACTTCATTACTCACATACATTTTCACGTAGTTTTTTAAAACTCGCCCTAATCATCCTATCATGATTTCCAGAGGGAGGTCCAGATGAGAGACTTATATATGACATGGAAACCTTCGCGGAAAAATTACAAAGAGCAATCGAAGGTATGCCAGCTTCAGCCTGTTGCATCCACCACTCGGCCATAGTGATCCAGAGCTACGTGGGAGTCACGTCGATGCTCCACAATAAGACCAGCATGGGATTCTTCAAGGTCAGGGGGAAGTTCAGCTTTTAAAGGAGCTGGTGAACTGGTCCAGGGCTCTCTATGTCGTGTTTTATTTCTTTAATCCACGGTGATTTATCACGATAAAGTTTTGGTTGTGGATTTCGCGATTGTTTGATTAAACTACTATTAATTGATGTTATTGCGCATATTTTAATTAATTCTGAGATTTTGAACCGTTCATGGTCACACGGAGATTTGACCACGAACATTCGCTGTGACCGCAAACGTTGCAATCTCTTGTGTATATTTTAATTTATCTGAATTCCTCTTCTTTTGAACGATGCGAGTTTCGAAAACGGACAGCAAGGGGAGCTTTCATGTCATATTACAAATACTTTTTATTGTTCGTGATCACAGAGGGTGTGACCACGGACGCCAAAGTGATCGTAACATCTAGAGTCAAAATTATTTAAAATATACGCTATAAAATCCGTTATCAAAGTCATTTGACTCGATTTTTCAACCAATAAATGACGTCATTTATTGTTATTTACTAGCTATGCCTTAGTGAATCAAGTAGTAAAATAGTTGCTGGTCAACTAATTCAGCTTTATTTTGAGATTGTATTAAAATGCACTTCAAAACCTTGAATAACATAATATATTATATTGAATAACTATAAATTTCACTTTATATTAACTACAAAATCAATTAGTTTCGCTAGACTAGTGTGAATTCTGAATTATCCACGAGAGCCTAACAGAGGGTAACAAACCTGTATTCATATTGTATTAGACATGAGCGGAGAGCGTGAAATTGTTACAAATGTAGAATTGTTGAACGCTCTGTTGTAGCGGTTTTTGGTGAAGGCATTACTGTTACTTATTATAGTGTAGTACGGACGAGAAAGCATTGTCCGGTTCGGATCTTCCATAGCTAATGCAGCACATATGTTACCTATGATTATTGTAGAGATTTTCAAATTAAAAACTGCGCGCCTTCTCCTTTTGTAACTTGTTTGAAAAAGGAGAACAACTTTTTTTGTATTGGACCTCAGCCCGCTAGCATATTTTTTAGTTATATGAAACGTTAATGATTTTCGATAATCAGTGAAATGGTTTCCTTTTTTGTAAGCTGATAAAATCTAATTATTCTTTTATTTAAGGCATTCTCAAATATAGCTAATGCCTTCTTTGAATTTAACAATTTCATTGTAATAATCTATCTTCGTCCACAACTGGACATAGGTGTCTTGCATCTCTTTTGTCGGTTTTGACTTTAATCTGGTTGATAATAATGTAGATATATAAGGAAAGCCTTCCAGATCAACGCTTAGTTCGAAAACTTGGTTTAGTTCGAAAAAATTACACATACGTTGATATATAAAAACAATACTTAAATATAGTGCTTCTGTCAATAATATGGAACTTATTAACAACTTCATTGAAGGCCAGTCTTTACATCATTAAATATTATGCTAAGTAATATAAAGTGGATGCATAACTTTTTATTTAAATTTCGATTTGTGATCACTTGGGGTTTTTGTAGTCACTCATGCCATTATCTTTAGAAAAAGGGGCGCCTAGTTATACATTTGAACAGCTCTACCTATTTTGGTTTAAAACTTTGTTCTAATTATTTTAGGATAATCGTGTTATCGTGGCTAGTCAAGTGTTTATAATATTTGTTATTATTATAGAGGATTCTTCAAGACTATATGATATCAAGTGGAATAAAAAACAATATCGTCAATAAGACATGAAGTCTGGGATCTTTGACAAATAAATATTTTCATTGTTATGTGCTGAACTACGATAACTACTCTAGAAACAAATATGGTCTCAACATTACAAGCATTATGCTGAGTTGGGGCCGATTTGTGACTTTCATTATATATATATGTATATTTTATAATAGTATTTTTATTGTTAGATAAGTCACAAATAAATTATTTTCTTTCTTTCTTTCTTTTTCTTTTATTAGAGTTTCTGTCTCCTGTTATATCTGTGAGGGTATATAGTTGGTTGCCAAATTTGAAAAATTTAGACTAAATACTGACCCACCCACTCTTATTTATTAAATATAATATTGTTCTATAATTTATATGAGTATGATATTTTCGGAGACAAATGTCTCGTACTGAAAGACAGTGGCGGTTGATGTCACTGATTTTTTCGCATGTCAATGTCATTCGAGATGACAGCTAGTGCTCCATTTGGTAAAAGGATCGTCTTCAAGCCTTTGTTTTTACCGACTTCCCAAAAAAGAGGAGGTACTCAAGTCGACTGTATTTTTTTTTTATTTGTGTTACCTCATTTCTCTCCACGTGAGCTGATTTCGAAAATGTTTTTTTAGTTTGAAAGCTGTTGCTTTCTAATTGGTCTCATTTAAATTTGATCAACATTTGATCAGTAGTTCTTGAAATATCGTCAATAATGCCTATTTTATAGACTACTATGACGATGTTCTCGTTTACTCGACTTCAAAAGTTACTTCATAACTTCTTTCGTTGTGAGCCGATTTTGATATTTTTTTTTAAAGCTGGTGCGGTGAATTCGGTTTTTTAAGCTTTGCTTGCGTTTAATTATTAATTGACTAACACAACAACGTTTGATAGACCTTCAATAGTTAACATATATTTTGTCTTATGTTGACTCAATGTCAAAATAACCAAACTAGATTAACCTGTATCTTTGATATAAAAGGTGCTAGGCGTATGGAGATTTTTAGTGGAACTAGATGATGATGTTACTAATTAAATAAGTAATATTATAATACGGTGTAGTAAATACATATTTATCTCTGCTTAAAAGAAATCAGCATTCAAGTGTTTTTATAGTTGACACATGTACTGTTCGACCGATCTCACTTGATGTATGATGTAAATGTACTAACGCTGCTATCCAAGCAAACATTGACACTACTTTTATCGACTTATCGATATATCGATTCGATAAGCGCTTTCTCAAACAATTTCACTCGATATCATACTCGTAGAATAAATACTGTCTATTGAACATCTAGTGTTTGCAAACAATAACAGCTAACAGTGCCACAAGCCTTAGCTGGCCTTTAAATGGGGGCGCTGCTTGTCTAGAAATGGTAGTCAAAAGAAAAATAACGTAAAACGGGCGGTGTTAGTTCCTTTGTTTGCCACAGTACCACTTAATAAGTTGAAAGATTGTTGAATAACAATCTTCTTCACGGAAAATCAGTGGTATTTATGCGCCATATTGAATGATTTGGCGCGTAGGTACTACTGATTTTCCTAGTTTGACTAATACTGCTATTTTGAATAAGAGCTGTCTGTACTTATTTTACTTAAACGTGTATCTACTTATAGTTAATTGAATGTATAGATAATATTGCTTATTACATACGATATATTACGCATTTCAACTATATTTATATTGTTGCACAGGATTATTTGAAAAATACCAGAATGCTCTTAGACCCTGATTTTTGTTATACACCTTGGCCCATTTAGTTGTATGACTTTCTTCTGAGTGCCATATTTTCTATAATAATTAGGATGGTGAATCCAGTATCCTATACAATCTATAATTTATTTATTTATTCTTTTGCACAGTAAATATGTATACGGAGGACTTAATGCTAATACAGCATTTTCTGCCAGTCAACCGAGAAGGTGCAGAAAAAAATCGTGGTAGTGCAGTAAAAGGGCTATAAACTAATAGTTGTTTAAACTACACTGTCCCGCAGAGTATAGCAACGCTATTCCACGCATCGTAATATGTCAAAATAAGTTGACATTTGACACATCAGACTTAACAGAGAAGATAAATAGTAAATGTTACAACATTTATTAGAAAAAAATTCACAAAAATAAATTTCTTATAGCCGTTCCGAGAAATACATTGGTCTTAGTAATTTAAATTATGCTCCAAGAGGCTTCTGGTGTTTAAAAAATTACCCTGTATGTTACCCTGCTGTTTACTTCCATAACTTGAGGATAAAATGCCTGAGGTTTGTTTAATAAGTATTTTGAAGGAGTATTGAGATTTAAAGTAATTATAATTGTTATTAAATGATGGAGGAAAAATTGAGGAATTAAATATAATATAATAGAAAAATAAATGTTCTCAGCTTAGATAGAAATACATTCTGATAAGTAATTTACATAGGATATATTAATTCACCCCCTTACAAACGTATATCATAAGGAACTTACACCATATCCCTAATAATAAATACGAAAGAACCATCAAGCTAATATAAGTATTAATGTAGTATTGACATCTATCGTACTTAAATATATTGCTCAAGACAAAGCCCATTATTTTTGTTGTTCGTTAAACATGTAACTAAACGACGTTAACAATGGAAAGGATAATTTCGTCGTTTCAAGCAGGGCTTGAGTAGCTCAGTGGTTAGAGCAACAGGGCATGCCACCCTATGGCCGCGGATAATTTTTCCTTTCTAAATTTACAACTATAACTAACACTGAGATAATTGCTATTTTTATTTGCTAGTGTTGCTACTAGCACTAACCTGTATCGCCATAGGTAGACGTAAAGTACTCATTCGAGTTTTGCCGCGAAAATGAATAAATGGCGTTGTTGATATTGTATTTTTTTTTTGGAATATTTTTTATTTTTGTGTCAATGAGTAATAATGGTGGATTATTAATCGTTAAGGGTTCGTTACTATGCTTAAGTATAGAAAAATTATATATACAAAGCTGAAAAACGTGATGTTCGCTTTCGCTCCGAAACTTCAATAGAAGGTTTCTGTTGTCACCTGCACTTTGCTGCAAAGATTGCGAAGCCAAAATAATAAAAAAAAAACTCATTTATAAAATGTAATATATGTAGGAATTGTGTTGTCGCTTGTATTGTAAACTATTCATTGGTTTTGATAATAATTTCACAGGGATTGTTATTAATGAATATAATATTATGCTGCGTCTACGTACTCGTAAATTGTGCGAAAAGCCAAAATTAAAGTGAAATGTTGAGAATAAATAGTATAGGTTTCCACTACTGAACGACCTTCACCGAGCTGGTTAATGGATGAAAAGTATTTCATATCAAATAAAATATGTCAAAAAATATATTGCAAATGGCTTCACAATTTTTTTTCCAGTATATGAGAATAAAAAATAGCCAACCTAACGTTTGCATATTCTATAGGCTTCATACTTTCGATTGGTATGGAATTTGTCTATTAACCAAACCAGTGAAATGTATCAAAAAATTAAATTGTAAATGAATCATATTCTGGACTGAATTTTTTTAGTCAACCCATTTGATTTATTGACATGTTTAATTTGATATAAAATACTTTTCATTCATTAACCAGCTCGGTGAAGGTAGTTCTATACTGGGATCTTAGACTAATATACCTTCATTGGTAAGTAGTGCACAATCCTGCAGGGGGAAAAAATTTGAAAAATATTTTTTCTATTTGTTTTTTTTTTTATTCTGCTCAGTTGTCGATTCTTAACCACCCCTTGCATGATTGTGCACTAGTTACCAATGATGGTATGTAGTGTGAAAGTTTATTTATTAGCATTAAATAATATTGTAGCTTTTGCATGATCCCTTGTAAATAGAAAATACAGTATTGTTAATTTAATTACATTTATGTATAGTATTATACATATAATTTGAAATAATAAAATGTTGTTATGTACTTATTATTATATACTCTTCCGTTTACTATTTAATTATATGGAGTTAAACCATATTATATAACAGTGTTATTTAATCGTTTGATTTGTTATAATAACATATTTTTAACAGTACATTAATTTTGAAGAAATTATTTAGTAATTATTATACTATAAAATATGTTTATAACATTAGAGTGTCGGCTGATATTTAAAATTATTTTTTGTGGTTATTATACATACTTACGTTTTAATTATTTTTTTGCAAATAAATTGAGATTATGTGAATTGGTTGTGTTGAATAAACGTTAAAATAATACTTGATTTTAAGTATATTCAGAACTATATAATATGATATTTAAGGCCTACATTTAAATTTTAAGGCTGTTGATAAAATGAACGTTTATTTTGTTAATATGTTACATATATTTTGTATATTTGATAGGCTAGCGTTTGACCACTCTCTCATCTGTTAGTGATAACGTGGTGTGTACTTATTATATATAATATGTATTCATGATCGAAGAGTCTAACTCACTTTATCACATACCGACGAATGAAAGTCTATGTGTAATACATTAAATTCTCGACATATATAATTGTATAGCCGGTAATTCACAGCTTTATTGCTGAGTCGTGGAAATGTGTTGGCTGCTTTATTCCAGAACCGTCTATAAATTCGCAAAAACTTGATAATGTTATTTCACAATCTTTACATATTAGAAAAATACCCTGTCAGTTCCTTTGTTGTTTTGAACATAAGATATCAAAAGCAGTTTTTAGCTTGAAGATTTAAAAAAAACATTTGAAACATACATCCTTCGTTATATTATTTTTTGAATTTCGAATAAATAGGTTATTCGATGTCGATGATATTTGTTTATAGAACACAAAAATATTAACATGTTTTTTTTAATATCTGTAGATACTATACATACCACTGAAATAATACTGTGTTATATATTATTTACCATTATAACGACTCTACCGTTTGGAATGGATTAACGCTTTAATGTGTATTTATGTATTAATTCTTAAGTTATTTATTCTCTTTCATTAATGTTTAAAAAATATCTCAATTATTAAAGTTTCCAATCGCACTTCTTGTTTCCTTTTAGACTATTTCCTTCGTGTTTCTTCTGTTTTATATATAGAGAAAGTCTTCATCATTCCAATTATTTGGTAAGGTATAGTCATCCCAAAAGCTATCTTCTAAATAAACAGGTATACCTTCTTCTTGGGTGATTTCTCTCACGTATCTTATGCTTTCAACCCAAGATAGGTCGTTCTCAACTTCTTTGCTATAAATCGTGTGTACATGTTCTTGGGTGAAGACGCTTTGTGACTTAGGTCTTTTTTCAGCCGTTGTTTGTATAAGATCCTCATTTACTCTTCCAAGTGTTTGTTGTACTGTTACATTTAACTTTTGTTCCATATCGGTTTTGTGTATATTTTCAAGAAAGTTGTATTTTTTTTCACTAATTGAAATCCGCTCGTATTGCTTTAGAACTATGGGCTTACTAAGACTTTCCTTTTTTTTCGAGGCTTTAGTTTTAGCTGCTTTCGATACTTGTTTTACGTTTTCTTTAGCAGTTTTACTGGCAATTAGAGGTTTTGATACATCGAAAAAATTACAGTTTATATCTTTCTTCTTATTATTGTTGCCTATATTTAGCGTTGATTTCAGTCCTCGTTTTATTTTATTTTTTTCTTCAACAGTTTTCTTATTAGTTTTTAAATTGTTTTGAGCTTTTGATGCTAATAATTCAGGTAAGTTTGACTTGTTTGCCGAATTAACTTTATTATTTAATCTTTTTGTTGTTGTAACAGAGATTTTATCAAATTTTGTATTTGTTGTGTCATTAACCCTACTTTTTCTTATTTTTGCTGGTTGTATGACTTCCTCGAAATCTTGGCTGCATGTTATCACATTTGTTTTAGCCCTTTTGTCGTCAACATCGTTATTCAGACAATCATAGTTGCTCAAAATGCTTTGCGAACATTCATCAAGATTAAAATGTGTCAGCGATAAAGGGTCATCATCATCATCAACGTTGATTGAAAGCTCAGAAAGGGCTCTAACTAAATTTACATCTTTCTTGGTGTGAATAAATTTCTCCTTTTCCGCATTATAGGGAGTCACATGTTTATTACTATCAGATCTATTGTCGCATAAGTGAACAATTTCAATGCTATTTTTCTGTGTTCTCTTCTCCATGTCAATACCTTGTGTAAATTGGGTCAAATCGTCGTCTACTGTAGAAGCAAGTATTGTTTCTACGTCAATCTGAATGACATCGCCAATTACATTTCCTTTTTGTAGTAACTTTTGCTTCTCTGTTGGATCCTTCATGACGACATCAATTTGATTTCCCCCTTGTTGTGACTCTTGCTGCTCTGCTATGATACCTTTCATGACTCGAGTGAGTTTTTCAATTACCTTCAACAATGAAAATTCGTTAAGTGTATTTTTCCATACGATACTGAATAGTAATTAAAAATCTATGACGGTTTAGACTTGTAGAGAGGATGGACGAAAATAGATAGACGAAGCAGATGAATGAATGTAAATGGGCGAGTTGGTAAATGTCGATCTATAAGCGTGAATTCATAAAAGTTAATCAAGTAACGAGCGTGTATGAAAAGACTCTGAATGTAGAAGAAGCGAAAGTTTAGAAATGTCAGGATCGTAGCAGGCGGAGAGATGTAGTGACTCATTCATATACGGTGATTAAATGTATGCATGTTTTTTACATTTTAGGTAGTTACTGCGATACTCAGAATACATTGAACGCCCCTCGTCTATCTTAACTCGCACTGATTATGGCGTGGGTGGAAAATTCTGTGTAAACATTTGGAAAATTAAACAATTGAATAACTACGTATAAGTTTATGTTCACCGATAAAAATCGGGGAACATAATATAAAATATTCACGACTGAAAAACCACGAAAACGTGGTTTTTGATTATTATCACCATGATTATTTTAAGTTTTAATTGAGAATTCCCTACCGACACGGTTCAAACTTATTTCCGTGGGATTTCCTACCCCAATTATTAGACCCTTTAGAATGACGAAATAAGCAATAATAATTAGCTTGGATCAAATTAACTTGGAATTTCCACCTTAATACCCTTTTTTCTTTAAATGTCACTGTTAGGTCCAACCTGTATATAACTGTTACGTATCTTTACTTACCCATAATAAGTACGAGTATGTACAACTTTATCCATAATATATAGTTTCTAGTTCCATAATATAAGTTTTTTTTTATGCCAGATAGGTAAGCATTTGGATGCTATCTCACCTAATGATGCGTCTGAAGATGTCGCATGCTTACCTAGAAGACACCTATTTACTCTAGACTTGAGAACTCCCAGATTATACTGTTCTGGGAACACAAACGCGGGCAGTGGGTTTCCAAATTACTTATGTATATATGTACATATATATAATTCTCAGGAAGGATGTCCTATATATATATATCCGAACGGAACATGCATATCCTATTCATTTCCACATTATTATGTACTCTTTAGATAATTACTAGGACATAGCGTAGGTAGCCTATGCCTACGTTTTTAACCCTGTCATTGCCAGTGGGAAAAAAATCATCGTAGAGGATATTTTATAAAGGGACAATTTCGTCTTCTTAATTATATTATTTACTAGCCGTGCCCCGCGGCTTCGCTATTATCAAGTCAAAAAGTAGCCTATGTGATAATCCTAGGTATAAGGAATGTACATTCCAAATTTCATCCAAATCCATTCGGCCGTTATATCGTGAAGAAGCAACAAGCTTAATTACACACAAATTTTCGGATTTATAATATAAGTAGGATTAGTAAGATATATCTTGGGAGCAATCTGTGCAAAAGATGGTTTTATTACAGCTGACACACATACACATACATCATCATTGTCAACAGGTGAGATAGTAATGAAACGCTGGCTGATCTAACTTTTTTTTTATGCAGAACAGGAAAGCATTTGACGACTATCTCACGTGATGGAAAGTGATGATGCTTGATTCACTCGAAGCTTGAAGACTCCCAGATTATACCGTTCGGGGAACAAAGACGCAGGCAATGAGTTCCACTTCTTACTTTATCTATTTTAATGGATATCTGAATCTATACAAAATAATAATCAATTGCAGTCTATATGAAGGATCATATATGCGGCATACTCGTATATATTAAATCTCGACATATTTAAAAAACATAAATAAACAATTTCACACTCATAGCCTCACACTTGGTTCAATGACTTGTGTCGTGGGTGCCGTAAACATTCACATCACACAATTACACATATTTGACTGTATTTAGAGTTTCGTGCCTCAAAAGTAAAAAACGAAACCCTTATAGGATCAATTTGTTGTTTGTCTGTCTGTCTGTCAAGACCCTTTTTCTCAGGAACGCGTGGAGGTATCAAGAAGAAATTCATATCAAATACTCAGGTTTACTGTCCCTTGGAGCTGTGAAAAAAATCAAACTTCTAAGCCAACGTAATCAAAAGATACAGCCTTATATGCTGAAAATTTTCGACACTCGCAAGGGAATCAAAACCTTCAGGGTACTTCCCGTGAACTCAGAATCTTGAAATTTGGTATGAAGTAAAGTCTTATATCACATCTAAAGGAAAAATTGCTAGCACAGATAAAGGAAAAATTGCGAAAAGCATACATTTTTAGTTACATAATATAATAAAAATATTTGTAATAATTTTAAACTTAACTCAACTTTTTATTTTAACCCCTTCCTTCATGAACGCGTATTAGAGGTATTAATTTTTATTCATATCAAACACTTTAAGCTGTAACAAAATCAAACTTCTATGTCGCACAATCAAAAGAAACAGCAATTTAATTTACTTAAATACCTACAGGTTTGTACTGAACCCTCGGTGCGCGAGTCCGACTCGCACTTGGCTGGTTTTTATTTTATGTGTTCATAATAATTATGAACACATAAAATAAAAACCAGCCATTATTACAATAAGGTTTGTATGAAATATTTTTTGGAAAACAGATTACGTTTAAACTAATTTTTTTTTTTCTGTGATTATATATTTTACCTGCAGAGCTCGCTTGTCTTCAAAACACTTGTCCTTGAAACCTGAGACTTCTTTAATAAACAAAACAGCATTCCTAACAGATATTGGTATGTCCTTGTAGATATAATCATCCACTTTCAAGCTTATTTGCATCAGCCTTGAGGTTATTAATGTCTTCTGAAAAAAAAATGAAATAGGTAATTATGGGGGCGATAAGCTCTGATGCCTTGCTTGCGCTGTATTGTACATTTCCCACTGGCTGCAACTACCCAGCCATAAGAGCTGGTTAGTTGCAGCCAGTGGGAAGCGTAGCGTAGGATGGCTCTGGGTCGCCGACTGCGAGCTGTTCCAAAATAGGAATTTGAGATGTTATTTAACAGTGTAGTATTTAACAGTAACACGACAGTGGTCTCGAATATGTATGAGTAGTAAACACACCTACTTATATTAAAATTATATAATTAATTAATAATGTTATAATGAGGTGAAGCAATAGTATGATTGTTGTTGTGAGTTTGTTCGATTACAAAACAATTATGTACATTGATTACGTAAAATTCAATTGATACCTGTTTATTAATGACTGAACATTTAGAGTTCTTTCGTCGTGCCATATTTTTCGTTTTCTAGGATGCAGCTCACTCAAGACCTAATAAATTACGTTACTGGTTTATTGTACCTACTTGGTATATGTAATTTCTAATAACCTACCTGATGTTTTTGTAATCATATCGTGTTTTTCTGTTTCCCGCCTTTTTTGGTCGTTTTTTTTATACACCAATTTTGGCTCTTCATGTCGTTAAGATTAGGATAATCTTTAGCATTGTAGCTTGTTCCAAAAAACAAAAAAAAATGTTCTTTGAGTCAATTCCTATAATAATAATGTAGGTACCTATTAAAATAGGTTGCTCGTATATTGAGCCTGTTTTCTGAAATTATGGCGTGAGATGTTGCGAGGACTTGGAAAAAAGTGCCAAAAAAAGAATATATTAATTAAATGGCAAAAACTGCTGGCTTTAAATGTTTACTAGGCATTAGCAAATCCTGCAATTTACAGATAAAGTTATCCGTTATCGAGAGGATGAATTCAGCATGTATCCTGTCTTATTTATTAGAGATAAGGTATTTATAATACCACATAACGATTCGGGAATCAGTGCGATTCAGCGTCTACTAGTGTGAACTGGTATTAAAAAATCAATTAAAATTTAAATCAACTGAATATTTTTAAACGTCCCGTTACGGGACAAAAGTTATTATTTTATTTTGCCGCTACTTATTAATCTTTGAATGAATGGATTAAAAGTATAATCAAAATGTTTTGGTTTACGCAAGCATTTATATTGCTCTACGCAATATATTTGTGCGAAGCTGGATATGGGAGCCCGATGTACTATGTCACCACGGCATCTGAAGCGTGAGTATTTTTTCATGTTATTTTAGGAAACGGTAGGTATATTCAGTAGTCCATTTATTTACGTCTATAATATATGTATGTATTACCGTACTTAAATTCGTTGTACTACTCCACATTTTTCACGCCAGCTACTTTTTATGGTGTACTTTCTACCGTGATGGATAGTGAATATTTAGGTAACTATATGGTCAATATACCAATATATATAATATAAAATATCAATTTACCTATTATATCTAAGGTCTACCTATATACTTTTTAGGTAAGTACTAAATTGGTTTTGGTCAAAATTGGCGCGAAAGTGAAGAAATGTCGTTGTTGATTTTGTTATTTTCCTAAACTTGTGAAACTTCTAGTTTTAAAGTGAAAATGGTGGATTATTAACCTATAATACTTAACGAAAAACGAGATTTTCACTTTCGCTCCAAAACTCCAATAGAAGTTGTGTAAAGTTCTACCTCTTTAATAGGACATGCTTTACCATCTTTTATCATTTGTTAACGATTGCAGATATTCACGTAATTATCTCATCGATTTGTATACAATCCTTTAGAACACAGACATATGACACCCAATGGTAAATTGCTTGACCACGAATATTACATTATATTAAATATATATACAACTAGCCTACCTGTCGCATTGCCAGTATTTGACGGCATCATAGGTTATACATTGGAAAATGATATTGATGTAAAAATTATAATTCACTATTTAAGTATCACCGGTATGAACTGTCCGTTGGCTTAGTCTTCTAATCAGCGGGTAACGGGTTCGATTCCCGGTGGATACACAAGTTTTCTCCCCAAAGGGAAATTTGTGTTAGTAGGTGTGATTGTATGTGTTATATGAAGGTTTCTGTGTGGTTCTGTGAGTGAAAGCGTTTGGTTGATGTTATTAGTAATATTAATTATTTTTGACGAAGCGTTTTGCCTCCACATCCATTATGCGAACTGCAAAAGAATGGAATTCCTTATCTGAATCTGTGTTCCCTGATATAAACAATATGGGAGTCTTTAAGACGGGAGTGAATAGGCATCTTCTAGGCAAACGTGCTCCATCGTCGACCGCTTCATCACTTACCATCAGGTGAGATGGCGGTCAAACGTTTGCATATCTTGAAAAAAATAAATATTGAAAGTTGCATTTGGGCCTATATCTAACTCCTCTACTTGCAGTGAGCAATCTGACGTGCAAGCGCCTTCATACGTGCCTCCCTACGCAAGGAACCGTCAGTACACCAAGACCGGGTCCAACGGCTACCAGGGCACCAAAACTTACAGCGGCACGAAATCGTATAGCGGTACCAAAACGGCCTATAGCGGTACCAAAACGTCATACAGCGGTACCAAGAACGCCTACGGAGGTACTAACAATGGGTACTCCCAAACCGGTGCGCCATCGAGGTACAGCGAAACGAAGCAGTGGTATACTGACACTAACGCTCAGTAAGTTGGTCTCTTAAATTTTATATGAAGTTTAGTAGTAGGTAGAGTCATGGTTAACTTCTTATCTGGAAGCTTAATTTAGAAGTGTTATTTATTTAGGTGTAGAGGGTATAAAACTATTCTTGTTTACTTTTTTAACGACTGTCCAGAGTTTGTAGAGCTTGATAAGTACGCTGAGCATAGTATTGAAACTGGTCTCAACTCTCATTGATGGATTCCTATGATGGTTGATAGTCGTAAGCTGATTGAATTTGGTAAGTTCTTACTGTTAGCCTGGACATGTAAAAAGACCTTGATGAATTTCATGACGATGTTATACTTTAAGCTCGTGGTGAATTTGGTCCTTCAACCGCTCAAACGCCAATCTACATTACTAACACTAATTACTATAGCTTTGATTTTTAAGAGATAATTTTTTTTACTATTTAATTTTGGCTTCGCAATGTTGTGCATTTAGCTAGTGTCAAGTTTTAATATATTTTAAGTGTATGTTTTTCATATTAAAAATCCTGTCACAAGTCAAAGTCAAGTAAAAGAGTCAAGGTCCAGTCATAGTCAAGTCATGCCCTAGTAAAGTGGTAGAAACTTTACTAGAACTTCTATTGGAGTTTTGGAGCGAAGGCGAAAATCACGTTTTTCAACTTTGTATGAATTGCCTACACTTTGCACGTTTACTAAGTATGAACGGTTAATATTCCACTATTATTACATATTAACACTCAAAGAATCACAGGTTTTGGAAAATTATACAAAATCATCAACGCTATTTTTTCACTTTCGCGGATAAACTCTAGAGTTCTAGTTTTTTGTTGAAAAATCTTTCTACGACTTTTGTAACATATACTGCCCTCCTAATTGAGACAACCGTAACTCGGTTTTTTGACCAAAATGACTTAATACTTGATTCGGAATCAGCGTGGCGAGATCTACAATGTTCTCTTTGACGGTTTTTTCGTAAAACCTACACAAACAAAGATAATATTAGCCATAACCACTGTAACTGGTTATTTTTGTGTTCGTTCCTAGGCATAAATACCGTACGATCCCTTACGGTTCTTACGCTTATCGTCTATGTACGCGCTTAATCATGCACCAAAATGTAATCCTATATATAAACACCGTAAGATGTTATACGGCGGATATGTTTTGTAAACGAAAAGTTGAAGAAACAATATTCCTAGGTAACCAACCGTAAGAGCAGACTTACGCCTGTTTTAACTAGTATCATTGTAGACGCGGGAGGTGAGGTATGTGCAAGCGGGGGTATTTTTTACCGAGTTTAAAAATATGAGGAGGTTCTCAATTCGACTGTTTGTTTCGACTTTCGTTTTACCTCATATGTAACTGGTTTCTCAGTGAACCGATTTTGAGGATTCTTTTTTTATTTGAAAGCTAGTGCTTTCTATGTGGTCCAATTTAAATTCGATTAGGCACTGACTAATAGTTTTTGAGTTATCCTCAATAATGCGTATTTAATTCATTTTAATCTGAACAAGGGTTCCGAAGATAAAGCGGTGAAGTCGATTTTTAAACTTCGTTTGCGCGTTGTCGATGTCTAGATCGACATTTTTTTCGAGCTCATTTGGAAGGAGTAATCTGTGTTCGGAAGCCATCTTTCAGATGAATGCGAGTCTTAACTAATAATAAAAATAAAAATACTATTGGCATTTATTTATTGGTATAAATAAATGTAATTATCATTATGTATTAAATAATTTAATAGTTCATAATGTGCGTAAGTTTTTATCAAATTAACTTTGCTTGCGTTTAAATTATATCACACATATAATTATATGCATATTCTCTGAGAATTTTGAGTTATCGCTTGAATGGTTTAGAAGAATAGATATCCGAAAAGAGATACAATAACGTCTTTAAATTTTTCGGGTTGTTGTTTTGAAAGATGATTTGATATTTTCAAAGCCGTAACGAATTCAGTGCATTATAATAATTAAGTAAAGTGCAGAGCCTAAGGTCCATTACAAAAGTATATCTAAATATCATATACTAACACAATAATAACTTCTAGCTGGTTATGAAAATATTCTGCAATTTCTATAAAATAAACGGATTAGCGATTTTTCACTTTAAAAAAACTTTGTTAAAGTAATGGATGTATCATATTTTAATAACTATCGAGATTATTCCTCACAAACAAACTCCATAAGAATGAACAGCGAACTTACTTAAAAAATATTATGGCCATGAAAGTAGAACGGGAATCTTTTACGCTCAAGTATAAAACTAATCTCGGTGTTGATAATTTTGAAGATTCAATGGGTTTTCTTTAAACGAAAATTGCCAAAACGCGATCTTTTCCTGAAACTCCACATTATGTAGCATGAGTAGCTGTCGAAAGGAAAACAGATATTATAAACAAACTAGTACCACTAATGCCGGAAAATAGGAGGAGTTTCTGGTATAGTTTACCAACTTATTCCTCTAACGCTCAAGGGGATTTAATAAATGAAAACTAAAAATTTTCATAAAATGTGATGTTAGAAATAGATATAAACAATAAATTTGCCGTTCCTATTAGTTATTTTTACAATTTTTGAATGAATAATTGTAAAAATATAGAGACTGAATAATTATAAATATAACACCTTGTAAAGTGTGTTGACTGACCAAAGGTTGTTATAATTTTAGGTAAGATTTACTACTACTTTTAAAGTGCCATACAACTAAATTTATAAGTAGGTACTTATTTTGAAAAAGCATATTATGCAAAATATGTTTTTTGATGAATAATTGTTAAAAACAATTATTTTCTTTCATAACATCTAAGTTAATTTCATTAAAATTGTTGTTTTACTTATATATATTATATAGATCTTTCCATTTTCAATCGTAAATTACCACCTTGTCATGAAGCGTAAATTTCAGTTTATAGTAACTTACCGTTCTAATGACTAGTAAATCTTGATTAATTTTAATTTATTGCACACCGTAAGAAAATTACTAGACATAAGAACGGTAACTATCTTACATATGGTGGTTAAGCTTAGGATAAGGACATCATAAGGTTTTATTACACTAGGCATACAGATTATTTCCTCAATTAAAATAAAAGTATTAAAGTTATCACAATATATTAAACACTGTAAAAAAGGAAACCATTTATACTATACACCAAAATAATTATACATCAACATATTGTAAAACTGCGACGCTAATCACTAATTCAAGTTTAAAAACTTTAGGCGCGATTATCTCGAAACTATACTACACGGACTTACGGTTGACTCAATTTGGGGGGCAGTATAGTTCAAGCTAAATATCTACCTGTTCATGCTTTGTGCAAAATTAGACTACTTTGGCGTGTACTTTCATAACATATTTTTCATATATTTGTGTAGATACCATATCTTCTATGAATTATAGAAGAATTCTAGTCAGAACTTCGTTACCAAGTTTTTGGGTCCCAGTGTTCGGTGATGTATAAATGATTGTTTACTATTCCAGGCCCAATTACAACGCTTTCGTAGACAACGCCAATCAACCCTATCAACGTAAGTTTATAGCAAATAATGGAATAATATTATGTTACCAGATAGTTATATTATATCAAGTAATTTTTATTGGAAGAAACTGAATCTCACAACACAAGGATGCCTAGTGTGAGATACATTGGTCAGTATAATAACTGTTGCTGTCATTTTGAACCAATTCCTTAATGTCCTATTATTTGTGTATTATTTTATTTTTATTTATTTATTTATTTAAGAAACACCAAGAGTAGGTATACATATTACACATTACAATTAATATAACATTTTATAAGGCTATGACATATATCATAGTATATGTTCTGATACATATACCTTTTACAGGTGTTTACAACATTCATAGATTTGTAAGTGGCGTATTATAAATGTAATAGCAGTCAAAACGAGAGTCTATGAGAAAAAAAAGAAATTCAAGTTATAAAACTGATGAACTACTCACTAGCGGATCCGCCTTCTATGCAGCGGGTTTCGGGTTCGATTCCTGACTGAAGTGTTCTCCCCAAAGGGAAATTGTGTTTCTGGTTCTGGGTGTGATGTAATCCGTTAGCTACTGCAATTAAAGTTTTAAAGGCCCTAATAATTTATTAAAGTTTCAACTTCGGTGATAAACACTATAGGTACCTGATCTCGTTACTCTGATATTATAAATGCGAAAGTTTGTAAGTGTGTGTTAGTAAATTTGTTACTCCTTCAAAGACAGAAAATTATGATATTTGTAACGGAGATAGCTAATACTCTGAATGAACGCATATGTTTTTAAATGCGTTTAACTTCACGGGGTGTAGCAAATTTTTTTTATTTTTTTTTATTTGTGACATGCTAGTGTTTGACCACTATCTCACCTAATGGTAAGTGACGATGTGATCGAAGCTGTTAAACACACTAGACCTGGAATACGCAGGCTCTCAAGGATAACTGCCGGAACACCGTATTTGGCTTGGCGGCAGACTTTCAACTTGATGGTGGTAAGCTACTTTGGTAGCAAGCCAGGCGAGCAACTCACAAAATGCTCTACCACCTCTATATAAAAAATATTTCAGAAAGCGGCGCTGGCGTCGCGTCCTCATTCATTATTATCAAAAGGTTTCGTCATAAATTCTTATTCGACCTCTAACTGGATACCAACAGTCTAAAAATAGGACAACCATGACACAAACTGCATTATCGATGCATTTATCAATGACATTGTCTAACATTTAGGTCGCGTATTCGCAAATCGGCAGGACGTCGCGTTTGGATCGCGTTTCCGTTAGTCGTATGTGTGATAGGCGCCTACGCGTGCGATAATCGCCTAGGTCCTATCAATATCAACATAAGCTCAAGTTTTTTGAACTAAAACTGATTTTGCCGTCGATTCCAAAATCCTTCATTCGATTTAGATTAAATCTATGTAATGTACTAACTCAAACAAAAAAACTTACAAATTGGTTAGTGTATACGAGGACACATATTAAAAAAATGAAGGAATATATGCACTATTCAGTCGAATATAGAATCTCCTCTTATTTCGGGAAGCCGATAAAAAAATGCGAAATTGTATTTAACAACCTCTTGCACCTAAGCCTCATTTGATTATTTCTAATGTTTTTATATCTCTTAAGTGTTTGACTACTGTAACATCTGCATCACTGTAATAATAATATCTCGCTCATATTAAATTGTAGATGTAGTTAATAAGGATAGAAAATTATATGATCTAAGAATCTTTCGAATATTTTGGCAAGAAAATATCTCTGGTCAATAGTTATTCTACATCTTTCTCATCCAATAGGTCCAGTAAAGGTTTGTTTGCGAAAACTAGTTTTTTTAATGCTAAATAGGCTAGCATTGGACCACTGTCTCACCTGATGGAAAGTGATGATGTGACATGCTTCCCTAGAAGCTACCTATTCACTCTTGACTTGAAGACTCCCAGATATACCGTTCGAGGAACAAAGTCGAGGGCAATGAGTTTCACTCCTTCGCAGTACGGATGATAAAAGTAGAAGCGAAACGCTTTGAGCAAACAGGAGGTATGTCAACCATACATGGATAACGTTTGTCTTGTTGTCAGATGGTAAAACGGGAATAATAGAATTAACTCGTGTAATTCCTGCGCACACTCCAAAATGTAAACGGTAGAATACCGATAGGCTTCCGACCTTACGTCGGTGACCGAGACTGCAATTTAGACTCGACTAGCTTATCATCGCAAATGAGTCTTGTTGCACACTGGTCGATGGACTCAAAAGCTTCAAGCTGATACTTAGCGGATCCATCCCACAGGTGGCCGCAGTACTCCTTACACGATCGGATATATGTGTGGAGAAAGTAAGCAATCAAAAAAAGTTAGCATGTACGCTCGTGATGACATCTGTTATCTGCATCTACGTAATCTTGAAGACCCCAGCCTCTCAACTATTTTTATGTATTTATTCTTTATTGCACAACAAAAACAATGTACAATTGGAGGACTTAATGCTAAGAGCATTTTCTACCAGTCATCCAGCAATGGTAGGAACAAAAGTAAAGCGTGCATCAGAACTATCTGTGTTCTAGTGGATACAGGCATAAGGAAAATTCTCTTAAGTACTCTAAGGTACCTTCTAGGCAAGCTTGCTAAATCTTCCTACGCATCATCACGTTCCACCAGGTGAGATTGTGGTTAAATGCTTGCCTATCGGGTATAAAAAAATAAAAATAAAACTCGAGGTTGTGTTACGCATCCTTATACAATAATCATCAAACATTCCATATATAATAATATATGGAATGCTTCCATACTATTATCTGTTTTGCGAATCCGCTGTTAATCATATCCTTTGAGTTTTGTGTAATTCGATTCACTAAATTGTTTGAGCTGTAAAATATGAAATATTAATTTATTACCCGTGCCCCGCCGCTTCGTTCACATTTACCATGTTAAAAAGTAGATAGGCTACTTTTTAAAGTGTTATTCCTAGGTATAAGCTAATTTCAAATTTCAGTTTTTTATGAAAAAGTTTTATAATATTAGTGTGATGTGACTTTACGTTATCTTGTAAGATACCAAATCCTTAACGTCGATACGTATTACCGTTTTATTATAATTAACCCAGTTCAGTTCGCTGTTAAGTCTCATACTCGCTATTACATCATGTTATTCCAATCTGGACTCTTAGAAAAAAACAAACCAAAACCTAAAAATTTACAAACGTTTGTTTCCAACAGCAAAATGCTCGCCAGAGTGCAAGAACTCGGGTATATGCGTGGATACCAATACCTGCCAGTGCCCTGCCAACTACCACGGCAGGTTCTGCGAGTTTGAGAAGAAGCCCTGCCTGAACTACCCGCCTCTGCCTATGAATAGCATGAGGAAATGCTCATCTGAGTAAGTATATATACATTACTATGTACTGTATATTCTGCTACATCATACTAGGCGTAAGTAAAACATGTTGTTTGGTGGTATCTTTAGGCATGACTATGTGAATATTTTTTTATTTCTTAAAGCCTTGTCAAGTCATACGGCAAGATTTGTAAGCTAGATAAGTACTCCGGACATACAATACACATACAGGATAGTCAAACAAGGATGCTTACTATTCAGCATCGTCACTTAACATCAGGTGAGATAGTGGTCAAATGTTTGCCTATAATGAAAAAAAAAATGTGGCATTTTACGTGGAAGAATACTATATAATATGTAACTACTTAACGCACGTCTGTGTACAACAGTATCCTCTTCTAGAACACCGTTTAGTGTTTGACACCAAATTTTCACTTGAAGATAAACTGTAACGTTGTAGGTAGAATGAAAGCCGACCCTTAGAAAATACCATACCCCTGAAACAAAAGATGTAGTTAACATACCATAGGACTCCACGAACCCATGTATCCACTGTTATCCATCTGATAATTTGGGTTTCTTTAGCCTGTTCTGATGGTACCCGCAGGATGAGATGGAGACTTGGGTGAACCTATGTTACCGCCGGGTTCACACAAAATAAACGACGGATATTATACTTTTCAGTGTTAGTCCATAATGTAACGTAACTATCAGAAGAGGTCATCGTATATGTCCGAAACTCGTCCGGAGCATTTTCTTCCGACAATAAATCAGGAGTGAGTGGTTTAGATTACAATAATGAATAACTATTACGTTAGTTTACATACTTAGATGCACACAACATTTACTGAAATGCTGTCGTCTCGAGAATGATGTCCAATATTCTTTTCAGAGACAATAACAGTTTAATTATATAATATTCACCTCTTCTCCAGACAATGCACAATAACTTGCATGGATGGGCACAAGTTCATCGACGGTTCAACAGTGGCCAACATGCGTTGCGTCGATGGCCAATGGACACCATCTCGAGCTGATTTCTCCACCATCCCCGACTGCCAGCCCGAGTGTGACCCTCCCTGCTTGAACGGTGGCGTGTGCCTCGCCCTCAATACTTGCAACTGCCCAGCGGCTTATAGAGGACCTCAGTGCCAATACTGTAAGTACTGTCTATTCTACATTTCAAGCTGACTTCTCTACAATCTTTGCCTCTATACGCAAGAGCGATGATTCATAATTGAACTGGCGCTTGTCCTACGCCCTGAATAAATCCAACTACCCTACATATCTGCTAAACTGTTACTTCTTCAACAGCAAAATTTTTAGCATTCCCGTGTGCTAGATAAAGTTCCTTAGAATTTAAACAAAGGCAAGACGAGCCGCAGCATTCAAGCAGATGTCTATATCCTACTAGCGATTCGCCCCGGCTTCGCCCTGGTCCAAATTCAGGCAGATGAAAAAAAAAATTACATACAAACCTTGTCCTGACAATAACGAACACAACAAAAAAGAATTATCCAAATCGTTCTAACAGTTCTTGAGTTTTGTGAGACTAACGCAAAACAATTGACTTGGAAAATGAATAAATAAGTAATCTCGGGGTACGGTTAGATATTTATTCGAATATAGTATAATATAGACACCAACACCCAAAGGCGACATTTAGAAACCGGTGCTCTCAGCTAGTGCTGCAGCAAATAATCATTGAACTGTATCATAATGCTCTATCTACATACAAAATCAGAAAATCTTGGATTAACACGATTTCAAGCCTTATTGATACTAACTTTGGCTGTGCCTGATAAATATTTGAGGACTCGTCGGCACAAACTGATAAGTCACCCCGTGTGTAAGAGCGTGCGTACTAGGTAAGCTTGCACCAATATCGTGAGCGTTGCGCCTACTCAATGCTATGCTTGATTTATTTAACTGCTGGCTTAACGAACTACACAGTGCGGCTATAGATAAAGCACTATGTTTGTTTCATTTTGAAGTAATATTATAAATATGCGTTTTGTTTTATGCAGTTATAGTAATTTAAGTTGCTAATTTCCTTAGTTAATAAGATTTTTGTGAATAACCTTGGGTGAATTGGAAGTCAGTAATGCCCACCCTCGACATGTTTTCTAAAATAAATAACGAATACTTTTCGAGTATGCATTTGACACCTCGGTCGATGATTTCGTTTGTGCAGCGGTGAGCGTGTGCGACGTCCGCAAGCTGGCGTTCAACGGCGGGTACAAGTGCTTCGGCGACGGCGAGAAGTTCAGCTGCCGGCTGTCGTGTCCGGCCGGCGCCGGCTACAGCTCGCCGCCCGCGCCGCTCTACTCCTGCCTCTACTCCGCCGGCACCTTCCAGCCGCAGCCCATCCCGCACTGCGTCTTCAGTCAGTATTCCATTTTTTTTTTTGTTATTTTTCTTAGCTACCTGTTGCTTTTGTTTTTGCTACAATTTTCTTTACATTTTATCTAGATATCTAATTGGCTGTCCATTCTGCATTCGCAGTTATATCTCATGATTGAGAAGCGATGGCATTTGGTCAGGAGGTGTTCGACCGTTTGCATAGAGTCGTTACCGCAAGTGCAGAATGGAGAGTCGTTTAACTTAAATCTATATAAATAATATCTGTTGCCACCATGCCATGTGAAGAGATGTGACAACAGTATATTTATTTTTATCGTACTTAAAATAGTGTAAGCTGTTCTGACGTCTGGGACGAATTTTCGGGTATCTCCAGTAGCAGCGGTGGTGAAAGTGTTTTGCCAAGCTTTAAGGGTGGAATCTCTGGTAGAGCTCTTCGCGTACGACAAGGGGCATCTAGCATAAGCTCCCTTTTGCTTATTTTTCAACGCTGCGTTTTTGGAAAGTTTGTCTGCTCTTTCATTTCCAGTTATGCCGACGTGGGCTTATCCTTCACCCCTGGGAAGGAAAGGAAGTGCTAGGAATTTACCCCCCCACAACAAAAAATAAGTTTGATGTATTTATTAACATTTTCAGATGATGTCGTTGTGATTCAACCTACCAACACCTACAATAACGTAAGTTAAATTAGCCAATATTAATAAGGGCTGTAGACTATTTATGATAATAATAATAAAAAGTAATAACTTTATAGACATAATTAGTAAGCATGTCGTTAATATTGAATCCATAGGCTCCTGAACTAGTTATAAACTGTGTTTCTGGAGTCAGTGGCTACTCCCATAATTATGTTTTGAATTAAATTATGCCTAAAATATTTTTATAGTTATGTTATGGTTTTCAAACATTCGTTGTGGTGGTACAAAACTGCTCATTTAAAGACTTTCTGTTGTTAGACATTTCTATTGCTGAATGCTCCACAAAGACTGACGTCTCCAACATGGCACGACCATAAATATCATAGATGTGGTTTGACCGCACATATACCTATTACCTTTCCCACAGTCAAAGCTTAGCGAAATTCGTTATAGAGTTCATGCTTCTATTTAAAAAGACCAAATAATACCTTATGCAAAGATTTAAGCCCGTACCCCTTTGCAGAGCTACTACTCCATCCATACTGAAGCAGAGTCCTCACGTGAAGATACCTCCATCTCAAGCCAGCACAGCAGCAGCCACGGCCATTATGGGATGTCGGTTGGGGGATCAGTGAAGGTGGTGGTACAAGATCTGGTGCCTAAGGGAGGAACTTGCTTGACCTGGGCCGGTGTGCACTACAAGACCTTTGATGGGAAGCTTTACACGTAAGTTGTAGTTTGTAAGGTTTGTGACGTCATTAGCAGCTTTTAGTCCACAGACTTATAAAAGACAAAAGAGATGAGGCCAAGGTAAAAAAAAATAGTCGGTCAATTAGATTAATAAAAATTATCGAACGTATGTTTTTTTATTTAACAAATTAATCGAAATTGACAATGATAAAAAGCGACAAAGTTCGGAAGTGGGGGCTTGTGACGTCACGTCAGTAGAAACTGTACTGAGGCGTGATATTGCGCAGAATTTAACGCTTATATCTTCATTTTTGTTTATATTTTTTGTGTTCAATATTTTTTGTTAATGTTAATAACGGATTTAATAAAAATTTTCAGGCATCTATTTATTTATTTATTGATAATTAGAACGGCCAGAACCACTAACACTAATTAACTCAATATTGCATCGTTAGTTAGAACATTTATAAATTATCGGTAAACTTAAAATCCTACTATCCTACTAATATTATAAATCCGAAAGTTTGTGTGTAAGTAAGTATGTTTGTTGCCTCTTCACGCTTTAACGGCTGAACGGATTTGGATGAAATTTGGAATGTACATAGCTTATACCTAGGATTAACATATAGGCTACTTTTTAACTTGATAATAGCGGGCGAAGCCGCGGGGCATGGCTAGTTAAAAATAATAATATCAGTAAAATTATATAAGAATTGAATTATTTGACTTACATATAATGTGATAAATTAAATACAAATATGTCATTAAATAATCAACGCGTCTCAAAGAATTTCTGACAGACACATAAAATGTCCTTCCTTCCGTCCGCAAAAAAGTCGAAGTCAGGATACGCTTCCAAAAGCGCGGTAATTGCAGACATATATTAGGTATCGGCGAGTACGCGCGCGACACTGTGCGACTCGATATGCATAGTTTTTTACGAAACCAATTTTTTCCAGTTTCCAGTCCCCTTGCCAGCACACGTTAGTTCGCGACACAAAAGAACACAAGTACACAGTGGCTATACAACAAAAGAGCTGTAAGCGTCAGGGGTACTGCCCTAGCGAACTCACCGTGTACTTGGAAGATAAGCCCTACACGCTATCTACTGGAGGTAAGGAAACTTGGGTCTTTCTTCTTCAGCAGGAACAGAGGTATAGGTCACCATCGAGATAGGAAACAAACCTACGATTACTTTAGCTACATAATCCTTGGCTTTCACATATCCTCCTCAAGGAATGCTAATTGTCAATTATTTTGACAAATAAAAACACAGAGAGCCCTCTGGTGGATAAGCTATTATCATTTAGGAATGTTGAAAAAGGCGCCGCCGAGTTTCTTACCAGTTTCTTTTTTAATTCTAGATACGCAATCTTTTGACCACTATCTCACCTGATGGTAGATGTGGTCGACGATGGAGCAAGCTTGCAAGGTTCTTCTTGAGATGGCTGTTTTTCGTGAATCTGGCAGTAGACTCATTAAATTTTATGAGCGACCTGTTTGGGAACGATTTTGCATTTAAATTTGAGCTTAACTAAGTTCAAAGTTTGGAAAAGATATTGAGGAGACTTATGATTAAGAAAATATATTTTTCGGGAGCTAGCAAGGCTATAATTCCATTTAATATACGATTGTGTTAAATTATAGAACCTATTTATTAACTTTTGCAATGTTTGCAGAGGACGGCTCAGTGATCTTCCGTAACACAAAGCGCCTAATTCCAATCCCCGCGTCCCTCCCCGGTATTAGAGTATCGATGCCGAATGACTATGTACTTGTCAACTTGGATGCAGCGGGAGTCGCCATCAAGTGGGATACCAATGTAAGTATTTTAACTATTTAGATAACGTCACTCCTTCTCACACAGGGTGGAGTGACCCGGCACGAAGGACCAATTTTTGTGTGTGATCGTGGATGTAGCAAGTTTGGCTAGATTTATATCGACTTTAAGGACAACATAACTAATATCAAACAAAAAAACAAACGCACTCATACATTTAGTACAAGAATAAAGCGCTAGCTATTTTATAAAACCTCGCGTACTTATAATGCATACCTATCGGGAAGAATCTAGCTCATCCTACGTCATGCAAATCATCTATCACAGCAAAAACACGGAAACAAGTAAAACTTGGTTAACAAATGCAATTTATTTCTTTTTCAGAACTTGGTACAAATTGAAGGATCAGTCCTCCTATGGAACAACACCGAAGGTCTCTGCGGGACGCTTGACGGAAACCCAGAGAACGACCTTACCACTAAAGATAAGACAGTGGTCAAAAGCATATCGGTTCTCGCGTCCTCCTGGCAGATAAATAAAATTGGAGGTACGTCACATATACATTTATGGCCCATCATTACCTTTATTATAATCTAAATTAATATCAAGTTCCTTAAAATTTATCAATTGATTTTGGTTATTACAGACATCTGCGAAGCGACTCCATCAGAGACGGCGCCTTGCGCGTCAGGAAAGGCTGACGATGTCGCGAAAGCCACCAAGTTCTGCAACGACGTTATCAGTATGAAGAAGTTCCGCAAATGCTCCAAGGTAAATCAGATAAGGACCTCTGTAAGAAAACTGAAGAGCTGGAAAAATTATAACACCTACAATTATTGACTTATATATTTCCTTTCTTTATTTTACTAGCTTTTGGATCTAAGGGAACCAGAAATACAATCTAACTATTTACCAGCGCAGCAGCAGTGTAGGTATAAGGTATACTTGAGTATGGGCTGTTCCGAATCAGGCCTTTGCTAGTTTGTACTAATTTAGAACTTGTATAACTTTTACCTCCATCCCTATCATTACAAGTTGACCCTCTTCGACTTCACGCGGTAATTTATTTTAGTGTTGTCGCCTTCTCTATCGAGGCTCGTTCCATATCTTTGCAAATAGTTTTCCACTAAGAGGCTTATGTTGTAGACCAAATCCCGAAATAGACGTTTTAGTAATATTTTTTTCTTCTAGGCCATGGACGTCCTGCAGTTCCTAGAAACATGCAAATGGGATTACTGTGCGTGCGCCTCGACATTGAGTAAGTATAAGAACGAGTTGCAAAATATATTTATAATAAATACACGTGCATCGTGTCTATCAAAGAAAATAATGCATTGAAATCAAGTAATCCGTTCGTTACTTTCGATGCAACAGTACACAAATAGAAACAGTCAGGCAAATGATTTTAAACAAAACAGTCCTGTTATTTAATCGTGAGTTAATAAATTATGCAAGTTACTAGTCCGATATACTTACTTAATATTTAATTTGGATCATTCCAACATTATCAATGGATATGAAATGATAGATGTTCTTTGTTATAGATCCAGAGGAATGTGCTTGCAAAGCAATCTCCGTATACGCAAAAGAGTGTTTGAGGCACGGCGTGGAAGAAATGAAGAACTGGCGCGATGCAGATACCTGCCGTAAGTATAAGTGACTCTTTTCACATGTTGATTAATTTACTGCTACAATTCCATTACTATTACAGTTCTTTCATTGTAAGAAGAAGAAAGGTACGGCTCAGCCGTCGGGCCGATTGTTACTTGCAAAACAATATTCAAATACACGTCGCTTTGTTAAAAATAAATCTAACAGAAAGATTGATGTTTATGAAACAAACATGCATATTTTTTGTACCATGTAAATTATAAAATAATTATATCGAGATTGTTTATTTTTAATTAATAACTTCAAATGCTTGAACAAATAGTATTTCGCTTTATTTATCTAGTATGATTAAGGCAAATGTATGGAATCTTGGGAAGATAGACAGCACTACAAAATGCTCTGTTCAGATTAATTTCATCGTGATATTACCTTTACAGAAAACTCAAGCTTGTTGTAAGGTTTAAAGCTATGACACTTCTGTCTGTACCTACTGTCATTGCTATTTATTTGACTCTGGTTCTAGAGTAATATATACCATGACATATCACCATATACCTCATTCTTCCACAGCAATGTCTTGCCCCGACGGCAGACTTTACAAGTCATGCGGTCCGGACGCGCAGCCTAGCTGTGCCTTCCCGCAGGCCCCCGCGTTAGCTAATAACTCCGCCTGCGTAGAAGGATGCTTCTGTCCTGAAGGTCTACTTCTTGAGGCAGGGAAGTGTGTTCCGAAGCAGCAGTGTCCTTGTAGACTGAGGAACAAGAGCTTCCCTCCAGGCCATGTCATCAATAAGGACTGTAATACTTGGTAAGTTGTTTTGACTCGCTTTGACTTTTAAGTCTACTTTTAGAAGTATTTTTTTATGTTTATGACAGATAGTTAAGAATTTGGCCGCTATCTCACCTGATGGAAAGTGAAGATAATAATATGTAGTATAATAGAGAAGTGTGTTCCAAGGCAGCAGAGTTCTTGCAAAATAAGAATTAAGAGATTGCCTTCTACCTGTGGTTAAGCAAGGACATGAATGCTTGGTCATTTTTATTTACTCCTGTTCGGATGGATAACTTCTGGAAGCAGACAAGTATGTTCCAAAGGAGAAGTATTCCTGCAAACTTTTAAACAAAATCTTCTCTCCAGGCAGTATGTTTAACAATTATCTGAAATGATCTGCTGAATAAATAAATCTAAAATCTGGGTACAAATTGTCCTTAAGAATCAGCTGCATTTGGATATGACTCCTTGGTGGTCATTTTTATTGTCTTAATGAATTGAGCTTGCATACTCTTCTATGCTACTATTAGTTTTCTGTGATGCATACTCGAATGAGTCCAGACGATGTTTAGAATCTAAGCAGCTGGAATTTTGCCGCGAAAGTGCAAAAATAGCGTTGTAAATTTTGTATTATTTTCCAAAACCTGTGATTTTCGAGTATTTAGGTGTAGTAATGGTGCATATGAAACACAGTTATGAACATGGTTTAAATATTTCTTTTAAATAACTAGTTACGAATCAGTGAAGAAAAATCTTCTTTCATAGCTAGTCCTGAAAAATAGTTATGTAAATGGACCAAAAGCATTATTAATCGTTAATAATTAGTGAACGAGCATAAGTGTAGGCAAGTCATACAAAGCTGAACTTGTAGATTTTCACTTTCGCTCTAAAATTCTAATAGAAGTCCTACTAAAAGTCTTAAAGTATACCGAATCTTCTCGGCAAGCATGTTACTTCGCCCGCATCTTTACTTTCCTTCAGGTGAGATAGTGGCCAAATGCTTGCCTATGTAACATAAAAAAATATACCTACATTTGAAATATTTACTTGACACTGTCCAAATGCAGAAAAATTGCGAATCCAAAATAAATAATTTAAACGAAAGCAAAGCTTAAAAAATCGGCATCACCGCTTTATCTTCAGAACCCTGGATCGATTAGATGAATTAAATACGCATTATTAAAAATAGCTCAGAAACTACCGGTCAGATCTTGATTAAATTTAAATTGGCCTACATGAGAAGCACCAGCTTTCAATTAAAAAAATAATTATAAAAATCGGTATTCTACAAAAAGCTCTGAGGTACACACATAAAAAAAATCAGTCGCATTGAGAACCTTATTTTTTGAAGTTGTTTAAAAAAAATCGAAGCTGAGGGTTTCTTCCATGATTTCTTTGCAATCAGTACATGCGAGGGCGGCGAGTGGACGTGCACTGCCGTGCCGTGCGGCGCCCGGTGTCGCGCGGTGGGAGACCCACATTACACCACCTTCGATGGGTATCGATACGACTTCATGGGACGCTGCACCTACACCATGCTGCAAGCTGATAACCTAACTGTCGAGGTGGAGAATGTGGCCTGTTCTGGCAGCATTTCTGAGGTGAATATATAGCGCTCTTGAACATGGCGGGCTAATTTAACGTTCTGTTTCGACCTCATTTTATCAACTTTAACTTATACAAACAAACAACAAACAATCGCATTCACAATCACAGTCCCATACTAAGTTTAAATACTTGTATTGTCGATGCCGAAAACATTTACCCAGGACGAAAAACACAAATATCCCTTGGGAAGAATTGTGCTCCTGCCGGGAATCGAATCCAAGACCCATAAATCAGAGGGCGGATACCCGCTGGCTACGCAAACTGGGTCGTCATAGTTTTTTACATATCATACTTTTTTATATGTATTTTTTTTCTGCATAGAAGTGTACAAATAACTGAACAGTCGCAATGTGACTCAAAGCCAATAAACTTTCATAGCATGCTACCACATACTGGTTGATAACTGGTGGAATATATTATTCTTTTCTATGATTTAGACTTTCAAAATCCGTTGACAGTTCAAATTCTGGAAATAGTTATTTGTCCTGATATAACTTTAAAGTGAATATTAGATGGAACTTCAATGTCTATGAGCAGTTTTATTCGGCTTGTGTATAAACACCGCCCAAAAAAGTACCTATTTTACTACCAAAAAAATTCTAAAATATTATGAAATAAATAAATTTTTTCGTATTATAAATATTTTTGTTTTAATTAAAAAATAAAATAACCTTAACCTACTGTTATCCGATTCGGTTCTGTCACAGGAAATTTTATTTTAGGAAACGTAATTTGGTGACCATTTATCCATTTTGGTAACCGTTTAGAATTTTTGGTGGCCGTCTAAATTATACCCATTTTATTCTATGTTTCATCTTCACCACCATTGGTACGTCATTAGACGGACTGTATACACAATACACTCTTTCTTTCTCTTTGCACAGGCTATGAACCTAACCCCGGTGAAGACCGAAGGCAAGCCCTCTTGCACTAAAGCAGTAACCATCAAATACGACGGTGCTACTATCCACCTGAAACAGGGCGGCACTATTACTGTCAATCAAAAAGAAGTCACTTCGATACCTGTTATGGCGGGAGATATCAGAATTCGAGCTGCATCGTCTCTGTTCCTCATCGGTAAGAAAACTTTACTTTGGATACTTCAGCATATAGGCCGTTTCAAAGAGGCTATCAACTTCTACGTAGTAAAATACTTCCAAATATTAATTGCCTTTTGAATTTACACCATTTGCGGTTCTTTATGTAGTATCAATATCTAACTCATTTATTTTACTTTCAGTTCAATTGCCAAATAAGGTAGACCTGTGGTGGGATGGCAACACCCGAGTCTTCATTGATGTGCCTCCACAGTTCCATGGTAAAACCAAGGTAAAAGACACGCTTGTCCACTATTCACGCGATTTCGATTGATTTCGTTTACAAACACTACTACTGTCTCTTTAGGACGAAATGTGAATAAACAAATTTTAATTTGAAAAATATTAAAAGAAAAAACGAACAAAACAATACTTAATAAAAATCCTTCTCCACCAGGGTCTTTGTGGTACCTTCAACCTAAACCAAAAGGACGATTTCCTTACTCCCGAAAACGACGTGGAACAGTCTATATCTGCTTTTGCGAACAAGTGGCGCACGCGTGAGTTCTGTGATGCCGACGCCGCGCCCGAACCTGAGCATCCCTGCCAAGCCAACGTCGCCAACAAGGAGGCCGCGCAGAATTACTGCAACAAGCTGAAGAGCAATGTCTTCGAAGGTAGGCTGTGTTAAGTAGTCAGATGATGGAATGATATACCTCCGCCTTTACAAAGTAATGTAACTAACTAGAATAGCGCACAATATTGCTACAGGAAGCAAAAGTGTCTTCAAAAGCAGGCTTTATTTCATACAAAACCTGCTTTTCTAGGAGTCAGTTCATAGAATAGTATACTTTTGCCATAACATAATGTAAAATTAATCATGCATCCTGCCATGCTAAACGGGCAGCCTGCAACGTCTTCTAGCATAGCAATAAGATAAATCGGAGTAATATCGTTGTATCCTTGAGGGTACTAGTGACACTAGTACCCTCAAGGGTACTCGTTTGTATCACTACCTTAGTTTTTTTTACCTTTAGTGGTACTAGTTCTATTGTAATTTATGTTGTATACGGCTTAAAACACGTAAAATGTCAACTTACTTTATAGTCGCTAATGTAGCCTAGTCTTTCTAGGCCAGTAAAATAAATGCAGCATGGTGAAGTGCACCGTTTTTGAAGGTACACTACTGTAAACAAAATACACTGTACACAGGCACTACTGAAAAAGTCAATTGATATATCTCCTGTATCTTTGCACGATACACTAAGAGTCAGTTGATGGAACAATATACCTCCTTCATTACTATGAAGTAGGAAACACTCTTACTGTATCTTTGCACGATACACTAAGAGTCAGTTGATGGAACAATATACCTCCGTCATTACTATGAAGTAGGAAACACTGGCTATTCTATTGCAAAAGATGCGAAGATTGAAATCTAAGCCCTGAAACCCTATGTATTTATAGTTTATTTTGAAATAACATGGAGTTTTTCTTTACAGCTTGTCACTGGCACGTAGACGTGGAACCTTACTACGAGGCTTGCCTTTACGATATGTGTGCGTGCGAGACGGATATATCGCGCTGTCTTTGTCCCACACTTGGAGACTACGCGATGTCGTGTGCTAAAGTAGGCGTTATGCTGCAGTGGAGATACAATGTGCAAGAGTGTGGTGAGTATTTTCTTGAAGAGAAATGTTATTTGTTTCAATAAACAAAGAATCTATTCCTACAAAGATTTTACAGTTATTTTCTTGTTGAATAATTATAAACGGTAGGAAAATTCAAGAAAACCAAAGACTTTCTACACGTCTCTAACTTTATTTCTTCCTTTCATCTGAAGCATCTAAAACAGACCATGTACTTACTTAGAATCCAAACGGTAATATAGCCCGTAGATATTTCATGCAGTCATGTAGACATAATATGCTGTATGATCAATAAATGTTTATAGATATGACTTTTATTTTTTTGCGATTTAATGGCAGAAGATAAGGATAGAGTTTAAACCGCGAAATTCTAGCAATTGTTTCAGCTTCTTAAACAAACTACCACATGAATCGTTTCTCAGGTATCGTTGTGGTATACTTAAGTAAACTAAATTTGCTACAATTTACCAATAACAAATACAATTTACAAATAACCAATTACCCACAGTACACTAACTAGCTTAGATCCCATCTGAATAAACATTTATTTTGATTCAATATAATGTATTTCTGTCATCAATGTAAAATAACGATGGTTCTAACCTCAAGCGTCCTTGCTTTTGGATGAGTCTCCAAAATAGTAGAAGCTACCAAAAGACTTGAAGTGACACAGTGGCTTGGCACAAGTCTTCTTATTCTTGGACACGGTTACTTTCATGTGTTCTTTAACTGTTTACTCGTTAACAACAGTTACTTTAACAGTGCTGTATGTGAGCCCATTCCCCACAGAACTGCAATGCACTGGCGGACAGGAATACACGGTATGCGCGGATAGTTGTCTACGGAAATGCTCCGATACGTCCCTCTCTGGTGCGCAGTGTAGCCGCAGCTGTGTCGAGGGATGCGCGTGTCCGCAAGGACAGGTAAGTTGTTTTATTGTACTTACATTGATGTCGCCTGAAAGGAGAAACTGTGGATGCTCTTTGCGCGCCGCGTTCATTCAAATCCTTGCAGTATCATGCCTCATGAAAGCCGCTTAGCTCCTCTAGTAGAATTTACAAGGTCTTTGCTGAAACGATATTCCAAGTTGATCAAGGGTACAGATACTTTTAAACCACAATATATTATAAAAAAAATTAAAAATAGCAATTCATACTCATAGCTCCACACTAAGTTTGAAGACTTGTATTGTGGGTGCCGGAAATTATTGGGTAGAAAACTTGTGAATCTATCCCTTTACCTACTGCTTAGAGGACAAACGCGTATCCTACGACTATGGTTTTATAATTTGTTATTTGCAATGGCTTCGAGTCTCATTGCATCTTTGTATACCATATTGAAAGGTATTGTTGCATCTCCACGTAATAATAATTGGCTCAGTTGGGTGAGCGTTCGCCTTCTGAGCAGGGGTATCGGGTTCGATTCCCGGCGGGAACACAAGTTTTCTCCCCAAGGAAAATTTGTGTTTCTGGTTCTGGTTGTGATTGTGTGTGTGATGTGAATGTTTCCAGCACCCACGACACAAGTCATCGAACTTAGTGTGGGGCTGTGAGTGTGAAAGCGTGTGAAAGCGTTTATTATTAATCAGTACCTGGATGACCGTTGAGCGTTGCACTGTTATTTTTTGTAAATGACGTTTTCGAAAAATGAAACCTAGCTAGATCGATTTATCGCCCCCGATACTGCATACTAAATTTCAAGAAAGATATATTAGATAACTTACAGCGGCTCAGCCGCTTACTTTCGGGTGCAGCCAGAATGTTGCAAAATACGCTAACGTCATTTTTTTTTTTTTTTATTTGTGACAGTTTAGTGTTTGACCACTATCTCACCTAATGGTAAATGACGATGTGATCGAAGCTGGTAAACACTAGACCTGGAATACGCAGGCTCTCAAGGATAACTGCCGGAACACCGTATGTGGCTTGGCGGCAGACTTTCAACTTGATGGTAGTAAGCTTCTTTGGTAGCAAGCCAGGCGAGCAACTCACAAAATGCTCTACCACCTCTCAAATGTCACCTGATTAGCACCACCCGGGGACCACGTGTAGGGAGTCAGACTTAAGGGGTATCCTCCTACGGACGTGGGTGACTCAGCCCCCATGTCATGAACACATGTTTATCTTGCAATCATCCTGCTATATTTTCAGTTCTAGTAATATATGGCAAAGTGGTGATACCGCCTAACAGTTGATAGAACTCGCTGATGATATTAAGCAACATCAATAATTATCATCATGTAGAATGGTCTAAATCAAAGGTCTGATTTTGCAGATATATTTTTCTGTATAGTTTCTCACATATAATTTGTTGTGGTTTGTTCTATCCAGTTGCTGGATGATAACGGCGTGTGTGTGCCGGTAGCTCTGTGTCCCTGCTTACACAAGGGGCTTCAGTTCAACGCGGGGTACAAAGAAGTCCGCGCGGGCAGAAGGGAGAGGGAGCTATGGTAAGAATAAAAATAATGCTTTCACAGCCCCACCCTAAATTCCGTGACTTGTATTGCTGGTGCCGGAAACATTCCCATGTCCCTTAGGGAGAAAACTTGTTCCCGGTGGAAACAAACTCGAGGCGACCGCGCCAACGATGTCAACGGGCAGTTCAAAACAAATAATGGCATCTGCTGGTTCTGATCACTATCTCACCTGATGGAAAGCGATGATGCAGTCGAAGCATGCAGCTTATCTAGAAGATACCTATTAACTCTTGACTTGAAGACTCCCAGATCATACCGTTCGGGGAACAAAGACGCGGTCAATAAGTTGCAATCCTTCACAGTACGGAAGATAAACGTAAAAGCGAATTGCTTCGAGCGAACTGGATGGATGTCTACCATAAATGGATGGCGCTTGACAGTTTGTCTTGTTTTTAGATGGTAAAACGGGCATGGGGAAATAAACTGGTGTAATACTGGATGTAAGTACTCTCCCAAAATGTAAGCGATATAATACCGATAGGCCTGCCTTCTTACGTCAGTAAGGTATATAAATCAATATATAAGACTATATTTGAACTGCCCGTTAGCTCAGATGGGTGAGCGTTCGCCTTCTAAACAGGGGTATCGGGTTCGATTCCCGACGGGAACACAAGTTTTCTCCTCAAGGAACATTTGTGTTTCTAGTTCTGGTTGTGATTGTGTGTTTGATGTGAATGTTTCCGTCACCTACGACACAAGTCATTGAACTTAGTGTGGGGTTGTGAGTGTGAAAGCGTTTATGTTTTATGTTTATATAAAATCTCATGCATATTCCGTACTATGACTTGTATACAGTACTTGCGTCGGTGCCCGCTGGGAGTGCGTCCACGCTACTCCGGAAGACATAAAGAACTACCCGCCGGCTGAAGACCTTCGCTCCAACTGCAGCGCTACCAACAACATGGAGTTCACTACCTGCGCTCTCTCCGAACCGCTCACTTGCAAGGTTACAATAAACTACTATATGAACGGCCTGTTTTATCTTATCTATCCCATGGGTTGATAATTGATCGAGCGAAGCAAGATCTCCAAGTTAACTTAGTTCGTTCAGCACTTTGTCCGTCCGTCCGTCCGTCTGTCAGAGGTACAACATATACTGAAATCAAACAATTATTATATAGAAAAAAAAGTTATTAGTAATTAACCTCATTGTCACTTAACATCAGGTAAGATAGCGGTGATATATTTGTCTATCTTTTTATATCCAATATATAAAAAACAATGTTTGTTTGTTCGTATTTCATGTACTGCTATATCGTTCATCCGATCGTGATCCAAGAAAAATTTTGACGAAGCGATTTTTTTTTAATTGTGGACATAATTACGTCTATCAGACTTGGTAAAGTACCAGGCATTCACAAGGTCAAGTGAATCAAGTGAAACACATTTTTTCTTAACGTACAGATAGTTTAAATAAAATCATTTTTTGTCTGATCTGTCTCCTATTCATACCTCGTATCTCTTATTAAAACAGAACATGCACCTCCCGCCTACATCGAGTTCAGCGGAGTGCCGGCCGGGCTGCCACTGCAAGCGAGGTTACGTGCTGGACATGAGCTCCAAACAATGCGTGGTAGCCAGCCAGTGCCCCTGCCACCACGGCGGCCGCAGCTACCCCGACGGTCACACCATGCAGGAGGAGTGCAACCAGTGGTGAGTAACACGTCTCAAACGAAATAACGTTGGGAGACGCCTTTGCACGGCATTGCCCCGTTGAGCAAGCACATATATCATTTTCTCCATTTAGGACAAATTCGACCACTTGTTACTTTGTTATGGATAACTTTTTATTTTTTTATACATTTTTCATGACCATGGATGCATAGTCCTTCAGTCGAAATATTAAACACAAAAATAACAAATCCTATATTTTATAATAGAAGTCCTAGTAACAAGTCACAGTCAAAGTCAAGTAGTCAGTCACAGTCAAGTCATGCCCTAATAAAGTGGTAGAAACTTTATTAGAACTTCTATTGGAGTTTTGGAGCGAAGGCGAAAATCACGTTTTACAACTTTGTATGATTTGCCTACACTTATGCACGTTTACTAAGTATTAACGGTTAATAATCCACCATTATTACACATTAACACTCGAAGAATCACAGGTTTTGGAAAATTATACAAAATCAACATCGCCATTTTTTCACTTTCGCGGCAAAACTCCCTTATGGATAACGGCAGAAGTCTGAATTTTCTGTGACCAAGAATCACACTTATATTATAAATGCGACAGTTTGTGTGTAAATATGTAAGTTTTCTCTTCTATAATTCTATATTCGCTATAACGGTTGAACGGCATTAAAATTTGTAATGTACATAACTTATACCCAAGATTAAAACAAGCTACTTAACTTCAGTACAATATATAAACTACCTATACCACCAAATGATCAATTAAGCCCACCATAGTTTACAAACTATCGTCGGTACTGTTTTTATGGCACTGATTCACCGACTCGCTCATAAATCATCAAAATTCTACTTCTAGCAGAGTTTTTTGCAATAAAAAAAGAAAAACTGACAGATCCTGAAACTTCAGTCCCGTTTTCTTTGCGGTTGGTAAATATACGTATCATTACAAAATCAATGACAAATAATTTTACGAACTGAAATAATAAGTTTGAAATCGTATCTATAGTGTATATGTAGTCGTAAAAAGTTTTTAAATAACATAAACAATGTTATTCATGATCGCGCGAAGTTGTCGAATAATCAATTCTGTACCAACTATAATTTATACGCAAGAAAAGCTTAAAAAATACCGACTTCACTGCTTATATTTTGGTTTTGGCTTGATCGATTGAGATAAAATTTATATGGGACCACATCTGAAGTATAATCTACCAAACCAAACAAATCATCATAATCGATTCATAAAATTGGCGGAATTATAGCGTAACATACATACAAAGAAAAAATACAGTCGAATTGATAACCACTTTTTTTGAAGTTGGTTGAAAATAACTGACATGGCTTCTCACAAGTTTTATTGGTGGAAGAATCGCGTTACGAAACTTAATGCATTTTTGTTCATAGTATATTTTTAATAAGATTTTATCTGTCATACTAAGAACTCTCTTATATTACGGCTTAAATGCGCCCTCTGCTTCATGATCTTTTTTTACTCAGTGCCCCTGTGAAGATATATTTGGTTAGAGATCAACTTTCATCATTTAATAAACAATGCCATTTACAAAATTATTTAATATGGGGGTAATTTGACGTTAAGTCGGAAGTCACTATCTGTACAACAAAAATTACAAAAATGAGGGTAGTTTGGAGGCGCCGGGTATCGATCCCGGTACCTCTCGCATGCTAAGCGAGCGCTCTACCATCTGAGCTACGCCCCCTGTGATTGTAAACTTCAACTAAGAGGTCACAAATAACAATATTAAATTAAGAATGTAACATACAAAATTATCAAAAATGCAGGTAGTTGGAGGCGCCGGGTATCGATCCCGGTACCTCTCGCATGCTAAGCGAGCGCTCTACCATCTGAGCTACGCCCCCTGTAATTCTAAACGTTAAGTCAGAGGTCACTATCTGTACAACATTTGTATAATAATAATCTCAAAAATAACAAAAATGAGGGTAGTTTGGAGGCGCCGGGTATCGATCCCGGTACCTCTCGCATGCTAAGCGAGCGCTCTACCATCTGAGCTACGCCCCCTGTGATTGTAAACTTCAACTAAGAGGTCACAAATAACAATATTAAATTAAGAATGTAACATACAAAATTATCAAAAATGCAGGTAGTTGGAGGCGCCGGGTATCGATCCCGGTACCTCTCGCATGCTAAGCGAGCGCTCTACCATCTGAGCTACGCCCCCTGTGATTCTAAACTTTAAGTCAGAGGTCACTATCTGTACAACATTTGTATAATAATAATCTCAAAAATAACAAAAATGAGGGTAGTTTGGAGGCGCCGGGTATCGATCCCGGTACCTCTCGCATGCTAAGCGAGCGCTCTACCATCTGAGCTACGCCCCCTCTGCTTAATATATCAAATACTACCGTGATAAATAAAGCACGTTCACAGTATGTAGCCTCTAGGCAAGGTAATTTGACTATTGATTATTGAGACTTGCGACATACCCACGAACGTGATATTTCACCTTTCACTTGTATCTAAGTGTAACAATAAGTGATAAGATTAAAACTGATACATAGTTAATTTATATTCATTTTTCGTTTAAGATAGTAGATGATCAAATTTTTCGCTCGATGTTAATCGCACAGGCAGTAATAATATTGTCTAGGTAAGCGTCACGTTAGTCTACAAATCTGCAGTATTGCCTAATAACGTATTTTTATTTTATATCTACGATTGATGTACAACCGTTTTTGAGATAAACTCCGGGAGGTAATGAATTATAATTATCAAAACAGTTTCTATTTTTGCTGATACATATACAAATTTAATAAAAGAAATATAGCCCCCTTCGTACATGAATAGATGCCTGATTTATTTTCTTATTTAAAATTAGCCCAGCATGTTACGTAACGTCAAGTCACGAGGTCACAATACGTCATGTAATAACTCAAAAATGACAAAAATGCGGGTAATTTGGAGGCGCCGGGTATCGATCCCGGTACCTCTCGCATGCTAAGCGAGCGCTCTACCATCTGAGCTACGCCCCCGTGTTCATTAATTGTAAATTTTTGTTTCCATTCCAAAGAGCACGTTCAGTTATTTCGCCTCGGGGTAAAATTATTGTGACACCCGCATACGTGATATTTTGTCTTCCTCTTTTATGTATAACATACTAGCCGTGCCCCGTGGCTTCGCCCGCTATTATAAAGTTAAAAAGTAGCCTATGTGTTAATCCTAGGTATAATTTATGTATATTCCAAATTTCATCCAAATCCGTTCAGCCGTTAAGCGTGAAAAGGGAACAAACATACTTACACACAAACTTTCGGATTTATAATATTAGTACGATTGGTATGATTATATTTTCTAGAAAAAAGGGAACAAAGAAACTCGTTCACCTGATTGTAAACGACACGCCTATCTATAATATCTGCAGTGCCATACAACGCGGTTCTGTACGGCGGGGGTCTATATGGACTTAACATATCTCATACTCTTGATAAAAGCGGGCGAAGCCGCGGGGCAAGGCTAGCAATAATATAAAGTAACATTACACTGGCACGCCAAACCAAGTTTGTATCTGTGCGAGTACTACTTTATCGGCTTAAAACTGATTTAATTGAAATTTTATATTCATGTGCCAGTAAACCTAAAATAGGGTAAAAGTTTTATCCCAACTAACGTAGACAAGGCTGCTGTGCACTACTATTAGTAATTATATTATCGGTCCGCAAATTGAGTAACGATTTATGTGAGTCAGCTTCTGTTGGTTTTAAGATAAAAGAGAAAGGTAAAATGTCACGTTTGCGGGTATGTCGCTTTGGCCTTGTACGTGCGCTTGCTACGAAAGATATTTTTTCCGTAATTTAGTACAGGGGGCGTAGCTCAGATGGTAGAGCGCTCGCTTAGCATGCGAGAGGTACCGGGATCGATACCCGGCGCCTCCAAACTACCCTCATTTTGTAATTTTTCAAATTATTATACAAATGTACAGATAGTGACCTCTCATTTAACGTTTAGTATCACAGGGGGCGTAGCTCAGATGGTAGAGCGCTCGCTTAGCATGCGAGAGGTACCGGGATCGATACCCGGCGCCTCCAAACTACCCTCATTTTGTATTTTTTTTAATTATTATACAAATGTACAGATAGTGACCTCTGACTTAACGCTTAGAATCACAGGGGGCGTAGCTCAGATGGTAGAGCGCTCGCTTAGCATGCGAGAGGTACCGGGATCGATACCCGGCGCCTCCAAACTACCCTCATTTTGTATTTTTTTTAATTATTATACAAATGTACAGATAGTGACCTCTGACTTAACGCTTAGAATCACAGGGGGCGTAGCTCAGATGGTAGAGCGCTCGCTTAGCATGCGAGAGGTACCGGGATCGATACCCGGCGCCTCCAAACTACCCTCATTTTGTAATTTTTTAAATTATTATACAAATGTACAGATAGTGACCTCTCATTTAACGTTTAGTATCACAGTGGGCGTAGCTCAGATGGTAGAGCGCTCGCTTAGCATGCGAGAGGTACCGGGATCGATACCCGGCGCCTCCAAACTACCCTAATTTTGTAATTTTTTTAATTATTATAAAAATGTACAGATAGTGACCTCTCACTTAACGTTTAGTATCACAGGGGGCGTAGCTCAGATGGTAGAGCGCTCGCTTAGCATGCGAGAGGTACCGGGATCGATACCCGGCGCCTCCAAACTACCCTCATTTTTTATAAATTTGTATTTTATTTACGTATTAATTTTATATTATATTGTGATACGTGGGGATATGTGACCTTTTAGTTGAAGCTTAGAGTCACAGAAGGCGTAGATAATTGATAATTTTGTTTTTAATAATTTTATTCTTAGAATGTTATAGTTACCAAAAAAATTCAAGTGATTCGAAAGTAACGTAAAACAAACAAAAGCATTCACACACAGAACCAGAAACACAAATTTACCCTGAAGAGAAAATTTGGTGTTCCCATCGGTAATCGAACCCAATACCTATAGGCTATAGGGGCAAACGCTTAGCCAACTACGCCAACGGGCTGTTCAACGTAATACGTACACGTGTCAATATAACTACAATTTTAAAGCTTTCGAAGATTACAATTGTAGCTTTACCAATTTTTACCAAATATGGTAAAAGCTATCCCGAAAATATCAGCAAAGTATATTTTTTTATTTCGTAGTGAAAATTTCAATTTAATTCCGTTCGGAAGCTATGCAGTGACAGATAGCCGATTTATAACATGAGAGGCGATATATTCGTAAGTTTGACTCCTAGTCTGTCATTGTTCTTGTACTGAGTTAAAAAAATAACTTAATAATTATTAAAAAAAAACAAGTCTTGGAGGCGCCGGGTATCGATCCCGGTACCTCTCGCATGCTAAGCGAGCGCTCTACCATCTGAGCTACGCCCCCGGTACTATATCATTCTAAAATAATGTTCTGCATTGTCAGTAGTGCTGACTAATTACAATGCGTGCTGTTTGCGTACCTTTCACCTTAACTAGAGCAGTGGCCTGTCCTCTAGTCTGCAAGTATTGCGTAAGATAAACAAACCTTGGCACTGTGCCAAATTGAACACAGCTGTGATATACATATGTATATATAGCAATTCCACAGCTATAGCATATAGACTTAAAGTGTAAGAAAGACATTGTTGTCCAAACTGGTTTTAGACAAGTTACATTTTGGGTATCATTTTAATTTTATGGCAGCCTTCAGCGGCGATGTCGCTTTATATAATGACGACTCAGATGGCGTAGTGGGAAAGTCTTTGCTTTCTACGCTGTGGGTTCTGGTTTCGATTCCCGGCAGGAGCACAATTTTTCTTCCCAAGGGACATTTGTGCTTCTGTTTCTAGAAGTGACTGTGTGTGATATAAATGTTTCCGCAACCCTCGATACAAGTCATCGAGTTTAGTGTGAGATTATGAGATATATATTTTCTTTACTAGCTGTGCCCCATGGCTTCATCCGCGTTATCCAGAATAAAAAGTACATACAGATGTCATAAAAATCTATCTAGCCTTACACTCGTTGCAGTGACATATTATTAATACACACTCACAAACATTCCAATATAAAATATAATTATCGGAACGCTACCCACTGGTAGTGGGCTTTTGCACTTGAGTTACCTATAGGCTCGATGTCTTGTGGGTAACTTGGTTCTTTGCTGTATATAGTTTTAGTTTAGTTTTAGGAAATATAGGCAATAGGCACGTAGATAGATATCTCAAAAAAATAAAAAAATATTATCGGAATCGTACAGGCTACCGCTTGATCACTGTCTCACCTGGAAATGATGCATTGTCGCCTGACGGTTAGCGTCACGCTTGTCCATTAATTCAGTGCCACCCAGAGTTTTGAACTCAAAATCCTTCTCGGCAAAGCACTGCGTTCGTCACGCTGAGATATTAGACGGTAAATACCTCTAATAAGCCCTGTAAATTGTAATATTAATATGTTTCCATAGTGAATGCAAACAAGGAAACTGGACGTGCACGACGAAGAAGTGCGCGGGAATTTGCGCTGCCTGGGGAGACTCGCACATCGGCACCTTCGACGGAACCGACTACGACTTCGAAGGAGTCTGCACGTACCTGCTCGCTAAAGGGAACCTCGACGGGAATGATGGATTCGATGTCGAGATGCAGGTAATGTGGACATTGGTACAGAGCTGCGTTTAGTGCGTACGCTCTGGTTCTAAACTACGACCAGACGACCCAGTTGGCGCAGTGGACAGGTGCCCTCTCTGCGCCGTGGGTTTTGGGTTCGATTCCCGGCAGGACCACAAATCCCTTCCCAAGAGATATTTGTGCTTTTGGTTCTGGGTGTAATGTTTCCGGCACCCACGATACAAGTCTTTGAACTTATGGTGGGGCTGTGAATGTGAATGCAAAAAAAAAAAAACTTTCACTCTAGCTCGTTCGGAGGCTCGGTTAGTACGAGTTGAAACGTTCTAATGCATTCAGAGCCTCTGTTAATGACAACAAAACGACTTGAGAGTTTTAAAACACTGACTCCTTTCAATGTAAAGTTTTTATAAGAATGCTCGCGAAAAGCAGAGGCGCAATGTCAATGAGGTGGGGTGTGGCCCTTTTTCGGTGCAGCCAATCAGTGATAAATCTTTATTAAACCAGCATTTTTTGTAATCGGTGATCGGCACTGCCAAATTTTACAGAGGATACACCTAAATTCCTTGGTTTTTATTTTTTTGTTCTAAATGCCGTTCATGGCTTTAGTTGGAAGCTTTACTAATAATTGGATAAAATTGACATGTTTTTATTTTAATTATCTAATACCTTTAAACGAGCAATACTTGAATATATGTATATATATAATCTGAATCTCGGAAACGGCTCCAACGATTTTCATGAAATTTTGTATGCAGGGGGTTTCGGGGGCGATAAATTATTGATTTATAATAGCTAGATTTCATTCTTAAAAAACGTCGTTTTATCCGTTGTAAAAAAAACCGAGCAAAGCTCGTTCATCCAGGTACTAATCATTGAATTAACATGATTAAGAATAATCTTACTCAAATGGCATTGTAAACTTTGTAATGTTTATAATTAAATAAGTAACACAAACATCTTATGACGTTGCACATCCATGTATAAAGGGTAGTTTGAATGGGAATTATTATTAATTTAACAGCTTATACAAGCTGTTAAATTAATAATAATTCCCATTAAAAAAAAATATATTATTTTTTTTTTAAATATTTTAAATATATTAAAAAAATATATTGAATAGAATGTAGATTGATAATACTATCAATCTACATTCTATTCAATATATTTTTTTTGATTATGATTATTATAATTATGATTACATATAATGTTAGGATTTTAAAGTAATTAGTTTATATGTGGTTTTAAAGTCTATAACAGAAAGAGGGACGGACAGACTGACAAAGTGCTAAACCAACCTTTCTAAATCGCTTTTTTTTACCAGAACGTACCCTGTGGAACAACTGGCGCCACTTGCTCCAAATCCATCACCCTGAAGATTGGAAGGGGTGCTAATGAGGAAATAGTGTCTCTGACTAAGAATGCTCCCTTGCCGGATGTTTCTAAGCTAAAACGGTAAGATAATATTTTATCCCTGCAATTGAATTACATATACAACAGACGTTAACGCTTTCGAACGCTTTTTTTTTAATTCTAGATAGGCAAATTTTGACCACCAACTCGCCTGATGGTAAGCGACGATGTGGTTGACGATGGAGCAAGCTTGCCTAGAAGATGCCTATTTACTCGTAACTTGAAGACTCCCATATAGTACTAACCAGGAAACACCGACTCAGGCAAGGAGTCTCATTCCTTTGCGGTTCGCTCAATGAATGAAAGCAAAACGCTTCCGCTCACAGCCCCATACTAATTTCGCTGACTTATGCCATGGGTGCCAGAAAGATTCACATCACAATCAGAATTAGAAACACAAATTTTCCTTGGGGAGAAAACTTGTGTTTTAGCCGGGAATTGAACCCGATACCCCTGCTTAGAAGGCGAACGCCACACAACTAAGCCAACGAGCAGTTCACACACACATACCGCTAACTTTTGTGTGTGTATGTGCCATAGTCACACCTAACTTGTCTTCAAATACCCGCTATTTAGGAGGCAGTCGCACAACCGACTTTGCCAACAAGCAGTTGTGATACGAGTATGATAGTTTCTGACACCCACAAAGTCTTTGACTGAGTGCGGGGCTGAAAGTGTAAAGACATTTGTTGTGTTTGAAATAACACTATAATCTTGTTTGTGCAGGATTAAACTCCGTATAGCTGGTGCATACGTATTTCTGGACGTGCCTTCTCTCGGCATGAGCGTGCAATGGGACCGACAGATGAGAGTCTACGTCAAAGTTGACGCCATGTGGCAGGGGCGGGTAAGTTTGTATTCCTTTACACACATAATTCATCTGTGATCATTATTTTTATTTTATAATATTCAGAAAAGAGACATCCTTGTATAAAACAAGTCAATGTACTAGAACTAGTACGAAAGCGGGTAGACCGATTCGTAAGCTTCTTCGAAAAATTTTTTTAGTTTGAATGATGTTGCTTTCTAGTTAGTCCCATTTAAATTTGATCAAGATCTGATCAGTAGTTATCGAAATATCGTCAATAATGCCTATTTTTGTGGACTACTTAGACAATGTTCTCGTTTAACCGACTTCAAGCTACTTCATAACTTCTTTCTTTGTGAGCCGATTTTGATGATTATTTTTTTATTTGAAAGCTGGTGCCTTCCATGATCAAGATCTGATTCTCTAGTTTTTGAGTTATAGTCAATAATGCGTGTTTATACATTAAATCCGATCAAGGTTCCGAAGATAAAGCTATGAAGACGGTTTTTTTAGCTTTGCTTGGGGCTAATTATATGTAATCCCCTTTTAATTTCCTTAATTTTGATACCCTTCCTATGCTATGGTTAATATTTATATTATATTCCTATATTCCTGGCTATGGTTAATATTTTTACTAATGTAATACTATTTCGCGCCAAAAATCCGCTATTTTGATTTTTTATTCAAACATCTATCTAATTAAAAAAAAGGGTGTCTCGTACAGACACATGATGTGAATCTTCTGTATTACAAGGAAATATTGCTTACCCCCACCACTTTTCGTCACATAAAAAGGTTGCGGATTAGAATTTCAAAGCCATCTCATAAGCCTGCCATAAGACGTTTCAGTTTAAAAAGTGATAAAATTGACGGTAAATTTTCTTTTACTGCAGCCATTTTAAAATAAACGCTTTCACACTCACAGTCCCACATTAAGGTCGATGACTTGTGTCGTCGGTGCCGGAAACATTCACTTCACAAACACAATCACAACCAGAACCAGAAACACAAATTTTCTTTGAGGAGAACACAAATGTTTAAATTTTCAAATATGATACTAGTCGTGCCCCGCGGCTTCGCCGGCTATTATCAAGTTAAAAAAGTAGCCTATATGTTAATCCTTGGTGTAATCTATGTACGTCCCAAATTTCATCCAAATCCGTTCAGCCGTCAAAGCGTGAAGAGGGAACAAACATACTTACACACACAATTATACACAAACTTTCGGATTTATAATATTAGTAGGATGAAATAATGGTTTTTATAAACGAAAAGTGCAATCAAGATCCTGAATGTTTTAGTCACCTGCGATACTTGTCTTAGAGCTTAATGTGGGGCTGTGAGTGAGGAAACCCTTTAATTTATGTTATTCATGTGATTCCAGGTGAAAGGTCTATGTGGGAACTACAACGGTGACATGCGTGATGACTTCCAAACCCCCTCGGGAGGTCTCGCGGAGTCTTCGGCAGTCATCTTCGCAGATTCCTGGAAGCTGAAATCCACCTGTCCTAAGGCACAGGCTGTTCAGGTACGGCAATTCTGAATTGTATGACATCGTCAAGTTTTTTTAGTGTTGTTATTAAGTTATTGGGTCTGGTTATTAAGGATATCTGCCGGATCATTTACGACATACTACAAAACATAAACGCTTTCACACTCACAGCCACTAAGTTCGATTACTTGTGTCGTGGGTGTCGGAAACATTCACATCACACACACAATCACAACCAGAACCATAAACACAATTTTTCTTTGGGGAGAAAACTTGTATTCTGTCGGGAATCGAACCCGATCGAACAACTGCATAAAAGGCGAACTAGTCTATATGTACGCTCTTTTTGAACCACTGCAAACAGCGTCTCGAGCGCAAATGTTACCCGTACTCACTAAATCCATTCTCATTATCAGAGAAAATTGCATTTTTTATGCTCGATAGGCAAGCATATAACCACTATTTCACCTGATGGATAGTGAAGATGCGGACGAAGATGTAGCGTGCTTGCTTAGAAAATACCTATTCACTCTTGAACTTAAGTTGCATTGCCGTCTATCTATGTATAAATACAAGCCTTGCCCCGCGGCGTTGCCCGCGTTTTTAATTCAAAAGTGACCTATGTGTTAATCCTAGGTATAAGCAATACATTCAAAATTACATTCTTTTTCCTAATACGTTCAGTCGTTACAGAGTGAAGAGAAAACAAACATACTTACACACAATTTTCGAATTTATAATATCTCTCGAGTCTCGAGCGCAAAGATTAGTCCGCGACTTGCTCCTCCCTTAACGTTACCCGGTCCCATGTCTGTTAACATGTAAGCTCTTTCTATAGGACCACTGCAAGCAACGTCCCGAGCGCAAGGAATGGTCGGCGACTATTTGTTCCACCCTCAAACGTTACCCGTTCACGTTGTGTCACGGCGAGGTGCCGCCCGCGCCGTGGGCGGAGCGCTGCGAGCGCGACGCGTGCGCCTGCGACGCCGGCGGGGACTGCGCCTGCGCCTGCGCAGCCATCGCCGCCTACGCCTACGCGTGCGCGCACAGGGGGATCACGGTTAACTGGAGGACGCAGGAGCTGTGTCGTGAGTTTGTTTTGTTTACCACTCGCTTGGCTTCATATAAATCAGGATGACGAGCGCAGTGCATTCTTGGAAAATCTCTCCATGTCCTGTAACTTGAAAGTCAAAAACATTTTCCTTCAATCTTTTGTACATTAATGTTTACACCCTATTGACAGTTGAATGACTTAAATGGTGTGGGAATCCCCAAGAGAACTGTAAAAGAGTCCTACTAAAAAATCATCTATACTGTATAGGTAACTGACTACCTACATAGTTTTAAACATTAATTGGGATAGAACAGCCTGTAGCCCAATCCAGGGTCTGATAGTTAGAACCTGGAATAGGCCGTAGTATGAAATATTTTTCGTAGATAGTCTTATCTACATAACACATTTCATCCAAGTTCTTTCAGCCTTACCACGTTTCAAACATATCTTTCACTCTCTCTCTTTTCTCTTTTTTTTTGTTCTTTTTCACACACGCACTCTTACAAACATTTTGTGTCCACAGCCATGCAATGTGACGAGGAATGTTATAACTACGACGGATGTGTGTCGGCGTGTCCTGCCGAAACCTGTGATAACACGCTACATTACAACGATATAAAGAACAACTGCGATCAGGACACTTGTGTTGAAGGTGAGCGACAGGAGAACCGACGGACATTGAAAACCTTTATTTGCATAAGTTTTCAATCGCATAAATATAATGTTTCTTTTCAGTTTGAGAGTACAAATTCAAACTCATGTCTGTTTACTTACATACATACACATAGATCACAGTCATGAATCTTTGATTCGAATAAAGCCTTTGACACTGTATTACAGATGCAGTAATAATGCATGTTAGTCCCATTCAAATTTAATCAAGATTGGATAAATGGTTCCGGAAATGCCGGCATTAAAGTCAGTTTTTTTGCATTGAAAACATTTCTTTACCAATGTGACCTATATACCAACATACTCTTAATAATCTGCTCATAAACATATCTCCCTACCATTCTCAAATACATCATCACTTACCATCGGGTGAAGAGATCAAATACTAACTTCTCAGAGGTATAAAATGTAGTATCGGTTCTGGACAAAAAAAAACAGTGTCAAAGAGTTACACTTTTCTAAATTCTTTTCACCCATTCCAATCTTTATGTATAAGGATTTAAAAGAAACTTACATCAATACTTCTTGTCTCTACTTATCTGAAGCGACACATTTCACACCACATATCTTTCGTCAGGTTGCAAGCCCAAGAAGTCTTGCATCGAAGGCACCGTCTATAAGAACAGTTCGACGACAGAGTGCGTACCGCGCGCGCAATGTAAACCGGTCTGCGTGCTAGAAAACGGAACGGAAGTGGCGGAGGGAGCCGTTGTTACCGAGGATGACTGTCATACCTGCAGGTGTTCCCAGCATAAGCTTGTGTGTATTGGACAGCCATGCACCACTGAAACTGTAAGTGTTGCTATAAACTGTTTGTCGATAATCCTACTGAAACTTACAGTTAAAGATTTACGTAATAATATTTGACACTTAAACTTGATAAAACACTGAACATTCGTAAAAGCATCCATTTTATTAATAAAACATTTTTAAATTATTTTTATGCTAAATAGACAAGCATTTCCCTTGTTTTTTTACAAGAATAAATGTTTAGACCTGTATGTGGCATCCTTATATAGTTTTGACCACCAGGGCCATCGTGACGGTTGGTGCTTAAATAATATATGAACCTTATCCGAACATAAAAACACACAGACGGACTGTCAAAAAGTCCGGACCAAGATCCGAACACTCCACTAGTAAAAAAACAAATTGTTGCCACAGCCCATCGTCACCCAGCCCGAATCTTCAACCCAGAAGTCTCACGACGAGCCGTTGAAATGCATGACGGGATGGACGCCCTGGGTCAGCTTCGGAGTACCCGAGGCTGACTCCGACGGGGCAACCAGTGAGGTGGAGCCTCTACCACAGCCCAACGAACTGGTGAGTATAACTATTATTAGCTGCGTCAAAGAAAAACCTGGAGGCATCTCACGCCAGGTCCCTGATCATGCTGTCATTTCCATATCTTTATTTTATTGAAGCTGATTGTATAGGTACAACGTCTGCTTATTGTGGCATATCTATCTGCTGTGCAGAAAGCAAAGTGTAGGTAACTTTACTAAAACTTACGCACATTTCTAAAATGTTACGTTATAAACAAGATTGTCACTAGAATTTTTGTTTATTGCTTGTTGACAATGAGACTTCGAAATGAAGCTAATACAATTTATTTTCAATCTAGACATCCAAACTCGTCGAACTCTGCGTTTGTGTGAGTGCGTAAACGTCCGAGGGACAAATATCTCCAAAAATGTAAACTGTTAACATTATTTGATGAGCAGGAGCTGCTTCATAGTCTCAAGCATAGTTAAGATAAGACTTTGTAAGGATTTGAGCAAGATTATGATGAGCTTGACTGTTGGATGGAAATTCAGATCACTATCCAGGCAATAATGAGGACCACTTTGTAAAATCCGAGTCCATTTCGTCCACAGCCTATCGGCTCGCCGATGTGCAAGCCAGAGAAGATGACGAACATAGAATGCCGCACCATCAACACGCATCAATCTGCCAAAGAGACTGGACTCAACGTGGAATGTAGTTTGGAACGGGGGCTGGTTTGCAAGGAGAATGGCGTGCTATGCCCGAACTTTGAGATCAGAGTACACTGTCAGTGTGAAGGTTAGTTTTTGATTATATTAAAATTTTGCTGTCATGTTCCAGTATTTAGACTATCTACATACAAACGTACATTCAAACCTCATAACTTGTTTCTAGGTGTATCGATATTGATGATTTTTTTAATTTGAAACCTTGTGTGTCTCATGTGGTCCCATTTAAATTTGATCAATCTGACCAGTAGTTTTAAAGTTATTCTCAATAATACGTATCTAGTTCATTTAATCTGATCAAGGGCTCCCAAAATAAGGCGGTGAAGTTAGTTTTTAAGCTTTGAAAATAAAATGTAAACGCTTTTAATGTCACATAACTGCTTTTAGGCTCACAGCTGTAAGTATAGACTAACAAAATCCATAAAACTGGGTTTCCAGAAGTAAATCCGTGCGAGAACATCACAGCACCGAACGTAAAACATCCTACCGACTGCGCCAAGTTCTACGAATGTTCTCCAAGCGGGGCCGTGCTCAAAGACTGCGGTCCTGGCACTCTGTACAATCCGGAGAAACTTGTGTGCGACTGGCCGGCGGATGTGGCGCTCGTTAGATCTGATTGTGGTATCACTCTAGGTAACACATTAGGATATCTTTATTTTTTGTGCTCGTTGATCAACTATTGGACTACTATCTCACTGATGGAAAGTGATAATGCTACCGTTTTTTTGTATGTTAGATAGACAAGTATTTAAACACTATTTCACCTTATGGAAAGTGGAGATATGGCCTGATGAAATGTCTATTGTATGTTCTTAGTTGACTATATAACAATAAAATAATAATAATAATAAGAACGTTATTTGATGAAATAAGAAATTCCTACTAATGTTATAAATGTGAATGTAAGTTTGTTTGTTACGCTTTCACGCGAAAACTACTTATCCGATCATCGTGAAACTTTGGACACATATTCTTGGAGGTATTAGAAGTAACATAGGATACTTTTTTTTTAACGAAAGATAAAAAAATTACTATGCGAGCGAAACCGCGGGTAAAAGCTAGTATAATATATGTGTGCATGTGTTAATTAAAGATCCTCGAACCCTACACTAAGACGACCTGTGTCGTGGGTTCATTACATTTTCCATAGGCTTAGAACTAATAAAAAAATCAACTAAACTAAACTAAAGTTACAAGTCTTAATGTAAAAAAATCAAATAACATAACATAAACATTAACGCTTTCACACTGACAGCCCCACACTAAGTTCAATGACTTGTGTCATGGGTGTGGGAAACATTCACATCACACACCCAATCACAACCAGAACCAGAAACACAAATTTTCCTTGGGGAAAATACCTGTTTTCCCGCCGGGAATCGAACCCGATACCTCTGCTTAGAAGGCGAACGCCACCAAACTAAGCCATCGGGCAGTTAAAGGTACAAGTCTTATTACAATTAGTACTGTTCTAAATATCCGATAACAGTTATTATTATACAACCAACAGCACCGTTCGAGCCCCGTGACCGCTGCGGTCCCGGACTGGAGTTCCAAGACTGCGCCTTCCCCTGCGACCGGCTGTGTGACAGCTACAAACGGACGCTCATGCAGAAAGGACGCTGTGTTCGAGAGGTAACATATTATGGACAAATTTGATTCGTTATTACGCTGGTTCTCGAAACACAGTGCCCTCTAGCCAAAAACCAAAACGCTTCGTATCTATTCTATCAATAGAAACGCTTTCTGAATGTAACAGATTTTAAAACTTGTGAACTTGAGACGAAGCGTTTTGATTTTTAGCTAGGGGGATAAACTGCATCGGGAACCAGAGGCTTCAGAATCTATATGGTATCCTAAATTTATGTCAATAAATGTTTTGATTGAAAATTTTTATTGAGTTTGGTCCCGAAAGTGAAGAAATAATGGATTTTGTATTATTATATATGGATTAGCTACCTGTGTAGGCTTGTTCATTCTTTTATGGTTCATGGCTTTCTTCTTTAGTTTAAGTTATGTTTATTTTGTATGGATAGCGTGTAAAAAATAATAAATAAGATATTTCTGATTCTTCGAGTGTTAATAATGGTCGATGGGTTACTTGGGTGGCTGTTCGCCTTATCAGGTTCGATTCCCGGCGCGGACACAGATGTTCTCCCTAAGGATTTTTTTTCTTGTTCTGGTTGTGATTGTGTGAGTGATGTGAATGTTTCCGTCACCCACGACACAAGTCATCGAACTTAGTGTAGGGCTTTGAGTATGAAAGTGATGTTTATAAACTTTTAATAGAAACGTGATTTTCGCTTTGGCTCCAAAACTCCAATAGAAGTTCTAGTAAAGGATCTACCACTTTACTAGGGCATGACTGGACTATGAATTTTTTACTTGACGATTACTGCTGTGACTTGTGGCTTTATTTATGACATAGTTGAAAGCTATTCATCACATACAAATATAAATAATTTTGTGGCCCCATGCCATGAAATAAGCACTTAAACTTAGTTGATAAATGTACACAATCCTTTTATGAAGATAAATCGTCCAAAGATCATTTAAACTCATGGGACAACTCATTGGGAATCCCGATCAATATGTAACCATATTACCATATTCCCCAGAATTGCGTAGAAGGCTGCGTGAAGCCAGGTCTGTGCGGGTCTGGTTCGTTCTGGCGAGATGAACGCAGCTGTGTCAAAAAGGAGGACTGCACCTGCCTCTCTGACGGGAAAACTATCAAGGTAAACCATGCTCTAATGTGATGCCATATTTTTACTTTTATTTTAAACTAACAAAATGTAACCTAAAAATAATTAACCAAAATTTTAAATTCGCGGAGTGAGGACCTGGTGACCTGTAATACAGTTTTTTTTAAACCTCTTTTAAGTCTCTCGCTTCACTGGTTAACGCATTTGTTAAACTGACTTTACTTTATAACTAGCAGATAAGAATACTACGATATACAATATTACACTACCTAATTCCCCCATCCCCATACTATTATCGGACATCAAGACGTACCCCTAAGCGACACCGCTATATGGTAGACGTTTTGATTCCACATTAATTATGCGAACCGCTAAGGAATGGAACTCCTTACCTGAGTCTGTGTTTCCTGATAGATACAATGTGGGATTCTTTAAGTCGCGAATGAATAGGCATCTAGGCAAACGTGCTCCATCGTCGACCGCATCATCGCTTACCATCAGGTGAGATAGTGGTCAAACGTTTGCCTATACTGAATAAAAAAATAAAATTATATGCGAGAAAAAAAAAAAAATTATTATAAAGCCGCGATAGCGCGTGCATCGTCGGAAATCCGCCTTCTAATCCAATGTATGTAGGGTATTTTCTCGTGCTCGCCTGGCTTGCTACCCTGTACTGAAATACAATCATATTCACTACCCTCAAGTTGAAAAATTGTCTGCTTTAATCACTGACAATAATATTGCGGCATCCTTGAGAGCCAATTACTCTACATCATCTTTTACCATCAGGTGATAGTGATCAAACGCTAACATATCAAAGAATTAAAAAAAAATGGTAATAGAAGTTTTTTGACAGGCCTTGTTGCAAATTTTGTTTCAGGTGCACATATTGCGAAGTGGACATTCTGCGCCCTTTTTAACAAGTCATGTACTGTAATATTAGTAATTCTTTCAGCCGGGCGGCATAGTAATCGACGGGTGCATGCACTGCCAATGCCTCAACAACGACTTCCACTGCGATTCTACTGCTTGCGTGTCTGTCGTCACTCCCTACCATGGCTCCACCCATGAACCCTACGTCATGCCCGTCGTCACTGAGAAGACTACACCTACTACTGCTTCCACACCTACCACTCCTACCACTCCTACCACTCCCACCACTCCTACCACTCCTACCACTCCCACGACTCCTCTAGTCATTGTTCCTATCGTGCAGCCGAAAGAGCCAAGAATTCCAGTAACAACTTCGACGATCAAACCGGAAGTCACGACTGCACCGCCCATTATAGTTAAAAGTACTGCTTCGCCGCCGCCAGAATGCAAGCCTGATAAGTATGTGTTTCTTTTACATTATCCTTTTTTAACTTGCAATGTTTGTATGTAAGTTCGGGTCAAATCTTGCAACTGAATTTGAAGCAGTTATTCTCAACCGATTGAGATGAAATTTTTCATACATGTTACGTTTGGATGACAATGCATGGTAAGGTAAGTGACGTCATTCTTAATCTAATATGGTGGACCGCCCAAGATGGCGGAATAGTAATTTTTGTGCACGCCCATGATATGGACCAGGTATCAAATTTAAGGATTTGTTGATAAGAATACGAATAAAGATGCAATTCGTTAAAAACCCGTACCTTATGAAATGCTTTATGAACAACAGTGCCATAAATCAATGCATGATTAAAGAATATTTTGTACACTTAGAAAATTTTAAACTAACAGATTTACTTCGGTGTTGTTGGTAAAGTACTAGGCAAACATAAACTCGAGAGTAGTACCTTTGCAATAAGATTTGTTACCGCCCGCTATTTCCTCAATGTACGTGGCGTACGACATAGGTGGTAAAAGCTGTGTACACATTACTAAAGTACTACCCATAATAGATATATGTATTGAATACAGTGCTCACGCCGGATTACCTTTTAATATGTTGACTGATAAACTCTTAGGCGTTGTGCAATTGCCATCGCTCGCGCGATCATGCGTGCGTTCGACGAAAATGAACATACTCATATCTGCGGATTGTCCTATAGAAATTGAATTTGACAGCAAAACTGTGCATCTCTGTTAAGAGCCATTTCAAGTGTGATCGCATCGCCCCAATATAGGACACACGATTTCTTATCGCACGAGCGGATTCATCGGACGATGATATCGCATCGTAGCATCGCGCGAGCGATGGCAATAGGACAGCGCCTTATAGTCTTAGGAAAATCTATAACCCTTTGTCATGGCAAGATATAACTATTTATTTTATTTATATATAGATGAGTAGCAGTAAGCTGATATTATGTCTATATCACACAGTGTTGAAAGTCATATCAGTGCACTTTTCTAACAAAGTTTGTTTATTAATTCGCAACCAATTGTCAAGCTTGTTTTTAAATCCATTTATTGTGGTTGCAGAAACAACATCTTCCGGTAATCTGTTCCAATTGTGAACCACTTCATTTAATTTGATTTTATTGTTTAATTCAATTTATACCTTGTGTTTTCTTAGCTGCTGAAACTGCTATATAACTTGTATTTTAGCTTCATGAACTTGATGTGGGGTGACCAGCCACTCCCCGACTCTTCGTTCTCCGCGTCATCAGTCTTCAGCGAGAAGTTCCAGCCACAGTACGCCGTCCTTGACGGACATTCACTGGACTTCTCAGGTACTCCTCCATCATCCCTTCCCTTATTCCAGTAGTGGGGTCAGCGTAATATGCTGATCCCACTTGGAAGAGTATATGTTATAATTATGTTAAGTATACAATAATACGTATTACTTTATCGTCTGTTACCAATCATAACAAAGCCTACATCTCAGGAGCTCTTAACTTACTTGGAATTAAAATCATACAATTATGTATTGCAAGTGGGGTGCAAAGATATGTATAGATTTTCTTTGTAGGCAACTTGCAATAATATCATTGTACGACTATAGTTTCCAATTCCCTTATGTCACGAACAGCCGGCAGCTGGAACCCGGCTGTGAGCGACGAGCGACAATACATCCAAGTCGCGTTGCCCCAACGGGAACCGATATACGGCGTGAAGCTGCAAGGATCGCCTTTATTCGACCAGTATGTCACAAGCTTCAGCTTGCTCTACGGAGACGATGGCATCACTTACTCTAACGTCAATGACGCCGATGGAAAGACCAAGGTGTGTCTACAGATTTATAGATAGATAGACATTATAAATAATTAGAGATGCTATTATAGTTACGTTTCGCGCGTTACCACCTACACGCAGTGACGTGACGATCATACGTCGAAAAATTTACTTCAGTCAACACTTGTCTGTGGTACTGTACATGAGCGGGCAATTTTTATTAAACAACCGTCGCTAAACAATGTCGGATGCCTTTTTTTAATAAATCCTGCTGCCACTAATTATTTTTTTACCACTTTATTATTTTTGATGCATGCCTACAGCCTTCGCTTTTCAACCATGAGTGGTTGACTGGTAGAGAATGCTTTTAGCGTTAAGTCCACCCTTTGTACCTTTTTGGGCAATAAAGAGTTAAATAAATAAATAAATCCAGCAAGTTTGAGCTCGACAATCTGTCAAATCGTTTTTAATCCAATACATTGAATTTTATTGTTTCCTAATTGACTGCAGAATGATAAAGTGAGACGCATCTCCTATTTATTATCTGTCAATATTATACAAAAATAAACTATAACTCGTAGAATTAAAGTTTATTTTTGTTTATTTTAATTGGTTTTAAATAGAAACAGATACAATAATGTTACAGAATAGAAGGTCTGGTTCTAGGACGCCTGATTATCGAATGCTGTGTCCGTGTTATAATGAAATGTCATATGGTGACAACTGATATCAAACACTTCCGCCTGTTTATTTTCAAATGTAACCTTAATTCCCAGGTGTTCCGCGGCCCAGTCGACAACAAAATCGCCGTAACGCAAATGATCGTCCCTCCCATTGAAGCCAAGTATATCCGAGTCCAGCCTCTCACTTGGCATGATGAGATCGCAGTCAGGATGGAGCTGATTGGCTGCAGGGAGCAGACCACTTCTACTGTGACGACAACCACCCCTGTTCCTATAACCGTAAGTCTAATTTCCATAGTTTTAGGTCAACGAAAAATTTGACTAGGTTTGACGACAAACGACATTCTGTTTCACTCCCACTGTGCCTTCAATTACTTGTGTGAGTGAGCAATGTCAGCATTCTTCCATCATAGTAATTTCTTGACGCGGGCTACAGTTCGTAAAATCGGTCTATATTCTTTAGCCTAGCATGACGTGATAGTATTCAAGATGGCGCTGATTGGAAGCAAGGAACAAGCTATCACTGTGTCGACAATAGTTACTATTGCAATTTCGAGTATCGTAAATTAAGACTGATATAATAGTCTACAGCATCGGACATAACAAGATAAATTATGGAATAGAAGACTTGAAACCTTTTGTCTATCCACAGGAATCTCCCCAATGTGACGAAGCACTCGGCATCGCAGCCGACCTTCCTCTGGATAGCATCACAGTTAGCTCAAACCCTGAGGATAAGAAGTACCTCGCGATGGATGGAAGCAGAGGATGGAGACCACTTTACAGCACGCCGGGAGAATGGATTATGGTGAGATATCTCTAAACAAAACCTTCGTTCTTTTTACATCTTGTATTTCAAGTAAATTACCCCCCAAGACTACAAAGTACCTTATGGTTTGGAAGCTCTGTAACCTCTTTTCAAAGGACCTATAGATTAATGGCTTCTGACACATGTTTCTTCGTCTGTAACTTCAAGAGGATGTCCTACACTCTCGATCTCAAATAAGATGATGTCAAATTTGTAATATCCTTGAGTAAAGAAAGGAATTCGGCAATCTTGGAAAATATTTTATAAAATTGGAATGACACGAAATGTATAAAAGATGATCGTACCCAGATGTAAGCAATTGCTTAATATATTTCACTTTTATTGCTAAATAAAGCTTTGTTTTTCTCTCGCTCCAATTAACGAGGACCAAAAAGACTTTGCATGGTACCAAAACAGCCGCACGTAGTATTGCTGAACAAGCAGAACTGGTTCCGGTTGAAATGATGAAGCTATCGCTAAAGATAAAAATAATGTTTTGATTTGCTTGGGGTGAAGTGCTTTGAAAGTCATTTCCATGTCACTTCAATTATAACACACCTAGCTAAGCTAAGAAAGCATGACGTTACGCTTATTATGCCAACTACCCTTGGTTGCATAAAAACGAGAACACTTAAAATAAATGGACTTTTGAATTTGATTAATTTTCAAATAGGTATTCATAGTTATTTTATACATCATAGAATGAGTGGTGTTTAACTAATAGTTCATCCCATATTTGTATGACAGTTCAACTTCACATCACCGCGCAACATCACGGGAATCAAGACGAAGGGTGGTGAGAAAGGCTGGGTCACCAGCTATAGGATCTTGTACACCTGCGATCTCGACAACTTCAGTCCTGTCTTAGACAAGAAGGGGAAAGAAATGTAAGTTCCTAATGAGAAACATAGGTGGAGATCTAAAAACCTTAAAACTGCGCATGCTTTAAGAAAAAGCAATACCAAAATGTCATCCATTAATATTTATAAATCAATGAATAACTGTTGAAAATAACGTATATTTAAGTATTTGTCCATTTCAATTTCTAATATGAATAAGTTTGTTTCGAATTCATGTTTCTAAAGCATTGATAGCCTCAGGGTGCCCTAAATTCCTAGAGACTAGGGAATCAAGCCATTAAGGGTCTAGAAGCACCGTTCTTATGTAGTGTTTGAAGGTTACATCCCACTCCTAATAGGGATTAACTACTAACAAAATAATAATAATTTTAGATAACTCGATTCGATTACTTTTCCTATCAATGTTTACATTGAAATATAATTTATCTAACTTAAATATAATTTATCTAACTTTTTTCTATGCTCCATTTAGCCAGTATCCCGATAAAATGAATTACACTCGATAGACTTTTTCGTCGAAAGTTATCTATGCCTTTGATCCTTTTGACGTAAATTAATACTAACAGTTAAAAATCATAGTCTGTTATGTAACATTTTGATATATTTCTTTAATATAGAGAATTTTACGAAAATCCCTTAAAATTATCTTTCCTTCGCTATACTCCGTCCATATGTGTTACGGCATTCTTTATACGCTCTATAATCGCCTGTAATGACAATCGTGCTCGTACCGAAGCGCAGCCATAATATCAATGCTCTAAATAGCGTTTGGTCCTATTGGCTTCTCGCCCGCACAGTTTGATATCTATATATTAAAAGAAAGTCGTGTTTGTAACACTATTTATAACTCAAGAACGGCTGAACCGAAATTTGGCTGGAAATTGTTGGGGGTATACTTTTTAGAAACGTCGCATTTTTCTTTATAGGTGTATAAAAATCATTTTCTCATACGGTACTCGGATTTGGTAAAGTACTAGGCAAACATAAACATGAAGGATGTAATAATATAGTCACGTGGCATTGTAACGCATGCCGGGTATGGCTTCCTAAACATGCACATACATTCATTGACTGTTAGGCGGAAAGAAGGTCGCCGGGACAGCTAGTTTTCAATAAATATAATTATCTACGTTGTTTTTGAAAATGTTTTCAACTATATGGACTTTAATACAAGGATGATTCGAACTTTTTTTGCTTTCATATCCTCAAAACATAATATCGTGATAAACGTTATCATCCAGTGTGTTCCCGGCCAACTTCGACTCGTCGTCGGAGATGGAGCACGAGTTCCGGCCGCCGATCCGGGCGCAGTACCTCAAGGTGCTGCCCGCTCAGTGGAAGGACAACGTCGAAATGAGAATAGAGCCTATTGGGTGCTTCGAGCCTTATCGTAAGTATTTTTACCGACTTCAAAAAACGAGGAGGTACTATGTTCGACTGTGTGTATAATTGTTTTTGTATTATCACCGATTTCTCTCTCATTTGTGGATTGTGGTAGATTATACTTCAGAGGTGGTCCCATATAAATTTTATCGAAATCGACCAAGCCAAAACCAAAATATAAGCGGTAAAGTCGGTTTTTTATAACTTTGCTTACGTTTATATTATTATATATTACATATGACGTAGAATGAGAATAGGGGCATCCATATTCTCGTCATCAGCGATTCACGTTCTATGTCAGAAATTAATGACTAATTGACTATGGTATCAAAATTAAAATAATGTAGACTACATTTTTCAAAGAAATCTTCAAAATCTTATGTGCAAAAACAAGCTCTCATAAATGTTTGTTTACTCTGGGTGAAGGAAAAGTGCCAAGAATACTGGCTACGTTTCCACTATTTTTTTGTGGCTAATAAGAGCCAGCATTCTGATCACTTGTAATTGAACTGCCCGAAAGCTTAGTAAAGTGCGCGTCCGCCTTCTAAGCATATTCTAAGCATCGGGTTCGATTCCCGGCGGGAACAAAAGTTTTCTCCCCATGGGAAGTTTGTGTTTCTAGTTCTGGGTGTCATTGTGTGTGTGATGTGAATGTTTCTGGCAACTCATTGAACTTAGTGTAAGGCTGTGGGTATGAAAGTGTTTATGTTTAATCTACTGTACCGTCGTCGGCAGCTCCCACTCCCCCCGCGGCCGTGGTGACGGCGCCGCCCTCCCTGCCGTGCCAGCTGTGTCCCGGTATAGTGCCCCCCGAGTCCGGGTGCATTTGCGCCGGCGCCGAATACTACGATGGAGAGAGTTGCGCGCCGCGCGCGCAGTGCCCCTGCGTGCTGTCTTTCTTGTCGTAAGTACATCTTTGGATTTACCTGACCCCCTTTTCTTTAGCCCCCTGTTCAGTTTAGTCTGGGTACGTCTTTTGGAGAAGTAATGGCTTCGAATGCTGCTGAAGTCTGTGATTTGCAGAGATAATGCTGCGCAGTTTTATCTTTACCGCTTGGTAGTGCTATAGATTAGATAAGATGCGTTACGCCGAGCCCCAGGTTAACCATTTGCTTCTAGTAGGAAAAAACGAAATTATTTTTGCTCTAGTTAAGTTTGGTACTTGTCACTGTAAGGCTTGAGGTGACCACTATCTCGCCTAATGGTAAGTGATGATGCGGTCGAGAACGGTAAATATGCTAGGCCTCCGTGACTGACTAACAAGAATAGCTGCCGGAAAATCTTTTTGACTCGACCTTCGATCATACATGACCTTATTGTGAAACTTAGGATAGGATCAAAATAACAATGAATACATTTTTATAAATACTTTTGAATTTGCTTAACAAAGTAAATTTATCCCAGTTAGATTAGGGATTAACACTAAATATAATAATACCTTAAATAAAGTATGGTTTAGTTCGCCGGTGTCCTCGGTATGAACCTAACTGGAAAGCCGCCGTCCACAATCTGCGCTAAGTAGGACGTCTTTTTGACGGTCAGCTGATATGACGACAACGGCGCGGGCACCACTGTGAACCGTTTCAAAATGGCCGCCAGACCAGCTGAGGCCATCATCTGTGCTAACTTGGCTCCTAGAAAGATATACCGTCATTTAACCCATATTTATCATGTCTAAAGATCAGAAACATTATTACAAAGATAAAAATATGTGAGTATGACGTACCAATACATTTCCTCGGGCCTTCTCCAAACGCCATATAAGTAAAATTCGTTTGGTTCCTGACAGCTTCGGATGAAAATCTTTCCGGGTGAAACTCTTCCGGGTCCACAAAGTATTCCGGATCTTTATGCAAGGCTTGAACTGGTATCATTATCCTGACTCCAGAATCAATTGTCACGTCAGTTCCAGGGATAGTATACCTTCCTGCACAAAATCTCCTGAAGGAACCGAAAGGGGACAGTATCCTTATAGATTCTTTGAAAGCCATTTCTAGCTGTGTCAGATCTCTTAGACATTCGTACGTGAACCCGTTATGTTTGGATACTACTCGGTCTATTTCGTGTTGTACGTCCAATTGGATGTCTGGGTGATGAGCTAACTGATGCAGTGTCGCGCTCATTGCCGTAGCAGACGTTTCAAAGCCACCGATTAAGAATAAAAATAGTTGCGCAGCTGAATACTTGAGATTCTTATCCAAATCATTTTCTTTTCTCTCTTTTTGTTTATCGATATCTTCATCGACAAGAAGTTTTCCCTCAGCTTCCAACGCTAACAAAACATCCATGAAATCATTGCGACCGCTCGGTTTAAAATTCCTCTCCTCGCGGACCTTTCTCGTCATCTCAATCACCTCTCTCTCCAAGTCTTTATTGACGACTTTGTGAGTGAACAATTGAGTAATCCAAGGTATAAGTTCGGCTAGCACCATGATGAAAATTTGTAGTTTGGTTCTGACGAAGAAACTTTTGGCTTGGCTCATAAAAGTAGATTGATCGGTAATGACGTTAAGTTCGACGCCGAAGCAGCAAAAACCGATGCTTTGTAATGTGTATCTCGCCATCATATCAAAAGCATTGACATCTTCTTGACGTGACGCATAGTTCTCCACTGTTCTGGTCAGTTCTTCAACGCATTCTTGCTGCATCGGGAACATGTCGCGAACTTTGCTCCTCATCAAACCGGGAGCAACTTGTTGTCGCATGACTCGCCACTTCTCAACACTCGTGAAGAGTAAATTACGCAACAGCGGATCGTTTTTAGTATTTTCTATCCCTCCTCGTTCAGGAAAATACTTGAAGTCGGAGCTTAATATATGTCTCACTATCGCCGGGTCTCTGATGATGAGTTCTGGGGTAGACCCTCTATAGTAGCCGACGATCTTTTCACCTCTATACTTGTTGTACATTTCGAGGCCAATTTCGGGAACAGTGCGCCTGACGAGGAAGTTTTGAAGATGGTTTCCGAAGAAGGGCCAGGGAGGATCGTGTTTGACATTTCTTGTCGCCCAGTAGTCATGATTCCTTGTGGTATACCGGTAGGCTAAGGCGGCGCACAGAAAAATGAGGACGAACACTATCATTTCGTCTCCGAGTTGTTTAAAAATAAAGAAATTGAAATGTACTAAACACAAAGGCACACTGGCTGCGACTAGTAAACACATACAAAATATAATTGCGAGGCTAAATATAACTGATAAAGTAGATTGCCTTGAAAAATTATTAACCAACAAAGTATAAATGCAGCTGGAATCTGAGTTTATATACGGGTAGATGTTTATCATAACATGGACGACATTATCAAACGTCGATTGTACGGGCAATGCACTTCGTTTTTGACCTCTAATTTAACCTACCTATTCGTATCTCAATGAGTAGCTGATAACAGTTTTTTAATAAGTCTTTATTAGTTCAGTACCTATCTATTTTCTTTATGACTTCGCAACCAAATTTTTACTAGCTACTTTGCTGGTAAATCAGGATAATACATAGCCTTAGATCTGCCAAATTTATCAAGATTACTTTAGGCCGTGTGACCGTTAAACATCGTTTTTGGTTTTACAAATGTAAAGTATGAATACAATAAAAGTAGTAAATTGTAATATGATAGTTTTTATGTTTTAGGTATGCCGTGGGCTCCACATTCAGGGGTGCCAACTGCGACGAATGCATGTGCAAACTAGGTGGCATTACTGACTGCAAGCCTGTTAAGAAATGCGAATGCAGCAACCCTGCAATTGTAAGTATCAGCGCAAATAACACGATTATTATAGTCAATAATGTTTAGTTCCTGAATGTCTTGATAAACGAGAAGTTTCTCACTGTAAGTATTGTATAGACACATTCTTATCTCGATATAATGTTAAGGTCGAAGTTTGGACACATTTATACATTGTATCACAATGGGTGCGTTCCGAAGATACATACAACTGCAGGTATAACGGTTACTCATATTATAACAATAGAAAATTTGCATATTTTTATGCTTTTAATCGATAATAAATTACCGAAAATACCCATAAAAAAATAAAGTTTTTTTTTATATTTTAAATATTTTTATTCGAGCTATTTTAAAAACGCCGTTAATCATAGCTGCATTTATGGAAAGTTGACCAATCATTGACATCAATATCTGGATACTGCGGTTACTAAACAGTCTAGCTAGCCAACACTTTTGCTATTCTTGAATTTCTTTTCTATTTTTTATTTATTTAAATTCTAAATTAAAAAGCATGTCAATAAGATAATAGTGTTTTAGGTGTAATTTTATGTATATCTATAATCATATAAAAATATTGTCCTACATTTGTAACTGGATAATTCACAATTTTAGTACGGAGAGAACTCGAACCTCGTACCGAAACTGGTGCCGGCAACCTGCGAATGCACCTGCGAGCCTTGTCCGGTCGCCACTCGGCTGTGCCGCAGCAGCCAGCTGTGCCTCGCCGAGGAGAAGTGGTGCGACGGCGTCATGGACTGCCCGGATGACGAGATCAACTGCACCAAGACTACTGAGCCGGTAGTGGTCACCGAACATGAGGTTACGCTCGCGGTCACGCAGCCTACCACCGTTATCACTACTACGCCGAAACGTGAGTAAATCTAATACACGTCAATACTTTTGTTTAGTGAACGGGAACAAAATTTTTACAAATTAAAGGAGATGTTTCATTTTGGGCCAGCATTATGTACCATACATAGAAAAATATTGCATTTACTTAAAAATACAAATAAATTAATCTGCAGAAGATTACAGCTGTACCCTCAAATTATAATTTTTAAATATGTAACTCTATTTTTGGGGCAGTCATGACAAGAAGATACTGAATGTCTCTCTGTTCTGAGTTTCAATCGAGGAACATATTCTGTAGTCTCATTATAATTATAACGAAACCCAAATATTTTAGAATTGATATGTTGTTTACAATAAATTATCAATGGCACGTCAAAATGACAGTTCAATATTGTCGCAATCCGCCATTTGTAACTGTGTTGTGTTGCTATCAATGTACCAAGATATTTTAAATGTAAAACGAAATAAAAGTAAAGAAAATAAACATTCAAAAACGGTTACTATATTATATGGCTATATGTATGTATATGGTACATGGTGCTGGCCCAGGCTCCTTAAATTTTGAAACATCTCCTTTGCAAACATTTGTACTGCTCGCTGGCATTGTTGGAAATATTAACATATCACACACACAAATACATCCAACCAGAACCAGAAGCACAAATATCAGTTGGGAAGGAATTTGTGCTCCTGCCGGTAATCGAACCCAGGACCCACGGCGCAAAGGCTTAGGTCATTTAGTTTTTCGACTTTCTTCTGAATGCTATATTTTCCATAATAATTAAGATGATGTATAACAATCTATAATTCATAGTTGTTTAAACTACATTATCCAGCAAAGAACAGCATCGCCGCGCCACGCCTTGTAATATACAGACCAACACCAGTTTTGACCTTTAACAAACAAACAAACGCAAACGCATTCACACTCACAGCCCCACACTAAGTTCAAAGACTTGTATTGTGGGTGCCGGAAACATTCACATTACACCCCTAACCAGAAGCACAAATATCCCTTGGGAAGGAATTTGTACTTCTGCCGGGAATCAAACCCAGGACCCACGGCACAGATGGTGGACACCTGTCCACTGCGCCAACTGGGTCGTCAAAACACGTATATAATTTTAAAATATATTTGAAAGCTAATCATACTCAATTTGTAACAGCCCTACCTCGTAAGTTGTAGGTCTCAATGGTTGGGATGATGTCTCAAGAAGTTACTTGTATTTTACAATTTATTCTGTATTAATAATTGTGTATTTCCAGCCATAGAATGCCCCGTGGTAGCCTGCCCGCCAGGCTACCAAGTGGCCTACACGAGTAACTCCCGCTCCTCCAATGCGTGGTCGGGGTCCGACCTACCCCCGCCGCGCCCGAGGTACTCATACACTCGCTACTTCAACGGAGGCGGCAGGAAAGGCTACGGGGGTACTAAAGGAGGCTTCTCTAAGGGAGGCTTTTCGAAGGGCGGATATGGAGGATACGGTGAGTTAGCGCTTTGTTTCGATATGTCGTTTATGTTTATGTTTTGTAAAAGGTGCATGCTTGTTTGTCGTCTGGAGTAGTTTTGTCAGAGCCATCAGCTTGAAACAAGCCATTAGCTGCCCATTAGCTTCCTCCCACGCGAGTCACGTGACTGATGATGTCGATGTGTCAGGAATAAAATGTACCCTATGTTCTTCATGACTCAGAATATTTCCACCAAAATCCATTAAAAAAATCGAAGAACCAGAGATTTAGTAGACTAATATGGACTGCTCGCTGGCGTATTATCAAAAGTAATTGACAAGTTACATCCGCATTCCTCAGTTGTATCAGTTTGTTTTGTCTTATAATCTACAAATAATAAAACTGGGTGTGTTTAATTTTACAAATCTCTTCTACAGTTCCACCTCCACCACCGCAGAACAACCAAGCCTTCACCCTCGACAAGCCGGCCATAACCTCCCCAACCCCGACCCCAGCTAAGGAGGAATGTGCCCAGTTCAAGTGCATCCCCCGAGTGCCACCCTTCCCCCGTCCTGGCTCCACCCCCGCCCCCGTCGTTTGTTCAGTCGTCAGCTGCCCCCGCGGATATACCCTTAAACTGGAAACTTTGCCTGGTGGATTTAACCGATGCCCTCAGTAAGTCAAACATTGTATTTTTTTCCTATTATTAATGCTAGATAGGCAAGCATTCGACCACTTTTTCCCCTATTGTTTGTCTACTATCAGCCCCACCTTAAGTTCGCTGACTTGTGTCGTGGGTGCCGAAAACATTCATATCACACACCCATTGCCGGAACCTGATTGCATTTACAAATATGTAATTTGTATTTCTAAATATGTTATTCGTGGGTCCTGGGTTCGATTCTCGGCAGGATCACAATTTTCCTCTCAAGAGAGATTTGTGTTTCTGGTTCTGGGTGTGTTTGTGTGTATGATATGTAAATGTTTCCGGCACCCACGATACAAGTCTTCGAACTTAGTGTGGGACTGTGAGTGTGAATGCGTTTGTTTTGTTAATTAATAATATATAAAATATTTTATACCATTAATACCATATTTTTGACAATGACTCATGATTTGGCACGTCTTATGTCGATAGGCAACATTTTTTTTTGCATTTGTGATATAGATATAAAAATGTTATATGCTATAAACGTTTCCGTCAGGTACGAATGCGTGCCCCCGCCGGAGCGCCCTGTATACTGCAATGTGACGGGCCGCACGTTCACCACCTTCGACGGCACGGAGTACAAGTACGACGTGTGCTTCCACATCCTGGCTAGAGAGAACCGGTTCAATTCCTGGAGTTTGCAAAGTACGTTTCTGTGAACTTAGCGATGTTTTTTTTTGTTTAAGTTTGTTCTAGGTTGTGCAATAGGGACTATGCATGAGATTCTAATATAATAAAATAACTATTTCTTCCTCAGTCCGCAAGAAATGCCGCGACACAGGCTGTTGGAACGAGCTCCTTATCCACCAAGACGACCAACTGATCCTCGTGAAACCAAACCTGATGATAGAGTACAACAACTACGAGTACACAGTGGAGCAGACCGGCAAGATCTGCTTCCAGAAGAACAGCTTCGATGTCGCCAGGGTCGGGAATGGAGTACTGATCAAGTCGAGGAAGTACAACTTTACTGTGGTGTACAGCCAGGAGGGAGATGTTAAAGTTGGGGTAAGGTATTCTTAATTATTTGTCAATGGAAGTTGAGATAAGTCAGTCTACCACTAAAAGTTCTTCCTACGCCCCCTAGTTCGAATTACTTTCTTAAGTTATTTTATGCTCCGTAAAGATATTATGCTATGACGCAACAAAGATGTAAGTAATTATATTGACGCAACGCTGCGCGCTTCGACTTTTATCTACCTTTCTATCTATGGCGTACTGTTATGTCTTATAGCACCGATGTATTAAGTTGATATTGAACTTAGGCGCCATATCCGAGACTGCAGTTTGGAAACTAGCTCTCTATCTATTACTATGTACTACCTTTTATTTAAAAATATGTTCCAATCCAACACATTCCCAACAATAACCATCGCACCACTAACCGCCAGGTGTTGAAGAGTCAGATGGGCACCGTAGACGGTCTATGCGGCGCGTTTGACGGCGACGCGTCCAACGACCGGCGGCTGCCGAGCGGGCAGGTGGCGACCAGCATAGACCAGTTCGGGCGCGCCTGGGCCAAGCCGGGGCTGCGGCACGACGCCTGCGTACAATACGCCGCCGCCGCTGCCAAGCAGAAGCGGGTGTGGGGCCTGTGTGACGTCATCACGTGAGTACGCTGCCTGTACCGCGTTTTCAGCCGTGGAGTTTGTGCGTTTGACGGCGACGTGTCCATCAACTGACGAGATGTGCCCGACAGGGTCCAAAATGATCTCAGTATGTAACTTATTTTGTTATGTAATTTTAAGAACCCATGTACATTACGGAAGCAATAAAGAATTGAGTATTGAGATGCGACTAATATCGACCAGTTCTGTCGACAACAAGAAGCAGTTTTGCAATTCTCTAACATCATCACGTGATAACATAGAGGACCACCATTTCCGCTTTGTTAGGAAATTATACGAGTAGGACTTATTTGCTAATAAGACTTTACTGATAAAACTTTTTTTTAATCTTCATGTCATCCGTCAGATGAGATAGTTCAAACGCTATCCTATCAGAAATCAAGAAAACTCCCTTATATCTCTTTAGGAAAGTCATAGAGTAAATAGTATTTTCTTCTTATATATTTTTATCTTTAGCAAAGCCAGGCGCCTAAGTTGTCCAAGGCTTACTTATTTATTTATTATTTCCCGAATACAGGAAAGAACCCCTCTCCCGCTGCGCAGCAGTACTGAACTTAGACAAGTGGCGCCAAATCTGCTTAGAAAAGATCTGCACTTGTTCCGACCTAGTCATCAACGGTACCAAGAGGACGGAGGAGCAGTGCCGCTGTCTTCTAATGGAGCAAATGGTCGCGGAGTGTTTGGCGGCAGATAAGGATGCGGATGTCGCCGCCTGGCGTGTGATGATGGACTGTCGTAAGTACATCATCAGCACAATATTAGCACATTCTTATGGGCATATAATTATTGCTGTCTGACGTCATCATCATAGGTGTCGTAGTTCGTCCCGTACTGTGGGACCTCGAGTTAGTAACGTAAATTATAGGTACTGTAGGTAATTACAATCATGACATGATTTAACATCTACAATGTGAACAATATGCGCCCACCGTCTAGATTCATAAAATCGCTACCAATCACCTCATTAATGACGCGTTCTCGTTAACAATATAATATATTTTACGAATAATTATCAAATAGACAGTTAACAAGTTCATACCATCTTTGTCAATCAATGTATTATATTTCTAGATTACTATTAACATACAACCGTATTGTAAAGTCGTATGAGAAATCCGCAGTTAAGATGTTTTTGGTCCTTCAAGCCGGATAACTGAACTCTGTGGATTTCTTATACGACTTCACAATATAAATCAGCGACCGAAAGTCATCAAATGGCAACATTATGAATCACGCGAAACGGTGAACAATAGCATTTTAATAGTGGCTCTTAGGGGCCTAATTAAATAAATCATTTTCAATTTTGAATATTTGTCCCCCAGCTGCCGAGTGCCCGGCCCCGCTGGTGCACTACGACTGCTACCGCGCACGTTGTTCGCCAACATGCTCGGCGAGCGGCGCGGCGGTGTCGTGTCCGGCGGACGAGGGCCAGTGCTTCCCCGGCTGCTACTGCCCCGAGGGCAAGCTGCGGAAGGGAGACTCGTGCGTGCTGCCCACTGACTGCCTCGACTGTGAGTACCAGGGCACCATCACAGAGGAGAGACCACTCGTACGTTTTAGGTTTTGCCGCGAAAGTGAAAAAATGGCGCTTTTGACTTTGAATTACAAAGATTTCTTAAACGTTGTACACGATATACTTATTACATACAGGTTTACTAGTGATCCCCCTACTTGGTCAAGCCTGTTTCGTAGCCTCAATTAAGAGATAAGCAGTATACAAAATCCGAAGTTTTCTTTATTTTTGAAAACTTGTGATTTTTTTAGTGTAATGTCATAACTAAATAAACCGTATTACGTGCCGTTTATAACCGTTATTTCGTGATCGTAGAGAAGTCATGAGCAAGAGTCAAAACTCTCCAATCTCGTCACTCACTCTCTGGTCAAAACCAGAGAGTGAAAAAATGGCGTTATCAATTTTGTATTGTTACCGTTAATAGTTTGTCACGTGCACGAGTGCAAATCATATAACATTTTATAACGTGATTTTCATTTTCGCTCCAAAACTACAACAGTAGTTCTTGTTGAAGTTACAATTGTCAAAGGCCACTTTACAACGACATAGCCGAGTATTTTGTATCTTATAGCAAGTGTGCAGCAACAAAAGTAGCAGAATCAAAGTTCATAAATAGTGATAAACATTTTGTTATTATACATCAGATGTCAAACAACCACCAACTGATGTTTGCCGTGCACCGACGTGAAACCAGTTTGCTACGGAAACCACCGCGAAGCGCACACCGCTCGAATACATTTATTGTTTACGTTTTACGTCTATTGTAACTTGTGTTGTGCTGTTATTAATATAGAACTTTAACTCGTTTTTATGGTCGTAGTGATTTAATTACCTAATAAAGACTATAATATTGCGGCGACAGATTTTCTTGATCACAAACTAAGACTGCACTACCGTTGAGTAATGGCTAGCCAGGCCAGAAGTATTAATTGGTGTCACAAAGATATCTAATTAACGTTTTCAATGGGTAGTGAATTTGATTTAATTGTTGTAGTGGAGTTTTATTAGAAAAGATATATTTTTAACGTTCTACATTTAGGTACTTGCAACGGAGTGGGCACGCCGGCTAAGTACGTTACCTTCGAAGGCGACGAGCTGCCGTTCCTCGGTAACTGCACCTACCTCGCGTCTCAGGACAGGAATGAAACCGGACAACATAAATACCAGGCAAGTGATCTTATGCGACACAAAACAAACGCGTTAATAGACATGATACAGTTAGCTCAAATACTTTTATCGTAGATGAAAGAAAACTTCTTATCACCGACAGAAATAACCATAGAATCTGTCCACCAACCCACTTGTACCTTGGAGCAAATATTTAGTTCTTTATTTTTAATCATTAAATTGTCTGCAGCGTAGAAAGCAAAAACTTACAGCCAGGGTCATCACTTATTTAAACACTGTTTAAAAACATAAATTCATAAATATTTCATTCATATGAATCACAAGTTTTAATGAAAATTATGACTCAAATGACCAGATTCGGAAATATTACTTTAGAGACTTATTTTATAATATATTTGAGACACGAGACTAGCAACTCGTTTCCTTGATGGAAAACGTCACGCTTGCCAATTACAGTTCAATACCACTAATCGTTTTGCCTTTAAATAGTTAAAAATTCTGCGCGACAAAGCACTGGGCTCGGCACCCTTAGATTTTAGATGTTTATTTCATTGGAAACAATGCCCTCTCCAATCGAAAATACAGTAACGTTTGCACACTACTGATGGCGGTTGAATGTCTAGCTATGGTGTGGTACTGCCCCAGGTGGACTCTGCAAAAGATTCCTACCACTACAGAATATTAATGCCACATATTTTCCCCGCATAGACTTTGATTCTCAAATTACACTACAACATTAAATAGTCTGATAATTTCCTTCTACCCCAGGTGTTTGCAACAAACGGACCTTGTGAAGACACCCCATCGGCGTCCTGCGCCAAATCGATTCACCTTGTATATGAGAAGAATGTAATACACATCACGAAAGATGTCGATACCAAAAAAGTAAGTTTTGCACGTTCTTTCTTAACAATTATGTTAGTCTTTTACACACAGTTTCTCCGTAAATAACTAGCATAAGAGTAAGTATTGAAAAAATAATAACACTTATTTGTCCAATAATAACACCGATCTTAATGCCTTACTAACAGTTACATATATTCAATAATTTATAAATGATAAGGGCGGTTTGGATCTCACCTGCACGTGGTGCTAGACGAGCCTACGGTGTTTCACATTAGCATTCCCTAAGGGGATTGACGTCAGGTAGGCGGCCAGATGCATATAATCAAGTCCACTCCTGTAAATACAGTTTTAAAAGATAACGTATCATACGTACCCCACGCGAAGTAGAATAAAGCAAGTATTTTACAACAGATTATACAATAGTTTATTCAATCATTGTATGAAATCCTTCTGTTCTTTGTCAGCTCATCACGACGATCGGTGCCACCCCTGTGTTCAAATACCCCGTGAAGAAAGAGTGGGGAACTATCAGTTTGGACAATGGACAAGACATCTCCATCTCGCTCCCTGATATACATGTTGAGGTAACAAGTCTATTGGTAATATCTTCTCCTTGAAATTGTTGTAAATAATATATATCTTACTGTCATTCCTAGCATTGCTATTTTTCTTGTTTAACGAATTTAAAAAAAGAGTTTTTTTTTTAATGTCTAATATTTTTCCGTTGTTATCTTAATGCTATCGCATTGTTGTAAAGGCTGAAATAAAATAATGACGAGACATTCCATGCTGTGAAGGCTCTAAGGCAAAATTTTGCTCGACTTGATCCAAGTTGAAATGTGAGCCCTGAATATTTATGATGACAGACTTTCAAATACAAAGAGAATACGCCAAGCAAACGTAAAGCAAGTAAACTGTAGAAAAGTATTGATTTTTGTTTTCATAGCATTAACCATGCAATTCCATATTAATCCGGTAGATGGCGTAATACGTCCCCATAAGTTTTCTTAGATTGAAGCGAGGTTTGGATAGCTCAGTGTTTAGTGGGACATGAAACCCTTTGGAAGTGGGTTAAAGTCCCGCTGCAATAGATATTTTTCCTAATTAAATTTACTTCTTTATTCACATGATATCTTTTTCTTTAGCTGACAGTTCTCCAATCCAAACTGGAGTTCACAGTGCGCGTGCCTTCTTACCTCTATGCGAACAAAACCGAGGGGCTCTGTGGAGTTTGCAATGGCTACCAAGAATTCCTGGTCACCAGCAACGGAACTGCTACTAATGACTTCGACGAGGTAACGTAGATAGTTGTGGGTGAAGACGTGGTGCTTTATTCATATCATTACATTTGTTGTCAATCTTAGATGTTTTTTCTGGTTGTATGTGATGATGTGCTATATAATGATAAAAATGCTAAGCCGAAAAAAGAACCGATTTTCAATGAAAGCTGTACCGTATTAAGTTTAAGTTTTTAACTTGAAGTTATGTATACGACGACTGTAACTGTAAAATCCGTAAAACCAAAAATATCCTAGTTGAATTATGCGGCAAAGAACTTTTGGGAAAAAATAATGTTTCCGCCGAATGACATCTGTTCCTGGTCACCATCAAAAGACTGCAATTTAGAACTCACAGGTAAAGTAGATCTAATTACAGTTCAACGTTGTGAGGAGTAATGTATGAGATTTTTTAAGGCAGTTGACTGGAACCAATGCGTATAACGGTTGCAACAAATGTTCTTGGTCATTAGCAATTTTATATGAGGACTTTGAGGAGGAAACCGACATCTTGTTAGAGTTTTAAATTTGTAATAAACTTTTATGCCGGGCACCAAGTTATCCTGGTCATTTGCAACGGATAAAAGTTACGTTGCTGATTTTAAGATAAATATATGAAACATGAATCTTATTTTATTTCCCACAGTATGGCAAGAGCTGGCAAGCCTCCCCAGAAGCGTTAACAACCCTGGAAATCCCGCCACAAGAGCAGTGCGACGCACCGCCTCCTCCCGAGGAATGCGTCCCTCCCCCTCCGGCATCCAACCCTTGCTATAACCTGTATAATGCGGACAGATTTGGACAAGTAAGTGTCACAAGGCAAAATCTTAAGCTTGTGTAATATTGAACTAATATCAAAAAACGTCTTAGTAAGTAATTTTTTTGTGCCTTCACTTCTCGTATTACTTGTGTTTGGTTTGTATCCCTATTCCTAAATCTAGTGTAACTTTCATAGGAAATAATAGAATAAATTTGCCATGAGAACCCGTCTAAAATATAAAACTTATCTCTAACTTACCTACGTGTAGGATCACGAGGATATGCTCTTGGACAAGCTGCTACATGTCACGAATTATTATATATTATTAATGTTTTTTTCCGGGTTGTAAGGCAATGTTTCCAGTAAAATTACAGGTCATAAAAAGATTTATCATCTTATATCGAGCGCAGTGCATTGCTGAGCAGGATTTTGAATAGCTTAATTTTTTTGTGACCCTGAACTCTATATATAAGCAATCGTTATTCATTACCATTAGGCAAGCGAATTGCTCGTTTCGATTCTCAAAAAAAAAACAAGAAACTTGTTGGGTAAAAAACGTTTTTATCCAAGTTGTGTTTATATTATACTAAAGTAATTTTTTCTAGAATACTACTAATTCATATAATCATAGTCGTAACTGTCAAAATCTGTCATTGTGTCTACCTACATTTGAAACTATATAGAGTAAATAAATCTTGCCCCAGTGCCGAGCCCTGGTGGACCCCACGCCGTTCGTAGAGTCGTGTGAAGCGGACCTCTGCGCCAACGTGACCGATGTCTGCGCCACATTGGAGCGGTACGCAGCCGCGTGCAGAGGGCAAGGAGTCTGCTTGGATCACTGGAGAACAGACCTGTGCCCGTACCCTTGGTCAGTATCAAACGCCTTACCAACATCTGTGAAAATATTAGGTTCTCCCCGCGGTTTGGTGACGATGCAGAAAGGTGGTAATGACCACTATTCTATTAGTTACTACTATATAATATTATGCCCTGAACTCCCGAATTACAGGAAAGACGGTTTAGTAGTTTTGGCGTAAATTATCTAATATCTTTAAACGAGCAATTCTTGTATATATATAATACAATATATATGTGTGTGTAATCAGGATCTCGGAAACGGCTCCAACGATTTTCATGAAAGTTACAGATTAGGGGTTTTTCGGCCCAAGGAATCGATTTATCAACGTTCCAGGTCCGAGAAATGCTCGGTTCCCAAACTGTATTTGAAAAACCGGGTTTAAGAAACTATCAGCGCCATCTATTACGCCATGACCGGTGTAAAAAACTGTTTCTACTCGACACTAGATGGAGCTTTCTGAGGCTACAAATTCAAACCCATTCTACCAAATCCAAAAAACCGAGCAAAGCTCGGTCATCCGGATATTTATAATAATATGGTAATGAAGAACAAACGTCCTAACTTTGGCATAGTAGTCCATTTTTAATTCCTTTCTGAGATGTCACAGTCAAAGACCCCAATGGCAAGCGTGAAGGAAACTTGACAGTCATTTATGCGGAAACTGACATCACGAACCAGAGTAGCCAATAGCGCGCGTTTGCCATTTTGATTTTCCCACGCATTTTTATCACTTTTTATTTATTAAAATTCTTAATTAAAAAGTGTTTAAATAAGAATATAATGTTTTAGATGTCATTATATAGCTATAAAGATTCAGAAAAAGAATAAACACGCACGCTCTCACCTTCACAGTCCCTCACTAAGTTTGATGTCTTGTAGCATGGGTGCCGGAAACAATCACGTCTCACACAATCACACCTAGAACCAGAAACACAAAATTCTCAAGGGAGACAATGTATGTTTCCACCGGGAATTGAACCCGCTACTTCAAAGGCGAACACGCACTCAACTAAGCCAACGGGCAGTTCCTATACATGACCTATATTTAAATCGCATGCATATATCCTTTTGCAGTGAATCCCCACTGGTGTACCGACCTTGCGTCGCTTGCGAGCTTACCTGCGAGAATAAAGATGAGCTCGCGGCCAATCCCGACCAGTGCGGTAAACAACCCGTGGAGGGCTGCTTCTGTCCCGAAGGAAAGGTAAGTCGGTTTTAGCTAACAACATCATTTAGTCACAACGAGAACAACGAACTCCTTGCCAATACTCTATTTGACTAGTTTCTGAAAAGGTTTGATGTCTACCGAGTCCATAAAGATCTAATATTATCTTTATGGATTTTCAGTGTTTTAAGAAATTGCAAATAAATATGCTTTTTATTAAGGTTTGTTTAATTAACAGTCTTATGTCCCGAGTAGCATGATTTTTGTTCCCTTTGCCATTTACATCGAGATAGGAAACAAACCTACGGTTTGTAAAAGGAGAGCTAACTCCGCCGAAAATCTGTGTCCTAGTGAGAAGTCACAAAAAACCTCTGTGTCCCTTTTCTTTAGGGTAACCCTAATTTTGAGATTTGTAGGATAACCTTTTGAGCCATTTGAATTATGTTCTACTTGAATGATATTTAACTGTGTAATCATGCTACAATATGATATCTAATAAAAATCTTATTATAATGTCATTCATAAAGATAAACTAAAATATACTATAAAATATGCGTAATTAAAATCCACACTGATGTTTTAAAATGCATTTAAATTTTATTTAATTGGCCTTTTACGGTTTCATTGACGAACCAGCGCAAAGCGGGAACGAAGCGATTTCATTTCAGCTTGGGCAACATTGCTTTCGTAGGTCCGGATTTCCGGTTTTTCTCCTCCACAGGTCGCATTTCTCAACCGATTCTCGTGAGATTTTGTGAGCAGGTTCGATATTTTTCAAAATGGCGGAGATATGTGCTGTAAAATTGTTATAATAAGCTTCTAGATACATTTACAACCCATGTTTAAATTTATATCCTAGAATAAAGATAATCCATCAATCGGTGACAGATATTATTACTACATTGATATGTCAGAATCTTGGTAAATATTAATAATACATACTTATATCAAACTAATTTATTCATCCGAAAGTTTGTGTGTAATTATGGCATTGTTTAAGTATGCCTAGGATTAACAAATAGGCTGCTATTTAACTTGACAAACGCAGACAAAGCTGCGGGGCGGCACGGCTAGATCATCAATGTATCCATAAAAAATCCAATGAAGGTTAACCCTAACTTTTATGACACCTAATTGACATAAATTGTTGTGTACAAATTTTTTTCGAAGAGTGTGACCCAATACAAAATTAAAAATTACTAAATTCTTCAAGCCAACGCTAACACAACATTTTAAGAATGAAACATATGCCATACATTTTGGCCTATAATAGTTATATATTAAGAAAAATATAACAACGCTTTAAATTTATCAAAAGAAAATAAGCATACAATTTACATACAAGTCAAGTATTTTTTCTTTATTTTTATAAAATTACATCCATAATATGATTTTCTTCTTTAATTGCTTTTTATTAGGAGTTTTAATAAATAAAATGGATGGAAATTTCAAAATAGCAAAGCGCTCGCTATTGGCTAAGCTGATCGTGACTAAGTTACACATTTTTGAGGTCACTAATTGGTCAACTTTCCTTTTATTCTATTTAAATTTGCTAAACTTTTTTTCTCCGCTATACGGAGTCAATTTGAACTGACTTCAACTGTCCGAAAAGCTTTAAGCTCAATTTTGGTACTTACGTCGAGTCAAAAGCCCAACTAGCTGCAAAAAAGCTGGGAATCTATAATCACATCCCCGTTCTACAATCGGACAAGCAGACAAACTGCTAAGCGACACCGCTATATGGTGGACATTCCACAAATGCGCACTAAGCGTTTTGCCTCCACATTAATTGTGCGAATCGCAAAGGAATGGAACTCCTTACCTGAGTCGGTGTTTCCTGATGAGTACAATATGGGAGTCTTCAAGTCGCGAGTGAATAGGTATATTCTAGGCAAGCTTGCTCCATCGTCGACCACATCGTCGCTTACCATCAGGTGAAATAGTGGTCAAAAGTTTACCTTATTTGAATAAAAACAAAAAACTTGATTGCATTTTCCAATGCCTATTTATTTCGATATGAGATGTATTGTTATGAAGAAAAATTTTCTTTCAGGCAATGTATTAACGGAAACAATCGAATAAAAATGTATGCATATTCCATATTCACAAACGTATTAATTAATATAATCATAATTGAGCGTCAAGAAGGAACAAACTACAAACACACTCACAAATTTTTGCCTTGATAATATTAGTAGGAAGTATGATAGTAGGATAACTTTTTTTTTTTACAAATTGCGGATGTAGTTTGTGTAGCTTGGCTTGTATACCCATATATAAAAAAAGACGTGTGGCACTCGGGGACTGCCGCGGTAAAGCTATTCGAAATAAGCATATAGATCTTGACGTTTACTTTAAAAACGTAAACGTCAAAACCTATACGCTTATTTCGACGTTAAAGTTAGAAGACTCAGTAGCCGATTGGTATTGGATACTGAATCGAATGCATCTGTACGGAGTTCGCAACTCAACGTAACCGAAATCTTTTTGTGAAGTCGTGGGGGGCGTTAGGTTTTTTCGTTACGAAATTTCTGGATTAGGTCTCCACGCTCAAGGCCCGCGATAAAAGCTATGCAATAGCTTAAAAATTATATCATAAAACCTTATACTATTAGGAAAAAAAATCGGTTTGTTGAGAATAGTTTGATAGTAGGTAGGGCATTTAGAAACGTATTCTGTAAGGTTTCGATTAAACAAATAATTACGACAGATAAGATCTTATTATTACTACAGACTATAATTTCTACCATTTGGAAACTTTTTTAGAACTAGTCGCTCTGTGCGAGAGGGACGCAGGGGTCTTTTCTAACCTTTCACCCGATTTCATCGGGACCGAAACCACGATTGGTTCTTTATGCAATTGATAAAATGATTTGACATTGTAAATACGCTCTAATTCAGTTGTGATAAGATTCCATGCATGTTTTATATTCGGCACTGTAAGTTTGTCAGTTATCCATCCTATTACTTTAGCTACAACATCCTTGGCCATTTACCACTCAAATTTATTTTGTTCGGAAAGCAGGACGTGTTATTTCCTCACCTTTCAATAACAAAAAGATAAGCGATTAGAACTAAGTCATAGTTAGGATATGCGATAAATGATAAAAATCGTTTCGCGTGAGAACTATAAAAATCTAAATCTACTTAATTTATTCACTTGGACCCAAAGAGGCAATCATGAAAGTTAATGACTCTACTGCCAGATTTGCAAAATTACAGCCATCAATAACTACTATACGAACTATATAACTATATCATATAACTATACCATCTATTTAAATAATAAAAAATGCCCCATGTATAAAAGATCATCACTTGAGAACGACTTGACCGATTTTTATTGTGTTGTGTACGAACTTTAACGATTACGCAATCGTCAAGGTAAGGTTAGTATAAAAAAATTTTTTGGAAAATCCACCGTAAATACAACTGTGCAAAGCTGGTTTACAATAAAAATGGTTTACATATATTTAGAATCCTAAATAATTCAGAGAATGTTGTAAAAATTTAACTATTTCTTTTCTTGAATGACGTAATGAACGCATTTTAGTGTTACAATAGAAAAATAATTATGCCGAGAAAATTTTTACTAATCAAGATTCTGGCTTCTATTTATTTTCATTAAATCCTTGAGTATATAATGCCCAAACATGAATACATTATCTTTTGTCGTTACTAAACGACGAGTTCTTAGAAGGTCCAAATTATGCACAGCTTCCAAAATTATGATTAATATGGGAAATTACCCCTTCGCTTCTGCCTTGTTTTTTTTTTTTTTTTACTCTTTCACTTACATTCCCACACTACATCCTCACACTAAGTTCAATGACATGAGTAGATGCCACCAACATTCACATCACACACCCAATCACACTCGAAACCAGAAACGCAAATTTCCTTTATGGAGGAGGCTGGTGTTCCCACCTGGAATCGAACCTGATATCAGCTTAAAAGGCGATTGCGCACGTAACTACGCCATTGGGCAGTTAAGACAATCGTATATATATGTTACAGGTCCGAGTGAATAACACGTGCATAGAGCCTCAGAAATGCTTCCCATGCGATGCAAACAAGGAACATTACGCTGGAGATCAGTGGCAGGTGAGACAACTTGCATATTATGATATTGCTGGTAGATCACTCAAAATAACAGATGATTATGCAGTTCGACTTTTTCAACACATTATGTTAGCGTGGTAAGTGATGTTTTGGTCAAGGATAGCTGGAACACCATAATAGTGTATGGTGGCTGCTTTTTCTACTTAAGGGTGGTTAACTCTTATTTCATACAGTTTGGCTAGCCTGGCGAACATGAGAAAATGCTTTACCACGGATTTTATCACGATTTTACTTTCACTGAAATACCAGGCAAATATCCCGTAACAAAAATATTTTTTTATTCTGGTAGGTCATCATTTGACCATCTATCCGTCTGTGCCGGATTGGGTCAGAAAGGGAATCGACCTCTCTGGCCCTCTCCGCGGCCTCCTTCTGCGTCATCACCGCTTCGCAGAAGGAGACCATCGCCTGCCACGATCTCTCGCTGCCGAGCATGGCGTCTACAATGCTCGCTAGGGAGAGATCTCCGCGTATGATCGCTGAAAGTGTGTGCCGCTGTGGCCCACACGCGGCACACACCTCCAGCGTGTGGAGCGCCGTATCCTCCAGCGACCCACATTCGTGGCAGGCCGGGGTCGGCACCCGTCTCTCGATTTGGTGCCTTACCATTACCATTGTACTATAGTAATAAAGAAACAAAAACACACTTTATATATTAAACATTACAGGAGAACGCGTGCACCCAGTGCACGTGCAGCAAGGTGGATGGGTCGCGTGCGGCGCACGTGTCGTGCACCACGGAGTCGTGCACCACGCCCGCGTGCGCCTCCGGGGAGGACATGCTCACCGAGCCCGCGCGCCCGCAGCACTGCTGCCCTACCTACGTGTGCGGTGAGTCAACTACTGCACTATGTTTGTGATGATGATGAAACGTGATCTCTAATCAAATATATCTTCACAGGGGCACTGAATAAAAAAAAGATCATGAAGCAGAGGGCGCATATAAGCCGTAATAAAAGAGTTAGTAGGGGTTTTCCCGCGAAAGTGAAAAAATGCCGTTGTTGATTTTGTATAATTTTCCAAAACCTGTGATTCTTCGAGTGTTAATGTGTGATAGTGGTGGATTATTAACCGTTTATGCTTAGTAAACGTGCATAAGTGTAGGCAATTCATACAAAGTTGAAAAACGTGATTTTTCGCCTTCGCTCTAAAACTCCAATAGAAGTTCTAGGAAAGTTTCTACCACTTTACTAGGGCACGACTTGACTATGACTGGACCTTGACTGTTTTACTTGACTTTGATTGCGACTTGTGCCTAGGACTTTTTATATGAAATACACTTGAAATATATTATTATTTGACACTGGCTAAATGCACAAGATTGCGCAGCCAATATTAAAAGAAAAAAGAATAACACCTGATCCACGCAAAGCTCCAAAGCCTAGTACCTTCAAACTTGCAACTCTGCGAAGATGCTCTAGCTAGGCCCTTGAACAGGCCCTAGAGCATCGTCGCAAGGTTGCAAGTTTGTCAGTCTTTTAACTGACTTAAAAAAAAGAAGGAAGTTTTCTCAAATGTTCATTTCACAAATTGCGGACTAAGCGTTTTTCTTTCACATTAATTTTGCGAACCGCAGAGGAATGGAACCTTGCCTGAGTTAGTGTTTCCTGATGAATACAATATGGGAGTCTTTCAGTTACGATTGAATATGTATCTTTTAACTTCGTCGTCGATCACATGGTCGCTTACCATCAGGTGGGATAGTGGTCCAACTATCGCCTATCTTGAATTTTAAAAAGCTAGAATTTGTATCACCATCATCAGTACTGCAGCCACCTCTGGGATCCAAGTACCAGGTTTTGAATCCAATGCCCGACGAGTGAAAAGACTCATTGGTGACGGTAAGTTAGTGGAGTCCAAATTCCTAGGCCTCGGTAACCGACGTAAGGTCGCATGCCTATCGGTATTCTGCCCTTAAAACTTTGGAGAGTGTGCATATGGATATTTTTCCCAATTAATATCAAGCAGATACTGAATATAACATAAAGATCGTACGTAAATCATCATCAAAACTGTTTTTGAAGTAAAAACTTCTCTAGCGGCGTTGTGCACGTTTTTTGGGATGGGTAAAAAATGTTAAACTCGTGTCAGGACACGTGACCTGATCGAAAATTCGTAAGACGAAAAATACGTAAGACGAAGGAGAGGAAGTAATATCCCCCTCTCTTTCTACCGCGCGGCGAAAATGTATGCCTGCTCCTGCTGTTTACAACGTTAATTTTCAAGTTTTCACTTTTGCCGGCACTCCCGGAGTGCAACCCGTTGTTTTTTTTGTAATGGTTATTAAGTGACGAAACGAGCAAGTTCCTCCCCTGATGGTAAGCTCCGCGCTTACAGTTTAGTACCACACAGAGTTCTAAATCCTGTTCGGCAAAGCACTGCGTTCGTACCCTGAGATATAAGATGTTAAATCTCTTTTGTTTCAAACAGTACCGAAACCAAAAGTGAAGGAATGTCCAGAACCGAAGAAAATGGAGTGCGGATATGGACAAGTGCTGAAAAAGAAGACCGGGAAAGACGAGTGCCCCGAGTTTGCCTGCGGTAAGTTGCGTGAATTGGATTTTATGAAAGGAAAAAGTTTTATGAAAAAATGGTTGTCTGTAAGGTCGGTTTACGGACGATTGTATTACGTGATAACGTCATAAAGAAACATTGATAAAAAATTGCATACTTTTATGAATTGAATAGAATTATTGTCACTGAATTATCATTATTTTGTATAATACAAAGGAGTTAATCAAAAATTATAATTTTTCGATAAATTAACATTTATTTACACTCGTAACGACTCGCCGACGCTTGGGCCGATAGTGCCTCTCTGTCGCTTTTTCCGCGCTCTCGCTTGCACGGTCACGCTCAGGCGGAACGTGACACTTTCGTGCGTGCAGCCGGTGTTCATCAATTTATAAGACGTTATCACGTCAAAATAGACAACTATAAATAGTTATCTCTTTTATAAGTTTCACGTCTACCGCGTGTGTACACACACTGTTTTATTTGTTTATTTTTATAAGATCATATTTTCTGTTTAGTTTTGTATGAAATAAGTTGGTACCTTCTAAAGTCAATATTGAGTCTTTAATGGTCTTAATCTCACACGCCGTCAGTGCCGCTTGGCAGATGCCGACAAACAAACAAACGCATTCACACTCACAGCCCCATACTATGTTCAAACACTTGTATTGTGGGTGCTGGAAACGTTCACACCACACACACATCATACCCAGAACCAGAAGCACAAATGTCCCTTGTAAATGAAAATTATGAACCTGCCGGAAATCGAACCCAGGACCGTGGGCGCGGAGGGATACCTACCCACTGCTCCAACAGGATCGTCGAACATCATCATATTTTCGTATTTTGTAGTTGAACTAGCGTGTGTTTTTATTTTTCAGCGTTTTAGAATTCTATGAATAATAGTATTATATTAATTATATAGTAGTATTATTATTCATGAAAAATTATATGTGCGTGTGTGTGTTTTGGCCGAAGTATCTCTATAACAGCTTGTGTTCGTTTAATAAATAAAATATCTTTACCTACATACTATTTGTATGTAGGTAAAAATAAATTCACATTTGAAAATAACAATATCAATAAATCAAAATCGTTTATTCTCATGGGCCCCAAAGAGGCACTCAAGAAAGTTAATGACTCTACTGCCAGATTCGCAAAATTGCAGCCATCTCGAGAAGAACCTGGCAAGAAACTCGGCGGCGCATTTGTTCATTCATTTTTTTAATGAGTTTAAATAATAGCTAGTGCTAAAAATAATAATAATAACATAAATCAAATTATTCACGGTTAGCACTCTGGTGCACCGTCAACCGAAATCTAAAAATTGGGCTTCCCAAATAATTAGCCAGTCCTTGCAAAATGCCCTTTTTGTATTTCTTAGCCCAGCCCTGAAGGATGCTATTCTAGACTTTATGACAGCAACGAAGTCAGGAACCCGAGCCTCCACGAACATGCCTGACGCGCTACAATAACGTGGTTTTCGCACGAGGATGCGAAAAGCATCATTGTATTGCACCCTTATGCTATGATAGGATTTTCGAGTGTATTTGGTCGACGTGTACAAAAATAGACAGTACGCCTTAAACAAGGTTGTTTTAACATCATTTCTACAAATTGAAAATCGGCGCGCGAGCATATTGCACCTCAGTGACAGCTTCCTTCTCCCTCTTTCTCTTTCTCTCTCTCCATATCTCTGTCGTTACTGAGGTCCACAGACAAAATATGGCCAAGATATTTTTACTGCTTGACGACCTTAATGCTTTGTTTCCTGAGCTGGGATTTTTTTAAGTCTAAGAGTGAATAAGGTACTAGGCAAGCAATGCTAAATTTTTGGCTGCATCATCACGTGAGATCTGGTCAAATGCTTGCCTTTCAAGAATATAAGAAAGTGTTGAGGTTAACATATTGACTCGAAACGTGATGTGCCTAGCGGCTTCATTCGCGTTAAAATCGTTTATACTTTTACTACTTATACACACTCAAATTCAAACTATTAGTATGATTTTACGCAGATAAAACCACGGGACACAGTACACTATAAGTAAGTACACATAGAACGCCTTTTTCTCGATCTTTAAATAATTTTGTGAAACTACCCTCATTTCTGTAGAATGCAAGCCAGCCAGCGAATGTGAAGACATTCCGCCGGAGAGTGACGTGGAGATGCTGGAGCCGGGCATGCAGCGCCTCGTCGACCTGTCGGGCTGCTGTCCCAAGCTGCAGCTCATCTGCAGAACTGACAAGTGAGTGAACAGAGTGAGAGAGTGAACACACTTAGTAGATTTTTGTTTCTAATGCATTATACATGCTAGGCAGAAGTAAAGATTAAGAATTTTTTTTTTTTTTTTTATATATTGTCATTAATAAGTAGTGCACAATCCTGCATGGGGTGGTTTAGAATCGACAATTGGGTAGAATAAAAAAAATGTTTTTTCCTTACTTACTAGTAAATAAATTTTGGCGCAGACCGTTTATTAGTTACTGACAAGTAAACTATGGCAACTCTTAGACAGTTGCTACAATCATAGCTTTTGATTGGTACGAAAACGTTACGTCCAATGGTCAGGCAGTATTTCCCTCCGGGGTAGAATACTACGGAATCATTGAACTAACATGTGACGAGAGGTCACAGCTTTTCATGAATTACGAGAATGTTAGATAATTCCTGCTCCCAATAAATGTTAAATGTATTAATTTCATTTACCTATTTTTTTCGAACTGTTTATGATACTAAATAAAAAAAGGTTAGTAATTTTTATTTAGTATCATGAACATGTTGATTCTAATACTTATAGTTATTCGTCTTCCAGTACATGCTATTGCTATAGCTGGTTTTGAACCTATGTACCCACGGTACTACAAGAGGTATTAAATAACTATAGTAGTAATTTCTAAATGCGAGCATTCATTCAACATATAAGTAATCATACAACCCATTGTAATACTCAAGTAATGACTATGGATGGGTGATGTTTATTACTTAAATGTTGAATGCTCTGGCTCCGAATTACTATGTTTATTTAATACTTATTACGTCCTAGAAGGCTACCGCTGAGCTACCCAATTTCTGCTTCAAGCAGCGAAATTATCCTCCATATAATAATGAACGTATTATGTGGACGAAGTTTGTCTTGTTGCTAGATGGTAAAACAGGCACGGGGGAATTAGCTCGTGTAATTCCTGCGCTTCAAAATGTTAACGCTATTGTTATACTGTTTTTAAGATAACTTACTTGAAAACTGATGTTTTTTTTGTTAGGTGCCCGCGGTCGCCTGCCTGTCCACAGTTCCACGAACTAAGTATCAGGAACGTCAGCGGAAAGTGCTGCCCAGAATACGAGTGTGGTAAGTCGTCGTAACTCATGTAGCGTCTCCCGCACATGCAATCCAACCTGCAACAATGCAAAAAAAATGTTACAAAAGAGCACGGACTCTAGGTCTGTAGGGAGTTTGATTTTAGATTTAAAAAACCTGCGGCAAAAAAACCGAATAACCATGTTTTATTTACGGACCGTGCGAGAGCGAAGCGTCCCCGTTTCAGCTTGAGAAAAATGCTTTCGTATATTCGACGGATGTCCGACTGTTCTCCTTTACAGGTCGTTTTCTCAACTAGTTTTTTTTTAATTTTGTGAGCAGGTTCCATAATTATTTGGAATTTTATTGTTGATTCCGTTTTCGTAAAAATTTCAAAATGGCGGTCATATTTCAACCATTTCGAAGAATACGCGAGGACACTAGCCGCTAGCTTACACTAGAAATAATGAACCTTATCGTTTCGAAGAATTTGTAATTAGATGGAGAGCGTGTTTCATCTAAATATTTGTTTCATTGTACAGAATTACCAAAGGATAAATGCATTGTGAAACTCGAATGGGAATCTTCTTCGAGCGGTGGCGAAAAGCCGCGGAAGACGCCTGAACTTATCTTGAAGGACGTAAGTATTGATGTAATTAAGTGTTAATAATGACCCGGATATTCACCATTTATTTGAATCACGCCGTACTTTTTATCGCTGAACATGGTTTAATTTTTAATTTACTTTGATTAAACAATTACTTCAAATTATGACGCCTTAAATTATAGTGAAAACAAAAGTAAAATCGATTAAGTATGGGTATGAATAAGTGGTGGTAGGTGGGGTATTAAATAAATATCTGTAAATCATCTTTAGGTATCATAATTTTCCATTTCGTTTGTTTTTTTTTTTATTAATTTTATTCTCACCATATCAATACTAGTATCAAATGAAAGCTAGCGAAAAGTCCATTTAAAAAATATGTGCATCATATCACGTTAAAAGGGGATTACATAAAAAGTAGGTTCACATTTTTCTCTAAATCGGCTTCTTTTAGTATGTCGACTTATTGTAAGGAGGTAAAGGTTGGTAGGACAGTCTGGTTAAGTGTCGTGTGGTGACAGCTGGACGCGGTGTGGGCGGACGGGCCGTGCCGCTCGTGCCGCTGCGCCGCGGCCGCGGGCGGTTCCGCCACGCAGTGCAGCGAGACCGCGTGCCCCGCCGTCGGCGCAGACGCGCAGTTCGTCATAGAACCCACACCCGTGCCCTTCGCCTGCTGCCCCGCGCTACTCAAAGTCGCCTGCAGGGATGGGGACGCAGTCTACAAGGTATGTTATAAACATAAACGCTTTCACACTCACATCCCCATACTAAGTTCGATGACTTGTTTCGTGGGTGTCGGAAACATTCCCATCCCACTACACACATCCACTGTCACAACCAGAACTAAAAACACAAGTTTTCCTTGAGGAGAAAACTTGTGTTCCCGCCGGGAATCGAACCCGATATCACTGTTTAGAAGGCGAACTTCACCCAACTTAGCCAACTTATATGTGAGATCTAAAAAAAAACAAAATAAAACCTGCCTCGCGGACTTCTTTTTAACCAACTACAAAAAAAACTTAATTTCCACATTCATTGTGCGAACCGCAAAGGAATGGAACTCCTTGCCTGAGTCGTTTCCTTATGACAATATGGTAGTCTTCAAATAGCGAGTGAATAGGTTTTCTCTTGGCAAACTTGCTCCATTGTCGACATTGTCGTTACCATCAGGTGAGATAGTGGTCAAAATTTTGCATATTTTGAATAAAAAAAAGGTTTTTAATTCGACTGTTTTTTTTTTTATGTGACCTTAGAACTATATTTTTTTGTGTGAACCGCTTTTGATGATTATTTTTTTATTAGAAAGCTGGTGCTTCCCTTGTGGTCCCATTTAAATTTGAATCCATCTGATCCATTAAAATTTGATCAATTCAAATGGGACTGCCCATTTGAATTGATTTAAAGATCTGACCAGTATTTTTTAAGTTACTCAATAATGTATATTCAATTCATTTAATCTGATCAAGTGTATAAATTTAATGCTCGACGTTGTTGTCATCTCATTACAACATCACACTTTATACTAATATTGTAAATGTGTATTGTGTATAAAAAAAATATACATAAATTTACACACTTGTCTCTCCACGCCGTAATGATTAAAAAAATTTGTATGATATGTATTTGCATAGATTATATTATTAGTATAGCAGGATCACAGACTACTTTTTAACTAAATTTACGTTGTATAAAATTTATGTGTATTAAACTACACGTAAACGGAAATATACTGAGTTTTATCATTATCTTCTTATCCCAAACCCACAGGTGGGCGAGAGCTGGACGCTTCCTGACGACGTATGCGCCATATACACGTGCGCACGGGACGGAGACTGCCTCGAGAGAGTCAAGACTGTGCAGAACTGCGAGGACAACTGCCAACCGGTAACATGCATAAAAACATAGCTTTAGCACCCTACAATAAGTTCGATGACTTGTATCGTGGATCTCATCATTTACATCACACACACAATTACAAGCAGAACCAGAAACACACATTTTTTTTTGAAGAGAAAACAAGTACAATAACACTTTTTATTATAATTATTATTAACAGTAAAAACCTACAACAGAAACAAGGCAAATAACACTTGACTTTAAATTTCTAAAAATCCCACAAGTCCTTGCAAAAATAATGAAAATTTAAATTAAGAATCATACAATCCTTGACTACATTTCCTACTTTCTTGATGTGATTTGATACTTTCCCCTATATTTTTAAATTATATGAATATAAGATAAGGTGTTCTCTCTCATATAATACAGATTCCTACGAACATTTTTATATATCAAGTTTTTGACGTGATATCGTCTTATAAATCGATGAACACCGGCTGCACGCAAGAAAAACTGTCACGTTTCGTCTGAGCCTGAGCGTGCAAGCGAGAGCGCAAGCGAAAGCGCGGAACAAGCGATAGTGAGGCATGATCGAAGTAAGCTTTGACGTTATCACGTAAAATTATCGTCCGTAAACCGACTTTACAGGCAACCATATTTTTTTATTAATAAACGTGTTATGAATGCTGAGAAAAATGGTTAATAATTGTAATTTTTAATCTTTCGCGATTCGAATACAGTCCTGAGATATGACCTAAACTAATCTATTCTAAATATATATAACTTAAAGGTGACTGATTGACATAGTGATCTATCAACGCACAGCCCAAACCACTGGACGGATCAGGCTGAAATTTGGCATGCAGGTAGATGTTATGACGTAGGCATCCGCTAAGAAAGGATTTTGATTAATTCTACCCCCAAGGGGATTTACTTTAGCGAAGCCGCGGGCAAAAGCTAGTGGTTAATAAGTCGCGCGTTTTAGAATATATTCAGTATCGTCCCTTAAAGTTTATTCTTATAGTGCCTTTGCAATCACTGAAGGTTGGTTCATAGGTATTTTTTGTATTAACTTATTCACATTATCACGGCAGGGTTGGCGCTACGTGGCCGCGACGCCCGAGTCGAAGGAATGTTGCGGCAAGTGCGAACCCGTCGCCTGCCTCGTCGACGGGAAGGAAAGGCCCATCGGAGACAAGTGGGTCTCTGCGGACTTCTGTACCAACTACACCTGTGTCAACGTTCAAGGGACCGTGAGTAGCCTATTGAAAACATGCTTCTCAAAAAATTACATATACATGGTTATTTTAAATTAAAATACCAAGCTCTCAGGCCCTGATTCTTGTACGGGCCCTTAGCTTTTTCAGTTCTACGACTTTCTTCTATGCTATATTTACCGTATTCATTAAGATGATGTGTTCTATAGAATTTATAATTAATAATTATGATTATGTTAAACTACACTTTCCCGTAAAGAAAGGCATCGTCGCGCCACGCATCATTATATGCACCCTAACGCCAGTTGATACTTACACTTAGCAGCGAAGATACATAATATAATTTAAAATTTATTTCAAAAATCAATTTAAACAGAAATCAAACAGAATTTGCAATAGCCGTAACGTATCATGAAAGTCGTCGGTCTCAATGGTTGAAATTATGCAAGAGGCTTCGCTAAATTACTATGTGTATATGAGAAACCGAAAAGAGAGTCAAGTCACATTCTATTTTTATACCTTTGCCAATGAGTTAGCAAATAACTCGATATGGCATTTAACTTCCACTGGTTCACCACCGCGATGTCCAAGAACAAACAGTTATTACATGTCCAATAAACTAATCAGTCACTGTAGGTCTATTCTGGTCGTCAAAATACGATTGCTCGAATTGATGCGACATCGATATGACAGTCTATTGGTTGAAATTTCAGTTTTTTTTTTTTTTATTTGTGACAGGCTAGTGTTTGACCACTATCTCACCTGATGGTAAGTGACGATGTGATCGAAGCTGGTAAACACACTAGACCTGGAATACGCAGGCTCTCAGGGATAACTGCCGGAACACCGTATTTGGCTTGGCGGCAGACTTTCAACTTGATGGTGGTAAGCTACTTTGGTAGCAAGCCAGGCGAGCAACTCACAAAATGCTCTACCACCTCTCAAACGTCACCTGATTAGCACCACCCGGGGACCACGTGTAGGGAGTCAGACTTAAGGGGTATCCTCCTACGGACGTGGGTGACTCAGCCCCATAAATTGATGTTCATAACAAAAGAAAATCGTTCGATTTTGACGTCGACGTGACGCCCGGAATAGAACCCCTGATGCGGATCACGTACAGCTCATGTGATAATTCTTTCAAGCAACGGGAATTTAAGACATGCTTATGCCTAGTTTGGGGCCCATAGAGAATTGTACTACTTGTTGTACTATGATACTAACAACATGTTTTATGTCGTTGCTATTGTTTTACCTGATATCTGCAATAAATATGATTATGATAGGTACCATGCGTATTTTGTTCAATAAGAAATAAACAACAATATTTTCGCCCTTAAACCACTGTTCGAGGCGAATACCTAATATACGACTCTACCACTCGACAACTTTTGGCTAGAAAGTAAAACCTTGCAACATTCGTGTTTCCTTATTAATTATTTGTAATTGTAGTCTGATATAATCATATGAAAATGTAGTTATAATAATAATTTATTTCATTTACCAAAAATATTATTACAGACTAACATTATATGTACACATAATGTTATAGTTAGTGAGCCCTGTATCGCACACTAGGACAAGTCTGTGTCGTGGGATTCAGTCTCTTACAGTATTGTTTGATGCACAAACTGGATCCCTGGAACAAAATAACTCTAGAAATTGTTCTAACAAATTTTTAATTACATTAGAGAACCAAAATTAAAGTTTGCGCTAAACCGATAACATTTATATCCCCAGCTGCAAGTCCAAAGTTCAAACGAGACCTGCCCAGAAGTGTCGGCAGCTCTGAAAAAGCAGTTTGTCCTCAAGGAGGAGAAGACTCCTGGGAAATGCTGCAGCTCCCAAGAACCCGTAGCCTGCCGAGTCGGGAATAAAATCTACCAGGTACAATAATGCTTCTTAAAACCAAAGATTAACACTTTCACACGGCCCACTGAGTTCAAAGATTGTGGAAATCGGTAGGTAAGCTGAAATCATAACTCTCCCTCTCATACCTCTCATTACTTGCCCGAAGATGAGTAAATATCAATTATATTTAAGCACATGTAATTATGTAAATCTCCGAAACATAGGTAATGTTATTAAATTTCTCTCGTCTTTCGCTCTAGAGACTTGCACCATTTTTCACTTTAGTGTATCTAGGAAAACATCTTAAACAAACAAACAACAACAAATAAACAAACGCATTCACACTCACAGCCCCACACTAAGTTCAAAGACTTGTATCGTGGGTGCCGGAAACATTCACATCACACACACATTACACAACATGTCTCTTTTTTATATATGTACATATATACTATATAAATACATATTGTATTTATTTATTTTATACAACTATTTTATGTATCATATAATAATATATTACTTGTTTATGTATATATATATTGTATGTATGCCATAGTGTAAGTAATGTTTATTATTAATTTAACTAGGTATTCCATACACCATTTATTATACCCCGTCTATTACGTTCTATAGTTCTCTCCATCCGACGGTTGCCTGGTAGAGATTGCTATTAGTAATAAGGCCGCCTGTTGTGATACTTTACGTATAAACTTGTTTGTTACCTTTGTTTTATCTCATCTTGTAAAGTGGATCAAAAAAGTATTACCGATTTATCTATGTAGGAGGGTCAAACCTGGCCATCCTCCGACCCGTGCAAGAACGTGACGTGTTCTCGTGACGTCGCGCGGCGCCTCACGCTCGCCGAGTCCGTGCAGAGCTGCGTGCGCGACTGCAAGCGCGGCTGGCTGTACAAGCCGCCCGCGCCCCACGTCTGCTGCGGACGCTGCGTACAAGACGCCTGCGTCATCGGGGAGGACCTCAAGAAACCAGGTGAGATGAGCTCAACTTACTGGGTGAGATGAGTTTAGAAGAACAGGTGAGATGAGGTCAAGTTACTTTTTTTTTATTTTTTTTATTTGTGACAGGCTAGTGTTTGACCACTATCTCACCTGATGGTAAGTGACGATGTGATCGAAGCTGGTAAACACACTAGACCTGGAATACACATATATACACATAATTGCATACACTTGGTGACATTCGTTCAGGAGACCAAGTGAGATGAGGTCAAGTTACTCGGTGAGATAAGTTCATAACACCAAGTGAGATGAGGTCAAGTTACCAGATGAGATTAGTTCAAGATACTGTGTGAAATGAGGTCAATATACCATGTGAAATGAGGTCAAAACTCCAAGTGAGATTTGTCGAGAAACCGGGTGAGATGAGGTCAAGATCCCTGGTGAGATGAGGTCAAGAGACCAGGTAAGATGATATCAAAAGACCACGTGAGAGGCCAAGAGACCAGGTGAGTTGATATCAATAGATCAGGTAATAGGAGCTATAAAAGTTGGGTGAGATGAGGTCAAGATACCAAGATGTATCACTGAGGTCATCAGAGAATCTGAAGTTAAAGATTCCTCCACACGGTAGCTCTTTTTATGACAGTTCGTTCACTGTCGAAGCTGTTCGCTTGTGGAATGCTCTTCCAGTAGAAATAAGAAGGGCACACTCACTTAATATTTTTAAAAATAATGTCAAGGCTTACTATATTTCTTCATAAATATTCTTGTTCCTTTTGTTAGTTTTAGTGTTAGTGTTGCCCAAGTTCATTCCTTTTTATTTTGCTTTTTTTTTTCTCTCCATATTAGACATAATTTTATTATATGTATATATATGTATATGTATGTATTGTATATTTAAAAATATTTAGTATTTTATAATTATATGGTATCTGTTTACGTGTATGTAAATTTATTATTTATATATCCTCTGTTTTTAATCACTGTTCTTCTATCTAATCTTTTATGAACGTAGAACGACGTCCTATTATATTGCGTTATTCCTCTCCATCCAAAGGTTGTCTGGAAGAGATCGCTCTCAGCGATAAGACCGCCTATTGTTACACTTATATAATTTTTTACTGTCATTCCTATTTGTGTTCTTTGTTATTTTAAGGTGTTCAATAAAGAATATATCTATCTATCTATGTATGAGCTCGAAAAACCAGGTGTTAACGAGTAACGGAGGGCACGTTAAGCCGTTTCATCTTTGGTCCCCGTTGTTAATCGCTAAGCCATGTCGGATGAATCCCAAAAATCTTGGTACACCAGCACTAAATGTAATTCATTTACTTTCTTATATGTTTCATATTATTTTAATTCCTGAAGTTTCGAACACTTTACATACGATACTAGATAACAGTTTGAATAAAAGTATGAAGAAATTTCGAAAATTATCAGAGTTGTTTAATTCAATTAACAACAATCGCGAAAACCTCAGGCTTAATTAGAGAAGATGAAGTCGGAGAGCATCTATAATTATAGCAATGTATCCAACAATACTATCGCTTGCATTTCGAAGAGTGAGCACTCGAATTACACCACTTGACCCCCATGCCTTTTTACAATCGGACCACAAGACGAACAGACAAACGTCATCCATTCATGGTTGACATACCTCATATCCGCTCGAATGTTTTGCATCTACGTTTATCATCCGTACAGCGAAGAAGTAGAAATCACCGCCCGTGTCTTTGTTCCCCGAACAGTATAATCTGGGATTCTTCGAGTCTAGAGTAAATAGGTATCTTCTAGATAAGCATGCTTCATCTTCACCTGCATCATCGCTTTCCATTAGGGGAGATAGCGGCCAATACTTACCTATATGTCATAACAGAAAGTTCGGAAGACCTATTAAAAAAAATGTCGTTCAATCTCAGGATCCACGTGGCGCTCCCCGGACAACTGTACCACATATTCGTGCGACCGTGCCGGGGAAGAAGTGTTCGTGACGTCATCCAAACAGTCCTGTCCGGACGTGTCGCGCTGCAAGCCGCAAGATATTGTCAACGAAACCTGCTGTCAAGTCTGCAAGGTCACGTCGGGGAGTCTCAGTAAGTTACCACATTCAACATAAACCAGTGGGGGATTCAGCCCCACCCTATCCCCCCTGAAGAAAACTAAGGGGGCTGGAGGAGGGGTTCCAGTCAAAAAAGGAAAGGGACCTTTGAACCTAAACGTAAAAAGCCGCTAAAAGAGCTTCAAACTAAACTAACTTCCTCATTCCAGGTACATGCGCGCCACAGAACATTCCCCTAAAGGACACAGTAGAGTTGATCCAAAAGCGCGTCGGTCCGCACGGACTGTGTGTCAACAAGCAGCCGCTGCGGGGTTTCGCTGAATGCCGTGGGACTTGCAAGTCGGGCGCGCTGTATGACACCCGTGAGTATACTGTACCTTAACTCCTTTCAAACAACAATTAATTTTGTATACTTATAATGTGTATCAGGTTTTTTTTTATCTGTGTGTATTTATGTGTGTTTATTGTCATGTTGCTTAACCGTATGATTGGTGTTAATTAAATAAATATTGTTTTGTCTTGTAGTGTCGGGTCTCCACGACACCAAATGCGAGTGTTGTTCGGCGACGCAGTACGCGCCGCTGGAGGTGGTGCTCAACTGTGAGGACGGCTCGGAACAGCTGCACCAGCTCGCCTCGCCTGTCCGCTGCGCCTGCAACCCCTGTGGAACTGCCTCCACGGGCCACTGGGGAACCAAGACAGGTGACTATACGAACATCTGTTACGATAGGGATGTTGACCAAATGTTATCGGACTTATATAGCATACATTTCGGAGTGTGCCACGGAATTACATGATCTAATTCCCCCATCCCCATTTTAACATCGGACAACCAGACAATCGGCCCCGCGACATCGATATATTTATAGTTCAAGGTTTTGCTTCCACATTTATTATACGTACTGCTAAGGAATGGAACTCTATGCCCGAGTCTGTGTTTCCCAATAAGTACAATCCAGGACTCGGACGAGTAAATAGGTATCTTCTAGGCAAGCATGCTCCATCTTTGACCACATTTTCACTTACCATAGGGTGAGACAGTGATAAAATGCTTGCCTATCGAGAACTAGTAACATATAATACTATATCTTGAACTGCTCACGTCATGGAACTTAGTGTAGCGAAAGCGGCCTGTGAAAGCGTTTATGTTATTTTATATCATTTTTAACTACAGGTTACTCGGGAATCAAAAATCTGACGAAGACAGTCCCAGTGAAGAAAGAAGAACTGAAGGAGGAGGATACCGACGTCATCCCTGAAATATTCAAGAGATTCGGAGAGGAATAGACTTAACGCGAACGAAATATCTTTACTGTCAAGATTTTGTAAAAGAAATGGGATATATTATAGTAAATTTTTTTTAAGATGTTGACTTGTGAACTAATTATTTTTAAAATGTATAACTACAGATAAAAATATACTTACCTATGAAATTATATATTGTCCAAGCCGTGCCCCGCGCCCGCGTTAATCAAGTTAAAAAGTACCGTTCAGCCCTTACAAAGTCAAGAGAAAACAAACAAACTTTCGGATTTATAATAAATATTAGTGTGATTAAAGATATATACGATTTATAGTTAATGAATAAATACAGATAAAAATACACTTACGTAGATAATTATATAAAGTTTGCGTAACTATGTTTTCCAAGGGTTGTCTGGAAGAGATCGCTTTAAGCGATAAGACCGCCCATTGTACTAGCCTAAGTTCGTTTTAATGTTTTAAATGTATTTTTCTCTATTTCTGGTGTACAATAAAGAGTTATCTATCTATCTATCTATATATATATAATATATTGTATAGCGGTGGATAATACCCCAAAGATACTATGACATTATGTAAAATATCTTACTACTATAGCATTTAGTACCAATGGTATCGTAGTTTTATTAGATAATCTAAGCAGTAAAGATATGTGATAGAAAATGAAATAGAAAAAGGGATCAGTTTAATATTTTGTAAATATTTATCAAATAGACATTGAATACGCTATCATATTTTATTTTAACCATTATCATCTCACTGGGAACAGAGAAAGAGGAACTTTTTATAGTAAAACTAAACTTTAAACGCATTGTTACCACAATGCGTTTAAAACTATCGTCAGTGTTGTGACGCTTGACGTGTGTCAAGATGTGAATCTTCGACCGTATCATCACTTTCCATTAGGTGAGAAAGTGGTTGCCTATTCAGGATATATGTTGTCCATTTTACGCCGAATACAACATAAATTATACATCATACGTATTATAAGTGTAATTGGGTACAAATCAATGTGATAATTCGCAAGATAGATAATTAAATTCTAATGTACCTTACTGATATAAATGCTCAATACAAATGATGTCTTAAATAGCGCATTAGAATAAACATAATAAACATTACCGCGTTCCGCAAATTATATTGACAAAATCCGTGCGATATAAGAATGGGATGGAACCTTGTCAACGAACATTATGATTCTTTTGTGTCATCGACGCGAGTCACTCTATGAAGATAACATACTTCTTGTTTTACTATGGTTTAAATCGAGGCCCTGCCTCTTGCAAAGTTGCTTTGTAAGTGTTATTTGTTTTCACGAGTTACTCATCCATGCGTTATAAATTAAATGCTGTGCTATTTAATTCAAAAACATCGCAGCTATGACGAATATATTAATGGTACATTTTATAAATTTACAAACAAACAACACAACCCTTTTAATTAAATAACCAAATAATAAACGCACATTTATATTGTCCGTATCACATACAATTAGACTCCCTACGTATTACATACCCTGACCCGGTAACAGCGGCGTCAATAGTTGGCTTACTTCTTAAAATAAAAATACGAGACATTATTTACAATAACAAACATGATTTACAATTCAACAAAAAATACTTATAAATAAATGACATGTCAAATGCCTACGAGCCGCCGTTTTCTGGGTGCTACTGTTTAGGTCGGGAATACACTACCGATTATGTATTCTGATATTGGTAAAGAATTAATGATAATCTGACCCTACATCAGGTGGTAGGTAATATGCATCAGGTGGTACGATAGAGCGCGAGAATCTTTCGCGTTCTGCCTGCACAAGTCGATCGGAATGTCCTGCTTGAAGTCTTCGCTTGGAAAACCCCGCCATCTTTGAATTTGTATGAATAGAATTCGCTAAATAATGTGTATGTAAGCGTACAGCGTACATATTTACGTAATATCCAGGTAAACTTGCGCGATAGACTACTTTGTGGTGATTTTAGGCATTGTTACAAAACAATGAAAACGACAGGATCTACAAACAATTTACACAAGCATGGGTACTGGGTAGTGTATTTGAACTATTCCGGATCAGATGCATACCAAAATCGGAAGCTCATTTACCATACGTAAAATATAGAAAGTTTACGTTGGAGGCCGGTAAATCGGTAATATAAGGTCGATTTTTGCATCCGATAGTCGTGCGATAGTCGGTGCACTTACTTTGCCCCAGACGATGCGAGGCACTACTATCGATACAACTATCGGATAGAAAAATTGACTATTTTTCGGGCAAAGATTTGCTTCAGTATGATGTGACATAATCCTAAGTACAAAAACTTTTATTTCATATCCTGAAACTAGGACATGGGTTATGAATCTATTAACACAGAAGTTAGATTTCAAAATCGCTAAGTGATCTATTAATCTATGAGGTGTCTTCATTCTCCAGCGACTCTACGTCGTTCTGTTCTTCCGCCTGTCGATCTTCTTCTTCTTTCTGCTTCTGCTTTTTCACCATTTCTGACAGGTACTTGCATCGCTGCATGCATTCCTCCTGCAAGTCAAATAATTATGATTTATTGTGATACAACATTACGCATTTTCGAAATAAAAACCCCTTTCTACAATTGTATTGCCTGATGGCTTAGGCGTTCGCTTTCTATCGGGTTCGATTCCCGGCGGGAACACAAGTTTTCTCCCCAAGGAAAACTAGTGTTATTAGTTCTGGTGTGATTGTGTGTGTGATGTGAATGTTTTCGGCACCCACGACACGAGTCATCGAACTTAGTGTGGGGTTGTGAGTGTGAAAGCGTTTATGTTTATTAAATATGTATGACAAATTGATGGAGGGTTCATGAGTTTAAGTAAGACGATCTCTACAACACTCCTTAACAAAAGTACGGCGCGTTGTTTGAACTATTACCTTCTACCCTATATATGACGACCCAGTTGGCGCGATGGCCAAGTGCTGCCCTCTGCGCCGTAGATCCTCGGTTCCCGGCAGGAGCATACTTTTCCTTCTCAAGGGACATTTGTGCTCCTGGTTTTAGGTGTGATCGTGTGTCTGATAAGTAATTATCCCCGAAACCCACGACACAAGTCATCACGAGCTTGCGGGGCTGTGAGTGTGAAAGCGTTTATGGTGTATGTTTACATATTAAATCTCGTGCTCCAGCCGATACTTGTAACAAATAGCTCATGTAATATTTCCTTCCTCCGTATATGGTAACAAGGTGGTGACCTTGTTCTTCCCGGGCACGGCGGCGGCTATCTTCTGCCAGCGGTCTCCGGCGCCGCCCTTGGGGTGCTTCGCTAGCGCGGCCTCCAGCGCCGCCTGCTGCGGCTGCGACCAGCTGCCGCCGCTCACCTCCTCCGCCTTGCGGGTCTTCACCTGGAACAAGCGCCCACATCATAATCATTTATTATTTCATTTAGGTTATAATTTTGACTTTGTATAATTTATATGTTATTCTCATTAGTGAATTAGAGGTTCTGTTATTCGAGATCGCATGAATTTGGTGCTAAGTTTTTTTTTTTTTCCTTAGTTTTGGCTTCGCAATCTTGTGCATTTAGCCGGTGTCAAGTGATAATATATTTCAAGTGTATTTCATATTATAGGTCATAGTCAAAGTCAAGTAAAAGAGTCAAGGTCCAGTCGTAGTCAAGTCATGCCCTAGTAAAGTGGTAGAAACTTTACTAGAACTTCTATTGGAGTTTTGGAGCGATGATGAAAATCACGTTTTTCAACTTTGTATGATTTGCCTACACTTATGCACGTTCACTAAGTATTAACGGTGAATAATCCACCATTATTACACATTAACACTTTAAGAATCACAGGTTTTGGAAAATTTTACATAATCAACAACGCCATTTATTCACTTTCGCGGCAAAACTCTTGGTGCTAAGTTTCTCGTGGTGGCGTGCATTCGTTGTTAAGTGTTTCGTATTAGTAAACTTACGGGGACGTGGTATTCGGTGTTACACTTTTCGAAGTCAGGTATCGTTCCCGATATTTCTTTTATTATTTCTGAATTTCTTTAATTTTAATCTAATTATGATCTATGTGAGATAAATGTGAGTGTATTAATTCGATTTTGTCTCAATAAACAAAATTTAATTTTAACAAACAATGATAATGTTCATTTCAGTAACAAATTAAATAAGTTACCAAATATAATTAGTTTAAGGTTCAAAACTAAAAAAAAATACTTTTAGAAGATCGCCATATTGGATTTAGAGTGACAAGCCCTTTATTTTTCGAGTTATTCTCAGGAAGCTGTATCATTTGATACACATATACTCATTAAAAAAAAACTTGTCTGCCGTTATGGGTTTTCCGCCATGTTGGATTTAAAATGACGTCACACTATTAACCGTGCATTGTCATCCAAAGTAAACGTAAATACAACATTTCAACAGGGAGTTTTGCCGCGAAAGTGAAAAAATGGCGTTGTTGATCTTGTATAATTTTCCAAAACCTGTGATTTTTTTAGTGTTAATGTGTAATAATGGTGGATTATTAACCGTTAACACATCAAAGGCAAATCATACAAAGTCGAAAAACCTGCTTTTCGCATTCGCTTCAAAATTCCAACAATAGTTCTTGTACAGATTCTACTACTTTACTAGGGCATGACTTGACTATGACTGGACCTTGATTCTTTTACTTGACTTTTCAGACTTGTGACTATAACTTTTAATATGAAATACATTTGAAATAATAAATAAATGCATTTATTTACCTTACAAGATAAGTCCACAAAACAATGTAGGTAAATATATAATTACTTGACACTGGCTAAATGCCCAAGATTGCGAAGCGAAAATGTGTCTCGTGGTCAAAATGCTGGTACTTATTTGGCTCCACATATTAGCATTGCAATTTAGAGATGCAATGTGGTACCCACTGGTAGTGGGCTTGAGGACATAAGTTGCCTATAAGCTCAATGCGTTGGTAAATAAGGTCTTTGCTGTATTGATGTATATAGTTTTAGGAAATATAGTCAATTGACGTAGATAGAGCAACAAATAATACGAAGGCAATTTCAAGCTACCTATCCTTTTAAGAAAATGCCTGTATTAGGTTTCCCTGCTCTTCCTTAACATTAACAAAAGTTTCATTTTGTAGAGACTGTGCAGGTATGAAAGAATGTCTTTTGTGATAGGTGCGTGTGTGTACGAGATAGTATGCAGGTATGTATTTGTATAAATACCATCATAACGCCCCGGATGAAAGGTCCCGCAATCATATTGATTACGAGTCTACAATTGGAACGTGCGCTCGGTCGTGATTTTATAAGAAATCTCTCAAATTACAAGAAAATCCTATATTAAGTTACCACTGCCACTACATCATTGCATTCAAATATAAAGTTGTTCATAAGTAACTTAAAATAGTAAATATCTTATTAAATTAATTTGGTGCACCGCCTTCTAAGCAGGGGTTCGATTCTCGGCGGGCACACAATTTTTGTCTCCAAAAGAATGTGTTTCTGATTCTGGACGTGATTGTGAGTGTGAGATTTTAATGTTTCCGGCACCCACGACACAAGTCATCGAACTTAGTGTGAATCTGTGAGTGTGAAATATCTCAACCAACCTTTTTCGGCTGTTCAACCACAGCCGGCGCCTCATTCTCCTGTCCGGGCACCTTGTAACAGTTCTCCTTGAGCTTGGCGGCCATGTGGGTAACCTCGGGCACGGAGCGGCCCATCGCTTCAGCGATTCGCTCCCAGCGAGCGGCCGACCCGCCCGGGTGCTTCTTTACTAGCCGGACTAACTCCGCAAGATCGTCGTCCGTCCATAGACCGCCTGATATCACTGGCGACTGAAAATCACGACGCTTTCGTTTAAAAAATATAACGCGGAATGGCAAAAAATTACATTATACAGCGCGACGTCTCCTTGGCATTGTTCACGTAGCACATGCTCAATATACTCCTATTGCTACGGAGCCTCAATGTTTTAAAGTATAATGTGAAATATTAATATGTATTTTTGGTGGCAATCATCATTATTTTTTATTTATTTTAATGCTTACAAACACTGTTGTAATTATACAAGTATGACATACCGGTCTAACAGGCCCAGACACAAATATACAAAGTATGACATACCGGTCTAACAGGCACAGACACAAATATACAAAGTATGACATACCGGTCTAACAGGCACAGACACAAATATACAAAGTATGACATACCGGTCTAAAAGGCACAGACATAAGTATACAAAGTATGACATACTGGTCTGACAAGCACAGACACAAGTATACAAAGTATGACATACCAGTCTGACATCACAGATAGAATTCAAGTATTTATATTTAGTATTCATATTCAAATTTCTTTATTGCAAACATATCATACAGTTACATTAAAACTAATTACAATGTACCCTGCAAGGGTGTGGCAAAATAAACTGGTAACTTAGTTTAAAAGACATACCGGCCTGACAGGCACAGCGACGGGAGCCCCCTCCGGTTCGTCGACGGGGTCGAGCAGGCAGGAGTCGTCCCGTGCGGGCGGCACGAATGCGCGCCGCTTGCGCACGCCGCGCTCCTTCGCCTCGGCCGCCGCCGCCGCCTCGCGGGTCGCACGGGCCCGGTCCTCCTCCTCTCTACACCAAACGAATATACATTTCATTTCACACCGAATGAATATTTATTTTGATATTTAAAAACTAAAAAAAAGTACGAGGCCCATCCGTAGACATCAAATCCAGCTTATTTGTGACTGCAAAAACTTAAGCTGCACACAACTTCCTTAGTAACAGAGTAGTCCACAAGTGGAACTAACTAGCAGAAAATGTTGTATCAGCCACAGCAACGAACGCCGAACGAAAAATAACCTGGCTCTAAATTCAACCCAACTCTACAATTAAGTAGACATACCAGCATGGCGGTGCTCGTCTATATAGATAGTTACTTCTACATTATTATCTCATGATAATATTTACACACGGTGTATTATTCCTGAAGCTGTGAGGGAACAAACAACATACATTCAAAGTGCTTAAATCCTAACTCTACTTTTTCGCTTCACCGTAGTTGGGTAAAGAAGGCTTGATAATTTTACATTATTAAAGCCTTGGACTATATAAAGTGAACTATCTTGTTCTGCTTAAACATAAATACACATAAACGCTTTCACACTCACAGCCCCACACTAAGTTCGTTGACTTGCGTCGTGGGTGCCAGAAACATTCACATCACATACACACAATTACAACAAGAAACACAAATTTTCCATGGGGAGAAAACTTGTGTTCCCGCCGGGAATCGAAGGCGAATGTTCATCCAACCAAGCCAAGGGGCAGTTCTAGCTTGTTTATTATTTTGTTTTTTTTTTAGAATGCTTTTTTTTTGGTGCAATAAATTGATTTTATATTTTATAATTAACAGTTTAAATCTATAATATCCAGCAGACGTTCTACAGCTTTGACGAATTTATAAATTACAAATTGAAATCATATATTTATTTCATAACTTGACAATGATTATTTTGCTGTCATTTATTTACTAGGTATTTTATGATTATAATGTATACTTGGTATGAACAATCTGTTGTATATAAGATATATAGTTTAAACATATGACCTTAATTATTGACGCTCTCACAACTGTGTAAATAGCTTGGCAAATGTATCCAGTTTATATAATTATTAAATAAAAATGATTAAGTTAATTGGATAATATTAAGAAATAATATATTTTATGTACAGCAAAGGAGTGGAACAATTGTCTTCAAGTCAAGAGTAAATAGTTATATTCTGGGCAAGAATGCTTCATCTTCGACTACATCATCACTTTCTTTAAGGTAAGATAAAGGTAAAAAAAATATCTGACAATAAAACCCCAAACATAACATAAACTTTAACTTTACAACACGCACACAATCACACCAGAAACACGAATTTCCCTCGGGAAGAAAACTTGTGTTATCACCAGGAGTAGAACAAAAGAAAAACAAAGTCTTACTTCTTCTTCTGCCAGCGTATCTCCTCTTCCCTCTGCTGTTTCCTTCTCTTCAGTTCCTGTATGCCCCGGGGCAGTGCAGTGACCATCCACCAGCACAGGCGCGGTATTTGGAACGGCAGCGTGTCTTTGACGCTGGGTTTGGGCAGCTGCTCGAGGATTTCCGCGAGGCCGGCGTCGAAGCCCGACTTCTTAGTCGATTTCTTACCCCGACTATTGAGGATTTGCTCCTGTGAAGATAGTAATAATTTTTATTAATTCTGAATTTCAACCAAATCCCTTCAGTCGTTACAAGGCGAAGAGAAAACAAACAACATATTTACACACAAACTTTCGGATTTATAATATAATAATAATAATAATATCGTTTATTGGTATATAAAAAAGGCATTCAATAAGGTACACCATTGGTATATAAAAGTGATATGTAATTGAAATAACAACAAGTCAATATACAAAATAATCAAAAAACACGAGCATACAAAATTAACTTACTTTTTTTAAAACTCTTTTTCGTTATGTAATAAGACCCATTAGTTTTATTTTTATTTATAATGTAACAACAAACAACTACACTATCCTTACTAATATTATAAACGCGGAAGTCTGTATGTATGGATGTTTGTTACTCTTTCACGCAAATCTCCTGAATAGATTTTAATGATACTTTACAATAATATAGCTTATACATCAGAATAACACATAGGCTATAATTTATAAAAACATTGTGTGAATCGTCAAAAATATAACAATAAGTTTCAAGCGAGCAGAAACAAAATCTCTCATCTGCAAGCTATTCTGGTGTGCGCTGCAAAAACAGGAGTAACACGTTATATAATGTATAATGGAAATGTTTATCTTAAATAGTCCTACAAAAAGCCCGCGAAAACATATATCTATCTTGTATATGTAAGCCATTATCGCCAAAGTAGTGAACCATAAATACAATAATAATTGATATTTTACTTCTAATGCAACGGCTGAACAAATTTGGAATGTGCATAGGTTATACCTACAGGATTAACACATAGGCTGTTTAAATTTTTACTTGATTAACGCGAGCGAAGCCGCGGGGCACGGCTAATAAATAATAAAATAAACAAAGATGACATATATATGTCACATATAGTATGCTTTCACACTCACAGCCCACACTAAGTTCAAAGTGTCGTGGGTGCCGGAAGCATTCACACCACACACACAAATAATAAGGGAATGTTTTCAGCACACATGTCACAGGCTTAGTGTGGGAGTGTGAAAGCCTTTTTTGTAGTGTTAAGACAGCATGTGTAGTGTATTTACTACCCTCTACCATGAGGTGGTATGAAGTGAAATAGTGATCAAAAGCTGATCTATAGAAGATAAAAAACCCATCAAGATCGTCGATTGCAAACAATTGACATGCTTCAGTTGCTTAGTTAGACAGTAGACACTTGATCGTACAATAACATCATTACAATATTGTAATAACATGGTTCAATAGACACTTGGGGTACAGTTGGTAAAAGAAGTGATGTAATGGTGAGCAATGTGACAACCATGGCATGAATATTATACATAATAATGTTTTTGTGCAACATGGAGTATTGCGGACACCTCTGGAATAGATCCACTAAGTACCAGCTTGAAGCCCTTGAATCCATTGACCAACGAGCAAAAAGACTCATTGGCGACAGTAAGTGGAGCCCAAATTTTCAAGTTGGTATTGGTATTCTATTGTTTACATTATGGAATGTGTGTATGAATTACATGAGATAATTTCCCCATTCCCGTTGTACCATCTAATAACAAGACAAACTGTCAAATGGCAATTTATGGTTGACATTCCTCCAGTTTCCAAGCCAAATACGGTGTTCCGGCAGTTATCCTTGAGAGCCTGCGTATTCCAGGTCTAGTGTGTTTACCAGCAGTGAGATAGTGGTCAAAAACTAGCCTGACACAAAAAAAAAAAAAAAAAAAGTTTGCTCAAAGTGTTTCTACGTTTATCACCCGTATGGTGAAGAAGATGACAAGTGATGACAAATCTTTCATATTAATTGTAACTTACAGCAGTAAACCTCTTCTCAGCATATGCTGCCCATCCCACTGCATACTGCCCAAAGGTGATGATGATGAAGAGAATGATGGAGCCCTCGGCCAGCCCCATCTTACGGACATGGCGGTAATAGTACACAGCAGAGCGCCAGTTGGGCAGACCGTTCTTGAGCACCTCATTGTATCTAATAACACAAAATATAATAAACGTTAAAGATGTAGAAATTAATTTAAATTAATTATAATAAAAGACTGTAATAATATCAAAACTGTATTATACAATATCCAGAACAGTATTTAAATTACACATAGATATGACAGCCAATGGTCTAAATACCGAGAATGCTAACAACCATGTGAAGTGGAGAAGACTTAGTCAAAAAGCGGATCCTGGCACAAGCCAGGACAAACGCTAAGCAGAAGACATAGCAGCATTAAACAAAAAGACGTTTGTATTGGTACAGACATTCCCACAGCACTTCACTAAGATAGAATATACTCATTATATAACAATGGCTTCACACCATTATATAAAATACAGCAACAAAGAAGTCATACTCTAACTTAGCCAATTTCAACCTTAGCAACAGCTAAGGTTGAAATTGGCTAAGCATTCACATATTGTCATGGCTATTGTACCAACAGGTACAATAGCCATGACAATATGTGAATGCTGCATTCACAATTTCATATAACAAACAAACAAGACAAAAAACGCATTCACACTCACAGCCCCACACTAAGTTCAAAGACTTGTATCGTGGGTGCAGGAAACATTCACATCACACACACATTACGACCAGAACCAGAAGCACAAATATCCCTTGGGGAAGGAATTTGTGCTCCTGCCGGGAATCGAACCCAGGACTCACGGCGCAGAGGGCAGACACCTGTCCACTGTGCCAACTGGGTCGTCGTTGGTACATACTGGTTTTAAAGTGCTTCTCAATAAGTTTCTACTTATCCTAGAGTATTTTCAGTCACAAATGAACAGGTATCTTCAAGACTATTAAAGGGACCTTGACTACTAGTATCTCGAGGTAAGGTTGATGACATCACACATCAAGGAGGTCGGGACTAGATGCTACGGGCATAAGACCGCCAGAAATGAAAATTAGGGGAAGAGGCCTATATCCGAGAATGGAACAGGCTCCCATGATGATGATTAAAGGGAAGACTTGTGTTCTTTGTTAATACACTCACTATATTACACTGTCACCACACTGAACCAACTCAAGGTTTTCTCTCAAATCACTCACTCAACATTTTTTTTTTATGCTAGATCATTTGGCATTTGGCTGCTATCGTTTCCATTCACTTTACATTTGTTGAGTCTTCTCAATAATTTACAGTTTAATATTCATTATCAAACTGTCAATCTACTGCTACTAATATTTTAAAGAGGGAAAGTTTGTGAGGTTGTAGGCGGTAATCTCTGGTTCTAGAGAACCGATTTTGAAAATTCTTTTACCACAAGAAAGCCATATTATTCGTGAGTGTTATAGGCTGTTTTTTTTTACCCGTGTGATGCCGGCACGTCAGCTAGTGAATAAATAAAATACTTTACATTTGAAAATAATACCTAAGGCCAACGAAAGATTTAACTAAACATTCAGAAAAGTCATACTTCTCTCTTTTCCCAGGATCTTTCAATATATTGTGTACGGACACCAAGTTCCTGAACTGGACATCTGCGTCTGGAGCGTCATTTTTGTCAGGATGCAATTTCAGTGTTAGCTTCTTGAAAGCCGATTTTATTTCTGCTTGTGAAGCATCCTGTGAAGAATATGCATTTATGTCTTAGAGATTACTGTAGTATTATGGAGATAATTAATACCTAATCCACATATCTTATCTACAAAATTTTGCTAATTAATTGAAATTTTAATTAATATGTTACAATAATATGATTATCTGATAAATAGAATCACACTACTATAAATACTATTAATAAAAGTTGGCTAAATCTAAAATTTTAATAAGAATACTCATGTTGTAATTGTAACAAGGTATTGTTGATTTTCCTCAATACGAGATGGCATGTTTCAGAAGCTGTAAATGGTCTATGATGATCAAAACTTTAGCATAATGAAACCCAGCATGGGACACGTCGGTTCAGTGTTATAAAAGCGAATACTTGCCGGCTTAACTCCTAGTAATTCATAAAAATTTTGGTTAACTTCTTCCACCACATCGAACACTTCGAAATCTCCATCGTCCCACGCCGATACTGTTATTATCACTGAGAACAGTAATAAAACAACCGCACGCATGTCTAACAACTCGAGACTAGCTTATTTCAATAGAAAATTCTCATTATTTAAGGAAAACGAAATCAAACAGCTGAATTAAACTCACATTTTTGACATCTATTTTTTTTTTATTTGACTTTGACAATTTGCCAGCTGGACAGTAAAGTAATACCACTATTAAATAAGTCTTCCTACTTGGTAGAATTGTAAGTAATTGTACTAAGCAAATTTTACTCGCGGTAAAATTTGCTTAGAATTACGGGGTTTGGTGGATTCTGCAAAAATAATAACAAAACAATACTATATTATGTAATTAGTATTTCCCATTTCCTCGAATAATGAGATATAGTATGTATAATAAGCGATTTTTTTTGTAACTTCCTCTATCTCGGCTTTAATTGCAAATATTTCCTCAAACCAAACGTTTAGTTAAGTTTTAGGAAAATAGGCATCTAACTATATACAGCAAAGACCTAAGTTACCACTCACCCTCAAATCCACTACCAGTGGGTAGTAGTATTAATTAATTTAGTGACCATGAATGAGTATAATAACGTAACAGTAAACTCAATAAATGAAGCAACCTAAAATTATGAACTAAACTTAAACTAATCTTAAACTGAACCAATTGATAAATGTTCAGTCTTGTTTTACCTCAATACTAAATCATTCGGTGGACGGACGTTCAGATGTAGATCATCACATTATATTAAAGTTAAATGCGAAATATTGTGTGTGTGTATGTAAGTATATTTGTTTTCTCTTCATGTTGTAACGGTTGAGCAGATATGGGCGAAATTTGGAATGTACATATACATAGCTTAAACCTAGGATTAACTAGACGTTAATCCTGAACTGAGATCTCGCGCCTACGTTTTGCCTAATAGAGAAAATCTTCTGAGGTTAGTTGCTTATAACTTTTTTCATCATTATAATTGATCTTGTATAATGATGTTTAATTAGAGGTTAGAACGGATATTATATGCAAGTTTCAGCTTTAAATATGAAGTCGTTTTTGGGATAGACACCGGGACAAAATAGGTCTGAAATCAGAGACTTTGTTGTCATATCAAATTGTTATTTTCCAACATATTTATTTTTTAAACGGATTTGTACTTTATTTGAAAAGTTCCAATAAAAGATAACCCACATGCACAAAAAAAATTTTCGTCCCACTGACGTATATGAGTAGGTGCGCCTTCCTTACCGTTATTTTCATTTTAAATGCCATATCTGGCTTTGAGCCATAGCTCACACATGTTTTCTGTGAATGTTTAGTAATTCACTTGTATTGTATGCTAGTTGGGTTCGCGTTCGCTTTCTAAACAGACGGGTATCGGACTCGATTTTCGAAGGAAACACTAATTTGCTCTCCAAGGGAAATTTCTGATTTTAGTTCCCGGCACCTACAATACAAATTATCGAGATTTGTGTGAGATTGTGAGTGTGAAAGCATTTGTGTTTATTTTAAAATTAAAACTATCGTGAGTATTACACATTATGTATCAATGTTATATCCGGTTTAAAACACGAAAATTTCGACTTATTTCGTTTTTTTAGCCGACTATAAAGTAAGTCGAAATTTTCATGTTTTAAGCCGGATATAACATTGAAACAATAATTTGTGTTTATTTTTATGTTTTTTCTTATACTAGATAGGCAAGCATTTGACCGCTATCACACCTGATGGAAAGTGACGATGCGGCCGAAGATAAATGTATGTATAAGATATTATGTTCTATATAGACTTTCACGGATTTCCAAAAAATCCAACCATTTAGTGCTCATCCAAATTAGGACTTTAAAAATAAGGACTTTAATAAAATAATCTATCACAGAATAATAGCAAATTAATTCAAATAGTTGAATTAATCAAAAATGAACCTTACTTCTTTGGAATATTGTCTTTTTACTTTTAATATTGTATTTTTACACTTGAATACAATACGTGAGAATAATATTGTGTAACCAAACCGAATACACCCACACACTCCAAGGAACAAAATAAGTACTCGTGACAAGAGAATATAAATAACCGACAGAGAAAAGTACGTATTAAAACAACTTTATGTGTTACGCGTCTGCTACGACGCTACGTGAGCGCTACGAACTACGACAAGGAAATTTTCTTTTTTCGTTACTTATTTTTACGGTTTGCTACGCCCGCGCCCTACCTATCTATATGAACATAATAAAATTTATAAATATACATTTATCATTTAAGCTGTCTTCATATGTACAAAACTAATCTATATATATAAAAGAAAGTCGTGTTAGTTACACCATTTATAACTCAAGAACGGCTGAACCGATTCGTTGAAAATTGGTGGAGAGGTAGCTTAGAACCAGGAGACGGACATAGGGTACTTTTTAGGAACATCACATTTTTTTTTCAGGTGTTTAAAAATCAATTTCTTTTACGTCACTCGGATTTGGTAAAGTACTCGGCAAACATAAACATGAAGGTGGTAATAATATAGTCTCGTGGCATTGTAACGCATGCCGGGTATGGCTTCCTAAACATGCACATTCATTGACTGTTAGGCGGAACGAAGATCGCCGGGACAGCTAGTAGGTACTATAAAAATAATAATATCTAACATATTAAAATCGCAAACGTAACATAATGAGTTACTTTCAGATAACTAAATTAATGTAAAGCAATTAGTGCCTGAGCAGTAGCAAAAGCAGTTTTAGTTCCTAAGACCCTGGTTTGAATCCCACCTAGCACTGCACCAATGACTTTCTTACGTTGAGTACAGAATTTACACTCGCTCTTGCAGTGGTGAATGAAAACATTGTAAGGAAACTGGTATGTCAAAAAATCACCAAATTCGTACAATGAGTACCAACCCGCACTTGGCCGCTTTGTGGATTATTAATATCTTAGATATTATAGTCTCTCCCTCTTCTAGTGAAAGAAGCTCCTAAGTTGGTCCAAGTTACACCATTGTGAACAAAAGGGGCTCTGATGATGATGACGAGACTTAAAAAACGCTAAATGTTTGTGCTTCCAATTACAAGACTTTCTCCACAGAAACTAAAAAAAGCGAAGTAATGCAGATGTCCGAAGAACCAAATTGATTTGGCATTCAGATGGCGTCGTAGAATAATCGTAGCTGTAAATGTATGTTTGTCGAGCAGTAAGTGCCTAAGTGGCGGGGGATACTAAAAAGGAAACCAATGCTCTAGATCTCTATCACAGTGACCTAAATAATATTTTTAAAGTGAAACTTCTTACGTCGGCTTTGAAATTATGATCCACAATCTTTTTATGTGACGAAAAGTTATGGGGGTAAACACTGTGATGAACATTAATGATGTCTCCCTGTAACGCAATAGTTTCACTTCTATCGTGTGTCAACACTCACTCTGTTTTTAATAACCTTAATATTTTATTTTACGAGAGAAACAATCCAAGTGAGTTATACTTTGGAGTAAGTTAAGATTTTTGATGATTTTGCATCTTATGAGATCAAATTTGATGATTATATATCTAGTACCCTAAATGATCGTATGTTTTTATTGCTTTAAACTATTAATTTGTCGAAGACAAATGAAAGGACATCGAAGGGGACTTCCTGGACGGGGTTTTGTCTTCCCTTTTTAATTACGGAAAAAAAATAAGCTGGTAAGGAACATTGTAGAGCTAGCTCTACCATGTCAGTAGAGCTCGTCCAAGCTGAAATGACGCGCCCCACTACTTAATTAGTTTATTTAGATGTGTGAGTGCAAATATTAATGACGACACTTCATCTGTATGGGAGCGTCGCTTGTTCAGTGAACAATGGATCTGCACGTGTACAAGACGGTCGACTAGTCGGGTGATAAATCCGACCACGCTCGCTCTCGTAAATGTGAAGGTGGGGCGCGTCATTTCAGCTTGGACGAGCTCTACCTAATTCAGAGCATGAATAATAGAGACATAATAATAGATACCTACTATAATACGAGTACTTGATGGATATTTATTTGATTGATAAAGATTAAATGTCACTTCGAAGACGAATATATAAAGGGCTATAAATACTTAAGTACTACCCCAGTCACATCCAGTCATCCCTATATTCCTAACATTTCATTGGGAGAGATGGTGTTCCTTGCTAACTTGGTCACGTGCCCATACCGGGCGTCCGTCAGTAGAGTGTGACCCTCCGGGGTGGCAAGATGGCGCAGCAGAGCGCCACTTTGCGTGTCTCAATCGTGACGTAGTCCTGCACTAGCCACCGAGCTATGTGTTACTGTGTGACTACTGCTGCTGCTTGGAAACTCATTATGGCGATTGGTGCTTTTATTGTAATAGGACTACTCCATGTGAAACGCTCTGCAGTAAGTGACATTTTCATAATTATGTTTACATTATAAACTGGGCCATCGCTTCAACCTACTTCTTAAAATAGAATATTCATTAATAATTTGGCGATAAGACAACGTGCAGAATTAACTATAAATATACCTAGCTTAATTTGTTTTGAAATCATAGCTTATAATTATAAACTATGTCACCCTACAATAACCTTTTAAAAATAACTCTTATGCATATCATCCAAAGGATAAACATATACATATGCTTCAAGGGTTATTTACATTTATAGGGATGTACAACGGTACGTACTACAAGGTACCCTACTTTATAAAGAACTCGGATAAAATAAAATACTGAAATAGATTCAAAGTGATAGTGAGATGAGCCTATTTTTAGCAAAGGTCTAGTATGACGGCTGAATGACTGCGCTTGCATGACAGAAGATCGATCAATGAGGCATGCGCAGAAGTGTTGCGTCTTGCGGCTTTCCCGCGCTTTTCATTTCTGTAGAGTTCGAGACTAATAATTCAATTAACTATTTATAGAAAATTGGCATGGAATGGCAAATTGTATTTCTATTATTCAATGTTGGCTAATTGAATGTTAATAATTGATTGATATTGAAACTATAATCTGAATTTTGATGACTAATAAGTTTATTGAATAAAACTAATATTCATGTCTTTATGGTGTTCAGGGAAATGATAATTATGAGTTTCTGTAAAACTATGTACAAACGGATCGTAAAGAAGTAGCGAATATTTTAGTTTAATAACAAATTAATATTATTAAATTTTCATGCTATATGTATAACATCATCAACATTTTAAATTCGTCATAAATTATTTTTAAATTACTGGGTTATATATAGTATATAAAATATGCATGTGCACATTTTTTATACTATATACAACCCAGTAGTAGGTAATCAATTACTATACTGAGGTTCTACTATGTAGTAAAACCTCAGTATAGTAATAGATTACCTACTATTAGACCACCACATTTCTTTAGGTTCTTTAACAACCAAGTTCTTATACGGAAGTTTAACACTTTGAAAGAGTTCCCTTTCATAGTGAGACGCTTTGACACAAGCTCAATAACGGCAAACATTAATCATCTTTCATAGAAAAGTCCTAAGTAAAAGTCTAAAGGTGTACGAGGTACATTTAATAGGGATATAGGTGTCATTAATCCACACCTTTACGACTTTCAGTCAATCTGTAAATATCTATCTGTTGTCTTTTTAAATTGACATTAATGTATCATAACGGTGGATATGTATCTTTATTACTCCATTTAGTAACAACCAGAAGTAACGAACGAACTAACAGTATTAATAGACAGCGTTATCACAGAAGATCTAAAAAAAAAAAAAACTCTACCAGATTAAAGAGACAAAGACTGCGGGACAAAGCTTACACACGGGCACATAAATATCTGTAGGTACAATATCAGGTATCGTGTTAACTATTTCAACGTTTCCAGTGTCTAGACACGCCATGTCCAGACGGGAGGCTCTGTCCCTCAAACTGGACCTGTTGCGAACAAGGGTGCTGCGCCCCCACTACGGCTCACTCGCGCGCCGCTGACATTTTCAGGGACCATGGATTCATGGACCACCCGTGGTATGCCCAATGGTGAGATTTAGAGCTAATTTAAATATTACTAGACAATAGAGCGAAATGTTTTGTTGTTGATCTAAATAAGTTGCTAGTTGAATACATATGATATTAATATTGTTACTACTGATATAGTGATGTATATTATGAATAAGAATTATTTGGGTGCAAGTCCGCACCTAAGCAGTAGTAATGAGATCGATTCCCTGTGGAATAAATTTGTGTTTCTGGTTTGGGTGTGATGTGATTGTTTCCGGGACCCATGAAACAAGTTATCGAACTTAGTGAGGGCTGCGAGTGTGAAAGAGTTTGTTTACATTATTAACGTTGTTATAGATAGAGATTAAAAAAAAACTTAATTTTTAAGGTTATGGAAGTCATTAACATCCATTTAATAGTGTCGGAACTTTCATTTTCTTGTACCTTTTAAATTATCTTTTAGACAAATCTTTATCTAAAATTACTCGTATTTTTAAATCATTTTAAACATTCAAGTATTATATTATTTTTAAACACCTTGGTCGAAGTCGTTTTTCCATTTACAAATATTTTATGTTCATTAATTTACTAATATCATCCTTAAACATAACGGTTTAAACTGGTATAGAGACGTAAATTGTCGTTGATGCATAGACCACACCCCCTATTCCCTATCTTTGTTGCAAACGGTTTCAATACTGAATTGACAAAACTCCTAAGAAATAAGGTTAATTTTTGCTTAATTCAAATAGAAACCGCGTGCAACAAAGATACGTAATAGGGGGTCACATCTCTACCGCAGACCACAAACTGTGTCAATGTCCATTGGAAAATAAACAAGTAGAGGTTAAAATATCAATATTCCTTTATCAAAGCACTGATATTATGAGCTTCGAGCTACATTAAGTAATCACTTAAATTATATAACTTAATGTAGTTAACGTCTAAGGAAAGCTTATTATAAACATATTTAAATTGACCTATTTCTAAAAACGGACTTATTGGGAATGAAAATACTAATTAATTATTTTAATTTGAACTTAATAAATGAAAAACTGACGTAAATCCGCGAGCGATCTATTTTGTCATAAGTCATGTGTACATAGGTGCAAAGAGCAAGTCAACTTTTTTCTGCTATGTAACGACACTCCTTAAGATTTCCTTAGTAATGTAAAGAAATCCAAGGTATATTTTTTGTCTCATAGAGGATTGTATAGTTTCATAAAACGTTATTAAGATAGGAGATAAAGAGTTTCGGTGATAAAAGAAATAATTCAGTTTGTGGTTATTTAAAAAAATTAAACAGTAAATGTTTCTAGAATACGTTATGTTTACGTTACTAACGATAACACAGTTAGTGATTAATTATTTATGTTCATCAGGCCGGTACTGTTCTTCTTGGGGATCCTTGGCGGGATCCTGATCTGCTGCATGTGGTTCTGCATTTGTAAACGATATACCTCATCTCCCGACGGGGTGTTCGCCATCAGCTGCGCTTGCTGCATGAACACATTGAGAACGAATGATGAGATTGACTCCGCTGGATCACTGTACCCACCTCCACACTATAGTCGCTGTGGATCTTTCCATCAAGCACCACCACCGTATTCGGAAGTGATTATTTTGTTATGCTTTTTGAAAATATATAAGTATGGTTAATAGGAATTTCTGAAAATGCCTCGAGATCTCGGACCATTCCGAGTTTCAAAATTTTCGGAGTTGATTCTACCAGAATTCCAGGTTGTATTATAACTGCAAACATTACACAAGATTGAATATTTTTACGCTAGTTATATAAAAACCCGATTTTCATACCCATGTCACTTCTATCTACTGATAGAAGTCCGTTTACTCAAAGTTTTATTAAATAATGTAAATAACGTAGGTAAATTATTTAATTCATTTAACGATTCATTTAACTCAATAGTTAAATATAAATGTATTTTCTATGTTAATTCCAGATATTTTTTACTTAACAATAATATTAAAACCATAATACTGGCCTCGATTCTGATGTCACACACTAAATTAAATTTAAACTATTCCTGTCTCTTACAAAATAAAACACAAGACAGAGATAGCATGTATTTTAGTGCTGTCACGCTAGTTTATCAATTAAAATATGAACAGCAGAAGCAGAAAGGCGCTTGTTTTTGGTCAACACCAATACAACACATACTCGACTAAGCTTGCAGAGACATCTAAGTTCTGACTAACTTGACAGCACAGCAGTATGCTATCTCTGTCTTGCGTTCCTATTTTGTAAGAGACAGGAATAGTTTAAATTTAATTTAGTGTGTGACATCAGAATCGAGGCCAGTCTAATATTCGATACAATGCAACAAAAATGTATACACACAATATATTATCAGTGTTGATTAAATTAGTCTTGAATAACGTACCGTTGCACGAAAAAATCTTTCATCAGAATTTAACATAGTTTTTACTTAAATCGATTTCAAATACAAAGTAAGTACATTATTTGGCGAGAAGGAATAAAAAAATTACACTATCGTTGATCACAATGTCATATGTTTTTTAACTTATTAATCGCCAATATTCATAAATTTATACCCTATTCAGAGCACTTCAACAAGAAATTAATTTTAAAATTGCGTTTGACCTAAATTTTAGAATACCGTCTCAACTTTGTGTATACCGCAGGTCCAGTCAAAACCAGATCTCTATCCCCTCGTCATCACATGCGCTGACGGCGAAGGGAAAGCGGGAGGAAACTACGTCATGGTGCAGTACTTCCGGAATTACGTGATTCGGCCTCCAGCAGGTAAATCTTATGGGAACCTTTCAAATTTATTTGTTTATTACAATAGAGAAAATGTAATTATTCATATCAGAGACAAACTTCTAAGATGCTCATAAGGTACAAACACATGAACTATTAGCATTAATTATTTTAAAAACATTTTTACACTTTTTATACCGATGTTTTCATTAATATTATAATTAAATATTTTGGAAATATTTTTAGTATGGCTAGTATAAGAAGCAGAGATTTTATTGACTTTTACTTACAAAGGCAAGCGTTTGACCATTATCTCATATGTTCGCAAGTGAGTATGTGAGTTCGAAGTAATATGATCAAGTAAGCGTGTAGTCTAGGATGGGAACTGGCTCCGAGGACAGCTGTTGGAATATCTTTTGATGCAGGATGATAGGATTTCCTATCGAGTATACAGTAAAGTCCAGTCTCTCTCGGTATTTTATCGGATACATTTCGGAGAGTGTGCTATGGAATTACACGATCTAGTTCCTCCATCCCCATTCCATCATAGAACCACCAGACAGACTGCATTGCGACACCGATACATGGTGGATATTCCTCAAATGCGCACGAAGCGTTTTGCTTCCACTTTCATGATGCGCACTGTAAAGGAGTGGAACTCCTTGCCGGAGTCTGTGTTCCCAGATAAGTACAATCTTGGAGTCTTCAAGTCGAGAGTGAATAGGTATTTTCTAGGCAAGCGTGCTCCATCGTCGACCGCATCGTCACTTAACATCAGGTGAGATAGTGGTCAAATGTTTGCCTATCACAGTAAAAAAAAAAAAAAAGTAGATTAACGGGTATTCTGAATCTACAAATAACTGATCAGAATTTTACTCAGTAGGGTATCCGTTAATCAGCTTATAAGATCATAACTTCCGTCGTTTGCATCGTGCACTTGAGTTTTAATTCAATTAACCGGTGTATCGGTATCGTTCGTCATAATAACCATTATGGCCAGTATTTGTTTACAAGTGGCGAGTAAACGTTCGTTGTATAATGCTGAACCCTGTAACTAAAGCAAAAAATGTCGTCAAGAAACATGAAGGTGTGCTACGTTTGGCAAAACTTAACGTCACTACTGTGAGTATTAAGACTTAACCCGAGCCAACGTAAGGTCTCTAATAACGGGGCCTTTTGCACCCGTCATAGCGAAAATGTAGATTGGTTTGAACCAAATATCTACTTTGATAATTGATACATTCCAAGCAAAGTATATTGCTTTTCAACGTGGCAATGCTGCCAGCATTTCATCAGTAGTTGTTAGATTAAGTTGGTACATATTTATGTTACTTATAATTATTTTTGGTTTGATTTAGTATAGTTTTTAGTTTAATTTAGTATTATTATGTGTAATAACAGTGAAAAGAAAACTGTTAGCTAAGTATGAGAACTATAATACGACTAGTAGTATACTACTAGTATTTCAGCATGATGGGAACGCTACCCACTGGTAGTGGGCTTGAGCACTTGAGTGACCTATAAGCTCGATGTCTTGTAGGTAGCTTAGTACTTTGCTGTACATAATTTTAGTTTAGTTTCAGGAAATATAGGCAATTGGTCGGAAGATTTTGAAAGATTAAAAAAAAAATAGTACCTATACTGGTATGATTTAATACTAGCTGTGCGGAATATGGTAGTAAACAAATAAATAATGTGATGGTCAAACGCAAGCCTTAAATATAACCAAAAAAAAGCTAATCAAAAAATCAAACTGGCATTTATTTGTCGTGTGTAAGATATTTATATATTAATTTATTGAGACATGTCTAACTTTTATTATATTTCCTTTTCAGGCTCTCTGTCGGCGACGAGTACTGCAGAATCTCTCAACTCCAGTTACATTTGTAACGCAACAAATGAGGTATAAATTAATTATAAACAATTGCAAATAATAATGTATTTATTAATGGTGATTTTCTAAATAGGTACAACACCGTTGTACCGTTTTATATGCATTCTAGTTAGGGAGCTCCTGATGCTAACTATACATAGGTAGGAACATGTGTATACAATACCTATGCTTAAAAACAAATTCACAAAAAGTGTTTAAAAAAATATTCTAATCAGTTTTTTTGTATTTTAACGATTTTTGCTCGTTGCTAAATATTATTTATACCCCGTACCTCTATCTTTATGTACCTACCTTCTATAATTCCGATTTCGATCATCGTGAGGTGGTAGAGCATTTTGTGAGTTGCTCGCCTGGCTTGCTACCAAAGTAGCTTACCACCATCAAGTCACAAATAAAAAAAAAATCGTCATGGTATTCCATTCCGACGATTTGTAGATAAGTATATAAATATCATCCGCTACATTTGGTAAAAATAAGAGAATCCGACATCTATCTTCATAGCGGTGAGAAATAACGCTTTTACACTCACAGCCCCACTGGTTCGATGACTCGTGTCTTGGGTGCCGGAAAAATTCACATCACACACATTCTCAACCATAACTAGAAAAAAAAATGGGGAGAAATCATGTGTTTCCGCCGGGAATCGAACCCGATGACCATTAGAAGGTGAATGCGCACCCAACTAAGACAAGGAGCAGTTCATAATATGTACCTATATACAAAAATGTACTAATAAATGTCGTCAATATTAGGTGCACTCATAGATGAGGTAATCAACTTTTTGTTTGTACGTAACTTAGACTCAAGAATATGTAATTGATAATATAATAGCATAATTAAACCAATTCCAGGCGAATACGATCATACCACCGCCGTACTCGTGCGCGAACAACTTCGAGGAGTTCGGGATGGGACGCGCGATGTTACGCTCCATGTCCTCACTGATGACCCCGGATCAAGCAGAATCACGCCCTCTTCGCCCACGCCCTGACGTCGCCATCACCACTCCTGTGCGGCAGAGAAATACTACAAATTTGAGGGAGAATCTTCTGAATGAAAACCTGCTGGATGATGATTTATTACACTCTTCTGTTGAACGGCTGGTAAGAAACACTAATGAAGTAGTTTATAGTTGTGATGTTAGAGCAATCAAACTGGAAAAACTTTCTGACATCTAATCTTATCTTATTACAAAAAATATTATCTTATTTTAGAAGAATCTGCTTTGTAAATGCATTTAATGGGACCTTTTGTTTTTACAGGACTTAGAGCTTTTCGACTGCCCAGATATGTACTGCGTACATGGGTGTAAGCCTAAAACCCAGACCTCTCCATACCGTCTCCAGTCGAGCAATATTGAAAATCCTTCGTTAGAAGGTTATCCGATGCGTCAAGCACAATCTTCAGCAGCCAGCTGTGATGCTCCACAGCAGTCGACTAGCCCTACTCAGCCCTGCAGTGATGTTCGGAAACAGAGCGACGAGAGACGACAACGTCGCTTGACTGAAAGTCTTAAGAGAAATATTCGAAAATCGAGCTTATACATGCCGCTGTCGACTGCCCATCCTGTCAGACCGTCAAGAATATCTCCAGGAGCGCGAGCGTCTTCCAGATCAGCACCCGCTACACCTTGCAGTAACCTCGTGCCCAACATTGTCAACTTTACTCAAAGAGTCTCCGCTTCGAGAAATAGCTCCCGATCCTCAAGGCTTGAAGAAGAATACGATCCCCTCTTGAACGATATTGAGCAAATACGCTCCGACCACAAATTTTAATAATTCTATCCCACTTTCCACCACACAAAGTATAATCTTAGTAACATAGAATGATAATAATATATACTTATAGTGCCAATCGGCCTAAATAGTGGACCTTAACTGAACATAGCCTTGTGTCAATTCAACATCCTGCAATCTCAATGTTGTGATTTTGATGTAATGCTCAGTTTACAGTAGTTTTGTGTAAGTAGTTAGAATTAGTCTTATTCAAATAAACTTATTGTGTTTCAAAGAGCTTGTCGAACATTGTTCACACGCCTTCTAAATCTAAAATATAAGATCTACAAAATAATATTAAATAATAACAAATTACATTCTCGTGTATTAATTATTATCAACGTTCATTTGGTATATTATAAAACTCACAAGTAATTTATTATGGAATAGTATGAACCTACTATACAAATAATTAAATATTAATAAAATAATTATTAATATTAATGAATGTATTATTCTATTTCAAACTATATATTTAATAATATTATTATATTTCACTTTTTTTGGATAGTAGGTTCATGTGGAACAGTTAAAAATACCACAAAGGTCTATACTAGATGTAGATGGTTAAAAACAACATTGTGGGTTACAAAATGGAAATGATTAGGTACATTTTTCTTAAATTCATATCTACTAATCCAGTATCAAATTAAAGTCAAATGGGTTGATTAATCAAACAATCGTTTTAGGTATTTAATATTCAATTGGAGGAGCAAATTATTCAAACTTATAATAGTAGAACACAGCTATCTATATCTGGCAGCCCTGTTATACCTCCTCACTACTCTGATTCGAGGCATAGAGCAGTTTTAACATTCAGCCGTCATTCAGTGATGCAATAATAATATGCATTGCCTAAAGGTTAAAAGAACAATTAATAACATCTTGACAATGACATTAATGACATATTGATAAGAATTATCGATTTTGTTTGTTGTGTTCATCAGTATTATTGGTTGTGAAAAAATTCAGAAAGCCACTAAACTAACATTTAAAGAGGTTTATTCAAAGTAATTTGTAAAATCAGCCAAACTGACTTCCAAAACAGATTTGGAAATGAGTTTACCGACTGATTTTGGCCCGGACTCTGGAGGCAGAGTCAAGGTATGTACCAACTAAGTTGTATTAATCTATGTATGTAGGTATTGAAAAATCAATTTTCCTTGTTCAACGTCCATATGCTTACTTTTCCTTTCATCGCACTCTTTTGAAAAGAGTTTATCAGCCTAGGTCTATATGTTTCCAGGGTCTAGTGATCGTGAAGCCGATAGTTTACGGTAACATTGCTCGCTATTTTGGCAAGAAACGTGAAGAGGACGGCCATACTCATCAATGGACCGTGTACGTGAAACCTCACGCGAATGAAGATATGACGGCATATGTAAAGAAGGTGCATTTCAAACTGCACGAGAGCTATGCCAACCCCAACAGGATAGTGACCAAACCGCCGTATGAGCTGACTGAGACTGGGTGGGGAGAATTCGAAATCGTTATCAAGATCTACTTTCATGATCCCAACGAAAGACCTGTGAGTATGATGTTTGTTTCAAAATTCAGATATAAATCTGGTATTGTCTGTTAGTCGATGAATGGTCAAAGAACAGTTTCTAAAGCCATATAGTCGGTTTCTATCAGGTGCGATTGCTGAATGATCGCAAAAACATCTAATGTTTCATGGTGGCGTACACAGCACTTCGTCATTTAGGATTTTGACCAAAGTCAAACTTTCAGTGGCACAACTGTGTTGTGCCACTGAAAGTTTGACTGTGAGTGTTGCTTGTCTCGTCTCTCAATTAAATATAAGCAAAGCTTCAAAACAAAACTTCACCGCTTACATTTTGGTTTTGGCTTGATCAATTTCAATAAAATGTATATGGGATTACCTCTGAAGTATAATCTACCAAACAAATAAAGTATTTTGAGAATTGGTCCACAAACGGGGGACAAATCGGTAAACATACATAAAAAAATATATACTGTGGAACATATTATATCCTCCTCCTTTTTTGAAGTCGGTTAAAAATTTAAACCTAGAAAAAAAAAAATTTGAAATGTTGGTATTCTTTTGAAAGCCACAAGTCTCAAGGGTATATATAACTCAATATAACCAAAGCCTTAAACAACACTTAATTTATAAACAAATAGTACACCATTTAATACAAATTCCAATACTTCCAGGTGACTCTATACCACATACTCAAGCTGTTCCAATCTCCGGTAACAGAAGGGGCTCCCCCTGCCGTTGGCCGCACACTAGTCAGCGAGTCATATGAGGAGATTGTCTTCCAAGAACCAACACAGCTGATGCAGCATCTGCTCAACAATGTAAAGCCTATCACTAACGGGCCGTGGAACCATGACACTGATTGTAAGTTATGATTTATCAGTAGCAGTTGTCTAGCCTCTAACATAGATCAATATAAAAAAATTACATGAAAGATTACTTATTATTTTTGTAGAGTACCTGAGGTAGCACCATGGCAACCTGTCCAAATGTTACTGTATTTCAGATTGTAGGACAATGTTGCCATTGAAATTAGTATAGAGAGTTTAAGTGAGAATGGTTGCTGACCATCTTTAAATCGTTATATATCCTAAATGGTCTTATTTAAACTGCGGGTGAATTAGCCTGCACTGACATCCCGCTTAAGGTTTTCCCCATTATCACAAGTTAGCCCAGCCCTCCGAACTCCTTTATATGTCATATGGTGGCTTTGGGTCATGTAGTGAACATGATTTACATCATGTAATATAATTTATATCATACACACACAATCACACCCAGACCCAGAAACAAATTTCCCTTGGGGAATTGAACCCAATACCACAGCTGCTTAAAAAGCACAACCAGGCTAGTGGGCAGTTCAAATAATATTATTTAAAAAAACATTAATAATTTTTACTAGCATAAATTCTTAAAATAAAGTGCATGTATTAAACAATACTGAAAGAGACTCAATCCCATGACGCAGGACTTATCCTAGTGTCGGATACAGGACTCACTAACTATAACATTATGTGTACATATAATGTTAGTCTGTAATAATATTTTGTGTTAATGAAAAATAAATTATTATTATTATTATATTAAGTTGACATGTATAATAACTTAATAACAAAATCTATTTTTATTTCAGTTGAAGAGAAGAAAGAGAAAACCTTTGACAAGATAATTGACGCACAGACTAAAGTCCGAGGCGAGATATATGAGCTGAAGGAAAAGCTCAACTTAGCGAAGGAGACCATATCCAAGTTTAAAGAGGAGATAAGCAAGCTGCAGAGTACCCCAGGGTGCGGTTTACTTGCCTTGTAAGACTTCTTTGGCAACTTGTATTGCAATGCCTATCTACGACTTCGCAATGCTATATATATGTATACAATGCTATATACTCTTCACATCGACACTATGATATGCATAATAATAAAATTAGTAATGGAAGACATAAGGACTGTACTGACGCCCACTTGGGGTGTATTGTGTCCCCCTGGAGGCAACTACCCAAGCCGTGTAGGATTGGGTCTGGGTCAGTGTGCGAGGTATATGTTGTAGATGATGCCAAAGATGTGTCGAATATGTGTAAACAGTAGAAGCCAATGCATAAGTGTTTGATGTGGGTGGCTGAGAGAAGTCTGACTTTTTGATGATTTTTTTGGTTTGCCACTCTCCTTGTCCATCAAACAAGAGAGCTTTTGTACTTATTTCTTTTGTAGCTATGCATTAGATAGGACATATCTACAGTGGACATGGATTTGCAATAATAATATGCTGTTTGTTGTTGTGCTTGTTGTGTGAATATTTCTGAAACCCGCGACAAGCATTCAGACTTATCGCTGGACCTGAGTTTGAAGCGTTTGTTTGCGCGTTTGCTTGTGGGTGCGCATTCGCCTTCTAAGCTGGCTATCTTGTTCGATTCCGTGTGGGAACACTGTTTCTCCTCAAGGAAAATTTGTGGTTCTGGTGTGTGTGTGATGTTAATGTTTCCGGCACCGACAACATCAAACTTAAAGATCAAGGCATAGAACTTAGTGTGGGGCTGTGCTGAAAGCGTTTATGTTTATGCTACTTCGCATATTCCCCAAATTACCTGTAGAGTGGTATATTTAAATTTTTCTGTAGGTACTTATATGAGTGTAATCTATTATCAATGTATGTACGTAAAATATATTTAATCTAGTTGTAATTTCTTAGTTTAAAAAACTGTGTAGTAGGTACTATTTATCACAAAATGTATTAATAAAATTATACAATACAGGCAATCTCTGTTTAATTACCCTTAAAACCCTTAAAGCTTTCAGAGGATAATAACACATAAGTGTACTACTTGAACTGCACGTTGGCTAAGGCAACATTCCGATGTTAGCGACCAGAGCGTCCGGCGACCGCTAAAAGTCAACTGCGACCCTGGTCGCCTGTCGCCTAGCGACCAGTAACATTCGATAACAACCACCACCGATCGCCAGTCTTCTCGCAGTTGTTATTGTAAACGTATATGTTCTAGTGCTCAGTACAATTATGTTGTACAATTTATCCGCAACAAGGAAAAGAGTTATGCAACTGTTGTTGGAGAAAGAAGATTTATTTTGACACTCATTTTGTTGGCCTTGCTATAAAGCAAATAAAACTGTTATTATTTGCATTATTATTTGCCGTTATTTTCCGAAAATAATTTCGGAAAATAACAGTGAACATCGACAAGATGAGGGTTGTTTCGTAACGGTGATAAAACGCAATTTAAATTGTAAAGAAATGTTTAAGAAACATTTCTTTTTTGGTAAATCATCAAAATTAATTTACAAAAACGATGTTCTTTTGTCTTCCGTTGGCTGTCAGCAGGGTGACCCGTGCGGCCCAGCAATTTTTTCTTTAGCTGTCAATCCAATAATTCAACGTCACCAATCCAAACTAAATGTTTGGTATTTGGATGACGGAACTCTGGGAGGTGATGTGAATACTGTCTTAAGTGATTTAAAATTACTAATTGATGAATTTAAAAAGATTGGGCTTGAACTAAATTTTTCGAAATGCGTTTTTGTTTGCGATAACTGTTCAGACAAATTATCGGTTTTACAAAAATTTAACTCGTTGGCTTACAATATAAAACTAGTAGACAAGTGTTCACTTCGCCTTTTGGGTTCGCCAATATTAGATGAATCAATTTCACCTTTCGTAGAAGAAAAAATTCAAAATTTTAAAAATTCTATCGACAGATTGCTCAAAATTAACACTCATATGGCTGTCTGTCTTGTCTTGTCTTTACCAGCTTGATGAGTGTCATTAAATGGTTAATCTCTTTATGCCCTGTAATTTCACTAAAAACATTACCGTTATATCCGAAACAGTAATGTTTGCACATTACTGCTTGGCGGCTGAATTTCTGGCAAAAGAGGCCTACCACTGCCAGATATGAAGGGGGATGACAATACATGTACATTGGGGGCAAACTGCACAAGCGCTTTCGGGCTACTGCATAATATAGATACCTAATAGGTTAATATAATTCTTGTAATAGTGTTTAAGAGTGATTAAAAAAAATGAAAGAATAAATGCGTCGCCGAGTTTCTTTTTATGCTCGATAGGCAAGCATTTGACCACTATCTCACATGATGAAAAGTGGAGATACGGCCGAAGATGTAGCATGCTTGCCTAGAAGATACCTATTCACTCTTGACTTGAAGACTCCCAGATTATACCGATCGGGGAACAAAGACGCGGGTAATGAGTTCCACTCCTTCGCAGTACGGATAATAAACGTAAAAGCGAAACTCTTCAAGGGAACCGGAGGTATGTCAACCATATATGGATGACGTTTCACAGTTTGTCTTGCCAGGTTCTTCTCGAGATGGCTGTAATTTTGCGAATCTGGCAGTAGAGTCATTAACTTTCATGATTGCCTCTTAGTGAATAAACGATTTTGATTTGAATTTGTACAGGGGGCAATATTTTTTCTGTGCATGAGTGTGGATATCGAGGAAAAGAGGTTGGAAAGCATAATACGAACTCGTTTAAAGAATGTTTATACAAAACTAGCTGCGCCCCGCGGTTTCACCCGCGTTGATAATGATGAAAAGTGATGATGATGATGATGATGAAAAATAGATGTTGGCCGATTCTCATAGATACCGGATAAGCACAAAAAATTTCATCATTATCGGTCAAGCCGTTTCGGAGGAGTATAGCAACGAAAACTGTGACACGAGAATTTTATATATATAGATTATGGGAAAGCAAAGTTACTTATTTAATACCGGGTTCTATCTTAAAAACTGCTACACATTTAAAAAACTAACGCATGTAATATATGTTATATCTTGTACGTGATACGTACATAAATTAATGAATTATTCATAAGAAAAACAGTTAAACGCATAGTCGTTCCCTAGTCGTTCCCCGCGGCTTTGCCCGCATTTATCGAGTTAAAATGTATCCTGTATGTTAATCCTAGGTATAAGCTATATACATTCGAAAATTCATTCAGCCGTTACGGCGTGAAGAGAAAACAAACACATTTATACACTTACGCACAAACTTTCGGATTTATAATATTAATGTGATTAACTTTAAAAGATTTTCTCTATTAGATAAAATGTAGGTTTGAGGTCTCAGTTCAGGGCGCACTACTAGTGTATTCCAAGCATAGATGTATATACATATATATAGATAGTTGATTCCATATTATAGCTATGACAACTATACAATTGTTATGACAACAGAATATAATCGGCCGGCCATGGTCAATGCTGGAAATATGTTGGAAGGGTGTTTTTATTTGTAATATCGATCAACATGAACTGTTCGGCACCAACGGTAAAGTTGCTGTTTTTATCATGAGGTCCAGTATTTACTAGGATGGATTTTTTTTTAACAGACTTTAAAAAATGGAGTAATGAAAGAGTTTTTTGTTGGTCTCATGAAAAGCTAATCATAAAAAGGATTTATTAGGGTTTTGGAAATTCGCCGGACTAGTCGGTTTTTAGTTTTAAAAAATATCTGGTATTGGTCGTGGTCTCGTGGTCCATCTGCTCAGTACTTAGGTGGACCACGGGCACTTTTTCTTGCCCGTGGTCCACCTCAGTTTAGTGCTGTAAACGATCTTAATCGTTTGATAAAAACTCATGCACATTTTGAACTATTAAATTAAAATTAAAATGGTAATTAGCGTCACTTACGCGTTGTCGATATCTAAATCGTTAATTTCCGTTTTAATTTAAATTTAATAGATTTTAATCGTGATAGATTGATGACGTGAAGCACTTTTGACGAATTGGTGCAGCGTAGAATGCAGACCTTGCGAGTTCTGGTTTCGATTCCCGACAGGAGCATAAGTTTTCTCATAATTTTTTATCAACTTCTAAAAAGAAGGAGGTGTGCATGAATTCTACCGATTTTTGCTATATTTGGTATTCTCCATATCACTGGCGTAACTTGTGGATAATTGGTCCCAGGATTGAATCAAGCTTAAATGGAGTACTTTTTAGATATTGGCGGAGAAGTCGTTTCATGTTTATTATTATTAGAAAATGACTGTGCCTTTCATATATCATGTGATGCAAAGACATTAAAGTTTCGTCTCGAAATCTATTTTTTGTTGGAATTAGTTTTTTTCCGTAGATTTCGTTTTGAATCCATACTGAAGGTTGTCGAACTCCCGAGTTCACTTAATGATTGACATTTTGACCTTCCGTTAGTCGACACTAGTAATGGACTGTACGTATTTATAGCGGTTATAATCATTTGTTCAATAAATCAGTCTGATGCTACAATGTAAAATAGGTATTTTGACAACCTATGCTATTTGACGACCCAGATGGGACAGTGGACAGGTCTCCGCCCTCTGCGCCGTGGGTCCTGGGTTCGATTCCCGGCAAGAGCACAAATTCCTTCCCAAGGGATATTTGTGCTTCTGGTTCTGGGTGTATTTGTGTGTGATGTAAATGTTTCCGGCTATCACGATACAAGTCTTTGAACTTAGTGTGTGGCTGTGAGTGTGAATGCGTTGTTTTTGTTTTGTTAATGCTATTTATTACTCGGTTGTATTAGCATAAAAAGGGGGGCAACATATCTTTCCAGAATGTACTAAAATGCGTATACAGGCATAAGTACCGAATGTTACATAATAAATAAAAACTAAAATACTTTTAAACTTTTTAAACAGGCTCACACTAAGTTTGATGCCTTGTATTGTGGGTGCCGGAAACAATCACATCATACACATAATCACGTCTTTCCCTGGGGAGAAAACTTGTGTTTCTATCGGGAATAGAACCCGATACCCGCTGCTTTAAAGGCAAACGCGCACCCAACTAAGTCAACGGCAAAATATTTAATGTGAAATGATGTAAGTATACCATTCTAGCGTCACAGAATAAATAATATTATAGGTAATAGCGTACTTACCACCCTCGACCACATCATCATAGTAGAAATATATACTATGACATCATCTAGGCTAGCATTATCAGATATTAAAAAAAATTGTATTTGGACTTATTTTATAAATGCCAAAAAATATTATAAATTTAATAGTTATGTAAATCCGTTTTTAGTGAAATATACCAACTTACGCAGACGAGTAAAAAATGCCAATCGAAAACTGCTACAAAGTGTTTATGTTTTTTTTTTTCAAAAATGCTTTTTTTCTCGTGAGTAAATTCCATAACGATTCCAATTAAACTGAAACCTATAGTTTAAATTATGTTCACCATTATTTCGGTTTTATCAAATGTTTTAACATACCTCCAGTTCGCTCGAAGCGTATCGCTTCTACTTTTGACATCTTTACTGCGAAGGAGCTGATTGCCCGCGTCTTTGTTCCCTGAACGATATAATCTGGGAGATTTCAAGTCAAGATTGAATAGGTATCTTCTAGGCAAGCATGCTATATCTTCAGCCGCATCATCGCTTTCCATCAAGTGAGTGGTTAAACGCTTGCTTATCGAGCATAAAAAACGTCTGACCTAACGAGATACAAAAGTTCAGTGAGTACTTATAATCAACACTACCGAAACTAGGTTAAACAACGTGCACGGTGCATCGCGTGACCCCCTGGACACGAGTCGACGGGCTTTGTCTATCGTCACATTTTTACATGCAATCGTTAATTTAGCTAATTTATTGGCTATTTTTTATGAAACGAATTTAGACTATTACAAATGAGCTTTAATAAAACTTGTTTGTTATGCTCGAGAAGCTCACGTATACAAATAACTTCAAATTTGCCAAATATGTAAAGCTGTGGCCCAAAGCCAGAAATGGCTGTTAACCTACTAATATTATAAATTCGAATGTTTGTGTGTATGTTTGTTTCCTCTTCACGCTTTAACGGCTGAACGGATTTGGATGAAATTTGCTAGCTTATACCTAGGATTAACACATAGGCTACTTTTTAACTTGATGATAGCGGGCCAAGCCGCGAGGCACGGCTAGTAATTATTTAAATTAAAATGTTATGGGGGGTAAATAAAGGTAAGAAGGATGCAAAATATTTTTTTATTTTTTATCTGCCCTTGTATCATAGTAGTAATATATTTCTACTATGCTTGTATCGTTGAAAAGAGCTCTGCAAGTAGAGTACGAAACGTGTTTAACGATGGCCTAACAAATAACAATTTGGTATGCCACCAAAAGCACAGTGTTTTTAGACCAATTTTGACCGTTAAAGCGTGAAGAGGGAACAAACATACTTACACAGAAACTTTCAGATTTATAATATTAGTAGGATTATGTAATCGCTAGATAGCGCTTGTGCAGTTTGCTTCCATGCATCCTTTTCATAAATTTATTCGATCGTTTTATTTAATGAATGATTTCTTAATTAATGTCCGTTGTATTACTGATTTGCACCTTTCCAGTGGTAATTCATTTGCAATTTTAGGAATTGTATTGTAAAATCTAACCCCGTTTGCTTTAAAAGATTATTTCGTTTTGCTTAATCTAAATGCGCGTTCAGTAATTTTATGCTTATATCTAGTATTAAGATTGTGTGCTTCGCGTCGCTTCTTAATTTATATTAATTAATATTTTTGCGAATATGTATAATTTTATCAAAAATGTAAAGCGAAGGCATACAATTCATCGGGAGATTCTCGCGGACCGGATGTGACTGTACTCCTCCTAAACGGCTCGACTGATTTTGATAAAATTCAAGATTGATATAGATTCACAATGCGATCCGATAAATAATGTTATTTTAATTAATTAATTAAATTAACCGGTCCGCCAGTATTTATATATAGCTACCTATTAGTAATACATCGAGATATAGACAGAAGCTACTAAAAAACTGCAATATAATTGATTGCTACAATAACAGCGAAATGTAGTGATTACTTCACCTTTGAAATAACACTAAATGATAGGTATTATCGAGTGTTGTAAGTAATTCGTATCACCCCTATGTGGTTGAACCCATTGTTGGTTTGAGGAAGTTTCAGGGTCATGACAAGGTTGAAACCATTTTGTTAGTACACCATCAATAGGGTTACCTGATTAAATATTTGAAAAGTTGAAATAAAAGCTCTTTAGTTTTAGTTTTTTCAACCAACTTGTAAGGAAGTTCTCAATTCGACTATAAAATATATTCGTTTTATATATTTTTCCCATCGAGTTACACTGTTACAGGTTGCTACATTATTTTTAAGAAGAGTTCCCGTCGAGCACACTATGTACTATACGTAACAGTGTAACTCGATAAGAAAAAAAAATCCCAACGAGTCACAGTGTGACTCGATTGGTGAGCAAAAAATTGTAGTGGAACTACTGCATTCCGACAAAAGGATGTTTGAACATCGATTGACTGCCTCCCGTCGAGGTTTTCACTGATTTTTTTTATACTTCTTAGTTTCCTGTATCCATGGCATTATGGAATGACTCACGCACAGTTAGAGACCCTTAATTTGCGATGGTAAGCACACGCAATCGCTTACTTGTTGACTTCAAGGTCAAAACGTCACCGGTCACCCTGTGGATAATCTTTGCCATGTGGCTTTCCCATTTCAATTTATTATTAATAACGGAAAATTGATGGAAAATTGCACTATTTTTCAAACGTTTCATAATTACATTTTAAATTAATTATTTACGATGCATACTGATGCAAATAATAACTAACAGTTAGAAAACATAGTCTATCATCCATTGTTTAGCGAACATTTTAATATATGTATATCCGCGGTCTTGAAAGAAATACGGACGGAACCTCATCCAACCATGCATGAAGCATGCAAATGTCCGTGTGTGCGTGCATCTCACTGCAAAATGTCACAGACAACTTATAGTTACTAGGTGCATTGGCGCCGATTGTCCGATCTTTGGTGTATCTGTGCGTGTAGCCTGCGTTATGACAAGCGAAAATTGTAGGACCTAGGGTTCTTCACCCTTTTTAGTTGCGGCATTAAAAAACCACCTACCAAAAAAGTTACAAAAAGTTTTGACTGTTCCGGCCGGAATTCCTCAAATAATACTTTAAATAATAATAAAACAAAAACTATAGAAAAATCGGGGACTTTTTTTTTTTTCAGATACGGCGCCCGGTGTCGAAGCATTTTTTTGTGTGAACGTCTCTATTGGTCACTCTGTATATATATATTATATACAGGTGTAGTATTGTGACTACACATGTTTTTTTTTTTTTTTATAAAAAAATATTTGTATTGACCCAGGCGATAAGAGTGACGAATTATAGGAGCAATCCGTGATTTTTATTTAAACCCAGATAATAAAAAAAACTATTGGTTACTAAATATTTTCGTTAGGAAATTTGAATTGCTGGATATTTTCACCATTCTCTCTCAGTCCAAACGTCGGCAGAGATCGCTTTTAGCGACAAGTCCGCCCATTAAGACAAATGCTGTTTGCACCTTTATTTAATTTATAGCAAAATATAGTTATAATTTTGAATATTTTATAACAAATTTACCTTTTTTTTTTTTTTTGTGACAGGCTAGTGTTTGACCACTATCTCACCTGATGGTAAGTGACGATGTGATCGAAGCTGGTAAACACACTAGACCTGGAATACGCAGGCTCTTTTTTCTTTATAATTTAGCTTACCTATTTAATAGTAACGCTGATATATCAGTAGAAAGCCTGTCGTCTGTTAATTATAGTAGTTCATAAAGTACCTTCTCCTACGCGTATTTCAAATTAAAATATTGACTTAAAAAAACACACTTTATTGGACAGGTTAAAAAGAACAGTCCACGACATGCACTACATTGAGCAATAACAATATCTTCTCGTAACAAGATTCATCACAAAATAAACAAATTCTTATTTTAACGTTACACTTATACATTTCCCTCTTTTAAACTATACATAAGAAACACGAATTAAATTCACTCTGGTCTTACATTAAGCGGTGTCAAAACCAACTGTTTTCTTTCTTCAATTTGTCTCTATGCCTACCCTTCATCTCGAGGGATTGGAATATCTCGGAAAGCTTGTTCAGCTGTTGTTCAGGTGTCCTTGGCAACTGTTCCAGTCTGCAACCCTTGTTTTCGTTCTGACATATGCTAAAAGTTTCCCTTTCTCTTAGACACAACAGCTTCCCAGTCTCTGGCATTGCGGATAGCTTTGCCACTTGCATGGCAGCATTTTTGAATCTTGACTTCGGAGATAACTTTCGAATGGAATCTTTCTTTTCACCAGTTAATTTATCTCTGTCAGGTGGCCTCGATTCAATCTCCTTCTCTTTAACGCTCGGATGAACATAAATAGGCTCGATGACGTCGTAAGTGTTCTCTCTCAACAACTGCTGCGGCCTCTTCTTCTCCTGATGATCGAGAGACTTCTTCATGTAGCCATGTATCCTTAACGGTGTCAAAGGATTCAGAACCTCGTGAATTTTCATAGGGTCCGGATCATTTTTGTTGAGATCGAAAACGATAACTTTGGTTTTGGATCTCTCTAGCTTCTGTCCGATGGCTGGAAGCGGGTGGAAAGGAGAGAGGGTAGGTTTGACCGGGACATCGTCGAGCATTCTAGTTTTCGCGGTCTTATTCTTGCGTGGTTTGAGTTTCCGCGGCGCGTATATGGTGGTGAGCGCGCGCGTTTTCTGCGGGTCGAGCGGCGCGAGTGCCGTGGGAAGCATGGAGCGTCCGGAGGAGCCGGCGGCCGCCCGCCTACAGCCGCTGGCCTTGGGCGGCGGCGTGCTGCCCAATCGAACCCCTCACGTGCGACGCCGCCGCTTGACCCCCGCGCTTCTCATCCGGTGACGAAACTGCTTATCACTGACGAAGGCTTAGCTTGATAACACGTGGAAATAATGAAATAATTTGCCCAATATTATCGTATCGATCTACATCAAATTGACAGTTGCATTTTTTCCCTCAATTTGACGTATGGCAAACGTGCGTCGATAGTCGTCGATGTTTGTATGCAGCCAGCGCGTATGAAGGTTTCACAAGAGCGATGCAAGCTCTTTTATATTCCTGAAGGGATAGGGGACAGATTGGGCAATTTTGCTTTTGCAAGAGCCTTTAACACCGCACTCGCCGTATTACGTATTTAACGCGTTCATGTTTCACAATTAACTACTGCAGAATTTAACTTCAAATGTTTACAGTGTATAGTATACTATTCGTGGAATCAATTTCCGCAGAACGTCTTTACAAATCAAACAATCAGCATCGTTTTCAATTTGGTATTCAGTCGGTAACAATCGCCGGTCCCCCGTGACCCCCCGGGTGGACTGGTGGTGGGGTGGACAGCGGGTAATGACCATCATTATCGGCTGAATCGATCCACTGACCTTCAGAAACGTGTCCGAACTTAGTGTTTTCACATCAGATATGACATGGTATAATAATGGAACTTTTAGTATAGACGCAGGGAATTCATAAGGATTTCAATGGAATAAGTAGGTAATATTAGTGTGGGCATATTTCCGGCACCCACGACACAAATCAAACCTAAGTGCGATGACTTGTGTCGTGGGTGCCGGAAATATTCACATCACACACAGAATCACATCCAGAAACAGAAACACAAATTTTCCTTGGGGAGAAAACTTGCGTGCCCGCCGGGAATAGAATCCCTGCTAAACCAACGGGCAGTTCAAAACATACCAAGTCAGACAGAAGTAATTATGTCCAAAATTATTAAAAAAAAAAATTAACACCTATTTAATACAATTTTGGACCTGGAATCTTGTCCGGAAATCGCATACCAATTCTTCAGAGTTTCATCACAATCGGATGAACAGGTATGGTAAAAAAAAAAACATTTTTATTGGATGGTACAGAAAGAGGTTGTACTAGATTTACTGATTACAATTGTCTGCCTAACATTATTATATGGTACCTATATAGTGAACCTGTATGACTATTTTGCGAATTAATTAGTTTCCTCATTGTAGAATGCTTTATAGTTTCAATAGAAATAGAGTGAGCAAAGTAGTTAGTATATTGTTTTTTTTTTCTAGTAGTCGTTCGGCTAAAATTTCGGATGTGTAAATCCACCTTTACCAGTTACAATGTAATATTTTTTATCAAGTAAATCGTAGTTAGATTAATTATTATAATAGTTGTTATATATTAATTTGTTGATTCACGTCGTTTAGTAAGTTCAGCTATTGCCACGTGTTTATTCAAGGCTGCATCGAATATCACTTTATAAAAACCTATCGGTAATCGAGTGAAGCGATATCTATGAGTTGAATTGGGTGGTTCAGCAATTGTCCGTCCGTCCGTCTGTCAGAGGCATTTCGCATCTAAACCATGCAAGCTAAAACTAACTTCAAATTCTCAGAGATTGGCCTCGACTCTGATGTACACTCACTAAATTAAATTTAAACTATCCCTGTCTCTTACAAAATAGAAACACAAGACAGATATAGTATACATTTTAGAGCTGTCAAGCTAGTTTATCATTTCAAATATGAACAGCAGAAAGGCGCGTGTTTTTAGTCAACACCAATAACATACTCGACTAAGCTTGCATAGACATCTAAGTTCTGACTAACTTGACAGCACAGCAGTATGCTATCTCTGTCTTGTGTTCCTATTTTGTAAAAGACAGGAATAGTTTAAATTTAATTTAGTGTGTGACATCAGAATCGAGGCCAATATGGTACCTAAATGTATTATACACACCGCTAAGGAATGGAATTAACTTAACCGAGTCTGTGATTCCCGATAAATATAATCGGGGAGTCTTCAAGTCACAATGAAAAGGTACAAACATGCTCCATCGCCGACCATATTGTTTGTGACTTACCATCAGGTTTTTTTTCTATTATAGATCATGATAGCGTGTTTTTGTTACAATCTAGCAAAGATTAGGCTAATAAGCCACTTACATTTTAAAATTTAACTTATTCTGCTAGATTCAAAATATCCAAGAATGTGAGTTTGGAAACTATCGCGAGTGTTATTCATTATTATTGTTTACTAACCGGCTGGTACTCGCGGCGGTTTGTCGGATTTTCAACTAGTTTGGGGCATGTACGATGCCCATCATCTGGGAGGTGGCCGATCGCACCTCTGGGTGTGTGCGGAGAGACGAACGTTGCGATCGGCCAAATGATCGGCTAAACAATAATAATCCAAGAATGTGTCCACACACTTTTCTTACCATCAGGTGATATACCATTATATCTAACTAGCTGCGCCCCGCGGCTTTGCCCGCGTAAGTCCCGGACCAGCCAGAATTCGGGGTTTAAAAGTAGCCTATGTCCTTTCTCAGGCTCTAGACTGTGTACCGAATTTCGTTTAAATCGGTTCAGTAGTTTTAGCGTGAAAGCGTAACAGACAGACAGAGTTACTTTCGCATTTATAATATTAGTAAGGACTAGTAAGGATGACAAATGGTTGCTTATCACGAACAACTAAAAGACAACATAACTTCACAGATGTTATTGTTTCTATATAGGAAAACGTTTAAACAGAACCTTGAGAACACCTTTAGCGTCAGAGCCATGTGAAACAACAGGCTGACCCTTAGTCAGGGGTTGTTATTGCAAATGCTTAGCAATTTGCTGCCCTTTAAAAAGCAAAGTTAATGCCAAGGTTTTTCATAATAATGGATATGCTTTTCAAGGAGTTCTATCGGCCTTGCTCACTGGAGCTTTGAAGAGTATGAAGAATAACATTCTATATAAAAAACTAGCTGACCCGCCCGGCGTTGCCCGGGTAAACAAAAGCTTACATATAAACGCTTTCTCACTCACAGCCCCACTGTAAAAGTACTATAAGTTGTGTCGTGGGGCCGTAAACAATTAACACCACACACACAACATTCACGTCATACCCAGAACCAGAAACATAAACTGCCCGTGGGGAAAAAACTTTTGTTATTGTGTTCCCACCGAGATTCGAACCCGCTGCTTTAAAGACGAACGCGCACTCATCTACGCCAGTGGGTAGTTCAAAGTTCAAAAATTCCACACCCTGCGTCGCCCGGTTAAAAAATCTACACATAAACACTTCCACATTCACAGCCCCACACTAAGTTCAGTGACTTGTAGCGTGGGGCCGTAAACATCCAAGATTCACAACATATTAAAAACCAGGAACACAAATTTCCCGTAGGGAGAAAACTTCTGTTACCACCGCGAATCGATCCCGCTGCTTTGAAGGCAAACGCGCACCCATTTACGCGAGTAGATAGTTCAAAAGATGACCCGCCCGGCGTCGCCCGGTTAAAAAATAATAATACAAATAAACACACTTCCACATTCACAGCCCAACACTAAGTTCAATGACTTGTATCGGGGAGCCGTAAACATCCAAGATTCACAAAGTATTCACAACATACTCAAAACCAGGAACACAAATTTATCGTGGAGATAAATTTTCTAGGTAAATTATCACCGGTAATCGAACCCGCTGCTTTGAAGGCGAACGCGCACCCATCTACGCCAGCGAGCAATTCAAAGTTCAGGAACGACCCGCCCGGCGTCGGCCGGGTAGTAAATATTAAAAAACATACCCATAAACGCTTTCACATTCACAACCCCACACTAAGTTCAATGACTTGTATCAAGGGGCTGTAAACATCCAAGATTCACACAACATTGTCAACATACTCAAAACCAGAAACACAAATTCCCGTGGGAAAACACCTGTGTTCCCACCGGGCATCAAACCCGGTGCTTTAAAGGCAAACGCCCACCTAACTACGCTAGCGGGCAGTTCAAACTTCAATGATAAGACTAAACAAAAAAAAACAGTCGAATTTATATCCCCCTTCTTATGTTAGTCGGTTCAAAACATAGACGTATGCCGGATTACGCAGTAACTGTTCCATTCTGTGATCCACCGTTTTCACCCTCAAATAAACTTAACGATTTCTCCTAGACTATGGGTTCAAATTATGTGCAGTAAAAAGCAAATTGCATCTTCCTGAACTAAGTACGCCGATGAAATAGGTTTTTTTGATAAGAATTAATATTAAATACTTAAAAAAAGCCAACGAAATAGAAGCCGCTATTTTTTAGTGCAGGAATTCGTAGTACGTTTCTGTACATTTCTGACCCGTCCCGTTCACGGGCGGGCTCCCGTGAAACTAATTTCACGATTTCTCATAGACTATTTATCCAAATCATTTGCAGTAAAAAGCAAAATGTATCTACATGAACTACGTAAGACGATGAAATAGTTTATTTTGATAAGGATTAATACTGAATCTCTCTAAAAGCCAACTAAACAGAGGCCGCTTTTTTTTCAGATTTTTAACAAAGAAAAGTATTTTTTCTGAGCTATACATACATGTTAGATATATGCTGTCGCGGACTTTTTTGTAAAACTTATGAAGGTCAACATTTTTGCCATACATTGTATTCAACTATGTCTTACCGTTTAGTCAGCGTACGCCGATAAAGCGGAAAGTTAGCAAATTTTTCTCCGACTTGTCTTACGAATATTATTATTTCGAACTGATAACTAACTTCTATCCCGACAAAACATAGCCTATGACACTCAGTGATAGTGTAGCTATCTATTGGTGAAAGAATTTTCAGAATCGGATCAGTAGTTTCAGAGATTACCTTTTACATACAAACAAACAAACAAACAAACAAACAAACAAACTTTACCTCTTTATAATATTAGTATAGATAGTATAGATAACGAAAAAAAATATGGTAAAATACGAATTTCTTGCCAGATACTGCCCACCCGAGGTTGGCCTGTAATCTTCTTCTCTGCTATATAAAAATAATTCGGGTTTTCCTTCCTGACGCTATAACTCCAGAACGCACGAACCGATTTCCACGGTTTTGCATTCGTTGGAAAGGTCTCGGGCTCCGTGAGGTTTATAGTGGCGAAACGGAGTTCGCCGGGTTTGCTAGTTTTTGCTAATTGTGAATTAGGGTCGAATAATTTTGAATTTTAATGTCACTTCTGAGTTCTGACAATGACATTAACAGTACCAAGAAAATAAACACGAGAAAACACAACTAAAATGTTACTTATTGCTTTTACGAATCCTTTACACCTTGGATTTTAGTTACGATCTCCAGCAGAAACACAATTTTCCTAAACAATGGATATTTGTTCTTCTGGTTCTGGGCGCGATGTAAATGTTTCCAGCACCCACAATACAAGTCTTTGAACTTAATGTGGGCTGTGTCATGTGTGAATATCTACGGGCCAATTGCCAATGGCCTCGATTCTGATGTACACTCACTAAATTAAATTTAAACTATCCATGTCTCTTACAAAATAGAAACACAAGACAGAGTTAGCATACATTTTAGAGCTGTCAAGCTAGTTTATCAATTAAAATATGAACAGCAGAAGCAGTAAGGCGACCACCAATTACATACTCGACTAAGCTTGCATAGACATCTAAGTTCTGACTAACTTGACAGCACTAAAATGTATGTTATCTCTGTCTTGCGTTCCTATTTTGTAAAAGACAGGAATAATTTAAATTTAATTTAGTGTGTGACATCAGAATCGAGGCCATAGGCCTCATACACCATAGGATCACGCGTCGCATCAACCAGGCGCTCTGAAATGTTTTTTAAAATAGAATGTGTAAATGCATTTCTTTGCTGTAATTAAAATTTTAGTGACCACTATTTTTTCTTTTTTTTATAGGCAAACATTTGACCACTTTCCCAAACGTGGATCTATATGTTCTCCCAAAATACAAAATAAAATCTTTTAAATTCAGATCAACAATACAAAGGCTTCTTACACAAACAAAAGCTCTTATTTTGTCTGAAAAAAAATAAAGTCGTGACCCAATTAGCTGTTATTTGGGTCAAGCCCATGCGTCAGTTTCCTTTCGACTACCTTCAATTCGAGGACAAGCTGGTGTAATAGTGCCTCTATCTATTCGTTATTAATTGCTACATGTGTAAGGTAAACATAAAACATCAATATTCATAATTAAACGCAAGCAAAGCTTGAAAAATCTACTTCAACGCTTATTTTGGTTTTGGCTGGATCGATTTCGATAAAATTTATATGGGACCATCTCTGAAGTATAATCTACCAAACAAAAAAAAAATCAAAATCGATTCATAATTCCAGGTCTAGTGTGTTTACCAGCTTCGATCACATCGTCACTTACCATCAGGTGAGATAGTGGTCAAACACTAGCCGGTCACAAATAACAAAAAAAAAAAAAACCTACAGTCGAATTGAGAACCTCCTTTTTTGAAGTCGGTTGAAAATAGATAAATAGGTATGTCTATTACCTGTCAATCTAGTAGTAAAAGCATAACTACGTACCTGCATCAACGTGCTCGCTTTTTCTCAAATTGGGGGATAATTAATTAAGACTCCAACTCTTCACTCTAGTAGAGCTCTATACTCTCTATTACTCTCTTGTCTCGAACATTTAATTGCCCGCCTACTTAGCAGATAATTCGTTTAAATTCAGCTCTTTTAGAGACTCTTGAGATGCCCGAGTCTCGATTACGTTAGTGCCCGCATTTTGTCAACTTAGTGGATAAAAAACGGGACTCTGATAGAGTAGAGATTTATCTTTAACAAAGCTTGTCATCGACTTAAAGTTGCTAGCTGTCGGTATCTCGGTCAGTTCTCGGAGGGTATGGTCGATGTCCATTCTATATATAAGATGTTCTAGATAGGGTAAACTGACACGCTCGTTTGAAGGAATTCATTCATCATTGAAATAGCGATATATCCAGCTCCTTGACGTTACAGACTTAGAAAAGATTTAAAAGAACTAAACCATTTGAACTATTTATATATACATTAATGTTAGTTAGTATATATCAGTGTAATGCAAAAGAACACATAAACAAAGTGTCTAACGCTAAAATAGAGACAAAAAGAAAAGTGTTACTTAATGAATATTTTCTTATTACAATCATAGTAGAAATATATACTATGGTACAATGTAGCAGTTTATGTTAAAGTTAAATTACTGATTAGCCATATTTTTGGCTATATTGTAATTAAAATAGGGTACTTTGTAAGTGGTACAATAGAGATAAAAAACAATTGTAACAGCGAAGGATTAAAACTCATTTTTAGCGACGTTATTCCGAAATCGATAATTAATTAAGAGCTTTTCTTGTCTAGGGTGAAAATATCTTCAAGGCAAGCGTCGGCGCTTTTCATATAGTGAGATAGCATAAAGATATTCGTATATACTGGTTAAAATAATAACACCTGTAGTGTGTAAAAACCTGAGTTTACACACTACAGGGATTATTACCAGTATATATATGAGTATCTTAACTTATTACCTAAGCCACTCGTTATGTAGCCTCCACGTGATCAACACCTATCTATCAATATACATATATATATATATCTCTTCGATTATATTTCATATGTCATGACAGGATAGACGGACGCTCTAAACCTTAACATCTGATATTGTAAACTCTATTTTGTATGAAATACATCGATTTGATTTGATTCGTCAATGCCTACAAGCAACACCACCTATCCTTGGTTACCAACCCTCAGTATAGGAAGACAGCCCTTAGGCTCATCCTATATCACACCCCTGCATTATATCCCCTGATCTACCACCGTTAAACAACTCAATTAGTCACCACCACCATTGTGTTACCATTGACACAGTTCCTGTGAGTGACCGTTACTATTACTAACATTGACCTTCGGTTACCTTGAACCTCGCAATTCACTCACTGACTCACTGACCTTTTCAGTATTCGAGTTTGTGGCACTTTACTGTAATTTATCGTTTCTCATTGTGCTAGGTGGTATAGGTAGGTATTATGTCTAGATGGCTAAAGATATATATATGCTACTGAAGGAGCGTGGGTAACCATGCTTACCAATTAATTGTGAAGTTACTCATGAGAAGGTGAAGTCATAGTTTATCAGATTTAAACGTAATACTGTTATATGGTAGACATTCCACAAATATAACTAAATGTAATAAGCAAGCTTACTAACTACTAGCTATAATAGTATAAAAGTTCTATTAATAATAATAATAATAACAAAGAAAAGGGGAGTAAAACAAATATCAATCAAAAATTTTGTAAACTTGTATACGTTTCCACGTTGAATAGCGATGCAAATATTTTGTGCTAAATAAGAGCCAGCATTTTTATCACTTGTCGCCTCGACTAAACGTTTGGATTAATATTAAAAAAATTCGTGTGCACCCGGTCCCCACGGACCCAAAGTTTCTACCTCAAACGGTACAAACATATAACCTCTAACAAGGTTGGAATATTTACGCCGTTTGAGGTTTTCTGCTTTGTTTGCAGCCCCGGCAGCTTGAACACTAGTCTGTGGAAGATGAGAGGGCGCCAGTGTATCGACACAAGTTGCATCCCACACTAATGGTCGTCCCATCTTCCAAGGAATTAGCGTCATTCCATCAGGCCTCTTGCTATCGTCACGCATCAAACCGTTTGGTTCTAAAACTGACGGTAAGCCAGTACTGACAAAAGCCCTACTATAAAAGCTGATACTATTAATTAAGATAGAAATATAATAGGTATGTGTATCTAAAACGTGACATGATCATTTACATGACCGTAAAATTTGCTCATATTCGGTAAGAATATGAAAACAATCAGCAATTAGTACGGTTCTCAGTAGCCTAACACATTCTGTTACGTTTGTTTAGTAAAGCAAGTCGCGCGTCCGGCGTCGGTATTCAGTAGTAACACTCTAGTTAGTAAAGATGCATGAATGAAGGTAAAGTTTTTATAAAGTGGCTTTATGAATAGGTAAGTATTGTAGGGTCTTTTTTTGCCGCGAAAGTGAAAAAATGCCTGTGTTGATTTTGTATAATTTTCCAAAATCTGCGATTCTTCGAGTGTTAATGTTTAATAATGGTGGATTATCAACCGTTAATACTTAGTAAACGTGCATAAGTGTAAGCAAATCATACAAAGTTGAAAAACGTGATTTTCGCCTTCGCTTCATAACTACAATAGAAGTTCTAGTAAAGTTTCTACCACTTTACTAAGGTATGCCTTGACTGTGACTGAACCTTGCCTGTTTTACTTGACATTGACTGTGACTTGTGACTATGACTTTTAATATGAAAAATTTTATTATTACTTGACACTGGCTAAATGCACATGATTGCGAAGCTAATATTAAAAGCAAAAGAAAAAAGTATTGTAGGAATAATTACATTCCTATTAAGTATGTAGGTATTAATTTACGTTCGATTTAATGTTGATTTGACGGTAAGTTCCTCGCTATAATTAATGGGGTTGCCAAATAAGTTTAAGCGCTATTCTGAAGCGCTAAAATTTCAGGACGAATTCGGTCTCCAAAAGGAATTCTTAATTTAATTAATACAACGAATATAAGAGATCTCGCGCCTATTACAACAACCAACAACGCCATTTTTACACTTTCGCGGCAAAACTCCCGAGAACCAAACTTGCTTTTTCATCAGACCTACTGACACCAAGCGACATCTATCGAACACTCTCCAAACCGCTCGGCCCATTCATTCAAGTTACATCATTCAACCAGCTTCCGCGTGCGTACTCTATCGAACGAGGTTGCCAAACCGCGCCAAAACTACGTCGAGTGATGACGTCATAGTGTTGTACAATCCCCTCCAGTCACGTCCAGTAGTAACACAGTAACATTTAGTACAATTTTAATCACGTGTGCCGTGATAAGTGCTAAGAATGTCAATGTCAAGTGGAAACTACTTTTTGATAATGATATAAGAAAAAAAGATGCGACCTAGTGTGGAATTGGCAGAGAAAGCTAATGAGGAAAAGTGTTGTGTTGTGACTGTCATAATTTAGTTATACTAGAAGTGTTATTATTTAATTTTAGTTAATGCTGATTTAGTGTTAGAAAAGTTATAGGTTGTTATTAGTGAATTAGGATATTTCAAATTTCCGTATTTTAAGTAACTTTACTTAAGTATAATATTTAAGTATACAGGTTAGTAAATTTTTATTCAATAGTGACTTAATTACATCATACTGATATGATAAATTCGAAAGTAGGTCAGTATGTCCGCTGAATTTTCACGAGTAAATAATTGTAAGTAAAACACATTTATTTATACATATGTTACATTGCGTGATCTACATTTATATGACAACAACCGATCTAGATAATTACACTATCTCATTCATAAAAAGATAAAACGTTGGGTAAGCTTTCCATAGTAAAAATATTTTTTGTTTTATGTTAACGCCTGACATTTAGCTTCAGTCTCGATAAAACAAATCAATAATCGATTTTTTGACATCATGGTTTATCGATAAAATTAAACAGATTCAATCGATAGAACATTATTTCATTACCTCTAGTATGTAGGTATATTTACATGTAATAAAGATTAAAACTACTATATGTATAGGTACTATTAGGTACTATTCTATAGGTGATTTTAATTAGCCTAAGTGGGATGTCTAAGCTTTCGTAACACTGTATTGTAGTTATTTTGTACAAAATCCTCATAGTTTAGTTCTATTTTTGACGCGATAACGTCTTATAAATCGATGAACACCGGCTGCACGCACGAATAAGTGTCATGTTCCGCCTGAGCCGAGCGTGCAACCGAGAGCGCGGAACAAGCGATAGAGGCACGATTGGCCTAAGCGTTCGTATTATGACGTTATCACGCAAAATTATCGTCCGTAAACCGACCTTACAGACAAACATTTTTTTTTTATGCGTTCACACTCACTGCCTCTTACTAATTTTGATGACTTATGTCGTGGGTGCCGGAAACATACACATCGTGCACACAATCACACCCAGAACCAGAAACACAAATTACCCTTGGGGAAAAAACTTGTGTTCACACCGCAAATCGAACCCGATACCCATTGCTTGGCAGCACAAAGGGCTTAAAAAGGCGGCGGTGGTAAGCCGTGTCATCCTTTGATTTTTAACATGTTACGTAAAATTTTCGAAATGAAAGAAATAAATCAAAATTTTGTCTAATATACTATAACGGATAATAAAATATATTTTCTAACTTTAACTTTAACTTTTCTGGCTTGCTGGCTTAGTTGGTTGGCGTTCGCCTTCTATGCAAAGGTATTCAAGGACCGTCTTGTAACTCCAACTCATAAATTGAGTAAATCGGAAAGATGCGTCTATATGTTTTATGGGACTGTCGGTATATAACAGGCTACCCGAAACCGTGCGTAATGCACCTACCACCGGCAGCTATAAAGTAAGAATTACAAAATGGCTAACTAGAACACACTTTCTATAGCATCAAGGAATTTTTATAAATTGCCTGAAACATAGGAAAACTTTTATAAGATTTGTTATTTTAACATGTATTAAACATACAATTTTATTTTTATTATATAACTAATAGGTAACAGAATATAAACCTAGTTTAAAACTTGATCAATACGAGTAAGACAAACTGTATTGGAAAAAGATTTACTTGTGACAATGGAGTTATGATTAAATTATTTGTATTTGTATCGGATTGGTTTCCCGGCGGAGACACAAGTATTCTCCCCAAGGAAAATTTGTGTTTCTGGTTCTGGTTCTGGCTGTGATGTGAATGTGCCCGGAACCCACGAAACAAGTCATCGAACTTAGTGTGGGGCTGTGATTGTAAAACCGTTTATGTTATTAATTATTTAAGGTATAAGACCGATTCAACGAATAATCCAAGCAAAATATCAGATTAACTATGACAGATCGTGTTGCCGCGAAAGTGAAAAATCGATTTTGTTTTATTTTCCAGTGCTTGTGATTCTTCTATTGTTAATCATACTACTAGTCGTTTTCCCCTAATTATGCTCTCGTCCATACATTTTGCATATCAGAGAAACACTTTTGAGTTTTGAGGTTAATATGAAACCGTTTTTTAAATAAATGCTAAATAACAATTTGCTAGGCCACCAAAGTCACTGATATTAGACCTATTTAAAAAATGGGCGGTAAAAGCGCCCTAAAAATTGAGCAAATCATACAAAGTTGAAAATCGTGATTTTCGTTTCCAGTCCATAACTACCATAGAATTTCAAGTAAAGTTTTAACCACTTTGATAGGACTTGATCCTTTTACTCGACACTGACTTGTATAATGTATTACTTAACACTAGCTAAATGCACATAGTTTGCGGAGCCAAAACTGAAAAAAGAACTATACTATACTGGTGAAGGACACTTCGTCACAAAATTTATAAATAACCATCGAGATAGGAGACAAACCTACACATATTACTTAAGCTGGAAAATTCTTGTAAAATACATATAGTACCGATGTCGTAGGTAGGGTATAACATAACATGTGTACCATAGAAATGAATATACTCTACCCGATGTGTATTCAGTACTGTGCTATGTATACGATTTGTATATGACGTCATGACAATCTTGTAATGACGTCAACGCTTCAATGTCAGCTGATTAGCGTATGACAGTAATTATTTTCACATTCTCGTAGGTACAGACAGATCCTACTAATATTATAAATCCTAAAGTTTGTGTGTAAGTGTGTAAGTATGTTTGTTCCCTCTTCACGCTTTAACGGCTGAACGGATTTGGATGAAATTTGGAATGTACATAGCTTATACTTAGGATTAACACATAGGCTACTTTTTAACTTGATAATAGCGGACGAAGCCGCGGTGCAGCAATATAAATGCAATATAATATACAAACTATTTTACCGCCAATATCCTAGATTACTCCGACCTTGATAAAATTTCATAGGACCAACTAAATACCTCTTTCAAATAAGAAATAAACAGGGCAAATGCGGTTCTGACTCATGGACTAAGTGATACGCAACTCGTACAAAGTTTTATATAGATATTTGTTTTATTTTCACTTCTACGATTCCGTATATTTACGTAAAATTTTATGATATTGTAGGAAAGTAGAAAGTAACTTATAGAGTTTTGATTTATTTGCGCGTGTCAAAAAACCGTTAATATATGCGGTATAAAAATATATTTATTTACTTTTATTATGTTCAGATTTTCGGAATAGACCACTTATAAAAATAGTAGAGTTTTCATCAGAGCCTGACACAACTATTGAATCTATATTATAAAATGACATATATATTTGTAAAACTAGCCATTTCAGATTTTGTTTCTGACTGTACCTATTCATTACTGACAGCACTTGAAGAATTATTGCCAAGTATGATGTATGAATGGATAGTATAGATACCTAATAATAGTTTTTTAGTTAGAGTAGGTAGTTCCCATGCATTATGAAAAGGGTGGTATACAATTAACTAAATACTGTGATTGTTTGCATTGGTACATACTGCTTAAATATAATTTATTTTTTATTTTGGCTTTGCAAGCTTTGTGCATTAGCCCCAGTCACAAGTCACAGTCAAAGTCAAGTAATAATAATAAAGTCCAATGTCCAGTTAATTTAAGTCATGCTCTAGTAAAGTGGTAGAAACTTTACCAAAACTTCTATTATAGTAGTTTTGGAACGAAAGCGAAAATCACGTTTTTCAACTTTGTATGATTTTGCTACACTCATGCAAATTTACGAACTATTTATTCATATTCAAGAATCACACGTTTTGGAAAATAATAAAAAATCAACATGGTATTTATTTTACTTGCACGCCAAAATTACTAAAATACACATAATATGTCCTCTTTAGATATTCGAAATGGACTTCATAATCGGTGGACTTGCCGGCGCCGGCGCCACTATCGTCACAAACCCAATGGACGTCGTGAAGACCCGTCTCCAGCTCCAGGGGGAGCTGAAGGCCAAGACAGATACCACCACTCGGTACAGAGGGATCTTCCACGCTCTGTTCGTCATCACGAGGAATGATGGAGCCTTAGCGCTGCAGAAAGGGCTGGCACCTGCTATGATGTTTGGGTTCATGATGAACTCAGTCAGGTATTTTGGATTTCATAACATTTTGTTTATGCTTTTAATTGATTGTTTACATTAATATATTGCGTAACGCTTGCCCATGACAGTTTAGTGCCACCCTGAGTTTTAAACTTAGAACGAGACCATTTGAATTTGAAAATGCGTGCATGTTCGTGCAATTTTAATCGCAGCCATTTTGAATTTTGTTCTTTCTGTGACATCCACAAACCAATCACCGTCAAGGATAGCATAGAGGAACTTTTTATGAAGGATAGTTGATCGCGAGGTGCCTCGAGAAAAGTTGGCCTCGAAAATGTATGAACTGACTTTACGAATCAGTTAAGTCAATAGCGTGTGTTGCTATTAGAATTTCCTACGCATTTTATCACTTTTTAATCATTAAAATTCCATATTAAACAACATTTTAACAAGACATTTGTTTATTGACAATATACAAATTTAAATAAACTAAAAAAAAAGAACGACTTACTTTTAACAATAAATTTGTAATTCTATAGCTATTAAGATTTAAAAAACAATCTAGTCAGCAACTAGTCAGAGTCTTCAAGTCTAGATGAACAAATATCTTCTAGGCAAGCATGCTACATCTTCGGCCGCATGACAACTTTCCATCAGGTGAGATACGGGCCAAATGCTTACACATCATAAAAAAAATGTTTACTCGTTTCAGACTAGGCATGTACCATGTAGCGGAAGTCCAAGGCTGGACAAAGTCCAAGGATGGAGAAATCAGCGTCAACAAGGCGATCCTCTGGTCCAGCATCAGCGGTGTGATGAGCGGAGTGGCTGCTAATCCTATGTCGGTGCTCAAGACCAGGATACAGGCGGCTGCTCACCCGAGTATTGCTGTTGGGAGACAGCATCGATATACAGGTAAAGCCCTTTAGAATAGAGAATATGCATGCACCGAGCGCGAAGCGTCTCCGTTTCAGCTTTGGCAAAATTGCTTACGTATGTCCGGATTTCCGGTTGTTCTCCTTTACAGGTCGCATTTCTTAACCGATTCTCAAGAAAGGTTCGATTATTGGATAGAATTTTTTGTAGATGCAGATTTTAGAAATTTTCAAAATGGCGGAGATATGAGGTTTGAGAACGTAAAAAAACATATTTCAGCTATTTCGCGGTCCTCAGCTCACATAGCCACCAGTTTTTATGTTTTTAGTTGATAGTTTACGTTAATGCTTCCATTGAACTGCCCGAGTGACATTCTCGAGCGCGGTTAATTATTGTCATTTTGAAGGAAAACATTCAAGGGTCTCGGGAATTATATAATATGCCGATATCCTTAAATGGAAGTAGCTACTAATCATCAATAGTGTGGTGCGTGCAGCTATAAAGAAATATGAATACTTATAAAAGTTTGCATATCTACTATCTCTTTTTCTTCTTTTTTAAAAAATATCGTGTCTCGGTGTTTGTATATATATATATATATATATATATATATATATATATATATATATATATATATATATATATATATATAATAGGTCGTAAAGTATTATCACCCTCGTTAATGTGTAACAATGGTGGATTATTAACCGTGAATACTTAAGTAAATGTGCATAAGTGTAGGCAAATCATACAAAGTTGAAAAAGGTAATTTTCCTTCTTTCCGTGCCTTCGCTACATAACTCCAATAGAAGTTCTTGTAAAGTTTCTACCACTTTACTACGGCACGACTTGACTATGACTGGACCTTGACTCTTATACTTGACTTTGGCTGTGACTAGTGACTAGGACTTTTAATATTAAATACACTTGAAATATATTATTACTTGATGGCTAAATGCACAAGATTGCGAAGCCAAACTTAAAAGAAAATAACGAACTAAGGTGCCTTTCGTTCTAACCGTTTTATCCGTTTCGGGCCCTTGACACCACCGGCTCGCACCACCGCACCACTGGTGGCTCAAAAGGTATTTTTTAATACCCATTATACTACCGACAAATAGTGCTGTGCCGCCATTGATTCTTATTGCAGTAATTTTAATTAAAAAACATACGAATACATACGATTCATTTATTACCAATACACAATAATCAATAACGTAATTTATCCAATGCACGGTCTACAGTCCCTTGGGAGCGCTTGTCCCTTTGGGAATGAATGTTCATGTTAGATGGTTTAGAAAGATTATTTTCCAGAAATCTGCAAACGGACTACTGATAACTTATCTATTACAGACAGCCTTGAAGCATCGTCGTCTATTCACGAATAGTGCGTGTATATTGTATAGTAGGTATTTTTCGATGTACAATATTATGACATTTGATAATAATAAAACGCAAGCAAAGCTTAAAAAAACCGATTTCACCGCTTTATCTTCGGAACCTGATCAGATTTAATGTATTAAACACGCATTATTGACGATAACTCAACAACTAGTAATCAGATCTTGATCAAATTGTCTCAATCAAACTGTCAGAATCAAATGGGATCAAAGGAAAACATTTGAATTGAGTACCTCCTCCTTTTTTGTGAAGTCGGTAGAAAAATATACATAAAATCATTAATTACTCGTATATACCACCCAACAAAGCCAACGGGCAGTTTATACTGAAACATAGGTATCTATTATACTTACAACTGTTTTAAGTATGAACTTATTAGCATAGAGTTATTGTAGGAATGTACAAAACGTGATCTACACTTAGCATACACGTGTACACATTATGTTCGCCTATTCTCAACTATTAATAAAATATTTTACAAAAAAAAAAGTTTACGAGTGTTAAGAACAAAATCGTAATTTCATAGCATATTATTCCGTGTTCTCACTGTATCGTTTTCAACAAGTCTGTAGATGGAGTTTTGCCGCGAAAATTTGTATAATTTTCCAAAACCTGTGATTCTTCGAGTGTTAATGTGTAATAATGGTGGGTTATTAACCGTTAATACATAGTAAACGTGCATAAGTGTAGGGAAATGATACCAAGTTGAAAAACGTGATTTTCCCCTTTGCTCCAAAACTCCAATAGAAGTTCTAGTAAAGTTTCTGCCACTTTGCTGGGGCATGACTGTGATTGGACCTTGACTCTTTTACTTGACTTTGACTGTGATTTGTGACTAGGACTTTTAATATGAAATACGCTTGAAATATATTGTTACTTGACACTGGCTAAATGCACATGATTGCGAAGTCAAAATTAAAAAGAAAAAAGTCTGTACATATTTTTTTTTATTAAATAGCACTAATAACTCCCTCATTTACAGGCATGTTAGACGGCGTGGTGACCATCTACAAGACAGAAGGAATCCGCGGCTACTTCGCAGGAGTGACGGCTACCTGTGCGCGCCTCGCCATTGGCAGTGCCGCTCAACTCACCACGTTTTCCACGTAAGAATAGAGTTCAGCGAACTTCGCTGTAAAGAGAATCGTTTCACATCAAAATTCAGCACTCGAAATAGATCACTCTAGGTCCATTGGCCAGATCCAGTATGTATAAGACAACATAAAGGATCTAGACCAGTGTACATACTAGAATTGTCCAATACACAGCAAGGAATTCGCTCGCGGTAGAAGCGCGAGCGTTCCCTTCTCTGTGACTTATGTAAATTTTCCCAATATGCCCACTTCCTAATTTGACAACTGCAAACATTCCACTTCCCTTTATGACTATCCCTCTTCTCAAATTTAACCCTCCCTTAAAGTCTACTTCCCAAATAAACCACTTCCCATAATGATCTCTTCTAGTCCTTTCCCACTGTATGACCTGATGGAAAGCGATGGAGTGGTCGAAGATGCGATGCTTGCCAAATACATAGTGCTTGTGGCAAGACTTCCTGCAAATCTGCCGTGGATTACTTTTACAAAACAGTCGTAGTGAATACGTAGCAATGTGCTATGCAGGACTGCTGAAATTCTGCCTCTATATACCAAAACGTAATCAAACTCTTTTGAGTCAGGTTTATTAGAAAATCCCCTAAATCTGTTCAGGAATACCACAATAAAGAGGCAAAAATACCTACTGGCTCCAAATATAGGCGTAACCGAACTTTAACGCCGAATTAAAGCTTTCTTGGATAACAATTGAATCAAGACGACCCAACATCAGTTCCCGCATTAAATACCAATTGAATAAAGAGTTTTGCGCACAGGATAACAATGGCATAAAGAAGTTGCCGTCCTAGGATAACATGTATTATTCTCCCCAGCACCAAAGAAGCTCTGCAGACGCAAGGCGTCTGCGCCAATTCTCCGTTAGGGCTTGCCTTCACCGCCAGCGCCGTTAGTGGTGTGATGGTGGCGGTCATCATATGCCCCTTCGACGTCACTACCGTCCGTCTTTACAACCAGGGTAAATAGATTAAAGGGTGTAACGGTGTAAGGCGTCGTCCTAGTTGAAATAGATTGCCAACCTCGACCACACCTTCACTTGGCAGATGATGTGATCTAACGTGAGACTATCAGATATGAAAAACATTCTCCTGGAATCTTGACTGAACTATGTTTTCTATCGACTTGACAAAAAAGCAGGAGGTACTTATGGACGCCCACTTAGACGATTTTTCTGATAGTCCACCGCGTCACCGTCTGTAAGTGATGATGTGGTCGAAGGTGACAAACAAGAAAGGTCTAGAATCTCTCTTAAAACATCTCTACCTGATGACATAAAGTCATACATACGAAACGTTGTTATATGCTAGGAATCACCGTATCGCTCCTAGGCATCCTCCTAGCATCGTAGGCTCCTAGGCTCCTAGGCGTTTTCCCATTGGGAATCTCGGCCTTTGCTAGGACGACGCTTAAACATCAAGGTGTTTCCAGAATGAAGGAAGCGATCAAGACGCGGGGTTACTACGAGAACTCTCCAGAGATGCGCGCCTGCATCGCGAGTTTGATCAGCAGTGTGTTGTGTGTGATTGTTGAGACGCCGCTCGACGTTGTCAATACGCGTCTTTACAACCAGGGTAACGTCTCATGCTTATCGGATAATGGGCTTTATGTTCTTTGCGTAGAGTCTAATTTACCTCTTTGGTTTCATCTTGGGTCTGTAGTGGGTTCCGGTTTTTATATGTTGCTTCTGTAAAGCTTTATTTACGTCTGTATAATAGAAATTACTGTCATCGACAATTTTCGCATGGGGAATTGGACCCACATCTTGCATTCTCGGTCGCTAGATGAACGCGATAACTATAATAAAAAAAAACTGTGTACATTTTACTATATATAGTTATTTAAACTACTCACTTTTTTTATTAAATTTTTGTAAAAAACAACGAGATTTGGCGCGAATTACGCGTTGTCAAGTCCAGGTCAAGTCAAGATAGTTGATCTTGACTTCGACAGCGCGTAAGCCACGCCAATTCCAGATTTAAATTAATTTAAAAGATTTAAAGTGTTCGTGGTTTTTAATAAACTATTTTTTTTAGTTAACTTTTCTTTTTCGCTAGTACTCATCTATTCGTATTAGGTACTGTGCATGGAGTAACACTGGTGAATTTATTTTTTGGAAAGATTTTGAACATCTACATTATTACTCTGTTATTGAAAAGATCACCAGAAATGTCTCTGCTAAATACTTGTAACGAAATCGTTTTTTTTTCAAACGAATACAATAATTAATCTGGAATCCCAGAAGTGAACCAAATTATTTTTATATTATAAGCTCAATGTAGGGCTGTAAGTGTTAAAGCGTTTGTATGTATTGTTGTCTGTTTCGGCACTAAATATCTACTTGATTTACAAAGTGCCAATGCAGACACTAATATCCGACGGAAACTAGACATTTTTTATAACTTCACAAATGATAGAGTATAAATTCTAATTAAAGGTTTCACGCTCATTTGAATAAAATTTAAACAGCAATTGGCGTGACAATACAACACATACTTAAGAAGTGAGAGGTAGGACGTGACCACGCAGCGGCGAGTGCTCCGCACTCGTCTTGAAGACGGCTTCCGATTTAGACATCACCAACGCGTCAGTGACGCCAATTGGATAAAAAAAAATATTTTAAATTACTTAGATTATTTATACCTAATGATTAGACCAAAATACTAATTCAAAAAGAGATTTATATTAGAAACAATATTTTACTGTTAGGAAAGACAATAGATGATCTATGTGGTTATATCTTTAATTGGCAGATACCTTAAGCATTATTTACCTTCCAGGTGCGGGTTCTAAGTTGTACAACGGGGTCTTCGACTGCCTCACGAAGATATACAAGGCAGAAGGCATCCACGGCCTTTACAAGGGCATAGGGCCGCTCTACTTGAGGATAGCGCCCCATACCACCCTCTCACTAGTCATATGGGACATGCTCAATAATTTATTGATACCAGAAAAGAGTAAAAAGAGTTGATAAAGTGTTGGGTTTTTATTTCAATTCGTTAGTACTAGTAGGTACCGTTATAAGATCTAATATACATAATAGGTGGACACCTATATACTAGTGGTGGTACTACATAGTAGTGGGTAGATAATTCAGGTACTTGTCGAGGGGAGCAAGACCAGATAAGAAAAGACAATAAAATAAACAAACTGTTAGAACCAACGTAATAATTGTTTATAAGCTTGGTAAAACACAAATAAGCAATACCATGTTATTTTTATATTCGTTTAAAAATAGTGGTGTTCATGACCACGTATAATAATATATTACAAATAATCACGTTGGTCCCAAACAAGCTTTAAATTGTATTAAGAATTTCAAAGTATAAACGATATCATATATATAAGTATATACGTCTGCGCTAACGCATGTCGAAAAATAGAAAAATAACCTATTATCGAGAAACATAGGAATACCAAATCAAAATTCTAACAATGCCTCCGACGACTTATTTGGAAAACAGCTGGACCAATTTCTATCACAGCTTAAGAAAACTCTTGAATAAGTAGCCTTTCAAATGAAAAAATCTAAAATGTAAATCAGTCAAACCATTTTAGATAAAAACGGGATCATTAATTTTTTACGTCTTCGGTAAAAAACCTTCACGAGGTAGACCACCTTCGCAACAGAATGTCGATGAAGTCATAAGTAATAAAATCAGTAATTGTAAAATAAAGTGAAAAAAAAAAACAACCGAATCACTCACCGAGAAGAATGTAACTATCGCTGGTGATCAAAACAGGCAATTGGCGGTGAAAAGTGTAACTCCCAATCCACATCCAGAGAGCTGCAGTCTGAGCTAATATCGTCGTCAGAACAAGAGCAACTCTCCAAGTCTTCCTCTCCAGCCTCTTCGACACAAGTGCAATCAGGGTTATTAGGGTCTAAACCTATGGCCTGCTGATATGCTTTGTAGCAGGTCATCTCACATAGCTCTGGGCGATAAGGGTCCGACCAGACTTCCTTTACCGCCTTCCTGATTAAACGTCGCTGTTTTCTAGCCTTTGCCTTTATTCGGTCCTCGTTATTTTCTGGAGCGATCTTGTAGATTAGAGGACTACAGTTCTCTGGGTTGCTGTCATCTCTCGGTTCTACCTGCATCTCGATGATGTATTCGCCGTTACGCTTGCAAACGATGAGGGTAGGTTTGTCTTCCACTCGCTTCTTGGCTTTTTTGGCAGGTTTGGCTTGCATAACGTTGGATGTTCGTAGTTTTGCCCTGTTCAGCTTCGCGAGAAGGCGATTTGAAATTGCGCCGGGCCTCCAACCGCGTGATATTTCCTATAAATAATGATGATATCAATTAGCTTTCGTGTAATTCTAGATTTTATATATATAGAATTACGTATGCCGGTACAGAGAAAACAAAATGAAAAATAATCAAAAAGTCTTACTTTTTTAATGGTAAAATTTTCCTCGATCACCTTTGTAATTATATAAATAAAATAACTACCCAGATAAACATAGTTTCTTACATTTGACACTAAATCGTTTTGGTGGAGGATTGTTTCTTATTTAGACTGGATGATCTGCCATGGCTAATTACTATGCCTCATTTTAGATACGGCAATTAAGGAGTTGAAGAAACCAGAAGGACACCATAGGTCACAGACAATGTTGAAGTGGGATTTGGAAGATAGAAGTTTTGAAGAATCGGAAGCGATGCTATTGAAGAACTAGTGGTTGCAACCTTTTTATAATCTGCAGAAATACCTGCATATTGTACAGATTTTGCAAAGAATATAAATTTTTGATGCTATCCAATATATCAAACTCTATATACAAACAATTACAACAGAAGCATTTAACGTGAGGGGACTTTTAAGTACATAAAAACGAGGCGGCTTCTGAACCTGTATAGACGTGGGTGGATCAAATTGTAACTAGCAATTTGTCATTCTGAAAGAACAGATCGTTAAAGAATTAAATGTTTACAACGTGATGTGGACTGAAAAACCAATAAATAATTAGCTGAACAAAGTGCTGAGAAGAAAGCCTATAAAAATATATTTGTATATACCTATATATATTGTATACTCCTGACATGCACTAAGCAAACGGTACAGAATTCCACTGCACTGGTACTTAAAATTTGAGCGCCTATTCATATGACTTTGTTGTTCTGAAACCTTTATTTCAGCTCTTTGAAGACTGGTTAGGTACCAAAGTCATGGAAGCAACCTTACGAGCAACCTGTGCCTAAAATAGATAGTCTTCGTCCCTTCTAACAATAGGTCCAACAGGCCCAAGGCTTTTTGAGGCATTTAGAGTGGTTACTAGCAACACAGGTTCACTAACAGTTACTATTTATAATTTATGGTCAAAATATTATTCGCATCGATATGACAGTTTTGAACTAATTTAGATAAGAGGGAAGTTCTTAAGTCGAATTTTTTTTTTTAGCCTTTTATTACTTACCCGAGTGACGCCGCTCGGGCGAAACATACATTCAGAGTTCAGACATTTCGTTCAACGGAACCTTAGCAATTTGTCTTACATCCACTTGAACCCCCCTTTTGGAACCCCTGAGGGGTCCACGGATAATCTCTATTACATATGGACCCCCCTCTTGGGTCCGTAAAGCATAAGCATCGATACTTACGATGCGGATATGTGGACGTATGGCTTTAGGTACGATTCCTACCAAAGTCATTAGAAAAGGTCCGTGAATTTGAAAAAACTATAAAACACCAACTTAATCTATGTTTTTGAATAGGAATGTGCATATGATATCAAAAATGTATAATTTTAATATCAGCACTACATAAAAGCAGCCAAAATATTTTCTCATATAAAGTTCGTTTTGTTTTTCTAAACGTAAGGTACTCGTTTTTTATTTTTATCTACTCAGCTACTGCTTGAACATTTACAAGCATTATTATACAATAACCTTAATTACCAAACCCACCATGCAATCATACAAGTATTCAGTGTGTAAAAACTAAAAAATGCCATTGAAAAGTCGATAATTTATTTTACCTTACATATACAATCAAGTACAATATTATATTCATTAACGTTACAAAACATGATTTAGACATAACCGAAAACAAATTGCACCAAAGAAATACTTATTACATTGACATGCAAATAATAACTTGTACCTACATCGTAACTAACCTTTGCTGAATTTATACTTAGACAACTATATTTTTATATACGTGTTGTTCAGTGGTCCCACTATGCTGCTCGGAGTATGAACCAGACTTAGGACCCATGTTCATTCGCCTTTCAATCAACTGCTGCTTCATCATTTCGGCATTGATAAAGGAACTGAAACAAGGTACATGGAACGAACTCAAACTGATACCTTGATCTGTAAGCGTAGTTATCCTTTCGTCCGGCCTCACATTTTTGTGATCCTTCAGTTTGAAGTAAGTTTTATTTCCGTAGCCATCCACGGCCATGATACCTTTATCGGAGGGCACAGAATGTTTACAATTTTGCCTATCAAAGAAAAAGGAATGCGAGTCATACGCCTTAAAAGTTTTTTGATTTTTCGACTTGCCCTTCTTAGGCGCCAGTCGAGGCACCGTCGACGGCTGTGGGATTCTAACATCTTCTCCATGATTCAACATCTCCTGCAATGTCTTCAGTAAAAGCCTCTTATCCGTGCCGTGACCCAAAATACCCATTTCTGATAGATCTTTAGGATCAGCATCTCCGAAACAGCTCCACGTCGCCTCGGAAGGCTTGTATGGGCTTTCTCTTCCTTTCTTATCTTCAGCAACTTTCTTTCTAAAACGCTTCTTGTTAGCTTCATTCTTATGTTCGTCGTAATATTTCCATGTACCCGTATAGTCTACGTATCCATCAACCCCTACTACCAGCCATTTACCGCTACCTGTTTGAAACTTACCACCTTCACATTCTACAAGGTCTCCATTAGGTCCGGTAAAGATCATTGGGGCCCATCTCTCATCTGGAGCAATAAAACCGTCTACGTTGATCTGTAACCATTTTTTGTTTGGGCCCCAAAAGCCTCCAAGGTCGCTGCATTGTGTCTTTCCATCGGGACCCTTAAAAAACCTTGCCACTTGAGCACCCGATTTATCTAAAAGTTTAACTCTATAGTCTAGATAGGTATATTGTGTCGTATTATCATATTTTAGTATTTTCTTCCCTTTGAAGGTTGGATCGAACTTTGCATTCGGAGGTGTTACTTCTACGATCCATTCATCAGAATCAGTGTCTGAGCACACTCCTATATCGGGATCATCGGAACAGGAACATGAACGATCTAGGTTTGTGTCTTCCGGTCCAGGATCTATTGGATAGCAGGGGCAGTCTGGAATCTCTGCTTCGGGAAGTATTCCCAAGGCTTGTTGATAGGTTTTTAAACAAATTTCTTTGCACATATCACTAAAAGCACTCTGAATAAAAGCTCGCTGGTCTCTTTCTAAACGTCTTGCTTCACGTTCCTTCTTCTTTTTTCGCTCGCGATTCTCCTCTTCGGTCCTTCCTATAGTATAAGTAACTAATGGCTTATCTTCATAGGGATGTTGATTAATGGCTCTTTGCTTTGGATACATCTTCATCGTCTCCAGCGTGACTGTATATTCACCGTCTTTTTTAGCAACAGTGAGAAGTGGCCGCTTGAGAGATTTCTTTTTCTTCCCCATGTCTTTTCTTTTCTTTTTAGATAAAATTACGCCAGGGTGCTCTGCCATTTTAAGTAAGCGCACTACGTGCTTATGAGCAGCGCCGGGTTTCCAACTAGGGCGAAACTGAAGTAAAAAAATAAACAAAATGTAAAAATAAAACAAGAATGATAATAGCATAATATCTGAAACTTAATGTACTCAAAGTTTCGAGTATGTTGGAAATAAGTAAAAAGTTAATTAATTACCTTAAGTCCTGGAACATCCTCAGCTGTCCAAAGCCATCCCATTTCCCTTGGAACTTTCTCATCGTAATGACAGCATTCACCGTGTCCAATATGTGGAGCTTAAATATAAAAATATATTTGTATTTAGTTCTCGTAAGCAGCTACTAAAAATACAAAAACAAATAAAATGGCAAATAAAAAAAAAACAAAAAAAGTAATATAAATACGTACGTATACCTGTGTAGCCGTAATTGTATTTAAATATTTCACCATATGGATTTTGTTCTTTCTTTTCTGTGGATTCTTTCTTTCCTCTCTTTCCTTGCTTTTTTTTCTTATTAATACCTTTTTCGGATTCAGTAGTTGTAGCTACAGATTTACCAGAGGCTATGGTTTTTGACCTGGTCTGGCTGGCCTTCTTGGCTCTTGCTAATATATCATCGCATTTGTTCTTGACGCTCTTTTCACTAGGAGTACTGTCCTTTTTTTTCATGTTATAAAATAAAGGGCATGCGTGTGCATTGAGCAGGTTCGTTAGGTCATCACCGATGTCTTCATATCCACCACAAATCCCACAATAAGTAGTACGCTTATAAAATCCAAAGTTACATTCGCAAGTGCAATAACAATCTCCTATATCACCTGTGGCGCTTTGTACAACCTCTTCTTCTTCCGTTTTTGTGACACAGCATTCTTGGTTATAATTTGATAAATCTAATCGTATTAATTCACTAGGCGGGGATGGGGCTTTTCTGTGCGTTCTATTGTCACATTCTATTATGTTACATTTTTTTACATCTATATTTTCAGCCTCTTCTTTTGGTAAATCCAATGAGCACTCACTATCCGCGTGACCGCATTTATAACTACGACCTTGACAATTTTCATCGCATAATTTGAACGTATATCTCTCTCTAGTACTAGATTTCTCTGAGCTTTCCGGTTTTGAAGTTCCTTTGGAAGTGCTCGTATCCGTGTTAAAATCATTTTCAACAGTAAAATAGTTAACACATAATACTTGGTTATGTGGTCCATTACTTTCCCCAAATATATAATTCAATATATTTAACTGTTTTCCATTTATAGAAGTACATGAATTAGGTTTGATAACCTCTACGTCTTCAATTTCTTTTTTCCTCTTTAACTCTGTGTCACTTTTTATAAAACTCACTAAATCGTTGTTATGCAAACAGTTATCTTCTAACTCTACTTCTTTTATAACTATCGGCGGCTCTAAGTTATTTTCATTTTTGAATGCAATTGGTAGTGTAACTTCCTCTTCGTTCATTTTGTGTTTTCTGCAAGCCTCGACAAAACGTTTAAGGCCAAAATTTGTATCGAATGCTCCCGCTTCTACGGGAAGGAAAATAGAAGCCGTTTGTTTTAATGTTGTGAGAATAGTTGAATCAATCCCAGTGGTGATATTACGATTATAATTTTCTCGGGATAACGATCGATCAGTTAAGACGGTATCTCGAAGCACAGTCAGCTTACTATTTATCCTTAAAGTAGCAATGCGCTTGGCTGTTACCTCATCGTAGACATTGTATCTGCTACTTATATAAGGCGGGTCACCTTCAGATTTCGCAATTATCTTGTAAAGGTAATCTATGAAAATGGAGTTCCATGGAATATGAGTGTATCCTAATTTTGTATTATGATCTTTTTTATCGCACAGAGTCAGGTATATGGGAAAGTTTTTCATGTTAACCATGAGCTTATCTATTCGACTTGTGAACATTACAGATTGACCAGGCTGTTGTAGCTTTCCTTCCGTGGATGATTTCTTTGCCAGTAGTTTCGCATTCTTCCTCAATTTGATTCTCTTCGATTTATAAAGTGGCAGCTTGGAAGTGTCAACATAATTAGGGTCTTTCAAAATGAGGGTGAAAACATCGGTAAATTTACTTGTTATGTAATATTCTTTGCAGGGAACGTAGCTGTTTAACTCTTCTACAAACATCTCGAATGAGAACACTGAATCCGACATAGCCATTTTTGTTTTTATATTGTACTTTGTAGGTTAATATGTTGTAGTATTTATTTTTATCTTATATGTATTATTTACATCATAATGTATAAGCCAAATTTTAAAATATAAAACACACACTTGTAATTTGAAATTTTGCCCAAAACCGTCATAAAATTTTAACACATGTTTGACATTAGTTGTTTTTTGTTTTTTTCTAGATAGCTATGAAATCAGCATAGAGGAACTTTTTATACCGGTTGAAACAAGGTTTTACTCTTAGACTATAACAATGAAATATGAAGAGCAGAGCTACAGGTTTTGCTTACGAAGTTTCGATTTCTTTAGGGTATCAAAGAATTACTAGTGGCTATGTGAAGACTTTGCGTACCTATTTTTAGAAATGGCTGAAATATGTTTTAAACGCGATAACGTCTTATAAATCGAGGAACACCGGCTGCACGCACGAAAATGTGTCACGTTCCGCCTAGGCCTGAGCCTGAGCGTGCAAGCGACAGCGCGAAACAAGCGATAGAGAGGCACGATCTGCCTAAGCATTCGTCTTATGACGTTATCACGCAAAATTATCGTCCGTAAACCGACTTTACAGACAACCATTTTTTTTACGTTTAGTTGTAGCAATAGCTTCTATCGCGGGCCTTGAGCGTGGAGACCGAATCCAGAAATTCCGTAACGAAAATAACCTAACACCCCCCACTCCGACCGGCACAGCGGTGATACTTTTTAGTTTTGCCATCTATCGATGAATAGCAGAACTTTTCATGACTTTTTTGAAATATCACGCTTGTCTCTTTAGTTTAGCAACTCGCCTCTAGGTGGCAGGAAAAAAAATACTGCATAAATAAAATAAATAAATAATTATAATAGCATAAGTTGATAAAAAATGCTATGCAATAGCTTTACCGCGGCAGTCCCCGAGTGCCACACGTCTTTTTTTTTCAATTTTTAATGCACTCCTACAATATGGGTATCAAATGAGGCTAACTGAGAATAACACGAAAAATAAAATGACGTCACTTTAAATCCAATGTGGCGGACTTATAAAAGATTGTCTTAAAAAAAGTTTTTAAAAAGTAACTTATTCACGTATCTCGTCAAAATATTATTTGCATTGGGTGTAACATTTCTTTCTGAATCTGTACAGTATATATATCTGTTTTTTTTAATTCTAGATAGGCAAACTTTTGATCACCATCTCACCTATGCCTATGATGGTAAGCGACGATAATAAATACTTTTCTGTTTCTATTATGTGTGACAAAAAGGGGTGAAGGTAAACATGTGATGAATAATACAAATGTTTCCGTGTAATACAACATTTTTTCTTATATCGTATGTCTTTACGACTTATATGATTTATTGTGACCAGTTGAATCCAAACTACCCTCTGCAACATTGTACACTACTAACCCTTCACCTGGTAGGGATGAGTCCTTGCCAGACTTAAATACAGTGAAGAATGCGCAGGAATTACATGAGTTAATTCCCCCATGCCCGTTTTACCATCTAACAACAAGACAAACTTGGGGTAGGGCTAGGCCTCTGTGTTCGCAACCGTTTTCCTTTGTTCAACTCCACCTCAAATAATAAATCAAACAAACGCTTTCACACTCACAGCCCCATACTAAGTTCGATGCCTTGTGTCGTGGGTGCCGGAAACATTCACTTCACGCACAATCACAACCAGAACCAAAAACACAAATATAGCATATTTATGAGTAAAAAAAACATATAAGTGAAATAATGTATTTATTTCTTCTATATTTGGTTTATGTAAATTTGTTTAGGAATAATATTAAAATTTTCGTGATAAAATTCGCAGAATCTACGAATAAACATTTATTTCAAACAAATCGATTTATAAAGCTTTACAATGTTATACAAAAAAAACACCAACATTTCCAGTCCTTATAATTTATCTGATTTGGTTTATTGGTATTTTGTATTAATTCTCATTAATTTTTACAATGTTTAGCTGAATCCTTATATTATTTAGGTTTGTAGTTATAGTCAGATTTCTATCACAATAAGTAGGGATTTATGGAATATACATGAGATAAATATAGAATTAGATTTATATATTATCTTATTTAAATGCCTTTTATTTTGGAATTATAATTCATAAAAAAAAATTATAAATGAATAAGAAAATTTAAATAGCAAATTTGCACGCTATTGGCTAAACTGCTTCATGACGGCAGTTCACACATTTTTGATGTCAGTGATTGGTCAACTTTCCTTGTAGGCAGTGGGCGGTCAACTTTCCTTGATGGTGATTTAATTGTGTGAATGTAACAGAAAGAACGTCAAAATAGCCAATCACTCGCAATTCCAAATATTTATTTTACTTATCTTCGGCAATACATGTAAACAATCGATTAAAAGCATAAAAAAAATGCATATTCCCTATTATCAAAAGGCAAATTTATGTATTTAAATACAGTATTAAATTATTAACACCTATGTAAGTTTTCAAGCTACCATTGTCACTTTCACTATAAATGTTTGTATCAATAACGGGTAAAACGAAATACATGGTAAAAATCCCGTTATTGATACAAACATTTATATTAACACCTATTGTAAAAAAAACCACAAACCTAAAAAATATAATAATGAGTTTTTAATATGATAAGTCAAACTTTCTTAACTTTTATTTCATATATTCACATCCAATCGGGAATCTTCTAAGAAGGAATCGTTGATATAGATCTGTAGCTTCTTGATATATTTGATTTAACTCTTGATATATTGGATAGTATGTTCTTGGGCTCAGGTAAATTATTTTGATAGAATGCACCGTTCTGCGTAGCTCTATTCGTCATCATTAACGGCGACTGGTCAAAAAAGTCCCCGTAAACCTGCAACCTCTGCATAATTTTTTCCTTATATTTATCTAATTTGTTTGAGTCTTCTTTCAGCCGTGCATCTAAAGGCAATCGACCGTATTGATTTGTTTTCGCATAATTCATCATAGCTGTCATTACCGTTGTATTCTTGTCTCTCCCTTTTGATTGATTCACTTTTGGTTTTTCAATCACAACCTTTGCTTTATTTGTCTTAGAATCCGGTGCTTTACGCGATCCTTTATTATCTCCACCTGCTTTAATAGGCAAGGCTACTTCTTTATGTTTACCACCATGTTGAGCAGCTTTTGTTTTAGCGGAAGCACCTGGAGAACTCATTTTGTTATCTTTTTTATACCAAGCCCATTTACCGTCTTTGTTTATATACCCATCGATACCAATTTTAAGAACTTGGCCATTGTTATCAGTAAAGCCACCATCTTCCACAGAATAGAACATGCCATCCGGGCCTACGAAGTTCATAGGTGCCCATCTGTTGTCGGGTGCTATAAATCCGTCTTTATTAATCTCTAACCAAACACGACCAGGACCCCAGAAGCCGCCAAGATCACTGCATTGCTGCTTATCATCTGGACCTGTAAAAAACCTAGGAACTTGATTTCCATTCTTGTCTAGTACCTTGACTTTGTAATCTAAATAAGTATACTGGCTTTCCCCATCAACTAAGGCAACGGGATGTTTGGCTTTTGAGTCGTATCTTGCTGCAGGTGCGCTGAACTCTATAACCCAATTGTCGTTATCAGTGTCGCTGGACGAGATAGTTCCACATTCGGAACATGAACAGGAATCTACAGGTGGAGGCAATTCCTGTCCCGATGCTGTAGCACAAGGACAGTCAGGGAAGTTAGCATTCGGTAGAGGTAGTATTCCAATAGCTTGGTTGTAAGCTTTTAGGCATATCTCCTGGCACTTATCGCGGAACGTAGATTGGAGCAGACGACTTTTCCTCCTAGTCTCCCTGCGTTCTCGTCTCTCTCGTTGCCTTTGCATCGTTCTTTTTTCTTCTTCTGTCTTTCCTATTGTGTAAATGAGTGGTGGTTTATCATCGTATGGATTTTGGAATATCAATCTTTCTTTTGAGTATTTCTTGAACACCTCCATCTGAACGGTATACTCGCCATCTTGTTTGGTTATGGTCAACGTTGGCTTTATATCTGCTTTCTTCTTTTTTTGCATCATAGCGCGTTTCTTCTTGGCTATTACGTCCATACCTTCTCTCACAGCTCGATACTTCCGCACCAAAATTTTATTAGCTGCTCCTGGCTTCCAATCTGGACGTGGCTGTAAAAAATTATCTATTATAATCATCTTACACAAAAAAAAACACAAAAGGATCTTATTTCTGAATGGTTTAGCATTTAGCTGGTATTCAGAGTCTCTCTGCAGTGAGTTACACAGCGCCGAGCACTTTTACGGAGAATCTTGGTACGTCCAGCCACTTTTCAGCGAGTTCACAACACGTCGACTTCTCCAGAGGTCGCGTTACTTTACGATGACTTCGCTGAATGTTTGTTTTATCATCAAGATTTAAAAAGTCTTAGAATGTTTTTTTTTGTAAAAATGACAATTTCAGTACTTTTATTTAAATCAACCGACATCTTTAAAATTTAAACTATCGTGAGTATTACACGTAATGTTTAATAAGCCGTATTTAACAATGAAACAACCGAAATCTGTTTTACTAAGTATGTAGGTACTTTTTTATTGATGAAAGTTGATGAATTTGCATGCGTAAAAATCCTATCCTAAACCGTTCCGTACCTATTTCTTTGATTAAGTCGATTTTGTGTTCGCTTTTGCGAACAGTTCCACACAGCCAAGAGAATCGTAAAAACGAGTATTCAACGTAAAAGGAGATATCCTAAAGTAACCCGACCTCTAGAGAAGTCTATGAGGTATGAACTCGCTGAAAAGGGGCTCGACGTGCCAAGAATCGGCGTAAAAGTGTTCGGCACTGTGAGTGTGGGACTCACTGCAGAGAGACTCTGAATGCCGTTGTAATGAATCTCGTATGTAGTGCTTGTCAGATAACATAACATTGTTTGTATTTTGCATTAGTTACGGGACATTCACAATGTAGGTTTTTTGGCTTCACAATCTTTGTGCATTTAGCTAGTGTCAAGTAATAAGGTGTTTTTAGTGTAGATGTAGGTCTTTCGTAACAGAAGTCCTAGTCACAGTCAAAAACAAATAAAGTATTCAAAGTCCAGTCAAAGTCAAGTCATGCTCTAGTAAAGTAGTAGAAACTTTACTAGAACTTATATTGGAGCTTTGGAGCGAAAGCGAAAATCACGTTCGATTTGCCTACTCTCATGCACGTTCACAAATTATTAACGGTTAAAAAGGTAAAGGCTCCTATTACAGAGGTACTCAAAGTCGACTCCCATTACGGAGGCATTTTTATTTTCGTGTATTATTCTCGTTTAAGTAAATTTAGATACACCAAAATGGAGTCTATCCATTCATAGTCTTTTACTTCATCACATACCGGACGTCCGGAAATGTAACACAGAGGCAAGTCACAAAAATCAAACAGTTACTGTCACGGCGGCGATACGGCCGGGTGTTTCATACAAACGCGGAGCGACGTACGTAAGTGCATTGATATTTAATATCTAAGTTTTTTATATCAATATGCCGTTCAAGTGTGTGAATATGTCATTTGTAGCTTTTGTCTATCATTTTACTAACTATATGTTTAGGTTTTATCCTGTTTGCAACTGTTTTTATATATAAAAAATAAAAAACAAAACCACGCCGTAATAGGATAAGAATTTTAAAGGTTAGTCCCAATACGGATGTATCATCCGTATTAGGAGAAATACTGTATTACATGTATTTGCTTATAACTTTAAATATAATAATGTATTTACTTAGTTGACTTGAAATAATGTTCAATACCACAAACTAAAAACCAATTTCTGCGGTATGATTTATCCTCTAGAAACCCTATTTAAATATGAAAACTGTTGAGTGTAAAATGAAGGTTTATTAGAAAGGTACAAAAAAAAAAGGTGTATTTTAGTCCATCAAAATGCAGTCACCTGTATAGTCGTTGACTTGAGTCTTACATACCTTAACCAAAATACTATTGTCGATCGACTAAGTTACCTTCATTGTTTATGTATCGAAATTTTGATGGGTCAGAATAAGGATTATTAAAACACAAACAGTTCTCCTATTACGGAGGCAGGAATTCGAGGTACCTCCGTGACAGGCTCTATGAGCTCCTAAGGCGGTGGGCATGCCTCCGTAACAGGAATTTCATAGTACCTATTATGGAGTAACAAAATGCATTTTTTAGGGTTCCATAAAAACAACATATAACGATTCGTTTTCTGTTTAATGGGAATTTTGCACCAAATTCGGGAAATCATAGCCAATTATTTTTCGAATTTGTATGAAAAAGTAATACCTCAGAATTTAGAAATGTTATTTTTATGCTGTTATTTTTAATAATCAGAACCATCTCACGAGAGGTTTATGGTATTAAACACATAACCCTGTACATATAAAAGTGTTGTTTTTATAAAAAACATTAAGTTCCTATTAGTTATAGAGAGTTAATTCAGTTAATTTTGATATCGTTGTATTTTTTATTGGTTTTTAATGCTATAAGCATAATTTTTTGTATAAAAATAATGGCTAAAAGTGTTGTTTTTGTACCCGACATTGTTTATTAAGTAATAAAGTTGATTCTTCATAAAACTTAACACATGCTTTTTTATACCATAAAACTAGCAAGCACCAGGCGTAGTGCGTATTCCAGGTCTAGTGTGTTTACCAGCTTCGATCACATCGTCACTTACCATCAGATGAGATAGTGGTCAAACACTAGCCTGTCACAAAAAAAAAATAGCACCCAGCGGTTTCACTCTCGTTATTCCCGACCCCGTGGGAATATTACGAAAAACAATTTTACTATGTTCACACACAAGTCATATATAAGCTAGTCATCTATTTACCAAAGTTTCATTCAAATCAGTTAGACACTTATAGCCTGAAAACATTAAGAACATATCAACATAGTCCAATTCGCATTTATAATTGGTTAGAAAAGATATTAATTATTTTACGGAACCACAATACATTTAACTACCTTATCATCCGAATTAGGAGCCGATTACCGCCGTAATTGGCTTGAACCTTAATCAAACCTCCGTAATAGGGAAATTCGACTTGAGAACTAAAATATTTTTTATAAATTATAAACAACTTAATAACAGACAAAGTGTTACAAGAAATATACAATTTAATCTCCATTATTGCCGAAATTTATTTTTTATACCTATCTTGATGCTTACAAATGCTTATTTTTCTTTGTTACTTTCAAATGTTGCCATTTACCTCCGTAATAGGAGCCTTTACCTTAATTCTACATTATTACACATAAACACTCGAAGAATCAAAAGTTTTGCAAGAGAATCCGAAATCAACAACGCCATTTTTTACTTTCGCGGCAAAACTCCCATGAAAGCCTAATTCTTTATTTCTTATTTATTTTTTATATTGGTCTTTAGAACGGCCAAAAACCACTTACACTAATTAACAAAATATTACATTATTACTTGCGACGTCTCATAACAAAGTATTGGTTAATAAAAAGATCTATGTAATATAGACATTTATTAATTGTATGTATATATAAGAAATCCATTAGATTACTTATTCTTTGCCTCTTCACTGTTCATGTAGGTGGTAAATTGGTTCTCAATAAAATTGTAATCTCTTGATGTTTACTGTAAATAAGAATTTTTCATTAGAATGTCACTATCCAAGTGTAAAATAAAATTACTTGCCTATATTGTTAAGAATACATATATTTGTTTCTCAAAGTAATAAAATAATTGCTTAAAAAATTAAATAAAAATAAATAATTTATAAAATAACTTACCATTTAAAACTATATTTATATATGTATAGCATCTCGCCAAGCCATGAAAAATCACAAAAATTCTTCATCATCATCATCATCATCAGCTTATGGAAGTCCACTGCTGGACATAGGCCTCTCCAATTGCACGCCACTGAGCACGATCCTCTGCTTCTCTCATCCAGCTCCTGCCAGCCACCTTGCGAAGATCGTCGCTCCACCGAGCCTGAGGGCGTCCTGTGCTACGTTTGCCAATTCGCGGTCTCCACTCGAGAACACGTTTACCCCAACGGTTATCGGTTCTCCGGCTAATATGGCCAGCCCATTGCCACTTCAGCTTACTAATTCGCTGTGCTATGTCGACTACTTTGGTTCTCTGTCGGATAACCTCGTTCCGGATTCGATCCTTCAGAGAAACCCCGAGCATAGCCCTTTCCATAGCTCGCTGAGCGACTTTAAATTTGTGGACCAGCCCAACCGTGAGTGTCCACGTTTCGGCACCGTATGTCATGACAGGCAGGACGCACTGATTGAAGACTTTCGTCTTTAGGCTCTGTGGAATAGACGACGAGAATACTCGACGTAATTTCCCAAATGCCGCCCAGCCTAGCTGAATTCTTCTATTGGCCTCTTTCTCGAAGCTGTTTCTACCTAACTGCAATGTATGCCCGAGATAAACGTATTCTGGAACAGCTTCGAGAGAACTGCCATGTACAGCAATCGGTTCCGGTTTGACATGTTGGTTAAACATAATCTTGGTTTTATCCAAGTTCATCCGGAGACCGATGCGCTCAGAAGAGTCAGCCAGGCCGTTCAGCATATCTTGCAAATCCTGCAACGTTTCAGCCAAGACGACGATGTCATCTGCAAATCTCAAGTGTGAAATGTGTTTGCCGTTTATGTTTATGCCACGTCCTTTCCAGACCAGAACCTTGAACATATCCTCCACTGCATTCGTGAACAATTTGGGGGATATTACGTCCCCTTGTCTCACTCCTCGGCGCAGGGGGATGTGACCAGACTGCTGGTTCTGGATTTGGACAGACATGGTCGCGGCGCTGTAGAGACATTTCAACACTTGGATATATCGCCAGTCCACTTGGCATCGTTGCAAGGATTCTAGAAAAGACCAGATTTCGATAGAGTCAAAAGCTTTCTCATAGTCCACAAAAGCTAAGCACAGGGGCCGATTATACTCTTGAGTCTTCTGTATAATCTGCCTCACTGTGTGTATGTGGTCAATGGTACTGTATCCTCTTCGAAATCCGGCCTGCTCCGGTGGCTGAAATTCGTCTAGTCTTCGCGCAAGGCGATTCGTGATGACCCTTGAAAACAGCTTATAGACGTGGCTTAAGAGCGATATGGGTCTATAGTTCTTCAAAAGGGTTTTATCACCCTTTTTGAAAAACAAGATAACCACGCTCTCACTCCACGCCTCTGGAGTTCTCCCTTTGAATAAGACGGTGTTGAAGATTTTCTGGAGCTCCTTCAATACAGGTGTACCTCCTGCTTTTAGGAGCTCAGTTGTAACTCCATCTTCTCCTGGGGCTTTTCCATTTTTAAGCTGTCCAAGAGCCATCACAATTTCGTCAACGCTGATTTCTGGCAAGTCTTCAGTAAAGTGGCGTGTCAAAGTGGCTCTCGAATCCACGTTTTCGGGATCAGCACGAGATGCATGCGAAGAGTATAATTGGCTGTAGAAGTCTTCAACTTCCGAAAGAATCCCAGGCTTAGAAGCAACAATTTCTCCACTGGACGAGGTCAACTTCGTCAGGTGGCTTCTCCCTAGAGACTGGACGAACACTTTCGAACCCCGATTTTGCTCGATCGCTTTCTCTATAGAGCGAGTATTGGAGCATCGAAGGTCGTGTCGTACCAGTTTGTTGATCTTTTTATTGAGTGCCCGATATTCTGACGAAGTGACAGGTGGGTTTTCACGTCGCTCCTTCATAAGCCCCTGAGTTTCATCCGAAAGTTTAGACATTTTACCTGTACACTGTTTTTCACAAAATCTCATGCCTTCTTCCCTGAGGATTGTCACCACATGTTCTAGAGCCTTGTCAACGTCATTTGAGGTTTCCACGGCTGCAAATCGGTCCTCCAGGTTTAACTGGAACTGTTCAGATCCTACCACGGTTTGGAGTAAGCTAGGTCGGAGCCTGGACTTCATCAAACGGACACGCTCTAGCTTGAAGTCGATATTCAGAGAGCCTCGTACCAGTCTGTGATCGCTACCGGTATTAAACCTGTTTATTACTGAGACATCTCTGAATATGTGCTTTTTGTTCGTTATGATGAAGTCAATCTCATTTCTGGTTCTAGTGTCGGGGCTTTGCCATGTCCATTTCCTTTGGGGCTGTTTCTTAAAGAATGAATTCATTAAGAAAAGCCCTTCTTTTTCGAGGAAATTGACGAGCATCTGCCCCCTGTGATTCCTACTCCCAACACCGTGGGATCCTACTACCGATTCGCTGCAATTTTGTACTCCCACTTTTGCGTTGAAATCACCCATGACAACGTTGTAGTGGGTTTTAGTGGTGAGGTGAATAGCTTTCGATATGTCCTCGAGCATATCCACCACTTCATCGTCTGAGTGTGTCGAGGTCGGTGCGTAGACTTGCACAACCTTCAGACTATACCTCTCTGTAAGCTTAATAATGAGGTATGCTACCCTGTTCGACACACTAGAAATTTCTAAAACGTTGTCAGAGATGACTTTGTTTACCAAAAACCCTACGCCACCTTGGGATAGCTGGTCTCCCTCTCGGTAATACATAAGATGGCCCGATTCTAAGGTAATAGTGTCCTCTCCCTCTCTTCGAACTTCACTTAACCCCAAAATGTGCCACCTTATCTTTCCGAGTTCTTCTTCGAGCTGTACCAGGTGCTCGTCAAGCCGTAGCGTGCGTCCGTTGTACGTTGCCAAGGTCAGTTGTTTTCGGCGGCCGTTATCCGTAACCCGGGGATTCTTCGCACCCCCTGCCGTGCCGTCACCGTGACCGCCGCCGTGATCATGGGCAGCAAGGCGACCGGGAACTGGGGGCCATGGATTGTTCTGGTTTGCCATAATTGGAGGGTTTGCCCATAATCGCCACGCTGGGCATGCGGGTTGGCGATCGCAGAGCGTAGTTATTCGCGCTGATGACGCTGCTGCCCGTCTTCAGCCAGTTGCATTTTATAACTACGATTATAACGAGATGGATATACCGCCATCATCGGTTAGACGTGAAATATCTCTAACAGGTCGAATTGTGTACGTCTGTACCTTAGTCGCCTTTTACGACACCTCAGTAGGAGAGAGGTCAAAAATTCTTAAATTTAATTTAACTCGTTCAAAAATAGAAATAATCTAATCTCTAGGGTTTAGAAGAACTGCAATTCTCTAGTAATAATGTTTATGTATCTCTTATGATTTAGCCTACGTGGGCCATTTAAATTTATTTTTTGCAGAATTGGTTGCAATAGTAGCAAGTATAAACCTTTCGTGAATAAATAATGATCTATCTGATGGAGAAAATCGCATCAAATTCGTTGCGTGGTTTAGGAGGAATCAGCGGATAGACAGATAGACAGACGCGGAAAGCGACTTTCTTTTATACTATGTAGAGATGAGTATAGACGTGGATTGTTTTAGTTTTCCAGACTCAAAGCAACCTACATCCATTCCCGGAATATCTTCAGCAATCCAGTTCCATCCCATGTCCCTTGGGACAGTGGGGTAAGGGTACATGGATCCGAACTGTGGTTTTCTCGCGATCTTTCTTTTGTTCTTCTTTGACTTTGTCTCTGCTTGCCTTTCCTTGTTATCCTTTTCAGTTTTCACTTCAGCTAAAAGCATAAAACATGTCGTCAACATGAATACACTACATTTGTACCTAGTGGTAGGACTCTTTTACAGAGTCCGCCTGGGGCAGTACCATACCATTGCCAGACATTCAACCGCCAAGCAGTAGTGTGCAAACATTGTATGCAGAATTAAGAAGAATAGATAGAAGAAAGATACAAGAATAGATAGAAAAAGATACAAGAAGATAGAGACAGATAGAAGAAGAAGGGCAATGTTTCCAATGTAATTACAGGGCTTAAAGAAATAGTACCCGGATGACCGATCTTTGCTCGGCTGAAAACACGGATAAAACGACGTTTTCTAAAATTGAAACCTAGCTAGATCGATTTATCGCCCCCGAAACCACCTGCATACAAAATTTCATGAAAATCGTTGGAGCCGTTTTCGAGATCCTGATTACACACATATATATATACAAGAATTGCACGTTTAAAGGTTCTATAACATTTAACATCTCGGGGTGACGAGCGGTGTGCTTTGCCGCGCAGGATTGACCTCTCATTGAACTTAAAAAAATCCATTGAAAACTGTTGGTTAAAGAAATACAAAAAATAATTTGCGCTCGCTTCGCTCGAACCCCTTAAATTATATAAAAAAAGGTGTGAATTGTGTGTGGTTATCGCGCAGCACAGTAGTAAATAAGTATTTTAAGAAAAAAAATGCTATTACGTTTATCGGGCTTGGGCTTGGTCTTGGTCTTGGATGCCGTCAGGGTCTTCTGAGGATTGACGGTTGGTGGTGGTGCGCGCTTGTCCGCCTCTTTATCTGTTCTAGATACGGCACGCCCTGCTTTGGAACTCTTTGTACTTGTTTCTTTAGCTTCTTGTTTTATTTCTTTGTCATCATCATCTATAGGTAATTTTTTTGTTAAAATATATTTTTTGTCATACGTCTTATGGTAAATTGGACACGGAAGTGGTTTGATGTAATCCGGTTCATCCTTCAAGTCATCGCCAAGACACTCATAGCCGCCGCAAACTGGGCAATACGTCGTATTTTTTGAAAATTTAAAATCACACACGCAATCACAAAAGCACGGATCATCATCTCGTTCAATCTTCTTCTTCTTGTTGATCGCGACATTGGAAATGAAATCCTTCACTCTCTCGGCAACATCACAAGTTTTTATGCAGCACAAATTTTTTATACTCTCGAAGTCAATAACAACGTTGCTGTCTGCCGGACTCGGAGCAAATTCCTTTAATTTCTGGCACTCTGGCGGCTTGCACTTGGATAAGTCAACAAATTCCTTATCTGTAATTCCTGAGCAGACACTTTTAGAGCAAGTGTCATTACCGGAAGCCTTTAAACTCGGACAACTAGAAGAACAGTATTTATATTTTGAACACATTTCCTCATACGAAGAACCTTTCGTCAATTTATGGAACTTTAATGATCTTTCATGTTTTAAGGAGGAACTTTCAGGAGAGGCAGTACGAGGAGTACTTTCAAAAGTGTACTCTACAGTACAATAATACACGCTATAAACTTTCTGTGTTTTATGTGGGCATTCTTTTCCTTCGCAAGTTGTTTGTTCGCTATCGCTTGTTCCTTCGCACTCAATGGTACACGCTGTATCACAAGACTTCTTTTTTGCTAGTGCGTTCTTCATGGTTTCAATGCATGCGCATTGAGTAGACAAGCCTTCCAAATTCTGACCCTTAATGAAATCGCCTTCATGCCTAAGGAATTCTTGAATTTTCTCTGCTAGGGTACATGATTTGCTACCGCATGGTCCAATGACTTCATTGATATCGAACACCGTGTTGTCTTCTGCTACTAATTTTTCTATGTAAGTTCTTATGTCTCTTGCTATTCTGCATTCTGGTTTACCACATGGACCTCTTATATTGGATAAATCAAAAGTCATAGGAAGAGTGTTTTCGGCCGTCTGAGTAGGATCATTGCACAATGGACACGGCGCTGATTGTGCTTCTGTTTTGAATCTTTTCGCTAATTCTCCGTCTGGCCATTCCGTTTCTCTGCAGTAGCAGAGTCTATCGATATCAGTCGCCTTAATTCTTGGAGTTATCGTTGGACGCGGCGTCAACATCCTCATATTGTCATTGCAGGATACTATGATCTTTCTCACATAATCTACGATATAGTCAACGTCAGGGCAGGTTTCAGGAGCTTTGTATTTGGACTCAGGGGGTTTATCAGCTGTACCCATGCAGCAATAGTCTCCATCGTTGAAGAATGTGAGATTAGCGCCTGGTGCATTCTTATAGTCAGCATACACAACTTTTTTGGGTTTTTCTACTACAAAATTGCTTTCAATCTTAGGAGAGTTCTCCTCAAAGTCTTCATCCGTTGTCTTCATAGTACACATATATGACGTAAGCTTATTATTGGCACCCGTATATAAATATTTTTTTACTGAAGGATCTTCAGAGAGAGTTCGGAAAGATGTCGTTATTTTATCACCGAGATATGACAACTTGACTTGCATGCCTAATTTTGCCAATATTTTAGATGATCCTTCTTGGAATATGTTGTAATCATCTTTTACAGTTACTGACTCAGTAAAGTCATCTCTCATTATTTTTTCTAGGTATGTCTGGAAGACGGGATCCCAAGGAATATTACTGGACCCAATGAAAACTAAGTGATCTTCCTTGGTCCAGAGCGAGACTTCTAACGAGCATCTTTTCATGTTTTGTATTAAAAACTCTGCATTGCTAGAGAAAAGGATAGATTGACCCGATTGAATGACTGGCTCTTTCGGTGGCTCCACTACCATTCCTTTCTTTCCTTTTTTTTTCTTTGGAGGTTTAGGCTTTTTTTTTTTCTTTCCAGCGGGTAAGGGAGGTAGTGGCAGGGGTTCCGGCATGACTATGTACATTTGTTTAGGGTCTTTCAGTTCCAGTGAAAATATATCAGCAAAGTCACTCCGAATGATGAAGCAACGACTTTCTACTAAACTTTGAACACTCTCCACTACTACCTCAAATATAAACATACTGTTATTTACTGCCATTTTCTTAACCTAAACTATTTGATTGATGATATTTAAACGTTACATTAGATCACATGTTACATACACTATTATTTATTTTATTTATATTACATTTATAAATTAAAATACACTTTTTAATTTTGATGTGTTTTCACAACTAATTAATTATGACAGCAAACTTATTGTTGTTTATCAAATTACCTGCTAAAATAGGTTTAATATCACCAAATGTCAATACATCGTTACCAAAAAGGCTATATTAGAAAAGATAGTTTAATTTACAGACTCAGTGAAATTATATCCATAATATTGTTTTGCAGATTACAAATATTTTGCAGCTACAATAAATTGTCTCTATTGCAGACTTTAACAGAGCTGGCAGGATTTCAGGATCTGGCATGTAATTTTTTATGTAATATGTGAAATCACATCACACTTATATTATAAAGGCGAAACTTTGTGAGTGTGTTGCTATGTTTGTTACTTCTTCACGATCAAACGGCTGGACCAATTTTGCTGAAATTTGGTATGGAGGTAGCTGACACCCTAGATTACACTTAGGGAATCCTCAGCAAGATGAAGCGGTTTTTCACTCCTTCAGCTTTCGGACAGCTTCTCAATCTCTACCAAGCTCAAGTCCGATCCTGTATGGAATACTGCAGTCTCTTCTGGGACGGATCAGCCAAAAAAAGCGAGCTAAAAACTGATTGGCCATACTGAACATGTAGAGAAAAGACTTTAGAGCTTCGAACATCGGCGTAAGGTAGCTAGCTTATGCGTGTTTTACAAGATATATTTCGGAGGGTGTGCGACAGAACTGTGTGATTTAATTCCTTCAGCGAAGGAAGGGATTCACTCATCGCACAACAAGGCGTACTACAACAAGACATCCTTTCATGGTGGATATTCCTCAGATTAGAACCAAGCGTTTTGCCACAACTTTTATAATGCGAACTGCAAAGGAGTGGAATACCCTGCCTTCGTTCTTGTTTCCCGATAAGTATAACTTAGGCCTCTTCAAGCCAAGAGTGAACATGTACCTTCTAGGCAAGCATGTCCCACTGTTGACCGCATCGTCGCTTTCCATCAGGTGAGATGGCGGTCAAATGCTAGCCAATTGGTCATGAAAAAAATGGTTGTCTGTAAATTTGGTTAAAGGACGATAATTTTACATGATAACGTCATAATACGAACGTTTGGCCGATCGTGCCTCTCTATCGCTTGTTGTTCCGCGCTCTAGCTTTTACGCTCAGGCTCAGGCGAAACGTGACACTTTTTCGTGCGTGCAGCCAGTGTTCATCGATTTATAAGACGTTATCACGTCAAAAATAAGTCGCCAAGTGCGAGTTGGACTCGCGCACGAAGGGTTCCGTACCATTATCTATAAAAAATCAAGTTTGTTGTATGGGAGCCCCCTTAAATATTTATTTTATTTTATTTTTTGTATTTGTTGTTATAGCGTCAATAGAAATACATCATCTGTGAAAATTTCAACTGTCTAGCTATCACTGTTCTTGAGATACAGCCTGGTAACAGACGGACGAACGGATGGACAGCGAAGTCTCAGTAATAGGGTCCCGTTTTTACCCTTTGGGTACGGAACCCTAAAAAAAGGGTACTCTTGATCCCGCAATCGGCGCGAGCCCGGGACTAACGCGGGTAAAACCGTGGGGTGCAGCTAGAAAGAACTCTTTATTTATAACTATTTATTTTATTTTCTATTTTATTGTTGTTAGGTGTTTATTGTCACAAATAAATATATTTTCTTTCTTTCCTTAAGAACAACCGTGCACTCTTCACTCAAATTCCGGGCTGATTCGCCAGGCACCATAAGATATTCTGAAGTTAACATAATCATTCGCATTTAAGATACTTCGCACACTAGAGCAATAATGTATATGTCAATTTCAGTTTTAGTCATAGTTCTCAATATTTGAACTGCCCATTGGCTTAGTTGAGTGCGCGTTCAACTTCTATGTGGTATCTTATACGGTATCGGGTTCGATTCCCGGCGGGAACACTAGTTTTCTCCCCAAGGAAAATTTGCGCTTCTGGTTCTGGATGTGATTTTGTGTCATTTGTGTGTGATGTGAATGTTTCCGGCGCCCACGACTTAAGTCACGAACTTAGTGTGTGAAAGCGTTTATTTTTATTTGTTCAATATTTGTTCGAGCGAAGCGAGATCTCTAAGTTGACTTTGGTCGTTCAGCACTTTGTCCGTCCGTCCGTCTGTCAGAGGCATCTACCGCCTAAACCATACAAGCAATTAATTTCAAATTCTCAGAGAATATGTAAAACTATGGCCCAAAGCCAGAAATGGCAATTAAAATTATATCAATGACAGTATTAACCCATACACGGAAGTTTATAATGTAAAATATTTTATAATATTTCCTACTATTTTGGTATATATTCCTACTATTTGGTATCCTTTGCCACTTTTTTGGTATAAAATAAAGAGCATTCTAAAGTGACAACTTGAAAGATGGTGTAGCTTATGCATACGGTCCTGATTGCACTATTTGGATATGGTACACTAAAAAGCAATATTCAAAAGGGAGGTTCTATCAATTTGACTGTACGTTTTTTTTTTGTATATAGGTAATTATGTAACGCGATATATCCGCCAATTATGATTCGATTTAGATTTTTTTTTGTTTGGTAGAATATACTGCAGAGGTGGTCTCATATTCGGTCAAGTCGCTTTTTACCGACTTCACAAAAAAGGAGGAGGTACTCAAGTCGACTGTATTGCTTTTTTTATGTGTGTTACCTCATATCTTTGTTCCACGTGAATAGATTTCTTTTTTTTTTTAATTAGTATAAAAATATATCCTTTCTGTCAGTTATAAAAAAAATGTTTTTTTATAACTGACAGACACGAGTTTCTAGCTTCTATATTTTACTTATTGAAATCCTCCATCTCTCCATTACTATAAATCAGTTCTGGAAAAATAACTAACTTACCCTCAACCACATCATCAAGTGGCCGAGGGTAAGCCACAATTATGGTAAGTAATTTTCAATGGTAGATTGGGAGTCCGCCTGGGGTAATACTACTACCCTTTGCCGCACACCCTATTATGAGAACTACGCTAGCAGCACTAGTTCCTTTTGTTGACTCTAATCTCAAGTACCTATAGAAGCGCATTGTATAACAACGCAAACGCATCTTACCGCCCTTATATCGCAATTATACTAATAAAATGCACAAAGGTAACGTTTTATTACTGAACACTGGCTTAATATTCTTAATTTGTAGAGACAAATTTTAAAAATACAGTCATAAAACTGTCGAATCTGATTTTTGCTGTCAATTTAGGAATCACTAAGCTTTACGCGCTGCCAATCGGTTTCCTAAGTTTAGGCATCTCCTGAAGGTTGGTGAAACGTGTTTATTTAAAGTTCCTTCAGCCTATACAAAAAAAAAATGGTTGTCTGTAAAGTCGGTTTACGGACGATAATTTTACGTGATAAGAAAACATCGAAGTTTAGGCCGATTGTGCCTCTTTATCGCTTGTTCCGCGCTCTCGCTTGCACGCACACGCTCAGGCGAAACGTGACACTTTTCGTACTTGCAGCCGGTGTTCATCGATTTATAAGACGTTATCACGTCAAAAATGACGGCTGTTTAGGAATTACCTCAAACCTTATTAAACACCGGCGAATCGGTGTTCTAAACTAAGGTAGCTCCTAAAGTTGTTAGGTAACACCTAATGATAATGAAACGTTTTTTGTGCTAGGCAACTCTTAAATGCTTAGGCATCTCATTTGAGCGACTCCTAAGGTTGGTGGTAATGGGGGTAATACGCTCAGTATGACTCCCGGTAGGGAGTAATAGTATTCTGTGCGGTATGAGGCCTGCCTGTTGAACTGCACTGAAAGATGGTTTCATAAAAGTTCATAGTAAGCCTCCTTATAAATAAAAATTATTACCAAATATCAACACGTCAATTATAGTGGAGGATGGCTGCTGTTTACGTGTTTGCCTATTGTCTTTTTTATTATGCATGTTTAAAATTCGGGGCTGAAAGTTCAGCAGTATGTATCTCGGGTAGAGTATATTCTTTTCTATGGTATATATTATCTACAAGGATGTTGTAGCAAACCGTAGGTTTGTTTCCTATCTCGATGATTATCTATTCTAATAACTGGAGCTGCCATCGAGATAGGAAACAAATCTACGGTTTCTATTACTTTAGCTACAAAATCCTTGGGAGCTGCAAAATCCTATTATAAAATATAATACAGCCCAGGCATTGCATGAAAATAATTAAAAAAATTAACCAGCTGACGTGATTACAATATCTTTGCAGCTGACTGTCAAAGTCACATCACAAACAAACCAAATTCAAAAAGTATTACGAAATAGAAATAAATAGATTTTCCTTCATGTAGCACTCAAGTTTCCACGAAACACATACTTTAATGTGCTCGCGCGATCGAGTGACGATACGGGGGAGATGACTTCTGTACTTCCTGTGAATTTCTGACTATATAAACGATAAGGTAAGACGTCGAACTCAGTTATCGTGAGTGTTTCTGAATGGATTTAGAAATAATAGTTAATCAGTAGTGCTTCATTGTGCCTCTGGAATCACATGCGTTTTGTTTACTTTTGCGTCAGCGATCCTCAATGCCAAAGTCCGCGATTAATACGGAATATGGAGCTTGTGCATTTTCCTTAACCTAAATCGCTTTATGAATGAAAACGATACAATTTGCGGTCTTTTTAAACCGTTGTGTGTTAAAAGTTGCTACTTTGTGTGTTTAATCTCAGATAGAAAATCAAGAGCTGCTAACAATTTCAATAAATCATCTTAAACCTTATATTGTTGAGTTGTGTTTTATCATTTTACATATTAGTGATATACTGACCTACTTAGTGTGTGTTTAAATTTTGTGTAACTGCTTCGGTACACAATTTTTGTTTCAACCGAGGATTATACTACAAGGTAGGTTCATGTTTTAATTTATTTATGCTTGACATTATCTGAGAATTATGAAAATTTGCTATTAATATACCATCCTACATATTATTGTTATTAGTAAGATAAGTTGTTATCTATACTAATATTATTTCTTAATAATATTAGTATAGATTGCAACTTACAAACAAAAATACAAATCTTTCCTCTTGGAAAGATTTGTATTTTTGTTTGTAACGAACAAATTAAAAACTTCTGGACCAATTTAAATAATGCTTTTGCCGTTAAAAAGCGACATTATCACTGAGTAACATAGACTATATTTATATAGATAAAATTAGAGATCCTTAGAAATCACTACTATAACCAACCCAAGTTGTAAAATAAATTGTCATAAAATGTCTATCATGGCATGCGCTGCGGAAAGTATATAGAACAAAAAAAATCTACAATATAGTGGAACATATCAATATCCACAAAAAACTTTGCGAGATCATATGTCCAACTGTTGAAGTTTTGTCAATATAACTACTTTTATATATATTTAAAAAATTGAGAGAAGTGCCAATCAAAATCAGACCATGTTATATATTAATTTATAACGGATTTATAATCCGAAAGTATGTGTGTATGTTTGTTTTCTCTTCACACTGTTATGGCTAAACGGATTTGGATGCAATATAGAATGTACATAGCTTATACCTAGGATTAACACGTAGGCTTCTTTTTTACTTGATTAATGCGGGTGAAGCCGCAATGCACACATAGTAGCTTATAAGATTTTTTTATTCTTTTGCCTATTGTGTACAATTCTTAATCTTTTAAACCATAAATTTATGCTCTGTTACAGAAAAAATATTTTAATAGACAATAGGCAAGCATGCAGCGAATTTCACCTGATGGAAAACAATGATGCCATCGATGGTGGGACATACTTGCCTAGAAAATACCTGTCCTTCTTTACTTTCATAAGTCTTAATTATACTTAAGAAAGAAGGCATGTTCCATTCCTTTGCAGTTGGCATATAAATGTTGTGGTGAATCGTTGTGGTTCGAATCAGCGGAATGACCACCATGAAGGATTTCTTATTTTAGTATGCATATATGCATATATCTTATTTTAGCATTATGGCATAAATAAAATTACAGTTAAGGATCTTAACTAGGGGCTGCTTAGCACTATGAGTTAAAAGAATAAGGCTTGTGTTTAAACACTGCCCAAAAAAGTACCCATTTTACTATCAAAAAAAATCTAAATGATTACCAAAATGGATAAATAGTCACCAAATTACGTTGGATAAATGGTCACCAAATAGATTTTCCTAAAATATTATGAAATAATTTTTTTTTTCGTATTATAAATATTTTTGTATTAATTATTTAAAAGAAATAACCCTAAACTACTTTTATCCTATTCGGTTCTGTCACAGGAAATTTTATTTTAGGAAACGTAATTTGGTGACCATTTATCAATTTTGGTAAATTTTTTGGTGGCTGTCTAAATTATACCCATTAAATAAAGAGTAGGTAACTTCTACACTTGGCCAGTTTCTAGCACTTGCAGAGTGTACTGACTTAATTGGCAATCCGAAAGTCTCATAATAATATGCAATATCATTAAAGGCAAGCACTTATTTGTATGCCGATATTGTTTTTAGCACTCACTAAAATTAATATAATTACAATCATGTGTCATATAGATATATCAATTCTAATAAATACTATTTGGTGCCACTTGTTATGTTAATGTGTATAGGTTACATACATATATAACATTCACAAAGAATATCTGTAGCACTCGTAAAACAGTCCGCCTTATCAAGTATAACTTACAATGGTAATTGATGCTAAACATGCTTTTTTTCTTTTATTACTTGCACTAGAACATGCAATACAAAATAGACCCTATTAGGTTATGGCAAAGATAACTAAGTTGATCCTTCTCATTTTACATAACATGTGAAATCATATTAGTTTTATCTACATAATAATATCTTAGCTAAATAAACTACATAACTTAATATAACAAGTTGACCTTAATTATTGCTGTCGATATAATAGTCATTAGGAACATCATATTGTTAAAATAATAGAGACAAATAATATTTATTAGTGTATGATCAAAATATCATAATGTAAATATAAAATGACAAGTTTCAATTGTTTATTGTTCTTATTACAAAAAACGAATTAAGTACAAAATACAGAAAATGATCACCTTTCAAACATTTATAAGTCAAGGAGAAAAACAATGTCACTGAAAGTCTCTGGTAATTGTTAAACTATAATATCTGTATGGTAGTAAAGATCTATTTAAATTGTAATTTAAAAATGATACGGCTTGACTCATGATTTAGGATCGACTCTTGCGACCTTGGTTTCGAGAATGTCCGATCCCCATCATGAGGCGTTCGTTCACGAGGAAAGGGCAGAGTGTTCACTGCTCACTACGGACGCGAGCATGGCACGAGAGCAGCGAGCGGTGTGCTTGGTAGGGGTGGGTGGTAGCATAACCTCGCCGACACTACTTGATCGCGATGTTCCTGGCGCCAGTCGACATCGTTGTGGTGATTTCGATGGTGGTGAATGATCAGCGTCATCCACTATTGCGTCGACACCGACGTATGAAGCAGGCAAACTCAGCTGATCGTGTCTTCTTGATCTTCAGTTGCGAAACTGTTTTTGTCACGTTGCAGTGTTGAGAATTGGTATCCACGCTGATGGTAAAGTCCACCCTCAGCCACAGTTGAAATATTATTTCTACCATTACAACTTACTATTTAAATTTGTCATCGATCAAAGGTTTAAATAATACTAAGCCATCCCAATTCCAGCATGGACTTTGTGATTGGTGGTATAGCGGGAGTGGGCGCTGGGTTCTTCAGCAACCCATTTGATGTTGTTAAGACACGGATGCAACTACAAGGGGAGCTGCAAGCTAGAGGCCAGCATGCCGTCTTTTACAAGAACATACCCCATGCGATGTATACCATCGTGAAGCATGATGGGGTAGCAGCGTTGCAGAAAGGACTTGTCCCCGCTCTTTGGTTTCAATGGGTGGTCAATGGAGTGAGGTATGATTTGATTATCTATCTATTAGTTGAAATGTTATGAAATAAACCAGAATCATTTTAAACACTACATTTTTTACGCTTTCACACTCACAGCCCCACACGAAGTTATACCACGATAACTTGTGCCTTGGGTGCGGGAAACATTCACATCACACACACAATCACAAGCAGAAGCGGTAATTTTCCCTTGGAAGAAAACATATTTTCCCACCGGATCGAACCCCTGCTTAGAAGGAGAATGCGCGAGTCCCGTGCATTCAACAGAATTGTCGCCTATGTGTTATTCCGGAGCCTAAACTGTCAACATTCTAAATTTCATCAAAAACGGTTTATTCGTTACCGAGATACGTGATAACAAACATTAACACACTCACACAAACTTTCACATTGAGAATATTAATAGGATAGTTCCTTTAGACAATAAAGGTAATGGATAAGTATAACTTTTTCAGGCTAGGCATATACCAACAGGCTGACAACCTAGGGCTGTTACGAGACGAAAACAACAACACTAAGTTCATAAACAGTTTATTCTTCGGCTGCGTCTCAGGCATGTGCGGAGCGTTTTTCGGTAGCCCGCTACAGCTTGTGAAAACGCAGCTTATGTCGTATTCATCTGAGAGAATCGCTGTGGGCACCCAGCATGCCCATAGAGGGATGAACTACGCCTTCTCCAAGATATACAGGAAGAATGGCCTCTCTGGATTGTGGAGGGGAGCTCATGGAATGATGATGAGGAATTCTATTGGGTCCGCATCGCAAATATCAGCGTTTGCTATGTGAGTATGATATAACTGGTTTTCTCCGTAGTAGCAAGTAAGTAGTAGTAATTCTTCAAGTCTAAAGTAACTATAAGAAATTTACTTTGGACCATCGACACGACGAAGAAGAAGATGAAGTCTAAAGTGAATAGAAATCTTCTAGCAAGCTAGCAATCGTCGGCTGCATCGTCACATCAGGTGAGATAGTGGTCAAATGTTTGCTTATCTAGCATAAAAATTTTAAAAGGTAGTAAGTAAGTACTTGGCTCTTAAAAAAAAACAGTCGAATTGAGTACCTCCTCCTTTTTTGGGAAGTCGGTAAATAATGATTTCTTATAATTCGGGCATTATTTGTGTATGTAAAATTCATAAAAAAAAAACAGCTGACTTCAAAAAATGAACAAAGTCACTAAGTCAATATACTAATAAGACAGTGAAACATTTCGTTTACTTCGATGACGTAATTGTTTTTCCAGATTTTAAAACCTTTTATGAAATTTCTTATTTTGATGAAATTTGTAATATAGAAATTTCTATGGGACTTATCTATAACCATAATCTTTTGAACAAAAAAATAATTTTGCAAATCGATTTAAAAATTACATTAAAAAAAACAAAACTTAAAAAACATTCAACACTTTTTGAAGTGGGTTGAAAAATTTCTTCTAAATCTACTTTTCAACGGACTTCAAAAAAGGAGGTTCTCAATTCGACTGTATGTTTTTTTATTGTATGTATGTTACGCGATCATCGAGAGACATTTTACTTCTGGTGTGATTGAGTGTTTGATATGTAAATGTTTCCAGCACCGATAGAAGTCTTTGAACTTAGTACGGTGATGTGAGTGCGAATGCGTTCACATTTGATCTCTATTTTCCAATTGCAGCTGTAAAGAATGGATGGATGCCAACAGTATGTTTCAACAATCTAAGTACCTGTCGGCATTTGTAGCGAGCAACATCGGGGCGGTTGTCAAAACTGTCTTCTTAACGCCCATGGATGTCATCATGACCAGGCTGTATAACCAAGGTGTGATAATTGAATTAATTACCCGAACGGTGCAATCAAAATGTAAATAGTTTATTCAGATGAGCTCCAAAGAGGCACTCTTGAAAGCTTACTTACTTACTTTACTGCCAGATTCGCAAAACTACAGCCATCTCGAGAAACCTAACAAGACGCGCAGGCGCATTTTTCTTCAATCTGGGTTTATTCAAGTCTAGAGTGAATAGGTACTTTTTAGGCAAGCATGTACCATCTTCGGCCGCATCGCCACTTTCCTTCTGATGAGATTGTGGTTAAAGATTTATAGGATATAAGATATCTTGGATATAAAAAAAATTTCATATATATATAGCTTCTATAGCGCGTATATATAACGTACCTATAGATAGCGTCATCGTGCCTCCCAAATTTTTTTTTTGTTGCTGCTTTATCGGAATGGTTTTGTGGAAATCGGTGCAGTAATTTTTCATTATAACGTTAAAGGCTTTTTCTACCGATTTCACAAAAAAGGAGGAGGTACTAAAGTCTAATGTTTTTTTTATGTGTTTCTTCGTAACTTCGTTCCAGGTGAAACGACTTTGAATTTTTTTTTTTCTGGAAGATGTTGCTTTCCAATTGGTCCCATTTAAATTTCATCAAGATCCGATGAGTAGTTCTTGAAATATCGCCAATAATGCGTGTTAAGTACATCTAAACTGATCAAAGTAGGTGAAGTCGGTTTTTTTTAAGCTTTGCTTGTATTTATTTATTCAAGGCTTCTATTTTCCCACAGCTTAAATATTCAAGTTAAAATGTTAAATAAAATTGTGTACCAAACATAATTTGAATATTTAGACATCCGATACAAACGTATGCGGCGTTATATCCTACTATAATATTATAAATGCGTAAGTTTTTGTGTGTGAATGTTTGATACCACGTATCTCTAACTACTTAACCGATTTTAATGAAATTTGGAATATAGGTAGCTTACACTCTGGATTAGAACATAGGCTACTATAATCATCATTATCATCGGCGGGCGAAGCCGCAGGGCTTAACTAGTTTGTACTATTTTCATCGCAAATAGGAACTATGAGTAGGTACCAATATCAAAGGTGAACTATTGTCAAGGTTTATCTAATTGATTACACAAAGATAGCACAAACTTGTAAATAGTTACTAGAGACTAAACATGATGCGACATATCTCAAGTATATATATATAATACATGAATACCTGACATTCGTTGCTATGCCAAGTGAAGAAAAAAAAATTTTACCTGTACCACTTTTATGGTTGCCTAGTACTTCACCATACTTAAAACTGAATGGTTTTATTTATGTAGCACTAGCCGTGCCCCGCGGCTTCGCCCGCTATTATCAAGTTAAAAAGTAGCCTATGTGTTAATCCTAGGTATTATCTATGTACATTCCAAATTTCATCAAAATCCGTTCAGCCGTTAAAGCGTGAAGAGGGAACAAACATACTTACACACACAGTTACAAATAAACTTTCGGATTTATAATATTAGTAGGATTAGCCATGCTAGGCAGAACTATAGTGATCATTTTAGAAAGGAACGTCTTACGTGGCGTAAGACGTTAATAATAAGGACAGGATAATTTCGTCGCTTCAGGCAGGGCTTGAGTAGCTCAGAGGTTAGAGCAATATGGCACTACAACAAAATTTTACCTTTCTAAATTTATTACTAAAAATTTAATGACTCAATTATCACCTCTTTCATGTTTAAGTTCGACTATTTTAAAATAAATAATGGTTTAAAAAAACTTAAAAAAACACGCTTTTATAGAAAATCTTGACTAAAAATAGAAAAATACATTTTAATAAATTTGAATTAAGAATAGTGTGAAAATTTTTAATGAATGTAAATTAAGAATAGTGTAAATAAGAATAAAAAATATTGTAAAAAAAAGCGTGGGGTGAGTGGTGTCAAAAGTTGTAAATATTTTATTGACAGATATGAGTAGGAGAATCATTTGATAATATCTTAAAAGCAGCCTACGCTTTTTTTACATTATTGGCTGTGGTTAAAAAAGGTGCTAGCATTGATGTATACATGCCCCTTAATATAAAAAGACAATATATTGATTTCTTAATTTCTTGTCCATTACTTGGGTTCATTGAACTCCTGTATTCATAACTAGTCTCTAGGCATATACATTACTTATACAGAAAATACTCCATTAAGACCTTATTATTCTTTTAGCGGTGGACGTAAACGGACGCGGTCTTCTCTACACTGGCATAACAGATTGTGCGCGAAAGATCACCAAAACCGAGGGTCTACTAGCGTTCTACAAAGGCATTGGTCCATCCTACTTGAGACAAGCGCCACACACGGTCCTGCTTCTAGTCTTCTGGGATATGCTTAAGGATCTACATAAAGGTTTCGACACACAAACGGTTGAAAAAGCGTAGTATTGTATGTTTTAATTTCAGTGGTACTCTTAAGTTGGCTGTCTAAGTATCAGAGAACTGATCGGTGTAGAAGTATTGATAAAGAAATTCAACCAATAGGATGCCGAGTTGAAACAGATGATGTGATTCCATCCAATGGGATCACGCCGTTGCGTTGGCGCGCTAACTCAATTCAAATAAATTTATTCCCGGAATTACTGCCGGAAAACCACATATACACGCTTAATGTTTTTCCGGGAGTTTTGCCACGAAAGTAAAAAAAATGGCGTTCTTGATTTTGTATTATTTTCCAAAATAATTCTTCGGGGGTAAATGTGTAAATGTAACAATGGTGGATTTTTAACCGTTAATACTTAGTGAACGTGCATGAGTGTAGGCAAATCATACAAATTTGAAAAACATGATTTCATTTCGGTCCAAAACTCTAATAGAAGTTCTAGTAAAGTTTCGACCATTTTTTAGAGCATGACTTGACTATGACGGACCTTGTCTCGTTTACTTGACTTTGACTATGACTTGTTAAGTTCCAGTAAAGTTTCTACTACTGTATTAGGGCATGACTTGACCGTGACTGTTTTACTTGAGTTTGACTTGTGACTAGGACTTCTAATATGACGTGTAATACACTTGAAATATTTTATTACTTGACACTGGCTGAATGCAAAAGATTGCGGAGCCAAACTTAAAAGAAAAAACATGTTTTCCCGCGTTTCACTTCTTTGTAAACACTCATGCTTATGTGACAATCATTTAGTGTTCGATTTACACATAAAGTAGACCGTCTATTTTTGTATGGAGTTTGGCCTAAATTGTTTAGCTACAAAAATATCTATTTTAGAAACGTTGCTTGTCTTTTAAATGAAAATCAATTAACTATTAGTAGGCCAGTAGACTAATTTGTACTATATAGTTATTGAATTGTTAATTAAATAGACATTAATCGCCACCAAAGATTTTTTAGTGCTATATAATTCGACGATACTAATTATTTAATAAGTGAGTATAAAAGTGATTTAAGTATGTATGAAACTATTTATATAAATGTTAAGTATTTTGTAAAGTTTGTTAAGTTTTTGTTAAGAGGGTTTATTCCTTTTGTCTTCTCTCTCGCTCGCACAATTCGATATTTTTAATAAATACAATTATATACGTGTGTTTTTGAAAATATTTTCATCTAACTATATGGACATTAATACAAGGATGTTTCAAACTTCTTTTTGCTATCATATCCTTCAATAAAATTAGAAAAAACTGAGTTTCCAAATTTCAATGTGATTTTCACGCTTTCTTCGTTTGACTTAAAGATATGAAAAACAATAGGTAGATTATAACATTCATTGTATTAATGTCCATATAGTTGGTTGAAAACATTTTCAAAAACACACGTAGCTGATTGTATTTATTAAAAATATCGAAATGTGCGAGCGTGAGAGAAGACAATTGGAATAAACCGTCTTAAATAGTTTATTTAATAGATGTGTCAGATTTTTTTTCGTAATGGTTAAAAATTATGTTTTATTCGTTTGTTTTCAAATTACTTTGTTTACTGTTTATTGTGCCAAAAACTTCAGCGCTTTGATATTTTAAATTTCTATTGATTTGTTAAATAAAAAAGAATGTCTAATTTTTTTTTATAATCTAACTGATGGACTAGTTAGATATTTTCAGGCATCTAGCCTGTTACTGTATTTCATAACATTATTTGTAACACAACTGTACCAAAACAATTTTTTTAGGGTATGACTTGACTATGACTAGACTTTGGGCTCTTTTACTTTGACTGTGATTTGTGACTAGGACGTATTATGAAATATATTTATTACATTTGAAATGTTTTATTGCTTGAAACTGGAAAAATGCACAAGAATGCGGAGCCAAAAAAACAGTACTAAAGTGTTACAAATACAAAACATAAATTATTTCATTCTATTCAAGAATCTACTGAATGTTAATTAGTTATAAGTGACTGATTACAGTCACTTATTACTAATTAACATTCAGTAGATTTGACCATTAGGTCACAAAATCGATTCAGTTTTATCTAAATAAAAAAAACGTTATTTCCACTAGTACTTACATGTAAGTAATTTTTTTTTTGTTTATAGCGTTATCATAAAATGATTTTTGATAACCTATATTATAGTAGTTGCTCCCCGCGGTTTCGCTCGCGTAAATAAAAAATAATCCTTTATAGAAATATTATCGAAAAACCCGTTGACTAAAAGGTGTGAAAAAATTAATATATTTATTGAAAAAAAAAACTAGAATATTTCCAATTTGTTAATAGTTATTCTGGTGTTATTTGATCGATTTTGTTTTATTTATATCGATATGTCATCTACCATTTTAAATGTATTTAGTTCCCTCTCGTACTTTTAGTGTGTGTTTTGTTTTTAATAAGATAACTTAGTTGTTTATCAATACAGAAAACGTATTGTTGTTACATTATTATCACAAATTATCCCAGTATTATTATAGTCATAGAATAAATACGCATTTGTAGAGTATGTAATATGTATATAATAACAGCATTTACATACATTTTAAATATGTAATAAACAAAACAGTATATCCATTGAGCTTGAATTTTAATCAAAATGTTAATTGGTGGTTGTTACTAAAATTACTGATGTTCCTGCTATGGGCTATACAAGAAACTGTAAACAACCTGTACTATAAGGTAGGGTAAGTATAAGCGTACCCAACTTATACATAAATAATTAAAATATGGCATAGTGACGCTATATTGGTTTCGTTGTTATTTATGATCTATTCCTTCTAATACCAAAAACTAATACCAAATTTGTTTGTCGTGATACATTTTCTATTCCTAACGAATACCAAATTTTAAATATTTAAATGAAGTACAATATCTATACCCAACAAATACCAAAACATAACTTTTGGTACAGTTACAGAAACAATTTTTAGATCAATCGAGAAAATAGGATTGAAGGATTGACTTTTATAAAGAGAAATGGTGGCTTGGTGCGGTTGAGAGCTGGTTACGAATATACAAATAAAAGAAAAAATAAATATGGATGGAAGGAATCATTGGAGATACGTGAATATTAAAGAATGCAGGGGACCTTTGCTATTAAAGGTGTATGTTACCACATATTTACGGAATTTGTTTTCTATACAAATCCAATAATCCGGCAGTTCCAATAATCAATGCAAAAAAATTGGGTACTGAATTACTGAGCGCCTACTGTACTTACATTATTTTTCGGTCCGTTAGTCTGTATTTTTTGGTCCCCCGCAGGATGGCAATATTTTCTATTAGAAAAATCATATCTCTGATTTATTTGTTACTAAATATTAAAAAAGAAGAAACATACAAACTTTATCCGAATTTTTGAAACAGAAAATCCTTAATTACTGAATTACCCTCAAAATGTTTGCATGCATTGCAAAAGTATTTTTATAACCGACTGTATCTCATACCATTTCACTTGTTTTAGGGGTTGTTTACGAGTGGTATTCGTTAGGAATAGAAAATAAATTACCATAGTACACAAATACCATTGGTATTAGTTTTTGGTATTAGAAAGGAATAGATCTTATTTATTTACCCAATATAAAAAAAACTTGAGACGTGTCATGGGACACCCGGATGGAACGAAGTTCAATTTCCGTCTAGCCCCCTTTCGCAACGCGCGATAAGGATTTCGTTCCAAAATTAAAAGAAACATGCAAAAACCAACATCACGCGGTGTTCCCAGGCGGTCACCCATCCAAGTACTGACCGCGCCCGACGTTGCTTAACTTCGGTGATCGGACGAGAACGTGGTATGGCTTACAACTAATAGCAAAAAGTGTCGTTACAACTTTTGGTCTTATTTTTTTCCGTCTAGCCAGGGGGTTCCTTATCGCGCGTTGCGAAAGGGTTCGCAACGCGCGATAAGGAACTTTCGTTCCAATAGATAATAATTTACATTCTTATTCTTTCAAGTACTCCCTGCCCGTTGCGCGCCGCTTTCTTCTTTAGGTATACTAATTATGTATAATAATTATATATATAATTCAACAAGCTCGAGAAAACGAAAATAACTTACTTAATATATGATATACGTAATTGCCATTACCTACTTAGTAATACAATAAATTAGTCACGTACTGTTTGTGTTTGTCGTATTTATTTGTAATATAGTTACAGTGTGTTATTTTAAAAATTAAGTTAAATAGTACAAAATATAAGTGTTTAATTTAGTAGGCTCATCATAATGTACCTTTTCCCCTAAATAATTAATGACGTGCTTACTCATTTTTTTTTTTAACTATCACGCACTGCTTTCATGTGTTTATGAGAAAACCGGGTTTTTTATCGCAAGAAGGTTAGTCAAGATAATTTTATTTTGAAAATAAAAGCGTGAAATGACCCGGTTTTCTTCTGAAGCAGTGCTTACTCATCTTAACGATTAATACTAATTATTAACTACAAATAACTTATAATTTGTAGTTTTTTTATACAAATTATTGAATATGTGTAACTATAAATTAATCAGCAGTCTGATTATTTTCTTGGTGTCTTTAAAATTCATCAGTATAGATTTACTTAATAAACTAGCTGCGCCCTGCGGTTTTACCCCCGTAGGTCAAAAACCCGCGGGAATTCCGGGATAAAAAGTAGCCTATGTGTTAATCCAGGTTATTAGCTACCACCATACCAAATTTCATCAAAATTGGTCCAGCCTTTGGAGCGTGAAGAAGTAACAAACACACTCACAAAATTTCGCCTTTATAATATTTGTGTGATAGTTAGGCATGAAATTAAGACAACGGACATCAGGCCGGAGGCAGCGTGTTCGAATAATAACTTAGTGATCTAAGAGCGTACATACAATCGCTTTATTAATGGTTAAGTATGACAGGATAAGTGAATCGGCATGTCGGAGAACCACAAAACTCTATGACATTCGTGCTGCGAAGGCGTGGAACTCATTGCCCTCGTCTTTGTTCCCCGAACGGTATTATAATCTGGGAGTCTTCAAGTCAGGAGTGAATAGGTATATCTTCGGCTGTATTATAAGCTATCCATCAGGTGATTAAATGCTTGTCAATCGATCATAAAAAAATATTCCAAGATAAGCTGAGCTCGCATGATAGATTGACTCTATCTTCTCTCCCTTTAAGTGATGTCCCGAGGCCTTACTGTGGCTCCGTGTAAGGTTTAACACGGAAGTTGTTTAAGAGAGATTATTATATGATCATAGCGGAAGACAATATTGTAAGTAGGAATTTATATGAAATATTAATGTTAATGTTCACTGAAAACACTTGTCAATTAAAAGTGACAATGTAATTGTATTATTGATATATACTTAAAATTATATAAGTATATATTTTATGTTGTATACGGCTTGGAAACACGTCGAAAATTTTGACTTACTTTGTAGTCGACTAGTTTCGGACAAATTTGTTCTTCACATATTTGTTTTCGACTACAAAGTAAGTCAACATTTTCGACGTGTTTCAAGCCGTATACAACATAATTATGTGTGTTCTAAGCAAGGGTATTGGGTTCGATTCCTGGCTTTACATACATACAACAGATCATATGATACATCTGGATCACGCATATCTGGAGTGAGGCAATTGAGAAGAACGGAGAAGCACTTGCTGTTTCTTTGGACGTATCGAAGGCCTTTGATAGGGTTTGGCACGATGGCCTTATTGGCAAGCTTCCTGCATACGGTTTACCCCTCAGCTTATGTGATTGGATATCAGACTTTCTGAGGAACAGATCGATACAAGTGGTTCTTGACGGCCGCTCATCAGATCGGATGGCAATTAATGCTGGTGTTCCTCAGGGGTCCGTTCTTTCCGCAACACTCTTCCTGCTGCACATAAATGACCTGTTGAAACCCGGTATCTTTGGGTACGCAGATGACAGCACTGTTGTTGAGAGATACTTATCTGATTCACGAGCTGGTGGCGCACAGATTCAGTCACAAAGAGAGGCAATGGTTGAACGCCTAAATTTGAACCTGCAGGCTGTTTCCGATTGGGGCGATGCCAATCTGGTCAAATTTAATGCATCGAAGACCCAGGCGTGTCTGTTCTCAACCAAAAAGAGCCCTTTTGAGCTTGCTCCATCTTTCCGGAATGTGTCGTTGCCGGTCACGAATCACCTTGAGCTTTTGGGTGTAACTTTGACGTCCAACCTAAACTTTGGCTCTTATATTGAATCCAAGGCTAAACTGGCTGCAAAGAAATTGGGAATCCTCAGCAAGGTGAAGCGGTATTTCACTCCTGGACAGCTTCTCAATCTCTACCAAGCTCAAGTCCGATCTTGTATGGAATACTGCAGTCACCTCTGGGACGGCTCAGCCAAGTACCAGCTTCAGGCTTTGGATTCAATTGAAAAGCGAGCTAAAAAGCTGATTGGCCATACTGAACTAGTTGAGAAAAGACTTCAGAGCCTCGAACATCGGCGCAAGGTAGCTAGCTTATGCGTGTTTTATAAGATACATTTCGGAGAGTGTGCGATGGAACTGCATGATTTGATTCCTCCAGCTCCCTTCCATCATGGGACAACAAGGCGTACTAAAACAAGACATCCTTTTATGGTGGATATTCCTCAGATTAGAACCAAGCGTTTTGCCTCTACTTTTATAATGCGAACTGCAAAGGAGTGGAATACTCTGCCTTCGTTCTTGTTTCCCGATAAGTATAACTTAGGCCTCTTCAAGTCAAGAGTGAATAGGTACCTTCTAGGCAAGCATGTCCCACCGTCGACCGCATCGTCGCTTTCCATCAGGTGAGATAGCGGTCAAATGCTAGCCTATTTGTCATAAAAAAAAAAAAAAAAAAAAAAAACATATATGTATACTAATATAAAAATTATACTAAATTTAAGTATACATACAAACCAATATAATTATGTAACCGACATTAATGTAATTATGTATCTGTTAACAGCTTTTGTCACATGTTTTTTTTATCTCAGTTTACTTACCTACTCATCGGTATTTTATAAGCTGACGTTAAGTTACTGTAGTATTATTTGATAATTTTAGATCGGCTTAGTGTTGTTAAAAGTTTGAAATAAATGGTAAAATATTGTTTTATTGCAGTGTTTATTTTCTCATATAAGTGATTTTTCAGATATCAGAAAAAATCTTTGTGTTGTCATGATTCAAATTCAATTTCAAATGTTTATTGCAATCTCTAATAGTCAGCACATGGTTTTAAAAGTTTACATTTCATTAGAGACCCTGTCGGGCACAACAATATTAGAGCAGAGGAGGACGTCTTATTATTGATTATAACATAATGCTCATGAGACGGCTCATATACATAGAAATTTTACAGAAAACATGCCTAAAGATCGATTAATTACAAACTAGCCGTGCCCCGCAGCTTCGCCCGCTATTATCAAGTTAAAAAGTAGCCTATGTGTTAATCCTAGGTATAAGCTATGTACATTCCAAATTTTATCCAAATCCGTTCACCCGTTAAAACGTGAAGAGGGAACAAACATACTTACACACAAACTTTCGGATTTATAATAGTAGAATATAGTAGGATAGGATAAGCTTATGTGGCATTCGTTTTCATATTTTTTTATACAGTACAGACTACTTACTTAACTACTGTAACAGAAATGATAAGGTTTCGTGCAAACCTGGTCATAGAAATAGAAATCATAGACTGATTATGAAAAGTATGCAATTTTTTACAAAATGTATAATAATAATCATCACTGGACACTGCGTGTTCAACTTTTATCTAAAATAGTGAAATAGGGCATTCCCCTTTCGTGACGAACGATAGAAATGAAACTTTTGTATTACAGGGATACATTTAAATTTTTGGTTGCAAGGTTGCGAATCAGAATACGAAGCCCTCCTATCAAAGCCCCTTCCATAATTAGTTTCACTTCAACAATACACATGGGTGTAGTTTTACAAATAGGAAAAATGTAATAAAAGGTCAAAAACGTGGGTATATTCTTTCCAAATCCAAATTTCAACATTGCAGTCACATTCTGACGTCACAAGATGGCTACCGAAATCAAAGAAATCAAGCACGTCGTCACAGACCTCCTGATGGGCGGCGTTTCTGCTATGTTCGCTACCATCTTCACCAACCCCATCGAGGTCGTGAAGACCAGGCTTCAGCTCCAGGGGGAACTGAAGAGCAGAGGGACCCACACGATGTTCTATAACAATGTTCCCCATGGTATATTCGTTATAGCCAAGACGGAAGGGCTGCAGGCTCTACAGAAAGGATTACCAGCTATGATGGGCTTCCAATTCTGCTTGAACAGTTTTAGGTAAGAAGCAGAACTTGGAGCTGTTCTGAATCTGATTAGTTACTATTTTTTATAAGCTTTTAGTTCCCGTCCCGTTGTCTATCTATTCGCCGGTCTGTAATCAAATCTTGCAAACTAAATTATAACCACTTCCTGATGTCCGATATGACTCAAATTTGGTGTAATTATATATCTTTGGTGACAATACCATTCAGACAATATCATGGAGCTAGTCTGAAAATGGAGACGGAAGAGGACCATAGGTACTTCTGAACTAAACAAGATAAACCCATCGAGTTTGGGCTCCTTCGTCTTGACAAGTTGAGAGTAGAACTCACTGCCCGCGTCTTTGTTTCCTGAACGGCTGTCTTCAAGTCAAGAGTGAATCTTGTAGGCAGAAATGCTACACCTTCAGCCGCATCATCAATTTCTATCAGGTGAGATAGCGGTCAAATGCTTGCCTATCAAGCATAAAAAAAACAGTTGTCTGATTTTATAACTTAAGTTTTATTTACAACTGGTAAAAGCTTGATTTTAAAAAACTTTTAAAGTATTTCTTGTTAATTTGAATAAAATGTAGTGGAATGTATTTTTTATTTGTTTCAGATTAGGCATATACAAGATAAGTGAACGCTATGGGTGGATCAACGATTCTAACGGTAAGTACCTAATATCACATATTCATCGCAACCGACACCTCGAGCCCCGGACTATTTGATATACTCATTTATTCATAACAGAAAATAGTTATATGTCAAGATGGAATACAAATTATTATAAAATAACATAAAAAAAATATTAAAAATAAATCCTAATTATAATAATACGTTGGCTACGGCTCTGCCATGCCTTACAAAGGTCCCGTAAGATAAAATAAATACTTGGATATAAATACATTACAAATAATATAACAATGTCAAAACAAGTAAAAACAAACAAAAATTAGAAAAAAATTTCTAATTATTAAACAGTTTTAAAAATATTTAACACAAATACTTTCACGTTCATTACCCCGCACTAAGTTCGTATACTATAAATTCTATTCCCTTTCGATGTCCCTTTCCAGGCCGCACTTCCCTAATAAAAGGCGCAATATCTGCGGGTTTCGGCGGAGCCCTCGGTTCCATCGCCGGCACTCCGTTCTACCTGGTGAAGACGCGGCTGCAGTCGCACGCGTCCAAAAACATCGCGGTCGGCCATCAGCACGTTCACACCGGCACAATGACGGCGTTGAGGGACATTTTAAAGAGAGAGGGTGTCAAAGGTACGGTTGTTTCTAGGCATGGAACATGTGATAAATCATATGAAAAGCATTATCATACGTCGAATAATAATATGCTACTTTTCATCGTCGCACTTGTTACTTTTCATCACATTGACAGATACAAATCATAAAAACACTCGATGAAATCAATGGAAAAATTCAGATTTCATAGTAGTTTCATATATATATATATAGTCACGTCTCTTTCTCATTGGGGTAGGCAGAGACCACATCTCTCCACCTGCTACGATCCTGACACATCATGACATCTTTCGCTTCTCCTACATTCATGAGTATTTTCATACATGTTCGTTGGTTGTGGGTACTTTTGAGCTGGCCAATCGTAATTTCCTATTGTGATGAATTTTAGAAGTTGGCGTGTTTCTGTGGATTATCACGCACGGCCGACGACCACGGACAGCCACGCACCGCACACAAGGCTCTTCCAACGGTGCGTGTCAGTCTGTGTGTCATGAGATTCGAAGGCATATTTACATTTCAAAATGCAAAGTCCTTTGAAGTTACCGACTCGCCGCGGATCGGACGCACCGCACCGGACGTGCCTGCGCTACCACGGACGATACTCTTCCCATGGTGCGTCGGTGAGGGCTGGTGCGTCCGTCCGCAGTATCACGCACCGTCGAAAGCCAGCTTTAGAAAGACCAAAAGATGCGTCGATAAATGATCGGTGTCCCGTACCAATGTTCCATTTCATATAGTAGCGTCATTCATCATATTTCATACTTCATTCAAGTAGCAACATAAAGAAAATGTGACAGTAAGTCAAGAATAATGGAAAATCAATTCATTGTGTAAAGTTGCAGATGAAATCACTGTGACGAAACTAAATAATTCCATCAAATAAAAATTTATTAAAAATAACAATCATTTCCATGTCTAGTCAGTTCTTGAGATTTCTTTATACTTCTAACATAAATAAAACTAAGGCCTGCATTAACAGCATCTCGAATCTACTTAAAATGTAAAACACGCAATACTACATCAACAACCCACTGGGTTTGAATCCTGGTAAGAGCATCATTTTCCATCCCAAGGGACATTGTGCGTCTGATTCGGGGTATGATTGTGTGTGTGATATGTAAATTTTTAATGTGTGATATATAAAACATACCCAATAGGTAATACGCATGATATTTTAAATAAACGCCTTCACACTCACAGCCCCACACTAAGTTCGATGACTTGTGTCGTGGGTACCAGAAATATCCATATCACACACAATCACAACCAGAAAACTCACGCACATTTTGAACAATTAAATTAAAATTAAAACGGAAATAAGCGTGTAATTTTAATTTAACAGAACTATTAACACAAATTTTCCTCGGGGAGGAAACTTCTGTTCCCGCGAAATCGAACCTACCCCTGATTCAGAACCATACGATAACTCAGTAACGACGACTCGGTTAGTACTCGTACGATATAAAGTATTTTTAAAGAGGAAGTTATCCATCCGTATCCATTCGGTAAGTTACCGAAACGTTCCGAATCAGAAGGCCGATACCCCTCGGCTACGTGTGCAATATATGTAGGTATATTCCGCGGCGTGTGGCCTCAGATCCCGCGCGGGGCCGTGGGCAGCAGCTCGCAGATCCTGAGCTTCACGTTCGCGAAGGAACAGCTCCGCTCACGCGGGCTGCTGGACCACCCGCTGCTGCTGTCCTTCGCGGGCGCCAGCCTCGGCGGCGTCGTCATGACCTTCTGCCTCAACCCCTTCGACGTCGTGGCCACGAGGCTGTCCAACCAACGTGAGTACTAGTTGTTGCAATTGTTAGTAGTGGTGTCGTTAGTAATGATGTTGATTGAAGTTGGAATAGTGGCGGAGATCTCTCCCTGCCGAGCGTGGTGGACGCCATGTTCGGCAGCGAGAGATCGTGGCAGGCGGTGGTCTCCTTCTGCGAAGCGGTGATGAAGCAGAAGGAGTGAGGTCAATCCCCGATTTGACCCGCTCCACTCACTGGTGGAGAGTCAGGGCTCCACTCCATCGGCTTGCACGGCCCCACACGTCTGGGGGATGGCCTTGGTAAGCATGGTCACCCCTCCAAGGGTGCAGTGGCCCGGTTTGTATCCGGACCTACCGTCGGGGGAAGATAGTGACTGCTAACTATCTTGCCCCACCTCGGCGAGGGCCTGCTCACGGGGGGTTTTTAGTGGGTTCGAGCCCCACACACCCCTTTCCTTCACCCCTTTCATTTTCATTCCCCCCCCCCACAAAAAAAACGAAAAAAAAAAGTTAATCAATTATAATTAGAGAGCCAGGGGCTCTTCAACAGCCTGCCTCACCCCAAACGTCTAGGAGGGTTGCTTTGGTGAGTTACTTCCATGAGCGCAGTGGCCCGGTTTGCATCTTCAGCCGCATCATCTCTTTATATCGAAGTGCTGCACAAATTCTTCCTTGTCGCGTATGAAAAAATCTATCGGGATATACTTTACCTACACCGTATGAAATACGGCGCTAATATTATAAAATTTTGCGCTCGCTCTTGAGCTTGCTAATATTTTTTTTCTGATTACGTTCTTTTTGTACTCAGAGAATGCTTGTGTTCTTGAGACCGTACTATAGTATAAAATATGATGCTCCGCATAGTCATAATCTGATTGATTATAATATATTGCAAATTATTCCCAATCCGTTCATAACGTTCCAGCTACTGACGCGAAGCACCGAGGCATGCTATACAAGGGCATGTCGGACTGTTTCGTCAAGATGTTCAGGACTGAAGGCTGGTATTCCTTCTACAAAGGCACGACAGCCAACTATCTGAGGCTCGGGCCCCACACAGTTCTGCTTCTGATGTGCTGGGACCAGCTCAGGATACTCGAGACGTACGTGAATACAAACGCACGGTATGAATAGAAGTATAATTAGGCCAATCGGAAGAGACGTACATCGATCATCTAACACCTATTTGCATTTGTATTAGACAGCGTCGTGTAGCGGAGTAGTTTACTTGTTTATAAGCAGTTTACGGGTCTTTGATTATTGCGTAAGTTTCACATCTGTGATAATAGGAGCGAAGCGAATCATCAGTCCTTGGTTGAAACTTCTGGAAGGTAGAACAATTAATTATACGACTCGCAAAGTTGTATAGATGTCCTAGCCATTACCGAAACTAATATATCTTCTAATGTACAATCAATGTATAATGTGAAGGACTACACAATGCACACAGAGTTAAGAGAAAAGCGAAAACGAGGGGTGTAATATTGTAGTAATTATAATATTGTACGTAATTAATTAAACGCAAGCAAAGCTTAAAAAAACCAACTTCATCGCTATTTTGGTTTTGGCTGGACTAATTTCGTAAAAATTTTATATAGGACCACCTCTGAAGTATAATCTACCAAACAAAAAACAATCATCAAAATCGATTCATAATTGGCGGAGATATCGCGTAACATACATACAAAAAAAATACACTGGAATTGAGAACCTGAAGTCGGTTGAAAATAAACTTAAATTTACTCAAAACAAAACATGTCGAATGCCTAACTGGTAAGTTAGTAACACCTTCGCTTTCAATAACTCTGTGCACAATAGAGACCACCCAGCACTGATAAAACTTTATTCGTTCAATAACTGCATAAAACACTTAATAAATATACAAATATTGATCTAGTATACTTAGGCGACGCCAGTATCTACTTAAAACTCCAAAACTGCTACAAAATCATTCATGAACGTTATGTACGGACACAGTCTATTGTGCTTTGTCAGACTTCACAAGAATCGAAACACTAAAAGAAAAAGTGACAAAGAGTTGTATTTGCCATATATTTGTACGATCCCGCACAAGAGAAGTGTTCTGCACTCTGCATCGTACTATAGCCAAAGATTTTAGTCTTTGGTACTAGCCGATCACAGGCTAACAGCGGAGACTGGAGACGCTGATTGGAGACTGCTGTGTACAGACTGCTCCTAATTATTACATTAACACCACACACACAACATTCACGACCAAAAGCGACCAATTTAGGACGCTTTGATAACAGTTGTTAACAAAACCGATGTGCACTTCCAGAAGTTATGGTTAAATTTGCTCCGCGCACGGTTTTTTTATATTTTATGGATTGTTTAAAGTTGTGACATGTACAATGTACGATATAGTTAAGCGTGTAAACATTGTTAATAAATTGTTATTTATTTTTAAGATAAACAAGCTAACAGACGGGTTGACGAGTAAATAAAATTATAAATCATTTATTGTGTGTGTTAATAATAATTATAATGTCAGATTCAGAAGGCAATACTCCTGGGCACGGCACGTATTGTCAGGAGGTTCCTCACTCTGCAGCACTGACCTACCGGTAGCTTGGGCCCTGCCCCGTTGCTGGTGGCATACTAGGTTTAGGTTATTTTTTTACAGTTTTCTTGATTTTGTTATATTGTATTGTTTATTACTTTTATAAACATATTGTAATAAAAACCTTAGCTTAAGAAAAAATAATAAATAAAGACAATTATAATAATTAAATGTATATATAAGGCACATTCTGTAGTATGTATTTTATATGGTAAATAGGCAAGCATTTGACCACTATCTCACCTGATGGAAAGTCATGATGTGGCCGAAGATGTGACATGCTAGCCTAGAGGATACCTATTCACTCTTGATTTGAAGACTCCCAGATTATAATAGAGCGTAAGGTACTACACTAGCACTGGTACACATACACATACACTAGCCTATTCTGATAAACTTATTATAATTTACTAATTTGTAAATTATTATATGTAATTGTTTTTTTTAGAGGCAATGCCGCCCACATGATGGTAACGCTACCCACTGGTAGTGGGCTTGAACGAGTTACCTATAAGCTCGATGACTTGTAACTTGGGTCTTTGCTGTATAGTCTTAGGAAATTCAATATATGTACCAATTTATTTACCAATTTATTTTAAGGGGCTAAATAGGAATAAATTAAATTACAAATAATTATGACAAAATACATTTTATTACAAAAATCGCATAAAAATGTCGCATATATTAGTCAATAATAATTTGAATTAACCGTTACAAATTAAAATCGATCAAAATTATTAATACTTATAACGCCTGAAATTTTGTTCATCTAAAAATACAGGACGCAATCAATTTTACATGTTCTTGAATAAACAAACAGAAATTTTTCTAAAATACAACCTACAGTTAAATAATCGCCTTTATATCTATAGTCTTAGAGACCTAAAACACACACGGATATTCTACTTAAAAACAGTCTTACTTATACACTTTTAACATCTCCCTTTATGAAGAAACACAATTTGAGCGCTTTCGAAACTTTTGACGTGATAACGTCTTATAAATCAATGAACACCGGCTGCACGCACGAAAAAGTGTCACGTTCCGCCTGAGCCGAGCGTGCAAGCGAGAGCGCGGAACAAGCGATAGAGGCACGATCGGCCCGAGCGTCGGCTTGGACACATTTATCTCTCTTCTCGCGTGACGTCAGAGCAATTAGAATAGTTCTGCTACTTGAACGTTTTGTTATTACCAAAATAATGATAATTCATTGATAATAATTCAATTCATATAAGTATGCATTTTTTCATCAATGTTTCTTTATGACGTTATCCCGTAAAACTATCGTCTGTAAACCGACTTTACAGACAACCAATTTTTTTTATAGCTCCAGAATTAACTTGACCCTATTTCTCATTTGAAGGCATTACAGGTGAGTTTAGTATATTAGTGGTGCATTCGGAGCCTCTTCTTTCTGCCTCTTCGCTCTGGCTGCTACCATTCGCTCTAGTCCGATCGGTTAGCGCAAGTTGAAACCCTCACCTCTCGTAAATTAAAGTAAGTACATTTCCGACTTTGCTTCCTGTATCTTTGGACTTCTAATAACCTTACCTTATGTTTGTACTTGAATCATATTGCTTTTGGAAGTGACAGTTTCCAAACAGTATATGACAATGATAACAGACTTTTTCCAAAATGATAAAAAAATACTCTTACATTAAATTCACACCGTTAAATATAGTCAATTACAAAAAAAGAGAATAAAAATTTCTACTTAATAAACAAAATTCCACCTATTTTAAGAGCTATGTTAATATAACGTAGAGATCTTCAATAACATGACCGCACCTAAAGAAAGAACAGAGTGGTTACAATAGTGTTAGGACTCTCCGATCGAGCACCCGTTTAGCTTTCGCTCCAAAACTCCGATGGAAGTTCTAGTGAAGTCTCTCTACCACTTTACTAGGGCATAACTGACTGCTTTACTTAAGCGTCTATATCAATAATAATATGATTCATGAATAATAAAACGCAAGCAAAGCTTAAAAAAAACCGAATTCACCGCTTTATCTTCGGAACTTTGATCAGATTGGATGTACTAAACACGCAAAAACTAGGTCAGATCTTGATCAAATTTAAATGGGACCAATTGAAAAGCAACATCTTTCAAACAAAAAAATATCAAAATCGGTTCACGTGGAACTCATTTTATCACACATAAAAAAAAATACAGTCGACTTGAGTACCTCCTCCTTTTTTGTGAAGTCGGTAGAAAAACCGACTTCACCGCTTTATCTTCGGCGCTTTGATAAGATTAGATCTACTAAACACGCATTAATGACGATATTTCAAGAACTACTTACTGGTCAGATCTTGATCAAATTAAAATAGGACCAATTGGAAAGCAACATCTTCCAAACAAAAAAAAAAACAAAATCGGTTCACGTACGGAACGAAGATATGAGGTAACACACATAAAAAAAAATAGCGGGTCTAGTTATTGTAGAAGTAGCTCTCTTTTAACACAAAAAAATAGCTAAAAAAAACTTATGTATTTGTACACACACCACATGGGCATGGTTGTCAATTAATACCTCCTAGCGATTTTTATACAAGCTTTTATTTAGCTTTTGCCTGTCATGGTGTCTGCCTGTAATCATATCTTGCAAGTTATATTTGACCTACTTTCAGATGTCGATTGAGTTGATGTTGAATACATTTTTTAAATGTAAATCGAATGAAAATGCAATTTTATTATGACATGGAGCTTATCGATAAAGCCAGTTTCATTAGCTAAAGTAGAATTAAAACATATACTTATAAGAGAAGGAGTGGTGTCTATTCACTGGTGTGAAACAACTGGTGGGGGTGATGGGAAAAATATAAAGTAAAGTCTCTTTCTCCCCACTACGTTTAGCGTTTAATTATTTGCTATTGAGGAGAAAGGTAATAATAAAAAACGTATTCTCTATATCCCCACCACGCAGTATATTGCTAAATATTAACTATTAAATTATACCTATTATACATAATACATGCTATAGGAAATATTCATGAGATTTAAATATTGGTTAATTATTTTTTTTATCTTTATAGATATTTCTTTTCTCTTTATAGATATTTATTCGACGTTTTTCTGTGACGTCCATGGTCCAATCATGGCTTCCGTTAAAGTAAATAGACCAATCATTTACTTCAATAATATGGAAATGACGACACGAACCAATCTAATCAATAGCGTATCTTTAGCAATTTTGAATTTTCCGTGCGTTTTTGTTACTTTCATTCATTAAAAAGCATTTAAATCAGGAAATAATATTGTTTATGTAAAATTCTATAGCTATAAAGATTAAAAAAAACTTAAGCTATATTTAAACACATGTATATTCCCTATCAGAGACATTGTTTAACAACGTGTTCATTGAGCGTTTGGTTACCTGACCACTACAACCGTATTCCGTCCGACTTTATCTTCGCGAGACCTAGGTTCGATTCCTGATAAGACAATTTTCCTTAGTTTGGGAAGTTTGTCCCTCTGATTCCGGGTGTTGTGTTGTGAATGTTTACTCCACTAGCATCGAACTTAGTGCGGGGCTACGAGTGTGAAAGCTTTTATGTGAGTTACAGTTTCCGCACCGTTTAACAAATTTATCACTCATTCTTAAACTACCGACGTTTTTTCTCACTCACTCATTCGACTCAAAAAAGAAAAATCCTCTTTTACCCTTTCTTCCCCGCGCTTGGCTGTCATGGCGCAAGCTAAGTAAGATGCTCTGCGAAAAATCAAAAAATAGATAAAGGAACCGACCGCGGCCGCGAGTGTGTTCCAAACATCAACAAGACTGAGAAATGACCTCATATAAAAGTGAAGTGGAAATTCATTACAGCGAAGGAATGAATTCCTCACCCCTATTGCATATCTCTTTTTCTGAATTAATAAAAAATTAACCTTATTTCTTAGTAGTTCTGTCATTTTCAAATTGAAACCGTTCTCAACATAGATATTAGGGGGTCTGATCCCCCTCCACGAGTGAGAAAAAGGAGGGGACGTACGTGTCCCCTCCTTTTTCTCACTCAGAGGTCAGATTACAATTTTATCCTTGGGTGGGGTGAATGGGAAACTTGTAACGCCCACCCTCCGCACGTTCTTAAATAAATAAACAATGTTTCACACCATAAAGTGCCGCATGTAGTAGCGCCATCTAGTTCGAGGAGGTACAACTTCATCAAAGCTGCTCGCGTTCCAAAGGTCTGGATCGGAACCCGTGGCTGCAGAGCTGTGCCACCTGGGACGGAGTTTTGCCGCGAGTTTCTGGGAAATATATCCTGCAAGCAGACAATGTTCTTATTTATGAACTGACCCTTGGCTTAATTGGGTGCGCGTTCGTCTTCTAAGCACGGGTACCGGGTTCGAACCCTCCCCAAGGAAAATTTTTGGTTCTGGTTGTGATGTGAATGTTTCCGGCAGCCACGACACAAGTCATCGAACTTAGTGCGGGGCTGTGAGTGTGAAATGTTGTGTTATTATTTTTTATGATTAACTATTTTTATTTCATGATTTATGTACGAATACGATTTAAAGATACTTGAAATACTTGAAACCCAGATGGCGCAGTGGACAGGTGTCCGCCCTCTGCGCCGTGGGTTCTGGGTTCGATTCCCGGCAGGAGCACAAATTCCTTCCCAAGGGATGTCCGGCACCCACGATACAAGTCTTTGAACTTAGTGTGGGGCTGTGAGTGTAAATGCGTTTGTTAAGTTTGATTTGTCACACTAGTATTATAAATGTGTGTGTAAATGAGTGTTTGTTTTCTCTTCACGCCGTAACGGCTGAAGGGATTTGGATGATACTAAAAAAATTACATAGACTATACCTAAGATTAACACATATAGGCTTATTTTTAATTGACACACACGAGCCAGGCCGCGGTTTATAGTTAGTAAAAAAAAAGGGAGTAGTACTGACTTGAGGAACACGAAGAGCATGGCAGTGAGTGCCGCGAACACAAGGAACGAGTAGAGGCCGAGCGTGTCCCGCATGGTGGGAAACAACATGCCCACGAGGAAGTTCCCACCCCAGTTGGCCAGCGAGCCCCACGACATGCCCGCAGGACGGGGACCCACTTCCAGCAGCTCTGGAACATGGAGATTGTACAGATGAGCCTTGCGTTACTGGACGTTTGCCTTCTAAGCAGGGGTATCGGGTTCGATTCCCGGCAGGAACACAAGTTTTCTCCCCAAGGAAAATTTGTATTTTGGTTCTGGTTGTGATTGTGTAATGTGCATGTTTCCGGCACCCACGACCCAAGTCATTGAAGTTAGTGTGGGGCTGTGAGTGTGAAAGCGTTTATGTTTATTACGGGTCGTGGACAAACATTTTCTTATTCTAGTAATAGCGTAGGAAAGCATTTGACCACTATCTCACCTGATGGAGTGAAGATGAAGCATGCTTTCCTAGAAGATACCTATTCACTCTTGACTTGAAGACTCCCAGATTATACAGTTCAGGGAACAAAGACGCGGGCAATGAGTTCTACTCCTTCGCTGTGCTGATGATAAACGTAGAAGCAAAACGCTGAGAGCGAACTGGAGGAATGTTAACCATATACGGATAAAGAAACAGGCATACTTACCATGCTTTCGCTTTACATATTTGAAAATATGCATGTCGCAAAAATATTGGTAAATATAAATTAAGAAGCGACGCACACAATCTTAATACTAGATATAAGCATAAAATTACAGTGCGCGCATTTAGATTAAGCAAAACGAATAAATCTTTACGGGGTTAAATTTTACAATAAAATTCCTAAAATCGTAACTGAATTACCACTGGGAAAGTTCAAATCAATCATAAAACGGGCATTAATTAAGAAAGCTTATAAAACGATCGACTACATTAATGACAAGGATGCATGGAGGCAAACTGCACAAGCGCTTTCTAGCGACTACATAATTTACAGACGTATCAAGGTTAATATAATTAATGTATTATTGTTTAAGAATTATTTCAAAAAAATATTTAAAAACGCGTCGCGTGCGAATCTGGCAGTAGCGTCATTAACTTTCATGAGTGCCTCTTTGGGGCCCATGTGAATAAACGATTTTGTTTTGTTGTTAGATGGTAAAACCGGCATGGGGAGAATTAACTCGTATAATTCCTGCGCAGTCTCCAAAATATTTATATATATATTTATGTATATGATTGTTTTTTGATGGATAATCTTACCCGATGCAATGAAGTAAGGTATAGGGCCGAGCCCGAACCCATAGCAGAATACATACAGAAACACGGCCACCATACAAACGTAGGGCATCCACGAAACAACTTCCTGAAAATAAATTAATATACAATACAATACAACAATTACTCTTTATTGACACCAAAAGATAAATACAGCTTACAGAGAAATTTATAAAATAAAGGTACAATGGGCGGTCTTATCGCTTAGAGCGACTCCAGACAACCTTTGGATGGAAATATAAACGAAAAGTGAAAGTAGGGACTTTATTGATAAGAAAAAAACTAAAAAACGCGCTTTTGTTGATAGCCGAACTAAATAGAATCTCTTATCCTGAAGATCCTGGTCAGGATAATAGGACCAACAAATATCATCGGTCCTTGATAAGTGTTTCGCTTCTACGTTCATCATCCGTACGGCGAAGGAGTGGAACTCATTACCTGTGTCTTTGTTCCCCGAGGGTTTTAATTTGGGAGTTTTTAAACCAAGAGTGAATAGGTATCTTCTAGACAAACATCATGTCACATCTTCGGCCGCAACATCACTTTCGATCAGGTGGTATAGTGGTCAAATGTTTGTCTATGCATAAAAAATGAGTGCAAAGTAACAAATTAATCTGGCGTTTCGAAGGGGGTGAAAATCATGTTCGAAGATTTCATTACATACAAACAAACGTACATATAGTAAGCGCCACGAAAGATGAGACATGACAAACCACGTAGTTTGACTTGATTTCGTAATAAATATTGTTATTTTTTAGAAAGAAAGAAGAAAGAAAATATATTTATTTGTGACAATAAACACCTAACATCAATAAAATAGAAAATAAAATAAATAGTTATACATAAAAAATAATTGGTGCCATTGCCACAAATCGGTTCCAACTCAGCATAAGTGTTGATCAAAAGATCAGCGCTGGTCTTCCGTTGGGACCGGATTTGTTGTGACGACACGGACTACTTACAACAACACAAACGACTCACAATAAAACAATGATAATCATAATTTAAGTAACAAAATTACAACAAAAAACAAAAACAAATACATTAATAACTAGTACATTTACAATGACAATATTATTAAATTCTAATGCAATACTCTATTCGTTCTAATATATTATTGCTAATTTGCTATACACATAATTCCGAATGTCATCGAAAATGCCTGAATTAGAATGATATATGAAGTAATAAAATATTACTATTCATTTATTGATCAGACAATTAACAGAATGAAATACACATTATGGATAGCTATTTCTACTGTGGCTCGTCAAGTCTCATCTTTCGTGGCGCGTATTATACCAACCTAATAAAAGGACGCTAACATATTAAATATTCCTGAGGTTTTTATACAACACTAGCGAAAATAATTTTATATTAAGTTTATGTATTATATTTTCATATACACATATATATATTCTTAAAATTAATTTTAGATTTCTGAACCTTTTCTTTATTGTATAGCTTCATTTATTGCACGCCGACATATCTCCTGAAATAGCAGGATGACTGGCAGAAAATGCTGTAGCATTAAGTCCTCGTATGTGCATAGTATTTGTGCATGAAGTTTTTAAATAAATAAATAGCGACCCGCCTCGGCTTCTCGTGGTGGAATAAAAAACATTATTTATCAGATCGAATTGTGAATGAAACTGAAACATACTTGAATCCACATGAACACTAAAAATTGTATCTATATAGGACTAATATATAAATATATATATATTTCGATATAAATTTCATTTACATATATTTTCTTTATCCCTGATTGATGCACGCCTCATTTCATTGTCCACTGGATGACTGGTAGAGATAGCTTTTAGCATTAAGTCTTCCTTTTGTACACTTTTTACTGTGCAATAAAATATCAAATAAATAAATAATAATGAACATCACAGCTGCTCATTGAGTCCACTCAACGCTGCGGTTTCACTTGCTAGCTCCGAATATAGTCCGTCCTATGAGAATGTAGGACTAACGCTCCAACGTACCATGAACTTCATAGCGAGCGCGAGCGCGGCGAGCATGACAGCGGCGGAGAGCGTGGAGGCGAGCACGAGCGGGCGGCGGCCGTGCCGGGGCAGCAAGCGGAGCATCACGAGCGCCGTGCACACGTTGATGAACCCGCACCCGATGGTCGCGTACTGCGCGCTCGCAGCCGACAGACCCGCTTGCGTGAATATATTTTGCGAGTAGTAGAACACCTGTTGGAGATACGGGATTTGTGTGACATTTCAATATAGGTATGATATTATATTGATTAATTTAGAAAGGAAAATTAAAAAAAAAACTGTTTCGGTATATAACAAGGAAAGGATAATTTCGTCGCTTCAGGCGCGGCTTGAGTAGCTCAGCGGTTAGAGCAATAGGGCATGACACCCTATGGCGAGTTCAAACCCCGCCTCAAGCGATAATTTTTCCTTTCTACATTTATGAATATAGTTCTGCCTAGCATGGCTAATGCTTTATAAACAAAATCAAAAGTGGGGTATTTATCTACGCATTTTATTTAGGGCGTTTTTAATTTTGCGGTCCGTTTCTAAAAATAATGTAAGATTAAACATTTAAGTCCATTATTTACTGTAAGCTGAGCTAAGTAAGACGCAACTTTCTTTACCGCATTGATCTCGCTGGTCTGCTGTCCCGCTTACATGCCACACGCCAATAGCAACGGCAACAGCAACTGTCGCGATCGCAGCACAAGTTACAACTTTCCTTACCGCATTGATCCCGCAGGTCTATTGCCCCGCCTGCACACTACATGCCAGTAGCAACGACAACAGTAACTGTCGCAATCGCAGCACAGATTGCAACTTTCCTTACCGCATTGATCCCGCTGGTCTGTTGTCCCGCCTGCATGCTACACGCTAGTAGCAACGGCAACAACAACCGTCGCGATCCCAGCACGCGGCACATGTTCCAACTCTGTTCGGTCGCCGCCTGGCTGGCTGCCACTTCCTCGCTGAGTAACTGTATATCTTCTAAGAGGAGGCTGGAAGACACTCCTCGGAGACGGCTCAGCTCTGAAAGATGTTCGATTGAGTTTAGCCGCGAAGTGATAAAATGGCGTCGTTGGTTTTGTATAGGTCTAAAACTTGTGGTTCTTTGAGTGGTAATGTGTAATAATGTTCGATTATTAATCGTTAATACTTAGTGAACGTGCATAAGTGTAGGCAAATCATACCAAGTTGAAAAACGTAATTTTTGATTATGCTCCAAAACTCCAATAAAAGTTCTAGTAACTTTTTTGCATGCTAGTTGCATGCTAGTTTTTGCATGTAGTAGTAACGTTTTTTTATTAAGATTTTTTTTACGTTTTTTTTAAAGTAAGATGTAAATAAAATAAATAGAAAATACTGCTTAAGTGATTTAACTTAATTTTTAATTAACTTGTGTAATTATCGAAATATCCTGCGCACACTCACTTATAATTTTTAAATGAATAACTCACCTTTCAAAGCAATTTCTTCATTTCTCCTAATTACATAAACATACTTAGGGCTCTCAGGCAATATAAACAACAGTGGTATACAAATAATGACTAGAATCGCGTAGACGGATAGTAGGTAAGGCCAGTGGTCTGCTTTACCTGAAAAAAAAAATAGCCATGATGAAAAAAAGTTTGCGAAGACATGGGACCACATCTGAAGTATAATCTACCAAACAAAAAAAAACTTCAAAATATATTCATACTTGGCGGAGATATCGTTACAACAAAAACATACAGACGAATTGAGAACCTCCTTTTTTGAAGTCGGTTAAAAATACAGCTCATTCAATCTGACATCTATAGTTTAATTGTTTTAGTATTTAATTATTGTTTTTTTTTATATGACATTATACATATTTATTATTTAAGTAGAACTTATAATTTGTCATTTGAATTTTTATTTTTATTAATGTGTACACCAGATAAATAATGGATCTTAACCTGAAATAAATGATTTTAATTTTTTTAATAATTAGTGCAATGATACGATATCATTAATTTATAACAGATTAGAAGAGAAGCTAAACAGAAAATATGCATAACAAAAAACATTCATAAACATTACATTTCATAAAAAATAAATTAAAAAAATGCATTCAGGTTTGGACAATTTCAAAAGCGGCCAATTTCACGTTCATTCTGTCCACGACAATCATGGCTGCCGTATATTCGGCCAATCATTGACGTCAAAAGCGCGAACATTTATTACGTAATGAAAAAAAACGGCCGAATCACGGTAGAAACACTTTTTTTTTCTAAATGAAAACTTGTGTTGTGAATTTTAAGTGTGATGTAAGTGCTTCCAGTATCCACGATACAAGGCTTTGAACTTAGGTGCTAAAATAAAGGGTTTCCATAATTATTTAAAACTCACCCAACAAGAAGTTAAGTCCCATGACTTGTCCCACTAATACTCCCACATTGACCCCCATGGGACAAAATGCGCCCATGGCTCCAGTCAGGGTCAAAGGAGCTAACTCAGTCAGGTACATTGGCACTATGCTTGTTGTTAGGCCTGGAAGGAACGACAGTATAGTGTAAAACAAGTGTAATGAACAAAGATTATGAAGTCACAACAAGTAGCCAGTGTAAGTCAGTGTATGTAATGAACAATAATGTAACAGTGAGCGCCGTGAACTTCCGTCGTGAACTCGCCTGATGATGGGGATCGGACATCCCCGAAACCTAGGTCGCAAGAGTCGACCTTAAATCGTGAGTCTAGCCGTTTCATTTATATAAAATAATAATGTAATCATAAACAGTAGCGAGTGCAAGCAATGACCAATGATAATATAATCAAAACAAGTAGCGAGTGTAAAGTAAGTGTACGCAATTATAATGGAATGAAAACAAGTAACGAGTATGTAGTGAGGTTATGTGATGACCAAAGATAATATAATCACAACGATTAGCGAGTGATAAGTGAGTGTATAGACCATAGATAATTTAATCACAACAAGAAGCAAGTGTAAAGTGAGTTTACTTAATGACCAATAATGTAATTAAAACAAGTAGCGAGTGTAAAATGAGTGTACGCGATGTCCAACGGCAATAAAATCCTTATGTTTTAGCAATTATTTTTGAAATGGGAGAACCGATAAATTTTTTTTCGTTAGATCGAAAGTGTTATTAAAATAAATAAATTGAAAATATTCTTTTAATAAATATCTCTTGTGACTCTTGTGACATAGGTGCTTCGTAAAATAGATATAATAATAATTTCAAACGCAAGACGTAATTTCAAATGAAGTGTCAATTATGTAGCTACTAGCCGTGCCTCTCGGCTCCGCCCGGCGGCTCCGCCCGCTATTATCAAGCTATAAAGTAGCCTATGTGTTCATCCTAGGTATAAGCTATGAATAATTCAAATTTCATCCAAATCCGTTCAGCCGTTAAAGCGTAAAGAGGGAAAAAACATACTTACACACTTGTAGACTTACACATAAACTTTCGGATTTATAATATTAGTAGGATCACCTTCTCACGATTGCCCTCTCTCTTGCTCCGGAACCATTGTCGCTAGTAGTTGTGTATGAGTTGAACTCCAATAAATCCTTATAATAATATAATTTTTCATCATTTTACAACCCTAATCCTCCAATATCATTATTAACATGATGATGGCCTCATTACCTCCAGAGAGGCCGACTAGAAGACGCCCCAAGATGAGCATCTCGACCGAGTTGGCCTCACGAGACAGAAGAAACAGAAGGGCGCCCGCTACAGACAGCAGGCTGGTTACTATAGTTGCCATTTTCCTGAAAAGATAATGATGGCGCTGGTCTATATCGAGCAATTCAAAATTTTATCACATTTTTTAAAATTGTACCTAGGCCGGTAACTATGTATATCACACTGTCGAAATATTAGAAACTCGAAACAAACGAAATATATGGTTATAATATACCATCTCGTTACTGACACAAACATATATAGGTATACCGTAGTATCACTTGATTGTATTGACGGATATATTTACGGAATAGTTAGAAGAATATACAATGAACTACAAACTCATATTTTGAACACCGACAATACATTTATATATATTTGAAGAGCAGATATATGTCAATGTGAGCATTTTGAATTAAGACTTTTGTGGCGGTCACGCGTGATTTGATTTTTTATTTTTTTATCCAAATTTCTTAAAAAACTCCACTAAAAAAAAACAAGCTTAAGTCCTCCTTTACAAAAAAAGAAATGTATTTTGCGTTTCGATATATTTCCCTTTTATTATTATATGATATTATTTGTCAGGTTTTGTTATGAATGCTGAGAATAACGGTTACAAAGTTATGCATTTATAAGGCATTAAAATTATGATATCATACCCTTAAACGCAAATTGTTCTCTTTTTTTTGCAACGAAAGCATATAAATCAATTTAAAATATCTAAGAATTAAGGAAACGTCACCAGATTTTTTTAAATAAGTCTACTAACATGCATACATATACTCGATCATATCATACGGCATAGTCTTATGGGGAGCAGCGGCCGGCTCTGAAAGGGAACTTAAACTAAAAAGTGCTAAAAGGACATTAATGGGAATTACCTACATAGATTCTTGTCGAGAGGATTTTCAGATGTTGCAAATATTAACCTCAGTCTCTCAGTATATACTAGATTCTCTAATATGTCCGAACGAATATACATAGGTATAAGTTAAGAGTGACTAAATCCAGTAAGCGAAATCCAAGGAAAAGAGCAATATTAGAACCTAAATATCATGGGTTGCGTATGCTCAACAAATTATCTGTCATCATCAGTTAAAATCAAGATACAATAATCAAATATTTATAACTTTAAAATTATTGGAAAAAAACTGTATAGTATATACTTGAAACGCAAGCAAAGTTTAAAAAAACCAACCCCACCGCTTATATTTTGGTTTTGGCTCGATCGATTTCGATAAAATTTATATGGGACCACCTCTGAAGTATAATCTACCAAACAAAAAATTCATCAAAATCGTTTCATAATCGGCAGAAACATGGCGTAACATACATACAAAAAATATATAATAATATGTCGAATGGAGAACCTCCTTTTTTGAAGTAGGTTCAAATAATACCTTGACAGCACACTATTTATCAGACGTTATTTTATTTACATTTATTATTTTAACGCCCCTTTACAGCGAAAAACTAAATGACTATTATTATTTTTTATTACCCATGTAATATTAACTTTAAAAACGATCTAAGATGACATAGTTAAAAGAATTATTTTGCAAATCATGTGAAATTGTATGATGAGACTCATGTGAATCATGATGACTGAACATACATTTCTTATATGAGTTTTTTGCGTTTCTTATGATTAATAAAGATAATAAGGAATATGCGTTTTTATGATTTTATTAGATTATTTAGGTTAATACATTGACGGGAAAAAACCATATATATATCATAGATTCAAAATCAGAAACAAAATAAATATACTTTCACTTATCAAAACAAATACTTAAAAATGTAAATAGGGTCGGGCGATTTTAAATGCTACAATTTTGACGTTTTTTCTGTGACGTCCGCGACCAATCATGGCTGCCGTAAAGGAATAATGACCAACAATTGACATCAAAAATGTGTAAACTGAATCAGTGTACCCAATAGCGTGCACTTTGCTATTTTTAATTTCTACAGATTTTTATTTTCATTGCTCTTTATTCATTACAATTCCTAAATTAAAAAGCATTTATATTAAAAAAAGTATCTCAGTGGTTAGAGCAATAATAGGGCATGGATCAATCGCCGCGTCGCAAGCGATAATGTTTCCTTCCTAAATTTACTATTTAAGTTCTGCCTAGCATGGCTAATAAAAAACAAAATAAAATCAATCATAAAAAGTAAAACAAAATCAATTAGGAACTCTTTTGGCAAATAATAAATGAGGTAAGGCTTAATATTTTATAAAGACTGTATACCGTAAATAAAAGTTGAATGATTATTTATCTACCTATATAATAATGGCATTATCACCAAATTACTTTATTGAGAAAATAAAACCAATATCAGTAAGTTATTGTGACTTTCAATATTTCACAAATGACAAGCTTTTTTTATAGCAAATGATAATATTGCTTAAGAAATTACATTTCTACAGCATAAGAGATAACATTTAAGTATGTATAAATATACCTTAATATATATTTTATTTTCTCATAACTTGTATTTATACCCCCGTTTCACCGAATTATTGAAAATCTTCTTCATCCAAAGGTTGTCTGGAAGAGATCGCTTTTAGCGATAAGACCGCCGATTGTACATTTTAATTTAAGTTTTAAAATGTTTTGTAAGTGATTTATGTTAGGTGTGACAATAAAGCGTTATCTATCTAATAGATTCCAGCTAACTAGCATATTATCTGGAATTAATATTAATACTAAACGTGAGGGAATATATAACTCAGGACTTCTATCAGTCATCTATGGAGTGCCTCAAGGAAACGTATTAGGCCCGCAATTGTTTAAAATCTATATTAATTATTTGTCAAAGTATACAAACCGTTTCATGTTTTTGCTGATGACAGTACAGTACCAAAGGGTCATTATGTAAATAATATCAATTATTGTTTGGGGTCAACTGTACGTTTGGTTGAATAAAGTAAAGTTAAAAATAAATCTCTGATTCTTAATGAAATTTTATTTACGGCAATACAAACAATCGATGAAAGCATAACAAAAATGTATGCATATTCCCTATTGATTTTTATTTGTACAGAAGTAAGCCATATTTACCTGCCAAGATTGTTGGCCATTACAGCACCAAGTATGGAGCCCGTACATCCCCCGACTATGAAGATGGACACCACACACGACCAGAGAAACTCCAGCCATCTCTCTTCTAGCACCACGTCGTATCGGGTCGAAAGGCTCTCGTTGCACCACGCTTTTATCACCTAGGGAATCAATCAAAAACGTTATTCACACGGGCCCCAAAGAGGCACTCATGAAAGTTAACGATTCTATAGCTAAGGTCTATTGTCACAGCTTCGCTCCCATACCCTACGCTCCGCTATAGTGGACGGGCAACCTAAAGATGGATCAATTTATTTGAACCAACAAGTTTACATTATAGAAATAACCTTGTTTACTAGAGGAATGAACAAACATCCTTGTACCTCTGTATCTAATTGAAAGGGCCAAACCAACTACAAATTTATTATAAATTGTTCAAGTATCCAATATGAGTTAATTCTACCATGCCCCTTTTACCATGTAACAACAAGACAAACTGTCAAACGTCATCCATTTATGGTTGACATACACCCAGTTAGCTCGAAGCGTTTCGCTTCTACGTTCATCATCCGTACGGCGAAGGAGTGGAACGCATTACCTGCGTCTTTGTTCCTCGAGAGGTATAATTTGGGAGTTTTCAAGTCAAGAGAATAGGTATCTTCTAGACAAACATGTCACATGTTCGGCCGCATCATCACTTTCTATTAGGTAAGAATGTAGTCAAATGTTTGTCTATACAGCATAAAAAATATATATACAAGTCTGCTACGTTTTCAGACGTATGTGGCTATTTTGTAAATAGTTATTACCTATTCTGAAATACGTAGGTAATTAAACAAAGATGGGAAGGTCAAGGTCTAACAATTCTACTCCTGTTGCCCGAACGTGTGCCAGAATTAAGCCAAGATAGGCAAACCTGTGACCACCATCTGATTGTAAATGACGATTGTCTGGTTGTTGAATGTTGATTATTGTTTATTATCATGTCTTTAGTGACACTCGCATGTTTAATACAAATTTAATAAATTTGTGTAAGATGATTCTTCTCTTAAGAGGCCTGCGGAGGTTGATTTGCCCATACAATCGTAATACCGAAATTATTTATAATTCAAGCATATTACCACCATACTGTGCTGTTATTCAGATTAAAAACATATTAATCTAGGTTCCTGGATAGTTTTTATTTCAAAATAATTACCTAAAACGAAATATAAACCAATTGATTTTTACACATTATTACGACATAAATGTCGCATGTTTAACTTATTCGTTTTGTATTAAAAACCAACACATTTCTTTTGTCATTACAACAGGAACATAGATTATCATTTTAAGGTACTATTAATGCAAAAAACAATGGCTAAACATTACATTTTCATTCATAATTTTTGGTATTACGGCACCTATCATATTGTTCGGTCGGTAGTGCTATCGCATCAAGAATGGGCACAGTTTGCCAGTTAAACAGAGACAGCCTATTGACTCGTTCAAAGCCTCCCCGGCCTCTTAAGCCCGTGAGCCAATTTTATTAAACATGCATCATTGACGATAACTCAAAAATTAGAGATCAGATTTTGATCAAATTTCAATGGGACAACATGAAAAGCACCAGCTTTCAAATAAAAAAATAATCATCAAAATCGGCTCACAACGAAAGAAGTTATGAGGTAACTTTTGAAGTCGGTTAAAAACGAGAACATCGTCAATGTAGTCCACAGAATACGCATTATTGACGATATTTCAAGAACTCCTACTGATCAGATCTTGATCAAATTTAAATGGTACCAATTCGAAAGCAACATCTTTCAAACTAAAAAAAAAAATTCGTAATCGGTTCACTGGAAAGAAGATATGTGGTAACACATTAAAAAAAAACAGTCGACTTGAGTACCTCCTGCCTTTTTGTGAAGTCGGTAAAAATTCATAGAGATGCTCACCTCAGCAGGCGTATTAACTACTCCTATATTATATCCCACGGGCAGTGATGATCCGAGTGTGGTGACGATGCCGGCAAGCACGAGGTAAAACGACCATCCCCCTTTGTACTCGTTGGTTTTTGTCAAGTGTTGGAGCTCGTTGGTTGTCTGGAATAATATGTTATCTGTAAGCAGTCGTTCAATGCTGAGTAAAATAGGGAAAGAGCGGTAAGAATAGTGAGTAAGGGCCAAAACTGCGTTAAGCGGACGCCCCGCGCGGTTCCATACAAAAATGCAACGCGTCGCGTGGACCCGCGCGTGCATTTTTGTATGGTGTCCGCTTAACGCAGTTTTGGCCCATAGGGTTACATATTTTTCGCCCTTGACGCAAAAGAGGGGTGTAATGAAGATTGACGTTTGTATCCGTGGCATCGTGACTCCCAAACAGTTAAACCGATTGTGAATGAGTTTTTTTGTTAGAAAACTGACTTTATCGAGTGTTCTTAGCTATAAATCAATGCAGCCGTTTTCCGGATAGGGTTTTGCCAAGTCTTGATGAGAGATAATGTCCAGGATGATGAGTACAAAACGAAAAAACATTCACACTAAATTAAAAGTTTCAGTAAAGATCGTAGGTACTGGAAACATTTCCATCACACACAATCCTAAACCAGAAGTACAAAATTAAATAGAACTTGAATATAATCGTATTATATTTAAAAAAAATGTATGTGTTCCTACCGTCAAGTAATTTTTCACTTTCCTATCATATAACATTAATTATCTTCTTCTTCAAGTGCCTCTTCTTTACAGAAGGTTGGCAGTCATCCTTTCGAATTTATCTTTGTCTAGGGCTAGCCTCAACAGTTCTTCTGCACTCTTTATTCCAGTCCATTGCCTGATGTTTCCAAGCCAAGACAGTTTACGTCTCCCTACACTTCTTTTTCCCGAGATTTTTACCATCATTATTATTTGCAGCAGTTAGCAATACTTATTACTACAAACTTACAGACTTACATGATGTCTTGGACCAATTGCAATAGTACGATTGACCATTTCAATATATGTTGAAGATTCATCAACCATCTTCTTATGAAACCTAATTACCATCATCATCAGCCCACTTCGTTCCCACTGCTGGGCCAGCCTTAGGGGCCTTTCCTAACAGGGAGAGACTATAGGTGTATGTCTTCACATGTCTTCGAATGTAGTGATGCTTGGACATTTTGTCTCAATAATTTCCTTCATCGTATTATTCAATTCCGTACATAAGTTGAGAAAGTCATTAGTACGAGGCCGAACGGGTTTAGAACCAGGGCGCCTATGGTTTAAAGCTACCGCTGAGCCACATGCCCTCTACCATCAGCCAAAGCTACCGCATATTATAAGCACGTGATCCACGTAACTGTCTACAAACAAATCACACTCACAGCCCTAAGTTCGAAAAAGTGTGTCGCGGGTACCAAAAAACATTTACATCACACACAATCACACCCAGAACTAGAAACTCTAATTCCCTTGGGGAGAAAATTTCCTACCGGGAATAGAACCCGATACTCGCTGCTTAGGAGGCACCCGCTACCGGACTAAATGTTAAATGAAATGAGAAATAACAAAACGTGAGTATTAATTATTATAATTTTATTAAAATTAATTATATCTATGAACCTAATTTTAGGTACTACCTTTAAAAGAATGGAGACTTATTTTGTTTAATGGTATCACTAGCATGTTCAGAATATATTTGACTTAATGTGGAAGATATCGATTGTAGTATACGAAATTTATGATAAGGTTTGTGCATTTAAATATAAACACAGAATACTTAACAATCAATATTATGGCCGAACATTAAACAACATATTATTATTATTATGCATAATTATGAAAACATAGTTAATTAATCAATTTTACATGCATAAAATGTAAAAAAAACAATTCCACTTAAACATACATTTTATGTTCGTATTTTAACATACAATAAACAATACGTTTTTATTTAAGGCCTATATCACTGTGACCACAATCATACATATGGCAAGTATGTTCATTTACATACTTACAGTTAGTGTTTAGTCATCTAGGTATTAAAATAATGCACTTACTAAGAAATTGACCAGTGTCTTCCAGACCATTATCGATAAGGCACTCCTTCTTAAACTAAATGTAAAGTAATAAAACGCACTCGGAAACGACAAAGAACTTTCTATGATACAACCACAATGGACAGGCAACACAGAGACAGTATCTTTCCTATAAGGAAATGATTCCCTTAAACATCAAGAGAGAACGTTACCTTAATTGTTGGAAAAATTATATAAGAAGACCAATTTACAAAACACATATTATAAGAAGATTCAACTATTACAAGAAAATCATTAACTCAATATATAAACGAATTAATGTTATATCAAAACATTAATATCTTAATATCAATATAATTATCCTGTTAACGACAAAACATTAATGATACATACATTCACAAGAAAACTGGATTAGAGCCTACGTGTCTTATTTAATAAAAGTGTAAAGTGCAGTGCCAAAAGTTCACACCGCATATCGCAAAGAGACTTAAGGTGAAAATATATAACACCCGCCCGCGCCCGGCCCGAACCGCCCCTTTTCTAGCCTTCCCGCCTCCCCTCTGTACGCCTGTCGCACTTAAGGAGCGATACAACACTAGCAGTCACGTTATAGTACATTTTCTCTCTACAATTTACTAAAACAATTTTTTAATAGTTTTTTTTTTGTTTTACCTCTGTGTTACCTCTGTCTCTCTGTAGCCTCTGTCGACACGCAGAAGATCAATGCTCAATGTTTAATCACTACTACAAAACACGCAGCTCATCGACCATGACATAATTATATTATGAGTTAGGCATTACTGTCAATTATATTTTTAAGTTGATTCAATGTAGAACGTATATTAAAGCATCATGGCTTTCGCTGTTGCTGAATCGAAACAGAAGGGTTCGCTCATTTATTGTTCTGTTACGACTGGGAGTGCAAAAACCTATGTAATTAATTAAAATTCAAGTCAATATTAAAACGTTTAAACTAATTACCTTATTGATTATTATTAAAAAAGTGTCTTCGTTATTAGAAAGATAAAACTATCGTGAGTTTTTTAGATAATTAATTAATTTTATTATATTATAAGAGTTTATACGGCTTGAAACTTTGAAACACTTAAAAACGTATCTTACTTTGTTGTTGATAAGTTTCGGACAAATTAGTGGTCCTTCTTCAGGCTCAATTAGAAGCGCGATACGCGGAAGCGATTGGCTCGGGCCTCAGTTGTCTGGACGGACAAATCAGTTACTGATCACTGATAAAACTGATCACCAGACACTACTACGACTGATTTGGAGACAACTGACAACGCCAGACACTACTACGACTGATTCGGAGACAACTGACAACGCCAGACAATAATACGACTGATTTGGAGACAACTAATTTGTCCGAAACTAGTCAACAACAGACTAAGTCGATGCTTTAACGTGTCTCAAGCTGTATAAAACATTATGTTTTTGTTATACTAAAAAGTCAAACGAAACTTATGACTTGAACTTGTATTTTGATAATCATACCTAATCTTCAAAAATATCGCAATTTGCGAGCTAGAGTAAAAAACACACTTATTGAAACACTGATCTTCTGTGAGCCCTATCATCAAACTATCACAGATCTTAGCGAGAACGTAGATACATGAGAGCACTAAAAGCTACGACCAAGTTGGCTACACCAGGCACCACGTCACAGGTGGTGAAGATCCACCAGTACCAGTCACACAGCCAACCACCGAGCACGAAGTATGTGAGAGCTACTGACGCGGACCCGTGGCAACCCACAGCTGTAATCGAGTTAAGAAATATTGGAATTACAAAAGTTTATTATAATTAGAGTAGGAAAGATTACAATAGCACTTTTGAGGTGAAATAGTTTTTAAGCAGATTCCACACAGTTAATGTTTCGAAGCGTTCGCCTGTACGTTTAAATATTGAAACACTCTAATCAGCGCTTCATTTGATTTATCTATTTCATCTGGGATTCAAAATAACTTTTGTTGGAGCAAATTTACATTTTAATGTTGATATTGTCCCGGCCGATTTTAACCAACGGCGACTGCATTCAATTCCCTAATTTTTTTGCCTGTTAGCTAATTTTTTAAGCAACGGGTATGGAGGTCGTTTCACGGTGGAAACCACAAAACACTTTAACATAAATTTGAAATGTTCATTGGTATAAAAAAGTAATAATAATGGGTTGCTAGTCCGGCTTCTGACTATATAATATCCGCTATTACACAAATAAATAAAAAAATTATAATAATGACAAAAGTTATAAGCAATTAACCTCAAAAGTTTTTCTCTATTAGGCAAAATGTAGACGCGTGATCTCAGTTCGGGGCGAACGACTAGTCTATTAACATTAACACTTTCACACTCACAGCCCCAAACTAAGTTCGAAGACTTGTGTCGTGGGTGCCGGAAACATTCACATCACACACACAATCACAACCAGAACCAGAAACACAAATTTTCCTTGGGGAGAAAATTTGTGCTCCCGCCGGGAATCGAACCCGATACCCCTGCTTAGAAGGCGAACGCTCACCCAACTGAGCCAACGAGCAGTTCAATGACTTGATGAGAAGACGGCTGGGAAATTGATAGATAGTTGATTCGTTTTAAAAAATCAGCTTATGGACATGTTTTATTGTTTAACTATTAAAGTTTTCGTAAGAATCAGACGATATGATATTAGATAATTGAAACGCAAAGCTTAAAAAATCAACTTGATCGCTTATATTTTGGTTTTAACTGGACCGATTTTGATAAAATGTATATGGGACCACCTCTGAAGTATACTCTACCAAACAAAAAATTAATCATTAAAATCGTTTCACAATTGGCGGAGATATCGCGTACCCTACATATGAAAAAAACATACAGTCGAATTGAGAACCTCCTTTTTTAAAGTCGGTTGAAAATACGACTTTCAGTCATATCATTTGATCGAAATTGTCGACCTATCTATTTATATTCCGGTCAAATTAGAAAAAATAAGAGTAAAGTTACATAAATTCCCACCAAGCTGAAAATCGGTAAGATTGTTTGAAATATCATTAAAAACAAAATTTGAAAGTTCCCCATCTTTCCCCTGTAAGGAAAAATTTTTATTCAAGGTCAAAGGTAAAAAAATGAGTTTTTCGCGATTTTCAGCAAAAAGGTAAGTTTTATCATAAAAATATCTCAGACAAAAATTGTAGATCATAAAATTATCTACAAAAAATTATTTAATACTTTTTTTTCTACGAGCCACCGTTTTTGAGATATAACGATTCAAAAAGTTGTAAAAGTTGTAATCGTCATAATATGCATTCCAACGAGGCAACATGCGATACATCGCTATTAACGCAGTTTACATGCACTCAGGATGAAGATGAAGAAGAACAAGAACAAGAAGAGACAAGGTGAGACGATACTTCACACCGGGACAGTTGCTCAATTTGTATCAAGCACAAGTCCGATCATGTATGGAGTACTGTTCTCATCTTTGGGACCGTTCAGCTAAGTACCAGCTTGAGGCTCTTGACACCATTGAGCGTAGAGCCAAGAGACTTATTGGTAGCGAGCAGCTGACTAATTCAAAGCTTCAGAGCTTTGGTCATCGCCGCATAGTAGCCAGTCTCTCGGTTTTTTATCGGATACATTTCGGAGAGTGTGCTAAGGAACTGTACGATCAAGTTCCCCCATCCCCGTTCTATCATCGGACAAGCAGACAAACTGCTAAGCGACACCACTATATGGTGGACATTCCACAAATGCGCACTAAGCGTTTTGCCTCCACATTCATTGTGCGAACCGCAAAGGAATGGAACTCCTTACCCGAGTCGGTGTTTCCTGATGAGTACAATATGGGAGTTTTCAAGTCACGAGTGAATAGGTATCTTCTAGACAAGCTTGCTCCATCGTCGACCACATCGTCGCTTACCACCAGGTGAGATAGTGGTCAAAAGTTTGCCTATCACGAATAAAAAAATAAAATAAAAAAAAACGCGCTAAGTGCACTACCTCATAGGTGGCGAGGAAACGTGTGCATATTATGACGATTGCAACTTTTACAACTTTTTGAATTGTTATATCTCAAAGACGGTGGCTCGTAGAAAAAAAAGTATTAAATAATTTTTTGTAGATAATTTTATGATCTACAATTTTTGTCTAAGATATTTTTATGATAAAACTTACCGTTTTGCTGAAAATCGCGAAAACCTCATTTTTTTTACCTTTGACCTTGAATATTTTTTTTTCCTTACAGGGGAAAGATGGGGAACTTTCAAATTTTGTTTTTAATGATATTTTAAACAATCTTACCGATTTTCAGCTTGGTGGGAATTTAGGTAACTTCGAATGTCTAAATTGACCGGACTATTAATTGTTTCGAGCATGTACGATGCTCTTCTTCGGGATAAGTTCAAGTGACGTGAGTGAAAGCTGTATTTTTAAAAATATATTTATCAGCATGCCCGGGTGATCAATAGACACTACGTCACTAAAAATGTCACCTTTTATCGCCCGTGTGATAGTAGTGGAATAAAACAAATATATTATAAATCAGAAACTATTTCTGTCTCTGTACCTCTGTTTTTGAGAGCCTGCGTATTCCAGGTCTAGTGTGTTTACCAGCTTCGATCACATCGTCACTTACCATCAGGTGAGATAGAGGTCAAACACTAGCCTGTCACAAATAAAAAAAAAAAAAACCTTTTTGATGACAGGACCACGGGCATTTAAGTCATTTTAAGCGGTCCGCATGGTGGATCGTAAAATATCTGTACAGGGTAGCAACCCAAGCGAACAAAAGAAAGATTTCATCACTCAAGCCCGTCTTAGAATTCTAATTTATAACTCCCGATCAGGAGGCGGGCTTAAAACGAGAACTATCATACTTCACAGCTCTATCAAGTACTTTTTATCCTTTAATCAGAAGTAACGCGAGACCACGAGGCACATCTAGCATCAAACAATAAATGTTAGTACACTACAAATATGACGGTTATTAGCAGTATTACCCGTAAACATATACATTAAAAATCAAAGTTAAATACAAAAGGATACACAAGAGCGACAAGCCGGGGTGGAACATGGTAAGCCCAGAGAGGAACGTGATCAGCTCCATCAGGGCCAGGGTAATGGACGTCGCAAAGCCAGCTACTAACCTGTGAACATGCACCTAACTAAATCCCGAGTTAGGCCGCGTCCCCACTAAGCTCAGTGAGCGGCTAACTGTTTGCCTCTAGTTCGCATCCCTATATATTTTAAATGGCGTGTCTATACTGTGCGTACTGTACGCAGTTTGCGGCGTTTCGCTTGCCGACTCATTCAGTGAGCGGCTTAGTCGCAGCGAACGATGCTCGCGGTCCGTGGCTCAGTTAGCGGCGCTACGCGGCGCACTGACCGACCCAGTCCTTTATTATATTTATCTTCATTTAATGCCTCCAAAAAAGCTGCTACTTCGAGAATATCCATGGCGTCAAACAGAACACTAATATAATATACTAACCGTACCTTCCCGCCCAAGAGTTCGCGAGCATGTCGCGGCTAATACGCTACAGCTCGCTGCTCACTCGACATTGAGTTAGCGACCGATACGCCGCTCAGAGTCAGTCAGCGGACAGTCAGCCGCTCACTGTGAGCGCGGCCTTACGGCTAGTATTGTAAAAACATGCTAATATTTATGCAGATAACCTATTACATAGTACATACTCATTGATAGTGATAATTAACCGAGAGAAGCGAGGTCTCGATGTTAACTTGGGTGGTTCAGCACTTTGTCCGTACGTCTGTCAGAGGCATTAAGTCCCCGTAAGACGTTAATAATAAGGAAAGGTTAATTTCGTCGCTTCAGGCGGGACTTGAGTAGCTCAGCGGTTAGAGCAATAGGGCATGACACCCTATGGCCGCGGGTTCAAATCCCGCCTCAAGCGATATATTTTCCTTTCTAAATTTATCACTATAGTTCTGCCGAGCATGGATAATGCTTTATAAATAAAATCAATTTATTTGGGTAGACGTTATCAACACAACGTGTAGCTAACTGCAATATAAGACTCGATGGCCGTAGTAGTTTCTATTAACTATTTCGGTAGATGACGTCACACGCCCCCGTAAGACGTTAATAATAAGGAAAGGTTAATTTCGTTGCTTCAGGCGGGACTTGAGTAGCTCAGCGGTTAGAGCAATAGGGCATGACACCCTATGGCCGCGGGTTCAAATCCCGCCTCAAGCGATAATTTTTCCTTTCTAAATTTATCACTATAGTTCTGCCGAGCATGGCTAATGCTATATAAATAAAATCAATTAAACGTGTAACCATAAAAGCTAACTAATAACTTCAATTCTCAGACAGTATATTGTAAAGATATACACGTAGCAAAATATTTCTGCCCGGAATTAAAAAAGTTTTGCAAGTAGAGTTCAAAACCGATTTAAAAACAAATCCATGTTGTAAAATAACAATTTGGTGGGACAGCAAAGTTACTGTTTTTAGACCTATTTTGTCCCGGGGTCTGTCTCAAAAAACGGCTTTACTAACAAAGTTGTTACTTATGTATAATTTTACTTATATCCTGTACTTAAACAAATAAAATTATATAAAATAAGTCCAATAAGATGTCACTAGATGGCATTGCAGGTAAAATCTAAATGCGCGCATTTAGATCTAACTAAACAAATAAATCTTTTATGGCAAATGGGGTTAGATGTACTTTTGAAGGTGCGCACTGTTTTAATAAATTACCCTCAGATTTAAAAAATGTAAACCCGTTCACCGCATTTAAAAAGCGACTTTACCAGCTTGTACTAGCAGACGAGTCACTATTTTAAAGTCAGCTGTTTTAATGTAGGTACATACCTTGTAATACATACTAAAGCTACTGCGCTGGACGGGGTGATCAGTGATTGATTCGGTTGAATTTTTTGTTGTTGTTTAAGATTTTTTTTTTTTTTTCATTGCTAGCTAGTGACGACGAACATATTATAATTTCTTTTCATTAATGTTCTCATGGAAGTGATGTATATCTTATATGAGAATAAATATCTTTAAACCATAAACCACAGATTTTTCAATACAATTCATAAAATTATAACTGTAATACCACTGGGACGGTCAAATCAGTAATAAAACAGGCATTAATTAAGAAAGCTTATTATAAAACGATTGACTTCATAAATGAGGATGCAAACTGCACAAGCGCTTTCTAGCAACTATATAATATAGATATGCCTAGGTTAATATCATCATGTATTAGTTTAAAAATAATTAAAAAAATATATATTGAAAAAAAAAGCACCGCCGTGTTTCTCGCCAGGTTCTTCTCGAGACGGCTGTAATTTTGCGAATCTGGCAGTAGAGTCATTAACTTTCATGAGTGCCTCTCTTCAAAAAAGACTTATTCGTATATGTCAAATTCGCAAGTTTTCAGTTCAAGCAAACTACTAGTTTCTACTAGTATTCAATTATTTACTTACCGTTCTGTATAAAAATAAATCAATGAAAAAAAAATTACACAAAACCTTACCTACTGAAAAAATTGTTAATCTACTTTTTATGTAATCCCCATTTAATTTCCTCCATTTTGAACCCTACTCGAGCTTTGGTTATTTTTTTATTAACGTATTACTATTTCGTGCCAAAAGTCTGCCATTTTGTTTTATTTTTTAACACCTATCTAAGGAAACGGGGTTTTAAGATTAATATAACGATACCTTAACTGTCAAAATCCATCCAGCCATTTGGAGATACGAGGAAATAAAGAAATTGACAAATAATTATACATATACGAGATACGCGCGAAAAACGTAACGTAATAAATATCATCTTTTTAAGGTAATAAATATCATCTTTTTTTTGTTTGTACCATATGCCTCCTTATACCATTAAATCAATTGCTTATAATAAAACTTTGGTGAGTTATTGAGCGCACAACCGCAAATGTCAAATGAACCACATTGTCATCCCACTTGCTGGTATTGACTTCAAAGGAATATTGGCAGTGCCTATAAGCTCGTTATAGTGTGTGACATAGTACCATCATTGTCAACGGCAAAGAACTCGCGGGTATCAGTTAGTGGCATATAAAACAAATAACTATTATGCTATATTTAATCTACATAAAATAATGAACAAAGCTAATTATAATATGAAATAGAACCAAGACGATTATCGCTGACCTACATAGAGTCATCTGACGTCTTGTTGAAGAGGTCAGTGGTTCTACTGTCTTATACCAAGTTAACTAATATTACTAATTGCCATATTATCATAATAACAGTCAAGAGCATCGTTACCTAGATATAAAATAATAAAGATGTTTCTATCTATAATGGTCTATAAATTATAAAGAAATAAACAAACAAGTCAGTAAAACCCGACTGCGTTGTTTTGCACTTTTCTGCTTATGCTATTTAGGAACATTGTCACAGCTTTATTATCTTACTAATGCTACTAATATTATAAATCCGAAAGTTTGTGTGTACAAGTGTGTATGTTTGTTCCCTCTTCACGCTTTAACGGCTGATCGGATTTGGATGAAAAATGTACATAGCTTATACCTAGGATTAACACATAGGCTACTTTTAAGCCGACGTCAAAAAGGTTTTTTTTTTTATTTACGTTATCTCCGCCAATTATGAATCGATTTTGATGATTTATTTTTTGTTTGGTAGATATACTTCAGAGGTGGTTCCATATAAATTTTATCGAAATCGATCTAGCTTAAACCTAATTATAAGCTTTGAAATCGGTTTTTTAGGCTCTATTTGCGTTTAATTAATTACTTGAAAATAGCGGGCAAAGCTGCGGGGCTCGGCTAGTAGACGAAAATTTGTTTCTGGTTCTGTTGTGTGTATGATGTGAATGTTTCCACGACACAAGTCATCCTCTCTTAAGTTCAAATTGGGTTATTTAAAGTTAGGTTAGCAATCATTCTCACTAAAATTTTCAAAATCTATAATAATGCTGTGATAAATTTCATAATAGAGTATGATCGCGAAATAAGTTTTATTAACGAGAAAATGTGAAATAAAAAAACAAATCTAGAGCCAAAAATCCCCACTGTAAAAATCAAGTACTTAAAACAAATTCTAATGCCAAACATAGTGACTTTAACGATCGTAACTCATTATTGATAAGAATTAAGAGCGTTTATTTCTACTATATGGACATTAATACAAAGATGTTTCAAACTTCTTCTCGCTTTCATATCATTCAATAAGATGAAAAAAAAACACGTTTCAAATTTCAATGTGATTTTCACAATGGACTGCAACGAACGGTAGATTTATTGTAATAATGTCGATATAGTTCGTTGAAAACATTTTCAAAAACACGTAGATATTTGTATTTATTAAAAATATCGAATTGTGCGAGCAGGAGAGAAGCCAACAAGAATAAATCTAGATTTTTATTAAGTCCCGACTGTTAACGAGTATGTTCCGCATTCCAATTTATTAAACTTGTTTTTTGCAGTCGGGTTTTTGTGAAATAATAATTTACTAGCTGCGCCCCGCGGTTTTACCCTCGTAAGTCCCAAACTCGCCTGTCAGCCGGAACAAGTCCTGCTAGTGCAGGATTGCGTTGACAGTGCTCGACATAGGGTTGGTACCACCACTGTTGGAGTTACACGAGTTGTTACACGGGTGGAGTCTTCTAACGTTCCTCTTAACAGAGTTTCATCTCTGCGGCTTTGTGTTCCGCAAGAGAAGATTTCCGGGATTAAAAGTAGCCTATTTGTTAATCCAGGGTTTCAGCACCCAATCCATAATCGTCAATATTAGTCCAGCCGTTTGAGCTTGAAGATTTTACAAACATACAAACACACTCACAAACTTTCGCCTGTATAATATTAGTTTGATTGGTCCATTCATGTGGCACATCATTCAATCACATGATTGTACTTATGTAAAATTTTCCTTCCATTATATGTATTGATTTAAGTATATTTATTCAAAAAATTATATTTTGGACTTTAATTAAATTTTTATTGATAGTTTGAATTATTAATGTACTTAATTTTTTATTCTGTATTTATTTTGACTTGATTTACAAACGAACGCATACAAACAAACGCATTCACACTCACAGCCCCACACTAAGTTCAAAGACTTGTATCATGGGTGCCGGAAACATTCACATCACGCACACACACATTACACCCAGAACCAGAAGCACAAATATCCCTTGGGAAGGAATTTGTGCTCCTGCCGGGAATCGAACCCAGGACCCACGGCGCAGAGGGCGGACACCTGTCCATTGCGCCAACTGGGTCGTCAATTTAAATTTCGGTGTTTTTTTTTTTATCAGTATCTAATGTAATTTAAAATGTAATGTTGTTTTAAATTAATCATATGGATGTTGCCTTTCGAAATAAATTAATTGGAGGTGGATTCCTGCTTTATAGTCTGTCCACGATCTTGGAACCATGTTTCATCAAGCATTTTAAAACGATACAGCCGAAATCCACACTAAAGCGCAGTCAATATTTCATAAACCATAACCACACGAGCCGCGCTAAATATCACCTGAGGTCGAAATATTATACAGAACTTCCATCTGTTCGAAACAAAGCGACCCTTCAGTCAAAGAAATGGGACTTACGTAATCGAGTTCAACTTTGGTGATTCAGTGATTATGTTATACGTAAAGCTTGAGGCACTTTCTAAGGAAACACATGAGTTGTTATGTACTCGCATTACACGTGTACACATGCGGAACAAAGGTTACCTAGCCACCTGGATATCAAAACAAACAGCCACTTTGACAATGACATACTTCTACACAAAGAATAATACATAACTAGCCGTGATACGCGGCTTCACCCTCTATTATCAATATAAAAATGCTTATTTGTAATCCTAGGTAGGTATAAGCGATGTACATTCCAAATTTCATCGAAATCCGTTCAGTTAAGAGTGAAGAGGCAACAACCAAACTTAAACAAACAAACAAACGCATTCACACTCACAGCCCCACACTAAGTTCAAAGACTTGTATCGTGAGTGCCGGAAACATTCACACCACACACGCACATTACACCCAGAACCAGAAGCACAAATATCCCTTGGGAAGGAATTTGTGCTCCTGCCAGGAATCGAACCCAGGACCCACGGCGCAGAGGGCGAACACCTTTCCACTGTACCAACTGGGTCGTCACTACTTACTTACACACAAACTTTCGCATTTATAATATTAGTAGGATTACAGTTATAAAGGACAAGTTAAGCTATAGTAGCTGTGTGTGAACTAAAGATCTCGCGTACTTATCGATGAACTATATATAGCTAACAGCTGAAATATTATTTTTCACTTCGTTTATATATGCGGAAATACGAACCCCCGTACTTTACACATACGAAAGCATTTTTGCACAAGCTGAAACAGAGACGCTTCGCTCGCGCTTCGCGCTTGCTCGCTAATCTATACTAGTGGCTCTGTGAGCTGCAGATCTCGAGTATATATCGAAATATCTGAAAAATAAAATTAACGAATCTACTCCATTTTATATATTTTCAACCCACTTCAATAAAAATTGGTTCTCATTTCGACGGGATATTTTTTTTTGTATGTATAATTGGCGGAATTCCGCCAATTATGAATCGATTTTGATGTTTTTTTTTGGTACATTAAAATCGATCAAGCCATAACAAAAATATAAGCGACGATGTCGGTTTTTTAAGCTTTGCTTGCGTTTCAATTATTGTTCCTAGCTTATCAGCTCTATTATGTAAACTCTGCTGATAATGCAAGTAGCCCCCATGATGTTTGATCCCAACAATGCAATGTTTAAAATGGCACTTATGGTCCTAGCGATACAAAGGAGTACCACTTGTACCCTTTTATAATATAAGGGTACTAGAGGAAGCAAAGCCAAGGGGCAAGTATAGTTAATATTTCAAGGGTACTAGCAACACAAACTAGTACCACTACTACCCTCAAGGGTACAACGAGAGGTTACTAGCGATACTACTCAATAATAATATACACAATAAACAACTTTAAACAATGCCATGATTATCGTTTATAATCGTTTTAGCATGTCTTTGAGTGTGAACTTCTAAGAAGGTGAAACCTGGACGTTGTATAAGGCACCAAGGATAAAATGTATATGGGACCACCTCTGAAGGATAATCAACCAAAAAAAATAATTTCAAAATCGATTTACAATTGGCGGAAATATCGTACAATAAACATACATATTTTCACTTAGTTTTTCGTAACATACATAAAAAAACAAGATATAGTCGAATTGAGTACCTCCTTTTTTGAAGTCGATTGAAAATAAACCTCTACAAAAAGTTATAAGGCTATGCAAAGTCTTACACCTTTTACCGGAGACTGAAATAGATAATGGATTCGCAAACAACAATATAGAAAGCTTCTTAAAATATTACCAAAGGTTTCGGACCCCAAAGTCAAAAATTTTGTGCAGTCTAGACCAGTAAATGCATCGGACTAATTCCAATAGTATGCTAAGGTTATAATGGGCAATATAAATCGAAATTTAAAGGAAGACCCACAATTCGTTTTTATGGTTCAGTACCCAAAGGGTAAAAACGGGACCCTATTACTGAGACTTCGCTGTCCATCCGTCTGTCCGTCCGTCTGTCCATCTGTCACCAGGCTGTATCTCAAGAACGGTGATAGCTATAGACAGTTGCAATTTTCACAGATGATGTATTTCTATTGCCGCTATAACAACAAATACTAAAAATAAAATAAAATAAATAATTAAAAGGGGTAATAATCAAGTTTGTTGTATGGGAATACAAAAAACTTGATTTTTTATAGATAATGGTACGGAACCCTTTGTGCGCGAGTCTGACTCGCATTTGGCCGGTTTTTATTTTTATAATAATCAGAGATGATGCATTGTATTATTCTGCTAGAATGGAAGCTGGTTTTGTATCTCATCGAAATAAATAAGTTAAAGCCAGAAATGGCTACATACAGGATGCTCAACAGCAGATCTTATCTAGGAAGATAATAATTTTGTGTAGGAGGCCTATTTTCGGAAAATTTGCTATAAATGCTCCAATATTATTTTGCTTAAAAGATACATAGTGTATCAATATGAGTTTTTGAAATTATGAGTATGATATATACTAAGAATTAATAAAATATGTTATAGTGCACACTATGATATCCATATTTTCAACATGGATGATTTGTCAACTAGTACTTCAAAGTTAACATAATAGACAATAATAATTAAATAAAAAAATCTGTTTCCTCTGAATATGTACAATTTTCTTTTTAATTAGATCAGAACCAAGGCAATTATTGTCTTTATTTCAAGGGAGCTATCGATATAATTGAAACGCAAAAGTCACGCGCCGAGGCTCGAGCCGCTCGCCATTGCGTATCGCGCGTCTGCTCATCCTGATGGACAACAAATTTGTCCGAAACTAGTCGACTACAAAGTAAGTCGACATTTTCTACGTGTTTCAAGCCGTATACAACATAAATTATGTGCAATACTCACGATAGTTTCATAATTTTCATAACACTATTTAACTTCAAAGTTAAAAGCAAAAGGTGCACGAGGTTACTAGCGATATAAACAAGTACTGGTGTTGTACCCTCAAGTGTAAGTGAGGGTTCTAGCGGTACTTCTTCATACAAACTAGTACCACTGGTACCCTAAAGGGTACAACCTGAGAGTATTAGCCTTTAGCGGTACTACTCCGAACTTGTCTCACTTGTACAATCGACGTACAACCCAAATGTGGGTAGTTCTTCCCAAATATCCTAGTAATACAATTACATTTTTACAATGCAGGCTAGCGAGATTCTTAGACACTGGCCTCGATTCTGATGTACACTTACTAAATTAAATTTAAAATATCCCTATCTCTTACAAAATAGAAACACAAGACAGAGATAGCATACATTTTAGTGGTGTCAAGCTAGTTTGTCAATTATAATATGAACAGCAGAAGCAGAAAGGCGCGTGTTTTTAATCAACACCAATTACATACTCGACTAAGCTTGCATAGACATCTAAGTTCTGACTAACTTGACAGCATATGCTATCTCTGTCTTGCGTTCCTATTTTGTAAAAGACAGGAATAGTTTAAATTTAATCAGAATCGAGGCCACTGGCCTCGATTCTGATGTCACACACTCAAAACCTAGCAACCAATGGTAGCAATTCAGCATAGTAAGAAACTGTAATAAACTGCGGTATTATCCAGAACAATAGTCAGTCATACCATACATGCATGCGTTATAATCAAGGTCTTTTTATCCGATTGTGCGACATAAAGGAGAGTAATGTGTTTATTAGCCTACGTTTGTATGTATGTTTGTTCTTTTGTGGCTTTCTGAAGGCCAAACGCGTGGACCGATTTTAATCATTCATATGATTATATTAAGGTATCCCTTTACTTTAAAATTTGTTTATTAGTTTCACTAAGTGAACAAAAAAACATACATACATACTTAATATACGGTGCTTAAATCATAATCAAATAAGGATATTTGATTTTGCTTCGTCGGGTTTTTTTTTTTAAATAAAATCTGTAACGAAGCAGTTTACAATACGAGTTTAGATAATAATACCATAACATGAACGTTTTTATTATTTCATAGTTATTTACCTAGGTATTGTTAGCCACATTCATTGCAAGGTAAAGCAATACATTAGAAATCTTGGTAAAGCATTAATAAAATGATAATTAATACTGTCCCGACAGATAATTAACGCAATAGCGTTATGCCTTATTGTTCAGATTGTTGCATAGTTTATCTATGGAGTTTTGCCGCGAAAGTGAAAAAATGGCGTTGTTGATTTTGTATAAACTTTTTCATTTTCAAAACCTGTGATTCTTGGAGTGTTAATGTGTAGTAATGGTGGATTATTAACCGTCTATATTTAGTAAACGTGCATAAGTGTAGGCAAACCACGCAAAGTTGAAAAAGGTGATTTCCGTCTTCGCTCCAAAACTCCAATAAAAGTTCTAGTAAAGTCTCTACCACTTTACTAGGGAATGACTTGACTATGACTGGACCTTGACTATTTTACTTGACTTTGACTGCGACTTGTGACTGAAACTTTTAATTTAAAATACACTTGAAATACATGTATATTGTTACTTGACACTGGCTAAATGCACAAGCTTGCGAAGCCAAATTAAATAAATTAAAAAAACTATAGGTGTTACCGGACGAAGAAATCCAACTGATTTGAACGGAAATAATAATAAAAAACGCTTTCACACTCACAGTTAAGTTCCCCCACTAAGTTCGATGACTAGTGTTGTGGGTGCCGGAAACAGTCACACCACATACACAACCAGAACCAGAAACACAAATTTTCCTAGGGTATATAGATTTGATTTTTATTTTTGTTTTAAAGATGTTGCTTTCCAATTGGTCCCATTTAAATTTGATCAAGATCTGATCAGTAGTTCTTGAAATATCTTCAATAATGTGTGTTTCGTTATTGAACAAAATGTGTGCTAAATAAATACAGCGCAATCAAGCATTTATTAACTTATTTACATTAAATATACGCATTACTAAAAATGTCACGCGAGTTTTGGGGTGGGGGAGGGGGGTCGAGCTACATCTCACGATAACTCACCAAGGGGAGAGAGAGGGTCGAAAAATCGCCAAAATCACCTCACGTAATAAATGGACGCCTCCTATACATCTCATAAGGGTTAGCCTACGTAACCCTTGTAAATGTATTTTTTCTGCTTACATATACACTTAAGTAGGTTTTATTATATATATATATACTAGCTGACCCAGCAATCTTTGTTTTGCCATATACATTATTTCATGCTGAATAATAAAAAAATAAAAATTCTGGGTATGAAAAACAGATGTTGGCCGATTCTCAGACCTACCCGATATGCACACAAAATTTGGTAAAAGTCAGTAAAGCCGTTTCGGAGGAGTAAGGTAACTAATATTGTGACACGAGAATTTTATACATATATAAGATAAGATAAACCTTTAGTGAAAAATATCAATCTGATTGTAAAAACTGCACCAAAATGCGTGATTAAGGTCAGCGGATAAACATACAGACAAACGCGGAAAGCGACTTTGTTTTATACTATGTAGAAAACCGAAGGTACAATCCAAATGAGTCAAACACAAAGACTTTAGTAACAATTAGCCATTGAATGAAGTTACTTCTCCCATTTCCAACTGACGTCGCGACGGCGGCGACGACGCGACGCGACGGTCCAAACGACACTTAACACCCAATTTCACTTGGATTCAAAACGAGCAAAATGAGCCAACTTTCCTTTTATTTTCTTCTTTCTCTCTATCTATACTAATAATATTATAAAGAGGTAAAGTTTGTTTGTTTGTTTGTCTATACTAATATTATAAAGAGGTAAAGTTTGTTTGTTTGTTTGTTTGTTTCATTAGTTTAGTTCATTAGTTTATGGAGCCATTTAAATGTTTAACAAGCCTAACATGACACGCGAAGAATTTGGATTAATTCAAGGATACTGTATAATTGTAACATAACGTATATTGCAATCGGATTGTAACTTTGGGTGCTGTGAAGAACAAACGAACAAACACATACATAAATTCATAGGTACGTATCATACATACACTGTTAACCATCTTTTTACTTTGCCGTAGTAGTGTAAATAGATGATACTATACATTGTTTAATTAAATGGTACTACTATTTATTCTGTGATTCAATGTAGAAAAAACCTCGTTCGATTCCCGTTGGGAATCGAACCCGATACCCTTGCTTAGAAGACGTACACGCAACAAACTAAGCTAACGAGCAGCCCAACATTATTTATATATATATACTAGCCGTTTGTTTGTTTGTTTGTATGTAAAAGGTAATCTCTGAAACTACTGATCCGATTCTGAAAATTCTTTCACCAATAGATAGCTACACTATCAGTGAGTGTCATAGGCTATGTTTTTTTGGGATAGAAGTTAGTTATCAGTTCGAAATAATAATATTCGTAAGACAAGTCGGAGAAAAATTTGCTAACTTTCCGCTTTATCGGCGTACGCTGACTAAACGGTAGGACATAGTTGAATACAATGTATGGCAAAAATGTTGGCCTTCATGAGTTTTACAAAAAAGTCCGCGACAGCATATATCTAGCATGTATAGCTCAGAAAAAATACTTTTCTTTGTTAAAAATCTGAAAAGAAAGCGGCCTCTGTTTAGTTGGCTTTTTGAGACATTCAGTATTAATCCTTATCAAAATAAACTATTTCATCGTCTTACGTAGTTCATGTAGATACATTTTGCTTTTTACTGCATATGATTTGGATAAATAGTCTATGAGAAATCGTGAAATTAGTTTCACGGGAGTCCGCCCGTGAACGGGACGGGTCAGAAATGTACCGACACGTACTACGAATTCCTGCACATTAAAAAATAGCGGCTTCTATTTCGTTGGCTTTTTTTAAGTATTTAATATTAATCCTTATCAAAAAAACCTATTTCATCGGCTTACGTAGTTCACGTAGATGCAATTTGCTCTTTACTGCACATAATTTGGATAATCTATACTAATCTATACTAATATTATAAAGAGGTAAAGTTTGTTTGTTTGTTTGTTTGTTTGTTTGTATGTAAAAGGTAATCTCTGAAACTACTGATCCGATTCTGAAAATTCTTTTACCAATAGATAGCTACACTATCACTGAGTGTCATAGGCTATGTTTTGTCGGGATAGAAGTTAGTTATCAGTTCGAAATAATAATATTCGTAAGACAAGTCGGAGAAAAATTTGCTAACTCTCCGCTTTATCGGCGTACGCTGACTAAACGGTAAGACATAGTTGAATACAATGTATGGCAAAAATGTTGGCCTTCATGAGTTTTCGAACCCGCTGCTTTAAAGACGAACGCGCACTCATCTACGCCAGTGGGTAGTTCAAAGTTCAAAGATTCCCCACCCTGCGTCGCCCGGTTAAAAAATCTACACATAAACACTTCCACATTCACAGCCACACACTAAGTTCAGTGACTTGTAGCGTGGGGCCGTAAACATCCAAGATTCACAACATATTAAAAACCAGGAACACAAATTTCCCGTAGGGAGAAAACTTCTGTTACCACCGCGAATCGATCCCGCTGCTTTGAAGGCAAACGCGCACCCATTTACGCGAGTAGATAGTTCAAAAGATGACCCGCCCGGCGTCGCCCGGTTAAAAAATAATAATACAAATAAACACACTTCCACATTCACAGCCCAACACTAAGTTCAATGACTTGTATCGGGGGGCCGTAAACATCCAAGATTCACAAAGTATTCACAACATACTCAAAACCAGGAACACAAATTTCTCGTGGAGAGAAATTTTCTAGGTAAATTACCACCGGTAATCGAACCCGCTGCTTTGAAGGCGAACGCGCACCCATCTACGCCAGCGAGCAATTCAAAGTTCAGGAACGACCCGCCCGGCGGGGCGTCGGCCGGGTAGTAAATATTAAAAAACATACCCATAAACGCTTTCACATTCACAACCTCACAATAAGTTCAATGACTTGTATCAAAGGGCTGTATGAACAAGTTAATTCTGGCCTAAAGTCCGTCTAATTGCGAGATGGTTCAAAATGAAAGACTGTTTACTAATTACAGTACAGCTTTAATGAACTTGCAATATCAATGCCAACAAATAAATTTTTGCACCAAATTCAGTACATAGGATTCACAAACGAAACGCTTGCGCGATCTAATTTTTCCTGTGCTGCCATCTAGTTTGTTACCTAGGAACTTTTTGGTGCTGCGTACAATAGTGACTTAAAACAATTTACAAACTAAATCGGACATACCGCCCACCAAGGACATCTGCACATGTCCTTAACACATAAACCGCCCACCGTGAAGCGATGGTGCCACTCAGTCACTATGACAATAAACATTTTTTTTTTAGGCTTACATGATAACAATACTTATTGAGTGACTGGCAAGATACATAATTTAGATGTAGGGCGCTTAATCAGAGAGCCGTTGCATCTTAGAGTTACGACACGCGTGATTTGATCATCACCTGGATATTTAGATTCTATCCGTCCCAAAAGCCAACGCGCAGGAGGCAAACCATCTTCCTTAACTAAGACCACATCTCCAACGCTCGGTTCAGGAACATGCTTTGTCCACTTGTGTCGCTGCAATAAATGAGTTAAATACTCAGTGGACCAACGTCGCCAAAACGTTTGCACCATACGTTGCGTCACCTGCCATCGTTTCAGACTAGACACGTTCGAGTCTTCGTAATTGTTTTCCGGAACTGTGATCAAGGGTTCACCAACTAAAAAATGACCTGGTGTTAGGGGAGTTGGATCATTAGGATCATCAGACAGTATGGATAACGGCCTCGAGTTGAGGCATGCCTCTATCTGCGCTAAAACTGTCGCCATTTCCTCATAAGTCAGCGTCGAATCACCTATTACGCGGCGCAAATGGCCCTTTGTTGACTTCACGCCAGCCTCCCAAAGGCCTCCAAAATTTGGTGCGTGAGGTGGTATGAAATGCCACGTGGTCCCGTTGTCACCAACCCACTCTCTTATTTCAACAGCTACCGAAGACCGCTCTAACGCTACCAAATGTCGCAATTCTTTGGCTGCACCAACAAAATTGGTTCCGTTGTCGCTCCATAAGTTGATTATTCGCCCTCTACGAGCTACAAACCTCTTGAAACCGGCAATAAAACCCTGTGCCGATAAGTCACTGATTGCCTCGAGATGAATTGACTTACTTACCATACACACAAACACACAAATGTATCCCTTATAAGAGTGGTGACCTCGGCCTTTTGATGTTCTGAGGTTTATTGGACCTGCAAAATCGACTCCGCTATGGCTGAATGGTCTTGCTGGTGTTATTCTACACGACGGCAGCTGACCCATCATTTGGGTTTGGGTGGATGCAGAATATCGTCTACATTTGACACAATTGCGAACGTACGCCCTAACCAAAGATTTGACTGAAATAATCCAATATCTAGACCGCAATTGGCTTAACATCAAAGTTGGACCACCGTGTAGGCTTTTCTGGTGAGCTTCACCGATGATTAAATTAGTGAAGTGATTACTGTGTGGCAAAATTATTGGGCGTTTAGTATCAACTTCCAAATCGGCCTTTTCAAGGCGACCGCTCACTCGTAGGATGCCGTCATCGTCTATAAAAGGACATAACAGTTTCAATTTACTTCTAGCCTTTACATGTCCCATTCTCTTTATGTCACTTATTTCTTCTCTAAATTCTCGATTTTGTGCATTTCTAATGCATAAATTCAATGCTTCTTCTATTTCTTCCGGTTGTAGATAATTTTCATATCCTTTCTTCTCGTGATTCTGTTTCCATTTTAAAACTCTCCTGCAGTATGCAATAACTCTAACCAATCTTGATAACTTCGAAAACTTTGTCCATATGGGATCTTCTGGGTTAGGGTCAATAGCAACATGGGATTTGATCGATCTTAATTCCACGCTTGTTGCAATTGATTTCGGTCTCTTGTACTCGATTGTTTTATTTTTTAACCATGAAGGACCCTGAGCCCACAGTACATTTCCTGCTAATTCTTGAGGCGTTATCCCTCGAGATGCTATGTCAGCTGGATTATAAGAAGATTGAACATGAGCCCAGTGAGTGTTATCACAGTGAGACAGAATCGTAGACACTCTATTTCCTACAAAAGTGGTCCAGCGGCTGGGATGGCCGCTTAACCACGCCAAGACTACACTGGAGTCTGTCCAAAGATGAATACTTCTGTTTGAAATGTTCATGACCTCCGCCACCTCAACGATCAATTCAGCCAGCAAAACTGCACCCATTAGCTCTAGTCTAGGTATGGATTGTTGTTTTACTGGAGCGACTTTAGTACGAGCCGTGACTAAACTTATCTGGATATCATTATGTGCATTCACGACGCGAAGATACACTACAGCTGAATATGCGAAGATTGAAGCATCACAAAATCCATGCAGCTCTACTGATTCATCATCGATCGTCATATTCACCCATCTAGGAACAGAGAACTTGCAAGTTTCCACCAAGTTATTCCGGTAAGTTTGCCACTCTATCATCAATTCTGTTGTCAGTTCATCGTCCCAGCCCAGTCCTGAGAGCCAAAGTTTCTGAATGAAGATTTTGGACGTGACAACACACGGTGCAGCCCAACCTAGTGGGTCGAATAAACGAGAAATATCCGAAACGACCTTCCGTTTAGTTATTGGACTTTGCTGAGGCGGCAAATTGACTGAATATTTGAATTCATCACGCTTGCGATCCCACGCTATTCCCAAAATTTTCATCACTTCGTCTGTATTTATGTCTTTATCTCCTTCCTCTTCCTTTATTGACTTCTCACAATCCTTTCCTTCATCTGAAATTTCTTTGTTTAGGTCGTTGCAGCTACTCACCCATTTTTGCATCTGGAACCCTCCCTTGGTAAGTACTTCTGACATTTGTTTATATATTTTTACCCCTTCTTGAACGGTCTGACATCCAGTCATCAGGTCATCAACGTAAAAGTCTTTCTTTATTTTTTCAGATACTTCGACACCTGCACCCTCATCCTCTGCTATCTGCTGTAAGGTCTTCACTGCAAGGTAAGGTGCTGACGCTGTACCAAAAGTCACTCTCAGTAACCTGTATTCTTCCATTTCAGATTCGGGACTGTTGCGCCACAATACTCTTTGACAATCTACGTGTTCAGAAGAGACCTTCACCTGCCTGTACATTTTTATAATGTCAGCACAGATGCTTATGGGGTGCATTCTCCACCTCATAATGATGTGACGCAACGGCAACTGTAACGCGGGACCAACCATGAGATCATCGTTGAGCGATTTTCCGTTGGAACCTTTCATTGAAGCATCAAAAACTATCCGGACTTTGGTTGTCGATTTATCCTCTCGCACAACAGCATGATGTGGTAAGTACACTGCGACTTCTTTTACAGGATCATCCGCTGGTACACGTTCAGCATGGCCAAGATTTATGTATTCATGGAACACTTCAGCATATCGTTTGGCCAGTTCTGGATTCCTTTTGAATTTATTTTCCAGATGCTGAAACCTCTTCATTGCTAAATGTCTGGAATTTCCAAGTAGGCACTGCGGATTTTCATCGCGGAATGGAAGATCGACAATGTAACGACCGTCCTCATCCCTACGTGTTGTTTCATCATAGATCTTTTCGCAGAGCAATTCGTCTTCAGATAAAATCTTCCTTTGCGTTCCAGGAATGACTGATTCGATTTCCCAGAACTGTTTGAGGATTGCATTTTCATCAACCTGATTCGCATGGCAAGCAATAACTTGGTGACAACTAACAGTATCACTAGTTGACGAAACCTTTCCTGATAAAATCCATCCAAACGCGGTGTTTTGAGCTACTGGTACACCCGGTGGACCTTGGATTAGCCCTACTCGTAAAATCTGGCCGTAAACTTCCGCACCAAGTAAGATGTCAATTTTATTTGGCGTGTGGAAGTCTGGATCTGCTAAGCTAATAGCTTCTAATTCGGGCCAATTGCTCGGTAAAACTTGTACCGACGGCAATAATGACGTAATGTTGGTGAGGACATACGCATTGATTTGGAGCCTAAATTTCGGGTCTAGTTGTGAGTGAATAGTAACACTAACTGTGTGCTCTGAAGCTAACGTGCCTCTCTCACCACCTATTCCTGAAATCACTGATTTACTAGGCGTCTTCTTCAGCCCTAATAGCTGCACTGCTGATTCCGTTATGAAACACGCCTGGGATCCCTGATCCATTAAAACTCTCAGCAGTTGTGTAGAACCCAGTCTTGTCTGTGCTTTGACAAGAGCTGTGGCCAATAAAATATGTGTCGATACTGACTCTCTTGAAAAATGGGAGACTACATTTGAAGTAGGTTCAACCCCTGATAACGCTGCCTGATTTGCAGACATATCTGGTTGGACATTGCTCACTGCATTACTCGAGACAGACTTAGGGTGGAGCAACGAATGGTGCTTACGTTTGCATATCCGACATGACGTGGTCTGCCGGCAAAACTTTACTGAATGGTTAGAATTGAGACAATTAAAACATAAACCATTGCTCTGAACAAACCCATGACGCTTCTCGTAACTCTCTTTTGCAAACAACTTACAATAGGCAATTTTGTGATTTTCTTTGCAAAAGGCACAAGAGTTGTTACTATTTGCAGTTGGTTCAGAGTTGACAACATGATGAACCCTTGGTTTATTAGAAACATTAACATTTGCTTTCGGTTTGGCTGACTTATCATCTAGAAATTCTAGTGCCCTAAACCTGGCTTCCAGAAAATCCTTAAATTGTGCGAACTTGGGCAATTCATTTATACTGCTGATCTGCGTTTCCCATAACTTGCGGGATTCGGGATCCAATTTGGCACTAATTATATATATGACAAGAATGTCCCAAGAACTTATGTCAATTCCAAGATTTTTGAGGCCATTTAAACATTCCATTGTGGTGTCGAGTAAGCCTTTAATGGCACTAGAACTTTCCAATACAGTGGTTTGACTCATTAAACGTCGCAACAAACAATTGGACTGAAATCTCTTATTATCGTACCGTCCTTTCAAAAGGGACCAGCATTCCTGATAGTTACATGCAGTAACTGGTATATGTCTAAGAAGTTGTTCAGCCTCACCTGTCAATAATCTTTTCAAATAATGCATACGTTGTACATCATCCAAACTTTCATTATTATGAATGAGAGACAGAAACAAATCCTTAAACGTCGGCCATTCTGCATATTGGCCAGAAAATTTTGGTATGCTTATTTTCGGTAACTTGAGACCTTCACTCTGAACAGACTTGGCACTAGAAACCGACTTCACACTACTGATTTTATCTAAAAGTTCTTTTAATTCACTTTTGTAAATGATGTATGACTCTTCAGTACATTCATATACTTCGGCAGTAAAATATACTCCAGTACTGTCAGTTGCCTTTTTTATGATTTCATTGTGAGTAAGCAAAAAACTGTTCCAAGTTTGTTCAAGAGCTTCTAATCTTGTGGTTATGTATGCCCGCGAAATTCTATCTTTTGGTGATTTTTTAAAATTAACTCTTCCCTTTTCTATTACTGATTGCTTATCAGTTTGTAATTTAAACAACGCCTCCATCTCAGAATCTTACAAAATTTTCCGAAAAAAAACACAAGTTAAAATTTACTAAAATTATTCTAAGTCCTAAATATTGCGAAAAATTTTACAAGTGTTTTAACTTTAATAAGATATTTATAAATCGGGCATAGGTTCCCCGTCTCAACCACAATTTCTTAAACTAACATGCAAATATTCTAAGTCCTGATTTTACTGGTAAATAAACTAAGTCAATGAATGTTCCACAGCAAATTTTAAAGTTAATGTTTCACTATCTTCTTTGAATGGACTGTATTTTAAACATAAAATTGTACTCACAGTTTTCCCGCACTTTTATACTTCACTATTTTTTGAATTTCCCTCCAACTGGTATCCGATATGTTGTTCCAACTCGCTGCGCCCTCTGGCGCCGAACACCGGTACCAACTGCTTCCTTCCGCAGGACGGTGACCGTGACAGCTCCAGCTGTCACACTCCTGTCAGCGGCCGGTGATGACAGCTGTCAAACTTGACAGCTCGTCCGTTGCTACTTCCAGTAGTACCGGAGTGAAGGCGTGACAGTAGCGATCCACCACTGATTCCTACGCCCTTGGAACACCAATCGCCGAAATCCGGTTGCGATAGGACCATGAACAAGTTAATTCTGGCCTAAAGTCCGTCTAATTGCGAGATGGTTCAAAATGAAAGACTGTTTACTAATTACAGTACAGCTTTAATGAACTTGCAATATCAATGCCAACAAATAAATTTTTGCACCAAATTCAGTACATAGGATTCACAAACGAAACGCTTGCGCGATCTAATTTTTCCTGTGCTGCCATCTAGTTTGTTACCTAGGAACTTTTTGGTGCTGCGTACAATAGTGACTTAAAACAATTTACAAACTAAATCGGACACTGTAAACATCCAAGATTCACACAACATTGACAACATACTCAAAACCAGAAACACAAATTCCCGTGGGAAAACACCTGTGTTCCCACCGGGCATCAAACCCGGTGCTTTAAAGGCAAACGCCCACCTAACTACGCTAGCGGGCAGTTCAAACTTCAATGATAAGACTAAACAAAAAAAAACAGTCGAATTTATATCCCCCTTCTTATGTTAGTCGGTTCAAAACATAGACGTATCCACCGTTTTCACCCTCAAATAAACTTAACGATTTCTCCTAGACTATGGGTTCAAATTATGTGCAGTAAAAAGCAAATTGCATCTACCTGAACTAAGTAAGCCGATGAAATAGGTTTTTTGATAAGAATTAATATTAAATATTTAAAAAAAAGCCAACGAAATAGAAGCCGCTATTTTTTAGTGCAGGAATTCGTAGTACGTTTCTGTACATTTCTGACCCGTCCCGTTCACGGGCGGGCTCCCGTGAAATTAATTTCACGATTTCTCATAGACATTTATCCAAATCATATGCAGTAAAAAGCAAATTTGCTTTTTACTGCATATGATTTGGATCGCACTAAAAAATAGCGGCTTCTATTTCGTTGGCTTTTTTTAAATATTTAATATTAATTCTTATCAAAAAAACCTATTTCATCGGCTTACTTAGTTCAGGTAGATGCAATTTGCTTTTTACTGCACATAATTTGAACCCATAGTCTAGGAGAAATCGTTAAGTTTATTTGAGGGTGAAAACGGTGGATACGTCTATGTTTTGAACCGACTAACATAAGAAGGGGGATATAAATTCGACTGTTTTTTTTGTTTAGTCTTATCATTGAAGTTTGAACTGCCCGCTAGCGTAGTTAGGTGGGCGTTTGCCTTTAAAGCACCGGGTTTGATGCCCGGTGGGAACACAGGTGTTTTCCCACGGGAATTTGTGTTTCTGGTTTTGAGTATGTTGTCAATGTTGTGTGAATCTTGGATGTTTACAGCCCTTTGATACAAGTCATTGAACTTATTGTGGGGTTGTGAATGTGAAAGCGTTTATGGGTATGTTTTTTAATATTTACTACCCGGCCGACGCCCCGCCGGGCGGGTCGTTCCTGAACTTTGAATTGCTCGCTGGCGTAGATGGGTGCGCGTTCGCCTTCAAAGCAGCGGGTTCGATTACCGGTGGTAATTTACCTAGAAAATTTCTCTCCACGAGAAATTTGTGTTCCTGGTTTTGAGTATGTTGTGAATACTTTGTGAATCTTGGATGTTTACGGCCCCCCGATACAAGTCATTGAACTTAGTGTTGGGCTGTGAATGTGGAAGTGTGTTTATTTGTATTATTATTTTTTAACCGGGCGACGCCGGGCGGGTCATCTTTTGAACTATCTACTCGCGTAAATGGGTGCGCGTTTGCCTTCAAAGCAGCGGGATCGATTCGCGGTGGTAACAGAAGTTTTCTCCCTACGGGAAATTTGTGTTCCTGGTTTTTAATATGTTGTGAATCTTGGATGTTTACGGCCCCACGCTACAAGTCACTGAACTTAGTGTGTGGCTGTGAATGTGGAAGTGTTTATGTGTAGATTTTTTAACCGGGCGACGCAGGGTGGGGAATCTTTGAACTTTGAACTACCCACTGGCGTAGATGAGTGCGCGTTCGTCTTTAAAGCAGCGGGTTCGAATCTCGGTGGGAACACAATAACAAAAGTTTTTTCCCCACGGGCAGTTTATGTTTCTGGTTCTGGGTATGACGTGAATGTTGTGTGTGTGGTGTTAATTGTTTACGGCCCCACGACACAACTTATAGTACTTTTACAGTGGGGCTGTGAGTGAGAAAGCGTTTATATGTAAGCTTTTGTTTACCCGGGTAACGCCGGGCGGGTCAGCTAGTATAATATATAATAGGAGAAATCGTTAAGTTTAATTGAGTGTGAAAACGGTGGATCACAGAATGGAACAGTTACTGCGTAATCCGGCATACGTCTATGTTTTGAACCGACTAACATAAGAAGGAGGATATAAATTCGACTGTTTTTTTTTTGTTTAGTCTTATCATTGAACTTTGAACTGCCCGTGGCGTAGTTAGGTGGGCGTTTGCCTTTAAAGCACTGGGTTTGATGCCCGGTGGGAACACAGGTGTTTCCCCACGGAAATTTGTGTTTCTGGTTTTGAGTATGTTGTGAATGTTGTGTGAATCTTGGATGTTTACAGCCCCATGATACAAGTCATTGAACTTAGTGTGGGATTGTGAATGTGAAAGCGTTTATGGGTATGTTTTTTAATATTTACTACCCGGCCGACGCCGGGCGGGTCGTTCCTGAACTTTGAATTGCTCGCTGGCGTAGATGGGTTCGCCTTCAAAGCAGCGGGTTCGATTACCGGTGGTAATTTACCTAGAAAATTTCTCTCCACGAGAAATTTGTGTTCCTGGTTTTGAGTATGTTGTGAATGCTTTGTGAATCTTGGATGTTTACGGCCCCCCGATACAAGTCATTGAACTTAGTGCGGGGCTGTGAATGTGGAAGTGTTTATTTGTATATTTTTTGACCGGGCGACGCCGGGCGGGTCATCTTTTGAACTATCTACTCGCGTAAATGGGTGCGCGTTTGCCTTCAAAGCAGCGGGATCGATTCGCGGTGGTACCAGAAGTTTTCTCCATACGGGAAATTTGTGTTCCTGTTTTTTAATATGTTGTGAATCTTGGATGTTTACGGCCCCACGCTACAAGTCACTGAACTTAGTGTGGGCTGTGAATGTGGAAGTGTTTATGTGTAGATTTTTTTACCGGGCGACGCAGGGTGGGGAATCTTTGAACTTTGAACTACCCACTGGCATAGATGAGTGCGCGTTCGTCTTTAAAGCAGCGGGTTCGAATCTCGGTGGGAACACAATAACAAAAGTTTTTTCCCAGGGGCAGTTTATGTTTCTGGTTCTGGGTATGACGTGAATGTTGTGTGTGTGGTGTTAATTGTTTACGGCCCCACGACACAACTTATAGTACTTTTACAGTGGGGCTGTGAGTGAGAAAGCGTTTATGTGTAAGCTTTTGTTTACCCGGGCAACGCCGGGCGGGTCAGCTAGTACTATAATATAACTAATAGAATAGACATTAATTTTTAAATTATAAATTATTTAAACGCAAGCAAAGCTTAAAGAAAACCGACTTCACAGCTTCTTCGGAACCCATGATCAGATTCAATCAATAAAATACGCATTATTGAGGATAACTCATCATTGGTCAGATCTTAATCAAATATAATTGGGACCACATGGGAAGCACCATTTTAAAATAAATTTTTGTTCAAAATCGGTTCACCCAGAACGAAGTTATGAAGTAACAAACATAAAAAAAATATACAGTCGAATTGAGAACCTCCTCCTTTTTTGTAAAATCGGTTAAAAATACTGACATACCTACAATGTTCTGTCACAATAGTTATTGTTATTAAGAAACAACACCGCTTATGTCAAAGTTTAAAGGAAGAGAACGTAACAATTATTAATTATAATTACTACACCCGCATACACTCACTACGCCCGTTAAAATTTTAGACTAATACTTTCTTAGTAACTATTATTTATCTATGGTTTTATTAACAGTAACACTGATGGATGACATGATAACAATTGAAGGTTCAACCCGAGTAATTCCTTATACTCTTATACCTCATTTTGTTTGACCAAAATAATGACGCATTTAGGTATGATTCATATCAAAATCAAAATCAAAATCAAATCAAAATCAAAATCGTTTATTCACATGGGCCCCAAAGAGGCACTCATGAAAGTTAATGAATCTATTGCCAGATTCGCAAAATTACAGCCATCTCAAGAAGAACCTGGCAAGAAACTCGGCGGCGCATATTTTTTTCAATCATTTTTTTTTTTTTAAACATTCTTAATCTCTAATACATAAGTTTCTTAACCTAGGTGTTATTATGGTAGTCGCTAGAAAGAGCCTGTGCAGTTTGCCTCCATGCATCCTCGTCATTAATATAGTCTGTGGTTTTATAGTAGGCTTTCTTAATTAATGCCCGTTTTATTACAGATTTGAACTTTCCCAGTGGTAATTCAGTTACGATTTTAGGAATTCTATTGTAAAATCTAACACCATTTGCCATAAAAGATTTATTCGTTTTGCTTAATCTAAATGCGCGCACTGTAATTTTATGCTTATATCTAGTATTAAGATTATGTGCGTCGCTTCTTAATTTATATTTACTAATATTTTTGCGAACATGCATTATATTTTCAAAGATGTAAAGCGAAGGCATGGTAAGTATGCCTGTTTCTTTAAAGAATTCCCTGAGCGATTCGCGTGGACCCATATCATATATTGCACGAACTGCTCTCTTTTGGAGAATAAAAATAGTTTCAACATCGGCAGCAGATCCCCATAGCAAGATTCCGTAACTCATCAAACTATGAAAATATGCAAAGTAAACCAGCCTTGCCGTCGCTACATCAGTCAGCTGTCTAATTTTACGGACCGCAAAAGCAGCGGAACTCAAGCGACCTGCAAGCACATCAATATGAGGACCCCACTGCAGTTTTGAGTCCATAGTCAGACCTAAGAAAACAGTTTTCTTTACAAGATCTAATTTTTTGTTTTCAAGTGTAACATTTGCATCTACCAAAGGAACATTAGGAAGGGAAAACTTGATACATTTGGTTTTGCTAGCATTTAACAATAAGTTATTAGCAGCAAACCATTTCGATACTAGATCTAATTCATAATTTACTTCATTTAATTCTACGTCTTTCCTATTTGTTTTAAAAATAAGTGACGTGTCATCAGCAAACAAGACAATATCTAATGCTAGCGAAGTTGTCATATAAGGTAAATCATTAATATACACTAAAAATAGGAAGGGTCCCAATATTGAACCTTGAGGCACGCCAATTTTAACTGTAGACCCGTCAGATGTCACACCATTAACGCCTACTTTTTGTTGCCTACCCGATAAATATGAATCTAACAAATCAAGAGCAGTCCCACGTATACCGTAATGGTTTAATTTGCTAATAAGCGTTTTATGGTCACTAATGGTATATTTTATTGAATTCATTACAAATGATCGAGTTCAGCATTTGGTGGACATTATTTGGGTCATCAAGTGGAAAACTGGTAAGGGATAGTTTTAAATCGACATTTTCGTTAAGTTTACTCAACTTGTTCTCAGTAAGTGGTCGTATTTCTATATTAGAGTCAAAAGATTGTTTTTTTCTTGAAATTGTTACCTTTTGTCCCATGTGGTCTGATCGTATACCACTGATTTGACATTTATTTTTAATTTCAAAATTTACAATAATATTATCGATAACATATGAGAGTACTAGCCGTGGCCCGCGGCTTCGCACGATATTATCAAGTTAAAAAGTAGCCTATGTGTTAATCCTACGTATAAACTATGTACATTCCAAATTTCATCCAAATTTGTTCATCCGTTAAAGCGTGAAGACACAAACATTTGGAGGCAAACTGCACAAGCGCTTTCTAGCGACTACCATCATAACACCTAGGTTAATATTATGTATAAGAGATTTTTAAGCATGTTTTTTAAAAAAAATAATGAAAAAAAATGCGCCGCCGAGTTTCTTGCCAGGTTCTTCTCGAGATGGCTGTAATTTTGCGAATCTGGCAGTAAAATCATTAACTTTCATGAGTGCCTTGAATAAACGATGTGCGCGTGAATAAACGATTTTGATTTGATTTGAACATTTACACACAAACTTTCGGATTTATAATGTTAGTATGATATGTAGATTTGTAATAATAACTTAGATATAATTAGGGCTGACATCCGTCCGGGATGCCCCGGATTTGTCCTAGTTTAGAGAGAGTCCGGGGTCCGTCCGGAAGGTATTTTCAAAAAGTGTCCGGGTGAAAACCGGACACTTTTTGTGTCAATCCCGAATAATTTATATTAACGGAATAAATTATAACAATTCTTAGTAAAAAAATAATTCGTAATCGTATTTTATTTGTTGCGCTATGCAATTAAATTTGGTTTTGACATAGCAAACAAACGGTTTAAAACAATGTTTTAATTTTAATTGTACCTAAACATTTCATTGGTGGCCGGGAAAAAATCTCAATTTCACCCAAATGTCCGGGGTTTTTGAAGATTTAATCCGGCGCGGGCGGCGCCAGCAAATGATGTGATGGCAGCCCTAGGTATAATTAATTAAACCTATATAAAATTGTTATTAGTCACACACGCTAATTAAACCGTATAAAGATTATTATTAATCATTATCGACAAAGCGAAGCGTGGTCTCTAAATTAACTTTTTATGGGAGCATCTCGAGCGCTTTGAAATTCTGATCCTCAAACTTTTGGTGTGACGGAAACTGGCAAATGTTTCCCTGTAATACAAAAGTTTCACTTCTATCGTGTGTCTTTACGACAAACCTTGTTTTTTTTAGTATTTGTCTGCCAGTTGTCAATTAATTGTCGCGAGGTCTCATATCTGGCGAATTACTAGTTTATTAGACACTTCTTTTTTAAAACAAAATTTATGTTCTTCTAAATGATGTCTATTTAAGTATCTAATTTAGATTTCTATGGCTCTATTCGTGGGCATACCATACACGCTACTAGCCTAGCTAACGTTTGAATAGGTACTTACAGCTAACAAAAGCATATCATATCGATAAAGTCTACGATTTTAATATTTTCTATTTTTGCATATCTCTATTTCATAGTTGTATTTATGCTATTATGTTAGAAATCTAAACTATAACCTACTATACCTAACTCTAACTCCAAGTCATGTCGATAAATAAACAAAACGACGAGGAAAATATAATTAAAACTCAGATACACACGCAAATAGACTTCTCAAGGCCTATATTATAATAATAACTGTAAACCAATCAACATATAACTGAGCTATAAGCCAAAATTAAAACTAAAAACAAACATAAAACATAACCTCAACAAAACCTCGATTTCTTTCTTATAACAGAAAATAACTCTATTTGTTACTGACCTTTGTCTCACCGTGATCTCGTTTCATTTTATCAAATCACTGATATCACAACGAATACAATAACTTCGTACGTTAGTTATTATCACATATATTCCGTGAAGTTCCGTAAAACACTACTGTTTAGGCCAAAAAGCTAAAATACACTGGTGTTAGTTCGAGCGCGTGTCGTAACAAAGCTATGTACCAACGCTACAGTCTGAGTCTACGGCTGACAACCTTGAACTTCTGCTTGTATAATACATAAATAAATCCAACAAATGCGAGAGGGTTCCGCACATAATGTATGCAGATAATTCGTCTATCACGGCACGAGTATCGACGTTTGTCAGTGTTTCTTATTTATTTTTTCTATTTATATAAACAAATTGTTTTCAGATTTTTTCCGTTACGTGACCTGTGAGATCTTGCTTCTTTACAAATGTCATAATTCTAGGGCGTACCGTCTAAGTGGCCAATATCAGCCATTTTTGCCGTATTTTATTATCGCGCTATCTAAGCTTGGTTTTTTTACATGTTTCAAGGACATTTTTTTTTGTTTAATAGACCTTTGTTTTTTTTTCTTTTTATACTAGATAGGCAAGCATTTGACCGCTATCTCACCTGATGGAAAGAGACGATGCGGCCAAAGCTGGAACATGCTTGCCTAGAAGGTACCTATTCAATCTATTTCTTCACCTATTCATTTGTATTTTATATTAATTTTAACTTGATACCTCCACGCGTTTCTGAGAAAAAAGGTCTTGACAGACAGACGGGCAGACACACGGACAACAAAGTCATATAAGCATTCCTGTTAACTGCTAGCAACAACAGCTCATGGACGCCTGCACCAAATGCAGTTCGGGTAGCAGAGTTCTGGGCCTCAGCTATTTAACTGTTTGCTATCGACACGCCAAGAAGAAGAATTCCTTTTGATGTACGGAACCCAAATAAACTTAAGTTTACAGATACAAAAATATTTGATACATACTTCGCTAGAGGCCGTTGACCCCATATATTTGCCGAGGGTTGACTGGACAGCTGAAACCTGGATCGGAGGCTCGACGCGGAAGTTCCAAGGAATGTATTACTACTATGGTAGCTAGTTGCGGTGCCAAGTTTCCAACAGGTCTAATTACGCTTTGTTGGTATATTTTACGCAATGCTGTTAATGTTTCAAGATCAGGTTAATGGATATAATTACCCTGGTTTTATACGATTAGGCATACTGCCTTATCGTAGCGTAGAGCGTAGAGCATATAGCGTAGAGTAGCAAATAGTCATCAGATTTGAAAGAACGAAGGAACTTCGGGTCATGACACGAAGTACGGGATTGGACTTGAGTGGGATTTACTTTATTAAATAAGCCTCTAGTTATTACTCTACAAGACGAGGCAAAGATGTCATGTAAACGGTAGAGCACATAATGTAGAGTCGATCATTGAATAAGGTAAGGTTTACCGAATATATAACAAAATTGTATAAGTAGTGATGAACTCGATTATAAGATAATTTATAATTTTTTATCGGTTTCTAGTTGAAAAATCCAATGTTTTTTTTTCTCAAAGTATGCTCCTCAGTATTATCACATCAAGGGATTCTATTGCTAATTTGAAGATAGATAACAGCAACATAATTGATTATTGGAAAGGAAATAACGTCTAACATCACTTTTCTTCATTTCTCAAACAATAATTTTTTTTTCCCATATAATCCTCTCTGTATATAACAAAATTCCACCTCAAACACTCTGGTATACTATCCCAAAGCTCACAGTGATTACGGGATAACTCTTTGAACGTAGGCATCTAGAAGAACCTCTACATTTACTTTAGAACGATATTTGTAGGGCAATTAAAGTTTAACAAAATCATGACAAAAAAAGTGATAGAGCTGGTTCGCTCAACAAAAAACGTAAGCAGAGCTTAAAAAACTGACTTCACCCCTTATATTTTGGTTTTGGCTGGACGGATTTCGATAAAATGTATATGGGACCACCTCAGAAGTGTAATGTACCAAACAAAAAAAAAACAAAATCGATTCATAATTGGCGGAGATATCGCGTAACATACATAAAAAAATATACAGTCGAATTGAGAACCTCCTTTTTTGAAGTCGGTTGAAAACGACAGAAACTCTGAAAGATATCGGTCATGGAGGTCCAGTTACATTTGGTTCTAGTCTGTCAATATTTAGACTTAAAAAAAGCCAAGTCTCTGTAGCCATAGGTTTTAAGATCTGTTGTGTGGACTGTGCATTAGATGAGTGAATATTTTTGACCATATGATTTTATGGGATATTTTCCCGAGATGGCTGTAAATTTGTGAAACTGGTAATAGAGTCATAAACTTTCATGAGTGCCTCTATGGGGCACATGTGAACATAGAGCATTACATAGATTCAAAATGTGACGAATTCCCTCTGGTAAATAGATGATGAGTTGATGACCTAGTGTAACTAATTGTATTTTGGCGTCCAGTGTCCCAAAACCATTTATAAACATGTAATATACAATGTATATTGTAGCCAACTGGATCCATCGACTAAATTTATAGCTTGTAATAACAGAGCGATAAAAATTAAACGTTTTATTTTATGTCATTGAGAGACGAGCAAGTCACTCGCATTATGGTAAGCGTCAACTGTAATGGGCATACAGTTCAGTGCCACCAAGAGTTTGAACCTTATATAGTTTAAACTCGTTCGCATATCGAACTGCTTGTTGGCTTAGTTGTTTGAGCATTCGCCTTCTAAGCAGGGGTATCGGGTTCGACTCCCGGCGGGAACACAAGTTTTCTCCTCATGGAAAATTTGTGTTTCTGGTTCTAGGTGTGTTTATGTATGTGATGTGAATGTTTTCGGCACCCACGACACAAGGAATCTTGGTGTGGGGCTGTGAGTGTGAAAGCGTTTGTTTAAACTCTTGCGCGGCAAAACATTGCGCTCGTTACCCTGAGATATTAGATTTTATCTTTAAGCCTTGTAATTTCACTAGAAACATTGCCCTTTCATCTGAAAAACGGTAATGCACACTAATATGGCGATTGAATGTCTGGTAATGGTGTGGTACTGCCCCAGGCGGACTCAGCAAAAGAGTCCTACCACTACAGAAAAATCTTACTATTTGAAGTGAAGCTTGATTGAGATTTAACTGAAAATCAGTGTCGAGTCTCGACAAAAAACCTGATTTAAAACTTTTTAGCATCATTGCATCACACATACTAACAGCAAATACTCTATTTTACGTACAATAAACTTGAAACACAAATCGGCTTAAATAATGACTAATACTCTCATATTTTAAATGCAAAAGTTGCTTCCATTTGCCTGTTGCTTATTCACGAGCAAATAACTAAAGAGAAGATATGTACGTAATTAATATTAAATTTACTTAAGCTTATCTTTAATCACAGTTGAAGTGGGCTCCTCTCCATATCACAAATGGATGAGAAAGAAGTAGGGTTTATCTGTATGTATTGTGTCACTCATTATGGGTACGAGGTTTTTTGCCAGGTTCTTCTCGAAATGGCTGTAACTTGGCGAACCTGCTGGCAGTGAGTCATTAACTTTCATGAGTGCCCCTCTGGGGGCCATGTGAATAAACGATTTTGATTTTCGATTTTGGAAAATTGTTAGAGGGAGTTGAACCCCGAACAGGGAGAGGGAGGTATTGGTTTTGAATTCTAAGTAGGACCCAGTCTATTCAGGCCTCTAGGCTACTTATATCTTCGATTGAAACGGATGGGAGCTGGACCACAAAGCAGGCTACATTTATAGACTGATTCATATAGAAACAAAACAATTACAATTGCGTAAAATATCCAAGCTCTTCAGACTTCAGACCTTTGTCACTTTATCACTGTTTCACAAGAACTTCACGAGAGATCGCGACGTTTCAGTCAACTCGACTGCCGCGACCACACTGCCCTGGGTCAACTTCTACTCCTACACATCGACTCGTGTTTGTAAACTGAAGGTGGACGTTGGACGTAGTCGATGCTAGTGTAAACATACATCATGTGTAGAACTAGTTGGGACTGGATAGTGAGGCAGGTTGGGAGCATTAGGGGTGTGTATGATACATCCCAACTGAGGAATAGGAGGAGTCATGACAATGGTCGGTATTCGTGGGTCCAAGAAGGTACTTTTTTAAGCTTTGCAATAACAAAAGCAACGCAGATCGCTCTACTAACGTTTATGCCCGAAAACAGGGAACTAAGATCTAATCTTCTTTTTTCTAGCAGTAATATTTAGAAATTCTACGGTACAAATATGTTTTTGTAATATAGAAGTAAATTTGCTATAAGACGTAGTGGTAGGCCCACTGAACTCGACATGGAGATGTCTGCCTTGTGTATCGTACTTTGTGCCATCCATGTCTTCGAATGAGATTGATCTCATTCGAATATTTCAAAGTGCCAGGAGCGACGACCTGCGAAAGGAGGCCGGCCAAAACTTGATGAAAAGAGCCGAAGACTGGGCTCAGTGGCGTTCATTAGGAGAGGCATAGGCCTCTGGACATAGGTCCAGCAGTGGACAAAAATAGTTTGTAAGTTATTTATCTGACTGTCGAGATCCTTTTTAGATTCCTATAGATGCACTGGACATATTTGGTTCAAACAGATCGGCGGGCGGAGACTTGAGTGCTGCACGGGAGACGACCGCGCCCGCGTCCACGCACGCTTCCTTTTGAGCACGGTGTATCCATTGTATAGCAGAAATATATAGATGGCGATGACCCGCTAAGAAAATTATGATTTTATAGATTTTCCTAAATAATTAAATCTACAAGTTCTACAACGATACTAAAGATGCTACTGTGACATGTACAAAGCTACTGCCGCCATTTCTTCCAACCAAAAATTTCTTCCGATAGACGGGGTAAGTACTTAGTAGAGCTGTGGTAACATATTTCAAATTGATTTATAACTTAACACTGGTGTACTATCTAATATATAAAATTCTCGTGTCACAGTTTTCGTTGCTATACTCCTCCGAAACGGCTTGACCGATTTTGATGAAATTTTTTGTGCTTATCCGGTATCTATGAGAATCGGCCAACATCTATTTTTCATCATCATCACTTTTCATCATTATCAACGCGGGTGAAACCGCGGGGCGCAGCTAGTTATTATATATTTACTTAGTCGTATCTACTGTACAATTAAATGTATAGGTATTCTGTTTGACTTGAGACTAAAGACAACTGAGTGTTTGGATTTCAAAGACAAATAACGATTTCTTAGTGTCCACAACACTTACTTATACTTAAGATAGCTTTGTCTAACAAAAGCAATTATTTGAATGAAACTGCGTGAATTTTGACGTTGATGGGTTTATTCTAGAACACCATTCGAAACCGCGACCGCCCGAACGGGGTCGTTTCACCACCACTAAGCCGTTGCTGCAGAAAAGAGTCACCCCTATCCATAATTACAAACAATTCACACACACCACGAGTACGCTGACTAGCTTGAGCCACTCTTTCTTGTACGTGTACTACATTTAACCAGTTATTACCGATATAGTGTTATTAATTCCCACCTGGCATCATACGCAGAAGTACTTTAATAATAAGGAATTACTACACTATTACAACTGCATTAGTTTCTTTACTATAATAAAAGTCATGTTATAACTTTGATGGCATATAAAAAATAAAACAAATTCATAATACTAAGAATTCAAAAACCCGACTGCAAAACTAATAAACATGCCTTATTTTATGTTACACATTTTCGTTAATAACACCTATTAAATATAAAGAACTTTATCACATCTTTATTATACTCGTATGTATTAAAAATTAAGTGAGAATGGTTGCTAACCTAAACATGCTTTTCAAATACCTATTCAATGACAAATACCCCACTTGACGCAGATCGTCGACTTTTATTTTTCACAAAATGGCGTCTGGCTGTCGCCATATTTAATTTTGATTACTGTCATGTGTTTAGTGACACTCGCAAGATTAAGGGGCAGGTATACGTCAATGCGAGCAACTTTTTTAACCACATCCAATTATCCCCCTTACACTTTTGCACATAAAGGTGCAAATTGCCGTGAATGACATCGTGGCGGTTACGCAAGGTCACGCGCGGCAATCTTTAACTTTTTATAGTTTTATGGAAATGGCGTGAAAACGCGCCTCAAACTAAAAAAAATAAGCTGAAGGCATCATTTGCCTAGTACATATACGTATATGAAATAACTTTTACAGTGTTTTGATATAAAACGGCGGAACGAAATGGTTACAAAAATACAAATTGATGTTATTTGCATGAGATTTGTAATTTTTTCCCTTATATTTATAAACTTTATGAATATTCAAAGGAGAAGGCATCATTTATCATATCACACAGATTACGAAGAATATTTTAATTCATTTGGATTTATTATGAACGCTGAGTAAAACGGTTACAACAACACGCGTTTTAGATGAAATTTTGGTATCGCCACCTTAAGACAAATCGACTGACCTAAGAATGATCAAATCGGGCTAGGCGTTTCGTCTCTAATGAGCCACAAAGGAAGAAACATAAACAAGCTGATAGACACATTACTCTTCTTTGCGTCACGCAGTCGTGTAAATAGGTGTCTACACAATGCGAGAAAATGCTCTTCCCCCCTCACAGACAAAATAAACAGTTGACTGCTAGTAATCTATTTCCCCCTTACGAAATCTATATGCCTTCTGCAGTATCAGTTGAGTAGAAATGATCGGTCGTTCCGCAACTAATGATAAGGATGCATTGAGGTAAATTGCACTAGCGTTTTCTGGCGACTACATGATAATAGGTATACCTAGGTTCCTGTAGACTGTTCCTATATTAGTAGTTTAAGGGGTGATACCAAAATGTCTCCTAAAACGCGTGACTTTGTAACCGTTTTACCCAGCATTCATAATAAAACCAGATAAATAAAAAAGACGTGTGGCACTCGGGGACTGCCGCGGTAAAGCTATTGCATAGCATTTTTTATCAACGTATGCAATTATTATTATTTATTTATTTTATTTCTGCAGTTTTTTTTTTCCTGCCACCTAGAGGCGAGTTGAGCGACTGAAAACGCGATGCAGTTTCATTTTTCTTCACAAACAGTTTTCGGTCACGTTGAGATACGAACTCCGTACCGATACATTCGAGTCAGTACCCAATACCAATTGGCTACTGAGTCTTCTGAACATATCTTCGAAATAAGCGTATAGGGGGGCGTTAGGTTATTTTCGTTACGGAATTTCTGGATTCGGTCTCCACGCTCAAGGCCCGCGATAGAAGCTATGCAATAGCTTAAAAACATTCGTTAGTATCTGTGTGCTATGATAAATGTTACCTTTTTATTAGAATATTCATAATGTTCATTAATATAAAGAAAAAAATATCAGACCTCATGCAATCACCAATTTGTATTTTTGTAACTATTTCGTTCCGCTATTTTATATGAAAACACTGTTATCTCATATACGTATATTTACTTGATGTCTTCAGCTTGTTTTATTTTATTTTTGAGGCGCCTTTTCACGAAATTTGATCAAAATCATAAAAAAACAAAGATCGTCACGATACAATTTACGCAATATGCACCTTTATGTGCAACAGCGTAAGGGGGATAATCTGCCTCTTAAGAATGTTTAAAAAAAATAACGAAAAAATGTGCTAAAAATAAAATTCTTGCCAGGTTCTTCTTGGGGTGACTTTTATTTTGCGAATCTGCCAGTAGAATAATTAACTTTCACGATTGTCTTTTTGAGCCCCATGTGAATATTTTGACATTAAGTACCTACTTATTACTACAGTTGGTAAACCATTGGAATAACGATCTAGCCTTATTCTAGACTAATAAATAATTAATTTTAATTTGAACTAAACTGCTAAGTAGAGTAAGTATACTTAGAATGTGTTCAATACGATAGACGCCGCGATTGTCGCTGACAACTATCGCATCGGCCAATTCCAAGCACGGATAGGCCAATCCACAAGCACGAATCGGCCAATCACAAGCACGAATCGGCCAATACAGTTTCCTTGGTATCAACTGGCTTTTATAAACTTTGACCCCCATTGATTTCATCACGATTTACCTAAACTGGAATCTCAAGTCTCGAAACCGTTTTCTCTCATCTCGAAGCAATTTCTATGACGGCGTAGTCACCATTTAATAAATAAATAAATTCCAAAATCTTTCCCCAAGCACCAACTTATTACATGATGATTATTATCATCGCATACCAAGAGGTGAAAGATGGACTCAAACGTCAAGATATAGAAAAAAATAAAAAAAAGTTATCACAGGATCGCAGCATCCATTTTTTTTCCCTAGTGCGAAAACTAACAGCAGTTCTAGAAGAGTATATAAGACTTTGTAGATACTACAAGGTCTACAATGCAGAATAAACACAGAGGTCAGAGGAGAAGAGCGATGTTGGTCACTCTTCTCCTCTGACCAAAAGGCAACAATAATAAAAATTCGAAGATCTTAAGCAATGAGCCCTGATCCTAAATATTTCCTAACAACACCAAAACAATCAAACGAGAAAACGTAAAAGTTAAGAATTGAAACTATCCATGGCATACACGATACCACCCCAAGTGTGAAGTCAGCGCTGGATGCATCACCCTGAATAAGTGAAACAATTAATACCTATTCGATTTTGTCATTATAAACACACTAAAACAATTAAATTAAAAGGGGAATTAGCATGACTTATGCGTTGTTGATTTTCAGTTTCTTCTCCATTGACGATACTTCTCTTTGAAAAATACTAAATTAAACTGGACAAATATGAGTTTCACTTGAGCACCAAAAATTTCATACAAACTTAACGTAGATGATAGTTCATTCGTCTCCATGTCTTGAAGTTTTTATTCTGGTTTCTTTTCCACTAGTAATTACATGTTTTTTTTAAATATTCTGGATAAGATTACTCACCTGATGGAAAGTGACAATGCGATTGAATATATAGTATGCTTGCCTAGAAGATACCTAACCAAACTTAGCCACTCAAAAATCTCGGATGCGCGAGTGATTCTTGTCTAGCCTGTCCGCACGATAGACATAGTTTTTTTTCATCGAATGGTCAGGTAAAGCAAGAATTTTTTTGGGGACTGTAATCATCACAACACTTGAGTGGTTAGGCTTGAATACTCCCAGATTATATAGTTCGGAAAACAAAGATGCTGGCAAATTTACAATATTCAGATTATTTCTACATGACATACATTTACTTTAAAACCTTGGTTTTTGTCTAACTTCATGATTCTAGCCCCACATTCCAAAACTAGTTGGGAGCAATTGTGGCATACAAGCTTGCACAATACTTATTTTGCTGTTCACAAAAGATGTTTAAGTGGAACGATAATGCTGTTGTCATGGTGATATCCTTAAGATCTGCATCACCTTCACAATAATGATATATTTATAATATAGACTAGCAGTGTGCCACTAACTGAGACCTCTCATGCCTATATTTTGCTAAGTAAAATAAATAAAAAAATGTTAATTGATCATAATTTAACTTTTTTTCTTAATTATAACTATTTGTTATGTGTAATTCAAGTGCAGAACATAACTGATATTATACATTAGTAACAAAGTTTAATGTTAAGCAATTTTTTTAATTAACTCTGAGACAAAAATGATCTAAAAGTGGCAACTTTGCTCTCCATAAAATTGTTAATTATATATATTTTTTTCTAAAAACTGTATCACACTACTTTCACTGTACCTCAAAAGAGCTTAAAAAAATCCTGCATATGGGTCATGGCTTAAAATATTGTGTGAAATTTAATTAAAAATATTGTGAGAGAATAAACTTGAATGAATTAATAGTTATTAGCCTCCGACAGACAGACAAAGTGCTGAACACCTGAGTTAATTTAAAAACCAATTGTCGGACAAAAATTTTATCAATAACATTACAGTAGATAATACTAATAATAAGCTATTGGAATTATATGTTCAGAAAGTACCTACAATGAAAGATATAAATAAACTAAATACCTAAATGTTTTAGTTCCAATGTTCTTAATTTTGCTAGCTAAATAATAGTGGTAGCATACAACATTAATTCATTTTTAACATGCGCAAACGAACTCCAAAATCCTTACAACAGTTCAGATATCAGATAGGAATACATTAGCTTTACTCACTACAAAATCAATTATGAATGCTATACTTGCATGAATGCTGAAATACCGGTATCCATGCAGAATATAAATAGCTCAAAATTTGGGACAGTTTCACTCACCGGCTGTGATAAATCTGCAGATATTCGCCGTGGAACTGACTCGGCAAACAATACTGCACTGTCGTCTGGCTTTCCCATAGCAACGTGATGATTACACAGAGATGACTTACAAGAGTCAGAAACCGGGCTGGTATAAGAGTATCACTACCTAACATGCTTTGAAAGAAGAAATTAATTGTAATATATTATGCGAAATCACATCGCTTTCGAAAGTTTAGATTTTTCGCTCTTTGTTTGTGTCGTTGGTTGACAATGTCTTTGACAACTACAAATTGACAGCAAGGTAACTGGCCATTTTCCAGAATTCGTCTACAACGATCGCAACGTTTACTGAGTCGTTCCACTATTGATCTCAGACTATAATATAAAACTGGACATGTTTTAAACTCTATGCTAGTAGTATGCTAGTAGTACTAGGCTAGTACAGTAAATATTCTGTCATATTTTGAGAGGGACACTCTCAAACGTAACGCACATGTTCACCTATTAATGGAAAAATCAAGAAGTCTCTTTATGTATACGCAGACTTCAGTAAAACCTGAAGATACCTTTTCACTCTAGACTTGAAGACTCCGAGATTATATTGTTCGGGGAACAAGGATGCGGGCAGTGATTTCCACTCATACATACATACGTAGTATTAACGAAACGCGTGAGTATCTCTTGTGATGTCATTCATCTTGACTCAACAGTGGTGGACGACCGCAAATATTATGCCCTATAATGGAACGACTTAGTGAGCGTTGCGATTGTTGTAGACAAATTTTGGGAAGTAGCCATTTTTTTATTTTTTTTAACATTTTTCATTACCATGGTTGCATAGTCCTTTAGTCGAAATATTAATAAAAAAATAACAAATCTATATTTCATAATAGAAGTCTTAGTCACAAGTCACAGTCAAAGTCAAGTAGTCAGTCATATAGTCAAGTCATGCCCCAGTAAAGTGGTAGAAACTTTACTAGAACTTCTATTGGAGTTTTGGAGCGAAGGCGAAAATCACGCTTTACAACTTTTTATGATTTGCCCACACTTATGCTCGTTTACTAAGTATTAACGGTTTATAATTATACACCATTATTACACAGTAACAGTAATTATACAAAATCAACATCGCCATTTTTTCACTTTCGCGGCAAAACTCCGAACGTGGCCATAATATTTAACTTTGCCAGGGTTAGCAAGAAACTGCGATTTTAGCTAGATTAGAACCCATGAATAATGTTAATAATTACAGTGAGGACTGAATCAGATTTAATTATAGAATAGGATAAAAACATCTTTATTGTACATAAAATAAAGTTGGTCTGGTCTCTGACATCTTCAAAAACTAAAGTACATTTGGTAAACTTATTGCTAAGAGAGATCTCTTCCAGTCAACTTTTGGGTGGAGAGCGGGATGAATAATGAGGTCGGTGGTGTAAAAAAAAACCCAACCATACACATAAATACAACTTACATACATTCATCTATATACATGAATACAAATAAACTTACATAAACAATACATTTAACACAAACTTAATTAAATATAATAAACAATACCCAGTTAATGAATAATAAAAAAAAAAGAAAAAATATATATTATTAATGCCTGACACAAGTTTTTCGTTTGATAGAGATTGTAAATAAAATATTTTACCCTTGGTTCAGAAGATGGCTAAAGAAGTAGCTTGCCTGCACCCTCAGAAGCTCCAGATTCAGAACCATACGATAACTCGATGACTTGTAGGTAACTTGGGTCTTTGATATATAGATGTATATAATTTTAGTTTCGCTTTAGGAAGTATAGGGAATTGGCCCGTACTCAGATAATAATAATAAAAAAAAGATAACTCCAATACCGTACGATTCGGTTGGTTCTCCTATGATAAAATATATCTTTAAAGAGGAAGTTATCTAATCATATCGATTTGGTAAGTTACTGAAAAGTTCTGAATCATGAGGCCAATTGTAACAGGAAGACCAATCAATAGATCTACTGGTTTTATGGACAGGCATCTTCAGTATGAGGCTTTCTGAAGATCAGAGGTAAAGGGAATGAGTGCAATGAAGATACTAAGCGCTCTTTGAGGCAAAGAGGAGAGAAAGGATTTTGGAGTATAATAATATTATTATGTACAATAGAAACGATATGAGTATTCTAGATATTAATGACCAAACGTGATGATTACCACTAACGAATTTAATGTCTCTTCTTGAAAAATAAGAGTAAAATTTCAGGCCTTGATAATAATATAATTATTATGTTAGAGACCGTAAGCGGTATTCTTTTAAAACTAGAAAATCGAGCTAGCAAGAACATACATTTCAATTTGGTCACACTGGCAGTGTTGTTGCTGTCACTGTCATTTTTCTAAAATAAATAGAGCGCTTGGCTTTATTTTATTGAATTCTTAATTCTTAATTATTACATTATATTTCCATAAATCAATAACGAAATACAGCCTAAATGAAGCTGCTAAAACCCAGTTGGGTCAATCATGAAGGTACGTTTTGGGTTAATTGAGAAATGTCGGTAATAACCAAGCGAATGTTTGGTGGGAGAAATCATGAATTAAATTTTCAGAAAAACTTATATTTTCCGTCGATATACATCCCGCGGGAAAGCGGTTCGCGACCGGCGGGCAGGGAGGGGACTCCTGCGGCCGGGTCGTCGTGTGGAACCTAAACTCTGTACTGTTTGAGACCGTGGAAGTGGACCCCAATGTTCCTAAAATGCTGTGTCAAATGGATAACCATCTAGGTAAGCAGTACCTACCCATTCTTTAATGTTATCTGTCCTTCATTTGTTTCCGCCATATCAAGTACCAGTAAAAATAATGTTAGAGCAGCTGTGACAAGTTTGCCCTCTAATATCAAGCAAAATTGCATCTAATTAAAATGTTGTATTCCTCATACCTTTTAAATAAAATCCATATTGTTTTACATACTATTTTCCAGCTTGTGTGAACTGTGTGCGATGGAGCAACGGAGGCAAATATCTTGCATCAGGTGGTGATGACCGTCTGGTGATGGTATGGGGTCTCACTGTTGCACCCGGAGCTCAAGGCAAGCATAAAGCTGAGACTTGGAGATGTATAGCTACCTTAAGAGGGCATGCAGGTACAATCATAATTTTAGCCAACTTTTTTGTGAAAGTATAAACGTCTTTGGTGGGAAATTCAAAGGAGTCGGATTTTCTCTAAAATGTGGTCTATGAAATAATAGTTATAAGATTCTGATGTTAGTGTAAGGATATGTGTTTACTCTTTATGAACATTTAAATATGAATCATGTGTCTGCAATAAAGAATTATTATTATTATTGTTTCGCAAAAGGCCATCGAAGTAGAACCCGTCAATTGGTTTAGAAAAAATTATTACAACTACAATCAAATCATTCATTCACATGGGTCCCAAAGAGGCACTCATGAAGGTTAATGACTACTGCAAATTACAGCCATCTCGAGAAGAACATGGCAAGAAACTCAGTGGGGCATTTTTTTCTTCATTAATTTTTTTAGAAATCATTCTTAATCACTGATGCATAATTATATTAACCTAGGTATACATATATTATGTAGTTGTTAGAAAGCGCTTGTGCAGTTTGCTGCCATGCATCCTTGTCAATCAATATTTTTGCAACTTTAATTTTTGTTGAAAAACTTTGTAAAGTTGTCAATGAATGATAATTGTTGTTATTGCTTAATATTTTCAGTTTGTAGACAAAATTTCTATAAAAATAAAAATAATATGCAATATTCTGAAGGAGAAATAAACTGTTTTACTGTTAAAAATTTACAGCTAGGATTATCTGACAAGAAAACCTACTTTTGTAATAAGCTCAAAAATATTGCTTGAAATATTTAAAAATGCAAGCAGGTTCGGGCAATTTTAAACTGGCTATTTTGATGTTCATTCTGTGACGTCCACAATTCAATCAAAGGTGTTACTAAGGAAAGTTGTCTGACCATTGACATCAAATATATTATTATGTGTAAAATGTCACAAATCAGACTAGCCAATAGCTTACATTTTGCTATTTTCAATTTCCTATGCATTTTTATCATCAGAATTCTAATTAAAAAACATATTAATAAGAAAACTAATGATATTAATAAGTGTAATTCAATAGATATAAAGTTTTAAAAAAACATACTTAATCTATGTTGTACTGCTTGTTAGCTTAGTTGGGTGAGTTTTTGCCTCCAAAGTATCGGGTTTGATGCCCATCGGTAACACAAGTTTTCTCCCCAAGGAAAATTTGTGTTTCTGGTTCTGGTTGTGATTGTGTGTGTGACGTGAATGTTTCCGGCACCTACGACACAAATCATCGAACATAATGTGGGGCTGTGAGTGTAAACTAGTTTAAATGTAAATTTCATGCATGTTCCCTATTAATAGGAGATGTCTTAGACCTGGCATGGTCACCTTTGGACAAATGGCTGGCGAGCTGTAGTGTGGACAACACCATCATAATATGGAATGTGGAGAAGTTCCCTGAAATGGTGTGCGTCTTGAACGGTCACACGGGACTTGTGAAGGGTGTTGCTTGGGATCCAGTGAGTACACATCTATCATTATTATTATATTTATTATATATTCAATATGTAATAAATATAATGTTGCTCTGCGCTGAAGACCTCACGTATTTTTCAAAATGACTGATATAATATGTTTTATTTACATTTTCAACCTCTATTACTCCATTACTTCTGCATTATTGAACCTGCTCCTAAAATTTCACGAGAATCGGTTGAAATTTCAACCTGTGTAATAGAATAACCGGAAATCTGGACACAAAAGCAATTGATGTTAACAATAATTGAAAGCATTTAATGTTTAAGCCACTGCAAACACCAAAACATTGCTAGTTCTAAAATTAACATTTATCATCTTCTTTCATCATTAACTTTTTACTTGTTTGAATGACTCCAGGTCGGTAAATACCTGGCATCACAATCAGACGACAAGTCCTTGCGAGTTTGGAAGACGGCTGACTGGGCGCAAGAGACGGTCATCACAGAGCCGTTTGAAGAATGTGGAGGTATGTAGCATGCACTTTGGTAACGTAGCACTCACACATACGTATGGCGCGCGATGTTGAGTGCTGGTTCAGTTGCAGCTTGTGTTGTGTATGCACGTAGCACTCACACAGACGCACTGCGCGCGAGGATGAGCGCTGGGTCAATTGCAGCTTATGTTGTGTATGCACGTAGCACTCACACAGACGCACTGCGCGCGAGGATGAGCGCTGGGTGTAACGAAGCGTTACATGTATTTTTATAATAACTTAATTTAATAAAAATTAATAAAATATATACATATTTACAAATTAATTAAATACTAAAATAATTACAAATAAAACATAAAGTTAAATTGAGAACCTCCTCCTGTTTTCAAGTCGGTTAAAAATAATGCTTCAGTAATTTCAATTCATTTATAGTTTTGTCAGCTAAAGTAAGTAATATCTGTAGCTAGCGATGACGCACAGATTTTGAACTCGTCGCGGGCAGAGGCATGAGGCAGGGGGTATGGCGACAGGAAACGAGCCTGCGGCCGCGCCTCGCGACAGTCGTTGCTAGGCTGACATTTGAGCTGGTTCACGCTAGTCTTGCGCCCCTAGTAAGCAAGCGTGATATGTTTTTTTAATATAATAATTTTAAAGCACTTCAACTGACATCGCGTCGTAATATTTTAAAGTTGTGAAGTGATTTCCCGATATAGGGAACTTCGCACAACTTCGCACAGGTTGGCTGCGCGTTCTAGTGCAGAGACCAACCAATTCCCGGATCCCGAACTTCGCACAGGTTGGCTGCGCGTTCTAGTGCAGAGACCAACCAATTCCCGGATCCCGAACTTCGCACAGGTTGGCTGCGCGTTCTAGTGCAGAGGCCAACCAATTCCCGGATCCCGGACTGCTCCTGATTGCCTACTACGCGGCACTACTCCGTCACCCTTTGGTCCCCAACTACCATCTTCGGCCGGACTCACATCAGGGGAGTGCTTCGCTACGGAAGCAGAAATAGACACAGAATCTTCAGGCTCAGAACCACCCCTTATAAATTTATGTGCCCTCCTTCTGAGATAGGTACCTACCTATGAGAAAATAATAAATGATATATATAATTTTAATTTAACTTTTGTATTTTGATGAGCGCTGGGTCAATTGCAGCTTATGTTGTGTATGCATGTAGCACTCACACAGACGCACTGCGCGCGAGGATGAGCGCTGGGTCAGTTACAGCTTGTGTTGTGTATGCACGTAGCACTCAAACAGACGCACTGCGCGCGAGAACGAGCGCTGGTTCTAATTTTAGATTGAATCCACAAATGTTTATTAGTAGCCACTGCAAATTGCTACGTTTCAGGCACAACCCACGTGCTGCGGCTGTCGTGGTCACCAGATGGTCAGTACGTACTGTCAGCACATGCTATGAACGGAGGTGGGCCCACGGCGCAGGTGGTAGAGCGAGACGGATGGAGGTGCGACAAGGACTTTGTGGGACACAGGAAGGCAGTCACGTGCGCTGTGAGTCATTTAAATCTTTATTATTACTAGTATTTTATTAATTTTAATACGCTTGTCACTTTGTCAGACTTTGCTCGGTGAACACCTTAATCTGAGACAAGGTACATAGCCCATGGTAGCTAGTCTCTTGATTATTTATAGGATACATTTCGGAGAGTGTGCCAAGGAACTGCACGATCTAGTTCCTCCATCCCCATTCTATCATCAGACCAACAGGCAAACTACTCAGCGATACCGCTATATGGTAGACATTCCACAAATGCGCACAAAGCGTTTTGCTTTCACATTCATTGTGCGAACTGCAAAGGAATGGAACTCCTTGCCTGAGTCGGTATAGTCGCGTAGGTCCCGGGCCCGCGGGAATTCCGGGATAAAATTTTCTTTCATAAGAACCTTGTTCTGACAATAATTAACACGACAAAAAATAATTACCGAAATTGTTCGATCCGTTCACGTGTGATGCGATGACCAAGGGAAATAGACATTAATTTTTATATGTATAGATATTATTATTTTTTTTTTATGCAGAATATGCAAGCATTTGACCACTATCTCACCTGATGGAAAGTGATGATGCAGCCAAAGATGTGACTTGCTTGCCTAGAAGATACCTATTCACTCGAGACTTGAAGACTCCCAGATTATACCGTTCGGGAAACAAAGACACGAAGAATGAACGTAGAAGCGAAACGCTTCGAGCGAAATGAGAACATTACTAAAACTTTACTTATAAATAAAGTTTTTATACATTTTCCAGCGATTCAACAACAACATATTCGTGAAGGAAGGCAAGAAGTGTTGCTGTGCAGCGGTCGGGTCGCGAGACAGAGCGCTCAGTATCTGGCTGACGTCACTAAAGCGCCCCCTAGTGGTGGTCCATGACTTGTTCAATGACAGCGTACTGGATCTCTCTTGGAGCTCCGACGGTGAGAATTATCACATCACCCTAATGCGAAATTATGTATATATATGTGGAAGTAGTAGTCCGCGTTGTGATCAGCGGGTATTGGGTTCAATTCCCGGTGGGAATACAAAAAAAAATTCTCCCCAAGGAAAAATTGTGTTTCTGGTTTTGGGTGTGATTGTTTGTGTGATGTGAATGTTTTCAGCACCCACGGTACAAGTAATAGAACTTAGTGTAGGGTTGTGAGCGTGAAAACGTAAGCGTAGAAAGTACGAATGCAAAGTGATTAAAAGGGGAAATTAAAAAAAACAAAATTGTTTATTCCCATTGGCCCTAAAGAGGCACTCATTAAAGTTAAAGACTACTGCCAGATTTGGTAGATCCATAAATATTACAAATAAGAGAATCCCTTATCTCCTGCTGAAATTCCATTTTTATTGTAGACTAAAAGACAACTCAAAATAATTTAAATGCAAGCAAAGCTTAAAAAACCGACTTTCGCTTTTCGCTTTCTGTTTTATCTTTAGAACACTTGATCAGATTAAATAAATTAAATACGCATAATTGAGGATAACTCAAAAACTATCGCTACAGAATCGCGAAAGTTTAAAAGTAAAAAAGACTGGCAAAATTTTAATTACTATAGATAAATTCTTTATTTGCACACCAAAAAAATAACACTTACAAAGAAATCTTAAATATAACATAAGAGCACAAAGGGTGGTCTTATCGCTCAAAGCGATTTCTTTCAAACAACCAAAGGGAGATGATAAAAATATTACAAACAGGGACGGTGGTGTACCTCGACACGTATTTAAATTAATTAATGTATTTACACATACCTATTAATATTTGATACATAAATACATACAAAAACCTGCATAAATAATAATAATAATAATAATACTATACTGTGTCGGGTAAATAATAATTAAAGATTTTATTATAATTTTCAGGTTTGAACTTATTAGCATGCAGCTCGGACGGCACAGTAGCTTGTATTCAGTTCACGAACAAAGAAATCGGCACTCCTCTAACGTTAGACGAAAAGGTACGTAGTTATTTGTATATGTTAATTATTACTTACTGAGTAAACAAGTATTTTTTTTAAATCAAGCTTATACTAGATTTAAATACAAAAGGACTAAAAAGTTATATAACTAGAGAACTTGTCAACACAAATCAATCGAGCCCAAACTAGATGGGTTTATCTTGTTTAGTTCGGAAGTTCCTCTCCCAATTTTCCGTCTCCATCATCAGACCAGCTCCATGGTACCATATCATTGTATTGTCACCGAAGATACATAAGTTCATCAAATTTGAGTCCAACCGGACATCAGAAAGTGGGTCTAATTAAGCTTGCAAGATTTGATTACAGACCGACAGACAGACAAAGGGACAGGTGAAATTAAATAAAAGCTTATAATAAGTTACTTGTTAAAAACTTTTTTAAAGACAAGATTTTAGAAGTCCGCCATATTGGATTTAAAGTGACTTTATTTTTCGAGTTATTCTCAGCAAGCCCTTTCATTTGATACCCATATTGTAGGGGTACATTAAAAATGTTGTGTGTTCCGCCATGTTGGACTTAGAATGACGTCACACTGCTAACCATGCATTGTCATCCAAACTAAACGTGAATACAAAATTTCAGCTCAATCGGTTGAAGATATCTGCTTCAAAATTGAGTTGCAAGATTCCATCCGAACAAACATGCATATATATACAGTACCAGCTAAATAAAAGCTTGTAAAAATAATATTCATCAGTCATTTGCAAAACTATTATAGTTCTTAAAACAATTAAACAAGGTACATTTTCCCAACAGAACGCCTTCTACGAGAAGATATACGGCAAGTGCCTAGCCAATGAATCTGGGGATCAGCTCTCATCCAATCTCTTAGTGGAATGTGGTGAGATTCTGCTGGCAAGGGAGAGGCAGGAAGCCAAGGAAGCTAGCAAGGAGGAAACCACGCCGAAGAGTGATCATAACCAGGTGGGCTTTTTATGCTATATAGGCAATTGACCACTAACTCGCCTGATGATGAGGTCCAAGATGTGACATGCTTGGCTAGAAGATACCTATTCACTCTTGACTTGAAGACTCCCAAATTATACCCTTCAGGGAACAACGCCAATGCCAGTTGACAATAAAAATACATCTACGGCCACTCGTAGACAGTTGCTACAATAATTCAATTTCAATTTAATTTTCAATTTATTTATTTCGAATAAAATGGTAAACACCCATTTCATTATCGAAATCAAATCAATACAATGAAATAAAAATAAAATAGAATCTAACAATGACAATAAAATTATACAACTTAAATTAATCCTACTAATATTATAAATCCGAAAGTTTGTGTGTAAGTGTGTAAGTATGTTTGTTCCCTCTTCACGCTTTAATGGCTGAACGGATTTGGATGAAATTTGGAATGTACATAGATTATACCTAGGATTAACACATAGGCTACTTTTTAACTTGATAATAACGGGCGAAGCCGCCTGGCACGGCTAGTATTATATATCCGAAAGTTTGTGTGTAAGTATGTTTGTTCCCTCTTCACGCTTTAACGGCTGAACGGATTTGGATGAAATTTGGAATGTACATAGATTATACATAGGATTAACACATAAGGTACTTTTTAACTTGATTATAGCGGGCGAAGCCGCGGGGCACGGCTAGTAGATAATAAAAAAGAAAGATGATAATTATACAATGTCGAATCAGAAGTTCGACCTGTAATACAAATGTCAAAAAGGATAATCATATTATAAAATAGTCACATTGAGAATAATAATAATAATAATAAGCTAAGCAAGTATCTTGGTTTGGCCTTCGATGTAACCGCCATGTGGGATGTAGATTCGACGATCATTGTCCCGATAGTTGTCTCGGCGAATGGTCTAATAGCGAAAAGCCTATATCAACACCTCAAGAGGCTTTCGCTAAATGGTTGGATCAAGGGTCAGATTCAGAAGGCAGTACTCCTGGACACGGCACGCATTGTCAGGAGGTTCCTCACTGACCTAGGTAGCTTGGGCCCTGCCTCGCTGCTGGTGGCATACTAGGTTTAAGTTTTTTTTATTTTGTAATATTGTATTGTTTATTATAAGTTAAAAAAAACTCAATTTTATTTCTTTTATTCTTTTTTTTTATTTGAGACAAAGCTATCGTTTGACCACAATCTCACCTGATGGAAAGCGACGATGCGGCCGAAGATGTAGCACGCTTGCTCAGTAAATACCTATTCACTCTTCTTGAACAACCCCATATTATACTTTTCGGGAAACACAATAGACGGCAGGGCGTTCCATTCCTTGGCAGTTCTCATAATGAAAGTGGATGCGAAACGCTTCGTGCGCTGTCGGTATTTTTACCATTAGAGGATTATTCTGCCCAATTGTCAATTCTAAACATATTGTACACTACTTACTAATGACGGTATATATTCCCCAGTCCAAGTCGCAGCTGACCCCGCCTGCGCCGCTGAACAGTTCGACGTTGCTGCGGCCCATGGACCGACAGATCGAGACCCGCACCTCCGACGGCAAGCGCAGAATCACGCCCGTCTTCATACCGCTCACTCAAGCAGATGCCAAGTTAGTATAATATGCCACGTGGACTGCCCGTTAGCTCAGTTGAGTGAGCGTTCGCCTTCTAAGCAGGGGTATCGGGTTCGATTCCTGGCGGGAACACAAGTTTTCTCCCCAAGGAAAATTTGTGTTTCTGGTTCTGGTTGTGATTGTGTGTGTGACGTGAATGTTTCCGGCACCCACGAGACAAGTCATCGAACTTAGTGTGGGGCTGTGGGCGTGAAAGCGTTTAACGTTTTATGTTATGGATGCGGTTTGTCATTCAATCATTTCAATGCAAATCACACTTCATACTTATTTACACTTTCACACTTATCTAACTATCACACTATAATTATAAATCCGAAAGTTTGTGTGCAAGTTGGTTTTCTCTTCACGCTCTAACGGTTCGACGGATTAAGATCGATTTCGATAAAATTTATATGGGACCACCTCTGAAGTATACTACCAATTTACCAAATCCTTACTATCCTTACTAATATTATAAATGCGAAAGTAACTCTGTCTGTCTGTTACGCTTTCACGCTAAAACTACTGAACCGATTTAAACGAAATTTGGTACTCAGATAGTCTAGAGCCTGAGAAAGGACATAGGCTACTTTTTAACCCCGAATTCTGGCTGGTCCGGGACTTACACGGGCAAAGCCGCGGGGCGCAGCTAGTAAAAAAATATTTTTTTGAATCTGTCCATAAATGGAGGAGAAATCGGTGAACATACATAAAAAAAAATCAAATACATACAGTCAAACATTGTACTTACTCCTTTTTTGAAGTCGGTAAAAAGAAGAAATAAAACAAAACAAAATGTTTATTGAAGTTCCCTTTCTAATAAGTCTGTAATTCGACAGCGAATCTCTAGGCTCGCAGCCAGGTGGGACGGACAACTGTTTCAGCACATCCTCGCAGAGCAAGTCCCGCATCCGGGTGGAAGTGAGAGACGACATAATTATACATCCCAATGTCAGCAACCACGCGCACTCCAATAACACGTCGAGGATATCTGATAAGTGAGTCCTTTCTTATCACGCACGACTAATTAGCAAGCCTATGAAGTTCTAGAATAGAATATAATGGAAATAATTTTATTGCTAAATAAATCTCCATCCACCCACACTACTCCAGTTACTCCGTGATCATGATGCTTGCAACAGTGCCGAAATATCGGAAACTGAAAACAAACTGAGGGCTGAGTCACCCACGTCCGTAGGAGGATACCCCTTAAGTCTGACTCTCTACACGTGGTCCCCGGGTGGTGCTAATCAGGTGACATGTGAGAGGTGGTAGAACATTTTGTGAGTTGCTCGCCTGGCTTGCTACCAAAGTAGCTTACCACCATCAAGTTGAAAGCCTGCCGCCAAGCCAAATACGGTGTTCCGGCAGTTATCCTTGAGAGCCTGCGTATTCCAGGTCTAGTGTGTTTACCAGCTTCGATCACATCGTCACTTACCATCAGGTGAGATAGTGGTCAAACACTAGCCTGTCACAAATAAAAAACGAAATGCATGGTAAATATCCCGTTATTGATACAAACATATATATTGTTTTAAATATTTAGCAAAGGCTATGTGGTGTAGAACGGTAGCTGATGAAATAGGGTTGCAAATGACATTTTTTTTTTAAACTTTTATTCATCATAACTCAATATGGTGCTGCCACGAATGCAGAAGTTCCTGTTAGACTCCATACATTTAGCTAGATGTGTGACTAGAGTAATCATAATCATTTATTGGCTTAAAATGACTGTTAGTAAGGTGGAAATGGTTAGTATAGTACCAGATACATTTTGCCGGGTCACGGCGTGCAAATTTTAAACATTTCAATTCTATTATATTATACAATATTAAATTAATTACAAAATTGAATTCCATTAAATAATGTCACAATTAATTTTATGTCAATTTATATTAAATATTAAAAAGTATAGATTCAATGCCATATATTAGTCTTTACAATGTCAAGCAGTTGAATTAATACTATTTAGATTTCATGAATTCAGTTATCGAATAAAAACATTTTTTAATAATAAAGCTATTAGTTTCCTTATGTTAGTATTACTACACCTTTCTGTTACACTTTGTATAAGGAAGGAGTTATTGTATTGCATTGTTATTGTGTACAGCGGGCTAGACAATCGGCTGCGCAAGCGTGGCGCGGGCTCCCTCCCCGGGCCCCGCGCCGATGACGTGCAGCCAGCCAAGCGCGGCCGCCTCGAGGGGCCCGCGGCGGGCGCCGTGACGTCACCGTCCGCGCCCGCGCCCTCGCTGCCCGCGCCCGCGCTCGGTGCCGCCGGGCCCGTCGTGCGGGCCGCCGGCCTGCTACGGTTACAGGTACACCACACACTACTAAAACTACTTCTACATATACAAAAAAACAGGACATCAACTTCATATTCAAATTCTAATAATGATTTTTTTCTTTCTGGATAGGCAAGCGTTTGGTCACATTTCAACGAAACGAAAGTGACGATACGTATATTTTGGAACAACAATGGATCCTTAAAATTTAATATAAATATAAATAATAAAATAAGGCCTACGACCATCGTATCAAAATCGAAATCGTTTATTCGCATGGGCCCTAAAGAGGCACTCATGAAAATTAATGACTCTACTGCCAGATTCGCAAAATGACAGCTATCTCGAGAAGAACCTGGCGAGAAACTCGGCGGCGCATTGTTTTCATATTTATTTTAAAATCATTCTTATTCAATAGTACATAATTATATGAACTATTGAATAAGAATGATTATATTGAACTAGGTATATCTGTATTATGTAGTCGCTAGAACTCACTAATTGAGTAGTTTAGTCGTGAACCATTTCATGACACTCAACATAACACTACTTTTTCAACCGATTTCAAAAAAGGAGGTTTTCAATTCGACTGTATGTTTATTTTTGTATGTATTTTACGCGATATATTTGCCAATTATGAATCGATCATGTCTATTTTTTTTTCATTTGGATTATAGTACTACACAGGTGGTCCCATGTAAATTTTATCGAAATCGATCCATTCATATAAGCGGTGAAGTCGGTTGTTTAAGCTTTGCTTGCGTTTCATTATCTTTTACTTGTTCTATTTTCCTTTATTTATGTATACTTATATTTTTGTTTTTTCTATTTATTTTGCTGTTTGTTTTGTAGTGTAATATTGTGTGTGTTTTAAATAAATGTATTTTCTTTCTTTCTTTCGCAACAAATACTACTAGTACATGCAAAAAAAAAACAGGATATCAAATTTTTATTAAATATGTATATATTTTTTTGCTAGATAGGCAAGTATTTGTCCCCTATCTCACCTGATGGAAAGTGACGTTTATGAAACATTTATTTCGGAAGAAAATGGATCCATAAAATGTTGTTAGTAAAATTGATAAAATAAGGGCTACGACCATGGTATATAATATACACATTACATATCACACTTTGTTTTTTTTAAATACAAGATTGGCAAATGGTAGTAAGCGACGATGCGGTTGACTATGGAGCACGTTTGCCTAGAAGATGCATGTTCACTCGCGACTTAAAGAATCCCATATTTATCAGGACACACAGACTTGGGTAATTAGCTACTAATCACACTTTTTTAATGGGGGGAAAATGCCTTGCACTTCCCTTTTTATGGTGAAGGAAAGCTATGTGTAGGGCTCGAACCCACTGAACCCCTTGAGCAGTCCCTTGCCGAGGAAAGAGAAGAATAGATCTGCCCGCTGCGCCAATAGAGTCGCTGTCTAATGTTTGTGATGCAAGAGTTTCCGATTCTGTGTGCAACTGCTACATCGTACGCCGCATCGTCACTTTCCAGCAAGTGATACTAAATAAAAAGATATAATCAGTGTTTTCAATTGTTTATAGGTTGTGAACAAGGCATTCAACACACACTACGGCACTCTTTCGAGGCTCCAGCTGATTCCCAACAATTCTGCATCCAACGATCCTGTTTGGGAAACCTATTTGGGTAATGTATCCGGTATCATCACTTAGACGTTATAAAACATAAACGATTTCATGCTCACAGCCCCACACAAAGTTCAATAACGTGTACAGGCGACGCGCGATCAAAATGCTGGCACTTATTTGGCTGAACGTATTAGCATTGCAATTCAGAGAGGCAATGCCGCCAGCATGTTGGGAACGCTACCCACTGGTAGTGGGCTTGAGCACTTGACTTACCTATAAGCTCAATGTCTTGTAGGTAACTTAGGTCTTTGTTTTTGGTCTTGTTAACTTTGTATGATTTGCCTACACTTATGCACGTTTACTAGTATGATTTATAAGAATGGTTAGTTTATAAGAATGGTTAGTAATCCACCATTATTACCCAAAGACACTCGAAGAATCACAGGTTTTGTAAAATTATAAACCATTCAACAACCATTTTTTCACTTTCGCGGCAAAACTCAGCAGTTCAATTATGTATAACTAGCTGCGCCCCGCGGCTTCGCCCGCTATTATCAAGTTAAAAAGTAGCCTATGTGTTAATCCTAGGTATAATCTTTGTACATTCCAAATTTCATCCGAATCCGTTCAGCCGTTCAAGCGTGAAGAGGGAACAAACATACTTACACACTTACACACAAACTTTCGGATTTATAATATGAGTAGGATGATTTACTTCTAATTTATAATGATTTATCCCCAGGGTCGCCAGTGAGCTGCATAGCTTGCGACGCGCGATGGGCTAGCGTAGCCTGCGCAGACGGCACTCTACACGTGTGGCGGCTACACAGGACACACGCCACCCGGGCATTGCCACCCATCAGTGAGTTACCATTGTTGCTGCGCCTTCTTGGAACGTACCTCATTTATTTGGAATCACTTGCTTGTCATTTGGACTATTGTCAGGAGGCCTAAAGTCATCGAACATGACACGCGAGCACGGTGGAAACCCAATACACGATCGTTCATGCAAGATGCTCTTAATATTAAAATGTAAACTATATTTAATGTACTCTTAAAAAAAATGTACTTGTTTATTATATATTATTTTAATATGTTAATGATGTTTCCGGAGGTGGGCGTTGCCATCAGCGACACAGTTTTATGCTTCTGCAGGTGGCATCGTACTCTGTATTTTTCTAGTTTTAATGTGTTGTACATGAGAAAGACTTATTTTTAAGTATTTTTATGAGCCCTTTAATAGCATATAAAACGTACGATATTCCAGCACTCCAATCCCAGGCAGCCAAACTGTCTCTGTCTGGAGACACCCTGGCAGCTGTGACCACGTCAGCAACTCTGGCGATGTGGGACCTCGCCACATCAGCCTGCATCATTAAACCGCTGTGCTTCCGGGCCCTGCTAACCCATGGAGGTAAGCAATCTAAATCTTATATAACAGAGCCTCTAGCCCATTAAGATACGGGCCTAGCCTTTGGGGCTCGCAGTAGTCTATTAACATTTTATTTGTTTTTTGTGGGGTGGGAGGGGGAATGCCTAGCATTTCCCTTCCTTCCCAGGGGTGGAGGAAAGGGGTAACCTGTGCTAAAGAAATTTTACATCTAATATCTCGTGGTAAAGAGCGCAGTGCTTTGGCGCGCAGGATTTTGATATAAGTTCAAAAATCTCTGGGTGACACTGAGCAATCATAACGCTTACCATCAGGCGAGCAACTTGCTCGTCTCGTCTCTTAATTATATATAAAAAAATACTGTAACTATGTTTATACCTAATGTATGACACATTCTAATGTACTTAATATGTATTATTGTGTTCCAAATATGTGGTTTTAGTAAATAAACACTTTTATATATTTATTTTCTAATTTAACAACAATACAAAGAGTCAAACTTCATCCATTTTGTTGCCGTACCTCCAAGGGCAAGTCTCTGCCCTCTGCGCCGTGGGCCCAGGGTTCGATTCCCGGGAGGAGCATAATGTAGCTCAATGTTCCCAATGCACATTTGTGCTTGTGGTTCTGGGTTTTAGTGTGAGCTTATATGAAATTTTCCATCCATTTTATCAAAACAAACGCATTCACGCTCACAGCCCCACACTAAGTTCAAAGACTTGTATCGTGGGTTCCGGCAAAATTACAAATTACACACAATAAAAAAAAACCACAAATGTCAGTAATGTTCGAAACGAAATAATAAAATGTTTGCATGCCGTCGGAATATGGAGCACATCTTTCATACTTATTATACTTCTACCAACTGATTGTACCTATGTTCAAGTAAATAAATAAATTTGATAATATTTTGTATATGATATAATAATTTATGTTTATTTCAGTGGCAGTAACGAATTTTACGCTGTTAGAAGATGGCAACCCAATGATCTCACTAAACAATGGCAAGTCTTATATCTACAGCAAGAAACTGTGTTCATGGTGAGTGTATGATAGATATTATTTTACTGTTAATTACCTTTTCCCCCGCACGAAAACATGCTTTCAAAAAGCATTAATTTAGTTATATGATATACTAGCGATAGGCCCCGGCATGTCTAGCCGATCTTGTGAGAATAAGAAACATCAATAGATTTTTATATGTATAGATTAAGGCATATGCATTTTTATTACATTAACATAAACGCTTTCACACGCATAGCCCCACATTAAGTTCGATGGCATGTGTTGTATGTGGGTGCCGGAAATATTCACATAACACACACAATCACAGCCAGAACCAAAAACACAAAAAATCCTTGGAAAATTGTGTTCCCGCCGGGAATCGAACCCGATACCCCCGCTTAGAAGGCCACCCAATTAAGCCAACGGGCAGTTCAACGGTTGTTTACGGTAAAATATAGCCAAAATTAAAAATTGGTTTATAAGCACATTTCAAGAAATGTAACGTGTTTATGAGTGAATTTTCATTACAACACAAACATTACAATTCATATCGAAATAAATATGTAAAAAATGTATTTCTATCTGAAATCGAAACAGAGCAATAACTGAAATATACCGCCGACCCGCCTATATTGTACCTTTATCACGATCATCATTTAGACGCCGTTCGATGGACATACGCCTCCCGAAAAGAAGTTCGCGTGTTGTTTGTATGTGTTTTTTTTTTCTTTTAAATTTGGCTTCGCAATCTTGTGCATTTAGCCAGTGTCAAGTAACAATACATTTCAAGTGTATTTCATATTACAAGTCTTAGTCACAAGTCAAAGTCGTGTAAAAGAGTCAAGTCCAGTCATAGTCAAGTCATGCCCTAGTAAAGTGGTAGAAACTTTATTAGAGCTTCTATTGGAGTTTTGGAGCGAAGGCGAAAATCGCGTTTTTCAATGTTGTATGATTTGTCTACATTTATGCACATTTACTAAGTATTAAAGGTTAATAATCCACCATTATTGCTCATTAACACTCGAAGAATCACAGGTTTTAGAAAATTATACAAAATCAACAACGCCATTTTTTCACTTTCGCGGCAAAACTCGTTTGTATGTTTTTGTGTACAGGGTGGTGTGGGCAGACGCCAACGACCCCGTGTGGGTGTCGTCGGGCGCCGCACACACGCGCACGCCGCGCTCCGCCCACCTGTTGCACGCGCCGCACAGGAAGCCCGCGCCACGGAACCCCGCCGCCGCCGCCGCGTGAGTGTACCTTACCTGAGTGCGGTGTAACCCTTCACCCTTGAGCATTTTGTTTTTTCCCACAACCCTCTGACTTCAAAGACTAATATCGTGGGTGCCGGAAATATTTTCAAATCACGCCTAGAAGTTACCCGTTCACTCTCCACTTGGATACTCACAGATACCGTTCGGGGAAACAAAGACGATGGCAATGAGTTCCACTCTTTCGCTGTACGGATGATAAACGTAGTAGCGAAACGCTTTAGAGTGAACTGGAGGTATGTCGATCATATATGGATGACGTTTGACAGTTTGTCTTGTTGTTAGATGGTAAAACGGGCATGGGGGAATTAGCTTGTGTAAATCCTGCGCACACTCTCCAAAATGTAAATGGTAAAATTCCGATAGACTTGCGAGCTTACGTCGTCGGTGACGGGGACTCTGCAATTTGGACTCGACTAGCTTATGAGGCTTTTTGCTCGTCGGTCGATAGACTCGAGAGTTTCGAGCTAGTACTTAGCGGATCCATCCCGCAGGTGGCCGCAGTACTCCATACTCGATCGGAAACCCATATTGCCGGTCACTCAGAAGGCTTCAAGATAGCGCAAGAAGCTTATTGTTCAGTACACAACCTACTGTCTTACAAATAGAGTTATATTTTAGCAGCTCAAAAAAATTGTATATCGTCTTAATGTTTGATGAGAACCCATAGTTATAAGTAAGTTGGTCCCGTTAGTTACAGCGCAGGCGCAGCGCGCAGTTGGCTGGAGGCGCAGGTAGCGTCGAGTCTACACCTGCGGCTGTCTCACGACTACCGACACTGGTTCACGGCGTTGTTCTCGCACCACGTCAACCACGGTCAGTACTATTTATTAACATCACACTAATATTATAAATCCGATAGTTTGCGTGTAAGTGTGTAAGTATGTTTGTTCCATCTTCACACATTGCGGCTGAACGGATTTGGATGCAATTTGGAATGCTACTTACATAGGATACTTTTTTAACTTGATAATAGCGGGCGAAGCCGCAACCACGGCTAATTATTGATAAATATTTGAACAAAAATATTATCAGTTAAACAACACTGCGTATTGCATACAAAAAAAACTGATGAACTATCCTAATTTAGGTTAATAAACGAGCTTGATATCAATTCTAAAATAACAATACGATTTAAAAGTCAATAGAATAATATTACCTCTGCTTAGAAGGCCTACGCCCACCCAACTAAGACAACGGTCATCGGTTCTAAGTTCAAAGACATGTGATATATGATCTTAATTCTGATAATCTAACAATGGCCTTGATTCTGATGTACACTCACTAAATTAAATTTAAACTATTCCTGTCTCTTACAAAATAAAAACACAAGACAGAGATAGAATAAATTTGAGTGCTGTCAAGCTAGTTTATTAATTAAAATATAAACAGCAGAAGCAGAAAGGCGCATGTTTTAAGTCAACACCAATAACATACTCGACTAAGCTTGCATAGACATCTAAGTTCTGACTAACTTGACAGCACTAAAATGTATTCTATCTCTGTCTTGCGTTCCTATTTTGTAAAAGAAGGATTTTTTTAAATTTAATTTAGTGTGTGACATCAGAATCGAGGCCAATGTATTAATTTCATCTCTTTTTTTTGCCAATAATTAACTTTTTTAATAATTTGATAATTCAATATTCACGTACAGACAGGCATTTCTATATAATTGTTAACCATATTGGGCTCCCAAGATACAGGCTTTCCGTAGTTTGGAGCCCACAGCACAATTGTACTTTACTATGTCCTCTCTACCAAATAAATACATTTTCATTTTCATGTCGATACATTTGAACATGATAAGATAATTACAACACAGGTCATGTACAAGAATAATTTTACTGATACATTTCGTTCTAAAACCCTTTAATTCTTTCGCCTGTTGAGTTTCCCCATAGTATAAGGCCGTGTATGAACTTGATAAGCATTAGCTGAGATTGTTTTCTTTGGATTTCAGGTACTGAGGACCAACTAAGGGCGGTGCTTGATGAAATGCTAGGCCCTAGTCACTGCACTTCAACACCTAAGAAGTGGCAGTCCACTGTATTGGTAAATATATTATAAACATATAATAAATGCGAAAGGCTTTGTGAGTGTGTATGAGATTGAAGTATAAGTCAAGTATTCTATTTTTAAAACTCAAATAATAATTCAAGAAAGGTAATTCAAAATAGCAAAACCCACGCTATTGGCTAGACTAATTCGTGACGTCCGTTTACAGATTTTTAAAGTCAATGATTGGTTAACTTTACGGCAGATATGATGTCACAGAAAGAAAGTCAAAATGGCCGCGTTTGTTTTTAAAATCGATGACATCTTTAAATGAAATAGTTTTCGTCCTCCTGAAATAATTTAATAATAATAAGCGTGTGTATCTGTGTGTTTTTCTGACGCATCGAAGATCCAAATTTTTTTTTTTTGAAATACTTGATCGAGTGTTTTCCTAGCTAAGTTTGATGACTATCGGTGCAGCCGTTTTTGAAATAGATCCGTCGGGGTATTTTCAAAAATTTGATTTTGAGCCTTCAGAAACCAGTATTGAAAGACCTTTTTCACCGTCCTGGCAACAGTTTCTTAACAAGTTTTTCTAAAACAAATAAAAACATCTTTCATCACTTTTACCAAAGATGTTCTATTATAAACCCTATCTCTTTCTTTCTCTCTAGGGCATCAAAAAGCACGATATGCTAGAAGAGATGCTATCCATCCTGGTCCGACAGCTGCGCTGGCAGCGGCTGTACTCAGAGTACTGGGACCAACTAAACGATGTCAAGGTAGCTGCTACGCCGCTGGTCAACGGGCACTGACGTAACAAATAGTACTCGTGTGACAGAGAGAACTAAGTTTACCTAGTAGTAGGGTCGTATATACCCAATCTAGGGTACTATATACCAAATACTGGGGTAGTTTATACCCAGTAGTAACCGCTTTTGGACCTGAGCACGATTTACGGCAATTATTTGCCAAAGAAACGTATTATTCGATGCCCTCGTCCTCGCGCGCCTTGCGTCTGTGTGAGTGCGTGCGAAGCTCGTTGATAATTTTGAGTAGCCTTATGGATATTTATTTATCGCAGCTACACTACAGGATAACTTAAAGTGATGTTTTTTTAAGTCAAGAATGTCGAAGGACAATTCTTCCCACAGGCTTTTTCAAACCGTGCCTACGCGTGGCGTCGAGACGTAGGCATGGACAAGTTTTTAACGGTTTCTCCAGTGAAAGTACTTTTCTAAACATTACGTAATCACTTCTAGCTTTAGATAGATATATTTTATATCAAATCCTAGTGCCTACTAACCTATCCATGGAACGTGTTACATTTCTATGTGATTCGCTTATTGAAGTAGTGTCAAGACAATAGTCAGAAAGTCTAGACTTTCTTGAAGAGCTAAAGTAGTAAATAAGAAAGGAAAAATATCGCTTGAATCATAAGATGTCATGCCCGCTGAGCTATCCAAACTCTGCTACAAGCGACTAATTTATCCTTTCTTAAAGAGTCTCAACATATGCTTATGATTAGTCTAGGTATTCTATATGCACTAAAATAGGTGCTAATAGGTCATAGATATAAATATCTTATAGTGAAATATCGACTGTTAATACTCCTAAAGTATATACTCCGTGTTATGAAAAAGAAATGATAAACAGCTGTATTTTATGTGATAAGCGATCTACCGAGTAAATGGATTTCGGTTCCGCACTCACGTGTCCACGGAACATAGGCGACAAAACGAAATATAAGCGACAATCCCGTCTCGTAAAATAACTTCGTAAGATGAAAATAATGCGAACTTCGGCGTCAGTCGAGATAAATAAGGAACCAAAAGTAAGCTTTGTAGTAATGTAGATAAGACATAAATTTAATTTGATTTATTGACCGAGGAAGCGCGAAGCTTCTCCGTTTCAGGTTGCGCAACATTGCTTACGTATGTCCGGATTTCCGGTTGTTCTCTTCTATACGTCGCATTATTCAACCGATTCTCGTGAAATTTTGTGAGTAGGTTCGATAATTATATAGAATTTAATTTATGAATTTTATTTTCAGTTATAAAAAAATATTCGGAGATATGGGGGTTAAAAACGTATAAAAAATATTTGAGCCATTTCAAAAAATTCTTCATCTCACAGAGCCAATAGTTTAATATTATTTTAATATTAATTTATTAATTATCTAATAGTTTATTAATTATACTTCTTATACATGTATCCATCGGTACACTTGTTTCGTGGATTTTGTGCGAGACTCGAGGTCCATTTGTATGTAGGTCGATGATAATAAGATTAGTCTATATTAATTGTATGTCTGTTTGTAATATATACAATGTATCCGCCTTTATTAGTATTGATTTGGGAATTATATTTGTTACCTAGTATTTTGTTTGCTAGAAAGTGTCTTGTTTTTATTTTTTTCGTATAATTTGGAATGGGCACGTTATTATTTGATCGATGGCGTGGATGATTTTGTTTTATAAGCATAATTAATATACTTCGTGTCTTTTTTTATCTATTTATAATATAATATTGTTTTTATAATTTCTTCATGTCGTAGGGGTTTTTTTTGTAGATTCCCTCGTTATATTTATGTCCTTTCAACTATATAGTACCTACATTTTTAATTATTTTAGTAATTTTAATAATTGTTCTATGATAATCCCACGGATTTGTGTAGAAATTGAAATAATCGCGGAAAAATATTAATTCGAAAATCAAGTGTTCAGAATTACATTAATAATCGCGTTAAATATTTAACCTTTTTACTTTTTTGAAGTCAGCTTAAAATATAAAGGCCCCCTTAGATAAAGACCCTTTACTCGGGCAAACTGGGAAAGCTTTTCGGGGCACGCGGTCACGGTTGTTAGTCGTAGGACAATAGTCGGCTTCAGAACGTGTCCGAAAAATCCCACTGGCCCACATGACAAGCTAATTAATGTCTAAAACCGACTGGCATCGGTAAAGAAATGTTTTTATCCTTTTTTTAGGCTTGCGTATGAGCACTGTCTCAACTGTTGGTAAGTGATGATGTGGTCGAGGGTGGTAAACATTAAGCCTAGAATGCGTCTGACTATCAAGGACACAAATTAGTAAAATTTTACCTATTTAATTTTAAATATCAATTAATTTGCATTATTTAATTTTTGCACGCGAATGTTGCCTTGAAAAAAAACTATGTAGATAAATAGGATTATGATCAATATCACTAAAATACGTATTTATATATATTATATAGAAATTAAATATTATTTGTGAATGAATATCTACGTGAATTAAATTATGTGATAAATATGGTACGTACTTGTTCTGTTATATTCGTATTTGTTCCTGAATTTCTTAAATACAAGTTTAATTACAAAATATTTAACTCACTAATTATAGTACTAATGTATAATAGATGTTAAGTATCTAACATACTTAGAAAGATCATACATACGTAAACTATGTTCAATTCCTTCTGCCGTGGCCATTCACATCTCAAACACACAATGACCAGCTTTTCTAAAGGTCTTTTTTTATGTATCTCATCTGATACCAAGTACAAACTATATTAACATTTATTAAATACTACCTAAATAATTTAAACGCAAGCAAAGCATAAAAAACTGCTTTTACCGCTTCTATTTTGGTTTTGGCTAGATCGATATCGATAAAATTTATATGGGACCACCTCTGAAGTATAATCTACTAAACAAAAATCACACAAAAAACATACAGTCGAATCGAAAACCTCCTTTTTTGAAGTCGGTTGAAAATAGGGCTGCCTCCTTTGAGCGTTTGGATTCAACCTGATTTTAGGCTGATAAAAAAATCGCTAAATTAACTCATCGAGTACCAAGATGTGACACCACCGTACCAGTAGATCTACTCTGGTCGTCAAAATACGATTGTTCGAATTGATGCGACGTCGATACGACAGTCGATTGGTTGAAATTTCAGTTGATTTGATGTTCATAACAAAAGAAAATTGTTCGTATTCGACGTCGTCGATGTAAAGATAATCTATGCCCACAATAGACCCCCTGAGTATCATGTAAGTTTTCAAGCTACCATGGTCACTTTCACTATAAATGTTTGTATCAATAACGGGATATTTACCATGTATTTCCCCTGTATAACCCCTGAGTATCATATGCGAATCGAAAGCGCCGGACGTCTTAATTAAAAAAAAAAAACAAATTGTAAATCGTTTATTCACATGGACCCCAAAAAGACACTCATGAAAGTTAATGACTCTACTGCCAGATTCGCAAAATTACAGGCCATCTCGAGAAGAACCTGGCAAGAAACTCGGCGGTGGTTTTAAAAAACTTGCTTTAATAATTAATTATTGACCATTTTTTTAGTACTATTTTGGATACTTACATCTATTGTGCTCTCACTGTACTCATATTTGAATTAGTTTGAGTCTTCTGTTTTGAAAATATATCAGTATATTTTGTTCATAATAATTTTCAACTATATGCAGTTAAATTATCTTGAATCCAATTATTTTCTTAGTTTTTGTTTCATAATATATAAATAGTAAATGATAATTATGTTTATATGGTTTCTTCTAGTCGTAATAATCAAATTTGAAATTAAATTAAAATCTTAATGAGAATAAGGAACAAAATATATCACGTATCGAATCTGGAAAACTGCGTATATTTAAATGAATAAATTAGAAATAATTGACTGAATTATCTAATTCCTAATTACGAATATTATTCTATCTTTTAATACCTTCTGTGTGATCTTTAGTCTTTCGCTTTATGTAGATTTTATTTAAGTACCTATTTCCAATTACAATAATACTGATTTGTGTATGTTTGATTTTGGAAATTATCAATATTTTATATTCGTGTATAGGAAATATATCTGAAAATGAATAAGAAGTATGTTCATGTGTTGTGATTTAATGCGTTCGTATTATAACTATATTAATAAATAATCCTATAGGAATATAGATATAAATTGTATATAATACTATGTACTTCTCAAAACTGCCAAGTATAAGCTAATATGTCAACTAAATAATTATAAAATGTACTGCCCTTTCAAATAAAAACAAATTGTGTTCATGAAAGATAGTATAGATTGGTTAAGCCGTGATTGTGGGTTATTCTCGGAGTCCATCCTACTAACTGAACGAATAACGGAACAACAATTCATTAGATATTTGTTACTACAGATCCCCACTACAAAAAAACAATGTATTCCCAATTTTGGCCTTGAATTGGCCTTGATCCTTGTCCTAAAATCCACCGATATATTTCGTACAAAGAAAAAAACGGATTTGTTTGTAATTAAAATTCGCTTCATCACTTTCCATCAATTGATTGTGATCAAATGCTGGACTAATTTATTTCAACAATTTTAATGTAAAAAACGTACAAATAAATTCTTATTTTCTATTTGCATTAGAAAATATTTTTTCTAATGCATATATTAGTAAAACAACAGATTGTAATGGCGCCTACCTACAATATAATGTGTAATTTCTTACAGCCAACATGGTCTGTGACGGTAGAAACTGATGAAATCTTAAATTTCCGCGTTTATTTTCAAGATAGGCAAACTTTTGACCACCTTCTCACCTGATGGTAAGCAGCGATGTGGTGGACGATGGAGCAAGCTTGCCTAGAAGATTGCTAACAATTGAATTAAACAATTTCCAAAATAAAGATCGGCAGTCAAAAAAAATAAACACGGTGTGTCGTGAAGACAAACGATAGAAGTGAAACTTTTGTATTACAGGGAAACATTTAAATTATTCATCAGTGTATATCCCCACCACTTCACGTCACACAAAAAGGTTGCAGATCAGAATTTCAAAGCCCCCCCATTAAAATTTTTACTTTAACAAAGAAATATAATGTGCGATAAAATCCGGTAAAAATTATAAGTACAATGTATATGGTGGATTTTTAGCTTACCGAACCAAACAGCACCAGTAATACGCTTTCATCAAACTCGCTGTCCTAAATCCCATCTCATGGACATAATGGTGCTAATTCTGTTGAGCACCGAACTAACCTTAACTAAACTAAAAAACGCTATTCTGATTTTACGTTGAACTTAATTTAAAAGTTGAAATGACAGGACTAAAATTGATTTTGACAGCAACCAAATTGAATTGTATTCACAAGAGCCGCAATCACATATTCCTCCATTATAGACTTTGTAGGTCAGTATTTGCTTCATTAATTGCACGTGTTATTCTTTCAAGTATAAGATCACATTAAAAATAATCCAGACCTTTTTCATACTGACTAATTTGAGTTTAAAATTTCAATTTTTAGTCTTAATTAGACGTAAAACATGTGAATTTGGTCGTTTTCACTAAATAGAGTAACTAAACTAACTAAGTCCCGTCAAACTTAATTTTGGTCTAATCTTGAATTTTCTGAATAGGTTTTGGACTAAAGCAGGACTAAAACTAATTTTATATAGGCTAGTTTAGTCTAATTCTGGACAACAGAATCGGCACCAATGTGGCTTTGTGACGGTGGACTTCAAGAATGACCCTAAATTGCATGCCCTGGTTCTGAATTTGTCAAATTGAAACCAGCTTTTTACTGCAACATATCATCTATAGCATCCAGATTTTTCAAGAGTCGTGATAGCAGTTAAGTATTCCGTTTAGTTGCGATATAAGCTGACTTACGTTTCCTAATGGTTGCTGAAATAAGTACCAATTTGACTTGTATTTGGTTGTAGCTGCTACTAAGACTGTTTTGTAGAAATAAGTTGTATTAAACTGATTTCCTAAATAACTTTGTAATTAATTTCCTTGATATCCTACCTGATTTCTTAAGTAATTCTTGGATAGACTTAGTTTTGTTGAGGTATAGATCTTTTTTATCGAGGTGCAACTGGGATGAATTCCAGTTTTTGGAGATGACATACTAGCCGTGCCCCCGCGTCACCCGCGTTTATCAAGTTCAAAAGTAGCTTATGTGTTAATCCTAGGTGTGTCAATCCGTTCAGCCGTTACAAGGTGAAGAGAAAACGTAGATAGATAGGTAATACTTTTTTGATCCACTTTATAAGATGAGATAAAACACAAGCTTATACGTAAAGTATCACAACAGGCGGCCTTATCGCTGATATCTCTACCAGGCAACTTTCAAACTTTCAGATTTATAACATTAGTGTGATTTCTTTATCTCTATTGGATACCTATTTCACCTTACTGGTAACACGATGATGAAGTCAATTGAGAGGTTTTTTAAAATAGATAGGCAAACGTTAAACTTAAAATAAAATGTCTCAAAAATATTGACTGGCTTCTTTATTCTTAGGCCCATTTTAAAGTCATATTGGAATAGAAGTTGAATTTTAATCAAATGTCTACGAGGAAATATTCCTCTTTAGAATAGTAGTCGAAACAACATTGTGCTTGCGACTGATTTTTCTACTTGAATGGTAAATTATGACTATGTTTGAGGGCACATGGTAGCTAGGTTTACGATTAGATTTATTCAATTGGGCAAAAGGTCCACAAGAAAAGAAACCGCGGTTCCTTTCACCCAATAGCGATTTTGAATTAATCAAATAGAACCGCGATCCTTGTGATCTACTTTGTACAGTTAACACAAAAAACGAAATCGTTTTAATTATATTAGTTATATCGACATTTCTCATGTGTTAATCCTAGGTATAACGGGTCTTTTATCTTGCTCCTGCAGCCAAAGCACCAGGGAAACAGATACGATAAGGAGATGTAAAGAAGTTCGTGAAGTAATGGCGCGCAAGGTCGCCGAACTTGTGGAACGAGTGGCTACATTTGTAAATATTTGTTCCTAGATGGTGCTGTTGTTGGTTTCATATTAAAGCGTGATTCAATAGGTCTTGCGTCCATAAAAAGTTAAGGGAATAGTAACCTTACCTTTTACAAAATAAGGTTCAAAAGCGGCATATGTTCAAGTGAACACAGTCCGATCAGTAGCGACGTAGTACGGACCGAGCCATATGGCTCAGTCCGAGTTTAAAGGGAATGGTCATTTTTCAGTCGAAGTACCAGGGAAATATATATCATAAGGAGATGTAGAGAAGTTCGCTATGCTCCCCCAGCCAAAGTACCAGGGAAACAGATACGATAAGGAGATGTAGAGAAGCTCGCTAGTTAATGGTCATTCCTCAGCCAAAGTACCAGGGAAATATATTCCATAAGGAGATGTAGAAGAATTCGCTACTTAATAAATATACTTCCATATCAAAAAAATACCAGGGTAGTATTTTTGCTAAGGATTGAAGCTGAATTTTGAGACCTTTTTACCAGTACCAGGGAAATATATACCATCAGATGTAGAAGTTCGCTATGCTCCCTCAGCCAAAGTACCAGGGAAACAGATACGATAAGGAGATGTAGAGAAGCTCGCTAGTTAATGGTCATTCCTCAGCCAAAGTACCAGGGAAATATACTTCCATATCAAAAAAATACCAGGGTAGTATTTTTGCTAAGGATTGAAGCTGAATTTTGAGACCTTTTTACCAGTACCAGGGAAATATATACCATCAGATGTAGAGAATTTCGCTATGCTCCCTCAGCCAAAGTACCAGGGAAACAGATACGATAAGGAGATGTATCTATAGTTAATGGTCATTCTTCAGCCAAAGTACCAGGGAACTATATACCATAAGGAGGTGTAGAAGAATTCGCTACTTAATAAATATACTTCCATATCAAAAAAAATACCAGGGTAGTATTTTGGCTGAGGATTGATAGCTGAATTTTGAGACCTTTTTACCAGTACCAGGGAAATATATACCATAAGGAGATGTAGAGAAGTTCGCTTTGCTCCCTCAGCTAAAGTACCAGGGAAACAGATACGATAAGGAGACGTAGAGAAGCTCTCTAGTTAATGGTCATTCCTCAACCAAAGTACCAGGGAAATATATACCATAAGGAGGTGTAGAAGAATTCGCTTCTTAATAAATATACTTCCATATCAAAAAAAAACCAGGGTAGTATTTTGGCTGAGGATTGATAGCTGAATTTTGAGACCTTTTTACCAGTACCAGGGAAATATATATCATAAGGAGATGTAGAGAAGTTCGCTATGCTCCCTCAGCCAAAGTACCAGGGAAACAGATACGATAAGGAGATGTAGAGAAGCTCGCTAGTTAATGGTCATTCCTCAGCCAAAGTACCAGGGAAATATAAACCATAAGGAGGTGTAGAAGAATTCGCTACTTAATAAATGTACTTCCATATCATACATAAAAAAAATACCAGGGTAGTATTTTGGCTGAGGATTGATAGCTGAATTTTGAGACCTTATTCTGAGAGTTTTAAGACTGATAGTGTGTTGTAATGATCATCAGCATCATCATCAGCTTACGGAAGTCCACTGCTGGACATAGGCCTCTCCATTTGTAATGATCTTTAGCAATACATTGTTAATTGACTTTGCTTTTTATTTCAACATTGTTTCTTTTTTTTAATGCTAGATAGGCAAGCTTTTGACTGCTTTCTCACCTAATGGAAAGTGACGATGCCGCCGAAGATGGAACATGCTTGCCAAGAAGGTACCTATTCACTCTAGACTTGAAGTCGCCCAGTTTGTACCGTTCAGGGAACAAATATGCAGGCAATGAGTTCCACTCCTTCGCTGTACAGATGATAAACGTAGAATTAGATGTTAAAAAGGGCATGGAGGAATTATATCATGTAATTATAGAAGTTTAAACAATATATTTTTTGTTAAAATTTAGATTGGTTCTAATTACTCCCATAAAATTAATAAAATAAATTGTTCGGGCCAAAGGGACCGCGGTAACTTTTTGACGTGGTTCCATTCGTATATTATGGGATGGACGAAAAAATGACACGCAACATTATTTGTATCACAATAATTTATTTTTACAAATGAACTGAAAATAAATCAAGTTTCCACAAGGCGTGTGGTAAGTTAATGACATTTCATATGAAACGAAAATTACATAAATGGAAAAAACGTTTTCGGTAAAGTAAAATTAAAATTGCTCGAAGGCACAATTCATCTAAACTTTACAAATGTCTGCGTTTCATTCGGAAGCAGAGGGTATTCTGTACGTGAGACGAGGGGAGAAGCTACTGAAAAAACAACCATATATACGTCTACGCAGCAATGGAATTGCTTCAAACACATGTTTTCTCAGTCCTTCCGCTCTCCTCATCTACCGCAAAGAAACCTTAACTTCCGATAAAAACAAAGACTCAACACTTGAGCTTATCCATCAGATACGTACCTCATACGTAAACAATTTATACCTATCTACAACATTCGAAACGTTCACTCGAAGCGATAAATCTATCAATACCAATTTGACAACAACGTTAGCAATACAATATAGTTTTGGTCCCATGCTGTGGCGGGCAGTAACCTTGTATCCATAACTACGATATTAAATAAACTTCGCTCGATGTAATCGACACAATAACATTACAGCCGATACTAAGTAATACAAAATTACAACCATAGTGGAATTGCGATACGGATTTCTGAACGCTTCCCTATCGCAATCCAACTAGAGACAAAACAGCGTATCGACCGTTAAGTAAGCGGCCACGATCCGCGCAATAAATAACTCTACGACGACAATCGCTTCGCTTCTATATTTACAAGGGGCCTCGCAGTAAGGTGAACTTTGAACACATTTACAGAATACGTCTGGGTATCATTATGCATTTTGTACCATCATTGTAGGAGCGCGATTGGCGCCGAACCTCCACGAAGTTCGCGCAATCGGGCCCCTACCGCGTTAAAAATATACAACTTGCCGTAACTAACTTAACTAAATATTTACATCACATTGCCGACGCGGCGGCGATTCAAACGAAACGGCGATATGACGTGTCCTTACTCGCGTCGTCTGTCTGACATTACCAGCCCTCTCATGTTGCAAAGTGAACACTCAACTACGCACATTTAAAAACTTTATTGTTACAAATCCAAAATTGGGGACATATGTAGTCAAAATCGTTAAAATGGAATAACATTACTGTTCTTGAAAACAATTTCTAATTTGACATCTAGCAATTAGACCGAGGAACGTGTCACCAATTTAACATTAGTATTTGCCTGCGTCTAATAAAAAAATCTAAATTTAAATTATTTTTTTAAAACCATAATGCCCTTCCATTCTTTTCTACACGTGATTGTCCACGTGCAGCTCTAGTTGCAGAAAAACATCAAAACAAAGAATTAAAGACAAGTAAATCGTTCCACCGGGGGCGGGGCGCTCGTCTGTTTCTGTATTATTTAAATAGAACACCCACTAATTTAGTCATTAAAAAAAGTGCGAGCAAGAAAATAACTCTTTATCACGCGAGAGGGCTCCTAAAACGGGTCCAAAGCGATCCATGCCATCCACAGCGACGTTAAATTCTAAACATAACTGCAGTGCACGAAACGCTCCGGCCACCGAACGGGGATCACACAAACACCGGCCGTTTCGCGACACACGCGGGCTCCGCTCTAGTCCGTTAGTGCGCACGCGTGACGTCACAGTCCATGTGGCGCGGGCGGGCGCTAGCAGAGCACGGCGCGGTCGGGCGGCGGGCGCGCGGGGCGGAGCCTCAGGCACGCGGCGCCCTCGCACTCCAGCGCGCACGCACACTCGCCCGCGTGCGCGCACGCGTGTGCGTGCGAGTGCGTGTGTGCGTGAGACAGCTTCGCCGGCTTCTCGTAGTCCGGCTGGAACTTTTTGCAGAGCGCGAGCACGGACGGCGGTGGGTGCGATTTGCGTGACACCTGCGGATTTTTGGTTATTATTAACAGATTGATAACTAACACGTTAGTGTTAAATAGTAAGTTTATTGTGAATGTTAGGTCCATAGTTAGGCTTTAGGGTATAAAATAAGATTTATTTTGTAAATTTAGTATAAGTATGTAAGTTTCGCTTTAAGGCTCTTTTGTGAACTTTCAATAAATAAAAAAACAGTCACAGCCTCTCCCTATCACACCCTGAATTAGACGAATCTTTTGGTGAGGGATTGGGTCCCTTTGCTTTTGCAATTGTTGTGCCCGTCGGGGTCTCTAAAGAACTATTAGAGATTGCAATAAACATTTGAATTTAAGGCAAATTGTGTTCCTGCCGGGAATCGAACCCTGGACCCACAGCATAGCAAGCAAAAACTTATCCCCTAAGCTAACAGAGTCGTCAGTACATTAGCAATGAAGAAGGATGATGTCAAGGGTAGAAAAACAAAACATACATTAAATTCATTTTCAGCCCCGCACAAAGTTTTACTATGTAGCGAGTGCCAAAATTATCCATACATTCCGAAGGAAAACCCTGCTAGGGATTGAACCTGGTTCTAGCAGCAAAAGTTCTGAAGCTGAACCACTACGATAACCGTAGCAGGTTTGTAATGAACCTCGTTCTCGGAAAATCATTATTTCTTGAAGCCAAAAAACAAACGCCAAACAAACATTATATATTACACTGCTCGTCTCACTAAGTACACAAAAGAAGTGTCTAGAAAACACGTGCAAAGTAAAATGCTAGAAGCCAACTAACATGCGCTAAATAATCACATCAAACATTTTCATTTACTAGCTGAAATCCAGCGCTGAATCTCTGTCATCAGCATTATGCTGAGTTTGCAGACCTTTTCAGGCAAACTTTGTAATATCTATAAAGTTCTTCGCAAACAGATTATCGCAGAAAATTTTGAAACAAGACTGTTAACTGTATTTTATTAAAAAATGTGAATATAGCTTTGTTTTATAACGTGTGCTAATTATGTTGGTTAAGCTTGTCTGAATAAATGATTATTCTATACTTTTTGATTCTTGTTACACTCTGTATCACACTACTTCAACTTCAAATCAAAAGAAGTTTTTATATGACATACTTCTCTTTAATAAGTAATTTAATTTTGACCTAAACTGCTAAGTAGAGTAGGAAATTAATTGTGTCCAATAATTTCTCACTGTCTCTAAGAGTCGAGAAAACACGTGCAAATAGAACTAGAAGCCTAGAAGTAAAACATGCGCCAAACAATCATTCAAGCAAACATTCTGTCTCATTTACACTACCTTACTCTGTCTCGCACCGCCTCACCTTGGGAGTGGAAGGGGCGTCGGGGAAGGGGGGCGACACGTCCCGCGCATGCGCGTGTTTGAGCGGCTTGTCGCGCTCCTCCTCGTCGGCTGTCTTACCCGCCGTGGGGGAGGAAGGGCGCGAGTCTGTGCTCTCTGGAATACAGAGAAAACAATAGATTAAACATATGGCTATATATGCAGCGGTTAGATAGATAAATTCTTTATTTGCACACCAAAAAAATAACACTTACAAAGAAATCTTAAATATAACATAGGAGCACAGAGGGCGGTCTTATCGCTCAAAGCGATTTCTTCCATACAACCAAAGGGAGATAATAAAATATTACAAACAGGAACGTTGGTGTACCTCAACACTATTTAAATTACTTGTATTGTTGTTGTATGTGTAAGTACATTACAATAAATGTACTTACACATACTTATTAATATTAGATACATAATATACATACAAAAACCTACATAAATACATAATAATAATATATTAAAAACATACACAAACTAATATATATTATTATACAGCGGTTGTAGAGGATCTACAACATGTATCGTGTATGGAGTGTTCTCAATCTTTGGGATGGTTCCGTTAGATATTAACTTGAGGCACTTAGAGACCATAAGCGAAGAGTCAAAAAACTCATACCAGACCAGCTGACTGATGCTAGGCTTCAGAGCTTAGTACATCGTCACAGAATACCTAGTTTCTAAGGTATTTTATCGGTTACATTTTGGATATAGTTTTATGAAATTACACGATTTCATTCCTCCATTCCCATTTCATCATAGAACCACCAGACAGGCGAGACCGATATATGGTGGATAATCCTCAAATACGCCCCAAGCGTTTTGCTTCCACGTTCATTATGCGCACTGCAAAGGAGCGGAACTCCTTGCCAGAATCTGTGTTCCCAGATAAGTACAATCTTGCGAGTCTTCAAGTCGAGAGTGAGTAGGTATTTTTTTGGCAAGTGTCCATCGTCGATCGCATCATCATTTTAACATCAGGTGGTCAGTGATCGTTCGATTTCCGCTGAGATCAGTTGTGTGCCTCGCGTCCGCGAATGGTTACCAACGGTGTAATCTGCTAACGCATCACAACAAACAGTCGCGTCGATACGTGCTCACCAGTGCTTCCGCGATGGCCTAGTTTTCATGACGCAAGGCTATGCTATGACGACGTGTGAATATTATTGTTAAGGCGAAGTACATTTGCTTTGATAATGAATTCGAAATACGACGAATCGCCTGGAAAAGGCAAAATAACATTGAAAACAGAAACTGAACATCTGTTGTACAAACGATTCTGCGAAGAAAGAGATGAGCGAGAAAAACTGTTAAGTCTCATCAGTGACCAACAGAACCAAATAGAAATCCTCCAGCAGCATCTCAAATGTCTGGCGGAAACTACTTCTACAAAAACTGTACCCGCCGTGAGGGAAGAAACTTCTGCCGATCGTGAATTTAGCACGGACGAAGAAGATTTAGCTCGTGAAACAGAGTGGATTCGTCAAAAATCGAGGAAAAAAAGGAAATTGAACACCTCACCAGTTCAGGATGAATCCAGCAATGAAGAAGATCGAAAACACCAACAAAAAAGTAAGAAAGCTCTTTTACCTCCACCTATAATAGTAGACGGCATAAAAGATTACCAAAGCTTCTATGACTTTTTGTCAGATAAGCAACCAGATAACTCGTTTACCATTAAAATGATGAACAGTGATACAATAAAAGTAAACACCACTGACGAAGAGTCGTATCGAGCAATTACTAAAGCCCTTAAGGTCAATAATTGCCTATGGCACTCCTACGAAAATAAACAAGACAGGCCAATAAGAGTAATGGCTAAAAAATTGTTTTCAACGTGCAAGCCTGAAAGGATTTTGGAAGATCTTAAGGGTAAAGGTTACAAAATTATTGAAGCAGTCAACAAATTGAGTTGGAGAACTAAAGAGCCTCTGAATATGTTCATGTTGACCTTTGAAAATAGTGAGGAAATAAGTAAAATATATAATATTAAAACCATTCTGGGATGCGCAGTGGATGTACAAGGAATTAAATCAACTAAACTGGTCCCCCAGTGCAAGAGATGTCAGGCCTATGGACATACCCAAAAGTACTGTTCTAAAGAACCGAGGTGTGTTAAATGTACAGGAAAACATTTAACAAAGGACTGCAAAAAACCAGCAGACGAAAAACCAAAATGCATTCACTGTGGAGCCCCGCATCCGGCAAACTACAGAGGGTGCATGATAGCGAAGGAGATACAGGCTATTCGAAACAAAACATTAAAAAAACCTAGTTTAGTACGACAACGTAAAACAACTGCTCAAAGTCAAGATGTACCTACTAACATCAATAAAACTAGTGGAACAAAACTCTATACTACCAACAAAAACCAATCTTACGCTCAAGCTGCTTCGAAAGGTACAGTAAAATCTCTCAGGGATTCTAATCTAGGTGTATCAACTGAGGAAAAGTTGGATGACATCTTAAGAATGATGATGTCCTTTGATGAAAGGCTCAAGAAAATTGAAAGTAGCGCAAAAACAGCTACCCTTAAGCTAATAAAATGAATAAGTCTCTTAAAATCATGGCATGGAATTCAAACGGATTACTAAAACATCAAAGTGAATTACAAGTAATCTTAGAAACAGAAAATGTTGACGTGTGTCTCATATCTGAAACACACTTCACTAAACAATCTTATATCAAGTTCAAAGGCTATAAAGTTTATCATGCCTTACATCCAGACAATAGTGCGAGAGGCGGTAGTGCTGTCATAGTTAAAGAATATATTGAACACCATGAAGTGACTAAAGTCGAAGAAAAAGAGAAACAAGCAGTAGCAATTTCTCTCAAAACAAAGCAGTACAGTTTAACAGTATCAGCTATATACTGCCCACCTCGATACATGCTAAAAATGGACTATTATATGAGCTTACTAAAACGTTTTGGTAACCGGTTCGTTTTAGGAGGAGATTTTAACGCAAAACATACCTACTGGGGCTCTAGACTATCTACAACTAAGGGAAAAGAACTACTAAGTGCAATCAAACTAATGAATTGTGATGTCACATCTACTGGAGCGCCTACTTACTGGCCAACAGATCCACATAAAGTCCCTGACCTCATAGACTTCTTTGTATATAAAAATGTGTCACCTAGCTACATGAGAACATATCAGAGTTATGATCCGAATTCAGACCACTCCCCAATATACCTAGAAATAAATGAACACATCATGTATAAAGAAAAACCTCTAACACTGGTTAGTAAATTAACAGATTGGGATAGCTTTAAGATTGATTTAGATATCCATATAAACCTGCAAGCGCCGCTTAAGACACCCGAACAATTGAACAACGAAATAGAACATTTTTGCCAACTTATTCAACAAACAGCTTGGAATAATACACCAACTGTACATAAGAAGACCAAGTGTAACACATACCCAGCTAAAATAAAACAACTTGTTAGTGAAAAAAGAAAACAAAGAAAAACATGGCATCGATCAAGATGTCCTGAAGATAAAAGAAAGCTCAATGAACTTACGAAAAGGCTAAAAACATATATCCAGCAATTCAACGATGATTCTACCAATAAGTACCTTCAAAAGCTAACCTGTGATCGCAGTAGCAACTACTCACTGTGGAAAGCTACTAAAAACCTAAAAAAGCCAATTTCCCATATTCCACCCCTCAAATGCGATAATGGAATATGGGCAATCAATAATGATCAAAAAGCTAAAAGGTTTGCTGAACATTTAGAAAACATTTTTCAGCCAAATCAATGTGAAATCAGTGAATCTTTAGGATTGGATGATACTGACCCCGCCATACCTCAAGAAAATATTATAAAACTCGTTACACCAAGAGAAGTCGCACGTGAAATTAAATACAGTATAAGCCAAAGAAAAGCTCCAGGATATGATTTAATATCAGGAGAAATACTACACAATTTCACAAGAAAAGCCTTAGTTAAGTTAACTACAATTATGAATGCTGCTTTAAGGTTAAAATATGTCCCAGACTTATGGAAAGTTGCTGAGGTAATCATGATAGCTAAACCTGGGAAACCACCTCATGAAACATCATCTTATAGGCCTATCTCTTTGCTTCCTATAATGTCAAAATTGTTTGAAAAGCTACTACTAAAGAGGCTGAAGCCTATAATAGAAAGCAAAAATCTGATCCCAGAGCATCAGTTTGGATTCCGTGAAAAGCATTCAACTATAGACCAAGTACACAGAATAACAAATACAATAGAAAATGCTATCGAAAAAAAATGCGTCTGTTCCACTGTTTTTCTAGATGTGGCACAAGCTTTTGATAAAGTTTGGCATGAGGGCCTTATACAGAAACTCAAAAATAAATTGCATTCTTGGATATTTTAAATCTAGCAGAATAAGTTAAATTTAAGTTACTTATTAGCCTAATCTTGGCTAGATTGTAACAAAAATAGGGAACACTCTATCGTGACCTACAATAGTGAAAAAAAAAAATTTAAAAAAAAAATGTGGTCAAATGATTGCCAATCACACAAAAAAAGTGTTGACATATGATGTCCAGTCAAGAGTGATCTGTGTCAGAACAAAATCCTAAAAGAGTAGGTATCTACCATCTAGAATCTAGATTCATAAAAAACTAAGAGAGTGGCGATTACAGTCGTTCACTATATCCGACACGTCTTTATAGTAGGTTCGCTGAGTTCGCCCGTCTTATCCCGCAAGTGCCGTTAAAAACTGGCAAAAGAAAGAAGAGTATCATCCGCAGAACTGCTACATTGCTCTACTTTTGTTCTTATTAACTATAGGACATATAATGCTCGCATTGCCTGTTAAACCAACATTTAACAAAGCAAATTCTATTTAACAACATACTAAATAAGCTCATTAAATAAGCTTCACATATTTAACGTGCAGGTTCAAACCCTGTTGAGTAAATTACTTTTTAAATAAACCTTGTTCAAAAAGAACCTGTAATATAGGTTACCAGTGAGCTCCCGAGGCGTGAACACTAAATTATGGTATAAAACGCTTTCACACTCACAGCCTCACACTAAGTTTGATGACTTGTGGGTGTCGGTAACATTCACGTCACACACACAATCACAACCAGAGCCAGAAACACAAATTTTCCCCGGGGAGAAAACTTGTGGTCCTGCCGGGAATCGACCCCGATACCCCCTTGCCATGGCGAACGTGCACCAAACTATGCCCAACGGGCAGTACCTACTTATATATTACCGTAAAGTTCATCATCCGTACAGCGAAGGAGTGGAACTCATTGCCTGCGTCGTTGTTCCCTGAACAGTATCATCTGTGTGTCTTCAAGTCTAGAGTAAATAGGTACCTTCTAGGCAAGCATGTTCCATCTTTGGCCGCATCATCACTTTCCATCAGGTGAGATAGCGGTCAAATGCTTGCCTATCTAGTATATAAAAAAAAAAATTATATTATTTTATAAACACACGTTCCCACACGCTGGTTACATATACATAACTCACCTTTATCTTCATCGTGTGCGCCATTTGTCCCATTGCACCCATTGATGCCGTTATGCCCGTTGTGTCCATTAACGCCGTTGTGGCCGTTGATTCCGTTCACCCCGTTGACCCCGTTGCCGTTGATTCCGTTGAAGCCATCGTCGGTGTCATCGTCGCTGACTTCGTTGACGTCGAATCCGACGCCGACTATGGCCCGCGGCAGATCCGCCTCGTCTTTCAACCAGGGGTGCTCCAGGCACTCTTCCACTGTAAGACGACCCCTGGAACGTGATGGTTTTAATGTTAGATTGGAAATTATAACAGTGGTGGTGACAATACTGACAATGTTCTCTCTGAACATACATTTTTAGGCATTTGGATAAATTACATACAAGTAACAGACTTATAAGAGAAGACTTAAAAGAACTAAACCATTTGAACTTGTGTAATGTTAGTATATATCAGTGTAATATATAGTGAGAGTGCTGCAAAAGAACGCATGAACAAAGTGTCTTACCCTTAAATAGAGACAATAAGAAAAGTGTTAATGGACACATTCTTAGTTTAGCAATGTAGCAGTTTAAGTTAAAGTGAAATTACTGATGAAGCCATAGTTTGGCTAGATTGTAATTATAATAGGGCACTTTGTTAGAGGTATACTAGAAGTAAAAAAAAAAAAATTGGATAAAATGAAGCACTGATGAATTTAAATTTGGAGGTAAAATTTGTTGATAAGCCTATGTAAAAAACGAATAATCGTTTTTGGAGTTTCGGACCAAGAACGAATATTGTTTACAATAGAGAAACCTATTTTTAATGTTCGAAATGCACAGCAAATTATTTGACATAAGTTCGATATTTCTAGAAGGATCTGATATAATATCTTATTTAAAGAATGAGGAAAGGTAGAAATATTAAGCCTGGTAAAATGCATACATACTGGCACTGCAAAACTCTTGATGCTACAGTACAACCAAGAAGGTATTTAACTTTTTATCCCTCTGCAAGACCCCCTTCAAATGCAACAATGAAACAAAACAAAAGCAAACAAACGCATTCACACTCACAGCCCCACACTAAGTTAAAAGACTTGTATTGTGGGTGCCGGAAACATTCACATCACACACACATTACACCCAGAACCAGGAGCACAAAAATTCCTTGGGAAGGAATTTGTGCTCCTGCCGGGAATCCTGTCCACTGCGCCAACTGGGTCGTAACATAATAGAACTCTTAGTCACAAGTCAAGTTTAAAGAGTCAAGGTCCAGTCATAGTCAAGTCATGCCCTAGTAAAGTGGTAGAAACTTTAATAGAACTTCTATTGGAGTTTTGGAGCGAAAGCGAAAATCACGTTTTACAACTTTGTATGATTTGCCTACACTCATACACGTTCACTAAGTATTAACGGTTAATAATGCACCATTATTACACATTAATACTCGAAGAATCGAAGTTTTACTTGCACGGCAAAATTGTTAAATTTGTTTGGAGGTAAACTGCACAAGCGCTTTCTGGTGACTACATAATATAGATATAGGTATATCGATATTATATAGTCAATACACTCTTACTGCACGAAAATATGCTAAGTCCCACAATGTGCTCTTCCGTGCTGTTAAGTGCTTATAAAATGTAACTCATAACTCATCTAGGTTAGCATAATGTAAAAATAATTAATGAAAAAATGCGCTTTTCAAAAGTATCTTGTCAGATTCTTCTCTATATGGTTGTAATTTTTCGAATCTGGCATAAGAGTTACTAACTTTCACGAATGCCTCTTTGGGGCCCATGTGAATAAACGATTTTCATTTTGAATCCTTAAATATTCCAAAAGGTATACTCACTTCGGATCAACCACGAGCGTCTCTTTTATAAATTGTATAGCTCGCTGCGAGACCCCGCGGAACAGGTCTTTGGGGAAGGAGAGCTGACACTGCGCGATGTTCAGGTAGGTCTCCTGCTTCGTGTCTCCCGCGAAGGGCGAGTAGCCGCTGAGTAGGACGTAGGCTAGCACTCCCACCGACCAGATGTCAGCGGCCAGGGAGAGAGGCTCGTAGGAGAGGATCTCGGGAGCTGTGGAGGTAGAATACGATTTGTTAGGAGAGAGAGATAAAGATTTGTAATACAATGGTGCTAATTCTGTTGAGCACCGAACTAACCTAAACTAAACTAAAAATGAACTAATTTTAGTCAAAGAATACCTAAACGCTATTCTTTCAAGTATAAGATCACATTAAAAATAATCCAGATCCTTTTCATGCAGACTAATTTGAGTAATTTTTTTTTATTTTTAGTCTTAATTTGACGTAAAACATGTACATCAGAATAAGAATTTGGTCATTATCACTAAATAGAGTAACTAAACTAACTTAGTCCTGTCAAACTTAATTTTAGTCTAATCTTGCATTTTCTGAATAGGTTTTGGACTAAAGCAGGACTAAAACTAATTTTAGGCTAGTTTAGTCTAATTCTGGACAACAGAATCGGCACCATTATTGTTACAATATTGTGAAAAATGAATATAAAATATACACAATATTCTGAATTACCATTCACATTGGTCATAGAAATTATAGATCGAACATCATGTTTTATTTAGGTATGTGTGCAAATTTAAGGATTACCAAAAATGTGTGTTACATCACTGTAATTTTAACAAACTTATTATATAAATGCGATAGTATGTGTAAAAATGTGTGTATGTTTGTTTTCTCTTCACGCTATAACGGCTGATCGGATTTGGATGAAATTTAGTACTCGTAACTACATAGCTTATACCCGGGATTAACACTTAGGTTACTTTTAAACTTGATTAACGCGAGCGAAGCCGCGGGGCACGGCTAGCTCTTTAATAATACTAAGCAAAAACCTTGTTAACACAAGTGAAGTGAAATCCTACTAATATTATAAATCCGAAAGTTTGTATGTGTGTGTGTGTGTGTGAATGTTTGTTACCACGAATCTCCGTAACTACTAAGCCGATTTCAATGAAATTTGGAATTTAGGTGGCTTATACTCTGGATTAAAACATAGGCTACTTTAACCATCATCATCATCATCAGCGGGCGAAGCCGCGGGGCTCAACTAGTATGTCATCCTTACTATAAATTATATATATATATATATATATATATATATATATATTATACATAATATTATAAATGCGAAAGTAACTCTGTCTGTCTGTCTGTCTGTTACGCCTTCACGCTAAAACTACTGAACCGATTTAAACGAAATTTGGTACACAGATAGTCTAGAGCCTGAGAAAGGACATAGGCTACTTTTTAACCCCGAATTCTGGCTGGTCCGGGACGCGCAGCTAGTATTATATAAAAATAATATCTTTTACTATCTACCCTATCACTTGACTTACTTTAAAAAACGATTAATCAAAAGCGACAAATCATCAAGTGTGTCATTTATTTGGAATTTGATAATTACTTTAAGTGGGTGTCGAAGGAAGGAAACAAGCCATCGTAAACAAGGAAACCGTTTCACCGGCAATTAATTAACAGGGTTATAAAAATAACGCTGGCATTGGCCTTAATCAACTGCTCATAGCTTTGTTCGTAGTAAGTTCGCCTTCTAAGCAAGGGTATCGGGTTCGATTCATGATGGGAACACAAGTTTCCTCCTCAAGGGAAATTTGTGTATATGGTTCTGGGTGTGATTGTGTATGTGATGTGAATGTTTCCGGCTTTTCGGGTGAAAGTGTTTATGTTTAGGAAAGAAAATACAATTCAATAAATAATAACTTGTTCGATTAAGTAAATATATTTTGTTACTACAGAAAAGTTTTTTGGTAGCGCACGACCTTCAACCTCACCAAACATTTTAGTATAGTCAAGTCAACTTTCAATGATGCATGAAAATTTCTAAGTACGCAACCACAGAAAAACAAGTCCGTAGAATAATCAGACCTTCGAGTAAAAATTAAAAAATAAACAATATTAGAATTTATATTAAAAGTGACAGAAACATTCAACTGTTTTATTCCGCTACGGCAAAACGGTTGATTGCTTCTGTCACTTCAGGTCCAGAAGTTCCAAGAACGCAACCTTCCATAAACACAAAAAACAAGGCCGCAGAAAGGCTTCGAGTTGAAAATGGTAAAATATTCAATCATTGAGATAGGAGACATACCTACGCGACCTATGGTTTGTAAGTAAACAGGGACGGCCGAAGCGGAATAAAACGGTTGATTGCGTCTGTCACTTCAGCTGGACCTGATCCAAGGATCCAAGGATCCAAGGACGCAACTTTCCACAAAGACAAAAATCTAGGCCGCAGAAAGGCCATACCTTCGAGGAGTTATCAGTAAAATTAACATTATAGGCATTCGAAACGCCGACGAATAATATAATATACGAGTGCATCTGTCACTTCAGGTCCAGATCGACTATCCTCCGCAAAAGAAACAGAGTTTCGCGCGGCATACATACAACATATTACTCAGTACACTCACCAACATAGTCCCTCGTGCCCAAGATCTCTCTAACATGCGCCCCCGGCTGTATGGCACGGCTGATTCCAAAGTCACAGATCAGCAGCTCCTCCCCTCCTTCTGTCAGTAGTAGATTTTGTGGTTTGAGGTCCAGGTGTGCGACCCTCCGCGCGTGTAGGTGTGCCAGGCCTTCAAGGACGTGGCGCAGGGCGCGGCGGGCGGCGCCCTCGGACAGGCGTTCCTCCTCGTCGAGCAGGCGTTGGAGCTCGCCTCCGGCGCACAGCTCCAGGACTATGGCGACTTCTGAACGGGTTTCGTAAACCTGAAAGTATTTGGGATGGCACTTAGGACATTGTGTCATGTAAAATAGTTCCAGGACTAGTTTTGAATATATTATTTAATTAAACAATTCGGAAAAGTCAAGCGAGAATGTTTTGTCTGGCCAAAATGGCGGTAACATGATTATAGGCGACTTGCTTATAACATGCTGACCAGCACAGACTTTGTTTACTTTCACATCCCTTGACTGTAGGTTGCATCAAGCGTCTTCTTATCAGCCATTGCGGTAGAGCCAAAACAAGACACAGGAACATGGCGAGTCCAGTTACTTGGTATTCCAATTATTTTAACGCAAGTAAAGCTTAAAAGACTTCATCGCTTTATCTTCGGTATCAGATCAGATTAATTAAATATGCATTATTTCGGATAACTCAAAAACTGCTAGTCAAATATAGATCAAATTTAAATGGGACCACATGGGGAAGCACTGCTTTTAAACCAAAAAAACGAATCATCAAAATCGGTTAACCAAGAAAAAAGTTCTGAGGTAACACATATAAAATATATATATATGTAGTAGAATTAAGAACATCCTCCTTTTTTTGAAGTCGGTTAATATACTTAACAGGAATCTCAAACTGACCTCGTGCAGACTAACGACCCTGGTGCAATCTGAGCACAGCGCGAGCACGGCCACCTCGTGGAGTATCTCGCGGGTTGTGTCCGCTGCGCGCCTCCGCTTTCTGATGATCTTGGCTGCGTACTCCTCGCCCGATACCAGGTGGCGGATCTTGCGGACTGATGCAAACTTGCCCCTGGAAAGATGGAAAAACAAGAACTTTATACACACCTTGGAAATAAAGGAGTGGAACTAATTGCCTGCGTTTTTTTTTCCCTGAACGGTACAATCTGGATGTTTTCAAGTCTAGAGTAAATATGTACCATCTAGGCAAGCATGTTTCATCTTTGGCCGTATCGTCACTTTCTATCACGTAAGATAGTGGTCAAATGCTTGCAGCATAAAAAAAATACATATGACAAACATTTGAGCTGCCACATAATCTTGGCTCTTCCTTTTAGATGTAAACTTCCTATTTTGAATACCTTTAAACTGATAGGAGGATCCATATACTTCTATCAGTGGGCAGAACTGCCTATTTTTGCCTACTTTTAAGACCCGGAACTCGGAATCAGGACTGGATATCAGCCGTTGCCATTAGCTTAAAGAAAAGTTGACCAATCTTTTTTAAGCCCCCTTAGCCAAAATTCTACATGCTTTGTGTCAATTCTATCAATAGAAACGCTATCATAAATCCAAAAAGTCTATTCTAATTTCTATGTTATTAAAAGTTTGATGTAAATTCGTGAAAATCGTTTAATAACAGCTCAATAAAATATAACGTATAAAATGAACATATTACATAATCATGACGTTTGGAGGATTAGACATAAACTTCACAAAAGAGATAAATGTGTAGAGTTTATATTTCAGTGATAACTTAGCTGCGGCTTTAACAGTCTATAGCTGCCACTAATCATTTTAAAGGCCATAATATTACCTCGTAAGGACATAACGGCACATTTCGCAAAGTCTAAGTAAACAGAGTTAAAGTTAAACCCACTGAGTATGGTGTTGACGCTTTTATATTAAGTACTATAATAACGTGAAAATCATTGGAACTGTTATGTTGGAGATTGTAGATTTAGAGATTTTAGCGTCAGGTTTAGAGCGCCTCATCGTTTTTTTTGGCTCCGCATTCTCAGTGCATTTAACCTGTTTCAAGTTATTTAATAATTCACGTATTTACTTATTTCATAATAGAAGTCTGTTGCAAAAGTCAAAGTCAATTAAAAGAGTCGTGTTCCAATCACAGTCAAGTCATGCCTTAGTAAAATAGTAGAGACTTTAGTAGAACTTCTATTGGAGTTTTGGAGCGCAGGCAAAATTGACGTTTTTTCAACTTTTTATGATTTGCCTACACTCTTGCTCGTTCACTAAGTATTAACAGTTAATAATCCACCATTAATACATGTTAGCACGCCACTAATCGCAAGTTTTGGAAAATAATACAGAACCAACATCGTAATTTTTTCACTTTCGCGCCAAAACTCCCCATTGGTTGTGTTTCTTTATGGAAACATTATGTCATGTCGTCATACTGTCAACATTATGTCAACAAATGTCGTTCTATTGTCTTATTGGTGAGTTTATACCTTAAATAGTTACCAAAGTTAACTGTTACGTTGTTACTATCTTTTATTACGATGGTAAAATAAAATGACGACTATATGTTGATGGAAATTCGGGAGTTATGCAAGATTTAACTATATGGCAATGTTTGATGCTTATTGTTTGAAAGTATTTCTCAACTGCACTTTTAAGTTAAGTATTCAGTAGATTATTTCATCGCTACTTTGTAACCTTTATCACGTTCTAAATTATGCCTCCAATTTCTCTACAAAAAAACCTTCAGGTGTTCCCCGCAGCTTCGTCCACGTTACTGATGATGATGAATCAGGATAAAAAGTATGTAGCCTATATCCTTCTTTATGCTATAAACTTTGTCTTTACACCTAATTTTCTGACCAATGATCTGTCTAGCAGTTTCGCAAAAAGTAACAATCAGACAGCGTCAGAGTTACACTATAAATCGTGTGATATGATTATTACCCACTGTTGTAGGAGAACCTAGTCAAGCTAACAACATTTATTGCAATGAAAACCTAGTCAAACTAACAAACTTGTTTGCATCGAAATCATACTCAAACTATCAAAATCGTATGCATTAGTTCTGCTGTTGTTCAACTAGTGACAAACTTACAAAAAAAAACATGTTATAATGTTTTCTGCTTAGTGCTACAAGCTATCACCCAGGATAAAATTAGTAAAATAAAAGATTCTGTCATTGTGGTTGTTACTGTAACAATTCTACGGCACAGGTCCTCCATCGAGTAAGGTCCAATCACTCATTCTAAGATCCTGTTCCACTACCCCCGAGCTGCATTCCCTTCCACCAGAGAACAATGGTGTTTGAAGAACACGAAACGAGAATAGCCGACCGTTTGCCGGTTCCTGGTAATGTTTGTTATGAGTGGTACACACTGTGGTTGAGCCTACCTTTAGTTTCCTATGTTCACATTCAGCGATTATAAAGAGCGTCATAGACGATGAAGCTGCCATACATGAACCATCATAAACAACGAAGATAATATACATTTAATATAATTCGACAGTTTCTTAAACAATGCCGAAATATATTGTATTATTATATATTGTAATATTTCGGTCAAGAAATGCGTGTGGCACCTAGGACGAGCTTATGAATAACTTTAATATATACTATTATTATATCATCCCATTTTTCCCGAAACTAGTCAACAACAAAGTAAGTCGATATTTATACGTGTTCAAGCCATATAATTATGACATAAATTAAACCGGGAATCGAACCCAAGACCCACGGCGGGGCGGAGGCCAACTGAGTTGTTAATATTCATAATACTCTGAGTTGGGAGTTAAAAATTCACATGAGCCCAATTTCACTCGTCAAAGATAATTAACTGCCGGGTTCACAAATTTACAGCTACCGTCTGATTAAAGTCTTTTGTGGAGAGGTTGTGTGGCTTGTTTCTCAGATCTGCAGGATAGAAGCTGTGTTATCTGCGTCCAATGGTTTTGTTTCTTCTTCTTCTTAGCATTTTGATGGCAACACTTACAACTTTGCCCAATACTCGGCGACACAAACAGCATTCGGCCTAGCTTCGTACAAGTCTTCTAGTGTGCAAGAAGTATGGCTTGCTGCCTTCCAGGTTGGCCAAGGCAGTTTGTGTCCCGAAGGTAGTTTTTCTGCTGGTGGGACAAACGTCGGGAAGGATAATTTTTCGACCCACAAACTTTCTCTTGCTTTGGGGGCGCTTTGTTTTGTTTCTTAGAAAGCGTTTCATTTCTCCATGTAGTCCAGCTTTAAGCTCATAAATCGCGGGCATTCGCTGCGCGCGCGCTATTAGCAAGCCGTTGGAGGTGGCGCCGGCGCCAGTGCTACCAGGCAGCGTGACGGTGTTACCAGCGCGACTGTGGCCATTGTGGCCTATTTGTTGTTACTTGATACCTTAAAGCTACGCGCATAAGAGTTAAGTTGAGGTGTTTACGTAAAATACCTTTGACAAGTGATTAGCTAATAGACTGAAGGCCATTAACGATATTGTATAAAAACGTCTTCGTAAAAATATATAAGATGATGGAGACCACCAATACAATATATACCTGCAGTTCGCTTTCCAGTTAGCTACCCAGTGTTAGTGTGCTTGAGCAATTGAGTTACCAATAAGCTTGGTCTCTTGTAGTTAACATAGGTTTTTGCTGTATAGATGTATAAAGTTTTTACACGCTTTATATTAGCTTCACTTGTATGTTTGTTTGTACGTATGTATGTTTGTAACTGACTCCTTTAAACGCGATTTTGACCCACTGTAAACGGCCAAATTTCATTCAAACTATGTATATTTATCGAGGACCGATGACAATACACTAATTTGATAAGATTATTCCATTATTCAATTTGCTAAATAAGATTTTTGCCAATTTATATAATATACTGAAAAATAGAAAATAAATTTTAATAAATCTAAATTGAAAATAGTGTAAAAAATATATATATTTTATTGTAAAAAAAAGCGTGGGGTCCTTTTTAAGATATTATTAAAATAATAATTCTTCTACTTATATCTGTCAGAAAAATATTTATAACTATTGACACCATGCACCCCACGCTTTTTTTACAATGAAATATATATTTTTTTAAACTATTTTCAATTTAAATTTATAAAAATTTATTTTATATTTTTTAGTTGAATCCTACTAATATTATAAATCCGAAAGTTTGTGTGTAAGATGTTTGTTCCCTCTTCACGCTTTAACGGCTGAACGGATTTGGATGAAATTTGGAATGTACATAGATTATACCTAGGATTAACACATAGGCTAATTTTTAACTTGATAATAGCGGGCGAAGCCGCGGGGCACGGCTAGTTTTATATAAAGCGTGTTTTTTTAGCTTTTTTTAACTATTATTTATTTTAGGATGTTTGTTCCCTCTTCACGCTGTAACGGCTAAACGAATTTCGATGAAATTTGGAATGTATATAGTTTATACCTAGGAATAGCACATAGGCTACTTTTTAACTTGATAATAGCGGGCGAAGCCGCGAGGCACGGCTAGTATTTGAATAAAATGTTCTGAACAATTGATGATCAAGTGATATTTGTGTAAATTGTTCTGAATTACGTCATAACCAAGTTGTAACTTGTATCAGAATAACAGGTGTCACGCTAGCCTGGTATTCAGTTCAAGTTCAGCTATTTGTAGGTCAGGTGTCACGTGGTAGGGCAGGAGTCAGGCGCCTGCGTAGGGCGGACACACCCCCGCCCTGACCCGGCTGACCCGGTCAATGGAGCTTATAGCTTGGAATTATCTACGTTGCTGAAGATACTTGGTGAACTTAAAGTAACCAAGAAATTAAAGTGAAATAAATCTAAATTAATTTTTAAACGACTTCAAAGGTGGAGGTTCTCAATTCGACGGTAAGTTTTTTTTGTATCTATGTTTCGCGATCTTTCCGCCAATAATGAATCGAATTCGATGATTCTGATAAGTACATAATTATTTTTAATGGTAAGCAATAAGGAGTATTTCTATTGTATTTATATAAATACTATATATACCCAGCATACGTTGCAAAGCCACGTAAAGAAAAAAGCATTTTACCTCTTTGACGTTTATGGTTTCCTTGTACTTTGCCAAATCTGAGTATCATGTCCATGAGAAAATGTTTTTTTTGCATATTTTATTTTCAGAATTAAGATTTATTCTGCTTGAATCTAAACCATTCTTGAATCCACCTGAACACTCACAATTTCATCAAAATCGGTCCAGCCGTTTAAGAGGATTTGAGGTACATACACACGTACAAATGAGTTGTACATATGTAAAGATACAAAATTATACGTGTGTTTTTGGTAACAGACAGCAAAAACCAGAAACATCTGATTTCACCCAAAGCTGCATCTTCCACGTCCACTTATCCCAAGTTCCATGACTCGGATTCCACTTGGACTCGGATAAAACAAGTTCCCTCTGGCGAAATTCGGCGAAATGCTAACACCTGCCCCACAACTGCCCGACAGCTTGTTTTTAGACATGTCTAACTTGACTCCAGGGCAGTGGCGGATCCAGGATTGTCGTTTGGGAGGGGCTTGACCCCGCTGACAGTAGGTTCTGTTGCTGCTGCCTCACTGCCCGCGGTAGCGTTTATGCTTTTGGTGGGGGCTTGAGCCCCTTGGCCCCTCCCTCCCGCTACTGCTCCAGGGTAAATGGAATGAGGTTCTGAATTAGATGAGCATGCCTCACCTGCTCTGTCTGAGAATTCGGCATGAATGACAATGGAATGCTTAATTGTCGACGCGAGGACTAAATTATACACACTTTTAAACGTAAATTATACGCATAAGTATGTAGTGAATAAATATATAGTATGCTATCTGTACCCAGCATGCGTGTGCAAGTGTTTTATCTCTTTCACGTTCATGGTTGCCTAGTACTCCAATACCATACTAAAAACTTTTTAGATATTTTTCTTACAAAAATACTAAATGGGGGGTGGGGGTAGAAGGGTGAAAAATGCTTTCCAACCTATTCATACCTACCAAATAAACAAAAAAATATTAAAATCGGTCGAGCCGCTTCGGAGGAGTGCGACCACAAACACCGTGACACGGGATATTTATATAAATCCTTACTAATATTATAAATGCGAAAGTAACTCTGTCTGTCTGTCTGTCTGTCGCGCTTACACGCCAAAATTACTGAACCGATTTAAATGAAATTTGGTACACAGATAGTCTAGAGCTTAGGAAAGAACATAGAGTTCTTTTTATCCCGGAATTTCCGGGGGTCCGGAACTTACACGGGTAAAACCGCGGGGCGCAGCTAGTATTTATATAAATTACATTGGATTAATTAAAAAAAAAAACAAGCAATTTTGGTAGCGCGTTTGTCATTTAAGCAGCTTGTATCGGATTCGATTCCCGGTGTAATAAATATTTTTCACTTCCAGGGAATTTGTGTTTTTGGTTCTGGGTATGATTGTGTGTGTGGTGTGAAAGTTTCCGGCACACGCTCAAATGCTTGCCTATAAAGCGTAATATAAACTATATCAACGGAATGATGTACTAGAAAGTAGTAACAATGCAATAAACATTGCTTAACCTTTAAAATACCTACCTAATAAATAAAATAATTAACTCATACAAATAAATTTATATTCTATTCTATTCTAATTTAGTTCTGTATAAACAAAACATAATTTAAATTAAATAAGATGGCAGAGTACAGGAGACCACTTCTATCTGAATTCTTCAGTCGGTTTATGTATTATTTCATGACAGCACTACAACGAAACGAATATATAATTTCAGTTATTTGTCCGAACGTTGCATTACAACCACCGCGTAGTTGTGATTAAATCGATCGTTCCAAAGATAACATTTCAGGTCAAGAGATAATCAGTTTGAAGCAAAGCAGTTTCAGATTGAATAACTACTATTAACGTGTCATAATCGCAAACAAGAGGTTGGAGTGGAGCAATTTATATTATCAATCAACGAGTCAAATCGACTCCGACTCGAGACTGCAACAAGAGAGGGGACGCTACTCCACTGAATTAATATGTGAGCGAAACGATGACACCTCAATGTACTAACAATTTAAAAGAGTTTTTGCCGTGAAAAAATGGCGTTGCTGATTTTGTATAATTTTCCAAAACCTGTGATTCTTCGAGTGTTAATGTGTAATAATGGTGGATTATTAATAGTTAATACTTAGTAAACGTCCAGAAGTGTTGGTAAATCATACGAAGTTGAAAAACGTGATTTTCGCCTTTGCTCCAAAACTCGAATAGAAGTTCTAGTAAAGTTTCTACCACTTTACTAGGACGTGACTTGACTATGACTGGACCTTAACTCTTTTAGTTGACTGTAACTTGTGACTAGGACTTTTAATATGAAATACAATTATAAAATAAAATATGTATATAAAAAAAACAATAAAAAAACCGGCTGCGAAAAATGTGATGCTAGAAAATCATAGTAGGTATGGGCGTAGGTACGTTTTTTGTCAATTTGTGTTAAAACAGTAATATAAATTTTTGTTTATTTTATATTACGTTTCATTTGATACTCGTATTGCTATGACAAGAAAAAAAAGACTCCCCGCGCGCCAATTTCAAAATGTATATACTCGTAGCCTATGTCACTATTACAATTCTGACGAATTTAATGACACCTCGGATGTCAAAAACCGTCCAGCCGTTTGGGCTGCAGGGCGTGCCAAAAAATGGACTTACATACATACGCTCGAAAAAACATAACCCTCCATCTAATTCAGTCGGGTAAAAAGCATTTTTTTTTCAAATGAATGTTCCATCTATAATTAACAATTATGTGATAAATTCGCGTTCACTTTCAGTCCGCTAATGAATACGGTACAAATCCAGGCCAGTTGCATCGGGTGCGCTTCTGACTCCATTTGTTCTCACTTTCTGCATAATAAAGCGATTTGTGGGCGTCCGGGTTGAGCAATACGTCATTAGTCCGGGCGCCGGCGCTGGCGCAACGGGTCCGACAGCGGAACCCCGTGTCTTCAAGTCTTGCTCAAGCGACCGGCTAGAAGCGAAAAGGCGTCCTTGGCAGTGAAATGAGCGCGTCCGTCACTACACATTCAACCGGTTGCATAACATTCGACGTCGATAGATCGAGCGGCGATACCGAACGTTATCGGCGGTCGATCGCCGCAACAGGATGAGCATCTCGCACCATTACTCATATTATTTCTTAATCGTAGTTGAGTTATAGATTGGAGTTTCAAGTTCCAATGATATTCTTACGTCATTTTGCTTGTGACAAGAAATTATTTTAAGAAGAATTTTCTTTAAGTAATTTGTTTAAAAAGAATTTATATTCATACATACCGATATCATAGTAGAAATATATATTTCTACTAGGCTTGTCTTTAAACACCGCCCGAAAAAGTACCTATTTTACTACCAAAAAAAATCTAAACGGTTACCAAAATGGATAAATGGTCACCAAATTACGTTTCCTAAAATATTATGAAATAAATAATTTTTTTCGTATTATAAATATTTTTGTATTAATTATAAAAAAAAAATAACCTTAACCTACTGTTATCCGATTCAGTTCTGTCACAGGAAATTTTATTTTAGAAACGTAAGTTGGTGACCATTTATCTATTTTGGTAACCGTTTAGAATTTTTGGTGGCCGTCTAAATTATACCCTTTCTACTATGCCGATATTCAAGGACTTGAAAAAAAAACGAACTTTACCTCATCCAATCATGGATGAAGCATGAAAATATCCTTGTGTGTGTGTGCATCTCGCTGCAAACTGTCACAGACACCTAAATAGTTACTAAGTGCCGATTACGCCGGTACGCCGATTGTCGGACCTTTTTGGTGTATCTGTGTGCGTGTAGCTCGCGTTGTGACAAGCTAAATTTGTAGGACTTAGGGTGCTTCACCCGTTTTTTTATGTGGCATTACGTACGTATGTTTCTTACGTCCTTGAATTTCGTAATCTTTTCGTCGCATTATTTTAATTAAAAGTCAGAAAAAGTGCTCGTGGAGCGTTGTCCACTTTTTCGTGAAGCGTTGTCCACTATTTCGTGGAGCGTTGTCCACTATTTCGTGAAGCGCAGTGGCATAACCCGGCTCACAGGAATCTGTGCATGACTCACTTCGCCGACATCATGTTAGGAGTTTTAGATTCACGCCAGCATATTTGCCATATAAATAAGGTGCGGCAGGTGCCCTCGCAGCGCCGGCGTTTAGTACAAAAAAGGCGAGCTCTAGATCGACTTCTCTGTGGCTACACGAATCGGCCAGATTTGGTACGCTACGTCTATTAATAGGATCGAATGACGAGCCGTGACGGCCTTGCGACCAGTTAATTACTACAAAAAGTCAATATACAAAAAAAAAAACCCGACGGCGTAAAAATTTAACATACTTTTTTATTTTACACTTTTTCGTTAATAAGACTTTATCACAGCTTTATTATAAGTAGGTAAGTATTGATTTAATTGATAATGGTTGCTAACAAACTTTCGATGATGATTGATCATTCGAAATAAAAAATGATAAATGAAACCTTACTATAATTTTCAAATACCTATTCAATGATACCCAGCCTACTAAGGATTTACATGACTTCACTCACTGTTTGCTCGCATGTTACGAGACTAGTTTCGGAACATTCGGTGTTCCTTCATCACGCGCCAGCGTCTCAGCGTGTACTGATACCAACAAATCGAATTGAATTTTTAAGACATAATATTTCAGCGCTAAGACTGCACAAACTAAGGTTTTATTTCAGCATATCCCATTCATCGAACTCGGGTGTTACTTGAAAACAATGTAATGGTGGTCCTTTAACAATTTATAAAAAAGATTAGAAATATAATTTATAATATTCTTATTTGTATAGAAAGGGAGGGTACATATTTTAATAAGTAAATAATTAAACGCAAGCAAAGCTTAAAAAAACCGACTTCACCGCTTTATTATCGGAACCTTGATCCACCAGCTTTCAAATAAAAAAAGAATCATCAAAATCGGCTCACAACGAAAGAAGTTGTGAGGTAACTTTTGAAGTCGGGTAAACCAGAACATCGTCAAAGTACGCATTATTCGTCACAAATAGATATTATTGACGATATTTCAAGAACTACTGATCAGATCTTGATCAAATTTAAATGGTACCAATTAGAGAGCAACATCTTCCAAACTAAAAAAAAAAATCGAATTCGGCTCACGTGGAGAGAAGTTATGAGGTAACACACATAAAAAAAAAAATTCAATCGACTTGAGTACCTCCTCCTTTTTTGGGAAGTCGGTAAAAAATAGGCTTCACCGATTTATCTTCGGAACTTTGATGAAATTCAATGTATTAAACACGCATTATTGACGATAACTCAAAAACTACTAATCAGATCTTGATCAAATTTAAATGGGACCAAAGGGAAAGCGCCAGCTTTCAAACAAAAAAATCTTCAAAATCGGTTTACGTGGAAAGAAGATATGAGAACACACATAAAAAAAGAGTCGAATTTAGTACCTCCTTCTATTTTGTAAATTCGGTAGAAAGTGTAATAGGTGGATCTCCGTGAATATCCGTGTGTGCATTGTGTGTGTAAAAGAGATATTGTATATGTGTGTGTGTGTTGAGGTATGTTGAGAGAAGACGTGTGTATGGGCACCCGAGTTCTAAGTGTTGATATGCTTGTGCGTTGGCCGTTATGTTTTTAAAGTCGCTTCAAAATTCGTGTCATTGGCTAAAGGGCTTCGTAGTTTCGGCGTAGCAGTCGCGAACCTCGTGGAAAGGCGAGCAAATGGCAGTAGTGGTCGGCGACCCGCCCGCGGACGGAAGTCGTAAAATGTTACTGCCCGCCGGACCCTCGCGTTCGATTTATAGAAAGCTTTATCGCTCCTTATGTCGCTGTGAACGCAAATGACGGGGTCAGCGCGAGATCTGTGGGGTCAACCGAGCCCGGGCGCTGACTTGCAGAATTGCACATCCGACTCATTACAGATAAATAGGCATTACACTAGTTTAATAATAACATCAAAATCAAAATCGTTTATTCACATGGGCCCCAAAGAGGCACTCATGAAAGTTTTTTTTTTTTTTTTTTTTATTTGTGACAGGCTAGTGTTTGACCACTATCTCACCTGATGGTAAGTGACGATGTGATCGAAGCTGGTAAACACACTAGACCTGGAATACGCAGGTAACAATAACATAATTAAACGCAAGCAAAGCTTAAAAATCCGACTTCAACGCTTATATTTTGGTTTTGGATAGATCGATTACGTTAAAATTTATATAGAACCACCTCTGAAGTATACTCTACCAAACAAAAAATCATCAAAATCGGTTCATAATTTGCGACACATCGCGTAAAATACATTAAAAAAAAATACAGTCGAACTGAGAACCTCTTTTTTTTTGAAGTCGATTGAAAATGTTCTTTCACGTGTAAAACCACTAGTCGTTACGCCTATTACTACATGATCAGCTTATTGCTATAAGTACATGGAGTGTTACGTAAGCAATAACTACAATTATATTATCTTTGCATATAAGTTATATTTTGTCCAAATAAAGTACCTATTATTCATTTATCATTATAAACTCGAGGGTGCGTTGTCGTAATCAAAAATTTCTGTTGAGAATGCGCCGAGTCATCATGTTCCATTCCAAATGAATGCACCCCTAGCCGGCGAGTTAATTATATGAGGGAGACTATTGTTTTGAGAACAATCATCTCTAATTGTAATTGTAGCTTGAATTTGGAGGGTCATTGAGGGGTGCCCATGCAGCAAATATTATAATTGGATGTAATAATAATAATAACGTTTATTGGATCAAAATAATTCTTAGAGTTATTGGTATCTTTGGTCCCCAAACTAGGACACTTTTTTATGTTGGTCAAGCATTTGACCACTATCTCACCTGATGGAAAGTGACGATGCAGCCGAAGATGGGACATGCTTGCTTAGACCTAGGCCTATTCACTCGAGACTTGAAGACACCTGAGTGGAACTCATTGCCCGCGTCGTTATTCCCCGAACGGTATAATCTGGGAATCTTCAAGTCTAGAGTATCTTATAGACAAGCATGCTACATCTTCAGCCGCATCTTCCCTTTCCATCAGGTAATGGTGGTGGTCAAGTGATTGCCTATACTCTATCTATAGCATAAAATAAAGTTATTTGAAGCGCTTGTCTCGTGTTTTTTCTTTTTTTTTTATACTCGATAGGAAAGCATTTGACCACCATCTCACCTGATGGAAAGTGACGATGCGGCCGAAGATGTAGCACGCTTGCCTAGAAGATACCTATTCACTCTTGACTTGAAGACTCCCAGATTATACCGTTCAGGGAACAAAGACGCGGGCAATGAATTCCACTCCTTCGCAGTACGAATGACAAATGTAGAAGCAAAACGCTTTGAGCGAACCGGAGGAATGTCTACCATAAATGGATGACGTTTGCCAGTTTGTCTTGTCGTGTTTTAGAACCTTATCAAAACGCACGTTATCTTCTTTCAACAACACTCTAAGTTGGTACAATCGTTGCCCAATATATCAGATACGATCTGGACCGAAAGCTGCGTTTGCGCAACGCGACGCAAACGGATGAGGAGCGCAAACAATGCCTCTATCTTATCGGTGCGCGTGCGCAATGCCGGTAGCATTCTCCGCGCTCGCAGCGAATTCACTAACAAATTTATAGACAACTGTTTTTTTTTTTCAGTAAAGGCTATTTTTTTACCAGTTTCTCACCTGATGGTAAGCGACGATGTGGTCGACTATGAAGCTCGCTTGCCTAGAAGATACCAATTTAATCGCGACTTGAAGACTCCCATATTGTACTTATCAGGAAATACCGACTCAGGCATGGAGTTCCATATTTTAACCCCCGACATTGTTTTTAAACCCTGACGCAACAAGAGGGGTGTTATAAAATTGACGGATGTTTCTGTGAACTTCTATAAGTATCAAAGTAGTTAAATAAAAATGTTATTCATAATCATTTGTTGCTATGTATACCGACTGTAACAATAGCTAAATGCCTAAAAAAATCTATTTAGTCTGTAATTTACACTATCAAAAAATATGGGACACGTATTCTTAGTTGTCAATTAAACAAATAATTTAAACATTAACGTAAATTTTAAGTTTCTTAAGCTTAGCTAAGCTTAAAAAACTTCAACTTCACCTCTATTTTGGTTTTGGCTTGATCGATTTCGATAAAATGTATATGGGACCACCTCTAAAGTATAATCTACCAAACAAAAAAATAATTTTGAGAATCGATCAACAAATGGGGGAGAAATCGGTGAAAAAAAAATACATACAGTCGAACATAGTACCTCCTCTTTTTTTGAAGTCGGTTACAAATTATGAAATTATATTGCGTTGAAATTCAGCCTGACGTCACGCCTCAGTACACTTTATACTGAGGCGTTAAGTCACGAGCCCCCACTTCTGCCCCCCCGATTACCTATCTTATTCAACAATCGACATAGTCACAGAAATTAATCTTAATATTGACAAAAAGCATATAGCATTAGGTGTATTCATAGACCTTAAAAAAGCTTTTGATACCGTGAGTCATAAACTGCTTTTAAATAAACTTAACGACATCGGTATCACAGGAACTGCATACCAAATATTTGAGTCGTATCTCTACAACAGACAACAAATTGTACAGATAGGTAAAATACAAAGTAGCCCAAGAACTGTAACATATGGCGTGCCTCAAGGGTCAATATTGGGACCATTACTGTTTCTCATTTATATAAATAATATACATGAAATCGGACTAAGAGGTAACGTCACATTGTATGCCGATGATACCTGTTTATTTTATTTTGGACATACAATTGATTCAGTTATCATTAATGCACAGTATGATTTAGATCTTCTCAACAATTGGTTTCAGTGTAACTTACTAACAGTCAACACCACAAAAACAAACTATATAATATTTACAGCCAAAAATAAAAAAATCCCTCAATATACACCACTAAAAATAAATAATATTATTATTAATAGAATATATCAAGAAAAATATCTGGGCCTAATCATGGATAGTAATATGACATGGAAACCTCATCTACTCAAAATTAAATCTAAATTAAATTCACTCACTGGAGTTTTGCGTGGCATAGTACGATGTTTGCCGCCCCAGGTGCGTTATACAATATATAATTCACTTGTAAAACCTCATATCGACTACCTTGTAGAAGTATGGGGCACGGCAGCTAAAACGAACCTTAATTTAATACAAGTGGCCCAAAATAAGTTAGTTAAAAGATTATTTAACTACAATTTTCTCACACCAACTGTTAAAATCTACAAAGAGACTAAAATTATGAACATCTTGCAAACTTACCTTTACTATAACTGCATTATCATTCGCAAAATATTAACCAAGAACATACACATACAAATAACATTCACAAAAAAACATCAATTTCAAAATATGAGACTCAGGAACGCAAATAACATAAAACTGCTAGCACCAAGAACTAACTATGGCAAAAAATCTATTATGCACGATGGTGCTCAAATATATAATAAATTGCCAAAAGATATAAAACAAACTAAAACCATGACTTCCTTTAAAAAACATTTGAAATATCACATCATGAAACTATAATAAAGTCCATTACTGCTATTAAGAATTAATTAATTTATTTATTTATTTATTGCACTAATGCCACATCCATGTGCGCTTACTCCGTGTAATCGTGCGAATGAGTTCAAAGTCCGAATGCTCGGTAGGCACACGCACACATAGTAGTAATGTTTACCTGCCAAACGGGCGATCGTACTGGCTAGCATTGTTATTGTAAAACTACCCTCTTTTCTCTCATATAATAATAGCTAAAGAAACACAATTTATATTTATTTTATATTAAGTTTCTAAATGTAACTTTAAGCCTAGTATTATTGTTTATTTAAGTTATTTGTTTTCTCGTGTAAGTGAATTTTATTCTTTATGAGAAATAAACTATCTTTAACCAGATTTATTTATTTATTAGATCACCAACATAGTGTACATCAAAACATTCAAAACAGCATCATCTTAAAAATTTCAAACCAAATGTCACTATATTTAAAGGTGAAGACTACATGCATATGAATTTTAATTTGAGCGAATAACTTATTACACCTACCGTAATAACAGAGTGAACATAAAATTGCAAATTAATAATATAGGTAATAATAATAATTATACACAAGCGTTATAATGGACTAAATAAAAAAAAAAAAACTAAACATAATCAATCTATTTTAAGTTTTTAATCAGGATGTCAGGGACTTTTTGAAAATATTAACATTGCCCATAAATATGTCAACTTGTTTGGTTTTAGCAAGTATATTATGGTGTCGAACCATTCTAGTCAACGGGGCATTCTGGCCTAGGTTAGAGTTAGCTCCAGCGACATGAAATGCGTTAAATCTCGAGGCTCTCGGTAATTTAGTGGGGGCAGAAATAGACACCTTGGTGAGCAAATTTGGCGTATCCATAATTCCATGCACTATCTTAAAAAGAAACATGTTGTCGATTTTGCGTCTCCGTTGCTCGAGTGATTCCATCTTAAAATATTGTAATCTTGAATCATAGCTCAATAATTCCCTACCGAGGTAACACGAGTATGTTAAATGCCACAGAAATCTTTTTTGGATGCTTTCCAATCTCTTACTATGAACCTCGTAAAATGGGTTCCAGGCGACACTACAGTACTCTAATCCACTCCGTACAAATGCGTTAAATACTAAATTGACAAAACTCCTAAGAAATAAGGTTCATTTTTGCTTAATTTTAATTGAAACCGCGTGCAACAAAGATACGTAATAGGAGGTCTGAACTTAGTTCTTCTGAACTTCTTTATCTTTGTCGATTTCTATTGATTTTGTTGTTTAAAAAAAGAATAATATTTGTTATAAATATTCTAACTGACGGAGTAATTAGATACTATAGTGATAAATTTAGAAAAGAAAAAAAAAACTATAGTTCTGCCTAGCATTTCTAATGCTATATAAATAAAATCAATTAATTAGATACTTTTTTTACTCAGGCACCGTATTTATTAATTCGTTAATGTCAATATTATAGTGTGATTCAGGTCACTTATATATAATTCTAGATAAAGGTACAGTCAGGCCTCCATTGACGTCCCGCTTGAGTGTTGTGCATCACGTACTGTCATATACAATAAACAGAAATATAGTGAATACAGACTGTGTTTAAACTCAAGCAAAATGGTTTTATATTTGTACTAACCGGCAATTCATCATCATCATCTCAGCCCCAAGAAGTCCACTGCTGGATATAGGCCTCCCCCAAAGATCTCCAATAAGAACGGTTGTTAGCGACCTGCATCCAGCGTCTTCCTGCGACCTTCACTATGTCGTCCGTCCACCTTCTGGGCTGTCTTTCGACACCGCGCTTGCCACTCCGTGGCCTCCATTCGAGAACCTTTCGGCCCCATCGGCCATCAGTTTTGCGTACCATGTACCCATTGCCACTTCAACTTGCTAATCCGCGCTATGTCGGTGACTTTCGTTCGTCTACGGATCTCCTCATTTCTGATTCGATCTTGTAGATAAACTCCGAGCACAGCCCTTTCCATAGCTTGTGTGAATCTGAGCGTATTTATTAGGCCCGCAGTTAGAGGCCACGTTTCAACCGGCTATTAATTGCGTGATTTTTGTGTCGAAGTAATATGCCGACCAGTTTCGAGGCTTCGAGATCTTGCAACATAATTTGCAGGATAAACGGCTGTATCTTTTGATTGCGTTTGCTTAGAAGTTTGATTTTTTCACAGCTCCTAGGGACAGTATACCTGAGTATTTAATATGAATTTCAGCTTGATACCTCAACGCGTTCCTGAGAAAAAGAGTCTTGACAGACAGACAGGCGGACAAAAAAGTGATCCTATAACTGTTCCGTTTTTTCCTTTTGAGGTACGGAACCCTTAAAACAATCGCGATAGTTTTCATAATAAAACATAATGGTTTTTTATTCAAAACCTTCCTAAACACATCCTTATAAGGCACTTACGGTAAACACAATCGCAACAAAGAACAATAAGGTACCATCGAATTACTCACAAAGAAAACCGCAATTATTCTAATAGTTAGCAATAAAGCAATCACGAATTGTATTTAAATGTTACGAACAAAGATGTAATCTCGACTCCTAAGCTTTATTGTTGCACGCTGAACGCGGGGGCGGAAATTGTGGAAATTGTTGGAAGATGTGGATTCACTAAGGGGGCAGATTTAAAACATTGCGAGCACCTATTGTAACCACAGGCAATTGTCCCCTTTACACTTTTACACTTAAAAGTGCACTGTACCAGTGAGAAGTGGTAACAGTGTTTCTCGGCATTCATAACCAAAACATATATATAAAAATACTAGTTGCGCCCCGCGGTACGATATAAATGTTTAATCGATTATCTATTATATAAAAATAAGTCGGGTTTTCCTTCCTGACGCTATAACTCCAGAACGCACGAACCGATTTCCACGGTTTTGCATTCGTTGGAAAGGCCTCGGGCTCCGTGAGGTTTATAGTGGCGAAACGGAGTTCGCCAGGTTTGCTAGTTATTTATATTATTTAAAAAAAAAATACAAATAATGCGCGGGCGCTGCCCAACCCCGTCAAGGGTGACCAAGGTCTCTGGCAATGGACAGTGTACATGTGTGTGTATGCAAATGACATTCATTAACATTCCCGTTGAGGACTCCTAATAGGGCTGTCACCTTATAAGTTGTGGTCGGAAGGTGAAGAGTACGTAATTATAAATAAAATATGTAAAATGTATGTAAATATGTATGTTCTTTGATAAATAGAAAGACTTGCCTTGTTTTAACTTTGAAGTTATTCGACAGAGTACAGAATTAATAAGAAAGAACGTCACGTTCTTGAGAGGCAATTGCCTATAATTTCTAAAACTAAATATCTATACAAAAAACACCCAAGTTACATACAAGGCACCGAGCTTATATAGGTAACTCAAGTGCCCACTCCTAGTGGGTTGTGTTCCCATCATGCTGGCGGCAAACATACATGAAATGATTATACATTACATTAAATATATTATAATCACTGACAACCCTATTATCCGAGGGCTGTACAACTGCGCACACGCAAGAGGGTGTTTAATATCGCACCTGTGCACACCTGACTCTAAGCTCGTTATCTGAAATATAATAAGAATTTATCGACACGATCATTTAAATTTTAAATCGAAAACGGGCAGATTGGCAACAGGTGGTGGAGCTCACGAACGATCAAACAAAAAATAACTTATCCAGTGGGGTATCAAAATAATGCAAATTAAAAAGGGATTTAAAAAAAAAGTGCACACGTTTATCGCAGTCGGGTTTATTGAAATTTCTGTAAATTGACTTGCTGAGTTGGGATTGAATATCGCTTATATTTTGGTTTTGGCCAGATCGATTTCGATAAAATGTATATGGGACCACATACCAAATATCTACCAAACAAAAAAAATATCAAAATCGATTCATGATTGGCGGAGATATCACGTAACATACATACAAAAAAGGAAAAGATACAGTCGAATTGAGAACCTTTTTGAAATCGGTTGAAAATAAAGCCAAATTTAAACATTCATATAGCAAGCTTAGATTTTAACTACCCAAAGAATAAACAAGACCGCTTTGTCCAAAAACATCTGTAAAACGAAAACCATTCATTTCGCAAAAGGTCAAGCTTCCTCGACGAATCCATGCATTGAATCCAATCAAACATCTGAAGACTTTACATACAAAGGGAACATGGTAACACGCCCACACACACAAACAATACATACATACAAACAAGCGCGGAAACGAGCTATCTGATACAAATACATATTGAAGGGATCGATAAATAGAACAATGGAATAATGCGACATAAAATTATAAAATAAATAAAAAATGGATTTTAAAGTAACATTAAAAAGAGAGACAATGGCTGCAGCATGATGGGAACGCTACCCACTGGTAGTGGGCTTGAGCACTTGAGTTACCTATAATCTCTATGAATTGTAGGTAACTTGGGTCTTTGCTGTAACGATAAAAATGTAATTAAAAGAAGTGTAAAGTGTAACTACAAAAAAAAATCAAAATATCAAAACATATAAAATTAAAATGTTTTACATACTCGTACATACATAATAAACGCTTTTTTTTAAGTTCGATGCATGTGTAACTTTATATAATACTAGCTGCGCCTCGTTTTACCCGCGCAAGTCCCGGACCCGCGGGAACCCCGGGATAAAAAGTAACCTACACGTATGTCCTTTCTAAAGCTTCCCGCTCCAAATTTCATCAAAATTTGGTTCAGTGGTTTAGGCGTGAACAGACAGACAGAGTTGATTTGACGTGAGCGTAACAGACGGAGTCACTTTCGCATTTGTAGGGATTAGGTTTTAATTTTTAAATTATCATACTAAATTATATTACTAAAGCCACTCAAGTACGCAAACCATGCATCGAATTACTAAGTCTTTAAGATTAAGACCATATTAACGTCAAGTTTCCCTTCAATTTAAATAAGCACATGCATAAATTGCATAATCAAGCGTGCAAAAACTAAGCAGCCTTCTGCGTCAAAGGCTGCTGCGATGCGCAGGCGCACGGAAGTGCAATTGAACAATTACAATATGATCAAGTGATCACCCACGCGCCTCCGCCCCTCGCTTTGATCAGCCGCGACCAACAGTCATCTTTGAAGCAGGGCTGACAGGACTATCGGACAAGACGTGGGGTATCAAATTCTTTATGATATCACTAGCTGTGTTCCGCGGTTTTACCCGCGTAAGTCCCGAACCCGCGGGAATTCTTAGGTTCCAGCCGTTTGAGCGTGAAGAAGTAAGAAAAACATTCACAATCTTCCGCATTTATAATATGAATGTGATTGATGTTAATTTTTAACCGATTTAAAAAAAAAAGGCGGAGTCTCAGTGCGTCGGAATCTTTTCTGTATGTTGCCCTATTACGCAAAGACGGACGGATTCGAGAAAAATTTTTTTTGTTTAAAAGTGTATACTTCCCTGATGGTCCCATTATAATTTGATTAAGCTCTGCTGAAGAGTTTCTGAAATGTTTGCGATTGAAGTCAGTTACTCGTTTTTTAAACTTTTATATATTTTGTTAGGTTGCTAAGTTCATATAGCCATTAGTAGTAAGACTGTTAAAAGGTTCCCTACAAAGTCCGCACGTGGCGGTTCTATTAACTGGCAATGAGAAATATATCACCTATTCTTAAAATACCTCGAATATGCCTGATCCTCTGAAAAAGAGGGATGGGGTTGTAGATGTATGAATGAATGAATGAATGATTTATTTAATTTTAACTTACTTAGTCTAACATTTACAAGTATATTTAACATTTTTGCACAGATAATGGCAATATTACAGACTTGTAGACATTTATACCCAAACTAGGAAATTCCTGTGTAATGGCATATAAATGACCTCCGCCGGATATATTACTTAAGTAACAGAAATGTAAAGTTGATTTATTTCATAATATTTTAGGAAACGTTATTTGGTGACCATTTATCCAACGTAATTTGGTGACCATTTATCCATTTTGGTAACCGTTTAGAATTTTTTTGGTAGTAAAATAGGTAATTTTTTGGGCGGTGTTTAAACAAAAGCCATTAAATAGTAGCACGGGAACATTAGCAACAGGTGGAGCTTAAGCATTAGCAAGGGGCAAAATAATCAAAATAAAATGCCCCCGACGCTCTATCTAGAAAACGGCTCCGATTGTCACTTAATATACCTAAGAACACTCTTTCACACAATTTATTTTTAATCTATATCGATAAGTATCGGAGCTAAAGAGCACGTCGCTTCACTATTGTAAAAAAAAAACAGTGTCATGTGTCACATCCACAAGTTGTCAAGAATAATTTTTTTATGTTTATGGTTGGAAGTCAATAATTATGGAAATTATTATACATGACAAAATGTAAAATAACAATTTTTTTAAGAGGGTATTGTTGTTTTTTAATGTTATAAAATCCTGAATCTATAGATTTTCTAAAGCTTAGGTTAGCTCTATATACAGAGACGTTTTAAGTCCGAACTTATGCTTGCTAACATCAAAAACTCTACCGTTTTGACAGTTTTGACATTGCGGAGGACGAGTACAGACTCGAAAACTGTCTCTGACTGAATAGATCAGTGGCTGAAATCGCTATCAAGGTAGCTTCGCAACCGCGGCATGGAAACCGTGGTTATACGTAATACCAAAATGACTATTTTCGGAAATTTGTTAATGAAACTAATCGGCAACAGAGTTCTGTAATAGGGCCTCTCAGGTGACAAAACTTTGTCAGACATGTTTTGTTTCTATAGGTACCGTAAGTGGCAGCCCTGTCATCAGTTCTACTAGTCACTGGTAAATAATCGGCCGATATTCAAGTTCAAGTTAATGCGACTGGTTGTTATTTGTGTCAAGTGCGGCTAAGTTTGTTTTGCTTTGTTCACACTTCCGGTTTGATCTTGATAGCGGTTTAACTCGTCTAGGCTTTTGTGTATCTTCAATGTACTATCTCTAGTACTATGGTTATGTACTTATTTGTAGTACATAGAATTTTTAACGTGGTATTGTATTTGAAAGAGAAATACCTCATTCTGCGATAGTGGGTAAGCAATATATCGAAGTATCGGATTCGATTCCTGGCGGGAACAATGTTTTGCCCAAGGAAAATTTGTGTTTTTGGTTGTGATTGTGTGTGTGATGTGAATGTTTCCGGTACCCACGACACAAGTCATCGAACTTAGTCAATTCAATTCAATATTTACTTCCACTTTGGTACAAATAGGTACACTTATGAATGTCAATACTTTAAAAATAGACAAAAGTATCAAATTTAAATTTTAAATAAATTAAAATATCAAAGTATGTCTTATACAATATAACACATGTCAAGATTTATAAATATAAAATTAGTTCAAAATGTCAAATTATCAGAAATATTTTTAGGTCAATAGACAGCCGAAAATGATTGTCATCTAAAACGTTTGTGCGGGGCTATGAGTGTAAAAGCGTTTTTTTTAGTAACAATTTTTCTATTTTTTCACAATATCTAGATATTGAAATTGGTGTTAAAAAAACAAAAATTAGAAAGAAAAGAAAGAAAGAAAATTAATTTATTATACACAACAACGAGTTAACACTTTCTATAATCACATTGTAAATATAAACAAAAATAATTGTTGCGCATAAAAGGAGCAGGTTCAGCATTATGCTGCAAGTGCGAGCTTTGCAGCGCTGGTTTTCAACCTGCTCCTTTCTACACTGAATTAACAAAATCATAACAGGTAGTAGATAGCATGAATATTTGTAACTAGCATGAATATTTGTAACAGGTAGTAATATAGTTGAAATTATATTTTTTTAATTGTTTAATCTGCACACCCAGGCATTTAAATCTTCAAACGATCGAGATGGCAAACCGGCAACAGCTATGTTAAGCTTTAAACCCTTCACAACTGAGAGGTTAATAGCATTCACATAAATGTGCTATTAAAAGTACATAACGTGAAACGCTCGTCAAACGACGAGTTCTTAAACCCCCTGACACACAAACCACCGGAAGTTGGAGAAAGATACTACCAATTAAGCGAACAAGTGCACTCTAATCACGTTAGCAATGACCCCTGTTCTTTGAATAGGACAATGTATTCTCACCTGATGTTCTTTTAACAGAACAATCTCTGACTGTTGTGAGCATTGTCAGAATAATCATGGAACCGTTTCTTTGTCAATTATGCGAAGATGGTAAATTGAGTGAAAAGTGTTCCAAATTGGACGTTTTGTTATGTTTTAATTAGTTGGGTTTCTTATGTGTGGGAATTACTCGTTTTATATGTAATTTTTGTATTCTGATAAGGTTTAAGCTTTGCTTGCATCTATCGAGATAATCAAAGCAAATGCTATGAAATGCATTAAATTTAAATTTATATTCTATTCTAAATTCTAAATGAGTTTATTTCACGTAAAATAGAGTTATGTAACTATAATCTGTTTTGTTATATTCGTGTTAATCAGTTCATAATTATATTTTGATACTTCGTTATTGACCTAAAGACAAAATAATACATTTTATTATAAAAACATTTTGAATTATAACAATATGATTTAATTTCTTTCCAAAACCCTTTTTTCTTGACTGTACTAATTTCTGCTAGTGCTCGAGTTAACTACATAAAATAAAAAAAAATTAAAAGCGATTCGACCACGTTGGTCGAAGTTTCTCAATCGAGATGACTACCAACTCCATCCTTCTATTTTGCCATTGTGGCTATTTGCTTACAATTATCTGAAAAATAAAAGGTACGCAGTACTTTTTTTTTTACCAGTACTAAGCCAGCATACTTTGGCGAAAAGAAACGGATCCACCAAGGAAGAAAGCTCCAAGGCCGCCATTTGGTAGATATCGCATCTCGAAGACCTTCGAACAATGGGAGTCGTGCCGGGGAGGCTCCCACGGCTGTTTGTTTACAGGGAGCTTGCAAGCGCTTTAGGATTGCTTCAAACGATCAGGCCGGCTTGACAAGCTTTTGTACTGATTGACAAACTGGATGTCAGACTGAGTTTGCTGAGTGTCGCTGTACCATACTTTAAAGTGTACACAGCTATCGTACACGATATAATGACGACTCAGTTGGCGCAGTGGGTAAATCTCTGGGTTCTCCTGGGGATTAGGGGTCTTTGAAGTTAGTGTGGGGCTGTGAGTGTGAATGCGTTTGTTTGTTAATGAAAGTTTAAACGTAAATTGATGTTTTAAATATTAGGAATTAAAATAACATTAATAAACCCACATAAAATCTTGTTTATTTAAGCAATTTTACCTGATAGAAGAATGTATATGTATCGTTCGGAGAACAAAAAGTGTGTGTTTAGAATGTGTGGGTGTTTAAAAGGGGTGAAACTCATTGCCTGCGGCATTGCAATGAGTTTCACCCCTTCTAAACACCCACGCAGACAGATGCAAAATACTAAATTATTATGCAAAACTACTGTTCCAACTAAGCTATAGAATAAAGCTATCGCTAAATTAACATCCTGTCTACTAGTGAAGAAAATGTAGCAAGCCATCAACCATCAGTCACTTTCTATCAAGTATCACTGATCCACGGCTTGACAGTCTACGTCCTGCCTTAGTTGTTCGAAAAGATGCGCGCGAGTCGTGCTGCCACTTTCTCTCGATAACCTTTCGAGGGTGACCTGCTGTGGACCTCTAGAGCTCCACTAACGTACAGAGCACTTTCACTGTATTTTTGGAAAGAATCGAACGTGTAATGTGACAGAAAAATGTGAGAGAAAGATAACGTCTATATTAGGGTTATAAGTAAAATATCAGATCTAAATTAGTTACACAAATTTCTTCTGAATGTTATATTTTCCGTTTTTTTTCTTTTATACTGTGTAGGCAAGCATTTGACCACTATCTCACCTGATGGAAAGTGATGATGTGGCCGTAGATGTATCCTGCTTAACATAATAAAGATAATGTATTCTATACAATCTATAATTCATAGTTGTCCAGCCAGATACGCTTAACACCTTTAACTTAACAGAGAATAATGTGTCTCAAGTTTTCCTTCTAAGGAAATCTTGTATTTCTGATTCTGTTTGTGATTGTGTGTGTGTGATGTAAATGTTGCCGGCACCCACGACACATGTCATTGAACTTAGTGTGGGGCTGTGAGCGTTTTTTTGCTGTATTTTCATGTTGCCAACCCACTCCGTGATAGAAGGGCAAGCCGTTGGTTAAACCTCAAAAGATTCATAACTTCCAGAAGAGTGATAGATCAGAGCATCTGATTCCGGTGGAAAGAGCGCAAGGTCGGCCATTGTATGCGCGAGCGCAGCCATTGTGGCCGCCCGTTGTAAATTCAACGGAGGTGTCTGAACGTTACTCTTACAACACTGGGCTGAATTAAATGTACGAGGAAAGGAGTTACCCAATACGTAAATTAAATGATGAGATTTTTTTTTTTTTTTTATTTCTTAGGCTTTTCTGCAGCACAAAAATATCCGCAACCAACGAGCATGTATGAAAAGACTCATGAATGTAGGAGAAGCGAAAGATGTGTGTCAGGATCGTAGCAGGTGGAGATATGTAGTCTCTACCCCAATGGGAAAAAGGCGTGACTATACGTATACTATATATATATGTATGTATCCTGCAGTAAAATTATTGTTATTCAGCTTATAAGAGTTTTATTTGGTTTATTAACCTATAGTAAAATCAATTAATCGACGTGTCTGTTTGTGGCATCGTAGCTCCCAAACGGCTGGACCAATTTTGATTAAGTTTATTTTTAACAGACTTCAAAAAAAGGAGGTTCTCAATTCAACTCTTTATTTTTATGTGTCTTTTATGTGTCCTCAGAACTTTTTTCTAGGAGAACTAATTTTGGTGATTCTCTTTTATTTGAAAGCTACTGCTTCCGATATAGTCCCTTTTAAATTTTATCAAGATCTGACCAGTCGTTTTAGAGTTATTCTCAATAATGCGTGTTTAATTCATTTGATCTGATCAAGGGTTCCAAAGACAAAGCGGTGACGTCGATTTTTTAAAGATTTGCTTGCGTTTAAATTATTTTGAAAGGTGACATGATCGATATTAAATACTCTTAGCTATGTTTGGTGAAAGTCGGTGCAGCCGTTTTCCAGATAGAACGTCGGGGGAATTTCAAAATATTGAATCAAAATTAAAAATCGTTTATTCACATGTGCCCCAAAGAGGCACTCATGAAAGTTAATGACTCTACTGCCAGATTAGCAAAATTACAGCCTATCTAGAATTTGTACTATTCTGACGTCACTCGTAGAATAAAAAAATCGTGAGTATCACCACGCAAGTAAACAACGGCTAAAAAATATTATTTAGAAAGCTACTGAGTGCATAGAAAGGCTAGATGTTTGTCTTCAGCAGCCATCATCGTATCTACAAGACCACACCCCCTGTCTAGGGAGTCTAGGTAGTCTGGGCAAAACCTAATTACAACCGTCTAGACATGCCCCTAACGCAAAATTGAACTCACAGGAAAAGTGCCTCAGGCTATAAATAGACATAAATGCTTTCACACTCACAGACCCTCATAACGTTCGCTGACTTGTGTCGTGGGTGCCGACATTCACTTCACATGATTATATACACAATCGCAACAGGAAACACAAATTTCCCTTGTGGAGAAAACTTGCGTTTCCACCGGGAATTGAACCCGGTAACAGCTGCTAAAATAAAATAGATAATTTAGTTGGGTGAGCTACAGTTTCCATACATCAAAGGTAAACTTGTTACAATTATAATTAAACGCAAGCAAAGATTAAAAAAACTGACTTCACCGCTTTATCTTCGGAACTTTGATCAGATTAGATGTGCTAAACACGCATTATTGACGATATTTCAATAATGGGACCAATTGGAAAGCAACATCTATCAAACAAAAAATTTTAAAATCGGTTCACGTGGAAAAAAGTTAAGAGGAAAAACACATAAAAAAAATACAATCGTGAGTATCTCGTCCTTTTTTGTGAAGTCGGTAGAAAAAAGAACTGGATGCGCAATTTACCTTCTCAAAATGTTCTCTCTCTTGAAGATAGGCTACCGCATGACCACTATCTCACCTGATCGTAAGTGATCCAAGCTGGTAAATACGCTATACCTAGAATAATTGGCGCTCAAAGATAACATTAATTCAAGAAACAACCCATATACTTTTTCTCCTTCAAGTGCCTCTCCTTTATAGAAGTCAGTCATCCTTTTAAACTTATCTTTGCCAGTTTTTACCCTTGGATAATATCTATAATAGATTTGTTGTTACTATCATAATGATCAATCAAATTACATGCAGATATCTAAGTTATAAATAAAGTTACAATATCAATGCTCAACACCAATTTAACATGTATTCCTGCACACAGAGACATCAAACCCGTTTTGTTGATTTTCTCTCAATGTGTAATTTAGAAAGAAAGAAAGAAAAAAGATTTATTTGGCACTATAAAAAATAAATAACAATTAACTTAAAATCTAACATTAAAAATAACGTTTTTTATCATTAATGTGAGTATTTGTATGCCAAAAAGGTTTAACTCAGTAGGTCTATTCTGGGCGTCAAAATACGATTGTTCGAATTGATGCAACGTCGATATGATATTCGATTGGTTGAAATTTCAGTTGATTCGATGTTCATAACAAAAGAAAATCGTTCGATTTCGACGTCGATGTGACGCCCGGAATAGACCCCCAGTTGATTCGATGTTCATAATAAAAGAAAATCGTTCGTATTCTACGTCGATGTAAAAATAATCTATGCCCGGAATAGACCCCCAGGTTTTTTGCCGAGCAGAGAACATAGACCACATTTGAAACATAGACCACATTCGTTCCAGGCTAGGCTATTGTGCTTTTCTCATTGTCACATTTCCATACATACAAAGTTCTAGACCGCCATCGGCCGGTCCCAAAGACTCCTCCGGTCTCTCAGACCCCCTGCGGGCTAATTGCATGTTAACAATACGTTTAATTGCAAGACATCTGTCTCCGCCTGCGACATTACAGAAAATGAACGATTCAAAAACAGTAGTCATATTGTATTGTCATTAATAACAATGTTATTTATGTACAAGAACAACTATAAGTATGCTACTTAAAGCGGCGATACCAAAGTCTCCGAAAACGCGTGATTTAACTGTTATCCTCGGCATTAATATATAAAAATACTAGCCGTTTTCCGCGGTTTCGCCCGTGTTTAACTAATTTAAAAAGTAGCCTATGTGTTAATCATAGGTATAAGCTATGTACATTCCAAATTTTATCCAAATCCGTTCAGCCGTTACAGCGTGAAGAGAAAACAAACATACACACAAACTTTCGGATTTATAATATTAGATTCGCGCTGGCTTCACGTGGGTGAAAGTTCTGAGTGGTTTAAAAAAATACCAATTATTAAAACCTTGTTGTCAGGTCACGACTAGCATGAAATAATTTAAACGTAAGCAAATCATAAAAAAAACGGCTTAACCGCTTATATTTCGGTTTTGGCTTGATCGATTTCGATAAAATTTATATGGGACGACCTCTGAAGTATAATCTACCAAACAAAAAAAAAATTGAGAATCGGTCCACAAATGGGGAAGAAATCGGTGTACATACATAAAAAAAATCAAATACAAACAATCGAACACCGTACCTCCACCTTTTTTCAAGTTGGTTACTAAATTAAAAATGAAGGCACGGTGATTTTCGACCATACAACCAGTGGCAACGCAATAATTGCATGTTTATGATATGTAATTATTCATACGCCTAATTTAAATGATTAATATCGAGGTATGATGAAATGAAACACATTAGTTGGTAGAAGAGTGGGTGCCCGCATGTTATATTTATTTGGGTTTTTATTAATTACGTACAATTTGAAGTAGATAACTTCACATTGCCAAATTCAATTAAATTCATTTATTTACATGGGCCCCAAAGGCACCCAGGCCATCTCGAGAAGATAAGTAGCTGGCAAGATAAAAGAAAAAATTAAAAATGTTAAAAAAAGAACAGCATATTTTTTTAATGCCCGATAGACAAGCATTTGACCACAATCTCACTTGATGACAATACAATAGACAATTGACTAATACAGAGATTATATTACTACAACGCAACAACATAGCAACGTACCCAGACGACCCAGTTGGCGCAGTGGACAGGTGTCCGCCCTCTGCGCCGTGGGTCCTGGGTTCGATTCCCGGCAGGAGTACAAATTCCTTTCCAAGGGATATTTGTGCTTCTGGTTCTGGGTGTAGTGTGTGTGTGATGTTAATGTTTCCGGCACCTACGATACAAGTATTTGAACTAAGTGTGGGGCTGTGAATGTGAATGCGTTTGTTGTTGTTTGTTTGTATTTTTTTCACTTTCGCGGCAAAACTCCCAAACGTATAATTGCTATTCTACTATAATATTATAAACGCGGAAGTTTGTAACAATATATAGATGTATGTTTGTTACTGTTTCACGCAAAAACTACTGAATGGATTTTGATGAAACTTTACAATAATAAAGCTTACACATCAGAATAACACATAGGTTCATAAAGATATAGAGTGAATTTTCCAAAATATAACAATAAGTGTCAAGTAAGTAGGAATAAAATCGTCCATCTGCGAGCTATTCTGGCGTGTGCCGCAAAAACTGTTGGTATTACATGCATATAACGTATAACGGAAATGTTTACCTTAAATAGTCCTACAAAAAATCCCGCGACAGCATATATCTATCTTTTATGTGTAAGCCGTTATCGCCAAAATAGTGAACCATAAATACAATAATTTCATGATTTTTTATTTGTTGGATTTGTCTCCGTCCCGAATAAAAACATTGAAAAATTTACGAATAAATAAAATACTTTCTATCATCATTATCACAATTTTCCATCACCACGCGGGTGAAACCGCGGGGCGCAGCTAGTTTATTATAAAACGGCATAATTTATGACAACCGTAAAAGTGTATGTCGACTCTAGCCTTTCATTATTGTAGATCTGATATAACGAGGTCCATGGATTATGATATAATATAATGACACTAGCAGTTCCCGCGACTTCGTCCGCGTGATTATTAGACTTTTAGTAAGGATCTCTTATTTAAAAAAAAATATATATATATATCCTATAGCCTTCCTCGATAAATGTACTATCCAACACTGAAAGAATTTTTGAAATCGGACCAGCGGTTCCTGAGATTAGCGCGTTCAAACAAACTCTTCAGCTTTATTGTATAGATTAATGACAGCGCATAATGAGACCCTATCTGTCATGTGAGGTTGACGCATTGTTGAGATAAACGTAGATAAATTATTATCTGCTGAGAGTAGCCATTTTTAATAATGCATATTTATTGTTTTTAAATGCAGCGTAATCAAATATTATTATGTATTATAATTATATAATAGAAAATAACTAATTCATATTTTTTCTTCGGTGACATTAAACAATAATCAAAACAAAGTGATTCTAAAATTAATTAATTTATCGTGTATGTATTTTTTTTAACTGACCGAAAGCTTAGTTTTTGCATTTTCGCCTTCTGAACTCCATCACCAGGAATCGAACCCGATAATATTTATTAGGTTATCAGGTTCGATATCCGGAGGGTATTTTCGGGTTTCTGGTCCTGGGTGGGATTGTGTGTGATGTAAATTTTTCCGGTACCCATGACACAAATCATTGAACTTAGTGTGCGGCTGTGAGTGTAAAAGCGTATGTTTATTATATTATTTAAGAATAAATTAATAAAATATCTTTATTTTCTCTCTCAATGGTCTTATCTGCTAATTAACAAATAACGTTTGTTTAACTTAAGCTTAAACCAGTGTTGTGACGTTGTGAGAGACTATAATAGTGCCTGCTGTAGGTAAAAACATGAATAGAAGTAATTTAATTACTACAAAACAATTTTTTGTTGAATGTAAGTAATTAAAAGATAATACTAGGTCCTGTTTTCAAAATTAGGCAATACCAAACAATATATCTGCATCCTTCTAATATTATAAATCCGAAAGTTTATGTGTAAGTCTGCAAGTGTGTAAGTTTGTAAGTGTTTGTTCCCATTTTACGCTTTAACGGCAGAACGGATTTGGAAGAAATTTGGAAAGTACATAGCTTATACCTAGGATTAACACATAGGCTACTTTGTAACGAAGCCGCGGGGCATTGCTAGTACTTTGAATATTTCGAATAGAACGAGAATTGTTACATGCAAACTATTTGCTACCTGTGGAGGCTTGTTAATGGCTCTTCTTAAGTTTAAGTTATGTTTATTTTGTAATGATAGCTGTAAGCCACCAAAATACAATAAAATAAAATAAAATAACTTCGCCTCTTACCAGTAGTTACAAATTAAATAAACAACTACAACGACGTGAATACGATAACAAAGCATTTACTGCTTCACTACCCCACAAATCTCAGCCATACTGTAACCACATCTATAAAATGATAATCATACTCTGCATTGAGTCACCGTCATTACGAGGTGGCTCCCCCATCCATCCAGACGCCGTTATCCTCGAGATAACCAAGTAATTTATGGTCCCTTTGATGGCAACCGACGCACGCTTGCTGGGAGCTTACTGTCTAGCCTTTCGTCTTAGATTAATTAATTATTTCTTCAATTTGTTGAATAGATATCGTCATTTGTAACGACCACGTTATAACAGCTTCTTTTTTCAAGACATGGATACTTGTGGAAATTCTACAATGAGGTATGCATTTACATATATACAAGGTGCAAAAATATTGGAGTTATTGCAGATTGATCCCATAAATCATCCTTTAAAACTGCTCGGATCGGTAATTGTCCAGTATATAATTATTGAATTTTGTATAGTTTTCAGATACATTTGGTTTTTTACTTCTTGTCTTTGAATATAATAATTATCTATTAAGTTACTATTTATATCTTTTTTAGACCCGGTATAACTTTAATCTAATAAAATTCTTAAACTTTCCAGGGAACAAAGAAGACGCGTGCAGTGAGTTCCACTCTTCGCTGTACGGATGATAAATGTAGAAGTAAAGCGCTTCCAGCGGACATTAGGTAAATCAACCATAAATGGATGATGTTTGTCTTGTGGCCAGATGATAGATAGGGCATGGGGGAATAAACTGGTGTACATAAGATACAGAGAAACTTATAAAGATAGGTACAATGGGCGGTCTTATCGCTAAGAGATCTTCCAGACAACCCTTGGATGGAAATATAAACGGTGTAATTCAACATTCTCGGAAAAGTAAGCTATTGAAGACCGATAGGCTTACCACTTTACGGCGATTACTGAGACTCTGTAACTCGGTGGTATGTTTAAGCATTCCCATTGACACGTCTCAACCGTAGAGATAAAATAAGCTGCTATACTTGACTGACAATAGAGCTCGGTAGTAATAAGTTGAGCATTGTTCAAGGAACGGTTACAGTCATTAAACGGTTGGATCCACAAAGGGCTGCTAATGCATCCTTGTCAGGGAGGTACCGTTGTAGCCTGGATACCGGTGATGGATGGACGAGCTCAATGCTAACTTGTTTATGGAACTGGAGGTTCAGCATCTTTAATTCAAATCGATGTTTACTTTTAGATTTCGTTTGGGTAATATATCGGGACTTCATCGCGGTAAAACTATTTTCATTTACCTTGACGTTTCGGTCAAGTTGCAATTTATATAAAAATAGTTTTTAGCGCGATTAAGTCCCGTGATATTATCTCAACTATAAATCGCGAAAGTTTAATAGTCACTTTTAGATTATTTATTAGGAAGTTTTAACTAAAAACGCCAAAATGGTTGCAGGAGTGTTTGTTCCTGTTTGCCTGTCTATACAGTTCGAGTCTATAGAGTCATATTCATATTTGATCCAAACACGTCAACTAATTATAAATATAAATAAAATATTAATTCATAAAATTTTCATAATAAACGCATTCACACTCACAGCCCCACACTAAGTTCAAAGACTTGTATCGTGGGTGCCGGAAACATTCACATCACAACCAGAACCAGAAGCACAAATATCCCTTGGGAAGGAATTTGTGCTCCTGCCGGGAATCGAACCCAGGACCCACGGCGCAGAGGGCGGACACCTGTCCACTGCGCCAACTGGGTCGTCAATATTTACAGTTACATGAAGTAATTCAAATGCTAGTCATTAATTATCATAATATCACAATTAAAACTTTATAATTACCAAATCAATAAAATGTATGATTACACTAATATTATAAAAGCGATATATATAGATTCTCTAATAAAACGATTGAGTTTAACAATTTCTCAAGCGGTATTGAATTTTAAAGGAACTCTTGTAGTGATTTTAAAGGATTCCCGGTGAAAACTTGTGCAAAGAAACTTGTGCAAAGTTTCTTTACCAAAGGACATTAATTGTGCTTCTGCTTCTGCGTGTGATTATGTGTATGATATAAAAATGTATCCGCCACCCACGATACAAGATTTGAAACTTAGTGTAAATGCATATTTTGTTTTGTTTAAAAATTTGGTCGATATACTTAAAAATTGTTTTTAAAGTCTCAAGAAGCCAAATAATGTTAGCAAATTAGTTGAAATTACCCATTCATTCGAGTGAATGGATCACGTGTCTATTTAAGTCGACCGTCGACTATCAGCGGTGCCCATTCCCCCTGACCTGCCTCAATATCGTTCACTGCCAAACAACGTAGAATTTTACGATAACTACTAAAACCATTGGCAAAATTTCAAGATATAGTAACCTCTGTAGTCTGTAGTAAGTCTGTAATACGCAGTGATTCATCTGCGCATTATGACTCCCGCTGAGAGATTTTTATATCACATTTTTTCTATTTAAAACTTTAATACCTTTGTGGCAGAGTTTATTCCGAGATGTTCCAACATCCGTCTGGACCGAGCGATTGGTTTTAAATTTAGAATAACGGAAACAGCAGCGCCGGTACTGCGGCGCGTTTGTTCAACTTTATCGCATATATTCTTTTTGTTTCCTGATTGGCTATTGACTGAATGGAGCGTCTTGTGATTGGTAACACATCAAATATCCCTCGATTTAGTACCTTCTGCAAAAAAGATGCAGCCTAGTTGAGTCCCACGGCTCAACATATTGGTAAATCAAATAGCTTTGTATTACAATATGAATAGGTAAAAAAATAATAATAAAGAGGTGGTAGAGCATTTTGTGAGTTGCTCGCCTGGCTTACTACCAAAGTAGCTTACCACCATCAAGTTGAAAGTCTGCCGCCAAGCCTAATACGGTGTTCCGGCAGTCATCCTTGAGAGCCTGCGTATTCCAGGTCTAGTGTGTTTACCAGCTTCGATCACATCGTCACTTACCATCAGGTGAGACAGTGGTCAAACACTAGCCTGTCACAAATAAAAAAAAAAAAAAAAGGTTAAAGATAGTTTAGACTATCTTTAATGTTCGGCAAAGTACAAATGCTTGCTGCATTACCGCGCTATTGCAAGGCTTATCGTCTGCCCCAAATACAACCAAGCGTTGGTATATACGTATATATGTCACGTATATATAACCTTGAGTATAATTTACTTGAATAGCAGTACCATACATAAAGGATTTGTAATAGTTGGTGTAATTCACGGCATGCCGTCTCTTATCAAAACTGCTCGAGCGCATTCCATACGTTACGTTTGGTTGCAACACGGTTATTCAAACACATATTTGATAAATTATGCGGATCTAAAGGATTTTACGGAAAGAATAAACAAGAAAATTGCGCAAAAATTTTTAAATTATAGAAAACTGAAGAAATTATTTTTTCTGAAAATGTATAATTCTTGCATTTGACGAATGTGAATGTACCAGAAAGCAGTTTAAAATATCAAAGATAAAGAAAAAATTGAACAGGAATACGTCACCCGGATTCGCTAAAGTACTAGGCAAACATAAACATGAAGGAGATAATAATTTAGTAATTAAGTTTTTAGTATGGTATTAAACTACTAGGGAACCATAAACATGGACGAGTTAAAATTCTTTTTATCATGCAAAGATTGCGGAGCCAAAAAAAAATTGTTAAGTCTAGAAAAACTGACCAAAGACCTTCAACTTGCTTAATCAATACCAACATAACGCACAAACGTCAAATTGAACTACTAACTAATCGCTCATTAGTACTGCATTCCTGCACCTCCGTCACAGCTCGGCACCGTCACGTCTCGTTGCGACACGTGGCTAAATGACAAAATGATCACGTAGTTCGACGAACTACAGATGAAATGACCGTGTCATATTTGGAAAGTGAGCAGTCCAGCCTATATTTGATAGGACAGTCAATGATGATCATTGGTTGAAGAAAAAATTTCAAAAAAGGTTGCATGTCGTCCAGCCTTGGATGCCTGCAAGTGGCTTGAAAATATCTAGCATTTATATTTCTTTACTATAAACATAAACGCTTTGACACTCACAGCCCCACACTAATTTCGGTGACTTGTGTTGTGGGTGCCGGAAACATACACATCACAGACACAATCTACCCTAGAACCCGAAACACATATTTCCCTTGGGGAGAAAACTTGTGTTTCCACCGGGAATCGAATTCCCATCCGGAAGAATCGGGAACCCAACTTAGCAATCGACCACATTGAGATAGTAATCAAACGCTAGCATATCAAATATAGATAGATAAGCTTTTTATTGAACACTTTAATTGTGACAAAACAGAACAGAAAATAACGACTTATAAAATAAGGGTAACAATAGGTGGTCTTATAGCTAAAAGCGATCTCTTCCAGACAACTTTTAGATGGATAGGAATCACATAATAAAGCCTTTTTTTTAAGACGTCATTAGACGTTTTTTTTTAAAAAGAAAGAACGTCATTGCAGCTCAAGAATCGAAAAAATATTAATAAGAATATCTTTAAATATATATAAAGATAAAAAAAACAATAAAATTTACTATATCCTATTAAAAAAAATCAAAGATTAAAGAAATACATGTGACAGCAACCACATTGTCATCACGTGGAAGCAACAGGCGGAAGGTGCCTCCGTGATAACCGTGATGGAAGCCGTGCATCTCGCCCACTCACCGTGTGAGCATCGTGAGCATCGGGATAATGCGATTACTGGATGTCACCACGGATTTGCTCACAGAATTCTATATTTGAATAGAGACGAAGAAAATCAAGCTTAAAACCTTAACTAGCTCTTTATAAGTAGTAGATGCCAAAGAGGTTTATTTTTAATAAAAATCGTGCGTAAAATTTAAAACAAATCATATTTATGGGTTGAATAAGGTACCAAGCCTATCGGTATTCTACCGTTTACATTTTGGAGAGTGTGCGCAAGAATTACACGAGTTAATTCCCCCATGCCAATTTTACCATCTAATAACAAGACAAACAGTCAAACGTCATCCATATATGGTTGACATACCTCCAGTTCGCTTAAAGCGTTTCAATTATACGTTTATTATCCGTACCGCGAAGGAGTGGAACTCATCACTTTCCATCAGGTGAGATTGTGGTCAAATGCTTGCCAATCGGGCATAAAAAAAAGAAACAAAAAAGAATAAATATGTATAGAGAGATTATTAACACATAATAATACATAAGTCGGATTTTTTTTATAATAATACGTTGATTGGATGTGATCAAATCACATCATAGCCAAATATAAGTGAGCCTACCCTTAAAAGAACCATTACAAAACCCCATCAATTGTTTTTATGTACTTAATTCGAATTAATTAAACGCAAGCACAGCTTAAAATAATTAAACGCAAGCAAAGCTTAAAAAACCGACTTCACCGCTTTATCATCGGAACCTTGATCAGATTTAATGTATTAAACACTCATTATTGACTATAACTCAAAAACTACTGATCAGATCTTGATCAAATTTCAATGGGACCACATGAAAAGCACCAGCTTTCAAATAAAAAAGAATCATCAAAATCGGCTCACAAAGAAAGAAGTTATGAGGTAACTTTTGAAGTCGGGTAAACGAGAACATCGTCAAAGTACGCAATATTGCTCACAAAATTTGAATGGGACCAATTAGAAAGCAACATCTTTCAAACTAAAAAAAAATTTCGAAATCGGCTCACGTGGAGAGAAGTTAAGAGGTAACACAAATAAAAAAAATAAAAAAATACTTTCGACTTGAGTACCTCCTCCTTTTTTGGGAAGTCGGTAAATACCGATTTCATCGCTTATATTTTGGTTTTAGCTTAATCGATAAAATTTATATGGGACCTCTGAAGTATAATCTACCAAACAAAAAAAAATCGAAATTTGCGGATATCTCGTAGCATACATACAAAAAAAAACATACAGTCGAATTGAGAACCTCCTTTTTTGAAGTCGGTTGAAAAGGACCTCGCCTCGCCTTAAGACAAACCCATCAGCCTAACCCTTTACACCCGAGAGATGAAGTTGCTTAAAATACTGGTAAAATGAGGTTACGCGGTTTCCTTAGTATCTATAACATGTGAGAAAAATACTGAAAAAAATCTTGCTGGTGCTGGTCTCCAGCAATCAGACCCTCATGATAGTGAGTTTCAGGAAATAATTGCAAGTAGCACGTTCATGAGTGTGTACCATCATCGGGTTATATTATACTGAATAATGGAAATAAAACTATGAAGTAGAATTTATTTATTATTTTTATTACAATATCTAAGAAAGTATCTTCTTTCTGATAAAATACCCATTTAAACCCAGTTAACATAATGTTAAATATTAGCTGCAAAGAGTTAAACAGTAACAATTTTGGTTATCATTATAGGAATAGGTACTAATGGACTGATTATTGGTTAAATTTTATCAATAATCAGTCTTGTTCAATCGTAAAAGGTAAATAATCAATTTATTTGTGACGTGATAATTTTAAAACAAATTTTGATTCGAGATAGACACAAATAAACGTCACATTACGTATCATCTGTTCGTTAACAGAATAGAAGCGGCGAACTCTTTCTAGCTTGATACAGGATTATTTTACTTTGTTACTCATGGGTTTCCATAGCGGGTTATCCGTTTCGTCTGCAGCTGAAGAGTCAGAATTGACTGTCTCTTGTCATCAGGCCACAAATCAATCCTAATTTAGTACCAGCATCAGTACCAGCTCACACAGCCATAATGATAAATATACGTTGTTACAGTGAGAGTTCTTTTCTAAAAACTCAGTGTCAAAATAGTCATTAGAGTAGTTAAATGGACATCTTACGGGCTTTTTTTGACAAGGCAGGATATTCATGAGCCTTTCCTGTAAAAGCAGTCTGCTTCCATATTAGCTCCCTTGGATAGTACTGATTCTAGTATTCATCCACTAATAGACCCTCTTCCACGATTAGTTTTTTTTTTTTTTTTTATTCGTTATATACAAGCTTTTGACCACTATCTCACCTGATGGTAAGTGACGATGTGATCGAAGCTGGTAAACACACTAGACCTGGAATACGCAGGCTCTCAAGGTTAGTTGCAGGGGATATCGATCTATCATTAGTGATAGAAGTTGAACGCAAAGGCTTTTGATGTGAACTTCTTGTATCTCGGGTAGTAGCTTGGAGTTGACGGTAGAAGTGATTCAATCAGCAGCGAAGGCGGCTGTGTCAATGGTAAAGCTAGGGTAACTGCCGTAAATGGTCTTTCATCGATAATTTCATCATCCTGCTCCTCCTCAGTTACATTTTCGTCAGCTGTTTGCCGAAATAGAACATCCGGATCGAATTCTACGTCATCATCGTTAAAATCTTCGATTTCGGAGATATTGCCATTTCCTAAAAAGTCACATATGCTTTCTTCCGTAAGCGAACGTCATAAAAGTTAAAAATAAATAAATTCAAAGCATCAAAACTTCAAAAGTACAAAAAAATATACAATAATATTTAATATTAAGTTTACATACTACAATCGATATGCTACGATCGTGCGAGTTTAAATTTAAAGGAACATACTCGACAAACTTCTAACTTAATGTATGTGTAAACACACGTCAGTTTCTTCGCCAATTAATATACTAGCAATATACCGGAAAAAGTGATTAAAAATACCTGTAGTTTATTATAATACGAAGTACTTACTTGAGCGGGCGCTGCTGTCAAAAAATGCAGCCATCCTTACCGCGTCCTTTCAACGATTAACAAGTTCTAACTTATTTCTAAGCCAATAAAGTATATTTTGGCACACTCTCAGATAAACACACGAATAATCGACGTCGGTTGCGTCCGCAAAAATAGTTTCGGATACCGTGTAGAATTTTTCAAAGTCAAAACTCACGTTAGCGCAATCTCGGGTGTAAAGGGCTAAGCTAGACTGTCATTTACAATGGAAACCTGACCCCCTATTACCTATCTCTGTTGCAAACGGTTTCAATACCAAATTGACAAAACTCCTAAGAAATAAGGTTCATATTTGCTTAATTCAAATAGAAACCGAGTGCAACAAAGATACGTAATAGGGGGGCTGGTCCAGAGCATTAAAGTAATGTTTTTATTGAGCACGACGTGGTGTTAGCGCGAATAGCACATTAAGTATTTTACTTTATTCTATGTTTCCAATGTTTACCATTAAATAACAATTTATATTTAGAGGAATTACACACAGAGAAATATGTAGTACTATTAATACATTAAATTATAGTTATTGATGTTGATATTGTTGAATTATGTGCCCAAAATAATGAATACGTTTCAACATTGAATAGCAATTGAATATATTTTTTTGTATGTGGAAAAGTTAAGCTTTTCACCACTATCTCATCTGATGGGAAGTGATGATGCGGTTGAAGATGTGACATGCTTGCCTAGAAGATACCTATTCACTCGAGACTTGAAGACTCCCAGATTATACCGTTTGGGGAACAAAGACGCATGCAATGAATTCCACTCCCTAACGTTTCGAGCAAACTGGAATTATGTCGACCATATTTTTATGCATTTTTTTTATTTATAATGGGAAACTTTGGCTCCCCACGGACCCAAAGTTTCAACCCAAATTAACTTTTTCCTAATTATTTTGAGATTTGTTTTAAAATTATTTCATAAAACGAAGTTACTGAATGGATATTTCAGTTTATGTTCGCAGTTTTTGTTGCTGATAAATTTTTGACGTGTTTATTAAGGTATTTTAATTTTAACTTCCCAATTGAATGAAGCAAACATAATTATGACTGCCCATTAGCGTTAATAAAAAAAAATATGTCAATAATTATCTTTATTATTTTACAACTTTTGACAGATTTATTGATTAAAATCGAGTTATTTTAAACTCGATTTCCTTCCTGTAAGATAAGATCGATCGATACGGTTGTTTTCCAGATTTTGCTTATGAATGTCAGTAGAATGTCAAGCCTTGACATTAGGTAGCTGAGATTTTATTGCGCGTGAGTCGTGACGTGGTAGGTGAAACTTATTTATATTTTGGGAAAAATTACTTACATGGGCATGAACTGCCCGTTGGCTTAGTTGAGTTGGGGTTCGCTTTCTTAGCATTATAATGGGCTCGATTCCCGGCGGGAACACAAGTTTTATCCCAAAGGATTTTTTTTATTGCTGGTTTTGGTTGTGATTATTTATTTATTTATTTATTTATTTCCTTAAACTTAAGATTTAACAAGTTATTACAAAAAAAATGCACCTTAAAACCTTGGATAGATTTGTCCAGGCGCATGGTCCTCTTACATATTACGTGCACATTATTAACATGTTTATAATTATACTAGCTGACCCGCCCGGCGTCGCCCGGGTAAACAAAAGCTGACACATTAAGACCTGCACTGACGTCCCGCTTGGGGTGTATTGTGCATTTCCCCTGCCAGGAACTACCCCATCCACCCCAGCTCCTTAAAATAACGGAGTGTGGTTTTTGGGTGCTGGCAAAGCTTACACATAAACGCTTTCACACTCACAGCCCCACTCTAAAAGTACTATAAGTTGTGTCGTGGGGCCGTAAACAATTAACACCACACACACAACATTCACGTCATACCCAGAACCAGAAACATAAACTTCCCGTGGGGAAAAAACTTTTGTTATTGTGTTCCCACCGAGATTCGAATCCGCTGCTTTGAAGACGAACGCGCACTCATCTACCCAGTGGTTAGTTCAAAGTTCAAAGATTCCCCACCCTGCGTCACCCGATCAAAAAATCTACACAAACACTTCCACGTTCACAGCCCCCCACTAAGTTCAGTGACTGGTAGCGTGGGGCCGTAAACATCCAAGATTCACGACATATTAAAAACAAAAATTTCCCGTAGGGAGAAAACTTCTGTTACCACCGCGAATCGATCTCGCTGCTTTGAAGGCAAACGCGCATCCATTTACGCGAGTAGATAGTTCAAAGTTCAAAAGATGACCCGCCCGGCGTCGCCCGGTTAAAAAATATACAAATAAACACTTCCACATTCACAGCCCCACACTAAGTTCAATGACATGTATCGGGGGGCCGTAAACATCCAAGATTCACAAAGCATTCACAACATACTCAAAACCAGGAACACAAATTTCCCGTGGAGAGAAATCTTCTAGGTAAATTACCACAGGGAATCGAACCCGCTGCCTTGAAGGCGAACGCACACCCATCTACGCCAGCGAGCAGTTCAAAGTTCAGGAACGACCCGCCCGGCGTCGGCCAGGTAGTAAATATTAAAATACATACCCATAAACGCTTTCACATTCACAACCCCACACTAAGTTCAATGACTTGTATCGTGGGGCTATAAACATCCAAGATTCACACAACATTGACAACATATTCAAAACCAGAAACACAAATTCCCGTGGAAAAACACCTGTGTTCCCACCGGGAATCAAACCCGGTGCTTTAAAGGCAAACGCCCATCTAACTACTCCAGCGGGCAATTCAAAGTTCAATGATAAGTTATAACCGACTAAACAAAAAAAAAACAGTCGAATTTATATCCTCCTTCTTAAGTAAGTCGGTCCAAACATAGAAGTATGCCGGATTACGCAGTAACTGTTACATTCTGTGATCCACCGTTTTTACCCTCAAATAAACTTAACGATTTCTCCTAGACTATAGGTCCAAATTATATGCAGTGAAGAGCAAATTGCATCTACGTGAACTACGTAAGCCGATGAAATAGGTTTTTTTGATAAAGATTAATATTGAATACTTAAAAAAAGGCAACGAAATAGAAGCCGCTATTTTTATGTGCAGGAATACGTAGTACGTGTCGATAAATTTCTGACCCGTCCCGTTCACGGGAGGGGTCCCGTGAAACTAATTTCACGATTTCTCATAGACTATTTATCCAAATCACATTCAGTAAAAAGCAAATTGTATCTACATGAACTACGTAAGACGATGAAATAGTTTATTTTGATAAGGATTAATACTGAATGTCTCAAAAAGCCAACTAAACATAGGCCGCTTTTTTTTCGGATTTTTAACAAAGAAAAGTATTTTTTCTGAGCTATACATACATGTTAGATACATGCTGTCGCGGATTTTTTTGTAAAACTCATGAAGGCCAACATTTTTGCTGAACATTGTATTCACCTATGTCTAACTGTTTAGTCAGCGTACGCCGATAAAGCGGAAAGTTAGCAAATTTTTCTCCGACTTGTCTTACGAATATTATTATTTCGAACTGATAACTAACTTCTATCCCAACAAAACATAGCCTATGACACTCACTGATAGTGTAGCTATCTATTAGTGAAAGAATTTTTGGAATCGGATCAGTAGTTTCAGAGATTACCTTTTACATACAAACAAACAAACAAACAAACAAACAAACAAACAAACAAACTTTACCTCTTTATAATATTAGTATAGATTATAATATGGAGATAACATGTCCTTGTGTGTGTGATGTGAATGTTTCCGGCGCCCATGACACAAGCCAACGAACTTTGTGTGGGGTTGTGAGTATGAAAGCTTTTAAGTTAAAAACAAACATTTACATCACACAATCTCAACCAGAATCAGAAGCACAAAACTTGTGGTCCCGCCTGAAATCGAACCCGATACCTATTCTTAGAAGCCAAACGCGCACCCAACTGAGCCAACTGTCATATCCTACAGTAAAACCTGCATAGACACCACAGTGTAATATCGCACTCACACCTCAACATCCTTCTCATAGAGTAACGTTGCGTGTCATCATGAATACAAAAAATACAATACAAAATTCTTTATTGTACACCAAAAAACAAAAAGATACAAACTTAAAACTACGAAATTAATATTATGAGGCAGTATAATGGGCGGTCTTATCGCTTTCAGCGATTTCTACCAGACAACCTTTGGATAGACAGTAATTGTAGTAGCAACTAAGGTCGGTGGAGGTGTAAAAATATACAGTACAAATTTACATAAATATAATATGTAAAGTTAATAAACTACATAAAATAATTACAATGATAAAAAGTACAAATAAAATACATATACTACATAAATATTGGTTATATCATATATTCAAATGGATAAGTAGTGTTTATATACTAAAGTTTTGAAAATAGGAAGAGACTTTGCTTGCCTAATAGGCATATGAATGTATTTTCTTTCTTTCTTTCTCGCTTTAAATTCTAGAACAATCATATTACAACACAGTGAGAGGTCAATTTAGACTAATGTGGCTGTTTTTCACACGAGACTAATCCTACCATCCCACGTCAACTGCACCCTGTCTGTACAGTCATCAACATGTCTAACAAAACTATAATTAATTGTTTTTCTGTTCCAATACAAATTAGTTCAGCCAAATTATTATTTATAAGTTGAACGGCCAATTATGCCGACGGCCATTTTAGTCTCGCTAAATAAAAACTCCTTGTTTCTTTAGTGAATCACAAATAGCAGTGTTTTGCTTGTCCAGTTTATTTTGGCAGGCTATATAAACTGTGACGCCTACACTCTAGAAGTCTACACGCATCGATGGTTTTTTTTAATTATTTCATGACCATGGATGCATAGACCTTCAGTCGAAATATTAAACAAAAACTAACAACTTCTATATTTCATTATAGAACTCCTAGTCATGTTGATATAATTTTCCAAAGCCTGTGATTCTTCGAGTATTAATGTGTAATAATGGTGAATTATTAACCGTTAATACTTAGTAAACGTGTATATATGTAGGCAAATGATACCAAGTTGAAAAACGTGATTTTCGCCTTCGCTCCAAAACTCCAATAGAAGTTCTAGTAAAGTTTCTACCACTTAACTAGGGCATGACTTGACTATGACTGGACCTTGACTCTTTTACTTGACTTTGACTGTGACTTGTGAATAGGACTTTTAATATGAAATAGGCTTGAAATATATTATTACTTGATACTGGCAAGATTGCACGAGATTGCGAAGTCAAAATTAAAATAAAATAAAACGTACGAACTGTCTAACTCGTGAAGTAAAAAACGTCGATAAGTTTTCTGAACTTTTATTTTTTTTGCGATTTTTCTTAATTTATCTTTTACAAAGTATTTTAATTATTCTTATTACCTTCAGTGTCCCATTACAGGGCAAAGGCCACCCTATCAGAATAATTTACTTTAAAAAAATGAATGATCAGTGTAGTCGTCTTCAAGTTATGGCGTGACCAAGGTGGGAGGTGGTCAAATGCTTGCCGATCGGGCATAAAAAACAAATAAAAGGTATATAACGATTTATTTTCATATCTATATTTCATATAAATTCAAAAAAAAAAAAAAAACGTTTATTCACATGGGCCCCAAAGAGGCACTCATGAAAGTTATTGAATCTATTGCCAGATTCGCAAAATTACAGCCATCTCGAGAAGAACCTGGCAAGAAACTCGGCGGCGCATTTTTTTTCATTCATTTTTTTTTAAAAAACATTCTTAATTTCTAATATATAATTTTCTTAACCTAGGTGTTATTATGGTAGTCGCTAGAAAGAGCCTGTGCAGTTTGCCTCCATGCATCCTTGTCATTAATATAGTCTGTAGTCTTATAATAAGCTTTCTTAATTAATGCCCGTTTTATTACAGATTTGAACTTTCCCAGTGGTAATTCAGTTACGATTTTAGGAATTCTATTGTAAAATCTAACCCCATTTGCCATAAAAGATTTATTCGTTTTGCTTAATCTAAATGCGCGCACTGTAATTTTATGCTTATATCTAGTATTAAGATTGTGTGCGTCGCTTCTTAATTTATGTTTACTAATATTTTTGCGAACATGCATAATATTTTCAAAGATGTAAAGCGAAGTCATGGTAAGTATGCCAGATTGTTAAGTAATATCCTCATCTATTTTGAACTGAAATAAAAGCTTAGGAGTTTACGTACATTACAAAGAGAGAAATATATGTAACTCAAGTGCAGAAGCCCACTACCAGTGGGTAGCGTTCTTCATGCCGGCGGCATTGCCTCTCTGATTTGCAATGCTAATACGTTGAGCCAAATAATTACCAGCATTGTGATCAAGCGTCGCCTCATCCAGGCGTACTGAGTAGTAGTTAATTAGAATTAGTTATTGTCTTACTTATTTTAAATACATACTGATGGTGGAAATTCCTTTATGTCCAGTAGAAATATATCTCAAAGATGACTCACCTGTAACAAAAACAGGAAAATTAATTAATGGAGGCACAAGAATATATATATAATAAAACAAAAACAACACATGTTATATAAATACTATACCTAAACAATTACATTATAAACATAAAAGAACAATAATTCTTCTGCCCATTGGCTTAGTTACGCGTTCGGCTTCTAAGCAGCGGGTATCAGGTTCGATTCCGGCTAGTAGCACAAGTTTCCTCCCCAAGGGAAATTTGTGTTTCTGGTGCTGTTTGTATTTGATGTGAATGTTTCCGGCACCCACTTGCCATTCATCTTAATGCCTAGTTTCAATAGGCTACTAAAGGCTAGACTTGACTCTACCAGACAGACGCCATAGAGTCGGCTCTATTGAATATATTGTCATTCATAGACTCCAGTCGTGCCGGATGATATAGATCAAACGAAAATATAAATGCAGACATGATTACTGCGTTTTTGAAGTAAATATCGACCTGCAAACGTCCTCGAGTCTAACTCTAACTTCACCGACTAAAATCTTCTTTGATGCGTGTTTTTTTTTGGCTCTGCTATCTAAGTGCGTTTGGCCACATATTTCAAAATAGAAGTCTTAGTCACAAGTCACAGTCAAAGTCAAGTAAAAGAGTCATGGTCCAATCATGGTCAAGTCATGCCTAGTAAAGTGGTAATGGTAGAGACTACTTAAACTTCTTTTGGTGCGAAAGCAAAAAGCACGTTTACAATTTTGTATGATTTGCCTACACTCGTGCACGTTTACGAACTATTAATAGTTGAAAATCAATAATTTTTATACATTAACTTCGTCATAGTGCTTAATAATAATAAATAAAACTCTTTTTTTTTTCTCTTCGACTTTTGAACGAAATGTTTTTGATAATGGAATAATAACCAAATTTCAATAATTCTAATTTAAATCGAATTTCGTGATGATCGAATAGTTAACAATTCCTAATTATGAAATTATAAATACATTTTTTTCTTTTAATACATTTTTAATTATTTTATGTAATGAACAGCGGATTGAAAGAGACTGTATCCCACGACACAGGATTTTTCCTAGTGTGGGAGCCTAGGCTCCCCTACACTAAAATAACATATTTGTTATTGTATGTACTAGATATAAGTTTCACGAAATAAATTATATTCTATTCTATTTTTCACTTTCGCGCCAAAACTCTAACCAGGTTAGGGTTGGCTTTTACTCGATATATAGATATATTTTTTAATTTTAATTTTGGCTTCGCAATCTTGTGCATTTAGCCAGTGTCAAGTAATAATAAATTTAAATTGTATTTCATAATAAAAATCCTTGTCACAAGTCACAGTCAAAGTCAAGAACATGAGTCAAGGTCCAGTCATAGTCTAGTCATGCCCTAGTAAAGTGGTAGAAACTTTCCTAGAATTTCTATTGGAGTTTTGGAACGAAGGCGAAAATCACGTTTTTCAACTTTGTATGATTTGCCTACACTTATGCACATTTACTAAGTATTGAAGGTTAATAATCCACCATTATTACACACTGACACTCGAAGAATCACAGGTTTTGGAAAATTATACAAAATCGACTACGCCATTTTTTCACTTTCGCGACAAAATGTCTACTGGATATATTTCAAACCAGTATTCCACTACCACCACAGACAAACAAAAGTTACTTCATATATTACATACATCCTTTCAAGCTGTCACTTCTAGCCCACATATCCTATGACAGGATCACATCGATAACATGCTAATGGCGTGACGTCATTAGCAATTAAATTGCAGGCTGTACAAGTTTAATAAGCTTCCTGGTTGCCACTTGCTGCGATCTATCACTAGGGTAGAAGTATCACATTGTGGGTGGCAAACCATTATGCATTACTAGCCGTGCCCCGCGGCTTCGCGCGCTATTATCAAGTTAAAAAGTAGCCTATGTATTACTACTAGGTATAATCTATGTACATTCCAAATTTCATCCAAATCCGTTCAGCCGTTAAAGCGTGAAGAGGGAACAAATATACTTACACACTTACACACAAATTTTCGGATTTATAATATTAGTAGGATGTATACATATCAGAACTGCCCGTTGGCTTAGTTGGATGCGCGTTCGCCTTTTAAGCAGGGGTCGGTATCATCGGGTTCGAGCCCCGGCGGAACACAAGTTTTCAGCCCGAAAAAATGTGTTTACGGTTGTGATTGAGTGTGATGTGAATCTTTCCGGCACCTGCGATACAAGTCTTCGAACATAGTGTTACTGTGAGTGTGAAAGCGTAACAAAAAATATATTATGTATTTAAACTCATAGATGTGTTTGATGAAAATTTGTGCAGCCATTTTCTAAATAGAGCGTCAGGGGTATTTTCTAAATATATATATATTATTTTTATATAACATTGGATTTGAAAATCGGATTCGAGTATCTATTATAAGAAAATAAAACCCATAGAGTGTTTCATTATAAGTACAGTCACACAGTAACTGTCGGCCTTTACCCTACCAAAGAACACTTGACCCAGCAGTGGGACGAGGAAATTCATTGGATAATGTACTTTAAAAAAATATGCAGAAGCAGTCACGTTCCCAAATCACGCATGGCGAAAGACGCGTGGGTCGAACTGGTCAGTTCGCGCCCACTCTACACTTGGTCCAATGACACCAGAAGCCTTAAGACTTTTTTAAAATATAATATTCTACACTTGACACTGGCTTAATGCACAAAGATTGCGAAGCAATAAAAAAAAAGAAAGCCAAAGCCAAAAGTCTCTATGAGAGTTTTGCCGCGAAAGTGAAAAAATGGCGTTGTTGATTTTGTATAGGTTTTCAAAACTTGTGATTCTTCGAGTGTTAATGTGTAATAATGGTGGATTATTAACATTTAATACTTAGTAAACGTGCATAAGTGTAGGCAAAAAATACAAAGTTAAGAAACGTGATTTTTGCTCTCGCTCCAAGACTCCAATAGAAGTTCAAGTAAAGTTTCTACCACTTTACTAGGGCATGACTGAACTATGACTGGACTTTGACTCTTTTACTTGACTTTTGATATTTAATACACTTGAAATATAATTTTACTGGACACTGGATAGCACAAGATTGCGAAGCCCAAAAATATAAAAAAAGTCTCTATTTTATATATTTTTGGCTCTGCAAGCTATGTGCATTTAGTCAGTGTCAAGTAATAATATACTAGCAGAAGTGTGCAAGCATTACAGTATTTCAGATTGTAATTTAATTAGAAACAATGCACTTTTCTGGGGTAATCTTAAATGTGAGATACCTATAAGATGTTAAATCTCTTGAAGCACTGTATTATCACTAGAGACACCCTTCAAACAGAAATACAGTAATGTTTGCACACTTGGCTCTCCTTTGTTATTTATAATTTATAGTCTAAAGTTAATATAACACTTTGCAGAACGTAGTATAGTATTGTTATACCATCGATCTAATTACTAAACGTATATTATTTCATTACAAGATTGATGTTAGAACATAATAGACCCTTACTATCCTATTTCAAGGTTCGCTCCCATTATTGATATCGTATCTAAGTACCTAAATTATCTACGATAGTAGGTTTTTTTATTTGAACAGTTTGAAGCGATATATTTCTATTGTCTGGACGAATTTGGATGCGCGGTTAGTATTATAATTTTACTTATCGATATACTGTGATAGTACCCTATAGTTATGACGATAATGAGATATAATTTCCTTGATGAAAATCCGATGTACACAATAGTAGGTACTAATTTAGTAGCACTCAGCGCATATTGTTTGGACACAAGACATTAATAAATACAACAGATGTATTGAGATGTGTCGTCACTAGTCTCGCTGCTTGTTTATCGGCTCCCTCCCACCCGTTGCAGACTCATGGACGCCGCGAATGTGTGCGCGTTTAAGACAGAGACAGAACGATGTTCACCTGTTGTCAGACGGAAATAGCAACACGGCTCCGTGAGTATCGGGGGGGCGTGAGTGAGTGCGTACGTACACGGCGACTCGCACCGACCGCACCGCTCTTCAGTCTTCACCTCAGTCGCCGTCCGCCCGTTCCGTTTCAACGAAGTGTGTGTTTTTGCTCGCATTCGGTGGAGTTACGTCAGTTGTCGTATCGATAGTCGTGATATTAACTCATTTTGTGAAGTTGTTTTAATTAACTGGTAAAATGGAGAACCTGCGTAAGCGGAAAAGAGAAATCGAAGAAAAATATATTGTGATAGTCAAAGAAGAACCAGATGAGCATTCCGACTGTAAACCGGACGAAAATTCCGATAGTGAACCGAACGAACATTCCGACTATGAATCGGACGAACATACATTCGATTTAAAGCCATCAACATCAGAGTTGAGCCAAAGACTGTTGGTTCAAGTGCCATCCTTGAGTGTAAACCGAATAAAAGAAACGTGGGGTCCATCATGTAGTACAAGCCGAATGCCGTTTGAGTTGAATGTTGCTGCCGAATCGACAAGCACTATCGATATAAAGGAAGAACCCGACGAAGATGAAAACGATAGCGAATGTGAAAATGATATATTATTGAATTCAGAAACTGATGTTTCGTCAGCTTGTAAAGAAGATATTAATAACGAGATTTGGAATGAAGATTCGAGTTCCATGAGATCCTATCCATTGAGTAAACGCCAGTCTGTGTTGGTAAGCCTACCGACTGATCCGTACGAAATATTCCGTTTGATTATCAACGATGAGTTACTGGATCTTATCATGGATGCGACCAACGAAAGCGGCAAAACAAAGACGCATTGGAAAGACGTTTCACGTGAGGAACTGCTTCAATTTATCGGACTGGTGATTCACACCGGAACTATTCACATGACCCGCACTTCTGACTACTGGAAAACGCACTACCTGTTCAATCTCACATGTTTCTCGACGTTCATGACTCGATTTCGTTTCATGCAGATTTTGAATAATCTCAGTTTCACGTGCGGAAATACAGGTAAAGAACGTCATGATCGCCTTTCGAGGATTCAGCCGATTATAGACCACTTTAATAGAACTATGGCAAGTCTTTATTACCCCGGTGGAAACTTAACCGTGACAGAAACGATGACATTGTATAAGGGCGGACTACTTTTGAAGGAGTCCAAAGGCTACGATGATAAAGCTGAAGAGAAGCGTTTGGGTATAAGAATACATTTCCTTTCAGAACCAACAGGCTTAACTTGCAAGATGCATGTCACTGACGGCGTGATTGTTAAAAGGAAAGTGGTTCTCGATCTGCTTAATGACAATTTAGACTGCGGGCACTCGGTATACTTAAACGAACAGTACAATTCTGTTGCACTAGCAGCGACCTTGCTAGAAAGAAAAACTTACTGCACTGGACCTTTAACCAATAGAGATTCTGGCGTGTTATCGTTGTTGAAGACTTTAAACATTGCGAATGCACAAAACGTCCCTAGTTTTAAATCGTACTACCGGAACGGTGTCCATTTATGCAAAGTGAAAAATGTTATTTACCAATCAACACAGCACGACCATGAAATTATACATGTTCCGACAAATCAACGGAACATAACCGTCAAACCGAAGCTTGTAGCGATGTACCACAGTGTGACGGAGGGCGACAACCAAGAAGAATTCATGTCTTACTATCCCTTTCGCTCGAACGTCTTAATATGGCACAAGAAGCTATTCATCCACATGCTACATCAAGCATCTGTCAACGCTTATTATTTTTATCTGAAGACGATTCCGTCGAAGAGTACATTTTACGATTTTCGGATCAATCTATTGGAGAAGCTACTGCCAAAACTCGTACCGCCAATTGTAGAGACTCATGTTTTGACTAAAATAGAAAATTACAAAATGAGGAAGAGGGCTGCGCCGGGTGGGACCATTTTTAGAAAAGAGGTGGTGCGTAAGGGTTGCAAGGGCTGCAGACTGGCGAACAAAAGAACAGGCACGACCTTCGAATGCCGCTTCTGCGAAGGCAGTCCTGGTTACTGCATTAAATGCTTTTATAAAATGCACCAATTAACCGAAACTGGTTCATTATAATTGGACTAAGTCTTGCTCGTTACATCATTGCTTCGTCCTCGTCCAACGTGTCCCGTGTCCCGTTCTACCACCTCTCTCTAGTGTTCAATCTTAATTTTATCGACGATAAAAACCAGCGCCTGGTATCATTGACTTTTTGCACTGGCAAAAGGCGTAAAATTTGCATTTCGACACATGGAGACTCTCGATTCTACCTGATTATTATTATTGACACGTAATTAAAAATATATATTTTAGATAAAATTTTGTTTAATTTGAATCAAGCAGGAGCTCTATCTAGCAGGGGAATCAAAGCCGTTACACGCTGCCTAAAAGGCTGACGCGCACTTAACGAGTTAGTGGCATACCCTTTAGAAATCCTCTTTGAAGGGGATTTTGAGACTCTTAGCGTCAAAATCCCTATAAACTGAATTTGCAGCTCTAAAGGGGATTTACAGCCATAAGTAAAAAGTTCTTGGTAACAAATACTGCGGCCATTGTAAGCAAGCGATTCGATTTTTTTAAGTGAAACTTTTAAACTTGGAAATTGCGATCCGTTACCTTTTTGTGTGACGAAGTGGTGGGGGCAAACAGTTCCACTTCTATCACGTATCTACGACACACTCGAGTTTATTTTTATTTGAACAGTTCCATGATATATACGAGCTATAAATAAACTAGATTGGGTGGTCACCACTAGACGGGACAGTCAGACATAATGTTTATGGGCGATTGCAACCTCTTAGCGAACAGACTGTATAATTTCATATTGCTCTAATTCACAATGATTGGACTCTCCGTACATTGACTGGTGTTTTTTTATTTGAATGTATGATTAAATTGTATTTATTTATCGAAAGAAATATACATTCTACTTATCACATTAATATTATAAATCTGAAATGCATCACCATAATTCTGCCTAGCATGGCTTATCCTACTAATATTATAAATCCTAAAGTTAGTGTGTAAGTATGTTTGTTCCCTCTTAACGCTTTATCGGCTGAACGGATTTGGATGAAATTTGGAATGTACATAGATTATACCTAGGATTAACACATAGGCTACTTTTTAACTTGATAATAGCGGGCGAAGCCGCGGGGCACGGCTAGTATGATATAAATTAACGGACGGAACAAAATGGTTTCAAAAAGAAAAAAATATCTAACTTGCATGTGATTTGATTTTTTTTTCTCTTACATTTCTAAATTTTATGAATTTCCTGAGAAGATGGAATCATTAATCATATAGATTCCGACAAATTTGTTTTTGATGTTTTTACCGACTTCCCAAAAAAGGAGGAGGTAAGTCGAATGTGTTTTTTTTTCTGTGTTGTTACCTCATAAATTCTCTCCACGTGAGCCGATTTCGAAAATTTTTTTTTAGTTTGAATGGTGTTGCTTTCAAATTGGTCCCATTTAAATTTAATCAAGATCTAATCAGTAGTTCTTGAAATATCGTCAATAATGTCTATTTTGTGACGAATAATGCGTACTTTGACGATGTTCTCGTTTACCCGACTTCAAGAGTAACCGATTTTGATGATTCTTTTTTATTTGAAAGCTGGTGTTTTTTATGTAGTCCCATTGAAATTTGATGATAAAGCGGTGAAGTCGGTTTTTTAAGCTTTGCTTGTGTTTAATTATTTTTTATGCATTAAGACAAACATTTCTGATATCCTACACACAGGGCAACCTAGTTAGGAGTTAGGGTTTATCCATGTACACAACTAATATCTGATCAGCTTAGTTTGTTTATGAACCACCTGTTATAATATAAGATGCTGTGTTGACACACAATAGTGTTCCTACTATTACTATAGCTAGTTATAAGTACATGAAGTGTTACAAAATAGTTAAGCTTTTGTCCAAATAAAAAGATTTTTCATTTTCATTTGACTACCATCTCACCTGATGGAAAGTGATGATGCCGCCGAAGATGTGACATGTTTGTCTAAAAAATACCTATTCACTCTTCTTCGACTCCCAAATCATAACCCTCGGGGAACAAAGACGCAGGTAATGAGCTATTTTGTGATTACCTAATATTACATGAACATAAACACATAAACGCTTTCACACTCACAGCCCCACACTAAGTTCAATGACTTGTGTCGTGGGTGCCGAAAACATTCACATCACACACACAATCACAATCAATTCAATTCAATTCAATTCAATTCATTTATTCATCATTTCAGTAATATATCATTTTTTCACAACCAGAACCAGAAACAAAAATTTTCCTTGGGGAGAAAACTTGTGTTCCCGCCGGGAATCGAACCCAATACCCCTGCTTAGACAACGCTCACCCAACTAAGCCAACGAGCAGTTCATATTCTGGTATTACCCTCTGAAGTGGAGCATGATAAACCCATCCTCCTCCTGAAGGATAACAAAATGTTTTTTTTTTACTGTGATAGGCAAACATTTGACCACTATCTCACCTGATGTTAAGTGACGATGCGGTCGACGATGGAGCACGCTTGCCTAGAAAATACCTATTCACTCTCGAATGTTCGCCAAACGCAAAGCTGCGCTTGCGCAACTCGCATCTCGCCAATTAGCAATAGTTAGCAAGCATTGCGAGATAATTGGCATGCATCATAATTAGCTGAAATTAGCGTACGAGACTAAATACATCTCAATCTAATGTCGACATGTGTTGCATGAGAATAGGATGTGGGTGGCTAATAAAACTGGACAAGTGAGGGTCTGACTTGCGCACCGCGAGTTCCGTAGAAACTTGTACGTATAAACAAAAAAAAAATGCTTTCACACTCACAGCGTCACACTTAATGAGTTAATTCCACCATGTCCAAAATGGACATGGTGGAATTAACTCATGGTAAAATACCATCAAACAACCAGACAAACTGTCAAACGTCATCCATTTATGGTTGACATACCTCCAGTTCGCTCGAAGCGTTTTGCTTCTACGTTCATCATCCGTACAGCGAAGGAGTGGAATTAATTGCCTGCGTCATTGTTCCCCGAGGGGTATAATCTGGGAGTCTTCAAGTAAAGAGTGAATAGGTAATCTTCTAGGCAAGCATGTCACATATTCGGCCGCATCGTCACTTTCCATCAGGTGAGATAGTGGTCAAATGCTTGCCTATTTTGCATAAAAAACAAAAAAATACTTAGTTCAATAACTTGTGTCATAAGGTGCCGGATACATTCACATTACACACAATCACAACCAGAACCAGAAACACAAATTTTCCTTGAGGTGAAAACTTGTGTTCCCTCCGGGAATCGAACCTGATAGCCCTGCTAAGAAAACGGACGTGCACCTTATTAAGCAAACGGGCAGCTCAAATAGTTCGATTGTTTGTCTGTCACGGGATTCGAGTCTTAAGTCTTTTTCCAAGCGTTTTGCTTCTACGTTCATCATCCGTACAGCAAAGGAGTGGAACTCATTGCCTGCGTTTTTGTTCCGCGAACGGTATAATCTGGGAGTCTTCAAGTCTCGAGTGAATAGGTATCTTCTAGGCAAGCATGTCACATCTTCGGCAGCATCATCACTTTCCATCAGGTGAGATAGAGGTTAAATGGTTGCCTCATAAAAAAAATACTAAGTTCAAAACTAAATCGTGGGAAACATTTACATATACCCAGAAACAGAAGCACAATTAATGTCCCATGGGAAGGAAAGTAGTGCTCCTACCAGAAATCGAACCCAGCGTAGGTGGCAGCAACATGCCCACTGCGCCGACTGTGTCGACTCGAACTCCTCTAAACGTATACACGCAAACATTTGCATTTAATAACAGCTAGTGTGTACGACCACATCAATTAAAACGTCTATTGCTACATCTAATTTGCATCCACTGGCGACCATTAACTGTGCCACATAATGTCACGTGTGACAACTCTGTCAGTGTTGCCATAAATGGATATAATATTGCTATTAAAAGTATTAATATACCTTCTTAATTGGCGAACGCTCCTGTTAATCTATACCACGTCTCATTAATACTCTGTTATACACGGGAAGTACAGTATGGACACTCCCTCAGATAATTGAAACGATACTAACAACCGGTGACTATGGTGAAAAATATCCTTTGAGTTATTTCAGTGACCGTCTCTTAAAATTTAATTATTTTATTATTATAATTACTTTTCTAGATTTTATTTTAATCTTCTGAGTTCTCTTGTTTTTTACCGATTACCCCTTGTTTTTTATCGACTAGGGTGAAACATATCCTTTGAATTATTTAAGTTGACCATCTCTTAAAATTTTAATTATTTAATTTCAGATATTAATTTTTTGACATTATATTTAATTCTGCTGATTTTCCCTTGTCTTTTAATTAATTTTTATTTGTATCTTTGTCAGCGTTTTTAGAGCAGTATGGGTAACAAATTAAATATTTTACAGAGCTGCCATCTTGGCTGATAAAGACGGTAAGTAACACGGGTTAAGAATTTTCTCGTTCTTCTACTACTAGTTAAACTTGGAACCGCACGGTTTGGTTTAGCACGGGTAATATGACAACAACGACATGTTTTAATTAATTATGAACAATTTTCATTCGTCAAATTTGAAATCGATACAATAAAAGATTATTTACCATGCGCAGAAGTGTCGCACTGAGATTAAGTTGATAAAACATAACGTAACCTAACATAAACGCTTTCACACTTACAGCCCCACACTAAGTTGTCGTTGTCGGAAACATTCACATCGCACACAATCACACTAAGAACCAGAAACACAATTTACCCGAAAAACAATTTTGACATCGATGCAATAAAATACTCCTTACCAAGCGCAGTAGTGTCGCTTACCGAGACTATTTTGATAAAACGTTCAATCGTTTTCGTCAGTCGTTTTTCTTAACAACAGTTGGATATCCCATACTGTTATCTCAAACATCCGAAATGGTCATAGACGCCGCACCAGCGCCTAAGCAATTATATTACCATATACCTACGTTGGAAATCGCCTCCATACACGGACAAGCCGTTTATCTCACCTATAAAGGCACGAAACGCGATATTTGTACTATAGTCACATTTACATAATCACCGGAAAGAATAGATCAGATCAGATTTATGTTTTAAGCAATTGGGGTCTGTTCTGATGACCGCTTTTACTTGGAAACGCCTACAAGTCCTGGTGTGATTAGGAACTTCCGACTTTTCGATTATGAATCATCTGATATGAGGGCTTTAGTGAGTCACAGTCACAGTAAGTTCAGTGGTCAAATGCTTACCTATCTAGCAAAAAAAAACTTACTTCTGCGAAGATGTTATGTAAAAAAATATGCCGACTCTTAGATTACAATCTTATAATGAATATTTCTAAATCGAACATAAAAAAATCGAACCAGCAACTAATAACTATCTTTAGACGGAGCTTTCTATGTAGACAGCGCGCTCTTCACATCTAGGTCCATACAAACTGACCAACAATCATACAAATCCAGCCACATGAAAGTCAAACGCAAGCTGTTATGGCTAAACACGGGTCATACATAACCAGGTCCGGTCAACAACCGGTTTCGGGTCAATTCGCCATGTCTTCCCCTTGCGTTCCGTTAGGGGCCGCTTCTCACGCCTTCAAAACAATGCACGTGTTTGCATTCACCTCAACAGACAATATACGGACTCTATGGGCTTAGATTTGAATCTTATTATTTGTGCTTTATGGTTGATAATTGCTGGAATAATCTGCGAGCGATCGGAATGGGATGCGACCTTTTGGAATTGTGACAAGCGCGGTAGCGGTAGCAAATTCGTGTCGTTCTGTGTTCGCATGACTTTTTTTACTGTTTGTTTATATATTGTGTGGATTTTTAACCCCCACGAAAAAGAGGGGGTGTTATAAGTTTCCAGTGTGTATCTAAACATAAACGCTTTCACAGTCACAGTACCTCACTAAGTTTGATGACTAGTGTCGTGGGTGCCGGAAATATTTACATCACAGAACCAGAAACACACATTTTCCTTGGAGAGAAAACTTGTGTTCCCGCCGGGAATCGAACCCGATACTCCTGCTTAGAAGGCGAATGCCAGCCAACTAAGCCAACGAGCAGTTCAAATCTGTGTGTCTGTGTATGTCTGTGGCATCGTCGCTCAAACGGCTAGACCGATATTGATTTACTTTTTTTTTTGTTTGGAAGTTAATTTGACCGAGAATGTTCTTAGCTATGTTTGCTGAAAATAAGTGCAGCCTTTTTCTAGAAAGAGCACAAAATAAAGTAATGCTTGCGTTTACATTTTTGTAAACAAAGAAACACGCGTACATAAACAAAATTAACTAAATCATAACCACTTTTTGATTTTGTCAGATTCGGATAAATGTTTTTTTTATGCCGGATAGGCAAGCATTTGATTACTATCTCACCCAAAAGTGACAATACGGTCGAAATAAATAAAACTGTACAGAACTTCTTTGTCAACGCTACTTTACTCGAAAACTGTCATTTTCGGCGTACTGTGACAAGGTTCCATCCCAATCTGATAGCGGCCGGATTATATACGGACGTTTACAATTAGGTATCGATGACGAATGGCAAAGAGTAAAGTGAGGTTGGATTGTTTACTCAACTAATTGATTTAGACGGTCAATGGTCGGGTTGCATTGCAGGAAGTGATGGCATTGAACGGGATCAACGAGTCAAGTCGGTGCGCTGTTGTTTGAGGAGTTAAAGACGTTTGGATAACGTTGAATAGCTTCAAATAGAACTTGGCTTGAACTGGGGGCCTACCGCAGCGTATTATAGCAGCTATATTATTACAGTTGTTTATTAATAAATGTAAGAAAAACTTTATAATATTGTATAAATGCAAAATAAAAAATCGTATTATATACATTGAATTTTTTTTTTTTTTTTTAATTAACAGGAAAGTACTTAAATATATTGACATTACTAAAAAAAGGTTATGACGTCTGGTTGACTTCATATTGGATATTGACGTAAGGATACCTACAATCTCGGTCTCAAGATCGCCACAAAGGAACATATATGTATAGGCTGATAAACGAACCTTTGTGTCGCACAGTCGAGTAAAAACTAAAAACGTATGTTTCGTAAATAATAATAATGCCTCTTTGTGGCCCATATGAATAAACGACTTTGACATTTGAATCTCTGCGACAAACAGTAAGAATATAAACACTTTCACACTCACAGCCCCACACTAACTTCGAAAACGTGTGCCGTGGGTGCCGGAAACATTCACAATTACAATCAGAACCAGAAACACAAATTTTCCTTGGGGAGAAAACTTGTGTTCCTCCCGGAATCGACCCTTACGCAGACACAGTTTACGGCCTACGTCTTTTATCTCGGACTCAACGTTTGATTCAGCGCGTCCAAAATGCTTGTGCAAGGTTTTGCTTTTTAATACCTCCAAGAACTCACGTGACGCCATTTTTAAACAAAAGTTACGCCTTAAAAATGAAATCGCGTCGCAAATATTATCTGGCGTGCTTACTTTTTGGAGTGGTAAAAAATGGAGTCCCTACCTATCTCCATGATAAGCTTAGGTTTTTCTCTGAAAGCAGACATTGTTCCAGCAGATTGGACTTCCAGCAACTTTCGATTCCGCGACATCGCACTTCAAATTTCAGGGGTGCATTTCGATACGCGGCTTCGAAATGCTGGAATAACATTCCACCTCCCATAAGAAAAGTAAATACTTTAAATTTATTTAGAACCAAACTTAAAACTTATCTCATTAACAAACAGAGGCTCCATGGAATCATCAACGTCGACAAGTCCTTTATTTAATTTAATATTTTTCCATCATCACTTACCAACAATTATTGAGAAAGTAATCAAGGTTTTGGTTTGTCAAGAATCGTAGCCTTACTATTGCCCCCCGTATATTCGTTGGCTTGGATGTAATGTTTACCTCTTATTATTATTTTTTATTTATTATTTTTTTACTATTTATTATAATTATGTTGTCTATTGTATGTATTTTTGTTAGTATAAAAATATGTATTACTTATATTATAATATATTATATCGTAGCTTGTATTATTGAAATAATTTTGATTTACCTTTCATTTTGTTGATAATGTTTTGTACTGCCCGCAAGGTTCAACTGAAAACCAGCGTCGAGTTCTAACTCGACATGATTGCTGAGTTGAACCTTTTTGGCATAATAAATTATTGTTAATATTTTTGTTTTTAATATTAAGTTATTATTGTCAAATAAATGTATTTTCTTTCTTTCTTTCTTTCTTTCCTTAGTAGGCGTGCAACTATCACATTTTTCCCATCCACGTGTCCGGGCCCTAAATCCATACCAGTTGCCCTTATTAGGCCCACTGGCCCGTAGTGACATTGCCCCCGGCAAGTTGAAGGGCGAACGGTCGACGGCTCAGCCGGCCATCCGTGACCGCTATTGGTCTACCATCCTGTGTGATGTAACTTGTGTAATGTAAGTGAGTGCAAGTGATTTGGGTTGACAACTTTGACTTATGAAATTGAGTAAGACTCGATATGAGGAAATTTTTAGAAGTGAAACTTTCTAACCGACTTCAAAAAACGGAGTTCTTAATTCGACTGTATTTTTTTTTTTTTTTTAAGTGTGTTACCTCAAAACGTGTTTCTACGTGAACCGATTTTGACGATTCTCTCTTTTTTATTTGATAGATGGTGCTTCCCATTTGGTTCCATTTAAATTTGATCAAGATCTGACTAAGTCGTTTTTGAGTTATCCTCAATAATTCGTATTTAATTCATTTATTCTGATCAAGGGTTCCGAAGATAATGCGGCAAAGTCGGGTTTTCTTAAGCTTTGCTTGCGTTTTATTGTATGACGCAAAGTGGTGAGGGTAAACACTGTGATGTATATTTAAAATGTTTCCCTGTAATACAAAAGTTTCACTTCTATCGTCTGTCTTTACGACACACCCTGTTTTTTTCGTGCAATAATTGTTTTAATGAAACCCGGGTTTTTTCGTGTTCTTATCATCAAAATGACTTTATTTTGACCAACCTCGACGTTTTTAAACAAATGTTATTTCAGGCAATTTATTAATGTAAACAAAAGCATAAAATAAAATTGCATATTACCTATTCCTGTCGCACGGAAGGTATTTTATACTCATCATTATTAATGAAACCGCATATAAACATAAACGCTTTCACACTCACAGCCCCACAAGTTCAATGACTTTTGTCGTGGGTGCAGAAAACATTCACATCACACAAACAATCACACCCAGAATCAGAAACACAAATTTACTTTGGGGAAAAAAATGTGATCCCACCAGCTATCGAACCAGATACCCATTGCTTAGATAAGAAAGAAGGCTGACTCAAGCCATCGGGCAATACATCTATACTTCTATACTAATATTATAAAGAGGTAAAGTTTGTTTGTTTGTTTGTTTGTTTGTTTGTTTGTATGTAAAAGGTAATCTCTGAAACTACTGATCCGATTCTGAAAATTCTTTCACCAATAGATAGCTACACTATCACTGAGTGTCATAGGCTATGTTTTGTCGGGATAGAAGTTAGTTATCAGTTCGAAATAATAATATTCGTAAGACAAGTCGGAGAAAAATTTGCTAACTTTCCGCTTTATCGGCGTACGCTGACTAAACGGTAAGACATAGTTGAATACAATGTATGGCAAAAATGTTGGCCTTCATGAGTTTTACAAAAAAGTCCGCGACAGCATATATCTAACATGTATGTATAGCTCAGAAAAAATACTTTACTTTGTTAAAAATCTGAAAAAAAAGCGGCCTATGTTTAGTTGGCTTTTTGAGACATTCAGTATTAATCCTTATCAAAATAAACTATTTCATCGTCTTACGTAGTTCATGTAGATACATTTTGCTTTTTACTGCATATGATTTGGTTAAATAGTCTATGAGAAATCGTGAAATTAGTTTCACGGGAGCCCGCCCGTGAACGGGACGGGTCAGAAATGTACCGCCACGTACTACGAATTCCTGCACATTAAAATATAGCGGCTTCTATTTCGTTGGCTTTTTTTAAGTATTTAATATTAATCCTTATCAAAAAAACCTATTTCATCGGCTTACGTAGTTCAGGTAGATGTAATTTGCTCTTTACTGCACATAATTTGGACCTATATAGTCTAGGAGAAATCGTTAAGTTTATTTGAGGGTGAAAACGGTGGATCACAGAATGGAACAGTTACTGCGTAATCCGGCATACGTCTATGTTTTGAACCGACTAACATAAGAAGGAGGATATAAATTCGACTGTTTTTTTTTGTTTAGTCTTATCATTAAACTTTGAACTGCCTGCTAGCGTAGTTAGGTGGGCGTTTGCCTTTAAAGCACCGGGTTTGATGCCCGGTGGGAACACAGGTGTTTTCCCACGGGAATTTGTGTTTCTGGTTTTGAGTATGTTGTGAATGTTGTGTGAATCTTGGATGTTTACTGCCCCTTGATACAAGTCATTGAACTTAGTGTGGGGTTGTGAATGTGAAAGCGTTTATGGGTATGTTTTTTAATATTTACTACCCGGCCGACGCCGGGCGGGTCGTTCCTGAACTTTGAATTGCTCGCTGGCGTAGATGGGTGCGCGTTCGCCTTCAAAGCAGCGGGTTCGATTACCGGTGGTAATTTACCTAGAAAATTTATCTCCACGAGAAATTTGTGTTCCTGGTTTTGAGTATGTTGTGAATACTTTGTTAATCTTGGATGTTTACGGCCCCCGATACAAGTCATTGAACTTAGGGTGGGGCTGTGAATGTGGAAGTGTGTTTCTTTGCATATTTTTTAACCGGGCGACGCCGGGCGGGTCATCTTTTGAACTATCTACTCGCGTAAATGGGTAGGTACGCGTTTGCCTTCAAAGCAGCGGGATCGATTCGCGGTGGTAACAGAAGTTTTCTCCCTACGGGAAATTTGTGTTCCTGGTTTTTAATATGTTGTGAATCTTGGATGTTTACGGCCCCACGCTACAAGTCACTGAACTTAGTGTGGGGCTGTGAATGTGGAAGTGTTTATGTGTAGATTTTTTAACCGGGCGACGCAGAGTGGGGAATCTTTGAACTTTGAACTACCCACTGGCGTAGATGAGTGCGCGTTCGTCTTTAAAGCAGCGGGTTTGAATCTCGGTGGGAACACAATAACAAAAGTTTATTCCCCACGGGCAGTTTATATTTCTGGTTCTGGGTATGACATGAATGTTGTGTGTGTGTGGTGTTAATTGTTTACGGCCCCACGACACAACTTATAGTACTTTTATAGTGAGGCTGTGAGTGAGAAAGCGTTTATATGTAAGCTTTTGTTTACCCGGGCAACGCCGGGCGGGTCAGCTAGTATTATATATTTGAATACATTTCTTACGAAACATCATGGATTGATTTGTTGACCGCAACGTTGACATTTCCATTGAGGCATGGCGTTTCAAATGTCACCACAAAGTATGACACAAGACGTCACCGGGATTGTGAAATCGGAAGGTGCGTCCGATTGAGAATGTCTTTCTTCACTAAGTTCGTTGCCCGTTACGGGGATGGATAAGCATGGGCTTTAGAACCATCTTTGGCCGCATCGTCTCTTTCCATCAGGTTATACTGGTCAAATGCTGGCCTATCTAGCTATTAAAAACTAAACACGATTTATGAGATAGTAATTTTAGATTAAACGTGTTGTGTCTTAGGGCTTCGCCCGCGTAAATTTAAAAAAACCATCCATTCTAGAAATATTATTAAAAGTCCCATTTTTTACGAAAAAATCTATTGATCACAAAAAAAAACCTAGTGAATTTTACCGACGTTTATAGTTTCCATATTCCACCATTGCAACATGCAAAAATGAAACATTAATACCATCCCGACAACAACAACAACAAATCAAACATCATAAAAATCAGCCGTTCTTGAATTCTTGAGTTATTAATGGTCTTTCTATTTTACACTTTAGACTTGGTTTTATGAGAAGTAAAGTAAGTCTTCTAGGTAAGCATGCTTCATCTTCGGCCGCATCATCACTTTCCATCAGGTGAGATAACGGCCAAATAATTACCTATAGGGCACAAAAAAAAAAGTTTAGCTGTAATGTTTAAAAAAAAATACTCGTCTTATAATTTTATGCATATGCCCTACTAGCTGTGCCTCGCGGCTTCACCCGCTATTATCAAGTTAAAAAGTATCTTATGTGTTAATCCTAGGTATAAGCTATGTTACATTCCAAATGTCGCCTAATCCGTTCAGCGGTTAAAGCGTGAAGAGGGAACAAACATACTTGCACACTTACACACTTGCATACACATTTACACACAAACTTTCGGATTTATAATGTTCGTAGGATTTCGACATTTATGTAGGTCATCGAAATCTCCAAGCTCCAAAAAAGCTTGTCATCATCAGCACAGACAGCCTCGGCAGCTCCGAGGGTCGACAGGCGCCAGGAAGGTCGAACATATTTATCAAAATTGTTCAGAAACGCGGCATCACGCAGTTTTAATCAAGCCTTTATGATTTTTAAATCGATGTCATTATTTCTTTGTTTGGTTGAATGTGAAGGAGTTGAGTGGTTAGCGGTTTAATAAAACGGTTGTATTGGTTTTTGTCGCGAAAGTAAAAAAAACAAAAAGTTTGCTTTTCATAACATAATATAAAACAAAACATAACATAAACGCTTTCACACTAAGTTCTATGACTTGTCGTGGGTGCCGAAAACATTCACATCACACAATCACAACCAGAACCAGAAACTCAAATTTCCCTTGGGGAGAAAACTTTTGCTCACGCCGGGAATCCAACCCAATATTCCTGCTTAAAAGGCTAACGTGAACTGCGTTATCAAAAATTAAAAAAACAGTATCAAAATAAAAAAAATAGCGTTGTTGATTTTGCAATTTTTTCAAAACTTGTAGTATTTGAGAGTTAATGTGTATTAATGGTGGATTATTAACCGTAATTACTTAGTGAACGTGCAATTATGGTTGACACATCTCTAGTTCGCTCGAAGCGTTTTGCTTCTACGTTTATTACTATGTATTCGTAGAGCGGAGTAGAACTCATTGCCTGCGTTTTTGTTACCCGAACGGTACAATCTGGGTGTCTTCAAGTCTAGAGTGAATAGGTACCTTCTAGGCAAGCATGTTCCATCATCGGCCGCATCTTCACTATCCATCTAAGAAATCTAGAATTTAAGAAATCAATGTTCCGTTACAAAGGTTTGAAAATTCCCAGTAACAAAGGTTTCCATGCAAAAGTGTCGGGACCTCATTGTAATTACTAATTACATAAGTATTTGTAGGTAATAACTATTTTGCAATTCACTATCTAAGTATCTAAACCGATATGTTTAACCATTCATCAATATGTAACAACGGTTGCTTGTTCCAGTAACTCCATTTATGACCCATGCATGAATGAATGAATGAATAATTACGTTGAATGGTCAATTCACATAAATATTAAAATATACAACAAAAACATAAAGAGCACGCTATAAGAAATGCATCAACTAATTGATGCAATTAATATGGATATAAATGATACGAGTTTATTAGGCTCACAAGTCAGCCATTGAACGTGTTGAATGAATGAGTGAATAGTTGAATGAACGAAATAAAAGCATTAATGAATTATCTTAGTAACAAGTCAATATACTAATTTAATATAAAAAAGCCCGCGTAAAACTTTAAACAAAATAATATGTCTGACTCATAAATATATTTAAAATCTCCTTTCAATTCCTTCATTTAGATCCTAAATTCGATAGGTTAGGTTAGACTTACGATTTAGCGTCAAAAATCCGCCTATTTTTTTTTTTAACACCTGTATATAAGGACGCTTTGGTTATTAGGATGAATCTAACGATACCACTGTCGAAATCGATCCAGCAGTTTGGAAGTTCTTTAAGTTAAATATAAGTTTGGAAGATCCTTCCTTGGCAGTCGAGTAAAAATATGTTATTTGAATTATTGTTACAAACGAGATCTTGTACTTTGTTTTTTTTTTTATATTGGAGACCCGATTTTAGAATCTTATATGTTATTTGATTAAAATTCTGAAAATTATAACTTATTTATTTGGATATGATTAATAAAATAATAGCCCTATCGAGATGCTAACCTTATCCGCGCAATCGATTTGCTTTGACAGGTGTCAAGTTAATGTCAAATGACAGATTGACAGGTGACAGATGGCGATTGGCGGGATCTGTTGTTACGCGGATAATAATAATAATCTGCTAATTCTTGTAATACTCGAGACTTGAAGTGATAGAAGAAGGATAATAATTGCTGGGTTTTCATTAATGCTATTATTTCATTACAATTTATTACACTTTTAATCGATAACTAAGATTTTGATAAAAGCCTATTTAATCAGTAACTTTTTTTTATATTATTATTTCATGACCATGAATGCATCCTTCAGTCGAAATATTAAACAAATATTAACAATTTCTATTCTTCATAATAAAAGTCTTAGTCACAAGTCACAGTCAAAGTCAAGTAGTCAGTCATAGTCAAGTCATGCCCTAGTAAAGTGGTAGAAACTTTACTAGAACTTCTATTGGAGTTTTGGAGCGAAGGCGAAAATCACGTTTTTCAACTTTGTATGACTTGCCTACACTTATGCACATTTACTAAGTATTAACGGTTAATAATCCACCATTATTACACATTAACACTCGAAGAATCACAGGTTTTGGAAAATTACACAAAATCAACAACGCCATTTTTTCACTTTCGCGGCAAAACTCTCCAATCAGTAACTTAAAGTTGGGTATTGCCGCAACCGTGAAAAAAATGTTGTAGTCGAGGTTGTATTACTTTCCAAAACTTCGCGTTTCTTCGAGAATCCTACTAATAATATAAATCTGAAAGTTTGTTTGTAAGTGTGTAAATGTGTAAGTATGTTTATTCCCTCTTCACGCTTTAACTGCTGAACGGATTTGAATGAAATTTGGAATGTACATAGCTTATTCCTAGGATTAACACATAGGCTACTTTTTGTTTTGATTTCAGCGGGCGAAGCCGCGGGGCACGGCTATTTAATGTATAATAATGGTGGATTATTAATCGTTAATAGTGAACCTCCATTCGCAGGTAAATCATAAAAATTAGTAAAAATAAAATTTTCTTTTTTGCTCCAAAGCTCCATCAAAAACTCTAGTTAGTAGTAGAGAGTTTACTTCATTAATTTTTTTAGGGCATGATTTGAATATGACTAATCCTTGACTCTTTTACTTGACTGTGACTCGTGACTAGGACTATATTTTTTTTTATGTACTATAGGCAAGCATTTGACCACAATCTCACCTGATAGAAAGCGATGATATTTTATGAAATTATGTATTAGAATTGAAATATGTTATCACTTAACACTGCCATATGCATATAGATTGCGGAGCCAAAATAATAAAAAATACTTATCGTAAAATTACCAAATTAAGTTTTAATATAATTTAAACGTAAGGAAGGCTTAAAAAAATACCGACTTCACCGCTTTATCCTCTGGTTTTTTTTTCTTGAATGCTGGATAGGCAAGTATTTTACCACAATCTCACCTGATGAAAGTGAAGATGCGGCAGAAGATGTAATATGCTTGCTTAGATGTTACCTAATCACTCTAGACACCCAGATTGTACCGCTCAGGAAACAAAAACGTAGGCAATGAGTTCCACTCCCTCGCTGTACGGATACGCATTATTGAGGATAACTCAAAAAGAAAGTGCCTAACAATGTTTATAGCTCCGGAATTTCACTTTTGAAGCACCTTATCAATTAATCACACCTTATACAGCTATCAGTAGTAGTATTGCTTATCTTATCATCCCGTCACTGCCGTTGCGACATCGTTGGCGCCTGCGCAGGCGCCTCTCATACAATATTAATGAAAGATATATTACCGGATGATTGAATCCGATGAAACTTGAACGTCTAGATTGTATAAGATAAGCTTACTAGTCATAAATACATTTATTAAGTAAGGTATTCAATATATCGAATAATTATAGAGAGATGAGGTGGTAGAGATTATTCTCGCTATTAATGATATGGCCGCATGTTGTGATATGTGTATAAGCTTGATTGTTACCTTATTTTTCTCATCTTATGAAGTAGATCAATACAGTATTCTCTATCTATCTATCTACATATCAAGTTTTTAGAGAAAGGTTATAATTATAATTATAATTTATAAGTAGAACGGTTTTAACCATAACCGTTCTCATTTATTATTATTTTACCTCTGATAGGCTGGCGTTTGTCTACCATCTTACCTGTTGGTAAGTGGTGTAGTCGAGGGTTGTACACATTACTCTAGAATGACTAGGATAGCAGCCACAACACCATCAACTTAGTGGCGTACCCACGACATGATTTCTAAATATATTTAATATTAATTAATTAATACCGCTGTTCCAGATCAAACTCTTACATGACCGGCCTTAAGGGTTCAAACCTCGTGTTTTTGCATCTCCCAAATCTAACAGTCATCTGGTTCATTTTTTGCACCAATGTATCAGTAACGGTCGTGAACCCACCGGGGTTCACTCCGGGTCATCCACCTTTGTGCCAGTGCAAAAAATGCGCTCAGCGCGAGAAAAGGCGGGCATGAGGGTTAAATTTTTCAGATGAAATATATTATTATCAGTGAAATTTTTTAATAGGCCTTTAGTTTAATAGATATTTCTCATATGCATGTACCTAAGTTGTTAGTTTTATATTAAATAAAAAATAAACTGAAATAACAGTCAATTGTTTTATTTTTGGTTATGCGTGTTTGATATTTGAAAGGCCGGCTTAGCTAGGTGTGCGTTCGTACAAGATTTTTCCCCACGGAAAATTTGTGTCTCGTTCATGTTGTGATTGTGTGTGTTGTGAGTGTTTGTGTCGCAAGTCATCGAAGTTATTTCGGAGCTGTGAGTGTTATGCGTTTATTATATATTTCTTAAATTAATTTAAATTCTCGTATTTGCCCGGACGTATGATAGGTGTTAGCGAAGCCGTAACCAATGCTAAAAGGCATTTTGGAATAATAGTAACTATTACTTACAGTCACTGCCTACTCTTATTAATGATATAGGGGTCAATGACCTGGAATTCCGGGTAGTACATACCTGAAACAACAAAAAAAAACAAGTAAGTATTTAATTTCATTTAATAAGTCACTTAAGTCTTTCACTTAAATCACTTTAAGAGACACAAATCATCAAAATCGGTTTACCCAGAATGAAGTTATGAGGTAACACATAAAAAACAGTCTTTCTGAGAGCCTCCTTCTGCTTTTTGAAGTCGGTTAAAAATGGCTTCTCTATTAAACGAAAAAAAGCCGTGGTACAACAACTACTAGTACAACAGCTGTCGAGTACACTATACAATACAATAATGACAGCTATATTACGTGGTCTAATGCGCACACGCCGATTTTATGACGAAAAGAAATAACATACAGAAACACCTAATATTAATAAATAACAGTTATATCGTGTTAATTGTGATTGTTCAATATAATGTGTTATAATGATTAACATTATGTACTTACATATAATTAATTACCTAATTGCAAGTACATATCAACATGTTATTTACTTATTCGCAAGAAACTGTGATTATTAAGTATTTATGTTCAGGAAAAGTGATTTTAATATGCGTCCATAACAATGAAGGAAAATAATAATAATATATAATATACCAGTTATTTGTAACTGGTGTTTTGTTATAAATTATAACTTAGCAGTGTTTCTTTACATGACAATAACATAAACAACCAACGATTTCACACTCACAGCCACAAATTAAGTTCGATGAATTGTGTCATGGGTGCTGGAAACTAAAATCACACACCCAATTACACCCAGAACCACACCCAATACCTGCTGGTTGGAGAGCTATGCACATTCGAAATCTCGTCCAAATCTGTTTGGTTAATTATTCAGGCCGATTAAAGGTATCCGAGATAGCTTAGCGACTGTTTTCTTACCACTCTCGCCCAGCGCCGACTCCTTCTTTTCTTTTTTTTATGCTGGATAGGCAAGCATTTGTCCACTATCTCACTTGATGGAAAGTGACGATGCGGCCGAAGATGTAACAGTATAAAAATACCCTCCGAAGCACGGTAACGCTCAGTTGAAAATCTCATTAAACACTCACCCATCCAAGCAATGTTAATATGAATCTTGGGCAAGCTCTATCGTCAACCGCATCATCGCTTACCATCAGGTGAGATAGTGGTTAAACGTTTGCCTATCTTGAATTAAAAAAAAAAATTTTCAAGATAGGCAAACGTTTTCTTTTTAAATCAAATTTTCCGCCCAGCTTACTGAACATTACCTGTTACAATCGACAAGGCGGACCGCGCTAAGAGTGTTACTAGGTCATCAGTAGCGCGTATAAGTAGTTAGATGTCTGGCAGCTAGGCATGTCAAATTGGCCTCTCAGCGTAGGCCATAAACGTCGTAATGGCCCACAATGGCCGGGTTTACGGCCTCGTAACTGTACCGGCATTGTTTTGTTCAGTAACAAGATTAAATCTCATTTAAGTTGTTTCACGTGTGCGGTGTATTATTCTCTTGCTGGTTATTGTTTTTTTTATGCCAGATAGGCTAGCATTTGGCCGCTATCTCACCTGATGGAAAGTGACGAAGCTGCCGAAGATGTAGCATGCTTACCTAGAAGGTATAAAAAAAGAACACTTTCACACTCACAGCCCTACACGAAGTTCGGCTTGTGTCGTGGGTGCCGAAAACATTCACATCACACACACAATCACAATCAGAGCTAGAAACAAATTTTCCTTGCAGAGAAAACTTGTGTTCCCGCCGGGAATCGAACCCGATACCCCTGATGGGAGACGAACGCTCACCTAACTAAGCCAATGGGCGGGGTTTCTCCCAGAGTTTTCTCCCCAAGGGTCATTTGTGTTACTGGTTCTGGTTATGATTGTGTGTGTGATGTGAACGTTTTCGGCACCCACGACACAAGTCATCAATATGTCATCGAAATAAACGATGTTTTTTTTCTTTTAAGTGATTCTTTTTTTTGTGTTGTCGGACGATTTTTTTCTTAAGTTTGTTATTATTATTTGTTACAAGTCATTTATGTTTTATTGGTTTATTAAAACAATCCAATAAATAACTTAAACGTAAAAACTCGTTAAAACTATGAATAAAAGAATTATGGTATTAATTTGACCCCCTGTTGGGTTTATTCAATGTTGAAAAATATTCGGGTACCTTTTTATCATTTTTTCCTTTGAAGCAGGAGCCGAAATCTTTTTTATAATTTTTTTTTATAATTTATGCGTTGTTGTGTTATAAACAGTTACGTTGATTAGTTTTATGTTACGAATCACACTATCACATTTATATTATAAATCCGAAAGTTTGTAAGTAATGTACGTATGTTTGTTTTCTCTTCACGCTGTAACGGCTGAACGGATTTGGATGAAATTTGGAATATACTACAAGGCTTATATCTAGGATTAACAAATAGGCTACTTTTTAACTTGATAATCGCGAAAGTCGCGGGGCACAGCTAGTTTAGTAGTGTTCAGGTGAGATATCAGCTGTAATTTTGCGAATCTGGCATTAGAGTCATTAACATTCATGAGTGCCTCTTTGGGGCCCGTGTGAATAAACAATTTTGATTTTGATTTAGATAGTGGTCAAATATTTTCCTATCCTGAATAAAAAAAATATTATAGGAGTATATTCAGGATATGTCGTTTATTAGTGTAGCGGTAGTTGGCAAAATGGGTTTAGAGGAGTCATTCTCGCTTTTGGCAACTTGCATCGAAACCGTTTCGCATTGACGACTCAGTTGGCGCAGTGGACAGGTGTCCGCCCTCAGCGCCGCGGGTCCTGGGTTCGATTCCCGGGAGGAGCATAAGTTTTCTCCCAAAAGATTTGTGTATCTGGTTCTGGTTGTGATTGTGTGTGTAATGTGAATGTTTCCGGCACACACGACACAAGTCATCGAACTTAGTGTAGGGCTGTGAGTGATAAAGCGTTTATGTTTATTGTAAGTGTTGGTTTTGTCAACTAAAGTTAAACAATAAGCATCCGGATCTTAGATAACTGGATAGTCTGGTTGTCAACCATTCATAGACACATGATTGTTATCAGTGCTATGCGGATGTTTTGAACAAAGCCTGCAGTTGCAGTCGGTAAGGCCAAGAACAATGTCTAGAGCCTAACCCTCTAAACTTGGTAGGTTGTGAGCACTAAAAATCTAAATGGCCGGAAAATTATTGTTTTACTATTTTTTAAACGCAAGCTATTTTTTAAAAAACCAACTTCATCGCTTACATTTCGGTTTTGGCTTGACCGATTTCAATAAAAATTATATGGAACCACCTCTGAAGTATACTCAAACAATAAAAATCGAATGTATGTTTTTTTTTCGCGATATAAAAAATAATCGATTTTGATGATTTTTTAGATATCGCGTAACATACATACAAAAAAGCACAATCGCATGAGAACATCCTTTTTTGAAGCCGGTTGAAAATAGCGAATAACCTTACTACTTAACCTTTTAAATTTTTATGTCGGGTTAAAAGTAAAATCGACCTTTTTTTTGTTTGAAAGATGTAGCTTTCTAATTGGTCCTATTTAAATTTGATCAAGATTTGATCAGTAGCTCTTGAAATATCGTCAATAATGCGTGTTTAGTCCATATAATCTGATCAAAGTTCCGAAGATAAAGCGGTGAAGTCGGTTTTTTTAAGCTTTGCTTACGTTTAATTACTTTAATAGCGGCGATATAGGTAAAAATACATATTTCAGTCATTTCGAAAAATACAAGATCTCTTCAGCTCAGAGTGCCGCTAAGAATACTTGGGTTCAACTTTCATTGAAATATAAAAGCACACATTATAATGAAAGCCAGCCATTCCACTATGAAGAATACAAAGAGGTGCGAGCTGTATATGACACCTCTGATCGTTTCCATAATGGTGTACGGTGGTGTGATGGCCATCATTGGACTTGGAGGCGCGAACAGTGAAAGTTTTACTTGGAGAATCGATTTTCTAAGTAATAATTCGAACGCAAGCAAAGCTTAAAAAACCATCACCGCTTATATTTTGAAAATGCGCTAAATCAATTTCGATAAAACTTATATGGGACCACCTCTAAAGATCTACCAAACAAAAAAAGAATTATCAAAATCGATTCACAATTGGCGCAATGATCGCGTAACGTACGTATGCATTGTATTTGTTTGGTAAACACGCTCAACCTATAAAAACTAGATCTCAGGGATAACTGCTGCTTCTTAATTTTTAGTTATTTTAAATAAGCCTAATAGATTTATATGAAACTAGCTAACCCGCCCCGGATTCGTCCGAGTATTCTGATAAAACATCTTTTCTCAGCTATCGTCTAGTCCCTAACGACCTAGCTGCCAAATTTCAGCTTGATAGTTCAAGTATAGTATTCGTTATTCTTTATTGTAACCGAAGCACAGAAAACTTGCCTACTCTACAGAGGAGGCATATCCTATTTGCGTAACATGACAAAAGCACTCACACATTGAATAAATACGCTGACAAACAAACAACACCAAATTCACCCATTACCGTTACAACACTTTTATCGCAAGAACACCATCAATCATACTTCACGTAATGCGCCACAAGCAAATAAAAAGAAGCCATCAATATACTAAATGATATTTTTATCAAATGTCGTGTGTATAGTACACTAATCCCTAACAAAAGTTGATATATGCGCCCGCGCAGACGCCCGACCATCCCCGTCTTTTTGTCTCCATCACGTAGGCGTGTCCGTTTTTATTATGTTCCTTGTAATGGCCCTTGTGAACTGATAAAACAGTAAGGGAAGTTTAGATGTCTCATTCAACTTACGCACACTGGCTTGCTTCGCAACCAGTCTTAATATATTACCGACATGTGTTTATATATTTTGAAGCTCCTTCATTTGAATTCTTTTTATCATTATTTCATTTTGTTTTAAAATTGAGATCGCTACAGCTAATTGAATGTTGGCTAATTATGATCAATGCGAAGAATGCATTGTGGCAAACAGCACAAGCGCTTTCTGGCGACTGCAAAATATAGATAATCTCAGGTTAGGATAACTTATGTCTTAGAGAAGTACATTTTTAATTAAGTTCCCGCCGGGAATCGCACCCGATACCACTGCTTAGAAGGCGAACGCTCACCCAACTGAGCCAACGGGCAGTTCATCTGACATTAAAGTTAAACTTACTTAATTTTCATGAGTGCTCTATGGGAGCCATAATGAATAAACAATTTCAAATTTGGAATTTTATTCCAGACACAACTTATATCCATGTAAAATTTTCTCTATTATCGTAAAGCATAAAAAAATTACATTACATCAGTACAAGGACAAAAATAATGAAGCTTTATTCATAGGGAGGCACTGTTTGGTAATGATGATCAATATTAAATTCTGATTTATTATAAAGTATGTTTTTGCATATTTAATCTCAGTGCACCTGTTCATTTCTCAGTAAGTCAGTAACATGAAACAAACTCTCAGTAGTTTGATTTGTCTTGAGCATTTTTGCAATATTTGACTGGGTCTCGCGGATTCACCCGTGTTCATGATGAAGTATAAGGATAATATTTTTTTATCCTTCTCCATGATCGAAACTCTGCTCTGTTTTGTTCTGTTTTATTTTTCGGTGCAAAATACAGCAAATATCCAAACAGATTTTTACACTAGTTTTTTTTTAAATATAGTTACTATTAGTGCGTTTTTGTATGACATATATGTATGATAGCAAAACACTTCCGCGCGGTAAAAATAAATATTCCCATACAGGAAGGACCACTTGTTTTACTGTTTATACTGCGCCACAACCAAGGAGCAGATAACAGTGACAGGCAGAAGGGTCCTATTGTCTTATAGGTTTTATTTATCGTTTTCCGTTGTAATTTGAAAGTCGAATTCGTTTTTTATGTCTACCGGCGATAATAGAGGACCCTTTCTTGTGATAGGGTAATTTGTTACAGTTCGTTTTCGAGAAAGAAAGAGATGGCGTTATAGATGGTTCAACTGCTTTCATATGGTCGGACCACAGGCAATTTATGTAGCCCAAGGTACTAGACTAGCAGCGCTATAGATACTTAAGCCTTCTTTAGTTTTTTAAATGTTTTTTGTGGTAATCTAAATATATATAACTCAAAGGTGACTGACTGACTGACATAGTGATCTATCAACGCACAGCCCAAACCACTGGACGGATCGGGCTGAAATTTGGCATGCAGGTAGATGTTATGACGTAGGCATCCGCTAAGAAAGGATTTTGATTAATTCTACCCCCAAAGGGGATAAAATGGGGGATCTATACCTAATTAATAATAATACTTCTTAACGCGAGCGAAGCCGCGGGCAAAAGCTAGTTTTAATATAATTCAGATCACGATAGGTTCTGGAACAGACGTTCCTAATATATAAATGTTTGTGATTGTATACCTTTTCGTATCACATCAATACCTGATAATAACAACCTAATCGCAATTAAAAAAAAACAGATCAATATAGATAGAAGTGAGAAGAACTTTTGTATTACAGGGAAACATTTTAATTATTAATCACAGTGTTTACCCCCACTACTTTTCGTCACACAAATGGGTTGCGGATCAGAATTTCAAAGGCCTCCCATAAGAAGTTTCACTTAAAAAAAAATGTTTTTACAATGAAAGAAAGACGATCTAAGCACAAGAGACATCTGCATTCAACCATTTTCAATTTTAACATAAAATCTTGCAATGAAATATCTGCTCAAGCAATATTAAGTCGACGTAAAAACACGCTTTTCTTGTCTTGATAATGATAACCATTGGTGGAAGTAATTCACCTGCTCTTTAACATAAGTACCTGTTTAATTCCTTCACACGAGACTAAACGTAAATCAAACGTGTTCTTTTGAACGCAAGAAGTCTGCATTCTCGCGCGTTGCCAACAAGCCTGTCAGGTTTGCAATCATTTGGAGATGATTAAAATACACATCAAACTCTGCAACATTGTTACACATTGCCTACCATTTGAATTCCATCCCTATAACAAACAAAATACGACACAAAATTAGAAAGATATCTCTTTAAAACAAGCCGTCTCTAACGCGTATCCAATGCATATCAAGTTTATACAGTCAGTACTTGAGCATTGCGTACAATTTATGCACAGCTTTGATTGAAAACTGTACGGCGTCATACACGGATACATAATTACCACATGGACAATGTTATGAGAAAGACAAAGAGTATTAACTGTACACGCAACTTGCATAATAATTTTGTCATGAGTCCGACTCACTGACTGCTCTCACTTCAACTGGACACTACCATCGTGCTGAGGCACGTGCGTACCGGTGCACACATACAAGCAGCGTTTGGTACCACTCTATGAAGATAACATACTTATTTATTTCTACTATAACACTACTCTGTTGTGGGACAAAGATTGAGTAAGTGATGCTAAGATGGTTTAGACATGTAGAGAGAATGGACAAAATTAGATTGACGAAGCAGATTTATAAGGAGAGTAAATGGGCAACTTGGTCAGAGTCGATCTAGGGGAACAATTCTCGACCAGTACGAAAAAGTTTTAAGGAAAGGCAACCAATGTGCATGTATGGGTGGTACCGTGGGTCCTGGGTTCGATTCCCGGCAGGAGCACAAATTCCTTCCCAAGGGATATTTGTGCTTCTGGTTCTGGGTGTAATGTGTGTGTGATGTGAATGTTTCCGGCACCCACGATACTAGTCTTTGAACTTAGTGTGGGGCTGTGAGTGTGAAAAAAAGACTCATGAATGTGGGAGAAGCGAAAGATGTGTGTCAGGATCGTAGCAGGTGGAGATATGTGGCCTCTGCCTACCCCAATGGGAAAAAGGCGTATATGTATCTATGTGTGTAATACTCTGTTGTGAGCCGCAGAGTATTAGAAGTCCTACACCGTGGTTGTTTGGATAGATAATATATTATACTTTAGCATTGTATGTTCTAGGATGTGGTCCTCATTAAACAGAGGAAAAGAATAGAACGGCGTATGTTAATTTCGTCACTACAACTCTTCTTATACCTTGGTTTTGATAATATCTCCCGTCTTTTTTCCCCGAACGGCATAATCTGGGAGTCTTCAATTCACAAGTGAACAAGTATCTTCTATGCAAACGTGCACCATCATCGACCGCACCTTCACTTTCTGTCTGGTGAGATACAAATGCCTGAACCAACTGTAATGAAATTTGTTATGAACTTAATTAACACATAGGCTAATTTTTATACCGAAATTCACGTGGATCCGGGGCTTACGCGGTTAAAACCGCGGGTCGCAGCAAGTTGTATATCAAGTTTATTTTATACTTCCATGGAATTAAGAAACATTATATAAACTCGTTATTACATTCAAATCAAAATGTATTTTTTTTTCCTTAGTTTTGGCTTCGCAATCTTATGCATTTAGCCAGTGTCAAGTGATAATATATTTCAAGTGTATTTCATATTATAGGTCCTAGTCACAAGTCACAGTCAAAGTCAAGTAAAAGAGTCAAGGTCCAGTCGTAGTCAAGTCATGCCCTAGTAAAGTGGTAGAAACTTTACTAGAACTTCTATTGGAGTTTTGGAGCGAAGGTGAAAATCACGTTTTTCAACTTTGTATGATTTGCCTACACTTATGCACGTTCACTAAGTATTAACGGTTAATAATCCACCATTATCACACATTATTTATTTGTCAGAGTATGGTAAGTAATTATCTAATAGTAGGACATAGTATTCGTTTCACATACTCTACCGTTTCCGGTGTACAAATATTTAAATGTAGACATCAAATAAGTAACATTACAAATAATCGTATTAATTTTGGAATATTGAATGAAAATTAGTATATTAGTCAAAATATCATGTCAATAGAGAATATAATATATATATTAAGGTGAGATGTCAAATAAGTAAGTAAAATTAATAATTAAGAATGTCAGTTGAATGTATAAAATTTAAATAGTATATTACCAATTATCATGTCATTCCAATGTGTCATCCATAAATTCTTTCACTGTATAATAACATTTGTTTATTATTAATTTAAATAACAATAATTTCTATGTATTATTGATGTTGCGAAATATTCTGTAATTCACCTTATATAATTATATTTAAATTTAATTTGTTAGCTAAATTACATCTTGTATCCAGTCATATCTTTATGTATTTAATTTCGCTTAGTTAATGGCAAATTAGCATTTTCAGTACATAAAAACAATATATAATACAAGAATTTAAATAAATTGGCATATAAATTGGAAAATTATGACGTAAACAAATCGATTGTGTACGCAAAGGAGGTATCATTTTATAGTAGAAAGTTTTAATCTCATTTTAATATTTTCCTTATTATAGGTCCTACATAGGGCAGATATATCTGAATATATCAAGAGATAGAGGAACAATTTGAAATATTTCTATATATATTCTGAAATAAGAAAGTAATCTTCACGTAATCACACTCACAGCCCCACATTCAGCTCTAAAGACTTGTAGAGATTATCGTGGGTGCCGGAATCATGTACATATCACACACACTTTGAACTGCCCGTTGGCTTAATTGGGTGGCGTTCGCCTTCTAAGCAGGGGTATCGGGTTCGATTCCCAGCGGGAACACAAGTTTTCTCCCCAAGGAAAATTTGTGTTTCTGGTTCTGGTTGTGATTATGTGTGTGATGTGAATGTTTCCGGCACCCACGACACAAGTCATTGAACTTAGTGTGGGGCTGTGAGTGTGAAAGCGTTTATGTTATGTTTTACGTTTACACCATCACACCTAGAACCAGAAGCATAAAATAAATGTACCTTGAGAAGGTCTTTCGGTCTTATAACATGGCTACACTAAAATAACTAGTCGTTCGCTCCGAACTAGGTCCTCGCATATATTTTGCCTCGCGCCTAAATTGGTATATACTCGAACAAATTTAACAATTTATTTACAACATTGCACAAATCAATCGTGGCCGGTATGACAATGGCCAATTTGGTCGGCGGGCGAATGCACGATTCTCGAATTTAATACTGAATAAACTTCCCACAACGGTACCCGGCAATGAGGTGTTTTCCCACAATTTCAATTGGGAACGGTAAACAGTATAATTGTGTTCACATTTTCGTGTTGCTGTTAAATTATTATTATTAATTTTAGATGTATCTGAGACATCTTTGGAAGCTCTGCGATATTACTAATCGATAGATCATTCATACATAGTGCATACATAAATAATGATTTGTGGAAAACGTAAAAAATTGCAACAAACCAATTAGATTTTTTTACAAACTCTTTCACACTCACAGCCTCACACTAAGTTCGATAACTTGTGTCGTGGGTGCCGGAAAGATTTACATCACACAGACAGTCACATCCAGAACCTGAAGCACAATTAATGTCCGCTGGGAAGGGATATACTTTTTGTTTTTTGTACTGTAAGTTGGGTGAGCGTTCGCCTTCTAAACAGGGGTATCGGGTTCGATTCCCGGCGGGAACACAAGTTTTCTCCCCAAGGAAAATTTGTGTTTCTGGTTCTGGTTGTGATTGTGTGTGTGATGTGAATGTTTCCGGCACCCACGACACAAGTTATTGAACTTTGTGTAGGGCTGTGAGTGTGAAAGCGTTTAAAGCGTTTTAAATGTGTAATAATAATGCAAGGTGGATAATATTTACCGTCAATACTTTTTGAACATACATGAGTGTAGGCAAATCATACAAAGTAGAAAAACGTGATTTTCGCTTTCGCTCCAAAACTCTAATAGAAGTTCTAGTAATGTTTCCACTACTTTACTAGGGCATGACTTGACTATGACTGGACCTTGACTATTTTACTTAACTGTGACTTGTGACTTATTATGAAACTAGCTTTTGCGCGCGGCTTCGCTCGCGTTAAAAGTATTATTTTGAAATTGACAAAGTTTTATACAAACTTTCATCCCCTATTTTTTCCTCTTGGGGGTAGAATTAATCAAAATCCTTTCATAGCGGATGCCTACGTCATAACATCTACCTGCATGCCAAATTTCAGCCCGATACGTCCAGTGGTTTGGGCTGTGCGTTGATAGATCACTATGTCAGTCAGTCAGTCAGTCACCTTTGAGTTATATATATTTAGATAGAAAGAAGATTATGAAATACACTTAAAATATTTCATTCCTTGACACTGCCTAAATGCAAAAGATAGCGGAGCCAAAATTAAAAGACAAAAAAAACCACGACAGTACATTAAAAAAAAACTAGTAGGCATTTTACATAAGGTAACTCCTACTCAAGAACAAAGTGTCCTATGACAAAAGCTCAGTGTGAATTCCCCACTCCTTACTCACGTAGTAACAAAGGAACACAAGACGTCGAGTGAAAAGGGCAACAGTGATTTAGTGCTCATTCTAGCCTGGTCTAGACCATAACAGGCGTGTGAATGAGACTGTCCGAGTGTCCGAGTTGTTAAGCAATCAATTTAGAAGTGACGTGACAATTACAATGTAAGGTTGTAAATGATAACAAATTATAGGTTGCTTGCGGTTTTGATCGTTGCGATCAGCATTTTATTTTAAATGTTGTCTCCGCAATCTTGTAGATTTAGACAGGGTCAAGTAATTAATTATTTACAAGGATGCATGGTGGCAAATTGCACAAATGCTTTCTAGCGACTACATAATATAGATATACCTAGGTTAATATAATTATGTATTAGTGTTTAAGAATTATTTTAAAATATGAATGATAAAATGCGCCGCCGAGTTTCTTGCCAGGTTCTTCTCGAGATGGCTGTAATTTTGCGAATCTGGCAGTAGAGTCATTAACTTTTATGAGTGCCTCTTTGGGGCCCGTGAATATTTTTCAAGTATGATGAGTCACAATTCATGTTGTTCAAAAACGTCATAGTCAAGTCATGTAGCTGTTAAGTGGTAGAGACTACTAAAACTTCTATTAGGTTTTTAAAGCGAAACCGAAAATCAGGCTTTTCATCTTTGTATGATTTGCCAACACTCATGCGCATTCCTGAACTATAAATAGTTAATAATCCACCATTATTACACATTAACACTCGAAAAATCACATGTTTTGGAAAATAATATATGAGCAAAATATTATTTATTTAAATGCGAAATTTTGTGTGTGTGTGAATGTTTGTTACCACGTATCTCCGTAACTACTAAACCGATTTTAATGGAATTTGGAATGTAGGTATACTCTGGATTAGGACATAGGCTTTAAACATCATCATCCTCAGCGGGCGAAGCCGCGGGGCTCAACTAGAAAGTTATAGTAGTATTTGTAACAGTACAGTCTAAAAAGTCTGTTATCTTACGCAATACCGATTTATTTAAAAAATAACCAATAGCAAATTAGAATGGTTTGTAATTAAACCATTAACAAAGTAGTAAAAGTAATTAACAGACATGGCAGCATCCCAATTTGCAGTTAGATTACATGATCAGTTATCACAACACCGCCACTAATAACAGTACAATTTGAGTAAATATTATTTAAATCATTTTTAAATAAACCTGTAATGACCTATTTTTGTTCAGATACGTATATTTATAATAGTTGTTCGCCCCGAACTGATCTCGCAACTACGTTTTGCATAATAGACAAAATCTTTTGTGGTTATCTGCTTGCTTACATATTTTTTTCTTTATAATAATTGTTTGATTTTTGTATTTACAACTAATCTACAGATAAAAAAAACAGGGTGTGTCGTAAAGACTCGCAAGTATTTACCTTACACAAAAAGGTTGCGGATCAAAATTTCAAAGTTCTCCCATAACGCTTTCACACTAACAGCCCCACATTAAGTTCGCTGACTTGTGTTGTAGGTGCCGGAAACATTCACATCACACACACATTACACCCAGAACCAGCACAAACATCCCTTGGGAAGGAATTTGTGCTCCTGCCGGGAATCTATTATATACTCAGGATCCACGGCGCAGAGGGCGGAGACCTGGTTCACTGCGCCAACTGGGTTGTCAAATAGCCGTATCTATATATACCACTATAATATAAAGAACGTTAACCAAGATGACGTTAATGACAAAGATGATACAATATAAAATATAAACTGCAATTTACGAAATGCCAGAAAGAAACATAACTCAAAATCGATAATGGGTACACGCTTAAGGATCGAGAACAATAAAATATGTCATTCTTCGACGTAAAGCACCCGAGAACGTATCTTACTTACATAATACGTCAATCTCGAAATGATTAATACATACGACTTACTCATCTTAAGATTAAGCTCGAACAAGAGCTGGTTAATTAAACATGATATTTAATCAAGGTAATGAATCGAGGAAATGTGATGACAAATGTAACAGGTTTCACAACTCTATATCAAAGGTCATAAGGTTGACTTTAAAAGATGGTTAATGATAGCTTCGAAATTATGAAAGCTCATAGAATTTGTGAAATTTCGATATTTTGTTTAATAAACGATGTTCAATCTAATGAGATATAAGTGGGTCGGGTCTAAGTATCAGTCAATAATAAGCATTCATGGTTGATACTTCATGACGTAAACAACAAGACAAACTGGCAAACGTCATCCATTTATGGTTGACATACCTCCGGTTCGCTCGAAGGGTTTTGCTTCTTCATTTGTCATCCGTACTGCGAAGGAGTGGAATTTATTGCCCGCGTCTTTCTTCCCTGAGCGGTATAATCTGAGACTCTTCAAGTCAAGAGTGAATAGGTATCTTCTAGGCAAGCATGCTACATCTTCGGCCGCAGCATCACTTTCTATCAGGTGAGATAGTGGTGAAATGCTTGCCTATCGAGTATAATAGTTTATCGGATACATTTCGGAGAATGTGCCAAGGAATTACACGATCTAGTTCCCCCATCCCCATTCTACCATCGAATAAGCAAGCAATCTGCTAATCGACACCGGTATATGGTAGATATTCCACAATTACGAACAAAGCGTTTTGCTTCTACATTTATTATGCGAACCGCAAAGGAGTGGAACACTTTGCCTGAGTCGGTGTTTTCTGATGAGTACAATATGGGAGTCTTCAAGTCGCAAGTGAATAGGTATCTTCTAGGCAAGTTTGCTCCATCGTTGACCACATCATCCCTTACCATCAGGAGAGATAGTGGTCAAACGCTTGTCTATACTGAATAAAAAAATAAAAAAAAAGTCATAAAGAAAATATTTATCATAAAGCATAGAGAAACAACAGAACAAATAGCTCCTGAGCTATTTGTCCTTTTGTTTCTTTATGCTTTTACCCCTTTTTAACCCCCGACGAGTAAGAGGGATGTGTGTATCTTGTGTTTCTGTCTGTGGCATTATTGTAACCAATTCTTTATAGAAACTGACAACTTGCATCCATGTATGACTCTTGCACACCATTTTCATGGTAGATTGTATGATTCTTTAGTATTGTACAGTACCTTAATAATGCACTACAATAAATTATTTACGATATAAATGATTTACAATCGTAGCTCCCAAAAGGCTGGACCGATTTCAATTCAGTTGTTTTTTGTTTAGAAGGTGACTTAAATCGAGAGTGTTCCGGTGAAAATCGGTGCAGCCATTTTCCAGATAAACTCAGTGGTTATATCAAAATTTTGATTTTTCCACTTGTGCAATTGAGAGACGAGACGAAATACTTAGATACACACTACAAAGTTATTAATAAAACCCATCTTCTTCGTCGCGAAGTTATAAAAGTACTCTAAAGGAAAAGCTCAGCGAATCGTAAATATCAAAACCATCCATCACAATGAACAATTATCTCAATTATGCACATATAAGGTTTAAAGAGACAAACGCAAGTTATACAATTTTAAGTAACCGTGAGTGAGACTTTGTAACCTTAAGTAACCGTGATTGGTGAAACTCAATTAAATTTAAGGCCGATGGAGGCCGCTGCGGTCGCGACCTTTGTGTTCAACTTGTTTTCTTGTATAGGGGGAAAATGTCTTGCACTTTTTTTCCTTCTCAGGGGTGAAGGAAAGGGGAGTGTGGGGCTCGAGCCCACTTAAACCCCCCCCCGTGAGCAGTCCCTCGACGGGGTGGGGCAAGATAGGTTCACGCTAGTAGTCACTATCTTGCCCCGGCGGAAGGCCCTGATACAATTCGGGCCACTGCACCCATGGAGGGGTGACCTTGCTCACCAAGGCCACCCCCCAGACCGTGCAGGCCGGTGGAGAGCCCCCTGGCTCTCCAGTAGTGACCCCACTACAGAGGAGTACTTTGCTATACTACCAAATTGTTATTTTCCAACATAGATTGAAAGAATACGGTTTCGTACTCTACTTGCCATGCTCTTTTCAACTTCACTCCACATGGGGCATAAAATTAAATTTTTTGCCTCCACTTACAAGCAATCCATGCTTGCCCCCTTTAATTTTAAATTTACATAATTTTAATTGCGTTTTGGCTATGGACTTTATGGCTATGGCTTTACATACTCTCTGACAATTTAGACGTTATTCGCTTAGGTTAGACGCTAAATGCCCCTGACAGACGTACGGACTGACGAAGTGCTGAACTACCCAAGTAAACCCAGAGCTTACATGCACTCGCCTGCTGGCAAGCTGCGCGGCCATCTAGTGACATCAGCAGTACTACCAGACAATGTGAATACTCCACCTAAAACTGCAATTCACATTAACTGCACTCCTTACTCTGGTCCTGTTAGCATAGTCCTGGTCTTCGACTATTTGAAAAAATGGCACTACTCCAGGCGAGTTTGCAAAGACTATCAACTCATTTGTTGTAATTCTCCGGAGATGTTATAATACCTTCCTGCGGAGCTATTTCCCAGCGGGAATTGCTTCATCCGCCGCCGGGGGCGACTACTAGGAATTCAGGCTACCCCGAAACAAAATATTTTCTCTATACACACTATACACAATAATATTGCGCTCACTAATCTCTGTTTTTAGTACATTTAGTACATTAACATCACTTTCTTCGTCCAACATTCAAGCCATACATCAACACTTCTTGCGAGATTCAAGCTGACACCGGAAGGGGTCCGTTACACGCTCAACCATCGATCAAGACACTGTATTTATCGTGTGATGTGACCTTAATGAGGTGAACACTGGTTTGCGTTGTAAGGTAGATTTCGATTTTCACGTCAAGTTAGCAACGATGCAGCGTCCACCACGAAAAGAGTCGACGCGACGCGAAGACGCGCGACTTGAAGCGGACGTTCACTAAAGAAAACATATTTGTAATTATGTATGATGTATGATTTATTTGAACTCCCCGTTGGCTTAGTTGGGTTCACCATCTAGGGAGCGGGTATCGGGTTCGATTCCCGGAAATACACGTTTACTCCCAAGAAGAAATGTGTTTTCGGTGCTAGGTATAAGTGTGTGTGATGTGAATATCTCCGGCACCAAACAAAAACAACACATGTCATCGAACTAGTGTGCCTCTCACACCCCTTGAGTGTAAAAGCGTTAAAAAAATATGTTTAAACGCTTTCACAAACGATTTCACAGTGACAGCCCCATACTAAGTTCTATGATTTGTATCGTGGGTGCCGAAAACATTCACATCACACACACAATCAAAACCAAAACTTTGTGTCTCTGACACAAATTTTGTTTGGGTAGAAAACTTGTGTTCCCGCTGGGAATCGAACCCAATACCCCTGCTTAGAAGGCGAACGCTCACGCAACTAAAACAACGGGCAGTTCACGTTTGACGTTGATTTATTAAAATACTAGCTGTTTGTGTGTCTCATGGCTGAAGTAATTTTCTATAGATTAAACAATCGGGCTTCTTAATGTCGTGATAATCCCATCAGCCGCTTTACCATGATTGATTAATAAACAAATAAAAGTTCGCGTTGATTACACAAGTAGTATCAGTCAGATGTAAATTATTTCACTTAGTCGTATTTAAATCAAGTAGGTACTGTTCCTTAGAGTTAATTGTTATACTCGTCCTTCTTTTTAGGGTTCCGTACCCAAAGGGTAAAAACGGGAAAGTCCGTCCGTCCGTCCGTCCGTCTGTCACCAGGATGTATCTCAAGAACGGTGATAGCTAGACAGTTGAAATGTTCACAGATGATGTATTTCTATTGCCGCTATAACAACAAATACTAAAAATAAAATATAATAATATTTAAGGGGGGGCTCCCATACATTAAACTTGATTTTTTATAGATAATGGTACGGAACCCTTCCTGCGTGAGTCTGACTCGCACTTGGTCGGTTTTATTTAGTTGTTTTAAGCAATACCACACCATAAACTACAATACACAATACAATGTTCATTCAACAGTTAGTACAAAACGTGTTCATTCTTTCATGTGTTCTGTGCATAAATTTCCTATATCGTATAAGACTAAACTCTGACGCTCCTACCCCCTGATTCAGAACCATACGATAACTCAGTTACCGTACGACTGTCGACTCGGTTAGTTATCGTACGATATAATGTATTTTTAACCGACTTCAAAAAGGAGGTTTTCAATTCGACTGTATACCTTTTTTTTATATGCATGTTACGCGATATCTCCGCCAATTATGAATCGATTTTGATGTTTTTTTTTGTTTGGTAGAGTATACTTCAGAGGTGGTCCCATATAAATTTTATCGAAATCAGCCCAAAACCGAAATATAAGTGAAGAAGTCGGTTTTTTATGCTTTGCTTGCGCTTCAATTATTAAAGAGAATGTTATCCAATGGTACGTTACCGAAAAGTTCTGAATCAGGAGACTGACGCATCAAACAGAAATCTACCTTCAGTACCACGCAACTTCTACAATAGTCATCTGACATAATGACACTTTGTGAAAACATTGCATTATATGTTTTAAACTTGTATTTGTGAATGGAAATTATGCTAAGTTTGAATGGCATGAATAGTAATGAATTGTCGTTTAAGGTAAAGGTAAGAAGTAGTATATAATACACAGTATAATAAATTATGGAAATAATATGGCTTTCAATTTCAATGGTGTTTGTGTGGGTAATGGGCAGGTAGGTAGTACTTGCTACAGTTTGAATACAAATAATAATAGGCAGAACAAAACAAAGAGATTACAATTTAACGCGTTTCTAAAGATACAAATAACTAATCTAGCTGACCCGCCCGGCATCGCCTGGGTAAAAAAACAAACACATATGCTTTCACACTCATAGTACTATGACTTGTGTCGTGGTGCCGTAAACATTAACACCGCACACACAACATTCACATTATACCCAGAACCAGAAACACAAACTTCCCGTGGGGAGAAAACTTGTGTTCCCATCGGGATTCGAACCCGGTGCTTTAAATGCAAACGCTCACTATAACCGGCAAAACAAAAAAAAACAGTCGAATTAACATTAATTAAGGAGGACATCCTCCTTATGTAAGTTCTCTAATCTGTTAAAAACGTAGATGTATGCCGGATTAGGCAGTAACTGTTTTATAATATTATTATGGATTATTACGGCCAAAAACCACTTACACCAATTAACTCAAATTTACATTATTAGTAAAAATATTTCAGATTAAGATAGATATACTCTTCCATGAACACTCTAACAATAACAACGAATACATAAATAGTGTATGTGTGTAGTGTATGTGTTCGCACTTCTCTGATACGCCTGGACCGATTATAATGTTTTTTTTGTATATTTGGTAAGTATGAGAATATATTATTAATAAAGTATTTTTGACCCTACCCCACCCTCCATTTTGTTATCGTGATTTTAGTATATTTTATTAGTATGAACAATATTCAAAAAGTTTTTAGTATTGTATTAAAGTACCAGGCGACCATAAATAGCTAAAACACCTTTTCTTTACGGGTATAGCTAGTTCAAATATAAATAAATTAAATATTTATTATGAGCAATACGTGATTGTACAATTTTACAACCTCCCTCAGTTGATACGTGTCATTCTGTCATATATTTTCGACACTACTTACACCACTTACGTTTCGTAGCGCTCGCTTTCGTTTCTTTTGAAATGACATATTTGTAATGAGACTTTCCATGTGCATTATGTTACAGATTGCGACGCCAATTCTTGTGTGGGTACGAATTGTGAGTCAAGATTGGAATCGCTGTAATTTTGAAATGGATTTTAACCGACTTCACAAAAAGGAGGTTCTAAATTCGACTGTATTTTTTTTCTGTGTGTTAGCTCCTAACTTCTTTCTGGGTGATCCGATTTTGATGATTTTGATTTGAAAGCTATTTGGTTCTAATTTGATCAAGACCTGAACAGTAGTTTTTGAGTTATCCTACTTCCTACTAATATTATAAATCTAAAAGTTTGTGTGTAAGTGAGTAAGTATGTTTGTTTCCTCTTCACGCTTTAACGGCTGAAAGGATTTGGGTGAAATTTGGAATGTACATGGCTTATACCTAGGATTAACACAAAGGCTAATTTTTAACTTGATAATAGCGGGCGAAGCCGCGGGGCACGGCTAGTCCTTAGTCGGTATTTTTAAGCTTTGGTTGCGTTCAAATTATTCGTCGTCACCTGGCGCTGTCGCTTTTTAACCCGTGACGCTAACAGACAAGTACGAGTATGTTGTGGGTGTAAAACAGCAAAAAAGTTAATTTTTGAACTTACTTTTCTACCGACTTCACAACAAGGAGGAAGTACTCAAGTCAACTGTATTTTTTTTTATGTGCCTTTTTTGTTTCTTAACCTCATAATTTCTTTCCACGTGAACCGACTTTGATTTTTTTTTTGTTTGAAGTGTGTTGATTCCCAATTGGCCTCATTTAAATTTGATCAAGATCTGATCAGTAGTTCTTAAAATATCGTCAATAATGCGTGTTTATCTAGTAGTATATCTAATTTGATCAAAGTTTCGAAGATAAAGCGGTAAAGTCGTTTTTTATTAAGCTTTGCTTGCGTTTAATTATGTTCTGTTAATATACTTATATAATATAATCCAATAATGAAATAGTTAAAGATTTGCTAATGCTGGAAAATATTTCCAATCAAATTACTCATCTTATACTGTTGCAAAGAGCAATCATAAAAACTAGAAGGAACATAAACATGGAGTTTAAAGATGATAAAAATTAAAATTAATACGAAAGGTTACTCGAGTCTTCAATCGATTAAATCGAAAGAATTTAAATAGGTATAATTGCAATTAGAACATGTTCTGGATTCTCGGCAATGTTTATAAAAATATTCAACATAAATTGCTGCTTATGCGAGTGTACAATCGATATTAAAATATACGAAATCGATTTGTCGTTAAAATACAACGACGTTATCGAGAAATCGATGCTAATCGATGTAGGTGATAATTATTATTTTAATGAGAGTTCTCGAGAATGGAAATTATCTTAAAGTATGTGAGATATTTGCTTGAAATCATTGGAATTTTCATGTAATTTAATCGATATTTTTTAGTAGAATCTTCGACAGGTGTCAGTATTTTCTATTTTAATCTTTTAATTGCTAAGCAACCTAATGGAAAATTAAGATGGAACATGTTTGCACCCAGATAATACCGTTCGGAGAACAGAGACGCAAGCAGCGAGTTCCACTTTCCTTCTCTTTACGGATAATAAACGTAGAAGCAAAATGCTTCGAGGGAATTGGTGGTATGTCACCATAAATTGACGTTTGACAGTTTGTCTTGTTGTTAGATGGTAAAAATGGCATGTATCCAAAATATACGCGATAAAATCCGTTAAACCAAACGCACTCACACTCACTGCTCCATACTAAGTTGAAAGACTTGTATCGTGAGTGCATGAACCATTTACACACAACACACTCAATCACATCCAGAACCAAAACACAAATGTCTCTTGGGAAAGAAAATTGTGTTCCTACCAGGAATCTACCCCGGACCCACGGCGCAGGGAGACTTGTCCACTGCGCCAACTGAGTCGTCAGTTATTTAATTCAATACATAAAGTATGTGGTAAGTAAAAAAAACTTTCTACATTTTTTAGTATAACAGGATGCATTTTACGTAACTAATAACGATTATGTTTCGCAAAGTGTTAATCTATGTAAATGGCTAAAAGCTTGAACGTAACCTATGACTCACTGTAAATAAAAGAATAAGCTGTTGAACCTACAAACCTGAATACCAATCTTTTAAATATACGGACATTTGCATAAAAATATGTTAACCGAGCTAATCGAGGCATCGAAGTTGACTTGGGTGGTTCAGCACTTTGTCCGTCCGTCCGTCTGTCAAATCATACGAGCGAAAAACTATAAATTCACAGAGAAAATTTAAAGCTGTGGCCCAAAGCAAAAAATACAATTTAAATAATATACGTACTTAAATAAAAATATTAAGGAGGGAGACGTAAGTGGGGAGGTTTTTTTGTCTATGTGGAATATATTTGAAAACTGCAGGACGAAACTATTACGGTCACTGTTTTAGACCTATTTTGTCCCTGGGTCTATCTTAAAAAATGGCTACAAAGCTGACGTATAGATCTTATTAGACTTATATATATCTGTTATATCCTGTACTTAACAGGATATAACAGATATACTGAACAACAAAAACATACATTTACAAAAACGAGAAACAAAAACAATTATAATTGTAAAAAAAAAAGTTAAACTGAAGCAATTAACCGTTTTTCTCTAAGAGGCAAAAGTGTAGAGTCGAGGTCTCAGTTCGGGTCGAACGACTATTTACATAGATTTTACTAAGACAACATAAATTCAATAACAAATCACACTAAAATAATATATCTAAAAGTTTGTGTGTAATTGGAAACGAATTAACGGATTTGGATGATGAATTTGGAATGTTACATAGCTTATATAGCTAGGAATTAACTTGATAAACGCGGGCGAAGTCGCGGGTCTAGTCTTTTATGTTTAAATTATCTGTCTGATTGCTGCATCGGACATAGCCTCTACATTGGCTGCACAATGAAGAAATAATAAGGATCTAAACTAAAAATCAAGCAACCAATAAAAATTAGTTTTTGAGCCTAACCCGGTACAAAATGTGGGCCGAAACTAAAGTACTCCGAACGAAGCATTAATCCTACTAAAAAAACAGCTCAGTGACGTCTAAAAGTCTGGCACCAGGACACGTATTAACAACATTTTGATCTATTACACAAACAGGGAACATGCAACCAGTAGAATAGATAAGATCTCCCATACAATTATCGACACACGTAATAACGTAGTAAACACAGGTGTTCTAAACAAAACAACGATTACATCTAAAGTTAACATTCTGAGCACCTCTAAACATCCAGTGGTCTCATCACTTACATAAGTTACATAACAAAACGGGCAGTTTTGGCGCGAAAGTGAAAAATATGGCGTCGTTGATTTTGTATTATTTTTCAAAACACGTGATCCTTCGAGTGTTAATGTGTAATAATGGTGGATTATTAACCGTTAATACTTAGTGAAGGCGCATGTAGGCAAATCATACAAAGCTGAAAAACGCGATTATTACTTTCGCTACATTACTTCTATAGATGTTTCCACTTTATCAGGGTATAACTTGACTATGACTCGACCTTGACTCTTTTACTTGACTTTGGCTGTGAATAGGACTTCTATTATGAAATATGTGTTATGTAATACACTTGAAAGATTTTATAAAGTACTTGACACAAGCTAAATGCACAAGATTGCGAAGCCAAAATAAAAAACCATAATGGCAACATTTAAAACAATTTCCGAATAGATTACTGCTATTACATAAGGTATCATCACAGAGGAGATACGTCAACGTCAATGGACGCTGCAGCAGCGAAGTTTTCGACATAAATTTGCATGATGTGAGACCTATTTCCATCAGATTAAGAGTTGAATTATGGGCGCTTATGGCCAAATTGTTGGCAGTCGATGTCGAGACCACAGATTATATTGTCAGGGGTAATGTGCTTGAGCAGATTTATGATAGGGGCAACGTGGCAGGGACGCTAACGGTAAGCTTGGTTGTGATGAAGTGTCGAAGTACTGTCATGATGTATTTTTTTGGGAAGTGTAATTAAGAATAAAGGTTCTTGAAATCTTGCCTCAGAATGTTATTATATACCTAAAAATATATGTTACGATGATAAGTCAGACGTCAAAAGGTGACACTCATATCCTATACACAGGGTAACCTAGTTTTTTAGGGTTCCGTAACCAAACGCGACCCTACTACGCTGTCCGTCCGTCTGTCACCAGGCTGTATCTTATGAACCGTGAAAGTTAAACAGTTGAAAATTTCTCAGATGTATTTCTGTTGCCGCTTTAACAACAAAATTGACTAAAAACAGAATAAAATAAATTTTTAAGGGAGCTCCCATACAACAAACTTGATTGTTTTGCTCGTTTTTGCTCGATATTGATAACGACGGGTAGACGCTTGAAATATTTACAGAATATTTAGTTATATTTACTTTTTAAATAAATAATTAAATTAAAATTATTCCCATGTAACAGACATGATTTTTTTGCCGTTTTTGTAGATAATGATATGGAACCCTTCGTGCGCGAGTCCGACTCGCACTTGGCCTGTTTTAAATTATTATTATTCATGGTAGGCCAACATTTGACCACTATCTCACCTCATAATAGTAAGGAGTTAGGCCTTATCAATGTACTCGATTCAAGTGCCTACTTACTGAGCTACGGATCTTTATATTCTATCAGTTTCTATAGTACGAGCCAAGTTATAGATTTAATTTGATTTTATAACTAGTCAAAAATAGTCTTAGAATATTTATAGGGTGCATTTAAATTATTTGTCTAATAAGTATGTACATAAAGCATTTTAAATTTTTGCGCGTTCCCTGTCTAAGTTCACAGATGCAGCACAGAAATGTATGAAATTAAATTAACTATTTATAAATTGAATTTTATATATATATTAGTGAAGTAACAAGTTATATGTAAATATAGCATCGCTTTGGTTTTTTTTTACTGTTATGGTGTTATATATAAGGAATAAATAAATAAATATATTAAGTTGTCATTAAATAAATTATAAGGTCATTTACTTATACCAAAGTAAACTGTATGTAGCTCATGTAAGAAACAGGATATTATTATGAAAGAATGTAGATGTAAAGGAAAATTCCTGATTGTGTGTGTTAAAAAGTTGAACTTAGGATATACACAGAGGAAAATGTCATAGCGTTCGTTGAGATTTCATAAAACATTCCAATTAACAAGCATTTAAGTAAATGTGTAAGTTATTTGTATTTATCCAGTGCTTATTATTTTCCATAATAATGTTCTTGGAGGGACTAGTGAGTTTTTTTTATTCAGTACCTGTCATCCAAGTCGTCCCAAGGAGTTACTATAATATATAGCATTTAAATAAAATAAAAAAAATTGATGATGTAATTAATACATATAGGCATACAATGATCAGAACATGATGATAATGAATGGAAATTATTGAAAAAACGTGTTACAAATATTACAATAAAAAAATCAGTAAAAAAATCAAATGAAAAACTTAATGATATTAAAAAAATGAGGACCAAATATAGGTATCTTCTAGGCAGGCATGCTTCATCTTCGGCTGCATGATGGTGCGTCATGACGACTTTGATGGCCGACTTATCGACGAAAGATAACTTTCCATCAGGTGAAAAAAAAAGATTTAGGCTATTGACTCCTCTAAATAATAAGATCTTGAAACGTCACAAGTGCAATAACTACAAAGATATTGACGAAACCCTTTATATTAAGTTTTCCCCAGACCCCAAGGGTCATGAAATCGGGTCAGATGTGACACACGATGATGAAGGGCCAAGGGTCCGTGGCTTTCACCATGATCGGTCGCCAATTACCCTTCGCCTTGACGTTTGAGGATATATGGCGGCGAAACGTATTGTTATTTTGAGTGGTTATCGGGAACACAATGAGAAATTATTCGAGGAAAGGTCAGTGGAGCATTTCTCCACTTCTCTGAATTTGTTGATCGAGAGTTTCGATTTTGTTGCGTTTTTTTTTTCCTATTCTGGATAGACATGTATTTGGCCGCATCTTCACTTTCCATCAGGTGAGATGGTACCTGATGGAAGTGAAGATGCGGCCGAAGATGTAGCATGCTTGCCTAGATGATACCTACTCTATACGGATGATAAACGTAATAGCGCATCGCTTCGAGCGTCAAAAAATATCAGTTGTGTGATCTCCTGAAAAAAAACACAGACTAGAATTTATTACTTGACACTGGCGAAATGCACATAGTTTGCGGAGCCAAAAAAAACAAGTCCCAGCGACTTGTTTTTCTTTTAGCTCCACTGGTACATACAGCTAGAATTGTATTAATGTTCAAGCCTCCTTTAGTGCTTTTCATGACAGACAAATTTTAATAGATAAATCTAATTCGAGTACCACACAATGGCTATGATTAGTGGTAATGGAATCAGCCGCTATTGTTTAGCTCTTCAGCATTAGCGTGTATTGTTTCCAGCGCTTGAGCCGCTTTTGTGGCCGGGTGCAATAGAAGCAGGTGCCGCGGGTCAAGGATTATACATTTGAGGAGTCACACTTAAATATTATTTTGACGTAAGCAAGGTTGCGGTTACATAGCGTTTTACGTCTCGTATTGTATTATCATTTGATAATAGTACTTTTTTCTTTAATATGTTAGATGCTTTTCAAATATACTCATGTTTAGTGTATAAACCTTCTTGATTCCGACTCTACTAGTTTGCAAAAAGATGACCTATGTGTCAATTCAGGGTATAGGCAAAATAACCTATAACCCTGAAGTATTTAAGCAAAACGAATAAATACTTTATGGCAAATGGGATTTGATTTTACAACAAAACTCCTTAAATTGTAACCGAATTACGACTGGGATATTTAAATAAGTAATAAATCTGGCATTCATTAGGAAAACTTATTATAAACTAATGACTACATTAATGACAAGGCTGTAAGGAGGCAAACTGCACAATCGCTAAATGGCGACTGCGTTATTTACGAGTAGATATACCTAGGTTAAGTTAATTAATGTTTTAGAGATGAAAGCTTGTTTAACAACAAAACATTTAACAAAAATGCGCCTTAGAGATTCTTTCCAGGTTCATGTAATTTTGCAAATCTAGCAATTATAAACATGAACTTACACGAGTGCCTCTTCGGGGCCCATGCAGTCTTGGACTAAATACAGCCGACACGATTTTCGACTATTGTCTTACGACAAATAACCGGGACTGTAAACACGCTAACTGGATCGAGAAGGGTATAAAAAAAAAGAAAATATATTATTTCCCCTCATTCATCAACATTTAGGTCATAAATATCATCAAAGCACCGCCATTTATGATATATTAGAGTTAGACACAGATATAAGAATATAGATAAACTCCATAATTTAACTCGAAGAAACCACTTACGAGACATCTATCAATATAATAAAAATAAATTCATTCACAACTAGAACATCGTCCCATTCAGACTACCGAGAAATACTTTATTATTATCACTTCAGATATAATAGTCAATCCACAGTATTCCGTAGGCACACTTAACGCAGCGGGGAGTCCTATATTCAAGCAAAATTTAATAGAACTCCTAGGGACGTATGTAGCTAGCTTGTAAACTAAGGGTTTTATGACCTCTATGGACACCTCACCTTATGTGACAGGTGTCGTGTGTGGCACGGCCCTTACCTGGAAAAAAGAAAAACAAATTAGCTTTATGGCTCATCATTCAACGACAAATTGGGGCTCTTTATTATCCCTGAAGAATAAGATGGGTGTTATAAGTTTGTAGTGTGTCTGTGGTAACTTATCTCCCAAACGGTGCTGGCAAGTTTCTGAGCCGGTTCTGAACTTCTGATTTAGTTTTTTCTAAAAGTGTTTATAGCTATGTTTGGAGAAAATGTTTTCTAGATAGAGCGTCTGCAAAATTTTGAATTTCTCACTTGTATAAGGACCTGTCTATGCTTTTGATAAATATTGGTAAAACTTTAAAGAATTATTGTTAGTATTCTGCAGATATAACTTAACTAAGACTGTACAGTCAGCTGCAATAACTTATTGTTAACTTTTAGAAACAGAGCAGCAGCATTAAAAAAATAAATAAAACAAGCAAATAAAACAGAAACGATGGTTGGGGTCTTTTTTTTATAACAGACTAAGCAAATGTCACCTAAGCATGTCACACCCTTGGCCGCATCATCACTTTCCATCAGGTGAGATAGTGGATAGTGGTCAAATGCTTGCCTATTCAACATAAATAAAAAAAATTACTATAATCACACCTGATGGAAAGTGACGATGTAGTCTAACGCACGCTTCCTCAGTAAATACCTATTAACTTTTCTTTTGAACACATCCAAATTGTACCTTTAGGGAAATACAGATGATGGCAAAGTTCCATTCCTTTGCTGTTCTATAAATGTACGAAGACGCGAAACGTTTCGTCCGAATTAACGGTATCTCAACCATAAATAGGTGACGCGACGCCATCCGTCTGGATATAAGGTGGAAAAAAGGTGAACAAGGTTGTGTAGTTCCTGTGCACATTCACCGTAATGTATTTTATAGAATTGGATACTGACAAGCTTGCAACTTTACGCCGATGTTCAAGACTTTGCAATCTGGCTTCAAACTAAAGCGTCATTGTTAATTAGCCTCTTTGCGATCGAATCAAATGGTTCTTGTAGATACAAGTAACCCGTGACCATCTGAACATGGTCGCGCATTTTGGTTACTATAAACAAAACAAAACAAATTAGCGCATTTACATTTACAGCCCCACACTAAGTTCAAATACTTGTATCGTGGGTGCCGGAAACATTAACATATCACACACAAATACACCCAGAACCAGAAGCACAAATATCCCTTGGGAAGGAATTTGTGCTCCTGCCGGGAATCGAACCCAGGACCCACGGCGCAGAGGGCGGATACCTGTCCACTGCGCCAATTGGGTCGTCTATACTAAGTAATAATGTTAAAACCACAGCCATTTTAACATCCATTTCCACCTCCTATTTCCTCTTATTTATAGTCGTTGTTAACACAAAGAGGGTTGTACACACATGTTGACCAGTTTAAACACGGGGCGATCACGCCCACGCAACTACTAAGGACCACACAGGGCAGTCAAAGGGAAGGACTGTGTAAACAGGTGATGGTACAAAGGATTTCAAGGGAAGTCAATGTGTGGTCTTAGAAAGGGACGTTTTTGATGTTTAGGACGGTGCACCCAATATAGACATGGATGGTTAGTGAGATAATGGCTTAAGAGCAATGAAATCTATATACTAACTTCTGAATACAGCACTTGCAAGCATGACTTTGGTGTCTAAAGAACTGTTATTGATTAACTCTTAATGTGAAGTGGTAGTCGCAGGAAAGATCTGGATGCGATCAGTGCAAAACAGAGAGGAGGCAAGGGAGAGGAGCCTTATACCCTGCAGTGGGTCGATAAAGGCTGATGATGATGATGAACTCTTAAATAACACCACAAAAGAAAACATAACAAAAACAATTTAAGAATCTTAAAGTGAAAAGTGAGAAGTCTGATCTTTGATAATCAAATAAGGATTTTTTAACGAATAATGAACATCCAATACTTTCAAAAAACTCAAAGCTTTATGACATAGTAAATACATTTAATACTATTGTTACATTTGACCGCAATTTAGGCAAACATTTGACCACTATCTGACCTGATGGTAAGTGACGATGCTATCGACGATGGAGCTCGTTCGACTAGAAGATACCTGTTTACGCGTGACTTAAAACCTCCCGGATTATACTTATCGGGAAACAGAATCTGGTGAGGAATCCCATTCCTGAGACCGTTACGGAATAGGATTCCTCACCCGAGTCTAAAGTAAGTTTCTTCCACATCGGTGCACATTAGAAGCTTAAGAAACTTACTTCCTTCGTATTTGTGGTATATAGTTGATATACCACAAAACGATGTTGCAACGTTCGTGTGGTAAACATATATATTAAGAGAATGCTGATTTTTAAGATGATAAAGGGCATAATGATGAAGACTATTTTATTTACTGGGCATTAAAACCTCAGACAGATGTCGCAACAAACTGAAATTGAATAGCACCTCACCTTGCAACGAAACAATACATGACCGATGGCCGAGCAATAGAAATAAAATTATAAACCAAACCGCACCCAATTTCGCGTCAAATTGGCAACAATAAAAGTTCAAGCACAATGGTTCAAGGTTTCAGAGCAATGTCGGACAGATCCGCGGCAATTACCCATTTTGAGATCCCGGAACGAATTGCCAACTCAGAAATCAGAAATTAAACGCCTTTGTTGGAATTGGTAACCGGAATACCATAGTCAATATACATGTATATAGATTCCCAGTAATTACTTGAGCAGTTTCTATTTTAACAGACGAACAGGAGTTTCATGATATAATAATTAATTTTAACTTTACTCAATAAAAATAATAAATAAACGCTTTCACACTCAAAGACCCACTCTAAGTTCGATGACTTGTGTCATGGGTGCCGTAAAAATTCGAATCTGTATTTTTCGAAAAATACAATTTGGCAAGCGTGTCCACCTTAGACTTCATCGTCACTTTCAATCAGGTGTGTTTGAAGTCAAACGTTTGTTTAGTCAGTAATAAAAAACACACACACACAATCACAACCAGAGAAAGTGTGTAAGAAACACTTATTTCCCTTGGGGAGAAAAATTGTGTTCCCGCCGGGAAACGAACCCGATACCCCCTTCTTAGAAGGCGAACGCGCACCAAACTAACCCAACTGGCAATTAACAATGTCTTCAACTCGTAAATACCAACTCGCAAAAAGACACTAGGGTCATATTTAATTTGTGATGTAAAGAACGATATAAATAGAGGACAAGAAGATCTTAAAAAGAAAACGAACGTAATTCTATGATTCTAGAAAATATAATCATCGATACATTTGAGGATTTGATTAAATTATTATTTTTTATCCAAAAAAAGTGATCCATAGCACTGATTTACGAAAGATAGCACAGACATGGCATACTAGCCTCCTCAAAAGACCTGACACACTGTCTTCAATCAAACTGTGACACTATTGACTAATCCACACAACACGGAAGACCTTTGCGAATTGTAGATTACACGGTACGCAAAATGGCAATGCCTAATTACGGAACGCCGTTTATAGAATTGTAGTGGTTACACCTACGCAAGAGATTTAGTATGGTTGCCTTGCCTTGATATCACGAGGACATATCAAGTTCAATGTTAGATTTCTTAAATATTAGGCGTAAACATTAAAACAACAATATAAATCATACAAGCCAAATTTTTAGACTCAAGTAAAAAACTTGCATATCAGTTTTGGTGTTCCGCAAGGCTCTATACTTGGACCGCTCCTATTTCTCAATTATCGAGCACCGCTTGCTCGTATTTGTTTCGAGAAATAATAACTAGTAAATGCTTTAAATCATTCATTATTGTAACCACTAAGCACGTGTATGTGAACACAACCACATATTAATTAAAACTGTATATCTGAAAAGTCTTGGAACTTAGTAAAAAAGTTATAATAATATCAATCATTCCGGGTAATAAACCACGACCTTGTACTTGTCGGTCCCTTGACTGCGTTTGCTACGCTTCAGAGAACATGCTTAAATGTGTATAAAGCAAGCAATCGTGTACATATCATCAATATAGTAACACATATAATAAAATATTGGAATCGAAGCAAAAAATCGATATTTGGATTGTTTTCAAATCTAATTGTGAATCTGTAAACATACTGGTAAAACAAAATTTAAATAATATGTTACAAAAAAGAAGAAATTTAAAACAAGTAATACTTTATAATGTTTTAGAAATCAAGCGTTTACTAGTTGTAAATAAAAAGGACTAAAATGTTACATAACCAGAGAACTTCTCAACTGAATCAAACGAGCCCAAATTCGATGGGTTTATCTTGTTTACTTCAGTAGTTTCTATGGCCACCTTCCGTCATCATCAGACTAGCTCCATGGTACCATAACATTGTATTGTCACCGAAGATACATAAGAACACCCAATTTGAGGTCAACCGGACATCGGCAAGTGGGTCTTTTTTTAGGCCTGATTTGCAAGCATTTGACCACAATCTCACCTGATGGAAAGTGATGATGCGGTCGAAGATGTAACATGATTAGATAGATAGATAGATAGATGAACTCTTTATTGTACACCAATTTGAAAAGAAAATAATAGCAAACAATTACATTGAAAATAACTTAGGCTAGTACAATGGGCGGTCTTATCGCTTAAAGCGATCTCTTCCAGACAACCTTTAACATGCTTGCCTAGAAGGTACCTAATCACTCTTGACTTGAAGACTCCTAGATTATACGAGGGAAATGATTTCCACTCCTTCGCAGTACGTACGATAAACGTAGAAGCGAAAAGCTTTGAGCGAACTGGAAGTATGTCAACCAAATTAGTTTAGTTTATAAGATTTGTTTACAGCCCGATAAATAGATATAAAACGGGACAGTTGACACTAAATAAAAGCATGATAAAAGACTTGTATTTTGTACTGTTTTGTGACAGCAAAGTACGTCGACTTATTTCACTCGCGTCACGTGTATGATCTAAGTGTCTCCTGAGAACGCGTGTCCATTGTCATATTTACATATTAGCTTCTAATTTACATAGTGTATTATCTTCGTGTTTCTTATATTACATATAAACAATTTGCAAACATTACAATATGTTACGTAAATCTATTTCTAGAAAACATGAGTCAGTTTTGTTATTGAAAGTGAATTGAATTTTTTTTTTCGGCTATGCATGTTTCATTAATAACATCACTAGTTTTTTGATTATTTAATGCTTTTATTAGCGGAATATTCTCGATTGTTGTACCATAAGGTCTTGTCAACAAGGTAAATGAGTAGGATGGTTATTTTAGTAACTAAACAATGAGTATATTGTTCAGGAAATTAATTTTCTTAACTACTGCTTATTATTCAATCACCAAGAATCGTTAAAATTACCATAGCATGATTAACATGTCTGTTGACAATTCAATTTATAGATGAGCCATAAATATAGGAAACAATGTTATTATTGTATTAATGCGTCTAATACATGATATTATCGTTAATTTTATTCAATACAGTAAATTATATACATCTCTCTGCTAAATAGTATCTACGGGCCAATTGCCTATATTTCAAGCAAAGAACTAAGTTACCTACAAGACTTCGAGCTCGTAGGTAACTAAGTGCTCAAGCCCACTACCAGTGGGTAGCGTTCCCATCATCTGCTAAATTAATAATGAAAATAAATTGCAGATAAACATCCTTAATTTCAATGTTGATATAATAATGCTCCTAATAATAATAGGATTAGATGAGGACTCAATAAAAATCTATATCTAATATATAAAATTCTCGTGTCACAGTTGCCATACTCCTCCGAAACGGCTTGACCGATTTTGATGAAATTTTTTGTGCTTATCCGGTATCTATGAGAATCGGCCAACATCTATTTTTCATCATCATCATCATCATCACTTTTCATCATTATCAATGCGGGTGAAACCGCGGGGCGCAGCTAGTATTATATAGATTTTTATTGAGTCCTCATCTCTAATATTGATATTTCTATGGTCTATAAAAAACTGTTTATTAATTTAATTTAACGGTTTTGTAATTACTTTATAGATGCAATAAAATCCTTACTATATCCTTACTAGTCCTTACTAATCCTTACTATCCTTACTTCCTTACTAATATTATAAATCCGAAAGTAACTCTGTCTGTCTGTCTGTTACGCTTTCACGCTAAAACTACTGAACCGATTTAAACGAAATTTGGTACATAGATAGTCTAGAGCTTGAGAAAGGACATAGGCTACTTTTTAACCCCGAATTCTGGCTGGTCCGGGACTTACGCGGGCAAAGCCGCGGGGCGCAGCTAGTACCTACTGCATAAAATGATATGTTACACTAAAAATTGAGTAGTCAAGACATGAATACTGTAATAACTTAAAGACAAGTGAAAGACAAAGATTACGAATAGACCAAAGAACAGTTTCTCAAAAAAATAAATCAAATATATAAACATGAAAAAAAAAACCCACGACATTATTAACTACTTAGACAATAAAAGCGCTACACAAACAAGACCGCCCGATCTCTATCGCAAATCTAAAGGGAGCGGCGCGACCCAAGGCCAAATCGGTGGTCACGATTAGAAAGACAGAGCAGCGCCATAGGGCACAAAACAAAACTAAACCCACCAGGCCAGCACCCAGAATCCAAGGTCTGTCGTGACCCGATTGGATAGTATATGGCTGAAAGGTCAGGGGTCGAATTGAAAATCGAACGCCTTCTGACAGTTTGACGTATGTAGGAGACAAGGGGCTGAGATAAATGAGCCAGCGTTGTTAGGTTCTGCAATCGGATTTCGAAATCGAAGGTGGGTGATAAAGTCGAGCAATATGTCAAATTGGACGCGATTCAATGGGTGCGGTTCTCATTTTACTAAGGGGCAGAGGCTGACCGCATAGGACAGGCACCCAATTTTTCAAATACGGGTCTGCCTTTGAAGTAATTGAATTCACAGTTTTTTTCTAAGTTCTATGAGGAACCCAAATTAACTCTTCAAATGGACATCGAAACAAAACGAAAATGAGGCGGGGGAGTGCTGTGGAACGGATCGATTGATTTAACTCGAGACGTTTCAATCGATTAAATATCGATTACATCACCGACAAGATCACGTGTTTTGTACGCATACACTTTGTTTACGCAATGTATAATGTACGACGCCCTTTGAACTAAACTTGCCTGCTTTAACATCACTTGGTGACTTTCTCGTGGAACTAAATCAGGTAGTTCAACAATAGGGAAATGGAGTTGTACTAGTATAAGCGAGATTATCTGCCTCGAGCCTTTGTTGGGAATCCCGACACACAGATGATCTTTTCTTTATGTTGTGAGAAATTATGTTTGTACGGTTATCACGATCTTTGGTAGTAAAACTTGTAAACTCTAGATTATCTGTATGCTTTTTATGTTCTCTATACGTATTATTAATCGTACATCATATTTATTTTAATTAGTTTACGTGTGGGTGCCAATTATCTTGCTATAATAAAAAACATGCTCTCCGTAAATGCTTTGTCATCCAGTGACCTTATAAAATTGTATTTTTTTTTATTTTTGTAACGCTGCTAGATACGTCTTCGTAGCTTTCTTTTTTGATTTCATCATATTTTTTTTTATTTATTTAGTTATTATATAGGTAAACTAAATAAATCGAATGTTTTATTTTCCGTTAAAATTAAGATCATTGATTCTATACAATCTATACCTATTAATTGTTCTTTAAGGGACATCACCGCGCCGTGCCTCGTAATATACCGTTTATAGAGTCAGACTTAACAGAGAAAATAAAGAAAATAATTTTTTAAAATATATTACGAATTATGATAAAATAGAATTTGCATTAGCCGTCCCAAATAAGACGTTGATCTCAATGGTCGAAGTGATATCCCAAGAGGATTCCGGTATTTTACAAATTACCTTGTATAATATATATCTTAATTCCAAGACATACGGTGTGAATTTCTATAATCGATGCCTGCAAAGGAAATGCGTACAAACTACAAACACTCTCTCACACGCAATATGTCTGTCTCATTAGAAGCACCGGAAATGGGGGACGCCAGAGACGAAAATAAATTCCAACATCTCTTAATGAATGTTAACTATGCCGTATTTTAGACTTTAACTGATGGCCTTGTTAATTGTGCAGTGGGTCAAAAATAGCTGTTTGGGTGTCTGGTTCTTTTTTACTTGAAGATATTGACAATGGATTGACCAGACGGGTGTATACCCGTACCCATACCGTTCAACTTGCATTTTCGTAAGTAAAATTTCCAACAAATCGCTATTTTGTTACCTATTGCAACGAAATAATGTATGTTTATGTGAAAACCGGGTCCTTTGCGTTTTTATTTTCAAAATAACTATGTTTATTGACTTCGACGTTTCGGCAGGGTTGCAACGGCCGTGGTCACAAGAGACTGAAGTGGCGGATGTCACGATTGAAGTTCGCAAAACTTTTAAAAATACTTTGTTTTTCGCGAAGAGAATGGCTTTTTTGTGTTCAGTGATTATCTATTTCCAATAATTATTAAGCCACAGCAGTCATTGTCATTTTACACCAAATTAAGAGAGAAGCAACAAGAGCCCGCGTCGGATGCGCCGCTCAAAATAAATGAAAATTGACAATAATATCTTTTAAAAAATAAACATCCAACATCTTATTCGAAAAATGAATCAACCTGGCTCTTATCCTATTCATGTCTTATATTTTTTTATGTCGAAATAGTATCTATGAATATCACTATCTTACCTGATGGAAAGTGAGTAAGCATAATTTGTTTACTTGTACTACGTTATACTTAATTTCATTCATAAAAAAACGTAAATGGTCGAGATATTTCGTTTAAAGCATGTTTTAAAAATAAAAAATGCCTTTACCATGTTTTGGAATCTTGGATGCCCAATATCAATAAAAATAACATGGATATTTTTTATGCTGCTATAAACTATATATATTTTGCTATAAATACGCTTAATTGAAGCGTAAAAAGCCTATTTTACCAAGAGTAAAATAGGCTTTTTACGCTTCAATTAAGCGGCCTTAAAGTCGACAGGTAGTTTTATTTAGTTTATCGTACCCGAGGCCGCGTTATCGCGTATCGAACGGGAGCTTGAACAATAGAAACGAGCGTCGGTATCGGTAGCCCTACAAATAGTAGCCGGGGTCAATTGCATTTATTTATTATCTGGCTAGCTTATTGTGTCTGTTGATTATGTAGCTACTTTGATATTTATCTACAGGCAGTGATTTTGCCTGGGTAAAAAAAAAATTCATATTAATCAATATCAAAAAATATTCTTTTGTCAATTTAACAAAAAATTGCAAAGATAAAGAGCGTCAAAGTTCGGGATGGGGGCTTGGTAAAAAGTGGCGTGACCTCACGAGGTAATTCAACGCTCTACCTTCTATATCTTCGTCAATGTTTAATTGATAAAATAAAAAATACGTGACAAATATTTTTTGATAATCTAAAGGACTAATTAGAATCTTTCAGGCAATCAGCCTATTGTGGTAATAAAAAAGTTTTACGAAAAATAATGATAGCAGATGAACTAGTCTAAAATGTTTGGAAAGATATTGGCTGTTTGAAGATAAGGTGTGCCTTTTTTTAAGAATGAGGATTACTATTTCGTTCAAAGATATCAAAAAAATACTCCTTCGGTTTGTTAATCAAAGACAAAGTGCAATTGCGCAAGAATTCGCAATGCATCCATCGTGGGAGCTCTAAAACTCTAAGCCATCTATATTATCTATATTATCTAGATTGACAAAGCTTTTCATACGATGCAAATTCCGTTCGATGAAAATGCAATGTTAATTCATTTTAGCATTTCAGAAACCGAGAACAACACAAGCAAATGATCTTTCCGACCATGCTTTTACAATTAGATTTTTTTTCAAACTCACAGCAACACACTAAATTCAATTACTTATGTCGTGAATGCTTAAAATATTCACATCACACACACAATCATACCTAGAACCAGAAACACAAATTTCCCTTGGCAAGAAAACTTGTGTTCCCGGGAATCGAAATCGCTACCCGCTGCTTAGATGGCGGATATGTAGCTATGCCATCGGGCAATTATATCAGCAATAATCAGCGTCATGTATAACATCCGATCGACAAAGAGTAGCCCATCATTAGTGAAGTACTAACTACTTCTAACTAACGCATGTTAATTAGTGACGGGACACGAACATTCTCATCAGCGTGCGCCATAAGCGTCGCTGAGCCGTTCGCACGCTCCACATTTCCATGCTCACGCGCACGCGTGTCCGTGTTGGCGCAAAAACGTAAAAAAAACTGTACAGCTCGAAATCAAATCATCTCTACTGTTTCTTTAGCAGACAATTAGTGGACATTTTGCTGTTTCCCAAGGCTCCTTCTGAACCGGTGTTACTTAAATAAAATAAAACACAGACGCTTTCATATTCTCAGCCCCACACTGACTTGTGTCTTGGGTGACGGAAACATTCACATCGCACGCTCAATCAGACCAAGAACCAGAAACGCAAACCCTCGGGGAGAAAATTAGTTTCCACTGGGAATCGAATCCGATACCCGCTGCTTAGAAAGCGAACGCGCACCCAACTAAACCAAAGGGCAGTTTAGAGACGCAAAATACCATTTGTTCCTTTCAAATCTATCAGCACCACAGCGTCATTTTGAAAATGTAAGAGAATGATTGCTCACCGACTTTGAATCGTTGAATAAAATGATTTTAAATACCTATTGAACGATAGCCCACACAACGCATTTTTATTTATTTTTATTATATTATGGTGTCTGGTAGTCATCATATAAAATTATGATAGTTTTAATGTCATTAGTACACTCGTAAGCTTAAGACAATTCGATCGAGTATGTGTCATTTCATCATTCCAAATCGGCCAACGCGTTTGGTCTCTAGAGAAACCTCAAAGGAACAAACATACATACATAGACTGATAAATACATCTCACATCCTCCTTTGCGTCGCGCAGTAGGGTGAAAAACCTGTCTTACACCGACAAGGTTCCTCAGCACCAGTCACGTTTCGAAGAGGAAGCTGCCCGGAGATGCCATTAGCGGCTATTAAGATGCTGAACAGCAATTACTGGCAACAGAGACAAGGTCACTGGCCACTAGTGGCCACCAGTCCAGTTCTTTCTATTCTGAGATCATTGTGAATAGCCCGGGGAAGTAATTTAGTTCCAGGACGTGTGTTGTATGACCTTATGCTCTTGAATCGTGTTTAAGCTAGCTCTTCAATGACGAACATTCGTTAAGATCATTTGTTCTGAAAACGGATGTGAGTTTGTCTCGGCATTACCTAATTATGGTAATAGAAATTTAAATGTATTGAAAATGTAGTGATTCCATTCAGGTATCATAAACAGTTCCATACTTTATGATACAGTACCGATTGCTTGCTCGTCGTATAGACAGCCTGAAAAATGCTGACACAAGGTCAGTATTTTTCAGCCTAGTATAACTGATAACGACTGATTACTATAATAATAATTAATTTAATTGTAGTAAAGCAGAACCATTTCAAATGTGAACGCACTTTCACCAAATTTGTCAAACGATCAAGTGTGAAACTTATATTTTTTTGTGGAGGTGTGGGTGTGCACTTTTATAATGGTTCTACTCTACCTAAGTAATGACTGACACACAATTAGTACACACGTAAAATTAATAGGTATCAAACATTTGAAAATACTCCCAACGCTGGTAAACGGCTGCACCGATTACCACCAAACATAGCCAAGAACACCTTCGATCAAGTTACCTTTCAAACAAAAAAAAAACAATCATTCGTTTGGGTGATACAACACACTACAAACTTTAAAGACCCCGGCTTTAGTCGGAGGTTAAAAAGATCCCATGAAGGTGACCATTTCATTGTAGATTACAGTCACCTATCCAAGTATTAGTACAACATCTTAGATTATAATCTATTGTTGCTAAAAGGATTATCTAAATAGCTCTGAATGGCATCATCTTCATTGAATATAAATAGCTCAATAATTTCACTTAGCTCAGATTTAGAAACGTTATTGATTATTTTATGCGCAGCTATCGATGCTTACGAAGGAATATGGTCATAAGGATGACGGGCTTAAGGATTATATGGCTTTACAAAGGCAGTAGAGGTAAACTATGTATTATAATAATATAAGCTATCTCGTCTCAGTGAATTCCATATAAATTTAAACAGTTTAACGGCGATTATATATTGGCTACTCTGCTACTCTTAAGTGTTTTTAAATTCCTCTGCTACTTTTTAAAGTTTTATATTTAACTAGCCGTGCCCCACGGATTCCCGCGTTTATCAAGTTAAAAAGTAGCCTATGTGTTAATCCTAGGTATAAGCTAGGTATATGTACATGCCAAATTTCATCCCGATCCGTTCAGCAGTTTAAGCGTGAAGAGAAAACAAACTTACTTACACACAAACTTTCGGATTTATAAATACTAATAGTGTGATATTTTTCACTTTAAGTTCGAAGTATTTAGAGTAGAAGACTATTGTGATGTTTTCATGAATTAAAATTATTTAATTTTTTTAGATAAGTATCAAGTTTTTTTGTCAAATATATTTAATCTTAGATATTTAAATTAGTAAGTGCCGAGGCAACTTAACACCAGAACGTATTACCAGATATTAAAAACAAAATGTCGAGCGTAGACTCGCACTGCGCTCTTCTGTTAAAGTCAAAGACAAAACGTTTATTAAGTGATGAATTAAGAAAAAAAAAACATTTTCACTTCTCAAGTATCAAGGCTTGTCTCATATGCCTTTACATACATAAATACATAACGTCAAAAAGAAGCATCCGAAAACATAACGTTCCAACTTTCAACATCGCCCGAGACGACAATAATAACACCGACGCAATTTCACCACAACAGCCCGTAATGTGGGCATTAATGCCTTTATAATAACGTAACCATGAATAGCAACTGGCCATTGCAGGCTGCAATCTCCCATTAAACACCATCATCACAGACCAGGAACTTCAAAACGAATTAACGCAACCTCAAACATTTAAACTTAATTGAAGATATTCCTTAATCCGAATGGCGCCCGTTTAAACTCCAATTATCACTTAAATGCCACTAAAGATCATCAACAGGAGTTCGAAGACATATTTATTTAATTGAACGATTTAATACATAAATAAAGCGTGTATCGATGACCTTTTCAGTTAGGTTGTTGATACCACATCGGAATGGTATAAAAGAAAAGCGAGCGTGTAAACATCTCTTATATATGAGATTCAATTCAATATCTTTACTATTCGAATTAACATTTCGAAAGTTACTTCACGTGATCTTAATTTAATCTGGGACAAAGCGAAGCAGAAAGCAATTAAACTAATGATGCACTTAGAAGAATAGCAACGTATCCAAGGTACTGTCGGACTAAATACCGCGCGCGTCCCACAAGCGACCTCACACACTTACCTTCTTCCCCACTTGGCCACATTTCTTATGAGCTCTGGCACATTCGCGAAACTATAACGAGCTCATAAACTGGAAGCAGTAATTTCATTAATAATATCAGCGGGAGAAAATCAAATCCAATATCATTGAACCAGATTGGTATCTGGTAGTCCGCCGGCTGAATGGCACCACATTCCTGCGCTTTACAGCCACTTCACACGCTTATTCAAACCATCCTCCGACAAAGTCATGTCGCAATTCATTTACGGGTAATATATATCTCTACACGTTCCGATGACATTTGCTGGTGAACCTCGCGGCTCGTGACTGCGAAATGACAAGTCGTGGCATTCGCAAAGTATTTTTCGCGTTTGCGAAATGAATCGTGATCGGTAACAATTGTCGTTTCCAGGCGGGCGATCTAATCGAAATGGGTACGTTCGGGCGCCACACGCTGCAAGCTTTGCGAAATACGAGCAATGAAACCTTCGGAATCGAAAGGGCTCGAGAAAAAAAGCCGCTTTCTTATAATTTCCAGTTTCATTTGATCCATAATCCATCAGAACCCGCATAGCTCCGACTTGATCGTCGTCTTCATTAACATTGAGGGACGCTTGCTTATTTTTAGCTCGGTCGGCCGCTATGAGATTTTTTGCCGCGAGTCAAGAGAAGGGGCGGCATACCTTTGCCGTAATTTTATAGTTCCGGAGAAACGGTTACGGGAAGCGACATGACAGTCGTACTTAGCTGTTAATTGTTTGTTGAACGCGGTCGTCGACGCCATTAAGAAATGCTTGCGGCGCCCATGAGTGCTGCTTCTGGGAATAACGAGAGCCTAAGAATGGAGCTTCGTCTAGAATGGGAATATCAACGCGACCTTCATCACTACCAGAGAACAAGCCATTAAAGAAGCAAGGCATATTGTGTGGTCGTTTAAATCTTTTGTTGATCTGATCGCATGTCAGAACATTTTCATTTCCACCTGTCAGGCTTAACGAATTCATCCGGGCGAACACGGCAGATGTAGCAATAGGCCACCGTATTACCTTCGTCGGAGACAACAAAGGGCCAACAGACAGTCTCTAGTTGCACAATGGCAATAACGGCGCCGACGGAGCACTGGAGCCCGATTTATCGTCACTGTACTGGCGCCATAATCCCTATGACACCCAATATTGGGATAAGATAGCATGAAACGCTTACGTTTTCTATGGTTCCTTTAGAGCTTGGTGCTTCCTGGAGGCGGGTAGTCAAAGCAAAATACAATGTCAACGGTTACGAAACAATACCTCTCACTGCAAACGCAGGTAAACGTTGGCAGTGTGCCACGGTGCAATCGAATACATTTATTCCCACGTACTTGTCGTATATGGCACAAAAATGTATTTGATGTATATTTGACCGTGTATGGCGCATTGCTGTTGTTCCGAGGCTCTCGCTTGCGTGAGTCAGCTACACATTAAACAACTAAAGCGCTCCTAAAAATAACTTTAACAAAGAGTGCAGCAGGATTTAGAAGCCAGGCACTTCAATAGACATTGTGCGCATGCGCAGCCGTGTGATAATGCCATCCCAAAGTAGTGAACGCCACGAAAAGGAATGAATTCGTTGCAATTCCCGAGTGAGGCAAAACACACGTAATGAGTAAGTAATTGCGTATAAACGAGCCATTCAGGCATTCCCACAAAGGGCAAAAAGCGCAGCTAATACGGTGAATGAAAGATATAATTAGTCATAATCGCAAAGGTCTTGGGTTAAGTAAGATTGCTTTGATCGGTTGATTGTTTTGCCGCTTGTCATTCGGGAATGCGACGCAACACTGCCTCAACAAACAATAAATGCTATATAATGTCTAAATGATTGTTCTTAAACAACACATTCACACTCACAGCCCCACACTAAGTTCAAATACATATTTTGGTTACCAGTTTTTTTTCCAAACAGACTCTGACCTTGGGCACTAGTGGTCTCATACCATTTCCAATCAATTATGGATCACCATCATCAAGTCGAATACTGTTAACCGAACTTTAATTTGGTTTTTGATTACCCTATTCAGCATTCGATATGCCTTTTGTAACCCAAGTATTTCTTTAAACAGTTAGCTAATTAATGCTTTGCCAGCAGATAGCGCCACTAGTCCGACCTTGGGTCCCACTTCCTACATACCCGCACGTTTTCCCATCATTGTTGAGTTGTAACATCGCATCATTAACCTCAAGCTATGCCGCCATTCGTAGTATTCGTAGCTGTTTATTCGTCTACTGTTCGGTTAAAGTTAAACTATGCGTATGTGTAATTGAAACAGAAGTGCCTTTTTTGGGAAAAGTTATGTTTCTGGTGTTTTTGGGGTTCGTATGAAATGTTGCCAGAATCATGGCCAAAATCTCTGAATGTATGCGTAATTTTATAACTTTAAAAATTGACATTACTTTACACTTTGAGAAAATCAATACAAAATCCTACAATAAGAAATTCCGAAACATTGTTATATTACATGCTATTTTAGTGTTCGAAATTGTCTGTAAATGAGGAACGTATTATTAAGTATAAAAACTATCAAGTGATGTAACCAAACCATAACAGTTTTTTTTACTCTATAAAAAAAAAGATAAATAATAATGGTAAATTATGGTTTACATTTACGTGGGATTATGCTTCTACGGTTTGCAGTGACAAGCAAAATTTGCAAAATTTGGCCTCGGTCACAAAAGATTCTCCAAAACTTAAGAGCAGGGTCGCTAAAATTTATGATATTTTGCAATGATATCCCAAGTCGACCACTTAGTCTACGATTCTGGGCTTTTATATACAACCATTTTAGACTTTTTCTATCCTCCATTTAGCCAGTTTCACGATTGAATGAGTTACACTCGATAAATTGTTTCGTTGAAATGTATGAGCTTATTTTGTAGTTTCCTCATGCCGTAAATAAATACTAATAGTTAGAAACATAGTTTATTATCCAGTTTGCTTGACCAACAATTGGATATATTTCTTACTTTTCGAGAATTTTATCTAAATGCGTCTCTATACGCTACGACATACGCTTAGTCGCCTGTGATGACAATTATTACTGTAATCGGACCGAAGCGCAGCCTGCTTTTAATTGTTAAAGAACTGCCGACTGCAGTAATTTATTCACCACACACAACCTTTTTCCGACGAACTAGTGGGACTTAATAATATAGCCTGATTAATATGCTACATAAATTAAAAAATAAAAGTAATGATGAAAATCACCTGTCTGTGTCACCGTGACTTCCTGATGGATAGCGATCGAGGGACCACATCTTGAGTGCGCAAGCGCAGCTGTCGAGTAAGATAGCGCACGTTCTGTTATACGTCACTTGACACGTTATTATTCCTGGTTTGAATGAGATAATCTTTCATAGTATAAAACAAAGTCGCTTTCCACGTCGGTCCGTCTGTCTGTATATTCGCTAACTCCTCTTAAACCACGCAACGGATTTTGATGCTGTTTTCAGCATACCTTAGATAAATCTTTACCTGAAGGTTTATAATATTATATATATATTGGGGGCTGAGTCACCCACGTCCGTAGGAGGATACCCCTTAAGTCTGACTCCCTACACGTGGTCCCCGGGTGGTGCTAATCAGGTGACATTTGAGAGGTGGTAGAGCATTTTGTGAGTTGCTCGCCTGGCTTGCTACCAAAGTAGCTTACCACCATCAAGTTGAAAGTCTGCCGCCAAGCCAAATACGGTGTTCCGGCAGTTATCCTTGAGAGCATGCGTATTCCAGGTCTAGTGTGTTTACCAGCTTCGATCACATCGTCACTTACTATCAGGTGAGATAGTGGTCAAACACTAGCCTGTCACAAATTAAAAAAAAAATACACTATTTTGCAACCTTAAAAGAAACATAAAAATTATGTACTCATTTGACTAGTAGAGAAGAGTAGAGAAATCGGTGGAATAAATTTTTTTCGTATTGTGTAACGATACCTCAGCTGCAAACATTGTTTAGAAATTCTAAAATCGAAGGCCGTAACTTTTCATTTATCAGCACTGTTTTTTTTTCTAAATTATATCCGAGGGGCGGGTCGCTAGTTAAATACAAAAACATGACTTTTTAGTAAGTTCTGTTTAATGTATAATTACGTAATTATTATTGTTCGGTAATGAATAATTACGTAAGTATCTAATTTGATGTTTAATAGTCATTATGATGTCATTGAATATCATAATTAAAAAAAACTTAGTTCATAATTCAATGTCAGGGACATAACAGAATCCTGTCAGGAAATTAAAAAATATCTTAGATGTTATTCATCGAGAGAAAAAAAACTAGTTATTTTTAATACGTATTTGCAAGTCTTTGATCTTTGCGCCGGGGGTTCTGGGTTCGATTACCGGCCGGCGCACAATTTTATTTCCCATGAGACATTCGTGCGTCTGATTCTGGACGTATTGCTTTCTTTTCGTATTAGGCAGTCTAAATGTCAAGATTTTTCAGGACTACTAATATGGCTTAACGACTGTTGTCTTACTAACAAACAAGACAGATTACTGAGATTGTGTTTTATATAAATGTTTCCGGCACCCGAGGTACAAAGCTTTGAACTTAGTGGGGAACTGTGAGCGGAAATTTGTTTGTTTGTTTAATTATTGTACCAATATTCAGTCTGCACTAACCGGATAATAATCGCGTGCATTTTTGTGGCAAAAATACTCCGACCAGTTTCGAGCGTATACGATGCTCTTCTTCCGGGAGTAGGTCAGCAGGCCGGATAATCCCGACGCCTGACTTACCTCTAGCAACTATTGTGTATTGTTAAGTATTGTATTACTTTTGATAAGACTACAATATAATATGCAAGCACATGCAGACTCAAAATAAATAAACGCTTTCACACTCACAGCCCCACACTAAGTTCGATGACTCGTATCATGGGTACGAAAACATTCACATCACACACACAATCACAACCAAAACCACAAATTATTCCTTGGGGAGAAAACGTGAACCTGCCGGGAATCGAACCCGATACCCTGCTTAGAATTTAAACGCCCACCCAACTAAGCCAACGAGCAGTTCAAAAGTATCTACATATTAGTACCCAATCCAGACCAATCTGGCTAAAACCTTAATCACGACAGTCAGAAGTTAGTATCCTAAAAGCTTCCCTGAGGATTCACATAAAAGCTCCCAGTTAAACATACCCCCATGTGCATCAAATGCACTCTACCACCCCTAGGTTTATGAGTTCCTCCCCTACGATAATCACCCCCGCAGACAGACTGATGAGATTTCGTGCGGTGAGGGATGGAAATGCGTGTTTCCCTAGGGGTTGATGGCGTTTTGATAGCGACTATTTTGTTTATATGTTGTCTAGACACGTTTAATTTATTTTAGACGTTATTGGAAGTTGATTAAAATCCAAGGGAAACCAATAAATAAAAAATAAAAAAATTGCTGCTCACCGGCATAGATGGTTATGCATTTGGCTTCTAAGCGCAGGTATCGGCTTCGATTCACAGATGTTGGATACAAGTTCTCTCCACAAGGGATTATTTGAAGGTTTTTCTGAGTGTGATTGTAGGTGTAATCAGAATGTTTCTGTCACCCATGATACAAGTATTTTAACTTAGTGTGGGGCTGTGGGTGTGAATGGGTTTGCAATACATAATGTGTTGATGGATTAAGCTGATTTAGTCATTGGATATTTCTTTGATGAATAACATCGCATGTAGTTTTAATCGCAAACACTCAAAAATGCACAAAGGATTTAAACAAGGAAGCGAACATAAGAAGAAAAACTAGCAGACCGTTAATGCACTCCAAACAAAAAGCAACAAACGCATTTACATACCAAAATAGGTAATTACCGACTAAAAGGCGAAGCAAAAGCAGCTCCCAGACGGGAATGTAAATACAAACATCATTATTTCTCGCCTCGAGTCACATAAATCGCAAAATTCTTCCTAGGTCCATGCATCATTATGCTCGGACACGTAAAACTAAGTAGATTTATTACCACAAAAAACAAAGTTGAGATGAGGCGCCGTCGCAACAAAACGAGCGGCCGTCATCACATCTCGCGCTTAAAAGCTGTTAATCAGTACAAAAAACATACTAGAGACCTTTTAATTAATGCCTTCCTTGATTCCAGCCGCGGACGCTTGTTTAAGACGATTTATTCGCGTCGGCGAACCGGCAAATATATTAGTTTTGAGCTCACCAATGGTTTGCATACCGGTAATGTAGTTGTAGCTTTATTTATGGCGGCGGAGGCCGTGTCCGCACTGATATTCTCCGATCTACTGCAGGAACACGGATATCTGACGTTTATTAATGGGATAGTTAAAAATCTTGCCCGAGACAGCACAAAAACCTTGTTAAAGGGCATGAAATCAAAGTGTCTACTAAAATGCATTTCAACTAGGTATTCAATACAAAACCTAATAAATGTATGAGTAAGGACTCCTTTAGATTTAGAATATTCATACCATTAAAAAATGATAGGGAAAAAAAAATCAAATCACATCAGCTATTCTTTTTAAAACCATTTTGTTCTGACATCTTATAACAGGTCTTTCAGAACACTGCGATTTATTTAATATACGTATATGTATGTACTAGATGGATCTTTAGTTTGTTTTATGTTTTTGAGACTTTGAATAAAACAAATAAGAAATCAACGATTGTCACACATGACCTTGCGTAACCAACATATTACAAATCATAAATGATGCAATATGCACCTTAATGTGCAAAATCAATAGAAATAAATTTAACTCTAGTTAATAAAGTTCACATTGACATATATCTTGACTTAAGACTCAATATCATCTAACAGATAAGTACTAAGAATTACAATATATATAAGCAAAGATATAGTGAGATCAAAATCAAATGACAATCATAATATAGGAATTGTAATGATCATAAAGATAAAATAAGTAATCGATATCTAGTAACGCATATAACAAGGAACATAAACGTCCACAATTACGATGTACAATTAATCGCACAGATTAATGACTTCATAAGAAACGTGACGTAGCGAACTAAAATCATCATAAAAATCAAAGAGGTTAACATCTGGCCCAGAATTCCCAGGTTACATAAGCAGTGTAGTTCGTAACTCGTAACAGTATGACTCAAAACAACCGGACTTGTATAACACCAAAATCTGACTTTGATTAAGAGCTGATCCGAGGCAAGAAGATGACGGCACGCTCCCGAGACAAAGTACGGACAAACAGACACACGGAGCAAAAAACGTTGAATCGCAAGATTAATGATTACAGTGAAAAATTACTAACGTGACTACGAGATTAAATTTCAATAAGTTAGCCGTCATTAGTGACATCACTTGGAGCCTTATGCGTGGGCGCAGCCGAATCTCGATATTCTACGAGTCTCAGTCTTTCAAACCTTTGACTTGCTCTTTTATCTTTATCTTTGGCATTTGGATTGGATTAACTTTCCTAGGAAATGGAACACGCTCCATTTTCGTCATGTTAGCCTCCATAGAAGGCAGAGGTTGATCATTATCTATAAGCTGTATTTCTTTATTGGATGAAACTAAATCATTGAAGTCTAGCATCAGGGTTAGATGGTGACTCAACGCACCTATTTCGTGACATGAATTTTCATCCTATTTTTACTCGACTACGGCGAAGCACGGAGGGTTATGTTGGTCAAAACCGGTATGTGTGTATGTTGTGCCTTTGTTCCCTCATAACTTATAGACTACTTATCATAATTTGACATATGAAGTGTTGTTGGAAGCGTTTTGTTTGTCCGGTCGCGCTGGTTATTGGCTATGTGATGTCACAATAAATTGAATATGGCGCCATCTTAAGAAAAAAACTTTGTTCTTGACGTGCCCCCGTAGAACAAAATTTTTTTTTCTCCGTCTTTGAGCAGACATTCTAAAATGGAGGTAGGGTTTGGTACATCATATTTTTGTCAAGCGTACCGTTGGCGAGATATCCCGTAAGTCTTGAATTTTTTTTTCTATTATAGGAAGCCATTTAAGGCTTAGTGTAGTCGGGTTTTCATTTTTAACCTTTCGTTTCTTGTTAGTGATTCTAGTTACAAAGTTGAACTTCAAATATATGGTAATCCAACACGACGCGACCGACGCTACGAATGCACTAGTTAATTTCAAAAGATGCTAGCGGCGCCGCCTTCAACTCTATCTTTACGCAATCCGACACCGTTTCTTCCATAAAACGACGCGTAGACTAGGTGAATTGAATTTTTATCATCGGTTTTACTCCAGTATCTATGTCGAGGCAGTAAAGTGTGCGACGTTACAGTTAGGAATCTTATACGACTGCGTCCGTCGCCTACGCCTGGATCCGTCCATTTTTTGTGTTTAGTATAGTTTAAAAAGTTAATAGCGCATTAAGACTATCTGCGCAATAAAGCAGCTCGATAATGAGATCTTCTTGTAACGCTTAATTAAACATAGGAGTCGGCATTGTTCATCTCGTCGTCGCTTCCGACAGGAGCCGACCATTGAGGCTCCCACGCGAAATTAAACGGCGATCGGTTTGCATTAGAATTAGCATTATTGTCGCGGCGATATTCAATTACAACAAGGCAATAAACAATGCATGCGACGGTATCGACTGAAGGCAATACGGTAATTGCGCAATATCAGCAATATGATTTATGCGCTTTGTCGCCACCGACGCAGCGACGCCGATCGCACGTGGCGTGACAGCGATAGCATTGATCAAACGATGCGATCAATTTTATCACCTACGTGGGTGAAAGACGTCGTATCCGACATTCTTGTAAATTATACGGTTCGTTTGCACCATATCGGGGCGGTCTCATTATGTTAAACGACAAAGACCGTTACGCATAATATTAGAATTATGGAATCTGTAGTGTTTAGGGGACCGTTAGCTTCGAATTTGGTAAACAATGGCGTGACACAGATTGACCTCGCATAGAGATGTCGGTGAATGTGTCCTAAATAAACGGAGATGAATCGTGGAACTTGTTTGTTCTGTATTGTTTACACGAGGGGTGGATGTAAATCGGCATTTCGCGGGCGCGCTTTAGCGCTAAGTGAAGTTTAAACAAGCCACACGTTGGGCGCCAGCGGGACGCCAGGGGATTAATCATCGATTGTCACGTGCCGAACTCTCCCCTCCGTATTTATAATTCCCTGTATTTACAATACTGTCTATGTTTATATTTCACGTCCCGCCAATCGTTTGTAGGTTCTCACACAACTTCACACAAGTCACCCACCCTATTATTTGCAATGCTCATTAGAAATAATTTCAAAACGCGCATTGTACGTGTTAGTCACGTGTGCGGAACGTCGATAACTATAAGTTACTTTACATTAAGTGTTGGGAAACGTAATGAGTATTCCTTTCAATATAACTATAACTAATGCCAGTGACAGTACAGTCTAATTGTATCTGCGTAATTGTGCAACTGTTCCGGATAACGCTGAAGAAACCCATTGAATCGAGTTTATTGAAGCCATTCAATATGAATTAGTGGAAAATTAGCAAACCTTTGAAGTTAACAAACGTGGAAAGCGATTGAAATAGGAAACCCGAGCCCGTGTAATGTGAGAGGTATTGTCGCACCCACCAGCCACCGGCCGCACCGTTATACCAGTTTAACCTACTTCGTAGAGAATGGAACATTAAAATTTGCATATATTCCGTCCAACACATACTTTATCCGTCTTAATTCAATGGGGACCATACGTACAGATGGAAACTGGGACTAGATTTAACGTCCAATCCAGAGAACCGTTACAAACGATTCACACTTGGTGTATTATATAATAACTCAATCATGCAAAGAGGACAGTACAAGGAGAAAATGACGTTTAAGGCCATATTGGGCCCGTGAAACGGTTAATTGGTATGTACTGCGCGTGCGCACGTGTATGCGTCGCATTATTGATGCGCGGACTGCATCTCCGCTGGTACACTAATGGGCCACGTGTTCCGATTATCCAGCATCGAGGGACTCCATTCAACCCCGACTCAACCTTGAGCTCACGTCTATAGAGTGCATTGTCCCGTGCGGAATTTTATCGCTATTATGATAAAACTATAACCTTAACAGTGAGATTGGTAAGTAACACTAATGCGTTTTTGTATGCGCAGGCTATAAATATGACTTATACGGATATATGAGCCGCTGCAGCTCTCCACGGGAGGTTTCTCGGCCAACGTTCATCTTGGAAAGTTTTTAAGGAGCATTTACACGAAGACGTTCACATTTACAACGTTGCTCATTTCGCAACGCAATTTTCAATCAACGCAAACGACTGTACTTCCAGACCTATGTGCTAGATAGGAATCCCATCTCTGAAATTGGATACGCGACGAGCAAAGTAATAAAGAACAACGAATCGTGTAAAATATCAATGCTGGTTATCCCCGAATGAGTATTTGCGGAACTGAACGTTCGTATAGAGAAAAATGTTATTTTAGAACGAAGCAAAAGCGGTCGGTGGATCCAGTTTGGTCGAGTCCGGAGGCTCAAGGGCGCAGCGCTATTTATAGCAGCCCCGAGCGAAGGCCGAGGCTTGCGAAGGACGACGCGACCTGAGTTCGACCGGCGCGACTCTGTATCACGAATTTTAATGCCCTTTTCCGAGAAAAGGGGCAAAGGCGAGCGCCGCCTATTGAGAAACAATTTGGGGCCCGGCGGATCGTTGATGCGACGGACGTTCTTTCGAAATATCATCAAAAAGACGTTACCCGCTTTTTTTACTGTTGTTCCGGGGATTGAACACGCCTCATTCATGGCATTTAGATTGTAAATACGTCAAAACGGCTTTACGTGTATTGTAATGTAGGTATATAACTCTGTCTACCGTATAGATTCTGCGAATGTCGGCTATGGGTCGCCAGGGCAGGTAATGCACCCTTTGCCGGGAAAATTCGGAGTGTGATACTAATATGTGAATATGGGATATATTTCCGGGACTTTATTTTCGTTTATTTCAAGCTGAGATGAGATATTAAACAGGAACCTGCTTCACTTATTAGGAATTCAAATCGGACGTAAGTATTTATTAAATTATCTGTATTTTAAGGTGAATTAAAGCGATTCCTAAAAAAGTATGAAATTAATTAAAAAAACATATTAGTATTTCATATTTATTACGTCGCCGCAGCTATACCTGCATATATCAAAGTAAATAAAGTGCGAGTAGAGTTATTATTTATTTATTAGAATATGTAATAATTAATAGAGAAATTAATAAAACATCACACGATAGACACCCGCGTAAGTACACTCTGAAACATTTACGAACATATTTTAACAAATTTATGAAAAGTATTTTTTGCTAAAAATTTTTTTTCTTTTACTCTACAACACAATATAACGAGTAAAGTAACGATTAACTTATACAGATAAATACGATACAGTTACGAATAAAAAATAGTTACATATTATACACAAAAACAATAGTGGTTGGCAATAGGGGTATGCTCAGTTCTTTTTTGCGTAAAATACCTGTGGAATGGAGAGAAAATACCTAAATTATGAATGTTTGCTACAATTAGACGCATTGGGTTCGAGTAGACGGGGCGTGCGGCTAGGTCGCCTCCCGTGCTGGATATCTCGCTGCGTCACCGCACGCCTGCCATCCGCTCGAAACAATCACGTCCAGTCCGTGAACAAACTAACCGGTAAAATACTGGTAACTATATTAGTGATAGAGATAATGTGTTCTTATTCAACGTATGGAAAATTCCATACAATTTTCCAATGGCATACATACACCACGTACTGTTATTATTATTGGATTATCCAATATTGACAATGATGTATAAACAGGAAAATCACTTTGTATATAGTAATATACATAATAGGTAGGTATAGGTATAATAGGTAGTAACCTAACATACATATTAATATACTAGGTATATCGAATTATAATAAACGCTATAAAATCGGGTCAAAGTCAAAGCAAATGCTAATATCACACAATAACTATTATACATTACAATATTAATGGAAACAATACCTTTTAAGACGATTTTTGCATTTCATAGATAGGAATCGAAGGCTCATTGGCAATATTATGTATGGTATTTATAATTTTTAACAAGCGGTCCATAAATATTTATCAGCTGATTTTTTTACTATTAGGAGAAGACACAAGCAGCTAAAAATAATTATTACTGGTAACAATTAATAGTTGACATATTTTTCTACGATCGTGGCAATTAATGTTGCTTCATTCGCTTAGATTTAATTTACACTTTATATCTTATTAATTTTTAGATTTTTCTGTACTTGCGGCCACTTTGGTTGTCATAAATTTGTTTATGTGCACCGTATGCGGGCCGTGATTTCACTAGAATGGTTCCAATAGAATACCAGCGTCGGGGATAGGTGGGTGACTACCTTCTTCGATATTATGCTGAGTTGGGTCCATTTTGTGTGAGTGCACATTAATTATTATGATAGTTTTAAGCCTTTTATTTATTACTCTTACTAATTATTGATGTGACTTATACAAATAAATTAATATTCTATTCTATTCTATAATTAATTATTAGTGTTGGAAAACATACTGTTTTGCGAATTGAAGGGCAACATTTCCAGTAAAATTACAGGATATATTTTTTTTACATCCAATCGGGCGCCGAGATTAAGCATTTATTTAAACCGACTTCACCATTAGCACGCGGATCATACGTTAACACAAATATAAATAAAAAATAAGTGAAGAACAGAATCAAATAAATGCAGTTAAACAAATATGTCAGCAGTATACATTTTTATTGATATCTGTAGGTATAGATGATGTGCTCATCTCAATTTTGAATCTAAATTGAATCAACATTAATTACACAAAAGTCGTCTAAAGGACGACCAGAGTCAAAAAGGTTACAACTAAAAATACTCCTAAGCCCAATACCATTTATAACCACTCCATTTTAAATAAAATCTGTATTGGCAGATTCTGGCGCGTTTGGCAAATTAATGCCCAACTCAAAAACGCTTAAAAGAAAAACAAAACAGATTGGGATCGCAGCATTATCTACTATGGCTACTATGCCATTGTAAACAAAACTACAAAATTCTAAAGATATTTTTACTTTGAACTTCATATAATTTCGTTGTCTATAGAGACAGGAATACAATGAATTTTGTGTTTCTGTTCTGGCTGTGGTTCTCTGAATGATGGGAATGTTTCAGATTCCTGGTACACAAGTTGTATGTGAGAAAACGTTCAATTTCCGTCTACCCCCCTTTCGCAACGCGTGATAAGGAACTCTCGTTCCAAAATTAAAAGAAACATGCAAAAACCAACATCACGCGGTGTTCCCAGGCGGTCACCCATCCAAGTACTGACCGCGCCCGACGTTGCTTAACTTCGGTGATCGGACGAGAACGTGGTATGGCTTACAACTATAGCAAAAAGTGTCGTTAAAGTAAGGAACTTTCGTTCCAATTAGAACGATTAGAAAAAACCTCCCAGACGTGGCTGATAAACCAAAAAAAAAACTGTCAAGTCATTCCCTGACATTCAGTAACCTTGTCGCTTTTAGCTTGTAGAAGCTGTGACGTCACCAGGCGCCAGGATAACTGACGACTGTTCGTCGGAAAGACGTCTGAAGGGCGGCTGACGGTTTGAGGCCGACGCGACGAGTCAGGCCCTAATAACCACCTTCCTTGACCCATATTGGAGGAAACTTGACAGGTTAATCATGTTTGATGAGTAATGATGCCACAGCAAACAATATGTTTTTTTGTTTTAGTGAAATGAAACAATAAAATTTTTTTTTTTTTTTGTTTCAACTTTTGACTCGCCGACGCGACGTCGCGACGCGTGAATGAATGCACATGAAGTTATTGAATTTTTCTACTTGATTGTGACTTGTCACTAGGACCTTTAATATTAAATATAATAATGACACGTTTGAAATATATTATTCCTTGACACTGGCTAAATGCACAAGATTGCGAAGCCAAAATTAATGAAAAAAAATTATAATACCAAAACAACATTGTTACACAATATGTTACACGCATTATGTATTATGTTACCGGTTATAAGTATGCGTGTATGAGTATGTATGTGGGAGTATTGTGGCACGTTACACAAAGGAATTTGGCACGTTATTCGGAGACATTGTGCTAATTTTATGCGTGCCAAAGTGATCGGGCAAATGCACAATTTTTGATATAATTCATCATTCAGTAAAGACTGAATATTCTTTTGAAAGAAAGACAGAAAACATTCTCTTGATTAAGAGAAAAATAATGGGTTTTAATCACTGATATACGAGTATGTATTTTTAACTATAGTTTGACAGAAACCACTGTACCGCGCCTTAGGGACGCGCGGCAAGGCGGGGGGAGGGAAGCCTTTGTTTCGTGATAAGTAGCAAGGTAGTTCGATTTGTGATGACGTGATCATGGCGCTTGCAAAAGTGCAGAAATATCGAAAACTCAAAACTAACGCAATACTGACAAACTGTCAAACGTCATCCATTTATGGTTGACATACCTGCATTTCGCTCAAAGCGTTTTGCTTCTACGTTCGCGTTCACTCTCGACTTGAAGACACCAAGATTGTACTTATCTGGGAACACTGACTCTGGCAAGAAGTTCCACTCGTTTGCAGTGCGCATAATGAATGAAGAAGCAAAACACTTAGTGCACGCTAAGAACAGGGTTCAAACGGAACCGCGAATCATGCTAGAGTTCAATTTAAAAAAAAACTATAAGGTCATTGTTTTTCACTATTCGTGAAACATACAAAAATAATACAATAAATCAAGTAATTCTTTAGTTTGCTGTACTCAAGATTAATCTTTAAAATTCCTTTGACTCTCATCCGCTTCGCAATTTAATTCAAGCAATGTCATTTATCGTTTACAATCTAATACTGTCCGAATCTCTCAGTCCATAAATCCGACACAGGAAGAACCCCCAAGACCAACAAACCCATGTCCCAAGTATTATCAGGGCTTCGCGAAGGCCTAAGTCCATGTCCGCAGTATCAGAGTATCCCTTGTCCATGTATCAGGCGGTTATTTATTGCGCCGAGCTGCGCACGCGCATGACCACATTCTGAACTGGAAAAAATATGTTAAGATTTTATGGGAACGTTTGCGATGTGTTGCTGTCATGTTTTATCGTTGAAATAAAGAGTGGTTGTAATTTCACGTTGTTGTTAATGTGGTGTTGATTACATTTATAAATATAGCATTGTTATTTTTACACAGCTTATATTTCTGGTATAAGATGTTTTATTTTTTCAATAAAAAATACCTTTATCAAACTATGTTTTAAATGTACGTAATTCAAATAACAATAACAATTATAATAATATGAAATTTTACGAGTATAATTCACATAAAATAGATATATACATAGTGGTGTTAATAGTATTACCCATTCATGCAATATATTTCTTTGGTTAGATTTAATTTAGTTAGTTTAAATTAATCTTATATTCGGTTTTATGTAAAAAAATACACAAATGTAATACCTTTTTTATGAAACGCAAGCAAAGCTTAATAAAACCGACTTCATCACTTATATTTCGGTTTTGGCTTGAACGATTTCGATAAAAAAAGTATGGGACCACTTCTGAAGTATCTTTACCAAACAAAAAAAAACATCAAAATCGATTTATAATTGGCGGAGATATCGCGTAACATACACAAAAAACATACAGTCAAATTGAGAACCTCCTTTTTGAAGTCGGTTAAAAATAATATAATACTACGCACATAATTATACAATTATGATGTACCATCAAGTTGATATCTATCAACAAATTTTATATTTCATGATGGAGCCAGGAGATAGATCGTGAAACCTTTCAATAACTACTAGCTAACTCTTTGATTTGGGGGCTCAAAAAGATAGCTCGTAGCTCATTAAATTGCACATTCTACATTCAAATCGAGCGTAAAATTTTGTGTTTTTTAGGTTTCTTTTACTATATACTTATATATTTTTATTATTGACTGCGTTAGATAGAAAATTCATATTGCTATTCACGTCAGATAGAATAACATTTCTCCTCGTGTGAAATCTATACACTCGCCAAGGCCTTATATACCGGTCTGACTTCTCCACTCCACAAGTATCACAAGAAAAATAATATACTAAGACTCGATATATTACTCAGTTTCTTGACATATTTCAATTTCTCTCCACTATTCCCAACAGCATCCATCACCGAAGAACGAATAGAGAATTCCGTCGGGCGGCGTAAGTACGCCTATTTTATCGGTGCACGTAACTTGCCCGGACAGGTTCTGGAGGCGGGTTTGCAATAAAAACCAGGGGTCAGAGAATAATGATAGACACAGTACCCTAGCTCGATCGGATTCAATAAATTTACCATCTATATTTGAACTGCTGGCTGGCTAAGTTGGATACGCTCTCACCTTTTAAACGACACAGGTATTGGGATCGATTCACGGTGGAAACATAGGTTTCCTTCTAAGGCAAGTTTCTGATTTTGGCTGTAAAAGCGTTTATGTTTACTTATCTATTTGCCTTACAGCCGCCGACCAAGTGGTCGGCCTAGATATTGGAAGGACGTCGGGAGGCAGACCTGCGTACACTCCAAGCTAGCAATTGGAGTGAGTAACCAATACCAGTGGCGTACTCTTGTTTCAAAGGCCAAGAACCACTTTGGGTCACTAGCGCCAGCGAGTATAATAAGAGTAAGTATCTATTTGACTTCGACTATGTGTTTTCAGCACCTTTTGAGCTACTGGTACGTAGATAAGAATTATTCATTTCACATGCGGAATTTTCAATAACACCCGGGAGCTTTAGACTCTGCGAAAGCTGCTGACGACTTCTCTACAGGATCTGTAGATTGTACCTATATCTCAATAAGTATGCGCAGTCTAAGATCCTGCATAGAGAATTTATTTTATGGTTTTGTTCTTCAACATCATAGTAATAATTGGATACATACCCACCCTATGGGTTGTGAGTGAAAATTATCGCCTAGTTGTTACACTTGCAAAAATGAGTCACAATACTATTGACACTTTTATTTTGTTAAATTTTATTTTTCTTTTTTATGTTCCTTTGTAAGCTGTTTTTTGAATCTAATAATGTTGTGTACTGTTTTATTTATTTATTAAGTATTTCATTTCATTATATTATTATCGAAACCGGTGCTTAGGAAAAGGTACGTAGATGACAAATGCTCGCTTATAATTCTTGTGTATACCTTCCTTACTGTGTGATCTCGGCAGGGTGGGTGCCGGGTCGTCGGACCGGCGTCCGAGCTCGGCCTTCGCCCCCCGCGAGCCCGCAGCGCGGCGCCAAGGACGTCGCCTGCGTTGCATAATCGCCAGCACGCACGCTATACCTGATACCGTTGAGACGAGATCAGGCGAAACGCACGACGATCACATGTCTGGTTTGAAGCGATGTTTCTACAGTGACTATACATTTTATATATTGTTGCAGTCGAAATAAAGAGTTTCGAAAAAGAGGAAGAGTAACCAATCAAAAGTACTTTCAGCTCGCTAAGACAGTCAAAAGTAGTTTGTACTCTATGTAAAATGTGTTCGTTTTTAACCGACTACAACAAAAGGAGGAGGTTTTCTATTCGTCGAAATTTTTTTTTATGTATTCCTCAGAACTCGACCGTTCTAACCGATTTGGATAATTATTATTTAGTTCGAAAAGGTATACGTTCTAGTCGATCCCAGTATTCCAGGTCTAGTGTGTTTACCAGCTTCGATCACATCGTCACTTACCATCAGGTGAGATAGTGGTCAAACACTAGCCTGTCACAAATGATTAAAAAAAAAAAACCCATTATAATTTAATCAAGTAATCTCATAAAATCTTTTGGTAGAAAAATCAGTTCGTGAAATTTAAAAAAAGTGTGATCTTGTTATCTGGTGACGTCAGGCTGTTTGAACCTATCACAAGTCATCTTAAAATCTCTTACATAAATAAACATAATTTTCTTATTATCTTTGATAAAATAAGACTTATTATTAGATTGCTAATAATTCATATTTTTTTTTTTCAAATAATGTGTTTGTGTCTGTGACTGAGTAGGTAAAATGATTTCGGTATCTACGATCCAAGTCATTCAACTTAGTGCAGGGCTGTGACTGAAAAAGACTAAGGGTAGCGCAAGACATAGCGCAGCTTCTGACCGATATTCAAGATAACGATGCTCTAAGGGCCCATGAAAAATCAACAATCCTTACCATAAAACGCACTGGCAATACTGGCCCGTATAAAGCCTGGCAATATTTATTATAATGTGCCACAAGAAGGTCGGAATGAAAATAAAACCTTAATTGAGCATCGATATTCATATAAATGTCAATTAATGCAGTTTTTTCGTCGCGCTGCCTGGCCCGACTTAATCTATTGTAATTAGAAGATTTTCACTTTCTTGTTTGGCTTTAATGTTTTGACACTTTCTGAGTAGGAATGTATTGTGCGTTCTATTCATTTAATTTGGAATGTTTAGCTATGACAATGATCATATGGTTACAAATATCGCGGATTCCAATGCGTGGTGATTTTTTTTGACAAAACCAGTCCAATGGCCATTCTTAGGCATTTTTCTTCAGGACATCAAAATTAAATATGCTATAATTAATATAATATAATATGCTTTTGGTAAAAGAGACTTCACAACAACACAAACTGTCAAACGACATCCATTTATGGTGCCATTATGACATTTATATATATATTTTATACATAGCTAAAAAAAATCAATAAAAAAACAAATAAATAGCTAAAAAAATAAATTGTAAAGTCAAACGCCTTCAAAACTGTTTCGCAACTTCAAATGTCACGTCGAAGTTTCCTCATGGCACGAGAATGGGTTTTCTTGAATCAGTTTCTCTAATTTCCCTAGAACTTAATTAATATGCAGATGATATTTACATACTTAAATGTTTGTTTTTTAAATAGGGGAGAGGCAAACATTTTTAGTTCAAGTTGTGAACCAGAAAAAGTATTTTGAAAAATGGAATTGGTTCGACTGAGAATTATTGGGCTTGAATGAACATGTTAACAATGGATTTATAATAACAGTGTTATACACTTGGGTGATCCTAAATTACTTTTGAATATGTCAACATTTATTAAGCCAAAATAACTTATTAGATTATTCGCTCTTTTGAAACTTTCTTTCGGAATAAGGAAATTGTGATAAAACATCTGAGGTGTCACTTTTGTGCGTTAGTACAGTCGAAATTGACCTATCTACTACGATAGGTCAATTTCGAGGGTAGGGTTTTTGGAAGAAGCTTGATACTTAGTGAGGTTGTGAACTAAATGTAATTAAGAGGAACGTTGTCGATATGCATTCCTGCATTAATTAATGATTAGACGTTCATATTTTGAATTCTTTTTACAGTAGGATTAATCTTCATGGATTTTGTTACATAGGTAGTTTAAATTATGAATGCATTTTTACTATCATGAATGCGTGCGATGCCATAAGGCAGATCTGGTAACGTATATCCTCCAACAATGAACTCTTCAACAAAACCGAATGTTACTTAAGGCAGGAGATAAATGTTTAACACCGATCGTAATCGGAATGTTTCATTAAACGCCAATAGCAGTGTTTCCATCAGGAAATGATTGCAGGCCTGCAGCGGAGCCCGATTGGGGCAGTGGTTCTCGAAACTTTATGGCCTCGGACCCACTTTAAATCCCGCGCAATTTTTTCAGGCGTATGTATTATAATACTCATCAAAATGTAATATTAGTACAGAATGGAGATTTCGTTCTTTAAGAACACACAGAACGTAAGAATTTAGCAAATAATGGATTAGATTCCTGATGCACTGCAGTTTTTTTTTTCAAATTCAAGTAGTGAACATCCATAAAAGTTCCAGACTTTTAGGCAAGCTAAAGCCTATCTGGTATAGGTTTTTTTATAGTAATCTATAGACTACTATCTCACCATTTGGCAATTGACGATGTGTGTGCCGAAGGTGGTACGCACGTTAGGCCTAAAATGGGAACTGGTTCTTAAGGATACAACTGCCGGAAAGCCGTTTTCTGCTTGTCGACAACGCTGACAGATTTTTAAATTTAGCATTTCGATTGTATAATTCCATCGGACTCATCTATCGCCTTTTTCGTGTTTTATCGTGCAATAAACGTTCTTACTTACAGTGCAGGCAAGAATGGGGACGCTCCCTGTACAAAAGTTTTAGAGCCCCTGGCCGCTTCGATAAAGCGGTCAATCATTAGTTCCTTGCAGTCCGCGATAACTATCTAGGTGGCTTACTTGCATACAACTACTTGCAAATATTCTGCGATAATTATATATTTTCTATTTTAAGCGAGGCCAATAGTGGTTATAATTAGGCCGTTCTGAAACGCAGTTGCGTGTTTTTTTTAATTCTAGGGTGCAAGGTGTAGGAAACGTGACTGATTTGCTGACTAGCATTCTAAAAGACTGCTTATTATTTACAAGGTGATTTGGACACCGTGATAAATTAATGGTTGATTATTTGAGTTATTAAAGGCCCCACCTTTAATCGCGACTGTAATTTTTAGGAATTGACAGTGAATAACGATGTGATTGTTTGTTAATGAGACCGAAAGTTATTATTTACTAACAGGTTTAAAGATAAGGTCAAATAATCCAAGGTAGAAATAATGCGATAATGCGGCGAATGATACTTAAATGCAGTGTTTCTAATGTTTAGAGTTGAGGAGTTTATGTCATGGCATTTAAAATTAGTTGTTTAAAATTTGGATTTTTTAATGCTTGATAGCCAAGCATTTCAACACTATCTCACTTAAAGGAGAGCGATGATGCTGTCGAATATGTAGCATGCTTGCCAAAATTTTAGGATTAATTCAATTCAATTCGAAATCGTTTATTGACATGGGCCCCAAAGAGGCACTAATGAAAGTTAATGACTCTGCTGCCAGGTTCGCAAAATTACAACCATTCGCAACAATACACATTAAACAATACAAACCCATCATCCATTGAATCCACGTGACGAAACCGGGATCCGTGTTGTTAGCAGAAAGTCGCGTGATATTTACCTGCAACAAAGGAATATAAGGTCAGATAGTGCAAGGGTTCTGGTGGGGCCATAGAGTTAGGTGGAAAGGCTTGTATGTAAGATGAATAAACATTATTACCAGTTCACATAGGTACAGGTAGACCAAGGGGCAGTCTTGGTGCTGACACCACTGAAAAATCCGGACCTGAAAAACAGGTCATCCTAAGGCATCCGATATAGTTATTCAAGTCAAGCGAGCAAAGCAAGTCTATCGGTATTCTATCGCTTGCATTTTGAAGAGTGTGCGCAGGAATTACATGAGTTAATTCCACCATACCCCTTTTACCATCTAACAACCAGACAAACTTTCAATAGTCACATACCTCCAGTTCGCTCGAAGCGTTTTGCTTCTACGTTCATCATCCGTACAGCGAGGGAGTGGAACTCATTGCCTGCGTCATAGTTCCCCGAGGGGTATAATCTGGGAGTCTTCAAATCAAGAGTGAATAGGTATCTTCTAGGCCTGCATGTCACATCTTCGGCCGCATCGATCATCATCGCTTCATGTGAGATAGTGGTCAAATGCGTCTCGATACTAATTCCTAATTACTTCATCACAGTTTAGATAAGTACCATTGTTTACTTATAGGACTTGTTCTTCTGGTCTCTTTGTCACCATCAGTAACTCTTAAGGGTTATTTTGGAATAATCTTTCATTTGATATTACTTCCGCCACTAAACATTCCAAACATTTGATCAAAGTAGCATTATATTGTTTGAAAAACTAAGTGAAAATATAGAAATGGTGGTAGGAAACGACCCTTTGTACCACGCAGATTATTTTATACGCGTATGAACACGATATATAATATAATATCGAGAAATAAAAAAATCTTAGATTGATTATTTTATTTCTATTTTTTTTTATTCAAATTGATCGCTAGATGTGTGGCCATACACACCCTTTACCGCCAAGCAAGCTCTGAACAAAGGATATCCTGGCGTAACGCAAATATCAACACAGAGCTTTCGCAAGGCGTACCATTTCAGTATAATCACATCACACTAATATTATTAAGGCGAAAGTTTTTGAGTGTGTTTGTATGTTTGTTGCTTTTTCACGCTCAAATGGCTGCACCAATTACGATGAAGGATGGAGGTAGCTACGCCCGCGGTTTTTCTTTTTTGAGGTGCATTACCACGAAATATAAATAAATAAAAAAATAAAACTGCGCGTGACCTTGCGTAACAGGCACAATATAAATCATGCAATATGCACCTTTATGTGCACAAGTGTAACGGGGGGAGCTAGCTTGAGCTGTGTTTAAAAATGGTGCCCGGATTGACGTATACTTATCTGGTCCTTAATTAGAAGCTAGACAGATACTAGAGTATTATTTCTGGCCTGACATCATCAATTACTACTACTACTTTATCCATGTCAGATTCCCAATCACTGGGACTGACAGGTCTCTAGAGCACTCATTACGCACAGACAGACAGACATGACATATTGACAGGGACATTGAAATGAGGATCCGTGACAAGTTCAGGGCAAAAAATGGCAACGGGAAATGGTTGAGATTGATCTGCGATTTGAATAAACGTCAAACTTGGCCAGTTTGTCAGTACTGATCAATAACGAGTAAAGCAGGGTACAGATACCAACGTGATATGTGATGTTTAAGGAAGGTATATTGACGTGCCTCATATCTTCTCCTTTGTAGTTGGGCCACTGGTGGAGAGTTACTTTCCACCGACTTGCACGGCCCGACACATGTCTGGGTGGTTTTAGTAAGCAAGGTCACCCCTCTATGGGCGCAGTAGGCCCGATATGTATCCGGGCCTATCGCCGGAGCAAATAGTGACTGCTAGCGCGAACCTATCTTACCCCATCCGGCGAGGGACTGCTCACGGGGGAGGGTTATTTAGCCCTAAACACCCCTTTCCTTCACCCCTTGGAAAGAAAAGAAGTGCTTGGCATTTTCCCACCACAAAAAAAAGTTATACTACACTGATGGTAAATAGCCTGCTTAAACCAATCCACACATCAGTGCCACCCAAAGAGTCATTCTATAAAGCAAATCGAGGACACTATGTTGATTTGAGCGGTTCGGCGTTTTGTCTTTACGTCCGTCCGTCTGTCTGAGTACGGGTGTAGGCAGCTATAACCAAATAACTTTAAATTTTTAGAGAAAATGTTAATCAGTGAAATCCACGACGCAAGCCCTCGAGCTTGGTGTGGTTCTGTGAGTGTGAAAGCGTATATGTTTAAGTTTGACTACTAGCAATATCATTTAGTGTTTTTATGCTAAATAGGCAATCATTTGACCACTATCTCACCTGATGAACAGTGATGATGCGGCCGAAGATGTGACATGCTTGCCTAGAAGATACCTATTCATTCTTGATTTGAAGACTCTCAGATTATGAGAACAAGGAAGAATGTTAGTTTATGTACATGATTTCTTCAGTTTTCCAGTACTTCGTTGCCTGCGTCTTTGTTCCCCGAACGGTACATTTTGGGTGACTTCAAGTAGAGAGTGATTAGGTAATTTCTTTAATTTCCATCAGGTGAGATAGATATTATTGAAATTGAGACTGCAATATCGTTGCTTAAAAGTTACAGCATCAATAATCTGCACACAGCTTTAAAATAACAGTTCGTGCGAATATCCGGCTAAGGACCAGGTGCATGCAAACATGCCGTTAGCCGCCATATTTATATTTTAAATAGATGTTGTGTCACCACTCACCGTTTCTCGGGAGATTTATCGGCATGTTACTGGTAATACCAAGCTCATGTCTCGGGGGACCGGGATATGGGCCCTAGCTGTACCGACGGCGCTTTTGGAAGAAAGATCAAGGAGAGAGGAATGGCGTTGTCGATTTCGTATTTTTTTTCAAAACTAGTAGGTTCTTCGAGTGTTAATGTGTAATAGTGGTACTAAAATACTCAATTATTATTCTTGAAAAATGCACTTAAAAGTGGCTAAAGTAAGTTCATCAGCACAATATTTAATCAAGTAAGGTGGCAGTTCATCAATGCCATGACTGTATTTATTTTTGAGATTTTTTATAAGCTTCTGTGTTTCATTTAGAGTAACGGGCCTAAGATACATCGTGTTTTCTGTTTGGTGAATAACGGGACGACCGCGTGGCTTATCATTTGATTGCGACTTTGGTAAACATTCCCCAACCGAAGCGAAAAATGCATTAAATGAATTAGCCACTTGTTTTGGATCGGATATTATCGTGTTATCGATTTTTAATTTGATGTTGTTTCTTTCATATTTACGAGTTTTATTTGTCTTTTCATTTATAATTTGCCACATAGCCTTGATTTTATTATTAGATTTTTTTATTTTATTTTTATACTGGAGTTTTTTTGCCGTATTTACGGCAACTTTTAATATTTTTTCATATTTTTTGTAATACTGTCTGAGAATGGGGTTTTTTGATTTATTAGTGAAAATTTTTAACAGTCTTTTATTTTGACAACATATTTTTATACCTGTGGTAAGCCAATGCTTCTTTTTATTACGTTTCAATTTAATTCGACGCTTTGGAATGCAATTATTTAATATATTTAGAAGTGTATCCTGAAATATTTTGTAATTTTCATTAATGTTTTTATTTACTAGAATTAATTCATGCCAATTTATAGTCTTTAAACTATCCTTAAATAATTTCATGTTTGCTTTATTAAATAATCTTTTATCGATCTGCCATGTCATTTCATTTGTTAAATTAGAAAATGTCATGTGTACAATTGTTCCTGCATGATCAGAAAACCCTAATTCTTGTACTGTGATGTGTATGTTATTGTCGTTAAAATTGGTAAATATTAGGTCTAAGCATGTTGATGTCGTGGCCGTGATTCGTGTTGGTTCCTTAACGTGTTGGGATAATTTGTACTCGAGCATAAGGTCTAACAATTGTTTTGTTTTTGAGTTAATTTGTAAAATATTGGTATTAAAGTCACCTCCGAGTATTACATTGTATTTATAATATTTTTTATTAACGTAGTTTAAAATTAATTTTAATTGATTATAGAAAATTTCTTCCTCTCTCCTATTCCAATACATAACAATGATTAAAATATTTTCCCTTGGTAGTTCCACCGCGCAAACTTCTAAAATATATTCAATAGACATGTCGGAGATATCTCGTCTTTCCATGTAGGTAACATTGTCTTGTAGTACAATGCAAACGCCGCCTCCACCTCGTTCTTTTCGGCAATAAGATGATGCAATCGTATAATCAGCAAAATTTACCATGTTTAGTTTATCTATTGTCATCCATGTTTCGCAGATACAGACAGCCTGATAAAATGGATTTTGGTTTAAATATGATTCCAGTAAGTGCAGTTTATTATTCATACTTTGAACATTCTGAAATAGAATTTTAAACTCTCTATTTTTATTTTTAATTGGAGTAGTAGTAGAACATAAACTAAGAATGCGGAAACAAAATATAAAAAAAAATGTGATCGATGATCAAAATCTGTTTCTGTCTAATATCATACAAGCTTGAAATTAGTAAAGCATAAGAACGGAAAATATAAAAACAATATTTTCAAACAAAGAACAAGTCTCAGTTGAATATATAGGTCAATGTTCAAATCATTAGAATATTCCACCGTCCAACAAAATATTAACATTTGAATGAAACCAAATCGGATACATTGTAATACAATCAGTTAATGAAAATCGACCTGTCACTGGCCGCAGCTAACCAACCATAAATACCCTTAGTTATACAGACTAGGAAAAATATTAATGCATGAATAAGTTACCACACAGTTTTTAGAGAAATGACTTTATACGGTGCGCCACACACGAACTGAGTGCAGTGATGCATAGACCACAGTGCCACATGCAAGATTTATTGCTTATACAAAGCCTGTGTTCTGCTAGAACATACATGCTGAACAAGCGAGTATGCTTTGTTTATGGACTGTGATAAGCGTGTTAAGGGGTGGTACCCCAGAATTTCTCCTCAAAGCGTGTTTTTGTAACAGGTTTACTCGGCAATCATAACAGATTTTGATAAATAAAAATATTCGTCAGAATCTGTGGGGTGTGATAAATGAGTCGTTATTCTCAGAACAATCATAAAAATTAAAAATGTAAGAGAAAAAATATCAATCACATATTTTTTCTTTTGAAATTATTTTGTTCCGTCATTTTATATCAGAACACTGTGAAAGTAATGAGACAAATTATTTATTCAGATAATTTTTTTTTGAGGCGCATTTTTACAAAATTTGAAAAATAATCAAAGATAGCCACGCGTGATTGCCTGTAATATAAGTTATACAACATGCACCGTTATATGCAAAAGTGTAAGGGGGAAAATTCTCTGTAGTTTAAAAAGGTGTTCGCATATACGATATACGTCAATCTGCCCCTTAATGTTAAGTATTGTTAACACAGATGTTAGTATCGTCTTATAGACAGGAAGATCGAATGATAGGGAAATCGAGCCAGGAAATGCAGATTGTAATTACTAAGGAAGGTAATTTAAATTCATTTAATAGTCTCAGGTCCTTGTCGAACTACCATTGATGACAGATTTGCTGTAAATAATTTATGTACAAAGAATAAGGCTTAGTATCTATCGTGACGAATAAAAAAACAGGACGAGTCGTAATGACACACGATAGAAGTGAAACTTTTGTATTACAGGGAAACATTTTTATTATTCATCACATTGTTTATTCCCACCACTTTTCGTCACACAAAAAGGTTGCGGATCAGAATTTCAAAGTCCTCTAATAAAGAGTTTCATTTCAATTTTTGAGTGTGAAAACATTATTTTTTACTCAACTTAGATGTGTTTTAATTGAAATAAAATTAAACGTAATTCTTTTCTAATAATTAACATCCATATTAATCTAAAATACCATAAATTTTTCATGTCTAACCCATATATGGCTGGCAAACCTCCAGTTCGCCCGAAGCGTATCGCTTCTACGTTTGTCATCTGTTCTGCGAAGGAGTGGAACTAATTGCCCTTGTCTTTGTTCCCGGAACGGTATATAATCTGGGAGTGTTCAAGTCAAGAGTGAATAGGTATCTTCTAGGCAAGCATGCTACATCCTCGGCCGCATCATCGCTTTCCATTAGGTGATAATGTAGTCAAATGCTTGCCTATTATAGAGCATAAAAAAATAAGATAAAGCTATACTATTCGGCTTGTTTCACCACCTCTTGATCAGTTCCAGTTAATTTATCAGGCAGATAATTTGATGCAAAAAAATCGTGTTTTTTTTTTCATTTGTCTGGTAGATAGCGCCTATTAGAATCCTACTAGTCCTACTAATATTATAAATCCGAAATTTTTTGTGTAAGTGTGTAAGCATGTTTGTTCCCTCTTCACGCTTTAACGTCTGAACGGATTTGGATGAAATTTAGAATGTACATAGATTATACCTAGGATTAACACATAGGCTACTTTTTAACTTAATAATAGCGGGCGAAGCCGCGGGGCACGGCTAGTATGTGATACATAAAAGTTACCCATAGAAAGAAGATAAAATACATTATTAATGAGTTCATTATGTCACGCCACAGAGCAATTAATAACTGAAGTAGGTCAAAGTGACTGATCGGAATGAAAACATTGTGCCAGAGAATGCTGGCAAAGGAAAGACATTTCATCAGAGTATGTGACCCAATAATGTCAATTATTGGGCACCATATCTGCACAAAGGTTAGCTCAGCGCCAAACTAAATAATATATACGAGTTTAAAAAAACGAATAACAGACTTCAATCGCTATTATCTTCGAAACTCTTCATCAATCTGGATCAAATTATAATGCGACCAACTGCAACGTTTACCCTTTCGAAATAAACAATAATTTTCTTGACAAATTGATACGAATTGAGAACCTCATCCTTTTTTTAAAACGGTTAAAAATATTTTTTAAATCTTTCACACACAGCGCCATACTAAGTTCGATGACTGGAGTCGTGGGTGCCGGAAACAATCACAACACACACACAATAACACACAAAACCAGAAACACAAATTTCCCTTGGGTGAAAACTTGTGTTTATACATGTAGTTAAATATTTTATATTTTTATCTACCCTTGTGGGGTATCGTTGAAAAGGGCTTGACAAGAAGAGTACGAAACCGGTTTAAAAAAAACTATGTTGAAAAATAAAGATTTGGTAAGCCGCCAAAGTCACTGTTTTAGAACTATTTTGCCCCTGGGTCTATCATAAAAACGGCATCACACTGAACGCTGAAACTTACGTATAATATTCGATATATCCTGTACTTGAACAACAAAACAGAAAACAAACAATTATATTATAAAAAAAAAGTTATAAGCAAGTAACCTCAAAAGTTTTTCTCTATCAGGCAAAATGTAGGCGCGAGATCTCAGTTCCGTGCGAACGACTAGTTATGTGTATAAATTTTCCAAATGCGTCCAGTGTAGAGTGATGATGATGATGTATTCCATGCCGATTTCGGCAACGGCGACCATTTCTATTATAGAAGTGTTACTGATGCGTCCTCACATGACTGATATAACCAATTTTAGCTGTGAAAGTCCGAAGACAGGTGTGAGGACGCCATTTACATAATTGTAGGTAATGTTCGAAGGCGGTTTGTTTTTTTGATGTTCCCGTCGCAAATCCAGATCGCGCCTTCGTGAGTTTCCGAATTCATAAACTTTTTTCGTACTTTTTGTCTCCAAGTGTAGAGTGCAGTTGTGTACAGTGTACAGACAATAAAGCAACTATCCACAATAGAGATTGAATAGTCGGCACGCGCGTGCGCAGAGCATCGCAAGTTTCCGGTGTACTTGACCTGGTTCGTATATCTATTAAACACGATAATGTGCAGTTGCTTACTTGTTTAAATAAAGTGTCAAAGTACTCGATATAAACAACATTTATATGAGAAAGGTAAACGACTCCCGAGACTAATTTCTACGTGTGATTATTTGATCTTGAGACAGTTGGAGCGAGAGAATGGTGGATGTTTATAAGGTAAGTAGGAGAAGACGTATTGTTCATAATACAAATTCTGGTTGATTATTTAAAGCTGATTATATTTTACACGGACTGCTACAATTTACATACAGATTATCCAATCAAAACTATGCAGTAAAAAAAGTGTCAAGACGCAACACTTTCTATGAAAAAATATGTGTTTTTTTCCGACGAAGCAGAAATGATGGTTATGATTTTAGCACCGTATGTATGTATTTTTTTTATTCAGTATTGGCAAACGTTTGACCACTATCTCACCTGATAGTAAGCGACGATGCAGTCGACGATGGAGCACGTTTGCCTATAAGATGCCTATTCACTCGCGACTTAAAGACTCCCATGTTTGTTTATGACACGTATAGTAATGTAGTATAAAATTTTTTTTGCTTCAACTGTTTTTTTTTGTATGAACTCTATTATAATATTAAACACAAAATAAACGAAATAATCAGATGACCTACCATTGCGAAACAGCTAATGTACCGAACACAATTCACACGGGAAACACATCGAAGGTCGAAATGATAAATAACTTAATACTTAGAACAGTTGCAGGTATTTAGTTGATAAATGTGTGCTGTCATTTTGCGCAAACAAACGCCGCTTGTAAGCCGCACGCGCATTCGAAATATTCTATCGCAAATCGCGAAATGTAATCACGTTCTTCATTTCGCACGCGAATTTTCGCGATACATCACGTGTGGATGGCGAAAATCTAAGAGGCTACTGCGATTCTAGCTGGACGCAGGTGCGAATTTTTGCACGAAATATTTGAGTAATTTGAGTTTGATGAATACACTATTCTTCACGTTTTAGACAATAATACAAAATAATTTCAACGTAAGCAAAGCTTAAAATAACCGACATCATCGTTTGGTTTTCGCTAGATTGATTTCGATAAAAATTATATGGGACCTCTGAAGTATAATCTACCAAACAAAATAAGAATTTTGAGAATCGGTCCACAAATGGGGGAGAAATCGGTGAACATACATAAAAAGAAAATAAAAAAATACATACAGTCGAACATAGTACCTCCTTCTTTTTTGAAGTTGGTAAAAATAAGTTTAATTAGACAGTAAACATTTGGTGGGTGTATAAAAACGTGATTTTTGTTTTCATTGCAAAACTCGCATTGAAGTTCCAGTAAAGTATCTTCTACTTTACTAGGGCTTAACTTGACTGTGACTGGACCATGACTCTCTTACTTGACTTTGAATGTGACTCGTGACTGGTTCTATGAGAGCGGACGGCGTGCCCGCATCCCCGGGCGCCAACTACGCACTGATTATATGCCAAAGGGCTAGTAGCTTTCCATCAGGTGAGATAGCGGTCAAATGCTTTCCTATACAGAAAAAAAGGCGAGGTGGCCTCTCGTTAGAGCCTGCGTATTCCAGGTCTAGTGTGTTTACCAGCTTCGATCACATCGTCACTTACTATCAGGTGAGATAGTGATCAAACACTAGCCTGTCACAAATAAAAAAAATAAAAAAAAATCGTGCAGCGGTGCCCGCTCCCTCTATCAACGTCCGCTTGATTCCATTTACTTCTACATTGAAGCAAAACACTTCAAATGTCTACTATTTCGCGTTGCTCTTCAATGTTTGTCTCTAATATTTTAACCCCCTGACGCAAAGAGGGGATAAGTTTGAACCAGAAACACAAAATATCCCTTGAGAATCGAACCCAGGACCCGACTGAGGTCAGAGACGTGTCCACCGCTTCAACTGGGTCAACCGCGGGACATGGGCATTTTTTTTTATTTTTTATTCGTGATAGGCAAACTTTTGACCACTATCTCACCTGATGGTAAGCGACGATGTGGTCGACGATGGAGCAAGCTTGCCTAGAAGATATATTCTATTTAAATAAAAATGAATCCCTATTTACCTTGGTCACACCATAAATTGAGAACGACTTTACCGATGTCATTCATTTTTTGTGCCAATTATCTTTTTTTTTTGTAAGTTTTCTAATGCTTTGTAGAAGGTTCTAACGGAAAGAAAATGGTGAAGAAAAAAAATTTTGAAAATTTCAGATGTTGATTTTTACTTCGCGGGTTTGATGTGTGCTAAGACAGGACGTCTGTCGGGTCAGCTAGTTTAATATAAGTATGTTATTACATTCCAGGTATCATAGCAACCGGTGTCGATAAAAACTGCGTACCGCATTCCATAAATTTGCATTAGACTGTGGAAACTGCCGACGTAGGACTACTCTCTCGCTAGGGTTGACAAACTGTGTCCAGTAGTGAAATCTAGCCAGATTCCATGCATTCTCGATGCGTTTATGACGAATACACGAAGAATCACAAGTTTTGGTTAATAATACAAAATAGACAACGAAATATTTTCAATTTCGCGCCAAAACTCTATAATTATAAAAAGTAAGCGGAGCTAAAATTAAAAAAACGTTGGTTTATTATTTTGGCTCCGCAATCTTGTGCATTTATCCAGTTTTATCCAATAATATATATATATATTTTTTTTAATAATACTAGCTGACATAGCCTATTACACTTGGCGATAGTGTAGCTATCTATTAGTGAAATAATTTTCAGAATCGGATCAGCAGTTTCAGAGATTACCTTTTACAAACAAACAACTTTACCTCTTTATAATGTTAGTATAGATAATTTACGGACCGATATGTACCGGGTTCGATACCCCGTTTCAGAAATACAGTTTTCTTCAAGAGGATACTTGAAGAAAACTGTGCTTCTGAATCGGGGTATTATTGTATTTGTAGATCTGGGTGCGATTGTGTGATTAATATGAATTTATTCTAAGTGTGGGTAAGTTATAGCGTCTTAGCGTCTAAAATAATTATAAGCTTACTTAGCGTCTAAAATATAAATAAAAATAAAAGCATAAAAAAAAGGTAAACTACAATTTTAGTAAGCGAGTCTAAAGTCAGTGGTTGCTAATTCCAGGGATAAATTGTCACCAAAAAACACTGTCTGCACATTTAATTCTTGGACAAAGTCGTAATAAGGAAATTGCTTTAATTTACTCACTGGACAGTCTATGGTATATAATGTTCACTTTTATTTATATATTATAGTGCAATTGATGGTAAGCTGTTATTTGTATACTATATCGGTGACGTCATGTTTTGTCGTATTGAGCCAATAGAAAATTAACAGACAATGTACTAAAAATTAAAAATACCCCGCTGCGAAATATGTAAATCTACTTTTTAATACTTTTCATGCAATTTTGTGCAATCTACTTTTAATATCCTTCATTTTGATGCTCTACTCGATAGGTTTGGTTATTTTTTATTTATGTATTACTATTTCGCGCCAAAAACCCGCCATTTTGTTTTTTTTTCTATCTGTTATCTAAGAACACTTGGGTATTAAAACGAATATAATACGATACCTTAACTGTCAAAATCCAACCAGCCGCTTGGAAGATACGTGGCAATAAAAAAATTTACAAATATACACGCATACAAACAAGATACGCGCGAAAAACATAACCCTTCCCTAAGGAAGGGCAACTGCTAACAGTTGGGTAAAATAAAAACACGACAAGTGCGATTCGTAACTCAGGCACCGAGTGTTCCGTACAAAATTTAGTGTATATGGTTTGTTCCCCTTTTCTTGTATTTTTTTTTTTTACTTTTTAGAACTAATTTTTGGATTTCTGTTTCTGATTTTTCAGTTACGTGTGTTATGAGACATTGCCTCTTGACAAATTTCATGACTTTTTTATGCTAAATAGGCAAGCATTTGACCACTATCTCACCTAATGGAAAGTGATGATGCGGCCGAAGATGTGACATGCTTGCCTAGAATGCCACCATTACCCCCTAGATCCGGGGCTACCAACGGGAATTTCGATTAATTAATTAATCATATTTTTTTGTATTTATAAAATATACATAAACTGTTTGCAGAAATGCAAATACCTTAGTTTCTAATTACGAACTACAACAAAACAATGCTTCGCCTGGACACGTAACTTAACCTACTCCAATCATGCGCGTGCGCAGCCTTCGACATAATAAGGTCACGCTAGTTATATCCGTAGTTACAATATTACAGTAACAATGATCATTATTACACATTTATTACAGCATAAAACCTACGGCGATTATGCGCATGCGACGGAATCACGTAAATATGCAAAGATCAAGACTGTTCAATATCAATACATACGAAAATCACTTAAAAGCTGTGCAAGGAACAAGATTGTTCAATATCAATCAAACTCTACAAAATCACGTAAAAGCTTTGCAAGGATCAAGATTGTTCAGTCTCAATCAAACTCTACAAAATCACTTAAAAGCTACGCAAGGATCAAGATTGTTCAATATCAATCACACACTACAAAATCATGTAAAAGCCATACTTTTTACATGATTTTGTCATCATAACTTTTACAATCTTGATGCTTGCATACAAGGCTCAAGATTAAAGATTATCAATATATACAGTCATTGGTAAGTAGCACAATCCTGCAGGGGGTGGTTTAGAACCACCCCCTGCACTACTTACCAGTGCCGGTATATGTATACAACAGAATCACGTAAAAGATATGCAAGGATCAAGATTATTATTGTTTGTATAAGTAACGTAATACGTTATTTACTATGTACCTATTTCTATTGTTATCGTATCATGCGCGTGTAATGCAACATTCGCATAAAAACTATATAAATACACATATATATACACACATGTGTGTGTGTTTGTAATGTACTAAACTTGTAAAAAATATAATAGTTAAAAAAAACTAAATCACGCGTTATATAAATAAAATTAAAAAAAAATATATTTTTGTATTGTCATCGGTCTTCGATAAGTCTACGAAGTTTAAATTAAATCTTACTGTTTGAAGTTGGTCAAAGTCAAGTCCAAAGTTGGTTACAAACAAACATACATACATAGAGGTGAAGCCAATAAAAGCGTGTTAAAAATATTGACGGCACACATACAAGTATTTGAACATATCCTGGGGCTGCCAGTATGAAATTGTGTTATGTTAAATGCCATTAATATCTCAGCCCAAGATCGTTGCTCCCATCATAACCAACATTTGAATGCTACAATTACCCTTACAATGCCGACGATCGAGCGACAAGAGGGCGCCACTGTTGCGCGGATGGGAGATTTATGCGCGTACGCATTGCCAAGTTAATGCCCGACATCCGGCATCCACTTTCCAAAGAGGTGCGTTTAATATAACCGCCTCTCCTGGAGACGGGAGTTGCGTAAGGAACTGGTCGTGGAAGAAACTGGTGTAAGGAGTTAGATGGCTTATTCAATCTAAATATTTATCAGCTTATTTAGTTAGGTGCGTTTTTTTGCAGAGGATTTCGGGTTCGATTCACACAAAACACAAGTTTACCCCCAAGGGGAATTTATGTTACTGGTCCTGTGAAATCGGCTCTATTTTCTAAACCGGCGGCGGCGTGGTTGTAATAAAATATGACAATGTAACGTCGACAGCTTTCCAGAAATGCGCATTAGAAAATGAGACAAATCGTGCGCCGGCGCAAATCAAATTGCAAGCTTTATGGGGCACAGCACAGCCCACTGCCCGCGGCCGGTTCAAAGGGCTACCCCCTGCCCTGACGAGATTGGTACAAGATAGCTTTTATGGAATGGACTGCAGAATATTTCATATTTGGGATGTATTGAGTATATATGACCGAGCGGAGAGAGGTTTTTTAGTTGACTTGCACTTTGTCCGTCCGTTATTCTGTCAGAAGAATTTAGCGTCTAACCTATACCAGCATACAACTTTAAATTTACAGAGAATATATAAAGCTGTAGCCAATAGCTAAAAATGAGATGTAAAATGATATAAATAAAAATATTAAGGAGGGCTATTTTTCTGAAAGTGTGGGCTTTCGTTGAAAAGCTGTACAAGTAGAGTTCGAAATTGTTAAAATAGAAAACTATGTTAGTTTATAACAATTTGGTAGGACAGCAAGTGACTGTTTTTAGACCTATTGTATCCCGCGGTCCAACTAAAAAATAGCTACTCAGTTAATGCTAAAGCTTGCGTATAATATCTGTTATATCGTGTACTTGAACAACAAACACAAGAATCAAACAATTGTTATTAAGAAAAAAGGTTGTAAGCAATTAACAGTTTTTGTCTATTAAACATAAGCGCGATGTTTCATTTCGGAGCGAACTACAAGTTTAGTAACAAGTATCGATATTTTAATACGAGTATCGAGATTAGTAGTATTTTTAATTAAATGTTAATCAAAACTATCAACGTCGTACGCGGTATCTAATCCAAGATAATTTATATAGAAACAACTGCTATTCAATAACACCTAGAGCACAATGAAGTTAATTAAAACGACATTTTTACCCACGTCGGAACGGAGAAGATAATAAGCGTTAAGGTAGGTTGCAAAACGAATGCTCCAATTTATCTCTAAAAATTTTTTTTTATTAGTTACTTGATAGATTCTTCTTAGCTATGTTTGGTGCAAATCAGTGTAGCAGTTTTCTAGATAGAGCGTGTTGGGTAGTTTTTAAAATCTTGATTTAGGCCAGATTTGCTTAATCAAATTTCGCCCGATCTAAAAAACTAGGTCATTTACAGTGCGATGTCAATTGGGACTTTACTGGAACTTTTATCACTTTTAATTGTTTCAACACTTAGTTGCTTGTTGCTTATTTACCCATTCTACCCATTAGCTCTCGTATCTGGTCAATTTTAAATAACAATCAGTAAACAACAATTAAATGTCATCCAAGGCGAATGGCATAATACAAACATATAGTCATTTCTCACATCTCTTTCCCATTAGGCTGTTATCCTGACACACATCTTAGCTTCTCCTATGTTTTTTTAACATAGCATAAACGCTTTCAGACTCACAGCCCCCACACTAAGTTCGATAACTTGTGGGCGCCGGAAACATTCACATTACAGACACAATCACATCCAGAACCAAAAACACAAATTTCCCTTGAAGAGAACTTGTGTTTCCACCGGAAATCGTACACGATACCCGTTGCTTAAAAGACGAACGCCCAACTTGCCGAGTCTTTTCAATAATGGCAGAATATGAGATGCCTATTATATCAATAGTCAATTAGCCACCAGTGTTATAAAAAGGGATGATGGTTATGATGATGAAGTCATCACTTTTAGAAATATCTAATGTAGATTTACGTATAAGCCTTAATACAATCTACACAAAGACAGCGAACTCCAAAAATCAAGTCAGGTCAGACCTAAAATGGTATTCAAAGTGGACCATCGACAATCCGCAAATCACGTCAAAGAGCAAAGGTAGAGTCTAAGAAAGGGCATAACCATTACTTTCGTTTAGAAAGGTAACAATAGTTTTATGGGAGAAATCTATTGCGGGATGGAGTATTGAATTGGACTAATTTGTTTCGCCTTTTGCAGATAACTTTGACGTTTATGGGCAACAGAGCGTGTGTGAAACGGCGCGGCGTCAATACCATTCCTGCAAAATCACTCTTGTTCTGTGGTACTCACTTTGCGGTACCTTAATGTTCTCTGTGGACCGTTTCGCGCGGGAAATAGTATTACACCCTATAGTTAGACTACTATGTGGTCTATGGTTTCGATAACTTTCCTTGAGAGTTTTTGGCGCGAAAGTGAAAAAATGTTGTCAATTTTGTATTTTTTTTCAAACCTTGTGACTCTTCGAGTGTTAATGTGTTAATTATTACATATGGTAGATTATTAACCGTTAATAGTTCTTGAACGTGCATGAGTGAAGGCAAATCAAACAAAGTTGAAATGAGGGTTTTTCGGTTTTTATTTCATAACTACTAAAGTTCTAGTAAAGTTTCTACTAGAACTTTCGTAGTTATGATTGTGACTAGACCATGACTCTCTTACTTGACTTTGACAGTTGCTGGTGGACTGGTTTTATGAAATACATATCAACTTGATAAATACAGGGATTTACTTAAATCTTAACTTTTTTGAAAATGGAATCTGCAGATTATATTATAATAGACGTATTAGGCGTCGTACTATTCTTTGCCTATTGTTTCTTTCTTCGGGGTTCTATCTATGCTTAACTTAATCTTCAAGAATTAATTTACATAGACTATTGCTAAATATGTTCTATGCAGGTTTTGCTTTTAAATATCGTAAGAGGTAAGAACCTCTATGTAGTTACATTAAAATATTCTAGGAATTTCCAACAGTCACAAGTCTACGACACCTCATAATTGAATACAGTTGGAAGATTTGGCGTAAATAGTATCATTTCTATAAATACAGAACTCTGCAATATCACTAAGAAAGAAACTACACAAATAAGAAAAATAACTTCATTCAAGATACACCAATCCCTACTAATATTTACCCACGGTACAGATTATACAATAGTTACTTTAAAGAGGATAACACCAATCACGCATGCTTCTAGCAAATCGCATGCGCAACCGCAAAGATTGGCCGATATCGCGAAAAGGTAAAATGCGTGGGCGAATGCAAAAACATCGCAATTTCGTTACTCTAATTAATGGTTTTCTAACCAAATGACGAGCCTACGCGCTATTATTGTAACAATTGTAAATCTTGTAAGTACAATCATTAGAGGAAAGTCACCAAATATGGAATACCATTTTGTTTTTGGGATATAAAAAAAAAACTTCATATAAATTAAATCAGTTTAATGTTTTCACTAATCAGTCATACATTTATATGTAGTAATTAACAGTCTTTAATCAAATATATTAGTTATGGAATAGGTATCCATATATGGAATATAAGCATAAATCAACATAACAATAACAAAAATGGACTTTAATATCTTTGAGATCAATTAAATAAATATAATATATTGTGATAAATGAAAGAAGTTACATAATTCCTTGCAAAATTCACAGATCCAAGTATCAAACTCTGGACCAGCACAATCATAATGTGCCCAGAGCTATTTGGCTTGTGCCATTATATCTTCATCCCAGGTTTTTTGTTTGTTTGATTGTGAACCGGACATTCTAAAAACAAACATTACAAATATTTAATAATAGCAAGTATCTATCATATGAAATCTTAAAACCTAATTATGTAATATTCCATAATTAGACACCGACGACTGTCCATATTTGGATTTTTATACTAGTTCAAACTCTTCTAAATATTTTTTAAATTCACAATATTTTTATGACAAAAGATCACAAAATGGTGAAATAAACATAATACCGATATACTAAATAGTACAACACTTATGTAAACAAACAAAACAGCTGGTAATACTCGTTTATTACTTACCTTTAAAATTTTCTGCACGACAACAAAACAAAACACGCCTGCAACACGTGAAGCATTCGCGCAACTGACTCGATGGTGTGGGTGCGATAGTTAGTAGACCGAATGAAACAGAAGATGGTCGATTGTTGCGTTTCATACTTAAAGGCTTGGAGAAATGAAGGTATTCCATATTAGGATACTATTCCATATTTGGTGACTTTCCTCTACCATCATTGGGTCATCAGATTTCTTTTACCAAACATTAATTCAAATTCGTTTATTCACATGGTCCTCAAAGGCACTCATGAAAGTTAATGACTCTACTGCCAGATTCGCAAAATAACTGCTACGGCGAGAAGAACCTGGCAATAAACTCGGCGACAATAAACGATTTTTGTATAAATAAAACTTGTGTTTCCACTGGGAATCAAAGCAAATAATCGGTTCTTGACAAGCGAGCGCGTACTAAGTCAACGGGCAGTTAAAGTAGTTTGTCAAAGCTCAAGTAATTACGGGATTTCTTGATTAATAATAATAAATAGATACAGAAATACTTATATGTAGATGTAGAAATAGATTTTTTTTTTTTAAATTGTATTAAAACAATGTTGTTAAAAATTTTCTACGTATTTTTGGTTTTTTATTGAGGACTCGATATTTTAGAACCGTTTCAAGCGTCATGATCACGAGAACTATCCAATTTCTAACAATAGTTCTAATGTGAGTGTCCATATCAGTTTAAAATCTCATAGATGTGGATTGGTTCATGAAATTTAAATGTTATTGTATTATAGACATAAAGACGCTATTCTATCACTCATCAAACAATCATCCTATTATTAGAATGTCATCGGAATTAAAGACAAGATATCCGGCCATTGTGTCTAATTCAAAAAACTAAACAGAACTAGACTCGGTGGCTGCATCAGTTACTGAAATTAAATGAGACAAAAAATAAATGCTCGATGATTGGTCTCATTATCACATCGAATTAGATGAACTATCTATCGATAAAGGCGAAACCGGTTTAAGGAAAACAGTCAGCGAAAGTAATGGAGCTGTTGACAGCTGCAACAGATAACCCAAGAATTATAATAAAACAACATTTCGATCGAGTGAAAAAAGTAACGGTGTTCACAGGTACCTCAAAAATCTTTATCGTCGTGATTTACAATGATTTAACAGGTAATCCTTCAAAAGATATCATTGTTGTCTTCGAGGTACTTTCACAGGAAGAAGCACCGACAAAGAAAGCTAGATTAGAGATAAACAAAGACATTGATAGTTCAAGGCTTGTTTTGTCCATGGATCCTTATCTTCGCCCATCGATCTTCACGCCTGTACACTTTGGGCTTGCTTTGCTTGTTTAAGCCGTAACGTAGAAATGTTGGTTTTCTATTAAACAGTAGATAAAGTTTAATTAACAAACCAGAAATATAAATTTTGTCGTCCTTTTTCAGTCTTAAAAATACCGATTGTCTTTACAAATTAGACTGTTTAGATTTGAGAACACTAAATATTATAATTATTTTAATTATAACCTGTACATTGTTTTAATGTGATAGGGCATTTTCTTATGCTCGTCTAGCTTCCTACTATGTATAGTAAATACAATACGTACTTACAGTTACGGGTACCGTCACCCTCAAGTAGAAAAAAACCTGTCGCCATAATCACTAAAAATGATGTCCGGCTGCTATACTTGACAGCCAGTCTAAGATCATTGTATTTACCATTTTCAACTACATCCTCGCTTACCGTCAGGTGAGAGTGTAATCAAATGAAAAAAAAGGTACTTCGGCACCGAACCGGACTTGGACTAAATATTTCAAACAAAAAAAAACTACTTTTTAGATAGAATTGTACATAAAACAGATTGCTACAGAATACAGTCATTGCATCTGAGAAAGTTCATCAGTTCTACCACTATATTAAGTACTTTGATACTCGTTCAGTGCTAAATAAACCGTCTACATTCTCCGCTCACATTTCTTTCACCATCTCAATTTTTAAATACATCAAATTATCTCAGATACGTGTCAGTCAACGCAATTATCCGGTGAGTGGTGACCCGCTACCACAGTTACTGATACTCGGAAGCGATACAGCATTCCTTAGTAATTGCATCATATCATGATTGGCTGCATCAGAAGACGTTTCCGTAAGGCCTTGACACCAAAAAGCTAAAAACACTGAAGTGGAATCGGCATAAACTTGGGATGAGGTCATCAGGATGATATTAGCGACTGAACAATATTACCCGAAGATGTCGGAGTAATCATTAGAACAATACAATAAATAGTTTTTGTAAAACCAAATGTACATTCTAAAAGGAATGAAAATTAGTTCTTAATATTAGATATTACAATTGGCAGCTTTATCGGATATTGCGATTTCTTTCCCATGTTATCCCTAACAACAAATTTGCATTTTGGATATCGTTGACATTCATACAACAGTTATTCTACATACTTTTAAGAATGAAAAAACGAAATTAATATTTAGTTTGATGTATCGCTCTGTGAAAACACTCCTCAATTGATACACACTATTTTCAGTTTCCATAGGTCAAATTAATCTAAGGTACAGCTATCGTGCTGACAACCTCAAAACATCAAGGACATGCTCACAATTCTCACAATCCAGCAGTTTCACCAGAAAGTGGAGCTGAGATTCCACCCCTGTTAGAAAACTTTTACCACAATAAAAACGCATCAAAAACGCCGCGAGATTCCAGACAATTAGCACCTAGGAGTTCTGAGAGCTCCATCTCGAGGTGAAAAAACAACAGCAAAGTACGATCAATACCACTCGTGCTAAGGTTCCATACAATATTATAATAGGACATGTTAAAGATGAGATGGTTACAGCGGCAGATGCAAAACAATAAATGGTCCAAAACATTTATTGTTCTGCATCTGCCGCTGTCTCGATAAAGCTATCAATTCTAACCATTATAGAATATAAAAAATTATGAAAAGTGTTTGTGAGAGAACGGATCTCTCAAAAGTAATGATAACTGTCAACATTTGCAAGAACATGCAACCGAAGCAGCGCTGATTACTTTTTGTGTTTAACTGCTTACCTATTCTATCGTTAGATCCTGATCGTTAGTAAGAACTTGCATGTCAACGTCCCTTCAGGCTACGTGGACTGTCAATCTTTCATCGACTTTTTCCCAAGGACCCCTAAAGAACATGTTACATGTCGGACGCACACGTGACCCGGTCACGTGCCGGAACCGCGTCGGAGCTGTCCCTGACACTGGAGCCATATATGAACCTAGTGATAATTCCAAGGTTGTGGCCTGAATATCTGTCGATTTCATTTAGGATCACTGGAATTTTGCTGAAGAGAGTTCTAGTGGCGCGTTTGGAACGAACTATTTCTATAAAGGCGTAATTGTACGTAATTTGGTATGTAGATACTCTAGAATAGATACTGAAGACCACGGAACCGGATATTTTCGGGCATAACCGCAGAGTACTAGTGTAAGGTAGAGTTCTGGTGGAATCTTACGCAGCTTGACCTAGCCTATAGAAGAAACTAGAAACATTACTTGAGCATATTTTCTATGAATACGAAATATATTTTTGGCCTGCACAAGTATAATGCAAAAGACCTAAAATAAAGCAAACCCTGTTATACAATATGTTTTAGCCAAAAAATGTCTCCGATCTATGTCGGAGGAATAAAGGCGGAAAAAGAAAAAAAAAAAATAATGCAAAAGACCTGGCAACATCCCGATAGTAAAGTCATTATATAGGCAAAAAATTGTTTAACAATAAAAATATAACAAAGGACCCAACGGTCTGCCTAGTCACTGTAGTCTCTACCATTGTCGAAGATATACAGCTGAAGGTCGCTTCAATAACTGGAAGTGGCTTTGTTGTGTTAAAAAAAAACACAATGAGCATGTTAAGACATGTCCATTATGTTTTATGTGACCACACCCGGCTTGTAACATTGCAACTTGCAAGACATCCGGTGCGAACAAAAAATTGACATGCTCGAATTCTCACGACCTTGTATATAGTATGTTTAATAAAATCCAAAGATACAAATATTATATTAGTTCATAAAGAAACAACAAACAAAATATTTAAAGTGATAGAAGTTCTAAATTTTAACAAAAGTCAACCAATTAGGCTATTGTGATACATAATAACATTATATTCCGGAATTGTAAAGAGTTAAGGTCCGATTTCCTTGAATGATTCCATGCTCCGTTAATAAATTTAAAGAACTGGTATCTAATTTCCTAACAATAACGGCTAATTACTTGATTTTATGTGTCTACAGCCTAAACGTTTTACTACTGTCTATCATTACAACCTATTTTGTTTATTTATCACTAAAACCTGAGCGAGTGAACGTAAGGTCGACACGGACTGCATAAAGCGACAGTTCATTTATTACCATACCCTCGGGCGGTTTACCACTACCATTGTAACTTAATACGATTACCTCCAACAAATAATTGAGATTCTTATCTTATCTGACTATTCTAAGTTTGTATTGTCACCTATTTGTCACTTGACTTTGACATTTATAATTAGTGAATATTGAATGTTTATTGTATCTTTGTTAGCGCTTAGTGTATCCTTGACCTGTCGGTTATGGCTCTAGGTGGTTATAGCGATAGCAATTATATCCATTAGGCTGCCTACGCGCTTCTGTGCGCCGGCGTAAGCGACGTGTGCAACGACTCTCGTCGCGGCGTGGGTTTGGCTCTCATAAGCCGGGTGTCTATCTAACGTTGCCTGTCAAAGACAATAAAGTTTTTATAGGAATCACTTCAAAGCTGTTCCAATTATTTGAATTAGGTTTTTCAGGAAGAGCTCATCCAGCGTCATAGTTTCCGGCTAAATCACTTCAAAGTTTCGGAAAATTTAAAGAAGTTCTTTGATTAAGTTTATTAGTATCTGAATAATGTTTGATATGTCCGATTCCCACGCAGAATAACTATGTCTCAGAAAAAAAGAAAATATTCTCAAGAAACTGTAGACGCAACAAGATGGTTGGATGTTATTATTTTATGAGGAATCATAAAATAATAACATTCGCCGGAAAGCCTGAAGCGCTAATTGCATCCCAGTCTGACTGACATCCAACATCTCACGGCTGTTATTAACTAACACCTGCATTTATGTGGAAATATCGCCAACACCCATCGGTTAAATAATTAACGGGGTGTTATGAACGCGAGGTGCTACTTCCCGGAAACCCCGAGGACCAGACAGCTTGTTTACATTCGACATTCAGAAGATCAGGGGTCAGGGAGGACGCTGGCAAGTAATCATTGGTAATGGTACCCGGTTGTATGTACGAGCACGCGACGCCTTCGAAAGCGCCCCGTCGAGAGTCATGCAAGAATCTGTCAGTTCAATAATAATTCTGACACTTTAAAAAGCATCTCAGATGATGGCGCTTAAAATACGCGCCTCTCCGGCGCCGCATAATTGAACGTAAACAAATGCATCAACTTCCTTTTGGGGTTCATTAACCGAATTTAAAGAGCTCCAAGCGAAATATTTAAATTGGACGTTGTTGGCAGGTGTAGTGTGCAATGCGTTGCGTCCACTCCACGCCCGCGTAGACTTAGGTTCCCTCGGTCACCGTTGTTGCACAACATCGCCTAGGCGCTCGAGCTGTTTACAAAGGTAATTATGCTGTCAACCCGCCTACGGTGAAGCCGTGGACGTTTCAATTAGCCGTGCCTAATCCCGGCGCTTGGGAGTGTGTCGCAAGCGTTTGCTCAGCGTTATCGCGTTGATAAGCGCAGCGTCTCCCATGAGAGCCGCGCAAATATTGCACCACGGTGCTGCTGTAACTGGGGCACGCGTTACGGTGATACGAGATGACGGCCGTCCTTCTAATCAGCGATTACGGTAACGAAGCTAAAGGCCCCGGTGTTTAATCGATCGGGATTCCGATGTCCTTAAGAGATTTGCTGTAGTTTGCGCAAGTGACGGTAGGCGTTAGCGTGTGTCGCGAAACTAACGAATCGTCGGAACGCCGTCGCTCTAGATGCGCGAAGACAATGCGCTTGCGCCAGCGAACTCACGACGACTTGCGCAACAGCACGCCTCGGGAACGTCGTGAAACTCTCGTATCTCTCGATTTACGGATCGCGGAAATCTGCGGGATATGTTTAGCAAACAATTAAGAGCAGCGAGACACGATCCCAAACCACAGATTGAATAACAACCACCGAGGCAAATATACGCTTCAAAGTGAATCATTCATTGCATTGTAAATATAACGGCCACGATCCCAACAGAATCTCTATTGTTCTAACATTTAGACCACGAAATATGAGACTATTTTGAATACGATTGGAGCAACCTGGAACAATAAAAGCCCATTAGATTGCCCACTCGCCCACTCGATTGTTCTCACGAGCGTTGGCGACTGGCGTGCTTCAAATTAATAATATTCTGTGATACTGTGCAATTATCTGTACAGTCTGTACTCGCAACGCAATTGCGTATACATGAGAGTACTACTGCGTATTTGGGTCGCGATTGCGCTAAATCGTGTCTTATCGCGTCTATCAGACGATAGCTAGCGAAGTGTCGTCCTTACGAGGATCGATCAGGTCATCTGATATCTCCTCTGTTGTTAGCGACGACGGCTTGCTCGGTGTACATTTGTACAATAATGAACAATGGTCTCGGAAGTGCGAGAGCCAATCGGCTACTTGACCGCCGGCCGTGGGAACTATAGGCGACAAAATATGCGGCCGTTTGCGACAATACACCATTGTTGGGACGTGCTCGAACTCAAAAATTCCACAACATATTTCAAAGAATTTATTCAGGTCGTTATTCGTTGCCAATAAGACTTTAAAACTCTAAAAAAATATTTAAACCAGTGTCACAATGAGTCACGAGAAATGTTAGCAACCGCTCAGTTATCGCCTCTCCACGCTAACTGTTGTATCCACACCTTTCTGAGAAGGTCAAACGGTATTGATTACCGACAACTTGGTCGCTGCGAGCATCCGACGCGTCTCATTCCTAGAAAATGATTACAGAGAACGTAGCAAGCACAGCCGTGAGTAACACGGCAGAATTGTCAACTCATATATTGTTCCTAGCGAGGAATTTGTTGTCGATAACCGCAGAGACAATGAAATGTTCACAGCTGTATAAACAGACGGTGCCATTCCACAAGCGCGAAGCAACTAAAACGATCACATTCCTCACACAGACACACTCAAGCCAGTCCTAGTTGATACAGTCGCCGAATATCACGCTACATATGTGATCGAAGGAAAACACGCCCGTGCACTAACCTCGGATGACTCACGCGGAATCCAATCGGCGAAACCGTTGAAAAGTATCGAATTCAAACATCGAAACGACCTCGAAACGTATTCGTATTCAAAACAACACGTTACATTGACTCAGACGAATAAATAGCGAAGAACTAAATGTTATCGCTTAGATATACCAATAGAGTTTAAGTAAACGATTCACAAAGAAATAAATGTGTATTTGAAATGTCATCAACAGAAACGTTTTGAAACGGCTTTTACCGGCGCTCGCGCAGTTTGAAGGTCTATTGATGCAAATTTGAAATCTAGAACGGGCGACGTTAGACAGCTCGTGTCACAAAATATGTGTTCTCGAAACCTAAAACTAGTTCGATAACTGTATTTACAGTTAGCGAGACGTATCATAAACAATTGGATATTTTAAAATGTTTAAGATTTTGATTCATTATACAGCCCGTCCGATCCTCACTGCTAGGACTCGGAGCCGTCTCTCACTGGGAGATAGTCCATAATCACTAATGTTAGCCATGTGCGGGTTAGTACAAATATCCTCATTTTTTTTTGTGATTATTGGACAAGCAATTCCCTCACGATTTAATTCTTCATTACCGTTTGCAAATTACACATTAGTGGGTGCAAATAAATTTTCTGAAAATAATAGAATTCAATCATAATTACACTGTCACTAATAATGCAAGAAAATTATTATCAATTATACATGTAGATAATTATGGTAAATACAAGATCTACCAAAAGTTTGTAACTCCTATAAGCTTAAAAATTAGTTCTATCTCATTGGTATTGCTAGAACCAGCATAGAATTATCATTTACTAGCTGACCCGCCCGGCGTTGCCCGGGTAAACAAAAGCTTACACATAAACGCTTTCTCACTCACAGCCCCACTGTAAAAGTACTATAAGTTGTGTCGTGGAGCCGTAAACAATTAACACCACACACACAACATTCACGTCATACCCAGAACCAGAAACATAAACTGTCCCTGGGGAAAAAACTTTTGTTATTGTGTTCCCACCGAGATTCGAATCCGCTACTTTGAAGACGAACGCGCACTCATCTACGCTAGTGGGTAGTTCAAAGATAAGACTAAACAAAAAAAAAACAGTCGAATTTATATCCTCCTTCTTATGTTAGTCGGTTCAAAACATAGACGTATGCCGGATTACGCAGTAACTGTTCCATTCTGTGATCCACCGTTTTCACCCTCAAATAAACTTTACGATTTCTCCTAGACTATAGGTCCAAATTATGTGCAGTAAAGAGCAAATTGCATCTACGTGAAATACGTAAGCCGATGAAATAGGTTTTTTAGATAAGGATTAATATTAAATACTTAAAAAAAGCCAACGAAATAGAAGCCGCTATTTTTTAATGTGCAGGAATTCGTAGTACGTGTCGGTACATTTCTGACCCGTCCCGTTCACGGGCGGACTCCCGTGAAACTAATTTCACGATTTCTCATAGACTATTTATCCAAATCATATGCAGTAAAAAGCAAAATGTATCTACATGAACTACGTAAGACGATGAAATAGTTTATTTTGATAAGGATTAATACTGAATGTCTCAAAAAGCCAACTAAACATAGGCCGCTTTTTTTTCAGATTTTTTACAAAGAAAAGTATTTTTTCTGAGCTATACATACATGTTAGATATATGCTGTCGCGGACTTTTTTGTAAAACTCATAAAGGCCAACATTTTTGCTATACATTGTATTCAACTATGTCTTACGGTTTCTGCAGCGCACGCCAGAATAGCTCGCAGATGGCAGGTTTTTCTCCTACTTACTTGACACTTATCGTTATATTTTGGATAAATTACATTATATCTTTATATATTATAGCCTATGTGTTATTCTGATGTGTGAGCTATATTATGGGAAAGTTTCATAAAAATCTATCCAGTAGTTTTTGCGTGAAAGAGTAACAAACATACATCCATACATCCATACATACATACATTCTTACAAACTTCCGCGTTTATAATATTAGTAGGATTGAATTTCTATCGGTGTCTTCGTTGGAACTATAAATACAATGTTACCATTTAGCAAATAACACCTAAAACATTCATGCGCACATACCAATACAGGGTACCGCAGGGTCCCGTTCTTGCGCCATTTCTATATCACCATTTCCAAAGTGGGTCAAATCAAACAACATAAACAGTTGAACAATATTCCAAAGGCAGTAAAATCTAGATAGCTCCAAGCATTAAGCATTTCCTTATTGAACTGTGGAAACAGATCAGAAATATTGGCCTGAGAGATAGCATCAACAGGGCTATCTGAGAAATAGTGCCAGTTATTGCTACTGACAACTATGAGGAGCCGTGTTTGTGAGCCTTGGTTATAAATTATAATAATATGTATCGGCTAATGTTTAGAACATTTCGAGATCCTTTTTTATAGTCTTGTATTGTTTTGGAGTTTCTGGAACTAAAATAGAAATATTAGAGTATAATTAGTAGAAATATTTATAGAAGATATTAGATATTATATAAATAGACATATTTTTGAGCATGTATTTTTTATGCCTGGCCCGCAAGCATTTGACCACAATCTTACCTGTCTCTTACAATGTCTTAGTTACAATAATTTGAACTTAATCAAAAATTAAATAAGAAACCTCACAGTGTGTACTTTATAATTCCTATAAATAATGTTAACCAGGAAGATATGTAGGTATATTTTTATACTAGAAAATAAAATTTCAATATCATTCCGTCACATAATCCTTTGTATCATAACGTCGATGTAAAGGATGGAATAATAGTTTCTCCAAATCCAAACAATTTATGCAAATGAACATGCACAAAAGAATAAACATAAATAACCAGACATTGCAACAACATGTCCCTTTGTTGTACAAGTGCTACTCAATACAAAGAAACAGCATGAGCAAAATAAATCGGGTAATAACTTTAAAACAGTAAAAATAATGAAACATTTGGTAACCGATGTTTATAATTCATTAATATAATAAGTAATATATTTGATTTGTTTTTGATTGGCGCAGATATACAGCGCAAATTTGTAAGAATAAATCGCAGCATGATAATTATTATCAACATTATCAAGAACAGTTTGATTGTGAAACGAAATATGTCAATGTTAAAGAATGCAGTAATAATTATGATAATAAGTAATATATACAGTAAGATAAGGAAGGATCACAAATATTACAACTAGACTTGGAATTCTAGTAAGGATAAGCCAGTTTACCATACAGCTTACAAATTTACGAGTTTCAAATAGCGATAAAGTAGCGTTCTTGTGTAAAAACAAGCTAATAAAAAAGAATATATCTCAACAATACCTACCACAGCAACCGCGACAGAAACAATCATAACTGACAAAGACAGAACGTAAGTGACAAAAACAATGCCTACTTAACTACGAATTAAAGTAGCAAAGCTTCTTTTAGTGATCTTGACATGGTAACACCAACGTCAGACTCTCAGATCGATGTCAGTGGGACGCCACGGGACGTGAGCTGATGTTTACAACACCGTTGTGTAAAGCCGATGCAATTCTAGGTGATCATGGTGATAGAAGCTGTTTGATTTGCATATGTGTGGGAATACTGTTTATAGTGACAGATATTGCATAGATATGTGATTGGATGGAGTAACGTGTGGTCAGACTGGGAAACCAATATAATAACTGTTATATACCAAAATGCATCTTAGTTATGGAACCGCTCATGCCTTACAAAGGTCCGAGCATAGAGCCGCTACTTGAAATATATAATTATTATATCCGTTTTTTTTAACTAAGGCTTAATATTGTAACTAAAAAAGGGGATAATACTATAAATATAATATAAGCGTAGAAACTTAATAAATATAAAACGATATTGAATAATAGGCCACTAAGATCCCCTACTCTCTGGTAAATATGCCGGATCCAAAGCATTTTATAAATTACGAAAATATATAAACACTTCAATGTAAAGAATTAGATGTTCTGGAAAATATAAAAAAGTAAGGTAGAGGAATACAATGAGAACAAAGATAAATTAATAAAAAATACAATTTTACTACCGGGGAATCTTAACGTTGATGGATTAATTACTATCTTCCGACATCCCACAAACACCTAAACATGGAACGAAACGAATCAAATTAATATATTTTTCGTCACCTTTAATTACCAATACAAATACAAACCCTCTATATAAGTCTTTACACGAAAACAAAGCCCGATTTGACCAACAAGCAATTAATATACGATGACAAAACAAAAACACGGCCATTAGAATCGCTAAACTGTCGTCGAAGCCCACACAATGGTTTAGGCAGTTGACATTGAGACTCCTAATTATTGACATGCGCGAATCGGAGTGACTGCACTCATTCAAATGTCAATCAAACTATTGGATGTATACTGAACTAATAGGTCTGGTAATGTAAGACACGGACAGATCGACATCTTTGAACGTTGAATACTGTTGATACCTATATACCTATATCAAGTACCTATACTGTTGGAAGAATTCTAAATAATACTGATTGACAAGTTCATGGTAAATTTTATAAAGCAACCCAACAAAGACATTAAACACTGGAACGAGTCAAGACCAGTTTTTAGCAAATGGTCAGATTATATGTTTAAGGACCTAAGGTTTTTTGCAAGTATTTATAGCAGAATCTTTGCAGTCTCCGCCTGGGGATCAGATCGTTGCAAGTCATTCAACCACTAGCAGTAGTGTCCAAACACTACTGTTAGAGTACTGTTTTTCGAATTGAAGGGCAATGTTTCCAGAGACATTACAAAAAAGCATAAAGTGATTTAACATCTAATACATCAAGGTAATGAACGCAGTACTTTATCGCGCACGATTTTGAACTAAAATTCAAAACAGGGACGCCTCTCGTTACTATCAGGCGTACGACTTGCTAGTCTAGTTACTCAAACACATTGAAAAAAAAAAAGGTTTTGTTACTTATAACAAAAAAAGTGTACGGACAGAACCAATGGTCTCTTTTAATAGATCAGTGCTCCATTTAGACACATTGATGCAAACAAATTGTTTTATTTTCACTAACATAACATCGATGTCATTCATTAAAAAATAATATAATAGAAAAAATATAGCATTCGGAAACATTTCAATATCTCAGCAAAACCACTATAAGTCAGACAGGTTGTTAACAAACAATGAGCAAATAAATAGAAAAATAAAATTGTAAAAATACTGTAAGAGGTTAAAATATGTATTGTGACTCAAGGAAGTTATTATCGGTGGTTCCATCGAGGCTTACCATTAGACATACTCGAGTAAATTCAATAGCTTCACAGAGCAACGTTTGAGGAAGCAAAGCCAAAATTTTCAAAGAAATAAATAGACATTATGCTGTATAGTTTGCGATTAGACTGGTTAGTTTCGGCAGCGTTGCAAGTACAACGAATTGGTCTAGCGCGACCTTGTTATTGTATTCTAATGCGGGCGAAATATTCTAATACCTATTCCATTGTGTTGTTTGCGCACGCGCACCTTCACTGCGCAAAGGACACCGATCTGCGATCATGTGACATTTTGTGTAGTAAGTGGGAATATGAACTACGGTATATGAACCGCAAACGCAGGAATGAAAACACCTTATTATACGTTATTGTTGTTTACTAACCAGCTAGGAATCGTGGCGGTTTTTGTCGGCTTTTCCGACTAGTTTCGGACATGTGCGATCATCCGGGAGGTGGCCGATCGTAACGTTCGCGTCGACCTCCGCGCAAACCTCTCAGTCCCAGCCGGTTCGTAAACAATAATAATGAATAACACTCGCGATAGTATTCTAACTCTTATTATACATATTGGAAAAGTGAATGTACGTGTAAGGTTCAAACGTAAAACGTGGGACAGATTGGCTCAGAACCATGGAAACTGTTTCAATGAAGAAAACGTATATGCAAAGCGGATACAGAACGTTTACGAACAATTAAATATCTAACATAGGTTTTCGGCTCTGTATCTACAAGTTATCAAATTACAATTATCTTATCTAAGGAGTTAAGGATTTAAGTAACCACGAATTGCTGTTTTGATGTGTTTTAAAAGGAACTGAATTAATATACTATTGTCAATACCAAGATGATTTAAATCTCCCATAACTAATCGTTCGTTTAGGGCGCGCTATCTGATCTATCATCACTGTAATTATGTTAATATCCTGCGCGCGCGCATTGTGTTGAGATGCGCCGGCGCCGATGTGCAGGATGCGCCTCATTAGCGCAATTAGATGCCGATCCATAGCGCCAACGCACGCGTACGGAGCATTTCTGAGAAAGCACGCGGAATATTTGAAGATGTTTGTTTGAGAAGAACTCAAGATTTATGAAATATTATAGTGAACTGTTCAAATACGAATCTTTAAGAATTTCAGACATATATCCGTACTAAAGACTATGGAACGTTTAGTCGTCCAAGGCCCAGTAGAAGGCAAGAGATCGCGCGGCCGACCGCTGATGCGTTGGACAGATCGCCGATGCGTTGGACCTATCTAATTAAAGCTGCTACACTTCCAGAAATTGTAATTAGAAACTATAATAGTGCAATAAGCAACATTCTATAACCCCCAGTTTAGGATTTAACGATTTCACTCACGGTTGTTTCCTTGCATTGTTGCGAGACTAGTTTCAGGACATTCGGTGTTCCTTCATCAGTCGAGTCGCGTAAACCGTCCGGCGTCTCGACGTTAATCACAATCGTTAAATACTTAATATGTGTAATACTTACGAGTTTTAAAACCTTGTATAACTTTTAGAGACCGGAGCCTTTAGCGACTAGAGGAAGGTCTGAAGGATAGGAGTTCAGGAAGCGCTGAAGGTGTGTAACCGCTAACTAAGACCGCGAGACCTTTGCTTGAAGCCCTAGCTTTACCCTGTGTGTGTGAAGCTCTATAGGTATAGTACCAGCTGAGAAAAATATATAATTAATAATTTATTTGAAATGTTTTCTTGGCGTAAGATTTGCCCCACAAATTCCACACTATGAAATACCACAAATTAACCAGACACGTTTGGCCTATTTCGCTATCAATAACAAATTGGCAATATTTACCAGCACACAGGTTAATGCTCCATAAATCGTGCTATCTGGATTGAATGGATCGCCATTCGTCAGACGAAGAGGCACTTAGTGGTATTGCGGAAGTGGGGCGGATGCAATACGCCTTTCACCTGATGCTGGGCGGATAGAGGGCGGCAGGCATCTTTGAAAATTCCCCGTTGGACCACTAGAATCTTGTTATGGATCATACAATTGGCACTATTTTTCGTTTAATATGACAGAACAGGCTTCAAAGTAATTAATCGATAAAAAATTAAGAGCGACATTGTCGATGTCACTCTTATTTTTTTATAGCCATCTTTTCTTATTAAATCTTTTAAGATCAAATAAGCTTCACATTTAAATACTTGGTGCAATGCCAAAACACTAAAGTAAGAACCACATTACCATGCCTGCACACGGCGCGATTGAAGATCCAATAAATCAGCAGAGGTCAGACACGGCTCTATTCAAGAGTAATTACAACGAACGTTACTTATCCAAAGGAAAATAAATAAGAGAAAAGCAAGGCCAATCACCTTTGGACGTTAATTAACACTAGGAATTCTGCGCTCTTCAAAGCAATCTTCCGGATACCTGGTACAACATCAAGCATTGTTTCAACCCATTAAAGATACTAAATGTGTAAGTCCTGGTAACTATTCATGTTCCAGCTAAATTTACGAGCCTCCGCAGTTCCCTTGAGAATAAAATAAAGCTGGGAGACCGTAAAATAATTTTATTTTACTACAATAAGAAAGATAATAACATGCTTCTGGAATTTACAAGTCCATCGGACAAATGGTCGTTGCTTTTAAGGATAAATTGTTAAAAAGAGGAGTCGAAGACACGAGAAACTTTGTCCGAGGAGTGAAGAGTGATGTAGTGATCGAAGCCGGGATCAAAGGCGTGCGTGCGCGCAGACATCACGATGCCATTGCTGTAATAGAATAATTAATGGGCGCTTGGCCGAAGCGAGGGTCACTGACAGCAACCCTTCACTATAAGAGCAATGAGATTGCCAGTTCACAGCATGCAGCTGTGTCGATGAAGCTTTTGTTATGATGACTATTGATGACTAATGTCACAAAATAAAGAAAGCAAATCACAGTGCAATGTGAAAATGAATAAATCAATAATAGAGAACAGAAACTTAATGAGAACTCCTTGTTAGGTGAGGTCTTTGTAAATTATAAAGGCTGGTATCGATGTAAGAGGCCGGCTTGAGGAACATTCTTGCAGACCCCAGAGCCACAATCGCACCACAAATCATTCTAATAGACTCTAACTGCAGGCCTGACCCAAAAACCACGAAATATTGTAACGGAGGCACCACCCAAAACCGTAAATATCTACTGGAGTTTCTAAACTCCGTTCCACTTGCGGCTTAACAGCTTGTTCGTTATTAGCCATTCAAATCGTGGAAAACAATGGCGGTTAAGGGTTCGCGGACATACAGACCCATGCAAATAATACAAGAACTTGGAGTAATCAGCGGTTACTCGTCGCCATTGTTTACGGTGTAAAGTTTAGTGATGAAATGTCCAACGGAACTCGATGACGGCTCATTCTACATGCTCTACAACTGATGCAACCATGAAGTATAGCAACCGCAAAATATATGTTAATTATACAATGCTAAAGTCCAAACTCCAACAAGTTGCAGAAAAAGAAACAAACCCAGTGCACATAAATAGCATGATTGGTGTTTCTATCAAGAGCTGATTACTTAATAAATGGCCAACGTCAGTCACGCATATCGGGCCTTTAAGCCGAGAGCGCCGATAAATGGTTACGCGCAGCACTATGCTTGCAGTATTCGTGCTTTGGTAGTCGCAGCCTGTCGGGTGGTCGTCTAATGTAATGCAAGCGGGCTCGAGGCGCTCCCGACTTGAAATATCACGGAATATTGCGCCAGTCGAGAATGTAATTCGAATCGCTAACTTAATGCCAAAAGCAGTGCTTTAATGATGCAACAGAATTATAGGGAATTGGATTCGACATCAGTTCTTGATGGGCTTTAAATATGTATGTGGGCTTTGATGATTCACGAGCCCTTTAACTGATCTTCAGGTGACCAAATTAGCGAAACAAATGCATAACTTCAACCTCCGCTGGATATGGCAATGATCTTAATCGTGACCTCCAACGTGACATCCGTTGTTCTACAGAAACTTGGCAAAGCTGAGGTGGTCACCCACGACCAAGACGTGGCTCGTTAGGACGCTTTATTGCAGACGAGTCCATACAAGGGGAGGGACAGGCCAACATCGTAAACAATTTTATGACTCTTCACTAACCTAAATTGAAGGCGAACAATCGAACCGGATATGGCCAAAAAAACAGAGATATTTTGGCAAAAGTCGTGGATATTGCGTCACAAAATATGACTTAATCTCAAGGAATTCGGAATATGAACTTTATTTGGGTCAAGCATCGACCTACGTACTTGCATCGAAGGAGACAACTTTGATGACAGTACAGTTTAAAAATGGAAATCAAACAATACATTTACTGAGACTGAAAGATGCATACTTCAAACTTTACAAGTTAATAACTCAACTGTGGAACAACTGATTAATCTTAGGTTTACCCATTCAATAACGATAAAAAAATAATCAATTCGATCGCAATGTATATCATTACCTTGAGAAAATCCAGACTAGCAATTCAAATGAATGAAATTTTTATTTTGTCATAAATGTCATAATGCTCAGATTTCGTCAGTTGAAACGTTAGCAAACTCAGTTGGTGTATTGCTGCCATTACTCAAGCCTAAGTGCATCATTATTTCTAACGGGTGAGAGTGCACGAAGTCGGAAATCTCGTATGAACGTGTTAGAGGTCCGAGATTGATAGCGATCTGCGGAAGGCGGCACGGGAGCCGACTCTCTCCTCCATTGTAAAGCGACTGCCTCTCGACTGAAAACATAATTGTAACAATATACTAAACGAGAGTGTTCCGCGGAGGTTCACCAGGAAACGTTCCGGTCTGTATTTCCATGCGGTAAGAGGAGAGAGTAGGTCGGAACGCGGTGTCCAGTTACCAGTGTCAGTTTCTCGAGAGCGACAACCACGGATGTAACTTGAATACGAGATGAGACGTGCTGCGGCCAGCGGCAATCACCGCAGTCAAAGACTAATAACTGAAAAGCCGATCTTCTCACTTGCAGGACCGTTACTTATTCCGCTGTTCTCAGTTTCCATGTGTTCGAGCAAAATAAGGAAGTCGCGTGATGATGGAAACGGGTCCTGTGCGTATCTGCGCAACAATCGGACGGTATCGCTTCCAGCCTCGGAGCTAAACGATCGCATTCCATAGTGGTAGATAGCATAATCGCTTTACAGTACTGGTCTGAATTGGACCAGTTCTCGTAGCCGAGTGCGACACAATAGAGGCAGTAAAAGATGTCAAGAACTAAATGGTTTCCGACCCGGCCTGACCGATTGGCCATAAAGCTGTAGAGCCCCGGTGTCGTCCCGATGCGGTCTGCTTGAATACATGATGGATGACGCCATACATACGGTTTACTATCTCCCGCATGCGGTATTTATGGGCTTCTGACTGAGAGATAGGCAAGGGGGGCGATATATTAGATTGTGTACAATAAATCCCGGCGAACAATACACCGCAAGTTGCTGCCTTTATGAAGAGAAACTACCTACCCCGACTAGATCTAGCAACAAAGTAAAAGCTGTTAAAGGCTTCAGCACAATGAGTACAATTTGCATAATGCTGTGCACGAGATAGAGCGTCATTATCATCATTAGATTAGAGTCAAAATTAAATAAGTATACACACTTACTTGTACCTAGCAAGGTCGAAGAGTATTGTGTAGGAATGTATGGAAATGTTCACATCACTGATCACGCACTCAGAACCAGAAACTTACCTAAATTAGCCCTACTCCACAGCTGTTGTGTCAATGTCATTTTCATCATATTGGAAAAGACTGAAGAGAATTTATAGACACGCAAAATTTCTCACAGAGACAAAAAAGAAGATTGCGCTTCAGACGTCGAATGACAGCCGTCGAAAATGAACGCAGATGTTGCTAACTACGTTTCTTGTACTTTAACACATTTTGTTGCGATCTGTCTCTATTTGAAATAGGCTAAAATAAACAATATTTCTTGGGACTTTTATTGGTAACAGATATCCTTTAGAGCCAGTCACATTCTATACGTTTTCCACACTTGACCACATAATCAGAGAGGTAAATGTTAGTACCGGAACATAGAATGCACTCAGTGCAACAAAGCCCTTAATATATCCAGCTAAGAATGTAGATGATGTAATAAACACGACTCGAGCTCACGAATGAATCGAAGTCGGGCACGTACCTGCCGATGTTACTAGTAATGCACTAAACATGAGGAATGTAGCAGCTGTCTTACAACTATTAATAGAGGGTTTCCCTTTAAATAGATACATCGCAATTTTTTTTTTTAACAAAGAATTACCAACAGATTGACTTGTTGGTAAAGTATCAAAAACCCCAGTGCCAAAAAGGGTTATATCTTTCGCGCGTATCTTGTATGTATGTACCTATATATCCGACTAGCGGTCGACCAGTCGGTCAGTGAATCAGTATGTCAGGACAAAGATTCTTATAGTATAATTGAGGGTAGTATACTACCCTCATTTTCCAACCTGTAGGAACCCACAGAAGTACTGTGTATTGTACCACCTCATGGTACTCACTGGTAAAGCTAGAGACAACCATGGCAAATAAACTGTCAAAATGCAGATTTTACCGTTTTATAGTTAGAATTTTGCACCCGTGTACTCCATGTACCTTACCGAGTAGCCGCTATATTAGGCTCGCGTGCCAAGATGTCACAATATTAATTAAATTTTATATCCTCATAATACACTGCTATTACCTATTCAGCTATCCAATTTCGTCTATAGAATTATGCAAGCGGAAATGTCACTTAAATTAGCATAATTTTAGTTTTGTTTGCGCGCGTGCGACATCACAATCGTGACGTCACGTCTTGGTGGTACGAGGAAAACGGAGTGATTCATGCGTCGATCGTGCGACGAGGTGCGCGGGCGCATACTGATGGGGGCACGAACTTGGGCCCCCGGGCGTGGCTAACGAGTTGTCTCACTGACACTGACACATAACAGCTATCGGACACGTATGACAATGTGGGACGGTGTTATAGCCTACTTCCAGGAGTTACAGGACAGCTATCGATGTGGGAAGGTACATACCTTCCCACTCATGGGTCTAGTTCACGACAGTCGCTATAATTATATGATAACTATCACGAGTGAACAGATTTCTTCTAGGCACCATCGTCGACCGCACCTTCACTTTCTATCAGATATGACAAGGTGTGACAACGTCGCACGATTTTATACCCTACATCCAGGATAGTTATCGTATTTTTTTTTTTTACAAACGCATTCACACTCTTCAGATTATACTACAGCCATCACTATCATTTACCACAGCCAACTAATAGTCACGTATGATAACGTCGCATAATTTAATAGTCTACCTTCAGGATGGCCATCGCAGTGGGAAAGTATGACCCACACTGATACTAACCCCTAATAGCTACGTATGATTTCATATCCTCCTTCCAGGATAGCCAATTGAAGTGGGAAAGTAAGTCCCACATAGCTACGTATGATTTCATACCCTCCTTCCAGGATAGCCATCGAAGTGGGAAAGTATGACCCACACCGATACTAACCCCTAATAGCCACGCATAATTGCACACCCTCTTTCTAGGATAGTCGTCGAAATGGGAAGGTATGTTCCACACTGAAATCCCTAATAGCCACGTATGAATTCATACCCGCCTTCCAGGATGGCCATCGAAGTGGAAAGGTGTCCTCCCCCTGATATTGAGATATAATAGCAACGTATGACAACGTCTAGCAATTTCATATCCTATTTCCAGGATAGCCATCGTAGTGGAAAGTAAGTCTCACACTGGAACACACAACGGTCATGGAAGGTATATCCCAATATTAAGCTACCTTTTACCTAAACTGTATGTGCCATCGGCAAAGCGGTAAAAGTTGTACCCGGTAGAGCACCTAATCACCTTTTTTAAATGCCTAAGCCTTCCTTAGAGACACTTGGTGCCCTTGGTGATCAGCGAACAAGGCTACAGTGATCCCCAAAAGGGGTAACGTCGGCGGCCGGTCATAAAACTCATACCATAATTCAAAACAAGATTTCGAGAGTATGTGAAGAATCCAAAAAAGCCTGCCCAGCTGTAGCAATATACGAGGAAAGATATATTGTTGAAAATTACAACTCATCCGTGGAGTGAAGACTACTCACTAACAACTTGTTTCTTAAATCCAGAAAAGCGGCTCTGGCATCTTACCTGAGGACAAAAATAAAATGTGTTAAGTAACAAATCGCTTTAATTTTTCTTTTAATTTTAGCTTCGCAATCTTGTGCATTTAGCCAGTGTCAAGTGATAAAATATTTCAAGTAAATGTAAAAAAAGAAATACAACATTTATTTATTAATCAAACCTTTTAAATCTACGGGCCAATTACCTATATTTCCTAAAACTAAACTAAAACTATGTACAGCAAAGTACTAAGTTACCTACAAGACATCGAGCTTATAGGTAACTCAAGAGCTCAAGCCCACTACCAGTGGGTAGCGTTCCCATCATGCTGGCGGCATTGCCTCTCTGAATTGCAATGCTAATACGTTGAGCCAAATAAGTGCCAGCATTTTGATCACGCGTCGCTTCAACCAGGCGCTCTGATAGAATTTTGAAAATAGAATAAGCTCCCGGTCCCCACGGACCCAGTGTCTCAACACCAAACGGCTCAAATATGTACCCACTGCCAAGGTTTCCATATTTTCGCCGTTTGCGCTATAAAAACCTATTCACAGCATGTATTACTCACGATCCCCGCACCAGGACAAGCCTGTACCGCGGGTAATCTATATAGAAACAAGATTAACATTTTAAAGTTTAGTAGACAGCACAGCACTATACATTTTTATCATTAGGGTTGCAGTAATAATTTATTACATTTAGATATTTAACACAATATTTCAATTTAACACCAACTATTAAAATTAAATTCTACTATAGTGATAAATTTAGAAAGGAAAAATTATTGCTTGAGGCGGGGATTGAAAAAAAAAATTATTCACACACAGTCACAAGTCACAGTCATAGTTAAGTAAAAGAGTCAAGTCATGTCCTAATAAAGTAGTAGAGTTGTTTTGGAGCAAAAGCGAAAATCGCTTTTTTCAATTTTGTATGATTTGCCTACACTTATGCACGTTCACTAAGTATTAACGGCTAATAATCCACCATTAACACTCGAAGAATCACTAGTTTTGGAAAATAATCCAAAATCAACAACGCAATTTTTCCCATTCGCGGCAAAACTCTTATCGCTTTCTTTATCAATTGAGATAAGAAAGTTAAATGAGATTAGTATATTTACACAAAAATTACAAAATTGGAGATACAAAAACAAACGCAATCATTCTAACAACCCCACAAAATTTTACGAGTTCTATCAAGGGGGATGGAAACATATTAAACAACTTACTTTCTTTCTTACACAATCGCACCCAGACACCCAGAACCAGAAGCAGAAATGTCACATTGTGCTCCTGCCGAGAATCGAACCCATGACCCACGGCGCAGAGATCTGCCTACTAAAAATAGTTTAATAAAATAAGCTCCTGCCGGGAATCGAGCCCAGGACCCATTACCCAGAAAACATTCACATCACACACACACCATCACAACTAGAACCAAAAACACAAATTTTTCTTAGGGAGAAAACTTGTGTTACCCCCGGTAATCGAACCCGATACCTCTGCTTAGAAGGCGAACGCTCAATCAACTAAGCCAACGGGCAGTTTAACTATAAAATCCTTAATAATCATTGAAACGCAAGCAGAGTATAAAAAAACCAACTTCATCGCTTATATTTCGTTCTTGGCTTGACCGATTTCGATAAAATCCACCTCTGAAGTATACTCTACCAAACAAAAAAAAATATCATCAAATCGATTCATAATTAGCGGAAATATCGCATAACATACATACAAAAAAATACAGTCGAATTGAAAACCCCGTTTTTTGAAGCCGTCGTCGTCGAAAAATAAGGCGTCGTTTACATAAACGTTACGTAATAAGTATAATACCAGATATCTAGTAAAATGCTGTGAATTAAATGCAACTAACTGTACATAAACTTCACCATTACAACTATAAAATTGATTAATGATAATAGAAATTGATAATAATCTCGTGTCGTTGCTTAACGCATATTTAAAAGTCGTTGGTAAATAGCAAATTGACAATACACAGTTAGACGATTGCTGGTAAAGTACAACAGTACTAGAACCATTTTTTCTATAAACAAACGCATTCACGCTCACAGCCCTACACTAAGTTCAAAGACTTGTGTCGTGGGTGTCGGAAACATTCACATATCACACACACAATCACACCTAGAACCACCTTGAATAACCTAATTGCGACGAAAACGAATATTACCGGTATCTGTAATGATGTTACTATAAAAACTGAATAAAAACTGGTAAGATAGAGTGTACAATTTATTTCTTTATCTAGTTTAGTAGTAATGAGAGTTTACCGTCTCTAACAACAAATAAACAATAAACCAGACTAACTAATAAACATAACTGGAACAGACACCCTATTACGTATCTTTGTAGCGAGCAGTTTTTATTTAAATTAAGCAAAAATGAACCTTATTTCGTAGTCGTCATGTCATTTTTTTTAAACCTTTCGCAACAGAGATAGGTAATAGGGGGTCAGATGTATCTACAAGGCGAAGATATTACAAACAATACAATTTGCATTTGATTGTTTGTATTTGTATATCTTGTAAAGCAAAGGCATTGTGGTGTTTATTTACAAAAAAATGGATGCACTTTACGTGCGACTCAAACGCTAGTCCGACATTGATTGAGACAAAATGTGTGCGTTGTACCTAATTTATGCGCACCACAACTTTAGAGCTAGAAACATATCTTACGACTTTTAATAAAATCATTGATTTAAATTTAACTTACATTAGCCGTATATAATTTAACTTACACTAGACGTGCCCCGCTGCTTCACCCGCTATTATCAAGTTATAAAATAGCCTATGTATTAATCGTAGGTATAAGCGATGTACATTCCAAATTTCATCCAAATCCATTCAGCCATTTAAGCTTGAAGTGGGAACAAACATACACACTTACAAACTTTCGAATTTATAATATTACTAGCCGTGCCCCGCGGCTTCGCCCGCTATTATCAAGTTAAAAAGTAACCTATGTGATCGTAGGTATAAGCTATGTACATTCCAAATTTCATCCAAATCCATTGAGCCGTTAAAGCGTGAAGAGGGAACAAACATACTTACACACTTACAAACTTTCGAATTTATAATATTATAAGTAAGATTAACTCTATAAAATTATTTTGCTTTGTCAATGGCTGACTTGCTGGGTGACGCTTGCGCAAGGAACGTGCCCTCTGTTTCATTACAGTTGTCATTTACATGTGTTTCTATAATTGAATTAGGAATAAAACAAATCGTTAGCGGCTTAACAAAACAGTTGCGAAATACAACGCGCGACGCCAGAAACGGTTCAAGGTGGGCGCAACTGGGCTCTGATCTATACCATTCTATTGGCTACCGTTCTATACATATTTCTATTAAGAATTTTAGAGCGCTATCTCATTAGGTCAGTGTTCAATTAATCTATACTAATATTATAAAGCTGAAGAGTTTGTTTGTTTGTTGGAACGCGCTAATCTCAGGAACCGCCGGTCCGATTTGAAAAATTCTTTCAGTGTTGGATAGTACATTTATCGAGGAAGGCTATAGGCTATATTATATTTTCAAAAAAATTAGGGATCCTTACTAAAAGTCCAATAATCACGCGGACGAAGTTGCGGGCACTGCTAGTATTGAATATAAGGCATATTTATTGAATATATTAATAATTATGAAATCGTATCGACGAATGGTAATAGCTATTTTATTCTTATTCAATAAAACAACTAATCGAATAATTTTTGATAAATAATCATAGTTTATAGTTTAAACTTTCGCGATTCGAGTGCATAGTTTAGGTAGTATCTCGGGTTTTAATCGCGCTAAAATGGTCTTTTGAGACCATGGCCAATACAACTTGGCAGAAACGTCGAAGTAAATAATAATTAAACGCGAGCAAAGCTTAAAAAAAACCGACTTCACCGCTTCATCTTCGGAACTTAGGTCAGATTAGATGTACTAAACACGCATTATTAAAGATATTTCAAGAACTACTGATCAGATCTTGATTACATCTAAATAGGGACCAATTGGAAAAGCAACATCTTTCAAACAAAAAAAAATATTTTCAATCGCTTCACGTGGAACGAAGTTACGAGGTAACACAGAATAAAAAAAAATATAGTCGACTTGAGTTCTTTCTCCTTTTTTGTGAAGCGCGATTAAGTCCCGAGATATAACCAAAACTATCGTAGTAACTGTTGCAGGAAGCAGTGTCTTCTCCATCACAGTGACCAATTGTGCTTATCAGGCAATGCGATAAAAAGTTATTCTTTACGACCTGCATTAAAAAGTATGTAATGCTAGGTCAGTTGGGATGCACGAAACAAGTAGAAGATTGGTCGTCGCCACTATTCGTAATACCTTTAATATTGCAACCATTGCTGGGTTTCTATAAGCTATCGTCACGTTCCTACGATTATATAAGTAAACGTTGTTGATATTAAATGAAAAAACCTCAGTCACCTTAGAATTTGTTATATAGCGTTTTGATTACAAAATGGTTAATGCAAAGCTAGTAACACAGTAACAAATAGTATAGATAGCAACACAGTAACAACTGATATAGCTAGCAACACAGTAACGAATAAAATAGGTAGTAATACAGTAACAACTAGTATAGCTTGTAACACAGTAACAACTAGTAAAGCCAGTAACACTACATTGAAGACTGATACAAATATAAAGGTATTCATTATTCTGAAATAGTCAATGCATTATGTGAAGAGACTTTATAACAATGACAGAGAGCACTCTCATAACAATAAAAGAGAAATAACATTCGCGCATGATGATGCAGCACTCAATGGTGCACTAACGAAGCCCTTGCACTTGAGGTGTCGATACTAAGACTAGTTGAAAGGTGTTAAACGAAATGTTGTCGGGAATTTTGCTGTAAATCATAATGGAGCTATCGTCAACTACACATACCCGTGGGTTTGAAATCTGAACATGAGAGTTGAGAGCTCAAGTCAAACATGTGCACTAAAGAGTTGGTCCTCGAGAATTTATCAGGAAACGCCAACATGAAATGCTCGATAACGAGGTGTCACCTATATATTTATACAGGAATAGAAATGTTGTAAGGTACTAATGGCAAACAACAAACACTGTTAAAACAAAAGAATTACAGATTTGTGGTTAATTACAGGAAAATACATACAAAATGATAGTGTGTCATCGGTATGTGGAAACGGAGCGTTACGTCGACCGTCGTGATGGAGACATCGTAAATGATTTGTGCGAACTAACTCGAAACGTTGCCATCCCCATAAGATAAAGATCACGGTTAAGCAGGCCAGTGCAACGCAACAATAACTGTTGCATAACCACTGGAAAACAGCAGATCACGACAAGACCGCCCCGGCTCCATTATCCGAATAGCTAATGTCGATAGTACACATAAACAAGCAATTAACTCCACGGGCTACGTATAATTTAACAGAACGTCGCCGCGGCGAAAGCGACAACGAAGTTTAGGTTCTCGAGGCGGTATATCGCCTCAGTAGACCAATAATTCCGAGAGCAATGCATTAATTAAAAACTGTTCAGTCATTAATCAGGCGCCAACCGCCCGATCGCGATCAGCGGTTCCGATTTATTACGCTCCAGATAAGAGCTGGTTCTCGCCGATCCGCGCTCCGATATTCAATGATCAACCGATACTTTTCCATAACAAGACGCTATTAAGGACAACAGATACGGTACCCTCTCTGGGATATCGTTCGTTCGACACAAAGAATCGGTCGTTTATCAAGATTATGCAAAGGGCAACTCTGTATTTGAAAGGAGCTAGTTGCGTCAATTTGGTCGCGAGCTCTAGAGAGCGGATCGCGTGGCTGTCCTGCGCAATAATTTGCATAGTTAAGAGGCACGCGGCCATTAGACGAGGTGTCGCCGACGACGGTAACGACTTCATGGAACCTGCGATGCTCAGACCTCATCTGACTATGAGAAGACCGGATTCTTGCTAGCTATTGCGCAGTTAACCTGCTCTAGCTAAGCAAATGCATTTTATGCGTCTGACCGTACGGAATCGATGTACCGCTTTTCTGGGAAGTTCACAGCTTCAATTGAGAGCAATCACGAAGCTCCATAATAACGTTGTAGAAAGATCGCCGACGGCGGGTGGTCGCGATAACGCGCTGCGGCAGCGCATCTCAGCGGGTGCATTGTCTTACCTATATATACACCAGCGATAAGATAATTTAAGCACCTCACGCTGCTATCACCTTACTCCAATTAGGGCAACTTGAAGTAATGAATGACGCATCAACAGTGTTGTTTGTGTTATTGTGCAATAAACAATCATAGATTTTCCATTTCATCGCACGTGATAAAAGTGAAAATCAACAGTTAGTATGACGTACCGGTCACTTCCGGTAGCGATCGGGTTCCTGGCATCAAGTGGGACACTTGGCTTTCTAGGAAGAGCCTGGCGAAATGGCGGACGATGGCTCGTCGGTGGAATACTAACAATCAAAACGACCGCAGGGACTTTATTATATCCTCGATTAATCATCGTTGTTACATCCACCGTCAAGGGTCATTGTCACACGCTTCCATTTTGGCAGACACATAAAATCTTGAAAACGTTGTAAACTCTTAACGGGAGCTATAAAAGAGCCCACATTCATATAAAAGACGCATAAACTACAATTGCGTCGTTACGAATGTAGCCCGGCTGGAGTAAGTGTATTGTGTCAAGGCGAACACTTTCAAAGCGCGCAAAGAAACTTGTCTTCAAATGTGTAATGTTGAAATAGAACCTGATCAAGATTACTTTCGAGGATTTTGACTTTTACGGATCGAGGAGTGTCTCGCACTGGTGGCGAGCGATGTAAACGACCTCAAAGCCGACGGTTGGAGCAAAGACACCTGGGCTAATGGAATTCATCTCACACCACGCGGCGTGCATCGGAGCCCGTTACAAACAATGACCCCCCGCTCAATTACACGCCGATTCGGTTGCGCAACCTCGCATTACGCATCAAGGCAAAATAATTGAAAAACTGTACGGTAGTACGGGCCAAATTCGATCACAACTAACGGGCACAAAATCGGGGTTGCTAAATCTCGAAGTAAAACAAGAGCATGTATTTTGTCACATGCGTTATCCAATAGCGTAGGAGATCGTTCGATCGTTCTAATTGGCTAGTGAAGCGTTTGGAGACTTGGAGCCGTTGGGCCACCGGCGCCCACGTGCTCCCAAAGTGGGTCAAACTGACGAAGCTTCAATTCGCGAATCAGGCTTTATTGTAATCGCATTACGATTGGGTGGCGCCGAAGTGACAGCATCCGCTACTGAGGTCAGTCGTCACTGCGACATTGTTCTCTGAACTTGGCAGCCGCGACCCTCACCTGTGACACCCATTACGTAATCGAATTACACGTACCTTAAACGCCTACTGACACTTCTGACTGATATTTTCATTTTAAGCTTCATACTTATCGGTGCTTATCTGGAATTCAACTTTATGATCTTTTATTACAGACTTGTGATCTCCTACAAAGTGGCTAAAAGCTCTGGGCAATGTAGAGGCGTAGAAGCGATGTCGATGGGCAATCGGTGAGTAAATAACTTCATCGAGCCGCGTCACATAAAAGATTATTACTCGTGTAGAGAAGCGTGGTCGTATCAGAAAGGGCTGGCAGTCGATAGCCGATCCATAAGATGGGAGATTACATGCGCCCGCGCCGTCACTCGGCGTCCAATGGGAACTCTAGAATAACCGCTCATAAATACGTCTTCTTCGTCGATATGAGGCGTGTATCCGTTCAGATAATCTCGCCACTAATACCAGTAATTTTATTAGTTTCTACGGTTTGGGAAGTTGTAAATATCAAATGAAATACCGAGATAATTCCGTGTCACGCATCGCCTTAGGAAATCAGACGTAGAGAGGAACAGGCGTTCTCGACGTTGTTGAAATCTTATTCTACTGTATAATTAGCATTGCATTAACAGCCCAATAGGGTTGATAATTTATATTTATTGTATGTTTCGATTCCTAATGATTAATGTCAGTAATGGTTAGTTCGGAGATTTCTGTTGAGTGTCGAGTAATTACGTCGTCAATGCACGCGGGATATTTATTTTAAACGACATTAAAATAGCCCGGAACCGAGCACTCAAGGGCGCACTACAATAATATTTCACGCGGAATTCCAAATTTAGCTAACACCTTAATGTTTACAATATAAGGGTGACAGTCGTTTGACACAAAGTACGAGTCGAAAGGCATAATGCGTGCGTTGAACTTAAAAGGTTGTGACAGGGGTATTACGGTAATTACCTTAATTTGTAAACACAAAAAACGGCCGTCGGCTCGTCGTAAGTTAACCAAGCGAAAAATTGAATAACAGAGGAGAAGAAGGCGAGAAGTGCGCTTGCGCAGCTGTTAATTCGCTTAAAACTCGGATTGCGCACCAATTAGTGTTCCAGCCATCACCATCACTCGTCTGTGAGAACATTATCAATTTTGTGTAGAAATTTATAATTGCTCAACGTTTTTGTGGAATCATTTTAGTTCAAAGGCCGTTTATGCGAAACCCGTTTATGATGGGAACTTATGGTGGAGATTCTAAGAGACAGTGAAGAGAATTGCGATGGGTATCAGCATTTTAAGAACCAGTATAGTTTGGGTTTGTTGTCCTACACAGGAGACAAGGGGGCACGCTTCTAACGGCCAAAATCCAGACGTGTTATCATCGCGATCTTCTCATGACCAACTCGTTCGGAATGTGCCGGGAAATCGCGACATCGGTCGTTGACTGATCGCCCAAACGGCACCGCATATGGGCACATCTATTGTCCCTCAAAACAAAACACAATGGTGATTCACACAACGCCGCCTTTGCAGAAGGTCACTGGGCACAATAAATGGATGTCGACGATGCGTAAATCAAATTTCATAACGAGGAAACCTCCTAGCTGCAGCTTTAATTAACTCGCCTTAAACGGCCGACCTTTGCGGTGACGGCCGAGATTAATCTGCAAACGCGTAAATGATACATCGGTTAATAGTACCTGAGGGTCAATAAAACAAATTACAAAATAATCGAAGCCTATGCAGTGAGCATTGAAGATTGAGCATGCGATGAATTCCATAAAACGAATCCGTTATGTGCCGCACGCATCATCATTTTTTTTTTTCTTTATCTCACCTGATGGAAAGCGACGATGCGGTCGACGGTGGGACATGCTTGCATAGAAGGTACCTATTCACTCTTGACTTGAAGAGGCCTAAGTTATACTTATCGGGAAACAAGAACGAAGGCAGAGCAATCCACTCCTTTGCAGTTCCCATTATAAAAGTAGAGGCAAAACGCTTGGATCTAATCTGAGGAATATCTTCCTTGCCTATTCCCACAACTTGAGGTAGGAAGAAGTTACCTTATTTCCGTACTGAGCTCTAGAATAGTCAACTTGTGTCATGAGCTCATGTTATCTTGTCTGATATCAATTCTCCTTCGCTGTCAACTTGCGAATTTTAAGTCTCTTTCGTTGACAGCAAGAGTCCCCCATGCATGTTCGGTCGACTTGGGAGGCTGGTGTTATACTGCCTTATGCTACACTACCCTCAAAATTTGCCCGAGCTCACGAAGAAGACATAAATATGAGACAACAGTGTTCCTATTTAATTTAAAACTTCTTTGTGTAAAGAATATGTATAAAAAAATATAATAATAATATTAAAAAGAACATTCTCCGCGATTAGTCTGTAGCTGCTCAAATCGTCAAAAACATGGATGTTCCAATTGACATCTTATAAAAGACGATCAGATTAGGCCTCCTCAAGATCCATAGTATCTGCTGGCTACGTACGGCATGTGCGTGTTCATTTTATCTAATAGTTTGCTGCATTTTCATCGCAGTTTACGATGTAAACAGAGCGTTATCGGACCGATCGATCGGTTGTAACTTTCCGATCGGTACAGCCGAGACGTCCGAATAGGGTATGAGGCTGCATGGACGTCGAAAGTGTCGTTAGTTCCTCTGTAATTGGACCTCACAGTGTCGAGAAGGTAAACGCGTGACCGTACACGTGAAATGGAGTCTAGTGTCACCTATCCAAGTAATGTATGATAGGTAACAGCGATAAAACATTTAATACGATAATATAACGTGGGCTGATTGGTGATTACATATTTCGAAATTATTTATGTAATAATCAAATATCGGGATAATGCTTGAGAAATTACGCTAAAACGCTTTAACACTCACAACCCCTGAACTGAAGAATTTTGACACGTGTAGAACCTGGCCAATCACGCCTTTAGATCGTTCATAATCAAGGCACTTTGCCCTGCCAATCTTTAACAGAGATACGTGGCTATTGACATTTCACGTGAATTAAACTTTTTGCTATTGAAATTCTTACAGTAGTAATACGATTGAAATTAGTATCAGTTTCAGATATTAGTGGATTATCAATCTTAACAGATTACAAGTGGTGGCAGACACTGTGGCATACATGCTTACACAACGTATTTTATACAAAACAGTGAACTGATTATAATAATATTGATTTGTTCTATAGCTATAAACATAAGTATATTGTATCGTATGACGTAGAAGCGGAGGGTGGAGCTAATTTATCAGGCGTGTAACAATATATCGATCATCCTACTTCTTTGGACTTTGATAAGGTAATCTGATAAATACGAGGCCAGCGTAAACAATTGAAAATATTATCTAGGAACATCATAGTAACGTTTGGAAAAATACCGTTCCACGTTACCTTTAACGTTGGGTGAGAGGATGTGTTTGAAAAGCCGACATACCGGATTAATACTTATTTTTAACCTACGACATATAGAGTATAGGGATAAAGTGATTTGTTTGCCTGTCTGTGGCAATGTACTACGATGTCAGGTTTCAGCAGTACTACGATGATCGTAGTTACCAATCGGCTAAACCTGATTTTGATTTAGTTTGTTTTTTTCGAAAAGTGACTTGATAGGATGTGTTGAGCTATGTATGGTGAAAATCGCAGCAGCTTTTTTCAATAAGGACGTCGTATTTTCATAATTTTGGTTTACCACTTGTGTTTTGATGTCAATGCATATCGATTCATCAATTAAATAAAACATATGTTATCAATAGAATGAGATGGGGTTTATTCAAATCTTACAGCTTACAATTATACTTTTTTTTATGCTAAATAGGCAAACATTTGACCACTATCTCACCTGATGGAAAGTGATGATGCGGTCGAAGATGTGACATGCTTGCTTAGTAGCTACCTATTCACTCTTGATTTGAATACTCCCAGATTATACCCCTCAGGCTCAGATGAAACTACAAATTGCAGGGTAAAAAAATGATTTTGCAAATTGTCCTTTCCATAATAGAATACTTTAGTCTTATCAAGCCTGGCTAACGGTATAGAATCATCATAACGGCTTAGCTGTGAAAAAGTAGCAAAAGAACCAACAGATTAAACATCGAGTTTATAATATTACTGTGATGAATACTACAGAGATATTAGAATCGTACTTTATAATTGAGACACCCGGTAATAAATAAATATATCAATAATATATACCGGTATTGGCTATTCAATCCTCGGCCTGTACCGTACGAACAAAATGCAAATGGTGAGAGCTATGTATCTAAGTGACAATCTTTTGCACTGCTTTAGCAATTAGCACCTTTTTGTACACACTCGTGTAGTTGTTTCACTAACTGTACGTAAGCCATTGACATAATGTGTGTTCTTAAAAAGTCTAGGTCACTTAGGATGAAGGAGTTAAAAAATAACGACCTGCTTTTGGAGTTTGAGATAACAGTTGTTTCATTTTGGAATAGTTTGTTGAGGAATTTTTCGCCGTTTTATAATTTGAGCACAACAAAATAAGATATTCGTTTCGTTCATTCGGACGAAACGTTTCGCGTCTTCGTTCATTTATAGAACAGCAAAGGAATGGAACGCTTTGCCGTCGTCTGTGTTTCCCGAAAGGTACAATTTGGGTGTGTTCAAAAGTAAAGTGAATAGGTATTTACTAAGCAAGCGTGCTCCACCTTAGACTACATCGTCACTTTCCATCAGGTGTGATTGTGGTCAAACGTTTGCTTGGTCTGTAATAAAAAAAAAAAAAATATGTGTATCTAAATTTAAATGACTGGACTATTAACACTCCTATCTTCGGCCTAAATCTTCGCTACATCTTCGGCCGCTTCATCATTTTCCAGCGGCCAAATACCTATATGGCACAAAAAAAACAACATTATTATATAATATAATTATAATCTGTAACCACGACAATACATTTCCTTCAACAAAAAAAATCCATCACTTGCTGTTTATTTCTTAAAATTTAAACTTTATCCTTTCGAAATAAGGCCTACTAATTTCGTATTTCTTAGAAATCTTTTCAAACCAGCTCCAAGCAACTGTGAATCTTAACACTTCACATAAGGATAGTCTTTTAAATACACTAATCCTTCTTTCATCCAAGTCTTTTCTAATAAAGCCGCTTACTATTTTAGTCCTTAGTACTTGGAGTTAGTGCTCAATTTTCTTGGTGTTTATTTCAGTCCCGTTGGAAATCCCTTATACCCAGAAACGGAAAGGCCCTTCCGGCTTGGTCCCGTACGTTTTGAATATTCTGGGCTAATTAGTACGCTGCTTAGTTAACATTTTAACATTGGCCTTATAAATTTACGAGACTTGGATGCAACAGGAACCTTGCGGATGATTCTATGGAAATAACCGCTAATTAGGAGAAACGTTGTACCTGACTAATATTAGTAACTAGCTGCGCCCCGCGGCTTTGCCCGCGTAAGTCTCGGACCAGCCAGAATTCGGGGTTAAAAAGTAGCTTATGTCCTTTCTCAGGCTCTAGACTATCTGTGTACCAAATTTCGTTTAAATCGGTTCAGTAGTTTTAGCGTGAAAGCGTAACAGACAGACAGACAGAGTTACTTTCGGATTTATAATATTATTATATATAATATATATAGTAAGGATAGTAAGGATTCTAGAGTAGATTTATCCGTCTGTTCAGTGACTTTTCAATGCTAAGTCGCTGGTTTAAGTCAGAATAATTTGATAGGGAAGAATTTGACTTGGAAGGCCATCATAATTATTATTACAAGCTTTAATTTAGTTTCACCTGTCGCATTGTCTATCTGTCAGTCTGTAATCAAATCTTGCAAGCTAAATTAGACCCACTTCCCGATGTCCGATTGGACTCAAATTTGGTGAACTTATGTATCTTCGGTGACATTCTCTTTTCAGTTCAGTAAGCAGTCGATTTATTTTCAACAGTATTTTTATAATAATTGAAAAGCAAGCAAAGCTATAAAAAACCGACTTCATCACATATATTTCGGTTTAGGCTTGACCGATTTTGATAAAATTTATATGGGACCACCTCTGAAATATACTCTACCAAACAAAAAAAAATATCTTTAAAATCGATTCATTATTATGGGCCGAATACGACATAATGCGGGACGAAAGCAGATTTTTTTATATGGGCCGAACTTCCTCGGGACGAATATGACATAAATAAAAAAAAAGCATGCAGTCGAATTGATAACCTCCTTTTTTGAAGTCGGTTGAAAATAGGTTAAAATGCCGCGAACGATCAAAAACCTACAAGACGAGTCACTCTCGAGAAGGTTCTCTGTCAACAATCGCGAACAAGCAGAGGTGAGATATAATGGCAAATTCCGCGCAAAACAAACACTGATAAACAGCGAACCGATAAATTAAACATCGAGACAAAGAAGCGTATCACTAATATACCTATTAACGGTTTGCTTAGCGCATTTCTGCGGCTCCTTTCAATTAAAACGCATTTCTACAAGATGATGTCACTAGGTGCAGACTGTTATAAACAAAATGAAGTAGCGTGCGATTAGGGTTTGCATCATCCTTTCATATTTAGTATTCGGATAAAATGGATAGTAATTATTCTAAATATTTTTTTTTTATTTGTAACAGGCTAGTGTTTGACCACTATCTCACCTGATGGTAAGTGACGATGTGATCGAAGCTGGAACACACTAGACCTGGAATACGCAGGCTCTCAAGGATAACTGCCGGAACACCGTATTTGGCTTGGCGGCAGACTTTCAAATATTCGAATATCCGGATATTTCGGATTTTTCGAATATAGTATAAAATAGTTTTTTTTATAAATTAAAAACATAAAGTTATATAGAATAAATCAATCTCTGTTTTGAACTAAAACTAAAACAAGCAAATGAGATCACAAAGTAGTAGACATGTTAATTTAAAATTTAGTGAGGTGAGGTAGTGCGGGGAACAGCGTACTGTCGTTATATTCGTTATGTTATTAGCTAATAAGCAAATCCACTTGGCGTGACGGGGAGGGATAACTATGGAAATATAATTTGTATGATAAGAGTGACAACAGAGAAAACTGGTATTATTGTTTTATTATAAAATAAGACATTTTATTTCCATCAATAAGTAGATTACTTGTAAAAAAAAATTTTAGTAATATTCGATAAATCCGAATACTGGTGATTGAATTATTCGGTTAGTAAATGTAACGGATATCCGGATAATTTGAATATCCGGATATCCGGATTGCAAGCCCTACGTGCGATAAAGTGCTATACTTTACTGTCAGAGTTAGAGATGTTAGCGTTGCTTGAGTTTATATCGTAACCTGTTGCCGAGCGGCCTCTTAAGCTTTTTCAAGTTAATAAGTAGCTTATGGTTCTTTGTTTATTCGCGTAATATAGTAAACTCCAATTTTTTACCGACTTCAAAATAGGAGAATGTTCTATGTTCGACTGTATTTTTTTTTATGTATGTTCACCGATTTCTCCCCCTTTTGTGGACCGATTCTTAAAATAATTTTTTTGTTTGGTAGATTATACTTCAGAGGTGGTCCTATATAAATTTTATCGAAATCGATCAAGCAAAATATATGTATTATTTTTATTTGTATGTAAGTAATATTATATAATGCATGTGTAGCGTTATTCATTAGAGAACTACACCGACCGCAAAATATGTCTCTTATTACTATCCTGTCCATCCAAAGGTTGCCTGTAAGAGATTGCTTTATGTGATAAGGCCGTCTATTGTAAAACAATTAGCATTATTAGTTTTTATTTTATTACTAGCTGACCCGGCAAACGTTGTTTTGCCATATATTAGAAAATTAAAATGGCCAGTAAAAAATAGTGGTTGATTGTAGAAGGGTGAAAAAATAGAGTCGTATGTATTTTTTAGCGCTAAATCATAAAAAAATAGAAACAAAAATTTTTTACCAAAATTTAAAAAAAAATTTAAGGGTGAACAACCATTATCATTTAGGGGTATGAAAAATAGATAGTAGCCGATTCTCAGACCTACTGAATATGCATATAAAATTTGGTAAAAATCAGTAAAGCCGTTTCGGAGTAGTAAGGTAACTAACATAGTGACACGAGAATTTTATATATAAGATAATATTATTAAACTATTTTATTGGAGTTCAATAAAGAAGTATTGTATTGTATATTATGTGCTACTACACCAGTGTAGATACAATTATTATAAGGAAATACTACTGTTTACTCTATGTATAAGATAACAGTTCTAATAATGCCACCGGCGTATTGCACTAGTTACAATGGTCTAGATATTAATACAATGTAATTCCATAGTTATAACTAATAACTTAATAGTCGAAAGTGCTTAGTTTCCTGGTAATTTGCATGTAAACCCGTTCACTGCCAAAGGAAATGGCTTTAAACCCAGCTCATAGTTTTATTAGCACTTAAACCAAGTGGCGAGGAGTAGCACAGTTCACTTTAACAACTTTAAACTTGGTAGATAAATGTCAAGTTTAGAGATCTCTCTTTCTTCAGTACACTCTATCAGTACATACTCAGTACTCTTCAGTACACTCTGCTACTTGGTCGTGGTTTAATGATGCAGAAGTATGGTTCTCCTTGTCACGCAGGGTCTGGTTGTGTATCTCCATCTGCTATGACTATTTTGTTTGCTGGAATAGAGTTATTATGAAACTTTTTATGGCAGCTTTTATTACGTCAGTCCAACGCATCGGCGATCTCTTGCCTTCATTTGGGCCCTGGACGACTAGACGTTTCGGATCTAGTCTGCGTTACGGATATGTTTTTTATTTTTATTTATTATGGGACAACAAACAGCTACACTATAAATAATAAAAAAAAAACAAAGATTACATATTAAAGGTATTAGTAATAATGTAGCCCACAGCGCTATCCTCAGAGTTATGTAAAGGGTTAGTAAGTACATCGCTAGAAAAACTATAAATTTAATTAACAATACAAATACAAACAATACAAAGACATCGGAAAGATTAACATATAATTATGATTATAATCCAAGTAAATTTTAATATTTTATTTGTGTTTTATATGTTCTAAATATTAAAGATTCGTATTAGGACAGTCGACGATAATCTTTCCTTAGTTTTGAGTTCTTCAAGTATGGACACGTGCGATGTCCAAGATATGCGTAACAGTCGACTTCAGCACCACATTTCTAAGGCATCGATTATATAGTTAAATCGGTTATCGTTTAGAGATAATCTAATACTATAAGAATCTTTGTCCTGTTATACTGATTCACTGATTGACTAACTGACTGACTTAGACACAACGCACAGCCTAAACCGCTGAGCGTAGAGACTTGAAATTTGGATGGTACATTTGTCTTAGTACGTAGATTTTTACTAACAAAGGATTTTTGGAAATTCTACCCCGAAAGGGGGTAAACGGGGTGAAAAAAATTAAGAAAGTTCTTTGTTTTTTAACTTAAAGCAATGGAAATTGGTATTTAAGTAGTTTATTGAATATAAGAAATTTTGCTATTTTTTGCTAGAGGTGTATTAAGGTGATGCAATTAAAAACAAATCAAATCAAAATCGTTTATTCACATAGGCTCCAAAGAGGCACTCATGAAAGTTAAGGACTCTATTGGAATGAAAGTTTATATGAAACATTTTATATTTATGAATGAAAGTGATGTAAATTGTATCTGATTTTATTAATAAGTCATTTCAGTAAATTAGAAAAACTACTGTAACTAGTACCTAGTTAACTCTATTATAATTATACTAATATTAGAAATCCGAAAATTTAAGTGTGTAGGTGTCTTGTGTCTGTAACGGCTAAACTGATTTGGCTGAAATGTCCAATATACATAGCGTATGCTTAAGATAATAACGCGGGCAAAGCCGCGGGGTATGGCTAGTATTATACTTAGTACTTAAAACACCTACACAATTTCGACATACTTTGATGTAGAGAATTTGACATAGTTTCGGACGAATTAGTTGTCCTTCATCAGGATGAGTCAGACGTTGCTATAGAAAACTATATACAAAAATGTATGAAACCATAGGAGAAAGCGCCCCAGCAACTGTCAGATCAGCAGCTCCTTTCATAAATATTCATAGAACGGCGTTCTCACGAAGCGAGCCTGTTCCGCGTCGGTGCTCCTCCACGGTGCCTGAACGCCCTAATAGGCCCTAGTTCTAGGAACATTGCCCTTGGACCGATGACTGAAACAAGGGCTCTCGCAGATCTTTGCGAGCTTTGTTTAATCTGAAGATAGAAACAAAACAAAAACAAACGCTTTCACACTCACAGCTCTATACTAAGTTCGATGAGATGGGAGCCGGAAATATTTACATTACACTTTTTAAACTCGCATGAACTGATCGAAAATTCGTAAGGCGGAGGGAGGAGCGGAAGTAATATCTCCCTCTCTTTCTACCGCGCGGCGAAAATGTTTGCCTGCTCCTGTTTACAACGTTAATGTTCAAGTTTTCACTTCTGCCGGCACTCCCGGAGTGCAACCCGTTGTTTTTTTTTTACGTGTGATTAATATAATACTATTGCTTGCGTTTAAATTATAAGATATTCAATATAATTCAGTTGTATTAATAGACATTTCGTAATCAACGCTCTTCTCGTTATTTCACTACGTGCTTAATCAACGAATCAGTTTCGCAGAAAAAATATACGTGCCTATACGACGGTGACGCAATAATAGTTGTTAAAAATTAAATATTCGCGACATATATTATACAGGGTGTGGCGTAATTAATGGATAATAATCATATTCCTACCGATAGGGGACATCATGATAGCCCAGAAAAAACAACGAATTGCACTCCGGGAGTGCCGGCAGAAGTGAAAACTTCTGTTTTTCGCCGCGCGTTAGAAAGAGAGGAGGATATTACTTCCTCTCCTTTGTCTTACGAATTTTCGATCAGGTCACGTGTCCTGACGCGAGTTTAACATTTTTTACCCATCCCAAAAAAGTGCACAACCGCACTAAAGAATATACAAATAATACTAAAATTACTTCTTTAGTTGAAATTACCGACAAGTAATATTTTAATCAAAGTCAAAAGCAAGGATTTGTAATAGTAACATTTGACTAAAGGTAAATTTCAAAACAACTATATATATTTTAGTATTATTTGTATTTTTTCACAATTTCTAAATATGTCGATTTATATTAAAGTAATTTTTTATCATTCTGGACCATCTTGATATATTACGCCACAACCTGTATACATAACCTTCTATGTAGTCGGTTAATATAATTGCAGATGGACAAGGATTTTTACCGACTTCAAAAAAAGGCAAGGCTCCATTCGACAGTTTTTTTAAATTTTTATTTGTTTTACACAATTTTTTTTTGGCCGCAATTAAATTTGATCAAGATCTGCTCAGTAGTTTTTGAGTTATCGTCAATAATGCGTGTTTAATACATTTAATCTGATCAAGGTTCCGAAGATAAAGCGGTGAAGTCGGTTTTTCAAGCTTTGCTTGCGTTTAATTATATCTATAAAGCCTTTTTATTTTATGCAACTAAGTAGTGCAACTAGTAGTTCGCCTTGATTGATATGGACAAAACATTTGCATTGCCACCCAGAGTTAGCAAATTGTTGAGCAACTCCTTTTAAAGTCACTATTAGATTCTTAATGATCCACTCTGCTTTAGATAAACGCTTTCACACTCACACTCACAGCCCCACACTAAGTTCGATGACTTGTATCGTGGGTGCTGGAAACATTCACGTCACACACACAATCACAACCAGAACCAGAAACACACATTTTCCTTGGGGAGAAAACTTGTGTTCCCGTCGGGAATCGAACCCGATACCCCTGCTCAGAAGGCGAACGCTCGCCCAACTGAGCCAACGGGCAGTTCAGATGAAAGTATATTATAATAAAAGTCAAAATTTAAAAAGGTTTTTTTTAAATTAAGCTTTTAGAAGTTGTAAATAATGAGGACTAAAAGTTAAATAACGAGAGAACTTGTCAAGACGAATAAAACGAGCCAAAGCTTGATGGGGTTGCGTCGTTTCATCACAGAGTTCCTATGACCACCTTCCAGCCTTCAGACTCTGGTTACCATTGAAAGAAAAAACTACTCGTCAAGACGATTTAAATGAGCCCAAACTCGATGAGGTTGTGTCGTTTCATTGCGAAGTTCCTTTGGCCACCTTCCATCTCCATCATCAGATCAGCACTATGTCAACATAATATTGCAGTGTCACGCGATTTACGCATGTATGCAAAATTTCAGCTCGATCGGTAACCGGGAAGTGGATCAAATTTAATTTGTAAGATATGATTATTCCTTGCCAAGGGATATTTGTGCTTCTGTTTCTGGGTGTAATATAAAGTGCACCCACGATACAAGTCTTTGAACTTAGCGTGGGGCTGTGAGTGTGAATGCGTTTGTTTGTTTTAAAATCAAAATCAAAATCGTTTATTCACATGGGCCCCAAAGAGGCACTCATGAAAGTTAATGAATCTATTGCCAGATTCGCAAAATTACAGCCATCTCGAGAAGAACCTGGCAAGAAACTCGGCGGCGCATTTTTTTTTCATCATTTTTTTTTAAAAAACATTCTTAATTTTTAATACATAATAGTTTGATGACAAACATTGGGACAGGTGAAACTAAATAAAAAAGCTTGTAATCAGCCTTAAAAATCAGCAATCACACTTCACAATGTCAATAATCAATTAATCACACTCATATTATAAAGGCGAAAGTTTGTGATTGTGTTTGTTACTTCTTCACGCTCAAACGGCTGGACCAATATTTATGAAATTTGGTATGTTGTAGCTGACACCCTGGATTAACACATAGGCTACTTTTTATCCCGATATTTCCACGGGTTCAGGACTTCTACGGGTAAAACCACGGGCCGCAGCTAGTATAATATAAATCTGAAAATAACTCTGTTCATCTTTGAGGGCAAAACTACTGGACCGATTTTGATGAAATTCTGTACTTACAGATAGTTATGAAGCCTTGTCCATCATCATCATTATTCACATGACGAAGCCGCAAGGCACAGCTAGTACGTTATATAATTATTAGATAGGTATGTTCGCAAAATTCCCAAACACTATCAACCTACTCATATGATGTTGATAAGAAATAACCATCTTATAAAAACTTTGACAATCAATCATCTCCTACTGATAACAATACTCACTGTTATCTCAAAATAGTATTATATCAATCACACGTAAAAAACAGGATGTATCGTAAAGACACACGATAGAAGTAAAACTTTTGTATTACAGGGAAATCCCCCACCAATTTTCGTCAAACAATAATTAAAACGCAAGCAAAGCTTAAAAAACCGATATTACCGCTTTATCTTCGAAACCCTTGATGAGAGTTAATAAATTAAACACGCATTATTGACAATAACTCAAAATCCACTGATTAGATCTTGATCAAATTTTTATGGGACAAATGGGAAAGTACAAGCTTTTAAATAAAAGAAAGAACGATCTTAACCATTTCACCTGGAAAGAAGTTATGACAAACGCAACAAAAAACAAACTCATTCACACTCACAGCCCCACACTAAGTTCAAAGACTTGTATCGTGGGTGCCGGAAACATCCACATCACACACACATTACACCCAGAACCAGAAGCACAAATATCCCTTGGGAAGGAATTTGTGCTCCTGCCGGGAATCAAACCCAGGACCCACGGCGCAGAGGGCAAACACCTGTCCACTGCGCCAACTGGGTCGTCAAGGTAAGAGGTAACACATAAAATAACATAAAAATACAGGCGAATTAAGAACGTCGTCCTTTTATTGAAGACGGTTAAAAAGGTTACGGATCCGATAATTAAACCTAGAACATATAAGAAGTTTGACTTCAAAAATATCCGATTGTTGACGTGTCAACGCGTTAATCCAGAGCAATGCCAATCTATGCGTCAACCCAGTGCAATGGCAATCTATCAGCGATTGGAACATCGTCAAGGTAACGAAAGCATCCGCAGTATGAAAAAGGAAAGTGCCGCAGGTGCATTCGACCCTCGTCGGGGCAGCGATGGAATGCGCTAATAATAGACCGCCTGGGCACGCCTCCCGACCTGGCTACAGGGCGATCTGACGTAAGGATTCAACGCACTCCTTGGGATACGATTGGGGAACGTTGACACCAAAATAGCAAAGATGCATGTATAAAAAAAACTAATTAGTCCGTCACCGCACGTGGTGGTCCAATTTGGAGAGAGAGTTGTAGAGCCTTACCGCAGATCAAAACAACCACTGAATACTCAAGGTCGCGTATCCTGGCGCAGAGTTACGGGCAGGCCCGACCCCAGATGAACTGGGGAATAAGGGGCAGGAAGAAGTCCTTCAGTCAGATTATCAAACACATGACATGGACATGTATTTTTTATTTAACAAATCAATAGAAACTGACAAAGATAAAGAGCGTCAAAGTTCGGGTGTAGGGGGCCGGGTTCGTGACGTAAAGATGTCTGTAATTGTGATCTGTGATTATGCCTCAAATCAAAATCAAAATCAAAATCGTTTATTCACATGGGCCCCAAAGAGGCACTCATGAAAGTTAATGAATCTATTGCCAGATTCGGAAAATTACAGCCATCTCGAGAAGAACCTGGCAAGAAACTCGGCGGCGCATTTTTTTTCATTCATTTTTTTTTTAAAAACATTCCTTATTTCTAATACATAATTTTCTTAACCTAGGTATTATTATGGTCGCTAGAAAGAGCCTGTGCAGTTTGCCTCCATGCATCCTTGTCATTAATATAGTCTGTAGTGCCTAGATATAGTTTCCCGAACGGTACAATCTGGGTGTCTTATATAGGTATATATTAAATAGGTATCTTCTAGGCAGGTACGTTACATCTTTAGCTGCATCTTCAATTTCCAACAGGTGAGATAGTTGTCAAATGCTTGACTATCCAGCATAAAAAAATAGAGGGAGTTATTCTGATTAAGATGACCAAGATGTCGACACTAGTTTTCAAGACAGATACCTTTTTACAGTAACATGCAATTTTCTGATGCTAGCCTAATAATATGCAATTTTCTGATGCTAGGTTATGGATTCGTTGTTTATCATCCTAAGTGGCCTGACTTGATAAATCGGTCGCTAATCACAATACACAAGCAAAATAATATAAGATAATCACTACATATATCACAAAAATATCATTTAAAATCTACACGGTACACCGAGGACAACTGGAAGATAATGCTTCTTAGCATTAAGTTCGTTCCTATGTACCTACAATTTGTTTTTGTTTGTGTAATAAGAAAATTTCAATCAAACAGTTAAAGTAATAAAAAACTAAGTATGTTGTTTCATTATTATGTTGCGAAAATACATATTTTCATATTCTACAATCTACTACACCCTGTACAATCTTACTTCAATGTTATCTGACCAAGTCAATGCTTCTAAGTCTTTGAACGGCGCCCGTCGCGCCATTGTTGCACTGTTGTATGTTAATAGGCTTTACTTTATGTTCCTATACAAAACTTCGGTCACATTTCATTCATGGAAAATTGCATGAAGTAGCTTCTACTTAGGCCAGGTCACGAATAACAGCTTCGACTTGAGACTTCTTATATATTTTGTCACATAAAAGTCAGGCACCTGTCTCCACTTCACTTTTCCAAAGATATTTTCCAAAGCCTTAGTACATCTCCATTAAAAATATCACAAAGCTTGATACAGTAGTTCGTGCCTACTAACTTTAAAATGAGTTAAGTCTGTGCCCCTCAAGTCAGTTTATTGGCATACCATCCGACCAGAACAATAGACGATGCAATGTGCCATGACTTCGCTTCAGACACGGCTGGCGAATGCCCGATGGCTGCCGAGATAGAATCCCCTATAAAATTAAGTGTTATTTCACCAGGGGTTATAAAAATTTTATTTCTTCGAGCCTCGTGAATTGTACACAATCCAAAAGTTGAAAATTCAAAACTACTTGCAAGTCTTATTATCTACAGAGCTCGTTAGCCACGGACATGCGGACAGTTTAATATGCCAGTACAGAATCGCCTTGTTAAATGTTATGTTTTGTCTGGAACTACCGAATGGTATTAATCTTTAAATCCTTGACGAATTAATCTTTATTTGTATTCTGCGAGTTTCTAGCATCGTTATTGTCTATACTATTGATTTAGATAAATAGCCGATACGAGTTCATGGAAGCAAATATCAGATTTTGCAATACTTTTCGTGACTATGATAGAGGTTTCGTGTGGGCGAGAATACACCTTTTATGTAATCTCTCAACTCAAAATCTCAATGTGATTTAGAGCTACCATTTCGTCATCAATCATTTTAATTTTCGCAAGATCTCAATTAGTTCTGTCAAATTCATGGTCATAGGCATTATGTTCAGATTCCGGTCTTCCAATCACCTTCGACCTGATATACCTAACTTGTACTTATACCTCTGGTATCATAACTATCATACCAGTTAGGTCACCCTGACACATTTGCCGCTCCGTTCTCCTCCATTAACGCATTAGATATTATTATGATGGATTGATTTGCTTAATTGGTACATTGGTACGAGCTAGCGAATTGATGCATAAATATGAGCGAGTGATCACTTAGCTCAGAGTTCAGAAACATTGAACATTTATTGATTAGCAAGTAACTACAATCGAAAGATAAACTTTAACATTGACTGGCGTTTCTTGGAGAAAGCTGTGGATCAAAGCAGTTTGTACGTGGATATCAAATTGGTAAATTGGTTCAAATAGTCGTACTGTATCGATTAAACGTTGTGTAAGATAATATAAATACCTTAATATCTAATAAAACCAATGAACTCACAGCCTCTACATGTAACAGAAAGCTACCGAACTAAGAATTAAACAGGCCAGGCATATATATATCTGCAGTAAAAACTTAAATCTAGAACTCAGACCTACAAACACATTCACACAATTTAGATTCACAGACATATTTCCCTAAGCGCAATACAATACATGAATACCAACTATCGGCAAGAAAAGTCGACTATTTTAAAAGCGCGTCGTTTGTAAACACTTCGTCTGCAGTGAGGTCTTTTCTAATCGGCCGGGTAACGGTCATAGTCGCCTTATGTAATGACAACAAAGCATGGGAAACGAGAACTTTGGTATTCATTATACTAAGAAAAAGTGTAGCTAATCTCTTCGAGCGTGTTTCGTGGAAAGCCGCCGCTCTGTAGGCAGTTCTGACTCCTTTGTACGGGTTCTTTTAATATTTGCGGCGTGTTGAAATTTAAGACTGTAGGTATGTTATTAAACATGTTGCAATTGGTTTTCAGGTTCTTTACCGACATCGACAGCTTACACCGTTTGGTTATTGTTTTTAACTTAAGGTATAAGGTTTGTTTTTAGTGCAGTTGTTTGTATATTAACGACTTTATTGCTATAGCTTTCTGTTAATATTATTAAGTAAGTATATACGTATTGCATTACCGAGATATAAGTTATGCCTTCTCCGGTGCCTAATTGTTTTTAATTATTATATCGTTAGAGTTAATTCCCTCATGCCCGTTTTACCATCTAACAACAAGACAAACTATCAAACGTCATCCATATTTGGTTGACATACCACCAACTAGCTCGAAGTGTTTCGTTTCTACGTCTATCATCCGTACTGCAAAGGAGTGGAACTCATTGCCCAAGAGGGATATACATCTTCGGCCGCACCATCGCTCTCCATTAGGTGTGATTGTGGTCCAGTGCTTGCTTAATGAATCCGATGAGATTTGGACTAAATTACGGTATCACACTAAGACTTATGTTACATGGCGTAAGTGTGATGCCATGATTTACTTCAAATCTGTGTCGTGATACTCGTGATTGCCTCAAATGTGGCCTTTCCGGCTATTATTTCAGCAATTATTGCGCAACACGGAAAGTGTTTTTAGAGTTTATGGCCATAGTTTTCGTCTACTCTTATTCCGACAATTGAACGATAATTACAGTACATATTGGCCTCAATGGGAACGGTGCAGTAAGGATTTAAGATACGTAACTTTAATAGAATCGCGAACACACACTAAGATTTTTACGGAAGTATGTAAGTAACATTCGATTTCAAAATTAAAATTAAGTATCTCTATCTACGTCTCTTAAAAAAAGATGTAAAAAGACAATTTAGTCAAAGTTTAATAAAAAATTAAGAAATATTGTTTTTTTCATAATAACGTACCAATTACGTTTGGTACACCATTGGAATTACGATCTAGCCTTAAGACTAATAAGTAATTTAATTTTGACCTAAACTGCTAAGTAGAGTAGTAGTATACTAAGAATGTGTCCAATAACACTTTTTTTTTTTAACTGTGACAGGCAAACATTTGACCACTATCTCACCTGTTGATGTTCTTACTGTCTCTATTATCGGGAAGACACTTTGTTTTTATGTTTTTTGTTAATAGCACTTACTTTATTGCAAAAATTTATTTTATATTTTGTAATATTCAATTACACAGAATTATTTCATACCTAAACATTTTCATTTAATAAGATACAAGTTATAAAAGAAAGGTTAAAGATGGTTTAGAGTTTAGACGATCTTTAATGTTCGGCAAACAGAATAAGTACACAGAATATATATTTTTTAATTTCTATATATGCAAGGAAACAGTTAAAGCAATTTTATTCGCCAATGCGAGTTATTTTCAAGTAAAAAACAAATCCGTTAGCCTGATTTTCGTTCCCCTAAAATCTCACCTTACGCCTAGTCCTGATTTATATAATACAGGGAAAATACCATGAATCACTCAAATATTTTACTACTGAAGATATTTGTATACAAATCTTGTTCAACACTAATCTAAACAATACTCATATATGACAATACACAATACTCGAGTGTACATTACTCAGAAATGTAGAACGTCAATGATCCTATGTCATCCGTCACTAAGCCATGTAATGGAGATTAGGAATGCTTCTAGGCATGGATACTCAGAATTCCCAGTACTAAAGTTCACACCTAGACCCGTCCCAAAAGTTCCTGTACTTTCCATTATTGTTATTGACCAAAGGTGGTACAACGGTAAAATGATCTTTACCGTGATGGGAGTGGCACTTTTGGTCCATTCTTGGTAAAGCATTAACTTAGGTCGTTAGCACTGTCGTTAACAGAGATGCATCATTTAGCACAAGTCAGGGTAATGCGGCATGGCTCCGTTTATGACAGGGTCGTTAACGGACATTCCTTTAGAATAGAGGTTCGGCTATTAAGTAATATTATTTAATAGCTAAACCTCATATTAAGCTGTAACGTACTTGGTATTACGTTTTACTATGTAACACAAATTTACTTGCTGTCTTCATAATCTTGGACAGGAATACGTTACTCGGATTTGCTAAAAAGTACTAGGAAAACATAAACATCAAGGAGGTAATAATGTAGTCAATAAGTATTTAGAATGTTATTAAAGTACTAGACAACCATAAACATCAAGGAGGTAATAATGTAGTCAATAAGTATTTAGAATGTTATCAAAGTACTCGGCAAACAAACATCAAGGAGGTAATAATGTAGTCAATAAGTATTTACAATGTTATTAAAGTACTAGACAACCATAAACATCAAGGAGGTAATAATGTAGTCAATAAGTATTTAGAATGTTATTAAAGTACTAGGCAACCAAAACGTGAAATAGGTAGAATGCTTTTCTTTTTTACGTGGTATCGCAACGCATGCCGGGTATAGCTAGCATCTCATTAAAATCGGAAAATGATCTAAATCACTGCTTAAATTCCTTCTATCCAAAAGCAATGCACTTAAATTAAGACTGCTTATAAATTAGACACGTTACCGGCACGCGTGCGTAACAGCAGTACTAATATTAAGATAGGAATTTGTACGCAGCGGTGATTCAAAGGAATGTCCAGTGTACTAGAAGTCACATGATGAATAAATCTGGCTGATTGCTCGTTTCAGGCAATTGTACATCGCCGAAATTACCTTTGAGGCAATTTAAACGCAAGTAACGGACGTAACGAGCGTGTGGCGCACGCAATTTCTTGTGGTTGTTGACGACAGCAGCTTTATCACGTCTTTGAGAACAGAATGGCTTACTCACGATGTTGCCTAAAATGAGCTTAAAGCTAGAAGAAAAACGGAAATTGATGAAGCGGCTAAAGATGTGACACGCTTGCATATAAGATACCTATTCACTCTTGATTTGAAGACTACCAGATTGTACCGCTCGGGGAACAATGACGCACGCAATGAATTCCACTCCTTCGCTGTACGGTTCATGTAGGAGCGAAACGCTATGAGCGAACTAGAGGTATATCAACCATGAATTGATGACTTTTAACAGTTTGTCTTGTTCTTTTCTTTGGTTCGATTCCCGGTGTAAACACAAGTTTTCTCTCCTCAAGGAGAATGTATATTTTATGGTTCTGGGTTTGATTGTGTCTGTGATGTGACTGTTTTCGCCACCCACAACACAAGTCATCGAAATGAGTGTGAAAGGGTTTATATTTATGTTGTTAGATGGTTAATATATAGACATATATATACATAGTTGATATATATACATAGCGGAATTAAGTCATGTAATTCCTGCGCACAACCAAATGTGTAAACAATAGAATACCGGTAGCCTCGGCGATAGGCGGTGACCAAGACTCTTGAGGGTCTTCAGTGATGGAGTCACAAACCTCATAACAGGTTATTCAACAACATTGCTCGGACAAAAGGCAGGTTAACGTTACAAGAGGACAATTATTCCGCAACGGAGCGCGAACTGTATCGTAAATCATGAATAACGTTCATGTCAAATGGCAAATGTAACGCGTTACGTACGGGATGCATGAGTTGTTCAATAAATAATGCACTCGTAATAAAGGGAATGCAATAAAAAGAGAATTACTGGCTTTCAGGTTTAATAACATGTTCTAATTTCCATATCATAAAGTGACGTTTAGTGTGTTAAGGAATTTGTTGTGTTTTGTTAAGCTTCAATGCTTAAGCGTAAGAACCAACATTTTTACGTTTTTAAACCTCATGTGAATGGCCGAGTTCGATTCCCGTCAGGAATACTAGTTTTCTCCTCAAGGAAAATGTATGTTTCTGGTTGTGATTTTGTGTGATATGAATGTTTCCAGCACCCACGACACAAGTTTAGTGTTACTGTGGGGCTGTGTGAGTGTGAAAGCGTTTATGTTTTAAGTTCGATAAAACCTATAAGACGCAGTATAGGTAATTGATTCTGTCCTAAGCTTAGTTTGGGCCTTCCATCATGGGGCAACAAGTCGTACTAAAACAAGACATCCTTTTATGGTGGATATTCCTCAGATTAGAACCAAGCGTTTTGCCTCTACTTTTATAATTCGAACTGCAAAGGAGTGGAACACCCTGCCTTCGTTCTTGTTTCCCGATACGTATAACTTGGGCCTCTTCAAGTCAAGAGTGAGAACCTTCTAGGCGAGCATGTCCCACCGTCGACCGCATCGTCGTTTTCCATCAGGTGAGATTATGGTCAAATGCCTATTTGTCATAAAAAATAAAAAATAAAGTTTACATTGTCCGCATACCGAAGTTAATTAAAGCTTGTATAGTTTTACAGTTAGTGTTAAATCCGAAGCGCGTGCGCATTGAGATGAATGGGTTAATAGCCTTACTGACATGTGGCCGGCAATCTTTCCTAATCAGATTAGTGGACAGTTATTTGTGTCAAAATTACCATAGACCAACGGTCATCACAGCTTAATGGTGTTTGTTTCACTATGTTTAGCTCGTCTTTTTACCCGACCCTCCTTGGCAGGATTATGTTTTTTGCGCGTATCTTGTATGCTATTATTGTAGCAGCTGTCATAGACTTGCCATAGTTTACTTGACAGTTGCTTTCACTTGATAATAGCGGGTGAACCTGCGGGGCACGGCTGATAAATTAATAAATCATAAACCCGACTGCTAAAACCAAATAAAATAAATTCGAATGCAGAACATACTGACTTTTTCGGTATGGGACTTGATATGCAAAGCGGCCAGGGCGCGCGGCCAGGACGCGCGGCCAAGCAGAGGGCGCGTGCCCGCGACTTTCCCCCCCGCGCTGCCGACGTTTTGTATAGGCTCAAATTTAACATAATTAAACGCAAGCAAAGCTTAAAAAAGCCGACTTAACCGCTTCATCATCGGAACCTTGATCAGATTTAATGTATAAACACGCATTATTGACTATAACTCAAAAACTAGAGATCAGACCTAGATCAAATTTCAATGGGACTACATAAAAAGCACCAGCTTTCAAATAAAAAAAGAATCATCAAAATCGGCTCACAACGAAAGAAGTTATGAGGTAACTTTTGAAGTCGGGTAAACGAGAACATCGTCAAAGTACGCATTATTCGTCACAAAATAGGCATTATTGACGATATTTCAAGAACTACTGATCAGATCTTGATCAAATTTGAATGGGACCAATTAGAAAGCAACATCTTTCAAACTAAAAAAATTTTTTCGAAATCGGCTCACGTGGAGAGATGTTATTAGGTAACACACATAAAAAAAATATACAATCGACTTGAGTACCTCCTCCTTTTTTGGGTAATCGGTAAAAAATATCGCGAATAGCCGCGCGCCTCGGCCGCTTTGTATAAAGTCCCTATCAGACATTCTGTTTCTTACTTATTGGTGTTCAATAAATATTGTATTGTTATAAAGTGAGGTCAATGGCACCGCTTCGGCGCCACAAATCGCTTTTCCTAGAATCAATCAATAGTTAATCTTTTTCACGCCATTCTGACTGCTACGTGATGCGGTTGCCGAAGAACGATTCTTTGGTCTCTTTGCTTAACTACGACAAAGTAAAAGGAGCATAAGATAGATAAGATTCAGCAGCTTATCAACTGTATCAAATTTAGTACCAACAGTGAAAGAAATGTGCCCAACGGTATCGGGTTCGATTCCCGGTAGAAACTCAAGTTTTGTCCCCAAAGGAAATTTGTAGTGATTAAGTTCTACAGCTATTTTCTTCCAGCATCAACGGCTCAAGTCAGCTTACTTATTGTGGGGCTGTGTGGGCATGTTTCCGGAAAAAACGGTCAAAAATCATTGAGACAACGAGAATCAAGGAGTCTTTAAATCTCGAGTGAACAGGTATGTTCTAGGCAAGCATGCTCAACCTTCAACCACATCGTCACTTTCCATCTGGTGAGATAGTGGTCAAATGCTTGCCTATCGAGAATAAAAAAAAAATCCTTTACCGACGAAATATCCACAATAGGCTTGATGCCTTAATAATTAATTAAACGCAAGCAAAGCTTAAAAAACCGACTTCACCGCTTATATTTTGGTTTCGGCTGGATCGATTTCGATAAAATTTATATGGGACCACCTCTTAAGTATAATCTACCAAACAAAAAAAAATCAACAAAATCAATTCACAATTATTTGATTGAACACCGTTAAAAAATCTGTTTAGTCTGTCATTTACATAAACAAAAAATATAGGACACCTATTTTTTCGAAGATGCAGTGCGTTGAAATTCCGCGTGAAATCAAAGCCTCAGCACACTTTTCTGATGAATGATATCACAAGCCCTCTCTTCCTAACTTTGACGCTCTTTATCTTTGTCAATTTCTATCGATTTGTTAAATAAAAGAAATAAATGTTCAATATTTTTTGACAATCCAACTGACGAACTAATTCGATTTTTTTAACCCAGGCATCATCCTTATTTCACATACAAGTTTATAGCCTAAGCGCGCGAGGGTGGCTGCCAGGTTGGTAGGTAGCCTGGTGAGCATACTTGCATAGAAAACGCACTGCCCCCAGGCCCGTAGATTTTGACCCCAAGAAAATACAGAACTTCCTAGTAATCACGAGAAATCTGCTAACAGGTACAGTCAGCAGCAAAAGTAGCTACACATCTATTAAAATAAACAACAAAATACACACTATTTTATGAAACTGACGGGTCAGCTTTTACAAGCCCTATTAAATTTGCAGTGCTTGTATGTTAGTTTGTTTGCTTAGCTCAAATCTTCGAACTAGAGAGAAGTTGTAAATAAAATGAATTTGCGGACTAACAAGAGGTGAACTCCATCCGCTCGAACCAAATGCGTCCAACGTGTAGTAGTTATTACAAAATATTCATCTGTATTGAAATCTTAGGCATGTTCGGTTACTTTAGTTGCTGACGGTACAGACAAGTAAGTGAGAATAGTGAGATATAATTAGCACATAACTAATGCCGTTCATTAGTGTATCACTGCATTCGTAAATCGCAGTCAATGTCAGTGAAAGTGGACGGGGGCGATGCGCGGGCGCAATTTTCTAACCGCCACTTCCGATAGCCATTAAATACGTAGTATCATATAGTTTATAAAAGTGATTTTATAAGCACTGTATACTAAGTGAATATGTGCTTTAAATAGTAATTAAGATAATTTTGGACCGTGAGATTCGTACACCTCGAATTCTCTTAGCATGACACGGACATTAAAAAAATACGATGCAATCTCGACGGACGATACAACTCATCTACAGATAAAAAATCTTATTTTATTATTAAAGTTTTTGTGAGTTGGACACATTAAGAGCCTACAAGACCCCTACTATACGACAATTTTTTTGCAAACAGTACTAAAATTTCCGTGGAGCGATGTCGACTAAAAACACAATTTTATTTTTTATTTGGTGGAGCCCAGTGAGAACAAAGTATGGACATTTAATCGTTTGAGAACAATAGCCGTGGAGCGCAGTGGCATAACCTATTATAATTTAGTACGTGGATGACCGAAGCTCGGTTTTTTTGGTAAATGACGTTTTCTAAAAATGAGACCTAGTTAGATCGATTTATCGTCTCCGAAACCCCCTACATACTAAATTTAATGAAAATCGTTGAAGCCGTTTCCGAGATTCAGATTATATATATAGATTCCCGGCAGGAGCACAAATTCCTTCCCAAGGGATATTTGTGCTTCTGGTTCTGGGTGTAATGTGTGTGTGATATGAATGTTTCCGGCATCCACGATACAAGTCTTTGATCTTAGTGTGGAGCTGTGAGTGTGAATGCGTTTGCGTTTGTTTTTTGTTTGTTTGTTTGTTTTTATATGTACCAGATTTGCTCGTCTAAAGGTATTAGATAAATGATAGGGCTTGACTCATAATTTAGGATCGACTCTTGCAAACTAAAAAAAGGCGAGCCCACACCTTATTTTTTGGTACTTAAATCGACTACAGTCAGGTAAAAAATTTGTTTCAAAATTTTGTTTTGATTATAAAATAAAACAAAATGAATTATTAAAAGTCATCCTGATTCATTTAATTGGGTTACGCCCCCATTGACACCAAAAATCCGTTAAACATAATGACTACAATTAGAAGCTACGTTTCTGATACCCTTATATTTCCGTAGAAAGCATTAAAAGCTCGTTTACAAACACTTGCGATTTTACTCGTCCTTAAACGTTTGTATAACAGGTAATGATAAGTTATCATGGGTCATTAGTTGCGTCAACAGTTAATGATAATGCTAACTGTCCACTTGTTGACTGTTTACTGTGGGAGCGCCCTTACAGAAACAACGGCTGCTTAATGACAGGTGGTTGTTCCGGACTTTAATTATTTTATTATCTATGCATTGGGTGAATGGGTTCCAATATTAGGTGTATGATTGATTTTGTTTATATAGCATTAACCATGTTAGGCAGAACTATATTGATAAATTTACGGGGTTTGAACCCGCGGACATAGGGTGTCATGCCCAATATGCAAGCTTTTGATCACTATCTCACCTGATGAAAAGTGATGAAGCGGCCGAAGATGTAACATGCTTGCCTAGAAGTTACGTATTCACTCTTGATTTGAAGATTCCTAGATTGAATTCCCGGAGTGGAACTTAGGTAATAAGTTCCACTCGAGCGAATTAGGAGGTGCTTCAACCATAAAAGGATAACGTTTGTCTAGTTGTTAGATGGTAAAAAGGGCATGGCGGAATTATATCATGTAATTCCTGAGCACACTCTCCAAAATGTGCGATATAATTGAACATCTGTCCGGTGCTGCAATTAGACTCACAACAAAACTTGACATTCACCTTTCATCGACATTTAACTGGTTTCCGGTCGGACGCGAAAGCACCCGACACTTGCCGAATCCACTCGAGCCAAATAGAGTTGGCAAGATGGCGAATCGATTCAAGCAGGTTCAAGATCACAAGCTTTCGTTAAAGAAATCGATATTTCGTAATCGACTTATGACCCCCGCCATTATAAAATGACAACGTAACAACGTCTCGAAAGTGGCATATGTGAATTTTAATAGCCCTATTAGCGTTTAGAAACTTTGTTATTTCATAACTGGAAAAACAAATGGAAATATTTGCATTGCTGACTTTATCTGCGTCGTAAATTGTTAAGGAATTCAGAGCACAAATTAATCAACGCTCGTAATTTTAGACCGTGGAGATATGCAACTAAGTTTAGATTGTAGAAGCGAATCACACCAGTAGATTTCCCCTATGCCCTTTCTATCATCGAACCACAAGACGAACAGACAAACGTCATCCATTTTTGGTTGATCCTCACATCAGCTCGAAGCATTTTGCTTCTACATTTATCATCCGCATGGCAAAGGAGTGGAATTCGCCGCCCGCGTCTTTGTTTTTGGCGACCCAGTTGGCGCAGTGGATAGGTGTCCTCCCTTTGCGCCGTGGGTCCTGGGTTCGATTCCCGGCAGGAGCACAAATTCCTTCTCAAGGGTTATTTGTGCTTCTGATTATGGGTGTAATGTGTATGTGATGTAAATGTTTCCGGCACCCACGAAACAAGTCTTTGAACTTAGTGTGGGGCTGTGTGGGGCTATTATAATTTGGGAATCTTCAAGTCTACAGTGAATAGGTATCTTCTAGGTTAGCATACTACGAATATATCTAAATGCTTACCTATCTGACATAAAAAAAATAAAAAAAGGGAAACTAAAGCGCGAAACATGTATTAGTTTCAACTTTCGACTTGTATGAAGGTAAAGCTGCTCCAATAAATCTGTAAGTAAGTGGGTCGGTAGGCGCCACACAGCCCACTAATACAACAAATGAGTACCCAGTTTACCCACAGCTTTAGACTATGCGCGAATTCTCGCATAAACAATAACAGACCTGTTTTTTTCCATATGGAAACCCGAATTAGGTAAAATAAACACTCGAAACCCGGTTGCTTCGGAAAAAATCCATATGGTGATGTGCGAAATGTCCGATCAACGCGTAACTGCTCTAACCAATGATGTTATTAAAAGTGGGACGATACGGTATGCTCTAATATCAAGTGAACATAAACTGGACCAGATGCAACTACGCGAAAACATTCAGTATCATACAATTTGTGTTTCGTCCTTAAGCTATTTGTGGATCTTGTAAAAGGACGGTATAGTTTCTGCTTATTTACAATAATATATACGAGTTTAAAAACTAATAATCGACTTCAATCGCTAATGTCTCCGAAACTCTGTCACCAGATTTCAATCAAATTATAATGGGACCACCTGGGAAGTATACCCTTATAAACAAAATAAAAATTTCTCTAACCGGTCCAGGCGTAACCGGGGAACATTCCTTTTTTGAAGTCGGCTAAACACAAAACCAAGCATTTGACGTTCGACACGCTAATCCGATTGCGACCGAGATCAAATTGTGTGCCTTGCACCTAATTCATGCGGTCTATTTTCTAGGAGCTAGTCCCATATCTTCCCACTTTCACTAAAATCATTGGCTCCAACCCAATTCTCGTTTGTTACTAGAAATTTCAGTGAAATTTTATTAATGTTACGTCTAAGAATTTTACTGTCCGTAACATCTGTGTTATAATGTGTTACAACTAGGAGTTTGACCGTAATTTTAGTGAAGTTTCATTGGTGTTATATCTGAGAATTTAATCGTAAAATAGGAGTTAAAGTAATCGCCATTATTTATGGCAAATTAATTCTGCAGCTCGTGATCTCTGCAGTTTGAAGGAAATAAATACTTATATTTATTAATATAATAAGTGCGATGACATTTATTATATTGACGCAGTGATATAAACATAAACGTTTTCACACTCACAGCCCCACACTAAGTTCGATGACTTGTGGCGTGGGTGCGAAAGAAGTATAGCTAGCAGTTCCTACTTAGATATTATTACTAGTATTCCAGGTCGTTGTTGTTTGCACCTGCTTGGAATTCAATATATATATATATATATTACAATAACTGTATTAGGCTGCAAGACATAAATCGAATCGATTTACGAGTACAATTACGTAACGATTATATTTATCAATTTTTATTGCAAAGTTATTATCGATATTAAATTAACAGTCACAAGGGTTGCTAATTGCTTCGATAAGATTATTCTATCGTAAAACGTTATTATGGTTTGCAGCACGTCGAATTATTGGCAAAGCCGCTTCTGAATAACTATTTTTTTTCTCTTTCATAGTGGCGTTCTGTTATACTTAAATAGGTATATATAATAATAACAAACTCATTAATAATAACGTTTATTTGCATACCCAATATAAAAACAGTATGGCTAAGTGAAAGTGAAATAGTTTTTTTTAAAAGGATAAACACATGTGCCTGGATGATAAATTTAACAAAGTTTACAACTAGTGGCACTGCAAGCTAAAGACCTCGCGTATTTGTCGAAATGGCTGAAATATATTTTTTTTTCGTTTTCATCCCCCATATCTCTGCCATTTTAATAATATTGAATCGTTAAAAAAATCTATATAATTATCGAACCTGCTCACAAAATTTCACGAGAATCGGTTGACAAATGCGACCTGTAGAGGAGAACATCCGGAAATACGCCGGACATACAAAAGCAATTTTGCCTAAGCTGAAACGGAGACGCTTCGCTCGCTCGGTCAATAATATTATTTGGTACTAAAGATCCTTGAATCCTACACTAAGTAGCAAATTTTGATTTAATAATGTGAAATAATTATGTAACAGAATACCAGAAAATACCAGAATCCTTTTGGGACATCATTCTAACCATTAGATTGAGACTAATGTTTTTCGTTGAACGACTCTACAAGTTAAAATCCAAAGTTAAAGCAAAAAAACACAGGTCTCAGTCATACCCACGATATTTAGAGGTGCGACAACAGTGACATCATTAGGAGGGAAATATTAATTGCTTCTAACGTGATCGAAGGCTCTGCACAAGGTTAGAAGTCCTTCCGGCACTTTAACTCCAAAGATGTTTCGGAAATTGATAATTTGCTAAAATTTGTTGAACAATGAAAACAGGAAGCTATAGATAATTCCGATGTTCAAGAAACACATACTTTAAAAAAGGAAGCAAATTAGCATACTAATCAGTAATATTTTTTTAATTAAACGCAAGCAAAGTTTAAATAATTAAACACCAGCGAAACACCAGCAAAACTTTAAAAAAACCTACTTCAACGCTTTATCTTCGGAACCTTAATCAGGTTAAATGTATTAAACACGCATTATTGTCGATAACTCAAAAGTTACTCATCAGACCTTAATCAAATTTAAATGGGACCAATGGGAAAGCACCAGCTTTCTAACAAAAAAAAATCATCAAAAATCGGTTAACATGGAAAGAAGTTATGAGGTAACACATAAAAAACCGGAACCCTTAATTTTTGGGTTACATTTATTAAATACGCATAACGCCTACGCATTATTAAGGATTACTCAAAAACTACTGTTCAGATCTTGATCAAATTTAAATGATACCATATGGGAAGCATCAGCTTTCAAATAAAAAAGGGTAGATCTGAGGACACAATAAATATAATATGTAGAGTCGAATTGAGGACCTCCACACAACGACAAAAGCCAAAAACGTCAACATTGTAATAAATCGTAAATACACAAAATATCATCAAAGACTAACATGCTAAGTGCTAATTCACACTTTGTTGTGAAATTAATAACCTTTATGTACCATCAATTCTATTTAACGGAGTATATTCAAAGACCAGCAACCTTCAATCAAAGAGTACATCCATCGGCCTACCACATTCATACATCGTTCTTGAATTAACGCTATCTCATTATAACGATAGATTAATAGGAATGCGTGCCACGGATCAATTTATCCGACTAATTAATAAGCCCATAGATAAAATAAACCAAGTTGCCACAGATATAATAATTAAACTCTCAGATTTAATTATCGATTGCCATGACTACTCGCTGAATAATGTTAGACACGGCTCGGGTAAGTGTAAGGACTAATTTGGACGTAAAGACAGATTGTAACCACTTGGACTCCGTTGTTGTAACATTTCCTGAGTCAGATATTGAATTGATTGAAGGTAAGTTAGGAGATACAAATAAAACTTCAAAAATGCATGATCAAGGAATAGTTAACATTATGATTGAAGAAGTAGAATTGATGTTTTAATCAAAGAAATGAAGAGCCTTAGCGGTAAAAAACATGTGTGTACTTATGTACTACAAGACCGCATATTCCCAATCTGGCAATTATTTTGCTAACAGTACAAAATTCCATGGAGCGAAGTCGAAAAAAATATAATTAAAATTTTTGGTCTACCGACCAAAAATTTTAATTATATTTTTTGAGCTCAGTGGATACAATATTTATGGACATTCAATCGTTTGAAAACACTAGCCGTGGAGCGCAGTGGCATAACCCAATATTTCAGGTTAAAGAAAATAATTTGACTTTATAATATACCAGACGCAGTACAGTTAAATTAAATATATTTTTCTGGAAGAGGGTGTTTATATATAAAGTAAAAAGATTATAATAACATTAAATTTCTTACACTCATACCTTCGTTATTCCAGTTGCGCTATTTATAAAGTTATTTTTTTACCTGAAACAAAAAACAACATCATTAGGTTTTGTATAATTCATAAATGCAATTAATATATCAAACAGCTTTATTAACAGCTTTAATTGAGTCTGTTGTCCGATGTCACCTTGAACATTACAAATGTTGTACAATAAATGAATAATATTAATTCTAATTCAATCACAGAACTCGTGTTAAGATCAAAGATAATGTAAAGAAACTGGTTGAGAGATTTGTTATTGCCCTGGCTGATCCTGTTCCTCTGCCTCTTACAATGTTGCATGGACTTCTGCTTACAAAGAGCAATGTTACATTATTTATCTGTATTATTCTGATTATTCTCCGACGAATCTCGTGAATAGTGTCACAAACAATACAAAACGCCACCCATCCACCTGTCTTTTAGTTAACAACAATTGTAAAGAAGTAAAAAAACTTTCTAATCACAATTCAACACTCGCCAAATTTCGCACTTTGTATTCCATCGACTCTACCGAATGTACAATATATAGTAATATATTCTTCTTGGAAAATGCCGAATGTTAGCAATGCGATAAATCGATTCCATGCATCGAGACGTGTCGCGCATCGATAATCGATGTAATCGGTGAGTCGAATTCGGACGCATTATAGTGAATGTCATCGCCGACTCCCGGTATTACCTCAGCGGGTAATAACGATAAAATGAATTTATTGCTGAGATTTTGAACAGTCGTACTGGATTTGTTAACAACCGCAATGTCACTTTTCAGTATAACAGAGAAAGTTGTTGTACTTGAAAATCTTCAATTATTACAATGTCATCTAGAAACAAATAACATACTTACACATTTATTCAAAATGTGATTACAATAATTAAAACAAAACATTCAGCTATCAGTCATAAAAAAAAATACAATAAAATCATCGCCGACGCGATCGTAATCATAATGTTAAGTTAAATGGACAAAAGATAAGAGAACACATTATCATGCTACATTGCCAAAAACCACACGAACCATTTATCATTGATAGAAAGCATTCAACTGACCCATAAACCACAATAAAAGAAAACATGAAGAGCAAAACCATTCCAATATGACAACATACAAAGAGAATGATTAATCAAGTGTGGAGGCAAAATAGCTCCATGGCAATTGTCATATCGCAACAATTAAGGAGTTGACCCGCGGACCAATCACGGTTGATCAAGGCAAATTAACTATTGATCAACCGGACGACAAGTGAACTACATATTGGAACGGGCCTGGAACTGGGCCAACTCATCTGATGGATGAACAACCGTTTTTATTTGGTTAAGATGTTTCAACGTGGCTTATTACATTACTCGATTTTACCATGACAGGCGATTGCATCTAAGTATGTGTATCTTAGTCTAGTGTTGTTGTGCTAGTGTTAGAAAAAAGGGTCTGATGTAATCTATCTTTTTAAATACATATGTACTTTAAAATAACAATTACCGTGCGTAATTGTTGAAAAAATTCGAATATTGGTAGACAAAAATGTTTTTTTTGTCTACAAATATTCCAAGTTTGTCAATCTGGGAGGTTACGGAAAATAAAAAAACTCAAAGGCCTAAATATCAAAATCTTTGGTGGTATAAATTTTACTGGGTTCTCTACTCAATAATAGTTTTTTTTTATAACATTTAATAAAAATCTTGCAGATACTTAAAATCAATAGTTTAATTGAATAATAAGTTTAATTGAGACATAGTTTATATCTTTAATATCTTCAAACTTTGGATAAGATGAGTACGAAAAACCTATTCATACAATAAGTCTCTCATAATATTAATCACGTGTAAGCTTACGCTGTGATGTTCAAATTAAATTGAGTGAAGTTGACAAGATCACAACTTCGAAACTGAAATTGTCATCAACCCGGCGAATTTAAACGTGTCAACAAAAAATACATATTGCATGAACTTAATCAATGAAATATGTACATAAATAGTAAAAATTTCCATATTTTGTTATGATTGTGCGTGTAATGTCTTTTAGCCAGTAATTCGCCGGTATAATTTATGTTTTTGAGACAGATTTAAGATTTCATCATCAAGTAATGTGTATACATTCTTAAAAAAATTTAATGACAAGACTGCTTATTAATCGTCCTTCAAATTTACAATAGATCAATTATAATTACAATCTATCAGTGAAGCGAAGGGCCGGGGACATTTCGTAATAAGATCGATTGACACGGGAGGAGCTAAGTGCCCCGAATCGATTCCGATTCGATTCGGCACAATATTGTTGCACAACTATTGAGGTTAATACCGTTCAAGGACTCCGCTAGGCGGGTCTCATTGACGAATCGATTGGACTTCAATGCTGTCACGGGCTTCGATTAATAACAAATGATTTAATGGCATCGATTGTATAGAGCCGAATTGACGGCTACTCCTAAGTTCACGGCTGTGTTCAATCGAATTCTCGGTACGGTCGATTTCGTAATTCTAAGGCGAGCGAATTGGATCGTGTGTATGTAGGGATATTCATCATAATTGTTGACAGCCGTTACGTTTGAATGGGCTCCGGGTGATTGATTGGACACGCCAATGGAAATAGACCATGTATTGCAAGCTTTTTTTACACGAAGACAACATCCATCGGAGAGGTATAAATATTAAAGAATCTGCAAGGCACAACATCAATCAATTTCAACAAAGGCGATATGACTCAGAAGCCAGTTCTTTTATTTAATAGAACGTTTCTCAAAGTTCATGGGCAGCTCCTGAGTGTGCAAATAAAATCCATAGCTTTTCATTTCAATTAATATTTATGCTGCTATGAATAAAGCAAGTCACGATGCACTCTCCTAGGCGGGAATCGAACATTAATTCACAGCATTCCAGTCTTCGCATAATCACATCCCATCACTCACATAGCATTTCGAAAGTAAATAGAATGATATTCGATATCGATTATGAAGGACAACATTAACAATCGAATTCTGGACGTTAATAACGCGATCGGTGTCCCTTATCGGGGTTATTTATCTAACTTTGGAAACCGCAGCGTTTCGACACTAAGATAGTATCGATTTAATTGGGACATACAATTTAATTATAGCTGTCGATGATTGAACTATTTCAATTTAAAGGCGTCTGAGGCCTTGAAAGTTACATGTGCTCTTTATCTGTTGCACAATTGCAGGTCGTGCTCAGGATTCGACGTTCGGCGTGACCGAGGCGTCACATGTCCGCGTGACCCTCACGCCCTTGGTATCCTCAGACATCTCATGGCTATTAATATCAAGGGCCAGTTCATTATTTTGTAATAGATCATTAGTGAGATTACGACCAACGGACTGTGTCAATGTTAAGAATGTTTGTCACTCTTAATAAGGTAATCTCGATTAATAGACGTATTTCGAGTCTTGTGTAGCATTCTTTTGATAAGATCTATATCATCTATGCTTAAAGAAAACAAGCCAGTTTCTCATTTCATTAATAATATGACCTTAGAGTCATGTTTCTCAATGCTTACGAATTCCACATACTCGCTGGCGCCAAAGAAACTTCTTAATTTCGAAATCGGCAATCAGCAAGGCCGTGTATTAGCATGCTGTCCGGTGCAATTGTTTTTAGAGCTCTCGTCATAAAGGATGCAGTATCAATAAGTGCAACGCGCCGACATCTTGACGCCTGCGCATCCACTCAACTGTACTTTAAATAGGGTTGCCTCTTACAAAAGCCAGGTGCAAAATAAAATACAAATATTGAACATTTTCTAATGTTTTCAATTCGCAAGAGATATTCTTACAAAGTTTAATTACATAATTAAAAAAAATATTTATTTTAAGTATATTTACATGTGGGTTTATATAGCATATGAAATTGTATTATATTATACTACATTTGGGTCAAACATTCGCTTCGACCATGACCAGGACCAACGAATTTCTGTACGGGATCGATACTGGCTAGATAAAGGCTGATGGTATTAAATTAATCTTGTTACTGCCATCAACTGCATCATGGACAGCCCTTATCCAGGATTTAGGTCACTCGCGATCCATGCGCCTGGCGCCGCGTAACGTGCGCGTGCGCTGTTTTCCTAAGCTCACAGGATATGGTCACGTGTGTGATGAACGCATAATTAATCGACATGTCATGTCGCTGGTCGGGTGGGCGATACGATGCCGATCGGAGATTACTTGACCACCAACATTGATGGAAGTGGGAAATAGCCGCCTGATAAAAATCAAAAGAGCTTCATGGGCAAGTAGGTATATCATTCTTTTACTAGATAGGAATTTTCAACCGACTTCAAATATAGGAGGAGGTTCTCAATTCGTCAAAATAGTATTTTTTATGATACTCATTGACTAAAACAGCTGGATTGATTTGGAAAATTCTTTTTTGTTTGAAAGTATATAGTAGAAGTTGGTCCCATATAAACATTGTCATGATCTGATCAAGGGTTCAGGAGATAAAGCGGTATAAAATAGTTTTAAAGCTTGCGTTTAAGATTAATTTGAATATATAAATGTTAAAGAAAGAAGCAGCAAAATACGATTTAATAATAAAATTATAGGTCAACATCAAAAATAATTCATCCTCCTTATAAAAGAAAGGCCCGAGAACGACGCCCGCGGGTACACCCGAGACTAAACTTCCGCAATTACAACCGAAGCCGGCGCCGGGACATCTGGTCAATTTTCCCGGAGAGTTAACGACTAACGCGATTTTATGTTTAAAACACGCCAAAACTGTGAGAACGGAAACGGTAATTGAATGAGTAACGAATTCATTGGCCTGAGCGAATTCAGTAAACCTTAATTACGTTTAAGAGATACTAAACATTGAGCTAGGCTTATAGATATCCCGAATATAAAGAAAATTATAAAGAGTTCCACAGTCCCTCAATTCAAACATCGTTATTGAGTTCTATAACGATGTTTGAATCAAGGGATTGTGGACGGGTAGTTACTCGTAGGCTTAGTAGGCGCATCCGCCTTCTAAGCAGCGGGTATCAGGTTCAATAACCGGGGAACACAAGTTTTCTCCCCAAGGGAAATTTGTGTTTCTGATTCTAGGAGTGATCGAACGTAATGCGGGGGGGCTGTGAGTGTGAAAGTGTTTATTTCATATGTACAAATAAAGTAGTCGGACAGGTTGTCAATCCTGGCAGGAATACATTGGTATCCAAACTAGGAGACCTGTGATAGGCTAAGTGAACCAATGCCCTCCGCCGGAGAATCAGTTATTTACATAAACAATATTATTAATAGACAATAGATCTTATTTACAATGAATTATAGTTGAAACTCAGGTAACGAGTAACCTAACCAATTTGAATGGTCTTTTTATAAGCTAGGAAGTCTTAGGTCTTAAAAAAAGTGCTATTTTGATACACAGCTACACAATTTAGAACAAATGTGTAACAATAAAGCCTCACCAGATAAATACAGATAAAACAAGTTCAGTTCAATTCTAGACGTCTAGAGTCTAGACATGTGAGGACGATGATCCGGTACCGTAAGACCCGATTGTGTCGGGTATAAATCGCAAACCACACGACGCGAATTAACGGTAACATGCCGAATTCGGTCGTCTATCAACTTGATCGCGGCTGATTGGCTCGTGTGTATCCTGCATTAGTAATGGACGAACGGGAATTATATTTTAAAAAGTTTATACGTCTCTGACACTGACATTATCAATTTTGTTTCATTTGTCAGGATTTCATCGGATCTAAAGATGTCGAAAATGATTTTTGGCGCGAATAAAAATATTGCCGATTTTGTATTGTTCTCTAAAACTTGTGATTCTACGAGTGTTGATGTGTAATAATGGTGGATTATTAACTGTTTATAGTTCATGAATGAGAATGGGTGTAGCAAATCATACGAAGCAGAAAAATGTGATTTCCGATTCGCTCCAAAACTGCAACAGAAGATCTAGCACAGTTTCTACCACTTTGTTAGGGCATGACTTCACTTTGACTGGAATATGACTCTTCTGCTTGAATTTGACTTGTGACTAGGACTCCTTTATGATATATGTAATACACTTAAAATATTTTACAACTTGACACTAGCTAAAAGCACTAGATAGCGGAGTCAACATTTTAAAAAAGTGTGTTTAAAATGAGGCTTAAAACTAGCGTTGAAGTATGGATCTGACGGAAAATGATGATGTGGTCGAGGACGGTAAACACACAAGAATTACTGGCTGTCTTGGATAGCTGCCGGAATATATATTTTTGGTGAGATTCAAACTTGTACCTTATTGCAATGTTGATGAAATCTGGACATTGAAGAAAAAACGTTTCAAGACAATGTTAATTTAAAGCTTTTAGAGTTTAACATTACAAAGATAACTAACAAGATATATTGAATAGATAAATTAAATTAAATTAAAATAATTTATTTCAGGTTAAGACCCATACTTTTTACATTGTCTAGTGTACACATTAATAAAAATAATAAAAATTCTAATGGCAAATTATAAGTTCTAATTAAATAATAAATATAAAGTCAGATAAAAAACAAAAAAAAGGTAATAATTAAATACTAAAACAATTAAACAATAGATGTCAGATTTTGATGTCCCCAAAAAAAAAAAATAGAAATGCTAGACGTCAACCAGCTAAACATTAAAACGCCCAAATAAATGACAAGCTATAAAGATTTCCAATAAACTATTAATTATTTGTATTTCTCATACATTAATTTTGGCCTGTACCGTAACTTAAATACAAGATGTTCTAATTCTAGCAAAAATATGACATAGAAACGTTTCTCAGAAGACAGGCTAAGGCCATTATTCTAGTATAAATGGCGCAAAACAGTTAAGTTGATTTGTTATTATGCAAACCAACGGACAACACTATCATAATTTGTCAAGTTATTATGTCAACCTTTATTATAGTGATATAGTACAACAGAATATTAACTTATGGTTGTCACTCGTCAAAATAATAATATTTTTAAGCTATTGCATAGCTTCTATCGCGGGCCTTGAGCGTGGAGACCGAATCCAGAAATTCCGTAACGAAAATAACCTAACACCCCCCACTCCGACCGGCACAGCGGTGATACTTTTTAGTTTTGCCATCTATCGATGAATAGCTTCTAATGACTTTTTTGAAATATCACGCTTGTCTCTTTAGTTCAGCAACTCGCCTCTAGGTGGCAGGAAAAAAAATACTGCATAAATAAAATAAATAAATAATTATAATTGCATAAGTTGATAAAAAATGCTATGCAATAGCTTTACCGCGGCAGTCCCCGAGTGCCACACGTCTTTTTTTAATTACTTGATTGAGAGACGAGCAAGTCACGTCGTAAGCGTCACTTGGTTCAGTACCACAAAGTTTACAGGTCAAAATCCTGCGCTCTTCCCACCTAAATATATACCTTACTATAACTGTAACTTGATAATAATGAAGACCGGAATTGGCAAGTCCCTGCTCTCTGCGCCGTGGGTCCTGTGTTCGACTCCCGGCAGGAGCTCAATTTTCGTTCCAAAGGCACGTTGTGCCTCTGGTTCTGGATGTGATTGTGTGTATGATATAAATGTTTCCACATTCATTTTGCGAACCGCAAAGGAATGGAACTCCTTACTTGAGTCTGTGTTTCTAGGCAAACGTGCTCTATCATCGACCTTCTTGTACCATCAGGCGAGATAGTGGTCAAACGTTTGCCTATATGATTACAAAAATAGCCCTCTACACAAGTATTTGAACTTAATGTGGTGCTGTGATTGAGAATGCGTCTGTTTGTAAATATTAGTATTAATTCCAGCCCTACAATCAACAGCGGTGCTCTCCACCACAAACTAACGGAACATCTCATTTCACATTTCATGAACACAATCTTTCGTGGGAACTGTCAACTAACCGCATCACCACTTCACACCACAAATACCTTCAAACACATTCTGCACAAACAGCCATTTCAGATCTTATTCCATCAGAAATAAAGCCTAAAAGAAACAAGGTGTCTAAACATGTCCAACGCGTTATTGGTGTAGGCGTTTGTAGACACAAAAAGCAAGCGAAATGTAACTTTGGGATAGTTTTGAAATTGTTTGTTGGTTAAGCAAACATCTATATTTGTATCTAGGTACAGCCACGTAGTGGTAGGATTTATTTTGCAGAGTCCGCCTGGGTAATGCCCCAGGCGGACAACTTTGCCAGAAATTCAACTACCAAGCAGTAGTGCGCAAACAGAATTGTGTTCCGGATTAATGGACAATGTTTCCAGTAAAGACTCACAAGTAAATTGATCTTTAAAAGACTTATTCATCGACATTACATAAAGAATATTTATCCTGAACAAGTTCAAGAATAGCAATATTTAACTCTATTTATTTGTATCTTATATAGGTATTCTGTTTATGTGTTAATTATACATACATAAGTAAGTAGTATATGTTTAAATGTACATATGTTTAAATATATATATTTTTTATTCTTTATTTATTTTTCAAATTATTTGATTTAGTTTATTTATTCTAAAATCTCTTTTTTTTATGTACGCGTATCTTTTATCTGCACGCCCAAACACTTTTCTTACACGCCCAGGAAAGCTGGTAGATAATGCTTTATAGCATTAAGCTATCCCTTGTACACTGTTTTGTGCTAAACTATAAAAAAAAAGAAAATTACAGGTCTTAAAGAGATTTAACATCTAATATATCAGAGTGACGAACGCAGTGCTTTGCCGAGCAGGATTTTGACCTATATGAGTACCCACGCCCGTAGGAGGATACCCCTTAAGTCTGACTTCTTACACGTGGTCCCCGGGTGGTGCTAATCAGGTGACATTTGAGAGGTGGTAGAGCATTTTGTGAGTTGCTCGCCTGGCTTGCTACCAAAGTAGCTTACCACCATCAAGTTTAAAGTCTGCCGCCAAGCCAAATACGGTGTTCCGGCAGTTATCCTTGAGAGCCTGCGTATTCCAGGTCTAGTGTGTTTACCAGCTTCGATCACATCATCACTTACCATCAGGTGAGATAGTGGTCAAACACTAGCCTGTCACAAATAAAAAAAAAAAATTAAAGAAAATAATAATAATAAAAATAAAAATATATAAGTTTAAAACTATGGGTAGACGTTAACTGTTACGGGCAACCTTGACGCTTACCATAAGGCAAGCAAATTGCTCGTATCGTCTCTTGATTACATTTAAAAAACGTACAATAGTAAATTGTCCACCCCCGACGCTCTGGCAAACGGCTACACCGACCAAACGGTTTTTTTTTTATTATTATTTCATGACCATGGATGCATAGTCCTTCAGTCGAAATATTAAACAAATATTAACAATTTCTATTCTTCATAATAAAAGTCTTAGTCACAAGTCACAGTCAAAGTCAAGTAGTCAGTCATAGTCAAGTCATGCCCTAGTAAAGTGGTAGAAACTTTACTAGAACTTCTATTGAAGTTTTGGAACGATGCATGGCGAAAATCACGTTTTTCAACTTTGTATGACTTGCCTACACTTATGCACATTTACTAAGTATTAACGGTTAATAATCCACCATTATTACACATTAACACTCGAAGAATCACAGGTTTTGGAAAATTATACAAAATCAACAACGCCATTTTTTCACTTTCGCGGCAAAACTCCGACCAAACGGTTGTAAATGGGGTTTGCCAAAGGTAAAAAATCATACAAAGGATGATTGTGTTTTTGATATGGTAGCTCCCATACTAAAGTGAGTACTTTATTACTAGTGGGTATTAATAGAAAGGGAATTTATTTATGTTCATTATCCTGTTTTTATTTATATATTTTTTTATATCCGATATGTATCGTTTGACTATAATCTCATTTATTCTTGTTAATTTATAAAACATTTGAATTCGCGGGAAAGGGTAAAACTCTATTTGGAAAGGGTAGAACTCTGTTTGGAAAGGGTAGAACTCTGTTTGGAAAGGATAGAACTCTGTTTGGAAAGGGTAGAATTCTGTTTTCCCTTCGTAATTTCAGAATTGTGTGTGACTACCATAAAAAAAAAACGTTGCGGTCACAGATGGTGCTCTTTTGCTTAGAAATTCGCTAAGTAAAAGAAACGGGATGTTTTTCATTTAGAGTGCTATTCCTTTATTATGGGACTTTGCCCGAGGCTATTATATTCGCAATAAACTTTCAGATACATACAATTAATATCGTCCTTCCATAGCATTTTGCTTTTAATTTAAACACGTGAGAAGTGAAACCTTCAAAGAAGCGGACGGATTAACATACAATGCAAAAGTAATGTGCAATTTCTAAATATTTCAGTATAAATATTTTAATTAAGTCTTTAACCCCGTAATATGTGAGGTCATTGCACGTAACTATGGTAACATATATATGTGAATGAATGAGTGAATGAATTAATGACTTGAATTAATGAGTGATTTTACTGGTTAAAGCCCGCACAGGTAGGGATAGGGGAATTTTGTACATGCACCAAACTATTTACAATATATGAATGATCAGTGCGTGTGTGGGTAGTTTGTATGTTGTGTGTGTGAGATAGAGTAAATTGGTTTTTTTGAGTCTTTTTTAATTAGAAATTAATTTGCAAATTTTTCACAACTTTGTAAACCAGAGTGTAGAGCCAGGTGATAATGTATAGATGTTAATTACTATGAATCATTATTGAAGATATTAAGATGAGGATACTATGACATTTATGATCATCAGATATATTTACGATATAAACTTAAGAAGGTCATTTTCACTTAGAGTTTTCTCTTACGAAGACATGAAATACAAGATGATAATTATTATTGAAAAAAATATTTGATACCCAACACCCCACCATATATTTTTTAGTTCATGAATTTTCGAACATTATTAAATAAAAAAATACGCCCTTTAGAAAACTCTACGAGGATTCACATAGCCAGTGGACAACCAAGATGCTGCCAACGATAACTTGTTTGTCAATTCGTTATGATAGATAATTTAAAAGATTTTTTTTATTCAGTATTGGCAAACATTTGACCACTATCTCACCTGAAGGTAAGCGACAAAGCCGCCGATGATGGAGCATGCTTGCCTAGAAGATCACACTCGCGACTATATGAGTCATGAGGAAACAAATGAACTTACATTCATACCCACTATACTGGTCAAAATCATAACACTTCGTTTTGCTTAACTTGTTTTGGTAAATGTCAAAAATCTAATATTCGCAATTCACTTAAACGTCTAATAACTAACGTCTCATTGCCTGCGTTTTTGTTTCCCGAACAGTACAATCTGGGAGTCTTCAAGTCTAGAGTGAATAGGTATCTTCTAGGCAAGCATGTCACAAAAAAAAATAAGACAAATAATAAAAACGGGCAATTTATTGATAGTAACATAGTTCTGCAAGTTGAACCGCTGCACGCTGTAAAAGTCAAACTATTTTGTCATAATTTGTCGTGTCGGATAGCTTGAACAAGATTTTACGATGCATTTTTAAAAAATTGGATGCATTTTAAAAGGATTTCAGCTTAATACTTTGTATCTAATAAGCATAAGCACATAAAGTAGATACAAAGTAGTAAGCTTTTAACTATATTCACTTAATCATTACTGCTATTGTTTTTTTTGGTTGTCTCATGTGAAAAAAGCTTTAAGACGATAACCTTCAATTTTTTTTTAGTTTACAGGGAAGTATTATTTGGCGCGAAAGTGAAAGAATTGTCGTCATTGTATTATTTATCAATACTTTGCGAAACTTGTGATTGTTCGAGTGTTAATGTGTATGGTGAATGATTAAATGTTTATAGTTCGTAAGTGTAGGCAAATCATACAAAGTTAAAAAACGTGATTAATTACCGCGCTTTCGCTCCAAACTGGGGACTGGGGCATGACTTGACTGTGACCGAACCATGACTCTTTTACTTATTTACTTGACAGTGACTTGTGACTAGGACTGTATTTAAGTATGTAATACTCAATTATACTTGAAAAATATTAATTCCTTGACACTGGAAAAATGCACAAGATTGCGAAGCCAAAATTAAAAAAAAAGAGTATTAGAAATCTGACATCTTATTTACTCGCTTTTCTGTAGAAAGAGATAAACGTATAGATCAGAGCCATGTCGCTTTATCTCGGGTAAGCTAAAAAATCATAAAAACTCGTTTTGCGTTATACCATTGAAATCAAAAGCTATTTTCATTTATTTAGGTATTTGATTTACCGAAAGGATTCATTAAAAAAAAATACCTTTTCTAGAGTCTGAGAATGAACGACATTTAGTGTTATAAAATATCAAATTTCGAAAAATAATTCTATGGAGCAAACTTTCACTAATCATCTTTCTGGTTTCCATTTATTTAGATTATATCCTCAAGTAAATATTTTCCAAATATAAAACCACCATCAAGTTGAAAGTCTGCCGCCAAGCCAAATACGGTGTTCCGGCAGTTATCCTTGAGAGCCTGCGTATTCCAGGTCTAGTGTGTTTACCAGCTTCGATCACATCGTCACTTACCATCAGGTGAGATAGTGGTCAAACACTAGACTGTCACAAATAAAAAAAAAACCTTTTTCTTTTGTCGTTATTGAACACAACTAGTTCTTAGCGGGTCAAAAAATGTATAGCATCTTAATCACATCGCATAAATTACACGCTTATTTTGCAAACTATAAATTGTTTCTTAAAACTCCGCCTCATACGACGGACATCATAATTTCTTATTATGAATCTCATGAATTTAACGATATTAATGACAGAAATCGTCGCGCCTACATATAAATATCAGCATATAGCGTCGATTAATAAAATAAATTGCATGAAAATTGCACCAGCCACTTTAGTTAATACTTATTTGGCTGTTTTATTAATGTACCTGTTATTAATAATCAATTTAACTTTCATGATGGAGCGTATACTTTCGTACATTATTGTTTTCATAAACAATGCATGTGTTTTATCTTCCGCAATTCGTACATAAGCATTGGAAGACAGTGTTTGTAAACAAATGTTTTTGTTGACAATGATTAAGAAGAGATATAAATGCTAAAGTGTGAATGGAGCTGATAAACAATTATTCAACATACATTAAGCAGTAATAATGCTAGTTGGTAATAAAAAGATTATAAGTAACTATAATAAATAATAATTGAACACGATATAAGTACCTAGCAAGACGCAAGTAACGGAAGCAAGACATTTTAACAACAACGACCACCACTAACATATGACTATTCTAGCTCATCATAATCCATTGAAATCAAGTTTAATAAAACTGTCTATTGAATTGCTAGGCTATAAAAACAGTCCAAAAAGAGCCAAGCAAACAAGGGGTAACCACAATCGCATAGAGTTAACGATGGGAAATGCCGAACCGCAAGCAAACACGTTATTCTCTTTAACAATGCATTACCAAAATAGGAAAACCACGCTCGTCAAGTGCAAATCGGCACCTGCCGATGACCCATAGTCTAACGGGCATCCCTCGACCAATCAACCGTTTTATCACGAACCGCGAAATCTGATCAGTTCGGTAACCGGACAGAAGAGTTGAGAGTTCTAGTAAAGCTGGTGGATATATTATATCCCTCCAGCTCTTTGAATAAAGGTCGATAGGTCGAGAGCACTACAACGGCCGGCCGACGTCTGACACGGGTGGAAATGTGTGTCGGTTAACTGTTCAAATAAACATTGGCAAGTATCGTCAAATTAACGAGGCAGGGAGTCATGACTCCGATGGACGCCTGATAACCTTCCGTCTTCCCAGGCTTTGAACAATCAAGGGTGCTGCTGGTAACAAGAGGTAACTGTTCTGAAGTGATGTTGCTCTAGAAATTCTATAACGAAGTAAATGTTTCAAAACTTTTGGACATCATTTGTGAATTAAATTATGTGATTTATAAAAGTTGTATTGGAACCAAGAATGTTAGTGTGTATGAGGAAGAAGTCTTAATATTGTTTGTAACTGGCGTACATGATGTCAAAGTCATCCAACATTAAACCAACGCTATTTCCATAATAACATCATAAATAACAACCTTGGCTCTTGATGTATTTCAAAATCCATTAACGAGTACATTTGCATACATAAATTACGTCACAGTAACACTATATCCAGGAAATCCAATAACGTTCAACCGTCCTTTTATCTTGTACTTAGATCTGACGAAGAAAGATTAACAGCGAAACGGCAACCAGCGAACAAAAGGACAAAACAATTCCGCTGCCATTACAGGATCAATTAATATTGTTGAGGCAGACACCCACCTGCCCAGAACGGAGATAAGACGCGGCGCATAGACAATATTATGATAAATGACACCGGGAATACGAGCACGCATTATTTATTGCTCCTGCAGACCCTGCAGTGCATATTTCCTCCCAATGTCTTCGCAGCAACGCAGCGTTCCTTAGATTAGCAATTTACCGTACAAAAACACATGCAGTTTTCAATCAGCAGACATAGGGCATTCATTCTCCCAATTAAATTAATCTATGGAAAAAGACAACACCGTACAGTCGATTGGTAGGTCGTTTAACCCATTCCAATAGGCTCTAAACTCGATCACACTCACGCAACAAGAGTTTACAAGTTTAGTCAATTTGTTGCAGGGAGATGCAACTATGTTGCTGGAGATAAACTGGCGAGAAACTACTAGGGTTCGAAAAATAAAATACATTTGATCGATACAGAAGCATGTTTTACTTACGATTTTATCACGTGGACAAAGCATATTGCCGATGTTAATGTTGATTTAGAATATATAGACGACGCACTCAGCTCTAATCGACATAATCTTATCGGTGTAGAAAACACTGACGCATTCAATCGAAAAATAAAAACGACGGAAGGCAAGAAACACATTTCAATAAAATAAGTGCGCTTTAAATGGTGAAAACCGATTTGGTCGGTCACGACGAACGTTTAAAGAGCGAGAAAATGACCCTATTGAGATAAAAATTAAGCCACAAAGAGGTGAGACGGACGTCACCGGAGGTCACAGTTGTCGATCCATTAATACAGACTTAACGACCAATAACTTAGTGATTTAACGAGAGAAATATCGAATGATATTAATTAACAAGTATGAGCTTCCGTAATTCGAGCCGTGTTAAGAATGAAAATGTTCACTCAATGTGACAGGAGTTAAATTATCAAGTTTTATAGCATAAAACCATTTATTTAAATAGTCAATGAGTGCACTTTTGTTTATTTATAAGTGTGCATTTTCGTTCGTGTTTTTCCATTCAATTTCTTTTTTAAATTCACACGACTTGTAATTCGGAAGCTATCAAAAAATGTAGCTGTGAAATAACGTATAATCTAAAACAAGTTTCAAACAAAGTAAATCAGGTGTCATTTTCAGGGTACAATTTTGTGTTATATCTATAATCAGCGAATAAATATATTATTGTGGTCTTAAGTCATAGAACAACTCAACAAACCACCGAAACAAAGACTCATTGATAATTGAACATACTAAAACAAAATATGCTGTAAATAAATAACCTTTGCATGCCGCATGCAAAATGCTCGACTATACAACACAATTTTATCTAATCTTATCGTTAAAACAAAGATAATGACCTAATCTCTATACACAGATAGAAGCCACGATTTATAAAACTTTGTCACGAGACATTAACTCCAAAAGAAAAACTGGTACATGATAGACATTTGGCAAAGTTCATTAAACAAATTGTCATGGAATGATCCAGATCACTTATATCGCTACGCAGGAGATCTGAATCATCTAAATAAATTTGAGCAAGTGAGCAAAAAAACCTACCAGCTTCACCACCCACGTGGAGCTACAATTGGGGTTCCACTTAATACAAATTTGTACCGAAACATGTGTTTTAGATCGTGGATTGTTTGCGGAAGCGTTGAGACGAGGATACACGCTTCCCAAGAGCCTCGTTTGTGTGTAATGTAGGTTAGAATAAGAATAATACTCGGTATTGTGTTGAGGAGGCTCACTATAACTATAATTTGGAATAGTTGGAAGCAAATTCGTATTTCTGTTCATTATAGGCATTGTAGCAACCCCAACCAAAGACCAATATTTTATCCAATGGAAATTAACGAAAGGCGTCTGACGTATAATGCAAGGCTGTAAATGCATACATACGAATAAGACTTTTAACTCACTTGGAGACTTCCAGATCTTATTGATCGAAAAACAAACAAGCCGGCAAGTGCCACACCTTCACTTGTCGGATGATGAATTATGAAGTGAATCGCTTCTCTTCTGGATGTGTGCATCTAATGAATGAAGCGGTGGAAGCTCAGTCGTAGGATAAATTGAACGAATAAATCCTCAGTACCTACATAGAATAGACCCAATTAGGCCATTCTCAGAGTAAGGCATATTGTTGGACTCATCAACAACGTCAATTAAACCGTAAAGGCGTATCCTGATCGTGGTGGTTATGGTTTAGTATCCTATGACCCTAGTGCATCCGGTGACAGAAACATTGTAAAGGAATGTATGAAGGTAGGGCAGTTTCTGAGGCTTACCTGGCTAGCTATCCCTATACCAAAAATGGTGCACAAAATTGTCAAGCACTGAATAGTGATCCAGCAGCACGTTTTTACAAACCTTTCACATCATCATCATTATCAAGAGTTGAGATAGTAATCATATGACTTGGGCATTATTGCCCATAGAGTAAAAAAATAATAGAAATAAAAACTATTCCTTAAGTTTAACACATGGTTATAACTTCATAGACAATTAAAATAAAAAGAGCCAGTTCCGCTACTCCAAAACTTCGATGTTGACATGGCACACTGCGCATACCTCGACGATTTCCTTATGAGTGCGGTCACCTCTACGAACCACAAGCAAAAAACATTGCAAAAACACGAAACGCTTCTTGAACATCAGCGGATGAAGTCACGATTGAGGTGTCAATAAAATTTAACCACATACGAAGTGTCAATAAACGTTAGCAGCTGTCTCAAAGCGATTACGTTTGATTCACTTGTCACTTTATGCAAATCTTCCACACCATTCCCGGCGCGATATAGAAGTATTTATGAAGATTAGACACGCATAAACAGCTTGGGGATTAAATTTCAAGTGGAGCTTATACTGAGGTCAAGTTTAAGTATTTCGAATTTAGAATCGAAGGTTTACAAAGCCTTCCTGTAGCGAATAAGCTGCCTTTTTAAGTGCTGTAATATGATAGGGAAGTAATCGTTCCCGGTGACTGCAAAATCGGTCGTTATGGATAAATTTACATGAGCTAGCTAGGTCAAATATGAACTAGCTAGCTCATATAAGTACACGTATACTAATAATGCATATTATTCTCGTCTCGATTCTCGTCTCTAATCTCATGACAAATTTTTAATAATTTCGTCTTCGTTAAATTTAAGAAGACGTGCCTGATTTGGGTTAGAAGACGATACCAATATTAAAAACTTATAATAATTCCAAAGATGTTCAAAGGTAGTTGAATGTTAGTATGATTATGACATTAATGGTTTATAGCTTCCTCTCCATTATGATTTCACAAAATATATGCATTTTCTAATTTACTCAAGGCGACATTTTCTATAAATGTAAATTGCTTCTATAATCATATCAAGCTGTTTTATGATTATTTCTTCGAGAACGTATTAGAATTTAAATAAGCTCAATTTTAAATTCTTTGGCACTAGAGATGGTGACCGTTTGCTCTCCTTGATTTATTGACCACAAACGTGCGTAGGCGCAGCCCACGGCCTCTAGCTGATACGTACCGCGGAACAATTATATCAATTAATTAATTTTCGCATTTAAATAACCTCTGTTTACAAGCCGAAACAACCTTATGTAAGAATTCCGATCTTAGAAATTCGAAATAGTGTACTAGCTGGAAAAGAAACGCCTTGACAATAAAAGAGCAAGTGTAACTGACACAACAATAAATAACGGAAAAACGAAGTCGGTCATATCCGGGGAACAATTAACTCGGTAGATTGTCAAAGAGGAGAGCAAAAACGCAGTTAAAATGAAACAAGAAACGTACCGCGCGGGGCGACCTTGAGACGAGAAAACACTTAAACAAAGAGCGATCACGGAGGAGGCTTTTGTCTGCAGCGCACATGTGTCACGCTAGCGAGCCGCGAACATGACGGCCAAACGCATTCCACATCAGCGCGACACACGGCGGAACCGACCAGCCCCGGCACTGCATGCAAACCCGAACCGATGCAGCTCGAAAGTCAATAAACATTACGAACGCAAGAAATTTTCAATTAGCAACAGAAAAACGAGCAAAAGAGAAATATGCTTCATTATCTTGGCAACTGACAAACATTTTTTTTATAGTTGCGATTTAGCAGGGGTGTCCAAGACTGTCTCTGGCTTAATTCGCGCGATGACCGTGACCTCTTCACCGGGAGATATCAGCGAGCGACCGGCTGCCTCTCGCCCCTCTATCGCTTTCTTCTGACCCGCTTTTCATAAACAATACTTCGGCATCGTCGCCCGGCCGCTCGACAGACGCGAGAAAGTGGCTGATAACATGCGAGAGCCGAAGCGACGCCTGCAATTCCTTCGATACCTATAACATTCAATACACAAAACGTACACGGCACCGCGGCATTATTGCGGCTCGAATTCTCCATTTGTCACGGAAAAACAGTATCCGATAGCGGTTCAGTTCAATTTACCGTGTGAACTGTTTCTCTCGACAAACAACACGATATTAATACTGGAGTAAGTTTCCAAAACAAACTTGAAATCCGTCGCGATACGTAAAATTTACAAAATGCGATCTCGTCACAATATTTTCATTCGATCAGCCGCGCTCTAATGGAAACAAATTATGGCGACGAGGGTCCCATGCCGCTGACGCGTGTGACTGAAATTTCGTTGAGGGGAATGACGCGGCAGATGTTTTGCCCGCCAAGTTTAGGGACATCTGGCATTCTTGTCGTGTCGGATTCCGCAAATCAAATAACAAATTCACCGCAAAGCCAAACCGCTACGTGCCTGTCAAGCCGAGTTTGACTCATCAAACGCACGGATTTGAGATGTTTTGGACATCGATCACAAGATTGAGATGTTTTGGACATCGTGACGGATTTTTATTCATTCAGCAAGTGGATAACGAGCTACCGGTCGATAAAATGAGGATGCGGAGTAAGAGATCTGAGCCACAAAACAATGAAGGCCATAAATCACAGCTTCCTCCGTATAACGGTTGCATCCTACAGAAGCTTCGCGGCGGGCAATCCGGCGCACTATCTAAATTGATGGTTTCCGGTGCACATTAGAACAGAGTCTATCGCGCAGCTGTCTGCCGAGCGACACACTTCATTTGCCGCTGCGCGTGCGCCCGTAGAAAGTGACGCTTTGTCATCGGCCACACTCGCCCAAAATCGAACAAACAGACGCGTGAAAGGGACGCGTTTTGCACGAACCGACAGAGAAGAAGCGAGAGGCGCGAGCCTTGTGCCGTGCGAGATGAAAACGCCGAAGTCGTTAATTTGGCGTGCCTGCACCTACAATCGCAGCCTCGCGCTTTTTTTGATTTCGGCATCGTATATCGGCTGGATACTTTGACGGCAATGCTGTTTCTAAAATAGTATCTAGTGACTAGTCAAAAGTAGTTAGTAGTCAGATTTCTCAATAACCAGTTAGCCTTCTGCAATGATCGTTTGACGTTAACATTGCTGCTGCTGAACCGTACACATTAACGAATGTAATTTCCGGTGATTTGATCATTACGGTTCCATTGCATCAATCACAAATCAAATGAATCGTTAGGCTCCAGGAGACCCGTTTGCCGTCATCTCATTTAATCTCGTTGAGATAGCTGAATGACGACTGCTCATGATTTCAATTTCAACATGTTCATGATTATAAGTAGGTTTATTGCCATCGAGAAGTTTTTGCTTCTCAATTGATTTACACCTATTCGACATCATTAATTTCTTGTTATTACAAACGTCCGTATTAGTGTCGTGTGGGTGTTTTGGCGTCGGAATTCATTTTAAATTTGAGTGGGAGGAACGGTAGGACACCGAAAACACTTTAGATCGGGTTGCGGTCGTTAATCAAAGCAACGGGCGACGAAGATGGAGATATCTCCTGGATTCGGTAACAAAATTCGAGAACGGAATGACGACTAACAGCCGGCAGCCGTCACCGCCATCCGGTATCAGTTTTAGGCATGTTAACAACGTTCCGGAAGCTGTTCCCTATCCATCATTACCTTTTTTTCTTGTTTCTCAGTTTCTTTCAATAAAAGTGTTCATCTTCGTCGACTGGCAGTCTGGACACTCCGTTAACAACGGCATTCCCACGGCATTAGTCACAGAAAAAGGTTAATTAAATCGGAACGTATAATGATCTCCCTCAGGTTATGCACGCAGGTCGATGAGTCATCGCTCGTGAGGATAATCGCTTGAATCAGTCATCGCTTACATCATCCCCATGGCTTGAAAATTGGTTTTTGCCAATCTATAGAACACTACATCAAATAATCGAAGCTAGCGAATCATCTATATGATCTACAGCAAAAACTGTTTTGTCTAGAACAACAACACGAGAATACAATAGGAGATGAGCATTACTTGAAACAAAAGCAGTATTAGATAAATTGAACAGCGTAGGGCCGAGAACAATGGCCACAGAGAAAGGCCAAAATAAAGGTCAGGGCTATGGCAGGTACCATTAAATATTCATGGGCGTATTCGCATATTGTGAGTGCGACAAAGGAAATATTTTTAATGCACTCGGTGCATAACATGACACTGCAGCAAGCACATGATTCGGTACAAAGTGACATTGAGAAAACGTGATTTGCCGGTACAGATTTTTATGATCATTCTGGAGAATTTTTACATTTCCTTATATTTCCATTTAAAGACGTGCCTTAAAAGCTTTTTTATGACTCCGAAACTTCAGAATTTTAATGTGTTTTATACGAGTACGTGTAACCAAAGGTCGTCAGCCCTTTCACAATCGGTTTCTTTTATGTTAGGAATTTGGTTTGTGCTGTTTTCTACGAGAATTTGTACTGTAGCGACATTTTGTCTTCTTTAAATGTGTGTTATGTTTTGTTAGTCTTGTGTATTAATTTTCCTCGAGTCTTCACAGACTTGCGCCGTGTCTAGGGTCCTGACTGAGTCCAGGGGCGGTTCCGCTCAAGCACGGTTTATGCAAATGCCTGACCACCCTGCAGTCTCGGCCCGCCTGTTCAACATGCATTCATTAGTCATGGCGCTGCAGACACTCCCTTAGAAATTTATCTTAAATTGTAGTAAATTTTTTGATGTGCAGAACTGAGCTGCCTTCCAGGCGAATTCAAATGGTTGTAAAAGAGCCATAAAGTAAACTGAGTTATACCGTTCTACGGCTCGTAAAATAAATGGGAACCAACTGCTGAGACTAATGGATTCACTTCCACATGTCGCATGAAAGTGCATCATTGGATGTCACACTATCTGCTATGTGAATGTTAATCCCAGTCGCTCAATTTTAGATTTCAATTAATCGCTGAGAATATATTTATCGCAAGCAGCATAATTTCATGTAGGTTGGCAGCAAGATGTGTGGAGCGGTCGCGGTGGCCGACGGCTCCAATTACTCGAGCCGGTGAGCACGCGCACGCTGCCCTTGGACTAGCTGCTTACTTCGCACAACATGTACCAAAACAAACAGCATGCTCGCGTACAGACTTAGAACGGAATTCCATTACAGTGGAGCTGCAAACGTTCATTGCATCTAATCCATACACATGACCGCGTGCCATCTTGATTGTGACGTATAGGGATGGATTTGGACAAATTCGCCGCTCGCAGCGCCGGCGAGAAATTCCATTTCTTCGGCGGATTGAGCCGTCAGAGGCGGCGCTAGATTTACTGGCGCGATAGCGAGCGCCCTTCCGCCGAGCTGATAAATAGTCTCTCTAATTATATTTACGCAGCGCCGGCCGACTCGCCATAAATCCTCCGAGGAATGCTGGAATAGCACCGCACACGGGAGCGCGAGGTTCCTCCGAGGATCCGTCAATGCTGACAGTTGTATTAGATCGGAATTAGTGAACGAGCGATAAAGTCTAATTCGTTTCGACATTACCGCGGTAGATAAATAGTTTATTTTGGTCGAGGGCTCTAAGTATAGCGTCCACTGGTTCAGGATGCGTGAACGTGTCGCGGCTCGGGTGCCGTGGATGGAAGCGCTCCGGAAGCGCACAATTAAAGACGAGACGTTGGACGGTTGGAGTCAGTGAACTCCGGCCAAGGTTATGGGAGGGAGTGTAAACAGTGCACGACCGCATCCATCAGCGGTGCAAACAATGTTGCGTGAGCTGTAAGACGTCAATATTAGTCCGCGGACCTGGGGCTACGCCGATAACGAGGAGGTATGCGACTATGCGCGCGCGCAGATAACAAATACTGCGATAACGTGTTCAAAATTGCAAATTCTTTAGAGGTGCTTAATTTCTGATGCACGATAAAGGGTCTTTTTTTATAAGTTTCTGGTGGGTATAGTAATTGGTTCAAAAACTTGATTAACATACAAATTGCGATCTGCAAGTAATCATTATAAGTAAGGTATTAAACACAGTTCCCATAGTAAGATACAGAAAAACACTCATCAACAGAAAAAAAAATACAGACATTGTATCAAAAATGTAGAAGTGTATTTATATGTATGACTTCATTCTGATGAATGAAAATGCAAATTTCTGTGTCAAACTTTGTCATATATATAGGAAACCCCCAACAGCAACATTAACATTTCTCGATCTTTGCTTTAGTGAATCACGAAATTTTCTGAATCACCGCATTAGATTTGGTAACCAGTTCAGTGTGTTTTCATATTCTAAGCAAACGCGTTACAAGTTTTTGCTCAGCTAAGTTAGATATTGTCACAGGCTGCAAGAATAATCAATTGCATTCCAAACCAGATCCAACGAGATCTCGAGCGATGAGATATAAAAACATGTGTAGCTGACGACATTCCACCTCCTATCGTAATCTAAAATTAGCAAGAGAAAGAATGATAAGCGATGGCATTTCACTATACGAATTACGACCATAAGCGTCATTGTTTTGTTACTACGAAAATTATTGGCGAAGATTAAGATAGGCTGCTGTCGCCGCGTCGATCATATCTCGAATAATCTATCTAGGCATGCAATCTGAGCTGCGAATTCTCAGAACAGATCTTTATACGAAGTCATACATTGCCATACGATTAGCAACTCTCGTGTTAAAGCAATAGAAACTGCAGATTTTTCAAGGGTCCCTGAAAGATAACAACTCCTTAAGAAGCGCATCAGAACACTCAAGCTCAGTCATATTCTCATTGAAGTTGTCGAGCGCGTTTAATCTCGAACGATTAACAAGTCGGCTGTCGAATCAATAATTAGGTGTCTCTAGATGTTAGGTATGTATCGCCGCCCATATCCAGCCGAGCGAAGGTCGGCAAGACTTTCGCTGCGGTCTGCGTGGCCACATTATGCGAACCCAACCCGAGCGTCGGAAAATCTAGTCGCCCACGAATGCGCCGCGAATACCCGATGCGAGCACGACCGGCATTACCATACCGATCTAAAGTCAACACAGGAGCCGTGTTGACATTGGCCGCGCCGTTACATCGGTTTTGTAACCATATCAAAAGCCCGCATTCCTTCGCCAGGTACAATGAGAAGTTCGATTGTTCTCGAGCTGGTCGCCCACGCGGACGAGGTGTCGCAGACTTGCACAACTCGCATGGGTGGCGGCAGGTGAGCGCCGACCGCTCGGCCTTGTCGACGAAGGGCATGACCGACAGCTGCAGACTAAAAAATAGGCTTTTGCTTTCACTAGCGGCTACACGCTTCAGGACGAACCACTGAGCGGAACAATCACACGTCGATTTTTTTTCCAGGATTTTAGAGAATTGACTTGTATTGTACTAACTGGCTATCCGATGCGGCGTTATGCTGTGTCACTCATTCTGCCAACTTCATTAGCGCATCTGAACCCGACCCGTCCTCCTCAACGGCTAACCCAGACAACAAGGTGGAACACAAAACGCATAGCGAGTCGCTTGGCACCATGACTTAGTCCGGGGGGTGGTTCGAAAGCCGGCGGCCAAGGCCTACCACCACTTATAAGGTTGCTCCTTTAGCGCCACCCGAGGGCCACGTGTGAGACATCTAGGGCTAAATCCCACGGACGCGAGCAGACATGGACCCTCATAACTACGTGGACTGTCTACGTGGGTTACGGACGTGGTTAAGGAAAAATGACTTGAGCCAGTGGAAAAGGTTCTTGACGGAGCACGGGTGCCTTGGCGAGTCGCGCGGTGTCGCGCGGCCTCGCTCGCGTGCCGCTGCATACGGAATAGATATAATACGGATCAGGTTTCGTTCCGCAAACTCGAGATAGCTGCATCACACCGGTGCATACTTACCGCCGACTTTGAACGCTCTAGCCTTATTGTATCCCGTTTAAGCTATCTAACCTATTTGAATAGGAAATGCGAGGTTACCTCTGTAGTAAAATAATTAATCGAGTTTCCTGAGCGCTTAGCTTGTTAGTCATCGGCGCTCCGCCGCGTTGCGGTCGGCCAGCGGGTCGCCAGGTCTAAAAAGGGAGTTCTAATAATCGACACTCGATCTAAAATAGCCGCGTGACAAACGAAACCGAAAGTGATGCGTGATGCAACGGGCCCGAATTTAGCTGGTGCGGAGCGGTGCATCGGCCGCGAGGAACGTCGGCGCCGCCCGTGCCAAGCTGCTGGCATTTCGCACTAATGACACGAATAAGATATTAGCGCGGATAGGCCCCAGCCGGCGCCTGACATCCCACTCGCTGCATTGCAGTCTGGAACGCCCTAGCATGGATAGAACCCATTCGCTCGCAGTAAACGCCGGACTGCGGACTGGTTTCCGATCGTCGGCCACATGTGAGAGAACCGTTAAATCCGACACCGCAAAAGAGCCATTCGTTAATCCGTGAATACCGTTAGCGGCGTCGATATGCAAACTGGCGATGATCCGAGTGCGTAATATGAGCAAGGGCAAGAGGGAGCCGATGTGACACGGGCGTGTGGCTCGGGTCGGAGGTCCGGCCGCATTCCGCCGTCGCACGAAAGTGAAACCGCATCGACCGCTCAGCTGTAGAAAGTCCACGATTACATCTCGGCAGCGGCGCGCCGGCTCGGTCGACGCCGGACGAGCAAAAACTGCTATCTCCACGTCGGCTCCCGGGAAACGGGCAAGCCGGCGCTGCCTCAGCCCAGCCGCCGGCGACGACGGAGAAATTACCGATGACCGACGGCGCTTGCAGCCAAGATTCCTTTCATTTACTCAAAGTATCAAACGCCAGGCGACGACAACGCGCCTTGTTGGAAGACACAATTTCACTCAAACCAGCCATAACCAACGCCCCGCGGCCATTTCCGATGGTTAACTTTATATGCACCACGAAATAAATCACTTCTCTGCGGTATAATCGCCGAAATTACCTAACGTTACTTTATACGCCGTCATTCGCATAAAATACAAGAGAGAACTCGCGCGTCCGGTTTAGAATTGGCCGAGGCGTTTTATTTGAAACTGGTTTGAAAAGAAACGTTTTTATTTTAATGTTAACCTAGAGTAGCTATTTCGACGTTAATTGTTACCATTAAGTATTTAAATTAAACATCAATCAAATATGAAAATAAAGGACATAAATAAAATACGTACATACATAGGCTGAAAATAGTAATGGGCCTATATCGAAGCCTTGAGGTACTCCCTGCTCCTATTCTTTCTTGTGTCATTATTATATTTATAATTTACATGATTTGAAGACTTTTTGCAATATAACCATGATAAGTATAATACATAAATCCTGTAATTATTTTTAAAATAGATGTGTGATTGATCTGAAACAAACGTTTTTGTATAGCCAAAATAAATCAAACTTTGGAAAATTACTAACTATGGTGTAAATTAAATGATAAACGATGATGTTGAAGCTAGATGATTGATTTGGAACAATTCCACGTAGGGTAATAGTTCCACTAGGTATTATTAACAGTGTGCTAAATGAAACTTATGACGTCATTAGCATTAGTAGGTTTTGGGGTGTTCTTTAGGTCGATATTGTTGGCTATGCTAGTAAACGCAATATATTCAATTTTGGCAGACTAGCAGATTCGTATAGTAAGGGTGTATATATAAATACTCTGCGTAATGAATCACTCTCAAAGATTAGGTTCTTATCTGCAGGCGCAAATAGACGTGTTAGTAATGAGAACTTGCAAACCTTACAAAGCGATTCGAGTAAGGTAATTAAGATCAATTAACTACTTACACAGCCAGCCATTACATCTAAAATAGCGTTTATAGCTCTCCACCTGACAATTAATAGCTATAGAAACAAACTGACGTAACTGCAAAGCTATACTTCACAGGTTTTGATTGGATAATTTCAGTCCACTTGCTCCGGTTGCCATACAAGTTTTTCATACATGGCCAGGTACAGTTGGTTACGAGAAATACTTAACGAGTATTCGTAAACTCGCAATAGACGTTCTGGTTCTTGAAAAGGTAAACAGGATCAGGTTGACGGTTTCTGAGAGGTCTCAAACGGCAGCCGCCCATGGTTTGGTTGCGGTACGATTTGACGGAAATGTAAATGCAAAAGAACTGTCACCGGGCTAAAACTGCAAAGGGAAATGGTCGTGCCACAAACTAGTTGCGACTCGCTCGGAACCGGTCGCAATCCGGCTTGAGAGGGGTGAGCGGGAGAAAAAATAGCGACGATCAATGTCAAAAAATTACGATTTGATAAGTTTGAGAGACTTATTACCGAGCTCTAGATAAAGGTATCCACTGGAAAACGTTAATGTGTTGGGAAAATAATATAAACGTAAGCAAAGCTTCTAAATCAGACTTCATCTTCGGAACCCTATTAATTAAATACGCATTATTGAGGATTACTTAAAAACTATTGGTCAGATCTTGGTCAAATTTTAATGGGACCACATGGGAAGCAGCTTTCAAATCATCAAAATTGGTTCACCTAGAAATAAGTTACGAAGTAACTCACATTTTTAAAAAACAGACGCACTGAGAACCTCCTCCTTTTTGAAGTCGATAAAAATAGCGACAAACTAAAAAAATCGATTTGTTAAGATTTAAAGACTTCAAGGCTTTAAAGATGAATGTACTGGAAAACTTTCAAGTCTAGGACTCAAGGATATCTTCCGATCTCGTTTGACAATGACAACCTCACAACGCTTGTTTACAAACAAAGGGAATTCTTGGGGCGAATTAATTTTATCGTCTCTCGAAAATAGATTACTAACTTGATAATTTATTTCTATGCCTTAAATAATGTACAATTTATGCAAACGTATCAGTTATTATTGTGTTCGATCATTGACTCTCGAACAGCTGTTTTGAGTGTGTTTCGTGTTTTGTTTTGTAAATTTTTAGTTATAACCGTCTTCAAAAAAAAGGAGGAGGTTTTCAATTCGACTGTTTTTTTTTTGTATGTATGTTACGCGATATCTCCGCCAATTATGAATCGATTTTGATGATTTTTTTGTTTGGTAGGGTATACTTTAGATGTGGTCCCATATAAATTTTATCAAAATCGGTCAAACCCAAACCGAAATATAAGCAATGAAGTCGGTTTTTTAAGCTTTGCTTGCGTTTCAATTATGGTTACTTCATTTCCGTCTAACATTGCGTAAGTTAATATAATGTACTGCATAAACTACATAAATATTTTACTAAGAATTTAAATCATTACATACTCTACTTAACTTTGAACTAGAACACGACTCGTAACGCGACAAGATTAACCTGGTTTGTGGGACATGTCTTTGGTGTGTTTGTATGCTTAAAACTGTACATTGCAGCAGGTTTTTTTTTAATTACCTAGACAGTTAGAAGAGCTCTTAACCCTAAAAATATTCGCGTATTTAGCTTGATTTAGTTTGAAGAAAATACTTAGCTGTGGGTATATATACGGAGCTGAAAACCAGCGCTGAGGCTTTGTCTTCAGCATTATGCTGAGCTTGCAGACCTTGTCCGGCAAACTGGAATAACAATAACGTTCTTCGCATTCGGTTAATCATTGGTAGTTAAGTTTGTCGGAATAAATGATTATTCTATTCTATTCTTTCTATTCTATTCTAATACTATACTGCATTGACTAGGTATATCTAACTAGCTGACCCGCCCGGGTAAACAAAAGCATACGTATAAACGCTTTCATACTCACAGCCCCACACTAAAAGTAATATGGCTTGTGCCGTGGGGCCGTAAACATTAACACTACACACACAAAATGTGTGCAACAGGGTAGTCTGTAAAATAACAGAAAACTCTTATATCATTATTATTGTTCTAACCCTTACTTTATTTAGTTCAACTTTTTTCTGAATGCAATATTTTCAACCGACTTTTTTTTTTTTTTATGTGTGTATGTTACGCGATATCTCCGTGTATTTTGAATCTATTTTAATGTTTTTTTTTTGTTTCGTAGAGCATAGAGGTGGTCCCATATAACTTTTATTTAAATTGGATAACCCAAAACCGAAATATAAGCAATGAAGTCGGTTTTTTTAAGCTTTGCTAGCGTTTCAATTACATTCAATAATTTTCCTTGAATTGTACAATATTAATATTGTTGAACTTAGCTGATATTTTAAAGAAGAGTGAAATATCACTATTTAAGTAAAGTTTAAATTTATATATATTGTAGGTATTAAGTGTAATTTATATATATATATATATAATTATTATATAGGTGATATTTATTTATTGATATTGGTATTTATTCTTACTTTATTATATTGTTTATATTTATCTATCGCCTTTGTACATCTTTTGTTATGGCCTTATTGTAAAAAAAATTTATCAATGTGTGTACAATAAAGAATATAAGCTATAAGCTAATATTTATAACATAAAGTTAAAAAAGAATTGGTACACTTAAAAGTAAAAAAAAACAATATTTTATTATTTTCCAATACTTGTGATACTTCGAGTGTTAATTTATAATAATGGATTATTAATCAATAGTTCATAAATGTGCATGAGTTTTTTTTTTTCTGATTGGTATAGTTTTCATATTTTTTCACCTGATAGTAAGTGATGATGTGGTCGAGGAAGGTAAGCGGACTAGGCATGAATGCGAGATATCCCACTGGATGACAGCTACCTATACCGAAGAATATATAATAATATGTAGAGTACGCACAGTGAGACAAACTCTCCGTAACTGTCATAACAATACCATACACTTATGCATTCAGTTTGCATACAAATCTATTAATGAATAAAATTTTCTTTAATTATTATTTATTATCAGTTATGAGTTGTTATTATATATCAATTGTATGAATCTGTTTTAGGATTCACAATTTTATTTCAATTAGGGACCTTAGTACCATGTCAAGGCCTGTCTGTGGAAATATGCTTGAAATTGTTCATGGCAAACTTTCCTTTAATATACAACTTACTGGAACTGCCTGTTGGCATAGGTGGGTGCACATTTGTGCATTCTAAGCGGGGGTATTGGGTTCAATTTCCGATTTTTTTCCTAATTTGGAGAGCCAAAATAAAAAACAAAACCTTGTGACAAGACAATCACACATATATTATAATCATATATTGTGTGTGTGAATATTATTTTGGAAATAAGCATATATATTAGAGATAGATATGTGAGATGATAGGTATAGAATTATAGATAGAACTTGGAATAGGGCATAAGCAACTTTTTTATAGCACAGTGTGTAATTTTATGTAATAATATAATAAAGAAAATAGAGTTTATAATAAGACTTGGTAAATTGGGATATTTTTCCCTTTATGAAACTAAAAATACCACATTGTCTATCACACCTCATCCAACTGTATGGATATTGTTTGAAATTATCCTGTTTGATTCATATTTTAATGGTGATTATTTATAACGGTTACCACAACTGCCATTTGAAATTTTCCAGTATTAGATACTTGGTTTATATTTCATGAAACACTTGAAATTATCTAGGCTGGATAGGGACAATTCGACTCATTTTTATCCTAGCATGAAAATAACACAATGTATGTACAAAGGGATATCTATTGAAATTCCTTTTTTTTAGCATTAAAACTTAGTACTGCTACAAAAAACAAACGCACAACAAAAACTTAGTACTTCATCAAAGCCTAGTATCAATGCTTTTCTGAAAAGTTTCTACCTAAATATCGTATATATTTATAACAATATATATGTATATACATAGGGAATACCTAAAAAACCTCCACCATAGGTAAGTAAAAGGTGTGTCTAAAGCCTGCCAACATTGCTAGTTAGATAGGTAGGAAGACCTACTGATAACAAAAGTCTTGTTTGTGCTATCTTTACATACATAGTATCTTTAAGTAGCTGCCTATGCCACACAGCTCATTCTATTTATACCTTCCTTCATTTCTGAGTTAATAATCTAGTACAGAATGTATTTTTGTGCCCATTTATGAGCATTGTGTTATTATTGAGATGCAATAAAAATGTTTGTGAGGTTACTCAGCTCAGCTATGTCTAACTTTATGGTAGGAATTGCATGACCGTGAATGATTTCAATGGCAATTTTAATAGGCTAACAATAATGCAAGTTGTTAAAGTTGAATGTCTCACACTAGTCACACTTAAGTCTCCATGTAAGTTTAATAGTTGTTACTGAAGAATCTATCTATAGAGTATAGTTCAATACTTCTGTGGTTAGTGTTTTAATATATTTCAAGTTGTCCTTGAGATTATACTAAAAATGCTTTCATCCAAGGACCAAAGGTGAGTTTAAAAAAACATTGGGGTCAATCAACTCTTGACAAACTTATCAGGGTCAATCGACTTTTGACAGATAACATGTGATGAAACCGACCTTGCAAACGGAGTCTCCTCGACGTGGTAGACCGACGTGATGGGCTCGGAGCGCATGATGCTGCGGAGCCGTTCTTCGGGCAGCTCCAGCAGTCCGTCGCTCGCCGTCTTGATATCCGCCTTGTTCAAACCACTCAACACACTCATTTTGAACGTGTAAAACGACTAACGACCAAGTCGAAAAAACGGTTATAACTTCAAAAGTCAATCACTAAACGATTCACAGTAGTCCTTATGATCAAAATTACACTTATTCGTACAAAAAGGCATCAATTAGACCACATGAAACATTTTAATGCCTCCGCTTTTTTCAAAAGGCAACCGAGTGTTCTCCCATATCGTTGCGAGAAGAGACAGCAATCACACAAAACGCTTCACTTGCTCCACAAGAATAGTAAAACAAAGTTATCACTTCATCATTGCTCGAAATGAAAAGTAATATTTTGTTTGATCACACTCGTTTCGACAAAACTTGTAAATTGACAAGCGCGGCGGGATAGCAGCTGCGCATCGACGAGTCGACCGCACTTCGCCGTACACGTTTCTGCCGTTGGTGGCCGCTGCGAGCCAGGCGATACCGTGCCATTCAAATTCCAAGCCGGGCGAATGTCGTTGTTCCAATGGTCTAAGTTCGAAAGTTGCTCAGCAAGGTCACACAGTGAATAACTTAAGCGTTTTGAAGCCTTAAGATAGATGGCGCTATTTTTGCGATCAACATGTGCCAAGGTGAGTTTAGAATTCTTTAGCCAACAGTATTCTGTGGCTGCGACTCACTCACTGCACTACAACTTAACAGTTTCACATTTTATTCTAGATGGCGCATTTTTCAACTTATAAGTTACGCCTTCGAAACAAATCTTATTAATATATATTCTAGTTATGTAGGTATGGCGGTATGGTGGAAGAAGCAATAGACATAGTTCAAGTAATAAGATTATTATCTAAACGAAACCTTTTTTGTTCTATTGAGGAATTTGTAAGGCTAATAGCGACATCTCTGTAACATAGTATTCAACATTTGTCACCTATTCTCGAACAAAAGTTTTACTATCTTTATTGCTGCTAATATAGATTACTACATGCTTTAGTATTATGGTACAAAACTACTAGATGGCGTTGAATTAAATTTACTTCATGCGATCACGAACGCGTAAACTTGAATGGATAAATAAAAGTGAGTTGTGAAGAGTTTCGTTGTCGTTATTATTGTCGTAAGTATATTTGTATTCGTCCACGTTAGTCTTAAAGACAGCGACTAGCTTAGGGCTGTCATCACCTTATTTGCTGACGCGGAACAAAAACTTAAAAAACCCTGATATTTGGGTGCAATTCACTTTTTTTCCCCGGACAATATAGCAAAAATATTTTTTCTATATTAATTAAAACATCGTATACATTTTCAAATTTTTATTTATTTAAACGGCTTGTTTGCTATTTAACCATGTCAAAATATATTTTAAACTCTTAAAATTATACTTGATTTTGATCAGAGAAGAAACCGTGTGTGTGTTTAGTAATTTTGTCTCCTTTGTCCATTGCTGCGAGACTAACGAAAAGACTCGTTCTACGTTCGCTTTGTGTGCTGGTATACATAAATAATGGTATACTTACATAATTACAGTACGATTTATAGTAGTTCAAAATATAAACTAAATTGAACTTGGATGTGGTTTACGATAATGAATGATTTACTAAGATTCGTTATTATTTTTTTCTTATATTCGAGAATCCCCTGACAGAACACTTTTTTAAAACCCCTGACGTGGTCCCCGGACGTCCTCTAAATTAGGACAAATCCGGGGAAACCCGGACGGATGGCACAGTAGGGTATCGGTATAAAGTCGTTAATTACACATTTATCTACATCTACACTTCTACACTAATATTATAAAGAGGAAAGATTTGTATTTTTGTATGTAACGAATAAACATACAAAAAAACTAAAAACTACTAGATCGATTTCAAGAATTCTTTTGCCGTTAGAAAGCTACATTATCACTTAGTAACATAGGTTATATTTATTAATAGACAAAATTAGAGATCCTTAGAAATCCCTACTTAATCCAACCCAAGGTGTAAAAAATTTGCCATAAATATCATCAGATGATAGAATAAAAAAATGTTTTACAATATTATAGAACATATCAATATCTACAAAAAACTTCACGAGACCCTATGTCCAACTATTGTAGTTATGTCACTATAACTACCTTTTTACATAAGTATTTTTTACCCTCCACCCCCCATTTTTTGATCGGGATTTTAGTATAATCAATATTCTTAAAGTTTTTAGTATGTACGTATATAAAGTACTAGACGACCATAAACGTGAAAGAGGTAAAACCACAGATCACAGTAGTAAAACACTTTCTAATCGTGGCACTGCAACGCATGCCTGCTACAGCAAATTTGATATAATTTATTCGTAAGGAGCAATGGTAAATGGGACGTTCTGCGAATAAACCATTCTATGGTGTGTAATTATATGGATTTTTCATGAGTACCAAGATATAAGTATTTAGTTAGGTATACATATGAATTAGCATGAAAGAGTTTCACTGGGTACTTCGTTCCATTAATAATTATTAGATCAGCTTGATTGTACGGAATTATTGTACTTACTTTCCTAATTACATACGTACATTTGCAAACTTTCAAATCGATACAGCTAGAAGTAACTACTAAAATTTACTTCACAGTCTTGTTTAGGTACTCTTACAACTTAATTACCTATTTTTTTTATATTTAATATGCAAGCATTTGACAACTATCTCACCTGATGGAAAGTGATGATGTGGCCAAAGATGTAGCATGCTTGCCTAGAAGATACCTATTCATTCTTGATTTGAAGACTCCCATTATATTACTGCTATTCTATTCAGTCAGTTACTTATTAATAATAGTAACCTTGGTTTGTTATTTAGGTACATTTGTGTACAAGGGTAATTAATATAAGGAGTGTAATAAAAAAGTATTATAGGGAAATAAAACGAGCGTATAGTTTAAACCTGTCCTTATTTAAGTTTCAACTTGTTTCTCTCCCAGGAGCCCTCAATCCATTCACGCAAAATTTTAAAACCAGGAACAATGTATTTCTTGAATTCTGGAAGCTGGTAGAGTCGCTCGAGCCAAGCGAATGTGCGGGGGAACCTGAAACCAAACAAGAAATTTCATCACCATCCTCCTTCATCAGATTCACTGTATCATTTATCATCCGTACTGCGGATAACATTTATCATCAACTCATTGCCCGCGTCTTTGTTCCCCGAACGGTATAATCTGGGAGTCTTCAAGTCATGAGTAAATAGGTATCTAGTCAAGCATGTATTCTACCGTTTGAATTTTGGAGAGTGTGCGCAGGAATTACATGATTTAATTCCCCCTTGCCCTTTTTACCATCTAACAACAAGACAGACTATCAAACGTCATCCTTATATAGTTGACGTACCTCCGGTTCGCTCGAAGCGTTTTGCTTCTACGTTTATCATCCGTACAGCGAGGGAGTGGAACTCATTGCCTGCGTCTTTATTCCCCGAACGGTATAATCTGGGAGTCTTCAAGTCATGAGTAAATAGGTATCTAGTCAAGCATGTATTCTACCGTTTGCATTTTGGAGAGTGTGCGCAGGAATTACATGATTTAATTCCCCCTTGCCCTTTTTACCATCTAACAACAAGACAGACTATCAAACGTCATCCTTATATAGTTGACGTACCTCCGGTTCGCTCGAAGCGTTTTGCTTCTACGTTTATCATCCCTACAGCGAGGGAGTGGAACTCATTGCCTGCGTCTTTGTTTCCCGAACAGTACAATCTGGGTGTCTTCAAGTCTATAGTGAATAGGTATCTTCTAGGCAAGCATGTCACATCTTCGGCCGCATCTTCACTTTCCATCAGGTGAGATAGTGATCAAATGCTTGCCTATAAAAAAAAATGTCTCTCTCAAAGCTTTTTCTGGGTGAACCGATTTTTTACCGACTTCCCAAAAATGGAGGAGGTACTCAAGTCGTTTTTTTTGTTTTTTTTTCTTCATCTTCATCTTCATCTTCTTTCCACGTGAGCCGATTTCGAAATTTTTTTTAGTTTGAAAAATGTTTTTTTCTAATTGGTCCCATTTAAATTTGATCAAGATCTGATCAGTAGTTCTTGATATATCGTCAATAATGCCTTTGAATGTTGTAGACTACTTTGACGATGTTCTCGTTTACCCGACCTCAAAAGTTACCTCATAACTTCTTTGGTTGTGAGCCGATTTTGATGATTATTTTTTTATTGGAAACCGGTGCTTCCCATGTAGTCCTATTTCAATTTGATCAAGATCTTGTCAGTAGATATTGAGGTCGGGCTGCCGACAACCAGCCCACGGTCTATTAGGATTGAATTGGATTAAGACCCTTACTTGCTCTTATCCACTTTAAGTAAGGAGAGATCCAGGGACGCAGTTGTGGTGCCGACGGAGATGTCCGCTAACGTAAGATGGTCAGCGGCGATGTACTTCTTGGAGCCGAGGTAAGCTTCCACTACGCCGTAACAGTCTGCGATTTCAGCGATGTGCTGAGGAGTCGGCCCTGTGAGGTCCCCAAAACCTGAGGGCAGCTGAGGTTGCCAAGCATAAAAAAAATATTAAGAAAAGGTTTTTTAGGATTTCCTACCTCAAAAGGAACGCGTTATTATACTTACTAACTAGTCGTTTGCGCCGAACTGCGATCTCGCGCCTACATTACAATACAATACAATACAAAACACTTTATTGTATACCAAAAAAAAAAAAAACAATGACAAATAAAATATTACAATCATCGTGGTAGTACAATGGGCGGTCTTATCGCTTAAAGCGATCTCTTCCAGACAACCTTTGGATGGACAGTAACAGAAGAATGAATAGACGGTGGTGTACAATAAACATTGTTTTTATATAAAATAGTACATCATTATTTTCACCTACTCTAGATACTAATACATAAATAAAACAATAAATTTTGCCTACATTTTGCCTAACAGAGAAAAACTTTTGAGGTTAACTCCTTCTTATTTTTTTTTTTAATAATTGTTTAATTTCTGTGTTTGTTGTTCAAGTACAGGATATAACGAATATTATACGTAAGTTTCAGCTTTAAATGTGAAGCCTTTTTTAAAATAGACCCCTGGAGAAAACAGGTCTAAAAACAGTGACTTTGTTGGTTTACCAAATTATTATTTTACAACTTATTTTTTTTTAAATACCGGTTTTGTACTCTACTTCCAGAGCTCTTTTCTACGATATCCCAGAAAGTTAGATAAAAAAAAAATTTTGCTCCCCGCTTATTGCTTTACATATTCTCTGAAAATTTGAACTTAATCGCTTGTATAGTCTAAGCGCTAGATGCCTCTGACAGACAGACGGACGGACAAAGTGCTAAAGCACCCAAGTCAATATATTTATAATCCGTACAGCGAAGGAGTGGAACTCACTGCCCGCGTCTTTTTTCCCGGACAGTATAATCTGGGAGTCTTCAACTCTAGAGTGAATCTTCTAGGTAAGCATGCTACATCTTCGGCCGCATCTTTACTTTCTATCGGGTGAGATAGCGGCGCCTATCTCTGGCATAAAAAAAAACTACCAATTAACGGAAAAAATTTAAGTCAAAAATATACAAGCAAAAATTACGGCTTCACCTTCCTGATAGCAGTGGCTAAGCACCTCCTAACGATTCTGGTACCCTAGTCTACTTACAGCGACGTTCTTCAACTTGGGGAAGAATATGGCAGCATCGAAGAAGCTGGCCTGATCGATCAGGGCCCGAGTTTCCAGCGAGCTCGGATATAGAGACGCCTTCTGCTCAGCTGTTCCGTATTTTTCTAAAAGATACTTCAGCATGGCGTGACTGAAAAATAATAATTAATTTTTAGTTAGTTTTATTAATAACTAGCTGTCCCGGCGACCTTCGTTCCGCCTAACAGTCAATGAATGTGCATATTTAGGAAGCCATACCCGGCATGCGTTACAATGTCACGTGACTATATTATTACAACCTTCATGTTTATGTTTGCCTAGTATTTTACCAAATCCGAGTGACGTATGAGAAAATGGAAAGCATGTCGAAATGTAAAAAAAATATAAAAAAAAAATTTAAAGAAATGTACGTTCTTAAAAAGTATCCTATGTCCTTCTCCTGGCTCTAAACTACCTCCCTGCCAATTTTCAGCTAAATCGGTTCAGCCGTTCTTGAGTTATAAGTGGAGTAACTAACACGACTTTCTTTTATATATATAGATAATTACGTTAATTCCTTGGAAGATGGGACGACCATTAGTGTGGGATGCGACTTGTGTCGATACACTGGCGGCGTCTCATCTTCCAGAGACTAGTGTTCAAGCTGGCGGGGCTGCAAACAAAGCAGAAAACCTCAAACGGCGTAAATATTCCAACCGTGATAGAGGTTATATGTTTGTACCGTTTGGGGTAGAAACTTTGGGTCCGTGGGGACCGGGTGCAAAAAAAAAATTCGGAATCGGTTTACGTGGAACGAAGTTATGTTATGAGGTAACACAAATAAAAAAAATACAGTCGACTTGAGTACCTCCTCCTTTTTTGTGAAGTCTGTAGAAAAATTATCAATAGATTCATAATTGGCGGAATGATCGCGTAACATACATACAAATAAGAATCATACAGTCGAAATGAGAACCTCCTCATTTTTTGAACTCGGTTAAAAAGTAAACTATTCTTGCATCCACCTGAACATTCACACAAAATTTCATCAAAACGGTCTAACCGTTTAGTTCAGTCACATTCACATACGTAGGTACAGAAGAATGAATTTTTTTTATCTAATTTGTTGAGACTAGAGAGTCCTAGAGATTTTTTTTATCGTAATTGCGCCTCAATGGTCAGCCTCGTTGCTGTCGACGATGTAGCATGTTTACCTAAATGATAATATCTATTCATATAGAGTTTAAGATGAAGACTTCGAAAATAAGAAACGTATCCACACTCACAGCCACACACTAAGTTGGAAGACTTGTATCGTGAGTGCTGGAAACAATCATAATTCGCCCCACAAACCCAGAAAAAGAAACACAAATTTATCCTAGGGAGAAAATATGAGCCTCCTTTGAGAATCGAACCTGATACCCGTTGCTTAATATTGGCAGACGCGCAACCATTACGCCTGCGGACAGTTTGTTCTATTTAGTTACATCATTTATAACTCAAGAAGTGCTGAACTGATTTTTATAATCTTTGATTTGTCTCCGCCCCGAATAGCAGAATAACTAAGTGTCAAAATAATCGGAAAAATCACGGTTTTTTTTTAAATTAATTTTCTCATACAATTTACTCAACGGGTTTTTTTTATTAATATTTCTGGAACGGATTGTTTTTCTAATACACGCGGGCGAAGCCGCGGGAATCAACTAGTTGCATATAAAATAGGTTATTTGGTGTAGGTTTACCTGTCAGCCAGAAGAAAGTCTCCATCTTGAAGCAGAGGTAAGGTGCCGAGGGGGTTGATCTGAAACACAAAATATAAGATTAGCGGGTTGGAATAAATAGAGCAGATAAAGCTATTAGGTTTAAAACTAAGAAGTCGCCTACATACATACATAATTATGGATGTTTATATAAATTACGCTGCGAACCCTGTCACTCTTTCACACAAGATGATCTATCTATCTCGCTCATTTATTATATAGTGACAACGGTCGCAAATACAACAAAAGTACTATACAACCTCTATGCAACGAATATAACGATACCTTAACTGTCAAAATCCATTCAGCTGTTTTTTTTTTGGCTTCGCGATCTTGTGCTTTTAGCCAGTGTCAAGTAATAATATATTTTAAGTGTATATCATATTAAAAGTCCTAGTCACAAGTCACAGTCAAAGTCCAGTCATAGTCAAGTCATGCCCTAGTAAAGTGGTAGAAACTTTACTAGAACTTCTATTGGAGTTTTGGAGCAAAGACGAAAATTACGTTTTTCAACTTTGTTTGATTTGCCTAAACTTATGCACGTTTACTAAGTATTAACGGTTAATAATCCACCATTATAACACATTAACACTCGAAGAATCACAGGTTTTGGAAAATTATACAAAATCAACAACGCCATTTTTTCACTTTCGCGGCAAAACGAGGAAGTGTGTTTATCGCGATTTTTTTATCAGTGCCTTTATCGCTAGATTTATTTTGGATAGATATCTTTCGAACAGGTGTAGAGATTCAAAAATGTGTTAAATATGACAATGACCAGCGTCATTTAATCTATAGGTATCATATATGTAAGTAAATAACATATGAAAAACATATTTTGTTGATTATGAAGAGTTTGTAACCAATTGTACCAACCAATCTACATCTTTTTTTTTTTTTTTTTATTTGTGACTGGCTAGTGTTTGACCACTATTTCACCTGATGGTAAGTGACAATGTGATCGAAGCTGGTAAACACATTAGACCTGGAATACGCAGGCTCTCAAGGATAACTGCCGGAACACTGTATTTGGCTTGGCGGCAGACTTTCAACTTCTACACACTTTTAGATTCTACATCTAGACTGACATTATAAACTACAGAGCCGATTCTAAAAATTAATTATGTGCATAAAAGTAATGTATAAGTACGAGTATATATGTTCTTCTTGAGATGGCTGTAATTTTGGGAATCTGGCAGTAGAGTCATTAACTTTCATGAGTGCCGCTTTGGGGCCCATGTGAATAAACTTGAAATTGATTTTGATGGTTTTGAATAATAAAATTAATTGTATGTATAAAAGTTACACCATTCTTTTATCTATACTAATAATATAAAGAAAGGAAGTTTGTTTGTTTGTTTGTAAAAGGTAATCTCCGAAACCACTGTTCCGATTCTGAAAATTATTTCAATAATAGATAGCTAGACTATCCTTGAGTGTCATAGGTTTTGTTTTACTGGAATTAAAGTTAGTATTCAGTACGATAATAACAACATTCGTAAGACAAGTCGGAGAAAAATATAGCTATGTAATTGGCAGCTTTATTCATGGAAAAAATATTGGCCTTATGTACAATAAGTCTACGATATCATCACGAAAATTTTAAAAAAAGTATAAATTGTTCTTTGAAGTTCGTGGATACCATATATCTTTTTTATACACGTTTATTTAATAGGCTAAAATAAAATGTACTTTTCTTGTCTAAAAATTTGAAAATATATCGGCCTCTATATTATTATGAATTTTTGAGGTATTCCTTATCAAAATAAATTATTTCATCACGTATTTATTTGCACTTTACTGCATAAAATTTGTACAAATAGTCTAGGAGATATCTAAAAGTTTACTTTAGCGCTTTAGCGACAGCGGAACAGTTAAATCACAGTTTGAATAACAGTTACTACGATATCCGGCACATAATGAACAAGAAGAATAATTTTATTGTATATAACTGTACATAAATTATGTATGTATGTATGTACAGTATGACAGAACAATAACCACGGGCAAAAAACCGATACGTCTACATTTATACCAACATAAAAAAGATGAAGGTTCTCAACACGAGTGATTTTTTTTAAATAACTTTTTTATTAATGAGAGGCCTACGTTAACCATTATCTAATCAACTTATCCACCCGGGCCATGGTGACCCCCCCGGTTGATCAGCTACTTGTAAATAGCTACAGATAGGGCTGCCATAACCTAATTTGCTGACGCCGGATAAAGATTTCAAAATACCCCGGACATTTGAGTGAAATTGAGAATTTTTTTTAAAAATATATTTAAAATTAAAATTCCAACAATGTTTACATTTTCATATATGTTATTAATTTAAATAACTTGTTTGCTATGTTAACATTTTCTAAAATCGAATTTAAACGTTTAGTAACAAATAAAATACTTATTCCATTACATTTAATAATTTATTCCGTTTATATAAATTATTCGGTATTGACACAAAAGTTTTCACTCGGACACTTTTTGAAAATCCATTCCGGACTCCCTCTAAACTAGGACAAATCCGTGGAATCCCGGACGGATGGCAGCCCTACAAACGCACTCTGGTCCGCGCGATCGTGTGTTACATAAATATACTTTTATGATTAGGTATATGCTATGGTTACCTTTAAGAACTCCGGGGACTTGTGCTCTAGTTCACCAAAATTAACATCAACATAGTCAAATTGAATGCCGATGATGTCTCCAAACACCCTCACAGCGTTGCCCGGAGGGCTGGCGTCCATTTTCCAAAGTTTCGGCATGTCTTAAAAACAGACGAGATGAAAATAATAAACTTAACACTATCTACTCTAATTTTATTAGTCGTTCACGCCGAACTGAGATCTCGCGCCTACATTTTGTTTAAGAGAGAAAATCTTTTGAGGTTAATTGCTTATAACGTTTTTCTTTAAAATAATTGTTTAATTTCTGCATTTGTTGTTCAAGTACAGAATGTAACGGATTTTATACGTAAGTTTCAGCTTTAAATGTGAATCAGTTTTTGAGATAGACCCTGGGACAAAATAGGTCTAAAAACAGTGACTTTATTGACCTACCAAATTGTTATTTTCCAATACAGATTTTTTTAAAGCCGGTTCCGTACTCTACTTGCAGATCACTTTACAACGATACTCCACAAGAATAGATAAAATAATTAAAAATACTTTACTCTCCGTTTTTATGTATTGCCCCCTTATTATTTTCATTTATTTCATTTTAATTGCTATTTCTTTCTTTGGATTTACATATTTTCTGATAATTTGAAGTTATTCGTTTGTATGTTATAGACGGACGGACGGACTAATAAAGTGCTGAATCACCCAAGTCAACTTCGAAATATCGCAACGCTCGATCAATAAAACATACTTTAACTAGCAATTTGGCCTCTTGAAACGTGGGTCCTGGGTTCAATTCCCGGTATAAGTTTCCTTCCCAAGCGACTTTCTGGAAATGATTATGTGTAATATTTAAATGATTCTGGTAACCACGATACAAGAACTTAGTGTGGGGCGTTAGTTTGTTTGCATGTATTTAAGGTTTACAGAACATCTAATATATAAAATTCTCGTGTCACAGTTTTCGTTGCCATACTCCTCCGAAACGGCTTGACCGATTTTGATGAAATTTTTTGTGCTTATCCGGTATCTATGAGAATCGGCCAACATCTATTTTTCATCATCATCATCACTTTTCATCATTATCAACGCGGGTGAAACCGCGGGGCGCAGCTAGTTATATATATTTTTATGAATAAGGGTGTAGGTAGGTATTAAAACTTACTTATATTGAACAAGGTTGTGTTGTCTTTGAGGCTATCACTAACACTGCTCCGCTTATAGAACTGTATCTGGGTTTTTAAGCAAAACAAAGCGGTTTTTATTCAAATATCTTGGCTATATTAAGGCAGTTCCCCCAGTGAAACGGGCGGTGAGATCTCCAGCGACTATCGTCGTATATAGTTGCACCATCTCATCTATCTATAAGTTTCCTTGATAGTGGTGACTTGTTTTCACCTTTTGGAATACCTTAGGACCTTGGCGACCGGGCGGCCAGAGCAATAAGAGTTGTCAGTGCGTCTGGTCGAGGTAACAAAGACCAAAATGCTGGCCAATTTCAGCAGAGAGGTTAAGTATTGCTATTCAACGTGGCTATGCTGCCAGCATTTTGCCTGCTACCGACTGGCAGAGGTATTTTAGATTAAGTTTTGTATATATTTATTGTTTAATTTTTGTGTTTAATGTATTCGTTTAATTTTGACATATTTTTTAATAACAGCATTAAGTTGGGTAGTTATTATTGAATAGTTATTTAAAAATCATCTTAGTTTTCTTTACCATTTACCATTTCGATTTACCATTAAGGATCTATAACTATTTAAAGTTGGCTATCAACCATGCTTGCTAAAATTTCCAATACTTATTAGTAGTATACAACTGTGATAAAATTCTTATAATAAATAGGTCTTATAAAGGGAAAAGTGTAAAATTAAAAGTAAGTTCACTTTTTACACTGTCGGATATATACTACCTAGTTTTTTTTATGCTCAATAGGCGAGAGTTTGACCACTATCTAACCTGATGGAAAGCGGCTTTGACGTGACTGTACATGTTGCTGTAACCCTTCCACTTGGCCTCTGTTGCCGTGGTGGGTATCTGGCCTTCTGGATTTTCCAGTCTGCCTGGGCTGGGCGCTGGGAGCAGCTACTCCCAGGGAGTGCGTCGAGCGCGTCAGTGGTGGCCGTCGCGCTCTGGTGTGGTCCGGTTTCTTGCAGGGACTGACCCGAGCTGGGCGTTGGCCATCTTGCTCCAGGCCGTCCCCTTGTATGTATGGTACGTTGCATCCGTCCGTACATGTTGCGACAATATAATATGTGTACAACGCAAGGAACCGACTTAACATTAAAATATGTTTATGTAATTTTGTTATCTTATCATATGTAGACGTGAAGGCTGAATTACACGATTGTCATTGGAATAAAGATTTATTGTAATGCTGTCATTATATCGAGTAAGTATTCGTCTGAATTGAGACAATAAGGGACTTGATATACAAAGCGCCCGAGGCGCGCGTACAGGGCGCTTTGTATATTTTGTTCTGCCGTCATAAGGAAAAAATACGTATCTGACATTTTTGACAAAATTTTGTAGCAGATGCGTCTAAATTAAAAGTAAGATTAAGAAGGTTGCATTTGAATATTTTAAAACAAAACAAATACGGGTCCTAGATGCGTCTATTTTTCCTGATTATGAAGACATATAATTAAATTTTGACAAAAATGGTGATACTTCTTTTTTCCACATGACGGCGCGTACCCGCAGCTCGACCATGCGTCTCGTGCGTTTTGTATGTCAAGGTCCCTTAGGCACCATACATTTTATCTTCACAGCGCCCGGGGCGCGTGCCTCGGGCGCTTGGTATATCATGTCCCTTATGAACTGAATGGTGAATGAAGATTAGGTACCAGTATCGTAGTCATTACATACTAGCGATCCGCCCAGGTGCAATGTCCGGTGGATTAAAAAAAAATACATAAGTACAAACCGTGTCCTGACAATTGCGAATACAACAAAAAAGAATCAGCCAAATCGGTCGAACCGTTCTCGAGTTTTTGTGGTGAGACTAACAAACGTCAATTGATTTTTAAAGGCTTGTGTTTAAACACCGCCCAAAAAAATCTAAACGGTTTCCAAAATGGATAAATGGTCACCAAATTACGTTTCCTAAAATATTATGAAATAAATTCATTTTTTTCGTATTATAAATATTTATGTATTAATTATAAAAAAAATAACCTTAACCTACTGTTATCCGATTCGGTTCTGTCACAGGAAATGTTATTTTGGGAAACGTAATTTGGTGACCATTTATCCATTTTGGTAAACGTTTAGAATTTTTGGTGGCCGTCTAAATTATACCCATTTTAAAATATATCTATTAGTGTCTATTATTTCGATGGGTACCGGTTAACAACTAAGGAAATAATGCAATATTTGATCTTGGTTCGGTACAATTTTTCCCTTTGGTCCCTCCCGGTAGTTCTTTCTAACACGCTTTTATTAGCTTCACCTGTATGTATGCATGTTTGTTTGTTTGTAACCAACTCCTTTGGGCTTGATTTTGACCCACTTCAAACCGTCAGATTTCATTTAAACTTCGTAGACTTATCGAGGACCGATGACAATACAGAAATATGTATTTTTTTTATTTATAAAGCGTGGTTTGCATGTATTAAAGGTTTACAGAACATTATATATTTTTATGAATATATAATGTTCTGAATAAAGCGTGGTTTTTAGTTATTTTTAACTATTATATAAATATTATTATATTTATTTCCTGTTGAGGAACCCTATAAGGACATACTTTAAGCTAGAATACAAATAAACGGGTAATATGAACATCAGACCAGTAGATAAGCCGCTATCAACTTGACAACGAAACAGAATGACCGACAATTTTTATGTTTGTCTACTCATTTTCTTGATGCACGCGTGTGAGTGACTGGTTTATTGATATCAAAGAACACAACAGTCTGTTTGTACAATAATATAATGTCCAAAAAAAATCAATCATTAATTTTGTCAATTCATTGGGGTAAGCGCGTGATATGATATGCTTATTTTAATCACGTATGTAGATAAAACATCTGTTTTAATAAATACAGTGTTAATTAGCATGATATTAAGGATGATTTATAGTATTTAAATAGTAAATTATATATTGGTTAATTAGTTAAAAACATCAAGATTTCATATGTTACAAATAATAAGCACCCAATTCTAATATAATGGGAACTCTACCTACTGGTAGTGGGCTTGAGCACTTGAGTTACTTATAAGCTCGAATATGAAAAATTAAATACGGCAAAAATGACGGTCTTGCATCATCATTTGAGCTGCATGTTGGCTTAGTTGCATGTGCGATCACCTTCTAAGCAGGGTTCGGTTCCCGGCGGAAACACAAGATTTCGCCCCAAGGAAAATGTGTGTTTCTGGTTCTGGTTGAGATTGTGTGATGTAATTGTTACTAACAGCCACGATACAAGTCGGCAAACTTAGTGTAGGGCTGTGAAAGCGTTTTTTTATCGCCTACATTTAAGTGATCTCACGTCTTGTCGCCTGTCAAACGCGGCTAGCCTATCCGATGAAAATGAAAAAAAAAATTAAAACGAATGACTGATTCATTGATTTTTAAAATCCTTTAATTGCCGAATTATTTTTGTTTTAGCTTATTTCGCTCCCAACAGCGCGCAAGCATTTGTCCCATCATTTTAAAGTTTGCAACGGCGTATTTAGAAAATTGTGGGACTTGGTTTAGACGATCCAGCCAGGCAAGAGTCAGGGGGAATCTGAAATAATACGAATTAAAATATATATTAGTGGCTCTTTGAACCGAACATCACGCGTATTTTTCGCTATGTCTTTAGGCAAAAAAATATATATTTTAATATATATTTGTTTTACGTTTACAACCCCCATAATATTTCCACCATTTTGAATATATTTTAATAGTAATTGTTATGTACAATATGTAATAATTATATTTTGTCATTTAGATATTCCTGGATTGTGTTATAATTATGTTGGGGTACTTCCCAACGGATCATAGTATTGTTGTATGTAAATAGAGGCAGGGTGAGTTTGTTCAGGGTGAGTATATTAAACTTTTTGACAGCGTGAGTTATGTTCAGGGTGAGTATATTAAACTTTTTGACAGGGTATGTTCAGGGTGCGTATATTAAACTTTTTGACAGGGTATGTTCAGGGTGAGTACAGTAAACTTTTTGACAGAGTGAGTATATTAAACTTTTTGACAGGGTATGTTCAGGGTGAGTACAATAGACTTTTTGACAGTGTGAGTATGTTCAGGGTGAGTATATTAAACTTTTAGACAGGGCGACTTTGATTAGGGTGATTAGGGTAAACTTTTGACTCAGACCTAAATAGGTACCTACAATAATTAGGCCTTACTTGTTCTTATCAACTTTATGTATGTGATCCATGGACGCTGTGGTGATACCAACAGAGATATCAGCTAAAGTCAGGTGATCAGTGACGATGAACTTCTTGGGGCCAAGGTATGCTTCTACCACGGAGTAAGCTTCTTCGATATCAGCAATGTGCTTGAGAGTCGGCCCGGTGAGGTCCTCAAATACTGTAGGTAGCTGGAAATTAAGCAATGTGCTTGAGAGTAGGCCCGGTGAGGTCCTCAAATACTGTAGGTAGCTGGAAATTAAGCAATGTGCTTGAGAGTAGGCCCGGTGAGGTCCTCAAATACTGTAGGTAGCTGGAAATTAAGCAATGTGCTTGAGAGTAGGCCCGGTGAGGTCCTCAAATACTGTAGGTAGCTGGAAATTAAGCAATGTGCTTGAGAGTAGGCCCGGTGAGGTCCTCAAATACTGTAGGTAGCTGGAAATTAAGCAATGTGCTTGAGAGTAGGCCCGGTGAGGTCCTCAAATACTGTAGGTAGCTGGAAATTAAGCAATGTGCTTGAGAGTAGGCCCGGTGAGGTCCTCAAATACTGTAGGTAGCTGGAAATTAAGCAATGTGCTTGAGAGTAGGCCCGGTGAGGTCCTCAAATACTGTAGGTAGCTGGAAATTAAGATAATGTGTGATCTATAATAGGCGAGCGTTTGTCATGTAATGTGGTGGAGAGTGGTAAACACGTCTAGAATAGAATACTATACTACATTGGGGGCTGAGTCACCCACGTCCGTAGGAGGATACCCCTTAAGTCTGACTCCCTACACGTGGTCCCCGGGTGGTGCTAATCAGGTGACATTTGAGAGGTGGTAGAGCATTTTGTGAGTTGCTCGCCTGGCTTGCTACCAAAGTAGCTTACCACCATCAAGTTGAAAGTCTGCCGCCAAGCCAAATACGGTGTTCCGGCAGTTATCCTTGAGAGCCTGCGTATTCCAGGTCTCTTAGGGCCCCAACAAGTATAAACGCAAAATGTAATGTGTCTAAATTCTAACATCTAAATGTATCAATATAGTTCTAGCCTAGCATGGCTAATCCTACTAATATTATAAATCCGAAAGTTTGTGTGTAAGTGTGTGTGTAAATGTGTAAGTATGTGGGAACAAACATAATCACGCTTTAACGGCTGAAAGGATTTGGATGAAATTTGGAATGTACTTAGCTTATACCTAGGATTAACACATAGACTACTTTTTAACTTGATAATAGCGGGCGAAGCCGCGTGGCACGACTAGTGCTATATAAACAAAATCAATGGACAAGTGCAGCGACTGATCTCGCGTGATTCACCCATAATGCCACAGTGAAATCAACCGACTTGGGTCGGTTAGCACTTTGTCCGTCCATCCGTCTGTCAGAGGCATCAGGCGTCTAAGCCATATAAGCAAATGATTTCAAATTCTTATAGAATATGTAAAACTACAAAAATAAAAAAAAGGTATAAGCAAGTAACCTCAAAAGTTTATTCTATGAGGCAAAATGTAGGCGCGAGATCTCAGTTCGGCTCGAACGACTAGCATAACTGAATATAATGGGTAAAATCAAGTAAAATGCATTTCTTGAGTTGTCATCGCATTCATGTCACGGCTGTCGGCACACTTGGCTTGTGTTGCGTCGGATTTTCCAGCGCTACACACCTACAATAATGTAAAGGAAAACTTTGTAGTACTTTGTAGTTATATCAATGATATTATTAAACGTGGGGAGATATGTGACTATTTACTATTTTTTGGGGGCTGAGTCACCCACGTCCGTAGGAGGATACCCCTTAAGTCTGACTCCCTACACGTGGTCCCCGGGTGGTGCTAATCAGGTGACATTTGAGAGGTGGTAGAGCATTTTGTGAGTTGCTCGCCTGGCTTGCTACCAAAGTAGCTTACCACCATCAAGTTGAAAGTCTGCCGCCAAGCCAAATACGGTGTTCCGGCAGTTATCCTTGAGAGCCTGCGTATTCCAGGTCTAGTGTGTTTACCAGCTTCGATCACATTGTCACTTACCATCAGGTGAGATAGTGGTCAAACACTAGCCTGTCACAAATAAAAAAAAATACCTCTGAATCTACCAAACAAAAAAAACATCAAAATCGATTTATAATTGGCGGAGATATCGCGTAACATACATACAAAAAAAAACAATAATAATATTATAAAAAAAACATAATGTCGAGTTGAGAACCTCCTCTTTTGAAGTCGGTTGAAGTGTGTCGTCTGCGCTGCACCTTAGTTAGTGAAATCGTTTAAATCAAATTAGGTACATCGCACACAATTCGCCTCCCACCCGGTGACGCTGCGGAGGCTTCACACAGCCAGAACCATGTAGTCAGTAAAAAAAACATATTGTCTCAGACAATCGGACTAGTTTGTGCCGCACGGAAAGTGCTTGTAAATAAACAGCAACAATGCCGTCCTTTGTTTTTACAAGATTTTAAATTACATCAGAACCAAACACAAATAGTATACCTATATGAAATCTCAGCAAGCGGCAAAATTATTACTTACAATATTCATTTCTTTTCCTACGACACAGGTCACAGGACTTATCGTCGTGTCAGATCTTATGGCTCACCACAAACATTATTTGTATTGTTTGTTGTTTGTTGAATTACTATAATATTTATTTTAGTTTTATTATTGGATGGGAACGCTACCCACTGGTAGTGGGCTTGAGCACTTGAGTTACCTATACGCTCGATGTCTTGTAGGTAACTTAGTTCTTTGCTGTACATAGTTTTAGTTTAGTTTTAGGAAATGCCTATATTTCCTTGGCTTTCATTGGCCCGTATATTGAAGATTAAAAAAACGTTTTTTTTTTTTTATTTGTGACAGGCTAGTGTTTGACCACTATCTCACCTGATGGTAAGTGAAGATGTGATCGAAGCTGGTAAACACACTAGACCTGGAATATGCAGGCTCTCAAGGATAACTGCCGGAACACCGTATTTGGCTTGGCGGCAAACTTTCAACTTGATGGTGGTAAGCTACTTTGGTAGCAAGCCAGGCGAGCAACTCACAAAATGCTCTACCACCTCTCAAATGTCACCTGATTAGCACCACCCGGGGACCACGTGTAGGGAGTCAGATTTAAGGGGTATCCTCCTACGGACGTGGGTGACTCAGCCCCCAAAAATTTATTATTATATTAATGTTTTACTTCAACATGAATAAACATATATATAAATGTCGAAGAAAAACATTTACTTATTTATGTATGTGAGTAAAACACTATCCATAGAGATGTCTATGTCTAGACTATCGAGACAAACCCAGTGGTTTTTCGATACAATTGTATTGTAAATTATTATTGAGACAAACCCAGTGGTTTTTCGATACAATTATATTGTAAATTATTGTTAAATTGTAAGAAATACATAAAAAAAAAATGTTGTAAGGTCTCTGTTTAAAGGAAACCATTGGTATGAAATCTTGCTTGCGTATATATTTATAACTAGTTGACTCGGCGAACTTCATACCGCCAATTGTCTGTGGTCAAATATTCAGAAACATCTCCTGTTTGACAAGTACGAACAGTTTGTATGGGAAAATAAAATACTACTTTTTACTAATTTTATTGCAATTTCTTTATATTTTCTCACCTTTTAAGCCTTCCCTGAACTTCCACTAATATTTCAAGATCAAAATTAGCCAAATCGGTCCAGCCATTCTCGAGTTTTAGCGAGACTAACGAACAGCTATTTATTTTTATATATAAGAAGAAGAAGAAGATTCGAAATGTAAATGTGATGGCCCTAAAAGAAGATAATCAAAACGTCAAAATAATTATTCCTTGTTTTTATTAATTTCCCAAAACATTTTTAGTGATTTATCAAATAAAGCCACACCAGGAACGCTGAATTTGTTAAAAAATGGTTCAGCTTCTAATCTAGCCAGCCAAGCAGCCGTCCGAGGGAATCTGAAAATAAAAAAAAAGTTTAACCAAAAGTTTCATAAAAATAGATAGCAAGTACTTATAGCTGGTAAATAAATAAAAATAGCAGTTTCACACTCAAAACCCCATACTAAGTTCGATAACTTGTACTGTCACAACCAATGCCAGAAACACAAATTTTCCTCGGGGATAAAACTTGTGTTCCCGCCTGGAACAGAACCCCTGCCTAGAAGGCGAAAGCTCACCTAATTAAGCTAACGGGCACAAGCAGTTCGAATTACAATGCGTGGTGGATTATGGCGCTAAATTTTCTCCTGTGAGAGGAGGCCCTGGCCCAAGCAGTGGTACAAAACGGTCGAATGATGATAAGTTATATCTTAAGCTTAAGGGAGGTCTTCTGATCCGCTACCTTTTTGTGCGAATTGGGTAAAAACTGTGATGAATAATTGAAAATTTTCCCTGCAATACAAAAGTTTAACTTTTACGTGTATCTTTATGACACACCCTGTGGTGGCGCGAGTAAAATCGCTGGCGTGTAAATAGCCCACCATTTACGTATTAATATTTTTAATGATAGCGGTAAATTATTTTGAACATTGGCAAAAATCAGTAGGGATACACGAATCAATTTACAGTGTTTATTTAAGCCCACGTACCTTAGACCGCTTCGAAACCGCCTCCGGAGCTCCCCAAGAAAGGAACTACAGCAAACTGTATGTATGCCTAAGCGCACACACACAACTCCACGTCGCGCCGGCCGGCGAGTTTGAATCCGTGGTAATCCGAGAGGGTACGAGGCACGGAACACTCATTCACCTCACAGTTCACGCGGTCGATCACAATAAACACGATGAAGTTTTTATTTTAAGTCCTGGTTAATTAGATGATAATTATTTAATTAGTTTTCTACGTCACAAAATTCAATAGCGGAGGGTTTGTCGACCACACACGATCAGGTGACACACACGACTGAAGTTCTTCCTTTTTTAAGTCTGTGAAGTTAGTCGCGAGTGCAAAAAATGTCACTCGATACAACTAGCGCCATCTCTAGGGTCGTCCTTGAACGATCTCTAACAGTGGTCAGCAGAGAGCCCAACACACTGTAAATGCATTCAGATATCCAAAGATTCTTGCCAATATGAATATTAGGTATATAAAGTGAAGTACTTATTCACAGATGTATAATTTACATTTATTATTTATATTATAAAAGGCAAAGACGCTTCACCACCCTGATTTTTACCGACTTCAAAAAAGGAGGAGGCATGTTCGACTGTATGTATTTTTTTTTATGTATGTTCACCGATTTCATTCGTGGACCGTTTGTGGACCGTTTCTTAAAATTCTTATTTTGTTTGACTATACTTCAGAGGTGGTCCCAAATAAATTTTATCGAAATCGATCAAGCCAAAAACCAAAATATAAGTGGTGAAGTTGGTTTTTTTACCGACATCCCATAAAAGGAGGAGGTACTCAAGTCGACTGTATTTTTTTTTATGTGTGTTTGAAGATGTTGTATGTAGTTTGAAAGATGTTGCTTTCTAATTGGTCACATTAAAATTTGATCAAGATCTGATCAGTTCTTGAAATATCGTCAATAATGCCTATTTTATGGACTACTTTGATGATGTTCTCGTTTACCTGACTTCAAAAGTTACCTAATAACTTCTTTCGTTGTGAGCTAATTTTGATGTTTTTTTTTTTTTGAAAGCTGGTTCTGTGAAGTCGGTTTTATTAATCTTTGCTTGCGTTTAATAATTTAAGCTTTACTTGAGTTTCAATTATAATATTATCATTATCATACTTGTCCTTGTTAAGCTTGAGTATGGGCTGCATGAATACAGCTGTGGAGCCCAGAGCCAGGTCAGCCAGCGTGAGATGGGAGGTAGCTGCGTAAGGCTCCGTGAGGTAAGCCTCCACCACGTCGTAAGCTGCTTCGATGTCAGCAAGATGTTGAGGCGATGGGCCTTTTAGACTTTGCATGATGGTAGGCAACTGAAGAAAGGTTACGAAGTTAGATTATTGAATAATAATAGCAGAGCGGAACATTGAACTATGAAGTTTTCAAATAAAATTTTTTTTCTTTTCCATCAAAATTTGAAAAAAACATTTTTTTTATCAAATTAAAATAAAAATTAACAATGCCGTTGAACTGCCTGGTTGGCTTGGTTGGGTGAGCGATCGCCTTCTAAATGGGAATGCAAGTTTTCTCCCGAAGGAAAATTTGTGTTGTTGGTCCTGGTTGTGAGTGTGATGTGAATGTTTCCGGCACCCCCAACACAAGTCATCGAACTTAGTGTGGGGCTTTGATTTAAAAGGGTTTATTGAAAAAAATATTTTCGGTGCGTGTATAGTATTTGGATCCTCGACTAATTAACAGCTCAGCACCAGATTTAGCTAATAATATCACGTAATATTACATATTTTTTTAAAACTCAATATAACAATCCATAGTCAGTAAGTAAATATACAAACTGCTCGTTGGCTTAGTTGGGTGAGCGTTCGCCTTCTAAGCACGGGTATCGGGTTCGATTCCTGGCGGGAACACAAGTTTTTACCCCAAGGAAAATTTGTGTTCTGGTTGTGATTGTGAGTGTGAAGTGAATGTTTCCAGCACCCACGAAACAAGTCATCGAACTTAATGTGGGGCTGTGAGTGTGAAAGCGTTTATGTTTTAATTATATGTACTCACAGCCACAGCTTTCAATCTGACGAAAAATACTCCAGCGTTGAAGAACATTCGCTCGTCTACTGTGGCGCGGGTGTGTGTGTCACCAGGGTAAAGGCGATCACGGTGTTCACCGCCATACCTTTCCAGAAGATACTTCATTATGGCGTGACTGAAACAAGATTTAATAGGTCTAGGTATGCCAATAATTTAAACGTAAGCAAAGCTTAAAAAAAACAATTTCACCGCTTATATTTTGGTTTTGGCTTGATCGATTTCGATAATATTTTTTTTTTTGGGACCACCTCTGAAGTGTAATCTACCAAACAAAAAAAGAATTTGAGAATCGGTCCGCAAATGGGAGAGAAATCGGTGAACATACAAAAAAAATACATACAGTCGAACATAGTATCCCCTCCTTTTTTGAAGCCGGTAAAAAACCATGATAATTACTGCTACAAAATAATACAAGAACAAGAGTGAATAGGTATGATAATAATATGGTATCCATACCCCCAGTTCGCTCAAAGCGTTTCACTTCTACTTTTATCATCCGTACTGCGCAGGAGTGGAACTCATTGCCATCGTCTTTGTTCCCCGAACGGTATTGGAGTCTTCAAGTCAAGAGTGAATAGGTATAACACGCAGCTGATATACTGCGTCCTTCTCTATCGCATCACATAGTACGCGCAATGCTTCTCTCTCGCATATCTTAAACTTGCTCCGATTTTCGGATTTCAAAGACGAGCTACCATTATTCATGAACAGATTTTCAAAGGCAACCCTATTACTGAATTCGCAATGAAATTTCCTTCATCCCTACTAATATTATAACCTACTATAAACCTACTAATATTATAAATGCAAAAGTAACTCTGTCTGTCTGTCTGTTACGCTTTCACGCCTAAACCACTGAACCGATTTTGATGAAATTTGGTACAGATATAGACTAGAGCTTGGGAAAGGACATAGGGTACTTTTTATCCCGGAATTCCCGCGGGTCCAGGACTGACGCGGGTAAAACCGCGGGACGCAGCTAGTTTTGATATAATTTTAAAGCGGAAAGGAGATGAGCGCAAGGACTACTATAATAAACTACCTGTTTGCTCACGGCAACTAGGTAGTAGGAGCCAGAAAAAGGTAGGCAACCTAGCTTTTGAATGTAGTTTACATTGTATCTATACTTTTCATTAAAGGATAATTTTTTTGGTAAGCAAGTCAGAGAAATTAGAAAAAAAGAAAAACAACATTTTTCTTAATTATATTCTTGACCATATTTTTTTCGGCAACCCTATTGGTTCTGCAACACATTCTTTTCGCTAAAATATATTTTCATTCGGTAAACAAATGGGTGAAGGTCGATACTTGGGATCTTAGACTATTTGGTAGGTATGAACAAACAAACAAACGCATTCACACTTACAGCCCCTCACTAAATTCCGGTATTATAGAGTTTAATTTGAAAATAGTACCTCTCGGACACAACAAAATCTCCATCTTTTAACATCGGTATGGTCCCCATGGGGTTCATCTGAAAAAAACCGATGTGAAAATAAATGACCAATGTCGTTAGTATTAGAGTAAACACTTTAATAACATATGTAGACATAATATTAAGTTAGATCTGTTTTGCACAAGCGTGAACTCGGCGAGGCGGCTGCTTAGTAGCGACTTCTTTGATAATTAGACTCGATTGTTTAAATTATTTACAATATTCTGATTATTGTCTTCATTTGGATGTATACTTACTCAATTTTAAAATTTTGTTACGTCTTTTCTATTTTTTCTTTGTGTAACGATGCGTTAATGTCGTGTTTGCGTTAATTAGTAAAATATATTGTTTCTATCCGTGAGGACCATTAATTGGCTTCGGCTGTTGGTCTTCCTTGTAAATAAATAAATAAAAATAAATTATTAAAGTAAGTCTGGCTCCACATGTTGGCCTCAGCGACGGCAATTCACCAATGCATGGATAAACTTTTTGCATTACAGGTAAATAAATAAAAAAACTTGAGAGGTGTCAAGGGACACCCGGATGGAACGAAGTTCAATTTCCGTCTAGCCCCCTTTCGCAACGCGCAATTAGGAACTTTTTTTCCAAACCAACATCACGCGGTGTTCCCAGATGGTCACCCATCCAAGTACTCACCGCGCCCGACGTTGCTTAACTTCGGTGATCGGACGAGAACGTGGTATGGCTTACAACTATAGCAAAAAGTGTCGTTACAACTTTTGGTCTGAATTTTTTTCCGTCTAGCCCCCTTTCGCAACGCGCGATAAGGAACTTTCGTTCCAATAAAAAAATAATTAGAAAATCCTAATAATATATTAATTTTAAAGAAATACGCGCCATAGCCCAGTCACTTTAGCATAATAAGTTACTTGTTAAAAACTTTTTTAAAGACAAACTTTTATAAGTCCGCCATATTGGATTTAAAGTGACGTCACTTTATTTATCGAGTTATTCTCAGCAAGCCCTTTCATTTGATACCCATATTGTAGGAGTGCATTAAAAATTACTTGTCCGCCATTTTGTGTGTTCCGCCATGTTGGAATGACGTCACACAGCTAACTATGCATTGGTGCCGATTCTGTTGTCCAGAATTAGACTAAACTAGCCTAAAATTAGTTTTAATCCTGCTTTAGTCCGAAACCTATTCAGAAAATGCAAGATTAGACTAAAATTAAGTTTGACAGGACTAAGTTTGTTTAGTTACTCTATTTAGTGAAAATGACCAAATTCTTATTCTGATGTACATGTTTTACGTCAAATTAAGACTAAAAATAGAAATTTTAAACTCAAATTAGTCTGTATGAAAAAGGTCTGGATTATTTTTAATGTGATCTTATACTTGAAAGAATAACACGTGCAATTAATGAAGCAAATACTGACCTACAAAGTCTATAATGGAGGAATATGTGATTGCGGCTTTTGTGAATACAATTCAATTTGGTTGCTGTCAAAATCAATTTTAGTCCTGTCATTTCAACTTTTAAATTAAGTTCAACGTAAAATCAGAATAGCGTTTAGGTATTCTTTGACTAAAATTAGTTTATTTTTAGTTTAGTTTAGGTTAGTTCGGTACTCAACAGAATTAGCACCAATGTCATCCAAACTAAACGTGAATACAAAATTTCAGCTCAATCGGTTAAAGATATCTGCTTCAAAATTGAGTTGCTAGATTCCACCCGAACAAACATACACATATTATGCAAGCTAAATAAAAGCTTGTAAAAAAGGGATCAACCTCGGATATAATAAGCTGAATTTTCGTTTACCTATCCCTTCATTTTGGCTTTGTAAAAGTCGTCTAAAAGGTCTTATAAAATCTCGTGTCTGCGTCGTATGTTAATCAAGGTTAAAGGTAAAAAAAGGGTATAATTTAGACGGCCACCAAAAATTCTAAACGGTTACCAATATATGGATAAATGGTCACCAAATTACGTTTCCTAAAATAAAATTTCCTGTGATAGAACCGAATCAGATAACAGTAGGTTAAGGTTATTTTTTTTTTAATAATTAATACTAAAATATTTATAATACGAAAAAATTTATTTATTTCATAACGTAATTTGGTGACCATTTATCCATTTTGGTAACTGTTTAGAATTTTTTTTGGTAGTAAAATAGGTACTTATTTTGGCGGTGTTTAAACACAAGCCGAAAAAAAAAACAGTTTTTCACTAGTCTGGGTATCTGTTGCTCCAATGATTTTAACATCTATTATAAAATTTTTGAGCATAATTTTATTTGAAACAATTTTCATGCGCTTGAGCACAAAAACGATTGAGCGTTTTTGCTATAGAGGGCAAGAGAAGGAAATAATTTCTAGAGCGTACAGCTCCCACGGTCGCATCGTGGCTTTCCCTACGTATCCGGCATGGACATGGATATTCTAGTCTTACTTTGATGAATACTTTCAATTAGTTGTGTAGAAGGGAATCAAAAGTACCCACGGGCCACGGCACAACCAGTCGAGCATAGTAGCTGTGCCTTGGGTCTGGAAGGTTTGAATACCTACTTTCAAATAGTCAGGAGACTTATGCTCCATCTTCCTCCAGTCTGGTTCCGTGCAGTCCAACTGAATGCCCAACAAGTCCGCCAACATCATCACCGAGCAAGCTGGCGGACTGGCCGACAGCTTGTATAGGAGAGGGCGTGACATGGCTGGAAATAACTCTACTATGTAACACGAGATTTTCCAATATAAAGAGACAAAGAAAAACGATAGAAGAATGTGATTTCTTCTATTCTAGGTATATACAACTACTATAATATAAATAATATAGTCGTTTATTTCCATGGACCTATCAAATCTCCGTCACTTGTTGCTAAGTACATACATAAAAACAATTGATACATTTTTGATTGAGCTGAGAGGTCTCAAATGTTAACTCGAAAGTTAAGCAATTTGTCCATCCGTCAGTCTGTCAAAGGGTTTCAAAATTTCTTTCACAATATGTAAAGCCATGGTCCAAAGCCAATAATGGTGGTTATAATGGTACCATTATAAATAGAAGTCTATTCGACAAGCAAGCAACCTTTCTATATTAATACTAGCGATCCGCCCGGCTTCGCCCGGGTGTGATAAATGAAGAACCGCTAGACCGATTTTGTGCAAGCTTCACATAAACCATCTACTAAATAGTCCGAACAAAGCCTTAACATTTGGTTTGGATAGGTGAGCCCGTTCTTGAGTTATAAAATTACAACGAAAAGTGGCATTGATTTTTATATATATATAGATAAAGTACCAGGATGACCGAGCTTTGCTCGATAGAACGACGTTTACTAAAAATGAAACCTAGCTAGATCGATTTATCGCCCCCGAAACCCGCTGCATACTAAATTTCATGAAAATCGTTGGAGCCGTTTCCGAGATTCAGATATATATTCAAGAATTGCTCGTTTAAAGGTATTAGATATAAATTAATTCAAATATCATTAAAAACTCACCTGAATTGATTCCTAGTATACTAACAACCAACAAGATAAGATGATAAAAGAGAAGGGGTTCGTTATCGATAGATAAATGACTGAACAGTTTATTTATCGTTTTTATTTATTTATCATAGATGGAAATCTTATATTAAATTTGTACAAATAAATTAATAAACTTAGCGCATGCTCAGCATTTGATTCCACATGCGCGTCTGCCTTTTAAGCAGCGGTTATCGGGTTCGATTCCTGGTGAGAACACGGAAATTTTCTCAGGACTTTTTTTTTTGGTTGTGATTGTGTGTGATATGTTTCCTATGCCCACAATACAAGTATTCGAATTTGAGGTTGTAAGTGTGAAAGCGTTTGTTTATTACATATTTAGATTAAATAAAAAAATAAAAGTAGTTCTAACTTATTGTTTAGAATACGCGCTGTTAAAATACAGTTTTAGGAGTAGTACGGGAGCCTATGGATTCTTTTTTTTTTTAATTCATGATAGGCAAGCATTTGACCACTATCCCACGTGATGGAAGTGACGATGCGGTCGAAGATGGGTCATGCTTGCCTAGAAGGTACCTATTCACTTTAGACTTGAAGACACCCAGATTGTACCGTTCAGGGAACAAAGACGCGGGCAATGAGTTGCACTCCTTCGCTGTACGGATGATAAACGTATAATCGAAACGCTTCGAGAGAACTGGAGGTATGTCAACTATAATTGGATGACGTTTGACAGTTTGTCTCGTTGTTTGACGGTAAAAAAGGCGTAGAGGAATTATATAATTATCATGTAACTACTAAGCACGATCTCCAAAATGTAAGCGATAGAATACCGATAGGCTTGCGTCGGTACCTTACGTCGGTGGCCGAGACTTTGCAATTTGGACTCAACTAGCTTTAGTAAGCCCAATATAAGGACTTTTCTTTATTAAAACCACGGACTTGAAAGAAATACGGACATAGCCGTGTCCGTATGTGCATGTATATTACTGCAAATTGCACACAACTAAACAATTACCAGGTGTATGATCGCCGATTGTCGGACCTTTGGTGTATTTGTGTGAGTGTAGCGTTACAAGCGAAATTTGTAGAACCTAGGGGCGCTTCACCCGTTTTGTATGTGACATTACGTCCGTGATGAAAACAGGCAATCTATATATATATAACTCAAAGGTGACTGACTGACTGACATAGTGATCTATCAACGCACAGTCCAAACCAATGGACGGATCGGGCTGAAATTTGGCATGCAGGTACATGTTATGACGTAGGCATCCGCTAAGAAAGGATTTTGATTAATTCTACCCCCAAGGGGATAAAATAGGGGATGAAAGTTTGTATGAAACTTTGTCAATTTTAAAATAATACTTCTTAACGCGAGCGAAGCCGCGGGCGAAAGCTAGTATAATATATACTAGCTGGGCTCCAGGCCCCAATAAAAACTATATAAACACAGAACTGCCCGTTGTGGTTTAGTTGTGTGAGCGTTCGCCTTCTAATCATAGTCATACTTAGTTTTAAGTTAAGATATTTTAATTCTTGTATTAAGAAGTTAAGTTTTTAATTTTAATTTAATGTTTAAAAACTTGTTTTCATTTAATTTAATATTTAAAAGATAAGTATTTTTTGTTACATGACATAAATATGTATAATTAAGTTTGCAATACCCTACCCGGGTCTATATTCCATTATGTAATATAGTGCAATAAATAAATAAATAAATAAATAAATCAGGGGTATCGGGTTCGATTCCCGGCGAGAACACAAGCTTTCTCCCCAAGGAAAATTTGTGTTTCTGGTTCTGGTTGTGATTGTGTGTGTGATGTGAATGTTTCCGGCGGCGGGGTTGTGAGTGTGAAATCGTTTATGTTTACAGTATGTGTTGAACCAGGGTGTCAACTACCTCCATAACAAATTTCATTAAAATTGATCCTTTGAGAGTGAAGAAGTAACAAACACACTCGCTAAATTTCGCTTTTATAACATTAGTGTGATGTAATTGATCCAGCGAGAATGGCTAAGCTTTCTTTAGGTTCCTTTGCTTATTTTTCTCCCAGAACGCATTCAACAGTTTGCCGAAGTACAATACGCCCTCCTTATTGACAGTCTTAAAGCATTTCTCCTCTTCTAGTCGTGCAATCCAGTCGGTGCATCGAGGAAATCTGAAATTAAAAAAAACATGTATAAGTAAAAAACGCTTTCATACCCACAAGCCCACGCTTAATTCGAAGATTTGTATCGTTGGTGCCGGAAACATCCACATCACAGACAATTACAGGCTGAACCAGAAAAACAAATTTCCCTTGGAGAGAAAACTGTTCCTACAGAGAATTGTCTCTATACCCGATCAGAAGCCAACCAACTACCCCAGCGGGCAATTCATAACAAAAACACACACAAATGGTACTTTTCTTTAGTATATTAATAAATACAACGTTAAAGATATACCACTGCTAGAACTCGGTTCAGATGTTGCGTGACTGCAACGCAGTGGCAGTTGCCCCGGCGGAGAGGTCAGCTAAAGTCAGTCAATGCATCACATTACAAATAAGTAAAACTTACTTGTCTTTGTCCACTTTATGCATGACCTGCAACGCAGTGGCAGTTGCCCCGACGGAAAGGTCAGGTACCGTCAGTCAATGCATCACATTACGAATAAGTCAAACTTACTTGTCTTTGTTCACTTTATGCATGACCTGCAACGCAGTGGCAGTTGCCCCAGCGGAGAGGTCAGGTACCGTCAGTCAATGCATCACATTACGAATAAGTCAAACTTACTTGTCTTTGTCCACTTTATGCATGACCTGCAACGCAGTGGCAGTTACCCACCCTAGCGGAGAGGTCAGCTAACGTCAGTCAATGCATCACATTACGAATAAGTCAAACTTACTTGTCTTTGTCCACTTTATGCATGACCTGCAACGCAGTGGCAGTTGCCCCAGCGGAGGGGTCAGCTTACGTCAGTCAATGCATCACATTACGAAAAAGTCAAACTTACTTGTCTTTGTCCACTTTATGCATGACCTGCAATGCAGTGGCAGTTGCCCCGGCGGAGAGGTCAGCTAACGTCAGTCGGTCGGCCGCGATGTAAGGCCGGCTCTGCAGATACGCGTCTATGATGGAATACCCGTTGTCGATGGCTTTTTTGTGTGAAGCTGTTGGCGCTTCGAGGTTTGACTGAAGAGTTCCCGACTGAAATTAAAATATTATCATCAGGGTACATAACTCAAATACCAGAAAGCTATCAGACACTCTCGCCTTATTCTACTAACCTTAGATCAGAAGATGTTATCCTACTATAATATAATAAATCCGAAAGTTTGTGTGTGTGTGAATGTTTGTTACCACGTACTTCCGTAAATATAACCAAACCAATTTTGATGAGATTTGAAATGTAGATAGTATAGGTTCTGGGATAACACATATAAGCAAATCTTATTTTGAAAAATCAACCCCTTAAAGGGTTAAACAGGGTGGTAATCAATTTTAAGCGGGCGAAGCCTTGGGGCGCTGCTAGTATTCTATACAATCTATCCTATCCTACTAATATTATAAATGCCAAAGTTTGTTACCACGTATCTCCGTAACAAATAAACCGATTTTGATAAAATTTTGAATGTAGATAGTTTAGGTTCTGGAATAACACATAGGCTACCTTTTAACTTCATTAATGCGGGCGAAGCCGCGGGGTACGGCTAGTAGTTAATAATTATTTAAACAACACTGTCCGTTCGTTGCGAACGGCATTGGTTCGGTGCGTCGCGTATATGCATTTTTTTTTTTACCTATTCACACTCACAGCCCCACACTAAGTTCAAAGACTTGTATCGTGGGTGCCGGAAACATTCACATCACACACACACTACACCCAGAACCAGAAGCACAAAAACTATGTTTGCAACTAAAAAACGAAAGGAACAGTTGGCGCGGTAGGCAAGTCTCAGCTCTCTGTGCCGTGGGTCCAAGGTTCGATTCCTGGCAGAAGCATAATTTTCCTTCCCAAGGGAGATTTGTGCTTCTGGTTCTGAATGTGATTGTGTGTGATATGTAAATGTTTCCGGCACCCACGATAAAAGTATTTGAACTTAGTGTGAAAGCGTTTGTTTGTTTTATTTGTTTGGAACACAAAAAAATAAAGCCTAGCGATAAAAAAAAAAACTGCCCATTGGTCCGTTAGGTGTGCCCGGCGGGATTCGGGTTCGACTCCCAATGTAAATGATGAAACAAGTTTTCACCCCAAGGGAAATTTGTGCTTCTAGTCCTGGTTGTGATAGTGTGTGTCATTTATGTTTCCGGCAAGCACTACACTAGTCATCGAATTTAGTGTGGGGCTGTGAGTGTGAAATTGTTTAAATATCGATAATTTGGTGAAAATATCGATAAATCTACAACTATTGTTAAGTATTTTAGCGAACGTTTAGATCCCAAATTGTATTATAAAAATGAAAATATAAACACTTTCACACTCACAGCCCCACCCTAATTTCCTTATCTTATGGGTCCCGAAAACATTCGTATCACACTCATCCACAACCAGAACAAGAAACAGAATTTCCCTTGGGGAGAAAACTTGTGTTCCTACAGAGAATCGAACCCGATACCCGCTGCTTTAAAGGCGAACGCGCACCCAACAAAGGCAACAGTTATTTTAACTATCTTACCCCAACGTCCCTAAGCGAGGTAAACAGTACTCCAGCTGTGAAGAACATACATTGGTCGACGAGGGCGCGCGTTCGTATCTCGGCTGGGTAGAGCCTGTCTTTGTGATCTGCGCCGTACGTTTCTAATAGGTACTTCAAAATGGCGTTGCTGAAATTAAAAGTAGTATTTATTAGCTACGGCTCGCAACTGGATAGAAATAATTACGCAAGCCAAGCTTAAAAAAACCGACTTCACCGCTTTATCTTTGGAACCTTGATCAGATTTAATGTATAAACACGCATTATTGACTACAACTCAAAAACTAGAGATCAAATCTGGATCAAATTTCAATGAGACCACATGGAAAGCACCAGCTTTCGAATAAAAAAAAGAATCATCAAAATCGGCTCACAACGAAAGAAGTTATGAGGTAACTTTGAAGTCGGTTAAACAGGATCATCGTCAAAGTAGTCTATTAAATAGGCATTATTGACGATATTTGAAGAACTACTAATCAGATTTTCATTAAACTTAAAAGGGACCAATTAGAAAGCAACATCTTTCTAACTAAAAAAAAATTCGAAATCGGCTCACGTGGAGAGAAGTTATGAAGTAACACAAATAAAAAAAATAAAAAGAATCCGTCGACTTTAGTACCTCCTCCTTTTTTGGGAAGTCGGTAAAAATAGTAGTCTGTAAAGTCGGTTTACGGACGATAATTTTACGTGATACATCATAAGACAACGGCCGATCGTGCCTCTCTATCGCTTGTTCCACGCTCTCGCTTTCACGCTCAGGCTCAGTCAGAACGTGACACTTTTTCGGGCGTGCCGGTGTTCATCGATTTATAAGACGTTATCACGTCAAAAGTAGCTATCTAGAAGGGCAGTATTTGGGGACTACCGATAGAAGTGAAATGTTTATTAAATGAAATTGTGAGGTATAGACACTTAAAATAACCATTATAAGTTGATCCCCGATCGTTAGCAATATGTATCGCGCGTAGAGCTCAACAAATATTGGCCGTTTGGTGACGATGACGCGAGTTCCATGATTTTTGTTCACCCAAAAAGTGCTCGACACGCCTAAAGAAGGTTACACTTTAAAAAATCTATGTTGGAAAATAAAAATCTAGTATGCCACCACAGTCACTGTTTTTAGACCTATTTTGTCCCGGGGTCTATCTCAAAAACGGCTTCACATAATGTTTAAACTTACGTTTAATTACCGTTACATCAAACACAGAAATTTAACTATTATTTTGAAGAAAAAAAATTATTACAATTAACCTTAAAAGTTATTCTCTACCAAGCAAAATGTAGGTACGAGATCTCAGTTCGGCGCGAACCACTTGTTTTTTTTATTAATTATGCTCCAAAACACAAGACTGATCTCGTTAGGTGGAACGGGCAGTCAACTACTTATTTTGGCTGTGCCCTGCGGCTTCGCCCGCATTATTCTGGACACAATTTCGCTTATATCCTCCCAGATTACACACAACCCCCATACTAAATATGATCCAAATCGGTCCAGCTATTGCAGAAAACATTTACACGCACATGCAAACTGTATCCCGATGACACGGGCAAAGCCGGGAAGCACAGGCCACTGCTAATTAGAAAAAATGTGGTTTAACTTTACCTTTCTGAGATAACAAAATCGCCATCCTCAAGAACAGGCACCGTACCCATTGGATTCAACTGAAATGCAATCAAATCTTGTTAATCAACTTCAAAAAAAGGAAGAAGTTCTCGATTCAACTGTATTTTCAACCGACTTCAAAAAAGGAGGTTCTCAATTCGACTGTATGTTTTTTTTTCTTTTTTGTATATATGTTACTCCGTGATCATGGTGCTTGCAACAGTGCCGAAATATCGGAAACTCAAAACAAATGAAATACATGGTAAATATCCCGTTATTGATACAAACATTTAAAGTGAAAGTGACCATGGTAGCTTAAAAACTTATACCTTTGTATATTACCTCAGAACTTAACTAAACTACCGATTTCATTATTCTTTTTTTATTTGAAAAAGCCCCTCATTAAGTTCGATGACTTGTGTCGTGAGTGCCGGAAACATTTACATATCACACACACAATAACACCCCGTACCAGAAGCACAAATCTCCCGGGGAAGAAAAATTGTGCTCCTGCCAGGAACCGAACCCAGGACCCACGACGCAGAGGTCAGATATATGCCCGTGCCATTTGGGACATCAAATATCTTTAGGGTCCTATGCTCCATCTTCAGTACGCATATGACGTCTTCTACACACCCGGGAGAGGGCCAGAGGGAGAAAGCAATACCACTGTTAGCTTTCTTTTCTATAAGCTCCGGGTCCTGTGCTCCATTATCAGTATATCGACGTCTTTCAAACCGGGCGGGGGCTAGAGCAAGAAGGCAATACCACTGTGAACTGACTTTGTCAAACTCTGGAATTTTGCGTCTCCATCATCAGAATTTTGACGACATCGTCAGATCATGGATTAGAGCGAGAAGATAACACCACTGTGTACTCACTTTCTTAAACGCTTGGTTACACTCCATCATCAGTAAATTGATATCTGTTTTAGACAGGTAAGGTTAGAGAGGGCTAGAGCGAAAAGGCAATATCACTGTCAACTTACTTTTTTAAACTCCGGCGTCTTGTGCTCCATCTTCAGTATATTGACCTCTCTGAGCTCCAGCTTCAAATCGAGGATATCAGCAAGCATCATCACTGCGCGGGCTGGCGGGCTCGCGATCGCCCTGTGGAGGACTAGACGCGACATCTTCTCTGGAACATTTGTGTAGCGGCACAAAATGTAGAATTGAAGTACAGAAAGAACCCTCGGCACACTGTGCGTGGACTTCCACCGCGCCGATCAAGGCTCAGGTAAAATCAAAGTGTCAGTTTGATACGGGACGCCTCTAACACAAGCTTTCAGTGAAACAAGTCTACGCGTGTATGAGATCGGTCACTAGGTTCGTTGTATGACGATTTGCAAAATTTGTTTGGAGTGTCACAAGGTCTGTATGGGGTATGACAGCAGCAGGATTTTTTTAATCAACTGAATGAGAAAGGAGATTCTCTGCATTTCTTTTTTCCTTACCTACTCAAGAGGCTCCGACGTGCGTGATCCAATCTAGATGTTCATCTTTAAGAGGGTATAATTGTTGGTAGATATTTGTACCTACAGAATATCTACCAACAATTATATACAGGTATGATATTTTATTGACTATACAAAGTTAGTGACTATACAATAACTTTTATGCAACTTTAGGATTTTTTTATTTAGTTATAGTCGCGCTAGGCCATACACATACGTACGAAATTAATACAAGTGCTTTTCCTACCAGTCTAGTATCCCCTTTATTAGCTAAAAATTTAATATGATTCAAACGTCTGTGTGTCAAATGTATAAAAACTTTGGTAGAAGGAAGTAGGTATATTTTTAAACTAAAAGATAACTAAATAAAATAAAATATTCTCACCTTATTTTTCCTATTTTTTCTCCTTCGGTATTAGCATAGCTTGGATACCAATCTAACAATACACGGTCAGTGCCTGCTAACACACTAATATGCACTTTGAACGAATTATCTTTGTTTCGATCTGAGATAAAACCGCTATAAAGTTTTATCAGAACTGTTCGTTTAAACAAACACTACTTATAAAGATTGACATAATAAAGTATCAAACAAAATAGTAGTTAACCTAAAAACACAAGGCGACCTTGAACTTTGAGATTGAATGAACGTAGCCGCGCTATATCTTGGCGCCATTTTTAAAAACGCCAATTACACATTGAGAACTTATTGCATGGTAAAGACTAGAATTCGCCTATTTCATTCTTTTTAATTTTTTGTAAAAATTTACAATAGTCTAGGACAGGGGTCGGTAACCTTTTGAGTCGGAAGAGCCAAAAATTACAATTTACAAAATTTCATAGTTTTATAGAGCCACAATTTTTTTTCTTGCCAACAAAGATCCTTAATGCCACAGATCAATTAGCCAGAGTCTTTGCTTTATGCCAACAATAATACCTGCTGTACTATGAGTATCGTATAGAAACGCTATGCACGCGTTATACTATCTAATCATCCCATAATTTACTTGTTTCAACTGTATAAATGTACTTTTTTGCTATCTTTGAAGGATTGTTAATGGCTCGATAAAAATAGTGTCTAATCGCTGTTAATCGATTCAAAATGTTTTTTAAATAAATAATATTTGAGTATGGAACTAAAGAGCCGCAGCTTCACATCCAAAGAGCCGCATGTGGCTCGCGAGCCGCAGGTTCCCGACCCCTGGTCTAGGACGATATTTTTTTACAAAAATCTAAATGTTATATGTCACACAATGTTCATAGTATAACATAATTCTATTTTGGCTATATTATTGGAATATTTTTATTACCCATGTATAATTTGTACACGCTGTTGGATTATGAAATAAAAAAATAAAAAAATTTGCAAAGATATTCCATTTCTAGATACAAAAATATAATTTTCTAATATAAACTATAATATTATCTATACAGCAAAAGAGCTATACGAGTATATATTTAAATATAATGTAATTGTATACATAAGAATGTATACATTTACATTACATATAAATATATACAATATGATTTCATTTCGAAACAAAAATATAAATTGATCAGAAAATGTATATATAATAGGTGTAAGTAGTAATAATAATTACACAAGTTACAATTTCTTTTTTTTTAAATATATATTTTACTTATCATTCAGTAATATTTACACTTAAAATATGCTTCAATTTTAACCATAATTAGGCAGCTAACAGAATAATCAATATTCTAAGATCCATCTGAAGATGACGGCAGGAACTCGCTTACAATTTTAATTATTTTTTGGACATCATCTTCCGACAGCCTTTCTTCACTTTCTTGAACTATCTGAAACATAAATGTTCAAAGTTTAGACATTTAGAATTAGAATTTACTAGAGTAAACTCAATCACATACGCCGATGACTTGGCAATAACGATCTCTGGATTATTCTAGGTAATCTGCGAGTAGATGCAGAGTGCTTCGGGTGGTTAAGAAATGGTGCGAAAAACAGTCTAGCGATAAATCCCCATGATGAAAATTGTACTACTTACCTGGAAGACAGTGTTAATGCACAAAATTACCCTTATAGCCTTTAGCAAAGTAAAATATTTTGGTATAAGATTAGACAACAAACATTTGTGGAGAAAACACATAGTTCACATATCGGAATTAGGGCAAAACTCAAATGGAATCCTCAAATCCAATCCGTAAAAGAGGGAAGTGCAGAATTATAATATGCTTTTTTCAATTCTTATTGACCCTTTTGCTCCTGAATATCTGAAACATGAGTTCTGCTTCTTAGAGGACACACATATGGACTATACTTTCATCTGATACAATGCTTTTAGCTTTTCCGGCTCATAGGACTTATTTCCTTGAATGATCATGGCTTTGGAATGATCTCCCAACCGATATTAAAAAATCACCTTCAAAAGCTTCTTTCAAAAAGCACGTTAAATGATTACAACGCCTCATGATATTGACAAACTTCTCTAAGCAGTTATTAGTATATATATGTATATATATGTATATATATATATTTTTAGATATGTATGTATCTATAATCTTAATTCATATTTAAGTACTGTTGTTATTATCATACATATATTATCTTTATCCCTGATTGATGCATGCCTCATGTCATTTCATTTCTAGCGGTGGTTGACTGGTAGTGAATGTTTTTAGCATTAAGTCCCCCTTTTGTACCCTATTATTGTGCAATAAAGTATTAAGAATATTTCTGACATGAAGGAATTATATTTGTTTTTTTTTTGTTATAGATACTAAGCTGGCTTTTAACCACAATCTCACCTGATGGAAAGCGATGATGCGATCTAAGATGGATCATGCTTGCCTAGAAGATACCTGTTCACTTGAGGTTTAAAGACTCCTAGATTGTACTTATTGGGAAAAACAGACTCGGGCAAAGAGTTCCATTCCTTAGCAGTATGCAGCAAAACACTTCTTACGCACCCACACCGATATCGAAAATAAAAAAAAAATTACTTCAAGCCTTACCCTCACATTGAATATGAATAAGAACACTTCTCACCAGCTGTATTTCCAGTTCCGTTCTTGGCGGGTTGTTGACCATCATTAGCTTTTCCGTTTTGGTTAACTTGAATTCCTTCATAGCTTCTAGAAATTTCTGTATTAATTCAGCAGTCTGATTTTTGCAGTCCGTCTCTTGTAAAAAGTGCACTGTCTATAATAATAATAATAACATATTAGTAAGGTTAGCTATGCCCATGCATTTGTCTGTTTTAAGATGATATGCAAATTTTTTGCTGCTAAAAACAAGCTGTTTTCAGTATTTGACAAACATTGTATTTTAGGAATCCTACTAATATTAATAATCCGAAAATTTTTGTGTGTGTAAGTATGTTTGTTCCCTCTTCATGCTTTAACGGCTGAACGGATTTGGATGAAATTTGTATGTACATAGATTATACCTAGGATTAACACATAGGCTACTTTTTAACTTATAAATAGCAGGCGAAGCCGTAGGGCACGGCTAGTGTATTGTAAAGACCAGTTTATTCAAAACTTTGCAAAAACTAGGGCAGCACACAACTTCCTTAGTAACAGAGCAGTCTAACTACCAGAAGTTGTGTCAGCCAGTCAACAAATGCCTTTAAGAACAAGCTAGATAATTGGCTATCCACAAATATAAAATCACTTCTGCAATCCTTCAAACTTCAATACAAGACTACAATAAAGTAGACATAGCAGCACCACGCTGCTTGTTCATAAACAAATAATGATAATACACAGCAAATACTATATTGTAACAACTGAGGATGTAAACTAAATATGTAAAAGTCGTAACGTGAGTGGTGAAATTTTCTCAATAGAGCTCTTTTCACATATATTGATAAGTAAAGATATCTCATTCCTAAATGATGATGGATTATAAAAATAAACATAACACTTTCACACTCACAGTTATTCCACTCATTAAGTGCTCCTGCCAGGATTTAAACCCAGGACTGAAGAAAGCCAGAACCCACTGCGGCAATCAGGTTGTCACATATTACAACAATACATAATTGGTGTTAAACTTAGAGTGTGCTGCAAGTGTGAAAGAGTTTTATGTTTATTATTAGTTTTACTTTTTAGTTTGTAATTCGGCTGCTATCAAATATTTTTTCGACCGTCTTCACAAAAAAGGAGGAGGTACTCAAGTCGACTGTATTTTTTTTTATGTGTGTTACCTCATAACTTCATTCCACTTGAACCAAATTGGTCCCATTTAAATTTGATCAAGATCTGATCAGTAGGTCTTGAAATATTGACAATCTAATCTGATCAACGTTTCGGAGATAAAACAGTGAAGTCGGTTTTTTTAAGCTTTGCTTGCATTTAGCCAGTGTCAAGTTAGAAAATATTTATAGTGTATTACATATTATATCATAATAGAAGTCCTAGTCACAAGTCACAGTCAAAGTCAAGTAAAAGAGTCAAGGTCCAGTCATAGTCAAGTCACGAAGTGGTAGAAACTTTACTAGAACTTTTATTACCTCATAAGTGACAGTAGCTAGGGAGCCTTCACGCTTGTTCTTTTTGTTTGTACTATCCTTAAGCTCCTGTAGTATCAACATCACTTCATAGTTGCATAAGAAAGCCGCATTGGTGTTAATACTGAAACAAAGTCAACCACTAATGTTATTTTTCTATGCTAATTATTCTTATTCAATGCAGGGGTAGTAAGGCCTGCACTGATGTCCTGCTTGGGGGTGTATTATGCACTTCCCCCTGCCAGGAACTACCCCATCTTCCCCAGCCCCTTAAAATAATGGAGTGTGGTTTTAGGGTGCTGGCATAACTGATCCAGTGATGAAGCTGTTGCATTTAATTTCTGCGAGTCTTTCGGTTTTATGGAATGTTGCTCTAGGATTTCAGTGTTGGTTCTAATTTCTTCAGTGACAGTGCACTGAGCTATTACTTGTATGCTGCTATTTCATGATACATTTATGTATATGTTACAGATTAACATATCTGTATAAACAAAACAAACGCTTTCACACTCACAGCCCCACACTAAGTTCAAAGACTTGTATTGTGGGTGCCGGAAACATTCATATCACACAAACATTACACCCAGAACCAGAAGGACAAATATCCCTTGGGAAGGAATTTGTGCTCCTGCCGGGAATCGAACCCAGGACCCACGGAGCAGAGGGCGGACACCTGTCCACTGCGCCAACTGGGTCGTCAAAAGGATTATCAAACCTTGTAGTAGCGCTGATGGTCTATGCAAGTCCACCTTTACAATACCAGTGCCAGTAATTCAAAGCAACATAAGCGAAAACATTAGTGTATTTCAATTTTAAGGGCAATGTTTCCAGTGAATTACAGAGAATAAAAACAAACATCAGCATGACCAAATTTTCAACCAACTTCAAAAAAGGAGGTTCTCAATTCGACTCTATGTTTTTTTTTGTATATATGTTACGTGATGTCTCCACTAATTATGAATTAGTTTTGATGATTTTTTTTTTGTTTGGTAGAGTATACTTCAGAGGTGGTCCCATATAAATTTTATAAAGAAATCGGTCAACTAAAAATGAAATATAAGCAATAAAGTCCTTTTAAGCTTTGCTTGCGTTTCAATCATTAACATTGAACTGTTACAGTGAAATGTTACCATCAATCAGGGTAAGCCTCACCATCAGTGAGTCACTATATAGTCCCTTAATTATTATTATTACTATTGTTGTTTAAACACTAGCATCATCAAGCTGATACGTGTCATATCACTTTAGGGCACTTTTTAAATGTTTATCAAGTCTATATTAAAATCAGTTGACTGAAGGAATACTAACCACTGTATCTGGTAGCATATTCCACACTCTTATTATTTGATTCGGCGGGAAGTAATTTTAACATTATTAAATTTAATTAAAAAATCACTTTTCAGTCCTAGTAGGCAGAACTGTGATTCAATTCTGCCGACTTATCAAAGTTTAATTCAAAGAATAAATACTTACGTTTCCATTTCAACTAGGACTGTTATCTTCAGCACTTAAAGGCAGCAAGTATTTCCAAACAAGGGTTATTGATTGGTTTTTGTACTGATTTTAAAACAGCTTGGTTTCTTCAATGATGTTGGATGTCGAACCAATCACAATACATTACATACGTTTCCACAAGCGTTCGTACTTACTACTTAGCACACATTAACAGCTGTTGATATTCTTATTATAAAATCTGTACGCCATAAAAAGTCTATTTCAAATGTACATATAAAAGTCTATTTCAAATGTTCAAATGTACGTAATTATAGTTACCATCATCATAGAGGAACTTTACTTTTATGACCATTAAACACAATAAAATGTACCTATTTTAATAAATAGATATTAGGAATTAAACGACGATACATTAGAGAAATAAGATATACATAATTTATAATCGACTGATCACATTTGTCTTCCATAATAATACTTATTTTCTAATGTTGTTAAATATTTGAATCATACATAAGAGTCCCTATATTGTACGACCAATAATGCACGGCCTGATAATGTACGGCCAATAATTCGCGACCAGTTTTCCATGGTATGGCTTCCAATTATCAGGTTGTGCAATACGGGCCGTACATTATTGGATGTGAAATATTAACACGGACCGATTTTGTACAGCCAATAATACGCAGCCAGTAAAGCGCAACCAATATTTGAATTCAATGTACACGAAATATCAGGCCGTGCAATACTGGCCGTACAATACAGGTCGGAAAATATTAGCACGGGCTGATAATGTACAGCCAATAATGCACGGCCGATAATTCATGTACAAACAAATGAAAAAGTCAAAGCCTCGTTTGGATGATCCAGTAATTTCCATAGATTATTAAAATGATAGAAATTCTTAACATACTTAGAGGGTTTAGTATAAATATGTAGTTTGTGGCAAAATGAAAAATAATAATAATCACTCAAACATGAAGAAAATGGGCGAGAAGGTTTCTATTTTTAATAAAAACGGGTTAATCAATAGATACGTATATTGTTTAAACAAGGGGATTAGCCTGCGAGTTTTAAATCTAAATCAAATGCCTAGTTGTGGTGTGTGAAAACCGGAAACTGGAACCTACAGTAACTTACTCATACAGTAAAATGGACGAACCATGATGTATGTCTGATAAATTCATGAAAAAGGTAGGTTAGTAGTAGAGGTAACCCTAATTGAATGCCCATCGCTTCGATATAAATCATTTTTTGTGATATTTCACAAAAATGATTCATATCGAAGCGATTTATGTTATTACGAGATAAATCAAGATCCGACTGTTTTTTTCATGATGTACCGTTACTGACAAACACTATATGACTATTTCATTACATGGTAGCCGACGGACGACTTAAGATCGTGGTGGATTTAATCACATTATCACACCAACCATCTCAAGAAATTCAAGCCCATGATGGGGTTTGATACTGAGACCACCCTTACTGGGGCTGGGTATACAAATTGAATAAGCATGATATCAGTTTTAAGCTAATGCGTGTCAACTTTTGATTAAGCATTTAATTTTGTTGGCCAAATTCTTACCAATCTGGCATAATAAAAGAATTCTACTTTATAAATATTCACTGAGGGAACCTTGTTACTTATTGCCTCATTGGTTTTTTATTCTTTTTCAGAATTTGTTTTCCACATGCAAAATCGTCAAGAAAGTTGCAGTACCCATCAACATGCTCATACCTGGCAATAAATAAAATTGATACAGAATATTTATTGTAGTTGTGTAAGGGAGGAAATTCATATGGGAAGAAATACTCAGAAGAAATTATTCTGTACAATAACATTATAAAGAGGTGTGTTTGTTTGTATAAGGTAATATATCATACTATTTAGTAACAGTTAGTGTTCATTGAAAAAGCGGCCAAGTAGTTAATTTTTTACCAACTTGTCTTACGAATATTTTGAATGAAAACTAACTATAATCCCAATATAACATAGTCTAGCTATTTATTTGTGAACTATCAGAATCAGATCGGCAGTTTCAGATAAGTGAATATAATGTATAACAAAAATGTTTACCTTCATTAATTTATAGTTCATTAATTTAACAAAAAAGTCTGTGACAGCATATATCTAGAAAGTGTATTTATCCCAGAGAATTTTTTACACTCACAGCACACACTATGTTCAGTGACTTGTGTCATGGGTGCCGGAAACATTCACATCACACATACAATCACAACCAGAACCAGAAACAAGTTTTCCTTGGGGAGTAAATTTCTTCTGTCCCTTCTGTCCCCGCTGGGAATCGAACCCAATACCCCTGCTTCGAAGGCAAACACTCACCCAACTAAGCCAATGGGCAGTTCAATAAAAAATACTTTTATTTGTTAAAAATCTGAAAATATAGCAGCTTCTGGTTTGTTGAATTTATGAGGCATTCTTTAGGTTTAGCTATTCCAAGATAAACAATAACTTTAAATACTCTAAAATAACATGAACTTTATAAAGTTAGTTCTCTAAAAATCCTCTGGAAATATTTACCCAGATGGAGCCTAAGACAAACATGGTGTAGGTTATATATTTAATCTACTTTATGTATTGACTTCTAATCTTATGCATGCATTGTTACATGCCACTACATAGTAAAAAAGAAAGTTCAGGTTTCAGGTCTCCGCCCTCTGCGCCGTGGGTCCTGGGTTCGATTCCCGGCAGCAGCAGCACAAATTCCTTCCCAAGGGATATTTGTGCTTCTGGTTCTGGGTGTAATGTGTGTGTGATGTGAATGTTTCCGGCACCCACGATACAAGTCTTTGAACTTAGTGTGGGGCTGTGAGTGTGAATGCGTTTGTTTGTTTGTTTGTCTAACACCAATACATATACTCTATTTATGAGAAATATTATTATTTCATTTCAGATTGCAGAGATATTATTTGCTGTAACTTGGACTAGTGAAATCAACAGCTATATCAAGACCACTACAATCGTTCCTGAAGAAGCAACAGACCTACTACTCACTGCTAACAAAATATTTCAAATTTCTGAAAGTAGACGAGAAAGCACAACTGCCAGTTCATCACCGGTAGTCCAGCTATAATACATGTGCTCAGAAGACCCACTTCAAAATCGAAAGTAGTAGTGGTATGTCATAAGATACTACGAATACTTTCAGACGAGTTTAATGTAGTGGTAAAATGGATCAAAAGCCACAGTGGATATTCAAAGAACACTAAGGCATATATACTAGCTGAAGAAGGAGCAAGACAGCTGGTAGCTGACAGCGTAGTGGGGCTTTGCCAACCATCTGCAATGAACATAAGAGAGCTACTACAATGGACATAAAGATGGACTGCGAATATACAAAAGCCGGCTTTCTTTCTCTTAACAGGAAAACTTAGAAATTATTTGTAAAAGGTACAATGGCAATCGTCATTCTTCCATTAAATGATGATTGCCTTATAACAGGTCACAGTAACCTCAACTACTACACAAGATAAGTGTCACAGATATCCCTGTGTATGGGATGTTTGGAGGAAAACAAAACTGTAAAACAATAGCTCATTGCGCTGTCACTGAAGTAATTAAAGCCACCACTGAAATGCCTAAGCAACATCCACAAAACCTAAAGATTCACAGTTATGTAATGTGAAAGCTTCACTTCTGGATAAGATATGTCAGCACCCCAAAAACACACTCCAACAAATGATTTTAACATAAAAGCTTTCACACTCACAGCCTCACACTAAATTCGATCACTTGTGTCGTGAGTGCTGGAAACATTCACATCACACACACACACAAAATTGTTATTACTTAGAACCAGAAACACAAATTTTCGTCGGAGAGAAAACTTTTGTTCCATTGATACCTGCTGCTTAGAAGACGGAGCGCACCCAACCAAGCCAACATGCAATGCAAAGAAACTAAAATGTCATTATCGAGTATGGAAGACAGGACCAAAGCGTGGAAGTTTAAAATAAAGTGAAGTTCTAAGCCAGAAGATATGTAATCATTGACTTATTATCAGGTGAGATAGTGGTCAATAGCCAGTTTATATTTTATTTTAGATAGGCAAACTTTTGACCACCATCTCACCTGCTGGTAAGCGACGATGTGGTCGACGATGGAATAAGCTTGTCTATACCTTTTCAATTGCGACTAGAAGACTTCTATATTCACTCATCAGGAAACACCGACTCAGGCAAAACTTCCATTCCTTTGCGGTTCGCACAATGAATGTGGAAGCCAAACGCTTCGTGCGCATTTGCAGAATGTCTACCGTATAGCGGTGTAGCTGAAATGTTTTAAGAAATAAAAGACGTGCACAGCAGTACACTGGAACTAGAAATGGCCTGACATTCAAAGAAAGTAAAAATAAATGCTTCAAGTGGAATATAATATTCAAGCAAAGGCTATGACTATATATTATGGTCCATCAACTTACTTGGTTTTTTCTGTTCAAACAATAAAGTTTGTTAAAAATGCGTTAAAGTTGAACTTTCCGACCTGCTATAAAAGATCGCTATTATTATAGTTTTTTTTTTATTTTATTTTTTTAGTGTTATAATTTTTTATGTGTGTTAGCGATAATTGTTTAAAAAACGTATATGTTACGTCGTAAGAGATTTGTGTTTATAAGTAATAAAATAATTAAAGAAAAATTGTCTTTTAACTCAAACCCACGAAAATTTTTGATCCAATCGCAAATAAGAGTGGTATTTAAATTTCCTAAAACACTAAAGACCCAAATTCTTTCACATAATAAATGCGAAAGTTTGTATGTGTGTGTGTGTGTGTGTGTGAATGTTTCTTACCACGTATCTCCGTAACGAATACACCGATTTTGGTGAAATTTAGGATGTAGATAGTTTAGGTTCCAGAATAGCACATAGGCAGGCTACTTTTTAACCTAATTAAATAATATGTAAAAAAAGTAAGATGTATTTATTATTAGAGCAATAATATGTTATGGTTATAGTCTTCCAATCAGGTGCTAAGAAGAGGGCAAATTTTATCTGGAGAACTGAGTCAGTCATTTCTATCTAAGGTTGTATGGAAGATGTCTTGTATTTGCTGAAATTTACCAATAACTTGTGTATAGTTATCTATATGTATAATGGAATACTATAAATGTGCAAGCTTGGATGTTAATAACTGATTTACGTAAAAACGGCTGAACTGATTTGGATGAAATTTTGTATGTAGATAGTTTATCTTGATCAAGGCATGCGAAGCTGCGGGCATTTCTAGTAGTGAAAACATGTCCGAAAACTGGCTAACTTTTATAGTTCAAAGTGTACGAAGCCGCGCGCTTAAACTAAGTAGGTAACACAAAATTGATACAATCGAAAATGTGGAAACCAGCCCCCCGATTACCTATCTTTGTTGCAAACGGTTTCAATACTAAATTGACAAAACTCCTAAGAAATAAGGTTCATTTTTGCTTAATTTTAATTGAAACCGCGTGCAACAAAGATACGTAATAGGGGGTCAGATCCAAATAGCAATGGAAAGTCTTAAAAGGATATTGAAGGCAAGAAGACGAATTCCAGCTGCTGGAGTAAAACAGTTGCAGCAGCTTGGGTAAAACAATAATTATTTCCCTCAAGCTATCCCTAGGAATATCCCTCAAGATTCAGTTAAGTAAAAGTGGGCACAGTATTTAAGAAAATTTTAAGAAAGAGTATTAGAAAATAGAAGAAGTATTCTGTTACAAATTCTACTGTTTAGACCAGCCATACTCAACCTTTTTTTTATAGGGGCCACAAACACGTTCCAGTCATGGAGTCGAGGGCCGCAAGCAAAATTTATTTAAGTCTTAATTAAAACGTAATTCCAAGTTAACGATGTAGTTACTTTAATAATGAAAAAAGAAGTTTTAACAAAGATATTTATATGTTTTAATGCGATTAAGTAAACAATTAACACCACACACACAACATTCATGTCATACCCAGAACCAGAAATATAAACTGCCCGTGGGGAATAAACTTTTGTTATTGTGTTCCCACCGAGATTCGAACCCGCTGCTTTAAAGACGAACGCGCACTCATCTACGCCAGTGGGTAGTTCAAAGTTCAAAGATTCCCCACTCTGCGTCGCCCGGTTAAAAAATCTACACATAAACACTTCCACATTCACAGCCCCACACTAAGTTCAGTGACTTGTAACGTGGGGCCGTAAACATCCAAGATTCACAACATATTAAAAACCAGGAACACAAATTTCCCGTAGGGAGAAAACTTCTGTTACCACCGCGAATCGATCCCGCTGCTTTGAAGGCAAACGCGTACCCATTTACGCTAGTAGATAGTTCAAAAGATGACCCGCCCGGCGTCGCCCGGTTAAAAAATATGCAAAGAAACACACTTCCACATTCACAGCCCCACCCTAAGTTCAATGACTTGTATCGGGGGCCGTAAACATCCAAGATTAACAAAGTATTCACAACATACTCAAAACCAGGAACACAAATTTCTCGTGGAGATAAATTTTCTAGGTAAATTACCACCGGTAATCGAACCCGCTGCTTTGAAGGCGAACGCGCACCCATCTACGCCAGCGAGCAATTCAAAGTTCAGGAACGTCCCGCCCGGCGTCGGCCGGGTAGTAAATATTAAAAAACATACCCATAAACGCTTTCACATTCACAACCCCACACTAAGTTCAATGACTTGTATCAAGGGGCAGTAAACATCCAAGATTCACACAACATTCACAACATACTCAAAACCAGAAACACAAATTCCCGTGGGAAAACACCTGTGTTCCCACCGGGCATCAAACCCGGTGCTTTAAAGGCAAACGCCCACCTAACTACGCTAGCGGGCAGTTCAAAGTTTAATGATAAGACTAAACAAAAAAAAACAGTCGAATTTATATCCTCCTTCTTATGTTAGTCGGTTCAAAACATAGACGTATGCCGGATTACGCAGTAACTGTTCCATTCTGTGATCCACCGTTTTCACCCTCAAATAAACTTAACGATTTCTCCTAGACTATAGGTCCAAATTATGTGCAGTGAAGAGCAAATTACATCTACCTGAACTACGTAAGCCGATGAAATAGGTTTTTTTGATAAGGATTAATATTAAATACTTAAAAAAAGCCAACGAAATAGAAGCCGCTATTTTTTAATGTGCAGGAATTCGTAGTACGTGGCGGTACATTTCTGACCCGTCCCGTTCACGGGCGGGCTCCCGTGAAACTAATTTCACGATTTCTCATAGACTATTTATCCAAATCATATGCAGTAAAAAGCAAAATGTATCTACATGAACTACGTAAGACGATGAAATAGTTTATTTTGATAAGGATTAATACTGAATGTCTCAAAAAGCCAACTAAACATAGGCCGCTTTTTTTTCAGATTTTTAACAAAGAAAAGTATTTTTTCTGAGCTATACATACATGTTAGATATATGCTGTCGCGGACTTTTTTGTAAAACTCATGAAGGCCAACATTTTTGCCATACATTGTATTCAACTATGTCTTACCGTTTAGTCAGCGTACGCCGATAAAGCGGAAAGTTAGCAAATTTTTCTCCGACTTGTCTTACGAATATTATTATTTCGAACTGATAACTAACTTCTATCCCGACAAAACATAGCCTATGACACTCAGTGATAGTGTAGCTATCTATTGGTGAAAGAATTTTTAGAATTGGATCAGTAGTTTCAGAGATTACCTTTTACATACAAACAAACAAACAAACAAACAAACAAACAAACTTTACCTCTTTATAATATTAGTATAGAAGTATAGATTTTTAATACTAAAGTTTATTTCTTTCTTTACTGCAGAATAAATCTATGATAAATATCTATAGTATAGTATAATAAATATATCTGAAAATGTAATGAATAATATTTTGTAGGTGAAACATAATTATAGTTTCATCACATCCAACATTTCGGTTACATGCAAGATAGTTTAATTCTATAATATACCTACCAATATCTTTAATATACATAAAGAGGTAAAGTTTGTTTGTTTGTAAAAGGTTTGTGTTAGTATTCTCCAGAACTACTGATACGTTTCAAAATTATTTTTTTTCCTAATAGATATATACCTAGTGAATAGCTAAACCATCCCTGAGTGTTAAAAGGAGTTTTATGTTTTATTTGGATAACAGTTAGTTTTCAGTTCAGAATAACACAATTCGTAAATGACCATTACACAATACTTTACCATACGAGATTGAGCTAAAACACTTTTTAAATTAATTTGGATAATTGTTACTGAATCATACCGGAACTGATTTATCTGATATTTGGTCTGTAGGTAAATAGATATTATAGGCGGCACGTAAAGGGTCACTTAAGAATATTATTATGTACATAGCACAAATACTATTACTATTTTTTTATTTTTTTTTATTTGTGACAGGCTAGTGTTTGACCACTATCTCAGTATTTATGTGTGACAAGGTCATGAAACTTAGCCATGGACGGGTAAAACAAAATTTACTTGTACATGTGCCACTCCCAGACTTGCTACTTATCTCTATTTTGGTTAATTTTGAATGTACATTTACATACTATTAGTATAAGCTAGTCATAGTCATATATATATATTTTTTTATTTGTGACAGGCTAGTGTTTGAGTACTATCTCACCCGCTGGTAAGTGACGATGTGATCGAAGCTGGTAAACACACTAGACCTGGAATACGCAGGCTCTCAAGGATAACTGCCGGAACACCGTATTTGGCTTGGCGGCAGACTTTCAACTTGATGGTGGTAAGCTACTTTGGTAGCAAGCCAGGCGAGCAACTCACAAAATGCTCTACCACCTCTACAATTTATTGGCACTTGATTTGTACACAAGCACAGATCACAGAGAGTACTCCCTCCGGTACATTTTTTTTTTTTTAATTCAAGGTAGGCAAACGTTTGACCGCCATCTCACCTGATGGTAAGTGACGATGCGGTCGACGATGGATCACGTTTGCCTAGAAGATGCCTATTCACTCGCGACTTGAAGACTCCCATATTGTATTTATCATGGAACACAGACTCAGGTAAGGAATTCCATTCCTTTGCAGTTCGCATAATGAATGTGGAGGCAAAACGCTTCGTTCGCATTTGTGGAACATAGTCTGAACTGCCCATTGGCTTAGTTGAGAGCATGTTCGCAGCAGGAAAATTTGTGTTTCTGGTTCTGGTTGTGATTGTGCATGTGTGATGTGAATGTTTCCGCCAACTACGACACATGTCATCGACTTAGTGTGTGGCTGTGAGTGTGAAAGCGTTTATGTTACATAGTTTATTCAAATAGATAGAAGAGGGGCAAACACATGACTGTGGGACTCAGCATATGTGTTTTTCTATATGGATTAATATACAGGCGAAGTTGCAGGGCATAGCTAGTAAAGTAATAATAAAAAACTTACAAATGGTTGTTAACCAACAAATATATTTATTGAGAAAGTCAGTTCAGCAGATCGCACGAGCTTTTAAAGGTTTTAATATCACAAAATAGTCACACTAATAATGTTATAAATCCGAACGTTTATATATATATATACATATACATATAAATCTTAGAAACCATATCCAAATATTTGTGGAAACAATATAACTAGCGCTTCATGTCTTTTTGTTTTATACATACAGTTTGCTACATACTCAAATTTGAATTAGGCACTCTTTATTATACATTATAAACATTGTATTTTTCTAAATGAAACCATATCCAAACATTTGTGGAAACAATATAATTAGCTCTTCATGTCTTTTTGTTTTATACATACAGTTTGCTACATACTCAAATTTGAATTAGGTACTCTTTGTATCTAATGTATGATACATTATAAACATTGTATTTTTCTAAATGAAACCATTTGAGCCTATTTGTTTATGGATATGAGTCCAACACTTGCTAACCGAACCAACACAGCATTTGTAGATTTCAATAGTGGCTGCTTTTCTTTTAGTATTAGATTTTCAGTCTTGTCATGGCTGTAAAGATACAATATAATATTATACTAACATTATACATACTAACATTTCTTATCAAATTAAAAATAGGGATCTGCACATAATCGAATTTTATATTTAACTCTCATACTTTTGGACGTTTGATGAAGGGGATTTCACCATTAATCAGTTTTTTTATGCTCGTTAGGCAAGCATTTGACCGCTATCTCATAAGATGGAAAGTGACGATGCAGCGGAAGATGGAACATGCTTGCCTAGAACTTTTCTACTTATAAAAGATAGAAGACACCCAGATTATACCATTCAGGGAACAAAGATGAAGGCAATGAGTTCCACTCCTTCGCTGTGCGGATGATAAACATAAAAGCAAAACACTTTGAGTGAGGTGGAAGAATGTCAACCATAAATGGATAAGATTTGACAGCTTGTCTAGTTGTTTGATAAAAAGTTAAAAAGAACATGGAGTAATGATATCATGTAATTTCCTGAGCACACTCTCCAAAATGAAACCAATAGGCTTGCTACCTTACTTCGATCATATGAGATGTAAATAATATATATTATTTCGTCATAACGCAACAATTTGATTCTAAGTACATATATTTTTGTCGTTTTTTAGAACTTACGAAGAATTTAAGAAAATTTACTCTTGGAACTTTTTCGGTGTCATGACTTGGTACCAGGCCAGTCCAGAGGCCAGGCGACTCAAGACTATTCAAAAAATTGGCCATCTCGTTCAAGTTGTTGCTCATTCTTGCTTCAATCGCCGTCTATTGACCGGTGGCGATGCACAGGTTCAATTTGATTATTGCTGTAGCCGAACTGGCTGCATTGGACGGTAGTACGTTGAGTCTCGTTTTAGAAAAATGCAAAGTTGCAAACACCTCTTGAGAAGATCATAAAATTTTGTATGATAAAGAATCCTTGAACGATTACCACATACTCGAAATATGTAATATCTGTTACTTACCATTTTAAAACAGAAATTAATAATGTTTACAGAATACTATTATTCCCTACCGGGAGATAATGTTAGTGTAATTTATCATTTTATTTAGTAGAGGTTATGTTTACTTTTACAAACTTCAAAGAGAATACAATATCATTGCATCAAAAAGAATATAATCACTCCGTGGCATCACACCATAGAGCAAGGGCGGGAAAGCTAGTTAGATTTTTGTGAGTTCGACCCCCCATTTCTATGTAAAGTAATGCCAATTATATTTTGGTGAAAAAAATTAAACTTAACATTTTTATTAGAGATGGCAGCGTTATGCTAAAATTCGTTCCTATATTCGCAGCATTTTTTACTTGAAGTATTATTGCAATGTTATAAATGAATTTAAAAAACCATAATAAAATGTATCAAGAACATAAATTCTTTAATGCATTTACGAATACGGTAAAGTCATAGAAAACGAATAGTAGATTTTCAAATAAGAATTAATTTTATGGTTGTTATATGAGTGTAAAGAAACGTTTTTTTTCTGAAAGACGTTTCTTTACACTCAAGTAACAACCATAAAATTATTTCTTATTTGAAAATCTACTATTTACACAAATTACTATTGTTTACACAAATTACTATTATTTACACAAATTACTATTATTTACTACAAATTTAACATATTTTGTTAAATTTGTTGTTACTGTTTTGTTGTTATTACTTTTCTGTTAACTTTATTGTTAACTAGTTGACTAAAATTTATTTGCTTAATTATGGTACTCAAATAAACATCCTAACTATAATTTTGATTATTATATAATATATCCTTTTATTATCAGCTGCTGTAATAAGTGCTTTCTACCTGCATTATCATCAGCTACATTAAAATGTAATAGCAATATAGCATGTGAATCATTTAAAAACAGTGAAGATAGTATAACACATCATAATAGCTTTTACTTGAGTTTGAATGGTAGCTGTGAAATTATAAACTTGAAATTTTTATTAGTCGTTTGCGCCGAACTGAAATCTCGCGCCTTCATTTTTCCTAATAGAGTAATACTTTTGAGGTTAAGTGCTTATAGCTTTTTTCTTTATAATAACTGTTCGATTAGGTAATGTATATGTTGTTGAAGTGCAGGATATAACAGATACTATACGCAAGTTTCAGATTTAATTGATATCTTTAACAGACATTTTTGAGGTAGACCCCGGGACAAAACTGTGTCTTTCCCTTCCCCCCGTAAAACTGGCAGAACTGTTGGTTAGCAAAATTAAAGGCATTCCACATCCCTAGGTTAGATAGTTCGTCTAAAGAGTCTAAAAGAGATGCATCAGTAGAACCCTTGCGCAAATAAAGTTTCACCACTCGTTAGGAAAAGCCTGCGTAAATTTTAGGTTTATACGACTACTTTACATGCTAAGCGGAGCGTCAAACGCGGATCTGCTGCAAAGACGTTTTTTGAATGAGCGAGTGCGTAGCATGAGCAAAGCGTCTCCGTTTCAGCTTGGGTAAAATTGCTTTAATATGTCCGGTGGATTTCCGATTGTTCTCCTCTATAGGTCGTATTTATCAACCGATTCTCGTGAAATTTAGTGAGCATGTTCGATAGTTACATATTTTTTTTTATCGATTAAGTTTTTGGAAATTTAAAAAAATGGCGAAGATGTAGGGTTTGAAAACGTAAAGCAATATAATAATACACTTCTGGACACATCTTTTGGCCCACCTTGCATTTTCAGTTTCGTTTGGTCCTAGCTAAAATCTTTTATTAGGTCGAGCAAAAAGTTTTTATGCAGTTTTGAACCTGGCACATTCATAATTTCATTCAATAGTCTTTTTTTGAATTTCGAACACAGAATTTAAAGAAACAAAAGACGATTTGGAGCCTGTTTGTTGATATCAAACAATCGAATACTAAGAAAACTTGATTTTATTGGTTTACTTGGATTTAATTCTTGAAAGTGTGATTGATCTCTTTGGTTTTGCAACAAACATTGCTTATTCTTAACATTAATGTGAGGTTCTATCAATAATCTATGGATACTTCGCCTGAAGTCGCCGTCCAAGCTGTGGTACTTATCCAGGCCGGACACAGCCAAGGAAATGTGAGTGCTCAACTTAATTTAGGTCGATCTGCGGTCCGAAATGTTTATCGGAGGTACCTAGAGACTGGCGGCTTTGTTCGTCGCCAAGGAAGGCCACGATTTCGGGTCACAACTGAAAGGCAGGATCGATTCATCGTGACGACGAGCTTGAGAAATCGTCACCTTACCTCCATTGAGATACAAAACTAACTTCGCGACTTCCACGGAGTATCTGTGAGCGCTCGAACTGTTCGGAGAAGGTTAAAAGAACGCGATATGGTACCACACAAGCCAGCTAATGGCCCCAAACAAACGCGAGCCCACCGAACAGCGCGCCTTCATTTCGCGCGCACTCATTTAAATTGGACTCAGCAGCATTGGAGCCGTGTACTCTTTTCTGATGAGTCTAAAATTGTGTTACATGGCAATGATGGAAGGAAGAAGGTCTACCGACGTAAGGGAGAGCGTTTCGCACAATACTGCTTTGAAGAGAGGGTTGCTTATGGCGGTGGCTCATGGACTGTCTGGGGCGGTATATCCGCGAGCGGCAAAACTCAACTTGAGGTTGTTACGGGACCACGGCTGCCAACATTAAATGGTGAAAGGTACATTCGTGAGTGCTTAGAACCTCACGTGATGCCATACGCGGACTATGTGGGCCCAAATTTCCTTTTTATGCATGATAATGCAAGAGCCCATACGGCCGGCATCGTCAGGGAATATCTTCGGGATGTGAACATTACAGTTATGGATTGGCCAGCCAGAAGCCCAGACATGAACCCCATTGAGCACATGTGGGACGAGCTAAAAAGACGTGTTAGGGCTCGTCAGCCAGTTGCCCAGACGATGCAGGAGTTGAAAACTGCCATAGAAGAGGAATGGGAGATGATCCCTCAAAATTTCATAGAGCGATTGATAAACTCTATGCCTAATCGTATGAGAGCTTTGGTAGATGCCCATGAAGGCAACACGCGTTATTAAATTAAACCTTTATTTGATAAAACATGTTTTTTATTAAAAAAACAATTGCCTTTATCAAGGCGCATACCCGACTTGTTAGGGGTAGCTCCATGTCGTGTGGTATTCTGAATTCAAATTTAAAACAATACGATCGAAAAAGATGGTAAAATGTATCAGGTTTAAAACTGCATCAATAGTTTTTGCTCGACCTAATATAAAATTTTAGCTAGGACCAAACGAAACTGAAAATGCAAGGCGGGCCAATAGATGTGTCCAGAAGTGTATTTGAGCCATTTTTTCTTTTTCCAACTACAATTTATTATAACTATACAAACACATGGCAACACCATACTACAAGTGACATTAGTGTCAACCAAGGCGTAAAACGCGATCTGCTTTTGCACCGTTGCACGTTGGTCACTTTACCATTAGCAAAGAAAGAGTAGTTTTTTACATTCTTGTGCGACGTTGCTCCGCCTTCGCAGCAACGGCTCCGCCTAGTTCACGTTAGCGCTCTAATGTGAACTAGGATTCATATACAATTTGAATTGTTAAGTAACGAGATAGACGAAACGAAATGGTGTGTAAACGATTTAAGCAGGTTGACGCAGTGAAATAAAGAAAGACAATATATATAATACTAACTACACTGTACTAATAAATAATACTATTTGAACAATGAACACTAGAAGACAGTAAAATAACCGAAAATAATGGGTTAAAAATAAATAAATATTAACTGTCATTCCCACAAATCAGCACAAATGCTAATAAAAAGATCACGGGGTCTTCGATTATAACCGAATTTATCTAGTGGTGACACGTACTTCTCACAGCAACAGCCAAAAAACTCAAAATATTGCAATATAATCAGCAAAACAGAACATGTTAACAAATACATGAAAATTATTTACAGAGCGATGTGGCGTTGGGTCATAGGATTTTTTCCAAGCGTGGATCATCAAAATGTACTTTTAAAAGGAAATACATACATATGTAAACTTTTCAGCTGTTGTACGAAAGAACCTGCGCGGTCTCCAGCCGCAGTATTGTTGAAAGAATTAGTTAGTTTGTTCCCAGATAAATATCGTATTCAAATGCAGCGAATTTATAAAGACAACAGAAAAGCAAATGTATTTAATATTTTGGGGTTAGAACTTTTTAATAGTCTGTGCCAACTCTTCCTAGCAACTCGCCTAAACGAACGAGGCATCGCACAGAGAGCATATGTTTGTCTATGGTTGGCTTCCAATTATTGGCTGTGCAATACTGGCCGTACAATATCGACACGGAGTGATATTACGCAGCCAGTATTGCACGCACAGTATTGCACACCCTGATATTTGGAAGCCATGTACATGAATTATTGGCTGTACATTATTGGCCGTACATTATCAATACGGACCGATTTTGTACAGGCAATAATTGGCGACCCGGGAATGCACGGCCTGATATTTCGAACACATGTACATGAATTATCAGGGTGTGCATTATTGGCTGTACAATATCGGGCCGTGAAATATCGGGTCGTACATTATTGTCTCCCATACATAACCTCAATTTTGTTTTTTTTTTTCTCATTGTTGGCTCCTCACATTTTGTACATTTAGCCGGTGTCTATATCTGTGAAACTTTTTAAGTTTATGCTAGAAGAATATGTATGTAGTTCATACAAATAGTCCTAGTCCTAGCCCTAGTTTAATGGTTAAAACTTTACTAGAACTTCTATTTTAGTTATGGAGTGAAAACGAAAATCACTTTGTTCAGCTTAGTATGATTTGTGTACACTCATGCACGTTCACGGTAAATCATCCACCATCTAATACTATAAGAATCTTTGTCCTGTTCTTATTTAGTCTGAGGTCCTGACATACTGATTCATTGACTGACTGACTAACTGCACAGCCTACACCGCTGGTCGCAGAGACTCGAAATTTGGAGGGTACTTTTGTCTTAGTGCGTAGAGGTCTATTAAGAAAGATTTTTTGGAAATTCTTCCCCTAAGAGGGTAAAATGGTATGAAAACGTTCTTTGTTTTTGAACTTATAGCGATGAAAATTGGTATTTTACTCAAATACCAATTTTCATCGCTATAAGTTCATATATTAATAAAAATTTTGCTATTAATATATTTTTGCCAGGCTGCAATGAAAACAAATCGTAACCAGCTAGATATGTTCCGTTATACTTTGTCACCATCTACTGTTATTTGATAAAACAATGTTATATTTTATACATGAAGCTTTTTCTATAAAATTACTGAAAAATATTCTACCAATCGCGCATCACTATCGAAAAGCATCTTCGAAAATAAATATTCCCATTGAATCGTTTTATCATCATTTTTTATCTTTGCCATTACCAGAACACAAAGTTTTTGCAACTTACGTTTGGGTAGACGGATGTGGCATTACTTTGCGATCCAAAGATCGATTGTTGGATGCGGTTCCTTCTAATTTAGATCACGTGCCAAACTGGTCTTACGATGGAAGTTCTACTGGACAAGCTACTACTAGTGACTCCGATACTCTGCTGATACCTTCAGCCATATACAACGATCCTTTTCGCAGAAGTCCACATGTTATTGTTCTATGCGAGACGTACTATGGAAATGGTTCAACGACTCAAACTAATTATCGGGCGCACTGTGCGAAAGTTTTAAGTCAGATATCCGATTTGAAGCCGTGGTTTGGGATGGAACAAGAGTATACCATGTTTGATAACAATTTGTGGCCATTGGGATGGCCGAAGTTTCGTGGTCATCTACCGACTGAAGCAAACTACTCGTATTGCGGCATTGGTGAACATGTTTCCGGCAGAGCTATAGTTGAAACTCATGCCAGAGCTTGCGTATATTCTGGCATGGATTATGGAGGATCTAATGCTGAAGTCATGAAAGGTACATGGGAATTTCAAATTGGGCCAACTCTCGGAATTAAAGCTGCTGACGATTTATGGATGGGAAGGTATTTACTTAATCGAATAGCAGAACATTTCGGAGTTATAATCAGTTTTCACCCTAAGCCGATGGGTATAAGTCAGCCAGGTATAGGATGTCATCACAACTTTAGCACAGAAATAATGCGTTCTGATGGTGGTCTTACAGAAATCGAAAGAATATGTAAAATCTTATGTGATCGACATGAATTCCATATGAAAAACTATGGTAAAGGAGATGGCCAAGAAAATAAAAAAAGATTAACGGGTGACCATGAAACTGCTCCTTTTGACTCATGCAAGGTAGGTGTGGCGGACCGTGGAGCATCAGTAAGACTTCAAAGGAGTGTTGTAACGGAAAAAAAAGGGTTTTTAGAAGACCGTAGACCTGCGGGGGATTGCGATCCGTACAGAGTGTGTGCATTACTCGGAGAAGCATGTATTAGTACCTAAATTTATAAATATCAAGTGACACAATATATGACGACACGGGCCTAGAGCCTAGTATGGGGCCACAGTCTAGTGTTTAGAACCAATTTTAATAAAACCATCAAACGCTAATAAACTCAAAAATTAATATATATTCTGAATCCCGTATAGAATGGTTGCACCATTTTCACCATAGTTAACTAAAGACCATCCCGAAGAAGTTCAGAGAGCCGGTAGAGTTTAGGAGCCTTGGACTACGAGAGGGTTGGAGCCGTCTTGAAGAATCGGCGGAAAGCCGCCTTCGTATATTGAAGGATAAGGGGTGTTACCAACGAGCGCCGACTTTGTGAAAGAAGCTATTTTGAATCACTTAAAGTTTCTTCAGTGTATCGGGTTTGTTAGAAAAGAAAAACAACGGGCACTTTGTCCATCCGTCCGTCTGTCAGAGGCCATATAAGCGAATGAATTCAAATTCTCATAGAATATGTAAAACTATGGCCCAAAGCCAGTCAGCCAGTGTCTCCCATAGATGTAAGTGGGGAGCAAAATATTTTTTCATATTTTATTTACCCTTGTAGGGTATCGTTGGAAAGGGCTTGACAAGTAGAGTATGAAACCAGTTTTTTAAATATCTGTGTTGGAAAATAAAGTTTTTGTAAGCCACCAAAGACACTGTTTTTAGACCTATTTTATCCCGGGGTCTATCATAAAAACGGCTTGAAACTTGCGTATAATATCCGTTATATCCTGCACTTGAACATCAAATACAGAAATCTAACAATTATTATACAGAAATAAGTTTTAAACAAGTAACCTCAAAAGTTTTTCTCTATGACGCAAAATGTAGGCGCGAGATCTCAGTTCGGCGTGAACGTCTAGTCTAAATAGCGTACGTACCCTAGAGGTGGTAGATAACTAGGTACTTACTTCGATCTCACGGTACGTAAATTAACTCACTTAATTAGTCATCACGATTAGTTACATACCCATTACGTCATAAGTAACCTCAAAAATGTTTTTCAATGAGGCTAAATGTAGGCGCGAAATCTCCGTTCGGTGCGAACGACTGTTACACTGGTGTGCGTCATAGCTAAGTCTATACTCGCATTGCGTCTTTCTCGTTGTTCTAGTGTGCGTGCAAATGTAAGTAACTAAATAAAACGCATAGAAATCGGTCTTCCCGTTTGCGAGCTAAGAATCCAATTCAAGAAAGACACAAGCGGACATGTTAAAGGTAATTTTCTAGCATTGGGAATGAAACTGATGTTACAAATATTTATGGGATGGCGAGCCCTTGATCGTGCTAGAAACTGTAAATTTTTTTTTTTGGTCAAGTTGTATTAACCATGATCCCGAAAGGATTAAGCTTTAATAAAATGTTCATTATCCTTCTTACATCCCGCCAATTGGGGTCAGTAGGGCGGCACAACATATAAACATACACTTTATAGAAGAAGGAGGAAGTACGAGAAATTAATGGATTTTTTATATTACTCTTGATGTCATGTTGTAAACTTGGAATGGGTTTTATGTCACGCAAGTAAAAAATGAAGGGTATAGTTGATTTTGTATTATTTTCCAAAATCTGCGATTCGTCAAGTGATAATGTGTAATAATGCGTGGATTATTAAACTCCAATACTTAGTGAACGTGTAGGCAAATCATACAAAGTTGCATGGGCTAGAACTAGGACATTTTTTATGAAGTACCTACTGGCATAAACTTAAAAAGTTCTATCACTCGAAACTGGCTAAATACACAAAGTTTGAAGAGCCAACAAATAGAAAAAATCAAAATGAAGTATATGATTCTAAATTTAAAATAATATTCTAAAATATGAAAGAGGATTAGAGGATTATATTGCTGCGGGTAATTGGGTATATCTTATCTATCTAATACCCTCAGAATGCTCTTTCTGTATTCTGAGCTAATACCTTTTGGTGGCGCGAGTAAAATCGCTGGCGTGTAAATAGCCCACCATTTACGTATTAATATTTTTAATGATAGCGGTAAATTATTTTGGATTAAACATTGGCAAAAATCAGTAGGGATACACGAATCAATTTACAGTGTTTATTTAAGCCCACGTACCTTAGACTGCTTCGAAACCGCCTCCGGAGCTCCCCAAGAAAGGAACTACAGCAAACTGTATGTATGCCTAAGCGCACACACACAACTCCACGTCGCGCCGGCCGGCGAGTTTGAATCCGAAAACATCCGAAAATATTCGAGGCACTGATCACCAATTTATATCACAGAAGAAGCGGTCGATCACAATAGACACGATGAAGTTTTTATTTTAAGTCCTGGTTAATTAGATGATAATTATTTAATTAGTTTTCTACGTCACAAAATTCAATAGCGGAGCGTTTTTGTCAACCACACACAGAGGACACACACGATCAAGTCGCGAGCGCAAAAAAATGTCACTCGATACAACTAGCGCCATCTCTAGGATCCTCCTTGAACGATCTCTAACAGTGGTCAGCAGAGGGCCTAATACACTGCAAATGTACACAAATATCTAAAGATTCTTGCCAATATGAATATTAGGTATATAAAGTGAAGTATTTATTCACAGATGTATAATTTACATTTATTTTTTATATTATAAAAGGCAAAGACGCTTCACCACCTTTAAACGAGCAATTCCGCGCCGGCTTCGCCCGGGTGTGATAAATGAAGAACCGCTCGACCGATTTTGTGCAAACTTCACATAAACCATCTACTAAATAGTCCAAAAAAAACCTAAACATTTGGTTTTGACAGGTGAGCCCATTCTTGTGTTATTTTTTTTTTATGATAGATAGGCAAGCATTTGGCCACTATCTCACCTGATGGGAAGTGAAGATGCGGCCGAAGATGTGACATGCTTGCATAGAAGATACCTATAATAATAAAAAAAAAAAAACAACGAAAAGTGGCATTGATTTATATACATATATATATATATTTATTCTTTTGCACAATATAGCTGTACACGGAGGACTTAATGCTAATACAGCATTTTCTGCCAGTCATCCTAGAAGGTGCAGATAAATTAATGGAAGTACAGTACAAGGACTATATAACCTATACAGGACTATACAATCTGAATCTCTAAAACGGCTACAACGATTTTCATGAAATTTAGTATGAAGGGGGTTTCGGGGGCGATAAATCGATCTAGCTAGATTTCATTTTTAGAAAACGTCGTTTTAACGAGCAAAGCTCGGTCATCCAGGTACTTTGTCTGTGATATTATCATCGTTTAATTCCTAATATCTTTATTAAAATTGGTAATTTACCAATTTTATTGTGCTTAGCATGATGGTACATAACAAACTGTTTCTCAGGCACGCGTGGTATCAAGTGAAATAATATCAAATACAAATTAGTTTTACGGTCTCTTAAAGCTGTAAAACAATCTAAATCAAAGCAATGAAAAGGTACATCCATGTATGCCATGTAGGGGTTTTTGACACCCGCAAATAAATCAATAACTGTACCTTAGACCTAAAATCGTGGCAAGATCTCACAGCGCAAGTAATGCAATAAAGCCAATAGTTGATAATTTGTAGCGGAAAAACAATAAGAAACAAAACGGGCTAACATTCTCGAGAATCAATTCTCTTAACGGATGAACTGTCTCCATACAAGATTGTTCGGAACCGTCGTCGGTGCGCTAGACAGACTCGCGCCTGACCAGCTTTATTTTATTTATTTATTTATTTATTTATAAGGAAGACTAACAGCCGAAGCCAATTAATGGTCCTCACGGATAGAAACAATATATCTTACTAATTAACGCAAACATTACATTAACGCATCGATACACAAAGAAAAAATAGAAAAGACGTAACAAAATTTCGAAATTGAGTAAGTATACATCCAAATGAAGACAATAATCAGAATATTGTAAATAATTTAAACAATTGAGTCTAATTATCAAAGAAGTCGCTACTAAGCAGCCGCCTCGCCGAGTTCACGCTTGTGCAAAACAGGTCTAACGTAATATTATGTCTACATATATTATTAAAGTGTTTACTCGCTCTGTATAAATAAGAATTTTGACATAAGATTTTTTTATGCTAGCCAAGTAAGCATTTGACCGCTATCTCCCCTGGTGAAAATGACGATGCGGTTGATCTGTTCTCTCTATCTCCCAGGTTATACCATCCACTACCGTTGTTCTCGTAATTCTATCTATTTTGTGATTATATGCCTGCGTATTCCAGGTCTAGTGTGTTTACCAGCTTCGATCACATCGTCACTTACCATCAGGTGAGATAGTGGTCAAACACTAGCCTGTCACAAATAAAAAAAAATATAAAAACTATTTAAGTTCTGTACTTAGTACTGTCAGCTTTAAATTCTTATTTTTTTAAGAATGTTAATTTGGAAGATGTAGTTTGTCAAAAATGTTTAAATTCATTCCAAAATGAAATCAGAACACAGCAAAATAGAAAAATGAAGTTTCTTTTCCTACCATTTTAATCTTTAACCAAAATTTCCTAAATATTATAAAAAAATAATCTCAAAATGCAGCGTACGAGTGCTCAGTTATTGTTTGGACTAAAAACGCATAGCAATGTATTATTTACATCTAAACGTAATATGCTCAAACATTCCATAAATCATATAATGAACAAGAAAGTTCTGGACAGATATCTAAGACTACCCTTACCCTCCAATAAAATATTAGCAACGTACGTATGGATAGACGGTTCTGGAATAAGTATGAGAAACAAAGACAGAATCCTGACGTCCGTTCCGTGTAGCCCAGATAAAGTTCCTGGGTGGGCCTTCGATGGTAGTTCCACGGGACAGGCGCAGACAGATAACTCCGATACTACGTTGAAACCAGTAGCTATATTCAACGACCCGTTTAGATGTGCTCCACACGTATTAATTTTGAGTGAGGTCTACCTCGGCGCATCTGGTAAACCAGCACAAACAAACCACAGGAAATTTTGCAATGATTTGATGGAGTTTCACAAAGGGGAGGACCCATGGTTCGGTATAGAACAGGAATACACGATGCTCGACGTAGACGGCTGGGGCCTAGGGTGGCCCAAAGGAGGTGGATTCCCTGCAGTTAAGTATCAGTACTCTTATTGCGGTGTAGGAGCTAAATACATTTCTGGGAGAGACATCAGTGAAGCCCACGCGAAAGCATGTTTGTATGCAGGGTGTGATTTTGAAGGCACCAACGCTGAAGTGCAGCATTGCAGTTGGGAATTTCAAATAGGTCTTTCTCATGGGATTAAAGGTCCAGACGACATGTGGATGGCTAGATTTATGATGCACCGTGTGGCTGAAGACTACGGAGTCGACATCACTTTCCATCCGAAACCAATGGGACCACTTCATCCTGGAATTGGAATGCATCACAACTTTAGCTCCAAGAAAATGCGTTCTGCCGGTGGATATAAATTTATTGTGGGATGCTTAAAAAAATTGGAAGCTAACCACATGAAACATATGAAAAACTATGGCAATGACGAAGCGGCAAACAGGCTACGACTCTCCGGTCAATTCGAGACCGCACCATTCGATAAGTTCTCTTGGGGAATAGCGAACCGAAAAGCATCTTGTCGGCTGCAACGTGATATAAAGAAGAAAGACAAAGGATTCATAGAAGATAGGCGACCAGCTGGGGATTGTGATCCTTACTTGGTCTGTGGACTTCTTTTAGAAACCTGTTTGGGACCAATAGGAGGAAAAGATGCTGGTAGTCCCTGCTCTAATCCCTGCGCTAATCCCTGCGCTAAATAAAAACGTCGTTCATAAACCTTCAGCTGCGAATTAATATGGTGGGAATATTCTTTAATTTCAATATTTATCTCCTTCACCTGTAAGTACCCTTGTTAGGATCTCCGCTAAAACTCGAGAAAGCGCACGGCCACGTGCTCTTGTCAAACACAGTCGTGCAAAAATCCGTCGCATGCGGATCCGCATAAACTGCCGCTGCTCATATATTTTTGCAAAATATACGCAGGAGTGCAACCGCGCGTGCTCACGCTCGTGTTTTAGCAGATACGTAAAAATATTACATGTATGAAAATGTATAACATTATATTTTTTATATTTCTGTCAAATATTAGAATACGAGTAAATAGATGTGCTCATTGTCTTCAGCAAGGCGTAATGCCCTTTATAGTACATACATAAGTAAAAAATGTGTCATGTTTACCTATACTGTCTCTATTAATAAAAAATATCACTGCTATCGTTGTACTCATCAAATTGTCATATCAATAGCCGGGTCCACACCAAACGATCCATCGATCCCGCGATCCGCGATCCAGGATCGCGGAGCGTGGATCGTGGATCGTGTTAGGCCGATCCACTTTTGGAAACTTGCGATCCCAAATATGCGCTCCAAGCGATCCTAAGGCGATCCGTGATTCAGCCAGTCTAACTCTTGTACGATATGGAGTCACACGTACAACGGCGGCGTCTTGCCGTTGCAGCAGTAACTTTTATTTTGCTTAAATGCTTGCGCAAAAAATCACAAAAAAGAAAACGACGGTTTTGGGTGAAACAAATTTACAAAAATCGCTTGGAATCTGGGACTCAGCTGTACGCAGAGTTAGTGTCAGATAAAGTTGAACACAATTTTGCAAGAATGAATGCTAATCAATTTGAGATATTGTGTTCATTATTGAATAACAAGCTAAGAAAGAATGATACAAATTATAGAGATGCCATTACTGTGAAGGAAAGATTATTACTAACATTGAGATTTTTAGCAACTGGAGATTCGTACGTCAGTTTGCAGTATCTGTTCCGCATTTCCAAACAGTCTATATCGATAATTATTCCTGAAGTTTGTGAAGCCATCATTGACCTGTTAAATGATTATGTAAAGGTAAGTAAAACCATACTTTATTACTCAATAAAAAAGTAGTGTATTACAATCATAATTTAAAGAAGTAACATGTTTACAATTATTAATTATTTTTTGAAAACATGATATAGGTATATAGGTAGGTACTTATTTAATTCGGTGGTGACTGTGGAAGTGAATAATCCTGAGGTTTCTGAAACTGGGACTGCGATGAATTGGAGGCTAGATGAGCAGACGGTGATGTCTGTGGAATTGAAGCTGGATAATTTTGAGGTTGTAGAGACTGGGACTGTGATGAAGTGGATGCTATTGGTGTGCCAGGATATGAATTAGTGTAATATCCATAATTGCTATCCCCATATCTTCCTGTGTCAGCTTGAAAAATAACTTGGCATATAGCATTTTTGACATTAACTAATGTTACTGCATCATATTTCCGCAATTCAGTAGATATATACTGCCCGAAAGCAATGTAAGAATCAGTTTCCGGTTGTGGTGGCTGAGCACATTGTTGCAGAAGTTGGAAAGCCTCTGAAAGAGTTTCATCTGATATGTCATCTGCATTATTAGAAGTAGTTTTCTTTCTTTTTTTTGTTCTTTTGTTTGTTGTTTGGACACTGGATTGTGCATTCTGATCATTCTGCTCTCTACTCTGATCTGTGTGGTGGTTGGCTCTCTCCGGTTGTGTGTCACTACTAATGTTACTGTTCTCGTTTTCGCTCACTGTAGTATTAACCCCTTCAGTCGTATCAGATTCTACCTGTAACAACAATTATTATTACTATTTATTTATTTATTTATTTATTTATATACTTCATGCACACAGAACAGGAACATAGGCGGACTTAATGCCAAGGGCATTTTCTACCAGTCTACCTTTGGGTGATGCAGAAAATTAGTTTAAGTAGGTAGGTAGGTAGTATTTACTGCTTATTCTTATTTTCAGCTTTATATTATAATTAAGATCTCCTTTATTTTCAGGTGCCGTCAACTGAAGAAGAATGGCGTACAGTTTCTCAGCAATTCGAGAATAAGTGGAATTTCCCACACGTGATAGGAGCGATGGACGGCAAACACGTCGCTATACAATCGCCTTTTAATAGTGGCAACGACTTTGATAATTACAAATTATTTCCTAGTATTGTTCTTTTTGCATTAGTAGATGCAAATTATAGGTTCCTGTATGTGAATGTTGGGACTAAAGACAGAATATCAGATGGAGGCGTGTTCAAAAGCACAAATTTATATAAAAAACTTGAAAAAAAAGAGCTAAATATTCCTCCACCGGAGATATTGCAAGTTCCCTATAAAATTGAGGTACCCTATTATATACTAGGTGATAAAGCTTTTCAGCTTAATGATTATACTATGAAACCATACGATGGTACACGGGAAAGGGGTTCTTGTGAAAGAATTTTCAACTACCGACTGTCAAGAGCACGTAGAGTAGTTGAAAACGCGTTTGGAGTACTTAGTTCTGTCTACAGAGTCCTGCGTAAACCTATGCTTTTGGAACCAGAAACTGCGACTAAAGTCGTGCTGGCAACGGTTCATCTATATAACTACTTACGCAGTAATCCTAACTTTATATCGCCAGGAACGTTTGATACAGTACAGGAGAATGGAGATGTAATACCTGGAAGCTGGCGAAATGAACCTCCATCACAATCGCTACAACCGATGGCCGTCGTACCAAGAAGAGCAACAGAAAATGCCACTACAATACGGTCCCACTTAGCAAGACACTTTGTTACAAACCATACAATAGTTTGGCAAAATGAATATCAGTAAACTAATAGCTCACATGTTCCAATGTATCGCGTGTGGTTCCGGGTTCATTTTTATCCGCCATAAAGTCGAAGTCATCATACGCAAACCACTTTGATTTATATGTATCTTGAGCACCTGAAATAAACAAGTTACTCATTAATATAACCACGTGTATTTCTAACAGCTTAAATGTAAAAAGTGAAATCACGTGAAATCCACAATAAACATTATGATGTAATTACTTATAATAAAATATATAATTTTAATACCTACAGATAAAAAGTAGCTTTGTTTTCTTACCGGATCCAGTTATACGGCTTTGCTTCTCTCTGTATTTCTCCCTTCTGTAGCCTCCCGCCAGAGATCGCATTTTTTTCTTTAGGTTCTCGATCGACTTATTCCCCATTTCACGAGAAATCTGACGCCAAGCATCATCTCTAACACCTCTATTGGTGTAATTAGAATCTTTGGGATCCCATAAACATTTAAATTCTTTATAAAGCGATATCAAACGGCGACTTTCTGAGATGTCCATGGCGAGGTGGATCGCGCGAACCAACACAACCGTCCACACCGCGCGCATCACGCAACTGAGGCACCTTTGAGGCTGGCACAAAAACCGACCGCACACGGATCGCGCGAGGTAGGGAGCGCGCGCTCCAATACGTGCGCATGGATCGCGCGCGGCACGTCCACACCGCCTGCATCTTTGGATCGCGCTGCTGCCGCGCGCGATCGGAGCGCGATGGATCGTCCGGTGTGGACCCGGCTAATCGCACTTTTGTGATGTATAGACGGAAACAAAAGTAACTTGATGTTTTTTCTTCCGTCGAGTTTGGAAAATTGTTTAAAATGGCTTTTAGGGCTTGTACACAAAACTGCGATGCGACGCGATGCGAATTCGCAACGCAGAAAATTACGACACGAATTGCTGCGATGCGATTTCGTGCGGCAAGGCGTCTCCCAGGGTGACCATTCCTTCGACGACCGTTAACTGTTCTAAACGTATTTTGAATTGCAAACTAGGTCGTGACATGGATCGTAAAAAAAAATGTGCACTTTTATTATTGCTTAGGGCTTGTACACAAAACCGCGATGCGACGCGATGCGAATTCGCAACGCAGAAAATTACGACACGAATTGCTGCGATGCGATTTCGTGCGGCAAGGCGTCTCCCAGGGTGACCATTCGGGCTTGTACACAAAACGGCGATGCGACGCGATGCGAATTCGCAACGCAGAAAATTATGACACGAATTGCTGCGATGCGATTTCGTGCGGCAAGGCGTCTCCCAGGGTGACCATTCCTTCGACGACCGTTAACCGTACTAAACGTATTTTGAATTGAAAACTAGGTCGTGACATGGATCGTAAAAAAAAATGTGCACTTTTATTATTGCTTAGGAGATACAGGAAAAAGAAACAAAGATTTTGGGTTCATCCATTTATTATTATTATGAATCCCGATGGAAACTATTTTCTTCTAAAATATAAAGGTTTGAAAACCGACGAAAAAAAATTTTTGGAGTATTTTAGAATGAGCATATCTTCATTCGAAGAGCTTTTAAGTTTATTATCACCATATCTTCAGAAACAATCGTACAAGGGGAGAATTCCTGTTATGCCTCTGGAAATGATTGGCCTCACTATCCGGTAAGTAAAGTAAAACAATAATTGTTTACATTAGTTTTTATTGAGAAAAGAGTTTTTAAAATATTATAATCCATAAAATTTACGAAAAATCAGTCTTCTTCAGTTGAAAGTGTGCTTAATATGCTTGAGTTAGAAAAATCATTACTGGGTGAATCAATTTGATCTGGTATGTTAGATGACTGTGGACGTATCAGTGGCATTTGTTGAGATGTCGCAAAATGTTGAGTTTGATAGCCACCCAGTTGCTATTCGGATAGTAGTAGCCATGAGGTTGATGCAATTCTGTTAAAATTTGAAGAACTCTGCTCTGAAAGATTAGTGTTTTATTGTCATCTAATCTTTCAAGTGATGGTAGAATACCTTTAAAAAAAGATATGTGTCTATTCTCAGGTTCCTTTAAAATCTTTACAATATCATCTTCAAATTTATTATTAACCATCTTTCTTTTTGGTGGCTGCCTTTAGTAACGTGTTTTAGATGTACCTTCTTGATTATCTTGCTCATTTTCTGACTCATTTATACTAGTAGTGGTCTCATTTTGCAAATTTTTCTTATGAAATTGTAATTGTTTGTACAGATGGTATTCTTTTATATTTTTGGATCCAGACCCTGACCTACTTGCATCTTTGAGTTTCTTTTCATATTTATTAAAGGTATCCTTAATCCCCCTCCATCTTTGTATTACTGAATTACCTGCAAAAAAAAATAGACAATATTTAATTTATTCATTTATTTATTAATCTTTATTATTCATCAAATACCAATTATACAGAACAATAGGCGAACTTAACGCTAGAAGCGTTGTCTACCAATTAATTAAATTAAAATAATTTATGTATGTTTATGTCGTTTTAGGTTAGTGTTCTTTATTTTTCAAGTTTGTTATATAAATTAATCCTTTTTTTTTCTATTTATGTTACAGATTCCTAGCGACCGGAAATGAAATCAGAAATATACATTTAGATTATTATCGAGGAATAAGTACAGTTGCTAAGATAATACGAGTAGTTTGTAATGCAATATGGAAATTTTGTTTAAATGCAAACATACCAAAAATAACACAACAGCTGTTTGAAGAAATAGCTGCGGACTTTGACAAGAAAGCCAACTTCCCTAACTGTATTGGAGCCGTTGATGGGAAACATATTCGTATTCGTAGTCCCCCAAAAAGTGGATCACTTTTTTTTAATTACAAGGGCTACAATTCAATAGTTTTGTTGGCTATTGTGGACTCGAAATACAGATTCATCTATGTGGACATAGGAGCATATGGAAAGGAAAGTGATTCCACTATTTTCCACAACACGAAACTGTACGACTTACTGATGAGAGGTGATTTGCCTACACCAACATCAAGGCCGTTACCGGGCTTTCAAGAACCGGTTCCATTTGTTTTTGTCGGAGACGAAGCTTTTTCTATTTCGAATAATGTCATGCGTCCTTATTCTGGCAAGCATTTGTCTGTTAAACAAAGAGTATTCAACTACCGTTTGAGTAGGGCAAGAAGATATGTCGAGTGTACTTTCGGCATACTGGCCAATAAGTGGCGAATATTTAACCGGCCCATTAACGTTTCATATGATTTTGCAATAGATATTGTTAAGGCTTGTTGCATACTACATAACTTTGTAATTAACCGTGATGAATTAGACACCCCTATTGAAATGATCATAGATGATTCCGAACTACAACCACTTCAACAAATGAATGTAGGTAGTCAGGTTGAATGTAGGGAGTTGAATGTAGGTAGTCAGGTGGTAAGTGCAAATATAATTAGAAACGAATTTTCGGATTGCTTTACTAGTGAAGTTGGAGCATTAAGCTGGCAACTACAAAAAATTTAAGAATATACAATGCGACTTGCATTGTTGCTCGCGTTCTTGGTAATAAGTCAATACAACAGGTACAAAAGGATCACATCGTAAAACATTAAAGTAACTCGCTGTCGACGCCTAAACATGTAAACAATTTAAAGAATATTTTTTGTGCTTATATGAATAGAATGTTTGATTTGTAGGTAGTTTTAGTAAAAAGTAAAAAGAAGTTATACTTACATAATAAATGTATTTGTGTACTTACCAAGTTTAGTTTTTTCATTGTTTTCTTTTTCCTCGAAATTTGGAAATAAACTTTTACACACGTCCTTCCAACCATCTTGTTTGATGAATTTGTTTTTATAATCTTCATTACTAGTGTCCCAAAGAACAGGGCGCTCCTCAATCAGTGATATTAAAAAATCAACGTCGTATTCTGTCATTTTTAAAGTACACGTCTTGCCCACACGCTGTCCCTGAGCGAACTAAAATGGCGTCAACAAGTGTGACGCAACATCGCAGGAATGCGCGATGCGAATCAATTCGCAAGTTCTTGCGATGCGTAAAGGGAGCTCGCAGATTTTTGCGATGCGACGTCGCATCGCAGTTTTGTGTACAAGCCCTTAGTTCGCTCAGGGACAGCGTGTGGGCAAGACGTGTACTTTAAAAATGACAATACGACGTTGATTTTTTAATATCACTGATTGAGGAGCGCCCTGTTCTTTGGGACACTAGTAATGAAGATTATAAAAACAAATTCATCAAACAAGATGGTTGGAAGGACGTGTGTAAAAGTTTATTTCCAAATTTCGAGGAAAAAGAAAACAATGAAAAAACTAAACTTGGTAAGTATAGTGAGGCCAATCATTTCCAGAGGCATAACAGGAATTCTCCCCTTGTACGATTGTTTCTGAAGATATGGTGATAATAAACTTAAAAGCTCTTCGAATGAAGATATGCTCATTCTAAAATACTCCAAAAATTTTTTTTCGTCGGTTTTCAAAGCTTTATATTTTAAAAGAAAATAGTTTCCATCGGGATTCATAATAGTAATAAATGGATGAACCCAAAATCTTCTTTGTTTCTTTTTCCTGTATCTCCTAAGCAATAATAAAAGTGCACATTTTTTTTTACGATCCATGTCACGACCTAGTTTTCAATTCAAAATACGTTTAGTACGGTTAACGGTCGTCGAAGGAATGGTCACCCTGGGAGACGCCTTGCCGCACGAAATCGCATCGCAGCAATTCGTGTCGTAATTTTCTGCGTTGCGAATTCGCATCGCGTCGCATCGCAGTTTTGTGTACAAGCCCTAAATCAGGGGGTCCAAGAGTAACATTGAGTATCCTTAGACGCCCAGGGGGTACATTATATAATAGTGATTATCCGTGGACCCCTTTGGGGTTTCTAAAAGGTGGGTTCAAGTATCTCTGCCATGGATCGCAATAAACGTATTGCTCTTTCAATAATGTCTTCTTCGTTTTTATAGATTACCCTAAGGCGCTGTCTCCACGAGCGAGAGAATCGCGGCGATATTATCGTTGTGCCACGTATTTCTATACTCTCTAGAAGCCGTCTCCACACGGCGATATTATCGCCGCGATGCGACGAATGTCAACGAGCGCGCGAAACGTCGTTACACCGTCGCTAGCCCGTCGCGACTAGCAGCGGGCGCGCTGTCAAACGCAGTGTCATTTTAGCATTGCCTCTCGTCAAGCAAGGACATTTCGACATTATATATTTCGCTCTCTTCTGGCACATAACTGAATTCTTTCTTTCACAACGCGTCGTTAAGGAAACGCGGCGATACCGTTACGAGTCGCCGCAGAAACGCTGCGATTCCGTTAGGACTCGCGACGATACTCGGCGAAATTATCGCTCATTCGTGGAGATTCTCCGACGATATGAGGGCGGACTCGTCCCGATTCTCTCGCTCGTGGAGACAGCGCCTAATTTAAATAGACGACAGAGAAGATAGTGGATACATCCATTTAGTAAGGCAATTAATCCTGATGGAAAGTTATTTTTACCGACTTCCCTCGGGGGGACCCCTCGGGGAACAATGACGCAGGCAATGAATTCCACTCCTTCGCTGTACGGATGATGAACGTAGTTGCAAAACGCTTCGAGCGAACTGGAGGTATGTCAACTATAAATGGATGACGTTTGACAGTTTGTCTGGTTGTTACATGGTAAAATGGGCATGGTGGAATTAACTCATGTAATTCCTGCGCACACTCTCCAAAATGCAAACGATAGAATACCGATAGACTTGTGACCATACGTCTGTGACCGAGGCTCTGCAATCTGGACTTAACTAGCTTATTATCGCCAATGAGTCTTTTTGCTCATCGGTCAATAGACTCAAGACCTTCGAGCTGGTACTTAGCAGATCCGTCTCAGAGATGGCCGCAGTACTGCGGCCATCTTTGGGATGAATCACGATCGGTCGGCACGATCACTTGCGCTTGTTATAAATTGAGAAGCTGGCGAGGTGTGAAGTACTGTCGGACCTTGGCGAGGATTCCCAGCTTCTTAGCGGCCAGTAGAGCTCTGGTTTTAATGTAAGTCCCAAAGTTAAGATTTGACGATAGGGTAACGCCAAGAAGCTCGAGTTTGTTTGCGAGATAGGTCGAACGGTCTCCGTTAAGCGGAGAAGAGACACGCCTGTGTTTTGGACGCATTTAATCGTACCAAGTTGGCATCGCCCCAATCGGACACCGCCAGCAAGTTCGAATTCAAGCGCTCAATCATTGCCTCTCTTAGAGACTTGACTTGACCTCATCAGCACGTGCATTAGATATAAATCTCTCGACAACGGTGCTATCGTCTGCGTACCCAAAGATACCGGGTCTAAGCAGATCGTTTATGTGTACCAAAAACAGCGTTGCCGAAAGAACCGACCCTTGAGGTACCCCGGCATTCAAATCAAAATTAAAAACGTTTATTCACATGGGCCCCAAAGAGGCACTCATGAAAGTTAATGGTTCTATTGCGAGATTCGCAAAATTACAGCCATCTCGAGAAGAACCTGGCAAGAAACTCGGCGGCGCATTTTTTTCCATTCATTTTTTTTTTAAACATTCTTAATCTCTAATACATAATTGTATTAACCTAGGTGTTATGACTGTAGTCGCTAGAAAGAACTTGTGCAGTTTGCCTCCATGCATCTTTGTCATTAATATAGTCTTTAGTCTTATAATAAGCTTTCTTAATTAATGCCCGTTTTATTACAGATTTGAACTTTCCCAGTGGTAATTCAGTTACGATTTTAGGAATTCTATTGTAAAATCTAACCCCATTTGCCATAAAAGATTTATTCGTATTGCTTAATCTAATTGCGCGCACTGTAATTTTGTGCTTATATCGAGTATTAAGATTGTGTGCGTCGCTTCTTAATTTATATTTACCAATATTTTTGCGAACATGCATAATATTTTCAAAGATGTAAAGCGAAGGCATGGTAAGTATGCCAGTTTCTTTAAAAAAATCTCTGAGAGATTCGCGCCATATCATATATTGCACGAAACGCTCTCTTTTGTAGAATAAAAATAGTTTCAACATCGGCAGTAGATCCCCATAGCAAGATTCTGTAACTCATCAAACTATGAAAATATGCAAAGTACACCGGCTTTGCCGTCGCTACATCAGTCAGTTGTCTAATTTTTTAAGTTGTTAAATTTTACGGATCGCAAAAGCAGCGGAACTCAAGCGACCTGCAAGCACATCAATATGAGGACCCCACTGCAGTTTTGAGTCCATAGTCAGACCTAAGAAAACAAATTTATTTACAAGATCTAATTTATTGTTTTCAAGTGTAACATTTGCATCTAGCAAAGGAACATTAGGAAGGGTAAAATTGATACATTTGGTTTTGCTAGCATTTAACAATAAGTTATTAGGAGCAAACCATTTCGAGACTAGATCTAATTCATCATTTACTTCATTTAATTCTACGTCTTTCCTATTTGTTTTAAAAATAAGTGACGTGTCATCAGCAAACAAGACAATATCTAATGCTAGCGAAGTTGTCATATAAGGTAAATCTAAAAATAGGAAGGGTCCCAATATTGAACATTGAGGCACGCCAATTTTAACTGTAGACCCGTCAGATGTCACACCATTAACGCCTACTTTTTGTTGCCTACCGATAAATATGAATCTAACAAATCAAGAGCAGTCTCACGTATACCGTAATGGTTTAATTTGCTAATAAGCGTTTTATGGTCCACGCAGTCGAAAGCTTTGGAGAGGTCGCAAAATACCCCAATTGCTGCGATCCCTCCCAATCCCCGAGAATGTGTGACACTAACTTAGCACCGGCATCTATTGTTGATTGACATTTGGTAAATCCGAATTGGTGATCATGTAATATTTTATGTTCATTAAAGTGGGAGAGTAGCTGTTCTAGAATATTTTTTTCAAATATTTTACTGAGGGCAGGTAATACAGAAACTGGTCTATAGTTAGAGGGAGTATGCTTACAACCCGATTTGAAAATTGGAGTAATTTTGCTGTGCTTCATGAGATCAGGAAATACTCCTTGATCGACCGAGAGATTAAATACAACGACAAGGTAAGGCGTAATAGTATCTAGTATGGAACCAATAACTTTATCTGAAATACCCCACAAATCTTCAGTGTTTTTTATAGTTATCCTTTTGAATGCCTTTTTATGGTATTAGCCGTTATGTGACGGAAACAAAAATTTGGATTTTTTTGTGTGAAGTTTTGTTGCAACAGTTTTGCAGCTAATTCGGGAGATGAGTTAGGGGATTTTGTTCAAGGGGTATTTTTGTAAAAAAAGTATTAAATTCATTGGCTACGTCAGTTTTGTTAGAAATTACTCTATTCCCAATTTTTTTACTGTTATCACATTCCCTATTTCTATTTTTACCAGTTTCTGTGTTAATAATATTCCAGACCGTTTTTATTTTATTATTAGATTTCGAGACTTTATCACTTATGAATTTTGATATGGCCTGGATGCAAACGCGTTTAAAAATTTTAGAATAATTAGTAACATACATGTGAAAATTTATCCAAGCACATAAACCGGGAGGTAAACCATAAGCTGGAAGGTTGCCAATAAGGCAGTCGTGCCATACCCTGTCAAAGGCCTTGGAAACATCAAGCGATACCGCAATCGCTTCGCCGTGTTTTTCCAAGGCCTCACTCCATATGTGAGTGGCATATGCAAGATAGTCTCCTGTTGACCGGTTCTGGCGAAACTCTATTGCCGGTCACTCAGAAGGTCATTTGCTGCAAGATAGCCTAGGAGTTTCTTGTTCAGTACACGTTCCATTGTCTTACAGAGAATGTACGTGACTGAGATAGGCCTGTAGTTGGCAGGGTCGGCGCGACTTCCTTTTTTGGGCACAGGCTACACGTTGGCGGACTTCCATGCTTTCGGCACTTGACCAGTCTCCATAGAGAGGCGAAAGAGGCGTGTCAGTATCGGAAACAATTCAGGCGCACATGTCCTCAGAACTATGGCTGGTATGCCATCAGGGCCACTGGCCTTGTTCACATCCAGATTGCGTAGCGCTTTACGTACGTCGACCTGTCGAATGGGGATTTCCGTCATGGACGATTCGCAGACAGGTAAAATCGGAGGTACAGCGCGGAGTCTTCCCGACTAAATGCCTACCAGCATTTAGACGTGAAGACTCCGCAAAGAGTGAAGCAAACAAATTTGCTTTCTCCTCGGCGGTGTGAGCCAATGAACCATCAGGCTTCAGTATTCGAGGCAGTGAGGGATCTAGGCAAACGTGCTCCATCGTTGACCGCATCGTCACTTACCATCAGGTGAGATGGCGGTCAAACGTTTGCCTATCTTGAATAAAAAAAAAACACTAGTTTTTGAGTTATAGTCAATAATGCGTGTTTAATATGTTGAATCTGATCAAGGTTCCGAAGATAAAGCGTTGAAGTCGGATTTTAGGCTTTGCTTGCGTTCCTTGATCAGATTTAATGTATAGCACACGCATTTTTGACGATAACTCAAAAACTATAAATCAAATCTTTATCAAATATACCACATGGAAAGCACCAGCTTTCAATTATAAAAAGAATCATCAAAATCGGCTCAAAACGAAAGAAGTTATGAGGTAACTTTTGAAGTCGGCCGCAAACGAGAACATCGTCAATGTAGTCCACAGATCTTGATCAAATTTAAATGAGACCAATATCATTCAAACTAAAAAAAAAAATTAGAAATCGGTTCACATGGAAAGAAGTTGTGAGGTAATCATCAAAAAATATAGTCGATTTGAGTACCTCCTCCTTTTTTGGGAAGACGGTAAAAACCGACTTCATCGCTTATATTTCGGTTTAGGCTTGACTGATTTTGATAACCACCTCTGAAGTATACTCTATCAAAAAAAAAGACGTGTGGCACTCGGGGACTGCCGCGGTAAAGCTATGCATAGCATTTTTTATCAACTTATGCAGTTATAATTATTTATTTATTTTATTTATGCAGTATTTTTTTTCCTGCCACCTAGAGGCGAGTTGCTGAACTACAGAGACAAGCGTGATATTTCAAAAAGTTCTGCTATTTATCGATAGATGGCAAAACTAAAAAGTTCTCATCACCGCTGTGCCGGTCGGAGTGGGGGGTGTTAGGTTATTTTCGTTACGGAATTTCTGGATTCGTTCTCCACGCTCAAGGCCCGCGATAGAAGCTATGCAATAGCTTAAAAAAATCTCAAAATCGATTCATAGCTGGCGGAGATATCGCGTAACATACATGCAGAAAAAAACCGCTTCTACTAACCGCATAGTGTACAATACGCAGAATGTGCAAACACTCAAAATGTACAAGTAGGCCCACGTAAAATATTTTTTTAACTGTCTACATTCTACTCTATTTTATAAGCATGCAATAAGTTTTTCTGGCGCATCTCCGGCCCGGTCTCCCGGTAGGGAGTAATAGTATTCTGTGCTCCGGCCGCTACTGCGGCACTCTCGCTTCGCTCGCTCGGCTCGCGCGTTGTGGTCACAAGAAACCTAACACTCCTCCTCGCTTAGCTCTGCGTCGCGTCGTATGCTCGTACGTCTTTGGGAGCGTTTTGACTACCTTGTACCACGCGATGCGACGTACAGTAAATAGTTGTATTTCCCATCAAAGTTTAAAGGAAAAAGGTGCATGAGGGTCTAGCGATTTAAACTAGTACCACCAGTACCCCCAAGGGTACAATGTGAAAGTACTAGTGGTACCACTCCAAATAGTTTACTTATTACAATATTTTTTCTATATTATTATTATTTACACAATTTGTTAAAATTAAATGCAGTTAAGGACAAATTGTATCTACATAAATCTAAATCATTGCATAAAATATATACATAAGCTCATTTAGCCTATGTACATAAGACAATTAAATAGATTACCTAAACTGCCATTTATCGGGGCATGTGTAATCTCGGGTAGAACAATTTCTTTTCTATGGTAAATACGATTCCGGAAACCGGACCGTTGACATATGATGACATTGACTTATAAAATGTGACAGCTACAGAGTATGACTTTCCTGCTGAACCACAGACAATTTTACTTGAAATAAGTTTTCCGCCATATTTATTCTCTATTCCTTTTCGTCATATGGCGTAAGGTGCGTTCACTTTTGTCCGCCATATTAAATGAAATCAATAAAATAAGACAAAATGTCGCCTTACTAGAGTGCGTGAAAATAATCCAATAACATCCAGTTTGTGTGTGCCTAAAACATCAAGAGGATCACAATGGAGAATTCATACGGTGTGGGGGTTGTAAACCGATACGCTCTTTTCTTGGACGATGAGTCCGATCCTCTTGATGCGATAAAAGCACGAGAGCAAGCCAAGGAGCTTAAAAAGAAAACCAAAGAAGCCGAGAAAGAAAACAAAGGCAAACCCGAAGTAAAGCCTAAAGGCGTCACCGCTCCCGTGAGAAAAGGAATCAAGGAGACTCAGAATGTTAAGTCTCAAGAGATCAAGAGCGGCGAACAACAAAAGGCCAAGGGACCTCGCGATCCCGCGCGGCCTAACGAGCGCAACAACACGGAGCGCCCGCCGCCGCGCCGCCCGCGCGAGGACAGGCCGCAGAACGGTGAGCGCGCGCCAGAGGCCAAGGACGGCGCGCCGAGGCCGCCCAGGCGAGAGTTCGGCGATCGCCGCCCGAACTACGAGCGTCGCAACTTCAGCGACAACCCCGAGGGCGGAGAGAGGCGCGGGCCGAGACCGCCGCGCGAGCCTCGCGACCGGGACGCGCCGCGCGGGCCGCGGCCGGCCTACGACAGCCGAGGCAAGCGGGAGTTCGACCGGCGGTCGGGCTCCGACAAGACGGGCGTGAAGCCCGTGGACAAGCGCGAGGGCGGCGGCCCGCACAACTGGGGCACGATCAAAGATGACATCGACGAGCTGAACAAGACCGGGTCCGAGGGCGAGCCCGCGGAGGAGAAGCCGGCGCCCGCCGCCGCCGACGCGGCCGCCGCCGGCGACGCGCAGGCGCCCGAGGCGGAGCGCCCGCCGCAGGAGGAGGAGCCGCGCGAGCTCACGCTGGACGAGTACAAGGCGCTCCGCAACGCGCAGCGCACGGCGCCGCAGTACAACCTGCGCAAGGCCGGCGAGGGCGAGGACCTCAGCCAGTGGAAGAACCTCGTGCTGCTCGAGAAGAAGAAGGAGGCGGACCGCGGCGAGGACGAGGACAGCGACGACGAGTACGACCTGGCCGACTACCCGCAGCGCGTGGGGCGCCAGAAGCGCGTGCTGGGCATCGAGTTCACGTTCAACGACGGCACGCGGCGCGGCGGCGGCGGGCCGCGCGGGCGCGGGCGCGGACGTGGTCGCGGCCGCCCCGGCCCGCCGCGGGACGAGCCGCCGCCCGAGGAGCGCCCGCCGCCGCCCCGACACTCCGCGCCGCCCAAGGTCGACGACAGCAAGGACTTCCCCTCTCTCGGATAGACACAGTGAGCCTTCGCTCTTCTCCCTTTTGAAAGTACTATAGAGTTACAAATTAAATATTGTATGTACTGTTATTTTTGAAGTAAATATACAAAATATTTACATGAGCGTGTATTATATTGCATCGGAACTAGTAGATTATGACGAGTCATTTGAGGCGAGCTGCAAATTGATTAAATTTGTTAGTTGAGTATTCTCTGTGGGGTTTACAATTTACCATGCTCATGCGTTACGCGGGACGTAGAGGGGGAGGATAATTTTAAGTTTTAATTTGAATACACTTAGCTACTTTGCATTATGAATCTATGATAACAGTAGCTTTTATCATATTGTAATCACGGCTTATGATTTAACTTGATGAGTTATTCGGATTAAGGTTTTAACTTACAGACTGTGACATGCTATAATGAATTAACTCCGTCACAACTTAGCATAGAAAGTGAATAAATAACCCTCATTGCATTTTACTTCATGAGTTTGTGTTGACAAATGCAGACTTAGGGAAATGTAAATAGTTATATATGTTTAAAAGATAAGGTCTTATAATAACAAGGTTGATTTTTGTTGTTACACAAACTTCTTGAAAAATAAAAACATTTTGTATGTGTGAAATGTTTATTGGTTATTTATGTGCTAGTCGACATTCAATCCCTCGTAGCTCCTACTTAGAATTTCCTCCCCCAGTCACCATTCAAGTGAAAAATTTATAACATTCAAGGTCCTACAGAAGAGAATGGTAGTATGTGTTAGAGAGGATAATTTGAATATGTTTGTCAAGTGCCACTAGTCAACTTTTGCATGTGGACAGTTGAGATGTCATCCTAAATATATACCTGTTGGTGTCTAGCTCAAGGACTTGTCACATCGATTCTGTTTTAAAACTTTCGCAGCTTTGGATAATGTTTTTTTCAAGTTTGTTTAAGATTCTAAATCTGCCCCATTCACTCATTAATTATTGCATTTTAAATAAGTAATAATTTCTGTTGAGTTTTTTTTATTTGTCTGGCTATATTATTAAAGCCATATATTATTTATTATCTTCTAAAGATTGAAATCTGAACATCATGTCTAAAACAGGTTTTTTGGCTTATTCGACATGGGCAAATGTTTGACCACTGTCTCTGTTTTTAAGTACCAATGGAGTTGATCAGTTTTGCTTAGAAGATGTCTATGCACTCACCGATTGAAGAGTCATATTGTACTTATCAGGAATCTAGACTCGGACAAGGAGTTACATTCCTTAGTGGTTTGCATATTGCATGTGGAAGCAAAATACTTAGTCCTCATTTGAAATGAAATTAATTGCATTTATTTGCTTCAAGTGATGCAGATGTAGGGTTTAGTGTATCCATAGTTCACACACTTGGTCATAATAGTGACATGCAAATATATAGGTCCCACAGACACCCAGGTGTTAAATGATAGAATAAAATATGATGACAGAATTCCACTTATACCCCCTTCGTATTACCCCCATCCCTATTCTGAATGAAAACATCCAATAATATACTAAGAGAAGACACCTCGCGTCAACAGCTTTCCATTTGACGCTGCACAACTCTTTCCGTTCTATTTCATTCTATTTCTTTCTCATTACTAGTTTGATTTAAATTCTCTGAATCTGAAAAGAAGTATTTTTTTCTACAGCCTGTTGCATTATGATTATTAAGTTTACTAATCTGATATAGTCAAATGTGTGGAACTCCGTTATGCGCATTAGATAGGTTTCTGAAGGGATTGTTATCGAATATCTATAAATAGGTTATTGTTGATTGAACAGACCTCTTTGCCTATCTGAAGTAATAATTTACTGTTCTGTGATAAGTCCTGCCTACTGCTAACTGTACCTACTAGTTGCTGATGTCAAGTGTCACACGCGGAATGTTGAACTTTAACATTTCAATTCTTTGTGCTCATTACCCTGAGACATCTTATGTACTGTAATTTCACTAGAAGCAATGCCATTCAATCCAAGATACCGTAATGTTCACATACTAGGTATTGAATGGTGAAGGTGTGTTCAGTCCATGTGGACTCGGAAAGAGTTGCACCACTATAAAATAGTGATTTATTTTACTACAATATTCTAAAGAGTATGAAGATTTCTTTGACTACCAATGAGTTGATAATTTGGATTATCTACAGTAAAATTTACGAGTTGATCTTATAGAAAGTGCTACAAATATCAAATTATGTAAAAAAAAATTTTTGTTTTTGTAGCATTAGCAATGTTAGGCAGAGGTAAAGTTTAAATTTACAAAAAAAAATAGCTTGAGGTGGTGTTCGAACCTGCGCAGCCTATTGCTCTAACCATTGGGTTATGCCCTTTTGCTCTAACCACTGGGGTACCCAAGCACTGCTTCAAGCAATGAAAAGCCCCCATATGATGTATGACACCCTATAGCTGTTTAAAATATTTTTTATTGTTTTTACCTTTCAATAAAAAATTGCAAAAAAAAACTAACCTACTTTAAAAATATTGTTAAATACTTTATAACTTTTTTTCATGCGAGATAGGGAAGCATTTACTGTGTAGGTATTTGATAAAGAATAAAATGTCCTCCCAAATGCCGTTAGAAGTTCTCACAGTATAATTGTGGTTAGCCAACCTTAACCACAGGAAACAGGATACAATGAAACAAAATATCTATAAGTCATTTTGTATATTGATATTTTATCACGTTCACACAAAAAACAATTCACTTAAAATTTACAGACAATAAACAATACACTGAAATAGTTAAATATTCAACATAATAGAGATATTATACTTATAAAATAAACATGAACTTACACAGTAATGTAATGAGTAAAGACAATAAATAAATCTATTTACATTTATAAGAAAGTATCTTCAGAGAATAATATGTTAAACTTATACGTGATACATATACAAATACATAAAATTTGCATAGGATAGTTTTTACCATGATTAGTTACAATAATACATAGTTATTTAAACAAAGGAACATTTAATTTACAAAACAAAACAATCACAATTTATTTACTTCCAAATATGGTAAATGAGAAAACTTGAAGGCGATCTGGAAGATAGTTAACGACTTTTTTATGTTACAATAGCTGACTACTGACTAGTGCTGTTTTCATTACACAGAAACGTGTAATAACTTAAACTGCCCAATTAACTCAGTAAACGATCCAAATGACACATTATAATCATTTAAAGGATTCTATTGCTGCGTTAATACAACCTATCAGCTTTTATCGTAGGTCATCGATAGGTAAACAATAATATAAATAAGTGACGTAAAAGCGTAATAAATCTAAACACAGGACTTCAATCCCGTTTCACAGCCACAATATACGTTCACTTACAATAAAAGCGTTAATAAAATACCAATCTTGGTGAATACGTGGCCAGTTAGGTTCACAATAAATATCTAGGCTCGTCTACATTACACTATACCTATTACTATCTTTGTTCGTCGCTAGCCCTACTCTATCAATTGACTATAACTTAGGTTGACAACGAGAGATTGGAGATTAGTCACCATTATTTACAGCTGCTTAATGGGTTACGGTCGTCGAACCGAGCCATAACACTTTATTTTAGACGTAGCAACAATAGATGTGGCTAAAGCCGCATTGACACTGTCAAAAGTCATTTAGACACAGTACATTAAAAAGCCATTTGAATACTTTGATTGCAGCATCAGTGATATCAAAGCATACTCCAATGATGTTTAACCAAACTGGAGTCGGACTGCATTCCAGTCGTCTCAATGATACTTAGTCTAACTGGACTTGATATGTGTCAACGTAGTTTTAAACAACATATGTCATATAGTTTGCTTCCAAGCATGACCACTGTGAGTTTACTCAATGCCAAAGGTGTTTGTTTCTTCAACAGCTAGCAGTAGTTTTTCGTAGAGAAGTTGTGGCGTAGGGTAGGGCGGCAGGTCGAGACGGTTGAAGCAAGTATGAGCTCGGGGGAGGGACTCCACGCGACCCCAGCGCTCGATACAGAACCGGCGCGGGCCTGTGGAGCCTCGTAGTGCTGAGAAACCTTCGTAGGGGATGGACGATGTTCCAGTCACGAACTGTACTAGCCTCAGTCGCTGCTCATTTGTAAACCTGCAAAAGAAGAAACAAATATTAATAATATGAAGGGGTTATAATAAGCGCGTCTTCCGTACGATTTATTGCTATATATATTGTAATAGAGGTAGGAAGAGGTACATCCAAGTCTCTCAACTCTTAGTGCCAGGTATTCTAGCGAACCGGTTATTTTGGAAGTAGCGTTACTTTTGATTACATAATTTGCCAAGAATTGGTGGTCACGCTAGATTATTCGGAAGTCCTAACTATGCACTCATTAATGTTCTTTAGACTATAATAATTACTATAATTGACATATTCTAAAATTTACAGCTGTTTCTAGAAACTTTAGTTTATGGCTTAAGTAAACTGCTGATATTGATAAAACTTAATAAAGTAATAAGTTAAAGACTAAGTTATGGAGAAGGTTTCTTTACCGCAAAAGTGAAAACTTTAAAAACCGTGATTTTTGTTTCCGCTTCAAAACCATAATAGGAGTTCTACTAAATTGTCTTCAAATATACTAGAGCATGAATTAGTTTATAGATTATTTGAATATTTTTTTTTGTAATTGGTATGTTAGATATTAAATAATACTAGCTAAATGCACACGCTTTGCGCAGCCAAAATTAAAAAGTACATCCATATACATCATCATCGGTATAACAGGCAAAGCCGCGGGCCACAACATCTATATAGTATCCTATTATAGGATAACGCGAAATATTTCAAATTGCATATTTCAAAATGCAAGATAATGAAGTAACACGATTGCTAAACGCTTGCATCACGAACGGTGCGTGTCCCGCAACACCAGTGCGTAGTTACTACGTGATGTTTTTATAAATTTTTCTGTAATCGCCATTGTTTCTACACGAACGTGGTATGTTGCGAATTAAACTGTCGTGAATCACGTAAGTAATTATTATCAACATGTTAGACGGCGTGAAATTGTAATTACCGACAAGCTTTGATTTTTCCGATGCAAATTCATATTCTCGTATATATTTTAAATTTTAAAATAACCCCGACGCGACGCCCTGTCTGAAAAACGGCTTCATATTTCACCAAACATAGATCAAGTCATCTTGTAAACAAAAAAATATATATTAAAATCTGTTTGGGAGCTACGATGCCACAGACGCTACATTTTTCACCTAAAGGGTACTTTTTCACCCAAAGGGTAAAACGGGACCCTATTACTAAGACTCCGCCGTCCGTCCGTCTGTCACCAGGCTGTATCTCATGAACCGTGATAGTTAAACAGTTGAAATTTTCACGGATGATGTATTTCTGTTGCCGCTATAACAACAAAATTAAATACTAAAAAACAGAAAAAAATATATTTAAGGGGGTTCCCATACAACAAATATGAATTTTTTGCTCGATATTGATAACGCCAACAGGTAGACGCTTGAAATATTTACAGAATATTAAGTTATATGTTCAATTTAGATATAAATAACTAGCGACCCGCCCCGGCTTCTACCGGTTGTCATAAATGAATAACCGCTCGACCGATTTTGTGCAACTTCACATAAAGCATCTACTAAATAGTCCGAACAAAGCCTAAACATTTGGTTTGGATAGGTGAGCCCGTTCTTGAGCTATAAAATAACGACGAAAAGTGGCATTGATTTTTATATATATAGATTAATATGAAACAAATATTTAAGAGGGGGCCCATACAGCCGGTTTTTTCCTACAAACATTTCGAATACATTATCTTAACCTAGGTTTACCTATATTATGCCGTCGCCAAAAAGCGCTTGATTGAATAGTTAAGCGAATAAATATGCAAAAATCAAGATTTCAAGGTCTGATCAAATCTATTTATATTGTGTAGCTATACATTCCAATAAAACGATTTATACAATATCAAACACGTGGACAAATCAAAGTATCATACAAATCGACAATCGATCTGGATATCGGCTGCACCGATTTTTCTCCAAACTAAGAACCTTGTTCTAATCAACCTTTCCAACAAAAAAAGTTATTCAAAATCGGTTCATCCGCTTGGAAGCTACGATGCCAGACAGACTGATATACTATATCGATATGTTTATTCCTTTTGTCTTCTCTCGCTCGCGCAATTCGATGTTTTTAATAAATACAAATATGTATTTTTGAAAATGTTTTCAACTGACTATATGGACATTATTACAAGGATGTTTCAAACTTCTTTTCGCTATCACATCCTTCTATAAGATGAGAAAAAAAAACAGTTCCGAAATTTCAATAAAAAAAATACAGTCGACTTGAGTACCTTCTCCTTTTTTGTAAAGTCGGTAGAAAAGGAGGCGGTATTTTTAATTATTATAAATCTTACATATTTCCATACAAACTTTCATACCCTATTCCCTATTGTTATTTTACACCCTTGAGGGTAAAACTTTTACAAACTTTGAATCATATGTCATATTTATTTATATCAAAACAGCCTAAAAAATAAACTTCAAGCTTCTGGTTTCAAAAAATGACGATACTTCCATACAACTTTTCATCCCCCCTTTCCAACCCCTTACAACCCTGTTTTCGCATCAAAAAGTAGACTATGTTCTTTCTTAGGTTCTAGACTGTGTACCAAATTTCATTTAAATCGGTTCAGTAGTTTAGGCGTGAAAGCGCGACAGACAGACAGACTTATTATATAAGGATATATAATATAATTATATGTCTCCTGGGCACCTAATAACTATAAGCAAAACACGTATACTTATTAATAGCGAGCAGCATTTTAATCGCCACATCTTGTAGCATCACGACAGGATGACATCTATAAAACACGCCAGTTATATATTTTTTTGTATTCAGTATAGGCAAACGTTTGACCACTATCTTACCTGATGGTAAGCGATGATGCGCTCGACTATGGAGCACGTTTGCCTAAAAGATGCCTATTCACTCGCGACTTAAAGACTCTCGTATTGTATTTATCAGAAAACACAGACTCAAGTAAGGAGTTCCATTCCTTAGCGGTTCGCATTATGAATGTGAAAGCAAAACGCTTCGTCCGCATTTGTGGAATGTCTACCATATAGCGGTGTCGCTCAGTCTTGATGTTAACAATTAATTAACAGTGTTCATAAAAAAATGTTAAAACCTAGCTGTAAGAGGCAAAGTTATTTTTTTTAGTATATTTTTTTTAGTTGTAATAATAATAGAATCAATAAAATATATACCTGTCTATCGCCTGCCAGTACCACACGATGACGGGGTGCGCGTCGTGGTATCCCCCGCGGTACTCCACGTTGCTCCGCCAGTCCGCCACGTCCAGCTCGGGCGCTCCCGCGATCACCAGCTCCAGCTCTCGAGCGTCGAACGCCGCCACCAGCCGCGGATCTACCACCTGAACATCCGAAACTATTACTTAGGGGGCGTCCATTCATTTACACATCACACACACCAGAACATTATTTTAACTAGAATGTGAGATAACGTCTTTGTAGTAAGACCGCCTCCCGATCGGTTGATCGCAGTTTCGAATCCTGCAACGGCGACTTGATCTTCCAAATAAGGTAATATAGTGATGAAACGACAAAACACTATTGCTACATTTTAACTATCATGTAAATTTGCATGCTACTAACCTATAGCAAAACATGAGTGCCTCACTAAAATTCTACTATTTAAGATCTTCATACCATGTTTTACGCAAATAAAGAATATTTATCTTATCTTTTATAAATCCATGGAGATATATTTCTTGTTCTCTCTACATTATCTGCTCATCCTGACTCCCTACTTCACTCTCCATCGCAAATCTCTCTTTCCTTTTTTACTCAATGAGGTCATATCACCTTCAGCTACAAACTTCGTGTAACCCGAGCAGACAAGAGTGGTTTGTCAGAACAAGTCCCTCCGTCTGCTCATTGAATCCACTCTCTACCGCGCCACACTTTTCTCTCTTTCACTCAGCGATAACACCTATTAATCTCACCAAAACCCTCTGACAAGCCACTCCGTCTGCTCAGTGACTCCACTCACCACCGCACCACACTTTTCCCTCTTTCACTCAGCGACATCATGACACCGTCATGAAACCCTCTGACAAGCCACTCCATCGCCTGGGCGAATCACCCTTTTCCTATTCAACAGTGACGTCACATGACGTAAGCTACTAACCTCGTGGAACCCTCGGACCAACCACTCCGTCTGCTCAGCGACTCCCCGCTCCACTCTCCACCGCACCACTCTCTCCAGATATTCCTTCTTGTTCCGTTCCGTGACGGGCACGTCCCGCCCGCCCGGCTTCAGTTCCCGCTCCAGCACGCGTCCGTCCGCGAGACGTTCCGACACCGCGAATGTTAGCTCCAGGGATGAGACGCAGCGAGCCGACTGGAATAACAAAATTTATTGAATTAGGCGTAACTTTTCGGAAATCCATAACCATAAAGTTAATTTATTATATTTAGTGTTAATCCCGATAAGTGGGATTCTCATCGGGATTAACACTAAATATAATAAATTGTCTTTGTGGAATAAACAAGTTATTAAATTAGATGTAATCACACTATATGGATATATACTATATGGATATTCCTAGTGTGGGATTCAGGGCTCACCAGACATTATAAGTAATTGTAATGTACTTGTGTTATAATTTTTAAGTGTCAATGAATAAATTATTATTATTATATACTTTGTAATAGCTGGACCAATTTTGATGAAATTTCGTATGGAGGTAGTTTATACCTAGGATTAACACATAGGCTACTTTTAAACTTGATAATCGAGTGCAAAAAAGAATAAGAGACCTAAAAAATATTTTAAGATAAAAATATTTTTTTTTGACCACAATCTCAACTGATGGAAAGTGATGATGCGACTGAAGATGTAGGTAGCATGCTTGCCTAGAAGGTACCTATTCACTCTTGACTTGAAGACTCCCAGATTATACCGTTCGGGAAACAAAGACGAAAGCAATGAGTTCCACTCCTTCGCAGTACGGATTACAAACGTAGAAGCGAAACGCTTCGAGCGAACTGGAGGTATGTCAACCATATATGGATGACGTTTGACAGTTTGTCTTGTTGTTAGAAGGTAAAAACGGACAAGGTGAAATATCTAAAGAAAAATATCTGAATATAAATAGAAGTATTAATACATTTATTTTAAAAACTTGAGGGGCTGAGTCACCCACGTCCGTAGGAGGATACCCCTTAAGTCTGACTCCCTACACGTGGTCCCCGGGTGGTGCTAATCAGGTGACATTTGAGAGGTGGTAGAGCATTTTGTGAGTTGCTCGCCTGGCTTGCTACCAAAGTAGCTTACCACCATCAAGTTGAAAGTCTGCCGCCAACCCAAATACGGTGTTCCGGCAGTTATCCTTGAGAGCCTGCGTATTCCAGGTCTAGTGTGGTTACCAGCTTCGATCACATTGTCACTTACAGTCAGGTGAGATAGTGGTCAAACACTAGCCTGTCACAAATAAAAAAAAAAAAAAAAACTTCTCGGTTGACATGTTCTTTATGGAAATGATTATTTATATATGGTATATTTTTAATTTTTTCTTTGTATTTTAATTAAGAAATATCTCATGTTAGACTGTACAGGATGACGTGTAAACGAATGTTTATGAATAAATGAGTATTTGAGTATTTGTAATCGGATAGTGCCAAAGGACAGTCGCGTTGCTCATAAAAGCACGTGCGGATTATTATTTTTAGCACTCCCCACGTGGTGTTAGTGGCATTAGCAGCTTCCGGTGATGGCCGCGATAGCGCCACTGGTACGTAAACAAAACAACGTGCGTCCGCGCAGGAATGAGGTTATGTTCGCGGCTGGTTCGGAGATAGGTCGCTAGATGGCGTTGAATGCATAATGCTGAAAATAACTACATACTCAGCGCGGTAATGCAGCATTTTGGACACTTTTAGAATAAATATGGCAATAATGGTTGAAATCAGTTATTGGTTATAAGTTAATTGATAAAAAAAAATATCGATAATTTTAATGGTTGAAAATATCAGATGATAATAATATTAACGCACAAGATTTGGTTGATTTTATCGAAATCGAATTTTCAACTAATGCAACGTGTGTTATTTTCATGGAACTAGAGATTTACCCAAGTATTCGTATTTGGTTCCATGTGTCAACATTGCGTCTCGGCTTTTTGTATTACTTATTGACGAAATAATCAGAAACAAAACTGCGATGACGCGAACTTGCGAGTAACATTAAAACTAACCATTAACCGATCAACCATTCCTTAAAAATATCACTTCACGTATCTTAAGCGTTATAAACTGTATTGTAAGAACAAGAAAGCATAATATTGAATGCATTTGACCCAACCAATTACCAAGATCGAAAACAACCTTCCCAGAATTGATATATTTTTATTCGATTAGGTTAAATTCTTTTATTGAATTCGTCACCTCTATTTTGGAACATTAAAGGTCGTTTAGGAATTTTGCCGCGAAAGTGAGAAAAGTGGCGTTGTCGATTTTGTATTATTTTTTCAAAACTTGTGATTCTTCGAGTGTTAATGTGCAATAATGTTGGATTATTAACCGTTAATACTAAGTGAACGTGTATCAGTGTAGGAAAACCATACAACGTTGAATAAAGTTATTTAGGTTTTCGCTCCAAAACTACAATAGAAGTTCTAGTAAAGTTTGTACACTTGACTATAACTGGACCTTGACTCTTTTACTTGAATATTTTCACAAATACATTCAGACGTTTTGCATTTTATGGCGCACTATGTAATCTTAGTGCATCTCTACCACCTCTCAAGTCAGCGAAGGGGTGGAACTCATTGTCTGCGTCATTGTTCCCCGAGGGGTATAATCTGGGAGTCTTTAAATCAAGCGTAAATAGGTATCTTCTAGGCAAGCATGTCACATCTTGGCCGCATCATCACTTTCCATCAGGTGAGATTGAGGAATGCTTATCTATTAAGTATCAAAAACTAAGTTTATTTAAAAACTTAACTTACTTGTAACCACCTCAGCGAGGCCGCGAACTGCGCGTCTAGAGCGTCGACGTCTTCAAGCGCAGGAGGTAGCCTCAGCAGAGCTCTATACAGCGCACGAGTGAACCAAGCCTCCAGTAGGTAGCCGTGAACAAGGGCCAGCCCTAGCACGCGGCCCGAGAATCGGAACCTGGAATAAAAGAGAAACCGGTTATAGGGCAATGTTGTCAGTGACATTACATAGATAGATAAACTCATTATTGAACACCTTAATTAAGACAAAAACAAAACAGAAAATAATTATATCAAAAAAAAAAAATTAACAATAGGCGGTCTTATTGCTAAAAGCGATCTCTTCCAGACAACCTTTGTATGGAGAGGAATTACGCAATAGAGTTGGACGTCGTTGTTTAAGAAAACAACACTTTGAAGAGTGCATGAATGTTAAATACACATACATAATACATATACTTATACATAATTGTATTATACATAAAAGTAATACATAATTGTATTTATTAAACATATCGAAATGTGCGAGCGAGAGAGAAGACAAAAGGAATAAACCCTCTGAAGACAAATCGATCGACGTAAGAAGCATCAAAACTGGCCTACGCGTTTGGTCTCCAGAGCGCCACAATAGAACAAACATAAATACAAATAGGTTGACAAACACATTACCCTCATTCGCGTCACGCAGCCTGACTAATAATCTTATATATAAAAATGAATTGCTGTTCGTTAGTCTCGCTAAAACTCGAGAATGGCTGGACCGATTTGGCTAATTTTGATCTTGAAATATTTGTGGAAGTTCAGGGAAGGCTTAAAAGGTGAGAAAATATAAAGAAATTGCTATAAAATGAGTAAGAAGTAGTATTTAGTTTTCCCATACAAACTGTTCGTACCTGTCAAACAGGAGATGTTTCTGAATATTTGACCACAGACAATTGGCGGTATGAAGTTCGCCGGGTCAACTAGTAACTAATATAAATAGTCCCTTACAAACGCCCTTACTGCCTTGACCAGCCCTATATTATATACTTCCTGAACTTACACGCCGCCGGCACTCACACTAATTACACCGATCAATGTTGTTACGATTATTACCCTATATTACCCACAAATACATGTAATTATATAACATTCAAGTATGATATCCAGTTTTAAAGTCAACAGCATTGACTTTTTAATGCTATTTATACACAATAGAAACCTTTTTTTCTAGAAATTACTTTGTTGAATGTGATAGAAGTTATTATTATGTAAATAAACTTTCCTTTATGGTTATACTAGCCGTGCCCCGCAGCTTCGCCCGCTATTATCAAGTTAAAAAGTAGCCTATGTGTTAATCCTAGGTATAATCTATGTACATTCCAAATTTCATCCAAATCCGTTCAGCCGTTAAAGCGTGAAGAGGGAACAAACATACTTACACACTTACACACAAACTTTCGGATTTATAATATTAGTAGGATATTCTGACGCATGGACTGAGTTGACTAGGTAAATAAACCGTAGGTATATATTTATTCAGAATCGTTTTTGAGTATGTTATAGTATTGTAATATGTATATTTTTTTATTTGTTATATGTATTTATAAATAAACTACTCAAATACAAATTTCCATAAGTATAACTTCATCAATAAAGAACTTTTGACATGAACTTTCATCCCCCATTGCACCACCTAAATGCACCCCTGGCAATAAAATATTGTAAACATTTGTATTATATTCAATCAACGACTCAAATACCAATTTTCATCGCTATAAGTTCAAAAACAAAGAATTTTCAAACAAACGTTTTCACCCCATTTTACCCTCGTTTCCAAAAACTTTCTTAGTACAGCTCTACGTACTAAGACAATTGTAACCTCCAAATTTAAAGTCTCAACGACCAGCGGTTTACGCTGTGCGTTGTCTCCAAGTCAGTCAGTCAGTCAGTCAGTCAGTGAATCAGTATGTCAGGACAAAGATTTTTATAGTATTAATATGACATGAAGTTTTTATTTGAATTATTGGTAATACAGGCTATATTTCAATCTTACAATAAATTACACGCTGCTAATTACAAAATAAGTAAATTAATACTAAAAACATATTATTAAGTCTCACGAAAACAATACAACCTTTTTTCCTCGATTTACATTTATTCATTATCAAAATTATATTATGCTGTTTTTTTTTCGAAAATATGATTTATTGTTTTAATAACAAAGATTTTATTATTTTTTACATAAATGTATGTATAATTATTAATTATCACTGTATAATTTACTTATAATAAGAAGTTAAGTTTAAGTTATAAGTTTTTATATCATTGTATGTAAAAATATATCTTTAAGAACGTAAATGCATTAAAGATAACTCAAAAACTACACGTCAGATCTTGATCATATTTAAACACTAGCCGTGCCTATGTGTTAATCCTATAGGTAATATCCTTGCGTGCCAAATTTTTTTCAAATCCGAGAAAACAAACATACTTACAAACAAACTTTCGTATTTATAATATTATTTCGATAATGGTGCTAATTCTGTTGAGCACCGAACTAACCTAAACTAAACTAAAAATAAACTAATTTTAATCAAAGAATACCTAAACGCTATTCTGATTTTACGTTGAACTTAATTTAAAAGTTGAAATGACAGGACTAAAATTGATTATGACAGCAACCAAATTGAATTGTATTCACAAGAGCCGCAATCACATATTCCTCCATTATAGACTTTGTAGGTCAGTATTTGCTTCATTAATTGCACGTGTTATTCTTTTAAGTATAAGATCACATTAAAAATAATCCAGACCTTTTTCATACAGACTAATTTGAGTTTAAAATTTCTATTTTTAGTCTTAATTTGACGTAAAACATGTGCATCAGAATAAGAATTTGGTTATTTTCACTAAATAGAGTAACTAAACTAACTTAGTCCTGTCAAACTTAATTTTAGTCTAATCTTGCATTTTCTGAATAGGTTTTGGACTAAAGCAGGACTAAAACTAATTTTGGGCTAGTTTAGTCTAATTCTGGACAACAGAATCGGCACCATTACCATATTGCACATGAGAAGCACCAGGATATAAAAAAATAATCAAAATCGGTTCATCTAGATAACAGTTCTGAGGCAACACACATAAAAAAAATTTAAGTCAACTTAATATTTTTAGTTTTCCTCCATTTTTCAACCGACTTCAAAAAAGCAGGTTCTCAATTCGACTGTATGTTTTATTTTTATATGTATGTTACGCGATATCTCCGCCAATTATGAATCGATTTTGAAGTTTTTTTTTGTTTGGTATATACTTTAGAGGTGGTCCCATATAAATTTTATCGAATCGGTCAAGCCAAAGCCGAAATATAAGCGATGAAGTCAGTTTTTATAAGCTTTGCTTCCTTTTCAATTATTGAAATCGGTTAAAAATACGTTATATTCCGTACTATTTCAATACAATTTCAAAAGCTTAAGTCAAGCTTCACGCTCCGTACGCACAAAATACACCTATCGAGTTACGTCAAACTTAATGTATTGTGTTACAAATGGAGTCGCAGCTTGAATATAGTATTTTTTTGGTGCACTTCTTTGTACGCGTGTAGGTATCTCGGGTTACGGAGGCGTCGGTAGTGCGTGACGCGCGAAAAGGGAATATTCTTCTATAGACAGAATATTTTCTACTTTTAATCGACTTCAATCAATTAAACGCAAGCAAAGCTTAAAAAAACCGACTTCACTGCTTCATCTTTGGAAAACTTGATCAGATTAAATACGCATTATTGAGGATAACTTAACAATTTCTGGTCAGATCTTGATCAAATTTAAATGGACCACATGGGAAGCAACAAGCTTTCAATAAAAAAGAATCCTCAAAATTAGTTCACCTAGAAAAAAGTTCTGATGCAACATAGGTGAGGTGTTAAACCTCTTTCACACTTATAGTTTCCTAGTACTTTAATACAATACCTACTAAAAACTTTTGGATATTATTCAAACAAAAATACTAAATCACGATTAAAATGGAGGGTAGGAGGGTGAAAAATACTTTACGACCTATTTTCAAACCTACCAAATATACAAAAAAAAACATTAAAATCGGTCAAGCCGTTTCGGAGGAGTTCGACCACAACGGCGTGGCGCGAGATTTTTAAATATAAGAAGATATTTCAATTTGTACAAAACTCAAAATGTATTATTTGTAATTCAAAGTTTTTACATTGCATCAGTATATAATTCTATATAATTGACGACCCAGTTGGCGTAGCGGACAGGTCTCCGCCCTCTGCGCCGTGGGTCCCTGGGTTCTATTCCCGTCCCACAAATTCCTTCCCAAGGGATATTTGTGCTTCTGGTTCTGGGTGTATTTGTGTGTGATGTAAACGTTTCCGACTCCCACGATACAAGTCTTTGAACTTAATGTGGGGCTGTGAGTGTGAATGCGTTTGTTTGTAATATAATAACAAGAATGAACCAGAGTGATTGATAACACTAGTGTCATGTCCATGTAATAGATATAAGTAAATAAATACATAATTCGTCAATAAACGATAAACAATTTGTTGGTGGACACTTCAATTGCATATAATTAAAGATAAATACATACTGGTTCAATCGGCATTTATAGACATTAGATAAAGCTGTACCTAACCAAAAACAAACAAACAACAAACGCATGAACACACTCCACACTATTTTTAACTGTCCGTTGGGTCAGTTAGGTGAGCGTTCGCCTTCTAAGCAGGGGTTCGATTCCCGGCGGGAACACAAATTCTCTCCCCAAGGAAAATTTGTTTTTCTGGTTCTGGTTGTGATTGCGTGTGTGATGTGAATGTTTCCGGCACCCACGACACAAGTCATCAAACTTAGTGTGGGGCTGTGAGTGTGACTAATAATAAATATATATATATATTATATTGAAGTACTTGTATCGTGAGTGCCGGAAATAACTACATATCATACAACACAAATGTCACTTGGAAAGGAAAATAACGTAATAATAAGTATTAACATAATTATGACACTGTATACTTTGCTTCGTTAAAATACTGCCAGCTGGCTTAGTTGGTAGAGCGTCTATTGGTAGGCCTTCTAAGCAGCGGGTATCGGGTTCGATCCCTCGTGGGAACACTCGAAGGAAATTTATGTTTCTGGTTATGGGTGCGATTGATGTGAATGGTTTCGGTATCTACAACACAAACCTTTGAACTTAGTTTAGGGCTGTGAGTGAGTAGCGTTTTATGTTTAATTGTGAGAGCTTTCTAGTAATTTACAAATGACCCTGTATACAAAGAAAAAACTTACCACTCATGATGATTATCGACGAACGCTGACATAGGCGATACATGCACCGTATACGTGTCATTGGCTGAATACTCGAACAGTCCATAGTAAGGGTTGAAAAGCTCCCTCGACAGAAGGAAGAAGAATTCCCGACTCGGCCCGCCGTAGTCTAATCCCTCTTCCCCGTCCCAGAGAACGCATAACTTCCCCTTCTGCAGTTCCTTCTTCCCGCAAGACATTATTCTTCTGAAAGCGTCTTCTAGAAGATGCTCGCGGCGTATGTGTAATCTGGAAATGGGGAAATTTGCTTTTTTAATAAGTATTCTTGTTGGTTGAGGGTAGTGATCTACTAATACATGGCATTTGCTTCCACGCTCATATTTGTCTACGTAACAAAGGTGACAATAAGAAATATATGCGACAATCCCGCCTCGCTAAAAAGTTTTTTTTATTATTTGGCTTCGCAGTCTTGTGTATTTAGCCAGTGTCAATATGTAAATGTCAGTAATAATATATTTCAAGTGTATTTTTAATTAAAAGTCCGAGTTAAGTCAAAGTCAAGTAAAAGAGTCAAGATCCAGTCATAGTCACGTCATGCCCTAGTAAAGTGGTAGAACCTTTACTAGTTTCACAAACTTCACTTATTTCGTGAAGTTTGTGTTAGACCCGAGGTCCATTTATTTATAGGTTGATGGTGAAGGTGGATATATGGATCATGGGTCATCATTATCTGCCCATTATGTTATGCTGGGACTTTTCACGCAGTGAGAAAGTCTAGGCTAAAATGCCGGTTTCCTCACCATGTTTTACTTCGTCGTTTATTTGTGGGATTTTAACCATGCACCGTACTTGTCATTAACCTTGTCAGCCAAGATCGACCAGGCAGAACATGCTGCGACTGTAATTTTATCATCATTAGAACAAACGGGCGAAACCGAAGAATAGCTAACTATATATCTCTAAGTGGTAATTCATGACTTACTTCAATTTCCCAGGCCCTTGGCCGTAGCCTTTGCTTTCGAGCTTGCGGTAGAAAGCGCGCAGCTTGGCCTCGAAGTCCCGGCGTTGTGGCGCAGGCGCGTGTGTGGACCGCGCGGCCGCGGGGGAGGCGGCGGGGGAGGAGTGCACGCCTACACCTCCACCCGCTGGCACGTAGCTCATTATCTCCTGCTCGAACAGGCTGCAGAAGAAAGAGAGGGAAAACGTTAAAGCTATTGTTCAGATTCCAGATCTCAGTTCCAGAGGGTAGGTTCATGAACATAAATTAAACAAAACAAATCTCAATAAGTTGTATCGTTGACAATCGCGTGAGGAAAAGGAAAAATGAAAAATAGATTCCTGCTGGGAATCGAACACAGAGCTCGCAGCGATGACAATAAGGACACTGCGCGATCAAGGTTGTCTATCATACGTTTGTTATTGTTTAAAACTAAATGTCGTAAATTCCAGGAAACCCTACGTTCTGTCTTCTTTTAGTAAACTGGCAACAGAGTCAATGACACTTGGCTATTTTAACGACGATCAAGCTATTTCTTATAATTATTATAATCTTAAGCCCTTACAGAAAATAGGTGTTACTTTTACAAAAGTATGTTTTAAGATAGAGATCGAGCTGAGTCAAACCAAAGCGTAGATAGTTTTTGTATAGCATCAATTCTTAACGTGATTTGAACTTCTTTATTAGTTCTGCAGTTTCTAGGAAACCCTAAGGCCACCCTTTATATAGGGCATTTAATAGTTTAAAAATACAAAATAAATTTCAAAATATACATTAATAGATCGTGTCATTAAAATAGAATCAAATAGTAATTACATTTTTAATTACAAACAGCAATAATCATAAATAAAATTATATTCACAATGTAGCTAAAGAGTAAAATTTTAATCCCGGTCAATATGGTCAAAAAATGGTCTTAGCTCCAGGACACAATATTGTTAAATTTACATGCGACCAATTTACATATGAATATCCAAATATCTCTAAATAACTCAAAATACTATGTAGTAGATAATAATCGACCGAAATCGGTTATTTAATCGGAGTTTCGGAACACCAGTCAAAAATTGCAGAGCAATAAAGAGATAGTGAATTTGGGTCGTGAAGACTAATACAATAAGTTAGCGATAATGTTGTTTATAGATCAGTGGAAACGTGCCGGCTTATCACACTCGTGCAGCGAGGCGATACTGTATCCAACAGTATACACGACTTGATACAAGTACCGACTGAGTTAAGTGAATTTGGTCTAATTATTTCTAGTAACATTTATAGTATTAACCATGCTAGGCATTTCTAAAGTAGTAAATTTAAATGGCAAAAATATCCATTCCATAAGACCTTAATAGGGAAAGGATAATTTCGTCGTTTTTGGCAGGGCTTAGGTAGCTTGGCTGTTAGAGCAATAGGGCATGACACTCTATGATACCACGCCTCAAGCGATATTTTTCCTTTCTAGATATTCTATTTTAGCATCTCCTTATCTTCAAGGGTAGGCTTGGCAGCAGTGGTACTAATAATGGTCCTCCTTTTGTGTCATTTCTTAATGTTATTTTTTAATAACGGACTTTGATTGCACTCATATCAAAGTTCGGACATGCGCGTCGGTCGTGTTTGATCCCCAAAGGTTTCTTTTTGAGCATATAGAAATTTTAATAGTAAGATTATAATGGATAGCTAAACACTCTTTAAAACTTCAGAAAGAGTGTGACAGTGCCAATCTATTGAAGCTTAAACTAATTTTTGAAGGAAAGGCCTGTTTCTCCGAACTTAGACACAGCAGTGCCAATTACGTTTAGACAAGTTAGCTTAGATACCTCTTCTACAATGGCAAATCTTTTTTGTTGAAAAAATATATTATTATGAGAGAATTAACTGTTCCATCAAGCTAGGTACCATAATAACCAGTTCCTCATTCAGTACAAAAATACATTGTGAAATCCGCGAAATTAGCCTGGTTTTAATTTAAATACAAACGATCATATACTGCGAAAGTTTGGGGCGCCTATCATGTGTACTAGAGCGTGTGCTAAACGTATAACAATTATGTAGTGAATGTGTGAATCAGAGTGTACTCATTTATTAAACAACGGCAAAAATAGATTAATAAAATTCTATAGCGCTATTACATCAAACTCAAATGTAAGTTGAGCTCTTTCCCATTTCCCGTGAAGAACCACAGCCAAAACTGCCGGAGCAATGAACCATGACGGATTATGACCAAAAAGAGGAGAGCAAGGCCGGCCCACATTAGACAGAGACAAAACGACGGGCTCTAGGCTAGTAATACCCGTAATCGATTTAGTAGAACGGGAGATTTAGGACCGCTACGCCCTCCGCTCGTGATCGAGATTCGGTAATTATACTAATAATTTCATTTGGGCCCGGATTATTATACGTGAGGACGCGCCGTATGGCCGCGTGCGCACGCAGATCGCCGCCAGATATACTCAAGATCTTCGATTCGATACATGTGCTCGGATTTAGGTACACATTGATTGTTTTATTGGTGCATGGCGACATAGCCATAACAATCGTTGATATTTTCGGCGCAATTTGTTTCTAAAACAATGGGTTCGCCGAAACATGGAAGGTCCAGGTCGCGATCACGTACGCGCGGCCGTACCTAACACAGCCCTTTTACAGAGGAACCTTCGATCGGTGCTTATCTATGACAATACGCATTAATAAGACGCGTGCCAATACGCCAAGGCGGCGCTGATTACCTGTGCCATTGTTATACAGATTGAAATTGATCGAATTGTCATTATACAAATGACGAAGGCTGAGGTAATTGAGGAAACGTTAAAGCTCTCGGCCGCACCGCGTTCGCTCAACGTGAGGCTTGCCGACTAGCTCTGACGATCGATGGAAACGACCTGAAATTGCGCCAGCAACGAGAGATATCATCTGTAACTACGTGTTAAAGTACCATTGGTAACGAGATCAGCGAGAAAATAGAGTTAAAACAGAACAGGAACATCGGAGGGCGTGAGCTCATCTCGCTCAGGTATCCGCGGTCATTACACAAGCATCCGGCGCGTCCTGCACATGTATCATTGAGAGCAGCAATGCCCGAAAGTTAATGAGTATCGGAGGCATTTCCCCGGAGGTCTGGGCACGCGCGGGCGTCCGGCCGAGCCCGGGGCGGCGCACCGGTCACGAACCTCGGCGGACAGGTGTGCGAGGTGTGGCTCGCACCCGCCGAGATCTCTTGTACCCCGCGAGATAACACCGACTACACGGCAGGCTGACGTCTTGATTCTGTGTCAGGGTGAATCGAGGATGACGCGGCAGATCCGAGGGATAATTTACTTATTCAATTAACAGTGGCCACGGCGAGATGTGTCCCGATAACGCTGGCATTGTCGTAGAGCAGCTCGGAAAGATAACGTCGAGGGCTAGGACGTTAATGACCAGGTACACAGGTAATGGCGTACTTTCACCGCAACGCGCGGTGCGTACGTAGCCCTCGGCCATAACTTATCGCCCAGCTGCCGTTGAAGTCTCTCTGGAGGGACTTAGTTGTCGAATAGAAACAATTGAATATTGTGTTAAAAATGTTGTAAAATGTATGCAATTAGCTGAAGGTGAAACATTCAGCTCGCTAATGTGTATTAGTCACGCTGAAGTCTAACACGGAAGACATTCAAATTTGCATTTAGTTGAAAAAAAAATATGGTTAGATATATTGGTACATTTGATCCATAAAATATAATTGAATATGAAAAAATATTTAATTCTAGAGGGCATAATCCAAACAACTCTTGATACATTAGACGTCCAAAGAACCCTAATTAGGGCTCCCATCGGCCCCGTATAATGACCGCCAATGATTCCTTGCCTCGGGCACCGGGAGACCTACCGACGGAATCCATGGTTAGAGAAACCACACAAGTATGTAATGTTAGTACGCCTCTGGTCATAACGCGCCCAAACATTCTGTCATTTGTAAAAGAATTCTCTACAGTGTTGAATTTCATAGCCTCTACTTATTCTTTAAAATTTTCATATTTTATGAATTTTATGATAGTAAATAATAATATGATGAAGATATAAATAAACGTATCGTTCGAGGGAATGCATTTGTTTTATAGTCTACGTCATGTTACGTCTATGGTATTATTGATTTTAGTTATACGATCAGCATTCGGGGACTGGAATAGTATCAAATTACTTCCGAGAAAAAACCTCAAATATTTACACGTAGATAGATCCAATTGTTCCACGACAACGGGGGACTTGTTTCAAGTGTAAAGTTTCGAATAACTTAGTTCTAAGGCGAAGTTAATTTATTATTTGAAACAGTCGACATTGGAGCGGCCTTTGAAGAATTAGATGTTGGTACGTGCCCAATATTCGCGTCAAATTACTTCCTACAACTAAATACCTTCAACTTAACTAATAACATTAGGCTATATGTTCTATGTTTACATTTGTGTTATATAATTTTGGGCATTAGCACGTAGTTGTGATAAATTGAATTCTTATTGTGGAAGTTTTTGCGAGTCGATTATACTATATCACAATTTGTGATTTACTTAAAATTTGATTAAAAAATAACTTTTGCCGCGGTAGTGTTACAGGTATGAATAAAGCCTGGGTTTTTTGTTTAATTAATATTTTCGCGAATTCGCTAATTGTTGCCAGCACGATATCAGGCCATCTAGGTATAATTTGGGTTTAAGGACATCAGAAACGTGTCTTAGATTGGAGTCATTATTTAACTATTTCCTGAGTTACAGTCATTTGCGTTATTCATATAACGTGCTGTTAATTCTGTAATATTAGCAAATCATTTATTATTTACTATTACAGTACTTTCAAGGCTTTAAATAAATAGCGAGTGGTTAAGTGAGACATGGCGTTATGATGGGGACTACGTTGATTAAAGACCTAACGTCCTGGAAAATGTTTTCCTAATAACATTGTTGGCAATATTTTACATAGAACTTGTAGCAGGCGAACGTCTCTTACAGGAAGTGCTATTTCATAATCTAAATACCTTCCACTGACAAATAGCATAATGAATTCTGTAAGAATACTAAATGCATTCCTTATATTTGTATAGTATGTTGTAAAAATACTACCTGCAATTTAAACATTTGTGCAGCAGTTTTTACGCGTGTTTTTGTTTGGGCAGCGGCTGTTTAAATTTAATATTCAACTTTGTTAATTTATCAACATGTTCCTTTTTGCAACGCCTAAAAATTATGTGTCTGGAATGTTTATAAATTGAAAAGCTTCGTGAGTTAACGCGGCGTAATCATGGGTTGTGGATTCGAAACCTAAATTTGCGTTAAATTGAGATGTAGCGCCGAATAACCGAAAACTTTTACAAAATTCAATTAAATAACAAAACAAATATATATTATCAAATTACATAGTTAATAATAGAGCAACCTACGACGTAACGTTATATAACTCAAATAATAACATTTGGACTTTTGTGTAGCACTCGAAAAGTAAGATATATAATAAGATACAAAATGTTTGTAACGAATAATAAACTGTGTTGTCTAACTGTAAATATTTATCGATGGCAATATCAACGAAAATCCAGAAAAATACCAAATAGGTATAATTTTAGAAGAAAAATAACTTTGAATCTCATTCAATCGTGAAACTGGCTAAATGGAGGATATAAAAATTACTGGAAAATGATATACCTTAAGTTACACATTAATAGGATAGTGATCGACTCACATTAAACATTAAAACAGACGATTACGAGCAAATAAATAAAATTCATTAAAAATGCAGAAGGCCTAGAAATAGATCGCATACTGATAAACAATGAGGACCAAGGTGAAGACAAATTATCAAGTAAAAAACGCAACAACTGTATTAGTAACAGAGTGCAAAGTGTTCCAACCACGTCATGGCAATTAGGATGTTAGGAAGGACTTCCGGCAGAAACACAGGCCTTAAAGTATATGTAATTGTATGCAATTCATTTGCACAACAACAGATAGTATTAACAAATGACTATACCGCTCTACATATCAGGTCTTTTGTGCTAGATCATAAATATTCTTCGTGTTGAAGGTCTCTATTTGAAAGCTGAAGCTGTCGTTCGTTTTGACAGTGTTTGTGTCCATTCCAGCCATAATATTTTACTCTACGTCTTATAAAGTTTCTAGTGCAATCCTGGATAGTGACGTTGGTTTCTTTTTAATTTCAGAAAGTAGACAACTACTGTATTTTACCAGTTCAATGCTATTAGGCGCTTTGTTTCTTACTATTTTAAAAAAATTTACTAATTTGGTCAATGTGTCTTTTTTACTTTGAAATTGTCATAAATAGGCGTAGATTATTTATCTATGTCACCATTTAATTAACGAACCTTTTGGGAGTCTTCCTCTCCCTATATGACGAAGCCAATCCAATTTAGCGACAGTAAAACTGACCAGAGAATAAAGCATTTGATGAAAACGTTGGGTCCCTTAATGTCTAAGTAATTAATGTGGATAAAAAACGAGCGCCGCTGAAACCTTAACACCTTGATATAAAGTCGGGAATAGGAGAGCTTTTTTTACTTATAGGTAGTTTGTTTTGTGTAGTTAGTCTGGGCAGGAAATGAATACAATGCTATGGTGGAGGGAAACGATAGGGGACATGGGATATGGCAACCCATGACCCCCCTGCATTAGCCAGCGCTTCATTATACTTGCAACGTGCGGACATTTTGCGTTACACATACAATTATTCGAGTACTAACAAAGACATTTGGGAAATGAGCTCTTTTTTGTAGGGAGCCAAAGTCATTGTATAGAACGATGACCTCCTTCGATACGAAGCATAAGGAAAGACTGTTGGTAGATGTTAGATTGTACATAATATATGAATAGATATTACAATAACAAAGGAAATGTCTGGCTGTAAGAATACAGACAGTGATATTTACAGAGGAAATACAACGAACGATTAGAAAGATTAAAAAAAATAAAGGCACGTTAAGTTAGCATTGCAAAATATATCAGCAATGTTAATGAACGGAATATAAGAATATTATTATCTTAAACACATATTTAATTACTTATAAGAGTATGGTAGTGACGTTTACAAGTCAAACAGACCAATCTATAGCCGAAATGAGTATTAATGACAGGAAACGTAAGGACAACGACCGATTGGTATACTCCTGCGCACGCGCTTCAATAGACTGCGCTGCGCCTTTGTTATTCTTATGATTCCTTTTTTAAATTAGAACAGCGGACTGTTTGACTTTAAAAGAACCTATATTTTTTCTTTTTTCTTTGGTTGGTAGTGTTATTTTTAGTAATTACGATAAAAATATGTTTCAAAGCAAATTAACGGTCGTTAATTAATGTTATTAATAATTTTAGATTACTATCTTACGCTGTAATACCGTGAATGTAAAAAAGGGTTACAGTAATTTGCATTCAAGACTGTTCAAATCAAATCGTTTATTCACATGGGCCCCAAAGAGGCACTCATGAAAGTTAATTATTCTACTGCCAGATTCACAAAATTACGGCCATCCCGAGAAGAACCTGGCAAGAACGGGCGGCGCATTTATTTCATTCATTTTTTTTAAATAATTTCTTAACTCAATACATAATTATATTAACCTAGGTATATCTATATTATGTAGTCGCTATTAATATAGTCGATCATTTTATAGTAAGCTTTCTTAATTAAAGTCCGATTTATTATATAGTTACATATAGTTGTGAAATATATATTGATAACTTTTAATAACGTTATTATGTATAGTAAAGCTTATTATATTTGTACACTCACAGCCCCACACTATTATACTACAACTACTATATGACGTCAATACAATATTATTGTAACTTTTCTTAGACTAAATTAAAACTATATACATTTATACAGCAAAGACCTAAGTTACCTACAACGCAGCGAGCTAGCTTTAGGGAACTCAAGTGCTCAAGCCAGTGGGTAGCGTTCCTAAGATGCTGGTGGCATGTTGCTGATAAGATCGATGTCTTGTAGGTAACTTAGGTATCTGCTGTATAGATGTACATAGTTTTAGAAAATATAGGCAATTAGCCCGTAGATTAAGCATTTGAAACTTTTTCTTAGCGTTTCGATGGCAACATTTATATCTTTTTAGTCCAATACTTGGCAACAGCATTAGGCCTACTCATAAATTTTTCGTTTAAGTACCAATTACTATGTGTTCTATATGTGTTATTTACATTAACATGGTATACTATGTGATCTCTGGTCACTATTTTTTTGTACAATTTTTGCATGCCGCAATGGCGTATGGAGCACTATTATCATCACTACCACTAGCTAATTGTTCCTGCCCATATTCAAGGAAATAAAGATTTTGTATTTGTATAAAATTCGTACTAGGTCTTCCAGTGCGAGAACGTGGCTTGCTGATCTGTCAGTAAGTACTTATGCCTTTTAAGTGTAGTTCTTAGAATACAGCGAGAAAAAATATATAATGCCTCTTACCCGAACGAACATTTGATATATGCCTACCACTAATGAGACATGCTTCTTCCTTCAATACAAGACTATAAAACAAACACATAGAAGTGCAATTGCAAAAACACATACAATATAGCTTGTCTACATTGTTTTTTCTATGTAAGCTCTTTAATTAGACTCTAGACTCGCAGTGTCTGCGCATCATTGTGGTATTTTAATATTGTGGTAAGTTTTATACCTGTCACGAGTTCTCAACGTGTTATGTTCGAGTAAGTTTGTTGTTGAAAAATATTTTTTTTTAGTTTTTTAAAATACGTAATCTCCTTATCGTTTAAAGAGAAAAATAGAAATATTTTAACGTCTTCTGAAAGAATGAGGTTTTAAAATCGTTTTTGCTTATTTCAGCTGTTTTTTTTTATTAAGTCTAAATGACCATCCTAAGATCTAGGATGAGCGTACCATATAGATATGTAATAGTGTTGATCCAGAAAATATTGACTTCATGGGCAGGTTTGCTTAATATATTTTTTGAACTGAGTTTTTAAACTATTTTTTTAATATCTCTAAATCCTTTCATTCGATTTTGATATTTTTATGACACTTAGATTATTTTAAACAAAAAAAATAACCATCATTTTACAAATCAGGAAAAAAACTTAATATCATGCGTGTATATATATATATATATGTAATTGTATGGATATGCGAGCTTACAGTAGCCCTACGGTCTGCTATCCAATCACACAAGTCATAAAGTCATACAAGTCCAATTACTCAGGAATTGTTCCTGTTGAGTCCTTGAGTCCGTACTCCGTACCCTGGCTAAAGACCTGTTAGACACGTCGGCGGCATACAATGCCATTCCACCCGACTGCGCTCGCTCTCTGCTCTTTTGTTGGTGTGACTGTGACATACCGGGTGTCGATTACAATGTCAGCTTGTAAACTTGAGCGCGAATTTTGACTGAAGTATTTTTTTAAATTTAGAATAGAAAAAGTTTATTTTGATTTCTAAACATAAACGCTTTCACACTCATAGTCCCACACGAAGTTCGATCACTTATGTTGTGGGTGCCGGAAACATTCAAATCACACACACAATCACACCCAGAACCGGAATTAAATTTTCCCTTAGGCAGAAAACTTGTGTTTCTACCGTGAATCAAAGCTTGCTGCTTATTAGTGCGTGAGCGTGAAATCGTTTGTTATTTATATGACTGTGCAAGGGTTCGCTCTCAATATTTCTTTCTTTGGTGACAATAAAGAGTTTTCTATCGAATTTTATTTATATATGGAATGCCATGTAGTCTCCGTAGTATGTAGCCTTGTAGTCTCCAATTATTTTTAAGTTCGATGGTATTTGTACCAATATCGATATTATTGACGCTATAATCGGAGACATTATGGTTAGATTAGACACATCTATTTTGTGTTTGTTATCGGCTAATGACAGCTTGCCTTGCGTGTTCCGATTTCAATACATGACCTCCAACCATCAATGATTATATCTATCAATAATAAATGGATCATGTTAGTAATTTCATCGATTTCACTGTTTTAAGCTTATTCGTTTAAGTCATCCGAATAAGTTGGAAGTTTTTGTATTTGTCGGGAAAATCTAAATTTATACGCATATTTTAATACTGTCGTTATTAAATGCGTCGTCGGCTTAGTTTGTTGCGCGTTCTCCTTCTAAGCAAGGGTGTCGGGTTCGATTCCCGGTGGAAACATTTCTCCCCATGGAAAATTTGTGTGTGTGATGTGAATGTTGCCGGCGATCACGATACGTCTTTGAACATAGTGTGGGGCTTTGAGTGTGAATACGTTCGGGTTTGTTCGTAATTAATAGACCGGGTAACATAAACATAAACGCTTTCACACTCACAGCCCCGCACAAGTTCGATGACTTGTGTCGTGGGTACCGGAAACATTCACATCACACACACACAATCACAACCAGAACCAGTAACACAAATTTTCCTTTGGGGTTAAAATATGTGTTCCCGCCAGGAATCGAACCCGATACCCCTGCTTAGAAGGCGAACGCTCACCCAACTGAGCCAACGGACAGTTCAATGTACAACAACAATGTACAATGTGATAATCGACATTCGAAGAATACAATTTATTATTCAGAAAAGGTTTTTAACAATTAAATAATGCTTGTAATTTTATTTCTATTACTAAAACTTGAGATAGTGGTCCAATATCTGAGACTAGCCTAATACAGATATACAGAACGGGACTTATAATGTTTTGAACGGTTTTAGGCTTAACATATTCAACTGGCTGCAGTTGTGCTGAAATTTTTAGTAATCACACTAAAGTGTGTGTGTAAGTGTAACGGCTGTAACGGCAACGGATTTGAATGAAATTTTGAATGTACACAGCTTATACCTAGTATTAACACATAGGCTACTTTTTAACTTGATAACCGTGGGCGATGCCGCAGGGCACGACTAGTTAATGTAATAAATATTCTTTAAACGTCAGGAATTTTCTAACAAAAAAAAACCTTCAAAGACATTCGCAATCTCCTCAAGTTGCTTTCAGTAGAAACAACTGGAAACACGGAACTAAAGCAGAGGTAAAGATACTGTGAGTAGTGTTACGGAGACTTTACAAAAGGATTTCGACTACTTTAAACCCATCTTTGGTAAAAATGTGATTTAATCACCGATCCTCGTTTCAATTTTTCCTCGCTTTCGTGATATGATACAATAATGGTATTATAATCCGTGTGAGTAAATTGTAGAGATATAAAAATAACTGGCGTATGAAATAATCATTAGCCACGCGTGCTATAAACTACAAGTATACTACACGGTGTCTGAGTGAATGTAAATACCGATGCTAACTTAAAGACACACGTCAGAATACCCTTCACGGGAGAACTAATGTTTTCCTAGCTTTTATCTAAAGGCGCTAAGGTTGGATATCGTAAAGAAATGGATGAGCACAACTGCTCAAGTATTATTTGTCGGCGGGCCACATGTCGATGATTGCGCTTCGCAGGGCTCTGCTGTCACAGCTATGCCGATTGATACGTCTCTCCGATAATACGACATAGATTATAAAAAACGCACATAAAACAAAATCTGCAAGCTTTAATCTGCTAGCGTAGTTGGTTACATGTCTGCCGTTTACGATGAAGGTGGCGAGTTTGATTCCCGGTGGAACACAAACAACTCCTCAAAAGAAATTCGTATTTTTGGTTGTAGGTCTAAATGTTTTCGGCACCCGCGATACAAGTCTTCGAACTTAGCGCGGGGTCACACTCACAGTGAGAGCATTAATTTGTCATTAATTTGATAAGCCATTTCTATGTTGTGTTTATTGATGTAATGCTATATCATATTTACAATTAGGCATGAAGAGTTGAAATAATTTGTGATTTATCTAAGAAAAAACTATAGCATATCATAGTTCAAGTTGGAAGAGTTTATTATTAAGTCATAAACAATAATTTAACATCGTGATACATGCATGAAAATGATGTAAGAATAAATTATATGTAGATATATCGAAATGCAGTCGTGACTAAATTAGAAAAAGCTAACATCTAGTGCGAAACACTTAAGAGCCAATCACATTAATGGCTTAAGGGGAAGATATACGTCAATGCAAGCACATTTTTTATACACAGGCAATTTTCCCCTTTACACTTTTGCGCATAAAGGTGCATATCGCAAACTTAAATTACGCCAGTTACGAAAGGTCATCTTTGATTTGTAATAGTTTTATTCAAATTCACTCATTATCATCTCTTACAGTTTACGACGAATATTTTTGCAGAATTTTATGTGTTTTTGGTGATATTCTGGTATCACCCCCTTAAAGTGTTTAACACGATATAAATTCTCATTAATAGGTAAGATATTGTCCCAACGCTAGAGAAAAGAAGAAACTAAAATTAGTACAAAAAAAATATCACAGCGACAAAACCTTAGCGGTCCGCACAAAAAGCTATACGGGCCGGATTTTGACCATCCATTCCTTGTATTAGCAAGATTACGCAATAGTAACTATCGGCACCGTCTCAGAGACCGTTCCCATATCGAGTAGATTACCGAGACGAGCCCATAGCGCATCACGGGCAACACAGCCGAATAAAGCGTATAAACTTTAAACGAGATTTACGACGATAATAAAGTTTAAATCGTGTCATTGTTAATTTAAAACCAATAGACGGAGATAACTCAACCATTAACTAAGTTTGTTTTAAGATGTAATGAATACGGTGCTCGTAACTTTTCTCAAGTTTACTGCTTCTCAAGTTAAGCGTTAAGATTGTATCTCTTACTTAATTTTTTGTAATTATTAACCGACTTCTAGAGGCTTTTTACGAGAGAAACTTTAGACTTACTATTACGGAAATATATTAAAAAAATAAGTTCATATATATAATAATTATAAGGTCTACATATATGTAATTTACACAACAGGGAAGAGATTAAATCCGATGGGATTCAGGGAGCCTCATTAGAAACACTTTATTTATTGTCAAAGCTTCATAATTCAGTAATAATTCTTCTCGAGATGGCTGTAATTTTGCGAAACTGGCAGAAGAATCATTAACTTTCAAGAGTGCCTCTTTGGGGCCCATGTGAATAAACGATTTTGATTTTGATTGAATTATATTGTATAACATTGTAATATAAAGCCCAAAATTTTATGTATTCTTTTTTATTTTGATTATATTACATATTATGTTTTAAAAGATTTATAAATACATTTATTTCTATTTATTTACCAGAATAAATAATAGTAGAGTACACTAGTGGAAATACGAAAGACGTTAACACATTTCGTTAAAGTCTCCTAAAGCGAACTGCCCGGCGTAGTTAGGTAGCGCGTTCGCCTTCTCTACGGCGGGTACCGGGTTCAATTCCCGGTAGGAACACCCCACTTTCTCCCCTAGATAAATTTGTGTCTCTGCATCTGGGTGTGATGTGAATGTGTCACAAAACGATACAATTCTTCTTAGTGAGGGCATGTGATAATGAAAGCTTAAAAAACAGTAAAAAAAAAACACTTGCCTTTTGTAATATATAAAAATCAATGCCACTTTTCGTTGTTATTTTATAACTCAAGAACGGGCTCACCTATCCAAACCAAATGCTTAGGCTTTGTTCGGATTATTTAGTAGATGGTTTATGTGAAGTTTGCACAAAATCGGTCGAGCGGTTCTTCATATATTACACCCGGGCGAAGCCGGGGCGGATCGCTAGTATTTTATATTAACCTAACTAACACCAAACTTAAAAAAGTAACCCGTTATCTGTTGGTTATATTATCTTTCACGGTCAAACTGGTGTACCGAATTTGTTTAAATTTGGTGAGGAGATAATTTGTTTAACAGAGAAAGACATTATCATTTTATCCTGATTGATTATGGATAAGCAACTGGGCGAAGCCAGTTCTCCTAAGCTACGATAGTAAAGAACAAGCAAAAGAACACTTGGCCTCATTTTCGTTATATCTAATGATGTCGTGCACGATTTACTGATAATGCAACCTTATTGATAAATAACTAATTAGGTAAATAGAGGTTTAGGCGGCTTTATTTTACTGGATTAATTATATTTTGCTCATTAACACTCAATTTATTAAGCCATAAAGATAATAAATAACCACTTGTCTTCAATACAATACGATGACTTTGTTTTTTGTAATTTTTTTATTGATCACCAAATCATGTCTTACATTTAAAAAAAAAAATTAAAGACATTTGCTGTTCTATTAACACCTTTTTAATAAGTAACACGAAATCAATAAACTTTTATCTTACATCTTACATTTATATTATAAATCCGAAAGTTTGTGTGTAAGTGATTAAGTATGATTGTTTCCTCTTTACGCTTGAACGGCTGAACGGATTTGGATGAAATTTGGAATGTACATAACGTATACCTAGGATTAACTCATTGGCTACTTTTTAACTTGATAAACGCGGGCGAAGCCGCAGGGCACTGCTAGTAAAATAAACACATTACACATTTAGATATTATTTTATAAGTAGTCAGCGAGTACCTTCATAAATATTATAGAGATTCGTAAGTGAAACAATTCGGCGAGGTCTATTAAAATATGATAACTGCCTATGTATTATTTGCTAATCAAAAACCCTATAACCCATGATTTTTGAAAACTATATTCCTACCAAATGTTATCAAGATCGCTGCAGCGGTTTACCCGTTAATATGCAACAAACAGACAGAGAGACCAAGATTTACTTTCGGATGTAAAATATTAGTGTGGACCATACCTGCACTGATAAGCATCTAAGCTATAAAAGAAAGCGTCCACAAAGTAAGGGACCAACCAATCATGACATTCTAAAGCACTATTCTTAACTTAAAACGCGGTAGACTGAATTAAAAAACTGTTATTCTGGTCCTTTTCAGTAGAAATGGCCTTCTTTTATAGGTTAGCCCTTTGTAGGGCGCCGATGCCGGCTTTCTCTTAGTAAGGGTTTAAGCTTCCAAATCTTGGCTCCAAGCCGACTTCGTTTGAAAAGTGTTGGCGAGATTGCCACTTTAGATGAATAGCATCTGTATAGCTGTTTGCGTTTTGTGATCCCTAAATCATGTCCTCCTTTTTGTAAACAGTTTAGGTACTTACTCCGTAACTGAAACACGTTGATTGACCGCAACGTGATTTTTTAGGAGAGAATATTTTTGATTTTGAAAGAACTGAGAAACTACTGAAGTTCAGTTTATTTTCTCTGAATCATAAATAAATAATATTTTTTCGATCACATGACGGATAAAGTCAAAGTAGTAATAGTAGAGCTGCAAAAAAAAAACATGAACTTTTTTAGTCATAGGAATGTAGCAGTTTAAGTACAAATTACAAATTTGTCTTATTTTGGCTAGATTATAATATATTTGTCTATCTATATATATAATAATTAATTGACGTTTGTTAGTCTCACAAAAACTCGAGAACGGCTAAACCGATTTGCGTAATTTAGGTTTTGAAATATTTGTAGAAGTACAAGGAAGGTTTAAAAAAATATATAAAGAAATTGCAAATATTTTCCCATACAAACTGTTCCCCCTTTCGCAACGCGCGATAAGGAACTTTCGTTCCAAAATTAAAAGAAACATGCAAAAACCAACATCACGCGGTGTTACCAGGCGGTCACCCATTCGATGATCGGACGAGAGCGTGGTATGGCTTAAAACTATAGCAAAAAGTCGTTACAACTTTTGGTCTTAATTTTTTCCGTCTAGCCCCCTTTCGAAACGCGCGATAAGGAACTTTCGTTCCAAAAAAAGACATAACAGAGTCACTCAGATGCATAATTCATTTTCTAAGTAAATGCAGGAGCGTTTACTTAGAACCTAGTTCCATCATAGATTAGTGCATTCGCAATCTAGAAGTAATTTGTTTTTAACGAGGGAGATTTGCGTTTGTTACGTGGAACGGTCTGATGATACGTTTGGCTGTTCGCTGTTATGAAACATGGCAATCACCCGCTGTACGTAACAAATACAATGATATTGTTAAATAGAGACGTTTGTGCGAGTTTCAACTAAATGGCTTAGTGCTGTGGTAGTTTTAGGAATCTCTACTAGTATTATAAATCAGAATTTGTTCGAATGTCTTGGTTGTTTGTATACTATAGCGTTTGATCACTATCTCACCTGATGGTAAAGTAAGTGATGATGTAGTCGAAGATGGTGTTTACCATCTTCAACCGCTAGAATTATTGGTTCAAGGATCTTACGGAACATCATTTGAGTGTGTATATGGTTGTTAGATAAAACTAGAAATTAGACGAAAATTGATAAATTAGAATTAAAAGAAGCCTATGTCCATTTCCGAGAATCAATCTCCCAGTCAAATTGAAACATGAGCAGTGGTTTAGCCGTAACAAGATAACAAACATAATGATAAGAGTTGCTTTCAGATTTATAATATTATTGTGATGATTTGGTATGTACATGTAACATAGTCTTGACCGTGGAATAGCCAATAGAATTTGTATTGTAATGAACATGACCGAAGCCTCGCGGCAAAGCTTCAACATTGTAGAAAATATCTATATAAAATAAGATTTTACTTTAAAAGTGCTTAAAATTGAATAGGAAATAAACAGTTTCCTGCTAAAAAGCTGATGGCGCAATAAAATTAACGAAGAACTTTTAGTTGGACATATTTTAAAAGGGAATTATTTCAATACAAATTTAGATATCTTCTAATATTTCCGTAAAAAAGGTATTTTTAAATCATCATTTTATAAACAAACTCAAACTCAAAATGTTAAACAAGGTTAAAATGATCTAAAATTAACAAAAACAAAATCATTGCATATCCGAGCAAAAGCAAGGTTTTATCCGAGAAGGTTACAAGATCTAAAGATACTGTATTTCACAATTTCACATATAAGATCTTCCGCGGATACAGTGTTTCCACATACGCGGAAGCTTGCTCTATTAATTTTAGATATATGGGCCGATATCTCGACATTCTCGCGGCTTGGCCTACTGAACGCGGGGCTCCAGCTGGCACGCTCCAGTGACGTATGAGGGGTGGGAAATATATACGTACAAGATGTATAATGGGGAGGGGAATTCGAAGCTAGCTCTAAAAGCGAATACCTACACTTCTGTAATGTGGTTTGTGTTGCAGCATAGCCACATAATAGAACAGATCATTGAGCTTTTGACAAATGGGTATTAAATGTCGGTGATTGAAATAATATTATTATTTAATAATGTGTACGCGAATAAATACCATTATAATAAAATAACACGAAATTAGTTTTCGGTAGTTTAAAATGTTTAACTTAAACACCATATTATAAAAGAAATAGATATGTAATTGAAAAATTATATAAAATATTAAATTAAATTGTTCCATTTAATATGAAACAAAGAAGGTTACAAACATAAACTCACTTAAATTGTCAGAACATACGGCCTTATCACTCAAAGCGATCTCTGCCAGAAATCTTATAAAATTATAATGCATACTAAGCAAATTACACCAAGTGTTTAAAGAACACTTCTACACTTAAAAAGTAAATAGTTCACTATAACGAGCGGACAGACAAATTTGTCATCATCTACGTACACAAAAAAAAATCAACCTGGCCCTATTCTTTTATGTGGATTGCTTTTGAACAACACAATAGATAGAGATGAAACATAAATGAAAACCTTTTTCAATATTAAACCTGTGTTGTTTTGAGCCAGTTTCTTAATAGACGGAACCCCGTTGAATATGACCAACAATACAATAACAATTGTTGGTCAACAACGATGACGTCATATCTATCCTGCTGTAAAATTACACGGTGCAGCGCTTGCTTCAAGATAGCAATCCTAAGTAGCAATACATAATTTTGATTAATTCTATAGATTGCCGTTTGTGGCGTACAATTGAAATTACTATAGAAACTGTGCCCAACCCTTCGTCTCTGGTGCAGTTGGAAACTGTGACGAAAGGTCTTGAAGGGCTATTGAATCACAGCGCTTGCCCTAGTTCGGAACTATAAAGCTAATTCGTATCTGGTTTATTTATATGAGTAATTTTACTATTGTACGATAATTTGTATAGGTATCTCTATATCGCGCTTAGGTTACTTTATGGTACAAAATTTGTAGTTGCAATTAGTATACATGTAGCATAGATATAGTAGTAGTAGCAGTAGAATAATAACTTTCATGAGTGCCTCTTTGGGGCCCACTAAACTTAAACTAAACTCATCAAATCAAATCAAAATAATCTATTTTGATTTGATTTGATGAGTAAAAAAAGCTTTATACTCTTTTTACACTCACTACCCCACACAAAGTTCAATGACTTGTGTCGTGGGTGCATGCAACAACACGACACACACAATCACACCCAGAACCAGAAACATTGCTTTTTCTTTGGGAGAAGTCTTGTGTTCCTACCGGGAACGAAGCCGATATATCTGATGATAGAAGGGGGACGCGCACCTAACCTAACCCAACGGGCAGTTAATTAATTATAGCTATTTTTACCACCGAATCAATATCGCTTTCGTCCACTACTTCATTATCTTATTATACTAACTTATATACATATGAATGTATATCAAAGTATAAATTTGTACTTAGTCCTTGACAATCACCTTTTATATAATTGAAACGCAAGCAAGGCTTAAAAAACCGACTTCACCGCTTTATCTTCGGAACTTTACGTTCGGAATGGACTAGATGTACTAAACACACATTATTGAAGATATTTCAAGAACTACTGATCAGATCTTGATCAAATTTAAATGGGACCAATTGGAAAGTAAAATCATCCAAACAAAAAAAAAATTCGAAATCGGTTCGAAACGAAGTTATAAGGTAACACACATTTAAAAAAAAACAGTTAATTTATATGGGACCACCTCTGAAGTATACTCTACCAAACAATCATCAAAATCAAATCATAATTGGCGGAGATATCGCGTGAAATACAAACAAAAAAAAACATACAACTGAGAACCTCCTTTTTTGAAGTCGGTTGAAAATACTTACAGTACACATATAAAGTCTAGATTAATTAATAATTTATACAATAACATTAATTCATATAATAATTATTATATTCACGGTCATGATATTCAGATTATATTGTGTCAATAAAAAGTTAATAGAATACACAATTATACCTAGTTATGTATGTATGATCCATTGTCTTCGGTGAAGACAATGTGTTCGAAATTAAAATAATCTAAATGGGTCGAATTCGAAATTATTCCTAATTGACTAATCGTTGTTTGACTATACTATGCATACAAGATAAAGTTTACTGGCAACTTGCACTAAATACTCGTTGCTCTCGACCTAGCGCTGACCTAAAAATATTTAACTTATGATAATTGTTTGGAGAGTACCTATGCTGGAAATTCGTTTAGAACTAAGTACGAAAAAATTTTGTGCAGGTGACTTCAGGTGATATAATGGTGCCGATTCTGTTGTCCAGAATTAGACTAAACTAGCCTAAAATTAGTTTTAGTCCTGCTTTAGTCCAAATCCTATTCAGAAAATGCAAAATTAGACTATAATTAAGTTTGACAGGACTAAGTTAGTTTAGTTACTCTATTTAGTGAAAATGACCAAATTCTTATTCTGATGTACATGTTTTACGTCAAATTAAGACTAAAAATAGAAATTTTAAACTCAAATTAGTCTGTATGAAAAGGGTCTGGATTATTTTTAATGTGATCTTATACTTGAAAGAATAACACGGCTCTTGTGAATACAATTCAATTTGGTTGCTGTCAAAATCAATTTTAGTCCTGTCATTTCAACTTTTAAATTAAGTTCAACGTAAAATCAGAATAGCGTTTAGGTATTCTTTGACTAAAATTAGTTTATTTTTAGTTTAGTTTAGGTTAGTTCGGTGCTCAACAGAATTAGCACCAATATCACGTAGTAATAGATAAAAAAGTTTATAGAATTAATTAATTCTATTTTCAAAAATCTATCAGAGCGCCTATTGGCGTCGCGTGATCAAAATGCTGGTACTTATTTGGCGAGAAGCAATGCCGCCAGCATGATAGGAACGCTACCCACTGGTGTAGCGTTCCTATCATCAGTGGGCTTGAGCACTAGAGTTACCTATAAGCTTAATGCCTTGTAGGTAACTTAGGTCTTTGCTGTATAGATGTATATAGTTTTAGAATAGTTGTAGGAAATATAGGCAAATTGACAAAGGATGGACTATTAAAAAAAATATAAAATTAAGAGTTACATTCCGAAAATCCATAACCACATGATTAATAATTTATTATATTTAGAGTATAATTAGGTTGTAATTTGATTAGAACCCGTACTTTTTTTTCTCTGACGGCTATCATTCTACAATTTCACTTCATGGCAGGAAAGGTTTTGATAGAGATATGGGGACTGATTAGACTTTCCATTCTAAACCAAATTAAGTGTAATTTAATTTGTTTATTCTGCTACGATTTAGGTTGAAAGCGAAATTAAAGCAACGGCTGTATGACTGTGAGAAAAGTCCGTAGCAGAAGATAAATGCATGAAAACAAAACTAAATGTCGTATGTGTCGTAAGATTCAGTGCGTGAGAGACGCCTTGGTTGATACATTACGTCACAATACTTAGAAAGAGCTTGGGTCCAATGGACCTGAAATGTTGTAAGATGATAAATAATCAGTAAGCATTAAATTTTAAGCTTCATTAACTAATATCTAAGTATAGCAAATCTAAACTTATGAAATTACTAAAAAGAATTATAACTTCATAAGTAGAACTAATACTAATAACAATTAAACGAAAGCAAAGCTTAAAAAAACCGACTTCACCGCTTTATCTTCGGAACTTTGATCAGATTAGATGTACTAAACACGCATTATTGACGATATTTCAAGAACTACTGATCAGATCTTGATCAAATTTAAATGGGACCAATTGGAAAGCAACATCTTTACAAAAACAAAATTAAAAATCGGTTCATGTGGAAAGAAGTTATGAGATAACACAAATAAAATATATTCGACTTAAGTACCTCCTCCTTTTTTGTGAAGTCGGTAGAAAAAAAAAGGTACCGTTTTGTATAGATAACAAAGCTGCAATTATATTAGACAAAAAACGTGATTTACAAGAGTATATTATATTCTTAAACGCCGCGTTTGAAATATTGTACAATTCAACGAATTCATAGCAAATTGAAATCATAAACTCTTTAATCTTTATTAAGCTGACGGATTATTCATATCGTTCACAAATGTAAGAAACAAGACTTACCTATATTTATTTGAACCTTATACGAATCGAAGAATCACACATATGATTCAAAACCGTTTTGCGAAATAGCTTATATGAAGATTCAGTTTTATCCTGATTTATCATCATAAAAGCCGAACATCTAGTGAATAAATGAAATCAAGCATGTTGAAAACTGCATCTCGTCTGTCACCGTTATTCGTTCTAACAACCATCTCGTAGATTATACTTTCAATGAATAACAACATACATTATGGTCTACATTTCCGGTAAATTCTGTGGCAAGTAAAAGTCTATTATGCGTGCGTCTTAAAGCGCACACGCACTGGTCGCGCTGCGTGCGAATAAGACTGCTTGCGCAAGCGCACCGTAATCGTAGGCCGGGCTTTTATAGCAGCCCTCCGTCTCTAACGTAGATAAATTGACGCGATAGAGACAGTTTTTCTTTCCCTATTATTAAGAGTTGTACACAGATTCTAGGTAATGTAATTGCAATGTAAATTGCAGCAATTGTACTAATTTTTGTTTGGCATTGACTGTTAATTATCTTTGTTATTATTCTGAATTTGTAATTTTACTGGAGATCAGCATGTCTCTAAACGCATAATTGGAATTTAGCATGCTTTGCTCCAAATATTGTTATCGTTCATTTGAAATGCAATTTCAAAGGCTTTAAGTAAATGAACTTACAGACTGAAGACGATGCCGAAAGTCTTGGATATGACCCCCATGGTCTTCTTCCAGCCGCGTATGAACTGGCGGCGGCGCTCCCCCGGGGGCGCCGCACGCTCATCCAGCTCTATGTACGAGTTAATCTTGCCGCCTTTGATCACCACTACAGAAATCACTGGTCAATGGTCACACTTCACTGGAAATAGGGGCGATATTTGCACTGAATCTCCATTAGATCCCTCGCAGTCTGTCGACTTATTTCTTTAGAGAAATCGAGCGCACAGTCGCGTAAGGGTCGTCAGCATGGCATTCAGGGCGGCGCGGTGGCGGGCACGTCCGTCCGCTCGCGCAGGCTGTGATGGACTGCCGTCAGCGGTGGCGTAGCACCCGCTACGGAGACAGTCGCTAGTTTGCGATGGCCCTTCGTAAGCTCGTTCGTTCGTTGCTCGCGTGAATCAACGCTGCATTATTAACGTCGTCGTTAGACAACGGCGGCGTTACGCTACATTGGAACCCGGTTTCCTTTGGAAAAGTTGAGCTTTTCAGTGACTAATGATTATTCATCGCATTTATTGTAGCATACAATATTCACATACGAGCATATTACTTGTTTAAGATGACCTGCATATTTTGATTTTTAAAAAATCTATGGAAAATATCAATAGCTGTTAAATTTAATAATTCTTATTGTTAGCGACATTGTAACAAACAATGCTCCTCAATTTTTCTGTTAACAGAACCAATTTTACTTTAAATGCGCGCAGAACGCGGAAGAGTCCCCGGGGCTCCGGTCGGACACTTAGCATCGGCACGCGACAATTACAAGACCCATGGTGTTCCATGTCTCTTGGACTGCATCGCCTGAAGGGGACATTGCGTGAACATTTCTCAGGTAGAGAATGCGCGTCATCGTAATTGAACATATATAAATTACATACAAGGTTATTTGTAAAAAAACACAAAACATTAAGACCTTGTTTCTGGTTCTAACTCATTTAGTTCTTACACTTAGTTCTAAATGCTATATTTTCCGTAATAATTAAGATGATGTATTCTGTACAATATATCACACTCATTTAACGCAATAACGGCTGAACGGATTTAGGTGAAATTCGGAATGAACATAGATTATACCTAAGATTAACACATAGGCTACGTTTTTAGTAGACGCGGGCAAAGCCGCGCGGCACGTATAGTAATTAATAGATGTTTAAACTACACTGCACAGCAAAGAACGGCATCGCCGAGCTGCGCCTCGTAGTTTGCACGCATACGCCTGTTAACATTTGGCACCTTAGACTTTAGAAGATAGGTAATATATTTTTTCATTTATTTCAAAATTATAAAACAGAATTTGCGGTAGCCTTATCACCTCTGACATTACAATGAACGGCGTAACGCCTCTCGTCTCTTCCATTTGTTTTAACGTGAAGGTTCTTCGCAAAATACTCAGTTAGTAAAATCAATTTTACGGTGATTTGGAACCGAGAACAATCGCCTACGCGTATTTGAAAGTAAGAATGCAATGTTTTTGTTGTGCAGTTGATGTCACGGGTGAGCTCATGCTTGACTCACTGGATGCAGTTCTAAATAAATTATCGAAATATAGACCTTATATAGGAGAATTTATTGAGTATATTGCGGAGGCTGCTGTGACTAAGTTACGTTGCTTAATTGCTTAGAATAGTTTTTATTACCAACATATGTTAGGTATGGTAATTAAATAATTTAAGAATATTAGAATAGAGGTAGTTGATGACTCAATTGACGCATTGGGCATTTCTATGCTCTCTACGCCTGGGTTCAATTGCCAGCAAGAGTACAATAGTCCTCGCCAAGGGAAAACTTTGCTTCTTGTTTGGATGTGATTGTATGTGTGATGTGAATGTATCCGGAATCAAGTCTTTGAACGTGCGGGTTGTGAGTGAGACAGCATTTATGTTTATGTAGTTGTAGTTCCTAAATTCACTTATTTTTATTTTCATCTGTGTTATTGTTACAATCGTCCATCACTAATTACCACGAAACTAATTAGTGGTGCATTCGAAATTGTTTTCGCGATGGCCGCCGTCATATGACTTCTCATACAAAAACCTTACACAGATCATACATAATTGCTTCGTAGACCATACATATGCGTGACTAAAGAGTAACCTTATTCATGGTTTCCATACAAGAAATAAATAATTTTCTGTGTTAATGTTTTACATAATAAAAGCCATTTTTTTAATGTTACATAATGTGTGACTTTAGAGAAGAGATTTAAAAAGAAATAGACTAATGAAAAACCAACTTTGCCTCTAAAATTATAGCTGCCAGGTGGTGTGGTTGGTGTGGTTGGCCTTCTAAGCAGCGGGTTTTTGGTTCGATTCTTAGTGGAAACACAAGTTATGACCCCGAGGGAAATTTGTGTTTCTGGTTCTGAGTGCGATTGCGTTTGTGATGTGAATGTTTCCGGCACCCATGGTGCACCACCCACAAGCCTTCTAGTGAGGGGCTGTGAGTGTAAAAGCGTTTATGTATGAGTTAATATTTAAGATTCGTGATTTTTGTTCTGTGAGTGATTGTGTGTGGTTAGTAGTACGAGTACATCAATGTTTTTTTAAATATAATACATGTACAATATCATGTTTTGATCGTTTTTTAGACGAGATTTTAAAGACTTGTATCGTAATTAAGAGAAATTCCTAATATAGTCCACGTGTCAATTGCCTATATTTCCTAATTATATATCTGTACAGCAGAGACCTAAGTTACCTGCTACCCACCGAGCTTATAGGTAGCGCAAGTGCATCAAGCCCACTACCAGTGATATCAATAACTAAACCCAAATATTACCAGTGAGTATTGTATACAATAACACCAGTTGCCTTGACCGCAGCATGCTGATGTCGATATGAATCTGAGTCAGAACCAACGTCATGCAACGGAACTACCTCTGATGCGTTGTATTAAGCAAATAGAAATAAAGTATATAGAATCCAATTAATAGTAACACTAAATTTTTTGATTAAATTGAAGACAATGTAGCTAAATAGATATCAAGCTGTAGATTTACATAGTGAAATGACGCAGAAGAGTTACCAAAAAAGTATTAATAAATTATTCGTTCTAAAAGAAAGACCTAAATAAAGCTCAACTCGACGCCGATACAGCAAAAATTCGTGCCCAATGGACAAGACCCGACGGCGTGACTTTAATTCCATGGAAGATGGGACGACCTTTAGTATGGGATGGAACTTGTGTCGATACTCTAGCTCCGTCACATCTTCCTGAAACACAGAATGGGGTTGGCGTCGCGGCAACTTCGGCAGAGAAGCGCAAACGGCGCAAATATGGAAACCTTGACAGTGATTACATATTTGAGCCGTTTGGTGTTGAGACACTGGGTCCGTGGGGACCGGGAGCTCATTCTATTTTCAAAATTCTATCAGAGCGCCTGGTTGAAGCGGCGCGTGAAAAAAATGCTGGCACTTATTTGGTTCAACGTATTAGCATTGCAATTCAGAGAGGCAATGCCGCCAGCATGATGGGAACGCTACCCACTGGTAGTGGGCTTGAGCACTTGAGTTACCTATAAGATCGATGTCTTGTAGGTAACTTAGTTCTTTGCTGTACATAGTTTTAGTTTAGTTTTAGGAAATATAGGCAATTGGCCCGTAGTATGCACAAGAAGGACAAGGAATGTAGACACCAAGTAAATGGGACACAAGGTCTAGGAAGAAGAAGCTCGCCTCTGCTTGTTCTCTCTCGAGCAATAAAGTAATTTCTATCTATTTATGAATGTACATTTTAGAACTAAACGCTTCTACTCTCACAGTCCCACACTAAGTTCGACGATTTTGTTCATGGGTGCCGGAAACGAGAGACACAATTTTCCCTTTGGGAGAAAATTTGTATTCCTTCGGGGAATCGAACCCAATACCCGTTGTATAGGTGGCGAACTCGCACCCAACTACGCCAGCGGGCACGTAAACGTACGAGTTCAATATTAGTATTTTGGAGTCATATAAATAACGTCTACGTCATGTGGAACTGACCATACCGCTATTGCATAAATTACACTATATGTATAAACTTGCATCTACGACAGATAATTATCTACCACTGACTAATCTTCTTCCTTAAGCGTCTGTCCATATACCGTTTAATGACGAGTTTATACATTTCCATAGGACTTTTTTTTATCATAGCGGTGATTATTCTATACATTTCTGAGGCAGCGTAGTTCTATGGCATATGGTAGGTTGGTTTATTGTGTTACATACACATTTTCTCGATGGTTCCAAGTAGAGAATTAGTCAGAAATGTAACCACATTGTGACGATAACATGACATAAAGGAACTCATTACCCGAGTCTGTGTTTCCCAATAAGTATAATCTGGGAGTCTTCAAGACACGAGTGAACATGTATCTAGGCCAACGTGCACCAAAATCGACCACATCTTCACTTTCCTCAGGTGAGATAGAGGTCAAAGGATTGCCTATCGGAAATAAAATAAAAAGAACACGTTTGCTATTCTCTCTTTAAATACACATCCATTTTCAAAGTAGGCCTATTTGAAGGTTTATTTCCTCAATAGAAGATCAGTTTTATTAAATAACGCAAGGATTTATTAATATGGTACCGCAAATCGACTGCTGCATCATTAGATTTCAAATAGAACGGGTACGAAGAGAACCTCTATCGTGGAAAACCGGTGTTGTAACCGTTTTAAATATTTCTTAGCTAGATACTTGATTTTTTTTTTACTCTGGCAGGCTATCATTTGACAACTATCTCACCTGACCGTAAGTTTTGAGGTGGTTGAGGAACACTTCCCTTAAACTTCAATTATACTTATATTAATATTTATGTTTATTACGGGATAATATTTACCATGCACATTTTGATTTTGATTGAGAGTTCGTAATTTCGGCACCGTTACGATCGCCATGATCAAGCTCTCAATCAAAACCAAAAAGTACATGATAAATACCTCGTATCAAACATAAATTTTAAATATATGCATTAAGTTTATATACCCGTTTAGAATAATAAGTACACAAATGCGTGGGCTGTTTCTCTACGAGAATTCCTTACAAGATTGTGTTCATCCTATTTCTTAACCTCTATCGCAGACCGGCAAATATTGACCATATTTGCGTATGGACCATACTACGTGGGTTGTGTCCTGAATATAATTTGCATATGTTAGCGGCTTCCAAGCCAAATGCCGTTAACGCTAGCACCTAGGAATTATAGGCCCCAATATTTTCCCCTTACATTAGTAATTATTCTCCCTAAATACCAATTGTAGAAACTTATAAACTCCTTTCTCAATTGTTTAAGTATTGTCTTTGTATATACATACTATGCACATGTAAATGTATGATGTTTGTCTTTACCCTCATAGAGTTTGAACTAATACACCTATTTTAACTTATAGGTTAGGGGTATATGAATTCATCTCCATTCTAAAGGTGTCATAGGCTAGTTTTTTATGATAAATAAAACGAAATTAAAATGGCGGCTATGATACTCCATTATATTCCATTGTAATAAGTGATAAATAATATTTTATTATAATAATTGAAACACAAGCAAAGCTTAAAAATACCGACTTCATCGCTTATATTTCGGTTTTGGCTTAACCGATTTCGATAAAATTTACATGGAACCACGTCTGAAGTATAGTCTACCAAACAAAAAAAATACATTAAAATCGATTCATAATTGAAGGAGATATCGCGTAACATACATACAAAAAAAAGAAAACTTACAGTCGAATTGAGAACTTCTTTTTTGTAGTCGGTTGAAAAATAAATAAATAGCATCGTCACTTCATGGGTATGAAATGAAAGAGAACCAAGTTACTATTTAAATCAAACTTACATGGTAATTTAAATTATAGGAAATCATTTAGACATAGTAGTCGGGTTTTAGTTCATAAACTATCGTCTCATGTAAGCTACATTTTCTTATTACATAAGTTGCCATGAGCCTAAGTATTGTCGAAAAAAGTAATTCTTCCTTATGGATAATTATTACTAAGAAATAGTTACAATGACGTCACGTCATCTTTCTAAATATCGGTTCTATACTACTTCATTTGAGTAATTGCGAAGTCTTCAGTGCTGGCAAACATTGCGTGCTGCGTGGGCATTGTCCCCATGTCTCCGGTACTCTACACTGACAGTATACCCTGAATATATTCCCAACGTCAATCTGATCACACGCATCCTACGATATCCTCCGTACGTTAGTGCCTGACAGAATCGCGGGGCACGCCGCGGGCGGTTATCTCACATCTCGTGTATCGATTTAGGGCTGATGCTCTATGCATTATTAATAAGTGAATTAATAACGTCAAATAATGTTATATCAAGTTTTAGATGTTGATTATTATTAAATAACTCTTATGATTTATAAGTAAGCGTAAGTGCCGCACGTTGCTTTCCTTTGTGGAACTTTCGTTGTGCTCAACCGAGCAGCGTTGTGTGATTGACAGGACATACGAAAATTTACCAATAACTAAGTGCAATACCAATAAGTAAGTGCAATACACTGAGTATAAACTCAGTGTTATTGCACTTAAAACTGCAAATTTTCGAGAACTGCCAAGAACTGTCAAGAACAGCCCTGGAGCTCCTAGTATCCTATAGATGATACTCCTGAATTATCTTGAACTTTCCAACTTTTATGTATATATAAACGTGATGTGTTATTAATGAGGCTATAAGCTTCTTCATTTTGAATCTTGAAGAAACAAGAGGGTAATATAGGTAAGGGTGTATCTCTTAAACTATGAAATGTAAGTAAAAGTTTTGGCTGTCTATCAACCCTGACTGATGCAAACGGGTCACTGCACAACGGTAATGAAAATGTAACGCTCCCGTGCATTTGTGCATGCAGTGAATTCACATCTCAAATGGAATTGCGCACCAAAAGTTAAAACCAAGAGCCAAATAAGCTCAGACTTGAATAAAGGAATGCAATGATTACTTTAGCCAAGTACCAGATAGAAGATAGATTAGAGACAGAAGCTCTGGAATACATTGACGGCGAGCAATCAGACTATCGGTGATTCTGATGACAAGCTAGTTGAGAACAAACTGCAGAATCTCAGTCATTCCGTTAGGTTATAGGTATTTATGGTGAGGTGCATCCTCGGCCCGATCGTTAACTAGTGCCAAAAGCTATCCTCTAGCTAGTGCACTAAAACAGTCTTTTCTATAGGCATGTAACAGACATGTAGATCAATTATTTCGCAACATTTTACTTACATCACTCTACAACAGATTACTTAAATACTTAGCAAACATTGCACAACATGAAGAAATTTTCATCTTAATTGATGAGTTAATTAAATAGCTATAAATTCAATATTAAACTATCTATATATATATATATATATATATTATAAAAATTATACTATCGACAAACGTGATGTCAACAATTGCCATGTCGTTTGCATAGATGGGCGAATTTAGAAAATACTTCGACAACTACTGAGAGGACAGACCAGTTGACCAAAAAAATTTGACATATATCGAAGATGGTATAGTTGCGGCAACATTACCAATAGTCATGAGTTGCCATCATATGTTTACTCCATCATATGCTATAGTGTCCAGATTTTAACATGATTTGTCCAGCGGTCTTATTAAAGCAAAAGTAGGTACCAGACAGGCAACATGCAAAGTTACATTCGAATTTATCAAAGTTCAATTACGACTCTGCTAGAAGTTGTTTAGCGTCGATTGCGATTGATAGCAAATAGGATCTGGAATGAAAGCCTGGATTGACAGACAGTGGGACGCCACAGCAGAACTCCGCGACAATGCAATAAAGATGTGAATATAAACTAGGCCAGTCAGAACAGCCCTGCTGCGCGCTGTCGTGTCAGTTACGTCAAATGGGTCAGCGGTCGGGAGAACGGGCACGGGACGCTTCTGTGCACGTGCGCTATGTGTACCGACTAGCTCTTGGACATGTTTAGTTATGTTGTTGTTTTTATATGTTGTATCCGATTAGTACATGATGCGTAATCTGCTTTGTCGGCGGCAATCAACCGACACGCGAGCTCTATATTTATATACCTTCTTTTTGGAAAATTTATTTAACCAATATTATTTTCTGAACATTGTTCTGTAGAATTTTCCGCAATACAATCATATTTAAATGAAGGCTGAAAATATACGATAGATGTTTTTATTCCTCGGAACATTCTGCAGTGCTCTCTCTACCTTACGCTACATTAAGATCGACCAACCAATGGTAAAAACAAAACTGTTATTACAAAATTAGTAGACAAACACGTAACAATAACAAGTCCCTTTTGGTAAAAGGGGTAAACAATTAAGGCACAAGGAAGTCCATTTAGCCTATCGTCAATAAACGTAACAGTTTTCGGCCGTAAACGGTGCCCGCGCAGCGACTTTTACTTTCACCAGACAAAGGCGAGGGTGCCTATTCAGCCGATGTAACGTTATTCTGTTTGTCATCTAATTACGGGGCAATTAAGAGAGAATTTGCTACGCTACTAAAACGTCTCGGCTGTCTTAGATAGTTGTCTCAGTTCGTTCTTTCCATTGTTGCAGCCACGCGTCCTTCCAACGGCGCCGCCCACGATGGCCGTTGACTCCTCGATGACAGCTAAGCCCTTATTTCACTAAATATAGCATTAACCTTTTTAAGACGGACGCCCTTCGGTTAAAGTGAATGCAAACGTTTCTACGCAGTTTCGCACCCACGCGATTACTAAGAAAACTTTATTAACTTCGACTGCAAGGGAGATAATTTAAATGAAACTGAGCATAGAATTGTAAATAAATATATCAAAGGGCACTTCAGCTAGTTCAAAGGAAGAGCGTATCAAAGAGACTGTTCCTTGGAATTATATGGGTGCGCGGGCGCATCTACCTGCGTCAAACCGACCGCACTATACACGTACCGTTAGCTTCAATAAAAAAAACACCTTCTGTTGCTAAGCAAGGGTGCGCCGATTAGGAGCCGGCTGACCTACAGCCGATTGTTATAAAATAATAACATAACGCGTGAAATTACAACATCTGCGATTCGGATGTCTTCAGTTTGCCAGATAATTGGATAAAACAAGCTCTTTCCAAAGGGTTGTTTCTGAGGAGGATGTTGTGGTTACATTATGATTGATTCTGATGAGATACGAAAGCGTACGGATACGTACAGGAAGTCTAAACGTGACCTGGCTACGTGCCAGACGCAGGTAGCTGTGGTTTAGCCGTGTCGTGTTATAGAATAGATGTTTCAGATATATCCTCACGTCTGAACTTGGAAGGAACTGCGGAACTTGCCCCATTTAACTGTTAGTGCTTGTCTGGCTAAAATGTACAAAACTTTATAGGACTGGATGTGGTTTCCTTGACATGTACTGAATCTGTTTAGAGCAAAACGGTTTTGATATATCGGCTTACAAAGACGTTCCGTTATAGGATCTGCGAGATGTTCAACAATGCGCGGATCCTCAATAATTACAGCAGCAGTGCGTCTTTGACAACTGTCGTATTGTTGGGAACGCACCTGCCCGTCAATAATTACGGTTAGATGATGTTTTGGCAATTCCTTTATATATCGTGGGAAATTGGAGTGCAGAATGTTGAATTGTGGATTTACAATACAGGAGATTTTTTGTCAAATGGGTTAACATTAAATCTTATTTGATAAAAACACGTACTGTATATTAAATTTATTACAGGTCTGTTCATTTGTAAAAAAAATATCAGGAGTAAACTTAGCGAATTCTTAAATGTCGATAGGCAAAGTAAATCATTTTATCAATGTTTGCCTTTGTTTTCCAAACAATTTTCAAACATGGTTTTAATTAGGTGAGCCATGTTGTACCGACCTAACTCAATGGGACAAGGAAATGATAATGATGGGTTGCCTTTGCTTATAAATTTAATGTATAAATAAAGATAAACATCGCCCTTTTACAAGGGACATCTTATCTACGTGCTAAGCACGCTCAGTCATTATCATTAGATACCTTAATAGTCGCTTGATGCTATTACGCATTAGCAGCTATTGTTTGATAGCAATTAACTTGCAGATACTTGGGATAAAATTCTCTGGCAAAAACCAGGCCAAGGTTTGCCATACGATGAAGGTTCTCCGTTGTTTAAACGCTCACTGCAGATTAAAATAGAACGGATGACACCCTCGAATTAATTTAAGAGAGAAATACTCGAAATGAACAGGGTTGGACTTGCAGTTATCCCAGATATTGTATGTACTCGGAAGTATTTTCAAGACTTTACCAGGTGATTTGTGAAGTCAGCGAATATTATAGAGAAGCAGATTTAAATGCTGGCTAATGGTCACCAAACCCAGCCACGTTGCAAAAGATTATATTTCTAACGCGGTTGCTTTACATAGATAACCAATAAAATTTTGAACCTACTTGTAATTTAGAAGACTGTGTTTGCAAGCTAATAGTCGAGATATGGTTTTATACTCATTTCAGCGAATGCAAATAAGAAAACAATTTAAATTTAGGCGCATGATTTGAGGATATCGTTACAGAGAAGAGTATTTGTTAGAGAAATCTGAGTAAATTTTTACTTTTGTATGTTTTTTATTGGAACGAGTACATCATACTCTTACTACTCTCTAAGTAGCTTCTACTTTAAGTAGTCTGTGGAGTAAGGAACTTAGCTCTCGAATGTCGTTCATCGACAGTTGACGCATTATCTTAAAGTGGTGGTCCACAATAAAGATAACTTCTTTATTGTGGACCACCTTTTCGCTTAAGATAACTTCTAAAAACTTTCAAGATTTACTTCCTTGATGCTGGCGAACTATATTTCTTATCAGAATAGTTTGCAGTGTAGTGATTTACATCAGTATAAATACATATAATTACACAAAGGTTCAAGCGCAGTGATTTACTTGAAATGCATAACACATTAGTTTAGAAACATGGCACCCACTCAAATCCCTAACCTTCTATTATTCTAATATTCCAAAGCATTTATCAAGCTCCTATCTATAACTACATCTCCCATTACTAAAACAATTGGCCTTCCAATTTGACGAAACAAAGCTCCAAAGACATTCCGGACGAATATTTACGAGAACTATTTCCATATTTCGTGCTGGCTCCGACATCAATAAGCCACAATATCTACGAATAGATACATACCTCGGATTCACTGAATTGGATATATTTGGAAGACGAAACAGACATATTATGAGTGCCACTGTACGTTTATTGGATACAAAGATTTCAAGTCAGAACATTGGGTCGACCATTTGTGACCTTTGGCATTTTCCAAATGTCACAATTGAATATTTGCGTTCCATCCTACACTTTCACATTTATATAATTAATGTTATACATTACAGTTTTATTTGTATCTAAGTCGAACCCATCTCACGTCGCGTCATCAAAAGCTCTCGGCAGAAATCTCATCTCAACAAATTGATTGAAAAAGTCTATAAATAACTTGGGACCTACGGGTGGAACATGTTTAGCGAATGAAATGTAAGCCATGACGTCAGTGTAAGTAGAATAGATACGAGCACATGTAATACAACGAGATATATATTATGCGGGACATCACAATTTAAAGATATTTGGAAGGTTCCATAGAAAATCATGCTTGCCTAAAAGATACCATAGCGAGGTGGGACGCGACGGCAAACGCTCCGCACTCATCCTGAAGAAGGCTTCCGAATGAACCTTAAACAATTGTCGATATAGACATCGACAAAGCGTAAGTCACACTAATTCCCGTTTAAACTTTAATGTAATAGTGGAACTCATTGCCCTCGTCTTTGTTCCCCGAACGGTATATCTGGGAGTCTTCAAGTTAAGAGTGAACAGGAACTTTCTAGGCAAACATGTTGCACCTTCGGCCGCATCGTCCTTTCCATCGGGTGAGATTATGGTCAAATGATTGTCTATCGGGCATAAAAAAAAAGACGTGTGGCACTCGGGGACTGCAGCGGTGAAGCTATTGCATAGCATTTTTTATCAGCTTATGCAATTATAATTTTTTTTTATTTATGCAGTATTTTTTTTTCCTGCCACCTAGAGGCGAGTTGCTGAACTAAAGAGACAAGCGTGATATTTCAAAAAGTCATTAAAAGTTCTGCTATTCATCGATAGATGGCAAAACTAAAAAGTTTCACCGCTGTGGCGGTCGGAGTGGGGGGTGTTAGGTTATTTTCGTTACGGAATTTCTGGATTCGGTCTCCACGCTCAAGGCCCGCGATAGAAGCTATGCAATAGCTTAAAAATGTATAATATTTCAGAAAAATAGCAGCTCTGTCACCTACGTTTTATAACTAAACTAGTCGTACCCCGTGAATCGCCCGCGTAAGTTAATTAGTAGGCTATTTCTGATTTATTGTAAATACTTATGAATCAAATTACCTATTATTTTACTACTCGGATACAATTTACATTACTTTAACTGCTACACCAAAACTTCCCTTATGAACTTTCATTCACATTGCACAACCTTAATGCAAGCCAGACAAAAAATATTATTGTTTTTTTTTTTTTAATTAAATGAATTACTCCAGTACTAATATACACTTTCGTATAACTTCATAAATGAAGAATGAACTTTCGATATGAACTCTAACCCTCCATTGCACAGCCTTAATGCACCTCTGGCAAAAAATATTGTAAACATATTTTTGTCATATTAGATCAACTACTCAAATACCACTTTCATCGCTAAGTTTATAAACAAAGAACTTTTAATACAAACGCTTTCACTCCATTTAACCCTCTTAGGGGTAGAATTTCCAAAAATCCCTTCTTAGTACACCTCTACGTAGTAAGATAAATGTACCCTCCAAATTTCTAGTCTCTACGACTAGCGGTTTACGCTGTGCGTTGTCTCTAAGTCAGTCAGTCAGTCAGTCAGTCAGGACAAAGATTCTTATAGTATTAGATGGACTAGTCGGTAGTTAAATCTTGTGCCGCAGCTTATTTTGACTTAAATCTGGAAAGCCAAAAACTGCCGGAATATTTTTTTTTATGCTGGATAGGCAAGCATTTGACCACTATCTCACCTGACGGAAAGCGAAGATGCGGCCGAAGATTCACTCTTGACTTGAAGACATCCAGATAGTACCGTTCAGGAAACAAAGACGCAGGCAATGAGTTCCAGTCCCTCGCTGTACGGATGATAAACGTAGTAGCGAAACGCTTCGAGCGAACCGGAGGTATGAGTTATACCAATAAAATTTAACAAAAGACGACCTATCTTTATAGTTTATTATCGCATACAAATTATACCACCGCTGCCAAAACCAACATCGTTGAGGACTGTTTCTACATGAATAACTTACTAAGTAAACCATCCCAAGCTGAAATTTCAAAGTTTCTTATTCACGTGGCCGACTTTACGTGGGCAGGGCACAAAACGTGACGTCGGCAAAGGTTAGGGTTGAATGACGTCAGATAAAGTTAAATAAAAGGTTTCTGTTGAGGTCTGCAACATTTTGTTCAACGTTTGCTACCTACGGGTACTTCAAGCCGAATTGTTTCAGTAAATGTGGTTTAGATGAAAATCACTCGACATTTTAAATGTAAAATTTTAATTTAAATAGTAAGTAAATGTTTAAACGAGTAACTTACTTTTAAATATTCGCTGAGTCATAGCTTTAATCAATTAATAATGCTTCATAGCATTAAGCTATTCCTTGTACACTGTTTTGAGTTATTAAATAAATGAAATAAAATAATTACTGGTAAAAACTGCTTTTTTTTTCTTTTTATTCAAGATAGGCAAACTTTTGACCACTATCTCACCTGATGGTAACCGACGATGTGGTCGACGATGGAGCAAGTTTGCCTAGAAGATACCTATTCACTCGCGACTTGAAGACTCCTATATTGTACTCATCAGGAAACACCGACTCAGGTAAGGAGTTCCATTCCTTTGCGGTTCGCACAATGAATGTGCTGGCAAAACGCTTAGAGCGCATTTGTGGAATGTCCACTATATAGCGGTGTCGCTTAGCAGTTTGTCTGCTTGTCCGATATTAGAATGGTAACTCATTAGCCAACACAGGGAGCCGATACTGCTAAATGATGAAACAAAATTTGGTGGTGTCATATGAGGAAGAATCTTTAAATGAACGACAAACAATAATACCAAGATAAACAAATTGCATGTTAAGAAAATGTTAGTATATACGTACCTATTTAATCACCTCAATTACGTGACCTTTGAGAATTTCATGAATTTTTCAGGAGATTAATTTACATACCTTTACATTTTAGCGTTGAATTTGCATCAATTTTATTATACTCTTACCTGAAACAATAATAAGTCATATTAATAAACATAAGCGTTAAAAACATAATAATAAAAAAAATTACGCAAAGTTTATGAGAAAATTTAAAGGGATCTTTTAATTGCCACACATTGGATACATTTCAATCGGGTGGATGAAGGCGTGCAGGACGCGAGGGCGACTGCCACGCCCGCCTCCCCGCACGACGCTCAGTCCGCCCGAACCAAATACGTATCGTGTGTTGCAGCTAGTATGTTTTGTAAGTATTGTAAGCACGGGATTTTTTATCCTCGGACGTAACGTAACCGTAAAAGGTAACGTTATCTGAGATAGAAAGTTTGATGGAGAATAAAATAACGTATCTCTTAAGATGTAAATTTTCAGAAATTGCTTCGTTTTTAATATCGATTTTGCAATTAGTAGTAATTTTCCTTCAGTTGTCACTACGGGTAATGAATATGCAAATAACGACGAAAGACTCCTTTACGTATTTTTAGCAAAACTCAGTCGCATGTCCTTTGTTCCCAATGCGTTGTGCGCAGATACATAAAGAGCTACTTTTTTGTATCTTATGGACATATTCATAAACATAAACGCTTTCACACTCACAGCCCCACACTAAGTTCGATGACTTGCGTCGTGTGTGCCGCCAAATTTTACATTACACACACACATTTACATTACGTTTTTTATCTTTTGATAATTTATTATGTCACTTGTTGGTTTTTTTAAATCTGTGATAGGCAAACATTTAACACCTATCTCACCTGATTTTAAGTGGCGATGCGGTCGACGATGGAGCACGAATCAGAGATTATTTGGTTAGAGTTGATGTAGTCGAAGGTAAAGACTACAAAAATGCGAATTGTTTCCTTGACTTTTAAAAATTGTTGCTGCAATGCAACAACTTTAATAAAGTGTATCTACTTAAAACAATACTGCGCCGGGCATAAGTGTTCAATAATGTATGAAGATGAATAATTATTTCTAAGTAGCCGCCTGACGTGTCGACTGATGTCTTTATTATAAAGTAAGCAACGATTGTTACAATTTATAACAATCATCGAGCCGATGGTAAACTACGAGCGAAGAATCACAAGTCGTGGAATAGTATTAAGTACAAAGTTTACTATAAAAAGCTTTCACACTCACAGCCCACACTAAGTTGAAGATTTGGATCGTGGTCGCCGAAAACGTTTACATCGCACACAAACCACACTCAGAATTAGACATTTTGTCTAGAGCAGAAAACTTGTGCTTCGATCAGGTATCGATCCCGATACCCGCTGAAGGCAGACGGGCTACCAACAACGCCAGCAGGCAAATATTTAATTGAATTATTAAGTATTATTATTATTTTATATTATTAGTTTATAATGTGATAAATATGTATATATTTTATATATGTATTTTCCAGAATGTAGGATTTCTTATTTTGATTTCTTAGATTATCAATTTTTTTTTTTTCCATATTTAATTATCTCCGGCGTACATAAATCGATTTAGGTGATTGTATTTTTGGTTATAGGTTAATTTTTTATTAATTTGTGTCTAGTTGGTCTCATAAAATTGATCAAGATCTGATATGCAAGGTAATATTGGAGATTAATATGGTTTTATGTTGCAAAAATAACATATATAGTCAAGCCTCTTTCCCATTGGGGTAGGCAGAGACCACATATCTCCACCTGCTACGATCCTGACACACATCTTTCGCTTCTCCTCCATTAATGAGTGTTTTCATACATGCTCGTTGCTTGCGGGTACTTTTGACCTGGCTTGTTTTTAAAACGTTTTCGACCTGGTCGTGATACGTTCGCCTAGATCGACTCTTACCAACTTGCCCATTCGCACTCGCCTTATGCTTCGTCAATCTATTTTCGTCCATCCTCTCTACATGTCCAAACCATCTAAGCATCCCTTTTTCCATCTTTAAAAATCTGTAAAAATAACATTGGACTAAAATTATTTTATATATACTATCATACTAACTATGTGTTAAAAATAAATAAGGATTAAACATAATTTATATTCGCAAATGTAGACGACGATAAACGTCACATTTGACTAAACTTCTAACTCTTTAAAACCATTTAGTGTTAAGTGTTATGATATATTCCATGAAATATATTGTGTTTTATAAATGGCAATATATTAATGACGTGCCAAAGTACAAGCTGTTTGGGCTCGCTCATAAAACCCTCCTCAACGGAGACAAGTGATCGTAAATGTGTAGAAATTAATGGAATGACGCGAGTTGGTATAGAGTTGAACTTTTTTGTGAGTGTATGTAATTGAGAGACGAGACGAGCAGGTGTCTCACTAGACTAGCTGGCATTATAGTTCAGTGCCAGAGCTTTAAACTTAAATAGTTTAAAATCCAGCGCGGCAAAGCTACACTACGCACTACGCTGTCGCCCTAATATGTTAGATCTTAATTATATTTATTCCCTGTAATTTGACTGGAAACATTGTCCTTCAATCCGAAACAATCATATTTTAACACTACTGCTAGCGGCAGGACTATGCAGAAGTGTCCTAACGTCTATAGTTTAAGTAGTTATCCAAAGGAACAGCTTGCAACGTACGGCTATAGGGAGTCATGTCCTATTACTTTAACCGCTGAGATATCCAAACTCTGCTTCAAACGACGAGATTATCGTATATTTACTATTTATTCATCGTATTCTGGAGACGTGTAACACCATCTACCGAAATAGTTTGAAACTACTGAGGCCAACGAGTCTTACAGTTTAACATTGCAGTTAGCACGCAGTTAGCACGCAAAATCAATTGATTTTGCATGGCTAATGTTGCACATTTGGTACGTAGATAGTCTTGTCCCAGTACTATCTATCCCGATTAACGAAGACAAAGCCACGGGGCATGGCTGGTTTAAATACACTCCATTATTTACTCAATAGGGAATGTGTAAGATTTAAATATAGATCAAATAATTATATCGTAAAAAATATTTTGATTATTTATATGCATGCTTTTTATAATTAGAAATTTAATGAATGAAATGTGATAAAAATTTAAAATAGCAAAACGCACGCAATTGGCTAGACTGTGATGTCATTGTCTGCGTTTTTGATCTAAACGTCAAAACGTCGCGTTTTAAATTACCCGAAAATGATTGCATTTTCGAATATTTAGTTTGATATAAAATGCAATGTTTTTATCAATGATTTTATTTTTACCGGCAAAGTGTAAACGTAAAAAATCGACTATAAGTAGGCATATAAACAATTATACATATTCCCAATTCATCTCCAGAAAATAAAACAGGTCCAAATTAAACACAATGAGCATTAAACTGTCAAAGGATAGTACGTTTTATTAATTAGACAGTTTACAATCAAGCCCGTTCCCAGCAAGTGGGTTAAACGTCGAATTAATCTCATTCGACGATTGTATGCAAATACCCGCATGGCGTGCGCCTGCGCAGACCCCATAGCGGTATAGCAGACGATTATCTTCTTACGAAACCCCATGGTTACATAGTAGGAGGAGAGACAGTAGTTTAACTCAGACATGCGACTGCGCATGGGGAAGGAATAGCTTCGGAAATGTTACGCTATACGAAGGGTATTGAAGATGTATTAAAAGAGGCTTAGGTTTTGTTTATATGTTTTTTAACCGTTTTTCCAATATTTTTTCTAGATTAGTACGTGTGAACTATACATTAATGTGGAAATCAAATTTCTTGTTAACGTAGACACTTTTTTAATTGTATTTTGTTGCTTAGTACATTTTATAAGCAATTGCTTAATATTTTTTTATTATACTTTAAATGATATGCTTAAAATAGCAGCCAGTGATGATACCTTTTGATTCGATGTCTGTTTGCCAAATTTGTAACTTATTGTCCCTTTCAATTCGAAACTGTAATACCAGATAAAAAAAGCATACATTTTGCGCATTGTTGTTCATATAAAAATGTTTTTACGCACACTCTACTGGTTATGCTTTTTCAACGACACCATCATTTGGCAGCAATTTTTTGGATCTTTGATTTCGTGTCATATATAATGTGCACGATAATATACTCAAACACCGTAACTTTGCACTGCTCTAGTGAAGAGTTAACCTACTCATCTTTTTTTAACTATGCTAGGGTACTTGGGTTGATTGCGTTTGATTTACTTGAATTTACTCTATTGAATAAATTGAATTCTCTATTAAGAGGTAGTCAGCAAAATTGGTGAAGGGTTTTGCGACAATTGATTGCAAATGGTGGAGATTGGGTTGAGAAACTCGATGCGAGCAACCCTGGTAAAGTATTTTTTTTTCAATCGCCACTTATCTCTGAAAGCCAGAAATTCTGGTTTGCTATTTGGTCCTTTGTCCATTTATACAAGTTTCTCGGAAATCGTTTGTAGCTTGGATATATTATATTAAGCTTGACTTAATGCTGCTGTTGTAAAAGAAGTTAAATTAGAACAACTATACTTGTTGCATTTTGTTGCTTTTAAAAGTAGATGCGCAACCGACTACACAAACGGGCAGTTCAAATATGTTTTATTAATTCGATTCGACGTTGTGTCCGAGTTCATGGCTGTCCAAGATACATATTATTCTACACTTTACGTGGTAGTTATTTTGTATCTACGGTGTATCTATCTATATATTATTTCTTTCTAGAAATCGTATTATAATTTTTCGCCTTAGTGATCAGTAGACCACTTTTAGTGCGGACGAAGCATGACATACGTTCTTAATTGGGATGAAAAGAAATCAACTATGAAGCTTTTAGTTCAGATATCTATTAAATGCTGCTTTGATATTTGAACATAACATAAAATAAACGCTTTCACACTCACAGCCTCAGACTAAGTTCGATGACTTGTGTTACCGCCGGGAATCGAACCTGATACCCCCGCTTAGAAGACGCCCACCCAACTAAGCCAACGGGTAGTTATTACCCTAAATTTAATAAGTAAACTATCTATCTGCCTACTATTACTCTCTAATACTCTACACTATTGTTATAATTCCAATAGTATTTCCTTGTTTACATTACATAGTCCATTGTTAAGAGTTAATTGAGTAATAATTAGGGCTATAAGTTATAAACACATCAAGTAATGACTCTTCAGTTTAAATCCGTGCGAACGTCTGAACAATGATTGATGGATTGTTTACATAAATACGTACTATCGGTTGTTTACCCGACTGCTAAAGAAGGGTTATGTTTTCGTGCGTTTCTTGTATTAATGTATATTTGTATATCCCTTTATTACTTCATATCCTGGATGGATTAAACTTATTCACGATAGAAGATACCTATTCACTCTCGATTTGAAGACTTCCAAATTATACCCCTCGGGGAACAATGACGCAGGCAATGAGTTCCACTCCTTCGCTGTACGGATGACGAACGTTGAAGCAAAACGCTTCAAGCGAACTGGAGGTGGAATGATTGGTCAACTATCCTTTACGGCAGCCATAATTGGATCGTGGACTGTCATAGAAAGAACGGCAAAAGAGTGCTAAATTAATTAGTTTAAAATTGTTCCAGCTTGCATTTTCTAATGTTAAAAAACATAAAAAAATACATATTCGAAAGTTTTTATGTGTATTCTTCACGCTGCAAATGATGAATGAGTTTGGATGAAATTTAATATAGTCATATACTGGATATGATGATTTTTTACTAAATGAACACAGGCTATGTTACAACAAACTTAAAGTGATTGAAAATAGAACTTTTTTTTTTTTTTTTTGCAGAATAGGCAAGCATTTGACCACTATCTCACCTGATGGAAAGTGATGATGCGGTCGAAGATGTGACATGCTTGCCTAGAAGATACCTATTCACTCTCGATTTGAAGACTCCCAGATTATACCTAGAACTAGAACTATTGAAGCACGAATCACTAATGAAGAAATCCATCAAATTATATAAATAGACGCAGAATAATTTATTGGTAAAGAGATAGATAATGTATTGCAATTTCGCGATCCGATGCACATCATTGGATGTTTGTATTAATTTACAAGCAATTGGCTGTTATGCACTTAAAAGTCACGATGATTTGTATTTTTTTTTGTTAGACTGATAAACATTATTCGAAGAGTGTGTACGATTGATTTATTTGTAACGACTGGACGTTATTGTAAGAAATTTTGTAGATAGTAAAACCTGTGCCCAGTACCGGGAGGTAGGTAGGTAGAAATGAAATCCACTTCTCGTTCCCAAGCGAAATGACTTGAAATTTTGGATTCGACTCCCGGCGGGAACACACGTTTTCTCCCCAAGGAACATTCGTGTTTCTGGTTCTGGTTGTGATTGTGTGTGAGATGTGAATATTTTCGGCACCCACAACGCAATTCAACGAACTTAGTGGGGCGGTGAGTGTCAAAGCGTTTAATGGTGTCCAGATTAAAACATAAACAATCGAGCACTTTCACACTCCCAGCTTTACACTTAGCAAAGACGACTTGTTTACACACGCATTTAGGTACAATCACAGCCAAAACCAGAGTCATATGTATTTTCTAGGAAAGAAAATGTGTTTCTGCCGGGAATCAAGCCCAGAACCCACAGCGCAGAATGTAGGGACTTCTTCTTTGTATCTAAAACTATACGACAACTCTATTTCCGCAGTGGACGAGAGAGATCGCCTACTCTACCAGTTGACGTACCCGAAAAATTCTTTATCAAGAGGACATTCTTTAAGTATAATTAAGACGCGTTTTAGAGAACACTGGTGTCTTAGTAACAGACACGCTAACGGATATAAACCTGTAACCAGCTAACGATCAGTTAACTTTACGTGAATAATCGCTGTAGTTAGCGCTACTTACATTGCCTTGACACGGGATGTATCTTAATTTGAGCTAGATTGGCCATTGTTCACTACGCGTTTCTTTGAAAGGTTTTCACACCATACCTATTAGGTACAATGATAAGACTTACTCCGTTATACCTTTTATAATAAGACAGGCTCTGAATTCTTTAAGTGTTCTACAACTGATGATGTGATCGAGGTTAAAGTGCTACGCCTACAATAACTGGCTCTCAAGGATACCATTTAGTAATTTTGGCGTGAAATTTTTGTACTTGAGTGTACGACTGTATTTCGGTAACAAGTAGTGGATTTATCACAGGATTTGAAACTGCATCCACAAGATCGGGATAAGAAGAAAGATTCTCTAAATTATTCTTAACAAAGGCAGTTAGGTATTGTATTATAGTTAAGTCTCGCTTCGAGCGATACCTAACTTACAGATATTAATGTAAGAGCTATTGAAAAGTCCACATACACTGTACAAATCCCCCGCTGCATATTTTATCAAGGCCCTATATATTCATGTCCACATAATTAACGTATATAGAAACCATTACAACGTATCCAAAACATTGGCCTGAGAAGGCCGGGGCACTACCATTCGACACAAATTACAGTATCCGAGGATATTATTAGACCTCATTTCATTTGAGGTCAACTCACAAAGGAACTTAATAGAAATAAGTGTGTAGTTTGAAAAGGAAAAAGGTTTTTTTATTTCAGTGTTTGTGGCTGTATCTAGTCACGCAAGGGATATTAAAGGACAAACACGCAGACACGCAGGTAATATTATATCAATGTATGTATACTCTTATCAGTGAAAACTTTTAATTTAAGGGATATTTATTATTTAGCCTTAGTTTAAAAGATATTTATTATTTCATGTAAGAACCTAGCTGTAAGTTTTCCAATAAATAAAAAATAAAATACTTCTCTGTTACCATCAACAGTAATTAGTAGTCGCGATTCTAACAAAAGTTTTCTAAAAATCATCCTCTACCATATCATCACTTATATACAAGGCGAGATAGTCGTAAAAAGTATGCTTACAGTTTATCAGATATAAAAATTACACATCATGGGTTGGGTTTGATATTTAAATACCTATTGAAATGCATGCGTCTTAATTTGTTACAATCTACCAAGTTTAAATAACGTCACGCGATATAGAAAGTAGGATATAACAAAACGTTAAGAGCACTCTTTCAAACAATAAATCCATATCTCACAACGTATGCTAGAGACATGTGGCACCTACGAAATAGAATATTCACATGAAACCAAAATATGCATATTCACTTACTTTTTCCAGTTAATTAGATTTAAAAACCAAATGAAAAGAATGATTTTGATGAAATAACTAAAGGAATAATCTAAAAGTAGATTCATACAAAAAAGATTATTTCAAATTGATTTACAATTATTTTATTTATGCCCGATAGTTAAGCATTAGTCCGCTATCTCATCTGATGGAAAGTGATGATGCGGCCGGAGATATTGAATGCTTACCTAGAAGATACCTATTCACTCTAGACTTAAAGACTCCCAGATTATACTGTAAACGCTTTAAGCGGATATGAGGTATGTCTAATATAAATGGGTGAAGTTGGTCAGTTCGTCTTGTGGTCCGATTATAGAAAGGGCATGGGGGAATCAACTGATGTAATTCGAGTGCACACTTACCGAAATGTAAGTAATTTCCATAATAAAAATGATTACTTACAATACTGGAGCGCACTTTAACATTAACAACACACTAACCATTATAAAACTAACAATATTAAACAAATTACACTCATCGAAGATATTTGGTAATACTTTCAAACCAATCGGCCGCCATATTATAATCACGTATTATCGTAACAAGAAATTTTATTTAACCATAATCTGTAACATTATTTGTTTTTCAATACAGATGATTATAAGTGGATGAAGTATTGCACTGTGAACTTCGACGCCCTCTTCAATTTTAGTGTGCTCTAGTGTGTACTCTCTGATGATTACAATTATAGAACAAATTATGCATAAGGAGAAGATCTCACGAGTTCATTTTAATATCACGTATACCTTGTATAAGTTGACAGGCAATTTTTACACGACTACGGTGAAAAACAGAGGAATATAAAATATCCGTACTGCAAAGGAGTGGAACTCATTACCCGCGTTTGTTTCCCGAACGGTATAATCTGGGAGTCTTCAAGTCAAGAGTGAATAGGTATCTTCTAGGCAAGTAGGTACATCTTCGGACGCATCTTCACTTTCCATCAGGTGAGATAGTAGTCAAATGTTTCCCTTTAGAGCATAAAAATATATATGATTTTAGCACCGTATGTATGTATGTTAGTTTATTTCCTTACAGCGTCCAACTTTCAAACCGATTGTAAAATATAGGTAATCGTTGAATTTGTGTATTGATTTTTTAATTCCAAGTAAGCTGGGTTTTTTTTAATGAAATAAACTGGCGTCTGTAGTATTCCGTAAAGTAGTGGCCGAAAAATAGACAAATACCATGGTCATCGTCATGGGCATCAAAAGAAACAGCGCGAGATTATTTATTTCTGAGAAAGACTAACAGCTTACAAATCTAATAATTGTTAGGTTTAGGATAATACAATGAGCTCATTAAAAGTCCTCAAGATTAGAAAAAAGATAAACAATTCAAAACAAACTTATGAACAGCTGGGAACATCGTTAAATAAATAATTGTTATGCTAATTACGTTTGCATAGGTATATAGTACCTACCCACTTGCGAATCAAAATGAACCGAAAACAGACAACTTAAACCAAATAAACAAAAAAGGAATTCCATCACAAATAATATATAAAACATAAATCAAACAAATGTGCAAAAATATATGAGGAATTACAACACCAAAATCTTCTAGAGCGAATTTTTTTCCAATATTCGGACACTTTCCGCTAAATTATTTAAATGAAAAATGAGACGTATCACGTATGCAATATAATATAATTACGAGTATGGCGTCATTTTCAATGTAACAATTTTATAAGTCATCGTTATGCATGCATATAATTGTTTGTGTACATATAATTTTAACATATAATACTGTGATGAGATCATAAATAGGTATGACTGAAGCAAAAAATGTAAGTTATAACCAAATGCACTGACCTGATGAAATATCTTCATACAACATACATTTTTAGCGATGAAATCTAATAAATTTGTCAGGTTATCTCAATCAACCTGAGTGACGTCAAGGTCGCAGTTATTTTTTAAGCACTAGATCATTCATAGGCTGTTACTAAGACCTGTATCGCTGGTGTTGAAGACTTTTACATCATACACAACAAGTGGCATATAAAATTTTTGACGTGAAAACGTGTTATAAATCGATGAACACAGGCTGCACGCACGAAAAAGTGTCACGTTCCGCTTGAGCCTGAGCGTGCAAGCGAGAGCGCGGAACAAGCGATAAAGAGGCACGATCGGCCTAAACTTCGATGTTTTCTTATGACGTTATCACGTAAAATTATCGTCCGTAAACCGACTTTACAGACAACCATCTTTTTATTACCTAAAAATTTTTTATACCTACATTTTTTTTTAAATTTCATATATCCCAACTTGACACGACGACTTGTCGTATAAGTATACTGTTATGTCTTCAGTGATGTAAGATTAACGAAAATTGGCTCACGCGTTTGGTCTTTAGAACGCCACAAAGATGCAAACATTCATGGGCAGACAAACACATTAATCTGCTCTGCGCGCAGTCGAATAAAAAGTTTCGACACATTCTCGTGATGGATGAATCTGCATACAAGTTTTAGTTGTATGCTAGGTGTGCAGAAACGCACATGTCAGATTTATTTCAACATGAAATCTATCAGTAATTTATCCATCTGCCTAGTTTATGGGTACTAGGGAAATATAAACAGACTATGCAATTACGCTCCATATAACACCATAAATGAACGACATGACTAATAAGCATTACCTAATCGATCTTATTTAATAGAGTAATTACAATGCAAACTGGAAACTCTACACCTGCCTATAGACAGAAGTCAATTAAGATGCAGAAAACTTCCATAGTTTAACAATCGTAAAAGTTCCGTGGGAAATAACGAGAAAAATGAATCAATAGGATTATTGTCATAACTTACATTAACTATCTTTAAACATAGACTTGGCATACAAGAAATATAAAAATAATTTATTGCTGTATAGTATTATTATTATTATCATACTATAGAACACTCAACCCGGCTCTGCCGGGTGCAATTATCGGTGGATTATACGAAATTATTATTTCATACATACTTAGTCCAGATACCTTATCCTTAAGAGATTAACTGTTCAGGTACAAGTTAAAAACAGCAGTTATTTTCTGGCAGGCTAGCGGTTAAACACGTTCTCATCTGATCTATCAACAACAGTACACACAAAACTTCAATACCACACAAAAAAACATATACCAACTGACTTTTTCGTAGGTCGTAAGTATTTTGAAAGATCTTTATTGACAGCTTCTGTCCTTATTCAAAAGTAAAAATATTAACATTTGATGTGATTCTAATATTCCCATTGATTAGAAATAAGTATCGAACAATCGGAACAATTTTCGACTTTTTCATTGGTAAATGTTGTTACCGACCAAGCAAAGTATTCCATTTCTAGTATGCGCGCGAGGCGAACAAAAAGAGAATATGAATTTTGGAACTACGCTCCAAGCGTAAATAATTAAATAAAGATATACCGATTGCCAGTTTATTTCAATTAATGTCATTTTGATGAACGCTTACCATATGAGCGACGACGTCGTTAAATCAAACAAATCCTTGTTTTTGAAGTTGCCGCTCGAAGTCAACTTTGATAAATGACTTCAAATAAATAGCCTGTGATTCTATCAAAATAATAAGCAAAGTAACTATATAGCTAACAAATTTTAAGCTCGAAAAGATGACAAAACGAATGGCATTAATAATTTATAGTACAAATAAAATTTCCAGAGTTTACTAAGGTTTGGTAAAATTGAAACAGTAAGAGGTTCAAGTGAAATAGTTTTTTTTGGCACAAATTGAATATTGATCCCTATGATACATATGCCTATGTAAAATAACGTAGATTTAGAAGATATGCTAAAAAAAGGACTTTAAAATCTAAATACATATATACCAACCATCGCGGCAGATTGGCTGACTGACAATTATTTCACAGCACGAACTAGAGCTTGTTAGTCGTATGGACTAGTGGGCAGTCCTGGTTTCAGGGTTTTTAGGCCGCCTGAAGGCATCTGACATGGCTTAACGACTGTTCGTCTTACAAATAACAACCGGAACGTTACTTAAACCGGAAAACCGTAGTTGGTACACACTGAACGCGTTTGGGATAGAAGGATGCCAAGATTAAAAACGCATTTGCAAAAGGGTTCTGTGTATTGCTACTTGTCCAAAGCAATTGACAATTAGCATCCCTAGAGGATGATTAGCCAAAGCTCCGCCAAAGAGTTGTGTTTTCAGGTACAGAATGGCATGAAAGAAGTTTAGCAACAGCTGCTACATGAACACATTTGGTTCGAAATGACAGGCGTATGGGGTCGCGGGCGCGGACATTGCTGCACGGGAAGGATCCACATCATCACCAGTGAGATTAGCCAAAGCTCAACTAGCGAGTTGTGTATTGAAGCACAGAACTGCTAGAGGGAAGATTAGTAACAGCTACTTACTACGTGGACACATTTGGTTCGAAATGACATTCGTGTGGAAACGCGGGCGCAGACATTGCTGCACGGGAAGCAACCACACCAGCGTCAACGCACGAACCAAATGCGTCCAGCTATAAGACATTACCTAAGTAATTCTATTTTCGCAAGCCTCTTTAGAAAGTCGTATATGAACGCTACAAAGCAACAATACCTCCAAGTCTATAAAACGCGTAAAAAGATATCACCACGGTCTGCTGACCACAGAGTACCATGTGAGTGAGAGTTTTGCGAAACGTTTTCACTCTTTATGAATTGTAATTAGTGCAAAACTTCTAAATTAACAATGCTTGAGAGAAAGACAAAGTGCGGTTGCCCGATTTTTATTTACTGACGACAGTTGGCGCAGTAGGCAAGCCTTTGCTTTGTATGCCGCGGGTCCTGGGTTTCATTCCAGGATAATGTTCCTAACAAGGGAAATAAGTGCTTCTGGTTCTAGGTGTGATTGTGTATGTGATATGAAATAAGTCCTATTAAATATACACAAACGCTTTCATACACAACCCCACAATAATTTCGAAGACTTGTATCGTGGATGACGGTAACTTTACATCACACCGAAAACCAGAAACACAAATTTCCCTTAGGTAGAAAACTTGTATTCTCCACCGAAGAATCGGACTGCTTAGTAGGCAGTCGCGCAACAAACTCCGACAGAGAGCAGTTCCATATAAATAACATACAAAAACATAAACGCTATCACATCACACACACAATCACAACCAGAACCACATCAAATTTGTGTGTAAAATTTTCCTTGGGGAGAAAACTTGTGTTCCTACCGGGAATCGAACCCGATACCCCTGCTTAGAAGACGAACGCTCACCAAACTGAGCCAACGGGCAGTTCATATACGGCTTCTTCGGGTTCGGTTCAGGCACATAAATCGTTAGTTTATACTAAAAGTCCATAACTTCGAACGACGTTATCGACGACTAAGTTAGTAAATTAGATAGCTCCAATACCAATTCGAAGAACTATAAATAATTTGGGACACGTCATGACACATGTAGACACATAAGTACCCTGTCGCTACAACGACTTCATTAGTCCCTTCAGAATGTAAAGAATAATTTCAAATATAAATTGCGACAAGGTGCGAAAACGCTTAAACTCTACAACAAAAACGCGAACACCAAGTTCACAGGAAACATAACTCCGACTTATCGCTTTTTTTAGCATAAAACTAGTATTTCAATGGCGTTGTGACTAAATAAGGACTAGTATTAAGGATGAACAATTCTCTCGAGTTCAAGGGATAAGAGGATAAGACGTGACATGTATATCTTCCTAAAAATGTCCTGTGAGTTAAGAGGAAGCTCCTTTCTTTTATAAAATATTATAATTCGAATTTAGTAATATCATGAGCCAATCGCATATCTTGTAAGATTATTATGTAGTTAAATTTTTTTTTAAATATTATTTGTTATATAACAGAAATAAAATAATTAAACGCAAGCCAAGCTTAAAAAAACCCGACTTCAGCGCTTATATTTTGGTATTGGCTGGATCGATTTGACTGTATGGAACAAACATACGGTCGAAATGAGAACCTCCGTTTTTGAAGTCGGTTAATAAACTAAATATAAATTAAAAAACATGTCATATCAATACAAATATTTCTTTTTTTTTACCTTTTTCTTTCCTCTTTTAAGTCTAATATAATATAGTTTTTTCCAGGAAAATTGTGGCTTTTTGTGTTTACTTTAGATTTCTCATTGTATTTGCTTTAACAGTTAGAAAATACAGGTTATTATCTGTTTTCGACCCAGTTTTTAATAGTTCTTCAGTTCAAGTTTTCTTCTAGGCAAGTATACTAGATCTTCGGCTGCATCTTCACTTTCCATCAGATGAGATAGTGGTCAAATGCTTGACTATCGAGCATAAAAACATTGAGATCACAAAAGTCCTCGAACCGAAGCGCAGCTTGCTTGTTAACCATGAATTGACCAAACAGTAGCTCCTAGATAAACCAACATTAGATTGGAACGGTCTTGAGAGATAACGATAATCCGCATATAAATATTTTGTTCCATTTTTTACTAGACATACACATAATTCACTTTAAAGATTCACAACGTACCACTGGTTTTTTAGGATTTATTATTTATCTACGTGACTTTAAAATTAAATTCTAAAAATAACTCTACTTTTCTACCGACTTCACAAAAATGGAGGAGATACTCAATTCGACTGTTTTTTTTTTATTTGTGTTACCTCATATCTTCTTTTCACGGTAACCGATTTTGAAGATTTTTATTGTTTGAAAGCTAGTGCTTTCTCATAGGTCAAGATCTGATCAGTAGTTTTTGAGTTATCGTCAATAATGCGTGTTTAATACATTAAATTTGATCAAGGTTCCGAAGATAAAGCTGTGAAGTCGTTTTTTTTAAGCTTTGTTTGCGTTTAATTATTTTAAACTGTTTTTATATTGGGAAGATTCACAACTTTGTTGCCAGAGATTGCTTTGATGCTACGCTAACCTGATTATAGTGTTACTATCTCCCACAGAATAGTTTTAGTCTATCCTTAGGTAAAACTATTTTACAAGCTTTTAATTAGTTTTACCTGTTCTATTGTCTGTCTGTCGATCTGTAATCAAATCTTGCAAGCTAAATTAGACCACTGTTCGATTGGATCCAAATTTGGTGTCCTTATGTATCTTCGGTGATAATATACAACATGGTACCATGCAGCTGGTCTGATGATGAAGGCGGAAGATGGCTATCCTATAGCTTCTGAATACTTCTGAACTAAATAAGATAAACCCATCGAGATTGGGCTCGTTTGATTCGCCATGACAAGTTCTCTAGTTATACAACTTTTTAGTCCTTTTCTATTTACAACTGGTAAAGCTTGATTTAAAAAAAATTTTAAAGTATTACTTGATTATGCTGTTACCAAGATAGAAAAAGTTATCAAGCAACAAACAGTGTTTCAGCAGCTTACCACTTTTAGTGCGGTCGGCTTGCCTATCGTAATTAATTGACTAGGCTATGCGATGTTCAGTAAGACCAGTGCTTGAATAGGTGACCCGTTAAGTGTGATTTTAACTCATTAAAGTCTCACCGTGCTTCGGAGGACACGTTAAGCTGTCAGTTCCAGTTTTAGTCGTTAAGCCATGTAGGATGCCTTTAGACTTTTTACTTTAATAGATGACACATGAACTTCGCACAACAAATGTATTAACGCGAACCAAACAAAACTAAATACATGTCGAACCATTATCGAGCTTTTGTGAGCCTAACGCACGGCAATTGTTTTTTATATATATAATGATAGATAGAAGATGTATTTGTAAAGACATAATATAATATGCATGAGTATCTCTCCCGCTTATGTAATTCATTTGTTATTTTTAAAGGCAGTAAAATAATACATTCGAATACAAATTAAAATGTAAAGTGCCACAGACGGTGACACATAAGTCTTTGTTATTGTAAGGACGCGTATGTTGACTGGCCAAATACATTAACAAGGCCTTGCCACCGTTTAGTTCCACGTCCAAGTCTTCCAACAAGTCAAGCAAGGATAAACAAACCAAATGCTATTGTTGCATTGTAGCACATAACAGTGGTTTGTTTGAACAATTTGACAGTAAATTTTGTTTGAAGAGCCAAGTTCAACTTGCGTAAGTATTGACAGTGATACTTATTGAGTGGTCTGAAGCAGTAATGGAAGTGTTGAAATCATTATGATGGTGATTAGCTTCGTCAAAGATATCCTAAATCTTCTTCAATTATTTAAAATCTAAAAGTTTAGTTAATGTCTCAGGACTTATTCGTGCTAAAAACTATTCTTATTTACCTCGACGTTTCGGCCAAGTTGCATTGGCCATGGTCTCGAGAAGACTTAGATAGTCTTTAGCGCGATTAAATGCCGAAATTAGGGAAAGTACGAGTTCTAATCGCGAAAACATTTAAAAGTTAAATTATTTTCCTACCAAATTTCATTAAAATCGTCAGTTAATAGTTTTGCTTTTTCTATTAATATTAATTATTATTTAATGTTTTATGTACTAATACGCCACTAGACATACGAGATAAAGTTACTTGAAATAAATGAACTTTTATTTTATTTAATCAATGAAAAGTTAAAGCGGTTTAGTCAGGATTTATACTTTTTTTTTGTTTGGATTTGTGAATTTGGGATAGTGAATAGTGTGGATAGTCGCTTACAATTTCCTTTCGACGACCCAGTTGGCGCAGTGGAAAGGTGTCTGCCCTCTGAGCCGTGGATCCTGGGTTCGATTCCCGGCAGGAGCACAAATTCCTTCCCAAGGGATATTTGTGCTTTTGGCTCTGGGTGTAATGTGTGTGTGATGTGAATGTTTCCGGCACCCACGATACAAGTCTTTGAACTTAGTGTAGGGCTGTGAGTGTGAAAGCGTTTGTTTCAATCCTCGCCAGGAATTAAATTTGATTCTCGTTTGTATTTTACAAGCTTTAATTTAGTTTCACCTGTCCCGTTGTCTGTCGGTCTGTAATCAAATCTTGCAAGCTAAATTAGACCCACTTTCCGATGTCCGATTGAACTCTAATTTGGTACTTATGTATTATGCAACAATACAATGATATGATACCATGGAGCTTGTTTGATGATAAAGACGGATGCCGGCGATGACCAAAGAAACTTCTCAACTGTAGAACTTTGCTATTTTAAATTCTGGGAGGCACTGCTGATGGCTTAAGCAGGCCTTGACACTCACCAAACAGGAGTAATTTATTGTCTTCTAGAAAAATATATAGTCGCATATCTATGTCCAAAAAGAGGGTATGTACAACTCTATAAATCAGAGTACCCTCTTTCGGTTAACAGGATTATTATGTCTCTAAGCAGCGGGTACCGGGTTCGATCCCCGGTGGGAACACAAGTTTTCTCTCCACAGGTTTATATATCTGGTTCTGGTGTGTGATTGTGTGTGTGTGTGTGTGTGTGTGTAATGTAAATGTTGCCAGCACGCATGACACAAGTCATCGAGAAATTGGAGCTGAGAGTGTGAAAACGTTTAATAAAATTATGAACTACCGGACTTAGTTGTGTGCGCTTTCGCATTCTAAGCAGCGGGTGTCGGGTTCGATTCCCGATGATAACACAAGTTTTTTTTTTTTTTTTTTTTATGTTGAAAAAAAAAACAAGTTTTCTCTCCTTTTGTATTTCTAGAACAAGTTTGTGATTGAGTGTGTGATACAAATGTTTCCGGCAAGACACAAATCATCGAACTTAAGTGTATAACATATAGAACTCTTGCAGAGCCTCGGTCACAGACGTATGGTCGCAAGTCTATCGGTATTCTATCGTTTGCATTTTGGAGTGTGCGCAGGAATTACATGAGTTGATTCCACCATGCCCATTTTATCATCTAACAACCAGACAAACTGTCAAACGTCACCCATTTATGGTTGACGTACCTCCAGTTCGCTCGAAGCGTTTTGCTTCTACGTTCATCATCCGTACAGCGAAGGAGTGGAATTCATTGCCTGCGTCATTGTTCCCCGAGGGGTATAATCTGGGAGTCTTCAAGTCAAGAGTGAATAGGTATCTTCTAGGCAAGCATGTTGCATCTTCGGCCGCATCGTCACTTTCCATCAGGTGAGATAGTGGTCAAATGCTTGCCTATAATGCATAAAAAAAAAAAACTGTAGTTATTCGTATTTAAGGTTATTTTTTAATATTGAAGTTATTATATCATTGGATATAATAACTTCAATCCTGACAGCAGGTAAAGTAATTAGCATGGACCTACAAATTGACATAATATCAGTTATTACATGGTGCTTAGCTCTACCAGGCGCGGTATTAGGTATGTTATTAGTCTTATTATAGAGCTTATTAGCTCTAGCACAGGTACTTAGGACACTGATTGTGTACTATAATATTACACCTTACGCGACGACCTCATTCGGGAGTTGTAAACATTCCAATTCAATAATATTTTTTTAAACGGGTCCTAAAGAAGCACTCATGAAAGTTAATGACTCTACTGCCAGATTTGCAAAATTACAGCCATCTCGAGAAGAACCTGGCAAGAAACACGGTGGCGCATTTTTTCATTTTTTTTTTCTCTTAAATGACTAAGACCAGAATTATATTAACCTAGGTATATCTATATTATGTAGTCGACAGAAAGCGGTTGTTCAGTTTGCCTCCATGCATCCTTGTCATTAATGTAATCATTTGTTTTATTACGACATTTTTTTATACGTTAACTTTAATGAGTGCCTCTTTGGGGTCCATGTGAATAAACGAATTTGAATTTGAATATAATATGTTTTTCAATTTAAATATCAAAGATTTAAATGTTACGTGATATCGCATGAGGAATTTGTAGTTTATATAAAAAGATTGCTCATAAAAATAACTACTTTGTGTTCTTTTTATGATACGACAACAACGTCGCAGATACAAATAGTTACAAAACACATGCGGAGAATCAGAGCAGAGCGTTCTAAAAGATTTGTAACATGTGTTCGAGTCAATACTGTTTTACTAAAAGTACTTATCAACTAACGACGAAGATTTATTACCCAAATATACAAGGACTCTATGCGTGGTTTTGCTGTCTATCGAGTATCCTAGTAGGCACTTAATAATAATAATAAGACTTTTATTCCGAAATTCATAAAATTTTTCGTTCTACTGAATGATCACTAGTACATTTATCACAATAAATCCCTTATTTCGGTGTGTCTTACGGCATAGGCTCCTCCAACGTCTTCCACTGTTTCCTATCGGTTGCAATTCTTTGCTAAAGGGGACCTAGAGTCAACTTCAGATCATCTATCCTATCTTGTCACTTTGCGACCTGGGCTTCTTGACCCATCTCTTGGATACCAGACTGTTACATGCTTGCTCCATTTTTCATGCTTACAACGGAGCATATGCCCTGTCCATCTCCATTTTAATTGGTCAATATGTGTAAGGATGTCTGTGAGTTTAGTTTTGCATCTAATATCCACATTCTAGTAGGCACTTAGGCAGTCCAAAAATAAGGACACTAGTACTTATTTTCATGCAGTGTGCAATTATCCAGCATGTCTTAAAGACTTAAAGAAATAAAAAGACTAACAGCTGAAGGCTTTAACGAACCTTCCGAAACACAGTAGCACTGTTGAACTACTTCGCCAGGGCACCCTTTCAATTAGCTGGCTATGCGAAAAGTTACCGAGTAGAGTCGAGCTGTGGCATGGTTTACCGTGATATATGCTTCAGATTTTTTTGGAAAATCCGCCGTAAATTGCTCCTGTGCGAAAGCTTAGGTCGCTAGTATTTATTTACATTATTCAATTAAAATATTTTTGCAGTGTTGTTTTGTCACATACCACGGGTTTAGCTCTAAGTACAGTCAGCTCTACAATCAAAATCATTGATCTTTAATTATATATATGCCTATTAAAGTTGTCATTTTCTTTTTTTATGCAACTATATTTTGACCGCTATAAAGTTATAGATACACCTAAATATAAAGCCCCCTCTTATACCGGTTAGAAATCAGGTACAATAATCAAAGCTAAAACGCAAGCAAAGCTTAATTGAGAGCTTTACCGCTTTATCTCCTGAACCATTAATCAGATCTTGACATATTTATATGGGACCAACATGACATTATAAATAAAAAATAAAAAAAAACCAAATCGGTTATTCCTTCTTCGATTAACCGACAAACATACCTAAAATAATATTGTGACGAATTGAGAACCTTCTCCTTTTTTGAAGTCGGTAAAAAATTGGTAGCTCCGTGCTAAGTCGAACCTAAGGTACAGCCACAAATCTCCTACTCCATTACAGAAATATAAAAAATGAGGATGTTTTTTTATTCTACGTTATACAGTTGAACAGTTATAAAATACGAAAATATTAATTTACTTTCAAAACCAGGTCTGCTATTATTTCCCTCGCGACACATAACAAATCAACAGAGTAACGGCGCAAGACAACAAATATATATAATCTAAGTAACTGTTGCAGCTGCCTTGCATATAAAGCGGGGGACGCTGTAGTTATTGCAAGAAGCTGGGTACCGTAGTTAAATATGCAACCGTCATTGTTTGTAATCTGCTGGAGCATCAGGACCGTGAACTACAGGACTAGAATAAAACTGGAGAAGTGCGAGACTGACTCGCGTACAGACGGTTCCGTACATACTTATATGTAGATATACTATCTTATTACCAAAACGAGTTTTGAGATAATAAATATTATTCTTTTACCGATGCCAATTTCGAAAGATGAAATATTATTCTTATTTAGAAGCCGATTTCGAACCTTGGTTTTGAATGTGGCTGAAGATAGTTTCCATCACGGGACTCTAGTTTCGAGGATTTTCGCCCTTTTCTTACTAATTGTTACTATAAATTAACGATTTCCTGTGTTTAGCTTGATATTTCCACACATATCTGAGAAAAACTGTCTTAACGGACGGACAGACAAGAAGTGATCCTACAAGGGTTACTTTTTCCTTTTGAGGTGCGGAACCCTACAAATGATAGTGCCTTCGGAATACCGAATAGTAAAATTACTTTTAAGTTATGTACTGCGCTCTAAAACCTGTGAGGGGAAAACTTTACGAAGAAATTGGTATGCCCATCAAGTACAAAATTCGAGGGCATAATGAAGTCATCTGACAAGCTATGTTTACTTTTATTTAAGGTAGGCATACAACTTAGTTGGCGCAGTGGGCAAGGTCCTGGGTTCCATTCCCGGCAGGAGCACAAAGCACAATTTTCCTTCCCAAGGGACATTTGTGTTTCTTTAAGTGAATGTCGTTGTGAGTGTGATATGTGAATGTTTCCGGCAGCCCCGATACGATATAAGATACAAGTGTTGAACTTATTGAGGGGTTGAGAGTGTGAATACGTTGCTTTACCACCATATGGATATATACATATTATATTGTTTTTGTTTGAAAGAGTTTGCTTTCCAACTGGTCCCATTTAAATTCGATTCCAGAACTACTGATCGAAGGTCTGATCGGTAGTTCTTGAAATATCGTCAATAATGCGTGTTTAGTACATCTAAATCTGATCAAAGTTCCGAAGATTAAGCGGCGAAGCTTTGCTTGCGTTTAATTATTTCAATAAAGCGTCGTCGAGGGTTTTATCAAAATTGTAATTAAGACACTTGTTTATGTGCTTAAGAGACTAGAATAGCTATTACCTAAGGTGGTTTCTGTAACGCCACAAAGGAACAAACATACATACATAGCACTAATAAAAACATTACCCTCTTTTGCTTCACGCAATCGTGTATTATAATCCTATTAATCCTATTAATCCTACTAATATCATAAATCCGAAAGTTTGTGTTTGTTCCCTCTTCACGCTTCAACTGCTGAACGGATTTGGATGAAATTTGGAATGTACATAGCTTATACCTAGGATTAACACATAGGCTACTTTTTAACTTGATAATCGCGGGCGAAGCCGCGGGGCACGGCTAGTAGTCCATATTATTACAGAATATAAAAAAAACTATAAGTATTGTTATCAATAAAAAATGCCTTCAAACTTTAGCCTTCAGTTCTTTTACAACCATGGACGTAACTGTAACGTCTAGATTATAGGATACACTGTTTAGATGAAACAAAAAATAACCGAGCTGCAGCCAATGAAAGATATAATATCTGGCACCATGAACAATGGCTTCCTGCTTAGTTTGTCTTTATGTTTTTGTGCGAGTTTTAATAGCTACTGACAGATTTACAGCTTTCCACTTGGGTTGTCTCGCAAACAGCAAAAAGGAAACTTAACTTTTTGCACCTTTGTTTAAGGATATATAGCATGTAGCAGCGAAAGAAGCTTATTGCAAGACTAGCTGTGCCCCGCGGCTTCACCCGCGTTAATGAAGTTTAAAAGTAAGTATGATGATCCTAGGTAAAATTGTACATTCCAAATTTCATCCAAATCTGTTCAACCATTACTGCGTGAAGAAAAAACAAACATAGTCACACACTTACACAAAAACTATCAGATTTATAATACTAGTGTGATTATTATTTCTAGCCCCCGGAGGAGAAGTGGAGTGTTGTGTGTATGTGTGTTTCTGTGGTCTGTCTGTGGCATCATAGCTCCTAAACGGCTGCACCGATTTTGATTCTTTTTTGTTTGAAAGGCGACTTGACTGAAAACACTCTCTGTTTTCAGTTATGTTTGGGGAAAAATAAATAAGCATAAAACATAAACGCTTTCACACTTACAACTTAGTTCGATGACTTGTGTCATGGGTGCCGGAAACATTCACATCACAAACACAATCACAACCAGAACCAGATAACGTGTGTTCCCGCTGGGGAATCGAATCCCTGCTTAGAAGGCGAAATGGTGCATTCGTTTTTCAGATAGGGCGTCGGGTGGGGGGATTACTTGTTTAATCTGTAATAGGCTAGGTTTGTAACTGGTTGGTAGCGTGGTAAACAAGTAAGGTGATATTTTTTTTTAGAAAAAGTATAATCATCTAGTAGTAAGTGGTCTAAAACAATCTAAGGTACGATAAAAACCAAAATCAATAAAAAGGTATTAACTTAGTTTTTAACCCGGTAATAAACTGCAATACATCTGAGGAACATCACGTAGATACTACCAATATTATAAAAAAAAATAAGCCCTTTTCAGTTAAACATTTAATAAATAATTTAAACAATAGGTCCAAAAAACTACTGCGTGGATTTTTCGACGCAAATTTACTTGGAATACTTTTGAAAAAAAAAACCTAGTCGTCTGTTAGTCATATATTAGTGTTTATTTTTTAACTGGTTCCTATAATTCATCTAAACGATTTATTAATTGACTGCACCGGAAAAGATTACATATATATTTTTTACATAAGTCTTTTTACTAGTGTGCAAAAACGTACGTACAATTTAGAAATAGACAATCACTGCGCGTATATAATTTATTAATAGCTCAAGTGATACTGAAAACGCAAGCAAATCCCCGTAAATGTCAAGATTATCATAAGCAGTAACGCAAGCCTGTTAGGGAAAAAAAGTACAATTAACTTTCTATTTTACTATATACGGACTTCGTTAAGTTTTAAATTCGTCACATTCATTTTATATTTGTTACTTGATAACTCGATGACGGTAAGACCGATTATGAAAATATACTTTTTTATTGTCCATTGGTCCCATATTAAACTTGACAAGATCTGATCCACGAGTTTCAGAGATAAAACGGTGAATTCAGTTTTTGAAATCTTGCTTAAAGTTTATTTATTCGTATATATAACGTTCTTGTTATGCTTTTAAGGAAAGAAACAAGCAACACACTCGCATGAAGGAAAGCGCTATGCCAGTCTATAAACAACTGTAGTTTTACCAGCAACTTTTAATAACAAAATTACGTGCGGAACTGCAACGCGCTTCTCTCCCTGAGACTTACCTAACCTGTTGCTTCTCATATGACTAATACTTGTAGTTCGGTTCTTCGACAAAACGGTGGTACCAACAAGCGTCTCAACGGTCAAGGGTCTCAAGCGGACTTGCACCAAAGATCTCCGTTTGTTGTCAACGTGGGAAGCCTTATACCAACATTATGAGTTATGAGTTACATTTTATTAGCACTTAACAGCACGGAAGAGCACATTGTGAGACTTAATAATAATATATATAATATAATAATTAAATTAATTAATTCCGCACGTAATTTTGTTATGCCAAGTTGCTGGTAAAACTACAGTTGTTTATAGACGGGCATAGCGCTTGCCTTCATGCGAGTGTGTTGCTTGTTTCTTTCCTTAAAAGCATAACAAGAACGTAAATATATACAATACTTTTGTACGTGTGTAACTGAACGTGTGTATGTGACTGACAGCTGGACCGATTTTAATGATTTTTTGTGTGTTCAGGTTGATTCAGGAATGGTTCGGTTTACAATTCGATCCGATAAATCATGATTTTTATTGATTTATTGAATTAACGGTCTGCTAGTTTTTTTACAATATGAATAAAACCATTATTCGTCTATTAACTATCTGCATAAGGATATTTCATTATATTAAAAATATATATGTGAAGATTTTGTAATTTATTAAAGTAAACTTTATCGTGAGTGTGATAGTTTATTGGTTTATTTAAAACGTGATTTGACCAAGACAGTTCTCAGCTATGTTTGATGAAAATCGGTGCAGCCGTTTGCCGGATGGATCGTTGAGACTATTTTCACCATTTTATTTACCCCTTTGTTTGAAAATTTTACTAGAACAACACGAATACGACGACTAAATAATATACGATTTCCTCCACGTTACTCAAATGAAAATTACCAGAAAGTTTGACCCGCATACAAACAACATTTAACAATCCAGTTTTATGTGTGAATCAGAACGCGACAAACAAACCAACAATATCGTTCTGTATGTTGTTAGTAGAATGAATCATAATTTAAACAAATAAGTTTTAACTACATGAAATATGGCAACCGATGTTTATTTTGCAATCTGCTAAAATAGTGTCAGTAAATTACATAGAATTACCAATACAAGTGATTTAGCAAAATGATAGATACGTTAGCGACTGCCGTTATCCAGTAAGTATCGAATAACGAGCCCACTGGACTCAATACCGTTATTTACACATTCTGATTACTGAATGATATTCTTATTAAAGTGAGTTATTAAATAGTAATATAAGATAACAGGTTCTATGTTTTTTTATTGTACTATAATAAGCTTTTCGTGTCGCAGCTTCTTGTGCATTTCTATTTTGCTTAATTTTTACATGTTCTTTTTTATTCCTGGGATGATATATAGGCCCTGAATGTACAGCAAGTTAAAAGGGTTATTGGCTTATCTTTGATTAATTAAAAATTACAAGGTTAATGAAAGGTTGTATTTAATATAATGTATATTCAAGAAATATTTGCTAATAGTTCTGAGTTATAAACGTTTTCAATTTTTGGGGAAGATAGAATAGATATTTTGCCTTTTCCGCAAAGCGAGTGTTATTACTGAATTTGTTTAGATGTTACCGTTTTTACCGTCATAAATCGCTATAGTGCGCTCTCTGTCTAGCATAAAATAAAATTATTATAATTCCCTTATTTTTGAATAGAATTTCTAGTTTTTTCACTTATTGGCTATTTTGGATCAGTTTTTTAATGAAATCAACATTCCTTTTCTACAAACGATCACCCTATTGATATCACCGAACAACTAAACTATATTTAAAACAAGTACAACCTCTGTGTAGATTTTGTAAAAAATATTACCTACGCATCACCTCCACAAATCCCCATCTTCCGATTTAATTCATCACAGAAATTTTAACCTACTTGACTGTGTATAATTTACTTGAAAAGTTACAAACCAGAGCGAGGTCATTTAAGAAACGTTACTTTATATAAGACTTTGGTTTAACCACCATTGACGTGTATATTATGTTATTCGGTTTATAATATCTTGCCTATTGACGGAAATAGTGATAGGAACCCAACAGTCTTAAGAATGATTTGCCCGTTGCACGTTGGTTAGTTGGGTACGCGTTCGCCTTCTAAGCAGGAGTTGCTTAATCTCAGCTCTGAATCGGGTTCGATTACCGACGGGAACATAAGTTTTCTCCCCAAGGGAAAATTTTGTCTCTGGTTCTGTTTGTGATTGTGTGTATCCATGACAAGTCAAGTCATACAAGTCGAACGAACTTAGTGAGGCGCTGTGAGTGTGAAAGCGTTTAAAAAAAAGTACATAGAAAGAGTACGTCCGTATCTGCTGTATCGTAAGTAAGAACAGGCTGCGAGAAAGATTATCATCACAGGCGAATTTAGAGCATATGCCGTTGGAGATAAAGACGCGTTTAGCGGAGTAAAAATATTGCGGCTATACATCCGGTCGCGCATTAACTTAAACATTATTCGTAAAATTCTCTAAAAGTAAGAAAATAATCAAAGTGTTGTCTAAAGCGGATAAAAAAATATGGTTCATAACAGCGTAAGGCTTTTAAAGCCAATACAACGTGTAATCCAAAATAATTTGAAAATTGAATAAGTTTTTTTTATGCTAAATAGGCAAGCATTTCACCACTATCTCACCTGATGGAAAGTGATGATGTGGTCGAAGATGTGACATGCTTGCCTAGAAGACACCTACCTATTCACTCTTGATTTGAAGACTCCCAGATCCCAGATTATACCCCTCGGGGAACAATGACGCAGGCAATGAGTTCCACTCCTTCGCTGTACGGATGATGAACGTAGAAGCAAACCGCTTCGAGCGAACTGGAGGTATGTCAACCATAAATGGATGACGTTTGATAGTTTGTCTGGTTGTTAGATGGTAAAATGGGCATGGTGGAATTAACTCATGTAATTCCTGCGTACATTCTCCAAAATGCAAACGATTTTCGACAAACAAATCTATCGAGTGAAACTCATTCAATCATGAAACTGGCTAAGGTAGGATAGAAAGTCTGTAGTGATTGTGGATGTCAGCTTAAGAAAAAAATCTTTAAAAAATTCTAAATATGCAATTATTGTTTTCTTATAACTATCGTATCGGACTTAGTCATTACCGCACTTCTCAAAAAATCACCCAGTATATACGACTTTAAAAAACGAATAACCGACTTCAATCAAAATATCTCTAAAACTCATGATCAGATCTTGATCAAATTATAATGGGACCAACAGGGAACTATATACCCCTAGAAACAAGAAACTAATTTCTCCGATCGGTCCAGGCATCTTCGAGTATTACTGTATGTTCCAAAACAAAAAATCATACATAAATCGGTACTGCGAAGGAGTGGAACTCATTGCCTGCGTCATTGTTCCCGGAACGATAATCTGGGAGTATTCAAGCCGAGTGAATAGTTATTTTCTAGACAAGCATGCTACATCTTCAACGGCTTCACTTTCCATCAGGTGAGATACTGGTCAAATGCCGGCCTATCGAGCATAAAAAAACAAGATGCCGACGAATTGAGAACCTTTTTCTACCGACTTCACAAAAAAGGAGGAGGTACTCAAGTCAACAGTTTTTTTTTTGTGTGTTACCTCATAACTTCGTTCCACGTGAACCGATTTCGATATCTTTTTTTTTGTGTAAAATGTTGCTTTCCAATTGGTCTCATTTAAATTTGATCAAGATCTAACTTGAAATATCTTCAATAATGTGTGTTTAGTACATCTAATCTGATCAAAGTTATAGCGGTAAAGTCGTTTTTTTTAAGCTTTGCTTGCGTTTAATTTTATTTGAAGTCGATAAAAGGGTGTGTACAATTCCGTGGTACATACCTCAGCATGCACGTGAGCTGCACGTCGTTCTGGTAGCGCGCGAGTGCCGGCGCTCCCTCGACCCGCACGGCGTTGACCTTGTCCCGCAGCGCGCCCCCCGCGCCGCCCACCGCCCCCGCGCGCTCCCGCAGGATCGACGTTATGTTCGGCTGCCGGAGGAACGCCACCACCTGCCACACACAATCATCATCATCATCATCATCTCTACCGCAACAAGTCCACATCATCGCTTACCATCATTGCCTGGGTCTGTTTCCCGAACGGTACAATCTTGGTGTCTTTAAGTTTAGAGTGAATAGGTATCTTCTAGGCAAGCATGTCACATTTTCGGCCACATCTTTTTTTTTTTATTCAGTATAGACAGACGCTTGACCACTATCTCACCTGATGGTAAGCGATGATGCGGTCGACGATGGAGCACGTTTCCCTAGATGCCTATTCACTCGCGACTTCAAGACTCCCATATTGTATTTATCAGAAACACAGACTCAGGCAAGGAGTTCCATTCCCTAGCGGTGTTCGCATAATGAATGTGGAAGCAAAACGCTTCGTCCGCATATGTGTAATGTCAACCGTATTGCAGTGCCTTCACTTTCCATCAGGTGAGACAGTGGTCTAATGCTTGCCTATTGGAGCATAAAAAAAAGATCTCGTGTCATCTTTAGAGGTGGTTAAGGAGAAACCCCCCCGAAACGATACTTTCCATACGAGACGCGGATGTTGCCAGTTTTGATACATGACTTCGCACTCGCCTAAGTTAGATACGATAATCGGATCGTAAGACAAAATCGTATCGTTTATTGTCGTAATTCAATCGTTGTCGGACGACGAACGGTCGTCTGCATTAGGACCACAATCTTTTTATTCAAACTTTATAATGTTATTTCATTTAAATGTAACTCTATTATTCTTAATTAATTCTTTAGTCATATTATTACCTTATCGTTATACGCCACGGGTATTTCTTGATGTGCATTATGCGCGTATACATCCGCGGTGGAAATCGGCGGCCGTGGCGGCGGCGTCGGTGCCTGCACAAAACAAAACATATCACTACAGAACTATATATTTCGGATCGTTATTAAATGTGCAAAATAAGAAATCAAAGCCGCAAACAATTTAGAAAAATAAAAAGTGCCTGTATCACAATATTTTGATAGGCGCTGCCCTATCCTTTTAAGGCCCATGGTACTACAAGAAGAAGTAAATGTATATACATATATTTATATACCGTCATTGGTAAGTAGTGCACAATCTTGCAGGGGGTGGTTTAGAATCGACAACTGAGCTTAAAAAAGAAGTTACTTTTTTTTTTCATTCACGCTCACAGGCCAACCTAAGTTCAAAGACTTGTATTGTGGGTGCCGGAAACATTCAAATGACACACATTTTTAACTGTCTGCACCTCAGTTTACTTATCCGAAAGTAAGGAATTTTTTAATGTTGCTCAGTTGTCGATTCTAAACTACCTCCTGCAGGATTGTGCACGACTTACCAATGACAGTATATATAATAATATCATTGAGACACGAGACGAGCAACTCGCTCGCACGATGGTAAGCGTCACGCTTGCCCAGTACAGTTCAGTAACCAGAGATTTTTGACGACAAAGTGCGCGGCAAAGCACTGCGCCCTTCACCCTGAGATATTATATATTAAATCTCTTTAAGCCCTGTAATCTCACTGGAAACATTGCCTTTTCATTGAAACACAGTAATGTTTGCATACTACTGCTGGCGGTTGAATGTCTGGCAATGGTGTGCTACTGCCCCAGGCGGACTCAAGAGTCCTACCACTACAGATATAAACATAGCCACTAATCCGACCCCCTATTACCTATCTCTGTTGGGAACGGCTTCAATTCAAAAATGACAATACTAAGAAATAAGGTTCATTTTTGCTTAATTTAAATAGAAACTGCTCGCAACAAAGATACGTAGGGGGTCAGATCCCAAAGCATTCAACATCCAAGCAATCATAAAGACACCTTTAGTCCTTACTTGAGTATTACTGTTGGTTGTTATGATTACTTAGGCGTTGAATGCTCTCATTAAGAAAATGTTTATTCAATTCTTCTTGTAGTAAACTGTGGGCCTTAAGAGGATATCAGCTCAATAAAAAGATTACAGTAAATTTGTAAGAAATTATTTTCTATAGATAAATAATTAATTGTTACTAATCAGCAGGTGGTGAAACAGGCTCCTTTTTTTAGGCGTATTTTCAATATCATACAAGGATATAAATAATTTAATATGAAATTAGTATAAAAAGAAATCTATATACCAAATAGATATCAAACAGCAAAAAAAATCTGTATAACAAAATCAAGCAGATAAATTGATAGGTCTACCAAAAAATATTCTATAGAAGTTCAATAAGTTAAAATAGATGGCAAATAAATCTCAAACAGCAAACCGAAATCTACGAAATACAATCTAAGTAAATAATAAATACGACATGTACTTATTCCACTATGTGGGTCTCTATTGTTAAGTTCAAATGAAACTAGATGGCGCCAGTCATCGTGAACAAGCTTTATCGCATGTGATACACACAACTCGCAAAAAAGAACTAAGCTATCTACAATACTACACATGACAAAAAAATGTGTAAAAACATTTACATAACCTCAGCTACGTGAGCTATAAATTAAAACAAAAAACAGGGTGTGTCGTAAAGACAAACGATAGAAGTGAAACTTTTGTATTACAGGGAAACATTTTAATTATTCATCACATTGTTTAATCTCACCACTTTTCGTACTCTAAAGGTTGTGGTTCAGAATTTCAAAGCCCTCCCATAAAAAGCTTCACCTCAAAAGCAAGCATGTTCCATCTTCAGCCCCATCGTCACTTTCCATCAGGTGAGATAGCGGTCAAATGCTTGACTGTCTAGCATAGCAAAGCATAACAAATAGTAAGTAATAAGAACGTCAATTAAGTGAAACCGAATATCTTAAATCAGCCATGACAGATGGAAATATTGGTAAAATGGTTTAAAATGTGACTCTTGGAACGGCCTTTAATTTTCTTGTGTTTGGAACAGCTCAAAGTAAACCCACATAACACCAGTTGCGTTCCAAATAAAGCTTAAAACAAATTGTTAAATACACACTCTTTTAGAATGGACTAAAAGTTCTAAAACGGTCGTTGGTGAGAGGTACGTCATCAAAGGTAAGCCTAAAAAACAAAACACACCAGCTACTAGCTAAAGATAAAAATAAACCACGTGCACTGTCACAAAACATAGCTCTCTCTTTTCGAATTGATTAGATGATAATTTCTCTAAATTGCGATCTTTCGAGTCTGTGAGCGGAACGCAACCAAACCCAAGCACACACAACACACAAGCCTAAGTTTAAAATAATGCTAAAAACGACCACGATCTTAAAATACAGATGGTTCTGTACTAATGATAAGAATTTCTCAAAATCCCGGTCGTTGATCGACGCGAGTGGAACGCGACCAAATAAAAATAATATATTTCTAACTTTCTATTAATCCGGAATCTCTTCGAATAAATTCAGTTTTAAAATCCGCGGCCGTTGATTTAGAGATAGTTTAATCGAAAAATTAACGCCCAACAAAATGTACATTTGAAACTCACTCGTTTATCAAATTTGATAGCGGGGCGTTCATTTTTAGGTTAAACGATCTCTACGTGAATAGAATGTAGCCTAAGGCAAGCCGTCACAGCACACAAGCCTACAGTATAACGGGTCGTGCACTAACGTCACAAAAGACCTGTTCAATCAGTATGGGCCTTCGTCGCGGCGGCAACAGCGGGGAGAATGGACCCGCTTGAGGGGCGCGTGGCAAACGAGGGTCGATGAATGTTGTCCTTCGCATCACGTGGTCCACGAAGAAACGCTGCCATCCCGACAATATAATAGCAGTTTGATAAACCCGTTCATTAGTGCTACGTTCTCCTCAGCGATCTAAATGCTCGAGAAGCCGCTCTGCTCATTATTACGGTCGGTCAGTGTATGATCACGTCGTATAGTAGAGCATAAAGCTCAAATTAGGATCACGGCGCTTTAGTGAGAGGTGGATAGGCGCGATCGCTAGCACTCGTGTCAAAATACACATTTCGAATATTTGTTCACGATCACGCCGTTCTACTCTAACAATATTCCATCTTCAAAACTAAATGGAAAAGCAATTTGGGCGCGTGTCGTGATCGTTTATATTCTTGCATTGGAACATAGTCTATACGACATATTGAATTTCGGAGACGGTGGTCTCACGATTTGATATAGATTATAGAATGATGCAGCAGTCGCTCGGCGCTATCGGTATTCGTTTGGACTTGATTGAAGACTCGTAGAATATTTTGGTGACTGACAGCGCTCTTCAATCAAGTCTAGTCAAGTCTCATTCCAAATGTAGGTCTGGTTCAGACTCGATGAACATATTAAACAAAGTAACCAGGTCTCTGTTGTGCCGATATCTGTCTAATAGAGTCCGATTAATACTCTACAACACCATATCATAGTTACCTTGCCGTTCCGATCGAGTTTGGTGTCCCATCCCAAAGGCAGGTCTCGTTCGGACTCGCTGAACATATTGACCAGGGCAACTAGGTCTCTGTTGTGTTGATATCGGTCAAAGGATGAGGTGTCTCGTCGGATTTTGGAAATCATGTGCTTTAGCGTCGAGTTGCAGTTGTATAAGGATGACGCTTCCTGGAAAAAATATAACATAATGTTAGACAGTATTTATATTAAATCTGTGATGTCTGATGATGTGTGAGGCGTTAAACATCAAAATGCTGTCAATTGTACAAATACACAAGGTTTAAAAAAAATATTCAACCGACTTTCAAAAACACAAAATGTCAATACTTAAAAAATGTCGTTTACTTGGATGACGTAATTATTTTTCAAGTTATTTTGGTTTATAAATGAAAAATTGTATGTATATTAAAGTTACACATTGATAGGATAAGAGATCGACTAAGAACATTGAACTGCCCGTGGGCTTAGTTAGGTGCGCGTCCGCATTTTAAGCTGGGCTATCGGGTTTGATTACCAGTGGGAACACAAGTTTTCTTCCCAATGGCATCTGTGGCCCCATGATGTAGCTGAAAATTGTGTTTCCGGGATCAGTATTTTCTTCCGTTTGGGGCTCAGTAGTATGTCAATCTTACTTGCCAGTTACAAGATTTTGTATGAGTTTGTAAGCGCGCGCGCGTACGTGCGTGTGTGTGCGTGTGTATGCGCGTGTGTGTGCGTGTTTTGTCGTCGCCTGTGGAGGTAGGCAGAGTAGTAGAGTACTCGCCTGGTTAATGTGCAGGATGGAGTAGAAGTCTGGTCGTGCGAGGAACTCGGCGGCGGGGTGCGGCGCGGGCGGGACGTCGGCGCGGGGCGCAGGGCCGGGCGCGGGCGGGGGCGGGGCCGGCGCCGCGGGGGGAGGGGGCGACGCGCACCCCGCGCCCTCCGCCTCCGCCTCCGCCCCCGACAGCTGCGTGCGCGTCATCGTGCGACGGATCGATTGGTATCTGGAGTTAGGTACCTTACATTACTTTTTAACTTACTTCACGAAAAAGAAGGAGGTTCTTGATTCGTAGACAGTATTTCTTTTATGAGTGTTACCTCGTAACTTCTTTCTGGGTGAACCGATTTTATATATATATGTTTTTTATTTAAAAGGGGCTGCTTTCCATTGCTATTAACATTTGTTTAGAATCTGACCAGTTGATTACTGGTTGAGTTATCCTAGATAATGCGTATTTAATTTATTGAATCTGATGGGTTCTGAAGATAAAGATGTGAAGTCGGTTTTTTTAAGCTTTGCTTGCGTTTATGTAACAGTAATTATGTAACATCATTATACACAATTTTTGGCAATAAAATTTTTACTTTCCTTCAGGTGATAGTGGTCAAATGCTTGCCTATCCAGCATAAAAAAATGTGATTTATGAGTAATGACGATGCTGCTAGTACAACTTTTGGTAGCATCCATTGACTGAAAGAGTAACAGGTGTTGTTACTTATTTGTTAGTGTAGTTTTTACTCGCGATTTGTTACTGTATTATTTATGAGATTGTTCGGGATATAACCCGAACACTTTACACAGCACTTTGCACCGTGACGCGTGTCGCATTACTTAACTAATTAAACATCTACTATTTTAGATTTAGTGCACTTTTTGCTACCGCGGCACACGGGTGCATTCAGCCTAACATTAACAATTCATTTACATTTAACATAAGAACATATTTTAAGAACATTTTACATGAACAATAAACAGTTATAGTTATTATAAACAATTAACATCTATAATTCACACTGCAACCTCGCTACCGTACCCAACAGAGATATGTAATTGTATTTTAGTGATTATAGTGGTAAGAGAGGGAAAATTAATCTCACGAAATTGAAGGATTAGAATGACATAATTCGGATAGTCAGAAAAGAAAGGTAGGCAGTTTTACCGCGAAAGTGAAAAAATGTCGTTGTTGATTTTGTATAATTTTCCAAAGCCTGTGATTTTTCACAAAGTCTAAGTGTAGGCAAATCATACAAAGTTGAAAACGCAATTTTCGCCTTCGCTTCGCTCCAAAACTCCAATAGAAGTTCTAGTAAAGTTTCTTCCACTTTTCTACTACCCTTCACTACATGACTTGACTTTGACTGGACCTTGACTCTTTTACTTGACTTTGAATGTGACTTCTGACTAGGACTTTTAATATGAAATACACTTGAAGTATTATATTACTACTTGACATTGGCAAAATGCACAAGATAACGAAGCCAAAATTGAAAAAAAAAAAAAGAGAAGGTACCTTCTATCTAGCTGTCTCCGCTGCACTTCGGGCGCGGGCGATCGCGGCGCGGTGCCGTTAGCGCCGGGCCGCTGCCACGTCGTGGTGCGGTTGATGTGGTCGATGTAGAACACTCGCCCGTGACTGTCCATGCGGGCTTCCCAGCCTGGAAGTATAGGATTCACGATTCATTGAAAAGTTACATCATTTTCGTAATTGCATTGGGTTTGACGTGGATTCTAGAGGATTTGATCGGTTGTTAACTAACCGAAATCAACAAATTTTAATAAACAAATCAGATCATGTTATTTGAAAATAGTCATTATGATATAATAAGTCTGACTCCTTAAGTCTCCTTAATTCTCCCCCTTAAGTCTGACTCCCTACACGTGGTCCCCGGGTGGTGCTAATCAGGTGACATTTGAGAGGTGGTAGAGCATTTTGTGAGTTGCTCGCCTGGCTTGCTACCAAAGTAGCTTACCACCATCAAGTTGAAAGTCTGCCGCCAAGCCAAATACGGTGTTCCGGCAGTTATCCTTGAGAGCCTGCGTATTCCAGGTCTAGTGTGTTTACCAGCTTCGATCACATCGTCGCTTACCATCAGGTGAGATAGTGGTCAAACACTAGCCTGTCACAAATAAAAAAAAATAAAAAAAAAAGATATGTAAAAAAATGTGTATTTGCAGTTCTTAACACTTATGTAAACAATTTAATCGTATATCAAATTTGCAAAAAGTAATTTGGATGGGCGCGCAAAAGATATAGACCCATAATTTTTAAAACACCTACCACCTCGCACGGTCCTTCCTACGTTGCGGTTATACGGACCGAATTATTATACGGAATGATCTGGCTCGACTCTGGCGCAAATCTGTCCTACAAATATTTTGTCCCTTTCTATACTACCTTCGCAACTTTAATTTTATGCGGTATAATTTTTTTCAATCAAATATACTAATTATAGGGGGGAAACGAATTAGGATGCATGATTCAAACATACCTGCCGGCAGCGGTTCCTCGCACTCGATGATCCCGCCGATCATATTAGCGGGGAAGTCCCCCGTCAGCGCCATCTGTCGCGACGCGCGCTCCGGTATCGAGGGCAGCCGGATCCCCGCCATGTGCCGCAACGGCGTCGGCGACGCCACCGCGTTGTCGTTGTCATCGTTATCCTCCACCCGCGGCCTCCGCAACACCACGTCGTCGGGCGGCCCGGCGTGCACTATCGTGAAGTGATTGCTGTTCACGAATTCCAGATTCGGCGAGCGAATCTCCGACGTTCGGAGTTCGTTCGTGAATTCGATCATCTCGAAGGTCTCGTGCAGTCTGCCTTCGGCGTTCTGCACGGGCGGGGGGTGAAGGTCCGGCGGGGGCAGGGGGCGCGGCCGGCGCGCGTGGTGCGTCGGGGTGGGGGGACACTGCGGCACTGCCGCGGCAGCCAGCCCGGCCACCCGAGTCAGCACCCGGGGATGCGGCCGCACCGGACTATCCACGACGCCTTTACTCTTCTGCGGCGAATGTTTCGGCGTGCCCTCGCAGCCGAGGTTCTTCAACAGGTGCCGCGGCAGACTCGAGTGCTTCGGCGTCGACGACTCCGCCGAATACTTCCTGTTCATGAGGAGAGTCCCGAGGGTGGGCATCGCCTTGTTTTCCTCTACGGGCGAGGTGGAATGCGAGGAGTTGCAGGAGCTAGGCCCGTTCGAGCGGTTGTCGTTGTCCCGCGGGCCGTCGATGTGGGACGAGTTCAGGAACGCCGTCATCATCGTGGGCGTGTGGGCGCGCGCGGAGTTCTGCCGCGTTAGGGGTTTGTGGCCTTTCACGCCGATCTCCTTCTCCTCTATCTGGTTTCTGTTGTCGTCCTCGAACTCGGAATGGTTGCTGATGTCGTTGAGGAACGTGTTCTGGGCTTTCTCTTCCGATTTGGCGTGGTTCGGGGTCAGCCCGATTCCGTCGACGACGTCCGTCGGCGGGCTCGGTTTGTCCCGCCGCGCGAACGTCGTCGTGATGTAGTTATCCGGCCCGATGTCCTTTATAAACAGTATCTTACTTCTGCTTGCCGATTCCTCGGGTATATTTTTGGCTTTCTCGTTTAACTTCGATAGCTTGGATATGGTGGACTCGCAGAGGCTGCCGTCGGTTTCGGGCGTGGCGAGAGGCGCGACGTCCTGGCCGCCGCGCCAGAACCCGGCCGTCGAGGAAACGGCCAGTTGCTTCCCGGAGTAGAACTCCCCGGGCTTGAAGTCGCCGATACCGGCCTGGAGTGCCGCCGAGTTCGTTATGTTATTGTCCGTGAAGAACTGTTCATCCGTGTCTATCAATTCAAACGTGAACGCGTCCTCGGGCTTCGTCAGTTTCTTCGGCTTTCTATGCCGAGGAACTAGGGGCGGAGAGAGCGCGTGCATCCTTTCTAGAGGCTTGTGTGACTGTCGCGGAGGCAACGGCGGCACGGGTGATTTCTCCGGGTCGCTCGGCACGTTTGCGCTTTCCACGTCGTACACGAACTTCATAATCTTGCAGGGGTTCTGCGGTGACCATATCTTATAGTATTCGCCCCCTGGCGACGTCGGAGAGTCGATCCCGCTGTGAGCTTTGGGTTTCTTCTTGGCACCGTTGAGCCCCCCTCCCGTGTCGACGGGCGGGGGGCACTTCTTCTTTACTCCCGACGACGTCGGTCTGCAGTCTATAGCACTCTGAGATTCAATATTTACACGAGATTCCTTATTGCTAACTAGAGATTTACTAGGATCACATATTTTTTCGAGATTGTTCCCGTTAGATTCTAGGTTACTAATTGAGCATTTGTCGACGTTTTCGCTGAGGCGTTTGATGTCCTGCGAGGGGACGAACTCGACGCGGGGGTTCTCTGAGCTGACGTCGAAACTTTCATTGTTGTAGGAAAAAGGGGAGACTTGGTCGCCGCTACGTTTTCTGGACATTCCCTCTTTGAGACGGAGGGGGAGCTTCTTGAGGTCCACCTTGAACCTCTGGGGGATGGGGGTGGACTCCGCCGCGCATTCCTCGCCTTCGCCATTGTAGTAACGAAAGCAGAGAAGTTGCTCGCAGTCTGAAATAAATAAGTTGGTATATTTATTTATTTTTATTTACTAATTATATTATCAATTAATTTATTAAATGGTTGTGCATAACATTATTGAAATAATTATTAGACGCGCAACAAGATTTTTGCCATTTTGTTAAATTATATTAACTGTGGATCGTTAGTAAGGTTTTAATGGCGGAATAGAATACGATGAAACTTTTTATAGATTGAAGATTTGTTTGTGTGAGAGAGAAATTCACATTTCAGAGAGTTTGTCTTCTTGTGACTTCGATCACTGCAAAGTTTTCGAAACGTAAGGAATATCAACAAACTTGAAAATTAAAAATTCAACCGACTTCTAAAAACACAAAAAATATATTACCTGCACTAAAAGTGAAAAAATTCGTTTACTTGGATGACAAATTTTTACCAGTTATTTTGATTTAAAATTCATACTAATAAACTTCTATGATAACAAGCTGAAAGTGTATCTTTGAAATAAAAAAAAATCCATATCGGTTTATAAATGACGGAGTTCAGAGGTAACAAACATAAAAAATACAACTGAATTTTGTTCGGTTAAAAAATAATGTTAAATTTACGCAAATGAGAATGAAATGAAAAAAATTCAAAAATTCAATACGTTGCTAAAATCAACGATTTGTTCGGTTTTTCGCTAGTTTCAACGTAAATTACAGTCAAGTCTAATTATGTGATACAGCGTGATTACCTTCATAAGGCTGATTGGGCTCATCAAGCAGCCACATTATGTCGCCGCTGGCACATCCGGGCGCCGGCACGCGCCCCACCACGCCGCCTCTCCCGCCGCACTCTGAAACAACGTAACACTCATAAACATAACGCCAAAGACATTGATGCATTGTGAACATGCCAATTCATTAACTATCCATAACCTGATAATATGAATGATCTATACAGCATAAAACTATACAATGCATATAGATTTTTTTATTAAAAAACAGACAGGAAGTCGTTTGACTTATGCTGGCGAAAACAAAAGGCAGAATGAGCACTGGCAGAATCCCATCTAGAAACACCGGCGGCGCGCAGCGGGTACCAGCATGCTACACAAAACGAGGGCAGGTGCAATGAGTCCGTTCTAAAAACAAACCACGACGAAGGGCCCCGTACCTCACCGGGGGAGAAGGTCTTGCGCCTTTTTATCTAACCAAAATCAAGGCTCGGTTCGGCGCAGGCGCATCACAAATTATGCGCGCCGTAATCACCGGATGCGGGAGTTGCCCGCACGTTTTATGCGAAATAATCGAAGCCACCGAATTGCCAGTTAATTGGGGAACACGGTCATAAATTACACGGTGGCAAATTGATTCCGCGAGCGAATCCACCGGGAGCAGGCTCGGTATTACCATATTTTGATTGCACTAATATACGAGCGGACGGTTAACATCTTCCTGCCGCTGATGAAGTGTTCGAGCCGGTCGTAAATATCTGAACTTAAAGGAAATATTTACATCGAACGTCACAACTTCATTTTATTTTGGACCGGTGTGGCGGCGACCCGTCGGCCGTCCAGCAACATAATCTTCGTATCTGCTAAGTTGCAAGAGGATAGGGCGCGTCGACGGCGAGCAAATAAACAAGCGGATACACGTAGGGCAGGATAAATCGCAGTATTATCTCGACGCTGTTTCCGCTCCGCAATAATTACTCGACTCTCCAGACGGAGAAACGAGATAGGTCCATTACTCGTTTGAGGTGATTTGTTAAGTTTTGAAAACATCATCGCGAGGATTGTTCTGTGACAGTGATTGAACAGCATGGAGTCGAATTCACACGCGGTGTAAAGTTGTTAATGACGAAGTGCTGGTGACGTGAGGACAGGCGCACACGACGCGGTGACACAGAGGGCGTCTATTTCCGGCCGGTGACGCAACATCCGCGAGCTTCCGTCCGCAGGATATGGGAGGAGATACAAATGTCGCGAGATGAGCCGACACTCTTCCGCGAGATTTGCGATATGTACCTAATGAGCATCCGACATCAGTGAAATCGTTACTTTAAGGTGCTGCTGAATTTTGTAGATGTTTTATTTGAAGGATAATCAGAATAAAAAGCTTCGTTCTAATTTTAAAAATGATGACACAAATCAAAAATCTAAGACAGTGTTTCAATTTCCGCTTTATTTTCAGGAATTGTCAGTCACTACAAAAAGAATAAAAGCTTCGCTCACACAGGAAACATATGTTATACACTTCGTTTCTTCGGATTATGATGGAAATATACACCGGTTGAAATATTACCCTGTTGATAGCAAAAATTTACATTACCCACATACTCAAGCCCACACATTTCTATTTCAGCTCCGTCCATAACAAGACCTTCAATTCCAGAGGAATGCAATGTCTTCATAAAAGACTATAACAAGTTTTTTTGCTTGAGCACGGATGGTAAACAAAGAAAGGCAGCAATTTGTGCAATTACTACGTAAGGACAGTCAGCGCGTAATTTGTCACCCGAGAACGTTCTAACCGTCCTCTTGGCGGAAGCCGGTAGTTAACTAAACTACGGTCACTCCGACACCATTTTCAGCATCTGTTTTTAACGCCCACGCCCCAATTTTAGTTACTTTTTTATTCCAAGCATAATATCTTTTTAAGTGGACCCCTCAGATACACACGTGATAACTCCCCAGCGTCGCTGACGTCTCGTATCCTTTCAGAAACAAAACAATAACAATGACAACTAACAACAACCCATCGGACCCTACGAGATGTTTCACGTCAATATGGTGGAGTGCTCTCTGTTTTTGTGATCAATGCATGTCACCACAATAACAGATGGTTAGATATTATGAGTTCTTAACCCCCCTGGAGTCGGCGTTTCACGAAATCCGGAAACAAGGGAGAGTTAAAAGGGATCACCCAGATGACAGACCCTCATTAGCAAAGTGACGATGTGACGGTTTCACGAGCGCATAGCATTAGAATATTGACGACCCTTTGTTTCTAAGTTTCACACGATTGCCTTTCAACATATTAACAACTCGTGACGACAGACACAAGAAGGGATTTAAAACAGGCTTTAAACAGTTTAAACCTTCACATCCGTGACTTATTTTTACCGCAGTCTTAACAGTAAAAAGAAGCTGATATGAGTACGTAAAATTGGCTGACGTTTTAAACAGATTTTAAAATTCCTTTCCATTCATCCCATTAAGGACCGGTTAATTTTATGAGTGTAGACCACTTAAAATACCCAAGGGTGGGCTCGAATCGTAGCGGATATCGTGCGTTGTACAATAGCGGCAGTGCGGTGTCCATTAGCGTCTACGGCGATAACGCCATCGCCTTAGTGACTCTTATCGCTTCTAATGTCAATTCTATGATGACAAATGCGTTCAACGACACACTCTTGCGCGCTACAACCATGAAACAATCACGATTTCATTCAGCCCTATTCCCCACAGGCCCGCAATCAAACTGTCTTTCATTTTCACCCAGCAATGCTCCATTTCAGTCCCCAGATAATGACTCTACAATCATTTACCATAACCACCAAAGCAATTTTCGACGTCTGCAAAATTATTCACGTGTTCTTCTTAATTATGTTAGCACGGTTTCTCGGAAAAGGTAAAACTCCATGTTGTTTTTCCACTGTATGCAAATTCGGCGTGACTCATTACTGGCTTACTTACGTTAATCGTAGATTGATACCAGAAAGGAAGTTTGTGATTTACGATAATCTATATTGTGATTGCTTTTCAAGCTAATATAGAGATTATCATTTAAATAGACTAATTAAAGTGTAATCTTTAATATAACAGCTTTTTGAAATTCAATAGGAGATTATGAGCTTGAGATTACGCTACAGTATAACTTGCCTCTTGCCGTCTCGGATTAGCTAAGCGTGCCTAATAAGGCATGATATTATCTGACCGTTTGATACAGTTACCACCTCATAAGGGCCACTGAGACAGACGGCTACGTCCATAGACCGTGCTCTCCGGTAAAGGCCGGCCGTGCTAGTTTCCTCAAAAGGAAAGCGAAGGAGTCGTCGTTACCGCCGTCTTGGGCACATCGATACCTATAAGTCAACCATTATGAATGGAAGAAATCGTCATTTGTATTCAATGGTCCATTTTATAGGCGTTATTATCGTAAACAAGTCCTGATCTCTACAGCGCGTGCTCGAAATCGAGTGGCGTGGGTGTAGAAGACGTAATACCGAGTAGTTCCTATATCATGGCGATCGAATGGCACTCAATTATACTGGACAACTCTAATAGGGCATTTAGCTGTCAATTAAGAAGGGCCGGTGGCCGCTTCGGTTTGTAGATAAACACATTGATCCCACGACCGGCAAGGCTATGAATGCTATGATGGATTGGCCTTATGCGGTTAAATGAAAAAGTTATAGTTAATCAGAAAATGTAATTGGTGATTAAACTCCTACTGTCCTCCATGGCTAATATACGCTTTACAACTGACTTACAAGTTTATGAGCCGGTCTATTAGAGTGTACGAATTATTCTGCCTCCGAATTAACATAGTATCAATCGACACGTGCAGCCCATTGATCGACGAGATGGCGAGGGGGCGGAGTGGGGGATCCATTCATTCATATTGCGCACGCGCACGGATCGCGACCTCGCGACGGCCGCGGCCCGACCGCATGCCAGCCGCTTCGCCGCCGCCGCCCTCGCCACAAAACGCATGTTTCACATTGCTCGTGTCATGATAATAAATTATTCAGACATCTCATCATTTAGAATGGTGTCATTGAACCGTTACGGACGCATTGTTATGACAAATCTCTCGGATAAATCATAACTCTAATCCTCGATCAACACCGATCTCACACATTGCTGACACTCGTCCCATACAACAACCGGCGGTTGTCATTCAAACCTCTCATGCCGACGCCTACAGTGCAATTAAGCAACGGAATGCTGTTCCCAAAGGTGAGTGTAGGTGACAAGTCATCAAATATACAAAATTATCTTACCGATTAGGTAATGGAGTAAACTTGTCGCAGGCAGTGCGTTAGGCAAGGCGAGCGCCAATATTTGCGAACTCCTACGACATCCGCCAACCTGCTGTCGTGTCGGCCACTCGCCGCCTTGTATCGATGCTCGGCAAGTCAATAAACTCCCACTACTTTAACTAACAAACACCACAGGACACACTAGAAAGCTGTTCTCATGTTTTGTCGCGGCGCTATGTAGAAACAAACATGGACTGAATGTGACATGAGACCTTAAGGCTTTATAAGTGTGTAAACGTTACTTCACCGGTCACACCTCACCGTTTACATGGCTATAGCTGCTAATAAATGGTACAATTTATTTGTGCAGATGTGCATGGAGACTATATGGGAGCGAAGTACGAGTACCACGTACCTGTTCACAAGCACAAGTTCTTTTTAATTGAATTATTTTAAAAATACTGTACCTTTTGTCACATAACATGTCTGAGAAGCTGAACAATACCAAAAACCAGCAGTTACCGTTTTGACATTGGTACAAAAGTTGAGGAGTTAAGATAGACAGACAAACGCTTCCAATTTATAGCACCTTTGTTTTTGGACCGAAAATCGTAGAACAGTAGTAGGTGGTTATTGGGCATTCTAATTCACTTTTTTCTTAAACGCTCGTTCACTCGCGTTTTTTCTCGAAAAAAGTGAATTAGAATGCCCAATAACATTTTTGACTTTTGCCAATCGCTCATGTTGAAAAAATATTTTAGAATTTCCAATCTTACGTTCGATCATACCCGTTCGGTTATTCTACTCACGATCGCACAAAAAGTATGTTACGATTGTCAACTAGCACGTTTGAACTTACCAATTCAATTACAGTCATGGTGAATCATCATTGTATATTCCGGTAATTAAACACACATTGCTCACCACCAGAACTTCGCAATGATTCCGTTAAGCTTAGTGGCCGATCGCTCAAAGTTTGTTCTAGCCCGATTGGTCGTATCATTCTGTTATTACACAAAACGACACCTAGAAACAAACCTTCACTAAGTTGTCCCGGTTTCATTTACGAGTTTCTACTAAGCGACATCGATTAGACTTCACGTGACTCAGCGCCGGTCGGCCGATTGCTCAAAGTTCATTCTAGCGCGATTCGTCGTACCATTAATCTAGTACTCTGTTTGGATAAACTCATCATGTTCATCCAAATTTTCCCAAAAAAATGGCACCTAGAAATGGAACTTTCAGTTGGCAGCTAAGTCAAACGTGGTGTCACCTCAACTGCTTATGCTCTATGTGCCATACAGACGAAAGGGTCAGTATCAAGATGAGTTACACTTATATCAGAGTGACTCTAAAATGTAGAGTCTTATGGCTATTTTTTTATGTGTACTACGTGTATTGAGTAGACTGTAGAAGTAAATGCTCTAGGTCAATATGTAATGACTACATTATGCATTAGATATTTTGATTTGAGATCGTATCTATCAAGTGTCAAACAGCCAAGGCGTTGCGCTGGGTGTATCGTGACAATGAAATGCAAAGTGTCACAACACGTAGGTTGGTTTCTATGCCAGTCGCGCCCACCGCGGCATCGGCATCGTTACAAATCTCTCGCGATTCCTAGGAATTTATGGGAAGGTTGCCAGCGGCCCTTAGTCTCAGACTTGATGGGTTATCGACTCGCTGATCACCCGAGGCGATTCCGCACGTGCCAAGCTCGTTGACTTGAGTATCATCACTTCAGAACATCGACATTGATTCCATTAAAAGGATTAGTATTTCTATTTACACACGTCTTTCAGTCATATTATCTAAGGCAGGGAATGCTAGGCGTACGTATCCTTGCAAAATTGTATCGGTATCTATTCTATTCACATTGTTTTAAATTTCCTTGGTACGTATAAAATATTCATAGAACGCGGTGCTTCCAATGTGTTAATACTGAAACGCCCGCGGAATCGAGATTCCATGCGGAGCGCGCAAAAGAATAAATAATCTCATACGTAGACCCGGGACGAACGACCTCCATGGCAACAAAACGAATACAAATGCCCTAATCGGGCAGTCCACCAGTGTGACCCGACATATACTTAATACTAATAAACAAATGTATGGGAACCCGTCAGGACAGACAACAAGTTAACATTCGTCGCGAAGTTCCAATAAAATGCAAACGTAGTTTCGCATCACAAACTGCATTTAAGTGAATGATGTAAGAAGGAAAACTTCTATTTTATGGGCCAGTACAGACGGCATACAAGGTCCAAAATTAGCATATTCATTGGTACGCCGGAGGCGATGGTCTAACTGTATTAATTTGGCTACGTCGAAAGTGCCTTCATCGAATCGTGGCGGCATTGTGGATTGTGGCGGCCTTTCAACGGCCGAATGCTTACACGCACTTCCTGTCGACAATTCGGGTGACGAAAACAATTCCAATAATACTTATTACTACAGAGAATATATTATTAATTTTGATTAACAATATTAAAATGACACGTGGATATCATAACAAAATATAACACATTAGTTCAAATTACCAAAGATAGGCACGTTTGCCATTGACCATGATCCGTGTCCAAATGTCATAGGTCACCTCACACAGCTAGGATATCCGCCTGCCAATAACGAACAATATTCCATTCAAAGCAATACACCCATTGTCATAGAATTGTTAGATAATTATGATGGTCTCGGAATAGGTAAAGCAATAACGTGAGAATAACTTCACACATATTATGCAAATAGTTATTGCAAAAACCTGTAGGTACCAGCAGATCTCTGAATAATTATGGAAGCTCATTATCTTACTTTTGAAATATATTTTATAGTGTGAATGAGAACTTGGCAAACAAAGGCTTTTGTAACGCTGAATTTCGCTGAAATTGTCCAGCAATAACGAAATGTTTGTTGTGGCAATTAAAATTTTATTTGGGTCTGCAAAACTGCATCATGTTTGTGTGTTTCTTTATTGACACCTATCGGTACCTACATCCTGCGTAAGCGTCGGACGTCAGATGCATTTTTTTTATCAATAAAAGTAACCAGGTGATATTGTGACTCAGGAATGGCGGCAAGCGACAGGTTGTCCGGCCCCCGTCCCGGCCGCATTCTTGGATAAATCTTTATCTACCCGGCGACGATGTCGTTTCAAAGGATTGTTCCTTCTATAGGTTTTAATTGGAATTTGGATGACTCTCTAACTTAAGTTTTTGTTTTAGTTATTTAAAGCATATAATATGCAAAGACCTTCGCAATAAGGAACTTTACGTATAACTAAAAGGTGGTATTAAAATATCAAGTGCAGACAGACCGGCTCGAATAACGGGCAAAGTGCAATCTCAAGTAGAGCATTGCGTTCCCACATAGATGGCAAGTACCACTCACTATATAAGGAGTTTTGCCGCGAACGTGAAAAAATGGCGTTGTTGATTTTGTATAATTTTCCAAAACCTGTGATTCTTCGAGTGTTAATGTGTAATAATGGTGGATTGGTAACCGTTGATGCTTAGTGCATGTTCATAAGTGTAGGCAAGTCATACAAAGTTGAAAAACGTGATTTTCGCCTTCGCTCCAAAACTCCAATAGAAGTTCTAGTAAAGTTTCTACCACTTTACTAGGGCATGCCTTGATTATGACTGACTACTTGACTTTGACTGTGACTTGTGACCTAGACTTTTATTATAAAAAATAGAAATTGATAATATTTGTTTAATATTTCTGAAGGACTATGCATCCATGGTCATGAAATTATAATTTAAAAAAAAAATGGAACTATAAGACTGTATTAGGTAATAATATCTTAATTCACCACTGTGTCCGAAGTAAATTTTTAATATGTTGGAAGGTATATTTTGTATATTGTTTCACTAATGTAGTTGATAAAACGGACCGAATACGAGTTTTGCTTTTGAGTTGTTACATACAACACAAAGGTACACAAAATTTAGATATTGAAATTAAGACTTAAAAGAAAACACGGGTCTTTAGAACGATGGTAACCTTCACGCCTACCTATAACATCTACAGAAATGCTCAAATGTTACATAAGTCCTACGTGGCAATTAACTGCGTTGCGCCCCCCAAAGGTCATATATCTCATGCCCAGTAATTATACTGGCAACTACGTTATCAACTACCTATTACACTAACCGATCTTAATACAAAAAATTTCAAAGGTAAATAGAAGGTGTTCTTTGAAAATAATCCTTTTCATTCGTTGAATGAATTTATGGACATGTATTTATCAGAAACTAGTGTTTAAGACAACTTTCCACTAATTTTAAATTGTCATTTTGTATTTTGTTGCTATGCTTATAATTGACATTCAATTTTGTTTTTATTATGACATAATAGTTCTATTTGAAATCTTGTGTTCTACATGAAATAATATGATTGTATCTACATATTTGGATTTTTTAAGATTACCTATGTGTTTATTATATTTTTGTTGAATTTTATACAGTTTTATTATATGGACTATAGTTAAATATGACTTGCCCAGTATAAATACTATGTTATAAGGCTAATAAGCAATTCTAATTCTAATTCAACTTCCCATCTCTGATGTAAATGATATAACATTCTTGCCAATCACAAACATTGTAGCACAAGATATCGATTTGCATCATGAATATTTCGTTCACAGGAATTCAAATATTCGAGTGGGTAGGTTTCAACATCGATATCCTGTAGATTCCCACGCGAGTTCTGCGGAAGTGTGTATCTGGCGATGATGCAGAACTGGCGGAGACTGTATTTATCGAATAGGGAAGTTCACATCTTTCCCACCGATTCTAATGGTAGACACATTCGTAAAATAAAATTCGCAACTTATCTTTAGGATAGTCGTGGACTAGAACTAACATATTTGTGATCCAGGGACAGAAGAAGCCTGTGACCACCATGAGCTGAGCCGAAGATACAGTCCAGATTTACGAAAACAGATTCGCTCAACACCGAAAAAAGCGCTAAGGATGGGGACTGTATAATTTCATCATTTATAATTTAATAATAATCATTTAATAATTTAATTCATTTAACAGAAATATTATCACAGACTAACATTATATGTACATATGTTAGTCTGTAATAATATTTCTGGTAACTATACATTATGTGAGCCCTGTATCCCACACTAGGATAAGTCCTGTGTCGTGGGATTCAGTCTCTTTCAATATTATTTGTCAGCAGGTACTCGTATGAAAGCTGATTGTGATGATGAAAGACCTTTTGCATAAATTAAAATCCGTTTAACTTGTATCAAAAGTTTGAATGTTAATCATTAATATATGCATTGCTGCAAATAAAATTGCATTCATAAGAACATTTACATTTAATTTAATTAATAATTGTAAAAGAGAGCAGGGTCGAGCAATTTTAAATGCGGCCATTTTAACGTTCTTTCTTTGATACGCACGATCCAATCATGGCTGCCGAAAAGGAAAGTTGACCAATCTGGGCTCTGACGTCACGAATCAGTCTAGCCAAAAACGTGCGTATTGCTATTTCGAATTTCCTATGCATTTTTATCACTTTTCATTAAACAACATTCCAAATTAAAAAGCATTTAAATAAGAATATAATGTTATACTTAAGTTGTAATGCTATAGCCATAAAGATTTAAAAAGTTAAACCTTACATTGAAATCTCAAACATGTTCCCCATTCAATATTCAGAAAAAGACAAATTATAACGTTATTTAAAACTCTACAGATGTTATATCGAGATAATTAATAATAATATAACTGATTCACATTAATGTTTTTACGAGGCATAGAGCGACATTAATTAGGTACTAAGCTCAGATTTAGCGTGTCTATTTCATTAATTACTCAACATAAAACCGTCACTTAAGAACCTTTCGTGCTGCACGAATGCAGTGTCAGGTTACAGACACCATATCTCTCCTTATCAAGACGGCTTAAGCACCGTAAGAAGACTCAAACACATCAAAATATTAAGCGCATTGACGCGGGATAAGCTCATATTTTAAGCCGCATATAGAGATTTGGAGATAAACCGCTTGAACTTTCTCTATTTACTCAGGATCATAATGGTTTTTGATTAGCCTCATTCACACGTCGACGCGTTTGGGTGGCCTTTCACGATTATCACAGTAAAAGCTGTGACATAAATACTTTTGATTGTATTGAATTATTGATGGGAACCGAAATTGAACCATCAATACGAGAAGAGCATTGTATGCGCCAAAAAACCGCATCCCTGATGCAACAACAATGCTCGTTTTAGTAACATGTCCGAAGGTCTACGTTTGTGACGACACGGAATTTTATGAATGTTTCATTACAGCGCTGTATTGCATTTGTGGTGTTGCACAATGCGAATATGGGCCGATGAACCGACGATAGCGACACGCTCAATGCCGACGTTATGCGGACTACACAATCGATCTCAGATAACCTTTGCGGATTCTTTGGCGTCTTTACAATGCAGCGTTGTCCGGTGCACGCTCGGTTGGAAAGCCATAAAAGCACTGTCTGGGTTCACATGGGCGTCTGGTTTGATAACTTCGTGAAGCAAATAAACAGTTTAGCGTTGATTAGCTAGTTTAGCGAGATGACGATAAAAGGTATGTTACAGTAAACGCAGCTGTAAACCTAATTACATCTCAGTAAACGGAACCGAATAAATAGAAATAGCAGTGATACTACTGCTATTTCTAGCGGGACCTAATTAATGAAAATGCAGCTGTCAAAACAGATATGGACAATATTTATCGACTGATAAATAACAGGGTTCATCAGCATACAGCGAATGATTAGCATAAGTACATAACTACAAATGAGTGAAACAATAGATCAGCAGGCCATATGGAGAACAAAAAAAATATCGAAGAACATTCCCAAGGACGGTTGTACGACCGTGCGGCCAAGTGTGCCCGATTAGCATATCGCTTGTGAGTGACCGGATGTCGAGGACTGACATCGTTTGACCAACGTGCACCGCATGTTGGACTCGCTCCAACCTATTGGCGGCGAACTGGTCAGAATCTCAGAACCGACCTTGCGGTAGACCACCCAAAGGTGGAGCATAGATAGTGGGAATGAGCTAAATATCATTCAGAGAGAAATTATTACAAGTTATTCCAACTTAAAAACAATTAGTTATATAAAAAGACATAACCACAACGATACAGAAGGCATATTGTTACTAAAGCGCGGATGCATCAAATCTGGGATCAGAGCGGGAACTTGTGACTAATGTTCTCATAAGCATTTTCATCATCAGTCCTCCCACTGGGACTCGGAGTCTTCCCTCACTGGGATAGAACTTTAGGCATAGTCTAGAGCCCACCACATATCTTATACTAAGGATAAATAAAATTTTGTTTAGTATCGCAAGTAATCGACACAAATCTTCTAATAGCTTCGCCGCAGTCGCCTAAAAATTATTATTAATGAGACACCTCAAATCATAATACTTGTTAATAACCATTTCATACATAAAAAACATAAAAGCTTCAACAGCTACATACTTAGTTGAATTATTTATGTCGTGGATGCAGAAAACATTCACACATCGGGTGTGTGATGACAATGATGTGAGTTTTCGACACACTCAGCAGTCGAATCACAAATTTTCCTTGCAAAGAAAACGGGAGAAATCTTGTGTTTCCATCCGAAATGGTACCCGGCACCCGCGTTATATGGCGGACGCGAACCCAATCACGAATCCTCCAGTCTAATAGTGAATTGGTATCTTTAGGTAATCATACTATTTATATTATAGATGGCATAGCTTCCGCATTGTTACTTTCCATCAGGTGCGAGAAATGTTCGCCCGTGAAGCATTTTAAAGCACAATCCGTAGAGAGAACGAAAATGATGACGTAAGAATCCACAAAAATATATTTAGCTTCGTGGAGTGGTCAGTATACTAAAAATATAGAATACCTGAATAGAATTCATAATTAGGCGTCAAGGGTTCTCGGTATCGTGCCTACTAAAAACGGCTGCGGATATATAAATTTAAAGAATCAATTCCAATAAAGACATCGAGGATAAGGTGAAGGAAAATACGTTTTATCACCAAAGCAGGTGTGTTATACGAAAAAGTATAAATTCATTATCATTGATCGAGCGAAGCGAGATCTCACAGTTGACTTGGGTCTTTTAGCACTTTGTCCTTCCGTTCGTCTGTCAGGGGCATCTAGCGTCTAAACCATATAAGCGAATGACTTCAAATTCTCATAGAGTATGTAAAACTACGGCCCAAAGCCTGAAAAATTAAAATATTAAGGGGGCTCCCATGCATGCAAGTGGGAAGCAAAATATTTTTATTTTTTTATCTACCCTTGTGGGATATCGTTGAAAAGTTGAATTATGGTTTAGCCCCTAGATACCTCTAACAAACTGACGGACGGACGGACGGACGAAGTGATGAACGACTCAAGTCAACTTAGAGATCTCGCTTCCCTCGATCAATTAACGCAAACAAAGCTTAAAAAACCGACTTCATCGCTTTACCTTCGGCACTTTAATCAGATTAGATGTACTAACACGCATTATTGACGATATTTTAAGAACTACTGATCAGATCTTGATCAAATTGAAATGGGACCAATTGGAAAGCAACATCATTCAAACAAAAAAAATCAAAATCGGTTCACGTGGAAAAAAGTTATGAGGTTTAAACACATAAAAAAAATACAGTCGACTTGAGTACCTCCTCCTTTTTTGTGAAGTCGGTAGAAAAAGAAGGAGGATCTCAATTCGACTGTATTTAATTACGTGTGTTACCTCATAATTTCTTTATAGGTGAACCGATTTTGATGTTTTTTTTGTAAATTTGATCAAGATTTGATGAGTCGCTTTCTATAGTTATCCTCTATAATGCGTATTTCATTTCAATTCCTCATCAAGGGTTCCGAATATAAAGCAGTGAAGTCGTTTTTCTTAAGCTATGCTAGAGCGTTTAAATTATTTTATAATAAGGTACCTAATACATTTAATTAAGATCGTATGATGCGTTTGGTGAAAGTGGTGTTGGCGCATATTTTATTGTATAGTTAAATATTATCAGAATGAAACAACATTTAAATATTATTTAAGAAAGGGACAGACACCTCCTAGCCCTAAGATATCTCTCATCGGAGACATGTGGGCTCATTTCGGCGCAGACGCAGCCTCGGCGGCGTCGTCACATCCGGCCCGTTGACCGCGCGTTGTGCAAGCGGCAAGCATGGGCATTGTATGCAAAACTCAAGCCTCTCCAATCGCCAACTACCAAGTAAAATACTAAAGGTAACCCTATCCTATACAATTTTATATTGTCTAGGCTTGTATCAAACTTCATGCATTATTTCAATAACAATTTAAGAACATCCTTACTGCCTTACTTATATTATGAACGCGAATGTTTGTTACTCTTTCACTCAAAAACTACAGAATGGAATTCAATGAAACTTTACAACAATATAGCTTATATATTCATCAGAATAACACATAGGCTATAATTTATAAAGATATTGTGTGAATTGTCCAAAATATAACGATAAGTGTCAAGTAGGAAAAAAATAAATAAATATAAATATATAAAAATTGATAATTTATTCCTATACAACGGCAAAACGGATTTGGAATGTGTATTGGTATACGCTATACCTATAGGATTAACAAATAGGCTTTTTTTAATTCTAACTTTTTTTTTCTTTGGCCGCTTCACTTATCATCAGTTCCGGTTGTACTCACGTTATGATTAACTTAATCGAGAAATACGAATCAAGGTAGTATTAATATTAATATAGGTGAGATATTGGTCAAATGCTTGACTATCAAGCATAAAAAAACTAAAGGCTAGTATCTATATAATTTGTTTACCAAGCAAATATGGACAATGATTGAAAACAAATGAGCACAAACAAATTCCAGCTTCATCATTACATTAGATGCTTCAAAACACACCATGCCAAATTGAAAAACAAATTTATACCCTAACACACACTTGAAGAGTTCAACATCCTTCATTAGGCTTCGTCATCTGCCAACTAAGATCACTTCGTTCGCGATGATATTCATGGCAGCTCTGCTAATGTATGCATCGCTACACCAATCTACCAAAATATAGTAATTTGATAAAATAAAAACTTTATCAAAGAGAAAAATAAGTTGCCAATACCGAAACAGTTTTCCGGAAACTATAATCAAGAGCCAGTTTCCATACACTTAGCTCAACAATAATTCCATCATCACTTATTTAGTGAACTAACGCCCTTGTAGTGTGAAAATACAAAAGTGGATGAAAGATTTCTTAGATTTATGTTCATATGACTTTATAGACGAATTTACGAGCACGTGGCCTTATTAAAATCCTGCTAAAATCAAAAATATTGTACTCAAAAATACAAAAATGTATGTATGGATATGTATGCACGTAGTCACTTCCGGATTCCGGATGCACACACATAATAGAATACGATTATTTAGGACCCTAATGTTAGCAGTAAAACACAAAAGGCTGAAATCACACACCCGGGCAACAAATAATGTTTGCCCAAGCACGGGCAGACAAACACACTAGCCCTTTGAAAACGCGCACGCCGCTTATCCGCCATATCAAAAGGACCGGAAGGATTTTCGAAACTGCCCTACTACATCATTTCCTATATTACCAGCCATGCGAGGAACGATGTTGTTAATTCTAAAAGTAAACACTCTTTACATCCCGTTCAAACGTAATATCATATTTGAAAAGATTATAAACTTTGACAGTTACTTGATAGGATTGTGAAAAATATATGTATTTTATGCAACACAATATGGATTATATTTCAAGAAAAAAATGAATGAACAATCTTCTTATCGTCTCTTATGAACGCAAGGAGCCGTGGCTCTCGTGTGAAATAAATCCTGACCGGCACCGGACATCCGTCTTTGTCGATATTCCCGTTCTACATCAAAGGGACTCACTAATTTTAAAATAACAAACAGAATTAAGCTCTAAACGGATAGTAACAAGGGCTCCTATACTGCTGTTAGAGATAACAGGGAACTGTTAAACTGGCCTAATACATCTTGTCACTTGAGGAGATGATAAAACTGCAGTGGACAATGCTCTAATAGCGGAAGAGGAAACAAGTCGAAGTGTTACAAATTGTAATCACAGTGTAGACATTGATTGCATTACCATACGAATGCTTCATCTACGATAAACTATGATTAATTATATACCTAATGTAGTTTGAAAAACATTAGGATAAAAGTTCTATACTTAATGTTTTACGGCCGCGAACGAATTTGTAGATGTCATGCATGTTAGATATCATAGATATGGAACCAATAAATTTTGTATTCACTGAGACTACCACATTAGACGCCAATTGATCAGGTTAGAGACGTGGTGAACATTATAATAAACACATGCGGAACATCGCATAGCGTATATCTATAATTTACTAGATGAGTGTTGAAGATGACCTTCATCAGATCGTGACAGCGATTATTAGCAGTATTTACCTGGAACGAACGAGTAGAAAATAAAATTAAAGCGCTTCGCGGTGTGAAGTTACAGAAATAGATAATGGATTAAAATTTGTCATTCGCTCGAGTCGAGAGCGGTCACTTAGGCACATCGCGACCGTAGGAGCTCCGCCCACGTTTTGTCCGCTTCCGCTATGGACTAAACAAGAGATTATCTCTATTTCTCTCACTAATTCCAACATAACTATACGGATTTGCTTCAACAAGCTCGAATATTATGTTTTATCTCGTCGAATTTACAATTGTAATGGATGCACCGGCCGATCAGTCTCGGGTATAAGTACCGCCGACCTTGGGCGAGGACTCGGGCGACGGACGTGGATGGTCGTAAAATAAAAACAGCTCTCGCAACCGTGGAGACAAACAGACAGACGAGTATAGTATATGGCGATACGCTCGCACGATTGACGCCCGATAGCTTCTCTGACAGAGCCCGCGCCGGCATCCGGCATTCAAGGTGACATGAACCATCCTTGTAGATCCGGTCTCACCAGAAAACAATACTATCCACCTCTCGATCGATTGTGCACTGCGAAAACGAAATAATATACCAAAATTAACGAATGACCTTACTTTCTCTGATGGCAAACTTTAAGGACTACAACTTATAGGTTTTAAAGTATACCTTGAATCCTGTGTTCGGGCATCTTGCAGGTAGAAATTAGAATCGACTGTATCTGTCCAGGATCTGAAAACCGTGTTATTTTCGTTGATGATAAACGATTCCTCGCAAAACAAACAGTTTTGAGAACATTAGGTATCCACTAAATAGCGTCCAAAATTTGGACTCCAAACACAGGATTGAAGCTATATTATTCAAAATAAAATATACTACAAGTCGTCTCTGAACATAATTTGAGAAATATGAAACCTTTGACACAAAACGCCACTAACTCAACACTTCATGTCATTTTTTATAGCCTGTACACCATTCAACACCAAGTGCTAAATCAAATTGATATTGAGCAGTATAATAAGGAGTCATAAATCAGATGCGAGATTTGAAATAAAAACCTGGTAGGAATTATGTTCGGTCACATTATCTGTAAGCGGTATACGTAATAACGGTTGAGTATTACGGCCCGGTAATGGTCGTGTGGTGTTGCCGGTGCGCACTGGATTGTCGTCAAATCGAATTAGAGCGCACCACCGGAGCTTGCGCCCGCGCAGTTCGACGACCGATCGCCCACCACATTCACCATATTATTGATCCCATTCTATCGATCCTTGTTGATTGATAAATCTTGATGTGGGAGTGACAGCGTTCCAAACTAATAAGAAGTATCAGAAATTCTGCCTTTATTTGTTGAGATTGTGATGCAAGGTGTATTGCAACGGTGATAGCGTAGCGTTGGAGGCTTTTTATAAGAATGGTCGGTGCGTAGGGTGGGTCGACATATGGAAAGACGACGGGGGCGCGCGTGGGCATTCACGGGGGCGGAACTTCTATAGCCGGTCTCATTAGTGAGGTCTCAGAACTTAGGATTCAATATCTAGTATAGAGCGTTGCGTAACCACGCAAATCAATGGGCACAGACAGGAAGTCGGTGATTAGTACAAGTTATGCAAATGCGGAACACCAGACCAAGTAATGTACACTTTTACGTAAATACTAACGAAGCTGTAAATCGGTACTCATAAGCACAAACATTTTTAAATAAAAAGTTCGAAGCCGAATATCATGCCCACCCAACAATGCACTTGAGTAATTGGAAGAGACACATGATAAAAATCCACAGCATAATTATTATGCTATTATATAAACTGTTTTAGAATCGGATAACCACTTCCCTATCCCGTGTCTACCTGAACTAAAGAAAACGTAGGTACGCCGCGTTGTTACATGCCTGAAAGTGTGTTTATAGCATCCGCTTTCCTGCCGTGTACCGACGAAAATACCGTTACCCCCGCACTACCGAACTCCATCCATTTACATACGCAAATCATGACGAATTGCTCACACTGCACGTCCAAAATACGCATCAGTTCCTCTGATATCGGTTCTCATCGTGTTGTTTCGGTGTTTCCTAAGGTTATTTCTTAACCCATTTCCTACTACCGGGAACCCATTTCTAAAAGAATAAATAACTTCTTCCATCAATTCAAAATTAAGCCAATATGGCTCTCGTTGCAATATTCCGTTCATGCATTAAGCGTAAAACCATAATGAAAAGCACCGCAAACGTGGCTCCAACCGCATTCGCAATTTCCTATGTAAATGTCAGACACATTCCACGTATAAAAGTGTCTAGCACAAGCTCCCATTCAGATCAAAAGCCTCATCTCCTGTTTATTAACGTCTATTCAAGCAGCTTACAAGTAGGAAACTGCAAACAAGATACTGCGCGCAGACGTCTGATACGAACGTTTTATGGCGACTTCTCGCGACTGGAATGGTCGATAGAAAGACAGTTTAATTTGTTGCGGATTCTTTTAATGGAATCTAATAAGCTCTAATGGATAGCGCTGTAGCTACAAATGTTGTTGCGGATAAAGTCGTGGCGGAAACGCGCCGAACAAAAACAAACTAATGCCGCACAGTAGGGTTTAAAAAATTTACACTCGTTAGTGCATCCGGTGAATTACGATCGCGTGGTCTTTTTGCTTCGATTTTTAAAAGTAAATTGATCAATCGGATTGCATAGCTCATGGCGAAGGAGAATATCCTGTCGCCGCGGGAGTGGGAGGCTGCGCACAGGCATCCATGAATAGCCCTAACGAACCCGCTGGCCTTGGCAGGACGACCCTCGGCCCGCGCCGCGTCTCTCCACGGCCGCGACTAGCCTGGACATTAAATTACTATGCATCCATATTCACTAGCGAACCCTCACCACAGCAATAATGTTGCACTGTTGCATCCAGGTAGTCAATGAACAAGAATATTTCCAATTGAAATTAGCGAATATCCGATCGGATTTTCCTGTTACCTCAAGAAAGAGGAAAGTCAATGGATAAAAGTGATGAATGTAATCGGATTTACAAGATTTGATTTTATGCATTCATATAGGATTACCTACTTTTGTCTTACACACTTATTGAAGCAGCCTATACTCGCTAGTCGGTAAACATCTCATTCAAGATACTTTTGATTGCGTCTGAATGAGTGACGTGCTCGGCGTTTACAATTTTATTCGTCTCGTAACAGGAAATGAAACGAGTCCAGCGATATCAAGGACGATAATATTGAAACTTGATTTGTTCTACCATTCATCAGGACAGGACGACTATATAGATTTTTAAATAGATAAATAAGCGCTTTCACATTCACAGCCCCATACTAAGTTCGATGACTTGTGTCGTGGGTGCCGGAAACATCGGACGGACACACACACACACACAATCACAACCAGAACCAGAAGCACAAACTTTGATAGATTATTTATAGAAATAAAGATGTTTTGTTTGTTACTGTTTCTATATATTTAGATGTGGCAGGTAAAGGTTTTGACCTTGGACAGTCAGGATCGACATGGTAACCCACTTATTGGTGCGTGCTCGCGCGTGCCGTCAAGAGATTACGGCTCCAACCGAGGACTAATGATACGCCCCGCTTGATAGTTACAACATCTGCTCGTATTATTTTATTTACTTTGTTTCTTCTAGTTATTATGTATTATCACTTAATTTTTTTTTTCATTATCCTATAACACCGCTTTTAAATGCCGAGAACGAGACAAGTCAAAGGTTGGTTTTGTATTGGTAAAGAAACTTCCGTTCTCAGGCAAGCAACGGAACGACGAACCAGCCGCATTGTTCGGGTGAATTCGGTCAGCCGTTACACAATGGAATCTTTTTTAAGTTTTGTTTATTTTGTGCTTTTAAAATAAAAGAAGTCCATTCTACAACACTTCACCTGAAGCACACAGAAAATTAGTAACGCAATGAATCGCGGATTCAAATCGTGAGCTATGATTATTCACGGCACATTTGCATCGGGCAGCCCTCTCACTGCACGAGTACAGATTCTTAGCCAACCTTTGCTCTACTGAATGGAGAAAATGCCAAAGCCATTATCATTGGTAAAATGCCGTTGCAGATCCGTAAGGGAACGTTGACCTGGATACGCACAACACGTTCGACTTGTGCATTGGTCATGCATATGCTCAGGGCTTGCAAATGGCAAAAGATTTAGCAATCGGTTCACAGTTCCAATCTGCGCCTTGAAAACTGAATCAGACGCTGAGACGTGAACAATGCCTCATTATAGACGGTGTTGTGGCCACCAGTGGCAGAACTAAGGAAGTCGATATCTATTAGCTGGGCACAATAGGTGAGCGACATCCGAAGCTCATTACTTGCGTTCATTTCCGCTGGCGATTCGCAACTTGGGACTAAATCGCGGCTTATTGAAGTATCAGTAGGCTTATTACGTACCAATGCGACGATGCTATATGAAGCATGTGAGAACAGATACTGTATCTTATCGGTTTTGTTGACGCTAGAATAGTAGCTCATTTCGTGATGAAAGTGGTGCCAAACGTGATATTCCTCACACAGCCTACAACTTTCTGTAGGATAAGTAGATATATATGCTATTCATGTAGGACATTATCAAGTACACGCCCAATAAGTTTTAAATAAGTAATTTATTGCATTACGATTCAACAATAGCAAACTAATGTACGATTATTTCCTTTATTTTGTTATGCCGAATGTGTTCATTTCATAGTATTAGCGGTAGGAGAGCGTAAACATGGCCGGCCTTGACGAGTGTTGTTTACGGATGCTAAATGCGTTGGCAAATCGACTCGAATACCAAGTTAATTTTATAAAACGATGACACCACTATGTTAGCTAGAGATTCAAAATGTACCAGCAATTATATGGACGATTTGAAAAAGATTTGTATTCCATGCTCACATTGTGCATTCGTATTCGTAGTCGGCAAATGGTCTTTGGACTTTGTGTTACATACGTCTGCTTCATTAGTGTTTGTACCGGCGACTGCATGCGTATCCATAAACCAATGCAAATAGAACGTGAGGTTGCATGCATCCAAGCGCTAGTGATCCGTGCCAGGCTGCCATCCTCAAGACATAAAGTAAGCAAACATGATTTGTTGTGTGCAAACAGTGCGCGTTATCTTGGCGTTTTACAGCCGGGGTTTATCATCTGTGGCCACCGCCTCACCACCTATGGTGCACGTAGTAGTCACAACAGATGAACGTGCTTTTTCTACTGCTCAAACATTTGCCGTGTCAATATTTTGTTGCATGCCCCAACGGGTGTTGCAAGAGATCGCTCTCAGTTACCTTTAAATATTAAAACGAGCTTATTTAGGCAGAAGTAGGATTGCAAGCAAGAAACTAGGTATATATGGTTAGTAGTATATATTAGAGCGATAATAATTTGAAATTCAAGCATTCGTTAAAGCTAACCTGTCTTATAATGTTCCAGCAGCAGTCAGAGCATCTTTAAAAGAAATCATTGAATCCATGTCAATCATTGATCTCGAAGCAAAATTCCCAGCGTGAGCCATGCCCGTTGATCGCCGATTTAATGAATATATTTTTACAGGGCACCAGTACATCGCACAGCGGAAAGCGCATAATGACTTCCGTTGGCCGGACAACGAGAAACATCGAAAATAAAACGACACGCTGATTTTCAATTGACTTGAATTCGAAGAATTAAATGACGTTTTTTGTGCATCGTACGTATTTTTTGCTTTTGAAAATTATACATAGAACGCAGAATATGGAATGCACATGAAGTACCTATTGTATTAAATGTATGTTTGGTTTCAAGAGGGAAGTGCGATCGGTAAAGTGCTAATGGTAGCGACACTCGCGATTCTAATTCCGATATATCATGCGAGCATCCTGGGACCGCGACCGGAACCTGTCTACTCTCCCTAATAAATAAACCATATGGGTTTTCACAGAGTTGTCTTATGAACTTCTAATAAAACCTTTACGAATAGAGTTGATAATAGTCTATTGTGCTTCGTTGTATCATGAAATCATTGTCTTGAATAATTTTTAAATGAACTGCATTAAGTGGTACAAATAAAAGGTACACATTGGTTGGAATACTTGGCAGATGGAAAGAAAGTAATTACATTAGGTAGGCCCCGGGATCCTTGACTACGTGAAATAGTTTTTTTCTTCATCTAATTCTGCCAATATTTGGTAGAATCTCATTCGCATTGTTAAGTGCAATGATTTAAAGTATAAAGCGCATGATCCTTTTCAAAAAGTGTTTCAGACCTCGGACAAGTAATGATTTATCTATTTACAGCAATAAACAATTATTTACAAACGTTGATTATTTACAACATTAAAATCCTTGCTTTCTTAATCAACCAGATACAATCGCTCTATTTATAAAAAAGAACAGTACAAATATGGTATATGTATACTGTAAATTGTTTCTTAGCTGGCGATGGCGTGAGCTAAACACGCAGAATGGTATAAAAACCGGTAGTCAATTAATAACAATTAAAGACAATCATCTATACTATACCTACATAATAATATTCTATAACACATACAGTACGTTTAAGAAATTAAGATTCAATAGTTAAGCGCATAAACAATATAATTATGGATAATGTCTATTATATTATGAATGAATACCGGTTGTATTAACACAATGAATAACTAAAGGTAAACAATTAGCTATCGACGGTTATTGTCTATGCATGAGTGGTGAATGATAGTAACAAAAACAAGCTGGTTCATATCAGCATCGGTTCGGTAGAAACTGTTTAGATACGCACCAGAATATAAACACGTAACACTCATCAGAGAACTGAACGTAACATAATTCATCATCGCTAAATGCCACTAGATCAAGAAAAGATTCTAAGCACGCCTTTGGAAGGCCAGCGTATATTAAGATCTTAATTATAATGAAGCCCGGATACTTGAATGATTTGTATAGATATATGAATGATGTAAATTGCACGTTTGCAGCGCAACTTTTACGGAGATAGCGTTTTCCCAACAGTGCAAACTAGGCGCACTATCAGCAATCAGTTCACATCCTCTCGCGGTCGCTAACTGCAAGTTAACACCTATTGTTTCCGCCGCTGAGTACTATCTATCAATTCAGCACCTACCGTCCTCATTCACTGGTTCTAGGAACAGCTGCGATTGTTCGCTTCTCAGGACGGCACCTTTGCCAGAAACTTGGGAGTATCTAGCATTAAATCTCTTCCATGTAATCGAACGTTTGATAGGCGGAATTGTGAGAATCCTAAGAAACGATGATTCCATGCTAGGATGCACATGTGAACGCGAATGACAGTGTATACGGTCACACTTCGAAAAACCTATGGGAACGAAGCTAAGGGAATGTACATATTTAAATATAGATGTATAGCGGGCTGTGAGCTGTGACCTGTGAATCCAAGGGTAATAACAGAAAACTCGTGAGAATCACATTTAAAAGTCAAGAACATCCATGTAATAAAAATAATACTACGACTTCCTCGAAACCTAGCTTGCTTAGCTTACTAAAAAATACCTTAAAGAAAAGTTCTCGCAAAAAGTTTGCTTAGTGATAACTATAAAGATAATAGTAAAATTTACTAACAGTAGTTTGGCAGATATAAAGAATACGAATTATTTAATTTTGTAGAAAGTACATAATTATAGTAGTACAGTATGCCTACCCAGGAGGTTTAACGTCTTTTTTCTTCTTCGGTCATTGAGGATTTTGTATTGTCCCTCTTAACGCTTTGCTCAATGATAATATAATTAAAATATGAGATTGTAAAGAAGATAATCAAACCGGATATACTCATTAACTAATTGAAAAAACAATGACGTCAAAGACAACAAACAAAAACATTCTCGGAACCAGTTCATTTTAGGTACGGTCGGCTTTAAAACTTAAAATCATTTGGTCGTTAAGCCTTTTACATGTAATTTATTTTAAGCAGTAAAGTTTTAAAAGCACATTTTGATCCCTTTAAACGATATCGCATTAAAATAAAATCGCAAACACTCGTGACTGCAGATCAAAAGAGACAAATCTGGGCAAGAAGTGATATGTCCACGTTTAATTGGCCAAGTGCCCTTTTAAGGTGGATTTCTCCAAAGTAAAGGGGCTCACGATCGCGACCTGTCACCTGATGTCGCAGACAGGAAGCTGAGGGCAGAGCGCGGGGGCAGATACAAGATATCCCTTTTACGCAGGCCAATTAACGAACCCCTCGGACCGGATGTGCATATACTCATCCATTAGCACCTCCACCCTTCACTAATCCCTTTATGGCAGCTAAAAACTAGAGGATGTATACGATACGACTACGCAAAATTCGGTCATGTTTATGGTTGGTCACGTTTTTCTAAAGGGTATCATGGTAGCTGAGAACGTGACTTCATTGACCGGATTACCAGCGTCCTTGGCTTCCCCAGTTAGGGACAGCCTCACTCGTCTATGGCAGGACAATAATAGCATACAAGTACTTACACAAGAGCGATTGTATTCAATGCGTGTGGATGAAGTCCCATTGAGATAATCCTTAATGGCATGACTATACTGAGAGCTTGTTTAACGCCCTCATTGAGGTCTTAAAAACAGAACAATTGAGACTGGAATGTACATCTACAACGGGAAGTAATAAATCTTGAATTACTAGCCAGTCTTTAATTGATTTGTAATTATTTAAGTTTAATGCGACATTCTGGCTTTCTCAAAACTTGCGAATCTTGATTATCGGCCAAATTTAATCCAATTTTAGAGTTTGCAGATGATGGAATCCACGTGTCAGCCCCTGACATTGTATCGCACTGAAATAGCGCAAGAGTACGTTTCCAAAATTCCAACAAATGTATTGAAAACAATGACGCAGACGGCGGCTGTAAACAAACTGGTCTGGCAGAGCCGACTTCAAACAGTTTATGATATTTGCAGCTCATTATAAAGATTGGTTAAGCTCCAGCGCAGTATTTTAATTAGTAAGTACAGTGTACTTTACTTTGGGATATTTCTGGCATTTAAATATGATACGGATTGATTATTGCTTCACTGTTTCTAAAGCAAAATTGCTATGTTATCCCTATCCATATTTCATATATAAATCAGACAGTCTCGGAGTAAGTGTGCGTAAGGTTGACATAAAAGGAAATATAACTAAAAAATAAACATTGAAGAAAATTATGTAACCCGGTACCTTAGAATTCTAGAGGCTGAACCCATACAACAGAGCATCAGTTTTGATTAGGGATTAGTAATCATAATTATTAAGCTAGAGCCTTTTTAACTTTTTTGGAAGAACTTTTTAAACTTCCAGGCACTAAGAACTAAAAGTCAAGTTGGGGCTCGTTAGTTTGTTTTGACGAGTCTAATGTGTTAAACTTTGTAACAAGGCAAGTTCTAAGGGTGGAGTTGGGAAGTAAAAAGTAGAACTCTTCAATGGCTACTAATAGACATTCCGAGTGAGAGCTAATTTCGTTGGTTTTGGTAGGTAAGTTCAATTTTACTTGGTGCCGATTATGGCTGATCGATGAAAGAGCCGGGAAGTGGAACCTAGAACTCTTCAATGGCTATCTCCTCTGGGTTGTACTTTTTTAGTCCGTTACTGACAAAGACAGTTTTCAACGACTTCAAAAAAAGAGGTTTTCAATTCGACTGTATGTTTCGATATCTTCGCTAATTATGAATAGATTTTGTGGATTTTATCATATATATATATATATATCATTTTATCGAAATCGATACTGCCAAAACCAAAATGTAAGCGTTGAAGTCGGTTTTTTTTAAGCTTTGCTTGCATTTAATTATTAAATTTTTACTTTGACCATTTTGTAACGAACCTTCTAACTTCGAGCTACTCGAAATAATTTTGTGACTGCAAAACCAATAACAAGATGACGGAGCATACCGTACAGTTTTTAGTAAACAACAGCTCAACAAATAAATAAAAGTGCTTATTCAATAAAAGGGTACTATTTTAAGCTTCGTAAAAGAAACCGGAAATGCAACCCGCGTCGCCAATTACGGAACTAGGGTTTGGCGGACGTGTGCTACTTCCGTTTTCGCTTGAGCGCATTCTACCCTTAACAGGGGGATGCTCCGGAAGGGACGATTATTAATAAACGCTCAAAAGTCAACCGAGCTTTTGTTCCGTTTGTAAGGATTTCCGATTTTTTGTTTACACGCTTAGTTCACAAACTATTATTAACTTATTTGCCATTAATATCAGCAATGTATACGTTTAAACGTACAATTTATACAGAATGAACCATTAATGTTCGTCTGGTTTGTTATACACATGTTGTGCACATATCAGGACCAGGTAATTTCAAGCATAATCTAATTTGAAGTAATAACTCTAGGCTGATCCACTTTTGACTCGAAAAATTAATATTTATTCTGTTGTACTTCTGTTGCTGTAGGTTAGTTATAATTCAATTATATGATGAAAACTTTAAATAGGTATTGGTTAGAAAACAGACATCAAATTCTGAAGATTTTGTACCCTTACTGTCGAAACCAAACAATATCAGGAGCACCTCTGGCACGGACGATGACGTCGCGATCGCGAGCGAACCCATTACCAGCCGATCGTATAAACTTCGAACATAATTTATCGCTTCCTCTCTGTTTTTCATTTTCATTCGGTAACAAAACCTCGCTCTCAAGTGCGAAGTCTTTACGACGTGTCGAGGAGTCATTCACTGATACAGCGGAAGACATACAACATTACAACAAGGCGATACAGCACCTTCAGATACATTATAACGAGATTCAGCAAGCTTGGTTAATGACAAAACGATTCGTAAAAGAAATGTCTCATTAAAAGCCCAAGCCGCAAACTAAAGCTCAGCGAACAGCAGGATGACTGTTTCTCAGTAAGCCGGCTCGTGAGAAACTGTCTCACAGTTTCTTTCTCTTCGCAACACACCATTTGACTAATGGCGTTGCAAGTCGAAAACTCCGTGAGAACCATCCAGCAAGAACAATGACGCCAGCGCAAAGTTCAATGAAATGTTCGCGCGCAAGAACTTATTTACAGTAAGAAATACACCGGTAGAATGTTCCAAAGAATGATTCGCATAAATATTAAAGATTCTCTGCCTCCCAGCCCCAACGACGCGTGATCAAAAGTTTTTCTTGAAATTCGGTTCTTGCTTCACTCAGAGACACAATTGTGGGAAATATTTAACGGCAGGATGTAATAAGATCTAATGCGAGTTTAATGAATCTTACAATTAATTAACGGAGGAAATGGAATGTAAATCGAGCACATAGAATTTATTAAGGGTCCGCGATATGTAGGGTCCATTGAGGAAAACGGAAAATGAGCGGATATAACAAGTGGTTGTAGATAATTATTGAGATATCAATACCATTCAGTGGTTCAATGTATTTAGACAAGTGTCTAAATACATTTAACCACTGAATGGTTTAGTGGTGGTGGACGGTGGTATAGTAATGGAATAGGATCCAATAAAGATTATTGAACAGCGGGGCTTAAACACGTCACTTTAGCCCGCATTGGGGTGCATTTTTAATATCTGTCGATGAGAAACACGAAACGAATATAATTTCAATTAATTAAATAATAATAATACCCTAGCAAAGTGGTAAGTACTTAATTTATATAATACGTATTTAGTATTCGTAGTTATGATATGTTTAACCACAAAACCGCAATTTTATTATATTTGATTGGCTAAGTTTATAAGAATGTAATTAGAAGACCATTACTTATACAATAGTTCAGTCTTACTAAAGATATAATCAACAATTTTATTGACTCTACTTATTAAATTATGCAATATGTGTAGCTACTGTAATAAACATCTATATAAAAGAGTAGCTCGATTATTTTATAAGATTATACCGCATTCCTGTCGATAGACTTCCTCAATTAATTCTGAACATAATGCAAAGATGACTTTAAGAGAAAACGAATTTAGTTGCATAAATACTAAATTATTTTATACTACAGCTTCATTACTTTAGTCGTTAAACTTTTTGCACTTATTACTGTTAGCAATACTAGCAAAAAGGCAGCTGTTAGAAGTAATACAGTAAGTAATAACACGGTAATGGAATAGGATAGGAGTGTACGATCGGAGTGAGGCGTGTCAAGTTAATATCCGCCGGTGGGCTCTCATGATGGATGGCCACTTTATTAGCCCACCGGACCTAGATGGAGTTTACGATCTAACGACGATGGTGACCAAGAAATTTTCTCAGTTTTGAGCCCGGCAACTTTCACGAAAGTAGCTATAATTCTTATTCCGATTCTAAATAACCAGTCAACATTTTTCTGTGTAATTTTAAGTGTTTAATTGACTCCTACAGAAAGAAATAAGTATATTTCGGAACGATGTTGTACAGAGAGCGATCGATATCGCCAACCAAACAATAGGGGCTCATCAATTTTAACACGACACGAGCTTTGAGACTCGTGAAAAAAATGGCGAGAATTGGAGGCAGGTAGAGCTCAGTTAGCGCCTTCTGTGACGGACTATTGTGTTGCAACGGCGCCTAAAATCTGACCATTTTTTATCAGCAACTTATAAACAAAACGGAACGCATCTGTCTTGCTGAATGTACAGATTTTACTTTAGATTTTATTGGTTGAACACTTATCCTGATGATAGAATAAATTAGTATAGATAAAGTCATAAAAGAAGCTAGGCGAGTATAACTGGTATCAGAGTGATAAAGGAACAAATAACGACGGCTCTACAGCCTCAGGCGTAGGTGTAAGTATCCACATATCATTTTACAATGTTACGTCTAACACATCACTAAGCTATCAAATTGTGCTGGATAAAGAGAAGACACGCCGGTGTACTACTAAGTTACCATATTAGATTAACGTGGGCACTGGGCACCACCTACAGCACAACCCACTGGCTTATTTTGCCTTCAACAGTCATTTAGTCTACGTGTCAACATATCTAGCCTTTCAGCCTTAATTTAAAATTGAATGAAATAAAAGTCAGCTTTGCTTACTCACCGTGTACTAAGCCAAACGGTGTCTCTACCGTTGGCGACTTTCCCAAAAGCAACTTCTTTATTTCACGAGTTCAGCTTCCTGGGTCACACTCGGCAAACGGATCCAAACGTTAACAGGGGAGTTAAATCACCAAATGTCAAACTGTCCGTGTATTTTCCAAACACAACTAGCGATTTCAAATTTGTAAACGTCAAAATTTGAAATGGGAACATGCGCTCGCGTGCTGGCGCGATGGTCGACCGCGACTGAGCGTGAGGCGAGACCGCGGCACGCGCCGGTGGGGGTTCATTCACAAACCAAGTGGCGGGGCAGAGAGGTGTGCGGGGCCAGCCCGCGGGCCATTCATACGCCGCTGTTGCGCTGACCTGCACGACCTATCGGAACTTCTACGATACGGTCATACGCCAAATTCCGACTTATGAGTAACCACTTAGCATTAGACCTGTTTCATTGCGACACAATCCAAATACACTTCCGAGTACAACACCGGTTTTGCTGTGGAATCGAGTAACATCGATGATGCAGCATGTCACAATGATCGCAGTACAATATACCCTTTTGCAATTGCAACGTAACCAGTAGTACATGTACATTGCGACAACATGTGGCACAATATGTGGGTACAAGCGAAAGTCCGGAGAAATTCGAGAGTCAGCATTGTCAGAAATGAGGACGACTTCGTAATTGCACCAAAAGATAACCGGAATAGGCAACAATCATAATAATTTATGCCAATCAGTATTGGTACTTAAAATGTTTATTGGTGCTGAATTGTGACAGTAAATTTCTTATCGTATCGTTAATTAGTAAAAAATCTTATAGAATAGAGGGAGTTTCGCTAATCATTTAACGGCTGTCTCCGTGAATCCCGTTGCGACAGATTTACAGCAATAATAGCTACGCAACGCCAGAAAATTGCAGGCACCGGTGTCGGTGAAAGGCACTTAGAACGCGTCGGCGGCGGTTTATGTAACTAAGTACCCACTAGCCGCCTAGCACGTGCTTGCAACTAGTTGCTACTATGCATTTTTTATTTTATTTGAGATCACCTATTAGTATTCAGCATCGGTATGGATGATCTCACAACTTCGGCAAACGACACGTTAAACCACTCGAAACGGCATTGAACTCGATTGCTCAAATAGCCACTCCGCCATTAATCTTAATACTGAGCTGTAAATGGTGCTCGTTAGGCTTATTGCCAATTTGAGTAAATAGTTACAAAATCTTAATCAATCTACACCTCGATTCTAGAAAGAGGTTGCCGGATCGGACAATTAAAAGTCCGTAGGCGGTAATTGCGGTCTTCAAGTGGTCGCTTTCAGCTGCGTAATTGCTTTTTAGATCCCGATGGATGTGCGAATGGGACATTTGCACTTCACACGCGTCTCGTTCGTGTTTGTGGCGAGATTGGGCCCGTAAATGGCGATGCTATCTTCATCGGCAGGGAGGGTCGAGCACCCGGGCTCGTTTCCTGTTGTCAATTAATGCAATGAGCAGTCGCGGACTAGTAACTGCGGTTGCTAACAGTACAGTTACGAATCGGAGAACCTAGCTAGAATTGCGGATACATTGGATAACACCATTAATCTTCTTAAGTGCAGGACTTGGCATTGAAAGTAAAATGGACGAATAGCGCCAGTAATATGCTAATGAAGCGCTATGGAAGTTGCCAACAAATTGGCAGCGGATTAAGTAAATTGTGGATATAAAGCGAAGTATTAAGAAATATTTATATACCATTTTGACGCATTATGAAGGAATTAAACATAGTAAAAGTTAAGCTCACCTGCATAACATATCCCGATGTAGTCTTTCGGCGTCGCAATCCCTTCTGGAAGATTCCATGTTACTCTAAATTCGTTTCCTTCAAGCGACCAACTGATTGAAGTTCTTGTATCTTCTGCATCGGCGTATACTTCTTCTACATCACTATTTGCTTCTTTATTATTTATGGCACTATCTTCTTTGGTGTTATTGGCACAGTTTGGTTCGTGGGCATCACTTATCTCATCAGCATTTCCTATGACTTCATGAGCTGGATCTTCATCATCTTTGTCATCAGTTTCGACAGTTTTAGCACCTTCCACGTCATGTTCTGTCATGTCTCTTTGGTCGGGGTTTAGTCACACATTGTTATTAGCACTGAAGTAGCACTGGTTTATTTGTGCACTTTTTGATTGACTCATTGATTTTTATTGCCGTATCAGTTACTATCTATTTCGAGTACATTTCTATCACAACTCAAAGAAACGTAAATTTCCAGTCGTCAGAGCAAATGAAAATGTTTTTAACATACACCAAAACAAAATCCCCGATCACAATCTTAGTATCTAACCATTCTAACCCATCACATATGGCTGCTAAAACAAAAAATAGAAGGATTCAAGTCAAATACACAATTTTGCTTTAAGTTACAACATGACAAATCCACATAATCTAGCCCAGTTATTATTAGCACACAATTGCTATCCAGAAACAATTTATTGGAAATGTACGATGCCTTCCGACAGTTTCCCTTGCAATAGATTTCATCTCCCAGCGGCAAGTACCACATCAGAGCAGGCAGAGGGGTTGTTTAGTTACTAAGGGAGGGCGTCGGGAACTAACGCGCGATGCCGGGGCGGAGTGAGGGGCGGCGCCGTCGCGACGCCAGCCCGGCCGGCGCCGACGGCGACCTACTCAGCCTCGATTGATGTCTGATTATAAGGATTCCTGGTGATATGGATAATGAAAGGCGTCTTGCTACTTTTGTCTATTGATTGTTAGTTGTGTGTAACGAGTAACAAGCAATTCCAATGTCAGTAGACACAAACAGGCTTTATATTTATTTCTTATTAAAAATGGAATAAGAAAAAGATGAGAGTAAAAAAAATTTCCTCAGAAGCATGTTCATAAAAAATGCATTTCCACACACACACAGATATTAAGCTCAAAGACTTGTATCGTGAGTGTCGACAACATACATTCTTACCACACACACAATTACTCCCAGGACCTGAAGTAAAAATATCCAGTGGGAAAAAAATGTTTAATCCTGCCTGGTATTGAACCCAAGCCTATGGCACTGAAAGCAAGGACAATCAACTACATTAATAGATTTGTCAATCATAAGAATTATTAGGCCACATTCGTGTTAATATTTTTCTAATAGGGTAGCATTTGATCTTACACCTGATGGAAAATAATATGTGAACATTTAATGATAAATAAATAAGATATTGTATATATATAACTTATTCATAAATATTTTTTTTGTAAGAACCAACATGTAACAATTGTTTTAAACTGTACAGAGTGCCTGAATGTATTACCTGAGCAATGATTGTGAAATCACAAATATTTTTTTAGTCTCTTTAAAAATCTCTTTGTTATTTTAAATTGCTCAAAGCTGGTAGAGACAATACAATATGTTTCTGTGTGTGAGTGAATTGTTTGAAACATGGTATCTATTATATGAATTGGCTGTAAGTAATAGAAAAAAAAAAAATAGATAGAAATAATAGATCAAATGTTATATGTATAATTGTACATAGCGCAGTCTGGGATATCTCTTAGACTACTATTTATCCCGAATTAGGATGGAATGGAAACTAGTAATTAGAACTATCTTACAAACACTATGTTTTCAATATGAAAATCAGAAGAGATAATCATTTTGCTTGAAATTTCTATTCAGTAATATGACCACGCGGCTTTCTGATGTCCTACTTTAGATTTTAGTAAGTTAGAACTAGGAGGAATATGGATCTAAGAATTATATAGTTGATTGAAAACTGACATGGATAACAGATATCCGCTCACTCGGAACCAAATAAGTTGCTATTAGATCTTACCAAATTTTGCCCTAGAAAAGCAGATTGAACTAGCTACTGGGCAAGAAAGATTGGAACAATTTACCACCACCTGTAAGTTATAAAATGAGTTTGATGTTTTTAAATTTTACCTAATATAAAGCACTAGCGGTGCCCTGCGGCTTCAACCATGTTTATTAAGTGAAAAATAGCATATGTGTAAACTATATACATTCAAATTTTATCCAAATCCATTCAGCCGTTACTACGTAAAGAGAAAACAAACATACTTACACACAAACTTTCGAATTTATAAAAAAAAAAGACGTGTGGCACTCGGGGACTGCCACGGTAAAGCATAGCATTTTTTATCAACTTATGCAATTATAATTATTTATTTATTTTATTTATGCAGTATTTTTTTCCCTGCCACCTAGAGGCAAGTTGCTGAACTAAAGAGACAAGCTTGATATTTCAAAAAAGGCATTAAAAGTTCTGCTATTCATTGATAGATGGCAAAACTAAAAAGTATCACCGCTGTGCCGGTCGGAGTGGAGGGTGTTAGGTTATTTTCGTTACGGAATTTCTGGTTTTGGTCTCCACGCTCAAGGCCCGCGATAGAAGCTATGCAATAGCTTAAAAAAAATTATAATACAGTCGACTTGAGTACCTCCTCCTTTTTTGTGAAGTCGGTAGCAAATGATTCAAATGATAAATATAATATAGATAATAAAGCAAACAAAAAATCCATCATCATACAAAATTTGAAATATATATGATGATGCGATGTTAAGCAATATAGTCTTAGAATTGTAACATCACCCAAGATAGCTACATTAAACAAAAAAAAATTGTATTGTATTCATACTTTCAATTTTAATTGACTAACAAATCTATACTTAATTTTACAATTATATTTTATGTGTGTTTCTAATTAGTAAACTTGTCAGTGAAAACTTTTAATTGGCCTTAGTTTAATAGATATTTATTATTTCATGTACCCAGCTGTTAGTTTACCAATAAATAAAAAATAAAAATAAAATAGGTATTCAGCTATATATACTGCAATGGGCAACAAGGGCCAGAACACTATCTGGTGCTACGCAACAGATTTTTTTACTTGATGGTAAGCTACCCAGCTACTTCTGTGTGGTTTGTATTTAGTTTGACATAAATGGTATCTTTGTAAAAGCATTCAAGTTACACTTGGTAGACAATTGAGATAATCTGAAACAAAAAATCCTTTACATATACAAACAAATACAATATATTACAAATTAGTACATTACTTTATTTCCATACACATTCTGATGATGATGGTATCTCACCAGTTGATTGACGGATCAGATTTAAATCAAAGAAAACTGGGCCCTAGCAATCTAAAACTATTATATATTGTATTTTTATAAATCCTCCCAATTGAATAAATAAAAATTAAATTTTCTTGAGTTTGATCTTAAAATGCATCGCCTGGATTTGAGAATTCTGCTACTACGGGGTTTGTCTCGACCATGGCAAATTGATTTTAGCTGTCGGAGTAACGTCAAAACCGTTCACTCAAATTCAGTAAATGCGATTTAAGATTTTAACCATTTTCTTTGTATTTATCATCTATTTATTCCTAAGCCATTTTAATGAAACTTTGGTGAGATGATCTGCGTAAATCAGAGATGGAACCTGCCTAGAAAACTGTTTGAAGGCGGGTATGAGATGCAGACAGTATTCTATAAAAAGGTAGTGTTTTGGGCATTAATTATACCTTATTCTTAATACATGTATGAAGACAACAAAGACAAATACCACGATACTTAGTGTTTGAGTTGAGACATTCATTTACTAAGTATGCTTGTTGGAGAACATGAAGAAACATTATGAGTGTGAACAATAAATCTATTATTGAAGTGTACCCAAATGTATTCCTAATAGTGATGGAACAAAACTCATAAAAACAACTAATAAACAATGAGATAATCTAATAATAAGTACCTGTATTTTAGATCAAAACGGTTGAATTAAAAACATTTCCATTATACTTGTACGACAGTTTTAGACCTAAGTAAATAAACGTCTCAATTAGAAGACATGCACTTTACGTAAAATAACTCGGGTTTCACACATAATATACCACTTTACTAATTTTTTTAATTTTAATGATTTTTTCGTAAGATTTTTGGCTTTTTTCCAAATGCAGATTTTGGTTTTGCAGATATCCAGCCGCAGCAGCGCTAGTTTCTAGATGACATTGACAGTTGACACATTGATATTATCTTTTCCGTTCAGGATTTCTAGGTGACAGCCAGTTTAGGAACCATTTTAGTAACTTTCAATTATATTTGGTCTCGATTGAATAGGTATCTTCTAGGCGAGCATGTCACATCTTTGGCCGCATCATCACTTTCCATCAGATGAGATTTTGGTTAAATGCTTGCCTATTCTTCATAGAAAAAATATATTTTCTACTACTTAAACCTTTTTAAGTACTAAAAATATTTTTCTAATTTTAAGTACATAGTTCATAAAACCATCTACGCACCAGTTACAGTCAAGTTAAATAGTCATGATCGAGTCATAGTCTAATCATTCCCTAGTAAAATGGTAGATCCTTTACTAGGTCTTGTATTGGAGTTTTGGAGCAAAAACAAAAAACACAGTTTTCAACTTTGTATTATTAAGGTTAATAATAATCCACTAATTATTAAGATTCACACTCGAAAAAACGGTTTTGAAACGAATATAATATCGACAACATCCCTTTTTCAGTTTTTAAACCCCACACCATAGTTAAATAAGGTTGGAATACCTAACCATGACCTAACTCCACACTAATATATTATTTTCTATGCTCCACACCATCGAGATAGGGAAACAAACCTACGACGTTACACTGAAAGGGCCTGTTAAACCACGCGATATTCAGTGAGCGATATTCAGACTGTCTTAGAATCTCATTAGTCTCTAATTTAGAGTTAGTCTCTAAATAGGCTTAAATCGCGCTCGGTCGCGCTGTGTTAGTGACTGAATATCGCGTGGTATAATAAGAGTAAGACCTTTTAGTTTGCGCGCGGCAGCCGCAGAGAGAGGTCAAGTGTCCTGTTGAGGCGGACATAATGGCATGCTCTAAGAAAAAATAAAGTTTAACATATTTATTTCACACTTTCAGCCCCATCCCATACTTAGTTCAAATACATATTTTCCTATGGGAGAAGACTTGTGTTCTCGCTGGAAATTGAACAAGATATCTACCCCTGCTTAGAAGCCCCACCAGCTAAGTCAACGGGTAGTTTATTTCTATCGTGACATGCCATATTTATGTCAATAATATCATAAATATTATTTTAAAAATCAAATCCTAGGGATTTCGGGTGTTGTCAGAAACATATAAAAATATAGCTAATAAACCTGGACCCAATTTCATATTTTTTTCTTTTCATTAGAATAAAACCAAAATTCGCGGTAACAGCTACGGCAATTTTTTGGGGCATCGGAAGCTTTGCCATAATGACAACCGCTGCCGACGACGCAACGCGTCGCGTCGTACGCTAAGCGAATGAGTTAGCGTACGATATTCAGCGCTGTGTAATAGCGAGCTTGACTAATTACACTTTAAGCCAGTCTGAAAATCGCTCAATGAATATCGCGTAGTCTAATAGGCCCTTTACTTAAATATCGCATGGTTTACTAGGCCCTTAACTTTGTCCGCCAAAGATATTGTAATCACTCTGTTTTCCGCATACAATTTTTTCTTTGTCTGTACTAATTAGGTACTATATGCTCTTTGATTGTCAATGTCAAATTCACGAAGAAATTGAATCGAATACATCGAGATAGGAAACAAACCTACGGTTTGTAAAAGGAGGGACGACTCCGCCGAAAATCTGTGTCCTAGTGAGAGGTCACAAAAAACCTCTGTGTCCCTTTTCTTTAGGGTAACCCTGATTTTGAGATTTGTGGGATAACCTTTTGAGCCATTTGAATTATGTTATACTTGAATGATATTTAACTGTGTCATCATGCTACAATATGATATCTAATAAAAATATTATTATGTCATTCATAAAGATAAACTAAAATACACTATGTGCTCCAAATGCATTTAAATTTAATTAACATTATATATATTTACTAGTATCTATCCGCGGCTTCGTCCGCTTATACGACTATAAGATCAGGTTCGATATTTTTCAAAATGCCGGAGATATGTGCTGTAAAATTGTTGTAAGTTTTCAAGCTACCATGGTCACTTTCACTATAAATGTTTGTATCAATAACGGGATATTTACCATGTATTTCGTTTGTTTTCGAGATCGAGTTCAAGCTCAAAGTGATAACAATGGTAGTGGTGTTCAACGCAGTAAACGAGTACGAAAGCGGGTAGACCGTTTCGTATGCTCGTAAATCTAAATCTTCATCCACCCGCACTACTCCAGTTACTCCGTGATCATGGCGCTTGCAACAGTGCCGTAATATCGGAAACTCAAAACAAACGAAATACATGGTAAATATCCCGTTATTGATACAAACATGTAAAATTGTTGTAATAAGCTTCTAGATACATTTACAACCCATCGTTAAATTTGTATCCTAGAATAAAGATAATCCATAAATCGATGACAGATATTATTACTACATTGATATGTCAGAATCTTGGTAAATATTATTATTACATGCTTATATTAAACTAATTTATGCATCCGAAAGTTTGTGTGTAATTGTGGCATTATTTAAGTATGTCTATTTTCTCTTCACGCGGCAACGGCTGAATTTATTTTGATAAATTTGGAATGTACGTAGCTTATGCCTAAGATTAACAAATAGGCTTCTATTTAACTAGATAAACGCAGACAAAGCTGCGGGGCGGCGCACGGCTTGATCATCAATATATCCATAAAAAATCCAATGAAGGTAAACCCTAACTTTTATGACACCTTACTGACACAAATTATTGTTTACAAATTATTGTCGTTGAGTGTGACCCAATGCAAAATTAAAAATTACTAAATTCTTCAAGCCAATCAACTCATCTTCAAGCAAACATTTTGGCCTATAATAGTTATATAAAAAAAATATAACAACGCTATAAATTATCAATAGGAAATAAGCATACAATTTACATACAGGTCAAGTATTTTTTTAAATCTTTATATTTATAAAATTATACCCATAATATGATTTTCTTCTTTAATTGCTTTTTATTAGGAGTTTAAATAAATAAAATGGATGGGAATTTCAAAATAGCAAAACACTCGCTATTGGCTAAGCTGATCGTGACTAAGCTACACATTTTTGAGGTCACTGATTAGACAACTTTCCTTTATTTCTATTTGTTTTTTCAAAATCGCTGTGTTTAAATTTGCTAAACTTTTTTCTCCGCTATACGGAGTCAATTTGAACTGACTCCAACTTTCCGAAATGTATCCCTACCAGTAACTGACCATCTCGAGTTACTCGGTATGACTCTAACTTCAAAGCTCAATTTTGGTACTTCCATCGAGTCAAAAACCCAACTAGCTGCAAAAAAGCTGGGAATCCTTGCAAAGGTGAGACGATACTTCACACCGGGACAGTTGCTCAATTTGTATCAAGCACAAGTCCGATCATGTATGGAGTACTGTTCTCATCTTTGGGACGGTTCAGCTAAGTACCAGCTTGAGACTCTTGACACCATTGAGTGGAGACCCAAGAGACACATTGGTAGCGAGCAGCTGACTAATTCAAAGTTTCAGAGCTTGGGTCATCGCCGCGCTTATGGTAGCTAGTCTCTCGGTTTTTATCGGATACATTTTGGTGAGTGTGCTAAGGAACTGCACGATCTAGTTCCCCCATCCCCGTTCTATCGTCGGACAAGCAGACAAACTGCTAAGCGACACCGCTATATGGTGGACATTCCACAAATGTGCACTAAGCGTTTTGCCTCTACATTCATTGTACGAACCGCAAAGAAATAGAACTCCTTACCTGAGTCGGTGTTTCCTGATAAGTACAATATGGGAGTCATCAAGTCGCGAGTGAATAGGTATCTTCTAGGCAAGCTTGCTCCATCGTCGACCACATCGTCGCTTAGCATCAGGTGAGATAGTGGTCAAAAGTTTGCCTACTTGAATAAAAAAAAAACCTGATTGCATTTCCCAATGCTTATTTATTTCGATATGAGATGTATTGTTATGAAGGAAAATTTTCTTTCCGGCAATGTATTAACGGCAACAATCGAATAAAAATGTATGCATATTCCATATTTACAAACGTATTCATTAATATAATCATAATTGAGCATCAAGAAGGAACAAACTACAAACACACTCACAAACTTTTGCCTTGATAATATTAGTAGGAAGTATGATAGTAGGATAACTTTATTTTGTTTTTACAAAATATGTTTATAAATGGCGGATGTAGTTGTGTAGATTGGCTTGTATACCCATATGAGAAAAATAATATCATAAAACCTAATGCTATTAGGAAAAAAGAACGGTTTATTGAGAATAGTTTGATAGTAGGTAGGGCATTTAGAAACATATTCTGTAAGGTTTCGATTAAACAATTTACTACTACGGACTACAATTTCTACCACTTGGAAACTTTTTTAGAACCAGTCGCTCTGTGCGAGAGGGACACAGGGGTGTTTTCTAACCTTTCACCCGATTTCGTCGGGACCGCAACCACGATTGGATCTTTATGCAATTGATAAAACGATTTGACATTGTAAATACGCTCTAAGTCAGTTGTGATAAGATTCCATGCATGTTTGATATTCGGCACTGTAAGTTTGTCAGTTATCCATCCTATTACTTTAGCTACAACATCCTTGATCGAATATCTTATTCAAACTCAGTAACACGTCAGAGTAGGTGTGACACTGACAACTTCATGACAGTTTTACTCAATCTATGGAAGCCTGCATAGATAATAAATTCTCAAGGCAGGATGAGAGCATGAATAGCAAGCCTTATTATTTAGATTGTTGCTTGAAAAATAGCTTTTACGCGTTACAAAAATCCCAAAAGTATAATCAATAAAATGTTGTTTCCACACTATTTCGTTATCAATTAATTAAGTTAATTCCATTCAAATGTTTGTCCCTAATCCGTAATGAAAATAAATCCTAAAAATGTTTAATTACTTTCAACTGGCAATCGAATGAAATGAACGACCCGAAATATTTGTATGTAGTGTGGTTTTCTTTGAATGTGTTTAGGTAAATGTCTATGTGTGACACGTAGTGGCGGTTTGTTTACCTTATTTGTACTACGTAAAATTATAAAATGAGCTGTTCCACCATACGTTTAATGCTAGTCAAGGGGTCTTGGGAGCTGGATAGTTCAGTGAGTTTGTTAGTGTGCTGTATGTACAAGGCAGTTGTGTACTTACACGAATACGTTCCTTGATACGTAAGCAGGTATCAAGTAAAAAATAATGGAAAATACAATATATTTTAACCGACTTCAAAAAAGGAGGATGTTCTAAAGTCGTCGGTACCTTTTTTTATGTATGTTCCCCGATTACTCTAAGGCGCCTGGACCGATTCGAGAATTTAGTTTTTTTAGGACGCATAATTGTGTTTTTTTTTCTAAAACTATTCAAGTATTTGCGTCTGGTACTTATCATCTAATGTTGCTTAGCAGATATTGGAAAATATAACTCTTTAACTATTAGGAGTTAGTGGATATTAGGCATAGGCTCGTATATCGTTCCTTCGAGTTATTCAGGTGAGCTGATGATGGAAGGTACAACGTCCTTGTTAACTAGAGGATAATTCCTAAAGTAGCGTATAGACCGCTAGTTTTTATTACTTAAAAGGGTAGGGTAAGGTGCCCCATGCAAACATTGTCAAGATTAAATCAAGGTTTCCGCAGATAAAGCGGTCAAGTCAATTTTTTTTAAACTTTGCTTGCGTATATATTAAACTGCGAAAACTGTGTAGGTACAAAAGATGTAAAATATACTTTGGTATCATCAGTTTACTGGGTAAATTATTATGAAGATTGTCAAATACCTATTTTACAAAAGCAGTAGGTACACATAATATCTACTGTGTTGTAGAGGCGTATCAGAACTATACATTCAACAATTTTTGTCAAATACTATAAATTGTTAATAATGCTCAAAACTTTTTGCTAGGTAAATCGATTTAAATGATTCTTTTTTTTATTTAAATGCTGATGCTTCCTATGTAGTCCCATTTAAATTTGATCCAAGACTGACTAGTAGTTTTATCCTCAATAATGCTCATTTAATTAATTCAAGCTGACGAAGATATGAAAATAAAGCAGTGAAGTCGGTTTTTTTAAGCTTTGCTTGCCTTTAAATTATATTTATTATTTATTTTTTGAGGGCTTTAGTACTTGATTTACCTACCTATAAGCTCGGTGCTTACCATCAAACACAACTCGTCACGTCGCGTCGGGTTCGGGGAACGGCGTACTTATTACGCTTGTGATTGGCCGACGTGACTGACGCGTGCCGAAGTGCGAGTTCTAGCTATACGTAGAGCTATACAATAATAATTAGTAATTTTACAAAAAAATTTTATATGAAAAGTTTGACGTGAACCTGTCTGTCCTGTGGTAGATGGGACCCCGTCAAAGCTGCTGGGCATAGCTATATTTAAATTTAAGTTTTAATTTTTGTTTCAAACACACACCTCACGCCTAATTGATTTGGCTGTTTATATAGATAGATAAACTCTTTATTGAACACCTTAATTAAGACAAAAACAAAACAACATTATTATTTACAAAAAAGAAAAGTGTAACAATAGGCGGTCTTATCGCTAAAAGGGATCTCTTCCAGACAACCTTTGGATGGAGCGGAATTACGCAATAGAGTTCAATGGACATCGGTGTTTAAGAAAACAACATTTTAAAGAGTGCATGAATCTAAGAATAATAAATTATAATATACTTAATTATAAGTAATGATAAATGACAAATAATAAAATAATATATACCTCAATAACGATCTTATATAAATACATATTTAATATGTATGTACACATATAATACATATGTAAACACATACTACATAATTTAAGTACATAAATATTAATTCCAATGAAATAAATAAAGAATGGATTTTAAACTATTTAACTGCGAGATAGCTCATACGTGTCGTATACTTGCTTTTATAATATGTAACTAGGTTTTATGCAGCGCAGGCCCGCAAGGGCCCGCGCTGCATAAAACCTAGTTAGCCCTTGCGGGCCCGCGTGGGGGTCGTACCTTCACACATTACCCCAAACGAAACAGAAGAAAAAAAAAATCTCTATCAAACTAATCTCTTACAAACTGTCAACCTAATCTACATACACTACTTTTCCTATATTGTCACATACCTACATTTATAATAATATGTAACAAAACAGATGCTAACTCACACAAACTAGACAGAAGAAAAATTAATTTTCTCTAACCAGATATATATATGACTGAGCTGCCGATATTACACTTTACCCATACAAATTATCAACCTAATCTATGTTCATCACTTTTAGTATATTATTACATACCTACCTTTATAATAACATCAAATTTATATGTATAGTAGGTATGTACCTACATTTTGGTTACACTTGTGCTATGCCTAATCCCACATAGCGCATACATAACTTAGTACTGCGATGAATTTAAAAGACAAGTAAAAGAAACGTAAGTCAAGTTTACCATACAACACATTCATTTAATCCAACTCATAATAGTTCACATTATACAAATACTAAACACACTTTACAGTTAACGTTTTGGTAATTGTATAATATATCAGCCTTATGTAGCTACTACTTACATAACATCATAATACATTAAATCATTAAATTAACACAGTTAAAACAGATATATGATCGAGCTACCAAAATAACACTCGACCATTACAAATTAGGTATCAAATATAACTTTCCTTTTACCTCTACTTGCAACCTCTCTCTGCAGCACTGACCTACCGGTAGCTTGGGCCTTGCCCCGCTGCTGGTGGCATACTAGGCTTAGGTTTTTATTTTTACAGTTTTCTTTATTTTGTAATATTGTATTGTTTATAACTTTTATAAAAAACAACCTTGGCTTTAGAAAAAATAATAAATAAAGAGAATACCATATAAATAATACCATTTTTTTGTATGTATGTTACGCGATATCTTCGCTAATTATGAATCGATTTTGATGATTTTAGTTTTGTTTGGTATATTAATTATACTTCAGTTAAGAAAAGAAACCAATTATACTTCAGTTAAGAAACCGGTTCAGCCGAAACTAAAATATAAGCGGTAAAGTCGGTTTTTTTAAGTTTTGCTTGCGTTAAATTATAATTATTATAACAAATAATATCAATTACCTATATTATATTTGATCGAGTTGCCGATATAACGCGCTACCCATACAAATGATCAAATTGACCTAGTACATTCCTATACATAAGCAAGGGATGTAGGTACCACAGCGAACATTACAATATAACTACCTATATTACTGTGATATATAATCGAGTTGCTGAAATTACACTTTACAAACTCATCGAACTAATCCAAACCCTTAAGCTACTAAATAGGTACATACGAATACGTAACTGAACTGAATGAAGAGAGAAAGGATATTATACTCAATTATGTATTTCTTGAGGATGAATAAATTTCTAATTACACGATCTTCCTACATACCCAATTTATTGTGAATTATTGCAACGTACAAAACATTAAGATAAAATATAGACTTACATTTGAAATTGTACCTACTCTCTCTTTTTAACATTAAAGTAACTATAATATAACATGAGAAAATTGTATTATACAAATTAGCATAATAGTAATCCGTGCTATTGATTGGCGCTACATACCTACAGTTTGATTACACTCGTAATATGCCTAATAACATACCACATTTATTACTTTGCCCTGTGATAAATTTCATACTACTAAACAGAAAACAAGCGAACGTTCAACCAACTAAGCTAACGGGCATAAAACACTAATTTATATATAGACAAAAATTTAACAAAGGTGCATGCTTGAGCCACGCTCCAGGCTTCGTGGTGATTGGTTGGTTGGAGTGAGGTGTTCGATTTTCAAAAAGCTGATCTAATTTCACTGCAGTGCGTGTCTCAGCATCTGTGAATATAAAATGATAATGTACTAATATTATTTTAATATCTGATATAATATAGGTATAGGTGCCGCAACAAAAGCGGGCACAGCAAACAGCTGTTACTGGACGACAGATCGTAGTCACAGTAGAGTAGTGAAGCACGAATATTATATATTTTTCTGTAGGTGTGTTTGTCAACTAACTCCTCCTTAGCGGCTGTACCGATTTGGATGGAATGTTGTGTGTATATTTCAGTGGGTTAATGGATTGTTTGAATGAAAACACAATTGGACCCGGTAAGTGGCGCTGCATTTCGCATAAGACGCGACCTTGACCTTTTGCAAATGAACTTGACCCCGCACCTCTACGTCATTTGTTCTCTACGATCTTGACCTCGCAACTCTGCTACATTCGTTCAGGACTTATCCGCTGCGTCAATTAGTTTGTCAATATTTGATACACAAGTGTTATTTATTTATTTGCCCGTCCATTTTACTGTCAATAATTGTAATAGGCAAAACATCAAGACAAAATACAGACTTGCAGCTGTGACATGAGAAAAGTTCCACAGTAACATATTCCCAACATATATGTACTTTATAAAACACCCACATTACACAGACAATCACATTAGGAACTACAAGTACAACTATCCCATGAAAAGAAAACACGTGCTCCTGCCGGGAATCGAACCCAGAACATGTCCACTGTGCCAACTAGATCGTTAATATATCAATATACCTGCCTTATCAAACATACTTCAATTTCATACGTAGTATACTTTACGATAAAGCCAAATACGCATTAATAGTCAGTCAAGGCGCATCGCGAGACCATTCCGCGTGTACTCTGAAGCCTTCGCCTCATAGGACGCATATGAAGATACTATCTATGAATGATCATAGATAGAATCAAAATCTTCCCGGGAATCGAACCCAGTACCCGCGGCAAAATGGGCAGGCTACAAAATTGCCTTAAAATTGAAATAATTGACAGAAGTTAATGTTGAATTAATAAAATATGTGAAACAATTACAGTATACGACGCGGCTACACGTCGTATACTGTGTTCTTTAAACCCTCGACTTCATAGTTGGTTAATTATTGGTGTGAGAGTCGATGTTCAAAATTGCCGCATCTGTGAATGTCAAACAAATAACTATTATATTTATATGACGATTTTAGTATGTATCCAGAGTGCGTCAAAATAAATATATGTATAACTAGCCATGCCCCGCGGCTTCGCCCGCTATTATCAAGTCAAAAAGTGGCCTAATGTTAATCCTAGGTATAAGCTATGTACATTCCAAATTTCATCCAAATACGTTCAGCCGTTAAAGCGTGAAGAGGGAACAAACATACTTACACACAAACTTTCGGATTTATAATATTAGTAGGATAGTAGGATTAATCCTACTATCCTAGTGTTATATTAATATAACACTCGTAATATAAACAAACAAAACAATCGCTCACACACTCACAGCCCCGCACTAAGTTCAAAAACGTGGCGGAAACACCCACATCACACACAATCATATTCAGAACCAGAACCACCAATGTCCCATGGGGAAAAAAAAGTGGTCCTGCCGGGAATCGAACCCAGAACCTACGGCCTGAACCTGGGTCATCATACAAAACTGAAAGCTTAGTGTAACATTACAATAAAAACTGAAATTAATAAACCAACTATTATTAGTGACATTATAATAATTACAGTTATTTACATTAAAGTGTACTCGGCTCGGCTTCCTGTGATCGGTTAATTGGCGTCAGATTCGATGTTCAAAATGCAGGCACAGCTGCAGTGCAGTGGAAAGTCTGCAGCATCTGTAAATATTAAATAATAATTATTAACAAGTGGCAAATTACAATGTCACAGATTCTCAAACACCACTATTTTTTTTGTTAGGGGTTAAGAATACAGACTTACAGCAGTAACATGAGCAAAGTTTTATAACAATCATAAATTGTTGGTACATTAATGTAAGGTAAATGCCGAGAAGACCAACACTAGGCTTTTTTAATGCAAATTATAACACTGAGCACACATTGATAAATTATTTATTAATAAACAACATTTAGTTTCAATTGTAACAATCATTATCATCTGGTATATTATTTTACAATCACTTATTTCTATATGAGCATACTTCAAACACAGTGCCTGCGTATGTGATGAGTACAATTGTTCCTTCAAAACAATATGTCTATCCAAAATGACTCATTTGTTGCCATGGAATGAAAATGAAATTAAAAATATATGCCGAGTGCTGACACAATGAATTAATATTTTATATAACCGGTTAAAAGTTACAGTGGGGCTGCACTGTAGCTTTGGAGAATCTTACCGGTTACATAAAATATATTATATTTATTGAGACAGCACTTGGGATGTCTTTGATTATTTGAGTCATATGCGTAGCAGGTATCATTTTGTCGCTTAGCTGTTGTTATGATTCCCGATGGGAACACAAGGTTTCTCTTCAAGGAAAATTTGTGTTTTTGGTTCTGGTTTTGATTGTGTATGAGATGTGAATGTTTGCCACGACACAAGTCATCAAACTTAGTGTGGGGCTGCGAGTGTGAAAATGTTTATGAACTCTGCAAAAGAGCCCTACAGCATAATAACATTCAGCCTGTCAAATTGAATGCAATTTAACCCAAATATAAATGAAGCTTTATGTTCACAGTGCTGACAATTGTTTTTAAAATTGGGCCTGTTTGTCACTCCTGCTGATTGCCTCCAGTGGCGACATATTACTATGAGAAAAAAAATATCTTGTTTCAATCAATCAAAATAATTTATTGCATCTTTGGTACGCTGTGAAAGTGCTGAACACCCCACTTATTATACTACTAAGTTGTGTGGTCAGCACTTTGTATAGTCTCTGTCACAGTGAGGTAGTATTCAAATGCTTGACTATCCAGCATAAAAGCTTCTAATATATGATTAAAAATATAGGCTAATTATTGTAAAGTTTCATCAAAATCCATTCAGTAGTTTTTGTGTGAAAGAGTAACAAACATAAATCCATACATTCTTACAAACTTCCGCGTTTATAATATTAGTAGGAAACAGAATGATAACACATAGCCTATATTTTTAGCATTCTATCTACCTACACTCCAAATGTCATCTACATCCGTTGAGTTGTTACAGCGTGAAGAGGTAACAAACATATTTACACACTTACACACAAACTTTTGAATTTATATTATTAGTAGGATATACCATCATTATAAATAGTCCACAATCATGCAGGTGATGGTTTAGAATCGACAACTGAGCAGAATAAAAATAAAAAATAATTGTTTTTTTTTAATTTTATTCTACTTTGTTGTCGATTTTAGACCAGCAGAGTTGTACACTACTTACCAATTACGGTATATAAATAGTAAGGTAATTTTTGTTGGCTTCAAATAATTAGGAATGTAAGTACTCACATGCACCGACGCAAAGCAATTTGTCCTAATCATCATGGAAGGTCCACGAGAAACAACAACCGGTTGTTGGGGCACGCATCATTATAGAAGTTTCGATTGACAGTCTGACCTTCGCTCCTGAAATTTTACATAAAACAATATTATAATAGGCAGATAAGTAGGTGCATAGTATGAAAAAAAAGTTCCAGTAGGAAGCTATCCCTGTTCTACTAATATATGTGTTCAAAAGTAAAGTGAATAGGTATTTACTAAGCAAGTGTGTCCACCTTATACTACATTATCACTTTCTATCAGGTGTGATTGTGGTCTAACATTTGCTTAGTCTGTAATAAAAAAATATATATATATACATATATATGTATATAAAGTAGGTACTAATGATCCTTTCGTGTGGTTATGACCAGAAAAATCAGTATTTCCACTCTTTGTCACCATTCTATTTGCGACTATGATCGTACATAAATAATAATGAATACATAGGATTAAACATAAAAAATAATGTTCACTGTAAACTCATTCAATGAGCAATGCATACAGTAAATTACTTGCTTACTAATTGTACTAACAGTAATTTAATTATCACAGCTGGCAAAAAAAATACTACAAATTATAATAAATTTTTATGTATTTTAATTATATATATTTACAAATAGTCATGTAAATAATGTACCTCTGAAAAAACTACAAGCAAACAAACACAAACACATTAATAAAACTGGCCAGTTTCAGGAAATTTGTAAGATATAAACATAGGTATGCTGATCACAGAATCCATCTTTTAAATAGGATTACCAGATCAAACCCATCTTCACTTACCATCTGGTGAGATATAGGTCAAATGCTTGCCTATACTGAATAAAAAATATGCAGAAGAGACTGTCTAACTATATATTTTATAAGAGAGCAGACAACGCCGATCACCAGGGGACTTACCACAATCTTAACATTCTGATATTAATAGTAAAAGACAAGTCAAAGTAGTAACACAGACATTCTACAGTACATATTTGATATTATAATAGAGTAATACTATAATGAGTGGTAAGGCCCCTGAACATTTCAGGTATTATAGGATTACCAATTCTTAAAGTTTGCTATTAATTGATTTCTTATACAGAATTCTGTAAAGAATACAGATACAAATAATTGGGTATGTAACATGATGTGGAAATACATAGACAACACTGTACTACATAATGAATGTTAGAATTGTGTAACTAAAAGGTAAACAAATGTATTACTCGAATTATATGAACATACTTTATTTATGAAATAGAAATCTAATTTATTTGGGAAACTACATTTATGAAAATGTTTTACAGTATATAAGAAATGGATAGTATTCACTCAGCCCTTCATTGCATACTGACTCAAAATAGTATCCACATGAGGGAGTGTTATCTTCTCATACTCGATATTTTTATTTATTAAAGGATCTGTGCACTATATTGTCAAAATTAAAACTGACTTACCATTGCCCAAAGAAGGAACCCGGTCAACCTAATTCTAATTCTAACTGGGGGCGATAAGGCCTGCACTGACGTCCCGCTGGGGGTGTATAGTGCACCCGGTCACCCTGTTAAACAGTTACAATAAATTATATTAGTATTGAAGCTTATGCATATATTATATAGTGAGACTAATCACTACAATTGTTTCTCTTGGACTCGCACTCGCTATATTATTATTTCTCGCACTCACTTGCCTAAATACCCAGTGCTGAGCATCCTTTACTGGATTGTCATTAACTGTGTTCCTTGATTGTTAAACCAGTGGCCTTCTTATCTTGATGTCTTGACCACCAGTTGGTTTTTAACCAACATTACAAAAAAGGAGGAGATACTTAATTAAACATAACGTTGCTTTTTTTATAATTTCAAGACCACCACATATGTTACTACATATAATTATTTTAAGTTAGTAGTAATAGTGCACAAAAGTGATATACCTACAAGCTTTAAATGCTTTCAAGATATTTACCATGAGCAACAAATAATAATAATAACGCTTTGACACACACAGCCCCATGATAAGTTTGATCACTTGTTTCGTGGGTGCTGGTAATTTTCACATCACAGACACAATCACAACCAGAACCACAAAATTTAACGTGGTCATCCTGATAAATAACGAACGAGGTCCTGGCAACTTGCCGTAGGCGGTATAACCATCCAAAATACGTAGCCCATATTATATTACATTTACCAAAGGACAGGCTAGAGTACTTTGATACATACGGAAAACAGTAGCGACCTGGAACGTAGATCTATGCCCTGCGATCGCCAGCCCGCTGCCCCGCATGCCCAGCGTGGCGAATATGAACGAAATCTCGTAATGAACGGAATTAGGCTGATGATAACAATCTAAGTTTTAAATTCTAGGTAGACCCAAGTCTTAGGTTATACTTACATTTGACATGGGATCGGACATCGGACATGATCAAACTAATTCTGATATAAACAACCTTTATTTATAAACCAAATTATAGGTAGTTATGCATTCCGGTATTAAGAGCCAAGTTGTTACTATAAACACCTAAGTATTGAAACCGCTGCGTAGAGCCAGACATTCTGAGAAGCCGGCCGGAATGCAGTACTGATAAAAGCAGTGCATGCCGTACCTTTAAGTTGGATTATAATTGAGTCTAGCTTCGACCACCATTTGTATCGTACAAATAAATTAAATTTAAGTATTTTTCGTCTTTTTAAAAACATTCCCGCGAGCTCCAATCTTGACTAGGTTAACTTTTTTACCAACAAGAAAATACAGAAAGAATAATATTTATCTTTTGAAAAAACGGGGCTTTAGTTCCAACGCCATGACGATAACCAACCACAAAGTAGAGAGCGACCATTTTTCTTCTTGATTGTCTTTGCTAAACATCCTATTCACGGATTCTTATGATCCTTAGGCTGAATTGTAGACAACTTTTTTACTTATTAAATGGTAACTTTCTATGGTTCAGTAGAAAATTATTTGATATTAATTACCTGTGGTATCATTTTTAATCTGTGGTTACGTAGTGCAAATAAGGCTTGCCAAATTGAATACAAACAAATTCAAAACAATATATTATTAGCTTTACATTACATATTTAAAAGTATTAAAATCCAGAGAAAATGACTTCTGTTGCCCCATCGGACTCTGAATCAAATGTTAGCGGTTTCATACGATACAGTGATAAAAACTTTAAGTATTTGTATAGCTCCATGATAGAAGTAAGTGTGTTCCTCGAAAATGTCGTTATTTTGTATATCAGCTATTAAAAGTACGAGGTATAGTTTTGTTTTATTTTCAGAACATGGAGTTAATTAACCAAGACATCCTGCAAATAGAGAGAAACCTCAAGAACATTGTGGATCAGGCAGGTCCAATGGAGAGTCAGCTATCGGTGTTACTTCAAACCTTGCCGAAGCCAAAAATCGAGCTGCCTATGGAAACTGATTAGATTTTATTCTGTATAAAAACCATCTTTTTCAACAGTATAATATCTATCTATATTGAGCACTGAGTTATACATAACATGATAGTTTACTGAATCAATTGAAAAGAATGTCTGTAATGTAATTTTTAACTATTGTTACATATTACTATTTATAAACCTTTATTATCTATTTAAATGTAAGTACAAATTCTGAGATCAAGACTTGAGTAGGTATGGTTATGAGAGTTGCAGTAGGTAAATGAAAGCTGTTTTTATATGTGAATGGTTATTCTATAATTATGTTATTCTAGCTCCACTATACTAGCATACTGACAATAATATGTAAATAAATATATGTTAGATGTTTTGTATACCAATAAAATGTTGTAAGTACCCTGTATTTGAATTAAATGTCAAAATTATTGATTTAGAAGAATTAATGTGGCCCCAGACAATGAGACCCATGTCTTGGGTCACACCTGTCACTAATGTTGTCAATATTTGCGTATAAAATGGGATAGTACATGTCAAGTGTATAAAGCCATCTCCCTATTCTCCATGATTACCGGAATTAGATAAAGGTGTGACCCAATATATTTTGGGATTTATAGAGTGAATTTATAGACAGAATTGTGGGTTGATCTGATATTTTTTCTAATTGTAATATTAATCATTTATCTTCCATTAATGAACATCCTAACAACATATCAAATGCTACAGCCTGCTACCTACTTCCGCAGCTAGAATATCTGAAATATATCAAAAATATCATTTTTTTTATGCCCTATAGGCAAGCATTAGACCACAATCTCACCTGATGGAAAGTGATGATGCGGCCGAAGATTGCCTAGAAGCTACCTACTCACATAATAGTAAGTTTTATTTTATTTTTGTCAGGTTCTTTGTTCATAAACATTTTACATATACTAAGGATATAAATATAGGATTCATGTTGTATTTGGACTTGGTTGTATTTGTTAGGTACGAGGTTCTATTTCCAACATTTTATTTTAACTATTTCATACCTATCCTTGTCAGGCAGATGGTTCTATGTGATATTTGATCTATGTTTAATACCTGTTCTAGTTAGGTAAGTGATCTATGTAGTATTTCATCTCTGTTTATACATAATATTATCCCATGTTAAGGAAATTCTGTTTTATTTTGACTATTTCATACCTATCCTAATCAGGTATATGTTGTAGGTATTATGGTTGTTGTATATTAAACTGGGTTTCATATGTGTTCTAGTTAGGCAGAAAGTTCTATGTTGTAATAAAACTCTGTTTTATAACTTTACTAAGATAGGCAGGCAGGAGTTTCTATATTGTATTTGAATTGTTTATTTACAAATAAGGTACGGTAAATCAGGATGTTCTATCTTATATTTGAACTTTTATTTATTCCTATCCTTGTTAGAACTGTCTAACAAGGATAGGAATAAGAGTATAAAAAAAACTCCTGCCTGCCTATCTAGTAAAGTTATGAAACAGAGTTCTATTACAACATAGAACCTTCTGCCTAACTAGAACACATAAAACCCAGTTTAATATATTTGTACTGTGCATGAGTTTTTTTTATACTCTTTTTCATTTCATATTTAGGTCCTGTATTTAAACTGTTTCATTCATACATCCTATTTAAGCAGGTTCTGTTTTAATAGGTCGAGTTATACTCGTAATACTCGTTATCGAGATAGAAAACAAGCCTACGATCCTTGAAGAGACGAGACTATACTAGGTGATATAGTCTAAAAGACTATATAATAATATAGCAAGTCATTTTTACTAAGACATGGGAACCTTCCTCTTGAAGCCGGTTAAAAGAGGTTTGTCGCCAAAAGTAAATTGCCTGTCTACAGATTGTCTCTCTGCTCACTTCACCAAAGATATTGTAATCACTCCGTTTACATTTTACTTCAAACTCAACTTACATTATCTTTGAAACTCAACTCACTTTAAATTCAATTTTTTGTTTATCTTTAATTCATCGTTATATTTGTCGAAAATTGTTTTTTAGTTATATGTACGTTTAAGTAAAATGGAAGGTGGATTTTCTACGAGGCCCAAGTCCCCGCCTCGGGTTGAAGCTATGACAAAGGCGCTTAGAACTACAAATACGTACGATGTTAGAGTACTATTAGGTAAGGACTAAAAGTGCAGCATTTGTATTCATATAACTTAGCTTATTTTTAAATAATTACTAAGTACAATAGACCTGCACACCTACATCAACCCAAACGTCCAGGGAAAAGGTAAAATCATGGTTATATAATATCTATGCTAAAATCTTACAGAATCTTTCCAATGAAGGAACACTACGAATGTACACATATTATTGCACCCACACACATATATAAGTTTCAGATGTATAATCAAATATATTACTATAAAGAAAAAAATTAAATAGACATTTATTTAAGTAAGTAACCATAAGTATAGACGTATGTGAATGTTGCATATCCGAAAGGACAAACTATTAAGACTACCTATATATTTTAAATAGAATCTTATTATTTTGTACACAGTTAAGCAGTAAAAATGATTCTACTCTATAACATCCAGAGACTGAGCAACTTTTTCTCACTCAGCCCTTCTATAGGTTCAAAGACTTGTATCATATGCGCCGGACGCACATCACGCACGTACATTTACATCCAGATTTAGATTTTATTGGTAATATTTAAAAAAAAAGCAACTCAACCCCACACTAAGTTCGATGACTGAGTCGTGGGAGCCGGAAACTTTCACATCAAATTTGTGTTCCTGCCGGGAATCGAACCCGTTACCCCTGCTAAGGCGAACGATAACCCAACTAACCCAACGGGCAGTTCATCAATTATTATGCTACTGACATTAGCATTTGACCAGGCAACTGGGTGGAAGACAGAATTGAGTGTCCAAAAGCGGGCACCCTATACTTTCCGCCGGAAGAAAAGATCGACTATGAAAAAATGAAACCGCAATCAAGACAACCTGACTTTAGACAGAATAAGTTATATGGTTTACAGGTAATCGTCTTAGATATATAGATTTGTAAGTGAAACCAACAAGACCAGTAATTTACTTATCACTTACGTACCTATAGTAATAAGTAGGTACTGAAGGTATCATACATGATAAGAAGAGTGACCATACTTAACTATAAACGAAAGGGTTCCACTAAACGGTTAGATAGGTAGGTATCGTAATTACTTGGGCGGGTATCCAAGTAAGTACGATACCTGCCTTGGATGGGTGACCGTTTAGTGAGATTTTCAATTGAGTATGACCATGCTTCGGCGAGTACGGCATAGAATCGAAATAATATTTAACAATATTAGTAATTATAGTAGACAAGGTTAAAGTAACTAAATATAAGTACCTCCTTGGTTACTTATCTATGATGTAATAGGTCCTATATTATGTACCTAACAAGTGAATATATAATCCAGTTATTGGTTTATCACAGAAGCGAAATTGTAATAATTCCACTGTAACCATCTCAGAAATATTTTTTTATTTAAATAATATTTTTAAATAAATAATTTATTAACACTAAAATTTATATGTAAAATAAATGTTTTAAACCATTTAAAATTTATCTGGTTTAAAAAAAATATTTTTAATTTATTTTACATATAAATTTTAGTGTTAATAAATTATTTATTTAAAAAATATTATTTAAATAAAACATTTCATCAGAGCTCGCGATATATCCTACTAATATTATAAATCCGAAAGTATGTTTGTTTACGCTATTACGGCTGAACGGATTTGGATGAAATTTGGAATGTACCTAGATTTATACCTAGGATTAACACATAGGCTACTTTTTAACTTGATAATAGCGGGCAGACCCGCGGGGCACGGCTACTTAAAACATAAATCGTAGCGATAATAATCATAAACAGAAAAATCAGCCGCCAAAAATAGTTCTTCAGCAACTATTCTTAAGAGCTTAAATTGTCAGCGTGTTTACCACCATGGACTACATCATAACCTACTAACTAGCATATTATGAGATAGTGACCTAACCACGGAAACTAAAGGGATCTAACACTACCCTATGAAAGATAAAAAATCTTCAGAAGCGCAATGAGCCGTAGTTGTAGGCACACTACTCGGTCTCAAGTACCTTTGTGTTTAGTGGCTTACATACTGTACCAATGAGTGACAGAATTGTTGTAAAATTTTTGGATTGAAAGGTAGTGTACTTTGTACATATTTTAGGGCAGTGTTGTGTCTATAATCCGACACGACAGCCACGACGCTTGCGGGAACTTCGCTACCGTGAATGATATAGTCTACAACCATCTTCCAAAGCCGCTCTGTGGGCCTAATATGCGCTACTACAAGCGATGCAAGCACCAGTGGTACCCGCAACCGGACCTTATGAAATGCTTTGTATGTTTTGTATATTTAATTAGGTATCTAATCTACTATATCTAAAACTAGACTGAGGCCTTCTACTTATCACGCATTATTCAATATATATCAAGCATAAAAGCATATTAGCACACATTGTAGTAATTTGGCAGCATATCTCGCCTGGTCTCGATCAACGAAAGATACTCCGGAGTTACATTCCAAGGAGACTCTTGCCAACAGCTTGACAGGTGTCTTTGTTCATGTTTAGAAAGGAATAATCCTTAAAACTCATGTCATAACTTATTCACGGCATGTTCACTAACACTCTTCCTCCAGATGAGTACCTACTTATTCAGTATTCTGCAGACTCCGCTTATATGTACAGTGGAAAAAGTAGATGATGGACTCTACTATCTACCTACGTACCAAATTACATCTAATCCAAATTTCGATGATATAGAAGTGTTTTTGTTGCATGTTAGGCAAGTATTTTGACGATATGGAACGTGACGGAAAGTTATGATACGGCCGATAAAGTAGAATGCTTGCATAAAAAGAAGATATATACCTATTTGCTCTAGAGTTCCAGCATCTTCCAGACTCCCAGTAGATGATGCCTGTTTTGGGAAACTCTGTTTATTATCTTTAATTATTTTATATTAACATCGTTAATTATTAAAACCATATTTTTATATTATTTTCGGTATATTTACAATGAGAAGATACCTGTAAGTACTTTGAATTACCACGATAGTTTCAAAATTTTATTCATGTATGCGTGTACAGCGACAAAATAGTGCCATTATTGTTTAGCCATGTTGGTACATATTCGCCTACTGTTTTCTCAGTGGAGTTTTCTTTTTTTATTAATTAATAATTAACTTGGACAGGGAAACGTAACTGAATGGGGGCTGAGGAAGTTCAAGCAGTACGAATGGGCGTGCACTGACGTATCAGACTATAGTGCTTCCCTCTACGATGACACTTACGTGCCACCCTTCCCGCAGCAATATCTCCAGCCTAACGAGAGGAAAGCTAGGAATTCGTGAGTTATATACTTACTACCCACATCGTTAAACAAATACTTTAAAGTTAAGGAGACAGGAACTGTGGCAAAGCATCACGAGATAAGTATAGTCCTGCCTATGAGTTCATTGTGATTCATAACTCGCCCAGAAATTGCGCCTTTATGACTTTTGTTTTAACGTCTAACTGACCGAATGAAACAAGTACTCTATTTGACATATTTTATTTGCAGGAACTTCACAAAAACATTTCGATTTAAGATGACGAAACCAAAAAAACAATGATAACATCAAGAATCATTTTTCTCACTCTGCAAAAAATTACTAGTCTTTACAATATCACATTTTGTTCAAGATTAGGACAGTGACGTCCGTATAAAAATTGTAACAATACAATAATTCTTAATGCTTTCATATAGCCATCACCTGGCACCAACACGAGATCAGCAAATATACTTACATCTACATTTAGTCTCAAACATTTACAGCTAACAATCTTACGTCTAACAAGTGCATAACTTAACGAAACTTATCATAATGGCAGTTCACGGAACTTCAAAAATGTATCATAATACCGATGAATAAAAAAATAAAGACAGATACGAAAATAATAGTACGTATATAAATAGAGACGGGGAATCAATTTGACTAGCGGGAATGAGCATTAGTTCGATGAGAAGGAATTAATTTTGGGTAGTTTGATGAGCCCAGAGCCACCGGGAGTTTTGAACATGCCATTATGGACATATTGAGTTTGCTGCACGAAGAGATTATGAGAGGCGTGTCCCGCGAAACGCGCTTGAGGTATATGGACGTGCCCGTTGTACTGCATCTGAGGGAACACGGGCGAGCTCATCCGGCTGAAGTTCTGAGGCGTATGGTAACTACTTAAATTGCTCATGTTGGGAAACCGATCGAGTACCATCGGCTCGCCGCAAACTGACTCCTCGCGCGAGGGCGGATGTGAGAAGACGTTGCACTGATTCATACTCGAAGTCTGAGATTCGAAACCCGAGCTCTGGCTTGACGACCTGCTGCCGTCCACGTTGAATATGTTCGGGCGGTCGCTTTCAGAGCCCCAGTAGCCTCCAGCTACCCAGGACGTACCGTGCCCTAATTTGCTCGGCGATATCAGAGGCCGGGCGGTTTGCCGGCTCATTGGACTCGGAGTTATAAAATTGGGAGACGCAGTGAATTTCCGTAACGAAAATATTGAATTAGTTTTGTTTTTAGACTTTGTTGGACCACCGATAGACAACGAACTGATGCTTTCGTCTAGATCGGAATCAGAATCGTCTTTTGCGAGTTTCTGGTACTTGTGAAAGGAAGGCTTCGCGAATACAGTTTCGGGAACGGAACTTGGACTTTTACACATAGAATTTACACAAAATGTTGAATTGTGTTTGGGTTTCGCCCATGAGCCATCGTTTCGGGGCGTGAATGTTCTACCGTTAATTAAAGTTTTCTTCAATGGACTGATAGTTTCATTTGACGAATCTGAAAAGTTATGTAAGCCGAATTTGGTCAATGATACATCATCATCCGAATCCAAAGGTGTGGAGTCTTCGTTATCCAATAACCCGCTGATAGATGAGTTGGCAAACTTCTTTATAGGTTTCGGAGATGCTGGTTTCCTTTTGATATTTTTATCTTGATTCTTTGTACTTCTATACACCAGCAGAAGTGTTAAAATACTTGTTATCTGGAAAATAAAATATTTATTTTAGTTATGCTTATGATATGAACCCAGTAAGCATTGTACTGTAGTAACTGAACCCATATAAAACCTACAGAGCAGTCTTGCAAGTCAAGAGTGAATGTGTGGTCAAGTGAATGTTCTAGGCAGGCTAGATCATTGCATGCTACATCTTCGGCCACATCATCACTTTAAATCAGGTGAGATAGTGGGCAAATGCTAGCCTATCGAACATAAAAAATGTCTGATTTTGAGTTTGATACAAAAATAAATATTTATTCACATGAGTAATTTATAATGATTCTAATTGCCAGATTCCAGCCAATATTTAAATAATACAAACCTTAATTATAGAAGTTAGCAGTGGTTGCAGAACCACAATAGTTTCTGCTATACTCAATACAAATACTGTCCACAGTAAGTCCAAAACGACTGTGTACCTCAAAGTATTTACATTCCAAACGTTAGATATGATTTGCAACATACATGCTGTCACCCCAAGAACTTTCTGCAAGCTTACGTTAACATGATCAAATGTCCTCAGTCTAAAATTAATTTTTTTTGGCAACAAGTCAATATATTGTACACTGTCTATTTCATTAACATATGTTTCTATGGATGGGAATGTAGTAAATATCTTCATTTTCAAAATAGAGCCGACTCTCTCTATTAAACCTTCAACTATTTCTATAACATTAGTTATTGTTTGAGGTAAATTCTCGTATTTCATCAGGTTACCGTAGAATTCATAAGAGACCAGTATAAATAGTATCACTGCTATAAGCATAGAAGTATTGTTTATCAAATATCTTAAAGCTTTAGTTTGCTTTTCCTGCTTTTGGTTTAGCTTCCTCTCTGGAGAACGGTTTTCTAGTAACTTGGTACCCAGGAGCGTTTCTTTTTCTTTATGCAATTTCTTTTGTAGCACCTTCCTGCATCCATTGCAAAGCTTGTAAGCTTTTTCTAACTGCATTCTGAAATATAACAAATAAAAATGTCCAACAATCAATAATTTCTAATTATTCTATTTAGAGTTACATGTTTAACAAAAAAACTTGCATCATGGGTGCCGGAATCATTCACATCACACACACCTATAAACTTTGGTGCCTTGTAAGTAACTTTGATCTTTGTCATATACATATATTAGTTATAATATTTAACATAGTTAACAATTGCCTTATAGATTAGTCACAATAGGAATAATCATGGAAAACTTGTTTCTGGTTCTGTTTGTGATGATTGTGTGTGTGATGTGAATGTTTCCAGTTCCCACGAAACAAGTCTTTGAACTTAGTGCGGGGCTGTGATTGTGAAAGTGTTTATGTTTAATAGGTGTAATTAAATATATATAAATAATTTTTTATGGTCAATAATATATGAGTGCCCGTTGGTTTAGTTAGGTGGCGTTCGCCTTCTAAGCAAGGGTATCGGGTTCGATTCCTGGCGGGAACACAAGTTTTCTTCAAAAGGAAAATTTGTGTTTCTGGTTCTGGTTGTGATTGTATGTGTGATGTGAATGTTTCTGGCACCCCCACAACATGAGTCATCAAACTTAGTGTCGGGCTGTGAGTGTGAAAATGTTTATGTTTATATGTTAGTTGAGTTATCCTACAGAGCTGGCTTAGGTTGATATTTAGAAATTTAATAGAAAATCTGATACAGAGCATAGATCACTTAAAATATATGCAAGTGAAGCCACAGTGTACCTTATGAGTAAAAAAGCATTAATACCACAAACTTAATCCATATAAAATGATAAAGATTGTATAATGGTTTAACATTTAAATATGATTGTTGTCTCAATCATTGAAGATAATACAAGAAGGAGGAGTGTTCAGACAAGCTGTTAAGACAAGGTAAGTTCATCACTTACCTGTAAGCTCCATAAGGCTCACTAAGGTTCTTTGTTTTCCACCTGGTATACAACCAGGTGCAAAACAAAGAACCATAGTGAGCCTTACAGTGCTGTATACATTACTGACCATAGAAATTACATGTCAGTATATCCATATTTAGAACCTGTTATTTTTAATTCAATGATGTTTTAAATTCATAAACATTTTCTCATTAAGTTTTATGATCATAATCAATGGTGCTAATTCTGTTGAGCACCGAACTAACCTAAACTAAACTAAAAATAAACCGAACTAACCTAAACTAAACTAATTTTAAGCACCGAACTAACCTAAACTAAACTAAAAATGAACTAATTTTAGTCAAAGAATACCTAAACGCTATTCTTTCAAGTATAAGATCACATTAAAAATAATCCAGATCCTTTTCATGCAGACTAATTTGAGTTAATTTTTTTTATTTTTAGTCTTAATTTGACGTAAAACATGTACATCAGAATAAGAATTTGGTCATTTTCACTAAATAGAGTAACTAAACTAACTTAGTCCTGTCAAACTAAATTTTAGTCTAATCTTGCATTTTCTGAATAGGTTTTGGAATAAAGCAGGACTAAAACTAATTTTAGGCTAGTTTAGTCTAATTCTGGACAACAGAATCGGCACCAATTTCTATTATATTTGACTATGATTTATTGCTTATCTGCTGGGTAAGTTCCAGCTCAATATCTTTGATCCAGATGTAGCAGAGATCTTTATTTCTAATTTACTAATACATAGACACACACAAACTTATAATAAAATGTCGTGTGATATTAGTTTTTCTATATAACAAATAATCAGATGTAGAGCCTTATCTGCTGGATGGATACAGAAAACATTTGTTATCAAGTGCAAGGTCTAATTACAGATAATGAATAATCTAAGCCTGTTTGACAATGATAAATACAATTATCTTGTTTTCTCACCTATATGCTTCTATTTCTTCTTCAAAGTTCCTCTCATTCATAGGAACAAAATTGGCCAGCTGTGTCACCTTGAGCTGCTGGTTTATATTACACATTTTGCATAGACCATTCTTGGGAGGACTTTTTTGGAATACCTTTGGTGTCTGTAAAACTTTATCATTGGCAGTGAACATAGTCTTGTTGTAGTCACCATCCTGTAATTATAAGCATTGTCATGTGAATGTATATGTGTGATATTTAATCTACCAATTATAATGCTGAAACTGTGCCAATTTAGCCAAGCACCAATGACCAACCAGAGCTATATCACTAAAATTTTCAAACTAACGGAATATTCTATTTTTACAAGTAACAGTTACAGAATTAATAATTTATTCCCATTCGCGTGAATATAAAATGCTTGGGTAAAGGATAGAGTTACCGACGTTTGTAATGTGCGGTACAAAAAATGTTTCTAAAAATGAGTACCTTGGTGAATCCATTATACTGCTCACATTTAGGGCAAATCCAGCTATTGTGTTCCGGATATTTAACCCAACAATTACTGTTGCAAAACCAACAGTTTACGCGCCACGGCAATGAAGTTCTGCAAATAAAAAATATTGCACTTTTATATTAAATACAGTCGGGCGGGAAATTGAATGGACATAACCTCACTTACCTTAATCTATTTAGTATCTTTAGAAGCAATATTGTACACAAAACGGATGTTATAACAATTAATGCTACTTCCATTTTTATATCTAGTTTCATTTTTGTCAAGCTTATTGTTAAATTGTACAAAAATTCTATTTTTTTTATTCCTAACCTAAAATACACTCATGTCACCCATTTTGTTAACTGTCACATAATGTTGTCACCACACAAAATACTTTGGTGTCTTGTGTTGCATGGTGTTAAAATGAGGCTTTACACTACCTCTCACCATCACACTCCTCGTTGTTTGCTGTTTGAGCTTTACGCGTTCCGGAATCCGGAGTTAAAGTTTTGAATGTTTGTAGTACTTACATTATTGTGCCCCCGAAATTGAAAAAAAACTCGTTTTTGGTTTAAGAACTTGAGCCTAGTTCTTAGTTTACGCACACAATGTACATAATACATAGTATTTCCTTCTTCTATAAATTATTATTACTATCTATCGCCATATTATGCTAGAGTGTAAAAATATGCTTTATATCAAGCGGCCCTAGTCCCTACTTCTCTAGCCCCTAACGAGCAAAACAGGTTGAAGAAATATAAAATGTTTACGTATTTAAAGCATGCTACATCTTCAGCTGCATCATCACTTTCCTCAGGCGAGATAGTGGTCAAGGGCTTACCTTTCGAACATAAAAAAGTCAGTCTTATGACTCTTATGTCATTGTCTGTTTGTCACTGCTGTCAGAATAAAATTGATTGATTGAACGGGTCCCTATATTGTACGACCAATAATGCACGGCGTGATAATGTACGGCCAATAATTCGCAACCACTATTCCATGATATGGCTTCCAATTATCAGGTTGTACAATACGGGCCGTACATTATTGGATGTGAAATAACAACACGGACCGATTTTGTATAGCCAATAATACGCAGCCAGTAAAACGCAACCAATATTTGAAATCAATGTACACGAAATATCAGTTCGTGCAATACTGGCCGTACAATACAGGTCCGAAAATATTAGCACGGGCTGATAATGTACAGTCAATAACGCACGGCCGATAATTCATGTACAAAGAAATGATAAAGTCAAAGCCTCGTTTGGATGATCCAGTAATTTCCATAGATTATTAAAAAGATAGAAATCCTCAAACATAGTTAGAGGGTTTAGTATAATTATGTAGTTTGTGGCAAAGTAAAAAAAATAAAAACAAACAAAGACAATGTAATCACTCAAACGTAGAAAATGGGCGAGGTTTCTATTTTTAATAAAAACGGGTTCATCAACGTACGGACGTACAGATACGTATATTCTTTAAACAAGGGGATTAGTCTGTGAGTTGTATTTCTAAATCAATTACCTGCCTAGTTGTGGTGTGTGGAAGTGGAACCTACAGTAACTTACTCATACAGTAAAATGGACGGACCATGTTGTATTTCTGATGAATTTATAAAAAGGTAAGTTACTGTACACTGCTACTGTAGAGGTAACTCAAATTGTAGTCATTGAATGCCCATCGCTTCGATATAAATCATTTTCGTGATATTTTACATAAATGATTTACATCAAAGCGATTTATGTTATCTTATATATATATTTAGGTAATAAGTTTAATTTGATTTAAAAAATAACTCTGAGATTACAAAATCACCGTTTATTACAATATTTCAAAATAGTATTCATGATTTTAAATAGAAAGACAATGATTCCACAATCAATGAAATAACCATTAAACAAAACACCAATTACAGTAAAATAAAGCGAACTCACTCGATTACACAACCACAATTACACAATTGAAACTACTACAAGTCGCGCCGAACACGTCTGCACTCTCCGAGGGCTGTCAAGCAAATGCCTGACAAATGCAACTCGCCGGTCTTATAAAGGCATCTGAGGGTATTTCCTAACTCGGCCTCTCCTGATGTATAGCTGTCCTCAGCGAAGCCTGTTCTTCTTGCGGCCCTTGATGGCCAGGGGAAGTTCTTCCTGCGGCACCCTGGTGCGTACTGTCTCTTCAACACGATCCCAGGACGGACCTGCATCTAGGTCATCAATTACATAATCTGAAATCACAAGGCTCATGTGTACTGCTATTCAAGTTCAAAAGTCACTTTTAACACGATAAAAGCAGTTAGCCTAGCACACGTAAAAAATAAGGATAAACATCACAAAATTCTAAATGAGAGCTCTCAAGACATTCCCCAGACATTACCAACATTACATTATTTAACGAAGGTGTAGCAACTGAAGTCTCCATGTTGAGTAGCACCGCTCCTGTGAACATATCAGGCAGAAGGCGTCCCCTCTGACTGGTTAGTGGACGAAAGCATACATCATCAGTTACCAAAGAAACAACTATCTCTGAACTGTGTTCCTTCCTGCTCAGACAAAGTCATCACTGTTTCACATATCTGCATAAAATGTAATCGATAAAATTAAAAATGAATTGGGAAGGAAGCATCACTGAATCGCTATTCCACTAAGATAGAGGCATCACTGAATCGCATATCTCTCAGAAAATACAATTGGGAAAGAAGCATCACTGAATCGCGTTCCCACTCAGATAGAGGCATCACTGAATCGCATATCTGCATAAAATATAATCGATAAAATTAAAAAAATATTGGGAAGGAAGCATCACTGAATCGCTATTCCACTAAGATAGAGGCATCACTGAATCGCATATCTCTCAGAAAATACAATTGGGAAGGAAGCATCACTGAATCGCTATTCCACTAAGATAGAGGCATCACTGAATCGCATATCTCTCAGAAAATACAATTGGGAAAGAAGCATCACTGAATCGCGTTCCCACTCAGATAGAGGCATCACTGAATCGCATATCTGCATAAAATATAATCGATAAAATTAAAAAAATATTGGGAAGGAAGCATCACTGAATCGCTATTCCACTAAGATAGAGGCATCACTGAATCGCATATCTCTCAGAAAATACAATTGGGAAAGAAGCATCACTGAATCGCGTTCCCACTCAGATAGAGGCATCACTGAATCGCATATCTGCATAAAATATAATCGATAAAATTAAAAAAATATTGGGAAGGAAGCATCACTGAATCGCTATTCCACTAAGATAGAGGCATCACTGAATCGCATATCTCTCAGAAAATACAATTGGGAAGGAAGCATCACTGAATCGCGTTCCCACGTAGGTTGTCATTAGGGCTCAGGTTGCTGCTCAAATTTCCACGTGTTATGTAGTTGGGGTAAAATCTTTAAATAAATGTAAAGTCGGTCAGTATAATGGATCTAATGTGGAGGTGTACGTTTAAACGAAAAGGGAAAGTAAAAAGAAAAACACGGGTTAATCTAAGCAACAAACAGCACTTAGACAATACTGACGTTAAAAATAGAGGTACCACATTTTAACGCGTTCATATAAGGTTCAAATCAACTATTCAGTTATAGACTCATCAGCGCACCAGTTTACATAAGTCTGTTACGTAGCGTGACTTGTTTTTCAAAAAGCACTTCTCTCTTTTGTGGCCTGCTTTTTCTTTTACAGAAATTACAAACAGCGTTTCCTACATCACTGGAAGAACAGTCAACGTTTTGTGACCCGACTATCTACAACCAAAGCATTTAAATAAGTAAAAAAATAAGTAAACGCTTTCACACTCACTGCTCACATTAAGTTCAATGACTTGTATCGTGGGTGCTTCCACCACAATCTCATCACACACACAAACACAACCAGAAACAGATATTTTTTTTTTTCTTGGAGAGAAAACTTGTGTTCCCGCCGGGAATCGAACCCGATACCCCTGCTTAGAAGGCGACCGCGCACCCAGCTTAGCCAACGGGCATTTAATTTCGTTACACTGGCTATGTGTGCACAAATTTGGCAACGTTGAATGCAACATACAACACCGAATAGCCGCAACGTGGCTTAAATGGCGGGAAGTAACAGGAGTGACGTGTGATAAGAGAATGCCAGTGGAGCTAAAAGGTTTGATCTATAAGACCATTATAAGACCAGTGCTCATGTATGGTAGTGAAACGTGGGCCGTCACCCAACGGCATATACATACCATCCAAGTTGCCGAAATGAAAATGCTTCGGTGGATGTACGACGTCACTGGGCTGGATAAAATCCGCAACGAGTACCTACGTACGAGGAAGCCTTGGTGTACGTGATATTGCCAATAAGATGCAAGAGAGATGGCATGGGCATGTTAAGAGAAAGCCGCCTGATTACATTGGGAACACAGCTCTGCAGCTTTCTGTCTCCGGTCGAAGATCCAGAGGCAGACATAATAGTGCAGAAGGACATGAGGGAATGTGAGCTATCCGAAACTGACATTCAAAGCGAAGTGGAAAGTAAATAGTAGGAAGCCTGATCCCACCACTATGTGGGATATTTAGTCAGGAAGAGAGAGAGACACTGCCTATGTGGGCGCTTCTCGCTATATCTGACAAGTTCCAAATTTGTTGGTGGTTGCCGCTAGGTTATACGTAGATCGAAAGAAATGGGACCAATTCATCGCATGTAAAGTTAGCGTTTATCGCTGCCGCTTTGATTTGGGGGTCGGTAATACCCCAGATGACAATAAGAGTCCTCAACTCATCGCTAAGATCCTTGACTATCCATAATCGTAACATTGTTCTGTGTGCAAATTCCGCATACGTATACTGTACTTGTCGAAATTCGTACGCATAATCTCACACAGAATGGTTGTAAAATCAAGTTTACGAGGATACAAAGCTTTGAATTCGCGAACATAATTAGACCAAGTTCTGTCATTAGTGTTTCTCTATTAGTACTTCATTTAGCCATGATTGAGCTTCTCCCTTTAAAACAACCCGACACCCGTGATAAGCATTCTGAATGCTGCCAATAGTTCGTACGCTTGGTTCGTTCTGCTTCCTTACACCAAACGTCGATATCGTGTATGGTTGGGTCAAAATTGGACACGAAGTAATATACCACAAGATTACTACGACTACAAGAGAGGTTCATTGATTTTATGACCTTTGATAAAATGTAAGAAGACACCGTAACACTTGGATACTATTGTAAAGTTTCAACATTTGCGGGTATATCGGAATCAACTTTATCGATGGTGCGATTGTGACCGTTAATGCTTTCGGTTGTAAAAGAGCCATATATATTTTTTTTTTATGTACGCCGACGACTTAGCTGCGATACTGCGCCGACCGTGGATCTTTTGAAGGAGAGACTGAATGAAACTACCAAACGTCTATCAGGTGGCGATACCAGAATTTCATCCAAACGCTAACCGTTCCACTCGGCGATCATAATAAAAACAGATAAATCAAAATATTCGTCGTAATCAGAGTAATACGAATGGTACCTTCTTCTTAGAATATTCATAACGTTTATTAACACATAGGAAAAAACTATCAAATGTCATGCAAATAACATCAACTTGTATTTTTGTAACCGTTTCGTTTTCGTTCCGCCATTTAGTATCAAACACTGTGAAAGCTACTTCACACACGCATATTCACTAAACAAATGATGTCTTCGGCTTATTTTATTTTTTGAAGCGTCTTTTTACAAAGTTAGGATAAAATCATACGAAATCAAAAACACACGCGTGACCTTGCGTAAGCGCCACGATGTAATTTACGCAATGTACACCTTTATGTGTAAAAGTGTAAGGGGGATACTCGGCTGTGATTAAGTAAGGTATTCGCATTGACATATACCTGTCCCTTAAAATAAATGGACGTACTTAACGGAAGTTAAACGCATTTCGTTCAATTCGACCCATCAGGAAGGTCATCAAAACTACTGTCAGTGTTGATAGATGGAATTTCATTAGAACAGGCTGTGAGTACAACATTTCTAGGATTTGAGATTGACAGAGGACTGACGTGGGAAAAACATGTCCAAAAGCTTTGCGCAAAGCTTGAAAATGCGTGTTATGCGCTGAGTCGGATATCTCAGGTAGTGGCGCGGATGTGACGCAAGCGTGTTATTTTGTCTCGGTACACTCCCTCCTTTAGTACGGTGCAGAGCTGTAGGGGCGCTGTTCTGACTGGGAACACGCCTTCGTTTGCAGAAAAGCGTCGTCAGAGCGATAGTCAGATCATCACAGGAAACCTCAGTGGGACCTCATTTCAAAATCTCCGGATCCTAAATTTGCCAGCTATTGTAATATTTTAGAAAGCTGTTTAAGTGAGGGCGAATTCCGAAATATACAAAAGTCACATCCACAGTAATACGCATCGAGCTAATAAGGTAATAGGAGTATCGCGCACTCTTGTCAAATCCACTAATTAATTCGCGTAATAATCATATATGCAAATCTTACTCAACACTAAAATGTGAAAATCTTTACGACGTGCATTCAATGTTTATAAATAAATGAGTATTTGAGTATATCAATTGGTGTCACAACAGAATTATGCTGTTCTTGACGAGATTTTGAATGCGAAGCTATACCGCTTTTAAATAGTGTGATCAAGGGAACATACGTTAGAAATTGCGGGTAGGCTGATATTTTTTTTTTTTTTTTTTTTCTCAATGAATTTGAGCCATTGTTCTCGAGGTCGTATAATCAGCACTAGATTGTATCTAAGGTTCGTTGCAAGGGATCCCTCTTAGGAGATCTGCGGTTTGAGCTAGACCGGGCATCTAAACGTGACCTATCACGTGACCTACACGGGCTTTCGTGTCGACGCGACTTGTCAATTGAATAACGCTGTCTTTCAGACATACTTTCAACTTTCATCGAAATTTATCGTGATGTCAAATTTAGATTAACAAAACAAATTATTGGTGTTTTATTTAATGTTTCCGCAATAATAAGACAAATGAGGTTTTTTTTTTAATGGGCACAAGTACTATCCGGCTTCTGAATTTAGGTAATAAGTTTAATTTGATTTAAAAAATAACTCTGAGATTACAAAATCACCGTTTATTACAATATTTCAAAATAGTATTCATGATTTTAAATAGAAAGACAATGATTCCACAATCAATGAAATAACCATTAAACAAAACACCAATTACAGTAAAATAAAGCGAACTCACTCGATTACACAACCACAATTACACAATTGAAACTACTACAAGTCGCGCCGAACACGTCTGCACTCTCCGAGGGCTGTCAAGCAAATGCCTGACAAATGCAACTCGCCGGTCTTATAAAGGCATCTGAGGGTATTTCCTAACTATATATAAAAGAAAGTCGTGTTAGTTACTCCACTTATAACTCAAGAACGGCTGAACCGATTTAGCTGAAAATTGGCAGGGAGGTAGTTTAGAGCCAGGAGAAGGACATAGGATACTTTTTAAGAATGTACATTTCTTTAAATTTTTTTTTTACATTTCGACATGCTTTCCATTTTCTCATACGTCACTCGGATTTGGTAAACATAAACATGAAGGTTGTAATAATATAGTCACGTGACATTGTAACGCATGCCGGGTATGGCTTCATAAATATGCACATTCATTGACTGTTAGGCGGAACGAAGGTCGCCGGGACAGCTAGTTACGAAATAAATCAAGATTCGACTGTTTTTTTCATGATGTTCCGTTACTGAAGAACACATTGAATTTAAATTCTAACCAGCTAATATAACTATGGTTCAGTGTTTTAGGGTGGTAAAATATGACTATTTCATAACATGGTAGCCGACGGACGACTTAAGATCGTGGTGGATTTAATCACATTGTTATGTACCTACCATCTCAAGAAGTTCAAGTCCATGATGGGGTTTGGCACTGAGACCACCCTACTGGGGCTAAATAATCATGATTATTATTGTAACTCTATCAGTTTTAAGCTAATGCATGTCTACTTTTTAGCATTTTTAAACATTTAATTTTGTTGGCCAAATGCTTACCAATCTGGCATAATAAAAGAATTCTACTTTTTAAAATATTCACTGAGGGAACCTTATTACTTATTGCCTCATTGGTTTTTTTATTCTTTTTCAGTATTTGTCTTCCACATGCAAAATCTTCAAGAAAGTTGTAGTATCCATCAACATGCTCATACATGGCATTTGGCAATAAATAAAATTGATAAAGAATATTTATTGTAGTTGTGTAAAGGCGGAAATTCATATGGGAATAAATACTCAGAAGATTTTTTTCTCTGCTGTAGTCTCCAGCCGCAGTTTTGTTGAAAGAATTAGTTCGTTTGTTCCCAGATGAAATATCATATTCAAATGCAGCGATTTTATAAAGACAACTAAAAAGCAAATGTTTTTAATATTCTTGGGTTAGAACTTTTCAATAGTCTGTGCCAACTCTTCCTAGCAACTCGCCTAAACAAACGAGGCATCGCATAGAGAGCATATGTTTGTCTATGGTTGGCTTCCAATTATTGTCTATGCAATACTGGCTGTACAATATCGACACGGAGTGATTTTACGCAGCCAGTATTGAACGCACATTATTGCACACCCTGATATTTGAAAGCCATGTACATTAATTATTGGCTGTTCATTATTGGCCGTACATTATCGATACGGACCGATTTTGTACAGGCAATAATTGGCGACCCGGGAATGCACGGCCTGATATTTCAAATCTATGTACATGAATTATCAGTCTGTGCATTATTGGCTGTATAAAATCGGGCCGTGAAATATCGGGTCGTACATTATTGTCTCCCGATTGAACATGTGTTTTTACTTGTAAACAATTTATAAAAACTGAATTGAATTTAATATATAAAAACATTCTAATAATAATTAAATTTTCAGGAAAGCATAGTATATACTTTCTCAAACTATATATAATCCAGCTTTAATTCATAAACATGTCGTCTGACGCCGTATTGTATTTGTGCAATTTTGACGAAAAGACTATTGATTCGAGTAAGGTTATTTACTATATTTTTTTTCGCAATACCAAGGTTAATTCCTTAAAAATACTATTGTACGCTTGATCTTTAAAAAATGAACTTTTATTTACTACGTTTTATTTAATACGTATAACGTATAGCGATTTTCTAATATTTTTTATCACGGTTTCCACGGTTTACTTGTATAGTCCTGGTGTTAGAATAGATTCACTCCTTCTCCCCCGGTTGGCATCTAAACAGGCAAAGGAAAGCGTATCAGAGTAGAAGCATAGAAACGTAACCAGCGCGTCATTTTTCGCGTAACTCAAATTGTGTTTTTTAGGGAGTAGGTATTTATGCTACCACTACCACAAGCTTTAAAAAAATTGTAAAAAATATTTAAAAAGTTAAACTATCTATCTAAGCCCTAAGGAATACTTCATCCACTCTGGATACATTTTTGACAAATCACTCCTGAGATATGAGGTAACATTCCTAAAAAAGGATAATTGGGATATTTTTGATACCAGTCGTAGATTATCCTTTTAATTATTTAATAAAAGCAATTGAGTGAATTCAGAAATTAATTTTTATATGTTGGTTATATGCAACTAAATTTAAATAATATTGTATATTTTAATATATTAAAAATATAATTTCACATGTAAAAAATGAGTGTGAAAGCAATTAATAAAAAAAAAATGTGTAAGGTTTAGGCGAACAGCTATTTATATTAGTAATAAGTTAAATTGCATTGAATGTCCTAGTAAATAAAAATATATCATTGGTTGTAGATGACAAACTCATCCAAAACTTGTGGAACAACACATGGTCTATAGATGACACAGAACTATGCAAGAGGCTGCTATCTTCTGGGCTTGAAACAGAAACTCTTGCATCCGAATTGAAGAGCCTCAACAATGAAGGTGTTACAAATGAGACAGTACTCCAACTGGCCATCAGCGCTTTCCTAACATTTTGTGACCAGAATTGGAATGCACATCCTGAGAAGCTAGACTTGCAGGGCTACTTGGGGACTGACTGGCCTAAAGATGTTGAAGCAACTGAGAAGCTACAAAGAGATTCGGAGCCTATTTATGTCAACATTCTGTTTCCAGAGCTGTTGTATTTATCTAGTCAGATATTTGGTGCTTTGTGTGCTGCTGAACAGAATTTGGTGAGAGCTTTTGAATACTTCATCTGTCAACAAAGCTTTGATTTGTGAATCTTGTGAATGTATTTAACAATTTGAAAAATAATTTCTTATTACAATTAAGATACTATACATTATGAAGCCATGAGGGCACTGGTAGTAACCCAGCTTTCCAATCGGGGGTTGCTGTTTGTTCCGGATTTGAGCTTCTGATGAAGGTTACTTCATGATGATTGGTGGTTGGGTATTTCCTTGTACTCATTTGGCTTTAACTGTACCTAAATACAGTCACCATCTTAAAGTAGTAAAGTCTTTTTGCCAAACTCACAAAAAATTTGAACATGATGGCCTGGCGTGTATGAAACGCTAGCCTATACAGATAAAAAATACCAATGGGTTGCACTCTGGGAGTGGCGGCCAATGGGTTGCACTCTGGGAGTGGCGGTAGAAATGCATAAATGAAAACTTGAACATTAATGTTGTAAACACCAGGAGCAGGCATACATTTTCTCCGTGCGGTAGAAAGAGAGGAGGATATTACTTCCTCTCCTTCGTCTTACGAATTTTCGATCAGGTCACGAGTCCTGACGCGAGTTTAACATTTTTACCCATCCCAAAAAGTGCATAATGCTGCTAAAGAAGTTTTCACTTAAAAAAAAAAAAACTAATAATTGATAATCCAACAGTTTAAAAATTGACACCCTAAAACCACACCCCGTCACCCAGAAACCACACTCCGTTATTTTAAAGAGCTGGGGTGGATGGGGTAGTTCCTGGCAGGGGGAAATGCACAATACACCCCAAGCGGGACATCAGTGCAGGCCTTAACGCCCCCATATTGAATATTGAATAAAATCCAACAATTGGTGAATATGTTTCAGTGGGTCTTATACACATAAATAAGGTATATGTTGTATGAGCTAAACGTGTTGTCTTAACTATTTTGGAAAAGGACAAACATTTATTCATCATGCTTTAACTTAGCCCTATTGGGTTTGGCACAATATGTCCTATCCGTATCATTGAGAAATGCCCTTTGAATTGATATAATAATAAAAAAACTCATTCACTCTCACAGCCCCACTCTAAGTTAAAATTCTGTTGGTCAATAATGATTTATTTCACTTTAAAATGTCTGATTACTTGTGATTAATGAATAAGCCCGATAAAAATAATATTTAAATAATTTTTGCTGCTCTCTAACATTGATATATTTTTCAGCTACACCAGTGGTGGTTCTTTCGGAGTAAAGTAGTTCACCAGCGTACATTGGAAGACACAAGTGCTTCCCTCTACTCAGAGCTAGAACTACTCATGGCAAAGCTGTCCAATGAGGTAGTGGGGCTCAGAAACCCACGGCTGCAGATCCTTCTGTGCTCCGAGATTGCCCAGGCTTTCCTGATATATGGCAGGGTCCAGGGTACCGAAGAGTACTTGATACGAGCTAAAGAGATTGCTGGGCTTAAATTAGAATTGACTGGTATGTATTAAAATTGCAATTTTACATTTGATGATTTTGATCTAGTGCTATCTAGCGCTAATCCCTTGGAAAGGAAAATTGCTCCTGCCGGGAAACGAACCCAGGACCCACTGCGCAGAGGGCAGAGACCTTCCCACTGCCCCAACTGGGTCATCATTACTTTTTAATTTTTTCGCGATCAGCCTTACTTTTAATAACCTTTCTTTTTATAACTTGTATCTTATTATGTATATCTATATTATATTTTGTCGTTGAAAGCTTTGAGTTGTAAGTTAACCTTCACAATTAAATTTAGTCATACTTAAAAATAAAATTAATTTAATTCCTTACTTATACTTTCTTTTTTGTTGGAGTTAAAATGATACCAGGAATCATCAATTTATAGCCTTTTACTCATCAAAATAATTGTTTTATTCCTTACTTGCCCACCTGATGTTTAATTACATTTACTTACAGGTATTCTCGGCAAACGAACAAAGTTTCAGCTGAATGCATTGCCACAGCTTGCTTTATCCAGTGAGTTGGAGGGGAGTATAGACCGACCCTCAGCTGAAGAGAGTCACGGAGCATCTGAGCTCCCTCCGGAGATAGAATTACAAGATGACGTGAGGCTCAACAAGATCCAGTACAACGACAAGATCAGCCAAGCTGAGCTGCCCAGTCTGGAGCAGATATTGTGCCTGCTTACTGTGTAATTAACTGATACTAAGTTTAATTAATTAAGTCCATGCTATATTTTGATGATTAGTATTAATGAGAGGGAAAGTTTATAAACTAACCCCTGACTACTAACAGCAAAATGACTTCCTATGATTTAAAACCAAAAATAATTTCTACTTTACACTATAATGTTTTTGAAATGGAATTTTAGAGCTCTTTTATTCATTTCCATTAAATTTGATTCTTCTTCATAGGGAATATGTTTTTTTGTGAGTTTTTGTTTATTCGGGTGCCGCGAGCTACTGTTGCTACCTTTTTTGCAACATTCTTTTGTTTCTATATTGTTATTCATATGTTATATTAATATATATTTTTTTACCTATCTTAACACTTCTACATCCTATTAATATATTTCGTTATTATCAGTACATGTGTTTGCTACTGTAACAAGAGGTCCGTTTGTTTAGATTATTTCTTACATTTCTCATAAGTTAAGTATTGTTTTTATAACATTATTTTTCAATTTAGATGATTTTATAACTTTAATGAATTTAAAGTGATAAAAAAACATGAGAAATTAAAAATAGCAAAACGCACGCTATTTGCTAAACTGATCCGTGACGTCAGTTTACATATTTTAGATGTCTATGATTGGTTAGCTTTCCTTGACGGCAGCAGGCGGTCAACTTTCCTTGACGGTGATTAGATTGTGCATGTCACAGAAAAACGTCAAAATGGCCGCATTAAAAATTGCTCGAACATGCTTGAATTGTTATGTTTATAAGAAATAAATTTACAAAAAATTAAAATTTATTTTCGGCATAACGTAAATAATAATTTAAAAGCATAATAAATTTGCATATTCTCTATTGTATTTTTAAATTTTTGGTCACTACTTTATAAAATACCAGGCACGCCATTTTGTTTTTTTATTATATTAATATAAATCATAATGGGCGATTAAAGTCAGCTAAGAGGATAGCTGACTTTAATCGCCCCTAACCTCTAAAAGCTACATAAATATTTAACACCATTATTCCATCACTAATAGCTAAAATGGTTTTTCAGTTTTACCCCGTTGATGTAATGGCGGTCTTGCATTCCATTTTCCAACAATACAACTCAACCGACAGATTTAGATATATGTATATACCTTAAAAGACATCCAAAAGATCGAAATTTTCTTTACATATTAGGCAGTACCTACAGAAGGCTCAAGCCCGTGACGAGCTGATGAATGAAGAGCTACATCCATACTTAGAAGCTGTTCTGACGCAGAAGAAGGGAGCCTGGCCCACCAGGGTTGCTGCACTCTTAGTACGATGCAAGCTGGAGTCCAACCACAAGCGGACGGTGGAGCGAGCCATGTTGCAGTGTGAGACTATTGTCAATGACAAGGCTGGCGCTTCACCAACTACCAGGTAAGATAGGATACATAGCTGTGAGTGTGAATACATTATGAATAGAATAGACTAGAATTTCCTTTATTGTACCATTTGTTTTGTTCTGTTATGTAAAGATGTAATAATTAAACGCAAGCAAAGCTTAAAAAACCGACTTCACCGCACCAGCTTTCAAATAATAAAAAAATCATCAAAATCGGCTCACAACGAAAGTTATGAGGAAACTTTTGAAGTCGGGTAAACGAAAACATCGTCGAAGTAGTCCGCAAAATAGACATTATTGACGATATTTCAAGAACTACTTCAATCCAGCACGGTCCATTTACGATTTTAATAAATAAAAAATTGTAACAGGTAACAATGCACATATTTGTGTCAACAAACACTGTGACTTCATATACTACTTCATTTAAATTCATTAATACTTCATTTTCTATGACGTCATTGTTACGTTACACTTTGCTGCTCTCACTAGCACTTCCAGCACTAGCGGAAGATGTAGCCACACTGACGAAATTAAAGTACAATTAGAGTCTTCGCCGTCTGCCCTCAGGTTGTCATACCTATGGGCATCAGGTTTGCAGCCGGCGTGGACTTGGCGCCAACAACTCGCCGATCTGTATGTGTCACTCGGGCTGGTAAAGGCGGCGCTCGAGCAATACTTGCGGCTGGAGCTGTGGGAGGATGTCATCGTGTGCTATACTATACTGCAGCTGCGGCATAAGGTGAGTGCCACTATACTGTCTCTCCCTTACAATGCTCACTTGTCACCCACACTCATCCACGCAACACATATGCACACGAAGATCACTCAAGTATATCTCGATACATGCACACCTTGTATTCATAAGAATCTTCAATTTAAATATTTTCATTCTACAAACCATAACTCGCACAAAAATGGCAACGAACCTCACTCTAGCTAGTATCTAGATATAGAAAATTATATTATACTAGTGACCCGCACTGGCTTCGCGTGTAATTTCTTCCATTGTTGATCGCATCTAATTGTGAATCTAAACCATTTTTGAATCCACCTGAACGCGCACAAAAACATTAATTAAAATCAGTCCAGGTGTTTAGGAGGACATCAGTGTCATACACACCTACAGAAGAATTATTTTTACAAAGAAGATATCAACATAAATAATTAAAAGTGCGAACAGGTTTAATAAAGTGTAAACGCGGCAATTTCAGTGATGTCCACGTCCAATTATTATAGCTGCCGTAAAGGAAAGTCAACCAATCATTATCATCAACAATGAGTGAACTGTGACGTTACGATAAAAAAAAAATTAAACTTGGTCTATATTTTATTCCCATACATATCCCTATAATATTGTCACTCGACCAAAGTTCAATCATTACAATAATACAAATTCAATTTGTTTATTTTACAAAGAGTTTAAAAGGCACGTACTTAAGTTTGTTGCTTGTGAAAGTACACTCACACAATTTCGTTGTAATCTCTTTCAGAGCTGATTAGAAACTTATAGTAAATAGCAGCTATTTGGATTTGGAGTTGATGGTTTGGATTGATTCTGGAGTTTGTAATCAGCTCTGAGGCACCACTTAACATTCTTAGTTTAACTTTTGATTGGTTGATTACAGGCAGCAGAAATAATACAGAAACAGATTGAAGTCAATCCAACGGTCAAACTATACTGCCTGCTAGGAGATGCTACAGGTATTGTTGTGATAGAAAACCAAATTTAATTAAGATCTATAATCATTTTATAGTAAATACAGCTATAATAAAAAAACCAAAACTTACATTTTGCAGTAGAAGCAACCGAATGAAATATCGCCTTCGTTTGTCCTAGTGGCCATGTTCAAGTTTTTTTAACTAGAAATTAACATCAAAATCTATATCTCTAGATATCTTCATCCGATTTTGATTTATGGGACCGACTAGACACTTATTACCCTATTAAACAAAAAAGGCACTTAAATACGCACGACGTAGATATGAGGTATATAACCTGGAAAAATCGGGTAAAAACATTCAATCGAATTTAGAATCTCCTTATTGGAATTCGGTTAAAAAGTACTCAACCATATCGACGTTACTATGCTCTACCTATTCCTGCAGATGACGTGAAATGTTATGAGAAAGCGTGGGAGTTTTCATCTTACAAGAGCAGTCGAGCGCAGCGTCACTGGGGCAACTTCCTCTTCGAACGAAAGAAGTACGAAGAATGCATTCCTCACTTTGAGAAGTCGGTCGAAATCAACTCCATACATGAAGGCGTTTGGTTGAGGCTGGGGTAAGGAATATTACTAAAGCTAATCCGAATTAGTCGCACATAAAACGAATTGTAAACGAAACTGGCAAGAGCTGATAAATACTAGCTTTTTCCCTCCGGTGGGTAGTCGGAAAAAAACACTTGTTCCAACTACCCGCACTGTATTGTCTAGAGTCAGTCGACACAAAACTTACAGTATATAGAGTCAATATAACTTTCGCTACTAATAAGATCATGCAATTATTGATTGAGTGAAGCTAGAACCTACTGAATTATATATAATTATCATTATTTATAATTTAGTAGGTATATTATAATTTATTGTTTTATTTTTAATCTTACATCTTTCTGAATTTTGTTATGTTAAAACACCGACGTCCAACTTTGTTGCGTAATTCCTCTACATCCAAAGGTTGTCTGGAAGAGATAGCTTTTAGCGATAAGACCGCCCATTGTTACACTTATTATGTAAGTAATTATTTTTTATTCTGTTTTGTTACAAATATGGTGTTCAATAAAGAGTTTATCTATCTATCTATCTAGATCTCTAAGTTAACTTTTTGCGTCACACTTTGTCCGTCCGTCCGTCAGAGACATCTGGCGTCTAAACTATACAAGCGAATAACTTCAAGTCAGAAATGACAATTAAAGTAATATCAATTAAAATGTTAAAGGGGTACCCATACATATAAGCGGAAAGCAGAATATTTTTATTTTTGTATTTACCGTTGTGGGGTATCGTTGAAAAGAGCTCTGCAAGTAGAGTATCTTATTTAAACAAAATCTATATTTTTACTTCACATTTAAAGCTGAAACTTACGTATAATATCCGTTATATCCTGTACTTAAACAACCAAATACAGAAACCAAACAATTATTATTTAAAAAAAGTTATAGTATATATATATACCTCAAAAGTTTTTCTTCATTAGGCAAATGTAGGCGCGAGATCTCAGTACGGCGCAAACGACTGAAGACATATATATGTATACTTTAATTTGTTTCCAGTTACGCAGCGCTCGTGACCCAGCAGTGGGAGAAGTCAGCTGTTGCATACCGTCGGTACACTTACCTACAGCCCTCGTCGTTCGAGGCGTGGAATAACCTCGCTAAAGTATACCTTAACCAAGGGGACAGAAACCGCGCCTACCGGGCGCTTATGGAGGCGCTACGGTTCAACTATGACAACTGGAAGGTGAGCGAAATAATCATTAGAGACGAATAGTCTCGCATTACTAATAATACGCAATAGAAAGAGGAGTGCTGAGAGTAGTTAGAGAGTAACCCTTGCAAAATTCCTAGATTAGTCATCATACTATCCTACTAATAATATGATTAATCCGAAGGTTTATGTGTTATTGTTTAAGTATGTTTGTTCCCTCTTCACGCTTTAACGGCTAAACGGTTCATCCAAATCCGTTCAGCCGTTAAAGCGTGAAGAGGGAACAAACATACTTTTTTTTTGGAATTTACACAGCTTATACCTAAGATTAACACATAGGCTACTTTTGACTTGATAATAGTGGACGAAGCCGCGGGGCACGGCTAGTATGAAATAAAAAGGTTGTTTAAAATAGTGACCATTATAAAATTCTCGAGTCTAGACCGGTCTAGTACGTTCTCAATCCTTCGTTGAAACTGAATAATGTTTTGTTAGTAATGCATGAAAGGAAACATAAATAAATTTAGTTTTTGCATACGATTATTATTCGTATTAGACCCGCAGTCATAGCAAAACGCGATAGAAAGAAGATTGTTGAGAACCCTTATGTGACTCCAGAATCAAAAACAACAATCAATATTGACTACTTGAGTCATTCAGAAAGTAAATCTTTATTTCTGGATGCTGTACATTATAAATTATATACCTATTTTAATAAAACGAATGAGTTGCCGGTTGAGAATAGACAATTTTATTGCTTTTATTTAACTAGATGTGCACTATTATCCTAGTACATATTTTACTCACTAGATGGCGTTAGTATAAAGTAAACTAGTATTATTTTGATATTAATAAACATATTTTAACATATTTATGGTTGGTTAGGCTTAAGACAATTTGTTTACGAAGAAAATTGTTGTGTTCAGCATTCTGTGTTCTGGAATAATCTAGTGCCCAACATAATGCAAAATAGATTATAAGCGCAAACTTTTAGCTCCGTGTAAGGTTTAGTGAATCAAATGAAGAGTACCCGGATGACCGAGCTTTGCTCAGCTGAAAACACGGATAAAACGACGTTTTCTAAAATTGAAACCTAGCTAGATCGATTTATCGCCCCCGAAACCTCCTGCATACAAAATTTCATGAATCGTTGGAGCCGTTTCCGAGATTCTTATTACACATATATACAATTGTATATATAGAATTGCTGGTTTAAAGGTTATTGTTGCATGAACCTCATGCAAAAGATATCAAAGTGTCTGTAACACCTCTGTGTCCACTCCGAAATGGTTTTAAATCCTCTGTGATTTTTTACATCAGCGAGAGATAGCAAGCGAGGGAGAATAAGAGTTTATATACTCGTAGCTTAGAACCTCTGGTGAAGCCAGCACATATTTATGATAACCTGGCCACTTTTAACATAACATTAACACTTTCACATTTCACACTAAGTACGATGACTTATGTCGTGGAAACATTCACATCACAGACACAATCACAAGCAGAAACTTAAATTTTCCTTAGGGAAGCTTGGGAAGCGAACACTCACCCAACTTAGCAACCGGGCAGTTTTAATTGTTTCAAACGATCGGAACACTGAACATTTTTCTACGTTCCGCGCAACAATAAGGTATTGTCCATCCCCAGCTGTGGGAGAACGTGATAATGGTGAGCTTGGACACGGGCCACTTCGAGGACGTGATCCGCGGCATCCACCGGCTGCTGGACATCCTGCACAAGTACGAGGACGTGGAGCTGCTGGCCTTGCTGCAGCGCGCCGTGCGCGACGACGTGCCCGACGCCGCCGGGGACGGCGCCGGCAGGTTACTGTTTACTCTTTACTGTTTATGTTTGCCTGGTACTTTATCTATTAACTTACGAACACTTGGAGCTATTGTGCGGGACGTGGGGGGAAGGGCGGACGGCGCCGACAGGTTACTGTTGACTCTTTATGTTTGCCTGGTACTTTATCTATTAACTTACGAACACTTGGAGCTATTGTGCGGGACGTGGGGGGAAGGGCGGACGGCGCCGTCAGGTTACTGTTGACTCTTACTGTTTATGTTTGCCTGGTACTTTATCTATTAACTTACGAACACTTAGAGCTATTGTGCGGGACTAGGGGGGAAGGGCGGACGGCGCCGGCAGGTTACTGTTGACTCTTACTGTTTATGTTTGCCTGGTACTTTATCTATTAACTTACGAACACTTGGAGCTATTGTGCGGGACGTGGGGGGAAAGGCGGACGGCGCCGGCAGGTTACTGTTGACTCTTTACTCTTTATGTTTGCCTGGTACTTTATCTATTAACTTACGAACATTTCCAAGCCGATCGATCTGAAATTTGGTATAATAACGTATTTCGACCTCCTCATCACGAATATCACAACGAAATTTGGCGCCATTTTGAATATGAAAATCGAAGAAGCACCTCTTTTCGTTCGGTGTACATAATCGCGCATTTCTCACCGATTTAGACTATTTTAGCTTTCCCCAGAAGTAGTGTGTGCGTGTGTGTGTGTACAGCGGAGATTAGGAACCGTTTGCAGTCACTTCCACAATTATTCACACCGTACGAAAAGAGGTTCTTCTTCGATTTTCATATTCAAAATGGCGTTCGCGCCAATTTTCGTTGTGATAATTATGATGAGGAGGTCAAAATAAGTTATTATACTAAATTTCAGATCGATCGGCGGTATGCGCTTTTCGGAAGTACACCCGATTTCTGTACTAGCTATTACATTGAGAGCTAGTAGCGAAATCATCTGTTAATGGTAATACCTAATCTGAGGCCCTACTATTATAATCTGTGGCAGGTTACAAAAGCGAGTACTCGAGGTGTTCGGTCGCGTCACCTCGGTACATCAGAACAGGCCGGAGATCTGGCAGTTGTACGCAGACATCAGCCCCACGCATCTGCTCACGGCGCAGCGACTGCTGAAGGCCTACCGAGGGTATACGCAGGTGAGGGGACGAAGGTTTACATACATCCTCAATATCTATAAACTAATATGTTTAGGTACTATGTATATTTATATATATTGAGGTTATACTGTTTAACATAGCGTTAGAATTATGCCACGAAAGTGAAATAATGGCATTTTTGATTTTGTATTAATTTCGCAACCTTGTGTTTCTTCGAGTGTAATTTCGTAATATTATTAACCGTTTATAATAAGTGAACGTGCATGTGTGTAGGCAAATCATACAAAGTTGAAAAACGTGATTTTCGCTTTGACGCACAGGACGAACCTGGCTCTAATGGCTGACGTGCGGAGACGCGGGCGCGGTCAAACCTTAAATAATATTACCACGATTGTGATTCTATCATCTAAATTCTTTATTTATTTTACTAAACGTGTCATAATAGTAACTTGTTATTTTTTCAGAGTGGTAACTGGCCCAACAGTCCCGACACGTGCAAAAAGGTAATCGAGCTAGCGCTATCCCTTCTAGAGCACAGCCTTAAAGCACGCCAAGACTGCGAGGACAAAGATGTGCTTCAAGCGAACTCCGTCCTATCCTCTGCGAGACTCACCGGCCAGGCTGTCTTACGAGCTACAGAGAAACAAGACTGGCCAGAGACGGTGGAGCTAGTTCCCCAGCTTAGGCAGTTATTTGAAGAGCTCACTGAATATATGAAATCGATTATGTATTTGTTGTGTTTTATTTGTGTCTATTTGGCAGGATGTTTCGTTATATTAAAGGCCAAAGAAACGTTTTGTACTTATATAGTAACTTTTGTATTTAACTATATCGTAACCGAAATTGGCGCAAGGAGCGCAGATTTTTAACCTAATAACACTTCTGAGTATTACCGATTTATTGGTTAATCTTTGGTAATGCTAATGAGTAGCAAAGCGAGTCTCTAAGATTACTCAGGTGTTTAGGTATTTGTTAGTCCGATCTTCTGAATCAATCTAGTTTATTACTTCAAATTCTCACGACACATCACGTAGCCCAAAGCCAAAAAAGATTGGTTTAACGATATAGGTACTGTAAACTGTTACATCTTATACTTTAACGACGTGAGTTTCTTTAATTTATAAAAGTTATATACACCGAGTTATATGAGCTTGTAAAATCTTTCGTCTTTTTGTATTTTGATGCAATTGGAAAGAAAATGGAATAACTAAACGCATCAATTGACAATAGTAAGAAATATTCTGTGGTCTGTCTGTCAGTCTGTGTTTGACAATGACAATTGATAATTAATCAAGTGTTGTTGTGAAAAGGGTGTTTTTTGACTTCTTATAATTTTGCGCCAATTATTGAGTAATTATCAATGACTGCATAGACATTACATGTAGCACGATGGCCACAGCAAACGACGAGGAGATTCTAGAAGGTTTTTTGTGCCCAATCTGCAAGGCGGACTTGAAATCGGCGTCCCAACTGACGAGTCACTTCGAGAGCCTCCATCAGGAAGAGCAGGATGTTTTGAGATCTCTGAAGGATATATTTGGGAAAGCGAAGAATATTATTCTGAATAACAACGACTCCGACTTGGTGGAGACGTTTGACAAGGCGTTGAAGGTCAATAATCAGGAGTATTATGACTATGAGGAACAGACGGTGGGAGTTTCCCGGAGCTCCAGCGATTACTTTAAAGCGGTGCGGTCGGCGCGGCTCGAGAGATATGCTACAGAGACTAACAAACTGCTGATCAGGCTAGACAAGCTGGTCTGTAACATGCCAGCAGACCAGAATCAGAGGAAGCAACATGAACGGGAAGTAAGTGTTGTTTTGTTTGGATTACTGTTTTTACAAGGAAATTTGAGAAGTTTCAATTAAATATCTTAACAGTAATTTACCTTTAACTTGACTCCCCTATTACCTGTCTGTTCCTGAATTCATTATGGCTAAAGTATTAAAGAAATAAGGTTCGTTTTTGCTTATTTTAAATAGAAACCAATTACAATAGAGAAAGCTAATAAAAATCTTTTTTTCCTCATACCAGGCAGCTTTATCACTTGAAATTATCTATACAAGACTTATTGTATTATGAGGTACTAGCCGTGGCCTGCAGCTTCGCCCGCTATTATCAAGTTAAAAAGAAGCCTATGTGTTAATCCTAGGTATATTCTATGTACATTCCAAATTTCATCCAAATCTGTTCAGCTGTTAAAGTGTGAAGAGGGAACAAACATACTTACACACAAACTTTCGGATTTATAATATTAGTAGGATAATATCAAATTTACCACACTCATACCATGGGTTTCTACTGGCGAAACTATTCAACATCCATTGTTTGTACTTTGTTGAATCAGAATCAGACCTAACTTAGAGTATGAAAAAGGGAAGAATTAACACCATGTGGTAACTGAAGATGGGAGATCTGTATTTGTTTTGTTGCAGGTTAGCATTCACTGCACTAGATGTTCTTGTAGGTGATGTTGACGGCAGTGGAATCCCATGGTTAGAATACTAATTTATCTTTGCTGTCTAAAGAGATTAATAATGGTTATTTTGCAAATGTCAGATAATTTGATTTATTTTAAAAAATCTATTATTAATTGAATAATCAATGATTTCATTGCTTTTTGTATTTTTTTACAAATAATCTTATTTTTGGTCTAACAAACTAACTTATTCTAAACAAATCTCATTAATTATCAGTTATAAATGAACAGCTGGTCTTCCACTGCTTCTGTAAAAAATGTAAAGGCTGAATTAAAAAATAACTATCAGTATTAAGTGCTTTTAGTGTTGACGAATATACCGACCCTGGTAATATTTATATGTTATTGCTATTATATATATAACTAAATGTGATGTTCCTTATTACATCATCACCTGAGTTCGTTAAGATTCCTCATTTGATATTAAGTATCCTGTGTTACAAATACAAAGACATCTGTGACTTATGGAACATCAAATCATTGTTACTGATATTGTTATGTAAGAAATCAACGACATCAATTATTTTTATGAATAAATAGTCATTCCTGGTGTTTTGCTTCTGGTAACTAAGTTAATAGTAGCAAGTTTTTTCATATAAACCTTGTCCTGTCACGAATTACAAGCAAAACAAGAAAAAACTCAACAGCAGTGGGTATTATGAAATACGTACTAGAAAATGATCTTTAGGTTAAAATTTTAAAATACCGTGTTTATTTTTAAGGTGGTGCCGTGGTTAGATGGGTCGTCAGTAAAGCTGTGTCCAAGCTGTGCTAAAGCATTCAACATCACTCGACGTAAGCACCACTGTCGTCTCTGTGGGTCCATCCTCTGTAACGAATGCTCTGTGTTCCTTGACCTCACTGTAGCCAGTAAGTACATTAAATAAATAAAATAAAATCCATTTATTTCGAACAACAAAGGTTCATACAAATTACAAATTCAGTTATTAGTTAACATTTTAGACCACTGCTTTAGATAACATTAATTTACTAATATAAGAATGAAATATGCCATTACTACATACATGCCTATGATGTGAGTTGTAGGTACCTAATCGTCACTGCTTAATATATCTGTGTATCTAAACAGATATTATTTTCAAGATACGCAAATTAATTACCTACATTTCGAATTTTATAAATTAAAAACCCCAACTTCATACTTCATAATAGTCAACTTATAAGAAATGCTCTAACTAAAACTATTTGAATTGATTTGAATGTTTTGATTGCCAGTTTATTTCTAATGAAATTTAAACATAATTATGACGTATATACAACCCGGTTACATTATCTCGAGACCTGGCGTCGATGACGTCACGTCGCGTCGGCGCTCTGATATGGTGCGCAAAACAAGCATACTCTAGTAGGATATTATTATAAACAATAAGATTTCCAACAAAACAAATATTATGATAATTAATTTAATGTAGGTAATATTATTATAATGATATGATTAAAATGATGAAAAATAATGCATTCCAGCGAGGTCTCGAGATAATGTGACCGGGTTGTATATATTTTTGTAATCTCCTTTTAATTCCCATTCCATATTTTATACAAATAAATATCTTTATCTTCATATTAATACCTACTCAATAGTTTTGGTTAAAAAAATTACTTTACATACTTACAATTTAGCGCCAAAAATCCGCTATTTTGTTTTTTTCATACATCTATCTAAGGACATTTATTAAATAAGGACCGGACCAACTTATTTAAATTGAACTTATTTGAACCTTTGTTGATTTTTTTACGTTTGAGCGAATTGTTATTAATTGAATTCAACCATTTTCAACATATTTTATCAAGTATATTTTACATTATTTTTATTTCTGACATTTTCATAAGTCTCCCTGTGATCACAACCCTGCTAAGTAAGTCTTTTATTTTCAGAAGCAATAGTAGACCCTTCAGCACCACAATGCTCACAGTCTGAGCCAGGGGCTGAAAAAGAGGGGCTCCGTCTGTGCGAGCACTGTTACAATCTCATTGAGCTAAGGAAGCAAGTGCAAGACAGCAGGAACGCCAAGACCGTGATGGTGACTGCATATGAACAGATGCGCAGTTTGATGGAGCAAGCGCGGCCAGCTGTAGCGATGTACGAAAAGGTATTTTGATTGTTTTGGCTCCGCAATCTTTGTGTATTTAACCAGTGCGAAGCAGTTATTATTTTTAAAGTATAATTGAGTATTTCATAAATATAGTCGCAAGTCACAGTCAAAGTCAAGTAAAAGAGTCATGGCCCTTCTAGTCATACCTACATGGTCTTAGTCAAGTCATACCTTAATAAAGTGGTAGAGACCTTTGGAGTTTTGGAGTAAAGCGAAAATCACGGTTTTCAACTTTATATGATTTACACTCATGCACATTCACAAACTATTAATACTTAATAATCCACTATTAATAACACACTAGCTGACACGTCCGGTGTCGTCCGGGTAAATAAAAATATACATATAAACACTTCCACATTCACAGCCCCGCACTTAGTTTAACGTGTATAGTGGGGCCGTAAACACACACCCAAAACCAGAAACACAAATTTCCCGTGGGGAGAAATCTTCTATTACCACTGGGAATTAATTAAGAACATACATTTGTACATATGGTACAAATCTTTGAAATTGGGTGGGATGTGAGCGTGAATGCGTTTAAAAAAAAGCTAAGGCGAGGGCCTGTTTTAGACTAAGTACGATGACTTGTTTCATGGGTGCCGGAAACATTCACGTCACACACACAATCACACCCAGAACCAAAAATTCAAAAAGTGGAGAAAATTGGTTTTCACCGGGAATCGAGCCCGATACCCGCTCCTTTGAAGGCGAACACGCACCCAACCAAGCCTACGGGTAGTTCAAGACTATCAACACAATTGTTTCTTGCTAGATGTGTCAGAGTCTATTCGACGGCGAGACGACGTACAATCTGTTAGATGTGAACGCCATGCGCGGGCGCATCGGCAAGCTCGCCGAGGGCATAGACTTCCTCAGCAAGCAGATCGGTGCGCACCCCGCCGAGCCCGGCTCCAGGCAAGCCAAGCTGCAAGCCAACATCAGGCAAGCCGCCGCCGTCTATATCAAGGTTAGTCGGCGATCTACTAATTATTAATTGAAAGTATTTATTGCCAGAAACCACTAAAATTTTTTCTTATATTCTACAATATAATATAATGTATACCTATATTCATACAATAAAAAAAAAAACAATTAAATTATACAGATAAATAAGATACAGTTACAGTTATAAAATAGTTCCATACTTAGTTATTGACAAAAACAATAGTGGTTGACAATACGAAATAATTAACATTATTAAAAAAACAAAGTCTATGGGCCAATTGCCTATATTTCCTAAAACTAAATCCAACATATGGACCTCGGGTCTTACACTCGGGTCTAACTTCACCTCGTAGCCGTTTTTTAAATAGGCCGGGACAAAATAGGTCTAAAAACAGTGACTTTAAAGTCATACCAAATTGTTAGGTACTTCCCAAGATTAAAAAAATTTTTTCGTACCTGCTTCTAAACGTTTTTTAATGGTACCCACATACACGGGCAGGAAATGGAAACAAAAAATATTTTTCACCTGCACTGGCAGGAAAAAGAAACAAAAAATATTTTTCTCCCCACTTACGTGCATTGCTTTCTTAATATTTATAATAAAATCTTTTTAATTGCCATTTTTTTATAGCTTTACATATTCTCTAAGAATTTGACGTTATTCGCTTGTATGGTTTAGACGCTAAATGCCTCTGAGAGACGGACGGACGGACAAAGTGAACCACCCATGTCAATAAAAAAAAAAAATTATAGTTGACGTATATTGTAGTTGTTTTTGTCGTTCTGAGTAATTTATATTTCGATCTTCATGATGAGTTTATTAAAAATAGTACATGAACTCTGACAGGATGATCTCCTCTCGCTTCGCAAGCTGCCGACCGAGGCGCAGATAGAAGAGGTGCGGCAACAGCGGTACGAGCGGGCGGAGCGACAGATACAGGCGGAGCGGGAGCGGGTCGAGCGCGAGCGCCAGCGGGCAGAGGACGCGGGAACTAGCGGTACGGTCATTTTAACGTCTCCGTTAGCTAGTAAGTAAAACACATTGACGCCATTATGAACATTATGAAAAATCATGTTAACATAAACATATCCTAAATGCTTTTACACACACAGCCGGTACACAGTCGGTAATATTCACATCACACCAGAATTTGTGTTCCCGGGAATACAAATTTTCTCCTTCTGGGAAAAAAAGATGAGTGTGAAGTTTTACTATGTGCACACCGACAACTAATAAGCGAGACTATGATTTTGGTTTGTAATTTTCTCAACAGAACTGAGAAATACAGTCAAGGTAGTCATTTAATGTCTTTTACCCGACTGCGTCAGAAGGAAGGTAATGTTTTTCGAGCGTATGTATGTATGTCTATTTCTTTGGCACGGCCCTACAGCCTAAACGGCCGGACGGTTTTTGACATATGAGGTGTCGTTGAATTCGTCAGAATTGTAGTTGTGACAGGCTATATACATTTTGAAAATGGCGCCCGCGAATTTCAAAAGGGGGGAAAGGGTTTGTTTCAAATTATACCTAATGAAAAGACCATGCATTGTAAATAAATTGTTAATTACTAAAACTAAAATGTTTGTGTACGATCTATTATATGTACCTATGACATTGTATGTTACATTGATATATGTACATATAGTACCTATTACATCTTTATTATTGTATGTTCGAAATGAACAAAGCTGTTGAAACTATTTTATTATGTAAGAACTATATTTGTACACAGTTTTACTATAAATACTATTCTTATTCATGACAAAAATATATGTATCATATCACGTTTATATTACTGTACTAACACAAATTATCAAAAAGCTTACCTATAATAAAAAAATAAAATAAATATCGGGACTAGTTTTTAAAATTTTTGGCACATTAACATACAAATATGATTGGCACACGGGATAAAAGTTTTAGTTATTTTGGTTCTGTTACGCTAAACGAGTATAACTTCTTACGTTCGTCAAGAACGAAATTTACTCACCCAACTCGCTACTACTTTCGTATTTAATAAATAAAAAATCAATTTATTGCCAAAACAAGAACACATTACAAAAGAACACATGACATACCGCTTCAGTCTTAGGTAGGGATAAGGTTAGTCTATTGTGAAAACTAATTTTACCAAAGCCAAGACTGAAACGATCTCATCTATCAGAGTAGTTTAGGGCAATAGGAGAGGGCAATACTCGCAGCACATGCTGAACATGTGCTGCGAGTACTTGCGTATTCTGTTTTCTTAATCCAAATTATCTTTTGCGTTGTACAAGCTAGATAAAGCTCTCTTCTATTTTTCATATTAAGGGTTCCCTTTTTAACTAAATTGCAGTGATATGCTCTCTCCTAGGAATTTTAAAACAGAATCGAGCGCAGGCATTCTGAACTCTTTGGATGACAGCATGCCGATAGTTAAAAGTATTTATTACTCGTGTGTTCCGCAGGCATGGGTAGCCATATGCGTAAAGATGAGGATGACGACAGTCCGTTGTTGGAGCAGATGAACATCATCCGCGGGTACATTCGCGCAGCGCGGGACAATCTGCAGTTTGAGGAGGTACCACCACCATTAGCGACAGTCGCGGACGGCCAGACTGCCGATAGACAACCGACAATATGTTCACTTTCCATCTTTTGTATTTAGAAAAAGAATAATTAAACGCAAGCAAAGCTTAAAAAAAAACCGACTTCACCGCTTTATCTTCGGAACCTTAATCAGATTTAACGTATTTAACACGCATTATTGACAATAACTCAAAAACTAGTAATCAGATCTTGACCAAATTTGAATGGAAAGCACCAGCTTTCAAATAAAAAAATAATCATCATAATCGGCTCACAAAGAAAGAAGTTATGAGGTAACTTTTAAAGTCGGTTAAAAACGAGAACATCATCAATGTAGTCCACAGAATACGCATTATTGAGGATAACTCAAAAATTACTAGTCAGATCTTGATCAAATTTAAATGGGACCAATTGGAAAGCAACATCTATCAAACAAAAAAAATCTAAATCGGTTCACGTGGAACAAAGTAATGAGGTAACACAAAATAAAAAAAAAAGCAGTCGACTTGAGTACCTCCTCCTTTTTTGTGATATCGGTAAAAAAGACAGAAAAAAGGCTTCATAAATACTTGTGTTCCACCGGTAGACCAACCCGATACCCCTGCTTAGGAGGCTAATGCGCACCCAACTAAGTAACGGGTAGCCTGTTTTAGTCATAGTTATGTCATTATAAATTATGAATCAAAACGTTTTTACTCTTTTGTATCTTCTTTTCTCTTTTGTATGTTCATGGAGAAAAAATACGTTTAAATCTTATGCAATTGCTGATGATTGCAATTAAAAAATATTTTTCATGCAATTGATCTATCTATCATATCAGCCCTTACATTAAAGTGACGTACAGAATTTTTAACTACCTACTAAGTTCAAAATCTCTCATCACTCTGAGATATTAGATGTTAAATAATCGTTCTGCAACTGAACTGGATATTTATGTTGTTCACAGGTAGCTATATTAGAGGCGAACTTAAAGGAACTGAAAAAAGAATTCCAGCTACAGAAGCTCTCAAAAATCTAGTCACACCAAAACTTAGATCAATTACTTTGTATATAATTTTGGCGTATCACTTTCATGTAGCATTTTGTACATTTCTCTATTAATTTATCCTGTAATGATTCCGTTAGGTTTACTTTGTACCTTAGTCCTTAATTTATTATAAGAATAAATGAACTCTTACAAATTTAACTAAGTTTTATTTCGCGTTATAGAGTGGAATTGTATATATTGGCAAAAATAAATTAGGAAATATTTTTATATTCTGAAATAATCATGATTTAAAGCGAAATAATGTTGTTATAATTTTCAATAATTAGCAATGATACTATCCCAAAAAAAACTAACTACTTACTTAACTATCTGCAGATAGCCTGAGATCTGTATGACTGAACATGAGGCTTCAAAATTTTTACATACAGCATTTGGTAACGGTTAAACTGACTTCAACTATTTCCGTTTCTTCAACTGTTACTGTTTGACCTACTACGGATGTTAATGGTTGAACTGACTTCAACTTCTCCAGTTGCTTGAAGTGTCCCTCTTTAACTCACTAAGGATGTTAACAGATCGAAACAAATCGGCCCCAAGGTCTTGATGCGAAACGTCTTTGCTAAAAGAACCAGCCTAAGCCTTCGTATGCCTATACCTATAATGACTCGGGCCTAATGTACTGTGCCCCATGCAATAGTCCTATTGCAAAACCTTTAAAACTAAATTTAGATTCGCCAGCCATCTTCGTTCCCAGTATATTCGAAGCTAACGAGGTTCGCCGTTGACGCATACGTTAATGTGTCCTCATCATCATCAGTTCAACAGAGTTGAACTGATTTGTATATGTCACTTGTAATTTCATATAACTTTAATCTGTTGTTAAGATTCAACGAACATCTCCAGCGTCTTCATTAACCTACTATGGATGATTATGTTGAACTTCTTCAGTTTCTTCAACTGTTTTAACTTCTACTGGGAATGTTTAAGGAACTTCTTTAGTTTTATTAACAATTTATAATTGTAACCTACTTTTTAGTGTCCTCAACTGTTTCTGACTTTGACAACTTATAAAAAACTTCTTATTTTTTTTTAACCGTTTCTAACTTAACCCTATTAGAATTGCAGATGTTATGGTTGAATTATATCAGTTTTTGCGATATGTAACTAACCTACTGCAAATGTTTATGGAATGTCTCGAATTCTACCGTTCGTGATATTAACCTACGTATGTTTACGGAACTTGTCCAGTTTATTCAACTGTTTCAACATCTGCGGACGCGTGCATAGCGCATTTTTAATGGCTTCGTCGAGCATCTTGTGCTGGTCGAACGGCGGGATCGGTGTATCCTTCAGATAGAACGTGTGTATTTTCCCCGACGTGTCCCCGACGAACACGTTGTACCCGGACGAGGAGAACTTGATGTAGGTGAGCACGGTGTGCGGCGGGAACCAATGCTGCGCGCATGGCATGTGAATCTTGCGGCGCAGGTCCCACACGGACAGCACGGGCCCGCTCACGGAGATGAGAATGGTGGCGTTGACGGGGCACCACGCGGCGCCGTACACTGCGAACGGACACGCTAGCGTCATGATGACGTCATCCATGCCGTCGCGCCACAGCCGCACCGCGCCGTCCGCGCCGCACGTCACCGACAGCGCGCTGATGAACGGCGAGAACTGGATGTCGTACACGGGCCCCGCGTGCGCGCGGTACACGTCGATGTGCTGGTTGAGGTAGTGCGTGGAGCACTTGTGCACGCAGCCCTCGTCCGTGCCCACGTAGTACACGTGCTTCACGTCCGGGCTCCACCTGATACAGATCGCGGCCGAGAACTGCGTGATCGGCACGTCCGCCTTTAGGCACGTCTTCGCCGTCTCCAGCCCTTTCAGCTTGCCCTCGACCTTCGAGATCCGCATCATCGGTGAGCAGATGAAGTCGTGCGACTTTGTGCTCTTGAATCGGTTAATCCTACCGTCTTGGCACGCCGTCATCACGCACTCGTTCGGCGACGCGTCGATGACGCACCAACTCGTCACCCAGATTGGGTCGAAGCACGGGTTCGTCTCGCGTTTGCTCGTCGCTATGGTCTTGATGAAGTAGGAGGTGACGTCGAGAATGAGCACGTCGCCGTTTGCGAACCCGACCGCCAGCCAGTTGGCGTTCTTCTCGGAGAAGGCGAGGGACGTGACCGGGTGCGCGAACCGGTACTTGCGCTCCGGCACAAGCGGGTTCTTAGAGCACCACACGCAAACGTAGCCGGTGTTATCGCCGCTGTAGCTGAATTTGCCGTGCCCGACCGCCAAAATGTTTTCGTTCTTCGGATTGAAAGATACGCCCATGACCGGACTATTCGCCGTTTCCGAGCATTCGAACGTCCACAGAAGTTTCATGTTATACACATAAACCAAATCTAACGACAGGGGATTTGATTGGATGAGACCGCGGTACGTCTTTTGAGCGATCGTGAATTCTAGAGAAGCGAGGACACGTTCCGTCAGAAGGACGGCATCCAAGAATTGTTGCGATTTGCAAATTTCTTCATAGGTTTTGCCCTCCTTGTTAACCGTTACTTGCGTTTTCTTCTTGCGCAGCAGGTGCGAGGCAGGGGTCTGGTAGAGCACCATATCGTCGGTCTCCTCCTTTGTGCGCTTCATCTCGAGTTGCGCGTACGTGTCGTCCATATCCCACATGGAGGCGAAGGTGGCGGCGTTCTGCTTTTGTGGCCTGACCGCCAGCGTATGTCGACTCTGCGTGATAATACACTTCGTCTGCGTCTCTTGGGCGACCATTTTACGATTCCTGCCCTTGCCAATGGTGATGTAATGATAATAATCATTTTCTTCTTCTACCGCGTTCCCCTCCGGCGTTCCTTTTTCGTAGGAGTAGCTCGGCAAGTCGAAAAGAATAGACGTCTCGGTCTCTTTAAGTATCACGAGTATTTCCGGTGGGTACGACATTGCCGGAAAATTTTGGGCACGTAGAAAGCGGATGGTACGACGTCTATTTCAATGTCTTCCGGCACGTATGTCGCCTCAGTGCTGAATGTGTGATCGATATGGATGTCGTCAAGGCTAATAGTTGTTGCGTACACCTGCATCGCCGTTTCGTGGTGTTGGAAGGGTTTCTTGACTTGTTAATTTTCACGGCCGTTTCTCTCTTTCTGGCCACGAAAGTGGTGTGTTAATAAGTCTTCCATAATCACGTCGACGCCAACGCAGAACTCTCTTATCCATAAAATTAAAGGCGAGCTTCCGACTTTAGGGCTGATCGGGAAAGTTTATACGCGAAGTCGGATGGGCCGACGTCGGAAGAACTGTAGTGCTCTCATCCGAGGAAGAACGAGAAACAGTAAACAAATTTTCTTCCATTCTTAAGTATACTTACTTTCGATGAATGTATGATGATTTATTAAAAATAAAGACTTATAAGTCAATTATTCATATGCATTACAATAGGCCCATAGTACAGTGCCATCCAGAATTTTCAAATGCTGGCAATGCCCTGCGCTCGTCACCCTGATATATTGGATGGTACCTAAGTAATTGTTCTGCAATTGAATATTTGTATTGTTAATTGGTGAACAATGAATTAAATATTTATTTGGCACTATAAACAAGATAAAAATAACATTCAATGGAAAACAAAAACAGCTTACAAAGAAACATAAGAAAGGTGTGATAACAAAATAGTGCATTGCATAAGTATAATACTAGGCGCTGATTTTCAGTCACAACCACAACCCAGAGGTGGCGGAACTTAAAGAATAAAAAACAATATACATACGTTTGCATTTTGGAGAGTGTGCGCAGGTACAACTTTCCCCTCGTACGAAAATCATAGTTTAAATCCACTACTGGCCACTGCGAGTACATCAGTTTGGCTTAGAACACAGAATACTATTATATTACTCCCTTGGCTTAGAATTTCGACGGAGACACAGCTAAAGATAAAATAAAAAAATATTGAAAAATGAGTTAATGTTCAGTGAAATGGTGGCGGGAAGAATAGAGAACATCCGGCTGTCCAAAGGACGGCATATTATTCCACTAGTAAGTTATTTTCTTCTAGTAATTAAAGAAAACTTAGAACATTGTATTTCGAAAATATAAATTGACATTTAAAAAAAATTAAACAGCAACTCATTGATGTCTTTAGCTCCATCCGTTCTGTTATGAGTAGTAGTTTGTAGTCGACTAGTTTCGGACAAATTAGTTGTCCTTTACCAGGATGAGTAAGACGCGCGATACGCGGAGGCGTGCGACTCGGTCCTCGGCGCGTGATTGCACGAGCAGAGCCTATGCTTGATGTCTTCTATGTTTGATAAATATGAAAGAAGGATGTGTTTTTGAATTTTTTATTTTGCTGTATATTGTACTATCTGGGTAATCCATATTACTATTTGTTATTTTTTTTTATTTATTGTTGGAAGATCACAAAACTGGCTACAATGACTAAATCTTACATAAAAAACTTAATTATAATGAAGTGCATCATGTATCCTTCTAGATGTGAACCTAGCTTACATAATAATATATACTATTAGTGTTATATATATTCGCTTATATAATAAAACTTGAGACTTAAAAAAACAAAATTTCAATTTAAAAAGTTATACAAACAACGACAATAATAAATAATAAAAAAGTTCAACAGATATAAATGGAATACAGATGGAGTGTAACAATAGAAAGAAATAGACTAGAGAAAAAAAAAACAAATAAATGGGTTGAGTGACTGCTTATCTGTTGACAAAATACAATTTTTTAAGAATTAATTTAACTGAGGTTAGTGAACCATAATGAAATATGTCAAAGTGTTGCCTGACTGTGTTGTAGGCATCACATATTCGGTAAACAGGGGAGTGCTTGAGCATATTAGTGTAACAATACGGAGGGTTAAACGTGTTTTTATTGAGCTAACGGCTACCTGGTCTAGGAACTCTAAGTGTGATTTTTTCGGTAATTTCAGAGCAATCTACATTTCCATTTAACACTTTTGCGAGCATGATAATGTCTGACACTTTGCGGCGCTTTTCCAACGACAGTGAGTTATAGTGACTAAGCCTGGAATGATAAGAACGAAGTGATTTACACTGTTTGTCCATGTATGTTACATGATACATAAAAGTTATTAAATTGATGTCTTATATTATCTAAGGGTAGGATACGTACGGTAGATAATGTAAATATATTGTACGACCCAGTTACTGACAGGTCTCCGCCCTCTGCGCCGTGGGTCCTGGGTTCGATTCCCGGCAGCAGCACAAATTCCTTCCCAAGGGATATTTGTGCTTCTGGTTCTGGGTGTATTTGTATGTGTGATGTAAATGTTTCCGGCACCCACGATACAAGTCTTTGAACTTAGTGTGGGGTTGTGAGTGTGAATGCGTTTGCGTTCGTTGCGTTTTGTACTATCTAGGTCCATTCCATCTTACTACTGTTTTTGATTTGATATCATTTACGTAAGGGAATTAAAAATCTGTCAATTCGCATAGTAGAAACAGAAAAGTATGTTATCTTCATGGAGTGGTACCAACGCGGCTTGTATGTGTGCACGACCGTACGCACACTATGATAACTGACAGACTGCGGGTGAAGCCAACACGAGCCGGGGCCGCGCCCGCGTACGTCGTCGTCGTTTCGCCGTGTTCGCGCCATTCGCCACGGGCCTTTCTGCTCAGACAGATGTCGCGTGCCGCGTTTCGCCTCGAATTATGTACATCAAACAATCGGACCTATTGTTGAGTTACTTTACGTGTTTATTCAATTTAATAGCTATGTAGGTTTTTGAAGTGAAAACTTCTTTAGGCGCGTTGAACACTTTTTGGGTGAACAAAAATCATGGAACTCGCTTTTTCTTCACAAATACAAAAAAATCTTTTTCAACCGACACATCAAAAAGGAGGTTCTCAATTCGACTGTAGATTTTTTTTGTATGTATATAACGTAAATTGAGTTTAATTACTATTGGAGATATCACTTTCATGTAACGTTTTGTACATTACTATATTTATTTATCCTGTAATTATTCCGTTACGTTTATTTTGTATTTTAGATCTTAATCAATTCAGTCAAAAAAAACTGTTACAATTAAATAATATTTTTATTAGTTAGACGTAATATATTGAATAACGGTTTAAAAAAATATAATTGTAATGTCAAATAATCATGATTTTAAGCTAAATATGCTATACCATTAGAATATTTTATAAATAGCAATTGTACTATCACAGAAAAACTAGCAACTAACTTTAACTACCTGCAGAAATCTAATATCATTACGGCTAAACTTCTCAAGTTATCAACATTTTAACCAACAGCGGTTGGCAATGTTTGAACTGACCAGTTTCTTCAAGATTCGAGGAACATTTCCAGCGTCTTCATTAACCTACTATGGATGATTATGTTGAACTTCTTCAGTTTATTCAACTGTTTTACCATTTACTAGGAATGTTTAACGAACTTCTCCAGTTTCATTAACAATTTATAATTTTAACTTACCAACAGTCGAAGAATCTAAAGAATAGTTTCTTCGACTGTTTTTGACTTTGACAACTGGTGATGTTAAAAACTTCTTGAAACTTCTTTAACGGTTTCTTATTTTACCCTATTAGAATTGCAGAGGTTATGGTTGAATTCCCTCAGTTTTTACGGTATGTAACTTTAACCTACTGCAGATATTTATGGAAACTCGAATTTTACCGTTCGCAAAATTAACCTACGTATGTTTACGGAACTTCTCCAGTTTATTCAACTGTTTCAACATCTGCGGTCGCGTGCATAGCGCATTTTTAACGGCTTCGTCGAGCATCTTGTGCTGGTCGAACGGCGGGATCGGTGTGTCCTTCAGATAGAACGTATATATTTTCCCCGACGTGTCCCCAACGAACACATTGTCACCGGACGAGGAGAACTTGATGTAGGTGAGCACGGTGTGGGGCGAGAACCAATACTGCGCGCATGGCATGTGGATCTTGCGGCGCAGGTCCCACACGGACAGCACGGGCCCGCTCACGGAGATGAGAATGGTGGCGTTGACGGGGCACCACGCGACGCCGTACACCGCGAACGGACACGCTAGCGTCATGATGACGTCATCCATGCCGTCGCGCCACAGCCGCACCGCGCCGTCCGCGCCGCACGTCACCGACAGCGCGCTGATGAACGGCGAGAACTGGATGTCGTACACGGGCCCCGCGTGCGCGCGGTACACGTCGATGTGCTGGTTGAGGTAGTGCGTGGAGCACTTGTGCACGCAGCCCTCGTCCGTGCCCACGTAGTACACGTGCTCCACGTCCGGGCTCCACTTGGTACAGATCGCGGCCGGGTACCTCGTGATCGGCACGTCCGCCTTTAGGCACGTCTTTGCCGTCTCCAGCCCTTTCAGCTTGCCCTCGACCGTCGAAATTCGCATCATTGGCGAGCAGATGAAGTCGTGCGACTTTGTGCTAGTGAACCGGTTAATCCTGCCGTCCTGGCACGCCGTCATCACGCACTCGTTCGGCGACGCGTCGATGACGCACCAGCTCGTCACCCAGATCGGGTCGAAGCACGGGTTCGTCTCACGTTTGCTCTTCGCTATGGTCTTGATGAAGTAGGAGGTGACGTCGAGAATGAGCACGTCGCCGTTTGCGAACCCGACCGCCAGCCAGTTGGCGTTCTTCTCGGAGAAGGCGAGGGACGTGACCGGGTGCGCGAACCGGTACTTGCGCTCCGGCACGAGCGGGTTCTTAGAGCACCACACGCACACGTAGCCGGTGTTATCGCCGCTGTAGCTGAATTTGCCGTGCCCGGACGCCAAAATGTTTTCGTTCTTCGGATTGAAAGTAAGGCCCATGACTGGTCTGTTCGCCGTTTCCGAGCACTCGAACGTCCAAAGAAGTTTCATGGTATACACATAAATCAAATCTAGCGACAGGGGATTGTAATGGATGAGGCCGCGGTACGTCTTTTGAGCGGCCGCGTATTCTAGAGAGGCGAGCACTCGTTCCGTTAGCAGAATGGCATCCAGAAATTGTTGCGTTCTGCATATTTCGTCGTAGGTTTTGCCCTTCCTGAATACCGTTACTTGCTTTTTCTTCTTGCGCAACAGGTGCGAGGCTGCGGTCTGGTAGAGTACCATGTCGTCGACCTCTTCCTTTACGCTCTCCAACTCGCGTTGTGCGTAGGTGTCGTGCATATCCCACATAGAAGCGAAGGCGGCGGCGTTCTTCTTCTGCGGCCTGACAGCCAGCGTATGTCGTGTCTGCGTGACGGCGCCCTTCGTCTGTGTTTCTTGGACAACCATCTTGCGATTCCTGCCTTTTCCGACGGTGATGTACTGATAATAATCATTTTCTTCTTCTACCGCGTTCGCCTCCGACGTCCCTTTCTCGTAGGAGTAGCTCGGCAACTCGAAAAGATAAGACGTCTCGGTCTCTTTAATGATCACGAGTATTTCCGGTGGGTACGATATTGCCGGATAATCTTTGGGCAGGTAGAAAGCGGAGGGTGCGACGTCTAAATCAATGTCTTCCGGCACATATCCCTCCTCGGTGTTGAGTGTGTGATCGATATGGATGTCGTCAAGGCTAATAGTTGTCGCGAACACCTGCATCCCCGTGTCTGTAGTATTGGACAGATTTCGTGACTTGGTAACTTTCACGCCCGTTTCGCTCTTCTGACGCACTTTGGCTTCAAAAGCGGCATGCGTGAATACGTCTTCCATGGTCACGTAATCGGCATTCACGATATTGTCGGGTGTAACGTCGATGCCGTCGCAGAAGACCCTGAAGGTCTGCCTCTTATCCATAAAATTGAAAGCGGGCTTCCGACTCTGGTGATCATCGGGGAAGCTTATCCGCGAAGTCGGCTGGACTGTCGGAAGAACTGTTGTGCTCTCTTCGGAGGAAGAATGAGTAGTATGTAACAGTTTTTCTTCCATATTTATGTACTTTCGATAAATATAAATATAATAATATTTTAGACTTATAATCACGCAAGTTTACGGACATTAGGTAATTCACTGAATTTTCACCAGACTACTTAATTCTGGGAGTTAAAATACATTTACTTATCATATTCATATAATGTAAGTAATGCATTAGATTGAAAAATTAAACACTATTGATGTCTCAGAAAATAAAATAAACATTCCCGTGACATTCCTCAATAAATTTAATGTCATTTGGCCAGAGTTCCTCGCAAAGAAGGTCCAAACCACTGCAATAAGAACTTACAATGTATAGGTACAAAGTATTAGGCAAATATTACAACACCTACAATACAATATTTCTTTATTGAACACCAACAATATTCCGAATGAAGCCGAAACAATTGTCGATTTAGACATCGACAACGCGTAAGTCACGCTAATTCCCGTTTTAATTTTAATTGAATAGTTCAAAATGTGCGTGAGTTTTTATCAAATTACCAATATGGTTAAGTAAAGTGACAATAAAAAACCGGAAATAGTAATTTTTGTACAATGGGTGGCCTTATTGCATTAAGCAATTTCTTACAGGGCTTTGGATGGATAGGATAGTAATAACAGTCATATTTTGCGGTCGGTGGTGTCATAGTAGAAATATATAAGTAAGTTGTCTTCATAGAGTGGTACCAAACGTGGCTTGTATGTGTGCACGGCCGTACGCACGTGCCTCAGCACGCACACTATGACAACAAACAGAACGGCGAAGACGACACGAGCCGGGGTCGCCCCCGCGCTCGTCGTATTCGAGCCATTCGCCACGGGCCTTTCCGCGCAGACGGATGTCGCGTGCCGCGTGCTGAGTTGCGTGCGCGCGTTTATATTTTGTAAACAGATAGGTAAAGTTCATATACCTACTTATAGTGTAACCTTACACTTTACGTGTTTATTCAATTTATGTAGGTTTTTAAAGTGAAAACTTCTATAGGCGCGTTGAGCACTTTTTGGGTGAACAAAAATCATGGAACTCGCGTCATCGTCACCGACGGCCAATATTATTGATTTATTGAAGCCTACTTAGCTATATTAGTTTTCCTTTTAACTTCGTTATATATACTACTACCGTGATTTCTTTTCACATATGCAAAACAATATTTTTTTCAAGATTTTTTTTGACTCTGTCGGCGGCTAATATGCAAATGAAATCGTATCTATTTTACCACCACATTTTATACTATTTTATCGTACCTAACTTGTTGGTTTGTTAAAATATGCATTTTACCTATAGGTACCTTTAAAAGTCGGAGATAGTGACAACCCTGCGTATTCGGCTAGAGTAGGCATTTGAATCTCCTACGGGCCTCGAGTCATCTTACTGATATATTTCTACTATGGTGGTGTTCTCTAATACGGCAAGTTACGCAGCCACGCGGTGCGCTTCAATGTTTTGATGCTCTTCTTTATTGATCGTGCGAAGCGAGACCTCTAAGTTGACTTGGGTGGTTCAACACGTTATCCGCCCGTACGTCCGTCCGTCTATCTCAGAGGCATCTAGCGTCTAAACCATACAAGCGAATAACTTCATCCAAATCCGTCCAGCCCAAACACACAAACTTTCGGATTTATAACTCTACATTTTGTCGCTACATTTTGCCTAACAGAGAAAAAGTGTTGAGGTTAATTGCTTATAACTTTTTAAATAATGACAGTTTGCTTTGATGTTGAAGTACAGGAATAATAAGTATTTTTATCAAATCAAATGAAATCGTTTATTTGCCTTATTTTAATGTAAGTAGTGCCACAATATATTCAACAGCAAGAAGACGTGCATGTCTATTTCTACTACCTAAGTTATCTAGTCTAATTTAGTCTAAAAAGTACCTAAGCTCTCATAAAACATATAATGTGTTATGGCAGCTATCCTTGAACAAAATTTTTGCGAATCGGGCAGTGGAGTCGTTAACTTTTATGAATCTCCTTGGGGCTCATGTAAATAAACGATTATGATTTTGAATACATTCTAGGGCATCTTTAATACCACCTTCAACCACATTATTTCTTACCAAAAGTTATAGAGGTGAAGTTTTAAATTTTTTCATATTCTACAGTTTCAATATTTTTCTACAGTTTCAATAATAAGATTGTGGTTTTATTTCGTATTTCCCTTTCTTCTCACTACAACAAAATAAATGTAGGTGTTCTACAGGTGAAGTGCGTACAAAAAGGGTTCTGCCAAGCATAGCGCACCACACGCGGTTGTGCTTTGCTAAGCATGGTTCCGCTGTGGAACAAATATATACGACTTAGGGTTTACTGTTGGCTGCCTTCTAATCACACTGGTGGTCGAGGGTGGTAAACACGCTACTTATGCCTGAAACTAGAGTGGGTAACAACTTGCTCTTTACGTTGATACGTTTAGATTATTCCAGTTACTTGATTGCTTCGTTTTATTCTGAGAGAATGTTTTGTATTAGTTTGATATCACTTTGAACTCGGATGACGCCCGCACGCAATCGTGGAAATATATGAAAATCGTTTAATCTATAACAGATCGCATCTCCTCCATATAAGACAAATATAGGTGATCTTTATTAGGAAAATAAATAACGTTACATCACAGCGGCATTATTAGAATTATTTTTTTGTGCGTGTGTCTGTGAATGTTTGTTACCACGATGAAATTTTGAATGTAGATAGTTTAGGTTCCGGAATAAGCAACATAAGCAACACTTTTTAATTTAATTAACACGGGCAAAACCGCGGGGCACGGCTAGTAATTTATATAGGTTACCAATCCATTCATGCGCCTTAGCCAGGTTTGAAAGAGCATGTTTATGAGGTCATAATTAAGATATATGTATTTGCAAGACTTCAATTTCCCACTATTTCAAATCTCTTTAAAATCGGCGGCTTTGCATATTATGTCCTAAGACAATTAAACGCTTAAAAAAAACGACTTTACCGCTTTATTTTCGAAACCTTGATCAGATTTAATGTATTAAACAAGCATTATTAAGCTCTCTCTATTGCTCAATCTCATTATTGACGATAACTCAAAAACGAGTAATCAGATCTCGATCAAATTTCAAAAAAATAATCATCAAAATCGGCTCACAACGAAAGAAGTTATGAGGTAACTTTTGAAGTCGGTTAAAAATGAAATGGTACAACATGGAAATTACCAGATTTCAAATAAAAAAATACTCAATAAAATCGGCTCACAACGAAAGAAGTTATGAGGTAACACACATAAAAAAACGTCCTCCTTTTTTATGTCGGTTAAAAATAGAAACAAGCATAATGCATCTTCAATTCCCATCAGGTGAGATGGTGGTCAAATGCTTGATTATTTCATAAAAAAATCAGAAGTTGCATTGTATGCTGCTCCGGGATCAGAAGTTGCATTGTATGCTGCTATGTTATTATAGGACATATGGTCATATACCTATGATGATAAGAGTTTTTTTTGCAAAAAAAGCAGGCAAATGTCTTCTATGTTAAATCTCTTTTAACATTGGCAGAATTATATTATAATGTCCAAAGATTGCCGCTATTTTTTATAGCTATTGCAATATTCGCGGCCAATCAATCAATTCAAATAGATTATTCACATGTGCCCTAAAGAGGCACTCATGTAAAATAATGACTCTATTGCCAGATTCGCAAATTTGCAGCTATCTCGATGCCATACGACCAAAGCATACGACACAATGCATTTTAGCGCAAAATTTAACAGTGAGCGCATCTGTATTTTGCACTAGACTGCACACTGGAACAATCTAAACGCTTAGCTCGCAAAAGGCGAGTTTATCCACCTCGTGCCGTGTTTAGCGAGGCGTGACGAGCTGTCTCCGGCAGACTACAGACTGTTAGGATCTGTTAGAAGCGCGCGTGCCAGCTGCGCCGCTGGCTGCACCTGCTCCGGTGTCCACTGCACTGGAACGAGCTAAAGTTACCTACTTAGCAATGAAGAGCATCTTCAGGAGATTCAGAGATAGTGAGTTGTTTGTTTTATTTTTTTAATTTATATTAACGCCTTTTTGATGCCATAATTTAATTTGGTACGTGTTTAATGTAAAAAATATTAAAGCAAATGGATTTTGAATAATTTTCTCCATTATTATATATTACACTATTATGTATATGTTATAATTTGCAACTCTGATGACAATAGGTACTTCTTGTGGGTCCATCCATGGATCATAATAGTCAATATGCCACTATATCTATTTGCTGCTTAGGGTCTATTTGACTATTTGGTCTGCTTTTAACCGACTTCAAAAAAGGAGGAGGTTGTGTTTTCGTAGTATAATTTTCTTTTTTAAGGGGTTCCATACCTTAAAAAGGTGAAAAGAAAAAGAAACCTTAATGGCATAGACCTTAAGTTGACGAGTAAAAATATGTATATGAGTTTTTGACCAAACTTCCTCTGCGACCAAAACAGGACATTCACAATTAAATATATTTTTTTGTGCTAATGCCACTACAAACTTAACAACAAAAAATATTTAACTAGTAGGGAAAATCGCATCAAAATCCTTTGCGTGGATAAGGATGAGCTAGCGGATCCACAGACAGACAGACGCGGAAAGTAACTTAGTTTTACACTATGTAGAGAAGTGATAAATTTTTTCATGCAACAGTGAAGCAAAATCAAAATATATTTATTTGTCAGAGTATGGTCATAAATACCCTTTCCACCCTTATCGGTGTACAAATATTTTAAAGTAGGAATCAAATTAGTGACATTTCAAATAATAATATTGATAAGGATATTTATTGAACATTTATACAATAATTAAACGCAAGCAAAGCTTAAAAGAACCGACTTCACCGCTTTATCTTCGGAACCTTGATCAGATTTAATGTATTAAACGCGCATTATTGACTATAACTCAAAAACTAGAAATCAAATCTTGATCAAATTTCAATGGGACCACATGAAAAGCACCAGCTATCAAATAAAAAAAGAATCATCAAAATCGGCTCACAACGAAAGAAGTTATGAGGTAACTTTTGAAGTCGGGTAAACGAGAACCTCGTCAAAGAAGTCCACAAAATAATATATAAACGATATTTCAAGAACTAAATGGGACCAGTTAGAAAGCAACACCTTTCAACTAAAAAAAAAAAAATTGAAATCGGCTCACGTGGAGAGAAGTTATGAGGTAACAGATAAAAAAAAATACAGTCGACTTGAGTACCTCCTCCTTTTTTGGGAAGTCGGTAATAATAAGTCAAAACATGAATGATAAATACGACATAGGTAACCGGAGAATTTAATATCAGAGCGTTTGCCTTGATGAACTCGGGCCTTGAACGTAATACTAACAGAGTAAAAATAAATTCCACTATGATACTAATCACCATCTGACCTACTCTATCTATAAAGAACAAACAAATAAATACGTACATTCACACCCACAGCCCCACAATAAGTTTGACAAAAACTTGTCACATATACTCATACTTACAATCAGAAGCACAATTAAGGGATAACTATTTGTGCTAACACTGCAACAATATATTTGATTTTCTATCTTTCGCTTATCTGTAGGGATTTAGGTTTGGAAGGACAGCAGTGAAAGGAATGCAGTCTGCATTGCATTATGCAAGGATTTTTTTACAGATATCTACGTTTCCTTTCCATAAGGTAGTAACAGAAAACCGCTAGTTCTTTTTTTATTCAAGGTAGGCTAACTTTTGATCACCATCTCACCTGAATATGGCTATAATCGACGTTGTCTAGAAGATACCTATTCACTCACAACTTGAATGTCTCTATACTGTACTTAACAGGAAACACGGACTCAGACAAGAAGTTTTATTCCATTGCGGTTCGCACAATTAAAGTGGAAGCAAACGCTTCGTCCGCATTCGTTCTTATAGGTCTTGAAACTTTCTCTCTTGATCATACTTATTTACTATCTACTTTAACAAACTACACACAATCCTACTAATATTATAAATCCAAATGTTTGTATGTAAGTGTGTAGGTATGTTTGTTCCATCTTCACGCTTTAACGGCTGAACGGATTTGGATGAAATTTGGAATGTAACTAGTTTTTTTTTTATGTTTGATAGGCTAGCATTTGACCACTATCTCACCTGATGGAAAGCGATGATGTGGCCGAAGATGTAGCATGCCTGCCTAGAAGATACCTGGGTCAAAATCACCAAGGTGGCAAATTCCAAATTCTGTTTTACGATGAATTTACCTAGCAGCTATTACTTTGATGATCAGCCTAAATGATCACTAAACTTATGTTTTAACAATATTTACGTTGGCAGAGCACAGAATTGATTACTACTCTTGTAATTTTATTTTTAAAGAGAGCTATCGTTGAAAATAATCATTCCGGGAACGTTTTTGTGAGGCTTATAATAACATTAAAATATAACATAAGTATTTATTTTTTACCTTTTTCAATAGCGGATATATGTTATTTATAAATTAAAATTAAAAAAATGTAATGAATTTGCCTATAAAGATGTTAAAAAGCAAAATATAGTGCAAATGGAGCTTTTATGACTATTTTTTTGTCTAAATTATCTAAATATGAGAAATATCGCTGTCTTATATATAAATTAACATGCTATAGGTATAAGGAGTTAGCCTTATATTAATATTATCAGGGCTTTTTTTTAAATATCTAAAATAACAATGTATTATCTGTGATTTTAGTGACGGTCCCGGAAATGATGAGTTTTCGCCAAATGATACGTGTGTTCCTTAAATCACGATATAGATACAATTGAGGTTTATAAAATCATATAAGCAATGTTTTTATACGTCGTACTTACTTATTCATTTTGGCATAAGGTCCTTAATTAACAAAAACGTAACTTAAATCACTTTACAGTCTTTTAATTGCTGTACACAGCCGATTTGAAATTTTTAATAATCATATTAAACTTTTATTATGATGGTAATAATCAAACCATCTAAACATTATAGTTATTGTTTTGTAGTTAATATTAAATAAACTTTACTTCAAAAACATGAACACCTAATCATAATAATTGAACACAAGAATATAATATTATATAAAAAGAAACAAACTTTAGATTTTTTCATAAACATCAATATCAGTCTGAAAGTAATAATACTCTCTATTATTTTCTTTTCGAGCAATGGCGTTGGAATAATACTTATTATTTGCTCATTGTCGCAAGTAATCCGAACTATTTTTTTAAACTTGCTTTTTCGGACGTTTTTTATTTTGTTCAGCCACATGAGACTCCATATTGCTAAAAAATATTAAACATATATTAAAAAATATGTTAGCACAACATACACTAAACTAATTAACCAATAGTTATAATAATAGGGTGCGTTTATTTGAAAAAGTCATTTCAGGAACGCTCCGTAAAGTCCGGGAACGGTCCCGTAATGACCGATCCCGAAATGACTTTTTTAAATTATTGCGCCCTTTTTAGACGGCAGCCATCTTCGACTTTATGTTCGGCTTTGTTATTGTAAAATATTTAATGTTAGTATTTGCTATAATACACTAAAATACTTATTTTTCAATATTCCAAGTTGAAAAACGCATTCCCGGTATGATGACGTATTGATGTACGCTCTATAAATAATGAATTGAAAGACACTTACCACTTATTTTCAATTGTTTTTGGTGAAAACTCTCTCGACAACCGTTTGTTTACATCGTTCACATCACTGTACCGTAGACAAGTAAAGGTTGCGTTAAAAAATTGATTTTTTACTGAGAATCAAAATTGCGTTCACTAAAATGACGCTTACATTGCCGGACACAATATTTTGACTTGTTTTTCTTTTATTCCTTTTCTTTCTTTAATAATAACAATAAGTAATTGATATAAGATAAAATTGTAGGCCATTAAGTAAGAAAATCTTTTCACTTTATTTTATTTTATCCATGTTTCCAAAGTTAATTTCTGAAGATTGCTACATAGGACGCGTTCTCGAAATGATTTTTTGTAGTTATTTCTTCAAATAATAATGAATGTGCTTTACTTTTTCAGTATAAAATATCATGTACAGTTAATATGAACAGAGTTTAGTAATATTTACAATAACGATTTGCTTAAATAAACTAAATTTAGACATTTATTTGCTGGCAAAGCTAATTCTCCACCTTGGTGATTTTGACCCACCTATTCACTCTTGGCTTGAAGACTGCCAGATTATACCGCTCAGGAAACAATGACGCGGGCAATGAGTTCCACTCCCTCGCAGTACGGATGATAAACGTAGAAGCGAAACGCTTCGAGCGACCTGGAGGTATGTCAACCATGAATGGATGACGTTTGACTGTTTGTCTTGTTGTTAGATGGTAAAATGGGCTTGGGGGAATTAACTCGTATAATTCCTGCGCACACTATATTATGGATTAACTAATAGGCTACTTTTTAACTTGATAATAGCGGGCGAAGCCGCGGGGCACGGCTAGTAAAACATATAAACCTTATTCATACCGTCCGTTCACTTACACTAACGTTCCTTATTTCGAAAAGCCGGTTACGAGCTTCAAAAGCAGTAAAAAAGAGATAAATTGTGTAATAGCGGTTAATTGTGTTTACAACATTTAATTTTATTAACCTATAAAAATATATTCTTCAGTGTAATACCTACCATCTGTTATTAATATATCTGTTTTAAATACGGACACATTGTTTCCTATAATATTTTATTAGTGATTTTTAATTACTTGATATTATACATATGTATACATTTTTATATTTTTATTGTTTTAGACCCGCCACCTCTTGGTTGCGACTGAAAATCAGCGCCTAGTGTTACACTTGGCAAAAATGCTGAGTCACGATCCTTTTGGCAATTTTTTTTTTTGTTATGTTTAATTACCTTTGTAAGCTTGTAAGTTGTCTATTTCATGTTTGTTTATCTTGTCCTTAGAGCCAAATAAATATATTAAATATAAACATAACATAAACAAAAGAAAGAAGAAGAAAAGAAGAGAAGATAGCTCATAGCTCTTCGCGGAAGAGCCTATTGCCAATAGCGTGCATTGGCTATTTTCTGTTCATTTTTATCTCTTTTTATAATAATAAAACTAAATAAAATATATGTATACATAAACATAACGCTTTCACACCCACAGCCCACACTAAGTTCGATGACTTGTGTCGAGTGTGCCGTAAACATTCACATCACACACACAATCACAACCAGAACCAGAAACACTTATTTTCCTTAGTGAGAAAACTTGTGTTCTCCGGCAGAAATCGAACCCGATACCCTGTGCTTAGAAGGCGAAAGCTCACCCAACTAAGCCAGCGGGCAGTTTGAACGCAGTTCTAACATACTGTTAGATAAAAACATATACATTATATATATCATCGTCCATTGCGATGGTTCATATAGATTGTATTGAAAATTTATTCAATATTAAAGCATCTTCGCTCTCTATATATAGTAAGCATATAAGATATATAATTGATCGAGCGAAGCGAGATCTCTTAGTTGACTTGGTCGTTCAGCACTTTGTCCGTCCGTCCGTCCGTCCGTCTGTCAGAGGCAGACTAGCGTCTAAACCACATAAGATAAGATAAGATAATTCTTTATTGGCTAAAACTGTAGTGTTAGTATTTGCGAGTTCTTATTGCAGGTAATGTTATTACAGTTGACCCATCTCGGGCGTCCAATGTCAAAAAATATGATTATACAAGCCATACAAATTTTCATTATTTAGATTATAGATATTTGGAATTTATGGTGAATAAGATACAATAATTATAATTAGTTTGTGAAATATAAAGAACACTACAAAAATGTCAGAGATATTAAATTCATGCTATGTCAAAAAACTTTTAAGGAAATATTCTTTCAAACTATAGAAAACATTTTCAGTCAACCAATTTTTTAAAGCAGATTTAAACATATTCATAGGAAGTTCTTTAATTCTCTTAGGAAGGTGGTTATAGACCTTTATGCTAGACACATAGGTACTCTTCTCAAAGATCTTACACTGTATAAATGGAAGATGTAAGTCATTGTAACACCTCATTTGAGTACTTCTTACACGCACATCAGACTTCGTTTTAAAAATATATCTATTATTCCTGACGTTCCATAAGCATTCGAATGACTTCAAATTCTCATAGAATATGAAAAACTACGGCCCACAGCCAGAAATGACATTTAAAATTATATAAATGAAAATATTAAGGGGGGTATTACATTTATTACATACATTGAAGTGGGGAGCAAAATATTTTTTATTATTTTATATACCCTTGTATATTGTTGTATCGTTGAAAAGGGATTGACAAGTAGAGGTATATTTGGTAGGCCATCAAAGTCACTGTTTTTAGACCTATTTGTCCCGGTGTCTCTCTTAAAAACGGCTATACACTGAACGCTGGAACTTACGTATAATATCCGTTATATCATAGTAGAAATATGGTTATATCCTGTACTTGCACATCAAATACAGAAAACAAACTATTATTATATAGAAAAAAAAAGTTATAAACGGGTAACCTCAAAAGATTTTCTCTATGACGCAAAATGTAGGCGCGAGATCTCAGTTCGGCGCGAACGTCTAGTCTAAATAGCGTAGGCACCCGAGAGGCGGTAGATAAATGTACTTACTTCGATCTCACGGTGCGTAAATTAACTCTTGTCGTCACGGTTAGTTCCCATTACGTCCAAAGTAACTTGTCCAATGCAAAAGGTACACGATGGTTAAAACGTATATAGTACTTGCGATCCGCCCCGGCTTCGCCCGGGTGTGATAAATGAAGAACCGCTCGACTGATTTTGTGCAAACTTCACATAAACCATCTACTAAATAGTCCGAACAAACCCTAAAAATTTGGTTTGGATAGGTGAGCCCGTTTTTGAGTTATAAAATTACAACGAAAAGTGGCATTGATTTTTATATATACATAGATAGATAGAAGATATAGATATATTGTAACTACCAAAGGACTCAATTCAGCACATTGTCCGTCTCTCAGAGGCATCTAGCGTCTAAGCCAGACAAGCGAATGACTTCAAAAGTTCAAACTCGCATAGAAAATGTTAAGCTTTGACCCAAAGCCAAAAATGACAATAAAAATTATATAAATAAAAATATTAAGAGGGCACCCGAACCAGTTAGTGGGAAGCCAATTTTTCTATTCTTGTGGTGTTTCATTGAGAATAACAATTTGGTAGACTTATTTTGTCCCGGTTCTAACACGATTATAAGACTGAAACTTGCATATAATATCCTTCATGTAATTAAATAAATATTAAGAAAAAGTTTTTAGCTATTTAACCTATAGCTATTTAACTGCTAAGCGCCGCTATATGGTTGACGTTTTCCATTTTCTTTTCCAATGAGACTTCATTCTATTTTCTTCGACTTCACAAAAAAGTAGGAAGTACTCAAGTCGACTATATTTTGTTTTTTTTTATATATATATATTTTATGTTTGTTACCTTATATCTTCGCTCCACGTGAACCAATTATGTAAAAAATTTTTTGTTTGGTAGATGTTGCTTTCCAATTGATCCATGATCTGATCAGTAGTTCTTGAAATATCTTCAATAATGCGTGTTTAGTACATCTAATCTGATCAAAGTTCTGAAGATGAAGCGGTGAAGTCGGTTTTTTTAAGCTTTGCTTGCGTTTAATTATTTATTACTAGAAACGGGACTAAGCCAAATCAATATTATTACCAATCTCTTATTTATCGTAGAAGTTATAAGCTCTCGACAATACGGATATATATATCCTGTAGCATCTGACTTTAACTTATAAGTTAAGCTATCTACGGGCCAATTGCCTATATTTCCTAAAACTAAACTAAAACTATGTACAGCAAAGAACTAAGTTGCCTACAAGACATCGAGCTTATAGGTAACTCAAGTGCTCAAGAGACCTCGCTTTACTGGGTCAATTACGTTCCACGACCCAATCATGGTTGCCGTAAATAAAAGTTGACCGATCATTGACATCATAAATCTGAATTCTGTCACCACGAATCAGTCTAGTCAAAAGCGTGCGTTTTGTGCTATATTGAATTATTTACTTAAACATTTTTATCACTTTTTATTCATTGAAATTCATTATTAAAAAGCATTTAAATAAGAAAATTATTTTATACGTGTTTTTTTATTTGTGTTTTTTACGTGTAGGTACTATTAGTTATATCTAAGAAGAATAAAAAAATTACTTGACCTATATTTAAATCTCGTGCATATTTCCTATTATGATTTATATAATATTTAATTATTAAAATTAAATATTAATAAAATGGACAAGTCATAAAAATTTAATTTCAGCTACCTATCCTTTAAGTATAATCGCACTCTACAGAATTAGTTGAATTTTAAATTAATAATCGGTTTTGGGTCAACATTTTACATTAAAAAAAATACAGTCGACTTGAGTACCTCCTCCTTTTTTGGGAAGTCAGTAAAATATAAAAATTTATTCATTCTGTTTTCGAGCTATTGATACGTCATAAGGACGGACAGACAGCAGCGTGAAAACGACAGATCTCCATTTTTCTCTTTGGGTACCAAGCCCTAAAAATGTAAAATAACGGTTGGAATGGACCACGTCCGTAGGAGGATACCCCTTAAGTCTGACTCCCTACACGTGGTCCCCGGGTGGTGCTAATCAGGTGACATTTGAGAGGTGGTAGAGCATTTTGTGAGTTGCTCGCCTGGCTTGCTACCAAAGTAGCTTACCACCATCAAGTTGAAAGTCTGTCGCCAAGCCAAATACGGTGTTCCGGCAGTTATCTTTGAGAGCCTGCGTATTCCAGGTCTAGTGTGTTTACCAGCTTCGATCACATCGTCACTTACCATCAGGTGAGATAGTGGGCAAACACTAGCCTGTCACAAATAAAAAAAAAAAAAAAAAAAATTAAGAAAGAATGCAAGATCGTGCCACGGACATTAAAAACAAACGCAATTTTGAAATTCCTTTGGGTCGTCACCGTGTCAGGGTACAAGACGAGTGACCACGGGGCCCGGGGTCCACAGGCCGGCGCAGGCGCAGGTCACGGGGTCGCGCGCGCAGACGCGCTCCGCCCTCTTAATTACCGCGCCCCACGCAAATAAATAATTTTTATCCACCGCGCCGAGATCACGCTCCTTCTTGACCTTAAATTTATTCCATGTAAAGGTAGATTTATGATCTTTGCGTCAAACGTCAGTAGCTTGAAGTTGAAACATTTGTGTGACATAGCTGAAATGGGAATTGCTGACTTTGTACTAGAAGTAGAATTAGTAACTTGAAGTTACCGGGCATATTTTATAAATAATTTTTAATTTGTTTTAACTGCGCTCCTACCTATACGCGATATTGGCAGAATTATGGTGCGACAGCCCTAAAGTCGCCATTTAAAGAAGAAGTTGAAGTTGAAGTTAGTATTTTCATCCTAATTCCTTTTGGTTTGGGTCACATCTTTAAAATCTTTACATATTTGAAGTTATTCGCGTAAATGGTTTAGGTGTTTTACCCAAAAACGTAGGTTTGTTTCCTATCTCGATGGTTTTACCTAAGTGCATCTGACAGACAAAGCGCCTACCAAAGCAACTCAGAGGGGGTTTTGCCGCGAAAGTAAAAAAATGGCGTTGTTGATTTTGTATAATTTTCCAAAATCCTACCTAATCGTACCTAATAATGGTGGATTATTAACCGTTAATACTTAATAAACGTGCATAAGTGTAGGCAAATGATACCAAATTGAAAAACGTGGTTTTCACCTTCGCTCCGAAACTCCAATAGAAGATCTAGTCAAGTTTCTACCACTTTACTAGGGCATGACTTGACTATGACTGGACCTAGACTCTTTTACTTGACTTTGACTTGTGACTAGGACTTTTAATCCTACTAATATTATAAATAGACGATAGCACCGTTGTCGAAAGATATATATCCAATGCACGAGCTGGAGAGGTACAAGTCCAGTCACAAAGAGAGGCTATGATTGGACGATTGAACTCGAGCTTGACGGCCGTATCCCAATGGGGTGATGCCAATTTGGTTCGATTCAATGCGTCCAAAACACAGGCGTGTCTCTTCTCCGCCAAACGGAGACCTTTTCACCTGTCTCCAACTTTTCAAGATGTGCCAATACCGGTAGCTAACAAGCTTGAGCTACTTGGCGTTACCTTAACGTCGAATTTCAACTTTGGTACTTACATCGAAGCCAGAGCTCAACTGGCTGCTAAGAAGCTGGGTATCCTTGCTAAGGTCAGGCAGTACTTCACACCGGCGCAGCTTCTAATTTTATATCAAGCTCAAGTCCGATCGTGTATGGAGTACTGCGGCCACCTTTGGGATGGATCCGCTAAGTACCAGCTAGAAGCTCTTGAGTCTATTGACCGGCGAGCCAAAAGACTCATTGGCGATAGTAAGCTAGTAGAGTCAAAACTGCAAAGTCTTGGTCACCGACGTAAGGTAGCCAGCCTATCGGTATTCTATCGCTTACATTTTGGAGAGTGTGCTCAGGAATTACATGATATAATTCCTCCATGCCCTTTTTACCATCAAACAACAAGACAAACTGTCAAACGTCATTCATTTATGGTTGACATACCTCCAGTTCGCTCGAAGCGTTTTGCTTCTACGTTCATCATCCGTACAGCGAAGGAGTGGAACTCATTGCCTGCATCTTTGTTTCCTGAACGGTATAATCTGGGTGTCTTCAAGTCTAGAGTGAATAGGTACCTTCTAGGCAAGCATGTTCCATCTTTGGCCGCATCGTCACTTTCCATCAGGTGAGATAGCGGACAAATGCTTGCCTATCATGTATAAAAAAAAAAAAAAAAAAAAAACCGAAAGTTTGTGTGTAAGTGTGTAAGTCGGTTTGTTCCCTCTTCACGCTTTAACGGCTAAACGGATTTGGATGAAATTGGAATGTACATAGATTATACCTAGGATTAACACATAGGCTACTTTTAACTTGATAATAGCGGGCGAAGCCGCGGGGCACGGCTAGTATGAAATACATTTGAAGTATATTATTACTTGACACTGGCTAAATGCACAATATAGCGAAGCCAAAATTATAAGAAAAAAATATAAAAAATCTCAGACCTTGCTTTGGCAAAAAGGTCCGCGGCGCTAGAAATAGCTATTTATCGGATTTTCGGGAAATCCATTCCAACTATTTAGTAGTAGATGTCTGTTGAACTAAGTAATTTACTTAATGTCCTATTTCACTGTAGAACAACGAACGAAGAGTAATCACAATGTAGTACCTAAATAAAACGTTAAATTATAAGTTTGATGTTCTTTTTCTTATATAATGTTTAGTACCTGGATGGCCGAGCTTTGTTTGTTTTTTTTTTATTTAAACTACTTCTAAAAATGAAACCTAGCTGGATCGATGTATTTCCCCCGAAACCCCCTGCATACAACATTTTATGAAAATCGTTGGAGCCGTTTCCGAGATTCATATTATATATACATATACAAGAAATGCTTGTTTAGGTATTAGATGAAACGAGGATAATGTATCCGTTATAGACATGATTGCGAAATTTTTAAAACCAATATAATATTTTGGTATGTATTATTCCAAATCAAGTTGGACCAGACTTATCAGAGGAAACTTATATAATTATAATCTTCAATATATATGATATATAAAAACAAACAAAAATAGAATTACTAGTCACAGATTCCAAACTAGATGGAAGGGATACTTTGTAACGAATAATATTATGAACCGTGTATTTTCAGACTTGTAAGCGTGTCGCTATATTAGACAAAAGTTCGTGACAATATCGATAGGAATTGATTGTCGATTTCGCCAGCCTGGCTGTCACAGTCACACGACACGGTCACGTCGCATATTCCAAAATCTACCATAACGTGTGAGCAATCAAATTTGACGCGATGATCGGTAGTCTACCATAAAGCTCTTTTTGCGGTAATCGTTTCCCTGGCTCTAGAGAGGAATTTACGGGTACTCGCGATGATCGCGGACCCACGATACCATCGCTACGGCGAATTGTTAATGATACGTTCGCGAATCACTACAGATGTAATAATTAAAGGTCTTGCCATTTTTGTAATCAGGTCTCGAGTTTGAACCTGGAAAGGTGAACGGGACTTGGACGACTTTAAAGAGGCAGTAAGCTTCATATGGTTGACTTAATAAGCGTTTAGTTAAGATTTTTATAAGAATTTATTGGAGGTTAAAGTTTAGGTCTCTTACCGCTATTTTCATCAAAGTTAAGAGTCGCTTAAATGAGATGCCTAAGCATGTAAGTGCTACCTAGCACAAAAATACGTCTCATCAACGTTAGGTGTTACCTAACAACCTTAGGAGCTACCGAAGTTTAAAACACCGATTCACCAGTGCTTATGGTTTTAGGTAAATTCCTAAATAGCTGTCATTTTTTCGTCAGTCAGGTCAGGGCTTCGTAAGTTAACAGAACTTTATTTATATACGTTTCACCAACCTTTAGGAGATGCCTAACAACCTTAAGACCTACCTTAACTTTATAGACATTTCCTAACGTTAGGAATAACCTAACCTAACCTAACCTAACTAGGAGTCGCTTATCTAATGAATGGTGAAAACGGCTGTTATAAACTCATATTTATTATGAGTTCATTTGTTACCACGAATCCACGACCGCCGATCAACTTCTCGTTAACAGGTTAAAAAGAAAACATTGCTTCAGCTTCCCAGTTATTTCTATCATTATTTCATTACGCATTCTGCATACTCCATAGTTCGATTATATTTCCATCTGCACAGATGCCGCATCAACGCCGTGGCTGTGGCGAATTTGCCTAGAGCCTAGCGATTGCCATGGACGTATTTAGGTTATATTTCTGGGAGTAATATATTTTTTTAAATTACTGTGGAAATTATATTATTATTGGTATGAGTAGGCATTGCCACATGGGACTTTGTTCCTTCAGTAGGTAGGATGAATGTAGGTAGTTCAGAAGGATCCGGATGGCAATGCAAAATATTGCAGTGACACTGTGTTAGGTCTACAGGTGTACGAGTATGACTTGCCATCAGGCTTACTTAATATCATTTTTGATATGCCTCATTAAAAATATATAGTTCTACATTCGGGGTTAACGTTTAAGCTAAACTTGTTCGCTGCATTAATTTTAGCCGATTTGAAAGCGTTTTTAAACTAATTAGGTTTGAAACTTAAAAAAAATTGTTTGTTTAATGGTTCCACATAATTTTGGACCGATGTCGGTAGGTTTCTATACTACAATTGTTTTTATGAACAAAATGTTATTTTCATGCAGACTTTCAGTTAGGGATAAGCATCTCCTATGAAACTGGGACAACACCCAGTTTACCCCACGTTTGAAGCATGTTGTAGCCTTCTGGCCCAGTATAAAGGTTAAAATTATGTGGAAATTGTGCCCTCGGATTGTATTATCAGACCCCCTGCCGCCGCCAACCTTATTACATCCACACTTCGCAGTCGTTATTTATTGGTCTCAGACCTCGCCGTTACGACTATTATCGGCAGTAGTCAGTCATGCGACTTCTGAGACTTGACAGCTTCTGTGACAATAGAAAATAGCTCTATTGACCTCTGTAAATTCGCTTTCTAATGTTGTTAAAGGCGATTATGCTCGGCCAATATAATCTCAATAACTGCTGATGAGCACATTATTACATAACAAGAATGGGGAAAAGCAGGACGCTGCTCTAAATTTTCTGAGGAAGCGTCACCTGGAACCTTGAATAATAGTGTTACCACTCTTATCCCGGTTTTGCATCTCATAATTACAGTGACACCATGCCCTAGTACCTACTAGTTCTGCTTTTCGGCTGAAAGGATTGGTACATCGTCCAGGAGGACAATAAGTACTACCACCTCAAATGTTGACGGAGTTTCAACTATCCAGGTTTTTTGCCCGTGGGAAGTATTTTATTTCTTTCCTACCCTGGACCCTTACCTCACAACAGGCATTCGCCTATTCGCCACTATTTATAGGTAGTACTTACGAAATTAAGAAATGAACAAGACTCGATGTAAAAAAAAATTTGTGACACGATACTGATACACGATAAAAGCACCTACACCAAGTCACCTACCTATCTACTAGTCATTATGTTCTTACATGTATTTTTCATCCTATATGTTAGAATCGAAAGTGCATAGTTAGAATAGGAACGGCACGGTACAGTTTATTAAACAGTTGGCACTGCCAGGTCAGCACAGATCAGTAGAATGTAGCAGGTATCCCAGTAATCACTGCATGCCAGGCCACAGCCTATCCAACAGGCAGTGCAATGCGCCCGCGCAACAATCCTGCGTTTTCGCCGATTGTACGTACATTGCTCTGTAGTCTGTACTCGCGGCCACTATGACCGTAGAGAAGGACCGTTTGCAAAAAAATATTATGAATGATTAAAATAGCAATGTATATAAAACATTATAATCATTTCTAATACAAATATTATTACTAATTTTAAAATGTAAAAATTTAATTTTTAAAGATATACAAGCTTTTATGTGCAATCTAATGTGACGAATATGTAGCATGCTTGCCTAGAAGATAATCAAGATAATAAAGTCCGAGACTACATAGAATGACACGAGATGAGTAGGTACAAACCGCATCAAAATACAATGGGATTAGGAATGACGACAGGTGCCACTGCATCTCACTGTTACGAGGACATCTGTCGTCAATGTTAGTCCCTTTCTTTATAGACGCGTGTAATAATATTTGGTAGTCTGATCTGAATTGCACGCAATATCGGTTTACTAGCGCATTACTAATATTATGTAACTGACTATCTGTGTGTTTACATAGGTACATAGCTGCACAGACGTTAATAATTTGATAAAAACTCACGCACATTTTGAACTTTTAAATTAAAACGGGAATTAGCGTGACTTACGCATTGTCGATGTATAAATCGACAATTGTTTCGGCTTCATTCGGAAGCCTTCTTCAGGATGAGTGCGGAGCGCATATAAATGCACAGACGTTTGTAGTTTGTAGCTACCAAAGGAAACATTACTTTCCTATGATAATAATTTATGCATGTAAATAATGTGCACGCAGTGCAGAGGACCATGAGATCCTGGAGAAACCTATCCAAGGTTTCAAGTGCATCTAATGTAATAATTTGTAAAATCTTATGTATTAGGAATAAATAAATGTGTTGGAATATCAAATACTAACACTTAATGATATGCAAAGGATGCCGGTTTAGAAACTTGTGTCATAAATTATCATCAATGTGAATTCGTCGAGAACATAAAACATTTCAAATAAAATGAATATCACTACCAAACAAACTTGATTACACTAATTTAAATATTTTCTAAATGCTTTCACCGTTACGCTCTAGCGAGAAAAGAGTAAATAAGATATTGCGGTTTAGGTAAACTTTTGTGCTGTCGGCGCACGCGCAGCCAAGATTGCAAAGGCGCATCTCGTTCTCACGGTGCAATTATCGGCTGCCTACACTTACCCTTAATTTCGATGCCCTACCAGCTCTGACATGATTCTGCCAAGAACACCATTCTGGTCACGAAACGGAACGTTTTCAACACGATCGCCTTTAAAAAAATTGTTTTCTACCTTAAAAACAAACAGGTTTACTCTACCATTGTTCTACTTTATGGAAGAGATATTGCGTTATTATTGAAAATATTTACTTACCTACTTGTTTTGATACTTACTACAGTTTGACAAGTTCACCGTTTTAATGTCTGCGCCACACAGAACGCACCTGGCTTGAACGGATGGCATGTGGGGATGCGGGTGCCGTACAGCGGTGTCTGCGCCCGCGACCCCAATCTGTTCGCGCCGAGTGCGTTCCATAGTCCTATGTTGCGTGCGCCACACAAGAGACCTCATTGCAACTCAAAGGCAATGCCGCCAGCATGATGGGCAAGTGACCCACCGGTATTGGGCTTGAGCACTTGATACCTATAAGCTCGATGGTTTGTAGTCAAAACTTTTACTGTATATATGTAATTCGTTTTAGAAAATATAGGCAATTGCCCCGTTTCAGGATAAAGTATTAGTCAGGACAAATTCATATATCTCACACCCAGTCCGATTACTTGTGTCGTAGATGCCGGAAACATTCGACCAGAATCAGGAACACAAATTTCTTAAAACTTATGTTTCCACCGGGAATCGAACCCGATACCTACTGCTTAGAGGGCGGACGCGTATCAAACTAAGCCGCTCTAAATCTATCTAATCTCTGAACGGGCAGTTCAGAGATTTGATAGATTTAGAGATGAGACAAGCAAAATCTACAGAGCCACCTTAGATTTGTTTATTAAACAGATTTCCTAACAATAACTTTTTTTTTTCAAATATAAATATAAATTAAATCTTGTACCTACGGGCCAATAACTTAATTTCAACTCTGTTTCTAATTGCTATGAAGCTCAGTTAGTGCTAATATTATGTGAGAGTAGTGTATTAAATAATATCTATAGATTATATTTAACTGAGTTTCAGGTCACTGCCACCAATCATGAGTATGCAGAGAATACACTAACTACATCATAGATTGTTTCATAAATTTCATTTGTGTACACATTCTGTTTGATATTACAGCCACGGACATGTTAGTCATCAATCGCTTACTTTATCGATTGCAATCGACATGGCGAAGTGCCATCAATTGGCAATCTAAGGGTTCTAAGGTACCCAATCTGTTCCAAGTTTCATGGATCATATATTCTAGCTACGACAGGGATTATTTGCTGTGTTAGTCAATGTTTGAAGACATGCTTCAACGTTTTAAGCATAAGGGTGCATCAGCTAAATGAACTGCGCGTTAAATTCCAGACAGCAGGTTTCAAGTTCGATTCCCGGGAACACGAGTTCAGAGTTGCCTCCTCAAAGGAAATTTGTGTTTCTGGTTCTGGGTGTGATTGTGTGTGTGAATTAATTATCACTTTTTACGCAGTCGTTTTTTTGTATTTATTGACTTAAATAATGTTTTTCGTGTCCGTGTGCTTAATATTTAGCCTGTGGGTTAGTTTTATCAAGTAATAACATTTCACACCTCGTTGAAGCATGTTCTTAGGAGCATGACCATATCGATATCAAAATTATAGTACGCAGAACATTACGCCCAGCCCATGTTTACGATTTTTGTGAGATAATATTTATAATTATTACATTTAATTTCATAGATGCGTAGGGAGGCGTACCTCGAATATTTCGTGGTCCATCGTAATGAGATATCGATAACGATCGCTATAATAACATGTTTACTAATGGCTGTTGGCTTTCATGTGAAATATTTGTAGAATTTACGTTTGAGGGATTCGGTTGGGAAATCCGAGATGAACATAATTTTTTTACGATCGATTTTATCGTTGTTTACTGTTACGGGGAATTAGCGATTTTGTTCCCCCAATCGCACGGTGCCGATTGTGAGAATGCTAATCTTTCGGAATGTTTTTTGGTATTTACAACTCAGTTATACTACCGCAGTGATTTCAAGTACCTATAATAATCATTTAATAAAACATGTACAATCCATATAAATTTAAACATCTCGTTGAATGAGAGGTAATGCATACAAAAATTATTATATTTCAATGTTAATATTACAAAAAGAATTACTAACATCTAGATACATATTATTAATTTAAGCACAGAACCTACACTAAGCATCGCTGCTTGTGCTGTAGGTAGGTGTTTTCTGCCAAGGGGAACTGATAAATGGTTTTCACAATATAACCTCTATCTGCGTGGCATATTATGGCATACTATGTATAGCTGTTTGTAAGAGAGTGTGTGTTTGATGGTGTGTGTGTGTGTACCTATAGTAACAGTAGTTGTAGGACTCTTTTGCAGAGTCCGCCTGGGGCAGTACCACACAAACATTAATTTCGGATTGAAGGGCAATGCTTCCAGTGAAATTAAAGGGCTTAAAGAGATTTAACATCTAATATCTCAGGGTGACGGGCGCAGTGCTTTGTCGCGCTGGAGTTCGTATGATTCTAAACTCTGTGTGGCACAGAACTGTAACAGGCAGGCGACGCTTACCATCAGGCGAGAGACTTGCTCGTCTATTCTCTCAATTCCATAAATAGGTCATGGTATTGAGTTAATATTTCAAATAATTTATAGGATTAGGCGTTACTTTCGGCAATCCATAACCGTAATAAATAAAAGCAAATAAAAGCAAAAAAAACGACTTCACCGCTTTTTATTCGGAACTTAGATCAGATTAGATGTACTAAACACGCATTATTGACGATATCTCAAGAACTACTGATCAGATCTTGATCAAATTTAAATGGAATTAATTGGAAAGCAAACTCTTTCAAACAAAAAAAAATTCGAAATCGGTTAACGTGGAACGAAGATATGACACAGAAAAAAATACAGTCGACTTGAGTAACTCCTTCTTTTTTGTGAAGTCGGTAGAAAAGCGGATGCCGGCTAACCTAACAACCTAATCGGGGTTTACAATAAATATATTAAATTTTAGCGCAGTAATTATTTCACATATCCGTAAAAATGCAATGCAAGTTACCTATGTCGCGGTAATTAACTAAAAAATCTACTATATGAGATAGCGGCCAATTGCTTACAATTATTATTATTATTAATTATTGCTTGCTTATTTGTTGAGACACTGGGTCCGTGGGGACCGGGAGCTCATTCTATATTCAAAATTCTATCAGAGCGCCTGGTTGAAGCGACGCGTGATCAAAATGCTGGCACTTATTTGGCTCAACGTATTAGCATTGCAATTCAGAGAGGCAATGCCGCCAGCATGATGGGAACGCTACCCACTGTTAGTGGGCTTGAGCACTTGAGTTACCTATAAGCTCGATGTCTTGTAGGTAACTTAGTTCTTTGCTGTACATAGTTTTAGTTTAGTTTTAGGAAATATAGGCAATTGGCCCGTAGTTAGGCATTGCTTACCTATAGGGCATAACAAAAATACTTGCAATTTTCAATATATTACGCGCTTCCTTAATTTTCCCGACCGGAACACCAAAGTCTTCGTTGCCACACGCATCTTTGCTTTTGCGACCAAACAAAGTCTTGCTAATTACGCAAAGCGGAGCAACACCGCTCCAAGCAAAAATGTCCTACCACAGCGATTGGATTGGACCAGTAGAGAAGACGAGATAAATCCAAAAGAATTCAGGATCCCAAATTCTGGAATGCGTATATGAATGGCATTATTCGGTGGCAACAATAGTGGCGTGACGCGTGTGCGCACGATTTCGGCAGTCGTGATACTCGTGACGGGTCCCTCGTCCAATCCTCAATCCCCGCATTCCCACCATAGCGACATGCCGCCAGATCGAAGCATTGTCTTCTGTTTTCACGCCTCTTTAGGTACGAAAAGGTAAGAAAAATAAGTTTAACTTCCCGGTTAAAAATGGTCATGCGTGAATGTTTATACTTAGGTTGGAAGTTAGCTTGTGTAATTGCAATTTGAGAAAGAACCTGACGATGTTGGAGTATTTAGTACAAAGCAAAGATTTACTAACTATAGCAACTTCTTACGTAAGAATAATTAAACGCAAGCAAAGCTTAAAGAAAAACCGACTTCACCGCTGTTTCTTCGGAGCTTTGATCAGATTTAATGTACTAAACACGCATTATTAACGATATTTCAAGTACTAATCAGATCTTGATCAAATTTAAATGAAAACAAATAAAAAAAATATAGTTGACTTGAGTATCTCCTCCTTTTTTGTGAAGTCGGAAGAAAATACGGACTTGATTCCCCATAAAAATGGGCGAAGCGCCCTATTTAGTCCCTACAAAGAACAATGGCGAACTCCCATACATCATTTTAGTTGAAGTAAAATAGCATCGTATATAGATAAAAAAATATCTTACGTAAGGCCGGTTGCCTTCTGAGCTTATTTTAAAAGAATTGTCGTTTTAGAAGGCCTAGTTATTAAGATATTAAACAAAACATATTTGTAGGTTATGACTCAGCACACTTTGCCGATCTCTTTTTGAATACGCCAACAGTTCTGACAGTCGTGAATTCGCGATAAAAGCCCATTCCAAAGAGCCACCACTACGTTTAAACTTGAAATATATTATTACTTGACACTGGCTAAATGCACAAGATTGCGAAGCTAATATTAAAAGAAAAAAGAAAAAAAAACATACGTCAAAAGTGAAAACGTCATTCATACGACAGTTTGGTATTGCCATGACATTTGCTTTTTCCCCTTAAATGTCGATGACTGCAATAGCAACCGCAGCTATTTTTAGAAAACCTGTGAATGACAGACGGATTCTAGACAGCTGATGGTTCATACATAAGTTACCATAGTATTTTTTGTTTTATGGATACATCATAAGCATTAGCATTACGGCTTAGGAATATAGAGATGCACTTGGGTAAGGCAATGGACATGGTAACATCTTATTATATAACCACAGCATAGACAAAAACAGAAAAATGAAAAATGGTTGAAAGTAATCGTTTTGTTTCTTTTAATGTGTATTTCTTTACCTGGCTTCGTCTGCCTTTTCTGTTGTTTTAGTAAATCTTTGTAATTTATTTGAGTGAATTTCGTTAATTTCTCATTTAAATACGATCAAACATATGCCAACTAAAATTTCGCCATTGTTCTTTCGCTTGTCATAACGCGAGCTACACGCACACAAATACACCAAAGGTCCGACAATAGGTGCTAATGCACCTAGTTATTACTTAGCTATTTAGTTATTTGTGCCACCATCAAGTTGAAAGTCTGCCGCCAAGCCAAATACGGTGTTCCGGTAGTTATCCTTGAGAGCCTGCGTATTCCAGGTCTAGTGTGTTTACCAGCTTCGATCACATCGTCACTTACCATCAGGTGAGATAGTGGTCAAACACTAGCCTGTCACAAATAAAAAAAAAAAAAAAAGTTTGCGAGATGCACATACACAGACATTTCCCTGCTGCAGCCATGACTGGATGAGGTTACGTCTATATTTCTATGAAGTCCGTGTCAAAATAAGTATAAATACAGTCGATTTCTTTGTTTTAAGCTTATAATTCTATAATAATTTGAGATGAGTTTTAGTAGTTAATTAATTCCCATATGTGTATAAAACATTAATCAAAGTTACCAGTTTGCTTGAAGCGTTTCGCTTCTGTTTATCATCCGTACGAGGAACACTCATTGCCCGTGTCTTTGTCCTGAACGGTATAATCTGGGAACCTACAAGTCTAAAAGTAAATATTGTTTATTTCATAAATGATTGTATATTTTACAAATTGCGGCCCTAGTTACCAAACTGGGTGTGAGTAACACCCGTATCTTGGTAATTAGTTCCTTCCTAAGGTGAACATTTTATTTAGTAATTCTTTTCTAGGTCGTTAAAACATTCAATGAAAAATTAGATTAACAAACAAGACAAAATTTAAATCAAGCGTTATTTTGAAATTATAAGAACATATTTTTACAATCTAGAGTAAATAGGAACTTCTAGGCAATCATATTACATCTTCACTTTCCATCAGGTGATAAGGCGGTAAAATGATTGTCCGTCTAGCATAAAAAAAACTATACGAAGTTAATTATCTAATTAGAATGCCAGATATCGTCGTAAAACAAATTACTATATTTATTTGCAATTTTGAATAATCATTACGCGCTTCCTTGAGTTTCCCGACCGGAACCAAAGCCAGTATTGCCACACAATTATGCACGTACATGTAACGATTATTGCCATTACAGTGTAGACGCAACAAGAAACAACAATAAATGCACTCTTGTGAATTTGGTGGCAGAAATATGTATAATGCGACAGACTTTGTAAGCATCGTAGGTGTAGAATTATGGTGACAATTTTATTTAAACCACGTAACGAGTTAATATACTAAAGCTTCAGAAAGCAGACTGCGGACTTACTTTTTTACCGACTTCCCAAAAAAGGAATTTTTTTTATGTGTGTTACCTCATATGTTCTCTCCACGTGAGCCGATTTCGAAAAATTTTTTTAGTTTAAAAGATGTAGCTTTCTAATTGGTCCCATTTAAATTTGATCAAGATCTGATCAGTAGTTTTTGAAATATCGTCATAATGCCCCTATTTTGTACGCCTACTTTGACGATGTTCTCGTTTAACCGACTTCAAAGGTTACCTCATAACTTCTTTCGTTGTGAGCCGATTTTGATGATTCTTTTTTTATTTGAAATCTGATGCTCTTGTGGTCCCATTGAAATTTGATCAAGATCTGATATCTTGTTTTTGAGTTATAGTCAATAATGCGTGTTTAATACATTATATCTGATCAAGGTTCCGAAGATAAAGCGGTGAAGTCAGTTTTTTTAAGCTTTGCTTGCATTTAATTATTTATTTTACACTTTTCGTGATTTAGACGTACTATCATGCGATTTTATAAGACCTTGTCGCTGGGCAAGATCATTGGTTTAGCAAGATATTGGTGCTAATTCTGTTGAGCACCGAACTAACCTAAACTAAACTAAAAATAAACTAATTTTAGTTAAAGAATACCTAAACGCTATTCTGATTTTACGTTGAACTTAATTTAAAAGTTGAAATGACAGGACTAAAATTGATTTTGACAGCAACCAAATTGAATTGTATTCACAAGAGCCGCAATCACATATTCCTCCATTATAGACTTTGTAGGTCAGTATTTGCTTCATTAATGCACGTGTTATTCTTTCAAGTATAAGATCACATTAAAAATAATCCAGACCTTTTTCAAACAGACTAATTTGAGTTTAAAATTAATATTTTTAGTCTTAATTTGACGTAAAACATGTACATCAGAATAAGAATTTGGTCATTTTCACTAAATAGAGTAACTAAACTAACTTAGTCCTGTCAAACTTAATTTTAGTCTAATCTTGCATTTTCTGAATACGTTTTGGACTAAAGCAGGACTAAAACTAATTTTAGGCTAGATTATTTTAATTCTGGACAACAGAATCGGCACCAATGCCTCATCAAAACTTAGCAATATTTAAAATGTAAATTAATTTAATTTCCTGGCGTTTGAAATACTCACAGTACCACCCACATTTTTACTAAGACTCCGCTGTCCGACCGTCTGTCTGTCCGTCTGTCACCAGGCTGTATCTCATGAACCGTGATAGTCAGATTTTATTAAACATCGAAGCAGAAAGAAACTCAAGTTTTAGAGAATTATGCAAAAAATCGACAAAACCATTTTTTACTTTCGCGGCAAAACCAGCAGTGTAAATATAGAAAGTTTTAACTGTCGCCAAAAACTGCACACGATCGTGGGTGGTAGTTTATTGTATTGCCGTTTTATGGAGGGATTGTAAAGGCTCGCTTTATGTTATTTACAGAAATACACAAGGAAATAACGTATTCGGAGAATATTCAAGATGTCGTATATACCAATTACTAGCCGTGCCCCGCGGCGCCCGCCTTCGCCCGCTATTATCAAGTTTTAAAGTAGCCTATGTGTTAATCCTAGATATAAGCTATTTACATTCAAAATTTCATCCAAATCCTTTCAGCCGTTAAAGCGTGAAGAGGGAACAAACATACTTACACACTTACACACAAACTTTCGGATTTATAATATTAGTATGAAGTATAATTAGTATGATTGGGTTTAGATTAAAATGTTAACAGGGAGCGTTAGCTCGATAGGCTAGCATTTGTCTACTATCTCACCTGATGGAAAGTGACGATGCGACCGAAGATGTTGCTATCTTCGGATACATAGAAGATACCTATTCCTTCATGACTTGAAGACTTCCAAATTATACCGTTCGGGGAACAAAGACAAGGGCAATGAGTTCCACGCATTTGCAGTACATGTTTGGTTTCTAGAGCGCCACAAAGGAAGAAATATACTTAAAAAGGCTGATTATTGAGTACATATACGATATTTTTATAAAGGGAGAACGACACGTTTCCGACAGAGTAGATCGGCACAACAAATGTAGTACTCTCTTAATACTACATACTGAAAATCGGCAGACTCTTGCAAACGCTTTAAGTAAATAGATTTTTTTTTACCCAATATATGATCAAAAACATACATATCAGGGCTCCTAATTGGTGAGACTCCGAAAATACAAATAACAACAAGACAGACTGGCAAACGTCATCCATTTATGGTAGACATTCCTCCGGTTCGCTCAAAGCGTTTTGCTTCTACATTTGTCATCCGTACTGCGAGGGAGTGGAATTCATTGCCCGCCCCTTTGTTCCCTGAACGGTATAGTCTGGGAGTCTTCAAGTCAAGAGTGAATAGGTATTTTCTAGGCAAGCGTGCTACATCTTCGGCCGCATCGTCACTTTCCATAAGGTGAGATATTGGTCAAATGCTTGCCTATAGAGTATAAAAAAAAAATACAACGACTAGATAGCGTTACTTCCGGAAGTTTACACAATTAAACGAATAAAACAAACAGTCTTAACAGACCAGTAAATACCAACCAGTGTTAACATATTCCGCTAAATAAAGCCCACTCAAAGCTATATATTATCCTACTATCAAGATCAAGAAATCGCAGCTAATTGCAACACGGAGATAAATATTTAGCGGCATTAGCTCGGAACTGTGGAAACAATGGCTCCATTTTACGAGACAAAAAGCCTACAAATCAGGACACGACAAGATAACGAAATATAAACACAGGTGCGGTCACAGAATATATACTAGTTGTGCGACTGAGCGTGCTCCAAAACAATTGGTAGGCGTGAGAAATACAAAAATAACTAACTAAGCAGGAGGTGAAGTGTTAAACAACCTGCGTATGCGCACAACGCATTGTTTCGACTCTTAGCACTGGGCGATTACATAGGAGAGAGTGGTCATGAGTGGTGCCTACAGATCTCTAGTCGTGGTTGGTGAATTTCCACCATTTCTCATCATTATACTGGCGGTGTCTCAAAGTTTCAAGCTTTGTTAGGGTGATCTTGCGCTGACATCAGGTCAAATGTTTGGCTGGACATTTTAAAACCAGTTTCAGATCTATTTTTGTTACGTGTTAATTGAATGTAAACAAAATCATATGTGATTATTATTGTATCAGGTTTAAATTAAACTAATCACATCAAACTCCACATACACACTAACATACATAAATTCAAAAGTATCTACGAATATGTCTCTCTGTATCTGTATTGATGAAATTTGGTATGATACTGTTTAAACTTTAAAGCTTGGAAATATAGGCTTTTTAAAGATCAAAACCAACGAACTTAAAATCGACGAGCCGATAACCGGTAACTTTCAATCTAAAACTGGCAAATTGAGTATCTCATCATGAATAACTAGATAGACAGACAGTTTGTCTGTGATATATGCAGATTCTAGTAGATGACGCGTAGATTACAATGAAAGTAGTCTGTAGTAGACTACTTTCATTGTAATCTACGCGTCATCATCTCGTTCCGCGGCGGATCTCCGGAGAGTGATCACTGATCAATGAGATGCGACTAGCGAGCAATTTTTTTCGGAGAAGGGCGATGTCGAAGCTGTCGATAGTGATAGTGTGGTGGGACCGCGCGCGCCGCGCAGCCGCACTCCGCGGGTACCTCGGGAGCGCGCTCGGGCGCATCCCCGGCCGGCGATCGCGCCATTGTTCCGCCAGCCGCGAACGCGCCCGCCTTCATTGTTACTCATTATTTATGCCCAATAATCCGCTCAACTGACTATGGTAAACCTTGTTACTGAACCGATCCGGCCGTGATTTACGATCGATTGTAATTTTTAATCGATTATTATTCCGTTTTCAGAGATCGCGGCTAAAGAGCCGCCGCCGCCGTACAGCGTTAATGACAGCGCCGCCGGCGACCGGGAACAGCATGCTTCTCATGATCAGGTGCCTAATGGGAAAATAATGTTCTAGCGCATATCGTTTTGCAGAATCACAACAGTCATGTCCGACTCGTTTGCAGGTCGATCCCCCGGTGTGCGAGGTACTGGACTTGCTAGCGGGCTGCAAGATTGGAGCGAACGCCGATGTCAGTATTGACGATCGGTCGGTGGAGTACGCGGAGATCAAAGACATGGGGCTGTGGCACTCGACGCCGCTGGCGCACCGGCATAAATCAAAAATATCGCTCACTTGGGTCCTGAAAGACAATTTAGAAAATTCAAAGCTCCCGATAAAGAAGATAGAGAACCAGAGTGAAACTAAAAACAAAGGCAGCGATGTGGACAGACATCTGCGGCACAACCAAAGGTTTAACGAAATCGAGCGTCATAGAAAGTGCAAGTCGCGGGATAGGGTCGTGGGAAGGAACGAGTATTACCACAATCTTAGGTTTAGGAGTGCTTGTGAGGACTTTGTGAACGGACAGTCGTGTTCCGACGACACCAGTGCCGAGGAGTATGCGAGGAGGAAGCACAGGCATCGCCATCGGAAAAAGAAGAAGTCGCACCACGGCAAGTTTGGATACGACATTCGGGATTTGGATAGCTTTCTTAGCGAGGTAAGAGTTTTCTATTTTACGTCTTATTTTTTTTTGTCGTAACCAACTTGTTTAAGCGCTAGAGCAAAATAAAATACAATTAATTAATAGATATAAAAACTAAACAGGGACTGTGAAAATGTAATCTATGGACTACTCCATAATATCTATTTTAACCGACTTCTAAAAAAAAAGGCTCAATTCGACTGTATTTTTTTATGTGTTACCTCATAACTTCTTGTGAGCCGATTTTGATGATTATTTTTATTTGAAAGCTGGTGCTTTCCATGTGGTCCCATTTAAATTTGGTCAAGATCTGATCACTAGTTTTTGAGTTATTGTCAATAATGCGTGTTTAATACTTTGAATCTGATCAAGGTTCTGAAGATAAAGCGGTGATGTCGGTTTTTTTAAGCTTTGCTTGCGTTTAATTATTTTGATCTAAAAACTACAGAATCGATTTTGATGAAACGTCTATGTAACTATTCTGAAAGTACGAGGTTATTTAAAAAAAGAATATTTTTCCAATCGGTTTATAAATGACGGAGGAATATTCCTTCCGAGGGCCTCATCCTTTTTAAAAGTCTGTTTTAAAATAATACGCGAAAAATAACTTCTCTTCATATTCATTATTTAACTTTTTATGGGCCAGAAAAGTAGCAGTGGTTGCGTGTGTGTAAAATTCGTTTTTTATCCTATTGAGAGATGAGACTAGTAACCAAGTCAATCGCCTGATGGTAAGCGTCACGCTTCCTCATGACAGTTCAGTGCCATCCAGAGTTATGAACTTATATGTATTTATGTATATTAAGTCAAAATCCTGGGCGGTAAAGACTCCAATCGCCACCCAAAAATATAAGGTGTTAAATATGTTTCATATGCCCTGTAATTATTATAAATGTAACTTTGTACAAACTATCGTGAGAGTTATTCATTATTAATTTCTAAACCAGCACTCACTCACGTATTATTGTCGAAGAAAAATGCTCCAACCAGGTTCCGAACAATTCCGATGTCCTTCTTCTGGGAGACGTTTACAAGACAATAATGATACGTGAGTGCCGGTTGACAAATTAATTATAGTAACTTTGTTACAAAACTTAATTTCAAATTATGAAATCATTAGGTATGTAGATTTTATTATTTGAAATTACGTTTTGGATTTTATCTGTACACGATTTTTTATTTTCTACCGACTTTACAAAAAAGATGAGTTACTCAAGTCGAGTGTAATTTTTTTTAATGTTTGTTACCTCGTAACATCTTTCCACGTGAACCGATTTTGAATTTTTTTTTGTTTTAATGTTACTTTCCAATTGGTCCCATTTAAATTTGATCAAGAACTAATCAGTAGTTCTTGAAATATCTTCAATAATACGTGTTTAGTACATCTAATCTGATCAAACTTCCGAAGATAAAGCGGTGAAATCGGCTTTTTTTAAGCTTTGCTAGCGTTTAATTATATAGGCCAATATTAGCTTATTAACTTAATAATTTTTTTATATATAATTTGTTTAGAACTGTTGTACCTACATCACAGTCACAAATTATTTTGCTTTCTCCTCTCCATCAAGAGATTGTCTGGAAGAGATCGCTTTAAGCGATAAGACCGCCCCCTGTACTAGCCTAAGTTAATTATAATTATTATTATGCACTGTTATTTTCTTTCTAAATTGGTGTACAACAAAGAATTCATTTATCTATAAAATTATCTCGAGCTCTGGAACCAAATCGAAATCCCCGTCTCGAAAGTTGTATAGCAAACCTTTTAACCCACCCATCCGTTGTAAATCTCCATCATTATGCCTTCGGTATTATGAAGTTATGGCATCCAAGGTTTTTGTACCTTACCTCGTAGTTATCGAACCCAGGCCGCGAAATTGGCGCAAAATTGTGAGAGCGCAAATTGCACCTCATTTATTTCCGAACTTCGTGAGTTTAAAAAGAAGTTTTTAGGGCCACAGATAAGCGAAATTATCCGGAACAATTTTAACTCGAGGCCTTATATCTTGATTGATTATAATCCTCGGTATTTCCATGAGTTAAAATTGATTGCGACCTGAATATGTCGTTTTACATGATTGCGCAGAAATGATGAGGAATTCGAGATGTAGATCTGAGCACGTACAGAATTTATAATTAATTTGTTTTATTAATTTTTAACAAGCAATCAAGCAATACATTTGTTTAAGATTTTACGGTATGATAATTAAACTCAAGCAAAGCTTAAAAAACCGACTTCACCGCTTATATTTTGGTTTTGGCTGAAAAGAAAATTTATATGGGACCACCCCTGAAATATAATCAAACAAACAAAAAAACAATTAAAATCGCTTCATAATTGGCATTTGTCATATACATCGCGTAAAAACAAAAAAGCATAGTCGAATTGTGAACCTTCCATTTTGAAGTCGGTTGAAAGTGGACGGCTTTTACCATATTTGTCAACGATTGAGTTTTTTTTGTGGGGAGGGACGCCGGACGTACATTTTTAAAAGTTTGTATTAGTTTTTAACCGTTAACTTAGAATTTCGTCGTTTTTAACTTATAGTTTTTTTAAATTGAAATTGTATACTTTCCGATTGGTCCCACAGAAATTGTAATAAATTCGGTTCGGGGCTGCGAGTGTGAAAGCATTTATGTTTTTTTTTATATTGTAAATTTACAAGCCATATAAAGAAACCACGTTATTAAACAAACTTAAGCGAATACAATTGCATACGACTATTTCTTCATTTTGTACTGAGTACCATTCATCAATAAAGCATATTAAAAACAACAATATATCTTCGGGCAGAGGTTAACTACGGCCTACAGTGTTAATTGCTGTACATTCCATCCCATAATGCGATATTTCATGGGAGTTAAAAATATTAAGGGTGTCCGCCATTTGTCTTTGACCCCTTGACCGTGACGTCAATGTTGGAAGCCTTCGGGATCAAGTAATTAAATCAAAAACCATGATGGGTGGTGGTATGGAATCCTGCGAGTCACAGAGGATGTGTGTTTGTCAGCCTATATGTATGTAGGTATGTTTGTTTGTCGCTTTCTTTTTTTTCTTTTGATATTGGCTATTCAGTCTTGTGCATTTAGCCAGTGTCAAGTCATAATATGTTACAATTAATTATAAATTTAATATTAAAAGTCCAAGTCACAGTCAAAGTTAAGTAAAAGAGTCAAGGTCCAGTCATAGTCAACTCATGCTCTAGTAAAGTGGTAGAAACTTTACTAGAACTTCTATTGGTATTTTGGAGCGAAGGCGAAAATCACGTTTTTCAACTTTGATTTGCCTGCACTTATGCACGCAAGTATTAACTGTTAATAATCCACCATTATTACACATTAACACTCAAAGAATCACAGGTTTTGGAAAATTATACAAAATCAACAACGCCATTGTGAGCAAACAACACCAACCTCCCACACGTCTATCAGTCATAAATATAAAACATTATGTTTAATTTATAGGTAGATGGATATTATTATTTTATATAATTATTGTAATTATAAAGTTATCTGTAGCAGTATTTCTACGGTTTGTATATTAAAATTATTTAAATGATGGCAACATTTATATAATGTTTTGGAGGGGGTAGATATATTTTTTATGTTGAGAAAAGGTTCGATATAGTTTGGGTATTGTTGTTGTGGCAATCCGTTCGATTTAAGCAAAAGATGAAGAGCTGTTTGTAAATCTTATTGCATTGCTGAATATACAATTTAATCAAAGTGTGATGCTGGTGTGTTTTATGATCATCCTGACCTTATTATACCATATTTTCATTTTCGCATACTTATCGGGAAACAGACTTGGGCAAAGAATTCCATTTCTCAGCAGTACGTATAATAAATGTGGCAGCAAAACGCGTACGCATCCTTGGAATATCAACCATAAACCGATGTCGCGTGGCTGATTGTCTGGTTGTCCGATGGTAAAAGAGGGATGGGGGAATTAGATCATGCAATTCCGTGGCACACTCTCCGAAATGTATCCTATAAAAGACCGATAGACTTGCGACACTGCGACAATGTTCTAGGCTTTGAAGCGTCGCATCAGTCAGTTCTTTGCAGTTTTTTAGTCTCTTAGATCTGCGTTCAATAGTCTCAAGTACCTCAAGCTGGTACTTCGCAGAGCCATTCCAAAGATGAGAGCAGTACTCCATACACGATCGGACCTGTGCTTGGTACATGTTCAGCAACTGTGCTTGAGTGAAATACTGTCTCACCCTGGCAAGAATTCCTAGCTTTTTTGCGGCCAATTGAGCTTCAATTCACTTGTACATTGACTTGTTTTACATTAAGAAGCCTGCGGAGGTTGATTTTCCCATACAATCGTAATACCGAAATTATTTATAATTCAAGCATATTACCACCATACTGTGCTGTTATTCTGATAAAAAACATATTAATCTAGGTTCCTGGATAGTTTTTATTCCAAAATAATTACCTAAAACGAAATATAAACCAATTGATTTTCACACATTATTACGACGTAAATATCGCATCTTTAACTTATTCGTTTTGTATAAAAAAATAGCACATTTCTTTTGTCATTACAACAGGAACATAGATTATCTTTTTAAGGTACTATTAATGCAAAAAATAATCGTTAAACATTACATTTTCATTCATAATTTTTGGTATTACGGCACCTATCATAATTTGTTCGGTCGGGAGTGCTATCGCATCAAGCATGGGCACAGTTTGCCAGTTAAGCAGAGACAGCGTATCGTTTCACAGACTCCCCGGCCTCTTAAGTTGCCCGTAGTAGTTACGTATTAACATAATTTATGTTTTCATTCCTTTTTATACGAACTGCAAAGTATTGGAACGCCTTGCCTTCGCTTTTGTTTCCCGACTATATATTACAACTTATTTGAACTGGATGCTGGGCACGTGCGTCTTCTAACCAGTGGCTATCAGGGTCGACTCTCGGTAGAAACACAAGTTTACTCCCCAAGGTAAATTTGTGTTTCTGGTTGGATGATTGTATGGATAGGATCAATGGTTACGTGTAAAGGTGACAAAAGGACAATGTTAGGTACTTTTAACGTTAGTGTTATAAGAACTAACAAATCGTGTGAACAACAATGAACACGAACAAGGTGCCCAAGGGATCCCAAGGATGGTCGCTGAGGTGGTAAGAAGTAAACACCAGTGCCACAGTGGTATCCTACATGGGTATATAGATAGAGCAATGACTAATAATATTAATAAGTATGTGTACGTTCATTAATTAATTTAAATAAGTGTTGAGTCACACCACCGTCCCTGTTTGTATTATTTTTATCATCTCGCTTTGGTTGTCTGGATGAAATCGCTTTGAGCGATTAAGCGATAAGACCGCCCTTTGTGCTCCTATGTTAAATTTAAGATTTCTTTGTAAATGTTTTTTTTTGGTGTGCAAATAAAGAATTTATCTATCTATCTAATGATTTTTCCTTAGAGCCAACGAGATGGTGGCAAATTTTGTGTTCTTCTGATGAATCAACTAATCATCTGATACGACGCTCCTCTCACGCAATAACTTACGTGATTTATTTGTTACTTGCCAGTATTTTTCATATATTCTCTATATTATAGTTTTTAATGTGTGAGATTCTGAGACCACAATACATTGCGTGCTGCTTAAGAGGCCGGGGAGTCTGTGAAACGATCTATAGGCTGTCTCTGTTTAACTGGCAAACTGTGCCCATGCTTGATGCGATAGCACTACCGACCGAACAAATTATGATATGTGCCGTAATACCAAAATTTATGAATGAAAATGTAATGTTTAGCCATTGTTTTTTGCATTAATAGTACCTTGAAATGATAATCTATGTTCCTGTTGTAATGGCAAAAGAAATGTGTTAGTTTTTAATACAAAACGAATAAGTTAAAGATGCGACATTTACGTCGTAATAATGTGTGAAAATTAATTGGTTTATATATCGTTTTAGGTAATTATTTTGGTATAAAAACTATCCAGGATCCTAGATTAATATGTTTTTAATCTGAATAACAGCACAGTATGATGTTAATATGCTTGAATTATAAATAATTTCGGTATTACGATTGTATGGGCAAATCAACCTCCGCAGGAACTTAAGAGAGCTATTTGATGAGAAATATAAATTAATTTTAACTGTGTAGATCAGATTTCTTAATAAATACGTCGATATAGATAACCTTGTACGTATTTATATAAACATTTAAAAAAACGTTCTATAGAATCGTTTCCTCGCCTCGTGACGTGTCCGAAGAACTCCACACTTACAATCCAAACTAAGTACGATGACTTGGGTCGTGAGTGCCACTATTCACACACATACAATCACACCCAGAATCAGAAACACAATATTCGCTAGGGGAGAAAACGTGTTTATACCATGAATCGAATCCCATACATGCTTAAAAGGCACATCTAACTACGTCATCGGGCAGTTCGTAGGTACTAGGTAGGTATATGTGATGTTAATCAATAATAATAAATTATTGATAAACATTGGTTGTCTGGAAGAGATCGCTGCTTAGCGATAAGGCCGCCGATTGTACTGTTATATTGTTACTTTTTTCTATTATTAATAATTATTATTCTTAAAGAGTATTTGTATTTATATTGTACTAGCTGCGCCCCGCGGTTTCACCCTCGTTGATAATGATGATGATGATGAATAATAGATATTGGCCGATTCTCATAGATACCGGATAAGCACAAAAAATTTCATCAAAATCGGTCAAGCCGTTTCGGAGGAGTATGGCAACGAAAACTGTGGCACGAGAATTTTATATATTAGATTTGTAATAAATCATTTGTGCTTTGTTTTTCTTTCAGGCTACTATAGACCGTCCAGGCAACATCCCCGTGGTCATCGCGTACCCCAGCACTCTCTACCAGACGCACAAAGAGTGTGAGAGGCAACTCAGTCTGCCTCTAGGCACGGTTGTCAACGCAGTGTTCAAGAGCGAACACTGGGTGTACGTGCAAACGCCACACGGAGAAGAGGGCTACGTGCTGTATTCTGCATGTTTGCCGCTGGGCATTCTGCCGTCAAGGTTGGTACATTTAATTAAATAACTCACTAAAATAGCGTAAACATAATGATACTACATGCAACGCTTTTATTTTAACTGTTTTCTGCTGGGAGCTAGTTCAGGATTTGCATAAGAATGGAATAAAGAATATTGGAATAATAATACAATGTCAATGTTTACATTTAAAGGTCTTTGGTTAAACTAAGGTTAAAGTCGTGACTGCGTATAGTGACTGCTAGCGCGACCCTATCTTGCTCCACCTCTGCGAGGGACTGCACACTTTTTAGTGGGTTCGAGTCCCACATACCCAGGCATTTCCCCCCCACAAAAAAAGTCGTAAACGTTAATAAGTCATAACATAACATAAACGCTTTTACACTCACAGCCCCGCACTAAGTTCAATTATTTGTGTCGTGGTGGCTGGAAACATTCACGTCACACACACAATCACACCTAGAACCAGAAACACTAGTTTCTCTTGGAGAGAAAATTTATGTTCCTACGTTCGTACTTTGAAGGCGGACGCGCACCTAGGTAAGCCAACGGGCAGTTCAACATGACGAGTAAGCAACTATCTTATGTCACCAATGATTCATAGAAAAATTCTCTCCATTCCAGAACGTCACCACAAAAGAAGACACCGTGCTGGGAGTCCAGTACAGACATCTACCCCCGACCATGCGGAAACCTAACCGACACAGAGAAGGAACAACTCCGCGGGCGGGCGCGCTCGGAGCCCCGCAACCGCCGCCGGAGGCCTACCTCCTGCGCAGAACGGGACTTCGACTCCTTATACTTGAAGACTAAATCCATCAACAACTTACACGAAAAGAAAGACGTAGTAAAGGAGAAGCTATGGACGGGGACAGAAGATAAGTTACTGGAGAAAGGAGAAAAACTCGAAGTGAAGATACAGACTTTGCTGGTTGTCAACAGTGACTATAAGGGCAGCGATTTTAACAGAACATTAACAGTGCATAAGGGCGATGTGGTCGGGTTAGTTCAAGGGGGAGGAGAGACGGATGTGGACGCAGAGTGGTTTTATGTGAGGAAAAAGGACGGGTGTCAAGGGTTCATTCCCGCTGTGATAGCCGGCCATGGGTACATTTGATGTGCGAAGTCAGTAGTTTATAGACAATAAAATAAGTTATTTTTATCGTTTCGTGTTTTTTTAACCGACTTCAAAAAAGGAGGCCGTTCTCTCGACTGTTTTTTTTCTATCGTGTTACCATTTTCTAGTTGAACCGGTAAAGCTGGTGCTTCTCGTGTGGTCCCATTGAACCGATAAAGCTGGTGCTTCTCATGTGGTCCCATTAAAATTTAGTCAAGATGACCAGTCGTTTTTGAGTTATCCTAATGTATGTTTAATGTATTTAATCTGATCAAGGGTTCCGAAGATAAGTCGGTTTTTAAGCTTTGCTTATGTTTCAATAATTAGTGTGTAAACTGAGTCTAATCAGTTGTGTTCAGAGTTATTCTACACGTTATTTTACAGTTGCCAATTAAATTACATAATTTAGTTTTTTTTTCTAAGACAAATAATACCTATTTACCACAACTTTTTTATGCAAAATGTAAAGGAATTGAACATCGTGTTCTTGTTACCCAATAAATATAACTTAGGTCTTTTCAAGGCAAGAGTGAGCAGGTATTCTAGGCATGCACCACCGTCGCGTCAGTCGCATCATCTCTTTCCATCTGTTGAGATTGCTATGCTAATGGTAGCCTTAGCACTATAAATACAAAGATTTGTACTTCTTTCTTTCGATCTTAATAGGTAGTACCTATTATTCGTGTGGAGGCCTGGTGGCCAATAATACAGGTTTCCAAAAAACCTACATCAGGCACCAGGCTCTCACACCACTGGTATAATCATTGTACATATACCTACTAGCTAACCTTTGTAGTAGTTTAGTTATATGTTGTGAGAGAAAAATATACCATTCACAAGGGTTGGTCAAAAAGTTCGCGGAATGGAAGGGTTAGAAGGAAAAAGAATTTTTTTCGTATACCTAGGACTAGTTGATGACTCAAATTTACTATAAATATTAAGTTTAGCCAATTTGTTTATTGTTACTCGTGTTTGAGTTATCGCCAGTTGAGTTGTTGTCAATCTGGAAGAAAATGTTAACTATACAGAAAATTGAGTTTCGCACTGTCATAAAGTTCCTCACCAAGCTGGGAAAAACGCTGCAGATTATTATACAAGAGATGTCTTCTGCGTACGAGGACTCTTGTACTGAAATTTTTATATTATTATTCATTTGCAATTTTATGTTCATTTTGTTTTAATATTACAGTATAATAAGTTATTCGCTCAAATTAAAATTCAAATGCGTGTAGTCTTCACCTTTAAATATAGTGACATTTGGTTTGAATTGTATAAGATAATGCTGTTGTGAATGTTTTGATGTACACTATTTTGGTGGGCTTATAGATAAATAAATAAATTATAATTTGCCAAAAATGAGTCATCGTGCCCGAGAAGCCCCACCACAATATGTGTGACGGTGTGATATTAATGATACACTTTCTTCTTGTTGGAGCTATATTTACATAATGAATTAAGTTGATTAAAATTTTCCTTAGGTTTATTTAAGATTGGTTATACTTTTACTACTGATAAGAGACAGCAGTAAACAATTTTTTTTTTTAATTTTATAACCATCATTTACGATGTTGAATGAAAGATATCAAAACATATTTATCAATTATTTAATTACAAAACTTAGCCTACAATTAGCGAAAAAACTCACCGAAAGTGCAACACCTGATCTCTATAGTTGAAAGTCGTACACAGATCTATCTCTGGACTGGACCCAGCTACAGCCAGTACTTTATTAGGGCTAGTCTGTACAACAGCTGAGTACACCGTGGTAGCTGACACTGGCAGTTCTACCCTCACTTCTCCAGAATAGCTGAGCTGGTAGAGGTGCTTTGCTGCACCAGCTGCAAAGATGCAGTCGTCGTGGAAGAAGGAAACGTGGATGCCATGGTCTGGTATGTCAAACACTGTGACTGCATCGAGTGAACGAAGGTGCCAGAGAGACAAACGTGGACCGCCTCCGCAAACCTATTGGGTAAACATTTTGATTATGGTTTTGCCATCGTTTTATTTATTGTCTCCTTAAATGGCAAAAAATCACCTAAAACTGGGTTTTTCTCTTTAGTCCTTGAAAACCTAGTTGGCAGACTGTGCAAGTCTCTGTCCTCTGTGCTGTGGGTTCCAGTTCAATTACTAGCAGAAGCGTAATTCTTCTTGCCCACTGATACAAAAAGTAGAAACTAGGCCTAGTCCAAAAAGGCCAAATTGTGCTCAGTAATCTTGAATTATTTTAATAATGCAACCCTCAGCAGCATAACCCAATGCTGAACAAATAAAAATCTATGTAACAATTATGTTGCTAAGGGTTACTTATTATTAGAAACTGTAAGTGTTACTTACAATCCAATCGTCTCCGAGCGCCACTGAACCAACCCACTTTCCGACGTCAGGCCGGCTCACTTTACTGTTTTTGTGGGGCTCCAGCTTATTGTGAGACTTTCCAGTTCTCAAGTCCCAGAGTATGACCTGGCCATCTTCACTCGCTGTCACTAGCTGATTATTCCTGCAGAGAGGAAAAATAATGATAGAGATATTTCAGTTAAAAAATGTATATCCCTAAGCAATACTTTTCAAACATTTTACACTCGAATTATGTGACAAATTCAGAGAATGGTATGCATTTTGAGATTGGGAGATTTTTTGCGATTACTCCAAACTCTATAATGATATATTAAAATTGTTAATAATTAGTTAAACCAGGATAAATGATCCAAGTATCTTCAATATCTACACACAAAATTAAAAAAAAAAACACAAATCTATCTCATTTCAAATATCTACACTAGGGGATTTATGATATATGATTAAATTATATTAAAGTATACTCACTTGCCATGTATAGAATGTACAAAGTTTTCATGTGCCTTATAAGTAGACAGGATACTTCCATCCTCCATATTACACACATAAACATTGTCATCTCCACAGCCCGCATACAACTTCGATTGGTCCTCTGACAACCATATGCTGTTCACATCGCATTGTTCGATAGAAGACTGGGAAGGCATTTTGATCACCCATGAAGGTTTACTAAGCTTCGAGCTGAGGATGCTCTTCCAATCCCAGCCAGATAAAGCATTCACTGATCCAACTATCAGGAATTTATCAGAGCTTGCTAGGCTGCATACTTGGGACCCGGATTCGAGGGCGTGGATGTGTTTCGGGTTGTTGTAGTCTGCTGTCATCAGCTCCACCACCGGGTTGAGAATACGATCGAGGCTGAAAGTTATGTTTGCAATTTTAATTACCGGAAAAACTACGATTTATGGGAAAATGGTTTAAATGTAGTAAGATATGATAGGCAAAGCTAGATTTATGTTTTAAACTTACTCAAATATAGCTATCTGGCCATAGATGTTACCGGCGGCTAAATACTTGCCACAAGGAGAAAACGTTTGACAGAGAACGGTGTTGTATAGTATTTTATCCAACATTTTATAGTATATTTCTTACAATTTCAAGGTATGAGAAAACAATTAAACTTTGTACAATCATTAATTGGAAAAAAATCACAAAAACAAAAACATAACCTCACTTTCTTAGGAACGTAACGGACCACAGATGTCAACAGGGGCCTCAATCTTAGTATATTTGTTCAGGTAACTCAAGCAATTTTATGCATCTAAATCACGAAGTACGTTGCGTATGTCAATTTTCAGTTTAACATGGTGTATTTTTATTTTGCAGCATTATATGAGAGCATACTTCCAACTAGTGAATATAGATGTCATTACTATAGCATTACCAAACACACAGTTTTAATAGTTCTTTAGTTTGTCAATAGATGTCACAATCATAGTATTACTAATTTTAATATTTGGTTTGGAAATATAAGCTGCATCTATATAAATATATATATATAAATAATAGGTAATTAAATATTGAAAAAATTACTTTTTAATTACCTGTTATTTATATAGAAAATAAAAATATAAATACTGTAAAGTTTTAAGAACAACGGCGACAATGGCAGCACTAAGCGAAACGTCAAACTGAAACGGAAGATTTTAAAATTCATACATAATGCAGAGATAAATAAGATAAGGATAGATTTAACACATGGTTGTATGCAATTGGGGTTGATATATTGGGCATGGGAAATGAGCAAATATATAAATATCGCTGTGTGTGTAATTTACACTTCGAAGAAAAATATATGTGTCGCAACAATAAAATCAGCAAAGGTGCTGTGCCAACATTACACATGCCAGGTTAGTATTTATATAAATAACTTGAATACTATTGTATGCATGTATGAATATCCTAGTTTATGTTCAACTAAAATAAAGAATTCTTATAATTGCTTTATCTTTTTCAGCTCGTATATCCCAGAAGAGTTCATCTTTTGACAGAAAGCCAATGCAACCAATATTGAACTTGACAGAACCATCAACATCATCAGGTACCTACTTAATAATGGCAATATCTACATATATATTATATATTATATCTACATATATAAATTAATAATAATTATAAATAATGTATAAGGATAGATTTAACACATGGTTGTATGCAATTGGGGTTGATATATTGGGCATGGGAAATGAGCAAATATATAAATATCGCTGTGTGTGTAATTTACACTTCGAAGAAAAATATATGTGTCGCAACAATAAAATCAGCAAAGGTGCTGTGCCAACATTACACATGCCAGGTTAGTATTTATATAAATAACTTGAATACTATTGTATGCATGTATGAATATCCTAGTTTATGTTCAACTAAAATAAAGAATTCTTATAATTGCTTTATCTTTTTCAGCTCGTATATCCCAGAAGAGTTCATCTTTTGACAGAAAGCCAATGCAACCAATATTGAACTTGACAGAACCATCAACATCATCAGGTACCTACTTAATAATGGCAATATCTACATATATATTATATATTATATCTACATATATAAATTAATAATAATTATAAATTACTACTTTGTTTAAGGTTTGGAACAGTTGCATTGGGAATTGTACCTTAAGGAAGTGTTTTATAACACTCCACTGTTTGCATTTGTATTTCTGACAATGGCAGAGTCTGCTCGATGGATGAAATTGTTCTTAGCTACCTTTATATCATTGTAGCCATATTCCAGACAAGTTATATGTTTTATTTACTGAAGTCACTAGTAGACACTAGTCACCTAACTTAGTGTAGAGCTTTGAGTATAATAACATAAAGCAGAACAATAGATTTTTATATATATAGATTATTATGATTTGTGTTGTATATAAATCAAATATTCCAATGTTTGTCTGCCTATCAGTCTATCTCACTAACTGAACAGAGATATGAATTGATAGGAAATAGAATTTCGCCATTTTTTTTTATTTAATCCTAATACATGCCATTTATTTTTCAGGAGTGAACAGCTCTATCAAAATAAGGAGAAAGAGACAGTTTTTTACCTAGCCAGAAATGGATATGAATTGCTTGAGCACTTAAGTTACCCATAAATTCGGGGGCTTGTAGGTAACTTAGGTCTTTGTTGTACGATGTTTATAGTTTTAGTTTAGTTATAGGAAATATAGGCAATTGGCCTGAAGCTTTAGATTAAGTTAAATAGGATGTAAATCTCAGTTTAAATATATAGGTAGTAATTTGTATCACAAATATGTGGCAATCACTGTCATATAAAAAAGGTAAACTTTACCTGCCAAGTATCCCATATTGGATGCCACTGTTCGGCTGAAAATTTGGGAGGCAAATTTGACCTTCATTTTATTAATTTTATCTGGGTTGACATGGTTTTCTGTTAATTTTGGGATCAGTCGGATACCTTTGTACCCAGGATTTTCCTGTAGTAGGAGTAGCAAATGTGACCACTTAGCTGTTTTTATCACACCGTCTTTGGATTTATATTTTAGATTTTTATTTATTAGGTTGTTCCTTATTCCTTTAAGCAGGTGCGGAGGGTCATAGAGAGGAATTATTTCTGGTTCATCTATTAAGATTACATTCTCTTTTGGTTCTTCTCCTCTTCTTAAATAGGTCCCCCTGGTCTCATTTAACAATATTCTGAGGGCCTGTCTGTTATTTGTGCCTTGGTCACATATGGATCCAACCACAATCAACCCAGCTTCTTGCACTTTTCTTACAACTTGTTTTATTTGTTTTGCTAATTCGGGTCCTTTGGTTGCACTTTTTGAAAATGTGTAGGAAAGTGTCTGTTTATAATTGTGTACAAGACCATGCACCATGAAAACTTGTGCATGGTCTGCAAAATCAGCCATTCTTTGCTGCCCATTGTCTATTAATCCTGTTATTTTGTCTTTTCTTTCATCAAACAATATCACACATAACTTTTGTTCAGTTGTCATTTTTTCAGCTTTACTTTTCAACTGAGAAAAGATGTTTTCATTTATCCCAGGTTTCAGATTACTCCTTTGTATCAGCTTTGTTAATGTTTGCTCAGCAGGTAAAATAAAAAATTTCTATATTATCTATATTAAAGCAAAGTCCTTTAGGACTTAGCAAATTTTTTTGCTGCTTTTATGTGAGCTGATTGCTTGCTTAATCTTTTTTTTAGTTTACTTAATTTTATCTTTGCAGTAACAATTTTAATCAATTACCAATTTGAATCGGCTTTTGCAACTCTTTTAATAAATAAGTTGTTAGTTTTAATAATAATGTGGACACTGTTGAGCTTATTTATTTTTTACTTATTTTATATTTTCTTATTTATTTTCACAGTTTTTACTGTGAAGCAGATTTTTGTGATGCCCCCATCGCAAACCTCGGCTTATAATAAAGAAAAAAGCGCTTATAATAACTATAATTGATAAAATAATTAGATGAAGTTATCAAACTTATGGAAAAAATGTATGGTTCAAACCCTCTAAACCTTAATCACATAGCTTATGTGGTGTATAACATGCTTTGTTTTCTATATTATATAGCAACTGTGCCAATCGAATTTAATAATTATCGTTAAAGGAATGATTTTTCTATTACTACCTTATGATTATTTTTCAATGTAAATTTCTCCCTAATTGGCCTGATTTAAATAAATGAATATAATTTATTTGAAGTTTTCTTTTTGTGATTCCCTTACTAGAACAAAACATTAATACGTAATGTATGGTATTCTACCTGAGCATACATATATCTATAGCTATGTAGTTATTAATGCGTTTTGAGCGCCATCTGTTATCACTAGTTGGAATAACATCTTTAAACATACTTATAGCTATATATATATATATACAGTCGTAACTCGTTACCCATTTCAGTGCCTAAGATACGGCTCTATTCCTGTATATACAAGGTACTCTGTGGATGTCAACCAACATGTCACTAAAATAAATTCACAGATATAAAAATATATGGTTTATAAAAGTAGTATGGTTCTGCCTTTAGTTTATAGATGATTTTCATATATCGGCAACTTCAGATCGTTCAATGTAATTGATATTTTATCTGTTGGCCTTCATAGAGGAGTCTATAGTCTGTTGGTTTATTGTAGATTATATTCTCTTAGGTCATAAAAAAAACAAAAAGTCCAAGATGGACGTGTCGTGTGTTTTGCAGAAATAAAATTCAATTATATTTGTAAATGGTTAGTTTCACACATTGAAATGTCCACACTATTACAATGAAATATACGTTCTCGTTAGCGTAAAAATTTGCTAAAATATACCGAGGCTTTCGAACTGTTATTGCGTAGTGATTTATATCGAGTTCTAAATGTTCTTGGACTGCATGCTTTACATATATTTCATATTTTAGATAAATAACACAGCAAAATGTACAATGGTATCGGATTGACGACGCCACGAGGCTCCGGCACTAATGGATACGTGCAAAGAAACTGGGCTTCCGTGCGTAAAACCAAAGATTCTGTTAACTATCGGACTGAAGAAGAGATTGCCAAGTTGGACTCCGCATCAAACAAGCAGCCCAACCGGGAGATACTAGATCATGAGAGGAAACGGAAGATCGAGGTCAAGTGCGCCGAACTGGAAGATAGCTTGGAGGAGCAGGGGTGAGACCTAGGCTATTTTTTGTAGCTATTTTGAATGATCTATAAAACCTAGCACCCAAATTTCAGTTATACTAAGCCAATTTTAAGCTTTACATTGGCGTTGGTACATTTTTATTCTAACTAGTGTTTGATAACATTAAGCTTATATATTATTGGCTAACCACAGAGATGAAACTTTCATGGTTGTAATATATTAACACTGTACCTGAAACAATACAATCATTTGGATTTATGCTCTATGGAAATAATAATAATTATTATCATTTCCATAGAATAGCTTAATTTGTTTTAAATCTAAAGAATATTTCCATGAAATTCCCAGAAGCTGTTTAAATGTATTGATACCAGTAAGAATAAATCTGTTATCCTTAGTTATGTTATATCAATGATGTAACTCAAGGACCTGAAACTGCCTACCTGCTTATTGGGGTTGCTATAACATCAACTGAGCTATTATCTCTATATATAAATATAGTGTTATTACTCGCCATAATTTACTAGGCGTTTAATTATTGTGGTAAGCTGAAACAAATTACAAAGATTAAAAGAATTCCTAATGACATGATGAGAGCTAAAGCTCCTTATTATGCATGTTCCCTGATTGCTCGAAGACACCTGGAGTCCTGGGCCGAGAAATTATTTTTTTGTTTAAATACTCCCCATTATAATTTGATCTGTTGAAGAGTTTTGGAGATATTTGCAATTGAAGTCGGTTATTAGTTTTTTAAACTCGTATGGATTATTCACTTGTTACAAAATATTAAATATCAATAACTGTTTCTAACCAATTTGACACAACCTGTCTAAAATTACATGTTGCAATAAATGTTTATTGCCTCATATTAAAATCTAATCTAAATAAAAATTATATTATCATACTTATATACGGTAAAAGAACTTATAAAATATAGGCAATTGGCCTACGGGTTTGATGTAGCTTTTGTACCCACTTATATTATTTTATAAATAGTATATATTTTGTTAAAAGAGCATAGTAAATGATTGCTATATTGTAATAATTATACTATTTGCCATTTAGAGGAATAAATCAGCTGTAGCTTTCATAAAATATAATATACAATAAAATTTAAGAATGGGTCATCCTATAAGTATTGATAACACCGAGTATGTGAATTAGAGAAATTGAATGATTCATTATGATAAATCACATTTGACAGTCAAAATGGAATAAGTAGTTCCGCTTTGAGGAATTAACAATAGCCAAAGTATTCAGTGTGCATAAATAAGTTTGATGTAGTTGTAAAATGGATCAAAAGCCATAGAGCATGTCCAGAGAATACTATGCCAGTTAAACTAGCAAAAGAAAGAGCCATATAGGAAGTAACTGATGACGTGTTGGGGCTCTGCCAACCATCTACAATGGAAGTACGATAGCTACTACACCCTCATACTGGAAAAGAACACCAAAAACTATAGGGTAAGACGATGGACTGCAAAAATACAAAAGCCGCCTTTCTGTCTCTTAACAGGAATATTACAAATAATTTGTTAAAGTTACAAAGGGAAGATCTTCATTTGATGGTCGGCCTCATAACAGGGCACTGTAATCTCAACTACCACCTACACAAGATAGCCCTCTGTGTTGGAGAAGCACCGATGAATACTAAACTGTAGAAACATAGCTCAGTGTGCTGTCACTGAAGAAATTAGAGCCACCACTGGAGTGCTAGAACAACATTCCACAAAACCGAAAGACTCACAGAAATCAATTGCTACAGCTTCAGCACTGTATCAGTTATGCCAGCACCCCAAAAATAAAGTTATTTTAAACAGGTGGACGGGGTAGTTCCATCAGTGCAGGCCTTTCCATTAAATAAAAGTATGAAGTATTCAGTGAAACAAAAAATTAAATTTATCACTTGTCAAGTCAATCTTGTAAAAAGTAATTCAATTATTATGTACAATTTTAATTAAAACAGTACATTGTGAAAGATGAGAGATTTTTTTTTAAAAAACCGATTTCGTACTCTACTTATCAAGCTGTTTTCAACGATACCCCACAAGAGTAGATAAAAAAAGAAAAATAGTTTGCTCCCCACTTACTGCGTTACATATTCATATTTTCATTTATATATGTGATTGCAAATGTCATTTCCGGCTGTAGTTTTACATATTCTATGAGAATTCGAAGTCATTCACTTATATGGTTTAGACGCTAGATGCCTCTGACAGAGGTACGGATGGACAATGTGCTAAACGACCCAAGTCTACTTAAAGATCTCGCTTTGCTCGATCAGATTCAGAATCAGCACCCCTGATTATCTGATTTTGAGCTGGATCAGTGTACTGTGATCTTTAATTTATGGAAAAAGAGTATATAAGACCCGTCCCTGCCCTGCTGTATATGTACTGCTGAAACCTGGTGGGATCCATACTAAGGTATGGATCCGATCTGGTTACAGCAGTATATAGGACACCCGAAAAACCGGGAAAGGAAAACTTTATCAGTTGTTTGTTCCACAACCCGTCTTTTGTTTTCAATTTATGTTGATTTCAACAGCCCAAACTCTTTTTACCCTTAGTGGCATATGAGCTAGCAACCAATTGACTCCTAATTTATATTAGAGACAATTTCAGTGAATTTAATAAGACCTTCGTTTAGTGGCCAAATGGTAGCTTATCTGAGATAAAAAAAGCCTTCGTTGTTCGTAAGTGGCCTTGATCAACTGCTGAATAAACTTATATACGTTAGTTAATTATTCAATTCATTTAATTGTACATTTATCACGGTTTGATTAGAAAGCGATCTATTCCTTTCTTATATCAAAAACTAATACCAATTGTATTTGTTTACTATCGTTATTTATTTTCTATTCCTAACGAATACCACTCATAAACAAATCCTAAAACAAGTTAAATGGTATGAGATACAGTAAGTAATAAAAATGCTTTTGCAATGCATGCAAAAATTCTGAGGGTAATTCAGTAATTGAATTTTTCGATTAAAAATTCGAATGAAGTTTGTATGTTTCTTCTTTTTTATTGTTTAGTAACACATATCAGAGCTATCCAAGCCACCATTTCTCTTTATAAAAGCCAATCCTATTTTCTCGATTTATCCGACAAATCGTTTCGTACCAAAAGTTATGATTTGTTATTTGTATAGATTTTGTTCTTCATTTAAATATTAAAAATGTTGTATTTGTTAGGAATAGAAAATGTATTTCGACAATAAACAAATACCATTGGTATTAGTTTTTAGTATTAGAAAGGAATATATCGTTTTATCAGAGAGTACGCAACACAAATTTTCTGTATTTCGTATGTAGGAAGGAATACTATCTATCTTTTCTATATATAGTAGGCTTTTTGAATCTTTCAACCGTTGAACAAGTAATTTAGAAGCTTCTTGTAATTAGAAAGTGAAAATCTTAATGAGAAAATTTTCCTTTAATGAATATGTAAATATCTTCCTGAAAAGGAAAATTTTATGTTTGCATCCAAGAATGCTAGAAACGTTATCTTAAATATAGAATCTCCTTATCAGGTCAGGGTAGGCGTATATCCTGTGTTTTTTAAACCATCATAACATTGATTTTCAATGAATATAACATTGACAAGAGTTTTGGCCAATCCTTAGAACTGCGATTAAGTGATTTTGTGAGTTGAGTTCTTTTGCGGGCTTCTCCACGTCCAAAGGTGCGTTGTGTGTTCGTTAATGACGTCAATAAATAAAGTAGCTTTAATGATAAAAATTGCAAACGCAGCGGTGTTCACTGTAGGCACCCTATTTTATTGTTGTTACTTCGTCACATCATGCCACAATTGTCTCACACAGTAAAACATAAGTCTTGCATCAGTATTTCTTTTGTCGCAGTCGGTTCTTTGGTGGTGTTTGATTTTCGATTCCAAATATAGTTGGGTTATATCCTTACGGACATATCAAAGTTTCCTCAAATAAAATGACTTTCGCATTGCTATATGTTGCAACTACAGTTTGTATATTTCGGTCGGGAGCTCTTGCCAAGTTTTTATTGGCTTTTCATTAACTCGAGCTCATAACCGCCATATTACTTTTGTCAAATCCTTTAAACTTATGAGTAAACACTTTGGTTTATATAATAACTTCAACAACTCTTCATACACTTTGTTTCGCCATTTCTTAATTGGACCTTGTGAAAATTTTATAATTTCGCAACCTGTTATATTTCTGTTTGCACATGTCGCAACTCGTGCCATAGATTTACTGCCCAATAAAACCCCATGTTCTAATTCTTTGTAGCGACCCTTCGCGTGCGATCTATTATTGATTTAGCGAACCCCATCGTGGGGTCACTCGCCTCGCCCCATGCGCCTGAGTCGGATCAATAACTCGAGCAACCCTTGTATAAAAGTCCATTAAATATTCCTACATTTTACTCCCCAGCTCAGTTCACCGCCACACGCCACAGACGTCTTATCGGCAATTTTATTGTTTTCGCCAAAGTAATTCGTCGTTAAAACCACGACGTATCATGCTTTGGTAGGTTACTGTTACGGCGGATTTATATTCAGTTTCGCATGTTCACAGTGGCGCGGACGACGTCTTAAATACTTATTTATGTATAGGATTATGCTTAGTTTTATTCCATTTTAAGTTTTAATTGTTCACTTGAAAGTTGAGATTGTTTTGAAGATTTCTAATGAGTGTTTCTCTGGTGTGGTTGCGTAGGTTGCCGAAGGATGAAATAGCGGCGCGTGTGGCGGCCTTCAGAGCGAAGATATCGGAGGCTTCGGGGGACAACGTCGCTAAGGACGAGTTCGGGAGAGTCGCGTAAGTATCAAGTACTTATTCACATTTCAATGTTGTAACCCTAACAGAGTGCAAAAGGTAATCCCTTTTTATTCGTTGTGCTAACATCTATGTATACGTTTTTAAAGATGTAGAGAACGTTTAGTTTAGAATCGTTTCAGTTCAATAGACTGAAAGGTTCTGAACAAATAATACAGTTTATTTTTTCTCGTTTAGTTCTGATATTATGTCGTTAAACTCAATACTTCTCTTTACCACAGGCTTATTAAATGTGTGTACAGCTGTGTTTGCATTAACAAGACCATCTCAGGATTTTGTTTAGATAATAATTTCACACGCCAATTACTCCATGGAAACGATATAAGATATTAATTACGTTCTGTACAGTTCCTTGTTGCAATGATACATCTGACACGTCATTTGACACTTATTATAATAAGAAATAGCTAGCGATCGGGCAGGTAGTTCGTGATATGCGCTAGCACGCTTAGCTACTGTTGTAAACTGATAAAGTGGTATTTATGTACTACTTGATTTGAACCTATATGCCTATAACCTAGTTTTAAACGAAGTTCTCTAACTTAAACTATCGATGCATAGGTATGCATGTCCGATGTTGCACACATACTAAAATATACCTTGATCCCTATTAAAGCTCCCTAAATAAATTAAACGCAAGCAAAGCTTAAAAAATCCGACCTCACCGCTTTATCTTAGGAACCTTGAGCGGATTTAATGTATTAAACACGCATTATTGACGATGACTCAAAAACTAGTGATCAGATCTTGATCAAATTTAAATGGGACCAATGGGAAAGTTTTCAAACAAAAAAAAAACACTAAATCGGTTCAAGTGGAAAGAAGTTATGAGGTAAAACAAATAAAAAAAAATACCGTCGAATTGAGTACCTCCTCCTTTTTTGTGAATAGAAAATATGATATTTTGCAATGATATCGTGAGTCGATCACATATCCTATTAACATGCTACTTAAATGTATAATTTATTTTTCTATCCTCCATTTAGACAGTTTCATGATAGATTGAATGAGTTTCACTCAATAGAATTTGTAGTCGAAAATTATGCCTATTTGAGTTTATTTTGGTTTATCGTTGAAGTAACTGGCTTTAGCCTTACGCCGATCATTCGTCACTTATCTAAAATTTTAATGTATTTTTTATTTCACGAGAATAATTTTAAAAATCTTAGTAAGGCACGCTCGACCCTTTGTAATCGCCATAAATTTTTACTTCGCTAAACGCGCCACAAAAGTTGAGAGGTCATTGACATTAAAAACTCGAACACTGACGTCACGAATCAATCTAGCCAATAGCGATTTTACTATTTTGAATTTATCATGCATTTCATATACATTAAAAATTAATTTGGAGTCCTTTAAATATTTTATTTGATCGATTTTATCATTTGGTGTATCTATCATATTAAATATAATCTAATTTATGATTTTTTAACATCATGTATTGATTATAAAATTATTACATTATTATAATAATAATTTTATTTGTCATTTTATTTAAGATAATTTAATAAAATATGACCACCATCTTTCTGTATTTTGTACGCCTCTTTAGGCAAAACAAATATTAATGTATAAGATCTGCATGCATTCTTCTAGCGTATTACTGCACATGTTCTACAAATAAAATTAACTTCATCTATCAGTTAGTTTATTAAAAAGCATTTAAATACGATTTATTTGTATGTATTTGAGAGACGAGCTAGTCGCCGGCCTGATGGTAAGTGTCGCGCTTCTCCATTACAATTCAGCGCGACGAGTTTTAAACTTAACTAGTCCAAAATCATGCGCGGCAAAATAGTGCGCTCGTTAGGGTGTCATACAAAATATCGACAGTTCATTACTTCGAAAAGTTGCTTACTTCGAAAAAATATATTTCGACAAGTCATTGCTTCGACAGACCATATATTCGACAAAGAATAGTCCGACAAAACTAACTTCGACAACGCTTTAGAAAGACCACTACTTCGACAAACCCTGCTTCGACGTGCACTTGTTCGTCGATAATTATTTCGACAGAAACATACCTTCGACATAATTCTGCTCTGAAATCCAATGAAACTAAAGACACATATTCTCTAGTTTTGTTGGACTATTCCTTGTCGAATATATGATCTGTCGAAGCATTGACTTGTCGAAATATATTTTTTCGAAGTAAGCAACTTGTCGAAGTAATGAACTGTCGATATTTAGTATGACACCCAGTTAACCTGAGATATTAGATGTTAATTCTCTTTTTGCCATGTATATAATTAAACTGAAAACATTGCCCTTCAATACAGTAATGTTTGCGTACTACTGCTAGCTATGAAATGTCTGACAATGGGGTGTTACTGCCCCTAGCGGACTCTGCAAGAGTCCTTCCACTATAAATAGGAAAAACATTATACAGCATTTAATAAGCCATAAAAATGGACATAAAGAATACTTGACCCATATTAAATAATATAGAGATCATTTTATTTGTAAAAACATGCACATTCACATTTAAAGATGAATAAATAAACGCAAGCAAAGCTTAAAAAAACCAACTTCACCGTTTTATCTCAGGTTCAGAACCTTGATCAGATTCAACGTATTAAACACGCCTTATTGACAATAACTCAAAAACTAGTGATCAGATCTTGACCAAATTTAAATGAGACTACATGGAAAGCACCAGCTTTCAAAAAAAAAACATCAAAATCGGCGCACGAAGAAAGAAGTTACGTGTTAACTTTTGAAGTCGGTTTAACGAGAACATCGTTAAAGTAGTCCACAAAATGGCATTATTGACGATATTTTAAGAACTACTGATCGGATCTTGATCAAATTTAAATGGGACCAATAGTAGGGGAGCCCAAGCGGGGATTTCGGGATTTACTCAAGCGCGGCAGATTAATATACAGGGGGATACCTTGTACCCGGTTAAGTACCTCCACCAAATATGAGCACCATATATATGGCCGCACGTCAAGGATAAAGGATCAGATTAGTAAAAAAAAATTGATCATCAGAAAATCTCGAGCGCGTCAGATTAAGGTAGGGTGAGTTAATTACATGCTAAAAAGTGTATATTCCACTAATCTGACAATTTGAGAGTGACGTAAAGAAAGGGGAGGGCTAAAAAGTTGTAAAAAAAAACGTCATCTCGACATTCTCGAGCGTGGCTAATTTTTTTTTTATTTTGAAGGAAATAATTCAAGGTTAACGAAAAATATATAATCTGACCATTTCAACAAGCCGAAGTACCAAAAATTTGTCGATAAAGTTTAATGCGTGCAGCTGCATGATACCTATATTCCCCTCTCCGCGTTTCTATTCTCCTCTCCCTCTTTCTCTATATATTACTCTCTTACTCCGTCCCTACTCTGGTTTCGGTTGCCATGACGCCATCACAGCTGATGACACAAGGTTTTAAAAAAAAAAAATTTTTTGTCAGTTTAGGCGAATCCCTCTAGGTAATGGTCAGATTATGAGACAGCATGTCTAGGACATAAAGATGAACCATATATATCTTAATCTGACGCGCTTGAGTATTTCAAAATGGCGAATTTTTTTTACACATTGTAATAATGGCCACGAGTTTGCGTCACATCAAAATCGTCAGATTATTGAATTAGAGCTTTTTTTAGGTACAGTTAACACCCCATTAGAAAATCTGACGCGCTCGACAACATTTTTTTTTTTTTCGTTTTCAACCCTTAAGTACGACCACCCCCATCATGAAAACGATCAGATTAACATATGTACATTATTAAAAATACGTAGGACATTGATGCTATCAATATCTGACGCGCTCGAGTATGCCCATGCAACAGTATTTTTTTACATTTTAGAAAATTTATAGCCGCTCCCCCCACCGATGAAAAGGTATACATATATAACATTTTTTTCTTCTTATCATCTAAGCTTTCCAACCCAATAGGTCTCTATGACGCTCGAGTAAATCCCCATTTAGCATCGTGGGCTCCCCTACTACAATAAGAAAGCAACATATTTCAACAAAAAAAAATTTTCGAAATTGGCTCACGGGAAAGAAGTTATGAGGTAACAAAAAAAAAAATACAGTCGACTTGAGTACTTCCTCCTTTTTTGGGAAGTCGGTAAAAATATGCATGCAGGTTGTTAACAATACGATTGTGGCGGCACATTTCTTTGCCTGAAAAGGTGTACAAATTTTGGTTTTCCCTAAACTAGCCATTGACAATAAAATGTATATTATATTTCCGCAATAGGATGGGATTTTGTACCAAATCATATGAAATTGACTATAATTATATAATAATGAAAATAAATAAAACTAATAACCTATTCACTTCAGTAGACATTCATAGGTATGATATGTATGTCTGCTAATTATATAATATTATCTATTGCATATTCTCCGTTGATTCAACATCAACGATGTTTGGCATAGGCTATATGGATTTATTCCCACGATCTATTACGGAACAGACAAACACACATGCTCAAACATACATACACTGCTAAAATCATAATCCCTCATTTGCTTCGCCGGTAAAATTATTGTTATCATGTCTGTACTGCAAGAGACATGATAACAACAATTTCAGCTCCGTCAAATTGAAATTCAAACTAATTATCCAAATTTCAATTGGATAATTGAAATCCATTGGGAATCAAATGAAATGATCGAATAACACAGTTTTCTAATTAATTTACTTGGCAATTTGTTACCGTGAAATGCATTTGGTACGGTCAAGTGAAAAATGCTTATCGCTGTATGACCGGTGACGTTGTAGTGGCTAACGTGTATATAACGAGTAGTATTCTATAGGTACCAATAAAGATAGGAACGATTAAATTCAACTAGCCGTGCCCCGCGGCTTCGCCCGCTATTATCAAGTTAAAAAGTAGCCTATGTGTTAATCTTAGGTATATTCCAAATCTCATCCAAATCCGTTGACCCGTTAAAGCGTGAAGAGGGAACAAACATACTTACACATTTACGCAATTACACACAAACTTTCGGATTTATAATATCAATAGGATTTAATTTCAAAATAAGCAACATTAATGTATATTTCTAGTGTACATTGAATCCTAGAATATTAAACTAGTGTACATTGAATCCTAGAATATTAAATACGGTTTACATGCTAAAGCGCATAAGCGCTTTGTGTAAACAAAGCTACATAACATTAGAACAGAATAAAATTGTCGTTCGAATGAAACTTTGAAAATCTGTTACGAAAACAATTTAATTCTGTTACGAAAACAATTTAATTCTGTTTTCGTAACTGGTTATCTAACAAGGAAAAATCCATGTTTTTCATTTTCTTTGCGGAGTTTAAACAACTATTATTTGACCGAGCGAGCGCTAAGCGTCTCCGTTTCAGCTTGGGCATAATTGCTTTCGTATGTGCGGATGTCCGGATTTCCGGTTGTTCTACTGTAAATATCGCATTTCTGAACCGATTCTTGTGAAATTCTGTGGGCAGTTTCTATTATAGATTTTTTTATAAATTCAGTTTTAAAGAATTTTTCAATATGACGGAGATATGGGGGTTGAAAACATAAAAAAAACATATATCAGTCACATCAAAAAATTAAACACTCGAGGTCTTCAGCTCACACAGCCACTTGTTATTATAGAAGACATTATATTAATTAAATTAATTAATAACATTATATTAATAAAGAAGGTAGTAGAACTAAATGAGCTAAAGGTTAGAACAATAATCAGGGTCTGAGAGCCTTCTAATATTTTACAAATAACCCCAAATAATTCTTATACAGGGTTATTTGTACTTGTATTTTTACCTTATTCTCACACCAAACATATAAAGCCTTACTCACACATGCACGTGATATATTATTATTATAAGTGCTAATCAGTTTTGTAAATTCAGTCAAGAATTCGATATAATTATGCTTAATTGAAAAACCGTTGAATCAGGTAGCTGATGGCAAAATATAAAATGTTACATTATTATTATACATACATTGAATAGGATTACAATTAAATAGCTTAATAATAATTAAACGCAAGCAAAGCTTAAAAAACCGACTTCAACGCTTATATTTTTGTTTTGGCTGGATCGATTTCGATAAAATATATATGGGATCTGTAATATAATCTACCAAATAAAAAAAAACATCTAAATCGATCAATAATTGGCGGAGATAACGCGTAACATACATACAAAAAAAACATACAAAATTGAGAACCTCCTTTTTTCAAGTCTGTTGAATATAGTTGATACACTACAATTTATTAAAATGACAATCCCATTTTTACTTTGGCACTGGGCCCTGCGCATTTGCCTGCATTCAAGATAATAAATAAAAAAAATTGGCAAAGGGGTGAAGTGACGTAACACTTGCGCATTAGGAGAGTGCAACGTACTGATTATAGGCAAAATACAATACAATACAAAACACTTTATTGCACTAAATAAAATTACATAAAAAAACAATCATATCATTTATATCTAAGTACAATGGGCGGACTTATCGCTAAAAGCGATCTCTTCCAGTCAACCTTTGGATGGAAAAAGAGAAAAACAATATATAAGAACGTAGGTCGGTGTTGAAATTAACTAAATATATTTATAATAATATATATTCATACATATAACATATAAATAAATAAATACATAATACAATAACATAACATATTTAAAAAAACAATTCTGAATAAATAATAATAGGTACCTATACAGTATTTTAAACTTACTATCTACAAGTTAGTTAGTTAAAATATTTCTATAGATACTGCTATATTTGTAAAGTAGGTAAAGACCCTGGTGACCTAATTCGATCTCAGCGGTGCCAGTGAACGCTGATAGTCCTAGTTTACAAGCTTTTATTTAGTTTCACCTGTCCCGCTATCTGTCGGTCTGTAACCAAATCTTGCAAGCTAAATTAGACCCACTTCCCGATGTCCGATTGGACTTACATTTGGTATACTTATGTATATTCGGTGACAATACAATGTTATGGTACTATGGAGCTGGTCTGATGATGGAGACGAAAGATGGCCTTAGGAGCTTCTGATCTAAACAAGATAAGCCCATCGAGTTAGGGCTCGTTTGATTCGTCTTGACAAGTTTTCTGGTTATTTCATTTTTAGTCCTTTTTTATTTACAAAGGTTAATTTAAAAAATAATAATTAAGTATACCTTGTTTCTGGAAACTATAAAGATTATCACAATAATGAATGAATGTATTTTAGTGACTGAATAATGATGTTAAAAATGTAATAATGTAGACTTACACTACATTAGAATAATCGCGTAAGGATAGTTGTAATTGGAATTTGGAATATAGAGAAATAAAATATTATTACTCATACTTATTTATATCGAAATGTCAAATTCTAATGTAAATTGATAATTGATAAACGTGTGTGAACTGCCCGTTGGCTTAGTTGAGGTTCGCCTTTAAAGCAGCGGGTATCGGGTTCGATTCCCGGTGAAAACCCAATTTTTATTTCCTGGTTCTGGGTGTGACAGTGTGTGATGTGAGCTTTTCCGGTACCCACAACACAAGTCATCGAACTTAGTGTGTGGCTGCGAGTGTGAAAGCGTTAAAAATACAGAATATAATATCAGTAATTAAACAAAAATCGTGTTATTTTGTCATTTATTTTATAATAATATAGTATCATTGACCCTCTCGTAGAAACAAGTCTAAAACGTTTATTCACACGTGCCCCAAAGAGGCAGTCATGGAAGTTAATGCAATTCGCAAAATCACAGTCAACTCGAGTAGAATCTGTGCAAGAAACTCTGCGACGCATTTTTTCTATTATGTACATTCTCAAGTAATGTTTTATGCGTTTTCAAATTTGAAAATATAACCAATCGCTTGCTCTACTCCATTAAATTATTTGTAGTTACTTCGCAGTACAAATAAACGATAATATTTACGAGCTCTAGAAAATCTATTTTCGTCACAACGAAATTACTCGATTACACAAGAACATTGTTACGTATACGAACCTCGAATTATAGTACTTTGACCCTACGTTTTATTCATAAACGACATTTATTTTAAGCACGGCCCATTCCCTTTTCGTTCCCGTTTACGTGATACGTTTTATTTATAAACGAAGCCATGTATTCAATTTACTGATCATTTCACTTTCGTTCCTGTGTACCTTGTGAAATCCTTAGTGGAAGCAGCAATGTTTGCTGTTTCACAGGAACCGTCGCGTCGTATCCGAGCAGGTTAGGGTTGGTGGGTATCGATTGGCGCGATGACGTAGGTTGTCCACCCCTCGGAGGGTGGGTTTCTTTACACTGCTACCCCATTTCGATTCAATCATGAGCACTTTTGTTACATTGAAAGGAATTTTGCGAAGTATGAAATCGGGTTTGTAGTACATGTTTTGTTTGATACTACGTAACAGAACAAGGGTTGCGTGTCTATTGCTTTTTATTTTTTTGGCTGGTTTTTAATGTCACAGTAATACGGTTGATTTTAGAACTTACCCGTCGTGCGGTATCATCCCATGACGACGAGAAAAACTGATTGTGACAATATTCCAGGTAACTAACTTTAAAATTTCGTCTAAATCGGTTTAGTAAATTTGGAGTGATTCAGTAACAAACATACAAACATGATAATATGATTATGATATCGGAAGTGGTCGTGCTTGTGGGTAGTCTTGGCCTAGTGACGAAATGCGACAATTCTCAACCCATGATGTTCCATGGCGGGACAGCACTTATAATGCTGTGGGCTCGATGCCTGGCCGGAGCACAATTTTCGTTCCGAAGGGGCATTTGTGCTTCTGTTCGTAACTTGGTAGTTAGCAATTCAAACTTTACAAATTGCAGTACCACTCGAGCGACCTGGATGTATGTCTACAATAAATGGATGACATTTGACAGTATGTCTTGTTGTTAGATGATAAAAAGGGCATGAGGGATATAACCGTGTAATTCCTGCGTACACTCCACAAAATATATATACCGATTGGCCTACCTTACGTCGGTGACCGAGACTTTGTATTTTGGACTCAACTAGCTCACTATCCCCAATGAGTCTTGACCCGCGGGTCAATAGATTCAAGATCTTCAAGCTAGTACTTAGCAGATACATCCCAGAGGTAGCAGCAGTACTCCATACACGATCGGACTTGAGCTTGATACGAAATGAGAAGCTGTCCTGGTGTGAAGTACTGCCTAACCTTTGCTAGGATACCTAGTCTCTTAGCGGCCAGCTGACCTCTGGCTTCGATGTAGGTGTCAATGCTTTTGCTCCTGTTGCTGATGTTGAAAGAGAAAGAGAAGCGTGCTTCCCATAATATTTTTATTTCGAGTATCTGTAGATTTCGCTGTGGAAAAATCTATTAGACCGTAATCGTGTTAGCGTTCCGCAATATTTTGTTTACTAACAATTTTCAAGGAATTTGATTGTAGAAAAATAGGTCATACGTAGAAGAAAAAATATATCTTTGTTCCACTAATCCAAGTCATGAGTGAATAGGTTTCTTCTAGACAAATGTTACATCTTCAGCCGCATCACCACTTTTCATCAGGTGTGGTGTCAAATACTTGCCTATATATAAATAATTAAACGCAAGCAAAGATTAAAAAAAACCGACTTCACCACTTTATCTTCGGAGGTTAAATCAGATTAGATGTACTAAACACGCATTGTTGACCCATTGAAATTTGATCAAGATCTGATCAGTAGTTCTTGAAATATCGTCAATAATGTCTATTTTGTGACGAATAATGCGTACTTTGACGATGTTCTGGTTTACCCGACTTCAAAAGTTACCTCATAACTTCTTTCGTTGTGAACCGATTTTGATGATTATTTTTTTATTTGAAAGCTCGTGCTTTTTATGTAGTTCCATTGAAATTTGATCAAGGTATGATTTCTAGTTTTTGAGTTATAGTCAATAATGCGTAGTAATGTTTATACATTAAATCTGATCAAGGTGCCGATGATTAAGCGGTGAAGTCGGTTTTTTTAAGCTTTGTTTGCGTTTAATTATTAAGCTTTGCTTACGTTTAAATTATTCCTTTCCGCAAATATATAAGCTCTATATGTATAGTACAAATTGTACACAGTTTTCGCGTTTGTTTTTAGCAATCTCATGTTTTTAATTAACATTCGTGTTTGCGAAACATTTTCAGCGCCTAATTTTGTGTATAATCACGGTGTTAGTGGGAGATCCTAATGGGAATTAACATTTACGGGTGCGGCTTTGCCTGACCTGTAATTATACAGCCTTTAAAGAATAATTGAATAAAATAATAATATATACTTGTAGGATTGTACTAATTACGTAAGTAGGTTTCACATTCATTGTGTGAACCGCAGAGGAATGGAACTCTTTGCTCGAGTCAGTGTTTCCTGATGAGTACAATATGGGAGTCTTCAAGTCGCGAGTGAATAGTTAGTAGTATAGTTTTTACCGACTTCCCAAAAAAGGAGGAGGTACTCAAGTCGACGGTGTTTTTTTTTTTTATGTGTGTTACCTCATAACTTCTCTCCACGCGATTTTTTAGTTTGAAAGATATTACTTTCTAATTGGTCTCATTAAAATTTTATCAAGATCTGATCAGTAGTTTTTGAAATATCGTCAATAATGCCTATTTTGTACGCCTACTTTGACTATGTTCTCGTTTACCCGACTTCAAAAGTTACCTCATAACTTCTTTCGTTGTGACCCGATTTTGATGATTTTTTTATTTGAAAGCTGGTGCTTTTCTTGTGGTCCCATTGAAATTTGGTCAAGATCCGATCTCTTGTTTTTGAATTATAGTCAATAATGCGTGTTTAATACATTAAATCTGATCAAGGTTCTGATGATGAAGCGGTGAAGTCGTTTTTTTTTAAGTTTGCTTGCGTTTAATTATATTTAATTTATCTTCCACGACACATAATACTAATATTTTTGATTTATTGCTAGCATTTTTCTCTGTAATCTAGGGCTATTTAGGCCGCCAGACGCACCTGCCGTAATGTTTTCGTAGCGAGTAGTGAATGTTTTTGGCGAGTAAAGATAGCTCCTCGATGGGGAGTTGGCACGAGTTGCGTGACATCATGCCAGGATCAACACTGTACCAATTAATCCATATAATACTGTAGGTATTTTGGAGATACAATTGTGAATGGGTACCCATAAAGTGTTTTATCTTACAACGAAAACTGAAAAATTAAAAATTGAAAAATGATTTATTTCTGTAACCAAGTTTTGCTTAACTTAAGGTAGGTTGGGACCTTCTATTAAGTATAAAAATACCTGTGTCAGAAGACCCCGCTCTATCTGACATACTTAATTAAGTTCTTTATTCAATTTAATTTAATTCTAATCTATTATACACTAGCCGGGCCCTTCGGCTGCGCCCGCTATTATCAAGTTAAAAAGTAGCCTATGTGTCAATCCTAGGTATAATCTATGTGCATTCCAAATTTCATCCAAATCCGTTCAGCCGTTAAAGCGTAAAGAGGGAACAAACATACTTACACACTTACACACAAACTTTCGGATTTATAATATTAGTAGGATAATTAAGTTTTTTAAGTTATAAGTTATCATATTTAGTTCTTATACAAGTAATAATTAGTGTGTTTGTGGTGTGTGAGTGTATGTATCTATGTGAGTATGTGTGGGTGTGCGTGAGTATGTCGGTGTGCGTGTTTGTGTGTTGTGTGGCGTGTGTGAGTTTAAGGGTGTGTGTAATGATGACAACGATGTGTAGATACCAGTCTATACACAGTTGTAGTTGACTACGCTCAAGAAGAAAAATCTTTCTCCAAGCACTAAACGGTGTTCCGGCATCTATCCTTGTAAGCCAATTCCTGCTGCTGCTTTCTACATTCGACCACATAGCACATTATACGCGGCATGGCGATTCATGATATTACGTATAATATACGCAGGACAAACATGCATGATATTACGTATAATATACAGGCAAAATCGTTTATTCGCATGGGCTGTAATTTTGCGAATCTGGCAGTTGAATCATTAACTTTCATGAGTGCCTCTTTGGGGCCCATGTGAAAAAACGATTTTGATTTGATTGATTTGTGCATGGACTCTAATGCCAGATTCGCAAATTTACACTCATATCTAGAAGAACCTGGTAAAAAACTCGGCGGCGCATTTTTTTCCCATTGTTTTTAAAACAAAACCTTACTTCTCTAATACCTGATTATCTATATTTATATCCATCCAAAGGTTGTCTGGAAGATAAACAATACATATCAATAATGATATCAGAATATACTTACATATATCTAAATATGTATATAATATATCCAAATAAATAAAAAACATACATAAAAAGACGGTAAACTACGACTGTACTACTATTGAAGTATATTTTTATATATTTAACAAACTATAACGCTATTCTATATATTGATCTAAAAATGGTACATATATTTTTAGAATGTACTTACGCTCCTTATTAACTTTCCTAATACTCTCATTCCTTGTAACTTAAACGAAATTGTTATGGGAAGGAAATATTCAAAATGCATACATACCGAGAATGAGTGAGGAATATATTAATTGAATTTAGTTATTGAAGTATATGTGTTGACAGAATTAGTGAAAATGATTTTAATCTGCTCTAGTTTTTTTATGTTTAATAGGCAAGTATTTGACCAATATCTTACCTGATGGAAAGCGATAGTAAGATAAAATAATAATATAGATAAGTTACTTGTTAAAAACTTTTTAAACTGCTGAGAATAACTCAAAAAAATAATTGACGTCACTTTAAATCCAATATGGCGGACGTCTTAATGCTTGTTATCTTCTATTCTAAATCTTCGTCCGCATCATCGCTTTCCATCAGGTGAGAGAGTGGCAAAATGCTTGCCTGTCAAGAAAAACAATAAAACTAAGGTCGATTTTTGATGACCAACTTAACTAGGCTGGGGTATTCGTTCGACAACGCTACTTTGGCATCACGGTCGATTTCCTTTCGATCGAGATAACAACCAACTCGGCTATAGCTAGGCTAGCTATGGTAGCTTTTAGTTTTTTTTGGAGGCTTACCCTCTTTTCAACCGACTTCAAAAAAGAAGGTTCTCAATTCGACTGTATATATTTTTTTGTATGTATGTTACGCGATATCTCCGCCAATTATGAATTTATTTTCATGATTTTTTTGTATGGTAGAGTATAGTTCAGAGGTGGTCCCATATAAATTTTATCGAAATCGGTCAAGCTAAAATCGAAATATAAGCGGTGAAGTCGGTATTTTAGGCTTTGTTTGCGTTTCAATTATATATGTTTGACTTGAATGAAGTTATAAATAAATTATCTGTATCTCATCTTGGTCATCTTGTATCAAGTTGTCTCTTGCCAACTGCCTATTTGTCGTTGTTAATCAATGTTTTAGGCGCATTCCACTGGTTGTTTACATAGTGGCTTAGGCAAGATATTTCTAGCTCAACGCTTGTAGTGTTTTAATAGTATATATATATATATACTATTAAAACACTACAAGCGTTGAGCTATACCGGATAGTACATACGACTAAATCCTAAGTCTTGGCTTTTTGTTGAATCGTCCAAAAATAATTGTATCGATTTACGTAGGTGTACCATACATATACAGGCTTATAGTGTTAAATAAAAGGAACACAGATATTTAGCTTAACTTTCATTCCGAGGAACTAATTTTGAAAAATGATATTGAAATAATGCGCCTCCGAGTTTCTTCTAGAAGTGGATGTAATTTTGCGAATCTGGCAGTAGAGTCATTAACGTTCATGAGCGCCTATTTGGGGCTCATGTGAATAAACGATTTCGAATTTGTCAATTCTTTTATTATATATAAAGTTTGTCCGGTTTTTTCATGTTCGAAAGGCAAGCATTTGACTACTATCTCACTTGATGGAAGGTGATGATGCATACTTGCACTTGCATAGCACGCATAAATACATCGCTTCAAGCGATAAGACCCCCCATGTATTGTCTCATTTAAATGCCGGTTATTCTGTATCATTTAACAAACAACTATTTATAAACGATATTGTTGTTTTGCTTGAAAACGTGTTTAAATATAAGCGGGAAAGATACAAATATTTATATCAATCACTGCGATAGAAAAATACATATTTGACTCATGGTTTATGAGCAATCGAGTGTTATATGAAAAATATTTCATACTCTCGAGTCTCGACTGATTTGAAACTATTTTTATCGAGATATTCTCTGATGTATTTTATTGGGCTTCGTTATAAAAACACTTCATAGTCATACCCAGTCTTGTGATTATTCTATTTAGGTTTCATCGTGTTCTAGTTAGGCGAGGTTAAACGCTTTTTAAAATATTTGAAATGGAACAGTTTGGAAAAAGAATCGTATGCACAACAATATCATAGTGTGTTAAATAATTCGTGTTTTTTTTTTTTTTCTGTTTCATACAAGGAATTTTTTAATAAATAAAGAAAATACAGATTTAACTAAACTACTAACCTAATACAAAAAATCATTCGTGATTTATTGTTTGGGCAGACTAAACTGGAACAAAATCAATGGGATATTGTAAAAAGTACAGTTTTAGTAAGATACAGTCTTATTTTATTACACTCTATAATTCTTCGTCTTAGACAGTATTTTAAACGAATGCAACTCTGCCAAGGCAGTTTACGGAAATCGGTATCAGAGTTACATTTCAGATAAAACTAGCTTAGTTACAATACAATAGTTACCTTACTTGAATTTTGCTTAAGGTTCTTTATCTGGAGTCTATTATTCTAGAATCCAAGCTCTGGAATGTACGACACTAGAGCTTAAAATTCTTAAAACATAATTTAAGTTTTAAATTAATCCCAGCCAATACACATTAACCCAGATCACTGGTGTGTGAAAGCGTTTGTTTTTTAACTAAAAAGACCTACCTATACGAATGTTTAAAAAAACTGAAGTCGTGGTTACGTGACAAGATTTTTTACTGTCTGAAAGATTTGAACACTAAATTCGATTGACATCGTAATATTATATTTAAATCAATAACAGTATTTCTGCTTAATTCGTTATTATTATTTTTGAGATTGTATTTTTAATTCTTTTATTGACATTTAACTGTATACTTAATTTAATATTATATATCAATTTTACTTGTAATTTCACATGCCACCGCATGGCAAAACAGAAGGACGATTCAACCATGAAGACCAATATGTGCAGTGTGTACTCTATTTTGTGGGAAATATACTCATTTCAATCCATTTTCATTTCATTTCACAAAAATGTATAAGTTAAATTTACGCGTACTATCTATTTTCAATTATTACATAGCCGGGCTAGCCGTCTATGAAAAGGGGGAGTTTTTTAAATACTATGCAGTCCTGATTTTGGCTCTAAAACACGTTTGCTTTGCTTTTACTTTGCTTACGTCGAACGCTTTACATTTTATAAAAGGTATTTGTAATCGTACGATATTTCATGCAGGGTGTGATTTATGAGTATAATAAAATACTACATATTTATATATTAAGCATTTGACTTTCCACGTTCAAATACAATAGTTGGTTTTATAGTCTACTGAGCAATTTCATTTATTGTGTGGAACTTTTTATCAGCAAAAGTAGGCCAACAGTAAAACTTTTTACACCTTACGTAAAATTAATCTTTTTCGCCTATAACGTAAATAACAATATGCTAACAAAGTAGATATCGAGGCAATTACGCAAAAATAAATAACTTTGTTTTGGAGTTTGTATTGTTAGAGATGCTACTACTATGCTAGTTTGCACTTGTGTAGTCTCTAAACAATATATAGTGTTTTAAACTTTAGCGAACTGCATATATACATGAGAGCCTGAAATCTTGAAGTGCACTTCGTTTTCATGCCTTTGAATGCTTCTCGGTATCACTTCTAGATGCTTCTAGGTACAATAATGTTTATGTTTATAGTATTTCACAGTCTATCCACAATATTTCAATTTATTTTTAAACGCGTCAGTAACAGCAATAACTTGATTTAAAATATTGTTGATTGACATACTAAATTTGTCATAGTAGATAAGTTGCATTTTATTAATAGACGATCAGTCTTAAAGTCAGTCATTTCGCATCAACGTTCAACTTCGCCTGACTGGCACTTGGAGATGTTTTAATATCAATTGAGATATTGCAGTTACAGATGTAAATTTTTAGAACCATGATTTCAACTACTTAAATATCCATAAGTAAGTAGTTTTCGTAACTGCAAATAAGGCCAAATTTTTACTGCAAACACATTAACATGTGCGTTGATTACTTTAGCGAAGCTCCACGCGGCATAATGGCCGTAATTTGTACGTATTCTGTGTCGTAATAAACATTACCGTAACAGCACGCTTCTTATAATTACCTCGAGGAGGCGAAATTGCCTCGTTTTTGTGCACCCCCAGCGTCGGGTGAGAGAGGGTTGTCGCGAGCCCTTTGTGCAGCGTTGGAGCGGAGATCCGTTGTTTGCGCAGGCTGCGCGCGTCGGTTTTCCGCCGCGAGCTCGGTAATCAGTAGCGCCGCCGGCCCGCCGCCGGCCGCACCATCATGTAGTCGCACGCCCCCGCGCCTAAACAAATCACAAAAGTCTTCCAGCGGTTCCACCGCTTTAGTTTTAAGAAACCAAGTCTTCCATTAGATTATAAGTTAGGTTAAGATGCAAAGGGGCAGGGCGTCGCGACGCGAAGCTCGCGAACAGAACAACAGGGTCGTGTTTGAACGGCTGTGGCGGGGCACGTTCCAAGCCGTGGTCGCGGGCACGCCGCGCCAGCCACGCGCTTCCTCGCACGACCCCAATCTAGAACCGGGCGCTCTCCCGGTGGCCGTACCCGTAACGATGGGCCAACAGGGTCCATCTCAGGACCCGCTGGAGCCCGCGCTCCGTACCATCATAGAAGGTCTCCGCAGCTCGTGCTGCTGCCGCTGCAACTGTTCCGCCCCGGAACGAAACAACTTTAACGAAAATTTGCAGGTCTGTCTCCGCGATGAGGAGAGGAAGTCCATGCGATCCGTCATAAGGTGTGCATACAGTTTTATCGATTTGATCGCTCTCGTATTTGGGTCGGCCGACGCCCGCTCCTAGTTCAATTAAAAGCGACTCGCTCACAGAATCCGCGATAATTACATTAGTTATATCGAGTCACAAGTCGTAACGTTCAATTTGACGTTGATTTGCTTATGTTTATGAATAGGAAATCGGACGAGATATCTAAATTGTTTTATTGTTTCCCTGTTTTAGCGCACTTAGTTGCTATTCAGGTAAATATTCGTTGGCATACTTTGAAGCTTCACTAACTTCTAAGTAGCGAATCACATAGTTAACATACATCACTGAAATTCTCTCATATCTTTATTCAATGTATTGTGTCCAAACAACATCATTAGTATTAAGCTATTAATTTTCCAAACTTAATCTAAGAAATCGGAGCGTACAAACAAGTCCCGAGTCCATATCGATTGTAGTGCTCCGCGTTGCAGCGTTCGCGAGACGCACGCGGTCGCGGAGGCGCAGCAGGAGAAAAACGCGCGGCTTCGGTCCGCGTTCGGGATCTCGCCGCGCTTCGTGGAGGGCTCGAGTCTGGACCCCGAGCGGCGAGCGCGCGAGCTCGCCTCGCGCTACCCGCTCGTGCGCACGCCGAGCCACGAGCGAGACTCCTCGCACGCGCACAAGAAGAAGAAGAAACGGAGGTAATTCCATTGTGTTTTTTTTTATTTTGGCTTCGCAATGTTGTGCATTCAGCCAGTATTTAGTAATAATATATTTCAAGTGTATTTTACGGTTAATAATTATTACCATTATTACACATTTACACTTGAAGAATCACAGGCGTTGGAAAATTATTCAAAATCAACAACGCCATTTTTTCATTTTCGCGGCAAAACTCAACTCCAATGTTTCATACTAAAGTGCCCCCAGATGGTTTATCAAATTATTTTTATTCCATACCTTAATCATTTTAATCGTTGCAGCGCCGCCGCTTTAAGAAAGACAAAATACATACAGGCTAATATTATAAAGGCGAAAGTTTGTGAGTGTGTTTAAAATATAAATAAAAAAACATGACTACTTTTTATCCTGACACAGAGGATAAAACAGCGGCGGGGCGCAGCTAGTTTACAATATAAGTGTAATGATAAGATGGATGGACACATGTGTTAGATTTTTTTTATGCTTGATAAGCATTTGACCATCATCTGATTTGATAGATAGTGAAGATGGGGCCGAAGATGTAGCATGCTTGCCTTAAAGATATCTATACACTCCTGGCTGTGTGATGTAAATGCGCATGCTTGCCTAGAAGATACCTATTCTCTGTGACTCCCAGATTATACAGTTTAGGAAACAAAGACACGGGCAATGAGTTTCACTTCTTCGCTGTACGGATCACGAATTTCCTCTGTCCTGTGTTATTTACAACAAACAATAGAATCCTGGGCGACATAGATTTTTTTCTAATTACAGCGATTCACCAGATACAAAGAAGTTGAAAAAGAAGAAATCGAAAAAGAATAAAAAAGAAAAGTGAGTATAATTGTATAACAATGAATGTAGTATATATATATTATGTTTCAGTGTTATATCCGGCTTAAAACACGTAAAAAATGTCGACTTACTTTGTAGTCGACTAGTTTCGGACAAATTAGTTGTCCTTCATCAAGATGAGTCAGACGCGTGATAGATAGATAGATAATACTTTATTGATCCACTTTACAAGATGAGAAAAAAAAACAAAGGCAACAAACAAGCTTATACGTAAAGTATCACAACAGGCGGCCTTATCACTAATAGCGATCTCTACCAGGTGATACGCGAAGTCACGCGCCGAGGCCCGAGCCGCTCGCCTCCGCGTATCGCGCGTCTGACTCATCCTGATGAAGGATAACTAATTTGTCCGAAACTAGTCGACTACAAAGTAAGTCGACATTGTTTACGTGTTTTAAGCCGGATATAACATTTAAACAATGTGTAATACAATAGTTTTAACTTTAAAAAAGTATATATATATTTGGCATGTTTATCTAATTGCACAATTTATCTTACAACTCATGGTTATGTTTGAATCCAGACAGGTGACACTGCGGTTATCGAGAAGGCAAGTAATATTACATACAATTCTCTTGAATAGTATTGTAATTAAAAACATTTTTAATTTCATATTGATTAACCATTTCAGCGAAAAAAGATTGCTGTGGCTCCTGATTAATAGGTACGACGAGGATTTTTTTAAAGTTATCTTATTTATCTGTACGGATATATTTACCTATATTTTCTAAAATTAATTTAAATACATATTTAATATCGCAAAAGCGAGATACATATCCACACCACACTCAGAACTCAAGAACAAAATCTATGGCCACAAATACCTATATAAAAAAGATTGCCAAATAGTCAAAATCGTTTACATATACATATAAATAGGTTGGAACATATTTTAATAACTAAAAAAAAGTTTCATTCTATTTTCAAAAAATTATCAGAGCGCCTGGTTGAGGCGACGCGTGATCAAAACGCTAGTACTTATTTGGCTCAATGTATTAGCATTGCAATTCAGAGAGGTAATGCCGCCAGCATGATAGGAACGCTACCCACTGGTAGTGGGCTTGAGCACTGGAGTTACCTATAAGCTCGATGACTTAGAAGTAACTTGGGTCTTTGCTGTATAAATGGATATAATTTTAGTTTAGTTTTAGGAAAGATAAATAAAATAAAAAATTTGAAAATGTGTTATGAATTTATCTCCGTGTGTGAGTGTATGTGTATGAGATATGAGAGAGGGTGTGTGTGTGGGCCTCACATGTTCCAAGTGTTGGTATGGTTGTGTGTAACAGTTTTGTTTTTAGTTTCAAAATTGTTTCGCTGTTTAAAAACTATGTTACGATAGCTGCCGTAACCTTGATAGTCTGTTATTCTAGGCCTACCGTATTTACCACCCTCGACATTATCACTTACTATCAGGTGAGATAATGGACAAATGCTAGTAATACAGAAAAAAAAAATTCATTTTAAATTACTCATGCAATTTATTACTAATTTTTAATATTCCTAATTAAAAAGCGTTTAAGTAAGAGAATTATGTTAAAGGTGTAATTGCATAGGTATAAAGTTAAGAAAAAGTAACATTTATTTTTTATTTTGTGACAGATGTTTATACTATCTTAATAACCATTTTATTCGCATTAATAACAGAAATAATATGATGAAAAAAATTCGCTCGTGCCTCTTTGTAACAAGAACGATAGCTGCACTCCTGTTTCATGACAATTATAATTCTTTGTAAATATAATAAAGAGGGTTAATCACACTGCCGCAGAGGCGATCTAGGGTGTAAAAGTGGTGCCACCTTGTGATGTATATAGACAAGCAGGGACAATTTCCTACATTGGCCCTACGGCATGGCAGCAGGAGCGCGAGACCATCCTTGGTCCCTAGATTAACCCTGCCGCCCTGCACGTACGTTGCCGCATGTTAGAGGCAATTTCACAATTTCTTTTGATAATACGGCCATTAAGCTCAACTTATAACTGAACACTGAATAAGAGCAGGCATGTGTGTAGAGACAATTCCGATATTACCCGCGACCCCCGCCGTGCGCCCTAGATCGCCCCTGCTGCGGCAGGTGAGTAACCCGCTTAAGGCAGGCCTATTATCACCAATGGCGACGATAAGGCGATATTTGTTTAATGTTTGGTACATATTCAACCGTTTCTTCTTGAACAATAAAGCATTTAAACTGTTCTGTCCATAGACAAGAGTCCAAAAAGAAGAAAAAGCGCTCCAAATCTCCGGATACAGACAGTTCAAGCAGTTCCGACGGTCCGCACGAGAGCGACTCTGCAAGTTCCGACGATGAACGTCAGAAAAAGAAAAAGAAGGTATTTACAACTTTCGCATTCGCCTAATGACTGTGCCGACCATAGAGTTAATAGAAGCGATGCAAAGAATACGTTGACAGTTTGTAAGAAGTTTTAGACCACCGAAGATTGTAAATAAGTTACGATGAAGATTTAGTATCGAAGCAACAATTCGTATTTCGAATTTCTTTCCATTCGATTAAATTTGATGTAAAGAAAAGGAATATTTTACCTTATTGCAATGAGACTCATTTCAATTAACCTCAAATTGAACGTTGCATTTTAGATGGTACGAAAATATTACTTATAACAATGAAAATCAATATTGGAACGTAATCTTTGCATTATATAAAGGTCTAACGTTAACTTTGTGTTTTTGGGATACTGGGGACAGCATCGAGCAAGTTTAATCGAACACATTTACTTCCGTATAGCCCTATCGGAATACTATACCCATGTTACACTCACTACCTTGAGATCTGAACGTAGAGCGAGACAGCAATAGACGAGCAGCACGTTGCTTTGTTTTCTTTCTGCTCCATCATACGACAGTCACCTTGCCTGACGAAAGAAACTACCCACTCTTTCGAAAATTAAGCTTAAATTTTCTTTATATATTTTGACATGCCCCGACTCATATACCCTCTCCCACAGACTATATTTGATTAAAGTAGCTCAGTTGTGCCTGTCGTACATTCATAGATACTTCTTGTGCTTATCCTGTCTTGTAAGAGATCCATTCACGACCATTATAGTTCCATGGGGGCGGATTTAAAATTGTTTCTTTTTAAATGTTAATTGTTCTTCTTACCTCATTTTATTTTTTATTTCTGTAAATACAAAAAATAGCGAGTAAAAAATTATCTGTTTAACTGTGCATCATTTCATAGGATAGCCATCTTTATCTGAAGAAATAACGTATACTGTAAGTATATCACAAAACAATAACACTCAGTAAACACTTTGTTAGGTGACTACTATGCTATCGGTAATGTTGTATGCAATAACACTGTGACTAATGCTGGGTGGGTCAGTGGGCGACTTTGGAAGCTTGTTCCTATCGCAGATATTTACATGCATGGTGTTTGTAGCCCTTAAACAGATGGTGGTTTTATATTGTTTCGTATCGCGATATTACCTGACGTGTTCTGAAAAAACGTTCGCCGTACTCGAAAGGTAAACGTCGCAGAAACCTAACACACAGAACAAGTCCAAAACAAAATACAGTATCAAATGACTCATTCGTACGTACAGAGACGTAAAAGCTGTTCGAGTATAAGTCGCACGTTTTTTTTATAACACGTCCACTGCTAATATCAAGTCTTTACATTATGTTGAAATGTAACTAATCCATAACATTCTCTCTTCTGATTGACCCAATATTTAAGGATGCACCGATATAAACGGTATACAATACCACCACCGTTTGTTAAGTAAGGTACGTTCCCCAGGTGTTATATTACATTTTTGTGTATTACATGTATTTATATGTTTAAATTGTAATGTGTTACTAACATAGTATGTTTAAGAGAAACACTCGTGCCAACCAATTTGATTTGTTTCGTTTTATTTATGTTACCATTCGAGAATGTTATGGATCGAAATATAACATTCCATTATTATTATTATTAAATAATTTTATTTACTATACTCGCTTCCATCGATAGCTTTAACTGTTATTTTCGTTTTTCTATAATAAAAAGTTATATTCGTTTAACGCCTTTATTGATTTGTCTGAGTCATCGTTAGTGTGCATGAGTACAGTGATTTATTTATATGTTATAATGGAATTCTTCACTTGGATTGCCTCACGGACGGTATATTGGAGAATTTCAGGTGTATTGTTAGTGAGAAATGTTTTAGTTGCCATTATCACTTTAGTCTTATTGTATTGGCACTGGTGTTTTGATGCAGTTCTCTCTGGGAGACGATGTTTATGGTGTTGTTGATGTTCGAACAGAGAAAATCGAGCGCAAGAAGACGCGGCAGCAGCGAGTCATCTACCAGGGAAACGTGAGTTTATATTTTTACCTAACATTCATTATACGGTGCTAATTGAAAACGTTAAAATGAGGTTATGCTGCAATACGGAAGTTCTTCTACGAAAGTTTTAAAAACATTAAGCTGTCGGAAACTGGGTGTCTTTAAGTCTAGAGTGAATAGATCGTCACTTTCCATCAGGTGAGATAGCGGTCAAATGCTTGCCTATCTAGCAAAAGAAAACTAATGTTCTATTTCGGAAGTGACACAGTTTTATATTCCTAATGGCTGTGTCACAAACAAAAGTTTTTTTATATACAGCAATTTCTTGACCTTATATGTAATTTTAAAACCCAGTTGTATCCAGGAATGTATGGTTTAAAATCTAGAATAATTATGTCAAGTTATACTTTTCTGTTTAATGGGGTTTTTTACAAAGAAAAGTATAAAACTGTCTATGTAGTAAAAATTGCCTCAAAATGAACTTTTATTGTGTATATTCCAATGCTAGAATTATCTAGTTAATGCTGAAACAAAATACATCGTTGTTACAGCTCACCAGTGAAGAGTGTGAAGGAACGGAGAAGAGAACGATCCAGCGAAGCGCGGATCGACGAGTACAAGAGAAACGACCGGGATAACGACCGCGACAGAAACGACCGAGACAACGATCGGAACGACCGCGACAGAAACGATCGCGACCGGGACGACCGCGACAGAAACGACCGCGACCGGGACGACCGCGACAGAAACGACCGCGACCGGGACGACCGCGATAGAAACGACCGCGACCGGGATGAACACGATCGCAACGACCGCGATCGAGACGAGCGCAGCAAGAAGTACGACAAGTATGAGAGGCGAAGTGACAGAGAGTCGCGACACAAGGAAACCAAGCGCCGCGAGCGCAGCGCCTCCAACCCGCGGGACTCCTCGCCCGACCGACGGCAGCGCTCCCTCGTCTCCAAACTAGAAAACAAACGCCGCTCCTCCCACGACCTCGATAAGCACAAACGCTCCAAACGCGACCGAGACACCACACCCGAGTCCGATTCGGAACCCACCAAAAGACCTGAGAAGAGAAGCAAGAAACGCCGCGCCAGCGCCTCGCCGCCGCCGGACAAACGACGACGGAGGAGCCCCTCCCCCGAACATAAAAAAGACGACGGTCGACGTGCCCGCGACCACAGCGGGAACAGAAACGGGAGCCCCGAGCGCGACAGGAGGGCCGGCCGGAGCGACTCCGCCGACTACAGGAAGAAACGAGACGACGACGATAGGAAGGAACGGCACGATCGGGAGCCCCACAGACGCAAGGAGCGAGAGACCGGCAGGAAGGAGGACGATCGAGAATCTCACAGGAAGGACGACGGAGACTCGCACGGTAGAAAAGAGAGAGACCCGCACGAGAAGAATAACAGGAGCAACAATCACGATCGCTCCGCGGAAGCACCCCGCCGGAAGGAGAGGGGTAGCGGTGACGAAGTGAGAAAACACCGAAGCCCCTCGAGGGACAAGCGGGACTCCTCCGAGAACCGTGCCCGATCCCCGGAAAAATCTCACAAAGAGAAGAAGTCGCGAAAGGAGGAAAAGAATCACAAAAAATCCAAACCCGAGAAGCGGGCCTCGTCCGAATCGGAGTCTGAAACTCCGAAACAGAAAGAGAAGCCTTCCAAATCTTCGAAGGCGGAGAAGAATCGACGCAAGGAAAGGAGCGTTTCCCCGGCCAAGGAGCACAAACGGAGCCCCTCGCCCGAGTACCGGCGAAAGGACTCGCCCCAACCGAAAAGCAAATCCGACAAACACAAATCCGATAGAAGATCGGTAGAGAAACGCGAGGAGAGCCGCGAGGACAGCCGCCCGCGGTGGAAATCTCCCAGCCCGGACGAGAAAAGAAAACACCGAACGAGCGGATCCAAATCGCCGCCGCGGAAAGTCTCAAAAAAGAGCAAGCGGAAGAGCGAAACGCCCGAGAGAAAGAAATCCCCGGAGCGCTCGGCGTCCAAAGAGCGAGACAAGAAACCGAGCAAGAGCGAGAGGAGAGACTCGAACAAGACTCGATCGAAATCCCGCTCCCGTCGCAGCCGCAGTCGTAGCACTTCGAGTTTGAGCTACTCCCCGGCGCGCCGGAGCCCCGAACGCTACCGAGATATACTAGAAACCCTTCCTGACAAGGACAAACGCAAATACATAAGGTCGCCGTCAGATCTGCTTCCGAAAAAGAAGAAGCAGAGCTTCAAGCCGAAGGTCACGTGCATGCGCAGCTCGACTTCTAGCGACAACGAAGATTCAGCGGACGATTTCATGCGGGCGGACGACCGCGCGCGGCAGAACGACCTCGACATCCGAGAACTGAATAGGCTAAAAGAGAGGCTATCGCAAATGGCGCGAGCGTCCAACCGCGAAGATTCTAGAGTAGAAAACGGGCCGTCGGCGCAACCGGGACCGAGCGCGGCCGAAACTAGAGAGGAAACTAAAACTCTCCAGAAAGAAAAGAGTCCCGAGGTGGTCGTCAGTCCCGAAAGGAGAAGTCCCGAAGTTGTACCTAAGAGTCCTGAGAAACGGTCGCCGGAGAAGCGCAAGAGGAGCGAGTCGCACCGCAGCTGGTCGCGGTCGTCGTCGCGCCGCCGGTCGCGGTCGAAGTCGCGGTCGCGCGGCAAGTCGTCACGGTCGCGCGGGAAGTCGTCGCGGTCGCGGTCACGGTCCAGGTCACGCTCACGGTCTTCCAGGTCACGGTCACGCTCTTATTCTTCTTCAAGGTCCGTATCTTTGTCATTAGTTTTTATCCTATGGTAATAAAATTCATTGTTTATGATTGTGTGATGTGACTATTTCCGGCACCCACGACACAATTCATCGAACTTAGTGTGGGCCTGTGAATGTGAAAACGTTTGTTTTATGTTTATTTACTCTGTTATTCTGCTGACTATAGTTTTAGACTGTTTTGGCAGTTTGGGTGGATTCAGTTTTTATCGTCCAGTTCCTATTTTGGAACCATATTGGATCCATTTATGTTCCATTGCCACACGCAAACCTAACTGTAACAAGACCCGAATCCACCACCAAATTGTGGCAACACAGTACTAAGTCTATACTTTACCTTGAGTGAAGCATTTTTTCTTAGACACACACTGGTGCTAATTCTGTTGAGCACCGAACTAACCTAAACTAAACTAATTTTAGTCAAAGAATACCTAAACGCTATTCTGATTTTACGTTGAACTTAATTTAGAAGTTGAAATGACAGGACTAAAATTAATTTTGACAGCAACCAAATTGAATTGTATTCACAAGAGCCGCAATCACATATTCCTCCATTATGTGCACGTGTTATTCTTTCAAGTATAAGATCACATTAAAAATAATCCAGACCTTTTTCATACAGACTAATTTGAGTTTAAAATTTTTCGTAAAACATGTACATCAGAATAAGAATTTGGTAATTTTACTAAATAGAGTAACTAAACTAACTTAGTCCTGTCAAACTTAATTTTAGTCTAATCTTGCATTTTCTGAATAGGTTTTGGACTAAAGCAGGACTAAAACTAATTTTAGGCTAGTTTAGTCTAATTCTGGACAACAGAATCGGCACCACTGTCTAAGAAAAAATGCTCATCACAATCTCAACTGAAGGAAAGTGACGACAGAACTTAGTTTAAAAACATGCTTGCTTAATTAATTGACTCTTATTAAACCGAAAGTGTCTCAAAGACACCACACATCTCCCCCATTTCGTTTCAAGGATATCTATCTATATCTGATCTATCTATTATTATGTTGTCAGGCGGTCTCGCTCATCTCGCTCCAGTTCGTACAGCAGCCGCAGTTCGTCTCGCTCATCTCGCAGCTCGTCTCGCTCAACTCGATCCTCTAGGTATACCTAGACCTGTCTTCTGCTTATATACGTAGAAAATCCCGCTTGTTACAAAGGCGTCAAGCAGTCTTGAGTGTTAATAACGAAAAGTGTCTAGTTTCTTATATTTAAAATAAATATGCATTTGATAACAATGCGGGATTTCCTGTAAAAGCATAATCCATATACTCATAACTTGTAAAATCCATGATAAGTATATAATATGTATAAGATTTAAGAAGCCTTCAAAACCATCACCACTTATGTTCTGTGACATTTTACTATGAGTATATTGATCGAGCTTTATTTACAATTCTAATGAATACGTAGAAGTAAGTTGTTCCATCTAATATATCTTATAAGAATTACATGAAACCCAAAGACTGCGACTGCAGTCTTAAATTGTCATGGAAGAACTTACTCCTCCAAAATAACATTTGATTAACTTGAGCAATTCTCTTTCCGCCTACCAAAACCGAACCGTACCACTAAACTTTGGACTCAACCGCACGCAACGTACGGATGATGAAACCAACTAACAACGAAATAATAAAATGGATAACTTGGATCCTAAACATGAATCCATGGATAATTCAAATACCATAATTGCGAATTGTCATGAATTGCCAAACACGAATCTATTACTCTAATGCCATGGACTATGAACGTTCATGAATATATAAATAATTCGAACGTTTTGGACCGGTATTCGTTGTGAAAATATGGATAATTTGAATACAACTGACTGCAAATGGTCATGTATTTATGGATACATTGAACTATGGATTGCAAACGGTCATGAATCTTTGCATCACACGAATACCATGGACTGCGAACGATCGTCATGGATAACTGACAATGTTAAACCACGAATGATCATTATGGACTATGTCGAAACACAAACGATCTTTATGGACCGATGATCATCGTGTATAACCGAATGTCGAAATATGTTGAATCTAAAACGATCATCGTGGATAACTTGAGTATTTAAAATCGCAATCGATCGTTATGAACAACTGAATATTTTGAACCGGGAATGATGATTATGAATAAACTTATTGAACCCCATACGATTATTATCGACTATATCGAATCGCAAACGATCATTTTGGACTACGTCGAACCGCAAACAAATATTATGGACTATATTGAACCGCAATCGATCATAATGAACTAATATGACGAACCGCAATCGATCATTATGGACTACGTCAAACCGCAATCGATCATTATGGACTACGTCAAACCGCAATCGATCGTAATGGACTTGGACCGCGAATATTGTCCGGTGTTCTGGAACGGACGTGACGCATGCGACGTCCGGCGACAGAACGATGACGGGCGTGTACGCCGATTACCGTAGATCGGGCGGCGGCGGCGGTGGCGGCGGCGGCGGCGGAGGCGGCGGCGGCGCTCGCGCGCGGTCCCGCTCCCGCTCGCTGTCCATCCCGCGCCGCGCCGGCTCGCCGAGCTTCCTCGACCGCCGCCGCATCACGAGGTATACCTCCATGCGCTGCTTTCTACCGCCACACATGACGGATGTTTGCCTTGTTGAAACGAAGCTACTTATCTAGTCCGCCGCGACCTATGAGCCGTCTACTTTACGGCTATCCTCGCGAGCCCGTTTTGACACCGAACTAAAAATCTGTGCGAAAACGCCACTCGTTTAGGAAACGTCTCAAAAAAGTTCTGTCATTTTCTGCATCGACGTTTTAAATCCTTGGTGTTCCCCATCTATGATTGGAAATGTAATTACGATAATAATATCATAGTTTTTGTAGTCTAAGCTCTGTGAGACTTTTTTTTAAAGTCCCATTTTAAGAAAACGTGATTAACGAATTGATAATAACAAAACAATTAGACAATTATAATTCTTATTTAGTAATGGAAAACATTGCTCGTAATACAAATTTCATTACATCATTTTATGTCTTCACATAGAGTTGAAAACAACAATTATGATATAATTTATTGCAATAATCTCCACCATGGCGGGAAAATGAGGGAACTTTTTTTGCAAGTGAGTAAAACCAGCTGTTGTGAGGAGGCATCGATGAAAATTTGGACGCAGCCGTGGACTTTTGAAGGGCAAATATCCGTCGTGCCGCTGTAATTGTGTTTTGTGAATAAACTAGCGTGTTCCACTTAGTTGGGCTGTTAGATCTCGGAGCATACCTGGAATGACCGCGCACTAAATCAAATTTCATTACGCACAGTGGCAATTACAGTATTTGTAACAGTTTGATGGTGTGAAACTTGATTCGTCTTTATAAAATGGAACACACTTTTTATATACCATCGGGTCTAGCCCATTCAATTTTGTTTAACCGTGCTGGTACACTCACACATTGATGACTATAAAACATATTTATAAATATATACTACAGGTACTGGGTATAAAACATTAAACTCCCTGTTTGTGTAGTGGTAATTAAAATATTTGTAATAGTTGTTTACTCGTCTTTGTAAAAAATAGGACACTCTTTTTGTCAACCGACATCAAATAAGGAGGTATTTATAATAAGGAGGATTATACTTCAGAAGTGGTCCCATATAAATTTTATCAAAATCGATTAAGCCAAATCCAAAATATAAGCAGTGATGTCGGTTCTCACTTCAATTTTAATTTTGAATATTATAATTTATGTACTGTCAAATGCAATATATTAATATTAAAGACAGTACTTTGTTGACGACCCAGTTGGCGCAGTGGACAGGTGTCCCCGCCCTCTGCGCCGTGGGTCCTGGGTTCGATTCCCGGCAGGAGCACAAATTCCTTCCCAAGTGATATTTGTGCTTCTGGTTCTGGGTGTAAAGTGTGTGTGATGTGAATATTTCCGGCACCCACGATACAAGTCTTTGAACTTAGTATGGGGCTGTGAGTGTGAATGCGTTTGTTTAAAAAAAAAAGGATGGAGATAGTGATTGGACCCCAGTATTTGATAAATATATGTTATACTTAAATTAGTATATGTATAGATTGTAGATCTAGGGCATGTAGGTATTCTAACAAGCTTGGTTAAGTCATGAAAACTTGATCAAAGAACTAACATATATAATGAAAACTTTAAAGTATATTATTTAAATTATTAACAAAAACATACAACAATAAAAACTCGGAGCTATAAAAAGGTCATAGATGACCAAAGAGTAAAGAAAACAAAGATTTTTTGTTGTAATAAAATTATATCTTAATAATTTCGGATCACACGTGCTATCGCTAAAATGGCAAGTCATGCTCTGGCGTGATATTTTGATAACTTCTTGATATAAATACATTATCAAGGCCTTTGTATGCGTTATTACCATAAACATATAAGCTTTTAACCATATTGAGTATTATAAACCATTTTTAAGTAAAATATTTATGATTACCTTAAACTTTATAACTCTTTACGTTTAAAAGCCTTTCATATTGACCGATAAATGCAATACATTGAGCCATATGCATTGGTATAGGAACGCTACCCGCTGGTAGTGGACTTGAGCACTTAGATACTTATATAAGCTTGATTTTTTGTAGGTAACTTAGGTGTTTTAATGTAGTTTTAGGAAATAGGCAATTAGCCCGTAATTATTACAAAATCTGAATCTAAATCAGTATTCGAAATAAAAAAACGCATTAATGTTTATAAAATATACCTGACGATCTTGACTTGAACTGAACTGCTCGTTTAGTTAGTTGGACGGCGTTCGCCTTCTAAGCAGGGGTATCGGGTTCGGTTCCCGGCTGAAGCACAAGTTTTCTCCCCAAGGAAAATTTGTATTTCAGGTTCTGGTTGTGTGTGTGATGTGAATGTTTCCGGCACCCACGACACAAGTCATCGAACTTAGTGTGGGTTATGACTGTGAAAGCGTTTATGTTATGTTTATGTTTTACAGGAAAAATTGTCTAGGTCTTATTAACAAATAAGTTTAAAATTAATTAAAAAAGGGTAAATTTTTTCACAGTCAGTTTGTTTGAATTTGTAGTATACTTGACTTGTTTCAATGTGTACCTTTATAAGTCACTTGTGTAAAGCACTGCTGTTATAGATATTCGTGTGTCAGTATTAATATCAGTAACACACCACTTAACTGTTGCATATCTGTTATATCGTGTGCCAGGATTAACATTGCGTGTGTAGCTTTTAGGCTGGTTTTATTTTATAGTTATAGTTTGCTACTGTTTTATTTTGCTAATGTCACATCACGAATATTTCACTGTACCATGCTTACATACTGATATTTATTTACAAAAAATATACAGTAGCATATCATATATTATATCATCTTGTTGATAATAATTTAATTGTGAAACAGCAGTTTCTAATTATTTTTTAATTAGCTCTAATATTCGTGATGTGACTATTGTATATACATATTTATGGTTTCGTATTATATATTTTTGTTTTGTTTTTCTCTTTATAGAAAAAAGTCGCGAAAATATAGTTCGAGCTCTGAGGATTCGAGTAGCTCCGAATAGCAGTGTGTTGTGCTAGCTTCAGATTTAGTATAAGTTATATTAATTATAATATGTATTATTGAATTATTTTAAGTCCAATTATCGTAATATATTCAATGCTAAATTCAATTTCCCTATATTTTTGACACATAATTCTATAACGGGCTGTGAAATTGATTGTGTAGCTTGTTTGATTTTGATGTGTGCGTGCCCTAACAACTATTTATAATGGGTTTGTTAATTACTCGCTAACAAGGGTGTGCTGCTACTAAATTAATTATAGAAACTGTAAAATTGTATTTGAAATTTCTAGATTTCCGATGACGTTTATTTCTTTGCCTTAATATTAGTTTTTAATTTTGTTTTTTATTTTGTAGCGCACCCATTATTGATCTTACATACGCGTCAAACAAATACAAATACCGGAGAAGATAATGAGATAATTATCAATTGTGCCAAAAAGTATATTGGGATTTCGCCGACCGCCAGATGTAGATTGTGCTATGTATAGAGAATATGTTGCAAGTGTGTTTTTCTGTTTCAACAATTTTGTTTATCACATTAAAGTGTATCGTAAACATTTGATTGTTTTTATTATTAGCTGCATGGTAGGTTTGTAGGCAAATATTCGAACCTATTTTAAGCTCCTCTACACATTTATCTGATTGATCAATTTATTGTTGAGCCATTATTGCCAATATTAATCACTTAATAGCCATAAACCAAATGTAATCAGTAGTCTCATTTATTGTGTAAGTTTTTAATGTACAATCATGGCTCATCGATTAGAAGAATATTAAAAATTCAAATAGATGTTGTAGAATACACACTGAAATTGAAATCTTACTCATAAATTTTTCTTTTTATTTCGCTAGTGTGATGTTTGCTCAAGAGGTAAGTCTTCTTTTATTTGCTTGTGCAATATTATTTTATAACGAATTTAATTCTCTAAATTTGCTGCTAACGCATTTTTTTTTATATAATGCAGGTAAGAATGTCCAAGTAAAACTACTACTCAATAGTTACAGCTTCATTGTTACATGTTGGCAATCTTATTTTTTTTTGCGAATAGTTTTTTTTTATAATTATGAAAATTCATTCCTAAATTATAAATTGTAGGAGACAGATTGTACCTATAATTAATTCTGGATAAATACTAAGTCACCTAGACTTTTAATATTGTCTATATGGGAGATTTTTTAGTATAGTACTTGACGTGGTATCTGTCTGTCTCTATATGTGTATTGCACGGTGCATGTTCATAATACCGACGACCGTAACCTACTCGGAACTAACACAACTAACCACTAACAGCGCGCGCAAGCGTCCGATCCCGTACCGGAGGCCTACGCCTTCCACGCCCACTTCTGGAAGCTACAGCAGCAGATCGTCGCACAGCTGGTCACGCTCGCCGCAACTTGAAAGAGAATAAGCCTGGATACCGTTACTTACTTTGAAGAGTAGCATAATGGGGTAGTCACTGCAGAGCACCGATAGATGTTGTATACTCGATACTCAACTATCTCTTTAAGTCGATATTCTAGTCAGTCTACAAATGGGGACTAAGTGATTTACGTAGCCACCGCAGAGCATCGATAGATGTTGAATCAGCTATCTGTTTTAGTCGATGTTTTAGTTAGACTACAGATCGTTCTAGTCAGATTACAGATAGGCTCTAGTCCTAGTTGGAATTCCATGAAAAGTACATTCTCAGATTTGCTCATTTTTGAGTTAATTCTATCGATTCGATTATATATTTAATCAGAATGTGAGTAAATTATATAAAAAAGTAGATCAATTACGATGCAGTTTCATGGAAATATTGGGTTTATTTTTATTGTAGTCAAAAAGGGACTAGCTTATTGTTTTCTAAAAGTCCCATCATGTTCTCTAGTTCCACAATGGGGTCTCCTTAGAACTCCTAGTGAAAACGTAAAAATTCGAGTCTTTGTTTTATGGGAATTTATTTAATATGTAGCCTGCTATTTATTAGAATATTATCCGCCTTTTGTCTTAAAATAAGTACACGATGTTGGTTGAGAAGTTCCTGGCACTACCTATTTTCTCTAGTCATTTTAGGTACCTACATAAAGATATTTGGATTTTTATATCCTTTCCAAGGATCTTGATTAAATGTGGAGCGCCTATTCAGTCTCAGGGTTTATTATTTTAGATATAGGTTCCAGGGGGTACAAATTGTATGAATTTTATTTGGTCTAGTCTTGTAGGTTCACATAAAAATCTAGTCGCTATCGTGATAGATATCTAGTATATTGTTTTTTTCCATATTACCTACGATGTTATCGAGTTCGCTAAATAATCACAAAAAATAATTTGTGATCAAATGTTGTGTAATTTTAGACGATGTTAATCAAAATTCCATATATTTCCTGATTTTTGACTTTGCGCATATTTGTATAGTGTTAAAAATGTGACTATTTACCTAAATAGGTAGAAAAATATAATAGTCAAACGTAGTCATTAATTAGGTAGTTTTAAGTGTACCTTTACACCTTTTTGGTATTTTTCGTGATCTCTTATTTTTATCCTTATTTAATATTCGGTTTACACCATTTTATTTTGTTGATAATATTATTATTATACATTTATTTTCAAGTACATAAAGTACTTACAAAAATACTCCTAGTATTTAGTTTGTGCAATACAATAATTTATTGATTATACGTTCGCTAATTTAAAAATATATATACTCATTAACTTATTGCCTATTTATTTCATATATTAATATAAGACTTAAGATTGTATTTTAAAATGTTCTAAATTTATTTTAAAGAAAATTAATTCGTTTGTATGAGTGAAACCCTTAGGTTGAACAAGCAATATATCGAGAAGTTGTGAACGAGGATAATATTAATTAAATACTCATATTTAACGATAACGATTTATTATACAAATATACAAAATAAACTTATTATGTGTAACAATCACAAATGCACCGCGTACGAACGAATTGATGTAGATTACATAGTAATAGAAACACGTTTCTAATGTACAGTAAATTAAATTATTGAAACAATTTGCTAATGTCGACTCTAACTGATACATACAATAATAACTGTAAATCAATAAAACAATAAACGTTATGAGCCTTTTATATACATACATACCTACCCTTAAGTAATAAGTGATATGTATTAACTTAGCTTTAAAATAATTTTAAAAGGAATGTATAAACAGTTCTTGGTTCGCACTCATGCTCGCTCATTGTTTTAATATAGATATGAAATTAGAAATGTACAAAATACGATAAAATTAAAATCTGTGTCAATATATTGAGCACTGACATCAGGCAATTCTTGCTCCTAATTTAAAGATTAAATTAACCAGTAAAAGGCATAGGTACAACATAATTATGTATCTAAACCGCGCTGGCATAGATACATGTCAGTGATATAAAAAAATATAGAAATGCGCGAGCGAGAATAATACAATTGTACCGGATTACATAAAAATATATGAAATACAAGCTAGAGAACAAAATGCAAAATTAGAGAATCGTGGTACGTGTATATAGGTCATAAAGGCCGATAACTGATTCAAAATATGGACAATGTTATTGCGTAATCTATTTTTTATGACAAGATGTTTTCAATCTGTACTTATCTCAATTGTAACAAGACTGATAACACGGCTTATTAATTAACCTGAAATTGACCCAACAAGATATAATCACATCACAGTATCAAGCATCCACCACCATCTTAGAAGTTGTTAAGTGTTCAGTCGGCTTTCTTCTGGCTTTGCTGGCGACGTTTGCTGGCGAGGAACATTGCCCACCCGAAACCGACTAGATTCATGAAGAGAACTCGTAACTGGAAATTAAAAAAACGTGATGAACGACTGTATGTAAGCCGCGATGGCGCAGTCTAATTTCACTTGACTAAGTAGGTACTTTTGTAAGCTATTTGGACGCCTGATATCAAAGCGTACTTAGACGGCATTGATAAACCAAACCATGGAATTCGGGTCCGTGCTCATAAGTGTTTACTAAACGACAAAACTATATATAAGCGACTCTCTAAAGACTTCGTAAGACGCAGAAGAGTGTGACCAACGTCAGTCCCAGCTGCGTACGCTGATAATTGTTGGATGCAAAAGTAAGTCGAGTAGATAGACGTAAATTAAATTATTTTAGTTTGTTTAAAATCATTTGTCTATCTATATTTGTGTAGGTTAATTACGCTTATTTCGTGAAGTTTGTGTAAGGCCCGAGGTCCATTTGTTCGTAGATCGATGTTAGACGACGAGGTCCAATCAAAGAAGTTGGTTCGTGTTCAACAAAATTGGATAAAGCAGGGATTTTGGAGCGAAAGCAATACCGGAGGATGGTCTCGTATCTCGATGGGATAAAGTTCCAAGTAGACTTTGGACATGCTTTGACTGACTGAGTTAAATCGTCAGTAATCCTATCCTACTGAAATTGTAAATGCGAAAGGTTGTGTGTGTGTGTGTGAATATTTGTTGCCACGAATGAAACGATTTTCAAGAAATTTTGAATGTAAATAGTTTAGGTTTCGGAATAACACATATAGGCATTTAAAAGGATTTAAACTTAATTAACGCGGGCGAAGCTGCGAGGCATGGCTAGTAGGTTATTACATACATACTTTATGGGTTGCTACTGGGAATCTGGCAGTAATTACGTGTGATTTCTCCGCTTGTGAGATGTAATTTTTTATCGTTGCCAGGCTAGTGTTGACCGTTTTCTCACCCGTTGGTAAGTGCTAGTGTGGAGCCAAGCTCAGTAGCCTCGAATGCGACTGACTATATTATAGTTATTGAAACACCATTTTAAAGCTTGTTGACAGAATCTCTGGGTGGCTTTTGACCACCATATCTAGTAAGTGACGTGGTAGAGGGTGTTATAATAGGTACGTTAGGCTTACAATTATATGCTCAACGTTAGCTGCTGGAACATAATTTGTTGTTATTTTGGCGACAAATTTATAAAATTTCATCCAATGACATGCGACGCACTTGAAATTTTTCATAGAATTTTCTTTCAGTTCCAATACAAATCTATCTTGCATTTATAACTCATCTTTATTTTACAATGGTAGGTAAGTACAAAAAAGCTACAAGGCTTACCATAGGTGGAACAAACGCCAAGTTGATGAGTTGGAAGAGAGTCAACCACTTCCAATTGGCTTCTAAAACTGTAGTATAAAGCGCGAAGAGTTGCTTAGCAGCGGACGAGTGGTTCTTGCCCTCAAGCCTCGCCAGGGTGTACAAAGAGAAAGCTTGCATCACAGGCGCGAAAATGAGCCTCTCGAATATCAACTTCTTAGCTAGAGGAAACGCAACTGCGTCTTCAGGGAATATGTTTTCTAGGAAGTTGTAGAAGTGGTGAGGAATGGTGCCGCCGAAGATTAAACTGAAACAAGATTACGGGAGAGATATAACAAGTTTACGGGAAAAATTAGAAGATATTAATTTATTATTAATCATATATCTTCTAATTTTTTACACTGCACTTTTTAAACTGCACAAGCTCTTTCTAGCGACTACCATAATAACACCTGGGTTAATAAAATTATGTATTAGAAATTAAGAATGCTTTAAAAAAAAAAAGAATGGAAAAAAAATGCGCCGCCGCGCCGAGTTTCTTGCCAGGTTCTTCTCGAGATGGCTGTAATTTTGCGAATCTGGCAATAGAATCATTAACTTTCATGAGTGCCTCTTTGGGGCCCATGTGAGTTTTGATTTTATTGCAGGAAACTTATTGAAACTATTTATACTTAATAAAAAAGTGTTCTAAGAAGGTTCAACACATTTTTTTGCAACCTCGTATACTAGGATCGTAAATCGGGATAGTATGCCTAAAAACCGAAGTATCCCGGTATAAAAGATATCTATTCTAAATTTATTCTGAACCGTAGTCCGAGTAGCTGTTCCGGCAGTTGCGAAAAGAGGACAAAACACCGTAAGTAGGAATCATAACCCTTTTTTTTCGCGTTGACCGGGTAAAAATGGCTGTCAATCACACACAGGTAGTTAAGAATTTATAATTATATATGTATAAACAAACGCTTTCATACTCACAACCCCACTAAGTTCGAAAACTTGTGTCGTGGGTGCCGGAAACATTCTCATCACACCTTAATACAGAATTTCCCTTTTAAAGAAAAATTGTGTCCACCGGGAATCGAACCCGATACCTAATACTCAAAAGGCGCACCTAATTAGTCAGCGGTCAGGCCAGTTTATTCGTGTGAAAGAAAGGATAATAATTGGTATCACATGCCTTTATCACAGTGTATATTATATTTATATTTGTGTATCTTCTAGGCAAGCATGTCCCATCTTTGACCGTATCATCACTTTCCATCAGGTGAGATAGTGGTCAAATGCTTGCCTATACTATAAAAAAAAATTAAAATTTCTTTGCAATGTTTGTAATATTGCGGATGCTTACCCATAAAATCCGAAGGCAAAAATTGGGTCCAACTTTATCGTATCTCCAGCCACTAATTGAGAAGCAATGCTGCCCGCTGTGCCCACTACACAACTGTAATTTTAATAAAAAAATAAAATTTTCTTACATAAAAACGTTATATTTGATAGAGATTCTTTTCCTTCCCAACTATTTTCATAGCAAAAACAAATGAGAACGAATCGCAATGGTTTATTTCATCCTTGAACTTAGTTCGTTGATGATAATGTCAGAAGATAAGACAACACATAAAGTACCCAGTATTACATAAAAATTACTTATCTTGTACATAAAAGTATTTTGGTTTATCTAAGACCCATCCCTGGGAGAACTAGTACCTACAAGGATTTCTAAGTTATTGTATAAATATGACCACCGTGACAGGGCAAGGCTCTACTTTTTGAAAGGAAGTTTATGAGCAGACATAATAGTGTACTTTGGAATTTAAAAAGACCTTTGATACCGACAAGATAGAAGATAGAAAGCAAATATGCAAAGATAAACTCTCACCTGGTAATAGCTTTCGTTTTTATCGGATGCAAATACAGATTCTGCAAATAGGACGCTAATAAATTCATTACAGGTTTTGATATCGCCATGTTGCTAAATAAAGGTTATAATTAAGTTGGCACTGGAAAATATTATCAAAATTTTTATTGTGCACGTTATTGTTAAGCAGATACCGAAATATAACTGATAGAGTTTATCAAAACATCTCAATGAAAAGACGTTTACAGTTTTAGCTTTGTTGGTTTGTTACTATATGTGTGGCGCTAGTTACACGGCATTTGTATGGGATATCTGTAGTTCCTTATTTCGCCGTCTGCAACAATAACTTTGCGCTGGCGCATCACAGACCATACAATAAATTACAGATAATAGAGCACAGTTCATTTATAACAGAAAATAACACATTTCGTTTATCTATTTATTTGTCTCATACAATTTCCATTAATCTATACAAAATAATCTATTATTTTCAATGCAATATACAAAAATATTTACAGATAATGTTAATAAAGTTCATACAATACAAACGATATATCCAGATAATCTAATAAATTAATTTTCGTTAGTTTTCCATTAATTACATAAAGCTAGCCCGTAGCATTTAGACAAAATAAATGTATTATGTTTGTATAAAAAATTACATCTATATTAAAAACTCTCATGATAATATCAATATTTTCTACAAGTTAAATTAACCCTTTAATTGTTAGCTTTCACCATAAAGATTGTCTAATTGCATCTGCAGGTTATGTGAAGTAATCCCGGGAGTGTCCGGGATATTTGCGGCCACGGCTCTATCCACCACAGGAGTGGTCAAGAAATTCATATGCTCCTTCATTTTCATGTACATACTCAACGCCCTGACACCCATATCTTTTGGAGTGGTCGACATATTGGAAACATTCGGCATTGATCTAAACAAAACCTTCTTCTGCATCGAGGACATATTCTTCCTAGGTATTTTATATGATGGAGACTTCAAACATGACTTTATAACTGAACAGGGTTCGGCAACTGTTTCAGTCTTTTTAGGTGTCACATTTGCAAAATTGTTAATATTTGGAACATCTTTGGTGTTTTCAATAACAGTCTTATCGTTTTCACTCTCTGATTTTCTTTGATCACACTCTTTTTGTTTTTCTTGGATCAAGTTTCGGACACATTGCAACGTCTTCAGTCGTGACTCCTTGATACAGTTCATTGTTCGTATACCAATTTCTATCATTTTAAGATCACTTTCATTTTGCCTTTCCACCTCAAACAATTCAGCTAATTCAGTGTTAGCTTTTTCTGTGTAGGATTTTGTTACTGTAGCCTTATTGAACATATCGCATAGTGAAACAATGACACTCTCTTCTCGTTTACTATTCTCTCTACTAGCTGTTTTGTCAAAGGACATGATTGTATTGTCTTGATATGCAGCTGAATTTTCCAGGAGGTCACTTGAATTATTGAAGAATTCCTTGACATTTCTGTATTCTTGGAAAGGTGTTGATACAGGAGGCGAGACTTCTGCTATATTATCTAGTGTGTGCTCTTCGGATAAAGCTTTGGATTTACCTTCGATGAACTCTATATCCTTCTCATTTTGTAAGAAGCTTGCATCGCAACTAGATTTCCAGGATTCATTGGATAATGGTGTATCGAGGACTCTGGACATCATGATCTTTTTCCGAAGGCAGGATTTAGGGGTTGCAGATCTAATTGCAGGTGTAGGGACATTCTTATTTGCGACAGACTTGTGGGGAGCAAAGTTCTCTTTGTTAGCTATCGTCATCCTTTTTTTAACAAGTTTGTTTACCAATAAAGGTGTTTCAGGTATTTTGTATACACCGCTGATACGAGCTGAAAAAGAGCATTATTTGATATGGTTTGTATCACATGTTTGGATAAATCCTATTTGAAAACCCTTATAGGTGATATCTTCTAGATAAATTAACCAGGTACTAATCAGGAAGATGTGTAACAGGCTTTTAATATACCTAGGGTAGGTGTAACTTTTTACCTTTTGTGATTTAAACACATAGGAAATGATATAAGATGGAAATGAGAGAAGACCAGAGGCATGATCTTGCTAACAAGGCCCTAAAAACATTATTAAAGATTATTTGCACTGCCTGTTGGCTTTATTTGGAGCATTCGCCTTCTAAGCAGGTTAGATCCCCGGTAGGAATGACAAGATTTTTCACCAAATTTTTGTTTCTGGTTCTGTTTGATGTGTGTTTCTGGCACCTACAATACAAGTCGTCGGACTTAGTGCGGGGCTGAGAGTGTGAAAGTGTTGATGTTTAATTATTCAAGAATCCATATATTTTTTTAACAGTTGCATATATTTTTGAGTAGTTCTAAAAAATAGTTTACCTAGTGGAAGCATTGATTTTTTGGTCTTCAGTTCAGGTATTGCAAATTTTGGTGTTTCTGATGGCATCATAGTTGATCTTGTATTAGTAATAGTCTGAAAACAAATTAAGTTAAGTATGTAAATCAAATAAAATGTTAATGATCTTCTATTGCCAGATATGCAATACAGCAATCTAAACACGTGGATTGTTTTTATTGCAATCGCAAATCGTCTCTTGCGGTACATCCATGAATATCTATGGAGTCACAAAACCTATACTACATTATTAGATAATATATGTTGTATACTTGTCAGAACAGCGTAGATTTTATTTTAGACTTGTGGACATGAAAGTTATCGAAAATATATTTAAATTGTTGTATGGAAAGTAATAGAACACAACAATACAATTTAACGAATAGTTGCAGGGAACTCACTGGGCTGTTTTTAACTCTAGTATGGTGGACAGAGAATGTATTAAGAAGCTAACAAGGAACTTGGTAACTGTATTTGTATCCATCTCTTCTATTTTAACTTATATAGTATATATGTTATATATAATCAGAATGACTTACATCTAAACTTATATTAATACTAATATCTTAACTTATATATAATCAGAATGACTTACATCTAACAATTAGAATGCCCTCATTCTAGGTAGAGTAATAATTCCAATCATGCCAAATTTTAGAGAATATGAATTCAACGTAATCACATCTGTGAGACATATTCATGTCAGACACGTCTTTAGAAAATAACCAATGTTTTAGTAGGCATAGGAAAATGCTTGTGCAGTTTACTTCCATAAAAAAAATATAAGTTAAAACTTTTTGCTAGATAAGCAAGCATTAGACCTCAATCTCATCTCATGGAAAGCGATGATGTAACCGAATATGTAGCATGCATGACTTAACAATGTAACAACTTTTTGGCCTTCATTATACTTACCATCTTAGGTTTTGTCTGTTGAAAATTCAACACTTTTCTCACAGAATGGTGTTTTATTTGTCCATTTGCTGTGTGACTGGTAAATTTTTTCTCAACTTTCACAGAAGAGTTCCACCTCTTCTTGTTAGATGCTGTTATCTGCTCACCCCTTTTTGGTGATTGTACTGTTATTGCTAAAATTTAAAATATTATTATAATTAAGTCGCCAGCAGGATAGCAGGATTAAGTGAGCTTGTTTGATGTTAATGTTATATAACTTGATAAGTCATAGAAAATATAGGCAAATGGCAAAGAGAATATTCATAAACTGTAAAATGATGTTTGAGTTACAAAGGTTTAGAAAATCTACTGGCATAGAAGATTACTACATAAGTAAGATTTGTTATTATTTAAATACCTCGAATGCCGGCTCTCATTTCAGCTACAGTCATCGGTTTAAGGACTTTCTCAGCTGTGCGTGTAGCTAGAGTGGTTCGAGGCTTTTTTCTTGCTGTGAGAGTCTGCATAGCATCTTTGGATAATATGCCTGAAAAAAACAAACATATTGGCAACCTACACCTAAAACAGAGTATTAGCATGTCATTCAAGCTAAATTTATATCAGAAAAATAGTAAGAAAGCCATAATAATCTTAAAAAATACATGTTTTAGTTCAAATTTATGTTTTTACTATGGGAACTTACCTCCCAGTCCAGGCAACATTTCGGCCAAAGTCATTGGTTTTTTCGGCGCTGTAGTATCCATTTCATTAATTGTAGACACTAAAGTAACAAGAAAACTTAGAAATAGTACTACTTGAATTACTGAAAAACATTAAATCTCATATTTGTTTTGCACCAAATTCAAGTCTGAATAAGTTTTGATTTCAACCGTCACGCGCAGTTCCACAGACTATGTACCAATACTATTTACCCCACGTTCCAAAACTAGTTTGTGAGTATTCGCGGCATTCACGCTCACAACGCTCGTTTTGCCGTTCTAAAAGGTGTGAGTGTTGTAGCCAGAACGATAAGGCGGTCGTCGCGTCGTGGAGTTTTCTATAAAAAAAATATTCCAATTTTTAATTTGACAGCCGAATGCCAGATGCTCTTGCCATATCATCGTTTGAACGTGATTAAGTACCATAAGGCGCGTAGCGCGGCGGGTCACGCGGCGCCCACTATGGCCGATTGACAACACCCGTGTCAAACAAAACTGCAACTCCGTTGGATTATTAAAATGCATGAAATTAATAGATAAGTTGTTTTTATCTTTATGGCTTTAGTATTAAACCTACTTATATAAATATTTTCTTATTATTTAAAAACTCGACGACGACGCGACGTTGGTCAACTATTCTTTACGGTATTCATGATTGGATCATGAATAAAATCAAAATCAAAATCAAAATCGTTTATTCACATGGGCCCCAAAGAGGCACTCATGAAAGTTAATGAATCTATTGCCAGATTCGCAAAATTACAGCCATCTCGAGAAGAACCTGGCAAGAAACTCGGCGGCGCATATTTTTTCCAATCATTTTTTTTTTTTTTAAACATTCTTAATCTCTAATACATAAGTTTCTTAACCTAGGTGTTATTATGGTAGTCGCTAGAAAGAGCCTGTGCAGTTTGCCTCCATGCATCCTTGTCATTAATATAGTCTGTGGTTTTATAGTAGGCTTTCTTAATTAATGCCCGTTTTATTACAGATTTGAACTTTCCCAGTGGTAATTCAGTTATGATTTTAGGAATTCTATTGTAAAATCTAACACCATTTGCCATAAAAGATTTATTCGTTTTGCTTAATCTAAATGCGCGCACTGTAATTTTATGCTTATATCCAGTATTAAGATTGTGTGCGTCGCTTCTTAATTTATATTTACTAATATTTTTGCGAACATGCATTATATTTTCAAAGATGTAAAGCGAAGGCATGGTAAGTATGCCTGTTTCTTTAAAGAATTCCCTGAGCGATTCGCGTGGACCCATATCATATATTGCACGAACCGCTCTCTTTTGTAGAATAAAAATAGTTTCAACATCGGCAGCAGATCCCCATAGCAAGATTCCGTAACTCATCAAACTATGAAAATATGCAAAGTAAACCAGCCTTGCCGTCGCTACATCAGTCAGCTGTCTAATTTGTAAACCAGCCTTGCCGTCGCTACATCAGTCAGCTGTCTAATTTTAAAATAAAACAGTATGAACGTAAAAACTGCTCGCATTTTTGAGTAATCTAGCAAATCGAGATTAGGTAGGACATGTCACTGTTTTTAGACCTATTTTGACCTATTTATTGGGTCTATCTCAAAAATGTAATAAGCCGAAACTATAATATCCGTTATACTTTCTCGCTAAACAACACAAAAAATAATTATCCTTAAAAGTTTTTTATATTAGGCAAAATGTAGGCGCTCTCAGACGAATACACAACTCACATCGAAATAGGAAACGAACCTACGATTATTTTAGCTACAAAATCCTTGTTTAATGTACAGATTTGAAGTTTTTGACATTGACAGCTGTCTGACATGTCTGTAGAAGATAATGTAATCAATCCGTTTAACTGTAGATTGTACAATCATCATCAAGTCGAACAACGTATATGTTAGTAAATTACTAGGGACATAGAATCATTTCTTGCTATAATTTAGATAGTACTTGTTTATATCTATATCTGCCGGGGCATATATTTATTGCAAATATGGTTTCTCACGTGCATTTAAACAATTTTGAAGAGTTCTCGAAGTTCACGCAGACTATCGACCCCAAAGGTCCTCCTGTGTTGTTCTACTTCACCGGTACCAAAACACCGGACGGCAACAGCTGGTGCCCTGATTGTGTAGAAGGTACGTTGTGGTTGATTATTCCATTTTACCTCATTGCTTACTATGTCTATTTACTATTGCTTATGTATTTATTTCATCATTCAAAAACTAACGAAATAGATAATATTATTCCAGGTTTAAGTTATCAGATGTTGAATATGTAATGTGAAGTGTTAGAAACGTGTGCAAAGATCATAAATAAAAATATATCAGCAGATTATTTATGATAAGATAAATTATTGTAGATTTTAATCTCCACCTATGGACCCTCAACCATAATATTAACTAGGTATAGAAAAGCCAACGAGGGCATGAATGTTTTAGTAGTGTATCTATGTAGTTTGTTTTATCACAGCACCTAAATTTATTGAGTAATTTTTGCATTTGTCACGATTATTGGGCATCTGCTAGATAAGATGAGGGAACACACATAAAAAAATAAAAATACAGTCGACTTGAGTACCTCCTCCTTTTTTGTGAAGTCGGTTAAAATAAAAAAATGATGTCAACGAACTGTGTTAAGTGGGATGTTTCTTATCATTTTTAATTATCGAATGACTTCACAACAAAAGGAGGAGGTATTCAAGTCAACTGTATTTTTTTAAATGTGTATTACCTCATAACTTCGTTCCATGAGAACCAATTTTGAAATTTTTATTTTGTTTGGTAGATGTTGCTTTCCAGTTGATCCCATTTAAATTTAATCAAGATATGACTGGTAGTTTTTGAGTTATCCTCTAAAATGCGTATTCTGTGGACTACATTGGCGATGTTCTTGTTTTTAACCAAATTCAAAAGTTACTTCATAACTTCCTTCTTTGTGCGCCGATTGTGATGATTATTTATTTGAAAGCTGGTGCTTTCCATGTGGCCCCATTTAAATTTGGTCAAGATCTGATCACAAGTTTTTGAGTTATTGTCAATAGTCCGTGTTTAATACGTTGAATCTGATCAAAGTTCCAAAGATAAAGTGGTGAAGTCAGTTTTTTTAAGCTTTGCTTGCATTTAATTATTTTGAATGAACAAAGTAAAGTAGGTTAGCCACTTATATCTCTAATATTTAACAAAATAGGATGAAAAGTAAGATACATTTCTTTTAAATAGAGCTTACTTTTATTACTATACTATACTAGATATCGATACGCGAAAATCAATATATAGCAAAAAAAAAAACAATGGAATTAGATAGATTTTCGAAAAAGAAAATATACAATAATATAGTATACAATTCTGTTCATAATCGATACACACATAAAACAAATAATAAATTCTTATGTGGAATATAGTGATTTTCTGACTTAAAATGTGTTTAGCTGATTTTTTTCTTAGCAGTTTAATTTTAAGTTCGCCTTTTATGTAGTTGAGTTTGTTGATTTCTTTTTTTTTTTATTTGTTTGTATTTAATTTAATTGAAGCATTTGTTACTAAAAATTTAGTAATAATACAAATATATTAATTCAACGAGATATATTTTACCGTTTCATCTGCATTTTTTTTTTTTTTTAGAACATTTTAGAACATAATTAAAATATATAACATACTAGCCGTGCCCTGCGGCTTCGCCCACTATTATCAAGTTAAAAAGTAGCCTATGTGTTAATTCTAGACATAATCGATGTACATTCCAAATGTCATCCAAATCCGTTTAGCCGTTAATGCGTGAAGAGGGAACAAACATGTTTACACACAAACTTTCGGATTTATAATATTAGTAGGATAATATGACCTATTTATACGTGATACACCAGCCTAATTGACCTTTACTAAAATGTCTCAAAAATTATTTCGTATTATATTAAACTTTTTTCCTACAGAATAATGTAATAATGTAATAGTAAATAATTTTTTTCTGGGTTTTTATGTGGATTATCACATGTTATACGCCAATCAACAGCCGATTGGTTCTAACTCGAGAACTACAAAATACTGATGTAAATGATATCAAGACACTTTGTACACTTGTTTATTTGTCTGTTCGCCCATTTCCGCCTTTTCCCAACGCACCTCACGTCAGAAAATTTCAAACCGAAGTCTGCTATGATTGGACAAACAGCTGACAGCTGCCTGCGATGGGCAGAGTCCTCGTCCAATCACACGCTGAATGGTGCTGCCATCAACTAAAAGGCACCTCGTGATTGGTTGAAAGCCCTTCCGGTCAAACACGTATCTACAATATCTGCCAACTAAAATAACAATTTAACTTCTTTTATTTGTTAGTATAAATCACATCAAATTAATAAAGTAACGACAATACAAAAAATAAATGCTTATTTTATTACCCGCTAACTGATGATCTTACAATTTGTAATAGAGTAAAAGTTGATCGGAATATAGAGGTTCTCTAAAAAAACCCGTGTGTGTCGTAACTTCGAAAGAAATGAAACTTTTGTATTACAGGGAAACATTTTAATTATTCATCACTGTTTAATTCCACTAATTTTCCTTACACAAAAAGGTTGCGGAACAGAATTTCAAAGATCTGCCATAAAAAGTTTCACTTACAAAAAATCGGAATTTCATACTTTTGTTTCGGTATCAACCTTTTTTTGGAATGAAATCACTGTGCGCCATCACCTTAAATACTTCTTTCGTAGGACTTGAAAGAAAGTATTGCACCTTATTTTACTTTTATTAACCTACTTGCCAATTTTTTTATTACTGTCATTCACTGTCAATATGGCTCCTAAAAAAAAATCTAATGAGCGCGCCGAACCGAAATCTGTGACTCTACCAGCCCAAAAAGCTGAACCAGAGTATTTGAATAATTATGAAGAATTCAATAGTTTTTTAGAAAAGCTTAGTGAAAAGAATAAACATGTTTATCTAATGTTTACGGGTCGAAAGAATGAGAATGGAACAAGTTGGTGCATACACTGTGAAATGGGTTTGTCATGTCATTTAAAGCAATAATGTGTAATAATTTATATGTATACATAGAATCATCATATCCAACATGATTGATATACCTATCTAGAGTGAATAGGTACCGTCTAGGCAAGCATGTTCCATCTGCGGCCGCTTCATCACTTTCTATCAGATGAGATAGCGGTCAAATGCTTGCCTATCTAGCATAAAAAGTCTACTATAAAGGATATGTTTCATTTTGGGCCATGTGTGTGTGTCGTGTGTTAAGTATTAACGGTTAATTCCACCAATATTATACATTAACACTCTAAACACAGGTTTTGGAAAATTATACAAAATCAACAACGCCATTATTTCACTTTCGCGGCAAAACTCCCTTAAATACTTCTTTCTTACGACTTGAAAGAAAGTATTGCACCTTATTTTACTTTTATTACCCTACATGCCAATTTTTTTATTACTGTCATTCACTGTCAATATGGCTCCTAAAAAAAAATCAAATGAGCGCGCCGAACCGAAATCTGTGACTCTACCAGCCCAAAAAGCTGAACCAGAGTATTTGAATAATTATGAAGAATTCAATAGTTTTTTAGAAAAGCTTAGTGAAAAGAATAAACATGTTTATCTAATGTTTACGGGTCGAAAGAATGAGAATGGAAAAAGCTGGTGCATACACTGTGAAATGGGTTTGTCATGTCATTTAAAGCAATAATGTGTAATTATTTTATATGTATACATAGAATTATCATATCCAACATGATTGATATACCTATCTAGAGTGAATAGGTACCGTCTAGGCAAGCATGTTCCATCTGCGGCCGCTTCATCACTTTCTATCAGATGAGATAGCGGTCAAATGCTTGCCTATCTATTAATAATCCACCAATTAACGGTTAATAATCCACCAATATTATACATTAACACTCTAAACACAGGTTTATGGAAAATTATACAAAATCAATAACGCCATTATTTCACTTTCGCGGCAAAACTCCCTTAAATACTTCTGTCTTATGACTTGAAAGAAAGTATTGCACCTTATTTTACTTTTATTAACCTACTTGCCAATTTTTTTATTACTGTCATTCACTGTCAATATGGCTCCTAAAAAGAAATCTAATGAGCGCGCCGAACCGAAATCTGTGAATCTACCAGCCCAAAAAGCTGAACCAGAGTATTTGAATAATTATGAAGAATTCAATAGTTTCTTAGAAAAGCTTAGTGAAAAGAATAAAGACGTTTATCTAATGTTTACGGGTCGAAAGAAAGAGAATGGCAGAAGCTGGTGCATATACTGTCAAATGGGTTTGTCATGTCATTTAGTCACATGGATACGTTTTTATTTAAGGTGAAGTAGGCTCCAAATTGGACGATTCATCCTCACGAATATTAAAGATTTGACCTTTAAGAACGGTCGATTAACTGCATTTTTTAATGTGTAATAAATGTTCACTAAATAGTTTATTTGGATATGTTCAGCGATACACGATTGAATAAATTTGGCTCTATAGAAATTTAAACTACTAAAAAAACACCAAATTTCCCGTTCCCGTCAGTGGAATGAATCAACTTTATTCTGTTTTTTATAAAAGATATTTTTTACAAAAAATATTGGGTGTAATCCCAACAAACATTCAAACCGCATTGTTTACTCAAGTTTTTTGTAAAAGGGTAAGATTAATTTTTAAATATATATGAAAGCGCGCACGCTGACTATGCAGGCAATTCTACAAGGCTACAGTTTGGCTCCAGTCCGCCAACTCGAAACCAAGTCGCCTTAAAGCGAAAATTGACGCTAAGCTAATGCTTATACTTAATACGCAGTCACGCATTCACACTCAGCTCCACCTTTCAAAGACTTGTGTCATGGGTGCTGGAAACATTTACGTCACACACAATCACACCCTGAACCAGATGCAGAAATATCAATTGGAAATTGTGCTCCTTCCGGGATTCGAACACAAGACCCTAGAGGCAGAGGGCAAAGACCTGCCCACTGCTCCAACTAGGTCATCAAATTTATCTTGATTCAGATTAATTAAACATTATCGTTCAAAAATTATGTGAAAAAATTGGTTGAGAGGTGTACAGTTATAGGGAAAATTTCTTACTTGTCTTTTTTATGGTCGATAGGCAAGCTTGTAGTTTGTTATCTCATCACTACTGTTAAGCAAATTTTGATGAAAACTGATGACAGTAACAGTAGACATGTCATTTCCTAGGTTTGGAGCTATGTCCATAAGGACAAGTCCATTATTCACCATCGATTTTTATAATTATTTTTATTTTATGCTGGATCGGTAAGCATTTGGCCGTTATCTCACCTGTCTTTTAGGTAAGCGTGCTGCATCTTCAGCCGTATCATCACTTTCTATCAAGTGAGATAGTGGTCAAATGCTTGCCTATCGAGCATAATAAAAAATGCACTATCGGCAATATACTACGCCTCGATTCGCCCCCTTTTCCATAATCTGATGCGGTAATGTGTATTTATTATATTTGCAATGAATTAAGCTAAAGTAAACATTATATCTTTGGAGTAGAGCCGGATTTATATTGAAAACGATGGTAACAGATGAAAAAGGTTCTACAGATTAGCTTGAAAGAATTAATGCTGAGTTCTATGACTGAAGCAGTTTAATTATTATCCAACTAATATTATAAATCCGAATGTTTGTGTGTAAGTGTGTTTGTTCCCTCTTCCCGCTTTAACGGCTGAACGGATTTGGATGGAATTTGGAATGTACATAGCTTATACGTAGGATTAACACATTTTAAACTTGATAATAGCGGGCGAATCCTCGGGGCACAGCTAGTGATACATATATCAATAGAAAAACCTGATGTATTTTTTTTATGTTCTTTAGGCAAGTATTTGACCACTATCTCAGCTGATGTAAAGCTATGATGCGGCCGAAGATGTAGCATGCGTGCCAAGAAGATACGTATTCACTCTTGACTTGAAGACTCCCAAGATTATTCCGTTCAGGGAACAAAGCCCGCGTGTTTGTGAATGAGAAAAAAAATACTTGGATAAGAAAGTCAACAAGTAAGCATGCTACATCGTCCACCACATCTTCGCTTAACATCAAGTTAGATCGCGGTCAATGAAAATGTGAAAACAAAAAGTAATAATCTGGTTTTTTTTTATTTACAGCGGAACCAATAGTGAAGTCTTATTTGGGTGAATTACAGAAGAACATTATATTCGCGTATGTTGATGTTGGAGAAAGGCAGTAGTGAGTACCAATTAATTATTCAATTCCACCCTGCGTACTTAGTGCGCCGTGGCTCCTGGTCACGGCACGAGCACAAATTTCCTTAGGGATATTTGTGCTTCTGGTTCTGGTGTGATTGTGTGTAATAATGTTTCCGGCACCCACAAAAAGTCCGAATGGAGCGAGTGTCAATGCGTTTGTTTGTTTAATTAACTGCTCTTGATGTTATAATGCAGCAATAATCTGCCCGGTGGCGTAGATGGTTACTCTTGAGCCCTAAGTCCCCACCCGAATCCGCCACTGGGTTCTGACACCCGCGATACAAGTCATTGAACTTAGAGTGGGGCTATGAGTGTGTGAGCAATCAAAGAAAAGCGTTTTCCGTAACACTCGCAGCTCTGCGGCCGGACATTCTTGGTATAATGTAATGGGGGCACTGCTAGTAAATAAACTTTTTATTTTACTAGGAAGCGGCGTTAGTTCCTCTCCTTGAACTATCCCTTGCCAAGTTTCATATGTTAATATATTTTCTTTATACGGGATAAGCAAACATGTAACCTCAATTTCACCTGATATATTACGATGGAGCATGTTTGCCCAGAAGATACCGGTTCACTCTCGGAATAAACATATCGGGAAACACAGACAGTAAGAGTTCCATTTCTTAGCTCATCCTTACTTCCTTACTTATATTAAGTACATTTATTAATTTAAATACGTGTCGAGGTACACCACCGTCCCTGTTTGTAATATTTTTATTATCTCCCTTTGGTTGTCTGGAAGAAATCGCTTTGAGCGATAAGACCGCCCTTTGTGCTCCTATGTTATATTCAAGATTTCTTTGTAAGTGTATTTTATTTTGGTGTGCAAATAAATAATTTATCTATCTATCTATATTATAAATGCAAAAGTAACTCTGTCTGTCTGTCTGTTACGCTTTCACGCCAAAACTACTGTACCGATTTAAATGAAATTTGGTACACTGATAGTCCAGAGCTTGGGAAAGAACAAAGGCTTCTGTTTATCCCGGAATTCCCGCGGGTCCGGAAATTACGCGGGTAAAACCGCGTGGTACAGCTAGTATATAATAAATGTGGAAGCAAAATGCTTAAGATGCGAGCAGTAGCCTGATGTTCTGGGTGACATTGCAGTGTGCAAACAGAGCGTGTCTAGGAGTTACACGATCTAATTCTCTCATCCCTGTTCTATTATCGGACATTAAGATAGAAAGCATCACGACTATTGGTAGACTATTGGTAGACCTGCAAAGGAATGGAACTATTTTCCCGAGTCAGTGTTTCTCTTGATAAGACAATAACGGAGTCTTCAAGTCGCGAGTGAATAGGCATATTCTACGAGCTGCACCGTATCTTAGCATCACGTGAGATAGTGGTCAAACTGTCTATCTTGTACATATCGCATGAAATCCTCTCACTATCATTAGAATTATTGGCTGATTGTATTTATATTTCGTTTACTTCATATTACAGTTGGAAGGATAAAGCCTGTCCTTTTAGGACGGACGCTCGCACGAGACTGATGGTTATCCCCACCATCATCAAGTGGGGAGGAGTACAGCGGCTCGAAGGCAGCCAGTGCACCAAAAGGGACCTCCTCCAAATGCTGTTTGACGATGAAGACTAATTAAGTGAGAATGATGATGATGAATGATGGAACTAAATGTTCAATTGAGAAATTAGATCAACATTTTTGCACTGTTGTAATTTATCGAAGTATTTAAAAAAGGACTTATCGTTGTGACGTTCTTGCAATCAACAATCTAAAATGCTTTTTTAAATTAATTAATTTAATACGTAATGTTAATTTACGTAAGTAGGTATAGACCGATGCACTGAAGAAGGCACACGCGGCTCTCCTTTAATGAATACCTAGTTGCAGTAACTAACCAAAAGCTCACAATATATGCTTTCTGTTTGTGCACACATGGATATGTTATACCGACTAGTTAACGACTACATCGACAATAATTTAAACGTAAGCAAAGCTTAAAAATACCGACTTCACCGCTAATATTTTGGTGTTGGCATGATCGATTACGATAAAATTTATATGCGACCCCCTCTACCAAATAAATCTATCAAACAAAATAAATAATTTTGGGAATCGGTCCACAAATGGGGGAGAAATCGGTGGACATACATAAAAAAATACATACAGTGGAACATAGAACCTTCTCCTTTTCTACTGACTTCACAAAAAAGGTGGAGGTACTCAAATCGACTATAATTTTTTTATGTGTGTTACCTCATAACTTCGTTCCACGTGAACCGATGTTAAAATATTTTTTTTTTTAGAAAGATGTTGCTTTCCAAGTATAAATATCTTAAATAATGCGTGTTTAGTTCATCTAAACTGATCAAAGTTCCGAAGATAAAGCGATGAAGTCGGTTTTTTTAAGCTTTGCTCGCGTTTAATTATCTGAAGCCTTACGTTGTTGTTATGTTACGAGCCGGGTGAGTGGAACCTACTGCTTCCACTCACGAAACGCGGGGCGGGCTCGTTGCTGTACGAGCCTTGTACTGTATTAATCGTAGTATAGTAAAGTATAGTAATATGATGGTAGATTCAGTAGAGATTGTCTAAGCTGAAATGACGCGCCCCACCTTCGCATTTACGCACATTTACGTGGTCGGATTTATCACCCGACTAGTCGACCGTCTTGTACACGTGCAGATCCATTGTTCACTGAACAATCGACGCTCCCATACAGATGAAGTGTCGTCATTAATATTTGCACTCACACATCTAAATAAACTATAGTGGGGCGCGTCATTTCAGCTTGGACGAGCTCTACAACGCTCGATAACTAGAGCAAAACTCTATTCTGGTCTTCCCGCCTGTACCTTTACCTGTGTATGTTTAAAGTGCCACTAATACTATATTGTCGCATTGTGCTGACTACATTCAAAATTGTTGATTAAAATAGTTCAGTTCTCATTATTGAATGCGTAGTTTTATTATCTGTGTTGTAAACAAGATATTGCGATGGATGGTGCAGTGAATATAATTACGACGTTTTTTATTATGTATATAACGTAATCATAAGATTGTCATTTGAAGTGCAATAAATAATTTTGAAATAAATGTATGAGTTCCTTTTTTATATTTAAGGCATAAATGTGCAAATGAACTTAAATTGCTTAATAAGTGATTTAAGACGTTTTGTTTTGTTACCGTTTTTCTTTCACTGGGATTTTTATCGCTTATGGGAGTGAGATGGAACATTAGCCGTCGTCAATCCTTCCTGTCTTTATTGTCGCATGTTTTGCATTCAACTGAGCAAATTGACTCTTATAAGCTATCAGGCAAAGTCGAGTTTGTTCCTATTAGGCTAGGTTAGAATCAAAATTGATATATGTAGACACATCTCCTCCGTTATGTTAGTTTCAAGTAATAACCAAAGAGTACAATACATACTTATGTAATTGTGTTTGATGATTTGTTGTTCGTATTTGTGATATAAACGAGGTAACAATAATACTACGTACGTTACTTGTAATTTTTTTTTTTTCTATATTATAATTGTTCGATTTTTGTATTTGTTGTTAATTTACAGGATATAACGGATATTATGCGAAAGTTTCAGCGTTCAGCATGAAGCCGTTTTTGAGATAAACCCCCGGGACAAAATAGGTTTAAAAACTGACTTTGGTGGCCTACCAAATTGTTATTTTCCAACATAGATTTTTTTAAACCGGTTTTTTACTCTACTTGTCAAGCCCTTTTCAACTATACCTCACAAGGGTAGATAAAAATATTAAAAAAGTATTTTCACTCACTCACTGACATGTTGAGCCCCTTTAATATTTTCATTTATATAATTTTAATTGTCATTTCTAGCTTTGGGTCGTAGTTTTACATATTCTGTAAGACTTTTATTGTTTAAACGCAAGATGCCTCTGACAGATGGACGGACGGACAAAGCGCTGAACGATCCAAGTCAACTTGGAGATCTTGCTTCGCTCGATCAATTACGAACACACACACCTGTCTTACCTCCATAAAAACATTCCGCATTTGTATTATTAGTGGGCAGAACTTTATTTAGAAGTTATTCAGTATAATATATATTATAGTGGTTTTGAAAGATCTTTATTTCCATGCGTTAATATGGCATCGAAGGAATTTGGCCTAATAGGAACAAAAGTCTAACCTACCATATTTAGCCCACTCTAATGGCTATTGAGTAGGCTAAATACGGTAGGACCATGATGAGAAGTATGTTTCATGTTGTTTAATATCAGAATTGATAAGATATATTATATAGTTATCGTTTTTTACATCAAACCAAAAAGACATTGTAATTACAATCTTGATTTTATCTAAACATGATAAGAATGCATATCAAATCGATAAACAATACTTCTGAAAAATACTACTATAACTAGTTCGTTTTTTTCATCGTTATAGAATCATGATAATATAATGTTAAAATCTAAATTTCAAAATGACACATGGGTATGTATAAGTATGTTACTGTTAAAAGTTTTAATGAACTACTCCGCTGACGCTGTTGGGTGCGCCTTCTACGCAGTGGATCGAATCTACAACCTACAAATTCCCTGTGGGTGCATATGTTTTCTCTCTTAGGGAAATTTGTGTTTCTGGTTCTGGGTGTGAATGTGTGTAACAAAGCCATTAAACGTAGTGTGGGCTGTGAGTGAAAAAGTTTTTTTTAATTTAATTAATTAAGTTACATTCATAAGGTATTATGTATCTTCTAGATAAGCATGCTACATCTTCGGCCGTACCATCATTTTCCATCAGGTGAGAGCGGCCAATGCTTACCTATATCTAACATAAAAAAAGATAGACAAAGAGATAAAACAACGTATAATAGATTCACATCATTATATTATATAAGTTCATAAAGAAAAAGGTAACAAAGATTACAAAATTATAAATTTTTTGGAAACGTTTAAAAACCTTAGTCTAATAGGTATGAATATACCTATTTACATTAACCAAATAACGTGTATTCCACATTGAATTGTAAAGTCATCAATATCATATAATTCACATGTCACTTTTATATAAAATAGGTCTAACAAGATTTCTATTATTGGCGACTGCAAGCAAGTCTGTTTTATAAAATACCCATCATTTTAATTTACCTACTTAATAATAGTATGTACTTATAAATGTTTAAAATCATATACCAGAATACATATAAAAAAAATCAAATTATCTGTGTACATACGAATAGCACAAAACCTCCTTATATATCTGTGGTTATATCACTATTAAAACTGTTACATATTGGCCGCGATTATATCTTACACTCTCTATCTTTAAATACATTATTTTAGAGAATTTGCTTGTTCTGCTGTGAAATTCCCTAAATTTATATCGTTTGTCAGTTATTTCTTGCCCTGTTTCGTTTATTTGGAGTCAATTTGGAGTTCTTTGTAAAACATTGCGTTTGACGCTCCGCTTAGCGTGTTCAAATGTCATTCGTTCTTGGAACTACTGTATAACCAAAGATGTTGTAGCTAAAGTAATAGGATGGATAACTGACAAACTTACAGTGCCGAATATCAAACATGCATGGAATCTTATCACAACTGACTTAGAGCGTATTTACAATGTCAAATCGTTTTATCAATTGCACAAAGAACCAACCGTGGTTTCGGTCCCGACGAAATCGGGTGAAAGGTACGAAAAGACCCCTGTGTCCCTCTCGCACTGAGCGACTAGTTTTAAAAAAGTTTCCCATTGGTAGAAATTGTAGTCTGTAGTATTAATAAGATCTTATCTGTCGTAATTAGTTGTTTAATCGAAACCTAACAGAATATGTTTTTAAATGCCCTAGCTACTATCAAACTATTCTCAATAAACCGTTTTTTTTTCCTAATAGTATTATATTTTATGATATTATTTTTGATATATGGGTATATAAGCCAAGCTACACAACTACATCCGCCATTTATAAAATTATTTTGTAAAAACAAAATAAAGTTATCCTGCTGTCATACTTCCTACTAATATTTTCAAGGCAAAAGTTTGTGAGTGAGTTTGTAGTTTGTTCCTTCTTGAAGCTCAATTATGATTATATTAATGAATACGTTTGTGAATATGGAATATGCATACATTTTTATTCGATTGTTGCCGTTAATACATTACCGGAAAGAAAATTTTTCTTCATAACAATACATCTCATATCGAAATAAATAGGCATTGGAAAATGCAATCAGGTTTTTTTTTATTCAAGTAGGCAAACTTTTGACCACTATATCACCTGATGGTGAGCGACGATGTGGTCGACGATGGAGCAAGCTTGCCTAGAAGATACCTATTCACTCGCCGCGACTTGAAGACTCCCATATTGTACTCATCAGGAAACACTCAGGTAAGGAGTTCTATTCCTTTGCGGTTCGCACAATGAACGTGGAGGCAAAAGGAATGTCCACCATATAGCGGTGTCGCTTAGCATTTTGTTTGCTTGTCCGACGATAGAACGGGAATGGGGGAACTAGATCGTGCAGTTCCTTAGCACACTCTCCAAAATGTATCCGATAAAAAACCGAGAGACTAGCTACCATGCGGCGCGGCGATGACCCAAGCTCTGAAACTTTGAATTAGTCAGCTGCTCGCTACCAATGTTTCTCTTGGGTCTCCACTCAATGGTGTCAAGAGTCTCAAGCTGGTACTTAGCTGAACCGTCCCTAAGATGAGAACGTACTCCATACATGATCGGACTTGTGTTTGATACAAATTGAGCAACTGTCCCGGTGTGAAGTATCTTCTCACCTTTGCAAGGACTAGTACCAAAATTGAGCTTTGAAGTTAGAGTCAAACCGAGTAACTCGAGATGGTCAGTTACTGGTAGGGATACATTTCGGAAAGTTGGAGTCAGTTCAAATTGACTCCGTATAGCGGAGAAAAAAGTTTAGCAAATTTAAACACAGCGATTTTGAAAAAACAAATAGAATTTAAGGAAAGTTGACCAATCAGTGACCTCAAAAATGTGTAACTTAGTCACGATCAGCTTAGCCAATAGCGAGCGTATTGCTATTTTGAAATTCCCATCCATTTTATTTATTTAAATTTGTAATAAAAAGCAACTAAAGAAGAAAATCATATTACGGGTGTAATTGTATAAAAATAAAGATTTAAAAAAATACTTGACCTTTATGTAAATTGTATGCTTTTTTCCTATTGATTATTTTATAACGTTGTTATATTTTTCTTATATAACTATTATAGGCCAAAATGTATGGCATATGTTTCATTCTTAAAATGTTGTGTTAGCGTTGGCTTGAATAATTTAGTAATTTTTAATTTTGCATTGGGTCACACTCTTCGACAGCAATTTGTGTCAGTTAGGTGTCATAAAAGTTAGGGTTTACCTTCATTGGATTTTTTATGGATATATTGATGATCAAGCCGTGCCGCCCCGCAGCTTTGTCTGCGTTTATCAAGTTAAATAGCAGCCTATTTGTTAATCCTAGGCATAAGCTGCGTACATTCCAAATTTATCCAAATTTATTCAGCCGTTGCCGCGTGAAGAGAAAATAGACATACTTAAATAATGCCACAATTACACACAAACTTTCGGATGAATAAATTAGTTTGATATAAGTATGTAATAATAATATTTACCAAGATTCTGACATATCAATGTAGTAATAATATCTGCCATCGATTTATGGATTATCTTTATTCTAGGTTATAAATTTAAACATGGGTTGTAAATGTATCTAGAAGCTTATTACAACAATTTACAGCACATATCTCCGCCATTTTGAAAAATATCGAACCTGCTCACAAAATATCACGAGAATCGGTTGAGAAATGCGACCTGTAGAGGAGAACAACTGAAAATCCGGAACTACGAAAGCAATTTTGCCCAAGCTGAAATGAAATCGCTCCGTTTCCGCTTTGCTCTCGCTCGGTCAATTAAACCGAAAGTAACTTAGTCTTTCATAATAGTTAATAGCTGACCCAACCGGCCGGCGGCGTTTGCCTGGCCTTCATATAGTATATTTTAGTTTATCTTTATGAATGACGTAATAATATTTTTATTACATTTCATATTGTAGCATGATTACACAGTTAAATATCATTCTAGTAGAACATAATTCAAATGGCTCAAAATGTTATCCCACAAAACTTAAAATCAGGGTTACCCTAAAGAAAAGGGACACAGAGGTTCTTTGTGACCTCTCACTAGGACACAGATTTTCGGCGGAGTCGTCCCTCCTTTTACAAACCGTAGGTTTGTTTCCTATCTCGATGTGTATAACAACAATAATTCAATTTAACCTTTAAAATGAAGTTTGACATGAGTTTGACACATCTAAATTTATTTTATAGAAATTTAGGTAAGTAGAGAGTTTTGTCGTATATAAACGCGACAATTTTTTTTCTTCTCTAAAATAGCAAGCTATAGCTTTTAAGTTATTAATTGTATATACATTATGCCTCAAATTTGCAAGAAAACCTATACACATACAGGAACTGAGGATGCATCAAAAAACATATTGAATAAGGCTATTGTTAAATGTTGAAAATAATCAAGGCTATTTTTTTCACAGCCCTTCGCCACTTTAGGTACAAATTCTTATCACAGCAAATATTCTTGAATTGATCAACGGCACCGTACAATAATAAGTACCCAATAGATACAAAACGTATTTCAACGTAAATGCATTATCTAAAATTTTATTTACAATGAATAAAAATAAAATAAATTCTATACCCACGACCTAACAAATATTTACTACAAATTGCAGTGACCAACTTTATACGATAGAATTAGATAGAAAAAAAAATGTCTAAAAACAACTAAGAAATTTAATAGCGTAAGACTTCGCATATTATCTAATAAAGTGTAAATCCTAGTAGTTAGCACGATTCAACATAAAGCTCCTATTACGGTGTAGATAGCTGAGCTGACCTCTCTATCCAGGAACAATAACTTTGCAACAAATATAGGAATTTGTATCATCATTTCAGCCAAAATCTACCCACAGCTCGAGTTTCCTGTTCTTCGGGCGTCTTTTTTAGTGTCAAGAGTCTACCGGTTACCTTCAGACCCTAAACCTAGGTGCCTGGCAACATCTACCATCCCCACAACCCAAATTCTGTTTGTGCTTACCAACCTTTTTTAACCCCATCATTCTATTCAAACTAACTTTTAAACTTTTGCGTTTCAAACACATTTTACTCACAATATGTTATTGATAAGATTTCTCGAGACAATGACCATCTTGGCTGAAACGTCGAGGTAAAAAAAAAAAAAGGTTTTAGCGCGACTAAGTCCCGAATCCCCTACTATTCTATTTAGATGTCCTCCGGTATCAATTTATCCTTGCTACCTACCCCACTATCAAAATGTCGCTACTTTGGTCCTTCTACAGTCCTCTTTTCTACCCCGTTAGAATGGGGGCATTCTAATTAGATGCTACACCCGCTTCCACTTTAGCATTAATACACTTTCGTCTTTATCTGACGGTGAATATCAAAACTTTTCGAAGAATTCATAAATTTACCAGTCAAATTGGTACAGGACCAGTTAGTCGATAGTAAAAAAATAAAAAATACGCATTATTTACTACAAAGCTAAGCTAAGCTACATATAGCCTAGCATCGCCCAATCCAAAGCCTTTGCACATAGGAAATTGCATAGTAGCCACCAAACCTAATATAGAGATCTAAATTTTTGAGTTTCTACTCAAAAGAAGACTTTTTTGCTTCGAAATTAGGACTACCTTGTAAATATACATAGATATGCACTTGCAGTAGTGAAAAAGCGCAGTTTGTCTTATTCCACATCGTCTAAATAGTCCAATATGTAGTGTCCTTGTATTAGTTTTGCCTCGTCTTACCAGAATTCTAAGAGTAATCACATTTCAACGAACAATTCAGACATTCATGTTTTAATTGTCGTATTTCATAGATAATATTCCCGTTAGACAAGGCATAACTAACATTACCACTGCAACTTAGAGATTACAAATAGCAAATCAACATGCGTTTCATAACTACACGCTACAAAATAATGAACAATACCATCAGGTGCCTAAAGTGAATTGTCTCCATTACATGTCGAAATAGCAGTTTTTGAGGAAGTTTGAGATGGATTTTAGTGGTCTCTGAATACAAACATAAAATGCTATTTCCCTGACACCTACTATAAATAGCTTGGAACCGCTACTCTGACCCCCTATTAAGTAATGGGGGGTGTCTATTGTGAGCAGTTTCTATTTGAATTAAGCAAACATGAACCTTATTTCTTAGGATTTTTGTTGATTTCGAATTGAAACCGATCACAATAGTAATCTGTATTCAGAGTTTACTTTGGAGCTTGAACTCATGCCTGCTCACGTCAAAAACTGTCCTGACATTGCGAAGTACGAGTACCTATATACTCAAAAACTGTATCTGAATATCAGATTCAGCTGTTTATTTGTGGATAAGGTATTAAATTTGCTATATGTATACTATTATTAGTCATATTACTATTTCTATCAGTGCTCGGCCCCTACGCGGCAGTCCAACTTAAATCCCTGGCATATATTTTCCTATCATATTTTCTACTTAAACTTTGATAGCCTTCCCTTTGCTGCAGTCTGCGACAGTAGCCTGGTTGTCATCAGGTTCGTCGCTAATGTTCAGGTCTCTAGTAGGAACAGCTATGAGGACGTCGTAGAACACTTTCTTGCTTCGGAGGAACGCGCTCTTGTTGTCGAAGATCACAGAATCTGTGGAAAAAGATATTGACATGTAAAAAATGTATGTACTTATTGTGAATTATGTACGTATGTGTGGAGAGAACATGAACCTAAAAGGTTTATGGGAGATAAAAAACTATCTGTCAAAAGCAATTATCAGAACTTTGCATTGAATGTGATAAAAAAAATATTAAAAAAAGGAAATCTAAATCTTATACATAATCTTAATCTATTTCCATCTTTATTAAATAGGCCGGGGGGAAAAGTCTTCTCGCATTTTGTACGGATGAAAGTTGTAAAAAAATCTCTTTAGTTGTACTGTTTGTACCTGGCTGGTATTGATACCATTAAAAAGTGATATTTAAAAAAGATACAAAAAAGTTAAAAACCGATTCCCACAATTTTTCAATTGTTATTTTGTCCATCAAAATTGTGCACAAGCCGCAGTATAAAAGTTGTAACGTTTATTGAATTAGTGCAGTGTGTGAGTAGCCTAAAGTAAAGCAGATTTTAGAAGTTTCATTCTAGAAATTTAATTTTCAAAGATGCTGCTCGCTCTAGTCGCCTTGTTATAGATAAAGGCGAAGCCATTTTTGTAAAAGTAGAACAAGATCGGCATATTTGTAGTTACGACACAGCCGGAGAACTGGAGATTGAGCACAAAACAGTCTTGACCCGTTTGAAAAAGTCTGGGACTTCACGAGGTAGGTACTTATGTTAAGTTTAGATTTTATTATAATTTAGATAATTTTATAATTTCCCAAAAAGAAGCTACTGTGAGATTCAGAAAATTACAGCCATCTCGAGAAGAACCTGGCAAGAAACTCGGGAGCGCATTTTTTAATATTGTTTTTTTATATACATAGACACTATTCATTATTCCTAGGTACAAAGTCGGTCGGAGCCTTCGAGCGTGGATAAAAAACAACCTATGCGTTTTTTTCTTTTAACTTTGGCTTCGCAATCTTGTACATTTAGCCAGTGTCAATAACATATTTCAAGTGTATTTTATATTAAAACTCCCAGTCATAAGTCACATTCAAAGTCAAGTAAAAGATTCAAGTTCCATTCATAGTCAGGTCATGCCCTTGTAAAGTGGTAGAAACATTACTAGAACTTCTATTGGAGTTATGGAGAAAAGGCGAAAATCACGTTTTTCAACTTTGCCAACCATAATTACACATTAACACTCGAAGAATCACAGGTTTTGGAAAATTATACAAAATCAACAATGTCATATTTTCACTTTCACGGGAAAAAAACCACAACCGATTTTATATCGTGTGTGCTATATCCACAGACCAGACAAATAACCAGGATATATCTAAAGAAAGGTAGAGCACTCACAAGTGGCGGGCCCGGTGACTGGCAGCACTCCCACGTCGAGCGGTCCCTCGCTGACCTTCCGCGGGCCGTGGACCACCTCCGCGCGTCCCTCCTCGTCCCGCCGCTTGATCACGAACTTTATGTCGTGGCTGTCCACCCCGAACTCCCATCTACACATTTCAATTCATTTCATGTTGGTATATAGTAGGTACACTTATGAACGTCAAACAATACTATATTAACAAGTAAAAAATGTATAATTCTAACACGAAATATAAAATATTGCAAAAATACATTAAATTAAATTCAGATGTTAATAATAAGTAAAATTATTAACAACTAGCATTGCCCCGCGTCTTCGCCCGCGTTATTTAAGTTAAAAGTAGCGTATGTGTTATTCCAGAACCTAAACTATCTACAATATAAATTTCAATAAAATAGTTATTCGTTACGGCAATACGTGGTAAAAAACATTGACACACACACAAACTTTCGCATTTATAATATTAGTAGGATATTTATTTCTGTACGTATGTGTACGAAACCTTTTTTACAAATATCTTTGTTGGAAAATAACTATTTGGCAAGCCACCAAAATCACTGTTTTAGACCTATTTCGTCCCGGGGTCTATCTCAAAAACGGCTACACATATAAAGCTAATACTTACGTATAATATCTGTTATATCATATACTTGAACAACAAATGCAGAAATCACACAATTATTGTTAAAAGAAATAGAAAAATAATTATTGTATGAACTGTGTAAAGGGTTCTTACTAATAAAACATATGTAGGTATATATATAATCAACAGATTTCCGCATTTCGGGTCTACAATAAAGTTACAAAATACATTTTAACAACAAAAAGATGCAATACAAAGACATATCAATCAAAACACAAAGGTAACAATTAAAGTTTTAATTTGTTTATATCAAATCTCAAATCTCATGCAGAAAACATCAATTTGTATTTTTGTAACCATTTCGTTCCGCCATTTTAAATGAAAACACTGTGAAAGTTATTTCATAGTAGGTATGTATATTTACTAGACGAACAATTTCTTCAGCTTTTTTTTTTGAGGCACGTTTTCACGAAATTTTCATAAAACCATAAAAATCAAAGATAGCCACGCGTGACCTAGCGTATCCACAACGATATACTTTAAGAAATATGCACCTTTATGTGTAAGGGATAGAAAGGGAGGGAGGGGTAGGGAGATAATTGACTATAGTTAAAAAGGTGTCCGCATTGACGTAGGGTTAAACAAACTTACTTTAAAACGCTGTCTGCATCAGCACACAATAGGTCCACAGAGTGCTTCTCCCCAGTCTTGATGGTGACGCGTTTGTATTCCTTCTCCGATTCCGCGTTAGAGTTCTTGGAGTAGTAATGCTTGGGTACTTTCCCACCAGCTTTTATCTGGGAAGAATAGTTACTTGCTGTAAAGACTACGAATAAACTATAGGTCAATTTATTCGTAGTTTAATTTTTATCACGCATAAAAAGTGAATATCCGGATGACTGAGCTTTGCTCGGTTTTTTGTTTTTGGTAGAATGTGTTTGAATTTGTAGCCTCAGAAAGCTTCATCTAGTGTCGAGTAAAAACAGTTTTTTACATCGCACATGGCGTAATAGATGGCGCTGATAGTTTCTTAAACCCGATTTTTCAAATGCAGTTTGGGAACCGAGCATTTCTCGGACCTGGGACGTTGATAAATCGATTGCTTGGGCCGAAAAACCCCTAATCTGTAACTTTCATGAAAATCGTTGGAGCCGTTTCCGAGATTCAGATTACACACACACATATATATATATATATATATATATATATATATATATACAAGAATTGCTCGTTTAAAGATATTAGATATCTCGTGGTGACGACCGTCGTGCTTTGCCACAGGATGTAGACCTCGATATAGGTACACCTAAGTTCAAAACTTTGGGTGGCACTGAACTGTATTGGGCAAGCGTGACGCTTACCATCAAGCGAGCGACTTGCTTGTTTCGTCTCTCAATTACATAAAAATTAAATGAAAATGCGATAAAATTTTATGTATGGACTGCACGTTTGCTTTATTGGGTGCGCGTTCGTCTTCTATCGGGTTCGATTCCCGGTGGGAACACAAGTTTTCTCCCCAAGAGAAATTTATGTTTCTGGTTCTGATTATGAATGTGTGTGTGATGTAGATGTTTTCGGCATCCACGACGACACAATTCATCGAACTTAGTGTGGGGCTGTGAGTGTGAAAAGCGTTTAGCTTATTTGGTTGCACCTTTTAAGCAGGCGTATTGGGTTCTATTCCCAGAAGACTCCCCAAGGAAATTTTGTGTTTCTGGTTTTGTAATTGTGTGTGTGATGTGAAAGTTTCCGGCACCCACGACACAAGTCATCGAACTTAGTGTGGGGCTGTGAGTGTAAAAGCATTTTGTTTCATTTCATTCATGTTTATCTATTGTGATTAACAATAAAAAAGTTGATTCAAATATTATAACAGAGTAAAAATATAGTAGCTGCTATAGAACATAATTTCTGATGGAGAGATATGGATCACAGATGGATCTAATGGAGACAGATTTTTCTACTTAAAGATGAACTACGACAGTAAATGAAATTTACTTACAATTGAGCTGCACCTTGGGTCGCCATTTTCATCGACTAGAGTGCCTCCATAGTGCGCCGGCAGCTGGTCTGCATCAATAATTTGGAGCACTTGCGCCTGCCACTTCTTTGTGTCTGTTCCAAAGATCTTGATCTTCGATATTGTGTACTCGTGCATGAATTTCTTTACCACGGAGAATGCTAGGGCGAACACTTTTGGGGCTGGAAGGGGAAAATAGAAGATTTAATTTTTTTTTAACATTTTCTCAATTACGCTAGCGCGGCGATCTCAACGTGAAGTGACCAGGGGTCAGGGTTCTGTACTCGACGGGTACAAAGCGGGCTCAACCTCATGAACACTATATTTTGCAAAAATATTTGTTGTACAAAACAAAAAAACAACGCTACTTGTTATTTTTACTTGTTATTTCACAAAAAAGGAGGAGGTGTGTTAACTTATAACTTCTTTCCACGTAAACTGATTTTGAATATTTTTTGGTTTGATAGATGTTGCTTTCCCGTTGGTCCCATTTAAATTTAATCAAGATCTGATCAGGAGTTTTTAAATTAACGTCATTAATGCGGTGGAGTCGGTTTTTTAAGCTTTGCTTGCGTTTTTTTATTTTATGGACAACCAGAAGCCATAATGGAAAAAAAAAAAAAAGTTGAGGAACTGTATCAAGTGGGGTATCATTGAATATGTATTCTTTAAAATTATCCATAGGCATTGTCTTATAATTTTTAATTAAGAATTACCTTTTATACAACGATTTGAAGTTGGTTAGCAACCATTTAAATTTTTTAATACTATTAATTATATAATCGCTTAATACTAAGAAAGGTGTTATTAATGAAAAAGTATAAAATAAAAAAAAGCAAAAAAAGACGGCGTAAAAAGTGCACCTGTCAGTGCACTTTTTACGTATTTTGATATCATATTGACTAGTAGATCGATGTCCCAAGGTTTATTACAAGGTGTGCAAGATTTACGCGTGCGGCTCAATGATTCATCCGCGTGTCCGCATCGCGATAAAAGTTTCGCAAGAAGCAAAGAAAATCTTGATTGTCACAGTGATTAGTTCACGCTGGTGCTGACTTTTATGAATCATACACGAACTTTAAATATATATGGTCATGTTAAAACACTGCTATGTAGAAGTGACTTCACGTTCACGACTTCTCGGAAGTAATAAGCTATTCCTTACGTACTTCAAAGTCTTTAAAGCAAGAGAGAATACGTTCTTCTAGGTACGCATACGAAATCTTCGGCCGCAACATCAGTTTTTAACAAGTGAAATAGTGGTCAAATGGGCTAATGAAGCATAACAAAACTATTATTATGATAGGGTAATTCTTAACGAATATAATTTACTAGTTGAGCCCCGCGGCTTCGCCCGCTGATGATGATGATTAAAGTAGCCTATGTTTTAATCCAGAGTATAAGCCACCTACATTCCAAATTTCATTAAAATCGGCTGAGTAGTTACGGAGATACGTGGTAACAAACATTCACACACACACAAACTTTCGGATTTATAATATACTAGCCGTGCCCCGCGGCTTCGCCCGCTATGATCAAGCTAAAAAATAGCCTATGTGTTAATCCTAAGTATAATCTATATACATTCCAAATTTTATCTAAATCCGTTCAGCCGTTAAAGCGTGAAGAGGGAACAAACATACTTACACACTTACGAACACACTTACACGCAAACTTTCGGAATTGTAGTATTAGTAGGATTAGTACGATTCAATATAAGTCAAACTATCTAGCTCACATTATACTAATTATAACTAAATAAAATTATACGGTGATTCCGATAATATCAGATATCGACATGATAATATTTTGTGTCAAAATAAGTACCTATCAAAATCTCTATTTATGCACATAATTTCAACTAACAATGAATACCTATGAGCGTTCTCTTGTACAGCTTAAAAATCGAGGATTTACTTACCGTTAACGATGAAGCAGACCTTCAGAATCTCAGGGTAGTTGGCTTCGTATAACTGCAGCAACGTGAAAACCATCTCCGCCGCTGGCTTCCACGCGTACTGGCGGATGTTGAAACCTTCCAGGTCGAATACTACGGTTATCTGGAGGTAAACATACATTACATTATACACTGAGCTTTGATTATATACCTGTATATAATCAAAGCTCAGTGTATGTGACAGGTATATAATCAAAGACACTGAGGTAAAATCTCATTGGGGGGTGACAAGTATACCACCATATAAGACTTTTGACCTCTATCTCACTAACAGCTACACTTGGTACCTTTTAGCTGCTACATACAGGACGCATTTAGTTCGAAATCATTGCGTGCGGGGACGCGGGTTCGGTCACCTCCCGTACTGCCACAGAGCATTAAGTATAAGTAGTTAGAGACGCTATGGTTATCCATCGCACGAGACCACCTGAATGCTGTGACGATCATACGTCGTATATATTTAGTTCAGTTGACACTAGTATGCGGCACGTAGGTACATGAGCGGACGATTTTTATTAAAATATCTTGTTGTGCGATGATTAGATGCAAAAATAGAAGTCAAACTAAAACCTACAAGGATCATGGCATCACGTATAATGTAAGTTAAAAAAACGTATTGAAAGTATTAATCACAAATAACACCGAACGTATTTAATAATCCCTATTATCTACCAATAGACACAGCTTAAATGAACCAATTGACACGCGTGCATTGCAGTTAAATCATGCGGGTATAGAGGTATAAGCTCATGTTCTTTCACCTTCATAACAGCAGCTCCGCGCGTCTCAGCCTGCTTTCTGGCTATAGCGAGGTAGTTTTCCAAGTGCTTCAATACCATGCGGATGACGTCAGTCCTCGAGATGGAGTGGAGGAGGCCCCACACGTCCAGCCCCACGAAGGGCACCACTATAACTGAAAAGATAAGTTGGGGTTTTAGGGACCTATGTATAATGTGTATAATATGAAAGTCCGAAGTAGCAGAGGACCAGACCTCTAGAGAAGTGCGCGTAAGCTCGGGTTAAGGGTATGGGCATTATAAAATTGGAACCAAATTCGGAAAACTGGACGCTAAGGAAACTGCATTAAAAAGATGTCACCATTGATTATATCAATTTAAATCTGATTTTACATTTATTTTCGTTGGTTTAGGTGGTTCACATTTTCCATCCGGCCATCTGCCAGAGGCATCTAGCGTATAAACAATACAAGCCTAAAATTAAAATTCTCAAAGAAAATGTTAAGCTGTGGCCCAGAGCAAAAATGGCAATTAAATTGTTTAAATGAAAACCCATATAATTAAGTGGAGAGCAAAATAATTTTCAATATTTTTCTACCCTTGTGGAGTATCGCTGAAAAGAGCATTGCAAGTAGAGTACGAAACCGTTTATAAAAATGATCTATGTTGGAAAATAACAATTTGGTAGAATACCAAAGCAACTGACCTATTTTATCCCGGGTCTACTTATCTTGAAACCTTTTTTAAAATTATTATCGAAATAGTCGGCAAAATGGTCCATGAAGTCCGTACACTACTCAACTTCGCAATTAGGGTTGCAGATAATAAACTAGACTGCTTATTAGCAAGAACAACATTGTTTAATTACCGCCCTCGACCTGTGAACCTATTCGCGAACATGAAAGATCAGCATGCGATAATTACGAACGTGAGATGACGTCATGACTCACATTTACGACAAACGAGTTTCTGAACACGTTTAACATTTACCATATTTTTATGTCTATGTTAAATTTTTTATATTCAATAAATCTGATATTTTATACATAGACAAAAGAAATATGTATTTGCTGCTTTATTTCCAACTCAAAACATGGTAAGTAGAAACAATTTTTCTCGTCAACAAGTTACATGTATATACTGGGCTTGTTGTTGGCAACCTACCTATACAGTAACATGTTTTTTTTTTCAAAATATTAAAATACGTACAAAGCTGCTCTTGAGTAATTATACAATTATAAAATAGCCAAGTGCGGGTGAAGCTTGCACGGTTGTGTGGTGCAGTATGGAACTCTTGGTGTGTCAACTTCGCAGGCAAAGCCAAAAGGCACGCCTTGATATAAGGAATGTATGACTTAGGTAGGACCTTCGAATAGAGTATACTTAAATTACTATAAATATTCGTAGAACGAAATTATCTTTTGATTTGTACCTTAGACCAAAACTGGGTTTTATATACTAATCTAAAGGACATAACTTGCTAAGGCAGATAAAGATCCTTAGATCTTATGATGGTTTACCAGATGATCCTTCCTTGTCGAATCCGGAGCTGCCGCTCGGGAAGTGTTTTTCCAGCACCTCGGGTGGCTGCCAGGTCTGCAGTGTAGTGTCTACGCCCCACTTCTCTCGCCATTTCATTGACTGAAATAAAATAAAATGGATTGATTAATGAGGAATAGTCAAGAATTTAATTTTATCTACTTACTCTGGAAACTACGTGAAGATTGCTAATATTGATTTCAGCTCATAGTTGATAAACACGGCATAGGATTACTTATAATGCTCTGTGTTGATAACATAAAGAAGCACAGGAACAGTCCTCAAGCTATATCGGATAACTTCAGCGCCGTTAGGGGGTCGTGGTCCAACTACTCCACTGACATAGGCCCCTTGTCCATATAAAAGCAAGCACACAAACAAGGATTTCCGTTGCACACTTTATAGACTGGACACTGTATGACTATTTACCACATCGAGTTATTATAGAACTCTTTATTTACAATTAATTGAATATGTAGGGTCTTTACCCTACACTATTTCTGCCGAGTTCGGTCTTAAAACGTTCCGCAGTCCAACCTTCTTTAGGTCAGATCAGGTGGCTCGTTTTTCCGAACTTACAGAAGTCGACCGTATTTTTTTTTTTTTTTTTTATGTGTGTTACCTCATAACTTCTCTCCACGTGAGCCGAATTCGAAATTTTTTTTTTTTTTTAAAGATGTAGCTTTCTTCTTGGTCCCATTTAAATTTGATCAAGATTAATGCCTATTTTGTGGACTACTTTGACGATGTTCTCATTTACCCGACTTCAAAAGTTACCTCATTACTTCTTTCGTTGTGAGCCGATTTTGATGATTTATTTGAAAGCTGGTGCTTTTCATGTGGTCCCATTGAAATTTGATTAAGATCTGATCAGTTGTTTTTGAGTTATAGTCAATAATGCGTGTTTAATACATTAAATCTGATCAAGGTTCCGAAGATAAAGCGGTGAAGTCGGTTTTTTTAAGCTTTGCTTGCGTTTATTTATATAGGAACTACAATCTCCCATAGTGTCTCTAATAGTCTATAGTCCCCCCTTTATGTTCTCTCCCTTCTATGTTCGTGTGCGCTGCAATCTACAAAACTGCAACCTGATAATTAGGGTAAAATAACCTCACCGCTTACTTTGTTTTTAATGACCGATAATCAAGTGCTTCCAAGCGTATTTCAATATAGATTAGCTATGATTAAATTGTTATTACTTTATACCCTCTGCCATCGATGTATACTTATCATGCATTGCGCCTAGATCTAGCCGTTACGACGCAAGGTCTATATTTTACGTTTACGTAGTAATCAAATAATTTGGTACAATGCAAGGTCATTGCAATCACAGTAATGTATATATAGCAATTCTAGCTTATAAGTAAGTACTGGCACTTGCAAATAGCGGTCATTGTCTGTAGTTGTGTTAGTCATGCCTCACAGTACTATATCGCGTGATGATCTGTTTCGACATAGTTTCTTTACCTAGTTAAATAATGTAATTCACATAGTACCATTTATACAGCAATTTCACAGTAACTGTAGCTACCCCATTTAGGACCTAGTGTGTACCTAGCCAAAGACTAATCGGGTTTTATTGTCCTGCTGTGAGCCCCTAGCCAAAAACTCTATATGTCGATTCTATTGATAGAATCAATCCGAAGCGTTTGGGTGACATTTTGCAGGTACCAGATGGTACGTAAAAGAAACCCCCCTTCTGACGACACCTAAAAAAAACAAATTTTGCCGGGATAGAAATATAAAATGTTATAAATCAGGTTGACGTCTACTTCCCAAAAACTACATATTCGGCCGCATCGTCACTTTCCATCAGGTGCGATGGTGGCCAAATATGTATGTTATCTATTTAAAAAAACTCATTTGATGCTGGAAACTAGACTGTGCTTATATGAATACTTATGTGACCTCGGCCTTTAAGTGTGCGAATTACAAGAAAATAAGGGCATGGTCGATTACCATTCAGAAATAAAGAAAGTAAAAAATTATTATTACGCTCACGTCCGTCCCAACGCCGACTTCACCGCTTTATCTTCGGAACCTTGATCAGATTTAGTGTACTAAACAGGCATTATTTACTATAATTAAAAGATCAGAGCTTGATCAAATTTAAATGGGACCATATGGAAAGCACCAGCTTTAAAATAAAAATATAATCATCAATATCGGCTCACAACGAAAGAAGTTATAAGTAATACAAATAAAAAAAAACTCTGTCGAAATGAAAACCTCCTCCTTTTTTTTGAAGTTGGTTAAAAAGGCTTCCGAAATAGAAACAAGTTTTTTTTTTTTTTTTTATCTGTCATAATCAATATCCTGTACTAACTACGGGCCAATTGCCTATATTTCCTAAAACTATGTACAGCAAAGAACTAAAGTTACCTACAAGACATCGAGCTTATAGGTAACTCAAGTGCTCAAGCCCACTACCAGTGGGTAGCGTTCCCATCATGCTGGCGGCATTGCCTCTCTGAATTGCAATGCTAATACGTTGAGCCAAATAAGTGCCAGCATTTTGATCACGCGTCGCTTCAACCAGGCGCTCTGATAGAATTTTGAAAATAGAATGAGCTCCCGGTCCCCACGGACCCAGTGTCTCAACACCAAACGGCTCAAATATGTAACCACTGCCAAGGTTTCCATATTTGCGCCGCTTACGCTGCTCTGCCGAAGTTGCCGCGACGCCAACCCCATTCTGTGTTTCAGGAAGATGTGACGGAGCTAAAGTATCGACACAAGTTGCATCCCATACTAAAGGCCGTCCCATCTTCCATGGAATTAAAGTCATGCCGTCGGGTCTTTTACCATCGTCACGCATCAGACCATTCGGTTCGAGAATGGCTGGAACGTTGGCACTGGTAAAAGCCCGGCGGATGATATCGTTGAGGCTGGCGTGGCGGGAAATTCGGCCAGCACTTTTCTGGCACGAGAGGCCGTGGTGACCAAGCTGGTCAACAGCAGTACCACACTGACAGCTATGGGCAACATAGCACCTTGCACCCAAACGTAAGCATATAGCGAGACGGAAAGCAGATGGATCTATAAGTGTACCAGTATTAAAAGAGGGAATGGCCTGCAACCAAAGCCCTGACTCCCATACAGAAACTGCTAGAAGTCGAGCACGCTCTGTGACGCTAGGACACGTATCTAAAAGATGTTTCCGTGCTAGTTCACAGAGCGGCCGATCCCACAGTCTCTGTGAGGATAACCTCACTGGGAGCCCGGTATTTGGGCATGCCATCTCCCAGGCGCTTCTGGCCTCAGTCAGGTTTGCTATTTCTAAAGAACCCAAACTATGTGAAAGTATTTTTTCGACTAATTTAGAAGTACCATGAACTGAGGACAAGAAAGCCGGTAACGCAACACTAGAAATTTTACGTTTACCTAAGCCTCCTAGTCTTACAGGTAAAGAAGCTTGCGACCAAGCCCTGTCATCTATGTCAATATTCAAAACCGATATAAGAGTATTCTTTACGATATTGTCCATGCTCTCGAGGAGCGCGCCATGTTTCCATAGCGGACAACATCTTAAAGAATACGTAAATTTTGGGACAAAAAGACAGAATCTAATAATTGTAAAAGCCATATGAGTGTTAATTTTGAGCAATCAGTCAGAAGAATTTTTAAAATTTTGAATTTTTTCTTCTACAAAAGGTGAAATTGATTCATCTAATATCGGCGAACCCAAAAGGCGAAGTGAACACTTGTCTACTAGTTTTATATTGTAAGCCAATGAGTTAAATTTTTGTAAAACCGATAATTTGTCTGAACAGTTATCGCAAACAAAAAGTTCGCATTTCGAAAAATTTTGTTCAAGCCCAATCTTTTTAAATTCATCAATTATTAATTTTAAATCACTTAAGACAGTATTCACATCACCTCCCAGAGTTCCGTCATCCAAATACCAAACATTTAGTTTGGATTGGAGACGTTGAATTATTGGATTGACAGCTAAAGAAAAAATTGCTGGGCCGCACGGGTCACCCTGCTGACAGCCAACGGAAGACAAAAGAACATCGTTTTTGTAAATTAATTTTGATGGTTTGCCATAGCATTGCCAAATAAAATTATATAACTCTGGAATTTTATCTTTCACCTGGGTCAGAAGGGTGCCTCTATCAACAGAATTAAAAGCATTCTTAACATCCACCTTTAGCAACACCTCTCCACAATTTTGATTTAAAAATGTTCTAAGGGAATGGACAGCAGCCTCACATCCGCCCCGCGAACCAAAACCAAGCTGTATAGGCTGAAAAAGATTGCTTAAAGAAACAAACATTTTCTTACAACCGATTTTAGCCGCGAGGCGGCGATATGTGGTGCCTACCGCTATAGGCCTGATGCCACTGTAGGAACCATTGTACAATATTATAATTTAATTTAATTATAGTAAAAGTAGTAAAAACTTGATAATGTTTAATATTAAATTATTGCACAGGCAAAGCCGGCGCGGGATGCTAAAGGTGTTGGTCTATTGTTTCGCGGGACCGGCAAGCGGCGGGCGTACGCGCAACCACTTGCTATCCGCTATCGCTCGGTCGATCGCTCAGTGACAAACTGAAGCCAAAGCAGGACGCACGTCACCTTTACCTTCCCTCGCCCGCTAATCGATCTCGTAATTTGTCACATTGAATTTATTCTGTATCCATCTCATAGTAAGTGCTAATAAACAGTTGTGCCGTGTAGCTCCGGAGTTTGATTGATAGGAGAAGCGATCAAATCCCTATATTGGTGACCCCGACGTGATCACGCGCAACAATGGTTGAAGAAAATTCTAGTTCAAGCATGGAGACGGAAGGTGGATTTTTGAGCAAACTGGGGATCAAGATGCCACCGTTTTGGCCGGAGGAACCTGCACTTTGGTTCGCACAGATCGAGGGTCAGTTTACCATCGCCGGCATCACCGCCGACGCGACAAAATTTTACCACGTGGTCGCTCAGCTTGACCACCGCTATGCAGCCGAGGTAAAGGACGTCATCACAGCCCCCCCAGCTGACCAAAAATATAAAAAACTCAAGAAGGAGCTAATCAAACGCCTCTCGGAATCACAAGAGAAGAAAGTGAAACAGCTGCTGATGCATGAAGAGCTTGGTGACAGGAAGCCGTCATCATTTCTCCGGCATCTTCGCACTTTGGCGGGAACCAGTATCCCCGACTCGTTCCTTCGCACGTTGTGGTCAAGCCGTTTGCCATCAAACATTCAAACAGTCATCGCATCTCAAGTCGATACATCGTTGGAGGCGGTGGCTGATCTAGCTGACCGGGTATTTGAAATCGCGCCACCGACTCCGCACGTGGCAGCCGTGACAGGACCAAGCAGCGCGCTAGACAAGATGGCGGCGCAGATATCGGAACTCACGCGGCAAGTAGCTGCATTACAGGTACACCAATCACGCTCCTTTAGTAGAAACAGTGATAGTGGTAGGAACCCGGCAAACAACCGCAATAGAAGCCGTTCGCGCTCCAAGCCACGAAACCCCGATTTCTGTTTTTACCACAATCGGTTTGGTGATAAAGCTCGCAAATGTACTTCGCCATGCAGTTTTGAGGCTCCGGTAAACTACCACGGCAGCCGGAAATAGCGGCTACGGACTGCCACGCTCGACCAGGCCGCCTGTATGTCACAGACCGCACAACTAAAATGCCCTTTCTTATTGACACAGGTTCTGATGTATGTGTTTATCCACGTTCAGCCCTGAATCAGTCCCGAGCTAAGACTGAGTACCAATTGTTCGCTGCCAATGGCTCGCCGATTTCCACTTACGGCTGTGTTGACCTACAACTCAATTTGGGGTTGCGCCGCGCATTCAAATGGAGATTCGTGGTAGCAAGCATCTCCAAACCTATAATCGGTGCTGATTTTCTTATATTTTATAATCTACTTGTAGATATGAGGAACCACCGCTTGATCGACAACCTCACGTCGCTATCAACTGCAGCATCACCGGTGAAGCAAGCCGCCGTCGACATCGCATCTATCAAGGTCGTCAACGGAGACTCCAAATATCACCAGCTGTTGCGTGAGTACCCAGATATTACTAAGCCTGCTGGCACTCATCAAGAGGTCAAGCATAACACAGTTCATCACATCCGTACCACGCCTGGTCCGCCAGTATCGAGCCGACCCCGACGTTTACCACCGGACAAGATGAAAATCGCTCAGAAGGAGTTCGATGAAATGTTGGAAAATGGTACTGCACGTAGGTCTGATAGTCCCTGGTCATCTCCTCTTCACCTTGCTCCAAAGAAGGATAATGGCTGGCGGCCCTGTGGTGATTACAGAGCTCTTAATTCTCGCACGGTTCCAGACAACTACCCTATCAGGCACATTCAGGACTTCACGCATCAGCTGGCTGGAAGCCGGATATACTCTAAAATTGATTTAGTTAAGGCTTTCAATCAGATTCCGGTCTACCCTGCTGATATAATGAAGAATGCAATCACGACACCTTTCGGATTATTCGATTTTCCATTCATGACGTTTGGTTTGCGTAACGCTGCACAGACATTTCAGCGTTTCGTCGATGAAGTACTCAGAGGCCTGCCATTCACCTACGGGTATATTGACGATATTCTTTTATTTTCGAAAGATGAGTCCCAGCACGTACAGCACCTGCGTGAGCTTTTTCAGCGCCTATCCGAGTACGGTATGCTTATTAATACCGCCAAGTGCGAGTTCGGTAAGTCGAGCATCACATTTCTCGGTCATGAAGTGTCAGCAGGAGGCATTCGCCCACTTCCTGAGAAGGTCCAGGCGATTCAGGAGTTTCCAGTTCCAAAGACGGTAAAAGAAATGCGGCGGTTCTTAGGCATGTACAATTTTTACCGTCGCTTTGTACCAGGGGCAGCAACAACACAAGCACCGCTGAATGTCGTGCTCACTGGTCCCAAGACGAAAGGTTCTCAGTCAATCTCTCTAACACCGGATATGCTAGAAGCGTTCGAGGCCTGTAAATCCAGTCTTGCCAAGGTAACCATGTTAGCGCATCCAGAGACTGGAGCTCAGTTGGCGATCCACACAGATGCATCAGACACCGCAATAGGCGCAGCTCTGCAGCAGCGAGATGGCGACAACTGGAAACCACTAGCGTTCTTTTCACGTCGTCTGACAGCAGCACAAAAAAAATATAGTCCATATGATCGTGAGCTACTCGCCATCTACGACGCGATACGCTATTTTCGTCATATGGTTGAAGCCAGATCATTTGCCGTCTTTACAGACCACAAACCACTCACCTTCGTATTTGTCAACAATAGAGAAAACTGCTCACCAAGGCAATTCAGGTATCTGGACTATATAGGCCAGTTTACTACAGATATTCGGTATGTAACTGGTCCGGACAATGTTGTAGCTGACGCACTATCAAGGGTTGAGGCAATCACGGCTATTGACTTTGCTGCCCTTGCACGTTCTCAGGAAGAGGATCCTGAGCTGCAGGAGTTGCTTCAGAAGGGAAGTGCACTAGATTTGCAAATGATTAAAATGGAAGACTCAAAGTTGCAAGTATTATGCGATGTAAGCACACCACAACCTCGCCCCTTTTTAACCCCTGCCTTTAGAAAACCAATTTTCGACGCGCATCACAATTTGAGCCACCCTGGTGCAAAAGCGACAGCGAGACTGGTTGCACATCGTTACATTTGGCCTGGTGTACAAAAGGATTGCCGATACTGGGCTAACACATGCACAGATTGCCAGAGATCTAAAGTCACCCGACACACACAATCACCCACCTCTCCCTTTCCTGTACCTTCCCAACGCTTTGTTCAGGTCCACATGGACCTGATAGGACCATTACCATTATCTTCTAGTTACAGATACTGTCTCACGGTCATCGATCGCTTCTCTCGTTGGCCTGAGGCATACCCGCTGCCTGACATCACTGCAGAGACATGTGCCCGCGCTTTCGTCGCTGGTTGGGTGTCTCGTTTTGGATGCCCCCAGAAAATCACGACGGACAGAGGCCGGCAATTTGAATGCGAGCTCTTCCGCACTCTCGCTGCCATCCTCGGCATGCGACATTGCCCCACCACTGCTTACCACCCTGCCTGCAATGGCATGGTCGAGCGCTTACATCGTCAGCTTAAGGCGGCTATTATGTGTCATGCCACATCCACTTGGACTGAAGCCCTCCCCCTAGTACTTCTGGGCATACGCAGTGCCTGGAAGGAGGACATCGGTGCGTCTGCAGCAGAACTGGTCTACGGAGAACCGCTTCGGCTCCCTGGCGAGTTTTTCGCGCCTACAGCTGGCATCACTCATGATGTCACAGACTTCACGGCACGACTACGCATGCAAATGGCGAAGTTGACACCAGAACCAAGCAGCCGACATGGGAAAAAGGTTTTCTATGTGCCCAGAGACTTAGACTCCGCAAAATTCGTGTTCCTGCGCCAGGACGCCGCCCGACGTTCGCTAGAAGCTCCATACACCGGTCCGTATAGGGTGATAACGCGTGGCCCCAAGAACTTTAAGCTTTCCATCAAAGGTCGCGAGGCCACAGTTTCGATAGACCGTCTAAAACCCGCCTATATAGCTAGGGACGACCCGTCTTACGCTCTCTGCCCTCCCAATACCACTATTGTAGACCCCACGCCCACTATTGTAAACCCCACGCCCATTATTGTAGACCCCACGCCCACTGTTGTAGCCCCACCATCCAGATTGGATCCATCAGATCCACGTCTAGTTCGTACATCGCGTTTTGGTCGTAAAGTTCGCTTCCCGGATTACTATCGACCTTAGCTTAGCCAGCTTCAGTCTCAGTAAGGGGGTAATGTAGGAACCATTGTACAATATTATAATTTAATTTAATTATAGTAAAAGTAGTAAAAACTTGATAATGTTTAATATTAAATTATTGCACAGGCAAAGCCGGCGCGGGATGCTAAAGGTGTTGGTCTATTGTTTCGCGGGACCGGCAAGCGGCGGGCGTACGCGCAACCACTTGCTATCCGCTATCGCTCGGTCGATCGCTCAGTGACAAACTGAAGCCAAAGCAGGACGCACGTCACCTTTACCTTCCCTCGCCCGCTAATCGATCTCGTAATTTGTCACATTGAATTTATTCTGTATCCATCTCATAGTAAGTGCTAATAAACAGTTGTGCCGTGTAGCTCCGGAGTTTGATTGATAGGAGAAGCGATCAAATCCCTATACCACCATCTTTTTTGTTAAGTGCGCATAAATTTGGGCCATACAAAATATCTGTGACGTCATTATTGACTTGACCTGACAACATCAGGTTAACTAAAGCCGTTAGATCTTTTAAAAGTATCTCACCAATCTCGCCAGAACTAGCACATAAAAGATCTTTTAGAATTTGCGGTGTTAAGCCATCTAGGCCACCGGCAGATCCACCTTTAAAAGACATAACAGCCGAAGCAACATCCTGAGCGGTCGCCTCAACAGTGACGTCACTCTGTTGAGGTGGATCAGGTAAATGGATTTTTTTCCTTCAGAGTAGCACTGCAGATGTATTAATTGAGACGTAGTAAAGGCGTATCGCTCACCATCAGGCGAGGCCTTGCTAGTTTTCTTTACTGTAAAAAATACTTACATCTCTGAGCATTTTCTCCGCCGCCTCTGGGTCCCATTGCCTCGCTGCAATGAAAAATATTCAACATTCATATTTATCACTTGAATTTACTGTGCGTAACGAAAAAGAAAGACCTTCCATACACGCTGGAGTCTGTCTGTGTTTCCTGATAATTAGTAAGTATCACAAAAAAATAAGTATATATTATTATGTTCTCTTCTATAGTAGGTACCTACACTACACAAAATTGGATATCCTCTCATGTTGCAATCACAGGCAATCAGAGGCATCTAGTACAAAATAAACCAACAGAAAAAAATCAACATATTATAACCATCGAAATGTTTAATAAAAGTGCTAGTCGTTCGCTCCGAACAGAGATCTCGCTATTCAAGTGCTGTAGAGCTTTTTGTAGCGTCTCTTCTTGGGCTCTATAATTAAATTTTCTCGACGAGTCTACCAAGTAATATCATTGTCGATTTTCACCGCTTGAATCTCATGTATGTAGGTATGGATTTGGTTGTTTTCTAATCAACTTACACATAAGAAGGAGGATAACAATTTGAATGATAAGAGCCTTTTTTGAATATTTATAATTATGTAACACATGTTAACCGATTATTTTTGTTTGTGACTATACCCATAGTATCTATTTGGCCCGATATCAAATATGGTAAACTAGCCGTGCCCTGCGGCTTCGCCCGCGTTAATCGAGGTAAAAAGTAACCTATGTGTTAATCCTTTAGATATTAATTATATACTTACAGGCAAAATTTCATACAAATCCGCTTAGCTGTTGAAGTGTGAAGAGAAAAAAAAGTTACACACAAACTTTCGGATTTATAATATTAGTATGATCCTACTATCCTACTAATCCTACTAATATTATAAATCCGAAAGTTTGTGTGTAAGTGTGTAAGTATGTTTCTTCCCTCTTTACGCTTTAACGGCTGAACGGATTTGGCTGAAATTTGGAATGTACATAGATTATACCTAGGATTAACACATAGGCTACTTTTTTACTTGATAATAGCGGGCGAAGCCGCGGGGCACGGCTAGTAATATTATAAATCCGAAAGTTTGTGTGTAAGTATGTTTGTTCCCTCTTCACACTAATAGCAGAACGGATTTGAATGAAATTTGGAATGTACATAGATTATACCTAGTATTAACACATAGGCTACTTTTTAACTTGATAATAGCGGGCGAAGCCGCGGGGCACGGCTAGTAATATTATAAATCCGAAAGTTTGTGTGTAAGTATGTTTGTTCCCTCTTCACACTAATAGCAGAACGGATTTGAATGAAATTTGGAATGTACATAGCTTATACCTAGGATTAACACATAGGCTACTTTTTAACTTGATAATCTCGGGCGTAGCTGCGGCGCATGGCTAGTTAAGAATGAATAAGGAAATTCGGAGATAAGTGACGATGCCAATTTTTTGTTAAATGAATTATTTTGTCATATTTATATACATTGCTATGGAAACACTCACCCCTAAGCCATCTCAAGAGAAAGTGGTCGTTGTGTTCCGGTTTCATAACATCTCGAACGCTCTTCCGAAACTGAAACAATTCAGAGATTACTGTTAGTATGTAAATTTATTCAAAATATTTATTTATAACAGATATGATACACAAATCATACTAATATTATACATCTGAAAGTTTGTATGAAAGTATGTTTGTTCTTCACGCTTTAACGGCTGCACGGAATTGAAATGTACATAGCTTATACCTAGGATTAACACAGCCGCGGGGAACGGCTAGTAATTACATATTTTAATATTATCTATACTAAACCTAATTTGTGCATCGCACTTGAAATAACAAGGCTTGCAATTTTTGAGATTTTCGAACATTAGCAAAAAGTTGCAAAATTTCAAAAATGGAATTTTATACTGTCTGGATTTTCATATGAACTAAAAATTTTTATCTTTTGTCTTCTGTTAATTGATATCGTCTTAAGGTAACTCTTTTGAATTTTATTATTAGTAACGTATTCATTAGGCCCGAGTGTTAAAATATTTTTGACACAGTAAAACTTCTTTTTTCTGCCATATAAATTTGTTTTTGAAAATGATGTAACATTATGAAGAATTTAATTATAATAAAGTTAGTACCTTTACATTAAAGATAACATAAGTAGCTACTTAAATTTGATTTCTTCTTCGTTTTATACAATAAAACAACGAGGAAAACCAAAGAAAATATTTTTCTTTAGAAGAATGCGTTGAAAACTTTGAGAACTACTGGATCAACAAATTGGTAAAAATATAAAATAAGATATGATTTTAATTAATCAATATTATATTTTAATTATTCAGTTAAAATATTCAAAGATTTTTATGCCTTTATATAATAATCACATTTAACAAAAATGCGTGTAACCGATGTAGGTAGTTGTTTTAATAAAGAGCTTAAAATATCGTAATTACAGTGACAAGTGTAAAATTCGAAACCAAACAGCCAAAATAAGAATCGTATTTCAATTTCGGAATTTCGAAATGCACGCCCTAAGTAGCATACTTTTGATTAGTCTCATTTTTCTGAATTAAGTTTTCGACTAACTCGCTGTATGCGCGTAGTCTAGGTCCATTAAATTATGTAATAAAACGCCAACAATACTTTGTTGCTTAGCAACAAGCAGCAAAATTGATAAAACATATATTTAGTCCAGTTTTAAAATATTACATCTTTGGCTACTTATATATGATTTTACAGTGTTAACATTAAAGTTTTTTGAATAAAATAATCGAATATGGAAGGTGATAATCTTTCGGCCACCTTCAGCGCCGATGGGGGTCAGGATACAGTGGGCCTCCCCCGCATTGTGATGGTCACTGAAGGCTCAGACACATCAGCCTCATCTGCATCTTCCACATCCTCATCAGAAGATAACTGGGCGGACCTCATTAAATCCTCACAAATTCCACCAGAATACTGGCACATTCAGAAACTAGTGAAATATATGAAAGCTGGCAATCAGACGGCAACTATGGTAGCATTGTCTTGCTTGAAAGACCACGATTTGACGATAGAGGTCAACCAAAGGGCTATTCAAGAAATCGGCGGCTTGGAACTTCTCGTTAATTTACTGGAGACCCGAGACTTATGCTGCATATTAGGAGGATTGGCGGTTTTAAAAGACATCACCCCGAACATGGAGATCAGGAAGAAAGTTACTGATTTAGGTGCTATCCCTTTGCTCGTTGGGCTGCTGTCAGACCCTGCTAGAGACGTTCAGATTCTCGCAGCGGAAACTATTGCAAATTTAGGAAAAATCAGAAAAAGTAGAAAGTTTTGCAGAAAATTTGGAGGATTGCCGAAACTGATTGATCTATTAGATATAAAAGTTCGGTAAGCTTAAAAAACAATAGAAGGTACATTGCTTATAATGATTATATGTTAGTAACAAAGTACCTTCATAAATATTATTTTTTGTCAGCAATAATTGTAACAATTAACTCGTTCATTGTAGATACTTAGTGGCTCCACGTGAAGAACTTAATTTAGATGAATTACAATATTTGGATATCACTCGAGCAGGAGCTAAAGCACTCTGGTCAATGTCTTCATCGCAGAGGAACCGAGAAGCCATGAGAAAATATGGCATGATACCGTTAATAGCGAGGGTTTTGCAGACGATCCACTTAGACGTAGCTATTCCAGCTATGGGACTTCTGCAGATGTGTGCTAACGAGACCTCGTTCCAACTAGCCATTCAAACTGAGAAGATGGTAACTGATATAATCAAGCACTTGGCCAATGAAGATAAGGATTTAAAGGTAATACGATAGTTCTAGAATCAAGAGTTAAATGACCGCTTAAGTTACGGTCATTTTACGGTACATGCATATGACAGGTATGCCAATGTTTAGTGTGATCAGAATCAGAGTAGTCTATTGTATAACTGTGTTGTAAATAAAGTATAAAAAACCAGTTATGTAAGCCTTAAGATATCGATTGAACTATGTTTACACTCATGAACGTAAACGGGATGATTATCTTTCAGACTTATTGCAGTCTGGCGATATACAAATGCGCAAGCGACCCGATCACAAGAGATATGATTCGCGAAGCTGGCGGATTAGAACTCTTGGTAGAGTGTGCTTCAGATCCTACAAATCGTCCAAATAAACCTCTTCTCGCGGCTTGCACAGGAGCTCTATGGAAATGTGCTGCTAGTGACGCCAGTGTCAAGAAATTGGACCAGCTTGGTGCTGTTCCTATATTAGTTAAGCTTTTAGATGACGAGAATGATGGAGTGCTAACTAATGTGGCAGGAGCTTTGGCAGAATGCGCCAAATACCCTCCAAATCGCGATAAAATCAAAAGCGCAGGTGGAATTCCTTTGCTCAGTAAGTATACAAAGACGTTCAACTTTTAGGAACTTTGCACCTTCAGCGATGTGGGTGTTTGTCTAGTCTCTTACTCGCTATCTACCGTCGTTATTGGTCTTTCTTATAGCTGCTACACATTGCCCGCATTTGGTTCGAGCTTATGGTGTGTGGGAATGCAGGTGCGGCATCACAGATTCGTATCGTGTGTGGCTGCTTTTATGCTATAGAAGTTTCATGTTACCGTTCTTACAGACACATTAAACAGAATTTCAACATTTCATATAATATTACGAAATATGAATTGCGTCACAAAATTTACAATGTCCTTTCAATTGTAAATTGGTTTTGTTTCAGTTCATCATCTCAATAACACATACAAGCCATTATTAGAAAACGTGCCTCTAGTGTTGATGGAATGCGCTAAAGACGCGAATTGCATGCGGGAAATTGACGAACTGGACGGAGTCAGGCTTGTCTGGTCACTTCTGAAGAATGACTCAAAAAAGGTTCAGACCAACGCAGCTTTAGCCTTGAGCCCTTGCGTGCAGAATGCAGCAGACTCTGGAGAGATGGTCAGATCGTTTGTTGGTGCTTTGGAGCTGACGGTAGATCTACTGGACTCGGATGACCATAACGTTTTGTCTGCCGTGTGTGCAGCCATCGCCACCATAGCACGAGACCATGAGAACTTAGCTGTCATCTCTGACCATGGTGTCGTCGCTAAGCTTTCTAAACTAGGTGAGGACCTTCTACGTTACTTAAACAGTGCAAACAAACTTTTAATACTTGGCTAAGTGTGTGTTTTATTAGCACCTATTGCAATTACAATTCGCATTCATTTTTGTGTCATTATAAATTAGATGTGAGAGATTAAACATTTCTGCAATATTATGGTCTTATGGGGGCTTGTATAACATTTTGCATTATAAGTTGAGTCAGCATCTTTTGTATGCGATAGATCAACTGTAACTGCCGTCGTAATGTTGCAGCGAGTCGAAACGTCCGTTATTTTTAATGTTCGACAAGCAAGCGTCTCATCTCATCTGATGGAATGATTTATTTATTTATAATAATGTAAACTATTACAATCATAACAAAAAAAATATAAATTTGCATGATAAGTGCCATAACAATTATAGGCGAAGACAAAATTCACTTAGTATCAACTTAGCAAGTGATATCAAAGTATTAGAATTTGAAATTAATAGAAATAAAAACAATATAACACCAATATAATACCATAACAATATATATTTTTTTTTTAATATATACATGTTATTCCATATTACTATCTGACATTTATTTTAAATATTTTTTCCAAGATAGGCAAATTTAAGCTAAATTGGTTTTAACACTCGTATCGTGGTCCGCTTGGTTGATCGTAACTGATTGACAAGGATAAGCAATGTTCAGTGAGGCCAGTGCTTGAATGGGTGATCGTTTAGTAGGATCAACTTAGTGTTACCGTGCTTTAAGGACATGTTAAGCTGTATATCCTAGCTATTAGTCATAAGTTAACAGTCGTTAAGCTGACCGACAAATGGTAGGTGAGTTATTAGTTATTAAATTTTTTATTTGAAGCTGTGTCTACCAATTAGATCTGTTAATATACACATTTTTATGTGTTATAATAACATCTGTGTTACTCTAGGGTCCATACCAGGATATCCTGTCGTGGGCACTACTGTAATAGTCTCTTTCCCGACTGAAATTATTGTTATACATATGTACGAGTGTACGCGTACGTGATATTCTGCACAATACATTTTACTTTCAGTAAGTACAACCGACGACCATCTCCGCGCCAATCTTGGAGTTGCAATCGCGTACTGCTGCGACTGGGCTCAGAACCGGCAGGAGTTCGGCCGGAGAGGAGCAATCACCCCGCTTGTCAACTACATGACGTCACGGGAGATCGCCGTCCATCGAGCCACGGCACTGGCTCTCTACCATCTGTCATTCTATTCGATCAACTGCGTCACTATGCATGCCGTGAGTATTATATTCTTCCAAAGCTCAAATATTGACGGAATCCGATTCTTTTTTCTTCTCCTCTAGTGTATTTTAATCAGCGAGATATGGCAAAAAAACTATTGTCTGTAATAAATATGAATTGGCTTGGATATGTAAGTTTGTAGCTACTTAAGTAAAAAAATACCAGTTTGCGAAGAGACACCTAAGTAATCTTGAATAACCTTGACGGTGGATATACAAAAAAGAAGTACACAAATTTTATATTAGAGATATGTAGGTAGTACCTATAGGTAGTATATTATATTAGGTATGTACAATAATTCTTAATATGATAATTATTGAAGTATAAAGACAGAGCTTGTAAGAAAATCATGCATTGCTAAGTATAGGTTATTAAGAAAATCAGAATCAATCAATCAGAAAGCCAAAGGAAGTTATGTCCAACTATAGAAAGGCTACAAGTTTTTGCAATTATTTAGACATGTTATATTAGTAACAGGTAAACAGACATTTGTTATTTTTATTTGAAATTCTCTTCATTGAATATTGACAAGCCCATGGCATGATGTTATGAGCAGTTATAGTATTATTTATATATATATATATATATATATAGGGTTTTTACTTAACTTTAGAATTAGGAAAAATGAATAACCAGTAGTGATTTTATAGGCTTATATTGTAAAGTAGGCAGATCAATGGCTAATTTGATTTTATCATTCAAATATGTTGTACTTACTTGTAACTTATTCTAGATGGTTTTGGTTTGATTACATTTTCTCATAAATAACAAAACGTAATAAAGAAACAAAAAATATAGCGAAGGTCAAACCCAAAATAGTATAAACCAGATATCTTTTTGCGTTTTGACTTGTGTATATATATTATCATTACCCATTTATGACATAATTACTTTAAAATCTTTATTACTATGTAAATTCTAATAAATGCTATGGTATCGTTTTAGCGATTATATAAAAATATGTCAAGTAGTATTAAAAATAAATGGGATAAGCTAAAATTCCCATATTTTCAGCCGACTTCAGGAGTAGAACAATAATGATAACCTTCTCTTTCCTCGACTGAATATGTATTATACAATAAGCTATATGAATATAAAATAAAATAAAAATTACAAAAGGTGTCGGCGAAAGAGGCGGTTACATTTTTAAATTAAAAACATGACTTTATTTACTGCATAAGCTAAATAATTCTCTACAAGGTCAATAAAAATCGGTTTTTTATGTGATAAAGAATCCATTTTTTTATAGATTATCTCATTGCCTACCATAATTTATACTATAAACAGTAAATTAGAATATACTGTTGCAAAATAAATTGCAATAAGAAATCCACAATAATTTTATTTTTCAAAATTAAGTTCCGCTGTTTATATGCAGTTAGAGAAAAAATAAAGAGTTATAAGAGAATAATTGGATATCCAGACAACTAGATTAGTGTACCTAAGTTATTTTTACTTGTTATGGACAAGTCGAGAGAGACAAGTGAGTTAGGGAAGCATGCGCCATCGTCGACTACGTCGTCACTTAAAATAATATGAGTTAGTGGTTTAATTAGATGGATACCTGCCCACCTACTTAATTATATGCTGAGTCAGAACCTCATTCATGGCATCACGGAGCGTTATATTGTTTATTGTATTTTGTTTAGTTTGTTATGTGTTTTGTCTTATTTTGTGTAAATAATGCAACGTTGCGTGTTGTCATGAATAAATTTATATTCTTTCTTTAAAAATATTTGCAGTCTGACTATCATCTTCACCTTGATCGCAACTTATTTACTATAATTGTGTTTTTGGTGGTACACCTATTCACTCACTTTTTGTAGCCTTTCTAGGTAGTAGGATAGTAGAAACAGAGGTGCCACTGCATGATTAATTACCTCATCGAGTTACAGATAAATATGTCAGGCCTGGAAGATTTTTGTAGAGTTCCGCAGAACACCGACTTTTATGGGTACCATACCGGTCGAGCCCATGGGCCTAACAAATTAAGATAAAAATAATTAATTGTATCATGCAGAGGCCTCACGGACTAAAGGCTTTAGGGTTATTTTTGCTAATATATTCAAATTATTTCCTTCCAGGCTGGAGTAGTACAATTCCTCCTAGAAACCATCGGATCCAAAGATGCGATCCTGCAGGAAGCATCAGCGGGCTGCCTTTGCAACATCAGAAAGCTGGCGCTGGCGACGGAAAAGATAAAGTTGAAGCAATAGGACGTTGTTTATTTTTTTGTGCCTTGGTACGAGAGGCTATAGAAAGAGAGATATTTTTGCTGTTCGTAGGTAGTAGTTTTGTTATTTATAATGGCTATGGTGAATAGGTTTTGTTAATCTTTGTGTTGAGATTCAGGTGAGATGCAGATGTAAAGCTAGGACAGTATATGTAGTTGATAATCCTTCATAACAAATTTAGCGGGGGGGGGGGGGGGGGGGGGGGAGAAGAAGGCGAGGTAAATATAAGCTTGTGATTTGCCGATCCGTTCACTGACAACTGTCGTATCAGTAGTTCTTAATGTTATGACTGTTATGACTGTTCTGCAGAACAGTCAAACATAACATTAAGAACTACTGAATTGATGCTACAAAAGGTATATTGTTTTCGACACGGGGGAAATGATACAAGCAGTCAACGGGTTATTTCGTCAAAGACAGAATAGGATGATGATGAGAGATAGGACTTATGCTCAGTAGAGAAATCGAAAAGGCTTTTGGCTAAAGCTATAGACGGAGCTTTATTAAACTATTTGATTGAATTCGGTAGGTTGGTATTGTATAACAATAAAATCTATGTAATGTAAATAAGCCTGTATATTGGTCGTAATTTACTAGCGAAATATGAAAGCATGCAAATTTTTTGCCACAGTTAAAGATTTATCTTGTAACTATTGCCAATATTTTAAAAAAGTATAGATTTGTATATAGATCCAGCATGCAGAACATTGTGTAAAGTTCACACAAGCTCGCAATACGTTTGCAAGAAATTTGATTGTCCATTTAAGCATCCCACAAATTATTACGATAAAATGGAAAAAAACAGCTTGATTTGATATTCTCAGCAAAATTTACTCATACTTTTTTTATGATTTTCATTATATAATATTAGGATATCGACATTTTTCAGTTACATAGTCAAAGCTTTTCATGTCACGCTTATAAATAATGTTACGCGACATATTTTTATGGTTTTAATAAATTACGTATAATCTTATTCTGAGCTTATAATATTGAAATTTCGTTGAAAATTCAGTGCTCATTTCATAATTAAATCGAATTTCGAAATTATGACATTGCGGATTTCAAAATGCACGCCCTAAATAGCACCCCCTTTGATTACTTTGATTTTATGAAGCAAATTTTCGACAGAGAGTACCATAGAAAATAATATACTCTACTTGTACTCTCACTGCTAGTGCGTAGTCTTCCGTTTAGGTTTAAAAACGTCAACAATATTATGTTGCTTACATAGAGTACTCTATGAGCACTCTATATATAACACAGTTGCTTAGCAACAAGCAGCAAAATTGACCATACATTATCTTTGAAATTGACTTAAACATCTTTCAAGTTCAGTTTTCAAAATATAAGATCGGCTACTTTTCTATTTATATACATTACAAAAGCTTTTAGTATACCGTAATCGAACATGGAAGGCGATAATCTTTCCACGTTCAGCGCCGATGGGGGTCAGGATACAGTGGGCCTCCCTCGCATTGTGATGGTCACTGAAGGCTCAGACACATCAGCCTCATCTGCATCTTCCACATCCTCATCAGAAGATAACTGGGCGGACCTTATTAAATCCTCTGAAATCCCACCAGAATACTGGCACATTCAGAAACTAGTGAAATACATGAAAGCTGGTAATCAGACAGCAACTATGGTAGCATTGTCTTGCTTGAAAGACTATGACTTGACGATAGAGGTTAACCAAAGGGCTATTCAAGAAATCGGCGGCTTGGAACTTCTCGTTAATTTACTGGAGACCCGAGACTTGTGCTGCATCTTAGGAGGATTAACCGTTTTAAAAGATATCACCCCGAACATGGACATCAGGAAAAAAATTACAGATTATGGCGCTATCCCTTTGCTTGTTGGGCTGCTGTCAGACCCTGCTAGAGATGTTCAGATTCTCGCAGCGGAAACTATTGCAAATTTAGGAAAAATCAGAAAAAGTAGAAAGTTTTGCAGAAAATTTGGAGGATTGCCGAAACTGATTGATCTATTAGATATAAAAGTTCGGTAAGCTTAAAAAACAACAGTAGGTTCATTGCTTATAATGATTATATGTTAGTAACAAAGTACCTTCATAAATATTTTTTGCAGCTATAATTTTATTGTAACAAATAACTGGTTCTTTGTAGATACTTAGTGGCTCCACGTGAAGAACTTAATTCAGATGAATTACAATATTTGGATATCACTCGAGCAGGAGCTAAAGCGCTCTGGTCAATGTCTTCATCGCAGAGGAACCGAGAAGCCATGAGAAAATATGGCATGATACCGTTAATAGCGAGGGTTTTGCAGACGATCCACTTAGACGTAGCTATTCCAGCTGTGGGCCTTCTGCAAATGTGTGCAAACGAGACCTCGTTCCAACTAGCCATTCAAACTGAGAAGATGGTCGATGATCTGATCAAGCACTTGGCGAATGAAGATAAGGATTTGAAGGTAATACGTTTCGGATTGATGCAAGGTCAACAATCAGTTCAGAGTAATAGTTATACTACTGTGATACATAACCGGTTTGCAAACCTTAAGATATCGGTTGAACTATTTTCGCGCTCATGAACGTAAATGTTATGATTATCTTTCAGACTTATTGTAGTCTGGCGATATACAAATGCGCAAGCGATCCGATCACTAGAGTTATGATTCGCGAAGCTGGTGGACTAGAACTCTTGGTAGAGTGTGCTTCAGATTCTACAAACCGTCCGAATAAGCCTCTTATGGCAGCCTGCACAGGTGCCCTATGGAAATGTGCTGCTAGTGACGCCAGTGTCAAGAGATTGGATCAACTTGGTGCTGTACCTATACTAGTAAGGCTTTTAGATGACGAGAATGATGGAGTGCTCACTAATGTGGCAGGAGCGTTAGCAGAATGCGCCAAATACCCTCCAAATCGTGATAGAATCAGGAGCGCAGGTGGAATTCCTATGCTCAGTAAGTATTTAAAGTAGTACAACCTTTAGGTCCTTAGCGATGGGATATAAGCTGTTTATCGTCTCTTCCTTTTCGTACCGCAGCTATTGCTCTATCTTACAGCTGCTACACACTTCACGCATTTGGTTCGCGCGGACGCGGTGCGGGAGGCGACCGTGCCCGCGTTTACCAGATTATCGTGTATCGTGCACTTTTTTTGTTATTTTCATATCCGTGTTGGCGTTCGTACAAATACTTTTGAACAAAATATCGAAATACCTACGAATTGCGTCACAAAATTTACAATGGCCTTTCAATTGTAAATTGGTTTTGTTTCAGTTCTTCATCTTAATAACACATACAAGCCATTACTAGAAAATGTGCCTCTAGTGTTGATGGAATGCGCTAAAGACGCGAACTGCATGCGGGAAATTGACGAACTGGACGGAGTCAGGCTTGTCTGGTCACTTCTGAGAAACGACTCCAAAAAGGTTCAGACCAACGCAGCTTTAGCCTTAAGCCCTTGCGTGCAGAATGCAGCAGACTCTGGAGAGATGGTCAGATCGTTTGTTGGTGCTTTGGAGCTGACGGTAGACCTACTGGACTCAGATGACCACAACGTTTTGTCTGCCGTGTGTGCAGCCATCGCCACCATAGCACGAGACCACGAGAACTTAGCTGTCATCTCGGACCATGGCGTCGTCGCTAAGCTTTGCAAACTAGGTGAGGACCTTCAAGTTACTTAAATTGTACAAACAAACTTTTAATACGTGACTAAGTGTATTTCGATTAGCACCTATTGCAATTACGATTTGCAAGCACTTTTGTGTCATTAAAGGTTACCTAGTATTGATGTGAGAGTTTGAACTTTTGTTATGCAATGTTGTGGACTTGTGGGGACCTGTTTATAATTTTGCATTGTGCAGTTGTGTCAGCATCTTTTGTATGCGATAGATCAACCGGAACTGCTATCGTAATGTTGCCGCATAATCGAAATGTCAGTTTCCATATTTATTTTCCAACCGCAATTTTTTTGTAGCAAATGAAGAGTCATTACGGAGAGCCAACTACTTTTTGTTTAAAATTAACTTATGGAGTAGTTATCTGAATGGTCTGATAAATCCGGTTTTTTTTGTATGTTCAAAATGAGGTTTCTCCTGGATAGGTTTGAAATGAATATGTAGACAAGCACTTTTCTGAATTTTGTTATGTTAAAACACCGACGACGTCCAACTTTGTTGCGTAATTCCTCTCCATCCAAAGGTTATCTGGAAGAGATCGCTTTTAGCGATAAGACCGCCTATTGTTACACTTATTTTGTAATTCATTATTTTCTATTATGTTTGTCACATATATGGTGTTCAATAAAGAGTTATCTATCCCTGGAATAGGACATAGGTTTCATTAAGCTGCGGGTCGCAGTATTATTATTCACCAAAATTCTGAAGTTGAGTGTGTGATATTCCACACAATACATTTTACTTCCAGTAAGTACAACCGATGATCATCTCCGCGCCAATCTTGGAGTTGCGATCGCTTACTGCTGCGACTGGGCTCAGAACCGGCAGGAGTTCGGCCGGAGGGGGGCAATCACCCCTCTCGTCAACTACATGACGTCACGGGATATCGCCGTCCATCGGGCCACGGCGCTTGCTCTCTTCCACCTGTCGTTCTACTCGATCAACTGCGTCACTATGCATGCCGTGAGTATTCTCTAGTTTTAAAACATCGACTCAGACTAAATACGATTCTTACTTTTTACCCGACTGCGCGATGCAAAGGATGTGTTTATCAGCTTCTGTATGTGTGTGCATACATAAATAAATGTTTGTTTCTTTTTAGCGCTCTAGAGACCAAACGCGTGAGCCGATTCTACTGATTCTTACGTCAATCGATTTGTCTTAATCTCGCGAGTCTCATTAGAGACATGGCTGTAATAAAAATTCAATATGGCGACCACCAGATGCCATATTGTCAAAAGTGAATAAATAAAAGTCGCCGAACTGTGTCAAGTGGGGTATCATTGAATAGGTATTTTAAAAAATTGGTTGTCTGTAAATTCGGTTTACGGACGATAATTTTGCGTGATAACGTCATAAGACGAACGCTAAGGCCGATCGTGCCTCTCTATCGCTTGTTCTGCGCTCTCGCTTGCACGCTCAGGCTCAGGTTGAACGTGACACTTTTTCGTGCGTGCAGCCGGTGTTCATCGATTTAAAAGACGTTATCAAGTCAAAATCATCTTATGGTTTCTTTTAGCGTTATTCATTGCGAACGACCATTTAAGATCTATAACGATTTTAAGCTGATCAGCAAACATTCTCATTTAAATTTTCGATTCTTATGATAAAGCTCTGGTAAAGTTCTTAATCACATAATCTAATACCTTTAAACGAGCAATTATTGTATAATTATATATAATCTGAAACTCGGAAACGACTCCAACGATTTTCATGAAATTTAGTATGCAGCGGGTTTCGGGGGCGATAAATCGATCTAGCTAGGTAAAATTTTTAAAAAAAGTCGTTTTAACGAGCAAAGCTCGGTCATCCAGGTACAGATTTTTTATGTTCGAAAGGCAAACATTTGAACACTATCTCATCTGATGGAAAGTGAATACGAATCATCGAGATACGACATAAACATACCTACGGTCTGTAGAAAAAAATATTGTCTAGGATGTAAGTTAGAAGTTAGAAGCTGCTTAAGTACAAAAATCATTAATAACCTTGATATGGCGGAGAACAAAAAATATTTTATAAGGTACTTACGTAATCAACGTTCGTATAATTATTCCTAATTTGATAATAATTGATGTTTTACGACATAACATAAACGCCTTCATACTCGCAACTCCAGACTAAGTTCGACGACTAGTGTTGTGGGTGCCGGAAACATTCATATCACAGACACAATCACGACCAGATCCAGAAACACAAATTTCCCTTGGGGAAAAAACTTAGTTCGTTGTTTAAAAGGCAAACGCGCACCCAACTTTGCCAACACCCAAATTTTAACAAGTTCTGTGTTGTTTCAAAACAGCACAGAACTTATTAAAAAACGTAAAATAACATAACACGCTTTTACACTCACAGCCCCACACTAAGTTTGATGACTTGTGTCTTGAGTACCGGTAACATTCACATCACATACACAGCTTCTACCAGACCCAGAAACACAATTGTTCCTTGGGGTAAGAACTTAATTATGATCCATCAGCAAGGCAAACGAAGATTTCCATATGTGAAGAACATGACCATTCCTTCCATGCTATATTAGTACCTAAGGTAAACAGACATTTGTTGTTTATTTTCATTACTCGTTATCTAATATTGAGAAGCCAAGACGTGGTGATAAGAGCAGCCAAGTCATGGTATAGGGTTTATAACTTAAGAATTTATTTTATGGATATGTACCTACCTAGTGCTCGCTTTTAAAAAATATTTTCTACACAGCAAAGGAATACATCGAATGTACCATAGTTAAGAGTTGTCATGTTATTAGATCTATCTATCTATTTAGTTAATAATTTTACATTCATGAACTAGTTATACAGAATGTACTATATTTTAAGGCGCCTGCCCCTTACTTTTTATAAATATTTTTGTGTGTTAAGGTAGCCGATATTTCGGCTGTATGGGACCACTTCTGAAGTATAATCTACCAAACAAAAAAAATCATCAATATCGATTCATAACTGGCGGAATTATCGCTTATCGCGTAACATACATACAAAAAAAAAAACATAATGTCGCATTGAGAACCTCCTTTTTTGAAGTCGGTTGAAAAAGATGTAAATCCTCATGAATACCTTTAAACGAACAATTTTTGTTTATATGTATATATATAACCTGAATCTCGGAAACGGCTCCAACGATTTTCATTAAATTTAGTATGCAGGGGGTTTCGGGGGCGATAAATCGAGATAACCTAGCTAGATAGCTAGGTATCATTTTTAGAAAACATTGTTTAAAATTAAAAAAAAAAGGAGCAAAGTGCGGTCATCCAGGTACTGGAGATTTATTTAAGTAGTCATAAGTCTATGTTAATGTTGCATGTCCGCAAGGACAAACTGTTGGGACTATATTCTAAATAAGATGTTATTATTTTTGCACACAGTTTAAGCATTAGAACTGATTCTTTTCTTGTATACGCTAAATTATTTGTAAGTAGGTATACCATAGGCTAAATTCTTTTTATCCTTAAAAAAAGGTTAAAACTACTTGTAATAAAATTGTTCTCGATGGTTTGTTTTGGATACATTTTCTCATAAATGCGAATGATGCAAAAAAATAAGTGAAGGTCGTGCCTAAAATAGAAACAAAGACGTCTTTGCCTTTAACTGCTGTTTTTGTCTCTTATTGTTAACATTAGCCATTTGTGACATAATTGCTTGAAAAATCTATAAAACGATGTAAAAATAGATGTAATCTTTAGCGATGGAATAACAATATACAATTTAAATTGTATTAATTAACGTACGTCGGATGCACATATTTTTAACCGACTTACAATAAGGAGAAGAATCTTCTTCAAACAAACATAGTACATTTATTTAAAAATAACTGTAACGCAAGCAAAGCTTAAAAACCGACTTCATCGCTTATCGGTTTTGGGTTGTCCGATTTCGATAAAAAAAATATGGAACCACCTATGAAGCCTCTACCAAACAAAATAAATAACATACATACAAAAAAAATATACAGTCGAATTAAGAACCTCCTTTTTTGAAGTCGTTTGAAAAAAACAATCGCTTGAGAGTGTCTGCTAGTCTGAAAGTAATATTATGTTTGGGCTAAAACGACGGGAGGTGGTTCCCTCATACAGTCATACATCTTCATGAGACCCTTATTAATGTTTAGGAATTACTATTCCATGGTTATGTTTGCCTAGTTAATGGATTTGGAATGTTTTATTGATTGATTTTTCTTTGTTTAATTATTTACCAATTCACAAAAAAGGAGGAGGTACTCAAGTCGACTGCATTTTTTTTATGTGGACTACCTCCTATCTTCTTTCCACGTGAACCGACTTCGAACATTTTTCGAAATAGTTTGTAAGATGTTGCTTTCCAATTGTTCCCATTTAAATTTGATCAAGATCTCTAGTTTTTTAGTTATCGTCGATAATTAATACATTAGATCTGATCGAGGTTCCGAAGATAAAGCGGTGAAATCAGTTTTTTTAAGCTTTGCTTGGGTTTAATTATTTATAACCAATTTGTACCAAACCTTAACCCGCAATGTACATAATGCCGAGTTAAAATTTTTTGGTATTCAAATTGTAATTATTTGTTTGCATTATTTAGTTCTTTTCGCGTCAAATAAATGTATTTTTTTCTTTCTTTCGTCTTTAGTTAATAAAAATAATATCTTTTAAATTTAACCATATGTATTGTAACCACTTCTAACCATGCCAATACAAACTAGCGAACATCTTATAAATCAAATACCACAATTTATACTGAGAGTGACCATGTAGCTAATAGGACACTGGCCGTGCCCCTCGGCTTCGCCCGCTATTATCAAGTTAAAATGTAACCTCAAATTCCAAATTCCATCCAAATTCATTCAGCTGTTAAAGCGTGAAGAGGTAAACAAACATACTTAACACACATACATTCGGATTTATAATATTAGTAGGATTTACCATTATTTTTAACCGACTTCATAAAAAGGAGGATGTTCTCAATTCGATTGTATTTTTTTGTGTGTTACCTCAGATCTTTTTTCTAGGTGAAGCTATTTTGATACTTTACTTTTTTTTTAAGTTGGATCTTCCCTTTGGTTCCATAAATTTGATCAAGACCAGTAGTTTTTGAGTTATCCTCAATAATGCGTATTTAATTCATTTAATCTGATCAAGGGTTCCGGAGATTTAGATTTATAGATATAGAGATAGCGTTGAAGTAGGTTTTTTAAGCCTTGGTTACTTTTAAATAATATAAGATATTATGAATTCTCCCCACAAATTTTCTCCCCAAGGAAATTCCGGCACCCACGACACAAGTCTTCGAACTTAGTGTGGGGCTGTGAGTGTGAAAGTGTTTATATTTAAGTTATTAACAACTCTTTAATAATCATATGTTTTAATTTTAATGTTTTAATAATAATAAAGTGATGTTATCTCGTGGGCTTTATTTTATTTCCCTGAAATAAATACAAAAAGAACTTGTATAAAACAACAAGTTTTTGATTCCTACGGTACCAGGAATAAGGAAATATTAATACTGTTATCGAGCAGACTTTCCAAGGTCAGCAGGTCTTTCACTGTGAATTTTGTTCGGTTCTACAGTATCTTGCCCGAATGGCTTGCACAGCTGGTTTCCAAAAACCGTTCGAATTTATAGAGTGAGGAACGTTGATCAAAATGCATATCGATTCTATTCAGGAATTTGTAACAGAGGACAAACAAGAACTACTTATTAGCCAAGAAGCCTTGATTATCAAAATGCAAGTTATTAAAGTAGGTAAAGTTATGATAAGTAATAGTCCGTGTTCAATTACTGAATATTAGCGATTTGTTACAATTAAATCTTTATTAGATACTAGCCGTGCCCCGCGGCTTCGCCCGCTATTATCAAGTTAAAAAGGAGCCTATGTGTTAATCCTAGGTATAATCTGTGTACATTCCAAATTTCATCCAAATCCGTTCAGCCGTTAAAGCGTGAAGAGGGAACAGACATACTTACACACTTACACTAACTTTGGGATTTATAATATTAGTAGGATTAGATGTGCCCCGCGGCTTGGCCCGCTTTAATTAAGTAGCCTATGTGTTATTCCAGAACCTAAATTTCATCAAAATTGGTTTATTCGTTACGGAGATACGTGGTAACAAACATTCACACACACACACACAAACTTTCACATTTATAATATTAGTAGGATATTGGATACCTATCTAAGCTAAAGTGTTGCATTGAATATGTGAACCAAATAAATTAAAAATCTGTTTATGCAAATTCAATTTTTACTTTTGTTCATACATACATAACCTGATAAACACATTACCCTCCTTTGCGCAGTAGATTAACAGTCGGGTATATATAAGGCGTCTGAGAGTCGCCCAGTCGAGTAGGTACGTCAAGTTTTATGGCGTCTGACACGGACCATAAATCCGCCGCCGTTCCTTCGCTGGAATTCGTTCCCCTTTCCCTCTAAGTCTAGCCAGATAGTTGAAATAGGCACTTATGGCTGTGACGTCATTGCCGAAAACCTTGGCACTTTATTACATACTCGTACACCTACAAATCGTTATAGAATACCAAGATGTGACTAAGCAGCGCAATAATAAATATTATTAAATAACAATCTTCGAAAATATAAGTCGAATAGTTATAAAATACAAGTATTGATAAAACGAGTTCCCATGGCCACCTTCCGGATCCATCATCTTCATCTTGATCGCCACCTAATTACTAAACATGTGTTTTTGTGTTCTATACCTAGTACCTTTCTACTATTTTAGCAATATATAATATTTTATTTTAGTAGGTAGGCTCCAGAATACTTATTGTTGCTAGATATACTCAAATTATTTTTTCCAGTCTGGAGTGGTCCAATTCCTCCTAGAAACCATCGGATCCAAAGATGCGATCCTGCAGGAAGCATCAGCGGGTTGCCTTTGCAACATTAGAAAGCTGGCGCTGGCGACGGAAAAGATAAAGTTGAAGCAATAGGACGGACGGTGTTTGATTTTTTTGCATTTTTTTGTGTTTTTTTGTCCAGGTACGAAAATTGGTGAAAATTTTGCTGTTGGTAGTTATAGTTTTGTTATTTATAGTTATCTATAGTGGCTATGGTGAATAGGTTTATCTGGTGTTTGTGTCAAGTATTCAGTAGAGATGCAGACCTAAATTTTGGTCAGTGGGCGCCAAAGATTACAAAACCAGGGGATAGCGTTTGAGGCTAATCCTTCATAGCAGAATTCAGCGGGAGGAGAAAGCAAGGATCAATATAAGCTTGTGATTGGCCAAAGTGTGCTTACGAGTGGCCGATCCGTTCTGGTGATTGTGGTAGGACCAATACTGAATTGATACTTCAAAAGGCATGTCGTCAGGGGGGAAAAGATACTAGTAGTCAACTTTTACAGTATACTGGTGTTTTGTTTGTGGTGGATCCACTGGCACAAACACCTCTGTTTAATTGTGAACAAGAATAGGTGATGATGATGAGAGATGTGGAATCGAAAAGGCCTTTGACACATAAAAAAACTATTTGATGTAATTTTGTAGATAAATGGTTGAATAACAATAAAATATATTTATTACCAGCGTGAGTTTGTTTTAACATGTCTTAGTAAACGAGGAAAACCGAATTAAAACAGTAAATATAAATTATTGTATTACATACTAAATAAAAGTAATAAGATAATGATGTAGCGCCGACGAGATAGGTTCTTTACCTAACTTAGTCTATTCTATTCCACTATTCTGTTAGTATTTTTTTCATCTATAACTGGATAGAATAGAATAAAGGTATATTAATAAGGATGTCCTTTATACTTTCTCGAACCTATAGATATAAAAAACAGGTTGGTATCATGTATTTCGACTTCGTCTTACAATGTAGCAGATAACATTGAATAGGACGCTTCTTAATATGGTAATATCTCTTAAAAAAACATATTCTGTTGAACTACTGGGACAAAACCTCCCACTAGTTCAACGTTTAACTATTCTAGTGTACTGGGAATAAGCGTAACTAAGTAGATAAATGTTTGCTTCGGTATGTAACATATAATATTCTGTAGGAAGGAGCCACACAGAGAGGCCAAAGCAAGTTTCATTGTAGGACCATAATGTTGGGTACTTAAATATTAATTTCCTCGAGCAAACCATTGGCACTAGTTCTAGTTAATTTCAAAAGTATAGTATAGTTTCTGGTTATTCATAAAACTACCAGGTTGCCACACACGATACTCATTTGGTTCGCGCGGATCGGCGTGTGGGCACCACTGCACTGGAGGCAAACCGCGCTTGCGCTCCTAACGTGCCCCCAACGCCCTCCGCGCGCACCAAATGTCTGTGTAGCAGCTACAAACAATGACTAGTAATTAATTATTTCCTACTATACTATATCTATACACTATAATATCTACTCTTATGGGTGTTGCCTTTTTACGGACGCGGAATATAAACAAATAAACGGTAACAAGTTTAGCGAATATCCTATTAAACAGTCAGAATAATTATATATTCTATTTGTCTAGTTCTCGGGTGCGAGAACTTAAAATTTATAATTAATGATTATTTTAATTGCTAAAGCGGAGAAGTACGGCGTACCTACGATAGTAAGAAGCATTGCGTACAATTATGCTGAATATCTGGTACCTGCTACCTACCTAACAAAAAGTACGTTGTCATTGCGAAATTGGCATTGAATAGCGTGCGAATTATTGCAAAAACATACACAATGATGATTCACTAATTAGGAGACAGACGTTATATTGCGAGAATAACGTTACTAGATGTAGGTAATTATGATTAATAAAATAAATTTTACTATTAAAGTTTTCGTGAGTTTGACACATTATCCTTACTAATATTATAAATCCAAAAGTAACTCTGTCTGTCTGTCTGTTACGCTTTCACGCTAAAAAGCTGAACCGATCTAAACGAAATTTGGTACACAGATAGTCTAGAGCCTGAGAAAGGACATAGGCTACTTTTTAACCCCGAATTCTGGCTGGTCCGGGACTTACGCGGGCAAAGCCGCGGGGCGCAGCTAGTACTTTATATAAATGAAACGGCTTGACTCATGATTTAAGGTCGACTCTTGCGACCTAGGTTTCGGGGATGTCCGATCCCCATCAACAGGCGAGTTCACGACGGAGAAATTAAATCGTGAGTCAAGCCGTTTCATTTACATAAAGTATAACAAAAGAAAGTTATATAAATAAATGAAATCTTTATTTTCTTACAAAATAAAACTATCAGTTTTTTAAAAACATTTCTTGTTTCCTGCCCCCAATTTCCAGACTTGTGTTGGTCGGGTGAACTAGTGGAACAGTGGGAATTAACGAACTAGTTTTTCCCACTAGTTAAACTTTTACAATCAACCATACTAGTTGAACTACTGGCACAAAACTCCTACTAGTTCAACGGTTGAACTAATCGGATGTGCTAGTGGGAAAGAGCGCAACTTGCAATCTGGCTAGCCAGAAACTATTTCATAGTTTACTAAATAAACTATTCATGATATAAAAAGATATCATGATTAGGTAAATGATATAAAAAAGCAATAATGTTCATGCCGTCATTCAAATTAACTAAAATATATTATTATTGCGTATCTACGAGTATTTAAGTTTAAAAATTTAAGATAAAAATATGAGTTAAATGTTTACAGTAACATTCAATACAGAATCATGCATGCAAATCTTTAAGTTAATTAAGATTTCAGATTCAATTGATCTTGTATGAGTATGATAATAAATTAGATTATCACACAGCACACTAATATTATACATCCAAAAGTTTGTGTGAAAGTGCGTATGTTTGTTTTCTCTTCTTTTTACTAAAAGGAATAAAATGTATCATTAAAGAAAGCGCTTATTCTGTAATATCGTAATTTAATCATTATAATTCATATAAATAACTTATCAGCATCATTCTCAGCATGTTTTGTGTAATGCCTCCTCTAACTACTTTTAATGTGTCCTTCAAATTGTTCCTTGACTCCAATGTTTACGTTAAGTATGTCAGTAAGTCCATGAACTTAATTGTTTTAGATTTAGCAGTTTGCAATTTGAACCTTGAATCATCCTATTGCATATAAAGTATACTGATAATTATAAATTCCTTAAGTACACACTATCACACTGATCAAACTTCACACTATCATACTCTCACACTAATTGCACTAATCACACTATTCACACAATCACACGTATCACAATAATATTTATAACTAGCTGCGCCCCGCGGCTTTGCCCGCGTAAGTCCCGGACTACCCAGAATTCGGGGTTAAAAAGTAGTCTATGTCCTTTCTCAGGCTCTAGACTATCTGTGTACCAAATTTCGTTTAAATCGGTTCAGTAGTTTTAGCGTGAAAGCGTAACAGACAGACAGACAGTTACTTTCGCATTTATAATATTAGTAAGGATTGCGAAATTTTGGATGCAAATGTGTAAGTATGCTTGTTTTCTCTTCACACCGTAACAGCTTAACAGATTTGGATGAAATTTGGAATGTACATAGCTTACACCCAGGATTAACGCATCTACTAATTCAATTCAATTAAATTCAAAATTATTTATTCAGACCATTGATCTATAACAAATAGTTAGTTCACACAAACTTAAGCTATTTTAGTACACGTAGAATAAAATATCATATAATACTTACTTATACTTAACTTAATTTACGCGGGCAAAGCCGCGGGGCATTGCTAGTGGTCAATAAAAACACACTGACATGCTAATTATAAATTACTAAATTGATATTATTATTTGATAATACACGTAATTACTGTTACACCACAGAATATTTAATAGTACAATGTATACCAAACGATGACAACACAAAAAACATATGGGAAGAATATACAGTAATCACAAAGTATCTTTCCTATCTATTTTATTATCTATCCTTTCATTTTAATGCCCAGTATCCCTGACCGAATTCAGCTGTCGTTACTTAAAAAAATAACAAAAAAGCACATGTCAATATGCTATTTGGCAAGTAAATAAGCGATTACGCAAAGTGCTATTGGGAGATTGAGTCAAGTAGCGGTTCAATGTTTGTTTCGCAATAATACCTACATGATCGCCGCCACCGGTAGTGAATGTAAACAATTTTTTATTTTGTTTGGTGAAACAAATAACTTACTAATAATTGCACTTCCAAGTTTTTTACCAAATTCACAAAAAAGGTGGAGGTACTCAAGTCAACTGTATATTCTTTTTGATTATTTTTTTTATCTGTGTTACCTCATAACTTAGTTCCACGTAAACCGAATATGTTTTTTTTTTGTTTGGTAGATGTTGCGTTCCGATTGGTCCCATTTAAATTTGATCAAGATCTGACTTGTAGTTTTTCTTTTATCCTCAATAATACGTAGTATTCTGTGGACTACATTGACGATGTTCTCGTTTTCAACCGACTTCAAAAGTTACCTCTAAACTTCTTTTTTTATGCGCCGATTTAGATGATTATTTTTTTATTTGAAAGCTGGTGCTTTCCATGTGGTCCCATTTAAATTTGGTCAAGATCTGATCACTAGTTTTTGAGTTATGGTCAATAAGGCGTGTTTAATATGTTGAATCAGATCAAGGTTCGGAAGATAAAGCGGTGAAGTCGGTTTTTTAGGCTTTGCTTGCGTTTAAATTATTATTAACTTGCGATATTTGTAAGTATGTAAGTTTTGATGACCCAAATACGCGGTGGGCAAGTCTGGGCCCTATGCGCCGTGGATCCTGGTTTTGATTCCCGGCAGGAAGGCAACGTTCCTTCACAAGAGACTTGTGTAACTTGTGTTTCTGGTTGGATGTGAGTGATTTTTAAATGTTTCAGGCACCCATAACACAAGTCTTTGAACTTAGTGTAGGGCTGTGAAAGTGAATTTGTTTGATTAGGTCAAATTTTGCAAGCTGAATTAGAACTACTTCATCTTATCCTGCGGAGTTGAATTTTTAATTGTTGTTTCGGCTCAGATTACAATACATATTTATCGTTAGAATTACCTGAATCGACACCCAGGATTAGCTCCAAATAGGAACACTGCCATTAAAGTTATTATTAAAGGTATATATTGGCTTAGTTGGTTGAGCGTTCGCCTTCTAAGCAGGGGTATCGGGTTCGATTCCCGGCGAGAATACAAGTTTTCTCCCCAAGGAAAATTTGTGTTTCTGGTTCTGGTTGTGATTGTGTGTGTGATGTGAATGTTTCCGGCACCCACGACACAAGTCATTGAAATTCGTGTGGGGCTGTGTGTGTAAAAAAAATATAGGGGCGGATTGGAATAATAGAAATGCCCGTCTGCCCCACGCACGCCTAATTGATAACAGCTCATCAAGATGTATGATTTTCTAGAGTTTGTATTCTCAGCTGCAACACTCAGTAATTACCTATGTCTGTGTAATACTTTGTAAGATTGACGTCATTGCCACACATTCATCATCTTATTTCAAGTTGCAAATTGCAATTACGAAGTATAATGAAAGTGAATGTATAAAGTATCTCGATAGCTCTGGTAATAAGTATAACATATAACAATGTTTCTCTTTTTTTTTTTCTCTTTTTTCTATTTTTTTCATTTCTCATTTTTATATCGTCGCTTACAGCTCGCTTCATAGGTCCGACTTACTTGGTTTGTCAAGGCTGGTAAGACCTACCTAAATGGATGCCGTACAGCTCTTTTATAATAATTGTCAACAGATTGTTATTGTGTTTTAGAGAGATTTAGGAGGCGTCCCTTCTTTTCAACCGACTTCAAAAAGGAGGATCTCAATTCGACTGTATGTTTTTTTTTGTTGTATGTATGTTACGCGATATATACGCCAATTGTGAATCGGTTTTTTAAAGCTTTGCTTGCGTTTCAATTATATCAGTCGGTTTTTATTATCAAGAACCAACCAGATGTAACAAATCAGCAAGCTTATTAAGTTTAGCAATTACAGAGTTTAAAGAGATTTGTAATTGATCGAGCGAAGCGAGATCTCTAAGCTAGACTTGGATCGTTCAGCTAGTAACTTTTTTTCTATATAATAATTGTTTGATTTCTGTATTTGTTGTTCAAGTACAGAATATAACGGATATTATACGTAGGTTTCAGCGTTCAGTGTGAAGCCGTTTTTTAAATAGACCCCGGGACAAAATAAATCTAAAAAGTGACTTTGGTGGCCTACCAAATCATTATTTTCCAACATATATTTTTTTTTAAACCAATTTTGTACTTTACTTGTCATGCTATTTTCAACGACATGGGTAGATAAAAAAAAATAAAAAATATATATTTTCATTTATATAATTTTAAATGTAATTTCTGGCTTTGGGTCGTAGTTTTACATATTCTATGAAAATTTGAAGTCATTCGCTTATATACAAGAGTGGACAAAGTGCTGAATGACCCAAGTCCCCTTAGAGATCACGCTTCGCTTGATCAAATATCTATGTAACCATGATAATAATAGCAAAAACTTGTGGTGCTTAAAATCGCTGGTTTCATATTGACAGCCAAATTAGAGTCAATCATTTCAGACGTCTTTATGTAGATGGACATGAGATAGACAGCATTTATTCGTATATTCCTGTTACATACCCCTTTCTAATTAATCAATCACTGTAAAGGTGCTTATATAATTATTAGAGGTCAGTGATTATAATGAAATCACATATTACGCCAAATGTAATTCTAGCTACAGTAATGCAATTCAAAGAATTAACAGCTTTAATGCAATAACAAATTAGAATTGAGGTTTTGCCGCGAAAGTGAAAAAATGGCGTTGTTGATTTTGTAGATAGATAGATAAACTCTTTATTGAACACCATATTTGTGACAAAACATAATAGAAAATAATTACATACAAAATAAGTGTAACAATAGGCGGTCTTATCGCTAAAAGCGATCTCTTCCAGACAACCTTTGGATGGAGAGGAATTACGCAACAAAGTTGGACGTCGGTGTTTTAACATAACAAAATTCAGAAAGATGCAAGATTTAAAAAAAAATGAAAATTATAATATACCTACTTAATTAAAAATAATGATATATAACAATTAAAATACACTATTATATATTGTATTTGTACAATTTTCCAAAAGTAATACTTCGAATGTTAATGTGTAATAATGGCGGATTATTAACTGTTAATACTTAGTGAATGTGCATAAGTTTAGGCAAATCATACAAAGTTAAAAACGTGATTTTCCCCTTCGATCCAAAACTCCAATAGAAGTTCTAGTAAAGTTTCTACCACTTTACTAGGGCATGACCTTGACTGTTTTACTTGACTTTGACTGTGTGACTAGGACTTTTAATATATAATACACTTAAAATATAATACTTGACACTGGCTTAATGGACAAGATTGCGAAACTAATATTCAAAGAAGAAAAAAAAATAACGAATTAACCGGAGATTGTTTAAGCTAGTCTATACTGCAACATTATCACAGAGGTAATTATAGCCGGCGGTCAGTAGACGGGAGCGAAGCTTAAGTTTGTGTAGTGATTATGAAATAGTGTGCGCGGGCACTGCATAATAGGTTGATGCACTAAATTAAACTGGATTAAATTTCATGTTATAGATAGCTGCGAATCAACCGCAACTTCGAATTTGTATTGTTAATTCAGGTTAGCGAAAGTAACGTCGCATTTTATTTATGTTATTTTATTATTTACTGTCCCGGCGACCTTCGTTCCGCCTAACAGTCAATGAATGTGCATGTTTAGGAAGCTATACGCGGCATGCGTTATAATGCCACGTGACTATATTATTACCTCCTTCATGTTTATGTTTGCCTAGTACTTTATCAAATCTGAGTGACGTATGAGAAAATGATTTTTATACACCTATAAAAAAAAAGTGCCGTTCTCCGTATCCTATGTCTGTCTCCTGGTTCTAAGCTACCTCCCCACCAATTTTTAGCCAAATCGGTTCAGCCGTTCTTGAGTTATAAATAGTGTAACTAGCACGACTTTTTCTTTAATATATATGATTTATTTTATTTAATCATTTTGCACAATTCAAAGTACAGGGAATGACCTAATCCCAAATAGCATTCTCTACCAGCCATCCGTGAAAGAAAAGCGGTGGGTGTGCGGCAGAAACAAAATAACCGAATCCTACTAATATTATAAATCCGAAAGTTTGTGTGTAAGTGTGTAAGTATGTTTGTTCCCTCTTCACGCTTTAACGGCTGAACGGATTTGGATGAAATTTGGAATATACATAGATTATACGTAGGATTAACACATAGGCTACTTTTTAACTTGATAATAGCAGCGAAGCCGCGGGGCACGGCTAGTTTATTAGAAATATTTTAGTATATGTTAAATACACATATTATGTATACACATAGTATACACATATTATACAAATCTATGTGCACATATTATTTTAACAAATAATATGTGTACATACATATATAATTTTTAAGCTATTGCATAGCTTCTATCGGGGGCCTTGAGCGTGGAGACCGAATCAAGAAATTCCGTAACGAAAATAACCTAACACCCCCCACTCCGACCGGCACAGCGGTGATACTTTTTAGTTTTGCCATCTATCGATGAATAGCAGAACTTTTAATGACTTTTTTTTAAATATTACGCTTGTCTCTTTAGTTCAGCAACTCGCCTCTAGGTGGCAGGAAAAAAAAACTGCATAAACAAAATAAATAAATAATTATAATTGCATGAGTTGATAAAAAATGCTATGCAATAGCTTTACCGCGGCAGTCCCCTAGTGCCACACGTCTTTTTTTTTAATAATATGAAGAATATGTAAAAGAAAAATAGTAATACTATTGGATCTACTAGGAAATTAAGAACTGGATAAATCTCTCTTAGGTAGTGTTTATAGACAAGTCGTTTGAATATATGTTTATTTTTTACTTGTTTAACTTCAATCGGTAGCGCATTCCATAAGCGAACTGCAACGGCACCAAATGACTTGTCTAGGAACGAAATTTTATGGTATGGAATTGCGAGTGTCAAGTTTTGCGAGGATCGTAGCTGCCGATCGTGAGTATCGGAATGAGAAAAGAAAGAGTAGAGTTCGTTATTGATGATGTATTTGCGACAAGATATAGGTATACAATCCGCGGTTTTATATCTGCAAGGTAATTACGTATTAGAAATTAAGATTTTTTTTTTTTTAAATGAATGAAAAAAAATGCGCCGCCGAGTTTCTTGCCAGGTTCTTCTCGAGATGGCTGTAATTTTCCGAATCTGGCAGTGGATTCATTAACTTTCATGAGTGCCTCTTTGGGGCCCATGTGAATAAACGATTTTGATTTTTTTTTTTTGCAAGCGTTATCTACATATTTCGAGCTCTCGTCTGGGCCAAATTTTCTGTCAAGGACGTGTCATTCGTTTCCCATAACACATGTGTGACAATTTTGTGTTCACACCACGCTTTGTCGTCTGGTAATCCACAAATGCGCACGAAGCGTTTTGCTTCCACATTCATGCGAACTGCAAAGGAATGGAACTCCTTGCCTGAGTCGGTGTTTCCTGATGAGTAAAATATGAGAGTCTTCAAATCGCGAATGAATAGGTATCTGCTAGGCAAGCTTACTCCAGCGTCGACCACATCGTCGCTTACCATCAGGTGAGATTGTGGTCAAAAGTTTGCCTATCTTGGATTAAAAAAAAACATGTGTCCACGTTCCACGTACATAAAAAAATACGTAGATACGTAAAGCCGCATAATTTATATTATACTAGCCGTGCCCCTCGGCTTCGCCCGCTATTATCATGTTAAAAAGTAGCCTATGTGTTAATCCTAGGTATAATCTATGTACATTCTAAATTTCATGCAAATCCGTTCAGCCGTTAAAGCGTGAAGAGGGAACAAACATACTTACACACTTACACACAAACTTTCTGATTTATAATATTAGTAGGATTCTCTATTGACATGATATTTTGACTTATATACAAGTTTTCATTAAATATTCCAAAATTAATACTATTATTTGTAATGTTACTTATTTGATGTCTACGTTTAAATATTTGTACACCGGAAACGGTAGAGTATGTGAAACGAATACTATGTCCATACTATTAATTACTTACCATACTCTGACAAATAAATACATTTTGATTTTGATACAATACGGGTGAAGCACCTATAAATTTCGCTTGTGAATAAACGCGAGCTACACGTACAAAAAAAACACCGTGGTTCGACAGTCGGCGCCAATACACCTTGTAAGTACAGTATATATATATATATATATATATACAGTACAGTATAGTACCTTTACTAAAAAACAAAAAAAAAACAAATTATAACTAAGTACCTACTTAAATTGTATTCAAATCGTCGATATTGATATTAAAGGTTATTAGCACCTATACTAGGTTTTCACTGCCGCCGGTTAAACATGTTTGGCTAATTTGTTACTAGTATAAATTATAATTTTAAATCTGAATATGCGTCACGAGTTCTTTTTACTTTGCAACTGATATAACATCTTTTGTTACAGACAATTCACTAGAATATGTGGTTATAAAATTTTGTTATCGGCGTCAGTCATCAATGCCAAACGAGAACAATAATATTGACGATATTTATTTGTATCAAAGGTTTCAAATTAGCACTACGTTTCTAAAAATATCGGGGTTAGTGTCTTTCTGTCCAAGAACTACATTTTTATATACCTACTGTTACTAGACCGGCGCGCGCTGCGGATATTGGAACTATTTGGAACGTAGCTTACGTACGACTGTAGAGGAGAACTACCGGAAATCCGACATACGAATGCAATTTTGCGTAAGCTGAAACGGAGATGCTAATTTAATAAGTTATTGATTTAGGAGGATATTGCAAAATATCATAATAGTGGTAAGATAGTGGTCAAATGCTTGCCTGTATAGCATTATTTTTTTTCTGTCCTTCATAGTCTAAATACATAAATACCAATTTAGGAACTTCGACTATGCAGTAGAAAGTCTAAACTGACGGGTCCCACCTCAAAACACATTAGTAATAATTGACCGAGCGAAGCGAGGTCCCTAATTAGACTTGGGTGGTTCAGCATTATGTCCGTCCGTTCGTCTGTCAGAGGCCGTAACTTCAAAACCATACAAGCGAATATCTTCAAAATATCATATAGTATATAAAGCTATATATAAGCCAAAATGGCAACTGAAAAAAAAAACATGTTACTGTCCTTGTTGGTTATCGTTGAAGAGCTTTGCAAGTAGGGTACTAAACCATTAAAAAATGTGTTGAAAAATAACAATTTAGAAGGACACCAAAATCACTGTTTTTAACCCTTTTTGTCTCGTGGTCTATCTATCTCTAAAATGGCTGCATATTTAAAGTTCAAACTTACGTTTATACGTAACCGTAATTGCTTAAACACCAAATACAAAATAAATAAAAAATACAAAACTCAAACATTTTTAATCTAATAGGATTTTCTTTATTACACGAAATGTAGGCAATGAATCAATTTGATATAATACTATTAATATAGATACATATAGAGTAAAATACTATGAATATATATACAAAATTTAAGAACAGTTTCCTTGTGACTGACTGATTGTCTGTTAAATTAACGATTTGAACTTGAACTAATCAAATACATAATTTATTATCATAGAAACGAGTTTGCTTTGAACGCTCATCTTTTATTCTAATTACCATAACAAGATACAAGATCTGCATATGATTGATAAACTACAAAATCAATAATTTTACGACTATATTTTAGTGATCGTCGGATCGGTGAACAAAATTCAAAATGGTTCATTCACCTGTGCCTCATAGAAGCACTCATAATATTTAATTACTCTAATACCAGATTTGCAAATTTACAATCTCGAGAAGAACCTAGAGACGCATTTTTTCCATTCTTTTTTTCAAATAAAAACTTCTTTAACACAAGTTATCTTAACCTAGGTTTATCTTTATTTTACCGTCGCTTGAAAGCTCTTGTGCAGTTTGCACAAACGTAACATATCAAATCAACGCAACATCGAATGGCTGTTGTTATATCATACACTTCCATAAGACATTAGGGGCAATCTTAGATTTCTTAGAACTATTTACGTTATTTCTAGTCGTTTATTTTCCATTCACGTCAGTGAAAGTTGTGGTTAACCTAACTACTCGTACAATGAACATTGTGTTCACAATTTCAAAAGCTTAAGAAACCGCAGTACTTGGCATTACTTTACCTATTATATAAAGGGCTTTAATAATTTAGTAATAGCTATAGTTGTGAGCTGAGGACTACGCTTATTTTTCGAAATGGCTGAAATATATTTTTATTCGGGGCTTACCCACCGTCCCTACCTCCTGAGACCACCCGTTTATGAATTCTGACCCACATCTCCGCCATTTTGTCAAAAAACTGAATCGAAAAAAAACAACGGGTTCACTTTGGCACTCCGGGAGTGCCGGCAGAAGTAAAAACTCACCGCGCGGTAGATAGAAAGGGGGATATTACTTCCCCTCCTTCGTCTTACGAATTTTTGATCAGGTCACGTGTCCTGACGCGAGTTTAACATTTTTCACTCATCCCAAAAAAAGTGCACAACGCCGCTAAAGAAGTTTTCACTTCAAAAATACTTATAGAATTATCGACCTAATAACTTTGCTCACAAACACCAGAATCGGTTGGGAAATGCGACCTGTAGAGGAGAACTAACGGACATCCGGACATACGAAAGCAAATTTGCCCAAGATGAAACGGTGACGCGTCGCTCGCGATTTGCTGAATAATATTGTTTATTGGCACATAAAACGCATACAATGAGGTACACAATTGATGGTTTGTATCGTTTATACAGATAGTAGCTTGATGGTAGTAAAACACAACAATAGTAACTGTACTTCGGGTGAAACTCTGTACTAACTTCTAACGTACCACTCGGAACGTACATCTCTGACGCCCGGGACTAGTTTGTATGTCTACACTGTTATATTCACGTTACCAGTCCCCATACAAAAAACCGCTACGTTTTTTTTACTCCATCTTAAGATGGCGTGAAATTCGTTTTTCAGCCAAGACACGTTTTTATACTTTGCCAATTTTCAAAAATGCCGGAAAACTTTCCAAGTAACCTTTTATTTCGAACCAAATGTTTGTAGATAAATTGAGATATCTCAGATGCATTGTTTTTTACAAGCTTATATTTAGCTTGCACCAGCTAAAATCTTCAACCGATTCAGCTGAAATGTTGTATTCACGTTTAGTTTGGATGACAATGCATGGTAAGCTGTGTGACGTCATTCTAAGTCCAACATGGCGGAACACACAAAATGGCGGACAAGAATTTTTGAATGCACTCCTACAATATGGGTATCAATTATCAAATAAAAGGGCTTTCTGAGAATAACTCGAAAAATAAAGTGACGTCACTTTAAATCCAATAAAATCAATTTAAATCTAAAAGCTCGTCTTTAAAAAAGTTTTTAACAAGTAACTTATTTATACTTAATTAATCCTACTAATATTATAAATCCGAAAGTTTGTGTGTAAGTGTGTAAGTATGTTTGTTCCCTCTTCACGCTTTAACGGCTGAACGGATTTGGATGAAATTTGGAATGTACATAGATTATACTTAGGATTAACACATAGGCTACTTTTTAACTTGATATTAGCGGGCGAAGCCGCGGGGCACGGCTAGTAATTAAATAATTCAGACATATATAAGAATTAAAGATTTTTATGTTTTATCGGATTATCAGTCAATCAATTAGTTGCTCGACTTTATAAAATATAGTTTTTTTAACACTCTTTTATTACCTTCATCAGTATGTATGTATGTTTGTTTTTAACCAACTCCTTTGGTCTTGATTTTGACCCACTTCAAACAGTCAGATTTCGTTTAAACTTCGCAGACTTATCGAGGACCAATGACAATACAAAAATATGTATTTTTATTTTATTTATAAAGCGTGTGTTTTAGTTTTTTTTAACTATTATATTTTTTATTAATGATTACGGAAGTGTTTGAATATTACACTGTAAACCAGCTTAACGTGTCATTGATGAAATATAACAGTTTATTACTACTTTGACATTTTCGTTTGCTAATGAACGCGGAATCAATCGTAATAGTTTATTCCGAGTTCTTCGGATAACATCATTATTTTTTGTTATTATCTATATATAATTATTATCTATTATACAACTGCAATATATATTTATTATAGTATCCGGATAGTTGTAGGTAATAATCATTATGCATGATGGCAGCACTTGTCGCAACGAAAGTATCGCAACTTTCTAATGCGTTACATGTTTCTTTTCTATAATTTGTAACTGACTTGTAAGATGTTATAATAAATAATGATAATTGCGAATTGTTAGAAGTGTTAAGTATAGACATATTATGTGACATTAGGTTTTTTATGCTAGATAGGCAAGCATTTGCTCGCTTCTTATCTGATGGAAAGTGACGATGCGGCCGAAGATGGAACGGTACATACTTGCCTAGAAGGTTCTATTCACTCTAGACGTGAAAACACCCAGATTGTACCGTTCAGGGAACAAAGACGCAGGCAATGAGTTGCACTCCTTCGCTGTACGGACGATAAACGTAGAAGCGAAACGCTTGGAGGTATGTCAACCATAAATAGATGACTTTTGACAGTTTGTCTTGTTTGATGGTAACACTAGCGAGCCGCCCCGACTTCGCACGGGTGAAATTTTACATTTGATAGCGTCGGAAGTGACGCAATTTTAAATTGAAGAAATAGTTACAGAGGCAACCGTAACCAATAGATGATATTGGGGAGTTTTCTTTACGTTTAAGAAGAACTACAATTTATTTTTATGGAACTCATAAGCCTACGTAAGTCATGTAAATTTATTCTTCGGCGACTTGGTTGCAAAATATTGTTTTCGTCTATCATAAAAAACGGTATTAGATTTTATCATCTAGATAAACCTTCCGTGAAACATTATATAACTGATGGTGAAAACCGCATCAAAATTTGTTGCGTGGTTTAGAAGAAGTTAGCTGATATAGAGGCAGACAGACAGGTGGTAGAGCATTTTGTGAGTTGCTCGCCTGGCTTGCTACCAAAGTAGCTTACCACCATCAAGTTGAAAGTCTGCCGCCAAGCCAAATACGGTGTTCCGGCAGTTATCCTTGAGAGCCTGCGTATTCCAGGTCTAGTGTATTTACCAGCTTCGATCACATCGTCACTTACCATCAGATGAGATAGTGGTCAAACACTAGCCTGTCACAAATAAAATAAAGACACGCGGAAAACGACTTTGTTTTATATTATTATTCAGGGACAATCAGGGATAACACTTACTTAAGCTGTGGTAAAGTCATATAATCTAACGAGTACTCTGCAAAGATTGTGTTATAGGATGGACGCAGCAGCTATCCTTGGGAGCTAGTAATTATAAGCTTAGCGGGTTACCATCAACGAACATATACGGTTACTGGTCTGCAGGTGCATTTTGCAGTGCAGATTTTCTCCACAAAAGAAAGTTTTGTTTCTGGATGTGTGTGGACATTATCCACCGTGGATAATATGACCTGTAAGTCAGACATAGGGGAATAGATTTTTATATACTTCCCAGGTAAAAGTGTCCATGCTCGTGATATTAATCAGGTAATTGTTAAAAATACCGTTACCCCACCAGTCACAGTTTATTGCAATAATATTATTATTACAACAATATTATATCCCTGTGCATGATAATAATATAATCACTCACGAATCACAGAGACCCGTGAGATACTGGATATATATTTATCTTTTAATACTTTACTGATTAGATTTTTTATAAGTATTTACCAACTTAACCAAACAACAAGAAACATTCACAGCTCTATAATAAGTTCGAGCGAGATACCTATCCACCTTGACTTGAAGAATCGGGGAACAAAGACGCGAGTAATGAACTCCACTCCTTCGCAGTACGGATGATAAACGTAGAAGCGAAACGCTTTTAGCTTACTGGGTTTATGTAAATCTTAGATGGATGGCGTTTGAGTTTGTCTTTTTGTTAAATGGTAAAACGGGCATGGGGAAATTAAATCGTTTAGGAGGGTTTATTCCTTTTGTCTTCTCTCTCGCTCGCACAATTCGATATATTTAATAAATACAATTATGTACATGTGTTTTTGAAAATGTTTTCAATTAACTATATGGACATTAATACAAGGATGTTTCAAACTTCGTTTCCATATCATATCCTTCAATAAGATAAGAAAAAACAGAGTTTACAAATTTCAATGTGTTCACGCTGTCTTGGTTTAGCTTAAAGATATGAAAAACGAAAGGTAGATTAAAACATTCATTGTATTAATGTTTTAATACAATGAAATAGTTATACATATAGTTGGTTGAAAACATTTTTAAAAACACACGTAGCTAATTGTATTTATTTAAAATATCGAAATGTGCGAGCGAGAGAGAAGAAAAATGGAATAGTTGGTTGAAAACATTTTTAAAAACACACGTAGCTAATTGTATTTATTTAAAATATCGAAATGTGCGAGCGAGAGAGAAGAAAAATGGAATAGTTGGTTGAAAACATTTTTAAAAACACACGTAGCTAATTGTATTTATTTAAAATATCGAAATGTGCGAGCGAGAGAGAAGAAAAATGGAATAGTTGGTTGAAAACATTTTTAAAAACACACGTAGCTAATTGTATTTATTTAAAATATCGAAATGTGCGAGCGAGAGAGAAGAAAAATGGAATAGTTGGTTGAAAACATTTTTAAAAACACACGTAGCTAATTGTATTTATTTAAAATATCGAAATGTGCGAGCGAGAGAGAAGAAAAATGGAATAGTTGGTTGAAAACATTTTTAAAAACACACGTAGCTAATTGTATTTATTTAAAATATCGAAATGTGCGAGCGAGAGAGAAGAAAAATGGAATAGTTGGTTGAAAACATTTTTAAAAACACACGTAGCTAATTGTATTTATTTAAAATATCGAAATGTGCGAGCGAGAGAGAAGAAAAATGGAATAAACCCTCTTAATTCCTGCTTTGCACACTCTCCATAATGTAACCGATATACCGATAGGCTCGCGAACTTACCTCGGTGACCGAGACTCTTCAATTTGGACTCGACTAGCTTATCGCTAACGAGTCTTTTTTAGTCGTCGGTCGATGGACCCTAAGAGCTTCATATATTAGAAGGTACGTACATATAAGAATGTACAGGCTTAGCCAAGTGTATAGGTGGACAACAAGTGGAATAAACCGGCCAAGTGCGAGTGGGACTCGCGCAAGAAGGGTTCAGTACCTTTATCATTATTATTTTATTTTAATTAATTATATTTAAAAAGAACATTTCTGTGAATAGGTAAAGCGTCTACCTGTCACCGTTATTAGTATCGAGCAAAAACGGTAAAAAAATCAAGTTTGTTGTATGAGAGCCCCCCTTAAATATTTATTTTATTTTACTTTTAGTATTTGTTGTTATAGCGGCAATAGAAATCCTACTAATATTAAAAATCCGAAAGTTTGTGTGTAAGTATGTTTGTTCCCTCTTCACGCTTTAACGGCTAAACGGATTTGAATGAAATTTGGAATGTACATAGCTTATACCTAGGATTAACACATAGGCTACTTTTTAACTTGATAATAGCGGGCGAAGCCGCGGGGCACGGCTAGTACATCATAATAATATGTGAAAATTTCAACTGTCTACCTATCACCGTTCTTGAGATACAGCCTGGTGACAGACGGACGGACGGACGGACAGCGAAGTCTCAGTAATAGGGTCCCGTTTTTACCCTTTGGGTACGGAACCCTAAAAATCAAATTTTGAAAACAGCCCCGTTTCCCAGATAGAGCGTCGCGACGCTCTATCTGTGAAACGGCTGCCGATTTTCACCAAACGTAGTCAATAACACTCTCGATGAAATTGCATTTTAATTAAAAATAAAATGGCAGTCAAATCGGCTTATGAGCTACGGTATTACAGACAGAAACACACACACACATAGCGGACATACTTATACCATCCATGCGTCGCGAGTTAATAAATCTGATTTGGTTAATCTATTTTACATGCACATAGTGTTCTAAGCATTGACGTAGAATTGCAGAACTTTCCCTCCCATATTTGGTAGCATAGAGGTTTATAAAAATATTTTATACGATCCTACGTCTATTACAGGACAGATTTTGTTTTTATAACTAAAGTAGACTTCACCGCTTTATCTTCGGAACCCTTGATCAGATTAAATTAATGAAATATGCATTATTGAGTATAACTCAAAAACTACTGGTCAGATCTTGATCAAATTTAAATTAGACTACATGGGAAGTACCAGCTTTCAAATAAAAAAGAATCATCAAATTTATTCACATAGAAAAAAGTTCTGAGGTAACACACATAAAAAACAGTAGAATTGAGAAACTCATCCTTTTTTGAAGTCGGTTAAAATCTAAAAATATCGCTTAGAACTGGTTTGAACTTATGTTTTGGTGTCATGCCCTACCGCTCTACCCGCTGAGCTATCCAAGTCACGCTTCAAGCAACGTAATTGATCTGTTCCTTATTTTACAACTTTTAAGTTTTTTTTTTAACAACTAATTAAATAATATTTTTTTCTTTTTTGTTTTACTTGCTACAAAACCTTATCCGATCTACGTTTGAAGCAGCGAAGATTATTGAAACATTCTTGATCACAATGCATTTTTAAATGTTTTTTTAGATCTATTTGTAAAGTAAAAAGTTGTCTCACAGTGACAGAAGAAACCTGGCAGTGTGAAAACATTTCTGTCATTAAAAACATAGATTACATAAAAACACTCTAATATTTTAATGTTTGTGGTGGTCTTAGAAGACGATTTGCCTTCGTTCAGTGGAAGTCATTAGCTAAAACATAAATCATAAATGATGACGAAGATGATTTGTTTTTATTCATAACAAACACGTTGGTAATTGCAGCCAAGAAAAAAAAATATAATCTTTATGACATAATACATATTATTATGTATAAAAATAGTAGATTTTTATCCCGTTTCCGGTTTTAATAATCTATCGAGACTTAGCAAAAGAAAAAACAAATAATTTTTATAAAAATGTTATAGGTACTACGTTTAAAATAACCTTCACACATTATTATTTATGCCGTGACGCTCTTCTCTTATATGGTATGGTACAATAAAATTGTACCGAATACACCGGCCATGTGCGGGTCGGACTTGCACGGAAGGTTCCGTCCCGTCCCATGTCACCCACTACACAACAACCTCGAAAAGCAACCTTTTCGGTTTTATTATTTGTTGTCATACTAGAATAGAATTAAACTAAAGTACAATATTTTTTTTTATTCCAGATAATAACATCTCTATACATTCTTTACCTACACCAAAAGATACATACAGTGGGCGGTTATAAAAATAGTTTCAATGGTACTACTTAGGAACTACAAATTATAATATACTAGCGACTTCGCCCGGGTGTGATAAATGAAGAACCGCTCGACCGATTTTGTGCAAATTTCACATAAACCATCTACTAAATATTCCGAACAAAGCCTAAACATTTGGTTTGGATAGGTGAGCCCGTTTTTGAGTTAAAAAAAATATAAAATAACAACGAAAAGTGGCATTGATTTTTATATATATAGATTATTATTATGTACGTATAAGACAAAACTAAAGACATCCTACTAATATTATAAATCCGAAAGTTTGTGTGTAAGTGTGTAAGTATGTTTGTTCCCTCTTCACGCTTTAACGGCCGAACGGATTTAGATGAAATTTGGAACGTACATAGATTATACCTAGGATTAACACATAGTCTACTTTTTAGCTTGATAATTGCGGGTGAAGCCGCGGGGCACGGCTAGTTTTTAAATAATTGACGGAGCGGAGTGAGGTCTCTAAATTTACTTGAGTTCAGCACTTTGTCCGTGCGTCCGTTCGTCTATCACAGGCGTTTAGCGTCAAACTAAACCATATAAGCGAAGTAGGGCACGTACATGGAAGGGAAAAATGTTTATAAAGAAATTATTTGCATTCGTAGCTTACCATCAATAAGATAATGGTCAAACTTTACCCACCTAAATCACCACAAACCAAAAATTAAGAATAACACATTTTCACCTCTTTTTTTAAATTACACCCGTGGGTCACTAGAAGTTACTAAAGACACGTTGTCGTGTTCGTGTGTAATTTCAAGTGAGTACTAAGTGGTCTGTCTTAGAAGGCCGTAGCATAGCATACAAGGTGACGTTATGAAACATACGGTGCCTACAGCATTCGCCGAGACGTTCTAAAGGGCCTTTACGCAACTCCTCATTGAAGCCCAATTCACGGACACGTTACCAAATCTGAAAATACTTTGATTGGTTTGATTATTTATGAATGCTCGAAATGCATTTTCTACCGACTTCACAAAAAAGGAGGCGGTACTCGACTGTATTTATTTTTATTTGTTTTACCTCGTACGTAACTTCGTTCCACTTGAACCGATTTTGAATTTTTTTTTTGTTTGAAAGATGTTGCTTTCTAATTGGTCCCATAAATTTAAATCCAAATCTTTATTGCATTCTCTAAATGTAGATAGGTGGTAGAAATAAATGACAATACATTAGAGACCCTGTTGGGCACAACAATTTAGAGCAGAGGAGGACGACATGCTTTATTAACCATAATGTATCAATTTAAATCACAATATGATGTCATAATTATGTATTGTTATTGTATTTATGTATAGTGTTGTTATAAGTGTTAGTGCTTTATAATAAATGTCATTTAATTAAGATCACTTGTTGATCAGTAGTAGTTCTTGAAATATCGTCAATAATGCGTGTTTAGTACATCTTATTTGATTAAAGTTCCGAAGATTAAGCGGTCAAGTCGGTTTTTTTAAGCTTTGCTTGCGTTTATTATTTTTACCTGCCCCCAAAGTCACGAGAGCTCACACAACAGTCACAGAAATTGTATATTTGTATTCTGCGGCTATATCAGTGTATGAAATGAAATGAAATGAAATGCATTTATTTGCTTCAAGTGTAGGTATAAACAGATGTAAGGTTAAGTGTATCAATATAGTTCACTCACTTGGTCATAATAGTGATATGCAAATATTGTTTTGAGGGCTAGGTAGTTAGATATCTTTATAGCGTCATAATAATCATTTTGGTTATTGTTAATATTATGTGTTTGCAAGATGAGGCGTGCGCTTTCTGTTAGCTGCTGCACATGGAATTACTATGTAAAACAAATACTATTACCATACTACGTACATTCTATTATTGACCGAGCGAGCAGAGCAAGTCTGCGTTTCAGCTTAGGCAAATTTGTTTTCATATGTCCGGCGGATTTCCGGATGATCTCATCTATAGGTCGCATTTCTCAACCGATTCTCGTGAAATTGAGAGCAGATTTGATAGGAACAAAATTTCAGGAGATTTCTATATTATAGTCTTTTTTGTCGATTCAGTTTTTGGAAAATTTTCAAAATAGCGGAGATATGGGATACTCTTGCATGATCTGCCTGGGGTAGTAACAAGGATTTTCTAGCCAAAGTAATCATTTGTTTGTCTCCTATCTCGATGGGAAGTACCTAGTTACTACCTCAAATTTGCTAGTACAACCGCCAAGCAGTAGTGTGCAATCATTGTTATATTTAGGCAATGGGTTTAGAAAAATATCAAAATAACAAATAAATATTATATTTAAAATCTTACTACACACTTGCGTATTGTGGGTGGCACTTCTCAGGGTACGAGCGCAGTGCATTGTTGCGCATACGCAAGCTTGACGCTGACCAACAGGCGGACTTGCTAGCATAGTAGAAATATATATTTCTACTATGTTGATAGTCTCGTCGCTCAGTTGCATTTAATAAAATTTAATTCTTTCAGCTATAACCATACATTTTTATTGTGTGCCTACTTTTTTCGATTACTCACTACGGCAAATAAAAATCAAACAAACACACACTCACAGCCCCACACTAAGTTTAAAGACTTGTTACGTGGGTGCCGGAAACATTTACATATAACACATAAATACACCCAGAGCCAGAAGCGCAAATATATATCTTGGGAAGGAATTTGTGCTCCTGCCGGGAATCGAACCCAGGACCCACGGCGCAGAGGGCGGAGACCTGTCCACTGCGCCAACTGGGTCGTCAAAATAAAACGGAGGGTTAGCTGATTTTATGTGGATCGTTCTTATGTAACAGAAAAAATTGATTCATTATACTTATGTATAATTAATATTTTTTTATATATTTACCAAAGTTAGGTATATATTTTTTTATAAAAGTAAAGGCTAAATGCCTTATTTACCTACCCCTACATCGCAAAAATAAAGTTACCACCGGCCATTTTCTAAACTTATTTATAATTACGGCTGATCACTAGGAATATTTTCAAACATTTGCTCACATCGATATTATATCAAAATATATTTACTCTATATTTACCCGTAGTGGGAATTGAACAAGATTGAAGAGATCAGATAGCTCTACAAAATTACCTGCCAACTACTAATCACTGCTAGCGTAGACTGTGCAACACAAGCTAATTATTATATGAATTAAATTTAAAATTAGAGAGCATAACGAAGTTGTAAATTAACAACAAGATAACACACAGCGGTAAAATAACTTCTCATGCAGTAGCAAATACGATTAATCAAGAAAATATGCTTGATTCGTAAAAACAACCTGCATTAGGCATTTTAATAACACGCACGAAATGATTAGATAGGCATTTTGCATAACGGCACCAGCTATCGGAACGTAAACAAACCTTTTGAACTTATTTTTTAATATGTCTTTTAATTTAGTAAGTCCACTCACCTTCATCAAGGCGAAACGCTGGTCATCATCGATTCCCACCACGTTATTGGACACTGGAGCCATAGTCACACAAACGTAAGGTAAACAAAGAATTAATTGTTAGTAACAAAAACAAAGACAAGCGGCATCGGCAAGCGGTCGCGCGCGAATGAAGTCGAATTGAAAATGATGAATCTGCCAGCCAGACACTAGCCCCCACATCATGTGGATTAGTTGCATTGCTTGATGGAAATCGAAAGGCGCTTACAGCATCCTATCCTAGTAATCCTACTAATATTGTAAATCCGAAAGTTTGTGTATAAGTATGTTTGTTCCCTTTTCACGCTTTAACGGCTGAACGGATTTGGATGAAATTTGGAATGTACATAGATTATACCTAGGATTAACACATAGGCTACTTTTTGCGGCTTCGCCCGCTATTATCAAGTTAAAAAGTAGCCTATGTGTTAATCCTAGGTATAATCTATCTACATTCCACAAATCCATTCAGTGAGGGAACAAACATACTTACACACACACTAACACACAAACTTTCGGATTTATAATATTAGTAGGATTACTAGCCGTGCCCTGTGGCTTCCCTCGCGTTTATGATGTTAACTGTGTTATTCCGAAACCTAAACTATCTACATTCAAAATTTCATCAAAATCGGTTTATCCATCCATACGTAGATACGTGTTAACAAACATCCACACGCACAAACTTTCGCATTTATAATATTACCTATTATCATAGTGACAGTACATTATTATTGTGGTACTCGGGTAGAGTATATTCTTATCTATGGGTCTATCTATATACCATTAGCCGTTCAAGCTGAACCTGCCCTACTCATGTAACCCTGACGATCAACGAGCGATGCTCCTCCGACATTCCCAAGGAGAGTTGACGTCGAGCAGGCGGCCATTATTTTACAATTATTGCTGGCTTCACATTTTTAACTTTTTATAGAGAGGTTTTTATAAAAAGGCCTTTGAAAAGTAAACAATCTAAGATGTAGGCTTGTGCAAGACAATGGAGGAAAAAATCTTTAGAACAATACATAGGTCGTATTATATTGCGTTATTCCTCTCCATCCAAAGGTTGTCTGGAAGAGATCGATTTTAGCGATAAGACCGCCTATTATTACACATATATATTTTTTTAATGTCATTCCTATTTTGTGTCCTTTGTTACTTTAAGGTGTTCAATAAAGAATATATCTATAGGTATATATTTTTTGTAATTACTGTGAAATACCAGACTAATTACACACACACAGCATATATGTCGAAACTAAACAATTTGAAAATGAATTAAAAATTATCTAACAATGTTCTCTAAATTCACTTCGATAAAATAAGGGTCACTAAGACACGTCTTCATCTAGTTTGAGATCAATTGCTAATATCGCATAAACTATGCATATTCGCACACTATTGATATTGTTTAGTTTCTTAACAGAGTCTGTTACGATGTAAATCTTAAGCGAACCCTAGAATATTCTAATTTTCTGAATTCTCATTACTGAATCGCATAACTTTTGTGTATGTTAAAAATAAAAGGTTTAAATGATGCCTTTATCAACTCTGCCTTGAATTATTTTTGATAGTCATTAGCATATTTTAGATATTTTTAATGATTATAGTTTAATTTCAATAATTTTAATACAAACAATACACTATAAAATTTTAGTGGGAAAATGAAAAAAAAATGTTTTATTAATTATGGGTAAAAATTCTAAATTTAGTAATTAAACAAGTAGGTAATGTGAATAATAATAACTTCATTTAATATTTATATTGTAATGTGTTATAATAACAAAGGGTGTCTTAACATTGGCTATGAATCGTCTAATGCCTTACAGAGATCAGAGCTTAGACCAGTGAGTTTAAAAAAATACTTTATTCAAATTAAACTAGGAGCCTAGGAGGTAGCAAATTAAAATTCATTTAAATCATCTTTCCTTTATTTCATCTTAATATTTATTTTTACTTTAGATTTTAGAGCTTTCACTCTTTCCAGACTTCTGACAACAGCCTTAATAAAATAATCCATCTGTAATTCATGTAATTTCATTTCATGACAGTAAATATGACTCCTCCTCTCTCCGGTTCCTCATCATGGACTTCTTTATCAGAACCTTCAGGGTCGGACTCATCAGAATCTTCGCTGGCAACGTCTCTGTATTTCCCAAGCTTGGATGTATCAACTGGAAGCTCACCGATTTTGATTCCTGCACGAGCCAACAGCTTCTCTGCCGCATGCTGTGCCTCGACCTCTTTTATCTGGAAATTGTAGTCTTTTTGGAGTTTCATTGATTCTCCTAACGTTAAAACTTTAGCAGGGCCGTGAATACTTGGCGGAGGTGTCGCTGCAGTTACTTCCCAATATTTGTGCTTCTTTCTCCCAATCTCCTTCATCGGATTTTGAGAATCAGACATAGTCGTTTTGTATGGCTTAAATTCTCTCGATGTCTTGGACTTACTAGTGGTTTCAGTTTTATTAACAATATATTTGATGTGAGGGAGTTCTCCTATTTTTAGTAAGTCATCTGGTGTAATGAGAGGTTTTTCTACAGGTAATACTTTGACTTGCTTGTCTTGTGCCGTGGTTTGACTGAGAATGGAAAGCACGTCTTCTGGTTCACTATCATCATCAGAGTCCAGGTAAATGTCATTTCTGCTCTCAATCTTTCCTTCCCACTCTACTTGCTGCACCGATAGCTTATTAAGGTTTAGTTTATCGAACAAACGACAAGTCTGCTCTTCCTCTTCTTTAACTTTCAACTCTTTCAATATCCTTTCATGAAAATCTTTTATTTTCGCGCCTTTATCAGGAAGTTTACTTAGAAATATCTTATTATTCAATAACTTTAATTGTCTGTCACGTAGTTCCAGAAGCTCAGGTATAGTCTTAGAAGATAAGTCGGAGATTTTACCATCAATTTCACTTTTTGGAGGAGGAGGCAGGGTACCTGGAATCTTTTTGTTGATTTTCTTCATCGTTTGGACAACAGTCATGATCGACTAGTCATTCCTGTATTAATCGTCGTTTTCAAATACCTATAATGTAGCTTACCGCTTTAAAACAATTAAATAGGTCAACGCGCTGCAATTTTAAAATAATTACCTATTTATTTCTTAGATAACAAACAACGCATTACAAATACAAGTAAACTAAATTATAACTTCAGTGACTACTTTTGGCCACCCTTATTTACACTACGTGACTAAAAATAATACCAGGACAGAAAACAAGTTCCCACAAAATAATACTAAGAAAAAAAAAATTCAGAGTAATTTGTAGAATTACCAGAAACCTCTTGAGACATCATTCCAACATTTGAGATCAATGTCTTTCCAGATACGGCTGTTGCAAATTCTATTTTTTTATTTATCAAATAATTCTATAATATACTAGCCGTGTCCCGAGCCTTCGCCCGCGTCAATTAAGTTAATCCCGAGTATAAACTATGTATATTAGAAATTTCAGCCAAATCAGTTAAGCCGTTACAGCGTAAAGATAAAACAAACAAAATACTTACACACCAACACATATTTTTACACACCAACTTTCGGAATTAGAATAATAGTGTGATTATAATTAGATTAATCACTCAAAAGCGTTTTGCTTCTACATATATCATCTGTACTGCGTAGGAGTGGAAGTCATTGACCGCGTCTTTGTTCCCCGAAGAGGAACAAGTCTAAGAGTCTTCTAGGCAAACATACTATATATTGAGCCTTATCATCACTTGTCATCAAGTGAGATAGTGGTCAAATGCCTACCTGACGGTAAGCAACACGCTCGCCTTTATACATATAGTGCATCCCAGAACTTTGAATAACAAAGTTCCGCATGGGACCGCACTGCAATGCGCAAATTTGTATGTTGCGTGTTTTCTTTGAATGTGTTTAACTTTTTGTCTATGTGTAGACTGAGTTTCGGTTTGATTACTTTACGCTTACTACGTAACAGTATATCATGAGCCTTCCTACCGGTCTTATTTCTCTACAATAGGGATCTTAGCAACTGGTCATGTCATAACTTTGTTAGTGTGCTATACGTACACAAGTCCCTGTATTTGATAGTTGACAAATGAGTCATTAGCAATGACATATAACTGAGTTTGCATAAGAAATACGGTTACTTTTTTTACAAGCAACCTAAGACAGTACAATCAGACAGTGTAATCACTTGGATGCTTGGCCAAGCATGACATAAAATTGATATACAAATGATCTTTTGACAGAAGCAGACAACAAAAAAATATTAATAAATAAGGTGAAATGGCATACGTTCTGGAATCTTGGTCGTGATCAATATCACAACGCAGTATGCTTACTGCAGCCAGTTGGAAACGCGAGCGGTGCCGAGTGTTAATCCGCCTTTTCCGCAACTGCTACTCCTAGACGCTCTAATAGTATTCTTTGATTGTCTGTGTCTTTAATCTCTTACGAAAACGTAATGATTACATTATCTTTGCTCTTACTTATGTATTATATACTCTTTGTGTTTGTCTTTGATTCAATCAATCTATGCTGTAAAAATACAAATACTACGCGTCGTGAAATTAGCTAAATTTTTACTTTTTCTCTGAAATTATGTCTGAAATATGATTGTTCAATAGATATTTGTGTTATTACGTGTAAGGGTCGATTCAAAGAACACTTTGTTTTAGTGAGATCTCGCAAGGCTGCAATGGAAGACGCTGTATGTAATCCTTAGAAATGCTTGTATTATTAAAAGGTACGAGAGACTTTGTGAGGCTTCTTTGTATGAACCTAATTTACCTGTTTTAGTTACCACTGCATTTGGAGCCGATGCAGCCAAGCGAGGTGTCCGATAAACGGCTATGGATAGGTAATCTGGACACCAGAGTTAATGAGTATGTTATTTATACTTTTCTATAGATTCCACTTAATTTTTAAGCTATTCAGTATTGCTGTCCTTTTTCGTATTTAGGTTCAATTAGTATCTATCTGGTCTGGACTGAGAGATTTGAACATAATTTAAACCCTTTCACACTCACAGCCCCACACTAAGTTCGATGACTTGTGTCGTGGGTGCTGGAAACATTCACTCATACACACAATTTCCTCCAGAACCAGAAACAAACTCTTTTTCCTTGGGGAGAACAAGCATTAACAGAATTTTGTCTTCAAGTCAGTGATTGATATATCTTTTTTTAAAGATTTAATTATTTCACTCACGGTTCGTTTCTTGCATTGTTTCAAGGCTGGAGGATTGAGTAAGTACTGAGATGCCGGACAATTTACGCATGTTTGCAACTGATAAAGGAGCATAACTTCCTTAACTAGTCTCACATAAATGCGAGAAGCCAACCATGTGTGACATCGTCAAATCTTAAATATCTGTAATGCTTACGAATCTTTCAATCGAACATTTTTGCCCCGATTTCTATTTTCATATGAGACTATGACTATATACCTGAAATAAAGAGATTAAGGCATCATTGTCCTAATAAATAGGCAATTTCTGGAGTGATCATGCAATGTGACCATCGCATTGCTCCCACTACCTCTCATTCAAACATACTTAACTCTATAGAATGTTATGTTCAATCAGTAAGTAGCGTTGCTTCAACCCGGCGCTCTGTTAGAATTTTGAAAATAGAATGAGCTCCGGGTCCCCACAGACCCAGTGTCTCAACATGGCTCAAATATGTAACCACTGTTAAGGTTTCCATATTTTAGCACTGCTCTGCCGAAGTATCAGAGCGCCTGGTTGAAGCAATGCTTGATCAAAATGCTGGCACTTATTTGGCTCAACGTATTAGCATTGCAATGCAGAGAGGCAATGCCGCCAGCATGATGGGAACGCTACCCACTGGTAGTGGGCTTGAGCACATGAGTTACCTATAAGCTCGATGTCTTGTAGGTAACTTAGTTCTTTGCTGTACATAGTTTTAGTTTAGTTTTAGGAAATATAGGCAATTGGCCCATAGATAGCATGAAATACATTAAAAAAAAACAGTTAGTTGATGCTTGTCAATCACTTCAGAGTTTGGTTTTTAATGCATGGTGACATTGCATCACATGATATCACAAGAAATAGCGAATTATCATGATGCATAACACTTTTCCTGTCCTATGAATCATATTATTATAAAATACAAAACAATTGAAATTGTATAAAAAAGATCTAGTATTACATAGTATATAAAATGCTAATATATAATAACATAAGTTTTAGTTATTTAGTAGTCAGTTTACTATATGTTGCTATCTACACAGGTCAGTTGCTGATACTTCCTAAAACTATACATCTATACATCAAAGACCTAAGTTGCCTACAAGGCATCGAGCTTATAGGTGACTAAAGTGCTCAAAGCCCATGACCAGTGGGTATTGTTCCAATCATGCTGGTGGCATTGAATCTCTGAATTGCACTGCTAATATGTTGAATAAATTCTATTGATTTTAATATAGGACAGGGAATTGGTTAGTTACAGTGTGTACATTTTAAATTGGGATAATATTTTTCATGTTTTAAAAACCATACCATTTTTTATTACCGGTATCAATTACTGAAAATGGTCCGCGTGTATGGAAACATCGAGAAGTTCGATATGCTGTTCCACCGGAGTGGGCCCAACGTTGGGCAGCCGCGGGGCTTTGCCTTCGTCACCTATAAGTTGAGGCTGGATGCTATTAAGGCCATGAACTCCTTGAACGGACAGCTCCTCGGCTGCAAGAAGATCTGCGTGAAGTTTGCAAAGAATACTGTGAGTATCTATTTTGTACTTGCAGAATTGGCAAATTTTAACAGTAAATAATGTGCTGGTGCCCTACACCATTCTCTTCACTCATTGATGTCTTTAATATTATAAATCCGAAAGTTTGTGTGCAAGTGTATAAGTATGTTTGTTTACTCTTCCTGCTGTAACAGCTAAATTGATTTGGATGAAATTAGCTTATATGTAGGATTATAACATAGGCTGTTTTTTGACTTGAGAAACTCAGACGAAACTACGCATAATGGTCAAAATAATAAAGTTTTCATATTTTTGAGGTACGGTGACCCTGAAAATCTTTATTATTACTTTGAGTATAATCAATAACATATATTACATTAAACTAAAAACTAAATTAAAATTAAACTAAATAATAATAACTAACTAATTCAGTATTAGTTTTCATATTTGATTCCATATAATAATTATCATAGTATGTAACTTTAAATATAAACCCTAATATGTAGTTCTAGACACTATTTATATTACATTCTTATACAGCTAGCCTAGTTATTTCCAAGCATCAGCTACAATTTTGTACTAATTGTTATTTATCAAGAAAAAAAATATGTGAGATTTGCACTCTTTACTTGAGATTGGGTAAGATTCAGCTTAACACCTCCCCCAACCCCTAAACCCCTTACTTAATTAATGGACGCCCCCTAATTCTAATACAATTAATTTCCAGGAAGACCAAGACAAACCGAAACCAGAGCTCGGCATTGCAGCACTAGCCGGTGCTAAGCCTGAAATGAAACTCAGCAAGAAAACAGCCATCCAGTCCATAGAGGCCAAATTAAAAATGATGGAAAACATGAAAGCGGGGGATGATTTTGTCATAAACAAGCTAGCAGCCAACGAAGCTCCTGTCATCACCCAGTACCAGACCAAACAACATCAGCCACCCAATAAAACGGTTAGCTCTTTTAGACGACGACATCCGTACCATAAAAAGAGATAACTTTACACGAAGATATCTTTAGACTAATTTTATTTATTTCAATGTGAATGATATGACTTTCTATAAAATCTCATTAACAATTTAGTATTGGGACTTCTTAAAATGTTTTTTATAATCAAGCTCTTTAACCAGTCATAAATAAAAAAAGTATTAAAAAGTTATTTAGGCAGAGAACTTGTCATGACGATTCAAATGAGCCCAAACTTGGTGGGTTTATCATGTTTAGTTCAGAAGTTTATATGGCCATCTTCTTTCTCCATCATCAGACCAGCTCCATGATACCATTCTAATTCATTTCTTATTCAATATGGGGGTGTTAAGGTTTGACGAACCAGTTGGCGCAGTGGACAAGTGTCCGCTCTCTGCGCCGTGGGTCCTGGGCTCGATTCCCGGCAGGAGCACAAATTCCTACCCATTGGGATATTTGTGCTTCTGTTTCTGGGTGTAATGTGTGTGTGATGAATTATGTCACCGAAGATACATAAATACACCAAATTTGAGTCCAATTGGACATTGCGAAGTGTGTATAATTTAGCTTACATGATTTGCCGACTTACATTACAGACCGACAGATAACGGGACAGGTGAAACTAAATAAAAGCTTGTAAAATAGGCTTTATCGTTTCATGTATTTTCTATCAAATTAAACCTAGCTAGATCGATTTATCGCCCACGAAACCCCTTGCATACAAATTTCATGAAAATCGTTGGGAGTTGTTTCCGAGATTCAGATTATAATATACACATATATACAAGAATTGCTTGTTTAAAAGTATTAGATAAATACACGATTTGAGTATAGACTCAAGAGGGAGTTTTTGCCGCGCAAGCGAAAAAATGGCGTTGTCTTTAACAAGAGTTAGAGTATGGAAAAAACTCCCTCTCGAGTCTATACTCAAATCGCGAAATATTTCCGAGCAACAGAAAGGGACAGAGCTATGCCCTCTCTGCACTTCAAGGGCGTAGCTACAACTATATTAGCGCATCCGCCTTGGCGGGCCCTTCTACTCCTAATGCCTTGCCACGCGCAAGAAGAGAAGAATACGCGGTAGAAATAGGAGTGAATTTAAATATCAGCACGCGGCGTTGTGCCAGCTGAATTGTAACTTTATTAACTTGTCGCAAGAGTTAATATCACTTGAATGCGTTTGCAGAGTGAGTCTTCTGTACTTTTACTATTATTTTTTTCGTGACAGAGCTATGAAAAATACAAGTATTCTGTAGTGAAGTGCAGAATCACACACAGAAATGTATGATAACTTTTCCATTAAAATTATAACTTTTAACTATGAAGTCCCAATACAAAATTTTACATTTTGAAACCTTTACCTCTGCTAAATAGCTTTCGAATAAACTGTATCCCCATAATAACTAATGGCAAATATTTGTAATAACCGTTATAATCCATTGATAGCTTTTAATGTTCTGTAATTATTAATCAGTATTTTGTATTCTATAAGTTTAATTTTATGTAGTTTAAGTTTGAAGAATTACCATCAGTGTGTTCATTTACACAAATGTAGTTCAAATGGTTACATTTTGGGCACAAAGTTAGGCCATCAATTTCTGACACTTATATAGAACACTATTTCTTATGGACTTGAGACCCGTATTTTAATCATAGATATTGTAGCTTCAGCCAAATATCTTCTTAAATCGTAGTTACCCACAAAACTCAATGTATGTAACTGTTAATCGGCTTGAATAGTTCGTGTTTTTACTCCTTAATTTTAAAATATCTTATTGTACTGTAGTTTTGCTGTGCATAGAGATGGTTGGACACTAAGGAAAATTCAGATATAGTAGTAAGCCCGAAGTTTATGTACAAGACTGGGGCCGGTGACGATTCGATCTTTTCACCAGTTAATCTCTATTCTCATCTGGATACATTCTCGAGTAAATAGTTTCCTTGGCTCGCTGTTTTAGTGAACGTATTTTTTTCTTACACAGCAAAAGACATTTATCACTTATAAGATAAGTTGTCAAACAAAGAGCGCAATGAATTTTATTTATATCTATAATATTTATTACAAGTTATTTATGTAAAATTGGAGCCTTCTAGCTCCACTAGTTCTAAATTCCTTGTTTTAGGTGCTAACAGTTTCAGAACCTATTAACATTTATAATGCCATAAATAATTTTTTTGATTGAAACAATGAAACTCCTATAATATATTTATATATATAAAAATGAATCTCTATTTCCCTTGGTCATCGCATCATGCGTGAAGGGATGGAACAATTTCGCTATTTCTATTTTGTTATGTTAATTACTGTTAGGAGGTTCTTATGAGAGAATATGTTATCCCGGAATTCCCGCGGTTCCGGGACTTATGCGGGTCAGGCCGCGGGGCGTAGCTAGTTATATAATATAATACATACATTTTACATAATACGGTATTGTGTAAAATGTGGTAATGTTATTATTTTACGATGTTAAAATCATTTAATGTAACAATGTTATCAAATCCTCTAATTAAAGCACTTCAGCGTCAAGGAATATACCTACTCTATGTATTGATCGAGATGATTACTCTTTCTAATCTTGATTATAAAAATGTTTTAGTCATTATTAGGAATATAAATATTGTGTAAGTCTTGAGAGAGAAGACAAGAGAAACTGTTAGGGGTGTCAAGTCATCGTCACCGGAGCCACATGAATAATCAAATACTCATTGTTGTGATGCTTTTGACATAGATGAATGTGTGTACTGTAAATGTGAATAAATGTTGCTAAATACAAATCGTATTTCAATTAAAATGCTGGCACTTACTTGCAATTCAGAGGCAATGCCGCCGGCATGATGGGAACGCTACCCACTGGTAGTGGACTTGAGCTACAAATAAGCTCCATGTCCTGTAGGCAACTTAGTTCTTTGGTGTATATAGTTTGAGTTTAGTTTTAGGAAATATAGGCAATTGGCCCGTAGATATTTGTACCCACTTATCTTTCTATGTATTAAAACACCTATTCATAAATATATTTCTTTATTAGGTAAAAACTTAACTGTTCTATTATACGATAAGAAACATCTGTCCACATATAATCTTATTAAAAGCAGAATAAAACACTTAAAACCAATAGAATACAGTATTGTTCATATACTAAATATAATCAGTTACCAAGTATACAGCTTATTATTGCTATAAGTAGATAAACAATGAACTTGTAGTGTTTTCTATACAACGAGTAAATGAGACATCTTAAAGTAGGTAGTGGACATTACTAAACAAAAAAACATTTCTCATAGTAATACAAAAATAACTTCAAACAGAAGTAAGCATTTCTAGACTTACGTAATATCTTCTTCCTGTATATATCATATACAGAAATATTTATATACCAAGCAAAAACGAACATTTTTGTAAACAAATAGGATTCCAACTCGTGACAAATTGAAATCAGTTAATTCATAGGAGTCTCTGTTTATTGTTATTCTCAACACATTCAGTGCTAAACACACACACGCGAACGCTGCGTCTTACCACTGGCGTGTCATTTCCATTTATCACGTGACACGTTGCATTAATCAGTACTGAAGGAAAGGTATTCGTGAGCTAATCATTAAATAAATCAGTGTTGATTATTGCCGCGCGGTCTATGAAAAACACTTCCCTCTTTGAACACTTCAGGCGAGAAAAGAGCCATGTCTATAACACATAGAAAACACATTGCATTACATGTGTTTTCAGCAGCGAATGTGTTAAGAACAACATCCTCAGTCTGTACTTATTTTAGTTTAAATGAATATTTTCGCTATTTTTAAACCCAGGTGATATACAGTTAGAGAGAGAGCTAGCGTATCTCTGGACGGGACTGGCATGCATTAGGAAGTCATCCTCTTCGGGGTCAAGTTTCTTCGTCATACTGGAGTATTGAGTCTCTTCGTTGCCATCTGTCGGCCAGTCTTTGTATTCTATGCATAGCGGCCAGAGTATTTTGCCTGATCTGCAATTACATAGATAAGGATATAAGTATGTGACGAAATGGGTGAGAATTGTGTTGGGATCCATTACAGTGGGAAGAGATAATTGCTTTTATAATGTTTATGCTAAAAAACCCGGCTCGGGCGGAAGGCCCGACGCCGGGCTATCGACTACCTACATAAACATTTATAAAAAGAAAAGGCAGGCGACTTAAAATAGTAGATTCCGTATTATTAGTTCATGAATGTAGAAATAGTTGGAGACGATTATATACGACCCGATATTTCACGGCCCGATTTTGTACAGCCAATAATGCACAACCTGATAATGTATGTACATGGATTCGAAATATCAGGTCGTGCATTCCCGGGTCGCCAATTATTGCCTGCACAAAATCGGTCCGTATCGATAATGTACGGCCAACCATGTGCAGCCAATAATTCATGTATATGGCTGCCAAATATCAGGGTGTGTAATACTGGCTGCGTAAAATCAGTATGTGCCGATATTGTACGGCCAGTATTGCACAGCCAATAATTGGAAGCCAACCACAGACAAACACATACACTCTATGCGATGCCTCGTTTGTTTATGCGAGTTGCTAGGAAGAGTTGGCACAGACTATTAAAAAGTTCTAACCTAAGAACATTAAGTTTGCTTCTCTGTGGTCTTTTGAAAGTGGCTGCAAGTCTAGGTTAGGTTTGAACCGCGACAAAACAAAGCGCGAGCCGAGCGAGCGAAGCTAGCGTGCCGCGGCAGCGGCCGGCGAAGCGCTCACAACTAAGTTTTTAAATGAAATAAAATAATAAAAAAAATCTTACGCTTTTCTTTCGAATATAAACAGTTTCTATGAAAACTTTAAACAGTCATATCTTGCCCTATTACTGGATCATCCAAACGAGGCTTTGACTATGACATTTGTATGTACACGAATTATCGGCCTTCCATTATTGGCTGTACATTATCAGCTCGTGCTAATATTTTCCGAACTCTATTGCACGAACTTATATTTCGTGTACATTGAATTCAAATATTATTTGCGTTTTCCTGGCTGCGTATTATCGGCTGCACAAAATCGGTCCGTGTTTTTATTTCTCATCCATTAATGTACGGCCCGTATTGAACGACCTGATAATTGGAAGCCATATATATAAATACCGGAAGCGAATTGTTGGCCGTACATTATTATGCCGTGCATTATTGGTTACAATATAGGGACTCGAAATAGTAACTAAGTAAGTAGATAGATCTTATAACATAACACTATGTAGGTACACTAGGCAGTACACGATTTATCACACACAAACTAGCCTCGGCAAAATATAAAGGTCTAATGGAATTACTCGTCATACTGCACAGCTTGGTAAAACGTGTGACGCTGGTTTCTCAATGATAGCCTGGCAGTACATGACTTGTCACACACACACACACACACACTCACCTCGGCAGCGTATAAGGATCGTATGGGAACCATTCGTCGTATTGCACTGCTTGGTGCAGTGTATGGCGCTGGTTTCTCTCTATGATGGCCTGGCAGTAGACGACTTGGTGCGAGCGTGTGACAGAAGAGAATGCGCGGGTGACGGCGGGCGGACAGGTGCGGAGAGGATTTAAGTTGCAAGTCACGAGCCTGGGTAGGTTTAGTGATTCCACAAAGCTGACATCTGTGAAACAATATAAATGCCCACTTCACTTGCTTTCTACGCTGCGACTCATGTTTTTGATTTGTATACTTTAAGATTTTTTTGTTAATTTACTTTAAAAATAATGTGGGGTTTACAATCTGAGTGAATGCGTTGAGTGAGTCGTCGTTTTGAGTGTTGTTTGTGTGTTTGAGTGAATTGCATCAACGTTTTGTCTCTTCTTTTTCTATCTTCATTTTTTGTGTTGGTAGTTTGGGAAGTCGAGGGTGTCAAGTAGGCTTTGTTTAGAATGAGCGCTGGTGTAAATTACGACTATACCGTCATAGTGGTACTTAACAAAGTTTACCTGAGAATTTAAATGTACCTTTTTTTCTCTAATGTAAATAGTTTTGTTACTTGTTCACTTTGGCTGACTAAATTAATTAATCAAACTAATATATTTACCTACTAGTAAATCTATCTCTGTCTATTTTTACTTCAACACAGCTGACCAGATCTTGATGAAATTTAGTAGAGAGATAATTTAAGTCACGGATAAGGTACTTTTTCATCAGCAGTTATTAGGGTAAAGATTCAAGGCAAGGCAATATGTGGATAAGTTTTAAAAGAAACTCACTCTCTTTGCTCCCGAATAAATGATGATGTTTGAACGCGACAAGGTAGAATATCGCGTGGCACATAGAGTGGAAGGCACCGTGTGCTTTGATATTGTCAGATGCTGTAGTTGCTTCTTGAGCGGCCGTGATGTAAGAATGGCACCAATCTGACATACTCCGGAGATATTGGATAAGCCGAGTGTTGGGGACTCTGACGCATCGGGCTAGGAGACCTGGGGAAATGTAAGTAGATGTTAATACAGTCTAAAGTCGGTTCACATTGTGAATCGCATCACGCGACTTAGATAATACGGAGCGAGCGCGAAGAGTCTCCGTTTCAGCTTGGGTAAATATCCTTTCGTATGACCGGCTGTTCTCTTCTACAGGTCTTAACTTTTTAAACCTGTCATGTTCCGGGCAGTTCAATTATTGGATCGATATTTATGTCCTGCAAACATTTCTACCACGAACAAGCAATTCGTGAACTGTTTTTGACCTGCTACGTGCATCACAGAGAAATGTATATTATATAGTAGCCGGCAAAATCATATCGTTGTATAGTATTGACGCACGGGAGGATTGCATCGTAGTAATTGAAGAAAAAATCACGAAAGCACTCGATTTTCTCATACAACATGATTGCATTTCGCGAAAGTTTTCGCAAGAACTGCTGGCGTAGTTGGCTATATCGTGGCAGGTGCCTTCTACGCTGTGGGTGCCGGGTTCGATTCCCGGTCGGAACACAAATTTTCTCCCAAAGGGAAATCTGTGTTTCTGATTGTGTGTGTGTGTGTGTGTGTGTGTGTGATTACGAATGTTTACCTGCGAGATGTGTGGCGGCGGTGCGTCTGGTGGCGGTGGCTCCCGGCCCCGTGTCCTGTAAGCCCGCCGCTACGGTCCACAGGTGGGTCAGAGCGCGGTCTGCGCATTGCTGGTTTATAGATATCGTGTACAGCAGCAGGAATTGGACGTGTCTGGAAAGAAATTATCACTTATACTACATACACGACTCACCACAAGGGTTAGTTAGGTAGCTGCCAATACAATTATCCTACTAATATTTTAAATCCGAAAGTTTGTGTTTAAGTGTGTATGTATGTTTGTTCCCTCTTCACGCTTTAACGGCTGAACGGATTTAGATATAATTTGGAATGTACAAAGATTAATACATAGGATACTTTTAAACTTGATAATAGCGGGCGAAGCCGCGGGGCACGGCTAGTTGATGCATAAATGGCAGGCGAAGTGAAATATATTCATGATACTCACAACATCACACTTCTTTTTCTTATATTTGTTTTATATTCTTTTATTTACATACCTATACTTATATTTTTGTGTTTTTTTTTTTATTTTGCTGTTTGTTTTTTATTGTAATGTCTTTCTTTCTAAATACGCAAACGTTTAACGCTATAATACGCTTTCTTTCCAAATACGCAATAATCTACTGTGGAGAATAACGTCAGGTAAAGTTGAGATCGCGAAAAAATAACACTCGATAAAATTATCTACTACGTAAATAGCGATGGGGAACAAAGCGAAAATCAACTTATAAAAATACTACATTGAAAATTAAATAATGGAGAAATTTATTCACACCTCCACAAATGGCAAAATCAATTTCTTTTAAATACCTCCGATGCTCTATCTGGAAAACGGCTGCACCGATTTTCACCACACATAGCTAAGAACATTCTCTATCAAGTCATCTTTCAAATAAAAAAACCTAAATCAAAATAGGTCCAGCCGTTTGGGAGGTACGGCGCCACAGACAGATACACCGATACACACTACAAACATACAACACTTTTTGTTGGAGTTTAATAAAAATGATCAGCATAATTGGAACGCTACCTACTGGTAGTGGGCTTGAGCACTTGAGTTACCTATAAGCTCGATTTTTAGGTAACTTGGGTCTTTGCTGTATAGATGTATATAATTTTGGTTTGAGGAAATATAGGTAATTGGCCCGTAGATAGGTAGATATTTTACCGCAGTTGTGTATAAAAATGTCAAAAATCACAACGAACAGTGACCGAACAGTAGCTAAATTGCACTTTATTACGTGGAGTTAAGTTAGTTCAGTTTACGAAAGCCCGTGGCATGGCGCGAAAAGTTTGAAATAAAAACATGGTATTGTATATACATACAAATACGATAAGAATTCGGCGTCTGATAACGCGATGATAAGGATACTTGTTATCAAAAACCTTGACATAGAGCCACTTGTTTTGATAAAATTCTGTTCAACTTTTATCAAGACTGCAATTTGTCAAAAATATGATTATATCGAATCGATTTAATTTCACATTAAAATTATTTGTAATAAGGCAATTTTGAAAGATAATTTCATACATTTTCTTGTTTCTTACAAATAGATAATTTTAAGGTTTAAAATTATTGCTTGCACGTAGCGTTTATTATGTTTTGACGACCCAGTGGACAGGTGTCCGCTCTCTGCGCCGTGGGTCCTGGGTTCGATTCCCGGCAGGAACACAAATTCCTTCCCAAGGGATATTTCTGCTTCTGGTTCTGGGTGTTATGTGTGTGTGATATGAATGTTTCCGGCACCCACGATACAAGTCTTTAAAACTTAGTGTGGGGCTATGAGTGTGAATGCGTTTTGTTTGTTTGTTTGTAGCGAGATTTGAAACCGCGTCATTAAAGACGTAACTATCGATACCTACGCGCATCACCTCGAATTTTATCCCTTCCCTCGATGATTGTTTAAGACGATACATACATTTATTTTAGCCGGAGAGGTGGAAAAATTTGATCGAGCTATTTACTCGCCATAAATTAGCAAATAAACGTCTAAATCAGAATCACATCTCATTATTTAAGCGACAAATCTCTTTTTCGCGTAAGAACTATACCATTTAAAATAAAAATAGTTCCTATTTGTTTAGATACTTCAATTATCTAAAGAATTCAATAAAAATATTAATTTATAGTCGGAAATTTAAAGATATTTGAGTTTCAAAAGTACCAACTTTGAAAAACAATTGAATCAAGACAACTTTCACAAATCATTTATTATAGTTATTATTGAAATGAAACGTGTATATTTAATATTTATTTAGATCACATCCCCAAGTATGTCTAAATGTGAAAACAATCTTTTGTTTTTACTGAAGCTACCAGTTCTTAGCTGCTCAAAAAATGTATATAGAATCTTAAAAAACCTATCTTAGTATTATAGTACCTGCCTTGGCTGGCCCATCGACTTTGTGACGCGGCATAAAAGATAGGAGTACGCGTTAGAAAGAGAGGTGTACACAATTGTAAGGCAGGAGACCTGTGCGAGCTGAATTGCACTTTATTACAATGTTGTAAGAGCTTTATTATTTAAATGTCTTTGCGGAGAAAATCTTCTGTTGTTGTACTTAGTTTATGTCTCTATGCTAATGCTAAAATCACTTACCTAATACCATATGTAGGAAGCACAACGGTTTCAAACACCCTGCACATGATGTTTAATATTGGATCCCGTTCATCCTCCAGCCACTTCAGAATCTCAAGCATGCTGTAGTCGAGAGCTTCCGAGATCTCATCTGTTTCTTCAACGTCCATCTCAAACTGGGTGTCGAGAGGCATGTTCTTTCTGCATTCCACTATGTTAACATCCATTATTACCATCCTGGAAATTTTACATGTCAGATCAATTTAAAACAGATTTTGTTTGGCACTCATGATTGTCAGACCCACTCTTCATATAAATTTGTTCATCGTCCTTTTTAAGTCTATCTATAGTTTGGAATCGTAATTATTATAAATTATTTGAGCTGCCCGTTGGCTCAGTTGGGTGCCCATCCGCCTTCTAAGCATCAGGTATCGTGTTTGATTCCGGGTGAGAACACAAGTTTTCTCCTCAATGTTTGTGTGTGTGATATGTAAATTTTGTCAGCAAACACGATAAAAATTTTTGAACTTAGTGTAATAAACGCTTAAACGCTTTCACACTCACAGCCCCACACTAAGTTCCAGGACTTGTGTCGTGGGTGCCGGAAACATTCACATCACACACAACACAATCACAACCAGAACCAGAAACACAAATTTTCTATCTTCGGACAAGCAGACAAACTGGTAAACGACACCGCTATATGGTAGACATTCCACAAATGCGCACGAAGCGTTTTGCTTCCACATTCATTGTGCGAACTGCAAAGGAATGGAACACCTTGCCTGAGTCGGTGTTTCCTGATGAGTACAATATGGGAGTGTTCAAGTCACGAGTGAATAGGTATCTTCTAGGCAAGCTTGCTCCATCGTCGTTTACCAACTTGAATTAAAAAAAAAACAAGCACAAAACAAGGAATAAGCTTAACGCTATGAAGCATTATCTACCAGCCTTCTTGTAAGAAAGGTGTGTGTGCAGCTAAAGATCTCACATGAGCGTTTCGAAGTTCTTACCTGTGGATAATAGCCATCATCAGCTGCTCACTCATAGCAGGGAGGTATTTGCTCATCCATATAAGGTTGTGTATGTAAGCGCGGTTCATAAAACTACCAGATTTGTAGTATGGGAATTCTGTTATCACTGATTGCAGTAGGAGATCACTTGTCCTGAAAAGAAAATGGTAGAAAATTACAACTCGAAAGAGTCTAAACTCCTAAGAAACTAGGTCCATTTTGGCTTAATTAAAATTGAAATCGACCGTAACAACCGTGAATAATAGGGGACATGTTTATCATTATATTGAAGGATAAAACAAACAAACCTACACACAAACTGAACAAATAAAAACTTTCCAAATGAATTTTCATTCCCCTTTGCACCACCTAAGTGCACCCTAGCAAAAAATATTTTCAACATATTTTTTCTATTTTAAATGAACTACTCTAATACCAATTACCATCAGTGTAACTTCATAAATAAAGAACTTTCGACATGAACTTTTATCTCCCATTGCACCACCTTAATGCACCCCTGGCAATAAAATATTGTTTAATTATAATTTATATTGACTAAACTAAATTTTTTTATATTAGATGAACTACTCAAATACCAATATCCATCGCTACAAGTTAAAAAACAAAGAACTTTGATAAACGTTTTCTTGTTTGTGTGATGTGAATGTTTCCAGCACCCACTACACAAGTCATCGAACTAAGTGTGGCGCTGTGAAAGCGTTTGTTTTTTAGTTTAATCCCCGACGAAAAAGAGGGTTTTAAAAGTTTGTAGTGTCGTAGCTCGCAAACGGCTCGACGGATTTTAATTTGACTTTTTTTTTTGTTTGAAAGGTGACATGATCCAGAGTCTGTTTTGTGAAAATCGGTGCCGCCGTTTTCCAGATAGAGCGTCAGAGATATTTTCGAATATTTGATTTTGCCATTTGTAAATCAATCAGTTTTTCCGTATCACCTATGGATATTGGGATGGTTTAGTGTATATAAATCACAAAGTGAGTGATTGGTCATGAGCAAATATGAGCTACTGTTAGCATCTCATTCAAACCAGCATCCAGCTACTGCTATTTTTGCAGTTTGTTCTATTTATATGATAACTCCGATAACATACCCTCTGCTGTTAGTCTTTACTAGTTATTATGCTTTATGTATGCACATCCAAGTATGCATGCAATCAATGCGGATTTGGCGACTATTGATAGGCCAGTTTACAAGTCTTTTCAATAAACTATTTAGTATTGCAGTTGGCAAATCTTTGATTTCTACGTTGCGGGTACTATCTGTGATTGTTTCTCGGTAAGAGCACAATTGTCTTGCCCAGCAGGCCTACCACGAATTTTTTAAGCCTGCCTAGTTCCGGGCAGTTCATTTATTGGATCTATATTTGTCCTGCTAAAATGTGTATCAGATAAGTTAAATTACTCTGTGATGCCCAAAGCAGGTCAAAACAGTTCAGCAATTGTATGTTCGTGGTAAGTACACATTTTAGCAGGACAAATATTAATCCAATAAATGAACTGCCGGAACTTGGCAGGCTTAAAAAGTTCATGGTAGGCATGCTGGAGACATTTTGTGCTTTTGGTTCTGGTTGCGTGTGTAACGTTAATGTTTCCAGAACCCATTAAACATGTCTTTGAACTTTTACTGTCCCACAGTATATATCTACCTGTATCCACATATGTATCTATGTGTAAGAAAAAATGCTTGAACCATCTAGCATTTTTTTATGGATAGGATTATTACTAAGTAATCAGAGAAGTCTCTACATAACATTAGGTAGACAATCAATAATACAAGGCCACAAGGCTTGTGAACTTTGTGTCATGGATGAAGGTGTTACTTATTATTTAGCATTGTTAGATACAGAAAAAGTGATAATAGTTTTATTTCTGTATCTATAAAATATCTGTTGGTACTTGTGCCATTAACACATATGACCACCTTATCTTCTTGATTTAGAGTCTCGATGGTAACATAAAATGTTTTTTTTAGCCCAATACTCAGCAACGCAATTTGTCATGGATTTTTTTTTTTTTTTATTTGTGACAGGCTAGTGTTTGACCACTATCTCACCTGATGGTAAGTGACGATATGATCGAAGCTGGTAAACACACTAGACCTGGAATACGCAGGCTCTCAAGGATAACTGCCGGAACACCGTATTTGGCTTGGCGGCAGACTTTCAACTTGATGGTGGTAAGCTACTTTGGTAGCAAGCCAGGCAAGCAACTCACAAAATGCTCTACCACCTCTCAAATGTCACCTGATTAGCACCACCCGGGGACCACGTGTAGGGGGTCAGACTTAAGGGGTATCCTCCTACGGACGTGGGTGACTCAGCCCCCAAAATATGGATGAAGGTGTTCTTATTATTTTGTGTGTCTAGACACAGAAAAAGTGATTATAGTTTGATTACCACATTTGTACAATATCTGTGTGCTTGTGCTTTTAACACATATGTCCACCTGATCTTCTTCTAGTGTTTTGCGGTAACACTTACACTTTTTTAGCCTAATACTCGGCAACTCAAGCAGTGTTCAGCCTGGCTTTATACAGATCTCCTACATGCAAGATATTTGGCTCACTGATAACAACAGTGTAGCCATAATTTGCGGGAAACCTCCCCAATCACATCTGTTTGTGCTTGGGTCGATATAGCCTCACCTAGATAGATCATTAGGAATGTTTAATAATGAAAAACGAATCTTTTTAGACAGCTTATTTACAGATGGATCATATCTTCATTTTAATGAAAATCCTTCTTACCATATTGTTAGATCGAGTATTCTGCAAGGCACAGTACAGCGGGACTGGTAGATTTTGCACAGAAGTTGAATGAAACATCTCTGTTTTCTTCTGCAGTTCATCACTGGCAGGATGGTTGATCGCCTCTTACCAGCAGTCTCAATAGACTTGGATAACTTTGAGATGTGATCTTGTCAGTTATCATTTAAGTTGGTCTTCCTAAAACCGTACAATAGGTTTACACCCAAACACTCTTTTTACCTTTACTGTTGTTACAGCTTACGTTTGCATCGACTAATGACCAATAGGTATGAAATTGCTAGTGGACATATGGTGTGGTCGAAAACTTTTGTATGGAGACTGCTAACTTGTTTAGATCGTTTGTGCCTATTAGTGAGAACTTATATACTCCGAAATATAGCACATGTAAAGATCTGTAACTTATCACATAAATCTGATCTCACTACAGACCAAAACCAAAACCTATGTGTTTTGAAAACTGTATTTGTTTCCATGTGCCAACATAGGTTTGGAAAACTGTATTTGTTTTGTTGCAATGCTCTGACTGCATGAAACATGTTTTCAACATGTTTTTGTAGATATTTCACCAGTGGAAACCCATATGTTGTTACCAGTATGAATGAAATATGTTGACAGCTAGTGATGCTGGTTTATTATACATGTATCTGATGGGTATGAAATGTATCTAATATTGCATTTTAATGGGGATACATAGCCTACAATTTTGTTGCATAGAAATTGAGAGGTCCCAATCTAGATTTATTTTATCACATAATTTATACAGTTATACTTACATTGGCATGATGGATACAATTTGTGCTATAACAGTGTGGATGTTAGACCATTTATTGACCTGTTCTGTGTCTGGACTGCCTTCCCAATGAGTTCCTTGAGCTGAAAACAAATTCAGTGTTTTTTTTTTTCAGATGTCATGTATACACAGAATATAGGATACATATATATATACATAGTATATTTTTTATGATGGATTAGCTAGCCTTTGACCACTATCTCACCTGATGGGAAGTGGCGATGTGGCCAAGATAGAACATGCCTAGAAAGTACCTATTCACTCTAGACTTGAAGACACCCAGATTGTACCATTCGGGAAACAAAGACATAGGCAATGAGTCCAACTCCTTCTGCACGTATAATAGAATTAACACAAACGAAAGCTGCATTTTCCATAGTAATTAAGATGATGTATTGTATTAATTATTTAGAACTTACTTAATATTATATCAAGAAAAAACAAAAACATATTCAATAGTACAAAAGTCATTAGCATTCATGCTAGGTTGCCCTGTGTTACGAATCTGTATATTATAAACTTAAATTAATAGTTGTTTAAACTACTGGTCCACAAGGAGTGACATCGCCACTCCTCATAATATGCACGCCAATGCAAGTTGACACTTACACGTATCAGAAACGATAAATAAAATATTTTTAAATTTCTTTAAAATACATAAAACAGAATTTTCAATAGCCGTTCCACAAACGTCGTTGGTTGGTTATATCCCAAGAGGTTTCTGGTATTTTACATATAGTATACTGTTATAAAAGATTGTTTTATAAATATGAATAGATATACAGCAAAACTGCCTGTTGGTTTAGCTGGGTGTGCGTTCGCCTTCTAAGCAGGGGTATCAGGTTCGATTCCTGGGGGAACACAAGTTTTTTCAAAGAAAATGTGTTTCTGGTTCTGGTTGTGATTGTTTTGGCCCCTATGACACAAGTCATAGAACTTAGTGTTGGGCTGTGAGTGTAAAATGTTTATGTTTATAATTACCTTCATGTTAAGTATTAAAATTTGTTATGCAATCATTTGAAAAAAGTTGGTCAAGGAAATATTCATTTATATTCATATCATGATGTTCTCAGTGTGAAATGAATTCAAATTAAGAATTATCATAATAATTGTTATTTTATACACCACCATAATTATATTTTATTATACACCTAGTAATTGAACAATTTAAATACTTATGTATTATTATTTTAATAAGACAAAAAAAATTGGATTAATATCAAACTTTTTGTGTATTAAAATATGTGTCCAATTGGTAATAATAATATAAGCATTTATACTTATGTTATTTCTTCAACTAGACACATCAAATTTTCACCGTATCCAGAGACATTGTGCAATATCATAAAACATGTTTAGTCAACATTGCACAACTGACACCAACAATAATTACACACTACAAGTTGTTCCCGTGGCTTCAACTACACATACATACATATAAATCACGCCTCTTTCCCGTAGGGGTAGGCAGAGACCACATCTCTCCACTTGCTACGATCCTGACATACTTCTCTCGCTTCGTCTATTTTCATCAATCCTTTCATACAAGCGCGTCGGTTTAGAGTACTCTTGACCAGACTTTTACTTAAAACGTCTTGAATTTGATCAAGAATCATTCGTCTCGGCCTTCCCCTTCCAACAGTTCCATTCACATCTGCCTTATAAATCTCTTTCGTTAATCTACTTTCATTCATCCTTTCCACATGTCCAAACCACCTAAGCATACCCTTCTCAGTTTTAGTCACTACATCTTCTTTTATACCACAGCGTTCTCTTATACAACTATTCCTCACCCTGTCACTCAATTTCACACCAATCATACTTCTCAATGCTCTCATTTCTACTGCATTTATTCTACTCTCATGCTTCTTTTGCCATACCCAACTTTCACTACCATACATAAGTGTTGGCACCAACACCCCTCTATGCACAGCCAGTCGCGCCCTTTTCGATACCTTCTGGCTACTCATAAAGGCGTGCAAAGCACCATTCACCATGTTTCCTGCATTAACCCTTCTTTCAATATCACTTTCACACTTTCCATCTCTTGAAAACTTAGAACCCAGATATACAAACTCTTTCACCTGTTCTACTTTTTCTCTGCCTATCAAAATACTACATTCAGTCATACAGTCTTCCCTTTCAAAAACCATTATTTTTGTCTTGCTTACATTTACTTTCATTCCTTTCCTTTCCAAAGATACATTCATAATTGTTACCATCTCCTGCAAGTCATGGGCAGATGACGCAAGTATTACTTGGTCATCGGCGTAAAGAAGACATTTGATGAGTAACTCGTTCATTCTCAGTCCATACATACTCTCTTTCAGATCATTCAAGCAGTTATCCATGAATAGGTTAAACAGCCAAGGAGACGCTACACATTCCTGTCTCACACCCTTTTCGATGCGAAACCATTCGGTGTACGCCCCGTTTATTCTGACACAAGCGCTGGAATCCTCGTAGAGAGATTTTAACGCTTGGATCAGGCGATCATTCACCCCATACACAGATAATGCCGACCACAACTCATGCCTCACCACTCTATCATAGGCCTTTTCCAAGTCCACGAATGCGCAATAGACTTTTTGGTTTTTGGCCAAAAACTTTTCAGCTATGCACCGTAAGGAAAAGACCTGATCCGTACATCCCATCCCCTTTCTAAATCCCGCTTGTACATCCCATTTTTTTTTTATCAGTATCATGCATCACTCTTTCAATCAGCACCTTAGCATACAATTTGCCGACGACACTGAGAAGGCTTATCCCTCGGTAGCTTTTGCAGTCCTGCTGTGACCCTTTCCCCTTATAAAGTGGCACAATCACAGCCTTGCCCCAATCTCTTGGGACTTGGCCATTCGTCCAACAAAGGTTGAAAAGGCGGTACAGCAGACTCGCAACAACGCCTCGCCCAGCCTTCAGCATCTCGACCGATACTCTGTCATACCCAGCAGCCTTACCTGATTTCATATTTTTCATCACTTTCACAATTTCATCCATACTAATCTCGCTATGAGTAGCCTCACATTCATTGACTTGCACAGGGATTCTTTCGACCCGTGTTTCGTCTCTCTCAAACAAACTTTCAAAATATTCCTTCCATCTCTTCAACACACATTCTTCACCTTTTATAATACTTCCATCCTGGCTTCTGATTTTGCTCAGGTCCGATGTCGCCGACTTTCCTCGAGCTGTGCGTATGGATTTCCAGAAAAACTTAATATTAGTCTGGAAATCTTCAGAAAGCCTTCAACTACACAATAAAAAAAAAAGCATTATTTATATTGAATCCACCTAAACACACACAACAACATTCACCAATATAGGTCCATCCGTTTAGCAGGATTTCCGTCACATATTCATGTACAGTACAAATATATATATAACGATATCCTGAAGTCATTCTTCTAATAAGGACCATTAGAAGAATGAGTCATTTTAGACAGAGTCTATCACCACTTGTGAAACAAAGATTCATGCAAATTTTACAAGGGTTTATATCCTCCCTGACAACTTTGGTAATGGTTTTAGGATACACCAGAGGCTTGTTAGTCGATCTGTAGAGATATGCAAGTGTGGTAAACTTAGGCAGCTCAGTGTTATCATACAATCCTGAAGTCTTTATCAGAACCATATTTAAATAGATAAAAAGTCACACATATCTTGAACTTTAAATTAAAACGTGAATTAGCATGACTTACGCATTTTTTCCTCTGTTAAATTTTTTAATAATTTACTCATTTTATAATAGGAATGTAAATCAAATGTGTTGGGAGGTACGATACCAGTCTATTATTAAAATAACTTACCTTTAAATGATCTAACTAAGCTTGACATAACTTTAGGGCAGTGGTAAGTATGTGCTGTCACCAGATTGAGCAGAAACCGGCTGTACAGTTCAATCAGGTCCTCACTCCTATGCATCCAGTCCAAATCACATATCACATCAACAAACGGCTTCAAATTTTTACTTAACAACATGACACATGTCAGGCTGTCTTCGATCACATATCTAAAGTTCTCATCATTTAAAGGGAAATTCCGTAACACCTTAACTAGCTCGTTGTATGGAGCGAGGATTCCACGTTGCACATTATTTAATATCACTTGTTCCACTTGCTTTGGGACGAATTTAAGCTTGATGCGAGCGAGCGCTTGCTGTCTTTCTATAGTCTTTTGCATCAACGAGACAGCTACGTTTTTCTGAGCGGCGACTGCCATTTTACTTCTTGAGATCCGTAGATACTGTTTTAAGGTACTGTATAATTTCAGGCTGCCGAAGCAATTCGGCCTTTTTGTGGTTCAAAACTTCACGCAAGATGTTGCTGCTGTCCTCGAGTGTTTGCACCGTATGTGGCGCCTGTTCGAAGCTTGTACTCGGCTTACTGTAGCTGAGGCTCGACTCGTGCACCTCAGAGCTTCTCTTATCTTTTAAGTACGTTTGCAATCTCTCTAAGACCACTTTATTATCACCTTCTTTCTTTTCCGGGCTATAACCTTCTTTGGACATCGCTCTAAATCGAAATTACATTGTAACGGTAGTGTAATTACAGAAATTATTTATGCCTCGTAAAAAGTGATGTACAGCTTATTTATGGTGTTATTCACAAGTAAGAATCAGAGAAATATATAAATAAAAATTTTAGAAACACGTGCACATTTGCGCGGAATCTACACAATTTATTTTTGACGTTTGTTGAATGTTGACGTCACTTCAGTCGACCTTCTGATCAGCTGTCAAATGACAACTGTACTACCACAGAAAATGAACAATCAAAATTCGTTCAACAAAAAAAAAACGGCCGATGGTTCGACACCATAGAGATGAATACCCGAGTTCAGACGGACGGACAAAGTGCCGAATCACCAAGTCAACTTAGAGATCTCGCTTCGCTCGATCAATAAAGCTATTACTCACTATTAGTTCCATGCTTCGAACGCTCTCGCAAGAACAAGCACTGTCAGGCTTCACGGGATCATTCATTCATTCATCTGTCAACGAGTCGATGAACTTCTCTTTGGTTCAATGATTGATTTCAAAAATGTATTTTCTGTGGGTTTTTATTTCTCAATGAGTTTGGGAGGGGTAAAGAATGCGTGTGTATTTCTAAATTCCGGATCTTTGGTTTCAATTTATTATGTATTATCGTTTATCAGTATGTGCGTAGTGCTATTGTGAAAGTGTTTGTACAATGAACCGTTTATATACTGCGTGACATCAATTGCTCAGTTTCTTTCTTTTCTATGGGCGTCGATAATCATGCAAAATGGCCAACGATTTGTGGTCATGTACCTGTTGTACGGAGGCGCTGACGTGCTGGCTGCGGCTGAAGCTGTCGCCGGAGGAGATCGAGCAGCGGTCGCGCAGCAAAGAGATCGACAGGATCCTTGAGAAAGACCGGCAGACGCTGCGGCGGCAGGTGAAGCTGTTGTTACTCGGAGCGGGTGAAAGCGGAAAGTCAACATTCTTGAAGCAGATGAGGATCATTCACAAGGTGAAGTTCGAGCCGGAACTGGTGCGAGAATACCAGCATGTGATATACCAGAACATTGTAAAAGGAATACAAGTATTAGTGGACGCGAGAGACAAACTTGCGATACCGTGGGAGAATCCTCGGAACCTCGACGTCGGGCAGCAGGCGTTGCATTTCAGCAGCGCGGCGCTCGACAGCCGTCTCTTTATGCACTACGCACCCCACATCCACTCCCTCTGGCTCGACCGGGCCATCAAAAGAGCCTATGACAGGCGGAGAGAATTTCAATTGGTATGTATTCTAAAAGTAAACAATGGTTTTAGTTTTAAGGCATACACAGTTGGTTCTGAGTTAATCTGCATTGATGTGTTCAACAAACGATGATTCAATGTTTTAATCACATCCTTAATTGAATATGCTATTTGTTATCTATATTTCTACTAGTTTATTGAAATTCAATAATAGTTACGCTGATACTTAGTACTTTATATTAACATAATTTACTGAGACTGTCTTATTGCATTGCCTTTGTTGATATTATGAATAAGGAAAAGTTTGCTTTTTTTTGTTTTGTTTTTATAAAGTTTTTTTATAAAAACAAACAAATAATCAAATGCATTCACACTCACAGCCACACACTAAGTTCAAAGACTTGTATCGTTGTGCCGGAAACATTCACATCACACGCACATTACACCCAGAACCAGAAGCCCAAATATCCCTTGGGAAGGAATTTGTGCTCCTGCCGGGAATCAAACCCAGGACCTACGACGCAGAGGGCAGACATGACCACTGCACCAACTAGGTCTTCATATACATATATATATGAGGTACTCATTGTTTAATGTTATTGTCAAATCTCAGAATATTAAGGATTTCTGAGTAATTTATGGAAACTAGGACATTGAATCAAGTTAAAACTCTATTTATCCTGTTTATTTGCATATATGCTATAGTTTTTTGGGTGACATTTATGATACGTATCAACAGTGTTCTCACTCGTGACTTTTTCTATGGTATTGTAAGGTAAGTACTTGTCCATTTTCTCACATGACGGAAAGTGGTGATCACGTTTGACCTTGGAAGACAGTTTTTTTTAAACAAATAGTATTGAGATTGAAATATCTCGTAAGACATGCTGAACAGTTAATTTACTTAATATTTTACTTCCAACTGTCTATTTCGATTGTAGAATAAATAAAAGGTTTCTGGGAGTCTTCAAGTCTCGAGTGAATAGGTATCTTCTAGGCAAGCATGTCACACCTTCGGCCGCATCATCACTTTCCATCAGGTGAGATAGCGGGCAAATGCTTGCCTATCCAATTTAAAAAAAAAAAAAAAGATTTTTCACCATTGCTAATTTATTTGAACCATTAACAAAAACAATTCAAAATAATGTGATGCAAATACCTAGTCAACGAATTTTATCATAACTAAATTAAAAACAGGTTTTTCAGACTGACGTGTCGCTGCTTGCATACAAATGTTTTAGATATGGCAAAATATGGTGTCATATTCTAGAATCATCATTTACTTTCCATTTCTCCACTAAAAATAGTGTCGTAAGTGTTGTAAGATAGAAGACTTATTAATTGGAACTTATTTAATATTAAGAAACAAAAAACAAAAACAAATTCAATAGCACAAGAGTCATTAGCATTCATGCTAGGATGCCCTGTGTTACGCATGCTAAATGAGATACAGAATAAAAAAAAATTGTAAAGACCGTCAACAACAGACAGCTGACAATCAAATCTATACAAAACCTACAATCAAAATTAATTCGAATAAGTTGATTCTGGTTACTAAAACCACCAGAGAACACCAAGAAACTCTGGCGAATTTATCTTTTATTTAAAACCCTTTTTTTAATGCAGTTTGAAAGTGTGCCCCAATGTTGACTGCATCTTCACTTAACATGAAATGGTGGTCAAATGTTTGCAAATCACAGATAAAAAAGTGTAACAATAAATAAAATACATACAAATCTTGAAATACCACAAGGGCAATATTGTGATCAGCAGGGGTACTATGTGCAGGTCAACTTACACGGTTAGGTGTTCCAGCCTGACACTTTATATATGCATATGAAATAACAGCACAATAGAATAATATATTATTATCTTCTTTTGAATAAGACTGGACTAAATCAATTTAGTGTGTCTTCAGTTCTTGACTTACCGGAACTGTGGCACACTTTCAATTGTTTCCAAGGCAGTTTTTCTTTTCATTTACCTAATCTTTAAGAATAACATACAGTATTGCCTATCTAACTAGGTTATTTACTGAATAGGCCAGTCTTAGTTTTTTTTTAATTCTCAATAGGCAAGCATTTGACCACTATCTCACCTGATGGAAAGTGACGATGTGGTCGAAGATGGAGCATGCTTGCCTAGAAGATATCTGTTCACTTGAGATTTAAAGACTCCCAGATTGTACTTAACGGGAAACACAGACTCGGGCAAAGAATTCCACTCCTTAGCAGTATGTATAATAAATGTGGAAGCAAAACACTTCGTACGCACCCTTAGAATATCAACCATAAACCGATGTTGTGTGGCTGATTGTCTGGTTGTCTTATGGTAAAAGGGGGATGGGGGAATCAGATCATGCAATTCCAAGTAGGTAGTAATAAGTAGTAAATGGAGAATACATTTTTATAGATAAAATGTTTATTTGTTCTTTACTACTACTGTTCGTGTAATTTAGGGGAACTAGGCTACTCATCCGTTCACCATCAAACACAAACACTGCTTTTCATTACCTGAGCAATAGAGTGGTTCACAATTGGAACAGATTACCGGAAGATGTTGTTTCTGCTACCACAATAAATGGCTTGACAATTGGTTGCGAATTAATAAACAAAACTGAACTGTTATGACTTTCAACACTGTGTGATATAGACATATCAACATTCTGCTGCTCGTCTATAAATAAATAAAGAAATAAACTAAACCTGTAATAGATTTATACGGGGTAATTTGTAAATTACCAGATAGAGAGCGGGACATCATTCCAATCATTGAAACCAATTTCTTTTGTATTTTTATTATACTAGCCGTGCCTTGCAGCTTCGCCAGCTATTATCAAGTTAAAAAGTAGCCTATGTTAATCTTAGTATGAGCTATACATCCCAAATTTAAACCAAATACATTCAGCCGTTAAGGCCTGAAGAGGGAACAAACATACATACACATTTACACACAAACTTTCGGATTTATAATATTAATATGATTCTATATTAAACAAGTATAATATATAGAATAAATCTTATAGAAGGATAATAAAACACTTCCCAGCATACAAGTTTTCTCCGCAAGGAAAATTTGTATGTCTGGTTCTGGTTGTGATTGGATGTGTGATGTGAATCCAGCACCTTTGACACAAGTCATTATACTTAGTATGGGTCTGTGAGTGTGAAAGCGTTCATATTTATGCTATAGCCATAAAGTCACTACTGGGTACATAGATAATACTTTTAGTATACATCTATTACCAAATAAAATCAATGAAACAAGCAATTTAAAACAAGTAATCAGCCTCATCGCTAAAAGCGATCTCTTCCAGGCAACCTAAAACAGAGAGGATTCATCAAGATAATGAAAACAGATGTAATACTGTTATTATTATTACTATTTATACAATGTAGGTCAAGTACCTAAAATATTTTAGTCCTACATTTCATACCTTCCATTGAACTCCTAATAATATTTGATCAAAATAAACTCGAGAAGGTATGCAAATAAACTTAGGTTTAAACAAAGGAACACCTGACTCATCTGTTTGTGCTGAGGCTTTGTATTTTTGCTTGTTTGCAATAAATTGCGTATGATTCAGATAAAAACCTCAGTGGAATCTATTATGTCTGATTTTTATGTGGTCTGTGACGAGTCATTCTATACCTATCATGTTTACCAACCTCGACCACATCATCACTTACCATCAAAACAGTTTTGTTGTTGTCTGTCCCTTTCACAGCTAGAATGGACCAATTGTGATAAAATTTCGAGCCAGTTAATAATTAGCTAGTTATTGCGGATAAGTATACATATCTAGCCTCTATTATCCTGTTTCATAATCGTCATAATAAATGTGGGCAAAATATTGGGTACAAATCTAAAAAAAAAATATGTTTTTATTGTGTATGCATAATATATTTTACTGATCTTATTTTCTCATCGATGATTCAATCGAACAAGCAATCGCCTCATCCTTTGCTGCAGATAGTTATCCGTGCAGAACAAGTCAAAACTGCCCGCTGGCGTTGGCCGCGTTCATATCTAAATCGAACCTGGGTTCTTTACCTGATGGACGCAAAAGTTTTCTCCCCCAAGGGAAATTAGTTTTTATTGGTTCTGAGTGTTATTTGTGTGTGTGATTTGAATGTTTCCGGCACTAACAAGATCCTATATAAGTTCGATGATTTGGGATCATCGAACTTACAGTATAGGGCTGTGAGTGTGAAAGCGTTTAGGTTTTACGTAAAAGGTGATCCCCACAGCAAACAATTTTAAAACTCTGGCTTGATGAGGAGGGTATCACTTGTTCTTTTCTTCCGTGTCGCCGTGGAACATCGCGGTGCTCCATGGACTTCATGTTAATTCCTAAACCGATTTCGAACACAGGTTGGCGTATCGGTATTCGAAATAGCTTAAGGAATTTACACGTAGGCAAGGAACACCTCGATGTTTCATGGATCCACTAAAAAGCGGGCCTCCTTTTTCCGCAATAGCAACAAAATACCTACATAAGTTGATTAAGACTGTTTTACTATAATAGAAACGAGATGAATCCCACTTCCTAATCTTCGAGACAACTTCTAGGGAACTCCTCGTGCTCTATTGATTAATCCAGTTTTTTTTTTTTTTTTTTTATGTACGATAGGCAAGCGTTTGACCACAATCTCACCTGATGGAAAGTGACGATGCGGCCGAAGATGTAGCATGCTTGCCTAGAAGGTACCTATTCACTCTTGACTTGAAGACTCCTAGATTATACTGTTCGGGGAACAAAGACGAGGGCAATGAGTTCCACTCCTTCGCTGTACGGATGATAAACGTAGAAGCGAAACGCTTCGAGCGAACTGGAGGTATGTCAACCATATATGGATGACGTTTGACAGTTGTCGTACACGTTTGTTGTTAGATGGTAAAACGGGCATGGGGGAATTAGTTCGTGTAATTCCTGCGCACACTCTCCAAAGTGTAAACGGTAGAATACCGATAGACTTGCGACCTTACGTCGGTGACCGAGACTCTGTAATTTGGACTCGACTAGCTTATCATCGCCAATGAGTCTTTTTTCATCGCCAGTCCTTTTATTCTTACATCCGGAGGGTCTTTTCCGTCAGTGAATATAACTTGCTGAATGAAAGTTTAGTTTTAAAGACACCCGTAACGATTCTGTACATTATCTCAGTGCCAGACTGGGTACAGCGGAGTCGCTTACAGTTCAGAGTTTTGCATGGGCTCTTCTAAGATTTTCCAGCTGGTATTGAAAAAAAATCTGATCATTTAAGGAAGCCGTCATCCTTAGAATAACAACAATGCTAGCGCTTGTGATTTGATTTCCACTATATGATGTGTACCCGAAAGTTATAATTATTTTGTCTTGTGTATATTTTGTCGGCAGTCGACCGAGCTGCAAAGAAACCCAAAATAATCCCAAGGACAACTTTACAACTTTCATTAAAGAGTATAGGATCGATAGGGCTCTTGTATGCTGATAAGGGTCTCTTAACAATTTAGTTGTTGCCGATCGCCCTTTTTCTGCCTCACTATTAGGATACGCATACTATTGGAATGCGTATGGTTCTGCTAATATCAATCAATTTTCCGTTTTAAGCCACTCAAAACAATTAAAAAACAAATGCCATTAATATTTAATTACTCAATAATTCGTCCCACAACAGATACCAATTAGACTTTGCCCTCGCAAGGCAGGTGTTCAAACAAACTGCAGTGTTTGTTCCATACTTCTGACTACGAACTCTTCTCGTTCTTTAATCCGCCGTTACAAAGACGTCTTGTGGACATAAATAAAATAATTGTAATTGCATTCGTTATCTCATTTGATTAGTCAGTCGGTTGCGTGGTTGCGTCATACAGAGCGTCGCTGTGTAGAAACACCATCGTGTGTTTACTAGAACAGGGACACGGAAGGTTAAAAGTTAAAGACTATCGGAACTGTGTTCGGCAAGACAAACGTACGAGCGTGCTCAATGAATGATAATGATATGTGCTATTTGATGTAATCTACGAGTAAGTCGTTTAATGTGAGGTTTGCTCTGGCCTATATATTTCTAAAGGTCCGGTTCTTATTAGTTTTTTAGGGCTGCCCGTTGACTTAGTTCACGTTTGCAATCTAAGCAGCGAGTATCGGGTTCGATTCCGCGATGGGAACACAAATTTTCTCCCTGAGGATGGGTTTCTGGTTCTGGATGTGAATGTTTCTGGGACCCACGACACAAGTCATCGGTCAACTTAGTGTAGGGTTGTGAATGTGAAAGCGTTTATGTTATGTTAAATGTCATTTTCAGCCTTGCTTTTATTAGTATGTATTAGGTGTGCGATAATTTAGAGCAACTCTTTTGTTTTTAAAGTTATGCAGAAGTACGGACAGCGCACAACCGCCCAAGTTAAATTAGAGACAAAGCCTACATACCTCTGTAATCCGGGAAAAAGAGAAAGTATGGCAATCTCAGAGGCGGCTATGAGTCCATGCGTCGCTTCCAACGTGCGTAATCATCTCCCAATAAAAAATGAGTAGCTGGAATCTTAGTGGATTAAAAAAACCTGTATGAGTAGTTGAGTACTAGATACCGGGTGCATCGATACAGGATGGCTGGTAGCCTGCCTTGTATGTAGGTGTCGAGCACAGACGCATCGAGGAATTTGCGGGCTCAATGCCTGTCGCAATCGCATTGTACTTGCTTAGTTACAACACTTACAAAATGTAACTTTTAAACTTTGGAGATTCGAACACATTGTTTAGATTATCTCGGGACTTGGTTTTGAGAAGATCGAGTCTTTTTGAGACTCGGCCAATGCATCTTGGCCGAAATGTCGAGGTAAATAAATATAGTTTTTAGCGTTATTAAGTCAATTGAAGTCCTGAGGTATTCTATAAACTATTGTAACAAAATTGACTTGCTCAACTGAAGACCTAAGTTATCTTAGGCATCGAGCTTATTGTTAACTCAAATGCTCATGTGATTGTGTTAGTTATAGATAAATGTGTAAGTAGTATATTGTATTTATTTAAATATATATATATATATATATATATATATATTCTTTTCTTTAATTATTTGATCTAGCTTTTTATAAATCTCATATTTTTTTATATACGCGTATCTTTTAACTGCACGCCCGAAAACTGTTCTTACGCGCCCAGGAAAGCTGGTAGATTCTTTCTTGAGATTAAGCTATTCCTTGTTTACTGTTTTGTGCAAAATTTTAAAAACCTACTAAATAATATTTTTTTTCGTAATATTGTTTGAAGCTATCCATGTAACGGCTAAACGTATTTAGTTCAAATTTGATATGTAGATAGTTTCCAGAGCTTGTTCGTTTTACAAAACAAAAAAGTAGCCTATTTTTAATGCATGGCATAGCCCGTTTACCATACATTTGATTGAATTGTAGTTTTAAAACATTCACGAAGCGTTCTCTGTTTTGATTTGATGAAGCAAATTTCAAATTGAATATTGTTCGATTTTGCAACATGACATGCAACATGGGGCTATTTCAGTAACCTAGAACTAAGTGCACTAACGTGTATCACATTTGCTGCTTCAATGTCGCTTTCCCTATTTCTATTTTATATCATATAGTCCGACATTCCTGTACAACAAGTGTACATTAAACCGCACCATGGCATTGTCGCATTGCGGAAACGCAGGTTGCCAATATTTAACTGTACAAGTGCAGAAAATACCTACAGTCGAGATTTATAGTTGTAATGAACGTTTCGAGCTCGGGGCGTTGACTTAAATAACATGCAACTGCTGATCAGGCTCCATCAAAAGATTTTGACACATCTTAATTCTCCCATGTTCGATAATTTTGACTGATTTTTTCCTGAAGTCGGTCAAATAATTAAAATCGAGTATTCCTCTAAAAGTTACTCGAATTTAAAAGGCTATTTTTTATTATAATTTTCGAGGAAAGTAATTATTCTTTCATTGTAGATATTTTTTTCTTAAGTACCTACCGCTTACCTCTGGAGCCGTGAAAATGAAGCGTGTTGTAGAATTTTTGTTCGAAATTCGATTTCGCAATGATATCCTGAGTCGATCAAGTGATTTAAGTTACACATTGATAGGATCCTATCTATGTGTAACTGAAATAATATAAATTTATCCGACTTTTTTCTGTCCTCCAATTAAAGTTTTACTCGAATACATGTTTTCGTCGAAAATTATGCATTTTGTTGTTAATTTTGGATATTACGCTCATACACACATATACACACACCTACCACTGTCACACACGCACACACTGGTCATTCATATATTGTAAACTAACCCTTGACATAATTAAATAGTTTCATGAATGGGAGAAGACTCTGGTTTTCGAAACACAGTGTAAACTACATCGGGAACCAGAGGCTACAGAATCTAAATGCTTGCCTATCGTGTATAAAAAAAAAATCCTCTCTCATCTAATTGGCTCTAGCCTTATGCCGTAAATAACTACTAACAATTAGACAACATTGTAATACTAACATAACATAAACGCTTTTACACTCACAGCCCCACACTAAGTTCGATGACTTGTGTCGTGGGTGCCGGAAACATTCAAATCACACACACAATCACAACCAGAACCAGATACACAAATTTTCCTTGGGGAGAAAACTTGTGTTCCCACCGGGAATCGAACCCGATACCCCTGCTTAGAAGGCGAACGCTCAATGAACTAAGCCAACGGGCAGTTCAATATACTATTCGCTACTAAGCCAACATTTTGATATATTTCTTACTTCACGAGTATTTTACGAAAAAAGTTCTACGTACTCGCCATATTTTTCTACAACTGTGATTATAATGACGAAGCAAGGTTTTTCCCGTAACCAAGCACTAACTCTGCACACTGGACTATAAACTACAATCATTTATAAACGTCGTGATTTCTCCATTATGCCGCCGCCACGCCTAACATTCCATAGACCGCCATGATAGTGTCATTGCTAAAACGTTTAAACCGGACTCCCGGATTTAACTAATGCACCTAATCCTGGACAGTAGATTAACCCATTAAATCTAAGCTAACCCTGTCTGTTAACCTATAATTATGAATACGTGACTCGTGTTACGTCCGGTGCGTGTAAATATATTAACTGGCACAAAGTATGCATGTACCTTTTTACTCAACTAACAGTCTCGGAATATGTTTACAATTTAGGTCTTGAGCTAAAACGTAGACTTCATACTATAAACTACATAACTGGGTCGTTGTAATATAGACTCTTTTGAAAGCTAACCTCTGTTTTTGATGTCATTGAACTGGAATCAATAGTCATTTAATTAGTCTGCCGGTTTAGCTGTTTAGGGGAAGTTATGGCGTATAAATTAGCTATGCCCTGGGGATTCGTTAAGTTTCATGAACTATGCCCTATTTCAGGGTTTTCAGGTTATAGATATCTATAAATCAAAGTCGTACAGCCGTTATCAAAGAAGTATATAAACGTTCTCACACTCACGGACCCACTCTAAGTTCGATAAGTTATGTACGAACTGCCCGTTGGCTCAGTTGTGTGAGCGTTCGCCTTCTAAGCTGGGGTATCGGGTTCGATTCCTGGCGGGAACAAAAATTTTCTCCCCATGAAAAATTTGTGTCTCTGGTTCTGGTTGTGATTGTGTGTGTGATGTGAATGTTTCCGGCACCCACGACACAAGTCATTGAATTTAGTGTGGGGCTGTGAGTGTGAAAGCGTTTATGTTATGTAGGTGACAGAAAACATTTACATACGCTTTCACACTCGCACTCAGCCAGATCCAACACAAATCTCCCTTGGAGACAAAACTTATGTTCCTACCGGGAATCGAACCAACTAACCAAGCCAACCAACAGTTCGTATGTACTGGTAGTTATGTAACTACTAACATATCTATGACCGTTACAGTTCGTAGGTAGGGTTTTGTTCTCAATTAAATAGTAATATATAATTAAAAATATTTATACAGCTCACGTCATATATGGAAAATTGCATTGAATTTATTTCACCAAGTATAGCTAAAATCAATCTCGATAAAACATATATCAAGTTAAACGACTGCATAAAGTCGATCCATGAGTTTGGGTAGCCTACGACGGACACTCAGACAAAGGCTTTAAAATTATATAACAAGATTTAAAACTTTTTTTTTGTTTGGGGAACTAAATAACCTTAGTAAGTAAATATTTTGCTGCATTTTAAGTATTGTTAGTTTTTCACAGCCCCACACTAAGTTCGATGACTTGTGTTATCTCAGTATATTAATTCACCTTAGGAAGTTTCTGCGGGGCATAATTCTTCAACTAAATTGAAACCACGCGGCAAACCTGTACTACTCGTAAATACGCACACGACCAGTGTTTACCGAAACCTGCTCCGCATACATAGTGTTCAAACAAAACAGGCAAAATCATAAGACTGACAGATGAAATGAAGTAAGACGTCATCCTTTTTGTAAACTAAACACCTGTTGCGTTGCCACATCTGAATCATTGGCAACATATAGACGTGTACTATCAGCAAGATTTGTTTCACAAATACAATCTATAGATAAGCATTATCGGCGGCATTGTCTATTTGTATTGTTGCGTATACATTCCACAACTCCACACCTCCGCACTTTTGTTCTCGAACACAAAAGTGTGAAAACCTTTGCAGCTGTTGTGTATAAAGGGTCTAATTATCATTGAAACACTTTACAATAGCCTTTGAGCCGTTCGTAAGCGCAAAGTAAACTGCTCCCATTTCGTTAATGATACTCTGTCCATTCATTAATTCGGTGCATGTTTCATGCAGGCAAGAGATAGTATGCACGTGGGTGTGGTCAGGGTAGTTTAGGGTCTTTTTTATCAACTTTGAAATGCACCTTAGTATTTTTAAATAGGGTTTTCGAATTTTGGAACTGGGTTTGGGTTGGGGATAGAGATTTGGGAGTTGTAGGTTTTATTTGTGCAAGACGTGATTGAGATTTGACCTTTCTAACTACAGAATACGGTTCCAATTAGCAATCTGTTATATATATACGATCTGTGTTCTCGCGTATTCATTTCAAAATCGTTAATGAGACTGAGTACAGACGGACAGAGCTAATTATCAATTTGATGAAATTGGGTGGTTAATGTGATTTTAATTACTGGAAATTATATAAGACGTATTCCCTTAAATCTGTGAAAAAAGCGCATTAATATAGGAAGGCGTCACGCTTACCATCAGGCCAATGATTTGCTTGTGTTATTAAAAAACGCGGTCATTTTTACTGGGTTTACATTGTTGTGTTATTTAAAATATCCCCCCAATTCAACATCGACTAAGTCCAGAATTGTCTAGATGTAGGCCAATCGCGTTTTTGTCATCACCCTATGGTATAGTTAGTACATTACTTGGCTTCAAATGTTGTATTTCCTGCAATCCATTAACTGGGCGGTCCGCTCTCGAATATATTCATAATAAACACCGGACCATGCCCGATCGGAAGATGATTCTGAGAATCAGATAAAATATCATGTTATTCCATAATCATCGGGCGGTATGTTCTACAAACAATCAACTATAGAGTAAACCATATAACAGAGTAATGAGAATTCGCTCTTGCGCAGGACGTGTGTTACGCAGTAACCGATGCTCTTTGGGCCACACTTTGTCCCCCTTATTAGCTCGATAAATTAGTGGTGCGGTGGTCTTAAGCATGGTTTTACATCGGTAAACTATACTTAGGCTAGATTTAGCATGATTTAACGCTGTTATGGCTACTACAAACACACACAGGATGCATTTGGTTCGGCCGGCGTGCGGAATCGGGCGCTAACACAGCTGCTAGGAAGGCGGCCGCGTCCGCGTCCCCGCACGCCATCCGTTCGAACTTGAGAGTTTAATCTTATGACAGGCAAAAAGTCATGTCAACTGGGTATTAAATCAGTTATTCTCTAAACCCGGCCTTGGTTGCGTTATTTTGTGTATACTTTTATTTTTTACATTTAAATATCGACGATATTATTATCGTATAACTTGCCTTCATATTCTGTCATCGAGCCGATACGTTACGCCTCATTCTTAGTAGTTTTAGTGTTTCGTTACAGCTAATGTAAAGGGGTCTTATTCTGATAGCTTTATTCCATCTAAATTGTATAGTTGATTAATAATTTTGTTGATGATTGCTAATTTTGAGACTTGATCTAAAAGGCCCAACGGAAGAGTCCCTTAATGTTGTATTTGGCATAGCTAGCCAAAAGTCTGAATTGTCTGCTAAAGCTAATATTAAAACCAAGCGTGCTTACACTGGACAAACATCACTATTTACCAACAGGACTCACAATACGGTTTCTCCCTAGGCAAGCTTTATTAAAAAAAGTATATTATGATATTGGAAGCTTATCAAAATGACCTCAAACACCGATGTATTTGTGATTAATTGAGGAGTTTCTATGGCCACCTTCCGGCTCTGTCATCAGACCAGAACTATGGTACTATAATAATTTATTGCAATGTCACTGAAGTTACCTATATGTACAAATTACTTATATGTGTAACTTATTTCAGTTCAATCGGACGCCATCAAGTTCTTGAAAACCGAATAACGGTTATCAAATTTTAAGTCGAAAGTCAGACATATTATGAACAAAGCATGTTGAATAAAAGCTTGTAATATTAAGAAAACAAAAACCAACTTCACTATTCATATTTCCGGAGCACTCCAATATGGGGCTCTAATATTATGGGACCAACTAGACATTTCTCAAACAAATTCAAAATAATCATCAAATCGGTTACTGTAACAAACCAATAACAAATACGAGAAAAGATATTAAAAATAATATTACTCAAAAAAATACTTCTAATTGACAACATTTTTGGAAGCTAGTTACTTAACAAGAGGGTTAGGTACACATGTCGCATGCTCTCGACTGATGGAATAGCAGAATTGACTCTTAAGTATTTTATTACGCCATAACAGTCTCGTTTCTGCCTCAACTTTTACCTGGTAAAGTAGGCGGTAAATCACCGCGGTCTGCATTCTAAAATTGCCCCCGGCTGCCGGTTTGTGCGTGCCGACGTTGCCCTTGGTATCGAAACGTATCGGCCAGGTAAAACAACCTTTTTGCATGTTCTTTAACACTCTTAAGTTTTCACGTTCACGTCATTTAGGAAATTATAGCCTTAGGCCGTTGGTAAATTCATTTGTCATGTATACGTCACAGTGACGGTTGTGGAATTGGAATCACGGTGTCTGTATTATGGTTACCTATTGTATGTGAGGTGTGTGTTAACTATATTTGCAGCTTTGTAGTCAGCGATGTTTTTGAAAGAGGACAGATATAATATAATCATTTATTCAAGTAACATAGACTCATATACACAAATCAATGTACAGTAGTCACATTGTCATACTATATTTCATTCATAATTAAACATTTAAATTACAATAATAAAATTAAAATGCCGAGAAATAATTCATATAATAAAACTGCCTATACTTACATTAATTAGTTCCTACTGTGAACAGTGTGCAATGTGCAGGCTGATATAGTACGCTCCACAAAAATCTAAATAATAAGGTATACATGTACTATTATTTAGATTTCGGTGGTACGCTCTGACATCGTTACTTAGCATCAGGTTAAGTAGTGGTCAAATGTATCCATATTCCTAATAAAATATTTGAACTGCCCGTTGGTTTACCTTTTAAGCAGGGGTACCGGGTTCGATTCCCGTAACACAAGTTTTCTCCCCAAGGAAAGTTTGTGTTTCTGGCTCTGGTTGTCATAGGGTGTGATGTGATTGTTTCCAGCATCCACGACACAAGTAATCGAATGTAGTGTGGGTCTGTGAGCGTGGAAGCGTTCATTTATTCTTTAAAAAAATAACAGTGCGTAGTAAAGACACGATAGAAGTGAAAGTTTTGTATTACAGGGACACATTTTAATTAGTGTTGTGTTTACCCCCACCACTTTCGTCAAATTTATGCAGTATAGGCTAGCATTTGACCACTATCTCACCTGATGGAAAGTGATGTTGCGGCCGAAGATGTGACATGATTGCCTAGAATATACCTATTTACTCGAGACTTGAAGACTCCCAGATAATATCGTTCGGGGAACAAAGACCCAGGCAATGAGTGAACGCGAACATCAACTAGAGACTACTAGACTACAGACGAAGACATTGGCGTACAATTTGTGTTTGGTTCTTGAGATGTTTGTGCATCTTGTAAAAGGAACAGGAAACAACGAGGTCTTATACTCGTAGCAGTCTTGCTTTAAATGACATATTTGTACCGTCGAATGTCAAAATTATATAAGTCAGAATGCTATGAAAGGTTGTGGTAATTGCTGCTTATTTATAAAATAGCAGTAGTGTGAAACATTGCTGTATTTTTACCGACTTCCCAAAAAAGGAGGAGGTACTCAATTTGACTGTATTTTTTTTATGTGTGTGTTACCTCATAAAATCTCTCCGAGCGAGCCGATTTCGAAATTTTTTTTTTGTTTGAAAGATGTTGCTTTCTAATTGGTCCCATTTAAATTTGATCAAGATCTGATAAAGCGGTGAAGTCGGTTTTTTTTAGATTTGCTTGCGTTTAGTTATGGATTGTTATTTCACTCGAAACATTGCCCGTTTCGAGTGAAATTACAGGGCTTAAAGATATTTGACATCTAATATCTCAGGGTGACAAGGGCAGTGCATTGCCGCGCAGGAGTTCGAACTAGTATATAAGTTTAAAATTCTAGGTGACACTGCAATGCAATAGGCAAGCGTGACGCTCACTATTAGACGAGCGATATGCTCGTCTCGTCTCTCAAAGACAAAAAAAAAATCGCTTGTACTTGTGCGACACCAACGCCAGTCGGATTGTAACATTGACTCAAATTTTGAGCGTTGCACTTAATTTACGTAGTCCATGCACATAAATTTTAACAACATTGATTGCAGTACAATTATACGTTATACGTTGGCTATATCGGGTTCGATTCGCGGCGGGAACACAAGTTTTCTCCCCAAGGAAAATTTATGTTTCTGGTTCTGGTTGTGATTGTGTGTGTGATGTGATGTTTCCGGCACCCACGACACAAGTCATTGAACTTAGTGTGGGGCTGTGAGTGTGAAAGCATTTACGTTTATGTTTTATGTTTATGTTTATATATAGCTACAGTTGATATATGGTTATCGTACTAAATTGAGCGAATAACCACATATTTCAACCTCATACCGAGTCAGGGCACGCTGCTAGACCGCTTAGTCAGTCGCCATCGCCACATGGCTGATAATGTATGAATTCATCTAAAGGAAATCTGATGCAGCATTACTGGGAACACAACGCTATTTGCATCGATGGAGTTCTCGTAAACCATACAGATTAGGGGGCGTCCATAAATTACGTGAGGTGGTTAGGGGGGGAGGGGATCGAGCCGAACATCACCCAATCTCACGTGGGGGAGAGAGGGTATCTCAGCAAATATCGCGTATTTGTTTTTGCAAAAAACAGTTGCAAATAGCTAGAAAACTGGGTTTAATTAAGCAAAAAAACTTCTGAAATATGGCTAAATCATATCGTTAGTAGGGGTTACTCTTAAATAAAATTAATTTAATGAAATGTGTGTTAAATAAATTCAAAGCAATCAAGAACAGATTAACTTATTTACATTAAATATACGCATTTTTAAAAACCCACGTGAGATTAGGGTGGGGGGAGGGGTCGAGCAAAATCTCACGCGACATCTCACCAAGGGGAGAGAGGGGGTCGAAAAATCGCCAAAATCACCAAGCGTAATTAATGGATGCCCCCTTATCGGTTTACTCTTACTCTTAATGACAGTAGACGACATTGCCACGTTGCATCTTTCAGTCTGCTGTCGCAGTTCGCTAACACATTTCACCCATCTTTAAGTACGTCATTACCATCAGTTGAGATAGTACTCAAACGTTTGCTATTATTGAATAATAAAAATATAAAATAAAACCGGCTAAGTGCGAGTCGGACTCGCGCACGAAGGGTTCCGTACCATTATCTATAAAAAATCAAGTTTGTTGTATGGGAAATTTATTTTATTTTTAGTATTTGTTGTATATATAGCGGCAATATAAATACATCATCTGAGAAAATTTCAACTGTCTAGCTATCAACGTTCTTGACATACAGCCTGGTGACAGACGGACGGACGGACAGCGAAGTCTCAGTAATAGGGTCCCGTTTTTACCCTTTGGGTACGGAACCTTAAAAAGTACCTAATTTTTTGTTGGCTGTGCGAGAATGTGGCGCATAATGACTACGTCTGTCAGTGGTATTTAGCGTCTAAACCATACAAGCGAATTACTTCAAATTCATGGAGATTATCTTATCAGGTATATTCTAGGCGTTTGTCTGAACACTTGCTAAGCACATTTATGCTCAATCGTCGATCGTATCATCACTTACCATCAGATGAGCTAGTGGTCAAAAATTTGCCCATAGTTAATAAGAAAACAATATGTAAAGATATAACCCAAAGAAAAAATATCAAGTAAAATGTATGTTGGAAAAAAAAAATTATCACACCAAATTTACTGTTATTAGACTTATATTGTCCCGGGATCTATCTCAAGAATGGATATAGGATTTTTGAACCTGAAACTTGCATGTAATTTACCTTACATCGTCTTATCAGATAACAAATACATAAATAAAATAATAATTAGGAAAAAAGTTATAAGCAAATTAACTTCAAAAGGTTTTCTTTATTAGATAAAATTTTGTATTATAGGTATAGTTTAGGTAGTAGTTATAGTATTAGACTGTGAAGGTATCGCTCACTCATGTTTTTTTAATGTTTTGCAAGAATGTGTCGCTCAAATTTAGAACATGAGCAACATCAGCGGCGGCACGGCACCAAAGCATTCCTACCCATTCAAATTAATTTCATACCGATTGTATTTATATTATATTCTCAGACTAACTCGGTAAGCACATTGTTTCCAATTTAGCAGTAATCGTGTCATTGTGTGCGCTTACATTTAACACATTTCGAAGGCGTGACTGGCACCTGTTAAGTTTTACCGTTATTGCTGGAAATATAAACGATTATTTTCCTTTTTAACAAACTTCATAAAAGGTTTAGACTGTGTTTGTTACGCGATTATACGAAGACAGCCGGCGGATTTAGGTTTTTTTTTCATTGAATAGTTATCAATTTGGTCCCAAAATTGTTATGATCTGATCAAAAGATCCGGAGATAAAGCGGTGAAGTCGGTTATTTGGATCTTTGCTTGCGTTTAAATTATCGATATCAACTTTGATAATATAACTTGTACGTTTCACCGAATTATTAAAATCTTCTCCATCCAAACGTTGTCTGGAAGAGATCGCTTTTAGTGATGAGACCGTCGATTGTACACTCTAATTTAAGGTTAAAATTTTTTTGTAAGTGATTTATGTAAGGTGTGACAATAAAGCGTTATCTATCTATCTATCTAATATGTATACGTTTATACATAACATAAAATATATTTATATATATTTTATGTTACCCATAGCTGCCAGTGTGTTACTGCTGTTGACCAGCTCGGTCGCCACGGCCGGCCTCACGTGCCAGAAAAGTGCTGACCGAATTGCCCGCCACGCCAGCCTCAACGATATTATCCGCCGGGCTTTTACCAGTACCAACGTTCCAGCCATTCTTGAACCGAATGGTCTGATGCGTGACGATGTTAAAAGACCCGACAGCATGACTTTAATTCCATGGAAGATGGGACGGCCTAAAGGACGGGCTAAAGTGTCGACACAAGTTGCATCCCAAACTAAAGTGTGGGATGCAACTTGTGTCGACACTTTAGCTCCGTCACATCTTCCTGAAACACAGAATGGGGTTGGCGTCGCGGCAACTTCAGCAGAGCAGCGCAAACGGCGAATATATGGAAACCTCGGCATTGGTTACATATTTGAGACGTTTGGTGTTGAGACACTGGGCCCGTGGGGACCGGGAGCTCATTTTATTTTCAAAAATCTATCAGAGCGCCTCAATCAGTTGAGGCGATGAAAAAATGCTAACATTTATTTGGCTCAACGTATTAGCATTGCAATTCAGAGTTTTTCGGGTTTCGGGCTCATACATTATTTTCACGTGATCAAAATTCGTTGCAGTGGTTCCGGAAATTGCGTCTTACAAGCCACATGCTAACGCTCACAAATACCTAACTGTTATTTAATCTGTTGTTGTACTTCAACAAGCACTACAAGTCTAACATCGTTTTCTTGAAGTGTTTCCAATTCTAGTTTATGGTTTAATCTTCCGGTTCGTATATTTCTTGTATGCTTTACATCTTGATGTAACAAAATGCAAAATGTTCGTTCCGTGAATCATGACTTCATTTTCCTCGTTGTTCTTCAACCGTGACCCTGACGCTTAATTTTATTTAAGATAGTTAAAAAGATTACTGAGGTATATGGTGCCCGTGGGCTTAGTTGGGTACAGCAGCGGGTATCGGGTTCGATTCCCGGTGGAAACACAAGTTTTTTGAAGATTGTGTTTTTGGAATTGGTTGTGTGATTGTGTGTGATGTGAATGTTTCCGGCAGCCACTACACAAATAATTGAACTTAGTGTGCAAAGCACAATTTGTAGCCATTTCAAGTGAATCTAAACCATTTTTTAATCCACCTGAACACTCAAACAATATAATCAAAATCGTTCTAGCCGTTTATGAGGATTTCAGTCACATTCGTATAGAATAATTATATACAAATAAAACCGAACGAATCGTTGTTGCCACAGGGATATTCAAAGACCACAATAGCTTTTTTGCTAACGCTGCTTGAGAACTGACATTTTCGATTTACTTTAACAAGGTTCCATCCCATTCTCATCGCGCGCGGATTATATGTATTATTTTTGTTCATGTGTGCATTAAATTATTAAACAAAACTTCTCTTCTTCAAATTTCAGAGCGACTCTGTGAGCTACTTCTTCGAAGAGCTGGAGCGAATCGCGCGACCAGACTACGTCCCCTCCCACCAAGACATCCTCCACTGCCGGAAAGCCACGAAGGGCATATCGGAGTGCACCATCGATATAAACAACGTCCCTTTTGTGTTCGTGGACGTAGGCGGGCAGCGGACGCAGCGGCAGAAGTGGACGCAGTGCTTCGACTCTGTCACCTCAATACTGTTTCTGGTTTCATCCTCGGAGTTCGACCAGGTGTTGTCCGAAGACAGGTGAGTTCACTTTTTTAACCGACTACAAAAAAAGAGGTTCTCAATTCGACAGTAATTGTGTTACCTCAGAACTTTTTTCTAGGTGAACCGATTTTGATGATTCTTTTTTATTTAAAAGTGGTTCTTTCCTTGTGGTCCCATTTAAATTTGATCTAAATCTGACCAGTAGTATTTCAGTTATCCTCAATAACGCGTATTTAATTAATTTAATATAATCAAGGGTTTCATTTTTTGAATTTAATTATTTTTATAAGAATTAGCCACTATTTATGAGGTAAAGTTACTTGAAATAAAAGAAATTTTATTTAATTTTTCGAATGACACTTAAGTTTTTTTCTTATTATGACGTATCAATTACGTTTGGTACACCATTGGAATTACGATCTAGCCTTAAGACTATAAGTAATTTAATTTTGACCTAAACTGCTAAGTAGAGAAGTACACTAAGAATGTGTCCAATAACACTTTTCTTACTATCCCTATTATCGGGAGACACTTTGTTCTTGTGTTCTTTGTTAGCACTTACTATATTACAATGACACATCACTACACTAGCTCAAAAGGTTTAGTTCTTTTGAGTCTTCTCACTAAGTTTGTGTTGTTGAAGAGCTGGATTGCCTCAACATTCACATGGCGATGAAGTCTTTGTTCATGAGCTTCGGCGAGTCTTTTTATAACACTAGCGGGGATAGAATGGTATTCTTAATGAAACTTGTAAGATAATTATTAAGGAAAAAAACCCTAACAACACCTTCGTGGATTGAATTTAAATGTTATTTGATTTGTCATCAAAAAAAATTTTTTTTTCTCCGCTAAATTGACGACAATACAATAGTAAAATGGCGTCCTATCAAATAATTTAGGTAGAGTCAATCAACTACTTGATTATACGGACATTTTTATGCTCGATTGTCAAGCATTTTACCACTATCTAAAGTGAAAATGCAAGACATGACTAAATACCACAGTTAACAATATTATTAACAATATTCAAAACAGTAAAAAACAAACTATGCATGAAAAAATGGTTAGCTCAGATACTCAATCGCGAGCGAGTAATATTCTCACTATTGCATTCAGCATACTTCGTTGCATAAAAATACTCTACGAAGTTATACGAAGGCTAATGACGACATATAAGTAGATTAGTCTTCTTTAACGAGACGGTAATGACAGGTTTGCTGCAAAACTTGCCAATATGATGACAATCTACATTATGGTATGTTCCGCTCAGAGACTGAGCGATCACGGCTTTCACGACGACGCGACTTCTCACTTGCTGTATTAATGCTTTGGGATAACATCAGTCCTAGATTAAATTTGTATGGAATCAACTAAACAATAGTGTTTAGGTGGTAGGATATAGATCCTCTCAAACAATAAATAATCATACAAATAGATTATCGTATGACAGACTAATGCGGTAACATGCTCATAAAAAAGTAATAGACTTAAGTCGAATTGAAACCTACTCTTTTAATTAGGAATTTGGTTAAAACACAAGCAATAAGTATCCAGTCGAAACAAATAAACAATATTTTTTAAATCAAAGTCGTCGAAAAGGATATAAACATTTCTCGTCGTCTTTGTTATTCAAGTTAAAATCCGAAGAATCAAGAAAAAAATAAATTTAGACAGTCAAGTACTAAAAAAACCGTGTTAATTTACCTCTAGCCAGAGTTGCGGTGATATCATAAACTCTATAATTTAACTCTATAATTTAACTCTATTTTGATCAAAGACACCGGTACAAGATGCACGCGCAATTCACGCGTATATGCAGTGGTCTGTGAGCGTTGCGATCGTTGAGGACACCGAGGGGAACGTAGCTATAATGTGATTATTATACATGTGATTAGTGGTTAACTAGTGTTATTTGTGAGACTTTGTCAGCGTGTTTAAAATGTCATCCGTAATTTGTTTTTTGTATCCGATAGTCAAACGTTTGTCCAATGTTTCGTTATTTCAGCCAAAACGAATTCGAAGATTTTTACATATTTCTATGTATCAGAATGAAAAAATAAAAACGATCTGAAAGGCAATAAATAAAAAGATAACATATTATTTAGAACATGTACTTATGAGTTCCATTTTATTGAAGACCTTCAAACGCAAAATAAACGCCTCGTGGTCAAGTGTGATATAATACTGTCGCTTACCATCAGGTGAGATGGTGGTCAAAAGTTTGCCTATCTTAAATAAAAAAAAAGAAAATTGCATTTAATTCGAGTACAAACACATACAGACAGACAAAATTTGTTAATTCTAATGTTTTGTCTTCTGTTGCTCTAATAAAGACCCCCATATAAGTATTTACTTTAGATTTTTCGCGAAGTAACTTTAATATAATCTACGGTATTATATCTCATATATAAAAATGAATTGCTGTTCGTTAGTCTCGCTAAAACTCGAGAATGGCTGGACCGATTTGGCTAATTTTGATCTTGAAATATTTGTGGAAGTTCAGGGAAGGTTTAAAAGGTGAGAAAATATAAAGAAATTGCAATAAAATTTGTAAAAAGTAGTATTTTATTTTACCATACAAACTGTTCGTACCTGTCAAACAGGAGATGTTTCTCAATATTACAGACAATTGGCGGTATGAAGTTCGCCGGGTCGACTAGTTTCATAATAAAAACGTAAGATAATAAGACGTAGCTGTTAGCCGATTGCGCATTATGTAATGACTAATGAAGTAATGACCACGTTATGTGTTCGCACGTCACGCGAATAAGAAAGTGATGGCGCCTGTACGTCCCGGATCTTTACAATATAACTGGGCTACTGTCACAGTTATTGTTTTTTTACGTTTATTTAAAATACACGGTATAGGCAAACGTTTCACTTGATGATGAATGACTATGTGACGACCGTGTACCGACACTACTCCTATCTGCATCATATCCATCCAAAGGTTGTCTGGAAGAGATCGCTTTAAGCGATAAGACCACCCATTGTAGCCTTTCATGTAAAATTGTATTTTTATGTACCAATTCTTTTAAGGTGTCAATAAAGAGTAATTGTATTGTATTGTACGTGGTCGAAGATGAGCACAGTTGCCTTAAAGATGCGTCTTTTTTATGCTCGATAGGCTAGCATTTGACCACTATCTCTATGAGTTCCACTTCTTCACAGTATGGATGAATAAGGTAGAAGCGAAACGCTTCGAGCGAAATATAGATTTGTCAACCATAAATGGATGACGTTTGCCAGTTTATCTTGTTAGATGGTAAAACGGGCATGGGGGAATGAACTTGTGTAATTACTGCGCACATTCATCAAAATGTAAACGATAGAGTACCGATTTCCCTGTCTTTGTTCCCCGAATAGAACAATCTGTGTGCCTTCTAGTCTAGAGTGTATAGGTGTCTTCTAGGCAAGCATGTTACATCTTCGGACGCACCTTCACTTTCCATCAGGTGAAGTACTGTTTAAATGCTTGATTATTTAATAGATATTTATTATTTCATGTACCTAGCTGTTAGTTTTCCAATAAAAATAAAATAAAATTATATATAATGTACATAAAATACAAAAAAAAAACTGACCCGGACAAGGAGTTCCATTCCTTTAGTAGTACACTTCTTGCTTAACTTTAACTTTTTTTTCTTGCAGCAAATCTACGGGCCAATTGCCTATATTTCCTTAAACTAAACTAAAACTATATACAGCAAAGAACTAAGTTACCTACAAGACATCGAGATTATAGTTAAACTTACTTTAACTGTCCTTCAGTATGTTTTGTATAATCTCTGTAGACGCTGCTTCCAGCGCCCAGCCCAGGCAGACTGGAAAATCCAGAAGGCCAGATACCCACCACGGCAACAGAGTGGAAGGACTACTATTGAATCTCTGTAGTTCTAATTTTTTTATGGTAATTGACGAAATTACGTCACTTGCCTTGCCTGATAGTAAGCATCACGCTTGTCAGTGCCATCAAGAGTTTTGAACTTAAGTCAAAATCTTGCTCAGCAAAGCACTGCGTTCGTGACCATGACAAATTAAAAAAAAAACAAACGTACTCACAGCCCCACACTAAGTTCAAAGACTTGTATCGTGGGTGCCGGAAACATTCACATCACACATACATTACACCCAGAACCAGAAGCACAAATATCCCTAGGGTAGGAATTTTTGCTGCTGTCTGGACCGAACCCAGGACTCACGGCGCAGAGGGCGGAGACCTGGCCACTGCGGCAACTGGGTCGTCGTGATGTTAAATCTCTTAAAGCCCTGTAATTTCAGTTTTGAAGCGTTCTATATCTATAAACTTATGGTCTAAGTCTCTATATCTATAAACTCATGATTGGTAGAGTGCAAGCACTCAGGTATTGGAAATTTCTCCCGTGTCGTATATTGCCGTATGTGGGCACGACCGGACCACATGCCCGTCACGTATCTTGGCGCTAATTGGATAAAACTGCATTATAGAATTAATTATACGACATTTATCTATGGGCAAGCGCAAATGTATTAGCGAAATTGTGATGTACAATCCTTGCGTCGCCGCGTCGTGTTATTAACCTTACTAGCCGTGCCCCGCGGCTTCGCCCGCTGTTATCAAGCTAAAAAGTAGCCTATGTGTTAATCCTAGGTATAATCTATGTACATTCCAAATTTCATTCAAATCCGTTTAGCCGTTAAAGCGTGAAGAGGGAACAAACATACTTACACACTTACAAACAAACTTTCGGATTTATAATATTAGTAGGATTCTTTGTTTTTTCGACCAACTTCAAAAAAGGAGGATCTCAATTCGAGAAAAACATATAGTTTTTTGTATGTATATATTTTTTTTCATACTTACATGTATGTTACGCAATATCTCCGCCAATTATGAATCGATTTTGATGTTTTTTTTGTTTGGTAGAGTATACTTCACAGGTGGTTTCCATATAAATTTTATTGAAATCGGACAAGCCAAAACCGAAATATAAGCGATGACGTCGGTTTATTTAAGCTTTGCTTGCGTTTAATTATTCAAAATATGGCGTTTGTTTCTCTCCAAATTGATAATTTTTTAACATTTCTTTAGTGACACTCGTAAGATAAAGGCAAATCGTTGGAAGTTAAAATAATCAGCCCAAGCGTCTCTAGATCGCCACAAAGGAACAAACACACATATAGGCCGATAAACACATTACCCTTTGCATCGCGCAGTCGGGTATTAATCAGGGATGTTATGGATATATAATTTCGGATCCGGATATGGATATTGGTAAAATATAATATCGGTTTCGGTTATGGTTATGGATATTAAATTATTTCGGATTATCCGATAGTTTCGGTTACGGATATTATTTTTTAAGGAACTGTAAAATGAAATACAAATAAGATTATATTCGACTTTAATTGTACCTTGTAGGTTAGCGGGAGAGGTGTCGCATTCCAGCGGAGTGCACAGTTAATTCTTACGAGTGTAGTATTTAGTTAGACTCCGCCCTATCCGAAACTATCCAAAACTTTTATTTCGGATTCGGTTATGGTTACGGATATTTTTTTATTTCGGATATCCGATAGTTTCGTTTACGGATATGGATATCCATAACAACACTAGTATTAATACACATTTTGCTTACATTTTACGCCTACGAGAACGTGAACTACATCATAAACGTTAAAAAAGCATTGCAAATTATATTACATGTTTAATCTGTTTATACACCAACCGCAAGGGCTGAGGTTTACCAGTAAAAAGTTTGTTTATATTACCTTTTATTATATAAATAAACATTCGGACGTTTTGATTTCGATGTTAATGTTTTGAATAATAAATATAAGTGAACGTCTGGTTGAGACGACGATGCGACGCGTGATCGAAATGCTGGTACTTATTGGCTCAACGTATTAGCATTGCAATTCAGAGAGGCAATGCCGATGGCATTATGGGAACGCTACCCACTGGTCACAAGCCAACTGCTAGAGCACTTGATCTACTTAGAAGTTAGATGCCTTGTAGGTAACTTAAGTCATATAGATAGATAGATAGATAGATAGATAGATATATTCTTTATTGAACACCTTAAAATAACAAAGAACACAAATAGGAATGACAGTATAAAATTATATAAGTGTAACAATAGGCGGTCTTAGAGATCTCTTCCAGACATAGTTTACTTTTAGGACATTTAGACAATTGGCCCGTAGATAGCAGCGGTTTGTTACTGATAGACGACAATATATTTTAACCGACTTTACAAAAAAGGAGGAGGTTCTCAATTCGACTGTATTATTTTTTAATGAGTGTTACCTAATAACTTTTCTAGGTGAACCGATTTTGATGATTCTGTTTTTATTTGAAAGCTGGCGCAATTTGATCAAGATCAAGTAGTTTTAAAGTTATCCTCAATAATGCGTATTTAGTTCATTTAATTTGATCAAGGGCTCCGGAGATAATAGCGATGATGTCGGTTTTTTTTAAGTTTGCGTTTAAATTAGCCGTTTTGGAGATGTAAATAGGGAGATTCGTTTTTCACACAAATAAGCTATCACTCAAAACGCATCGTCGTCGTGGGTAAAGATAAAAACAATGAAGCGCCTACTTCCTTAAAATAACACGTTAATATTGTTTTTCTATTTAGACGGAACTGTAAAGCAAATTGTACTCCATTTGCAACAGAGGCGATTCGTACGAACATCTTTAAGAGTGATGAGGGACTTAAGCAACTTTTATCGGGCCGTCATCGCCACCATCATGCTTCTCGCAAGATCCATCTACATCACCCATCACACTGGAACAACTATGCTAGTTTCCCAGGGATATGCCAGTTTCCCAGGGCTATGCCAGTTTCCGTTATGTAAAGGTGTTGGGATGGCTCGGGTGAGAGCTGGCAGGGGGAGATGCACAATACGCCCCAAAGCGGGACGTTAGTGCAGCCCCCCGATTACCTATCTTTGTTGCAAACGGTTTCAATACTAAATTGACAAAACTCCTAAGAAATAAGGTTCATTTTTGCTTAATTTTAATTGAAACCGCGTGCAAAAAAGATACGTAATAGGCGGTCTGGACTTATACCACTCAGAATTAGAATCAGAACTCCGTCTATTTATCAACGGTCCACATTTTCCCTATATTTGCGTTTTCGCTGAATATGTTCTTTCACGGAAAACGGCGATAACGCCAAAGATAAACATAATCAAGCTATCAATCTATGCCTCCCACGTTGTAACCACCATTTATTAATAAAGATTGTAATCTTTGAAGGTCAAACTGTGTTTTCTAACTCCAAACCTTAATTTAAAAGTCAAATTCCAATTATTGACAAGCTTTTATTAGCTATACTTGTAACTACCAAATATTGTAGTAACATTTTAGAAGTCTATTTTAATTATCGAGATACAACTTATCTTATGACAAAACTATGATTTGGTGATTTGAAGCTGCTTTGATGATTGAGCCAGGAGATGAATAGAATAGAATTCATTTATTGTCGTACAGAAAAATAACATCATATAAGAATGTTATATAACAGTTCATGGACTCGTTAAACATGCTCATCCATTGTGGAGAAAAATTCACTAAACATACCGAACAATTTTATAGAATACACAACTTTTTTTTGCGTAATGTATGTCTTTCTCACACCAGACTCAATAATTATTCTAGAACAGGTAAAACAATGGTAATAAATGGATGGATAGTGAATTCCACTATCCATCCACTTCAGTGGCTCCTAGCGAACCCGTCGAGTTTTACAGTTGATTTGACATTTGCTTTGTCACGAGACAAAGCTCACTAAACTTGGTCAAGTTTTAGGCATGACAAAAGTAAACATTTATTAACAATACAGTACAATTAGTTAATTTATAACATTTATTGCGTGATAAAAGGGGTTTTATAAGTTTGTAGTGTGTCTGTAGTATCGTACTACGATATATACGATAATCGGTTCTCCTAAACTGCTGCAACGATTTTTAGTTTTTTTTGTTTGAAAGGTGACTCGATCTAGAGTCTTCTCAGCTATGTTTGATGAAAATCGTATTATTTGTCTCTATCGAACTGTTCTCAAGTAATGATATTTCATATATACGGAAATTGCTGCCTCACAATTCTTTTTTTTTACATTATCGTGTGGCGGGTTTTTTTGTTTTTATTCAGGATAGGCAAGCTTTAGTTAAAACATAAAAACATTAGTTTATATTCAACATTTTCCTCGGAACATGTGTTATTTAGACTCTACAGTTCATAGAAACATAGTTAATTTCGTTTGATTTAGCCTCGAGATTCTGAGAAATCGTTTTGTTTTTGAAACACAGGGAAAGTACGAGAATAACTCATCAATTTCAAATAGGAAGAGGTTCTCATTCGTAGTAAAATATTGATATTCATTTGTATACTAATGATTCCGGCATAGAGACATGAACAATTTTTTTTTATTTTATTACTATTATTTTTATTTTTTATGTTTAACAGTGGACGGAAGAGACTGTATCCCACGACACAGGACTTTTCCTAGTGTGGGATCCTGGGCTCCCCTACACAATAATAACATTGTTGTTATTGTATGTGTTAATACCAATAAGTTCAAGAAATAAATTATTATTATTATTATTATTATTATTATTATTTGTATTTTATACTAACTGACTCGGCGAACTTCGTACCTCCAATAAAAGTCTAAACTTATCTTTATAAATAAAACAAATTCACAACCTTTAAAGGTCGTTTTCTCCTTGGCATGGTAAAAATATTTCCGCGTATTTCACGTACATATTATTATATCACATTTGTCTGTGGTCAAACATTTATAGTGCAGAAATTAATTTTGTGTCTCATCTTACAGGTACGAACAGTTTGTATGAGAAAATCAAATAGTTGTTTTTACTGCACCAGACGACCCAGTTGGCGCAATGGACAGGTGCCCGCCCTCTGCGCCGTGGGTTCTGGGTTCGATTCCCGGCAGGAGCACAAATTCCTTCCCAAGGGATATTTGTGCTTCTGGTTCTGGGTGTAATGTGTGTGTGATGTGAATGTTTTCGGCACCCACGATACAAGTCTTTGAACTTAGTGTGGGGCTATGAGTGTGAATGCGTTTGTTGTTTTGTTACTGCATTCCTTGCAATTTCTTTTTATTTTCACACTTTTTAAACCTTCCTTGGACTTGTACAAATATTTCAAAACCGAAATTAGGCAAATCAGTTGAGCCGTTCTCGAGTTTATGTGAGACTAACAAACGTCAATTGATTTTCATAAATATAGTTGGTGTATTTTACTTTCGAATTGGTCCCATAACGATTAGCTGGGTTTCGTCAAGCAATTTCAATGAACTAATTTGAACTGCTTGAGGAAACCTGGACAAAATTGTTGACAGAACCGTACGAATAGAATAGAGATGTGTTTATTTGTAGCAATCACTTAATACAAATAACTGTACAATTTAACGTAACGATTAACACGGGTTGCTACAAAAGGGATACGACTCAGCGTAAATGTCAAATGTCATACATATATGGTTGACATACCTCCGGTACTGCTTTCGAGTGGAACTTATTACCCGCGTCTTTGTTCCCCGAACGGTATAATCTGGGTGTGAAGACACCTTCAAGAGTGTATAGGTATCTTCTAGGCAAGCATGCTACATCTTTGGCCGCATCTTTTCGTAAGGTGAGATAGTGGTCAATAAAGCGCATGCAGTTGGTAATTTTATCATCAGTCTAGATATCAGAATCTCAGGGATAAGAAGAAGCCTATGTTCTTTCCCAAGCTCTAGACTATCTGTGTACCAAATTTTATTGAAGTCGGTTCAGTAGTTTTAGCGCGATAGATAGATAGACAGAGTTACTTTCGCATTTAAAATATTATTAGTAAGGCTCAAATAAAGCATAAGTGTTAATTTAATATACCCTAACAAATTGTTTCAACATTTAAACGAAAATTACAACCCGTCTTCTCTCCTTTCCAGAAAAACGAACCGCCTTGAAGAGGCTCTCAATATCTTCGACACAATCGTCAACAACGTGAACTTCAAAGGCATCTCCATCATCTTGTTCCTCAACAAGTCCGACTTGCTCGCGAAAAAGGTCGCGAGTCCAGAAACGGACATACGCTGGTACTACCCTCAGTTCACTGGCGATCCTCACAACTTGCGCGACGTACAAATGTTCCTTCTGAACATGTTCGCGAACGTCCGCAGGGAACCCAAAACAACACTGTACCACCATTTCACGACTGCCATAGACACGAAGAACATAGAAGTCGTATTCAATTCCGTGAAAGACACGATCCTCAATCGCAACTTGGAATCTCTTATGCTCCAGTGACGGACAAAGGGCCGGACTGTTGAAAATGTGATAAAATTTTGGCAATATATTGAAGTTGCGCAGAATGTTTCCATACTTTTATGTTAAGTGGATGACAAAAGACAGGGGGAATAGTTGGGCCTCGAATACGGCCTATTGTAGTGATACGGGATGTTGCACAGTTAATAACCAGTAGGAAAGCTTCAGAGGTTTCGTGGTGTCAAAATGAGAATGATATCTGACAAAACACAACTTTAACTTCCAATTAAAGTATTCTTAAAATATCTCTTAAACTGGTTTGGTCTTATAAATTTTGCTATTATATTATTTTGGAGTTCATTGGCTTGAAAATTAAATTGGAAACAAAATGCTAGTAATGCGTTAGTCGCGATCGTGGAATAGTTTTCTGTAGTTTTCCCACTGCTTATTACACTGTGATATTTATTTATTTACCAAATCGTGTAGTTATTTGGTGAAAGTCTAGCACTTGTACCTTTTCTTATGTATACATATTTATATAACTAATAATGCACGTGACGACCACTTTTGTACAGCTCGAGTAAATCATTACCAGTAAGGCTTGTATTGATTTTTACTCAATGTTAGACTAGAAATGTTAGAATATGCAATTGGTTAGGTTATTTATTGGAATCAACTGCACGTTGATTTGTTGATTGGTCCTTACTGCAGTGCCAAGTTGAGACTAGATGAATTGTTGCGTACTGTCGAGGTATGTTATGGTCCAAATTACGCATGAACGGAATCTCGACGGTACTTTTGGCCGAAGGAACGTTTCGACGAAATGTAAAAAATAATTCCTTTTCAATCTCATTTATGAATTATAACTTAGAATGCTTAATAACAATAGTAATATTGTTATTATATTGATATACGAAATTGTCGATAAAAATTCTCTTTGTCGATAAAATATGTTATGATAAAATGCTTGCGGATGAAAAATTTCGTCGTTCTATCCGTCGGAAAGTAGTAATTTCGTCGAAATGTAACCTCGGCCGATTGAAATGTTTAAAATATTGAATCGTTATCAATTAGATGTAGTCACAAAAATGCTCTTATAGGGTGCCACGATGGAAAAACTTGTGTACCTTCTTATTGGGAAGGTTTTTTATACTAAATCCCCTGTGGGAGTAAAAATGTACATAAAATTGATAGCTGTGATGAAATTTGTATAAAAGTATTTGGCTGTAAACAGCAACGAAAACTTAACCTTATTCCATTCTGCGTAAAGTTTTAATTTGAATGCGTGATATGTTTATTTATCACAAACTTGCGGCTCAATGTTTATAGTGATTGATTTTGGTACTGTCTGTCCTGCAGCGATTGTCTCTAGGGGTTGATTGAGAGAAAATACTGAATTTAGTTATTGCATGTATAATTATTTGTAGATTTTTTTTTTACTATTTTCTCACTAAATGTGATCGATTTTTATTAAACAAAATATCTTATACAACGTAAAATTAATCATAATACTAAATATAATCTAAATTACTTATTATCAAATGATTTTTTTTTATTTAAAAAAACACTAAGCTTCTACGGGCTAATTAAAGTTATACATTTATACAGCAAAAGAGCTCGCTACAAACCACCGAGCTTATATGTAACTCAAGTACTCAATCCCACCAGTGGGTAGAGTTCCCATAATGCCGGCGGCATTGCCTCTCTGAATTGCAATTAAGTACGTTGAGCCAATTAAGTGCCAGCATTTATATCACGCGTCGCCTCAACCAGGCGCTCTGATATGTTCTATAAATTTCCAAAACGTTAATAGTTCGTGAACGTGCATGAGTGTAGGCAAATCACATAACGTCAAAAAACGTGATTTTCATTTCAAAACTTCAATAGTAAAGTTTCTACCACTATAGGGCATGAGCATGACTTGACTATGATTGGACTATGACTCTTTTACTTAACTTTGACCTGGTTACTAGTACTAGTTACCAGGTATCATGAATGAACTAGATCATTTGAATTTTTTTTTACTTGAATGCTTGCTGGCTTAATAAAAACAGAATGCGGAGCGAAAATAAAAAAAAAATGTGTGTATGCATATGTCGTATTAATATCACCTGTCCTTCATTGAGGATAGGTATTTGAATAATGCAGTAGAATATCTTATATATAAATATCAAGTATCACGGTGTTTATTATCGAACTCCTCCGAAACGGCTCGACCGATTTTAATGTTAGCGCAGTGACGACCCAGTTGGCGCAGTGGACAGGTGTCCGTTCTCTGCGCCGTGGGTCCTGGGTTCGATTCCCGGCAGGAGCACAAAATTCCTTCCCAAGGGATATTTGTGCTTCTGGTTCTGGGTGTGTTATGTGAATGTTTTCGGCACCCACGATACAAGTATTTGAAATTAGTGTGAGGCTGTGAGTGTGAATGCGTTTGGTTAATGTTTTTTTTATTATATTTGGTAGGTATGAGGCATTTTTTATCGCGATTTTAGTATCTTTGTATGAACAATATCCAAAAAGTTTTTAGTATTGCATTAAAGTACTAGGCGACCATAAACGTGAAAGAGGTAAATACTTTTTCTAAACGTGGCATTGCAACGTCGGGTACAACTAGTTAAATCATAATATTATTCTGTCATACACATCGAGCGAGTGTTGTGTTCCCACGCTCGAGTTATTTCTTTCCAAGTTATATAAACCTATAATTTCAATCGAACTACTTGTCTCTTGTTATTAAGCTTGAAAAATATAAATATTTAAGCATTTTCAAGACCGAGCTATTATTGAGCTGTTCGGCATAAAATATGGAAATCAAAATATATATTTAGTTTTTAAAGTCTTTCATCAGTGTATTGATTGATCATTGGTTTGGCTTAAGAACAAAAAACGTTCTGAAATTTTCTTCCGTCACAATAATTATATTTACATTATTAGAAAGAAGGAAATGATAATATTTTAATTAAAGTTATTGTTGCGAAATGGTTCCAACTCAGCGTAATGCTGGTCATACAACGCTGGACTTCAGTTGGAACCAGTAAGTGATACCACGGCTCATGGAACTAAGCGTGCCAAATAGATACCGACTACATTTTGAACCAACTTAGATTAGAAGATCTCAAGTCGTTTGTTTTTTTTAGATGCCCGTGATTACTATTGCAGAAAGCTTTGTGCGGAAATCATTTTTGACCGACTTCAAGAAAAAAGAGGAGGTTCTCAATTCGACTGTATTTTTTTTATGCGTGTTACCTCATATCTTCTTTCGTTGTGCGCCGATTTTGATGATTTTTATTTGAAAGCTGGTACTTATTTTGTGGTCCCATTTAAATTTGATCAAGATCCGAACACTAGTTTTTGAGTTATCGTCAATAATGCGTGTTTAATACATTAAATCTGATCAAGGTTCCGAAGATAAAGCAGTGAAGTCGGTTTTTTAAGCTTTGCTTGCGTTTAATTATCTCGTGTGTTATCTGTTGGTATTAGTATGACCAATTAGCGGTTAAGCTCGGTGGCTCTCAGTACGCTCTTTTGCTATATTGTATATATTTGAGTTCGACATAATTTAGTCAATTGACCCGTAGAAATAAAACGCTACCACATCCTCTAAGTTCAATGACTTGTGTCGTGGGTGCCGGAGAAACACAAATTTCCCTTGGGGAGAAAACTTGTGCTCCCGCCGGGAATCGAACCCGATACGCCTGCTTAGAAGACAGACGCGCACCTACCTAAGCCTAAATCTAAATTTAAAATACAACAATCGCTATTGGCTGTTTTAGTCTCTTTTAAGATAATGGGAACAACTCATAAATATGAACAAAATTGGTATAATCCGCGTCAATAAAGAAACTACCTGAAAGTGACGAAAGCAAACATTGCGTCTCTCTCCCACAAGTGATTAACGGCGCAGTGAGAGTGAAACAGCATGTTATCAAGTTAATGAACTGTCATTATAATTCCTAAAACAGTATTTTCTCTCCACCGCCATTTCTTTTACAATGAATTCCGTCCCTTGGCACAAATTTAAGCAAAGACGTGTAATCTCAGACTTCTGTCTCTTTTATAAGTACAACATTTTTGTTTTATATTTTACAAATTGTATTAGCGCTAATGCTATGCTAAATAATTAGCTAGTTATTTTAATTTTGTTGTGAATAAGAAATTGTCGTATTCAATGAAATTAACTGAAAAAATTATGAACATAGTACTTGGATCTGTTTGGATTAATACAATTAGTTTGACGATGGATATAACAAACCACTTATGACTGCTAAATACTGCTAAATAAAATGTACTTGAAGAAAATAGAAGTTGATCACCCACTTTATTACGACTGCTAAATACTGCTAAATAAAACGTTATTTAAGTAATAGTGAAAGAAAGATGATTGGTCACTTTAATGACGGTTAAATTAATATTGAATGCTAAAATAAACATAATAGTAGATTATATAACAAGATATCATATATATGATTTGATTGTCTACTTTACAATGAATTAAATAAAAACATTACTGAAGGCAACAGGAGAGAGATAATTACCCGCTTCACAATTACTGCTATATAAAACATAATTGAACGAACAGGAATAGAAACATGATGGCTCTCTTTACGGTGACTGCTTAACAAAAACACAATTGAAGACAACAGAAGAAAGATAATCATCCACTTCGTTATGACTGCTAAATAAAACGCAATTGAAAAAGCATGAAAAGAAAGATGATCGCCCACTTCACAATGACTGCTAAACAGAAACATAATTGAAGGCAACAGAAGAACCCACTTCGTTATGACTGATAAATAAAACCTAACTAAAGGCAACAACAGCCTATATATAGAAACAAAATTGAAGAAAGGGAGATATCGGTTCGAGGTTAGTCAAAATGAGTTGGATAAAGGAGGTAGTGTCACTCTAATGGATATGTATGACTTATAATAAGAATAGCTCCGCTCCGCTGTTTTACCCTCGTAGGTCCCGGATCCGCGGGAATGCCGGGATTAAAAGTAGCCTATGTGTTAATCCAGGGTGTCAGCTACCTCCATAATAAATTTCATTAAAATTGGTACAGCCGTTTGTACGTGAAGAAGTAACAAACACTCACAACCTTAATAATATTTGTGTGATTAAAAATGCCTTTAAAAAACTCTCTTGAAAATGAAATTGATTGTTATATTCTATTATAGATTAGATATATTATTATGAATAAACAACGAAAGTCCACCCATATTAATACATTCATCAGCTATTCGAATATTATCTTAATTTCTTTACAGCTACGGTTCAAGTTAGTTTCTATAATTCAGCTATAATTTTTAATGATAATTTCTTATTCACAACTACTATGTTTACAAATGTGTATGCGAATCGATCTGATTTTTGTGAATAAGTGATTTTACGCATAATCAGTGTACATAATAAGTACTCATCTAGTATAAGTTTCATAAGCTATAGATTATTTATTCGAAAGAACCCGCTATCATATTTTTTTTACTGTAATAAAATAGAAATGTATTTATTTATGTAACTGTAAAATATATTGGTCTGTTGAGGCTATATTGTACATACCTCGTAATTTTATTTTAGCATGTACAGTGGTTCTTAGTATTATTTAGATTATTTTTTCATTGTTTGTAGGTGAGTGCGGTCAAATTTTTTTCTTTCGGTGATAAATTTTGCATTTAGTAGTGCCATTGCGTGATGCATAGTATTCATCCATATACAGTAAATCACAAAAAAATCCTCAATTTTTTTTTCTTCGTTTAAGTTGGGCTTCGCAAAGACCTTGTTTCCGCTGTTTATACCTGAAAATGTTAACTGCGCTACTTCGCTTAAACTTTAAACAGGCAAATTTCTGTATAGACTACAAAAATGTACATCTCCTCAAATAACAGTATATATGAACGTGTTCGTGAAGATATACTTTAGAAGCTTCATCAGGTAAAGCATAGCCTCGACTAGATTGAGGTGTTATAATTGTGGAAATCTCAATTTTTTATAGCACACGTCCGTTCTATACCACGACCTCACGGAATGTGATTTTATTGGCTAACAATTTCAATTATAACAACGACATACAAACTCCTTTAACGAGTAACATAGAAGAGTTTTGAGGAGGGATATCTTATTGTAGAAGATCTATATAACATTTTAAAATTTCCTATCATTTACAAGTCAAGGTTTTGTAAGAAAATTATCAAGTCGTTGATTTTAGCACTTACAATAAATACTTTTAGCGGTCACACTCGTCGAAAGTCGGTCAGATCTATAATATTAGACCTTATTTTTATTGCAATAAGTGTTGGTTTTGTACTCCGAATGACTTATAAGTTGTGGCACTTACATACACATTATCACTTTTGTACTCCCAAAAATAATGTCATAATATCCTGTAGCACTACTTCACTAGGCTTTCTTTTTTTAAGCTTTTTTAGCAATCATTTTCAGATATAATTAACCCTATAAACATTTTGTATGTTACAATGTATTTGATTCTCAAAAACTTTGCTCAAACTTAACCCTATTTTTTAACTCTAACGTCATTTTTATTTGTAAAATTACCTATGCATTGAAGATTTAATATTGACCAAACGTTAGACTTGCGTATATCAAAAACAAGAACTCGACTTGACAACCAATCTTCTATCCTCAGCAAATTTATATGTATATTTATATATGTATCAGTTAGCTCTATAGTGAAAGAGAAAATATTATTTTACATAGATAAGAACATAATGTATAAGTAATTGGAATCAAAATGCCTTCATATAAACCTTGTGCCCTAAAACAGCCATAATAATATACCTACCTATATACAATAATACAATGTTATATGTATATAAATAGCCATTTGATCGAGCATATCTTAAGTAGCTTTTGATACAAAAATATAATGGAACATGCTATTTTTTCATCGTGTTAGAATATAAACAATACATAGAGATTCACATATAACCCGGTCCCAATATCTGTGCACCTGACCTCGTGACGTCATATCGGCGGTCTGGGTACGGTGTGAAAAAAAGTTTTTTCGAGAAATGTGGAGGTAAAAAAAAATTACCAACCTTTTCAAATCACAGAGGTGAGGAGGTGAGGGAGAGGTGACAGGGGAAGCGGGAGAGGCGCCGTATTCCAGCGAAATGCACAGATATTGTGACCGGGTTGTACATGTTTGTACAATAAGAAAATCATTTAGGTCGAGGGTAGAAACGGCTTCAATAAAAAGTATATTATTGTTATATCTATAAAATGAGCTGAATATATTTGCAAGTTGTCTAATAAGTCGTAAGTTTATAGTTAAAGCAAATAGTGCACAATATCGCTTGTTTTAGCGTTTTTTATCAATATATTATCGGAGTTTCTGACCAAGACTATAATATATTGGAAAATTGGAATTGTAATCAATCGCGAATCTAATAACGTCTTTATTTTTATCAATAAAATTGAAGTACTATGATACCAGTTTATTTTCCTATGGCAGGGGTCGGCAACCTTTTGAGTCGGAAGAGCCAATAATTACAATTTACAAAATTTCAAAGTTTTATAGAGCCACAATTTTTTTTCTTCCCAAAAATAATTCTTAAAGGCAATGTAATACCGAAAACGATATGCACGCGTTATACCTACCTAATCATCCCATAATTTACTCGTTTCAACTAAATAAATGTACTTTTGGAGGCTTGTTAATGGCTCGATAGAAATGGTGCCTAATCCTTGTTAATCTATTCAGAACGATTTTTCAAATTTTTTTTTTAATAAATAATATTTGCGTATGGAACTAGAGAGCCGAAGCTTCATATCCAAAGAGCCGCATGTGGCTCGCGAGCCGCTGGTTGCCGACCCCTGTCCTATGGTAAAAAAAACAGTTAAAAACGTATTACTCCATGATCAGATTACTCCATGAAAAGACTATGAACAACCATCAACCTAACTGGGTAAATTATGTCCGCTTGTAAGTGTCCACGTAAGAGGCGACAAAACTAAATATAAGCGACAATTCCGACTAGCTTAAAACTTCATAAGATGAAAATGTGCGACCGTAGTCAGTCTAAGCTATGTACGCTGATAAATTGTTGCAAACAAAAGTGAGCTATGTCGTAATAAAGATAAGACATAAATTGTTTTAGTTTGTTTATTGTCATATGGATGCATCCATGTTTGTATGCGTTAATCGGTATACTTATTTCGTGAAGTTTGCGTTAGATTTGTTTGTAGGTCGATGGTAATAACTTTTTTCTAACTGATGACAAGCACGCACAATTTTACAAGTTTGTGTTACAACTAATTTAACGGTTTGTACTCAAATTGATTGACAAAAATATTGATCGTCTTGTTATGATAATATATAAATGAACATAATAATGTATAGTATATGTAAGAAATATGCATCATGTTGGCCTATATGGGATTTAGCACGGCTTTCGAGCTATTAAGTTACAGGTTGAGTATTTTGTAAAATGGGCTTTGTTGCTCAAACCAAAAGGTTGAGGTTAATAAAATTCCTCAAAAACTATTCTAAAGATCCCAGTTTTCAAAACTCACCTGTATAAGTGTTTACACAATATAGAAGTGGCTTCATCTAAATGATTAAGAGATATATAAACTTATTATATAGGTATTATTATATAAAATAGTTTTCGAATTAGACATAGAAAGAACAGTCCAAAAAAACGACCCCGACTATTTTGAATTATTTGAAAATAATCATGTACGTTTACGATTATACATATTTTTTGTTTATATAGATTATTCTATATTTATCAGTTTCTAGTTGTGACGCGTTGACCATAGACTATCTTCTATGTTGTGTAAAGTACTAGTTGTAATTAAAACGTGTAATGTAACGAATTTCTTACGTCACGAGTCATTTTACACTCTTATATAACGAGTAGAGAGTGGACAATATATTTTGGAACAACTATATATATTTTATAAACAACAATAACATAATATATTGTACAGTGTAATAAATTATCCTGCATGTATAATTTTGGTATTTTATTATGGAGCACCTTACTACTAGGACTATCTTGGCAGTATTTTTACATGCTTTATATTAGCTTCACTTGTATGTTTGTAACCGACTCCGATGGGAGCGATTTTGACCTACTTTAAACGGTCAGATTTCATTCAAACTTTGTAGATTTATCGAGGACCGATGACAATACACTAATTTGATAAGATTATTCCATTATTCAATTTGCAAAAAAAAGTAGAAAATAAATAATAGTAAAATAAAAACTAAAAAACACGCTTTACTCGTATATAGAAAACCAAACTAATAAATAGAAAATAAATTTAAATATATTTGAATTGAGAATAGTGTAATTTTTTTAAATAAATATTAATTAATAATAGTGTAAATAAGAAAAAATATGTTTAAAAAAAGCGTGGTGTGCTTTTTAAGATATTATCGAAATGATAATCCTTATCATATCTGTCAATGAAATATTTATAACTATTGACACCATGCAACCCACGCTTTTTTGTAAATAAAATATTTTTCCTTATTTACACTATTATTAATTTTTATTTATTTAAAAAAATTACACTATTCTTAATTCAAATTTGTTTAAATTTATTTTCTATTTTTTAATTTAGTTTTCTATATAAAGCGTGTATTTTAGTTTTATTTAACTATTATTTATTATATAAAGCGTGTATCTTAGTTTTTTAAACTATTATTTATTTCTACTTAGGGTTGGTAAATTCTCAGGCTAGCCTGAGAAAATGCCCTGCTAACATCACTAAATAATGTCGTTACGATATCTTCAAGCCTTCAATAGAAGCTGAAGCTCAAGTTCAGAAGCGCGTACAATCAGTTTACTCGATATCTTGCAATTCCTTATCCATTGACTGCGTAGCAACTTAACCGATATTATCCTGTTCCGAAATCTCAGATATTATCTTGTCTGAACTTCATCAATTTTATCGTTTTTTGTTACGTTTTTTATGCGTGGTAGATAAGCAAATATTTGGCAACTACCTTAACTGATAGAATACGATGATGCTGCAGAAGATGTAGCATGCTTCCCTAAAAGATTCACTCCGTTATATCCTTTACTTGAACAACAAATACAGAAATCAAACAATTATTTTATAGACTTGAATGTACGTACTCGTACATACAATATGGTTTTAAGTAGCGCCATGCATGATCGAGAAAGGCACTTTCGTTCATACAAAGAAACTGCAGGTATTGTCTTAAATTTTATTTTGTGGCTTTCAAGCAAAGAATATAATTGCATTCTAAAATAAAAATATTCGGTCAAATAATTGAACTCATTCACTGCCCCCGTCTGCTTCCCCACATGGCAATAAGAGTAAACGCGACTTCGAATTACGTCAAATTTCCCCTGAGCTCGGAACGTAATTGGTTCATCAGCTCATTAGAATTGCAGGCATTTGTAACAGAGGATCATGGCGGGCTCGTTCTATTCAGAGGGGTTGAATTTTGGTACCTGGTTACCATACAGCGGATAAATATTTGCGACCTAGTCTAGTATTAGGCGCTTTTTATTGTAATATTATTGAATAACGGCTATCACTCACGTCATTTGATCGATATTGTCGACCTAGATTTCGAGCATGTACGATGCTCTTCTTCGGGATGAGTTTACGCCGCGAGATCGCGACGAAGACTGCGGGCGTGGGCTCGTTGCCTTGGGTCGTTCAGCACTTTGTCCGTCCATCTGTCAGAGGCATCTGTCGTCTAAACCATAATTATAAGCGAATTACTTCAAATTCTCATTGAATATGTAAAATTACGACCCAAAGCCAAGGCAGAAATGACATTATATACATGAAAATATTAAGGGGGCTCTCATGCATGTAGGTAAGTAGGGAGCAAAAATTTTTATTTTATCTACTCTTATGGGATATCGTTGAAAAGAGCTTGAAAAGAAGTATAGTACGAAATAGGTTAAAAAAATACTTTATTGGAAAATAACGATTTAGTAGGCCACTAAAGTCGCTGTTATTAGACCTATTTTGTCCCGGGGTCTATCTCAAAAACGGCTTCACACAGAACGCAGAAACAGGCATTTAAAATTGTGTAGTAGAGGATGAACTCTAGATGGATTCGATTAGATGGTACAAAGAGCAGATGGTCTTTGTTCCATATCATCACTTATTGCTTGCATGTTTTGCACTAATTGGCGGCAAAATAGCAAACGTGACTTCAAATTACGTAAAATGTCTCCGGAATTTGGAATTTAATTGGTACATAAGCTCATTAAAATTGCAGGCTTGTAACGGAGGGTCCCAGCTGGATCGCATGTATAATCAAAGAATAACCTTATTACATTATTCAGGGGATTCACTTCTATCCTTTTATTTTCATATACATTTTAATAAGTTTTATATGTTATCTAACGTCATTGTGACATATTACTAATCCTGTTATTTTTGTATGTTCGAATAGAACAGGCTGTTGAAACAATATTTATTTACTTAAAATACCTAAATGTACACAGTTTCTCAATAAAGTTTATTCTATTCTATTCTATTCTATTCAGCGACTCGAGTCCTCCTGTTCGCTCGAAACGTTTTGCTTCTACGTTTATCATACGTACAGCAAGGGAGTGGAGCATTACCTGCGTCTTTGTTTCCTGAACGGTACAATCTGGGTGTCTTCAAGTCTAGAGTGAATAGGTTTCTTCTAGGCAAGCATATTACATCTTCGGCCTCATCTTCACTTGCCATCAGGTGAGATATAGGTCGACTGCAAAAAAGTGGCTTTTATAGGAAGTTTGACCTTTTCTTTTTTTAACGTTGAATTAATTGATCAAGAATATAACAAAATTTCAGCAGATAAGTAACTTTTGAGAGTTAAACTCTTTCCATGTCAACCAATCGTTTATTATCTCTTCAATAATAAGTATAACGATTGCACATAATAAAAGAAATTGGTGCCTGCGGTAGGCTTAAAAGCAACCTATAATACAGGTCACCAGGGCTCTCTTAAACACTAATGGCACTTAGCAGTAAGTATAACTAGGTACTTATATGTTACAGTGGTATGTTAGTAAACAGTTAGAACACATTTTTGAAGATAACGATTAAAAAAACATGATTCTGATTAATTTTAGATAGGTTAGTCTATACATAAAATATGACTTGAACAAAGAGCTTGGTGAGAGATTGTTCTATTTATCTACCTACCTATTCTACCCTACCGCTGTATATATAAATATATATAACTCAAAGGTGACTGACTGACTGACATAGTGATCTATCAACGCACAGCCCAAACCACTGGACGGATCGGGCTGAAATTTAGCATACAGGTAGATTTTATGACGTAGGCATCCGCTAAGAAAGGATTTTGATTAATTCTACCCCCAAGGGGATAAAATAGGGGATCTATACCTAATTAATAATAATAATTCTTCTTAACGCGAGCGAAGCCGCGGGCAAAAGCTAGTTAACTATATAGCCAGCAAGTGAGTAGCAGAAAATTACTAGTTTACGAGTTACTAATTCATTATTATGATAATTACGGGTAAAGACACAGCTAGTACCACAGAGCAGCAAACTCTCTCGCGTAGAGTTCTATGACTGGCTACCAATCAGTATGTGGCGGCAATAAAAATAAACGCTGAATAACGTCGAATTTCCCTGGAGCTCGAAACGTAATTCGTCCATCACACAGATCAGAGAAATAAAGCTCAGCAGGTCATTAGAATCAGGCATTTGCAACGGAGGATCGCAGCTTGCTCTCATTATTCATGGAAATTAAATCTTAACCTTTTGTTTTGAGAGATTAATTTGTACTATCATGGTCTCTCTATAAAGATATTGTCCGAGAACGCTAGTACAGTTTTTGACTGGTGATAGTAGCGATTGAAATTTCTAAGTTTAGTATCATCGAATTATAATATGTCATACATAGGTACATCTTTTTTTCAGTTGTGGCAGTTCAAAATTGCATATCTAACATCATAGTTTAGTAATTTAAATCGAGAATAATAATAATAATAAATCTTTATTCACAAAAATAATATAGCATATGACATAGTACATAAAGAAAAACTTAAAATTAAGTAAAATGATAAATTATGGCATAGTTAAGTGATTAAGCCTTTAATTATGCACGACTGGGGATTTCTAGTTCCAACACTAGGATATCCTGTGTTGTGGGTAACTAGTTAGAATATGGCTTTCAATTGTCCAAAGTCTTGCATACTGTGGCGAACTGTGCAGTAAAACGCGTCTTAGTTATTTTGCGTTCAAAAATTACATTAATGACATCGAAAAAACATCGATTGGCTATACCTAACATTCTAGGGCATACGCCAGGCATACTTAAACTTTAACCCTATGAATAGAAATGCCTGTCGCAGCAATGATGGCTCATAAAAGAGGTAGGTATGCTGTGGTATCTACGAGGCTCTGGGTGTGATTGGGTTACGTGACATATAAACTTAGTGTGGAGCTGTGAGTGTAATGTTGTTTTTTTAATTGTTATATAATAATGCATTCAAGTGGAATTGGCAATTTAATGCAAAAAACCAACTTGTTTAACTTGCATGTTGCTGTCCTACATTGTGAGCAGTATGGATTTTTCCATATCCTCTTGTTTCATAGTCACTATCTGTCAGTAAATAAACAAAGTTTACTCGCTTTTTATGCGATATCGAATGAATACAATAAAACTTGGGTGTTATTGGGTGCTTATGACTGGTTTATACTTGGTTTATGCCATATTTATACCTTCCGGGTAGTTGCTTTTATTTATTTTGATCGGTTACACACGCACAAGATAAATAAGATTCGAAGATTGTTCACGAAGTAGAGAAAAATCCGCTGGCGTAGTTACACGTCTGCCTTCTAAGCTGCGGGTACCGCGTTCAATTTCCGGATCAAAATTTTTTTAAACAAGGGATTTTTGTGTTTCTGGTTCTGGGGGTATAGGTAAATTATGTGTATTACATACACAATGTCACCCATCTGAATGCTTCTGGCACCCGCAATACAAGCTTTCGAACTATGTGCGTGGTTGTAAGTGTGATGAACGAGTGGTCATTGCCCGCCCGACTTTGTTCCCAAAAATATAGATATAATCTGGGAGTTTTTAAGTGTACAGTGAATAGATATCTTCTAGGCAAGCATGTTAGCAAGCGTTCGATGTTTTGCAAGATTTTGATGGTTTTTTTTTCGTTTGGTAGATTATACTTCAGAGGTGGTTCCATATAAATTTTATCGACATCGATCAAGCCAAAACCTAAATATAAACGGTGAAGACAGTTTTTTTAAGCTTTGCTTGCGTTTAATTATTATTCATGAAGATTCCTTATTAATAATTGAAATAAGAAATTAATGTTATGAGTGTAATTGTGTACCTATAAAGATTTAAAAGATACTAGCTGTCCCGGCGACCTTCGTTCCGCCTAACAGTCAATGAATGTGCATATTTAGGAAGCCATACCCGGCATGCGTTACAATGTCACGTGACTATATTATTACAACCTTCATGTTTATGTTTGCCTAGTACTTTACCAAATCCGAGTGACGTATGAGAAAATGGAAAGCATGTCGAAATGTAAAAAAAAATTTAGAGAAATGTACGTTCTTAAAAAGTATCCTATGTCCTTCTCCTGGCTCTAAACTACCTCCCTGCCAACTTTTCAGCTAAATCGGTTCAGCCGTTCTTGAGTTATAAGTGGAGTAACTAACACGACTTTCTTTTATATATATAGATTACTAAATCTATATTTATATCTTTTCACAGGACACGTAGCCAGCCAATCCTCAAATCTTCTATCAAAACCCTAAATAAATCCTTTACAAACCTAGTCTGTTCCAGTAAAACTGGTTAACCCGAGCTGGGGCAATTTAGTGCAATCTTCGCCACTATTTGGCCGCCATTTTCGTGGCCGATGCAACGCGTGGGCCGAGCCAATTAGGTAACAAATTGATGTATGTGACTTGCCAGCGGATTAGGAATTTATTGCTGGGTTTGCGGATTTTAAAAGGTAACAGAGGTTTTGAAACGTAATTAGAGGGTTAGGTTTTAGGTATAGGCTGACCACTACATGGAACATTACGACTAAGTATTAACGATTAATAATCCACTACTATTATGCATTAACACACTTTTTTCACAGGTTTTTGAAAATAATACAACATCAACAACGCCATTTTTACACTTTCGCGGCAAAACTCCGTCAGCCATCTTAGGTACACAGCTATCTCACAATAATTAAACGCAAGCAAAGCTTAAAAAACCGACTGCACCGATTTACATACATCACGCATTATTGACGATTACTCAAAAACTACTGATCAGATCTTGAACAAATTTAAATGGGACCACATAGTAAGCGCCAGCTTTCAAGTAAAAAAGAATCATCAAAATCGGTTTACCTAAAAATCGTTCTGAGGTACATAAAAAAAATACAATCGAAATGAAAACAACCTCCTTTTTTAGAAGTCGGTTAAAAATACTCCCGATACCATACTTTCATGTAAAATGTAATGTTTTTGAATGGAATTCTATTTTCGGTAGGTACTGTAATCGATTAGGTACAAACATTAAAAATAATGCACAATATTCCCTATTTTTTTACTAGGAGTTCCCCAATGAAAATCTGTATTACTGGTTCTAGGTGTAAATGTGTGTGTGATGTGAATGTTTCCGGCACCCACGACATAAGTTAACCAACGTAGTGTGTTTAGTTTCATTTTAGCATATATGCATTCTAATCTGCCGATTTAAGTCTTAAATCGGCCTTATGAGCACATTAAAGCAAATTGAAGAAAACAAACTACAATAATGTTAATGTCGTCTTGTTATTGCCATGTCCCAAATGTCTCTATCGGCTTTCCGGCTGAATGACTTTAACGCCCGTTGCCTTTTTCACAAATCCGTGGATTGTCTTTGGAATAAACTTTTTAATTTTCATTGTTATTTTCTTCCTTAATGAGGTTCTCCGGTTTTATAATCAGCTACACTCGTTAGTTTAGTGAATGCAGAACAATAAGATTAATGGACAATGGCTATGTTCCTTGGAATTAAAAAATGTAGGTATTTTCCTCGTTAGTTTGACTCGTAACGTATATCTGCTAATTAAATACACCTCTTCGGAAATGTTTTTTGTCCGAGAGAATACGTTTTTAGGGTTCCGTACCCAAAGGGTAAAAACGGGACCCTATTACTGAGACTTCGCTGTCCGCCCGTCCGTCCGTCCGTCTGTCACCAGGCTGTATCTCAAGAACGGTGATAGCTAGAAAGTTGAAATTTCACAGATGATATATTTCTATTGCCGCTATAACAACAAATACTGAAATAAAATAAATGTTTAAGGGGGGCTCCCATACAACAAACTTGATTTTTTATAGATAATGGTACGGAACCCTTCCTGCGCGAGTCCGACTCGCACTTGGCCGGTTTTTTTATGGTATTATGGGAACAATTATTCCTTGCCAAGAATTTTAATAAAATATCCCACATCTGTAATATTTATAAAACAAACAAACGCATTTACACTCACAGCCCCACACTAAGTTCAAATACTTGTATCGTGGGTGCCGGAAACATTTACTTATCACACACACAATAAAACCCAGAACCAGAAGCACAATTGTCCCTTGGGAAGTAATAGTGTGCTCCTGCCGGAATCGAACCCAAGACCCACGGCGCAGAGGGCACACACTTTAAATAATTAAAGGAACATTTAAGCAGTCCCGCTATCCCAAATCATTCAACACACGTTCAAACTGTACCATTAAGTAAAATTAAAATTGTGTCGTAAGAAATCCAAATGTACATTTAAATTTTCCCCGAATTTCCACGCATTCAGAGCCAAGAGCCTGAAAATACCTCGTTACTGGTTGCTGAAAGGCCTTCTATGTATTTTTATGTAAATGACGCCTCTTTACACTACGCCGTCTAAGCGGCAAGATTTGCTAAATATAATTAACTGGGTAGAAAACATTTTAACAAAGCGCGGCCTCCGCTTTGTTTCTGGATTTCAAATAATACTGCATAAAAGAGGTGAGGTAAATAAAGATAAAGAAAACCGGTCAAGTGCGAGTCGGACTCGCGCACGAAGGGTTCCATACCATTATCTATAAAAAATCAAGTTTGTTGTATGGGAGCCCCTCTTAAATATTTATTTTATTTTTAGTATTTGTTGTTATAGCGGCAATAGAAATACATTATATGTGAAAATTTCAACTATCTAGCTATCACCGTTCTTGAGATACAGCCTAGTGACAGACGGACGGACGGACGGATGTACAGCGAAGTCTCATTAATAGGGTCCGTTTTTACTCTTCCGGTACGGAACCCTAAAAAGAACGCTAGGTTGATGTATTAACTCGTTTTACAACTTTTGATGTTTACAAATTGTGCTTAAGGTATTTAAGGACGCATATTTGTGGGGTTATAAAGGGCACGCGTGCTGACGGAGTTATGCCTGTATTTTACCTAGATTATTTTTTCATATAAACGCAAACGCATTCACACTCACAGCCCCATACTAATTTCAAAGACTTGTATCGTGGGTGCCGGAAACATTCACATCACACACACATTACTCCCAGAACCAGAAGCACAAATATCCCTTGGGAAGGAATTAGTGCTCCTGCCGGGAATCGAACCCAGGAGCCACGGCGCAGAGGGCGGGCACCTGTCCACTACGCCAACTGGGTCGTCAGTTTAATGTTTAGCTTAGTTTTGTTTGCTAGAATCTGTCGCCACGTTCTAAACGGTTTTATAGGCTGGACTGCGTTCAGTACCTACGCTCTGGCTCCATCATCTCACTCTAGCCCGTTTGGACGGTCGGTTGAGTTGAAACGCTCTACCGCGTTCAGAGCGTCGGTTAATCACAACAAACAACCGCCTTGACAGATGGTTTTAAAACACTGTGACGCTGGTCAATGTCAAGTTTCAATGTGAATTCCCTCGGAAAGCTGTAGAATAAGTAAAATGGTGAAAATGTTTACCAGAACTTCTATTGGGATTCCAAAAGGAGCGAAAGCGAAAATCACCTATTTCTATCAATTCAGCTTTGCATGAATTGACCAACGGTCTTCAGTATTTTTTTAACTCCGTGGATTTGCCTACGGTCGTGCACGTTTACTAAGTATTAACGGTAAATAATGTACCATTATTACACGAAGAGTCACAAGTTTTGGAAAAATAAGTAAATCAACAATGCCGTTTTTACTTTCGCGGCAATACCCAAAAAAAAAAGAGTTTAGGTTTACTTATAAATCTTATAATTGTACACTTACAGAGATGAAAGAAATCAATGATCGACTTCTAAAGTGTTTTAATGTACATAGTTAATACCTAGCAATAACACAGCCTACTTTTTAACTAGATAAACGCGTGAAGCCGCGGGGCACGGTTAGTTTATAATATTAATGCTCTACAGTTTCATCCAGTATTTTATAATCTTATATTGGCAATCCAGTATGTCATTACGAATGACCATCAAGAGCAGGTCTTTAAAGACTGATTGCCACACACATTAAACTTGGCAGATGGAGCTCTTAGATATACTGGTAAGAGTCCATTTGTCAAAAGATACTGCTGTTTAACGGTTTACTATTAAAGTGAAGGGCGGTGGCTAGCCAGTTAAACTTAATAAGTGGCCGTGCCAATGCATGTAATATGTAATATCAAGAACGTTGTTCTTAAGGTTTTGAGAAACTTTATTTTAATACTAGCAGTCCGCCCTGGCTTCGCCCAAGTACAATTTCCGGAGTATTTATTTTTAAGAGTTTTTATGTAAAGTGACAATAACCATAAAACATAAACGCTTTTACACTCACACTCAGTTCCTTGACTTGTATCGTGGGTGCCGGAAACATTCACATCACATACACAATCACAACCAGGAACCAGTAATACAAATTTTCCTTGGGGAGAAAACTTGGGATCCCGCCGGGAATCTAACCCGATACCCTTACTTAGAAGGCGAACGCGCACCTAACCTAGCCAACGGTCAGTTCAATAAAGAGTTACCTATTCTATCTACTCCACATTTTCGTACTATCCTTATCGCAAAAGCTTCGTTTCCCTGTCGTCAGGTACGGGTTAAATAAAGCGGGTAAATCGATATCACTCGATAACTAGGTAATCAGCCCAGCTAAGGGATTCAATAAATTGGACTCGTCCAATAACTATCATTGTGACATGGGTTTATATTCATTGTCACGAAGTGGCATGCATATTTAGTTGTCTAAAGTAACGCGTCATTTATCTTTTGTGAATCAATGAGGGATTAGACATAGACATAGATTTATTTGTGGCAAAAAAATAAATTTACAAAAGGGTACAAATTGTTTTTTTTTTTACATTTTTACCACAAACAACTCAGCATAATGCTGGTTTAAAAAACCAGCGCTGGTCTTCCGTTGAGAACGGCAGATTAGCGGAGATAATACTCAGTCTATGGTAATATGCTACAGCTAATAATGGAGGTGTCATAACAAGTCAGCGAGACTTGTTAGGACCCCTCGTTCCCTTAGGCTTTAGATATATTTTTATATATACCAAATTAAATATACAAAATCCGAGCCTTTTTTACCGACTTCCCAAAAAAGGAGGAGGTACTCAAGTCGACTGTATTTTTTTATGTGTGTTACCTCATAACTTCTTTCCACGTGAACATATTTCGAAATTTTACTTTTTGTTTAAAAGATGTTGCTTTCCAATTGGTTCCATTTATATTTGATCAAGATCTGATCAGTAGTTCTTGAAATATCGTCAATAATGCGTATTCTGTGGACTACATTAACGATGTTCTCTTTTTTAACCGACTTCAAAAGTTACCTCATAACTTCTTTCGTTGTGAGCCGATTTTAATGATTATTTTTTTATTTTAAAGCTGGTGCTTTTCATGTGGTCCCATTAAAATTTGATCAAGATCTGATCTCTAGTTTTTGTGGTCTAGTCAATAATGCGTGTTTAATACATTAAATCTGATCATGGTTCCGAAGTTAAAGCGGTGAAGTCGATTTTTTAAAGCTTTGCTTGCGTTTAATTATTTTATGCTCGATAGATTAGCATTTGAACTCTATCTCATCTGATAGAAATTGATGATGCGGCCGAAGATGTAGCATGCGTGCCTAGACCTATTCACACTTGACTTGAAGAATCCCAGATTACACCGTTCAGGAACCAAGTTGCTGGCAATTAGTTCGACTTCTTCGCTGATAAACGTAGAAACGAAATGCTTTGAGCATTGTTGGGCATTTGTTTTATCGTAGTTTTATAATATGATTGTGTGAGTGATGTAAAAATATTACGTTACCCACGACACAAATATTTGAATTTAGTGTGGGACTGTGAGTGTAATTCATTACTGTTTTTATTGTAAAAAATGGCAGGAGGATGAAACTGTCAAAAACTACAATTTATACTATCCTACTAATATTTTAAATCCGAAAGTTTGTGTGTTTGTTCCCTCTTCACGCTGTAACTGCTGGATTTGGATGAAATTTTGAATGTAAATAGCTTATACCAAGGATTTACGCAGGCTACTTTTTAACTTGATAACAGCGGGTGAAGCCGCGGGGCACGGCTAGTTTCATATATATCATCAGTGCATTAAATGTACGTATGTAAAATCACAGATTTACCTATTATCTAAATCTGTGTGTAAATCCACGATAATTCTGTTATTCATAATTTATTGGCGAGTTCAAAAATTACTAATTAGAGTTGCACAGTCGTTCACTCTGCACACAGATGCCTAAACTAATTACGTCGGCGACTGTACTATCATTAATCGAATGTGTGTAATCATTAGTAACTGCCACTGTTCCAGACGTTATTGAACGAGATGTGGTCGCGATTGTACGTTTGTGCGTAGGGAAGATATTGATGTAGCTATCCATCCGGGTGTACCTATATTACCCGGCTACGCGATGCAAATGAGGATAATGTGTGTATCAGCCTATGTAAGTTTGGATGTTCCTTTGTGGCATTCTAGAGACCAAACGTGTGGGCCGATTTTGATCATCGTGCGAGTATCACTAAAGATATGACAGTTATCAAAATTCAATATGGCCGCCAGACGCCATATTGTTAAAAATAAAAAATGAAATTCGACGAACCGTATCAAGTAAAGTATCATTGAATAGATATTAACTAATTTAACGTAAGCAAAGCTTAAAAACACCGACTTCACCGCTTATATTTTGGGTTTGGCTTGATCGATTTCTATAAAAAAATGATAATTGGTCCACAAATGGATGAGAAAACGGTGAACATACATAAAAAAAATGCATACAGTCGAACATCGAACCTGCTCCTTTTTTGAAGTCGGTTAAAAATCAATTTTAGGTTTCTTTAACTATTTTTCATTTTAAAAGACCATTTAGGATCTATATCGTTTTAAAGTTGGTTATTTATTTGTGATGATGTTCTTATACAACCGCATAATAGCTAATATTCACAAAAAAGTGTAAAACAAAATTAAATCACTTATTACTCTGTCGGGTTTATTTAACTTTCTACCGACTTCACAAAAAAGCAGGAGGTACTGAAGTCGATTGTATATATTTTTTTACGTGTTAAACTGGCTTTCGACGTGATTCTGTGGATTATCACGCACGGCCGACGACGACGGACAGCCACGCACCGCACACAAGGCTCTTCCAACGGTGCGTGTCAGTCTGTGTGTCATGAGATTCGAAGGCATTTTTTCAATTGAAAATGAAAGTTCCTTTGAAGTTACCGACTCGCCGCGGATCGGACGCACCGCACCGGACGTGTCTGCGCTACCACGGACGATACTCTTCCCATGGTGCGTCGGTGAGGGCTGGTCCGCGTCCGTCCGCAGTTTCACGCACCGTCGCAGATTATACCTAGCATTCACACATAGGCTACTTTTTAACTTGATAATAGCGAGCGAAGCCGCGGGGCACGGCTAGTATGTAAATAAGGCTAATCGAGACAAAACTTCGAAAATGGTACATAGTACAATAGTTGCGCAGCACTGCATTGCGTTCTAGCCCTTCATTATCCAGGTTATATTAAACCAGCACTGCTGCGTTATACACCTTATTTGTGCCGCTTATGCACATTCCATAAAAACGGCAGCAACAACCTAAACCAACTCAAAACGACATATCTAACAATCCAGTCAACATTCCAGCAACCCCAATTCCAACCACATACCTCTGTCCCTTTGACCCTCAACAAAATATCTGAACTCTATTTTGGGTAGGTCATAAGTTACAAGTTTTTTTTTATTTTGGCTTTTTAAATATTTATATTTAGCCAAAAATGTTGTAAACTGCTTTTTAAAATTTTTGAGTAGGTACTATTTGTTTTAATACCCATTTGTTAATATTATCTGTATTTAGCCAGTGTCATATTGGAATAAATCATTTTCAAGTTTATATCCTTATGTCTATAATTACTCCGTACGTGTATATATGGCTGAACACTTCCTAAACGGGTGGACCGATTTGTTTAAATGTTTGTGTGTGTTCAGGTGGATTCAAGAAGAATGACTTGGATTCACAATTCCAGTAGTACATATTTCATAATATAAGTCCTAGTCAAGTAAATAAATCAAGCTCCAATATGGTAAAGTCATGCTTTAATAAAGTGGTAGAGACTTAACTAGAACTATTATCGGAGTTTTGGAGTGCTAGCGAAAATCGTGTTTTTCAACTTTGTAAGTATACATTGCCTTCACTTGTGTACGTTCACTAAGTATTAACGATTAAAAATTCACCATTTATACATATCAACGCTCGAAGAATCACAAATTATAAATCTTTAACAACGCCATTTTTTTTTCGCGGCAAAATTCCTATTGTAGACATAAAATTTTTAGACATAACCTAAAACGACTTAAATCAAAATTTAAAGGATATCCATAATCCACATTAATAACATTAGTCGCATAATATACTTATTGTGGGTACAGCGAGATATGCTCTTTCCTACCGCCTCTACGATTTGACGAAAATATGGAAACATAACGAGCTTGACTAGGATTTCGCCCGGACTTTGCCCTAATGGCCTCGAAAGCCTCGAATAAACTAAACTCACTTCTAATTGAAGAGATTCGCGAAACTCTGACTACATTTCGGGATATTAAAAGGAAAAATGTCTTCCCTTAAAGCTGTTTAGATGAAAAATTATCTTAAAAATAGATAGATAGATAACAATTTATTGATCCACTTTACAAAATGAGATAATACAAAGGTACAAACAAGCTTATGCGTACTTTACGCACAATCACAACCGGCGGCCTTTTTGGCTTCGCAATCTTGTGCATTTAGCTAGTATCAAGTAATAATTAATATATTTCAAGTGTATTTCATATTAGAAGTCCTAGTCATAAGTTACAGTCAAAGTAAAGTAAAAGAGTCATATTCTAGTCATAGCCAAGTCATGCCCTAGTAAATTGGTAGAAACTTTACTAGAACCTCTATTGGAGTTTTGGACCGCAGGGAAAAATCATTTTTTTCAACTTTGTATGATTGCCTACACTTATGCACGGTTGATAGTGCACCATTATTACACATTAACACTCGAAGAGGGGAAGCATCACAGGTTTTGGAAAATTGTACAAAATCATCAACGCCATTTTTTCACTTTCGCGGCAAAACTCTATTTGACACTTGTCTATAGCTGCAGCATCCGAGCGTACAAAGAGAATATAAATACTCTCTTTGCGGCATGGCATGCGTACATTCATGTCTAACATAATATAAATAATACATTCCTGTGAACGGCTCTATAAAGTAATATAGTCTAAAATGTTTTACCTGAAAATTAAAAATACTTCAGCAACTATGTTCACAAAATCGCTGATCACTGATTAATAGCAGCAAAAGCAATTAACAAGCTCGTTTAATTCGAGGTTTCCAACGGAGGAATGATTTACAAATCCAATCAAAGTGTCAACCTCACCGAACGCCATGGTAGCATCGCAAAGCGATTTTTCACCGTTTCCCACAAAATTTGAGGCCATTAATTTTTAATTGGAAACGGTTTAAAGTAGGCAATAAATAATTTAAATTGGAATTTCTAAGAATTGGGACCCGATTATTGTATTGGCTAAAATGAAAATCCTGTTTGGATAACGGGCCAATTGCCTACATAAACTAAGCTAAAATAATATACTTACATCTATAAAAAAAACAACGGGTTGCACTTCGGGAGTGCCGGCAGAAGTGAAAACTTGAACATTAACGTTGTGCATTTTTGAAATAACAATACCATCTTCACCATAGAAACGCGGTAGAAAGAGAGAGGCATATTACTTCCTCTTCTACGCCGCGCCGGCGCGGCGGTCTACTCTCCCTTCGTCTTACGAATTTTCCGTCTTACGAATTTTCGATCAGGTCACGTGTCCTGACGCGAGTTTAACATTTTTTAACCATCGCAAAAAAAGTGCACAACGCCGCCAAAGAAGTTTTCACTTCAAAAATAATATACGTACTACTAGCCAGTTATTTTACAATACTCATCATTTTAATAAGTTGTTTTGATCGAGCAGTTCATCCGGATACACAATGTATCTGGATTCCGGACACTTACTACCGATATTTAAAGTGGAAATTTTCAGTTTTTTTATAGACAAATCCATCCCTTACCCGCATCGCCCTTGAAATGACATGTTTTTTATTTTTTATAAGTTGTGCCTAGCGGCTTTACCTGCAAAGTAGCCTAGGAGTTGATCCTGGGTATAATATATGCACATTCCATTTCATACAAATCCGTTCAGTCATTGGAGCGTGAAAATAAAATAAACATACTTACACGTTCGCATTTATAATAATAGTGTGATAAAAATTATGTTAATTCAAGTAAGAAGATGCCAATAACTTAATACTTAAGAGACCCAAGAGACTGTTGAAATAATTATTTATGTAATAATTAAATAGGCGTATAACATAGTTCCAGCTTACATTAACGCTTTTACACTCACAGCCCCAAACTGAGTGCGATGACTTGTGTCGTGGGCCGTGGGTGCAGGACACATGCACATCACACACACAAACCCAGAACCAGAAACACAAACTTTCTTTGCGTTGGGTCCCGAAGAGAATCGAACCCGATACCTCTGCATAGAAGGTGACCCAACTAAGCCAATGGGCAGTTCACAGTAACAACAAATACGTGTCACGCACAATTCTTGTTTATGAAATAAAAGCACGTTTAATTCTTTTCAAATCTTCCCCTCTTCCCCCCTCCCCCCTTCGCCCCTACCGAGCCGCATGCCAAGTCCCGAATTCAGTCTGTAATAGCTATAAGTACCCACTCCTGTAGGTGTCAGGTTTTGAATAAGAAAGGGGACGATATCGTACAATGAGTCGCTCGTTTCACGCGAATATCTCGGCTCGTGACCGCCTTACCAAATTCTACCCTTTACCTCAACCCTATTCCTTAACGACACGTTACAAACGTCTAGCTATACTCGTTGTCCATTGCTTGTTTTGCATGCGGTGTAGTTAATAGGAGCTAGTTCATACAGCAATGGGTGTTAATGTTAGCGAAGCTGTAGTAAAATGTTGAGGTGTGAGTAAGGGTTTACCCGGCTGTCATGTCGCCTGACAATATTGTTACGTCATCGCGTACAACTCTGTTTTACAAGACGTTAATAAATAAAATGCGGACTAGCTTTGTGTCCGGAGGTTATAGCTAAAGTTTTGGAGTTGTGGTATCTGATTTCGTTTAAAGTAACATCTTCGTCTTATGAGTTAGAAAGCGATAAAGTGCTGTTTCTGTTTTCTAGTTCGCGAATATTTTAGAAAATATTGTGCAGAGATTGTAAAATATTAGTAATTTTTCGAAATGTGCTTCCTGGATGCAAATGTAATACAAATGTTCTTGAAAAGGTCATCATCAGCCTGTATTCGTCCACTGCTGGACATAGGCCTCTCCCAATGCACGACATTGAGCTCGATCTTCAGCTCTTCTCTTCCAACCGCTGCCAGCCACTTTACGTATGTCGTCGCTCCACCTAGCCAGAGGGCGTCCTCGCAAACGTTTGCCGAGACGCGGTCTCCACTCTAGAACACGTCTACCCCATCGGTTATCAGTTCTACGGCAAATATGGCCAGCCCACTGTCACTTCAGCTTGCTAATCCTGTAAAGGTACCTTGTGTCAAATATGCACACAATTCAATTTAATTGTAAATTTGTGGCTTTCCATGCTAGTGCCACCACAATTTCGCCGATGTCTCTGTTACCTACCCAAATCACAATGTGTCGTGTTAAATCTAGCCTGATAATTTCAAGATACAGGCCTAAACGAGTTTGGAGCTCTCAAGAAAATGGTTACAGTAATGGTTAACTACAAGTGCTTATGTTTTTACACACTGTACCTAGTTTTACCTAGGATTTATTCCTTTTGTTTTCTCTCTCGCTCGCACAGTTCGATATTTTTAATAAATACAATTATGTACGTGTGTTATTGAAAATGTTTTTAACTAACTATATGGACATTAATACAAGGATGTTTCCAACTTTTTTTCGCTATCATATTATCTTTTAATAAGATAAGAAAAGCAGACTTCCCAAATTTCAATGTGATTTTCTCGCTTTCTTCGTTTTACTATAAAGTTCGTCTTTATATAAAGATATGAAAAACAAAAGGTAGATAAAAATATTCATTGTAGTTAGTTGAAAACATTTTCAAAAACACACGTAGCTAATTGTATTTATTAAAAATATCGAAGTGTGCGAGCGAGAGAGAAGACAAAACGAATAATCCCTCTTAAGAGTGATCTAAAACTCTTTTACGCGGCAAATGTTCATGGCGCACTTGGCGGTTGATTTATTATGATAAAATTGCATAGTATACGGTAATTTTGAAGTCATAACGATAAAATTGCTTTGCATGCAACAATGTGTGGAAAATTGGCGCAATATTGCTGTAATACGACATCTGGCAACCAAGACGTATCCTTGTAAAAGCAACGAAGGTATTACACTTTGTACACACTTTACATATACTTTGTATTACCAAGTATAAGATACAATATGCAGTATATTTGAAGACTTTGTAAAACATTTATTATTCAGCTTTACTGAAGCGTCAAAATAGCTAAAAAGCATCTCAGATAACAAAGTAAGTAGGTACTATCTTTTACAAGGATAGATTTTATATAGTAAATAGAATAGAATAGAACATTATTTTACTGCTAAATATTCAAAACAATGATATAGTACACAAAATCAAAATAAACTTTATTGTAGTACTGTGTATAAAATGTGTTACAGATAGGTTATAAAACAAAACAAACAAACGCATTCACACTCACAGCCCCACACTAAGTTCAAAGACTTGTACTAGGTTGTCACAACAGTTTGCCCATTTCGGACATACAATAATACTTATTATTTGCAGTAAGGTGTTACGAAAAGCAACCTTATTATGATCACACAAGAATTACTAAAGGCCTAGAAATATCAAAATATATACAAGAATAAACAAGACAATATAAGTTAATTAATTGCAAACAACTTGTTCTGTTTCTACCTTGGTAGATAGTAGAAAAAACATATTATTCCTTTAAAGGGTTCCGTACCCAAAGGGTAAAACGGGACCCTATAACTGAGACTTCGCTGTCCGTCCGTCTGTCCGTCTGTCACCAGGCTGTATCTCAAGAACGGTGATAGCTAGACAGTTGAAATTTTAACAGATGACGTATTTCTATTGCTGCTATAACAACAAATACTAAAAATAAAATAAAATTAATATTTAAGGGGGGCTCCTATACAACAAACTTGATTTTTTATAGATAATGGTACGGAACCCTTCGTGCTCGAGTCCGACTCGCACTTGGCCGGTTTTTTAATATTATTTACAATGAGCAAAAATAAAATAAATAAATCGTGAAGGAGTCACAAAACTAAATACATGCAAGAAATATTTATCAATTTGAATATGTTCAGCGCTAAGACTGCACAAACTAAGGGTTTGTATAGGGCTGGTTTTCAGCATATTCCATTAATCGAACTCGGGTGTTACTCGAAAATATTGGAAGCCCATGAACAATATCAGGAATTATATAGTGCTTATGATAAAGGATTCGTAGGTGAGCTCTATAATATTGTTCCCTAATCTATAATTTCAACTATTTACAGATAAATAACTTAAAATCCTAACCCTTCCTTGGCAGTCGGATCATTATTAAACAAGACATTTTTATTTTAATTATGTATGTTTAAGATCGGTTTTGTTGTTTTTTTGTATAAAATGTTTAGATACTTTGTAAATGTTAAATCTTTTTTTGGCAATAAACATTTTTTTACTTTTACTCTACTTTACTTTACTAAATATTTAAAAACCCGTCTGCAAAAAAGGTGATCCTGTTTTTTATGTAATTTTATGTGAGTTACCTTTTAATTTCCTTCATTTTGATTCCCTACTCGATAGGTTTGGTTATTTTTTTATTAACGTATTACTTTTTTGCGCCAAAAATCCACATTTTTTTTTTCAAACACCTATCTAAACGCTTAGGATTTAAATACGAATATAACGCTACCTTTATTTTCGAAATCAATCCAGCCGTTTGGAAGATACGAGGTAATAAAGAAATTTACAAATGTATATATACAAGATACGCCCAAAAAACATAATCCTTCCTTGGCAGTCGGGTAAAAAAATTACACTATGGTAAATCAACTAGTCAAACAAAAGAATAACTTGTTTGTTTTCGTTATATGCCCTCAAAACTGTTATTAGAAGCAAAAGCTATACTTAGCTTCAACTATAAAGTATTTAAGTCACATTTACTATAGGCCAGTCGTATTAGCCGAAGTAAGGATTTAACTTGCTGGAGACAGTCAGTGGCTCAACGCTGATCTTGCAGGTTATTTTATAATAATAGTTAATATCTTGTTCTAAAATTGAATGTAAATATTCAAGGGTCACGACTCTTGGTGCTAGTTTTTTCTAATCCTTGAAATAGGCTCGATGTTCGAATCCATTATACTTACCACAGGCTTGAGCATTCGGTAACATCGTGATGAAATCCGCAGGCTAGCTACCACTACATACCATAATATAGTAGTAGTTAATGTAGAAGAATCTGTCAACAAATGGTGTTCTAGAGCTACTCGAGAAAGCCTGTCCCATTTTAGATTTAGCGTGCTTACCAATCTCGACTACATCTTCACCAAATGTGAGTCTGACTTTCGGAGAGGGTTCCATACACACTTGTATGTATGTAGATAGTCAATCACAAGGATCGAGATATTTTGAAGATTTGTACCCGTTTCTTCTACTTTAAATTACAAATTTAAAAAAATCGGAATTTTACCACTACTTATGAGCCACTACTTATTACCATTACTTATTATTTTACCACACTAAATAAGCTTTATTTTTTTATTACAACCTATGTTAAATTTTTTATATTTTCAAGGGTCAGTAGACCTATACTATAGTATACTATAGTATTTGATATTAATTTCAAATTGATAGTTTCAAGTGTACCTGAAAAAAAAAATCTGAACAGACACAGAACGAAGTGACAGTCCCATACGGGTTCCTTAGTTATTTTAGGTATGAAACCGTACAAAATAGGATATCAATAATGTTGGACAGTAGTTTTTGAATCCCTATCGCAGTTACTATCTCAAAGTAAACGCACTATTAATCAGTTGTTACTGTAAATCATCGAGACTGAATGTCCAATTGTTAATTAGAATTGTTGTTAAGAATTACACAAGTTAGTATTTATGCTTAAAGTTGTTAGTTGTTGTTTTGTTCGGCAAAACATAGCGGCTATTTAGAGTGGTTTTAAGAACATTTAGATTGTGGTCTCCCTAATATTTATTTTTTGAAGTGAAAACTTCTTTAGCGGCGTTGTGTACTTTTTTGGGGTTAAATGTTAAATGTTAAACTCAGTCAGGACACGTGACCTGATCCGAAATTCGTAAGACGTAGGGAGGAGAGGAAGTAATATCCCCCTCTCTTTCTACCGCGAAAATGTATGCCATATTGCTGTTTACAACGTTAATGTTCAAGTTTTCACTTCTGCCGGCACTCTCGGAGTGCAACCCGTTGTTTTTTTTTAATTCGTTGGAGTGGAGTGAGAGCGTTGGCCCAAATTGTTTAATGCTATACTAGCCGTGGCCCGCTGCTTCGCCCGCTATTATCAAGTTAAAAAGTAGCCTATGTGTTAATCCTACGTATAAACTATGTACATTCTAAATCCGTACAGCCGTTAAAGCTTGAAGAGGGAACAAACATGCTTACACACAACTTTCGGATTTATAATATTAAGTAGGATAAGCCACCGAATGACCTTTATCTCACCGAAATCGGTCGAAGACGAAGCAAGCTTGTCTAGATGATACCTATTTACTCTAGACTTGAAGACTCCCAGGCTATACCGCTTAGGACACGAAGCAGGCAACGGATTCACCTCCTTCGCATGACGACTGATGAACGTAGAAGCGAAACGCTTCGAGCGAACCGGAGTTATAACAACCATAAATGGATAATGAACTGCATTGCGACATGTTTGTAGTTGATATTCCACATATACGCAAGGATTTGCTTCCACATTTATTATGCGCATCGCTAAGGAATGGAATTCCTTACTCGAGTCGGTGTTTTCCGATAAAAATAATGCGGAAGTCTTTATCCCACACGGATAGAAAAATAATTAAAACATTTTGCCTTCACTTACTTGTACCTATAGGTGGGATACCCTTCAAATGTTCGTAGGTATATAATTTTATTTACCATTTTTGTCATTTTTACATATTCTCGCTTGTACGGTTTAGATGTTTAAATGCCTCTGACAGACGGACGGACAAAGTGCTGTACCACCCAAGCCAACTTACAGCTTCTCTAGGTAATCATTCCAAACGACCAATTTCGAGCCACTTCGTGCCTACTTCACCCACTTTACTTGAAGTACCATAGTTAAATTAAAAGCTAGCCGACTAGCAATAATTTCACGTAAAAGTATTGTCATTTTCTAGTCCTTATATCCTCGCCGGGATCAGGATTGCATCACTGATGTTTAATAAAGAGGCTATGCGAGGAACCGTGACGATGACCATTCCATCTGGTGCAGCGCCAACTATTTAATTAAAACTACGACGTGGACGGACTCAGGGTGATGAAAATGGGAGGAAAGCATAAAACGTTTAAAATTCTATCTATGTGATATTCACTAACTTGGCTTAGTTGCGTGCACGTTCGCCTTTTGAACAGTTATCGGGTTCAATTCTGGTGGGACCACAAGTTTTCTCCCACAACAGGTATCGGGTTCGATTCCCGGTGGAAACACAAGTTTTCTCCCCGAGGGAAATTTGTGATTCTAGTTATGGTTGTGATAGTGTAGATGTAAATATTTCCGACGCCCACGACACAAGTTATTGAACTTAGTATGGCGCTGTGAATGTGGGAGCGTTTATTATTATTTATATAAACAAAGCATTCACACTCACACACTAATTTCAAAGACTTGTGTCGTAGATGCCGGAAACGCATCACACATACAATGACCACATACTCTCGAGAAGAAACATTGTGCTTATGCCGGGAATCAGGCTACTCCGAGGCAAAAGTCATGGTTGAATGAGTTCAGTATAAAAAGTTTCAGCTTATATTGCCTCATTCCCTCAACCATCCTGCATCGTCCCTGCGCTAAACGCTTAGGAATCCCTCGCTGATGTCCTAGGGCCGGTCGTAATTGAAACCCTGACGTATTGATATTGCACGTCCTCGCGTCGTAATGGAGGGCTTTGTTTACACAAATGTGACAATGTGCTTTTACGAGACTGTGTCACGAACTAACAAATTTAGGGTGAACTCAGTCAGCGTTTAGTAAAACAAATTGTGAGTCTTTACGAACGAAATACGACGAGTATGAAATGATTTGGTCAACGAGTACGTTTTTGGCTGCTACAAATTTCAAACCAGTTTGAAGAATTCTTTTCTACCGACTTCTCAAAAAAGGAGGAGGTACTCAAGTTGACTGTATTTTTTTATGTGTGTTACTTCATTACTTCGTTCCACGTGAACCGATTTTAGATTTTTTTTTATTGGTCCCATTTAAATTTGATCTAACGCAAACAAAGCTTAAAAAACCCGACTTCACCGCTTATATTTTGGTTTTGGATCAATCGATTTCAATATAATTCATATGGGACAACTTCTAAAGTATAATCTACCAACCAAAAAAAAACATCAAAATCAATTCATAATTGGCGGAATTATCGCGTAACATACATACAAAAAAAACCTACAGTCGAATTGAGAACCACCTTTTTTGAAGTCGCGTGAAAAGGGCCTAAGATATAATAATAAATAGTCTTAATGATCTGGGAGAGGAGCGCATTGCAGTGCCACGCAGGATTTTGTATTTTTATTTTATTTCGGATGATACTTTATAGATAGTCGGGAATTAACTATAACTAAATCAATGCAACAGTAAAACACATACCAACACCTCCCTTGCAAATTAATATTAAACTGTAAATTATTTCGGCTTTTGGCAATTAAAAGTGGCATTATCTAGAATTATCGTCAGCTTAAATGGCTTGTCGTATAATCTATGCCAAATTGCCGCATTGAGGGACCTACGGGTATCACATTGTCGAGATAGAGATGGAACGTATAATAAGCCGGACAATTTGTCCTATCAATGTTTTAATATTGTTTAATATTTATCTTTATATTTTTTTATGCTCGATAGAAGATGCGACCGAAGATGTAGCATGCTTGCCTAGAAGATACCATATGATTATATACATTGTATATAATTATTTTGTACGTGTGTATGTGAATGAACTCCTCCAAACCGAATGGATCGATTTTGATGCAATTTTTAGTGTGCATTCAGGTGGATACAAGAATGGGTTTGATTCACAATTTGATCCGATAAATAATGGTTGTTACACTTTGCAATACTTTGGTGAAACTATCATCCACACACACACATAAAACATTAAATGATTTGTATCCAAATGGGATATGGAGGTGCCAAACATTTATAAAACAATATTTATTGGAGTTTACTGTTAAACTAAATATAATGGTAATTACAAATAATAATAAACGCATTCACACTCACAGCCCTACGCAAAGTTCAGACTTTAATCGTAGGTGCCGAAAACATTAACATCACACACACAAATACCCAGAACCAGAAGCGCAAATGTCCCTTGGGAAGGACAATTGTGCACAATGAATTCGTTAACTAAAAATCTCAAATTGACCGAATGTTCTGATCGCCGGACACTCCACATCTAAAAAGCTCTAAGTATACAACGTTACTGCTGGATATGTAGGGCGCAATTCGTAGTATAATGATAATAGCCCTTAAAGACCCTTAGAGAGGATTACTGAGGAGTTGCCTCGAAAGATACCACGTCTAATATTCATACATTACTTCGCAGATGCGCAGATATAAGCATTGAGTTAGCTTTGCGACTTTCAACTCTATTCCAAAAGTTTAAAGATCAGAATCAACCGCTTCAGTACTAAGGTTTGCATTATGCATTTTGAAATATTGCTATGCATTCAGGAAACATGAGCATGTAAGCTGTAAAGAGGACATTATGTGATGTCGTTATTATAATTTTTATGGTTCCTTGCTTTTGATAGACTCCTAAAATAGAGAGGGTTCTCACTTCAAGTGAATTGTTTTTTTTTTTTTTTTTTATTTGTGACAGACTAGTGTTTGACCACTATCTCACCTGATGGTAAGTGACGATGTGATCGAAGCTGGTAAACACACTAGACCTGGAATACGCAGGCTCTCAAGGATAACTGCCGGAACACCGTATTTGGCTTGGCGGCAGACTTTCAACTTGATGGTGGTAAGCTACTTTGGTAGCAAGCCAGGCGAGCAACTCACAAAATGCTCTACCACCTCTCAAATGTCACCTGATTAGCACCACCCGGGGACCACGTGTAGGAAGTCAGACTTCAGGGGTATCCTCCTACGGACGTGGGTGACTCAGCCCCCAAAATTGTGTTTTTCTATGGACCTCATAATATGTAAAGTATAGCAAAACTGATAGATGATTTTAAAACAGAATTGCAATAGAATTGCGATGAGTTTTTGTTTTATATATAGAAAAAAGTGTTGTTACAAGATCTAGACGCAATTTACGCTATGGGTGAACAACTGAACTATGTACTTCAACAACTGAACAAAATAGAAGAGAGTAGAAAATTCTTTATTGTACAACAAATATAGTTAGTTACAGAGGTAACCTTAAAAAAACTAAAGTACAATGTGCGGACTTATCGCCTAAAGCGATCTCTTCCAGTTAACCTTTGAATGGAGGGAGGGATAATTTTATATAATGAGGTTGGTGGTGTAAAAACATAATAATAGACATTAATACAATTTACTTAGATACCTGTCTATATACATTAATACATATTTATTTTATTTAAAAACTTCATGCACAAATACAATGTACATAGGAGGACTTAATGCTACAGCATTTTCTGCCAGTCATCCTGCTATTTCAGGAGATATATCGGCGTGCAATAAATGAAGCTATACAATAAAGAAAAGGTTCAGAAATCTAAACTTAATTTTAAGAATATATATATATTTATATATGTGTATACGAAAATATAATACATAAACTTAATATAAAACATGTATATTATTATGCAAAAACTTTTAGAATTCTATACATAAACATACATACAGTCACATATGATACATACATTCCAATATTACATATATATAAGCATACATATAATATAATACATACATATATATAAGCTTACATAAACAATATTTACTTAAGGGGCAGGTATACGTCAATGCGAGCACCGTTTATAACCACATCCAATTATCACCTTTACACTTTTACACATAAAGGTGTATATAGCGTGAATGACATCATGGCGGTTACGCAAGGTCACGCGTGGCAAGTTTTACGGAAATAACGTGAAAACGCGCCTCAAAATAAAAAAAATAAGCCGAAGGCATCATTTGTCTAGTACATATACGTATATGAAATAACTTTTACAGGGTTTTCATATAAAATGGCGGCACGAAATGGTTACAAAAATACAAATTGATGTTATTTGCATGAGATCTGATATTTTTTTCCTTTATATTTATAAACTTTATGAATATTCAAAGAAGAAGGCATCATTTATCATATGACACAAATTACGAAGAATATTTTTATTTATTTGGATTTATTATGAATGCCGAGTAAAACGGTTACAAAAACACGCGTTTTAGATGAAATTTTGGTATCGCCACCTTAACAATATTAATTTATATGTCAAGAAGCCGATGCCACAAGCGTAGCGCTACAATGCTACGGGGCTACGATTCTACGAGCTACGTAGGTGATCCCTACGTGCTACGAGTAAACTGAGATATGGGAATTTAAAAATAATGTTAACATGTTTATTGATTTTGTAACCAAGCCGGGTCATTTAAGTCAATTTAAGCTTTGCGCAATTACCAACCTCGACCATATCATCAGGTAAAATAATGGTCAACGAGCAACAAGTGGCAAAATCAAAAATTTTGAAAACGGCTGCACCGATTTACTCCAAACATAATCGTTGCTAATAATAATTTCGATTAAATCACCTTTAAAACAAAAAAGCTAAATCAATATTAGTCCAGTCGTTTGAGAAACACAATGATACACACAGTGAAAACTTAAAATACCCCTCTTTTTAGTCGGAAGTTAAAAACTGAATCCTTTGAAAAATAAATTAAAATATCTTGGGATGTTTTGGCTCACTTTTTCAAACAAAATGTCTGGTCCTAATGTACTTCCAAGTTACGATGACTCGATTTCTTGAAATCAGAGATTACTTAAAACTTCGGAGATACTGCCATTTATTAGTATAATAAATAAAGTGAAAAGTTGGGTCCATTTGTTTAAAAGTTACTGCCAAGTTAGAACTCGATAATAAGGTGGTATTCTCTAGCGCTGAAGTTTGTGTAGCTGTGTTGCTGGTCTTGTGACAACTTTAGGAAAGGACAAGGTTAAGTACTGTTGTAAATTTTAAAGGATCAGATAAATAGAGGATTTTGGTTTAAGTTTTGTTATCTTGTTATGACTGATCGTTGTTTATTTCTAACAGGTTCAGGGGTCTGAATTTGGTGTATTTTTGGCAGGCTTTTTTTTGTTTAACATACAATGTTTGTTTGATGGTTTAGATCAAATTTTGCACTATAATCGACTTGATATACAAAGCGTCCGAGGCGCGCGGCCGGGGCGCTGTGAAAATAAAATGTATGGTGGTTAAGAGACCTTGATATACAAAGCGGCTAGGGCTTCCCCCCGCGCTGCCGACATTTTGTGTAGGTTCTAGTGTAACAAAATATACAAAGCGCCCGAGGCGCGCGTATAACCGCGCGCTTCTGACGTTTTGTATATTAAGTCCCTTTCTCACCTTGCAACATTTTAACTAAACAAACTAACATATAAAGATACAGAACCATTTCCTCCTATCCTACGCCATTGAATTTTTACATGCTGATTCAGTTCTGATGCATAGACAAAGAGCAGGTAACTAAAAATGCACAATGTAGGTATTTTCAGTTGATCAGTGGATTCAGTGATCAAAACAAACTAACCATCATCTGATCAACTCCATGCTATCATATCGTTGTATTGTCACACATTGAAAAGTTAAGTGGGTTAATGGATAAGTGTGTTAGGAACAATTATTCCCAGATTTGTATCCATACCCACTTAGTTTCTCAGGTAAAAGTGAATATAATACAAAGCGTGTAAAAGTTTCAAAACATGTTGTTCAAAAACGGAACGTCTCAATCTAAAACACTTTCCTCACGTCTCAATAGAATTCCATCCTTATTTATAAGCGTCAAAGTTGAATTTTGCTCTCCGGTCACGTCCGCGCCCATGTGGCCGGAGCGGTCACGCTTTGTAAAACGAATGCGCGGTGCGTGGCCTGCGGTAAATTCTAAAATTCCAACTACCCGCAGGATTGTCGTACCAAATCGGAGCTGTACGCTCTTTTTGGAATGGTAGTTTGAGGCTTTTCTCAGATTAGTGCCATGTAGAACTTTGCCACAAAAGTGAAAAAAATGGCGGAGTGGATTTTGTATTTTTATTTACATTCTAGATAGGCATACTTTTGACCACCATCTCACCTGATAGTAAGCGACGATATGGTCGACGATGGAGCAAGCTTGACAAGAGGATACCTATTATATTCCATAAACGGTAATCCTATGTAATAATGGTGGGTTATTGAAAAAACAAACACACAATAAACGCATTCACACTCACCCTACACTAAGTTCAAACACTTGTATCATGGGTGCCGGAAACATTTCCATCACACACGCATTCACACCCAGAACTAGAAGCACAAATGTTCCTTGAAAAGGAAAATTGTGGAAAGGAAAATTGAAGGTAGGTGTCTTCTGTCTTGCAACAGCTCATGCAATTACCAATGTTCTATTTTCCGTCAAATGAATACCATGCACTTATTTTACAATATCGATCAAGTACAACAACTAAGTATTATTCGATCAAGCGCTTACAAGCGAAAAAGTATTTTTAAAGAAACGCCACCAAAAACCGCTGAAGATTGACTTTGTTATATAAAAGCGATTTTACAGTCTCCAGTTTGTACTTCGATTTATAAACGACCTATTCATTCTACAAACTATCTGAGCACTGCCAGCTTAAAACGAACTTTAAACTTAGCAACTTAAAGTCTATTTTTGGTAAAGATGTAAGCCACTTGATTTCTCGGTCGAGTGAACGGACAAACCAAGAATGGACAATAGCCATGTTGTGTCTAGTAACTTGTTCCAATATTCATAAATTTTGCGTTTTTTCTTTGGGTGTCATTAAATTTTATGAAAACCTTAGTTCGGGACTGTGTATCAGCGGAAACTTGATTGCCGTTTGGGTAGAAATTGGAAATTGAAAGGGAAAATGGGAGCATAATGTTGTTTTATACTTTTTTTTGCATTAGGGTTCAAGTTGGTTGCATGAAACCTTAATGAAACGGACATGTGCCGGGCGTCGACAACCTTTTGTACTTTGGAGGACTTTCTATCCAAATTTATATTTATTTTATTCCAACTCTTGTTAGAATGTTTAAGGCCCGATTTTTGGTTACCTGTCAAAGTTTTTTTTTATTCAGCGTGGTAACCTAACTAGCATTTTGGAGACTTTGCCGTACATAAGAGATTTAAACCATCTTAACCTTTTTTAAACGACTTCAAAAAAAAAAGGATGTTCTTAATTAGACTATTTTTTAATGTGTTACCGCGTGACTTTTTTCTAGGTGAACCCATTTTGATGATTCTTTATTTGATTTGTAAGTTGGAGCTTCAAATGTGGTCCTATTTAAATTTCATCAAGATCTGATCAATAGTTTTTGAGTTATCCTCAAAAATGCGTATTTGATTCATTTAATCTAAACAAGGGTTCTGATTTTCTAAAGATAAGGTGGTGAGTTGCACCGTAATTTTGTAACTTAAATATTTATTTTGTAATAATTTCACTATGAACATCTGTATATTTCACATGTTAACTGTAATATTGGTGAGTTATTAAAAAAAAGCTTAAATACAAAATTAAAAAAATCAGCTACGTCTTTGTTTCCAATCCATATCTTGTAGCTAAACAAAACCAAATATTCCGAATATCCATAAACAACGTTTCCACAAATAATGTTGCCATCCTTATAATATGACGATATTATGCTATGGTATAAGGTATATTTCCTAAAATCCCATCTCCTATAATGGCAAATTATGACTATAGAATTTAATGTCTAATGTTCATTGCACATAATATCGGTATGGTTCGGTTTTATTTCGATGTATAAATATATTCAATGGATATAATATCAGATCTCAGACTAGATAGCTTCTTTCTAAACGGCAAACTTTATTTAATAATTATAATAATAATTTAAACGCATCCTTTTTTGTTAAGTCGATAGCAACTCAACTTTATCGCTTACATTAAGTTTTTTTATGATTTTTATAAAAAAGCGCTTAATCAATTTCGATAAAATTTATTAACAAAAAAACATCAAAATCATTCATTATTGACGACTCCTCCTTTTTTGAAGTCGGTTAACAACGTCACCATCATCATAACTGTGAAACTATTAATTTTCAATTTATTAATGGAAGTTGTCGTATTATTTAATTAGATTTAGTTTAAGTAAAAGTCATATTATTAATTGAAATTAACAAAAATTTTACATTTCACTCGCGAAGAAAATCCTATAAGGAATAAATCATTATATAACAATAATTAAAACTTAATTTACTAGTCATTCGCGCCGAACTGAGATCTCGTGCCTACGTTTTGCCTAATTAAGAAAAACTTTTGAGCTTAATTGCTTATAACTTTCTTTTCATAATTGTTCTAGTACAGGATATAACGGAAATTATACGTAAGTTTCAGCTTTAAATGTGAAGCCGTGACCCCGGGACTAAATAGGTCTAAAAACAATGAGTTTGGTGGCCTACCAAAATGTTATTATCCAACATATAGGAATTGTATAAGATAAAGCCATCGAATTTGGGCTCGTTTGATTGGTCTTGGCAAGTTATCTGGTTATAATACTTTTTAGTTACTACTGGAAAAAGATTGACTACAAAAATATATGTTTTTATACCCATCTACAATAAATGACACATTACATTCTGTCTCATAATAATTATTCCCTCGGAAAAATATACTAAGGTTTCATAAATGATTAACTACTAGATAATTTCAAGCGATTTTTCTTTTTATTTTCTTTTTTTTTTTTTATTATTTCATGACCATGGATGCATAGTCCTTCAGTCGAAATATTAAACAAATATTAACAATTTCTATTCTTCATAATAAAAGTCTTAGTCACAAGTCACAGTCAAAGTCAAGTAGTCAGTCATAGTCAAGTCATGCCCTAGTAAAGTGGTAGAAACCACTTTGTATGACTTGCCTACACTTATGCACATTTACTAAGTATTAACGGCTAATAATCCACCATTATTACACATTAACACTCGAAGTATCACAGGTTTTGGAAAATTACACAAAATCAACAACGCCATTTTATCACTTTGGTGGGGCCTGGTGACCTGTGATACAGGCTGTTTACGCCTACTTCAGGCACCAGTCCTTGCAATACAAGTCCCGTGACTATTAGAATATAAATAAAGTAACTTTGTAATAGTGTACCTACATTGTTTTGTGGACTTATCTTGTAAGGTAAATAAATGCATTTATTATTATTATTATTATACTTTCGCGGCAAAAAAACCCGATTTTTTCATACTGGTCAAATGTTACTACAGAAAAAAATCTTCTCGGAAGTTTTCCTTTCCGACTGTCCTTTGGACTTTCTTGTATTTATATTCAGTAATGGTCGCCCGAGGTAACTCACGTAATTGCTGTCTAACTGGATTATCTAGTTATTACGTTCGCGATTAGATTTTTTCTGTTGTTTTATTTCTGTATATCTAATATTACCCAGATGATTTAGAAAAGGTAAGAGTACAAGATACTCGTGTTTATAGTACACTAGCGATCCGCCCCAGCTTCGCGCTGGAGCAATTTCCGGTGGATTGAAAATAGCCCTGTAATCACTAACACAACAAATAAAGAATCAGCCAAATCGTTCGAGCATTTCTAGAGTTTTTAAGAGACTAACGTAAATCAAATAGATTTTCAACTGACTTTAAAAAATGAGTTTCTCAATTCGACAGTATGTTTTTTTTGTATGTATGTTACGCGATTTTTTTAAAGAGTTTTGATTTGATGAACTTAACTCCATCAATTAAGTAGACAACTAGATAGATAAACTCTATATTGAACATTAGAAAATAATTGTAACAATATGCGGTCTTATCGCTAAGACCGATCTATTCCATACAACCATTGAATTGGATGGAACCCGATTGAGCTATCTAAGCCCATACTATTTAGCTGTATAAATCTACCTTAATTACTTATAATCAGCATATAGCTCGCTCGTTAACTACGACTACGTGATTATCACGCCTAATGTACGGCTAACGTATGGCACGTGACGTTCTCCTAATGATATTATAAGTAGGCAGAAATCCTTCTATAACTATTATTATACTAGCCGTGCCCCGCGGTTTCGCCCGTGTTCATTAAGTTAAAAAGTAGCGTATGTGTTATTTCGGAACCTAAGCTATCTACATTCCGAATTTTATCAAACTTGGTTTATTTGTTACGAGGATACATGGTAGCAAACATTCACACACACAAACTCTTGCATTTATAATATAATTAGAATTATGCTTCATAAAAATATTATTCTTATTTATACAAGGTAGATGGCGATGCCGTTCACTACATAATAGTGTAGTATAAACAATAATTAACTAGTAGTTCGCCCCGAACTAAGATCTCGCGCGTTTGGCCTAATGGAGAAAATCTTTTCAGGTTAATTTTATCTAACTTTTTTTTAATGATAATTGGAAGATTTTTCAATTTGTTGTTCAATTATAGGGTATATTGGCTGTCATACGTAAGTTTAAGCTTTAGTACGTGTATTGCCATGTTTAAGATAAACCCGGGAACAAAATAGGTCTAAAACAGTGAATTTGGTGGCCTACCAAATCGGTATTCTATTTATAAAAAACGGTTCGGTACTCTACTTGGAACGATAACTGGTAGATAAATACTACCCCACAAGGGTAGATAAAAATATAAAAATAATGTTGCTCCCCACTAACGTGTATGGGTGCCCCCTAAATATTTTAATTTATATAATTTTAATTGTCATTTCTGTTTTTAGCTTTACATATTCTCAGAGAATTTGAAATTATTTACTTATAAGGTTTAGACGTCAGATGCCTCTGACAGACGAATGGACGAAAGGACGGACGGACAAATTACTGAACCATCCAAATCTTAGAAATCTCTTAACTTCTCTCCACGTGAGCCGATTTCGAACTTTTTTTTAGTTTGAATGATGTTGCTTTCTAATTGGTCCCATTCAAATTTGATCAAGATTTGATCAGTAGTTCTTGAAATATCGCCAATAATGGCTATTTTGTGACGAATAATGCGTACTTTGACGATGTTCTCGTTTACCCGACTTCAAAAGTTACCTCATAACTTCTTTCGTTGTGAGCCGATTTTGATGATTGTTTTTTTATTTGAAAGCTGGTGCTTTTTATGTAGTCCCATTGAAATTTGATCAAGGTCTGATTTCTAGGTTTTGAGTTATAGTCAATAATGCATGTTTAGTACATAAAATCTGATCAAAGTTCCGAAGATAAAGCGGTGAAGTCGGTTTTTTAAGCTTTGCTTGCGTTTAATTATTTTATGTATATTTGGCAGGTGTACGAATTAGTCGTAAATTAATTTTTCACCCTCTTTTTTTTATCGCTATTTAAGTATTTTTAACGAGGAGGTTCTTAATTCGACTGTATAATTTTTTTTATGTGTGTTGTTACCTCATAACTTGTTGTGAGCCAATTTTAAAGAATTTTTTTTTTTTTTTGAAAGCTGGTGCTTTTTATTTGGTCCCATTTAAATATGATCAAGATCTGATCACTAGGTTTTGAGTTATACATTAATTAAAGAAAGAAAGAAAGTGAAGCGGTGAAGTCTGGGTTTCTTACTTACTTGCGTTTTATTGTATGAACAATATCTTATAAGTTTTTAGTATGGTACTAGCTGTCCCGACGACCTTCGTTCCGCTTAACAGTCAATGAATGTGCTTGTATAGGAAGCCATACCCGGCATGCGTTACAATGCCACGTGACTATATTATAACCTCCTTCATGTTTATGTTTGCCTAGTACTTAACCAAATCCAAGTATCGTATGAGAAAATGACTTCTATACACCAATAAAAAATAATGTTACGTTCCCAAAAAGTCCTATATCCGTCACCTGGTTCTAAGCTACCTCCCCACCAATTTTCAGCCAAATCGGTTCAGCCGGTCTTTAATTATAAATCGTGTAACTAACACGACTTTTATTATATACTAGCTGTCCCGGCGACCTTCGTTCCGCCTAACAGTCAATGAATGTGCATATTTAGGAAGCCATACCCGGCATGCGTTACAATGTCACGTGACTATATTATTACAACCTTCATGTTTATGTTTGCCTAGTACTTTACCAAATCCGAGTGACGTATGAAAAAATGGAAAGCATGTCGAAATGTAAAAAAAATTTTTAAAGAAATTTACGTTCTCAAAAAGTATCCTATGTCCTTCTCCTGGCTCTAAATTACCTCCCTGCCAATTTTCAGCTAAATCGGTTCAGCCGTTCTTGAGTTATAAGTGGAGTAACTAACACGACTTTCTTTTATATATATAGATATAGATTAAAGTACTAGGGGACAATAAACGTGAAAGAGATAGAACACTTTTTCTACACGCATTGCATCGCATGCCGGGTACAGCCTACAATTATAATATACAATGCATGGTTGGCTTATTCGATATCGACACATTGTTCGTCGACTTGCTAATTACTACGAGTAGTTCCGTCACCGACACCGCTGCTTGTATGCCGATACCCGAGTCTCTGAGGTTAACAGGAGAATGTATGTGGTGACATACAGCTGTATACAAGCTGAAATTGGAACTTTAAAATGGACACTGTAACATATTTATATTTCACTAGCTGCGTGGTTTTACCCGCGTAAGTCCCGGACCCGCGGGCATTCTGGGATAATAAGTAGCCTATGTCTTAATACAAGGTGTCAGCTACTGCCATACCAAATTTCATTTAAATCGGTTCAGTAGTTTTGGCGTGAAAGCGCGACAGACAGACAGACAGAGTTACTTTCGCATTTATATATATATATTGCATTGTTGAATTTTGTTTTCTAAATAACATTATCAAGTGTATTAAACATTACAATTCCAATATGTGGAACTGGTTATTTAGTTAGATTTTTATTTACTATTATTTATTTTTTAACTTCAAAAAAAGAGGAGGTTCTCAATTTGTCTAATTAAAAAAAAAATATATTTTAACGCAGAACTCTGTCGTTTATTAGCCAAAATAGATAGTTATTGTTATGTTCGAATTTATTTATGTTCTTGTTGGTCCAATTATAATTTGGCCAAGATCAGATGAAGTTTAAGAGATAATTGTCTTTTATTCTAAGTTTTTTATTGTTATAACTGTTAGGAAAATGTTTTTCGCTATACATACACATATTTTCATTTTTCAACTATATAGAGTCAAGATTTTTGTCTTATTACTGACTTCCCAAAAAAGGAGGAGGTACTTAAGTCGATTGTATTTTTTCTTTAATTGTTTACTACTTATCGATAACTTCAGGGACAGTTTTCACGACTCTATTTAGATACTACAACTGAAAATAACTCTATATACATATATACCTATATACTTACTAACTCTGACATGCGTATTCGAGTTAATTGACTACTCGTTTGGCTTAGTTGCTCATCCATCTTCTTAGCAGCAACAGGTTCGATTCCCAGAACACAAGTTTTCTCCCCATGGGAAAGAACAATGGCGAACTCCCATACATCATTTTAGTTGAAGTAAAATAGCATCGTATATAGATAAAAAAATATCTTACGTAAGGCCGGTTGCCTTCTGAGCTTCATTTTAAAAGAATTGTCGTTTTAGAAGTCCTAGTTATAGAGATATTAAACAAAACATATTTGTAGGTTATGGCTCAGCACACTTTGCCGATCTCTTTTTGAATACGCCAACAGTTCTGACAGTCGTGAATTCGTGATAAAAGCCCATTCCAAAGGGCCACCACTACTACTACGTTTTAGCCCAAATTTTAGCTTTTTACAAGAGTTAGGCGAGAAAACAAACGTTGCAGTTTTGCCGCGAAAGTGAAAAAATGGCGTTGTTGATTTTTTATAATTTCCAAAATCTGTGATTCTTTGAGTGTTAGTGTGTAATAATGGTAGATTATTTACCGTTAATACTTAGCAAACGTGCAAATGTGTAGGCAAATCGTACAATATTGAAAAACGTGATTTTCGCCTTTTCATTTACTTTTTCTCCTTAAATGTCAATGACTGTGAATGACAGACGGATTCTAGGCAGCTGATGGTTCATACATAAAAAGTCTGAAAAGTACTACTTTCAGTTACCATATTATTTTTTGTTATGCATTATAAGCATTAGCATTACGGCTTAGGAATATAGAGATGAGAATGCACTAGGGTAAGGCAATGGATATGGTAACACTTATTATATAACCATAGCAAAGACAAAAACAGAAAAATTAAAAATGGTCGAAATTAATCGTTTTGTTTCTTTTAATGTGTATTTTTTTACCTGGCTTCGTCTGCCTTTTCTGTTGTCTTAGTAAATCTTTGTAATTTATTTGAGTGAATTTCGTTAATTTCACTTTTAAATACGATTGGTGGCGCGAGTAAAATCGCTGGCGTGTAAATAGCCCACCATTTACGTATTAATATTTTTAATGATAGCGGTAAATTATTTTGGATTAAAACATTGGCAAAAATCAGTAGGGATACACGAATCAATTTACAGTGTTTATTTAAGCTCACGTACCTTAGACTGCTTCGAAACCGCCTCCGGAGCTCCCCAAGAAAGGAACTACAGCAAACTGTATGTATGCCTAAGCGCACACACACAACTCCACGTCGCGCCGGCCGGCGAGTTTGAATCCGAGGAAATCGAGAGGGTACGAGGCACGGAACACTAATCCTGATGACAGTTCACGCGGTCGATCACAATAGACACGATGAAGTTTTTATTTTAAGTCCTGGTTAATTAGATGATAATTATTTAATTAGTTTTCTACGTCACAAAATTCAATAGCGGAGCGTTTGTCGACCACACGGATCCGGTGACACACACGACTGAAGTTCTTCCTTTTTAAGTCTGTGAAGTTAGTCGCACCCCGCCTTGGAAGAGCGCAAGATCTTTCAAAAGAAACAGTAAGAGTTATTAGATTCTACTCGTTTATATTATGAAATAATCTAAAAGATCAATGAACTTTATGTCTGATCAGGCGTGAATGTTAATTATTTAAGTAATTGTAGCTTAATCCCAATAATGCGGAATACTTATATAAGCGCGCGTAGATATATAAATAATAAACAACAATAAATATTTTACGAATATACATTTATTGTGTCGGAATGGGATATAGTTTGACGATAGGGCGTTTAAAACTACCTGAACTGGTCTTGACCGTGGCAACACGAACAATACCGTCGGTGCCTTTATAAACTTTGGTAATAACCCCTAAAGGCCAGTTTAGAGGAGCTAAATTATCCTGCCCAACGAGTACTACAGTCCCGATTTCAACCGGTTTATCCGGAGTAGCCCACTTTTGCCTTACTTGCAACGTATGCAAATACTCTAAGCGCCATTTTTTCCAAAAGGATTGGACCATGCTGTCCAAAAGTTCTTTGCGTTGTACAAGACTGATGCGCTGATCAGAAAGATCGGCAGTGGGTAAGTATTGCAGGGGAGACGACATTAAAAAATGGGCGGGAGTTATCACCTCTGGATGTGGATCAGAAGATACGACATTCAGAGGGCGCGAATTAAGAATACACTCTATTTGCGTCAATACGGTTTGTAATTCCTCATATGTTAGAAGCTGACTACCTATCACCCTGTACATATGAGTTTTCAAACTCTTAATGTTCGATTCCCACATTGCTCCAAAATGAGGAGCTCTAGGAGGAATCATTTTCCAGTCAATGCGTCGGGTCATCAACTCCTCTGAGAGTGACGAATTGAAACTAGAGTTCAATAAAAAGGTATATAGCTCATCCAATTGAGCTTTAGCACCAACGAAAGTGGTGGAATTATCAGAGTAAAGAAAGGATACTGGTCCGCGGCGGGAAATAAAGCGTTTAAAGGCGTCTACAAAAGCCGAAGAATTTAATGAAGTTACCAACTCAACATGCACAGCGTGGGTAACCAGGCATACAAACAGACAGACATACGCCTTCTGCGCGTGTTGACCTCTACGGCGGGTAAGCGTTATGCGTATAGGACCCGCATAATCTACTCCTGTGTGAGCAAAGGCTTTCGCTTCTGAAACACGATACGCAGGAAGATCTGCCATCATGGGAGTGGGATGCGACGGATTCACCTTAAAACACGTATTACATTTACGACATTGAGACCTGACGACAGTTCTGGCATCTAATATCCAGAAACGCTGTCGTAAAATCGACATGAGAAGTCCAGGGCCAGTATGACAGTTCACGACATGGTAATGTCGTATGATAAGATCAACGATATGATCGCGTTTAGGAAGTAGGACTGGGTACTTGGCATCAAATGGAAGATTTGACTTAGAAAGTCTTCCGCCAACCCGCAAAATATCCTCTTCATCTAAGAAGACAGCCAAGCGTTGCAGCTTCATGGATGGCATTTTTTTATTTTTAATGCACTTTATGTCATCTGCAAAATGAACTGATTGCACGGCGCGGACCATAGCACGTTCCGCGGCTGTCAATGCCTGAACAGACCGTGGCACGATGCTATTTTTCGGTCGTGCGAATCTCAGGATGTATGAGATGACACGCAGCAATTTGTCCCAAGACGAAATGCGTTGCGCCAACTCACATAAAAGCGGTTGTTCCGATTGAGAAGTCACTGTTAACACATTTGTCTTGTGCTCAGGAAGGTTACTGCAGTCAGTCGGCAAAAATGGCTTGATTGGCCATTCTTCAGGAGCGGAATGCATCCAGGAAGGGCCATTCCACCAGAGGTCATGCGAGACTAGCTGCGACGGCAGCATACCTCGAGACAGACAATCACTAGGATTTTCTACACCAGCTACGTGGTAGAAGTGTTTCGCGGCTAAGTTCTCTTGACACTGAGCGACGCGGTTACTCACGAAAATCGACCAACGATGTGGGGAAGAATGTATCCACGATAATGCAATAGTTGAATCGGAGAATGCATACACTCCTGCAATAGGAACGCGTGCAGCGTAAGAGTCATGGACAACCTTCACTAACTTAGACATAAGCACAGCAGCACATAACTCAAGACGTGCAAGAGTCGTGACTTTAGTCGGTGAGACCTTTGACTTTGCGCAAAGTAAGCGAACTATGATGCCAGCAGGGTAGGTACAGTGTAAAAAGATCACACAACCCATGCCATTTAAACTAGCATCACAAAACCTAACGAGATTCACAATGCAGTCAATATTTACACCTACATGGCGCGGAATCCGTAAGGTATCAAGCAAGGGAAATTCTTGCACAAGGGCGGAAAAGCGGACAACAATATTTTCCGGAGCGGGATCGTCCCAGCCACTGTTACTCAACCACAACTCTTTAATGAGCAATTTGGCATAGAGAATGACTGGAGCGACCAAACCCAGAACATCGAATAATCGTGCAACTACGGAGAGTATATTCCTCTTAGTGCATTTATCGGTTATTACAGCGGAAGTGAAGAAAAAGTTATCTTCAGAAGATTCCCAGGAAAGACCTAAGATCTTCGCGGAAATATTGCCTTCGTCAAAATCGAGGGATTTGCGGTGCGAATCAGGAAGACTACTTAAGAGAGCTGGTGAGTTGCTAGACCATTTCACCAGATCAAAATCACCCGATCTGAACATGTTTATTAGGTCTTGTGACAGCTGCATAGCGGTTTGTTCATTATGTGCAGAATATACCAGATCATCCATATAGAGACTGGATTCTGCAATTTTTGCAGCGTCAGGATAGTGTGGACTCATGTCGGAAGCCAGCTGTCTCACAGTGCGCATAGCTATATAAGGGCTCGACTTGAGTCCAAACGGTAGGCGTTTGAAGGCGAAAGTACGCACTTGTTCGTTCTCGTTGAAACGAAACAAGATGCGTAAGTATTTACGCTGGTCCACGGGTACACCTATGCGTAAGTACATTTGTTTTATGTCAGCGTTCATCGCGACAGGAAACAAGCGGAATTGCAAAAGCAATAAAAACAGATCAGCTTGCAAATTAGGTCCTATATGCAACACGTCATTTAAAGACAAACCTGTGTGAGTTTTCGAACTTGCATCTAACACTATGCGCGGCATCGGCTTATCAGGTCGCACGACCGCATGGTGAGGTATGTAGTAGCCTCCACCAGAAATTTCGGTTTCATCGACAGAGCTAAGATAACCATTATCGATATATTCTCGAATGACCTGGTTGTAATTTTCCCTCAAATCGGGTGACTGGCGAAATTTTCTCTCTAGTGCCATAAATCGGCGAAGAGCAACAGCATGCGAATTGCCGAGTTCAGATGGATCCTTGCTGAATGGCAGCGATACCGTGTAGCGACCGACATCATCACGCGTCACTGATGACGTGAAAATATTTTCGCACTCCGTCTCTTCGGGTGACAACAAACGCATCGTAGGTACTTCTTCGAGTTCCCAAAACTTCTGTACTAGATCGTTCAGCGCGAGCGCGGTGAAAGAAGCGGTAGGTATGGTGTCATTACGTGGATAATCTCCCATCAGAACGTAACCAAAAGTGGTTAGAAGTGCAGGTGGAAGTCGCAGACCAAAGTCAACCCGCTTCCCCAAATAAATGTACGGAAAGAGTTGGGCACCTATAATTGCCTGAATGTCTCCTGGAATATTCCAATTCAAATCTGCGAGCGGGAGGTCGTGGTAATCTATGTTACGATTCCATTCAATAAATTGCGACGGCAATTGATCTGTAATACACTCCACGACAAGAGCGTGTATGGTGTATTTCTGTTGCGGGTATATGCGGGATTCAATATCCAAATACACGTATCCAACAATTGGACGCGAAGTTGAGCCAACACCTTTGACAAAAGAATTACTCAAAGGTATTATCGGCAAGTTTAAAGCGCGGCAACATTCAGTCGTTACTAAATTGTTCATGCTACCATTATCAATTAAACATCTGATGATAGTTTTCGGACCTGTACTACCTTTAGAACGCGCGTACACCTGAGCGGTTGATAATAAAACAGTCGACTTCGGTTTTGTTTCGGCGGATAGAAGCACAGCGGCATTATGTGACGTAAGCGGTAGATTTAAAGCGGGTGAAGGCGCGCAATCAGTCGGCGGCGGCGGCACCGGCGGCGGCACCGGCGGCGGCACCGGCGGCGGCGGCGTTGTCGGCGACAGCACGGGAAAATTCGCATAAGCAGTGTGTACATTGTGTGTGTGATGTGAATGTTTCCGGCCCCCACGATACAAGTCTTCGAACTTAGTGTGGGGTTGTGAGTGTGAATGCGTTTGTACATGCGTATTATTATTTTGTTTCACAAAATGTAAAAGCGTATGGTGTCGTTTTCTACATAACTCGCAGACAGATGACGAATTACAGGTCGATAAATTATGCGTCATACTGAGACAGTTTACACATCCACTTTTGGATTTAATAAAATCATAACGAGATTTAGGATCGTGTGTATTTTTGAATTTAGCACAAGTATATAAATGTGTGTGAGCGGTTTCATTACAAAATGCGCAATGAGATATGGCGGGCGGGTATGAGTGCGAAGCAGAGGTTCCGGTAGCAACCATTGGTACCTCGCTCGTAACAAAGGATTTATATGTGTTTGAGCGTGTGTTCCGTGACGTAGAAGCGGGCGGTTTATATGTGTTATTTGAATTACGCGGGTTTGAGTTCATGTACATGGTCGGGTTCGAACGTCCTAAGATCTTAGCCTGATCTTGAACGAAACTGATCAGCTGTTTTGTTGTAGGTATTTCAACATCTCTAACAGAAAGTTCAAAACATTGTGCGGTTTGAGTGTCTAATTTTCTAAGTGCGCAGTGCACGAGAATAAAATCCGTCAAATCCGAAACATGCAGCTGTTTGAGAGCAGAAATCGATGCCGAAAAATGATCGATAAATGAATCGAGACTAGCGGCAGTGTGAGTACACCCTTTTAAATCTAACACATTGTTGAGATAATGTGTTCCTAAAAGTCGCTTATCCTGGTATTTCTTGACTAAGCTATCCCAAATTATGCTGTATGTCTCACCCGTGGGTACAATACCCGAAATAACGGAATTTGCGGAATGACTCAATTTACTTACCAAGTATTGAATGCGTTGCGAATTACTTAGACGCGTATTATCGTGAATATTTGCTTTAAAAGATTCATAAAACGCTGGCCAATTCTGTGTTTTACCATCGAATTCCTTAATATGAAGCGGCTCCAATTTAAACACAGAAGCACTATCACTACGCAGCGGTGATACATTGGCGTGGTTATTCATCTTATTTCTAACACGTTTCACTCTTGTAAACAATTCGTCAAACGACTCCAAACAACCAAAATCGGGACTCGCGGAAGGGTTTGACATTAAGGTAATCTCATTAATTTTATCTACAATAGATTCAAAATTATTATGAAGGTCATCCATAGTTTCTGTTTCAGACATAAAGTTTTCATTCGACCTTGAACTCTCGAAAGAAGTGATGTTTTTAGACGTATTAAACAAATGATTCATACGTTTAAATAACAACTCTTTCTTTCCTCCTAAAATGATCAACATCGTATCTGAACTTGGTTTCGACATGTTCGGTTATCGTTATGCTAATAATTTATGCACGAATAAACTACTAAATGTTTGTTTACAAACAACAAATGCGGGCGGGAACAAGTAGGTAAGTTAGCGGGCGGTTTATACTATAGGTAGTTATAAGCGGAGTGAATTGCACTTAGCAACGGGCGGGCGAACTTATGTATGAAATGTTTATGGTTAATAACTCAAAGCAAAAGGTAATTAAAACTGGACTATCCGGCTCGAAAAGGACCAAAATTATGGTGGCGCGAGTAAAATCGCTGGCGTGTAAATAGCCCACCATTTACGTATTAATATTTTTAATGATAGCGGTAAATTATTTTGGATTAAAACATTGGCAAAAATCAGTAGGGATACACGAATCAATTTACAGTGTTTATTTAAGCTCACGTACCTTAGACTGCTTCGAAACCGCCTCCGGAGCTCCCCAAGAAAGGAACTACAGCAAACTGTATGTATGCCTAAGCGCACACACACAACTCCACGTCGCGCCGGCCGGCGAGTTTGAATCCGAGGAAATCGAGAGGGTACGAGGCACGGAACACTAATCCTGATGACAGTTCACGCGGTCGATCACAATAGACACGATGAAGTTTTTATTTTAAGTCCTGGTTAATTAGATGATAATTATTTAATTAGTTTTCTACGTCACAAAATTCAATAGCGGAGGGTTTGTCGACCACACACGATCCGGTGACACACACGACTGAAGTTCTTCCTTTTTAAGTCTGTGAAGTTAGTCGCGAGTGCAAAAAACGTCACCCGATACAACCAGCGCCATCTCTAGGGTCGTCCTTGAACGATCTCTAACAGTGGTCAGCAGAGCCCAACACACTGTAAATGTATTCAGATATCCAAAGATTCTTGCCAATATGAATATTAGGTATATAAAGTGAAGTATTTATTCACAGATGTATAATTTACATTTATTATTTATATTATAAAAGGCAAAGACGCTTCACCAACGATCAAACATAGGCCAACTAAAATTTCGCCATTGTTCTTTGTGTTCCTTGTAGTACGGGTGTTCACAGTCACAGTCATTAAACTAAACGTGGGGCTGTGGGTGTGAAAACGTTAATGCTTATGTTATGTATAATATATGTTATAGATACTTACGGTCTTATAAACATAACCATCCTCCTTCGCCGTAGTCAAGTAAAAAAAATATCAATTGATAAAGAAAATGCAAATTCTCGATTTGAGGTACATCTCTATCGATCTTATAAAACAATTGAATGTATTTGCTACATGCATCGAGATAGGAAACAAATCTACGGTTTGTAAGGGACTTGATAGACAAAGCGGTGCAGGCGCGCGGCCCGGGAGCTGTGAAGATATAATTTAAACATAAGCAAAGCTTAAAAAAACCGACTTCACCGCTTATATTTTGGTTTTGCCTTGATCGATTTCGATAAAATGTATATGGGACCACCTCTGAAGTATTATCTACCAAATAAAAAAATAATTTTGAGAATCGGTCCACAAATGGGGGAGAAATCGGTGAACATACATAAAAAACATACAATTGAACATAGTACCTCCTTCTTTTTTGAAGTCGGTAAACATGTATGGCGCCTAAGTGACTTGATATATGAAGCGGCTAGGGCACGCGGCCGAGCGGCGGGCGCGCGTCTGCGACGCTTTCCCTCGCGCTGCTGACGTTTTATATATAGGCTCTAGTGTAACAAAATATACAAAGCGGACAGGGCGCGCGTACAGGGCGCGCGCCGTGGGCGCTTTGTAATAAAATTCCTAAAGCTATAAGTGAAACATGTTAACAAAGATGCAGCTCTACGTGAACATGAGTATCGAAGCCAATCAGTCGAGCAGAAAGCCAATATCAGGATACGTCTGTTACCGAACCCTAACTAGTCTGTTAGCGAATATCGTATTCTGGCATTCATATTGTTTGTTAACAAAGCTTTGGCGAAGACATTGGAAACTTGAACGGGGTTTGGTTTTGGAGTTAGATTCTAGATCGTATTCAATAAAGTGTACGAAGTAATAACTAAATAATATGACGGGGTAAACTAAATGTCGGGTTATATGTAACCAGAGCTGATTAAAATAACATTAAACGGGCAAATACCCCATTTTACAATAAAAGTCCTAAAATTGTAAACGAATTACCACTGGGAAAGTTGATACCAGTATTAAACGGTCATTAATTAAGAAAGCTTTATAAAAAAAACGGCCAAGTGCGAGTCGCACTCGCGTACGAAGGGTTACGTATCTAAAAAAAACGAGCAAAAAATTTCACTTTTGTTTATGGGACCCTTAAATATTTGTTTTATTTTAATTTAATTATTTATTTTAAAGTGAATATATAACTAAATATTCTGTGAATATTTCAAGCGTCTACCTGCCGCCGTTATCAATATCGAGCAAAAACGAGCAAAAAATCAAGTTTGTTGTATGGGAGCCACCTTAATTTTTTTTTTTCTGTTTTTTAGTATTTTTTATTATAGCGGCAACAGAAATACATCATCTGTAAAAATTTCAACTGTCTAACTATCACGGTTCATGAGATACGCCCTAGAGCCTGGTGACAGACGGACGGACAGCGGAGTCTTAGTAATAGGGTCCCGTTTTACCCTTTGGGTACGGAACCCTAAAAACGAATGACTACATTTATGATAAGGATGCATGGAGGCAAACTGCACAAGCGCTTTCTGGCGGCTACATAAAATAGATATACCTAGGTTAATATAATTCCTGTAATGGTCGCTTAAAAAAGACTAAAAAAAAAAAAAGCTCCGCCGTGTTTCTTACCAGGTTCTTCTGGAGATGCCTGTAATTTTGCAGATCTGGCAGTAGAGTAATTAACATTAATGAGTGAATCTTTGGGTTCCCATGTGAATAAACGATTCTGTTCTATATGAATTAGGCTTCAACATAACATTTATATTACAGGTGGTAATTTAATTAACTAATGACTTTTAAAACGGCTTTTCTATCAAAAATAAGTTAGCTGTTTTTCATTAATTAAATAAGAGGTTGAAAAATATGTATTTCAATGGCTAAAAACCGATTAAAAAACCCGTTAAAATAATCAATGCATTTCACGCAACTCATTGATTTAAAAACGAATAATGTTTTAATTGCATATTAATGCAATTAAAGAAATGATTCCGTTGACATATTAACAGTTTCAAAATATCAACGCCATTTCTAAATATGTTGTGAAAATAATTAACTAAAGTTTTTGCGGTTTGTGCGACGCAACGCCTGCATTCGCTCGCTTGATTGGTTCAAACTGAGTATTTCCGAATAACTTCTTTCCACATGAACCGATTTTGAATATTGTTTTTAAGCTATTGCATAGCTTCTATTGCGGGCCTTGAGCGTGGAGACCGCATTCAGAAATTCCGTAACGAAAATATCCTAACACCCTCCACTCCGACCGGCACAGCGGTGATACTTTTTAGTTTTGCCATCTATCGATGAATAGCAGAATTTTTAATGACTTTTTTGAAATATCACGCTTGTCTCTTTAGTTCAGCAACTCGCCTCTAGGTGGCAGGAAAAAAATACTGCATAAATAAAATAAATAAATAATTATAATTGCATAAGTTGATAAAAAATGCTATGCAATAGCTTTACCGCGGCAGTCCCCGAGTGCCACACGTCTTTTTGTTTGAAAGATGTTGCTTTCTAATTGGTCCTATTTAAAATTGAGTAAGATCTGATCAGTAGTTCATGAAATATCGTCAATAATGCGTGTTTAGTACAACTAATCTGATCAAAGTCCCGAAGATAAAGCGGTGAAGTCGGTTTTTTTTAAGCTTTGCTTGCGTTTAATTATTTCGAATACGGACGACGATGGCCTTATAATGTATTCATTTACTACGTATGGACGTACGTGATAAATGATCCGCATTAATACGAAAACGTAGAACTAACCCAATTTAAACGAAAAATAAAGCAAATTAGTAAAAGTTACATAAAAAAATTTTACATGATTCGATTTCGTCTTTCACTTCCTAAATATGGTATCGCGAAACGAAACGCTTGCGAGTTTAATTTTACTACTAACGCCATCTAGGCTTACCGATGTACAACAAAATATAGATGGCGCTACTTATTGCAATATGTAGTTCGAACAATGTGAATGTTTCCGGCACCCACGACACAAGTCATCGAATTTAATGTAGATGTGTGCTTTAACAGAATAATGTCATCATCATATCAAAGATGTATAACTATATAGGTACCTATAGGATTTCAACCAACAACAACTTATTAACACCAGCAACACTTTAAAAAAATACTTTTTAAACTTTGACCATATTATTAATTATAATACCTACCTACTTATTATGTTTTACATTTTGAAGTTCATTTATTTAATCGTGATGCTTAACGGTGCCGAAATATCGAGCTCTCAACCAAAATATACACATGGTAAATATCACATATCAATTTTTAATTCCACTACATTAAACTTACAATATAAAGAAGTACAGAACGCAGTTATATCTCGTTCGTTGTACCTCCATTCTTCGCAACAAATGAGTCCAATTGTAGCTATTTCCTGAGTCACACAACAGTGGCTCGGCAGGACGCTGTCAGCGCGCGCAATATGTTACGTAAAGCCCTGTGATGGACGACCGGCCGACTCAGTTCATGTTTGGTACCGGAATGGGAAAATAACTTAACTTGGGGTTTGTGGCGAAGGATAAATTACTAAGGTATTTATTTTTGTAAACTAGCTGCACCCGTTCAGGTGGAAAGTTCCCAGCGAAAATGCAGCAATTTTTCAACGTCTTGGGATAATATGCTCATATCCCGTAGGTAGTAAGTTCATGTACCGTACTCACTCTGTCAGTTTTTGAAGTTATACTTCTTTTGGCGCGTTTGGATAAAATGATGGGAGTGTATTTTACGATGCGACTGACACCTAAAAGCGACACCGTGAAGGTGGTTGGTAATTTATTTTAAATTTTGGCTACGCAATCTTGTGCATTTAGCCAGTGTTAAGTTATAATATATTTCAAGTACAAATTCTATATTAAAAGTCCTAGTCACAAGTCATAGTCAAATTCAAGTAAAAGAGTCAAGGTCCAGTTATAGTCAAGTCATGCTCTAGTAAAGTGGCAAAACTTTACTAGAACTTCTATTGATGTTTTGGAGCAGCGGCAAAAATCACGTTTTTCTGAGTATTAACGGTTAATAATCCACCATTATAACACATTGACACTCGAATTGTCATAGGAAAATTGGAAAATTATACATAATCAACAACGGCATTTTTTTACTTTCGCGGCAACTCTATGTGTGGTAATTGTCTCTCATGTTTTCGTGAGAACTGTAGGTCTATTCTGGTCGTCAAACTACGATTGTTCGAATTGATGTGATGTCGATACGACAGTCGATCGGTTGAAAGCTCAGACGAATCGATGGTTCATAAGAAAAGAACATCGTTTGATTTCGACGTCGATGTAAAGATAATATAATCGATGCCCGGAATAGTCCCCCTGATAACAGTTACTATTCTAGGTAGTCATTTAATGTCTTTTTATCACAAACATTGAGTACTGGTACACATTTTTTTTGTTATGGTAAAAAAGTATAATATAGGTACGTGCCTACATAAGTACACACACGTTTTTTTTAAGTTGGAACTGTAATCTCTATGCATTTAGCCAGTGTCAAATGATGAATATTTTTCAAGTATAATTGAGTATTTCATAAATATAGTCATAAGTTACAGTCTAAGTCAAGTAAAAGAGTCATGCCCTAGTAAAGTGGTAAAGACTTTACTAGAACTTTGTTCCCCGAACGGTATAATCTGGGAGTCTTCAAGTCTCCAGTGAATATGTATCTTTTAGGCAGGCATGTCATATCTTCGGCCGCATTATCACTTTCTATCAGGTGAGATAGTGGTCAAATGCTTGCCTATTCCACATAAAAAAAAAAATATTGGAGTTTTGGAGCGAAAGCAATATTCTATTTTTTCGACTTTGTATGATTTATCTACACTCATGCACATTCACGAACTGAATCAAACACGAAGAACCACTAGTTTTGAAAAGTAAAATAATAAAAATAATATTGACTACGCCATTACTTCAATTGCGCGGAAAAAATCCGTATCTACTTAATTTAAGAAATATACCTGTTCATAAACTATTTCTACCAATAAGAAGAAAAATTACCTAATGAATATTTTATAAGCACTTTGGGCTATAAAACAAGTTATTATAAGCACTCTTAAATAATCTTCTCTTACCGAAGAATATTAAAGGTACGCCAGTTCACGAGTACATTAATATGCGATACAACGATGAAATGAAAAAACTTTACGCATAATAAAGCTGCTACTTTTTCTACTTAAATGTTGTGAGTTGTTATATAAATTTAAAATAACATTAAAATTCTGATAGCTCGTTTTACTTACATGTGTTTATGAGCCTATGTGTATATCTATGTTTATTTCTTTTTATTTATTTATTTTTTTTTTTTTCCTGTACTAACTACGGGCCAATTGCCTATATTTCCTAAAACTAAACTAAAACTATGTACAGCAAAGAACTAAAGTTACCTACAAGACATCGAGCTTATAGGTAACTCAAGTGCTCAAGCCCACTACCAGTGGGTAGCGTTCCCATCATGCTGGCGGCATTGCCTCTCTGAATTGAAATGCTAATACGTTGTTTATTTCTTAGTTACTAGAGATCAAACGCGTGAACCGATCTTGTTGATTCTTACGACAATCGATTTGGCTTAATTGTGTGAGTGTCACATATTGTCACCAAGGACATGACATTAATCAAAATTCAATTCAATATGGCGCCAGGCGTCGCCATATTAAGAAAAATAAAAGAAAAGAAATTCGACGAACTGTGTCAAGTGGGGTATTATTGAATATGTATTTGAAAATCATATTAATTTAGGTTTACTTTGGCATTTTTTATTTTGAATGGATGTAGGATCTCAAACGATTCAAAGTTGGTTGGAAACTATTTTCACAAAAAAAATCAATACTTAAGTAGAATGAAGCTGTATCACATAAAAAAATATTAAAGAAAAAGTGTCAAATAAAATAAGTTCACCTTTTACGCTGTCGGATTTTTGAATTTTTAGTTTATTGACCTGTTTTGGAAATAGATTGGGTGGAGAAAACTTGTGTTGTCGTCGGGACTCGAACCCGATACCTGCTGTTTAGAAGATAAACTCGCACCCATGTAAGCAAACAGGCAGTTTAAATAATCCTTTAACGTAACATAGGAAAGAAAGAAAAAATGAAAATATTTTATATGTGATTCAGCAAAATAGATAAAATAAATCATTAAAACCCTTTCACATTCACAACACCACACTCATTTCGATGACTTGTATCGTGGGTGCCGGAAACATTCACATCACACACACACAATCACAACTAGAACCAGACAAAAAAAACCATGGGGAGAACCTTTTGTTCCCGCCGGGAATCGAACTCGATACCCCTGCTTAGAAGACCTATACGCACTCAACTTAGCAGTTCAAATAAACATAAAAATACTACTTATTATATAATATGCATAACATAATGCCGGATAATAGAAGCTCAATTAAGGGCGGTCTTATCACTTAAAGCGATTTGTTAATATTGCTTCCCTGTAGTAGACAGTAGTAAGGATCAATACTGATGTTGCGCGCCATTTTTACTACACTTATGTGTAGTATTTATCGCGATAAATCATAAAAACCTAATACCCTAACGTTATGGATATTTATTGGCCAGCGGTATTCGGAAAGATCAAATTGATTACCCTCTGGCGCAGATAGAAACCACATATACCGCCATGGGTAAGTAGTGCACAATACTGCAGGGGGTGGTTTGGAATCGACAACTGAGCAAATTAAAAAAAAAAAAATTTTTTTTCTCTTTTTAATCGACTGACCTGCAGGCAGTTCAGTAGTAATTGTCAAGTAAAGTATGGCCCTCCGTAGACAGCCGCTACAACAATAGCTTCCAGAGTAGGTGAGTGCTACGAGTGCTACGGGGTCATTGAACTAACATGTGACGCCCCCTGCAGTATTGTGCACTACTAACCCATGGCGGTATATATATGTAACGTTCAATTCATATATTGATCAAAAATTATTATGAATATATTACTAATTGACGCATGATCAAAATGCTGGCACTTATTTTGCTCAACGTATTTGCATTGCAATTCAAAAAGGCAATCCCGCTAGCATGTTGGGAACGCTACTGGCAGTGGGCTTGAGCTCTTGAGTTACCTATAACCTTGACGTTAAATTAAAGTGTACGATCGGCGGTCTTATCACTAAAAGCGATAGTTGAAGCTTCAAAAAGTTTTGATCGGCCTGAGCGCAGCTTGGCACGTTTTGTAGTCTATACTTATTTTGTAGTAGGTATATTCTTTTTGACCTATGTCAAAAAGAATAGAATAGAATAGAAGCAATTTATTTGTGACAAAACAGAACAAAACGAAAGGCAGAAACAAAAACAGTTTGTCACAAAAAAAAGCGCATCAATATTAATCTAAATCCCTAAAATATCTACTAGGTCATCATATATCCTATTAGCTGATTAATATTGCTCACAGATTCAGCGAATTGGATATATTATGATACTTACAGAAATAAGCATATATACTTACAGAAATAAGACATCTTTGTGTACTTATATTTATTTGTCCAGTACGTGTCTATGTGACTGAACTTCTCCTATACAGTTGGACCGATCTTGATGAATTCTTTAGTGTGTTTAGATGAATGGTTTAAATTTACAATTTAATCTGATAAAGAATGTTTTTTTTTACCGACGCGGGCGAATTGTTGCATTAAAAGTACTCTTTTCATCAAATCACACTAGTTTTCAACGTTGCACATATTATAAGCGAGTGGATGACAGAGCATTGCTCGTTAAAATGACGTTTTCTAAAATTGAACCTAGCTAGATCGATATATCGCCTTCGAAACCTCCTGCATACTAGTTTTCATGAAAATCCGACAGGTTGCCGAGAATCAGATTTTACAAGAATTGCTCGTTTAAAGGTATTAGATAGGTTACTATTTATGTGCCAGCTATGTCAACTATTTGATTGGTTAGGTATGTACGAGTATATTCGCGTTCGCCTTCTAAGTAGGGGTTTGATTCCCGGCGGGAACACAATTTTTCTTCCCATGAAAAAATCGTGTTTCTGGTTCTGGTTGTGATTGTGTGTGTGATGTGAATGTTTCCGTCACCCACGAAACAAGTCATCGAACTTAGTACGGGCTGTGAGTGTGAAAGCGTTTATGTTATGTTATAATATGTTGCTTTTCCTTATGAATGCGAGCGAAACTTCGGGACGCACCGAGTCTGAAAGAAAGGCTTATTTCTGTAAGTATTATGTATTCAATACGCTGAATCATACGAGTGCAACCAAACAGAGGCGTCGCTGCTCGAAATGGTAACATCTTGCTTACATTTTGTTCTCTGGATTTTGCTAGAAAAAAATTTGAATTTAAAACAGTTATATCCAAAAACTTTACTTAAACATTGAGGAAAAAATTAGTGCGGTTTTTATATCAATGAGCCCTAATATACCTGTCCTCCTAGCCATAAACCAAAACGCTTTGCCCCTATTCTATAAAAAAACATTTTCTAAATGTAACAGACCTTAAAACTTGTACAAATATGGTTTAAATTATCTTGACTTTTTTATTTAGCGGTCATCGAGATTACCAAGTTACAGACAAGCTATTTAAAACCTTTGTACACAAGTTTTAAAGTATGTTACACTTGGAAAGCGTTACTTTTAATAGAATAAGGATGAAGTCTTTTGGTTTTTGGCTGGTTACATCTTGCACATTCCTCTATGGATATCGCAAAAAATATTTTTCTTTAATTTCAAAACAGTTTTTATCTAAAAATTTTACTTTAAGATTTACATGGAGGAAAAAATTACTGATAGCGGTTTTTTTACGAATGAGAGCAATTTATGCTGCATAGCTTCAAAACAGCGGTAGCATAAGTCACGATGCAACTCCAAAAACAACAAACCGGAAAGCTAATTTTACACCCGTTGTAATAACTTCTAAAATAAATTTCAAAAAGCTTACAGTTTCCAAAAGCGTACAACAAAACATCCTCGCTCGCTCGTGGCACCTGACACGATAAAACCGGATTCTACCGCATTTTTTTCTTTTTACAGATGTGTCGTTAAGCGACATATGAAACCAACAATCGTCCTTTTTTTTACGTCGCTGCAATGGAAAACATTTTCTATTCCGTAATGACGGAAGTTACGCGCTGGGACGGAATATGCTCTTGTATTTTGTAAGATACCGTGTGCTTTTCATGCGGAGTGGATATGTAAATGTTGTCTTTAAAATGATTGTTGGGAAAGAAAGTCTTTCACTTTTCATATGGTTCCTTAAAATGTGCGGACAAGATTTATTTGTGAATGTGATTTTGTGTTTAAGCGTGAGCCGCGGCTTTGCATGCGATTATGAAGGTAAAATGTAGCCTATGTCTTAATCTTAGGTATAAGCTATGTGCATTTTAAATATCATCAAAGCCGTTGTTAGTACATGAAGAGAAAACAAACATACTTACACACAAACTTTCGGATTTATAATATTAGCGTTCGCCTTTTAAGCAGGGGGTATCGGGTTCGATTCCCGGCTGAAACAAAAGTTTTCTCCGCAAGGAAAATTTGTGTTTCTGTTTCTGGTTGTGATTGTGTGTGTGATTTAAATGTTTCCGGCAACCATAACACAAGTCATCGAACTTAGTTTAGGGCTGTGAGTGTGAATGCGTTCATGTTTACGTTTAGTGTAATACCTGGCAGCAGGGACTCTAAGGATCTCCATCCTTAGAGTCCCTGCTGGCAAAATTCATTAAAATCCAAACAAATACCTTACACTTACAGTTCGCTCAAAGCGTTTCGCTTTTACGTTTATCATATTTACTGCAAAGGAGTGGAACTCATTGCCCTGGTCTTTGTTCCCCGAACGGTATAATCTGGGAGTCTTCAAATGTAGAGTGAATAGACATCTTCTAGGCAAGCTTGCAATATCTTCGGCTGCACACCGCTTTCCATCAGGTGAGATTGTGGTCAAAGTGGTTCAGCACTTTGTCCGTCTGTTCGTCCGTTTGTCAGAGCCTTAGCGTCTAATCTAAACCATGCAAGCAAATAATTTAAGATTCTCAGAAAATATGTCAAGCTATGGCCCAAAGCCAAAAATGGCAATTAAAATGAAATAATGAAAATAATAAGGGGGCACCCATATACGTAAGCGGAGAGCAAAAAATATATATGTATATTTTTATCTACCCTTGTGGGGTGTCATTGAAAAGAGCTCTGCAAGTAGAGTACGAAAACGGTAAAAAAAAAAGATGTTGGAAAATAACAATTTAGTGGGCCACTAAAGTCACTGTTTTTAGACCTATTTTGTACCGGGGTGTATCTCAAAAACGGCTTCACATTTAAAGCTATATCATACGCATAATATCCGTTATATCCTGTTCTTAAGCAACAAAAACAGAAGTAAAACAATTATTTTAAAGAAACAAATGTATAAGCAATTAACCTCAAAAGTTTTTCTCCATTTAGCAAAATGAAGGCGCTAGATCTTAGTTCGGCGCGAACGACTAGATAGTAGTGTTTCAAAAAAGTTACAAAGACAAAGTTACTAAGACAAGGTTACTATTTGTATTTAATTTTGTGTCATGATTATTAATAGATGTTATGACTATTTATCCAAATGTATAATATAATGTATAAATAATAAGGTAGAAAAATTACCAGCACCAATTACAGGGTCACGAAGCCGTCACCATTCCGTCTAAACACCCGGAGGCATTTCACAAGATGAATAGCAGATGCGCGAGTATTTATGTTTCACCCACCACGCCACGTATACAATCATAGAGGTGACGTTAGGGCAATAAAAAAAATGGAAGTCATCGGTACGCCCCTTAAAAAAACTCTTATAACATAGAATAGATCCTCTTCAAATTATTAAAAAAAATGGGGTATATTTCATTAATAATAAAAAGATAACAGTAAAGCAAATTATTACCAAATAACACATTATAATATAAAAACACATAAACATCAAAATTTGACCACTGATAAACCGTTTCAGTCTGAAGGATAAGGCCTACATTGTGAAAACGAATTTTACAAAAGTCAAGACTGAAACGGGTCAGTTTCAGTCTTGGCTTTCAGTCTCCTATTGCCCTAAACTGCACTGATAGATGCGAATCTATCAGTGCAGTTTAGGGTAATAGGAGTAGATTCAGCATGTGTTGCGAGTACATGCGTACATGGACTCGCAGCAATGTTTTTATTTTAATCTACCCCTGTTCTCGGTTAAGATGTTCGCCGAGGTGGTGTGACAGAAGCGGGTTTTCAAATTAAAAAAGCAAAAAATTAAAAAATTAGAACAGTGGCTAAAAAGCTACTGCTATTTAGCTTCTTAACTCAAAGGAAAACTATGCATAGCACTGAACTGTAATGAGCAAGCGTGATGCTTACATCAGGCGAGCGACTTGCGCGTCTCGTCTCTCGATTACGTAAAAAAATGAACCTTTTTCATATGAAAAGAAAGTGATTGATTCATTGCATTGCTTTGAAAATCACTATGATGTTGCTTAAAAGTGTTGTGTACTAATCAATCAGCCGAATGCTTGCTTAGCTACTTTTTGCTAGACTAAAACATATATATTTGTTGGTAAAGGCATGTTTTTATTAACATGTTTGAAATTGGTCTAATTAGATAAATACGACACAAGTAATTGATAAAATTTTTTGGCCCTATTTTTTATTTTAAATTTTCATGTGTTCGAATCGTTACGATAATCATTTGACAGAACCATGACCTGTCTAATCATGCTACCGAGAAAATATAACAAAAGACTATAAAAATGAAAGTGTCACCTCTAACTTCTTCGCCAATAGATCAACGCCACTCTCCCCTCTGCTTTGGCTCTTTGAGATCTCAATTTGTAAGGACAAAGCCTCGATCCATCATCAGTAGAGATCTGAGGAACGAAGTGATATAATTCTTTCGGATCTTATGGTTGGCTAGGCTTAGAGTAACATCTTGTTTCTATGTGCTTAGATCTCAATATTATTATAAGAACATGGATAAACAGAGTTTTTTGTATCGTTATACGTTGTTACTGTTTTCTTTCAACAATTTTCTTGGGCGCACATTTTTTTAAAGTAAAACCTTCTTTAGGCGCTTTGACCACTTTTTGGGTGGACCAAAATCATGGAACTCGCGTCATCATTACCGAACGCTTTCTAATAGCTCGACGATACAATTCACAAGCTACTTAGTTTTAACTTCTATCGGCAGTCCCCAAAGATTGTTCCGCATGTTTTTTTTTAAAACAGTTTGACCGAGTTTGATTTACATAACGCTTTTAGAATCTCAGATTAGTCCGGAGACTTGTGTCGTCGATACTTTTAAATTGGTAGGAATTACATGCATTGATGGTCGTATAACTTAAACGTAAGCAAAGCTTAAAGAGTGAAAACGTTAAAAAAAAGACTGAAACGGGTCGGTTTCAGTCTTGGCTTTCAGTCTCCTATTGCCCTAAACTGCACTGATAGATGCGAATCTATCAGTGCAGTTTAGGGCAATAGGTGTAGATTCAGCATGTGTTGCGAGTACATGCGTACATGGATTCGCAGCGCTGTTTATACTTTAATCTACCCCTGTTCTCGGTTAAGATGTTCACCGAGGTGGGGTGAAAGAAGCGGGTTTTCAAATTAAAAAAAGCAAAAAAAAAAAAAAAATTTTCGATACTAAATTAGATGGACATCGCAATATTGTATTAAAATCAATAACTGTATTTCTACTTAACTCATTATTATTATTTTTGACACTGTATTTTAATTCTTTTATTGACATTTAATATAATATAATTAATTTAATTTAATATTATCAATATATTAATTTAACATGTAATTGTCCTTCTATTTTGCCATGTGTTGGCAATTGAACCATGAAGACCAATATGTATACTCTATTTTTTGTGAAATATACTCATTTCATTTCATTTCTCAATTACGTAAAAAAATGAATCTTTTTCATATACTTTTAAATTGGTAGGAATTACATGCATTGATGGTCGTATAACTTAAACGTAAGCAAAGCTTAAGTAAACCGACCTACCGAAATATCGAAGTCAACTTATGCCAATCACACATGTCATGAAAAGTAAATAAAGTGAGGATAATACGTTAGTATTACCCTCACTTTTTACCTCTAAAAATAAACTCATGAAAGAAGTTTATTCCCCAACCCACTCTATACACTTGTGCTTTAACATTACACTATTGTCCTTCAAACGACAATATAACTCCTGCAAAGCTTACACTTCAATTGCAGAACCTTAAGTCTCTCAAGCCGATTTTCCAAACATACACACACACAATAGAGCTAAGATTTCAATTCTCTAAGTCCTATTGCGGTCAGATCGGATTCCTTGATATCTGGATTTCAAATGTCATTGCTCTAGACTATGTACGGTTACTATAGAAATATATGTATAACAAGTATTGATGTTCTTTCTGGATATGTGCAACGGAAAAATAAGAAATAATTCACACAATGCAAAGGTTTAATACAATTTCGCCTAACATTTGTTTACTAACCTATGCAAAAATCGGTTAAATGCGACCTTTGGAAGCATTTTAAATGTTCGAAATTAATGTTTTATATATTTTTTTAAATGCTTCATAATTACTCTTGCGGTGTAATTAGTCAAGTATAAATTACTAGTCGTGCCCCGCGGCTTCGCCCGCTATTATATAGTTAAAAAGTAGCCTACGTGCTTATCCTAGGTATAATCTACGTACATTCCAAATTTCATCCAGATCCGTTCAGCCGTTAAAGCGTGAAGAGGGTAGAGGGGAGGAACAAACATACTTACACACTTAGACACAAACTTTCGGATTTATAATATTACTAGGAAGTAGGGTGACAGATCAGTAACCATTGAAACACACGTGGTTGATAGTGATATCAAATAAACGCCTTTATACTTTTTTTTTATTTGTAATTAAAAAATATATCCCTTATATATCAATGACTTAAAAGCTCAAAAATTAGATTTTTGTCAAGTCTACCCAGATTCATACGTATATATCTGACACATAGAAATGTTAAACAGTAAAACGAATATAAGGGTTTACCTACAAGTAAAACTTTAAGTACCGTTAACCACAACATTAATCCCTAAACCTAAAGGATATTTGTTATTTTGTTGTGTTTGTAATTGTACAAGTCACGTGAATGTTTTCGGCACCTGCGATTTATTAAATCTTCGACCTTAGTGTGTACTCAAAATGTGAAAGCGTAAAAAAACAACCTCTGCTCTTTTTCTTTTCCACTCTAGTCAACACAACCCTTCTCAACTCCTGTATTTTTAACTCATGCAATATACGTATAACTCTCAAACTAAAACGTCTATTTGCCAATTTAAAATTACTCACAACTCCATAGAAGCTTCTAGTAAAGTTTTCACCACTTCACTAGGGAGGAAAGTGTAAACTTTGCTATGGCTATCCCATGACTCGTTACTCCACTTTGTCACTGGGACGTGATTTCGTCTTGGTTTTGAAAACAATTTAAAAATATTTAATACTTGACTTTAGCTGAATGTACTGAGTGACGCCAAAATTAAAGAAAACTTGCGAAGCCAAATTAGAAGAAAAAGGTGTCATGGAGTTTTTACCGCGAAAGTGAAAAAATGGCGTTGTTGATTTTGTATAATTTTCCAAATCCTGTGATTCTTCGAGTGTTAATGTGTAATAATAGTGGATTATTAATCGTTAACTTAGTATACGTGCATAAGTGTAGGCAAATGATACTAAGTTGAAATACGTGATTTTCGCCTTCTCTCCAAAACTCAAATAGAAGAAGTTCTAGTAAGTTTCTACCACTTTACTAGGACATGACTTGACTATGACTGGACCTTGACTCTTTTTCTTGACTTTGACTTGTGACTAGAACTTTTAATATGAAATACACTTGAAATATATTAAGCCTTGGCACTGGCTCAATGCATAAGATTGCGAAGCCAAAATAAATAATTTAAAAAAAAAACTCATCTATTTGAGTTTGAGTAATCAGAAAACTATAATTAAAATAAAAGTTATAGCGAAATTTAGATTAATTAGGTGACTAATCAGGGCTGCATTGCATTGAGAAATTGACTATTACCAATTCAGTGCAATTCTACAAGCATGGAAAGATTTCATTATTTTTACCGACTTCCCAAAACAGGAGGAGGTACTCAAGTCGACTGTATTTTTTTTTTATAATGTATGCACCTTTTTAGTTCCCGTTACATGGCCAGTCACTTCTTATAACTAAGTCGCATAGAAGAGAGGAGCTAACAATAGCGACAAAACTGACAGATGTGAGATATTTTGTCGTGTCGCTCCATATGTCACTTTATAGTTACGTGGTGGCCGTATAGTCTGAGGTAACCTTAATTACTTAATTATTTGCTACACTGAGAAAAATGTTTCATTGGTGTTACTAAAATTCTACTTTATGTTAAAACTATATGTGACAACTATAATTATTTAGTAACGTCTCAGAATTATTTGGTAATAACTATCTTATTTTGTCAGAACGTAGGTAGGTACTTAGCAACTGTAATTAAATTTTTGTTGGCGCAGTGGACAGGTGTCCGCTCTCTGCCCCGTGGGTCCTGGGTTCGATACCCGGCAGGAGCACAAATTCCTTCCCAAGGGATATATGTGCTTCTGGTTCTGGGTAATGTGTGTGTGATGTGAATGTTTCCGGCGCCCACGATACAAGTCTTTGAACTTAGTGTGGGGCTGTGAGTGTGCATGCGTTTGTTTTGTTTGTCTAGAAAGTATATTTCTGAAAACTTTAAGTCTATAGATATTTTTTTAACTTTCGCGAACTTCAATCATGTTTATATGAGAAATCCGGGTCTTTTCGCGCTTTTATTTTCAAAATAGCATTATTTTAACTAACCTCGACGTTTCAATCTCTCGTAACCACGGCCGGTGCGGTTGCTCGAGCACGAGTGACTTTAATAATCTAGATAGATAGATAGATAATACTTTACTGGTCCACTTTATAAGATGATATAAAACAAAGGTAACAAACAAGCTTATACGTAAAGTATCACATCAGGCGGCCTTATCACTAATAGCGATCTCTACCAGGCAACCTTCGGATGAAGAGAACTATAGAATGTAATAGACGGGGTATAATAAATGGGTGTATGGAATACCTAATTAACTTAACAAATACCATTATTTATACTATGGCATAAATACAGTATGAATATACATAAACAAGTAATATATTATTATATTTTATAAAATAAATAAATAACATATGTATTTATATATATAAAAAGCGACATTCAATATGACATGTTTAAGATGTTTTCCTAGACACACATATTAATCTAGTAATCTGATATTTTTTTTCGCCGTGTACACTCGTCTCGCGGTCCGCCTGGTTGATCGTAACTGATTGTCAAGGGTTCAGTCAGACTGGGCTTGGACAGGTGACCGTTTAGTGGGGTTTTCAACTGAGTGTCACCGTGCTTCGTCACGCTAATCCATCGATCCCGGTTGTTAGTCGTAAGACAACAGACGCTAAGCCATGTTGCCGGCTTGAAAAATCCTCACATGAGGACTGCCCTACAAGTAAGTACACAACGACAAGTAAGTAGGTACCGTAATGACACCAATAAGTAAAATTCTGATTTTTACCCGGGACAATTTCTAAAGAATATCTCTCCCAGGCGTTACGTTCTAGTAAGTTCTAACAAAAGTTATTTATGCTAATTTTCCGTTGGTTAGGTAAATAACTCGACCGTGAATAATTGAAGCGCTTTGAAAACTATCCCGGCAAATTCATCAAGTAGAAATTTTAAGAAAAAAGCACTGACCGCAAATTTCCCGAACTTAGTCCGCGAGTTCGTACCTATTGATCTTTAGCAGGTTCCTTAGTTGTTGAGCTACTTTAGTTTACAGAAATTTCTCTAAAAACTTTGCGAGGTATTTTTCTAAGAAATAAGGCACCGCTGAGCGTGAGATTCGAGTAGTTCCCCTTTTTTTGTGATGGATAGGCAAGCATTTCACCACTTTCTAACCTGATGGAAAGCCTTAAATTTCCACCTGGAGATAGTGATCAAAGACTTATGGAAACCTTGGCAGTGGTTAGATATTTGAGCCGTTTGGTGTTGAGACACTGGGTCCGTGGGGACTGGGAGCTCATTCTCTTTTCAAAAATCTATCAGAGCCTTGCTGAGGCGACGCGTGATCAAAATGCTGGCACTTATTAGGCTCAACGTATTAGCATTTACATTCAGAGAGGCAATGCAGCCAAAATGATGGGAACGCTACCCACTGGTAGTGGGCATGGGCACTTGAGTTTCCTATAAGCTCGATGTTTTGTAGGTAACTTAGATCATTGCTGTAAGTAGTTTAGTTTTAGGAAATATTGGCCCGTAGATATTACTATCAGGGGATAATTGTTGTTTTATTGTTATATATTTAAAGCATTACTTAACGCTAAATCGCGTTTATGAGTGAATTTATTGTTGAACTGTAGCTAAGCAATTGATTAAAAATTAAGAGGGGTTTATAAGTAAGACTGTTAATGCTTGCCTATCCATTATAAAAATCCTTAATTCCTTACGTTAGAATGAAAAAAATATTTTTTATTCCTTAAAATATTTTAAAACTGCGTATAATGTTCCCAAAGCCAAACACAAAGGTCCTCCACCCCGTCTCCGCCGGACCTTCTGTTTGTCCTTAAATAAATCCTAAAATTTATTGTCGTTGGAAAACAAAGTCCACTTTACTAAATTGACCCTTCTTGACTAAGTTCTTGTTGAAGTTGGAACTAAACCTTATCGTAGGTATATGCTTATAAATAACTAGCTATTTTCAGCGATTTTGTCCAAATTAGAATACCTTTCTTAGTGCTCTCGTGGACTATCAAAGGCTACTCTAAAAAAATCACACATTTATCACCTCTCGTTAGTTCTTGTATCGCTTTTGTTGGAAACATTCGTTAAAGAATATTAAGTAACGTAACATAAACATGAACGCTTTCACACTCACAGCGCCACACTGCATAAGTTATATGACTTCTGTGTTGTGTGTTTTGTGTACGCCTCAGTAACACTTTACTGAGGCGTGTCACGAGCCCCACTCCCGAACTTTAACGCGCTTTATCTTTGTCAATTCTGTTGATTTGTTAAATAAATCAAATATATATCCAATATTTTTTGATAATCCAACTGACCATTTTTTTACCAGGTACCCAGGCATCATCCCTATTACTACAATACCTCGTTATTTTTTTATGCCCGCTAACTTAGTTTTACCTACTTGAGTTGTCGTAAAATATTATGTTATAATACGAACCTTACTGAAAGTAAACACGAAAGATTTATTATTTGGGCTCATTAGAAAAGGTTTTAATTTTTGATTTTCAATAAAAAAAAAAACAGAAAAAATATTACACAAAGACCTCATTCACCTCAGGATATCGTTTAAATTCGATATTTCTTGGCGACACGCGTCCTAGGGATTATTACGGTAGGTCTAAGGGTATCCAACGGCAATTGGGTACTTTCTGAATAAACCGGTAACAACGTTGGTGAAAGAACTCTGCCGCTTTCGTATTGAAGCGAGTGAACGCTGGCGTTTAGTTTTTAACCGACTTCAAAAAATGGAGGAGGTTCCCAATTCAACTGTTTTATTTTTCTTTTTTTATATTTATTACCTCAAAACTATTTTTCTAGGTGAACCGATTTTGAAGATTTTTTTTATTGATAGCTGATGCTTCCCGTTCCTATTTCAGTTTGATCAAGATCTGATCAAACTGAAATGATTTTTCAAATAAATTTCAAAATGTTATTTGTCAATATATATGATTTATATGGTTAACTCTGATGGGAGAAGCCACTGGCTCCTGAACTATAGCTTAAGACTAGTTCGGGAGCCTATGGATTAATTATAATAATGTTGTACCCTATTATGTCAATAAATATATTTGTATTTGTATCTACTCTGTTAAGCCTATGATGCCAAGTGTCAACTGGCGTTAGCGTGGATAATACAATACACTGCATCGATGCTGTTATTTGCGGGACAGTGTAGTTTAAACAACTATTAATTATAGATTGTATAGTGTACATCATCTTAATTATTATGGAAAATATAGCATTTAGATGAACTAAATGAGCTAAGGATTAGAACAAGAATTCTGGGAAAAGGGTCTGAGAGCTTTCTAGTATTTTACAAATAACCCTGCATATTACATACATACTCGTATAAATAAAGTAAAACAATAATGACATTCAAATGATCCTTAAGTCGTGCAAGTCAAAGACCTGGCTCTTGGAATATTTATGCCCGATATAAATAATATGGTGAGAAAACCGAGGTGTTGATTGTGACGCGGTCGCTTTGATGGACATGTCCAAACCAGCCGCAGCGACGCTGTGCTATTCTGTGGCTGCGTGGCATGAATTAAGCATCCAGCAGTTGGACAACAAGTAATTATTTTGTTATTAAAATACGGGCAATTTTCCAAACACTGGAATTATTTTGAAGGCTTATGTTTCTACCATTTTTCACACATTTCGGATTGTGTGCTATGGGATTACACGATCTAATGACTCTAGTCTACCACTTAGTAGACAGTGGGGATAAAAGATCGACGCAAAATGGATGCACTGAAGATGTACTAGAGGTGACTGTTGCGTGTCCCTTGGACTGCGCGTCGATACAATGTTTCCATCCACAGAGAGCCGAATATTTAAGATATACTGTGTATAATCATTTGAAATCAAAACTCCTTGGAACTACTCCTTGTTGAAGGTTAATTGGAAGGCAAGCCGTCGTGATCCGATCACTATTGTGTTAAGAGTTCTACACAAAGCTCTATTGTCTAATGCTTTCCTAAAGCAACTAACTAAGATCGATTGTAAATAATCGTGAAGGCTGCAGTAACCAGTGATCAAACCCTGCCCACCAGCCACCATCATCGTGATACTACGACCAATCTACAAACTTCGGCAGAGCAGCGCAAACAGTAAAATGTGGAAACTTCAGCAGTGATTACATATTATTATTTGAGCCGTTTGGTGTTGATACACTGGGACTTTGCTATTTAGATGTAGGCATGTATATTAAGGATTTATACGACTTCACTTACAGTGGTTTGCTCGCATTGTTACTAGTTTCGGAACATTCGATGTTCCAGCATCAGTCGAGTACGCGCGTAGACCGCCCGGCGTCTAAGCGTGTGTGGCGAACGTACGTTGGAAAGCAATATCTTTCAAACTAAAAAAAAAAATTCGAATTCGGTTCACGTGGAAAGAAGTTATGAGGTAACACACATAAAAAAAAAATAAAGTCGACTTGAGTACCTCCTCCTTTTTTTGTAAAGTCGGTAAAAAATATACTAAGCGGACAGAGCGCGCGTATTTATACAGTGGGAGCAGTAGCGGACGAGGCGCGCATACAGGCCGCACGACGGGCACGCGCCTGGGGCGATTTGTTTATCCTCTTAGGAAACATAGGTAATTAGCTCGTAGATAGCAGCTTCATCTGTAAAGAGTGCACGGTTGATGCTGAGAGCAGGGAGCGTCTTTCATACGCCACTGTGAAAGTGTTAGACCGTGCGAGTGTAGGCTTATTCGACGTGCTGCGCATTTCAACTCGAGAATTTCCAAAAGTAATTGCGCGTTTTTACATATGCCCGTAATAATATACGTGACGAAGATATAGCCTTAATTGCGTGATATTTTGGTTGATTGGAATACTAAATGTACTCAGGTTTAGCTGGATTTAGGATTGTTTAGTAAATTGTAATTGGAGTACAAATTATTTTAAGTCCGCCGTGAAATGTTGACTTTGCTTGTATTTCAAAATGAATTCGTACTCTGACTTTTATTAAAATTTTAATAAAATAAATTAAACTACTCGTTCGTCTCAAACTGAGAACTCAAGTTAGTCAACGTGTTGTTGAGTTTGAGGTGAAAACTGAGAGCTCACGAGGCGAATAATGTTTTTTTTTTAGATTAATATCTCAATTTTTGTTCGTTAATGATTGGTTGATTTTTGCACTTATTGTTTTATTAGAGATTTTTAGAGCATAGGTATAATGGATATTATATGCAAGTTTTAGCTTTAATTATGTAGGTAGCCGTTTTTTAAATAGACCCCGGGACGAAATATGTCCAAAATCAGTGTCACAATCACTTGTATGTCCTATGAAATTGTTATTTTCCAACATAGATATTTTGTAAAACAATCTTGATCAAATGTAAATGGGACCAATTAGAAAGCAACATCTAACAAACAAAAAAAATAATCAATAGTGGTTCATGTGGAACAAATTTATGAGGTTACATAAAAAAAGAAAAGATACAGACGACTCGAGAATCTCCTCCTTTTTTGTGAAGTCGGTAGAAAACAAACGGAAAACATGGTAAATAACTCGTTATTGATACAAACATTTATAACAGATCTACATCTATTTTGAGAGGTGGTAGAGCATTTTGTGAGTTGCTCGCCTGGCTTGCTACCAAAGTAGCTTACCACCATCAAGTTGAAAGTCTGCCGCCAAGCCAAATACGGTGTTCCGGCAGTTATCCTTGAGAGCCTGCGTATTCCAGGTCTAGTGTGTTTACCAGCTTCGATCACATCGTCACTTACCATCAGGTGAGATAGTGGTCAAACACTAACCTGCCTCAAATAAAAAAAAAAAAAAAAAGAAGCCATTTTTCACTTACTCGACAAAACTTTCATAACGTAACTTTGATTGTTTTTGAAAAGTATTATTAGAGTCAAGATTCAACAGATTGTGGCCCCAGCAAATGTTTCTCTCGAGGTATCAGATCGAAAGCGATCTCGATCTAACGAGAATAATAATATATAGTTAGATTCCAACAGAATTTTCTAAATTTTCGCAAAGCAGTCAAATTACAAATATTCTCACGTCTATGTAAATAAGTATTAATTCTGATCAACAAACTAACAACTGCGCCCATTTGCATATTCTAATCGTACCATTATGTTGTACAGTCACGTAAAGTATGTTTATAGAGGGATTACAAGAAAAACAATTAAATGCTTCGGAGAAGTAAAGAATTGAATTTATTATGACAAAGGCACCTTGTGCTGTAATTTAGGTAGTATTCTTAGAATAATAATCTTTTTATCTAAAATAATGTTATCACCAAAAAGCGTTTATAGAGTATTGAAGTCTCACATGCAACCCACATGTCACCGGTTGTATGTGAGACTTCAAATCGTACGCATCTAGGTCTATTCTGGCCGTCATAATACGATTGTTCGAATTGATGCGACATCGATATGACAGTCGATTGGTTGAAATTTAAGTTGTTTCGATGTACATAACAAAAGAAAATCGTTCGATTTCGACGTCGATGTGACGCCCGGAATAGCGCCCCTGGTTCGAATCCCGCTCGGCTCCACCATCTATGACTTTTTGTAGCTATGTGCGGATTTTGCACTCACTTTATACATAATATAATATTAACGGCGAAGAAAAACATTGTGGGAAACTGACATATCCAAGTATGACAAAAATTCAAACAAATTTTGATTATTATTAAATAAACCGGGTCTCACTCACGTATTATTGTCAAAGGAAAATGCTTTGACCAGGTTTTGGATATATCCGATGTCCTTCTTCTGGGAGCTACGTTTACAGGTACGGGCGCGCACGTCTAGTTAATAATAATAATGAATAACTCTCACTATGGTTTTCATACTAAAATTACATATGTTCACCCCGCAGTTGGCCATCATGGTGAATAATGGCATCTTTTCCAGTAAGAGAAAGCGGTCGAAAACGTTTAAAAACGTTTCAAAATTTCCCGCAACCAACGAGCATGTATAAAAAGATTCATGAATGTAGGAGAAGCGAAATATGAGTGTCAGGATCGTAGCAGGTGGAGAGATGTGCTTACCCCAATGAGAAAGAAGCGTGGCTATATGTATGTACATTCTATGTTATAGAGATCTAGCCTATATATATCTAGAAATTCCTTGCCTGACTGTTATGTGGAATTATTATGTGTACTTACATATAGCTAGAACCTCTTTGGATACTGGTCTGTACTATTTATACATATTCTTTGTCGTAATAGATATTTTTTTTATGATTTCTCATAGCCCCAGACTAAGATCGAAGATTTGTGCCGTAAGTGCCAGAAACAATTACAAACAATCACACCCAGAAGCAGAAACACGAAATTAACTTGCGTAGAAAATTCGTGTTCTCTATAAGCTATAAAAATACCAGCCAAGTGCGAGTCGGACTCGCACACGAAGGGTTCCGTACCATTATCTATAAAAAGGGCAAAAAATCATGCCTTAATATTATGAATAAAATATATATGATAATATATTATAGTCCCACTTAAATATTTGCTTTATTCTGTTTTTTAGTATTTGTTGTTATAACGGCAATAGAAATACATCATCTGTGAAAATATCAACTGTCTAACTATCGCGGTTCTTGAGACATTGCCTGGTGACAGACGAACAGACAGACGGACGGACGGCGGAGTCTTAGAAATGGGGCTCCTTTTGGTACGGAAACCTAAAAATTACAGTTTATTGGTTTTTTTAGATAATGCTAAGGTACTATAATACCAAGTAGGTACAATACAATACAAATACTCTTTATTGCACACCAAGAAAAATATTAATTAACAATAGAAAAAAAAATCAATAAAGCAGTACAATCGGCGGCCTTATCGCTAAGCAGCGATCTCTTCCAGGCAACCTGAGGATGATGCAACCTTAGGTACTTAGGTATTCAGGTGTTGAGCTTGCTATATAGCAGAACAGCAATAATCTGTTTGGCGCAAAGCCAAAGCAGGCAATTCGCTTTGCTTCCTATATGTAGAGGTTGGTAGAATCTGTGGTGGAGGTGCTAAAATTTAGGGAAAGTATTTTTATAATGAAGGAAAAGGGAGTTGAGCCGATATTGTACTGTTTTCCAAAACTTAGGTATAGTTTTATAGTTTAAAGATATTTATTCTCATATAAGATATTCATCACTTCCATGAGAACATTTACGAAAAGAAATTATAATACGTTCGTCGTCACTATCTAGCAAAGAAAAAAAAACTCAAACAACAAACCAAAATTCAACCGAATCAATCACTGATCACCCCGTCTAGCGCTATAGCTTAAGTAGGTATGTACCTACATTAAAACAGCTGACTTTAAGATAGTGACTCGTCTGCTAGTACAAGCTGGTAAAGTCGCATTTTAAATGCGGTGAACGGGTTTACATTTTTTAAATCTGAGGGTAATTTATTAAAACAGTGCAATATAACAACCCTGTATTTAAACCAAAAGATAAATACAACTTACAGAGAATCTTATAAATATAGGTACAATGGGCAGTCTAATCGCTACGAGCGATCTCTTCCAGACTTGTGTAATAATGGTGGATTGTTACCCAACCATTGATCTTTAGTGAACGTATATTAGTGTAGGCAAATCATACAAAGTTGAAAAACGCGATTTTCGCCTTCGATCCAAAACTACAAGAGAAGTTCTAGCAAAGTTTCTACCACTTTACTAGGGCATGACTTACTATAACTGACTACTTGACTTTGACTGTGACTTGTGACTATGACTTCTATTATGAAATATAGAATTTGTAATTTTTGTTTAATATTTCGACTGAAGGACTATGCATCCATAATAATGAAATAATTAGAAAAAAAATATTATTAATACATATAAACACATGAGCTCGTGTGTACGTATCGGTCAGTGCGCAACCCGGTCAGACTCGCTCTTGTCTGGTTACTCCAAAACGTAGATAAATATAAGTACAACCCCTATGTGTTTTATTAATATTTGGCTCGAAACCTGCAAGCGCAAAAAACTATTCAAAAGTGTCTCTATACAATTATTCCATAATGACACATTCCCTCGAGAAAAAATCTTTTTAGCTTCAAAAAAATAACAGCAAATAGACTTTTTACTTGCAGAAATAACAAAAGGCGTAATGATACCTATTGTATTCGTCACAGTGAGTACAATGAAGTAACTGCCACAGAGAACAGGTACTTAGAATTTCAATTTAGATAAGAAAGTCTAGTCGCTATAAAATATAACGTTGCAGTCTCAACGTAAGAGTCGCTTTACGACTGATTTCGGTCGACAAGTCGTAATGATCTGATTTAATTATAGAAATAGAATTTGTCCGTATAGAAAGTATTGGAAATCGACCTAATTACATGTATGGAGAGTATTTGAGATCAACCTCAAGCTTATTTCTTTTAAATTTTGTTATGAAACCTTTTAGCTTACAACTAGGAAAAATTGCCTTTCGGAAGGAAAATTGTGCTCCTGTCGGAAATTGAACTAGAGGCGGAAGGCAGAGACTTGCCCATCGAGCTAACTTGGTCGTCTGATGGCGACAATCGGCATAGGTTTCACGATAGTGTAATTTTGTACCCTTTGTATGCAGAAGTCCAAACATATACAAATCCCGTGGACTTTTTTTTTCTCGATAGGCAAGCATTTGTCCGCTATCTCACCTGATGGAAAGTGAAGATGGAGCATGCTTGCCTAGAAGATACCTGTTCATTCGAGATTTATAGACTCCTAGATTGAATTTATCGGGAAACACTGACTCGGGCGAAGAATTCCACTCCTTAGCAGTAGGTACGTATAATAAATGTGGAAGCAAAACAAACGCAAACGCATTCACACTCACAGCCCCACACTAAGTTCAAAGACTTGTATCGTGGGTGCCGGAAACATTTACATCACACACACATTACACCCAGAACCAGAAGCACAAATATCCCTTGGGAAGGAATTTGTGCTCCTGCCGGGAATCGAACCCAGGACCCACGGCGCTGAGGGCGGACACCTGTCCACTGCGCCAACGGGGTCGTCGTTTTGTTTCTTTTACTAATACGTGTTATTGATGTTCATGTCCTCTAGAATAGCAAAGAATACGTTTTAATAGATAAAGCGCTTCGTTCTAAATAGTTGCTGTATTTACTAACTAAATCCCCCATTTTAGTAGAGAAATGTCTACAATTTCCTAGCAAAAGATCCTCATATAATTTCATACGGACTGCCCACGGCCAAAACTAGGATTTCGAAATCTGCCAGCATAACTTGAACTTCTACAACCTTCCATATCAAAGGAAATGACAAGGGTCTGATTTTTACGAGGGTCAAGAGATTTTGGTTGCTTGGAGGGTTCATGTAAAAAATGTTCATCGATGTAAAGAATGGTGATGAAATATGAACAAGATGGGCGTCTTTATGGTATGATTTACGCATTGTGGAAATATTTAAGACATAGGTAGCCCGTGATAGCCAACGCTCTGTGTTAACTGAATATTTTGTATTAAATTCACTGCCACTGCGCTTTAATGAGACTCAGGGTGACGAACGCAGTAGATAGATAAGATAGATAGATAGATAAACTCTTTATTGAACACCTTAATTAAGACAAGAAACAAAACAAAATATTTTTTTACAAAAAAAAAAGTGTAACAATAGGCGGTCCTATCGCTAAAAGCTATCTCTTCCAGACATCCTTTGGATGAAGCGGAAGTACGCAATAGAGTTGGACGTCGGTGTTTAAGAAAACAACATTTTAAAGAGTGCATGAATCTAAGAATAATAAATTATAATATACTTAATAATAGTTTTGCCGAAGGGATACATCATAATTTATCAGGTAAGACAGTGGTTAAAAGCTAAACTATCAGGGTTAAAAAGACATCAAGGTGTTCGAGTACAAACATTTTTAATGTTCCGCGTTAGCGATGTTATTCTTTGACATTTTGCCTTTATGTCACTAGTACACAATCTATAAGCATACAATTACAGTGCGCGCATTTAGATTAAGCAAAACGAATAAATTTTTTATGGCAAATTTAATTAGATTTTACAATAGAATTCCTAAAATCGTAACTGAATTACAACTGGGAAAGTTCAAATCTGTAATTAAACGGGCATTAATTAAGCAAGCTTACTATAAAACGATCGACTATATTAATGACAAGGTTGCATGGAAGTACTATTGGAGGCGACTAATAATATAGATATACCTAGGTTAATACTATTATGTATTGGAGTTAAGAAATGAATTTTTAAAAATAATATGAAAAAAATGTTCCGCCGAGTTTCTTGTCAGGTTCTTCTCGAGATGGCTGTAATTTTCCGACTCTGGCAGTAAAATCATTAACTTTCATGAGTGCCTCTTTGGAGCCCATGTGATTAAACGTATTTGATTTTGATTTTGAGAACCATTGGATAGTCCCAAGTTCATCTGATAGATAGGTGTATTAATTTTATTAGACGTGTATTATTCGAAAAAGGTCACTTTAACTGTCGAACGGCTCGATTGAACTAATTCTAATCATAACAAATAATAACAAACGTTAAAAAAATATAGTCAACTGACTTAAAAAAACTCAAAAAGTGAATCAAAACTAAAAAGTGAAAATGCCAGTTATTTGGATTTTAAAACCAAAAGACTAAACCGATTTTTCTAAAAGGTGTATGGAAGTAATAAAAAAGAATGTCCTTCTTAACAGAAGAAAAAATATCCAATTCGATTTATAAATGACGGAGTTCAACGGTAACAAAAAATATTCAACATGAATCGATAATATTCTTTTTACGAGTCAGTTGAAAAGAAAATGAAGCAGTAACCTTAGTATGCCCTTTTGTCACCAGCAAAACCTTAATGGTAGGCACTTAAATAAAGACCGTGATTTTGGTTTATAAGGATTCCAAAGTCCCTTTGATATAGCCCTTTAAGCTTCGGCTAGACGTCAAAATCCTCATTTTCATTGTTAAATGTTTCTCTCAAGACAGGTCATACAAATATACAATAAACAAACAAATACCCGTTTATATTTCACACCTTTCATTTGATTTAACATAAACATGGCCGCTTTCACACTTACAACTATAAAACACCGCCGGCTAGCGTAGTTGGGTGCGCGTCTGCCTTTAAAGCACCGGGTTCGAATCCTGGTGGGAACACAACTTTTTTCCCACTGGAAATTTGTGTTTCTGGATCTGGGTTTGTGAATGTTTACAGGCTCACGATACAAGTCATTGAACTTAGTGTGGGGCTGTAAATGTGAAAGCGTTAATGTGTAAGTTTTTTATTATATTCTATCCGGGCGACGCCGGCCGGGTCATTTTTGAACTTTGGACTGCTCGCTGGCGTGTGTGCGCGTTCTCCTTCAAAGTAGCAGGTTTGAATCCTGGTGGTAACACAAGTTTTCTCCCCACGGGAAGTTTGTTTTCCTGGTTCTGAGTATAATGTGGATGTGTGTAACTTTGATGCTTACAGGCCCACGGCACAAGTCATTGAGCTTAGTGTGGGGCTGTGAATGTGATAGTGTTTATGTTTAAACCAGGCACGCAGGGCGGGTCGTCTTTGAACTTTGAACTCCCCGCTGGCGTAGATGGGTGTGCGTTCCCCTTCAAAGCAACGGGTTCGAATCCCGGTTGAATTCAAGTTTTCTCCCTTACGGAAAGTTTGTTTTTCTGGTTCTGGGTATGATATAAATGTTGTGTGTGTGGCCCCACGACACAAGTCATAGTACTATTAGTGTCAGGCTGTGAGTGTGAAAGTATTTATGTATATATTTTTTTGCTAGCTTACTTCATAATAATGCTTGAAGTAACCTCCATTAATATTCACTTAATTAACCAACGAAATAAAACTTTTTGCCCAAAAGAACGATCAAAGAACATAATCGTTAAAAATTACTCGAGTGAAAAATAAAAATCTATCGGAAAACTCTTCAGAAGGGGTTTCAAAGGCTTTCGAGAAACATCCCGACTCATATAAAAAATTACGCTTTTCACGGTTAAGGGACGATGAAAATTGTGTTATTATTTTTCAGGGAATTTATGGCTGTCAAATTAAATTAAATTTATAGCAAAACGAGGAAACGTTACTGGATAATAATCTGCGTAACTTGGTTATATTTTGGGTATTTTCATTTATTACACCAGTTTTGGTAGCTTTATCTTATTTTTAAGGAAGGTCACCCTCCTCAACAAACACAATAATATATAATATACCTACATATTAGTTTATGAACCTATGTATTTAATTTTGTATTTATGTACGCTTGTTCATTTGTGGCGTTCTACAGACCTAACGCGTGGGCCGATTTTGGTGATACTTACTTCAATCGATTTGTCTTAAGCTTGTGTGTCTCACTAAAGACATAAGTCATTATAGGTAATCAAAATTCAATATGGAGACAACCAGACGCCATATTTAAAAAAAAAATGAGAGCCGAACTATGTTAAGTGGAGTATCATTGAGGCGGTCAATCAAAATCAAAATCGTTTATTCACAAGGGCCCCAAAGAGGCACTCACGAAAGTTGTAAATATAATATAATATAATGACTCTATTGCCAGATTCGCAAAATTACAGCCATCTCGAGAAGAACCTAACAAGAAACTCAGCGGCACATTTTTTTCATTCATTTTTTTAAATCATTCTTAATCTCTAATACATAATTATATTAACCTACATGTATCTATATTATGTAGTCGCTAGAAAGCGCTCGTGCAGTTTGCCTCCATGCATCCTTGTCATTAATGTAATCAATCGTTTTATAATAAGCTTTCTTTATTAATGCCCGTTTTATTATTGATTTGAACTTACCCAGTGGTAAGTCGGCTACAGTGCAGTGCAGTGAAACACCATGTCGTCCGTCGTCAATCCAAGTACCAAATGCCGGTTTATGTTTATCCATTTCTCTAAAAAACAAGATAATTGACTCTAATTTAAAAAGGCGAAGTACAAACTAAGAACAACTTCGAAATAAGCGCGGAGTCAACAAAGAAGTAAATTGTTATCATAAAGTGCCCTCCGAGCGAAAGTTAAATAAAAAAATATTTTCCGTTATGAATAAATTTATGTTAATTTATGTAACAAGGCTCGGTTTGGATGATTATTATTCTGGGGTTTATCCCACGCTGATTTGATAACGGCTCTCCTTCGAGGGGTATATATCTGTGCGGCCAGAGAATGGTAAACATAGTAACGATATATGATTCAATTTGCTGGAGTAGTTGGTTGGGCGTCTGCCTTCTGGGCAGCGGGTATTGCGTTCGACTCCCGGTGGGAACACAAATTTTGTCCCTAAGGGAAATTTGTGAAGAACCTTTTTTCGAAGTCGGTTAAAATGGCATTTCTACTCAAACCATCGCGTCAAACTGTGTTTTTATTTATGTTTTAATGATTTTATAAATGGTAATATTTGTAAGTTGTTTTTCACGAAGTATTTCTGCTATACTGTTGTTTGGAATGTTTGTTGAATGAATTTTAAAACGAATTGATTATTAGAGAACATAATGTGTATGACAATCTGGTATTTATAAAGCTGGTGTTAGTATACGTAAAGTATCCAATGTATAAAACCAAAATCAACAGTTGGCGCAGTTGCGCAGGAGCAAAAATTCCTTCCCTAGGGATATTTGTGCTTCTGGTTCTGGGTGTAATGTGTGTGCGTTTGTAAATGTTTCCGGCACCCACAATACAAGTCTTTGAATTTTGTGTGGGGCTGTGAGGGTGAATGTGTTTGTTTTTTTTTTTAAATGTACATTTTGGTAGCGTATTTTGACCTTGGAATTCTCTTTTATTGCGGATAAATCCGCGAGGCACTGCTATTGTATCGGATCTATTCTGCAGAATTTTGTCTTATCTATTTAATACGCTTATTCCCTGGCCTTTTTATAGATGTATATTATGCCAATATATACAATGTAACTATTACAGTCGCTGTTGTATACCCAGATGGCAACTTTCTCTCAGCAATGGAAAGGCTTTGTTTTGTTATGTTTGAAGGTCACCTACCTAAGGTATATTATATTGAGTAGGTCGTCAGAATTTTATGAGTAGCTAAATATGTCCAGAGTACTTGGATGACCGAGCTTTGCTCGTGTAAAAAAGTTTTCTAAAAATGAAACCTTGCTAGATCGATTCATCGCCCCCGAAATCCCCTGCATACTAAGTTTCATGAAAATCGATGGAGCCGTTTCCGAGATTCAGAACAATTGTTCGTTTATAGGTATTAATAAGAAGTAAGGTATTAATTAGATAAGATGAGTGAGCGTATGAGTTGAACTCGCCCGCCGAGACATCCATACCACTTCACGATGGCACGAATCTAACTTGCACTTAATTGTTTTAATTATTAGTGTTAATACTGTAGTACACTCTGCAAATATACTCACATGTACGTGATACCGTATTCATGATAAAGCAAAATAAAATGTAATCATGTTTGTATAAGAAACGCTATTATTAAGGAACCCTTTTCGCTTTTTTGTTCTAAATTGTAATTATTTTGGCTAACCTCGTCGCTTTGGCAGAGTTGTATCGGCCGTAGTCACGAGAGAACTCAACAAATGTGATTGTAGTTCGCGAAGGTATATTAACACATGTTATTTAAGTAAAAGTACCTGGATAACCGGTATTTTTGTTGTAAAAAAAATAACAATAATAAAATAATTAGAAAAAAAAAATCATTTGGACTCGAACCGGGGTCTTCTAGTTTCGGGACCGCCTAATTTCCCACCTGAGCTATTATAACCTTGTAGATTAAGCCGAAATTTACCTTCGCATTCTAATGATATTGTAGCAGTTTTTAATTGCCTGAAACACGGATAAAACGAAGTTTTCTAAAAATGATACCTAGCTATATCGATTAATTGCCCCTGAAAACCCCTGCATACTAAATTTCATGAAAATCGTTGGAGCCGTCCCCGAGATTCAGATTGTATATATATTTTGCTCGTTTAAAGGTATTAGATTAGATAGATACGGTTCAAAAGATCTAAGCCCTTTTGATGTTAAAGGACAGACCGACATGCAGATGGGCGGCGGCGTGGGCCTTTTGGTGCCCCGTTTGTATGCTTTGAGTGGTTGCCCTAAAAACGCCATTGTCTTACAATGGTCTTAGGGTGCTAGTATCTTAATCTTAGATTCCAAGACTAACAATACCTATATTTATTTTATTTATTTATATAATTTACTCATATAACTTACAGACAAATTCAACTCGTTACATAGTACAGTTAAGGAAGGTTAGTAGCACTTTATGAAATACACACAGTTTGTCATGGAATAAACCTACGAAACATCGTCCATATTGTTCGTTTTTAGGGTTCCGTACCCAAAGGGTAAAAACGGGACCCTATCACTGAGATTTCGCTGTCCGTCCGTCTGTCACCAGGCTGTATATCAAGAACGGTGATAGCTAGACAGTTGAAATTTTCACAGATGATGTATTTATATTGCTGCTATAACAAAAAATACTAAAAATAAAATAAATATTTAAGGGGGGCTCCCATGCAACAAACTTGATTTTTTATAGATAATGGTACGGAACCCTTCGTGCGCGAGTCCGACTCGCATTTGGCTGGTTTTTTAATGTAAGTAAAGATCGTTGTAGTAAGTACATTAAAGTTACATTTTTTTTTATTTAACACGTTCGTACGTGTAGACATTTTATTATTTACATTCTTTGTATAACTTACTATCACAAACTGTGATATAAACATTTCTACGTTTAAAAAAAGGTTTATTTTGATACTTCGTATGTACTTAAATATCTTAGTGATTAAATTAATTATCTTTGCGTTCTCGTATCTACGGAACTCAACACCTTCGAGCTACGCAATTCACAGTACATTTAAAAAGAAAATTTCACGAAAAGGTTTTGTATTTTTCTAACAAAAATGCAAACATTTCCGCACATCCTTTTGTTCCCAGTTGTTCTAAATTGTGTCAAAAATAAGCCCAAATTTAAAATACTTGACAGGAAGTGAAACGTTTCTTTTTCATGTTAATATCGGCTTAAATATAATAAGCAACAAGGTACCTATAGGTGTAAATAGGTAGCTGTTACATTAATACCAACAGTACATAAGCTCACTTGGTTTGTTTAGGACCAGGTAAACACTTCGTAGTAAAAATATTAATGTAGCTTACTTCTTCTTCTTCTTCTCGTGCCATCTTTTAACGAAGAACGGCGATCATTAGGGCGACTTAAACCTTTGAAACCACAGCTAACAAAGACTATCGACATCGAAACAAAGATCGGATGCTCTGGTTAAATTATTACGCCACAGAAATTCTCCTTCTGACCTATACTTCGCTTTCCTTGAATTTTGCCGTATGCAGCTTACTATTCTTTTCTATTCTATGCTTTTGCTGCAAAAAAACGTCAAATTTAATGTAAACTAATAATAAAAAGCAGTTATATTTGATTTAAAGTTTGTGAGCTTGTATTGAAGGTAGTTTCAGGAACACTTCATTCGATTTCTATTTTATTTTTTGGTATAATTTCAATATAAGCTGGTAGTCTTCAAGTCAAGAGCGAATAGGTCTATCTTTTCTAGGTAAGCATGCTACATCTTTGGCCACATCATCGCTTTGCACCAGGTGAGATTGTGGTCAAATGCTTGCCTATCGAGCATAAAAAAGAAGCCATACATTATTTGGAGTCATTAGCTTTCATGAGTGCCTCTTTAGAGCCCATTTGAATAAATGAGCTTGAACCTTTAGTGATATTATGTAGGCTATGTTGTATTCTGATTAAGATGAGTTTTCAGTAATAAATCGCAGTATTTATAATTCAGATTAGAAAAAAAACCAAGAAATTCTAGCTGTTTGAGACAGTGCAAATAAACTGTTTGTGATATTATTTTAATAAAATGTATGGAAAAATATTGAAAAATATCGACCTTCATTAGATTTTACAAAATACCTTAATATTTCAAGAAATCAAAGAATCTAAATCCAAATATCTATATATATCTTAATCTGAATCTAAATATTTTTCCTTTTTTATGATGAAAACTATCGCGATTGCTATTCATTATTATAGTACTAACCGGCAATTAATCGCGTTATATTGTGTCGAAATACTCCGACCAGTTTCAAGTGTATACGACGCTCATCTGGGAGTCAACAAAGCGGCCGATCCCGACGCCTGGCCGCGCGCAACTCCAACTCAAACTCCTCCTTTTTCTTTTTACCCAAATTTGTTTTGCAACGAGATCGTTCCAGTATAATAAAAAAATAAATTAATGTCACAAAATTTTAACAAACGAAACTAGATAAAAATAAAACGATGTGTCGTGTAGGCACACGATAGAAGGAAAACTGTGTTATAGGGAAGCAATTGAATAATTCATCACAGTGATTATCCCCATCACTTTTCATCACACAAAAAGGTTGCGGAACAGAATTTCAAAGCCCTACCAAGAGAAGATTCATTCCAAAAAAAAAATCTATAGTTTTAAAATCAGTATCTTATATACTGTACTAAAGCGTGTGATTTTGGGTATGTAGGTGTGCAAAGAGGAAATTTTCCGCATTTTCAGCACGTGGTACCCTGTAGGGTCTTTTCATCGCGATTCTCACATTCTCGAAAATCGTTTACATATAAGTCTTACGGCAAACTTTACGCTTGTGTAGAAAATACCTATTCCTTCTCGACTTGAAGATTTTAAGTCTAGTGTATTTTTATTGTTGACTGAGCATCAATTTACTTTGCAACTTAGCTCTGCCAGCCGGTATTTATAAAATAATGTTAACTTTCTCACAACATATATATGTGTAAGTTTGTACAAGATTTGTAGTCATTTAGAATAAAAATTTATGATGATTATAATTATTAGAGTACTGTATGTATGTGTATTATAATTTTATTCCTACACAGGTTCTTATACAGAAAGGTCCATGTCCGCTAGTCTCCGCACAAGTTCCACAGCTGTCAATCGACCCTCGTCCACCGGACAGCCAATGACCGTCAGCTGGCCGGATAGCCGTCAACCGGATGCGAAGCCGTCATCCGGACAGATACCCGTCAGCCGGCTGATGTTAGCCGTCCTACCCTCACTCCGTATTCGTTCCCGATACTAATCGACCCACCACGCTATACGTCACGATACAGAATTAACCCTTCATGATTCAGTAGAATCTGTTTTGCGACTCGCTTTAGGCTTGACGAAGGCTTGAGCTATTTGGTTATGTGGCTTTTATAAGTTGTTTTAAAGTCTTTATTCGAGTGAACGACAAATAGATCAATGCTTTAAGTACCGGTCTGTGAGTCGCTACTGAACCGCCCAATTGACAAATAGTCTCAAAAGTATTTTTTTTACAGTTGCTAGAGGCGGCGACTTAGACTCGAACGAAAAAGCAAGAGGGGCTATCGAGTACTTAATGTTTTAATTCTGACTTGTCTCTGTTTCGGACGTAGTTTAGTCGTTGTAGTTCCTAGTAATGTAGTAAATATGATAACTCATATGTTTTCTTGTGTTCGGCTCAATATAGACGCGAAATTTTGAACGAACTAAATAGTGAAGGCGCAATAAGCCCAAATTTCGTTGGGTCATTTTCGAGCGCAAGAAATGCTAAATGTTTTATCCGCTTTCACCGTTATTGATGTATTTATATAGTGTTAGAAAATATAGGCAATTAGTCCGTAGCAATGTCTGGTTTATCCGTTTTTTATCCTTTTAGGACTTTACGTGATTCATAAATATGCAGCGACCGGATTACCGGATCGCGGACGATTATAAACATAAACAATCCTCATAAATGCAAATAGAGACGAATCCCGTCGCCGTATTTTACGCAATTTTACAACAATTTTCATATATATTTTTGTTTTATTTATCTAAGGTCGTTAATGTTAATTAAGGTTATGCATATCCAATTATGCGAGCTGCGTGGCGTGAATATGATATGGTAAATTGAAATAGTTATGAAAATTCGCAAACAATACTAAACAATGTATAATTACTTGCGATTGTTTATCACTGTGTACTACGTGAGCTCAACAAATGGATGTGCGATTTACGCTTGAGCGACAAAACTGTACTGCGACTCATCATAGATCGCTTTTTTCGCCTAAGCGACACATTTTTACGAACTTTGTTAACTAGGATATCATTCTGTGACTGAACCGAGTTGGATATCATGTCTTATGTCATGCTATAACTTGCCTTATGCCGTGCCATATTAATAGTAATTTATTATTTTTTGAGACGCAAGCATATCTATCTTTATAAATAGTACTTATTTATTTACACAATGAATTGTTTAATTAAGTAATTTATAAAGGTTTGAATTTATTTGTTTTACTAATAACATATCTATATTAGGTGATATGTATTCCATATTTTATGTATTCATAGATATTTATATATAAATATATTCTGTATTATAATGCTCTTAATATAAATAACTTGTTGTTTTTTTTCTTTTTTATAGGTTTATGACTGAAACCCAACGCTGAATGAAAATTTGACAAAATGCTGAATAATACTGAATAATATAGGTAACTAAATGTTGTATGTACTTAAATTTTTTTTTTCCTCATTTCATATATTAACCTTTAAGTAAGTCATTCTTTATTAGTAGATAGTAAAAAAATCTTTCGTCTTTCCTTTCTTATAACAGTACATTTAGTTTTTTTGACAACATAGAAACCTAATTTAACATTGTGTCTCACAAGCGTACAAGCATCTGTGGAAAGTCGCGATACGGTTTCGTCGCACATGCGTTAATCGCACATCCATTTGTCGAGCTAACGTACACTCGGTTTATTGTGACAGCATTGTAATTGTTTAATGGCTGTTTGTTACGGACTGGCAGTTAAATTGTTACTGTTCTTCTGTAGTTTTCTGATGTAATGCCTAACTTTTACGAGCAATGTAACTTATAACGTATCTGATGTGTCGAGTAAAACTTTATTGCCTAAAAGGAAATCGTGGAGTTGGCAATTCTGTGTTGGAATTTTAAAGTGCTTATTGGAAAAACTGGCTGATCTCAGAAAATGCAATTGTTTTAAATTCACGAACCGTTGGCTCGTTTTGGTGAGCTTTCGTCTTCTAAGCAGGGATATCGGGTTCTATTCCTGGCGGGAACACATGTTTTCTCCCCAAGGAAAATTTGTGTTTTTAGTTCTGGTAGTGATCGAGTGTGTGATGTGATTGTTTCCGGCACCCACGAAACAAGTCAGGGAGCTAAGTTTGGGACTTGGGAGTGTGAAAGCGTTTATATGTACTATTACAGATTTCATATATATGTACCTACTACATACTTGAAATCTGCGGATTTCAAGTATGTAGTATTAAGGAGTACCTATCATCTTCATCATCAGTCATCATCTTCCCCTCTGCATCAGTTATATTGTGTCACACTTTACACTAGTATTATAGAGGTGAAAGTATGTGAGTTTGTTTGTATATTTGTTACTTCTTCTCGTATTAATGGCTGGAGCAATTTTAATGAAATTTGGTAAAGAGGACCTTGGATTAACACATCTGATAATTGTTATCCCGGATTTCCCGCGGGTCCGGGACTAGCGCGGGTTAAACCGCGGGGAGCAGAGCCTTTTTTATATTCACTCAAAAAATATCCTACATTCAGTAGCAATGGATGAATAAATAATTATATCTATCAAAATGATATCGCATTTATACTTTTATCGCATTTGTATGATGAGATTATCTACCACGCGCTCGTTCGGTCGAATACAGTATCGAGTTCATATGTCAAGCTACTCAGAAGAGATAAACATAATTATCTATATGTATTATATAATATAATAAAAAATCTATTATCACATGTATAAGAAAGAGTTCATCACTTGAGAACGGCTCGACTGATTTGGCTGATTCTTTTTTGGTTGTTTTCGTAATAGTCAGAACAAGGTTGTTTTCTGTAGGCAAACGTTTGGATATTTTCGCACCTGATGGAGAGTGAAGATGTGGTCGACGGTGCCCGTTTGCCTAGAAGATACCTGTTCATAAGTGACTTGAAGACTTCCAAATTTTACTTATCGGGAAACCCAGTCTCGGGTAAGTAATTCTACTCCTTTGCGGTACCAATAATGAGTTTGGAAGTAAAACGCTTCGTGCGCATTACTGGAATATCTACCTTAAATAGATATTTGTATGAAAATAATATAGAAATACGCAACGAAAATTGTTGTGTTGGTTAGCCGATAGTAGAGACCGTGTAGTCAGAATATCATTCGTTTGCAATCTAAATAATTTAACTCTACGCGTGCCGTAGCATTTTATCGCTGTATTACCCAAACAAAGATTAAATACCCAAGCATTTTCTGTCGAATAACGATTTCAACACTGGGCCGGATCGCGCCCCCAGGTGATCATTGACGCGACATGTCGACACGTGACGTGATCCTCCCACGCGAGACTGAGTTACGGCTGTTTCACATTAAGTTGACACATAAAATGATTCAATTACCATAATAATAATCTATTATAGTCAACGTATAAACTATTCTAAATATGCACGCCCCTCCATATAAAAATATACATTTGACACTCGATCGTTTGATAAATTTGGTGGACATTCACATTTAAAATGGTTCTACTCTATACAAGTATTCTCCCCGAGGAAAAAATGTGTTTCTGGTTCTGGTTGTGTTTGTGTGTATGATGTGAATGATTCCGGCACCCACGATATAAGTCATCGAAATGTGGAGCTGTGAGTGTGAAAGCGTATATGTATATGTCTACTATAATTTCTTTATGAAACTTTTTGTTTTGAAAGCAAGACTAAATTTAACTAAAAACTAAAATAAATCTAATAAAAATAATTATACTAGAATAAATCTTAATATAATAAATCGTCAGTTGTAAAGAACCCGGATTGCTGCAGCAACTATGCTATAACTATCTTTGCAACTATTAACTATTAACTAAAATTGTGCAATGCCATTAAAGGGCATTGCACAATTTTTGTCCAAAATATTTAACTTAAATTTTGTCACATGTTACCTTTACCAAACGCCTTGATATTTCTCGCATTGTTACAAGACTAGTTTCGGAACAACCGATGCTCATTCATCAGTCGTGTACACGCGCACGAGACTCGCGTGACGTCATTTGTGACTCGTTGTTTTGCATCGTCACTGTTACTTACAAAATCCATGAGGGGGTGACATCAGAATGCTCCTAATCGCGAGTTTTTGTAACCATTTTACTTGGCAATCATGACAAATTCTGATAAATAAAAACATTCCTGGGAATTTGTGAATCTCATAATGTGTGTTAACTCTTACTTCTTTCCACGTGAACAGATTTTGAAAAAAAAAAAAATTGTGCGGCTTAGGCAAACATTTATGCGGCCAAAGATCTGACATTTGTTTAAGAGCTGTTACTTTCACGTTGGTATCATTTAAATTTGATCAAGATCTGTTTAGTAGTTTTTGAGTTATCGTCAATAATGCGTGTTTAATACATTTAATCTGATCAAGGTTCCGAAGATAAAGCGTTGAAGTCGGTTTTATTTAAGCTTTGCTTGCATTTAGTTATATTGATGCGTGCTTTCACTTTAATCGATAAACAAATCAAAGATTGCCACCCGTGACCTTGCGTAACCGCTATAATATAAGTTATATAATATGTACCTTTATGTGCAAAATTGTAAGAAAATTGTCTGTTGTCAAATAGGTTCTCTCATTGACGTTTATCTGCCCTTAAAGAAGTGTAACACTCACGAATCTTTCAAACTATTTAGACCAACATAGACAAATAAGGAACAACCCTGCATTCATTGATAACTCATTTGGTGTTGTGGCTGTACGGTTGTGGAATCAGTTACCAGAACATTTAAGGAAGGCTCAAAGTAAATTGATCTTTAAAAGACTTATTCATCGACATTACATATAGAATATTTATCCTGAACAAGTTCAAGAATAACAATTTCTATTTATTTGTATCTTATATAAGTATTCTGATTATGTGTTAGTTATACATACATATGTAAGTAGTATATTGTATTTGTTTAAATATATATATTTTTTTATTAATTATTCATTTTTAAAATTATTTGATCTAGTTTATTTATTCTAAAATCTCATTTTTTTATTTATTTTATGTACGCGTATCTTTTAGCTGCACGCCCAAACACTTTTCTTACACGCCCAGGAAAGCTGGTAGATAATGCTTCATAGCATTAAGCTATTCCTTGTACACTGTTTTGTGCTAAACTATTAAATAAATAAAAATAAATAAACCCTGAATCTTATCCGCTACAGCACCAAAACATTTTGCTATTTGATGCTGAACTGACGCTTCCTGTTTTGCCGCTGTAATTGTATAATTACTGTAATAATACCACCCACGATCTTGTTGCTACGAGCAATCAAACATATTAAACATATATTTACCTACGTTTAATAATTACTGTCTATATACAGTAATTATTTTAAATGGGTAATGTAGGAACAATTCAATGATAATATTTATATTTTTTTAAACGCATTTACACTCACAAATCCACACTAAGTTCAAAGACTTGTATCGTTGGTGCCGGAAACATTCGCATCACACACACACATTACCAGAACCAGAAGCAAAAATATCCCTTGAGTAGGAATTTGTGCTCCTGCTGGGAATCGAACCTAGGACGGCGCAGCGGGCGGACACCTGTCCACTGCGCCAACTGTGTGGTCAATTAAACTGAACTACGATTATAATATAATGAAACTGCTCGTTGGCTTAGTTGGTTCGCCTTCTAAGTATATTTCTACTATGGTATAGGGTTCGATTTCCGACTGAAACTTGTGACTGAAATTGTGCTTCAGGTTTTGGGTGATTTTGATTGCGACTGGGATTTCCGCAACACAAGTCTTCGAACTTTGTGAGTGTGAAAGCGTTTATGTTTATAAACGGAGATAACGGCCTGCCACCCTTACGTCAATATGATGTGTTATTCACCTGAGTGCGCGACGCTAAGGAGGGTAATATGTTAATCAGTCTATGTATGTATGTTTGTTCCTTTGTTGTATTCTAGAGACCAAACGTGTGGGCCGATTTTGATGATTCTTACGTCAATCGATTTGTCTTCATCGTGCGAGTGTCACTAAATTTATAACAGCTATCAAAATTTAATGTGACTACCGCCAAATGCTATATTTATGTATTTATAAGAGTAGAAATTGTCTTCATTCGATACTACCCACTGACGCCCACAACAGAGAGAAATATTATGACGGTAGACCCCCCTTACCGTTATATATATTTATATATATACGCAGTAAAGAAATGTATCACAGCTTTTATATAAATATACACGCAGTCAGGGTTTAAAATGTTTAATAGGTACATTAACTTGTTTAATACTTTTCCTACTTATTAATTCTAATGACTAATTATTTTAGGTTTTAAGTTATTGCATAGCTTATATCGCGGGCCTTGAGCGTGGAGACCGAATCCAGAAATTCCGTAACGAAAATAACCTAACACCCCCCACTCCGACCGGCACAGCGGTGATACTTTTTAGTTTTGCCATCTATCGATGAATAGCAGAACTTTTAATGACTTTTTTGAAATTTCAGGCTTGTCACTTCTCTTAGTCAGCAACTCGCCTCTAGGTGGCAGGAAAAAAATACTGCATAAATAAAATAAATAAATAATTAAAATTGCATAAGTTGATAAAAAATGCTATGCAATAGCTTTACCGCGGCAGTCCCCGAGTGCCACACGTCTTTTTTTTTTAATGCTAGATAGGTAAGCACTTGACCGCTATCTCACCTGATGGAAAGTGATGTTGCGGCCTAATTTTACCTTATTGAAAAATATTTATTATGTTGTGTATCACCTATACAATCATAATAAAAACATGCAACAAAATTAAGTCCTACTCAGTTCTAAAGTAAACATAGCCGTTCTTTCATTTAAACTTTCGACATTTTGAACCTTCCGAATTCACGGGAGCATGACATGATTAATTCTGCTGAGTGGGTTGTTTCGGGCACAGGCGCCATTAGATGGCCCTGTACGGGGTCTGTATGACCTCTGGACCCCTAAGAACCCCTAAGGACCCCTAATTGAATACCCCCGTTCTGTTGCTGAGATGATTAAGACTTGACGGCTCTTGAACAGAGGTTAGGTTGATTGTTTTTGAATGTAGGGCTCCGCTAATGTTCTGAAGCAGATTATGTGATAGTTACTAGAGCTTCTGTATCTAGTTTCCATTGTTATGAATAAATGGGCTTAAGTTTAGGCATTAGTCATTGGTTGGAGAGGGTTGTGGTTTTATTGTTTAATAGTTTGTATTTATCATGCTTGTGTTAGTAGATAGTTTAACAATAATTTTCTTCGTCTTTTTAACCGCCTTCAAAAACAGGATGTATGTATGTATTTTTATGTGTGTTACTTTCGAACTTTTTTCTAGCTAACAGATTTTGATGATTATTTTTTATTTGAAAGGATATGATGTCTAGTTAAAAAAGAAAAGATCTGATAAAGGGTATCGGATATAATGCAGTAGAGTCGGTTCTTTGAAGCTTTGTTTGCGTTTAATATATTGAATACCTTATCCTTGATTAATCTCTAACAGACATTCGAACAGAAAACTACATATTTTGGTGCAGTTTAGACTAGATGAGTTAATTAACTTACATATTACAGCCGTTTAACCATTTAACAACAATACAAACAGTCAAACAACATCCAAAGTTGATATACCTCCAGCTAGCTCGGAGCGTTTCGCTTCTACGTTTATCATCCGTGCTGCGAGGGAGTGGAATTCATTGCCCGCGCCTTTGTTCCCAGAAAGGTATAATCTGGGAGTATTCAAATCAAATGTAAATAGACATTTTCGAGATAAACATTCTATATTCGGCTGCATCATCAATTTCAAAATGATAGCAGTCAAATGCAACATAAAAAAACAACCTACCAAAACATGGGGTCTATTCCGGTCCGATCCCCTAAAGAGATACCCTGGGGGTTCAGATTTGTTTGTTTAGTTGGGTTGTAAGTGTGAATGCGTTTGTTTATTTTGTTATTACGGAAAGTCTTAATCGATATCTCCGATCCGATATCAGATCATATATTAGGTACAGCTTCATAAATGTGTCCCATTACATCATTCATTCCAATAAATCTGAAATCAACGGGAGGTAAAAGCAAACGATAAATCTATCTAAATATACGTTTTAAACGGTATTTTAAAAGTTCATCTAAGTTTTAACACGGTATAGGTGAAGGTAAGCTTCCACACTGCCAAGTTACACTACTGTCATAAAGAAAAGGAATATTTAGGTCTTTATAATTTAAACGCAAGCAAAACTTAAAAAAAGCGACTGCCCTGCTTATATTTTGACAATATAAATGTAATAAAAGCAAAATATAATAAAACACCTTAAAAATAACAAACTAATACAATGGGTGGCAACCTGGCAGAGACTCATATAATGATATGAATATATTGTAAAATAGTATATTGTAATATATTGCGTGCCCAAGAATAAAACGGCTGCTCCCTACTTCTTACGTAATAGATGAATTATTCTTTGTATGTTTGGAAACGCTTGATAACACTATTATAAATTGTACCACCAAAGGACCTCTTAGCGTTGGCTACGACTCCGCTAATGTCTAACAAAGGTTCTGGCATAGACCCGTTAATTTAAATAAGAATATATAGCCCTTTATTCTGACAAAACTTTTACATATAAAAAAATATGTATTACACAAAGATAAATTTGGCTACATCGCATCTTCATTTTCCTTGTCTGCCGATTTTCAATGGCCTTCCTTATCTTATTAGTTAGTAGTTCTTCCTTATCTTAAGAATGCAGCAACCAGATAAAATCTCTAAAACCATTAATTATGGTTGACAAACCTCGTATTCATTCGAAGCGTTTCGCTTCTACGACTCCTTCGCTGTACGAATCATTCGTAAGACAGTACTTGTCAAACGCACACATTCTCAAACTATATCGAAAACCAACACACATTTCGAAACATCAAGTAACAGTTAGAACGTTGAACACAATGATAATAATATATTTCTAGCTTAAGTCCCACTAATACACAATTAAAAGTGATGCAATACCAATAAATAAAACCTAAACACCTTAGTAATTTAACTAGAACTCACTGCCTGTGTCTTTGTTTACTGAACAGTGTAACTAGCTTTTTTCGACCGCATCGTCAATTGCCATCGTCACTTGCCAAGCGTGAAGTTACTACTGCGAATAAACCAATATATCTTTTCTGTTTTATGATATTTTAAAATTTAAGATCGAGTTACAAGCCAGTGGTAGTTCCTGGCGGTTGTCCAAAGGAAATTCCGTCTTGCGGCTAATGAGACCGCGAAGGAACGCGACCGCAGAAAATTGGACCAATGTGTTACTCTTTTATTCGTGCTTGCACTGTTAAATCATCGAACTATTGAATTTCGGTCATGTTCCACCCGTTTTTCACAAAAATCAATGCACTTTTGGAGTAGAGCCTTTTTGACCGGTCCGTTTTAACAAAAGCTAAAAAGCCAATCACAAAAGCGAGGCATGAAAAATGGCTGCCACTTAGATATAAGCCGAGCCAAGCCGAGGCCAGCCGAACACAGACACTCTGGCTAATCCGTGCACCTCGAGTGAAATATCTGCATTTCTTTGGCACGACGCGCGAACAATGCGTCCATCACTAAGGTTACCATGATTTAGAACTAAACGGGACATTTTCAGGAGATTATAAAATTTTGGCGATTTACGTTACTTTTCGACCAACTTCGAAAAAAGAGGAGCTTCTCAATTCGACATGTGTCCTTTATTTTTATTTGTATGTATATGTTATTTTGTATGTACCTCATAACTTCTTTCTGAGTAAACCGATTCTGATGATTTTTTTGTTTGAAAGCTGGTACTACCCATGTGTGTTCACCATTTAAATTTGATAAAGATCGGACTAGTCGTTTTCCAGTTATCCTCAATAAATATTTTATTAATTTAATAAGTCATTACTCTAAGAGTTATAAACTACCTTGCAATTAAGTTGTATATCAGCAATGTGAGATTTTTTATCTATTTAAATGATTAAAATCATCGGAACTGCCCGGTTGCGCATCTGCCTACTTCCCGGTGAGAAATAATGCTTTTTCTTTATAGGGAATTTGTGTTTTTGGTTCTGAGTTCTGAGTTCTGAATGATACCAGTACTCAAGAAAATTTCATCAGTTCAGTAATGGAACTTAGTGTGGGACTGTGAGTGTGAAAGCATGCGTGTATATATTGAGTAATTACTGTATGAATAATATATGTTCAATATTACCGTAATATATAAGTACCGACGAATTTTATGTTATCAATCACATCATGTGTGTAAGAGTGTAAGTAAGTATGTTTGTTTTCTCTTCACGCTTTAACGGCTTAACGGATGTGGATGAAATATTGAATTTTATTTCTAGAATCAACACATATGCTACGTTTTACCTTAATAAACGCGGGCGAAGCCGCGGAGTACGGCTAGTTTCAAATATATACTCAAGCAAAATAAAAATCCAGACGAAATAAAGCACAAGACGAAAGCACAACATAGAAGCGACAGAAAATTCAGTAAATATCCGGAGAACTCCGTACGTACGGCAATCCTACCCGGAACTTTCACATGATCCGGCTTAAACTGAATTGAACCGGTAAACTGCGTTACACCGCTGCTGTTCGACTACGATAGAGGGCGCGAGTTGCAGTTGGGACTACACTCCTGTGCAAAAGAGGATCGCTTTGACAAGTGAACAAAAAGCGGCAGAATAATGACACCAAAAACGGTAAAAGCTTTGAGTTTGTGTTTAAAAAACGCCCAAAAAAGTACCTATTTTACTAACAAAAAAAATCTAAGCGGTTACCAAAATTGATAAATGGTCACCAAATTACGTTGGATAAATGGTCACCAATTTACGTTTCCTAAAATATTATGAAATAAATCCATTTTTTCGTATTAAAAATATTTTTGTATTAATTATAAAAAAATAACCTTAACCTACTGTTATCCGATTCGGTTCTGTCACAGGAAATTGTATTTTAGGAAACGTAATTTGGTGACCATTTATCAATTTTGGTTACCGTTTAGAATTTTTGGTGGCCGTCAAAATTATACCCAAAGCTTTGCTTAGACGTTTATTCGCTTTTTGATCAATTTTGATGTCAAATGAATAAAAAATTCAAAAAGGATATATGTATATTGGAACGAAAGTTCCTTATCGCGCGTTGCGAAAGGGGGCTAGACGGAAAAAATTAAGACCAAAAGTTGTAACGACACTTTTTGCTATAGTTGTAAACTATGCCACGTTCTCGTCCGATCACCGAAGTTAAGCAACGTCGGGCGCGGTCAGTACTTAGATGGGTAACCGCCTGGGAACACCGCGTGATGTTGGTTTTTTCATGTTTCTTTTAATTTTGGAACGAAATTTCCTTATCGCGCGTTGCGAAAGGGGGCTAGACGGAAATTGAACTTCGTTCCATCCGAGTGTCCCTTGACACCTCTCAAGTTTTTTTTTTATTGCTGTATAGACAAACATTTGACCTGATGAAAAGTGATGATGTGACCGAAGATGTGACATGTTTGACTAGAAGATACCTATTCACTCTTGACTTGAAGACTCCCAAAATATACACCCCGGGGAACAAAGACGCAGGTAATGAGTTCCTCTCCTTCGATGTACGGATGATGAACGTAGAAGCTCAGAATAAATAAGATTTAGTCTGAGCGTAGAAGCTAAACGCTTAGAGTGAAATGGAGGTATGTCAATCAAAAATTTAAGGCGTTTGACATTAAATTATGTGTAAAAGTACGTAATCACGTTTCATTTCTCGAGGTCCTATTTTTACATATTTCACCTATACTAAACTAGTAGTACTCTCCGAACTGATTATCTACATTTTATCAAATAGAGAAAATCTTTTGAGGTTATTGGTTTACACCTTTATGCCTAATAGTTTAATTTTTTATAGTTATCAGTTGTTTAAGAACAGATAATATAATGGTTATTATACGTAAGTTACAGCTTTAATTATGTAACCGTCTTGGATATTGACTCCGGGACAACAAAATACACAGGATCTAAAATCAGTGACATTGGAGTTCTACCAAATTGTTATTTTGCCAGCAATTTTTTTTATTCAATGTTTTCATTTTAAATGCCATATTTGGCTAGGGCCACATCTTTACATATTTTCTGAGAATTTAAAGTTCTTCGTTCGTATCATTTAGACGCTAAATGCCTCTGACAGACGGACGTTCGGACTGACATAGTGCTGAACCAACCAAGTCAATTTTGATATCGAGTAAAAAGGAGCAATGTTATAGAGCAGACAGGCCTGCCTATTTATCATGAAGTTGGAAATTTGATAAACTCAAATAAGATTTCAAACACCGTGTCAAATAATAATATTATTAACATTAAAAATTACACAGTGGTCCAATTACAGTTTTATTAAAATATTTAATAAAAAAATACTTATTCAACATATTTTAGCCCGTTTAAATTATCCCTAGGTCCATTAACATTCAAAATAATCCTCTGTCATTATTCATTAGGGCAGTGTCACTCAATTAGAATTTTGTTAGAGATTTAAGGCTTCACTTATTAACCTTCATTAGCCCATCTGTTAATGGATATGACGTAATAGAATTATATATCAGAAAGGACAAGTAAACAATTTTCAGTTCATGTCATTGGACTGAAGAAATTTGTTTTTATACTAGCTTTTATTTAACTTGTAATATTTGTATGCTAGTTTGTTTAGGTTAAATTTTGCAAGCTGAATTAGAACCTCTTCCTTTTATCCTACAGAGTTGATTTTTGTGGTTTTCAGTTACAATTAAAATGCTCACATTATGGTAAGCATAACCTGAATCGACATTCAGGAGTAGTTCCAGATAAATCGCGACAGCACCATTAATATATATGTTAATGGTGCTGCCGCGAATGCAGAAGTTCCTGTTAGACTCCATACATTTAGCTAGATGTGTGACTTGACTACACTTTTCTGTTTTACACATTGTATAAAATCCACAGGTCTCAAATATTCGACTATTATACATATATCCAATTACGGATTTACTATATATATTACTAACTGACCCGCGAAAAACAGGACATTGTGTGGTAAACATATATATAAAACTCATATGCGACACGATGCCAATATTACATTAAATACAAACATTTTACAAATAAACAATAATTCATTCACACTCACAGTCTCACACTAAGTACGGACTGGTATCGTGGATGTCAGAACCACTCAAGTCAACTTAGCGATCTCACTTCGCTCGATCAATCGAATTCTTCTCATTGCTCTTCAAATATAATCGAAGACACATTTTTTTTAATAAGTTCATTTCAGTCTAAAAGTTTCTTTAAGTAATGCTTTTTTTTTTTTTCATGCCCAACTACGGGCCAATTGCCTATATTTCCTAAAACTAAATTAAAACTATGTACAGCAAAGAACTAAGTTGCCTACAAGACATCGAGCTTATAGGTAACTCAAGTGCTCAAGCCCACTACCAGTGGGTAGCGTTGTCATCATGCTGGCGGCATTGCCTCTCTGAATTGCAATGCTAATACGTTGAGCCAAATAAGTGCCAGCATTTTGATCACGCGTCGCTTCAACCAGGCGCTCTGATAGAATTTTGAAAATAGAATGAGCTCCCGGTCCCCACGGACCAATAATAATAATAATGCTTGGTCTAATGTCAAGTCCGCATATGTTGTGTCGCTTAGACTTAGGGTCTAACTCGATAATCCCAGACTAAAATAACAGCCAGAACTCGCAGACGTAACATGTGCGTAGGGGTAATGGGTCGCATGTGTGCTCTGTCTAATACTCTAATGGGTGACACGACCCGAAGAATGTCCGACATTGAAAAACAAAGTCCTATGGATGTTTGTGCTTGTGTTGCTTACTTTAATTTTATTATTCTTTATGTTTGAAGCTTTGCAGATATCATAAAATAATTATTATGAAGTTAGTAAAACAAGTCTTTTAGGTAATTAAGTTTAATACTGATATATAATGCTTTATCATCTTCGGCCGCAAGTTTGTGGTCAAACGCTTGCCTATCGGGTATAAAAATAAAGTTATATTTTTCTTTATGAAATATCTATGTAGATAAATAGAAAGCGAGTGCCTAAGACATAGTGTTAAGAATTTTTTCAAGCATTATTTTATCTCACGAGTATCACTTAAGCCGATGAAAATGTTTGAAAAGGCCTTGATATTTTCTTTATCTCAAAACCGTCGGAAATATTGTTTCTGAAATATCAATGGAAGCCTTCAAAAAAGGCAGACGTCCTTCATAACCAAAGTACGCCATTGTTAAATATTTAGTAATCTTGGTCTAATAGCCCATAAATTTTACGCTAGGTTTCAAAATAATGGGTAATTAGATCGGGATATACAATTACCATCGGAATCGTTCTAAGAACTCTCCAAAGAGTCATTCACGATAGTCTCTGTAATAAAATCACGAACTTGTCTACAATGAAACCGGAGTACTTTAAAAAGTAACAAAGTTTAGAGCGCACCGACGACACCGGGTGCCTTTACGTGAGCGGCTCTGTAAAATAGGCACGTTTAACGGCGAAACTCAGAGGGTTGGTCCGTTGCGCTCTTTAAGTTTTTTGCGGTTTGAACGTAATAAAAACGGGTACTAATGTCTTTGTTGTAGACGTGCTACGTTGCTCACGCGCTACGACGTTGTCGACGTGCTACGGTGACGCTACGTGCTACGTGGTCTACAAGTCTACGGGTAACGGCGTGCCCTTCAACGCTATAACGACGTCAGCGGACGGATGCAATATTGCTGGAAAGGATTTATTTGAGTGTTTAAAAATTAGTTACCGAAACTCTAACTTAGTTTTTTACTTTATATGTTAAATTGTTACTTCTTTAGGTTACATGAACACCTCTTGCCATACACTTATGTTTCCTGATGTATGTAGGAAGTTATTGAACCCTGATTGCTACAAATTGAACCAGTAATTGGTCCTTTAATCTTCCCCGATCGATTAGTAGCAATCAATTTAGACGACGCTAATACCATTAAAATGGCTTCTACTCAGCTGTGTACGGATTGTGATCATTGCGATTGGACTTTAAAGCAAGTCCATTAACATTAAACTGTCTCAGCAGTTCAAATACTGCATAACATACAGTTATTTTGTGCGATGTTGTGTTTTGAAATAGCGATTTCAATCATGGATAAACCAAGCAAACTTTAACTTTATTTCATAAACGATAAGGTTTAAAATATTTCCAATCAGAAAAGGGTATGTCTAAACAATTGGATAACGTCGAAGGACTATGCGAATATGGTTGGGTGGATTCAAAAGGATTCGATCCATTAACCACTTTGTCGTTGTGGTAATGAGTAGTTTCTATTGGAGCGTAGCGATGTGTTACAATAATGATAGTGGCTGTGGAGGCCTAGAATTTTGTCATTATACGTTTATATGTGAGGATGGGTATCCTAATAATGGTTGTCTAGGGACATTTGTGAGGTAAAAACTTTAGTCTGGGAACTAGAATGTGATCATTTATGTCGGATAGTAACACACTCGGCCATTTTGTTGGATTTGCCGAATAGTTTCGGCCATATTGTTATGAGCTGCTCTATTCGAAATGATAAAGCCTTGATATAATATATTCATTAGTAATATTATCATTTATCAACTGACTTCACAAAAAAGGAGGAGGTACTCAAGTCGACTGTATTTTTTTTATGTGTGTTACCTCATTTCTTCGTTCCACGTGAAACGATTTCAATTTTTTTTTGTTTGAAAAAGTTTGCTTTTTAATTGGACTCATTTAAATTTGATCTAGATCTGATCAGTAGTTCTTGAGATATTGTCAATTATGCGTGTTTAGTACATCTAATCTGATCAAAGTTCCGAAGATAAAGCGGTGAAGTCGTTTTTTTTGAGCTTTGCTTGCGTTTAATTATTTGATTAATTAATGATCGTCTAATTTTAGTCGAACGCTTTTGTCTAAGTAATAGTAGTAATAGCAGCATCGTCTAAAAACAAGATTTAGTTCGTCCTCTCGTCCGAAACCAGCTCGTGTCTCTTTTGTATCCATTTTCGTCCCAAAATTGTTATTTACGCGTTTGTTATTAACTAAATCTTACCTGATGGAAAGGGAAGATGCGGCCGAAGTAAATATAATTGAAGTTATTATATCAGATATGTCGTAAAAGAGAGTTATGTCTGCTGCAATCGCAAATACATCCGGTCTCTTCATCTGAGAAAAAAATTTGAATGACGTAATTATTCCGTTTTAAATATTTATGCTATGGATTGTAGATATCATTGTATTTCAAGCTACAATTCTACATATAAAGGTAAATCAACGACTGAAGCGAGGAGTAGCGTTTAGTTATGACAATACTCAAATCATGCCAGTGACTGGCAAAGCGTCGCAAAATTGAGTTCTTGGGGACTAATAATCACTATCCTCTCTTCCCCATGAAATCACATTTTTTGAAGTGTTAGGACTCTTTGTGACCCTGAGGCAGACCGCAGAACCATACTATTGCCATATATTCGACCACTGGCGCAAATATAAATATACTCATTTCGGATTGAAGGGCAATGTTTCCAATGAAATTACAAGACATAAAGAGAAATAACATCTAATATTTCGGGGTGACGAGCAAAGTGCCTTGCCGCGCATAACTATTTGTGTTTAAAATGGGTGGCACTGAATCATAATGGCCGACGTTCTTTTTTCTTCTCCCAATTTCATAAAAGAACTAAGTGAAACTATCAACGATGTACGTTTTATAGCAAAGAAACATTTGAGATATTCAATAATATAATCCAAATACATTGGATCAGATTCAATCCAATATAATAAGCTACATACTTCAGACAGCTGTATTTATAGAGCAATTTTCAGCTGCTAGTATTGTATGAATCCTGAAACTACGGCATGTATATATACAAACAACAAGCTTGATATTATTCACCGTAGTACCGTACACAAACCTATTTATAATTGCCGCTACATGAAACAGTAACCCATAAATTACACTTTAATTAACCAACTACTCGGCACGAATACAACATAATTCTAAAGCAACTAACAACCGATAGTTGATTTGCATATTTGGCCGTTCGTTTCGCGATTTATCTAGTCCGGGACGAAGTTGGTACTTAAAATTCAGTCAGGTGCTTCTGAAGTCGGAGGAGGCTAACCAAGCGAAGAATTAGCGGCTCCACTCACCATCTCGCGGAGTTCGCGGAACTGTAATCGGTTTAGGGTGGAGCGTTGATTTTGGAGAATGCGATCAAATTGTGGTTCCAGCAAAATCTCCAAAGAAGTTACGAAGTGCTTGTTAATTGTTTTATGCAGAAGTCTATGCTAGGTGAAGGGGTGTTTAAAATTTCAAATTATACTTAGCTCTACATTTTATTTACATTTATACATTGATCCAGTTGGCGCAGTGGGCAAGGTTATATTACTCTCTACGCGAGTTCTAAGCGGCTCCCGAAATGAACACAATTTTGTAGAACAAACATTTTGTTTCCACCATCACTAAATAACACATTTTGTGTTTCTAATTTTGGACGTGATTGTTTGTGTGATGTAATTATTTCTGTCACCCACGATACAAATTCTTGAAGGGGCTGAGAGTGTGAATATTTTTTTTTATTTCGCACACGCGCAATCTTTTTGTCTCGATTGCTATTCGGTACTAACCGGCCATTGATTGCGACCGCCGGACATACGAAAGCATTTTTGCCCAAGTTGAAACCAAAACGCTGCTCTTGCGCTTCGCACTCGCACTAATATATTATTTATCATCTCTCTTAAATCTTATCTAACATATCTTGTTTGAATGTGTGGGGAACAATGGTTATAGAAGATCTTATTTTGGTCAGAATAACAATATATTTGATGTTAGATTTAGTAACAACATCCTAGCCTGCCCAAAGTCAAATTCAGCATATGTATTGTATACTCTAATTTATATTGCATTTTCTATTTAATTTTGATTATTGTTTTTTTTCTATTGGGTGGTGTGGTCACTCAGTGACAAAGCCCTTATATAATTTAAAAAAAGTCTAAGGTTACAAGTGTTAACTGGCGTCGGTGTGCACATTACGAGGCGCGGCGTGGCGATGTCGTTCCTTGCGGGACAGTGTAGTTTAAACATCTACGTGCGCGGCTTCGCCCGCTATCAGCAACTTGAAAGTAGCATTTGTGTTAATCCTAGGTATAAGCTATGTACATTCAAAATTTCACCCAAATCTGTTCAGCTGTTAAAGCGTGAGGAGGGAACAAACATACTTCACACTTACACACTTAAACATTTACACATTTACCCACAAACTTTCAGATTTATAATATTAGTATGATATATCAGGTCCTCTCACCCGATCTCATGTGAATCCATTCAACCGTTACATATACCATGTAGTGTGACACCATAAAACCAATATAAAGGCAATACAAAACAATAACCACAAGTGACAATATAAATAATCAAGCAAAGCTTAAAAAACTGACATCACCTATTTTTCTTCGGAACTTTGATCAGATTAGATGTACTAAACACGCATTGTTGACGATATCTCAATAGCTACTGATCAGATCTCGATCTAATTTAAATGGGACCAATTGGAAAGCAACATCATTCAAACAAAAAAAAACAAAATCGGTTCACGTGGAACGAAGTTATGAGGGAACAAATATCAAAAGAAAATACAGTCGACTTGAGTACCTCCTCTTTTTTTGTGAAGCCGGTAGAAAATATCACGATATATCTTTGAACTTAGTGTGGGGCTGTGAGTGTGAATGCGTTTGTTTTTGATTCAAATCTCTGGAAAACAACTAAACTTAGCGCTACAACATCCTGATGAAACAAGCATACATTTTGAGTCGAAATTATTCTGAAAATGTTAAACGATTCTCATTTAAATTGTTAATATTGTTATTACTCAAATATGATTCTTTGGACAGGAAATGTGTTAATAACGTAAAATACTTCAAATGTTAAATACCCAGTGCGAAATATTTCAACACGAAATTAATCAACATAATTTATTATGTACGAGAGTAATTTTAACCAAATACGTAAAAAGAGGCGAATTCTCTTACTTCCTTGTCCTGATGATAATGGCAGCACGATCACTTATGAGGCTTTAGCAGATAACCCTAAAGTACTTTGCAAGGTTTGGAGCAGACGAGATACAATACTATCATAAAACTTTTTTAATAATTATCACACTAATAATACCATAAATCCTAGTCTGTATGTGTGTACGTATGTTTGTTCACTCTTCACGCTTTTACGGCTGAACGGATTTGGATGAAATTTGGAATGTACATAGCTTATACCTAAGATTGACACATCAGCTACTTTTTAACTTGATAATAGCGGCTAGTGTTATAATGCGTTTTGAGTGTGTTTGTATGTTTGTTACTTCTTCACGCTCAAACGGCTGGACCAATTTTATTAAATTTTATTATGGGGGTAGCACATAGGCTTATTTTTATCCCGGGATTCCCGCGGGTCCGAATTTTACAGGTAAAATTGCGGGCGCAGCTAGTCTTATATAATGTTGGTTAATAAAAAACAACATTTTATCGTCTATGAGCAGTTTCTATACTAATTTTACTCTGACTGTTAGATCTCACTCTGCCACGGAGAGAAATTAAATATAGCTCAAGCATTTTTATTTTTTTAGCTTTGTAGCTAAATTACATGGAAAATTAAAAATAGCAAAACGCACGTTATTAGGTAGACTGATTCGTGACGTCAGTTTCCACGTGTTTGATGTCAATGGTCTGTTTAATTATCTTCAGGGCATTCCTTGGATCGTGGACTCTGCCGGCACAGTAGACGTATTTTAAACTGCAGTTTCAAATATTTAATTAAATATAATGTTTTTGTGAATGATCAGTTTTTTTGGCAATGTAACAACGTGGCTACTGAATTTTTTTTAATGTATTCCCTATTCACTACTATTCACCAGACTAAGAATTCTATACCTAACTTAGAAATTAATTGGCTGGCCAATTTGCAAACAAGGGCTTAGATGTATACGGCTCTTTAAAGATAGATAAAAAATTAGATAGAAAGACATATAGATAGCGAAGGCTTACTTCCTTTTGCATCCTTTGTACGGAACCTTGAGTAACTAAATAAAAATAAATTAAATACTTAAAATGGAAAATTTATGTTAATGGTTCTAGTTGTGATTGTGAATGTGATGTGAATATTTCCGGCACCCACGAACGTTCGATGACCTGTGCATCGAACTTTGTGTAGAGCTGTGAGTGTGCATTTATGTTCTACGTTAAGTCAAAATCAAAGGTTGTACATTCATTGAAATACCTATCCTACTAATATTATAAATCCGAAAGTTTGTGTGTAAGTGTGTAAGTATGTTTGTTCCCTCTTCACGCTTTAACGGCTGGACGGATTCGGATGAAATTTGGAATGTACATAGATTATACCTAGGATTAACACATAGGCTACTTTTTAACTTGATAATAGCGGGCGAAGCCGCGGCGCACGGCTAGTATATCATAAGTTCTCTAGGTAGCCTGCCAGTACAGACAAGCGTGATGTCTACCATCAGGCGAGCGACATACTAGTCTCGTCACTCAATAGCAAAAGAAAAACGCTACAAAGCGCATCTCGTCTACCTAATCCCTCGTCACTTGAAAAAGACAGTCACACTTGTCACCGGCTGGCGGAGTACTCAGCATTTGTCAATGTAATTATGTTACAACCCATTTACCCTGCGGCTGAAATATGGTGGCATTTACTACGACGAGTTTGTTTCCTAATGACGGTGAAAGAACGCGGTGGCGACGCGTGACGCTATCATATAAATAATTATCTTCTGTTACCCATACTACTGGAGGACTTCGGTAAGTGAGGATCAGGAACACGTCAGCTTATTATTATACAATCAATAAAATTCTAAACTACCAAGCTCTTTCTGCGACCGCTTCGTAGCTTTTCATCAGGTGAAATAATAGTCAAATGTTTGCCTATGTGGAATGAAAAATAAGGGGTTTTAAACCCCGACGAAAAAAAGGGGGTGTTTAAATAGGAGATAAGTTTATAGTGTAAGTCTGTGTGCATGTCTATGACATCATTGTTTCCAAACGACTAGATGGACGATTTTAATTTAGTTTGCTTTTGTTTGAAAAGTGACTTTATCGAGAATGTTCATAGTTATGTTTGGTAAAACCAGTGTAGCCGTTTTTTTTTTCAGATAGAGCGTCGGGGATTTTTTTTATTTTGCCACTTGTTTAACATCGTTTTATAACTAATATTAGGCAGGTGTTTTGCCTCGAAAGTGAAAAAAATATAGTGAGTGTAGCTTGCTCTATAGTCTTATTTAATTGTATCGTATCGTCGAGGTTAGTTGGTTAGATTTTTGTCAACGAATAAAGCGAATGGAGAGCACTTTATTCGTACCTGGCCTAAGAAATGATATCTATCTAATACCTTTGAACGAGCAATTCTTGTATATATATATATTCTGAATCTCGGAAACGGCTCCAACGATTATCATGAAATTTAGTATGCAGGGACTTTCGGGGGCGATAAATCGATCTAGCTAGGTTTCATTTTTAATAAACGTCGTTTTAACCGAGCTAATCTCCATCCGGGTACTTATTAATTAAAAACAGACCAATTAAGAAAATTACGTACCAACGTAACAAGATATTTCAAATGGGAAAAGAAACCTCATTTGTCAAATTATTATAAGTGGTTTACAAGTTATGAGAGAACAGATGACCATACTAACATACAGGTCAAAATTATAACTCTCCCTTTTTCTTAGCCGTAGTTGGGATCATATATCATCTACCTAAAAGCTTTACATCGCAAAATAACGAAACCCTACTTCATCTTGTAAAACGCCTCTATGCAAACACTTTTCTACTTAAGGAAACTGTAAACTACTGCAAAAGAGCTCCAACTCTCGTACTGCAAAAGTAAATCGGAGGCGAAAATATACTATCTACTTTATAAAAGCACCAACCGTCGCGGGGAACTGCATCTCACGATTTTAAAAGAAAAAAGGAAGCTTATTTTCACGGCTCTTCCAAACAGTTGGTGCGGATTGGTAGTGTTGGCTGGTGTTGCTAGAGCAGGAATTTAAATAATTAAAGAACGTTTAAAAGGTAAGAAAATATAAAGAAATTGCAGTCAAGAAATTGCGGTCAGTAGTAAAACAACTATTTTATTTTCACATACAAACAGTTCGTATCTTTCAAAGATTAGACACATAATTAATTTCTGTACAATTGGGGAAATGACAAGCATTTGTCAATATTGTAAGAAGTAAAAATACAGACGCAAACTGCACAATATATATTTTATAGTTTATTATAATTATGTATTAGTGTTTAAGACTGATAAAATAATAATAATAATAATGCGCCGTCGAGTTTCTTGCCAGGTTCTTCTCGAGATGGCTGTAATTTTGCAAATCTGGCAATAGAGTCATTAATTTTAATGAGTGCCTCTTTGAGGCCCATGTCCATAAACAATTTTGATATTGAGCGGTGTCCTAGGCCATAAACGAGAAAGTGTTTTAACTTTTTTTCTTTACGAAGCATTGCAACGCAAGCGGGATAAAGCTAGACGATTATAATTGAGTGTACTAACTGATTCATAAATCTCTTTGATATGTAATTGTACTAAATACGAGTAGGTACTAATATGGTCCCCTCTCCATGGTACTCCTGTCACACTGATTTATTACAGAGCATTGTTATTCAGTTTTATAAAATTAAAAGTTTTCGTAAAACTGAAACGGTCTCACGAACTTAAAAAAAAGCTGCATTTACGTTTTGTTGCATTGATGGCAACACTGGGCTCTCGCAACGAGAACCTCTCGAAAGTGCAAACATAGCGCGCCTCATAATGAAATTCTATAGTTCAATTGTTGGACAAACATGGGCCAGCGCTGTTCACATGTTGGCACGTTCTTTGTAACTTGCGATTTGGAGAAACATCTAAAAATTTACAAAATACCCAATAATATGCACAATAATGTTGATGGCCTGGCGTAACTCGCATGGCGAACATCTCATTGGTGATGATGAGCTTGCAGAGTACACTTTACGAAATATTTGTTTGTAGCTCTTTTAGATTGTTTACCTAACCATATATTCAAACATTCGGGTAGTTCCTATTCATAATGCTCTAACGTAGCTATTTTCTGTCTCATACTGTTCTACTACTTATAAATTATAATAAGATTCAAGCTGTAACAAATATCCAATGTATTTACAGCCCCGTTTCACTAAATTATTAAAAATCTTCTCCATTCAAAGGTTGTCTGCAAGATATCGCTTTTAGCGATAAGACCGCTGAAATTATTGTAAGTGATTTATGTAAGGTGTGATAATAAAGCGTCATCAAATCAAATCAAATCAAAATCGTTTATTCACATGGGCCTCAAAGAGTCACTCATGAAAGTTAATGACTCTACTGCCAGATTCGCAAAATTACTGCCTATTATATATTTATCTATCTATCTTTCTATAATGGATCTAAAATATACTTTTCTTTGAAGTTACACCGCGGTAATATCCATATAAATAATGTTTCGGTGCACTTGCATAAAGAAAAGGTAAGGCTGGGTTAGCTTCCGTTTGCTTGACGACCCAGTTGTACAGTGGATATGTTTTCGCCCTCTGCGCCGTGGGTCCTGGGTTCGATTCCCGGCAGGAGCATAAATTCCTTCCCTAGAGGTATTTGTTTTTTTTTATTCTGTTTCTGAGTATTATTGTGCTGTACTTCCAGCACCCACGATACAAGTCTTTGAACTTAATTCTGGGCTGCGAATGTGAATGTGTTTGTTTGTTTGTTTGCTTATGCACACGAAGGCTAACCCAAGTATGTTTTAAGTAAATTTGGTAAAAACGTTTCTAAGAAAAATCGAATTCAACATCTTTCGATATACATTTAATTTTACCATTTTATATTAAATGAAGAAAAATCATAAACTTTAACACTAGCACTAGCACTATTAAGTTCAAAAGACTTGTGTTCCGGGTGCCGAAAGTACAGCACAATAATACTCAGAAACAGAATTAAAAAAACAACAGGCGAGCAAAATGTGTTTCTGGCAAGAATAAACTCAACCGGTATGATTCCATATATAAAATTTAAGATACCTACAAAAACTTTTCTACGCTACCGCTACTAACTACTAACTAACTACAAATTTATTTGTTTAGTTCAACTAACTATTACTTTACTGACTAGGGCTAATTCAACGACATAAGGTCGACATTAGATTGTGGATATGAAAAATTTAGCACTTGAGTTGCCTATAAGCTAAGCTAAGCTAATAATATATTATCCTACTAATATTATAAATCCGAAAGTTTGTGTGTAAGTGTGTAAGTATGTTTGTTCCCTCTTCACGCTTTAACGGCTGAAAGGATTTGGATGAAATTTGGAATGTACATAGATTATACCTAGGATTAACACATAGGCTACTTTTTTACTTGATAATAGCGGGCGAAGCCGCGGGGCACGGCTAGTATATAATAAGCTAGATATGGCTTGTAGGTAACTTGGGTCTTTGGTGTATAGATGTATATAATTTTAGTTTAGTTTTAGAGAATATAGGCAATTGGCCCGTTGATAACTATAATATATAAATGTGGCAAATTTTATATTGACAACTATAACTAAGAGTTAGTTGTACGGCATAAAATCTTGTATCACGGAATTATCGTTTAAAAATTCTTGAGGCAATCGACAGTAATCGTTATTCAAATGAAGCAACTAAAAAAGTAACAAGTCTATGACGACGACGAAAGGGTCAATTTACTAAATATACCTTATTTTTTTTTCTTTTCTACCGACTTCACTCGACCGTACCGTACTCAAGCCGACTGTATTTTTTTTTTATGTATGTTACCTCATGATTTCTTTCCACGTGAACCGATTTTGAACATTTTTTGTTTGAAAAATGTTGCTTTCCAATTGGTCCCATTTAAATTTGATCGTCAATAATGCGTGTTTAGTACCTACATCTGATCTGATCAAAGTTCCGAAGATAAAGTGGTGAAGTCGTTATTTTAAGGTTTGCTTGCGTTTAGTTATTTATAAGATAATCATAAGCATGTTTCCTAATTTAGTTACATTGTATTTGGCCGATGAGTAATTTTAATTTAAGTTAGACTACTAGAGTCATCAGTAAGGAAGGAATGCGTCCAATGGCACTTTTCTTATTGTTTCTAATAATGGTAGGTACATATATGTAACCACTTTAAAATGATACTCGCCGTGTACGCGTTGCTTAAACATAAACAGAGACCAGTAAAAGAAACACAAATCAAGCCGAGCCATCACATAAACAGAGAGTACATACAAGTTATTTTCTTATTGTCTCTGAAACCCAAATATATCTCTCCAAACGGTTCATCCTTACCGCAAACCGATAAATGGCCACAAACGCGCGGTAACAGCTCGATAAGCCTGAACCATTATAAAAATGGTTGGCGTCGTAAAGTAAATCACGATTACGCCCACCTGCCTGATGCCACAGATTAGTGTTATGTCACTCTGCCTTTATGCATTCGGGAAATTGGCAATATTCATACTCTGCCGTCAGACGCAGTTACCTAGACTTGATAGCTCAAACATTTACTTGAGGTCTTGACGCTTTTAGATGTCTACGTATTTATGGGTGTTTGGGATATCGTCATTGCAAGGTTTTCAATATTTTTTTGTATTATCTTCATTTTTAAGTGTTCTGCAAACTAATTTTATTTTTATTTTATATATGTACAAATTTCCCTAATTTCTGAATTCTGGTCCAAATTAAGTCCAAATTCACCGATCTTCGATTCTTAATAACGAACCTCTCTATCTATTCTAACCTAGTAACGTTAACCTATTAGAACAAAACGGTCGGTTATCGAAACTTAGTAATTAAACGTAGAGATTTTTTTTTTCTTTTCATTTTTGCTTTGCAATCTTGTGCATTTAGCCAGTGTCAATTAATAATATAATTCAAGTTTATTTAATATTAAAAGTCCTAATCACAAGTCACAGTTAAAGTCAAGTACAAAAGAGTCAAGGTCCAGTCATAATCAAGTCATGCCCTAGTAAAGTGGTAGAAACTTTACTAGAACTTCTATTGGAGTTTTTGAGCGAAGGCGAAAATCACGTTTTTCAACTTTGTATGATTTGCCTACACTTATGCACATTAACTAAGTATGAACGGTTAATAATCCACCGTTATTACACATTAACACTCAGAGAATCACAGGTTTTGGAAAATTATACAATATTAACAACGCCATTTTTTCACTTTCGCGGCAAAACTCCAACTAAGAGATTGATTGTCTCTCTTTGCAATTAAATGTCAAAATAGCTGTCAAAATCAAACGTCATCTCGTGTAAAGGTGAATGACGACAATAATTAAGACTTGCCCGAAGAATCAAGCACCGGAGCGTTAACTCGTCTTGATTAATTCCACCCTCAGTACTTAACATTTTGCTCTACTGCCTTATAAATATTGAAGCGACTATTTCACCTTAAAAAATAAAAACGACTGTAATCGAATTGCTCAAAGTGATCGCCATGTTGAGTTCCATTTTTAAGCCAGATTTTTTTTATTGCGATATTTTTTTCTATCTTTTGTACTATTTTCTTTAGTTACCCGCTGTACAAGTTGGGCGCGCTTTCGCTTTTTAAGCAGCGGGTTCAATTTCCAGTGAAAACACAAGTTATCTCCCCAAGGGAAATTTGTTTCTGGTTCTGGGCGTGTCACTGAGTATGAAAGCGTTTATGTTTAAATGTAATGTTATTGACTAAGTTTGTTATTGTTTGTTATATTGTTTGTTTGTTTAACTTAAGATACTTTTACTCACACTTGAACAGTCGTTATATTTTGTGTTGAAGACAGTGGATGAACCAATGAAACAATATTATTCTGATCCAAATGACACAGGCTAGTTAAATATATGTATGTACTATTATAATAGATTGCAATAAATAAATGAATATGAAATATGAATATGAATACAAACTACGTTAACAAAGTCGCGTATAGCACTCAACTAAATACTATATTTCTATCAGATTAACATTACTCATACGCGGTACTGAATGGCTTAATACCATCGTCCATTTATTAGAACCTTAACCACTGCGTCACAGCGCTGTCGCGGTTACATTATGATGAATTGCTCTTAGAACAATCAAAATACAACTTCTATTCTCAACCTTATGCTGTCAAGATAGAGTTGAAAGTACGTAGGAGACGTTTCATGTATGAAATAACGCGTAGTAATACGTTGCGTACACGACGGTAATGTATAATAGGCTTGAGAAAACATTGGATCATCTCCGTTTCTGTATAATAAATTCCTTTATCCCCGAATATAAAACGAAATGTCTTTGTTACGACTCAAAAATAAACATAAGCGGACGGATTTTGTCGAGTAGATATTGTTCTGCTGTAAAATATTCATAAATTTATCATTTAGTGAGAAACGCTGGTCACCTTTTAAGTATGCTTTTTTTCAACCGACTTCAAAAAAGGAGGTTCTCAATTCCACAGTAGGTTTTTCTGTGTGTATGTTATGCGATATCTCCGCCAACGATGAATCGATTTTGATGTTTTTTTTGTTTGGTAGAGTATACTTCAGAGGTGGTCCCATATAAATGTTATCGATATCGTTTAAGCTAAAACCGAAATATAAGCGATGAAGTTGGTTTTTTAAGCTTTGCTTGCGTTTCAATTATTCACTTTAACTTTAAGCACACATATTGTTCAAAGATACGTAAGTACATTACCATCATATAAAATTAAACCCGGTATTAGCGCCGGTATCACAAATTTCCCACAAGGAGGAAAATTGTGCTCTTGCAGGAAATCGAATCCACGGTGTTGAAAGCAAGGACTTAATGTCAACTGCGCCAATATTGTCGAATTGATCGGATGGTAATTGCTTTGTGGACTGGTGAGAAGTCTTGGTTTCAGTATCTTTCCACTTAAATGCATCTGAAACATAAACTTAGTCTTAGTTTTGGAAACATGTCATATTGCTCCCAAGCTTACATGGTTGAAAATTCCTGATTGTATCTACCGTGAAGTGAAAAGTCTGGGGAAATAATTTTGCTGTGATCCTGTATAATTATTTATAATTTAATGGTAAGCGTAAAAAATAACGACTTCGCCGCTTATATTTTTGTTTTGGCTTGATCGATTTCGATAACATTTATATGGGACCACCTTTAGAGTATAATTTACCAAACAAAAAAATGATTTTCAGAATCCAACAAATGGGGGAGAAATCGGTGAACATACATAAAAAAATTACATACAGACGATAATAGAACCTCCTTCTTTTACACAATATAGTTATTCTATACATATATATCCTACTAATATTATAAATCCGAAAGTTTGTGTGTAAGTATGTTTGTTCCCTCTTCACGCTTTAACAGCTGAACGGATTTAGATGAAATTTGGAATGTTCATAGATTATACCTAGGATTAACACATAGGCTACTTTTTAACTTGATAATAGCGGGCGAAGCCGCGGGGCACGCCTAGTTATTTATAATTTAAACGTAAGCGTAAAAAATAACGTCTTGACGCTTTTAGATGTCTACGTATTATTAACGACTTCGCCGCTTATATTTTGGTTTTGGCTTGATCGATTTCGATAACATTTATATGGGACCACCTTTAGAGTATAATCTACTAAACAAAAAAAGGATTTTCAGAATACAACAAATGGGGGAGAAATCGGTGAACATACATAAAAAAATTACATACAGACGATAAAAGAACCTCCTCCTTTTTTTTTGAAGTCGCTTAAAACACAATGTATTTACTATTACAAAAAATATATATTATTATTAGTAATATAAATATATATATTTATATTACGAAAATATGCTCGTCCCACAATGCGCTCTTCCGTGCTGTTAAGTGCTAATAAAATGTAACTCAAATGTAGCTCATTCATTCAGTTGTATGGTTGAAACGCTTAATGCCTTTGAAAGACAAGCGGATGGACAAAGTGCTGAACCATCAAAGTCAATTTCGAGAACTTTTAATTCTGTAATATTTATATAGTCTTTTAAAAGAAAATATTAAATGTTTTACATAAAATAAACACAAACGGGCACTATTAATTATTCTCTAGGAAGATAATATAAAAAATAGAGCACTTGAGTTACCTATAAGCTATTTATTTATTTATTTATTTAATTCTTTATTGCACAAAAAGTACAAAAGGTGGACTCAATGCTAGGGGCATTCTCTACCAGTCAACCACACATGGTAGACGAGAAGAGGGGTGTAGGCGTGCATCAAAATGGTATAGAGAGGGAGAGAGACGAATAAGAAGAAGAAATAAGAGAAATAAGAGAAGCTATGTCTTGTAGGTAACTTAGTTCTTTGCTGTACATAGTTATAGTTTAGTTTTAGGAAATATAAGCAATTGGACCGTAGTAATATAGTTATTCTATATATATATATATATATATATGTATTTTAATAGCCTTTTACTTTAATAATAGAGATAGAGATATTTATACCTATATTAGAAGATGATGTTTATTGGCGTTACATTACGGTACGCGCTACAAACTTTATTGTTACATTTATATGTTTTATTACTGCAAATGTAACAATTCTAGAACATTCCTCGTACATTATAAGTGAGCCATAAATATGTGTTTTATGGCGGCCCATTTGACGGCCATCGTAAACCTGACCGCACGGAAAGTGGACCAGGTGAGCCGATGCTATAAATAAGTGTATTTTTTTTATTTCTGATAAATTATAATTTGACCATTTGATCACTATGTTACGCCTAGCGGTTTAGAATGTGTGGTTGTTAGGAATAGCTGGAATACTTTTTAAGCATAATACAAGTATATCCTATCCTACTAATATTATAAATCCGAAAGTTTGTGTGTGTGTAAGTATGTTGGTTCCCTCTTCACGCTTTAACGGCTGAACGGATTTGGATGAAATCTGGAATGTACATAGATTATACCTAGGATTAACATATAGGCTACTTTTTAACTTGATAATAGCGGGCGAAACCGCAGGGCACGGCTAGTTCTAAATATATGAGGAAATTGATTGAATGGATTGATGTTTAATTAGATTAAAATTAATTGAAATCAAAATCAACATAATTACCAACTTAACTAAGTAAGTACATATTATAGATTATAGCAGATTTGATTTCATCGCAAGAAGAAAATAGTCGCATTATGACTAAGTAGGTACCTAAATGACCTAGCTTTGCTCGGTTTTTTTGGTAAACGACGTTTTTATATGAAACCTAGCTAGATCGATGTATCCCCCGAAACCCCCACACACAATTTCATGAAAATCGTTAGAGCCGTTTCCGAGGTTCAGATTATATAAATACATATATACAAGAATTACTTGTTTCAAGGTATTAGAATACAAAAAAAAATATTAATAAAAACTACATATTTAGTTTTTGAGAGGTGGTAGAGCATTTTGTGAGTTGCTCGCCTGGCTTGCTACCAAAGTAGCTTACCACCATCAAGTTGAAAGTCTGCCGCCAAGCCAAATACGGTGTTCCGGCAGTTATACTTGAGAGCCTGCGTATTCCAGGTCTAGTGTGCTTACCAGCTTCGATCACATCGTCACTTACCATCAGGTGAGATAGTGGTCAAACACTAGCCTGTCACAAATAAAAAAAAAAAAAAAGTTATATTCTAGTTATATTTAATTATTTGTTTCGTTTATTTTAGTCATATTCCATAGTTTTATGTAATTTGTCAAGATTTTAATACTTATTCACTAAAAATCCGTCCAAACCGTATATCGCATCGTAAAATAAACATTACATGGAAAGTGTAGGTTGAAAAAAAAACAGCTCGCTAACCTACCTAATTGTTTGATTCAAGCTCTGATTAGATTCAAGCTAAACTAAAAATAGTAAAACTAATTGTGTTAAAATGAAATATGTAATAGCTTCTTAATTCACAAAAAACTTAAGAGGTGTCAATTTCCGTCTAGCGCCCTTTCGCAACGCGCGATAAGGAACTTTCGTTCTAAAATTAAAAGAAACATGCAAAAACCAACATCACGCGGTGTTCCCAGGGGGTCACCCATCCAACTGACCGCGCCCGACGTTGCTTAACTTCGGTGATCGGACGAGAACGTGGTATGGCTTACAAATGTAGCAAAAAGTGTCGTTAAAACTTTTGGTGTAAATTTCTTCCGTCTAGCCCCCTTTCGCAACGCGCGATAAGGAACTATCGTTCCAATTATTGTAATGTTTGACTTTAGCATAAACTAAATAAATCTTGATATGACTTGTGATAGAAGTTAGGTATTATAATAATATGTGTCATATCCTATCCTACTGATATTATAAATGTGAAAGTTTGTGTGTGTGTGTGTGAATGTTTGTTACCATGTATCTCCAAACGAATAAACTGATTTTGTTACACATAAACATAATACTCACAACACTAAGTTCGATGACTTGTGTCGTAGGTGCCGGAAAGATTCACATCACACACACAATCACAACTAGAACCAGAAACATACATTTTCCTTGGGGAGAAAACTTGTGTTCCCGCCGGGAATCGAAACCGATACCCCTGCTTAGAAGGCGAACACACACCCAACTAAGCTAACGAGCACATAGTTTAGGTGCCGGATTAAAACATAATTATGCTACTTTTTAAATTACTTAACGCGGGCGGGACGCGGGGCACGGCTTGTACGAGAATATTTGTTGGATGTAATTCCAATAATGCAGTGTAAATGAGCAATCAGAGTAGCCACGGGTATTATGTTGAACCAAAACGCATTATAGTGCAAAATTGTTCTGCTTTTGTGTGAATAAATAGCATAAAGCTTTATAAAGGTAATATATAATTATTTTAACTTTTTAAATACTTATTTTAACCTCGGTGTAGCCTGATTCTTACAATTCATGATTTAACTAGACGCCGCGCATCTAAGTGGTTTTTGAACTATGATATGTCAACTATAAATGGATGACATACCATAGTTGACTCAAGCGTTTCCTTTTGACGTTGATTATCCGTACAGCGAAGCAGTGGAACTCGCTGCCCGCGCCTTTGTTCGCTGAACAGTACAATCTGGGTGTCTTCAATTTTAGAGTGAACCTTCTAGGCAAGCATGTTCCATCTTCGGCCGCATCGTCACTTTCCATCAGATGAGATAACTTTGCCTATTCAGCATAAAAGAAAAAAGTCGAATCCGTTAGGAGGTAAAACTCCTCAGGGAAGGTAGAAAAAGCAAATGAGATTTGTTACCATCATCCTCTACCACATCATCGGCTTCTTGTGGGTCCATTTTGGGCGTACCACCATTCGAACCAGCCGAATAGCGGGACTGCGCTAACAGGACTGGTTCCGACTGAAAGAACCAGTTGCTAAAGATGTTACTAGGATTACTAGACGTCTCAGGGAGAGGAGTGCAGACCCAAACAAAGCTTAAATAAAAACTGCAGATATGCGGTCTTTTATACAATTTCACTAGTAATAAAATCAGTTATTTTACCACGTTAGATTCTACGTTCCTGTAGAAAGCAATTTCAACTAACTTTCTTTTTGAAAACAAGCTAGTCTTGCACGTATTTCTTTACTTCCAATAAGTCCAATAGGTTCCTTGGCCAACCTGGAAGGCGCTCAACAGGCTGCGTACCCAGGTGGGCAGATCAAAAGACAATCTGTCCAGGTGGGGCTACATCGACCCAAGCACAAACCAATGCGAATGAGGAGCGTCACCGCAAACTATGGCTCATTTATTATCATGCTCAGCAAGCCATAGTTCTTGCACACTAGAAGACTTGTACGAAGCTAGGCCGAATGCTGTTTGTGTCGCCGAGTATTGGGCAAAAAAGGTGTAAGTGTTGCCATCGACACGCTAAGAAGAAGTACAATAGGTGGAAGCAAGAAAAGCTTTTCACTTGGCATGTGCCAAAATAGAAACTTCTTCAAGAGCCTTCTGCTCACAATCATGACAATGAATTAATGACAAGGGTGCATGGCAAAATACACAAACATTTTTGGGCGAGTACATAATATAGATATACTCGTACCTAGGTTAAGATAATTAAAGTGTTAGTGATGAAATATTGTTTGAACAAAAAATTAATTAATACGTCACCATATTTCTTGCCAGGTTCTTCTTGAGATGGCTGTAGTTTTTCGAATCCGGCAGTTAAAGTCATTTACTTTCATTAGTGCCTCTTAGGAGCCCATGTGAGAAAGTGATTTTGAATTTGATTTGAAATCCGAATCTCAGACGTGTTTCACAGTAAATCATTAAATCGGCTATTTAATTACCAGACACGTAAACATAAAACAATGGAACCCTGGCCACCAGACTCGGCGGCTGAACCCGGCTTAACTTAGACCATCAATCATGATCAAGGTCCCGAAGTTGGCATTGTAGGCCCCAAACCGTCTCCACGGACGATTATCCCGTTTATTATTGTTTGGACTCTTTTGTTAACTTCCCCGGAGATTTTATCGAGATCTTTTCAATGGGACAGTATAAAAGAGCCGCTGATAATAACGCCACTACAACCAAAATGCCTGCAGTCTCATTTCGCTCAGAGTTTCGCGGCTTACACCACAATACGCAATAAGCTTTTGATGTTATTAGTTCCCTTTGTTCTCTATTTTGTATACGAAGTTATTTCGACCGAATAGCAACTATAACTTAAAATAAATTGCCTTTCATAAGCGTCGCTTTGAAATGGGTTTCCTTTTTCAAATATTGACTAAAGAGCGTATTTGATCTTAGCGAACGACAAAATTGGCAACGGCAGTGCTCGCAGGTGTGCCAATTTCGATAGAAGCAGACAACGTAGATACCTACTTTTATTTTGTGCCGTATCAAGGGGAATCCTGTTACGGAATTAAATGTAGCTATACATGCATGCTAAGAATGTTTTCCGTATGTATTCCATAATAATAAATCAACGCTAACAAATTAATCGCGAGATGTCGGCCTCGAACAGTTAAGCTCATCACGAGCTCAACCGACCACTCTGATCCATTAATTCTGCTTTAACGAAGCAGAAACAGCTCTGAAACATGTTCAGACACATGATACATAGAAAATCCATCAGACGCGCTACACCGCATTAGCAAGCGAAGCAGCGTCCTTTATCGGTCCGCTCTAATCTTTCCAGACTTTAACAACATTTAAAGTTGTCCGGACCCCTTCTGATTTACTTTCCTAAGGCGTAAATTGTTAAACATGTAATGCGACTAGAGCAGCGAGACTATGTGGGCCCTAATTTAATCAAGCCGTCGCGGAATCCGTTGCCCGAATTTTCGAAAGTTAGCGGGCCTAATTGTACGAGTAGATTGCGCTTGAAAATTCGGTGGACTCGCTTCTATCCCACACATGTAGTAGAGCCAGTGTAATTACTAGTTGTTTTATTCTTTTGTTCTGTATTTGAACAAGCTGTGCCTCATCAATTACGCTTCTGACGTGTAAAGAGGTTGCCGTGATCTATCTCGATGATTGATTTAAATTGAGGTTTCTTATAAAATCGAATAAGAATCGGGTCAGAGCGAGTAAATAGAAGTTATTCATCATTATGTAGGGGTCGGATTTATCGCTTTTATTGCCGCAATTTCTCGGCAATTCTCATAAAGTTGTTATCGTTTTTTCTAAGGCATGTGTCAGATAGAATACTCGTCGTGCGAGCGGCGAGCCGAGAAATAGGGACTTTCATTACGTTGGTCCGAGGTGTCGACGTCATGGGGTAAATCTTGCGATATTATTAAGGGGTGAAGTCAGCAAAAAGGGTCAGTGCGGGATTTGTTGGACATGATATACTGACCCAATTTTTGTTTCATCAGCGAGGGTCGGTTTACGGAAATTGTGCGCGTTCCCCTAGTTGAGTTCGCCTTGTTTACAATGACACCTTGGAGTTGGGGAACGTGGAATCAATTTTGAGATATGGCGGGCCTACCCTGGCTGGTGGCGGTAATGATTTCCTCGAGACAATGAGGCTGGGGAACAGTTTGCCGTTCTAATTATCGTTGTTAAGAGTTACACTCGGGTTGAAGCCGCAGGTTCATTCAACAATGGTGACACGTTTCTGATTCATTGTTTATTAATGCCAGCAAACTTCGACTTAATTAAGACTGAGGTTATATACAAACAAGGTGATAATTTGAAATGACGCATGAATGAAAAGGAAAACTTATTAGTTTTCCAAAAAATAATAATTGCTGCCGTACGCCATGCACAATGGTACATGGCGTACGACGGGCAATTTTTCTAAGGACTCCATTTTCCTTCCTAACTTTCCTGAGTAATTATTAACATCTGCGTTTACAAAGATAGGAAGATAGTTATTTTGCCGCGTATATGATAAAATGGAGTGGTGGATTTTGTATTATTCTCCAAACCTTCGAGCTAATAATCTTCAAGTAATTCATCGAGTTTTAATGTGTGTTAATTTTAAACGCATTCACATTCACATTCCACACTAAGTTAAATGCTTGTGTCGTGTGTCAGAAACATTCACATCACACACAATCACACCCAGAACCAGATACACAAATTTCCTTTGGGGAGAAAACTTGTGTTCCCACCGGGAACATGCAACCAACTGAAACGAACAGTTCAAAAATAATTATGTATTTCCTTGTAAGAACAACTCGCCGTTTTTGTTTGTACATTAATATAACATTGTGGGTACAAGTACTCCAAGCTAATAACTCTAATGTATAGCAAAATGCCAAATATGCCATTCTAAAATCATAAATAGCATTCAATACCGTGTTTATTGAACAATATGAACACTGTATGTGCGAATACCACTGATTAACTAAAAACTCTCGTACAGAAGGTTCGGTCTAGTAAAAACAAAAAGTCATAATTATAGTAGCTGAAGAAATAAGAACCTACGCTTGTAGCATCCCGCAAATGGAAATATATTTATTCTAAGTTGTAGATATATATTGAATTTTATTTCCCATAAGCTAGACTTTTATCACTATCTCACCTTGGTTAGTCATGATTTAGTCAAAAATGGTAAAAGTTAGGCCTAACATGACTGCAAACCGATACAACAATATGGAATATATGTATATTTATAAGTTTTTTTTTAAGTTAGTTAGTTGGAAACAAACTGATAGTACATTTAGTATTTCGCAAGAAATTTGTCAGTTTGTTTTTAACCGACTTAAAAAAAGAAGGAGGTCCTCAATTTGGCTGTATTTTTTTTTATGTGTACCTCATTGCTTCTTTCTGGGTGAACCAATTTCGATGTTTTTGTTGTTTGAAAGCTGGTGCTTCTCGTGTGGTCTCATTTAAATTTGATCAAGATCTGACCAGTATATTTTAATATTGATCAATACTGATCACGGGTTCCAAAAATACAGCGGCAAAGTCGGTTTTTTTAAAACTTTGCTTGCGTTTAAATTATTTAATTACAAATCACATATTATTATTATTTATTTATGTCACATCTTCGGCCGCATCATCACTTGTCATCAGGTGAGATAGTGGTCAAATGTTAAGCCTATTTAACATAAAAAAAGTAAATTTAAAATGAGGCGTATAGAAAAGATCTTCACCGACAGGGCAGTTTTTGTTGTAACAAGTTTCATCAGTGGTATAGACCTAGAAGTACTATGCAGCTGCTCTATTTCAATATCAAATATTAATACTCTCGTGCAGCCTGTTTCAAGGTACTATGGCTGCATATTGTACCGTATATTTATCGTAATTTTGCATGTACACAGAAGATGATAGGTTTATTGATAAAACGATAGATACGGTATATTCTTACAATCCCAATAGCACTACTATTGAGTTAAAAATTCAAAGCGCACCATACATTTTGTATTTCATTTGATTAGTAGGTATAAGTACAATCTTGGAGTCTTCAAGTCGAGAGTGAATAGGTATTTTCTAGGCAAGCGTGCTCCATCGTCGACCGCATCGTCACTTAACATCAGGTAAGATAGGAGTAGCCTACCATAGTTAAAAAAAAATATTACCGACTTCAAAAAGATTCATGAGGAGGTTCTCAATTTAACTATATTTTTAACCGACTTCAAAAAAAGGAAGAGGTTCTCAATTCGATTTTTTTTTTTTTTACTTAAGAAGTTTTTGCCGATTAGGATGTTTTTTTTATTTGAATGCTGGTTTACCCATTGCTGGTCCCATTTAAATTTGATCGAGATCTTACAATAGTTTTTGAGTTAGCCTCAATAAGGCGTATTGAATTAAATACGGGCATTCTGATCAAGGGTTCCTATGATAAAGCGGTGGAGTCGGCTTTTAAAGGTTTTTTTGCGTTTAAATTATTTTAGAATCTTATTCGGATATAATAGATATTATTATATTTCAAACAAAATATCTAAGTTGGAAGTAAAAATGGTTGGAAAGAAGTCTTGACTACACTTCTTTCCAACCATTTTTTTATTGATGTCGATAAATATCGGAGCTAAAAAGCACGTCCGTCCCTTCACTATTGTAAGATAAGTGACAAAATAAAAAAATACCCCGACACTATCTGAAAAACAGCTGTATCTAACATAGCTAAGAACTCTCGATCAAATCACCTTTCCAACAACAAAAAACTAAATTAAAATCGGTCCAGCCGTTTAGTAGCTACGATGCCACAGAACGATACACACTACAAACTTATAACACCTCTCTTTTTCGCCGGGAGTTAAAAAAACAGCGTCCTTGAAGTATTGCATTTTGTCTATGGTTGCCGGTCAATAATTAAGAAACTTAATAGACATGACATTCAAAAGTAAAATATATGAATGTAAAAAGTGATGATGAGTGCAAGGATTTTGTAGCTAATTTGTCCTAAAATTCGGAAGAAAAACGGTGCTGAAACCTAAGATTGCAATCCTCTCCCTGAGACTTTAGAATATACGTCTCATCTGCTTAGTTATTATTAAGTAAACTACGCGTGCGATTTCAATGCATTAAGAATGTACTATAAAGCTGCCGTAAATTACAACTGCATTAAATTCACGCGCGTATTATACTTTTAGCTGCAATACACGAATTTGGTTCTCACGGGCGGCGGGCGTAGTCGCCTCTCGTGCAGGGTCGCTGCAAGCTGGTCTGTGCGAACCAAATGCGTTACCTGTGTGGCAGTTTTTACAGCCCCGAGCCTAAAGGCGAACTCATTAGTGACATAATCCGCCGTTTATCTTCAATTCGGGCCTCAAACCTTAACAACATTTGCTTAATTATTACTGTTTACTAACCGGCGGTTTCTGTCGGATTTTCCGATTAGTTTTCAGTTTCCAGCCCACTACTAGCTAGTTCCCGGTTACTACTTTCTAGTTTCTAGTCGCGCCGCCCGCGCCGGCCCCCATACTCGTCAGGGTAGCGCGGAGAGGCGACGCGAACGTTGCGATCGGCCACCTCCCAGATGATAGGCATCGTACATGCCCAAAGCTAGTCGGAAAATCCGACATAAACAACCACGAGTACCAGGTTAGTAAACAGTAATAATGAATAACATTCGCGATAGTTTTCAAACTCAAATATTTGCTTCACACAACATGCTTATCGAATTCAATACAGTTTATGATATGGTAGGACTAAATTACAATATTGCAAAGCTACAGCCCGTATTATATCATCCAGTTGATACAGTACCTATTGCTTAACCAAAATACTGTTATTCTGGGTAATTCACGCGTACTATCTTAGTAAATTTGGGTTTGGCAACCCTTCAATAATGTACATTTACAAAGTTTTGTAGGTACATATGTATGGACTGTATTTTGGAGAATTCGTCTGTCTGATTTCTCCAAACTCTAGGTCGTCTATCCGGGCTAATATATGATGAATAACTTTTTTTTTATAAAACTTATTCACCATATATTTGTGTGTAAGTGCCCCGCGGCTTTGCTTGCGTACTTCAAGTTATAAAGTAGCCTATATGCTAATCAATTCAGTCAATACACAAATACCTATATTTCCTAAAACTAAACTAAAACTATATACAGCGTGAATAGGAAACAAACATACTTACACACTTATATGTTTAAAAAACACTATGATATTATAGTGTGTAGTGTGATTAGTGTGATAGGCAAACGTTTGACCACATACTTAGCAGGTAGGTCGACGATTAAGCATGTTTGCCTAGAAGATAACCATTCGTTCGAGACTTGAAAGCTCTTCTATTGCACATGTCAGAAACACAGACTTAGGAGTTCCATTCCAAATTCCATTTTCAAAAGGCTTTGCCGTATCTGTAAAATGTCTACCATATAACGGTGACACTTAGCTGTCTGTCTGAAAGTCCGATTATAGAATAGCGAAATGATATCGAAAATGATCTTAGAACAGCTGTCAAAATAAAAAGTCATGCAACGGTGAACTGCCGGAGATATAAGATACGAAGTGGTAACTTGTGTTCTTCTCACAATCACACCCAGTTCCAGAGACACAAATTTGCCTTAGGGAGAAAAAATATTAGTATATTAAGATTGTATAATATGTATAGAACCAACAAGTAATTGAGTTTTCTACCGACTTCACAAAAAAGGAGGAGGTACTCAAGTCGATAGTTTTTTTATATATGTAGCTACCTCATATCATCACCCTCTTCGTACCACGTGGACTGATTTTGAATTTTTTTTAGTTTGGAAATTTTGCTTTCCAATTGGTCCCATTTAAATTTGATCAAGATCTAAACAGTAGTTCTTGAAATATCTTCAATAATGCGTGTTTAGAACATCTAATCTGATCAAAGAAGATAAATCGGTGAAGTCGGCTTTTTTAAGCTTTGCTTGCGTTTAATTAAACTATTAATTACTTAACGCAACAATATGATATTAAAGCAAAATTCGTAGATATCGAACACCTGTGTTTAATACACCGGATTAATATTGCACATTGCACCTTACGTAGACAGCTTAGAACAGCGCTTTGTGCAAATGTCCCACCAAAGCGTCTGTTTAGTTCCGCTGCTCTGTTTGTTTTCACTGGTTAAACCATGGTTAAACACCTATTTCTATGCGGGTGCTTCCTCTGCCTGCGATATCTTAATATCGTCGCTGTTCTGGCAGTATGTTCACGTTTGAACGCGCACGTGTTGTATTGCACGTGTCACAAATGTACGTCCAACCGAAAAACAAACCTATATATGAGACAATATTTTTTCTTTAATTTTGGCTTCACAATCTATAAACATAAAACATAAACGCTTTCACACGCTTAATCTTCGGAACCTTGATCAAATTCAATGTATTGAACACACATTATTGACAATAACTCAAAAACTACTGATCATATCTTGACCAAATTTAGATGAAACCAATGGGAAAGCACCAGCTTTCAATAAAAAAAATTCTTCAAAATCAGTTCACGGGGAAAGATATGAGGTAACAAACATTAAAAAAAATACAGTTGAATTGAGTACCTCCCCTCCTTTTTTGTGAAATCGGTAGACTGTTTTGTAGTCGGTAGAAAATGGTTTATTAGGATTGAGTTTTATTATCTAAATTTAATAGAAAAAGTAGCTGAAGCTCCTAGACACATCGATATTTTCCTTACTTCGGTGGCCCAGCCAGTACTTACTATACAGCAAAGACCTAAGTTACCTACACGCACCGAGCTTATTATAGGTTACTTAAGTCCTCAAGTCTTCTACTAGTGGGTAGGGTTCCCATCATGCTGGCGGAATTGCCTTTCTGAATTGCAATGCTTATACGTTGATCCGGTTGAGCCAAATAAGTACCAGGCAGCGTTTTGATTACACTTTGCCTTAAACAGGCGCTCTGATAGATTTCCCACGGTCCCAGTGTCCAAACGGCTCAAATATGTAACCAATGCCGAGGTTTCCATATTTTCGCTGTTTGTAGTGGTTTTTTGAAAACACGGATTTTAAAAATGAAACCTAGCTAGATCGATTTATCGCCCCCGAAACCCCCGCATACTAAATTTCATGAAAATCTTTGGAGCCGCTTCCGAGATTCAGATTATATATATATATATACAATATATATACACAAGAATTGCTCGTTTAAAGATATTAGATTAACGATCTTTGAAATTTAATTGCGATCTAAGAAGCAATCATTTTGAGATGTCTTTTTAACGTGTACCGAGAATATAATTACTTGATATAAAATCTAATTAGAATACAGAAACGAAAGCGTAATTTAAATTATATCCGCTCATTAATGGAAATAGGAAATATGCAGATTTACAAGGAGATATTTTCGTGAACACGAATTTTATGTTAAGTGATATGAGCTAGAGAGTAAAGCTGATGTTATTTCATCACACATGCTCAGAAAATAGGTTACTGATCTATCGAATCGATCAAAAAGTACACCAGAAAGATATATTTCCCGCTCTATTTTAAGGTTAAAGATTATTGTTTTAGTATTGATTAAGGACTAGTATGATATAAGTTACTTAGGCTACCATGGTCACTTTCACTATAAATGTTTGTATCAATAACGGGGTATTTATCATGTATTTAGTTTGTTTTCAGTTTCCGATATTCCGCCACTGTTTAGTTCCTCCGTGATCATGCTTGCAACAGTGCCGAAATATCGGAAACTCAAAACAAACCAAATACACGGTAAATATTCCGTTATTGATACAAACATTTACAATTGTATGATGAACAATTTGTTACACTTACACTGAAAAACTCATGTGACAAACCGCAAGAGGGCATTAGTAAACTGGGTTAGTTTACAAATGCCCTCTCATTGATAGAAAGATAACGTTCTACACACCTTTATTAATTAAAATATGTAACTTTAAACCATCGCGATTCGAACAAACAGTAAGCTAATATAAAGGTGCGTAATCGCGCTAAAACTATTTTCATTTACCTCAAAGTTTTGGCCAAGTTGTATTGGCCATAAAGACTCGTCTTTGCAAACATTGTTACTCGTACAACCTTAAAATTTGTAACACATTTTTCACAATTATTTAATTTTCCTCTGTATAGACTGTCTTTCCTCCCAAAGGGAGGAAAGACAGTCTCCCTATTTGCCTCCCTATTTGTCTCCCTATTTGCCTTCTGTAAATTGATATTATTTACATTATTACACTGTCGACGCTGCTATGTCAACGAAACAGTATTTATAGTTAGGTTATGACGTATTCTCCTCATTTGTAGAGCACCTAATTCTAAAGCACATAACAAATGAAGACAAAAAGAGAGGTGTTATAAGTTTAACCGCTTTGTGTGCGTGTATCTGTGTCACCTTAGCTCTTAAATGGGTTATAATTATTTATATATATTATTATTATCCAATGATACAATGATACAGAATGTACAATGTAATAAAAACAGATCATATTATTATTATTTGAAAGGTGACTTGATCGCGAGTGTTCTCATCTATGTTTGGTGAAAGGTGCAGCAGTTTTCTAGATACAGCTTTGGGGGTATTTCCAAATTGTTTAAAGCACACTTGGAGAGTACATAAGCAAATGTTTGTTGTGATGGGCAGCATCATTTCTACCAATAACACAATAGTAGTAGATTATATTTATCGTATATTCTAAACAAGAAATGTCCCACCTTTGTCAAACGATTGTGTCTTGTTTTAATTATGTTAAAATAAAATATTTGTTGGAAGGGCATTATTTTTTACCCGACTTCGGCGAAGCAAAAAGGACGGTTATGTATGAGGCACCGTATGTATGTACCTAAGTTCGTTTGTTCTCTCACAGCGTCCACAGCCGATTATAACGTATAGGGTATCGATAAATTCGTACATTCTTCGGGTGTAATATAGGCAATAAAAAACAAAATGGCGTTCGTGGTACTTTTTAATGTACCTAATGACAAAAAAAGTTGTAATAGATAATTCCATCGTCATGGGTATCAAATGCTCCAAAGCACCACTTCCAAAATAAAACAGACTAGCGACCCCCGGGGTTAGCACGGTGATGTTACCTACGAACAAATTATAAGTCGATGATACTGACTGTTTTGCCCTGCCGTGAATTATTTTTTCGGTTGCTTTGACCTTTGATATCTTTTAAATTATTTATTATAATGATATACTGCTAAAGACAATTATAATCTACATTTAATGCCCAAGAATATTATCATATTTAAATAAGGATAAATTGTGAATAAGATTAAATAGCATCGCAAGTAACATCATTTTTAATTAAAGAAATGGTTATTGGGAGTCAACCTAACAGATAAAGATATGCCGACGCGGAGTTTTCTTTAGGATTTTAGAAGTTCATCTACAATTCTTTGGTAAATTATTTTTATATATCTCTTAAGGTTCCTAATTCATAACTATCAGTAGTATAGCGAACATGCATAGTATTTTCAAATTTATATAGCGAAGGCATGGTAAGTTGTTTTTGCGAATAACTATATCTCGTATTAAGCACGTACTAATGTTTTGGAATTGCCAACGTTTAAATGTATTAATTGCAATCAGTTCTAATACACAGTGTAACCAAATATTAGGTAACGAGAAGTACGGAAGTGATGGCTCTTTACACTGTGTATCTTCATTAGGTACTCGTTTATATATCTAGATAGAAATGTAGCGGTGATTGAAGCCAGGTAAAGGTTTAACTAGCTGTAGTTTAAATAAACAGTGTAGATATAGACACAGCTTGTGCTTGTGAGCCTGACAGTAGAGATAGTTCACCTTATTTCCGATGTGTGCGTTAAATACACGTACATTGAAACTTTGTACTCGAACATCGAACAAATCGAACAAAACGCGGTTTAAGCGATGCTGTTTTTACCTGAATGCGATGCAAAGGAAGGTAATGTATTCATCAGCCTATAAATAAATAATAATCTTCTCTAATATATAAAATTCTCGTATCGCGGTGTTTGTTACCAAACTCCTCCGAAATGGCTCGACCGATTTTTATAAAATTTTGTATGCATATCGGGTAGATCTGAGAATCGGTCAACATCTATTTTTCATACCCCTAAATGTTAAGGGTGGTCCAACACAAAAATGTTTGTTATTATTTTTTTATGATTCAGCATTGAAAAATACATACAATCCTAATGTAGCAAAACAACGTTTGCCGGGTCAGTTAGTAACATATGTATCTTTATTGACACAGTTGAGAAGATTTAATTAAAAACTATAATACATGTAATGTGGATATTTAACAGAGCATATAAGTAAACGCTTACTTTAAGATTACAGAAAGCTTTGTTAATGGATGGAACTAAAATAAAGTGTTAGGCTTTTGCCACCTGACTAAATCGTAGTTTTAAACTGTGTAACAGGTGTCAAAGTCCACCGCATGCCCCAATTTATCAGTCTATGTATGTTTGTTCCTTTGTAGCATTCCAGAGACCAAACACGAGGGCCAATTTCGATAATTCTTACGTCAATCGATTTGTCTTCATTGTGCAAGTGTCACTAAAGACATGACAGTTATCATAATTCGATATGGCGACCGCCAGACGCCATATTGTTTTCAGGTTTTTTTATTTTTTAGTTTATTAACTTATTAGTACCTGGATGACCGAGCTTTTCTCGGTTTTGTTAATTTTAAACGTTTTCTAAAAATGAAACCTAGCTATGTCGATTTATCGCCCCCGAATCCCCCTGCATACTAAATTTCATGAAAATCGTTAGAGCCTTTTCCGAGATTTTGATTATATAAGTATATATAATATAAGGCGACTGTAAATGGCCAAGTTGGTAAGGGTCGATCTGTATTTTGACCAGATCGAAAACGTCTTGAGAAAAGGACAGGTCAAAAGTACCCGCAAGCAACGAGCATGTATGAAAACACTCATGAATCAGAATGTAGGAGAAGCAATAGACGTGTGTCATGATCGTAGCAGGTGGAAAGAAGTGCCCCAATACTACCCCAATGGGAAAAAGGCGTGACTATATGGCAATAGAATCATTAAGTTTCATGAGTGCCTCTTTGGGGCCCATGTGAATAAACGATTTTGATTTGACTATATGTATATATGTATGTATATATATTTTTACAAGAATTGCTCATAGATTGTACCAAAAATGTCGAATCGGAACATGCGATCGTACATATACGATAAATTGTTAATTTACATGCTTAGCTACGGCTGACCAACGTCATTATATTATGTATATATTAATAAATCTAAATAAGCAACATGTTACGTAAATGTTAAGTAAAACATTTTTTTCAGAAAACAGCAACCCTGTCTCTATATTCTGCGTTTGGCATTTGTTAAATTCTAACTATTACGTTAATTTTCTTTTGGCTACCCATTTTGTTAGTCGCACAGCTTTTACAAGCTCATAATAGCTTGAGGCGGTAACACGAATTGTTTTATCAAAGTGAAATATAAAAGGTAAGTTAAATTACAATAATTATAATCATAAATTCATGTTTTATTACATCTATCGTTGCTTTTTATTAGTCTTATGCCTATGCCTTAGCTATAGCCTTACATCTAAAGGTTTAAATTTCCTCTGAAATTCTTTTTATGTTTACACTACCTATCTAAATCCAAAGGTTGTCTGGAAGAGATCGCTTAAAGCGATAAGACCGCCCATTGTAGTAGCCTAATTTATTTTTACTTGTAATTGTTGACCGTTATTATTTTCTGAATTGATGTAGATACAATAAAAAGTTCATCTTTCTATCTATATACATGAATAAGCTGTATAGCTTGCTTTGAAATCTTGCAAAATTCGTTTAATGTTAACGATGTCAACCTTTGTTTTTTTTCTATTGAATGTTCTATTGAAATCTTTTTTCATTATTTTTTATGACTTAGAAGTAAGTTGATAAAATTTGCTCAAGTGCAAATTTAAAGAGTGATACTTTTCTTATTTATCGGCGTTTATCCCTAATCCTATGACGATTTACGTAGTTGCTTGGAGATGTACCTTTAATTATTATAAGTGGAAGAAGCAACACGTGACTAAAATGCTGGTAAATATTGTGGACTAAGACTAGCATTGCCATTCAACGTGGCAATGTCGCCATTTGGGCAACTGGCAGCGGTCTATTAGTTATCGCTTTTGTATATATTTATTCTTTGTATATATATAAACGCTTTCACGCTCTCAGCCCCACACTAAGTTCCAATGACTTGTGTCGTGGGTGCCGGAAACATACACATCACACACACAATCACAACCAGAACCAGAAACACAAATTTTCCTTGGGGAGAAAACTTGTGTTCCCGCCGGGAATCGAACCCGATACCCCTGCTTAGAAGGCGAACGCTCACCTAACTTAGCCAACGGGCAGTTCGATTATATATATTGGTTCGATATATATTGGTTCGATTTAATTATTTTCTTATTTTAATTAAGTCTTATTATTAATATTGACGATTGCATATTGTCGAATATAATTGAACACCTTGGCAACGAGTTCATTCTACAAAGCTCAGCAATCATACTAAAATTATAAATCCGGAAGTGTGTGTGTAAATATGTTTGTTCTCTCTTCACGCTGTAACGGCTGAACGGATTGGGATGAAACTTGGAATGTATAGTTTTATACTTAGGTTTAACACATAGGCTACTTTTTAATTTGATCAACGCGAGCGAAGCCGCGTGGCATGGCTAGTGTAACATAAAACAATATGATTAAACATAGCTCCGTCAGAGCCCCACGTAAATTACAAATGATCGATCAAACTAAACAAACAACGACATAATCTACAGAGCAAGTTACTATTTTAAATTTCCCAAAGGATTATAGGCCCAGACAAAAACTTTCCATCTATTTCGTTGATTTGGAAAAGCTATGTAGGGTACATCGTTCTTTTTCTATTTCTGAGTGTAATGTCTAGAACATCTTAATGACTTTATTGATCGAGCGAAGCGAGATCTCTTAAACGCTTTCACACTCACAGCCCCACACTAAGTTCGATGACTTGTGTCGTGGGTGCCGGAAACATTCACATCACACACACAATCACAACCAGAACCAGAAACACAATTTTTCCATGGGGAGAAAACTTGTGTTCCCGCCGGGAATCGAACCCGATAACCCTGCTTAGAAGGCGAACGCCACCCAACTAAGCCAACGGGCAGTTCTTAAGTTGACTTGGGTCGTTCAGCACTTTGTCCGTCCGTCTGTCAGAGGCATCTAGCGTCTAAACCATACGTGACTTAAATTCTCAAAAAATAGGTAAAACTACGGCTCGAAGCCAGAAATGACATTTAAAATTATTTAAATGAAAATATTAAGGGGGCTCCTATTCATGTAACTGAAGAACAAAATATGTTTTAAATATTTTTATCTACCCTTATTGGGTATCGTTATCTTAAATGTTATCCGACTGTCTACTCTATAATTGAAACGCAAGCAAAGCTTAAAAAACCGACCTCGTCGCTTATATTTCGGTTTCGGCTTGACCGATTTCGATAAAATTGATATGGCACCACCTCAGAAGTATACTGTATCAAACAAAAAAAAAAAAAACATCATCGATTCGTAATTGGCGGAGATATTGCGTAACATACATGTATGTATGAAAAATAAAAATATACCTTCGAATTGAGAACCTCCATTTTTGAAGACGGTGGAAAAGGAAAATCCTTCCACATACCTGATTCGAGTATTTTAAATAGCTTTAGATACAAAACAAGGTTTCTTATCGATCACTATCTAGAGTCCGGAGTTCAGGACGAGGTGAAGACGTGATTGTCGTTTAATCGAGTGGTGGAAGTAATGTTTTTACCGGACTATTGCGAAGCGAAAAGGAGCGTTATGTTTTTGACCAGTATGTGCGTATGTATGTTCATCTGTTCCCTTTTTACTTTTAGACTACTTATAATTTGACCAATGAGGTGTCGTTGGAAGCGTCTTGTTTGTCCGTTGGTTATAAGCTATGTAACGTCACATTAAAATAAATAAGGCGCCTTCTAGGGGCACGAAGTCTTGAACAAAAAATGTTTATCGCGCCACCTCATAATATGTGGTATGGAACAGGGATCTTAAAATGAAGTTAGGGTTTGGTACATCATATTTTTGTCAACCGTACCGTTTGCCAGATATATCCCGTCAGACATGTAAACTTTTTTTTTTCAAATATAGGAAGCCCTTAGGGCTGGAGTAGAGTTTTAGTTATTTAAATTTTTGTTTATCATTAAGTACATATATCTAGGCAATATATACTCTGTGATCTTATCTAAATAAATGAAAGACAGTAACATAAAATATAGTGAATATTTGAAACAGCCAGCATTTGGGCACTTGGCCGCACAATAATGCAGCCAGCATTTTGGGCACTTTGCCGCATAATAAAGATCGTCTAACTAAACCAAGTTTATAATCTAAAAAAAACTTGAAGTTGTTAAATAAATATGTATTCATTATTTAGCGGAAATAAGATATTTTGTAATACTTTTAATTATAATTTAGTGTTCTTCATTCACCAACTTCGGAACAGATAAAAAATTTAGAATAGATTCTTTAGATAATTTTAGTACCTGAAACCATTTTTGTAAGTGGTTTACCGTTGCCACGAAAATGTTTGTTATCATTTATCGCTTATCCGAGATAAAATGACGTATTTCGTTTATTTCGCATTGATTGCCAATATTTCATACAGATCAGATATCTATATAAAACATTGCCGTTCAATGAGAAATACTGAGTAATATTGGGACACTATTGATGGCGGTTGAATGACTGTCAATCATGTGGTAATTACTGCTCCAGGCGGACTGTGAAAAATTCTACCATTAAAAACAAAAAATAGTATTTTAAAAAGATTTTTAAAAATAAAGCTTTCACCAGTTATATAAAAAAGGTCTAAACATTTATGTAACCAGAGAACTTGTCAAGGCGAATAAAACGAGCCCAAACTCGATGGGTTTATCCTGTTTAGTTCAGAAGTTCCTGTAGCCATCTTTCGTCTCCATGATCAGACCAGCTCCACGGTACCATATTAATGTATTATCACTTAAGATACATAAATACATAAAATTTGAGTCCAATCCAACATCGGGAAGTGGGTCTAATTTGGCTTGCAAACAAGATTTGATTACAAACCAATATAATTATAAACAACGGGACGGGTGAAGCTATTAATCAGACAAAAACCATTTACCATAGAGCTGTTAATAAGTAACGCTAATACTACTGTGTAGTTGACGCATATCCTGGGAAATGTTTTGTTAGCGGATTCATAGAATTTATGGATATTTAGGCGGAGATTATTCCTCCAAAGTTTTATCTTTTGAATTTATTTCGTTTATAAATCACGGAGATACGGTACGTTCGGCCGAACGTTACGGTTTTTTTTTCAAATCAGCCGGTCGTAATTTGTATACGAAGCTGAAAAAGCGTTTACTTGTATTTGGAAAGTGGTTTTTCATCTGGAGCTGGATATTGTATAATAAATTGTTATATGTGACGTAGTGAAAGTTTTCGAATCTATCGTTGTCGATTTTGTATTATTTGCCAAAACTGGTAAATAATAATTCTTCAAATGTTAATGTGCAATGCGCAGTGGACAGGTCTCCGCCCTCTGCGCCGTGGGTCCTGGGTTCGATTACCGGCAGGAGCAAAAATTCCTTCCCAAGGGGTATTTGTGCTTCTGGTTCTGGGTGTAATGTGTGTGTGATGTGAATGTTTCCGACACCCACGATACAAGTTTTTGAACTTAGTGTGGGGCTGTGAGTGTGGATGCGTTTGTTTGTTTGTAATGTGTGATAATGGTGGATTATTTGAAAAATTAATGTTTAAAAGCATATTTTTGGATAAGTTTTCAGTTGAAATATGTTTTTATCGCAATCAGAGCTGCCTGTTGGCTTAGTTGGGTGCGCGTTAGCCTTTAGCAGCAGATATCGGGTTCGACTCCCAGCGGAACACAAGTTTTTGCCTCTAAGGGAATTTGTGTTTTGGTCGAATGTTTTCAACCCCCACGACACAAATCATTGATTTTAGTGTGGGGCTTTGAGTGTGAAAGCATTAAACATTTGATTTTGTACAAGTATAAATAATTCTTCTTCTACGAAATAATTTCATCACTTCAGGCGAGGCTTTTTTTTTTTTTTTTATTTGTGACAGGCTAGTGTTTGACCACTATCTCACCTGAATGTAAGTGACGATGTGATCGAAGCTGGTAAACACACTAGACCTGGAATACGCAGGCTCTCAAGGATAACTTTGAGGCTTGAGTAGTTCAGCGGTTAGAACAATAGGGCATGACACCGAGGGCTCAATCCTCGTCTCAAGCGATAATTTTTCCTTTCTAAATGTAAGTACTCCTTTAGTTCTGCCCAGTATAGCTAATGTATGTAAAAAAACAATTGAGTTGAGTGGACCTTATCAACACAACGTGTTGCTAACTGCAATGGTAGACTCGTCGGCGGCAGTAGTTTCAAACTATTACGGCGTCACAGGCCGCAGGTTCATACCCGTTTCAAGCGATAATTTTTCCTTTCAAAATTTACCCCTATAGGTATTATCTCGCACCATTTCCCATTCATAACCGAAACCCCGAAACGAATCGTTATTTTATCATATCCCATACTACAGCGCGCGGCGGTACACATACCTTTAGGGACGATGTAAAAAGCGCCCCAGGCGCACGCCCAGGGCGCTGTGAAGATAAAATGTACGGCCCCTAACTAACGGCCAAGCGGCGAGAGCGCGCCTACAAAGCTTCCCCCCGTGCTGCTGACGTTTTTGAATAGGCAAAAACAAAATATATTAAGCTGACCGGGGTGCGGGTTTAAACAATGGGAGAAGGGCTACGTTTATTATTAATTAGTTTATTATTAGTTTCTTATTTAATAAGTTAATTTATACTGTAGATTATTGCATGTCACTCGTATCTAATAACAAACAAAAGCGTGTGTAACTAAAGGCGAAATTATGATAAATCGACCTTCAGAAATAAAAATAGCAAATTGTTTTGCAAATTGTTTTGCTAAAAAAAGTCTCCGACCTTTGTTTGAGGATAAAACGGCGGAACAAACAAAAAAAAAAAACAAAAAAACGGCTACGTTTAAAGCCTACGCTCAGGTTGCAACTTTTTAACCTAGCCAGTTCGGAGTCTCGGCTAACTGAGGCTCTGAACTGGACTCCGATCCCAGTATAAAAAGTTACTCTATGCTCGGAACTTAGAGCGTTCGCTTAAGAGGCCACGGATTTTGTGAAACGAGTCGATTGAAAAACTCCGTCGCTATATAGGCTGTCTCTGTTCAACTGGCAAGCCATGCTTGATGCGATAGCACTACCGACTGAACAAAATTTATTAGAAATTATGATAGGTGCCGTAATACCAAAAATGATTAATGAAAATGTAATGTTTAGCCATTATTTTTTGCATTAATAGTACCTTGAAATGATAAACTATGTTCCTGTTGTAATGACAAAATAAATGTGTTAGTTTTTGACACAAAACGAATAAGTTAAACATGCGACATTTACGTCGTAATCATGTGTGAAAATCAATTGGTTAATATATCGTTTTAGGTAATTATTTTGGAATAAAAACTATCCAGGAAACTAGATTAATATGTTTTTAATCTGAATAACAGCACAGTATGGTGGTAATATGCTTGAATTATAAATCATTTTGGAATTACGATTGTATGGACTAATCAACCACCGCTGGCCCCTTAAAGCGAGTTGAAACGCTCTAGCGCGTTCAGCCCCCCGATTACCTATCTTTGTTGCAAACGGTTTCAATACTAAATTGCCAAAACTCCTAAGAAATAAGGTTCATTTTTGCTTAATTTTAATTGAAACCGCGTGCAACAAAGATACTTAATAGGGGGTCAGGTGCCTCGATTAATCTCAACCAAACAACCGCCTTAAAAGAAGGTTCTAAAACACTGACACCTGTCAATGTCAAATTTCTATGAGAATTGGCGCGAAAAGCTGTACGTGAAGTCAAACTGAAAGTTGAAGATGAAAATTGACTGCCAAATGTAGGTTACTATAACATTCATTGTTCCATGGTGCTATGTCGTACGGAGCCTTCAAGCGTGCATAAAAAACACCCAGCAGCGGCCGAGTCGCGCGTACAGCTGGCCGCTTTGTATATCAAGACCCTTATCCTATCTCTGTGTATACCCACCGCAAACGGCTCATTCCCCATTGCCACTTCTTACATTATCGTGTCATTCCGCATCACTGACTGCCACTTGGGTGGACAGGATGTGTGAAACGGGAAACGTGGGTACGGGACACTGGAAGCGATCGCTCTTAGCGATAAGGCTTCTTTCAATTTTGGTCAAATGAAAATATGGAATTTTGACTGGATGGTCGGTGAATCGAAAACGTAAATGCAAATCGATTTGTGGTATATTTTATCACTGTACTGTAGTAGATAGGGTATTGAAGAATTAGATATCGGATAACGAAATACTTACTCGACAGTAATTTTAAACATTTAACTTTATTGGTTTTGTTACACTGAAAAAATGTCTAACTTTCTAGAGCTTAATGTGATAACTATAATTATTTAGTAAGAATCGTACGATTATTTGGTAATAACAAGCTTATTTTGTAATTATAATTAATTACAAAATAAGCTATGTTTGCGTTAATACGCAAATATTTTTTTTTTTTATTTGTGACAGTCTAGTGTTTGACCACTATCTCACCTGATGGTAAGTGACGATGTGATCGAAGCTGGTAAACACACTAGACCTGGAATACGCAGGCTCTCAAAACATAGCTTAAAAAAACCGACTTCACCGCTTTATCTTCGGAACTTTCAGATTAGATGTACTAAACACGCATTATTGACGATATTTTAAGAACTACTGATCAGATTTTGATTAAATTCAAATGGGACCAGTTGGAAAGCTACATATATCAAACAAAAAAAATTCAAAATCGGTTCACATGAAAAGAAGGTATTCGGTAACAACACAAATAAAAAAAATACACACAACTTGAGTAACTACTCCTTTTTTGTTAAGTCGGTAGAAAAGAACGTAATTACTGTAATTTGGACTAGAAAATATGTTTCTGAGAACTTAAGTAGTCTAGTTGTCCCAATATTTTTCTTTGTGTAGTTTTATTTATTTATTTAATACTAGCCGTGCCCCGCGGCTTTGCCCACTATTATGAAGTTAAAAAGTAGCCTATGTGTTAATCCTAGGTATAATCTTTGTACATTCCAAATTTCATCCAAATCCGTTCAGCCGCTAAAGCGTGAAGAGGGAACAAACATACTTACACACTTACACAAACTTTCGGATTTATAATATTAGTAGGATTAGTAGGATATCACTGCCACATCATACATATTAAAATTAAACTTAAAATTAACAACAAGGGAATTTTCCGATATGCACAACAATTTCGGCGTGCCTATCATTTGCCAAATGTACTCAAAAAGCAAGAAATAATAAAATAATGAAAATAAAAATAGAAGGAATTCTTAAAATTACTAACAATACAATAACTTTAATTTACTTTGAAAATTTACTTAGGGTCAAATGTACTTTGTGATTGCGACATATATCTCAAAATTTTAAGCTTAAATACTGCAAGAGCATTAAATACTGCAATAGAATTGCTAAAAATATCAAAGTCACTGATTTGATTGTTGAAACTATTATATTCATTTGCGATACGTGAAGTGGGATTTTGTAAACCCATATTAGTACGGTAAGCTGGGGTATGGAAAATATTCTTTTTAGTTTTGAAGAGTATGTAATACGTGATCTCTTGGGTCACAATATTCACAAACATCAATTAATGAATTATTGAATAACTTCCATTCTTGTTAAAACATAATTAAATTTTATAACAAAGAGAACAAAAACCGCCAATTATTCGTAAAAGGTTTTACACCTTCATAATTTCAGCCTTGGACAAATAGGTATATTTATTTAGCCTCATTATTATAAGACTTTCTTTGAAGCCCGTGTAATTATGATAATAAGGGCTGTACAAATATAAATAATGTTTTTTCGCAAACATTAACTCTCAAAGTTTACTCTCGATAAATATTGCTTGCGATAATATTATTATGTCAGGCCTTGTTACGTTTATATTTTTACCGACTTCAAAAATAAAGGAGGTTCTATGTTCGACTGTATGTATCAATTTTGTTTTTTTTTTATATATCTTCACCGATTTCTCCTCCATTTGATGACCGATTCTCAAAATTATTTTTTTATATTTGGTAGATTATACTTCAGAGGTAGTCCCATATAAATTTTATCGAAATCGATTAAACCAAAACCAAAATATAAGCGGTGAAGTCGGTTTTTTTATTATTTAGTGTAGGTATACACATGTAGTTATGATTATGTATTTCTAAAACGGTGATTGAGAATAGAGATAGAAGGCCTCGAATGGCAACTGGCTTTCAAGGATAGCTGCCACGCCACTGTTCTTTGTTTGGTACCAAGCTTTCTACTTAAAGTTGGTAAATCGAACTGCCTGTTGGCTCAGTTGGGTGGCATTCGCCTTCTAAGCAGGGACATCGGGTTCGATTCCCGGCAGGAACACAAGTTGTCTCCCCAAGGAATATCTGTGTTTCTAGTACTGGTTGTTGTTTGTGTGTGTGATGTGAATGTTACTGGCACCTACGATACAAGTCATCGAACTTAGATTGGGGCTTATTGGTTGGTGGCCTTATAAGTGAGGTATTTACACACTACAGTGTATGTGAAAGCGTTTATGTATGTTTATGTAAATGAATAGAATTATAACTAGGAAAGCATTGGATTGTAACTAAACATAGGCTCTAAAACATAGATATATAATATACTAGCCGTGTCCCGCGGCTTCGCCCACTATTATCAAGTTAAAAAGTAGTATATGTGTTAATGCTAGGTATAATCTATGTACATTCCAAATTTCATCCAAATCCGTTCAGCCGTTAAAGCGTGAAGAGGGAACAAACATACTTACACACTTAGACACAAACTTTCGGATTAATAATATTAGTAGGATAGTAGGATTTACTTACCAAATTAAGCATATCTTCTATTGTATGTGTATAATATCAAGCACAAACCACTTAACCTGTGAGTTAAACCATATTGTTTTTCGTTACTTTCCACTGAAAACAGAAAACGTGCAGAGCAAACAAAAAGTTTTAATTGAAACACTTTCTGACTCATAAACAAACACATAAACTCATAACAAGGCTGTGAACTCGTCAGAGTTATCGATGTTTTAACCTCAGTGAATTCGTTTTTTTACCGACTTCCCAAAAAAGGAGGAAGTACTCAAGTCGACTGTATTTTTTTTATTTTTTATTAGTTTTACCTCATAACTTCTTTTCATGTGAGCCGAGCACGAATTTTTTTTTTGAGTTTGATAGATGTTGCTTTCTAATTGGTTCCATTTAAATTTGATCAAGATCTGATCAGTAGTTCTTGAAATATCGTCAAAAATGACTATTTTGTGGACTTCTTTGACGATGTTCTCGCTTAACCGACTTCAAAAGTTACCTCATAACTTCTTTCGCAGTGAGCCGATTTTGATGATTGTTTGTTTATTTGAAAGCTGGTGCTTTTCGTGTGGTTCCGTTGAAATTTGATTAAGATCTCATCTCTTGTTTTTGAGTTATAGTAAATAATGCGTGTTTAATACATTAAATCTGATCAAGGTTCCAAAGATAAAGCTTTTTTTAAGCTTTTTAAAGCTTTTTTTTTAAGCTTTGCTTGCGTTTAAATTATTTAAGCGTTGCTAATGTTTAAATTATAAATACATCTTCGTAGATATGATTTTAAATAGCCATACCACAATAGCTTGTAGGTTGTATTTATTTCCTAAAACTAAACTAAAATTATATTCATCTATACAGCAATGATCCAAGTTACCTACAAGGCATCGAGCTTATAGGTAGCTCAGGTGCTCAATATATAAATTAATAAAATATAATAAATTACATATGTGGGTCCTGAAAATGCCTGCACTCTTTATACATGGATGGGCAAAAAAAATGTCTTTCTGTAGCGAGCATTCTTTATCAAAGTTGAAATTAACCCTCCATGACCCACCCTCTTTAAAGATTTTTCTCGTAAAGGTAAGAAAAAGAAAATTTATGCACTAATAACTTCCCCTAACGGGCACATTAACTGTTACTAATAAAGAAGATTCGAGACTGGCCAAAGTTTTGCCTACGTTCTTAATAAGTTGCTCGGGGATAAAACTTGAAAACGATGTTCTTGCTCTCTTGGTTCGTGAATAATATTAAGTAGTATTACATCTATAACATAAATGATAAACGCTTTCACACTCACATTAGGTCCGATAACTTGTGTCGTGGGTGCCGTAAACATTCACATCACACCATAGACCTAATGTATATAAATAACACACACATTTACAACCAGAACCAGAAACACAAATGGAGAGAAAACTTGTGTTTCCACCGAGAATCGAACCCGATACCCGCTGCTTAGATGACGAACGCGCTCACAAATAAGCCAACGGACAGTTCATCACGAGGATTTTAGTACGTTAAAATCACACCAATATTATAAATCCGAAAGATTGTGTGTAAGTATGTTTGTTCTCTGTTCACGCTTTAACGGCTGAACGGATTTAGATTAAATTTGGAATGAACTGAAGTATTTTAATGATTAATACATACACTACTTTTTAACTTGATAAACGCGGGTAAAGCCGCAGGGAACAGCTAGTCCTACTAATATTATAAATCCAAAAGTTGTGTGTAAGTGTGTAAGTATGTTTGTTCCCTCTTCACGCTTTAACGGCTGAACGGATTTGAATAAAATTTGGAATGTACATAGATTATTCCTAGGATTAACACATAGGCTACTTTTTAACTTGATAAACGCGGGCAAAGCCGCAGGGAATAACTAGTATTTGTTAATATAAAATGAGAAGCAACACGTCGTAGCCGCAGATTGGATTTCAGAGAATTGTTGAGAGCGAAGAATAAATAAGCAGGAGTAATGTAAGCAGTTACCACCACATGTCGTGCAACTATGAGCTCATTAAGGAGCTTGTCTTTTGTTTCGTTCGCACATCAAACGATCGGCGAAAGGTCACGAGGTAATTGTTGACGTCGTTGCGGTGAATGTGTCGTAATGATATTTCAATGATGTACTCAAAACCTCGGTATGTTATGCTGCTAGAAAGTTGGTACCAATACCACCGTTAGTATAGAACATAATTATCCCGGTTAGTGTGAGCCAAACTTGCACGCCGAGGGTTCTGTACAAGAATAGATTATTTTATTTTTAGTGATGTACCATCAAATAAGATGCGAACTCGTACAAGAACCGACTCGTACTATGCCATTTTAGTTTAAAAGTTTACATCGAAAATGAATATTTCCGATGACTATTATCAATCCAAGTAAAATATATGATTTACCCTTAAAAAAAGAGTTAAAACAAAAAACTTGGAATTAAAAAAATCTTTTTAAAAGTTGGTTTTTGTTTCATGTATCGTTATTTTGGAGTACCCACTAATACTATATCTAGACGGATATAATCGTAAATTACCGTTTAACAAAATAGCCACGTAATCTGCAGTTCACATACAAAACTAGAAAAAACTGGCAGAAATGACATTGACAGATCAGAATTCGAATGTCAGATCAGAGTATATAATTTCATAGAAAACACCACTATAACACTATTATTTTGCAATTTGAAGCAACATAGCTAGCTATAAATACTCAAAAGATGTTTAAAATTTTTGGCGATACAGTCGGTCGGCGTAGGCTTAGGCTCCCGTTTGCGCCCTTTTATACGGAACCCTAAAGGATAAAAAATTGGGGATGACGACTGATAGGGTTTCTGAATCTAATAAGAGTACATGGTTATTCAATCCAACTTACATGGAAGGAAAATCAAAGCAGAGAGATGATGATGATTGATGTTTTTAGCTCTTTACTTCTAACTTCTTAATCATTTGACCTAGCTAGTCCCCGCGGTATCGCGCGCGTTGTTGTCATCCATACGTGCGGAGAGAAAACAAAATCAAATTTCTGTTATGTCTTACCCTGTAAAACGGCTGAACGGATTTAGATAAAATTTCGTATTTACGTAGCATATACGTCGGCAGCACATGTAAATAAATGTTTCTCCTTAAAATATATGCGTTTTGTGTAGCAGTAAACAAGGTACTGTGACTCTTTTGTACGTTTATGTGGTTTTACCGATCATACCGATTTGTCATCGGGAATGCTTATCGTGTGATACAGGAATCTCATTGAATCTGATATATAGTCCATTAACAAGGATTCATTTATGGTCCAAGCTTGATGGACCGACGTAATTATACCAAGGACCATGGGTGCCTGTTTTTACGAAATATATTTTCACGTAAACAAATTGGGATGTGGTCAATCTAATGGTTAGACATATACAATGCCTTTGATTTATTTGAAATACCATACAACACCAATAAATAGCGCGATAGGAATTATGCGTAATTTTTATTTACGTTAATATGTTGCTGAAAATATAATTTTATTCTTAATAACATTAAATTTTATATCATAATCAATACCTTTATACGAGCAATTTTTGTATATATGTATATGCCTATCTAAATATATATAACTCAAAGGTGACTGACTGACTGACTGACATAGTGATCTATCAACGCATAGCCCAAACCACTGGACGGATCGGGCTGAAATTTGGCATGCAGGTAGATGTTATGACGTAGGCATCCGCTAAGAAAAGATTTTGATTAATTCTACCCCCAAGGGGATAAAATAGGGGATGAAAGTTTGTTGTACTTCTTAACGCGAGCGAAGCCGCGGGCAAAAGCTAGTATAATATAAATCTCGGAAACTGCTCCAACGATTTTCGCGAAGTTTAGTATGCAGGGGTTTCAGGAGCGATAAATCGATCTAGCTAGATTTCATTTTTAGAAAATGGATTCGTCGTTTTATCCGTGTTTTCAGCCGAGCTAAGCTCGGTCATCCAGGTACTAATTTTTAATGCGAGCATGTACGAGAAATTATAAACTCGGCCAGTTTGACGTTTTGTCTGATGGAAAGTAACAATATGGCTGATGATGTAACATGCTTGTCTAGAAGATACCTATTCACTCATAACTTGAAGACTCCCAAATTATACCGTTTAGGAAACAAAGACGCGGGCAATGACTTGAATGAATGCACTCCTTCACCGTACGGATGATATACGAAGAAGAACGAACTGGAGGCTTTTGCCTTTGGAGGGTTTGCTTGGGGTGACCACACATGCGGCGACCCTACGGATTCCAATCCAGAGCATCAGCATTTCCACAGTGATCCACATTCCTACGTAAAGTGTGACCTGTCTAATTTCATTTGCACATCCTCCACAGGTCTACATTGGCGATAATGTCGGCCAGAAAACCATCCAGTTGATGAAGACTTGTTTTCAAGCTTTTTGTGATTTGAAATCACAGTCTTAGTTATATATACGATAAGTCGAAAGATAATTATTTATTCAAAACAACGTCAAAAGCCAATTAGGTATAGAGGCGAATTCTATTTTCAAACTCTGTTTGTTTTTCTTACAAACTTTTTCTGTTGTCTGTTTTTTTAAATCCATTGTTTTGTTTGTTTTATACGGGCTTTTAATGGCGTTTGATTAAAACAAATTTAATAATATATTTTTTCAATTCAACACATACCCGAAAATATTAACTAATTTCATTTTAACCAGGCTGTGCTGCTTTTAACCTTTTATGATCCTTTCCGTACTACGTTTGCCTGGTAGAGATCACTAGTAAGTATAAGTTCGTTTGTTATCTTTTTACATGTCTTATAAGCATTTTTTATTCTGCCTGGAATCGAACCCAATATCCCTGCTTAGAAGGCAAACGTAGACCCAACTAAGCCAAAGGGCAGTTCAAATATTATTATTTTTCCATTTCGTTTAAATGTATGTTTTGGTATACCCTATCCTGTCCTATCCTACTTAATATTTTTCAAAGTTTATTCCGAAAGTTTGTGAGTAAGTGTGTTAGTATGTCTGTTCCTTCTTCACGCTTTAACGGCTGAACGGATTTGCTCAAACTTGGAATGCTTAGTGCTTACGTAGCTTAAATCTAGGCTTCTTTTTAACTTGATAATAGCGGGCGAAGCCGCGGGGCACGGCTAGTTAATTATGTTTTACCTAGTAAAATATGATCAATAACCAAATTTTAGCAATGGATACCATACTTTGTAATTTCTTAATCTTTACCGTACTTTATACTCGTATTTATTTTATTCGGGACCAATAACAGCAGTGATAGAGTGGAACGTTCTGAAAGCATTTTGTTTTTGTTTGGGATTGACATTTAGTTAGATTTATGAAACGGACTCCGGGATGGTATAATCGTATGTCAATATTAGTTTTGGGCCGATGAGGCTGTGACCCGCGGCTTTTTCCTCGTTAGGGACTGTTTACATTATAAGCACAAAACAAATATAGGGACTTGATATACAAACGCCCGAGGCGCGCGCCCTGTACGGACGCCTCAAGCGCTTTTATATTTTGTTCTGCTGTCATAAGGAAAAAAGACGTATCTGACATTTTTGTCAAAATTGAGTTATATACATCAGACATGTCTTTACTATTTAGTATATGTTAAGACTTGTAGCATATGCGTCTAAATTAAAAGTCAGATTTAGGTAGGTTAGATATGAATATTTTAAAATAAAAATTGTAATAGTAGATGCGTCTGTTTTTCTTGATTCCGATAAAGTATATAACAAAATTTTGTCAAAAAATGTCACATATGTCTTTTTTCCTTATGATGGCAGTAAACAAAATGGCAGCGCGGGGGGAAGCGCGTAGCGTCCGAGGCGCGCGTAAGCCGAGCTCCATCCGCCCGCTCGCCGCTCGGGCGTTTTGGATATCATGGGATATGATACCACGGGCAGGCGCAGTCATTATTTTATCTTTTTAAATAGAAATAGAAACTACATAAATTATAAAAAAAAAAAAAAAATTAAAGCTCGCGATTTCATCCGTGTTCTAATACAGTGTTTTAGAAATTTGCGCACCGAGCGCTTTCGCCTTTTAAGCAGCGGGTATCAGGTTTGATTCCCGAATAAAACAGAAAAAAATCTTCCCAAGAAAAGTTTAAGGTGTTTTCTGGTTCTGGGTGTGATTATGTGTTTCTGATAGCCACGACACAATCAAACTAGGGTGGGGCTGGGAGTGTGAAATCATGTTATGTTACTAATACAAGCATTAATAGAACATATTTACTAACCTTTTTCATTTAGCCATGAGAGGCAGAAATAGAGTAGCAAATAAAAGAAAGATAAAGATATAAGCGGGATCTGAACCTAAAAGAGTGACATGTGCTATAGCTGTAACCACTAAGCTACGCAAGCTCTGCATCAAGTCACGAATTTTAGACATGCGATATTTTTCCTTGTCTTTACTGTTATATAGAATAAAGGTATATGTTTTGTCGAAAAAGCGAAACCACAGAGCGTAGTATTTCAATTATTAACGCTAGTAAGTTCCACTTTCCCTTACTTGCCGCTAACGTCGGCGTTAACATAATAATAACAAACGACATTAATATCCCGAAGCGTTCCGTTAATGTTCTAGTTCCATTACCGCGAACGTCTTCGCTTATTAGTTTCAGAAACAATGGAACATGGGTGTAACAATTAGATAACATGTTCTACTTCATTGATATAGCTATATACGTATCCTATAACTCTGTAAGGCATTTAAAAATAGAAGTATATTTTCAACCGACTCCAAAAAATAAGTTCTCAATTATTTTTGTATGTATGTTACGCGATATCTCCACCAGTTATGAATCGATTTTAATTATTTTTTTGTTTGGTAGATTATACTTCAGAGGTCCCATATAAATTTTATCGAAATCGATCCAGCCAAAACCAAAATATTAGCATTGAAGTCGGTTTTTTAAGCTTTGCTTGCGTTTAATTATGAAAAATAGCAGTACATTTTCCTGATATTCAACTTTGACCCGCATAAACGTTTTTAAATTTTTCACATTTTGCGTTAGATAGCATGTTTTATTTCATTTATTTCATGATTCATAATTGGCGATATATACATACGAAAAAAAACAAACGCATTCACACTCACAGCCCCACACTAAGTTCAAAGACTTGTATCGTGAGTGCCAAAAACATTCACAACACACACACATTACACCCAAAACCAGAAGCACAAATATCCCTTGGGAAGGAATTTGTGCTCCTGCCGGGAATCGAACCCAGGACCCACGGCGCAGAGGAGAGAAAACATGCAGTCGAATTGAGTACCTCCTTTTTTGAAGTCGGTTGAAAATAGTTTCCTATACAATTCTGAACATTATATTACATTATCTCGTATTGGATGTGATACAAAAATCTAAACAATTGACTTCTGCGTATCGATAGCCACAGCATATTTTATGCAAAGAAATTAAAAAAAAAAAACTAAAATTTACAACTGTTTTCTTGATAAGTGTACTAGATTATTCTAACCCGACCACGAGACGAGGGCGCTTACCACAGCAAAGGAACAGTTCGCTTCCACTGGCGCGACCACTAAAATTTCCTAAATGCGAATTTTAAGCACCTCGTTATTTTAAAGATGCCTTTGAAAGTTTTCTCGGGACCATTCTGGCCTACACTTAATTAAATTAACTTGCTGAGTTCTGCGACGATACTTGGCAAAAGTCAGGGATGGATGGGCGATGAGTATGACATATCTAGAGGTGAAATGTTTGTAGGCTTTGCGCAATACATCAGTTAATTTGCACTCATGATAGAAATATAATTGTTTAAAATAAAAATAACGAAACGAAATAAACAAAATACAGAATTTTTTTTCATCCCATTCCATAGACGGTATTCATTGGCTTTTTGTTTTATTGAGTTAGCAATTTCATCAGGCCTTTATGATTCAGATCAGCCAAAGTTTAAAAGTATTTTTTTTTTCATAGTACATTTGTTGTTGCATATTTAGGTATGCGTAACATTTTTCTTTTTATATTAAAATAAGTATTCGTGACTCACATATATGTATTATTTATGCGGGCAAAGTATAATGGTGCATCTTATGTTTGATGCCCTAACACTGCAAATAAATCACGGTGTAATTTTAATGCAGTTTCATTGATCTGTCATCAATCACCAGGATTTTTTTTAAGCTGGAGCATTTCGGTTCAAGTAGCCCCACACTTCCAAGGAACAACTACATCACACCCAAAGACATACCATGTTTCCTCTCCAGTATACCTTTCTCTGTGTCAGCAAGTCTACGTGTCTTAACTCGCCAACTCAAGGTACTTACGATGAAATATGTCTCGTATTATTTGCTAGCACGAGTCTTTAGGAAGTTCGTCTTTCTTACGGAGTTTGTGCTGCAATTATAATGTACTAAGGGTATCTTATAATAACGTAGAGAGGGAAGGAGGAAAGGGTAAAGCTGTATCTTTAGCAGAAAGCGCGTTTGAAACAAAATAACTTATCTAAATCGTTTGTCAACTTAGTTCGTTAACCTTACTTATCGTTAGTCAAAATAATATTATTTAGAAAATTAATGTACTTTCGTGCATTGTATATGAAAAAACCGGGTCTGACCCTTTTTTCTCATAAAAACATGAATGAAGTTGGTGAAAGTTAAATATAACCCCTCATCTATAAACAAAAATCTATCGCCGATGTATGAAAGATCAACACTTCAAAACGGCTCGACACATAATTTTTTTAAGCATTTTTCTATCAACGGACCGATTACCTTTTCACTAAAATTTAATGAAAACCAAACTATTTATACATTCGGATGCACATGTTTGATTATAAGGTTCGATTCCGGTTAGGCACACAACTTTTCTACCCAAGATAATTTGGTTTCTGGTTCTGGGTGTGACGGCGTGTAATGTGAACAAGATGTGAATGATTCCAGCACCCACGACACTAAGTCTAGTCCTCTAACTTAGTGTGGGGCTGAGTTCACCGACGTAAGGTGGCAAGCTTATCGGTATTCTATCGCTTACATTTTGGAGTGTGTGCACAGGAATTACATGACTTAATTCCCCCATGCCCTTTTTACCATCTAACAACAAGACAAACTATTAAACGTCATCCATTTATGGTCGACATACCTCCAGTTCGCTCAAAGCGTTTTGCTGCTACATTTATCATCCGTACAGCAAAGGAGTGGAACTCATTGCCTGCGTCTTTGTTCCCCGAACGGTATAATCTGGGAGTCTTCAAGTCTCGAGTGAATAGGTATCTTCTAGGCAAGCATGTCACATCTTCGGCCGCATCATCGCTTTCCATCAGGTGAGATAGTGGTCAAATGCTTGCCTATTCAACATAAAAAAAAAAAAAAAAAGTTCGAAAGTAAAACTTAAATATCAATGCTAACATGTTTTACTAAGGCTATTTAAGTAAAATGGTCAAACGCCAGAGTTGAAATAAGTAAAAATATAGTAAACAAGATTAGTTTGGAGAGTTTTTTATTTATGTATGAAACTGTCGAAGTGATTTTAGAGTTCAAAGGCCAAAACATCTGTTATCCTGAAAGCAATTTTCCCGAGACGACTTCGGAATAAATTGCAATTGAAAATTAGCCCACCTTGTAAAAATATTTTTTTGAGTGCAGATAGACTCCTTGCTTAATAATTAAACGAAAGCGAAGCTTAAAAAAACTGACTTCACCGCTTTATCTTCGGAATCTGGACCAGATTTAACGTTTTAAACACGCATTATTGACAATAGCTCAAAAATTAGTGATCAGATCTTGACCAAATTTAAATGGGACCACATGGAAATTCAAATAAAAAAATAAACACCAAAATCGGCACACAAAGAAGGAAGTTATGAGGTAACTTTTGAAGACGGTTAAAAACGAGAACATCGTCAATGTAGTCCACAGAATACGCATTATTGAGGATAATTAAAAAACTACTACTCAGATCTTGATCAAATTTAAATGGGACCAATTGAAAAGCAAAATCTATCAAACAAAAAAAAACATAATCGGTTCACGTGGAACGAAATTATGAAACACAAAAAAAAATGCAGTCGACTTGAGTACCACCTCCTTTTTTGTGAAGTTGGTAGGAAAAAAAATGAAATACTTATATTTATATATTAAGTTTGATTTAAACTCTGGAGATATCTACCCGACAGTCTATATATCTACAACCCTGTGGAATTTTTGATTTAGGTCAGCGGTTCCTTGTTTGTTAATCAACAGGAGCACCACTGCAGGATCAAAATCTGCCTTTTGCGTTACGTCTGATTCTATTTCCGGGGAGGTACAAATGTTATAAGGAAGATAATGTTTATTTGTGGCAACAAGAAAAACAAAATAAAAACTGACAAATTGATGTGTTTTTATTCATTTTTACCATAAAACGTCCTTAACTCAGCATAATGCTGGTTTGAAAAACCAGCGCTGATCTTCCGTTGGGAACGGCATGATGCTGGGAGGAATGTTGGAAGATTCTTTTAACGTTCTTTACACTGTTTTTGAAGCAATCTTCATGATTATGTACGACCTGAAAAAGCGAATAATGAAAAGGTCATGACAATGTCTAATGAGATCTTTTAATTATTTTTGTTCATAAAAGAGGCCTAGAGAATAATATCTAATTCAAGCTCCCAATTATTTTTGTCATGTTCCCGGACGAAATCAACCCCTCTTAATGAGGGTGTATTAATTTTCAGAACAATGAAACGAAATGCGTTAGAATCACATTCCAGCAGATTTAATTGAGTGGAATATCGCGTGTTACTAGTGATACTATATCACTGTACCGAGGCGGCAATGGTACTGCCGTCTAGGCATTGCCTACAGAAAATTTAGATCGACGTAAACAAGCAAAATGCGATAATAAGTAATACTTATCTTGGTATTCTTTTTTGCTCTACTGAGATATTTGAAGCTCCGTGAAAAGTTTTATCTTTGATCTTTGGTCTTAAAAGACATCATCGTATTTTTCATAACATTGACTTTGTTTGTTTTGAATAAATTATATATGTTTCTATTGAGTAAAGCAGTACATAAAACTTTTTCTACATTAATCACTGGTATAAGTGGGCGTTACTTAATTAAATTTTAATTTTACCATTAACTTTTGATGATGTCACCTACCCAGCAATTCAAATTCGTAGGTATTAGTTTGATATATTAGACTGCATTCCGAAGCTTTCTTCAGGATGAGTGAGGAGCGCTCGGTGTTGATCTCTCCCTGCCGAGCGTAGTAAACGCCATGCTCGGCAGCGAGAGATCGTGCACATTACAATAACAGCGATTCATCTCTGGAATAGTCTACCCGCAAATATTCGTCAAGCTCCATCTATCGACACCTTTAAAGCAAAAGTTTACAAACATTACTTCGCATTACAAAATAATCTTCCAAATTGAGCAACAGAATCCAATATTTAGTTATATTCAATTAAAATTAAAATATTTAACAAATATGTTTATGTATATATATCTATATAGAAAATTTATGTATGTATATATGAGTACTATGAGTAGTTAAATGTATGTATAAATATGTATTTTTTTTTGGTATTTTTTGCTATCTTAAATTAGACTATTTTTTATATATTACTATATACAAATTAAAGTTTTAATTGTAAAATAAAAACAACTTTTTACCGAAGATGTGCACTACCATATCAAAATATCCTCGATACACCCAGGTTAACTGGAAGAAAATGCTTTGTAGCATTAAGTTCGCCTATGTACCTACAATACTGTTTGTGCAATAAAGAATTTTCTATCTATCCATCTATCTATCGTGGCAGGCGGTGGTCTCCTTCTGCGAAGCGGTGATGGCGCAGAAGGAGGCCGCGGAGCGGGCCAGAGAGGTCGACCCTCAGTCTGACCTGATCCGGCGTAGACGTACGGGAGGGAGAAGGAGGCAGTTCGCCCGCCTCCTCTCTCCTCCTCTGTAGTGGGACCACTGGTGGAGAGCCAGGAGGCTCACCACCGGCTTGCACGGCCCCACACGTCTGGGGGGTGGCCTTGGTGAGTAAGGTCACCCCTACTTGGGCGCAGTGGCCCGGTTTTGCACCCGGGCCTACCGCCAGGGCAAGATAGTGACTGCTAACGCGACCCTATCTTGCCCCACCTCGGCGAGGGACTGCTCACGGGGGGGTTTTTAGTGGGTTCGAGCCCCACTTACCCCTTTCCTTCACCCCTGGGAAGGAAGGGAAGTGCAAGGCATTTTCCCCCCCACAAAAAAAAAAAAAAAAGGAGCGCTCGGTGTCGCGTCCCACCTAACGCGAAAAACATAACTCTTCCTCGGGAGTCCGATAAAAATTGTATAAAACTATTTATAACGTATCTTTTTCTTTGCAAATCAATGTTTAAATATCACTTATAAGATTCTCGGTTAATATGTACCAAGTGCTACATTTAGTTCGTTTTCTGTACTCATATTTTATTTACATTTTTTCTTTGTTTCTCTAGAAATCTACAGATGCACCTTATTCCCATAGCACCACTAATTCATTACAAGCTGAGCTCAGTAAATACAGACTGAGAGGTTCAAAATGAATGGAGCCCCGTGGAATCTATATCCCTTGTTCATTTCCTAAGGGCTGAGTGCGGGATGAAAAAATCCCTAATAACGGATGGGTGGCGGTCTTATTGATGGCGGGACTTATTATTTGGTTAGGTTCTTATCGGTAACTTATTACTTTTATTTGGTGAGTCGATATATTAAGTCTTGAATATTGGATACTAAATTGGTAGGTAATATATGGTTATAAATCTTATTTTTTTTTGGTACATTAATATAAAATACTTACACAAATATTAATCTTATATAATTATAAAATTCTCGTGTCACAATGTTAGTTACCTTACTCCTCCGAAACGGCTTTACTGATTTTTACCAAATTTTATATGCATATTCAGTAGGTCTGAGAATCGGCTACCATCTATTTTTCATACGCCTAAATGATAAGGGTTGTTCACCCTTAGAATTTTTTTTTAAATTTTTGGACAAAATTTTTTGTTTTTATTTTATTATGATTCAGAATTGAAAAATACACACAACCCTTAATTTTCACTCTTCTACAATCAACCCTTATTTTTTTATGGAACTAAAAAAATATTTCCTAGAAATAATGTATATGGCAAAACAACGTTTGCCATATACATCAGGTCAGCTAGTCACTAAATAAGTATTAATCCTGATAAGGTTGTAAGGTTTGAAGCAGAATGCAACAAATGCCTGCCCGCCCCTGAGTTAGTGTTTAAATAAGGGTGCGAATGTTATTATTATTATAAAGTTGATTGCATGTAAGAGATTGTTTTATGTGATAAGGCCCATTGTACACAAAATATTGTTCTTATTTTTTATGATATTAACAAGTTACTATCTTATTGGTATTCAATAAAGAAGTATTGAATTGTATTATCGTGGGGTCTAACTAACATAAGCACCCTTATTTAAACTTTTCATCATCGCGGCGTGCGACAGGGGTTCGACACATGTTTTACCTCCACACGAGGCATCCTCAGGAGCTGTTGACTCACTAAATTCAAGAACTAGAGTAATTAATAAATTAATTGAGTTATGGATTTCAAAAAAGTACCTACGCATAATTCAATTAATACTTTTTTGACACTGAAAAATGGTAGAATAAATCTTAAGATGATTTTCAATTACAAATTCAATGATACCATTTTGTAATATGGCGTCCGTTTATCGCCATATTTAATTTCGATTACTGTCATATATTTAGTTACTTTCGCAAGATAAAGCTAAATCGATTGGTCTAAATAGAATCAAAATCAGCTTACGCGTTTGTTCTCTAGAACGCCACAAAATAACAAACATACATACATAGACTGATAAAGACATTACTCTCCATTTGCGCCACGCAGTCGGCCTATACAAATACAATACAATACAAAAACTCTTTATTAACACCAAAAGATATATACAACTTACAGAGAAACTTATAAAGATAGGTACAATGGGCGGTCTTATCGCTAAGAGCGATCTCTTCCAGACAACCTTTGGATGGAAATATAAACGAAAATACAATGTAGGGATGGTGGTGCGATACAATGAATCTAATAGATTTAAAAATAATAGAAATACATTGTTTAAACTGCATAAACAATACATACCAATAATAATATCAGAATATACTTACATAAAATAAATAAATATTTACATATAAGTACCTATAATACATTTTATTTAACATATATAATTCACACACATAGATTAGACAAATTAAAGTTTTTGACTTGATTTTTAAATTACTTAGAATAGCATAATTTAGAAGTTTAAAAAAAGTTAAGAATGCCTCTAAAACCACACTTTTAAATAAAACGTTTTCGATTTTGTTTTAGACCAATAATGACATATTATTTCAAAGATGTGCGTCCTAAAGCAATGCCCAGTCGTAAAATTGTGTTCAACACAAAGCATTAGTCTTTCCTCATTAGATTAGTATCGTATTCAATATTCTGTTCTCTAATCATTCATCAGGCAGTATCTATAAATCTTTTAATAGCATTTCTTCGATCTATAACTCAGAGCAATTGCTAAGGCTCAATGTTAATGCCTAATGAGATATTGAGGACCTAAGCGAGACGGATGGCAGGCCTCCCCCCTCCCTTATCTAGGGGTCATTGTTAACAAGGAGATTGGAAACATTTCTCTGGCAGTCGGATATAGTTAGTTTTAACTTAAAAAAAAAAAGACGTGTGGCACTCGGGGACTGCCGCGGTAAAGCTATTGCATAGCATTTTTTTTATCAAGTTATGCAATTATAATTATTTATTTATTTTATTTATGCAGTATTTTTTTTCCTGCCACCTAGAGGCGAGTTGCTGAACTAAAGAGACAAGCGTGATATTTCAAAAAAGTCATTAAAAGTTCTGCTATTCATCGATAGATGGCAAAACTAAAAAGTATCACCGCTGTGCCGGTCGGAGTGGGGGGTGTTAGGTTATTTTCGTTACGGAATTTCTGGATTCGGTCTCCACGCTCAAGGCCCGCGATAGAAGCTATGCAAAAGCTTAAAAATAGACAGGTTGTGATTCGAGGTTGTCCTCTCAACTCAATCAGTTATATCATTTTGATACAGATAATCTATCTATATCAACGTTAGGTTTTTATTTTATCGTTTTCGCCTTCTAAGCAGTTTTCTTCCCAAGGGAATTTTGTAACACCTAACCCTATTTGCCATAAAAGACTTAGTTAAGTATATGTTTTGTTTAATCTTAACTTGCTTATTTTGCCTGTCTCTAGTATTAAAACTATGTATACCACTTCTTAGTTATATACAGTCTTAGTTTATATACAGTTCTCGATAGATACTGTTCGCAGTAAGTTAATTTTATTATCACCTTTCTTGATATTAGTCAGTGAAGTTATAATAATAACATAATATTTTCATCAACTATTTTGTTTAAAAACATTGTATAAAACTATTTTGGTATTAAAATTGCAATGAACACAATTCTAAAACTTAATGATCAATATTAAATCAACCGTTCAACTTCCACGGACGTTATTCGAAGCCTTTTACAGTCCAGAGGCATGTGATCCGCACTTACATCTAATCTATGAGTCACATATGGCGGTAGGGTCACCGATCCCATTCTTCCCTTCCTTATTTTTATATCAAAAAAGAAAATTTGCAAGGGTAGTGATATCGGAGAAAAACGAATCAAAAATGTGGGAATACCTTCACCTATTTTACTTCGCACTGGTGACCTCAATCGCCAATGTCGCCCTAAGATGGGCAAGGGACCAAACCACGGCCCTGTATTTGCGTATGTGAACTGCCTACGCAAACTTATAGGGACAGTTCTGAAAATTGTTTCGGTAACGAATTTCATTCCGAAGGCTTTCGTCATCCATCACGTCGTGGCTGAGAGTGCTTCCATAAGCCGAAATCCGTGATGAATAAATAATATATTCTTGCATAACAACGTTGAGGATATAGAAAATCGAGAAAACGCTTGCTTACCAAGAAATTTGTTTGATTTTTGGAAAAGTTTCCAGTGTTGAGAAAGTCCTACATTGTGATCTAAGTTAAAAAATGTCCCAATAATATAATTATGCAGGATTACAACTTAACTTTTTTTATGCTGGGATTAATTTTATCAATTTCATATATTTTTTTAATTCTTTATCGCACAATAATAATAACTCACTGCTCGCGTCTTTGTTCCCCTAACAGTATAATCTAAAGTAGTGCCACTAGAACCATAGATGGTACTATTGATATAATGTAGTGTCACTAGTACTATTGATGATACTATAAGTAGTGTTACTAGTTTCCGCCGTCTTTGTTCCCTGAACGGTATAATCTGGGAGTCTTCAAGTCAAGAGTGAATAGGTATCTTCTAGGCAAGCGTGCTACATCTTCGGCCGCATCATCACTTTCCATCAGGTGAGATAGTGGTCAAACGCTTGCCTATCGAGTATAAAAAAAAAAAAAAAGTTCCATTGGTGGCACTAGAGATATGAAGTAGTTTTTTCTTAATGCTAAAATGGGCAAGCATGCGACCGAAGATGGAACATGCTTGTACTAGTGTCACTAGTACCATCAATGTTACTAGAAAAATAAAGGTTAATCTGAGACCCTTCAAGTCAAGAGTAAATAGATATCTTCTAGGCAAGCATGCTACATTTTCGGGCCGCATCATCACTTTCCATCAAGTGAGATAGTGGTCAAACGCTTGCCTATCGAGCGTACAAATAATAATAATAGTTTAAAAAATGAGAACTAGCTTAGCATTACGTGCATTATCTGCCAATCATGTATTTGTGGAAATGAAATGATATGAAGCGTGCATCAATAACAACCAAAAACCTCTCATAAATTACCCTATTTATAATATAATGTAAAGTTTAGCAATAAAAGTGTTAAAAATGATAACCTCCAGAGATACTCGACAATGGCATAGCAACATCAAAGAACAGACAGAATAAATAACGCGACGAATGAAAAAGCTTTATTTACAACGTTTATTTTAAAAGCTGTACAAAAACGGCCCAGCTTGTAAAAATAGACTATTGTTGCTTCAGGAAATATTACAAACCCTGCTTATCTATGTTTTGCAGAAAAAAGGAAAATGTGCGTTGTATTGTGTATGATGTTGCGATCGTTTTTTGTAAAATTTGTGTCTTCAGCGTAATAGGCATAATTTTATTATGAGTTAAACTTTTGTATATATTTTAATGAGTTTCTTACAACGTCTTTCAAAGAAATTATGAGACATTTCAGGAATCCCGCTCTGGATGTTTTATAATTGGCAGTATTTTTTTACCTAACTAAACTCTTGTTTATTTCTCTATCGACTTCACAAAAAAGGGCTACCTAATTCGACTGTATTTTTGTTTCCTCATAACTTCTTTCCACGTAAACCAATTATGATATTTTTTTGCTTGTAATCTGTTGCTTTTCCTTTGGTCTCATTTAAAATTAATCAAGATCTGATGAGTAGTTTTATAGTTATCGTCAATAAAAAGGCATAAAAAAAATCAAATGTATTAAACATACGCATATGTTTAATACATTTGATTTTTTTATGCCTGATAGGCAAGCACTTGAACACAAGCTCACCTGATGGAAAGTGATGATGCGGCCGAAGATGTAGCATGCTTGCCTAGAAGATACCTATTCACTCTTGACTTGAAGACTCCCAAATTATAACGCTCGGGGAACTAAGACGAGGGCAATGAGTTCCACTGCTTCGCAGTACGGATGATAAACGTAGAAGCGAAACGCTTCGAGCGAACTGGAGGTATGTCAAACAAGTTTCTGAAGATAAACCATTGAAGTCAGTTTTTTAAGCTTTGCTTACGTTTAATAACCAAATATTCCACTACACTAATACTTCCATTAAATATTAGCCATGTTTCGTTGTTTCTACCGTAAAATAAAATGTAACCAATGTGTTATTATATCTTATATCTACAAAAATATAGATATAAGATATGCTACATTCTAAATGTACATAGTCATTGCAGCAAATAGATATTTACAAATATAGGTATTTACATACTTACGGATACTTTTATATACTTACACACATATTTTTACATTTATAACTAGTGGCTCTGTGAGCTGAAGACCTCGCGTATCTATCAATATGGCTGCCATATGATATTTTACGTTTTCAGACCCCACATCTCCGCCATTTTGAAAAAAAAATCTAAATCTGATTCGACCTAAAAATTCTATATCAATATCGATCTTGCTCAAAAAATTTCATGAGAATCGGTTAAGAAATGCGACTTTTAGAGAAGAACAACCGGAAATCCGGACATACGAAAGCAATTTTGCCCAAGCTGAAACGAAAAGCTTCGATCGCGTTTCTCACTCGTTCGATCAATAATATTAGTGCAATATGATAGATTTGTCTAAAAAGGTGTAAACATATGGTGACATTATAATACGTCGGTTCTATTGTACCTGCACCACATTGAAGCCATTCAGAATTATTTCCATTTCATCTATTGTGTTTACTACTTCAAAGCTCGGAGAAATAACAAAAACCAATAATATTCCTCGTATTGAATTGTAAATTCTGTGCACACTCGATACTTTATATTCTTTTAACGAAGATGTAATATGCTTGCTGAGCACTGCATCCCACTGTCTAGATTCACCCTAGACTTGAAGACGCCCAGATTATACCGTTCAGGGAACAAAGAATTGGTAGTAGAGTCATTCACTTTCATGAGTTCTTCTTTCATGTCCATGTCAAAAACATAAACGCGTTCACACTCACAGCCCCACACTAAGTTCGATGTCTTGTGTCGTGGGTGCCGGAAACATTCACATCACAGACATAATCACAACCAGAATCAGAAGCACAAATCTTCCTTTGGGAGAAATTTGTGTTTCCGCCGGGAATTGAACCCGATATCCTTGCTTAGAAGGCGAACGTTCCACCAACTAAGCCAAAGGGCAGTTCGATTGATTTGAATTAGAATTTGAAAAGACGCATCATCTAAAACACTCGGTGCCTTTTCTTTATCGATCAAGTCTGACCCATGCCTTTAACAAATAATACTTTTGGGCTATCAGTAATTGGGCGGATCAGTAACCACTCATTTTGATCACCCATTACAAAAGGTATCAAGCGTGAGGCAGCCCGAGCATTCGCCTTTTTCCAAACAATGGACTTTGCCAAAGATCTTAGCAGCTCCTTGTTTGGGTTTCACATAAAGGATCTCATTTCTATTCAGGCGTGATCGAAGTGATTCATGCGTAGAAATTGAGTTACTATTTTGTGGTTAATATCGTATTAGGGGATGTTTAATGGGGCGATACGTTTTCTTGGTGTGGGTGGCTGTTTAGATTCGGGTCTCTCAGGTTATGAGGTGATATATAAATGTTTATTCTAGCCACGAACATAGGAAATTGAGGCATTCTTTCATAACAAAGGTGGTTATAACTATTTTACTTCAAACGAATAATATCTCTTCTTGGCAAACGTGCTCCTACATCGACCGCGTCGTCACGGACCATCAAGAGAGATAGTACTTAGTTAAATATTTGCATAATTATCCTAAATAAAAGAAAAATCAAATGGCAAAATAAAAAATTTGAATATACCCCCGAAGCTCTATCTGGAAAATCGGTGCAGCCGTTTTCATACACAAATACAAAAAGCAATATTCAGTCAAACATCCTCTTCATTATTTTAGATGTCTTTTAAAAACTTAAGTACTCTATTTACCGTATTAAATTTATCTCGTCTTTTGTTCTAGAGACTTTCATATTTTTCACTTTAGTGTATCTAGGAAAACATTTAAAAGATGTCATATTTAATGTCTCTTTATATTATTATTCATTTATTTTATATATTTATGTATTAAATTAGTCTATGTAATATATTACTTGTTTATGTATATTTATATTGTATTTATGCCAAAGTTTAAGTAATGATGTCTTTTAAGTTAGTTAGGTATTTCATATACTAATTTATTATACCTCGTCTATTACATTCTATAGTTCTCTCCATCCGAAGGTTGCTTGGTAGAGTTACTTTAGAATAGAATAGAAAATTCTTTATTGTACACCAAATACAGTTAGTTACAGGGGTTATCTTAAAAAAACTAAATTACAATGGGCGAACTTATCGCTAAAAGCGATCTCTTCCAGTCAACTTTTGGATGGAGAGAGGGATATTTTTATATAATGAGGTCGGTGGTGTAAAAACATAATAATAGACATAAATACAACTTACTTAGATGCCTATCTATATTCATTAATAGATACTTAAATAAACATAAACGCTGTCACACTCACAGCCCCACACTAAGTCCGATGACTTTTGTCGTGGGTGCCGGAAACATTCATATCACACACACAATCACAACCAGAACCAGAAACACAAATTTTCCTTGGGGAGAAAACTTCTGTTTCAGTCGGAAATCTAACCCGATACCCCCTGCTTAGAAGCCAACCAAGCCAATGAGCATTTTATACATATAAACTTACATAAACAATATTTTATATAAACCTACGTAAATATACTTATATATAATATACTTTACGTATTATACAAGCTTATTTGTTACCTTGCTTGCTTGTTTTATCTCAAGATCAATAAAGTATTATCTATCTATCTATCTACCTTTCTACTTATGGGAATTTGTCGACTAAACAGCTCTCTGTTCAGGCAACGTTAATTACTTGTGCTGAGCTCATTCCTTTGTTTCCACATTAACTCATACATATTGCTGTAATGATTACATTTTCAGATTCTGAGTAACTATGTTAATTATTATCTCAAAGATGTTGATCTAGACTTCTATAGCTGTGCTTGAACGATATTGCCGAGTATAGAATATGTTGTTAGTACCTGTTTAAGGAATCTATAGCATGGCTACTGCTAGCCTTTGGCGGAAAATCTTCCGTTCAGATATAGCAAAGTGATATTCTTAATCATCATGTTCAAACGTTATGAACCCTTTTTCAATGACGACCTAGATGCGGTGGGCAAATCTCTGTCTTCTGCACTTTGAGCCCTGGATTCGATTCCTAGAAGGAGCGCCTTTACCTCCCCAAGGGACATCTACTTGGCGTTCTGGATGTGATTGGGTGTGATATGTAAATGTTTCCAGCAGCCACAATACAAGTCTGTGAACTTAGTGTGGGGCTATGAGTACGAATGTTTTAATGGCAGTTGCAAGTCAAATAACGTTTTTGTAAATAGTAATTAATTAATTACAAATTATATAAGATTTCTAATGAAAAAGGAATGTCAACAAAACACTCTTATCAATACTGCCGTCATAAGGAAAAAAGACGTAACTGAAATTTTTGCCAAAATTGAGTTATATGCATTATAAATTTATTTGCTATCCTACTAATATTATAAATCCCAAAGTTTGTGTGTAATTGTGAGGGATCTTCGCGCTTTAACGGCTGAACAGATTTGGATGAAATATGCAATGTACATAGATTACCGAAGCCAAAGACGAAGACCGAAGCCGCGGGGCGTGGCTAGTTTAGTATATGTTATGACTTGTAGCAGATGCGTAAAAATGAAAAGTAAAATTTAGTAGGTTGCGTTTGAATATTTTATAATCGAATACCTTTAAACGAGCAATTCTTATATATATATATATATATGTGTGTAATCTGGATCTCGGAATCGGCTCCAACGATTTTCATGAAAGTTACGGATTAGGGGTTTTTCGGCCCAAGGAATCGATTTATCAACGTTTCAGGTCCGAGAAACGCTCGGTTCCCAAACTGCATTTGAAAAACCGGGTTTAAGAAACTATCAGCGCCATCTATAACGCCATGACCGATGTAAAAAACTGTTTCTACTCGACACTAGATGGAGCTTTCTGAGGCTACAAATTCAAATACATTCTACCAAAAACAAAAAACCGAGCTAATCTCGGTCATCCGGATATTAAGAAAATAATAGAAGATGCGTCTATTTTTCTGATTTCGATAATGTAATATATAACTTAATTTTGACAATAATGCAGTTACTGTTTTTTTCATTATATGAAGGCAAAATAAGGATTTATAATAATTTGAAGCGAAAAGCAATACTCCTCTCAGCTATCCCGCATTGAAATTGCATCCCATTATTCTAGTTTCTACCTTTAATATTGTTGTTAGAATTTCAAACACAATCTCAATTGCGTTTCAACAAAGTTCGAAGCAATATAAAAGCAGCTCGTCGTGTAATAGAACCTATAGTTGCAAAGTAATGCATAGATAACCTACAACTTCTCTGGCTTATAATGAAACTAGTTGAATTGTTTTACCCGCGAAAGTCCCAAACCGGGGATAAAAAAGTAGCCTGTGTGTTAATCCAGGGTGTCGGCTACCTCCATACCAAATTCCATTTTTTTTTTAACTGTGATAGGCAAACATTTGACCACTATCTCACTTGATGTTAAGTGACGATGCGGTCGACGATGAAGCACGCTTGCCTAGAAAATACCTATTCACTCTCGACTTGAAGACTCCAAGATTGTACTTATCTGGGAACACAGACTCTGGCAAGGAGATCCACTCCTTTGCAGTGCGCATCATGAAAGTGGAAGCAAAACGCTTCGTGCGCGTTTGAGGAATATCCACCATCCACCATCCATCCATTAAAATTGCTCTAGCCGTGTGAGTGTGAAAAAGTAACAAACAAACAAACACAGTCACAAACATTCGCCTTTATAATATTAGTGTTTTGTGATGTCACATCTAGTGTTTCTTTTAAAGTATAACTGGACATATGAAGAATATGTTTTAAATATTAGGGTATTATACATTGATGTTTTAAAAGTATATACGGCATAAAACACATAAAAATTACTTACTTTATTGTCGACTAGTTATAAATTCACTCCTAATTTATTCTAGGTAGTAATTATTTTTTTCTAGGCTAGCGATTGACTACAATCTCATTTCTTGGTACATGACGATGTAGTTGAATGTGATAAATAAGACTAGCCTTGAATATCAGTGTTCTTTATCCAAGAATGGAAAACTTTTGACCATCTTACCTGATGACAAGTGACGATGTCGTCAATGAAGCACGTTTGCCTTATATGACGCGTATACATAAACATAGATGCATAGTACTAAGTTTTGATGATTTGTGTTGTGGGTGCTTGTGTTTCCACCGGGACTCGAACCCGATACCCGTTGCTAACGGGCAGACCATGGCATGACTTTTAGGAATAGCGCCATCAATTTTATGATCAAGTTCTTTAAAATAACATAATTATATAATTATCGTAATAATAGTGTCGATCACTTATCCTATGAATGTGTAACTGTAACATTTGAAAAAATATTTGTTAGATATATTTTGCATTTTATGTTAAATTCATTTAAACCGTAAATAAGTACTAACAGTTATAAAACATAGTATGTAATCCACTACTTAGCGAAAATGTTTATTTAACATTTCTCACTTTTCGAGAATCTTACGAAAAAACCTTAAAATATAAGTACGGTTTTTATGAATTACTCCCATTCTACTAAAACATTAAGTTCGATTGACACACACACTTAATTCGATGACTCGTGTCGTGCTTGCCGGAAGCATTCCCATCACACACACAATCACAACCGGTACCAGATGCTATGCGTCAGATTGTCCTGACCTGAAATTGAATTCCGATGCAACTATAGCAGCTGTCTAAAACCCCGCCTGTGATCACTGAGCTAATATTACTACATATAGCCCAATGCCGTGATATCGCAGATGCATTAAACCAAAATGACATATAAAAGCCGTGGCCGGATCCGCTACGGCTAAATGTAGATGGAGCCTAATTATACGGCCGAACAAGCTTCAAACGCGACTACGCTGAAATTAACTGCTTTAGTAAGCAGGGTATAGTTTTGATTTGAAAACAAATTACAAGAACACCTATATCAATAACCACAATCATTTGTGGTTTTTGATATAGGTGTTTTTGACATTTTTTTCTGATGTCTATTACTCAATTTTGTCAAATATGGCATTATACATTGTCTCCTTATGACGGCAGAACAAAATATACAAAGCGCCCGAGGCGCGTGTACAGGGCGCGCAAATCGGGCGCGCGGCGGGGGCGCGCCCTTTACACGCGACCTGTACGCGCGCCTTGGGTGATTTGTTTATCAAGTCCCTTTAAGTCTCAATAAAACAACGAAAAGCGCCTTGAATAAGCGCCACCTGAAAGGCAATCTTCGTGTTCAAAATTACAAAAACGAGACATTACTTATTTGTGAATTCTCAGCGCCTTCCTGATTGATTTCGGATAAACACCCCTCGATATTAAAGAACCACTCAACAGGAGAGGGAATTGCTTCTCATTCATTGACAGTATAAGTGAAGCCTCCATGCTCGCACTCAGCTGTTATATTTTCAATAAAATTATTTTATGAATGAAGGCATCCAAATTATTCTGCTCGGTCATAACTATTTGTTTTGACTCGTGTATTTAGTAAACATATGAATTCGTTTTGATTTGTAAAAGATAATAAACACTTGAAATAAATATAACCAACATTAAAAAAATATAAAAATAGTAATTGCCTTTTTGTTTTCTTTTTGATGTCGGTGAATGTGAATGAAAACTTCGTTCACTTGGATGTAATTTTTTCTCCAGTTGTTTTGATTTAAAAACCAAACCACTGAACTGACTTTGATGAAATATCTACGGGACCAATCTAAACGTATATCTTTTAAATAACATAAACATAACATAACATAAACGCTTTCACACTCACAGCCCCACACTAAGTTCGATGACTTGTGTCGTGGGTGCCGGAAGCATTCACATCACACACACAATCACAACCATAATAAAACATATTGTTTTTGCTTAAATGACGGAATTGGTTTATAAATGACAGAGTTCTAGGGTTATGTCGACCGACCGAAATTAGACCGCGTGGTAGAGTCGCCACTTTTATAAAAACATAATAAAGAAAACAACTGAATTGAGAATCTAGAACCTAGAGAAACCTATTTTAGAAGTCTGTTAAAGTTCAATTGATAGCGCATCAGGCTAATTTCTCTCGCTCAAAATTTGCCTGCGGGTAAAAAGGACGAGGACGTTGATCAACCAGGTTGACCGCGCTACGAGTGATTAATATTATTAAAGATACATCTTTGCTATAGATATCTATATTTTTTATCTATATTTTTATATAAAAAAAAACGATTCACTTGCCTTCGCAGAGGCACGCACAAAAATCTGAACATTTCATTTATCCTAAAGAGATTTACGATTGTGAAGCCTACATGCGTGAATCGTACGTCATGTTTTTGTCGGTTTGTTTTTGTTGCGGCAACATTATCTTAATAGACACTATTCGTTTTATTAGCTGACAAATAAGGGTCGCTTTTGTCTAGCTCCGAATCCCATTGGAGTTTTTAGAAGGCCCTGTAAATACCACAGAAACTACTTTGTGTGACATTACTCACTCCCCTCTAATTCAAATCTCTGTAGAGAACAAACTACGCATTCTGTGATAAATTACTCAAAGAAGTTTAGTATCATTTGCAGTGATGTATCTCAGCTCATGGCGTATTCAGGAACGAAAAGTCGTTTATCTTCGAGTTTAAACTTTGGATTTCTAGATGATACTATATCTGAACTTGTAAGATTTATTCTTTCTGTTAAGATGTAACGAAGCGCGTGAACTATGCACCGACGTATAGTCTATATCTACCTACCTATCTATATGTATGCATTAGAGTGAAACAAGTGATCTACTCGTAACGGCGCCGCTTAGTTATTGCTGGATGTGCTCTGTGCATTTTCATTAAATAAACTGTTAAATAGTGACCAAAACTGTTGTTATTATTCACGGCCCAACACTTTCGGTAAGATATATAGAGTTATAAGATATATATTATAGAGTTTGAAGTTAATACTAGTGTAAATTATTCGTAATAATTTTTAGCCAAGAAGTTATTCAACCGAGTGTCATTTTCACTTTAACAAATAAATGCTTTCACTCTTTCAGCCTTACATTGAGTTCGATGACTTGTGTCTTGGGTGCAGGAAACATTCACATCACACACACAATCACACCCACAATCATTAACAAATTTTCCTTGGAGATAAAACTTGTGTTCCCTTCTGGTATCAGATCCGCAAACAACTTCCTAAGACAGCAGGCTGTTGGGAAAGAGACTGCCTCAGTTTCTTCTCTGCTCCGTTCTTTACTTTTTGGCCTCCTGTTCTTTGATTTAGGATTGTTGGATATTTTTGTATCTATTGTGTATTATAATTATCGTATATCTGGTCACATTGGTGGTCATATTACTTGGGCCAAGCGAAAAATGCATTATTACGTAAGCATGAATATTTCGTTAAAGACTTTTTCAACTGTCAAAGACTTCCACATTACTAAAGTAATTACTTAAGGATTTGTACAGTGCAAATGTTTATTTATGAGCTCCCATATTTCGATGCTGGAGTTGGATGGATATTGAGCCTTCCCGCGATCGTGGTACAAACAACTGCATCGAAATATTGGGAGCCCCATATATAAAATCCCATAAGTAATAACTTTAGTGATTTTGTGAAAGATTCTACGCACGAGTAATTCATATTTGACAATAAATTAATTTAACTTGTATCCCCTAGAGTCTAGTCTCCCCTAGATGAAAGAACTCAAAGTAAAATAGAAAGAAATAGAAAAAAAGAAGGGAAAAATGGAGCAGCAAGAGCTCAACTCTTGAAAAATATTGCGCATTAGTTCAAACGGCGTTCCTCGCAATTGTCTCTCAAAGTTTAATTATGACAGAAATGTTTTAAAAAAGGCTCTGTTTCTACACTGGAGTCTACAAAGACGGTATCTTGTAACAGGACTCTTCAGCTTGTTACAGCGTTGAGTAATTCGCCCATTTGTTGTAGATGTCGCTTGGTCTACTTACTTTCTTATTATGTACCTAGTATCTAACAAAGCGTCTTTGATATATGAGTAGTTATATCAAGTTTTGTTTTACCTACAATAAATTGATTTTTTCTATGCCCAATAAGCAAGCTTTTGGCCACAATCTCACCTGATGGAAAGTGACGATGCGGCCGAAGATGTATCAAGCTTGTCTAGAAGGTGCGTATTCAATTTGGACTTATGACAGATTATACCGTTCGGGAAACAAAGACGAGGGCAATGAGTTCCACTCTTTCGCAGTAAGGATGATAAACGTATAAGCGAAACACTTCGAGCGAACTGGAGATATGTCCACCATATATGGATGACAGATTTTTTTAAACTTTCGCGAATTTCAATCATCCTACTAATATTATAAATCCGAAAGTTTGTGTGTAAGTATGTTTGTTCCCTCTTCACGCTTTAATGGCTAAACGGATTTGGATGAAATTTGGAATGTACATAGATTATACATAGGAATAACACACAGGCTACTTTTTAACTTGATAATAGCGGGCGAAGCCGCGGGGCACGGCTAGTGTTTATATATAATGCTGTTAAAAATGCTATAAATGCTATTAAATAATGCTATTTTGAAAATAAAAGCGCGAAAAGACTCGGTTTTCTCATATAAACATGATATATGGACGACGTTTGACAGTTTGTCTTGTTGGATGGTAAAACGGAGAAGGTGTGATTCCTGCGCACACTCTCCAAAATGTAAACGATAGAATACCGAAATCGCTCGGCAGATCGGCTCGCGACCTTACCTTACCTTTTCCTTATGTATATCAACTGATTAATGTCCGTTCAATATTTTTCTATTATCATGTCTGGGTGCATCAGTGCCATGGTTTATTTTCTTTTATTTATGTATGTTTGATAATCTAGCGTTTGAGTACTTGATTTCATCACGATGTAACCGGAAGTTCAAGCCCGTCGGCTTGAACTTCCGGTGAGGGTTACATCGTTACATAAGATTCGATTGGAAGCGGGGCTTTATACGATGGTGCCATCACGGCCACTAAAGTAAAGTTTATTTAAAGTAATTAGCTCCAAGCATCGAAGGTTGTCTGGAAAAAAACGCTTTAAGCGATAAGACCGCCCATTATACTAGCCTAGGTTATTTTCATATTTTTTTTTATGAAATGGTGTACAATAAAGGGTTCATCTAGATAGATGATAGATGAATAGAGCTAGCTCTAGGGAAAACTTACTGCAGCCTCTTAGTTTGTAGTTTGAAAACAAACTTTGACATAGTTTTCCACGTATTTGCACTATGTGCATGATAAATGTGGATAAAACTTCGTGCGAATCGCTGGTACATTCAACAAAAATGGATGCTGCCGGGCAGTTCCAATAATGGAATTAAAACTGTGTCAGTCTGAAGCACGCTTTCCGGAATATATAGATAGATAGAGAAGATATAGACGAGTTATTAGATGAATTTAGTTTAGACTTAGGGACTTGATACACAAAAGCACCCAAGGCGCGCGCCCTATACGCGATATATATTTTGTTCTACCGTCATAAGAAAAAAAGACGTATCTGACATTTTTGCCAAAATTTACTTACATGCATAAGAAATGTCTTTACTATTTAGTACATGTTTTGAATTGTAGCAGATGCGTCTAAATTTAAAAGTAAGATTAAGTAGGTTGCGTTTGAATATTTAAAAATAAAGAAGACTAGAAGATAGGTCTATTTTTCCTGATTTCGATGATGTGTATAACTCAATTTTTATATAAATGTAGATATAACGTCTTTTCTCCTTATGACGGCAGTACACAAAACGGCAGCGCGGGGGAAGCGCTGCAAGTAACAAGCGCGCTCCTATGAAAACAACCGATGTATTTATCATTTTTGCTTTGACCAAAGAGAAAAAAATATATAGCTCAAGATGATACATGCCTTGTCTTAATTAAAGAAAAGGAATGCAAAATTCTTAATGCAAATTTCTTTTCATCCATAAAGTTTTTTTATAGTAACATTATTCTAGTAGGTAGAGTTGGTATCAAATTATATCCATGGCTAAGACAAATATACGTCTAAATAGATCCCCAATTAACATCACAAGCGTCTGTAGATGACAGATATGAAAATACAAAGATTTATAGGCAGTGAAAGGGAAAGTTTTCCCTCCTCCGGGGATATCATTGTACGGATCTAATCATAATATTTGTAGACACGCGATACAGGAAAAGTCCAATGGCACTAATTTATCTGTGACACGTCACAAAACAAATAAATATCGATAGTATATGTTACGAGGAAAGCTCTCCACTTCAAGATATCTCGTTCGAGAATCACAAATATTTTTATACCTATACACATATCTATAACTTTCTACGTATGGAGGAAATGCTATTCTCGGGATATGCAATTTAGCGGGAAGATATTGTGCAGATATCACGTATACATAAAGGATCCGTGTACACTTGCATTGAGGTATATTATGATTATCGGATAAAGCAATTTGAGCCCAAACGGAGTGATATATGTATATAGTAGGTCAGTATTTCTAACAGCAAAAATTTAAGGTATAAAAGTAAGAAACGGTTTAAACAAACATCTATGATGTAAAAAATTGGTAGGACTTTAAGAGGCCTGCGGAGGTTGATTTGCCCATACAATCGTAATACCGAAATTATTTATAATTCAAGCATATTACCACCATACTGTGCTGTTATTCAGATTAAAAACGTTTTAATCTAGGTTCCTGGATAGTTTTTATTCCAAAATAATTACCTAAACCGAAATATAAACCAATTGATTTTCACACATTATTACGACGTAAATGTCGCATCTTTAACTTATTCGTTTTGTATTAAAAACTAACACATTTCTTTTGTCATTACAACAGGAACATAGATTAACATTTCAAGGTACTATTAATGCAAAAAACAATGGCTAAACATTACATTTTCATTCATAATTTTTGGTATTACGGCACCTATCATGATTTGTTCGGTCGGAAGTGCTATCGCATCAAGCATGGGCACAGTTTGCCAGTTAGACAGAGACAGCCTATAGATCGTTTCACAGACTACCCCGGCCTCTTAAGTTCAATATTTTTAGACCTATTTTGTCCCGGCGCCTATCTCAAAAACAGCTTCATATTTAAAACTGAAACTTGCATATAATATCCATTATATCCTCTTATTAAGTTTAATTTAATTCAATTAAGTTTATTAAACAACAAATACATATATTAAAAAATTATAATAAAGAAAAAAGTTATACGCTTTTACCTGATTAAGAAATATATAGGCGCGAGATCTCGGTTCGTGGGAACGACTAGCAGAATAGGTAAATTCTCAAACACTTTAAGTTCGTCAAAACTGGGTTTGGATGGGTAGGTACTGCAGATATTTGCGCCCAAATAACTAGTAAAAGGCATCTTTTTGTAGGAGATAGTGTTTATAGCGCTATAACTCGACCATAAAAGGCTGAGAGAGGTTTCGCTCTCAGTGATATCACAGAGCATTTACAAGTAGTGGTTCTTTGACGCTTGTCGACAACTTCCTACTTAAATAAAAATGTGATATAGCATTTAACCCGAATTAATCAGAGAAAGAGAGAAAATATGTATATATCTTGTTATGCTTGTAATGTATATGTTACTAGCCGTGCTTCGTGGCTTTGTCCGCGTTTATTAAGTTAAAAAGTGTAGTTCCGTATGTGTTAATCCTAGGTATAAGCTATGTCCTTACATTCCAAATTTCATCCAAATCCGTTCAGCTGTTACAGCGTGAAGAGAAAACAAATAAACTTACACACAAACTTTCGGATTTATTTTTTCTAGTGTGATAATAATATAATCTAAAAGAAAGTTATTGATTTTTTTAGCAAGACACTTAGAACAAAATTTGATAGGTTTTTTTTTCTATTTATATTGCTAACAAGTAATTATGAGATTTAAATACAAAATTAAGAAAGTGAGTATATTTAATCTGATCAATATTTAGACAAAAGACAAGATCCGTTTATTTCTTTAAATTGTGCTTTAAATTTTATTATTATGTCAGAATATGGTTAGTAAAGAAAATTATACAAAATTGATATTTTCCTAATTACGCCGCCATAATATATTTTGAGTTTAGTCTTGTCTATCTAAAGGTTGTTCAAATTTTTTTTAATTATAAGTAAGTTTCCCTTTTTAAGATACAACTTTTCTTAACGTTAAAGTATGTTATATTTTATACTAGCCGTGCCCAGCGGCTTCGCCCGCGTTAATTAAGAAAACATATTCAAATTTTTATCAAAATCCGTTCAGCAGCACAAACATTTGCATTTATAAAATAAAAAAAAACATTATAATAGTAATATACATATGTTTTGTTGTTTCATAAAAAGATATTGAATGGTGTTTTGAATTAAGCCAAATTTAATTCAGTGCAACGAAAAAAGACGTCACAATCACGCTGGCAAAAAACGTTTGGTGTAAAGGTGCGTGGACTGAACAGTTCAGTGTAAAATTTTATAGACCCGCATTGGTGAAGGATTGTAATAATGCTAAAAGCAGGTTATAACGGCCAAGGAAAATGGATAAGCAGTGAAATTTCTTGTGTGCTGATGCGCCAAACCAAATATTCCCAGTCAGCCCCACATGAATTGCCACCAAGTGGCAATTGGGAACAAAATTCCCAATTGCCGCTGGGTGGCGACTGGGAAGTCATTGCCCCCCACTTCAAATTACGCTGCTGCGTATATATATAAATATGTCTAAGCGCAGCGCTCTTATGCGAAGTACATATGTGCAAAAGTGAATTTTACTGACTAATTTTACGATTTGAAGTGGGGACAACAACTTCCCAGTCGCCAACCGGCGGCAACTGGCAATTAAATTCCCAATTGCCACCTAGAGGCAATCCATGTGGGGGCAACTGGGAATATTCCGAGGCTAGAGCCTCCTTCTTGGTGCTCAGAATCGAAATCAGAACAGTCTACTAAGCTGCAGGTACGGGGCTCAATTCTCAGTGGGAGCACAACTTACCGCAACGGAAACCTTTACATCCTTGTGTTTTTGGTTCTGGGTGGAATTGTACGTGAGATGTGAATATATTCGGCATTCACGATCCGATCTTCCAACCTTCAATTCCCAGGAAGTAACCGGGTGGATAAGCTAGCTCTTCAGACATTTTAATCAATCGTATATATTAAACATAGTCACAAGATAAGATTTGAAAAGGGGATTAAAACAAATAGTACTCAAAAATTTTGTAAACCGCTTGCCAAAGGAAAAGTGTCCAGAATACTGGCTACGTTTTCACGTTGAATAGCGATGCTAATTTTTTTGTGCTAAATAAGAGCCAGCATTCTGGTCACTTGTCGCCTCGACTAAACGTTTGGATAAAAAATCTTAATCGTATATTAGCAAAAGTTTATTGTCATCTACAATCAAATTCCAAACCGGAAATTCTCGCAGATAAACCAACCGACAAATACAATAAAAGAGAGTTTAGCCGCAAAAGTGAAAAAATGGCATTGTTGATTTTGTAAAATTTTCTTAACCTGTGATTCTTCGAGTGTTAATGTGTAATAATGGTGAATTATTAACCGTTAATACTGAGTGAACGTGCATAAGTGTAGGCAAATCATACAAAGTTGAAAAACGTGATTTTCACCTTCGCTCCAAAACTCCAATAGAAGTTCTAGTAAAGTTTCTACCACTTTACTAGGGCATGACTTGACTACGACTGGACCTTGACTCTTTTACTTAACTTTGACTGTGACTTGTGACTAGGACCTATAATATGAAATACACTTGAAATATATTATCACTTGACACTGGCTAAATGCATAAGATTGCGAAGCCAAAACTAAGGAAAAAAAAATACAATAAAAGCTACTACTACGAGTACTTTCCGAGCGGGAATTTATTCTCCGTACTGGCAGGGAAAGAATTTACAGACATGCCGAGTATTATGCTCAAATCCTTTGATATATAATGGTGACCCCGCATTCATCAGCATTACTGGAGCGGTCACGAGTACAACTATAAAATAACCAGCTATATGACAATACATTTTTTTGCCATTACATTTACATATACCAATTTATTGCCAATTCCTCGGAACTCTGCATCTGTCATTGACATTCCAGTTTAAGAAAAGAATCGTATTGTGCAAATTGTTTAACCGGCTTGGCATCAACGGATCTTTTCACTCGTGGAGTAATAATTAATATGTATAATCATATATTTATTTTACATCTAATGATTTAAATTTTCGTAAATTTTTGAGCTTATTGTGCTATGTAGTAGTGTATGATATACGCACAGTCTCGGGGGAGAGTTTTCTTCTAGTGGACTGTATGAGGTGCGCAATTGGACAGGTAAGAGGTATATCGATCCTAACAATCAAAAAAAGGGAAAAATACACTCCACCAACCTTTAGATCCACGCCCGCCGAGGGCAGCAAGATCAGCGTAGTCAAATAAATACCGTGGCTTCCTTGTGTAGTCTCCTTTTGTAAAAAGCACGTACGACACACAATAGAAATATTGTTAGGTCCTCAGGATCCAAAATGCTGGATTTCCGCCATAATCGAGTAGGTCAGCACAACGTGTGCTGAGCTCGGATCATCTCGCAGAACTCAACTACCCTAACGGTAGCAGATACTAAAAATTGATGGAGTTTTGCAACTACCCTCAATCCGATTTGCAAAGATCGAACAAGTAGTGCAGTTTAAGACATATTATAAAAAACAAAACACATATAGCAACATTAATTTATTTCTTAATGTTCATATTCTTTCCTGATTTTCGTTTGTTTTTTCCCTGTTCTATTTCTTTTTGCCGATTTTCATTTGTTTCATCCGATTTGTTGTGTTGTTCCTTATGTGACGTAAAGGTAAAACGTATTTTTCAAAATCTACTTATTAATAGTACTATTTTTACCATCATTGGTCACAATCCATTTTTATCAGCTGTGTGTGTCTACTAAAACACAAATATGAATATCAATAATACATTATTATAACATATTACTATGAATTAAATTGATAATAAAGCATATCGTCCTCCTCTGCTCTAAACTGTTGTGCCCAACAGGGTCTCTAATGTGCTGTCATTTATTAGTACCATCTAACTACATTCAGAGAACGCAATAAAGATTTGAATTTAAATTAAAATCTAATGGCGCGTATAGTTCTTAATTCAATGGTGCGTATATTCAGTCCTCAGCGGTCCAAACGGAAAATAATAACTAACTATTATATATCAAATTTTAGTTACCAATAGCTTCTTTAGATGTGTAGTATCCTCGGCGCGTTTTCGCCTGATTTCGAAACTTTGCTTTAACTGCCTTTTACCCTAAGATCTCTAACTATTCTAATTTTAAACAGTGCCTGATGGCTCTTGGATTACTGTCGATCGTTATAACTTGAGTAGCTGTTAATGTATTCGTTATAACGACCGTTGGAAGTGTTAATGGTGTCGTTACTTCATTATGAATAGATTTTCTTTGGTTAGATTTTACTAGCTGCAATTTTTGATACAGTAAGGATATTATTAAGGTATACAGTGTAACAGAAAGGTGTAGTAATATTCAAGTCTTACATCTAGCTAAATGTATGGAGTCTAACAGGAACTTCTGCATTCGCGGCAGCACCATGAATATTGAGTTATGATGAATTAAAATTTAAAAAAAATTATGTCATTTGCAACCCTATTTCATCAGCTACCGTTCTACACCACATAGCCTTTGGATCTAGACATCTGACAGTGGTAGCCATAACAAAGGTCAAGGTCACGCGCTATAGAAGTAATCGTAGGGTTGGCAAAAAAATATTTTTTAATTTTTGTACAGAACTAATATCTCCGATTGCCGCACATGTAACTGTAGGGTTGTCAAAAGTATTAAAAAAATATAATTTTAAATTTTTGTACGGAAAAAATTATGTCCGATTTCGACTTTCGTTCTCTGGCAGACGATTCCTGGCACGATACACATACACACCAACAAGTATAACTACCCCTTTTTGTTACAGGTTGTATATACACATGGTTTAGAGATGACCCAGTTGGCGCAGTGGACAGGTGTTCGCCCTCTGCGTCGTGGGTCCTGGTTTCAATTCCCGGCAGGAGCACAAATTCCTTTTTTTTTTTTTTTTTTTATTTGTGACAGGCTAGTGTTTGACCACTATCTCACCTGATGGTAAGTGACGATGTGATCGAAGCTGGTAAACACACTAGACCTGGAATACGCAGGCTCTCAAAAATCGGCTCTCCTTCCCAAGGGATATTTGTGCTCCTGGTTCTGGGTGTAATGTGTGTGTGTCATGTGAATGTTTCCGGCACCCACGATACAAGTCTTTGAACTTAGTGTGGGGCTGTGAGTGTGAATGCGTTTGTTTGTTTGTTCTTTATAATAGTGCTAAAAACATTCACATCTAATCACACCAACAGCCAAGATCAAAAATTTCCATCGAGGAAAAAATTGTGCTCATGTTGGGAATAAAACCCAATATCTGCTGCTTAGAAGACAGATACGCAACCAACTACGATTTAGTAGTCGGTTTTTTTCGTTAAAGTTTTTCATTAAACTAATAACACCAACAAATAATTATTTCGAGTATACACGTGGCCAAGTAGTGTGCAAACATTACTGTATTTCGAATTGAAGGCATGTTTCTAGTTCAATAACAGAGCATAGAGATTCAACATCTTATATTAGGATGGCCATGATTTTGATCTAGTTAAGTCCCAACCTCTGGGTGGTACTGAACTGTAATGGGAGCGCGACGCTTACCGTCCGGTGATCGATTAACACGTCTTTTCTCACAGTTAAATTAATAATTAAACGCAAGCAAAGCTTAAAAAAACCGACTTCACCGCTTTATCTTCGGAACTTTGATCAGATTAGATGTACTAAACACGCATTATTGAAGATATTTCAAGAACTACTCATCAGATCTTGATCAAATTTAAATGGCATCAATTGGAAAGCAACAGCATTCAAACAAAAAACATTTTCAAAATCGGTTCTCGTGGAACGTAGTTTAGAGGTAACAAACATAAAAAAAAATACAATCGACTTGAGTACCTCCTCCTTTTTTGTGAAGTCGGTAGAAAAATATAAATGACGTTCAAGTAGCTAATGAAAGCCAACATGCTTAGCCTGGTTGTCATCGACCACATCATCTCTTACCAAGATGGGAGATTGTGGTTCTATCAGAGATAATAATTGGAACGCAAGCAAAGCTTAAAAAAAACAACTTCAACGCTTATATTTTGGTTTTGAAGAATTTGGAAGAGTTGTCAAAATCGGACTACTCTGTAAAAAGGTATGCGGGGTCATATTTAAAAAAAAAATACGCGTCGATTTGAGAACCTCCTCCTTTTTTTCGTCGGTTAATAATAATTGAAACTCTAGCAAACCTTAATTAATTAAACGCAAGCAAAGCTTAAAAAAAACCGACTTTACCGCTTTATCTTCGGAACCTTGATCAGATTCAACGTATTAAACACGTATTATTGACAATATCTCAAAAACTAGTAATCAGATCTTGACCAAATTTAAATGGGACCACATGAAAAGCACCAGCTTTCAAATAAAAATAATCATCAAAATCGGCCCACAACGAAAGAAGTTATGAGGCAATATTTTGGTTTTGGCTTGATCGATTTCGATACAATTTATATGGGACCACCTCTGAAGTATAATCTGTGTTTATTTGAATGTTAATAATTTAACCAATTAACATTCAAATCATTATACAGCCATACATGTGGTAACATAACGAGTTGATAGGATGAGAAGCCTTTGACGTCATATTACACAGACATTCAATTAACGTGACACACATTCCTAGACTGTGGATTTTGGAACTAAACGAGAGGATGTCTAGGAGAAATGTTTATTTTTAGCCATCTTGTATGAATAATGTTTAGCTTGCTTAGTTTCTAGAAGTTTAGTGAAGGAGCGAAGCGAGGACTCTTAATTAATTGGGTGGTTCGGAATGTAATTATCTCACAAGGTCAGCTGGAGGACGCAAGATCAACTATGTAGGTATGTATGTTTGTTTGTGTCTCTAGAGATCAAACGCTTAGTGTACGGCCTGAGTGCACGCTCTATTCGAGCGTCGGGCGGGGCGGGGCGTGCAGCGTTCATGTTAAACACGTGCTACCCGTAGTGGCCGTCCTGAGTGCCGGCCGAGCGGAGCGTGGCCAGCAGCGGGCTTGTTTGCGTCGAGCGGGGCGTCGCGTGCAAGTTCAAACTAGTTTGTGTTTTGCAGCGGTGATACGAGCGTTCTTGAAGGATGTCGTTTGAAGAAATAATTTCAGAAATTCAAAATAAACCTGAAATATGGTTATCTTCGCTTTCTTTATATATGAAATTTATCTTCATTCACCCTATGTTTCAAATAACGTAGAAAACTCTCTAAATTGTTTTCTTTGCTTCACAATGTTACTAGGACCTTGTCTTGACTCATAATTAAATTTTAGCCACAAATTTTCTTCTAAATACATATCAATAATATCGTACGACGCAGACGCCATGATCGACACAAACGACCGCCACCACAAACGCTGAGCGTGAGCGTGCACTGAGGCCACTTTAACGCGCTTTCGACCGCTCTTCCCCGCCCCGCCCGACGGTCGAATAGAGCGTGCACTCAGTCCGTACACTTAGGTCGATTTTGATGATTCTTACGTTAATCAATTTATCTTCCAAGATTTTTATTAAAGACTAAAGAGTTAAACCGTTTTATAACTTTTATCATCATGAATATCATGTTGCATGTGCCCGACAGGGTCCATAATGATCTCAGTATGTAACTTATTATGTTACGTACTTTAAGAACCCATGGACATTATGGAAGCATTAAAAATTGAGTATTGAGTAACCAAAATTCAATATGGCGACATGGAACATATTTTTTAGCATTTCGACCACCCAGATGCCTCGATGAGCCATCTGCCATCTGCACTGTATGTATACGGTCCTGGGTTCGATAGGTACCACAATTTGCCTTCCAAGAGACATGTGTGTGTGATATGTTTCTATATCAGTTTATTATATCAGTCTAATCTTCGTCCTCATCATTAGCAGCACCGCCGCCCTATCCCTTGGGGAGGCTATTTCTCTTGACTCGTCCGGGGCAGCCGCCGCGCCGTCGCCTTACGGCAACTTGAGTGAGAAGTCGATATTTCTGCCAGAGTCCAGGCGGATACAAGTTTTTAGTCTAAGTGTCGTTAGTGTGAATTTGTTTATATATTAGCCGTGCCACGCGGCTTCGCCCGCGTTAATCAAGTTAAAAAGTATCCTATGAATTAATTCAAACTAAGCTTTGCAGTCTCATTCACGCACGGACTTACACAAAAGATTCACTTCTATTGCATCTTTATGACACATACTGTTATTTTTCTTTTATTAACGACGTATTTTTATTATAATCTTATGTAGTTTTACCAGTATTACGTGAAAAAGTATATAATACTAATAGGTCCCGCGGCTTTGCCCGCGTCAATCAAGTTAAAAAGTCTATGAGTTAATTCTAGGTATAAGCTATGTTCGTTCGAAATTTCATCCAAATCCGGTCAGTTTTTACATCGTGAAGACAAAACAAACATACTTACAAACACACTTACGCGTTTATAATATTAATGAGATAAGAAAACCCAGACAAAAATTTCAAAAGCTCAGTATTTCATTCATTAAGCTTGTAATTAAATGAAAGCTCCTTTACATTTAATATCGGAGAGAGACCATCCATCAACGTCGTTCAGCCAACAATATTAGGCCAGAGATTGATGCGGTGTCTGTCTGTCCTATTCTACGAAAAACTTGGATATTAAAAATCGCAATAGCTTATGTTTAGCTTTAGCACTTGACTTTCAACCTTAGTAATGAGACGTAAGATGTAAATTTGAAGTTCTTTTAAAAATTCGTGTCGGGACGTAACAACTAGAATTGTTCTCATACTTTTAAAACGGAGAGTCTGTTAAATATTTCGCTTTATTTATTAGAATATATGTTTAACTGCCTATTTTATTTTATTTTTATTATTTTATCAGCCTATTGGCTTCAGCTTTAGGGTTCGCCTTTCCATACAGCAGGCATCGGGTTCTATCCCCGGTGGCAAGGTTTCTGGTTCTGGATGCGAATGTGTTTGTGATGTGAATGTTTCCGCCACCCACATCAAAGTCTGCAAAATTTGTGAGTGGCTGCGATGAACGAAGTGTGAAAGTGTTTATCTTATTTCATATTTTTGTTAAATGACATATCTCACTTGTTAGACAGTGACTATGCGGTCGAAAATGTCGCATGCTTACCTGGAAGATACCTATTAAGACTCCCAGATACAAACAACAGATACGAACAAAGACGCTGTTGTACTCTTTCGTTGTATTGGTGATGAACGTAGAAGCTAACCGCTTAGAGCGAACTGGTTGTATGTCAACCATAAACGGATGAGGTTTGCCTGTTTGTCTTGTTATACTATGGTAAAAAAGGGCATGGTGAAATAAACACGTGTAGGTAATCCTGCATACACATATTGAAATGTAAACGATAGAAATCCGATAGGCACGCTACCTTATATCGAGAACCGAGACTCAGCAGCTTGGACTCAACTAATTTACTATCGCCTGTGAATCTTTGGCTCATCGATGACTGTAGTAAACTACGACAAGAAGGTGGAAAATAGGCAGCCTAACAAAAATGAACAATTAAACGCAAGCTTAAAAAAACCGACTTCACCGCTTTATCTTCGGAACTTTGATCAGATGTACTAATCACGCATTATTGACGATATTTCAAGAACTACTGATCAGTTCTTGATTAAATTTAAATGGGACTAATTAGAAAGCAACATATTTTTTCACGTGGAAAGAAGTTATGAGGTAACAAACAAAAAAAAATACAGCCGACTTGAGTACCTACTCCTCCTTTTTTGTGAAGTCGGTAGAAAAAGTGGTCGGCAATTCACTACTCCTATAAAATTAATCACAACTTGATGCTTTGGTTTGGATAATATAATAAAAAAAATTTGTAGTCTTTAAAGTACGTGAAATTCATGCGGCAAATTTTCCCTTCCGGCTGACCAGAGAGAGATAACAAACGCAAGTGTGGTTAGGATTTCGTTTGTGTCGAAATTGTTTAGAAATATTTGCAAGTCCAACGCGGTTATACAGGGGTTCATATTGTTATTATACACTCGTAGTTACGTTTGTATATAATATGTATGTTTTAGATGCTATTACGTAATTATTATAGTAATAGAGTGGACCTTTCAGCGCCCCCGAAAGATATAAGCCCTAGAACTCAAGTGCGCTGATTGAGGGTCAGATCGAACCTTCAAACGGTGTAGGATACCGTGCTCTAGTCGTAAACAATCTAAAACTAGTCTGTGCGTGAATGAGACAACAATATACGCACACATTTGAAGGAGCGTGTAAGTACGGTTACTGTTTTTTAGGTTGTAAAGTGTAATGTTGATTTGCAACACTTTAACTTTTTTTTAAAGTCCATGTTGCCGTACGTAACTAATTCAATAATCGTTTTATTAATATAGATAGAAAAATACGACGTTATTCAAAGAAAAGAAAACAGGATGTGTCGCGATAAAAGTGAATCTTTTGTATAACTGGGAATCATTTTATTTATTCATTATTATTCACGAAGTGTTTATCCCCAGTTGTGGATCAGAAATAAAAGTCTCATTCAAATCATAGACATAACATAAGTTTCATTTTAATATTCACGTTAAATGCACTTAAACAACAGATGTAAAAAACAAACAATAAAAAATATTATTAAAAAAAAGTTATATAAATAACGGTTATTCAACGATATGGGACATGTAGTACGTACCTTCATATAGATATTTCAGGATTCCGTAGGTCCCGCGGGGAATATTTCCCTAACGTGGCTCGTCGAGCTTCCATAACATTTGAATATCTCATCAATACGCGTTTTTTTGGGTTTCGTACCAAAAAGGTGCTAACGGGACCTTATCAAGGTTTAACTGGCTGTTCTAACCTCAACATAACTGTATCTCTTTAACAGCAACAGAATATAAGTTATTATTCCTACTATTACATAATGAGTGGCTCTGTGAGCTGAGCGCCTTGCGTATCTTTCGAAATGGCTGAAATATGATTTTTGTACGTTTTAAAACCCCATATAACTGCCATTAAAAAAAAAAAACAAAAAATTCTATATAATTATCGAACCTGCTCCGATTCGTCAAATTTTGTGAGCAGCCCCCTGATTCGGAATGTTTCGACAACCAGTAACCGTACGATTCAGTTAGTTATCGTACGAAAACGTACTCGTAACTAACCGAATCGTACGGTAACTAAATCAAAACGTTCTGAATCATGGGGTTGCTCACAAAATTTTACGAGAATCGGTTGAGAACCTGTGACCTGATTAAGATAACAACCAGACATCCGGACATACGAAAGCAATTTTGCCCAAGCTGTAACGGAGACACTTCACTCGTGCTTCGCGTTTGCTCAGTCGATAACTAACCAAAAAGACAGTGATTGTTTCTTGTATTATAGATACAAAACATACCAATATATGTTTTAGTTTAGTTGCGAATGTGAAGAAATTGCGTTCCTAATTAATCTCATATATTTCATCAAAATGTTTGATGCTTTGACTTTTAACGTGTAAAACTAGTGGATTATTCACTGTTATATCTTGGACCCCCAAGATACAGGCCTAATTTAGGCATACAGATAAATATTTTTTACCACATGTTTCTGCAATATAAATATGATTAAGATTATAATTATCTTGATGGGTACGGAACCCGCGGCGTGCGCGTTGGGTTACCACTTGGCCGGGTTTTTCTTCCATTCGATCCACTCCGAAGGGCGCGTAGTCGGTTAATCTCTTTAAGGAGTCCTCGTCATCCTCAGGTACTTGTTTTGTAATTTCGCGATGAATTTTCAGCTCCTCAGAATTACGAGGGAGCCATTTACGCTTAGAGCGTTCCCGGCTCTTCGTTGTTTTTGTAAGTGGATGATTTTTATGAACTTATCGTGATACGGAAACTTTGCGACGGCAAAAAAGGAAGTGCTCTGAGGGTTTTGTTTGTATGAGAATTGGATGTTTCTTTTTGTTTCCTTTTTGTGTATTTTCTATCGCTAAGCGTTACAGGACGCGGAAGGGACTTTTCTCGATTTTTACGATCTAGCGGCACGGGTCTTACTTTATAGTAGTATTTACCTTCTCAATCCACCTAATAATGTTATGGAAGCCTGTACTTCATTAGGTTTATATTTCGCTGAAAAAGGGATACGATCTCTTTTAACAAATGGAACTGCCCGTTGGTTTAGTTAGTTGCGCGCTCGCCAGGTTACGGGTTTGGTTCCCCACGGAAACACAAGTTTTCTCCCCAAGGTAAATTTGTTTCTGGTTCTGACGACGTGATGTGTAGGTTTCCGGCACCCACGAGACGAGTATCGAACTTAGTGTGGAGCTGTAAGTGTGAAAGCGGATAACTACAGTGGATCGTATCTCGATGCTAGAGAATTACGAAAAAAAAATCACATTTTATAGTTCTTGAAATGATCCAAAGATTTACAAAAAAGATTACATTACACACACTACCACATCCTGAACCATAAACACAAATTTCCCTTGAAGAGAAATCTTGTGTTCCTATCGATCTCGATACCCGCTGTATCGAAGGCGAACGTGCACTCCACTAATCTAACGGGCTTTTCACCAAATCGACCAATGTCGACAGCCTAACAATGGCCAGTACTAGTAGCTAACTTCACCTGGTTCAATAATTGAATAGCATTTCCAGGAACACCAAACATCATTAACTGAGTTCCGGTCAAGTCCATTTTAAGGACGTTGTTCCGTACCACAACAGCAACTGTAACTGCTTTGTTCAACCGTTGCTCCAGTAAATCCATGATGTAACAATAGAAGTGAAGGCATAAGCCTATGTGAACAATTCTTAGTTACGCGCTCCTGCGTAGTTTATGTTATTGTTGTGTCAAATTTGCCAACAATTTTCAATATACATGGAACAATCTATATACTGACAGAAGACACAAATATGTTGATGAATTGAATTCATCAATTAAATTGGACCTCTAAAGCTAGCACCAAGTAATTTGAGTGGCATTGTGTACGAAATAATTGGTTTCCGGCACAATAGAGCTCGTGTAATTGCCATCGTTGAAACACAGGGCAGAATGGCAGTAGGTTTCGTAAAGGGAATGACATGGTGACTTTGCAGTCTTCTTCCCTTTCATTTCGCTTACAAAGCCTAACGTTGAAAATTTTCATTGTAGTAAGGGAAGTGTGGCAAATATTGCCAAACGTTTCAAATGGTAAGAGAGTAGAGTAATGTGGAGGAGAAAAACTATTAAAATCTTATCTTCTATAGCATGTGCTAGCGTTTCGCTTATACGTTCGTCTTTGTTCCCCGAACGGTACTGGGAGTGTTCAAGTCTTGAGTGAATAGGTATCTTCTAGGCAAACATGTCCCATCTTTGGCCGCATCATCACTTTCCAGGTGAGATAGTGCTCAAATGCTTGCCTATTCTGCTTTAAAAAAATGTGCACTCGCACTTAAAATCTACACGATACACCGAGGTTAACTGGCAGATAATGTTTCATAGCATTAAGTTCACCTATGTACCTACAACTTTTTTTTATTTGTGCGATAAAGAATTTTCAATCAATGTTTATATTATTTGGATTAATTTCCAATTCATTCATTTCTGTACTCAGCGGCTTCGCTTGCTAGTCAGTACAAACATTAGTCTGTGTCATATTCTAGGCTCTCGATTATTTTCAGACCGAAACTTCGTATAACCGTTTCAAGCCCTTTTGTCCATATTCATCACATACACACTTTTGGATTTATAATTAACTAGCTGCGCCCCTCGGTTTTAACTGCGTAAGTCCTGGACCTGCGAGAATTCCGGGATAAAAGTGGCCTATGTGATAAACCAGGATATCAGCTACCTACTTACCAAATTTAATTGATATTGGGGCAGCCGTTTGAGCGGTGAAATAACAGAGCATAATATAAAATCAAGGTAAATATAATATCAAGTTTGAGGATTATAATATCAAGTTTAAGATAAAATATAAAGTTTAAGATCTGATATAATATCAAGGTCAATGCACAATGCCAGTCAGCATAGTGCATTGCCACGCAGGATTATGAATGGTAACTTTTTTTTGTGACACTGAACTTAAATTGTCAAGCGTGACAATCAGATCAACGACTTGCTCTTAATTCTTGCATAAAAAAGATCAAAACAAACAAAACAAACAAACGCATTCACACTCACAGCCCCACACTAAGTTCAAAGACTTGTATCGTGGGTGCCGGAAACATTCACATCACACACACACTACACCCAGAACCAGAAGCACAAATATCCCTTGGGAAGGAATTTGTGCTTCTGCCGGGAATCGAACCCAGGACCCACGGCGCAGAAGGTGTCCACTGCGCCAACTGGGTCGTCAAAGATCAGCGGTTAAGTTCACTTTTTTCTACAAACAATGCATATAGCAATAGTTGAAGATGACCTTCTGAACTTCATTCTCGATGCTTTACATTCTTCAGGATTCAGGTAGGTATGTCTGACATCAATCACTTCGTCGCCGTCGCCTGAAATGATTAATGAATTTTTTTAGTTAACAATGTAAACAATGCTTTTAGAACGTTTAGGTATATTTAGTTGCAAGGATAATAAAGGGCTTACGCGTGTTGTAAGTGATATAAAGGGGGGAGGGGGGAGAGGGGGGAGAGAGGGGGGGGGGTTTATCAGCTCATGGATATAAGTGAGAAATTTAAAACTTTAATAAAACGCAGTTTGGGTGTAGTTTAGTAACAAAAAAAATTACCCTGCTGCTCCTCAAGAGCTCATGATGAGGATGATGATGATTGATTATCATATAGACTAGTGTGAAGCCAGTTATTTATGTCTATTCTATCGTAAGTGACTTTACGACTTTTGATGTCTAATTATTATGATAATGAATAAGGATAAAAAATACTCAATAGGCATGTTATTTTCATTTGCTGTTGTATAGGCACTGATTTTTATCAAATATAACTATAATATTTTTTTGGGCTTGACAAGCCAATATTTTACCGCTATCTAACCTCCGGCTCCGATGCGAGCAAAGAAGTAGCATGCCCACATAGAACGTACTTGTTCACTTTAGACTTGATAAATCTCAAATCATATTGTTCGGGAAACAAAGTCGCGGGCAGTGAGTTCCCCTTTGTACGTATGATAAATGTAGACAAAATCCTTGGAATATGAGAAATTTTAACCATAAATGGAGGACGTTTGGCAGTTTGTCTTTTGGTCAGATGATAGGGAATCAATTGCTGTAATTCGACTATCCGAAATGTAAGCGATAGAACACCACCTACTTATATAGTTTGTTTCTTATCGTCGATTATAGAGAGCCTTAGCGGCTCTGCAACAAAGGGTTGTATTTTTCATGCGTTGTAATATTTTTATTACCTAGTACCTTCCAAACGGCTGGATGGATTTCGACAGTTAAAGTATTGTTATATTCGTCTTAATAATCCAAGTGTCCGTAGATAGGTATTAAAAAAAAAACAAAATGGCGGATTTGTGGCGTGAAATAGTATAAGTAACGTTCATTAAAAAATCCAGTAGGGTATCAAAATGAAGAAATTAATAGGGGATTACATAATATTATATAAAAAGTAGGTTCACATTTTGCAGTCGGGTTTTATTATTTTTTAGTGCATTGGCCGCTCTACTAGTCGCACAATGGAGTCAAGAGCTGCAACACAACTATTTTTATTCTGGATCAGGTAACAAACAGGTATAGTAACTTTTTCGATTTATTAAATACTAGCTGTACACGGTATGCGTTGATATGCCAGGTAAAAAAAAAAGAGTTTTATCACTTTCAAGTTTATGGTTGCCTAGTACTTTACTACTACAATATAAACTTAATGACCTGAAGCAGAAAATAAATGTTTATGTTTTCCTAGTACCTTACCAAGACAGATAGGTGTAATCTAACCTATCCACAATTATAGAAAAAGAAAATGTGTTGTTTTTTTTATTTTTTTTGCACCTTGTAACCTTTTCTAAAATATGCAGAACAACTAACTGAAGTATCATCATCTCAATTGGATGTACGGTAAGGCAGCGCATGAAAAACGAACAGACAAACAAACGTTGATTTTTATATATAATAGAAATTAGTGAAATAATGTGATTAAATACTAAGTACTCTCTTAGATACTCTCTTAGCATCTAAAATTTGTATTTGAACGAGCTATAACATCATCATTCTTAATTCAAATTTGTATCTAGTTCTATCTGAAACAAGAGCACTGCAACAGATGCTGTAATAAGCAATGCCGCGGCGGCAATCCGTCTTCCTCTCGCGGCCGCAGATTCTCGTTACTCGAGAATAATTCATTTGCTAAATGTACACTGATGAAATTGCGCATGAAACTGAGAAAGGCACGGCTACTTCCAGATTTTAAAAGTCATCTAATAATATTTTAAGGATTGTAACTGAAATAATCGTTATTGGAATGTACAACAATCACTTTTATATTAAGTAGTATTAATTAAAAATGCTTAAAACAAAGTACCTACAGATACATGCTACTACGTCCATATCATAATCGTGTGTTTTTGAAAATGTTTTCAACCAACTTTATGGACATTAATACAATGAATGTTCTAATCTACCTTTCGTTTTTCATATCTTTAAGTTAAACGTAGAAAGCGGGAAAATCACAATGAAATTTGAGAAATCAGTTTTTTCTCATCTTATTCAAGGATATGATAGCGAAAAAAGTTTAAGACATCCTTGTATTAATGTCCGCTGTTAGTTGAAAACATTTTCAAAAACACACATACATAATTAATTGTATTTATTAAAAATATCGTAAATTAAAAGCAAAAAAAAATTTAAATATCGAATTGTGCGAGCGAGAGAGAAGACAAAAGGAATAAACCCTCTTAACGTTATGTCTTTACTGACACTCACAAGGTTAATACAAATCGATTGACGTAAGAATATTCAATATTGGCTCACGCGTTTGGCCTCTAGGAAGCCGCAAAGGAACAAATATTCATTATTATTTTTTTGAGACACTGGGCTCGTGTGGACCGGGATCTCATTCTTTTTCAAAAATTTATCAGAGCGCCTGGTTGATCAAAATGCTGGTACTTATATGGCTCAACGTATTAGCATTGCAATTCAGAGAGACAATGCCGCCAGCATGTTGGGAACGCTACCCACTGGTGTGGCTTGAGCACTTGAGTCACCTATAAGCTCGAAGACGTGTAAGTAACTTGGTCTTTGCTGTATAGATGTATATAATTTTCATATTATTATATCCTGCATAGACTGTTAAACACAATAATCTCCTTTGCGTCGCGCAGTCGGGTCAAAATGCATGATTGCGGTAGGTATTCATGACCAATACAGTATCTAAATGCCTTAGAAATGACGTAGACCGAGATATTGACGATTCACGCGTGATTGCGTCGTTACGGACTTACTAAGGGATCGGGCCTGACGGAAACCACTCACAAAGTGATTTGTTACGGGATTGGAAACGACGAGATCGATGAAGATAAGAAATCAATGATAATTTGACGAGAGTTCTAGATTTGTGGAGCTCAATATATCTATAGGATATTATACACCTTGACTTTATAATTTAAGTAGCAATTGTACATTACATTAAACTAAAAACTAAATTAAAATTAAACAAAAAAAACTATAATTAGATATAAATATGTACAAAACTTAATCTAATAGTCCGCTACCAGTAGGTAAAGTACCCAAAATGCTGGCAGCATTGCCACGTTGAATGGCAATCAACTCAATCTCTGTCCAAAATATTTGCCAGCATTTTGGTCACGAGTTGCTTCGACCAAACGCTTTGTTAATTCATTGTAGAATGTATGTGCTCCCGGTCCCCACGGTCCCAACGTCTCAACCCCAAAAGGCACAAATATATAACCACTATCAAGATTACTATATTTGCGCCTTTTGAGAGTCTCTGCTGATTCAGCCGCAACACCAGCCTTATTTTTAGTTCCAGAAAGATGAGACGGTGCTAGGGTGTCTACGCAAGTTGCATCCCAAACCAAAGGCCGTCCCATCTTCCATGGAATCAGGGTCATTCCGTCAGGCCTTTTACCGTCATCACGCGCTAGACCATTTGGTTCCAAAATAGCCGCACAGTTGGCGGTGGTAAGAGCCCGACGTATGATATCATTAAGACTCGTGTGGCGGGGAATACGTCCTGCACTCCTAGAGCAAGACAGACCGTGATGACCGAGCCGGTCAACAGCAGTACCGCACTGACAGCGGTGTGGAGCACAACACGATGCGCCTAATCGAAGTGATGCTGGGATACGGAAAGCCGATGAATCCAGCAGCGAATCCTTGACATTTATTTCAAATAAAAAATTTTGCATACAGTCTCGCTAATAGCGTGCGTCTTACTATTTTGAATTTAACATGCATTTTTGTCACTATTTATTCAATAAACCTAATTGCAAAACATTTCAATAAGAAAATAATGTTATATGTGTAATTCTATAGCTACAATTATTGACTGATATTTAAATCTTACAAATTGTTCCTTTTATAGTTTAGTAGTCGAATCCCGTGGTTTCGCCCGCGTTAATTTTCGAAGTATCATCAAAACCCCAATTACGTTACAAAATGTTAAAGAAAAATTCTTAGACAGAGAAAAATCCGACAAATCAAAGATCATTAAAATCGGTCCACCCATTCTCGAGTTATAAGGGACTTGATTTACAAAGCGCCCGAGGCGACGAACCCGACTTTGTTTTATAAAATACTAGCCGTGCCCCGCGGCTTCGCCCGCTATTATCAAGTTAAAAAGTAGCCTATGTGTTAATCCTAGGTATAAGCTATGTACATTCCAAATTTCATCCAAATCCGTTCTGCCGTTAAAGCGTGAAGAGGGAACAAACATACTTACACACTTACACACAAACTTTGGGATTTATAATATTAGTAGGATAGGATAGTAGGATAGGATGTACTAAGACTCAATTAAAATTATGCTTCTATACTTACCATATAAACCTATCATGTTGTTCAAATGTTTTATTATTAGTATAGCTGATGGTAAGCATCATGAATGCATGAAAGATTGCTTATGACTATGACTGCAGTGCAATCAGATTTTTCTTTTTACTAGATTTTTTTAAATGGAGTTACCTTCTAGCCTTAAGACTTATAAGTAATTTAATTTTGATCTAAATTAGTAACTAAAGTAGACTACTCTTACTATCTCTTTTGAAGGCACTTACTTCTTGATTTCTCTGTTTATAGCACTCATTACAATGTCACATTACTACACTAACTCAAAAGGTTTAGTTCTCTTGAGTCTTCTCACTAAGTCTGTGTTGTCGAGGATCTGGATTGCTTCAACATTCACATGGTGATGAAGGCTTTGTTCTTGAGCTTCAGCAAGTCTTTTTATAACACTAGCGACGAGTTCCACTTTTAGATCCCGATGAAGACCGTCATTTCTAATGTGCCATGGAGCATTAACAATGTCTCTGAGTACTTCGTTTTGAAATCGTTGTATAGTCTGGATGTTGATGTGTTTGGTACGGCCCCACAGCTGAATACCGTACGTCCATATCACATATACCAGGTAATTTGATATTTTTATGTTTTAGGTACAAATCATGGAGACTCTTGAAGACTTCAAATATATTACATACAATGAAGCTGTAAAATTGAGTTGAAAACGGCAATCTGAACGAAATAAGCATTGAAGTGGCAGCACCTTCCATTTCTTTCAAATCAGAGCGGAGGAGTGCTGGAGATGACTTTTATTGTCCTCGGTCGGCTATAAAATACAGACCCACGGCGTCATGTCAACGATTGGTTCGGTGCGATTGAAAAGAGGACGGCGTTTCCTATAGGAACTGTTACATTGTATGTACCTACAACTTATTATTATTTTGTACTAAATCGCTAGTTCGCTTGTAAATAGTTCCGAGTTAACTACATAGATGACGCTGGGAACGTATGTACAAGCGTGTCGTTGGTAAAATCTATTGGGTATCGTTAGATGGTGACCACGCTAGTATAACATTGTACTCTTATCGCTATATACTTATAATAAATACATGACATTTATTATTATAAAAAAAAACAAAATTATATAGCACTAACAATTATAACAATACTATACACAATTATACAATATCAATGTTAATAATACATAACCATGTCTAATAATTAAACTGAGCATTTGCTTAGTTGGGTGAGTTCGCCTTCTAAGCAAGGGTATCGGGTTCTATTCCCGACGGGAACACAAGTATTTTCCCCAAGGAAAATTTGTGGTTCTGGTTGTGACTGTGTGTGTGATGTGATTGTTTCCGGCACCCACGGCACAAGTCATCGAGCTTAGTGTGTAGCTGTGAGTGTAAAAGCGTGTATGTTTTATGACATCTTATTATGAATAAATTGATATATTATGATTAATGAAGCATGTCGTCCTCTTCTGCTCTAAATTGTAGTGCCCAACAGGGTCTCTAATGTACTGTCATTTATTTCTACCACCTATCTACATTTAGAGAATGCAATAAAGATTTGAATTTGAATTTGTATAGACTCAGCTGCTGTGCTGTTATATCTGCATATGTACATATTTATTTATATCAATACAAAATAAAAGTTCTTTTTTGCACTAAATATAAATTTACAAAATATTCAGTTTTCCTTTACCTTACATAATGGTATATATAATATTCATATTAAAAAAAGACATGGGGCAGTGCAAATAGAAGTGAAAACTAAGCGTTCGGTGACGAAGACGACGCGAGTTTCATGATTTTTGTTCACTTAAAAAGTGCTCAATGCGTCTAAAGAAGTTTTCACTTCAAAAAATATTATAAAGCAGGTTGTCGAGCTAGGCTTAAACTATATTCAGTAAAATAGTACATGAAGCAAAAAAATAGAGTGGGATTCGAACCACGCGTCTTTGAAACAGAATTACGACCCAGAATTGGTTTTTATTATGATCACAAATGGATCTCTAACCGCTTGCTCTCTTGTCATAGATCTCCTATAAGAATAACATCAGTAGGTAACCCCTTTTAGCACTCGAGTTTACGATTCTCGCTTTCTTCTTTGTAAGTTAGCCCAGTTTAAGACCCGGGAAACATTCACGTGTGTGTCGATATTTTATTGTAAGTCTTAATTGAGGAAAGGTCTCATTTTCCTTTTACTTTTTGCTATTGCAAGGTTCTTTACTAATAAATTCATGATGATTAGGTCACAATAATGTCAAAAAACTGAGTTTTGTGTTTCTCAGAGAGGGGACAAGCATGTCGGTCACCGGATATCTAACGATTCAATTGTCTTTATTGTTTAATATTACATTATAAAACATTTTGACCATTTGAGAAAAAGTAGAAGATAATACAGTATATTTAAAAATGTATCGATAGATATTCTAATATTTTTAATTTTCTATTATCCTAATACGATATTGTTGTAATTCTAGCTGCGTCCTGTGGTTTTATCTACGTTAACGATAATAATAAGTGAAGCATATTTGTAAATCCAGAACATATCTATGTTCAAATTTTCAGATATATCGGTTTAGTAGTTTTGGCGTGTTTGAGTAATAAACATCAAAATACTTGCAAATATTTTAACACCTAAACTTTTACACAATAGTAGCGACATGAAATATATCTTTATATATATTTCTTCTAAACGTGTGTAAGTGACTGAACTCCTCCTAAACGGCTGCACCGATTTTGATGAAATTTTACATATATATTTTTAATTGCGGCGGGGGCATGAGGGCATGCAGATCACTGTTTTAAGCTAAGTAATTACGAGTAGTATAGATGAGAAAATAAAACAACCAATACTATTAGACTCTTTGTCCTGACATACTGATTCACTGACTGACTGACTGACGGACTGACTGACTGACTTAGAGACAACGGACAGCCTAAGCCGTTGGTCGTGGAGAAATTTTGAGGGTACATTTATCTTATCTATCTTAGCACGTAGACGTGTCTTAAGAAAGGTTTTTTGGAAATTCTACAAAAAAAGGGTTAAATGGGGTGAAAACATTTGTATGAAATTTCTTTGTTTATGAACTTATAGCGATGGAAATTGGCATATGAGTAGTTGATATAATATATTAAAAAGATTTTATTCGTGTTTTAGGCCAGGGGAGCATTAAGGTGGGGGAATAAACGTTTATATGAGAAGTTTTAGTGTTGCAGTTAAAGTGATTGTATCAGAGTTGTTGGTATTTAAAATGAAAGGTAATTTCATTGATAAGTGATTACAATACATTATAAATAGTTAACTAATTGACTTAATCAACGCGGGTGAAGCCGCAGGGCACGGCTAGTTTTATATATTACAGATGCTTTTCCATACCTACCTACCAACCCCAGAATCTTTTTGGAGACGATCCCGAATAATACATCTATTTTTCATCATATCCATTTAAAATAATTGTATCTTACAAGGGTGAGTGGATAGTTCGGTTCCCACATTATTATTTTTCGCCTAAAACATATTGCGGGCGTCAGCTTAATGTTATTTTTCTACGTTATTTGGAACCATACTTGTTTCGGGGGAAATAGGCTCGGGAACTTATTTCCGTTTAGGCTCTGTGTAATAATGCTGCAGAATCCGAAATTGTTAGGACTAGACGAAAATACAACGAGTTTCGAAACTATAATGATTTTCGCCGTTTGGCGCAGGATGTGGAGATTAAAAAAGTTTGTTTTAGATATGAAATTGCCGTGTAGAATATTAGTTTATAAGTGAATTGCTGCTAATACCAGTTGTGGTTAAGAGTATATAGTTTGTTAGTGAAGTAGTGGAATCAACACTTGGTATAGGTATTAAAATATTTTGTAACCACCAAGTCAACTTAGAGACCTCGCTTCGCTGGATCAATTTAGATTGCATAGATTACATCATCTTAATACAAAAAACTAAAAAAGAAAAAAGTTGTTAAGCTAATTGAGCATTTAGAAGAAAGTCGTGTAACATTCAGAAGAAAGTCGTTAAACTAAATGAGCCAAAATAGAGCAAGAATCAGAGTCTGGGTGCTTTCTGATATTTTACAAATAGCCCTGTATCAGTGTAGCAATAGGCGGTCTTATCGCTGCAAGCTGTCGGTCTTGTTGCCTACTACTCCATACGACAAGCAAGTAAAAGTATAGGAGTCAATCCTTACTTAAATTATAAACGTGAATATTTGTATGTATGGATGTATGGATGTTTGTTACTCTTTCACACAAAAACTACTGAATGAATTTTAATGAAACTTTACACATTTTTATACATTAGCGTAACACATAGGCTATAATTTATAAAGATGTTGTGTGAATTGTCCATAATATAACTATAAGTATCAAGTGAGTAGGAAAACATTCTGCCATCTGCGAGCTATTCTGGCGTGCGCTGCAAAAACCGTTGAGAGTTACACGTATATAATGTATGATGAAAATGTTTATCTTAAATAGTCCTAAAAAAAGCCCGCGACAGCATATATCTATGTTTTATGTGTAAGCCATTATCGCCAAAATAGTGAACCATAAATACAATAAAAAACTATAATCTATTTCTAATTCAACGGTTGAACGAATTTGGAATGTTCATAGCTTATACCTATAGGATTAACACCTAGGCTTATTTAATTTTAACTTTACCAACGCGAGCGAAGCCGCGAGGCACGGCTAGTGCATTAATAAAATGAACGGTCAAACAATAACATTAAATTGAATATCCAATAAAGGTTTATAAGTTTTATTATACTGTAAATGTATTATAACGGGAAGTCAATTTATATCAGTATCCAATGCGCATTAAAATACTATTGTGTAAATCAATGCAAATACAGGTCCATGCTGCATCGTTGCCATTTACAAAATTAATTATAAGTTTAACATGATAAAATTTGTTATACAATGCTATCAAATTAATTATGTACAGACAAGCATTGCGAGGTTATTGAAACGATAGTGCGAATTTTATATTTGTCGTTTATTTGTACGAGAGATGATATACTTATTGTTTGAACGGCCCGCTGCCGTAGTAAGGGGTGCGTCCATCTTCTAAGTAGCGGGTAGCGCGTTCGATTCCCAGTGATAAAACAAGTTTTCTCCCCAAGTAAATTTGTGATTCTTGTTCTAAGTTTGATTGTGTGTTATTTCAATATTAAGTTAGAAAAAAAAAAAACCGCCGCGATTCCTACCGGTTAGTAAACAATAATTATGTGAATATTTTCGGCACCCAAGTTACAAGTATTTACACTTAGTGGGACTGTGAGTGTGAAGCGATACTGATATTTTGAAAATAAAAGTTCAATCTCCTAACATTTAACCTCTTACATTACTGTTAAAACTGTCCTAATAGGTGAGATAGTGGTCCTTGGTTTACCAGCTTCGTTTACACAGTTTAGGTAATATCTCGGGACTTAATCGCGCTTAAAAACTTTAATTACTTACCGCGATTAAGTCCCGATATATTATTACCTAAACTATGAATTCGAATCGCGAAAGTTTAAAAGTGACAACAGCTTCGTTTACATTAAAATTGTTAGTATAATGCATAGCACTACATTGCGCTTCCTTCTTTATTAAAATTTACACAACAGACACTATAAAAGAAGATATAATTACTTCGCTATAACTTTTAAATGCCTAATTAGATCTTGTTTCATTACCTATTGTCTGTTTGTTGCTGTCATAAACAGCAGTAAAGTTGATTGAAATTAAACAAATTTTATTTACTGTCATTAGCTATATTATAAGTATTACACATTTAGTGAGAATATGTGCTAAAAAACTTTAAAACAAAACAAACAAACAAACGCATTCACACTCACAGCCCCAGACTAAGTTCAAAGACTTGTATCGTGAGTGCCGGAAACATTCACATCACACACACTCACACACATTACACCCAGAACCAGAAGCACAAAAATATCCCTTGGGAAGGAATTTGTGCTCCTGCCGGTAATCGAACCCAGGACCCACGGCGCAGAAGGCGAACACCTGTACACTGCGCCAACTGGGTCGTCTAAATCGTTATGGATCCTAAACGGTCATTTGAAATGAATAATAGTAAAAGAAAATTGGTATTTCATAGCATTGTGACACAATGCAATGAAATACTTCCCAAATTTCTTTTACACAGACATATCTGCGGCAGTGCGCTTAATCATCAGTAAATAGTTCTCAGACGTCTATCATATTTTACATTCTAGCCAAACAGTGATATTTCAAGTTAAATAAATAATCATCAACATTACTATTATTTTCTTCACCATCGAAATGCAAAGATATCTGATACAATTCAAAGTATTGCTAAAGGTCCTACTTAAAATCAAACTTTTTCATACAAAAAGCTCCCAGGTTCTTTAAAAGTTATATTTATCTTTGAGTTACGTATAGAATTTCATTTCTCCAAACTTCAAAGCTGTTTTGTATTCGGGGCCAAATATTGCTTATTGATCGATTATTTACGACACACCCCAGGCTCTTTTGTGCTCGTTTGTGTCTCTGTGAATAATGTTTTTTCACTACATTTGCTTATTTCCCTAATGCAAACATCAGGAAGATGATCAAATGTGTTCGGTTTGTGAGTTACATAGTGTGGGGGATTAAAACTTTCTATTGATTAAGGAATATGCTTGAGATTTCTATATAGGTTAAATATATATATATTTTTACTACTAGTGTAACTCTTACAAAGTACCTCGTTATAATTACAATCTAGCCATTTTAGTGCTATTCAGTAATTTAACTTTAACTTAAACTGCTACATTGCTTTTGATTACTAAGAATGTGTCCATTAATTTCTTATTGTCTCTATTTAAAGGTAAGACACTTTATTCATGTGTTCTTTTGCAGCACTCTCACTATATATTACACTGAGATATAAACTATATACACTTTAATCTATACAATGTGTAACAAAAAGGTGTAGTAATACTCAAGCCACGCATCTAGCTACATGTATCGAGTCTAACAGGAACTTCTAAATTGGCGGCAGTAGCATGAATATTAAGTTATGATGATGAATTAAAGTTTATAAAAAATTATATCATTTTCAACCCTATTTCATCAGCTACCGTTCTACACCACATAGTATTTGGACCTACGCGTCTGACAGTTGTGGCTATAACAAAAGTCAAGGTCACGCGCCACAGATGTAACCGTAGGGTTGTCAAAAATATTTGAAATATATGTTTATAATTTTTGTATAGAAAAAATTATCTCCGATTTCGACTTTTCTTTTCTGGCAGACGATTTCTGGCACGATACACATACCCATCACCGAGTATTACTACATCTTTTTGTTACAGATTGTATAAAATTTATTCATCTTGACAGCTTGATTTGCGTTCCTGCGAAAAGTGGTGTTGAGTTTTTGACAGACAGAGAGAAAGACGGACGATCCTATAATTGACTTTTTAGCACTTACAGCACTTTAAAAGTATGTTGTAATATTCTGCCGTCATACGAAAAAAAGACGTATCTGCATTTTTGACAAAATTGAATTACATACATCTATTATATATTATATTTTTATTTTGAAATATTCAAACGCAACCTAATTAATCTTATTTTTAATTTAGACGCATCTGCTACAAGTCATACAATATAATGAATAGTAAAGACATTTCTGATGTTTATAACTCAATTTTGACAAAAGTGTCAGTCTTTTGTCCTTATGATGGCATATGTGAAGCAATTTCTTCGATTGACACAGCTCAGTTACAAAATCTTCATTACAAAAACAAAACAGATGGCGTTGTGCTGTGGTAAATTTAAATGAGAAATCCTTTTATGAATTGTAAAAATCGCATATATTTAATACGACAGGTACGTCACGTATCGAAGCTGTGGGCTACATGTGGCCCTAATGACCTCGTAATAGGGTGTTGTAAGGTCGTGCCGGGAATAAAATTTTCAAAATTGTTTTTAAAACTGCTGACCGTGGATATGTCACCTTAGCCTGACTCTATGACTCAGGGCTATTGAGTTACTTTTGTTAGTATTTTTTACAAATATATAGTTACCCAAATAAAATAGGAAAATGTTATCATTATAAAACAAGTATTTCTTTAAAAAAAGCTTAAATTATAATTTTTTGAACATAATAAAAAATCAGGTGCTTAAAACATGTTACTCATTTTCACCTCTATTTATTGTTCACTACTTAACTGCATGAACATACAAATATAATATTTTTGAGATTCGGCGCATTTGTTTAATTTGATGAAATTAGCGCGCATATGGAACTATTTAATTAAAATTGAAACGGGAATTAGCGTGGCATACGCGTTATCGATGTCCTGATCGGCAATTGTTTAGACTTTTAATTTCATCTTCTAGTTCTAGACTCGTTCTGAAGCATGTGTGCGTGTGTCTGTCTGCATCGTAGATCCCGAACGGATGAACCGATTTTGATTTAGTTTAAAAGATGAATCAGTCGGAATTGTTCTTATCTATGTTTGGTGAAAATGGGTGCAATTTTTCCAGATAGAACGTCGGGGGTATTTTCAAAGTTTTGATTTTGCCACTTGTAGATGCGCTCGTCGTCGCGTTTCACTTTGCACTGACACCGACAACGCAAAAGTCACGTCAATTCCCATTATTATTTTAATTTAATAACAAATTTCTTCTAAAATGCGCCCAATCCCAAAGTTATTTCAACTTGAAAAAAGCTTATCGACCAAATATGGACCGTCAGACCCGTATTATAACGACAATCTTATATCACAGAAAACTTTAAGCAAATTAATCATATCCTTAAACACGATCACAAACAAACATAAATAACGACAAACAGCTGAACCAGTTTCCCTAATTTAAACTATGTTTAATTGCACCGATTAACGATCCTTGGATAACGACGTGGATGAGAAGTTCTTCGACAGTTTAATCACGATGATGGCAAATTGGAGCCAAAAGTCAGGTAAAGTGTATGATTCTTGAGATAAGTTTGTTAGGGACTATTGAGATAGGGTTTAATTTTATAGTTCAACTAACTGTACCTGACATGCGTTGCAATGCCTCGTAATGAAGAAGTGTTATACCTCTTTAACGTTTATGGTCGCCTAATACTTTACCAAGTCCGATATTTGTGATTCAAAACAAATGTAAAATAAAATGTCAAAGTGACGCGACATGACTTCTCGTCTATGAAGATCGGTTAAATTATTTGGATATTGTTCACACAATAATTAAACGAAAGCAAAGCTTAAAAAAACCGACTTCACCGCTTTATCTTTGGAACCTTGATCAGATTTAATGTATTAAACACGCATTATTGACTATAATTCTAATTTCAATGGGACCACATAGAAAGCACCAGCTTTCAAATAAAAAAACAATCATCAAAATCGACTATTTTACATTATCGGTAACTTTTGAAGTCGGGTAAACGAGAACATCGTCAAAGTACGCATTATTGGTCACAAAATAGGCATTATTGACAATATTTCAAGAACTACTGATCAGATCTTGATCAAATTTAAATGGGACCAATTAGAAAGCAACATGTCAAAATTAAAATCATCAAATGAAAAAAAAATTCGAAATTTAAGATTAGGGTATTTGAAAAACATATTTTCTGCTTATAACCGATCACGTGCATTAGTTTAATATGGTAATCACCACGATACACCAAGGTTAACTGGAGTAATATATTTCGTAATTTAGTTCACCATGTACCTACAATTATATTTGTGCATTAAGGAATTTACTATCTATCTAATCCCTTAATAACAGATAGCTGAAGGACTAAATTCCCATGAAAAACTTCAGAAAACAACCAAGCCAATATCTCCGAGCATCTATCTAACATTTGCTCTCATACATAATTCTTTGTCCCGAACAATTCGACAAAGTCTCAAAATGTTTTTTTCCAGAATACTCTAACCATCTGTCCAAAGGTCAAGTAGTCGTGACTAGAAAGAATAACGCTCCAATAAACTGGCTTCATTTGTTCACAGACGGAGCTAAGTGCGTATACTGTGTGCATGAACGTGGACGGTCATAAAAAACTCAGTACTTTGTGAACGATATGCGACGTATTCTGTAAGGGTTTGGTCCGACTGTGAGCTTGAAACATAAATATATATAACGATGGCCTAAGGGCTTTGGAGAGGCGTAGCGAACATTGCGATCGGCCACTTCCCTATTATCTAGGTATCTCATATAATTAAGCCCAACAGTCAGACAAAACTTTTTGGCAAAAAAAATTTTTACTGTAATTTTTAACCGAAAAATCTGACAAAATCGTTGCGATTCCAAATTGCCATACACTAAGTTCAAAGTCTTGTATCGTGGGAGCTGGAAACATTCACATCTTAAACACAATCACACACAGAACCATTAACGCAAATTTCCATTAGGGAGAAAAATTGTGTTCTCACGGGGCATAGATCGACGCCCGCTGTTTAGAAAGCAATGCTCTACCAACTGTGCCAGCGAGTACAGTTAGTAAACAAATAATGATAATGTAGACGTTTACATACAATTGTAATTTTTAAACTTTTGCGATTCAAACACATAGTTTAGGTAATATCTCGGGACTTAAATATAGTTAAAATAGTTTTTTAGCGCGATTAAGGCCTGGAAACATTCATTACCTAAACTATGTTTACTTACAATGTTGTTAGGTTTTATCAACAGAGTGCTTCGAGCATAAGAGTAGTACTTTGCAGACACTGCAAAGAGTGTGCTTAGTGGCAGGACTCTTTTGCAGAGTCCACCTGGGGCAGTACCAAAGCAAAGGAGTGGAACTCCTTGCCAGAGTCTGTGTTCCCAGATAAGTACAATCTTGGAGTCTTCAAGTCGAGAGTGAATAGGTATTTTCTAGGCAAGCGTGCTCCATCGTCGACCGCATCTACACTTAACATCAGGTGAGATAGTGGTCAAATGTTTGCCTATCACAGTTAAAAAAAAAAAAAAAAACCGCACCATTGCGAAACATTCAACCGCCAAGCAGTAGTGTGCAAACATTACTGTTTCGGATTGAATGGCAATGTTATCAATGAAATAACACGGCATAATTTCGTAGCTAGTTACCAAAAAGATAAAAATAAGCCCCTTTCGTTCCTGGTTACTAAAACAAGATAATTTCATCCGTTTTTGTAGCTGGTTATGAAACTCAGTTATTTACATGGATTAAATATTCCTTTTTAATAACTAGTTACGAATCAGCGAAGAAAAAATCTTCTTTCATAGCTAGATATGAAAAATAGTTATGTAAATGGACCAAAGGGAAATAACATCTAATATCTCAGGGTGAAACGTGGACCCTGCGGGAAGTAGAGAAAAAGAAGATAGACGCTCTAGAGATGTAGTGCTGGAGGAGAATGCTCGGAGTATCGTGGACTGAATTCCGTACCAACGAGTCTTTACTTCGAGAACTCGGCATCAAGCAGCGTTTATCATCTTTGGTACAGTCTCGTATCCTCACCTTTTTTGGTCACGTATGCCGCCGAGGGGAGGTGGCTATTGAGCGACTTGTGGTCCAGGGAAAGGTTGAGGGTACCAGGCCACGAGGAAGATCGCCTATGAGGTGGACTGACCAAATAAAAACGGCAGTAAATGGCTCATCATCACTACACGAATGCACGAGAAGAGCTCAGAGAAGAGTGGCGGCGTGTTGTCAAGCTTGCCACCAACACCTGAAGTGATGACCACGAACACTCTGTCAAGAGTGATACCGACAAAGAAGAAGAAGATCTCAGGGTGAAAAGTACAAAATTTTGAACTATTTAAATTTTTAAACTCTGGGTGGAACTAAACTGTAATGGAGAAGCGTGTCGCCTACCATCAGTCGAGAGACTTTTTTTGACTTGTTCGTCTTGTAAAAATTACATAGTAATAATTGAAACTCAAGCGGAGCTTCAAAAAACCTACTTTACTGCATTATCTCTAGTATCCCTGATTTGATCATGCTCATTTTTATATTTTTGGACCAACTAGACAAAAATGGATCAAAATCAGTTCAAATAGAAAAAAGTTCTAAAGTAGATATAAAATACAAAATAAAAAATACTGTCGAATTGAGAACTTTTGTTTTTTTTATACCCGATAGGCAAGCATTTGACAACAATCTCACGTGGCGGAAAGTGATGATGCGGCCGAAGATGTAGCATGCCTGCCTAGAAGGTACCTATTCACCTTGACTTGAAGACTCCCAGATTATACCGTTCAGGGAACAAAGATGAGGGTAGTCGGTAAAAAATTAGTAACGGAAAGTAACGTACCTATACATAATTATTGTATTGATATTGAATAAAATAAAAAATAAAACGCATTCTCACTCACAGCCCCACACTTAGTTCAAAGATTGTATCGTGGGTGCCGGAAACATTTACATCACACCCACAAATACAAGAAGAACAAATATCCCTTGGGAAGCAATTTGTGCTCCTTCTGGGAATCGAACCCAGGACCCACGGCGCAGAGGGCGGAGACCTGTCCACTGCGCCAACTGGGTGCTCATATCAGATCTTACTAGTAAAACAATTCAACAGACGTTATATAATATTTTCCGCTGATTGCGTGGCAAATCCACAAAAGAAAATGATTTGGTTGGCCATAATACCTATCCAATCTTCTCCGTCATTTATCTTTAGGCTAAATAGTTTTTTGAGGTATAGTACTATTGCAGTAAGTCTAGAGTTTAAACATGTACTTACAGGGAATGTATTTAATTTTACGACTACTTATGTAGTAAAAAGAAAATTCAGCGAAAGATAAGATCTTGATATGCTTAGAACTAGAAGGTAAATAAGTTTTTGTTGAATAATATGTTTTTCTAGCCGAACTATTTTACGGGCAGTGCTTGCAGTGGTGGCCAAATGCTTGCCTATCTGGTATAAAATAATATCAAAATGACATCCGCGATTGATAAACTTAGGGACATTGTAGTATTCGCTACGTTAGGCCTGTTATTAGTGGCTTGTTCTCGCACCAGCAGGGCAGTAGACGTCCGCTCACATCCGTGGCTAGAGCGTGACTGTCACCCCACCGCTCGTGTGATCAAGACAACATTATACTATCATAGGTTATAGATTATAGAAACACTACAGACATGATATACAAAGCGCCCAACATGGCCGTACATGGCGAACGCCCGCCGCCGCCGCCGCCGCCGCCGCCGCCGCCGCCGCCGCCGCGCCGCTCTTCCGAAACGGGCGCCCTGTACGCGTGCCTCGAGCGCTTTTCATATCATGTCCCTGAGTTTATCAATCGCGGATGTCATTTCAATATTATTTTATGCCGGATAGGCAAGCATTTGGCCACCATTTCACTTGATGTAAAGCAAATATGTTACCAAAAATGTAGTATGCTTGCCTAGAAGAAACCTATAAGTCATAGACTTGAAGACCATTACACCAACACACAAATTTAGGAAAATAATACAAAATCTACAACGCCATTTGTTAATTTTCCCAGCAAAACTCAATAGTTATAGTTACAAGGTACCAGTTGAATGGATGGTGTTGCCATAACATACATTTGCAGAGGTATACATTTACAATTATTATAATACTAGCAGATCCGCCCGGCGTCGCCCGGGTAAACAAAAGCATATACAAACGCTTTCACACTCACATCCCAAACTAAAAGTACTACGACTTGTGTCGTGTACCACACACACAACATTCATATGTATCTCACAACACATAATTGTCTCGCTGAATTGCAATGCTAATACGTTCCTCCATGCCCTTTTTACCATCAAGCGACAAGACAAACTGTCAAACGTCATCCATTTATGGTTGACATACCCCCAGTTCGCTCGAAGCGTTTTGTTTCTACGTTCATCATCCGTAAAGCGAAGGAGTGGAACTCATTGTCTGCGTCTTTGTTCCCTGAACGGTACAATCTAGGTGTCTTCAAGTCTAGAGTGAATAGGTACCTTCTAGGCAAGCATGTTCCATCTTCGGTCGCTTTGACACTTTCCATGAGGTGAGATAGCGGTCAAATGCTTGCCCATCTAGCATAAAAAAAATAGTTGAGTCAAATAATAATAGTATTTGCATAGCCTATACCTAAAACGGAATTCTTAAGTCCATAAATCACAGTAATATAAAATATGATTACACTGCTTGCGCTGTCAGTCAAAAATAAAATATTATATTAATATGATTTCATATTTTCCGTAATGTATGAGATAGATATTCAGCGTCATAGGACGTTTGTATGACACTTGTATTATCACGCTAATGTTATAAATGCGAAAGTTTGTGTGTAAATCTGTGTTTCTTTCATTTTTGAGCTGTAACGGCTAAACGAATTTGAATTAAATTTGGAACGTACATACTCGTAGATTGTAACCAGGGGGTATATTCCGGGCGTCACATCGACGTCGAAATCGAACGATTTTCTTTTGTTATGAACATCGAATCAACTGAAATTTCAACCAATCGACTGTCGTTTCGACGTCGCATCAATTCGAACAATCGTATTTTGACGACCAGAATAGACAGACCTACAGGATTAACACATAGACATATTTATCCAGTTATAAGTGGCTTTAATAATAATATTTTAATTACAAAAAGGTATGAAGTATAATTATTCTTAAAATATCCTTCGAAATATAAAATATTCCATAACAATTTATGTTGGTATGATAATCCAGTTTTAGTTATGTGTCTAAATGATTATTTATTTTATTATGTTAATGTTTGTTTATTAATAATTTTATTTAATTTGTAAATACTTATAAATGTTAATTGATATGTTTAATAATATGTCTTGCCCAGAATAGCAATCTCTGTTATCAGGTGAATATATAAATTATAATTATTCTATTCGTTGTTTCATTGTTTAAATCTAGACTATGGAGCTAAAGTGGAAAAAAATTTCTTTTAAAAAATTCAAATTCAAATTCAAAATCGTTTATTCACATAGGTCCCAAAGAGGCACGCACCACTCATGATAGTTAATGACTTTACTGCCAGATTCGCAAAATTACAGCCATCTCGAGAAGAACTCATTTTTTCTTTGATCTTTTTTTTTAATAATACTTTGGATGGCACTGAATTGTGAAGGATAAGCGTGACACTTATTATTAGGCGAGCTAGTTTATTTTGGACTTACTCGTCTTGTTATAATTACATAAAAAAAAATACAGGAAAGTAACATTTTACATTATACTAATTTTTATTTTAGTTGTGCCCGATAGGCAAGAATGTGACCACAATCTCACCTGATGGAAAGCGACGATGCGTCCGGAGATTTAGCATACTTGCCTAAAAGGTACCTATTCACTCTTGACTTAAAGACTCCCAGATAATACCGTTCGGGGAACAAAGGCAAGGGCAATGAGTTCCACTCCTTTGCCGTACGGATGATAAACATAGCAGCGAAATGCTTTTAGATAAGATAAGATAAATCTTTATTGGCAAAAACTGTATATTTTAAGTATTCGCGAGTTCTTATTGCAGATAATGTTATTACAGTTGACCCATTTCGGGCGTCCAATGTCAGAAAATATAATTATACAGACCATGTATATATTCCATTTCTTACTGATATTTGGAATTTATGATAAATAAGCTACAATATAAAGAACGTAACAAAAATGCCAAAGATAATAAATTCATGCTATAAAAAACGTTTTAAAGAAAATATTCTTTCAAACTATAGAAAACATTTTACAATTACATGCTCTAGTTCAAAACTTTGGGTGGCACTGAACTGTGATAGGCAGGCATGACGCTTACCATCAAGCGAGCAACTTGCTCATCTCGTCTCTCAATTACATAAAAAATAAATACAGAGTTGTTAATATTGTAATGGCATAACATAACGTAAACGCTTTCACACTCTCACTAAGAAAAATGAAATAACAAACCTTAACATTTCCTTGAGTCCACTACAACCCTTATCCATTTAAACATGCCTAAGAATCACTATAGACCCATCAAGCACAAGGGCTGCTAAACTTTGCGAAACTTAGCAAGTTCTCATTGTAGCTCTGGTCTTTGTGCCCCTGATATATGGCTACTAAATCTCCTCTAACAATAAGTATTGACAGCCACGGAATAATCTCGAAACCCTGGGCTTGGTGAGATTAATAGTTACTGTGGTTCCGTGATCGGTTTCGAGTTAGTTGATTGGTTAAAGTTTACTTAGGGATAGTTGAAATTTGCTATGATATCATTCGATCTTACTCGTAGTCTTATCAGATTGCAACCACATTGGCCTCGATTCTGATGTCACACACTAAATTAAATTTAATTTATTCCTGTCTTTTACAAAATAGAAACAGAAGACAGAGATAGCATACTGCTGTGCTGTCAAGTTAGTCAGGACTTAGATGTCTATGCAAGCTTAGTCGAGTTTGTTATTGGTGTTGACTAAAAACACGCGCCTTTCTGCTGTTAATATTTTAATTGATAAACTAGCTTGACAGCTCTAAAATGTATGCAATCTCTGTCTTGTGTTTCTATTTTGTAAGAGACAGGGATAGTTTAAATTTAATTAAGTGAGTGTACATCAGAATCGAGGCCAGTGTTGTACTAGTAGAAGAATTTTTCTGTGACTATCCTAAGACCACGTTTTTTTATTTCTGATAGTGTCTTTGCACTACTAAGTGGTAATAGTTATCAGTAGTGCTTGTTATGTTGCATTAGGTTAATTTAACAAGTAGAAAAATCTAAATTTAAATAACTCAACGCAAACAAAGCTTAAAAAAACCTGCTTCACCGCTTTGTCTTCGGAACCTTGATCAGATATTGTTAAAATTTAAATGGAACCAGTGGAAAAGCAACAGCTTTCAACCAAAAAAAAAACAAAACAATATCGGTTTACGTGAAAAGAAGTCAATAAACCACAGTTAAAACAGTTATTACTAATCAATATCACATAAAATGCATGCATCCTACAATCGTACTACGTCAAGACAATCATGTAAAGAATAACTACATTACTATAAAATAATTAAATTCATCACTTCAGACTCATTATCAATTATTCAAAAACAATGTTGATCTAAATGAAATAAAATAGAATCAAAAGCATTAAATTAAAAATACAATTTTATTCTACACACACAACACACATTCGACATACATTTTTAAGATCTTACGTACATATTTTCCATATTACGAGTATGTTTATAACTTGCTATACATGGTTTAATCACACGAATAAAATTATACCGTATTTTTTTATTTTTTTCATTTTATTTCATTTTATCATTTCATTTCATTTATTATTAATTATAAATCCAATATATAAGCTCTAGAATACAATATCCAATTCCATTATTGGATTAAACCAACATTAAATATATTTGACAATAATTATACCAAAAGCTACATCGAAAACAAGTAAAAATAATAGGGAAACTGTTACACTTCGGGAAACTGTTACACTTCGCACCAATGAATATAAACTAATACCTTTAAACAATCAATTCTTGTAAGTACGAGTATGTATATTATATATGTATAATCTAAATCTCGAAAACGGCTCCAACGATTTTCATGAAATTTAGTTTTTTTTTTATACTATATAGGCAAGCATTTGACCGCCATCTCACCTGATGGAAAGTGACGATGCGGCCAAAGATGGAACATGCTTGCCTAGAAGGTACCTATTCACTCTAGACTTGAAGATACCCAGATTATACCGTTCAGGGAATATAGTATGCGTGGGTTTCGGGGGCGATAAACCATTCTAGTTAGGTTTCATTTTTTGAAAACGTCGTTTTAACTGAGCAAAGCTCGGTCATCCAGGCACTAGATATAATATAAACATTTTGTTAAGAAATAAGTTCTTATATCCCATAAATGCGAGCAAGGCCACGAGGTACAGAAAATAAATAATTTAACATAAATATAACCTTTCCTCAAAGACATTTTATCACGCCGTTGTAAGGTCGTCGCTTTACGAACACAAATTTTATTTCATAACCTAAACTGTCTCAGGAGGCCCTCCATACAATATTGAATAGGCGCTAAAGTAAGAGCTCAATAAACGTCTAGAATATAAAACAAAGTAAACAAAAAATACCGAAATGAGACTGTAACCTAAAACCACAAAAAGGTGCCTTTATAAACATATTCCGATCTCAATATCAAAGGAATCGAGATAAAAACGTTATGGGTCCCGAAGTAGAGAAAAATAAATACAATTTATATGTGAGGCCCTAACGCTGCCTTGTGTATTAAGTTAAAGAAGACTGAGAGACCCCTGCTTAATGCGAACATCACACATTCCATGTTAACGTTGGCCTTCACTTGTCCCATTTCATGTTTCGTTGATAATAGTTCATAGTTTAAAGGAAATTTACTAACTAATCAGGAAATGTTGTGTGGGAGAGGTCCTTGCGAACCCTTAAAGTTGCAAACGATAGATAAAGCTTAGAATACGCATACATATACAAGAATTTCAAACAAAATTACACTTAAAATCGATACAATGAATGTGTGCGTTCACGTTTTTTTTTCTATGTGATACGTTTTTTAAAGAGATGTACAGTTTTTTATGTTACACACATCAAATGAGAATAGCATGGAAATTGAGATTAGCTATTATACCTAGCATGCGTTGCAATGCCACGTATGTAAAAAGCATTTACCTCTTCCACGTTCATAGTTGCCTAGTACTTTAATGCTACAATAAAATCGTATTGACTAAATTATTACCTCCTTTATGTTAATGTTTGCCTAGTACTTTACCAAATCCGAGTGACGTATACTCCTGTCCACATATTCTTTTATATAATAAAATTTTAAAGATAACCATTTTAAAAATAGTTGCGTGCTATAATTTACCTCCGGTTTCTTGCAAGTTGCACGCGCTGTACACAATTCTAAAACTATATACAGCAAATGACCTAAGTTATCTATAAAAAAAACAAATCAAACGCATTCACAGACAGTCACAGCAATTAGTCATTGGATGCTGGTAACATTTACATCACACATACAATCACACCACAAGCTGAAGCGGTTCGCTCAAAGCGTTTTGCTTCTAAATTTGTCATCCGTACTGCGAAGGAGTGGAATTCATTGCCCGCGTCTTTGTTCCCTGAACGGTATAATCTGGGAGTCTTCAAGTCAAGAGTGAATAGGTATCTTCTAGTCAAGCATCCTACATCTTCGGCCGCATCATCACTTTCCATCGGGTGAGATAGTGGTCAAATGCTTGCCTATCGAGTATAAAAAAAAAGAAACATAAAAGTCCCTTGGAAATTGTGCTCTTGCTGGGAATCGAACCCAGGACCGGGCAGACATAATTATGTCCTTCTCGTCGTAGCCGACGATGGCGACCCTGGTGTCATTTTCTGTACAGCATTTGACTGTCAAATCCAAACTTTGTTTGAAGCGTTCGGTCTCATGTACAGTGGGCAGAGACTTGCCCACTGCGCCATTACAATCGTCAAAAATAGGCATATTTAATTATTAATATTTAATTAACATTATTGTAGTCCCGCCGAACAAAAGCATGTTCTAATGATACAGAGAGCTTTATTTGGTGATAAGCAGCTGTCATTGCAAATCTGGTCACAATCGTCGTCGAAATAACAATCCTCTGAAAAAATACAATATTGTAAATACGTCATCAAACCGTCAAGTCAATTATACACTTAATATATAATTATGTATGCTTATTTTTGTATATTTGTAATTTTATCCTACTAATATTATAAATCCAAAGGTTTGTGTGTAAGTGAGCAAGTATTTAAGTGTGTAAGTATGTTTGTTCCCTCTTCACGATTTGACGGCTGAACGGATTTGGATGAAATTTGGAATGTAAATAGCTTATACCTAGGATTAACACATAGTATACTTTTTAACTTGATAATAGCGGGCGAAGCCGCGGGGCACGGTTAGTGGATGATATCTGGAATAAAATTGGTTTATTATATATCGGGTTTGATTCCTGGCGGGAACACAAGTTTTCTTCCCAAGGAAAAAGTGTGTTCTGGTTGCGATTTTGGTTGTGGTTGTGGTTGTGATGTTTCCGGCACCCACGACATAAGCCATCGAACTTTGTGTGGGGCTGTAAGTGTGAAAGCGTTTATGTTGTGTTTATGTATTATTCTTAAAAAATGGCCTTAAACATAATTTTAAATTAAAATCTTCGAATTCACCGTTTATATCTTAGGAATGTTTCTTTCGAACTTGATAAAAAAAATATTTTGTCTCCGCAGTGCATATTTATTTTGACAGTTAAACTAGGTTTTGGAATAAATAAATTGGTTTTGACAGTGTTAAGTAACATGTATTATTGTATTTCTGGTTTATTGAAGTAATTCATAAATTATGAAACTAGTCCTAGTCACGGTCAAGGTCAAGGTCAAATTAAAGAGTCATGGTCCATTCATATTCAAGTCATGCCCTAGCAATATGATAAACATTTTAATAGAACTTCTATTGGAGTTTTGAAGCGAAACTGAAAAGCACGTTGCTAAACGTTGTATTATTTACCTACACTCATGCACGTTCATGAACTATCAACTTTTCATGAACTATCAACTTTTCACTAACACTTTCGCAGGAAATCTTCTTGATGAATCTTGGACTAATTTTTCAACCTACAAAAAGGTATATATATATAACAATATATATATACCTTTTTTAAGGTATATATATATAACAATATATATATACCTTTTTTATATATATCTACAAAATACAAATACAAAAAATACAAAATATTTATTTCAGTAAACTTAATCTAAGTTACATTTCTTTTAGTATGGAGATACCTGCGTCAGAGGGGCTCGCTCTTCCGTAGTATAGATTGTTTTAATTAAGTCAAAACACTAGTTCTATATTAGAAAAAATACAAACTTAAGAATTTAAAAAAAAAATGGAAATTATTTGTAGAAATAGATGAAAAATTTAATAAAAAAAATATTTTGTTTATATAAAACTAGTAGTTCCCCGCGGCTTCGCCCGCGTTTAGTTTCAAAATATCATCAAAACCCCTAAAAAAATTGACGTTCCTAAAAAGTATCCTATGTACCTCTCCTGGTTCTAAGCTACCTCCCCACCAATTTTCAGCAAAATCGGGTCAGCCGTTCTTGAGTTATAAATAGTGTAACTAACACGACTTTCTTTTATATATTTATTATTTTTATTTATTTATTTATTTATTTATTAGGTCTGCCAATAATTGTTACATCGATACATGCTTAATACAAACTAAACAACTAGACATACTTGCTAAATGTACAACCTTTTACAGGCAAACACTTCATGCTATTATTAATTAGAACCTATTTAAGATTATTTAAAAAAAAAGCAACAAATTCAATAGCACAAGAGTCATTAGCATTCGTGCTAGGTTGCCCTGTGTTACGAATGCTAAGTCTATAGATATATATAGATGTATATAATATATTTGATATATAACTGTCACAAATATTTCCTCCTCTGCTCTACTAACACAATCGAATTAAACAAAACACTAGTGCCGCCAACGAGCATATATAGCAAACAATACAATGTTAACGCATTGTGTCTCAGTTTTTTAGCAATACCCACCGCGTCTCAGTTTATCGTGGTACTTTTTTGAGTTTGATTTACGCTTCTATTATTCATTAAACATTTTAATCTTAAAAGGCGCAAATATAGTAATCTTGATAGTGGTTATATATTTGTGCCTTTTGGGGTTGAGACGTTGGGACCGTGGGGACCGGGAGCACATACATTCTACAATGAATTAACAAAGCGTTTGGTCGAAGCAACTCGTGACCAAAATGCTGGCAAATATTTTGGACAGAGATTGAGTATTGCCATTCAACGTGGCAATGCTGCCAGCATTTTGGGTACTTTGCCTACTGGTAGCGGACTATTAGATTAAGTTTTGTACATATTTATATCTAATTATAGTTTTTTTTGTTTAATTTTAATTTAGTTTTTAGTTTAATGTAATGTACAATTGCTACTTAAATTATGTTGTTACTATGAATAAAGTTTTAAAATATTAAAAAAAAAAAAAAATCTTAAAACAACCATCAAAATCAATAAAAGTTTAATCGATGATAACATTTTACATTTAGAATGTCAATTAAAAATCAATAATAGTTTTATAACTTACTTGCTATCGCGCCATCAAACATAACAGAAACGAATAATATTAAAGCAATAATAAAAGCCTTCATAGCTGATTAACTTATATGAGCCTCTATTATTTCTAATAGAATAAGTAATATTTGCTAAAGAAAGAACTGAAAAATCCAATCATGTTCACCTGGAAATTGCAAATACAAATAAGACATGTAAAATAAACTAACTGGAAAAAACACATATAAAGTAAATTATATGATTATATATTTTTACTTATTTATTTTTGTTAAGTACTATCAAAGCCACGCGGTTTCATACGTGTTAAAGGCAAATATTTGACAACTATTTTACCTAATGTTAAGTGACGATGGAAGCGAAGATGAAACAGTCTTGCCGTGAACGTTTTTTTTCTTTATTTTATCTGTGATAGGCAAACGTTTGACCACTATCTCACCTGATAGTAAGTGACGATGCGTTCGACGATGGAGCACGCTTGCCTAGAAAATACCTATTCACTCTCAACTTGAAAACTCCAAGATTGTACTTCTGGAATCTTTGATTGTCAAGGAGTTCCTCCCACTTCTTTGCATTTCGCATCATTTATAGTTAATAAGATGACTTATGAACTTTGTATCACGCCATCTATTGAAATTAATCTGAAGTGGTGATTCCAATACAAAATTACTAATTACGATTTTTCTGCTGTTCCTTTTTCTAAATCTTCTGTTTACTTAACCCACCCGATATTGAGGCAAAGAAAAAAAAATTATATCGATCGAGCCATTTTTGTGTTTTTGCAATGTATGTTTATTTATATATATAGATTGCTCAACATGATGATAAAATACCCCCTAAATGTGGCAGATGTGGAAGAACGATGTTCAAAGATCATGAATTAAATTGTCCTGCAAAAGAAAAGAAATGCAACGCTTGTGGAAAACTGGGGCATTTTCAACGTTGTTGTAGAACAAAGTCAACTCAGTTAAAAAGGAAAATTGATAAGAAACAAGAAGAAAATAGAAACGTCTACAAAAGGCCACGGAAAGAAAACTCTGTGAATAATTTAGATGAAGAAGAAAAAATTCAATACATATTTAATCTGAATAATGATGCTACGATTGATTGCAACGTCGGAGGAGTAAAAGTGGAAATGTTAATTGACTCAGGATGTAAATTAAATTTAATTTCTGACAAAACCTGGGATTATCTAAAAAACCAAGAAGTAATTTGTTATAACCAAATTAAGGAACCAAATAAAGTCTTACTAGCATATGGCAGCACAAAACCTTTAGATGTCAAAGGTTCATTCGAAGCAAATATAGAAACAAATGGAAAATCAGAGCGCAGCAAATTTTACGTTATTAAAGAGGGAGCAAGGAATTTGCTGGGCAAAGATTCAGCAATACAATTAGGCGTCTTGAGATTAGGCTCTACAATAAACCAAATCCAGGTAGAAAAACCGTTTCCTAAATTTAGAGGTATTTTAGTCGAAATACCTATCGATCAGTCGATAAAACCAGTAATGCAACCTCACAGGAGAATACCTATTCCGATAGAAGACAAGATCAACAAGAAAATTAAGGAGTTATTAGATGCAGATATAATAGAAGAGGTGCACGAACCATCAGCATGGGTTTCGCCTATCGTGCCGTTGTTGAAAGACAATGATGACGTCCGGTTATGTGTGGATATGCGGCGTGCTAATGCTGCGATACTTCGAGAAAATCATCCTTTGCCTTGCATGGAGCATTTACTACCGAAAATAAAGAAAGCCAAGTTCTTCTCAAAATTAGATATAAAAAATGCTTTCCATCAGGTAGAACTGCATCCAAATTCCAGACACGTGACCACGTTTATAACCTCGAATGGCCTCTATAGATATAAGAGACTAATGTTTGGAGTAACATGTGCGCCGGAACTTTTCCAGAAAATCTTGGAAAAAATGCTTATTAAATGTGAAGGTGTCATAAATTTCATAGATGACATATTAATCTGGGGTAGTAGTGAAGAAGAACACGACATGCGACTTGGAAGAGTATTGGACACGTTAAGAGAAAATGATGTCTTGTTAAATGATGAAAAGTGCATTCACAAAGTCAGAAAGATAAACTTTTTAGGTCACGAATTAACACCAGAAGGGGTAAAACCCTTACCCAAATATATAGAAAGTATAGCAAAATTTAGGGAACCAAAGACGGTTGAAGAGCTGCAAAGTTTTCTTGGTCTAGTGAACTACATCAACAAGTGGCTCCCTAAGTTAGCGACAACAACAGAACCATTAAAAGAGTTACTTAGAATGCAGCTTGGGAAAAAAGCGTCTATTGAAGATCATTGGACAGAAAAACATGAAACCACTTTTAAATCATTAAAAGAAATACTTACAAAGATAGAAACTCTTGGATATTATGACGTCAAGGATAAGACTCAGGTTATTGCAGATGCAAGTCCTGTTGGACTTGGTGCTGTATTAGTACAGATTGATGAACGTGGGCCACGAATTATAGCCTTCGGAAATCGGACACTGACTAGCTGCGAGCGCAAGTATAGCCAGACTGAAAAGGAAGCCCTCGCTCTGGTATGGGCCATTGAGCACTTTAACACGTTTCTTTTTGGAAAAACATTTGATTTAGTAACAGATCATAAGCCATTAGAATTCTTGTTTCGCCCAAAATCGAAACCCTGCGCCCGAGTCGAAAGATGGGTGTTGAAATTGCAAGCATATCAATACAAAATCAAATATAAACCGGGAAAAACAAACATTGCAGATCCATTATCACGATTGTGCAAGGAATTAGATGCACAGCCATCGGTCAATGACTATGTACATCAAATTGTTCAGCTTGTAAAACCCCAAGCAACATCAATGCGTGACATAGTTCGGTTTTCAGAAAGTGACTTGGAAATTGTAAAGGTGAAAAAAGGTATTTATAACAACCAGTGGGATGAAGCTGTAAAAAACTATAAATTATTTGAAGAGGAGTTGTGTTTTTACGAAGACATACTCCTGAAGGGAAACAAAATTGTAATACCTGAAGGTCTTCGAAAACAAGTACTGGACGCGGCTCATGAAGGACATCCGGGTATTGTGGCCATGAAAGGAAGACTTAGATCTAAAGTTTGGTGGCCAAGAATTGACAAGGATGTCGAGAAATTGGTAAAGAGCTGTAAAGGATGTATCTTGGTGGGACTACCAAGTGCACCAGCTCCGATGAAACGTCGCGAACTACCCGCTGATCCTTGGGTTGACGTCGCGATGGATTTACTAGGACCCTTGCCTAGCAATGATTACCTTTTAGTAGTTATTGATTACTACAGCCGATATAAAGAGATCAAACCATTGCGAACAATTACAAGTGAACAAATAATTAAAATTCTAAAAGAAATGTTCAGCAGATTGGGATATCCAGTTTCCATTACCGCAGATAATGGGCGACAATTTGTGAGTGAGGAATTTAAAACATTTTGCAAAGAGTGTAACATCACACTTTTTAATACTGTTCCATACTGGCCACAAATGAATGGTGAGGTGGAACGCCAAAACAGGGATATAGTAAAACGTCTCAAAATAAGTAAAACTGAGAAAAAAGACATAAAAGAATCGCTTTACGAATATCTCATGATGTATAACTGTACTCCTCACTCAGTTACAGGAAAATCACCATCGGAACTTTTCTTTAAAAGACAGAACAGGGATAAAATTCCTATGGTCAAAGATATGAACGACAAACAAGATGATTCGGAAGTAAGAGACAGAGACCGAGCTGAAAAAGAAAAAGGAAAAGACTATGCAGACCGGAAAAGGAGAGCTGAAAATCCAGGACTTGCAGCAGGGGATAAAGTTTATGTCAAAGAAATGGATAAAATTAATAAACTTACCTCTAATTTTAATCCTAAACCACACGTTGTAGAAACAGCTATAGGTGGTGACGTAACAATAAGAAGTGAAGAGACGGGACAAAAGCTACGAAGAAATGTAATTCATCTTAAAAAAGTAGAAGGGAAATGGGAACCTGTCAGACGAGAAGATGATGAACCTAGACCTGATCAGGATACGAATTTGTCTGAGGGACAGTTAAATGTTAGTTAGGAAAATAGTATTGATAATTAGAATTACAAATGACTACTAAACTATTGTGATTTAGGTGTTGATTTATGTATAACAAATAATAAATAAATAATATTAATAAGGAAGGGATGTAGTGTTTGTATCTATTAAGTAGATATAAGACATTGTCTCATACACATAAGTAGCCATGACACCTGTCAGTCGTTGACGGATACGGGAGCGAGCTAGACGTGTGTTGGATGGTACTTGGTGTGACAGTGAGCCAGTGATACGTATATGGTGGGTTCTACAATGGGTTTGGGTACCACCCTCTTTTAGAATGGAGATAACTGCGTTAGAGGGTCTCGCTCTTCCGTAGTATAGATTGATTTGATTAAGTCAAAACACTAGTTCTATATTATAAAAATTACAAACTTAAGAATTTAGAAATTTTTGGAAATTATTTGTAGAAATAGATGAAAAATTTAATAAAAAAAATAATTTTGTGTATATAATATATTTGATATATAAATGTCACAAATATTTCCGCCTCTGCTCTACTAACACAATCGAATTAAACAAAACACTAGTGCCGCCAACGAGCATAACAAACAATATAATGTTAACGCATTGTGTCTCAGTTTTTTAGCAATACCCACCGCGTCTCAGTTTATCGTGGTACTTTTTTGAGTTTGATTTACACTTCTATTATTCATTAAACATTTTAATCTTAAAACAACCATCAAAATCAATAAACGAACGCGAGTTGAATCGATGATAACATTTTACATTTAGAATGTCAATTAAAAATCAATAATAGTTTTATAACTTACTTGCTATCGCGCCATCAAACATAACAGAAACGAATAATATAAAGGCAATAATAAAAACCTTCATAGCTGATTAACTTATATGTGCCTCTATTATTTCTAATAGAATAAGTAATATTTGCTAAAGAAAGAACTGAAAAATCCAATCATGTTCACCTGGAAATTGCTAATACAAATAAGACATGTAAAATAAACTAACTGGAAAAAACACATATAAAGTAAATTATATGATTATATATTATTACTTATTTATTTTTGTTAAGTACTATCAAAGCCACGCGGTTTCATACGTCTTAAAGGCAAATATTTGGCAACTATCTTACCTAATGTTAAGTGACGATACAAGCGAAGATGAAACACTCTTGCCGTGAACGTTTTTTTTCTTTATTTTATCTGTGATAGGCAAACGTTTGACCACTATCTCACCTGATGGTAAGTGACGCTGCGTTCGACGATGGAGCACGCTTGCCTAGAAAATACCTATTCACTCTCAACTTGAAGACTCCAAGATTGTACTTCTGGAATCTTTGATTTTTCTGCTGTTCCTTTTTTTAAATCTTCTTTTTTCTTAACCCACCCGGTATTAAGGCAAAGAAAATAATATTATATCGATCGAGACATTTTGTATTTTTGCAATGTATGTTTATTTATATATATAGATTGCTCAGCTAAAAATAACGTGCATAAAGAGGACTTAATGCAAGGAGCATTTTCTGCCAGTCATCCAGCAATAATGGTTTATTATATTATTATGCTACGAACCGTTATTCTAGACCTTAAACAGTGAGATAACATCACTGGCAGAAACTACGTCACGACCCCTTTTGTCTCCCTCACATCCGGCTCCACCCCACTTGAGCCGGGGGAGAGGGGATAAGCTTGCCCGAACTGTCAGGCGCGCTCTTCACATTGGCATTTGCTTTCGGCGTGAACACATCTCTTTAAAAGCGGGTGTTGCTGTTGGTTATAATTTTAATTAAATTTATAATTTTAACAATATATATGAATAAATTATAATTTATAATATGTAAACGTTACTAATATGTGATTTTATTTTGTTATTGTAGCACTAATAATATTTTTTCAAGATAGAAGTAGGTGAACGGTGTCGCCCGCCTCTGCTAATTTCACCACCGTTATCTTCGTCATCTTTACCGTTGTCGTCGTGTAACCTAACACTACACCGTCGAGTCACCACGGTCAACGAGCAAGCAAGCAGAATGGATGTTGACAGGTACAATGCGAATTAAAATTTGCTTATTTCAAATAACCGAATGATAAAAGTACCCATGAGGGTAAGAGCTTGATCTAGTATAGAATTAGGATTCTGGAATAAGCCCACTCACCCCGCTCAATTTATAAACAAACAATCTTGTTTCAAAAATATGTGTATGTACATATAGTAATAAATCTTTCTCAACTGATTTGTACGACGCGAACCAAATTATCCGAAGCAGTCGCACTTGTAAAAAAAGAGGCGAATTTCTAAAGTTGGATTTGCGAAGGATCCACGCACTTTTCAATCCACAGGATTTATTTTATTTCTTACAATAAGCGGGAAGACTTGAAAAATTTACTTACAGTTCAAAAACGCAGTTCAAAGAGCTTTATTTAGCTATGTCTATGAGGAATAGGCACGACAAAGTCCTAACCTCGTTCGAGTGTGTCAGTCCACAATTTTTTTATAAACAATTGCAAATAATTCTGTAACATTGATTTGCCTTGTGAAATAGTCTCAGTCTTAATGGCAAATAAATGCATTTAATTTATTTTTTCTGATGGGGTCGTTTTTTCTTAACGGACTAAGCTGCGGCAGATATTCATGTCCCAACCTCGATCGGTTGGATTGTGAACTATGAGAAGTCCATTCTGATACCAACCAAAGTCACATAATCAAATAGAATCTCAGCCTACACTCCACGTATTTGCCCGGGAATAAGAAGTAAATATGGCAAAAATAATAAAATATATATATTTACAAAACTAGAATAACGGTTCGAAGCATATAATATGATGTTTTACCTGAAAATAAAACGAAACCTTATTCTATACCTATATTTAGAATCCTGCCTGGTGGACTTCTTTATCTTGTCCACCGAAAGTGAGATGCAATGTGAAGAGCGCACCTGACAGTTCGGGCAAGCTCATCCCCCCTCCCCCGGTTCAAGTAGGGCGGAGTCGGATGTGAGGGAGACAAAAGAGGTCATGACGTAGGTTCCGGAAGTGATGTTAATTCACTGTTTAAGGTCTAGAATAAGGTTTCGCATACAATAACTGTTTTTTTATCAGGTAAAACATCATATTTTTTACAGCCCCTATTCTAAGTTCGATAACTTGTGTCTTGGGGCGGACGATGATACTTCACGAGATGCCTCGTGAAATATCATAGCCCCACACTAAGTTCAATGACTTGTGGCGAAAACATTCATATCTCACACATAATCACACCCAGAAGCAGAAACACAAATTTCCCTTGAGAAGAGCTTGTGCTTGTACCGGATTTTGTACCCGCGCGTTGCTTAACGCACCCAACTAATTCAAAGTTTATGTAGTTTATATATTTTTTTTCAATTACTACATACTTAAACATACAAACTAAATTAAAAATAAGCAAAAATATCTATAACTAGTTATAAATATTACAAAACTTAATCTAATAGACCGCTGCCAGTTGGCAAAGTAGCCAAAATGCTGGCAGTATTGCCACGTTGAATGACAATGCTCAACCACTGTCCAAAAAAAATAAAATTACCAGCATTTAGATGAATATTTGCTTCGATCAAACGTCATGATAATTATTTGAAGATTGTATGTGCTGGAGGTCCCCACGGTCCCAACGTCTCAACCTCAAAAGGCACAAATATATAACCAATATCAAGATTAATATATTTTCACCTTTTGAGATTATCTGCTGATTCAGCCGCAACACCAGCCTTATTTTTAGTTCCAGTAAGAGGAGACGGTGCCAGGATATCTACGCACGTTGCATCCCAAACCAAAGGCCGTCCCATCTTCCATGAAAACATGGTCATTTACTCTTGCCTTTTACTATAATCACGTGCGAGACCATTTTGTTTCAAAATAGCCGCAAAGATTTGTTTTTAAATGGATCACGACTGATATAAAATACGGCATATGGAAAGGACAATAAATGTTCCCCACTACATCAAACACACGGATTTATAATAACTCTTTTTAGTAGGAATACAAAAACATGATATTTCTTGATGTGTGAAATATTGAAATAAGCGTATAATAGCCAGTAAATACATACAATTACCTACGCAAAATATGTTCTTTTCCATGATTACAACAGCACCTAATGCAATCTATTAAAATGTTATGAATTTATATATATGCGATAAGACCGTTATTATAAAACTCATTGTGTCCATTATAATAAGATTCTCTGTTGCTGTATTTATCTTTTGGTATCAAGAGTTACTGTATTGTATTTTCAAACTATTTTAATAAGTTTTTCAATTGTCTTATATTATTATATAAGTAGGAAATATAATTTATTTCTCTCCAACAAAGTGATAGCAGTGGTTGATGTCGTGCGGACGTAGACTCACGAGGCATCTCGTGAGGTATCATAGCCCCATATTAAGTTCAATGACTTGTGACGTGGGTACCGAAAACATTCACATCACACAAACAATCACACACGGAACAAGAAGCACAAATTTGGAGAGAAAACTTGTGCTACCGCCGGGAATCGATACCCCGATACCCCAGAAGAAGGCGGGCGCTTTCCTAACTAAGCCAACGGGCAGTTCAATATACAGGGTGTTTGGTAGAGGGTTAGCCAAACGTGATGGACGTGTAGTTGACCTATTTGGAAAATACAAGTACCTACGCGTAAAAGCCGCTAGGTCTTTTTTTTTCTTATCGTTTATTGTTTTATTTTTTAAAAATTTCCGAAATGTTTACTCTTTTGCCTTAAAATTTTATTTACGTGCATGTTAACGTTTGGCTAACCTTCTACCAAACACCCTGTATATAATTATTATACTTAATTAAGGCAATAAAATTGTTTCACTATGATGACCATCAACAAGTCGCAAGGTCAGACACTTCAAGCCACCCGGAGACGATCTTAGGACGAACTGTTTGTAATGGTTCCTGGGTTGAACATCAAAGTTGTGTATAAAAAAACTTTGGCTTTTGTTGTTTTATTTTGCATAAAAATAAACACTGTTTACCGAGCCGTTCCAAGTTTTATTGGTATATAATTCTCAACTGTCTTTGCGAAAATAAAAATATAGATGCTTGATTTTAAATTCCACGAGTACGAACTTATAAATAAATAAGTAAATAAACAATTCTGACAAACTATTATCCGATTAGTACAAATATTTTTGCATTACATTATTGATGCAATTATAGATACTATGCTTGATATAATAAATGTCAAATTCTGGATGCGTGTTTATTATTGGCTGGCTCATTTACGCCATACCACTGCACGGATTTCGATAAAATTTGACACACAAATAGTTTATTACCGGGGTTAATACATGAGATGAGACTTTTTATCTACTAAGCGGACGAATTCGGGCAAAAGCTATTATCACGGGCGCCCTGTACGCGCACCTCGGACGCAAATGTATACATTATTCTGCTGTCATAAGGAAAAAAGACGTATCTGACGTTTTTGTCAAAATTTAGTTATATACATCAGAAATATCGTTACTAATTAGTATAATTATGACTTGTAACAGATGCGTCTTAATTAAAAGATTAAGATTGAGTATTGAATATTTTAATATAAAAAAAACTAGTAGATGCGTCTATTTTTCCGAATACCGATGATGTATATCACTCAATTTTAACAAAAATGTCAGATACGTCTGTTTTCCTTATGACGGCAGTATTCAAAATGGCAGCGCGGGGGAGACCGTCGCGGAGACGCGCCTCGGGCGCTTTGTATATCAAGGTCCCTTACTGCCAATCGGTTTCCTAAGTTTAGGTAGGTCTTAATGTCGCTAGGTATCTCCTAAAGGTTGGTGAAACGTATTTAAATAAAGTTCTGTCAACTTACTTACGAAGCCCGTACAAAAAATGACAGCTATTTAGGAATTACCTAAAACCATAAGCACCGGTGAATCGCGGTGTTCTAAACTTAGGTAGCTCCTAAGGTTGTTAGGTAACACCTAAGGTTGATGAAACGTATTTTTGTACTAGGTAGCTCTTAAATGCTTAGGCGACACTCAGTTTGGCGAAAACGGCGGTTAGACGCCATAGATTTTATATTCACAGCGCCCGGGTCGCGCGCCTCGGGCATTTTGTATATCATGTCCCTTAAAGTACACTAAACGCATAGGTAAAACTTGTCCATATATATTACTAACCCGTGCCACGCGGCTACGCCCGCTATTATCAAGTTAAAAAGTAGCCTATGTATTAATCCTAGGCATAACCTATGTACATTCCAAATTTCATCCAAATCCGTTCAGCCATTAAACCGTGAAGAGGGAACAAACATACCTACACACTTACACACAAACTTTTGGATTTATAATATTAGTAGGATATATATATCCAAACTACCTACATGTTCAGCGAAAGTTAGACACGTGAGCGAAACGCTTGCGGCTCCATAAATCTAAGAACTTTATCCAAAACAATAAGAGCCAGCACAAGTGGTTGCACCATTTGCGGTCAGAGGTCAAGAATGTTGACCTTCGTTTTTACGACCTACAAATATTAGGCGCCCTAAAAAAGGACAAACAAAAAGTGCTATTAGCGACAAATGTTGCGAGTAATAACATGTGGTCTGAACCTTCTCGAAACAGATGCTTAACATTCAATCCCAATATGTAATATTATTTCTTGTGGTTTATTTGAACCAAAATTTAACTGACCGTTTGCTTAGTTGGGCGTTCGCCTTCTAAGCAAGGTAACGGGTTCGATTCCCGACGGGAACACAAGTTTTCTCCCCTAGGAAGATTATAATTTGTGTTTCTGGTTCTGGTTGAGATTGTGTGTGTGATGTGAATGTTTCCAGCTCCCACGACACAAGTCATCGAACTTAGTGGGCTGTGAGTGTGAGAGACTTTTTTATACTATTATAGGTCACGATAGCGTGTTCCCTATTTTTGTTACAATCTAGCCAAGATTAGGATAATAAGTAACTTAAATTTAACTTATTCTGCTAGATTCAAAATATCCAAGAATTTGTCCATTAACACTTTTCTTATTGTCTATATGAAGGCGAAAACACTTGGTTCATGTATTCTTTTATTATCATTAATAATATTAAAATTAGTAGTTAGGTAGTCAAATGCGTATTTAAAACTAAATGACTAACTTTAAGAGGCGATTCTAGAATGTCTGGTAAAACGCATGACTTAGTTACTGTTTTCCTAGGCATTCTAGCAAACCCTAAGCCACACTAACAGTTGCCATATACTATGGCTATGGGACGTTCATTACTTCTTTAGGTAGTTATGTACAACAAAGATTTCGAGTCGGAACTTTGTTCACGTGTACAGAATTTGTTAGGCATACTATAGTCTGACAGCTTACCATAGTCTGACCTATCTCTATTGCGATAGATTTTAATATGAAACTTACCAAATTCATAAGAAATAACGTTCATATTTGCTTAAAACCGATTGTGACAAAGTAAAGGTAACACATGGAATACTTTTTAATCTATTTTAGACATAAAATATCCTACCTGTTCGTAAAATAGAACAATAGGTCGGCGGGTATTGTACAGATATTTTTTCGAATCCGTATGTTATTCAGAGTTATATTCCATTTTCAAACTCACGGAACTAAAAATTTAAAGTGTAGCGAGTCTCATAATTTTTTTAACATCCAATTTTACGACACATTCAGACTGGCTAGCTGTATTCGATATTGGGTCAAGAATATTCTTGCATAAAGAACACCATTTTGAGTCATATTGTCAAAAGCTTAAGGTCACATGTTCTTTGAGTCATAACTCTTTTCTGGGTTGTTTTAAGTAATCAAACAGGACAAGTGTTTTGCGATCGTCCGGAGTACATCTTTGCGAGGGTTCAAGGCACTTTTACCTCACTTACTTCCCTTTGGGAAAACAACATCCCTTCATTTATTTTTTATTGGCTCAGTAGTTACTCAGTTCCCTTTCCCACCTCTTACGTGAACTAATAAGATTTATTCAGTGTCTGGTTGGTTCTGTTCTTGTTTTTGGTCTTAGCTGTGAGTATATATATATATATATATATATACTTATTTTTTTATCGACTTCCCAAAAAAAGAGGAGGTACTAAAGTAGTCAGATTTTTTTTTTATGTGTGTTACCTCATAAATTCTATCCGCGTGAGCCGATTTCGAAAAATTTTTTTAGTCTGAAAGATGTTGCTTTTTCATTGGTCCCATTTAAATTTGATCAAGATTTGATCAGTAGTTCTTGAAATATCGTCAATAATGCCTATTTTGTGGACTACTTTGACGATGTTCTCGTTTAACCGACTTCAAAAGTTACCTCATAACTTCTTCCTTTGTGTGCCGATTTTGATGATTATTTTTTTATTTAAAAGCTGGTGCTTTTCATGTGGTCCCATTGAAATTTGATCAATAATGCGTGTTTAATCCATTAAATCTGATCAAGGTTCCAAAGATAAAGCGGTGAAGTTGGTTTTATTAAGCTTTGCTTGCGTTTAATTGTTTTCGTATGTTGAGTATATACGTAGTTGGCATTTTAAAGGGTTTCGAGTTTAAAGGGTTAATATCTGATAGGCTAGCGTTTAACTACTACTCACCTGTTCGTAAGTGATGATGTGGTCGATGATGGTGATAGTCACGCTAGGCCTAGAATTACTGGCTTTCAAGAACAGCTGCTGGAAGATATTTTTTAAAGAATTGCGACAGATTTTTATCCTTCAGGGTGAACCTGCGATAAAAAGGCGGAGTCATCACAGCTTCAATCGTATTTATCTTTTAAGCTCAAGATATGTATAAGTACTTACTACAAACGCGACTCAATGTGAGTGTGGCGCCCTTGTACAAACTATGGAGCACCTTCTTTCTTGCCCTCAATGCCCTAACATCTGTACGACAACAGACTTGAACGAAGCTTACCCTTTGGGAGTCGCAGTTGCAGAGTTCTGGGCTAACAATATTTAGAGCTAAACAGTTTTTAGGATGTCCTTAATATCTGAAAAACTATAAGAAATATACTTTAGACCATCGACACGACGAAGAAGAAGAAGTACTTACTACAAACTAGTAGTAGGGTAGACCGAGGCGATTCGGATCACAGGGCGAATCGGATCAAAATAAGGAATTTGAAAATATTTCAAATTACGCGCGTTGCTGAACGCAACCAATGCTGCACATCTCTTCCTACTTCCCCCTAGCATCTATTGCTATCGGAAATATTTCATTCGCTTTAGTAGTTTAGTGCCAGCGACGCTCGCCAGGGAAGTGGACGTGAGGCGATATCGGTTTTGGCGCCAAAATCTAAGGTACGTAATTATGTTTCCTTGTAATTTTGTTTCAAGCTTTCTTTGAATTGTTTTGGTTTTTGTTTTATTATATTAGGTATGAATGTAATAATCTAAATTCAATTGATTTTTAATGATTATGTAGCAGATATTTTGAAAAAACGTAATTTTTAACGGCTAGTGATATGGGGCGAATCGGATCATGTCTTTCGGGGCGATTCGGATCAGTACCTATTTGCTAATTTGCTTTAAGTTCATTGTTTTTATTGTTTTAGATGGTTGTTAGAAAAACTGACCAAGGTCAGTGGTCTTAGGAAGATATAAGAAAAGCTGCAGAAAAAGTTCTGAATAAACAACTGACTATACGAAAGGCAGCTGAGAAGTATAATGTGTGGTTATTGAAGTTATAGATACACGATAGAAGTAAACATTTTGAATAACAGGGAAACATTTTAAAACCCACCACTTTTCGTTACACAAATTGTTAAATTATTGTTAAAGGTTTTGAGAAGACAAGAATATTTCTTAATACCAATGTAATCCTAGAACATAAGTTCATTGGGGATACTGTGGACCATCTTGACTCTCAGCTTATAGCCTAGTTCCTTCCACGAGTGCTCAACCAGCTCCTTCCACGAGTACTCAACAAGCTACCGTTCAACAAGAGGCAGAACAACAGCAAAACCAGATCGAGAATGCCATGAAAGAAATAATTCCTTCTCCACTCCACTCCACAATTTGTACACCCGCCAACAGAAGACTGGATTCAGTGCAGTGCATGTGAAGAATGGTGCCATGAGAACTGTGCTGATAGAGGTGATACCAAAGGACCATACACTTGTGATTTATGTGCCAATAATGATAACTGATCTCAGAATTAAGATACTCATTGTTTTTATGTAGATTATTTCGTAATTGTTTGGTTTTATTTGATTTTATGGTACATATCTGTTTGATCCGATTAGCCCCCGAATTTGGGGCGAATCGGATATTTCTCAAGTTTTTATTTTTTGTTTGTGAAAGGAAAGATTTAAGTTTTTTTATAAAAGATTATTACGTGTAGGTATCTACAATAAAGACTGATTGTTGTCTAATGAATAAATGTAACGAACTTTAAACAGAAGTTGCTTTTTTTTAACCTTAAAGTCAAAATGATCCGATTCGCCTCGGTCTACCCTATCAGCATTAAGTAGCATAATTAAAATATTTAAAAAGAAATCCTACGGTCTACCTGGAAATCGGCTACACAGATTTTTACCAAACGTAGCTAATAGCACTTTCGGTGGTCACCTTTCATACGAAAAAACTACGCCAAAATCGATCCAACCATAAGCAACCGATAAACTTATAAAACCTCTTTTTGCGACGTGGGTTATAATTGTTTTTAAAACTCTAAATAAGCTGTAGATAATCATAACTTCTTTTTTAACATACTAGTTGGAATGCAAATTTCTCTGGCAGTCGACTTAGCCCCGTCAGTGTTTCTCTGTTTAAACATTTTCAATGAAAGTTAGTTTGCAATTTTAGATTTTCTGTTTAAGATAGGTGCGCCTTCTAAGCAGCGGACGATTTTTATTCCTAGTGGAAACAAAAGTTTAACAGTGGAAATATAGAGGACATTTGTGTTTCCGGTTCTGGGTGTGATTTTTTTAATGCTGGATAAGCATTTGACCACAATCTCACCTGATGGAAAGTGACGATGCAGCAGAAGACGGAACAGGTGATTGTGTGTGTGATATAAATATTTTCGGTACCCATGACTTAAGTCTTCGAACTAAGTGCTGGGTTGTAATTGGAAGCGTTTATGTTATGATTATATTTATGTTGTTTCTAGCCGTGCCTCCGGTTTCGTTCGCTATTCTCAAGTTTAAAAGTCGCCTATGTGTTCATCTTAGGTATATGATAATATAAGTGAATATAATACATTCCAAATTTCATCCAGATCCGTTCAGCCATTAAAGCTTGAAGAAGGAACAAACATACTTACACACTTACACACAAACTTTCGAATTTATAACATTTGTAGGATTGCTGGCACAGCTAGCCGATTATTATTCCAAAATGTTGTATTTACGTAAGTGTTTAAGTATGCTTACAGTGAGATCTCTGTAAAAGTTGAACAGGTTCAAATGTTTGTTATGATATTAAATCTAGAACCAGGGATATCCATAACTACTCTTAAACCTTATTCACACGGGAATATCTAAAGAACACACCTATAGTCTATTTATATTAAATTTAGTTCTGCGCTAGTCTCGCAAAAACTCAAGAACAGCTCGACCGATTTGGCTGATTCTATTTTTGTCGTGTTCGTAATTTTGTTTAGTTTGTTTGTATTTTTTTAATCCATCGGAAACTGCAACCTCGTGAAGCCGGGGCGGATTGCTTGTTTTTAATAAAATCATATAAGAACATGTCAAAACCATGCATTCAACGTACCGGGAATGTTTTGTTCGTTTATCTTCTCATTCTTTATACTTCTAAGAGTTTTAAACTCTGCTCGTTAAAAGCATTGTTCGTGTTTCCTCTTTTGTAATGAAATCAAATTAGAGATTAACTGGAGTGCGGTTTAATTATCTTTTGTTTCAGTGTGATGCATTGTGTCTGTGATCTCGCAAAATGTTCTCATAGATAGTTCACGTTCACATAAATTACCATTTCAAAATTGTTCTCCAGCTTTTTTTAGCTAATTTATCTTGGCATCTTTTAAGCAAACGCATTCACACTCACAGCCCCACACTAAGTTCAAATACTTGTATCGTGGGTGCCGAAAACATTCACATCTCACACACATTACACCCAGAACCAGAAACACAAATATCACTTGGGAAGGAATTTGTGCTCCTGCCGGGAATCGAACCCAGGACCCACGGCGCAGAGGGTGGAGACCTGTCTGCTGCGCCAACTGGGTCGACTGACTTTTAAGACTGGCTCTAAAATATTTTGAAACCCTTTTTATACTACAAGACGGCTGTTCAATAACCAAAACCCGACTCTTATTATGAAAAGGCTTCTCTATCTTTCAAATAAAAAAAAACACATAATTTCATCTATCTATACGGCAAATATACTCAAATCAAACCACCCAACTTTTGAAAAACATTCAAGTGCTCAACACTTAGCAAGCGTCACTTTAACCATTTTTGTTTTAATGTTATTCGTGATAAATAAGTACGCCAACTTGATGGTAATTGCTCACTGCAGTCTCTTGTCATCTGCACAGTATACAATACAGTTGTCTGACCTTGTAGAAATTAAATTTACCTCGACTCTCCCTTACAATAATAAAAGACGATCTCAGCCGATCACTGTGAAAATTAAATCCATTATTATTGAGATTACAAATTAACATATAAAATATAACAAAGGTTCAATTTTAACTTTCATTGTAGAACGTGTATCAGTTACACAATGTATGCGCCGCCCGCCCAGTCATCTAACGGTGGTGTAGCGGGTAACACGTAGAGCCTTTAGCTCGTAGCATTCGTAGCTCCGTAACGCCGTAGCGATCGTAATAGTGTAAGTTACAAGTTAACGAAACTAGCAATTAAGTGTTTATTGATAAGTGTCTATTTCTCCGTGAACTAAATAGTGAATGTGGTTATTATTTTTAATGGTAAGTACACTTTTTTTGGTTTACGGATGATTACGTTGTAGAAGTTATATAAAGTTGTGTATTTTTTATTGAAGTTTTTAAATAAAGGTGCTGTTTTAACGTAACTATTTAACGCCAGTTTTAATATATATTATATCCAATTTCGAACTAGACGCCGGATTTGAAATACACTAAATTATATGTAACACGAAGTTAAATAATGAGTTCATACAAATTTAATTTGGTTAATAAATGTTACGAGTGTGAATTTTCAAATATTGTATTGTATGTAACTATAAAATAACAATTTGGGTATGCTAGGCTAACGATATAACAAATAAAATATTTTTTTCGGCGTTTATAACATATATATTACCTATGTGGTACGTACAAGACATTATTTGCTTTTATACGATATGTTTTACAATATTTACGAAGACAAATGTAATTTTAAAGTAGGGATCTACTTTATCGTATAAAAGCGTTGGAGAGCTTTGTTAAGCGATAGGACGCTCCATTTTAAATTTTAATAGATTGAATTTGTAGGTGTTTACGTTTCAAGACATAAAGAGACAATTTGGGTATGTTATGTATTTACTAATAGATAATATTACCAAAGTCAAAATATTGAGTTCAGATTATATGGGAAAATGTGTGAACGGGCTTACTAAGTTTTATCGATTTTTAAACTGATTTTGCAGAGATGTCTCGGCAGAATTCAATGATTATGATTTGTTCGTTGAAACACATTTGTTATCTACAAACAATACCTTTAGTCGAGATGTTATTATCCGGCTTCCATTTGGAACTTTTATTGTTTTTTAATTGTCATGGATTTTTAATTAAAAAAATCTGAGCCTTTTAAAGATGTGAGGGATTTAATTATATTGATTTTGAACCCTTGTTTAGAAGGCAAACGCTTACCCAACTGAACCAACAGGCAGTTCGAATATTTTCCTAACTGTGACCTAATAGAAAGTTACACTTAAAATGTTTCGAACTAGGCCAGGTCCTATAATTCAATTGTTTATGACGCGTAAAATTTAATCCGCATAAGAAGTATATTTTGTGGATAATCTAGACCGGGAATGGGACAAAGCCTTAATATATATTGTGGTTAGTAATTACATACTTATGTATCCTACTAATATTGTAAATCAAAAAGTTTGTGTGTAAGTATGTTTGTTCCCTCTTCACGCTTTGACGGCTAAACGGATTTGGATATAATTTAAAATGTACATAGATTATACCTAGGATTAACACAAAGGCTACTTTTTACTTGATAATAGCGGGCGAAGCCGCGGAGCACGGCTAGTTAGTGATTTGAAAAATTAATGCAAACAAATGCGCCGCCGAGTTTCTTGCCAGGTTGTTCTCGAGATGGCTGTAATTTTGCGAATCTGGCAGTAAAGGTATTAACTTTCATGAGTGCCTCTTTGGGGACCATGTGAAAAAACGGATTTGATTTTGATTTTTGATTTTGATATCGATCTACGCGTACGAAACTGCTCAGGTTCTTTGATAGGCTAGCGTTTGACCACCTTGTTGGTAAGTGATGTTGTTATTGAAAGTATAAACATGCTAGGCGAAGAATATAAATATTTAAAACCAATCAAAAGTATTTGCCTGTTACTGTGTTTGGCGAGAGATTTTTTACTTGATAGTTTTACAACACAATTAAACTTATGGGTGGTAGCAAAATAACGTGCCTGAAAAGTTGCTTTAGTGTACATATAAAATAATTTAAACGCAAGCAAAACTTAAAAACCGACTTACATTTTGGTGATTTTCTAAAAAAACGCTAAATCAATTTCGATGTATGATTTTCATCCTCTGAAGTATGATCTACCAAACAAAAAAGAATCATCAAATTCGATTCATAATAAGCGGAATGATCGTGTAACATACATAACCACCTCATAAGTATGTTCTACCAAGCAAAAAAGAATCATCAAAATCGATTCATAAAAATTAACGGAATGAATCGTGTAACATACATACAAAAAAAAAAACATGCAATCGAATTGAGAACCTCCTCCTTTTATAGTCGGTGGGTCGGATTAAGTCGGTAAAAAAAAGGAGTTTTAATTTATAATAAATCTACCTTTTTTCTCTTATAGCAACAAAAATAAACAAAGCGTTTATATAGTGAATGTTTCCGGCACCAACTGCAACGTTACAAATTATCGAATTTAGTGTGGGGTTATGACTACTTATGACTGTGTGAAAGAGCAAGCAAATAACGTTATCTAGACTTCTTTTGACCAAGAAGTTGCTTGTCATAAGAAGGTTAGGTTAGTTTGTGTGTAAGTGTGTAAATATGTATGTTTTCTCTTCACGCTGTAACGACTGATTTAGATGAAATTTGTAATGTACATAGCTTATACCTAGAATTAACAGACAGGGTACTTTTAAACATGATTAACGCAGGCAAAGCCACGGGGAACAACTAGTATATAATGAGAATACATATTTGCTACATCAAACTAGAATTACAAAAATACATTACTAAGAATTCACCAATCAATTCTAAAATATCAGCGATAGAAATGTTTGCTTAATTTTCTTGTTGATACAAAATAATTCGTTGATTTTGAATATTCAATCCTTGAGGCAATCAGGCCGTATTATATAATATACTAAGTAAAATAAGTGTTAAATACTTGAAAATTCAATTACTCTTCACACCTTTTAGATTTCGCTCAATAAAAATAAATATAATTTACCTTAATTTATTTACAAAATGAAAATGTACCCGTATTTTTTAATTAAAAATTAATCAAAAGGAAAAAAAGTTGAATTTTATTTTACCCGACTCCGCGACACAAAGGAAGGAAATGTGTTTATTAGAACGGTATTTAAATACTTCTTTTGGTTAATACCTAAATTTTATCAATGATTGTCTTATGGAGATGAGAGCTTGGAAAACTGGGCATTGTTCGCAATACCGAAAGGAAAAGAAGACGGTCACCAGCACGATGGTCTGACCAAGCAAAAGAAGCTACCTCCTCGAGCAAGTTTTATCAAGCGGTGAGGGCGACAATAGACCGGACTCGATGGAGACAGATTGTCAAAACGAGGGAGAAATTTTATGACCTCGGCAATAAGTGACCGTCTAGAGAGAGAGAGTCTTATAGCCAAATTTTTTATTATTTACAGTCTTACTTATAAAAATGACGCTGAGCGATGCTTAGCCTCTTGGTTAAGCAGGTCTTAAGCCCATAATCAAATATTAACTTTTTTTTCACTCACAAACATTAGTAGGCACTGTTTAGTTGAGAAACGCACAGAGAATCAAATATAATCGAAATTTACACGATCGCCGCAGATTATAACCAAAATAAACGACTAAAAGTGAAATTAAATGAATACAGTTGTAAAAATGTGGTTTTATTAATCTGTTGAAATAAAAATGAAAGACAGGTGACATTCAACGGTTGTCGAAGTAAACAATTTGGCACCGTACGTAAAAAGTTTTGACACATTTATTATTTAAAGATTTAAGTCCCGCCATCGTGCCTCTTAGCGAGTACGACTAGGCAATGGCGGTGTTTAATTTTGACAACTATTTTTATGACAGAATTACTTAACGCTAAATCGCGTTTATGAGAGATTTTTTTGTTAAACTGTAGCTAAGCAATAGATTAAAAATTAAGAGGAGTTTATAAGTAAGACTGTATGATTTTAATTATTTTACAGTTCACGGAAATGGAATGTACTATGTAGCTGAATTGCGTCAGATGTTTATGCTAAGTTTATTAATCTAGCTGCACCACAGTCAGATTTTACAGCTGTAACATTACTAACAGAGATAGTACCTGTTTTTAATACTAACTTTTTCAATTTATGTTATACTAGCCACTAGCCTTGCACCGCTTTCCTTTAGTTCGCATACATATGCATTAGGATCGCATACCTTTCAAAGTAAAGCCTTTGCTTTATAACTTCTAGTCTTACCAGTTATGACCGTAGTTATCCTACTAATATTATAAATCCGAAAGTTTGTGTGTAAGTATATTTGTTCCCTCTTCACGCTTTAACGGCTGAACGGATTTGGATAAAATTTTGAATGTACATAGATTATACCTAGGATTAACACGTAGGCTACTTTTTAACTTGATAATAGCGGGCGAAGGCGCGGGGCACGGCTAGTACTACATATATTGGAAAAAATTACAAAGTACAACTTAGACTTAGACTTACTTAAAAAAATTAGTATCTAACAAAATCAGGTTACAATATCATAATAACGAAATAGGTATTTTTAAGCATTGTAGAACACTACCTGTTAACACGCAATTTAAATGTATGTATAAACACTTTTTTAATGAAAAATTAAAAAGGTTATCAATCTTTTTTCTGACGCGAAACAACAACAAAATCCCCGCTTGAGCTACCCTACCAATGGGTAGCGTTATAGTATAACTTGATATTCCTAAAATAAATATGAATACTATAGTAAATAACTATACCCAGCTATTGTCGTAAATTAATTCAGTTTATCACCGTTTTCATTGATTTATCGCAAATTATATAATGAAGCTTTAAATTTCGCTTAAATAATTGGAATTTACGTTGTCAATTTCATCTTCACGTCTGATTGAATCAATTCACCTTTAAAACATTAATATGTTAATGGTAATCCATTTCAACATTTTATTGAATAACGAATATTTAAAAAAAGTAAAGTCCAACTACTATTTTTTATGCCGCACTTACACACAATATTATTAGGATTAGTACAGCAAATAAATAGGTTACTCTTTAATATTACGTTACTAGAGTTTATTTTAAATAGTATGATGAAGGTCTTTTATTTGATATCCATTACAATGGCATTTTATGGAGTACAATAGACGCCATTTTGTTCTTTTATGCCTAGTCTATGCCACCCGTAGAATTGAGACTAATTCATCAAAACCCTATACGTTAAAATCGGCTTATTATGGTCACTATGGGGGAACAAACGAACATACATACATGCCATATAAAATAATATCTTTAAGTCACGAGTGAATGGGCATCTGGGCAAACGTGCTCCATCGTCGACCACTCTCTCACTTACCATCAGGTGAGATAGCGGTCAAACGTTGGTCAATATTGAATAAAAAAAATACCAATAATAGCGCTCAAATGTAAGCCGGACTCTTGTCCTGAGAAGTTTATACTATATATTTTATCCTAAATTGTTATTATTTATAGTTAAAATTGGTCACATCGAGTTGGAATTTTGTGTTTTGCAGTTTACTTTAATTTTACTCGCATCAAAACTTTAAACATTATCACATTTCTAGTAAATTCCTTAAGTTTATTTGTTGGTTTTTTATTGTTTACTCTCGTATTTATTCAAATCATTGTCAACGTTCCAGCCCATCTATTAAATAGGCTGGACGGCTTAGGATTTGAACGCTCTTTTGTTGTTGTTCTTTTGTTTTATTATATCCAAGTAGATTGTTTCCAATATTTTTTTTAAATCTTTCTAATTTGTAGTTATCCATATAATTTTTATATGCAAATCGTAGAGTGGCTTCCCGCGATATAGGCAAGCCCTAGTGCGAGGACCGTTAGTAACTACGGTACCGATGTTTGTAAAGTGTTTATTTTTAATAAACTTTTTTGTATTTGTTATTCCATACTCAAACAATGCAAAAATACAAGTCGATATAACAATTCTTCAATTTTAGTTTGGAGTTGTTAGAGTAAAAGCATCTATAAAAAGAATTAACTCATTTGTGTGCAATATCAACCCGAAACTCGATCAGACCTATGTCGAATCAAAAATTCATTTATTATTCCATCACAGTTTCAAACGTCGTTCACATTTTTCCTCGCAATCAAAATCACCGGCTAAAAAATCTCATTCAAAATCACCGAATAACGAAGAACAAAAAACCTGCGAACAAGCCTTGAACAAAAACTAAACCACCCGGCTCGAATACACTGTTACCTGCAATGCCGTTGTTCTATCCACAAAACACCGCAGTAATCCGACGATTTATTTCAAATGAAAGTTCATTTTATTTCGGATAACGAAATTAATGATTCGCTAATGGTCCAATCGGGGATCTAATAGGAAATTGGGGCAGTAAAAGAATTATTTTCCTTTGCATTCATTATTTCAAATTCGGGTTGATTGAATTGCTGAACCGTTGCGGTCGGGCGTAAGCTTTTGAAACGTTTTGATGACACTTGCTATCAATATATACAGTAACTCATCGCTTTAAGTTACTGTTATTACTCTACTTATGATATACCCTACGACGGCGACGGCAATAATTAGGATAAAAAACCGCTGTTTTACCCTAGACTTTATGCCAGATTTCAGCCAAACCTGAGCTGTTGCAGATTTATACATCGTTTTAAACATAATAGAGTAATTCGATGTTTACATATTGTTTTATTGCAAACAAGACTCGGGATTTTGCGAGTGCGGATCGGTAAAATAATTGAACGAATTATCATCACAATAAAGTCTCTATCAGCGCACATACACACAAAAAATAGACAAAAATTCTAACTAATCACAATTTATTGGCATTTTTGTAAATAGTAAATAATGATTTCTTTGTTTTGTATACCATCTAAGTGGTATATCGTCGGTGATACTTCAATACCGCTTATGAGCACTTTGTTAATACCGCGTATCTGCAAAAGTAGCGAAATTGAATTATCGCGCCAACAGATTCCTCACGCTGATTCGCTCGTGATAGATGTCACACGATCTCTAATAGCCAATAAGACATGCCCGTTTTGCTGTCAAAACAATACCGCGTAACGGTTGTTCACGCAAGTTTGGCAGCAATACCGCGTATTTACATTTTCTTCAACCATTTGGCAACGTGTGTAGTGAGTGCTTCGAAAAAAATGATTTCCTGGGATTATCCGGCAGGTTAGTATATTGTGTTTATTTATATCATTTCTTTAATGCCTTATTTACATAATACTATTAGTATTTTGTGCGGCTCTTTTGCTAGATGGATAACTTGACTGTTTTTATTGTTCAAAGTAGTTACGCGGTATTGCACTAGAAAAGTTTGGTATAACAACGCCGTTTTCGCGGTATTGCAATAAATACTTATGAGTAAAAAAATATTTACATAACGCTATGCAAAACCCTTAGTTTCCAATTTATTATTATTTGATAGAAATTATTTATGGCCTGTATTTCCCCCCAAATTTTACTCAAGTATGTACCTACCTACTTAATTAACTACTCACTAATATGATACAAATACAACAAAGTAGTGAACTTTGATCTCTCTCCCTATATTTCTACACACGCATACACAAACACACCAAACACAAACATCCCCCTTTCGGGTCACACACACTCTTATTACTATAACTACCTCACCTACCTACCATTTCTTTAATTTCAGATGAGTAATAGAATATCAAGAAGAATTAACCATCAAGAATAAAACTTGTCATCATGTTCGAAGATGAAAATGCTGATATTAACGAAAACGTCGTTACTCTTCAAGATTTGTACGAAAGACGAAAGATATTACTGGGAAAAAGAAAGAAAATATTAAATAATCAGGAAAAACAAAAGTTGCTGCAGTCCCCCTCGCCGCCTCTCAAAGAAGTAGAAAAAATCTCACACTGCGATGACTTCATAAACGTGACATCGGAGTTAGATACACTGACAATAGTTTACGGACAAGAGCTAATGGCATTTAAAGAAAACATCAACAATCATAACCACATCGACGCCAATGTTAATATAGTACAGCAAACAAGTATTGGCGACTTTTCGTCAGATGATACTGTGGCTGATCCATCTTTTGTCCCACTATCCGAAATCACAGATTTGCAACCTTTATCACCAGATAATACCGAATGGTTTCCTGAAAGAGACATGGAGGAAAGAGATAAAAATATGAACCAAAGGAAACGTAAAGGCAATCCTAATAATTGGCAAAGACAAAAAAATAAGCGACAGAGGATGTTGGGCAAAGAATATGTTGGATTTAAAAAAGTTGGCTCTAAATATGTTCAAAATGAATCAAAACCAGCAAGAATGATGGGCCCCTTGTGTATGTCAAGGCGATGTTTCAGCGGTAAAAGCATGTACTGCTCTAAATTAACAGAAGAAGATAGAAAAAACATTTTTGATACATATTGGAAAATGAGTTGGGTAGAAAAGAAAATGTATGTATGCTCAATGATTGACAAAAAACCTACTAAAAGAAAAACCAAAAATTCTAATTCAAGGCGAAGTGACTCTAAAATTTATTACCTGAAAGTGAACAATAAAAGAGAAAGAGTTTGCTTCAAGACATTCCTTGAAACATTAGGTATTAGAGAGTGGACTGTACGATACTGGCTGGGAGACAAGACAGAAACTGTTGAGACCACATCTGTGCAAAGAGAGGATGTCGGAGTCAAAGTATCCAAAAAAGAATTAGTACAAAAATACCTAAACGCGTTGCCGAAACTTCCATCGCATTACTGCAGACAATCCACTTCGAAACTATACTTGGAGCCACTCATTCAAACCAAATCACAATTATACCGACTTTATGTGGAATATTCACAATCACGAAACGATCCTACTGCATCTAGGAAGCTATTCGAGGATGTTCTATTACAGGAGAATGTAGGCATTTTTCAACCGAAAAAAGATGCGTGTGACTTGTGCAGTGCTCATAAAGTGGGTAATTTGTCGGATGCAGAGTATAAGAAACACACCGAGACAAAAGAAATGGCTAGAAAAGAAAAGAATTCTGATAAAGAAGCTGCACAAAAAGGGACAATACATGTCATAACAGCAGATCTTCAGGCTGTAAAGCTATGTCCTTTCTTAAATGCCAGCGCTCTGTATTTCAAGACGAAACTTGCAGTTCACAATTTTTCCGTCTACAACCTAGGAAATAACACAGCCACTTGTTATTGGTTCGACGAAACAGCTTGTGATTTGAAATCGTCAACATACGCAACATTTTTTGTGGATTATGTGACCAGGTTACTAGATGATGACCCAAAGGATGTCGTTATCTTTACTGACGGATGCACGGCGCAAAATAGAAATTCTGTCGTGTCTAATGCGCTTTTACGATTAGCAATGGCTAGAAATGTAACGATCACACAAAAGTACCTGGAAAAAGGTCACACACAGATGGAGGTCGATTCAGTGCACTCGATAATTGAGAGAAAGATGAAGAATCGCGAAATTTTCCTACCTTCACAATACGCCACCATCACAAGAGAAGCCAGGAGGGCTCCGAACCCCTACGAAGTTTATACACCTGACTATTCCTTTTGACCTTTTTCAAAGATTTTGCTGCTAAAGACTATCAGGTTTACGATTCTATCAGACCCGGGCGAGGAGCAGGTGATCACTGTGTGGTGGATGTAAGAGTTTTAAGATACAATCCTGATGGCACAATTTTCTACAAACTTAACTTTTCAGAAGATTTTACTTCTTTGCCTCGAAGACCCAAGAAAGTATCATCTTTAATTGACCACGTGCCCCAACTTTACCATTCAAGACAAGCTATATCGAAGACAAAGTATGATCATCTACAAGAACTTAAAAGTGTCATACCGAGTGATTGCCACGAATTCTACAATAATTTACCTTTTAAGTAATATTGTGATTATTATAACTATTTATATTGCTGTGATTATTACGACTGATTAGAGTTCAATTTCGAAGATTTAAGATATTGTAATAAGAGAAATATTATTGTCGTTTTTTTTATAATAATTGAACGTTAACTTTGATCTCTAGAGACGTAAAGACTATGTCGAATTTAAACTAAAGTAAAAAGTTTGTGATTACTATATTTTTTTTATATTGCTGTGATTATTATGACTGATTAGAGTTCGATTTCGTAGATTTAAGATATTGTAATAAGCGAAATATTATTCTTGTGTTTTTGATAATATAATTGAAATGTTAACTTTGATCTCTCTTCTAGACCTAAAGACTATGTCAAATCTAAACTAAACTTATGAGGTATGCTTGAGTTAATACCTATGTTGTAATTTTTGAGAAGTTCAAACATTGATATAAGTTTTTGTTATGTTTAATTTACTTACTTTGATATATTGAGCAGAAGTTCATGTTTTTTTTTAATTAGTTTATATAACAATGTTATTTCACAGAAGTTTGTAGAATGTTATATTTAAATTTTTTATTGATTTATATTTGTAATTCCTAAACCAAATAAAGAACTGATTTCTAAACATCTGTTTTACAAATCTACGTATCTGCTGTGATTATGCCAAAAAAAATACATTTTAGAAATTCAATACCGCGAAAGTGACTTAATTTGCAATCTAGGGGGTTTAGGGATAATTATCTTTACCATACTTATAAAGTAAGTACTCAGAGATGTCACTAAAGAGTTCAGTCAAAAAAACATTGAGAAACTGTTGAAATATAAAGTTTTTTCTTCCTCCTGTAAAATTTGGAAAATGTAGATACGCGGTATTTACAAAGTGCTCATAAGCGGTATTGAAGTATCACCGACGATATCATACCAGATAATAATATATGTAATGTGGGATATAATTGGGTAATTGTTGATGTTTAGTAACGAGAAAAGCTATGTTAGGCATGTTTTACCATCTAGTGAAATAAACGCATTCATGTTATGGGTTCAAATAAATAGAATATAACATTTATTTTACATTAATTAACTAATAAATAATAATAAGAATTTCAGATAAGATTACAAAAGAGAAATAAAATAAATAGCACTCAAATTTTTTTAAACTGCTTGCCGAAGGAAACGTGCCCAGAATACTGGCTACGTATCCACGTTGAATAGCGATGCTATTTTTTTGTACTAAATAAGAGCCAGCATTCTGGTCACTTGTCGCCTCGACTAAACTTCATGTTATGGCTTAAATATATAGGCACAAATATTCTCTAGTATAAATTAGTAGAGTTGCAGTATCGTATAGTAAGTAGAATTTGAATAGGATTTATAATAGTTGTCGTCACGAGCCGAAATGGCGCATATTACGCGTCTTAATACGGTTTTGTACTCATTTCGAAAGCTTTTCTATTGAAATAATGTCCACATGAGGGCAGTGCAACGTAGAATATAAATATTTATAATTATGCTTCTTAAGTATAGGAAATTACTATAATAATTTAAATCCGAAAGCTTGTGTATAATTATGTAAGTACGTTAGTTTTCTCTTAACGCTGTAACCGCTAAACGGACTTGGATGAAATTTGGAATGTACGTAGCTCATACCTAGGATTAACACATAGGCTACTTTTTAACTTGATGATCGTGGCCGAATCTGCGGGGCATGGCTAGATTATAATGCAAGCAGTTGAGATACTATTCTATTATGTACGGTAGTCAGCGTTTTATTTAATTGAATATATTTTTGTTGTGGGCAACAAATTAATTTACTAATTGATTCGTCAAAAATGTCTTTGGTGTGGTATAATAAAAACAAGAAGTCACCAATGTTACGAAGACTGTTGACTTAAACACTCCTGGTGTTAACCATATTTTAATTATACACATTCAAACCATAAATTTAAGTTCCAGGTAGAATATATAAATGTTTTCATACTCACAGCCACACCCACACACTAAATTCGATTAATTGTCTCGTAGGTGCCGGAACCATTCACATCACACACATTCATATCCAGAACCATAAACACAAATGTGCCCACCGTGAATCGAACCCGATACCCGCTAATTAGAATAAGGACGGCCAGTTGTCATTTTTCGAAGCGCACATAACATCAACGAGCATTTCATATAAGGCAGATAAAACAGTAAGTTGATTGATAACAACACGAATATTATAAATCTGAAAGTATATGTGTGTGTCAGTGTGTAGTTATCTCTAGAAAGGTGCAATGAATTTGATATTTTTACCGTCTAATATAGGATATCGCTGATATGCGTAGGGCGTATAATTCATATTATCTATCTCACCTGATGGAAAGTGAAGATGCGTCTGAAGATGCAGTAGCATACAGTCTTCAAGTTGCGAGTGAATAACCTTCTAGGCAAGCGTGCTTCATCATCGACCATATCGTCGCTAACTATCAGATGAGATAGATTGCCTATACTGGATAAAAATATGGCGCGTAATCATTAGGGCTAACGAAATTATGCGATTAAATTACGATGTTTTACTTTTGAGTTTTCTCATGAATGTAAATTTGGTGCTAGTCAAATTTTGCTTCTGCCATTTGTACCATCAACTGCAAATGCATTTTTATAGGTACCAGATTCACCAATAAGCCAGTTAGTAAACGATCTATACAATAAATTGAGGAAATAGTTAAACGCAAGCAAAGCTTAAAAAAGCCGACTTCACCGCTTTATCTTCGGAACCTTGATCAGATTCAACGTATTAAACACGCATTATTGACAATAACTCAAAAACAAGTGATCAGATCTTGACCAAATTTAAATAGGACCACATGAAAAGCATCAGCTTTCAAATAAAAAAATAAACATCAAAATCGGCGCACAAAGAAAGAAGTTATGGGATAACTTTTGGAGTCGGTTAATAACTAACATCGTCAATGTAGTCCACAGAATAAGCATTATTGAGGATAACTCAAAAACTACTAGGCAGATCTTGATCAAATTTCAATGGGACTAATTGGAAAGCAACGTCGATCAAACAAAAAAAAAACAAAATCGGTTCACGTGGAACGAAGTTATGAGGTAACACACATAAAAAAAATGAAGTCGGTAACTCGTCGGTCGGAACCTTTCATGTTATCAACAATGATTACAGTAAGGATGTTATTATATGATGAACAGAGTGAATTATTTTATACTGTCTTTTTCCATAATACTCCTATGTTTCAGCAATGCGAACGCAGAATTTCCATATGTTTGAGCATTCAAATAGTAAAATTACTTGTCAAAAGATATGTCAATAATAGTCAATCGTTCTCAGACCCGTCAAAACTACGCGTAAAGACGTGGCAGGAAATAACTATTGGTATACTGAAATCTTGATAAACAGAACAGCGACTGCAAAAGTATTCCTTAAGCCCTCGAGTTAAGGTTAAAAGTAGGTAGTTGATCGGATGAAGTGAAGACGGTATCTCGATTTGTATTTCATGTCATGTCTGTACTCCTGTCGATATGCCACGTCATGTATTTCACTGGAATTGTATTGTGAAGGTATTTTAGTAGCAATCAACGTTTAGTGTGTTGTAGCAGCGCTACGAATAGCTCTTATGCCACGTTATAATACCTATACTTTATGAGGCCTCTTGGATTCTATGTGAGGTCGTTTGTTGCCGAAGTAAATTTTTCCGCTTGTGTTGTAGCTTCTCTGCAACGGATGTAGCAGGTAGTAGAGTTCTACGTAGCAGGTGTTTAGCAAATCGAAATGATATCGCCGCGACGTTCATAAATAAAATATAAATAGCACGTCGTACCGTTTTACGTACCAATTATTTTGGAAATCATCGTTGGTGTTTGAACGCTAGGAGATCAGAGAAAAAAATTACAACCTCTATACACCTAACGACTAGGCATTTACCTACTTTTATTTCAATCTACTTTCATTTACAATATTGACGCTGAAAGCGAAAAAGAAATCTCATTAAAATAAGTAAATTTAATAAAAGTAATGAAAACAATTTGAATAATGAAGTGTAATATGAATAATGTATCTCTGTTTTTAATAAATTGGAACGTTCTCGAGAATCATTGGTTCCATTTGAAAGAAAACGAAACGTTATTATTTGATAGACGTAGCAACACTCGGATCAAAAGTATCCTATTAACAATGTGTTGTCAATGTTTTTGATAAAAGAAACGTTCTGTCACATATAATAGAATACAATACAAAACACTTTATTGTATACCAAAAATATAAACAATTACAAACAAAATATTACAATCATCGTGGTAGTACAATGGGCGGTCTTATCACTTAAAGCGATTTCTTCCAGACAACCATACATATAAATAGTTTGTATTATTATTATGCCATCATCTACTCCATTATTTGTCTCTATATTCTTGGCCGTAGAATTCGAATCGAGTTCGAATGAGTCAAAATTATTGAGCCCATTTTGTGAATAATTAATATGGATTTTATTATCTGGCTGCATGCAGTTGTCGTGATGGTCATGATAAACGGTCTTTGGGAATGCTCGTCGTGGTACTTTACTAGTTAACAGAGGGTATAGTGTTAGTGAGGTTAGCTTGGTTGGCTTAGTGTTTTACCACCTTAATAACCCTAAATAAATTTTGTTTGGGTACGATCTTATTTTATGTCTGCTACTTAAATTAGTTTTCGAAGTCGTGACGGTGACTTTACTATTACAGATATCCAGCCTCCCGATTCAGTGGTCGGGCTTGAGTTTCAGTTGAAAGTGTATATATGTGTATGTACTTGTATGTATGCATTTTATTGGTGGTCTAACAAGGGCATGATGTGTGCGTGCGCGCGCCATTTGTTACTATTGTTTGGTGGGATATATATGAGGCAAAAAGATCTATAAACCATTCTATGAAATGCTAACCTGTCTATGTGTGTTACAAGTATATATCTGATAGATGCCACCGTCGAACTTCTGAAGGACGATTAATGTAATATAAGAAAGGTCTATGATCAAGTTTATCAAAATTGTTTATCACCAATCCAGCATAAACTCCGCGAAACGTAAGTACGGTTACTCGAACTGAGGTCGTATTTCATTTGAATATTTATCACGGAACCCTTCCGTCGCCGTCGTTCACGCAGTCACGTCGTAAAAGAGTCATAATTCTCTGAATATTCGTCGATATTAAGAATTTTACTACATTAACTTTATAGAAAAACGTATGGCAATTGTTTGTGCGTTGAAATTTCAAACAGCTGCTCGTTGGCTTAGCCCTTTCGCCTTATAAGCAGCAAGTATCGGGTTCGATTCTCGTTTATGTTAAGTTATGCATATTTTATAATAGTATCCATTGCCATTATTTAGCTAATACATCACTTTCCACCGAGTCACTATTCCGGAGTTATCGTCATTTATAGGTATACAAATATATATAATAAATTACATACAATAATAAAAGTGTTCAGAAACAACCATGATATACAAAATCTACTGTCTTCCATTGAGTGCTGCCACTTTAATTCACGTTTTTTATAAGTTTTTATCTATTTTAAAGCCAATTATTAAAAAAATATTATATGTATATTATTTTAATAATAATTAATATTTTAACCAGGTGTTTAACTTTTTTCTTTTTTTTTTTTTTTTTATTTGTGACAGGCTAGTGTTTGACCACTATCTCACCTGATGGTAAGTGAAGATGTGATCGAAGCTGGTAAACACACTAGACCTGGAATACGCAGGCTCTCAAGGATAACTGCCGGAACACCGTATTTGGCTTGGCGGCAGACTTTCAACTTGATGGTGGTAAGCTACTTTGGTAGCAAGCCAGGCGAGCAACTCACAAAATGCTCAACCACCTCTCAAATGTCACCTGATTAGCACCACCCGGGGACCACGTGTAGGGAGTCAGACTTAAGGGGTATCCTCCTACGGACGTGGGTGACTCGGCCCCTAAAAGGTGTTTAACTATCATAATCAAAAATCATCAAAATCATTTATTCACATGGGCCCCACAGAGGCACTCATGAAAGTTGTGCAGGGACCAATAGCAACTATGTGTTATATGTAATTTTGTTTTTAGTAAATAAATTATTTTGTATTTTGTATTTGTATTAATGACTTTACTGCCAGATTCGCAAAATTACAGCCATGTTTAGCCATAATTCTAACTTATCTACTGAAGTGTAATTATTGCAACCATCTCTTTACAAACAGATTTATTTTGACTGGACTATAAATTTCATTCACGAATACGCGGGGCTACATTGTAAGTCGGTCTATATCTAGAATAACATGTTATTCGACAAGTGTGTGGGTCTGTGAATACGCCTCTATCAGACTTGGAAAAATGTCCTACCAGGTAGCAGTAGGTACACTTTTGTGGACGGTTTCCATTTTCATCCTAGAGATCAACGCGAGGTATATTATTGTTTTAACTGCTTGTTGAATATATTTAAGATGCAGTAATGCAGACACTAATACTAAGAAGTACAGAAAAGAAATAACTATTATTAATTAGGGACATTGCGATCTCTTTAATCTTTTCTTCTCAATCTTTGGGGGCTGAGTCACCCACGTCCGTAGGAGGATACCCCTTAAGTCTGACTCCCTACACGTGGTCCCCGGGTGGTGCTAATCAGGTGACATTTGAGAGGTGGTAGAGCATTGTGCTCGCCTGGCTTGCTACCAAAGTAGCTCACCACCATCAAGTTGAAAGTCTGCCGCCAAGCCAAATACGGTGTTCCGGCAGTTATCCTTGAGAGCCTGCGTATTACAGGTCTAGTGTGTTTACCAGCTTCGATCACATCGTCACTTACCATCAGGTGAGATAGTGGTCAAACACTAGCCTGTCACAAATAAAAAAAAAAAAAATGATACAATTTGGGAAAAAGCCAGTGTATGCCATGGTGAAGTTCGTAGGGTAACTTTTATATCTAATTCAACATCATGACGAATTATTTTAAATATATATTTCAAAGAACAAAAAACAGAGATTAAACATATATTAAACATATTTCTGTTATCCTAAAATCACACATTATTTTTACCCTCATTTAAAACCAGCAAACATCAAGTTTTAGAGATCCTCACATTTTGCGAGTCTCCACCGGGAGTCGTTGTTTGCCTACGGAACCACTGTTTACGTAAACTGTAGACTGTAGACTTGTAATTTCAAGTCTCAACTTGTTGTCAAAACAGTGGTTGTTGTTACAAGCCAACTCTATTATGGAAATTGGCCTCATGTGCCTACGAAAAGGGTGGCCATGGGTTCTAGCAGTTTTACAAACGAAATGTTCTCTAATAACGCGATTACAATGATTTGATTACAATCAAAATATGTTTATTCAACATAACAAATGTGCACCAAGCAAATGTTATGTATTTCTTCTTTCTTCAAATAACTTCAATGATAACGTCATGATTTATTTTCTTCCAATAAAGAGTAAAATTCCTACACTCATTAAAAGCTTGAGGCAAACGTTTGATTACTATCTTACCTGATGGTAAGCGACGATGCAGTCTACAATGGACCACCTATACCTAGAAGATCCCTATTCACATTTTCGGCTTGAACAATTTCGTTTTAGGTTCTTGAAGCGCCTTTCAACCGGCCAAATGGGCCGACTTGCGGCGTAGTTGCGGAAAATAACCTGCGCACTAAGTATCAGGTATATAGAGAGTCCAAGATTTTGTCCGGGATTTTCTCTTTTACATCATAGACATCAGAGTAACGCGTGTTGTCAAGTTTCATTAACAGTAGCGGTGGTGTAATTTTTACCCCTAGTCGTTAGGAATGTTGAAATTTACTTCGTTATTCGTAAATACAAATGGTTGAAGTTCAGATGAATTTTATGTATTCGACGTATAACTGGGATGAGGCTGTTTAAGTTGGGACGCTTGAAATAATCTCTTTTGTTGGTTTTTTATTTTTTTGTCCATTGTCGTCACGTAGTGTTGCGAATTTTGTTACGTCACGAACACTCGAAATTCTGATTAGTAGATGTTTTTAACATGAAATTTTCAACCGAATTCAAACAAGGAGGTTCCTAATTCGATTATATGTTTCGAGATAATTCCGCCAATTATGAAACGACTTTGATGTTTTTTTTGTTTGGTAGATTATATTTCAGAGAGATATTTATTACCCATTATATTTCAGGGATTATATTACCCATATAAATTTTATCGAAATCAATCAAGCCAAACCAAAACAAGGGTTGAAGTCGGTATTCTAAGCTTTGCTTGCGTTTCAATTATGTTTTGGGATTTCGTTACTATAGACACATTCGAATTTTAGATGCATAGAATCACAATGCACATCAATATTTCGAATTAAAGACAAACTTTAATCTCTTGAACGTAAATTATTGGCCAAGCGAGTGTGAAGTGCGAGCGAAGCGATACGTTTTAGTTTAGGCAAATATGTGATATCCAGCTATTTTCATCTACAGATCGCATTGTTCAAACGATTTTCTTGAAATTTTGAAATGGCGGAGATACGGGTGTTAACAACAAACAAACAAACCAACTGGCGAAGTCTTCAGCTCTCAGAGGTACTAGTGTATTTTTAGTTTGACTGTTCTTGACATGTACTAGAAACATGGAAGAGTTTGTTCTTTAATTAACGATAACGCAAATGATTTTTTTTTGGAAAGTGGGACAAGTCCATTGGACGAAGATGGCCTTAACCGTACGTCCAATACTAAAGAGACAAGCAAGTTGTTCTCACAATGGTAACCATCACTCCGCTCTATTGGCATCTGCAGTGTATCCTCGTGGATCTGCAATGCGCTCCTCTCTCTGAGACTTAGGTATAAATTGTGCTATGGGAAACTAAGTATCTATTTTGATATGCTTTATTTAAGTCATGTAAAAATTTTTTTGTCGGTCAAGTTGTGTACTGATTTGACCTTGCTCGAATGATATGACACAGTAGGAGGAACTGTTACGTTCCAATAAGATGTTACTTATTGTAAATTTTTACGCTACTTAGCTACGTACGCTGTCCCCAGCTCGCTGCCTTGCTTGTCTCCTTTAGGTGCTTGATGTCAAGCAACACACGTACATGCAGTGCCTACCTATATACCTGGAACTTTAAATAACATTGTACCGAGTGTCAATGCAATGCGCTTCTCTTCCTAAGACTTCTTCCTAAGAAGAAGATGTTATTTTCTTCAGAAGTGTGGTATTCAGAAGAAGGAAACGATATTTCTTTCAAGCTTGATTCGTATGCTGGCGTACTAACATGGAGTTTGTTTTTTAAACTATTGAGTAACAACGTTAAAATATTTTGTTCTTGGAGATAATAAATGAAATAAGAAAGTATAAAATCTATCAATCGTTAAAAGTAGGTCGATTTTAGATGGGAGCGTTATATCGGTAGCCGAATAAATCACGATCGGATGAGCGGAAAAATTTGATGAAAACCTTACCTTATTCACTGTATAATATCAGTGGGAATGGTTCGAAATAAAAAATAGGTTTTCCTTAATTTTTAAAACGAATTAAGCTGTCAAATTTTTGGATTGCAAATGTGAGTAAAAATAAAATTAAAATATAAATCACAAATGTATTTCAAACCTCATGATTAAAGCGTTGTTCGATTAGTCTTTTTTTTTAAAACAAACGCATTCACACTAAACTAAGTTCAAAGACTTTTATCGTGGGTGCTGGAAACATTTACATATCACTCACACAATCACACCCAGAACCACAAAAGTCCCTTGGGATGAAAAAATGTGCTCCTGCCGTTAATCGAACCTAAGACCACGGCCCAGAGGAAAGAAACCTGTCCGCTGCGGCAACATAGTCGTCATTTGGGAAATTAGTGAAATATAGTGTAACAATTTAAAGTTTACGTAAACTAAATTAATGTATTATAAACCATTTTAGATATACCTATAAAGATTTTGCTTTCATTAGACTACTAGCGGCTCCCAACGGCTTTACCCGCGTAAATCTCGGACCCGCGGGAATTCTGATATAAAACGTAGCCCATGTCTTAATCCAGGATGTCACAGCTACCTCTATACCAAATTTCGTCGAAATTGATATAGCCGTTTGAGCGTGAATAAGTAGCAAACATTCATACACACTCATAAACTTTCCCCTTTTTAATATTAGTATGATTATAATATAAGATGTATGAAGTATTAGTGTATCCATATTTACCTATTCTGTAATATAACAAAATGAAAATGCCTTTACTAAGTTTTCCAAATAATAATATAATTAGTAGACCATTATTGTTAACAACTGTCGTTAAACTGTAAATAATTGCCGTCGAAAATGACCGTAACAACGTTAATCACGGGTTTTGTTATTGAGAGCTTTGTCTCAACAACGAAATTTGTTTAACCGAAAATTGCCCCGCCGGTTGTGTTCACAACACACGGTTTGGTTCATAAATACAGAAAAAGAAAATAGAAGATGAAAATGAAACATTTGAATATTTCGTACGTTGAAATTTTAAAGGGAAAATATTTTTGTAGGTAAATTTTTTATCGAATATTTAATGCGTCGGAATTTAGTTCAATGCTCTCCTAACTATTTTTTTTATGCTAAATATGTAAGCGTTTGACCACCATCTCACTGATGGAAATGATGATGCGGCCGAAGATGTTATTTGCTTGCCAAGAAGATACCTATTCACTCTTAATTTGAAGACTCCCAGATTATACCCCTCGGGGAACAATGATGCAGGCAATGAGCTCTCTTTTGCTCTACAGAAGATAAACGTAGAACCAAAACACTTCGAGCGAACTGAAGGTATGTCGACCTTAAATGGATGACTTTTTGAGTCTCTGGTTGCAAGATGGTTAAAGGTGCATGGTGGAATTAACTCATGTAATTCCTGCGCACACTCTCCAAAATGTAAACGATAAAATACTGATCGACATGCGCCTATACATCGGTGGCTAAGGCTTTGCAATCTGGACTCGACTAGCTTATCATCGCCAATGAGTCTTTTTGCTTGTTGGTCGTCGGTCTCGACACACAAACAAGATGAGGTGCGAGGTGACGAGCTCAATGCCGTTGAGGTGTCAACTACCTCCATAACAAATTTCATCAAAATTCGTTTGAGCTTGAAGAAGTAACAAACATACAAACACACTCTCAAACTTTCGCCCTTATAATCCTAACATGCAATTCTTGTATATATAGAATCTCGGAAACGGCTCCAATGATTTTCATGAAATTTTGTATGCGGGGGCGGTAAGTCGATCTAGCTAGGTACTAATAAGTTACTTTGAAATTTAAAAAGTTATTATGTAGTCAATAGCCTCATCAGCTTCAATTTGAAATTGTCTTAAGAAAATAAACGTTCTGTACCATTTTGTATAATATTCTGTGATGAGGTCACGGCAAGTTAGTTGAATAGCCTCTAAATATTCGTTTAAAAGCAACTTCCGGTCATTAAAACGACTTTCTAACTTTCATAACTACGCGATAGTGATCAACCGCCATTTATTGAACTAATGAGACAAAGAAGTCTTATTTGAACTGATAATTGTATTACTGGGAACGGACGGAAAAGTGTTGCTATTGTTTACTTGTTTTTGAAGAGAAAACTTCTTTAGCGGCGTTTTGCACATTTTTGGGATGGGTAAACAATGTTAAACTCGCGTCAGGACACGTGACCTCATCGAAAATTCGTAAGGAATAGAACGAAGGAGAGGAAGTAATATCCCCTTCTTTTTATACCGCGCGGCGAAAAATGTTCAAGTTTTATTTATTTATTCTTTTGCACTGTATAAATGTACACGGAGGACTTAATGCACAGCATTTTCTGCCAGTCAACCGAGAAGGTGCAGAAAAATTTGAGGTAGTTTTCACTGCCGGCATTCTTGCAGTGCAAACCGTTGTTTTTTGTGGCTCAGAAGCACTAGGAGCTTTTCGTTTTATAATTAAACGCAAGCAAAGCTTAACAAAACCGACTTCACCGCTTATATTTTGGTTTTGGCTGAAACGATTTTGATAAAATGTATATGGGACCACCTCTGAAGTATAATCTATCAAACAAAAAAAAACATTAAAATCGATTCATAATTGGCGGATATATCGTGTAACATAAATACAAAAAAAAATATACAGTCGAATTGAGAACCTACTTTTTTGTAGTAGGTTCATAATAATAAGATTGCTTAGAAGACAAATGCGCTATCAACAACGCCAGCTGGCAGCTCATATATGTCTATACGTTGTTGGTGATTTCCGGGATCTATGAAAGCACATATTTTTTTCCTCGAGAGATTTTTTTTTTCCTGGTCGTATAGATGTATGTGTGATCTATGTGCTTCCGGCATCGGCGATACAAGTCTTTCAACTAAGTGCGGGGCAAAGTATAAAAGCATTTGTTTAAAAACTAAAATGTGAGTATTTCGTTTTATGATTACACTTATAATATATATAGTTAATCACAACGCCAACCTACATTCTTGTATTTTTTTCTATCCAAAGGTTGTCTGGGAGAGATCGCTTTTATCGATTAGTCCGCCCATTGTACTGAGATATAAATAATGTGATTGTTTTTTATATTATTTTATTTAGTGCAATAAAGTGTTCTGTATTGTATTGTAATCATATTAATGTTATAAATCCAAAAGTTTGTATGTCAGTGTAGAAATGTGTTAGTGTGTAAGTATGTTTATTTTCTCTAACGGCTAAATTAATAATAGCTTATACCTAGAATGAACACATAAATTTATTTTAACTTGTTAAATGCGGGAAAATCAGTGGGACACGGCTAGTGTTATATATATCGCGTGCCAAATTATATAGTGCTTTTACCCTCGTTAACCGAAACGACGAGTGTAATAGTGAAACATATTTTGTACGGATTATATCGAAACCAATGCGTTAAAGCCAACCGCAGATGTTTGTACCCAACGCGCTAGCTGAAAGAGAAATATTTAATCCTTCACAAAGCCGACCGAAAGTTTTACAAATACCTATTCGGTCAATTTACTTGCATATGGCCAATATTGGCCAATCAGCCACTGGATTTGTAACTATCGAGTGAACCAGTGATGTCAACAAACAAAGGATTTTATATGAAAAATGCAGCACGTTTTAAAAACTAGGAATTTTTGAACAATAAATAAAAATATAGAACAGTTGTTGTGAAATTGGATTTGCAATTTTTTTTGCGACTATAATACTATAATATATACTATAAATGTATTTTTTGACTAGATGATTTTTTGAGATTTCCATTTTAACAATTTATTAGTCGACGTTAAAAATCACTTGGTCTACGTGGTGCATTATGGTTATGAGTGTGAAAGCGTTAGACATCTTATTACATATTCTACAGACCAATTGCCTATATTTTCTTAAAGGAAACTTAAATTATATAGAATATATACAAACAGCAAAAGTGCTCATTAAAAGCCCCAAGTTAGTAACAAGTTTAGTGTTAACTGTTAAAAAAAACCTAAAATTTAAAAATAAATAAGCTTTTACCAGTTGTAAATAAAATTTTAAAAAGACTAAAAAGTTATATAACCAGAAAACTTCAAATCAAACGAGCCCAAACTCAATGGGAGTATCTTGTTTATTTTAACAATTCCTATTGCTATCTGCCGTCTCCATCATCAGCTCCGTGGTTGGTAAATTAGACCTATTTCCGTGTCCGATTGGACTCTAATTTGGTGTATCTACTTATGTATCTTCGGTGTTCGGTGACATTACAATGATACGGTTATCATTGTTTTGTCACCGAACACCGAAGACACATAATAAGTACACCAAATTTGAGTCCAATCTGACAACAGGAAATGGGTCTAATTTAGCTTAGATTTCAGGCCGACAAATAGATAGATAACTGGACAGGTGAAACTAAATAAAAGCTTGTAAAAGCTCAATGTTTTATATTGTATAGCAACAACTATAACATATACAAAAAGTCTTTATACCTAATTATGTTACTACGATTAAGTCCGTTCGCAATAAACACCAATAGATCAAAAGACTCTTCCACAACAAAGAAAGTACTCACTTCTAGCGAAAAATAAATATAATTAAATATGGGTACAAACGAAAAAATTAAGTACCTACGAATATTAAAGCAATCCCCAAATAAATTCGTCTTTCTAATATTAGATATTAATTATATATTATTACTTTGACACAGCTCCAATAAGATTTCGTTAAAATCTTTTGAAGTGCGTGAACGTATTTTTTTATTTAGTTATTTACAGAAGCGAGGTATCTCAATTATGATTGAATCACATCTTGATGCGAGGACGTTTGTTACCGTAGGCGACCATAAAGATATACTGTTGCACATAACGGCGCATTTAGCGGAGTAAAATTATGATGGTGACGAAATGACAGACGTCTCAAACTTCTATTTTTATGTTTTTTTATACTCGATAGGCAAGCATTTGACCACTATCACACCTGATGGAAACTGAGAAAAAAAATGTTCTTCCAATATAACACATAAAAACAACAAAGTTTTCATTTTGTTTTTTTTGGTCAAGACGTAAGTATTAAGTACCGGATGACCGAGCTATGCTCGGCTGAAAACACGGATAAAACGACGTTTTCTAAAATCGAATCCCCTGCATACAAAATTTCATGAAAATCGTTGGAGCCGTTTCCGAGATCTTGATTACATACAAGAATTGCTCGTTTAAAGGTATTAGATGTGGTCGACAGTGGTAAACACACTTGACCTGCAAAGTAATTGGCTTGCAAAGATACATATCTTATGCAAGCTTTTACACGAAAGCTCGCATAAGATATGTATCTTTCAAGTCATCGAACTTATAGGTAACTCAAGTGCTCAACAAGCCCACTACCAGTGGCTGGCATTGCCTCTCTGAATTGCAATGCTAATAGGTTGAGCTAAATCTGTACCAGAATTTTGAACTCGCGTTGACTCAACCAGGCTCTCAGATAGTTTTTTAAAAATAGAATTATTGTAAGTAATGTGCATGTCTCATCGAAAAATAATTTCAGCTTTTAATATACCACTAAGAACCATTAAAAAAACTATATAGTAAGTCAAAGACGCGAAGCCATTAACTAATACTTAAGTTTTATGTTCTTTGAATTGTTAAACGAGTTAACTTTAAAATTTCACAGCTTCGTGTTCTCATGTTTCTAGGTCCCGTAATTTAAGTCAAATTCTTTCTATAAAGAACACGAGGACATTTTCCTCGTGACCTTAATTCTATTTTTCATAATATAAAATACTGATAAAAAATTCATTGCGCAAGAATACAGGGCAAATTTCATTTGGAGTCCCATCACGTGAAAAGTCGTTCTAGCGCTCGCTTGGCGCGCATATGAAATAGGAAACTTCAAGGTTAAGGAAAAATACCTGTATGATATCCTTATATTAAAAATAGTTTGCTTTTTTCATGGCATAAAAGAGGAACGCAAGTCTGTGGCCGGACAGTCAGTGTCATACTTGCTTATTATATCTGCAGCATCCCGGAGCCATGAATTAACACGTTTTTATTAACTTTGATTTCTATTTATCTAAAACGAACTATTCATGACCATTTATCATTTTGAACTGTCCGTTGACTTAGTTAGATGGGCGTTCGCCTTCTAAGCAGGGATATCGGATTCTAATTCCGACAAGGACATGCATGTTCCATCTTTGGCCGCATCGTCACTTTCCATCAGGTGAGATAGCGGTTAAATGCTTGCCAAATATAAAAAAAAGAACACACATTTTCTCTCCAAAGAAAATTTGTGTTTCCGGTTCTGGTTGTGATTGTATGTGTGATGTGAATGTTTCCGGCACCCACGACACAAGTCATCGAACATGTAATAGTAGAATAGTATGGGGCTGTGATTGTGAAAGCGTTTAGGTTTATTTATGATAAAAACATTTTAATTCATAACTGCTGCTTTGGTTTTCTGACTATATTTTCTTATACCTAGTTATATATATAGCCTATCTATACCTAGTTATGAATTCTAGTGAACTGTCTGTATTAGATTAAGATTTACTGACATGGCTCCTTCTGAGCTTCCTCAACATTGTCTTCTCTAGGGATCGTTCCCACGCATTGTCTTCATGTATTTAGATAACTTTAATTAATTCAGAATAAATATAGCCTTTGCATCAGTTGGAAGTATTTTTCATTATAGTCGTTTTTAAAAGCCCTTTCCACTAAAAGTAAAGGATTTCACCTATCGCTGGAATTAATCTAATATATTAATAAAACCAAATGATTTATAAACATTTAGCGTTAAAATTGTTGCGGTTTGTAACTATGTCGGTGTCCTCTCGATTGAAACGCACAAAATGATTTAAAAAGTCTTTAGTTTAAACTCTATATCACTTGATGATAAGTTTTGATGTGGTCGAGGATTGTATGCACGCTGAGACTAGATAACTATCTCTCAAGGATAGCTATCGGAACACCACTTTATTTTTTAACAAACGTTGGATGTATATTTCTGCTACGCTTACGATGTGTATTTCTGCTACGCTTAAAACTTAAAGGGACTAAGCGGAAGCTTATCTAGCAAGTTCCGGCTTGTTTAGCATAAACAGTCTGCTGTTAGTCTACCACTAACCTACTTATACAGCCGCTTACATCTACGTCAAACTGGCTTCGGAATAGAAGCATGGTGTAAGGACCGGACCGGTGTATTTATGTGGAATAACTTATTAAGACGATTCACAAATTAAATTTATATTAGCCGGAGTTATCAAAAATCGGATAAACTATTTACTCATCATACAAATCAATCCCACTAATATTATAATTCTGAAAGTTTGTGTGTATGTTTGTTTTCACTTCACGCTGTATCGGCTGAAAGAATTTGGGTGAATTTTTAAATTTACATAGCTTATACCTAGGATTAACACATAAGCTACTTATTAACTTGATAAACATGGGCAAAGCCGCGGGGCACGGTTATTATTATAAATCTGAAAGTTTGTGTGTATGTTAGTTATCTTTTCACGCTGTATCGGCTAAAAGAATTTGGGTGAATTTTTAAATTTACATAGCTTATACCTAGGATAAACACAAAAGCTACTTATTAACTTGATAAACGCGGGCAAAGCCGCGGGCACGGCTAGTGTGCTAATAAAAAAAAACCCACTTCGTAAGGAATGAAATTACTTTTTTATCCTACTCTTTCTCGTTAATAAGCCTTATTATGCGATTGTATAAGATTTTTATCACAGCTTCACGTGTTGAACATTTTATTGAGAATTATAGATCCTTTCAGCTATTCAAGATTTTCTTTTTTAATCCTTTGGAACACTTATATATATAATTAAATACTTAATTTATATATTTTTATTTATTTTAATTCATTTTATACTTTAGAATAGCATAAATGTATGTTAAATTAATTAAAATAATAAAAATAAACAAAATTTTACTAACTATAATATATAAATAATACAAAAACATAAAGACATTAAATTTTCACGCTATCGAATTTAAGATTAAAAATATATTATACATGAATTATTAACATACCTGGATATCAAAATGTGCGTGTACATCATTATTTGACTTGCGTAGAATAATGTATTATACCAACTTTATGATTATTATAATATACTAACGGACCCGACAGACGTTGCCCTGTTCAAACGTTTCAAATACCAAAATCTAAAAAAATATGAATCTGAATCATTATTGAACCCACCTAAACACAAAAAAAAACATAATTTCAACTTATGCAAAGCTTATAATAACCGACTTCACCGCTTATATTTTGGTTTTGGCTTGAACGATTTCGATAAAATGAATACCTATAAATATAGCTCAATATATTTAAGTATATACCTCTGAATCTACCAAACAAAAACATAATTTTGAGAATCGGTCTACAAATGTGGGAGAAATCGGTGAACATACATACAGTCGAACATAAAACCTCATCCTTTTTGAACTCCGTTAAAAATCAGTCCAGACGTTTAGGAGGAGTTCAGTCACATACACACGTACAGAAGTTTTTTTTAATCTGTGATAGCCAAACGTTTGGTCACTCTCTCACTTGATGTCAAATGACGATGCGGTCGACGATAGAGCACGCTTGCCTAGATTATTATATAAATGAAGATAAAACCAGACCATACATTATTTAAACCTATATGACTGAACACTAAAATAAAAACATACAGCCTTGTAAAACGTATGAAATAAAATAATAAAGTACGCATTTGTGACGTCACTACGCTCGATCGATCTGATTGGTTGTTTAGGTTTTACGGCCTCTCGCAATTGGACGGATAAGAATTGGTAATAAAATATAAATTCTCATTTACAAGAACATCAGGTGCGGTAATGGGTTGTAAAATATATTTATTGGGGAGAAGCTATTGCACACGATTTACTTTTTTTATGCTTGTCAATAAAAAAAAGTATTTTTAGAATAAGTTTATTTCATTTTTTTTATTGATTTTTAGAGCAGTAGATGCCGAGACGCCGCACGCTTTACGCGCGTACTCGACTGATGAAGGAGCACTGATTGTTCTAAAACTAGTCTTGTAATAATGTCTTGTCTTAAGTCCTGTAAATGATAAACAAAACTCCTTTATGGTATGTTTAACCTCTGGTTCGCTTGAAGCGTTTTTACGTTCATTTTATCCGTACAGCGGAGTAGAACTTATTACCTGCCAGCGTTTTTGTGAATCTTGAAGACAATAGGTATACCTATTTTAGGCAAACATGACATCATTGGTTTTCAGAGTAGTCAAATGCATATCATAAGAATAATTAAACGCAAGCAAAGCTTAAAGAAACCGACTTCACCGGTTTATAATAAAGTAATTTATTATTATCATCGGAACCTTGATCAGATTTAATGTATAAACACGCATTATTGACTATAACTCAAAAACTAGATATCATATCTTGATCAAATTTCAATGAGAACATGAACATCTCTCAAACTAAAAAAAAATTTTTAAATCCGCTCTCGTGGAGAGAAGTTATGAGGTAACAAACATTAAAAAAAAATACAGTCGACTTGAGTACCTCCTCCTTTTTTTGGAAGTCGGTAAAAAAATGATTTCGTTTATACATTGCTGTTCTATGGGGCGTTCTATATTCAAACACATACACACATTCGGATTTATTATAATAGTGCAATGTTTTCGTTGTTTACAATACAAACCAAGTTCACAATAGATATAATTGGTATACTTACGCTGCGGTGTAACATTAGTATAGAGCTATACCCTCATTATCGATTTCGATGAAGGCAACCGCAGAAATAACTTATTTGTTTTTTTTCTTATACATGCTTTAATATGGCTCGCCAGACCAAACTTGATCTTAAATGCTCTACGATAGGACTCTACTCTAGCAGTAGAGTGGCCCGCGGAGTTGTATGTATAAGTATAGGAGAGCTTGGGTCTCTCTTTGCAAGTGCATATACATCTCATTATTATTTTCTAAAGCGGCACTTACCATAACAATCACGTATTATTGTTCAAGAAAAACGCAACTGATCAGGACTATAAACGTAGCTCCCAGAAAAAAGGGATGTGGAGGAGTGATTGCCGGTTTAGACAATATTAATGAATATCTGTCGCGATAGTTTTTATACTAAATAATATATCTCTTTAGGAGGCAAAACATTGTACTAGGGTGACGAATCGATCTTTTTTAACACGCTTTTATTAGTTTCATACGTTTGCATGTTAGTTTGTATATCTAAAATGGGTTTACCTCAACACAAAACTCGACACTGATTTTCAGGTAAACCCGCAAGCGATATTTAAGTAAGAGTAAAGTTATTTACAAAAATTTTTTACTATAATAAATTCTAATTTAAAAACATAAAAACAATAATACCTATAACATATAATATACTTACATAAAAATGGCTATAATACATATAGAATAATACATACTTCTTATATACATATATTTATAAATAAGTGACGAATTAAACATCGTTGTATGGAAACATAATTTGTCGAATCGTAACGTGACGTATCGGACATAACTCATTTCGAACCGTGTATGGCCTTGACCGAACATGTGGTATACATCATTCTAGCAAATAAACAACTTTACAGCCCTTAATAAAGCCGAATTGGGTCGTTTTGTTTATTCGATACACCTTTCCATTTGGAAGCTAAATGGCCTTTTTGTATGAACGTAATAAACAATCTAGAGGGTGTTGCAATTTAGAAAAGCTATTAAAGAAGTGACCAGCGTTTTGTAACAACTAATTCCTGTAAGCGACTTCCAAAAAAGTGGAGATCATCATCAGTAAATATCGGCAGCGTTCTTTTTTAAATATTTTATAATTAAAGATATTTTAGGTAAATACACTATTCCTTTATTGGAATATTTGTATATTAGCTTAGGGGTATATATTCTATAAGATTTAATTTAGTTTAAACTGAACGTTATCTGTCGGCACAGACCGAGTCTAATTTAGCTTATAAGATGTGATTTAAGAATCACATCTTACAAGCTAAATTAGACTCACTACCCGATGTCTGATTAGATACAAATTTAACGCATTTATGTATCCTCGGTGGATATACAATAATATATATGTGGATTAGTTTATCAATTTTAAATGTTTTGATTATTTTTGATCGAGTAAAGTAAGAAATGGGAGTTTTTGTTATCTATGTCTACTTCGTACTTTTACGTATCTGTCAATGTCAAAGAGAGTTGTCAAATAAATGTCAGTTGTAAGGAAAAGAATGTTATGTTGGTGATGAGAAAAAAAAAAAAAAAAAGTGCAGTATTTACTTCGTTATGTTGTTTCAAGCCAATCCCGCATATACAACCATGGAGCTGGTCTGATGATGGGGACGGAAGATGGCCATAGAAACTTCTGAACTCAACAAGATGAACCCATCGAGATTAGAATTAGTTCTTTGTTATATGTTCAACTTCTTAGTCCTTTTTTATTTACAACTAGTAAAAGGTTGATTTTAAAAAACTGTTTAAATTAGGTATTTTTTATTACTTGTTTACTTACTTATATTATTTTATTAAGGCTTTGTAAAGCCTATAGAATAAAGATCAAAGCTTGTGTGACATCGTTATAATTTTATTGTATTATTTAGCTATCATATACACCCATTATAAAAATTCTTTGATGCTTGATGTAATGTTCGAGCTGACCCGAAGGTTTTGCGAGCTTATGTATAAAAATTAAAGTTACGGTAGATATAATCGGGAGTCTTCAAGTCTAGAGTGAACTGGTAGGTATCTTTAAGGTAAGTATATACATCATTGACGAAATAAAAAAAAAACTAGATACAATCTTTGTGCTCTATAATTTTTAAATCGTTTTTGAAGCTTTTTCATCATATAAATTTTTTTTTTTTTGGTATGCTACTTTACGGAGTACCACAGGTACTACTTGAGCATTTAAAAAATTAAACCAAGCTTTTGTTATCTAGGTAATCATAACGTACGATATACCTTCTAATGTTATCTATATATATACAAATCAATGCCTCTTTTCGTTGTAATTTTATAACTCAAGAACGGGGTCACATATCTAAACCAAATGTTTAGGCTTTGTTCGGATTATTTAGTTGATGGTTTATGTGAAGTTTGCACTAAATCGGTCGAGCGGCTCTTCATTTATCACACCCGGGCAAAGCCGGGGCGGATCGCTAGTATAATCTAAACAGATTATAACATTATACAGTAAGGTATCTTTCATATCAACTAACAAGCGTTAGTTGGTATGAAAGACAAACGAACAGTTGGATTCTTTGCCTACTATCTTTCACACTATTTATTTTATCTTTACCTACTATTTATCGATTATTTTCAACGTTCGTAGAAATCGTAACTGTTTGTTAAATTTCTACTAATACTATCTATTATTACTTTATCGGTACGTACAAATATGCGTACAGAACTAAAATCATAAGACATATAAATTGTTATTATTATATAATTGTAATTGTTTTTTTTTTAATATGGATTAATAATCTGAAATAAATAAATTGAATTGAATTGAATAACCCTCCTTTTAATTAGCTGTAGTCGGGAAAGTAAAAAGATGATTCTGATTAACGAAGTTCCGCGTGGGACTACAATGCGATTCTCTCCTATGCCCTGTAGATATTCCTTTTTCTTACCTATCTGACATAAAACTTGCTCGTCTCGTCTCGTAATGATATAAAAAAGTAACTTTGATTAAACTTAATTAAACATTTATTTTACCCTCATCACATGATGAATAATAAGAGGTACATTTTTGGGGCACTCTGTATAATAATTTGTTACGCTGAAGGTACTTTACGAAATATAATTGGCGCCGTGTAAGTATTACTTTATGGGTGTTGTATTATTTGTTGATTTGCCAAATAACCTTGGCCGCAACATCGGAAATTTGTTCCAAGTTATATACAGTTTTGAATTGTATATAATGTGCTAAAATTAAGCAAAACAATTCCTAATTTATCATTTATTATGAATTTTGTAGCCATTTTGTTTGTATAACTATCAGTTTTGCGCTTACCTATTATTTGTATATGATTATGTTATGTATTTTACAGAATACTAGCTTCTGCCCGCGACTACATCCGCGGAGTAGGTAAATAGTCCCATCTCAGGTAACAAACTAGGTAAATGTGTGCCAAATTTCATCAAAATCGTGCAGTGGTTTCGCATAAATGAGCAACAAACACCATCCAGAATTTTATATTTATTATATTAAGCATAGTATCTTTAAATGCCTCAATAATCGAATGCATTTTTTATTTCAAATCGGATAATGGTTTGGAAGAATTGTTTTTTTATTTATAATTTTTGCCTGCGACTTCGGAGTCGTGGAATTGAGAATCAAGTATCTATATTTTTATTTTCGCAAAGACAGTTGAGAATTCAATACCAATAAAATTGACTTGGGACTGATTTTTGTACAAAATAAAACTACAAAAGCCAAAGTTTTTTTTATAAACAACTTTTGATGTTCTACCCAGGAACTATTATAAAAAAATGATCTGAGCTAGTGACCCGTGAGCAAGCAAGCATATAGGTGTCCGTGTGAGAAACAGTTCGTCCTAAGATCGTCACCGGGTGCCTTGAAGTGTCTGACCTTACGACTTGTTGATGGTCATTATAGTGTAACATATATATATATATAAATAAACATAAACATAAACGCTTTCACACTCACAGCCCCACACTAAGTTCAATGACTTGTGTCGTGGGTGCCGGAAACATACACATCACACACACAATCACAACCAGAACCAGAAACACAAATTTTCCTTGGGGAGAAAACTTGTGTTCCCGCCGGGAATCGAACCCGATACCCCTGCTTAGAAGGCGAATGCTCACCCAACTTAGCCAACGGGCAGTTCAATATATATATATATATATAACACACTTATAAGAAACTGAAAGCGTATAAACTGAAAAGGCATATTGTTGGCAATGAGAGGCACGCGTGAAAATACTTCACTAGCGATGCACGATGCTAGAATCCGGTTGCAGAGAGCGTTAAGAAACCGGATAAGTGGTAGCATCGGTTCCGTCGAGAACTATGTATGGACCGGTGTACCACGTCTCCTTAAACTGGTTCCAAAATACTATGATTTATGGCAGCTGTATCATTTTTGAGTGTAAGTATTGCTCGTTTATAAAGCCTAGAATTGTCCTGATGTGTTACTTGAGATACAGTTTCATAAACGAAATGAATGAGTTCCTCTGCCGCTGAAACAATCTCACAAAGGTTTTCTGGTAGAGTTACTAAGCCATTTGACAGATTTTCAACAATCCGTCCCAAAATTCTTGCACGCGGGAGTTGCTACCTAAGTGAGCCCTCAAGTTCCTTTTCTAAATCATATATTATCCTTTATCTATGTTTTGAATTTACTTTAAGTTCAATGTTCATAAATTTAATGAAGTTCTTACAAAACATTTAGTTTCGAAATTCACTAAACCGATACATACCATGATGACTTTTTCATATAACGATGTAAATGACGATATATTTTCTTCTTAACATCCAATTGTAATGAAATAAAGTTGATTTATAACGATATCATACGCCGGGTTTTTACCAGCGCTAATGTTTAAGCCATTCTCGAACCAAATAGTCTGATGCGTGACTATGGTAAGACTCGACGGCATAACTTTAATTCCATGGAAGATTGGGCGGTCTTTAGTGTGAGATGCAACTTGTCTCGACACTTTAGCTCCGTCACAACTTCCTGACTTACAGAATGAGGTTAATGTTGCGGCAACTTCGGCAGTGGTTACATATTTGAGCCGTTTGGTGTTGAAACACTGGGCCCGTGGGGACCGGGAGCTTATTCTATTTTCAGAAATCTAACAGAGCACCTGGTTTTGGCGACGCGTGATCAATTCTACGCCATAATTTTCGCGTGATGCGCGTACAAACATCGACAGACAGACAGACAGACAAGAATGATAAAAATGGTTGTTTTGGCTTCTGTTGCTCTAATAAAGACCCCCCCATAAATTTCTTCAATATATTCAATGTACATACATCGGCCTGTTACAATTCAATTATAAGTAAAGGCATATAATAATGTATGTATTTTTATTGTATTATTTATGTTCAATATTAATAATATTATTTGAGTACAAGCTTATATCTAAATATTCTTATTGTTAAATATCTGACAATGTTAGAGGATGTGGTTCGTAGTTACCTACTCGGGTAGAGTATATTATTTTCTATGGTTACCATATTCTTAGCTACGAAGGGTTACACGTGTCGTAGCGCACACTTTCGTAGCAAACAATTGCTACGATTATAACAAGATAACATTATTATGATAAAAAGTTCTGCAAGTAACCGGCATAGTAATTGTATTCTTGATATCATTGCGATAGAACAAAGCCACTCTTGACCACATAAACATACGAAGTGTTTTTTTTTTCGGGAATAGTATTAGAATTATTAGGTTAGACGGTCAAATGATAGCCTATCAGAGATAAAAGGAAATATCTTACCGTGTGACTGTTTGTTAATGTTTCGTTCTTAAATAAAGCAAGGATTAAAATAAAACTGGCTTAAATCTACAAATGTAAAAACACTGACTAAGTCTTTGTTCTTTGATCAAAAATTAAAATCGTTTATACACATGGGCCTCAAAGAGGCACTCATGAAAGTCGATGACTCTACTGCCAGATTCTCAAAGTTACAGCCGACAAGAACAAACACATTATTTACCAACAAAATGAAAAAAATGCTATGATGTAATTTGTTGTATATTAAATTGATAATTCGTATTTCATTTGAATTATTTGCTTAACTAAAATGATCTTCTGTAAATAAAACAAACTCTTATGGACTTGATATAGCGGCAGCGCGTGGGGAGGAGCCGCGCGCCCGCCGCTTGGCTGCACGTCTGGGCGCTTTGTTGATTAAAGTCCCTTACGCGTCCTTTATTTTACCTTCACAGCGTCCGGGGCGCGCGCCTCGGGCGTTTTGTATATCATGTCCCTTAACGAACGTTTAACTAGATTACGATCATTAACGATGTGTTTACTTCGTACACAAAGTGCTTTAATTGAACACACTCGTGTATATATACGTTGACAAAAAATATATGAACATAATGTAGTAAATTGAATACTACTTGAGCCCGTGGCTTCTCCTGGGTTTCTTTGACTGAAGTGTCATCTGTTGGATACTATATAAGTGCCAAATTGCATCCAATATGTCTTGCCTCTACAGATATAGGTATGATACTTACTTCGTTTCAGACATACTTACATATATACAAATCAAACATTCGAATTTATAATATTATCTTGTATGCTTATCTTTATATAAATAATTTGTTTGTTTTTGTGTATGTGACTGAACTCCTCCTTAACGGCTGGACCGATTATGATGAAATTTTATGTGTGTTCAGGTAGGTTAATGAATGGCTTAGATTCACAATTCGATCTGCTAAATAATGTTTTTTTTTAATTTACGCGGGCGAAGCCGCAGGTAACCACTAGTCTATAAATACATATAAAAATCAACTGTCGTGCGTCTCGCAAAAACTCGGAAACGGCTGGACTGATTTGCCTTTTTTCTTTTTGTTTTATTTGCCTCCATACTGGGGTGGTTTAAGATCAAAGAAAATTAGGAAAATCCCATAGGAACAGCCAATAAATCGAAAAAAAATGTATGGGAATTTCCACTTTACTTTGGATATGGATTGATAAAAAAAGAGTTAGATTAAAAATATAATTATATATAGGCACCAAGTTCGCCGGAACGTCTTTCACTAATAAAATAAATTTGAAATTGTGTAAGTGTGTATTTAACCGAAGCATTGGACCACAATCTCACCTGATGGGAAGCGATGATATGGCCGAAAATTGAGCATGCTTGTCTAGAAGATACCTATTCACTTTTGACTTGAAGTCATCCAGATAAGTGTAAAAGTGTGTATGAGTAACTAATCCCTATTGCAGTTAAACGAGCTGTGCTAAAACTTGGTTATATCAAGAGCTTTGGCATCTGCTATAGCAGAAACATGATGGATAGATATATTATTGTGGATGGCAATTTTTTAGCCTAGTCAGGGTGCTTTGAAGAAAAACTACCAAAACCGTCACAAACCACCAATCCAGGGGCATTGCGGCGAATAAGCAAATACTCGTTGGATGATAAAACTTGCCTGAATTTGAACTAGCATAGTTGGGTTAGTTGGATGCGCGCCTCTTAAGCAGTGCGTCGATTCCCGGTGGAAGCACAAGTTTTCTCCCCAAGGGAAATTTTTGTATCTGGTTCTGGGTTTGATTGTATGTGTAATGTAAATGTTTCCGGCACCCACGATACTATTTATCAAACTTAGTGTCAGGCTATGACAGAGAAAGTGTTTATTTATTTATAGTACTATGCAGTAAGGAATATTTCTTGCTCCATGTACAGTTTAAACAAAATATAAAAGAACTCCGTTAAGCCTACACATAATAGCATAAACCATTGTCATTGGAGGTCTATAAATACATACACAATGTGACCATAGTGAAGAGTACCTATCCATTGAACCTTCGATCAATGTGGGAAGTGCTTCCGACCGAGCTGGGCCCGGTACAGCTGTACAGAGTTCACTGTGGGAAGCTGTACAATTGTATTCAACTTTAGAAAGTTTATATGTATACATAAGGTACACCTTTATACTTACTTAGCACTGAACAATCTCTTTTTGAACGTCGCGTCCCTATTTGAATTGTTCTGACACCTGCACCGCACTGAGTTGGCTCTCACGGGATTACTGAACCTATTATCGAGTCATGACCATGAAAGATAGAATCATTAACTTTCATGAGTGTCTCTTTGGGGCCCATGTGAATAAACGATTTTGATTTGATTTGAAAGAAGCAAAGGTCTAGCAAAAAGACTAACTATTGGTTGCAATTATTGTTAAAGGTCTTGCAAAAAGACTAACAATGGGTTATTTAAAAAAAATCGATCTTAATAAATGAGCCTGTAATTTTGCGAATCTGGCTGTAGAGTTATTCATGAGTGCCTCTTTGGGGCCCATGTGAATAAACGATTTTGTATTTGAATAAGATTTTGTCATTTGACATGTAGTCGGATAGTGTTATCAATATTGATGATCATAAAATATATATTTATTTACAACCATATTATTATTACAGATGGTTATGCATATATTTTTTACCGACTTCCCAAAAAAGGAGGAGGTACTCAAGTCGAATGTATTTTTTTATTTTTTTATTTGTGTTACCTCATAAGTTCTCTCCACGTGAGCCGATTTCGGTTTTTTTTTCGTTTGAAAGATGTTGCTTTCTAATTGGTCCCATTTAAATTTGATCAAGATCTGATCAGTAGTTCTTGAAATATCGTCAATAATTACTATTTTGTGGACTACTTTGACGATGTTCTCGTTTAACCGACTTCAAAAGTTACCCCATAACTTCTTTCGTTGTGAGCCGATTTTGATGATTGTTTTTTTATTTGAAAGCTGGTGCTTTCGATGTGGTCCCATTGAAGTTTGATCAAGATCTGATTTCTAGTTTTTGAGTTATCGTCAATAATGCGTGTGCAATACATTAAATCTGATCAAGGTTCCGAATATAAAGCGGTGAAGTAGGTTTTTTTAAGCTTTGCTTGCGTTTAATTATTTCTTTTCTTTCTAATATTTTAGCGTGTATTTTTTACTGTCGATGGTATATTATGTTTGAAGATTTAAGTACAGTAGTAGTTATATGGGACTACTACTTACTTAGGTTTTCTGCGCAAACCAACCATCTCATCTCAACCTTTCCGGATCGCGTGTTGATTCATAGGTTATTTTCCTACATTTACCGACCCATTTATCACCCCTTATCACCCCCAATCTCCTTTCCCTCATCCCCTTATTCTCTATCAAGATCTTGATATTATCGGTCGTGTAGAAGCACACTGAGGTATAAACCCATTTTTTTATATACATATCTAATAGTAAACTTACGTTGTAGACTTTTTTAGTTACAGAAACAATACAATGTTTTTCTGTTGAGGTTCTCAATTTGTCACAATATATTTTAGAAGTGGAAACTTCTTTAGCGGTGCACTTTTTGGGATGGGTAAAAAATGTTAAACTCGCGTCAGGACACGTGACCTGATCGAAAATCGTAAGACGTAAGATCGCCAGCGCGGCGTAGGAGAGTAAGTAATATCCCCCCCTCTCTTTCTACCGCGCGGCGAAAATGTATGCCTGCTCCTGCTGTTTACAACGTTAATGTTCAAGTTTTCACTTCTGCTGGCACTCCCGGAGTGCAACCCGTGGTTTTTTTTGTGCATGTTACTCGATTATTGTAAGACGGTTGGGAAATTAGATAAATCGTTTTGAGTATGAAAGGGTTGTTTTTGGTTGAGGTTTGTTTATGGTTGATATTCCAAGGGCGCGTACGAAGCGTTTCGCTTCCACATTTATTATACGCACTGCTAAGGGATGGAATTCTTGGCCCGAGTCTGTGTTTCCCGATAAGTACAATCTGGTAGTCTTTAAATCTCGAGTGGACAGGTATCTTCTGGGCAAGCACGCTCTATCTTCGACCATATCGTCCATTTCCATCAGGTGAGATAGAGATTAAAAGGTCGTCGAGGATAAAAAAAATTGGTTAAGTTGGCCCCATATAAAAATTGTCAAGATCAACAAAGGTCCGGAGGTAAAGCGTTACTATACTATATACATAGTCTGTTTTTTGAAGCTTTGCTTGCGTTTACATTATACTCAGTCCGTGTCTGTTCTTGACAACAGTAGAAAGTTTATCACAAAGCGAAAGTGAAAGTCAATTTCCTTTCGCGTCGCTTACAAAGTTTTAATACTTGAACACAAATAAGCAAAAAGATACGTACAGAATCTTTTGCTATTCAAGCGGTTCGTATATGGAATGCGCTGCCTACTTTTATAAGAAAGAAGCAAACACTCGAGACATTTAAAATAAGAGTAAAAAAACATTATTTATCACTTATATGAAATCACTAGCCGTGCCCCGCGGCTTCGCCCGCTATTATCAAGTTAAAAAGTAGCCTATGTGTTAATCCTAGGTATAATCTATGTACATTCCAAATTTCATCTAAATCCGTTCAGCCGTTAAAGCGTGAAGAGGGAACAAACATACTTACACACTTACACACAAACTTTCGGATTTATAATATTAGTAGGATTATCATGTTTCATCACTAATATTTATTTATTTTTAGGTTATATTAAGTATGTGTATTATAATATTTATATATGTATTGTATATTATTTACATATTTTGTATTTATCATTCACTTATTTATGTATGTAACTATATGTATATGATTTGTTTAATTACATTAATAATTATATGTATGTTTCAAATATTGGATGTATAATGATCATTGCCGCACCACCGATCTCTATTTGTTAAACTTTTTTTATCCTCTCCATCCTAAGGTTGCCTGGAAGAGATCGCTGCTTAGCGATAAGGCCGCCGATTGTACTGCTATATTGTTATTTTTTATATTGTAAATTGTTGTTTTTCTTGGTGTGCAATAAAGAGTATTTGTATTGTATTGTACAGAAAATGTGCATGCTTCAAGATTGTTAGAGATTTTCTTCAGAAAATCTAAATTAAAACCTGGAATGAAGATCGATCTCGAACCTTTATGAAGTTAACAAATCGGTAAATATTTTATTTTAATAAATACAATACTATTAAAACTAAATTTATCTAAAAACTAAATAAAATGTAACCAAGAATAAATAGGTACAAAACTTAATCTAATAGATTGCCGCCAGTTTACAATGTACCCTTGTGTAATATGCTGGCAGCATTGCCACGTTAAATGGAAATACTCGATCTCTATCCACATATTTTTAGGTTTGTTACCTTAGAACTGCATTTTTCACTATACCACGATTTAAAAAGAGAATAGAGGCTATATTTTATATCCATTAACGCGGACAAAGGATATAGAGCACAGCTAGATGCTATAAACTAAATTATTAAAACCTACCTATCTTCCAATATGTTATTATGAATATATATAATATAATATAATATATACCATTGGGTGAGATATTTATAAATCATTACGGTAGATAGGCAAGCTTTTGACCACAATCTCACCTGATGAAAAGTGATGATGCAGCCGAAGATGTAACATGCCTGCCTAGAAGATGCCTTCCACTTAAAGACTCTCAGTTCATACTGTTCGAAGAACAAAGACGCGTGTAATGGTTTCCACTTCTTTGCTGTACGGATGATGAATATAGAAAAAACGCTTTAAGCAAACTGGTTATGTCAATCATAAATGGATGATGTTTGAGAGGTTTTTTATATATAATTGAGAGATGAGACGAACACCTTGCTCTCCTGATGAAAAGCGTCATGCTTGCCCATCAAAGTTCAGTGTCACCCAGAGATTTTTAAATAGGTCCAAATCTTGCGCAGCAAAGCACTGCGATCGTCGCCCTTAGGTATATTATTAGATGTTAAATCTCTTTAAAAGCCCTGTAATTTCACTGAAAACATTGTCCTGCAATCCGAAATACGCTAATGTTTGCGCATCACTGCTTGGCGGTTGAATGTCTGGCAATTGTGTGGTACTGCCCCAGGTGAACTCTGAATAATTGAACGCAAGCAAAGCTTAAAAAAACCGATTTCACCGCTTTATCATCGGAACCTTGATCAGATTTAATGTATAAACACGCATTATTAATTATAACTTAAAAAACTAGAGATCAGATCTTGCTCAAATTTCAATGGGACTACTTAAAAGCAACAGCTTTCAAATAGAATCGTCAAAATCGGGTCACAACGAAAGAAGTTATAAGGTAACTTTTGAAGTCGGGTAAACGAGAACATCGTCAAAGTACGCATTATTCGTCATAAAATAGGCATTATTGACGATATTTCAAGAACTACTGATCAGATCTTGATCAAATTTTAATGAGACTAATTAAAAAGCAACATCTATGAAACTAAAAAAAAAATTCGAAATCGGATCACGTGGAGAGAAGTTATGAGGTATCAAACACATAAAAAAAATACCGTCGACTTGAGTTCCTCCTCCTTTTTTGAGAAGCCGGTGAATAAAAGAGTTCTACTTCTACAAAAGAACATGTTTTTCATGGAGTCCTACCACTGCAGCTTGTCTTGTAATAACAACCAAAAGTGATTAACTATAAGATCGTGTTTGCAACGAGGTATCTCTATAACTGCTGGGATTTAAAAGAAATTTGGTAAAGTTCTTTTTTATCCCAATTAGGCGACGAATCCGGGTACAGCTGCTATTGTTATAATTTCCTCGAAAATTTTAAGATAAGCTCTATTGAATAAAACAATTACTTACCGTTAATTCCGTTATAAATCGCTGTTCTCATTTTATATTCTGACATAAAATCTTAACACAACCAACCTTCTTCATAATCATTCAGAATTTCCTTAAGTTGATGGACACATTGGATTAAAGAGACGCCGTGAGCTGACATTTTTTACCCAAATTTCACGTTAAATTTTCCGTAAGCGACGTCGAGCATAAGAGCTCTTTAAAAATTGATAATGAGTTTACCCGTCGTCGAATTTGCCGCTTACAAGAGTTCTTTTTAAGCTTCAACGTATACATTATAGCTACAATCGGTGTAACGTTTAATAACAGGGAAAATGCGAATACGTTCTAAGTTAATTGTGTTTTATTAACGCTTGTACCGATTGACGATAATAATTCAATGACAGCACGTTGCTTTTTTTAAGCTTGATAGGCAAGCATTCGACCACTATGTCACCTGATAGAAAGTGAAGATGCGGCCGAAAATGTAGCATGCTAGCCTAGAAGATACCTATTCACTCTTCACTTGAAGACTCCCAGATTATACCGTTCGGGAAACAAAGACGCGGCTAATGAGTTCCACTCCTTCGCAGTACGGATAATAAATGTAGAAGCGAAACGCTTCGAGTGAACGGGAGGTATGTCAACTATATATGGATGACGTTTCTCAGTTTGTCTTGTCGTTAGATTGTAAAACGGGCATGGGGAATTAGCTCGTGTAATTCCTACACACACTATCCAAAATGTAAGCGATAAAATACCGATAGACTGGCAACCTGACGTCGGTGACCGAGACTCTGCAACTTGGATTCAAGTAGCTGGTCGTCGCCAATAAGTATTTTAGCTCGTCGGTCAATGGACACAAGAGATTCAAGCTGGTACTTAGCGGATCCATCCCAAAGGTGGCCACAATACTCCATAACCGATCGGACTTGAGCTTGATATAAATTGAGAAGCTGCCCCGGTGTGAAGTACTGCTAAACTTTAGCGAGGATGCCAAGCGCTTTCACACTCACAGCCCTACACTATGGTCGATGATTGTGTCGTGGGTGCCGGAAATATCCACATCACACACTCAATCACACCCAAAACCAGAAACTTAAATGTCCATTGGGATAAAACTTGTGTTTCTGCTGGGAATCGAAAGCGACACCTGTTTAGAAAGCGAACGTGCACATAACTAAGCCAACAGGCACACAAACCCAAAAATTCAAGCAGAAATGGTGCTTGCAAGAAATAATTAAATGCAAGCAAAGAATTATTTTAACTACGGGACAATTGGTTATATTTCCTAAAACTATACACATATATACACCAAATACCTAAGTTACCTATAAGCAAGCTCGCTGTCTTCCTGGTCTTTGGGAGAAATTAAACTCCAGTTAAGAGGATCCGGCGGTTAAATCTTATTAGCAATTTGTTTTTTATTATTTGGCTCCGCTATTTATCTATGTGACATTTATGATTTAAAAAATAATACTCAACCTTTAAATCTGCCGCATATTAAGAAACATTACAATAATGGTTAACATCTCACAACTGTGTGTCGAATGTAAGAAACTGTCAGTAATTGTTTGATTTATTTTCGTAAACCATGCCTTTATTTAGGAGAGTGGCCTATAGAAAAAAGTCCGATATAAAAGTATATTGGAACGTTTCTACCGAATGAAATGTGCGACCCATTTTCTGTCCGCTCGTAAAATAGAGCCCTGTCTGACCTTTCGGAAACGATAGAGGTATTTGTAAGGAGAACTAACTTATTTTAAAGTGAGTGCAGAGAAATTAAGTACCTAGTCCTACTTCTCGGGGCGGAGGTTATCAAGGCAAGTTAGTTAAGCTTAAATCTCTGGTTAAGGCACGTATACCTGCACGATAGCGTTTTGCCGGATAACGCATGATAGTGTTTTGCCGCGAAAGTGAAAAAATGGCGTCGTTGATTACAAAACTTAAAGTAGTAGTCTTTCCACTTGGCCTCTGTTGCCGTGGTGGGTATCTGGCCTTCTGGACCTTCCAGTCTGCCTGGGCTGGGTGCTGGGAGCAGGTACTCCCAGGGTGTGTGTCGAGCGCGTCAGTCGTGGCCGTCGCGCTCAAGTGTGGTCCGGTTTCTTGCAAGGACTGACCCGTGCTAGGCGTTGGCCAGGCCTTCCCCTTGTACAAAACAACACTTGTCATTCTTCGAGTGTGTTTCACATAATTTGACAAGTTTAATAGTAATTGCAGTCGAATGATCATTGATAAAATGTCTTGAATAGCATGGGCATAAACGTAAATATCCAGCTTAAAAAAATACAAAAGTTTAATTACATGTAGGTAATTATTTATTCTGGTAGAGTCGAATGTATAAAAGTCAAGTGAAGACTTATTGCTTCAAGTGTACTGAAATAATTATAATTTATTTACAAAAAAATCTTGGGCCGAATGTGGAGCTGAAAAGTGGGACGAAACAAGAATTTTTGAAATATATTTTTTTTTTTTATGGACCGTATTTTCTCGGGACGAATATGGCATAAATCGATTTAAAAAACCTTGTAAGTTGCACAAAAAGAGAATTCTCGTTGGTACTTTTCTATCTAGCTCGTTACTTTTTCTCTCAAATATTTATTCCGTAACCTATTAAATTTAATTACAGCATAAAAGGCAAGTTACTACACAATTATTTTGATAAAATGGCATAGGGAAGAATTCGTTTATATAATATTATATCTTCACAGTTTACTTTTAGGACTGAGTTTTCATTGAACGGTAATAAAATAAGATACACACACCGTGTATCTTGCTTTGGTTATCAGGGTTACTTCCGGAGTTCGTCAAGTAAGGCGTGTGTTACAGTCTTCCTCTTGTAATATCCTGTACAAACATGGCTCTATTCAAGCTTCGTCTAACCTTTTTCTTTTTATTTCGCCTATAACGAAGGCAACGGATGGAATCTATTATCTATTACTACATCTTTATATTTCTATTTAATGGGAATTGATAGAATTTTGTGTTGTTTTTGCGTTTTTTCTTGAAATAACTTTGTAGATTTAAACATTGGTAAAATAACTACAAAGTCCATTTTTAAGAGGAAATAAATACTGCATCATATTACTGTTTCCCCAATAAGCTTTTAGTATAATGTATCTATATAGCGTAATGTGTACCTGAAAAAAAAAGTTAGTTAGAATTTTTATATTATATATAAGATAAACCAATCAAACGCAACCACACTCACAGCCCCGCATCATGTATCGTGGTTACATTTACATATCACACCCAGAAGAGACCTACACATAAGGCAGTATGGCTTAGCGATATTCGTGCGACTTAAATTTTACGCACGCTGGTTCGCATTCCACTGCATTATAATTGACTTTCTCAAGTTATGGGCGGAATTATCACTCGCTATAGCCAAAACTTGAAGTAAGCAGCTGAATTTTTATAGATATTTTATGCGTTTTTTCTTCCCAATGACCTCCCTCCGCCATGTGACGGACACACTGTACAGATTTGTCGCTGAAATAGCTTTTCCAATAGTATTTGTAGTTAATAGATACTCGACGCTTTGTCTTTGAAATAGCTGTTCCAGTATTATACGTAGTTAATAGATACCTACTCAATGCTTTGTCGTTGAAATAGCTGTTCGAATAAAAAAGGTAGATAATAGATACTGGTTGCTTTGTCACTGAAAAAGCTGTTTCGATAGTATAAATAGATAATAGAAACTCGATGGTTTGTCGCTGAAATAGCTGTTCCAGTAGAAAAAGTAGTTAATATTTGCTCGACGATTTATCGTTGTAATAGCTGTTCCAGTAGAAAAGGTAGTTAATAGATGCTCCACGCTTTATCGCTGAAATAGCTGTTCCAGTAGTATACATATTTAATAGATATTCGACATTTTGCCGCTGAAATAGCTGTAACAGTAGTTGCTGACGACTTGAAGTTCTTTACAATCACATACTCCGATGCTTGTCTGCTACAAGAAGATCTCAATCGCTTGGTTGATTGGTGTGATTTGAACGGTATGAGTTTGAATGCATCTAATATAATAATGCCACTATCTGAGGTTCACTAAAAAATAAGTAACTTTTGACTGTAAAAACAAGATAAAGTCTAATCCTATTGAAAGAGTGTACAAGGTTAGGGACTTGGGAGTCTTATTGGACAGTAAAATTCAATTTAATGCTCATATAGGCAACGTCTGTACCAGGAGTTTTAAAAACCTCGGTTTTATTCTGCGCAATTGCAGGGACTTTAGGTTGCCTTTAACAAATAATTTGCTATTTAACTCGTTAATATCAGAAGTGGATTGGATTCTATAACATATACTATATAATAGTTAAAAGAATAGAAAGTGTCCAAAAAAGATTTTGTGGCGTTTAACCTAATCGCAAAATTTGGGTAAAACAATTATCTCATATGATAAAAGCTTGATTCATTTCAAAATATCATCACTCACGAATCTAAGTCTAATGCTTGATTTACTGTTTCTTTACAAAATAGCAAATATCGTTGATGCGCCGGAACTCCTATCATCATTATTAATATCCACTCCCTCAGGATACCCAAGGGCCTCAAAACACTATTCTTTGTTAAGTTACAACCTTTACAAGTCAAATCTAGACCAGCATGCTCTATTGAATAGGTTAATAAGGGAGTTTAACAATATCATGAGACCCAAGGATACAGAACTTTTTGACATCAATATCTGAAGGTTTTGAATGATCGTCTGTGATACGAATAATGATCAAGGATCGATGTAGTATAAATGAATTCATAAAAATATAATCATTATCGTTCCCTCCGATGTCCCCTACTAGGTACCCTTTTGATCTCAATCATACCCCCGAAATACTAGACATGGCACTTCTAAAAAGCGTAACCCTCCGGTTAAGCTCGATAGAAGTAATCCATGAACTAACCTCTGACCACCGTCCCGTCCTGATGCGACTAGGCCCAGTCCCGACTGACTCTCCCCGACCTACCAAGACCGTGGTGAATTGGAAGCAATTAGGTGAAAACTTATAAGCTATCGATTCACCTCAACTTGATAGAATCCCCGACGACATACAGACAGTAGATGACGTCACTACCGCTATCGAAGCTCTCACTAGCCACCTCACCACCTCTGTAGGTGAAGCCTCGAAGCAGGTACCGGTGCTGGACGACCAGCGCTGGGAACTGCCTAGAGACGCGAGGGAGCTATTGACAGCCAAGAATGCCGCCACTAGGACTTACGACAGAGTTCCCACCCGAGAAAACAAAGCCGCCCTGAGCCGTTTACAGCATGCTGTTAAAAGGCGCATAGGCGAGCTGCGTAATCAAAGGTGGGACGACTTACTGTCGGGGTTGGAGCCGAGCCATCTGGCATACTGGAAGCTCGCTCGAACCCTGAAAAACGACGGACAGACCTCAATGCCTCCTCTCGATAGACAACCTCCCCAAACCCCAGCGTTCGAGGATGAGGAAAAGGCTGAATGCTTAGCAGACAGCCTTCAGTCTCAGTGCACCCCTAATAGCGATCACGTTGACCCTGCCCACCTCCATACGGTGGACAGCGAAGTCGAACGTAGGAACTCCCTGCCCCTCTCTGACCCTCCTCTCGACCCCGTCAGAGCTGTTGAAGTTGAGACGCTCATCAAAGACCTCAAAGTCCGCAAAGCCCCCGGTGCCGACGGCATCAGTAACAGAGTGCTCAAACACTGCCCAGCCGCCCTTATCTATCTCTTGGTCAGCATCTTCAATGCGGCCATGAGTAACTCTATTTTCCCCGACGCCTGGAAGTCCGCCGACGTCATCGGCATTCATAAGCCAGGCAAAAAAGCTTCGGAGCCTTCTAGCTACCGGCCTATCAGTCTCCTCAGTTCACTGGGGAAGATCTATGAGCGTATCCTTATGAAACGTCTCTGGTCCCACGTACACGCCCACAATCTCCTTCCCGACGAGCAGTTTGGCTTTCGAGCCAGACACTCTTGCGTTCAACAAGTGCACCGCATAACGGAGCACATCCTAACGGGTTTCAACAGAAACATCTCTGCCCAAGGGACTTACGCAGTCTTCTTGGATGTAGCGAAAGCTTTCGATAAAGTCTGGCACAACGGCTTGTTATACAAGCTGTACCAACTTGGGGTGCCTGACCGTCTTGTACGCATAATACAAGACTTTCTCAGTGATCGAAACTTTCGCTATCGCGTTGAAGGAGTTCACTCCTCCCCTCACCCCATAGCAGCCGGAGTACCCCAAGGCTCCGTGCTCTCTCCCATACTCTTCTCGCTATACACTAGCGACCTCCCTCGCACTCCCAATGTCGAAATTGCGCTTTTCGCAGACGACACAGCCATCTATTGCACCGGATGGGTTCGTAAAACCCTTCAACGCAACCTTCAAAAGGCCCTCACCGCTCTCGGTAAGTGGTTCATGAAGTGGCGTATCGCGGTTAACCCGGATAAAAGTGCAGCTATGTTCTTTCATCCGACTCAATTCATTCCCCCAAGCCCAGTCACTCTCTTCGGCAAGAACGTTCCTCATGTTACTTCTACGAAGTACCTAGGAGTGTTTCTTGATAGACGTCTCAACTTCAAAAAGCACGTCAACTATGTCCGAAACAAGGCGGCCTTCATTCTCGGCCGCCTTCACTCTCTCGTCTGCAAACGCAGTAAACTGTCGCTTAGAAATAAGCTGACACTTTACAAAGTTTGCGTCCGTCCCATCATGACTTACGCCTCCCAGGTGTTCGCTCACTCCAAACCCGAGACACTCAAAAAACTCCAAGTCCTCCAAAATAGATTCATTCGCAGAGCGGTCGGCGCTCGCTGGTATCAGCGTAACGTCGATCTGCACTGCGATCTCGAACTTCCCTCTATCGTCCAATACATGAAGGCGGCTTCCCGCCGTTTCTTCGACGCGGCCCCCCACCACTCCAACCCTCTCATAGTCCAAGCTTCCGATTACTCTATCGACACCATAGACCCACGCTACTTCCGTAGTCGCCGTCCGCGACACATCCTTCAGGACCCGGACGATCCCATTGCGGTCGCCATCACGTTGGCAGCGCAACGATCGTCCGGTACACAGACCACAATCAGACTAAACAGTCCTCGCCGGCGAGGACGTAGATTCTCTCGTCATGTCTCTCCAAATTCTAGCCAAAATCGATCTAATCGAACTTTTCGCATTCATAGGGCCCACTATCAACGGTACTCTCATGTACCGGGGCGTTTCTCTCCCGTTCCCCCTGTCCTGGCAACGGTCCAAGCCGAGGCTCGCACCTCCTAGGTGGCCCTTGCGCTAGTTGCCTACACCCTCTCTTTTGCGGCGGAGCGCCTTTAGCGCTCGCCCTCCCGCCCGGTGACGCTGCAGAGGCTACACACAGCCAGCAGCAAGTAGTCCGTTCGAAAAAAAAAAAAAAAAACATTATCGTGTAAATTTTATACGTATAACTTCCTTTTCTTTTGTAATCTATCGTTTATATCATTTTACAAGGTTAAATTTTTGCCTTTTTGTAATTTTCATTCACATGTCATTTCGCCAAAATTAATTGAATGTAGTCTTCACATATAATTATAATGACACTTAACTTGTTACAATACGATGATTTTAAATACCTTGATTGTAATAGTGTATGTTATGTTGGTGTTCATAAATAAATAAATAAGTAGTATATATGAGGGTCATTGTTTTGCTCGCGTCCGTGGGATTTAGCCCTAGTTGTCCCACACGTGACCCTCGGGTAGTGCTAAAGAGCAACCGAGTATTTTTTGGTGGTAGGCTTCGGCCGCCGGCTACCATACCACCCCCTGGACAAAGTCATGGTGCCAAACGTTTATTGTTTGTTTTTACACCATGAATGTTAAGGGAAGCCGTTCTTGACTGGAAGGATTTAAGCAGTAGTGCAGAGCAAGCGACCGGTTTCGGTGTCCTCTTTGTTTCTGCGTCGGAGTCTTTGTTTCGGAGGGTAGCGGGATCCGAAGCACGGTGATCTCTGCTGGCCGACCGCAAGTTGTAGGGGGCCCAAGTAGTGAAATAGCCATTCACGAAAGGCTGCCCCACCGCTTGTGAAAAATCCTTGGGTTGTCCATCGGGCCGGTTGGCGACCGGATGTGAGGAACTGATGGATGACCTTGGGGGGGTTCGGGCGTCCCCGCAGTCTCCGCGCAAGTCCTCTGTTGGCGCCGATTCAGACAGTGTACCGTTGGTATGCTGCTCTTCACCTCGTTAAAATCCTTCCAGTCCACCTACTTCACCCATTATGAAAAAGAACAAAAAGAAGAATAAGTTTGTACGGCAGATGCACGTCCTCACACTCAAAGTGCATCTCACAAATATACGTGGATTGCACTCAAATCTCCAACCAGTCCACCACCATCTGGAGACTGCTAAACCGCACTTGTTCTTCTTATCGGAGACGCAGATTGGTTGTCCAGCGGACACATCTTACTTACACTATCCAGGATATATCCTGGAGCATCGTTTTGTCCCACGAGCTGGCATCTGTGTATATGCCCGTGACGACATCTGCTGTCTGCGTCTCCGCAATATTGAACACCCCAACTTTTCAGTGATGTGGATCCTAGTTGACACGGGCTCTGTAAAAATTATTTACGCTGGTGTTTATCGATCACATAGCGGGGATCGGGATACGACTCAACTGGCAGAGTATCTCGAGGAGGCTGCAGAAATTGCTCAGCAACGATACCCTACGGCTCAACTATTTCTTCTGGGGGACTTTAATGCACACCACAAGGAGTGGCTTGTCCCACACCAGATTACCGACCACGCTGGTAGAGAAACGCGTAAGCTAGCTCTTGCGTTGAATCTCTCGCAAATGGTCCAAGAGCCGACTCGGGTACCCGATGTTGAGGGCCACACTGCTAACTGCCTTGACTTGCTGCTGACGACTGAACCAGACCGCTACTCCGTGTCGGTATCCTCACCTCTTGGTAGCTCCGATCACTGTCTGGTCCAGGCCGTATCAGTGTACTCTCCACCTGACTCATGCCCTAAGGGCAGTAGGCGTGTGTGGAAGTACAAAACAGCAGACTGGGACGAGATGCGGCACTTCTTTGCATCCTACCCTTGGCGACAAGTTTGTTTCTCTTCTTGTGATCCGACCGAATGCGCGAATGCCATTACAGAGGTAATATACCAGGGAATGGAATACTTCATTCCATTTGCCGACAAACCTCTGTCTTACAGAGCTCGCCCGTGGTTTGATGCAAACTGCACCGTCGCTGAAGCGCGGAAACAGGAAGCATACCTCGCCTGGGCTGATGCTCGTAAACGCAAAGATTCGGGCACTCGGGCTAAGAAGAAAGCATTCAATGCTGCCGCCAAGATCTGCAAAAGGGTGCTGAAGAAAGCTCACTTCGATCATATAAGCCGCATAGGATTAAAACTTGCTAGTTACCCTTCTGGTAGTAAAGCTTTTTGGTCCTTAGCGAAGTCTGTCGAAGTGAACTTCTGCCGTAACTCTCTGCCACCGTTGGTCAAACCGGACGGATCACTCGCTCACACTGCTACGGAGAAAGCGAATTTGTTTGCCTCTCTTTTCGCAGAAAATTCACGCCTTGATACCAATGGCGAAGTACCTCCATGCCTACCTCATTGCGGGGTGACCATGCCTGAAATTCGCATTCGGCAGAAGGAGGTACTAAAAACTTTGCGCAGCCTTGACGTGAATAAAGCGAGTGGTCCCGACGGGATTCCAGCAATCGTGCTTAAAACCTGTGCACCAGAGCTATCTCCGATTTTGACACGCTTGTTTCGCCTCTCGCTTGAGTCAGGTAAAGTCCCAAAAAACTGGAAGCTTGCTAATGTACAACCAGTACCAAAAAAGGGCAGTCGTGCTGAACCATCGAATTATAGGCCCATCTCTATAACTTCTTTATTATGCAAGAGCTTAGAGCGTGTTATTAACTGCAGGCTTTTGGCACACCTCGAAAACAACGATCTCCTAAGTGACCGACAGTACGGGTTTCGCAGAAATCGTTCTACAGGAGATCTATTAGCGTATGCCACCCATATCTTGAGTGAAGCAATTGAGATGCACGGTGAGGCGCTTGCTGTCTCATTAGATATCTCAAAAGCTTTTGATCGGGTCTGGCACGAAGGTCTTCTTAGCAAGCTCCCATCTTACGGATTGCCTCCTGGCTTATGTATCTGGATCTCTGACTTCCTGAGGGAACGGTCGATCCGAGTTGTCCTTGATGGCTGCTCCTCCGACCAATTGGCTATAAATGCCGGTGTACCTCAGGGGTCCGTTCTGTCGGCTACATTATTCCTGCTTCATATTGACGATCTGCTTAAGCCCGGCATTTTCGGATATGCAGACGACAGTACCATAATCGCAAGTTACCAATGTGATGCCCGTGCCAGTAGTGTCACCATCCAACACCAGAGAGAAGCCATGGTGGACAGACTAAGCTTGACCTTGAAAGCTGTTTCCGAGTGGGGTAATGCTAACTTGGTCAAGTTTAATGCAGCAAAAACACAGGCGTGTCTATTTTCCTCAAAAAAGAGCCCGTTTCAACTGTCTCCAACATTCGCGGATGTATCGATTCCAATCAGCACTAAGCTCGAGCTTTTGGGCGTTACGCTCACTTCTACTCTTAACTTCGGGTCGTGCATTGAATCCAAAGCCAAGACTGCTGCAAAGAAGCTAGGCATTCTATCGAAAGTTAGGCGGTATTTCACATCAGGTCAACTGCTTAACTTATACCAAGCTCAAGTTCGGTCTTGTATGGAGTACTGTGGCCACCTTTGGGATGGATCGGCTAGGTACCAGCTGGAGGCTTTGGAATCTATTGAACGACGAGCTAAGAGACTCATCAATAGCTATGAATTAGTTGAGTCTCGACTACAGAGTCTCGATCATCGGCGAAAAGTAGCAAGCCTCTCAATTTTCTACAAATTGCACTACGGAGAGTGTTCAAAGGAATTGCACAATCTTATTCCCGCATCACCGTTCTACTACCGAACATCTAGACAGACGGCAATGCGGCATCCGCTAATGGTAAAAATACCGACCATTCGCACGAAGCGTTTCGCTTCCACTTTTATTATGAGAACTGCCAAGGAGTGGAACGCCCTGCCGTCTACTGTGTTTCCCGAAAAGTATAATATGGGGTTGTTCAAGAAGAGAGTGAATAGGTTTTTACTGAGCAAGCGTGCTCCATCTTCGACCGCATCGTCGCTTTCCATCAGGTGAGATTGTGGTCAAACGCTAGCTTAGTCTCAAATAAAAAAAAAAAAAAAAAAAAAAAAAAAAAGTAGTTCATATATACTAGACGCTTTGTTGCTGAAATAGCTGTTCCAGCTGTTGTATTAGTAGTTAATAGATAGTCCAAGTTATGTCACTGAAATAACTGTTCCAGCAGTATATATAATTAATAGATACTCGACTCTTTGTCGCTGAAATAGCTGTTCCAGCTGTTGTATTAGTAGTTAATAGATAGTCAACGTTATGTCACTGAAATAACTGTTCCAGTAGTATATGTAATTAATAGATACTCGACTCTTTGTCGCTGAAATAGCTGTTCCAGCTGTTGTATTAGTAGTTAATAGATAGTCCAAGTTATGTCACTGAAATAACTGTTCCAGTAGTATATGTAATTAATAGATACTCGACTCTTTGTCGCTGAAATAGCTGTTCCAGCTGTTGTATTAGTAGTTAATAGATAGTCAACGTTATGTCACTGAAATAACTGTTCCAGTAGTATATGTAATTAATAGATACTCGACTCTTTGTCGCTGAAATAGCTGTTCCAGCTGTTGTATTAGTAGTTAATAGATAGTCCAAGTTATGTCACTGAAATAACTGTTCCAGTAGTATATGTAGTTAATAGATACTCGACGCTTTGTCGCTGAAATAGCTGTTCCAGCTGTTGTATTAGTAGTTAATAGATAGTCCAAGTTATGTCACTGAAATAACTGTTCCAGTAGTATATGTAGTTAATAGATACTCGACGCTTTGTTGCTGAAATAGCTGTTCCAGCTGTTGTATTAGTAGTTAATAGATAGTCCAAGTTATGTCACTGAAATAACTGTTCCAGCAGTATATATAATTAATAGATACTCGACTCTTTGTCGCTGAAATAGCTGTTCCAGCTGTTGTATTAGTAGTTAATAGATAGTCCAAGTTATGTCACTGAAATAACTGTTCCAGTAGTATATGTAATTAATAGATACTCGACTCTTTGTCGCTGAAATAGCTGTTCCAGCTGTTGTATTAGTAGTTAATAGATAGTCAACGTTATGTCACTGAAATAACTGTTCCAGTAGTATATGTAATTAATAGATACTCGACTCTTTGTCGCTGAAATAGCTGTTCCAGCTGTTGTATTAGTAGTTAATAGATAGTCCAAGTTATGTCACTGAAATAACTGTTCCAGTAGTATATGTAGTTAATAGATACTCGACGCTTTGTCGCTGAAATAGCTGTTCCAGCTGTTGTATTAGTAGTTAATAGATAGTCCAAGTTATGTCACTGAAATAACTGTTCCAGTAGTATATGTAGTTAATAGATACTCGACGCTTTGTCGCTGAAATAGCTGTTCCAGCTGTTGTATTAGTAGTTAATAGATAGTCCAAGTTATGTCACTGAAATAACTGTTCCAGCAGTATATATAATTAATAGATACTCGACTCTTTGTCGCTGAAATAGCTGTTCCAGCTGTTGTATTAGTAGTTAATAGATAGTCAACGTTATGTCACTGAAATAACTGTTCCAGTAGTATATGTAGTTAACAGATACTCGACGCTTTGTCGCTGAAATAGCTGTTCCAGCTGTTGTATTAGTAGTTAATAGATAGTCCAAGTTATGTCACTGAAATAACTGTTCCAGTAGTATATGTAGTTAATAGATACTCGACGCTTTGTCGCTGAAATAGCTGTTCCAGCTGTTGTATTAGTAGTTAATAGATAGTCCAAGTTATGTCACTGAAATAACTGTTCCAGCAGTATATATAATTAATAGATACTCGACTCTTTGTCGCTGAAATAGCTGTTCCAGCTGTTGTATTAGTAGTTAATAGATAGTCAACGTTATGTCACTGAAATAACTGTTCCAGTAGTATATGTAATTAATAGATACTCGACTCTTTGTCGCTGAAATAGCTGTTCCAGCTGTTGTATTAGTAGTTAATAGATAGTCCAAGTTATGTCACTGAAATAACTGTTCCAGCAGTATATATAATTAATAGATACTCGACTCTTTGTCGCTGAAATAGCTGTTCCAGCTGTTGTATTAGTAGTTAATAGATAGTCCAAGTTATGTCACTGAAATAACTGTTCCAGCAGTATATATAATTAATAGATACTCGACTCTTTGTCGCTGAAATAGCTGTTCCAGCTGTTGTATTAGTAGTTAATAGATAGTCCAAGTTATGTCACTGAAATAACTGTTCCAGTAGTATATGTAGTTAATAGATACTCGACGCTTTGTCGCTGAAATAGCTGTTCCAGCTGTTGTATTAGTAGTTAATAGATAGTCCAAGTTATGTCACTGAAATAACTGTTCCAGTAGTATATGTAGTTAATAGATACTCGACGCTTTGTCGCTGAAATAGCTGTTCCAATAGTATTACTAGTTAATAGATACTCGACGCTTTGTCGCTGAAATAGCTGTTCCAGATAGATAGATAATATACTCTATTGATGATCCACTTTATAAGATGAGATAAAACAAAGGTAACAAATACTTATATACGTAAAGTATCACAACAGGCGGCTTTATCATTAATAGCGATCTCTACTAGGCAACCTTCGAGCTGTTGTATTAGTAGTTAATAGATACTCGACGGCCTGTCACTGAAATAGCTGTTCTGATAATATATGTAGTAAATAGATACTCGACGCTTTGTCGCTGAAATAGCTGTTCCAGTAGGAAAAGCATTTAATATATATTCGATGTTGAAGAATCTTTAGATGCCTATTAGGGACTTGATATACAAAGCGGCACAGGCGCGCGGTCCGGGCGCTGCGAAGATAAAATGTATCTTGATATACAAAGGGGCCAGGGTGCGCGGCGGGAAAAACTAGAAAAAAAAGGAGTGGAATACTCTGCCTTCGTTCTTGTTTCCCGATAAGTATAGCTTAGGCCTCTTCAAGTCAAGAGTGAATAGGTACATTCTTGGCAAGCATGTCCCACCGTCGACCGCATCGTCGCTTTCCATCAGGTGAGATAGCGGTCAAATGCTAGCCAATATGTCATAAAAAAAAAAAACTAAATGTATGAAAATACCTACATTGCTACTATTCTTTGGTACGTAAATATTCCCATTCGAAAGTTAAAATAACAACTATTCTGTTTCAAATTTAAATCATCGCAGCCAGTAATATTTCCATTGTTACTCAAATTAAAAAATATTTTGTGTAGCTCTAAATCTCGTTTGTAAACAATTGTGAACAAAATGTTATTAACAGAGAAATCCTCACGCACTGATAATTTTGTTTAAAATGAGTTATTTTTGCTTTTATTAAAATTACGGTCAGATAGTTGATTTATGTTTTTATAGCATTGGCTATGCTAGGTAGAACTTATCAACTATAAGCTCGATGACTTGTAGGCAACTTGGGTCTTTGCTGTATATAATTTTAGTTTAGTTTTAGATATACTAGTGGTCAATTTAGAAAGGAAAAATATGGCCCCGGGTTCAATCTCCGCCTCGCAAGTAAAACAATCTCTCTCCTAAGATATGATTTTCAATTCAAATTTAACTACTTAGCAACATATACATACAAAAAAAATCTAAGATAAAACCAGCTAATTTCTTAGAATTATATTTGGAAATATCGCTTACGTTTCACATTTGCTGGCAGTAAAATATTTCATAAACATCTCACACCCTCAGCTCCACACTAAGTTCAAAGACTTGTGTCGTGGTTGCCGGAAAAATTTACATTACACACACAATCACGCCCAGAACAAATTTATCTGGGGAAACTAAAAAGCTCCAGTAATGTTAAGTTAGCATTTCAGTCTTCATGTGAAGAAGACCAGAGAATTTGATGTTATTGAGATATAACTGCTCCAACTCACCCTGGTTTAAGAAATCAAGCTTTATCCGCTGCGAGAAATATAGGCCAGCATTTCGGTTGCAAATCACATTGCACGTCATATAGGAGGGTTTATTCCTTTTGTCTTCTCTCTAGCTTGCACATTTCGATATTTTTAATAAATACAATTAGCTACGTGTTTTTGAAAATGTTTTCAAACAACTATATGAACATTTATACAATGAATGTTTTGATCTACCTTTCGTTTTTCATATCTTTAATTAAAACGAAGAAAGCGTGAAAAACACATTGAAATTTGGGAACTGTGTTATTTCTCATCTTATTAAAGGATATGATAGCGAAAAGAAGTTTGAAACATCCTTGTATTCATGTCCATATAGTTAGTTGAAAACATTTTCAAAAACATGTACATTATTGTATATTTTATTAAAAATATAGAATTGTGCGAGCGAGAGAGTAGATAGGAATAAACCCTATTAAGCGATTTAAAAAATATCTCTAATAAAAGCAAAAATTATATCAAAGATAACCTGAATATTTAATTAATTTTATTTACATTTCAATCTGGATAAGGTTAAATTTGAGGGCCTTAAAAACAACAGACAATTAATATTTAAGGAGCACTTAGACCTTTTTGCACTTGTGAAATAAATCTCAAATACTTTTCTGACGATGGTTTTAGCTTACGTTTTTTATAACAAAACTAGCCGTGCCACGCGGCTACGCCCGCGTTAATCAAGTTAAAAAGTAGCTTATGTGTTAATCCTAGGTAACATAATTACAAGTTCATACTATAGTGTTATTGTGGACAAACAAAAAAAATGTTAGAATGAGAGTTTGGTTAGAAGTTACAGCAATTTTTATTTTGGTTTTGGTTTGGTTCGGAATTGTGTAGTTGTAGTCAGGAAATGAAAACTGTCACCCAAAAATGATATTTGTAGGCATTATTAACAGCATGAATGGTTCGTCTAACATATTGTGCCCTATTGTAATTAGCTATTGTAATCTATATCACTCCTAGTCTATGAATTCGTGCCTGCATTTTTTTTGTAATTGTCTTTGACCAGTGCCAGATAAACTAGCAACAAGAGAAGACGTTTTGGTTTATATTTATGCTTTTCACCACAAAATTGAGCCATAAGCGACGGAACATAAAAAAACCGGCCAAGTGCGAGTCGGACTCGCGCACGAAGGATTCCGTATCATAATCTTTAAAAACGGCAAAAAAATCCTGTTGTTTGGGAGCCCCCCTTAAATATTTGTTTTATTTTAATTTAATTATTTGTTTTTAAAGTGAATATATAACTAAATATTCCGTAAATATTTCAAGCGTCTACCTGTATCCGTTAGTATTTGTTGTTATAGCGGCAACAGAAATACATCATCTGTGAAATTCCAAATGTCTGACTATCACGGTTCATGAAATACAGCCTGGTGACAGACGGACAGACAGACGGACGGATAGCGGAGTCTTAGTAATAGGGTCCCGTTTAACCCTTTGGGCACGGAACTCTAATCCTAATAATATTATAAATCCGAAAGTTTGTGTGTAAGTGTGTAATATTAACACATAGGCTACTTTTTAACTTGATAATAGCGGGCGAAGCCGCGGAGCACGGCTAGTGATGTTATAAAACAACAGTGGCAATACTACATATTTTCTTTTTCATGTATTTGTAAATTAATAATACTAGGTAATTACTATGTTTTTTCACTCACATATACAATAATACCTAAGTACCAATAATAATACTTATAATGTTCTGTTTACCTACTCTCGCACGTTTCCAACATTTTTGATTCACCTAATAGGAGCAACTTTTACATTTTTTATGCTGGATAAGCATTTGACCACTATCTCACTTGACGGAAAGTGACGATGCTGCCGAAAATGAGCTAGAATCTGCCAGAAGATACCTTTTCACTCTAGACTTGAAGAACCCAGACTGTGCCGTATTGGCACAAATGCAAAGTTCGAGCAGACAATGAGTTCCACTCCTTCGCTGTACGGATGATAATACGTTTATTTGTACGTTTATACGTACAAATAAACGTATTATCCGCGTTGATGATGATATGCCATGATAATGGCAATGATGAAAAATATTCTGTTATTCCATGTCACTGTCACGATCAAATTTTAAGCTAAATCGGTTCAGCAGTTTCGACATGATCGACATACATCCCAACATCCAAGTTTTCGCATTCGTATAGTAGTGGTATTGACCACTAGGACCTAGTGGTCAACCTAGTGACTAGGTAGTAGTGGTATTGACCAATAGGATGGTGAGTAATATTGTGAACTAGGATAGTAAGCTAAACCTAGAATGACTGGCTCTCAAGGATAGCTGCCGAAACGTCATATAAAGTGGTAATTGCGACAGATTTTTCAACTTAATTGTGGTTAACTACGATTGACACGAGAAAATGCCCTATTACCATATCATCACAATGTTGCCTTCATCGAAAGCTCAATATAGGGTTCGAGCTCCATTACGGCCACAAAAGCTTGACCTCTATATATCATCAAGATGATCTATTGTAAAGTTACTACGTACCACAGAATAAATAATGTACTACGCACCTACTTTGTAACCCTCGCACCCGGACTAATTTACCAACTTAGACAGTTAGGGAGCCACTACAAATCACTTTATCCTATTAACGAGAAAGATTCCCGTGTATTTTTAATAAAGGGAGTTAATTCGACCTTTGGAGACAAGGGGAGAGGGAAGGACGCTTAATTGTTTATCCGCCGTAGTTTGGCCGAAGTTGTTCAACACGCCAATAAAACTAAGTTTGCCCGTTAAAGAGGGTCCACAATGTGTGGTGTTAGTGCTAACTTTCAGGTGCTTGTCTTTGCTTGTTGTCTGTGGTTATAATGAGATTCACAATATTTGAGTTGTTGGTACAATACTCAGTACAATAAAAGACTAATTTACTACATAACTAACATACGACATAACGAGATAACATTGTTTAATTAGATACCATCTGTATTCGGCGTTGCAATGCAACACAAAGAAAAAAGTGTTTACCTCTTTCACGTTTATGGTTGCCTAGTACTTTAATCGTACCGAAAACTATAATCTTATCCAAATTAAAATAATAAGTTTAATGTTTCCGGCTACTAAGTTACTTAAGTCTTTGAATTTAGAGTGGAGCTGAGAATATACATGCGTTTGAAAGATGTTGCTTTCTAATTGGTCCCATTGAAATTTTATCAAGATCTGATCAGTAGTTCTTGAAATATCGTCAATAATGCCTATTTTGTGGACTACTTTGACGATGTTCTCGTTTACCTGACTTCAAAAGTTACCTCATAACTTCTTTCGTGGTTATTTGAAAGCTGGTGCATTTCATGTGGTCCCATTGAAATTTGATCAAGATCTGATTTATAGTTTTTGAGTTATAGTCAATAATGCGTGTTTAATACATTAAATCCGATCAAGGTTCCGAAGATAAAGCGGTGAAATCGGTTTTTTAAGCTTTGCTTGCGTTTAATTATTATTTATAATGTTAATTATTTATATTGATAATGTTGCTATGACTGTTAACACTGTGTTTCTCTTACTACTGCTCGATAGCGTTGTTTGGTAGCGCATTTGCTTTTAAGCATCGACTTCGATTCCCAGTGGAATCAAATTTCCTTCCCAAGAAAACAAAAATGTTTCTTGGTGTAATTGTGTGTGAGATTTTAATGGCACCCGCTACACAAGTCTTTGACCTTAGTGCAGGAATGTGAGAGTAAAAGCACATAGACCATGTGGAGTATGTACGTACCATTTATGCATAGATATCTTGTTGGTAAACCTACCCGTTACGGTCCGGAAGGTGACTCGTTAGGAAACTTAATCAGTGTCTTGGGAACGAAAACGGATATTCTTACCAAAGAAATAGGTCAAAGTTTAACATAAACAGAGTTTGCTATTGTTAAATACGATACTTCACAAGATACTTTAGTAACATTGTGGGATTCTCACCGTGTTTGCAAGCACGATGTACAGCTACTGACTTCGTTTAATCATCGATAGACAATTTAGCTGATGTTCGATTTATTTTTAACTAGCTAGGTGTCAGCTTATTTTATACCAAATTTCATCAAAATTGGTCTAGCCGTTTGAGCGTGAAGAAGTTACAGACATACTCACAAACTTTCGCCGCTTATAATATACGTGTGATAATGCAAAATGACTAAGATATATAATAATAATTGTACACTGAAAATACTGGTCTTCTAAAGTTTGGTTTATTTTTTTAAAGATCTAGCGTGCTTGCCTGATCGTAGAAGCTAAACGCTTCGAGCGAACTGGAAATAGGTCTATCATACGGTATGAATGACGCTTAAGAAAACAGTTTGTCTTGTTGTTAAAACGGTCATGGGGGAAATTACCTCGTGTTATTTCTGTACACACCCTCCAACATGTAAACGGTATAAAGCCTTGCGACTCTGCAAACTCTCTCTTGAAACTCTGCAATTTGGACTCGACTAGATTATTATCTGACGTGAGGTGTCTTTGAATTTCTCTAATACATTTCAGTAGGTAAGAACCCAGTACCTGTACTAGTAGTGTACTCATTCGATGTGTACACGTCTGGTAAATGAGATTGCCTGCAAAAAATATATTATTTAACATATAAAATAATTTATGACAGTTCGTTCACTGTCGAAGCTGTTTGCTTGTGGAATGCTCTTCCAGTAGGAATAAGAAGGGCACAGTCACTTAATATTTTTAAAAATAATGTCAAGGCTTACTATATTTCTTCATACATCTTCTTGTTCCTTTTTGTTAGTTTTAGTGTTGCCCAATTTCATTCCTTTTTATTTTGCTTTTGTTTTTCTCCATATTAAATAGACATAATTTTATTATATGTATATGTATGTATTGTATATTTAAAAATATTTAGTATTTTATAATTATATAGTATCTGTTTACGTGTATGTAAATTTATTATTTATATATCCTCTGTTTTTAATCACTGTTCTTCTAATCTTTTATGAACGTAGAACGACGTCCTATTATATTGCGTTATTCCTCTCCATCCAAAGGTTGTCTGGAAGAGATCGCTCTCAGCGATAAGACCGCCTATTGTTACACTTATATAATTTTTTACCGTCATTCCGATTTGTGTTCTTTGTTATTTTAAGGTGTTCAATAAAGAATATATCTATCTATCTATCTAAAATAATGAAATGCTTTTATTTTTATAAACCCCTTTCAGTTTTCAAAGCCCCGCTTTGACTGTGAAAGTATCATGCTGAATATGGCAATTGTAAAAATATCTAAAATTATTTTATTTTATTCAAAAGAATACTTACAGTATTATATGAGTTTTTTATGTTTGCTTATATATAAATAATTCTCCTACACTACTCCTACATTCCTTCATTTTGTGATACCTATGATCCCACGAGTGGGAAACAGTAAAGAATGATAGCAGGTGTATTAAACGCTTAACAACTGTTAGTTCGAAACCAAACATTACTAGTCGTTCGCCTCGAACTGAGATCTCGCGTTCACATTTCGCCTAATAGAAGAAAACTTTTTTATAAACTGTTTCAGTTTTGTATTTGTTGTTTAATTAGAATATACCTTTATACGAGCAATTCTTGTATATATATATGTGTAATTAGGATCTCGGAAACGGCCCCAACGATTTTCATGAAATTTTGTATGCAGGGGTTTTCCGGGGCGATAAATCGATCTAGCTAGGTTTCAATTTTAGAAAACGTCGTTTTATCCGTGTTTTCAGCCGAGCAAAGCTCCGTCATCCGGGTACTGACAGATAATATATGCAAGTTTCAGCTTTAAGCATGTAGCCGTTTTGAGAAAGACCCCGGCACAAAATAATTTGGTCCGGTCTAAAAACATTGACTTGATGTCCTAACAAACAGGTGTAAACGCTTTAGTTACAAGTTTTCGTTCGAAACCAAATATTATTACGAATTCAATCCGTGCCATCGCGAACGTCAATATTCATCGTATCTGGCACTGGTTTAATTTTCATCCGAAGCGGAACGAATATTAATCAAAAATTTATCATATTAATATGAAGTTTCGTTTGAGGAAACACGGAATAAGCTTTCGTTGTAAAGCAAATTGAAATTGGATTTAACTATTAATCAGTACTATAAGATATTTATAAGATATTTTTTATAAAAATAAACGATACATTCCATGAGACATGCTTGCTGTCAGTGCGGTACTGCTGTTGACCGGCTCGGTCATCACGGTCTGTCTTGCTCTAGGAGTGCAGGACGTATTCCCCGCCACGCGAGTCTTAATGATATCATACGTCGGGCTCTTACCACCGCCAACTGTGCGGCTATTTTGGAACCAAATGGTCTAGCGCGTGATGACGGTAAAAGGCCTGACGGAATGACCCTGATTCCATGGAAGATGGGACGGCCTTTGGTTTGGGATGCAACTTGCGTAGACACCCTAGCACCGTCTCATCTTTCTGGAACTAAAAATAAGGCTGGTGTTGCGGCTGAATCAGCAGAGACTCTCAAAAGGCGCAAATATAGTAATCTTGATAGTGGTTATATATTTGTGCCTTTTGGGGTTGAGACGTTGGGACCGTGGGGACCGGGAGCACATACATTCTACAATGAATTAACAAAGCGTTTGGTCGAAGCAACTCGTGACCAAAATGCTGGCAAATATTTTGGACAGAGATTGAGTATTGCCATTCAACGTGGCAATGCTGCCAGCATTTTGGGTACTTTGCCTACTGGTAGCGGTTTATTAGATTAAGTTTTGTACATATTTAGATCTAATTATAGTTTTTTTTTTGTTTAATTTTAATTTAGTTTTTAGTTTAATGTAATGTACAATTGCTACTTAAATCATGCTTGCTTAGAACATACCTATTCACTCTTGACTTGAAGACTCCCAGATTATGCCCCTCGGGGAACAATGACCCAGACAATGAATTCCACTCCTTCGCTGTACGGATGATGAACGTAGAAACAAAACGCTTCGAGCGAACTGGAGGTATGTCAAAATGCAAACGATAGAATACCGATAGACTTGCGACCATACGTCTGTGACCGACACTTGCAATCTGAACTCAACTAGCTTATTATCGCCAATGAGTCTTTTTGCTGGTCAGTCAATAGACTCAAGACCTTCGAGCTGGTACTTAGCAGATCCATCCTAGAGACGGCCGCAGTACTCCATACACTATCGGACTTGCGCTTGATATAAAATGAGAAGCTGGTGAGGTGTGAAGTACTGTCGGACCTTGGCGAGGATACCCAGCTTCTTAAGGGCCAGTTGAGTTCTGGTTTCAATGTAAGTGCCAAAGTTAAGATTTGACGACAGGGTAACGCCAAGAAGCTCGAGTTTGTTTGCTATCGGTATTGACACATTTTGGAAGGAAGGAGATAGGTCGAACGGTTTCCGTTTAGCGGATGATATAAGATATATATATAAGATGATAGTTTTATGCAAGACAAGCTACACCCCGCTGTTTCACCCGCATAAGTCACGGACCCGCGGGAATTCCGGGATAAATAGCCTATGTGGTAATCCAAGGTGTCAGCTACCTCCACACCAAATTTCATCATAATTGATTTGAGCGTGAATAAGTAAAAAAACATACAAACACAATCGCAAACTTACGCCTTTATAATATTAGTGTGATAAGCTGCATATTATTACTAGTTTTACTTTGTTCGCTCGAAGCGTTTTGATTGGTCGTTTAATATCCATAGTAAATGGTGGAACTCATTGCCCGCGTCTTTGTTCCCCAAACGGTGTAATCTAAATGACATGAGTCAACAGGTATTTTCTAGGCAAGGATGCTTTCCATCAGGTGATATAATAGTAAAATGCTTTCGTTTCGAGCATAATAAGAAAAGTTATTGTAGTTTTTTTTAAGAGTAGATCCTGTAGAACCTTATTACCTGAACCTTATTATTATATATATATACTTCAATTAATGGTCAAATATTTACGGGCTAATTGCCTATATTTCCTAAAACGAAACTAAAACTATATACAGCAAAGAACTTAGTTACCTACAAGACATCGAGCTTATGGGTAACTCAAGTGCTCAATCCCTATTGTGTATATATTTTTATTGTAATATGTATAAAAATATACAATAAATTACCTAAACAAATAAAAAAATAAATCCAAAGTAATTAATTTATAAAGAATTTAAACAATTTTTTTTAGGAAAAACCTACTATACGATAACCGATTATATGAAAGATACTTTGTGGTCGATCTATAAAGCCTTATTTTAAAACCAGCGCCCGGATATAGCTATTATATTATTTTGTAAATTTACCCTCCTCTCTCTTTTATTTTGGTGTGCCCAAGGATGTTGTAGCTAACTGTAGGTTTGTTTCCTATCTCGATGGGTGTGCCCGACAGTGTCCATAATTTTAAGTAAACCATCTAGTTTTCATTTGTATTCCAAATAAAAATATGATGGATGAATGGGGGCTGAGTCACCCACGTTCGTAGGAGGATACCCCTTAAGTTTGACTCCTTACACGTGGTACCCGGGTGGTGCTAATCAGGTGACATTTGAGAGGTGGTAGAGCATTTTGTGAGTTGCTCGCCTGGCTTGCTACCAAAGTAGCTTACCACCATCAAGTTAAATGTCTGCCGCCAAGCCAAATACGGTGTTCCGGCAGTTATCCTTGAGAGCCTGCGTATTCCAGGTCTAGTGTGTTTACCAGCTTCGATCACATCGTCACTTACCATCAGGTGAGATAGTGGTCAAACACAAGCCTGTCACAAATAAAAAAAAAAAAATTGAATATAATTATTTTTTTAACATCTTAACTTAGGTTATCCCTCTGTATAGACACATTTAAAGTACTCATTTTTAGATTCGCATCATGATTTAGAAATACTTTGAAAAGCAAACAAACGATAGAGACTCAAGCACTGAAAACCCAATTGCGTTCATGTTCAATTTCTAAAGATTTGTACAGAACATTTTCGTAAAGCGCAAAGCTGTCGAGCCCCGCCGCGGGTATAGCTTACTAAAGCGCTCCAGTATTACCTTCTGTAATCCTATTTACTGAGTGGGCATAATGAGGTCTCATCCGCACGTGAGCCAAGCTTGCCAACAGTTTTACATTTTTAAGTTGTTCGCTACGACTTCGTGGATCGAAAAATTCACAAGTATTTATGAAGAACTTATGAAGGTGATGCTCTTGCTTTTACTCGGGACTTGCACCTGTGTATTTTCTATAGTATGTTTTATACTCAAATTATAAGAAGAATGAATCAATATTTATTTAACAAAAGAGAGAAATACATATTACAATGATAGTTTCAGTGGGCCCCAAACTAGGCATGGCCTGTATCTTGGGTACCCAGTATACTTGAGTAGAATTTCCAGTCTGTACGTGAGGGAAATTATTTACATATTCATAAGGTATTACATCTAAATTTTAATCAACGAATGGTTAGTAAATTATACAAGTTATTCGAATTATTAAAAATTGATTAAAATTAAAATTATTATTATTATCAGTATTATTATATTAAGAAGAAGTAGTGCAAGAGAAGTTGCTTGTATAAGAATGTATTGGAAAAATTCAAATTAAGTATTTTTGTGGCGTAGATTGTCTTGCCAGCCTGCATATGTTTGGTAGTATTATTCAATGCTCAATTTCTATGTGTATTTTGTCGACAATTTTAAACTATCTTATATATTATTGTACACCCAAAATGGGTAAACTGTTGATAAGAATATGTATTTGTACACAGTTCAATGTATATTAATAACTGCATTCTATATTCTATTCCTAATACTGTCATAGATAAGTCAAAATATAATAAAATGCTTTTTGCATAAAGTCGCCTACCCAGAATTTTGCAATAAAGATTTTTTATATATCCGACTATTGTGTACAATTTAAGATAAGTTAGGTGTCCAAAAACTGATCATAATAAAACCAATCAACGAAAACGAAATAATATATATTTTTTTTAAACAAACGCATTCACACTCACAGCCCCACACTTCGTTCAATGACTTGTATCGTGGGCGCCGGAAATATTTATATCACACACGCAAATACACCCAGAACCAGAAACACAAATATCCCTTGGGGAGGAATTTGTGCTCCTGCCGGGAATCGAACCCAGGATCCCCGGCGCAGAGGGCGGAGACCTGTCCACTGCGCCAACTGGGTCGTCTTACTTTTTAGTTTTAGACTCTATCCGGTCAAGTAACCACGGAATGCATTTTAATTCTTTTCAAGGAAGACTTGCCTTCTAACGAGCGATACTCAATCCGCCACCTGGGGATGCGGCCGTTATCGAATCAGGCAAACTTGGGGTAGAAAATAAAGAGATTATGTTTAGTTACTACGATATATATAACAAACAGGGTAATTTATAAAATATTAGAAACCTCTTAGGACATCATTCGAACCATTGAGGCCAATGTCTTTCGTGGTAAAATGTATTATTTATCTTCTCTGTTAAGTCTAATTTTGTAACTGCCCGTTGGCTAAGCGAGCGTTCACCTTCTAAGCAGGGGTACCGGGTTCGATTCTCGGCGGAAAAACAAGTTTTCTCTCCAAAAAAACATGTGTTTCTGGTTCTAGTTTTGATTGTGTGTGTGATGTGAATGTTTCCAGCACCCATGACACAAGTCATCGAACTTGGTGTGGGGCTGTGAGTGTGAAAGCGTTTATGTGCGTTTAAGGTGTCAAGTGTCAACTAGTGTTGGCGTGCATATTACGAGGCGCGATGCTACGATGCCGTTCGTTGCAGTACAGTGGAGTCTAAAAAAATATGAATTCTGGATTGTATAGAATACGGAAAATATAGCATTGAGTACTATTTCATAGAACTAAATGAGCAATGGGTTAAAAAAAGAATAAGGGTCTTTCTGGTATTTTACAACTTCAAATTACCGTATATATAACTTATGTATGTTTATACTAGTGTGTGCCTTGTTAATAAGTATGTCTGAGCTCTCTACGGATGAGACTGCCAAGGAATATATAGCTGACCGAATAGAGGGATTTTACATGTCATGGGGTGGGTAGATATTAGTTAGGCTGCGGTTCCAATTTTTTGTGTTTCTGTTTCTGTTTCTGGATGTGAATAAGTGTGTGATGTAAATGTATCCGGCACCCACTACACAAAGAGAGAGTGATGGCAGGATTTATGTTTATTTGCTCTGTTTAGGCTAGTCGGAAGAATCTTCTGTTTATGGCTGGAAAGGAAATGTTACAAAAGTATTCTATACGTATTTAAAACAGGTACAAGTTTTTTACAGTTTCTTTAATTAGTGAGAAGGCTAATAAAAAGGGTCTTGCTTAATAATTAGTGATATTGAATTCAGAAAGCACTTAGTAGATGTTATTTATACACATGATTATGCGAGCTCAGGGAGTATCTCCCCATTCTACCCCCTCTGCCCGAAATCCAACACTACGAACTTCCAAAAAAATTATCAGGAATGGAAGGAGCATTTGGAATTTTTGAATATTAATATATCCGGATTATTTTGATGATACGGATGCTATGAATGTGGCAACGAGATCCGATCGTTTCAGCGAGCTACGTGAAAATTGTTTGCTAGCATTTGTTTCTGAAATATGCTAATTAGTTTTTAGAATCTATTCCAAAATGATTTCTATTATAAACTCTTTCACACTTACATAATCACATTAAATTCGATGACTTGTATCGTGGGTGTCGGAATCATTCACATAACACACAATCATACCCTAAAATGAAATGCTGGCACTTATTTGGCTCAACGTATTAGCATTGCAATTCAGAGAGGCAATGCCGCCAGCATGATGGGAACGCTACCCACTGGTAGTGGGCTTGAGCACTTGAGTTACCTATAAGCTCGATGTCTTGTAGGTAACTTAGTTCTTTGCTGTACATAGTTTTTGTTTAGTTTTAGGAAATATAGGCAATTGACCCGTATTAGGCATGAAAAAAAAAAAGAAAAGAAACACATCTTTTTCTTGTGGAAAACTTGTGTTCCGACAGTGAAACGAACCCGAGAGCCGCTACTTAGAAGGCAGGCGCGCATCCGTTTACGTCAGCTAAATTATCGGTGTTATACATAGAGTACGTAGGCTTATGAACTAAATTTTTATTAATGTATAACAAAAGTCAATATTTGAATTACGGGTACATTTTAAAATAATGTACACGTATTGGTTTGCGATAACTTATTCGTCATACGTGATAACGTGAAAACAAAACTCTCGCTTGGTTTAGAAGTAATCAGCGCCATCTAGTTTAATTCGAACGAAAACTTTTATTTAGAGTCGTAAATTCTCATGAGTTTTCCTAAAATATTCATCAATCTTAATGAACGATAATTATTTTATGCATCATTTCGTCTTCTCTATACAGCTCTTATTGTAAAAAAACAAAGAGAATATTAATTTATTCTAGTTTTTTGTTACAGAGAATATGAGGATGTAGCAGCAATGCGGGCGCCGGCCGCAGTGGCGATGCTGCTGGCCGTACTTTCAGCACTACCTGGTCGAGGTAATGCTGTACGAGTAGATATTTATAATATTATTTATGTAATATATACAGGGTTATTTTTAAAATACCATAAAGCTATCAGACTCTGATTTTTGTTGATTTAGTTCAACAACTTTCTTTTGAATGTTATATTATCCATAATAATTAAAATGATGAATTCTATACAATCTATAATTAATAGTTGTTTAAAATTCCGTCGCTAAAAACGGCATGGAAGAGCAGCGGTTCGTAATATTATGCTTGCCAACGCCTGTTGACACTTGATTCCTTAGACTTAACAGAGAAGATAAATAATATAATCTAAAATTTATTTGAAAAAACATAAAACAGAATTTGTAATTGCCGTGCTACGAAAGACGTTGGTCTCAGTGGTTGGAATGATGTTTTTCAAAGAGGTTTTTGTTAATTTACAAATAACCCTGTATAAATGTTTTAAAAATTGAATGTCAGTAAAGATATAGTCCAATCTATTTTAGTAAAGAATCATAAATCAAAGTGCAGCGATGTCGTGACCAGCTTTTTGAAACTGACAAACCGCTTTCCGGCTCTCACACAAAACCTGCCACTGTCAGCGTCATCTGTTATACCAAACAATTATCTCTGATAAATTGTTTGATATAATAATTATTATATGCAATTAAGCAGGTCAAACAAGCTATTGTTGTTTCCCTCAATTTAAATTTTCTATTAACATGAATACTCCCTAAATTGTTTACGCCGAGTTTAGACCTTCTCGGAATGTATTTTGAGGAAAGGGTCGGCAAACGACTCATTGAAAATATTTTGTTAACGCTCCTAGAAAATTAAATTACGAAGTTTGTAGGATGACCTACTTTTATTTTAAGTGCCTTTATTATTCAAGATGTCTTCACGACTTCAAAAGTAAAGTTCCAAAAATTACGAAGTGTTGGTTAGATGCGATAGCGCTAGCGCTATGTAAGTCAAAGCTCTCAAAAAACAGATATTAATTTAATGAAAAGTAAAATGAATACGATCTTTTTTCAAGTAACTCTGGCAAAGAACTCTTTTGTGGAAGTTCGAGAGAGAAACTCGTTCGTGGTAGATATAACCTAATAAAAAGTTCCGATACCTGCATTACCTTCTATAGATAGTTTGTATATGTAGGTATTGGATTTTCGTACTGCGGATAGAATCTTTATACATTTACGTATAGTTTAACGTCATTTTTAGTTACGAAGACGATTAATTGCTTTTAACTATAAATTGGCGCCTAGAACATATTACCATCGGTAGCTGTTCTTCCCTAATCGTAATGTTTATTTTATATGTATGATTTTGTATAATAAATATCCATTGTCTGTACAATGTAACGATAGGTACCGCAAAATTGAAAGCATGAACCCTAAGCTTTCGGAAAGTGAATTTACCTAAACGAAATGATCAAGCAATCTGTATTCCATTGGCTTCACATCGAATAAGAGCCTTCCAGATAACCATTCTAAATCTCGATAGGCTTTAGAGTCTAGGTAATCTCGGATTGTTGTCGAACGTTTCGCATTCCAGGCACAGATGCTGACTCACTATTGAACGAGCGACGAGAATCCGGCTCCCAGCCGACTCTCAACAAACTCTATCAGATGCTACACAATGGTGACTTACATAACACTACGGAGCTTTCCAACACTAATTACACGAGTACGCTATACGGCTTTAACTTCTACGAGAACCTCGTGACCCCAGGCGATAAGACTTGGGATTTAGATAGTGCAGATAATGATAGCAGAAGGAACAGACTACGACGGGTTGTGAGCGTGTTGCGCAGTGATATAGAGACCAGTACGGTGGCCGTAACGAGCCCACCTCTGATGATGGAGAGGAGGAGGAAGCCTGGAGAGACGGGATCCAGTGCACCCTTGCTCAATTACATATTTGATACGTACTCAAATACTCATCACCAGCATCACAGAAATGAAAAGTAAGTAAAAAATCTTTAATTGAAACATTTTTACGTGACGTCGTAAAGTAGGCTAGTAAACAAGGTCTTAAACAGCTTAACAATTTCGCTGACGATGGTTCTCATAAAGATTTAATGGTAACTTCAAAACGACTGAAGAGGTTTGTAAAAATCAGATGGAGAAAATTAACCTTTTTATTATCGTCATCCACAGCCATTTTGATCCCACTGCTGGATATAGACCTCTCTCATATTCTGCCATTCTCCTCAGGCCTGTGCCTGTGTCTTGTCCAGATTTGACCCGCAATTTAAACAATATCAGCTACCCATTGCCATCTGCTGCCGGACGTCCATCGCTGCGTTTGGCGTCTTGGCCACCATTCTGTTATCACCTTGTTGCACATGTCGTCATCTCGCCTAGCCATGTGTGCTGCTCAACTCCATTTGAGTCCCACACGGGGTTCCCATTACAAATTTTCCGGTATCTCGAACTTTTATTAATTGCCTGATTAATTAATCTTTTACTAGAAATATTGGCTAAAATATCTTTGTTTAATTTATTGTGTATATTTGTAACTTAAGAGTGTACGATTTTATTAGAAAATCATTATAATTTTATACTGATACACATATTGATATACCGTTATGGTGATATTACACATTAACACTCGAATAATCTTACAACTCCTGTTACAAGTATAGAAAAAGAATACAAAAACAACAATACCATTCTTTCACTTTCTTGGCTAAAATACTCGATTATTATTTTCATCACCATATCATCTCAGCCGTAATAAGCTGGATATATATATGCCTTCCCTGCAGATTTCCAAATAAATATTAATTAAATCCCTTAGATTTATCGTCGGAATAGAATCTCACGTCGATTTCAATCGGGATCAAGAGTGAAGGATCAAATTCATAATAATATTTAATTCTCAGGGTTGGAACCGGCAGTGGCATATATGCTGCAGCAGCACCAGAAATTGAGGCTTTGGTGGGTTCCACAGCTCACCTGGACTGCAAGGTGGATGCTCTGCATGATAAACTGGTAATACGTATGTTCTGTTGTCATTTTAACAAGCTCTATTCCTAGTCACAGATCATAGCCAAAGTCAAGTGAAGAAGTTATATTCCAGTTATAGTCAAGTGATGCCCTAGTAAAGTAGAAACTTTACTCGTGTAGTTGTGGAGCAGAAACGAGAATCTCACGTTATTCAACTTTGTGTCATATGCCTACACTCATGCACATCAACGAAATATTAACGGTTAATAATCCACCATAATAACACATTTACACTCTAAAAATGACGAATTTTGGTAAATACTACAAAATCAACAGCGCCATTTTTCGCTTTCGCGGCAAAAACCTTTGTAAGGTTCCTTCAACATCACTCAAAATGTCAACAAGGCAACAAAATGGCGGCGCGCGGTGTCTCGGGATTTTCAAGTTGGTAACAATCAGCACTATAACTAGAATACCTGACCTGAAAAGTTAGATATAACTCTGTTGCAATGTGTTTCTGAATTAAGCATATAAAGAAGTTGACGTGGTAATTCTGCACTTTGTGCGTCCGTTCGTCCATCCGTCTGTCAGAGGCATTTAGCGTCTAAACCATACAAGCGAACAGTTTTAAATCCTCAGAAAATACATAAGCCCAAAGCCAAAACTGGAATTTAAAATGATTTAAATTAAAATATTAAGGGAGCACCCTTACACGTGAGTGGGAAGCACAATATTATTTTTATCTGCCCGTAGGTATCGTTGAAAAGAGCTTTGCAATTGGGTAACAAAACCGTTTTTTTTATCTATGTGAGCAAATAACAATTTGGTAGGCCACCAAAGTTATTGTTTTTAGACCTATTTTGTCTTTCTCCAAAACGGTATTACATTATGAGCTGAAACTTAGGTACATATATTATGAGTTTTATCCTGTACTTGAAAATATAATAATTAAACAATTATGAATAAGAAAAAAAAAGTTACGAGCAATAAACCTCAATTTTTTTCTTTTAAGTATAAGGCAAAATGCAGTCGCGAAATCTCAATTCGGAGCGAACGACTAGTGTAAAAGGTATTTCTCCGTTCTATAAGGAATTAAGTATTCAGTATTTTATTGCATCTACAAAGTAGTAAAATTTTTTTTAAATAATAATATATTAATAACAGCCCTTTATCAAACAAGCACATGCATAATTGCGGACAAAGTGTTTAGCTTCTAAATTTATTGTGCGAACCGCAAAATAATGGAACTCCTTTCTAAGTTGGTGTTTCCTGATAGGTACAATATGAGAGTCCAAGTCGCGAGTGAATGGGTATCTTTTAGGCAAGCGTGCTCCATCGTCGACCACATCATCGCTTACCATCAGGTGAGATAGTGGTCAAACGTTTGTTTATAATATAAAAAAATCTATGGTCAATATTTACGTTCATTGTGGGGGAAGGGACCATATTATTGGAGTAGATCTGTACCTATTATATAAGTTTTCTAATTGCAGGTGTCATGGGTTCGACGAAAAAACGACGAGGATCCCATGGAGCTGCTGTACACAGGCACTCAGCAGTACACTGCTGATGACAGGTAAAACCAGAATAGCGTAAGTTAGCAAGAAGCGTAGCTGAGTAGAGACATAAAATTCTTTAAGAAAAAAAGTGTTCCAACAGCTTTCTTTGTTTTTTTTTGGGTCAGTTCTGATAGGCTAATTTTTCAGGCATGCCTAATTTATATAAAAAAAATATTAGACACGATTTTTTTCTGTCAATATAAAAACTCTTTTTTTTAAGCTATTGCATAGCTTATATCGCGGGCCTTGAGCGTGGAGACGGAATCCAGAAATTCCATAACGAAAATAACCTAACACCCCCCACTCCGACCGGCACAGCGGTGATACTTTTTAGTTTTGCCATCTATCGATGAATAGCAGAAATTTTAATGACTTTTTTGAAATATCACGCTTGTCTCTTTAGTTCAGCAACTCGCCTCTAGGTGGCAGGAAAAAAATACTGCATAAATAAAATAAATAAATAATTATAATTGCATAAGTTGATAAAAAATGCTATGCAATAGCTTTACCGCGGTCCCCGAGTGCCACACGTCTTTTTTTTTTTAGTTAACTCTTATTCGTTATTTACCAATGCAAGTATTAATGACATAATTATGATTTTGAGTCATATAACATTTAAACTGTTGGTGTCCTTAACCGGAGTTTGGTGAGCTCAGACCTAAGTACGTTTCTTTGATTTTCAATGAAATTATGTGTCAAATTTCCGAGTTGTTCTTCTAAAGAAATATTTTTATGTCTCGTAAATTCTTATGTGATAAATAATCATTATTTTACTTTTTATTATAACAAAGAAATAAATTAGCAAACAAAATTAAATTATTGAACTTCCTTATTGATATATTCCCCAGTTTTTGCTTAAGGCTTAAGATATAAAAAGCCGCTAATTAAAAGAAGCAGATTTCTACTTAAATTTTGTACAACTCAATATTTGCTTAATTAGTAATAGCTCTCTTTCTTCTAATTAAGATATTAGCTCTTGTGTCTTAGCTTATTATTTTTCTTGATTATTATTTAATGAGCTTAATTAATTGCGAATTGCCGTTGCTTTTACTTTAAAATGTGTGGCTACACGGTAATCACTTCACCAAAATAAAAACACTAATTTAAAACATATATCCGTTAAAACTCGAATCTAACCGCTGTCAAACACGAAACACTTTTAGGGACTTGATATAAAGGCGCGCGGCCCGGGCGCTGTGAAGATAAAATGCATGGCGCCCAAGGGACTTGATATACAAAGCACCTCTGGCGCGCGGCCATGCGGCGGGCGTGCGGCCCTCCTATTTGTAAAGGCTCTAGTGTAACAAAATATAGGTACTATGCGGTCAATCTCTCTTCAGTCTCCACCGTGTTAAGTCTGACCAAGGATAGGTTTTATAATTTCTATATTAATATACTGAAGGCCTTTTCTTTAAACGCGCATCTTCAAAAGCAGCGTATTATAACAGACCGTTAAGTCCCTAAACGGAATTGTAGAACTTGGATCTTTAGCCGGCTAACTTTTAAACGTCTTTACTTACACTTAGGGACTTTATATACAAAGCGCCGCAGTCGCGCGGCCCGAGCGCTGTGAAGATAAAATGTATGGCGCCTAAGGGACTTGATATACAAAGCGTCCAGAGCGAGCGTCGAGCGCGCGTCTGTGACGCATTCCCCTTCGCCTATAACGCATCCCCTCGCGACGTTTAGTATAGGATCTAGTGTAACAAAATATACTAATCGGACAGGGCGCGCGTATTTATACAGTGGCAGCAGCAGCGCGCGCCTGGGGCGCTTTGTATATCAAGTCCGTAATATCTCATCCACACTCGAAAACTTGTAGGTTGCGAACTTTCCGACTATACCTATCGACATGTAAACCCTGCTGACGTGATTGCTAAATCCTTTCGAAGATTACGAACCCTTAACTTAGAAACTGGAATCCCGGTGGAAACTTGCTTTTTTATCGAAGGTCGATGGACACCTGGGAATACAACTAAAGAGGACATGTGCGGAATATATTGAGGAGAAATAGTTTTGTGTAGACGCGGGGGAACTAAACTTCGTGACCTACCTACTTCCTTCAATTAAAGGGTTCTTACTAAAACTTCTGGAACTCCGTTGGGGCGAAACGTTGAATTAATTCAATAATAATAACACTACATATATCTCATTGTTATTCTCCTACCGATTGATGTGGTCAACACAACATAAAATCGTGAATTAATGGTGTAAAAATCTTTGACATGAATTATTAGTACTGGACGTCTAAGGGACTCGAATCCTCGACAGCGCGGGGAGCGGGCGCCGCACGCCCACCGCGCGCTGGGCCGCGCGTCCCGGCCGCTTTGTATGTCAAGGTCTCTTAGGTGCCATACATTTTATCTTCACAGCGCCCGGGCGTCCTTTAGGGACTTGATATACTTACATAGCGCCTGCCGCGGGCCCTGTCCGCTTAGTATATTTTATTACATTAGAGCCTATACAAGAACGTCGGCAGCGCGGGTGGAAGCGTCGTGTGAGTACAGTGCGCGCGCCCCGTACGCGCGCGCTGAAAGCGATAAGACCGCCCATTGTACTGCCTTATAATATTAATTTCGAAGTTTGTATCTTTTTGTTTTTTGGTGTACAATAAAGAATTTTGTATTGTATTGTGTTGTATTGTATATTTTTTTGCACTACAATCAAACAAATAGTTATATACAAATAGTCGGCAGCGTGGGGATCGGGCGAGGGTAGCGCCGCGCGCCCGCCGCTCGGCCGGGCGCCTTGGCCGCTTTGTATATCAAGTCCCTAACCTGATTTAGGAGTGGTTTAATGATTATTAGTGCTCGCAGATCAGCCCAAGTGCTAGTAAGGAATTTTATAAGTTTAAAGTTCTAGGTGGCGCTGATTTGTAATGAGCAAACGTGCTTGATTAGACGAGCTTGAAGGTAGATTATGCAAGCGACAAGCTCGTCCCTCATCTGAGAGACCACACGAAAAGCTGACTTGACACAATTCGTAATTAACACAGGGAAAGATCCTGCTCCGCCAAGATAATAATTATGTATACTTATTACATCTACTTTTTTAAACAAAGTAATATTCCATTCGATAATTGGTTTTAATCCCTATGGAGTTATTCAATTATTCTGTGAACCCACAATTCCCTGAATACGATATAAATGCACAGTAAACATACGTTCTGTTCCGTCAGCAAATCAAAACATATACATGAACGCTTTCACACTCACAGCCCACACGAACTTTGCGTAAAGCGTAAGTCTTTTTTTATTGTATTAGCTATCTACGGGCCAATTGCCTATATTTCCTAAAACTAAACTAAAATGATGATCCATACAGCAAAAACCCAAGTTAGCTACAAGGCATCGAGCTTATAGGTAAATCAAGTGCTCAAGCCCACTACTAGTGGGTAGCGTTCCCATCATGCTGTCAGCATTGCCTCTCTGAATTGCAATGCTAATACGTTGAGCCAAATAAGTACCAGCATTAAAACATAATTTAAGTCATAGAAGAGGGTAAAAAAAGGTCTGTTCGCTGCTTGCCCCCTTTCTGATTGTACAATACAATACAATACAAAACTCTTTATTGTACAACCATCTTACAACAGTGTACTACTAAAGATTTCTATAGGAATAATATCTTAATTTAGGCAATACAATCGGCGGTCTCATCGCATATAGCTATTACTTCCAGACAACCTTAGAATGGACTTAAATGAAAGTATCAGATGGTGGTGGAATTTTTCTATTTCCGCACGTAGTGTATGGTTAGATTTATTTCAACCATACACTACGTGCGGATTATTTTCCCATACAAGCTGTTCGTAACTGTCAAAAGATTAGACACAAAATTAATTTCTGAACGCACTATAAATATTTGACCACAGACAAATGTGACATATATGTTTGTTGTCAAAGTTCAAAGTACGAAGTTCGCCGGGTTGCTAATGCAAAAATACAATAATACATTAATAAATTATATCTTTAAGTAGATGTCACCCCAAACACGCAGCGCGGGTTCTATTCCGCGTCAGCGCTTTGGCAATACTTACCAATTACTTTTAACCGACTTCGAAAAAAGAAGGAGGATCTCAATTTGATTTTTTTATGTGTGTTAGATCTTCCTCAGATCTTTTTTCTAGGTGAGCCGATTATGACATTTTTTTTTCCATGTGGTCTCATTTAAATTTGATCATGATCTGACCGGTAGTTTTTGTGTTATGCTCAATAACGTGTATCTTATTTATTTAATCTGATCAATGGTTTCGAGGATAAAGCGGTGAAGTCGGTTTAAGCTTTGCTTGCGTTTAAAAAATGATACTCATATAATATAACCGAGACCCCAATTTCAGGTATTCGTCCCGGTTCATCCCACCAGATATTTGGAGGCTGGAAGTGAAGGAGGTCAGGCCGTCTGATGCAGCTCACTACGACTGCCAGATGCCCACACATCCACCCAGGACTGCTCGGCTAACGCTGAGAGTTCCAGGTAAGGCACTACTTCCCGTTTAGATGGTTGAGCGGTCAACTTCTAAAAAATGGGGAATTGGGTTCCATTCCCAATGGATATACAATTATTTCCTCAAGGGAAATTGATAATATTATAATCTGTAATGGGGAAGCGTTACGCTTACCATCGAGCAAGCGACTTGCTCTTTTCGTCACTCAATTACCATTAAAAAAGTTTTTGTTTCTGGTTCTGGGTGATATTGAGTGTGTGTGTTTAGATACTAGTCCTAAACCTAGTGTGGGGCTGTGAGTGTGAAAGTTTATGTTTATTTTAATTTCTCAGAGATAAAATCCTACTAATATTATAAATCCGAAAGTTTGTTTGTAAGTGTGTGTGTAAGTGTGTAAGTATGTTTGCTCCCTCTTCACGCTTTAACGGCTGATCGGATTTTGATGAAATTTGGAATGTACATAGATTTTACCTAGGCTAATTTTTAACTTGATAATCGCAGGCGAAGCCGCGGGGCACGGCTAGTAGTCTATAAAACTGTATATATACACCATTAAGAAGCAACACAAAAGAAAAGCACTCGCACAAAATAACTGTCTCGGAAGTCATGAATACGTATGTAAAACGTACACACAATGCTCGTAGTCATAACAGTTACCATATTTCAGTGAAGCTGTTTGCGAAATGAGACATGCCTATAAAATTAAAGTCTCGCAATCTGCAACCAAATTATAACATAAGGCTCCGGAACTCACGCAACTTATGGTTACTTCAAGCCTATCTGTGTAACGATTTGGTTTGAAGGTATATGAGGAGCACCGTAGGACCCTTCCCTTGGCCTTATATTTTTCATCATTTGAAAAATCATGAATAGTTTGAAGTAGTCTTATTAAATAAAGGTTCAGTACACATTCGCATAGGTATTTATAAGTAACTAGCTATCCCGGCGACCTTCGTTCCGCCTAACAGTCAATGAATGTGCATATTTAGGAAGCCATACCCGGCATGCGTTACAATGTCACGTGACTATATTATTACAACCTTCATGTTTATGTTTGCCTAGTACTTTACCAAATCCGAGTGACGTATGAGAAAATGGAAAGCATGTCGAAATGTAAAAAAAAATTTAAAGAAATGTACGTTCTTAAAAAGTATCCTATGTCCTTCTCGTGGCTCTAAACTACCTCCCTGCCAATTTTCAGCTAAATCGGTTCAGCCGTTCTTGAGTTATAAGTGGAGTAACTAACACGACTTTCTTTTATATATATATAGATTGACCGGAAAATGTAGTCTTTGTTTTTTTGTTAACGAACCATAAACAGAAAGTGTTTTCTACGTTAATAGGTACTAGTAATATTTTATTTTGACAACAAGATGTTTTACCGTATAAACCTACTTAAAAGTACAGCCTTATATTAAGCGGTACGGTTATTCATGATGGTTCTTACATTGTTAATGTGAGTGCCGTCTTGTAACTTTTTAACAAGATGTACTTAGAGACACGAGACATTTGCTTTTCACAAACTTTTTAAACTCCCGTTAGCTTACGTATAACTTTCATTGCAGGGTTTGCTTACATGTATATATTCAAATTCAAAGTATTTATATGTATATATATAATAAAAAGATTTATATATATATATATATATATATATATATATATATATATATATATATAGATATATATATATATATATATAGATATACTAGTGATTCACCCGTGTGCAACCCCTGCAGTGCCATCTGCCGGGCTGATTTGTGAATCTAAACCATCTAGGGCGCCACCCAAACGCATACAAAAAAACATTCAAATCGGTCCAGCCGTTTAAGAGGAGTTATCACTTACACACGTACAGTAGAATTATATACATTGTATAAAGATAGTACCTACTAGTAAAAATTCTTGATACTTTTACAGAATCAGGATCTCCATCACATCAGATTATCATATTTTTAATTCTCCCCGAACAGAAACTTTGCAACAACTTCAAAAGAAATTCTGGCTGCATTTTGTTCGTTTGTTATTTTTTTTATAAATGATTGATAAGAATTGTAATAACCTCAAACTATTGCCTATAAAAAAAAATCTAAAAGTTCGCCTCCAAAAAACAAGACAAATAAATTCTAATGCAGAACAGTCATATATATTTTATCAGAATATATTCTTATGGTACTTAATTTTTTTTTAGTCAAGATAAGCAAACTTTAATCCGCTATCACACCTGATGATAAGTGACGATGTGGTCGACGATGGACCAAGCTTTGAGATTAAGCTTCTGATGAAGGTAACATCGGGATAACATTCATGGTATTTTTTACTGTCACCTGGCCACGTGATTTACCTAAATACAGTCCTAGTTTACCAAACTTCTGCTAGACCCAGTGTTTGTACCACGCTCAACTACATCATCTATGATCATATCAGACATTGGTCAACTTCTTACAATTTTTGCGGGCTGAGTCCCCCACGTCCGTAGGAGGATACCCCTTAAGTCTGACTCCCTACACGTGGTCCCCGGGTGGTGCTAATCAGGTGACATTTGAGAGGTGGTAGAGCATTTTGTGAGTTGCTCGCCTGGCTTGCTACCAAAGTAGCTTACCACCATCAAGTTGAAAGTCTGCCGCCAAGCCAAATACGGTGTTCCGGCAGTTATCCTTGAGAGCCTGCGTATTCCAGGTCTAGTGTGTTTACCAGCTTCGATCACATCGTCACTTACCATCAGGTGAGATAGTGGTCAAACACTAGCCTGTCACAAATAAAAAAAAAAAAAAAAAAAACTTACCCTAATTTTTTCTCACAGAAGTATCAGTCCGCCTGGTAGACGGCGCAGGTGCAGCGGTAAACGAGCAAGTTTGCGAGGTTGGCAGTACTGTCGCTCTGAGGTGTGAAGTTCGGGGTCTGAAGATGGAAGGAGGACCATCTCTGCTCTGGTATAGGAAGAAAGACCTTCTTAATGATGATACTACTAGAGGAGGGATCAGGTAAAGTCCTATCTATTTTATACTTATATCGAACATGCGGTTTCCAAGAACACACGAATTAAAATTTATCATCTTTTAGGGTTCCGTACCCAAACGGTAAAAACGGGACCCTATTACTGAGACTTCGCTGTCCGTCCGTCCGTCCGTCCGTCTGTCACCAGACTGTATCTCAAGAACGGTGATAGCTAGACAGTTGAAATTTTCACAGATGATGTATTTCTATTGCCGCTATAACAACAAATACTAAAAATAAAATAAAATAAATATTTAAGGGGGGCTCCCATACAACAAACTTGATTTTTTGTACATACAACAAACTGGCAACTGTCAATCCATGCAGCGACTAAGCTTATGGTAACAAAAAGAAAGAATAATCTTCATCTTCCACTTAATATATAAAATCTCGTATCACGGTGTTTGTGGTCGAACTCCTCCGAAATGGCTCGACCGATTTTTATGTTTTTTTTTATATATGGTAGGAATGAGAATAGATCGGAAAGTATTTTTCAACCCATACATTTTAATCGTTTTTTTTTATATATAATATTTCTTTATTGAACACCAATAAGTAGTAATAGAATATAGATATACATAATAAGATACAAGTTATAAAAAGAAAGGTTAAAGATGGTTTAGACGATCTTTAATGTTCGGCAAAGTTCCCAAAATGCTTGCTGCATTACCACGCTGTATAGCAAGGCTTATCCTCTGCCCCAAATACAAACCAGCATTTTGGTCATGTTTGTTTATTTTTGTATCATCAATATCCAAAAAAGTTTTTAGAATGGAATTAAATAACTAGGCGACCATAAACGTGAAAGACAAACAAACAAAACAAACGCAAACGCATTCACACTCACAGCCCCACACTAAGTTTAAAGACTTGTATCGCGGCTGCCGGAAACATTCACATCACACACACATTACACCCAGAACCAGAAGCACAAATATCCCTTTGCTAAGGAATTTGTGCTCCTGCCGGGAATCGAACCCAGGACCCACGGCGCAGAGGGCGGACACCTGTCCACTGCGCTAACTGGGTCGTCAAAAAGTCGAAAGAGGTTTAAAACTTTTTCTAATCGTTGTATTGTAACGCATAGGTACAGCTAGTATAATAAAATATGATTAAGTTAGGAGTTTAACTATGTATATAATAATATCCATCCCGACTTTCACTAATTAGTCTAATTCCCAGGAGCAATTAAATTATTGAGGCACCATTAGGTACTAATTCCTTTGATATACGCAGAATTATAATAATATATGTAATATTGAGTAAAATTTAATAACTATGCTAATGGATTTTGCTTTACATCTTCAATATAGATGGCACAAAGTTATACCAAGTTTACCAACATATTATGATTCCAAGTACTTATGATTATGCCTATGATTCAGCTCGTCTAATCGTAAACTGATTGATTGACGGTTTCGTTGTATTAAACAAATTCTCTTACCCGAATTCTTGAATCGTTTGACTGATAGAATTAATTAGTGTAACACATTATATTTTTCACATCGTTAGCCAATCTAAATTTCATTTTCTGATCAATCAAACTTTTATTTTACAAGTAGTAAAATTGTAAATGTTTTTTTTTATGCTGGATAGGCAAGTACCACTATCTCACCTGTTAGAAAGTGACGATGCGGCCGAAGATGCGACATGCTTGCCTAGAAGGTACCTAATCACTCTAAGACTTGATATCCAGATTGTACCGTTCAAGGAACAAAGACGCAGCAATGAGTTGCACTCCTTCGCTGTACGGATGATAAACTTAGAAGCGAAACGCTTCGAGCGAACTGGAGATATGTCAACCATAAATGGATGACGCTTGACAGTTTGTCTTGTTGTTTGATAAAAAGGGCATTACAATAAGAAAGAATTATGATAATTTCTAACAGTCAAACAAAACTAAATAGACGATTGATTTGAATGCAGATCTGTCCAAATCACAAGCAGGTGAGCCGCTGTGCACAATCTACCAAGTTTTTAAGTTTGCTTCTTTGGCCTTAAACCTCAAAACAAGACAACTTACCTATATATAGTCTGATCTTAATATACTTCTGACGACCCAGTTGGCGCAGTGGACAGGTGTCCGCCCTCTGCGCCGTGGGTCCTGGGTTCGATTCCCGGCAGGAGCACAAATTCCTTCCCAAGGGATATTTGTGCTTCTTGTTCTGGGTGTAATGTGTGATGTGAATGTTTCTGGCACCTATGATACAAGTCTTTGAACTTAGTGTGGGGATGAGTGTGAATGCGTTCGTTTGGTTTGTTGCAGTAGCCATAATAGAATAGATCGATGTCAGACTTTTAAATGCCCTTTTTTATTGACAGCGTCCGAACAGAGTTCGGACAAAATGGAGCCAACTCCGTGCTTCGAGTGGCCCGAGTTCGCGGCGACGATGCCGGCAGATACACTTGCACAGTCGCCCGATCGCCGCCGCCTTCGCCGCCGCCTGCGCATGTCATACTGCACGTTATCAAAGGTAGCGAAAACAACTCTAACACGTCAATATACTAAAGAATCAAAATACCTGTATGCGTAAAAAGTGAGCTTACTTCTTTCATTTTAGATTTTCGTTACTCAGACCTATGCTACCATTATATAAGATCTTAAATACAGCTTTATTATTGTGAGCACTTGAGTTACCTATAAGCTCGATGTCTTATCTCTCTGCATACATATATTATTGTAATACTTATGTTTTGGTTTAGGCTTGATCGATTTTGATAAAATTTATATGGAACAAAGTCTGAATTATAATCTAACAAACAAAAAAAAACATCAAAATCGATTCATAATTGACGAAGACATCGAGAAACATACTTGCAAAAAAAATACGTACGAATTGAGAACCTCCTTTTATGAAGTCAGTAAAAAAATGTTAATTGAAGTTTTTTTATGTTACATTTTAATATGAATGTAGAGGCAGTTCTGTATTACATTAATCAATTAAATTCACCAATGTGTTTCATTATATTTTGTTGAAACAAACAAGATTGTTTTTCAATGGTAACCAGGGTCTGATGATGGAGCTGGAAGATGGTCATTGGAACTCTGTAATGAAACGACGCAATTTCATCGAGTTTCGGCTCGTTTTATTCGTCTTGACAAGTTCTCTGGTTATACTTTTAGTCCTTTTTATTTACAGCTTTTTATACATATAGTTTACTTTACTTCTTTGTTCTTCAGGTGAGAGTCTGGCAGAGCTGCACCAAGGCGGGTCTCCATCCAAATCAACGCACACGTTGGCACTGACGCTAAGCGTCATTTTACACACATACCTTATATTGTACTATACTATTATTAACTTTTAAATAAATTGTTCATATTATTTTGGAGGTTTGATTGTTCCCCTTTACTTTGAAGTTTAATAATCTACAATTTATCTACCTTGACCTTGCTTGATCAACAATTTACGGTATTGCATTGTAATGGCTGCTATACTAGTGACACACTTGGTTCGAACGTATCAGGCGTGCGCGGACGCGGGCGCGGGCATCGCTATACGGGAGGCGATGGCGCTCGCGCTCCCGCATATCAACCGCCAGGTTGTCCACTGTGTGGTAGCCATAACGTCTATAGGAAATTTGTTGTACTTGTCTATGAAAAAGTATCAGATATTTCTGAAAAGACATGAAAGAATTTGGCTGCCTATTGTCGTCCATATTGTATTTTCCAAAACGTTTGTCTGCATAAAACTCTTTTTTTTGATAGTACACATTACCACAAACATAAACGAAGATAAACATTTCTTGAACTTCCTGAGATATAAGTATCAACATTACGCACAATTTACGTCAGATAGTGCGAGGCCAATGTTATAAAAAAAAACAGCTAGGCTCCTTTAAAATGTTTTTTACACTTTAATATTTGACTAGGGACTGACGGAGGCAAAGCTACGCAGCACAGCAAGTACATCATAAATTACTCAAATAAGTATGAAATGGCTTTCATTTCAGGGCTGCCTATAGCCACCGTTATGACATTATAACTCAAGACATTATGAGGGGGTCTACAACCTATTATATGTCACAAAGTTCCTTCTTTATGCGTACTTATAACTTTGCATCTAGCTACACAAACAAACAAGTCAGCACATTGCTGGATATTTTTCTAGCTAGATATTGATAGCGATTCGAGTAGTGTAGGGGTTTTGGCTCAAAACCATACAAAAAAACCAAAATTATTCGGTATTCTGTTGCTGATATTTTCTAGAGAATTCTCAAGAATTACACGAGTTATTTCACCATCGGTAAGACATAGTTTTAAACGTCAACTTCTCCATGCCCTTTTCACCATCTAACGGTAAGACATGCATTTATGGTTGACAATTCTTATTCGTTCGAAGCGTTTTTTTTAATGATAGGTAAGCATTTGGCAAGCGTTCTATATTCCCCGATCGGCATAATCTGGGAGTCTTGAAGTCTAGACTAAATAGGTATATCTGTAAGCATGTTACATGTTCACCCGAATTTCCATCAGGTGAGATTGTGTTCAAATGCTTGCCTATAAGAAATTAAAAAAAAATAAAAAATTTAATAAAGAATTGAACTGCCCGTAGCTTAATTGGGTGTGCGTTCGCATTCTAAGCATAAGGGGTATCGGGTTCGATTCCCGGCACAAGTTTTCTCCCCGTGGAAAACTTGTGTTTTTGGTTCTGGTTGTGATTGTGTATGTGATATGAATGTTTCCGGCATCCACGATACAAGTCATCAAACTAAGTGTGAGGCTGTGCGTGAAAGCGTAAATAAAACAGAAGGCAACAGCTGTAAAAACAGCGGTACTAAATTAAAGTAGGACATACATCTGGTCCTTTATTTTCTAGTGACGGGTATAGTTACATTATGCCTGCTGCGGTCCAAAGGTTTAAACATTATGCATAACTTTATCTCTATGTCTGTTTAACTTTGTCATACAAATGTATGATGTAAAGTAGTAAATGTACATTGTACAATAAAGTTGCGTTATTATTACCTTTCGACGGACAGGAATGTCCTCGGACTGATGTGGTTCCAGCATGTCCTCGGACTAATGTGGTTCCAGCTTTATATGCTCATCATTTCAACTTGTGTTCATAATAAATTTTGCGTAGAATAGCTGCACTGATCAACGAATGTTACAATGTTACTTGCTTCATAAACACAAATTGATGTTTGGGTTTATTTAACTAAAATATTAATAACATTGTTATGTCCCACTTATATTTAAGGACGAAAGTTTGTGAGTGTGTTTGTAAGTTTGTTACTTCTTCACGTTCAAACGGCTGGTCCCATTTTTATGAAATTTGGTATGGAGGTATCTGACACCCTGGATTAACACACAGGCTACTTTTTTCCGGAATTCCTGCAGGTCCGGGACTAACGCTGGTAAGGTCTCTTAGGCGCCATACATTTTATCTTCACAGCGCCCGGGCCACGTGCCTCAGGCGCTTTATATATCAAGTCCCTAAATCAAGGAAAGCAAATGAGAATCGGTTAAACAAATGAAAAATGAGATTATCAAATTTACGTTAGGGGAAATAAATAACTATGTCAGAAACAAATCGTGGTATAACAACTTGACATTTAATTGACGCTGTCTGGGCAACTTTGATCTTGTTGAATCGTTCATGACCCTCATCAGAATGGTCTAACATATTTTCCACCCAAAGCGGACATTTAGTGCGCCCACCTTGACTCACCATTTTGTGTTTTCTGATTACCTAATGGTGAGTCAAGGTTAGCTAACTAATAATTACATACCACCTACAGGAACACCCATTAATTTGGGCATAAAAGTCAACTTCTTTAGATAGATATAACACTAACAAGAGCATAATTTTCCTTCCCAAGGAGCTTTGTGCTTCTGTTTCTGGATTTGATATGCAGTGGATTCTCGATATTTTTGGTTGTATCATTGAAAATGAAAAAAATTAAAAAATCGTTTATTTTAGGATAAAAACAAGGTTGTACAGACAAAAATTTTGGTAAAACGATGACACCTGCAGTAGTGTAAAACTGTGTCGCAGCTGCCAACGCCCTCCTCCGAAAAATGTTGATACAATATTCACAATTTCAAAACAATTATACTGTTTCAGACAAAAATAAATAATTTAAGTTACGAATCTATCTACAAAAGAACTGTACATAATATCAATCTTAATTAGGTTACATAGCTAAAACTGATTTTTTTTAACTGTATATATGTGTGTGTGTGTGTGTGTGCGTGTGTGTGTGTGTGAGTGTCTGTGTGTGCATGTGTGTTTATTTAGTAATTGTTATAAGATTTAGATTTTTTTTTTTTTTTTTCATAGCCATAGTAACTACGGGCCAATAATAATAACTACTAGATTTAGATAGATTAATATAAAATCAAATATACAATATCAAAACAAATTTGACAGGGCAGTGCTAATTCTGAACAGTATTTCATAAATAAGATTTGAACCTCTTTTCTTAAACCACAGTAATTGAACACTCAAAGTCTCAAAAACCTTACAAAAATTACTTCTTTTCATTGATTTTTCACTTAAAATAATGGTCTAGTTTGTAGATAAACATGTACTAGGGGCCTAATGATATCAACAAATGAACAATTAACACATAAGCTTAAGAAACTGTTTCACTCGCCTTAGCTCCTCCGCCATACAAAATCCAAAATCTCAAGCACGCGTGTTTTCGATCTACCTTTTGGAACGCAATTGATAGTTAAATAACAACTTTCTTAGTTTAAAATGGTTATAAGTGCAGTAGTGTAGGATACACTACTGCAGATTAAAAAAACATTAACTAATGTGGGTACACCACTCAATTCTTATAATTGAATAATATGTGCATTTTGTTCATCTACTGGGGTGTGTTCATCTTTTGGTTCCGTCACCCTATCAAATAATTGTTTCCATCTACGAAATTGAACCATAAATCTACAAAATTGAAACAGTTCCATAGAAACTGAAATGTTATAAAGTGTCTCAAATCAGCAGATCGTAAAATATACTCCTATTCCCATAAGCCAATGTTATTATAATCCGACAAAGTTTAAATGATATTAACTTCAACGAGCATTTGAGGAATATGCATGAGTTACGATAACCCATATTCAAATTCCGTACCGTCATTAATCTACCAAACTATAGAGAAAATTTGGTAAATTTCATAGTAGAATGACGTTAGAATAACAGACGGATTCCCAGATTAACATATTTATGAGGGTGGGTTACCGATCGGCAGGAGTTGCCGCAATTGTATCTCGTATTATAGGGTTTCCATAAATTAACATTCGATTGTCGATGTCTTAGTCTACAAAACGTTGGGGCGTATTACCCAAGGTCTAATAGAATGTCTTACTACAAACGGTAGGTACCAAAGACTAAAAACCAGGGCTATATGATCTGTTGTAGGTACAGATATTAATTAATTGAACTTAAAAATGTGATGTTGATCTGACAAAGACTCTATCGTGATATTTGTTTATCGACTGACTATATCTTAATATGTATTTATACATGTATAATTCTTATGTACGTTTGTATGTGACTTAAATCCTCCTAAACGGTTGGAACGATTTTAAATTAATTTAAGCTGGAATTAGCATACCGATTAGGCTTAAGCTCAACGTTGGGTAGGGGTGTCACTTCTACTTAGTTATTCGGATTCTGTGCACACTTTCTGACATAATCAATAAATTAGCTTGTCACTAATGCAGGGGTTGCTTCAAATTACGAGTCAAAAATGTGTTGAGTGTCAAGTATTTCTACGTATTTTAAATCAAGACAAATTAAGTAAATAACTCCACTGTAATTATTCAATTATAGAATAAATATATAACAATAATTATGTATTAAAACTCATAAATAGTCTTTCCAAGTATCTGTCTAATTTTTAGATGTCGATATTTTGCATGTACCCAACCCTTAACTCCTAAAACAGTGCCACATCTTAAATGTACTCTCTATGACGTTACGATGGTCTTTGGAATGTCAACTTCACTTCTATCCCATAGTTTTACTACAGAGTTTGGCTCGAATATTTTCAATATTAAGTTTAACGTCAGTCTTCTCAACCCTAGATACAATGAAATCATAAGAGCTCTTATCACATAAGGGCACAGCAGTAGCAGTTTAAGCGGCAGTTGGCAGACCAGTGACCATATAATACTGGCATTAACTAATATAGCGGTTGGATGCCAAATAGGGTTTATTATACGGGTAATGTTAGATATAAATAAGCGGAGGAGCTATTCTGATGGATGCTATGCTGGTTGTGTCTGCGATAGTGCGATAGTTTTATGCTGTTGTGGAGACAACTTTCTAATATTTTCATCAGTTTCTGAGTTTAGAATATTATTTAACTTCGCAGCGTGTTAGCGTTATATAATCGAATTAGAATTTCATACTTATACACACCACGCTATAATGACATAATTAAAACGCAAGCAGCGCTTAAAAAAACCGACTTCATCGCTTATATTTTGGTTTTGGCTTGATCGATGTCGATAAAATGTATATGGGACCAACTATGAAGTATACTATACCAAACAAAAAAAAACATCAAAATCGTTTCATAATTGGCAGAGATATCGCGTAACATACATACAAATAATTAAACGCAAGCAAAGCTTTAAAAACACCGACTTCACCGCTTTATCTTCGGAACTTTGATCAGATTAGATGTACTAAACAACAAATGATTGGATCTTGATTCAATTTAAATGAGACCAATAGGAAAGCAAACTTTTTTCAAACAAGAAAAGAAATTCGAAATCAGTTCACGTGGAACGAAGGTATGAGGTAACACAAACAAAAAAAATACAGTCGACTTGAGGGGTTGTTCCCAAAGTACTCCATTCTTTTGTTCTCAAAAGATAAAACTCCCATACATTAATTCTCAAACTACTACAGAGAATTAGATATTACAAAAAAATATTGCATTTAAGTTGCATCCTACCCCTTAGGTAGTGGAAATTATTCTCAAAGTACTCCAGTGATTGTTACTCCTTTTTTGTGAAGTCGGTAGAAAAAAAGTAGAATATATCAAAATCCTACTATCCTACTAATATTATAAATCCGAAAGTTTGTGTGTAAGTGTGTAAGTATGTTTGTTCCCTCTTCACGCCTTAACGGCTGAACGGATTTGGATGAAATTTGGAACGTGCATAGATTATACCTAGGATTAACACATAGGCTACTTTTTAGCTTGATAATAGCGGGCGAAGCCGCGGGGCACGGCTAGTTATAAATATATCGTTTGTAGTGGATCCAGCGACGCAGTGTTTTGATCCTCGTCAAAATAATCATTGTTGATTAGTTCTTCTCATTGTTTGAAAGCTTCTTCGTGATTCTAAATTTCTTCTTAATCTGATATTTTTTTCCTAGAAGATAAGAAAAAAGTTAGAAGAAAATTATTTTACTTTTTTAAATACTACCTAAAAAGATATTATTTGAAGTAATAAGCTTACATGTAACTCGAATATATAAAAAGAACGTCGCCGCGTAGAAAGTAACCACCAGCTAGTGAAAGCTCTAAAAAGTTTTTAAACTTGTACTTTGGACGCGAAAGTATTCTCCCGTGATCACCTGAGTCCCCTAGTCCACATTAAAACCTCATTGTACCTACTAGGAAACTCGATGTACTAGGCAAGCAGAGCACAACGGAGCTAATTTAACTTTTGTTTGCGATGTGGCTTTGAACGCGTTTATAAAGAGAATTCAATTAAGTAGACGACAGACATGCGATCAAACTCGGATTAAGTGTGTGGGAAGTTTCCGAGGGTGAAGTCCTTTATTTTGAAAGTATTTGTTGTTGGCATCGATCTACTGAAAAGTACAGATATCAATCGTCATTAGACTACCTTTAAAACAATGTACTGGTGTATGTACATACTGATTTGTCATTAAATTATAAAAAAAATTGGTTGTCTGTAAAGTCGGTTTACGGACGATAGTTTTACGTGATAACGTCATAAGACGAACGCTTAGACCGATCGTGCCTTTCAATCGCTTGTTCCGCGCTGTTACTTGCACGCTCAGGCTCAGGCGGAACGTGACACTTTTTCGTGCGTGCAGCCGGTGTTCATCGATTTATAAGACGTTATCACGTCAATAGATTAAAAATGTATTTGTTATTATTCCATCTTCGAATATATGAACGATAATGAAAATTGACATCTTTACATACATTATATTATTATTATTAGTCATTTTATTACTATTGTTACAATTTGCTAATGTATATTTTTACTTTGACATGATTTTAATTATAATATTTTAATAATTTTAATCGTGTGACACTTATTTTAAAACATTTGTCAATTAATAATATGTAGATTCGACGATCATTGTCCCGATAGTCCTCTTGGCGAATGGGCTAATAGCGAAAAGCCTCGATCAACACCTCAAGAGGCTTTCGGTAAATGGTTGGATCAAGAGTCAGATTCAGAACGCAGTCCTCCTGGACACGGCACGCATTGTCAGGAGGTTCCTCACTATGAGCACTGACCTACCGGTAGCCTGGGCCCTGCCTTGCTACTGGTGGCATACTAGGTTTAGCTTTGTTTTTTACAGTCTTTATTTTGTAGTATTGTATACTAGCCTTGTCCCGCGGCTTTGCCCGCTATTATCAAGTTAAAAAAGCCTATGTGTCAGTCCTAGGTTTAAGCTATTTGGAATGTAAATAGCCGTTAAACCGTGAAGAGGGCACAAACATACTTACATATAAACTTTCGGACTTACAATATTAGAAGGATTTATTACTTTTATAAAATATTGTTAAATAGAAACTTCCACCTATGAAAACATAATAAATAAAAGTAATAATAATAACTTTGCTCAAAACAATATGAGAAGACACTAAAATTAGTATGTACATTAAGGGTAATAAATTTACCTATTAGTATTATGTTTTGACTTCGCATCTCACATTGAATTGTATACCTTGATAAATCAAATAATGTAATATATCTATCATACATTCGACCTATAATAATAATGTATAATACCTATGTATAGTACCTATAATAATACTTGGACATATTATGTACTGTACAACCGTAACTGTTCTAATTATTTTTGTGACTTTCAATGGTAATGCCACCACAATAACGCCAAATATATAATATAATTTGTTGAATTGTACTTACTTGCCTATATTATTCATATTAACATTTGACCAAATTCACATGCCGAGTAACGGCAAATGAGAACTCAACATATAAATATTAAGATCAGTGTAAAACCCTATTTAGTGAATAAATTTCATTTCATTTCAAAATTGCACAAAGCTTGCAATAATAGTGTTTGGTACCTAAGATCCCTGAATCCCACAGGCATTGCCTCCCTGAATTGCAATGCTAATATCTAAATTAATTTCATTAAGCATTCTTTGCTTTGAAAAGGACTTCAAAAAACCATAGCATTCCTATTTATTTACCATATTTTAAGACTAACATAGTGGTAGGCTTACCATTGTATATGAAAGACTATATTATCAAGGTTATATAATCTTTGTATACGAAGTACCCAATTCTGTCCTTCACCATGAATTAACAGCATCACACAAGATAAGCAAGAGTTCGCAGTGATGGATCCCAACGAATAAGGAAGATTTATGGTAAGACGTGACGTGTCCGTGTCAGATCCAACAAGGGAATATTAGCCATCGCTTTTCCGCCTGGAGGCTGTGTTTATTTACTTGTCTAAAGTAATGAAGAAGGATACAAACAATCGCATTCACACTCACAGTGCTTCACACACTAAGTTAAAAACTAGTATCGTGAGTGCCGTAGGTATATAAAAATATAGATTGTACACACAATTACACCCAGGAGCACAAACATCTCTTAGGAAATGTGCTCCTGCCGAGAATCGAACCCTTGTCCCGGGGCGTAGAAACAAAGACTTGTCCACGAAGCAATTCACGTTATTTCAGCTTGATGACAATTCTTCAAAAAAAGTGTTAACCCTTCGAGGTAATTTTTTTTTTCTTTTAATTTACTTCGGAGTAACTTTGCAATCTTGTGCATTTATCCAGTTTCAAGTAATAAAATAAATCAGGTTTATTTCCTTCACAAGTCACAGTCACAAGTCAAATAAAAGAGTCCAGTCATGCCGTAATAAAGTACTAGAACTTCTAGAGCGAAAATCAGGTTTTTCAACTTTGTATGAATAGCCTACACTGCACTTTCACTAACTTTAAAAAAATGTTTATCAAACCACCATTACAACTATTAACACTCGTAGAAGTTTTGGAAAATATTACAAAATTAACAAAGCTATTTTTCCACTTTCGCGGCAAAAATCTACTAATATCTTTCGCCAGTTACTATAACGGCAAAAGTAAGTAACTACATAAAATAACATAAACATAAATATAAACTCTTTCAAACTCACAGCCCCACACTAAGTTCGATGACTTGTGTCGTGGGTGCCGGAAACAATCACATCACACACAATCACAACCAAAACAAGAAACACATATTTTCCTTGGGAAGAAAACTTGAATCAACCAACGAGCAGTTCACACGCTCACAGCTGTGAACATTTGCGTATAACTATTATAGAAAAGCTCGGATCTTTCTTACCCCGGATCCAGCACGGTCGTGCATAAATAAACCATACGTCACCCCTTGATTAAAACTAACGACTCCAGTTAAACAGTGGGTTTATGTGGAATAACGTAACTTCTGGATTCTAGACACATTTTCAGTTTCGGGTGGCAATAAAACTTTGTCAGTTGACGGTATTGAGGTAACTACGACTGTTCTGCCTGTTTTGCCTGGGAGTAACTTTGGAAAGTTTTGATATCAGTAGGTCTAACCTGTTTTGCGGTTCATTTGAAATAGGTGGATTATTTTAAAATTGAGTATCTTCATGGCATGCTTGTACTGTTTAATCAACTCAATTAAACTCATTTATTTTAATTAGATACATTTAATATACACTTGAAAGTCATTTAAAAACATCAATTAATAAAATCACAATAAATCAAATGTTTGATAATATATAAAGTAGGCAACAGCTCAAATCTTCTAGTTGAGTGAATTTTTTGATCAAGCGCATCGAGTTCTCTAAGTTGACTTTGGTGATTCAGTACTTTGTCCGTCCGTCCGTCTGTCAGAGACATATATCCTAACCATACAAGTGAATGACTAGAAATTCTCAGAGAATATGCAATGCTATAGCACAAAGCCAGACATGACAATTAAAATGACGTACTTAAATGAAAATATTTAGGGGGCCTCATACAGAAGTGAGGAGCAAATATTTTTTATATACCTTTGTGGGGTATCGTTGAAAAGATCTCTGCAAGTAGAGCACAAAACCGGTTTAAAAAAAACTGTGTTGGAAAACAACAATTTGGTAGTTACTGTTTTAGACCTATTTTGTCCCGGGTCTATCTCACAGCTTCACATTTAAAACTGAAACTTACGTATAATATCCGTTATATCATGCACTTGAAAAACAAATACAGAAATGAAACAATTGTTACAAAGAAAATTATTTAGAAACAATTAACCTCAAAAGATTTCTCTATCCGGCAAAATGTAAGCGCGAGATCTCAGTTCGGCGCAAACAAGTTTTATCTGTTTATAAATTGGCCTCTTTAAACTCTACCCGGGCGAATGCCACGACCGACAGGTCATAACAAATGAAATAGATTACATCACTGACATCTGTCTTATCAGTTACGCTTATGACAATGTGGACTGTGTTTGAGTTTTGCCGCGAAAGTGAAAAAATGGCGTTGTTGATTTTGTATAATCTTCCAAAACCTGTGATTCTTCGAGTGTAAATGTGTAATAATGGTGGATTACCAACCGTTAATACTTAGTAAACGTACATAAGTGTAGGCAAATGATACTAAGTTGAAAAACGCGATTTTCGCTTTCGCTACAATTATCCTGTTTCAAGTTCTAGTAAAGTTTCTACCACTTTACTAGGGCATGACTTGACTATGACTGGACCTTGACTTTTTTAATTGACTTTGACTGTGACTTGTACTTTTAATATGAAATACACTTGAAATATATTATAACTTAACACTGGCTTAATGCGCAAGATTGCGAAGCCAAAATTAAGGGGAAAAAAATGTGGACTGTGGTAGTGGAAATACTAGATGGCGCTAGTATGCAAGTTAGCTCGCGGTGGCGTTTCGTTCCAACGAGCCTAGTACATTGTAATAATAGATATGTTTTTACATATTATTACAAAATATTTTTATTTATGTAAGGTCTACTACTAATATCAGATAGTGTGACTTGGAATTTGTTTAAATTAAGAGTAAAACTCTCAGTAAAACTGATTTAGTATTACTACTAATTTAAAACTATTTTATTAATGTCGATTGGCAATCATTTGATCACTATCTCATCTGATGGAAAGTGATGATGCGGCCGAAGATAATGCGTTATTATCTAGAAGATGCCTGTTGTATATTTTTTTAATTATTGTATTTTTCGATTACAACATTTTGTCCAATATTAGGGCCCATACTTTCGTGCCTTAGAATAGCTAAAATAATAATTGATATTAGAGCGTAGCGAGATCTCCGAGTTGATTAGGGGGGTTCTGCGCTATGTATGTCCGTCCGTCTATCCGTTTGTCTTGTCAGAGGTATTCAGCGTCTAAGCCACACAAACAAATAACATTTTTTTTTGCTGGTTAGGCAAGCATTTGACCATTATCTTACCTGATGGAAAGTGACGATGCGGCCGAATGGGACAAGCTTGCCCAGAAGGTACCTATTCTCTCTAGACTTGAAGACACCCAAATTGTACCGTTTGCAAAACAATGGCATTAGAAATAAAAATTCTACTTAAAATAACACTATGCTCCTATCCTTTGTTACGCCATCTCAATGTTAATAATCACAGAAGTCTCTCTAGTTCCTACATCAGTTTCAGGTTCTGGAAATCCTTCTGGTAATATACCTAATTAACGAGCTAGGCTTAGGTACCTCATAGTCTTCACTTTCCGTATACGAAGCAGTACCTAAGTAAAAGACATCTATTGAATATTAGTTACACTAAACTTCCACCAATGCGTGCGTTTTGCTTCCACATTCCTAATGCGAACCGCTAAGGAATAGAAACTAAATCTGTATTTCCTGATAAATACAATATGGGAGTGAGAACTCCCAGTCACGAGTGAATATACATCTTCTATATTATTATAGGCAAACGTACTCCATCGCAATGTCGCTTACCATTAGGTGAGAAAGTGGTCAAACGTTTGCCTATATTGGATGAGAAAGAATCTACATTATTGTTATTTTATTTATTTATTTTTCTATAAGACCACCAATATAGTGTATATAAAAACATTCACAACAGTATTTTCTTAAAATTTACAAACCAAATGTCAATATATTTAAATGTGGAGACAAACATGCATTTAAATTTAAGTTTGAGCGAATAACTTATTAGACTGTAATATTATATAGGTGGTAAGTAAAAATAATAATATACAATGGACCAAATGAAAAATAACCCATAAATATGTCAGCGTTTAAAAAAATATTTATTCTAATATTTAAAATGTTAAAGTTACAAATTACATGTAAAAGTTTGTGTGTAAGCCTATAATTGTGTATGTTTGTTTTCTCTTCACGCCATATAGGGTAAAAAGATTTACATGTAATTTGTAATGCACGAAGCTTATACCCATATAGGGTTTTTTTTTAACTTAATTAACACTGGCAAAGCCGCGGGACATAATAATATCAGTCAACATTAGAGCTCTTGTATCAGTTGGTTAGGTAAACAAATAATAAAACATATATTCTTCTCTTTCTTACTTTGAACAAACGCTTAAATAATAGTAATAATATAAAAGACGAAATTATATGGGTTTTATCTTTACATTTTTCCATCAATTAAAAACTTAAAACGCAAGCATGCTTAAAAAGCCGACTTCACCGCATTGTGTGCGGAACCCTTGATCAGATCTCGTCAATGTTTATATGAGATAAACTTAAACCAAATCCTTTCAATTAAAAAAGGAATCATCAAAATCGGTCCTCCTAGTAAAAGTTCATTTTTTATTCTAGATAGGTAAGCATTTGGCCACTATCTCAACTGATGGATAATGATGTTGCGGCTGAAGATGTAGCATGCTTACCTAGAAGATACCTATTCACTCTAGACTTGAAGACTCCCAGATTATACTGTTCAGGGAACTAATACGCGGGCAGCGAGTTCCACTCCTTCGCTGTAGGGTTGATAAATGAAGAAGCAAAACGCTTCGAGCGGACATGAGGTATGTCAACCATAAATGGATGATGTAGGTCAGTTCTTCTTGTGGTCCGATTGTAGAGAGGGCATGGGGAAATCAACTGATGTAATTCGAGTGCACACTCTCCGAAATGTAAGCGATAGAACACCGATAGGCTAGCACTTTACGTTGATGACTAAGGCTCTGTAACTTGGGCTCAACTATCTTGCCATCACCAATGAGTCGTTTTGCTCGCCGATCAATGGAGTCAAGAGAATTGAGAACCGCATCCTTTTTTGAAGTCGGTTAAAAACAACGACGCTGCGAAGCACTTAGTTTGAATGGAGTTTGGAAACTGACCATCACTCTTCTTCTGCTTAGCGTTTGTCCCGGCTTGTGTCAGGGTCCGCTTTCTGACTAAGTTTTCTCCACTTCGCACGGTTGTTAGCATCCTCGGTATTTAGACCGATGGCTCTCATGTCATCTTTCACAACGTCAAGCCATGGTCGTTTGGGCCGGCCCTTGGGTCTAGCGCCTGACACCACAAGGTCTAAGCATTGCCTACCACATACTCCACCGGCTTTCTTAAAAAACTTAGTTTGTATGGAGTTTGGTAACTGACCACCACTGACACTTAGATACTGTTGGGTATTCTAACATTCAATACAAGTTTAACAACTCTTAATGACATGAACAAATATTTGCTTGAAATTAAAAGGGCCTAACGTTAGACTTAATTACTAGGACTTCTTGGGAATGTCTATTAGACGGACAAGAATGCTCTTTACATTATCAGTTACAGATGTTTATTTTAATTTGTTTTTATGTCTTGAGTTTACAAGAAAAAATTACAAACTTGAAATTGACATGTCATTTTCAACCGACTTCAAAAAAGGAGGTTCTTAATTCGACTGTTTTTTTTTGTATGTATGTTACGCGATATCTCCGCCAACTATGAATCGATTCTGATATTTTATTTTTATTATACTTCAGAGGTGGTCCCATATAAATCCTGAAGTAGAATCCACCAAATAAAAAAAATATTCAAAATCGATTCATAATTGGCGGAGTTATCGCGTAACATACATACAAAAAAGTAAACACACAGTTAAATTGAGAACCTTCTTTTTTTAAGTCGGATGAAAACTTCTGCGAGCAGCGGCTAATCTGAGGGTAACAGGTCCCTTAACAACCTTTTTCTGGTATTTCCAAATACCTACTTATTACAGATTAAATTCTTGAAATAGGGAGGTACGTTTTGACGAAGAAAGGTGTAGTAAGGTGTATAGGGTCGAGAGGTTGAATACAGCCAAACAAGTCAAAGGTTCACTAAGTAGGTATTTCAATTATTTTCAACAGGAATGTTCGTTTTTCGGTAGACTTTGATCTGTCCGATTAATACAAATCCGCGTTTAATTTTACCTGAAATCAAAAAGGCAATTACGCTTTCACGGACTAATTTGAATACTTGTACCAATATTTCACAGTCGATGTCAAGTATAGTCATCGTTAAGTCATGCCCTAGTAAAGTAATAGCAACTTTACTAGAACTCCTATTAGAGTTTAGGAGCAAAAATGAAAGTCACGCTTTTCAACTTTGAATAATTTACCTACGCTCATGCATGTTCACGAACTATTAACAGTTAACAATCCACCATTATTATTATTATTTTTTACTTACAGTTATGCAATATTATTTTAAGACTAAAAATTTTTTTTAAATATCGGGCCGTACAATATTGCCTTACCCTATTAGGATCACGTCATCTCTTATAAATTGTAACCCATTCTTATAAACATCATGAATGCAATAAATTATTGAGTATATTTCATCTCTTCATGATTTAATTTTTATGGGACAAACTAGACAATACCTCTTCAAAGACTAAAAAATAAACGAATTATTCGAAAGCATTTAACTTGCGCAGGAGATATGTAAGGAAAAATGCAGCTGTTTAGGAGCAGATCTTCCTTTTTGGAAGCCTGATAAAAAATAAAAATGTAGTAACACATTTTTTTTATCTTACTTTTTTACTGAATATTTATCAACGATAGAGACATGTCGAGAAAGATCGTTTCCGAAAACATTTCTACATTTTACATCTAAGCAGTCTGTCTCGGGATAAGTAAACAAAACTTCGGTTTCGGGGAATTTTCAATAAGACATTATAATAAATAAATGATTGGGTGTCGAAACACTCACCACTTTTCTCGAGCACTCAGAGGATTAGATAATGGGATCAAAAGTAAAGTATATTAACATAAAGCCACCTCAGGGAGATTTCGGATATTTAATTAGCTCTCAGCGTAGGAATCGGGATTATGAGGCTAATTGGTCTAAATCTATAATTGGAGTATCTAGTATACACTAAGTTCAAACTTGCAATGTGGATACTGAACGCCTAGACACTTATGACATACTATGTTCGTGTGGTATGCGAACAAAATAATGTATACGTTGCATAGTTTGTGGATTGAGCTACTGCCATAGTCTGCAATAAGCGCGGGTCACTTTGCGAATGGGACGATTTGAGAATGGGACAGTCTGCGACTGGGACTGTTTGAGAATAGGGTTCTACGACGAATTGAGAATGTGAAATTTTGCGAATGAAATGTTTTGACACTGAGTGACCAATTGTAAATGGGACGATCTGCGAGTAAACCAAAACAGGCAGCTGTTTTCCAAAGCATCTGAGGTATTTTCAAAATTTTAATTATACCTGTTGTAAAGTAAGAATTAAATAATAAAGGTGTCAGAATTGACATACCTCTTACATGATCATTAAAAAAAATAGATAAAAAATTCTATGAATTCATCACGGGCCACAGAAACTTATACTAGAGTTTCTATAGAATTCCTCCTTCTATAGAATAGCTCTGCACTAAATTGTATACCCATCTAATACCTACTCGTAGATAGCTTTGCCATTTCTCGCAACTTCTATGGGCTCTACTAGCGTTTCCACTTGCAAAACTAATGTAAAATTCATGCTCTACTATAGATGCAGTGCAGACTTAGACATTGTCTGTAGAAGTATCTATCTCTATATAAGAACTAGCTGTTCCTGGAATTCGTTAGCCAAGTAAAGAAAACAATCATTTTACCTCTCCTACGTTTGGTGGCCTAGTACTTTAATACCATACGAAAAACTTATTGACTAAAGTATAACCTCCTTTATGTTTATGTTTGCCTACTACTTTAACAAATAACAAAACGAGAGGCATATTCCTGTCATGAGATTAGAATTATTATTTTTGCATAAATTTTGCATATATTTTATAACAGAATTAATATTTATCCTTCATGAACCTAAACCTACTAATATTATAAATCCGAAAGTTTGTGTGTATGTTTGTTCCCTCTTCACGCTTTAACGGGTGAACGGATTAGGTTGAAATTTGGTACATAACTTATACCTAGGATTAACACATGGCTACTTCTTAACTTGATAATAGCGGGCGAAGCCGCAGGGCACGGCTAGTACTCTATATGGAAATCCCCTGTACTGATTTGTACCAAATAAAGCTAAGATCACTCTCGATCAAGTCATCTTTTAAACCAAAAAAACTTAATAACATAAACATATACGCTTTCACACTCACAACCCCCACACTAAATTCGATGGCTTGTGTTGTGGGTGCCGGAAACATTCACATCACACACTCAATCACAACCAGAACTGAAAACACAGATTTTCTTTGGGGAGAAAACTTGTATTCCCGCTGGGAATCGAACCCGATACCCCTGATTAGAAGGCGAACGCTCACCCAACTAAGCCACGATGCTACAGACAGACACACAAATACAAAGTACAAACTTATAACCCCCCATTTTTTCGTTGTGTGAAAATATTATAAACAAACTAGCCGTGCCCCGCGGCTTCGCCCGCTATTATCAAGTTGAAAAGTGGCCTATGTGTTAATCCTTGGTGCTAAGCTATGTAAATTCAAAATTTCACGTACATTTATAATATTAGTAGGATGTATGATAACTGGCTTTCGTGTGTCGTCTGACAGGTGTCCGGATGTCTGGCTGTTTTCCTCTACAGGTCGCATTCCTCAACCATTTTTTGTAAAGTTATGTGAGCAGGTTCAATCATTATTTTATTGTATTTTCGTCGATTCAGTTTTTAGATTTTTTTCTAAATAACGGAGATAATGAAGTTAGAGAAAACGTAAATAATTGAAACGCAAGCAAAGCTTAAAAAAACCGACGTCACCGCTTATATTTTGGTTTTGGCTTATTTTATTTCGATAACATTTATATGGGACCACTTCTGAAGTATAATCTACCAAAAAAAATATCATCAAAATCAATTCATTATTGGCGGAATTATCGCGTAACATTCGTATAAAGAAAACATACAGTCGAATTGAGAACCTCCTTTTTTAAAGTCGGTTTAAAAAAGATGTTTCAGCCACTGCTAACATAATCATTAGAGAAGGTGACGATGTAATAAACCATCTAGACCTGGAAAGATTTGCTCTCAATCATAGCTGCCGGAACATCTTACACATAAAATATTTTATTATCTTTTCCGTTATCTCCTCCATTCCGCCCCTTCACCCCAACCCTTCCGTAATTATACTCCGTAACGAAACATCAGGGAAAAATGAAAAACTGTTTCTTTTCAACGGACTATTTGTTTCAGAATTTCAAAACAAAACTAATTTATTCCGTCTAGGTAAGCAATTATACTAGATACTGTGCTAGAGAAAACTCGGTCTACGATATACTCTACAGGGTTATTTATAAAATACTAGCCGTACCCCGTGGCTTCGCCTGCTATTATCAAGTTAAAAAGTAGCCTACGTGTTAATCCTAGGTATAATCTATGTACATTCCAAATTTCAGCCAAATCCGTTCAGCCGTTAAGCGTGAAGAGGGAAAAAACATACATACACACTAACACAAAAAAAATCGCATTTATAATACTAGTCGTGCCCCGCGGCTTCGCCCGCTATTATCAAGTTAAAAAGTAGCCTATGTATTAATTCTAGGTATAATCTATGAACATTCCAAATTTCATCCTAATCCGTACAGCCGTTAAAGCGTGAAGAGGGAACAAACATACTTACATACAAACTTTCGGATTTATTATATTAGCAGGATATTAGTAGGATTAGAAAGCTCTTATACCCTAATTTTAGTTGTAATCCTTAGCCCATTTAGCTCTACGACTTTCTTCTAAATTACATATTTTCCGTATTAATAAAAATGATGTATTAGTCTTTATGATAGTTATACAACTTGTGAAAAAATGCGAGTTTCCTGCCAGGTTCTTCTCGAGATGGCTGTAATTTTGCGAATCTGGCAGTAGTGTCATTAACTTTCATGAGTGCCTCTTTATTATTTATTATTATTGTTATAATTTTTATTTCAGACAAAGTCCATAACATTATTTCAAATTCATTACTAAACATTACATGACTAAAATTACATGACATTATTAAAAGAATAAAAAAAATACATAAACATATAAATTAAATTAATTACATAAAATGAATAAAAAAATAATATAAACAAAATAAAAACACATACATTATTATTATATTACCTTAAACTATACTTCGGCTTGGACCCAGAATGCTCAACATGCAATCTAGTCCTTCTTTAGATGATATTTAAACTATTTCGAATTTAAATTTTGATTTATAGTTGTTTAAAATACTCGTACACTGTCCAGAAAAGACGGTCGTCGCCACGCGTCCTAAGTTGCAAGTCAAAGCCAATTGACATTACATTATTATTAATACCTTCAACATTTGATAAATTATAAAACAGGATTTTCAATAGCCGTAACGGAAAGACGCTGAAAGTTTGGCTGCAATTTTGCGAATCTGGCAGTAGTGTCATTAACTTTCATGAGTGCCAGTTTAGATGATATTTAAACTATTTCGAATTTAAATTTTGATTTATAGTTGTTTAAAATACTCGTACACTGTCCCGAAAAGCCGGTCGTCGCCACGCGTCCTAAGTTGCAAGTCAAAGCCAATTGACATTGCATTATTAATACCTTCAACATTTGATAAATTATAATACAGGTTTTTCAATAGCCGTACCGAGAAAGACGCTGAAAGTTTGGCGGCAATTTTGTGAATCTGGCAAGTAAAAATATGATATTTACAATTAAACCAAGCCTTCAAATTCAATGACTCTTAAATCCAAAACTTTGTGCATGTGTATGTTACGTACTTAGGTACGTAGGATTTGTAAATAATCTCTAAATTGCGATAATTGACAATATTCCTAGTGACTTTCCTCTTACAAGTCAGAAACAGCTGTCACTCGCAATATCCACTTCATCGCAACTGAAATCTAAAAACTCTAATTAACCAATCAAAGCGCTTTTCAACCTGGGGCACTGTGTAATGAAGCTAGGTTCTGCCTTTGGCACTGGAGAGCCCTAGATGTCTAGCACTTGAGTTTGGTTCGACTTGTGCTATCAAACACGTTGGTTTATTTCTATTATTTTATGCTAGGTAGACATGCATTTGACCACCGTCTCGCCTGATGGAAAGTAAAGATGCGGCCGGTTTATTATTTTCTACCTGTCGTCCGATTAGTGAACACATATTGATGTCAATCTGATTTATATTCTAGTTTTTACCGACTTATCAAAAAAGGAGGAGGTACTCAAGTCGACTGTATTTTTTTTTTATGTGTGTTCCCTCATAATTTCTCTCCACGAGAGCCGATTTCGAAAAAATTTTTTAGTTTGATAGATTTTGCTTTCTAATTGGTCCCATCTGATCAGTAGTTCTTGAAATATCGTCAATAATGTCTATTTTGTGCCGAATAATGCGTACTTTGACGATGTTCTGGTTTACCCGACTTCAAAACTTACCTCAAAACTTCTTTCGTTGTGAGCCGATTTTGATGATTCTTATTTTTATTTGAAAGCTGGTGGATCAAGGTTCCGATGATAAAGCGGTGAAGTCGGTTTTTGTAAGCTTTGCTTGCGTTTAATTATTATCCTGTCAAATAATACAAGTTTATAAACAAAAACCTGACTATGGGACTTGATATACAAAGCCCCGGAGACGCGCGGCCCGGGCGCTGTGAAGATAAAATGTATGGTGCCTAAGGGACAATGATATGCAAAGCGGCTAGGGCGCGTGCCGCGCGCGTACAGGGCGCTTTGTAGCTCAAATCACTTAAGTACTCAATAAATGGCTTCCTACAATTTTTAAAAAGAATGTTCTACCTTATTACACACATGTGTATGTATATTTTTAAATTGTATTATAGCGCTTATATACGAGTTATAACTGACTTCATTTGCAAATATATCTGGAACTCTTTATCAGATCTTGATCAAATTATAATGAGACCACCTAGGAAGACTCTTTTAGATAAAAATTGAATTTCTCGAATAAATCCAGACGTTATCGAGTAATCCAAGAACATACATACACAAATATTCCGACGAATTGAGAACCTCTCCTTTTTTGCAGTCGGTTAAAAAGATAGATCAATCAAGAATGGTTTTATTTTTTGTGAAACAGATTTTTTTGACATACAAAAATGTGTAAGATGTCAAATAAATCTTTTTCTTTTAAATGATGAAGTAACATGGACATTGAATGTAACAGCCTTAAATAGAGATTTAAATTAATGAACTGATAAATCTCGAATCTTATTTCGTAGGGATTTATAGCTAAATAACTTTTAGACTTAATAAAGAATTCCATATAATTCCAGCTACTTTATTGGAACGCAACCCAATTTGAAAGAGAATTTAAGAAAAGGTTCCTGTGTATTATTAAAGATTTAACTAATTTACACCGCACGACACGATGTATCTTTGACCGAGCGATGCGAGATCTCTTTGTCCTGGATGGTTCAGAACTTTGTCCGTCGATCCGTCCGACCGTCCTTCCGTCCACCCGACTAATAGGCGTTTAGCGTCTAAACCATACAGGCAAATATAATGAAATACTCAGAGAGTATATATCTAAAGCAGAAGCCCAAAGTAAAAATGGTTAATTATATTGTTAATGTATAGGTTAAATAAATATTAATATTTTTAATCTTTAAGTATAGCTATAGAATTACACCTATATCTTTATTTTCTTGTAATTAAATGCTTTTAAAAAAGGAATTATAATAATAAAGAGTAATAAAAATGTAAATATATATATATAGGAAATCTATAACACGCAGTGTCTAGATTTTTATTTTAATGATCGCTAAATATTCCTTTACGGCAGCCGTGATTAAAAAAATATGTATATTCCCTATTGCCTAACTCTGTTGCAATTGGTTTTAGCGATAGAACACCACCCAACGTGGTTTCTGCGAATTCGTCCATTCTTTTATAATGCTGCCCTTACACTGCCTCTACAGAAGCTACTTTAAAATGTTCACGTTTCTATCATTTCTGTCTTAGGTGATTGATTTTTTTATGTTATTTAGAGATGAGACGAGCCAATCGCGTGCTTTGAGTTTGAACTCATATACTCCTGCGCGACAAAGGACTGCGCTCGTCACCATGTGATATTCGAATTAAAATCTCTTTAAGCCCTATAATTTCACTGGAAATATTGCCCTTCAATCCGAAACAGTATTTATTGCACACTACTGCTTGGCAGTTCAATGTCTGGCAAGGGTGGGGCGGCGTACTCTGCAAAAGAGTACCACTACAAAATTTAACCTGCCCGTTGGCTAAGTTGGGTGAGTATTCGCCTTCTAAGCAGGGGTATCGGGTTCGATTCCCGGCGGGAACACAAGTTTTCTCCCCAAGGAAAATTTGTGTTTCTGGTTCTGGTTGTGATTGTATGTGTGATGTGAATGTTTCCGGCACCCACGACACAAGTCATTGAACTTAGTGTGGGGCTGTGAGTGTGAAAGCGTTATTATTTGTTATTATTATAATTAGCGACACGACAGTTTTATAGTAATAAAGATAAGGACTACGCTTATAAATACTTCTCCTCGATTAGTAAACATACTTTTGTAAGCAACAATGATCGCATCGTTAAACCTAAATGACACTTGTTGAACAGATATAAACATTTATTTGGCAACAACGCCGAAATAGACTAAGTTGTTTCCAGACTCCCGCGGGCCACATTCGATTTAAACAAATTATGCAAGAAGTTAAAAGTCTGCCACCGCAATTCCATTCACTGAAATATTTTATATATATTTAGGAGTTTTTTTATACAAGACTTCATGTATACGACCCTGATAATACACGGCTTTGCCAAATTTTTTTTTTTTGGGTAGATTCAGAGGTACCATATAAATTTTATCGAAATCGATCAAGCCAAAACCAAAATATAAGCGGTGAAGTCGGTTTTTTAAGCTTTGCATACGTTTAAATTATTCTTAATCAGAAAGCATTTAAACAAGAAAATAATGTCAGTGGTGTAATTGACCGAAACAGCGCGAGCGAAGCTATAGCTTGGGCAAAAATGCTTCGGTATGTCCAGCTGCATTTCTAAGCTGCTTTTCGTGATTTTGTAAGCAGGTTCGATAATTATAAGCATTTATTTTGTCGATACAGTTTTGGAAAATTTTCAAAATGGCGGACATGACGAGGATTAAAAACGTAATATATATATTACAACCAATTCGAAAAATACTCGAGCTCACAGAACCACTAGATACCTACAAGGGAAAATGTAACGTTTTATTATTCAATCCATAGCCCAAACATGGCAAACAAAACAAATGTTATGATTCCCAATCGCTTACAGAATAATATTATTCGTGCAACATGAACCAAATCAGAACGTTATTGTTTGATTGTTTTGAGTAGGTAGGTAATAAGAATTTAAATTTAGATCTATTAATTTAATTCAATACTAATGAATATAACGATTTTTTTAAATATTTATCCAAAAGTTTGGTCGAGGCGACAAGTGACCAGAATGCTGGCTTTTATTTAACACAAAAATAATTAAACGCAAGCAAAGCTTAAAAAAACCGACTTCACCGCTTTATCATCGGAACCTTGATCAGAATTAATTAAAAAAAAAATACAGTCGACTTGAGTACCTCCCTTTTTTGGGAACTCGGTAAAAAAATTCATCGCTATTCAACGTGGAAACGTAGCCAGTATTCTGGGCACTCTTCCTTCCGTTTACAAATTTTTGAGTACTATTTTTGTTTTATTCCCCTTTAATAATCTTATCTGACATTATTCTTATTATTTAAAGAATAAATATAACTAGTACAATTAAATTTTAATAAAAACTAAATTAAAACTAACCAAGAATAACTATAACTATTAAAAATATGTACAAAACTTAATCTAATAGACCGCTGCCAGTTGGCAAAGTACTCAAATTGCTGGCAGCATTGCCATGTTGAATGCAATGCTCAATATCTGTCCATATTATTTGCCAGCATTTTGGTCACGAGTTGCTTCGACCAAACGCCCTGATAACTCAAAAGATTGTATGTGCTTCCGGTCCCCACGGTCCCAAAAGACACAAACAAATGTATAACCACTATCAACATAATTATATTTGCGCCTTTTGAGATTCTCTGCTGATTCAGCCGCAACACCAGCATTATTTTTAATTCCAGAAAGTGAGACGGTGCCAGGGTGTCTACGCAAGTTGCATGCCAAACCAAAGGCCGTCCCATCTTCCACGGAATCATGGTCATTCCGTCTGACCTTTAACCATCATCACGTGTGAGACCATTTGGTTTCAACGGCTATTTTGAAACCAAATGGTCTCACAGGTGATGATGGCAGTTGGCGGTAGTAAGAGCCCGACGTACCTAAATAAGTTAATATTATACATTTTTCGAATACCATAAAGATACCAACAAAGATACAACCATAGAATATATACCAAAATACCATTTCAATAATATTTAATAAGTATGTAATACGTATGGTAATAATATTTTTTTTTAGTTTTATGAAATTATATTTAAAGCTATTTTATAAGTACTAGAAGTCGGATTATAGTGATATCGGATATATATATAACCTTCGTAATGTATAGAATTAATTATTATACATTCTATAATTATATAATCATACGTAGGAAATACAACAGATCCACGAATTATTATTTTCAACCGACTTCAAAATAGGAGGAGGTTCTCATGTAGACTGTTTTTCTTGTATGTATTTTACCTCATATTGATTTCTGGGTGAACCAATTTTAAAGATTTTTTTTGTTTGAATGTTGGTACTTCCCATATATTCCCATTTTAAATTTTATCAAGATCGGACCAGTAATTCTGAAATTATCTTCAATAATGTGTATGTAGTTCATTTAATCTGATCAAGGGGTCCGAAAATAAAGCGGTGAAGTCGGTTTGTTAAGCTTTGCTTGCGCTTAAATTATTTATCGGTAGATTATAAGACTAAACATTTCACAGTAGCATCTCCCGCAATACGTTGACTTATTTACTAGAATCGCGTCGGATAGTCCAAAATACTCCTTCGTTATAAAATTCTAATCCTAATATTATAAATCCGAAAGTTTGTGTGTAAGTATGTTTGTTCCCTCTTCACGCTTTAACGGCTGAACGGATTTGGATGAAATTTGGATTGTACATAGATTATATCTAGAATTATTACATAGGCTTCTTTTTAATTTGATAATTATTATTGTTCTTATTATTTTTATTTCAGACAAAGTCCATAACATTATTTTAAATTAATTACTAAACATTACATGACTAAAATAACATGACATTATTAAAATAAAAAAATAATTGCATAAACATTATTAATAGAATAATGATATATAATAATAACGGGGGAAGCCGCGGGGCACGGCTAGTATAACAATAAACATCTTTAAATAAATAAATACGTTCTGATGAAAATTTCAATCATTGATTAAATACAGTGATAATCATTTCAAGTATAATACTTGACTACATAGATATGAGTTTTATGCTGAAGAACTCTTCAGATGTGATTTCTCAATTGTTTCAATGTTACCTACACGACCACCTACTTCAATCATAATGGAAAGTAACTACTTCAAATAACGTAAAAAAATACAAATAGGAAAAATATGTGATTCATATTTATGTGAAATATAAACATATTGTTCACAAATTGTAAAACACATATTTTTCTCAAATAATTAATCGGCTGTTAGTTATTTACATACATGTGAAGAGAATATAATGTAATTTGATAAAAAATCACGCACATTTTGAACTATTAAATAAAATTAAAGCGTGAATTACGCTTGTCGATTTCTAGATCAAAAATTGTTTCGGCTTCATTCAAAAGCCTTGAAGCCGAAACGATTGTCGATCTAGACATCGACAACGCGTATGTCGCGCTTATTCCCGTTTTAATGTTAATTTATTTAAATATAGGGCGTGTAAAAAAACAAATCTCCTTCATCTCCGCTCCTCGTTTCAAAATATTATTTGTTAACGCACTCATCCTGGTAGAGATCGCTATTAGTGATAAGGCCGCCTGTTGTGATATTTTACGTATAAGCTTGTTTGTTACCTTTGTTTTATCTCATCTTATAAAGTGGATCAATAAAATATTATCTATCTATCTATCTATCTATCATCATGAACTTGATAATTTCCTCATAAATAGTAAAATAAGTACAGATCAATATCATCCACTCAACTTCATTCCCAACGCAGAAAATCTCGAATAAAATACTGTATGTTACAACAATATTCTCACCCGAGAGTCTTCCCACACAAACTTTCTAACAACCGCAAACAATTTCATCTAAACCAATCCATCTCCTGTATCCGGGAATGTTTCACCTCAGCTTCAGCAATATTTCACGGGAAACATTTTCCTTGGCGATCGAGTCAACGATGTAAAATTTTGTCGCGAGGCAGTTTTTTTGCGAGAATGTGTACCCGGTGTACCCTATTTCGGTCCCCCTAAGGGGAAAAGAGGAAATATTTTCGATGGATAATACGTTGCTGTACGTTGGTGGAGCGATGCGATAATATTGTGTTAGGTAACTTTTTCTTGAATGTTTTTCGTATTACGCACTTTTTATGGGGATTTTGATTCTCACTACCGAGAAAATAATTATAAAGGTTTGAGTACACTGAGTACAGAGCATAGGGTTTAATAGAAGTTTCAAAGAACTGTATTACTTTTTAACAACAACGGGACTCAGTCAATCTTGGAAAGTGATGCTAAAGTTGTTCTCAAACAACATATAGTATCACTTATCAAATATTGTTTGCAAATTAACGATTCTCAATTTTTTTTCTTTACATTATGATTTTTGAGACCTTGCCTCTAGCTTATTATGTTTCTATGTCAACGGGAACTACCCTATTGTTTTGATTTTGATGTCAAGGACGCATTTTTTTTTACAGCTTAACCGAACCGACTTTACTAAGCATTTGATACTTATTTCTTATATATTCCTCCAATACCGCATTCATTAAAAAAAGAGCCTTGAAAGACAGACATACAGACAGACAGATGGACAATGAAGGGATCCTATAAGAGCAACTTTTTAAGCCCTGATGCAAACAAAGGTGTGTTATATGTTTACCGTATGTATCTGGGTGTCTGCATCTGTGGCACCGTAGTACGGCTGAACAAATTCTATTAAGCTTTATTTTGTCTGAAATGTAATTTGATTGATAGTCTTCTTATCTATGTTTCAAGTTTCCAGATAAATCATGCAGGGCATTTTCAAAATGTAGATTTTGCCACTTTTATATATACCTACGTGGTGATCACGATAGCATGTTGGTTATTTCAATAAACATACTTAATACATATAATACAAATATCAACATATGTATTTATAATTTTGGGATATGGCACCATAAAAAACAAAAGACTTAGTGTAAGCTACTCATAGCTATATTATCGCTTGATCGTAGAACAAGGTCCGTCGTCACCACTCAGCAGGTGGCTCGGGCGTGAACGGGTCATTATAGCAGTTACACCGAAATCTACCAGCACGACTGTAATCCATTACCAGAAAAATAGCTTAGCTTGTTTTCACGCTACCCAGGGAGAGACGGGCATGACGGGCCTTTTAAATATTTTACGTAGCTTAAGTAGGATATAGATATAGCACTTGGCTTTGAATTTAATCAGAATATGTTAAAGTACAACGTTTATTTTGTAGCCTTATAGTCTAGCGTATGACTGATGTTGCACCTGATGACAACTGACGATGAAGTCGAGGGTTATGAAATGGAGTATGTGGACAGGATATTTAGCATGCTTTTTTTATTTGGGCTCCTTTGTTTCGTCTTGACAAGTACTCGTGCCTGGTTCTAGATGATATCCAGGGTCTGATGATTAAACCGGAAGGTGGCTATGATAACTCAGTAATAAAACGCAATTTCATCGAGATTGGGCTCGTTTAATTAGTCTGGACTCGGTACGCGCCAGGGTCTTGTTGCCGCTACAGCACATGCTTCAGAAAATGAGCTTCTATGTCGCTCGAACACCGGTCGAGTTTCTCGATTAAATTAAACGTAACGTGAGTACAACCGGAACTAAATTAATATGAACACGATTCAACGACATTTCTAGCGACTACCATAATAACACCTAGGTTAATATAATTATGTATTAGAGATTAAGAATGATTTTATAAAAAATGAAAAAAATGCGCTTTCGAGTTTCTTGATGAGAGATGGCTGTAATTTTGCGAATCTGGCAGTAGAATCATTAACTTTCATGAGTGCCTCTTTGGGGCCCTTGTGAATAAACGATTTTGATTTGATTGATTTGATTTGACTCTTGACAGTTTTAACAACAATCAAAATATAATACAAAACCAGAGAATAGTCCAGACAAGTTCTCTGGTTTTGTAACTTATTTTTTTATTAACAACTAAATATTAGAAGCTTGTTTAAGAAAATACCTTCTATTTCTTTATTATTTTGAAGCTTACCGTACACTAACGTGTCTAATACAGCTCCTGAAGTAAATATACAGTTGTCTGTGATACTAAAACAGTTGAAAAAAGGACGAAGTAAAAGTTTCTTCTGTGTAATTATTTTCAACGGCACAAGTTGTAACTGCTACGAAGCCTGAATTTCGTTTTGAATTGAATCGTAGCTCGAAATTCACTCCAATTATTTAAAAAACTTTTCAAATAAGTTAAGCCCGGGTTCATCAAGACAAGTTATTGTTCTGTTGGTTAACGCTCTAGTTAAGTATAAGTATAGCACCGGTGAGTCGATGTTATAAACTTAGGTGGCTCCAAAGGTTGTTAGTTGACGCCTAAGGTTGATGAAACGTTTTTTTGTGCTAGTCAACTTCTAAATGCTTGGACATCTCATTTAGGCACCTCCTTAGGTTGGTGATAATGGCTGTATGTTGATATGATGATATGAGAGACAAAACTAAATTTTGTCTCTCATATCTTAAGCAACATTCGCAAGATTAAGACAAATAAATTGAAGTAAGAATCACCAAAATCACCCGCACATTTGGTTTCTAAAACGCCACAGAACAAACATACATATACGTAAAATATATCAGTTGGAACTATTTTACAGATGGACACGAAATTCCCAATGGGATACGAAATCTCTGATTGAAATGAAAAACATTTATGGCACATACAAATACATTTGAGGCACTAAGGACAAGATAAACAAACAACAAAAACATGAAATAGATAACAAAAACAGCTTACAAAGGTAATTAGGCATAAGTAAAAAAAGTACCAAAATGGTCGTGACTCAGCATTATTGCCAAGTGTAACACTAGGCGCTGATTTTCAGTCACAACCTAGAGGTGGCGGATCTAAAACAGTAAAAATATAAAAAAATATATATGTATAATGTCATATTACATATTGATTGGTTCTAACTGATACTGGTTAGTATTCATTATCAATTTTACAACGTTACAAATTACATACCTACATTCATAGACCGATGAACATATTACCCTCATATACGTCGCACATTCGAGTAGGTAAATAGAGTGATAAGTACCGTAGCCCTCTTACGTCAAATCACCTACCTTCAAACATTACCGTTATATACATTACTAGCTTTTGCCCGCGGCTTCGCTCGCGTTAAGAAGTATTATTATTAATTAGGTATAGATCCCCTATTTTATCCCTTTGGGGGTAGAATTAATCAAAATCCTTTCTTAGCGGATGCCTACGTCATAACATCTACCTGTATGCCAAATTTCAGCCCGATCCGTCCAGTGGTTTGGGCTGTGCGTTGATAGATCACTATGTAAGTCAGTCAGTCACCTTTGAGTTATATATATTTAGACTAGATACTAAGGCCGAATATTAATGTAACGCAAACAGTTATGTGGCAAAACAATCTAAATATTATGATTTCGTCTAGACAAGGAGATATTCAAATTTTAGGATGGAAAAAATCTTTCAACAACTTGTTTAACATTTCTTGAAACACTTAAAAAAAGGTGATAAGTATAAGGATAATTTAAACGCAAACACAGCTTTAAAAACAACCGCTTTATCTTCGGAACCCTTGATCAGATTCAATGAATTAAATACGCATTATTGAGGATAACTCTAAAACTACTGGTCAAATCTGATCAAAACCAAATAGGACCACATGGGCAGCACCAGCTTTCAAATAAAAACAGAATCATCAAAATCAATTCACTTAGCAGAAAGATATGAGGAACGCATAAAAATCAGTCGAATGGAGACTCCTCCTTTTTTGAATTCGGTTTAAAAAAAGAAAACACACATTAAAGTCGAAAAAGACAAATGAACATCGGGGAAAACCAAATTTATAAATAATTTAAACGCAAGCAAAGCTTATAAATCCGACTTCACAGCTTATATTTTGTTTTTTGTTGATTTTCTAAAAAAAACGCTAAATCAATTTCGACAATTTATATTTGACCACCTATGATACTACCAAACAAAAATATAATCATCCAAATCGATTCATAATTTATAATTGGCGGAATGAACCATACCAGTCGAATTGAGAACATCCTCCTTTTTTCGAGTCGGTTAATGAGACGCCGATAGAGTTAACGCTTGGCAGCTTATATATAGTGTAGTACTTACCCCATACATATTAATGTAATTCTAATTAATTTTAAAAATATACGCATAGTCGGAAGTATTAATATGTTAAATTCATGTTCTTCCTGTTTTTTCATGCTGGATAGGCAAGCACCACCACTATCTCGCCTGATGGAAAGTGAAGATGCGACCGAAGATAGAACATGCTTACCTAGAAGGTACCTATTCACTCGAGACTTGAAGACACCCAGATAGTACAGTTCAGGGAACGAAGACGCAGGCAATGAGTTCTACTCCTTTGTTGTACGGATGATAAATATAGAAGCGAAACGCTTCGAGCAAACCAGAGGTTTATTTTCTATGTAATACTTAGATGCTCTTACACTCTACATAAACGATCCATAACGACGTCAAAATCTGCTAGCGATAGCCCGTGTCCTTTTCATTATTATTACCTACCATTAGAACCATGTTCTTGATAAAATTGCTCCATGAAAAATCTAATTCTACCTTACCTCGGGCAATTTTTCGGGATGTTACATTACCCTACAGACTTTAGTGCCAATTATGTTTAAGGCTCGCTTAACATCTGAAGGGCCCGTGAATTACAAGGAACAGTTATTACAGATTTTCATGAATTGTAGAACGTGCCCTGAGTTCAAACGGTTGAGGTTGAAGGGCGTCGCTCACGACTACCTCGGTACCTACTGGAGATTTATGGAGAAAAGGTTAATTAGCTTGTATAATTATGTTTCTAATTTTTTGACGTAAATACGAGATTGTTGCCTGGTCTTGAACAAATCTAACTCTGTGATAGACCACATTTAAATTCATAACTCAATCCTACTGTAGCTATGTACGTTGGTGTACATAGCTTATACCTAGGATTAACACATAGGCTACTTTTTAACTTGATAATAGCGGGTGAACCCGCAGGGCACGGCTAGTGTTTTTATATACCGTTTGTAACACATATTCAATAAGAAATATCTATTTTTGTATGCTTTTAATGAATTGTTTACGTTAATAATACTTTAATACTTTGTAACTATTTATTTTATAAAAACATTACATTTCATATTTAATTTAAAATAAATATTTGGAAATGCGATTAGGTTCAAGCAATTTTAATCGCGGCCATTTTGAAGCTCTTGCTGAGACGTCCACGATCCAATCACGGCTGACGTAAAGGACAATTTACCAATCATAGACATCTGTAATGTGTCTGACACAGTTTTCGTGACGTCAGTTCACACATTTTTGATGTCTATGATTGGTCAACTGCCAGTAAATGACGGTAGGGCATTTAGCTATGCTCACTTGGCTTACTATTAATTAATACAGTCGTAGTTCACCGGCATTAACTAGAAAATATTCGTTTTTTTTTAATTATTAGTGTATACTACTGCTTTATTAATGGATTAGTGTCCAGAGTAGGTGTGAATACTAAAGACTATATATATTATTATCTTTATATTGTTTATATATATATATATATATATATATATATATATCTTCTATACGACTCTGCTGTAAGAAACTCTTCTTAAACGGCTGAACCAATTTTGATGACGATGTTTGGGTGTTCTGGTGGATTCAAGAATGGTTTTGATTTACAATTTGATCCGATAATGTTTTTTTTAATTTAGGCGAGCAAAGCCCTCGGGATCAACTATATTATATATATTTTCTTTTATAGTACAATACCGTCTATTCCATCTTCTGTTATTAAACATGCAAAGGTTGTTTGAAAAAGGTCGCTTCAATCGATAATACCGCCCATTGTACTATCACAATTAACGATACACTTTATTTGTCATTTGTTTTTTGTTAGTACTTATGTACTTATACAATAAGTAAGGCGTACAATAAAGCGTTTTATACAATAATGCCTATTTTGTGGAGTACTTTGATGATGTTCTCGTTGAACCGACTTCAAAATTACCTCAGAAGTTCTTTCGTTGTGGGTCGATTTTGATGATTATTTTTTTATTTGAAAGCTGGTGTTTTCCATGTGGTCCCATTAAAATTTAAACAAGATCTGATTTTTAGTTTTTGAGTTATCGTCAATAAATCTGATCAAAGTTGCGAAGATAAAGCGGTGAAGTCGGTTTTTTAAGCTTTGCTTGCGTTTAATTATTATATCATTGTCCCGTAGGCGCCAATCGGCGCCATACATTTTATCTTCACAGCGCCCGAGCCCCGCGCATCGGGCGCTTTGTATATCAAGTCCCTAATATTATAAATCTGAAAGTTTATGTGTGTGTAAATGTGTCAGCGTGTTAGTATATTTGTATTCATTTCACGCTGTAACGGCTGAACGGATTTGGATGAAATTTGGAATGTACATAGCTTATAACTAGTATTAATACGTAGGCTACTTTTTAAATTGAATAACGCGGGCGAAGCCGCAAGGTACAGCTAGTATGAAATAAAGTCCTTCGATTATTTTAAAAGATTCATTAAGATTTATTTTAAACACCCGCACTAAGCACGCATACATCACATGTTTCACATAATCAGTACCCGTGCATTAACCTACACTTAGTCAATAGTACTTAAAGTTATCTATCGAATACTTGTTGAATACAAATTCTTAGAGAACGTGAGCTAAGTATATTGGTAAGCGCGGCGCTACTCGCTTTTATTTGCTTTTGGTGCGGCTTAATCCAAAATTGCGGTACCAAAGGTTTGGTATTATTAGCGAATAATGCAGATTTCAATGCGGAAGACTAAATGGTGAGAAGATATAAAAATATGCTTATTCACACAAAATGGGCAACATCAAAGGTGCAATTTTGAACTGCCCGTCAGTTTAGTTAGGTGAGCGTTCGTCTTCGAAGCATAGGGGTATCGGGTTCGATTCCCGGCGGGAACACAAGTTTTCTCCCGAAGGAAAGTTTGTGTTTCTGGTTCTGGTTGTAATTGTGTGTGTGGTGTGAATGTTTCCAGCACCCCCGACACAAGTCATCGAACTTAGTGCGGGGCTGTGAGTGTTAAATCGTGAAAGTGTGAAATAATCTTACCATTAAGCCGTCAATTCGCGGTATTACAGATATATTACACCTAGATGGTGTTGCTAGGCATTCAGTGTGAATGAAACTGCGTTACCATACTCCCCGGCTTGAGAATCCTGAGAAATTTCAAAGTCATTATGATTAAATAAGATGTGGGACTAATGATTTAAAGATATGTGCGAAAATAATACAAGCGAGAAAAGAGGTATACATAATATATGAGGATATAACTGTTTAAATAAATAAAAAAGTAATGTGGAAAAAGATATTTAACTATTGCGAAGAAAGAGAACATAATTTAAAAACTGGAGGTTTATATGATCCAGTTTCAGAACGTACAGTGCCATTCGCGTAATTCTTTTATGCCTATTGTAACCACTCTCTACTGCATCATCATTTACTATTAGGTGTGATGGTGGTCCTAACACTAGTCTATCAGAAATAAAACAAAAGTAATTATTCGACTACATCATCACTTACCATCAGGTTAGATAAAGGTAAAAACTATGTCTTATAATATATAATAATCTCGTGCCACGGTGTTTGTGGTCGAACTCCTTTGAAACTGTTCGACTGATTTTAAAGTTTTTTTTAATATTTGGTAGGTATGAGAATAAGTCGTAAAGTATTTTTCAAAAAAATAACTAAAAAGTTTTAGTATAGTATTAAAGTACTAGGTGACCATAAACGAGAAAGAAGTAAAACACTTTTTCTAAACGCATACCGGGTTACTTAAGTAGCTTTTATATTTTGTATAAGGCGAAGGAGTGGAACTCATTACCTGAAAATTAAAACTATCGTGAGTAGTAGTAGTAGTATCTTGAAACACGTCTAAATTTCGACTTACTTTGTAGTCGACTAGTTTCGGACAAATTTGTTGTCCTTCATCTGGATGAGTCAGACGCGCGATACGCAGAGGCGAGCGGCTCGAGCCTCGGCGCGTGACTAGTAAGTCGAAATTTAGACGTGTTTCAAGCCGTACACAACATCATTTAACTTATTACCTGTTGTGTCTTTGTTCCCCGAAGGGTATAATTTGGGAGTCTTCAAGTCAAGAGTGAATAGGTATCTTCTAGATAAACATGTCAAATCATCGGCCGCATCATCACTTTCCATCGGGTGAGATAGTGGTCAAATGTTTGTCTATAAAGCATAAAAAATAAACCAAATGGATTCCCAAACACAAACAGACATACATTCCTTCCACTTTAATTTGGAAGGGAATCTGTTATCTATTCTATACGTATATAGGCTTCATGAGGGCCTACGAACATCTGTACATTGAAAACAATGGCTCACTTCAACAGTTTGTTGATTATTTTAATTATACATACAACTTTTGCAATTAATGTGAGTCAGTACAAGTCATACAAGGACTATAAATTGTATGAAGTGTCAGGGGACAAAAATGGATTGGAGAAGTTGGTCAATTACGTGACGAAGTATTACGTAAGTTTTGGTTTAAGTATGTTACAGCTATATCTTGTTCTAGATAAAGATAAACTGCCCGTTAATAAGCAGAAGGTGTGGGGTTCGATTCCCGATGTGTCTTCGAACCGAAAAGTTTTCTCCCCAAAGGTAATTTGTGATTCTGATTCTGGGTGTGATTGTGTGTTTGATATGAACGGGGAAAAAACAATTCCCTGGTACAGCCAGGTGGACCACGGGCAGTGACCGGAATATTTTCCGGCAGCCAAGACACAAGTCATCAAACTTATTGTGGGGCTGTAAGTGTAAAGCGGTTATTTATTTTGTTATTTAAAAGGTATCTATTGTCGTACCCTGAGAATGTACCAATCCTTTCAGGACATACCATTCCACGAGCACATGAATTCGAAGACTCACATCCTTCTGCCACCGGCTGCTGGAAAAATATTAGAAGAAATAGCTGATATCGCCAAGTTTCAAACTAAACTCCTTATTGATGATTACTCGCAGTAAGATCTCTGGCAACAAGTGCCTATAGGCAATTTGTTTATGCCAATGATTTCATTAAAAAGAAGATTTGTGACTAGCTCCTAGGACGCGACGCGGACCGCAATAATTAGGTTCAATGCATACAATTTGCCGCTGTCAAAATTGGACTTGCGTTAGTGTCGCACTTAAAGTGCTAGTATGTTTTTTTTCTATATGAACAGAAACAATTCCGATCTGTTCTTTTACAGAATCCCCAATCAACCAATTTACGGGATCAAGAACCTCAAATTGTATGATAGGGAATGCCTAGTAGATGCTTCTGGTCTAGTTTTAGTTTACTTGATGTTAGTGCGTACACTTTCCACTATAATAATTAACAGGGTGTGTCGTAAAGACACATGATAGAAGTGAAACTTTTGTATTATAGGGAATCATTTTAATTTTTCATGACAGTGTAACCCACTTCACTTCTCGTCTTTCACTTTTCGTCACACATAAAGGTTGCGGATTATAATTTCAAAGCCCTCCCATAAAAAGTTTAACTTCAACATAATTCGTTTGTGTCCACGTATAATTATATACGTGGACGTCCAAGTATAATTATTATGGTCCTATTTGCTCAAAGAACATAAAGGTTTTCAAAGTTGTGTCCGGAGACTTGGGTAATTCCAAAAAATCATCTCAACTCGGAGGGTAGGATGAAGAGCATAACTCGAATACTGAAAGATATTTAATATTAATGTTAGAATTTAAGTATTATAGAAGACCTCTCTGGATCCGAGGTCAAAGTCAAGGTAAAAGGTCAAATTTCGAAACGCCATTCACTAAATCCGGGGCTACCAGTAACGATTCCGGGGTCGAAATGGAGGAACGTTCAAATAGCTTCACAATACTGTATACCTGTTTTCCGTTCCATCAAAGTGATTGGTATGAGCCGGTATTGGGATCAAACTCGTGCCGTCAATTTAGAAGGCCGAACATCTGCTAGGCCACGGCAACATGCAACGAGATAAAAAAAACACTGCATAAAACCCAGTTGGCGCAGTGGACAGGTGTCCGCCCTCTGCGCCGTGGGTCCTGAGTTCGATTCCCGGCAGGAGCACAAATTCCTTCTCAAGGGATATTTGAGCTTCTGGTTTTGGGTGTAATGTGTGTGTGATGTGAATGTTTCCGGCACCCACGATACAAGTCTTTGAACTTAGTGTGGGGCTGTGAGTGTGAATGCGTTTGTTTTGTTTGTTTAGTTAAAGACGTACTTTTACCTAAATTTTTTGACTTAAAATCAGTATTTATTTAATTAATTATAGCAAATGATAATTACTCTCTGCAAAAGAATTGTAAAGAAACAACAAGATGCTAAAAATATTTTTCTACCTAAACAGCTTCAGTCTCGTAAGCCTGTCAGAATTAAAATCATCAATCACTTAGGAAAATATTAACGGAAAGCTTTAAGAATATTTGTAACGTAAAAGGTAAAGAGAAGGCGTGGATAATCTCTTGTCTACAGGATGATCCTCTCGGAGACGATATCGCAACGCGGCAAACAGTTCTCCTGGACCGCCTATTATGATGTTGATGACGTAAGTACTTTTTTTTACCTCGTCATTAATTAGCTTCACTGGTTGAAAACATTTGCTGCCAGCAAATGTTTTCAACCAGTAACAACTTTGACATTAAAATTCCACGGACTTAAGAACCCGTATACATTTTTATGTCTTTCTCGCTCGCACAATTCACTGATTTTGAGATATAAAACTGACGGTGTGAGTGATTGTAAATGTTGTCAATATAATCCCTAAATAATAATATCACGGATCTTATAAACTGATATTCGTTTTCTTAGCTTTTGGATTGGCGGAGAAAATCGATGTCAAATTGATTTTATATTTTTTTCACTCTTTCTTCGTCTAATTAATAGGTATTTAAACGAAAATTAATTTAAAGTATCCGTTACATAATTATTTAGTAAAGTGATTGACAACATTTTCCATAACTCGCTCCATAATTTTTATTTCTCAAAATGAATTAATTGTGCGAGCGAGACAGACATAAAAATGTATAAGGGTTCTTAATATGTACATAAATGTCACATAACTTTTAGCTACTTTTATGTCACTACAATAGGTACATAAATGTCACATATTTTTTTTCGACTTGTGTCGCATTTATACCTTTTTTATAGAATAAACTAAAATGTTTTGAATTTTTTCGTTGTATTCGCTCATTTGGATGGTCAGTAAATAAAATTGAAAAATATCGTGAAACCGTTTTTTACGTTTTTACTGGAATATTATTTTTACAATGTCACCTTTTAATTATCTCTTACCGAAAAGATTGTATTACAACTTTTTAGTGTAAAAACTCTTTATATTTTTTTTAATGCAAAAGTAAACAAAAATAGTTTAATATGTATTATTACTATCTAACTTGAAATATATTTAAGTATTACTTGGCATGTAGCAGAGCGAAAACTAAAAAAAATTAAACATTGCCGGCAAATAATTTTACTAACCAGAAAATTAATGACAGATATACAACTACCTATATAACACAAGCCAATCCTACCCCGACTCGACCGAAGTAATAGTTGGCGGCGAAAGCTACGAGGGAAGACAAATATTGGGTCTCAGGATAAATAACCCCAAAGATGAGGATAAGCCCGTTATATTCATTGAATCAGGTAAGATAACAGCATCTAAAGCAAACCTTAAGTAAGTATATCGGGTTCGCGCCTTTTTGCTTTTAAGGGTCCTAACTCTACCCAATGGGTGCAAACGGGGTCCTGTTACTAAGCCTTTATTATCTGACGTCAGTCTAACGTTTTAAAGGTTGATGAATGAGGATATACATCCTGAAAAATTATAAAAGTAATGGGGTACCATGAACCAGAGAAAACCTGTGTACCCTGGAATCAAACCCTATTCTTAAAATTAAATCTTCTTTTTGTCCAACAGGAATACACGCAAGAGAATGGATCACTCCGGCCACGACGACTTATTTCATAAATCAATTGCTGACAAGTAATGATATAAACATCACGGCTATGAGGGACCAGTTTGACTGGAGGATATTCCCCACTGTCAACCCTGATGGCTATCACTACACATTCACTGGGGTAAGGGGTATATGATATAAATAACGCTTTGTTATGTACAATAGCATATCCTATTAAACTTTTGAACTCAATAGTAAATAGGCTTCTTTGTCTGTGTGTTAACAGCCAGATTAATACAAATACAGAATACAATATATTTTTTTTTAATTGTTGCGGTACATAATATTTGTTTTATAAATCTAATACCTTTAAACGAGCAATCTCGGAAACGACTCCTACGATTTTCTGAAATTTAGTATGCAGGGGGTTTCGGGGGCGATACATCAATCTAGCTAGGTTTTTTTTTAGAAAACGTCGTTTTAACGAGCAAAGCTCGGTCATCCAGGTACTAATACTTAAAGCTAGGACATAAAGTACCTTCGTGAACCTCTGTCTCCAACTCTAGGTCTCGTTATAGCCTGTTTTGTTGGGTTACAGCGTCTACGGAGGGTCTGGTCATCTCCATATTATTACTTACATGTAATATAGTAAGAAACAATAATAAGTGTAGTAGATTATTAGGAGTTTGTTTATTAAATCAAAAATTTCACATCAATCAGTAGCCATCATTCCCAAAATGCTGGATTTCAATTTTAATCTTCTGTAGGAAGCATTTCGGTGATGCGTTTCTTTATTAATAGGTATTTGTTATATTAAAATAATGATAGGTATTAATATAAATGACATTAAAACTAATAAACTACTCTACAAGCAATTATTATAACTGAAAAAAAAAACTTGAAATAACCAATAAGGCTTTGACGGAAACAGTCACATCTTTTATTTAATTTGTTTAGTACAACACTTTCAAAAATTTTCCAGCACTTCGTCAGACAGAAAAAATCGTATACAGCTATTGTGCAAAAGTATACATATAAGAAAATTATATTTAAAGTGCAATAAGTTTTTATCGACTGTTTTAAAGATTGTGGTTGAATACAGTATTTTTCTTTTGCGCGACAATAAAATGATTATAGTTATAATTTTACGTAATTCCAGGACCGCATGTGGCGAAAAACACGATCCAAGTCTTCTTCGAGATGCTACGGCGCTGATCCCAACCGTAACTGGGATTTCCACTGGGGAAGTAAGTAGCCAAATGTTTATATCTTCAACCGACTTCAAAAAAGGAGGTTCTCAATTCAACTGTATGGTTTTTTTTGTTTGTATGTTACTCCATATCTCCGCCAATTATGAATCGATTTTATAGACATTTTATCGAAATTGGTCAAGCCAAAATCGAAAAATAAGCGATGAAGTCGGTTTTTTTAAGCTTTGCATGCGTTCCAATTCATGGTCCTTGTAGTGGCATGCTGGGTGACCTATGTCATTAAATAGGTCACCTGGCATGCCATATAGCCAATGGGCTTGAACCCCTACTGAATGTAACTATTAAACACATAGCTCATTGATCGAGAGAAGCGAGATCTCTTAGTTGACTTGGTTGGTTTAGCACTTTGTCCGTCCGTCCGTCTGTCAGAGAGCATCTAGCGTCTAAGCCATACAAGCGAATAGCTTCAAATTCTCAAAGAATATGTGAAGCTATGACCCAAAGCCCGAAATAACAATTAAAATAAAATATAAATGAAAATAATACGTCAGAAGCGAGCAAAATATTTTTTATTTTTTTCTGCCCATATGGGGTATCTTTAAAAAGAACTTGTCAAGTAGAGTTTGAAACCGGTTTAAAAAAAACTATATTAGAAAATTACGATTTGGTAGGTCACCGAAGTCACCGTTTTTATTCTTATTTGGTCCCGGGGTATGTCTCAAAAAGGCTACACATTTAAAGCTAATACTTAAGTATAATATCCGTTATATCATGTTCTTGAAACAACATTTACCACAATAAACAATTATAATAAAAAAAAAGTTGTAAGCAATTAATATCAACAGTTTTTCTCTATTAGGTAAAATGTAGGCGCAAAATCTCAGTTCAGGGCGAATGACCAGTATTTTAATATGCATCATTATATGGTCCTTGTGGAAGGTCATCCAGCAGGATGACCTAGCAGAACTGACACATACTTACTCGTATATGCTGCGGGTGCTGGGTACGATCCTCGGTAGGAACACTTTCTCCTAAGGGGAAATTTGTGATTCTGGTTGTAATTGAAATGAAATATATTTTATTGTAAGTGCGTGTTTGTCTGGCAATAGTCATTAAATTTTATATGTGCCACTTTAGGGCCCATGTGGAACGATTTTGTTTTTTTTTAATTTATAGACAACAAGTTTTCTTTCAGATTACAGCTCCTCCAGCGATCCTTGTGACTACCAGGTCTACGCAGGATCCAAGCCCTTCTCTGAGAAGGAGACAAAGACTCTATCCGAGTACATCTCTGGAATAGAAAACCTCCTGGGCTACGTGGCCTTCCACTCTTACGCACAGACTCTTCTGCTGCCGTATTCAGACTCCACAGAACATGTTGACAATTATGATGACCTGGTATGTGTATATTATTGACCGAGCGAGCGTGAAGCGCAAGCGAAGCGTCTCTGTTTCAGCTTGGGCAAAATTGCTGTCTGGATCTGGAATATTATGTCTGGATTTCCAGTTGTTCTCTTCTGCAGGTCGCATTTCTCAACCGATTCTCGTGAAATTTTGTGAGTAGGTTTGATTAGATATAGATAATTTTTTTATATATTTTTTTTTGTCGATTCAGTTTTTGGAAATTTTTCAAAATGGCGCAGATATCCTCACCTTTAAAGCCATAGTGTGTTATAGCCATTTATGTTGCACTGAGACGAGATAATAGTCAACCGCTACTAAAGTTTAAAATAAAATATTTAAAGTTGTTTTATTTTATTTTATTATAAAGTGCCTGTTACGTTTGGTACACCATACATTGTAATAAGGATCCAACCTTAAGACTAATAAGTAATTTAAATTTGATCTAAACTGATAAGTAGAGTATTAGTAATGTGTCCAATAACACTTTTCATACTGTGTCTATTAAAGGGAAGACACTTTGTTCTTGTGTTTTATGTTATAAGCACTCACTATCTTACAATGTCACATCACTACATTAACCCAAAGGTTCAGTTCTCTTGAGTCTTCTTATTAAGTCTGTGTTGTCGAGGACCTGGTTTGCCTCAACGTTCACATGGTCTTGAAGTCTTTGTTCATGAGCTTCTTTCTACAAGTATTTTATAATACTTAACGTCGCGTCGTTCAAAGCAGTGGTGCTATTATTTTCTGTCACATTATGATAAAACGTGAGCGGACTCGTGGGACACAGTAATTAATTGGTTAATTATTGTCATTTTACTGGCTTAAATCATCCTCTGATACTTCGCCTAGGGATTTTAGTCCTTATAGCCTTGGACATTGAACTACCATACAATTCCTAATTTATTAGATCTTCCAATAAAAATCCTAAAATTTTAACTGAATTACTATTGGGAAAGTTTAACTCAGTAATAAAACGGACATTCATTATGAAAGCTTATTATAAAACGAATGGCTACATTACTGACAAAGATGCATTTGTAAACTGCACAAACGCTTTCTGGCAACTAAATAATACAGATATACATATGTAATTCCCGTAGTTCCTGTAGTTATTTAAAAATATTTGAAAAAAAAGTGAATTAAACATTAAGTCGCCGTGTTTTTTGCCAGGGTCTTCTTGAGAAGACTGAACAAATCTGGCAGTAGATTCATTAACTTTCATTAGTGCCTCTTTGAATAAACTCCTCTTTGAACAATTAACTTTACTAAGTACTTAAAAAACGAGGTGAATCTATTTCCAGGTCGAAATCGGTAAAATGTCCTTGGATTATGGACGGGCTGTGAATGGAAAGACTTACGACGGACCGGGCACAGCTGCGGAAATATTGTGTAAGGACCCTTGATATCGAACATATTTATACACTTATACTTTGAGCCCTGTTGGTAACTTGGTACAGTTGGCGTGATTTTGCTTTCTATAGGTCCTTAGTCTCCTTCCAGCACCACAAACTTTCGGAACATAGAAATATTCTGGCTTTTCGAACAATAGTATGACAGATTCCAAAAATAGTTTACTGCTCCTGTATAATCATTTTATATTTAAAAATAATCAATACATTCTAATGACAATTATTATGGAAATATTTTTAAGTGACTAGTGCTAAATGATAGTCATATAAAGGTTTAATGTAGTGTCACTAGTACCATTAACAGTACTATTCGGTGGTATTAATGTTATAAATGTTTAGTGTAGTGTACCATTGATGATAATGGCGATATAAAGTAGTGTCACTAGTACCATTGATGGTAATGGCGATATAAAGTAGTGTCACTAGTATCATTAATGGTACTATCCGGTGGTATTAGTGTTATAAAGGTTTAATATAGTGTCACTAGTACCATAAATAGTACTATCCGGTGGTATTAATGCAATAAATGTTTAATGTAGTGTCACTAGTACCATTGATGGCAATGGCGATATAAAGTAGTGTCACTAGTATCATTAATGGTACTAGCCGGTGGTATTAGTGTTATAAAGGTTTAATATAGTGTCACTAGTACCATAAATAGTACTATCCGGTGGTATTAATGTTATAAATGTTTAATGTAGTGTCACTAGTACCATTGATGGCAATGGCGATATAAAGTAGTGTCATTAGTATCATTAATGGTACTATCCGGTGGTATTAATGTTATAAATGTTTAATGTAGTGTCACTAGTACCATTGATGGTAATGGCGATATAGTGTTACTAGTATCATGGTACTATCCGGTAGTATTAGTGTTATAAAGGTTTTATATAGTGTCACTAGTACCATTAATGGTACTATCCGTGAACGCGCACCCAACTAAACCAATGGGTAGTTCAACATTCTCTGTATTTTCTTAGACCGAGCATCAGGAGGCAGCATGGACTGGGTCCGTAATGCAATGGGCACTCGCTTGGTCTACACGTACGAGCTCAGGGGGTATTACTTCCACTGGCCAGCATACAGGATACACGAGCAAGGAGATGAAGTTACGCAGATGATGCTAGGTCTTGTTGAAGGAGCTAAACAGTTGGGGTACTTCTAAAATAAGTATGAGGTATAATTAAACTTGTAAAACATTGTATCTTTTTTTGTATTTATTGTTCTACTATGTTCTTTGAATTAGGTGAACATGTCAGCTATAAGCACATAATATATTATACAAAGTAAATTAAACAACAACAAATGCTTTTACTCACAGCCCCACACTATGTTCGATGAGTTATCTCGTATATAGGTTGTCGACAACCCTACGTCATCGAGTACCAAGATGAGATCTACGAGTGTTGTGTGTAAAAGTTTTGCTAAGTAATTAAACGCAAGCAAAGCTTAAAAAACCAGACTTCAACGCTTATATTTTTGTTTTTGCTGAATTGATTGCGATAACATTTATACGGGATCACCTCTGAAGTATCTACCAAACGAAAAAAAATCATCAAAATCGATTCATAATTGGCGGAGATATCGCGTAAAATAAATACAAAAAAAAACATACAGTCGAATTGAGAACCTCCTTTTTTGGAGGTCGGTTGAAAAATCAGGTTGCCTAATCCAAACCTGGAGAATTTTGTGCCGGCGATAAAAAACTGATTAGGTTTACAGGTTTAGGTATATTATCAGGATAAAATAAACAACAAAAAAAAAATACATTTTTAATACATATATAACTAAGTGCAAATTGCTTAAGATTGTACAAAAAGATATATAATGCATCTCCGGCCGCATCTTCACTTTTCATCAGGTGGGATAGTGGTCAAATACTTGCCTATTTAGCATAAAATAATTAAACGCAAGCAAAGCTTAAAAAAACCGACTTCACCGCTTTATCTTCAGAACCTTGATCAGATTTAATGTATTAAACACGCATTATTGACTATAACTCAAAAACAAGAGATCAGATCTTGATCAAATTTCAATGGGACCACAAAAAAGCACCAGCTTTCAAATAAAAAAAGAATCATCAAAATCGGCTCACAACGAAAGAAGTTATGAGGTAACTTTTGAAGTCGGGTAAACGAGAACATCGTCAAAGTAGGCGTACAAAATAGGCATTATTGACGATATTTCTAAAACTACAGATGTTGGTCAAATTTTAATGGGACCAATTAAAAAGCAACATCTTTCAAACTAAAAAATAAATTTCGAAATCTGCTCGCGTGGAGAGAAGTTTTGAGGTAACACAAATAAAAAAAAAAAAAAACAATGAAGGTAGATAATAATTAGAGATGTTTAATGTATAAACAGTAAAACAACTACAATAAATTTACTAATCTTTTAATATCTTTATTCTTAGCCTAAAACTATCTAGGTGAAAATTACTATAATCTATATTTCATAAATATTATATTTCCCATTGTTTGCTTACTTCATCACCATCTGAACGTTGAGGCAATCCAGCTCCTCGACAACACAGACTTAGTGAGAAAACTCAAGAGAACTAAAACCTTTTGAGTTAGTGTAGTGATACGACAGTGTAATATAGTGAGGTTATTAACAAAGAACAAAGTGACTTCCCTAATAGAGACAGTAAGAAATATTTTATTGGATATATTGTTTCTTAGTATACTACTCTTACTTTAGCAGTTAAGGTCAAAATGTTAAAATTTATTATTATCTTAAGACTAGATCGTATTTTCAATGTTGTACCAGATGAAATTGTGTGTGTCATTAAATTGTTTGTTTACTCCAAAACATAAAGCATTTTTTTCTCTCAATTCGGTAAGCAAGCATCTGTCTACTAGCTCACCTTATAGATGATAGATATTAGTGATGATCATTTAAATCAATAATTAAAAATAACATAAGCCCTAGCTCTAGATTCTATTTTACATGTACCGATGTTAATTAAATTCAGGAGATTGAGATTTTTAGAGCTTTCACACCAAAGAGCATTGTAGATTTTTGTTTTTAACGTGATAATGTCTTATAAATCGATGAACACCGGCTGCACGCACGAAAAAGTGTCACGTTCCGCGTGAGCCTGAGCGTGCAAGCGAGAGCGCGGAACAAGCGATAGAGAGGCACGATCGGCCTAAGCGTTCTTCTTATGACGTTATCGCGTAAAACTATCGTCCGTAAACCGACTTTACAGACAACCATTTTTTTTAATTTCCTTTTCTATTTATCTGCATTTAGCCAGTGTCACATCAACAATTTTAAGTTTATTTAAGTAGTTCATTTATACCTGTAAGTTTATATAAGTCAAGCATGTCCCATGTTTGGCCGCATCGTCACTTTCCATCAGGTGAGATAGCGGTCAAATGCTTGCATATCCAGTAAAAAAAAATAAAAAAATAAGTCAATATTGTAAGTTTATATAAAGTAGTTCATTAATTAGTCCTAGCCTCTAATCACAGTCAAAATTAAGTAATATAGTCATAGTCCAGTCAAAGCTAAACCATATGACTTGGCTATGACTGGAGCTTGACGGTAGAAACTTACTAAAACTTCTATTGGACTTATGGATGTATGATATGCCTACATTCAGGCATGTTCACGAACTATTAAGGGTATAGTCCATCAGCTTTACACACTAACACTTAAACAATAATCAGTTTTGGAAAAAAAAACAACATCGACAATTTGTTTTTTTACTATCCCTAACTCCCTGTAATTACTTTTAAAAAGTTATAAATAGTGACAGTATGGAAACCATATTTTTCCCTCGAACTGCTTGTAGAGAGCGAGCGTCTTGTTATATAGGTAATCTAAATCGTTTTAACTTTAAGAATAACATTGCTATATATCCTCATATATTTAATCCTGTTTTTTTTTTTCACACTATCAGTCTCAAATACTCGCGATAATTTTAAGCAAAAGCTCTGCTTTACATCGATTACATTGGCATTCTAAAAACTACAAACCTAGAAATTACAATTATTTAAATTGTTGTAATCCGGTGAAACATTACTTTACTTGCTCATTACGGTTACTTAATTATAATTTATTTGTTACATAAAATTCTCTTAATTACTAACATAATTATTACAGATAATAAACCACAGTACGTGGATGGTAATTGCAATAAAGACGAAAAATAATAATAATAAAGTAAATACTGTAAGTATAGCACCATTTAATCTATAAATAATAACTAATTCGGCAATAATACATTATTTCCCATAGATCGTTAGAATTGATTCAGGACCTTGGAACTTCTCTGTATTTGTAAAAAGCTCGTGTCTTACTTCCAAGTGGAAGTACAGGAAGCGAAGCCATAGTGGTTTTCGATATAAACGAAATTAAGGGGGTGATACCAAAACTTCTCCTAAAACGCCTGAAAAGTAAAACGGTTACAAAGAACCGTTTTACTCTGCATTCATAATAAAACCAGATCAACAAAAAATATATTCGTCGGAATCCGTGTGAAATGATAAATGATGCCTTAGAATATTCATACATATAAAGGAAAAAAATATCAAATCTCATGCAAATATCATAAATTTGTATTTTTAGAACCATTTCGTGCCGCTATTTTATATCAAAACACTGTGAAAGTGATCTCATATGCGTATATTTACTAGACAAATGATGTCTTCAGCTTGTTTTTTTTTTGGGCGACTTTTCATAAAAAATCAAAGATTACCGCGCGTAAACTTGCTTAACCGCCACGATATAATTTACTCAATATGCACCTTTATGTGCAAAAGCTTAAGGGGGCTATGGTTAAAAAAGGTGCTCGGATTGACGTATATCTGCCTCTTAATCGAAGTTGTGTAGCAGCGCCATCTAGGTTTTCGCTATCAACTTATATAAGGAGAAAAAACAAACCCAAATTGTACCCTACATTTTGGGTTTGTTATTTTTCGTCGAATGCTTCTTCGCGTATTTTCAGGCTGTGAAAGTACGAAAGGCTTTGTAGTTTCCGAAAAATGCGGGAGAGGGCAGCATTTGTTATAAAACACATGCATTGATTCTTCGGCCAAAGAATTCTTAATTATGTTTTAAAAACAACATCGTACTTATATGTAGATATATACATCTACATATGTTCTATCAATGTGGAACAGGCTTTAGATTCTTGATTATTTAATTGTGATTACAAGTCTTATCAAGAAACAACGTATTCATTAAAAACAAAATAGTTAGGTACTGTTAGGTATCATGTACTTATATACTAATGAAAATAACTATGTCAGTATAGGTATTTGGTATAAGAATAAAATAATATCCTACTAATATTATAAATTCGAAAGTTTGTCTGTAAGTGTGTAAGTATGTTTGTTCTCTCTTCACGCTTTAACGGCTAAACGGATTTTGATGAAATTTGGAATGTACATAGATTATACCTAGGATTAACACATAGGCTTCTTTTTAACTTGATAATAGCGGGCGAAGCCGCGGGGCACGGCTAGTAAAGAATAATAGTGGAAAAACGTACAATTCCTCAATAATGATACCTAATTTTATAGGTTTTTTCCATTTTCATTAGTTGGATCGTGATGAACTTGAGCCCTTGCTTCCACCAGTATGACGTTGTCGTTTGTTCCGATTGGTATCTCTTCGAACGGGGAGTCATCTACTACTTCTATGTCGATCTGGAATAAAAAATAATTATATTTTACTAGTGGGCCGGCTTTGCACGTTTTTTTTATTATGGCATTGAGAGACGAGACTCGTTGTCGGCTGATGGTACAGTGCCCATTACAGTTCGTTGCCACCTAGACGTTTAGTCGTAGAATGTCCAATTCGCAAAATGTCCAGTTGTCGCGAATATCCAATTCACAGAATGTCCAATACGCGGAATGTCCAATTCGCAAAACGTCCATTTCGCAGTATTTCCAACATTAACGGTAACTTACAAAATGGTTCTATTTGAGGTTCGGAACCTTGTATATATATATATATGTATAAAAGTAGACTATAAACTATCTCTATTTTTAATTGTATCACAAATCCGTTTACCTAACTATTGAGGCGTCAAGGAGAAACAAACGCTCAGATACACACACTCGCGCACACATTTCGCATTTATAATATTATTACTGATGTGATAAGCTTTATCGCCCCACTTACTTAACATTATCTAATGGTATTGATTTATTGCGACCTGATAGAGATTAACGCAATTTTCAAGTAGTTTAAGTAATAATGAAAGAAATTGTTACGATGAGTCAACTGTAACAGATAGAGATATTCTAGAAGAACTACAATGTATCTCTTAAGGGTTGGCCTACGTAAGCCATGTAAATTTATCTTTTGGCGACCTGGTTGCAAATATTTTATATTGGGGGACAAAACCCAGTACCTTTTTTATTTTTTATTACTGACTAAGCAATCAATCACACCTGATGGAAATAGACGATGTAGTCTAAGGTGGAGCACGCTTGCCTAGTTAATAACTATTCACTTTACTTTTAAACACACCCAAATTGTACCTTTCGGGAAACACAGACGACGGCAAAGCGTTCCATTCTTTTGCTGTTCTATAAATGAACGAAGACGCGAAACGTTTCGTGCGAATGAACGGTATCTCAACCATAAATGGGTGACGCGATGCCGTTCTTCTAGATTTAAGGTAGAAAAAAGATGAATCGGGAACAAGGTTGTGTAGTTCCTGAGCACATTCACCGTAATGTATTTCATAGAAAGAATACCGACAGGCTTGCAACTTTACGCCGATGTTCAAGATTTTGCAATCTGGCTTCAACTAAAGCGTCATTGTTAATTAGCCTCTATGCGCATCGCTATATCGAATCCAAAGCCTGCAGTGTAGAATGATTGTAACAAACAACGCTAGCAGGCATTTCAATTGTGCTTAGTTGTTAGGGAAGTTTTAATATAGATTCCCCTATTCATGCAATAGGGATGATGCTGCATATACAAATTTTCTAATTAGCTCGTCGTAGTATATTAGTCAGTGTAATTATAGTTTGGTTTTGTGTTTACTCACATGGTCACCGTCCGCACATGATGCCGTCTTTTGACTGTGTTTACTTTCGGATGCGAGCCTCTGTAAAATTTAATTAACGATTATCATAATTAAAGGATACTAATTTGTGGGAACTAGTCGTCGAGCTTTAGTGTTTACACTTTTTTTTTATATATAACTAGCCGTGCCCCGCGGCTTCGCCCGCTAATATCAAGTTAAAAAGTAGCCTATGTGTTAATCCTAGGTATAAGCTATGTACATTCCAAATTTCATCTAAATTACAGTATTCAGCCGTTAAAGCGTGAAGAGGGAACAAACATACTTACACACACAAACTTTCGATTTATAATATTAGTAGGATTTTGGTTCCGTAATCTTTGTGTATTTAACCAGTGTCAAGTCATGAATATATTTACTAGAATAATAGAGTATGTCACTATATATTCACTAGTCACAGTCAAAGTCAAGTAAACGAGTCATAAGTAGTCAAGTAATGCCCTAGTAAAGTGGTAGAGAATTAACTAGAACTTCTATTGGAGTTTTGAAGCGAAAGTGAAAAGCACGATTTTCAACTTTGTATGATTTGCCTATACTCATGCACGTTCACGAACTATTTAATAATCCACCATGATTAAACATCATAACAAGGAATCAAAACTTTGGAAAATAAAATAAAATTGACAAAATCATTTTTCACACACGGCAAAACTTGCGTGTTTATACTTTTGTCTCGTTTTATTTTGACATAACCTTAAAAATCACGTATTTTTTCTGAGTTTTTGTATGCTCACTATATATTATCACTATAATTATATAGTATGAAAGCGATAAGACCGCCCATTGTACTGCCTTATAATATTAATTTCGTAGTCGTAAGTTTGTCGTAAGTTTGTATCTTTTTGTTTTTTTGGTGTACAATAAAGAATTTTGTATTGTATTGTATAGTCCACTTATACAGAATGATTTGTACAATACCAGTAACCTCATTTCAATTTCTCAATAAGGACATAATTTTAACCATAGATGGTATTGCAAATTGTGTTATTACATTTTTCAAATTAATTTTAAAATATATTATTTATCTTCCCTGTTTAATCTATGGCGGCGAGTTTCAACTAGCGTTGCCGTGCAAATTACGAAGTCTTTGAACTTAGTGTGGGGCTGTGAGTGTGAATGTGTAATTGTTTTTAACGATATGTATGTATGTATTTTATCTTTTATTTTATAAATTATCCTGTATACTTACAATACTGCGTCTTCTCACGCTCTCTCTCAGGACGTCTAGTCTCTTCCTCTCCTTCCGCTTGAAGAAATTGTACTGAAAAAAATACCATATAAAATAATATTGACTGAAACATTTGTCTTCCAATGCATAAAATTACCTTTTTATTTATTATTTATATATATATAATTTATTATAACATGTATGGAAAAATAAAAATTAAGTTTTTTAACACGACATGTATTTGTGCTATTCAGACAAACAAAACAACATAGAAACGCGGTAGAAAGAGATGGGGATATTACTTCCTTTCCTACGCCGCGCCGGCGCGGCGCGGTGGTCTACTCTCCCTTCGTCTTAAGAATTTTCGATCAGGTCACGTGTCCTGAGGCGAGTTTAACATTTTTTACCTATCCTAAAAAAGTGCACAACGCCGCTAAAGAAGTTTTCACTTCAAAAATATTTAATTCAAATATTTAAACTAAATAGAGCTCGGCTGAACTTGCAAAAATGTGAAAAACCATAAGATTTTCATTTAATGTTTAAAAAAAAAATCTTCGACCATCACAAAAAATTTCAAACACTTTGCTTGTAACCTGGCAATAAATCAGTCCCCAGGACCATATTTACTACTTATCTTTGTATGATCTATGGTATTAGTAGCCAATACTACTAATACTATTGTGAACCGGGCATTAGGGCAAAATCTACCCTCCACCACTGTTTGGATACAAATACTTACTTAATTGATTTTTGTTTATATAGCATTAGCCATGCTAGGCAGAACTGTAGTGACGTACACATCCCCGTAAGACGTTAAAATAAGGTAATGATAATTTCGTCGCTTCAGGCGGGGCTTGAGTAGCTCTGCGGCTAGAGCAATAGGAGCACACCCTATGTCCACGGGTTCAATCCCCGCCTCAAGTGATAATATTTCCTTTCTAAATTTATCACTATAAATACTTAATTTTTACTTTACATTACCTTATATAAAAGAAAGTCGTGTTAGTTACTCCACTTATAACTCAAGAACAGCTGAACCGATTTAGCTGAAAATTGGCAGGGAGGTAGTTTAGAGCCAGGAGAAGGACATAGGATACTTTTTAAGAACGCAAATTTCTTTAAATATTTTTTTTACATTTCGACATGCTTTCCATTTTCTCATACGTCACTCGGATTTGGTAAAGTACTAGGCAAACATAAACATGAAGGTTGTAATAATATAGTCACGTGACATTGTAACGCATGCCGGGTATGGCTTCCTAAATATGCACATTCATTGACTGTTAGGCGGAACGAAGGTCGCCGGGACAGCTAGTTACCTTATAAAGAACAAAAGCGATGATGGCCAAGACGACTGTCGACACGATGACGGAAATAATGATGATCAGAGATGCGTTATTTCCCAACGTCCGGTCTGTTTTCAGCTTAATCTCGGTGACAAGTCTAGAGAACATCAATTATTAATTACAATTAAATAATTAGAGGAACTTAAAGATGATTTTCTAATACCTATTCAGTGATACGCCCACTTTTTACTACATTATAATATGGCATCTGGCAGTCGCCATTTTGAATTATGATTACTGTCATTAGTGACACTCGCTTTTAAGATTAATCGATTGACGTAAGAATCATCTAAATCGGGTCACTCGTTTGGTCTTTAGAGAGAACCAGAAGAGCAATCTTACATACATACCTACATAGATTGATAAACACATTACCCTCCTCTGCATCGCGCAGTGGGGTAACGATACAATGTTGATGTACTTAATAACTACAAATTAATCTGTACATATTTCTTTCTTCGTTCCACAGCCTAGAAAATTTAAGACTAAAGAATCATCAATACATTAACTAATATAATATAATGATACATACGTTTCGTTAAAGGTGTAGTCTTCATTTGGGTCTAGGTATAAAAATAAACGTGACGTCAAATACTTCGAATGTCCCCCATTAAAAGATTCACCTGAAAATAAATAAATACATAGTTGCATTTAAAAGACATGCTTTTAATTTTCGTATTCTTCTCAGGAAACCCTTCCATTTGATACCCATATCATGGGCGTGCACAAAACATAACTAGTCTGCCATCTTGGGCCATCCGCCATATTAGATAGATAGACGTCACTTAGCTAACCATACATTGACATCAAAACTAAATGTATATACAAAATTTCATATCAAACGGTTGAAAATATTGCAACTGAAATAAAAGCTTGTAATAATGAAAAACTGGTTTGCTAGATAAATTCAAATGTTTGACAAAATCTATATTATTCGATATGGAAAGTAGTCTCTACACAGTTTCTATAAACTATCGCTAGATGACGTCATACGTCCCCGTAAGACGTTAATAATAAGGAAAGGTTAATTTCGTCGCTTCAGGCGGGGCTTGAGTAGCTCAGCGGTTAGAGCAATAGGGCATGACACCCTATGGCCGCGGGTTCTAATCCCGCCTCAAGTGATAATTTTGCCTTTCTAAATTTATCACTAGAATATTAACAGTCTCATTAATAGCTGCTACACACTTGAGACATTTAGTTCGTGTGGATCGGACGGCGTGCGTGCGATCCACACACATCTTAAGGATGCGCCACACAGGCATTAGGCTCGAACATACTGGGACGTTGGCGTGCGGAGACGCGGGCGCGGGCATCGCAGCCGCCTCGTATGTTAGACGACCGCGCATGCTTTCGAGTCATACGTCCTGTGTGGTGATGCCTTAAGTGTCACCAAAGGTAACCGATCACAATTCGTGAACGCGCATGAGTAGGCAAATCACAATCATTTAAACGCAAGCAATGCTTTAAAAAAGCCCGACTTCAGATTCATTGAATCAAATGCGCATTATTGAGGATAACTCAAAAACTACTGGTCAGATTTTGATCAAATTTAAATAAGACCACAAGGAAAGCACCAGCTTAAAAAAAAGAATCATCATAATCGGTTCACCCAAAAAGAAGTAATTTGGTAACACACATAAAAAAAGAATATAGCCGAATTGAGAACCTTTTTTTTTAAATCGGTTAAAAAACTTGATTATTATTTCTCTTAAAGCCCAATAATAAAAGTTGACTTTGACTATGACTGGTGATTAGATGTTATCATTATATGATTGAAATTTACTTACCAATTGTTACTTTTGACAAGTTAGCGCTTGCTAAAACTATTCTTGTTTGGCCTGGACGGATACTTAGAGTACAGTTCATTTTGATCGCATCGTCTTCTTTACCAAGAACACAGTTATCTGGATTGTTGACCTAAAAGTATTGAACATTATAAATCGCAAGCAAAGCTTAAAAAATATCAACTTCACCACTTTATCTTCGGAACTTTGATCTGATGTACTAAACACGCATTATTTATTGACGATATTTCAAGAACTAAGATCTTAATTAAATTTAAATGGGACCAATTGGAAAGCAACAACGTTCAAACAAAAAAAATATTCAAAAACGGTTCAAGTGGAATGAAGTTACGAGGTAAAAAAACATTTAAAAAAATACAGTAGCCTTCAGTACCTCCTCCTTTTTTGTGAAGTCGGTATAAAATATAAATCATGGTCACGAACGCACATGAAGCTTTGCTCCAATTATTTGTAACTAATAATTATGTGCCGGCAGTTATCCTTGATCTGTCCAGTCATTCTAGGGCTAGCTTATTTACCATCCTCTGTCACGCTCGAAGCGTTTCGCTTCTACGTTTATCATCCGTACTGCGAAGGAGTGGAACTCATTGCCCTCGTCTTTGTTCCCCGAACGGTATAATCTGGGAGTCTTCAAGTCAAGAGTGAATAGGTACCTTCTTGGTAAGCATGCTACATCTTCAGCCGCATCATCACTTTTCATCAGGTGAGATTGTGGATAAATGCTTGCCTCTCAGGCATTAAAAAAAATAAGATCAAAAGCTAGCCTATCAAAGATAAAATAAATCTAGCTTCACATAAAACTGATACCCAATGTATCAAGTAGAGGAAGATCAAGGAAAAGATAGAATGTTTCCTCCTACCTTTTTTTTTAATGCGCAATAAATAGGCAAGCATTTGACCACTATCTGACCTGCTGGAAAGTGAATATGCTTCCGAACTATAAATATATACATGATGCCGACTGTCTACCTTCTTCCTTCTTGTCAATGAACTCAGTGTGAGGCTGTGAGTGTGAATGCGAATGCGTATAACTGTGTGAAAAGATGACATGAGTTAGTAGAAAAGAGCGTGAACGAAGTAAATAAGTTGAGGCGATCAAGGAGTTAGAAAAGAGATTATATAAGTTACATTAGTCCTGTACTTTGCAAATGTATACCTAAACATAACATAAAACGCTTTCACACTCACGGCCCCACAATAAATAATATGGCTTGTGTCATGGGTGATGGAAAGTTTCACATCTCACTATAACACCAGAAACATACATTTCATTAAGGAAAAAATCCCACCGGGAATCGAACCCGATACCCACTGCACAGAAGGCGAACGCGCAACCAACCACCTCAGCGGGCTGTTCTCATACGATCTATTCATCCTTACCACATCAATAAAGGTCTGATTCTCCAAATATATCACGGCTTGTATATCTTCCCATGTAATAGAGCCTTTGTTAGATATCTGAAAAAAATATAAAAAACATACATAACGATATAACTTGAAAATATTGTATTTATTTTAAGGGACTTGATATCTACGACGACGCTTCTCCACGTGCTGCCGAAGTTTTGTATAAGCTAGCGTAATAATGCTTCAGGTTTAGGGCCGGCAACCCATTTTTTTTAATAAAAGGAAGAATGGGGCTGTCAATGTCAAATATGCCAAAATATGCCAATTGATAGTGGCATATGTCACATTTTGGTACTCGATGAGGTAAATTTCACCAAAAAAATGGATCAATTTTTTGTCGCCAGCTCAAAATGCTCCAGGCTAGGATCAGGCAACCCTGATTTTTTTAGCATTACTTTTTACACACGACAACCCCAGATAGGTCTCATCTTGGTACTCGATGAGGTAAATTTCACCAAAAAAATGGATCAGTTTTTTGTCGCCAGCTCAAAATGCTCCAGGCTAGGAACAGGCAACCCTGATTTTTTTGGCATAACTTTTTACACACTACACCCCCATATAGGTCTCATCTTGGTACTCGATGAGGTAGGGTTGACGACAACCGGCCCACGGTCTATAACAAAATATACAAAGCGCTCGGGACGCGCGTAAAGGGCGCGCGGCGGGCGCTTTGTATATCAAGTCCCTTAAATTCAAGTTACAATAAGAAAAAAAGTTTAAAGATGGCACTTTGCCGAATATTGGTGATCGTCTGATCACTAATGTTCGGCAAAGTGCCCAAAATGCTCGCTGCATTCCACGAAGCAAGCTTAGCAAGGCTTATTATCTGCCCCAAATTCCCCTCTTCCCCGCTTATTATCTGCCCCTCTGTTAGTGATATTTTTTCCCGCTATAGATCCATTATGGATATGTTTTAGAACTTACGTTTTGTTAGTGAGAAAAAATCTCATTAACAAAATGTAAGTTCAAAAACTAAAACCCAACTACTAGAACGAAATGTCTTCTTATAGTTTAAAATAAATAAAGACTTCAAACCAAGAACTGGGCTAAATTGAAAACTAACGCCGGGAATATTTCTATAAGCAAATTTACACAGAACGAAAACTGAATTCAAACTATGCTATTTGTATAATTTATTGATCTAAGGTTGCATTTTTTATTTTACTATAAATTATTTTGTATTTGAATTCATGATCTAATGACATGAAATGGAAAATTTCCATTCAGGACGGTAAAAACAAAACCTTACCGCAAACTCTTGAACCACTTGGAATGACATCACGTTTTTGTCTTGTATCTGGTCGTCAGTTATCTCAAAATCATTTTTTAATCTGAAATAAATGAGTAATAAAGATACTTCCACGAAATAAAAAAAAATACATATAACGGACATGGGAGCACTAGATTGTGTAGTTCCTTCACACACTTTCATATTCACTTAGAATAGAATAAACAAACAAACGAAACAAACGCATTCACACTCACAGCTCCACACTAAGTTCAAAGACTTGTATCGTGGGTGCCGGAAACATTCACATCACACACACATTACACCCAGAACCAGAAGCACAAATATCCCTTGGAAAGGAATTTGTACTTCTGTCGGGAATCGAACCCAGGACCCACGGCACAGAGGGCGGACACCTGTCTACTGCGCGCACTGGGCCGTCATAATAGAATAGAATAATCATTTATTCCGACAAACTTAACTTAAGTTATCTACCAATGATAAACCGAATGCGAAGAACGTTATTGTTATTCCATAGTTAGTCGGAAAAGGTCTGCAAGCTCAGCATAATGCTGAAGACAGAGCATCAGCGCTGTATTTCAGCTCCTAAACTACACTCTTACTTCATAAAAACCTAGTGGCTAGCTACCATTCGGCGATGTCCTAAGCTCTGAAGCTTTGAATAGTCACTGCTCGTTGCCACTGAGTCTCTTGGCTCTTCACTCAATGGCATCGAGAGCATCAAGCTGGTACAACTCGGTCACAATATCTGTGCACCTGACCTCGTGACGTCATATCGGCGGTCTGGGTACGGTGTGAAAAAAAGTTTTTTCGAGAAATGTGGAGGTAAAAAAAAATTACTAACCTTTTCAAATCACAGAGGTGAGGAGGTGAGGGAGAGGTGACAGGGGAAGCGGGAGAGGCGCCACATTCCAGCGAGGTGCACAGATATTGTGACCGGGTTGTACATAGCTGAACCGCACCAAAGTTTTTTTTACTCTTGACCACCGTCTCACTTGATGGTAAGCGACGATACGATACAATGGAGAAAGCTCTCCTTGTAGATTACTAGACATTACTATACACTCGCGAACTCAAAGACTTCCATATTGTACTCATCTGTAAACACTGGCTCAGGCAAGGAGTTCCATTCCTTTGCGGTTCGCACAATGAATGAGGAAGCAAACCAGAAAGAATATTTAAAAGACATACCCTTTCACCGTGACCTGGTCCTTCTGTGTATTCAAGTAGGATACGTTAAGGAAAAATTCCTTGTCATATTCGTCGAGGTTACATTTATCATACAGCATAGTTCTGACAATCAGTTTCTTGTCTTTATTTGTCAGGTTTTGCATATTGAGCTCTAAATTGATAGTATCCTGGAAATATAAATATTAATTTTTAGTACAGTAAAACGCTTATCCGAATTAATTGGGACCGGGGTCGATTCGGATAATCGAAAATTCGGATAATCGGACATAGACTGGTAATAAGAAACGAACTGTCACACATAGAATAAACTTTATTAAGTTTAACAAACAAAACATGTAGTGTCTTGCCTCTAGCTTTCAACCATAACAATTGAAATATATCTGGACTCCAACGAGTTCCAACGTGTTACAACAAAACAAAACAAAAATTACTTGGTTTTCATTTTTTTATATTACGCTTAGGACCGATTCGGATAATTGGCGATTCGGTTACTCGGCGTTTGGATAATCGGCGTTCTACTGTACTTATATTTAACTAGCTGTACTCGTTGCAATTCCACGTCTAAAAAAGTGTTCTACCTCCTTCACGTTATGGTTGCCGAGTACTTTAATATCATACTAAAAACTTTTTGTTCATACAAAAATACTAAAATCGCGATAAAAATTGGGGTGGGGTAGGACAAAATACTTTACGATCTATTCCCAACCTAACAAATATACAAAAAAAACCATTAAAATCGGTCGAGCCGTTTTGACGGAGTTCGACCACAAACACCGTGACACGAGATATTTAAGTATATCTAGAATTTAAACATTAGGTAATTATATAATTATATCATATTTGTCTGGATATCGCTTTTAGTGATAAGACCGCCGATTGTACACTATAATTTAAGTTTTTTTGGAACGAATGTTCCTTATCGCGCGTTGCGAAAGGGGGCTAGACGGAAAAAATTAAGACCAAAAGTTGTAACGACACTTTTTGCTATAGTTGTAAGCCACGTTCTCGTCCGAGCACCGAAGTTAAGCAACGTCGGGCGCGGTCAGTACTTGGATGGGTGACCGCCTGGGAACACCGCGTGATGTTGGTTTTTGCATGTTTCTTTTAATTTTGGAACGAAAGTGCCTTATCGCGCGTTGCGAAAGGGGGCTAGACGGAAATTGAACTTCGTTCCATCCGGGTGTCCCTTGACACCTCTCAAGTTTTTTTTAATTCTTTTAAGTGATTTATGTAAGGTGTGACAATAAAGCGTTATCTATCTATCTATCATTGTGTAAATATTTTAACTATATGGTTCACACCTGGAAAGTGATGATAAAGCATAGGATACTTACTGCATTGTCTTTCTGCAGCGGTGATATTAGATCAAATTTATATCCAGATCCGTCAAACGCTGCGTCTCTATGGGTGACGTGAGCACCGGTTATTTCCACACGGACGCATGCGTCATTTGCATCACAGCCAATGTTGGTTACTACGACAGTTAAATTTTCCGATTTCGATGACCCTAACTCATATGCATTGTTACTAAAAATAAATTATAACATTAATCACACTCATATTATAAATCAGAAAGTTTGTGTGTAAATATGTAAGTGTGTAAGTGTTTGCCTTTTCTTTACTCATATTTTTTGTTACTAAAAATAAATTATCACATTATTCACACTCATATTTTAGATCAGAAAGTTTGTGTGTAAATATGTAAGTGTGTAAGTGTTTGCCTTTTCTTTACTCATATTTTTTGTTACTAAAAATCTATTATCAAATTAATCACACTAATATATAAATCCGAAAGTTTGCGTGTAAATGTTTTTGCCTTCTCTTTACTCTGTAACGGCTAAACGGATTTGGATGAAATTTGGAATCTACATATCTTATAATACGTATGAATAACACATAGGCTACTTTTTTATGAATTTGGAAAAGGAACAAATATAGACTGTTAAACACATTACCCTCCTTTATGGCGTGCAGTTGGGTACTAATAATCGCAGTTATATTATAAAGGCGAATGTTTGTGACTGTATTTATATGTCTTTTACTTCTTCATGTTCAAAGGTCTAGACCAATTTTGATAAAATTTGGTATGGAGCTAGCTGACACCCTGGATTAACACATAGGCTACTTTATATATCGGAAATCTGGGACTTACGCGGGCAAAACCGCGGGGCGCAGCTAGTATTTTACAGATATACGAAAGTTAACACTCGTACGTGAGTCAGAATGTGTATGTATGTCAGAATATTGTTATGTTTGAAACCAAAAAGGTATTCCTGTGTTGGCTGGATGTATTTTTTTTTTTTTTTATTTGTGACAGGCTAGTGTTTGACCACTATCTCACCTGATGGTAAGTGACGATGTGATCGAAGCTGGTAAACACACTAGACCTGGAATACGCAGGCTCTCAAGGATAACTGCCGTATTTGGAAATGGAACGAACATAGGCTGATAAAAACATTGCCCTCCTTTATGGCGCGCAGTTGTGTACTAATAATCGCAGTAATATTATAGAGACGAAGTTTGTAAGTGTGTTTGTTACTGCTTCACGCTCAAACGGCTGGACCAATTTTGATGAAATTTGGTATGGAGGTAGCTGACTCCCTGGATTAACATATAGGTTATTATTCTGACACAGCGGCGCAGGCGCAGCTAGTAGTGAAATAACATTCAATACATTTTTTTTTATTACATGTTATTATTTGGATTTCATTTTATTGGTATAAACATTTTTGCAGCCTTAATTATGGACATGCACTTAAGTAATAATTCTTTTGATAATGACTAATTTACCTCAAATATATTTTGACTGTTAATCTATTACTATTTTATTTTATTAATAATTTTATTCTTGACATACCTAATGCTTATTATTATATATTTTTATTTTATTACCTGATGTCTGCCATATTTTTTTATTTTTTTATTCGTGATTGGCAAACTTTTGACCACTATCTCACCTGATGGTAAGCGACGATGTGGTCATATTCTTTATTATAGTATCAATTGTTATTAATAACTACCGTTTCTAACGAAACCTACATCAGGCACCAGCTCTCACAAAGTAGTACCAATTTCTTGCACAACTTAAACATGCCTAGTTTTACTATTTGTACCTTTGTGAAGAGAAATAAACTCATTTTTGATTATTTTTTTTTTATTTTTGAATTGTTATTAATGAATTATTAAATTGTAATGTGACATGCCTAGAATAACGATCACTGTTATTATTAAGGTGAATATAGAATCAGGGGGTCTATTCTGGGCGTCACATCGACGTCGAAATCGAACGATTTTCTATTGTTATGAAAATCGAATCAACTGAAATTTCAACCAATCGACTGTCATATCGATGTCGCATCAATTCGAACAATCGTATTTTGACGACCAGAATAGACCTACTGAATCTGAATCTGAAACAGATGTAGGGCTTGGTCATAATAGTGACATGCAAATGTCGATTTAAGGGCTTTAAGTATAGTCATTATTTGGACCGACCGTTTGTTTATTTGGGTGCGCGTTCGCCTTCTCAGAGCGGGTGCCGGGCTCGACTCCCGGTGGGAACACAAGTTTTCTCCTCAAGAGAAATTTGTGTTTCTGGTTCTGGGTGTGAATGTGTGTGTGAATGTTTCCGGCACCCACGACATAAGTCCTCGAACTTAGTGTGGGGGCTGTAAGTGTGAAACTTGCAAGTTATCTATAAAGCGTTAGGGACATGATATACATAGCGCCCGAGGCGCGCATCCCGGGCGTTGTAAAGGTAAAATGTATGGCGCGTAAGGGACCTTTATATACAAAGCGCCCGCGTAAGTGTAATATTTTAATCTTGTGCGTGTGTATCTGTGTGTGTGCGTGTCTTTGTACAGTACTCACGGGCCGGTCCATGTGTTTGTTATCTCTAACGTTGGCGAACAACCATCCGCAGGCCTTCGGTGTATTATATGAGTAACTTCATTCCCATGGTCTTCAATGTCTGGTCTAAGCATCACCCACGATTCATCGAAATCTGTTTAGCAAATAACGATAATAAGCAAACAAACACATTCACGCTTGTAATCTTATGAAAGACTTGTATCGTACTGCCGGCAATAGGTATTGTTGACTAGCGATCCGACAGGGCTTCGCGCTGGTGCAATTGCCGGTGAAAAAAAAACATAACATTTGTACCACGATTTTTCCTGCACCTTCTCAGATGACTGGCAGAAAATCAAAAAAAAAAATGTATTAACTCACCCTCGGATTGCAGTTTCGCATTATTCGGCCGCACAGTCGTTTTGAATTGATATTTTCCTTTTACATTGTCATCCTGTAAAAACGAACATATGTATGACTATACAGCATAAAATAATTAAACGCAAGCAAAGCTTAAAAAAACCGACTTCACCGTTTTATCTTCGGAACCTTGATCAGATTTAATGTATTGCACACGCATTATTGACGATAACTCAAAAACTAGAGATCAGATCTTAATCAAATTTCAATGAGACCACATGAAAAGCACCAGCTTTCAAATAAAAAATAATCATCAAAATCGGTTCACAACGAAAGAAGTTATATGAACAGTATAACTTTTGAAGTCGGTCAAAAACGAGAACATCGTCAATGTAGTCCACAGAATACGCATTATTGACGATATTTCAAGAACTACTGATCAGATTTTGATCAAATTTAAATGGGACCAATTGGAAAGCAACATCTTTCAAACTAACCAAAAAATTTCGAAATCGGTTCACGAGGAAAGAAGTACCTAATGAAGTACCTAATGAGGTAACACAATAAAAAAAAATACAGTCGACTTGAGTACCTCCTCCTTTTTTGGAAAACTTGAGATACCTATAAAGCTCGATGCCTTGTAGGTAACATAAGTATTTGCTGTCTAGATGTATATAGTTTGAGTTTAGTTTTGGGAAATAAAGGCAATCCTCCAAAACCTCCTTACAATTATAAACATTTAATAAATAAAATAAACACAGCCCTTATAAATATAAACCTTAACAGTCTTACTTATAAAAATGATTAACTTTTCTTCACTAATAATCTTTTTTTTTTTTTCCTTTGTTTTGGCTTCGCAATCTTATGCATTTAGCCAGTGTCAAGTGATAATATATTTCAAGCGTATTTCATATTCTAGGTCCTAGTCACAAGTCACAGTCAAAGTCAAGTAAAAGAGTCAAGGTCCAGTTGTAGTCGAGTCATGCCCCAGTAAAGTGGTAGAAACTTTACTAGAACTTCTATTGGAGTTTTGGAGCGAAGGTGAAATTCACGTTTTTCAACTTTGTATGATTTGCCTACACTTATGCACGTTCACTAAGTATTAACGGTTAATAATCCACCATTATTACACATTAACACTCGAAGAATCACAGGTTTTGGAAAATTTTACAAAATCAACAACGCCATTTTTTCACTTTCGCGGCAAAACTCCATAAACATTAGTTAGGCGCCGCTTAGCTGACAGAGAATCGAAAATAATCGAAATTTACACGATCGCCACAGATTATAACCAAAATAGTCGACTAAAAGTGAAATTATACGAATACAGCTGTCAACAATATGGTTTTATTAATCTATTGAAATGAAAATCAAAGACAGGTGACATTCAACGGTTGTCGAAGTAAACAATTTTGCGCCTTACGTAAAAAGTTTTGACACATTTATTATTTAAAGATATAAGACCCGCCATCTTGCCTCTTAGTAAGTTTTAAACAAGGCAATGGCGGTGTTTAATTTTGACAACTGTTTAAGCATTACTTAACGCTAAATCGCGTTTATGAGTGAAATTTTTGTTAAACTGTAGTTAAGCAATTGATTAAAAATTAAGAGGGGTTTATAAGTAAGACTGTTACAGTCTTACTTATTGATTTGATATACAAAGCGCCCTGTACGTGCGCCTCTAGCGCTTTGTATATTTTCTTACACTAGAGCTTATTAAAACGTCGGCAGCGCGGGAGGAAGCGTCAAGGGCGCGCGCCGCGGCCGCTTTGTATATCAAGTCCTTTATAATGTCTTTGTCTTAACATACTTACAAAGGTGACGGTTATATTTTTAGATGACTGCGTTATATTTATATCTGATAAGTCCAATGTATAAGATTTATCCGTAGGAGATATAGTAGCGCGACCGGCGGTAATTTCATTTGTAACAATTAAACCTGAAAAAATATCATAATTAGATAACCAACAAAAAAAACTCATTCACACCCACAACCTTACACAAAAATGTCTTGTATCGTGGGAAAACATTTACATCACTCACAATCACACTCAGAACTATCAAACTTGCAATTCAGAGAGGCAATGCCGCCAGCATGATGGGAACGCTACCCACTGGTAGTGGGCTTGAGCACTTGAGTTACCTATAGCCTCGATGTCTCGTAGGTAACTTGGTTCTTAGCTGTATATAATTTTAGTTTAGTTTAAGGAAATATATCAAACATCATTCATATATGGTTCGCTCCAGTTCGCTCGAAGCGTTCCGACGACCTCGTCTTTATTCCCCGAACGGTATAATCTGGGAGTATTCAAGTCTAGAGTGAACAGGTATCTTCTATAAGCACGCGACATCTTCGGCTGCATCATTGCTTTCCATCAGGTGAGATTGTGGTCAAATGATAGTCTATCAAGCATTTAAATAAAGAACCAGAAGTAAAATATCAAATGGGAAGGTAAATTGTGCTCTCATCGGGAATCCGTTTTATGGCTGAGTCACCCACGTCCGTAGGAGGATACCCCTTAAGTCTGACTCCCTACACGTGGTCCCCGGGTGGTGCTAATCAGATGACATTTGAGAGGTGGTACAGCATTTTGTGAGTTGCTCGCCTGGCTTGCTACCAAAGTAGCTTACCACCATCAAGTTGAAAGTCTGCCGCCAAGCCAAATACGGTGTTCCGGCAGTTATCCTTGAGAGCCTGCGTATTCCAGGCCTAGTGTGTTTACCAGCTTCGATCACATCGTCACTTACCATCAAGTGAGATAGTGGTCAAACACTAGCCTGTCACAAATAAAAACGGGCCCCGCGGTTAAGAAGGCAAAGACTTGTGCCAACTGGTTTCTTATAGTGAACTAACGCTAGGCTAACAAAGTCAACCCAGTTGGCGCAGAGGACAGGTCTCCGCCCTCTGTGGGTCCTGGGTTCGATTCGCGGCAGGAGCAAAAATTCCTTCCCTAGGGATATTTGTGCTTCTAGTTATTGTACCTAATGTGTGTGATGTGAATGTTTCCGGCACCTACGATGCAAGTCTTTGAACTTAGTGTGGGGCTGTGAGTGTGAATGCGTTTGTAAAGATAACACTACTTGTTAAAAACTTTTTAAAAACAAGCTTTTAGATGTCCGCCATATTGGATTTAGAGTGACGTCACTGTCTTTTTTCGAGTTATTCTCAGCTAGCCCTTTCATTTGATACTCATATTATAGGAGTGCATTAAAAATAACTTTTTCGCCATTTTGGGTGTTCCGCCATTTTGTATTTAGAATGACGCCACTAAGCTAACCATACATTGGTGCCGATTCTGTTGTCCAGAATTAGACTAAACTAGCCTAAAATTAGTTTTAGTCCTGCTTTAGTCCAAAGCCTATTCAGAAAATGCAAGATTAGACTAAAATTAGTTTGATTAGTTTAGTTACTCTATTTAGTGAAAATGACTAAATGAATATTTAGTGAAAAACAAATTCTTATTCTGATGTACATGTTTTACGTCAAATTAATACTAAAAATAGAAATTTTAAACTCAAATTAGTCTGTATGAAAAAGGTCTGGATTATTTTTAATGTGATCTTATACTTGAAAGAATAACACGTGCAATTAATGAAGCAAATACTAACCTACAAAGTCTATAATGGAGGAATATGTGATTGCGGCTCTTGTGAATACAATTCAATTTGGTTGCTATCAAAATCAATTTTAGTCCTGTCATTTCAATTTTTAAATTAAGTTCAACGTAAAATCAGAATAGCGTTTAGGAATTCTTTGACTAAAATTAGTTTATTTTTAGTTTAGTTTAGGTTAGTTCGGTGCTCAACAGAATTAGCACCAGTGTCATCCAAACTAAACGTGAATACAAAATGTCAGCTCAATCGGTTGAAGATATCTTCAAAATTGAGTTTCCACCCAACAAACATAGTAACATACATTGCAAGTTAAATAAAAGCTTGTAAAAATGTACTCACTTCCAGAATAATTAGCCAGATTAGTTCCACGGTCAATATCAATGTTTACATTCATCACACAAGCAGTGTCGTTTTCCCGCACGTCCTAAAACAGTAAACAATATCAATAATATCAATAACGTACAGTGCCAAAAGAACCACTGAATAAATACATCATTACATATCTAACTGTCTATATTCTTTACAACCTGTAACAATAAGGTGTAGTAATATTTGGTGGTGTGTATGTGTATCGTGCCAGGAATCGTCTGCTAGAGAACAAAAGTCGAAATCGGAGATATTTTTGTCTATCCAAAAATACAAAATGGTATTTTTCAAACATGTTTGACAACCCTACGGTTACATGGCTACCACCAAAGACTGTAGAACTGATGAAATAGGGTTGCAAATGACATATTTTTTAGAAAAAATAATTTATCAGAACTCACAATTCATGCTGCTCCAGCGAATTCAGAAGTTTTACTGAGACTCCATGCATGTAGCTAGATGCGTGGCTTGAGTATTACTATTCCTGTTTCTTATAAATTGTATAAATTCAAATACATACATACATATAGTCACGCCTCTTTCCCACTGGAGTAGGCAGAGACCACATGTCTCCACCGGCATTACGATCCTGACACGCATCTTTCGCTTCTCCTACATTCATGAGTCTTTTTATACATGCTCGTTGGTTGCGGGTACTTTTGAACTGGCCTTTCTTTAAAATGTTTTCGACCTGGTCGTGATACGTTCGCCTTTTTTTTGAGGTGGAAAATGCCTTCCACTTTCCTTCCTTCCCAGGGGAGAAGGTAAGGGGCTCGAACTCACTAAAAACCCCCCCCCGTAAGCAGTCCCTCGCCGAGGTGGAGCAAGATAGGGTCGCGCTAGCATTCACTATCTTGCCCTGGTGGTAGGCCCGTAGTACAAACCAGGACACTGCGCCCATTTAGGGGTGACCTTGCTCACCAAGGCCACCCCTCAGACTTGTGGGGCCATGCAAGCCAGTGGAGTGCCCCCTGACCCTCCACCAGTGACCCCACTACAGAGGAGGAGAGAAGAGGCGGGCGAACTGTCTCCTCCTCCCCCTCCATCCGTCTGCGACGGATCGGGTCAAAAAAGAGATCATCTTCTCTGGCCCGTTCTGCGGCCTCCTTCTGCGCCATCACCGCTTCGCAAAAAGAGACCACCGCCTGCCACAATCTCTCACTGCCGAGCATGGCGTCTACCACGCTCGGCAGGGAGAGATCTCCGCCTAAGATCGCTGAAAGCGTGTGCCGCTGCGGGCCCCATACGGCACACACCTCTAGCGTGTGGAGCGGGAACCGGTGGAGCTAGGTCCTCCGTCCACTGCCGCAACAGGGCAGCCCGCGCTCGCCACCTCATGCGGGTAACCAATTCCCACGCTGGGGGGTCACCACAGAATTTCCTCGCCGCCACAAAGTGGTATAGTTCTTATTACGGAGTTAGTCATGTTTCGCGGCGAACCAATATTGTTTGTTTGTATGCAAAACTACCTTCAACTATAATATAAATAAAAAAAAAATCTACTAATTTTGTTTATGTATGTATAAGTCCAACAAAATGTTTTGTATTGTAAATTATTCTCATTTAAGTGAATGTAATTGTTTATGAGAAATAAAATTATCTTTAACCTCATTAAATAAAAATCATCAAAATCAGTTTACCTAGAAAGAAGTTATAAGGTAAAACTCATAAAAAAATACTGTAAAATTGAGAACCTTTTCTTTGAAGTCAGTTAATAATAATTTATTCATCATCAAAAACTTAAGCTTAATTAAACAGATGAATTACAAAACATGTTAGGTACCTATGTATGCATTTGCAAGGCCTTTCTGTTTATAAAAAAGTGACCACTGTCTCCCACACTAGGAAAACCTGTGTTGTGGGATTCAGTCTCTTCCTCACTGTTATTACAGTACAATGAGAGTAGCTTAACTAAAAAATAGAATTAAAAAAAATATATATCTGTTCAGTTGTTAAAAATCAAAGATTGCGTAACCGCTACAATGTCAGAATATTACAGATATTATATTATATAGATATTGGCTTACCTGATTTCCGACAAGTTTTAACGAAATTTTGGCGTTCACTGCTTGGAAGCACTTGAGCAAGAGAACCTTGGCGGAATCAGGAGCGCCTAACGCCAGTTCTGGGAAAATAATTTTTTTTTTTCTATAAAACAAAGCTAGTACTACAATCGAACTTCTCGTTGGCTTAGTTGGATGTGCGTTTGCATTCTAAGCAAGGGTTTTGGGTTCGATTCCCGGTAGAAACACAATTTTTCTCCCCAAGGCAAATTTTGTGTTTATGGTTCTGGTTGAATTTATCGTTTAGGATCTATAACGATTAAAAGTTGGTTAGCAACCATTCTCATTTAAAGTTTAATTTCTTTTAAGAAAGCTGTTATAGTTATCTGATTGTTATCTAATCGCAAAATACGTTAGGCTTATTAGCGAAAAATTTAGAATGAAATACAAAGTCTTTTTTTTTTAATCTAATGCGGTTTAATGGTTCCATGCTGTAAAAGTCACTACGTTTCCCATAAGAATTTATTACCCTCTTATCTGTTCTCGTTCAGGCTTGGCGTGATGAATACTAAAGCCCAGATTAGCAACGCCACCGTGGGACACACGATGCCTCCAGTCCTTAAACGTCGACAGCCGCACTGAGTCTGGGCTGTAAAAGTCACTATGTATCCCATTGACTTTATTACCTTCGCACCCGTTCTTGTTCAGGTCAGGCATAACGTGAATACTAAAGCCCAGATTCACAATGCCACTGCGGGACACGCAATGCATATAGTCCTTTAAAGTTAACAGGCGAACTGGATCCAGGCTTAAAAAGTAACTATGTAACCCATTAGAATTTATTACCATCGCATCCGTTCTTGTTCAGGTCTGGCATAACGTGAATACTAAAGTCCAGATTCGCAATGCCACTGCGGGACTCGCGTTGCATATAGTCCTTTAACGTTGAGAGGTGAACTGGATCCAGGCTTAAAAAGTAACTATGTAACCCATTAGAATTTATTACCATCGCATCCGTTCTTGTTCAGGTCTGGCATAACGTGAATACTAAAGCCCAGATTCGCAATGCCACTGCGGGACACGCGTTGCATATAGTCCTTAAAAGTTGACAGTCGATATGGATCTGGGCTTAAAAATTTATTGGACTTTAAATATATTCCAGAGATGATGTACACCACACCCTCGTCTTCGTAAGGGGCACTGACGATAATTTCTGCAATAGGGAATAGGCATGATATACAAATATACTACACTACATACTTGTTTAATCATTACAAGCTATATGTAATTACACTCATAAAATTATCTTCTTACTCCATTTTAATTAAATTTTTTTCTGAAGAAAATGTGATAAAATTCCCTTTCCTGTTCGTAACACTTTCATAATCAGGTACGAACGTGGAATTGTTTCCTCGTTTGATAACCAGCTACTGCTATACTATTATATTTAAAAAGCTGTATAAAAATGTATTATAATACTTATTGTATTGGTTGTGACCTAAGAGGGTCATTGTGACTTAGCAATACAGGCTCGGAAGAGACCTAGTGCTGAGGACAAATATTCATCGGGGTACTGCTGCCTTAGAAATAAGCTATTATTAGAATACCTGATGTAATGTACCTACACTTTGTTAATGAATAAATAAATAAATTATTGTTATTATTATTATTTATTATTATTACTACTTCTTCTATAAACTGCTACTATTAAACTGTCGTTTTTTTTATGTGTATATTATATCTTCTTTCCACGTGAATCGATTTCTAAAATTATTTTTTAATTTGAAAGTTAGTGCTTTCCAATTGGTCCCATTTAATTTTGATCAAGATCTCATCAAAATCAGTAGTTCTTGAAATATCGTCGATAATGCGTATTCTGTGGATTACATTGACGATGTTCTCGTTTTTAACCGACATCAAAAGTTACTCATAACTTCTTTCGTTGTAAGCCGATTTTGATGATTTTTTTTATTTGAAAGCTGGTGCTTTTCTTGTGATCCCATTGAAATTTGATCAAGATCTGGTTGGTAGTTGTTGAAATATCGTCAATAATGCGTTTTTAGTACATCTAATCTGATCATCATCAAAAACTTTCGAAATCAAAGTTCCGAAGATAAAGCGGTGGAGTCGGTTTTTTTTAAGCTTTGCTTGCGTTTAATTATCTGATCAAGGGTTCCGAAGATAAAGCGGTGAAGTCGGTTTTTTAAGCTTTGCTTGCCTTTTAAAATTATATTATTAATAAACATTTTCTTTTTATGACTTTATTGTGTATTTTAACTCCCTGTCAAATGAGGATATTTCTACATTTAAATAATTAAATTATCAGATATTATCAATACAAGGATAAAGTAAAAATGGCAGGTTTTAAAGGTCTTCATTTCTAGATTTGTACCATACCTGGATGTCCATCTAAATCTATATCTTGAGCTGCTACAGCGGTACCAAATCTACCTCTTTCTTTATCCGCGAATATGGTACGCCTTCTTCCGATAAGACATGCTTGGTTACAATCATTCTGAAATAATAATATAAAAAATACTTCAGATAGACAAATTTATTTAAATATTTAACATAGACAAAACAAACAAACAAACGCATTCACTCTCACAGCCCCACACTAAGTTCAAATACTTGAGTCGTGGGTGCCGGAAACATTCACATCAAACACACATTACACCCAGAACCAGAATCACAAATATCCCTTGCGAAGGAATTTATGCTCCTGCCGGGAATCGAACCCAGGACCCACGGCGCAGACAAATAGATGTCCTACCAAATTCTTATTTTTCTACAAAGTTATTTTTTTTGTAACGTTATCGTACTTTATTCGCAGGGCTCTTTTCAACGATGGTGTATCGTTATCGGTACACGGGCACAAAAAAAAGTTAAAACTAATGATCATTTTATGCTTTGGGCATAGCTTACTGCTGTTGACCAGCTCGGTCACCACGGCCTCTCGTGCCAGAAAAGTGCTGGCCGAATTTCCCGCCACGCCAGCCTCAACGATATCATTCGCCGGGCTTTTACCAGTGCCAACGTTCCAGCCATTCTCGAACCGAATGGTCTGCTGCGTGACGATGGTAAAAAACCCGACGGCATGACTTTAATTCCATGGAAGATGGGACGGCCTTTAGTATGGGATGCAACTTGTGTCGATACTTTAGCTCCGTCACATCTTCCTGAAACACAGAATGGGGTTGGCGTCGCGGCAACTTCGGCAGAGCAGCGTAAACGGCGCAAATATGGAAACCTTGGCAGTGGTTACATATTTGAGCCGTTTGGTGTTGAGACACTGGGTCCGTGAGGACCGGGAGCTCATTCTATTTTTAAAATTCTATCAGAGCGCCTGGTTGAAGCGACGCGTGATCAAAATGCTGGCACTTATTTGGCTCAACGTATTAGCATTGCAATTCAGAGAGGCAATGCCGCCAGCATGATGGGAACGCTACCCACTGGTAGTGGGCTTGAGCACTTGAGTTACCTATAAGCTCGATGTCTTGTAGGTAACTTTAGTTCTTTGCTGTGCATAGTTTTAGTTTAGTTTTAGGAAATATAGGCAATTGGCCCGTAGTTAGTACAGGATTTAAAAAAAAAAAAAAAGTTGAAACATTGACAAAATGAAATTATAAAAAAATAAACATACTATAGCTCCTCCGTAAAAAATGTATACAGCGCCGCATTCCGTCTCATCTATGTCTTCGGAATTCGTTGGTGCTCCAACTATGAGCTCGTCCGATAAGTCCGAATTAAGATCTGCTGCCGCTAAAGAATACCCGAAGTTGGCTCCAACGTATTTGTTCCTGATTTTATACTCCGTGGATCTTTGCTTCATTCGTTGCATGTTTTTTTGCCTTAGAAATATTATCTGAAATATAATAAAAGAAATTATATAAGCAGTCGATTATTACCGTAGTTAAAAAAGATATTCGCATTGACGTTCATCTGGCCTTTAAATCTACTTCACAAAAGGACCCAAATCTATAATGTAAAGAAAATTGCGCGTTTGATTTCATCTCCCGTATAATATATATCCCGTATATAGTAAGATATAATTTAAACTAACAGAACATACAACTTTCCCTCACTTAATAAATTAGCTCACAATTAATCTAAGGCGTTTGGTAAACGAATTGCCACCGCGATCTAGAAACTGCCTCTCGATTGTAAGCACCATCTCGAGTTTTGCCGCGAAAGTGAAAAAATGGCGTTGTTGATTTTGTATAATTTTCCAAAACCTATGATTCTTCGAGTGTTAATGTGTAATAATTGCGGATTATAAACCGTTATTAAATGTTTAATACTTAGTGAACGTGCATAAGTGTAGGCAAATCATAGAAAGTTGAAAACGTGATTTTCACCTTCGCTCCAAAACTCCAAAAGAAGTTCTGGTAAAGTATCACTTAAAAACCACTTTACGTTAGGACATGACTTGACTATGACTGGACCTTGACTCTTTTACTTGACTTTGTGACTTGTGACATATAACTTTAAATATGAAATACACTTGAAATATTATATTACAACTTGACACTGGTTAAATGCACAAGATTGCGCAGGCAAAATTAAGAAGAAGAAAAAGCACCATCTCTTGATAGCAGTTTGAACTAAAGACGAAACACTATTGCAATTTTAATAGTTTTTAATGATGTTATGTAGCAATAAAAAAAAATTTTTTTTTAACTAGTTGCTGTGTGAGCGAAAGACCTCGTATTTTTTAAATGGCTTTTTTTTTTTACTCTCGTATCAGGTGCCATTGTTAAAATTTCCAAAAATGAGTCGCAAGAAAAGTTCCATAAATTAATAATATGAAAAAAAACTTGAGAGGTGTCAAGGGTCACCTGGATGGAACGAAGTTCAATTTCCGTCTAGCCCCCTTTCGCAACGCGCGATAAGGAACTTCCGTTCCAAAATTAAAAGAAACATGCAGAAACCAACATCACGCGGTGTTCCCAGGCGGTCACCCATCCAAGTACTGACCGCGCCCGACGTTGCTTAACTTCGGTGATGGACGAGAACGTGGTATGGCTCACAACTATAGTAAAAAGTGTCGTTACAACTTTTGGTCTTAATTTTTTCCGTCTAGCCCCCTTTCGCAACGCGCGATAAGAAACTTTCGTTCATATACCTACACCACTAGTTTTAAATATCCAAAATAAAAAAGGGCTATGTAGAAAACGTAAGAACATCGTAAATGTACAGTCAATTTTTATTTTCCCGCCATTTAATGCCAAATCTACTTATGTCATTTTTAATTTTTCAGAAATCCTGCCTAAAATTAAAACAAAAATAGTATTGTATCGTCACATACCGGTCATCAATGAAAGCGCGTTAGTCTTATCTCTTTAGCACAGACATGTAGGTATTTCAGTTTTCGAACTTTACCACCCGCAATCAGCTGACAATTTTCGAAGTAGTTACGAACGGTATTTTGTAATAATAATATGTTTATGTCGCGCGAATCGCGTTACGCCCCCGACCTCTTCCGATGTTAGCCGAGCTTCCGGGAATAATTAATGAAAATACAGATTATGTTTCATTCCTTCTGGCCAGGTGGCGACATGCGAATGCCGATGTAGCGATCGAGTTTAGAGGAACTTTTTTTTTTTTTATGTTTGATAGGCTAGCATTTGACTACTATCTCACCTGATGGAAAGCGATGATTTGGCCGAAGATGTAGCATGCATGCCTAGAAGATACCTATTCACTCTTGACTTGAAGACTGCCAGATTATACCGCTCAGGAAACAAAGACGCAAGCAATGAGTTCCACTCCCTCGCAGTACGGATGATAAACGAAGAAGCGTAACGCTTCGAGCGAGCTGGAGGTATGTCAACTAACCCGAGTTTGCATGTTCTAGTGGGAATAATGAATGAAAGTGCGATAGTAAACATTTTATGAGTACGGTCGGATTTTTGACCAATAATCTTATTTTTAGGAAAAAATTTCGACTTTGTTTATTTCGTAATGTTTTCGTGGATGTGTTCAGTTAAGACAGTAAATGACGCTGTTTTTGTTGGTAATTAAATACTAGTGGTATATATGTTTTGAAAATTTTAAGCGCGAAAGTGAAAAAAAAATCGATGTCGGTTTTGTATTATTTTCCATTACTTGTGATTCTCCGAGTATTAATGTGTAATAATGGTGGATTAGAACGTCCATGAGTGCAAATCATACAAAGTTGAAAACTTGATTTTCTTTATCGGTCCCTAACTCCAATAGAAGTTCTAGTACGCTCCAAAACTACATTAGTAAAGTTTCTACCAATTTATTAGGCCATGACTCTACTATGACTGGACTTTAACTCTTTTACTTTGACTATGACTTGTCAGTAGAACATCTTTTACGAAATACTTGAAACATGTTATATATACTTGACACTGGCTAAATGCACAAAGATTGCCGAGCCAAAATTAATAATTATAATACGTTTAGATATATTTAAAGCGTTTAAAGTCCTCACCTCACCCTTCATATAATTGCTTTGCTGACTGACTGCATAATAGACAAAATTATCTGCAAAGAATTTGCCTGCTGTAATACCATAACCTGAAACATAAAAAAAAAAATATTTAGTTGTCTGAGTTTATTGGAAACTCTACCCAACCCAAGGCGGCGGAGTTGCGTCGCAAACATCTAAAAAAAACATACAGTCGAATTGAGGACCTCCTTTTTTGAAGTCGGTTGATAAAATAAAAATAAATATACAGGCTTTTTGAGAACTTCCTTTTTATTATATATAAGTCCATGCAAAAGTGTAGGTGTAAAAAGATACGTCTATCATTATTATGCGTTTATGCTATCATACAATAAAAGATGTAAATGAAAATGAAATAATAAATGAAAATGAAATAAAAATAATATTATGCGTTTATGCTATCATACAATAAAAGATGTAAATGAAAATGAAATAATAAATGATAATTCATTTATTATCAGACAATAGTTACAGTCCAATATTTGCTAATAATTATCCTTAGAATATAATGAATAGAAAATTATTTGTTGCATACCAAATAAAGTTAGCTATACACTGGGGTAATCTTACAAAACTTAAGTACAATAGGTGGATTTATCGCTTAGAGCGATCTCTTCCAGTCTACTTTTGGATGGAGGTGGGATAATTTTATATAATGAGGGCGCGGTGTAAAACACAATCACACACATATATATAAAACTTACTTAGATACCTATTTTTAAACATTCATTCATACATATAATATACTGCGAGGGAGTGGAACTCATTGCCCGCGTCTTTGTTTCCTGAGCGGTATAATCTGCCAGTCTTCAAGTCAAGAGTGAATAGGTATCTTCTAGGCAGGCATGCTACATCTGCGGCCACATCATCGCTTTCCATCAGGTGAGATAGTGGTCAAATGCTAGCCTACCAACATAAAAAAATATATATATATACTCTCACATACAATTAACAGTACCAGTCACCCAGCTAATAATTAATATCAGACACCAGCCCCCTAGCAAAAAACCAAAACCAATTCGTCTCTATTCTGTCAAAAGAAACGCTTTCTAAATCTAACGGACCTTAAAACTTGTAAAAATATTACAAGTTTTAAGATCTGTTAGATTTAGAAAGCGTTTCTTTTGATAAAACAGATACCATAGTAGAAATATATATTTCTACTATGCAGATACGAAGCGTTTTGGTTTTTGGCTAGGGGGTTAAGAGGCCGGGGAGTCTGTGAACGAGTCTATAGGCTGTCTCTGTTTAACGGGCAAACCGTGCCTATGCTTGATGCGATAGCACTACCGACCGAACAAATTATGATAGGTGCCGTAATACCAAAAATTATGAATGAAAATGTAATGCTTAGCCATTGTTTTTTGCATTAATAGTACCTTGAAATGATAATCTATGTTCCTGTTGTAATGACAAAAGAAATGTGTTAGTTTTTAATACAAAACGAACAAGTTAAAGTTGCGACATTTACGTCGTAATAATGTGAGAAAATCAATTGGTTTTTATTTCGTTTTAGGTAATTATTTTGGAACAAAACTATCCAGGAACCTAGATTAATATATTTTTAATCTGAATAACAGCACAGTATGGTGGTAATATGCTTAAATTATAAATAATTTCGGTATTACGATTGTACAGGCAAATCAACCTCCGCAGGCCCTTTAAAAGGTAGGTTTAAAATATCTTAACTTGTTATTTAGCGCACACCGAGATTGCAAAGTTACAGATAAGCAATTTAAAACCTTTGTGCGCAAGATTTAAACTCTTACATTTAGTAAGCATTTATTTTGATAGAACAGAGTCGAAGCGTTTTGGTTTTTGGCTAGAGAGGCAATATTGTTAGATAAAATATTTCAACCTAAGTTACAAAGACGGCTAAAAAATTAGGTATAAGTCTTAGTATTTATGGTAGTGTGTTTTATTAGACTATATTAAATTATGCTGATCGGATGAAACAGAATGATTTCAATCATTTTACAAAAAGTGGACTGAAATTTCATTATAAGTGAATCCATTTTATCTCCTGTGATTTTAACCCAACTGCCAAGGAAGGGTTTTGTCTTTGGCGCGTATCTTGTACGTATGTATGTATATTTGTATTTTTTTAGAAGCGAAGCGACACGATTCGTTCGAACTGGAGTTAGGTCAACCATAAATTAATGACATTAGACAACTGTCAAACGTCATTTTTATTTTTTATATATGGTTGACCTACTCCTAGTATGTTTTAGGCATCGAGATAGGAAACAAACCTACGGTTTGTAAAAGGAGGGACGACTCCGCCGAAAATCTGTGTCCTAGTGAGAGGTCACAAAGAACCTCTGTGTCCCTTTTCTTTAGGGTAACCCTGATTTTAAGATTCGTGGGATAACATTTTGAGCCATTTGAATTATGTTCTACTAGAATGATATTTAACTGTGTAATCATGCTACAATATGATATGTAATAAAAATATTATTATGTCATTCATAAAGATGAACTAAAATATACAATATGAAGGCCAGGCGAACGCCGCCGGCCGGTTGGGTCAGCTATTAACTATTATGAAAGACTAAGTTACTTTCGGTTTAATTGACCGAACTAGAGCAAAGCGGAAACGGAGCGATTTCATTTCAGCTTGGGCAAAATTGCTTTCGTAGTTCCGGATTTTCAGTTGTTCTCCTCTACAGGTTGCATTTCTCAACCGATTCTCGTGATATTTTGTGAGCAGGTTCGATATTTTTCAAAATGGCGGAGATGTGTGCTGTAAATTGTTGTAATAAGCTTCTAGATACATTTACAACCCATGTTTAAATCTATAACCTAGAATAAAGATAATCCATAAATCGATGACAGATATTATTACTACATTGATATGTCAGAATCTTGGTAAATATTATTATTACATACTTATATCAAACTAATTTATTCATCCGAAAGTTTGTGTGTAATTGTGGCATTATTTAAGTATGTCTATTTTCTCTTCACGCGGCAACGGCTGCATAAATTTGGATAAATTTGGAATGTACGCAGCTTATGCCTAGGATTAACAAATATGCTGCTATTTAACTTGATAAACGCAGACAAAGCTGCGGGGCGGCACGGCTTGATCATCAATATATCCATAAAAAATCCAATGAAGGTAAACCCTAACTTTTATGACACCTAACTGACACAAATTGCTGTCGAAGAGTGTGACCCAATGCAAAATTAAAAATTACTAAATTATTCAAGCCAACGCTAACACAACATTTTAAGAATGAAACATATGCTATACATTTTGGCCTATAATAGTTATATAAGAAAAATATAACAACGTTATACAATAATCAATAGGAAATAAGCATAAAATTTACATAATGGTCAAGTATTTTTTTAAATCTTTATTTTTATAAAATTACACCCGTAATATGATTTTCTTCTTTAGATGCTTTTTATTAGGAATTTTAATAAATAAAATGGATGGGAATTTCAAAATAGCAATACGCTCGCTATTGGCTAAGCTGATCGTGACTAAGTTACACATTTTTGAGGTCACTGATTGGTCAACTTTCCTTAAATTCTATTTGTTTTTTCAAAATCGCTTTTATATTTGCTAAACTTTTTTCTCCGCTATACGGAGTCAATTTGAACTGACTCCAACTTTCAAAAATGTATCCCTACCAGTCACTGACCATCTCGATTTACTCGGTTTGACTCTAACTTCAAAGCTCAATTTTGGTACTAGTCCTTGCAAAGGTGAGACGATACTTCACACCGGGACAGTTGCTCAATTTGTATCAAATACAAGCCGATCATGTATGGAGTACGTTCTCATCTTAGGGACGGTTCAGCTAATTACCAGCTTGAGACTCTTGACACCATTGAGTGGAGACCCAAGAGACACATTGGTAGCGAGCAGCTGACTAATTCAAAGCTTCAGAGCTTGGGTCATCGCCGCGCCGCATTAGCTAGTCTCTCGGTTTTTTATCGGATACATTTTGGAGAGTGTGCTAAGGAACTGCACGATCTAGTTCCCCCATCCCCATTCTATCGTCGGACAAGCAGACAAAATGCTAAGCGACACCGCTATATGGTGGACATTCCGCAAATGCGCACTAAGCGTTTTGCCTCCACATTCATTGTGCGAACCGCAAAGAAATAGAACTCCTTACCTGAGTGTTTCCTGATGAGTACAATATGGGAGTCTTCAAGTCGCGGCAAATGAATAGGTATCTTCTAGGCAAGCTTGCTCCATCGTCGACCACATCGTCGCTTACCATCAGGTGATATAGTGGTCAAAAGTTTGCCTACTTGAATAAAGAAAAAACCTGATTGCATTTCCCAATGCCTATTTATTTCGATATGAGATGTATTGTTATGAAGAAAAATTTTCTTTCCGGCAATGTATTAACGGCAACAATCGAATAAAAATGTATGCATATTCCATATTCACAAACGTATTCATTAATATAATCATAATTGAGCTTCAAGAAGGAACAAACTACAAACACACTCACAAATTTTGCCTTGAAAATATTAGTAGGAAGTATGATAGCAGGATAACTTTATTTTGTTTTTAAAAAGTATTTTTATAAATGGCGGATGTAGTTGTGTAGCTTGGCTTGTATACCCATATATCAAAAATAATATCATAAAATCTAATACTATTAGGAAAAAAAATGGTTTATTGAGAATAGCTTGATAGTAGGTAGGGCATTTAAAAACATATTCTGTAAGGTTTCGATTAAACAAATAATTACGACAGATAAGATCTTATTATTACTACAGACTACAATTTCTACCAATGGGAAACTTTTTTAAAACTAGTCGCTCTGTGCGAGAGGGACACAGGGGTCTTTTCGTACCTTTCACCCGATTTCGTCGGGACCTCAACCACGGTTGGTTCTTTATGCAATTAATAAAACGATTTGACATTGTAAATACGCTCTAAGTCAGTTGTGATAAGATTCCATACATGTTTGATATTCGGCACTGTAAGTTTGTCAGTTATCCATCCTATTACTTTAGCTACAACATCCTTGGTTTTAGGTGAAGACTGACTAGTCTTGTTGTTAGATGGTAAAAAGAGCATGCAGGAATTATATCAAGACTTTGCAGTTTTGACTCGACTATAACATTTTAAGTATTTGCTTATTGCTATTGTTATCTAAATTTGCAGGCTATTTATTGTGTATTATTTTTTAAAGTTCCAATTTATTGACTTACCTACATTTTGTTCCAATTTCATACCATTATTCATCAATGATTCCGGAAAAGTTGATCCGGAAAAATCCATGCTGGACGACGAGTAGTTTATGTCGGTACTTTCTGATGTCTTGGCAACGATAAGTTTCTTGTCGTCAGCGAAAGTGTTCCATCCGACACCTCCCACATACAGACCTGGAAACGAGAATATAAATCGCACTAATCACAGTCATATCATAGAGGCGACAGTTTGTGAGTTTGTTTGTGTGTTTGTTACCTCTTCACGCTCAAACGGTTAGGCAAATTTAGATGAAATTTGGTATGGAGGTAGCTGACACCGTAGATTAAGACATAGGCTACTTTTATCCTGGAATTCCCGCGGGTCTGGAACTTACACGAGTAAAACCACGAGGCGCAGCTGGTATTATAAATCAGATAGTTTGTGTGTAAATGTGTAAATTTAGATAGATAGATAGATAACGCTTTATTGTCACACCTTACATCAATCATTCAAAATAATTAAAAAAAAAACTTAAATAATAGTGTACAATCGGGAAAATCAAATTTGTTTGTTTTCTCTTCATGCTGTAATGGCTGAACAGATTTGGATATTATTTGGAATGTATATAGCTTATACCTAAGATTAACAACTAGGCTACTTTTTAACTTGACAAAAGCTGGCGAAGCCGCGATGTTTGGCTAGTAGGTATATAATATGAGAGAGGAACAGGAGGTATGTCAACCATAAATGGATGGCGTTTGACAGTTTGTCTTGTTGTTTGATGGTAAAAAGTGCAAGGAGAAATTATATCATGTAATTACTTCTGAGCGCACTCTAAGATAGAATTCAGATAGGCTTGCCTTACGTGGCACAAACGAGCCACCACTTTACTTCCAGTCTTATTTCATGTTTTATCCCCAATGGAACTTTGTGTTTCCGGTTCTGGATATAATTGTGTGTGCGATATAATCCGGTGCTCACTTCACGCTACAAATTTAGTTTGGGAATGTGAGCGTGAAAGCGTGTATTTTTATTTATATGTACTTTTTTATTATTTATATTATAATAACTTACTTATGTCACTATATATAATGCTGTTTTCTATGGATCTTTCATAAGGTCCCATGTACGGATTGGTTTTATCATCATAGTAGTAGTAGCATGCACCAACAGCATCTCTCACATTTTGATCTGTTTTTTTTAAAACTCTGGATAACAATGGCGCACACGTCTAAAATAAACAAACAAAAAGTATTTAACCAACTTCAAAAAACACAAAAAGTGAATAGGTACTTAATACTATAACTTACAAATTTAATTGGATGTAATTTTTTTCCGGTTAGATTTGAGTTGAAAACAAAACTATTGAACTGATTGAGATTAAATTGTCCGTCCGTCCGTCCATCCGTCCGTCAGTCAGAAGCACCTAGCTTCTAAACCATACAATCAAATAACTTCAAATCCTCAGAGAATATGTAAAGCTATGGCCCAAAGCCAGAAATGGCAATTAAAATCATATAAAATCATGAAACTATTAAGAGTACGAAACCGTTTTTTTTTAAATACTATATTATAAAATAACAATTTGGCAGGCCACTAAAGTCACCGTTTCAGACCTATTTTGTCCCGGGGTCTCAAAAACGGCTACACATATAAAGCTGATATATTTTAATGAACGTATTTAATGTCACATTGATTTTCATTTACATTACAAATTATAAGATCCTTAAAAAAACATTATAAAACATATTGTACGACTTCCCAAAAAAGGAGGAGGCACTCAAGTCTACTGTATTTTTTTTTTGTGTTACTTCATAAAGTCTTTCCACGAGAACAGATTTCAAATTTTTTTTTAGTTTGAAAGATGATGCTTTTCATGTAGTCCCATTGAAATTTGATCAAGATCTGATCAGTTGTTATTGAAATATCTTCGATAATGCGTGTTTAATAAATCTCATCTGACTCGAATCAAAATATAAACGGTGAAGTCGGATTTTTTATCTTTGCTTGCGTTTAATTATTTTTAAAGAATATTGGATATTGTTTGATGAATTTACACATTTCCCAGGATATATATATATATATATATATGTGAATATATAATTGAAACGCAAGCAAATTTTAAAAAACCCTACTTCTTCGCTTATATTTCGGTTTTGGCTTGATCGATTTCGATAAAACTTATATGGGACCACCTCTAAAGTATACTCTACCAAACAAAAAAACAGTCATCAAAATAGATTCATAATTGGCGGTGATATCGCGTAACATAAATTGAAAACAATACATACATTCGAATTGAGAACCCTTTTTTGAAGTCGGTTGAAAAGTAAGGATCTTTCGTCTAATAAAATGAGGTAGGCAGCTTTCCCTTCGTTTTATGTTGAAAGTATGCGAATTTTTTTTTTGCATGATAAAAAGACCTTGTTAGTACAATTTATTAATAATAACTTACAAAAAAATACTTGTCAGTCGTAGAAATTGTAGCTCCAAGATAAAAATGTTCTGTATTCATAATATCTGAAAAATAAAAATAAATCTTCTTAACAGTTCATAACTCTTAAAGACTTATGAAACTGTTCCACACTAAACAGCAGTGTCTTTAAAAGTATCTAGGTCACATGACACGGAGACATATACTTATATATACATTTTTTTTTTCGTCAGACTAATGTCCTGTAATTCTATCTACGGGCCAATTGCCTATATTTCCTAAAAATAAACTAAAACTATGTACAGCAAAGAACCGAGTCACCTACAAAAAAAAAATATATTATGATTTTATTTATATTTTACATACATCATTACATTGTTTTTTTTTTTATTTAATAAACTAATGTTATTACAAATCTTTGCTTTATACTTTGACGAAAATATTGATTGTACGTAAATTTAAACTACAGAAGTTTTTTTTTTTTCAATTGCGATTTGTAATTTTTCAAATTACAAATAATACTAAAATATATTTCTTTACTTACAATTTTCCTTCTAATAATACCATTCATTTATTTAGTAAAAAAACATATAATAACTATAATAGAAATTGATATTGTATTGAATACAATACGAGTACACCCAACAGGGGGCAGAAAAATAGTAGTTTTCATTCGAAAGCACACTCATCCAAGACTACTATCCAAAAAAACAGATTGTGAAAATTCCTTTATTTTCACGCAAAGCGTAGCAAAAGGTTTTTCAGAATTTCTAATTATGATATTTCTCTCGAAAACTGAAGATTTTTACTAGGCACATTTTTTTTTCTGCACTCTCATGATGTCCCATATCTGCAGGTATAGGATTATCCATTCATTACGCCACACCCTGTAAAACGTATCCTTATATATTAAGGTAATATAATTATAATACCTTGTGGAATTATATCATTTGATGTGACGTTGATATCCACCGTGTGACATTTTACTACATTTTTCGTGGGTTTTTTGACGTCACAACTCTGCACTTCTCCGAAATAATTACTTCTTGGTGCACCAACAACTGAAAAATAAATGTAAACTAATTTGTAGTGGTATTAAGAGGCCGGGGAGTCCACGAAACGATCTATAGGCTGTCTCTGTTCAACTGGCAAACTGTGCCCATGCTTGATGCGATAGCACTACCGAACAAATCATGATAGGTGCCGTAATACCAAAAAATATTAATGAAAATGTAATGTTTAGCCATTGTTGTTTGCATTAATAGTACCTTGAAATTATAATCTATGTTCCTGTTGTAATGACAAATGAAATGTGTTAGTTTTTAATACAAAACGAATAAGTTAAAGATGCGACATTTACGTCGTAATAATGTGTGAAAATCAATTGGTTTATATTTCGTTTTAGGTAAATATTTTGGAATTAAAACTATCCAGGAACCTAGATTAATATGTTTTTAATCTGAATAACAGCACAGTATGGTGGTAATATGCTTGAATTATAAATAATTTCGGTATTACGATTGTATGGGCAAATCAACCTCCGCAGGCTTCTTAAGTACTCTTTTGCAGAGTCCGCCTGGGACAGAACCGCACCATTGCCAGACATTCAACCGCCAAGCAGTAGTGTGCAATACTGTTTCGGATTGAAGGGCAATGTTTCCAGTGAAATTACAGGGCTTAAAGGGCATTAACATCTAATATCTCAGGGTGACGTTGACCCGGGGCAAGATAGTGACTGCAAGCGCGACCCTATCTTGCCCCACCTCGGCGAGGGACTGCTCACGGGGGGGTTTTTAGTGGGTTCGAGCCCCACATACCCCCTTCCTTCACCCCTGGGAAGGAAGGGAAGTGCAAGGCATTTATCAACACACAAAAAAAAAAAGACGTGTGGCACTCGGGGACTGCCGCGGTAAAGCTATTGCATAGCATTTTTTATCAACTTATGCAATTATAATTATTTATTTATTTTATTTATGCAGTATTTTTTTCCTGCCGCCTAGAGACGAGTTGCTGAACCAAAGAGACAAGCGTGATATTTCAAAAAAGTCATTAAAAGTTCTGCTATTAATCGATAGATGGCAAAACTAAAAAGTATCACCGCTGTGCCGGTCGGAGTGGGGGGTGTTAGTTTATTTTCGGTACGGAATTTCTGGATTCGGTCTCCACGCTCCAGGCCCGCGATAGAAGCTATGTAATAGCTTAAAAATGGGTGACGTTGACCTATATAAGTTCAAAATGTGTGGGTGACATAAAACTGTAATGGTCAAGCGTGACGCTTACCATCAGACGAGCGACTTGCTTGTCTCATCTCTAAATTATAGTATAAATAAAAAAAACTATGTTTAATCATGGATTGACTAAATTGCTCGAGATGGATCACCCCGTAAACTATTTGATCGAGCAAAGCGAGATCTCAAGTTGACTTAGGTCGTTCAGCACTTTGTCCGTCCGTCCATCCGTCTGTAAGAGGCGTCTAGCGTCTAAACCATACAAGCAAATAACTTCAAATTATCAGAGAAAATGTAAAGCTGTGGTCCAAAGCCAGAAATGGCAACAAAAATTATACGTACGAAACTAGTTTAAAAACAAATCTATGTTTAGATCAAATTTTTCACGAGGTCTATCTCAAAAACGGCTTCACATTTCAAGCTGAAACTTACGTTTAATATCCATTATGTCCTGTACGTCAACAACAAATACCGAAATCAAACAATCATTGCAAAGAAAAGTTATAAGCATTTAACCTCAAATGTTTTTCGTTATTCGGCAAAAAATTGGCGCGAGATCTCAGTTCGGCGTGCACGAGTTGCACGACTAATCTAATACATGTATTGGTAGTCCTTTTTCTCGCCCGGTGACGCTGCAGAGGCTACACACAGCCAGCAAGTAGTCCGTTCGAATAAAAAAAAAATATTTGGCCTAAGGCATTTGGCAGCCGCGCGTCTTCTATGAAGCAAGAAGTACGTGAGTTCGATTCAATAGACCCCGTTACCCTTCCAACGAGCCGATATACTTAATGCTACATCCTGGACGCATCCAGTTTGAACGGATGACGTGGTTGCAACGGTGTCCCCACGCCATCCGTTTGAAGTCGCACTATTCAGGGGGTCTATTCCGGGCATCAATTACCTTTACATCGTCGTCAAAATCGAACGATTTTCTTTTCTTTTGAACCATTGAATGGACTGAACTTTCAACCGATCGAGTGTCGTATCGACGTCGCATCAAGTCAAACAATCGTAGTTTGACGACCAGAATAGACCCTGTATAGTTTAAATTATTGTTAAAAAAAATACTTACTTAATTGGTTATTCCAATAACCCATTGACAATCCAAAAAGTGACATGTTGTTTGGTACGTCAGACTCCAGGATAACAGCTGATTCTTTGTGAAAGAACAATAACTCGCATGTCACTAGCTGTAGACTCACCGACAAAGCCAAGAGGCATACGGCTATATGATCTAAAACAACACAGACACATCTTAATATAAATAAAAGCATTTAATAATAGCACGCTACCCACTGGTAGTGGGCTTGAGCACTTGTGATACCTATAACCTCGATGTCTTGCAGGTAACTTGGTCTTTGCTGTATATGGTCTGTTTGCTGCATGCCCCCTTTCTGATTTTCTACCGACTTCACAAAAAGGAGAGGTACTCAAGTCGACTGTATAATTTTTTTTCCTCTTAACTTCTTTCCACATGAACCGATTACGAATATTTTTTTTGTTTGAATGATGTTGCTTTCCAATTGGTCCCATTTAAATTTGATCAAGCTCTGATCAGTAGTTCTTGAAATATCTTGAACAGCCCGTTGATTTGGTTGGGTGGCGTTCGCTTTCTAAACAGGGGTATAGGGTTCGATTCCCGGCGGGACCATAAGTTTTCTCCCCAAGGAAAACTTGTGTTTCTGGTTCTGGTTGTAATTGTGATGTGAATGTTTCCGGCACCCACGACTCAAGTCATCGAACTTAGTGTGGGGCTGTGAGTGTGAAAGCGTTTATGTTTATGTTAATAATGCGTGTTTAGTACATCTAATCTGAATTCTGAAAACTGGTGCTTTTTATATAGTCCCATTGAACAAGGTCTGATCTCTAGTTTTTGAGTTATAGTCAAGAATGCGTGTTTATACATTAAATCTAATCAAAGTTACGAAGATAAAACGGTGAAGTCGGTTATTTTAAAACTTTGCTTGACTTTAATTATGTCTACTATTCTAGCCGTAAATACAAATTGTGAATATATGCACACTTTTTGAAATCCTGATCTTTTTATTAGTTCGTTGCCCACTATTTTTGTCCATTACATACCTAGCTTGAAAATTTGTTTTATGTTTTGTGAATACAAATTATGAGCAGAAACTCTTTTGTTTCTGAAAGATTAATTGAATAGATAATAATTATACTTTACATAATAATAACCTCTACTTAAAAAAAAAAAAATAGTGAGAATAATGATAAGATCATTGATCAATCGAAAGTTTATATAATTGGTTTTTGCATCCAGTGGAATCCAGATTAGTCGATATTTTATATAATTGGTTTTTGCTTCGAGTGGAATCCAGTACATTAAAAATATTATATAATTGGTTTTTGCTTTTAGTGATATTTAGAGCAAGCCAGAGTTTATATAATTGGTTTTTACTTCCAGTGGAATCCAGATCAATCAAATTTTTATATATTTAATTGGTTTTTGCTTATATCGGAATTTAGAGCAAGCCAGAGTTTATATAATTGGTTTTTACTTCCAGTGGAATCCAGATCAATCAAAACTTTATATATTTAATTGGTTTTTGCTTATATCGGAATTTAGAGCAAGCCAGAGTTTATATAATTGGTTTTTAATTCCAGTGGAATCCAGATCAATCAAAACGTTATTTATATAATTGGTTTTTGCTTCTAGTGGAATATAGAGTAAGCCAGAGTTTATATAATTGGTTTTTGCTTCTAGTGGAATATAGAGTAAGCCAGAGTTTATATAATTGGTTTTTGTTACGAGTGGAATCCAGAGCAAATGAAGGTTTATAGACTTTGTTTTTGCTTCTAGTGTAATTTAGAGCAAGCCAAAGTTTATATAATTGGTTTTTACTTCCAGTGGAATCCAGATCAATCAAAACTTTATATATTTAATTGGTTTTTGCTTCTAGTGGAATATAGAGTAAGCCAGAGTTTATATAATTGGTTTTTGCTTCTAGTGGAATATAGAGTAGGCCAGAGTTTATATAATTGGTTTTTGTTACGAGTGGAATCCAGAGCAAATGAAGGTTTATAGACTTTGTTTTTGCTTCTAGTGTAATTTAGAGCAAGCCAGAGTTTATATAATTGGTTTTTGTTTTGAGTAGAATCCAGAGCAAGTAAAGGATTATGTAATTGTTTTTTTCTTCTAGTGGAATCCAGAGCAAGCAAAGGTTTGTATAATTTAATGATATAGTCAAATGGTTCTTTACTAGTGACAAATAAGTCAAGGCACGAATAGTTTGAATATGTAAATGACTTAATACTTAAATACAACTTTTCGTCACCACAGCAAGGAAAAAATACCTAGCAAGGAAAACAATTCAATCCATATATTTATAATATAATCAATACAGGTATATTTGCTATAATTATAACAATAATTGTGGCTTTCATAACACAAACGGTAGTGGAATCACAAATTAATAAAATCTGTAGCAGCGAAGGTTCACTGTCGAAGTACATAATTTATATCTGTATACTTTTGATAAAAACTAATATCTTTACTGCCACTCGGAGTTTTGCCACGAAAGTTAAAAATGGCGTTGTTGGTTTTGTATAATTTTCCATAACATTTTCCTGGTTTCCTTCCAATGTTAATGTGTAATAATGGTGGAATATTTACCGTGTATACTTTGTAAACGTTCATACGTGTAGGCAAATCATATCAAGTTGAAAAACCTAATTTTCGACTTCGCTCCACAACTCCAATAAAAGTTTCTACCACTTTACTAGAACTTAACTATGACTTGACCTTGACTCTTTTACTTGACTTTGACTGTGACTTATGACTATAAATTAAGTACTTTTAATATGAAATATACTTGAATATGTTATTACTTGACAATGGCTAAATGCACAAGATTGCGAAGCCAAAATTAAAGAAAAATATCACCATTTCTCATAATGTTACAATTCATAAATGTAATGCTTAAATGAATGTTAATACTTAATACAAACATTTAAAAGTAGTTAATGAAAATAAAAAGTCATAAAGCTAGAGGAATTGGCAAAATGGATCGAACGGGCCCAAACTCGATGGGGTTGCGTCATTTTATTACAGAGATCCCACGTCGACCTTCCGGATCCATCATCAGACCCTGAATATTATCTAATTCTAGAGTACTTGTCAAGACAAATCAAACGAACCCAAACTCGATGGGGTTGCGTCGTTTTGTTACAGAGATCCCATGGCGACCTTCCGGATCAATCATCAGACCCTGAATATTATCTAATTCTAGAGTACTTGTCAAGACAAATCAAACGAGCCCAAACTCGATGGGGTTGCGTCGTTTTGTTACAGAGATCCCATGGCGACCTTCCGGATCCATCATCAGACCCTGAATATTATCTAATTCTAGAGTACTTGTCAAGACAAATCAAACGAGCCCAAACTCGATGGGGTTGCGTCGTTTTGTTACAGAGATCCCATGGCGACCTTCCGGATCAATCATCAGACCCTGAATATTATCTAATTCTAGAGTACTTGTCAAGACAAATCAAACGAGCCCAAACTCGATGGGGTTGCGTCGTTTTGTTACAGAGATCCCATGGCGACCTTCCGGATCAATCATCAGACCCTGAATATTATCTAATTCTAGAGTACTTGTCAAGACAAGTCAAACGAGCCCAAACTCGATGGGGTTGCGTCGTTTTATTACAGAGATCCTATAGCCACCTTCTTTCTCCATCATCAGATCAACCCCACATCATACATTATTTTGCATTGTCATTTGATTTATATATACATGAAGAAATTCAGCACAATCGGAAATCGGAAAGTGGGTCAAATATAACTAGCAATATTTGATTACAGACAGACATCAGGACAGGTGAAACTAAAAATGTATTTAAGTAATTAATAAGTTTTTTTTTTACAATCACTAAGTACTTTCTAAAATTAAACTAAAATTATATACATCTATACAGCAAAGACCCAAGTTACCTATAAGTCATCGAGCTTATAGGTAACTCAAGTGCTCAAGCCCACTACCAGTGGGTAGCGTTCCCATCGTGCTGTCGGCATTGCCTGTCTGAATTGCAATGCTAATACGTTGAGCCAAATAAGTACCAGCATTTTGATCACGCGTCGCCTCAACCAGGCGCTCTGATACATTTTAACTTGATAAGTCTATTGTCCTGGTTACCAGTCATCACTACATGACTTTGCCCTGATCATGTCATAGTGACCACGCCTATAATTCGGCATACAATATATGCAATCTTACGTCATACTAATTATCATAGGACTATAGGTAGATATATTATTACAGGAAAAATATATTATAGAAAAAACAGTCATAATTAAAATTTGTTATGTAATGAAAATATGAAAGAAGCAAAGGAATAACCATATTGAAATGAAGATCAAAATAAGAACAGTGCTTTCAAGGCTACTGGTAGTGGGCTTGAGCACTTGAGTTACCTATAATCTTGATATCTTGTAGGTAAATTAGGTCTTTGATGCAATTAGCCTGTAGTTGAAATATTACTTAAAAAAAAACATATTATTATCTCAAATAAGATCTTTTCTGTACTATTGCAGAAATATGTAACAAATATAAAACTATGTCACATATATTACTCTAAGTCTAGGAATAATTTAGAATAAGGACTATATTTTATTATGAGGTATAATATCCTACTAATATTATAAATGCGAAAGTGTGTGTGTGAATGATTGTTAGCACGTATCTCCGTAACGAAAAAAACGATTTTGATTAAATTTAAAATGTAGATAGTTTAGGCTCCGGAATAGCTTAATTTAATACTTTTTAACTTAATTAACGCGGGCGAAGCCGCGGGGCACAACAAGTCTTATAGATAAGACTATGAGGTATAGCAATCGAATTTTAGTTGAACAACATTTTTCTTGTTGGCCGAGTGAAGACCGTTAACGTCTTTAAGGTGAACTGCCCCCCGATTACCTATCTTTGTTGCAAACGGTTTCAATACTAAATTGACAAAACTCCTAAGAAATAAGGTTCATTTTTGCTTAATTCAAATAGAAACCGCGTGCAACAAAGATACGTAATAGGGGGTCTGGATGATTTAGCGCTTTGCCGCCCGTCGTCGTAAGACAGTAAAGTCACTGTTTTAGATCTATTTTGTCCAGACTTCTATCTCAAACGTAGCTACACATTGAAAGCCAAAAATTTTCGTATATTATCCGTTATAACCTGTACTTAAACAACATACATATAATCAAACAATTATTATTAAAAAAAAGCTATATGCAATTAACCTCAAAAAATTTCTCTATTAAACAAAATGTAGGCGCGAGATCTCAGTTCGGCGCGAACGACTAGTTAATCTATCATAATTATACAAAATTATTAATTTAACTTACCCTTTATTTCAGACATGATAGCCGTTTATTTCACTTAGTGGTGCAAACGATAAAACATAAAAATTCTTGACAACATAGCTGCGTGCAAAAACTATTACGAATGCTGTTGATAAGTACTCAATTCATTAGTTCATCGGGTACCGATCGCAAATAAGGAAAATAACAGCTTATTCAGCAGTCGAGTATGTGTGGTTGGGTTTACTCATTGTTATAAATAATTAAGCGGTAAATACATATGTGCAGGCTATTCAATTTATTTAGAACTAGTAGTTCGCCCCGAACAGAAATCTCGCGACTACATTTTGCCTACTAGAGTTTTTTTTTGTGGTTAATTGCTTACAACTTTTTTTCTTAATAATAATTGTTTAATTACTGTATTTTTTGTTTAATTAGAGGATATAAAGGATAATTTAGGTTAGTTTCAGCGTTATACATGCAGCCGTTTTTGAGGTAGACCCCGAGACAAAATAGGTCTAAAAACAGATTTTATGTACTACCAAATTGTTATTTCCTAACTTTTTAACACACTTCAAAAAAAGAGGCGGACGTTCTCAATTCGACTGTATTTTTTTTTTAATTTGTTTAACCTCGTTACTCCTTTCGTTGTGAGCCGATTTGAATACTTATTTTTTTAATTGAATAAGATGCTTTTCATATTTTTGAGTTATCCTCAATAATGCGTATTCTGTGGACTACATTGATGATGTTCTCTACATCGACTTCAAAAGTGACCTCATAACTTCTTTCGTTGTGAGTCGATTTTGATGATATTTATTTTATTCGAAAACTGGTGCTTTTGTTTGCCCATTTAAATTTTATCAAGATTTCTTAAAAGTTGGTGGTAAGCCCCCCTCCTCACTATAGTTTTTGAGTTAAGGTCAAGGTTCCCAAAATAAAGCGGTGAAGTCGGTTTTTTTAAACTTTGCTTGCGTTTAATATTCTAAAACGGTTACGTACTTTACTAGCAAAGGTTTTTTAAACGATACCCAACATGGCAGAAAAGATAAAATAAATTTCGATAAAATTTATATGGGACCACCTCTGAAGTATGATCTACCAAACAAAAAAATAAAAAAATTCATTAATAATTGGCGGAATGACCGCGTAACATACATACAAAAAAAAGCATTCACTCGAATTGTGAACCTCCTCTTTTTGATGTCGGTTAAAATCATGTAAAGACTCTGACAAGAAAACTCAGCTGTCACTGTCATTTAACACCCTAAGAGAGAGACAACGAGAGATGGGGCATCGGGTGTTCCGCTCAAATTTAAAGAAAATTAACAACATATTATTGAATTGACATCAACCAACATATTTGTTAAAAAAAAAACAGTCGACTTGAGTACTTCCTCCTTTTTTGTGAAGTACTTTGGGTACTTTTTTTTTTCGACCACATCGTCGCTTACCATCAGGTGAGATAGTGGTCAAAAGTTTGCCTATCACGAATAAAAAAAACTGTTAACTGGCAGCGTATTATATTTTTATTATTAACAAAATGTATATCAAATAGTTATGTATAATAATTTTTGGTTAGTTTTAATTACATTTTTAGTTTCATTTAATGTAATAGAAAAATTAATAATAAATAATTAATTGGAACGCTACCAACTGGCTTGAGCCCTTAAGTTACCTATAAGCTCCATGTCTTGTAGGTTACTTAGGTCTTTGCTGCATATAGTTTTAGGAAATATAGTCAATTGGCCCGTAGTTAGGCACCATGGCAGTAACATATATATATATATATATATATATATATATATATATATATATATATATATATATACACATATATATAAACAATAATAGGTATTTCATAGAGCTATTGTGAATAGCAGGAACGTTTGCCTGGTCTCTAGATGTGTAATATTTTATTGAGTTTCCTTCCTCCACTGTAAGTTGTCAGGTCTTAAATTAACCCATATGATGCTTCAATACTAAATGATTATTATATGTATTACTTGTGAACAGTGTGTCAGTCAGTGCTCTGCGTGTTTACTACCTGTAATATGATTTGTAAGTTCATTTATTCTTTTGCACAATAAAATTTTGCTGTATAGGGAGTATTTGATGGTAATACAGCACTTTCTGCCAATCCTCCGAGAAGGTGCAGTAACAATCGTGGTAGTGCAGTAAAAGGACTATTACTATGTCTATTTATGCCTTATATACATATGTACATAGCGTAACATACAACAAAAGTACCAAATATATATTATATATTGTATTATCATACATAAATATAATTTGAGATATAAAGTATAATACACATCTAATACCTCTAAACTAGCAATTCTCCAAAGATTTTCATGAAATTTAGTATGCTTGGGGTTTCGAGGGCAATAAATCGATCTAACTAGGTTTCATTTTTAGACAACGTCGTTTTAACGACCAAAGCTCGGTCATCCAGGTACTAAACATAATATTGTACAAGACTTATTAAATATGTTATGATTGTTGTAGTTTAAGCTGTAAGTAGGAACAGCTTCATCGATCGAATCCGACTGCATATTGCTTTTCCTTATTTCTATTTTTATCAGTTAGTTGGCTTTTTATCTCCGTATATTTTTAACCGACTTCAAAAAGGAGGTTCTTAATTACGAGTGTTTTTTTTTGTGGTTACGCCAGAAGTTTGTACAGGTGAACCGATTTTGATGATTCTTATTTTATTTGAAAGCTAGTGCTTCCCGTGTAAATGTGTGTGTAGATTTTGAGTTATCCTCAATAATGCGTATTTAATCCTATCAAGGGTTCCAAAGATAAAGTGTAGTCGGTTTTTTTAAGCTTTGCTTGCGTTCAAGTTATTTTATATACTGACAAGACTTCCAGATTGGCTGATTGGCCGTTACGCTCGACTATTACAGCTCAGTACCTTCCTTTTTTTTTTAACCTTCCTAAATTGTTAACTTAAATGGATCAACATTCCTTAGTCACCGTGTAGGTTATTTTCCTTTTATAATTGTAAATAATTAAACGCAACCAAAGCTTAATTTATTTAAACGCAAGCAAAGCTTAAAAAACCGACTTCACCGCAGATTTAATGTATCAAACACGCATCATTGACTATAACTCAAAAACTAGAGATCAGATCTTATTCAAATTTCAATGAGACCACCTGAAAAGCACCAATTTCCAAATAAAAAAAATGATCGAAATCGGCTCACAACGAAAGAAGTTATGAGGTAACTTTTGAAGTCGGTTAAACGAGAACATCGTCAAAGTAGTCCACAAAACAGGGATTATTGACGATATTTCAAGAACTGCTAATCAGATCTTCATCAAATTTTAATGGGACCAATTAGAAAGCAACATCATTCAAACTAAAAAAAAATTCGAAATCGGCTCACGTGGAGAGAAGTTATGAGGTAAAACAAACTAAAAAAAAACTAGCTAGGCCGTGGCTGTAATTTTGCAAATCTATCAGTAGAGTCATTAACTTTCATAAGTGCCTTTTGGGGCCCATGGGAATAAACGAATATAAATTTTAATTTGAGGCCCATGTTGAATTTTAGAATAGCGACTCTTAATAAGGTCGATTGGCCAAACAATAAATATGTTCGAATTCAGGATACTACATGGAGTAGATGGTTTCAATATGAATCACTAGTGCCTAGCGACGTCACCATGGGTCGCTCAGTGCAGACCAGTGGGCCGAAGGTAAGCGCCCGGACAGGTCTTATACAACTGAACTATTGGTATTTACAGAATTAAATTGTACAATCGACTGCCTATATAATATTTTATTAGGTCGACTTTCCTATAAAGTTGCAACATATTATATTATTGTTATACAAAAGAATAGTATTTTTATTTGGTAATAATTAGCTTATTTTGTTAATAATTTATTTAATTTGTCCACTAATCACGGCTTTAGAAACGGGACATTTTTTTATTTTTAGATGGCGATAATTTTTTAGCATCAAAAGTCTATTGTAATACTAATATGTAATAATACAACAATAAAATATATATATATACATATATATATATATAAACTAAACTTAACAATAAGATACAAGTTATAAAAAGAAAGGTAATATGTAATATATAAAAGAAAGTCGTGTTAGTTACACTATTTATAACTCAAGAACGGCTGAACCGATTTGGCTGAAAATTGGTGGGGAGGTAGCTTAGAACCAGGAGACGGACATAGGATACTTATTAGGAACGTCAAATTTTTTTATAAGTGTATAAAAATCATTTTCTCATACGTTACTCGGATTTGGTAAAGTACTAGGCAAACATAAACATGAAGGAGGTAATAATACGTCACGTGGCATTGTAACGCATGCCGGATATGGCTTCCTAAACATGCACATTCATTGACTTTAGGCGGAACGTAGGTCGCCGGGACAGCTAATTAGGAATTATTATTGTTAAAATTGACATGGGCTTGTCCGCAGAAGACCTACATTTTGCTGTGAGCTAAATGGAAATTTCTCAATTGTTATTTAATTTTAGACCGCTGATGTCAACACCGACCGCCATCTGATGTCAACATATTATTATATTTTCTTCATAAAATTATTTATGTATAAATGTTTTCCGTTTTCCCTATCCATCGGTTTTAACAAGCATTTAAACCAATTCATGTATTTAATCAAAGGTAATTAATATAATGATAAGTCTAAAAACGAAACCGATTACATTTTTGTTGAAAGAACATTAATGTTCAGAATTCAATAAGCAAATGAGTGATACAGTTTGTTTGTTTGTAAAAGGTAATCTCTGAAACGACCGTTCCATTAGTGAACATTCTTAGTTTTCAGTTCAAAATAATAATATTCGTAAGACAAGGCGGAGAAAAATTTGCTCACTGGCCGCTTTATCGGCGTACGCTGACTAAATGGTTTGACATAAGTGAATACAATGTAGGGCAAAAATTTTGGCTTTCATTAGTTTCACAAAAGGTCTGCGACAGCATGTATATGTATTTAAAACAGAAAAAATACTTATCTTTGTTAAAAATCTGAATTAATTGCGGCCTCTATTTTGTTGTCTATGTACCTTTTTGAGGCATTCAATGTTAATCCTTATCAAAATAAACTATTTCATCGTCTTACGTAATTTATGTAAGTACATATAATTTGGGCAAATAGTCTAGGACAAAATGTCAGATTTATTTCGCTAACGGATCGACGGGTCACAGTTAATTAGCAGTTACTGCGTAATCCGGCACATTATGCGTGTAAGATACGTTGTGAACCGACTAACATAAGAAGAAGGATAAAGTAAAGATAAAGTCGACTGATATTTTTTTTGCTGGTTACTTATTGTTGAACTTGAATTCGCCTTCAAACCACCATGCTGCACAGGTTCGATTCCTATGTGAGTAACAAGTTTTCTCTCTACGGTAAATTCTGGTTCTGGTTCTGGGTTTGATGTGAATATTGTTTATGTGATCATGTGATGTGAATGTTTACGGATGACACAATTCATAGAACTTAGTGTGAGGCTGTGAATTTGATAGCGTATAGGTGTATGCATTTTATTATTTTTACCCTGGCGACATTATGGGAGTCATTTTTGAACTTTGAACTGCTCGCTGGCGTAGTTGGGTGCGCGTTCGCTTTCGAAGCGCCCGCGAAGTTGCGACCCGCATTTACCAGGCAAGAGAATCATGAGGTCGTGGGTTCGAAATCTCGAATTCAATTAATAGCAGTATTCAACGTGGAAGCGCACCACCCATAACTTTTTTCCACGTGAACCGATTTTGATTTTTTTTTTTGTTTGATGTATGTTGCTTTCTTATTGGTCCCATTTAAATTTGATCAAGATCTGATCAGTAGTTCTTGAAATATCGTCAATAATGCGTGTTTTGTACATCTAATCTGATCAAAGTTCTGAAGATAAAGCGGTGAAGTCGGTTTTTCTAAGCTTTGCTTACGTTAAGTTTTGGTTTGTTTATTGTACGTAATAAAGAACTTCTATTATTGATATGTATCGTACCTAACTACATTACTTTTTTTTGATGATTTTGAAGTGCTGCTTTTTATCTTATTGTAGCGATTACTAAATGTAACAACCAATGTTTTTGAAGTACTGTTTTTTTTTACTTTTTGTAGTTATAACTAAATTTAGCCAATTTTTTGTAGTGCTGCTTTTTAGCTTCTTGTCGTCATTACTAAATGTACCCAATGTTTTAGGAGCTCTGCTGTTTATCTTTTTATCGTCATTGCTAAATGTCCCAATGTTTTAGAAGCTCTGCTGTTTACCTCCTTGTGGGCTAAATATAAATATAACCAATGTTTTTGAAGGACTGTTTTTTTTACTTTTTGTAGCTATAAATAATTTTACCCTATTTTTGTAGTGCTGCTTTTTAGCTTCTTGTAATCATTACTAAATTTGACGGTGGTTTTGAAGTGCTACTGTTTATCTTCTTGTCGGCATTACTAAATACAACCAATGTTTTTGGAACGCTGCAGTTTATCTTCGTGAATTTATTACTAAATGTACCCGACGTTTTTGAAGTGCTGCTGTTTATTGTAATGTATTGAATAAATAAATGAATTTGATCTTATAGGGGCGCTGTTGTTTGGCCTGCTGGCATGGATGCAGCCAGGCCAAGGTTTGTATCACGAGAAATCAGCGTTTTGGATCGAACCCCCCAAGCCGGTTCCACGCGAAGATGCATACTTTGGATACAGCGTTACCTATGAATCAACATCTAAACAGTAAGTTTTATAAACGTTTAATATTAGCTACACGGCTTCAGCCACGTTTATCAGGATAAAAAAAAATGTATATTCTATTTCAGGGCTGACTATGAACAAATAGATTATCAACCAGATTAATGTTTCCTACTAATATTATAAATTTGAAAGTTTGTGTGTAAGTGTGTAAGTATGTTTGTTCCCTCTTCACGCTTTAGCGGCTGAACGGATTTCGATGAAATTTGGAATGTACATAGCTTATACCTAGGATTAACACATGGCTACTTTTTAACTTGATAATAGCGGGCAAAGCCGCTGGGCACGGCTAGTGTTATATACGGCTTAAAACACGTAAAAAATGTCAACCTACTTTTTTAATGTGCGTTATAATAAGTATTACTCAGGATAGTTGTAACTTTAAAATCATCCAGATTTCATCATCAACATTACATAGTGAATGTTGTCATAAGCCTTAGGGACATGATATGTCTGTGGAGATAAAATGTATGGCGTCTAAGGGACCTTGATATACAGAGCGCCCGAGGTGCGCGGCCGAGCTGCGGGCGGGCGCCTGCGACGTTGCCGTTTTGTGTACCTACTGCCGTTATAAGGAAAAAATATGGCAAAATTTTGTTATATACATCATCGGAATCAGGAGAAATAGACGCACCTACTAGTATTATTTTTTATTTTAAAATATTCAAACGCAACCTACTAAATCTTACTTTTAATTTAGACGCATCTGCTACAAGTCATAACATGTACTAAATAGTAAAGACATTTCTGATGTATTTAACTCAATTTTGTCAAAAATGGCAGATACGTCTATTTTCCTAATGACGTCAGGATAAAATATACAAAGCGCCCTGTATATGCGCGCGCCTCGAGCGCTTTACATCAAGTCCCTTAGTATTCATTTTATAAAAATGCTTAATTTAACATATTTATCCTGCTTTTTCCTATTCGAATGGAATATTAGAAAGCTAACGTTATTTTCATGCGTAGCTAAAAGCGCGCAACGGGCGCTTTTAGCCTTAGATTAAAAAACGAATTAAGGAAACTAAATGTTCTACTTTAAACACATATATTTCAGCTTTTGAAAGATTTAGCATAGAGACGTTTTAAAAGTAACAACCTATTTACATTTTGTAGGGTTATAGCGAGCGCGCCTCAAGAGGATAACATAGGACAAATCTACTCCTGCGACATCGAAAAAACATATTGCAGTAAAATGAACCATAATATCTCAAGGGGTAAGTAAAATACTTTTCAGCTTCAGATTCAGAAACTTGTCTGTCCGTCCGTCCGTCTGTGAGAGACATTTAGGGTCTTAACTATATAAGTGAAAAACTTCGAATTTAAGAGAATATGTAAAACTATGGCCCAAAGCCAAAAAATGCCAAAAAATTAAAATTTTATTGGCTTTGGGCCTTTTGGATAATTTATAGATAAAAATATTGTAGACGTAAGAGCAAAATATTTTTAATTTTTTTCTGCCCATGTGGCTATCGTTGAAAAAAGCTTTGCAATAGAATACAATATACGTCTAAGAAAAAAAAAGTATAGGTATCTATTTTTTTCGTATATATAAGTCTGCCGCCAAGCCAAATACGGTGTTCCGGCAGTTATCCTTGAGAGCCTGCGTATTCCAGGTCTAGTGTGTTTACCAGCTTCGATCACATCGTCACTTACCATCAGGTGAGATAGTGGTCAAACACTAGCCTGTCACAAATAAAAATATATACGGAGGTTTCATGCAAGTTTCAGCTATAAATTTAGAGCCGTTTTTGAGATAGACCTCAGGACAAAATAGGTCTAAAATCAGTGACTTTGATATCCTGTCAAATTGTGATCACCACCATAGATTTGTTTTAAAACGGTTTCAATCTTCTTTCCAGCGAAGCACAAAATTTAAAAATGTATATAAGTGTCCCCTTAATATTTTAATTTACATCATTTCAATTGCTATTTTTGGCTTTGGGCCATAGTTTTACATATTCTCTAAAACTTTAAGTTATTGGCCTATATGGTTTAGACGCTAAATGTCCTCACAAATGATGAACGATTTTTTTACAAAAATACAATGAAGTGAGAGTTAAAATTCTTAGCACATAAAAAAAAAAAATCTCGATACGTGCTCAGAAATTCCCACCTAAGGGACTACCAGAAATAAGATTTATATATTTGTAATACATCTGTACATTTGAAATGTTATACACAAATTAGGTACAAACATAGGGTGTAGCAAAGATATAAGAGAGGGTGGAGCACATTTTCTCTTTGAATCTATATATATAAAAGAAAGTCGTTTAGTTACTCCACTTATAACTCATGAACAGCTGAACCGATTTAGCTGAAAATTGGTAGGGAGGTAGTTTAGAGCCAGGAGAAGGACATAGGATACTTTTTAAGAACGTACATTTCTTTAAATATTTTTTTTACATTTCGACATGCTTTCCATTTTCTCATACGTCACTCGGATTTGGTAAAGTACTAGGCAAACATAAACATGAAGGTTGTAATAATATAGTCACGTGACATTGTAACGCATGCCGGGTATGGCTTCCTAAATATGCACATTCATTGACTGTTAGGCGGAACGAAGGTCGCCGGGACAGCTAGTTTACAATAAAAATAACTATAGAAAAGACTATAACAATATTAATATGTTGAAGCAAAATACAATGATTAACATTCGTAATGAGTTCAGTTTTTTGTTTCTATTATAATAAATAAACTAAATAATCCGATAACTAAGTATTAAATATTTAAATCAAGCATATCTATCTACTGCCATTTATCGTAAAAATATTCTTTAACAGTGTAATAGGCCTATTTTATAAGGACACTTTTGAGCCTATTTGAAAATATAGTGCCCTGTCGACACTTTTCAATCTGTCTGGCAATTTGTTGTATATTTACAAATATGTTATAGTTATTACCGTGTAATAAAACAGAACAATGATATGTTAATTATGCAATGTTTGTTCAACAGCTTGTCCTTTTCAGTTTAAACAGTAAAACTTTTTTTAAACCTCGACAGTGTTTACATATTTGAGCAGTTTGGTGTTGAGACACTGTGTGGGGCGCGGGAGCTCATTCTATTTTCAAAAATCTATCAGATCGCCTGGTTGAGGCGACGCGTGATCAAAATGCTGGAACTTATTTGGCTCAATGTATTAGCATTGCAGTTCAGAGAGGCAATGCCGCCAGCATGATGGGAACGCTACCCACTGGTAGTGGGCTTGAGCACTTGAGTTACCTATTAGCTCGATGTCTTATAGGTATTATAACTTAGTTCTTTGCTGTATAGTTTTAGGAAATATAGGCAATTGGCCCGTAGATAGTACACTATTGTATTAACAGTTAGCACTAATCTAAAATGTGTGTTGGTGAAATGTATGTGCACTAAACAATTTATTTCGATACTTACAGTTGATGCTAACTACGCCCATAATTACTGGTATGGAGCTGTAGTCAAAGCTAACAGTGGTATCGTTGTGGTAAGTAATCCTCATTGTCTACTTGCATACATACATATAGTTACGGAATCTTACTATGGGGATCTGCTGCCGATGTTCAAACTATTTTTATTCTACAAAAGGGAGCGGTTCTTGCAATCTATGATATGGGTCCGCGCGAATCTCTCAGGGAATTCTTTAAAGAAACAGACATACTTATCATGCTTTCGCTTTGCATCTTTGAAAATATTATGCATGTTTGCTAAAATATTGGTAAATATAAATTAAGGAGCACACAATCTTAATAGGTACAAGTATAGGTAGATATATAAGCATAAAATTATAGTGCGCGCATTTATATTAAGCAAAACGAATAAATCTTTTATGGCAAATGAGGTTAGATTTTACAACAAAATCCCTAAAATTGTAACTGACTTCCACTGGGAAAGTTCAAATCAGTAATAAAACGGGCATTAATAAAGAAAGCTTATTATAAAACGATTTACTACATTAATGACAAGGAAGCATGGAGGCAAACTGCACAAGCGCTTTCTAGCGACTACATAATATAGATACGCCTAGGTTAATATAATTATGTATAAGTGTTAAGGAATATTAAAAAAAAAATGAAAAAAATAAGCCACCGAGTTTCTTGTCCGGTTCTTCTCGAGATGGCTGTAATTTTGCGTATCTGGCAGTAGAGTGAGTGCCTCTAACTTTCATGAGTGCCTCTTTGGGGCCCAGGTGAATAAAAGATTTTGATTTGATTTGATAAATTTTACAGATAGCACTCAAAATAAACTAATAATAAGCTAGTTGAGCCCAGATTGCAGAGCCTCGGTCACAGACGTATGGTCGCAAGTCTATCGGTATTCTATTGTTTGCATTTTGGAGAGTGTGCGCAGGAATTACATGAGTTAATTCCACCATGCCCCTTTTACCATCTAAAAATCAGACAAACTGTCAAACAAACAACTGAGAAACCATTACCTATATGTTCATCATCCGTAAAGTGAAGGAGTGGAACTCATTGCCTGCGTCATTGTTCCCCTAGGGGTATAATCTGGGAGAGTCTTTAAATCAAGAGTGAATAGGTAAGTTCTAGACAAGCATGATTAGGTCATAGGCTACTTTAATCATCATCATCATCAGCGGGCAAAGCCGCGGGGCTCAACTAGTAGTGAAATAGTCCAAAGTTTTTATGCGCTAAGTATATTAATATTTTTCATTTTTTTTTCAGACATGTGCACCCTTATATGTTGAGAGACAACAGTATAATTTTTCTTCCAATAATTGTAAGTAACTTATATATTATATTATATTATATGTTGATCCGGATGAAATGGAAACTACATAATTTGAACAAAACTAAAATGGTATGACTAAACTACTAGTACCCACAAAATACTACATTTAATAATATTAACGCAAGTAAAGCTTAAAAAAAACGACTTCACCGCTTTATCTTCGGAGCCCTTGTATATACCCTTGTAATTGAAAAAAAAACAGGAGTGTCGTAGGAGTGAAACTTCGTATTACAGGGAAACATTTTAACTATTTATCACAATATTAACCCCCACCACTTTTCGCAACAAAACTATAATATAAACGCAAGCAAAACTTAAAAAAAAACCGACTTCATCGGTTTATCTTCGGAACCCTTGATCAGATAAATGAATTAAATACGTACTATTGAGTATAACTCAATGGTGCTAATTCTGTTGAGCACCGAACTAACCTAAAATAAACTAATTTTAGTCAAAGAATACCTAAACGCTATTCTGTTTTTTACGTTGAACTTAATTTAAAAGTCGAAATGACAGGACTAAAATTGATTTTGACAACCAAATTGAATTGTATTCACAAGAGCCGCAATCACATATTCCTCCATTATAGACTTTGTAGGTCAGTATTTGCTTCATTAATTGCACGTGTTATTCTTTCAAGTATGAGATCACATTAAAAATAATCCAGACCTTTTTCATACATACTAATTTGAGTTTAAAATTTCTATTTTTAGTCTTAATTTGACGTAAAACATGTACATCAGAATAAGAATTTGGTCATTTTCACTAAATAGAGTAACTAAACTAACTTAGTCCTGTCAAACTAAATTTTAGTCTATTCTTGCATTTTCTGAATAGGTTTTGGACTAAAGCAGGACTAAAACTAATTTTAGGCTAGTTTAGTCTAATTCTGGACAACAGAATCGGCACCAATAACTACTCAAATTTAAATGGGACCAATGGGAAAGCACCAGCTTTCAAATTAAAAAGCATTAAGATCGGTTCACCTATTAATTTATGAGACACATAAAAATACAGTCGAATTGAAAACCTCCTCCTTTTTTGTGAAGTCGGTTCAAATTATTGAACCTTGAAAATACCTCTCCATATTTTTCAAATAAATATTATTGGAATAGTATTTTGGAGCTTGTTAATTTTTTACCCATCTTGATTTAAATTTTTTGATCACTAATTTATGGGCGCCATTTTGTTTTTTATGTGAATCTTCTTTTGGGACGGTGTGAATTGGATTTTATGAAACAAAATAATGACCACTATAAATAATTGTATCTTTTATAAGTTTCACTTCTACACTCTTTAAATTTAAATAATATTTATACGCAAGCAAAGCTAGGCCGCAAGCTATCAAAAAAAAAAATTCAAAATCGTTTCACAGAGAAAGAAGTTATGAGGTAACAAATATAAAAAAACAGTCGAATTGAAAACCTCCTCCTTTTTTAAGAAGTCGGTTAAAAAACACCTTGCCTGTAATACCCGGAGAGTTGAGACGAATTCAATGATACCTTAATTTTTTTTATTCAGTAGAGGAAAATTGTTTTTTGTTGGTTCATTCGTGACTTAAAGACTCCCATATTGTATTTATCAGAAAACACAGACTCAGGTAAAGAGTTCCATTCCTTAGCGGTTTGCATAATGAATGCATATGTGGAATGTCGACTGCATATGTGGAATGTATGTAACTATATGTATATGATTTGTTTAATTACATTAATAATTATATGTATGTTTAAAATATTGCACGAATGTATAATGATCATTGCCGCACCACCGATCACTTTTTGTTAAACTTTTTTATCCTCTCCATCCTAAGGTTGCCTGGAAGAGATCGCTGCTTAGCGATAAGGCCGCCGATTGTACTGCTATATTGATATTTTTTTCTATTGTTAGTTAATATTTTTCTTGGTGTGCAATAAAGAGTATTTGTTGTAAATAAATGTCTACCATATAGCGGTGTCGCTTAGGAGTCTATCTTGACGTCCTTAAATGTTACAATCAGATTATCTTTTTTGACCAGTCGCTGGTTCGGACGCTGTGAAGGGACCAAGCGACATACATAGATGCATAAATACTTACATACGGTGCTAAAATTATAACCCTCTTTTTCGCTTCGCCTTGTCGAGTAAAAGCAAGATGAAACTCGATAACAAGATTGCGGACCGTCAATTTAAAAAAAGACCAATTTCCTATAATAGCTATTATTATAGTTACTAAAACCCTATTTCATAATCGACGACGTAAATACCGTGCTTACTGCTTCAGTGATATTATTATTGTATTTCAGATTATATGGGAACATTTAGTCGTTGTTTTAAGTACACGAGCCTAACACAAAATCCTGTACAATTGTCATTAATTAACAAATATGAAAAGAAGAACCATACAACACATTTCGGTAAGTGTAACTTTAACTTAAGTTATACAGCCTCAGCTATGGACCAAACAATTTGGGTGTGTTCAAAAGTAAAGTGAATAGGTATTTACTAAGCAAGCGTGCTCCACCTTAGACTACATCGACACTTTCCATCAGGTGTGATTTTGGTCAAACGTTTGCTAAGTCAGTAATTAAAAAAAAAACAGTGACACCCATGATGCCATAAGTCCAGTGCCAGGATCGAAGGTTGCAGGTCGAAGTTATTTATATCGATATTCACAAAGCTTTTGATATAATTTTTATCACGAGCTGTCTGCTATCGATTTCACTCCTAGTAATCTAATTTTTTTCTCTGACCATATAAGAGACAGTAAGTAGGATATCTGAACCATATAATACTAAATCGGTGTTAGTTAGGGTTCTATTACCGATCCACTACCTTTTCAAATAAAGTTTTATGACTTAAGGTATTGATTACTAATAAGTGTTTAGTGTAAGCAGGCGATCTTAAGCTCTTTCTTTAACTAAAATGTCCGAGTTTACTACCGTGACTTACAGAGTATATAACATTAATCAAGTTTATTAATTGAGTATAAAAAATAAAATTCAATTTAATGTAAATAAATGTAACGTAATTGATATTTGACTGAAAAGGAAAACCAATTTGCTATTATTATCAATTAAACAACTCGTTAATAAGTCGTGGAAATTCTTATTATGATCTAGGGGCAACATTTGGTCGAGGCCTTATACTTACTCTCCACAATCATAAGTAACTGATCTCACCAAAAGGCTTATCATGGTTTTGTGTTAGGTTATCTAGGGACTTTGAAAATCCGCAAGTAGTGAATTCGTTTGGAATCCCCATCATGACACATCCCCGGGAATGCTCAAAACATCATATAACTAAATCGATTTTGATTTAGTTTAAAGTTTTAGTTAACTTGATTTGAAAAGTAATCTTATTAGCATATCATTTTAGCTATATATTGGTGAAAATCAGTGCAGCCGTTTTCGAGATAGTGCGGCGGGGCTTTACTTTTTATGAAAAATAAGGATAATGTAATTTATGATTCCAATAACATTAATTTGATTCTAAATAAAAGTTTATTACCATTTTAGAAACAGCATGAAGTAGAGGGTATTTTTTACCTTTTTTGCCCGTGTTACTTTTAATACTACTATTATGCATACTAATATTTTTTTTCTCTGTTTTAGGAAAATAACTTCATTCTTATTGAATAGAGATACGAAATTTAAAGAACCGACTAATAGTGCCTATAAAATGTTTTCATTAACAAAAACAAAAATGTAGTATAATGATTCCCAATTAATTATTTATTTAACTTTAGATTTTAAGGTGACTTCATCGAGAGTGTTCTTAGATGTTTGATAGAAATGGGAGAAGTCGTTTTTTCAGACAGAGCGTAGGAGTATTTTCAAATTTTTTATTTTGTCCCTTGTATCTTTGGCCATTTTAAATAAGACCAGATATAAAGATAGGTAAATAATACCTGATCAACATATTTTTTATACTTCAGAACAAATGATGGATTCTTTCGGATGGAGCATAGACATCTTCGGCAAATACACAATTATTGGTAGCCCAGCGATGTTTACAGGTAATGTTGCAAAAGGGTTGGTAATACATACCGCATTCACACACACAGCCCCACACTAAGATTTGTCCCTGCCTGTATGTGGTTTTTTTGAAAAAAGAACATTTCAAGTACATTACGAAACCATTTTTAAATAAAAATAGTTGTGTAAAAGTATTAAATTAAAATTATGAAGAAAAAAGATACAAATAATTAACCATAAAGATCACAATTAGGGGCTTATGACTAGTTTTAGAAATGAATCTAAAAACTGGTAAGTAATTACTTTTTGCAAAGAAAATAAAGGTTGATTTTGTTTATATAGCATTACCATGCTAGGCAGATTTATATCGATAAATTAGAAAGGATTTTTTTTCCTTTCTAAATTTATCAATAAAGTAAAAGTAAGCCGCTAGGATGACGATAAGTTTAATCTCTATAAATTCCGAGCAATAATTTCACCGCTATCTCACCTGATGGAAAGCGATGACGCGGTCGGAGATTTAGCATTTATGCTTGCCTAGAAGATACCGTTTCACTCTAGACTTGAAGACTCCCAGATTATACCGACCAGGGAACAAAGACGCAGGCAATGACTTCCACTCCTTCACTGAACGGGTGATGGACGAAGAAGCTAAACGCTTCGAGCAAACTGGAGATATGTTATCCATAAATGGATAAAGTAACACTCAGAAGGAACATTGTTTAAATTATTATGATAGTTTAGAATTATCAAACGAACTTTTTTTATTCTGATGGTACTATTTCAACAGATTTTTTTGATAAACTTATTGTAATCAATATTTATGTAAATTGCTTCAAATATATTTAAAATACAATAATATATCACCAAAATATTTTTATTGACATACATACACTTAGAAGAGTCAATTGTAAATGTACATTTCTAGGGAGACTATTATTGGCTGTATTAATTAATATAAATATTTCATGTTTTTGTATCTTAATTGTCGCTGTGCTGTTGGTAAATATTAAATAAATAAAAATTGCATGAAAATCTTCTTTAAGTAAATGAATGAAAATTAATGAAAATGAAAATGAAAATTTGTTTATTTGGCAGAGAAAGACATAAAACAGTACAATTGTGCTGTGGGCCCCAAACTAGGCAAAGCCTGTATCTTGGGAGCCCGATATGGTTAACAATTATAAAGAAATGCCTGTCTGTACGTGAATTTTGAATTATCAATAGATTAAAAAACAATATTTATATGTAATTATAGAATAATAAGAAAGAGATGAATTTAATACATTATTATATTAATAGAATTTTGATCATACAAATTAGCTTAAATTACAAGCAATAAGTGAGGAATTTCATCTAAATAATTATATGAGCTTAAAGTAAATTTAATAAGTATTCCTAGTTTAAAAGCTATTTAGATATAAATATTACAGCTTTATATAATGTCCTTGTAACTAACTCATCCACAAGGTGCGTTGTATGTTTCTGTGCGTGTGTGTGTGTGTGTGTGTATGGGTGTGTGATTGTATTGATGATAAATTGCATTAAAATTTTGAAATTTTGAAATGTTAAAATTAATAAGTCATTATTTTTCATTAGTTGACAAGATGGAGAGTGATGCAAAATGATTATTAGGATATTTTTTTTTCCTTTTCAATTCTTGTAGCCGAATCATTCGAAGTAGAGTCGGTGAGATTTACCATTGGCTTAAGTGAACTAAGAATTGCCACACTTAACGAGTCTTTCTGTTTCGTCGTAGGAAAGGGTAAGTAATAGCTTTTTGAGAGAGTATTTGCAAGTGTGTCGATGTATTTTGAGTTGAGTCAAATCTGGGCTTGTTGCTCTTGTTATATGAAAAGCAATAAAATTGGTGTTTTCCTTATTAAGCGTTAACAGATTTGTATCTAACCACCCGGCCAACTCCGATAGAGTCTTTTCAGCAGCAGTTTTTGTATTAAAAAAACAACTCCACGTGCGAGTTATTTGTCGTCAGAATGTCGTCCATGTAGATGGTGAACAGATATGGGGCAAGTATCCTACCCTGTGGAACTCCGAAGGAGATATTCATTTCATTACTCTTGTAGTTGTCTATTTTTACACACTGACGTCTGTTAGTTAAGTAACTGGAAAATCACGAAAGAGCGCTTCCTCTAATACCAAAGCATTCTAGTTTTTTGAGAAGTATTGGAGTAGATACTGTGTCGAATGCTTTGGCTAGGTCAAGAAAAACGCCTTTGCATCTCTGTCCACCAACCAAGTAAGACGCTACTGTTTCAGTGAGAAGTTGGACTGCATCTTCATTGATTTGCCACGCCTGAATCCATATTGTCGCTCAGACAGGAGCCTGTATTTCTCAAGGAAATCTACAAGTCTTTTATTAACTACTTTTTCTAGAACTTCTGAGAGAATACATAATAGTGAGATGGGCCTATAATTATCTGGGCTGCATTTGTTTCCACTTTTGTGAATAGGGATTACGGACGCGGTTTTCCAGCAATCCGGGAATATACCAGTCGCTAAACTCATATTGCAGAGATGTGTGAGAGGTTCTAGTATAGCATCTATAGAATATCTCAGAATAAGCGGCGTTATTCCGTCTATTCCAGGGGCACTATCAACTTTAATTCCAAAAATGATTTCTTTTATTTCTGTGGGGTCAACGGGAGTAAAAAAGAGAGAATTTGAACATCTGCTTTGGCAGAACACCTTTTTGCTCAATGATTCATGTGTGGTGTCTAGTTTACATAATATATGCTTAAGTTGTCAACTGCCTTTGATTTTAAGGTTTTTTTATTATTTTAAGGTCGGGTGATGATGTACCAAGACTCAAAGATGATACACACAAACACCAAACTTATCCCGAACGGCATAAAATATGAATTTGGTAAGTGGGTACTGGTTGCCAACCGTAGGGTATCCTAGCTCAGCTGCTAAAGAACGCCTAAGTTCACTAATAAAAGTATATATACCGTCTCTGGTAAGTAGTGCACAATCTTGAAGGGGGTGGTTTAGAATTGATAACTGAGCAGAATAAAAATAAAAAATTATTGAGGGAAAATATTTTTTTCTCAAGCTTAATAAATTCCTTACTTATTAGTAAAGTAGGCTAGATAAGTACCTATCTAACATTCTCATAATTCATGAACAGCTGTGACCTCTCGTTACATGTTGGTTCAATTATTCCGTAACACTTCGCACTCGTAGCAGTCATAAGCTATTATTCTAGCAGCTGTATAAGAGTTGCCTATAGTTTACTTGACAGTTGCTTATAAACTCTCGCGCCCCAATTTACTTTATACTGGTAAGAAAACTTTTTATTTTTAGTTGGAAAAAGTTATTTTTGTTTGTATATTACGCGATAATTCCGACAATTATGAATCGATTTTAATGTATTTTTTTGTTTGGTAAATCTTACTTCAGACGTCATTCCATTTAAATTTTATCGATATTTTTTAAAGCGCTTTGAGAAAATCAACATAAACTAAAATATAAGCGGAGAAGGCGGTTTTTTTAAACTTTGCTTGCGTTTAAATTACATTTTTACAGCTCCGATCCTCTCTGCTCCAGTGGACGGGTAGCCTGAGGCCTAGTGCGCCTCATCATTGATATTTGTATATTGTTTTTCAGGTTACAGTGTTGCTCTTGGAAATTTTAGATACGCTGGAAATCATCAACCTACATATGCTGTTGGGTCTCCTTATGGAAGCGATGGACATGGCGCGGCAAGTATTTTAATATACGCTTTTATAATAAAATATCCAATGACATCATACATTTAAACAAAACCAAATTTAATAAATACGTAGAAGACTGCTAAGTAAAAAAAAGCTTACTACAACTACAAAGATGACGTTTATGACAAAATATATAATATATATTTTGTCTAGCTCCGTGCAAACTTAGGATCTTAGGTTATACTGACTAAGCGGTGTCCTATTAATTCGCATAATATTTTTAGTCCTTAAGTAGTTCTGCATTCATATCTTGTCATAATATTTTGTAGTCATAATATTAGATGCGCATATTTTTTTAAAGCCATACTTGTATGTTGTCATATCATTTGCTTGTAATAAATTAGGTTAGTTAGGTTGCTTGTGACCATAACACACGAGCCGAGCGAGCGTAGCGAGCGTGCCGCGGCAGCGGCCGGCGAAGTTCTAGAAACGAATTGGCCCCTGTTTACTAGTCTAGGCAGACAAAACTTACATATATCAAAAATAGTTAGGGCGTTTAAGGTTATTGCTTTTAAATATTAGTAATACTAACATTATGACAAGTGATATTAGGGGCAGTGATATTCTATGTAATGATGATTAGTAGTAACTAATATTAGGAGGCAAATTTTTATGCGATTCAATTTTAGGGCTAAAAATATTATTCGAATCAATACGGAACCTGACTAAGCCCCTACATGTACCGTTGTATGACACTATGTAACCTCTGATAAGGCCTCTTCACAGCTCATCTTAGATAGTTAAGTACAACTGTATATGTCACTAATTGTTAGTATATTTTATATTCTGCCATAGTCCCTAACTGCTGCTACAATATTTTGTACAGCTTATTATTTAATTATATTATTATTTCCCTTTTCTTAATAACGCTTCTGTGTAACCGCATCTTCAAATAATCTAAAATTTTAAGCTATTTATGTAACTATTAAGACATGACCAAGAGTTCTATAATTATCCCTACGGTAAAAATAATGACTAATTGCTTGTATTCGTTGGTTTACGTACATTGCCGATATATAAAAAAAACATCAAATTACATTAAGTTACATGTTAATATGAAATGTATTTTTGAAAATTCAATCTGGTTCGGGAAATTTTAAACGCAGCAATTTTGACATTCTTTTTGTGACTCACAATAATAGCTGCCTTCATGGAAATGTCAATCATGATATAAAAAAATGGAAACTGACGTCACTAATCAACTTAGCAATTTACATTTTGCTGATTTACTCAAACATTTATATATTTTTTATTATATTTCCTAAAACGAAACTATAACTATATACAGCAAAGAACTAATTTACACTGTTGAGACACTGGATCCATGGGGACCGGGAGCTCATTCTATTTTCAAAAATCTATCAGAGCGCCTGGTTGAGGCGACGCGTGATCAAAATGCTGGCACTTATTTGGCTCAACGTATTAGCATTGCAATTCAGAGAGGCAATGCCGCCAGCATGATGGTAACGCTACCCACTGGTAGTGGGCTTGAGCACTTGAGTTACCTATTAGCTCGATGTATCATAACTTAGTTCTTTGCTGTTAATTGGCCCGTAGATAGTACTCTCTTTTTATTATTCATAATAAGTCCTATGTCCTATCTATAACCTATGTCCCTACTTATAACTATAAAGATTGTACTTGTACCGATGTATACTTACCTATATTGAAATATCGTACTTATTCCCTATTCAACAAACGCTTACCGCAAAACAGGTATTCTCCTTTTGTTTGACGAATTTAATACCTATTTGTGTATTATCAATATATGCAAATAAAAACATATTATTAAATTTTAATATTATACGCTTTATCTTCGGAACCCTTGGTCAGATCTTAATAAAAAAATGAAATTACATGGAAAACACCAGCTTCCAAATAAAAAAAACAAAATCGGTTTACCTAGAAAGAAGTCACAAGGTAACACACGCAAAAAATCCGACTTCAAAAAAAAGGAGAAGATTCTCAGTTCGACTGTTTTTTTATGTTACCCCATAACTTTTTCGGGGTGAACCGATTCTGATGATTATCTTTTGTATGAAGTTAGTGCTTCCCTTGTGATCCCATTTAAATTTGATCAGGATCTGACCAGCTCTTTTTGAGGTATCCTCAATATGGCGTATTTATCTAATACCTTTAAACGAGCAATTCTTGTATATATATGTGTAATCAGGATCTCGGAAACGGCTCAAACGATTTTCATGAAGTTTTGTATGCAGGGGGTTTCGGGGGCGATAAATCGATCAAGCTAGGTTTTAATTTTAGAATACGTCGTTTTATCCGTGTTTTCAGCCGAGCAAAGCTCGGTCACCCGGGTACTTACATTTAATCTCAAGGATCCGAAGATAAAGCGGCGAAATCTGATTTTCTAAGCTTTGATTGCGTTTAAATTATGACACGTCTTGCTTCTTTTAGGTCGCATTTTATCCTATAGCTGACAAGCAGGATGAAATAACGTGCGAGGGCACATTGAAAAATAAAAAAGATGATAACATAGTGGGATCCATGTTCGGTGCCGTCCTCTGCGCCGCGCGGCTCTATTCAAATTCTAGAGACGCATTGATAATCGGCGCACCAACTTACGCAACTGAAAACACATATAACAAAGGTGCTGTATTCATTTACGAACCAGGCTCTCTTCCGGTAAGTAATATTTTTATAAATACATACATACATATATATACAACCTGTAACAAAAAGGTGTAGTAATACTTGGTGGTGTGTATGTGTATCGTGCCAGGAATCTTCTGCCAGAGAACGAAAGTCGAAATCAGACATCATTTTTTCCGTACAAAATTTAAAAATTAAATTTTTCAAATACTTTTGACAACCCTACAGTTACATGTGCGGCAATCGGAGTTATTTGTTCCGTACAAAAATTAAAAAATATTATTTGCCAACCCTACGATTACATCTGTGGCGCGAGACCTTGACCTTTTTATGGCCACCACTGCCAGACGTCTTGGTCCAAAGGCTATGTGGTGTAGAATGGTAGCTCATGAAATAGGGTTGCAAATGACATATTTTCTTAGAAACTTTAATCCATCATAACTCAATTTAAATGGTGCTGCCGCGAATTCAGAAGATCCTGTTAGACTCCATACATATAGCTAGATGTGTGATTTGAGTATTACTACAACTTTCTGTTACACATTGTATATATAGTCAAGCCTCTTTCCTATTGGGGTAAGCAGAGACCACATCTCTCCACCTGCTACGATCCTGACACACATCTTTCGCTTCTCCTACATTCATGAGTCTTTTCATACATGCTTGTTGGTTACGGGTACTTTTGAGCTGGCCTTTTTTTAAAACGTTTTCGATCTGGTCGTGATACGTTCACCTAGATCAACCCTTATCAGCTTGCCCATTCACACTCACCTTATAATTCCAATCTATCTCTTAATCATATATTTTTATAAATATAAATAAATAAAAATCGCGTTATGGGCACCATACATTTTAATTAACTATACAATACATAGATAGATGAACTCATTATTGTACGTACACCAATTCAAAAAGAAAATAACAGCTAACAATACAATTAAAAGAAACCTAGCTAGTACCATGAGCGGTCACTTCGCTTAAAGCGATTTCTTCCTGACAACCTTTGGATGGAGAGGAGATATCAAAATCAAAATCGGATGAAGCAGCAAGTTATACGACTATATTACGTTACTACACTAGTGTAATAAACATAATGCTATATTTCAGTTGATGAAATTCTTGAGGAAAATCGAAGGAAAAAAGTCAGGCGGTTATTTTGGGAGCTCTATTGCCAGCATTGGTGACTTAAACGGAGATAAAAGACATGGTAAGTAAGAAAACGGTTTGAAAATTAAAACTTATAGAGAGAATATTATACAGAATATTATACACTAGCGAGTAGTTCAAAGTTCAAAGATGTCCTGCCGGCGTCGATCGCCCGGTTAAAAAATACATAAACACTTCCACATTCACAGCCCCACACTTAGTTCAATGACATGTATCTTGGAGCCGTTAACATCCGTGATTAAAACAACATTCACAATATATTCAAAACCAGGAACACAAATTTCCCGTGAGGAGAAATATTCTATTACCACCGCAAATCAAACCCTCTGCTTTGAAGGCGAACGCGCATCCATCTACGCCAGCGAGCAGTTCAAAGTTCAAAAGCAACCCGCCCGGCGTCGTCGGCCGGGTAGAAAATAATAAACGCTTTCACATTCACAGCCCACACTAAGTTCAATGACTTGTATCGTGGGGCTATAAACATCTAAGATTCACACACCATTTACAACATACAGTAGAACGCTGATTATCCGAACGCCGATTAACCTCGAGTCCTAAGCGTAATATAAAAAAATTAAAACCAAGTAATTTTTGTTTTGTTTTGTTGTAACAAGTTGGAATTCGTTGTTATTTCAATTGTTATGGTTGAAAGCTAGAGGCAAGACACTACATGTTTTGTTTGTTAAATTTAATAAAGTTTAATCTATGTCTGACAGTTCGTTTTTCTTTATTACCAGTCTATGTCCGATTATCCGAATTTTCGATTATCTGAATCGACCCCGGTCCCAATTAATTCGGATAATCGGCGTTCCACTGTACTTCAAAACTAGAAACACTAATTTTCCGTAGGAAAAAAACTTGTGTTCCCACCGGGAATCAAACCCAGCGGGCAGTTCAAAGTTTAATGATAAGTTATAACCGACAAAACATTAGTTCTCTGGCATTAGATTGCTGGCACACATGCACACCACCAAGTATTTTTACACATTTCTGTTACAGATAAATAATACATGTTATATTATTTAATACAATATACATAAGGAGGATTTAAAGCATTATATTTTGCTGCAGAATGCCTATTATTCTATCATTATCCATAACATGCTAAACATTTTCGTTCTGTTTGTTTATATAGAAATTGCAATAGCAGCGCCTTACGAGAATTCATTGTCTGCATCTCAAGGGGTAGTATATATATACTCCAGCGTCAGCATCTTCAGCGATAAAAAGTATATAGAGCCGCTGCAAAGCATTGTTGCGGAGGCACAGAGCTTCGGGCTAAGTTTGACCCCGCTTTTGAACCACTTTGAAAAGGGTTGCAATGGTAAGTAGCATTCAAGTTTTTGGAACGAAAGTTCCTTATCGCGCGTTGCGAAAGGGGGCTAGACAGAAAAAAATAAGACCAAAAGTTGTAACGACACTTTTTGCTATAGTTGTAAGCCATACCACGTTCTCGTCCGATCACCGAAGTTAAGCAACGTCGGGCGCGGTCAGTACTTGGATGGGTGACCGCCTGGGACCACCGCGTGGTTTTTGCATGTTTCTTTTAATTTTGGAACGAAAGTTCCTTATAGCGCATTGCGAAAGGGGGCTAGACGGAAATTGAACTTTGTTGCATCCGGGTGTCCCTTGACACCTCTCAAGTTTTTTTTATGTTATTGAGTGAATAGACTAGCAAGTTTCTCGCCTGATAGTAAGCGTCACGCTTGCCCATTCCCAGAGTTATGAAGTTATGTAAGTTAAAATCGTGCGCGGCAAAGAACTGCGCTTAATCTCTTTAAGCCATGTAATTTCACTGAAAACATTGCCCTTCAATCCGGAATACAGCAATATTTGCACACTACTGCTTGGCGGTTGAATGTCTGGCGATGGTGTGGTTCTGTCCCAGGCGGAGACTCTTTTTTTGTGTGTTACCTCATAACTTCTTTTCACGTGAACCAATTCCGAATTTTTTTTTTAGTTGCCATTAAATTTGACCAAGATCTGATCAGTAGTTCTTGAAATATCGTCAATAATGCGTATTCTGTGGACTACATTGACGATGTTCTCGTTTTTAAACGGCCTTCAAAAGTTTCCTCATAACTTCTTTCGTTGTGAGCCGATATTGATGATTCTTTTTTTATTTGAAAGCTGGTGGATCAAGGTTCCGACGATAAAGCGGTGAAGTCGGTTTTTTTAAGCTTTGCCTACGTTTAATTATTACAAAACTTTTTTATCATTTTTACATAGAACTGGCGATCGGTGCTCCCTACAGTAACAAGGTGAAGATATTGAAGTGCGTACCTGCTATCATAGTCAAAGTGTCACGGTTGACGGTAATTATCAAAATGATATACTTGTGTATATTATGTACTAGTCAATGTGCATTATCTATCGGTAGGTATGTGTGCGTACATCGCTTCCCGTGTAGAGGTTATGAATATAACCATCAACTGATTTTGTTTATATAGGTAGCACTAGCTGTCCCGGCGACCTTCGTTCCGCCTAACAGTCATGAATGTGCATGTTTAGGAAGCCATACCCGGCATGCGTTACAATACGAAGTGACTATATTATTACCTCCTTCATGTTTATGTTTACTCATACTTTACCAAATCCGAGTGACGAATGAGGAGAAACTGATTTTTATACACATGTAAAAAAAATGTGACGTTCCTAAAAAGTGTCCGTCCTATGTCCGTCTCCTGGTTCTAAGCTACCTCCCCACCAATTTTCAGCCAATTCGGTTCAGCCGTTCTTGAGTTATAAATAGTGTAGCTAACACGACTTTCTTTTATATATATATATATATATATATATATATATATATATATATATATACATAGATACATAGATATATAGATTAGCCATGCTAGGCAGAACTATATTGATAAAAGAAAGGAAAAAATATCGCTTGAGACAGGGTTAATTTTTTTATAATGGGTGATAATTTTTCCTTTCTAAATTTATCAATATACTTCTGCCTAGCATGACTAATGCAATGTAAACAAATCAATTGATTTGTGTGGACGTTATCAACACAACGTGTAGCTAACTGCAATGTCAGACTCGTTGGTCATTTCTAAAAACTGTTTCGGTAGATGACGTCACACGTAGGGACGTGTGACGTCATCTACCGATCTATCTTACAGGGGTAAGTCGTTACTGAGGCTGGGCTTGAGTAGCTCAGCGGTTAGAGCAATATAGAGCATGACACCCCGCCTGTCAGTCAGTCTGTCAACACCTTAGAAAAGAATATAAACTTGTAAAAATGCTTTTAAATATGTTGATTGTAATAGTGTGTGTTATGTTGGTGGTCAACACCCTCTTTCTCAGAAACGCATGGAGAAATCAAGTTTAAAGTCAATGGCCAAATGTAACATCACACAAATATGATACATTCGAAAGTGTTTGTGAAACAATGTTTGTTTTCTCTTCACGCTGTAGTGGCTGAATGGTTTTGGATGTATAGCGTTATACCTTTAAAAGATAGGCATTTTTTTAACTTGATAAACGCGAGTGAAACCGCGGGGCACTGCTAGTTTTCAAAAAAAATAAGACCCAGAGTATTAAATTTGGCTAGAAGAAAAATATCACAGCAATCGTAATAGAACAAACATGTTATTTGTAAGATATCGTAGCGGAAAAAAATTGGTAATTTGCTGTTAAAAATTAAACAAAAAAATAAACGAAACAGTCGAATTGAGAACGTCCCCCTATTTTTAAAGTCGGTTAAAAATAAGCAAAATGCTTTGAGACTAAGCGAGACTACTTATACAAACATAAAACATAAACGCTTTCACACTCACAGCCGCGCACTAAGTTCAATGACTTGTGTCGTGGTTGCCAGAAACATTCACATCACACACACATTCACAACCAGAACCAGAAACACAAATTTCCCTTGGGGCAGAAAACTTGTGTTCCCGCCGGGAATCAAACCCGATACTCCTGTTTAGAAGGCGAACGCACACCCAGCTAAACTAACAAGCAGTTCATATTTATTATTATTATTTATTCTAGGTAAACTTTTGACCATTCTCTCACATGATGGCAAGCGATGATGCGGTCAACGAAGGAGCAAGCTTGCCTAGAAGATACCTATTCACTGGCGACTTGAAGACTACCATACTGTTTCTTAGGAAACACAAACTCAGGCAAGGAGTTCCATTCCTCTGTGGTTCGCACAATGAATGTGGACTAGCTACCATGTGGCGATACAATACAATACAATACAAAACTCTTTATTGTATATACTGTATAACCAGTTCACAAAGTGTACAACTAAACAATCGGCGGTCTTATCGCGTATAGCAATTTCTTCCAGACAACCTAAGTATGGACATAAATGTAACTGGAATTTGTTAGACAGTGGTGTACACTAGTCAAGGAAAAAAATAAAAAATAAAAAAAAAGTACAAGAACCTATCAAAACAATTACATACTAAATATACATACATATATACGTAATGTAAATATACCTACATAAAATACTCAATATAAGTAGTAGTACATAAATAAAAATAATAATAATAAAAAAAAACACATTACGCAATAATGTGCAGCAGTTTTAACTGTTTTGGGATAAATAGTAATTTTTTACCATAGTTTTAAAAAAATTTGAAGTCTGATGTCCTATATAAGCTCTCAAGTTTTGAATTAGTCAGCTCTCGCTGCCAATGAGTCTCTTAGCTCTTCCTTCAAGGGTGTCGAGAGCTTCAAGCTGAACAGTAGGTACTTCATACATCAACGGACTTGTGCTTGATACAAATCTTCATATTTCTTTGTACTCTCTCGCTGTCGTCTCAACATGACTTATTTCTTTGCAGGTACAAAAGTTTAACGAATCATCATCGCAGCTAATCACGAGATTTTGCTTGACAGTGACCTATCCTAAAGGACTTAAGACCGTTAAGCAACGTAAGTAACTTTAAAATATTAAATTAAGAAAGGAAAATTATCGCTTAAGGCACTTTTTGACTTCCAACGCAAAAAAAAATGATATAAGTTCTACGGATGTATCTGTGTGTAAAATGGGTTTATTTGCTTGAACATGAGTACTGTGGCATTGTAGCTTCCAACGGCTAGACCGATTTTAATTAAGTTTTTGTTTGAAAGGTGACATGCTACATCTCCGACCGCATCTTCACTTTCCATCAGGTGATATGTTGGTGAAATTCTTGCCTTTCTAGCATAAAATGGCATAATAATATGGCGACAGTTACTGTTAATATACTAGTATTTGGCGCCGAATCGTACTGCATAAAGTAAGTACTACTGACCAAAAAGATTTAAATATCATCCAGAGATATCAAATGAAACCGCTCTAAAATACAATTTCATAAATATATAACGTATGTGGTCAAATATAAAGTTGAACATTTTTTTGGTTTTAAAATGATGCCATTTTTATGAGAACTGTATACTATCGGGGTTTAGTATTTTTGAACGTCTTGTACCAATATTACTACTATATATTGCTAATTACCAATTTTTTTTTAATTAGAGCGTTAAATGCTTCTACAGTACACACTTTTTAAGCGATTGCCCTACGCCACGTGATAATAATAATAAAAACTAATCTAAAGAGAAAAAGACAAAGAAAATGCAGCTATAAATAAATGTTTTTATTTTACCTAAATGCTTTCACACACATATTGCCTCATACTAAGTTCAAAGACTTGTACTGTTGGTAGTGGAAATATACACAATCACGGCCAGAACCAGAAATATACTTACTCATTTTCTTTGAGGAGAAAACTTGTGTTCTCGCCGAGAACCGCACCCGATACCTGCTGATTAGAAGGCAGACAAGCCACAACTATTCATTGTAATCCTTATTGCAGATATAGATGTGAAAGTCGACGTAGAGCACACTAATGTGAAATTGGCGAATGCGGCAGACTCAAAAATTCAATTACTTATTAAAAAAGATGCTACAGAGGATTTATGCCGGGAAATCACACTAAATAAACCTACAGTAAGCCCCGTGTTATTATTAATTGATTTATTTCGACAAACATTCCATCATAGAGATAAACTACGAGAACACGCCAAAACGCAAAACTATGTAAAAATTAAAATAAAAGTATTTACAAAGCGCCACCAAGACTCACAACGCACGTGTGCGTGCTGAGACGGCTGCCAAACAATAACAAATCCAAGGATTTGTTGTTCGACTAGCGATATCATTAATAAATCTATTCCTATTGGTTTAGAGAGGCGCGCCATGTTATCGTAATTATTATCTCTACAACAATAATTCATTACAACAATAAATAAAACTAATTTTACTACATTTATAGAAAGAATCCTATTATGAATCCTATTGTAAAACCTCATTTGCCACAAAAGCTTTAATCAATCAATTATACTACCATATAACCCGTTGACATTGTATTTGTTGGTTAGATTTGGTTTAGGGGTTAGACAGGGATGTAACATAACACCAATCTTTTTAAACCTTTTCAGATTTGTTCATCATCCGGTTCTTGTTTTCATAATAATTACAACCATTTAAATTTGTCAGTCCAATTAAAAAATTTACACATTTGGAGTGATCAAGAAAAAATTGTCTTAATTTTTTTCTGTTTGCAGATAGGTAATTATAACCAATGTATCAAATACAACCTGACAGCTTCTGTACCTGATACCGAAAATGTGATGATGAAGGAAAATATAGGCGCTGACCACGTGGTCGTTAGCGATAAGAGTGAACTGGTCTCTACTGGGGGCATATGGCTTTCCGACTGCAAAGATAAAAGTAACTGCATTCCTAATTTGAAGTACTTAGGAACTACTTGGACGCGCGAAGATAAACAGTAAGTTTGGTAATTTAAGGTCATTTCAAGACGCTGTGGGCAAGTCTCCCCCACGGCGCGTCGTGGGTCCTGAGTTTGATGCTTAGTAGGAGCACAATATTCCCTACCAAATGACCTTTTTGCTTCTGGTTCTGGGTTGTTGTTGCGTGTGTATTGGAAATATTCTGCTCCCCATTGCACACATGCTTTAGCTTTGCTTGCGTTTCAATTATATTTTACTTGCAATGTATGTAACTATGTTTGTTCCGGTGGAATCTTGCAAGTAAATTTTGAAGCAGATATCTTTAACCGATTGAGCTGAAACGTTGTATTCACGTTTAGTTTGGATGATAATGTGTGGTTAGCTGAGTGACATCATTCTAAATCCAACATGGTGAAACACCCAAAATAGCGGACAAGTTATTTTTGATGCGCTCCTACAATATGGGTATCAAATGAAAGGGTTTTTTTTAAAGTTCGATAAGCAAGCGTTTGACCACAATCTCACTCGAAGATGTAGTAGCATTCTTGGGTAGAAGGTACCTGTACCGGTATCTGTTCACTCTTGACTTGAATACTCCCAGATTATACTCCCGGATTGCTGAGAATAACTCAAAAAATAAAGTCACGTCACTTTAAATCCAATATGGCGGACTTCTAAAAGCTTGTTTTAAAAAAGTTTTTCAAAGATATTATTTAATGTTTGTTTATTGACAACAGAATCATTACGTCACCTTACATGATTGGATCTTCAAAGGAAGTGTTGGTAAACATACATTTCCGCAATGACGGGGAGGTGGCATATGATTCCTGTATTCGAGTCAGGGTAAACGGAACGACTATCTCGATGCCTTCTACGGTATGCGAACTGGAGACCAGCGATTCTAAAGGACTCATTTGCTCGCCGAAACAGGCTTTGAAAAATAACACGCCATGGGTAGGTATATACTTTAAACCTCTTTTATTAATATCATATCACATCAGACTAGTTCCAATTCTTTTTTTTTTTTCAACCGACTTCAAAAAGTAGGAGGTTCTCAATTCGAAAATATTTGAAAAATTAGACACCATGGGTATATACTTTTAAACTCTTTATGAATATCATATCACATTAAATTAATTCAAATTCTTTGTTATTTTTTAATTTTCAAACGACTTCAAAAAGGTGTAGGTTCTAAATTCGACTGTATGTTTTATTTGTATGTATATTACGCGATCATTCCGCCAATTATGAATCGATTTTGATCATTTTTTTATCGTTTGGTAGATTATACTTAAAATTAATGCAGCGTTTTTTGAGAAAATCAACAAAAAACTAAATGTAAGCAGCGAAGTCGGATATATTAAGCTTTGCTTGCGTTTAAATTATGTCTCCGCAATTGTTAGGCCTTTAATTAGTATTAAGTAAACACATAAACGCTTTCACACTCACAGCCCCACAGTGAGTGCCGGAAACATTCACATCACACACACAATCACAACCAGAACCAGCAATCAAATTTTCCTTGGGGAGAAAACTTGAGTTCCCACCGGGAATCGAACCCCTACTTAGAAAGCGAACGCGTACTCAACTAAGCCAAAGGACTGTTCAAAAACTCAGTAACAAAATAATTCAAGTGTATACTTATTATATACTTCATAAAAATACCGCGGCTTGGCCCGCTATAATATCAAGTTAAAAAGTAGCCTATGTGTTAATTATAGGTATAAGCTATGTACATTCTAAATTTCATCCAAATACGTTCAGCCGTTAAAGCGTGTAGTAAAACAAACATACTTACACACTTACACACAAACTTTGGTTTATAATATTAGAAGGTTGAAATGCCCTAGTAACAGAATTCTTACTAGAACTTCTATTGGAGTTTCGGAACGAAAACGAATTTTTTTTTTTAACTTTGTTACATTTGTACACATTCACTTACCTACTATTAATGTAAAATAATACACCATTATAACAATTCTATAACAATTATTATTAATAAAGGTAATAATCATTATAACTCTGTATTATTAGTAATATTGTGTCCGAAAAAAACAAACTGTTGATAACTATGTAAAATAAATATTTATTATTTATGTGTAAAAAAATTACAATCTTGTTAAACACAATAAAGTTTTCTATTCTCTATTATTTTCTAAACCATGGGATTCCCCAAGGTTTAGAAAATAAAACATATTTATATTTATAATTTCTTAAGGTTTCCCTATTTAAAAAAAAAACCAAGCTATATTATGGCCGAAACCAAAACTAAAGCCGAAACTAGATTTTTGGCCGAAACTGGCCGAAACCGAAATTTCGGTCGGTCACTAATATTTATTCTAAAATCTCATTTTTTTTTATGTACGCGTTTCTTTTATCTGCACTCTCAAACAATTTTCTTACTCGCCCAGGAAAGCTGGTAGATAATGCTATTCCTTGTACACTGTTTTGTGCTAAACTATTAAATAAATTAATAATATATTATTTTTAACGCTTTCACACTCACAGCCCCACATTAAGTTCAATGACTTGTGTCGTGGGTGCCGGAAACATTCACATCACACACACAATCACAACCTTAACAAGAAACACAAATTTTCCTTGGGGAGAAAACTTGTGTTCCCGCCGGGAATCGAACCCGATACCCCTGATTAGAAGGCGAATGCTCACCCAACTTAGCCAACGGGCAGTTCAGGAAATTTTAAATTATTATATTTATTTACAGAGCACACAAGAGATATCTCTTCGTACCGAAGAACTGACGAGCGAAAGCAAACAGATTGAGATTCGTGTTGAAATTTACAACAAGTGTACTGAACAGGACAAAGCAGCAAAAAAAGATTACAAAGAAGAAACTTTGGATTTGAAACCTGATTTTTCAAAAATCACCATAACAGGGTACGTATTCCAATCAACTACAGACCCATCACGCTTCTGAACCATGTTTATAAGCTTTTTTTTTGGAGGGTCATCACGAACCATCTCCGTCGTAGGTTTGATGACTTTCAGCCTCCCGAACAAGCCGGTTTCCGAAAAGGCTATAGTACCAAAGACCACATCGGACGGGGCCGAAAGGTTCTAGAATGGAGGCCACGGATTGGCAAGCGCAGTGTCGGAAGACCGCCCCCACAAGGTGGACGGGCGACATAGTGAAGGTCGCAGAAAGACGCTGGATGCGGGCCGCTAACAACCGTTCTTTTGGAGATCTTTGGGGGAGGCCTATATCCAGCAGTGGACTTCTTGCGGCTGAGATGATGATTCCAATTAACTTAACTAATAAAACATAAGTGAAGTAAAACAGTTGTAGAATAAAACCTACATTGTTTATGAACTGCCCGTTGGCTAAGCTGGGTGAGCGTTCGCCTTCTAAGCAGGGGTATCGGGTTCGATTCCCGGCGGGAACACAAGTTTTCTCCCCATGGATAATTTGTGTTTCTTGTTCTGGTTGTGATTGTGTGTGTGATGTGAATGTTTCCGGCACCCACGACACAAGTCATCAAACTTAGTGTGGGGCTGTGAGTGTGAAAGCGTTTATGTTATGTTTTTTTTTTTTATTTACATGGGCCTCATACAGGCTTTCATGAAATTGATTACTCTTAGTACCAGATTCGCAAATTTACAACTCGAAAAGAACTTGACATACATAAGTGTGGTAAAAGTAAAAATAAAAATGTTCTTTATTTATTTAACGTTTACTAAATGTACGATAGAGTTGACTCAGCGGTGGAAACTATAGATATGGGAGATTTGCCGCGAAAGTGAAAAAATGGCGTTATTGAATATTTTCCAAAACTTGTTATTCACCAAGTGTTTATGTGTAATAATGGTGGATTATTAACTGTCAATACTGAGTGAACGCGCATGAGTGTAGGCAAATCATACAGAGTTGATAAACGTGATTTTTGCATTTGCTCCAAAACTCCAATAGAAGTTCTAGTAAAGTTCCTATCGCTTTATTAGGGCATGACATGACTTTGACTGTATTTTGACTCTTTTACTTGACTTTGGCTGTCTCATAACTTGAACTTCTATTATGAAATGTTGTACTTGAAATATATTATTCATGATCACTAGCTAAATGGCAAAACAAGGTAGCGGAGAAAATTATAAAAATAGCTATAGATATAAATATTTATATACAAGTAGAATATCCATTCTACTTGTATATAAATATTTATATCTATAGCTATTTTTGTAATTTTCTCCGCTTAATTATACCCTTTATATCTATATATAAAGGGTATAATTAAGACGGCCACCAAAAATTCTAAACGGTTACCAAAATGGATGAATGGTCACCAAGTTCCGTTTCCCTGAAATAAAATTTCCTGTGTCGGAACCGAATCGGATAACAGTAGGTTAAGGTTATTTTTTAAAAATAATTAATACAAAAATATTTATTATACGAAAAAATGCATTTATTTCATAATATTTTAGGAAACATAATTTGGTGACCATTTATCGAACGTAATTTGGTGACCATTTATCCATTTTGGTAACCGTTTAGAATTTTTTTTGGTAGTAATTAGGTACTTTTTTGGGCGGTGTTATTTTACTAATGATATTATGTTAAATTCGGTTGGTTAATGTTCCGAATAATCCGAAGATCAAATCTTCTGACGAAACATTTGATATTATTTTATCGATAAAATTTCAGAATAACAAATTTAGAGAAGGACAATACGGTCTATGTGACACAAGCTGAGAACGATATGGGAAATGTGTTTTTTAACCAAATCTATACGGTAACGTACATATCTCTATTTATTACAATTTAGTTTTGTATCATAGATCTTATAAAGAATACAGATACAACACACAAAACATAGAAATGAAGCCCGCAAAAGCTTATACCACACCACGTTCCACTATTACTAACACTTTTCACCAATTACCCATTAGCAATTACTTATTTGTAGTTTGTTACAAATTAGTATTTTTGGCTTTCTCTTATTAGAAATTAGTAATGTTGACTTACATTATAAAATTGGGAGAATCCTGTAGTGATAGTTGTATTTGGAATTCGGAATAGATAAAAATAAAACAATTGAAAATACGAATGGTTTTGCTTAAGACCCAGTAATTTGTATCACATTTTGTATATAAAATATGCTAGCAATCCACTTTTTGACAAGCTATAATATATTATTATAGCTTATCAAAAAGTGACGCATTGCAAGAAAAAGCATACATTATACTTATACAGTATTGGGCTATTTATGGAATGGTATCTGTTTTTTTGGCTTCAGTCTCATATTTCGTACGTTGTATCTATAATTTTTACAAGGTCGATGTTTTGTCTACAAAATGTAATAAAATAATTGAACATAGCGGATCAATATTGAAAAAATCTATCAGAATATTAATTCAATAAGAATAAGAAAGTCAATATTTCAGTAGTCTGGTGCAAACGTCAATAATTTTTTTTCCGACTTCCCAAAAAAGGAGGAGGTACTCAAGTCAACTATTTTTTTTTATGTGTGTTACCTCATAATTTCTCTCCGCGTGAGCCAATTTTGATTTTTTTTTTTAGTTTGAGAGATATCGCTTTCTAATTGGACTTGCGCTGCGAGTTACGACTCTCTTAGTCGCTTACTCTACATCGTAGAAGGAGAATGCTCTACGAAAATTGTTATGAAGACGCGACCATATAGAAATGGTCGCCGTAGTCGCACCGCAAGAAAACGCGACTTGCGCCGCAAGTCGTAACTGTCTTGGTCGCTCACTCTACGCCGTATAGAGAGAATGCCCCACGCACATTGTTATGAACACGCGACCAAATAGAAATAGTCGTCGCAGTTGCAATGCGAGAAACCGCAACATGCGATGCGATTCGCGACTGTCATTTCGGTTGCTTACTAGAGTAAGGAACCGAAATGACAGTAAACGCTGAAAGGGATTTATAACAATGCGTGTATAGTTGTTATAAATCGCTATCTCATAGAAATAATGTAGTTTTTTTTAGATCGTGAATAATGATCATACGTGGAAATACCTCACCGCTCTGGTTATTGTGCAGAAGAAAGAATACATTGCAATTGAGAAAGATATAACTGTTGTAAGTATTAAATATAACCAACTGGCAAAATAGTTTTTGACTGGCAACAAACGTAAACGCTTTCACATTCACAGCTCTACTCTAAGTTTGACGACCAGTACCAGAAACACAAATTTTCCTAGGGCAGAAAACTTGTGGCTCCGCCGGGTATCGAACCCGATAACTGCTCAGAAGTCGAACGCTGACCCAAATAAGCTTACGGCAGCTTATTCTTTTATTTTAATTACTTATTAATTTTATCAATTTTCTAATGCCATTACAGAAAGAGGGATTTGCCGGGAAGAAGGAAAGTGATTTGCCGGAGACATGCATAAAAGTAAACGAAAATACTACTACGGAAACCTACAGTTGTAATGTAGGAACTCTGTCTAGAGATAAACCATCCAAAAGAGTTACTATCCATATCTCAGTAAAGAATGTTGATTTAGGTAAGACGCTTCAAGTTCCTTTCCAGCTGTTTCGAAATCCAGATATCAAAATCGAGAAAAGAACACATATCAAAATCAACATCACTCCCATTGCGAGACTAATTTCGGAGTAGTCGGTGCTCCTTCCTGTGTCTGTTGTCTCTGCGTGTACTGAATACATCCTTAATGTGTAGGTAATACTTACAAAAAGTTCAATCAAACAAGGGAGAAAATCGGTTAAACAAAACGCTTTCACACTCACAGCCACACTAAGTTCGATGACTTGTGTCGTGGGTGCCGGAAGCATTCATATCGTGACCAGAACTAGAAACACAAATTTTCCTTGAGGATAAAACTTGATACCCGGGAACCAAGCACAATAGAAGGCGAAAATCCACCCAATTAAGGCAAAAGGCAGTTTTACTTACGCCTATATTTGTTGTCTTCTTTCAGAATCAATCATACAGGCGAATAACAATAAAATTCAGTCGACACTTCTTCTACAAGTAAATGGCATGGACCCCGAGGCTGAACCAAAGATGTTATCGTAAGAATATTTTAGTGTTACTACACAAGCCGTACGACACAGTTGACGCAGTGGGCAGGTATCTCCTTGCGTCGTGGCTCCTGGATTAGATTCCCGGCTGAAGCACAATTTTCCTTCACATGGGGCATTTGTGCTTCTGGATCTAGAGTGATTATGTGCATGGTAAATGTTTCCGGGAACCACGATACAAGTCTGTGAACTTAGTGTGGGACTGTAAGCGTGAATATGTTTGTATTTTTTATGCCTGATAGTATTTGGTCTTTTTCTCGCTGGATTGAAAGTGATGATGCGACCGAAGATTTATAATGTTTACATAGAAGATACCTATTCACTCTAGACCTGAAGACTGCGAAATTATAGAATAAAAATATTTATATTATATTATAATATATATATATAATATAAATATATAACAGAGATTGTTACAACGGGCAAGTCATATTGTTACAATAAATATCAATTTATATGTATATGTACTTACAATTTAAATAACAATATGATAACTAAATTATACTAATAATAATTTTGACACTAAGCTAAAAATGTATAATTATACAAAAATAGTGTGTAAATAAATAAATGACAAAATATTAGTTAAATTATTTTCTATAGTTAAAAAATAAATCTACAAATCTTTATATATATAATTCTACTGTAGGTCTGTATGTCACTGAACTCCTCCTAAACGGCTGGAACGATTTGAATGAATTTTTTTGTATGCGTTTGGGTGGCGCCCTGGATGGTTTATATTCACAAATCAGCCCGGCAGATGGCGCTGTAGGGGACCGCTAGCGGAAATTGCACACGAGCGAAGCCGGGCGAATCACTAGTATTATATAATTGCCCGTTGGCAAAGTTGGGTGAGCGTTCGCCTTCTAAGCAGAGGTATGGGGTTCGATTCCCGGCGGGAACACAAGTTTTCTCCCCAAGGAAAATTTGTGTTTCTGGTTCTGGTTGTGATTGTGTGTGTGATGTGTATGTTACCGGCACCCACGACACAAGTCATTGAACTTAGTGTGGGGCTGTGAGTGTGAAAGCGTTTATTTTATTTTATTTTTAATTATTAAATTAAAAATGACAGTTTTAAATAAACTACTTAACTAGTTTTAGCTGTGTCACATTATTATTGTACCATGATTACATGAATAAAATAATATGTCCAATATGATAAAATTAAATAAGATTTTTTTTTTATTCAAGATAGGCAAGCTTTTCACCACTATCTCACCTGATGGTAAGCAACGATGTGGTCGACGATGGAGCAAGCTTGCCTAGAAGATAAGATCAACATATACTTTTATGTTCAAATCTACTGTTTCAAATCATAACTTTTTTTTAAACATGTCATAGCCGTATATAACATAAATTACTTTGTACCTACTTATCCGTTTCAATATTTTATTGTAGGATTGTGAGCATACTCGTGTTGGAGCCTGAAGTCAAAGTCGCCTGGTGGATTATATTGATAGCCGTGCTCATGGGGTTCCTGGTGCTACTAATTTTAGTTTTTTTACTTAGAGAGGTAAATATTTCTTTTTTTTTTGTCTGATTTGATGTATTTGTGTGCGTGTAAGCGCGTCCAAGACAAGCGAAAATTTATTTTAGTTGCAACTGATCTTGAGATCAGATGGGAACAAAAGTGATGATCGGTTAATGTGAAAATCTGATACTGACTGAGTATACTGACTGAGGCTGAGTCACCCACGTCCGTAGGAGGATACCCCTTAAGTCTGACTCCCTACACGTGGTCCCCGGGTGGTGCTAATCAGGTGACATTTGAGAGGTGGTAGAGCATTTTGTGAGTTGCTCGCCTGGCTTGCTACCAAAGTAGCTTACCACCATCAAGTTGAAAGTCTGCCGCCAAGCCAAATACGGTGTTCCGGCAGTTATCCTTGAGAGCCTGCGTATTCCAGGTCTAGTGTGTTTACCAGCTTCGATCACATCGTCACTTACCATCAGGTGAGATAGTGGTCAAACACTAGCCTGTCACAAATAAAAAAAAAAAAAAAAACTATGATCCGTTGGGATGTACCCGCTAAATAACAGAATTGTAGAGTTTTTACAAGCTTTTATTTCTCGTTGTCTGTCGATCTGTAATTAAATCTTTCAAGCTAAATAAGACCCACTACCACATGTCCGATTGAACTCAAATTTGGTGTACTTATGTATCTTTGGTGACAATACAATGGCTCCATGGAGCTGGTCTGATGATGGAGACGGAATATAAACCCATCGAGTTTAAGCTCGTTTTGTCAAGTTTTATGGTTATATAACTTTTTAACTTCAAAAAATTGATTTTGAAAATCTTTTTGTAGTCTTACTTGCTTAGGTTCATGAAACGAGGCAGCTTCTCATTTTATATCAAGATCAAGTCCGATCGTGTATGGAGTACTGCGGCCACCTTTGGGATGGATCCGCTAAGTTACAAGCTAGAAGCTTTTGAGTCTATTGACCGGCGAGCCAAATGACTCATTGGCGATACGATAGTAAGCTAGTTGAGTTTTTGAGAGGTGGTAGAGCATTTTGTGAGTTGCTCGCCTGGCTTGCTACCAAAGTAGCTTACCACCATCAAGTTAAAAGTCTGCCGCCAAGCCAAATACGGTGTTCCGGCAGTTATCCTTGAGAGCCTGCGTATTCCAGGTCTAGTGTGTTTACCAGCTTCGATCACATCGTCACTTACCATCAGGTGAGATAGTGGTCAAACACTAGCCTGTCACAAATAAAAAAAAAAAGTCAAAGCCACCGACGTAAGGTAGCAAGTCTACATCTAACTAGACGAACAGTCAAACGTCATTCATTTATGGTTGACATACCTCCAGTTCGCTCGAAGCATTTCGTTTCTACGTTTATCATCCGTACAGCGAAGGAGTGGAACTCATTGCCTGCGTCTTTGTTCTCACAGTTCTGGTGTCTTCAAGTTTACAGTAAATCTTCTAGGCAAGCATGTTCCATCTTGGGCCGCATTCACACTTTCCATCAGGAGAGATAGCGGTCTCACACACAAGTCTTCGACCTCGGCGAGGGTCTGTGAGTGTGAAAGCGTTTATCTTTTTATGTGTTATTTATGGTCGATTTTATTGACTTTTGACGGCTTACTTTTACACTGAACAAATACTTATGAATTATCTTTTACTTTCCAGCTCGGTTTCTTCCGAAGAGATAAGAAGCAGGAACTTAAAAAAGTAGAGAGGAGCGTTAAAAGACAGACTGTTATTGTGAGTTACTGAAACTTATTTTTTTATTTATTAAGTATATTATTAATCAGAAAAGCTATTAAGTGGTATATTTCGCTTGACTTACGTCTTACTACTTCAGTTCTGCCCATCGAGATAGCAGACAACGGATTTAACTTCCAAATCCTTGGTACTGCTTATAATGGCTAATGCTATAGACACAAAAAGATTCCGACGAATTGAGAACCTCCCCCTTTTTTTGAAGTCGGTTAAAAATACAAGTAATGTTTTAATCAAAGAAATTACACGAGTTAATTCCACCTGGTCCGTTTTACCATCTAACAACAAGTCAAACGTCATCCATATGTGGTTGACATACCTCCAGTAGACATCGCTCGAAGCGTTTCGCTTCTGCGTTTGTCACCCGTACTGCGAAGGAGTGGAACTCATTGCCCTCGTCTTTGTTTCCCGAACGCTATAATCTGGGAGGTTTCAAGTCAAGAGTGAATAGGTACCTTCTAGGCAAGCATGCTACATCTTCGGCCGCATCATCACTTCCCATCAGGTGAGATTTTGGTCAAAGTCTTGCCAATCAGGCATAAAAAAAACTACCCGCTGGCTTAGTGAGGTGCACGTTTGCCTTTCAAGCAGCGGATATCGGATTCGATTCCTGGAGGGAGCACAAGTTTTCTCCCCAAGTTTATGTTGTATTAATGAAAACTTATTCGTTTTAAGTTAAAATATATCAATATCTACATAATAACATCATTTCTTAAAAAGCTGTACCTTCTTCGGTAGTCTGCTCATCTTCTATAGTATCGTATAGTAAGAGTAAAGATGTTTTTAACGCAAATTCAAATAAAACCTTGCAAAACTATATTAAAATTATAAGATATAAGACTAGTTATTACTTATTCATTATAAAATGTTTTTTTATTAAAAAAAAAATCTTTGTTTAATTCTTTTTAATGCATAATAGGCAAGCATTTGACCACTATCTCACCTGATGGAAAGTGACGATGCGGCCGAAGATGTGACATGCTTACCTAGAAGATTACCTATTCACTCTTGACTTGAAGACTCCCAGATTATACCCCTTCGGGGAACAATGACGCAGGCATGTTATATGGAGCGAATTTCTTGGACATTATAAACAATTTTGGCACCATTTTGGCACCATTTTGGCATCATTTTGGCGCCATTTTGGCACCATTTTGGCACCATTTTGGCACCATTTTGGCACCATTTTGGCACCATTTTGGCACCATTTTGGCACCATTTTGGCACCATTTTGGCACCATTTTGGCGCTGGAAACGCTAAATGCGTTTCCAGCGCCAAAATGGTGATCGAGAGTGGTAAACGCTTAGAATCTGAGAATCTCAAAGAAATCTAAAAAATCTTCCATACCACTTTAAAAATCAACTTGATATTACAGAGAAGGTCGATGATGGAGCGTTGTCCGCCCGCCCCGGACCAGCTCACACTGATGGATGATGACATCGGTGAGGCAGCCGCTGCTGCTGTCACTGTCAAACCGCGCCCAGAAACCAGGGTCAAAGTCTTCCCTGAGTAGAGAAGCGTGAAAAAGAACATAATCATAATAATAAAAAATATAATGTATACTGTGTACCAAAGAGATGTATAAATATTAACTATAGTTGCGTAATTTAAATATAGCTTAATTCACTACTAGACTCTTACCATCGAGCGATCTCGCTCGTCTAGTCTCTCAATGACATAAAAAAACAGGATCTGTCGTAAAGACACGTTAGAAGTGAAACTTTTGTATTACAGGGAAACATTTCAATTATTAATCACTGTATTTACACCTCCAATTTTCGTCACACAAAAAGGTGGCGGATCAGAATTTCAAAGCCCTCCCATAAATAATTTCACTTCAAAAATAAAAATTGTCAAGGAACTTAATAACCAAATATGTTTTTAAACGAACTGCCCGTTGACTTATGGGTGCGCGTTCGCCTTATAAGCAGGGTAGCGGGTTCGATTCCTCACGGGAACACTAGTCCTCCTCAAGAGGAATTTGTTTCAGGTTGTGATTGAGTGTATGAATGTTTCCAGCAAACACAAGTCATCGAACTTAGTGTGATTTTTTTATGTTATGTTAATGTTAAACTATAATATTTGTACCTTTAACTTAATAAATAACTTAAAATACTAGTCGTAGTTGATTGAATGCAGAATAGTAAACATCTCGATCATAGACTAACTATAATCGTGTAGGCCACTGACCTAAAAAATACGAAGGTAATATTTGTTGTATACATAATTTAGGCGCAAGCAAAGCTTTTAAAAACCCTTGTTCACCGCTTTATATTCGGAACCCTTGATCAGATAAAATTAATTAAATACGCATTATTTAGGATAACTCAAAAACTGTTATTTGTAATATATGTAATTTAACTGCTACTATTTTTTTTATTTATATATTTATAGCACACATGTAAAAAATACAATAACACTTAATAATTATTTACATGCACCCTGGAAGGGCGTAGCAACGTACAAACAAAGTTAGAAATAATAATAACTAGCTGTCCCGGCGACCTTCGTTCCGCCTAACAGTCAATGAATGTGCATATTTAGGAAGCCATACCCGGCATGCGTTACAATGTCACGTGACTATATTATTACAACCTTCATGTTTATGTTTGCCTAGTACTTTAACAAATCCGAGTGACGTATGAGAAAATGGAAAGCATGTCGAAATGTAAAAAAAATATTTAAAGAAATGTACGTTCTTAAAAAGTATCCTATGTCCTTCTCCTGGCTCTAAACTACCTCCCTGCCAATTTTCAGCTAAATCGGTTCAGCCGTTCTTGAGTTATAAGTGGAGTAACTAACACGACTTTCTTTTATATATATAAGATATTCTATTTAATATTCACATCTTAAATCTATACTTAACATTTTCATGTAGTCTCATTTAAATTTGATTTAGTCAGATCTTGATCAAATTTAAATGGGACCACATGAAAAGTCAAATAAAAAAGGTCAGCTTTCACATACAAAAGAATTATCAAAATCGGTTCACCTAGGAAAAAGTTCTGAGGTTACATATAAAAATAAATACAATCGAATTGAGAACCTCCTTTCTTTGAAGTCGGTTAAACATGAGTGAAACACTATAATGTGGATCTAACATATGTCGCTTTTCATAACACTAGGTACACGCACGCTAATACAAGAATACTTAGTAATCTGTGAAAGTTCGAAGCGCGAAACACGCTCACGCAGACTATCGCATGCTTCACCCATGGTTAGATCAGGTTGCGTCCGTTTTTTTTAGGTCCGTGGTGATATATAAGGTCAGTTCAAATATATTGATTATTATTATTAATATAATAATATAGAAGAAATGTAACGCTTTAGACGCTTAGAATAAATTAAATACAAAATATTGTGAAGTTGGGCTGTATTTTTACTTCGTACTTAGATAACTGTAACAAACAGAATTTTACCATTCATTTAATTATAGCTTCATTTATATATACATTAGTTTTATTGTGATTCTAGAATAAGTATAAATAATAGTCTGATAAAAACTCATGTACATTTTCAACTATTTAATAAAAATTAAGGAATGGACGTCGCAAGAACTTACAAACAAACAAACAAACGCATTCACACTCACAGTCCCACACTAAGTTCAAAGACTTGTATCGCGGGTGCCGGCAACATTCACATCACACACACATTACACCCAGAACCAGAAGCACAAATATCCCTTGAGAAGGAATTTGTGCTCCTGCCGGGAATCGAACCCAGGACCCACGGCGCAGAGGGCAGACACCTGTCCACTGCGCCAACTGGGTCGTCATCACTTATCCTGAAAAATGTTTCCGAATGAAGTCGAAACAATTGTCGATCTAAACATCGACAGCGCCTAAGCCTTCTTATCGTATATATTATATATATGTACAAACATATTCACGTTTTAATATTATTAAAATACGGTCATCACTCGTCATTTGATCGATATTCAAGCCCACGCCCGCAGTCTTCGTCGCGATCTCGCGGCGTAAACTCATCCCGAGGAAGAGCATCGTACATGCTCGAAACCTAGGTCGACAATGTAGATCAAATGACGTGAGTGATAGCCGTATTTTAGTAAAATTATAATGTCTAATTCTCATCAAAACTAATAGTAAAATATTCACGTTTGCTCGTGAAGAAACATTGTATGTTTGTTACTTCTTCACGATCAAACGGCTTGACCAATTTTGATCATAATTTGGCATGGCGGTAGCCGACACTGGATTAACACATAGGCTATTATAACTTTTTTATTCCGAGACAGCGGGTAACACCGCGATGCGCAGCTAGTTTATATATCTACTTTGTAATAGCGCCATCTATTGGCACTTTCTTCTTCTTTCCTACCCTCATTGTCCTATGAAAAACGATGGCTATCATTGAATTTATCACTTCTTGGTAGATGAGGATACAGCTTGCTAAGTCTACTAGTCGTGTAGTCTGCGGTCGTCCCTTGTCGACTGTGAATGTGGCGCCTCCGCACGTCCGTCAGTTTCTTCAGCTACAGATAACCGCCATTTTGACCATCTACCTACTGCGTTTAACGTTCTTGTACCAACCGCCTACGAGATTCGTGAACACCATATTTGGAAGCCGTTTTCATCCACGGTCGCGCTGTGAGTTCTATTTATAATTGACCATGGTGACGACGACGCCTGAAGAACTACCAGATAATCTCCAGACCACTAGCAGACTGAGGGGTGCCGCAGCGGTAATCATCGATCCGAGGATACTCAGGTAACTCACTTATTTCTTATCCTTTCATATACAGTCCACTACATCATCACCATTATCAATTCAATCTATCTTTTTTATTGAAATAGGCAAACTTCTGACCATCATCTCACCTGATGGTAAGCGACGATGTGGTCGACGATGGAGCAAGCTTGCCTAGAAGATACCTATTCACTCGTGACTTGAAAACTCCCATATATTACTCATCAGGAAACACCGATTTGGCCAAGGAGTTCCATTCTTTTGCGGTTCGCAAAATTAATGTGAAACATTCATTAGTACCTATTCATAATTGTTTTAGCTATCAGCATCCTTCTTAAGGGGCCTCCGGTGGTTGATTTGCCCATACAATCGTAATACCGAAATTATTTATAATTCAAGCATATTACCACCATACTGTGCTGTTATTAACATTAAAAACATATTAATCTAGGTTCCTGGATAGTTTTTATTCCAAAATAATTACCTTAAACGAAATATAAACCAATTGATTTTCACACATTATTACGACGTAAATGTCGCATCTTTAACTTATTCGTTTTGTATTAAAAACTAACACATTTCTTTTGTCATTACAACAGGAACATAGATTATCATTTCAAGGTACTATTAATGCAAAAAACAATGGCTGAACATTACATTTTCATTCATATTTTTTTGATATTACGGCACCTATCATAATTTGTTCGGTCGGTAGTGGGCACAGTTTGCCGGTTAAACAGAGACAGCCTATAGGTCATTTCACAGACTCCCCGGCCTCTTAAGCCGCAAGTGTTAAGCGCTCTCAAACATATAGATTTCCCGTTTTAACAATATGGATTAATAAAAAACAAATTAATATATCAAAAAACCCGACTGCAAAAACAAGTTCAACAAATACAAATAACGACTCGACCGGCACAAAATTTCCAAAATTGAGTCTCGACTGTTTCGACTGTTTCAAGTCACTATGTTCATTAGAATCTATACGACTTGTTTATTGCAGTTTATTTTTTTTATGTTACACTTTTTGCGTTTACCTATTATATAACAACTTTATCATAGCTTTATTATATACTAGCTGAGCCCCGCGGTTTTACCCGCGTAAGTCCCGGACCCGCGGGAATTCCGTGATAATAAGAAGCCTATGTGTTAATTCAAAGTGTCAGCTACCTCCATACCAAATTTCATTTAAATCGGTTCAGTAGTTTTGGCGTGAAAGCGCGACAGACAGACAGACAGTTACTTTCGCATTTATAATATTATTAAGGATTAGTCCTTAATATCCTTATAATGCAAATTATGTATGCCCAGTTGCTAACTAACTTTAAATTGTTATAGATCCTAAACGGTGAAACTAAATAAAAAAAATTAGCAACAACTAATTTGTCCGAAACTAGTCGACAACAAAGCAAGTCGACATTTTTTTAGGTGTTTAAAGCCGAATATAACATTAAAACATTACCTATAATACCGACAAAACACCGACGTCCAATTTAATTTTTTTACTCCTCTCCATCCAAAGGTTGACTGGAAGCGATCGCTCTTAGCGATAAGACCGCCTGTTGTTACACTTATTTTCTAGATTATTATTCCTTGTCATGAATTTATTAAGGTGTTCATTATGGAGTGTATCTATTTAAGTCAGGGTTTGAAAAAAAGGCAGTATTTTTTTTAATCAATGATTTACTAGCGCGTCCATATAAAGCCTGCATGTCATATGACTTAATTTGACCTCAATTAATGGGAAATATTTACGTGTGTGATAATGAGCTACCAATATATTATTATAATAATAAGTACCCTGATGACCGAGCTTTGCTCGGCTGAAAACACGGATAAACGACGTTTTCTAAAATTGAAACCTAGCTAGATCGATTTATCGCCCCCGAAACCCTGCATACAAAATTTCATGAAAATCGTTGGAGCCGTTTCCGAGATCCTGATTACACACACACACATATACATATATATATATATTTATTTATTTAATTTATATTGAGGAAGACCAACAGCTTATAAATCTGACAATTTACAGGTTAAGCATAATCTAATATATAAAATTCTCGTGTCACAGTTTTCGTTGCCATACTCCTCCGAAACGGCTTGACCGATTTTGATGAAATTTTTTGTGCTTATCCGGTATCTATGAGAATCGGCCAACATCTATTTCTCATCATCATCATCATCATCACTTTTCATCATTATCAACGCGGGTGAAACCGCGGGGCGCAGCTAGTACATTATATATACATATAGGTATACAAGAATTGCTCGTTTAAAGGTATTAGATAGTCATCCATGCCGATTTCGGATAAATGGACATAGATTGCAGAGCCAAAACTAAGAAAAAAAACATTTATTTTTTACTAATTACTAATGATAAATCGGTAAATTATTTTTTTTTACTAATGACCGATTTCCTTCTCACAAATGAAGGCGTATTCATGTTGGCATTCGACGTCGTTCAGTTTCCCGTCGTTTAAGAATATGCTGCCGCAGAATTCATTGCTGTAAGCGTTGTTGGGTTCGTTCGGGGACCAGCCGGCGAAACCAGCTTCTTCGAGGGTCTGGTCTGTTAAATTAAATTAAATTTCATTTATTTCCAGTAACTTTGACTAGACTATCTAATTAACATATACTTGACTATTTAACATTATTTACTAACGTATTCGTTCATAAAACATTAAACAAAAAAAAAAAAAATATAATAAAAATGAAAACTTAAAGGTCCAATCTGGTGTCTTCAAGTTTTAAGTAAATAGGTATCTTCTAGGCAAGCATGTTGCATTTTCAGCTGCATCATCACTTTCCATCAGGAAAGATAGTGGTCAGTGGAAAGATAGTGGCTTGCCTATTTACTTTATAAAAAAATACCAAAAATACAATAAAGTTAGACAAAATATTAATAAAATTATAGTTACACGAGCAACATAATAATTGAAATAACATAAATAACATCGAAAATATTAAAACTAACATTAAACTGTAAAATAAAAATATACAGTTACTGAACTGCCCACTTGATGGTTGCGCATTTGCCTTCTAAGTATACAGTATACAACAACCCGTAAACCTTAAAAGAAGGTATTTCGATGTAGCATATTCTTTGCTTTTGAGGGTAGATACTTACTAAATATAGTCTTAAACACCAAAGGTTCTTTTTTGTCCACTGGATTATTCGCTCGGAATCCCGCGAAGAAAAACCACGTAGTTTTCGCTCCGTCGATCTGAAAAATACAAAGTATAAAATATAAATTTAGTTACATTATTTGGGACAACATTATTTGATCCTCTAAAATATTTTATCTATTTTAAATAAGCATTTTCAAATATATAAAATGTAGCAAACAAAAATAATAATTGATCCTCTTTTTCAGTTATTGTTTTTTTTTTATAATTGATGGTTTTTATAAATAGTTTATTTTTTTTACCGACTTCCCAAAAAAGGAGGACGTACTCAAGTCGACTGTTTTTTTCTCTTTTTTATGTGTGTTACCTCATAATTTCTCTCCAGCCTCTTGAGCCGATTTCAAAATTTTTTTTTTAGTTTGAAAGATGTTGCTTTCTAATTGGTCCCATTAAAATTTTATCAAGATCTGATCAGTAGTTCTTGAAATATCGTCAATAATGTCTATTTTGTGACGAATAAGGCGTACTTTGACGACGTTCTCGTTTACCCGATTTCAAAAGTTACCTCATAACTTCTTTCGTTGTTAGCCGATGTTGACGATTCTTTTTTTATTTGAAAGCTGGTGCTTTTTTTGTAGTCCCATGAAAATTTGATCAAGGTCTAATGTCTAGTTTTTGAGTTATAGTCAATAATGTGTGTTTATACATTAAATCTGATCAAGTTTCCGATGATAAAGCGGTGAAGTCGGTTTTTTTAAGCTTGCGTATAATTATTATTATTTCCACCCAGAAATACTTTAAAAGATAAATCAAATTATGTCAGAAATATTAAACATTTTTGCGTAGTTCTAAATAGATTAATATATCGATTGATTTAATTTATTTAAGGTCTCAGAGAAAAAGGTTTAGTCATTAAAAAATATGATATTTTAGATTTATTTGCTTGCTGTTTCCATTCATTTAAATACATGTCATATTAACTCACGCTAAAATTATTTTTATTTACTTCGACTTTCGACCAGGCCAAGTTTCAATTATAACCTCAAGCTTCAACGATATTCGAATCATGACAGTTCAAAAGTTACAATATAGTACAAAAATAATGAAATAGAGTTTTGCCGCGAAAGTGAAAAAATGGCTTGTCGATTTTGCACTATTTTCAGAAACTTGTGATTCTTCGAGTGGTAATGTGAAAAAAGGGTAGAATAAATATTGGCCTCGATTCTGATGTACACTCACTAAATTAAATTTAAACTATCCCTGTCTCTTACAAAATAAAACACAAGACAGAGATAGCATGCATTTTAGTGCTGTCACGCTAGTTTTTCAATTTAAATATGAACAGCAGAAGCAGAAAGCTTGTTTTTAGTTAACACCAATACAACACATACTCGACTAAGCTTGCATAGACATCTAAGTTCTGACTAACTTGACAGCACAGCAGCATGCTATCTCTGTCTTGTGTTCCTATTTTGTAAAAGACAGGAATAGTTTAAATTTAATTTAGTGTGTGACATCAGAATCGAGGCCAATCTAACTATTCATTGTTAGAGAACGTGCAAAACGAATGTAGGAAAATCATAAAAAGTTAAAAACACGTGATTATCGCTACCGATAAAAGTTCCAGTAAAGTTTTTACCACTTTAATTGGACATGACTTGACTACGACTGGACCATGACTCTTTACTTGACTTTGACCAGTGATAAGGATTATATTTATGATATACTCAATTACTCATACTTGAAAAATATTCATCACTTGATACTGGCTAAATGTACAAAGACCGCGAAGTCAAAATATTAAAATTAAACGCTTGCTTGCGTTTAAGCTTAAAAAAAAATTGGTTGTCTGTCAAGTCGGTCTACGGATGATAATTTTGCGTGATAACATCATAAGACGAACGCTTAGGCCGATCGTGCCTCGCTATGGCTTGTTCCGCGCTCTCGCTTGCACGCTTAGGCTCAGACGGAACGTGACACTTTTTCGTGCGTGACCGACTTCACTGCTTTATCTCCAGAACCCTTGATCAGATTAAATGTATTCAATACTTATTATTTACGATAACTCAAAAACTACTAATCAGATCTTGATTAAATTGAAATGGGACCAATGGGAAAGCACCAGCTTTCAAACAAAAAAGTTTATCAAAATCGGTTTACGTGGAAACAAGTTATATTATACACAAAATAAAATATAGTCGAATTGAGTACCTCCTCCTTTTTTGTGAAGTCGGTAAAAAACTGATACCTTCGGCGTCTTCAAAAGGATCTGATGCACGGCCGCGCGCTCGGCCTCCGAGTTGATGACAAGCAGGTGTGCACCCTCAGCGCGGCATTCTGCATAAGCCTCGTTCCAGGAGCCAATCCTACGGGGAATCTTGTAGCAACTGCCCACAGTGGCATTGTATTGGTAATCTGAAAACGAGGTCGATAAATATACAGTGCACAAGGAGTTCCTTACACGCAGTTTGTAACGAACAAAATTTAAGGCGACTTGGTATCGAGTTGGCGGACTGGAGCCAAACTGTAGCCTTGTAGAATTGTTTAACAATTAAAATGTAGTGTTAATCCTAGGTAAAGCTAGGTATCAATGCTAGCTATAATATACATTCCAAATTTCATTCAAATCCGTTCAGCCGTTACAGCGTGAAGAGAAAACAAACATACTTGCACATTTACTCACACAAAAACCTTTGGATTTTTTTTGTTTTTTTTTTACACCCTGGATTAAACTAAGCTACTTTTTATCCCGAAATTCCCATGGGCCCGGGACTTACGCTGGTAAAACCGCGGGGCGCATCGAGTAACTTTATACCTTTGGCATACACTTGACAGTGAGAATCGAAGGGCGCGTCTTTTGCCTCCACTTTGCAAATAAAGGGAAGCCGTCGGTAGCACGCGAGGCTCTCAACCTCTCCTTTGCGGGTCAGCACGTTACAAGTATACATGCCGTAGTGGTCGTATTCGTCCTCTACAGGAGTCACTGTAAAATAAAAACAACGTCTATCATAAATAACTAGGGCTCTTTATTTTTTGAAGTTATACTTCTTTTGGTACGTTTGGGAAAAACGATGAGAGTGAACTATGCGCGCGTGCTCACCGACTTCATGAAGTTGGTTGGTAATTATTAATCGCTTAGGTTTAAGCAATCACCAGATATAATGAAATATAACGCCCAAAAATCCCCATTTTAATATGAAATTATCACCAATAAACGTAAAGTCTGCTAACCTAAAAAAGACAAGTATCTTCAGAATAATCGCTGAGCTACCCAAAAAGCCACGCATGCACCAAATATGAACTCGCATTTTATTTAAAAAAAGACGTGTGGCACCCGGGGACTGCCGCGGTAAAGCTATTACATAGCATTTTTATCAACTTATGCAATTATAAGTATTTATTAATTTTATTTATGCAGTATTTTTTTTCCTGCCACCTAGAGACGAGTTGCTGAACCAAAGAGACAAGCGTGATATTTCAAAAAAGTCATTAAAAGTTCTGCTATTAATCGATAGATGGCAAAACTAAAAAGTATCACCGCTGTGCCGGTCGGAGTGGGGGTGTTAGTTTATTTTCGGTACGGAATTTCTGGATTCGATCTCCACGCTCAAGGCCCGCGATAGAAGCTATGCAATAGCTTAAAAATTCATTCAAATATGTTACTATAAATATTTTTTTCGTATTATAAATATTTTTGTATTAATTATTTTAAAAAATAACCTTAACCTACTGTTATCCGATTCGGTTCTGTCACAGGAAATTTTATTATTTTTGGTGGCCATCTAAATTATACCCCAAGTTAAAATTTGGTGCACGCGTGGCCTTTTTGGATTATGAAAAATTTTTTTAGTGCAGGCATGACTTAAATAACCCGAAAGATTTTGGTACAGGTTTCATTTATTTGTACATATTATATTTTTTTGGATGAGGCTGTTTAGGGCAACGATTGTTTTTTTGGTGGTCATATTAATGTCTCTCAAGTTATCGTGAGAACTAAAAACTTTATTAAAGGTAGTTTTTAATCACAAATGTTAATCCCGATAAGGTTATTAAGCTTCAAGCAGGACACCCGGCCGCCCGCATACAGCGAGAGTTAGTGGTATTGGGACGCGAACGTTAGTATTAGTATCGTGGGAACTCCGCCGAAGCCTCTGCTCTCGCCGAACCCTGTTCAACTCGTGTTACGTTTCTACACGAGGCTTCTTCAGGAGCTGTTGACTGAACGTTAGAGTGATAGAATTGTCTATCGTTCTATAGGTCAGCTTCGACGGTGTTCCCACGATATCCTACTATTGTTCGCACCCCATTACCTACCCAATAACTTTCGCGGCGTGCTGGGCGGGCGGGTTTTGCATCCTGTTTGACTCCTAACAACCTAATCACTGTCGTTGTAATAAATTAACTTTATACTCATTTTGTCAAATGGCTTTCTCGATTACCATCAGGTGTGTAATTGTTAATTACGTAGGTAAAAACTTACAATTAATAATAGCTGGCTCCTCAGCCGACTCGTGTTCGAGACCGTCGCGCGCCACCCATACGTACGGTCCTAAATCAGGGAACTTCTTGAACATCCCATGTAGCTGCGAAATGTCCTCATTCCTCGACGGGTTCATGAGCTCTGCGCCCTCTGCTTTACATATCTGTTGTAATAGACAATTAAGAATCGACTGTGAATACTGTCAAGAGTATACAGGTACCAATAAGTAGGTATGACTGTACCTACTTATTGGCAACGACAAGTTGAATGTGCAAAGGTTTATTGATTACAAACAGGGCATGGCACGTTTACCTAGCTGCACTGGTCTGCTGAGCTGACTGAGCCTGATTGCACTTATCAAGAAACTTAGACTCGAGCAAGGAGTTCTGTTATTATTATTTATGGATGTCTAATAAAAGATTGGGATGGAGGTATTAGATAGTGTAAATACGTGTGACGCTCACTTTTAAGTATAATATATCCGATAAATATTGTTAATTTTCCGTTTTCCGAACGCTATCAACGTTCACGCTCTATTGTGGGCGAGAATGCCGCGATCACTCACGAAGTTATTATTACATAGTATATACAGTAGCATAGTGATCCTTAGTACAATATAAGCAACGATAATTTAGTCTTTGAATATAAGAAACCCTGTCCCGCGACCTAGCCCGCGTTAATCAAGTTTAACCGGAACCTAAACTAACTACATACTAAATAAAAAAACGGTTTATTCTTTACGGAGATACGTGGTAACAAACATTCTCACACATACATACTTTCGCATTTATAAGATTAAGGAATAACACGTAGGTATATAGTCATCAGGACATTCCCCCCAAAGAACCGCTAGATGCCTACCGATTCAAGGAACCCTGAAAGCGTATTTTTTAGTTCTTACAGAGGCTGCTGCCCATCCTCTGGCAGATTCGGTGTGCAGTTTGTAGAAGGCGCGCGTACGTTCATTGTACTGGTAATCGGAACGGAAGTGCCCGCTTTGGCCGGGCGGGGAATAGCACAACGATGAGGCTGTAATCATATTGACAAAGTATACATAATCGGGATTTAATTAGAACAGAGCTGATTGGATGACGCCGCGCTGAAAGGAAGCACGTAGATTCGCGGTTCTGCAATGTGCATTTTCCATATAAAACATATTTCCTATCAAAAATCCGTTGTTGTCTTCTGAAGATGATGGTATTGTTTCATTCAACCGATACGCCAACCTTTTATTGGAATAATCAATTGTTATCTTGTATATTTGACCTCAATCTCAAAATAATATGTTATATATGTTTTTTCACTATATCAAGTCAAACGAGCATTACCACTATGGATTTCATACATCATAAACATGAAAAATATCAAAAACTTAATTGTACTATGAACAGTTTCTGAACCTACTACGTGCTTTCAGTAAAATATAAAATATCTAACCCGCACGGCGCGGCGGCGTTCGCCCGGGTAAAAAACATGAAAATAAAAACACAAACGCTTTCACACTCACAGCCCTACACTGTTTTTTTATTTTTTATTCTCGATAGGCAAGCATTTGACCACTATACATTTTTTCCCACTAGTATTTGACTAAGTTCAATGACTTGTGTCGTAGGGCCGTAAATAAGTACCAGCATCACACACACACACACACACAACATTCACATCACACTTAGAACCAGAAACACAAACTTCCCGTGGGAAGGGGACTTGTATTCCCTCCGGGAATCGAGCCAGCTGCTTTAAAGGTAAACGCACACTCAACTACACCAGTGGAAAATTCAAAGTTCAAAGAAGACCCAACCACCCAGCGGTGTCGCCCGAATAAAAACATAAAAATATACACTTAAACGCTTTCACATTCACAGTCCACACTAAGTTCAATGACTTGTCTTGATGGGCCGTAAACATTCACATGATCACACACTCAATATACATATCAACCGGAATCGGTAGAGTATGTGGAACTAATACTATGTCTTTTACCTACTATTAATTATTTACCATACTCTGACAAATAAATACATCAATCAAAGAACCAGGAACACAAATTTCTAGTGAGGCGTAAACTTGTGTTCCCATCGGGAATCGAACTCATTTCTTTAAAGGCAATGGCATCGCACACCCTACTGAGCCAGCTAGCAGTTCAAAGCTCAAAGATGACCCGAAAGAAAGTTCGAAGATGAAGTAAATAAACATCAAAAACATACACTCTTTCACACTCACAGCCCAGACTAAGTTTAATGACTTGTGTTGTAGGTCCGTAAACTTTCATATCACATAATCACACACACAATATTCACATCAAACCCATAACCAGAAACATAAATTTCGCGAAGGGAGAAAACTTTTTCCCCACCGGGATTTAAGCCCGGCCTTTGAAGGCGAACGCTCAGCCTACTACGCCAGCGGGCGGTTCAAAGTTCAAAAATAAGTTATAACTGGCTAAACAAAAAAAAAAGGTAGATCCACCTTCTTATTTGAGTCTGTTCAAAACGTAGACGACGTATTTGTTCAATTTATGTGCAGTAAAAGGCAAATTGTATCTACATAAACTATGTAAAATAATTAAATAGTTTATTTTAATAAGGATGAATATTGAATGTCTTAAGAAGTCTACAAAACAGCGTCAAAATTGAAGCTATAAATTGATAATTAATACAAAATGTTTTTACTTACAGATTAAAACGGCTATCACAATATATATTTCCATATTTGTCTAAAGTACTTCACACCAAGGAATCTAGAACTGTTCTGATAACAAAGTTGTACACAGACTCTCCTCTTCACCTAACACAGTGTATGTTATCAGAAGGACCGCTCGATGCGCAATTATTTATACCCAAATATACGTCGTCATTTATAAATAAGCATGGCCGGAGTGTCTGTCGGCCAGTAGATCAGTTCAGTATAATATTGGGCGATGGACGTCTCACGTATTTCACTCTATGTACTCGTAGTGTGATCTGCGTGTTTACCCATGTTTTACCATAAAATTTCGGTCGATATTAGAATCGGATATTTAAAGGCGACATGCGCAGTGCTTTGCTTCGCAGGAGTTCGAATTATATAAGTTTAAAACTCTGGGTGGCACTCTAATGGGCAAGCATGACGCTTACCGCCAGGCGAGCGACTTGCTCGTGTCATCCCTCAATGACATAAAAAAAAACATAATTCATCACAGTGTTTACCTCACCCTTTTTCGTCACACAAAAATGCAAAGGCGAAGCCCGTCTCGCTTGGGACCGGTGGACAAGTCTTTGCCATCTGCGCCCTGGGTTCCAGGTTCGATTTCCGGCAGACGCACAACTTTCCTTCCCAAGGGAGATTAGTGCTTCGGGTTCTGGGTGTGATTGTGTGTGTAATATGTAAATGTTAATACTAGCACACAATCTTATACTAGACATAAGCATAAAATTACAGTGCACGCATTTAGATTAACAAAAATCAATTTTTATGGCAAATGGGGTTAGATTTAACAATAAAATTCCTAAAATTGTAACTGAATTACCACTGGGAAAGTTTAAATCAGTAATAAAACGGGCATTAATAAAGAAAGCTTATTATAAAACGATTGTCGACATTAATGACAAGGATGCATGGAGACAAACTGCACAAGCGCTTTCTGGCGACTACATAATATAGATATTATTATTTAAGAATGTTTAAAATAAATGGTTGTCTGTAAAGTCGGGTTACGGACGATGGTAGGTTCTTCTCGAGACGACTGTAATTTTGCGAATCTGGCAATAGAGTCATTAACTTCCATGAGTGCCTCTTTGAGGCCCAAGTCAATAAACGTCTTTGGTTTGATTTGAATGTTTTCTGCGCTCGCGATACAAGTCTTTAAACTTAGTGTGGGGCTGTGAGTGTGACTGCGTTTATTGTTTGTTTTTTTAAGTTAAGCCCACCTAGAAATAGGTATAATGTTTAGTCTACATTTCCTAGGATATATGATCGCCTGTGCGCGAGCGTCCATGACTGTGTGCGTGAATGTTAGCGCAGCCAATACTGACCGGCCGTTCTGTGTTTTATATTCTGTGTCTTTAATCAGTAAACCCTGACCATTAAAATAATAAATATTCATTATAGATAACCCTATTCGTTTTCTTAACATTCAAGATAACTTATTATGAATCCACTCAATGTTAGATATTATTATTAACTCGGGTTGAAGCGGCGATAACTCAGCCGCAGAATGGCGCCTGCCGATCGGATGGTCGGGATTTCCAATCCTAAACTGGCTATGACTATGCTATATGCTTTCGCTGCAAGTTCCCTAAATATTGTCATTTATATCATACAATACAATACAATACAATACAAAAACTCTTTATTGACACCAAAAGATAAATACAACTTACAGAGAAACTTATAAAGATAGGTACAATGGGCGGTCTTATCGCTAAGAGCGATCATATTATTTGTAAACAAACAAACAAACAAACAAACGCATTCACACTCACAGCCCCACACTAAGTTCAAAGACTTGTATCGTGGGTGCCGGAAACATTCACATCACACACACATTACACCCAGAACCAGAAGCACAAATATCCCTTGGGAAGGAATTTGTGCTCCTGCCGGTTGTAATTTTTTACTTTACGCAACAGCTTTACAGATTGTCTAAAAACTTGAAATTATTTGCTTGTATGGTTTAGACGCTAAATGCCTCTGACAGACGGACCGACGGAAGGAACAAACTGCTGAACCACCTAATGTAATAGTAATCCGATCAAGCCACAAATTCAAATATTATGTATTTTTTTTAATTCGACATAAACCATTATATTAGACCTAAAGATGTGCACCTACTTAGGAAATTCCACGTGTAAATGTTACCCGAGACCTACTGAACTGTCGTCGGTAATATCAGGGTGTTCGGGGTTAAATAAACAGTCATATATCTTGCTGTTTATACCAGCCTGTGCTTCCCATTACATTTGACGAAAATATCGTTATCAATATTGCACATTGTTTTGACGGTACAATATCACACGATAATTATGATTGAGATGTGTGTAAATGTGTAAGTGTAGTCTCTATCTCGTCGTAAATAAAGCCCCTATACAAATCTTCTGTGGACTGTATTTTGTTTTCGTGGTGTGGTTTTAATTTGGTTTCTTAGCCGTAGTTACATCATGAAATGTATAAATCATATATATAACTTATATGTAGAAATCTTCACAAAAAGTGCTTATTTAAGTGCTACAAAATGTATACAAACTTCTGGGGTCAATTACCCTGCATACACATTAAATTGAAAGGAGATGGGTATACAATTTGCCTTCCTATATTGCCTCCTCTCCTAAAGCGAGACATATATATTGTTGAACTCTTCTACTGTTATTATTATTATTACACAGTTCTTTAATATTACACAGAATGTTAAGATGACCTAGTACTACGAATTTTCAGACGGCCTAAATCTAATACCTTTAAACGAGCAATTCTTGTGTACTAATATATATTCAGATTCTAACCCTTTACACCCGAGATTACGCAAACGTGAGTTTTGACTTTGAAAAATTCTACACGGCATCCGAAACTATTTTTGCGAACGCAACCGACGTCTCTCGTTTGTGAGTTTATCTGAGAGTGTGCCAAAATATAATTTATTGGCATAGAAATAAGTTAGGACTTGTTAGTCGATGAAAGGACGCGGTAAGGATGGCTGCATTTTTTGACAACAGCGCCCGCTCAAGTAAGTACCTCGTATTATAATAAATTACAGGTATTTTTAAAGACTTTTTCCGGTATATTGCTAGAATATTAATTGGCGAAGAAATTGACGTGTGTTTACACATACATTAAGTTAGTAGTTTGTCGGGAATGTTCTTTGAAATTTTAACTCGCACGATCGTAGCATATCGATTGTAGTATGTGAACTTAATATTAACTACTATTGTACGTGTTTTTTGTAATTTTGATGTTTTGAGGCTTTGAATTTATTTATTTTATAACTTTTGGGACGTACGCTCACGGAAGAAAGCATATGTGACTTTTAGGAAATAGAAATATCTCCGAGATCCAAGATTTAAACTACGATGACGTAACATTCGATCCGGATGTTCTATTTCGGCTAACTGCTGGCTAGAATGTAACTGAAGAGGAGCAGGATGACAAAATTATCCATGAAAGATCGATGAAGAACCATCTACGTCATCTACCTCAGCTTTATTATCTTTACCATCGATACAGCCGCCTTCGCTGCTGATTGAATCACCTCTACTGTCAACACCAAGCTGCTACCCGAGATACATGAAGTTCATGTCAAAAGCCTTCGCGTTCAACTTCTATCACTAATGATAGATTGATATCCCCTGCATCTAATCGTTGAAGAGGGTCTATTAGTCGATGAAGACCAGAATCAGTACCATTCAGGGTTGCAAGGAATCAGACTGCTTTTACAGGAAAGGCCCATAAATATCCTGCCTTGTCAAAAAAACTTGTAAAATGTCAATTTAACTACTCTAATGACTATCTTGACTACGGGCCGTTAACATCATGGGCTGCATTCTTTACCTTTGAATACCAATGTAGCTTTTGTGTGTCAGCCACAAGAAGTCCACTGCTGGATATAGGCCTCCCCCAAAAGATTTCCAAAAAGAACGGTTGTTAGCGTCCTGCATCCAGCGTCTTCCTGCGACCTTCATTATGTCGTCCGTCCACCTTGTGGGCGGTCTTCCGACACTGCGCTTGTCAGTCCGTGGCCTCCATACGACAACCTTTCGGGCCCATCGGCCATCAGTTCTGCGTTACTATGTGCCCCGCCCATTGCCACTTCAACTTGCTAATCCGACGGGCTATATCGGTGCTTTCATTCGTCTACGGATCTCCTCATTTCTGATTCGATCTCTTAGAGAAATTCCGAGCATAGCCCTTTTCATAGCTCGTTGTGCGACCCTGAGCTTATTTATAAGGCCCACAGTAAAAGGCCACGTGGTGTGTGAGCTAGTACTAAACTAGGACTGATTTGTGGCCTGATGACAAGATAGAGGTTTCTAACACTTCGCAATACGTTTCATGTTGTCAATTCTGACTCTCCAGCTGCAGACGAAACGGATAACTCGCTATGGAAAGTGCAACCCATGACTGAGAAGGTAAAAAAAACCTGTAATGAGCTAGGAAGAGTTCCAGGATTCTATTTTATTGACAAATAGATGATACGTTACACAGGACGCTGTAAGCTACTTCGCTAATAAATTGCCCAGAAAAGGCTCAATACCCCTCCTTGACTTTTGCATGAATGTTGCTGACACTTTATCATCTATACCCTCGTATCTATACCTCGATCGCAGTCTTCCCTATGATCGGGCTCATAGGGAAGACTGCGATCGAGATTATTTATCTGCTCAAGTACCTCGACTACCAAGTAACTAAGTTAAAATGGCAATTTTATCAGAAAAAAGATACTTTTTTTAAGTTCTTATTATAAAAATTAAAAATACGATTTAAATCATAGTTTTATTTTCATTATTTAGTATAATATAACCCGATGATGATACACACTCATGATCGTGCCACTTGCAATTATTTCCTGAAACTCACGATCATGAGGGTCTGATTGCTGGAGACCAGAACCAGCAGGATTTTTTTTAGTATTTTTCTCACATGTTCTGGATACTAAGGAAACCGCGTAACCACATTTTACCAGTATTTTAAGCAACTTCATCTCTCGGGTGTAAAGGGCTAAGTCACCCACGTCCGTAGGAGGATACCCCTTAAGTCTGACTCCCTACACGTGGTCCCCGGGTGGTGCTAATCAGGTGACATTTTAGAGGTGGTAGAGCATTTTGTGAGTTGCTCGCCAGGCTTGCTACCAAAGTAGCTTACCACCATCAAGTTGAAAGTCTGCCGCCAAGCCAAATACGGTGTTCCGGCAGTTATCCTTGAGAGCCTGCGTATTCCAGGTCTAGTGTGTTTACCAGCTTCGATCACATCGTCACTTACCATCAGGTGAGATAGTGGTCAAACACTAGCCTGTCACAAATAAAAAAAAAAAAAATATTCTGAATCTCAGAAACGGCCCCAACGATTTTCATGAAATTTAGTATGCAGGGTTTTGGGGGCGATAAATCGATCTGGCTAGGTTTCATTTTTAGAAAACTTCGTTTTATCCGAGCAAAGCTCGGTCATCCAGGTACTCAATATTAATCTTCTATTTACTGTATACTTTATGAATAGCCAGCGTCCATGTCAGTATTTGGTTTCACACTCGCAGCCACACACTATGTTCGAAGATTTGTGTCATGGATTTCGGAAATATTTATATTATAATCACACCCAGAACCAGAAACATTATTTTTCCTTGAGGTGACTTGTGTTCCCACTGGGAATCGAACCCAATACCCGCTGCTTGGAAGGCAACTAACTACGCTAGTGAGCAGTTCAGACCAGATATTCCCAGTCGCCCCCACATAAATTGCCACCAGATGGCAATTGGTAATAAAATTCCCAGTTGCCGCTGGGTCGCCGCTGGGAAGTTATTGTCTCCACTTCAAATCGCTGAATCGATGCGGTCAAGAGCAGGAAAACTCACGCTTGCTCTTTTCTATGCCAGTCACAGTCAAAGTCAAAGTGAAAGTCGATTGAAATAGTCATCGTCCCGGCATAGTCAAGTCATACAAGAACTTCTAATAATCCACTATTATTCATTAACACTCGAAGACTAAATTGATAAGATTGACTAATCACAAGTTTTGGTTACTAATACAAAATCAACTACGCCATTTTGAGAGTTTTGCCGCGAAAGTGAAAAAATGGCGTTGTTGATTTTGTATAATTTTCCAAACCTTTGATTCTTCGAGTGTTAATGTGTAATAATGGTAGATTATTAACCGTAAATACTTAGTAAACGTGGAGAATTAGGAATATCATACAAAGTTGAAAAACGTGTTTTCGCTTTCTCTCCAAAACTCCAATAGAAGTTCTAGTTAAGTTTCTACCACTTAACTAGGACATCGGCCTTGACTATGACTGGACCTTGACTGTTTTACTTGACTTTGACTGTGACTTGTGACTAGGACTTTTAATAGGAAATACTCTTGAAATATATTATTACTTGACACTGGCTAAATGCAAAAAATTGCGAAGCCAATATTAAAAGAAAAAAATACTACGCCATTAATAATTTCAGCAATAAGCTACCGACTTCATGAGAATGAAATCCATAAGAAACGTATTTTTTAAATATTTTAGCTGAAGGGTAGGGTTGTGCTAAATAAAAAACATCAATCGTAATTATGCAGTAGTTTATTGTTACAAGTGTGGCGAGCGCAGGCCCTCATCTCTACGTCTAGCGCTCGCTCTACATACATACACGAACACACATACAAGCATACAAGAGTTTTATATACACATCATTTGCATAAAGCTTTGGTATCCCTGAAAGCAAATCAAATTAGAAATAAAATCACTGAAATACCAATTAAATTTTGGAATGTTCAATTCTTTTCGCACTTGTATATCTTATATATGTGTCTGTGTATGTAGCTACATTATCATTACAATAGTTTTGGCAGTTCGCAACAATATGGTAAAATGCATCTAACTCCGTACACGACAGAAAAACGTATCATATATATTTACATTTAGGTACATTATTCTGTGTCGCAGTTTACATCGAATAAATCAAATACATTGCTAAAGTAATTTTGTGGGGAAATTAACTATTAACGACGATACAATATACAGACAGTAAGGGCTTATGGGAAGAGTTCAATGTGAAATATGTTACTACAATCGTTGTATCCATGATACCCTACTGTGTGTTTATTGTATAATTGCTCGAAATCTTCCAGTTTAAGAATGGACGCCTCACCGCACATTCATTCGACACAAACGTTTGGTCGAAAGGCGTCTTATCATCTTATTGCTGAAAGATCGTTACATATTTTTTAAATACTTCCCTAGATCGAAAAAAACATTTCAACTAAGTCTTAAAGTAAACGTTGTGTCTTGGGCGTTACAATGACGAAAATGACAGCCATTTGTTATTAAATCTAACTTTAATAGTAACTTAAAATCAACTATCAGTGCACGAAATACCTACTATTTACATATAGACTGGTAATAACACTAAATTAATAATCATATTTATAGACACGAAGAGTAAAAATTATTTTGTTTTTTTTTTAGTTTTTGTAAATTATAATTATCAGACACGAAATACAGAGGCGCCTAAGTTAACAAACCTAAGTCATATCAGAATATATTCCTATATTTACACACGTTTAAATCAATTTAATGCCTCTGCAATAGTGTTACGAGTACTTAAACAATAAGAAAAGCTTCGGCTGACTGGCCTTGACATTATAACGAAGAATACAAACTTGGTGTCGCCTACAACTAAAGATCACTTGTGTATTAAATGAACAGTCGTGTACTTAAAACTTAAAATAATTATACGAGATCTCTGAAAGTCTGGAAACGCAATACGTACAATTACATAAAGTAAGTGTTGATCCTCGTCTGTCGCACGGAACCGCGGTTCCGTAGCTCTGTCCCTTTCCGTCGCTCAGAAACGTCACCCGATTCGGAGCAGCCGCACGATTCAGCATCGGCAGAGATTACTTGCGTGCAAGCTGTCTCGCTCTAGCGCGCGACGTTACTGAGGATGGAAAAAGACAGAGCTAGAGAAAAATGCTGATCCGCGAACATTTGTTTTGATCAGTTTTATAAGAACGCCGTAACGTGTGGACGTTCGCACTGCAACCATGCGCGTGCGTATACCCGCGTTATACACCTCCTCTAAGTTAGATTTGCAGTGTCTTACTAAAAATACCTTCAAATCATTCTTAACCGCAATTGTAACACTGTACATTCGCAGATCGAACACAAAGGGAGATAAATGGGACTTGAACAAAGATGTGGCTAAATAAGTTTCCTTTTTTAAGTCCCGCTTAATTCTCTTATTTTAAACGCATTTTCAATTAGTGTCTAAAACACACTACAAATCTTACCTATTACACAAGAACTTTAAATTTATTGATCTACTTAACGTATTCTATTTACAAACACCGTTAGGATACGGCGGTTTTACGAAAGCGAATATAAATCAGGGTAATATTAGCTAACAGTTTTATTTACACGCCATTTGAGGCGACTATGCGTACAGGGTGTATTGGACTCAGGGGGCTTAATGTACTATTATCATTACAATGTATAATTATCATTAAAAAATAACTAGCCGTTAAATAGACTCGTACTGGCATCGCATTTCGAATTACACTATTTTAATGGCCAATTATTTTTGACAAACGTACTCAAGGAGCAAACTCAAGCATTATTATTACAAATTATTAGAGATGACCATCGAGAACGAATTACAATTTTCAGTTATCGAGCCGGATAGTTTAACTTTCGTTCTTAGTTTCAATTGCGTATAAGATTTACATTAAAAGCCGTCTAATTCGCAATTGTTCCAGTTACAAAATTTGCAACAAGCCCTTGAAACTGAAGAACCTTGGCAAGACTCATTGTATGTCATATTCTAAACATTGTACGGAACTGTCAACTACCTTTCTATGAGTAAACTATGGACAAAAACTTCCAGAAGTTCCATCTCATTTTTGGTATATTCTGTAAACCCCATAGAGCCCATATCTACACCCGAAGGATCACAGTGATTTACCTGAGATTAAGGCAAGGTGGGGTCTATCGCGGTCTCGTTTGGCCGTCCACAATTCGATATTAACCATAAACAATTCAAATTGATAGCCTGTACAGTGTATCTACATTTTTAATATTTTAATCGTATGTTGAGCAAAAGAAATTTGATCTGTGTCGGATTGTAGACGTCCAAACGCGAGCTTGTTTCATTTTAGCCGTTAAACTTTGTGTTGCACGCAACGGTATTTTCTGTTTACCAAGCCGCCATTTTGTTATAACTAAGAAACAAGATGGCGAACATGGTAGAATAACAGCAAGGGCTTTAATTAATCAGCTATTAATTATATTTGATTCGGTAGAAATACTACGGATTTTTGAATACTGTACAGTACCGTTTCAGATCATTTGATCTGTGGTACTGTGAAAATAAAATCACGCCATCTATCCAATAAGGTTACGTCTGTGTGTGTTTTCTACATCCCTTATCACAACTACATACTAACATCTATACTACACGCATTTTATTTATATACATTTAGTTTACTTTTATATCGATAGTTTTGAACTAGTTTTAAGGCTACGACGTCGCTTGTCACTCACACAAAGTACTAACCTAGTTGAATGTTAGCGTGATGAGAACTGAGGTTAAATGATAAATAACCAATACCCAGGACCGTATATCCAAATATGCAGGTTTAACATTCTTAATAGAAATAGCTTTAATTCAGAGCTTGGATCTTTGACAAAGAAATATAAAAAGAAACGCCAAACCAGCCAAACTACCTTACCAATATGACTAACCAATGGAATAACATGTATACTCCACAAATTTTGAGATGTAACACTCACGCACACTAACACATAGAATATAATCAAACCTCTAATAATCTATTAAATGCCTGAGTTACATTTATAAACATAATTATTACATAATCGCTATACAATATCTCACTACTGCAACGATTTGAGTAATCACTCGATACATTTTTTTTGTTTTTAGTTTACAAATTACGTTACAATTTCTAATACTATTCTATCCTAACTACGTACAAATGTCAGTCGATGTTACATACAAATGGTGTTTAGGAATAAAGCTTAGTAGTAATATACTTTACAGGGATGTAAGGCTAGTACAGACGGCCGAAAGGGCTTCGGATGTTGGTACAGCCGAAACGGGCTACGCGGACGTCTGTACACCCTTAACCGGAGATTAGAAGGGAACACATTAAAGTCAGTTTATATAAAATAAATTGTAGATAATGTTATACGATTAATATTGCAATATATTGCTTCGTACAAAATCGCGCGCACGTCGCCTATAACTACAACACAAGTCGTATTCAAACACACAGACAAGAAACACCTTTTAAAGCTTCTATTTGCTGAAGTAACTGCGACAGAGCCTTGCGACTTGCGATTTTTTATGCGTAAGACGTTATAACGCAGATTAAATAACCTTTTGATTTTAGCTTCACGAAAAGATAAGAGTTTTGGAGCTTCGATTATTCCTTCAATATGTGATCGCATTGACCAATAACAAGCACAATTTTACTCCGACTCATCCCTGCGCTGGTAAGTTTTGTATTACAGGAAAATTACATGCGCCATCAACTGGTTTTACAATCTTTGCGCTCTAACGTAAAACTCCACAATACACAAGTACAGTTGCCGTCACGAGTAGTTAACCCAATAATGAGTGGGTACCAAAGTACCCAGAACTACAAAATGATGGGAACTATATCAAGACTATACATCTAGAATTCGCTGTGTCCAGACCAGCTTCAATCTTACGACATATCGCAGTTTCTTCAGACCTACTCCGTAAATGACTCCATTGCCATCCATCATGAAATGATGCCTGTTCTGTCACACTATACTTATTTCTAATTACATGACCGTCACCTATCTATGTGTTTCAACACACACTATACATACAAACGGTATAATATTGAATCGTATTATAAATGAATCCTACTCCTAATACATTAAGGTTGCTTCTCGTTTAACACTCTCATTGTGTTTTGAGTTTGTTTTATTTCCAACCGCGGTACCAAATAAAAACCAAGTTTATGTAAACGCGTCGAGTAAACGCTTTCGTTGTATATATGTTTTTTTATAACGAAATGTTATTCCCGATTCGCCATTCCTCTACATTCTTAAGTTAAAACGATGGTCTACATACACATATGTATACTACATGCTACGTCAAATGTATTTTTGGTAAGATATAATGGAGCTGCCAATTATTATTAATTTTTACGTTAACATCGAACACGACAGCTACTAAAATTATCATCGAATTATTTTAAGACGAAATTAAACACCCGTTTCAAAATGGCGATTGCCATTCTGTCGAGTTTGTATTTCGATGAACATTTTTTATCGAATTATGTTATATAAAATGCAGATTTGAAGAGACAACGTTACTGTACGTTCACATATTGGTATATTACTGTAATTGTACGTTCACATATTGATATGTTAACGAACATTTACAGTAAAAGAGTAAGTACTTGAGTTAAAGGCGTTTTCAATCGCTACGTACATTTGAACACGAGTAGCAATACTTAATTAGTATTTTTGTTAAAGCGAGGACGAATCGCGCTGGATTAAATAAGCAATCCGTAACAAGTTTCCTTAGAAGTTATAAGAGATTAGTACAGAAACTTCTGCTTTGAGATCATTTAAAAATAGCTCCTACCTCAAGATATCTAGTGTTACGAACATAATCATTGAATTTTTGAAGATAAACAAGTTTGAAACTTTGACTCGCGATAAGTAAGGCAGGTTGTTTCATCATAGCGCTGCATTAACAATGAATATTGGAGAGTTCTATTGTCTGCAAACACGGCCATTACAGGCATCATCGTACCGATACATGTCACAAAAACAATGTGGTTTGTTTCACCATAGCGCTACATGTCACAAAAATAATGCGATTCGTTTCACCATAGCGCTACATGTCACAAAAACAATGCAGTTTGTTCCACCATAGCGCTACATGTCACAAAAACAATGCAGTTTGTTTCACCATAGCGCTACATGTCACAAAAACAGTGCTGTTTGTTTAACCATAGCGCTGCATGTAACAAAAACAATGCGGTATGTTTCATCATAGCGCTACATGTCACAAAAACAATGCTGTTTGTTTCACCATAGCGCTACATGTAACAAAAACAATGCGGTATGTTTCATCATAGCGCTACATGTCATAAAAACAATGTGGTATGTTTCACCATATCGCTACATGTCACAAAAACAATGCGGTTTGTTTCACCATAGCGCTATATGTCACAAACATGCTCATACATGGTTTATGTTACAAAGCTATAGCAGGTTTTTTAATCGTAGTCATAAACGATTTTAGCTGTTCGTTAACCGATGTAGCTTTAAACATAGCTTTTGCATGTTGTTATAGCGAAGTGCTAGATGACACAAATACAATGTAGGTTGTTTTATCGTAGTGCTACAAGGTATATGTTACAAAAAGCAGGTTGTTTCATCGCCGAGCTTAATGTTGATGTTACAATTGTTACATAACCTTTGTAAGATGTTTCGCAGCGTCACACTACACAAAAATACAGGTTGTTTCATCATAGCGCTCATGTCACAAAGCTAGTTGTTTCATCGTCAAGATTAATGCAGCGTTTGTTTCATCGCAGCACTAAGTGCTACAAAAGCAATATAGGCTTTACTGTGACGCTAAATGTGACATTTTACACGGCACTGTTGCGTATTATTTCACCGCAGTGCTACATGTCACAGAAACAATGCCGGTTTTATCGAGACTACATACAGCATGTTGCAAGGCATTGTAGTTTTGTTGCGGCGCTACTTTCTGTCAGCACGTCACAAAAACATTGAAGATAGTTTTATAGTGGCGTGATTCTGCATGTTGCACGACATGGTTACGGGCTGTTTCATCGCAGCACTAAAACGTTACAAAAGCATTGCAGGTTGTTGTTTTCGCAGTTTTTTTTATCATAGCGCTACATGCCACTTGTTGCACGGTACGGTTGCGAGTTTTATAGTGGCGCTTTATGCTGCATGTGGCACAAAGAGGTTACAGGTTGTTTTAAGGCGGCGCTACTTGCTGCATGTATCGCGGCTACTTAACAAAAACATTACAGGTTGTTGCATCGCAGAGATACATTATTGCGGCGCTACATGTCGCAAGTTGTACGGGATGGTCGCGGGTTGTTTTATCGCGGCGCTACATGTTGCGTGGTGTCGCGGCTTGTTGCAGACGTTGCGAGTGTCGCGCCGCGACGTCGCGCGTCAATCCCACTGGTGCGGCGACGGCGGCAGCTCAGAGGGATGCGCGACTGTCGAGCTGCAAGATCAAACACGTGCCGCGCCGGGGTTAGACAACTTATCCACTGGGTAAAGCCCACACCCACGCCACGGGTTACTTGCTCGATTCTATTTAACAGGGAATTTCAATATAAAGTATTTTTTTTTATTTAAAAGGACAGAGGTTGAATTTAAGTTTTTGTATCTAAAGTAAGTTTTCATAGTTATACCGATACGACGAATTCATATCCTCGCATTTTCTTATTAAGCACATACGTTCCCCATTTTTAGAATCCAACAAGCAACAGAGAGTCATGCAAAGATCAAATTCAATCTGGTTTTATATTCTATTATTAAAATTCAAATTGTAATTAATATGATAATAAAAGAGAACTTTTATAGCAAAACTGCATCACAATGTCTACAACGACAACTACATTCACCACAACCATGTGCATGGCACTGTGCTTCAACGTCTACTCATGCACTACTGAGCCATTCTTGACAGCTACACAATGTGAAAACAGTTTAGAACTTTGGCGTAATAAGAATATGAAATGGGTCTACCGTGTGATTCGTCGAACGATATACCTTACACGATGACAAAGCGTTACCTCTCTAACATACGCTGTTAGAATCGGTCAAACAATCAAAACGTCTACGATGCATCGCGTGTCGATCGCAAACAAGACACTTCGTTTCGGTTTAGTTTCTTTCATAATTTTATTACGATAAAGTTCTAACGTATAACCACATAAGTATTGCTGATCGAAAGCAGCCGCTTTTTAGAATGGCTCCCATTTTGAAAGCAGGATTTCGAAATCAACTCTGACAAAAACACCACTACGATCCTACAAAATAGAACATTAATATTTATTGTGTTCAATTCGACTAATTTTAGTTGCAATTGAACACAATAATCAGCTTCGTATTTGAGTAGAAGTTAGCTATTCGTGAATTGGATATAATTCCCAAATTATACTATTTAAATAATATCTCCATCACTTTAGATTTTGAAACAAAATCATATCAGATAACTCCCTTCACGTCTATTTTATCTCACCAATAAATTGTCATTAAAATGGTTTCATTTCTATTAGATTTTCTTGTTCAATAGACATGCGGTATAAACAGCAACTTATCTCAAAAATGAAGCGTTCATAAAGTCACAAATTGCATGCACTGCAACCGAACCGTAGTAAAGAGGACACAACGGGAGCTAGCTAACGATCAACCCTTTTGAAAGAACCGTACGAACATCGCCGAGGAGACAACATCGCCTAGAAACGACCTGTATTCATAATTAGTCTACGGCCTATTTATAACTGGTTATTGAGTCTAGTCTAGGGTACGAAGAGTAAGGGACATTAATTGTGCATAGTCTAAGTGAGTGGGACTCCTTTGCCAGAGTTTGTTCCCCTATTAGAAGTAACCGGAAGAGTCACAAGTCGCGAATGAATAGATATTATGAGGTGTTTGATAATATAGTGGTCTATAGTGTGGTATATAGTGGTCAAATGTATCCCGGACAATAATACAAAGAACAGCCTACTCTGAGCTGTTTACGGCAACTGTGCAAACCGCAGGCAACGTTGAGGCCCCTCCGTATTGCACAACGTACGAAGTTTACAACGTACGAGTTTTAAGGCAAACATTCGTTGTACAGCCAGCAAAAAGTAGTGGAACATGCCCAGATTTTCAATACAGGCGAAAATTTAAAAAGAATTACAAACTTATTATGATTTTTGGATGTCTGAAAAACTGGCTTTATTTACTTACTTTTGTTGCTGACCGTACGTATTTTTTTAGTCTATACTCAAAAAGTCGTTTTTGAAGCGAGGATGTATGAGTTTGACCTCAAAGCAATGCAGATATAGCTTATAGCTAGTCAAAACTGTCAAAACTCAGACCGAGGATTACCGCCTACACTTAGTCGTTGGCCGCATGTGAAAAAGGAAAACAATAATAACTTTTCTAAACCACGCTTTTACGCCTTTATTGGTTTCAAGGTGCGCTACCTTTCACGTTATACTATTGTCATATTTAAACATACTATACTAAACGTAGCTCGTGAAACCGCATATAAAGCTAGAAAACGAAACGCTTTAGCTATTTTCGCGCTATAGTTCTAATATCTGTCTATTAGACTCAAGCCGTGCGATAAATACTATAAGAAATAAGCCTAGTCATCCAAGCAAGCTGTTTAGCAATACTTTCGATTTATAACTGATTCAAGGAGCATAGGAGTGATATTCTGATGTTGCCTCAACGAACGATCTCCGCGCACTAAGTTGGACATGATACCTTTAAACGTTGTTTTCTTTGTGTAGCCCTCACAAATATTTTGACGTTTCGTACAAAAAGTCAGAATAGACATATTTTTAATACAACATTATGTCACTTATAACATTCTACCGGGTAACTAGACCAAAATTCGCCCGTTTGTGTGTGGAAAATGACATATAGGTATTTCTTTGTCATAATTTTTACGTCAAAACCATTTGTGTTCGCGCTACGTATTTTGTTTGCGTTTGAAAAGCAAAATTAAAATAGTCGATTTTGAGAAGCTGTTGTATTACGCTGTTGGCTTGTAAATTTTGACATGAGTGATATAAGTCGTCAATTTAGCGAGTCGGAAGTTCGAAACAACGTTTAAGGGTAGTCAGGGAGGCGGGCTCTGGACAACACAGGTATATAGCGTGCTAAAGGCGCTTACTGAGACTCGTCGCGTTACGCGGCGCACAGAAATATCACGGGCGATAGCAGGAGAATTTTAGCCGCAGTCTTGAAAGGGGAACAAACTTTTGCTTTCGCACCCGTCCTAGAGCTGTCGCAAAACACAGAAAAAGCAGAATGTTATTACAACTACACGACTCGTCGTCTACGCGTGGAAGCGAACACACCACCATTTCAAGAGGGTTGATTTTGCCTCGAAAAGATACACAGAGAACTATCGCTGGGAAGCGTGGAAGTGACAAGTTAACAACAAAAAGAGAAATAAAACCCATGCATAACTCGGGCTGCAGCAAAATCGACCCGTTCGTGAGTGTTATCAAAGGCACAAAGTATACCTAAACGGGAGATCTATATACGGGACGGTAGGAGAGGGTAGGGATGCGACATAGGCTCTTTACTTGTGCGACCACCGGATGCTAGCTCGCTTGGATGTACTATATATGTACTATATATACACACGTACATCGAACACGCGTGCACTAACAGATCGCACCGTGCCACACCTAATTGTGATGACCGTTTGCTTCGTCTGATTTATTATCTTAGTCATGGAGACAACACTGAAATGGCTTTTGGGAGATTTTTTTATTAGGTATGAATATATTGAATATTGCAAATGGAATGAGCAAGACAGAGGGGGGCAGTGTTGTCTGCACGTGGGTTGAGTGGCTTTTGGGTGCGGGTGGTCGCTAAGCGTGTTAGGTTACGTATCGCAAAGAAATCACCTAGTGTCGGTTGGTTGCGGTTGGTTTCGGTTGTTGTGGCTGCGCCTTACCTTGCGAAGCTCTTGAACGCCGCCGACTGCGGATTGATGCACAATGGTACGCGCGACGTTTGCAGCTGTTCCGCTATGAACTTGTGGATCTCTTCTGGAATACGATACGGAGGCACGATTTAGTCAGTTGGTTATAGTGACATTTTGTGCCGTTCGAGCTTTGTTTTTTGACGACCCAGTTGGTGCAGTGGACAGATATCCGCTCTCTGCGCCGTGGGTCCTGGGGGGTTCGATTCCCGGCAGCAGCACAAGTTCCTTCCCAAGGGAAATTTGTGCTTCTGGTTCTGGGTGCAATGTGTGTGTGGAGTGAATGTTTCCGGCACCCACGATATACAAGTCTTTGAACTTAGTGTGGGGCTGTGAGTGTGAATGCGTTTGTTTGTTTATCAAACAACAACCCAGTACCCCACTCTGAGTGACACTAAACTGTCATAGGCAGATTATACATATTACTGCATTAGGCAAGCGACTCGTTTTTTCTCTCGATGACTTAAACAAAACTATATTTCGATGGTGGATTGTAAACCTAAGTATAGCACACCTCGAGGTCGACGGACTAATGTCGCGCTGGTAGCTGCCGAGCCCACTAGCTCACGTGGCACGTACCTTTGACTTGGTGCACGGTGGAGAGCTTCCTCTCCCAGCCGTCGTGGAAGGCGTGCGGCGCCTGTGGCTCGAGGTCGGACGAGTAGTGCCGCGCGGCCGGCGGCGACGAGTAGCAACACTTGCACATGCACGAGTGGTAGCGGAGCCGACCCTCTTCTAGGTACGGGTGCGCTAGCGCGTCCACTACGCTGATGCGCTTCGCCGGGTCGAATACTAGCATCTGCAACGAACATTTGGACCATTAGAAACGCTCTTTTATCATATTGCAGGATTAGAATGCTTACGCCTTGCGCTGTGCGAACGCAACGGCGAGCGGTCGAAGAATGAAGCAGAACGATCATTGCTGTTACGGCTCTAGACTAAATACACTCTGAATCGATAAGTTATCGACGTATTTGTTCTCGTTGCGAAGTTATTCGGCGTTTTGGGCAAAAGATTACAACATTGACACGTAAAGTCCGCAACAGCGGTCCGATCCGAGCACCGTTATACATGGCCACTCAGCTGTTTCTCAAAGGATGGGCGTCCTTCAGGCAAGTATGGACGTATAAACGTAGTTGGTTTTTCAATCTGGCTATCTGCCGTGGTGGGTACTGGCCTTATAGATTTTCCATGCTGCCTGGGCTAGGCGCTGGGAATGTTTTTTTTCTTTGAATATTGGCTTCGCAATCTTGTGCATTTAGCCAGTGTCAAGTATTAATATATTTCAAGTGTATTTCATATTAAAAGTCCTAGTCAAAGTCAAGTAAAACAGTCAAGGTCCAGTCATAGTCAAGTCATGCCCTAGTAAAGTGGTTGAAACTTTACAAGAACTTTACTTCTATTGGAGTTTTGGAGTGATGGTGAAAATCACGTTTTTCAACTTTGTATGATTTGCCTACACTTATGCACGATCACTAAGTATTAACAGTTAATAATCCACCATTATTACACATTAACACTCGAAGTATCACAGGTTTTTCGAAAATTATACAAAATCAACATCGCCATTTTTCACTTTCGGTAAAAACTCCGCTGTGAATAATGTGTGTCCGGGCTAGGCGTTGCGCAATCTTGCTACGGACGGAGTAATGGACGTTTTACCTGCGCCAGTAGATGTACTGCCTCGTGCGAGGCATGCGCGGACAGCGTGTAGAGCGCGGCAAGCGCGGGCGGTCGCGGCGCGCGTCGCAACATGTGTGCGCGTGCGCCGGGACAAGCGAACCGCATGTCTTCTAGCGTGGGCGTGCCTAGCAGGTCAGTTATCAGCTCCAGCTGGAACACACATTTCATAGATTCATGACATATCGTAAATTAACTGATATTATTATGTTATATATAATTTTGAATGGTTTGGTTGATTGCCCTGACATTGTCGAAAAATTAAAAGTACCTCGTCCCGGAAGTACACTGAAAGACAGAGCGACATTTAATTCGTGTAATAATAATAATAAATCGTATATTTTCTCTCTCAACAGGTATAACTAAACTAAAAACTAATACATAGGTATAATATAGTTATTTTTAATTAGCAAGTTTTAGAAAAAAAAAGCAAGCATTCTCCTTTGCCTAGAATGTGTTAAAGTTACAATAGTAACAACATTGCGTAAGTTCGTTATTTTCAATAGGAGACCACTCATGTCAGTGAAATGTCTTCTTATAGGAAATATTTAACTAAGCTGATGATATAAGGTAACTTTGACACGTCCAAATTTTGTTCCATAGATTAGTGCAATAGGGTAAGTTGATTGTGAATGTTAGGTTTACATAGTTAAGGGATTTATAATTTTGATATATAAGTATGTAAGTATTTTTCACCCTCCTACCCCCACTACCCATTTTTTATAGTGATTTTAGTATTTTAGTATGAACAATATCTAGGCGAACATAATCGTAAAAGAGATAAAACACTTTTACTAAACGTGGCATTGCAACGCATGCAGGGTACAGCTGCTGCTACTTAATAAGAATCATGCTATACAAACTAGCAGAAGTGTGATATATATGATGCCCAAAATAAGTGTATAAGTGTGTAGTAATCAATCAACATAACAGCGCCTTCCGCTCAATCTAAAGCTGTCATAAAAGAACCTCTCAATCAATTCCAATCTCAGAGTGCCTCGGGATAATTTCCCCGAGCACTCCAACTGTATATCGAATTACCGAAATATCAGTATAAATCACACTCATTTTTTTATTTGTTATAGGCAAACTTTTGGCCACTATCTCACCTGATGTTAAGTGACGATGCTGTCGACGATGGAGCACGCTTGCCTGGAAAATACCTATTCACTATCGACTTGAAGACACTTTTGTTTCTCGAAGGGTACAATCTGGGTGTCTTCAAATCTAGAGTGAATAGGTATCTTCTAGGCAAGCATGTTACATCTTCACTTTCCATCAGGTGATATAGTGGTCAAATGCTTGACTATCCAGCATAGAAAAAAATTTACAGTGTTTACCCTCGTCACAAAAAGGTTGCGGATCAGAATTTCAAAGCCCTCCCATGAAAAGTTTCACTACAATAAAACCGGATCTTTGTGTGTTAGTGTGCGAGTCTGCAGAGTATTGAATTGTGTGATATATATATACATTTATAGCTAGATTAGCCCCTTCCATCGCAATAGAAAATGTTATGATGTAATGCTTTTAATCCATTGTTTCTTCTCTATTTTAATAAAAACATTAAATTTAATATCAAAATATATATTGGTAAAGTAATGACGTCAAGGTCCTAGACACAATGGATGTACTGAATGTTAACAGTTCATAGGCATCAAGAATGAGAAAACTGACGTCACGAATCAGTCTAGCCAATAGCGTGCGTTTTGCTATTTTGAATGTACCATGTATTTATATCACTTTTTATTTATTAATCTTATTAAATAGCGTTTAAATAAACAAAAATATTATAGGTGTAATTCTGTAGCTACAAAGATTTAAAAATTGTGGAGTTTCGTGTAAAGAATGTTTGAAATTGATGATAAATTATTGTTATTTATGCTACTTATTTAGTTATTTTGGTTTATGTTCTATAATCTATAAAAATCTATCTTTTTGTATGTAAATATGTATATAAAAAATAATATAAATTATATTATTTTTTTATATAATAACACTACAATATTTTTACAGTGCAGGTACACACATATTATTTATCACTTAGTACAGTGGGAGTACTTATAGCTAATAGCGAACTCTTCCAGTCAACCATTAAACGTAACTATATTAAAACAAACCTGTTGTACTGGACTCTGCGCCTGAAAGAGAATTCTCCTGCCGAGAAGCTCGCCGAATATGCAGCCCACCGACCACACGTCCACGGCAGCCGTGTAGTGATTCGCACCCATCAATATCTCGGGTGCTCTGAAATATAAAAAAAAAAACATAAGTTAACATGAATGCAGCTGCTTTAAGAGGTAGCTTTCGCTATGCTGCATCCAAATGCTGGAATAATATATCACCGTCCTTTCGTGACCTGCGTTTATGTACTATGTTTTTTATTTCTACCAGGGCAAAGACAGGTTGGTTCAGGTAGTAAAGAATATAAGAAAAAAAAAGGTCTAGGGAATATGCATATTGTTTTGTGTTTCGAATAGTTGTTTTGTACAATGCCGAAAAAACAGTCATAAGATCATTACGTTTTATATAAAAATGATATCAAAATTAATATTTCAAAACTGCAAACAGGTTAGGGCTATTTTAAACATAGTTATTTTGGCGCTCTTTCTGTGACGTTACAGTCCACGACCCAATGATGCAATGAAGGGAAGATGACAGGTCATTAACATAAAAAAACGCGGACGCTGACACCACTAATCAGTCTAGCCTAGCGTGCTTTTGCTATTTAGAATTTGTGATCACTTTTTATTAATTAAAATTCCTAACAAATTGCATTTCAATAAAAAAAATATAGACCAACCCTTTCGAACTAAACAATAATGTTCCAAATCGGTTAACAAATGAAGGAGTTCTGAGGTAACATTAACAAAGACTCCGACTAATTGAGAACCTCCTTCTTTTTTAAGTCAGGTTTTTTTTTTTTCTTCTGGAGTACTTCTTACAAAGTGCCCAATCTAGCCAAACTATGGCTAATCAGTAATTTAACTTTAACTTAAACTGCTACATTGCTAAACTAAGAATGTGTCTATTAACACTTTTCTTATTGTCTCTATTTAAGGGTAAGACACTTTGTTCATGTGTTCTTTTGCAGCACTCTCACTATATATTACACTGATATATACTAACATTACACAAGTTCAAATGGTTTAGTTCTTTTAAGTCTCCTCACTAACATAGAAGAGAAGACTTAAAAGAACTTAGAAGTCAGTAAATAAGGAAAAATAAAGTAACGAACGAATTAAACTATAAAGATTCATTAAAATAATACTTAGCCTTTATTTACCATAGATTCTAATTAATATAATTTTGGATTAATATAGCCTAACCACCATTTATTAAGTAAACATCCAGCGTATCATTGACTAATTTGCTTAAGCCCGCCGAATAAAGGATAAATCAAATCCGGAAATGAAACGGGTCCCGGTATTCGGACCGTCCCAATTAATTCTTACAAACCCATTTTCAATACATCCCGTGAGTATTAAAATAGAGGTCATTCTTCGGGTTCGCCCGCTCGTGTTCCCATTAAATCATGTTGACATTGTTTTAGTTTAGAAGGCTTCAAGTTCGTTATTTCATAATGACGTGATTTGATGGCAATGGCAATAGAACCAGGTGGCTTTGAGAAGTTTGACTTTGTAGTAATTAGTTGGGGTTTGTTACGTACGAGGATTTTATACGGTTTCCTCAGGTAATTGGTAGGGAATTGACAATAGAGACGGTTATAAAGCGACCAAATTTAGAACCTTCTCAACATCTCAGTATTTTCTGAAATTAAACTTTTTATGGAAGGGCTTTGAAGTTCTGTTCCGCAAAATTTTAGTGTGACGAAAAGTGGTGAGAGTAAACACTGGACAACGCGATAGAACCAACGTCCGTTAAACCGAATTAAGGGGCTTGCGTAGCTCAGCTGTTAGAGTTAATACTCTACACGCCAAAGCCCTTGAGCGTGAGATCCTCTGGCCGCGGGTTCAATCCGCGCCTACTTACTTTAGTCTGCCTAGCATTGCTTATGCTATAAAAACAAAATCAATAGTAGTCAAATTATTATTGACAATTATAATAGATTATTATTAAAAAAGAAACTGATCAACTATGTGTTTTTTTAATACAAAATAGGCAAACTATTGACCACTACCTCATCTGATGGTAAGCGAAGATATACACATAAATTACGATCATATTTTAATACATCTTCACTGTACGAGTAAAACAAGTAAAACAAATATAATAAAACGTTTTTACACTCAAGTGTCCTTTGTTATTTTCTCGTTCATACAAATTTACGGAATGCTGTATGTGACAACATACATTTCAATAACACGCCACATCCTAATATGGATTTCCGTAAACGGCTCGTACGCAGAATACAAGTGGTGTTGTTACGTTGAACAAATATTGCATGGCGAGAACTTATAAGGACGTAATTGGTAACTTGACTTGGAGCAATTTAAACGGAAGTCTGACGCAAATATTTAATTAATCTTTAATTTAATTTAATTCTTGAAGACGATTTATGGACACATGAAATACTACAAAAAAAAAAAATCACATCACACAAATCACTTCGGTATTCTATCGTTTACATTTTGATGAGAGTGCGCATGAATTACACAAGTTCATCCCATGAATCTAATAACAAGACAAACCCTCGAACGTCACCCATTTTTTTGTTGACCTAACGCCAGTTCGCTCGGAACGATTCGCTTCTACGTTTATCGTCCGTGCGGCAAAAGAGTGTCAAAATGTCTATGTATCCAAATATAATGTAATCCCTAAGTTTACAAAAAGGTTCCTTTCGTAACTCAGCCTCATTATACTCACAAACTGAGCTTTGCCATAGTTCGGTAAACACAGGCGCGTTACCTTTATTTTTATTTTCTTGTTCACTGAACCATTATAAAACTAAGTAAACTTTGTGAAAATAAACAACGGTAACAGTTCGGTATAGATATATTCCATTGGGACAAACAGGAAAACTTTAAGCTAAGATACGGATACGAGACAAAGTGTATGAATATGAGAGTTGTTATATTTGTAGCGTTGAGGAAACGAGTAAACATCGCCGTTACATTTTATGACTAGATTTATACGCTTCCAATATGGGAGACGGCGACGTAGAACACTTAAAAGAATTTAAAATTTAATATGAAAACGTGCTCGCTTACACTCGCGTAAACACAAACAGCTAAAAGGTCATGGACTCATTTACATACACACAACATGACGCGTACCCAACTCTGTACTCGTTTCCAAAAACGCGAGAAGGCTTTGCTGCGAAATAAAAGGAGAAATATGTGCTCAAAAGAGGCGAAGACGATGGCGGAAACGAAGGGAATTCGCAAAAGCTGTCCGCTTGACGTAAATGAAAAATGTGCAGCGATTCTTTCCTGCTCGCGATTTGCATATTATTTTTGCAAAAGAGTTGGACGCGAGTCCACTCGTTTCTGAGTTCGAACAAAATGCAAGAGGAACGCGTTCCGTGGCCTACTTTCAAAGCTGCGGTCGGCGGAGCAAAGGTCGTCCATTCATTCAGTTTTTACTCATTCACCACTCACGGACTCGCTAACCCACCTTCACCTTACATGTACGCTTTAAGCATAAATAGTGACGGTAAATATTAAAGTGAGAGAGCGTTCCAACCAGAGCTAATGTGGATTAATGAGCGGTCTGAAGACATTGTCGAAAGATTTCATATAGAAGATTCAACGTCGCTGTAAGCATATTGTTGCATCAACGTCTTTACAACGAATTCTATGTGAAAATACGAAAAGCATCTAAGTATTTACTCAAGAAAATCAAGAAAAGCTTTTTATGTAACCACAAGGAACCCTGAGATGGCGTCCTCGTTCGGCCAAATAGTCCATGGTCGAGACTAAATTATACTAACGATAATTACTGTCACTTTTACCTGACCGAGGGAAGATATTGAACAAAGATTTTTTTAGAGCCGACATTCGAAATAGCTTGGAACGTTTGAATATTCAATGAGGGGCTTCGGGTAACCTAGACGTAGGTTTTTCTCGGAGATTCGTGGTCCGCATTTAGAGTGATAAGGGAGATAAATACAGGCTTTAGCGTAATAAATGATGCGTCCACTTCTCTGGCAATTTTATCTCCAGAGCAGCGATAGGAAACCTAGGCATAGTAAGTACTAGCTGGTTTCTTTATACATTGTATGTTTATACATGTATATTAAAATGGCATATGAAGGCTTTCCTACGGTCATAGGAATCGTACTATAGACAATCTGATACCATGACACGGGTGTTTCAAATAAATATTTATTCATTTATTTAATAATTTTGTACAAATCAGTGTATTTACAAACAATTATCCCATTTCACAAGGAATGGCTTAATGCCAAATAATTTTCTCCACCAGCCTTTCTTGTCGTGAAACAAAAGCGATGGGTGTGCGGCGAATACAAAATAACTGAATTTATGAGCTATATTCTATTTAAACAGAAATACAATTTAGAAGATAGTTAAAGATAAACAAAAATAAGAATCTACAGAGATGAATTTGGAACATGATAAGTATCTCTAACGTATTTTTTATGTGTGTTACTGTATAACTTCTCTCCACGTGAGCCGATTTATAATTTTTTTTTTAGTTTTTAAGATATTGCTTTCTAATTGGTCCCATTCAAATTTGATCAAGATCTGATCAGTAGTTTTGAAATATCGTCAATAATGCCTATTCTGTGACGAATAATGCGTACTTTGACGATGGTCTCGTTTACCCGACTTCAAAAGTTACCTCATAACTTCTTTCGTTGTGAGCCGATTTTGATGATTCTTTTTTTGTTTGAAAGCTGGTGCTTTTTATGTACTCCCATTAAAATTCTCTAGTTTTTGACTTATAGTCAATAATGCGTGTTTATACATTAAATCTGATCAAGGTTCCGATGATAAAGCGGTGAAGTCGGTTTTTTTAAGCTTTGCTTGCGTTTAATTATTTATGGACGAGTCGTTTATATGAACTTAACATACAATATAATAATTTTCTATGCGTTAACAAATATTTAAAAGATTTATTATAATATAAAATAAAACATTGCAAACCCACCAATGTTTGATGAAAATAAATTCACTATTAAAAACTAAATTGTATCTCAAAATTTTTATTCATAATCATATTCCATATCACCCACAAATCAAACATTTAAATTTACTTGGATTATAATCATAATTATATGTTAATCTTTCCGATGTCTTTGTATTGTTAATTAATTTATAGCTTTTCTAGCGATGTACTAACTAACCCTTTACATAACTCTGAGGATAGCGCTGTGGGCTACATTATTACTAATACCTTTAATATGTAATCTTTGTTTTTTTATTATTTATAGTGTAGCTGTTTGTTGTCCCATAATAAATAATATAAATAATTGAAAAACCCGACGGTATGCAATCGACGCAAAACAAAGAAGGCTGGCACTACGGATCTCGGCTTGTTGTAATCTAGTAGTATCGGTTTACAAGTTGTAAGTAGATGACAATAATGGTAATTAATATATATCCAATAACGACTGCAATTACTGCTGGCGTGGTAGGTTGGGCGTCTGCCTTCTAAGCAGCGAAAGTCGGATTTGATTCCCAGTGGAAACACTAGTGTTTACACCAAGGTAACTTTTGTGTTTCTGGTTCTGGTTGTGATTGTGATATGAATGTTTCCAGCACCCACGATGGATAAATTTCATCATGCATACTTTCCATTTCAAATACCTACCTAACGTAGCAATTAAAACAATAATTGCTGAAGACAATTAAGTTGAATGTCAACATTGTTACCCAAAACAATAATGTTATCAACTAATGAACAATTAAGATGAACGTCAAACATCAAGCTGTCAGAAAAGCAAATTGTAAAAGTCGAGAGATCCACTGCTAGTGTAATGATTACTGTCTTTTTGTTATCCCTTTATAAGGGGAGATAATCACGTCATTCTTACGATGGTAAGCGCCCCGCCTTCCTTTTGCATCTGCAGTACCTACCGTTTAGAATTTTTTCTTGGTTCAGTAGCCCAAAGGCTTAAAAATCTGTCTGTCAGAATGTCCCACTCTTATTACAAAGCAGTATTTGCTTTGATAAGCTAGCGTTTGACCGCTATCTGACCTGATGATAAGTGATGATATGGTCGTGGGTGGTAAATAAGCTCTCAAGTATAACTGCCGAAATCTTTTTTAGTGATAATGGTGTCACTCTAAAAACTCCGAATAACAAAATCCCACGCGGCACAGCACTCCTTTCCATAGATTAAAATTCTGTCTTCAGTTCCTAATAAATATCCTGACACCTTTGACCTCACATTACAACTGGAAATTTTAAGAAATTATAATTTGCGTTGGGGGCGGTAAGACCTGCACTGAGGTTCCAAGGATTTTCACGTCAGGTCATGGCTTTACAACTGTTTTAGTGTAATGGATGATAGTATGGGATATGAGGTGCGGTTAAAGTTGTGTAGTGTCGGGAGTGCCGAAAATAATCATATCAAACACACAACCACACTCAAAACCAGAAACACAAATTGTCCTTGAGGAGATAACATGTGTTCGCAGCGGAAATCGCACCCGATACCCGCCGCCTAGAAGGCAGATGCGCAACCTACGCCAACGGACCGTTTTGAATGACGATGAAGATGATAATGATAAAAGGCTCTGGGCCTTCAGGACGGCACTGAAAATGTATTGCCATTAGTGACACTTACCACCTATATTTCCTCTTGTTTGCATAAGTAATTAGAGTCTCACCTGTAATACTGTGTAACGACCTCTTGTGTCATGTTCTTGCTGGCGTCAGGCTCCTCGACCCTGGCAAGGCCGAAGTCACAGATCTTGAGGACGCAGTTGCTGTTTACCAAGAGATTGCCGGGCTTGATGTCGCGGTGGAGGATTCGCGCTGAATGGAGGTACTTTAACCCTGGAAATAAAATTATATATTCCAGTTATAATAATAACTAAAATGAAAATTACTGAGGTAAATCATTTTGTAGTGGTAGATGGGGATATACCACAGCATAGCCAGTCATTCAACCGCCAAGCAGTAGTGCGCAAACATCACTATGTTTGAAATTGTAGAGCAATGTTTCTAGTGGAATTACAGGGCTTAAAGATATTTCAAACATCTAATATCTTAAGGTGAAGAGTGCAGCGCGTTGCCGTGCAGGTTTTTTGGGCTATTGAAGATCTAAAATGTGGACGGCACTGAAAGGCAGCGTGACGTTAACAATCAGACAAGAGTATTTGAATTGCATAAAAAAAACACGTGGCGGCAAGGCTATTTCGTCCTACCGCAGAGTAATTAATAGTAATTAGTACCAATTGGAACATTGGTTGCCAAATCAATATTGGTGCTGACCACTATTTAGGAATTCATTAATCATAATTTAAATTATCAGTTGTCGACTAAAACTGGTTCGTGTCAGAGCACCTGATCTTAGGCAAGACACTTAGTTTGTAAATAAACGTATGAGTATGAGTATAGTAAATAATCATCAACCCAACAATATGCACCAGTCAAAAAATACGTGTACAATGCGATACGACTACAATGAAACAGCTTTGGAAACTGATGAAAATAGAAGGACATAATGGAATAGCATCAACTAGGAATTGAAGAGTTTATTGCTTATCCAGTCAATGTGATCCGAGCTGTACCATATTATCTACTTAACTAAGCATGTCATGACAATACTAAATGTACATAGCATACAGTTACAATTCTACAATTAACGCTTATATCAACATAAATCAAAAACATCATTGATAGTGCTCATATATCTTCCACTAAAGCATCAATGAATATATTGTGACTTGAACCATTCAGGCGATCAGCTTCCAAGGTGATGATATCAGAACTACAGCAAACCACTTTTAGTCAGTTTCTGGTTGGAAACAGTACCATGAGTGTTTTGCGACCACCAAATCCAGTTCGTTCCAATACAGCTGTGTTGATACTGGACTCGTTATATCCTAGATAGGCTATTTTCAGCGCTATGTTAACATTTGCTGGCGCTAAAGTCGTTAAAATAACGTCAGAATTAGAAATAATGTCCGTTAATCAGTGTTACAACCAACACAAAAGCTCACAGAGAACCGTAGCCTTTGTTTAGTGCTGCTCGGTTATTAAAATAAATAATGTGAAATGACGTTGTTACAGTTGCGCACATTAGCCTTCCTTATAGTTTTAATGCGGAAAAATATACGCCCGTATTGCACCGAGAGGTCGGGATAAAAATAAAACCTGCACTAAAGCTCGTGCCTGCACCGCACTACGTCCATTTCGTCATAAAAGTCGAGGTTTTTTCAATCTTGCAAGGCCTCTGCAGACCCGCGGGGTACGGAGAGGGTTTCCAGTGAGAGCCAGATTTTCTGCGATATAAATAATAGATAGGTACCGACAGGGTGCCTCATTAGAGCCGACACACGAGCGTGACGCTTTTACCCTTTGGTGCTCGAAACGGAACGAGGACAAAAAGGAACTGGAAAAAATACGATTTTAGAGAAAGAAAGAATTCAAACTTCTTTTTGGAAAACAAATCCATCTAAACCTTTTCACGGATCGTTAACTTTTGATTGTAATCCATGACAACATCGGCCAAGCTGATTTCGGTTCCATTACGGACGATGCGTCTCCAAATCGTCCGAATTTATATTATATTATATGTTATAATGCTGTTTCATCTCCTGATTAAACAGCATTATGATCATAGATAACAATATCAGGAAATTAGGACTCTCCTAAACGGAATGTTCAATACTGTAAGGTCTAATGGGCATTAAACATGTAGACTTTAACACTATTAAACAGTCTAGTTGTAAGATTGTTATGGATACTGTACATGTGAATAGTTTTCTACTACACGAGATCCGTTGGCAGTCACATTAGACGTCGACAATTTAGGACGGAATTTGAAACGCGTCAGACACTTGAACATTACAAAATAGAGCTAGCTCCGCTTTCCGGCGCTGTCTGCGATGCCAAAACAAATTAACGACGCCGTCAGACGTAGCTACGAGTTTAATTTCCCAAAGGGTGCCGCAGTTTTCACACACGCGCACTGTTTTACGATAAAACCTCGTAACACGAGCACCTGAAGGTGAAAGGTGAAATGAGCCATCAAAGTTTTCCAAATGTCATTTCGATTATTAAGAGACGTCGACAAAACAGAGTACATTTGTTTTCGACTCCTGAAGAAAGGGCTATAACTTCTCTATTAAGCTAAATTACAACGTAGATTTTGAACATGGAACAATATATAAAACTGGAAATAAAAACCAAAGGGACAAAAGAATGTATGTTCTTATGAATTACTTCAAACACATCAGAGTATACAGTTTCGAGACCTACTCATAGAATAGGCGGCGCAAGAGCCGTTTCACCACAGATCGTTTCACTCATGTTACAGCCTCACAGGTCGTCGTCCGTCGCAAGCAGCCGACCGTGACGGCCACCGCACCGATCCTTGCTACAGCCTACCAGCTAGAGGACAATGCTCCTTCATAAATGCATAAACCACAATGAGAACTGTTAATTTATTTCATACTTCCATGATCAGCACACACTTAGAGACTATTTTGAACGTGCTTAGAACCATCTGACAGTTTGAATGTTCTTAAGTATACACAGAGAATTAATGTATGCCATCGTTATAAATGACAGTCACATTTTTTTGCGTGTTCTAGTTCATATTCTCATATATAGAACAAGTGTCAAGCAAAACAAACCCCTTAACGGCATGATTATCTTCGTCATTTGACTCTTTGTTCGACCAGCCCAGTACTGAGCTTGGTTGATGTGTAATGGTAACAGTAAAGATGCTGGAGGCGTGATGTTTGCCCACGGCTCAGCTGGGCAAATAGCGCAGCGGGCGGTGCGCGTGCTCAGTCCCACGGTCCTACTGTCCAGACTAGGCTTTCACACCAAAAACGTGGTGTATCTAATCGACGCTAAAATCTCAACAATTTACAAAACATGTTTTTTTCCCTCAACAGTCGCTCTTCTAAAATGTTTCTTCTATTTACGTACGACTGAAATTTCAACTTCCAAACAAAAAGTCCTATAAACACACATAGATCAAACTATCGCCACATAGTTCACGGGAAAAGGCACTGAAGTTGTAAGCCCAATTAAAACTTTACTGACGCCGCGGTAAATCACAAGTAATCCCATCAAAAAAGCGACTAACGTCAACGGAACAGTTATTTTAATTCCACGATTCTATAAATTAAACATTAGCCAGACTAACGGCTTAGGTTATCTCTCAGCCTCGGAGATAAAGCGACTTTGTCGAGAGCGGAATACTGAGAACATGATCGAATAAATCACGGTATAGGCGCATCGCGCGCTAGATAAACAAATAGCAGTAGATCGCTGCAAGAATCGTTAAGATAGCCATAGTCGTGTATCCGATACTAGGAAGAGATTAAATTGTATTGCCCACTCGTAACTAACTAGTTGGGCGGAATAATGCGGCGATTTACCTGTCTGTTGACGAATTATGTGGATCATGTGGACTGACAATGTTACGGAATGACGTGGATTCGGTGTACACGCGCTCCGAGATTACACGTGTCATCCGCAACTGACGCACAAATGTTATTTTCAACGGGGAAGGGGAAAGCTTTATCTATTATGGATAGCCGAATATATGCTTTATAGTAATTTTTATTCATTATGTTATTATGATATCAATACCGACAATATTCGCCTTGTAATAGGGTAACCTCATTTAGACTCATACGCTTTTTGCTTGGCTTGCCAATATGTCTAATAACATTTTCTCTGAATGAACCCAGAAGAAAATGCGGCAATTTTCCAAATTAAGGGCACAAATAACAGTATAGAAGTATGAGGAGTTATTTTGCGGAAAGCGCCAAGACGTCCCAAAGTAAATTCCATTAGTGCGAGGGAAGGAGAGAGACACCAGCAGGCCTTTCAATTTAGCGGTTTTTCCGACGACCGGCGCCGTCGCCAAGCCCCCTCCCTACGTCTGTGGCTCTATCGATACACTTTCCTGTCTGTAAAGGCGCAATTATCATCGTTAAATTACTCCTTAATCCAGGACGATCCTAAAATCGTTGGAAATTTCCGAGTTATCGTCCCGACTGGAATTTCATCATTCAGTTAACTATATGAAGCGGAAACAATAGGGATGGTTGCTATTTATCAGAAGCAGATCCCTGTTACATTAAAGACGTGCGTAGAGGTGATTTCCTGAACGAAAAAGCTCGCGCATAAATAATATTATAGCCGGTGGAGGCAGCCGCCGCGGAGCGCGCCACATTTCCATAATTCTGCTCGTTACCGCCGCCGCCTCTGCGTATCCTCGGTCGCTAGCTACAGATACTATCTCGAGCTTCCTTTGCTAAATAAACATTATTAATTAAAACGCTTCTCGAATTCATTTCTTTAGGCGATATATTTTTCGCTCTGATAACTAGAACCCTTTGGACAGTTACCGATCGGCACTATCCAAGTCAGCAATCGTAGTACGAAGTGTCAATTTGTCAAAAACGTTAACGAGTCGCCGGCTCATGAATCCTTGTCAACCTCGGACGTACGCGATGTTCCATTTGTCATTGAAACGACCGGAGAAAAACTACTTTCCGAGAACAAATCGAAATCCTATTATGTAGATATTTTATGAACAGGTGTTTCTGTAATGAATACAAATGGTGCAGGTATAGGGATCAGATGCGAGTTTCGCCGCGCAGAGTATTACGTAGTTTTAACGACTAACTAAGATAGTTCGCGTCATGGGCGGTGTGACATTGCGACATTGGCTGTGGCTGTCGTTCAGAATCTAATCATATATACCTTACGTATAAATAGGAACAGGTGCGTTCTCGGTGGCTAGGCTCGGTCGCGCTACGTTGAACCGCAGTTCACTCCATGCATTATCAAAACAGAGCTTATAGGACGAGCCGAGAATACTGCGCATATAAGCATACCTAAGCAGTGGATGCCCATCAACTAGCATAAAGTTGCGACCGAGACTATCGCATTCCCGGCAATTCGTTTGTCTTTTTGTTGGAGTACGTTAAAGACGTAAATACCTTCGCATCTGTATACATCATCTGCATTTCCTGCATTGATAGCGTCTTGTATAACTTGTAACTAAAAGGTTGCGTTATTTTCATATATTGTCGGCTTTATTGAGTCCATTGTACGATTAGTTAGATAATTTGTGCAATGCTTCATTAATGCATGCTGCCCCTATTTTCTGGCAGGCGAGAGGAACAAAGCGAAACGGGAAGCGCGTTTATGCTAAAAATGCGAGCGGAATATTAAAACTATATACAAGTCACGTGTCGCTTTAATCGCTCCGCTTGCATTCACTGGCATGACACGAAAAGTTATATCATTAGTGAGTTTAGGAACTGTATTAGAATGGCTCTACTATGGAAGCATATCACGTAATCAATATTAGGTAAAGTAGCTTTAAACTTTGATTATATCAACGACAAAATGCTTTTGTGCTTAATTTAAACAAGTTCTCAAGCCTGTATCACGACGCTTAATTGTCTATGTGATTTGAGCCGAAGCCGAGTCATCAAGGCGGTGCAACAGTAAAGTTTTTAATTAAAAGAGAGAAGCAAAGCGGTGGAAGCTTAACGATCGCATTTTTCTAGGTTCCCTTCGCGCGTTCCACTCCCGGGAAATCTCTTGGCACCGTACGAATAATTGCACAAATTAATAATGCGAAATCGGGAGACGGGACGGCTGCGACAACGCGACGGCCCTCTTTTCATCTGCGAGAGTGGATTACATTAGCATAGTAGCTTAAAGTTAAAGTGATCCAGTGTTTAGTTATGATCGTTACATCGCATCGTTGGAGTGTTCCAAGCGTAATGCCGCCGCGGTAAAGCACTGGTTTTTCAGGCACGAGTTGGGTTCAAGTTGTCTGGGAGTGCTCTAGAGTTTTAATTGATTTACGGCAGGTAGGCTAGGTGCGGTTGTGCAGAAGCGAAGTGCTAGGCGGGGCAAAGCAAAGCTGGCTCAGCAAAACGGGGCTCGATAGGAACACGCCTCTGAAACGGCGGCGGTATTGTCTCAACTCCAACTCGACCGGTCTCTGAAGAGCTCGGTTCTTTTGAAACTTGAATTTACAGGCGGAGTTTCCAGCGGAAATGTCCGTAGCCAACTTCCTCTCTTTGCAAACTTGGTAGAAAGACAATCAAATGGTTCGACGCTAAGAATATATACATAGACAAAATGAAATTGTCGAATGAGCTCCTTGCTTTGATGATTTTCTTCTTTACGTCCAGTAAGCTTTGCTGCAACTGTCGCACCTGATCGTAAGTGATTATGTTGGTAGGCACGCTAGACTCATATATTATGATAGTTATTTTGAGAATAGCTGCCGAGTATATATTTCGAAGTTATTTTTATAATAGGTATCGTCGCTTCGCGTTAGTCTAACCAGAAAATTGGCTGCTCCAGTTATAGATAGCCATTAATCGTTTAGCTCCACACTATATTAATGACCGTTATTTCTAGTGTCTCGGTCTTGATGTCAGCTTCGCATCACTGAGGTTCAACTTCACTGAAAATTTAGGATATAGTTGCGCTAAGCATAACTATGAATAGTTCATGCTAAGTTACTACCTGCGGGATTATTTTATAAACGTAAACATAAACGCTGTTATTTGCTTCGCTTCTAGAACTTAGATCATACTCCTATAAGTGTTTTATTTTATTATACAACAAGAAGAACTGACTGCATTTTAATTACCTCCAAACTTATTTCAATCGGATAACATTGCCAAGATAGTGTTCCTTAATTTTGTTTAATATAAGTACTTCAACCAACGGGCCTTAAAACTGTATTCCTTAAAACTATACATCTACACAGCAAATTACCTAAGTTACCTACAATCACACTACAATTTTATTGAACTTCATAGTCTTGTGTTGGATGTTTAAGTTTATCTTCTTTTATTCGATGACACGGTGAGCTGAATGTCGCAAATAAACTTTATAACTGCATCAGTGTTTATGTTTACCTTTATTAGTCAGATATAAATCAAACTAAATGGCCTAATCGTAAACTTTTATTGTATGCGATGCTAGTATAAGAGGAAATAAGCAAGACATTCGCCTGATGGTAAGCAACACTTCCGTTTATCATCTACCGTGGCAAAGCAATGCACTGTTCTCTCTGGGACTTGAGGTGTTATGTCTCATCATTATCAGCCCATATTGGCACACGAATAGGCATGGACCTGTGGTGAATTTCTGGAAATGGTATGGTGCTGACCTAGACTGACTCTGCAAAAATGTCCTACCACATGACCGACGTCGCGTCCTTTACTACGTTTGCCGAGTCGGGATCTCCACTCAAGGATTCGTCTACTGCAACGGTTATCCGTCTCTTCCGCTCATACACACAATAATTATAACGGTAATACGCTTCATCCAAAACCCAGTCTTGATAGAGCAGTCCTGCTATTCAGCTGAATGGCCAAGGCGTGATAGCACCCAAGCGGACTCGCGAGAACAGCTACGCTAGGTCATGTGCCTAGTTTCGGCAGCTTAATCGATATTAGTATGGGATGGCGCCCTTGTAAGATTAGAGGGCACTGTGCCATATCGTTGCGTATGCTAATTGAAACGCTTTCTTGTTTATCCAGCAAACGGGGACGGCATCTAACATTTTACGAGCATCCTTAGCATAAGCCAACACACGACATCGGGCCTGTTTACATGCTATTCAAACAAATGGTTAATTATAGCGTGGAGGGCGAAGTAATATTGCGATAACAAAAGCCGTAAACACAAGTACTTTTTTTAATATTTCAGCAGCGAGGACACTGTGACCTCGGCTGTAGGCACAGATTATGTTTACTGACCTCCACACACTAATAAATATTTTACATTTACAACGAAAACCATCATAATTTAAAGACAGGCTTCGATCGCATTTTATTGAAGTGTGACTTGTGTTGGTTCTGGCAAATAGAATAAAAAAGTAACTTTTTTATACTAGATAGGCAAGCATTTGACCACTATCTCAACTGATGGAAAGTGAAGATGCGGCCGAAGATGTAATATGAATCGGACTAGAAATCTCTTAGGTTATTATTTGTGTACGAACATACATAAGAGAAACGTGACGAATACAAAAGTTTTTGCCATTAAACTTTACAAATCCTGTGGACAGATGCATACTATTCCATACAAAAACATGGAACAGTCTGCATACAAATTATCTGTAGCTGCCTATTACATTTCCACTGTTGGGACTAGGCGATAAAGCCTCTTAAATACACAATGAAATAAAAATTATGTTATTCCACCTATTCGTAGAAAAGACAGTCATAAATTACACCTAACTGCATGCATACAGCTGCACTGAACATATTTTTTAAGTGTATTTTTCACGTGTAAGTAGAATTACATAATTAAATTTATTAAAAAACCTCATATAATGGTTGTTACTGTTAGATTACGGGTGAGATTTCTCATTGACGATGAATACTTTGTTTGACTACGAGAATCACTGCAATCGTCATTCGTTTCTTAGGGAAACAATCAAGGGTTTCAATAAATACTACATATTTACTAAAACCTAAATGTAACCATTGAATAAAAATTGTAATTTCTAGTAATAGTAACTCACCTCTTAATATCTGGTAGAGGAAGACTTTGATGTGGTCTGCGGAGAGGTGTTGCGGTGATACGATGATCTTGTGCAGATCGCTCTGTAGAAGCTCGGTGATAACATAACTGTAAATGCTGTAGTTGAGGAAATTATATGCTGGAACGCAACGCATTTTATTTAATTTGTCGAAGGTTAATTGAGAATATCATAAGCGAGCTGTTAATATTAATAAATGATTATTAAAATATAAGTAACTTGTCATTACTGATATATGAAATGTTTTCTTCGTGGTTTCCAGTACAAAATATAGGATTTTGCAATGGGTCACACACACACACCACATACGAATCAGTTTTTTTTTACTGACTACTTTCATCTTAATCTCACCTGATGGAAAGTGACGATGTAGTTTAAGGTGGATTCTGGTTGTGATTGTGTGTGTGATGTGAATGTTTCCGGCACCCACGAGTCATTGAACTTAGTGTGAGGCTGTGAGTGTGAAAGCGTTTATGTTATATTTATGTTTATCTCCATCTAATTGTCTCTTCGCTCTTCTAATCTTTTCGGTAAAATATACGAAGATTAGAAAATAAGATAGCAAACTTAACAATATATATAACCGTCTTCAAAAAATGTAGATCCCTTCTGCTTAGGAGAAAGACGCGCTACCACTTGGTACACTTGGCCACGCCAACGGGCAGTTCAATAATCAAAAAAAGTCAGTGTTTTTGTATTTCCAGGTATACCATCTATCATTTAGAGAACTTGCAGCTTAAATTGATATTTAATAAAACATATTAAGACTGTCACATGACTTAAAAAATCGGGCATAAGCGATCACTGTCATTCACCGAACTAAGAGATGGGCAACGAGAGATGGGGCGTCGGATGTGCCGCTTAAATTGAATAAAAATGAATAGCATATTTTTAAAATATAAATAAAACTTCTCATTGTATATAGTAGCAGATATCGACCTGCTGCTTAGACGTTAAATACGCACCTAACCAAGCCAAAGTTCAGTGAAGTGAAGTGGGTAAAAAAACAGTTACGGAATCAAACGAAAAACAGCATATTAATAACAAAACGTGGTGTTTAGTTATTTACACCAACTGCGAACGTTTTCCACGAACAATTTCACTGTCGGCATAAAATAAAATCTCGACGGGACACAAGCTAGGCCGTGACAGGCCGACCATAATTTCACGGTGTAGAAATACAAGCAGTACCCTATTAAGAGTCAATTTACGCCGACACCTCAGGTTGTGGAACTCGGTGCCAGGCTACGTGGGTCATCAGGTAGCGGTAGACTTTTATATAAATACAAGTCTAGGTATGGGTCGAATGAGTTTGGAAACTACCTCGACTCGCGGCGGTATTTGTCGATTTTTCGACTGGTTTTGGGCATTTTACAGCCCATCATCAGGAAGGTAGCCGCTCACAAAGTTCGCGTCGCCTTTCTGGGCGCACTTGACGAGCGCTGGGGCAAACAAACGCCGCGAGTCCCAGGCGGTTAATAAACTAACAAGTCTAGGTATAGTGAACAAGTCAATATATTATACAAAAAAATATATCGTCCTTAAAGGGTTTGCTAGAAGATACCTCTGTGAAGGGTTAAGCTTGCCCTTGTAGGTACATCTTTATGGCCTTATTGTAAAAAAATTGATCAATGTGTGTACAATAAAGAATAAAAGAAAATCTAAAATTCCGACTGCGTAAAAAGGGTACTTACTTTTTTCATTTCACATTTTCGTTAATAAGACCTGTTTTGCCATTAGAAAATAACTTTATCACAGTTATTTTTTAAGCATTGAATATTTTTGTGAGAATGGTCGCTAACCAACTTTAAGTCGTTATGTTTTCTAAATGGTCATTTGAAATGAAAAATGATATAAGAAACATAAAGATTATTATTTACGAGCTTTGTTAAGTGGATTGTCATTGAACAGGTATTTACCTTTTCAATGACACCCCAATCAACAAAGCTCGTTGATTTTTTTTATTTCTCACAATATGGCGTCTACTTGTCGCCATATTGAATTTTGATTATTGACATATTTAGTGACACCGTGTCTTTGTGTTTGTGTCGCGCAGTCGAGTAAAAATTATGCTTCTTTGTGTGAGCCACGAAATAGGGCAGTTGTTTGAACATCAATTACTGCTTTTCTTTTGTATTGTAGAATTTTAGCCTCCTACGCGCGAAGGGTGGCTCCGGTTGCGTCCCACCCTGAAACTGGAGGCCTGAAGGCTCAAGATTAGGGATAATGCTGCTTTCGGATACGACAATGACTTATTTTGCGCAAATAAATATGTTTGAAAAGGACCCCTACTATATGGAATAAAAGTTGTCCTAGATAATACGATTTATATTGCAAAAGAATCGAAAACATTTCAGTTTTCATTTTAATCATGAATAAGGTGGATAACTTAAGGTGTACTTAATTTAAAAAGCACTATTCACGACCCAGTTTGCGCGGTGGGCAAGTGTCTGCCCTCTGCGCCATAGGTCCTGGGTTCGATTCCTGACCGGAGCACAATTTTCCTTCCCAAGTCATTTGTGCTTCTAGTTCTGAATGTGATTGTGTGTGTGATATGTAAATGTTTCCGGCACCCATGACACAAGTCTCTGAACTTAGTGTGGCGCTGTGAGTGTGAATGCGTTTGATTGTTTACTATGTCTATCAACAAATCCGTGTTATGGTTTTATATGGTTATATAATTTCTAAAGTGTTATTTTGTCCCGTTAAAAATAATATGAGCGTGAGTTTTGATAAAATTACAATGGTTTTGTCGATAAGCGTATCTCACACAAAGAAAAACTAATTTCTCCCAGGATAATCCAGCATGCTGTACCTGCACGTTATCTATAAACCTTGGAAGCTCGAGGACGAGTTTCCTCGGGTTGTATTACTTCGACACAGTTACATTACCTCCCACATTTACGACCCGGGTTGTAAATAGCTTGACAGCTAGCTGCCACAGGCTATATTCCGGAGTAATATCACTTGGTCACAATGTAATCATCAATTTGATGCTTTCAAAGGACTGAAGTGATTTTGATTGGTATTTTTTTGTTTGAAATGTGACTTTTGTCCTTTTTTAAAGATGGCGGCCCAATATTGTCAAAATCGAGGCTCACAGATCCGGCTGGGTGCATTCGAGGGTGCTGATCACGAATTTGGGATCGAAACAAAAGCCGCGGGCCGCTAGGTTTTATCGCTTTTTATGGTGAAAATGGGTGTATACGTTTTTTCAGATAGTACCTACAAATAAAAAAAAATGCCACTTATTACATCAGTCTTAAAAGATTTTCGTTATAAATAGCGTTTATAGAATTTGTACCTAAATCAAGCCTCAAAGGAAAGATCGCCAAGACTCAGGACATTTACAATACAGTTATGTCCAGGGCCGTTCACAGGACGTCCCGTTATCTGTTATCTGCAGCACGCGCGCCCCCGCCGGCCATTATCGGAATTACAGGAGGAGTCGTGAGCGGGCACTTGTTGCCAAGCATTTATAACTTGGGAAGCCCATGACGCAAGACTTGATAAATGTAGTCTACATTCTGAAGTAATAGCTTTTGAAACTTAAAACCTTTGATTTTGGCTATTACACAAAAATGTATGAAAATCTTACTGTGTCTTTGTGTCTATGTATTTATTTATTTATAACAACTATGTGTTTACATCCCTCGCCATTAGAAAATTGTGTCGGCAATAAATAACCAAATAAGGCAATGCCGTATCAGCCTGTCTACGACATCCTACATGTTTGAACACCCATCGGCGACACGAAAGGTTTTAAACAACAGTCATAAAAGCTATCACACTAAATTCACCGTAATTTTAGAGCCAGCAAACACCGAACTTTTCGACAATTATCACGTCCGTGCTCGCTAGTTATTAAAGGTAGTTTACGAATCTGGGAGGAACAGAAAAGCGAACATTATAGCACCAGTTTTCAGATGAACGCTTTGTTTTCCTTTTATAAAAAGAAGTTTCAAATTCAAAGCCGTTCAGCGCGCGGCTTTAATACTCCTATGTATCCGGTCTACACTCAACGAATGCATATTTCACTTAGCTACGCAGCGGCGAGCCCATACATGCTAGTTTTTTAGATATTGATTCCCTAACAGATCGATAAAATGATAATAATTTGTAACATCGAAATTTACTCTTATCTCTGAAGGCTTATCGTAATTCAAAGTAAATTTGAGTATTAATTCGACAAAAATTATATATTTATGTAATAGATAAACTTTTATTTTTATAATTACGCCATTCAACTGTACATACGTACGTAAGTATATGTATTATATGTGGTAAGGCAACTCAGGGATTACAGGCGTTACTATAGAAAATGTTTTGAGTAATTATAATCCGGTGATAATAGCCAATTGAAAGGTTGTGGCCAAATCATTGGAATTGGTACACTACGGCCTTCAGCTTCGTCAATGTCATAATTACAAAACCGACACCTTACTATTGTCACTTCGTTAGATGCGATTCATCAAGTTTGGTAACACTATAGAAAGGAATAAACACAGCGTCAGTAGGAAATATGCAAATACATGTATATCGAACCACGAAATAACGTTGCTAAATCACGTTCACGTTCACATGAGAAGCAAATGTCATACGTATAAGTCACGTAGGAGTATGTCAAACAAGAATATCATCACAATGAAGTACTCAGTGTCTGCGTAAACATAATTACTCATAAATATTAATAATACCAAAGTAACAGTAAAATAAAGGCGACATCATTAGTTATTTTAAAATCTAGAACTCTAAAATTGGAAAGAAATCAAAATCGCTCCCATGGATTTATAATTTAACTTTCGTTTCATCTAGTAGGATGCCCGCATACGCCACTTTGAAGGGATCCTCATTATGGCCATGATCAAAGGCAAGGTATCCGAGTCCGAGATAGAGATGTAATACAGAGGCTTTCGAGTCACGTAGAGCTCTGTGGTTAGTTGGCTAATCTGGCTCGATTCGACACGGGTACATGCGGTAGCTGAATGTCCTTGGTCTGCGGGGAATTGAAATAAGAGCTAATGAAAATATTCTGCTACAACATTACCCAACAATTTTTCCAATTTATGGTGAAACTGCTTGTGTTTCTGAGGATTTATAAACTAGAATATGCAGGAATAGTTCCGTTTATATTCAATCAAAGTTTAAATAGAATCGAGGCTATAGATAGATTAGATTATACATGGTTTACGAGACCATGGACGTGTGTAGAGTTCAGTTGAATTACTCATGCTTCATTAATGGTTCATCTATTTTAGGACATTGTATTTAGATTTTTTACCGCTATCCAAATATAAGAAGTTCAGTACGTATATTGTGTGTTTTTGTAAGATACCGTCTGAATTATTCGATAGAAATTAAATCGAGAACGGATGATCGATATGTTAGTTTTAGTGTTTTTATACATAAACAATACATTCCTCACTCACAGAGTCTAGCAATAAAGTAATAACTTTAAGCAATAAAGGTATTTCTTAACTTGCTAACTGATGAACAAGCCAATGTCAACATTATCTGACACAGATATTAAAAAGTTGAGATACTGAAATCAAAATGTATGAAACAAGTCGAGGAACAACGTTGTTATGAAGTTTTGGAAGAGGCGGTTTGGATAAAATATGAACTTATTTACGAATAGATAACTATTTGTTTCAATATATTTAGGAATTCTCAAATCAGTTGATCTCATACATCAAATTAAATGTTCTAATGGAACAAAATCGATTAATCTGGATAAAAGATTGAGAGATTGTGGTCAATCTAAAAAATAATATAAGAGTAGGTATATTATTTATTCTGTTTTATTTGTATTCACATTTAAAGACAAATTACATTGTTATCTATCATACGATCATATCATTCTTGCAAGATTTCCCTTGAAGGACAAAACGCTATAATATGTCTCCGGGACATGAACTTTCAAGGCCAAAATATATATGGGATAGAAGATACATTTTCCGATTATTTACGAAAGAGAGGCCTAGGGAGATAACGGATTTGTCAATATTCGGTCGGGCTTGTGCGAAACCGGAATGACATTGGATGGGAGAAAGTCCCGCAATTATGTCGCTGCTTTATCGTTTAGAACACTTCTAAGAAATGGCTTCGTAGGATGAACATCCTGAATGTTCTTACAGATTATTCTTCTAATGCCTTTTTTAACAGACTACAAAAATAGGAGTTTCTCGATTCGACTGAACTTAGAAATTCTTTTCTAGGTGAACCGATTTTAGATGATTATTTTTTTACTTGACCTAAAGGTCTTGATCCTTGATCTAAAGGATTTAGTAAATCTTTTCTAGAGTCTGAGAAGTTATTTCTCAGTGATGTCAAATTGCAGTGTTTCAAAATACCCAATTTCGGAGAATAATTCTATCGAGAAAATGTTCACCAATCACGTTTCAGGTTTCCATTATCTATTTATTATATCTTCAAGTAAATATTGTCTTAATATAAAAGCTTTATCGATAAAAAAATAATTAGGTACTAGTCTTAGTGGCTCGAAAAAATCACAAAGCATCATAAGGAGGGTTTTGTTTAAATTAAATACTAATTGTCAATATATCTAGACATATTTATTTTCGAAATCTTAATTCTTTTTCTGTTATTATATTTAGTAGTAAGATACAAAACAATAAATCGGTGTTTGAATACAAACACTTACGTCACAATATAACATATATATACCACATACATATAGTACCTATATATTTAGGTTCTGGTTGTGATTGTGTGTGTGTGATGTGAATGATTCCAGCGCCCACAAAACAAGTCATCGAACTTAGTGTGTGGGCTGTGAAAGTGAAAGCGTTATTTTTAATTGTAATTATGTAATTTAGTTAACGAAGCCAGGTATTTTTAAAACTAAAAATCACACGAAGTTATTATTAATTTGATATTTCAAACTTGGTTCGAGTTTTTAGACCGTTTCCGAGTGGCGTGAATCGGCGCGACATTGGGGCTGCTCCCTCCCTCGTACGTCGCGGCAATTATTTACGAGGGCCAGGGTACCGCGGCTCCGCCCCCGCTGATCCCGTCCGGACCCCGACCGGCGCGACACGCGTACTTACCTACCAGATATGGAGACTATTGAAACAACCAGTTTCATTATAAATGTGTGTATTTATCTCATTTGTGTATACAGAATAGATTTTATATAAATCATGACTGCGAAGCTTTTGCTTTCATTAAGATAACGCAACCGGCTCGATATCCCGTGAAACGTTCGTCGGAAAAGTTGAAAAAAATTCCCCAAAACCTTTCTCTTTAGTAAATGTTGCATTTAATGAAGAGAATTTGCATACGGAAAGCTTATTCCTATAAATCAACATCTCAAACCTCCGGACGGACTTGTGTTACAAACTCGTATTAAAATACTAACACGAGGCGAAATAACTACTGACAGACCTTCATAAATAGAATTGCCTAATTAGGCTGAAAATGGCGGTACTCCACGGTTTGTTTATGATGATCAGTCCGAAATACATATTCAGTTTGTACTTTAGTAAACAATGTACATGGAACTTTGTTAATTACGATTGCTTAACCTCTCGTTCGTTGCGAGATATCTTTAGAATTCCTACCCAACACACAGAGCGTAGGGAGTAGCAAATAAAGCGAACACTTGTGTTTACCGTCTCCACTCGTAGCTACAACATAAACGAATGCGGGTACTACTGTGTACGAACACACAAAGCCCGGATGTTCTGCAGCTGTGCACCCAACTCCCCAAACAGCCATCCTGCCGACCGATGGCACCATACATTCGAAACAAAAAAGCCTTTACCCAAGCTTAGTGCACTACAACGACACGAACAAGAACCCGACTTATCTGAGCGTCGATTAGTCGAACAAGTTCGTTATCGGCCATTTTTCACGACCGATAAATCATTTGTCGCGCTACGTACGTTAACAGCCCTATATTTTGAAGCCACTTGATTAGCTTTCAAAGCGCTGGACAAATAAGTGGTCTCGATTTACTGGACAGTAAATAAGGCGGGTGAGGTCTTTCACATTTGCTCGCACTTTTAACCCTATGCATTAGTTAATGTTGAGCGAAATGGAGATGCGGCAGAAATGTTATTGCATCATTACTCAAATTTAAAATGGTTCCACAGTAAAAAATGTGGGCAGCCAGTTGAGGCCCTCAAATGCCAGAGCGCTATTCCGTCCTTCGTGGACGCTGAGTATTTCGTGGAAGTTGAGCAAAGCGTTCCTTCTAAGGTATTTGCAATACCGTTGAAACGAGCGAGTTTGGTGAACATTAGCGGGTTATTCATCTCGAGACTCGATACAACCGGGCCCCGAACAATAAGCAGTCCGTCCCCGCGCTGCACTCGCAATCCTCCTAATACCCGTGCAATGTATGAATATTCTCTTCAAATGCTTATTACCCTAAGAAATTAAGGATATTGTGGAAGTGGGACAGAGCAACATAAATTAAGCGGAGCCGACGTTGAATGCTAATTTACGGTGTCCTCAAACAGCAATACTTGTAACTCGTTTTAAGGTTCAGCGATGGGAAAACTTGGCCAAATAAATTAGCAATTCAACTGGATATAAAAGGTTGAATGCCACTCTATTTAAATGTTGATTGCATTAAAGGATAAAACACGTTTGAGTATTTCATTATTTAATTTTTATTTTTCTTTATTTGGATAGCTTGATTCGCTAGGTTGACCTCCCCCTGGTAGCAATTAGTTAGAACCTCAGGAAGAGGATACATCAAACAAAGTACATAATATAGAAATTATATTAATTTGTTGATTAAATATCTTTCTATGTTACTAATTTAAATATGGTTGAATGTGTTTGTTTATTGCTGAATCACGCCATATGTCTGAAAGATTTTTTATTGATGTTTCTTTTTTGCAGGGAGACTTTATTCAATTGAGAAAGAATAATGGATGAAATAAAGAAGACTATAAGTAAATAATATGTTATTAGACTCGAAAACAACAATGAAAGTAATTATGTATTTTCAGGTTCATTGTTAAAACGTCCTACAAATCCACATCACAAGAGGTGAGAAGGTGACATTGATGGATCATCGACACTAGTTTATTAAACAACCGGTCGCCGCTACTTGTCCGTCATATTTGCATATTACGTACTTGAAATATTGAAGTCGTCTCGAGTCGATCGTGACTTGAATATTTTTAAAAATCTAGTCTACAGCATTTGAGTTTTAAATTCTTAGGTCAACAACTGGTGTAGAATTCAGTCATCCAAGCAATGTTTTTTTTCCATTTGGGATTCCGAAGCGAATGGCGGGCGGGCTCGTAACGGGCGGACACGTAAATCGTAAACATCCAATACTGGAGATGGACTGCTGGACTAAATGAGGAATATTTAGAAGGCGATAAAAGACATTTGGCGAGGCGGGACGGTGCGAATGACCACTCCGAAGGACGGTACGTGGAAGGGAGACGTTGATAAATGGTCATCTGGCCACAGCGGCGGACTAACTGGAATACGTAGATATAGGTTTGCACGAACCAGTGCAAAAGAAAAAGAGTAAATTGTAATTATTATCTAATGCTGATAAACTTCTCTATACTGTAGAAACAGCTGTTAACAAATTAATAACAATTACTGTCAACAACAATAGATACAACATGTTGGATGTAAGTCAAAGCCGTGATTGTCTAATATCATTAGTAAAATAACTATCGGTAAATAGTCAGCAGTCTTATTTGTTACAGTTGTTATTGTTGGGTACAAGTAATGATCTTAACTACTTACTAGTATAATGAGATTGCCGATAAGTAAAATATGTGAGTCTTTAAGTCGCGAGTGAATAGGAATATTCTAGGTGCTCAATCATCGGTCGCTAGTTATTATAACACCTTTTTCAATATTAACTTAGTATGCAGAATTATATTGAAACCATAGACATTATTAGTAAATGTAGATATATATGTCAAAAAAATATTCTCGTTAGTATATATAAGTATTATTAGGTAGGGTGGTTTTTTGAGCGGGGCGGTGATGGCCAAGTCCGAAACCATGAGAGCTAGCGAAAAATCTGAAAATGATTAAAAAAAAATAAGACAACCGATTAATTTCGTTTCTGATAAGGACCAATCTTTCTTAACAAATGTACCTATTACTACAAAAGAAAGGAAATAGCAAATTTACACTATTTTATTTTTTTACACGGAAGAGAACTCACCTCTAACAAGATGGGGCCCTAGCTCATAAAAGCCATGTCGTCCTATGGGGTTACGTCAAGAACGAACTTTACGAAACGGTTGTGAGCTTACAAAGCCCGTATAAAGCTTATAAAACACAGGGTATACAACCAGACATTTGGATGGAATCGTATGGCAAGTAAACAACAATTTTCAGGAACACTGTTCCTTGTATGGGTGGATTAGTAAAACAAATCTGCCAAGGACAAACGCCCCTTGTTTATTCCTCAAGAGGCTCAGAATTTTAATGAATATTAAAAAGCGTAGTCGGCTAAGTTTCGGGTATCGTAGGAGCTGACTTTGATTGATAAGACTCGCATCTGAACTGCAAGAGCGTGAGTCACGCAAAGATCATGGAACACGTTATTTCCTCTCGCATTTTCTGTGCGAATTTACTTTCCATGCCTTATTTGGTTGAAGGAAACATTTCTCCTGAAACATTATTCGTGTAATAATTATACTCGTAGTAACATAACGGAGATCTACGGAATATTTCCAGGTCTAGTGTGTTTACCAGCTTCGATCACATCGTCACTTACCATCAGGTGAGATAGTGGTCAAACACAAGCCTGTAACAAATAAAAAAAAAAAAAAAACATGACGGCATTTATGATTGTTTGTATTTGAAAATGAAATAGAACGAACAAAGTATTCAATAAATACTACTAATCCTGCTTTGTATAATTAATACTATAATTGATAAATATACTATAATAAGTCCTAAAAAGTGTCCGTCCGAGTGTGCTACAGAATATAATATATTGATAATTTTATAAAGGAACATTTATCGCTTAATGCGGGGTTTGAACCCGCTTCCATAGGGTGTCATGCCCTATTGCTCTAACCGCTGAGCTACTCAAGCCCTGCCTTAGGCGACGAAAATTATCCTTTCCTTATGACGTCTTACGGGGAAGAGTGACGTCATCCACAGAAACAGTTTTTAGAAACTACTACGGCCAAATAGCAGTTAAAAGCACGAACTACATTGCAGTTAGCTATACGTTGTGTTGATAACGTCCACCCAAATCAACCTTTATAAATTTATCAATGTAGTTCTGCCTAGCAAGGGTAATGCTATACAAACAAAATCAAAAGAATATAATACTGTTGTAACACACTTATATCTAGGTTTAAGCTTAACTCGGACACAGATAGTAACATAATAAATAAAAAATTTGGATGTTTGTTACGCAATCATGCCAAACATTTGGCCAAGATATGAATTGATAAAAATTGTCTATTAGTATGCTATGTTTGGAAAGAAAATTGTGCGCCAGCCGGAAATCGAACTCGGGACCCACGGCGCAGAAGGCAGAGACTTACCCACTGCGCCAAGTGGCTCGTCAAATTGTTTTTCGCTGATTACTGCTGGTACAGTAGGAAGAAACGTTAAAAACTCCGTAGCATCAGCATAATAATTAGCGAAAACAATTGTATCGAATTGAATCGCACACATTTACATGTAACAAGAAAACTTCTTGATAGAATCGAGAATGAAGAACAGCCATTAGAGGCGGGAGGCGATATTAGTTCGACCGGAGAATTTCCGCCGACGCATCCCCCTTCCACCGTCGTCGCCTACCCGGGATTACCGACGGGATGCTAATCTCAACAATGGAAATTAACTGAAAAATAACATTCCCGCCATTCTTCGCCTCTTTCCTCTACTCTTATAATGAGAACTCGCTGAGGTCTGACATTTGAATTTTGTATACTTAGTTCAGTTGTCGTTTCTAACCCTGTACTTACGTTACTGCTGTTGGGGCTCTAAGGCTTTTCAAGGGAACGCGGGACCAGCCGTTTGGTATACTTCTTCAAACTTTCTGGTCCTTAAACATCCATATACTATGCCTTAACCCAAAATGAGAGATGACAGAGTAGCGGATACTCTTGAAATCTTTGTATATATGTGTACTTCCCAAGCGAATGTACTAACTTCAATGCAGCTTCAACATGTTTTTTTTAAATGACGTCCTCGTCAGGGATGTTTTCATCACAGAAGAGGGAACATTTTTACGTACAATTAGAATGGCTGCTAAGGAAGTTTTGTATAAAAACCGTTGTGGCCAGTTTCACACATGCAAATGAAGCTTCTTATGCATAAAAAGTTGTGCAGTACCTTCGAAATGTCAGGGCGCCATTCGTCATACTTAATATAAGTAACGCAACAAACGCCATTTTGTAACTGATGCAAAATTTAACCTTATTTTGGCGCGATACAGTTGGGATTCCATTGATGCTTTCGTATGATACCAGCCAGCACAACTTTTTCTATTTGACTGTTCGATAAAGAGAATGCACCGTTGATTACTGTGTTAGGATTTCTCAAAAACAAGTCGGGGTAATTTTAAGACATCGACATATTGTATCAAATCCAAGCACTGAACAGAACAAGACAGTCCAATCAATGTTTACTTTACGATTTCGAGAACTAAGACTAGCACAAATTATTCATAAAATTACTAAATTTATCGATATCGATAGAATTTTGGTAACCACATTTTCAGTTCCTCTTATAATCAAAACATGTAAAAAATAACAAAATTACATTCAATCTAGACTTAATGGTGATAGGATATTTTTCCTCTATCTATATGTAAGCCATTGCGACGTGTAATTAGAACTAAGACGGCATTGTGAATAAATCCGATAGTTGTTTCGTCTTCGAAGTCGATTGGGCAACTGTGAAGCGGAATTCGACTAGTTGACGTTATATGATTGTTCACTCGTATGCCTGGCTGATATACTACACCCACTCTTCCCTTCTATTTCTTTCTCTTTCTTCTGTGGTTTTCATAATTGCAATGTAGGTCTTTCTTAGAACAGTCGTTTTTAGGCATACTACCATTCAGAAAATATTCCATGCAAATATAATTACGACTGTAGCAGTCGTAAAAGTAACTAAACTTCACGACTTTCAAAATCGTTAGAATTCTACAATAAATGCTCTAAATGTTACGTTAAGATTGTAAACGGTACTCGAGAATAGCAGCTATAGAACTTTAGGCATTTTGTAAATGCGGAGTTAGTAATAACAATTATTACGCGATCGGCGTTCTTAATTTAATGTTGAATTATAAACAAGTTGTATTTAAAGCTAATTAACCAATTAAACGAACAATAAGCCTTGTCAATGGCAAAATAAGGCTGTTTTTCCTAGCTCTGGGCCGGCACTGGGGATACATCTGTCGGTAATAGACATCATGCTTGAACTGTGTCGACCGCAATCATTCTGAGTAACGAAGTCCGTTCCAGGCCGCACTCCACGGGGTAAAATATTCCCTCCACATTTCGAATTTAGCTCCAGCGGCACAGCGTTTTTTAAAGGAACTCGTATACAATTTGAAAACACGGTCGGTGGCAGGTGGATTCAATGTGACGCGAGATCTCTTCATTACTACGGTATGAATATTTTTGCATTGCAATGAGTGTAGTATTCATGGACGCACTGAAACGTGAGACGGGATTTGTGAAATACAAAAAGTGTAAGCCGGGGGAGCCGCAATACGGTAACGTTTATCTAAAGCCTATCGGGCAATGTTCCAAGATGTCATCGAGACAGGCGAGCGGGAAAGGCCACGCCAGCGCTGATCTCTAAGCCCTCGAGCCAAACCTCTCGGACACCCCTGCCAAGTGCCTTCTACATAACTTAAACCGAGAAGGGTGTAGCGTAAAATTATTCTTAAATATGCAAACACAGTCTTAGAGCAGTAAGCAGGGTAGACCGTTGGAAACTCCATCCAAGTTCGCGTTTATCGCTCGTAATAAATCATTAATAGTTGTTCCTCTGGCTAATTTGCACAGCGAGAAACGTTAAATCCTGCATTACCTTTTACGTACAACGTGGTTTATTGGTTCGCTGTAAATTTTATGAACTTGTATATAATTTGATTTGTATTAATGGCTACTGTTCGAAACAAAATATTGGACTAGTTAAGACCCCCGGGTAATAATGCCGCGGGCTATTAATCATACACCAACCGACAGCTTGCGGTGTTGGACAGCAGAGCTGATGAATCGGCTCTTAACAAATATGTACTCGGATAAAATGCTGAATGTAAGCATCTACATTACATAATAAGCATAATACATACTGAATATTACTGGAAGGTTATGCTAATAAAGTAACCATTTGTTTCAACTCGCTTGAGGGCGAGGCTACGAGTGCAAATACGATTTATCGTGTGTAACAAAACATATTATAACTATTACGTATGGTTTCTTACATTAATGTATGCCACTATAGGTAATAGTAATTATATGTTGCATAGAATATCCTAAAATAAAAAATATTTTTAAATATTCTGCTAACTTTGAATACTAAAACATTCAAGACAATTGAAACCACTAGTGAATTTTTAAGGAAAAATTCATAAAGAACACATACATTTCGGAAGATTGTCTATAGATTGTTTACAAACGGCCAGATAGACAAATCTAAGAAATACTCACTATCCTACTAATATTATAAATAAGCTATTTGTATATATTTTTTTATAATAACAAGCTCTTAGAGCTATATTGGATGTAGAGTGACGTCACTTTATTTTTCAAGTTATTTTTAGCAAGCCCTTTCATTTGATAACCATATTGAAGGTTGGACATATGACGTCACACAGCTAACCATGCATTATCGTCCAAACTAAACGTGAACACAAAGTTTCAGCTCAATCGGTTGAAGATATCTACTTAAAAATTTAGTTGGAAGTTTCCACCAGAACAAATATATTTACATACTTACATTGCAAGTTAAATAAAAGCTTGTAAAAGGCAAGCAACAACACACAAACACTTACGAAAATGATTGAATATCGAACTGGACAGATATTGATGAAATTTTGCAGGGAGTCAATTTAAATGACGAAAGGAAGACATTATTATAATGAATTAATGAAACATAATACATAAGTTTGATTCGGCGCCAAATTATGCATTGCCTTGGGTGCCATCCTAGCATTAGATATAAATGCAAATAACACATTAGCAAATATATGATAACAAGGGTCTTATTTCGCCAGTCTGTTTGTGAATTGAGTCAAAATTTTTGGAACAAAAACATTAGGGACTTTTACGCTCACTACCACGGACAAAAGCGCGGGGCTAAGCTAGTATAACTTACATACTTAGTTATAAAAGAACAAAAAAGTCTCGTTTTGCCAAACGTCGAGTAAAATCCATTGTGATTCAACCTAACAAGCAATTAAATAGACATTATTGTACTGGCACCAGAATTGCGTAAGTTTGTAAAGTTTGGAAATCTTTACGAGAATCAGTAGTGAGAAAGTAAGTTGTGATACTTTCTTTCAATGTAAATATGAGTTCAAGAAGTTAAAGGCGAAACAAATAAATAAACAAAGAGGATACACACAGTCTTCGTAAATTAATGTGTTTAAAATAATGATGAAATGTCGTCAAACTGAGCAATTTCTTAATACACATTTAAATGAGATCTACAAATATAACCAATTATAGTTCGAGTTTGGAATTAAATCGCAAATGTCACTGTGCCCTTGTTTTTATATACGACGCGACGTCTCGAAAGTTTATCGTTTCTACAAGCAATAAACCAACGAGGCAAAAAGTTCTAAACTAAACATAGAAATTTAATCTAGGACGTACCGGCTCAAGCTTCCAAAAAGCGCGCCAGTCCCTGGCTCCGGAGAAATTGAATACATTAGCTAAGGGGGGACACCCTGCCGATGCCGCCCTATCTCAACAGCCGCCCCAGTAGCACCTCGCAAATTAACAACCATTACAAAATTTTCTATAATGTCCAATGTAACTAAATTAGTATTCATTTCGTGCAAATTCATACTTTGTAATAAATAAATAAAATAAAATAAAAATTGTTTATTTCGGATAAATCCATAGAATGGTTAGTTACATTATAAATTAAATTAAATTAAATCTATGTTAGTATTACAATTATTATTATTATTATTATTTAGTCTGGCCAGTAACAATACCTATCCAATATTTTTGGATAGGACAATCAAAGCGAGACGCAAACATTTTTAGAACACTGTTGGAACTAGCACGTAGACGGTGAAACATTGAGGCGACTTTATTTCGCATGACAGCGTGAAAACCATTCACCCGCGCCTCCGCGAACATTCCAGACGCACTGCAACGCCATGGTAGTCCCAACAGTGCTCTAAAAGCATTGTTATATTGCACCCTGAGGGCATTGTAAGTACGTTGTGTATACTGAGCCCACAGGCTGCTCGAGTAGAAAGTTTGACAGTACGCTCTAAAAAGAGTTAGTTTTACTTCTTTTGAGCTTCGAGCAAACCTGCGAGCCAGCATATTGCTTCTCACTGCCAACGCCCTTCGCTCTCGCTCTATATCTAGATCGTCCCTTAGTGCTTCAGTCAACATATGCCCAAGATATTTAAACCTATCTACAACTTTTAAAACAGAGCCGTCAAGTACAATAGGAGGCACGTATGAAGGCTTCTGTTTACCTGCCTTGAAAATAAGTACCTCACTTTTACATGAATTATACTTGAGGCCATGATCAGTAGCGTAAACCTCACAAACTCTAACAAGCTTTCTCAACGCGTTGATCGAGGGAGCCAGCAGTACCATGTCATCAGCGTAACTAAAATTGTTGACACACTTTCCGTCAATGAAGCATCCGACATGTACACTGCTGAGTTCCTCGATCAACCCGTTGATGTACAGATTGAACAAGCTTGGCGACGTCAAGCCACCCTGACGTACTCCACATTCTAAAATGTACTCATCTGACAGAGTATCAGCCCACCTCACCTGATTTATCTGATGTTTGTACCAGTACCTAAACAAGGAGACACCTTCTACAGGCATGCCCGTTTCGCTCAGCTTTTTCCAAAGTATATCATAGGCTACAGAGTCAAAAGCTTTTGACAAATCGAGGAAACAGGCATACACAGGCGTTTTCCTCTGAGTATAGTACCTAACAGTATGCTTAAGGCTGAAAATTGCACTCTCGGTAGATAGTCCCGCTCTAAATCCAAATTGCGCGTCATTGAGGCGCAAGTGCGCTCCAAGGCTGCGATTAAGCATACTGTCAAGTATTTTAGCTGTTGTAGTTGCAAGTGAGATGGGTCTATAGTTACATTTGTCCGACACATTTCCAGTTTTGTTTTTAATGATTGGAATCACTACAGTTTTCATCAGTGGCTCCGGAAGGAAGGAGTGACTGAGGCACAATTTGAAAAACATAGCCAACACACGGGGTAAATGGATCCCAGCATGTTTGAAGTGTTCGACGCTGAGGCCGTCATGCCCCGGAGATTTACCTCTCTGCATATTTTTTATCACTAAAGCTAAGTCTTTTGCATTAAAGGCAATTTTATGCTCCGAACGTGACATTTCGATCTCACCGCCACTCACCTCTGCGACTGGCAAAGACCCCAATGGTGATTTAACCATGAAGTGTTCTTTAAATATGTTAGCGATGCTTTTCAAATCGCTTTCACCATCTATGCTCACAGGGGTGCCTGACCTAGGGTTTAGCTTATTAGTCTGTTTCCAAAAGCTCTTAAAATCACCCGCCGAATGATTTGATGCCAAGATATCCATCTTTATCTGTTCTTGTCTATCCTGGCACCACTTCAGCCTAGACTTGAAAAACTTTCTACTATCACACATACTATCATAAACGCCACCATTGTGTGGTTTACCCGCCATGACCCACGTTTGAAATTTTTGTCTGGCAGCCCTGTGCGCCCCAGCTACATATTTATTCCATCCGGTAACATACCCACCCTTTCTGCAACACTTAAGTCTGTGTGACATGATAGAACCGGTCTTGAGAATGTCTACCACATTACTGTACATCTTATTCAGCAAAAGTGTATGATCCTGGTTTGAGCAGAAAGAGTCAGCACAATACGTAAATTCTACAGGAAAATCTAATTTTCTTAGTTCTTCATTACAGTAGTTGTGATACTTTGAAATCTGATCAGCTCCCCTTTCACCCCAGATCACTTGGTTACTCAAGGTCCTGAAACCATTATTACATTTAGCTTTAATGACGTCAATATTGCACTCGATAAAAAGGGGTGAGTGGTCAGACCAATACACATCATGCTGAACCCATACTTTACGAACAGTATCCTGGGCTGCTTTTGTGACAATGCAGTGGTCTAACCACCTCCTGCAACCATGCGCTTCACTAGTAAAAGTGTAGGTATCAGATTCCAGACCTAATAACTCTATATCTATACAACACCACTTTTGTTCTAAACAGAAATGTAACATTTCATTGCAAAATAGCTCCTTAGGATGAGAATTAAAATCCCCTAATAAATAGACCGCTTCACAGTCTCTGTTATCTTCTATTGTAGCACAAATTGCACTAAAACATTCAGTATACAATGGTAAATTTTCCGTTGAATTAACAGGCATATACACACTGAAAACAATAAATGACTTTTCTGACATTGTTACTTTTATTGCACACATGCGCGTATTATTACAATTAATCACAGACACATATTGAAAAACACTTTTTCGCCACAGGATAGCTACACCACCGTATGGCCTTCCTACTAAAATACCTGCAGAAGTGTCCACTGCCGACGTGCCTGTGCCACCAAAATCATCATCAATAGTACTCAGCAGCTGAAGTTCTTCGGGAGTTAACCAACTCTCTTGCAACGCCAATAAATCGACAGACTTACACAGTTCTCGTACTCCCTCCATGGAACGTTTCAGAGACTTGCAGTTGAAACTGCAAAACTTACTTGAAAAAGGTGTACTATGCATAACAAAATTATTTATGTATCAACTTTGAAGTACTCGATTGCCTAGAATCGGGCTCATTATCTTTCTGTCTTAGATTTACGAAACGCCTAAAAGTGATCCCGGAAGGCCACAATTTTTCATCTAAGAAAATATCAATCTTCGACCCCGAAACAAATACTTTAAACGAGTTGTAGCCTTTCTCTTTTTTCATTTTCATTTTTATTAATGAAACCTTCTCATTTGTGCTTTGATATATATAGTCTTTGATATCAGATTCTTTCACAGCAACGTCAACATTAGACACAAACAATGGAATCTTAATTTCCGCTGCTCTAAATGTATTGCCACAGCTTATATCAGCTTTTCCCATATTCCCTATAAACTTGTTACGATGGCGTTTTCTTTGTACTTGAATCCATTTCTCGTCAGGTTTAGGTATATTCCATACGTCACCTTGCATAGCTATATCCGCGAATGATAATTTTCTCGACACCGCTCGATGCATGTTTTGTTTTGATAAGTCAGCTGTAGCAATGCCGTTAGAAACCGGAGAAAGAACTTTATTCGTCATAGGCCGCTCGCATGGAATACATACGGTGCTACTTCGTACCATCTCTTTCTCACCTTCGGACGAAATTGGAGCGTGCGAGCAAGACATACTATGCGCACTGTTTACGTCAAGCTTTATAACCTGTTGATCACCTGCGCTTATCAGCTGCGGTGTATTTACCGTTTGGTGAACATTATTATTTAGTGATACTGAACAGTTAGCAATTATGGTTTGACTATCATCTGATGATTGCATTGTAAATTCATCTCGAGGCGTGTGAATTGCCATAGGGCCACTGTCCAGTATGTACCCACCGCGTTTAGTATTTATTCTGCAACCTGTATCCATTTGTGATACACAATGACTATTCAAGAGCTTATTTTCCAGTTCTTCGACCTGTTTCACCGATGCATAAGTTTCTTTTATTTCTTGAATATCAGTTCTAAGACGCACAATATCTTTCAAAACCGTTGTTACATCAACATGATCCCACGTACAAGGGGGTAGGAGATTTAAATCTCTTGCCACAAAAATAGGCATTACGTCGGGATCTGTGTCCTTGAAGATAGCGATGATGTCTTCAAGATCTCTCTGTATCTTTCCATCTTTTCTCCTTGATATATTTCGCTTGTTTGTTTTGATTGACTCAAAGAGTAAGCACTTCGATTTTTCGACATCCTCTATCGAGAAAGCAGATGCACATATTCGCACCATACTTTCGGTGTCCATAACGTCCACTTTATTTTGGATGTACGCCAAGATCTCACATATAACTATGTTACAGTTAGCACATTTCACTGTATCCGATATAGGCTTCACTTTCGACATTTTCGTTACGGAGGTATCTCACAGACCTCGCGCACAACACGAACGGACCAAGGTCACGCGCAGACTGAATACTGTAATATAATACCGTTGCTCGGCCATGATTCTCCGAGTATCATTGGGAGGCATAATGAAGTCGTGGAAATATCATAAAAGCGGGTTATTTACGACGAGATTCTTTTTTACCTAAACGGGCGAAGCGGTAAATAAAGCTAAGGTTTAATGTTTCACGAAGCTCTAACGTTATGTTGCTCGTAACGCGATTTTCGCTCGGTTTAGTTCTTTTGTGTGCATGCACGGAGGCGGTTTTATAAAGTTTGAATGTGCCGCTCGAAATTAATATCGAACACTTAATACTTCGGATGGCAGGCGAAAGTTTCAAAGAAACTGTGCAAACGAGCTGCTCGCGCCATCCGTGATGTTCAGATAAATCTTCTCGAGTAATTTAACCGCGGTTATGACGACCTTAAACTTTTGTGAAATAAAAATTATACTGCCAAAGGAATACTTATCTTCTACAAAAACTCCAGCAACAGATTTTACTGCACGTCCTACGAGTTTTACAGCATTTTTTATATCCCGGCGGGCGTCAATTTTTTACGATATCTTCGTTGCGCTTAGGTTTCCGAGATATTTGAAGTCCGAGCGCATATTCCGTTGACCTCAAAGAATATTGGTATCGCTTTGAATGTATGATACAAGTGGATATAAAGAAAAGCGGAGAGTTACATAAATATGCTGAGAGGGATCATAAACATAAAACGTGTTACCGTTCCCTTGACGGTCCGACTCGTGTGCTGTACCAATACCATTTCGGGGAACTAACTTTCTTTTATATTGGTACTCGGAGGAATACAAACACTTCGAGAAGTTTATTTATTATGCGTGTCTACTGTCCCCGCTCATCAAGATTTCAATTCGGTGAAATCTATATCCAGAATAACAGATATATACTAAAACCAGGTTACACATTTGGCGCAGTTTTAATATATATAAACCGGAAGATAATATAAACGAACCAGAAGAGAATAGAAGTAAAAACCACAATGAATGATAAACCAAGCAGATATTCAATACTCATTCCAGGAACTCCTCTTAAATGAGTAGGAAACAAAACGATCGTAGGCAGATGTCATTAATTCCGTTAAGTGCGAGATATAAGTCGGATAGAGACTATCTAAATCGAATCGGGCCGAGTACACCGGGACTGTAGCCAAACGTAAATGATATTACGGCTCTACCTGATAGGTACCTTATGTACGCACTGGCTGAGAGCGCAGCTAGAGGAACAAATCAAATTACTGGCGAGTATCAAACCCGCCAGCTCCCATCTTCGCATCTTACTTTAAAACTCAGACTGATTACACAAGCTCGCAAGCTCCTAAAGATTTATAGGTGAAGTACATTTACTCTCTTGTGTTGATGCCCTTATGTACGTGTGGATGTGGTTTTTGAAGAAAATGAGATGGAAAGTAAGGAGGTAATATTTCTCTTCTAAATGAGACAATGATTGTCATTTACATTGTGAAATGCGCGTTATTTCAGAGCTGGAGGATTTCACGTTAGTCCTCAGATGTTTTCAGTTAAAAGTGAAGTTAGATATTGAGTTCAAAAGATTTAATGACAAAAAAGAAAACATTAGTTGTACTTAGGGCGTGCAGGATCAGTTACGATATATAGATCTCTATATTAACGAAGCGGCAATATGGTACTGCGATAAAATGTTTAGGTCCCGAGGGGCAAAACATCTACTAATTTATGTGTTATAGGTGTATAATCAGGTGTTAAGTCTTTGTCTATCAGGTTTCGGAGTGGTATACGTCGTAATTACAGAGGACTGACCGTGCATGACGACAAGGGGACGGACGGTACAACGGTCTCCATAAACCGGGATCCCGCGGGCGCCGTAAATACGTGCTTATGCTTACGAGAGGGGACAATCGTATATTATCGACAATGGTGTCAATATTCTAGCAGATATATCATCGGCATCGGTTGTAATCCAATGGGGTTGGTTTTATTGATTATTGGTTTGCTACGGGCCATTTATTTGCCAAGCTGGAAATCAAGCTGGGCACATTTTTACCCGAGTAAAGTGACTCAAAAAGGAGAGTTATTGTTGTCCCACAAAATCCACATAAATAAACCGATAGACAAAAAAAAGTCAAAAACCATCGCCATGGCTATCGAATGAGAGACTTCAAAATACCATTTTGCAAATAAATATAACATATAGTAATAAAGTTTAACGTAGAACATGTTATTTTTGTCTTAATCAAGTTATCGGATTTAAGTTTTTGAACTTTCGCCTTGTTAAATCAGGTCTGTTATCAAGATGGAATTATTAGTGTGAGAATGTTTTACAGCTCCGTTGTGGATACCTAATCGTTGTTAGTCAGGTAATCCGAGTACAGAGCGTTATTCTACTGAAATACAAATCGGCCATAAATAAATCTATCTGATGAAATCTGTAGAAAACTGACAGGCTTTTCGCCTTATTAATCAAGACCTAGCTGAAAATGGTTTTGTTAAAGACTGCCAAGGCTAAATTAATGCAATTAATTAATAACCATCTATCTAAGTAACATTTACAGATGCCGAAAACAGTTTCATCTAATTATTGTTATTGTTGATACACTGAACAGCTTATTAAGCTGATACGTGTATATAACTTTTGTGCACTTTTTTTTAAATGTTTGTCCAATCTTTTTTTAAAAGAGTTTATTGAGAGAGCACTTATCACTGTCTCTGGCAGCATATTCCACACTCTAGTTATGCGGTTCGGCAGGAAGTGTTTTCGGGGATTGCTTGCACTTGCATGTTTGATCAGTTTCCTGGAATGCCCTCACAGTACCTTGCTTGTATCCAACTGAAAGAGTTTACTGGAGAGGTCTATGTTATAATGCTCGGTTAAAATTTTATATGTCTCTATTAGGTCACCCTTTGTCTGCGCTGTTCCAAGGTTTTAAAAACCAAGTTGTTGGAGTCTATATTCATAGGGGTGATTTTTAGACCTGGGATCATTTTAGCAGCTCTTCGCTGTACTCTCTCCAGTAAATCAATGTCCTTTTTGAAGTAGGGATTCCATATACATTTATTTATTTATAATTAAATTCAGCATAATTCTGTTTTATGTTAACTAACGTAAAGTGTTCAACCTAAACTAACATCCAATACAAAATCACACCCTGGATCGGAAGCCCAAAATTCATTTTAAATGTGTTCCCGCCGATAGTCATACCCGATACCCGCTGCTTAGGAAGCAGACGTCTTCTTACGACGTCTTACGTCTTCGTATTCTGACGACCAACTTCGTCAGAATTGCCTTCTAAACATCCTTTATAATATTGTTACATTATTAAAGAAAGACTGTGCTTCGTATATTATATAAGAAAACTGCAACATCTATAATCATTCAGCAGGACTGGTCATTCTATTTCCGCCAGGAGCAATATTCTCCTGTCCCAAAGCATGTCACTAATTGTATTTCTGATTTTGGATCATGTAACGCAGTCTATAATTAAACTTTGTGACACCAGGAAAACTAAAATTATTTAAATCCTTTGGACAGGAAAATTCTGCTTCTGAAACCGAATATCTTGTCGAATTATTATATGTAACTACATACGAATATTTAACAGTCATACAAACATGCGTTGACTTTGACGTGAAAGCACACAAAAAGTATACAGAGTGCTGAAACTTTTGTTCTCTCTGTACACTTTGTGTTTTTGACGTAGGTAAAATATTTTTTTGAAGATTGTTATAAATCCGGTTATTTTGGCTTCCCACTCTTATATCTATAATGGATTTATTAAAATCAATTATTATTATTATTAATTCTATTGAGTAAAAGGAAGCTCTCGATAACTTGACGTAAAACACAGCCCTGTTCGTGTTTTATGTATCCGCATACTTGTACGTTTTGCTTTGTTAAACTTCTCAAATATTCCGTCATGTTCATTTATCCGTCAGTATCAATACGCGGCTATTATTATGCTGATATTCAATATTACATTACGATGTTACAAGTTATAATAGCAAAACATATATTATATTTCATTATAGACCATTTCAAAGATTTATTATTTTAATATCTATAAAATTATAAGTCATTGTTCCATTCGGCATAGTCATTTAACTAACGGTTTCTAGAAACATCAAGGTAATATATTACCTATACGAAATTTTCATTATGCCACGATATTTCTATGCCAGCAAATCTAAATTTTGTTTTTGTTTGAGTATGGCAGTTATATTAAAAAGGCTTAAGTATTGAAATTATTATTAACCTTTTATACATTTTTAACAGACTCCTAAAATAAGGTGATGAGGTATCTCTGATATTTTCTTTTAAACTGATTTTTAGAGTACAAGCATGTCCAATTTTATTTCGACTGTAAATGCCGTTAACAAATTGATAAATGGTGACAGATACAGTCCGTCGTGACTTCCGGATTACTTATCCTGTACTTCCAGTCTGATTAATATATGTACCTAAAAATATTAAAAGAAAACAAATGTTCAAATAACCGTCTCTGCTGTTTCTGATATATATCTTGAATTTTAATTATTTTGCAATACATTTTTGTGTTGGAAATGCCGATTATCGTTATAGTTTTATTTATTTTAGATGACCAAAACAGCGATTGACTGCCGATGAAATACAGTGCAGTCCAATGACTTTGCAACCACTTGAATGATTTGCGAGCCAACAAAATTGATTTCATTTCCAAACTTCTTAACGGGGGGTATAGTACAGTGAGTTTTTTGTTTGGAAACAATATCGTCGATAGTTTCTATATAATCGTTGCTGCATTAATTTATCATTATAATAGTAAATCGATTAAAACATTGCATTAGTAGACAACTAATACCTTTTTACTGTAGTGTCCCTAATTAGATTAATACAATCTAACCAGGGACAACAGTGCCCGTGATCAGATCATTGTAACAAACTGATCTGGCAACGGATACCTAACGGTATTTTTAATGTTTCGGAATGCATATTGTATATGAAGTGACATTTGATTTGGCCCTCAATCATACGGCTGACTGTTGTATGACTCACATTTCTCCGAGTACCTTTCTCTTAAGGTACATCGGCATGTGACGTCAATTATCATACAAGGTCTCGCCAGGTGGTCGTGTCGCCGAACCTAGAGTCAATGAATTTTGGGAATTATATTAGACTGTGCTAATATAATATTTAATCAAAGTTGCTAACTACGTGGTTATGATCTGTTTGACCAGGCAAAACAGATTACATGCCGTTTGTGTATAAGGTCACGTATTGTAAAAGACGCGTTTAACAGCCATTATGTTGTTAAATTCTGCTATTAAGAATGTGCTGAAACACTTTCTAACTATAGTCACGTTCGATAGCTTATGTTAAGATTTTAAACTCTACCAGTTACGCAACTTCATACGGGTCGGTACAAATATCAAACGAATTTCCAATGTCTAGATCAACTAGAATATAGCTGATGTAACGACAATCATTGACAAAAATCCTAATTGCTCATAAATGATTTGCTTTAAAAATATGCTCAACATTATTTCTTAATACTTATACAATATTTAGGTGAAATATACATATAAGAATACTATTTAATGTAGGATATATTTGCGGAGTAATTGATTTTTAGGAACGAGAAGAGCAGTTTTTATTTTATCATCGAGCCGAATAAATGCATTCGTATTTTGGACTCAATAACATAGTCACATACATCCTCGAGTATCATTTGCTTGAATTACCATACAATTAGTGTAGTAGAAATGTATTACTATACGGTTGAAAACTTCTAACTTCTTGAAAACAGTGAGTAATAATTGAGTAGGATTGCAGTAAGCCACTCGCCGGATTCCGAACCTTACTGGCAAAGAACTAATATGGCAAAACTATCGCTAGCATCACATGTACGATGAATTCCCCATAACAGCAATTAATCCTGCTTACGCTATATTGTAGCCCCCTAATAAATATGTGATTGCGTGGGATTATATTATTATTACGCGGTCGATTTATCAGAGCTAGGAAGTTGGCAACGCAGCAAACGCGTTGGTCGTATATAGTGGACTAATAAAGACATATTCGTAGCGCTACCCGTAAATATTGTCAACTATATCGCAAACTCGACAGTGGTCTGGCTGAAATATGCCACGTATTTTGTAGCTATTCATGGTCATGCGTATACTTTCAGGCTTCGTCTTAGCTTGAATAACCATAACGCTAGGATTGAGAAGTCTTTCAGATTCAGAAGAAGTAATATATACCGTCCAAGAGTAGTAGATATCGTTGCAAGCAATGCTTTAAAAAAACCGACTTCACCGCTTTATCTTTGGAACCTTGATCAGTTTTAAAGTATTAAACACGCATTATTAAAGATAACTCAAAAACTAGTGATCAGATCTTGATCAAATTTAAATGGGACTAATGGGAAAGCAACTGCTTTCAAACAAAAAAATTCAAAATCGGTTCACGTGGAAAGAAGTTATGAGGTAAACAAATAAATAAAAAATACAGCCGAATTGAGTCCCTCCTTTTTTGTGAAGTCCGTAGAAAAACAGGGTGTGTCGTAGAGACACACAACAGATGTGAAAGTTTTGTACTAGGCACATGGAAACATTTTAATTATTCATCAAAGTGTTTTCAACCCACCACTTATCGACACACAATAAGGTTGCGGATAAGAATTTCAAAGCTCTCCCATAGAAAGTTTCAATTCAAAAACAGGTATAATTCTTGGGATGTACGTAAATCTGCCTCATGGAGGGCAGTTTTCAAGGCCGATGCCCTAATTCTGAACATCCATAAACTAGTCTACGTCAAAACCTTTAGAACGCATCGCGTGACAGACGCGACCTATTGACTTTCAATCAATTTCTGGTTCGCCCACGTCACTGTAACTTGTAAGGATTGCCTCATATGGCTAACTTACTCTAAATCAGATCCACAAGTTATACATTGAAATGTTATGGATAATGAAATTCAGGAATTCAAGAGCAATGTTTGTGTGTGAAAACTCTATCACGATGTTCATATTTTATGATAGATTAGCGTTTAGGTTTGAGAGGCCACTGTCTCACCTGGAAAGTGATGATGTGGTCGAGGGAGAATGGTAAACACGCAATAATGATCGGATTTCAAGGACAGCTGCCGAAACATAATTTTCCATGATCTTGGCGACACATTTTTCTACTTCAGCAGTGGTAAGAAAGTATTTCGGTACAGGGGAGCTAGCCAAGTGAGATTGAAAACAACACACTCATATTATAAATTCGAAAGTTTGTAAGTAGTTTTCTCTTTATGCTGTAACGGCTGAACGGATTTGGATAAAATTTTATATATATATATATATATATATATATATATATATATATATATAGCTTATTTATACCAATGATTAACACATAAGCTACTTTTCAGTAAAAAGCCGCGGGTAACATGTTGCAATAAGGATGTTGCGAATTGTGTTTCTTATAATCTCATCCAATATCACAATACAATGGTTGCATGGCTTGGCTATGATCATCTTGAAATAGAACGATGATTTCACAGTACTATATACCCCTGTAGACTCAAGTGCATACAGACCACTCGAACTGGATGAGATCTTGGAAGTATTACAACTAGTTGGTCGTATTCAATCAATATAGTTTAGGGACGCCATTGCGGTTAGTACTTGGATAATCTCGGTTACGGCTAAAGGGATTTTCAACTGAAAGTTACGGTGCTACGGAGAGCACATTAGCCGCTTATGCCATTTCTTGTCGTGAGACAACATTGGCTATGCCATGACCGCTGTCTTCAGGCGACCTAAACATTCCATACAACCGGATTGTTTACTTCTAAACACACGAAACAAGCAAAGAAAGAAAAAGGAAAAAGTAGTAACCCAAATTCTACTTATTTATTTTGGTATGCATTTATTGCTCAAAAGTATCCGTACCCATTATATAAAATGAATGTTTAGAATATTATTTTTCATACTTAACCAGTATTGTATATTTAATAATAAATATTATCGTCACTTAACATCAGTTGATTTAGTTGGTTTGCCTATCATATACGCGTATTAAAAAAAAGTGCCTGGAATTGTCTCTGCTAGGATTTAAGTTAAAGCCTAGTAATGTTAACTATATTCTTATTTCAATTAATGGTAAGATGTTCTTTAGACCAAATCTAGAGATACCGCATCGAGCACACCGCGAGGCGTGACGCGTCTACCGAGGTTAAATCGGGCCAAGCGCGCCCACGCAAAAGCGCTAATTAGGAAGCGCGCGCAAGGGCGCTGCACTTCTGCGCCTGCACAGCCGCGGACAAAGACTCGCAGATACAACAATCCGAAACAAAAGAAACGGCTCGCGTTACAAAAGAAATAGCCACGGCAAAAACAATAGCAACTCGCCGGCGAGTTCTCTCTTTGACAAAAGGGTGAACGAAATAATGTTTTGTTGAGAATTGCGACGCGTCCGGAGGAGTGCCAAGGATTACTGCACAATGTACTCTATGACGCGCAAAAGGAATTTACGAAAATATAGAACGTTTCCGCGGAATTAAATCCAACAGAGAACTCTTTGTTTAGGATGTAAATGACGAATCAAATTCGAAAAAGCCCTTGTCTCAAATACGGAAACTTGGAACGTGCCAATCAAGGCATTCACATCATTTCTTTATTTACTCATACATGAGTAAATTTTCCTTCTTTGTCTCACGGGTGGCCGATTTTTCACAAAAACGATGTGACAGTGGAAATGATTACGTTCCTTTAAATTGTCATTTCATTCAGCTGTCGTGTCGTATCGGTTGGCACGAATGTCTTCTGTCTTGCCACTTTCTTTTATTCATTGTTGGAGAACGCTCACGCAAAAAATGTTGTTTGTACGCGAGAGACAAATTATTGCCAATACGTGGCAAAACAAATGTGTGTGATTGAATTTCCAAGGCTATAAAATAGTTTAATGAAGTTGTAGTTTGACATGTTAAGTCACCACTGTTAATTTATTATAACAAATAAAAATATGCTTAAGTTATTAAAGTTGCCTATGTGTTAATCCTAGGCATAAGCTTTATCAATTTTAAATTTTACATTATATCCAAATCCGTTCAGCTTTTGGGCCGTGAAGACAACAAATATACTTACACATCTACACAGTTTCACATTTATAATATTGTGATTTTATAATAGCTCACACAGTGCTACAATTCCTCAGTAAACAAAGGTTGTTCTCGTTTTGCGTCGCGTTGTATTTTCCGCTTTTTCCATTTCCCCCGATTTCCACATCGCACAAATATCGGATTGCAGTGCCAGCGTCGATTTAGCGGATCCGCATCCGTGCAAAAAGGGGCGATATGAAATACTAGGATGTCTGCCTTCGGAGACGCCAGAGGCTATTACGGGATTCAGTGACAGTTGGAATTGGAAAGATCTTGATGAACGTGGCGCTTACGCTTTGGTTCTAATCCCATACAAAGAGTAGTTGGTATAATGCTAGTAAAAAGAAAATACAAATTGTCTTTTGTGATGATTTTCACAGTATAAGTACAGGGCTTGGAGATTTAACATCTAATAACTCAGAATGACGAATGCAGTTAGGGTGACCTAAGTTCAAAACTCTGCAACAACTGTAATGGGCAACGTGACGCTTATCATCAGGCGAACGACTTGCTTGTTTCGTAATTCAAATACCATAAAAAAATACAGAATTGAACATTTTACGAAAATGTGGCCACAATGTTTTTCACACATCACATTGTATGTGCAAGGAGTAACTATCTACATCGACTCCGGTTTTGATATATTTCGTAGGGGAACGTGTATGACCCCGAAATACACAGGCAATGATAACTACTGGTCCAGCGCTATCTTTTATCGCCTGTATGCATGCCTAGTATGGGGCCGTTCTGACCACGCGAAACTGGTGGATACAGCCTTAAATGAAACTTGGCGGATCATTACTGGTTGCCTAAAACTGACACCGGTCAAGATGCTACATTCCCTAGTCAGTATAGCTCCGCTAGAAATGCAAGGCAAGCTCCATAGAACGGACCCAAATAGAAATTACGTACGACATCCGTGGTTCAACCACATTCCAGTAGAGGCAACGGCTAAAAAGGCTAAAAAGCTTTTTTAAATGCGTCAGTCCTTTGACAGATGAAATCCCACAATCAAGACGTAACCTCTGGCGAAACAGAACACTCCCTAATCTTTACGTCCCACATTCAGAGAATCTTCCACCTGACCATCAAGATTCCTGGCTGACCTGGTAGTCTTTAGACTCCGTACTCAGGTCGACCGGTGTAAGTATAACATAGTCAAGTGGGGATTCTCAGAAGATAACAACATAGCCTGTCTGTGCGCAGCAGATCAAACTATGGCACATCTTATTACACCCCTGCGTGCCCTGTTACCTGCTCGTAACAAGAGCTCATTGACGCTGCACCAAATGCAGTTCGGGTAGCTGAGTTCTGGGCCTCAGCTATTTAACGGTTTGCCATCGACACGTTAAGAAGAAGACGATTCGTTATAAACTGTGCGTTATTTTATAACCCCTCAAGTTTAGAGCCGTCACACGTATATAGGGAGACGACTTAAAAGAACAAAACCGTTTGAACTTGTTTAGTGTAAGTGTATTAGTGTAATGTAGTGTTTTATAAGTGCTACTAAAAAAGTATTTCTATCGTGACCTATAATAGTGAAAAAAAAAAAGTTTAGAGCCAATTAGAGGAATAAAGTTTTTGATATTCAATAAAGTCGGGGGCACTCGGTGAGAAGCCTAGATATCATAAATGACGTAAACACGGTGAGACCAGTTTGCCTTCAAAATTAACTAATAATTAAGTCGTAATGTAGAAAAGTCACAGAGTTATTATGAAAGTTATTGAATACTAAGAACTGTCAAAGCAAGGTTCTCTTGATTTATTAGATGGGATCTTTCCTATTTACTTTGTCCAACTTTGCCAATAGTTTTCGACCATATATTATTACTAACCTCGCCCCGTGGCCACGCCCGTGTAATTTATTTTAAAAAGTCTATGTGATAAATTGATAATCCTGGGTATACGTTGTATCTACATCCTAAATTTCGGCCAAATCCGTTTATCCGTTATAGCGAGAAAACAAACAAACTTAGACAAAAACTTTCGCATTTATAAAGTCGTGTGAGAAATAAATAAAAATATTTACTAAGTCTACAACAGATTTCAGAATACAAAAGTACCAATGAGAAATTAGTGCTTTGTTCAGTTTCAATCATTTTATTATGATTTCTTTTGTTGAAAAAGTAATAGCGCAAATATTATGCGCTGACATTATTTACATGGAGGATAACTACATTGAGAAATTTATTTCAACAAACGTAAATTACCATACCTAGTCTGTCATTCTCAGAATTTAGGATAAAACACTTAATCACATTTGTTATTCTACAGCGAATTAAGAAAACAAAACGTTTTGTTATATAACTTAGTTGAAATTGTTTTGACTTTTTAAAGGGTTTGCGCACGTTTAACACTTTCACGTTTTTGTTCCAATATTTCTCTATTGTCCGCAGTTCGTAATCGAAAACTTTATGGACTCACTTACTAAGAAACCTGATAACAAACTTTTGTGTTTACATATTTTCCTTCGGAGTTTCGATTATACATTCGCATTTTCATGCTCTTTGATGTCATTGTACTAGTGGAAATGGCCTTGGGAAACCCTTGAACTGAACTTGGCACATGAGCGCATTTATTTTAAGTGCCGATGGAAATACAGTGTTTATTAAGTTTAAATAAAACGACGTTTCTTGACGGAAATAGTAATTATAACCATGTTTGTTTGTTTTAATAAGTAATATTAAATGTGTATTGACATTCTTAAATTGAATTACGATATTTGAGTACAAGCGATGTTATCTACTTCGATAAAATCAAAATAAAATTTCTAAATAATGTCTCCATACTTATATCATCGCGATTAATAATGATATACATTTTAATAAAAATAATTCATATACGGTTATTCACTACAAACCAAATCCCGTAAGGACTTAGCTGCCTGAATTTTGCAAATATGTTATCTCCGTGACTGTACTTTGCGAAGAATTTATGATAAACTTATGTCCAGATGACGACATCAAAAAGTGATTTATGTTCACTATCTAGACGCTTAGAAATCTAAGTATAGCCGGTTGACGAAATAACAAATGTTATAAATTTCTAGTTTCACTAAATGGACACATGTGTCCAGGTGTTTTTATTTATTTTTATTCAAGATAGGCAATCGTTTAAGAACTGATGGTAAGCGAAGATGCGATCGAAGATAGAGCACGTTTGATTAGATGTTATTAGTCGATAGTAAGCCATTTTATATCTATGTAGATAGCGTGCATTTCGTGTACATTTGTACAGCTTCATTCAAAACTCAAAATGTAAACAGTAAAAATTTCGCCTCTAGCTTCCACAAAAAAAGTCCGGAAAAGTTCTAGTGTTTTCCTTTGGCTTTCGATAGTTCCGGCTTCCAGCGAGAAATAAGCGACGAGTGCCATTCGAATTTCAATAAAACTTGAAGGGGAATAAATCATGGACAGGGGTTGGGGCAGAGAGCGATCGGGCCGACGAGATATTGTGCTCTACAGCTGACGCTTCACCACAATCGATAATTATACCGCTACAATGAAAAAGAATCCTTAATTCAAAGCCATTAAAGTCAGCAAAGTTTGCCAACATTCATGTTCATAATTGATCGAGATATTTTATATTTATATCAACTCGTAATGATAATCATGTAGTAAATTGCCATGTCTTAGAGAACGTTACTGATCACAGCAGATTCGAAACATCTGCCATTAACAAAAAGCCCATTAAAAGCAATTGAAACATCTATTAATGCGATTACTGCTCATCGCTCAATACGATTTTGTAACATTAAGAGCAGGCTGCGGCTCGATCCAAGCACGACTGTTATCACAGTTGGTTATAGAGCGTATGCCGTAGCACATAGGGGCGGGTTTAGCTATCTAAAGACACAGGGGAAAGCGAAGTAAAATTCTTCAAGGTTTTTCGTAAAATTCTCTAAGAAATATATCAAAACTTTGACTAAGTAACGCATAATAAACTATATTTTCTATGTAGTATAGACAAGAAGTCGAAAAATAATATATTAAACTTATATCTTGATAAGGTAAGTGATCGACTTTAGGGAGCCTGATCTTAACACTCAAATAAACACGTACGAAATGTTTTTGCGCGGGGAATAAGGCAAGTTGATATAAATAATATCACAATAATAACACTCAATGAAAGGAAAAGAAAATGGGTATTGAGCTAAATATAATAATGGAAAGTATTTGCGACACGCGGACACTGAGCGCAAGGTACTCGTACATTAAGCCGTAAAGATCTCGGCGAGACATAAAAATCACAATAGGGCGATCTATATAAAGTTTCAGTAATAAAACTGTCGGTTATTCCCGAGGATATTTAATATATATGTGGAGTTTGAGATGGCTACAGTAATTGCGGTCACGTTGGCGGAACGGCGGCGGCGAAGGGGGCCAGAACCTTGGCTAGATCGAGATCGACCATCGCTGCAATATGATTTGACACCGTGAAATTGAAGATCTACTACGCCATGAAAATTTATATTTCGCGAACTTTGAAATTGGTTACTGGTTTAATTTTACGCACCGGTATATCTCTAATACAAAATATTATACAGTCTTCATATTTCAAATTCAAAGAAATATTCACAAATAGAAAAGTAAAAACAATAAAAAAAAACTTTCTTAATCAGTTGCATTTATGAATAAAACAACTTTACTGTCTCCAACCGCGCGCTTGCTTCGAATCTCACAGGACCACTTTTCATTGTGGAAGTGTTGACTTGTCTGATTGTAATAATTATGTCTACCTACTTATTGTGTCTGTATGAAGCATAAAATATTTTTTACTCTATTATCTTATTTGCAATTAGTTTTTATTTTACCTAGCGTTACATCCTTCCTACTTAATATTATAAATCCTAAAGTCTGTGTGTAAATGTGTAAGTATGTTTTGTTCCCTCTTCACGCTTTAACGGCTGAACGGATTTGGATGTAATTTGGAATGTACATAGATTATATCTAGGATAAACACATAGGTTACTTTTTAACTTGATAATAGCGGGCGAAGCCGCGGGGCTCGGCTAGTATATAATATGTGAATACTTTAATGTTTGAGAACCCTATTATCTGGTCAAATCAATTAGGTTAAATTAATATAAACGTAATATGAAGAATTAATTTAATCAATAAATAAATTTTCAATTTAAATTTCAATGTGTGCAGCACACGTGATAGTTAGGTGATGAAGTAGCTATAAAAGAAACAAAATCGTTATGTATCCAAGGTTTCCATTTCTCAAACACCCTTGACACGCTTGCAATATCAACACAGGAGACGATAAAGACATGAAAAATTACATAAAACATAAGGGCATGAAGGTAGCGATATTCGCAATAAATAAAAGTGTCGTTGAAACTTTCAATTCGCCACGATATATCTTTGCGAGAGATAGAAATGGAACGGAGATAAAGTATCAAGTGAGCAGCTAAAGCGTTGACAGCTCAACGCGAGAAACTCAATAACGCTGCAGTGGAGATAAAATATAAAGAAAACATTGAATGCAGCCTTCCGCCAGCACAGTTCCCTCGGTTCTAAGTTCTAAGTAGAAACGCACTCTTAGGACTCACGTGTGGGGTCAACGTGCTCGGTTCACCGTTAAAACTTCCTAGGCGTCCACACTTACCGAACGATTTATTTGACAATGCTATCTGATTGATAAAAGGATACATTTCTTGGAAGAAGTCGAGGCTGGGCGGCTGTAGGATGTCGAGTGCTGATAGAACCTGTAACAATACAAACGAACATTCGAATATGTGATAGGATATGTTGTTTAAACTGCTGCGTAATCTACTAAAATAATGGCCAATGGCAGCGCAACATTCTCGTTTCTATACAAATCCCTGTTTGTACGGGAGGACAAATGCGCAAACCGCAAACGATACACGTTGATCGATAAAACACAGTGAAAATTAATAAATTATGAAGAGAACGCAAGCCGCATTATAATTATTTCGTGATAATGTCCAATCCAAACCAGATTATCATAATAAAGAGGTTCGAGGCGGGTAAATTTATAGGGTACGAACCAAATCGAATTATAGCTGATAAAATTGAAAATTTACCTACAATCGTTATTTGAGGCGTAATTTCAGTGACAGGTGTAAATTAAGAGACCTTAATTAACATTCATAAAGTTGAACACGACTGTAGGAGGCCTTCTAATTACGTAGGTAAAACAAACGTGAAGATAAGGCACTCCACTTCTAACTTAATGGGCGTGGGAAAGGATTTGGACTCAAGAACCAAGGCTTTAAATCAGCAAAATTTTGAGGAATTTTGAATTCCAAATCAGACTGTATTTATGATAATTTTTATATTACTCGTAGAAGCTGAATAATAACAGTTTATTTTCGTAACTAGTTGTAGAGTTAGAGAAACATCGGAATTTCGAAGTTAATTATCGAGTCGTTGGAATAATGTTCACGACTTTGCCGGTCCAAAGTATTTTAGGGTTCGGCAAGGTACTGTACTTTCGGCCTTACTCGAGGTGTGACCGGCCCGTGGGTTTGGTTGATGACTTGCCGTTAGCCTGACAAACCGACATAATCAACATTGCCAATCTAAGTATTGAGGTTAGTATGTAAACAACTAACGGTAATTTCACGTCCTTGGCCTCAAAGTTGTTATCGTATTCTTTCGTGAGAACGTAACAAATACGCCATCATTAACTTGAAATTCATGAAAAGAGGAAATTCCTTGTTACAGAATGTTAATAAAGAAGGGGTAATGCCACTGTTAAGGTAATTTCAGAACGTGTTCCTTACAGTAAAAAATTGAAGCATACATAATGGTTAAAAACATATAAAGCAAAAAATTAATAAGCAAATTTGATTTTAGAATTAACTGACAGTATTCATAGCACAACTAAAAACCACGGCATAATACTCACTTACGCTGATGTAAGTAAAAGAAATAAAATGCAAATCGATCAATATTCGTCTAGTATCGTTATAGAAAAAATAACTCTATAATATTTTATACAACATTTAAATTGTACCTCATTTACATGCGAGTTTTAATTTTAGGAAACATACTACACACAATACAATCTACTTTACTTCAGATAGGTGTTGTTTAAGTTCACAATTCAAATACGCTGCTCCGCATGAATGAATGGGATATCGTTAATGAAATAAATAATAAGCTTAAAAAGGTTTAAATCATCAAGTAATAACAACAATTTGTAGATAAAAAGAACATACCTAAGTAGCTGGCGTGGTAGCCAGATGTAGTGACAAAAATTGAGAAAGGGATGCCAGGATGGTTGACATGTAGAAAGGATAGACGAAAATAGATTGACGAAGCATATTTATAAGGCGAGTGTGAATAGGCAAGTTGGTAAGAGTCGATCTAGGCGAACGTATCACGACCAGGTCGAAAACGTTTTAAAAAAAGGCCAGGTCAAAAGTACCCGTAACCAACGAGCATGTATGAAAAGACTCGTGAATGTAGGAGAAGCTAAAGATGTGTGTCAGGATCGTAGCAGGTGGAGAGAGGCGTGACTTGTATGTATGTAACTAAGTAGCCAGAACATGTGATTTAACACATCTAAAAGAACTTGGTTAGGGACGAAACGAATGAACGCTATCAATGCATGATTATATAAGAAACAGCAGTTTGCTTGCTTGCTTGCTTGTCGTATAGACTTGTGGACAGTCCTAGCGTCAGGATTTTTTTGAAACAGCAGCTATACAAGGAGATACATACACAAATAGGTTTCAGTTGTCAATAGATCTCCATTTCAAAATACTAATAAGAAGATACTTTTATATATGGGAGCTGAGTCACCCACGTCCGTAGGAGGATACCCCTTAAGTCTGACTCCCTACACGTGGTCCCCGGGTGGTGCTAATCAGGTGACATTTGAGAGGTGGTAGAGCATTTTGTGAGTTGCTCGCCTGGCTTGCTACCAAAGTAGCTTACCACCATCAAGCTGAAAGTCTGCCGCCAAGCCAAATACGGTGTTCCGGCAGTTATCCTTGAGAGCCTGCGTATTCCAGGTCTAGTGTGTTTACCAGCTTCGATCACATCGTCACTTGCCATCAGGTGAGATAGTGGTCAAACACTAGCCTGTCACAAATAAAAAAAAAAAATATGTTTTATTTACTTACGTTTTCGTGTTTGAAGAAGCAAAGCATCTTGAGTTCGCGGAAGACTCGTTTGGAAGAGACGAGGGATTGGAAAACGTTTGGCAGTTTTTTGAGGGCGACGCGCCGGCCATCGCGGGGATCCGTGACTGCCCTGTGGACAAACAACAAGAAATTTAATTCTAGTAACATAGCAAAACATATATTTAACGTTATGTGATCTAAGGTTGGGTTTTTAACCTGTGATTAATTCACAGATGGACATTTAGACACACTCAAATCTGTAAATGATGAAGTGAAGTTTCATATCGTAATTTACTACTAATCATTATTAATTGAAGAACTAATAATGATTGCAATATAATTTGGTATAATAAATATTGTCAGCCTTTGGTAGATATAGTCTCATTTATATCTACGCTTAATATTTTAATCTTAGTGGTACAGTTTTTAACATTGTATAATTTTGCATCATATTAGAAATAGTTGTAAGATATTGGACCAAGTTGGATAATAACAACAGCAGCAGTAATCTGACTGCGTCCAAAAACATCATACATTAATTATTTTTGATAGTTCATACAAATTATTCCCATGGATATGTCCACTATGTGGTTGATGATGGCACTACAATGACGCAATACCAGGGCAGCGTTTCAGGCAGTTGATGCTACAAAAGAATACGCTAGTGTTGATGAGATAGTAGGTAACTTTACCCAAGGCAAAAAATATAATGTAAATTAAAATTGGCTAAATGTGCGAAACACTCCGAGTAAAGTCGATTTATAACAGACTTAAAAAGGTAGATAATATTAATTCGTAGTGAATGATGCTTCTATATATTCAATGCATTGAATATTCAAGTTTTTCTCAAAGTTTGAACATGGTCAGATAAAGATTAAAGATATATAGTTGTAATTGAAGATATGTTTTATTAAAGATATAATTATTGTAGTAAATTATAGAAAATGATGGTGACGTTAATTTAGCACACATATAGCATAAAACCAGGACCATTCAATTCATATCACTTTTTAATTCAATCCTCAACAGCATTATGATCGCGACACATTATTGTTCACTGTGAATTCATTGCCCTCTCGATGCATTCTATATGTAAATGCATTCAGCACCGACCAAAAAAATGTACGAAAAAGCTTGTTCGACAAACAAAAAATACAATTCTAAATGGAATAGGGCTTTGTAGGTCTCGGGCCGGAGGTTCCCTCGCGTTAAAGGGACCGTTAGACAGCCCTTGTGATTATTATCGGGCGGAGCGCGTCTGCGATAATATGCCATGCAGATAGTGTTGCTAGGTATTCCGTTTTGTTTGCGTTGTATGTCCGGGAACAAAAGTATTATTCGTCGAAGGGTTTCTCTGCTTCAGCGAATTTGCGAAGGTATGTGTTGTAGGCTGCTTATCTTCTATCGCGACTTCAAAAAAAGGAAGAGCTTTTCAATTCGACTGAATTTTTGTTCTTGTGTTACTTTAGAACTTTTTTCTAGGTGAAATGATTTTGATGATTATTTTTTATTTGATAGCGATGCTTCCCATGTAGTTCCATTTAAATTTGATCAAGATCTGACCAGTAGTTTTTGAGTTATCCTCAATAATTCGTATTTAATTCATTTAATCTGAGCAAGGGTTTCGAAGATAACGGGGTGATGTCGGTTTTTTTAAGCTTTACTTGCGTTCAAATTATTTTATTACACTGTAAGATTTTAGCTCTAACATCGCATTTTAATTGGTTTCTCACGCCGAACCATTCTAAAACAAGAGTAAATTTTCCTAGATAGAGGTCCCGCATCTTTAACCTCTTGATCCCAATTTTTTCTCTCATCTGGCAACACTAATGGTAGAGCTCTCGGCTAGAAGTAGGGATGGCTCGAGATCAACGACCGAAGTCTGCCCGGGACGCGACAGCCCTGGCACGGCGAACATTTCGGAGATCTCAAATAAGGGATGCCATTGATTTATTACACACGGCTTTGTGGAACTTAGCGACTGGGCCCCAGGGTTATGGGATGAAACAAATCACAATACGGCGATTAATGACGAGGTAGGCGCAACTGCTACGAATATAAAAGGGCGTCGTACCTATAGGGAGTTGTAGAGATTAGCGACATTCATGTTCAAACTCTTAAAAATATAAATGAACTAGCCGTACCCCGCGGCTTCGCCCGCTATTATCAAGTTAAAAAGTAGCCTATGTGTTCATTCTAAGTCTAATCTATGTAAATTCCAAATTTTTATCCAAATCCATTCAGCCGTTAAAGCGTGAAGAGGGAACAAACATACTTATACACTTGCACTCTTACACACAAACTTTCTTATTTATAATATTAGTAGGATTTTCACTCGACAAGACCTTTATAAAAAGAGTATGATTAGCATGTTATGATAAAAGCTTCATTAACAATCAATAATGCAATACTCAACATATCATACGTGTCAACATAGCTTTGTTACAGGTTAATGAACAAGAGAATAGAATACCAAGAAACTTGGGGAATAAAGAAGCACACATAGGACATGTGAAATGCCTCTTAATAACGACGGCAAGGACGACTTTGTACAAAACATTTTTATTGTGAAAACCCGTATATATACAAAACATTTCAAAAAATGATTTCATACCCATTTACAATACAAGTCCAAATAATGAAACCGGATAAGTAGGTTTCTCTCATAAAATGTTCAGAGAAGTTTGATAAGGGTGCAAGTTTTGAATTGATCGAGTTTTTCACGAATAAAAGTTCCGTTTATAACTGCCCCTAACTCCGAACTAGTATTCAAAACTGGCTTAGTCAAGTTTCGCTCAAAAAGCCGCACGGTGCATATTCGAGCTCGAGCGAGTTATACAGACGGCAAATGAATAATTCGCGGCATAATGAGGTGTATAAAAGAAGCATTATATTAACTGTGTAATGACGTTCTCGAAACAGCAAGCTGAATAAGCAGTGTAAACAATGCCAGGAAGTCGTTTTTGAACCCGGTCGTGAGTGGCGCTCGATATTAACTACTATTGGACGAGTTCGGTTTCTGATCGGGATCAAACGAGTTTACCCGGAAATACTAAAAGGAGGTTCTGGATAGATTTATTCTCAACCATAACCGTAGAGTTAAATCGTCTTCACGTGAGAACTGTATCAGTTACAGCATTAAAAAACAATTTGATCCGAGAGTGTTTATCCAACACATCTATGTTTATGAAATCGGACCTGCTTAATGAATTCTATATACGGTATGTCGGAAATACTAGTTACAAATACAATAAAATTATATTTTACAGCAGTAGTCAATTGAGTTCATAATGCAATGTTTAATATGATGCTATAGGTAATATATTTTATTACAACCTATAAATAAAACAAATGAATTTGAATATTTATGGCACTATAGGTAGAAGTAAGCTTTTAAGTTTATACGTAGAAAAGATAATAAAGGAGGTAACGACCCCGGTTTATGTTACTAATTAAGCATTATACTTAGAAAAGCTGCAATGAAGCTTATGAATCACACTGTACTACGAGCTACGACTCTTTGTTGAAAGTTGAAATAGCCCCCACTAGGAATATACAATTCTAAAATACTACAAAAATGCCTAGAACATCTCCATAACCTTTTATGTAGCTTTACTCTTTACTATTCGTTAGAAACTGTGTAACTACATTATATTAACAAGTTTCGTCCAAATTCGTTTAACCGGAGATAAAAAACAAACAAACGCATTCACGCTCACAGCCCCACACTAAGTTCAAAGACATGTACCGTGGGTGCCGGAAACTTACACATCACACACACATTACACCCAGAACCAGATGCACAAATATCCCTTGGGAAGAAAATTGTGCTCCTGCCGGGAATCCAACCCAGGATACTTATTTAAAACGTAGTGACACAGACAAACTTTGAGATATTAGGTTATAAGTGTGAATTCTTTACATGAAGCTATTTTAGTTATACTAGACTATCAACATTCTAACCAAAAAAGGGCATTTTTATCAATTCAAGAACAACTTCTAACAGAGCTCTACCTTATTATATGAGTTATGAGTAAGTATTTACTTCTAAAAAACGAACAAAGGCAGTATAGGCCGTAATGACACTCGCGGCTCCACACTGAATTCAAAGACTTTAGACTGGCGTTTCGCTTCTACGTTTATCATCCGTACTGCGAAGGAGTGGAACTCATTACCCACGTCTTTGTTCCCGAAACGGTATAATCTGGGAGTTTTCAAGTCACGAATGAATAGATATCTTCTAGGCAAGCATGCTACATCTTCACTTTTCTTTAGGTTAGATAGTGGTCAAATGCTTGCCTATGAAGATAAAAAAAAAATGTACCAATTCGACAAAAAGCAATGACATAACAAGATTAACTACTACCAATTTTTTTTTTAATGTATTGATATCAATGACGCTTTCAAATACATATTGGAAAAAGGAATCCGAATTTCTCTTTAACAAAGTAAATGATTAAAAATCGATCCTGATAAAAGCAGCAACGGTCGCGTATTTAAATAAAACCTTAAAAGTTTTAAACCATTTCATTTCCGGGAAACATTTAAATATCCGAGCTCATTACCACGGAGCTTTTCAACGAAGTCATTGCCCGGAGTCCTTTTGGCGTGCCACAGGTAACTGTAGCTATAGATGAAGTTGAGTTTAAAATTAGCGAGGATCTAATGGCTGTTTTTCTACCGACATCACAAAACAGGAGGAGGTACTTAAGTCGACTGTATTTTTTTTTTATGTGTTACCTCATCACTTCTTTCCACGTGGACCGATTTTGAATTTTTTTTGTTTGAAAGATGTTGCTTTCCAATTTCAATTTGATCAAGATCTGATCAGTAGTTCTTGAAATACCTTCAATAATGCGTGTTTAGTACATCTAATCTGATCAAAGTTCCGAAGATAAAGCGGTGAAGTCGGTTTTTTTAAGCTTTGCTTGCGTTTAATTGTTTAATGATTGTTTTAGGCTCCCGGCCCGCTAAAGGAACGCTTTTAGAATAGCTTTATCATCAATTCGTCACAGACAGACAGGCGATTAAAAAGGTAATAAAATCAAAAACTTCACTGCAGCATAAGTGAACTTCAAAAAAAAAAACGAAACTTCTTAAAAATTTTTTTTTTTTTTTATTTGTGACAGGCTGTGTTTGACCACTATCTCACCTGATGGTAAGTGACGATGTGAAAGAAGCTGGTAAACACACTAGACCTGGAATACGCAAAAAATAAAAAAATATAAATCTTAAAAAATATCTTAAAATAAAAACTCAAAAGAATATACATAACATAAACGCTTTCACACTCACAGCCCCACACTAAGTTCGATGATTTGTGTCGTGGGTGACGGAAACATTCACATCACACACACAATCACACCCAGAATCAGAAACACGAATTTTCCTTGGGAAAAAAACTTGTGTTCCCACCGGGAATCGAACCCAATACCCCTGTTTTGAAGCCGAACACTCACCCAACTGAGCCAACGGGCATTTTAGAAAAAAGCTACTTGTTAAAAACTTAAAAAAACAAGCTTTTAGAAGTCACCACGCCAAATTGGATTTAAAGTGACGTCAATTTATTTTTCGAGTTTCTCAGCAAACCCTATCATTTGATACCCATATTGTAGTAGTGCATTAAAAATAACTTGCCCGCCATTTTGGGTGTTTCGCCATGATGGATTTAGAATGACGTCACACGGCTAACCATGCATTGCCATCCAAACTAGACGTGAATACAAAATTTCTGCTCAATCGGTTGAAGGTCTGCTTCAAAATTGAGTTGCAAGATTCCACCCGAACAACATACAATGCAAGTTAAATAAAAGCTTTTAAAAAACAAGTCGAGGATTCTGTTGGTCAAATACTTGCCTATCGAACATTAAAATAAAATATATAACACATATAACAAAGGTATATGTATGGTATTCGTAGTATACATATAGATGCGATTCGACGCGACTTTGCTTGCGAATAAAAAACTTCCTTCCTTGCCAATGCAGTATGGATGATAAGTAGCACTTTTTTGTAAACTCAACGCGGCATCCTAAATTCAATTATTTGAAACAGTTTGAACTTTTTACCCTATCTTTTGACTAAAGTTTGATCCATATAATTAGGAAATAATCATATTTCTGAGGCTATCAGGAATTGGGAGGATCAGTAAACAATTCTTCAAATTCTCGAAACCTTTTTAGATGACTTTTGATTAACTCAAGTGATCCCCCCTTGTCGTTTTCATGGAAACCCAGCTCTTACAACTTCACTATAGTAGCTGAAACCTTTGAGTTCAACTTTTCTTAATATCGTACTTTGTCACATAACTTCCCACTCATTTCTCAGTAACGGAACAATTATAATACAGATTTTCAAAGTTATTACATAAATACCCGTACTTACTAAGACGTTATGAAATAAGAAGTGTCGATAATGGTAATGGGTTGTAATTATTATTATCCGACGGCAGGCGCGGTCATTCACTGAAGCTGCCACACACGATACGAAATTAGTACGCGCGGCGTACGGGCCGGGCGCGGCACGGCACGGCACCGCGCACTGCTTGCTTGGGACTTTTTCCTGTCATGCGGACCGTCGCATCCGCGCGCGGATTTGGTACGCGTGCGGGCCGGGCCGCCTACATCCTATCATTTCAAACATATTTTTTTCCTATCATGCGGGCCCATGCAGGACGCATGCACGCGGATCCGCTCGAGGGCGTCAATCCGCATTAAAGGAATAGGGCCGTTAGGAGGCGATCGCGTCCGCGCGTACCAAATCTTTGTCAACCAAATGCGTATCGTGTGTCACTGCTTTTACAGTTTTGCGTATTCGGTACCGTTATTATGGAGGTCTTAATGTTACAAGGTTGTGGAAGGTCTGTTGTTGACATTAGATTGCTACTGTATAGATTCAAGGATGTAATAGAGCTGCTTTTTTGTATTTCTTTTTAGACTAACCTTTGATTACTATCTCGGCTATGATAATGTAGTTAGTAGAATGATATACGACAATATACGACGATGGTTATACAAATACAGTCGTATTTTACCATAGTAAAATGCCCCACCACCAAAGTTTTCAAAACGATGTTAACCCCACTGGAAGCTCAAACATGGTGGGATTTGAATCCGCAACATTCCAAACGGGAACCAGATCTAATTCTATTATTACCAATGCGCTATAATTGCTTCAAAAGACCAAACTACTACACACTTAAGTTTCTACCGATTTTTAACTTTTGACCTAAAATATGTTATTATTATTATTATTGTTAATACACTGAGCAGCTTATTAAATTGATACGTGTTATCACTTTTGTTAACTTTTTTTTAAATGTTTGTCCAATCTTTTTTTAAAAGAGTTTACTGAGGGAGCACTTATCACTGTTTCTGGTAGCATATTTCACACCCTAGTTATGCGGTTCCGCAGGAAATGTTTTCGGGGATTGCTTGCACTTGTATGCTTGATCAGTTTCCTGGAACCTCTCTATTATGTACGAATATGAAGCCATTGTCTGCCACAAGATAAGATGACGTCGGGATTATAATTTAAAATAGCATTAATCCACATGTTACATTTTGATAATTTATTGATAGAGCGATAGAGATTAAAGTGCGATTTTAGAAAACGCTGAAATCGTAAGCATTGCCCGCATAAGAACGGCTAGCAATATTATTTAATTTGCAACGTAGTTCAGAAGATCGCCACGAGCATCATTGAGTAACGTCCCCCTATCTGATAATAATAATGCGAAAACACTATCAAACAGGTGGCTTACGATAACATTTTAAAAGACCTGAATGAATGAGCTATAATATATGTTTCCGAAATAAAAACGCGTAGTGTTATAAGGTTAGACACCGTATAACGCACGTGGCGCCAGGACCCCTAAACACGTCTTGAAATAAATGTTATGTAATATAAGTTTATATTCACAGGTACAGAACACCTGCAGCGTAGGGTTGCTTATGTTTCGATTTTAGATCACCTTTCTAATTTTATTTCTCTGAGCACTTAAATCTATGTAGCCTAAATATCCAACTGTTTATTGCTTTTTGTGTTCGTTTCTTGTTTTTTTATATTTAATTCTTCTGTACATACTGAACTGAACTTCTCCTAAACAGCTGGACCGATATTGATGAATTTTTTTGGGTTTGTTTAGGTGGATTCAAGAATGGTTTAGATTCACAATTCAATCCGATAAATAATGTAAGAGATTACACTATCTCTAGTATAGTATAAAATATAAAAGGCGTAGAAATGTGTAGTTTTTGTTATTAGCATTTGCCATTTAGTCGTGCAAAGCAAATCATAAAATGAGGAGTAGGTACCTATCCAAGTAAAAAAAGTAAACACCAAACATTTAAAGTTCATATTATGACCTAACAAATATTATATTCGCATTTCAAGGTTTATACGATCTCTACCACTTATAGCAATGCTGGTGTTACGCTTATAAAAAGATAACCGCAGGCAACCCTACCGTCCCAATGATTATAAAGAACGACCGACCGTACCTACGCTCCGAGATAAGGCAACACACACGTTAGGAAAACAAAATTCGTGGGACAATGGGAATAAATTAACATTATGAAACCGGGCGCTGTTTACAATGTTAAACACATTCTCGTAAAGCGGCGCCTTACATGCTTCATGCGAGTGGTATTACTCGTAGCTGTAGGTTTGGTACTAAAATTAAGCCTGACAGCGTTTTGTTGACAGATCCCGTAAAATGTGTTTGTTTAAATGTTTTGATAAATCATTTTCTGGTATGATTTAAGAATCATAAAAACAGACTAAGTCGGAAACATTTCCATAACCCTATTAAGGAGTGGAACTCATTGCCCTCGTCTTTATTCCCCGAACGGTATAATCTGGAAGTCTTCAAGTCAAAGGCATGCTACATCTTCGGCCGTCAGGTGTCCATAAGGTGAGGTAGTGGTCAAAAGCTTGCCTATCGGTCTTTTTTTATTTTTATTCATGATAGGCAAACTTTCGACCACCATCTCACCTGAGGGTAAGCTGCGATGTGGTCGATGATGGAGTAAGCTTGCCTTTAAAGGGTTGTAAATGTGTGCAGCCAATAAATCACATCTTAGTATAATTTGTTAAACTTCATACCAACCAAATTTTATGCAAGTACTAACCAATACTCAATATTATCTGCAGTGGGCAGAGGTTGCAGGTGTTGTTAATGATGATGATATTAGGGTGGGGTACATTTAATTTTACTTCAGTGAGCAGACAACAATCACACCCGAACAATCCAACTTCAACAGTAGAAACTGTTGGTGGCAAGGGTCCCAGACCACCGCTAACTTTGCACATTGAGAGAAATTCAGAGGTCGCCGAGCATGTGGGAGTAACCAACTAACTTTGAATAGGTCCGCACGCTCGTGTAATTGACCGGAGCTTTGTTTATGAATAAAATTATACCAATATTATTTCGTTAGAACAACGTACGAGTCGAATCGATTTTCGTTTAGGATATACGTCTAATATTTACTTGTTAATGCAGCAGTGTATGATACTGAATTAAATATTATTGTTGCTATTTTTTAAACCATTGTTACTCAAAGTGGCGCGGATGCGCCCGCCTTCATGTTGATAAATTAGAATAAAAAGTACCTACCCTATGTCCTTGTCCACGACTTAAACTCTTTCCTACCAAAAAATCATCAAAAACAATCCATAGAAAAGAGATAAAAAACATACAGATACAGTCAGACACAAACAGAGTTATTTCCGAATTACATAAAAAAAATAGTGTGGTGTGATCTGATAGATGAGTTCAGCAAGTCCATTGAAAATTTATATCTCTGTCATATCGGCATAATTTAGTAACCGTTTTACTCGGCTTAGTTATAACTAGTCGTTCGCGCTGAACTGAGATCTCGCGCCTACAGTTTGCCTTATAGAGAAAACTTTTGAGGATATTTGATTATAACTTTTTTTCTATATAATAATTGTTTGATTTCTATATTTGTTGTTCAAGTACAAGACATAACGGATATTATACGCAAGTTTCAGCGTTTAGTGTAAAGCCGTTTTTGAGATAGATCGCGGGACAAAATAGGTCTAAAAACAGTGACTTTGGTGGCCTACCAAATCGTTATTTTCCAATTCCGATTTTTTTTTAAACCGGTTTCATACTCTACTTGTCAAGCCCTTTTTAACTATACCCCACAAGGGTAGATATAAAAATAAAAAATACTTTTCTCCCTCTTTACATGTATTGCCCCCTTTATATTTTAATTTATATAATTTTAAACGTCATTTTCGTCACTGGCTTTGGGCCAAAGTTTTACATATTCTAGGCATCTAGCCTCTGACGGACGGAAAAAGTGCTGAACGTCAATTGAAAGTCTCGCTTAGCTCGGTCAAAAAAAAACCTTTATAAAAATATTCGACGGAATTAATTATTTCTTTCTTGGAATAAACATAACATTTAAAAGAGGGAACAAATAAAAACCCCCAGGCATTTAAGTAATAAATACTTTAAGTATACTCGAACTAATGGAGAGTATAGGAAAAATAGTCAAAGTTTTACTCACATAACGTGTATTTTAAGCCGCATCGAAGGCCTCTATGCACCTCCCCTAGCCAGGGTTTACGATAAGCTAAACATAAAACCGCTTTTTATCGTTTATTTTGTGTTCATTGCGAGATGAAAGTGTACGAAATCGGCTTCAGTAACGAAGTACAACGATCGCGTTGTTAAATCAAACAATACAGCACCGTACTGCTTTTGCTTCATTAAAGATGGAATAGGAAACAGTCAACACATGCTTTTATATTGTCGGGTATATAGAGCTAACAACATACCCATTGACGATGTCTTTGTCTCAGTCGTTTGCTTAAAAATGCTTTAATTAATTAATTACATTAAAGTTAAAAACGCGCGTAGTGCTAATGAAATCAATTCTAAGATCGTTATTTTAATTTATAATCAAATCTGAATTCAAGAGTATTCAATTATATTTCTATTCAATTCTACCCTTTCATTAAGTGTTATAATACTTTCAAAGCTACAAAGTTTATAGATAACGTAAGTATAAATTCAATGGAAGCTGAAGTGAGTTCCTCGAGAGAAGATTTCAATTCCAAAATTGTTTTCTGACAAACCCACTCGTCGCTTTAATTTATTATTAACATTCCTTTATCAAACGAAATACTGCAAGAGTTTTTAGAACCTCTTGAAGGGTTGTTTTACAATGTCACAGGAAATGGAAAAGGAAAGGGTTGAAGAACAAAAGTCAATCGAGGATATAATAAAACCAGAAAAATGTAAATCCGTACTTCCAACTTTGCCCGGCGATTCCGTTTTACCTTTAAAATATTGAAACATTTACGTATTTTCTCTTCTTTGCCTTTCACATTTTTTCTGCGTTTATTGTAAAGGGAAAATGGTTTGCGAAGCGACAATAAGAAGCAACATCAAATATTTTATCTATGGGTATCTCTCAACTGCTGCTATTGAGATAAAAGATGGGAAGATTCGGGTAAAAATATTCGTTAGTTTTTGGGTTCGGTTCTACCTATATTTAATTTTAGTTTTCGTACCATGCGATAGGGCCTGACAGGGGTAGTAAAAGTTTCGAATAATGATCTAGTTCTCGTGCATGGAAAGGGAGGAGCCAATTTCCCGTGCGCGGTGGTTTGACGATGAGATTGCAATATTAATAGCATCGACTCTACCTACAAGTAGAGCCGACCCGGCCTGTAAAACTGCTGTACTCACGCGAGCCATCGCTTATCACACGAAAGGCTATTTTTAAACTTTTTGTTCCAATTTCGGAATAAACGCTAAAACCTAATTGGTCCTCGTTCCAAGAACAACTTAATATGGGGTAAATGTTTTATTCTAAATTATTTCACAGCCGTTAAAATGAATTGTTACAGTGAACTACTAAATTCCAATCCAATGTAGTGTGATTTCGCTCTATCGAAAAACAGTTAAAAACACCCAAATAGATGAAAAAGTCGAAAAAGTGAACTTGAAACAAACAATATAAATAAAAATTGGAAATTCCACTAAACGCGACTGAAAAGCGGTTCGGAAGCGAACCGAGCTGAAACAAGGAACAAAAAAGCGACGTGACAAAAACAAATGGAGTTCCGAGTGGGCAGGAAGTCCACGTGGGGAAGTGTGTCAATGTCAGCGTATCGGAGTGTTTTACATTTTACATAAGTGCGTGAATTGTTGTACAACAAGGGAGAGACGAGGCATAATGCTACTAAAACAAGTATTTTTCTTATGAATTTGTTAATTCACATAATATACTTTATATTTATTCTCATCACGTTTTACGAACGTTGGTAGGCAATGTTTAGACCTTGTGGTGTCAGGCACTAGACCTAGGGGCCGGTTGATTTGAAATATGATAATAATAATAATATAGGTAACTGATGAGAGCCAACGGTCTAAATACCCAAGTCTGTTGACCACGCGAAGTGGATTAAAATTTAGCCGGAAAGCATACCCTGGCACGAGCCGGGACTAACGCTAAGCAGAAGAAGAAGAATTATATCTATACTTCTAGGTACATATAATAAATCTCATGATGATGACTAAATGTCAGACATGATATTCATACGATTATACAGTAAACATAGTTTAAAAACCGATGTGACTCAGGCAAAGTACATAGCAATCATAAGAACTCAAGCATAGAAAAGATAAAGTAGATGTATTCCCAGGAAAGATGCTACCTATAACCTATTACTTATTGACTTATCAATAAATTACTTCTTAATTGGCAGACTGAAACCAAAATCGGGTCCCACAGTTAAGGCACACCAATCCATACAAACGTAGTTTATAGTTTAGTCTAAATAATCGTTAATTCAAATAAAAACGATGAGATTTTAATATCAATTGCTTTATTTGCCAAATCGCGTTAAAATTACAACCAAGAGAATATATAGCTTTTTATATCAGGTTGAAATACTATACATATATATATCACTAGAGGCATGAGTTTCTGAATTTGAGTCTTTACGTCCGACCATTTAAATAACTAAGACGGTCAGGCAAACGATTCCACCACGTAACTCTGTGACAGTACAGACATATGGAGACTATCGCACAATCTGTGGTGAGCTGGTGACTGACGGACGTGTACTGTCGGCCACAATGTCCAATCTTCGCGAGACGGACAGGGTGTAGGGTAACGCGATCGAGTGCTCTTTCACGCACGGCCTACGACCTCAATGTGGAAATCGGTCAAGTGCGTTACGAAGGTCGCCACTTATTGCGACAGAAAACCGGATGCTGTTTCTATAGGTGTTAAGAATAAGTAGATAAAGAGTGACAAAAATGCTTTTTATATAAAGCTTCAAAAACCAAAGCTTTTAACAACAACATCATATTACATGATCGCAAAAGGGATTGTAAAGACCGTGGCACGCCCGGGGAAAACACGAAAATTGCCCTGTTATTATATGGTGGACAATCGAATAGCACAAGCCAAGGCCTTTACGGAACTGAGACTATTTTAACCTGGAAACAAGTAGCTAAATATCTAATAATATGCCATGCAGATACTGGCATATTTTTTGTACTAGTAGATATACTGTGCGAGAGACAGTAAATACAAGCCGTCATTTGCTTTTAATTTTGCCTGTGTATTCCAGGTCTTCCAGCTTCGATCACATCGTCACTTACCATCAGGTGAGATAGTGGTCAAACACTAGCCTGTCACATATAAAAAAAAAAAATTTCTTCTTTTGCTATTTTCATTATTTTGAACAGTTTCATTGCTATTGCAATTTGCGAGCAACAATTATTTTTTTTAATCGCATCCACACTCACAGCTCCACACTAAGTTCAAACACTTGTATCGTGGGTGCCGGAAACATTCACATCAAACACACACATTACACCCAGAACCAGAAGCACAAATATCCGTTGGAAAGAAATTTGTGTTCCTGTCGGAAAACGAACCCGATACCCACCAATTAGTTAACTATAAGACAGAAAAACATAATATTACAATATATATTATATACCTTTTTAATCGAGCGAAGCGAGATCTCTAAGTAGACTTGGATGGTGTAGCACTTTGTCGGTCCTTCTGTCTCTTTTCAGTGAATGACTTTACCCACATGGGCAGAATATAAAATAAAAAAAATATTTCCCAATTTGTTGCCCAATCGTTGAATATTAAGAGCTAGCCGTGCCCCCCCGGCTTCGCCCGCTATTATCAAGTTAAAAAGTAGCCAATGTGTTAATTCTAGGTATAAGCTATGTACATTCCAAATTTCATCCGTTCAACCGTTAAAGCGAGAAGAGGGAACAAACATACTTACACACAAACTTTCGCATTTATAATATTAAATAGGATAACCCGAATTACATGAGGGAAATATTATTATAACATGCATCTATTATTCTATAATAGTCAATAAATGTTCGGTGTACAAATGGATTTGTGCGTAACTGCAACATGATGTTTTTTTTCTCTGATGCATTAACGATTTACCACTTACTTCTTGATAAGTGATGATTTGGTCAAAGTTAGTAAACGGGTGATTCGGAAATGACGCGATTGAGGTGTTTCCAAGCCTGAGAATCCATAAAAACATTAGATTTCCGTAGTGGTGTATTTTTTTTTAATGTTTCGTACATGCATATTAATGCATTAGTAACATACAAGATAATACATAAAACAAACGCAACTTTTTTTAATATTGAAAATGTTAAGTTTTTGCGCGTCTTTTATTTGCTTGTATTTGTTCATCAGGAGAAACACATTTGAAACTAAAATAAGGATACAATTTATGTATTTCATATTAGTAGAATTGAAAATAAATATTTACAGTAATTGTAAATTAGTTAACGTAATCAATTTTGTCTGAATAAAATAAACTATTTTCTCTGGCACAACATAACTATATAATCTGCTGGGACACGTCGCCGAACTTTCCAGTTCCAAGTTTACATGTTCCCTCGTCCCCGCATCCTCAGTCACTTGCTTTCCAACGCGGAGAGCAGACATGTGCATCTTTAGTGAGCGACAAGAAAACATTTTTTTCCCTTCTGCAACTGATTTTGATCAGGTAAGTGCCTTTATTTTATTATAAGAATTATTTATCCAATGATTTTATTATCATGCTTTATTAGTTTCTGTTTTCTGCATATGTCTGTGCACATTTCCTCAATCAAACAATACTGTTTGACTGAGCGATTTGGATCATCATTCATACAAAGTACAGTCGTAGGAAAATAAAGTGGTGTAAACCATAATCAATGTAAACGTAATCTGTGATTTTTGAAGACTTATAACTACTATCCTACTAATATTATAAATCCGAAAGTTTGTTTGTAAGTATCTTTGTTCCCTCTTCACGCTTTAACGGCTGAACGGATTTGGAAGAAATTTGAAATGTACATAGATTATACCTAGGATTATCACATAGGCTACTTTTTTAAGTTGATAATAGCGGGCGAAGCCGCGGGGCACGGCTAGTTTAATTATATTTTGATCGTAAGATGAAGTCGAATGCTTTTATTTTGTGATGTACCTTAGTACTTATGTAAAAACAATCTGTATATAAACTTAGTTTAAGAATAACATTAATGTTGGAGCAAAGCAAACAATGATGTGATATATAATTTCCCTTTTTTAAATTATGGTATATTTAATTGGAATTACGATATAACTAACAAGTAATTTAATTTTGTCCTAAACTTACCAATTTTGATCGAAACTGTACGATTATGACTTTTTATAGAGCCACGTGCGCCTTTTGTGAAAATAAATATTGATGATTTCTAATTTCTTTGGATGCACACAGCGAAAATGACTTTCTTGTCATGAAAGCTTAAAACTGTTAGCAGGTGTGCCACCTTAATTAGTGCTAATTAATACGAAACTTCTTCACAATAAAACCTTCAATCCCAAGCAAATATCCTTTACTTCCAAGCAAAAATGTTTTTTCATCCTGTTGTAAATCAAACATACAAAAACAATACTACAAACTGCCAGACTGACTAAATTGCATTTATTAGATAATATTTATACATATGAATGTAATGGCTTCATATTACTTCCTTTTGTTTCAGAGCTTTCGAATATGGCAAAATTTAAGAAGCAGTCTGCTATCGAAATAATAAATAATACAGATGTTGAAGCCCCCCAAAACGACTAGGCATCATGCGCTCAAACTTCCAGTAATCAAACGGATGGAGATGACGGGAAGAAAAAGCAAACAAAAAAAGAAAGGTTGGAAATTAAAAGACGGTCTTATCATAGAATTTACAATAAAATTAGGAGCGACCCTGAACGTTACGCGAATTTTAAAGCTAAACGGAGAGAGCTTTATCATAAAAGAAAAGCTGCTAAGAAGGTTTTGCCTGTTAGTGAAATGACAGAACAAGATCAAAAAATTATCCGAAAACGCAACAGAGATAACTCTCGAGCCTTTTACTATAGAAAAAAACAGCTTAAACAACTCGAAGTGGCCCGGGAAGAAAATAGTCCACCCGAATCAGAAGAAGAATCTCAAGCCGCTGTATTGAAAAAAAATCCTGATCTATCGACCAACAGGCCATTTACTAGATCGAGTTCTCGTATGATCGAAATATCAATTCCTCCTATGGATAAACCACCAGCTTCTCCCTCCATTAAATCTCTAAATTCCTGCAATGAAAGCCTGAGATCATCTCCTGTTGCATTAGTGTATCAGAGATCTTGCGACGTAGCCCCAAATGTGTCGCCACGATCCTCCTGTTCTTCCATTAGCTCAAGTGCATCGAGTTCAGTGCATAAAGCTGCCTTAAAGCGATACAAATATCAGAAAGACAAAGAAATCGCAGCGCTTCGCCTCCAACTCGAAAAAGCTTTACGAGCCAAAGATTTTTTTAAGAAGAGATATGAAAGACTGAAAAAAGTACATTCCAAAAGGAAAGAAAAATAAAAAAATGTTAAGACAAACTTTTGAGAGTCACAAGTGCTGCCAAAAATAAGATAGAACTCTTTTACGAAGACGATGTCAATAGCAGAGTATGTCCAGGGAAAAAAGAGTTTACGAAACAAGGAAAAAAGAAACTAAAAAGCTATTGGAATGATTCTCAAAATATGATTCAATTCAAACTTTACTTACGCCACATTCTGCAGATTCCGCCAGAACTAAACAGATTTGGGTGAAAATTTAAATAATACCAAACACTAATAAAGATTTTTGTAATTATAACAATAGTTTTTAATGTTATTGCCAATTTTACCTATAAAAAATGTTTTTCTTTTACATCATTTTTAATTTCTTAGTATATAAATATAAATTCTTTGCCCTGTTTCCTAATGTTTTTAGTATGTTGCCAGATTTTTTTGGATGTAATCTAATTTCTTTGGTACATGTATGTCTCTTTATAGCCAAATCGAGTTTAAAATCATTAAAACATCGAAACGGCTTGAGTGATTTAAGGCCAATTACACATAAATATAGTTATTATAGACCTCTACAATGTATATTACTTAATTATCAGAAAAATGTTTTGCGAGTTTCTTGCGAATCACTCAAACACGCATCTACAATGACTGGCTCTCAAGGGAAGCTATAACGGGAACATATTATATAGTTATTTCGCGACAAATTTTCTTACTTAAGTTGTAAAATGCGACTGTATTTTGGTATAGCGTAGCAAACATGGCATGAGAAAATGCCCTACCTACATGGATATTGGATTTCATCCCGACGCTACCCTCATTTTTGCCTTCACCGGAAGCTGAAGCGCCGCCGCTGAAACCGCGAGTGTCCGATCAGAGACCACTCTCTTTATGACTGAGTTATCATGACATTCAAACATTTTAAGTAGATATAATACTTTTCGAATTTACCGCTATCAGCCATCAACGTCAACCAAGTTATCAATGCATGATTATATCTTAGGATGACTTTTTTAAAGATAAACGAATAACGACGCACACAACAGCAACTTCATAAACATAACATAAACATAAACGCTTTTACACTCACAGCCCCACACTAAGTTCGATGACTTGTGTCGTGGGTGCCGGAAACATTCACATCACACACACAATCACAACCAGAACCACAAATTTTCCTTGGGTAGAAAACTTGCAGTCATAACTCCACAGCACAGACAAAACTATCATTTTATAATCTATGTTCATACAATTGTTATTTCACTAAGGAAATACCTCGGAAAAATGTTACTATTCACCTTCAACAGTTATAGGGGAGTTTAATATACAAATGTTTGTTCATACTTGATTTACACAGGTGCCGTGTCCGCTAGAAATTAACGTTGCAGTAAAAAATAACGACCCAATGAAATAATGTGATTGTCTTTGGAGTTCCCGACTTTTCCAATTAAAATAACTCGGCGCAACGAACTGCCTCGTTTACTATAATTATTTATATAAAATGAGCTTAGGAAATTTTGTTTATGATCATTTATATTGTATTTATTTTCAGCTTCGAACATCACTTTATTTATGTACGCTTTCAATTGCGTACATAAATAAAGTGATGTTCGAAGCTGAAAATAAATAGAGTGGAACGGAGATTTTTATAAACAGACGCCAACTTGAGATCGCCTCTTCAAGTTTTAGGCATATATCTATCTATAACTATTTTCGTTAGTAGAGTAACTATGGTATTTTTGAGTTTATATTACTTTTGTTAGCTCTAGCTAAACTAACTCTTACTACTAGCTAAACTTGTTTCACTAACTCTTAATATGTCTCTGTTAATTTATCTTGTATCTTACACATTAATTCCATATGAATTCCTTTGCTACATGTAATTAATCAACAATCTAAAATACATGGGTTAGATTCTTAGCAGGAGCACAATTCAGAGCACAAAGCAGCAGATTTAGAAGCACAAATTCCGAGGGATTTGGGTTTCTCATTCTGCTTTCTCTTTTTCTGGTTCTTCAGTATTTACACTTGTGTAAGCATGAATGTGTTTTCTATCTGGTGGATAGCGCCTAGCATTACATTGTGATACAAGTAATAGAAAGGCACTAAGTAACGTTATTGACGACTTCCTACTTGTTTATAAATATTAACACTATTACGACATTGAAACAGACGACATTATCGCATAGTTTGTAGCGTCTGCTTCTGGCATTTTGTACTACGCGATCATGAGTTTGCGAATTTCATAAGACACGATTTTATTAAATAACCGCCTCGATGAAGTCCATTGAATTATTATAATTAATCGGTCTGCTCTTCTTTATTGCTTTTTAAGTGCGTTGTATTGCCGACCTATATTTCAGGCGAGACACGAGATGTGCTAGTAAGTCACTGACCTCGAATTAATACCTACCATCGAGGTCTGGTGTAGTAGCATTGTTATTTCTGTCGTGCGAGTTAGTATTAATTGTATTTAATCGATTTGTTTAAACTTATCTAGTAAAACATAGTTTAAAGAGGATACAAAAACGACTCTCTGTATTATATAATAAGTAATTTTTTTTTTATAGTCAAGTTTTTACCAGTTGAAAATTTAAAAAAAAGGACTAAGAAGTTATGCCAGAAAACTTGTCAAGACTAATAAAGAGCCCAAGCTCGATGGGTTTATCTTGTTTAGTTCAGAAGTTCCAATAGTCATCTTCCGTCTCTATCATGAGACCAGCTCCACGGTACCATAGTATTGTATTGTCTCCGAAGATACAAAAGTACACCAAATTTGAGGCTAATCAGACATCGGGAAATGGGTCTTATTTAGCTTACAAGATATTACAGACAGACAACGGGACAGGTTAAATTAAATAAAAGCTTTTAAAATAGTCAGATATTTTTCAGATTGAAATTAATCAAGTCCAACACATAAACCAAGAAATCTTTCTACGTTTGCAGTAAGTTCCCAAAGACTGGGCAAAACTCTAAATAATATGTGTATAAACCTTGGAGAGGACCTCTACTTTACGTCAAAATTCTACAAGTAATTTCAAAGCTGCGCCGTCCCCCATACAGGGCATGAATGTGGTACCTATATAGAATACAGGCAACGGAGCTCCGATGCTTGCCCTCATTCCGCCTTTACGTGGGGCTTCGCCATACACAACCCGTGCTAACTACAGATATACGTACAGACATGTAATCATAGTCACACGTGTAGCGTGGGAGATTTTGACTCCGATATCACTGAGTAGCCAGCTATAATATAATAATACTGCATTTTTTTATATTAGCAAAATTCGGTAGCATACATTATGTTTTATGTATATATCTATTTTTCTGTAAGTGTGTGTGTGACCTGGACTCCTAAACGGCTCATTTTGACGATTTTTTTGTGTGTACAGGTGGATTTAAAAATGGTTTAGATTATACAATTCGATCCGATAAATAATGATTTTTTAATTAATTTATTTAATTAACGGGTCTGCTAGTAGTTACACAAAAAACACTAAACTACCATAAATAATACTTCTATTGAATCCATGTACTATTCTATAAATGCGAAAGTTTGGAATTTCCTATGAATGTTTGTTACTCAATCACGCCGAAATTACTGAGACGATATGGTAGAACTAGCTTATAATAAATATTTATTTTTTAATTTGATTACAGGTGATAATATTATCAAACGTCAATATTACTTTTAAAAGAAAACTATAAACCCGCTTGAGATTTTTCAATGATCAATATGAAATATGTATAAGGTGGGTTCTTATCTTATCAAATAATATATGCCGGTACGCGTGCCGGGAAGGCGGGGCTGATGGACTTCACTACTGGAACTATCTAGATTAAGTTTCTTATGGGGAACGAACGCATCCTATAAGGAATACGAGTACTATAAAAGAACAAGGAGAGCAAGGCAATGGAGCTTCGTTCACGGTACTAGAATTATCTAGAAAGCTTTAGGATGTTATATGGAACGAATCCATTAATACCACGACGCGATCGGGTTCAAGATAAAGAAAATGTTTTAAAAATATAATCTATCTCACAAAATATTCATATTTTTCACGTAAACAATTTCTTACAAACATTTCGAAAGCGTTGAATTGTTTGGGTGAAAATACGAAACAACTTAATTTAATACGCGTTCATGAATCTCAGAACAATTAACTTGATAAAACACAATGCTAAAATACAGTAAATTTTATTCAAGATTCTCGGAAACCATTCTGTATAGGCTTCTCCTGAGAAACCAAGTAAAGACAGGCCGCTATGTGTGTAAGTTATATTTACAGGCAGACGACGCTTCGTAAGATCTGATATATGATAAAATAACTGAGATATCTTCGAGGTCCCAAAGCTAGTTGCAATCCGACACTCGGAGTGCGGTCGCAGCTGCCTCGCTACTCTATAAATTAACTGTGTACTTAACACATATCGTATAACGTAGAACTGTTTAATATTCCGTGGTTAAGTTTTCTATGTTTCATGCAATACGAACTGACATTCAGAGGATATATTTAATTCAAGGTGTATATTGTAACTAACAGAGTTAGGCGTAGTCACGAGAACATGTTTAATGCATTAATTCTTCAGACAATCCACTTAGGCACGGTTGAACATGAGCCCTATAACCATACAAACAGTTTCTAGAACCCAGAAACAAACAGTATCTGATCTACATTTAGGTGTCAAATTACCATAAATATTCGAACCAATGCCTCTCTTCCACAACTACAGGACGTTTTCGATAACCAGAGCGCGTTTTCGATAACACGATATTATTTAATTTGTGTGTAGGTTAAGATTAAATTATTATTTATTTATTATTTTGTACAATTTAGCTGAACACGGAATACTTAATACTAATACAGCATTTTGTGCCATTCATCTGAGAAGGTGCAGGAAAACTTACGGTAGTGCATTAAAAGGACTATTACTATTATTATATTTAACATGAATTTTCAAGACGTCCGTAGAATCAAACAATAAATAAACAGTTACACCAACAGTCAAACAAAACCAGTCAAACCGCATCGTTCAATAGGTAGGTGTTAGAAACGGACACGACCATAAACTTGTATAACAATACCGAACATCGTAGAAGCAATCGAGTTGCGAATGGAGAATTGCGATTGACAATAAGTTGATTGCTGTAATGTCGGTAATCAAGCCGGGCGCGATGCGAGCGTCTCGGACGTCACGCGTGACGCGCGGCACGCCCCGCGACGCGTCACTAGCACAGCTGATCGCGCCAGCCACTCGACCGGTATAAACAAATCATAGTAACGCTCCCACGCGGCTCGCAAGTCGCGGCTCTACCGACTCTACTCATGTAATTATTATTCAATCTGTGACTTTACTACCAAACCGATTCGCTAGCTCGGGTCATCGGTCAGTTAAATCAGGATCTGCTAATTTTATATTATCTTTACTTTCTAATTTGAATAGCGTCACGCTTTCATAAACCAGGTACAAGATTGCCTACGTTTATAAATGATGATGAGTCAGGATAGCTCAAGATAAAATAAAACATCCTAAATGTTCCCCTCCATGACTTAACTAGGTAACCAACTCACTACCAAATTTTCCCATAAAAGTAGATTAGAGTGTAATGTGATTGAGCGGTTAGAAATATTTTACTGAATATCAATTGCTTATACCGGGTAATCTGTAAAATACCAAAAATCGTTAAAACAAGAATTATGGTTAGAGAGCATTCTGATATTTTACAAATAACCCTGTGTACACAAATTCCACGCAGCTACACGACCTAATTAAATTTGGTCGAGTTATTAAATCGAGGTTTGTAACCGGGCTACGTTGATTTAATAAGCTCCCGGCAAAAACGATGTCATTAGTCGTTATTATCGGGGTCAAATGGCGGTGCCGCCATCGAACGGCGAGGGTGGTATTGCATGTATGAGAGGAATGAACATGGCAGTAGAGCGACCTGATTGCATCCGCACGCATGGAAAAATATGACCTATCAGTGAAGAGTAGAAAATAATGAGACGCCCCTTCCGGCGATACTAGCAAGCCGGAAAGAACTACTTTTAGCGCAATCCTATACTACTAATATTATAAATGTGAAAGTTTGTATGTTTGTGTGTATGTGTGAATGTTTGTTACCACGTATCTCCTTAACGAATTACCCGATTTTGATGAAATTTTGGCTACTTTCAAACTTAATTAACGCGAGAGAAGCCGCGGGGCACGGCTAGTAAAATTATATTTTATTAACTCCAGCTTTGTAAGTTGACTTCAACTTTCGCGATTCGAACACATAGTTTGGGTAATATCTCGGGACTTAATCGCGCTTAAAACTATTTCAATTTAGAGATAGAAGAGTCTTCTCAAGACCATGGCCAATAAATACAACATGGCCTGCGTCGAGATAAATAAAAATCGTTTTTATATACTAAACTATAAATAACATATATGACTTATACTCGAGTTTGTCTCGCAACTGGAAAACTTGTAAGAAAACAATGAGAACCATCAAAAAACGTACAAAATCAAAAGTTCCTATACTCATATCATTGGCTTCTTTACATTGTCCTTGGTTATGTTATTTATATTGGTGAAATAGGACCAAGTTGTTTGTAAGCTTGCTATTTTTAAGTACATACATTAAATCTTCTTAGGATACTTTTTCTTCGTGCGGTAACTAAATGGGTGAGCTTTGCACCGCGCCATCTATTGAAAATATTTCGAAATTTAAATTTATACGCAAAATTACCATTTACTATTTTTCAGCCGATTTTTTGGGTTATACCAAATTTTGTTTATTTCTAAAGCACACCTGTATTGAATCGTACAAAACAAAATGTCTAATTCGTCTTTCGAGATTTATTGTGATCACATGTAGTAGCTCTGGCAACGCCATTTCTCTTAAATCTCCGAGACAAAGACAGAACTAATAACATTGAAATTCACTTACGGTAAGTTCGTTTTATCTTGAAATGCTGCCTCTATATCTATACTACCTATTGATAGAATTAAAAGACTTTACAATAAAAACGTCTTTTAAAACTCAAAGTCGCGGATGCAAACATTAAGATTTAATAATTCCAAGACTTCGCTAGGAAGAAATAGTGAGACACGTGCTCTTAAATAGCAATAGCGTGTTTTTACTAAGAAACTGAGGAGTAAGCCACATTCCATCCACATAAGAAGCGTTCAATCGCGCTAGAAATAAATACATATAACTTAGCACGTTGTCCCCGCCCTGTATCTCAGGTAGGTTGCTCATTGATAGCATATTCCTTATTGACAACCCTGGTCCTTTCCCCACACCTCAGGTTATCTCGTCTGAGGGATATGAGATATCATGTTATTGAAAAACATGAGTGTAACCGAACTAAGTAAAAAATTTCGAGTCTGGGGTTACCTATAAGAAATGTTTTTTAACCGACTTCAGAAAAGGAGGAGGTTTTCTACTGTATTTGTTTTTTTATTATGTGTGTGTACTTTTTGAGTTATCTTCAATAATGCGTACTTAATTCATTTAATCTGATCGAAGGTTCTGAAGATAAAGCGGTGAAGTCGGTTTTTTAAGCTTATTTTGCGTTTAAATTATATCATATATACATTTTGTTACAATTGTTAGACACGCTTTTTTAAAATATAATTTTAAATAACTGATAGGCGTTTGACTTATCTCCCATATTAGAAGTGATGATGTGGTCAAGGGTGTGATTTTGCTAGGCTTATATTAGAAACTGGCTCTCAAGGATAGCTACCGGAACATCGTGTGATGATTGGCAACACATTTCTACTTTACGATGGTAAACCGGTTAGCTACCATATTGACTGTCACGGAGTATATAATACTCCTACAGTGGTAACTAATCATGCGAGCTCCAAAATTATGAAAATACGAAATTGAATTGAGAAGAAATAATTTTTAGTCACATTTTTTTTTATCTGTGACGTTGACTTCCTGTCGCAATGCCACCTGTCACAACAGGAAGCGAGCCAGATTCCCTACTGACTTCTAAATCTATGCCGATATACGGCTGGAGCCGAAACATCGCCTCATGATATGGGTTTAGTGCCATCGGATATATTCGGGTCGCACAGATGTATCCCATAAGGCGAATGGCGTACATAAAAATTGGCGTTACACTTTAAGAATGGCCTGATTCGATACGAAATTGAGAATATAAAGGAGAAAACAAACTGAATAAATTGTCACTATACCTGTTTTATAGTACCAACCTACATTTTATAATAATTTTATAATGTAATAGTGATATGCAGCTATGAGCAAATAACTTCCCGCTTTGTGCTTCGACGTTCAATACATCGATAACAAACAGGTAACCTTGTGTAGAGACACGGTAGTTGCTTTATTCACAACAGAATTATAAATGACAAAGATTAATTCTTTTATTTTGTATTTTTACATAATTAACATAGTAAACATTTAATCTGCTTATTTTAAATAATCTAGCAGGTGACCAATTCAAATGAACAAATTGAAAACAAAAAGAAAGGTAAGCTGCAGTTGCCGAGGACGGCCACCTGCCGTTCTGGTCACCACCCCGCACACCTGCGCTACATCTACCATCCTTTACAAGAATCAAGGTACATTAAGACGGTAACTAGATAAAGAATCAGTAATCATTGTTGCAGAGCCAGCTGCGTAGCAATTACTCGGAAACGCGAACAAAAAAGCGCGAGATTCGCGCACAACTTTAGCCGAAGCGAGAGATAATTTTGCAAAGGCCTATCTGGTGAGTTTCGACGCTATATTTCATAATCAAAATCATATTTCAGCGAAGGGCGGCTGCCGGGTAGCGGGTGGCGAGGCGACCGCTCTCGCGAAGAAATATTGGCGGGAACACTGGGGATACGCAACCGAGATATCTACCATCTCTTTAGACAGGGTTTCGTGCGGTTTATCTCCGCACGCCCGACGAACCTCTTTAGGAAATTGCGTACATAACAAACAAAGAAATTGCACACCGCGATAAGAAACCGGAGCGTATCTCGCGGCGTTCATACTCGTAGTTTAATCGCGTCTCGGTCGACCGCGATAATCTGACAAATATCGAGCTCATCCAGCCATCACCCCCGCCGACCGACAGACAGTCAATAAACGTCGACGTTACACAATACTGTAAACAAAGCACATGTTGATTGAAACAAATACGCGGGTCGGAAAAACAAAGGAATTGACATAGTATAATTTGTTTACAGAATTGTTTCATAAATCTTGTGTCCAATGAATAAGTTCGAAGACTGTCACGAGTGCCGGAAACATTTAGATCGCGCATACAATCACAGTTTCGGGGATGTAATTCTGACACGCAATGCAAAGAGGCTTAAACCCCAGGTAGACTGGATTTCTTTGTCTACTTTGCTAACAGAATAGGTATCCATACTACATCTTCGCCCGTATCTTTGCATGAAGTTAAATATTTGTAAAATGTAAATATGCATATTCAGCATAAAAATAATGAATTTTCATTCATAAAAGACAAGAATACGATTACTATCTCGCCAGAGGAAAATATGAATATATGTATTATCGTACTTTTCACTATTCGATCAAAAATGTTCAGTTTCGCATGCATGTATATGTTCAGCCGCATTTCGAGATATTTCACATGAGTAATTTGAAAGAGTCTCAGAGATAATATGTAAGCAATGCGAGAGGGTAGAGTAGTAGCTCAGGCCAAAGTTTGATAATCCGCAAGCCGCTGCCCGTCAGAGATAGGGTAGTTTCGACGAGGGTCGGCACCGAGCGGATGCTTTTGCGATTCAATGGCGAGGACTTAGGCCTAGTTGGCACGAAATAATGGCCACGAGCTTTTGGTGAAACGGACTTGAAATTTTAACGGGGACGCGGGGCATGCGCGGACCACGGTCATTCGATAAAGGCAGCCCGAGCACGCCCAATAAGTACATTGTTAATATTTTCATGGTACACACGCAAACGTGCTCGCGCTGCCATTGTGTGTAAATCCCGCAGACCACGTCGACCTAAACAGATTAATTTGAAACGTGCCGAAGCGATGAATGGCGACAGACATGCAAATAAGTTTCTAAATTATTGATAGCAAAATACTGAATAGAGAATTATTAATGACGCATAAATTCTGCGCAGCAAAAGGCAGTCAAGTGATTCAGTGTGAAGGGAATTCGGTATCAGTCCCTACATTTTGTAAGCTGTACTCTTATACGGAGTATAGGGGAGACGCGATGTCTTTCCCGACGTACCCTCGGCAAATATCACGAGCAAGGAATTTCAGAGCTTTGAGTGACACGACCGCTCCGTTGGAAGGCTTTTAGGGAGCCTCGCTATATGCAGTCGTTATACGAGGAAGGTGGCAGTACGAAAGTATTTGCCACGTTTGATATTTTAAATATCGAAGGTATTTCTCAGCTACATATTCGTAAAGTAGATTTTTTTATTTTGAATTAACATAATGATATGATATGGTGTTCATAAACAGTAGATGGTAGGATTTTTAAGTTTCTTTACTAAATAATCATCTAAGTAAGTAAGAATAGCTTAAAGCTCTACACAAGACTAGCGGTACCTCGTTGATATACAAGAACACCTAGGGGTGCGGTCTTTGAACGAGGTGCAGTATATCTGTGCAGGCAGACAAGACGAGAGTTTCGAAATTACTCGTAAACACGACTATAAATAGTGTTCACTAAATGGCTTTTTGGGAATTAAAATGTACGATTTAATTCCCGAAAAAGTGCCACGTCGCACTTTATTACAACATGTGATATGTATTTTAGAAATATATATACATTTTAGAGCTCTTCATTTAAAACTCGAATATTTCGACAGTAGCTGCCCATTTTTTTTTGTAAGACAATGTTTTTGTGTATGATCGTAGTACATACGAGTGTTCCATAATCAATAATAATTACTGCCAACTAATCTAGATTATTCTAGATACAATACATAAATATATTGATTTCGTATCTAGTAAAATCTTATTTGAACTGAGACAACAATAGATGAAGTGATATGATTTCACCCTACATTTCAACTATCAGTCAACAGAAACTACCGTGTCTCGACCACAAAATAGAAAGATTTGTGTCTCAACTCGACTCTCAAATCACAAAGCGGAGTCAAGTTATCGAAAGCCCACAGCAGAACACATAGCGGTCGACAGGCTTCTAACAGGAGGAGGGGTAAAGAGGGGGAGAGGATTTGTGTTACTCTCAGCGACGTGACATTTTCGCAAACAAGCCGCGAGGAGCCCGGGCGCCAAAATATTTGCAACCGAGGCGCCAGCTATATCTTTATAGGAGAAATCGATAAATAAATTCGTTGATCTAATCTAAACTTGGGCTATTCAGGAAGTTCATTAAAGCGGCACATAAAGTGAGATTTTTATTGCCAAAACAAATTAAGGAAAAATTCCGAGAAATAATTAAACGCATATCCGAAATCTGTTCCTTCTCTTTGCCTAGGTATCACTATAACCTTGGACTTGAAACCTCTCGTGTGTGCAAGCATTTTGCTGAAAAGTGCCACAACCAAGTAAATAGTATCAAAATCGTCAAAACCCCTAGGTTTTGACGCCGATTGTCGGAGCTTTAGTGTATTAGCGTGCGTGAAGCTCGCTATGACATGCGAAATGTTTAGGAACTACGGTCCTTCACTCGATTCGTATGCGGCATTACGAACGTGATCCTTTGTTGAAAAAGGCTAGTGCGTTGTGTACAGAGATATCCCTGTTCCGCTCATCATGTTTCTGTCCCGAAGAGACATCTACGTCAAACGACAGTTTAGAAACTCTATTCGTATCTTTAAAGTTGTGAATCATACTGGAATTGCGAATCACGGAAACTTGCACCAACTGTTTTTGTTACATGCCCCACTTTTCTTGTTTAAACACACTTACGAATTCCAAGTCAAGTTTAAGCACTCCCTTTGGGATCGCCAGAGTTCTGCCTTTGGAAGGCTTCGGCTGAACAAATTGAAACGCACATAGCATGGAAGGAAGTGTACCAGTCCATGGAAGGAAATGAATCTTTTTTCTAGATTTCGAATAGAAGCCGATCGTGACAGAAATAAATAGGGGGTCTGATGTCATTTGTGAATCAAAATGGGCCGATAGGTTCCGCTGTAAGAGATGAATGTCAGGGTGAACATAAATGTTTGTAAAAAGCCGTGGCAAGGCCAAAATGACCGGAGTAATGCTGGTTTTATTTTAAGAATACTTTTAATTAAACAACTGTGCATGAGAATTATATGCATAAAAACGTAGTGATAATATGTATAATTATGAGAACATAAACGCTTTCACACTCACGAGACCCACACTTAGTTCCATGACTTGTGTCGTGAATGCCGGAAACTTTCAGATCACACACACAGCCACAACCAGAACCTTTACTTGGGGAGAAAACTTGTGTTCCCACCGGGAATCGAACCCGATATCCCTGCTTAGAAGGCGAACGCGTACCCAACGCAATTAAGCCAACTTACCATATTTTTTTACATTACCCTTACGTAATAATTGAGTACTACTTGTACAACTTTGCATGCGGCTAATCTACTAACTTTATGTCCATCTTCATAGCTTGAACTGAATATGGGGTATAAATTAAGTTCACACTATGAAGATGGACATAAATAGATTGTCCTCAATGGAAGTTATTTCAGAACGTTCTAATTGGCGCCCATTAATTTCATCTAGTGTAATTAAAAGTTAAACGATAACTGTATCCATGTGCATCGCTAAATTTATACAAGCTGTAGTATATGTACTGCAAAGGTCATCGTAAATTGAAACGATAATTTATCAGTCTTCTAAGTTGACATTTAATAGGTTTCCTCCTTCACATATATATATATATATTTAATAATGTAATGCTTTTTTTTTTTTTTATATCCTGTACTAACTACGGGCCAATTGCCTATATTTCCTAAAACTAAACTAAAACTATGTACAGCAAAGAACTAAAGTCACCTACAAGACATCGAGCTTATAGGTAACTCAAGTGCTCAAGCCCACTACCAGTGGGTAGCGTTCCCATCATGCTGGCGGCATTGCCTCTCTGAATTGCAATGCTAATACGTTGAGCCAAATAAGTGCCAGCATTTTAATCACGCGTCGCTTCAACCAGGCGCTCTGATAGAATTTTGAAAATAGAATGAGCTCCCGGTCCCCACGGACCCAGTGTCTCAACACCAAACGGCTCAAATATGTAACCACTGCCAAGGTTTCCATATTTGCGCCGTTTACGCTGCTCTGCCGAAGTTGCCGCGACGCCAACCCCATTCTGTGTTTCAGGAAGATGTGAAGGAGCTAAAGTATCGACACAAGTTGCATCCCATACTAAAGGCCGTCCCATCTTCCATGGAATTAAAGTCATGCCGTCGGGTCTTTTACCATCGTCACGCATCAGACCATTCGGTTCGAGAATGGCTGGAACGTTGGCAACTTGGCACTGGTAAAAGCCCGGCGGATGATATCGTTGAGGCTGGCGTGGCGGGAAATTCGGCCAGCACTTTTCTGGCACGAGAGGCCGTGGTGACCGAGCTGGTCAACAGCAGTACCACACTGACAGCTATGGGCAACATAGCACCTTGCACCCAAACGTAAGCATATAGCGAGACGGAAAGCAGATGGATCTATAAGTGTACCAGTATTAAAAGAGGGAATGGCCTGCAACCAAAGCCCTGACTCCCATACAGAAACTGCTAGAAGTCGAGCACGCTCTGTGACGCTAGGACACGTATCTAAAAGATGTTTCCGTGCTAGTTCACAGAGCGGCCGATCCCACAGTCTCTGTGAGGATAACCTCACTGGGAGCCCGGTATTTGGGCATGCCATCTCCCAGGCGCTTCTGGCCTCAGTCAGGTTTGCTATTTCTAAAGAACCCAAACTATGTGAAAGTATTTTTTCGACTAATTTAGAAGTACCATGAACTGAGGACAAGAAAGCCGGTAACGCAACACTAGAAATTTTACGTATACCTAAGCCTCCTAGTCTTACAGGTAAAGAAGCTTGCGACCAAGCCCTGTCATCTATGTCAATATTCAAAACCGATATAAGAGTATTCTTTACGATATTGTCCATGCTCTCGAGGAGCGCGCCATGTTTCCATAGCGGACAACATCTTAAAGAATACGTAAATTTTGGGACAAAAAGACAGAATCTAATAATTGTAAAAGCCATATGAGTGTTAATTTTGAGCAATCTGTCGGAAGAATTTTTTAAATTTTGAATTTTTTCTTCTACTAAAGGTGAAATTGATTCATCTAATATCGGCGAACCCAAAAGGCGAAGTGAACACTTGTCTACTAGTTTTATATTGTAAGCCAATGAGTTAAATTTTTGTAAAACCGATAATTTGTCTGAACAGTTATCGCAAACAAAAAGTTCGCATTTCGAAAAATTTAGTTCAAGCCCAATCTTTTTAAATTCATCAATTATTAATTTTAAATCACTTAAGACAGTATTCACATCACCTCCCAGAGTTCCGTCATCCAAATACCAAACATTTAGTTTGGATTGGAGACGTTGAATTATTGGATTGACAGCTAAAGAAAAAATTGCTGGGCCGCACGGGTCACCCTGCTGACAGCAAACGGAAGACAAAAGAACATAATAGAATTTATTAATTTATTTATGTAATGCTTAGTCACACGCAAAAGAAAACGCTAGAAAAGATAAACAGCTTTTTATTTATACTATTAGTTGGGTTTTTCACAATAAACAAATGGATAACTATAAAGTCTAATCAGAGTAGGTAGGTGGCTCATCACCTACACCATTGTACATATGGTAGCTTATCACCTAAAACCATTTTTTATTGGTTTTTATCAAGTTTTAATTTCTGAACAGCCCGTTGGCTTAGTTAGTGCGCATTTGCCTTCTAAGCAGGGACAGCGGGTTCGATTCCCGGCGGGAACACACGTTTTTTCCTCAACGAAAATTTGTGTATCAGGTCTTGATTGTGTGCGTGATGTGAATGTTTCCGGCACCCACTACACAAGTCATGGAACTTAGTGTTGGTATGTGAGTGTGAAATCTTATTATTATATTTAAATTATTTCGAAACATATAACTGATTTAATTTCGTCGGAGTCTTCGGAGTTCTAAATCGGAGTTTTAAAGAAGCTCTTAAATCCAATCTTCCAATCAACCTCAAGAAAAAAATTCTCGATTCATGCATCTTACCATGTCTTTCATACGCTTCACAAACATGGATATTTAATAAATATACTAAGAACAAAATAACAACAACTCAAAGATCCATGGAACGAAGCATTCTAAAATTGAGACTGAAACATCGAAAAAAGAATGAAGATATAAGAAAAACTACTAAAGTAATTGACGCTCTACAGCACTGCAAAGGACTAAAATGGAAATGGGCGGGCCACATTGCACGTATGTATGACGAGAAATGGACAAAGAAGGTTACAATGTGGTACGGTCCAGCTGGTAAGAGAAGTAGAGGCAGACCAGCTGAACGATGGCTCGACGAAATTTTAAAAATTGCTGGAGAGGATTGGATGGAGAAGGCGAGCGAGAGAAATACGTGGAGTAAAAAGGAGGAGGCCTATACTCGTTGAGAGGTCCTTAAAAAGCGAGTTCTATTATGTATATTAAAATTATATTTTATCTTGTAAACTTTTTAAGGAAATAAAATGGCTTTATTATTTAACTCATTTAATAAAGAACACGCCGGGATCGACGACAGCTGTAATGGTATTTCACCCCACCATTGCCTTTAATCGAGTGCCGTGCCATAATAATATAACATGTCGTCAGAATCAGAACATTTAGTTATTAAATCAAGTTATACGCTATATTAAAAGTTTTCTACGTCTATAAAAAAACAATCGCGTAAATATACCTAAGAAATCTTAAATTCATTTAGTCAAGGTTATTTGTGAAGGTATATTTCGATTAGATTATTGAAGTAACTAGATAAATGACCTTCTCGATGAACTGTAATCTGTGATGAAAATGAGGTGGCTTAAAATCTAAAAGTACAAACTACACACTTTATTTGAATGTTTCATATCTTAACACTTATTTATCGAGGTTATTTCAACTTGGATTTTTGCTGTCACTAGTGAGTGACTTCATTTGAACATGGTGATTAAGTGGCTTACGGTTTATCGCCTATATTATATACACTACACTTTTTTTGTACATTTCGTGTCATAAAAATAATAAATAATAGTGACGTCATTAACCTACCAATTTTTTTTTGTCTCGTCTAATAACCGACTTTAATACTTTGATGATCTTTTATAGTTTGCTAAATAGATTATCAAGAGGTCCAAAGTGATAGAACGTCAACCAAGTATTCAATATAATTAAAAAATAATTCATCTTTAATTATCAACTTTTTTCGGGATTTACCTTAATTTTTTTTTTACATAAATCGACCCTACCTCTGAGTAATCTGTCCTTTTACATAAAAGTACATAGGCTACGAATACATTACCCGGAGGTTATGTATTCTGTATCTTCATTAAAGTCGGTAAAATAAATAATTACAAGCTAAAAAAACTGAAAAAGATTTTTTAACACGAAACCAATTTGCTGCGATTCGGTTCTCATTTAATGAAGCCCTTTCCAGCAGATTCAGCAATCCAATCTGTTTTGTTACGGACCATCGTGGTATTTTCGAGGACAACCCAAATATTGGGCCGAAATAAGCGCCCTTATATCACGGCATGGAGCGGCCCGTTGTGCGTGTATATTTTCGCCACATCACACAAATAGAAGGAAATAACGACGGAAAAGCTTTTGAGGGAACGCTGCTGATGCTAAATTTGACATTTCGTTTTATTTTCGTGACACGGAAATAGTAAATGAGTCAGAATGAGATAGTATGGCTTTGTATTTTCCAGTAGATTCCGAATTCAATGGTGTAGATAATTCAAGGTATTACTAATTACGAAAGCAAAACCAAATAACGGCACGGAAGTTGTTAACAGCACCTAATTATCGGCACTTAAAAGCAATCAAAGACCTCCTGGTTAACATTAGATGCGAAGTAACTAAATGATAATGATTTACAATACTTAAATTCACCACACTTGACTGCATCCAGCGATCAAAGTCACGACTTCGATCATTCGGTCTCAGCGAGTTTAATGCCAATACTCCCATAAATAAGCTTAGGCATATAGAAGACCTCACACGCGGCGTATATTATGAAGTTATGTCGATACGGTGGCTTTACCTAACGGGATTGGGACGGTATGTGTGCGGAGGGGCTTAGCTTTAGCCGCGCGCTGGCTTATTAGCTGCATTCGACAAGCTATCTAGCTAAATTGTCTAAGCTGGAACTGTCTTACCTACCGATCAAAGGAAATGAAAACAGAAGCAATTATTGTTAAAGTTCAAAATTAAATGCATCTGAGGAAACTAGTGTTCCCACCGGGATTCGAAACCGATACCCGCTGCTTAGAAGAGGCGAACGTGCATTCAATTAAGCCAACGGGCAGTTCTAGAATAATATCAGTTTAAATATAAAATAAAACCGCGCCTTTGTATAATGCTGCTATAACTAAGACTACCACTAAGAATACTTTACTGATAACATCACAAAGAAGCCTCTTTTCGCGTATGTTTATTCGCTACATTCTACTCAATTTGATCAATTTAACTGACTGAAATTCTGATTTGAACCTTGATATGTTTTCATCACAAAATTTGAAATATAATACGGCGGTCCAGAGTCCTAAAAGACAGATGACAAAGCCGACGAACATAATGGTAAGTAAAAAAATATAAACGATAAAGTAACAACCGTCGTTTTCTTACTAATTTGAATTACTTAATAAGCAATACAGAGTTCAAAGTTTGTTGATAACGTCTGTCACAGAGAGAACCATCAATGACTCACGTTTAACCAATGGTACACATTTCAGTCTAAGTGAGTCACCAACGACCGTTTCGTATACGTGCCTTGGGCGACATGGCACCAAACGGGAACTGCAATTCATGGTAGGCTCGAAGGCATAAAATCGATGCTATGTATAGCAATGACTATAAAGATAGCTTAACAAGGGGTTCTTAGAGAAATTAATTTTATCGAATAGCGCAGGTGATAGCTTAGGCAGAGCCAGAGTTATTAAACTTGATAAAGTGGGTTCCAAGTTCTGAAAAGTTAAAAGTGATGTTTTCTAAACAAACAAACATCACGACTTTCGCATTTATTACATTAGAATCGGAAGTTAGCCATGGTAAGCTGAATCATATTTCAGGAAAATAAAATCGTAATTTAGGCTGCTTGGCCGATACAGGTCTCCTCTTATCAGTTGGTATCCCTCGCAGAGAAAGTGTAAGTATAGAATAGTCGTTTCAAATATTACGTGTCGTATTATAAGTCGAATAACAATATTTAAAGATAGAATCCGCTCACGCTCATTAAACTTAAGTATAAAATTGATGGTAGAAATACTGGAGTTGCAAGATGTGTGTTCAAGTCTCGCTACTATAATATTTTTCTCACGAATGAATTTGTTCGGTGTCATACTAAATTTCGACAGTTCATTACTGTTAACACTGTTTCCACTACCCATAGCAGTGACTCAAGGATTTGAAGTAGTTTGGTACAATTTGGGCGTAGAGTGAATCACCGTCTGGTTTCACATTGGTGCCTCGAGCGACATGGCACCGAGGAATGCATTTTATGGCGGCCCTAGAAAAATCAATGACTATACTAAGGAGCTTTTGAAGCAATTGCAAAGGATACGCGACTCAACCAACCAGCAAAAACTAACGTTGACTAAACAATGAGATATCGACATTTTATGTTAACTCGGCAAAACGGGGATCAAACAATGGAGGTGTTACGCTTAAGAGACAAAAGAAAATAAATGGAACCAGTCAGAGCCAGAACACCGGTTGCGTAAGAAAATACTTTGAACAAAGTGAGTAAAAAGTATTTATTCGCGATTATTTAAGCACAATGTATTCAGAGGGTTCTTAAGTTTATAGATAACGGTTCGAATGCGGTACTAAATTCCAGCCGAGTGCAAAAGTGCAAAAGAATGTAAAACTGCCAGACTGCAGTTTTTCTATAGATTACTGCAGTATAGTTTTACGATCTAAGGAACCGCAGAATTACTGCCAACTTTATGTGACTTGAATGTGCTGAAGAATTTGTGCTATCCAAGTACTACATTCAATACAATTTGATATAACACTTTCATCAGGTGAGATAGCGGCCAAATGCTTACCTATCTGTCATAAAAAAACAAAATATGTCTTTTTATCAAGGTTTATATCCTCTATTTTCAAAACTGTAGAATTCGACACTGTAGGAAATTGGAAAAGTCAGGTAAAAAAAGTTTTTCACAAAACTGATTTGATAATAAAATAACGTATTAAATTAAAGATTATAAGGTAAAATAAAATATAATTTCATTTTAATCCGAATTCACGAGTCAGAACTTAAATTAAAGTAAAGTCTAAGGTTTAATCAATGTTACATCACCATGATACACTCAAATCTATTTTCAAGGGGCAGGTGCGCACCGCCCATGTGCCAGCTGTCAGATATGCAAAAAGCATTCTTGGGAACCACCTGTGTTGCACCCGCAGAGATAGAAGCCCGTCTACGCCCGCCCCGAACAATTATGTTGGAACCCAAAGGTTTTGTAGAGAGCTTGAACATACATATAATATGGAATACTATTTATAATAATTTAAATGCAAGCAAAGCTTAATTATCCGACCGCTTTATCTTCGGAACACTTGATCAGATTAAATTAATTTAATACGCATTATTGAGGGTAACTCAAAAACTACTGGTCAGATATTGATCAAATTTAAATGGGACCAATGGGAAAGCACCAGGTTTCAAATAATAATAAAAAAATCAGTTGACCCAGAAATAAGTTGTGAGGTAACATACATAAAAATACAGTCGAATTGAGAATCTCCACCTTTTTTGTAAAGTCGGTTATAAAGCATTTAGTTTACTTCGACGAAAAGAAGGGTTACGATTATTACTTCCAATTTCCGCAGCTGCTATGCAATTGCTATTGCTATTCTAAACGTTCACCCAGTTAAGCTTGACGATCTCGACAAATCATCAAAGATAAAAACGCCAGATATAGCTTTATAAATATTATTGATAACTGAGACTTACTAAATTGTTATGTTACGGTGAATTATTACTTTACTCACGATGAGAAAGATGATAAAGGATTGAATTCCAATTACCTGTAACAATAAAAGTCAATTGTTAGTACACTGTAACATACGTTTTAAAACGAAATATAGCAATGAATAAAAAATTAATTCATAATTATAAACGCTTATATACCTTAACACTCTCACACTCACAGCCCCATACTAAGTTAGATGACTTGTGTCGTGGGTGCCGGCAAAATTCACATCAAACACACAATCAGAACCAGAAACATGAATTAGGAGAAAACTCACGCCGTGTTCACGCCGAGAATAGAACCCGATATCCAGCTTAGAAAGCGAACGCGCATCTAAGCAACGAGGAGTTCATTACAAACAACATTTTCGCTTTTATAATATAGTGTGATCTTATAAAGAAATGAAGTACTAGGTAATTTGGAAAACCATCAAGTCATTTGTCAATTCTGCGAATTCATCCTCACCTATACGTTTACTATTTCGTAAATTACTTGGGTAACTTGCTAATTGCTATAATTGTTGACGTATGACGACGATCACCGTCAATAAATAAATAAGTTATTGTATATCGTACTAGCCATATATAATAATGCTATAAATAAATAAGTTAGTTATCTAAACTAACCTATTATGTATATAAGTAGAGATAAAGTTTGTTTGTTTGGATCTCCTCATCAGATTCTGAAAATTCTTATATATATAATACTATAGAAGCTATCTCCGAGTGTCATAGGCTATGTTTCATCGGGATAACAGTTACGAAGTAACAAAATATTCCTTAGGTAAGTCGGTGAAAAATTTACTAATTTTCGGTTTTTTTTTATTTCGATAAAAATGTGATTTGTTTAATTTCGCACACCTTGTAACCTTACTAGGAATCTGATTAAACAATATATTTTTAGTTCTGCATCGAGTAGTCTCAGTGTGATAAAATAATTGGGTTAGTCGATTGAGATCGGTCCCAGTTTCGAAGCGGTTCCAGTCGCTTAACAATCACAATTTTACTGGCTTCTTTCATATACGAAAATTTAAAAGTTTTCTCTAAAGAGGTCATGAAGACATTAGAGCTAACGATCACAGCGACAAAGCAGGTGCAGTTGAGTAGCACATTGGCGGAAGTGCGTCGTACCGACACATATAATGGCTTTTATAGTGCATAGAACTTAATGTTCTGTGAAGTGTAAAAATACATACTTATTGTAAGTAAAACATACTTATTGTACTTATAGTAAGTGTAAAAATAAATGCTTGGGTAAATGTTTTATTTATTTCAGCCCTTATATTAAATTTTCTAATAAAACCTAACTTATCTTACAACCAATAATGGATTTACATTTTATGACAACATATTTCATTTAATCAGTTAATTTTTAAAAACGGATCTAAACATGTGACAGTAAATCAGCGTATTGCCTTCAAGTCAAGAGTGAATAGGTATCTTCTAAACAAACAAGCTACATCTTCGGCACTTTTCATCAGATGAGAGATTGAACTGCCCGTTGGCTTAGTTGGGTGGCGTACGCCTTCTAAGCAGGGGTATCGGGTTCGATCCCGGCGGGAACACAAGTTTTCTTCCCAAGGAAAATTTGTGTTTCTGGTTCTGGTTGTGATTGTGTGTGTGATGTGAATGTTTCCGGCACCCACGACACAAGTCATCGTACTTAGTGTGGGGCTGTGAGTGTGAAAGCGTTTATGTTTATGTTTAGATAGTAGTAAAATATCGAAAAAAAAATGGTCAAAACTGAGCAATATTGCCGTGTTGAACTTATTTAGTACCTGAGTAACCTCATTGTGTAAAGTTGAGTGAATTAAACGACGACGTTAATTATAATTATCTTTATTTTTCAAATAACGCGACTTATACCTTTTATTTCGCGTCGATTTCCTGCAAATAAAATAAAAGCATCCTGACTATCGATAAAAAGTCCGCAAAATCGGTCAATCCGTTTTAACGCAACGACTGACATACAGACAGACAAAGGCTTCGTTAAAGCACAACTAGTTCTAGATCGGAACCCGGTTTAAAAGGCTTAACTATTCCTGTGGAACAGAAGACGCAATACAAGCGGCTGTAGGTAGAATTGGAAACAAAATGAATGAATGATTTATTGTACGTTTTACAAAATGAGTATTGCTGCAACCAGTTACGTCGTTAGGAGTTCTATTGACGCTTTTACACTTACAGCCTCACACTAAGTTCGATGACTTGTGTCGTGGGCACAAGAAGCATTCACATCACACACACGATCATAACCAGAACCAGAAATACAAATTTTCCTTGGGTAAAAACTTGTGTTCCTGCCGGGAATCAAACCCGATAGTAGGGGTATAGTAGAACGCGGTATGGCAGGGGTTACCCGATAGTAGAAGGCGAACGTGCACCCAACTAAGCTAAAGGCTAAGGTCGTATCAGTCAGACGATGATGATGATATTGCATTTGAACTTCGCATGCAGTTCATTACAGTCACAAATATTGTTATCAACGTTTAACTATCGGCTATAGAATCATCGAATTGGAAATATGTACCATTATTCATTACATTCAAGCAACAGTTGAAAACAGAACTATTAATGTTCTTGGCTCAAATATAAATAAGGCTGACGTCTAAATAGGCGTAAACCATTTAAAAAACTAAACATTCAAAGATTTAGTTGAATATAAATCATTTGCATAATTGACCGGCTCGCCCCGGTCCTAATGTTAAATGACGTGTGATAATAAGCGCAAGTGCTTCGCAGCCACTATGAGTTGTAATTAAAAGCCATAGAGGACGATTTTGTATGCTTATTGCATTTTTTTGCAATCAGCTGTGTTATTCTCAAACAAAGTTCAAAAGGAATTGACAAAGAAAAAACCTCTTACAACCAAATCAGCAGTTATGTTAAGAATAATGGCTTCTATTTTACTGATAAGGAAGCAGTTCAACGTTATTTCACAGACCAGAACCCCCAGAAAACTTTCATAAAGGAATTCTGAACTGTAAGGGTTTTGATGAAGCCATTACAACCAGCTAAAGTATATATTATGTAATGTTACTGAGCAATAAAGCATTTTAAAGATATATATATATATATATTTTATTTGTGACAGGCAAGTGTTTGACTACTATCTCACCTGATGGTAAGTGACGATGTGATCGAAGCTGGTAAACACACTAGACCTGGAATACGCAGGCTCTCAAGGATAACTGCCGGAACACCGTATTTGGCTTGGCGGCAGACTTTCAACTTGATGGTGGTAAGCTACTTTGGTAGCAAGCCAGGCGAGCAACTCACAAAATGCTCTACCACCTCTCAAATGTCACCTGATTAGCACCACCTTGGGACCACGTGTAGGGAGTCAGACTTAAGGGGTATCCTCCTACGGACGTGGGTGACTCAGCCCCCAAAAATATGCTTGTTACTGAGGAGACATACAACATTATCGCCTGATTCAGAGCGTCGCAGCTGCCTACAGCATTCCTTTAGTACAGAATTCCGCACAATCATCAACAAAGAATCTCATTAATCACAGCTGATTTAGATGACTAGTTTAAATCTAGACAAGCCCCGGGAGGTCTGTGGAAGGAGATGTATGGAAAGTTTTAAAGTGCAAACCGCAGCTCACAGCTGAGAAATAATATCCCAATAAAAACTCAAACAATAAATCTACAGCATAATTTATAGCTACAGTTTTATTCATTGTATTTCAAAATTTTGCAATTCCCCACTCATTGGAAAAATAACGATTTCTAAACCCTAAGATACAACCATTTAAATATAATGGAGTGTTGTGAGGGACTGGACTAACTAAACCGTAACCCCCCATTTTGCTGCGTTGTACTCGAATAAAAAGGGGAGGGAAGCAATGAATAGAATCAGGTAGTTTTAGCAAGTGGGTTTTTTTTTAAGATTGATAGGCAAGCATTTGACCTCTATCTCACCTGCTTTAAAACAAGTGCAAGTGAAGCAGCCAAGTAATGAGGACAATCAACTCGAGACTTGTACGGTTGATAACATTATCAGTTGAGCAGTCCCGTTTGAGCATGGTAAGGGCCGGAGAGGTCGGATACAAGAATAAATGAAAATATTTATTGAAGAAGTGCATTTTGACAAACTATGTGCTTTAAAAGCTAATAAAACGCTAATTATAAAGAGTTTCATGTATTACTTTATGTGTCACAAAAAAAATTTAATCTGTGCGCATTTGTTCATGGAATTATTGAAGTAGACGGAGAACGGAAATAATTTATATCTAGGACATCAAACATGCAACTGTATTTATGACTGAAGTGAGAAGGATAAATAATTATTGGTGCTATAAAATCGTATTAATAAAACTCAATCAAGATGGCGTCAAAATGAAAAAAAGTAATGAAAAGGAATAAATAACAGTACACGATACAGATATAATATAAGCTACAGAACTTTTTACGTTTTATAAACGAATAAGTGCTAAGTATCTTCACTTCTTGGTAAGTGATGATTCGTTCGAGACAGTAAGCTAATCCTATTTTCTAATAGGCTAGCCTTTGACTACCGATAGGATAATGGCCCTTGGCAGATTTAAGTTTCTTATTCAAATTTAACAGAGTCAAAATAAGCTAAACGTTAAACTTCAACTTAAGAGCAATATAAGGCACGAAATCACGAAATTCTCATAAAGCTTCGTTTAAACAATTACAAGCAGTGCAGGCAGGTAGTGCAAGGGGTATAATTAAGCACTAATGGTGGACGATTAACCCAGAGACCTTTGTGCGCGGTATCGCGATCAGCTGAGCGCACTTAGGCGACCGCGGCCCGGCTCGGTGCCACCGCCTGAATTCATTCGCGACCTACTTCGGTAGCATAGTGCATGCTTGAGATTGAGATGATAGGAAGCAGCCGGGATTTTGATTTCAGCGTTTGCACTGCCATGTTGAAAGAACTATTGAAGTTAACAAGACATCCTTTCATGGTGAACATTCCTCCGATTCAAGCCAAGCAATTCGTCACAACTTTTATTATGCGAACTGCAATGGAATGGAATACCCCTGCCTTCGTTCTTGTTTCCCGATAAGTATAATTTGGGCCTCTTGAAGTCAAAATAAACAGGTATATTTAAGGCAAGCATGTCCCACCGTCGACCGCATCGTCGCTTTCCGTCAGGTGAGATTGCGGTCAAAAACATGCTTTTTCAGAAGGTGGGAATTATTAATACCTGTTGCGAGCGATCTTGAACTAAAATTTAAGTCGTTCCTAATAGTACGATACATTTCTTTTATTCGAGGACGTCACACAGAACAGAATGACAGTATGGTCGAGTGTCATCTGCATGATAAAGATCTGTATTAGCAGTCCTAACTAGGTCACCTGCCTAGCCTCTTCTCTGACGACCCAGTTGGCGCAGTGGACAGGTGTCCGCCTTTTGCGCCGTGGGTCCTGGGTTCGATTCCCGGCAGGAGCACAAATTCCTTCCCAAGGAATATTTGTGTTTCTGGTTCTGGGTGTAATGTGAATGTTTCCGGCACCCACGATACAAGTATTTGAACTTAGTGTGGGGCTGTGAGTGTGAATGCGTTTGATTTGTTTGTTTTTACCTTACATTAATAGACGGCTAAATGATAAAATTCATTCAACAATTTCGTAGGTCAGTAAGTTCATGCTTATGTCGTTTTGAAAGTTGAGTTGTTAAGTTAGAAACGTATTTGATGATTGTTGAAGTTTAATATCATTATGTTTAATCAGAACGATTAAAGATCTTTGTTTTTTTAAATAAACGCGGAAAAAAATCCGCGGTACATAACAAAACCCTTTGTTCATTAACTGTTTAGCTTAGCGTCACAAAGACATTTCTCCGAGTTATTCCAGTCACAAAGATGTTATTTTTAAACTTGACCAAGTGACACATCGCGAGCCCCAAGGCATGAGTACCTTCAACTAGGTATTACATTACGCTTCTACCCTTGGTAGACCAGTTTTACGTCCCAATTTTAAATGTTAATATTTGCATATAACACAGCAGTTGTAATAAAAATGGAACAGAACGTAATGTTTTCTTAAATTTTCGCTTTTGTTATTTATTGAAAATAATGCAAAATATTTGCGATAAAATCCTTTTTTTTAATCAGTTAATATAATTTGTTTTCTTTATTAAAGATAGCATTTTTATTTTACTTATATTCTGCAAAATAAACTTGATTTGATGATAATAGGGTGTAATAAAGAACAATGACTAAGATTTAAGTATGTCTTCTTAAAATTATTTAGATAGTTAACGACATACAAGACGAAGTTAATGACATGTGTCAGGTACATTGGTTTACTCGCAGAACGTCCCATTCGCATTTGGTCACGCAGTCGCAAAACGTATTTAGTGAGTTACTATATAAGCTAGTGTACACCTGAAACTTAACTTGGAGCAGAACAAAAACGACCCTCAATTATCAATGCTACCCTATGGGGTAGCATTGATAATTGAGGGTCGTATGTACAAAAAGTACTTTTTGTATTGTATGCAATACAAAAAGTATTTTTTGTACACAACCTTATACAAAAACAATATTATAAGGCAGTGAAATGGGCGGTTTTATCGCTTTCAGCGATTTCTATAAGAGAGCCATATTAGCGTCTTTAAAATTATTTTTCCCGATAACTATATTAGGTTTGGACGTCGGGGTCACCGGCTGTTTGTAGGTTATGCGCCGCGTTAAAGTTCTCTGGAGTTGACATTTGTATTTTAAATAGTGAACATAATAATTCACAATAGTGCGTCGTTTACCGTTTTGCAGCAACAGCACATGAGATAAAGTTTCAGAGTAAATAACGCGGGTACAGAGTACAGTCGACGAAAGTTCTCACTGCATATTGCTGACCGCACTAATGCCATAGTGCCATACTTGTAAGCACGCGGGCAACATTGTAAGCTTAATGCGACTCGCCGTTAGCCTACATTGAAGTTTGCCAACTGCTGGCGGAAGTCATCGATTGCTTTTGATATATTTGATACTAGTATTAGCCCTATGTATAGGGTATATCCAAAAGCAAGCAGCAAATCTTATATACCAGCCTTCTTGTTGATACGACTATCGGACCACTTTAGGAAGATACAAATATAAAATGTTTAATCTAAAAACAGACATCAAAGTTTGCAACATGTTTGTGGTTGCAGCTCCCTTGTGGCTTGGCTTGAGTAAAATAATAATTAAATAATCCAGAGAAATACCTCGGTATCCTTAGAAAACATAAATAACCTCACCCTTTTATAAAACCTGTTAAGCTGTAAGAATAACAATGCATAGAAAACATAAATAACTTTATTACCCTTTTATAAAACCTTATAAGCAGTATTAACATAACAAACCATACTATTTGGTAAAACATAATTATATACTGATTACTGGTATACACATGAGTTATAATTTTTACTTCATCACTGTCCGCGTAACTAGCAACACTTATACATTGATATTGCTTAACAATTGCTGTTTAGGATACAATATTCCTTCCCTATCTTGTAACAAATGGCTGACGTACTTGTAACAAGTAAATAATTATCGAGTACACTAATAGCAATAATTTAGCGCGGAAGCTAGTCCATGCTATTTAGAAATATACCAGAACTACCAGACTGGTACAAGTGACAAGTACTGGTAACACTACAATTAATTATAATTAAATCAGCCAGTTGTGCTATGCGGAAAGGTAGAATACGCTAAACGTGCGAGTGCATATTTGTGTCGACATCTGGTGGTATGAACTGGTTGATGTTAGCAACTTCTATTTATGGACATATCATTTATTTTATAACAGTTATTTCTTACTGCACTAATAAAACTAATACACTAATAATATCTTTGTAATTAGAAGTCGAACCCTATAAAAGAATCGACTAATTATACCATAGAAGCGTAAAATGGGGTGCACATTAAAAATGTACACGTGCACTGTGAAGAATAGTCTGGTAGAATGTACAGCAGCGAAAACCCTTCAATGGTATTAAGTTTTTTTTAACGCATTCACACTCACAGCCGTACACAAAGTTCAAAGACTTATATCGTGGGAGCCAGAAATATTTACATCCAAATTACACCCAGAACCAGAAGCACATATGTTTCTTGAGGATGTTTACATAGTATTAGTAAAGTACGAACTAGATGCATAAAGATGTGTTACGTTTTTTTTTATTAGATACTTTTTACATGTTACATCAAATCTTTCACGTGGATAAGGAATTTTGTGATTATAGAGCACATCAAACTATATTGAAGAATAAATATCGGCAACAGAATTAACTGCACTGCAGACCTAACTCGGTAATTTAGTCTATGTAATGAATAGAGTTGAGATTCACATCAGTTTTAATTAACAGAATACTTACTCAGTAATATAGTTCAATATTAATGATCTACGCCGGCTAATGAACATTTAGTATACGCGCTACGCTTCTACTAATAATAACAAACGACTAAATACCAATAATTGAAGTTTGATTGAAATGCCACCACGAATTGGGTGGCAAGCGAGAACATAGCCAATTGGCTACAGCTCTAAGACTAGGCTTAGGCAATAGAACAGATTAACAAAGTTGTCAGCCTACCAAAATTAGTGCGACAATGTTCCAACTTTGAACAACATTATTGGGTGTTGAAATAACTTGTAGACAAGCTGTTGGTAGGTTTGTCGTTTGTTCAGGTCAAAGTGACTCACGTCGAACGAATTTTGATAGCTTTGAAACCACAACCGGTCGCGTAGAGATAATGATTTAGCACAATCGTGAAGAGTCGTGTCAGTCTGTTTGTTCCGGGTAATCTCCGAAATTACTAGACTGATTTTAATCGGAATTTTACTAGCAGATAGCTGATCTTATAAGGAGTAACACATACTTTTTTATTTTGTAAAAATATATAGGGTTCCGTACAAAAAAATTTACGCTTGTATTTTATATAAATTCGAGAGCACGAGAAATAATTAAACGCAAGCAAAGGTTAAAAAACCGACTTCACCGCTTTATCATCGGAACCTTGATCAGATTTAATGTGTAAACACGCATTATTGACTATAACTCAAAAACAAGAGATCAGACCTTGATGAAATTTCAATAGGACTAAATAAAAAACACCAGCTTAGTAGTTATGAGGTAACTTTTGAAGTCGGGTAAACGAGAACATCGTCAAAGTTCGCATTATTCGTCACAAAATAGGCATTATTGACGTTATTTCAAGAACTACTGATCAGATCTTGATCAAATTTAAATGGGACTAATTAGAAAGCAACATCTTTCAAACTAAAAAAAGATTTTTGAAATCGGCTCACGTGAAGAGAAGTAATAAGGTAACACACAAAAAAAAAATACAGTCGACTTAGAGTAACTCCTCCTTTAAGTTATGTACCAACTACCAAAAAGTTGTTCGTATTCGTAGCTATAATTGACCCTGTTGAAGGCTATAATTAATACAATAATATAATGTTCATACTTTAATCCTAAATTATAAAAGGCGCGTCTTTTTATTATAGCGCGCGTACCATTGAAATAGCGACTATATCAACAATTTTTAAATTTTGTCAAGCACTAACTTGAATAAATTGCTTTTTTTAATGTATTTGTAAGTTCACAGACAAACCTTTGTTCATGTGTTAGAACTGATCACATTGAAGCATTCTTTGTGTGGCACTGTTTGTGTGCATGTCTCTGCGTTTGAATATATGCGAATGTACTAGTGACAGTATGGGACTGTGAAAGGTTGCAGCGAGTTGGCGACAAACGACCCAGTTGGCGCAGTGGACAGGTCTTCGCCCCCTGCGCCGTGGCTCCTGGGTTCGATTCACGGCAGGAGCAAAAATTCCTACCCTAGGGATATTTGTGCTTCTGGTTCTCGGTGTAATGTGTGTGTGATGTGAATGTTTTCGGCACCCACGATACAAGTCTTTGAACTTAGTGTGGGGATGTGAGTGTGAATGCGTTTGATAAAAAAAAAAAGAATTTCTTTAGTAAATAGCAACTTTTAACATTTCTAGTACCTTATTAATTAGATTTCTGTAGTTTAACTTCTTTGCTGACACATACATTCAAATATAACTAAGTTTCATTCAAGTAAAATTATTGAAATAAATATAGCCCTGACCCTCTATCTGGAAAACGTACCTAACATAGCTAAGAAAACTCTAGATCAAGTAACCATTCGAACAAAAATAAAACTAAATCAAAATTTGTCTAGTCGATTTGTGATCTATGAGTACGATGCCACAGACAGACACGCACATACACATATACACATGATAAAATTATAACACCCGTTTTTCTTCTAGTGTTAATCCTACTAATATTATAAATGCGACAGTTTGTGCGTGTGAATGTTTTTCATCACGTATCTCCGTAACGAATAAACCAATTTTTATGAAATTTAAAATGTACATAGTTTAGGCTCCGGAAAAACACAGGTTACTTTTTTACTGAACGCGGGCGAAGCCGCGGGGCTTAACCAATAAATACCATACACTACACATCCCAGAAACTATGCCTTATATCTACATATACATGTATATTGAACCGAATTTAATCGAGAGAACGAGCGGCGATGTACATTTCTCGAAGCATGAAAGAGAATCGATTATTTTCTCTCAATTAGACAGACTCCACTCATACTGCTCTACAGACCGTTTAAAATTGAAAGTCGTAAAGTTTCTACACTAGCATACACGCTAACATTATAAACTCGATATTATGTCTGCCAGTTCGTTGCCTTTTCAGGACGAAACTACTGTACCGCTTACAATAATTAAAATTGGCAAGGAGATATACAAAAAAAATTTAAGGTCAAGAAGACAACGTTTTACGGCCCATATTGCTGGTTAAATAACAGGACATATGATATTAGGAATAATAACTCAAGTGTTAAGGGAAATATTGCAGTTGATTTGCATTGCATTGCCAAATAATTTAAATGCAAGCAAAGCTTTAAAAATCGTTATGAGGTAACAAACAAACAAAAAATACAGTCGAATTGAGTCTCCACCTCCTCTTTTTTTAAGTAGGTAAAAGGGCTTTTTACTTCAGCTCCAAAGGGCAATGCAAATGTTATAGGCATGAATCTCACCACAAGCGCATAGTTTACCAGTCACCTCTCGTAATAGTTTAAAAAATCATTTAGTGTGCAATAATTAAAAAAAAGACGCGTGGCACTCGGGGACTGCCGCGGTAAAGCATAGCATTTTTATAAACTTATGCAATTATAATTATTTATCGAGTTTATTTTATTTATGCAGTATTTTTTTTCCTGCCACCTAGAGGCGAGTTGCTGGACTAAAGAGACAAGCGTGATATTAAAAGTTCTGCTATTCATCGATAGATGGCAAAACTAAAAAGTATCACCGCTACGCACGTGCCGGTCGGAGTGGAGGGTGTTAGGTTATTTTCGTTACGGAATTTCTGGATTCGGTCTCCATGATCAAGGCCCGCGCTAGAAGCTATGCAATAGCTTAATATAATAACGGTCACGCTGCGTACCAAGTAACGTAAATTATCAAATCAGCGAAGTAACAAGGCCAGTCGTTAGGCCATTGATCGTCATCAATCTGGAATTGTTTGCAATTAAATAGATTACTGGTCAATAAAATACGCCACACGCATTGCACATCGAAATATAATTTGCTATGATTGATGCCGAATTGCGAATATCTAGACTCCACAAAGGATTCCTCCTAAACGCTCTGCAAACATCTGTCCTTCCTTCCATTCTTAGCTAAAGGTCGCGAACTTGAAGGGCGCAGTTGAATGAGGAGACGATAAAGGCCCGGGCGGGGAGGGTCCTGGAGCGCGGGGGAGAATACACTTACACCCCACTTCGCAGATCAACAACCCCGAACCTTAATCAAGATAAGCTGAGCTGACGGTTTTTGAGAGAACAATTTTAATTAGTTAAATGCGCCTGTGAAAATATTCCGAGTTTTCGCTAGTTTTTGTCATTTTTTTCAAGCGGTGATAGCTCGACCGTACTATCAACACGCCTTTCGATTATGCGTTAGCGGTTTCAAATCATACGACTGATGGGCTTGTAGTTCCGCTGAAGGTAACAAAATTTGAAATCATTGTTTTGTATAATTCTTCTTTTATTATTATTATTATATCTTATACTTCAGGCTAGCTAACCTGTATCGAAAAATTTTAATTTACTATCAAGTAGAAAAGCCTTTCTCTAAGCGTGTTTATTTCTCTCGACCACATTATCACTTACCAACAGATGAGATAGTAGTGACCAGTCTATCAGTTATAAAAAAATACAATCCGTGACGGTGTTACCCGTTTCCGTTCTTGAAATAAAATGACGGCGTCGCTGCCACATGTCTACCTATATTAATTACAGAGACCATTGCCCGAATAAAACAAAACCGGACGCGTCTCGATTCGTCATCGTTTCGAGTTAATTTATTCTAATGTGCATTTTTCGCACAGGCACAGAATAAATAATAGTAGCTACAAGAGGTGCATGGTCTCGATCGTGAAGCAAGTTCTACAAAAAGAGGCTACAGGGTTCATTGGGTCGGTTTACCTGATGTGGTTTCCGGTGGCCATTCCTTCGATCAGACGAAGCTAGGGGGAGGGAGTAATCCTGCTCTTCCCTTTGTGTAGAATTGATCAATCTTTGCTGGGAAATGTTTTCTAGTTTTTCATCTATGCCGGACCTAATGAATAAGCTGCAAGTAATTTGTCTGATGCGATACATCCGCCACTTAACCATAACAGTAAATAATAATGACCCCCGGCTTCGCCAATGACGACAATCAGATGAATATTCACTGTACATCTCATTATTTAAAATACTTAGTATAATGTAGATAATAACATATTATAAATGTAGATATGAATTGTGTATAACAATCTAGTTATTCTACTCCACCCAAAATAGCTGGACCTATACGATCGCGTTAGCGCTATAAAAAAACAGAGTGAAACACCCACCGGTTAATTCTGCTTTAGCATGGTTTATTGAAATCACTTCGATCGAGAGAAACAACAACCAAATTAACAAAATAACATGAAAATGTTGGTGGAGGAGCTTTTATTTTTTTATCCCTGATAGTCTCGCATTTGACCACTATCTCAGCTGATGGTAAGTAATAATGCGGTCGATGATGGTAAACGCGCTAGGTCTAGATGACTGGAAGATGTCTACCTACCTAGGTTATCTGTTAATGTTTCCGCTTTAGTCAGCTAAACAGCTATAGTTGGTTGTAGCGAGCGAGAACCGATGAAAGAGGATTTACGAGCGAACATGGGAGTTATTAAAATAAACCTAGCCTTTTGAAGACGATACTTTATGGTTTACGATGTGGTTATTGGAAAACAATATTTCATATATACTAAAACAACATACAAAAAACCAAATCTCACAGTTTCAGTTATTTTTATGCATATAAGTTAAAAGGCAATAAACGATGCTATAAAGCACTTACTTATAGGTGTCCTGGAAGTGATTGCTTTAACGATAAATCTAGATTGTTCCAGACTTTATTTCTATGGTCTGTGTTTGGTATGTGCAATAAATAATTACATCTATCAATATATTGCAATAAATGAGAATTTATAAACGCCACGCGCCGATCTGACAATAGAATGAAACAAATCTATAAAGGTAATTTGCAATGATGGATTTCTTTAAAAAAATATTGCAATATTGTTATAAATGTCTGTTAAATTCGATGGCTTCGTGTCCATGACTATGTCTCCCAAATCACATCAAAATCAGTCCAGCGCTGTTTAGACATAAAATAACAAACAGACATAAAAATACAACATAAACGCCTTCACACTCACAGCTTCACACTTAGTTCGATGACTTGTGTCGTGGCTGCTGGAAACATTCACATCACACATACAATCAAACTGTTGCATACAATTTAGATTTTAATGTGTATTCTAGAGCTCACTTTTGTATTCCCGAAACGGGCAACGGTTGTTACCTGTATAATAATATATTTTTTGTAAATCTTATTTACACAGTTTACAATAAAGGAAATTCTATTCTATCACAACCACATCGGTTCTGAGAGACAGAAAGAGTTATTTTCGGATTTAAATATATTAGTGTGAGGGTGATTGTGATGCGGTGTGATGTTACTCAAGTTATAAATTAAGGAAATAAGAAACATGAAATTTGTTGTATGGCCACACCATTAACAAGGTCAGCCAAGCTATTAAAACTCTTTACATATTTCTAAAGAACTATGACTCGAGCTCGAGTTTAATTCCAAGTACAAGTATCGTTTCGGGTATTATTTCACTATTCAACCTCCAGCCTCCAAAACTTAAGCCTTCTTTGTTCCACATGCTCTTCGGAATGCGCCTTTGTCACAGAGCGTCCTACGGTGCCGAAATTCGGCTCTATCGCTTTTGTCTACGTATAATTTTTAGCCGGGTACCTGTATCAAACCAGTTTTACACAGACCGTCCGTCCATTCGGAGAAGTTCTCTCGCTTCGTCCTTTTATCTTGCTCCTCTAATCTCTACAGTCCGATCGACGTCTAATTTACACTTGGCGAAATTAACGACGACGCACGACGGTCGGCAAGTATAATCTGGCGTAAGACTTTTGTAACTTGAGCGACTCAACTCAACACCTCTCCCTGATCTGGCATCGATAAATGATGAGTAAGCACTACTGAGAGTCATTTTCGTTGCATGATCGAACGAAATATTGAAAGGAAACTCATTGAATAGCCCCGTGGCGTGACGGAACGCACTTAGACAACGAACCAAAACCACAACCTGATCGAGAATGATGGAGGCTGCGTATCGTTATCGTTTATACGTGGGAAAATACAAGTGTGAATCGCTTCCCAGCGCTCACTTATCGCTGGACGGAAATATTCATTCGTGCTCAATTGTTTTGGTTAACTTTATCACCCGCGAAGCTATTGAGAGCCATGACCATGACCTAATAATGTTGTAATCTTTGCCATATTGTACCGTGCTTGCCGCACGGTATTCTCTTAACGATATGTTATCGCTGTAGGTGTACCAAAAACGAAAGAGTAAAACAAAATCATCCAGAGACTGGTAGGTGGGTCTTTGTACTTAGTTGGCCTGGGGCCGGGCATCGATCGCGTGGCTGCGGTGAACGCACCCCAAACTCCGACTACCGCGCCCGTCGACCAACGAAACGAAGGGGCACGTTCTTCGCATCGCAAAAACCCTTATAAATGTAGCGTGCCCAAATCCCGAGGCAATTCCGTTGCGCTCCGACAAAAACTTACGAATGGGCCAGTACTTTTTGAAGTTAGAGAAAGGGCACTGACTGTCAGCCACAAAGGAGGTTTAAGAGTCGCTCGTAACGGGCAGGCATACGGGCGTACGTGTATAGTTAATGGTCGTGCAACAGACAAAGTCTCTGTCCCGTGGAACTAATGACCACTCGAAATGAGTAAATTACGCCGCCACCGACCGTCTCGCCGGGCGCATAGTCCAGGCGAGTCACGAATCGCCCGCTCCCCGAACGAATAGGAAACATTTTTACTTTTCAATTCGTTACAGATGCGTGCCAGTGTCGTATTTAAGGTGGCCGCCAATAATATGTCATTCGACACCTTATGGTAATTAAATGAATTTCCTATTCGTGGAAAGCTACATGAATCGTAGAAGAAATAAGCATGAGTCGCGTGAATTTCACAAGCATCCTGCTCGTCGGGATGGGGAGCACAAAAAGCGATCAGGCATAATATCCAGCTGCGGCGTGCCGGGGCGGTGACCTCCGGAGCATCTGCCGCGCACTGCCTGGCTTCACTTCACACGTACGTTACCAACACAAAACCACTAACGTGAACTTTTGTTTTACCTATGGTTGTCTACAACAGCTAAAAATAACAAAGTATTTTTTTCTATTCGGACGATCTATGAGAGAACTCTATCAAGCAAAATCATTGCAAAAAATGTTTATGTAAGTCACCAAAGCTGATGAAAGTTGTAAATAAATAACGGCGCGGCAATTCAAAACTATACGAAATTTAGTTTAATAAAAATCGTATCTAAAGTGATGACAGGGTTGCTATATCTAATCTAGAGATAACAGGGTTGCAGCATTACATTTTGCTTAGTGGCGACCCTATATTGCACACTTTTATCCAAGTTGTAATTAAATTCCACTATAACAGCCAGTACCTGTTTGGAACGTTATTGGCGGATCAACATAAACAAACGGTGGAAATTGTCACGTCCCCTGCAGATTGTAAATAAACAAGCGAGGCCGTAACACGTGCACCGTGGCCATGTTTTCATTAAAACGAGGATATTTAGCTATAGTCCCGCTTTCATTTTATAATGTTTGAACAATTCTCTGATTGTTTGCTCTGGAATTCTAGAGGCGCCTGTGAGAGGTTCTTGACGTTTCATCCCGAAGTACTCGAGCCAAGTGGCTCCACATCTCTACATACATCGATCAATCATAAGCACGGGCGCGGTCGCGGGTCAAGTCTACATTATTTTATTATAAATGAGCATAAGGGCAGGATTTGCTTTGTAACCCTGATCCCGTATGGATATCATTAGTTTTCCTATGTAGATTTAAACAGCACGGCATAAATCATACGGACAGACAAATCCGTCTCAAAGGAGTCAGGGTATTCTTTGGAACATTGATCGTATGTGCTGTTATCTCTTCAACATACTGTAATCTTATTCAAAAAGTTCAATAACCGTTAAGTTTTATTGCGACTATATTTACCTGTGGGCCTTTCATTCGTATACCTTACATCCAGTAGAACAAGTGTGGCAGCCTAGGCTCTACCAAGTTTCCTTTGTGTGTGTTGGCGTCGCGAAGCCGAAACCCTACACCCCCGGTAACTAGATCCCCGTACCCAGATCCGGATTTGATAAGCCGGTCTCAGCGTTCCCTTGAACCGGGAATAGACAAGTCAGACTTGCTCGGAAACTGCGTAGATAATTTATGGTCCTGGTTTATTCAGGCGGAAGATGCGAATATTTAATGAAAGCCTTAGTAAAGCTTCATTGGAACACTTTGTATTATATAATTCTCTCTTTTTTATCTGTTCTCTCAATTGTGTTTTCGAACGAACTATAAGTTTGACGAAACCACACAGAATTAGCTGTAGATTAAGGTAATAAGTAAGGCTTAAACTTAATGGAATAAGAACAAAGGACTGCCTAATAACCCAGACGCGTACATGATCTTTTATCTGGAGAACGTCAGCACCAAAATAAATATTTTTTTATTTTACTTATTTTAATTAATTTCGTACATGACCGAGAACAAATAAATAAAGTAAATCAGAGCTACCGATGTCACAGCTATAAACACCTCTCTTTTAACGGATGTTTCCAAATGTATTCTTTCGTAATGATAGTGTACAGATATTATGTCTCGAATAATATAGTATTTGTACTATTTCTAACAAATTGGGACCTTCTACGAAAGCTGAATACCATAATTAACAGAGAAACGATGTAAGTAACGAAGCACCTGTTCCTCATAATTAAGTTAAGTTTCTAAACGCTCTGGTAATAAAAACGCACTGAGTAATTATTCAACCGTGGGCGAGCCAAAAGGATTCGTTTATTTAGTCACTTAAAGTCACTTTATATCTAATAAAGATTTACAACTGTCTATTGAGCAATGGTTTGTTAATTAGTGCCCTCGATAGAATTAAATGAGCAGATCGATTGGTTCTTTAGGGAGGAAACGAACTGATTTGTGATTAAAAAGTGTTTCTTCTACTCACGCATGCTAGATGTAACTCGTATGATGTACTATAATAGCAATTCCTTACCTGTAACAAGAACACATTTGTTATTAAATCGTTTATGTAGCGAACAATCGTAGGTATTTTATGAATGAAATGGATGTGTGGATTTTAATGGAATGGTAATGTAGAGTATATCGCCGAGGGCTCTCTGGGATGCTTGTAAAAACTTAAACTGTGAGAATGTGTACCCAGCCCTATATATGTATACTGATTATGTATATGTGTGAATTTCTCAAGAGAACTGATGAGTGTGTGCGTAAAAGAAATAGAAAGAGAGCGAAAATAATTGATAATTATACAATACTGGCCAATTAATAGAATAAAATAAAATATTTTTTTATTCAACACCAATATAGTTAAGTAATAATATAATGACTAAGTATGAATAAGTAAAAATAATTATTGTTGTACTATGGGTGGCCTTATTGTATCCTTATTAAGCAATTCCTTAATCATATTTTCTTAAATATCTCTTTATTTAATACAAATCTAAAAGCAAGCTGCACGTTCTGTTTGAATCGGTCATAGATTATTCTAAATTTTAAAATTGAAGATACTTAACCTGTTACCGGCGAATGCGTTTTTTTTGTACTTAACTATTAAATTTTAGAGCTTTAAAGATATATAATATAAGAAAGTTTTACTCGGGGAGCTTCGATATTTAGATTTCACATTCGTAATCGCTTTCGCAATCAGAAACTGGAAACTCATCTGGTTGCATTTCCGGGATAGCATCGGGAGCAGTTCGATTAGGATTTAAAATAAATATATAGGTTCTACTTCCTTGTACTATTACGTATTTTGAATTGCAGATGCTACGTTTGAAATTTCCCTAGTATTTTCATATCGCATGTATTCTCTTATAACTCGATTTATTTGTTTTTCTTACCAAGTGCCTACTGTCCTGTCTAATTTCGAATACCTCAAATCGATTCGACATAGGTGTGTGGCGTAGTAATTTGCGACGTTAGCGTGGGCAAAAATATTCATCTCCGATAATGGTAAATAACATTGACATAGCAAGGTACATAGAACATAATTGATTCTAAATTATGAACTTTCTTCCTGAGAGTGCAAATTCTCATCTGAATCACTTGTGCACGCCATTGTACCAAATAAATGATTCATAAGTGACTTTGTGATGGGTCTAGTAGGCCTGTTTAAATCTATGCGGGGACGTTGCGAGTGGAACGTTTAGGTATTAAGGGTCAAGTGGATCCGAGACATTGAAAAAGTCTGTTGATAAGCTAATTAAAGAAGGCCATTGATTCTGTTTTGACCAATCATCAGCGCTGGGTCACGTAACTCACGTAGGCTAAGAGATAAAAGTAAAGTAATATAGCCTACCTAGCTGCTATCGGTTCAAATATGTGGCATCAATTCTTAGCAGAGACGTGCGAATGCAATCACGGACGGGAAGCGAGGCACATCCAAGATCGGAATTCCGACGCGCCAGGTCATGGACTGAGAAACGCGCATTGATCATGTCGTATGAGCGGATCCATAGATATTTGATATATTTCTTTATGTAACTCAGAGACGAGGCGAGCCAGTCACTCGCCTGATGATTGTCACGCTTGACCATTCCAGTGCCACTCATAACTGAACTTCAACAGTTTAATATCCTTCATGGCAATGCACTGCGCCCATAACGTTTTTCTATCCTCCATTTATTTAGCAAGTTTCACGATTTAAAGAGTTAAACTCGATCGATTTTTTTATAGCTCGATCGTCGAAAATTAGACATTTTTAGGTTAATTATGGATATTTCTTTGAATTAGCCACGAGCTGTAAATAAATACTAACAGTTTATTTCTTACATTTTGAATTTTTAAGAAAATCCTTATAATCTAAGTAAGGCACACGAAATCTCTTAATCTACCGACTTCACAAAAAAGGAGGTACTCAAGTCGACTGTATTTTTTTTAATGTGTTTTATCTCATAACTTCGTTCCACGAGAACTGTTTGTGAATATTTTTTTTGTTTTAAAGATGTTGCTTTCCAATTGTCGTCCCATTTAAATTTGGTCAAGATCTGATAAGTAGTTCTTGAAATATCTTTAATAATGCGTGTTTAGTTCATCTAATCTGATCAAAGTTCCGAAGATAAAGCAGTAAAGTCGGTTTTTTTTAAGCTTTGCTTGCATTTAATTATTGTTATGTTCTGTAATTTGGCTGGAAGCTTTGCACTTCAATCTGAGTACAGTAATGTGTGTGGTGGTACTTCACCAGACGGATTCTTCAAGGAGCACAATTTTCAGTGTGATTGTGAGTGTGTTGCTGATGTTTCCGGCGGCATACACAACTGTGAGAGACAACATGACTCCTGTCAACAAGTCTTAAACATGTGTTACCAAAATGAAAGAATATTTTTTTTATTCTAGTTATTTGTTTGTTATTCTGGTTTATTTGTTCTGGTTGTGATTATAGGTTTAGTTATTCTGGTTGTGATTGTGTGTGTGATGTGAATGTATCACCAACGACACAAGTCATCGAACTTAGTGTGGAGCTGTAGATGTGAAAGCGTTTATATGAAATGATATACTTTCAGATTGATATCATAGAAATTTATATCAAAATCGGTTCAGTAGTTTGATTTTTTGCATCAAAAATATGTAATCCAAGCAAATTTTGTTTCCCTGTAGCTTTTCAATGGTGTTTACGGTAAAAATAGGTTCAAGTAGTATAAATTGTACTTGGATGACTTCATTATCTCATCCACGACAGGTGATCGATATCTTAGTGGGGATTAAAGTCTGTTTTTAGTTTAGTAAAAATATAAGTTTTGTATCCTAGCGATAATTTCGCGCTAGCATTGAGGCCGTGATAGATAACGTTTATAACTAGAGAAACTAACTTATGAAAGGACCAACGATTGATTCAAAGGCGTGGCATATAAGTCCCGGTGCATAGACGTGCTAATGTAGTCTAGAACGGAAGGCTCCCAGCTCCCAGGATCGGCAGCGGTTCAATTAGGGATTCCGACGCGCCAGGGCACGGACTGAGGAACGCGTATAACATGGGAGTATTACACGGGCCTTGAGATTAATTTCTAAGGAATCAATATCACGAGCATCTGGATTTGATTTTGATCTTCCTCGTCGTGATAAACTAGCTGACCCGCCCGGCGTTGCCCGGGTAAACAAAAGCTTACATATAAACGCTTTCTCACTCACAGCCCCACTGTAAAAGTACTATAAGTTGTGTCGTGGGGCCACACACACACAACATTCACGTCATACCCAGAACCAGAAACATAAACTGCCCGTGGGGAAAAAACTTTTTTTATTGTGTTCCCACCGAGATTCGAACCCGCTGCTTTAAAGACGAACGCGCACTCATCTACGCCAGTGGATAGTTCAAAGTTCAAAGATTTCCCACCCTGCGTCGCCCGGTAAAAAAATCTACTCATAAACACTTCCACATTCACAGCCTCACACTAAGTTCAGTGACTTGTAGCGTGGGGCCGTAAACATCCAAGATTCACAACATATTAAAAACAAAAATTTCCCGTAGGGAGAAAACTTCTGTTACCACCGCGAATCGATCCCGCTGCTTTGAATGCAAACGCGCACCCATTTACGCGAGTAGATAGTTCAAAGTTCAAAAGATGACCCGCCCGGCGTCGCCCGGTTAAAAAATATACAAATAAACACTTCCACATTCACAGCCCCACACTAAGTTCAATGACTTGTATCGGGGGGCCGTAAACATCCAAGATTCACAAAGCATTCACAACATATTAAAAACCAGGAGCACAAATTCCCCGTAGGGAGAAAACTTCTGTTACCACCGCGAATCGATGCCGCTGCTTTGAAGGCAAACGCGTACCCATTTACGCGAGTAGATAGTTCAAAAGATGACACTAAAATAAATATTAAAAAACATACCCTTAAACGCTTTCACATTCACAACCCCACACTAAGTTCAATGACTTGTATCAAGGGGCTGTAAACATCCAAGATTCACACAACATTCACAACATACTCAAAACCAGAAACACAAATTCCCGTGGGAAAACACCTGTGTTCCCACCGGGCATCAAACCCGGTGCTTTAAAGGCAAACGCCCACCAACTACGCTAGCGGGCAGTTCAAAGTTCAATGATAAGACTAAACAAAAAAAACAGTCGAATTTATATCCCCCTTCTTATGTTAGTCGGTTCAAAACATAGACGTATTCCGGATTACGCAGTAACTGTTCCATTCTGTAATCCACCGTTTTCACCCTCAAATAAACTTAACGATTTCTCCTAGACTATAGGTCCAAATTATGTGCAGTAAAGAGCAAATTGCATCTACCTGAACTACGTAAGCCGATGAAATAGGTTTTTTTGATAAGGATCAATATTAAATACTTAAAAAAAGCCAACGAAATAGAAGCCGCTATTTTTTTATGTGCAGGAATTCGTAGTACGTGTCGGTACATTTCTCACCCGTCCCGTTCACGGGCGGGCTCCCGTGAAACTAATTTCACGATTTCTCATAGACTATTTATCCAAAACATATGCAGTAAAAAGCAAAATGTATCTACATGAACTACGTAAGACGATGAAATAGTTTATTTTGATAAGGATTAATACTGAATGTCTCAAAAAGCCAACTAAACAGAGGCCGCTTTTTTTTCAGATTTTTAACAAAGAAAAGTATTTTTTCTGAGCTATATATACATGTTAGATATATGCTGTCGCGGATTTTTTTGTAAAACTCATGAAGGCCAACATTTTTGCCATACATTGTATTCAATTATGTCTTACCGTTTAGTCAGCGTACGCCGATAAAGCGGAAAGTTAGCAAATTTTTCTCCGACTTGTCTTACGAATATTATTATTTCGAACTGATAACTAACTTCTATCCCAAAAAAACATAGCCTATGACACTCAGTGATAGTGTAGCTATCTATTGGTGAAAGAATTTTCAGAATCGGATCAGTAGTTTCAGAGATTACCTTTTACATACAAACAAACAAACAAACAAACATACAAACAAACAAACAAACTTTACCTCTTTATAATATTAGTATAGATGTATTCAACTTATATTAATTGACCATCTCAGATCTAGATCAGTATTTACTCGGAGTCCGGGAAGAGATTATAGTATGAGGTGCATGGATATAAAACTAAGCATAGAATTATCATTATTTAACTTAAAAAAGGAAATAACTAACGGTGATAACTCGAGAGTGGTCATAAAATACAGACGGATATATCTGCCCGTCAGAGATAGGATGGAAGAATAGAGATGGAACAATAGGATGGAAGAATAGGAAGCAGAAAGACCAATTGTCTTCAGGGAGAAAAAATGTGTTTCCACCGGAAATCGAACCCGATACCCTCTGCATAAAAGGTAGATACGCAACCAACTACGCCATCGGCCAGTTCAATAATACTACCTTAGGGTACTATTATTGAACAACGTTTGAGATATGAATACCGCGGTTCAAATGTGGGATTATGTTTAAAAACGAAATTAAGAGTGGATTCCAATTTGCAGACTGTAATGAAATCTCGTGAGCGGTCATAAAATACGAATCCGTGTTTGCGGTTCGTGTCTACCATAAAGAGATCTCTACATGTATACACATATATATATATGTATGTCGTTAGATGCGGGATGAATGAATTCCGCGAATAAATTAAAAGCACTGTTGGATTGACGAGATAATTAAAGCATATTAAAGAAATTGTCGTAACAGAAAACTAGCTTTTTACAATTTTTTTATTTGCCAAGTTTGAAAAGATATTCTGGCGTTTTCCAGACCCTTTCCAATGGAGGTAATCCTCGGCTAGCTCCAAGGAATTAGGAAACTCGATGATGTCGATGGAGAAAGAGTACAGGAGCAGGTCACGAAGAGAATAGTTAAATATTCAAGATGCAGAAGAAAGAAGCAGACATACCATAGATATCGGCATATATAGTAAAAATTCAAATTCAAAAATCGTTTATTCACATAGCTTAAAGAGGAACTCTTGAAAGTTGATGAATCTACTGCCAGATTTGCACAATTTTCGCTGTCACGAGAAGTTCATGCATGTTCCGTCTTCGGCCGCATCGTCACTCTCGATCAGATGAGATATTGGTCAAGTGCTTGCTTATCCAGCAAAAAAAAAATGTACTTGGCAAGAAACTCAGCGGTGCATTTTTTTTAAACACTCGCAAATGAATCTTCTAATACACGAGTTATCTTAGCCTAGGTATATCTATATTATGTAGTCGCCAGAAAGCACTCGTCATTTAGCCTCTATGCATCTTGTCATTGTTTTATAAAGCTAAGCTTAATAGCTTTCCTTATTAAAGTGCGTTTTATTTAGTCCACACCTACTAGCAAAAACTTTAGTTCTCGTGCGCGTCTAACGATGCCAAAATATCGAGCTCTCATTCAAAACCATGATGAACAGTAGGTAAATATATCATAACAAACATATACGAATATATAAATGAATACGACTATGTTAGCTTAAAAACTTAGGTTGGATAGTCAATGTGCCAAATACCTACTACACAAAAAAATAGCAATGAAATACGAAGTTATTACCACGTAGATATAGTGGGTAGAAATAAAATTTCAAGATAAAAGATTCGTACAACGGTGAAGTAAATAAACTGTATCTATTACTCTAAGGTTATTTACGGCGAGTTACGTTTATAAATACTTTATAAGCTTTTATAGATTGAATATAGAAACGTTTTGTAAAGCTTTATTGATAAAGAATCAAAGTTCGTGTATGTTTGTGATTGTGTTTGAAACGGAAACTTTGTAAAGAGTAAACTATTTATTTAGGTGAAAAGACGCGCGTGCCATTCTTACATTTTTAAGGTTTTTCGTAAAATTCTCAAAACCGAATAAATAAAACAACTTTTTGGCTCAGTAACAGATAATAAACTGTTAGTATTTATTTTCAGCATAAGGCAGAAGCCCAATCAACGAAAAAACTAAATTAAAAAAACGCTTTCACACTCAGCTCCACACTAAGTTTAATGACTTATGTCGTGGGTGCCGGAAACATTCACATCACACACACAATTACAACCAGGACCAGACACAAATTTTCCATGGGGAGAAAACTTGTGTTCCAGCGTGGTATCGAACCCGGTACCCCTGCTTATAAGGCTAACGTTACCCAACTAAGCCAACGAGCAGTTCATAAACCTATAAAGGTATAATTTGGATGAAAAAATCTATCGAAGGAACAGGCATATATGGAGGATAGAACAAATTTGAAAATTTTATATTAATATCAAAGATTGCTGGATAAGTAATCATCTCAGGACTAAATTGCAAAATAGCATATTTTAGGGAGCTTATAACTCTTTGTAACGGTAGCATCTGATCAAAGAAGCGACGTATTTGAGAATAAACATACCAAACAGAATACGAAGAATATTAAATTAATACGACACGCCCGGCGGGCGCGTATATTACGTTATTATGACTTAGTTAAGGGAGTCCTTACTAAAATAATGTTTCGTTTCTAGTAGCGAATAACGAATAAACAGTGTTTTACAACATTGCGAGATAGCACTTAATAAATTCATAAACCAACCAAAGAAGTTACTCAAACCAGTTTCTATATACGTGTTGTTTTATTTATAAAAACTAGGTACTATCTAAAGCATTTAGTAACCGCATTTACACTTCAGCCCCACACTATATTCAAAGACTTGTATCGTGGATGCCGAAAACTTACATTGTATATCACAAACAATCACTGTGTTATAAGCATTTATAACACAGTTTCTGCAATAAATATATTTCATTTCATTTCAATCTCACCCCGAACCAGAACCACAATCCCTTGTGGAGGAAAATTATATCTCTTGCCGGGAATCGAACCCAGAACCCACGGCGGCGCGGCGCAGAGGGTAAAGTCTTGCTCACAGCGCAAACTGGATCGTCAATTTATAAGAAAATGAAGTAAATATATAAGTAGTATATTATATGTATACTTGTATAGTATGTAGAGTTGGAAATGTTACAAAATCTGAAATTTGGTCTGAGGTAGAAATTTTTGGAACCATCGAAGCGTTACAATGGATTAGCTAAAGCTGGATATATAATATTAATTTATCAAAATAACTACAACTAACTTGCTTGTATAAAATATTTTAAAACAGTTTAAATCTGTAAATTATGCAAAATTAGCATGCCATGAGCAAGTGAATCGACAATGGCCGGCCGGCCCCGCAGGAAGGCCGTATTTTGCAACTTGCCAGGTAGGCAATTTGACATTGTGTAAACGTTTTCACATGGGGGCCGAATACGGAAACCTGGGTCACGCTCCTTGCATACAAAACGTAATGTTACAGAATGTTCGCTCGACGAAAACTTTTATTTTATACCGCCTAACGAGCCAATCTAGCTAACAAGTAACATGGCCAAGTTTCTGTAGCATATAACTTTAATTATTGCAGTTTTTATATCGCGTTTGTTACAAGATCTACGTAAGACGCGTGCGGTGTGCGTGAAGTTCCGCTTCATGATCGCTAAGCACCACCCGCGCCATTGAGAAACAAACGAACATAAAACCCACAATTTCTGATCATCTCACGTCACTTTCTCTCGAGATAATGAACGGAACTGCACAAAATATATTTAAGAACACCTTTTTTGATAGATAATCATGGCGTGTCTAATCACGACCTAAAAATGGCGACATTACTGTTGCGGTACTAGAAGATCGTTGTAAAATCATTACATTTAAATAACACGTATGTTGGTAGATAAGATATTAAACATCAAATAATATAATCGACACATATAGTTTAATCGATAACATCGATTATACTATTTCGGCTATCGTTTAGTCAAATGTCAATTCGGTTTATCTCGTAGCTCGTAGGCAGCGCTGGTACCAGGCACGCATGAGTTGATAGGACGTGGAAGCTTAGATGTGATTCGACTGGAAGTGCTGTACAAACGTTCATAAACTCGATTAGGAAGTGATTGATGGATCGGAGGACGGGTCGAACTCGAACTAGGGTTGCCTATAAGTAATAATGCCAGTAAACTTCTTTTGTTCGGACGAAAGGTGTTCTCTATATGACGCGTTGACGGCCAACTCTAGTTTCATTGTTTACATTTTTACAGTCTTACTACATTTTTATTGTCTTACTACAGTCGCTAAAAGATTTACATTGCTGAGGAAACTAGTCTATACAAGTACACATGGACTATTTTTTATTCGACGATGCAGCAAGTTTGCCTAGAAAATATCTATTCCCTTCGACTCGAAGTCTCCCATATTGTACTTATCGGGAAATACTACCTACTTAGGTAAGGAGTTTCATTATTTTGTGGTTCGTACAATTAATGTGGAAGCAAAACGCTTTGATCGTATTTGTGCAATGTCTACTATATAGCGGTGCCGCTCAGCAGTTTGCTAATCCGATGAAAGGCGAACTAGATTGTGTAGTTTCTTGACACACTCTTCGAAATGTTTTTCGTTATAAGCTATACAAATTGCGTTAGATATTATCTGACTTTTCGAGTGGAAAGTTACACCTTATACTTTAAGTTCCAATTTAACTTCCACCAATAAGTTTTTCAAAAATTACTTCTGGGCACGTCAGCGTTCAACCGCGGTCCCACAGCTCCCCAGCTCCGAACCTCGTCATGACGCACAATGCCCGCGCCCGGCCTCGGGGACCACGCAACGTGCCTGCGACACGTGATCGATACCAGATATTTTATTCAGACGACGTGCGTACTAAACCTGATACAGTACTGAAATTGACGGGATATCAATCCTTGTAAATAAATATACGGTATAAGAGGTAAAACTCGGTAGACGCTGTGAAATCGAATTACTCTTGCTTGCCCGAATACCTCGGAGGATTTTATTTTTAACTTATAAATATTAAAGTGACGAACGAAACCCAGTGATCAGTCGTTCAGCATGTGATGAGTGCAACTTGTTAAAGAGTGGCGGATTCTGATCCTTAAACAAGTTTACACCATCACAACAAAGTATCAAGAACTTATAGGTACACATTGTTGATTTGTGTGTTAATGTATACATAATTCTGAATTATGTATTCAGTAACACACTTGACGTACCACCGTAAAATTAAAGGATTCACAAACGGTATTGACGTTTTCGCAACTCAACAAACGGAAAACAAATAAAATGCGCAAGTTATGAAAATCGATCTTCACTTTCACAGAAAGGAGCAGCAAAACACCGTTAGAAGCCCCTGGGGACTGCCTGAAACCGAAAATTATAGCGCGTATATTTTCCTTTGCTCCCTGCCCGTTTTGCGAGGGGGAGTTGAAAGACCGCGCGCGAAATGAAACATCATGCCGTCCGCTTTTAATTTGGTAATTAGTGTTTTTGGGAGATAAGAAAAAATAATATGACGTCATGGTGTGCACTGAACATTTTAAAATATTTTCAAGCATAATGCTACGCTACTGATTAAGATAGACGGTGGAGACCCCTCTATTCAGTGAACATTTTGGTGGCAAGACTAAATGCCACGAACGGGTTCTGCAAGTCTTTTCTAGAATTAATAAGTATCTTCAAAAGCTCATGCTACATCTTTAGCCGCATGATCGGGCGAGATAGTGGTCCAATAATGCTTGCAAACCATTATGAAACGATTGTCTTGAACATGTGGCGTTCTCATAATTTTGAAATTTAGGCTTGTTTTACAAAACGTTACATTTTATGGTAGACATTTCTCCGATTTGAACCAAGCGATCCGTTCGCTGTACTTAACATTTTATTATGAGATCTGAAGAGGTATGAAACTAGCGTCTTTCTTGTTTCTTCGTTAAACAGTCTATGTGTATCTTCTGGGTAAGCATGCGACATCTTCGACTGCGGTCGAATTCCGAACCAACTCGGAATAAAAGTATATTGAAAATCTTTTGTAAATTAAGGAAGTATTTTCATATCCACTTTCAAAGTCCTAATTCTTTAACCCAATCAATGTTTCCATTCCACGAATAGAGTTCATTTCGTATTAAAAATTTTATATATGTGCCCTGGATCCCGCACAGCGTAGCCTAAACGGGTAGGCAACACATCTGCGGTTTTTGTGTCAACAGGCCTTATCGAAATCCAAACATTAAAATACTGATTGTATTTTGATAGCGCACTCGCGAATGGGCACAGCGAGGGAATTTAAACTTTAAAGTCCATTTCAGCCCAACCGCAGCTTGGAATTTAATGGCGTACATTAAAATCGTAAACTAGAACGGTTGAGGTTGATGGAATTATATATTTCATCAAACGCATTCACTGGCGCGCCGAAAGTTGCAACGCGTAGTCATTCAGACCTTTCAAACTACCGATAAAACTACGTACGATCAAGCAGTGCTAGAGTAGGTCAATTATATTCGAGGTGAATATAATGTTTCACATAATGCGAAGCAATATTTAGCTTGCGCTATTTCAATCGCTGTTGCGAATCGAAATGCGAATGTCAATGGCACGATAGCAGCGCGCCGAGTTCACGCAAAGATAAACAAAATCGCAAGGTTGATTGAACCCGATGCGAAGCACGGGAAACCGGTGTCCAGTACTTGCCAAAGCTACCAATGCCAACCAATTATTCCCAGATTGCGTAGACGAACATTAGACAGTAGTGCTGCCATTGGCATAAGATAAATGATCAAGAATATTTTTTTTTACTTAAATTTACATTTGTTTACCCTAACAAAGATTCTTGTAGGTTAATCCGATCAACCTACAAAAATCATATGTTTAAAAAAATTGTTGGTACAATTTGTTTACACTATAGCCTTTAGCAGTATTTTACTGAATTAGAAACACAGAAGACAGATTATTTTACTGAATTAGAATTCTGTTCGTCATAAACCTTGCCATCTTTAGCTTTTATTATTTTAACAGTTTTAAATAAAAAAGTTAAGTTAAGTTAGTGTCAAAATCCCCATTAGGTATCCCCTTTAATGGGGATTTTGAGACTTTTAGTCTCATAATCCCCATTACTGTCAAGAGGTAAGCTCAGGAATGGGAACTGGCTCTCAATTTTCAAGATTGTCAAGGTTAGCTACTGGTTTGGTCCTTGGGGACAGATTCTTCTAATATAAGGGCTAGTAAATTGACTGTTTTGGAAGTTTTGATTAGGTAGCAAGGTTAACATTGAATTTTTAAATGTTCTGCCCTATGCCTCCATTTTCCTATTTACCTTCTAGCTTGTCAATATGCAAACGCAGCTCGTGACGTCACGGCTTGCCACTTGCGCCCGCCGGGTTGGGGGAGCGGATAAGAGGGTAATATTGGGGACACGTATAGGGCGCGGTATCTAGGCGACATGGATGATCGTCGCTACACAAGTACACAAAAATTAGAAAATTAAGCCACGAGTTTAATAAGTGGATTTCATCCTTTTGACGGTACCACTAGAATTTGTATGTAGAAATTATTGAAACCAAGTTATCCGGGTTTGCGGCAAGCAGGATAAAATCAATAGAGCTGATAAGTTAAACAAAGACTATTAAATTAAAATGGGAATTAGCGTGACTTACGCGTTGTCGATGTCTAAATCGACAATTGTTTCGGCTTCATTCGGAAGCCTTCTTCAGGATGAGTGCGAACTGTTAAAGAATACTTAATTACTTTTATCTGAGAGACGAGACGAGCAAGTCGCTCGCCTGATGGCAAGCGTCAAGCTTGCGCATTATGATTCAAACCCTCCGCAACAAAGCACTGTGCTTATCACCCTGAGATATTAGATGTTATATCTCTCTATGTCTTGTAATTTCACTGGCAACATTGCCCTTCCGAAATAGAGTAATGTTTGTTCAATACTGCGGTAGATTGTCTGGTAATGGTCCCCAGGTGGAGTCTGCAAAAGAGACCTACAATTTCATGTGACCTATAGTGACCATGTCGGAACACTATTTTTCATGAAGATATCTGTGATAGTACTAGTTTCACACATTATATGCACCACTACATCCCTGTGTTCAAATAATTAATAATGTATTGGTGCGTTTGGCTACTACCTCACCTGTTGGTAAGTGTGGTAACCACGCAAGGCGTAGAATGGAAACTGGCCGCAAGGATTATAAGGGGTATATACGACAACCAAAGATTGAAAAACGACAAAAAAGATTGGTTCAGTGGTAAAAATCTATACGAGTAATAGAACATTTCTTATACCACTTTTTCATAAATTTAATGAACCGACGTGACTTACGTAGTACGTAATTCCACCACTAGACTAATGAACAAAATAACTGTGGCACTATTTTTTCATATTTATTTGCTTCTATTACATAATTAATTACCACAATTTTAATATTCCATGACTCATTACAAGTTGGCATTTTTCGTCCCTTTTTCTAGTATTTTACATTTGTTTCGTATTACAATCAGGTCAAATACGACGAACAACTCAATAAATAGTCGGCATCTCTATTCCAGTCTAATCTAATTGTTAGACATATTAATAGATGGAACTTTTAAATCTTAATCGAATAACAGTCAATCACGGCTTATTCTCACGACATCAATTCAGGCCTGCGGTGATGGGGCAAAACGGCTCTTAATGGCTGACTTGCACTTAGAGCGGTCTCAGCTTCAACAGATGCTATAGCATTGATTGATTTACACAAAAACAGCTCTTTGTAACATAGGGATTTCATTTCATCGCGCTACCCCATATAAGTCTAGGCAGGGATATAGAGAAACTTCTAGAACTACAAAAATAATTAATTTATTATTATTAATTTATTGATCAGAAAATTACAGTCCATTGTGTTAGTAAAATCATTATGGTAATTATGTTATCTTAATATTTAATTTAATGTAATAGTTGCATAATATCCATAAAAAAAAACACTATAAATATACATTCATAAAAATAAATCATAAACAATTTTATCACAATTAATGTCAAAAGTAGTGTCAAAATTATCATTACAAAAAAGTCAAATGTTACATAATTTCTGCATAATTACCGAATCGAGTTTGTCAGCAATAGTTTTAAGGATACTGTTATTACTACCCCGAATTCTGCCCAGTAAGGAGGCCGTTCTCTTCCGCATGATGGCGTGGAAACCGTCAACCCGCGCCTCCGTAAACATGGTTGATGCACTACAGCAACGAGGTAGTCCTAACAGCATCCTAAAAACATTGTTATACTGTACTCGTAGGACGTTGAGTGATCTTTGTATGTAACTGACCCACAGGCTGCTCGTGTAAAATGTTTGGCAATAGGCTTTAAAAAGCGTTATTTTTACTTGTTCACTACATCGAGCAAACCTGCGTGCCAGCATATTACCTCGGATTGCCAACGCCCTACGCTCCCTTTCTATGTCTTGTTGGTCATCGAGCCCTTCGGTAATATAGTGTCCCAGGTATTTAAGTCATCTTATATTTATTATATTTGTAGTGCTAGAAAGGGTATTTTAGATGTCTATGGGCTAGATCACAGAGCATCGCATGAGCAACTCATTCGCGTTAACAGCTATGTTAGGAATATTGTAAAGTTTAAAAACTATACAAAACCATAATTTTACGAGAAGACCGGGTTCTAAAACTCAAGGCATAGCTTAAGTTTGGTTGACCTACTTCGATAAGAAACCGTATTACTTTTCAAACAATACAAGTAAACGAAACGGCCATCAAGATTAAGCAATGAACAATAGCAGTATATGAAATCAGCGTTATAGGGGATCGAAATAGGATGAAATCGAAGGTTATATTTAACTATTATTCAATTATACAACCAAGGTTTAATATATTACCTACCTACCTACCTATTCCTATCAGTCATAATCGCAGAGATTTTCCAGATTGCAATTTGAATTTGGAGATGTTGAATCATCGTATTGACAGCTAATGAAAATATAGGTGGGCTGCATGGATCACCCTGCCGACGGCCATTAACGGAATACAAAATAACATCATAATTGTCAGTATATTTTGTTGGTTAACATCTCTTAAAAGCAAAATATACGTTCAGACGTGCGTGTTCAGAAAAATCTCGATCTATCGACCCATTCGACAAGACCAGAACCCTATAAACCAGAAGGTGGTCTCGATAACATTCCGAGCGCCAGGTTCCCAAAAAACTGGTTCTATCGGAGGCATTATCTAACCTAGAAATCGAACAATTAAATTATGTCAAGTCACATAACGCACGCACGATAAGCGACCAGAAGCGATGTGTTCCTCGTGACCTGGTTAACGGTAACCCGGCCACCGCTATACAGCATGCAGTGCGACTTTTTGGCTTGGCGTTACTGTTAGGTACTATTAGTTATTCGGTGGTCGTACAACTCGTAATTAGATTATCAGTCATTAAAAAATTGCCCACAATTTTTAGACTGATACATTACATAACATCAAAGAGAAAATCTTACTAATATTATAAATCCGAAAGTTTGTGTGTAAGTGTGTAAGTATGTTCCCTCTTCACGCTTTAACGGCTGAACGGATTTGGATGAAATTTGGAATGAACATAGATTATACCTAGGATTAACACATAGGCTACTTTTTAACTTGATAATAGCTGGCGAAGCCGCGGGGCACGGCTAGTATATAATATACGTGAAATATCGCATTTTTTTCTTATACAGCAGAATCTAGACATCTAAGATTATCTAATGTCAGACTTATTAGAGTCTATAGATATTCCAAGACGAGGTCATAAATATATAACCCACATAGATGCTTATAAAATGATTATATTAATTCGATTGTCTAAGTAAGTAAGGTATTATTCTCACAACGCTTTACGACTGCGCTGCGACACTTAACTTAGTAGAACAAACTTTAAAGTTTTCCTTCTGTTATTTGCAGGACTACAACCTTGCACAAAACGAGGTACCTACATATCAAAATCGAACTTATTAGCTCATTATTCATTCATTACTCATTAGCAACGTTCAATCATTAGCAACAGTTAGCGACTACATAAAGTCGCAACGCAACCGTCAGGAATCTCAGTTATGTAAGCAATATGCGTAAATGGTATAGTTAACACTACCGCATTGTGTTCATACAACTGCTGGTTGCTCCATTTCTGTATGCGATCAAACAAACAAACGCATTCTCACTCAAATCCCCACACTACGTTCAGACTATATTTCAAGCCAGTTATCTATAATATAATAATAATATATCCTTTCACACTCACAACCCCACACTAAGTTCGACAACTTGTGTCGTCGGTGCCGGAAACTTTCACATCACACACACAATCACAACCAGAACCAGAATCATAAATTAAAAAAATACTAACTTAGTGTGGGGATGTGAGTGTGAAAGCGTTTAATATGTTTTATGTTTATAGAATTGAGAATATCCTCATTTTCAAAAGTCTTAGTCGGTCATTCTGAGCTGTGGCTCGCTGAGTCGGTAATTACAGTATCCAATGACTTCTGTCATGCTTTCTTGACCTAGGTAAGTGTTCAATGACAGATAAGAGCAACTGACTCGCGTCAAAGCGGGACCGCATGAAACTGATAACAAACATCATAATATAAAGTAGTACCTACACAGCGATATTTTCAAGTGTGCGTGGAAAGCAGCCAAATCCGGAACTAAAATGAATAGCAAAAACGTTTAAAGGAGTCTTAGTTCCGATTGAGTCACCGTGTATACCTAGTACTAAAAAACATGCTACTTTCACGACCACAGCAGACTAACACGACAGTGAATCTAAAGCGAGCAGGTAATAAGATATTTGGTGTCCCAAAGGCACCGGCATGCTCAGGTAGATCTTGGGATGGTAATAGTACGGATCAAGGCGCGGCGGGGGATATTAACCAACCATTATTATTCAACATGCAGGCAAGGCAGGTAAGAGATAATTTTAGACAAATCGACTCGATGACTGCTGCCTCTTTTCTTGCCAGACAACATCTAATTTCCAACTTCGTATCGTACAAGAAAGATGCATGTAGTTTATTTTCTCGTATGCATTGTAGGTACTTATGATGAGAGAAAAAGCTAGTTTTCTGGAGTCTGATTAAAGTAGTAAGCCATTATATTTTAGTCCACAGAAGTAGATAAACTCACGTCCAATGAATGATATTGTTAGTGCCGTCAGTATAAATTGCGAAATATAATCAAGGCTTCTTCCAATAGTATTGCCACACAACATCACCCGCTATAGTGTTATTATATTGGACAAGAATAAAAATTCTCCAAGTTTATATGAACAATGGACGCAACAACTTTCCGTATAAAATTCTCTATAATTAATTGAAATTAGCCAAATTCAGTTTTAGAGAATGCATGGAACTAATCTATTCGTTGGGTTCCATGAGCAAATGACGAAATTGTAATTCAACATTGAGTATGATACGCTACATAAACGGAATGAGAATCGCGGTTTAGCTGCAAGGGACTTCAAAGAAACTAAACAAGGTCATGAAATCATTGCTGCCAAACGATATTTAAATTTAGGGAATTTCAAAGCAGAGCACCATATTCTCTAATTAAAATAATTTTATTTGAGATAGAGAGTGTAAGATAGAATCGCGGCCAATAAACCGCAAACAGCAGAATCAGAGCAAACTGATGGATCCAGTTTTTCAACAACGCAATTAGACACGACCAGCAGGGTGGAGACTGGGCGCGGAGCCCGACCCAGGTCGGATCAATCGGCCCACACCCTTGTAATTTAATTACTGTATCACTCTTTTATTACCTGTTCCTGTTCCACTATGTGACGAGTTTGCCGAATGTTCACAAGTTCACATTGTATAAGAAAGGTGCGATAAATCAAGACCGATTAAAACGGCATTTCGTTGAGTGTTTGCAGTAGTTAGCAGTGCACTTTCGCTGAGAACTGAAGTGCGAGCAACCTCATAACGGTATCCTTATCGATTCGGAGAAATCGGTTTGTAACCAACAACTTTTTCAATAATGGTCTCGGAACGGTCAACTGCTACCGAATTATCATTGTGGTTTCTGTTGACTTGACGTTCCAAGATTTGTATTTGATTTGGCAGGATTACAGTTAGATGTAATGAGTCATTTGAACGCGCTAATTTAAAATATAATCTACCTATATATTCTATTCCAAACATAGCTTGGGCCAATATAGTTTTGTACTGCCAAGTCTCTAGGTATAGTCTATTATTGTGCGTATTGTATACAGTAACTGCTTATGGTGTCACAGCTTTCTACGATGCAGGTTATTCTTAGCATGAGATTGTGACAATGGCTGCGCTCGTCATGTCATCAGGGTATGATGAAAGTCATTTCATGCGAGATGAACAAGCGGAGTGAAATCGCATTGTTTGAGACTAATATTTCTCTAGTCTTTGTCGTTTGAAGATGAACACTAGACAAAGGACTCGAAAATGTAAAGATGGAATAAATTAAGCACCGCAGTGAAAGAACATAAAATATCTACGTGAACTGTTGAAGTCGAGTCCTTATTTGCATTCAACGGACGAGTGTGCTGGGAAGGTAAGCCGGTACCGGAGCAGGCAGACTGCGGACCGGGTTTAGGGTTCTCGAACGGCGATCGACGCGGTCTCGGAATAATCAGGCGCTCCCCTCGACGCGGTCGTTCACACACAATCGACGAGGAGCGCCATGCATGAGGGCCCTACCTACGCACGACTCTACACAAAGCATCCACCCATACTTAACCGCTACCCTCGCTGCACGAGTGATGCACTACTTTACAACTGCTACCAAATACATATCGATATTCGCTCTTAACACCTGCATTTACAGCTCACTTTTCTACACCGTGTGATAGGCACGCATTCGTTGCATTCATTTTAATAGCAAAAGCGCCCGCTCGTGTCAAAGGGAAGGTAAAACCGAAGTAATAAAGCCCAAAATCGGTTGATTAGGGCTGCGGTCGGTAGACGCATGTGCATCCGATCGCGAACCGTAATGAATATTGAAAACAGCTCTTATGTCGACACGTTGGAATCGAATTCACATAAGCGGACTGTAAACGCCACGTGTTTATAAAAGCCAACTGGCGTAGATTAGACCGGCGAACTGTCCAACTCTAGCATACATGCAAAACTTTCCCAAAGCCCCCGAGTTCTTCGCTATTTCGATTAGAGTAAAAACGTTCGGGAACGAGGTTGTAAAAGAGGGAACGCGTCTTCGCAATAAAAACCGATAGGAGCCGTTAAAAATTAAATAAAAGAGATGTTGTAATGGTATCGGGCTTTCTCTTGTCTTAACGAGCTCATGTTCCGAGGCCGTAAAAGCGAGCATTTGGAGCGTTGGATGGAGTCCGGCAATAATTGCTCGGTGTGCTTTACTTATCGCGGAGCACTTAGGTGTCGATTGCTCGGCATCCGGAATAACGGGTTCCCTCATCTCCGTTGCCTACTTTAGACACTTCGGGGCTCTAGGACATTGTTCAAGTGGGCATTACCATTTGATTGTTCAGTTCAGATAATGTAAATGGACCATTATGCTGGTAGCATTCGTGCTCATAGTTCTTCATTATTTGTCTTTTCTTGCGAAGAGCTATTCAATAAAATGCAGTTCGTTTTACAGATTTTTTGTTTAGCGATCATCGTTAATATGACGACAAATGGAAAGGGTTCAAATCTTTGCAAGACGGAGCGAAGAGCGGTAAAAAGTTAAATAAGCCAATAAGACAAGAATAGGTCTGATTATACACAAGGATAGCTGCCTAAACACCACGTGGTACTCGGCGATACATTCGTGGGTAAACAACGACTACACTACTTTACTAAGTACGGTATATTGGTAGCAACCAGGCCAGCACTGGAAATACCTTACCACCATGGATTTCCCATCACGATGTCATACCGTCACCGGAAGGTCCAGCCCGTGGTAGTATACGAAACTGCGACCGACAGATCGGGGCAGCTTTTATTACCACTAAACCACAATCGCTTAATTTTTTTTATTAAATGTTTACATTATGTATATTCCTATACTTTATTTCATAATCTAAACATTTACGGAGTTAGACGAAATCAGTTAGATGAGGAAAAGATTAATACGTAGCACGACATAGGTAGCTGTACAACCAACTGTAAAAACATGTAAAATTTAGGGATAATATCCTGCTAGAATTTAAATTTTCCTGATTTTATTTTATACTAGATAGTCTAGCATTTAACCGCTATCTCACCTGATAGAAAGTGACGATGCGGCCAAAGATGGAACATGCTTGCCTAGAATTATCCACATTCGCGCGTTCTTGTCTATAATATACACGTGTGCCTATTTGACACTCTTCAAAACTAGATAGGTAATATTAAATAAATACTTAAAGTAGTAAGATATTAGTGAGATGTGATCAGTGATGTTTATTAGTGTGATATGATGGTCAAAGATGCGAAATTTATAAATGGAATAAAAGAATTGCTTTTTGTGATAAAGCCACCAGTTGTGACACTTAGGGCTTAAGCCAGTTATCAGTAACATTTGTATCTTTTAAAGTGATACAATATATATTGACTTAATACTAAGAAATTAGAATATAAATAATTTACTTGAGTATCTACGGGCCAATTAACTATATACAGCAAAGAACTAAGTTACCTACAAGACATCGAGCTTATAGGTAACTCATGAGCTCAACATATTAGCATTGCAATTCAGAGAGGCAATGCGGTCAGCATTATGGGAACACTACCCACTGGTAACTAATAAATAACTTTACAATATGCTTGAGATTTAAATATAGGTTAAGTATTTTTTAAATCTTTTTAGCTATAGAATTATACACTATATAATAGAAATCAAAAGCAATAAAAAAGAATGGGAAATTCAAAATAGCAAAAAATATATATGTATGCCATTGTTCATAATTAAAAAAATATTTTCATTTTTGTCTATTTTCTTAGAAATTAGATGTAATTTTTTGACTAATGTTTTTTTTTACCAGCAATGTATTAAACGATTGTTTAAAACAAATAAAAATATATACATATTTCCTATTAGGTGGATGGTAGAATCTAGGAAACCTAGACTTAAGATAAATTAACAATATAACCTGCCTCCTCGATCAATTATTCATGATCGTAGACCCATGTTGTGGACTAACTTTAATATGCATGCTATCAATGCTTATTCATCCATACAAAATTACATGCAAGACTGAAAATTATTATTTATTACCTAGGCATATTACCTATTGAGTAATAAATCTATATGACCCTATGCTATTACAGGAACAAACTGTACCCAAACAATTGTGAATAAAGAAGCCTATAAAAAGCTAAAACACACGGCAGACTATTGTTCTCAGTGTGATTGTTCCAGCTGCAAGTTAGCATAACGCTGGTAACAATGAACTTCTAGATCTTTGGAAACTTAACAATCCAGTAGAACAGTTTAATATATTATTACAATGCACTAGAGATCAATGTTATTATTTACTTTTTGCACTAACCTTCGTTAAGGGAAGAAGTGTCTAATTCTGTTTATTGAGATGCATACATAACAAACAAAAACATTCACACTGACAGCCCCACACTAAGTTCAAAGACTTGTATTGTGGGTGTCAGAAACATTTACATATACACACAATCACACCTAGAACCAGATGCACAAACATTCATTGGAAAGGAAAATTGTGCTTCTGTATGTAGTGTAGGATGGTTCCGGGCAGCCGTGGTTTAACTAATCTTTGTTATACATTTTGTTGAGTGTTTTGCTTGAACGAGAACAAGAGAGAAGAGAGGAATCACACTACATAATTAGTTTCTTTTTATATTTTTATAACAATTTGACACAACATTATTCCATACATGATTGAAATAGCTACTTGTGTACTTTGTAGCACTTTGCTTGTCTACTTGTCTACTTTCATCATCATCCAAGAAACAAGGGAGTGGAAGTCTTTGATTGAATACATCTTCCTTCCCCTATCTATATAATTTAGGGAGACATTGGTGGATGGGTAATATTCTAGGCTAAGTATTGCTCCATCCTTAGTTGCCTAAACAGACCTAGTGCCTAAGTGACCTGGGTTTTTACTTAACTTCAATAGAATGTCTTATTTCATAAAGATCCCTGGAATATGAAGTAGGCAGGTATACATATATAAGTAGGTGCTTACCCACTACATGTTCGTCTATTATGATAAAATGAAAATAATAATTACTTACTTTCAATATCATGAATTATAATTTGTAAAAATCTTAAGTACTTACATAATTCATAATTTGATACTATTCCGCTTCAGTGGAGACATTGAATTATTATTCTACTCTTATTTAATACCATTTAGACATGGTAAATAGGAAGTAAGATCTAAACAATATTTAATTATTATCTTCAAGTTTTATATTTGTACTTCTCTTATTTATATATTCTAACTACTTACTACAAAGTTTGCAAAACTTTCTAAGACTTTCTAGACATTTTTTAATAGCATGCCTTTATTAAAGTCAGGAGAACTATTTGGTTGCTCAAGTATTCGTGTGTTAACGGCTCAAAATTTTGCTTATAAATGACAATAACAAACAAAATGCGTCGTGTACTCACCAGACAACACCGAAGGCGCCGTATCCGATGGGGCGGTCGGGCTGCACGTCCGTGGGGATGGCCGGCGCCTGGTAGTAGGGCGCCGCTGCCGCCAGGATGGCCCCCTGCGGCGCGCTTTGCGCTCCGCCCTGCATCAGCGACATGGACACACTCATGGAGACGCGAGAGTGCCGCGCGGGGCCGCTTACAGCCGCCATCCAACCGCTCGCCGGCAAATCGTCACCGCAGACTCGACGGCATCACACGCCGCCGCCTTCCGCTCCACCTGCCCCGATCACCACTCTCCCGATGGACACACGACAATATCACCGGTTACTTCTTTATTATTCATGCTCGAACGACTAGCGGGATCACTGAACAACACACGGAACGCCGGGATAAAAACTGTCGATGGAAAAGATCGTTACGGCTGAAGTTAACGAGTTTCGAAGTCGAAGTGTTCGCGTGTTATTGTCTTCGGTACCGATTTCCTCCTGGACAAAGGATGAGACCGTAAAATACCCGACAGAGAAACACTCAGCCGTCCGCTCTCTTCAAAAATCGAGCGAAACTGACGGGTGCGGTGCGGTGCGGGCGGGGCAGCGGGAGCCGGAGCGAGCGGGTCGCGGGCGCGGGCGGTCGGATAGCGGCGGAGAGGGAGATCCGTTCGGAAGACGCCACGAAAGAGCGAGATAGCTGGCTGATACGGCAACGAGCACGATGCTTTGAACAGCTGGATGATAGGGTTGCCAATATAGCAACTACGATGCTAGAGCTAGCCCTTTTTCTTCTTGATCAGTTTGTGATAAAGCAAACCCCAAGCCCAAAACCTACCTCTAAAATAAAATTGTTTTTGAGACAAAACTGCATATAAATAATATAAAAATCTCACAAATTTATACTTATGACTATCTTTTTAGACCAGTTTTATTTATAAGTTGTAAATTTAAGCAATATATGTGTAAAGTATATCAAAATGTATTTGTAAAGTATATAAAAAAATATAGGAAAAAGTTACCACAATTTTTGCTTTAAGTTTTATGCGTAACTTCCAACTAAAGGGATCGACTTCAATGTGTTTTTTTTATTGAGACCTAGGTTTTTTTTACACAAAACACAAACATACAGTACAAAAGAGAAACTATATTTTATATTAACACACACTCACGCTCATGGACGCTGCAGGCTGCACCAAATGCATTTGGGGTGGCCGAGTATGGCTATTAAACGGTTTGCCATTATCTAGCTAAGGAGAAGAATACATGCTATAGAAGGTAAGTTAGTCTAGGTCTTTTTTTTTTTTTTATTCTAGATAGGCAAGCATTTGACCGCTATCTCACCTGATGGAAAGAAGATGATCAAGGATATATATCTTCAAGGGATTAGACGTACTTTTTACAATCTGAAAGGAATATCCTGAAACTGTTTGGCATATTATGTGGAGTCAAACATAAATATTCGCATGGTAAATCGTGTGTTTACAAATATGGAAGGACTGGGTTTCGAACCTATATAGTAATAATAACCAGAGGCTGGCATTGCTTGTTGACGTCAACATTCCGCATGAGGACAAGCTAAACAAATACTTACCTTGACTTGGCAAACGAGGTAACCATGTGGGATGTAGATTTGACGATTTTTGTTCCGAAAGTCGTTTCGACGAACGGGTTAATAGGGAAAAGCCTCGATCAACACCTCCAGAAACTTCCGTTAGACGGTTGGATCAAGGGTCAGATACAAAAGGTCCTGGACACAGCACTCATTATTCCACACCTTGCAGCACTGACCCACCGGTAGCTTGGGCCCTGCTTCGTTGGCGGCGGCACACTAGTATTTCTTTTTACGTTTTCTTGTATTTTGTAGTATTGTATCAGCTCGATCGATTTGTTACCTCAGAACTTTTTTTATAGGTTAACCGAATCTGATGATATTTTTTATTTGAAAGCTAGTGCTTTCCATGTGGTCTCATTTAAATTTGATCAAGATCTGACCAGTAGTTTATGAGTTATCCTTAAAAATGGGTGTTTAATTGATTGATTGAGCGAAGTGAGATCTCTTAGTTGACTTGGATAGTTCAGCACTTTGTCCGTCCGTACGTCCGTCTGTCAGAGGCATCTAGCGTCTAAACCATATTAACGAATGACTTCAAATTCTCATAGAGTATGTAAAACTACGGCCCAAAGCCAGAAATGACTGACATTTAAAATTATTTAAATGAAAATATTAAGGGGCTCCCATACATGTAAGTGGGGAAGCATATTTTTTATTATTTTTATCTACCCTTGTGTGGTATCGTTGAAAAGGACTTGACATATAGATAACGAAACGGATAAAAAAAAACTATGTTGGAAAATCACGAATTGGTGTGCCACCAAAGTCACTGCTTTTAGACCTATTTTGTCCCGGGGTCTATCTCTAGAACGGCTTCACACTAAACGCTGAAACTTAGGTATAACATCCGTTATATCCTGTACTTGAACAACAAACACAGAAATCAAACAATTAATTTAAAGAAAAAAAAGTTAAAATCAATTAACCTCAAAAGTTTTTATGTATAAGGCAAAATGTGGGCGAGATCTCAGTTCGGCGCGAACGACTAATTCTTAAGCTTTGCTTGCATTTAAATGATTTAATATTATGTTCGTTTTTGTCAGGGCAAAGATTGTATGATTTTCTAGAGATCGCTAGTATTAAATATGTATGTAATGTTAATGTTCACAAGAAATGTAACGTAAACGTGGATTATCAATAAAATACACGTGCCCCACATATCCACGCTAGATGAGGAGCCCGTATTGCAGAAAACTGTATTCCCCAAGACTAAGTTTATAGTTATTACCCATCATATTGTATCAAATATTATAATTATCAATTTTTGTGGGATAGACAAAGGAAATAGTTACATTAGCTATTTGCAATTTGTGGGTATGTTTATGTACAATTATTGTATGCACGCGTAAGGATTCGACGTCAGTTTTTATGAATACCGGATGATTTGGTAGCTACCATATAATTTGTCATCTCAAAACTGAGTGTAGGTTTCCAGTTTGGACGTATTTTAGAATGCTTTTAGCATAATTGGAATTGTTTATTGTTTGAAAGTTATAATTTAAGTGTTGACTTTTGTCAATTTTGGACAGTTTATTGTAAATGTGAAACATTTTTCCGAAGATGATCTTGTTTCTGAACAGAGATTTTTTTTGTTTATGTGAGAAAACCGGGTCTTTTCGCGCTTTTATTTTCAAAATAGCATTATTTTGACTAACCTCGACGTTTCGGCAGGGTTGCACCGGCCGTGGTCACGAGATTTTTTTTGTCAATGTGACATTTGGTAATGCTTATATAGAGAACTACATTGAAACTCAGTACAGTATTTTTTAATTTAGTTTTTTTATTAATTGATTGGTAATTTATACGAACTAGAAAAGTAGGTAGAAGTGTATTTTATAAAATGTTTTTGGGTAAAGATATTATTAAAAAAATCATATAAAGAATGCTAGAAATTTAACATAGCAAAAAAAATTTTGTTTGTTGTTTGACAACTAACAAAATTAATTTTAACTTGCAGCGATATTATTAAATTTCTGAAATGGCAAACTCTATTTGTTAGTTTGTCACTTGATGCATGGTATGACTTTACTATGATTAGGATCTAGACTTACTTTACTTGACTTTGACTGTGACTTGTGACTAGGAATTCTATTATGAAATATAAAATTTGTTATTTTTTGTTGCTCAATATTTCGACTGAAAGAATATGCACCGATGTTCATGAAATAATAAAAAAAAATCACTTCGAAGATCCGTCTTCGATGCAGCGAGGTGGGTAGCTTTTTCTCTCTATGGTAACATAATAATACTTATCAAACATTTAAATTAGGTTAAAAAAATCCTTTCCAATTTTGTCATTTTTAATGGCAAGAAATTGACTCCTGATAAAAACTAATGATGAGGCCGAGCATGTTTTCTTATTTAGAAGATACACTCTAGACTTACGACTTAAGACTCCCAGATTATTCCGTTCGGAAAACATAGACGCGGCCTATGAGTTCCACTCCGCCGTACGGATAAATAAACGTAGAACAGAATCGTTTAGAACCTGAGGTATCATGGACAACTATAAATAAATGACGTTTGAGGGATTGTTGTATAGCTTTTGAAGCATTCAAAATTAATCCATATAAAAATAAAATACTTCATCGCCTTATGTATTGTATTTAGATCTCCCGGTAGGAAGAAATAGTACCTATGCTGTGATTTAGATACATCGGCCCTTTTCATTTTACCTACCTATATATAATTTGGACTATTAGTCAAGGATAAAACGTTAGATAAGTCATAAATAGCCATATAGATACAGCACTCTTCGCGTGGTAACTGACCCATTTCAAGTTACAACGCTCGAATAGTAAACTAAAAGGTACTGTGGCGATCGATACGGGTTTTAAGTTCTACCTATGACAAATAGAAAACCTATGACAATAGTAATCTGACCAGTATGAGTGCCTATAATTTAAAAAGACCTATGAGGTCCTCAAATCGAGATTTTTTGATATTTTTTAAATTTATAATTTATCCACCTGATCGACATCGGCTCAGCTCATCATGGCATCAGCTAGTTCAAAATAGATTACATATCGATAAATAGAAATGTACTCATCGACCCCACGATTCTTTCAACTTATGCCACTCGCTCACAGCGCATTTCGCGTTCCGAGGTCAATTAGCATACTGTACGTATAATTAAATGTAGGTACCTAATATATGGGATTCAAACTATTTTTATTTAAAAAAAGACGTGTGGCACTCGGGGACTGCCGCGGTAAAGCTATTGCATAGCATTTTTTATCAACTTAAGCAATTATGATTATTTATTTATTTATTTTATTTATGCAGTATTTTTTTTCCTGCCACCTAGAGGCGAGTTGCTGAACTAATGAGACAAGCGTGATATTTCAAAAAAGTCGTTAAAGGTTCTGCTATTCATCGATAGATGGCAAAACTAAAAAGTATCACCGCTGTGCCGGTCGGAGTGGGGGGTGTTAGGTTATTTTCGTTACGGAATTTCTGGATTCGGTCCACGCTCAAGGCCCGCGATAGAAGCTATGCAATAGCTTAAAAGAAACACCGTTCATCGTTGGATTCAAGTTATTTGACAGGACAATAAAAAGAACGCCCGTATGTCAACATCACTAAAATATCAATTATATTGATATTGAAAATAAAGAAACGGGAATCCATCAGGTGAATTAGTTGGTTAGCTAACAAAACTCTCAGTTAAAATTAGCGTGACTTTAAGCATTGTCGATATCTAGATCGACATATATTTCGGCTTCTTTCGGTAACAAAAATTGTCGTTCTAGACATCGACATTGCGTAAGTCATGCTAATTCCAGTTTACATTTTAATTGAGAAGTTTCTGAGCCGGTAGGTATTTGACCAATTAACTCACCTGAGATGAAATGCTTGCCTAGGACATTTAAATTATTACATGTATATTTTTGAATTCCACACGAGCGACTAAGAACAAGTCTGATAAAACCAAAAATATCCGTTATTTTTTAATATGCAAAGGGGTAATGGAGGGAGGTACTTTTATGTGTACCCAATAAAAGTATGTATTAATAAATATCAATTATATATTTATCACAGAGAATCACATTGTGTTATACAACATCATTACGTGGCTAGTATAAAATATTACATTTGACAAAGTTCACATGTACGCCACAGCCATCAAGAAAAAAATAGCCATTTATAGACAAAGGCAAGATCTTTTAGTGCAAAAATGTACTCCAATCCACAAAAATGTTCATAGTTTTGACACTCCAATCGATCGTTGACAAACTTGGTGGATGAGTGTACATTTGTAGAATGGAAGGTCTCTATCAAAATTAGTTTTTCTCTATCAAAGATCGCCAATTATTCGCCATTTATTTAAGAACGTTAGTATAATTCTAATTACTATCGAGACTGCTATATATTTTTATCTACTAACGATGGTGAGCGCGGAGAGGTGTCGGTCGTGAACTATAAAGGACTGCTGCACTATAAAGGACGATCCTCTTGCGGGAAGCGAGCGCGGGCATCTCTATACGGCAGGTACCGCACCCGCATCCCTCTCGCCAACCGCTCGAGCCAGGTGCGTTAATTGTAGCAGGTATGCTCGAAACTACTCGGAAAATCAAAACCACCGCCAGTCTCAGTCAGTTAGCACCTAATCAAATATCAAAACATATTGTTGTGCAACACGTTGATAGCAACTTCAAAATTGCTGGCAACAAATATCCTGTTCCGAGTGGAATATTGTCCGAGGATATGATTTGAATCCCGGTGAATTGAGTTCTGTTTTCTTTCCTATTTACTGGGTACATTTAGAATACATTCTGGGTGATCAAAATGCAGGTAGGCACTTATTTGGTTAGCTAAATAAGCATTTCAGGGGGGCAATGCCGCTAGCATGATGTGAACGCTACCCATGGGTAGTGCTTGAGCACTTGAGTTACCCATAAGCTCGATGCCTTGTAAGTAATTTGGGTCTTTACTGTATAGATATAGCCGTAGGTAGATTTTAAGTTATATGAAAAAAAATAGATGATTGCTTTAGTAAATTTTGTTTCATTTACAACGTCAAAATATAATACTGACATTATGGAGATTGCATTTCAACTTTGAACCCTGTGGTCTGAATAATCAGTGTCTTCTTTTTTTTACCTTTTACCAAAATCCACATGGGGCCATAAAGATAGATATAGAGGTACTCATCAAAGTTAATAGACCTTAAAGGGTTTCTTTACTTTATAGATTTTAAAGGGTTTATTTATTAAAGCCTCCGATGCTAATAAAGGAAGGAGTTAACTACAATTCACAGGTGACGTCATTTCACCGCAATGTTTTATACAACTATTGGACGCGAACACGTTTGTGGCAATTCGGCATGATGGCTGCGACATGTACAAACAAACTTTATGATGAAATATTGAATAAAAATGTGTTTTTAAGAACAATTTAAAAATAAATAAATCACGTTAGAAAACATTACATATGTCATAAATACACATGTTGATGCAGTAAGAGGGAAACAGCATAAATTTCACTCGGATGTAATCTTTGATAAGTCTTTTATTTTAGCGTGATTTATATATTATTAATTTCACTTGCGATGTGAAAGTCGAAAGTGCTCTAAAGAAATATGTATAAATTATATTGTACTAAAATAATAAATACGATTTCTATACAATAAATAGTACACCGATAAATTACAGAAAAAATAAATAAAGATAACTGTTGTATTTGCGATTCTGAGATGGTATGAATAAATCGAGCTAGCGAATTAAATTAAATACATAAATATATATTGACGACGCGTGACATAGGTACGTACCAAGTGATTTTGTGGACGTCGGTGTTTTTTTTTATCCCGATAGGCTTGCATTTGACCACTATGTCACCTGTTGGTAAGTCACGCTGGGCCTAGTGTGCGATTCGCTCTAAAGGAAAGCTGCCGAAGGTTTGGCTACAAATTTATTTACTTGGGGTGGTAATTTATGACTGTATTTTTGTACAGGTTCTTGATTTGTTAAAATAGTATTTCATTACTTTACGAAGTACCACAGGCGCCAAATTGTTTTTATAAAAAAAAAATGTTGAGACGAAATCATGGATATCCCTACGAAGACCCTATACGTTTCAATCGATTTTTTTAGTTTCGACACTGAGGGAACAAACGAACATACACAGATACATACGGTACTAAAATCATAACCCATATTGCTTAGCCGCAGGGTTAATAACCCTAGAGAGTATACATTACAAAGTTATTATTTATTATATTATATTTATATTTATTAATTAAATAATTTGCATGGGATACAGAATGGCTGATTAACACCGAAAAAAGTGATTTCTTTTCAATACTGATGTTTGTGAGTTTTTCACTCAACATTATTCGTACCACATCAGAATCGCTAATACCTCTAATAACATTTAAGTGCGGTTCGTACAAACACATAGCAAACCTACTCGATATAATATAGTGATTAACATTAATGTAATTTGGTATTATATAAGCCTTAATTTAATTAATACACACATAATAAAAATCTAACTCTGTAAACTATACAATTTATATGACGCAATAGAAATGATTAACCTCTGGACTGTTTGCCTCGAACGAGCGTACATCATACCGTTTTACCGGTTTTCGAGTTCATATTGGAGCCTTCCGCCGCGCCGCTACGAATTATCCACAAATCCATATTTATTCCTCTAGCTCATTGCTTCAACATTAATTGATTAAAATATATCAAACGTGTATGCGAAATATATGTATTACATTACCATATTGTACTTATGGAGAGAAAAAATTTACAGTGATTTAATTCTCGGTCACCTTTAACAATATTTTTGGATTTACTCATATTTAAAGCACACATATATTGCTATCTCTAGGCTAGGTCACATACACAGATAAAAAACCAGTTGACTGCTAATATTTTTACCCCTCTCACGAAAACAACATGCCTTTAGAAGCATCAATTCATAAGTTATGATTAGTCGTACCGCAACTGACGCATCGTCCAATCACAAGTATACAATTACCTCGTCCTCTTCCCCCGCTGGTGAGTATTTCTATTAAGGAAAATTAGCCTCATGCGCTATCAACTGGTTTTATCTTTGGTCACAGCTGAGCGAGCGCAACGGCAATAATAATATATTTATGCGGGACGTCAATTTATTGACAATAAAATGTAATGTTTTGTATATTTTAGTGATAAATACATCCAACTCATGTTCAAAAACAATCCCTAAGATTTCTGTTAGCTTTAAATGAAACCTTATTTTACACAAAATAAGGTTTAATTTAGAACTATACTGGGGTTACATGAGCATAAATTATCTCAAAAATAGTGCTAAATGTGTCCGCGACTAAAGATTAAATACATAATTCGTATGTACTACCATTATTGTCTATTTACACATACATTTACATTGGACTGAATATCAATGTTTAGAATATGTTTTATATTAAACGCTAGGACATCTATGCACAATTGCACATAGGATCTAACGATTCCACTCACGCGCGTAGACCGTCCAGCGTCAGTACATACCGAGACGCTGAACGGTCTACGCGCGTAGTCGACTGTTGAAGGATCACCGTCTGTTCCGAAACTTGTCTCGTAACAATGAAAACAACCGTGAGTGAAATAGTTAAATCCTTAATAAGTAAATACTTACGAATCTTTCGATCAAACATCTAATCATGCACACATTCTACGTGATACATTAATATAAATCGTATCAGTTTAGGATTTTAATGATTACTGGGCATATAAGTCTTGAGAACTTAAGTCTCAGGGAGAGGAGCGTATTGCATTTCTACGCAGGATTTAATCAAAATTCCGGGTTCCCCTCCAGATGTTACAAGTGGTGTGTCACACTTAAAATTAAGCCAACGACTTGCTTGTCATCTCTTTGAATTGCATTAAATATAAAACGTGAAAGTTTTTATTAATGGGAATAATATGTTCACATTGTCAGAAATGGTCCATCATTTGATTTACAATGCCAACCTCGGCCGCATCATCACATACCAACAGGTGAGATAGTGGTCAAGTGCTAGCCTATCAAATATAACGATATAACAAATAGCTAAAGCGAGAACATTATCGCTTGAAACGGAGATTGAACACTTTCACTATTACTGTAACCGCTGAGCTACTTAAGCCCTTCCTGAAGCGAAGAAATTATCATTTCCATATTAGGAACGTCTCATGGGGGTGTGACGCCATCTAATGAAATATTTTAAAACTACTACGGCCACTGAGTCTAAGATCGCAGTTACCTACACGTGGTGTTGATAACGTCCACCTCAGTCAAAGTTTAACGGGGGTTCAATCCCCGCCTCAAGCGATAATTTTTCATATTATTTTAAAGTAATTTAATGTAAATTAAATAGTAACCCTAAGCAATTAAAAGATGAAACGTCCGATAAACCTTCTATAGTTATAATTAAACGCAACCAAAGCTTAAAAAAACCGACTTCACCGCTTATATTTTGGCTTTGGCTTGATCGATTTCGATAAAATTTATATGGGACCACTTATGAAGTATAATTTTCCAAACAAAAAATAAAATCAAAATTGATTCATAATTGGCAGGGATATAACATAGATACAAAAAAAACATAGTCGAATAACTGAGAATATCCTTTTTTGAAGTCGGTTGAAAATATGTTTTGTCTGGACGTGTGACATTTGTAAAAGATCAGTTAACATCGTTCAAAAAGTAAAATCCGACTTCTAGTCCGAAATAGAAATCTTGCTATAGTTACGAACCAAAATAAATATTTCACACTATACGTTATTACTCTATGTGTTGTGTATTTTAATATATATTTTGGACCTCTTTCATGTGATATACTCATGACCAGCATTATTCTACATATTTTGTTTATATGCACGCTAACGCCAGTTGACACCTTAGAATTAACAGAGAAGATAAATAATATATTTTTAAAGGAGATGTTTCATTTTGTGCCAGCATTATGTACCATACATAGAAAAATATGGAAAAAATATAGCATTTACTTAAAAATACAAATAAATTAATCTGTAGAAGATTACAGCTGTACACTCAAATTATTATTTTTAAATATGTAACCCTATTTTTGGGGCAGTCACGACAACAAGAATGTCACTCTGTTCCGAGTTTCAATCGAGTAACATATTCTATAGTCCTATTATAATTATAACGAAACCCAAATATTTTAGAATTTATATATTGTTTACAATAAAATTATCAATGACACGTCAAAATGACAGTTCAATATTGTCGCAATCCGCCATTTGTAACTGTGTTGTGTTGCTATCAATGTACCAATATATTTTAAATGTACATTAAAACGAAATAAAAGTAAAGAAAATAAACATTCAAAAACGGTTACTATATTGTATAGCTACATGTATGTATATGGTACATGGTGCTGGCCCAGGCTCCTTCAATTTTGAAACATCTCCTTTATTAAAAAAATCGTAGAACAGAATTTGCAATAGCCGTACCACGAAAGATATTAGTCTCAATGGTTGGAATGATGTGGCAAGTTCCAAGTTACCAAGTATAAGGTCCGTCGAACGTTTTACCTCTTTATTAATAACGGGGTTAAATATAAATATTATTAAAATATACTAAGTCCAGTTTCTATACATTTCTACTCGATCTAATTTTTTTTTAATTTTAATCTTTGGAGTACCTAAATTAAATGTTCGGCTGAAAGTAGAGTATAAAGAGTAATGGCACATTAACATAGAAAACAAATGAAGACCGTGTTCCGAGAGATCTCTATCAGAAAAGAGCTTTTTGTTAAAAGTCATTTCATTTGGAGGACATGAAAGCTTTGTTGAAGACCATTTTGCAGTCAGCCTGGGATAGTACTACACCATTACTAGACATGCAAACGCCAAGCAGCAGTGTGCAAACATTACTGTATTCCATATTGAAGGGCAATGTTTCCAGTAAATAGTATTGACATCTAATATCTCGGGGTGACGAGTGCAATAATTTGCCGTGCACTATTTTGTCCTATATAGGTCCAAAACTTTAGATGGCACTGAACTGTAATTAGCAAGCGTGACGCTTACCTTTACGTAACTCGTCTTTCAATTACCTAAACATTTTAACGTAAGCAAAGCTTAAAAAACCGACTTCAACGCTTATATTTTGGTTTTGGCTCGATCAATTTCGAAAAAAACTTTATGGGGGCCTTTTTACGGCCTTTTTACCTCTGAAGTATAATCGACCAAACAAAAAATAACTTTGAGAATCGGTCCACAAATGGGGGAGAATTCGGTGAACATACATTTGAAAAAAATATTTACAGTCGTACGTAGTAACTCCTCCTTTTATGAAGTCGGCAAAAAAAGGCTTAAGAGGCCGGGGAGTCAATGAACCGATCTATAGGCTGTCTCTGTTAAACTGGCAAACTGTGCCCATGCTTGATGCGATAGCACTACCGACCGAACAAATTATGATAGGTGCCGTAATACCAAAAAATATTAATGAAAATGTAATGTTTAGCCATTGTTTTTTGCATTAATAGTACCTTGAAATTATCATCTATGTTCCTGTTGTAATGACAAAAGAAATGTGTTGGTTTTTAATACCAAACGAATAAGTTAAAGATGCGACATTTACGTCGTAATAATGTGTGAAAATCAATTGGTTCATATTTCGTTTTAGGTAATTATTTTGGAATAAAAACTATCCAGGAACGTAGATTAATATGTTTTTAATCTGAATAACAGCACAGTATGGTGGTAATATGCTTCAATTATATATAATTTCGGTATTACGATTGTATGGGCAAATCAACCTCCGCGGGCCCCTTAAACAATCACTCTCAAATTTCAGGGTAACAGTGTTCCTGTCAAGAATCATAATAATATACCTTATTCCAGTACAAATAAGGAGATGGCAGGTTAAACATCTTTTGGAACGTAAGGTACATCGGCTAGCCATTGACCACTCTCGCCAATCTATGCAACCTTAGTACATCTTTACGATAGTTCGAATCCGGTGTTACTGTTGACGGCGTATCGTAGTTTGTCGCGTAGCGTGCTGCGTTTCTGGTAGTTCGGCAGTTTGAGGAGGTTGAAACATGTGGACGATGTGGGTAGTCGGTTTAGTGGATCCTTCTTGCGTATCGTGAAGAAGCCTCTGATTACGCTGCCTGAAAGACGTGATAAGTGAAATTTGATAATTAAATAGGATTTTGCTATCCGCGTGTTTCAACACGTTCTACTATGGGAAATATTTAATGCCCGTTGTCCGTCCAGGCGTACTATGGAAGATATTAGCCTCGATTCTGATGTACACTCACTAAATTAAATTTAAACTATCCCTGTCTCTTACAAAATAGAAACACAAGACAGAGATAGCATACATTTAAGAGCTGTCAAGCTAGTTTATCATTTAAAATATGAACAGCAGAAAGGCACGTGTTTTTAGTCAACACCAATAACATACTCGACTAAGCTTGCATAGACATCTAAGTTCTGACTAACTTGACAGCACAGCAGTATGCTATCTCTGTCTTGTGTTCCTATTTTGTAAAAGACAGGAATAGTTTAAATTTAAGTAAGTGTGTGACATCAAAATCGAGGCCATTGTTTGTCCATTGTTCAAAGTAAGGTCCAAAAGATAAGGGTGTGATTGGGTGTGTGATGTGAATGTTTCCGGCAATCATGACACAAACAATCTTAGTATGGGATTGTGACTTTCACAGTTCTCACAACTGTGAAAGGGTTTATATTTAATATTAACCTTAGAATGACTGTTTTGATGTGCAGTATTTAGAACTGTTAAATTTCTAAATTCTGAGTACTAAGAGACAGGCAAGCATTTGACTACTATCTCACTTGATGGAAAGTGAAGATTAAGTTCCATGACTTATGTTGTGGGTGCCGGAAACATTCAAATCACACACACAATCACAACCAGAACCAGAAACACAAATTTTCTATAGGGAGATAATTTGCAAGGAATCGAACCCGGGTTATCGGGTTCGATTCCTAGCAAATTATCTCCCCATAGAAAATTTGTGTTTCTGGTTCTGCTAAGAATACGAACGCGCAACCAACTATGCCAACGAGCAGTTCATAAGAAGATTTCTATTTACTATAGACTTGCTTGTCTCTCAGTATTCACAAAGATATTGCTTTACCTATAGTGTCTCCCGTATCTTCGTCATCCCCCACTTCCACACAACGTATGGAGAAGGGCGGCTTGAGGTGCGCGAAACCAAGTACTGGGGGTTTGGAGCACGACGTTACAAACTGAAAACAAAAATATTATTAAAAATAATAGGGAATAATATGCAACCATTTTTTAATGTTCTATGTTTTTCTGAAACGTGGCTAAAGCCTCATAAAATGTCATTCAATGTTAACAATTATGTGGTCGCTAGTACGTTCAACAGAGTGTCTGCTGAAGGCGGTGGTACAATAATATTTGTTAAAAACAACCTTAAGTTTAAAGAAAGAAATGACGTGGCTACTTGCTCTGTGGAGCGGGTCTGTGAAGTAGCTTGTGCAGAAATCGCTGGTTATATAATTTTGTGTATTTATAGGCCACCTGCTTCCAATTTATCCCAATTTCTTGTAGTCATGGAAGAAATTTTAAGAAAACTATTTAAATGTAATAAACGCATAGTAGTGTGTGCTGACCTTAATGTAAATATTTTAGAGGACTCGGCAGATCAACAAAAACTTGTGTCGCTATTTGCATCTTTTAATTTAATTTTTTTATTTAAGGAACCGACTAGAATAACAAACTCTTCAGCAACCTGCATCGATAATATTATTGTAAATTTTGAAATTAAAAATAAATGTCAAATCAGTGGTATACGATCAGACCACATGGGACAAAAGGTAACAATATCAAGAAAAAAACAATCTTTTGACTCTAATATAGAAATACGACCACTTACTGAGAACAAGTTGAGTAAACTTAACGAAAATGTCGACTTAAAACTATCCCTTACCAGTTTTCCACTTGATGACCCGAATAATGTCCACCAAATGCTGAACTCGATCATTTGTAATGAATTCAATAAAATATGCCCCAAAAAATTAATAAAAGTGAACACTAAATTACAATTTAATGATTGGGCCACTAATGGTATACGGAAAAGTAGAGATTTCATGTACGAGCTTACTATAAAAAATCTCTTACATCTAATGAACATTTTCACAAGTATGTTACTAATTATTCGAAAATTTTTAAACGCGTTTGCATCCAGGCCAAATCCAAATTCATAAGTGATAAAGTCTCAAAATCTAATAATAAAATAAAAACGGTCTGGAATATTATTAACACAGAAACTGGTAAAAATAAAAATAGAGATTGTGATTACAGTCTAAAAATTGGAAATAGATTAATTTCTAACAAAACTGACGTAGCCAATGAATTTAATACTTTTTTTACAAAAATTCCCCTTGAAGCAACAAAATCCCTAGACTCATCTCCCGAATTAGCTGCAAAACTGTTGCAACAAAACTTCACACAAGAAATTCCAAATTTTTGTTTCCGTCACATAACGGCTTATACCATAAAAAAGGCATTCAAAAGGATAACTATAAAAAACACTGAAGATTTGTGGGGTATTTCAGTTAAAGTTATTGGTTCCATACTAGATACTATTACGCCTTACCTTGTCGTTGTATTCAATCTCTCGGTCGATCAAGGAGTATTTCCTGATCTCATGAAACACAGCAAAATTACTCCAATTTTCAAATCGGGTTGTAAACATACTCCCTCTAACTATAGACCAGTTTCTGTATTACCTGCCCTCAGTAAAATATTTGAAAAAATTATCCTAGAACAGCTACTCTCCCACTTTAATGAACATAAAATATTACATGATCACCAATTCGGATTTACTAAATGTCGATCTACAATAGATGCCGGTGCTAAGTTAGTGTCACACATTCTCGGGGCTTGGGAGGGATCGCAGGATGCAATTGGGGTATTTTGTGACCTCTCCAAAGCGTTCGACTGCGTGGACCATAAAACGCTTATTAGCAAATTAAACCATTACGGTATACGTGGGACTGCTCTTGATTTGTTAGATTCATATTTATCGGGTAGGCAACAAAAAGTAGGCGTTAATGGTGTGACATCTGACGGGTCTACAGTTAAAATTGGCGTGCCTCAAGGTTCAATATTGGGACCCTTCCTATTTTTAGTGTATATTAATGATTTACCTTATATGACAACTTCGCTAGCATTAGATATTGTCTTGTTTGCTGATGACACGTCACTTATTTTTAAAACAAATAGGAAAGACGTAGAATTAAATGAAGTAAATTATGAATTAGATCTAGTATCGAAATGGTTTGCTGCTAATAACTTATTGTTAAATGCTAGCAAAACCAAATGTATCAAGTTTTCCCTTCCTAATGTTCCTTTGGTAGATGCAAATGTTACACTTGAAAACAACAAATTAGATCTTGTAAAGAAAACTGTTTTCTTAGGTCTGACTATGGACTCAAAACTGCAGTGGGGTCCTCATATTGATGTGCTTGCAGGTCGCTTGAGTTCCGCTGCTTTTGCGGTCCGTAAAATTAGACAGCTGACTGATGAAGCGACGGCAAGGCTGGTTTACTTTGCATATTTTCATAGTTTGATGAGTTACGGAATCTTGCTATGGGGATCTGCTGCCGATGTTGAAACTATTTTTATTCTACAAAAGAGAGCGGTTCGTGCAATATATGATATGGGTCCACGCGAATCGCTCAGGGAATTCTTTAAAGAAACAGGCATACTTACCATGCCTTCGCTTTACATCTTTGAAAATATAATGCATGTTCGCAAAAATATTAGTAAATATAAATTAAGAAGCGACGCACACAATCTTAATACTAGATATAAGCATAAAATTACAGTGCGCGCATTTAGATTAAGCAAAACGAATAAATCTTTTATGGCAAATGGTGTTAGATTTTACAATAGAATTCCTAAAATCGTAACTGAATTACCACTGGGAAAGTTCAAATCTGTAATAAAACGGGCATTAATTAAGAAAGCCTACTATAAAACCACAGACTATATTAATGACAAGGATGCATGGAGGCAAACTGCACAGGCTCTTTCTAGCGACTACCATAATAACACCTAGGTTAAGAAACGTATGTATTAGAGATTAAGAATGTTTAAAAAAAAAAAAAAATGATTGAAAAAAATATGCGCCGCCGAGTTTCTTGCCAGGTTCTTCTCGAGATGGCTGTAATTTTGCGAATCTGGCAATAGATTCATTAACTTTCATGAGTGCCTCTTCGGGGCCCATGTGAATAAACGATTTTGATTTTTGATTTTGATTTTGAATGAAACAACACAAACATCTTTTGGTTTAATGGTAAAGTACCTACTATAAACTGTAAAAAATGCTTTTAATAGATTGTTTACTGTTAATTAATATCGTTCTAGAATCGACAAAGCGAAGTCCCGTTATAATTTAGTTTTTTTTTTTATCAAGTTACACTTTTAGTCTGCCATTGTAGTCCCACACAGAACTATGTAATTTAAGTTTACGGTTAGTACTGCGATAGATAGTCTACTCTCATCAACATAAAAAATAACTAATTGCAGGTCTACAGTTACAAAAAATATACATATAACAAGTAGGGTGAGGCTGGGTAGTTTTGAGACATCGGGCATATTTCGGGTAAAAATATGACTTAAAAAAAAAAACATCAATAGAACATCTTTCATTAACATAATAACATCGTTACTTTCCATCGTCACTTTCCATCAGATGAGATGTGGTCAAATGCTTGCCTATCGAGAATAATAGAAAAATAAAAGATTTGCGTAGTAGTGCGCTTACCTTCAGGAAGCAGGTGCGCTCGTGCTCCGTGAAGTCCCGCTGCAGAACGTCCCACAGCCAGCACACGACGCGGTGCGAGTCGTGGAACCCGCCGTAGTATTGTGTGTGACGTCGCAGGTCGCGCAAGTCTAGCGGGACGTTGTCGCCGCTTATTAGCCGCTGCAACTGTGATAGGAAGGAATTATATTCATACTTATCTAATTCAAAAATAGAAATGATGCAACCACAAAACTAAAAACTCGGCACTTCCAGTGACACTTGTTCTGTGTGTAAACAAAGTATGATCGAACGAATCCTTACTAATATTATAAATGCGAAAGTAACTCTGTGTGTCTGTCCGTTACGCTTTCACGCTAAAACTACTGAACCGATTTAAACGAAATTTGGTACACAGATAGTCAAGAGCCTGAGAAAGGACATAGGGTACTTTTTAACCCCGAATTCTGGCTGGTCCGGGACTTACGCGGGAAAAGCCGCGGGGCGCAGCTAGTATCATATAATTAGTGAACACTTTTTTTAACCTACCCTCATTTGATCTGATTGTATAAATAATGTTCTAATGCACCTACAAGACGCCAAAATACTGTCTAAATACCTACATTTTCTTATTTAAGTGAATGTGATCTTTTAGAGAAAAATAAAACATCTGAAACCAGACTTATCTAATTAATTGGTAATGCAGGAGTTATACTGCTAATAACTACATCTGAATGTTCCCTCATTTCTTGTTAGATACAACCTTCCTCTCAGTTCCCCAGTTGTTAATACCAAATATCGTCAAAATTCTCAGCGAGTAAACATTTTAATAACGTATGTAGATATAACAATACATTATACTCGTTTTGAACAAGCGTGAGCTCGGCGAGGCGGTTGCTTAGTAACGACTTCATTGATAACTAGACTCAATTGTTGAAATAATTTATACTATTCTTATTATTGTCTGTGTTCGGATGTATACTTAGATTTTGAATTTTTGTTACGTGTTTACCTTTGTGTAACGATGCGTATAATAGTAAAATATTTTGTTTCAAGCCGTGAGGACCAGTAATTGGCTTCAGCTGTTGGTCTTCCTTATGAATAAATAAATAAATAACACTCATAAGTAAAGCAGGAATTATACTATTAATGCCACTTCCAAGGAAAGCAAGAATCATACTGCTAATAACATTCATAAGGAAAGCAGAAATAATATCACTTATCTCACTCATAAGGAAAGCAGGAACCATCCTACTCATCACAATCATAAACGAAGCAGGAATCGGATCACTACTTTAATTCATTAGTTAAACAGAAACCATAGTATTCGTCACATTATAAATCAAATCAAACCAAGGATAGCAGGAATTATACAATGAAAGCAGGAATCATATCACTAATCCTACATGCTACTATTAATGCTACTCATAAGCAAAGCAGGAATCATTTCACTAATCATCCTCCTAATATTATAAGTCCGAAAGTTTGTGTGTAAATGTGTAAATATGTTTGATGATTCCCTTCACGCTTTAACGGCTGAACGGATTTGGATGAAATTTGGAATGTACATTAAGCTATGTACATTCTAAATTTCATCCATACCTAAGATAAACATGTAGGTTACTTTTTTACTTGATAGTAGCGGGCGAAGTCGCGGGGCATGGCTAGTATATCACAAATGCTAGAGAAGTAACTCTATGATACTCTTTCCTTTGAACTCGACTAACATTCTTTAAAGTAACAATTTAAGAAACGAGGGAGAATCTTACTTCTGGTGTGGAAAATAACGAAAGCCACTCGGGATTTATAATAGTCCTGAATCCCTTGATAAAAGCGTTCGTTTGGTCCTTGATCTGCGTGTGCATTCTGAAGTGCGCCATCAGATGGATGTAGTTAATTCTGAAATAGGAAACCTTTTTTAAGTTTTTGAAGTAAACTTTTGACTGGTTCCGGCTAAAAGGGCTAATGAGACAACATATTCTTATTTTGATAAAAACTCACACACATTTTGAACTATTACATTAAAATTAAAACGGGAATGAGCGTGACTAACGCTTTGTCGATGTCTAGATCAACAAATGTTTCGGCTTAAGTAAGTCACGCTAAATCCCGTTTTAATTTTAATGTAACATCTTAGTTAAAGGGTACTTAGGTGAATTAACTATAGATAACGGCGTCAATACATGCTTGTTTTAGGAATAACGGCCTAGACACCGATAGAGCCGAGTTTTACTTCTCAAAAAATAAAAATCAAGTGGAAGACTTCCTTTTCAATAAAAAAAAACAATAACACCTAGCGGCTTTTATGCGAACTTGTTATTTCCAAATAGGTCCAACTACACGTCCACCACGTTTGGCTAACCCTCTACCAAACACCCTGTATATTAAAACAATATTTTAAATATCATACAACAGAATTTGCCATAGCTGTCCCTAGTGGTTTCTGGTATTTCATAAATTACTTTGGCTTGTTGTTACTTTGGCGTTTGTACCAAAAAAATTCTAAACGGTTACGAATATTCATAAATGGTCACCAAATTACGTTTCCTAAAATATTATGAAAGAAATCATTTTTTTCGTATTATAAATATTATTGTATATTTTTTTTTTAAATAACTTTAACCTACTGTTATCCCATTCGGTTCTGTCACAGGAAATTTTATTTTAGGAAACGTAATTTGGTGACCATTTATGAATTTTCGTAACCGTTTAGAATTTTTGGTGGCCGTCTAAAATATACCCAATTACTTTGTATATACTGTACAAAAGTTCATTTTGACATCTAAGAAAGTTTTTTTTATAATAGATACAAATAAAATCTTACTTGTTTTCATTAGTGACGGGACAGGCCTTTCCTCCCGCGTTTAGTTCGTGCGTGACGATTTCCCCGAGCCTCTCTTCGTCCACAGAGAATGTGAGCTCGAGTGATGATACGTCTCCCTGTAAAACGTATAATGTTACAGTATTTACACCATATTGTAATTTGTAACTCCAACTCAGGTCAGAATGCACCTCTGAAGATTGGTAAGAGAATATAATAGAGCCGCAAATTAATAAATAGATACAGACATTTTCGTGGGAACTTAAGTATTGTAAGAATATTGCAATGTGAATAATGTGATGAATATATTTTCTGTTTTTCATCAAGATTTACCGGTATTATTCTTTAATTTTAGTCATACTTACATCTTCATCTTTTATTTTTACATCTATGAAATTATAAGTGCTTTTAATTTGTGTTTACTAACCAATTATTGCGAGTTATTTTGAACTGCTAGTTGGCTGAATTGGGTGGCGTTCGCCTTCTAAGCAGGGGTATCTGGTTAGATTCCCGGCTGACACACAAGTTTTCTCCCCAAGGAAAATTTGTGGTTCTGGTTGTGATTGTGTGTGTGATGTGAATGTTTCCGGCACCCACGACACAAGTCATCGAACTTAGTGTGGGGATGTGAGTGTGAAATCGTTTATTATTGAATATTTGCCACAGAAAGTCCTAGTTGGACTGTTGCTTTAGAAACTATTCTATAGTTAAAACTACTACTTGAAACGTTATACCTCGCTTAGCCAGTGCGAGGTATAAAGTATTTGCATTTGCAAATTGAACACAGATTTCACTCGGGGAGAAAACTTGTGTTTCCACCGGGAATCAAACTCGATGCCCGCTGCTCGAAGACATTCAACAAAAACACTTTCGCCTGTTATTCTTAAGACTAGTTATAGTTACCTGGAAGTGCTTAACGTATGTAAGACTGCGGTACAGGTCGCGGTCTAATGACGGCAGCTCGTCGATCCAGCTGTACAGCGCTTGTTGCGTCTGCCCCAGCACTTGGCTCAGGAAGAATGAGGCGAACGGGACGTCTACAACGATACCCTGCGATGAGAAATATTTATTTAAACAAAATTCACAGCTCTTTAAATTAGTAAATATAAAACTTATGGCAATACTAGAAACCAATAATGAGCACATTTTTTTTTTTTTTATTTGTAACAGGCGTCAACAGGCGTTTGACCACTATCTCACCTGGTGGTAAGTGACGATGTGATCGAAGCTGGTAAACACACTTAACCTGGAATACGCAAAAAAAACATTCATTTGATAAGATTTACCTCATATCCACTCGAAACGTTTTGCTTCTATATTTTTGTTTTTGTGAATGAAATTATATTTTCAGCAATGTATCAATCTATTTAAAGCATAACGCAAGATAATTATATAAAATAAGATGAGTTTATCTTATTTTAATTTATCTTCTCCATCATCAGGCCAGCTCCCTGGTACCATAACAATGTATTGTCACCGAAGATACATAAGTAACTAGGTCACAAGAGTCGACCTTAAATCGTGAGTCAAGCCGTTTCATTTATATAAAGTATAATGATACATAAGTACACCAAATTGGGAGTCCAATCGGACATCTAATTTAGCATGCAAAGTTTGATAACATACTGACAAATAGACTGACAACGGGACAGGCAAAACTAAATAAAAGCTTGTAAATAACTATACATATTCCCTATTCTTAAATACAAACTGATATACTCGTACCTCATACACGGCTTTCCCGAGCATTCTCCCAATAAACTCGAATAGTTGCAGATGGTTCTCCTGCAAGCACGACGTGGGTGAAGGGTATAGGCGCTCTTCGCTTGTCGCTCGGAATAGATTTAGTGAAGGGTCGAATACGCGCTTGATGGTCTCCTCCAAGAACTCTGACAAGGGAAAGCGATTTATGTGTTTAACACATTTACATATCATTTGTAGTGGATTGTCATTATATAGTTAAGATTCGATAAATCTGATTCAGCAGCTGCAGCATTTTACTACGAATTAAATCTAACAAAATATTTTTTTAAACAATGTCGGACTTAAAACAGTTACACTATACAATAGAGATTTATTAGCAGAGTAAAAGTTATGAAGTAGAACTGTACATTATATTGGTAATTTGACAAGAAACAGATTGTGGCGAATGCAAGGTCATCATCGTTGTAAGTACCTACCACAGAACAAGAGACCATAATCGCGGAAAGTCGCGAAAGATCGGTCCTACCTTCTAACAGCCGCGCCATTTTGGACTCAATCCACATGTTAAAAGAGATTAAATACCTTTGAAAACGCTATCTTGGTCGATCCCCGCCTCGTCGATCCCCCGTTCGTTTATAAACCGAACACGGCTGGTTTATATGAGCGAGCGCGTCCAGCTATCGGTAGCCGTCTTCTAAGAGTTTCGGGATTCCGAACCCAAGGCGCCTAGTAGAGATTTACCTTTAAAGACGCCGTCTTGGTCGATCCCCGCCTCGTCGAGCCCCTGTTCGTTTATAAAGCGCACGCGCACGGTTCCCTTGAGCGCGCGCGGCGCCAGCGCGGCGAGTTGTCGGTAGCCGTCCTCCACGAGCCGCGCGCGACGGACTGTCACTAGAGTGGAGCGCCCGCCGCAAGCTCGCTCGGTTAGACCTAGAACCACCTAACAAAGAAGAGAGGCTTAGAAGTTTCCCCGAACATAACTCACATCTATAGATCATGCCTATATATATGGGTATGTGAAATTCAGGGAACAAAGTCGAGGGCAATGATTTGAATTGAGAGTTTTTCGTAATGACTAACAACTCTTTGCTCACGTCTGACTTCTTTGTCTTTTTTCCTTGAATAATATAACCTAGGAGGCTTTAAGCCTAGACTTAATAGGTATCTTTTAGACGACCCAGTTGGGGCAGTAAACAGGTGTCTGCCCTCTGTGCCGTGGGTCCTGGGTTCGATTCCCGGCAGGAGCACAAATACCTTCCCAAGGGATATTTGTGCTTCTGGTTCTGGGTGTAATTTGTGTGTGATGTGAATGTTTCCGGCACCCACGATACAAGTATTTGAACTTAGTGTGGGGCTGTAAGTGTGAATGCGTTTGTTTGTTTTTGTTTAAATATACATACATACATCGCATAGATAAAGTTAAAGGAAAAATTTACCCATATTTAACATGCTAAATACAGTTTTGGTGTTCGGATATATATATTTTTTGCTTTATAGACAAGCATGACCACTATCTCATCTGTTGGAAAGCGAGGACGCGGCTGAAGATGTAGCAAAAGTAAAGTCTCTGACTGTGTGCCGATATCCGGACTATGCCATAGATTTGATAAGCCCCTATAAATTCAGCAGACGCTTGCAAAAAAGCGGCAGCGCACCACGCAAGAATGCAGAAGTACGGATATAAATTCAGACCCGACTAACCCTATTGGTGCATTTCTAGCGCGAAGCTTTGAAATAGCGAATGATAAAGGTTTGTTTCAATCCCCGCTACCCGCGCCTTACTACTACTATTCTTATTTGGCGAGTTCGAAACAGCCCAAAAATTGGTATTTAAATTGATGATTAGCACCATTAAATAAGGTAGTTAATTACTGCATAAAAAGCGCATTAGGTTAAGTTGAGAGCGGTTACTGGAAATAAAAGCAAGGGAAAAAAAATGCGAAGGCCTGATGCAAGACTTTAAAGGCTTCTTAAACATGTATTAGTTAGAATTTTGTTTTGCTTATAATGTAATAAGTCAATATTTTCATCATTTTATTTATCGTCTAAATCATTAGCTAAATTTTACCTTTTCATCGGCGACTGCCCTTCTGAATAATCTCACTCTCTCGCCGTGAGCGATCATGTGAGGGGTCTTCTGTACTAATACCTGAAAATAATGGTAGTTTTACAGTATCACACTTATACTATATTTGCTAAAGATTCGTGAACGTATGAATTTTTTAAAGCAGATAGAGTCTAGACGTCATTCGCTGCCATTATTGGAGCACGTTACATACGCCACTGTTTGTAGATAACCAACTTATTTTTATAACCCACCTTCGTCTCTTCATACAAATGTCGAAGTGTGATACACAATTCCAACCTGAGGCCAGTAGGTGAAAAATATGCTTGTGATCAGCTCATGCGAGATCTAGCTACACAAGGTAGCGTATGTGTCAATCCTAGGTATAAGCTATGTACATTCAAAATTTTATCCAAATCCGTTCAGCAGTTACAGCGTGAAGAGAAATCAAACATACTTACACACATACACACAAACATTCAGATACATAATATTAGTGTGAGTATATGATGATATGATATGATTCTTTTCTACAATTCTTGTGAGAAAAGGAACGTGCAAAGCGACGAGAATAACTCGTATATTTGAGATCTGAATGAGTTTATTATACAATATACGAGTATGTATATACCTGATGTGGTTTCTTCCCTTTCTCCAATTCGTGCAGGAACTGCGAGTCTCGTATATCTCGCGCGAGCCAGTGGTTCTGATGAGTGTAGCGACGGCGGCAGTCGCGTCGGTACAACACTAGTAGCAACGTGTGGAGGGACGAGAATAACTCATTGTTCTGTATCGCTTTGAGATCTGCAAACATTTATTATACCTAAGCACAAATATTACTTCTATATTTACTAGTCGTTCGCCCCGAACTGAGATCTTGCCTCTACATTTTGTTAATTTCTTGAAACTTTTTTTCTATATGATAATTGTTTGGTTTATGTATTTGTTGTTCAAGTACAGGATATAACGGATATTATGCGTAAGTTTCAGCTTTCAGTGTGAAGCCGTTTTTGAGATAGACCCCGGGACTAAATAGGTCTAAAAAGTCTAGTCAGCTACTTTGGTGGCCTACCAAAAAGTTATTTTCCAACACAGATTTTTTTTAAACCGGTTTTGTACTCTACTTGTCAAGCCCTTTTGAACGATACAAAGGGTAAGGAGCCCCCTTTATATTTTTATTTATATACATTTAAATGTCTTTACTGGCTTTGGGCCGTAGTTTTACATATTCTATGTGAATTTGAAGTCATTCACTTATATGATTTAGATGCTAGATGCCTCTGACAGACGGACGGACGGACAAATAAAGTGCTGAACTACCCAAGTCAACTTAGAGATCTCACTTCGCTAGATCAATAAAAAGATAAAAATTAATGAATTTTTATCTTTTCTGCTTCTGTCAAAATATGTTTTTTCTTATTTTGGCATTAAATATAGGACAAAAACAATTTTTTTTATCGAATGTTAGTAACTGATAATGTGATCAGTTACTAACAGCCGAGATATTGGTCAAACGCTAGCCAATCAGATATAAAAAAATCTTACATAAAACAGGCTTACCAAATAACTGGCCCATGATGGACTTGTAAACGAACATATTGAGAAACTGCGACATGTTGACAAAGTCTTGTAGCTTGAATGGATCTTGCTGTTCGTACATTTCCATATCGTCCAGTATTCTGTAAAGACATATAGAAAAAAAGTAATATTGTTAAAAAGCATTTGAAATGTTTTAGCAGCTATTCTTGACAGCTAATCATTGAAGGCATAGCTTATTTACCATCCTCAACTACATCATCACATACTCAGCTGTGAGTATTCAAACGCTAACCTATAAAATATATATAAATATAACAAAACTTACGTGACATAATGCGTCATACAATCGGCGAAGAGTATCAACATCTGGAACTCCGGCGCGGACGTCTTCGGGTTGACGGCGAGCAAGTCGAGGAATGATTTCAAGCCGCAATTAGGGCCTAATGTACACAGGAACAGCCATAGAGAGTGGAGGATCTCGTCTTGATTGCATAATCCTGGGGAATTTAAGTCAAAGTCGATTATTTATTCAGCGGTTAAGAACAAATGAACGTGTACACTCGTCAAGATCAAACAATGCACTTCGCTCGACGCTTACAGTTCGGTGCCACCCAGTTTTGAAATAGTTCAAGATCCTGCGCGGGAACCTATTGCACTCGTCACTCTGAGATATAAGATGTAAAAGGAGATGTTTCATTTTGTTCCAGCACTATGTACCATACATAGAAAAATAGGGAAAAAATATTGCATTATCTTAAAAATACAAATAAATTAATCTGCAGAAGATTACAGCTGTACCATCAAATTATTATTTTTAAATATCTAACCCTATTTTTGGGGCAGTCATGACAAGAAGATACTAAATGTCACTCTGTTCCGAGTTTCAATCGAGTAACATATTATATAGTCCTATTATAATTATAACGAAACCTAAATATATCAGAATTGATATGTCGTTTACAATAAATGATCAATGACACGTCAAAATGACAGTTCAATATTGTCGCAACCGCCATTTGTAACTGTGTTGTGTTGCTATCAATGTACTAAGATATTTTAAATGTACATTTAAACGAAATAAAAGTAAAGAAAATAAACATTCAAAAACGGTTACTATATTGTATAGTTATATGTATGGATATGGTACATGGTGCTGGCCCAGGCTCCTTCAATTTTGAAACATCTCCTTTCCCAATGTACATTCGTGAAAAGTTCCGATTGTACTCACTGTATGTTTAATTTAATCGAGAACGCATACTGACGTACGCGCCAGCCTCTACAGCGCATGCTCCAGAGGATGAGCGTCTGTATCGCTCGAACACCGGTCGAGTTTCTCGATGAAATTAAACATAACGTGCGTACAACCGGAACTAAATCAATATAAATACGACTCACGATAGTTTAATAATAATATTCGTGAAAAGATCCGATTTTCTCATAAAAAACAATCTTATCACTATTTATATAAAATAACGAGTCAACAAGACTTTGAGGAAGCTACAGGTTACTCCCGAATTAGGGTAAAGTGCACCAAATAACTGTGGCGAAGACATTTATTGGGAAAATGATTTGAGATTTTTTTTACCAGAATAGTGTTTAATGGCGAAATTATGTAACATTTTTATATGGTTTTGGTTTAGCACGAAAAGTGCATTAAGCCAGTATAAAATAAAATATTAGTTAATGTAAAGCGAGTGTTAGTTTCAGTGCGCTCAATGAAAATATGGTACAGTCTAGTCAAGTCATGCCCCAGTAGAGTAGTGGAAACCTTACTGGATGTTTTTATGCTCTTTTAGGGTGAAAACGAAAATACTGTTTAAAAAAAATCATGCAGCCGAATCGATATCTTGAGATATCGTTTTTTTTTTTTTTTATTTGTGACAGGCTAGTGTTTGACCACTATCTCACCTGATGGTAAGTGACGATGTGATCGAAGCTGGTAAACACACTAGACCTGGAATACGCAGGCTGAATCGTCATCACTTTATTTTTCTCATATGACGTATCAATTACGTTTGGTACACCATTGGATTTTTTATTGATCTAGCCTTAAGACTATAAGTAATTTAATTTTGACCTAAACTGCTAAGTAGAGTAGTATACTAAAAATGTGTCCAATAACACTTTTCTTACTGTCTCTATTATCGTCATCAGTCAAGACAAAATAATATTAAAACTATAGAAGGTTTATCAGACGTGTTATCTTTTTATATATGATATTTTTGTTTAGAACTGAGGACTTACCCGTCAAAATATCAAGTTTGAGCTGCGTCATAGTCAGCAGCGCGGTGTGGTACATGGAACAAATCAACGCGGCTTTGGTACATTCCGGAGATCCTAGTTTTCTAAAGTTCTTGTTTGAATGAGCCCTGAAATAAATTAATTTTATTACATATCTTATATACCAATATAGCATAAACGCTTTCACACTAAGCCCAAAAAGCTCTACACTAAGTACGATGACTTGTACCGTAAACATTTACATCACACACACTATCACACCTAGAACCAGACATACAAATTTCCTTTGGGGAGAAAACTTGTGTTCCAACCGGGAGTAGAGCGCGATACCCGCTGATAAGAAGGCGGACGCGCACCCAACTGCGCTAATTTTTACCGACTTACAGTCAAGCAACACAATCTTCACAATAAAATCAGCATAAACATATGTATTATGTATACATTTCTTAAATAAGGCAATAATTGTGTGATAGATATTAGTTCTAGCCTCTTTTGGTATCCAAAAACCGCATCTATTACTTGCTTTAGCCATGCGTCTACTCCTGAGTATTTTTTTTATATCGCTGATAAGCTAATCTCTACCACTTTTCACCTGGTGTTAAGTGATGATATGGTCGACAATCGGTTGCCAAACACGCTATGACTAGATGACTACCATAACATCATCTCTGGTGATAATGGCATCATAGTTTTCTACACGAGTGGTGATGTACGACTGTATAACTATGACTGTATTTTGCACAGGGTTGCTAGAGAACAAAAGAATGCCGTACCACCATGGATTACACAATGTTACACCGAAAGCTTACGTCGTAAGCGCCATACAATACAATATGTATTTATTGAATACCAATAAGTAATTAACACACTAAGCAATTTCTTACAGGCAACCTTTGGATGGACATGATAGTAAAAATATTTTGCTGTAGGTGGTGTTCTCAATGAACACAACAAAGCAGCACATGCAATTTAAAACAAATTAAATACTAATATGTAATTTAAATACGATTTACATACAAATAAACATAATATATAAATAGTGGATATATATATAACTAGCCGTGCCCCGCAGCTTCGCCCGCTATTATCATGTTAAAAAGTAGCCTATGTGTTAATCCTAGGTATAATCAATGTACATGCCAAATTTCATCCAAATCCGTTCAGCCGTTAAAGCGTGAAGAGGGACAAACATACTTACACACAAACATTCGGATTTATAATATAAGTAGGATAAAGCATATTTATTATATTTGTTTATACAATACGTGTACCTAATAAAATATAAATATATGTATAAAATAAACTTATTAATACATTTATAAACACATACATAAATGAATACATATGTTTAAATAATAGTTTCACCATCACAGTTTTAAAAAAAGTCATTGGCGCTACTAGATGGCGTTGTCTAACCCTATAAGCAAATAGTAAATTATGATGTACCTATTAGTCCTAGCCTCTATAGCTCTCCTTATGAACGCAGCGGGATTATGGCTCTGCACCGGAGTCGATGGCTGCGACGGTCCCGCGCCTTCTTCCGATATACCACCATCCACCATCTCTTTCAACGGCTGAGCGAGGAGCTTCTTTAGTAACGACGCGCCCCAGAGAAGTGACAGTTGTATGCGGAGATTGGCTGTAAAATTTAAGTAGGTGGGTTTTATCATTAACTAATTATGCCTCGCAGATTAAACCGTGTTAATTGAGTTGTAAAAAAGCAATTTTTTCTGTCAGTAAAACCTTGTCTTGAGAATTTCGGATACAAAAAATATAATCAGCCAAATCGGACGAGCTGTTCTTTCATACTTGCGGCAATTGATTGTTATGTTTACAGAGTCATTTATAAAACACCAGACATCTCTTAGGACATCATTACAACCGTTTTCATCATAAGACAAATTTATTTCGTGGTACGACTAATGCTATTTTATGATTATTCAAATATTTTTTCTAAATACTAGGCGTGCCCAGCTGCTTCGCCCGCTAATGTGTTATTCCGGAACCTAAACTATTTACATTCTAAATGTCATCAAAATCGGATTATTCTTTACGGAGATACGTGGTAACAAATATTCACACACACACAAACTTTCGCATTCATAATATGAGTAGGATACTATTTATCTCTCTCTCTGTCTTAAGTCTAATATGACAAAACGTCAACAAGCGTTGGCGATGCATTCTTATAGATTGAGCGAGAGGTTTATTTATAGATTGTATAATTAATAGTACCTGGATGATCGAGCTTTACTCGTTTTTTTTGATAAATGACGTTTCCTAAAAATAAAACCTAGCTAGATTGATTTATTGGCCCCAAAACCCCCTTCATTCTAAATTTCATGAAATCGTTGGAGCCGTTTCCGAGATTCAGATTATATATTTATGTAGGTAAAAATATATAAAAAAATTGCTCGTTTAAAGGTATTACATTATCAAGTAAGTGCGCTTTGGATCCGATGAAGCGATATCCACTTCCTACTATCTCACTACTACATAAATGCAAAAGATTGCATGTTTGTTATTCCATCGCGCCAAATCTACGAAGCCGATTCAGCTGACATTCAAAACACAGGGATATTTCATAATCAATGCGGGTGAAACCGCGACACGCAGATAGCGTATAATATATGGCCTATGACCATGACTAATAGAAGTAGCTACAAATATATAGTACTGACCCATCGCTGGTGGTAAGTATACGTCCAGGTTCTGTGAGAACCAGCCGAGGATCGGATGCCAGTTGCTGAGGTTGCTCTTCTTACAAACCACATACTGCTGGCAGGAATCCAGGAACCTGGTCACCACTAACTGTACGAAAACAAAAAGTAAAACATGCCGTAAAATTCATCAGAAATTATCATATCAAATTAATGGTTATAGTTATTTATTTCTCAAAAGGATTGCAGCAATACAATTAATTAACTAATTGCACTTACTAAGAAATTATATAAATTTATTTTCTAATTAAGTGCATGCCATAAGCAAGCTTAAAATTTTAATTATTATTAAATTAAACGTTTAGTTATTAGTTAAACATAAAAAATATATATAAACGCTTACACACTCACAGTCCCACACTAAGTTCGATGACTTGTGTCGTGGGTGCCGGAAACATTAACATCACACATACAATCACAACCAGAGCCACAAATTTTCCTTGGGGAGAAATCTTATGTTCCCGCCAGGAATCGAATTCGATACCCCTGCTTATAAGGCTCTCACCCAACTGATCCACCGGGCAGTTCATATTATAATGTTTATTTTAATAAAATATAAGGTAGATTAATTAATTAAGTAATTTTGAAATAAACTGTGTTTATCTATCAATAAATAAGTCCACTATGTCCAATAGAGGCTCAGTCACTCTGTAAGAGATTGTAGTCCCAACAGTGGGAATCCAAGGTTTATAAAGATTCCACTTACCACGAATAAGGGATAGTAAGTGTCCGCCCTAGCATGTTCTCGTTCGAGATGCGCCAACTGTATCACGTTGGCAAGTAAACACAGCGCGTAGTTCGCTTCGAGCGTGTTGAACACTATTCGCATGTTCTGGTCTGTGCTCAGGAAGTCCACGCATTTGTCGAACATTGAATGTGAGCGGAACACAGTTATAGACTGCAAAATAAAAATTAGATATGTATATTTATTTCTACAGCATTAGCTATGTTAGATAATAGTAAATTTAGAAGGAAACAATACCGCTTCGCTTAGAGACGTAATAGTTCCAATCTATTACGGAAGATAGCGCACGTCTCGATCTATACGTCGTCTATAATAACAACAATATACCAATCGGAAACATGACGAAAAAACGAAATTTAAGTGATAATCTCGCCTCGCTAAAAACTTGGAAAGGTGTTAACACCTAAGGTGTATATGATTAAAAAAACTACTATAGCAGTTGAATTTATGTCTAATCTCCATTACCACACAGCTTACTTATGCTTAATTTAATAAGACCTTGTGTTATACATGAGGTCCATTTTCTTGTAGGTCTATGTAAAAAATAAATAAATATCGTTGCTTAAAGCGTGGCTTGGATATGGAGCGTCATGACACGCTATGGTCGCGAGAAATTCATTACTTTATTTATATTAATTATGTGCTTTAGTAAGTCTGTCCCCTTACCTCCGGTGATATTTGCTGCATGTGGTAGACCAGCGTAGGCACTGATAGTATCTGTATGATGTACATGGTTAGCAACTTCTCAGAAAATTGTGCCGAAACGAGAGGCCGAAGCGATAGCGTCACTATTGCAGTCAGTGATATGTTCTTTAGCAGTACCTTCTCACGGCACAGGCCTCGGAGAAGTAGGGACTGGAAAAAAGATTGAGCTTTGGTTGAGGCGTGATTGTGCTTTTGTAATAATACTAGCGACCCGGCCCGACTTCGCACGGGTGTTATTTTAAAAGAAAAAAAAATGTGTAACCGAAAATTAATATTAATATTTCATATTGCTTTAAAATACAACCAGTATACACTGCGAAATTATAACATCACGCCATTTAGCAATAAAGTGGTGTCACATTGTGTATGAAATTACTGCAATTATTTACACTGAATGTTCATGCCGTCAAGTTATGTGGAAGGAATGCAGAGAAATTAATAATAAACCATTTAATCTCATTACACAACATTGTTGCATTTTATTATATACAGGGTAATTTATAAAATACCAGATACCTCTTGAGACGTAATTTCAACCATAGTGACCAACTTTTCTTACAATATACTATAAGAGTCTTTGTCCTGACATACCGACTGACAACGCCTAAACCGCTGGTCGTAGAGACTTGAAATTTGGAGGGTACATTTGTCTTAGTATGTAGAGGTGTAATAAGAAAGGAAGTTTGGAAATTCTTCCCCTAAGAGGGTTAAATGGGGTGAAACTATTCTTTGTTTTTAAACTTAAAGTGATGAAAATTGGCATTAAAGTAGTTCATTTATGGAAAGTTTTTTATTTATAGAAGTTAAAGTGACGTCAATTGTATTTGAGTAGTAAAATGAAAGGTAATTTTATTAATGAGTCATTATAGTAAATAAGAAATCTACGTGTAGTTAACTCTATTATGTCAAGCCAAAGGTGTCAAATGACAACTGGCATTCGCAAGCATATTATACTCATAAGGCGGGGGAGATCAGCGTAGTTTGAACAACTACTAATAATAATTATAGATTGGATAGAATACATAATGTTATTTATAGTGGAAAATATAAAAACAGGGTCTAAGAGCATCCTGGTTTTTACAAATAGCCCTGTATAGGCAAACGTTTTACCACTATCTCACTTGATGTTAAATGCCGATGCGATAATGTAGCATCGCCTATAAGATACTGTTTTAACTTGAAACCAACAATACTTTTATAAAATAAGGTTCATTTTAGCCAATAAAAACAGATCGCAACAAAGTTACGGAGTAGTCTGTTTGGATTTATTAATATACAGCAACAATACATTTTTATCATATTACACGTGTAACACTTCTGGATGCCATAAATGTCTGGAGAACTCGTAAACATGATGTTTCACATGTAACAACATGATTGATGTTACATGAGTCTAAGTTATTATTGGTATTAATAACATTCTAACAGAAATAATTAAATCACTGGCCGACATTATTGAGATTCTCAATTATAATTATAATTCATAACAGTTTAATGCACTGCTCGATTGCATAAATAGGTCCACCTTCTAAGCAGAGGGAATCCAACCCAATAGGGTTCGATTCCCGTTGGGAAACTATATTTCCTCCCCAAGGAAAATTTGTGTTTCTGGTTCTGAGTATAATTGTGTGTGTAATGTGAATTACACCCACGACATAAGTCAATAAACTTAGTGTGGGGCTGTGAATGTGAAAGCGTTTATGTTATGTTAATGTCATTTATATAAAAACATACACATTCACAGCCCCAAACTAAGTTCAAAGACTTGTATCGTGGGTACACTCGATTTTTTTTAATACTAAAGTATGTCTACCTATGATAGTGTGTGTAAATAATTAACTGTTTTACCTTAAGAGTTAAATAGTATCCTTTATGGAACAATGAGCCCATGATATTGGCACAGAGCTGTGCCATGCCGCCTCTTAGCTTTTCAAAGTTTTTTAGCCTCGTGAGAGCCCAAGTGTTTGTGGCTGTGAACTCAACTAGGGTGTGGAGGTGGACAAGTATACTCTGCATGTCTATGGGTGATTCCAGCTTTAGCTCTTCCAGATATAGGCAGCATTTGTATAGGAGATCCTTTATGTGAGCTATCCAGCGGAAACTGTAAAGAAACTGAGGTCTTATTCATGCCAGGTAAAAATATAGTTATAAAAGAGTAACGGTTACCAATTTTCCAGCGTCATTGTCAGCAAATAGGGATATTTGTGAGATTATATTTAGGAAGATGATTTTTCAAATCATTGTGAGTATAAAATGACCTGACTACTGTTTTTAACAGCAGCTATTGGGTAGTAGACTTTGATGGAACAGAGAAAACGACGAACTAGCCACATTTAAAATTGCCCGAAACTGATTGAATTTTTATCATTTCTTTCTTGTCAAGTCTGGTGCAATAGCAGTAAATCATTTGCATATCTTGGATAAAAATAGATAAAAGTAAAATCACATCTATTTAGATTAAGCTGTTTCACAGATAGATATCCCACTTCTGTTATACACACTCACATTCATCTAGATATATAATACTAGCCGTGCCCCACAGATTCACTTGCTTTGATTAAGGTAAAAAATAGCCTGTGTGTTAGTAACAGCGTGAAGAGGGAACAAACATACTTACAGATTTATAATATTAGTGTGATTGATAGTAGTAAATGGCTACTCACTACCTATTAAGACTTATAAATATATAGATTGTATCTATGTATGTTTGAATGCCTTAAACCAAATAAAAAATTATTCACCTATATTCCTTGTTCAAAAATACTCCAACATAAGACAGTTTCACAGACTCTGAATGCAGACTCTGCACTATATACTTGCATAGTTTCTCAAATCTCTTTCTATCTCGCTGCTGTTTGAACACAAGGAAGAAGCGGCAGGTGGCTCTGTACACTTCCAGAGCCGGCACAAGTTCAAACGGTGGTGATTGTTCATCTTGAGAGCTTGGGGAATTCACTTCAGGCACTAGGTCATCAAAATCCTTCCTGAAAATTAAAAATTCAGTATTAATATAAAAATGGATGTTTTCATACATTACAGATTCCATACTAGGTTTAGAAACATGTGTGAACATTCACATCCAGTTCCCACTGTAAATTGAACTCGCTACCTCTCTGCTTAAAAGGATGACACACAAATAATTTCACCCGCAAGCATTTCCAGGGTTTGACCATGATCTCCCATCCGATGGTAAGTAATGATGTGGTTGAGGGTAGTAAACACGCTAGGTATAGAATGAATAGCTCTTAAGGATAGCCAAAATATTTTTTTTTTTTAAATGAGGCGTGATCTATGACTTTATTTTGGTACAGGTTCTGTACCTAGTAATACCCAGTTTACGGCTTTCTAGACAGGCAAGCATAAGAGAATGCCCTTCTTCTATGGATCTTATCACAATGTTACCTTAATGGTAAGTTCAAGCTCAAACCGGATTCAAAACAGCAACGACCTGATCAAGAGGACCGGATGGTGGTGCCATCACAACTTCAAATTTACTGTTTCATACATTTTAAAAACCATTACAATAGAATGATAAGTAATAATTAATTATCAATATAATTTAATATAACAAAATATTGAACCTTTATGGAATACATCACAACTTCAAATTTACTGTTTCATACATTTTAAAAACCATAACAATAGAATGATAAGTAATAATTAATTATCAATATAATTTAATATAACAAAATATTGAACCTTGGAATATTTTATGATTGAATAAATAAGAGTTTAGTTTGAAAACAAAGACCTAAAAATAATATAAAATTACAGAAAGTGAGTAATTGCTTTTCATATTAATTGATTGTAAGGACTAATTCTTTGATACATTCATAATAATTATAAATAGCACCTATTAAGTATTTATTAAAACAACGAGTATGGTAACATCACCAGTTTTATAGAAAATATATCAGTTCTTGATTTAGAATTCTAGAGCTAAAAAAACCAAATCACTCACAGTATACGAGAGAGAAATTTCTTGCGAGCTAAGTATGCCCTCACAAGAGCCTGTATAGTAACGGCGGATTGTTCCCGTTTCTTCTCGAGAGCTCGCTCTTCCCGCGCCGCCTTCGTTTGCTCCAGAAACGTATCTTTACTCGATTTAGCGAACATTTTTTAGCACTTACTGTCACGCAACAAGAACTCTAGTAAATAAAATGCTTTGTTTTCCTTTTGCTTTCGACTTGTCAAGCGATACTTGAGCCCCGTAACTAAATCGGTGGCTAAACGGAAACTATAAACTGGTAAGCATTGTTCTGTAGCAGAAACACTGCGTTCTTTATTATCGTTCACTTCAAGTCATGATTACTGCCGATTAAGTTTTGTTATAGACGAAATTTCTAATTATTCCGGAGAATCCTTTGAAAAGAAATCCACTGTTTTGACAATTTTGACATTTGTTACCAAAGAGTATAAAACCAGTAGTTACTAATGTTGCCCAAAGATAATACAATACCTTCGTTTTAATGTTGCCAGCAGAAGCACAGATTATAAAACTGTTTACACTTGATTTTATTAAGTCTCGTTTATTTCCTGTGCTACTGGGTATTCTATACGACCACTACAGTTAATATTCTCTAAAATTATATTTACATGTCAAATTTTTTTTTTTTTTCTTTTTTTTTTTTCTGACAATATCCTGTACTAACTACGGGCCAATTGCCTATATTTCCTAAAACTAAACTAAAACTATGTACAGCAAAGAACTAAAGTTACCTACAAGACATCGAGCTTATAGGTAACTCAAGTGCTCAAGCCCACTACCAGTGGGTAGCGTTCCCATCATGCTGGCGGCATTGCCTCTCTGAATTGCAATGCTAATACGTTGAGCCAAATAAGTGCCAGCATTTTGATCACGCGTCGCTTCAACCAGGCGCTCTGATAGAATTTTGAAAATAGAATGAGCTCCCGGTCCCCACGGACCCAGTGTCTCAACACCAAACGGCTCAAATATGTAACCACTGCCAAGGTATCCATATTTGCGCCGTTTACGCTGCTCTGCCGAAGTTGCCGCACCGCCAACCCCATTCTGTGTTTCAGGAAGATGTGACGGAGCTAAAGTATCGACACAAGTTGCATCCCATACTAAAGGCCGTCCCATCTTCCATGGAATTAAAGTCATGCCGTCGGGTCTTTTACCATCGTCACGCATCAGACCATTCGGTTCGAGAATGGCTGGAACGTTGGCACTGGTAAAAGCCCGGCGGATGATATCGTTGAGGCTGGCGTGGCGGGAAATTCGGCCAGCACTTTTCAGGCACGAGAGGCCGTGGTGACCGAGCTGGTCAACAGCAGTACCACACTGACAGCTATGGGCAACATAGCACCTTGCACCCAAACGTAAGCATATAGCGAGATGGAAAGCAGATGGATCTATAAGTGTACCAGTATTAAAAGAGGGAATGGCCTGCAACCAAAGCCCTGACTCCCATACAGAAACTGCTAGAAGTCGAGCACGCTCTGTGACGCTAGGACACGTATCTAAAAGATGTTTCCGTGCTAGTTCACAGAGCGGCCGATCCCACAGTCTCTGTGAGGATAACCTCACTGGGAGCCCGCTATTTGGGCATGCCATCTCCCAGGCGCTTCTGGCCTCAGTCAGGTTTGCTATTTCTAAAGAACCCAAACTATGTGAAAGTATTTTTTCGACTAATTTAGAAGTACCATGAACTGAGGACAAGAAAGCCGGTAACGCAACACTAGAAATTTTACGTATACCTAAGCCTCCTAGTCTTACAGGTAAAGAAGCTTGCGACCAAGCTCTGTCATCTATGTCAATATTCAAAACCGATATAAGAGTATTCTTTACGATATTGTCCATGCTCTCGAGGAGCGCGCCATGTTTCCATAGCGGACAACATCTTAAAGAATACGTAAATTTTGGGACAAAGAGACAGAATCTAATAATTGTAAAAGCCATATGAGTGTTAATTTTGAGCAATCTGTCAGAAGAATTTTTAAAATTTTGAATTTTTTCTTCTACAAAAGGTGAAATTGATTCATCTAATATCGGCGAACACAAAAGGCGAAGTGAACACTTGTCTACTAGTTTTATATTGTAAGCCAATGAGTTAAATTTTTGTAAAACCGATAATTTGTCTGAACAGTTATCGCAAACAAAAAGTTCGCATTTCGAAAAATTTTGTTCAAGCCCAATCTTTTTAAATTCATCAATTATTAATTTTAAATCACTTAAGACAGTATTCACATCACGTCCCAGAGTTCCGTCATCCAAATACCAAACATTTAGTTTGGATTGGAGACGTTGAATTATTGGATTGACAGCTAAAGAAAAAATTGCTGGGCCGCACGGGTCACCCTGCTGACAGCCAACGGAAGACAAAAGAACATCGTTTTTGTAAATTAATTTTGATGGTTTGCCATAGCATTGCCAAATAAAATTATATAACTCTGGAATTTTATCTTTCACCTGGGTCAGAAGGGTGCCTCTATCAACAGAATTAAAAGCACATGTCAAACTAAACATAAACGCGCTAAGCGGAGCGTCAAACACGGTTTTGCTACAAAGGACCCCATATAATTATAAAAGCAACAGGGTCTAGTAATAATTGCTGCCAAACGATATTTAAATGTATAAAATTTCAAACAGAAGTCAGAATACAAATTATCTAAAATAATTGTATTTAGAGAAATAGAGAATACCTATAGGACTGAACCGCGGCCAATGTGTTATAGTCAAGAATTTAGCTTAAGTAATTTACGTAGGTTTGTTTTCTATCTCGATGCATATATCTTTTTTTCTTGGGTTGGTATCAGCCTTGGTTACCATTGAAAGACAAACTACTCGTCGTAGACGATTCAAATGAGCCCAAACTCGATGATGTTGTATCGTTCCTTTGGCCACCTGCCAGCTCCATCATCAGATCAGCACCATGTCATCATAATATTGCATTGCGATTTGCACATGTATGCAAAATTTCAGCTCAATCGGTAACCGGGAAGTGGATCAAATTTTATTTGCAAGTTTTGATGACAAACATCGGGACAGGTGAAACTAAATAAAAGCTTGTAAAAAAGAAATAGAAGCTTCATATGATCCAAGTCCAAAATGTAGACATATCTGTCTTTAATTCTTACACGCATATTTTGCCGGATTGCGCAGATACTGTTAGGTAATGAATCTATGATACATATCCCTTGAATAGTTAACGCTCTAAGACTCATGTTACGATTATTCATACTAAGTAAGCAAGTTAACTTATTCGTAAATATTTCAATTGTTTTTATTTTAATTCATTAAGAAATTAAAAAGTTTATATCAATAAGGACTCACATTTTTTTCATATGCCTCAATAATAGACCAGCCTTTAAAAATAATGAAAATTGAAAAGAAATTATAGTAGGATGAAACCCATTAGAAAAGGAGGGAAATATTATAAAAATGAAAGGAAAAATAATTTACGGGCGATCTGAGGTCGGGAAGGGGATGGGGATCAGTTTTTAAGGGTAAAAAACGGTTTTTCTCGATTTCCGGCAAAACTAAAAGTCCTATCGAAAAAAGTCAAATGGCAAAGTTGTAGATAATAAAAAGATCTAAAACTTTTGAATTTACACTTTATTCACATAACCTCAAAATTTATGTGAAAAATTAAAAAAACCAAGTTTTTGGTTTTTTATTTTTATCTTTTACAAAAATTTTTTTTTCTTAACTAAATTTTGTGAAAACTTACCTTTTTATGTCCCAAATACGCTGTAATTTATTTGATTAAAAATATTTATTTTTTCACCTTATTTTGAATTAATATCGAAAAAACACCCTAATTTTCAATCGAAAATTCACCCGTCAAAATATCAGTTTTTTTCAAAAAGTTGGTATGGTTTCTGTTCGTTGAAATCTCTACTTTCCGACGGTGAAAAAAAAATATATGTTACTATGGTAAATCTTCTCAGAAAATGCAAAAATTAAAAAAAAACTTGAATTCGAAATTTTTTTTTCAATTATTATAAATAATTTCATCTAAAAAATTTAAAGAAATGTACGTCCTTAAAAAGTATCCTATGTCCTTCTCCTGGCTCTAAACTACCTCCCTGCCAATTTTCAGCTAAATCGGTTCAGCCGTTCTTGAGTTATAAGTGGAGTAACTAACACGACTTTCTTTTATATATATAGATATATTTACGATATTATTCTGTATATTTTTTTATAGATTTTAAATATAGTTTTTATGTATTTTGAAATATATTTTTTTTTCATGGGATTAACTAAATTTGTTTGTGCAAAATTAAGGAGATTATTATTTTTTTATCTTGTACTAAAATATCATTTAATTTCAATCTTTAGGTTATGTTACGTTAAGCATACCTACTATTTTTTAAAGAAAATATTACGATTTTTATGGTTGAGTTGATTGATACAGATAAAAATAGAGATAGTATTTACCTTCCTATGCAGATTCGAAAAGTTTTTTTATTTTTTTAAGTAAACTTGTCACAATTATCTTCAAGAAACTCAGCGTGCACGTGTATTTTTATAAACGATGTTGTATACTGTACTGTATTTCGAATACTGGTTAGGCTAGCAGTTGTAACAGCTGCTACGAAATATATAGTATATAAATAATAGTAGGTATGTATGTAGTAAGACCCAGACCCGCCTAGCCCCTTCCCCACTTCTCCACGAAATACCTTTTGATGGGCTACAATTTTTCGTAGGTCACTCAGGTATATCTACTCAGGTATATATATAATTTATCTCAAAATAGTTATAAATAGGCATCTACGCATATAATTTAAAGAAAATTAGACAACTTTCTCCAAATATTGTAGATGTCTTATTAAATATTAATTTAATTAACTTATTTGTTTGTTAATTATATTTTTATTTGCAATTTTTTTGTTATTAACGTCACATGTAATCTAACGTTTTTCGAGTAATGAAAGTGTAAATTTTAATAAATAGCTCAAAATTATTTATATTAATTAAAAAAAAATTTTGAATTCAAGTTTTTTTTAATTTTTGCATTTTCTGAGAAGATTTTCCATATTAACATATATTTTTTTTTTCACCATCGGAAAGTAGAGATTTCAACGAACAGAAACCATACCAACTCTTTGAAAAAAACTGATATTTTGACGGGTGAATTTTCGATTGAAAATTAGGGTGTTTTTTCGATATTAATTCAAAATAAGGTGAAAAAATAAATATTTTTAATCAAATAAATTACAGCGTATTTGGGACATAAAAAGGTAAGTTTTTTCAAAATTTAGTTAAGAAAAAAAAATTTTTGTAAAAGATAAAAATAAAAAACCAAAAACTTGGTTTTTTGAATTTTTCACATAAATTTTGAGGTTATGTGAATAAAGTGTAAATTCAAAAGTTTTAGATCTTTTTATTATCTACAACTTTGCCATTTGACTTTTTTCGATAGGACTTTTAGTTTTGCCGGAAATCGAGAAAAACCGTTTTTTACCCTTAAAAACTCACCCCCATCCCCTTCCCGACCTCAGATCGCCCGTAAATTATTTTTCCTTTCATTTTTATAATATTTCCCTCCTTTTCTAATGGGTTTCATCCTACTATGATTTTTTTTGGTTATAAAAATTATCGACCCTGGTCTATAAGCCAACTTAACAAAGTCAACTTTTTAGATTTTTAAGAAAGAAAATGTACCTAACTGCATTCGCCCTCTATTATCAAGTCAAAAGTAGCATGTACTGTGTTAATCCTAGGTATAAGCTATGTACATTACAAATTTCATCCAAATCCGTCCAATTTCCGTGAAGAGGGAACAAACATAGGAGTACTTACACATTTACACACACACTTTCGGATTTATAATATTAGTGTGATGACACTCATGAATAGTCTAGATATCTATTAGTTAAATAAAAATCAAAATCGAATCAGTAGTTCGATTGATTACCTTTTACACTACACTACACTGATAACTTTTATACAAACGTGTATAAGTTATCAGTGTACTTAGAAATAAAAGCGTAGACAGAAAAAGTATGACAAATAAATCATTTACCAACTTCCCAAAAAAGAGGAGGTACTCAAGTCGAATGTAAATTTTTTTTTATGTGTGTTACCTCATAACTTTTCTCCACGTGAGCCGATTTCGAAATTGTTTTTTAGTTTGAAATGATGTTGCTTTCTAATTGGTCCCATTAAAATTTGATCAAGATCTGATCAGTAGTTCTTGAAATATCGTTAATAATGCCTATTTTGTGGACTACTTTGTCGATGTTCTCGTTTACCCGACTTCATAAGTTACCTCATAACTTCTTTCGTTGTGAGCCGATTTTGTTTTTTTTTTTTTATTTGAAAGCTGGTGCTTTTCATGCGGTCCCATTGAAATTTGATCAAGATCTGATCTCTAGTTTTAAAACGAGAACTCGTTTACCCGACTTCATAAGTTACCTCATAACTTCTTTCGTTGTGAGCCGATTTTGTTTTTTTATTTATTTGAAAGCTGGTGCTTTTCATGTGGTCCCATTGAAATTTGATTAAGATCTGATCTCTAGTTTTTGAGTTATAGTCAATAATGTGTGTTTAATACATTAAATCTGATCAAGGTTCCGAAGATAAAGCGGTGAAATCGGTTTTTCAAGCTTTGCTTGCGTTCAATTATTTTGAAGTCATGATAGCTCATAGAATGAAAGCGCATCCCGATTGGGCTAACGCTGTTTGAACTGTACATTAGCTTAATGAACTGCCCATTGGCTTAGTTAGTGAGCGTTCGCCTTCTAAGCAGGGGTATCGGGTTTGATTCCCGGCGGGAAAACAATTTTTCTCCCCAAGGAAAATTTGTATTTCTGGTTCTGATTGTGTGATCGGCACCCACGACATAAGTCATCAAACTTAGTGTAGGGCTGTGAGTCAGAAAGCTTTATAGTATTATTTTTAATTGTTTTGAATCTTTAACAGGTAATTAGAGCTTGCTGTGAAGGTAATGAAATCCATGGTGGTTGAGAAATTTTTCAACCTATTGAAATACAATTATACTTATAAACATAAACGCTTCCAAACCTAGTTCAATGACTTGTGTCTTGAGTGCCGGATACATTCACACCACAAACATAATCACACCTAGAACCACAAACACAAATTTCCCTTAGGGGGAAAACTGGTGTTCCCACCGAGAATCGAACCCGATAAGCAGGGGGCTTAGAATGCGAACGCGCACCTAACTAATCCAACAACGGGCAGTTCCTATATTCTATACCTGCCACTATCAAATAGAAAAAACTTACATTAGGCATAAAACGATGTTCTGGCAAATATCCTTGAGAGCAAGTCTATAAGCTTAGCATGTTTTGATAAACATGAGTATGTATTTACCATGCAGTGAGAAGTGAAGCGGTCCTTAGATGGACAATAATTAAACCCAACCCAAAAAAAACGACTTCAACGCTTTTCTTCGGAACCTTGATCAGATTTAATGTATTAAACACGCATTATTGATGATAACTAAAACTAGAGATCAGATTTTGATCACATTTTTCAATGAGACTACATGAAAAGCACCAGCTTTCAAATAAAACAATAATCATCAAAATCGGTCCACAACGAAAGAAGTTATGAGGTAACTTTAAAGTCGGTTAAAAACGAGAACATCGCTATGTAGTTCACAGAATACGCATTATTGACGATATTTCAAGAACTATTATTTAGATCTTGATCAAATTTAAATGGGACCAATAAGAAAGCAACACATTTCAAACTAAAAAAATTTTCGAAATCGGTTCACGTGGAGAGAAGTAATGAGGTGATATATAGGAAGATAAAACCTACACATAAAAACAATACAGTCGACTTGAATACCTCCTCCTTTTTTGGGAAGTCGGTAAAATATACAGCATTTGTTTTTCGACTTTCATTTGTTTTCACCGACTTTTAGTATTCCTACTTTTATTTCTTTTATACATTTGTTTTTCCGATATTCTTGACTTTTATTGTTTCCGATCTGATGATGATGGTGCAATGGTAATGGTCAAACGTTAGCCTAGAATAGAGATAAAATGTCTCATACTTTTCCCACATTAAAACTAGGTAGCAATTCGCATATTATTATGTTAGAACATTTGCATAGCGAGTGACTCATTCATTACTATCCGACGGTGATTATATAGTTCGCTATTTAAGTTATACTTAACTATCGTGGGAATTTAAAACACTTGTAACAGCATAATACTTAGATACAAATATTAATGTGTAATAATTGATCAAGCGAAGCGAGATCTCTTAGTCCATCCGTCCGTCTGTCGGGCCGATGTGTCAGGCAACTCTTATTCATACAAGTAGTAACTTCAAATTTTCAGTAGTCATATAGTAATTAAAATTATATAAATTAAAATATTGAGCATCCATACAAGTAAGCGAGGAGTAAATTTTTTTTTTGTCCCTTTGGTTTATTGTTGAAAAGAACTTGGCAAATATAGAGTATCCGTTATTCATATAAAATCGAGTTGGTAAATAACAATTTGTTAGGCCTTCAAAGTCACTATTTTTAGACCTATTTTGTCCCGGGGTCTACATTTAAAGCGGATACTGACAAATAATATCTGTTACCTGTACTTAAACAACAAATACAAAATTTAAACAATTATTATAAAGAAATGAGCCAAAAGTTATTCTCCACTACGTAATATGTGGGTGCGAGATTACAGTGCGTGCAGGCGAACTACTAAAATATTTTATCCAGCTCCAGCTGTTCCTTACGGCTTTGCCAAGCAGAAGTACATACATATGCTACTAGTATCGTTGTGAAATGTGAGTGATAGGGTAATTTGGTGGAACGAGCGGATGTATTTACTCATACTTATTTATTCTCATCAAACAGGTCAAAATTAAAAAACCCGACTGCGTAAAATGTGAACCTACTTTTTATGTATTATGTAATTTTATGTAATCCCTTTTTAATTTCCTTCGTTTTAACACCCGACTCGATAGGTTTGATTATTTTTAATTTATATAAAAAAAAAATAATGTAAGTACCTATTAGTATATTGCGCATAAAATCAGTATTTTTTTTTCAAACTCCTATCTTAGGACACTTGTGTTTTTAAGACGAATATAACCATACCGTAACAGCTGTTTGGAAGATACGAGGTAGGTAATAAAGAAATTTAATAATTAGAACGAGAAATTTAAACGCAAGCAACCTTAAAAACTGACTTCATCGCTTATATTTTGGTTTTGCCTGGATCAATTTCGATGAAATTTATATGAGACCACCTCTAAAGTTATAATCTACCAAACAAAAAAATACATTAAAATCGATTTATAATCGACGGAGATATCGCGTAACATACATACAAAAAAACATACAGTCGAATTGAGAACCTCCTTTTTTGAATTATGTTTCAATGTTATATTCGGCTTAAAACATCCTTCATCAGGATGAGTATCGCGTAGTACGTATCGCGCGTCTGACTCATCCTGATGAAGGACAACTAATTTGTCCGAAACTAGTTGACTACAAAGTAAGTCAAAAAAAAATTTCGTGTTTTAAGCCGAATATAACATTGAAACATAATGTGTAATACTCACGATAGTTTTAACATTAAAATTCCTTTTTTGAAGTTGGTTGAAAATATACGTACATACAAGATACGCTTGAAAAACAACCTCCTTGGCAGTTGGGATATAAATAGTTACATGCCATACTCGATATCTTACTTGACCTTAGTCTGAATGTGTCTAATCTGTCCAGCCAATTTCCGGTGATTAGCACTTACTCATGCTCCCATGAGTAAGCGAATACTTGCATTAAAGACAAAAGACTAAATGGTAACGATTAAGTAATCTTTGCAGTGATAGTACAACAATGCACATGTGATAGCTGACAGCTCATGCTTGCATTACTTTCGATGACTGATAAAATGCGTGAGCTTATTTTTACGCGGCTACGGCGAGGCAAAAAGAAGGGCTATTTTAGCACAATATTATCATACAAGTCTGTATATATGTAAGGATATGTATTTAAGTCTGTTGGTATTAATGTATATTCGTGCGTATGTTCCCAACGTCCAATTTAATATCAGGTGAGATAGTGGTAGAATGTATGCCTCTCATATATCAAAATAAAGAGTATCGATAAATTTGTCTCAATGAGATAGGGACAAACCTACTTTGCAAGATTTCATTTCATTTTCATTTATTACACACAATTATAACAGCATTACAGCCTAAGCCAAGACGATTTTATATGGAAATACATATCACTTAATCAAATATGCATATATATATAGTTTGTTATAAAATAAAAATTAGGTTACTTTAGTTGCTAAATCATTTTTTATTTATAATAACAAAATGCCGCCCTAGTATTAGTATGAGTGCATTAGTAAGTACCTACTCCATAAAGTGTACAGATTTGTGGAAATGGCACTTAAGAGGGAATCGCAGCGATTTTATTCCATACAGATTTGGACGTTCATATTCCTCGATTTCCTTCCTGCGTTTTTGTTGCAGACAAATATTATTTATAATGTTAAGCTATTGCATAGCTTCTATCGCGGGCCTTGAGCGTGGAGACCGAATCCAGAAATTCCGTAACGAAAATAACCTAACACCCCCCACTCCGACCGGCACAGTGGTGATACTTTTTAGTTTTGCCATCTATCGATGAATAGAAGAACTTTTAATGACTTTTTTGAAATATCACGCTTGTCTCTTTAGTTCAGCAAGTCGCCTCTAGGTGGCAGGAAAAAAATACTGCATAAATAAAATAAATAAATAATTATAATTGCATAAGTTGATAAAAAATGCTATGCAATAGCTTTACCGCGGCAGTTACCGAGTGCCACACGTCTTTTTTTTATTTATCATCCTTTATTTTCAGTTATTTAATTCTTGTTATGTGTTCATTGTTACAAATGAATATATTTTCCTTCTTTCTTTTTAATGTGGTGACAAAATATTAAATTGATAAATACCAACCGACTTCAAATAGATAAACGCAATTAAAGTTTAAAAGTAGATACCTCCTCCTTTTTTGTGAAGTCGGTAAAAAAGGTTCAATCCGACCGAATGTATTTTTTTTGTATGTACCTATGTTACGCGGTAATTCCGCCAATTATGAATCGATTTTTTTTGGTAGGTTTGGTAGAGTATACTTTAGAGGTGGTCCCATATAAATTTTGTCGAAATCAATCAAGCCAAAATCAACATGTTAGCGGCGTTTTTCTTTTACACTTAACTCTATTTACACTCAAATCAATAACAAGAACGCATGATACAAGTCTTTGGTATAAGTATGGGGCTGTGAGTGTGAAAGTGTTTTTTTTAATTATTACTTCTCCAAAGATTATTAGTTAGTAGCAGTCCAAAGATAATTAGTTAGTAGCAGTATAAAGTTACCTACTTATAGTTTCATTATGACTAGAAATAATTAAAGGCAAGCAAAGCTTAAAAAAAACCGACTTTACCGCTTTATCTTCGGAACTTTGATCAGATTAGATGTACTAAACACGCATTATTGAAGATATTTTAAGAACTACTGATCAGATTTAATTCCAATTTAAATGGGACCAATTGGAAAGCTAAAACTTTCAAACAAAAAAAAATTTCAAAATCAGTTCACGTGGAATAAAGTTATGAGGTAGTTAACACACAAAAAAAAATACAACCGACTTGAGTACCTCCTCCTTTTTTGTGAAGTCGGTAAAAAATACGATCGAGGTATTTATTTTACCCAAGCAATCTTACAATGAAGGACTCTTAAAAATATCATAATTCGTTTTTTTTTTAATTCATTATAGACAAGCGTTTGACCACTATATCACCTGATGGTAAGCGATGATGTGGTCGACGATGGAATATAAAGAATTGGATATAATGAAAGTATAATAACGTATACCATATAGATTGATATATACTAAAAAAAAGTTGTGTTAGACTGGAGTGGCGGGAACCAAAGCAAAAAAGCCAAAGAAAATCTCAAACGGTAGAAATATGCTAAGTTAATGTTTGGGTATAATTTAGACGGCCACCAAAAATTCTAAACGGTTACCAAAATGGATAAATGGTCACCAATTTGGTTTCCTAAAATAAAATTTCCTGTGACAGAACCGAATCGGATAACAGTAGGTTAAGGTAGTTTTTTTTTATAATTTATATTTATAATACGAAATAATTGATTTATTTCATAATATTTTAGGAAACGTAATTTGGTGACTATTTATCCAACGTAATTTGGTGGCCATTGATCTATTTTGATTTGTTTTGGTAGTAAAATAGGTAATTTTTTGGGCGGTGTTTAAACACAAGCCTTAATGTTTTATGATTGTTCCGGGGTAGAAACTTTAGGTTCGTGGGGGCCAGGTGCGCACGAAAACACAGACTTGGCCAAACTTTGGATGAGGCAACAAGTGACCACAATTTTTACCAGAGCTATCACAAAAAATTAGAACCTACCATGCTTTTTCTTGTTTTTTTAACTGTGTCTATGTTACTAACAAGCTTACATTTTTAAATTCAATTACAAAATACTGTTAATAAAAGTTCCTTTCTGATAAAACGTGGAAACACAACTAATAAAAAATAAAAATTAGTATCATTTAAGAATTATAACCGCTTCTTTTTACTTATTATTTTCTTATAATATAAATCTCTATGTTTTGTATATAAATTCACTCTCACCTATGTAATTTACAACGGTTCATAGATATAAAACGCAGCCTGTTTTATTGTGAACATTTAAAGGGTCAATAAATACTCGTTTGAACCTATATTGTAATATCATGGTGTGAATGCACCTACCTCTAATATATTTCTTTACAAGATATTCGTTTATTTATACGGTGTTCTATTCATTCCAACAATGGGCTTTCATCGACACATGCGCCTACGCATCGAATTCAAAATTCGAATGTCAATCGTCATAAGTTCGTAACAACCGTAGCCGATTACCTGTATGGCGTGTAGGCGGGCGGAAAGCATGGGGAAAGCGTACTAAACGGCAGATCAGCCTGCGAAGGCTTCGCCGCGCGCTTCCATTGGCCGCCCATCGACTTATCACAGCGAAGAGGCGTGGTAATGCGCACGCGCCGCCCGCGCTTCCAAATCGATTCAGTGTTAACGCATCTGTCGCGCCGTTGTCACGCTCATCCTGCTTCTCCGTTCGTTTGTTTTCAATTATGAACTTTTTTGAACTCGAACAAAGTGTTTAGCTATATTGAACTTTCCGTGGAAGCTTTAAGTGTTATTCAAACTGGGATTTACGATGTGCTTGTGAAGTGACGCTAATAGTGACTGGTATCTTATTGTAGTTAGTGCTATTTGTACACGATGATGATGGATCAGGCACACTTTGGGGAGTATTTGCTGAGGCAGCAAATGTTGCATGCAGCGTCTCTCAGTGGATTACGTAAGACTTTTTCTATTATAACTTCCAACTTGCTTGATATTAATTACTACATGTGTATTTTGGAATTTTATTGGTAATATATAAATTTTGTTATTAATAATGCAAAGAAATACTTTTTCAAATACATACGTTTAAAATGATATAAAAATGAGGGATACATTTTATTGCCCTTACAAAACAGTAAAAGGTATTTAAGATTTTATTGTTTAGATAAGTACAAATAAAGTCTAGGCCTAGTCATACTGAAGAGGGAAACGAAGGCTTTCATTATAAGTACCTATTATTTACTAATGGTTACTCATATTAACGATCGGAAATGCAAATTTAATTGATTCATTAATAATTAAAAAAAAAATTTATGATATTAATAAATGGAGCACGCGTTGAAGTCTTTTATATGAGCAACTGTATTTTCCCAAGTTTCTAATAATTCCTATAGCTGAATCATAGAACATTGTTTTGTGGGTATGAGGCAGAGAGTGAAGGGTTTTACTTTGATTTATATCATTGAATGAATGTGCTTAATAATGAGAGTATTAACTTATAATGGTTAACCTAGCGATAAGCTGATAAATAAATGTCACTATCCTATCACACTAATAGGTAGGTATTATAAATCCGTGTGTGTGTGTGAGTATTACCGAGTTAGTTTAAAATAAGGCATCTCTGTACGGCTGGTCGATTTTAGATAATATTTTGTAAAATGATAGTCCAGACTAGATGCTGGAGTTGGTCTGAATTGGACATTAGTCACATGTTATTCAACAGCAACCATTTTCGCAACACAAACCATTTTATTCATTATATATGTTATACTATTTATCTTAGTATGTAAAATTTTATATTATCAGATGATCTTAGTTATAAGCCTTTTATTATTTTCTTTATCTGAAGTTTAGTTTTTTTTAAACTTAAGACTTAACTATTTTAAACAATCTGTTTAAGCTTTAATTGTTATGTCATTAGCTTGACTCTACCTCCTGTAAAATTAGAGATACCGTCTTATTTGCATTCCCCGCTCGCCACTTATGACATGCGCGACTTAAAATGTATTATTGATTTGCTATTTGCAAGAGCTTTAAACGGGAAAAATATTCTGACCTGTTGTCGTCATATTATATATAGGGTCATAGAAATCAATGGGCATTATATACTAAAGTTAAAAAAGCTAGATAGTAAGCTGCAAGCCTTTCAAATAAATTTGTTTCATATGTACTAAGCAAGTAGTACACACCAACCCAAATCATCCTGCACATTTTCTGTCCATCCAAAGGTTGTCTGGCAGAAATCGCTTAAAGCGATAAGACCGCCCTTTGTACTACCTCATATAACTGTATTATTTTAAGTTCTACAATTTTACTTTTATTTGGTGTGCAATAAAGAATTATTGTATTGTATTGTATTGTAGTAGGCAACAAGTTTTTTCTTTATTTTCATCACAAAAAGAAACATGCTAAAATACTTGTAAAAGTGGCCAAAGTTATAAGTTTTTTAATTTTTTTATTATTTTTAAGAAAGTTTTTAATTTTGCTATTTAAACAAACTATAAAGTCTTTAATTTGTGTGAGCAGCACCAGGAAAGTCTTGATTTTTACCTAAATATGAAGACTTGTAAATATCCATTCGACATTTATTTTGTATCGATAGCTGTAAGGGTGGAGTTTCTCAAGACATGTTAAAAAACCGTTGCTTAATAATCTAGTAAACTATTGTAATCTACCGGTCCGATAGATTTTGACAGATATTCAACATTAAATCTTTTGCATTTTCTGGTGAAACGGCCGTTTTGACCGTAACCGTATTTGGTGAACTCGGAAGCATATTAAATAAAACAAAAATACAATTCACTCTACCTTTAAGAATCATAAAACACTTCTGTTGCAGTGCCGTACTCGCTCGTCGCTTATAACATGCGAGACTAAAAATGTACTAGGCTTTGATCCAAAAACTTCAAAGTGGAAAATATTTCCACCCTAACTGTCTTTGTATGTATAGGGATAATTTAAGATAGGGTCAAAGACAGAAATAATTGGACTAATTATCTATCTTAAGCTTTGCTCTCTAGCTTGATAGATAAAGATGAAAGGTTTGTGAAAAAAAAACGTAATAACTAAAGACAATGAAATTAGTTTAGGTATAATTAATTTTTTCATTTTCTTTAGTTTACTTAGTATCATCATTACGGACTAATTGGAGAAATACAATCTTATTAGTTACATACTGAATACTATAATAGACACCAGGACAAAAAGTGGTTATTAATTAATATATAAACAATTAATTTGATAAGTTTAGTATTAAAAATTTAAGGAATTTTAGTGACAGCGAAGAAACTCCGGATGCTCCTAAAAAGGTTGCTTTTCTGAGTCACCTACAAGTAGTCTAAAATTTCATAAGTCATATTGAATAACTACAACATTAAATTAGTTTCATGATCGATACATACATAAAATAAATAGTAAATTCTAATGTGAAATTATAGCAACTTTATCAGTCGGAACCCATTAATTTTAACGACAATAAACTAGGAGAATCATGAAAATAATAATCCTGAACGCTTTTCCCCTTATGGTAATTAATACGCTTATTATAATTTAGTAGCGGGCCCTAGCTCAGAGTAACGTTAGGTCCCGGGACCCGGACCTAATTTTAACGGGCCGTAGCGGGAATAACCCAACTCTAGATAACACTGTTCTGTAATTTTTTTTACGCCATTATACGTGTATTTGTTTATAAAACGGAGCATTACACGGCTTTTAATTTTGAAAGTACCACTGCTCTAATTAACAGTAGTCTTAGTTACAGTTATGACAGTAGTACTTAGTACTTACTTAGTACAGTAGTCTTAGTTACAGTATTTTTATATTTTGCTGGTAAAAAACCCCTTTCTACCATAATGATGGTAAAATAAATAAAGCTGTTTCAGGAGGTTCTTAGTATTTCAGAAATAAATAAGCATTAAAGGTAAGCCGATACGGTATACATTATACAAATGTCCAAAGTTTTACATTGAAAGAACGAATGAAAAATATTTTACTACATTTTGAAGTAGCAAAATTTTAAATTATTAAAACTTTGACATATGTGCTTCTTAGCCACCATATATTAAAACCATATAGCATATAGCCTCTTTCTTCTGCTTTCTATATTTTTTATCTATGTTATAGGTTAGCATTGGATCACAATCTTCTCATTTGTACTTTAAATATATGTTTATATAAATATTGTCTGTCAGGTATTATGTGCTTTTGGCAAGTGATGATGTCGTTGCCGTAGGTAAATGTGCAAGGCCTAGAATGTGACTTAGAATAGCTGCTGGAAAGGTGTTCCAGAATCTTCTTCCTAACCTCGAACGCAAAAAGAGGGGTGTTATAAGTTTAACGTGTATCCCAAACGCTCCCAACCCGCTGAACCGATTTTAATTTAGTTTGTTTTGTTTGAGATGGTAGATTGCTAGTGTACCTAGCTAGTATTGGTGAAAATTTTCGTTTTTTTACTTATTATTTCCATTGCAGAAAAAATCAGGACTAGTAAACGCATTATGACGCATTTATATTTTAAAAAATATGACTCATTTTTTTTTTCTAATTATCTATCTATGAGTCATATACCTCTAACCTCTACCTCTCTAAATAGACACCTGCCAAATAGTACTTAATGGTTATTGGGTAGATTGGGTAAATTATTTTTATATGGTTTGCCTTAATCAACATACTTTTGATGAATTTAACGGAAACAACATTTAAATTTTAAATTGTTTGAATATTTTTATTAATTACTCATTACGTAGTTCAATGAACTATTGCACTTATCACGTCGTTATTTGTGTATGAATGAATGAAAATGAGAACCTACGCCTTAACATTATCTAGATATTTTTACACAACATAAATGTCAATTAGTTTGATTACCTTTTATAAAATTATTAGCTGTACCAGGCATGCTTTGCTATGCCACGTAAACAAAAAAAAGTGTTTTAATACTTCTTTCATGTTTGCTTGCTTTACTACGTCCGACAAACGTAATCCTGTCCAAAATTATAATCATCATCATCACTTATCTTCGGAACTTTAATCAGATTACATGTACTAAACACGCATTATTGAATATATTTCAAGAACTACTGATCAGATCTTGATCAAATTTAATTGGGACCAATTGGAAAGCAAGATCTATCAAACAAAAAAAAAATCAAAATCGGTTCACGTGGAACGAAGTTAAGAGGATATATAACACACATAAAAAAACTTGAGTACCTCCTCCTTTTTTGTGTTTCAGTAGAAAATTATTTGAATAGAGCAGCTTTTCTTGACTTTATCACACTTGCTCTTGCTGGTATTATTTTTGTAATTAGAACACAAATACACAACCAACAATCACACGACCAGAACTTGATTAATAATGACGTCATCTCATAATAATTTAAAAACTATTATCACATCATTCAAAGAACGTTTACCCCTATATCGTCCTGCGGCATCTTTGATCGCCTTATAACGTCGCCAAAACCACCTCGTAAAATAACGATATAAAAAGTCCGCCTAAACCTCATTTATATGCACTTCTCAGGCGAGAAATTCGAACAAGGGTCCTTAATTTAAACCAAGTTATTTTTATTATAAAGTGAGTTGTTATTATTAAGCGTAAGTTATTAATATTTTACTCTAACGGTAAGTTGGTAGAAACATACGAGTAGCTATCTTTATTTTTCAATTGCTGTCAAAATTAACTGCTTGGTTGTATAAAGGAATAAATAAGAAATAAATGCCTTATTAAATCAAAAAGCAAAGTATGGTCAGTACAAGCATAATTATCCAAACAAGTGCTTGTGAAAAGATTAGGGTCTCACCAATAATTTCCAATGTGTTTTTCAGCCCTGGACTCACATCCTCTGTTCTCTAGGGACAACAATGATCACTATCTCAATAGTAATATATAGGTTACATTTGAAATGTCTATGTACTCACAATTATATAGATTCCTAATATAACAAACCCTGTTTGTTACAGAGCATCGCATCGGTGCTGACGCAGAGCCTCCAGCGTGCGACGCTAGGCTGCTCAACGGTGACCTCTGGCAGAGGTTCCACGACATCGGCACCGAGATGATCATCACCAAGGGCGGGCGGTAAGTCATCACCAATATTACCTTAAATTATACAGAGCCTTACATCGGTATCGCCGCAGTAGTCGTCGTTAGAAAGGCTGCTCAAGTAGGATATTTGGACCCCTTAGAGAAAGCATAACATAGCGGTGCGCTCGGTTTAGATTAAACAAATACATCTAAAAAATAAATGTGGTCAAATGCTTGCATAAAAGTAAAAATACCTTTTGTGGCAAATGGGGTTAGATTTTACAATAAAATTCCTGAAATGTTAACTAAATTACCACTGGAAATTAAGAAAGGCATATTATAAAACGAATTACCTACTATATTCATGACAAGGATGCATGGAGGCAAACTGCACAGGTGCTTTCTAGCTATTGCAAAATATATATATTAAGATAATTAATGTTAGTGTTGAAATACAATTTAAAAAAGGCATGAAAAATAATGTGCCTCCGAGTTTCTTGCCAGATTATTTTCGAGATGGGTGATTTTGCGATTCTGGAAATTATGGTCATTAACTTTCATGAGTGCCAATTTTGGAAGTTGGTTTATTTATCTGAGATGGGACCTCCAACGCCGTTGTTCAACGCCTTTACCATGGTCTAGTCAGACTTAACTAGATTATGGAAAATATAATTTTTAGGGTTCCGTACCCAAAGGGTAAAAACGGGACCCTATTATTGAGACTTTGCTGTCCGTCCGTCCGTCTGTCACCATGCTGTATCTCAAGAACGGTGATAGCTACACAGTTGAAATTTTCACAGATGATGTATTTCTATTGCCGCTATAACAACAAATTTGATTTTTTATAGATAATGGTACGGAACCCTTCGTGCGCGAGTCCGACTCGCACTTGGCCGGTTTTATTATAAATGCTGTATTCACATAAGTTTGTTGGCCGTTCAGAGATATAATCCTACATACAAAACATAACAAGTTTTCGTAAGACAAGCTAAAACTTAATTCCACGCTACGCATTTTGTTGATAAATCTGTATTTTTACCTCTAATAGGCTAGTATTTGACCACTATCTCACTTTATGTTAAGCAATGATGTGATCGAAGATCGTTGTTATAATAAACATTAAATGAGACCTAATGCGACGTAATGCTTCGTCAGATCTACGCGAGTGATTTTGATGCTGTTAACTTTTCTTTTTCAAACTTTAAGATTAAATAAATAAAATCCGCGCATTTCTTAAAGATCGGTCTAATATCGTTACCATGTCGTAGCCAATGGTCAGGTTGGTAAGGGTCGATATAGGCGAATGTATCTCGATCAAGTCGAAAATGCTGTAACCGACACATTGCAGGACGCGTTGATATAATGATCATGAACCATAATTAAACTGTAGTTTGTTTGATTTTTGTACTCGCCGGCAACAAGCTGCTAATCCAGCCCATTATCCGTCGCCTAACATTTGTAGAACTTTGCCGCATCCTAGGATTCTTTTTAAACACAGTATTTTTTATTATTTATCTTAATTTTTTTAAATATTTGACCCATGTGACGACTTAGTTGACGTGTTAGGCAAGAGGGTTCAATTCCTGACAGGAGCACAATTTTCCTTCCCAAGGCACATTTGTGCCTGCGGTTTTGTGTATGATATGCAAATGTTTCCGGCACCGACAATTCTACTCTCAGAACTTAGTGAGCGCTGTGAGTGTGAATACGTTAGTTTATTAAGTACAATAAAAAAATAATAAGATCATTTCTATTTTCAACCTACTTATTTTCAGTAATTATTTCGTTTTCGGACACAAGTACATAGTTTTCCCTAGTACATACACACATATCAAACAATATATAATTACATATAATTATCAATTATACCAGCAGTAGTTTCTAGTTACACCCAGTTTTACAGAACGTTACACTTGTATGTCCACAATATGCACCTGTCTCCATTAGTACTAAGTAATTTTTCACAGAAGTACTACCGGTCTACATTGCTTGGAGCTGGCGGTCTTAACAACTTTCACAGAATTACTCGACAATTACATCTACATTGAATGACGTGAAAAACTTGTAATTCTTCACAAACAATTATTGTCTTTGAAAAACAATTTACCATCGCCACAATTAAACGACGCAGCTGTCGAATCCGAGAAACGAATTAACCAAAAAACATTGCTCTCAATAAATTACAAAATAATAACAAAAACTTAACGAAAACCCATTAGGGCTGCCGAATCTGACGCGGAGCTTGTTAACGGATAATTTGGGCTCGGCCGGACCTCCATCATAGACAAAACAAACAGCTGCCTCGTTCGATAGCAATTTGTGCATTTCTCTAAATGGCCGAGCACAAATTACAGCTTATTATAAGCTTGTTTGCTTTACGATCGTACCCCTTCAATTATTTTTTTTCGTGATCGGTAATGTGGGTCGAGCAGTGAAGAAATTACACAGTCGTCGCGATCTCGGCGCCTCCGCCCTTCCTCGGGCGACCACCGCGAGAGTGACCCTCTTCCTCTGTCATTATGTACTCCATCGTTATTGGTGATGGTGGCCCGCGGCCATCCGCGTTGCCCAGCTAACCTCGATTCCGTCTAGTCCGCTCTCTCGGGCATTCGTCAAGTAGGTATGTGTACGAAGTGCGCTCGGTATAACAGCGCGCTGTAATCGCTATCGTCACAGATTTAATGCGAATGCATATATCCATGTATCGCTGTCACCGGAGATTCCATCGGCAAATTAGGAGCTTGCGCGATGCTTTAGAGTGCCGCGTCCGGGCCGCTACTCCGCCGTCCAGCCTCCGTCCGATCAATAATGAATGTCACGTCCTTACGAATACTGGCGGTATTAACATGAAAATATTCCGTAATTAATGGTGCGTAATTAGTGTTCGGAGGCCGCTTCGGGTGCACCTCGGCGGAGTTATTAAAATGATCGACAAAAAGTCGCGATGGTTTTCCGAAACGAATAGCTGTCGTGCGCGCGGGCTGTTCCGGCGCGCTTGCTGTTTTTGCGCGCGCGGTAATTAGGCAGCTCATCCGTGCTCCTGTCATCTCTTACACGTTTTTTTCGGTTCGCTCGGCCTCCGGCGCAGACCACCGCACGGCCCCGCTCATCGGCTAACATTCCGATAAATTTACCGCTTTATCCGACGTTTGGTGAATCTCGTTAGCTTAGCCGGGTCCGTCTAGAGGTCACTCTTGTTTGTTTTGTATTAACGATGCCGGCCGGGGGCGCGCCGGCGCCGGTCCTGGCGCCATACAAATCGAAATGGGTCAAAAATATTTGACGCATTTCTCGTATTGAGCCCTAGTGGGTGCGTGTGCCGGATAATTGAGTTATTCTATGCGAGCTGAGCGCCCGTACGCATGTAATAGCTCAAATTGGTGAGTGTAACTGAATGCTTTTAGTCGCTGTTTAAACAGTGTTAAAAGCGGTTCTTGTATAATTCTTTACCCCTGTGAGATGGAGGAGTAAGGCTGGGCTCAGGGGGCAATTGTTTAGGCAAACAGTAGAATTGGGCGGTTTGTTTGAGGGTAGGCAGGGGATCGCGGAGTTAACACCTGCGCTGCGTCGGCCATGCTCGCTTTATGTGCTTCTCAGTGGATTCATGGCAGCCTTAGTTGTAGACTCACACCTGTTTGTACGTATTGCCGATTGCATGTTTATTTACTGTATAATAAAAAGTTTCGTCGATATGATTCTTTCATTCATTTCATATATTTGAAACTGCCTTATTTGAAGGAATATCTCAAATTTATTTGTACAAATGTCATTAATATTTCATCAACCGCTTGTGTGCAGTCGTTTCCTCGTCCCAGCCTTAGAACAATAATCTATTCAAACCCCAAACGGCGACACGTCCCATCTGTCCCAGTTCATGTTTAGAGATAATACTTAACCCTCAATAATCGTCGTACAAACAAACATCGGTCGGAATAGAGTAGGTTATTTATTTTTTCTCCAAACCGAAATATGACAAATGGGCGAGGCGCGCCGCCGACGGCCGAACCGGAGCCGGCGCTCGCGTGTCGTCGCGCGGACCTCCCGCCATTTTAAAAACAAACACACACCACAAAAACTCGTTATTTATTCTTGTGTTATTCGATGGGAAGGGCGCGACCGAATTCGCGCGAAAAAATCATAAGTTATAATTAAAAACAGCCTGCGATAACGACGGCAGGTACCCCTACGACGATCTCTCGGGAAAGCTTCTCGTGCGCTGAACAGCATGGAGCGCTGGCATCACTATCTAACGACTATAAAATATCTACTTCTGTTTAATTTTATTGATGTTTCCGAACAAACTACGCGATAAGGGGCGCAATCGCATCACGGATCTGAGACGTCCACGAAATCGTATCTAACAAACGAGCGTAAGCGCATTCGGCGCTTGTTTTAACAGAAATACCGATTAATTGATTCGATCTGTGTCGTAATTAAAATGGGTGATTAGGGCGCGGGGACCGGCGCCGGCGCCTCAAAGCGTCGCCGGCAACATTCCTTTTGTTTTACCACGGGTCGTTTGTCGCCTGCGTGCTGCGCTGTGATTCCGTCCCGCTCGCACGATGCTGGGTACGGCCGAGAGAGAGCGAGAGGTGCGCGGGCGCCGACCGCCCGCCGCGCCGCCGGCCGCCCGCCGCGCGCCCCGCCCAGCGCACGCAGCAATAATCAGATTATGACAGCCATCTCCCGGCTCCAGCTTCGCTCGTCACACTCGTCACTCTTCACTGTCTTGTGAAAATATGACGTTAGAATTTCACCTCGGCCCTATCTAGCTCGATATCGATGGAGCGCTGTACCCGATTGAAGATGACATAATGCTCTTTGTTCTAGAACCCGACGACGGCAGGTGGTAGCAATTTGAAATTAAAAATAATATAGGCTTAGTTTTTAGCTCTGACGGCAATGGATCGGAGTCAGAAATTCCCATGAAAAACTTTTCACATCTCTTCATCAAGAAGAGACGTGGAATTTAAAAGTTTTTCTTTTAGACTGTTAATACTTCACGATATCAAATGAGTATCAATGATATAATTTATCATCACATAATAACTATAATTGGTTAAGCTCACATCAACATTTATGTCGCGTTAGGGTTAGGGTAAAACGACTCTACAATTGTTCTAAAAGCTTTGTTTGTACAATTTAAGTGATAGATGACGTTTATAGTAATAAGGGCTTACAACAAATTGTTGAAGATTTCGAGTTGTGCTTAAAAACGTAATGTCATCGATTGTAATGGGTAATCCCGGCTCGGTCGGCATCCGAAGCACGCGCCGCGCAGTCGCCGTCATCAGCCGATCATATCGCAATGTCTCCTGGGAGTCCCATCCAAACCCTCGCCTTGTCACACTTTGTGCATAATGTGTTAACCGTTGCTGTCTATAACAGCTCTTTCTCGCTACATTTTCATAGAAGAACGTCAATGTATGTCAATCCCAGGAAGATCCATAAAATTCACGGCCGGTCCAGAGTTTAATCGGTCACGAGAATCAGCACAGTCATCGCCGGCTCCTGCGACCGTCTTGTCGTAGGCTAAAACAATCGACAAACTATGAAAAAGGAGTAACAAAACTACAATTCGAATGAAGGTAGAAAAAATATTCGTCCGATTCCGAACATCATCTCCGAAGGAAGATTCGTTTTTTGCCGCGCGACAGCGGCCTGCCTGATGATAATTTCTCATTAGGTTATAACATTTTTGTCGGGGAAACGTCGTAAATTCCACGAATAATTTAGTGAAGAAAGTGGTCGTGTTAAAGATGTTTTGTTTTTATGGCGCCAACGAGCAGCGCGGGTTAGATCGGTATCTCCCGATACAAGCGTTTAACCCGTGTTACTCGGAACTCGGGAATTATTCTCACGGGCTGGGACGGTTCGGCTACCTAACAAATTGTAATGTGAGCCAACGAGACAAGTCGCATTCCTTCCGATGTCTTGTTCATGCAAAAATAATCACAATCTGTGACAAGAATCATTACTGATTGCACAAAATTCAGTACCATATTTAAGTACGTAATAGATATCAAAATTTTCTGGCTATTGATATACCTATTATTATAATGGTGTTTGTAACCCGATATGCCTACCTACAGCTACCAAATCCCAGTTCATTACTCCGGTGTACTGAGATCTCATCTCGTGGTTGGAGACACGAATGTCCTACGTGTTTATGTCGTCGACGTGTCCATAATGCGCCTCCTAGAAGCGAGGTGATTACGGGCGTCGCGGGCGCAGGGTGCCTCGTCAATCATAAAGATCGTAAAAACACGGGCACGTACAATGGCGGTCAGTGCAACACAGTTAGTAAAGTTACAATTCAGGTTTGTTATGTGGATTTGTTACATTTCACGCAAGATTTGTCGCTAACAAGACGTGTAGTCGACTTTTTGTCTGCGTCATTATAAACTACAACCTGCTGTTATCTTCAGTTTTTATTCTGTCTTTCGGTGAAAACTACTAATGTTTTTTTTTTCTGGTGCTGCGTGATTTTATTTTATTGGATGTTACTAAAATGGAAGATAGAGAATCGATGATTCAATTCGCGCTATTTCACAATTGTTTTTTTAGGCTTGTCTTTTTATTTAATAGACTTGTTGGCAAGAAATTTATGCAGTAGGTACCTCATACTAGTACATCAAAATTACTTTGTTTTATACAACAATATAATACTGTCGAGACTAGAAGTGACTAGAAGTTGTCAAGTGAAGGGATCTTTAGCTTCATAGCCAGAGCCACCCGCGACCCTTCTCGTGCCGCGATAGCATCTGCTCTGCCCCCGCGCCGCCCATCGCGACATCACGCGCCGATGCTATCACGGCTACCGGGCCCCCGGGCCCTGGGTGCAATCCTGCAGGCCTCAAAGGCAAGGATACTATCACTGGACACGATTCTCTCATAAAAGTGTTGCTTTCATCTTGCATAACTGTCGCCCGCCCTGAGAAGCACTTTTTTGGATGTGACAAATACCAGAATTGTCGTGCTTTGACTTGGCCTATTTTTTCGTTTGTTTACATTTCGTTCTTGTGCACTTTAGAGTTAAGTCGTTGGTGTGTTGAAAATTAAACATTAGACGTGACAAGTGTGCACTGTCTAAGCAATGTAATGGTTTTCGTTACATTTTGTTGTGTTAGAGAAGAATGCCATCAAAACACACAGTCACACTCGCTGTTTGTTCATAAAACTTTTTATTATGCTGTAACTATTAACATCGGTTTCAGTTTAAAGAGTAGCTTTAGATTTCAGATTATAGGACAATGAATATTCAATTGATGTTTGGCTAGGAATTCACAATAATTTAAATCACAAGAATATCATATAATAATATATAAGAGGGATATAATAATATAATATAGAACTAAAAAAAAATTAAGACCGGTAGCCGAAGGAAAACTGCCGAGAATACTGACTGCGTTTCCACGTTGAATGGCAATACTATTTTTTTTGCCAGCTTTCTGGACACTTGTCGCTGCGACTAAACAGCAGACGTCACTGAAAATTGCGTGTGAACCTCAACCCAAAGTTTCTACCTTACCCTAAACGGTACAAACATATAACCCAAATTTTAAATTTAATCATCCACTGTTCCTTCATTTAAACTAATTCATTTCAACTTTATCCAGGAAATTAAAATAAACCGTACGTAAACCCTCGTTAAATTTGCATTGAAATCGCGAACTTATCTCAACGAATGAATCCGTTGCGATCACGACATCGGCTGTCTCTGTAATCTGCACTCCGGCAATCAGTTAGCTCCACCGTACAGCCGACAACGTGCGAGATTAAAGCGCGCACAAATTGACCAAGACGTTTCCATGTAGCGACATCAAAACACACTTCTGTGAAATATGTAACAACGGTTCAATGTCAATAGGAGACAGAGATGTGATGTCGCAACGCCCAGTAATTGCTCGGTGACGCAGTCGCGCGGCGCGTTTGATCTCGACACATTACAGCTAGCCTTGGCGCGATTCCCGGACCCGACCAGTGGTGGGAATCACTGGCGGAGGCGGAGAAATCTCTCGAACCTACAATTATCTCTAATAACCCTAGAAATAATTAGAAACCATTGGAGGTCTAGACTATCCAGCTTGCCTCAAAAGCGATGACATCATGAAACTTGTAAACAAAACTAATTTGAATTCGTAATTAATGTATGAAATCTGATTATGCGGAAACAAGCGTTTACAATATTATAGATAAACTATTAAAATAATGATATCACTCTCAATTATGCCTTGGGAAAAATGTTGTTATGCTACTAAACGTCAGAACTAGCGCACAATCATTTCCGCGTATGTAACGGGGCAGAAGAATTCCAATGGTACATTTGTACAAGGCAGTGGAATCTAACGCTCGCTGTTCGCTGGCGGCTGTGTGTTTGCGCCACGCACTATGAATTAATATCAATTAACACACACTGGCTTAATTGTGAATCGGGCGCGGCTCGCGTGCGGCGGCTCCTTTGTCGGCGCCACTGAAGCTGCGCCCGCGCAAGCTTTAATTCGCAACCGTATCTGAGGAGTCAGAGAGCCGAGCTCCGTAACTGACCGGAATTCCGCACGCTATCATCGATGCCAGTGATACGGTACCCCTCTCTGACTCTGACCGCCTTCGTAGAATCCGCGAGCACGCGTTCGAAAATCTCCCCGCGCATCCGCGCCAGGCTCTACCATTTGCTTCCTCGAAAAGCTTCCTAAAATACAAGCGCCGCTTGGACTTTTTCCGCCTACACCATAATGAGTTCTAATCCTGCGAAATACGATTGTAATTGGCTCCTGTGTTCAAGAAATGGGTTCTAAGTACTCCAACGACTGGCACGGTACAGCGAGCGCAGATCCTGTGCTTGATTGATCGCTCTCGACTCTACCGCATCGCGCGACGGCTCGGCTACTGCGCACTGCTTAGATAAATGGTTATTGCGGATAGCGACTACCTATCTCTACAACAATTAATCGTTTACTATTTAGTCGGTGACATGAGACAGATCAACGCAATCAATTCACAAAGCGGCCCGCGAAATACTAATACAATTTATGAATTTTGTTTCTGATGTTAATCGCAAAACTGTCTACCTCATTAAAATATGGATAGCCTTTTACCGTTTGCCGACGGTGAAGGCTCTTTATCTCCCCAAACAAATAAAAATATGTCATATTAAATTTCGAGTGCTACTATCTTCCCGATCGCTATTATCTTAGATAAAAATCACCGCTTTCAGGCGATCATCAATTCATTCGTTATATCGCAGCTTTGACAGGATTATAATTAGAAACTGTCCGTCCTTATGGGTTGTCGTTTTTAATGTCGCTAGTCTGGTCCCATACTGCGCTCGCATTTCATTAACTCCAATGTTAAAAAATTGTGAGTTCTCATAAAACGGCGTGATTTATGCAGGGTCGGGAGCTAACGAGCGATCGCCACCGTCTGCCCCGTCCTCTCCGAGCCGATTGTACCCTGTACCTGACTCATCACCTGTATCCCCTCTTTGCAAGGTCGATAGTCCTTTGCCATATCAACACTTGTTGCCCGAACAATCAGTACTACATTCAATGCGATACGATAAAATTAATCGGCATTTCATTTGACTTTGTGCCGTCCTTTTTGTCTCAAGATTCGTTATTCAACTTAATTTTGATTAAAGCTCTTTTGGAAGTCGCGGTACTTTTTTCCATCGAAAGTTTATACAGTCAATATCAATTACATTGGGATTCTGTCAGTATCAATCTTGAGATCGAGCGCTTTTTATTTGTTTTCAATTGTCGTCAATTTCATCATGTTGAATTGCAATTCTTTTATCGGCACTGCGTAATCTTAGCGATCTGTTGTTCCGTGTTCGGCGTCAAGCTCATAAAGCTCGTAGATGCGCCGGTAGATAAGCTTAGTCCTGCGCCTGCGCCTGCGCGGCGGTCCTGTCAACTAAATTACCGCAGCTTTTGTCGGCCCTTCCTTCGCAATTTACGAGCACCGAGCCGCGCGGGCATGCGGCGCCGGCGCCTAAAAAGGTGCTGAATTAATTCCGCACTTTCACCGAAACCGACACATCTATATACATACGAATTCGTATTTTTTACTCTAATGCAAGCCACAAGACTCGAGCCAAGAACGTTGAATGTTTTTTCGACTTTTACAGCATTTGTGCACGTTAACAACATTTCGAAATCGCACCTTTAAAACACTTTTAATTTAAATCAACCCTGTTTCAAGAAACCGACAGCGTTTGCGGCCTGTTACATATTCAATCTCTGTCCGATGTAGAGATAACGATATCGAATGAGCTGCCGGTGTCAACTGCGGCCATATAAAAACGAGAAAAGAATGAGTTTCCTTTATGTTAATATGTGTCGAGGTTAACTTGTGTTTTAAAACATTTTGTCCCTACTTAACGTTTCCGGTTAACCCCATGCGTATTTTTTATTTATCATGCTTATTCGATTTGCCAATTATGTGATCAGCTTTTTGGTCTGTCTTTACGTAATTAAATATAAAATGTACTTAATTACCACATATATAATTACTGCGTGTATAATTATTACAATGTATACGCGGGTATCGCTTACCGGCTTGTAGCCAATCAGTGCCCAAGGATATCAGAATTTAATCGAGGCGGTGGCCTTTGCTCACAATATGCGAAGTTAAGCGTAATTGTGATGCGTTTATTGCGTAAAAGGGCGCCGACTGGTGATTAAAATTTCCAATTTCCGCAGAGCCTGGGACCCTAGGGCCCACGGTTGGCTGTAAATATGGCGAACAACTCGAACAAGGCATAAATATGTCGCAGGTGCCTGCGCCGCGGGCGAGCTTTGTGCATCCCGCCGCTTGTAGTGTTGTGATAGATATCACCTCATTGGCTGATATTAGCGATCGGTGAGCTTGTATCGCGATTGACAATCAATTTGTATGGATATATTTATTTTTACCTATTACTGAAATGTGTGAAATAATTAAAGCATATTTCTTTAACCTCTGATAGGCCAACGTTTTTCCACTATCTCATCCGTGAAATTACATTATCACCTGCAATATATTTGAGATTTATTGCCTAATGTTGTTAAACTGTAGAAATACAAGTAATTTTTGAAGATATGTTAGGTCATACAAATCCGACCAAACATTTTGGGTTTCAAATGTTGTAAGTACATATTTTCGAAACCATTTCTGCTTTATAACATATTATGATAACACATTACTCTTTTGAAACTTTTATTGAACAGTTATTCCACATAAAGTGTGTTTAACAGTTTATCTAAAATTAATCAGCTTTATGCGATCGTTTTGTTTTTGCTCCCCTTGTTGAACAACCAATCCTCTTCATTGTTTTTGCTGCCACCTGCAGTGGCACTCGGCAAAAACTAGCCTATGAAAAGCTTTTTTGTCGCGATCTTTATGATTGAATGTGCTGTCGCTGATTTTAAACAAAGTCAGGGTTGATAGTCGGTCCATCAATATGGTAATGTCGATGTTAGGCGCATCTCGAGACGAATCCGAATGTTTTTGTGCCCAAATTGGTTTATTTGTTTTGTTACAAACGTATTTCTTTACAAGTGTAGGATGTTTGGTTGACGGAAGATCTCAAGCCGTATGAAAGGTTATTTTTTGTGAATCTGAGGTTTTGTTTATCGACGCAATAAACATACCGTTTTGTCATTGTTATCGCGGTACTTTCCGGTGCGTATTCTGCTTTACTAAGGTATTGATTTATCGACTTCCTGGCCCGCCTCTAATGTGTATCACGCTGTAGTGGGAAGGCTGTTTAGTATCGGTTTCATGTTCACATCCCACTTGCTGAAAGAACAATGTATCGATATTACAGATTTGTTTTCACTAACGTAATTCAACGCGAACGTGTGTGATGTAGCGCAAATAGGTAAAATCAACTTGCATTATATAGTCTGATTTACACTGATTACAAACGCTGCCTGTTATAGTGCCTTTATGGTTTGCTAGAGTGCTGTTCACTTTAATGGACCTTACGGAGAACAAACGCTTCCGATTGCTTCTACATACAATATTTAAGCCCTGGAATTAAGTATGAACGTAAAATATGAATGTAACTTTTAATAAGTTAACATAACACCGCTGGCTAGTTTATCGTCAGCATTTTGATTAACCCCGCGTTGCTAATGTAATTCAAGTTTTATAACTAACACATGTTACGGCATTCTGAACAAATATTGAACCGCGTAGACATACAAAGTCTCCGCGATTCTCACGGGCCGCTCTCACAGTCCGAGTGAACAATTTGACACTTCCAGGTGTATGATTTTTTATCCTCTGTTACAATGGCGGTGGTGTTTACCCAAGCCCACACCACACAGCCACATCTGGGCGGACGAAAAAACCGGCCGGACCTCTCGTATGAACGCTAATGAGAGCCCCAACCCTGGATATAAGCCTTGCACAAGCATTCTTGTATTTCGGCTCTTGACTTTATTTATCGTGCGAGTTAAACGCTTGTGTAAACTACCAGATGTCCGAGACAACGGTGCCTCTGTCCCTAACGACTGTCTACTGCTTAACATTGAACTTGGGCGATAAAAAGCCAATGAAATTAGCAGTAAAGATTACTGGCGCTCGAGAGGGGTAGGTTATGGCTGCGTGTGATGGAGACATTAACCATGAAGAGCAACAGTACCTACATACAGCCGTTACTACTTTCGCTTGGTGTTCTAAATGTTTACTTGTGTTTCAGAGGTTTATATTTCAATAACGTCAAATAAGACATTATTTTTAGATCATCCAAGTTCTTCAGACGTTATCGGTCAGCAGCCGCGGATGAAGGAGGATGTCGTAAGGTTTCGCACAATCGTTTCGAGTTTTCGAGTGCGGATGCTAGAGCGGATATGACAGTTCCTTTGGCGGCTGTTAGCGCCTCCGTGCAGCAATTGGCGAGTTGTTACCGATTTATGGCCCACTCTTAAGTTTATTCGACGCGATTTTGGTGGTCCCATTGTGTTAGCTAAGTCCCTTCCCACCGGCGGGCCGGGGTCAGCTTAGCGCGCCTTCGAGAGTTTTTTTATGGAAGCCTCTTTTATGGTATCTTTATTTCATTAACTATATCGTAAACAGAATTCCGATTGGGTGGTTTAAAATTCCGAAACTTAAACGTTTGACATAAGTCTTCGATTAAGGCTTAATTGTTTGTTATCGTGATACGGCTTTGTTTCAAAGGCTGCAGGGGTTTTGACCACTCTAGTTGAAAGCGGTGCGGGTTTTGCGTTATGGGTGTAATGTATTTGCGCGTGGCTCGTCACCTCTTTGTCGGCGCTTTCAAACAGGTCGATAAGTGGACGGCGGGTGATAAGAGCTTCTTACCGGAACGGTAGCCGAGTGAAGGGATTTGTCAATGTACGGTCAACATGAGACTTCGATACGGGACGCACAATTCTGAACACATATTTGTGTTTGACTGTATGTACACGTGTTTGTTTGAATGGGATTGCAAACATGGATAAGTAAGGATAGAGATTACCTGGTAGAAAAACATGTTGAGTTCTTGTTTACAACAAAGTTGAAAATACTTTGAATAAATTGTTCCCGCAATCTAAGTATCTACTAAAAGATCTTCGAGTTGCTCTTTGTAATCCATGACATATAGAAAAATTGCAATGGGACAATTTATTTCTACTAAGTCGAATTTTAAGCAACCATTGAGTTAAGAAAAGCCGCAGAGGTAAAATGGCTTAATTTTTATTATTGCATAACCTATCCATTTGTAATATTTCCTTCTACGAAATTATTAAATGAACTTAAAATATATACAGGTATGATTTTTATAAGCAAACAAAATATCTTTAGTTGCCTCATCCATCCACTGACTGGTGATATCTGAGTCTGATGATATGAGAATTGTTTTTGACAAAAGCTGTTGTCGGTAGCTAAAAACTTATTTCTCTGAGAAACTCTGACACAAGTAAAGTGGAGCAAAAAACCAAGGCGATATTATTCTGTCGGTACCGTGTCCCCACGTAAGGCGGTAGCGGTCATCGTAAAGTTTAAATGGAGGCTAATTTAGTTTGTTGTTAATTGAGCTTCTGTCGGCGCGGCGTTATCTGCGCGCTGCATTAGCGGCGGAGGTGCGCGGGCGCAGCGCGGGCGGCCCAAGCCTGATAAGGGATGTTATGACTGATGGACCTTTATGGGCACAGCTGATAGAAGCGAATATCGTGATTGCTTGTGGAGAAATGTTGTCAGAGAGCTGACAGTGAGACAAGTCGGAGAAATAATCACTAGTTGTGGCCTCCGGCCCTACTCTACCACGTTAATCAGAATAAAAATGGTTTAGTCTTTACAGAAACACACAACTCTCCTATTTATTTATGATCATGATCACAATGTCTTCTAGCTAATTAACCCATCTCAATTATATTTTCTGAAATCCAATTATAGTTTCCATACTTCTCGTTTGCTCCAAGCGGTTTGTTTGCACATTCATCATTAGTATAATTGTTTTCTAATTAAGGTAGTGTTTTAATGCTGACCTATCATGGATATAAAAAAATACTGTGCTCTCATCACGTAGAAGCATGACTTAGTCATTGTTAAATCTTGTTGTAGAATTCAGATGCCAGTATCAGTATTCCATGTAGATACTTTACTTAACTAGAATCGATAACATTTGTGTTTTTGAATGTCCTACTAACAGTAAGAAATTCAATGACACAAATGTTATCGATTCCTTCATTAACATTGCTTACGAATTGCATTTAAAAATTTAAAACAGTTTGAAATCTCCTAACGTACAGTCTACTCCGGTGGCACGCCACAGATAAGCCGGCGCCAGAAGTATCTGACATTTACGACCGTGAAGACCACAAACGGGTGCCAAAAGCTCCTCGTTGGTCGACACATTACTATCACATACCTCTACAATCATGCGTTAAAACGTCAAAGAAGCCTCCATTGTGACCGGCTGATTGTGAGAGCCAGTAATTTCATTATCGCCTTCTTTGTTTCAATAAAACGCTTTCGGTTTTAGGAGGAGATTGGGGACCGATACGGGGCATTCTTTGAAAGTATTTTTGTTGAGATGGTAATTCCTGAAAGCTCAAAGGTTTCGGCTTCTTATTACTATTAATTCTTAGGCACTTATAATGTGTGAACAAATGTGGCTTAAGTTCGTTACATTTTTTACATTAAGTTATGGGACATTTCAGGTCTAACCATAGAGCAATGAATACTAAACACCAAGTCCTGCGCGGTGTGCTATCACGAGCTAATTTGCTGCTCTTTGGGTTTAACATAAGTATTTATTTATATCATAAGATTATACCTTGGACTTTCTGACATTTGGAATAATACACCGCGGAGTCAATATAACTCTTATACACCTATGTCCAATAGATACTATTCCATATTTTTGTTTGCCATGGTGGGTGAAACAAGCTTTACTGTTTATTTTTGTTGACATCTGAGCTCCTATCTTTTATTTATTATATTATTTTATCATCCTAACCTGTAACAGTTAAAGTTCGAGTTCACTGAAGTTCTGTTTAGGACGTAACGATTAAATGTTGATTGGCTGTCAAAATTAAAAGTCATCACATGCCGCGGTGAATATTAAAGAGACCTAAAGAGATATGTATAATGTGCAGGACGACGAGACCCGCGCACCGCCGCGATCCGCGCATGAATGATGGCTGCGGCGCCGTGCGCGCCATTAAATATTTATAGTAACGCACGGCAACAGGGATGGCGCGACGGGTGACAGCGTAGGAATGAATAGGAGGGAAATAGTTCCCTACAAACTTGTAAAGCTTAATTTTAGGTTAAATAACAGTTTAAAATGAATATAATTAATTGAAATAGATAGTAATTAGACCTAAGATTAGTCCGTAAGTTAGCTATGTTGTCTATTTTTAAGTTTTATGTTTTGGGTTGAAATTGTTTACGTGTGTGGGTAAAAGTTTAGATGTGGGCGTAGACAGATTGTAAGTTACATATGTGTGCGTTAGAATATAAAAAAGGCGATAATTATTGAAAGACCATGACCACATATCGTAGGACATGTGTGAGGGTTGTGGACAAGGTTTTAACAACTTTTTAACATTAGTCCGAACAGATATCCACAACCCTCCATATTGCACAAGTCAAAATAGAAAAGCAATAAAACTTTCCCGCCAAAATAACGGCCGACCGTTACAATAGACTTAGCTAACAAGATTCTTATTGGTAAAAATTCCGGGTCTCCCATTGGTCTGCCAATAACATCGCCGTTATTTTTTGTGGACAATTTGATATAAAAGACTGTGCGGTTTGTATGGGGAGCATTCAGTACCCAGCTCTGTATAGCACTCCAATAAAGAAGAAGGAATCCTCCTGGCAGAAATTGTTTCACTGGAAGCCCTGCCCTCCATCCCTCCAATCCAGCGCACTAGTACCATCCGGTACATTTTTGGTCCTTCGGAAGCCGGATCGTCGAGGGATTACGCCGGTCGGCACCAGCGCCGACGACCCCAGCAAGTGGGTACCACCGGTCAGCACCAGCGCTGACGACCCTAGCAACGGGGTACCGCTGCTCGGCACCAGCGCCGACGACCCTAGCAACGGGGTACTGCCGCCGGCACCAGCGCCGACGCGTCGCCACCAGGAAACCCACCAGCGCCGACGCATCGCCACCAGGAAACCCACCAGCGCCGACGCATCGCCACCAGGAAACCCACCAGCGCCGACGCATCGCCACCAGGAAACCCACCAGCGCCGACGCATCGCCACCAGGAAACCCACCAGCGCCGACGCATCGCCACCAGCGCCGACGACCCTAGCAACGGGGAACTGCCGTCGGCACCAGCGCCAACGCGTCACCACCAGGGAACCCATCAGCGCCAACAGCCCCACCAACAGGGGTGCTGCGACGGTACGGCACAAGCGCCAGTACCAGGTCGTAGTTTGGGATTGTAGACCGACACAAGCGTCGGTACCTACCTTCCAACCCGTGACACGTGAAGAGTGTCATCATGCCGGTCACTCGCTCGGTCGGAAAAGGCCGAAGACAAGGAACGGAGCCGTCCCCAGCGGATACAGAAACAACAGACAGCTCCATGGGAACCATGGAAACATCCACTGCAGGGACATCCGGGACAGGAGTCACCACCACTGAGACATCAGCTTCACAAACGTCAGCAGCGCTATCGGCTGCGACGGAGGCCACGGGAACTACGACAAGAACAAGAGCTCCAGCTGAATCAAGAACAGAAGCTCATAGAGAAAGAGCGAAAACAGAAGATATCCTGCCACTGCCGAGCAGGATGCCAGATCCTCATAAGAAGAAACAGTCGGGATCAACATACTCCAGGAGAGCACTTCGGCTAGCAAAAGCCAAAGAAGAAATGGCGCGCCTGCAAGTCAAGCTTGCCGCCGCCAAGATAGCAACCCTGGAAGCTGAAGATACGGAAGAAGAAGATGACGAGGTCTCCGTATCAGAAGAAGAAACACAGGAGCGAGTGGACACTTGGCTCGCACAAACACAGCCACCGCCAGTCCTACTCGCCATTGCTAATGAAGCACGCCGCAAACAGCAAACAGAAGATCAGACTATAAAGAAGCAGACTGATCAAGAACAGAACAGCATACAGCCGCCGATCATCGTCCTCGATCAGAAAACTCAACAGCAAGACGAAGATCATCAGCAACCGACTCCTCAGCAACCATCAGCGAGTAGCATCACGCAACCAGACTACACGCAGCTCGCCACAGCCATCACCCTCGCCATCAAAGCGGGACAACGGCCGAAGTTCATCGAGCTGCCCATCTTCAACGGCTGCCATAAGGATTGGCTGCCCTTCCGCTCAGCATACTTCGAAACCGAGAAGATGTTTTCACCAGTCGAGAACATCAACCGCCTGCGAAGAAACCTGAAGGGAAAAGCCAAAGAAGCTGTCGAAAGTCTACTCATCACCACCACGAACACCGAGGATATCATGAAGACCTTGGAGAACAGATTTGGAAGACCAGAAGCCATCGCCACACTAGAGCTGGACACACTTCGGGCACTGCCACGCCTGACTGAGTCACCTCGGGATATCTGCATATATTCCAGCAAAGTGACCAACGCCGTGTCCATTCTACGGGCGGTAAACTGCGTCTACTACCTCTACAACCCAGAGGTCGCCAAAATCATCGTGGAGAAGCTGACACCGACCCTGCGCTACCGCTACTATGAATTCGCTGCAACACAAGCAAAAGAGGAGCCGGACCTGATCAAGATAGAAAAATTTATGAAAAAAGAAGCGGAACTATGTGGACCTTTCGCCCAACCGGAACAAGTTGGATCCGGAACAGAAAACAGTCAAGTCCGACGTACACAGAAGATCCACAACGTAACAGAGAAGCAGTCAACATCGAAATGCCCAGTATGCGAAAACACGGGGCACACAACAGCAGACTGCGACAAATTCAAGAGGGCGGACGAGAACTCCAGATGGGACATCGCCAAAAAGCAACGTTTATGCTTCCGATGTCTACGCTACAGAACGAAGACCCACAGCTGCAAACCAGTCTCTTGCGGCATCGACAGCTGCAAATATTATCACAACAAGATGCTGCATCACGTCAGGTCGTCGGAGAAAAACGAAGAAAAAGGGGCATCGGAAACCATCAACTCCGCCTGGACTGCTACAAAAAAGCGGTCATTTCTGAAGATCGTCCCGGTGCAGGTGACCGGACCGGCGGGAGTCGTCGACACATTCGCACTCCTGGACGACGGTTCTACGGTCACACTCATCGACCAAGAAATAGCGGACGACATCGGCGCACGAGGACCAGTCGAACCTCTGCGCATAGAAGCCATTAATGAAATGAAGACAGCAGAAACGAAGTCAAGAAGAGTACACTTCACACTTCGGGGGCCGAACAAAAACGAAGAGTGCATTCAAGCGCGGACGATCAAGAATCTTCAAGTCTCAGCGCAGGAAGTCGCCAGGGAACAAGTCGAAGAATGCGACCATCTACGTGACATCAGCAATCTCATCACTTATGAGAAAGCCAAACCAAGAATCCTCATCGGGCAAGACAATTGGCATCTACTCGTCACATCGAAGCTGCGACGCGGAAAGAAACACCAACCAGTGGCATCTCTCACGCCACTGGGATGGGTGTTACATGGGAGCCACACACGCACCCTGGGCCGCAGCATCGACTACGTCACACACGTCACAGAGCACGAAGAGGACAACTTGGAGGAGCTCATGAAGAAGTACTTCGAGATGGACGCACTCTGCATCAACCCAAAGAAGCCAAGAACAGACCCAGAAGAACAAGCCTTACGTATCTTAACAGAAAATACAGTCCACAACGAAGAAGGAAGATACGAAACAGCTCTTCTGTGGAAAAAAGAAGATGTCATCCTGCCAGACAACTACGACAATTCTTTGAAGCGTCTCTTCAACATAGAGAAGAAGCTCGATCGCGACCCTCAGCTCAAGAAGAGGTACACCGAACAGATGGAAGCGCTCATCACCAAGGGCTACGCCGAACCAGCACCGAAGACGAAGACTCAAGATAGAACATGGTACCTACCGCACTTCGCCGTCATCAACCCGATGAAGCCGGAGAAGCTGCGAGTCGTTCACGATGCCGCTGCCAAAACAAAGGGTGTCGCACTCAACGACATGTTACTCAAGGGGCCAGACCTACTACAGTCACTGCCGGGAGTCATCATGCGATTCAGGCAACATCGAGTCGCCGTCACAGCGGACATCGGGGAGATGTTCATGCAGGTCAAGCTACGTCATCAAGATAGAGACGCTCTCCGCTACCTCTGGCGCCGAGATCGACGAGACAACCAGCCCCCAGAAGAATACAGAATGACTTCGCTTATCTTCGGAGCTTCAAGTTCACCATCAACAGCAATTTACGTCAAGAACTTGAACGCCGAGAAGCACAGGAACACTCATCCTGCAGCCGCAGACGCCATAATACAGAAGCACTACGTCGACGACTACCTGGACAGCTTCCGAAGTCTAGAAGACGCCGTGCGCATCACAACAGAAGTGCGCAACGTGCACAGAAAAGCCTGCTACGAGCTCAAACAATGGAAATCGAATTCGCCACGCCTGCTGGAAGCACTTGGCGAGAAAAAAGAAACAGACGACATCGAGCTCTATAAACAGGAAGAAACAGAACGAGTCCTCGGCCTAATCTGGAAGACGGACACAGACGAGCTGACGTTCAACCTCAACATGACTCGCATCCCACCACCGCTGATCGAGGGGAAGACACCGACGAAGAGAGAAGCACTTCGCATCGTCATGTCGCTCTTCGACCCCCTCGGCTTCGCGTCACCTGTCACCATCAGGGCGAAGCAAATCCTACAGGAAGTCTGGCGCCGTGGAACGACATGGGACGACGAGTTGGAAGAGGACCTCGCCGAACAATGGGGAAGATGGATGGAGCACCTACGACAGCTGAGCAACGTGGCCATACCTAGAAGATACCTGAACTACAGCGACGCCACTACACTCCAGCTTCACATCTTCACCGACGCCAGCGAGTCCTCTTATTGCGCTGTCCTATTTTGGAGGGCGGTCACACCGGACAACGAGGTCAACGTGTCACTCATCATAGCAAAGGCGAAGGTGTCACCTTTGAAGCTCACGTCCATTCCGCGACTAGAGCTACAAGCAGCAGTCATGGGAACGCGCCTAGCCGAAACCGTCATAGAGGAACACGAGAGGAAGCCGGACTCGAAGACGTTCTGGACAGACAGCAAGACGGTCCTCACCTGGATCAAAACGGGGTCACGAACATACAAACCGTTCGTGGCGCACCGTCTAGCTGCAATAGAAGATGGATCAACAGTCAACGAGTGGCGCTGGATCCCGACGAAGCTCAACGTCGCCGACGATGCCACGAGAGATGTGCCAGCCGACTTCAACAAGAATCATCGATGGTATAGAGGGCCGGAATTTCTCTACAAAACAGAAGATTCCTGGCCGACTGAAGCATCTACAGCAATACTGGCGGAGCCGACGGGAGAAGAGAGAATTCACCACGTCACCGCCAACAGAAGAAAGAAGCTTCAAGAAGGACTACCAGATGTCTCGAGGTTTTCAACCTGGGATAGACTTCGCTTCGCAACAGCAAGGGTTCTGCAGTTCATTCAACTCTGCAGAAATCCTAAACAGAAGGTCAACTACAAGCGAAGCAAGAAGAACAGAGAGACAGACCCGGACTGGAGGAAGACAGCCAAGCAGACGTCGCCTCAAGTCTCAAAGCCGAAGTCGACGCCCAAAGAAGAAAGGAAATTTCTTCCCGTCACCGCCGAGCTTCTACAGACAGCTGAAGACCTCTTGATGAAATCGTCGCAAGAAGACTCCTTTGATCAAGAAATAGAAGACATCAAGTCAGCCAAGCCGGTCACCAAAGAGAGTCGCCTTCATCAGCTGAGCGTCGAGTACAAGAAAGAAGCCCTGAGACTGCGCAGCCGCATCGAAGCTACACAACACGTCAGCGAAGAAGTCAGAAGCCCGATGATACTAGATGGCAGTCATCATACTGTGAAGCTATGGATAAAACACATCCATCGCCAGCTTCACCACGCCGGCGTAGAGGCTACCATCAACGAGTGCAGACAACAGTATTGGATTCTGCGCGTGCGACCCATCACTCGCACGCTTCTTCGTCAATGCCTGCACTGCCGAATGAAGACTCAAGCCCCTCCGTATCCGAGGACTGGAGATCTACCGCCGTGTCGCCTTGCTCATCATCAACGCGCCTTCACCTTCACCGGAGTCGACTACTTCGGCCCACTGACAGTCACCGTGGGTCGAGCCAACCAGAAGAGATACGTCGCCATCTTCACCTGCCTTACTACGAGAGCGATCCACCTGGAGATTGCGGGGTCACTCAGCACGAGTTCAGCGATCATGTCCCTTCGACGCATGATCGCAAGAAGAGGATGTCCGACCCAGATCTGGTCTGACAACGGGACCAACCTGAAGGGAGCAGACAAGGAGCTGCGCCAGGCGATCGACGAAGCAACATCAGGGGAAGCGGCCAAGCGGAGCATCTCCTGGCGATTCATCCCTCCTGGCGCACCATTCATGGGAGGTGCCTGGGAGCGTATGGTGAGGTCGGTGAAGACAGCACTGACAGCCACCCTTCACGAGCGCTGTCCAACAGAAGAAGTCCTCGCAACTCTACTGGCCGAAGTGGAGAACACCGTCAACAGCCGCCCGCTGACTCATGTCTCAGTCAGCGCGGAGGACCCAGAGGCCCTCACTCCGAACCACTTCCTTCTGGGTGGACCTGGACGAGTACCGACACCGGGCAGCTTCGACGAGAAGGACAGCATCAAGAGGTCCAGCTGGCGCGCCGCACAACGACTCGCCGACGTCTTCTGGGACAGGTGGCTCCGGGAGTACCTACCCGAGCTGCAACACCGGCGGGAGCCTCATGGACGAGGACCACCAGTACGAGTCGGCGACCTGGTGCAGCTCATCGACAGCAACCTGCCTCGCAACGTGTGGGTACGAGGAAAGGTCATCGCTACGTATCCTGGCCCGGACAACGTCGTGCGCACCGTGGACATCAAGACAAAGGGAGGAGTGCTGCGACGGCCAGTAAGGAAGCTGGTCATTCTGCCCATCGAGGACGTCGCTCCAGCACCGGAAGAAGATGCAACAAGTTCGCACGGCGGGAGTAATGTGCAGGACGACGAGACCCGCGCACCGCCGCGATCCGCGCATGAATGATGGCTGCGGCGCCGTGCGCGCCATTAAATATTTATAGTAACGCACGGCAACAGGGATGGCGCGACGGGTGACAGCGTAGGAATGAATAGGAGGGAAATAGTTCCCTACAAACTTGTAAAGCTTAATTTTAGGTTAAATAACAGTTTAAAATGAATATAATTAATTGAAATAGATAGTAATTAGACCTAAGATTAGTCCGTAAGTTAGCTATGTTGTCTATTTTTAAGTTTTATGTTTTGGGTTGAAATTGTTTACGTGTGTGGGTAAAAGTTTAGATGTGGGCGTAGACAGATTGTAAGTTACATATGTGTGCGTTAGAATATAAAAAAGGCGATAATTATTGAAAGACCATGACCACATATCGTAGGACATGTGTGAGGGTTGTGGACAAGGTTTTAACAACTTTTTAACATTAGTCCGAACAGATATCCACAACCCTCCATATTGCACAAGTCAAAATAGAAAAGCAATAAAACTTTCCCGCCAAAATAACGGCCGACCGTTACAATAGACTTAGCTAACAAGATTCTTATTGGTAAAAATTCCGGGTCTCCCATTGGTCTGCCAATAACATCGCCGTTATTTTTTGTGGACAATTTGATATAAAAGACTGTGCGGTTTGTATGGGGAGCATTCAGTACCCAGCTCTGTATAGCACTCCAATAAAGAAGAAGGAATCCTCCTGGCAGAAATTGTTTCACTGGAAGCCCTGCCCTCCATCCCTCCAATCCAGCGCACTAGTACCATCCGGTACATATAAATTATAAATGTCATAATGCAGCATTTTCAATGTAGTCTTCTTTTGTTCCAGACGAATGTTCCCCTCCCTTCGCGTCTCGCTATCAGGGCTGGATCCACGCGAGGAGTACTGCGTGCTCCTAGAACTGTCCCTCGTGGGTCGACGTCGCTGGCGCTGGGCGGGCGGTGCCTGGGCGGCCGCGGGAGGCGCAGAACCACAGTCACCACGGAGGCTCATGCTGCACCCAGATTCACCTGCGCCTGGCCATCATTGGACAGCCAACCCGGTGTCATTTAGCAAGCTGAAGTTGACAAATAACACGATGGATGCGCAAGGACATGTAAGTAATTTGATTATTAGCAAACACTTGTACAGCCGCTTTGCTATGCTGACGCAACGAACAGCTTTAGATTTTTATGTCAAATCGATGTTTTAAAGTTTACACATGTAAACCGTGATAAAATGTTGCCATCGCACCTTTTCCACGAGGATTTATTATTATATTTAGAACAAACAATAGTCTAGCGGTCTACAGAGAAAAACTAGCAAATAGACACATGAAACATAGTGATAGATACTTTCGAAGTTACAGTTTTACTTTGTGAGGTAATGAATGATTTACTCGACAGATTTGTCATTGGAAGATTTTTTACTGACCAAATCCTTTACATGGTGTTCGTATATATATATTTATTTTACACTTTTTCGTTAATAAGAGCTAATAAGAACTTTATCAAAGCTTAATTATATTATATATTATGTTTATGTCTATAATATCATAAAATCTTAAATAACCTTTCAACCTAACCATTCTTAACCCTTCTGTAAGCGTTTACGTGAAAATTGGATCCCGAATTTTTGTTTAGTCTCAAGATTACAACAAACATTTTAGAAGAGGACATTTAGATTTTAGCTTCGAGTACATTGAGTTCTTTCTTAATTGATGATCGGATTCAGTTACGCACAATTGAAGAAACTAATCCAGAAATATTAATAATCAAACATAGACCTAAATATCTGTAATTAATTCATTCAGTTCACTCATTTAATACCTTCACATTAGCACTTTAATTAATAACACAATGTAAGGTCCTTCATTAGCAAATTATTGCAGATTACCTTCATCGAAGTCATCAACAATAGGTAGTTATCGCAATCACGGTATGATCATTGTCATCGATTGAGCAATAATTGAATCATTTCGAAGAACATATTAGCTACACTCATAACTAGAGTTGGAAACTTGAGTCTTAGCATATAATAATACTATCTCAATATTGGTTTTAAGACTAAGCTCGATAACTTAATAGTTTTATAACCAATCTCATTAAGTTGGGTCTGGACTTTTGAAATCTCCGAGAGTTTTTGAGTCATATAACTCACTAGCCGTGCCCCGCGGCTTCGCCCGCTATTATCAAGTTAAAAAGTAGCCTGTGTTAATCCTAGGTATGATCTATGTACATTCCAAATTTCATCCAAATCCGTTTCGCCGTTAAAGCGTGAAGAGGGAACAAACATACTTACACACTTACACACAAACTTTCGGATTTATAATATTAGTAGGATTTCCAAGCAGCGATCTGAATGAAACATACAATTTGTAGTTTCACATTGCTAGACAAATCAAAAAGAGTGGTGAACTTTTGAGGACTTATCTAATAAAATTACTCAAGAAATTTAAATAAAAATCGGGCAAGAGCGAGTCGGACGAAAGGTTCCGTACCATTATCTATAAAAATCAAGTTTGTTGTATGGGACCCTTAAATATTTATTTTATTTTATTTTTAGTATTTGTTGTCATAGCGGCAATAGAAATACATCATCCGTGAAAATTTCAACTGTTTAGCTATCACCGTTCTTGAGATACAGCCTGGTGACAGACGGACGGACGGACAAACGGACAGACGGACAGCGAAGTCTCAGTAATAGGGACCCGTTTTTACCCTTTGGGTACGGAACCCTAAAAAACATTGAACTCGTGCGGTGAAACATAAGTTACAATACACTAGTAACGTAGCCGTAAAAGAGTAATTTTGGTTTAAAATTAGTGGTAACCCTTTAGTTGTACTTATCCTTTATTATTAAATTTCTTCCTGTTATATATATATAAATATATGTAACTGGAATTAATAACAAATAAACACCATTCCCAAAGACACATGAAATCTTGAGGATGTTATTAAATTCAGGTCAAAGGTGTCTGTTAGGATTGGACATGATTTGAATAGAATAAAATATCTATAATTATGTATTTTTAAAGAAACACTATTTTATGTCTTACGTTCTTGTATTATGTTTAAGTTTAATATCAACTATTAAGCATTTTTTTATCAATCACTAGATGACTCGGTGCGCTTTGTACGCAATGCCCCTACAAAATTACCAATTTCATTTATTCCTTTGGGTTGTACTAGCCAAAACTCTATACTATTTTTATTTACCTACTGACTTCATTATTTTAAATACAACACTAGTCAGAACTATAAAGGCCATGTATGATATAATCGGCGTTTTTGTGGCGGTTATTTACTAAAATAGTTAATGTGGCTATATTAGGTGGTCGTTTAAGTAAAGTCAAGGTTTTATGGTTTGGTAATTTCTAAAAGCTCGTAAGTTTTCCATGTTTTAAAAAGACAATGCCTTGAATAAAGCATTTTTTTAATAGTTGATACACTCTATTTACATTTAGATACAGTGTAAATTGCTTTTTCGGTTTGAATTTTGAATAAAACAAAAGAAAAAACAATAGAGTACTAACGAATGGCTGTACAAAAATCACGTAAAAATGTAATTTTGAATATATATACAAATTCCAAATGTTACAATGTGCCCTGCGGCTTCGCTCGGCTTTATAAAGTTAAAAAGTAAGCTATGTGTTTATCCCATGAATAAGCTATGTACATTCCGAATTTCATCCAAATCTGTTTACAGCGTGAAGAGGAAACAAACATACTTAAACAGACTTACATACTTTTGAGAGCCTGCGTATTTCAGGTCTAGTGTGTTTACCAGATTCGATCACATCGTCACTTACCATCAGGTGAGATAGTGGTCAAACACTAGCCTGTCACAAATAAAAAAAAAAAACTTACAAACTTTCGGATTTATAATATTAGTGTGATAGCAAGAATGTCTGGATTGGATTGTTATTACTTATAACTGGACAATAAAAGGCTGAGTGTACACAAATATCAATAGAATCCTCAGATAAGCAATTATTTGCGACCAGAAATGATTTGCGACTTTCGTTCGTAGGCATGTCATAATATAAAAGAAGTTAACTAATTGTTGCGTGGTGTGCCTCTACCTTTGTGTAGTACTGTTTGGTTTTAAATTCACTGTGCCTTTGTAATATTATTAATATTTGTAATAAATAAAATTAGAATATAATAACATAACAATTTCATGTCAATCCGTGTGTAGAGTATAGATATATATTATAGCCTTTATGCATGTATTATATCTAAAACAAACGTTATAAAAATGTTTTAGCTTAACTATAATTTAAAAATTAATGACTAACGTTAAAGGAAAATCATATAACTTAAGTTGCTATTATACTTTAGAGCCCAATAAACTATAAAAAGTATGATCTAACCACCAAAAATATATCGCAATCGATAAACGCTGTCGTAATTTATCTTTCGATTAATAAATAAAAGTACAGTTACAGTTTTATTGCAGAACCGACATTCATTTTCGATCTGAGACAATCGTGACTTTATCCACCGCATGTTTTACTAGGTACTTCGGAGTTTCAAAGGAAACGCCTACCTTGTCTCGATTCCCATACCGCCAAATAAAAAATAAAATTGCATTTTGAACTCTAACGACGTCAATATAAGAACTGGAATTGTAATTCGACAAGTCGTACAATAATGGAGTAAAAAACGTACTTGTTCTCGCGTTCTCAAACAAATATCGAGCTTAAAGCATCGATAAAAAGGTGAGGTTACACTGCGTGCTTGATATTCGCCGCGGGAGTCTCGACGCACAAAGGCGTCTATAAGCATTTCGTCACTCGAACAAATACGCTGAAAGGCATTGTACGAAGGCTTTGTAGCGGCTAGTAACTGTACTCCTTTATTCGGGCGGCCTGTTTGGACAGGGCGGGTACGTCTCGATTAATGATGCTGTGTGTGCAACTTGGTTCATAATCTACACATTTGATGAGTTTCTTAAAATCGGGTTTGTGACTGTTCTATGTTTTTTAAGATTAGAATTTTCCATTATGCATGACTTAATATTTTCTTTACATTCCATATTCGGAGAAAAAAAGCTGTGTTTGAAATGACATTAAAACCTACTGTTGTCTGAACCTAAAAAATAGCAGACGTGATGACATTAGTTCAACATACGATAGGTACGCATTTTCCTCAATTACACATTTTGTGAAGAAATAGAACTTGCATTAGACGCATAGATTTTATTGATTTTAATATGTTTACCTTAAATTGGGACCAATGGACCAAACCCAATAAAAATTAGTAGTTATTACGTATAGTTAATATACCGTTAGATTAAGTACACATGTAGTTATAAAGCTGCAGCTCGATAAAATATTTAGCCACCTTATAACCTGTTACATAATTACCATGTATTACAAACATCTTTCGTCTATCAAAACAAACATCGTTTACGCCGTCGCGCACATTACAAAACGTCATAACACATATTATTATGACGGGTAGGGACGGTAAAAACAGTCCGCTCGCGCGCTTCAGTGCGTCCAGAATCGGGATAGTGAGGCGTCCCTGCGGGCGGCATCTTTGAGCACCTAGCTTAACAATAGTCTTCGCTACCGAGAGCCCGGGAGCGGGTCAATTCGCATGGAAAATCGCTCGCTTCGCTTGCTGTGCACTTGAGCACTTACCACCTGTAATAAAAAGCTCCATTATATCTATTGTTCACCCTTTTTGTCCAACTTTTTAACGCAACATCAAAGGATGAAACCTCACATTATAGAAACAGTATCAACTAAATCTCCATCGACCTTACAAAAACTTAACATATACCCTGAGAAAAGATGCGTAATTACGAAAAGGATTAGTCAGTGAAAGTAACTAAATGAAAAGCAATTACTTTGAAAGGATTAAGCAATTTATTTTTAAGTGAGAAGCTACAGGTTGAAGTCTTTTAGTTAATTATCAGAAGGATTAGAAAGGATTAGGCGTTAAAATCCAAGTCAAAAGATACTTAAATGTATTGTTTTAAATAATGTGTAGACATTGCGTCGCTTATATTTTAAAGCTATTTACCAATTTCTCCTATACATAAATCCCAAGTATTTATTTAAGTCATCATACAAGCAATGAAAAATCTACAATGGATGCTTGAAACTGGGAATCGCTGCCAAGGCTGGTTCAGAAAGATATGTCTTTTCAAGTATAATTTATATTTTTTTTCAAGTTGTCAAGTGGACTGGCTAGTGCGAGGTGGCACAAGAAAGACTTTGAACAATTTCGGAAAAAAATTGTGCTAAAAAATATGTAAACCCTGGAGGTGATATCAACATCTATATCATATGGCTAACCATTAAGTGATATGATGTGATGTGTGCATTTTTTGAAAATAACTTTTATTATCTTTTATCACTCATGGGTTATATGTATTGTTGCGAATAAATAATTGTTCTTTCTTTCGGAAATTATTGCGATCAACAGTATAATAACTACACCTTTTAAAGAAGGAACATTTTATATTCTATAATCAAAACAGATTGCTCTGAATAACAAAAAGATATAGTTTTTTATCTTGATAAAAAACGTCACAACAGATTTTCGTACGTCATCAAAAAAGTGTTTCCGAAAACACATGTAAAGCTGAGGTTTACGACACATTAACTGATACGCATCAAGCGCAGTCTTGCGGAAGGACCGGGGTAGGTCTATATTGGCTCTATGTTGGGGCGGTTCAACATAAACAACCCTTGCTGCCTAACATATTTTCCAATAAATTTTAAATGTTCTAATTATTTGTTTAGTTATATTGTTAAATCACTCACTTAATGATTGTAAAAAACTTTATAAGCAGAAATCATATTTTTTGTAGGCATGGGTAATATATATGGGTTATAGGCAAGAAATTCGTCATCTTATTTCCTCTTTAGTACTGGTAAGACTCTTGTGTAGAGCTTGTCTGGGGACGTCCACATCTTTGCCAGCAAGTGTATAAACATTACTATTATTTGTATTAAACAATTGAACAACAACAAACAAATGCATTTACGCTCACACCCTTACACTGAGTATTTTTGGATTTAAAATTGGTGTTTCTATTTCTAGTTGTGATTATGTGTGTATGATTTGAATGTTGCCGTCACCTCAACTCAAGTCATCGAATTTGTGGGGCTGTGAGACTGAAAGCGTTTATATATTATTCTGTCTTTAATGAATATAGCACCAAATATTTAACGATTATCACAAACCTTTTAAAATAATTTAGGTAAGAGGTAATCGAACCCTAGATCAAGTATGTAAGTATAATGACAAATATTTTTTTATTTAAATAAGTAGGTACACTTAAATAGTTTTGTAGAAAATATCAAACAACCATAATAGGTACACCTTAAAGTGTTTGTGCATATGTGAGTGTATGTTTGAAACAAGTATATCAGTATCGGCAGGACCGATTTGGATGTATAGATAAGTCTAAAAAAACCTAAATAAATAATTTAAACGCAAGCAAAACTTAAAAAAACCGACTTCACGGCTTTATGTTCGAAAACCTTGATCAGATTAAATGAATTAATCTGATCAAGAATGAATTGATAATTATGATATATGATTCTATAAATTTAGTTAAGAAACACAAGATGGGCAATTTAACCTGAAATAAAGAAATTTTATGAAAATAAAGGAATTTGAATTAGTATTGAGGATAACTCAAAAATTACTGTTCAGATCTTGATCAAATTTAAATAGGACCAATGGGAAAGCACAAGCTTTTCAATAAAAAAAATAATATCGCAATCAGTTCTCCCAGAAAGAAGTTATGAGGTAACACATAAAAAAACAGTACACTCGAATTGATTAATACCACCTCCTTTTCGAAGTCTGTAAAAATATACTTCTTTTAACTAACCTGACTAACGCGGGCGAAGCCGCGGGATCGACTAATAATAAATTCATAGTCTTTAACAGTATTCCCTAATATTCTTAATTAATAGTGAACGCGTTGATGTCTTTTGTATGAAAAAATAAATAGTCAAGCAAAGGCTTCAATATACTAATGTTGTAAATAATTTAAAGAATATTCCTATTGACTGTTATTTCTAGTTTATCAAAACACTGCCTTATTTGATACATTAATAGGCAGTGTTTTGACTTCCGAGTTGCGACAGTGGGAGCCACCGTCGTCGTCAGAAAAGTATTGAACAGAGGAGCTCGCAGAGCTCGAAAGACTTGGAAAGGGAAAGGTATCCCTATTGTATTACAGGCATAACGTGGCTTGGAAGTTGTTAAAGAAAGTATTGTTAAATGGTTTATGGTTTTGTTTATTTTACTATTGATATTATTGCAATTATAATAGTGATCACATGTGAGTATTACCCTGTTTTATTAATTCCATCTATTTCAAAACCTTCCTAGTTGACGCATTTGTATTTAAAGTAGAAAACGTTGGCATAAAGCTCGATATGCTAACATTTCAGAATAGGGATTCGAACAAAAGTTGAACTGGATTATTTTTTTACTCCCGCCTACCCTTTACATTTTTTTTTTGTTTCTGTTAAAAAGCATGTTGACGTTATTAAAGTAAAACGAATAGATTAACATTTTATTAAAATTTACATTCAACATGCTCAGTACTTGAATCATTCGATACTAGCCCCCTTATATGTAAACGTTACTTGATATTACTTAAAAAAAAAATACATAAAAAAATTATGAGCTGTAGAAATATTGAACAAACATATATTACTAAATATACTATATATAATTATTACGGAACTATTCACGGCTTAAGCTTTTCCAAAGCAACGAATACTTGTCGAGATATCTTTTGCAGTTGATTCACATGGAAAATAAGTGCGACGTTTAACAAAATGTGGCGCAACGTGTGACATCTCAGCCAAGCGCGCCCGCTCGCGTGTCCCTGGTCAGCGTGCCTGCCTGCGTACCCGCAGTGCAGCGCATTCGCTTGTGTGGCTAAAATCGGCGCGCCTGCTTGCGTGCCCGCAGCGCAGCGCGTCCACATGCGTGGCTGAAATCAGTGCACCTGCTGGCGTTCACGCAGCGCATCTCATCTGCTTGCCTGGCTGATATCAGTGCGCCTGCTCGCGTGTCCGCAGCGCAGCTCGTCTGCTTGCCTGGCCAAAATCAGTGCGCCAACCCACGAGCCCGCAGCGACCCACTTCCCAGCGGACTACGTGCAATTTTGCGACGTCTGTGCAGCAGCCATGGTATTTTTGCGAGTCTACTAATTATATTTGCAGAAACTAAAAGTTATGCAAGCAGCTGTGGCTATGGGCCACAATATTTGATATTTAATTACATGGGTAATGTAAGATTGCTCCAAGTTTTATCTACGGGGCCAATTGCCTATATTTTCTAAATAATTTTTATTTGATGTGATTTGTTGTATAGCTGGAATATTTTTCTTTAATGTATTTTAATACATAAATATCATGCGAGGTCAACATGGATTATTGGTTCTACATGCTGTTAATAAGTATATATATAAAATATAAATTTAAAAGTACCTACATCTTAATTCACAAATTAGTCAAACAGACCGCCCCTAGCTGTTCCACGAGCAAACCTGAAACTATGTACATCTATATACAGCAAGGACCCAAGATGGCCTATAAGGCACCGTGATTATAGGTAAATCAAGTGCTCAAGCCCACTACGATAGGGTAGCGTCCCCGTAATCCTAGGCAGCATTGCCTCTCTGAATTGCAATGCTAATACATTAAGTCAAATAAATATTTTGATCACGCGTTGCCTCAACCAGCCCGATATATTATTTTAAATTGGAGGTCTTTTAGGAACCGATATTTGATAACAAAGAGTTTACGGCTGATACAACTTATTAAGACATTAACATACATAAACGCTTCCACACTTACAGCCCCACACTAGGTACTACTTGTGTCGTGGGTGCCCGAAACATTTACATCACACACACAATTTCCACAAATTTCATCATTATTTTCGCAAAATTGTAAATGACAGTATGTCAACAAAATTACAATATTGATTGAGATAAAATAATAAATATAAATAAAGTTAATAGATTAAAATAGAGAAAAGTAACTGAAGTCCACGTAATTGAATTTCAATATTATTTGCAAATACCAAGACACGTAAACTGAAGAGGTACAAAGAGTAAGTGAGTAGGAGAACTAAAAAGTATTAAGTATGGAATTTTAATTAAACTGCTTGGTCTTATTGGTTTCATTTTAAAATTTAATTGGTTGTAAAGGTTAATTTTTGTGGTTAGTAAATTTTATGTTTCATGTACTATTTTGTAAGCTCTCACTTAAATGAATTAAATGAGCATACAATTTATTTTAACGGCATATAATATACATATATACATACTTTCTAGTATTGAGATTACTTTGCATTTTAATTTTGTTCTGAAGATAATACTAATATTATAGATGTACAATCGTTTCATCTCTGCTAGTTTGTTTTCTTTGTACATTTTGCAAAAAGGTGTTAAAAGTGATAATGAAATAATATTTTTTAATTTTAGTGTCTAATATCGGCTAATTGGATATTTTAGCTTTTACAGCACCGCCACAGAATTTAATCAAATAGATTTAGTGTGGCTTAACGAGTGAATTATGTATTAAAAGAGGTGGAAAAGTTTTGATGGGATTTGTGTGTTACTCAATCATACTAAAACCAATGAAACGAGTTCGGTGAAATTTTAAGATAAGATCGACATAAGCCTGGATAATTGTAACATCACATAGTTTTATTATAATAACATTGATATTTTATCATCATCATAATCAGCATTCGTCATTGACTCGTAAAAGAACTAGTAAATACTATAGGAGATTTGACGTGACAGACGCGAACGAAACGTCGTGGAAGAGATCTAATGAGAGATGGGATTTAAGTTTTTGGATGGTAATTTGTGGTGTTGGAAATTTATATCTTATTCTCAGACTTACTAGATGTTTGGTGATTTTTCTCTAAAATGAATGAATATGTTTGACGAGTCCATGCACTGTTACGAATACATATCTTTCTTATAAGATGTTATTTTTCTGTATGACAGTACATTAATTATATCCTATTCTTCTATTCTATTAAAGTTGAGTGACATTATGTGCATACATACGTAAAAGCTACCAAAGTAGTACACAAAAGTTACATATACAGAAAAATACAAGATACATTGTATCATAGCTTTAAGCTTACACTTTAAAAACGCAATCTTGCGATAAGTACTTTTAGATAGTTTACTTTATTAATGCTGACGATAACATGCACTTCTGATTTTGGATATTCTTTAGGAAGAATACTTGAATATAACAAATGTTTCTCGAAGACTCGTCTCTCGGAGTTACCTACTACATAATTTAGGTTTATACATTGCTGTATTCATACATACTTACAAAACATCATGATGTTTCGCTAATGTAACAAGAATTTAATAATATTAATTTCTCAGCGGGCACTGCGTAATAATATTTTCCATACACAAATAATTTACTTTTATTCCTAAATATTTACAAATACCGTACATTATTTATCGTTTTGAAGGCTTATTATAACGTTTACAATTTTATGCTCCTTCAAAGTGATAAATGTGTTTCTTCCCATAGTTTGTCCTTGGAGATGATATATTATTTGCATTCCTCAGTTTAATTTTCTTCTCCTTTCACCATCTAAACTTGAGATTCCAATTACGGTAGCAAAGCCTTTTATCCACTACACAGTGCGAATAACGCCCTACAAGAAGATATACTGTTGTTTACTAATGAGGGCTTGGACATATACCTGTTTCTTTTTAGAATAGTGATTAAATCATGCCACTAACTACCAAACTTGGCAAATGCAATCCAAGACTATTCATTCATTACAACACATTTTTTCGTATTCATATTCAATCGCTTATTACATTATAAATATGTTACATAGTTCTAAAAAAAATTACTTTGTATTGTCTATATAATATTATGTACCCAGTAAGGGCAATGAAACACGGGAAGTAGCTGGATCGATATATTTTTTGTAAGTATTTAATGTCAATACTGAATTTTATTCTCATTTAAAACATTAAACATACATTATATATGATAAGTCTATATTATAAAATAAACACAAAAAAAAAAAAAACTTATTTCTGATGGTGAGGCAGGACGAGTTGTGAGTTTTAAATTTTCATACTCATAAAAAAAAAAAAAAAAAAAAAGCAAAATATAATATCTTATAACAATACGTATATAACGTATATCTTTAATAGGATCTAAGTGAATTCAGGTTGGTCTTACTCATATGGAAGTAATGAATGTTTGCATATATATACCTAATGTGTAGCCTGTTATAGTACTTTTACTGATACTTACCTGTAGTACCCAAATACTTTTTATAAGTGAGTCGGTATCGGTAAGTCAGTGAGTCGGTAATTAAACATCATCATTCCTATATATTACTTGTCGATTTCACCAGGTGTGTGGTGTACATGTTTTAACAATATTTGGGAACACTAGAAACATGTGAGACAAAAACACACACGTTGGTAAAATACCTTTGATGGTACCATGAATAAAAAAAAAAACATAAATCCTCCCAACATAATAATATGACTTTGCTCTATTCACATTAATCGGCCTTGTATGCTGACTCCGCCTCGTATGTAGATACGTATTCGTAAGCTGACACAGCCGTGTATACTGATCTGGTCTTGATTGCAGATGCGGCCTTGTATGCCGATCACGCCTCGTATGTAGATACGTTTTTTTTTTTTGTAACCTGACTAAGCCTTGTATGCTAATCTGGTTAAAATCGGATGCGGCCTTGTATGCCGATCCTCTGATCTGGTCTTGTATGCAGATGCGGCCTTGCATGCAGATGCGGCCTTGCATGCCGAACACGCCTTGTATGTAGATACGTCTTTTTTTTTGTGACCTGACTAAGCCTTGTATGCTAATATGGTTGAAATCGGATGTGGTCTTGTATGCCGATCCTAACTTGAATGTAGAACATACACACATACATACATACTTACATATAGTCACGCCTCTTTCCCATTGGGGTAGGCAGAGACTACTTTTCTCCACCTGCTATGATCCTGACACACATCTTTTGCTTATGCTACATTTATGAGTCTTTTAATACATGCTCGTTGGTTTCTCAATATTGGTCACTACATCTTCTATCACGTTGCAATCTTCCCTAATCACAATATTCCTCGCCTAGTCTATCAGAGTCACTCCAGCTATATTTCTTAGCCCTCTCATTTCCACAGCATCTATCTTACTTTCATGCTTTTTCTGCTAAACCCAACACTCGCTACCATACATAATTGTTGGCACCAGCACCCTCTATGGAGATCTTGCCTTTTTAGACACTTTCTGACTGTTAATAAAGGTATGTAGGGCCCCATTCATTCGGTTCCCTGCCAACACCCTTCGCTCAATATCACTGTCATATTTGCCGTCTCTTGTAAACTTTGACGCCATGTACACAAACTCTTTCACTTGTTTCACCCTTTCACTTTCAATCATAATGGCGCTAACTGTCATACTTTCAAAAATCATTATTTTCGTCTTGCTCACATTTATTTTCATTCCTTTACTTTTAAGGCACTATGCATAATATCGACCATCAACAGCAACTCCCCCTCTAATGAAGCCAAAATGACCTGATCATCGGCGTAAAGTAAGCATTTGATGGTCAAGTCATTCATTTTTAACCCAAAAGAGTGCTCTTTCAAATTTTTCATGCAATTTTCCATGAATAGGTTGAACAGCCCTGGAGTAGCTACACATCCCTGTCTAACACCTTTATCGAAGTTAAACCACTCTGTGTAAGCTCCGTTGATCCTAACACAAGCCCTGGAACCTATGTATGTAGAAACGGCTTAGTAATCCAATGCAGCCTTGTATGCTGATCTAGCCTTAAATGCTTATCCGGCCTTGTATGCCGATCCCGATTCGTAAATATTTTTTTTTCAACCTGACATAGCCTTGTATGCTGATCTAGCCTTAAATGCTTATCCGGCCTTGTATGCCGATCCCGATTTGTACATTCTTTTTTCAACCTGACATAGCCTTGTATGCTGATGTAGCCTTAAATGCTTATCCGGCCTTGTATGCCGATCCCGATTTGTACTTTTTTTTTTTCAACCTGAAATAGCCGTGTTGCTGATCTGGTTGAATGCGGATGCGGCCTTGTATGCCGATCCTTACATGTATGTAGATACGGCTTTGTAAGCCGAAACAGCCGTATATGCTGATCTGGCCTTGTATGCCCATGCGGCCTTGTTAGCCCAAACACCCTTTTATACCGAACCGAATGAACCGGACTTGGCGCCGAAGCGGACTTGGTGCTGAACCGGACTTGATGCCGAAGCGGACTTGATGCTGAACCGGACTTGATGCCGAACCGGACTTGGTGCTGAACCGGACTTGGTGCTGAACCGGACTTGATGCCGAAGCGGACTTGATGCCGAAGCGGACTTGATGGCGAAGCGGACTTGATGCCGAAGCGGACTTGATGGCGAAGCGGACTTGGTGCTGAACCGGACTTGGTGCTGAACCGGACTTGATGCCGAAGCGGACTTGATGGCGAAGCGGACTTGATGGCGAAGCGGACTTGATGCCGAAGCGGACTTGATGCCGAAGCGGACTTGATGCCGAAGCGGACTTGATGCCGAAGCGGACTTGATACCGAAACGGACTTGATGGCTATATGCCCTGCGTTCTACATAGTGCTTCCGGCGTTGGTGTATTCTGATATTATAGTATTTTGATGCTCAAACTCTATGGTATTGGCAAACAAAATAGTTTTCATACTTTCTAAATGTTTAAAGCATCTTTATTTTTTTTCTCTTATTTGCTTTTATACATAGATTACTAATTATAGTTTAATTATAGTCTAACGTAGATTATACATTCCTAACGATATAGCTTAAGTAACTTGTAATCCACCTTTTATTGTAATTATGAAATTTTGCTATTTTGCTTACTTTCTTTTAAGCACGAGGTCGTACTTTATTGTTTCGGATGGCCGACTGTTGTAAATAATTTAAAGAATATTCCTATTGACTGTTATTTCTAGTTTATCAAAACACTGCCTTATTTGATACATTAATAGGCAGTGTTTTGACTTCCGAGTTGCGACAGTGGGAGCCACCGTCGTCGTCAGAAAAGTATTGAACAGAGGAGCTCGCAGAGCTCGAAAGACTTGGAAAGGGAAAGGTATCCCTATTGTATTACAGGCATAACGTGGCTTGGAAGTTGTTAAAGAAAGTATTGTTAAATGGTTTATGGTTTTGTTTATTTTACTATTGATATTATTGCAATTATAATAGTGATCACATGTGAGTATTACCCTGTTTTATTAATTCCATCTATTTCAAAACCTTCCTAGTTGACGCATTTGTATTTAAAGTAGAAAACGTTGGCATAAAGCTCGATATGCTAACACTAAATTCAATTTTATTTGTTTCTAAATAATTGAGGTCATTTCATTCTTTTTTTCTATTCCTTTTTACCTCTATTGATGGAAGGATAGGTCTATCGTATATCGATTAATAGAAGACAAGTATTTGATGGATGAGCTACCGAAATAGAACCCCTATGTCAATCAGTGTCTAAGCCTATGGAACTAGAAAAACGTACCGGCCTTATAGAATAAGATCGAATCAATAAAAAAATATATTTAAAGCGTGGGAATTGGAAATTTTTGTTTTACTACCGACTTCACAAAAAAGGAGGAGGTACTCAATTCGACTGTATTTTTTTATGTGTGTTACTTCTTACCTCATATCATCTTTACACGTGAACCGATTTTGAAGAATTTTCGATTGGTCTCATTAAAATTTGGTCAAGATAAGTAGTTTTTGTGTTATCGTCAATAATGCGTGTTGAATACATTGAATTTGATCATGGTTCCGAAGATAAAGCAGTGAAGTCGGTTTTTTTTAAGCTTTGCTTGCGTTTAATTATCTTATAGATACTTAAGCTACTTATATGATAATACTTTTTTTATTACAGTTTTAGAAGTATATATATGATAAGTTATATATTCTTTATTAGAAAAGCTAGATCTCTTAGGTTGTATAGGTGAGAGTATGTAGTGAGATAGGGGACAAATGCTAGATTTGTCCCCTATCTCGCTTGATAGAAAGAGACGATGTGGTCGACGATGGTTAATTTACCATCACATATCTTACATCATCACTAACCATTAGGTGAGATATGGCGCTAACCTATCAGAGATGAAAATAACACACTAGGCCTAAAATTTGTGGCTCTCAAATATTTTACAAGAATAATTTCAAAAACCTTTCGTAAAACATCATTATTATTTAAAGCAAACAATCACACACTCAATCCTTTAAACAAATAAGCACCTTGCACATAAATCAAATGGTATTGCTAGGCGTGGCTCCTGTCAATATTTTATAAAGTAGCGTACACATTTGCCGGGCAGCCGCGCGATAGCCGCTCGACGAACGGACGACGATAAACTCATGCAACCTACAATTAGCTAATGTCTAGACAACTTTATCGCGCCACACGCATTGCCAACGGTGTAATTAGTGAAATGCATTTATAATTATTTCAACTTCTCAAAGAGTTTATCTACGAACTACCTGTTCCATTAGCGTTACAAGTTGTACCAAGAACAAATTCACAAATAAATGCCTTGGAAAACTAATCCTTTCTTTACTATTTATCAAGTAAGAGTGCAAAAACTGTGAAACAAAATGGTAAAAAGAGACGCTTTCAATTTACGAGGCTTTTTTGATTTTTTACCACTTAAAAACAGAGAAACAATGGTAACAAACCCCTTTCTAGTTGAAGTGGTTTGCATTTGCGGCGCCCGCGCAGGTAGCGGTATTCGCACGTCAAGTACCACAGATAAGGGCCCTTGTACACACAGCAGACGCCGTTTGCCGCCGCACGACGAGACGCCCGTCCATGTCTCTAATCTGTACGACGTTTTAGGGATAATATAGTGTGCATTATAGGAACTTATTTTATTTTTTGTATCGGAATTTTATTATAGATATTAAAACCTAAAGGCATTTTTGCCTGTACACTAAGTTTTTGTTAAATGCTAGAAAGTGTTCAATAAGATTAAGCTTTGAAATATAACTTAATGCAGTTTGAACAGAAGAGTTTGAAAAGCTTTAGAGAATATATTATCTCTTAAGTTGGAAAAACTTAATTATACAGACCAGCATGGATCATCTGTGTGTTATGGCTACTAGGCTTATTGTTAAATTCAGAATAATATGATTACAATATTTTTAATTACTGTTTAAAGTCAAACATTTAGAAGTAAGTGTTTACTTATTCTTCCTACATCACATGTTTGTCTTTTTCCAACCAAGTGGGACTAATATGAACACAATTGTAAATAAAGAAAAATAGTCACATATTTTTTCCGTTATTAAGAAAAATTAAGAAGTATCCATAGGCTTCTGAACTAGTGAGTACCTACACTTTATTTCAGATGCCTGAGGCTTTTCCCACTACTGTGTGTTTGTGTGCGTAAATCAATTTAGTAAAAATATTTGTCATATTATGTTGTATGACTGGACGCCTGCCTGACTTCAACCACTTTTGTAATGTTTTTGTGATCCACCGGAGCCTCGTTTGTTGATATGTTAGGCAATCACGTGCGATGTGAGGTTGGCTTTGGTGGCTATATAGCCCTTATCCCTTATTCTTCCTTATCACTCGTACCTACATATAAATAATAATTTATCCTTTGTTCTAGATGGTGCTAACCTCGATGCATAAGTACAGACCGCGCGTGCTGGTGGTGCGGGCGCGAGACGCTGCAGCCCTGGCGTGGGGTGCTCCTCACGCCTCCTTTTCTTTCCCCGAGACGGAGTTCATTGCTGTCACTGCTTACCAGGTATGTACTGAACCAGCTTTTCCTGCCAAATATAATATTTTTATCTTTGATAAGGCAGCATTTAACCACACCTGTTGAGAAGGTCGAAGATGGTTAATCTGCGCTAGGAATGTGACTGGGTTCAAGGATTGCACCCGGAACACCAATAAGTTTGTGGCAGCAGATTTTCTGACTTTCAAAACTTTTCGCAACGACGAAAAGTTTTGAAAGTTATGGTGCCCACTAACCTATTCATAAAAATATTAAACGTTCTGTACCTTATAGATATATATGTATATACTTATGTATTGTCTTATTTTAACGCGTGACATTTAGCTTCAGCCAAAAATAGACAATATATATTTTAACTATAGGAGGTTTATGGAACGTCTTAACTTTTTATGAATAATGAATAATCATATTGAATACAGAGTCTATAGATGATTATACTTAGTTAATAATAAATGATAAATCTGATTACGTCATTTAACTTTGTGTCTTATCTCTATCTATAATAATGTTAACTGCTCTGAATAAGAGATTGCAAGGGCTTTCCCGTAAGATACGATCACAGTCACACTGCAGGTTCTCAGAAAACGTACTACGTTTCCCGGAACATGCGGTGATTCGCACTTATGACGACCGCATTTTTTTCGCACCACTGAAGGCGCCAAAGCTTTTACGACGCATGCGTAGCAGGCCACTTACAAATGCAGAAAAAATCAGAGATTGCGACTGGCCGGCGACACGAGCGTCTATTGTGTAAGCGCTCTTAGCGAAACAATGCCAACTAATTTGAGGTTTTTGTTCGGGCGGTTCGTATCGTTTGTTCAATTACTGTTCAGCCGTTCGGCAGCTTGGAAACTCAAGAAACTGTGAATTCATACCGTTACTCTCTGTGAGCGGTATCTGTTAGAAATCGGAGCGCTTCTTTGTACTGAAAGATATTGAGACTCGATGAGTCAACCATGCTAATTGGCTTTAGCCATTAGAACGGCGAACTTTGCAAATTCTCTACTCTACAGTAAATACGGTTGTTCGTATCGGGTGTTATTGAATTAGAATAGGACTGTATACATGAGATATCGAGTTTTAATCCGATTTATTAAAACTATCTCATGTCCTACGGCGTGAGGCTATTATCCCTGCGGCACACAGAGGCCCCCTGTTGTTTGTTTTCCGATATTAAAGAGCATCCCTTTGACAGTAAGCGCAGCGTGACATTTCCTTGCATAATCCTCCCCTCCGTAATGAGCTCGGGGCGGCTCCTTTCTTCACGCGCCTCTCTCTACGTCGACTGCAGTCAAGCGCTAAAGTTTTCTCGCGTCCATTTCATCGGTAGCTTTGAAGGATTATCCGGATATTGTCGGGCTAACGGGACCGGCGCCGGACAATGGTCGCCGGCACGTATCGTTGCGCATTATTCCCGGTCTGGCGATCGCTTGCAGACTCCTATTGTTGTGAATTACCGACGAATTACAAACTACTTTTATAAAAGCCGCCGCCTTATTCGAGAGCGTAACAAGGTGGCACGCCGCGCCACCCGGTTCAATTACACTATCACAAAAACTATCGCCGAAGACGCTCTGCATATTATATTATATTACAGTTCGTCGTCGCCATTACAGTTTACCCTGTCATCGCATTTCTTCGTCTCCACTACATTCCAACCGATAATTTTGGGTTATCCTCTAGATAAATAAAACAAATTTACCCAAACCCTAATTACACATTCCTAAAAAACTGGCGACAGTCGCAATATGTGAAATAGTCACGCAAAAAGCGACAGCGCCGGCGAGTTTGTGGCGTGACGTCACGGGCTCCGGCGACAGGGCGGGCAGGGGGCGGCGCCCCTGCCTCCCGAGACTCACTCAAAACTGCACTCGGCTGCAGTAACGGCAGGCTTTTAGCACTCCTCGCTATCTGCCGAAGGCGGTTATCTAGCGGTGAGCGCACCCGCCGGCGCCGGCTTATCGGGTCATGTAAACAGCCTTTTACAAGTGACTTCACGTATCGCGACGGCAATATTTGCGCTCGGGATTTCGCTAGATAAGCTGGAGCTTCGAAAACCCTCGCTCGAAAACACGATTCGGATGAGACGCTGAAAAAATGGTGCCAGCTAACGTTACTCGAAAATGTCATCGTCACTTACGCAAACTTTGTTTGTATCAGGTTTCGTGTTAGTTGTTACGGTATGCGCGCGAGTGCATAGCTAGGCGCCGGCGGCGGGCGGGCGCGGATCTCTCCGGGCGGGCGGCGCCGCCGGCCGACGCTAGTCACTGTCCTCCTAATTGGCCTGTCGCCAGACATGTCACGCCACATGTGCGACAATTATCCCTTACAAGCTATTAGCGACGCCGGGGATGCATGCGGAAACGGATGTTTAAATTGCATTCTCAAAACGAGATAACGAAGTTCCGTGTCATGTGAAAAAGTTAGCTTAAAAATTACTGATCTAAATCTGTTCAAATATATCTATAATCTATCTAATAAATAGGTATATACATATCCTAAGTTTAACTTTATTAAGTGAGTTTCATATAAAAACTTACATCTCAAAGCATATAGTAGGTAAAGATCTTTCCATTTGAAACTGGATGCACCTACACGACATTTTTCATTTAATTGACACTCAATCGTTTCATAAAAATCGTGACGATACGTAAAGTCTTGGAGTAGAGTAGACTATAGGTTTTTAAGTAATGGCAGATAACGTTTACTGGTTTTAATACTCTCCCACTTGTATACTCTACATACTACCGTCGCGTGTGTTCTTAAACTTTAACTAAGTAGCATTTTTCCTTGTCTACAGAACGACAGGATAACAAAACTGAAGATCGACAACAACCCGTTCGCCAAAGGTTTCCGGGCGTGCGGCCAGTCCAAGTGCAAACGGAAGAGCGTGGATACAGGAGATGCAGAGCCTCCAAGCGGCGAGTCGAGCGAACCCAAGCGGCCGTGCTCCGATGCCGCTTCCTCCTGCTCTGAAGAAGGAAGCCTGCGGTCGTCATCACCGCGATCCCCGCCTTTAGTTGAATCTCCCGCTCCACTCGTGGCTCCTCCTGATAGAACGCCTCCCTTCTACCCGCCGGAGCTACCCTACATGCCACTTCATATGCCGATGCCGCTAGGCCTATGGCCGGGGGGACATATTCCCGGATTTTCATGGGGTCCAGCGTTGCCTCCGCCTCCAGCCGACGTACCATCCCCCCCAGCACCTGCTCCAGCTCCTTGCCGACGCGTCAAAAGCTTCACGATAAGCGCCCTATTAGGCGAAGGCTGATTTGTTTAGTTGTAATTAGTGTTTTATATGACAAGAAATAATTAGTTACGTGACGTCCGAGGGTTTCACGATCTGTAGATTATGTAAATGAATGAGACTATGCGACGGGTGTAATTCGCAATATTTACTTACCAATTTTAGTTTAATTTAATATTTACTTATGTTAACGCGTAGCCGTATGACTCCTCGAACTACCTCGTGTAATGTTATTCAAAGGTGCATAGATATATTGTGAATAATTGTGATAAATGTGCCTTAGTTGTTAATTCTCTATCTACTTTTTCATAGATGTAGCGTAATTGCAAAAAATTAAGTCAAACTCAAATAAATATACGGGCCTATATTTTTTATACGTATGTTTTTTTTACTTAGACTTGACTATCTACGGGCCAATTGCCAATTATTTCTTTACCTAAACGATGTGAGACTAAATATTCTTACATCATAAGCTTCTAAGTTACAATAGTGCTCAAGAGTATCAGTGGCGGCGTGACTATCTATATTTAACTATAAGTTGTACATATACAATATAAGCAACCACTTAAATTATCAATAATATTTTGTACTTATTTTAGTTAATTTTATTCTCCTTTTAACTAGTTGAAAAATATAAGTTAAAAATGTTGATCTTTGATTAGATATAACTAAATGTAACCTAGCTGTCATTCTTGTACATTATGTAAATTTACCAGTCATATGTTATTGACGTAGTTTGTACTTATTATTCATATTCACAGACACAATTTATTCATCATCATAATAAATATTTTATTAAAATTATACCCAGTTGTTTTGTTGTTTTACCTAGTTGAATGTTTAAATAGATATGCATACTTTCAGTAAAATTTACGATCAATAGAAAGGAGGTTAAATAGGTAGTAGAAAATTCCTCTTAGAACACATACTATCTACTAAAAACATCAATAGGTTTTGAATGAGTAGAGATATCCGTTTAGTAGGTACCTAAACAGCAATTACTTGCTTAAAATTTGAATCAAAAACATTTATGAGCGCCACTATGGAACCCATAAGAATTAACAATTTGATTGAACCGGCTAAATGAATGACGCACTCACTCCGAAGGTTCCGTATTAATTTATTTGAAATAGCTTGAAATCGACCGACCGAAACTCTTTCGTCTTTGTATCAAGTCTGAGACGTGCTTATAAACATTAAAAAATTTAGGGCTATCAGGAATTTGGTAGGATTAGTGCCTATTAAAGTATTCACTCCTTTAGAGCGAAATCAAAAAATTCGTAATCGAATTAAAACATATTTCTAACTTCTTACTCCTTTCACCTAACACATCTACACAGAAAATCAGTAGCTACCGGAACCTATTACGGTTTTAAAGATAGAGGAACTATACAAGTTTAACAGATAGACATTTAGGAACGAGCTTCGGATCCCTACTAATCAATAATTATTATTATACTTATTAATACAAGCACATCATTGTTTATTTTTTTTATGAAAGGCTTTGCGTCGCCGTCACTTGCTAATGAAGAATAAATATGCAATTGTAGATAATTTGTGGCAGCAAAAGGCTGCAATATAAATATGAGAACGGATAAAACGGTATGATGTACGCTCGTTCGAGGCAAACAGTTCTAGAGCTTATTGTCATAAATGGATGCACTGGCACGAAAAAAGATAATGTAGGTTATATATAATGTAGGATATCTATCCTATATTCTCATTCTCATAGTCCAGTACCTACAGCATATAATGCCTAAGTAATTTTATTAAAATAACACCTATTGTATTACGAAGTAGGTACGAGTAATTAATTACACGCAGTATCGCTTGCAAATAACTGTACGACTGTAATTATTACCTACACAATTCAATATTTCTCCCTAGAATTTGTATTCTAGATAGAAGGTAGAACAAAGATCATGGGAGACATTAAGCCAGTCTAGTAAAAATGTATTATAAAGAGTTGTAGAGGCTTCAGGAGGGATGAGTAGATGTTCTAGTACGAGTTTTGTTTATTATCAAAGGTGCATAGATATATTGTGAATAATTGTGATAAATGTGCCTTAGTTGTTAATTCTCTATCTACTTTTTCATAGATGTAGCGTAATTGCAAAAAATTAAGTCAAACTCAAATAAATATACGGGCCTATATTTTTTATACGTATGTTTTTTTTACTTAGACTTGACTATCTACGGGCCAATTGCCAATTATTTCTTTACCTAAACGATGTGAGACTAAATATTCTTACATCATAAGCTTCTAAGTTACAATAGTGCTCAAGAGTATCAGTGGCGGCGTGACTATCTATATTTAACTATAAGTTGTACATATACAATATAAGCAACCACTTAAATTATCAATAATATTTTGTACTTATTTTAGTTAATTTTATTCTCCTTTTAACTAGTTGAAAAATATAAGTTAAAAATGTTGATCTTTGATTAGATATAACTAAATGTAACCTAGCTGTCATTCTTGTACATTATGTAAATTTACCAGTCATATGTTATTGACGTAGTTTGTACTTATTATTCATATTCACAGACACAATTTATTCATCATCATAATAAATATTTTATTAAAATTATACCCAGTTGTTTTGTTGTTTTACCTAGTTGAATGTTTAAATAGATATGCATACTTTCAGTAAAATTTACGATCAATAGAAAGGAGGTTAAATAGGTAGTAGAAAATTCCTCTTAGAACACATACTATCTACTAAAAACATCAATAGGTTTTGAATGAGTAGAGATATCCGTTTAGTAGGTACCTAAACAGCAATTACTTGCTTAAAATTTGAATCAAAAACATTTATGAGCGCCACTATGGAACCCATAAGAATTAACAATTTGATTGAACCGGCTAAATGAATGACGCACTCACTCCGAAGGTTCCGTATTAATTTATTTGAAATAGCTTGAAATCGACCGACCGAAACTCTTTCGTCTTTGTATCAAGTCTGAGACGTGCTTATAAACATTAAAAAATTTAGGGCTATCAGGAATTTGGTAGGATTAGTGCCTATTAAAGTATTCACTCCTTTAGAGCGAAATCAAAAAATTCGTAATCGAATTAAAACATATTTCTAACTTCTTACTCCTTTCACCTAACACATCTACACAGAAAATCAGTAGCTACCGGAACCTATTACGGTTTTAAAGATAGAGGAACTATACAAGTTTAACAGATAGACATTTAGGAACGAGCTTCGGATCCCTACTAATCAATAATTATTATTATACTTATTAATACAAGCACATCATTGTTTATTTTTTTTATGAAAGGCTTTGCGTCGCCGTCACTTGCTAATGAAGAATAAATATGCAATTGTAGATAATTTGTGGCAGCAAAAGGCTGCAATATAAATATGAGAACGGATAAAACGGTATGATGTACGCTCGTTCGAGGCAAACAGTTCTAGAGCTTATTGTCATAAATGGATGCACTGGCACGAAAAAAGATAATGTAGGTTATATATAATGTAGGATATCTATCCTATATTCTCATTCTCATAGTCCAGTACCTACAGCATATAATGCCTAAGTAATTTTATTAAAATAACACCTATTGTATTACGAAGTAGGTACGAGTAATTAATTACACGCAGTATCGCTTGCAAATAACTGTACGACTGTAATTATTACCTACACAATTCAATATTTCTCCCTAGAATTTGTATTCTAGATAGAAGGTAGAACAAAGATCATGGGAGACATTAAGCCAGTCTAGTAAAAATGTATTATAAAGAGTTGTAGAGGCTTCAGGAGGGATGAGTAGATGTTCTAGTACGAGTTTTGTTTATTATACTCCAAAGTAAGTGGAATAGGACAAACAAATCTCGTACTAGGCCATCTATGGAAGGAAACGAAATCAAATCAAGTTTTGTAAACGATTATCTCGTATTGTATCTTGTAATAAAGAACACCAGAAAGAGTTTGGCTCTACTACACTAGATGGCGCTACTTCGGAAAACAATCACATATGACAAGCTATTAAATTTTTACTATTATGAAAATGTTGAAAATTAGGTTTTTTTGAAAGGGTCAGCACCATCATCCTCCTTTTTGTTCCCATAGCTGGAATCAATAATTTTGAGCATAAACTTCTTGGCTGGGTCATAGTCTTCTCTCACAGGCAGGGAAAGCGTCCAATCTAGGCCATAGTCCAATGCTTGGTGGATTAACAAAAGCCTTTGAGTTTTATTTTAGGATTTACCACTATTATTACAGTGAAACTGTTTTGAGTGCAAGTTCCAAATAAAACTTGATAAAGTCATAGGTGCAAAGTCAAGTGGAATTTGAACCCAGGTGCATAGGATTTTAAGCAGCTGATTTGATCAATATCTCACCATCAAAAAGTATAAACATAAATGCTTTCATACTCACAGCCCTACACTAAGATCGATGACTTGAGTCGTGGGTGCCAGAAACATTCACATCACACACACAATCACAACCAGAACCAGAACCAGGGGAAAAAAACTTGTGTTCCTGCTGGGAATCGAACCCGATACCCCTGCTTAGAAGGCGAACACCAGCCAACTAAGCCTAAGAGCAGTTCAGTATAAACCTATAATTACATTATATAAACAGACAAGCATATTGAAACTCACAACCCCATACTAAGTTCAAAGACTTTTATTGTGGGTGCCGGAAACATCTGCATGTAATAATTATCTCAGTAAATTCAATGTTTTGGATATAAATTCTCTTCGATGTTAGTTACTTCTAAAGAAATTAATATACAAATTAGATGAAGGTACATTTAATCTTAACACATAGGTACAGAAATACACATCGCATTTTAAAGCATTTCACAACATCAAGAGAACAATGACAGAAGTTCTATTTAGGTGCAATTTCATTAACATTTGTTCATTGATGCTGACTACCCAGCTATCAGGTTTTGGAGCTCATTACTGAGTTCTGTGGTGTCGATGTGATTGGTGTGAGAGGACTGCGTGGAGGCCGGGACACTCGCCTCTCGAGTGCAAGCCTTTTTGTGGACAAACCAATGTAGTCTCTGGCACTCTCGGTCACAATACTGCACAGACTTGCATTTTGAACACTTCTTTGCCGGCTTTTCTTCCCCACAGGTGCTGCAGTAAGGTATAGCATCAACGAAGCCTCTCTGACCATTTAAAGTGCAGTTGATAACAGACAATGCTGCTGGGGGGTCCTTACTCGTTAACGAGGAAACCATTTGGTGGAATGTAGTACACTCCCTGAAAGGGAACTCTCTCACACAATCCTTCAGGAATGCATCCATCAAGTCCAGGGATACGCCATCCTTTCCCGGCTTCAACAGCTTCTTAGAGAAAATTTCCACAATATCATGCTTCTTTTCCTCTTTCTCTGGGGTAGGTTTATGTTTGTCTCTTATGTTATGAATTTCTTTGATTATATAAGCGAGGTAATGGTACTTGAAGGACATGACCTCATTTGACTCATTGCCTCTAGTCATCTCCTTTTTACACAGTAGCTCCAAGGTTTTACTAACCTTCTCTGCTTCGTCTAGGATGCCGGTGGCGTGTTGTAGGTTTAACGCTAACCTTACAGGGTGTATATTAACTCCCAAGACAAACTTATGAAGTTGGTCCACAAGTATCTGAGGTAGGTACGGTTCAGTTTGTTGTCCTTGCGGAACTGAGAAGTAAGCAATCTCGGTGCGAGGGACGAAGTTATTGATGGTAGCGACAGTGTGGTGGTTGCCGACGAACGCTGCCATTTGCGAGGCACTGCGTCCTACTGAATTAGTAGCTGTTGGCTTGGCACCCGCATCAAGAAGCAGCTTGCATACTTCAGAACTGCCTGACAAAGCGCCAAAATGTAGCGCGGTGTAGTTGTACTCATGTTTTCCAGAATTCACGTCCGCACCCTGAAACGGATAAATGCACCATTAGAGCCATATATAAAATTTTAATGGCGACGTAACAATGACACTTACGTACCCTATCGAGTAATAATTGCACCATATCCTTGTTTCCTTTGTATGCGGCGTGCTGGAGGGCGGTCATTCCATTTTCGTCGAAGAAATCAACGGTGCCCTTGTGCTGACCGAGAATAGTCTTGAACTCGTCCAGGTCATTTTGGCCGATGGCGTCAAAAATTGTTTTCTCTTTAGTAGGATTTTCGTCAGCTTTCCCGTCCATTATTGATTTTTGTAGAAAGAATACGCTCAGAGAAAAGTTCTAGCAAACAACCTAGAAAACTATCTGTCGAAGTGTCAGAAAACTGAATATGTCAAACTGTGTCAACGTCAATTTGTCAAACTTTTGTTAACTGACATTAAAAAAAAATTATAAACCACAGACATTATTATTTATGACGACCAAAGGTCAAAGAAATTATGAATCGATAAAATCGAGTATGTTTATAAATATTTATTGTAAAGGCAGAAACATAGTGCAAAGAAACTGTACAACACTAATTTCCATAGACATCGTATTAATTCCCGCAAAGATCAAGGCAGGAAAATAGAAATTTTACTAGAACCTCTATTGGAGTTTGGCCGCGAAAGTGAAAAAATAGCGTTGTTGATTTTGTATCATTTTCCAAAACCTGTGATTCTTCGAGTGTTTATGTGTAATAATGGTGGATTATTAACAGTTAATACTTAGTAAACGTGCATAAGTGTTCGCAAAACATACAACGTAGAAAAAAGTAATTTTCGCCTTCGCTCCAAAACTCTACTAGAAGTTCTAGTAAAATGTTTACCAGTTTACTAGGGCATAACTTGACTATGACTGGACCTCGACTCTTTTACTTGACTTTGACTGTAACTTGTGACTAGGACTTTTAATATGAAATTCATTTGAAATATATTATTACTTGACACTGGCTAAATGCACAAGACAGCGAAGTGTGTCAAATAAGAATATTAGCCAAAAACAGAGATAAATAAGATACATACCCAAGCTCAAGATTACGAAGCAAAAATTAAAAGCAAAAAAAAAGATCATAACATGATAAATGGATCAAGGATCGGGCCCCCGAATTTTAATATCTTGTCCAGAGACCAATACTTATTTTGAAATTAAAAGCGCGCCAGACCATTGTAAATCTTTAATTTTATCAAGGCAAAATATATACAGATCCAGAGTCTGGTCATAAATTATTGACCGAGCTTGCTTGCTTGCTACCGAGCGAAGTGAGGTCTCTTTGTTAGCTCTTGTTTTAATACCATGTCCGTCCGTTCGTCTTTTTGAGGCTTGTCTTTTAAAGGCTTATTAGAAACCAATCAATTTCATTACCTTAATTTCTCACACAAATACGGTCAAAATACACCCGAAATTGGTGGATATGGTGGTTAAAATATCTGACACGATGTATTTTTTCAGCACGTGTGTGGTATAATTTATAAAGAGCTTTGCAAGTAGAGTACGAAACGGTCTTTAAAAGAATATACAACTAAAATTATCAATTTTGTGGAACAGTAACGTTACCAATATAATAGGTATACCTAATTAAAAACGTCTTTATTTTTAAAGTTGATTAGTGTCGAAAAATACAGAAACAAATTAACATCTAAAGCAAAATAGTAGCGCTAGGTCTCAGTTCAGATAATTACAAGTATGATTACGGATGATGATAATCAAGTATCTAATATCACAGGGTGACGAATGCAGTGCTTGGCTGCGCAGGAGTTCGAATTGTATAAGTTCAAAACTCTGGCAACCGCTTCCACCGAATGACGCTTACCATGAGGCGTGCGGCAACTTGCTCGTATCATCTCTCAATGACAAAAAAAGACGTGTGGCACTCGGGGACTGCCGCGGTAAAGCTATTGCATAGCATTTTTTATCAAATTATGCAATTATAATTATTTATTTATTTTATTTATGCAGTATTTTTTTTCCTGCCACCTAGAGGCGATTTGCTGAACTAAAGAGACAAGCGTGATATTTCAAAAAAGTCATTAAAAGTTCTGCTATTCATCGATAGATGGCAAAACTAAAAAGTATCACCGCTGTGCCGGTCGGAGTGGGGGGTGTTAGGTTATTTTCGTTACGGAATTTCTAGATTCGGTCTCCACGCTCAAGGCCAGCGATAGAAGCTATGCAATAGCTTTAAAATCGAATTGATTTAAAATATCAAAAATGCCCAACATGAATCGTTTGGAGTCTGCGGTATCATTAGCAGCAGAAGCGGGAGATCGTAATTTGTGCTTTCATAAATAAAACGCGAGGTATATAGGTTGTAGGAATAATTAAACGCAAGCATGAACGAAACCGACTTCACCGCTTTATCTTCGGAACTTTGATCATTAGATGTACTAAATGACGATATTTCAAGAGATAAATCTTGATCAAATTTAAATGAGACCAATTAGAAAGCAACACAAAAATTTTTTTTCAAAAATGGTTCACGTGGAACGAAGTTATGAGGTAACACAGTCGACTTGAGTACCTCCTCCTATTTTGTGAAGTCGGTAGAAAAGAACGGTAGGAAAGACGATTGTCATATTGTGTTAAATAATAGTCCATTAGAGGTTATGTATGTATAAATTTATTTAAACAATCAAGAGTCATAATGGCTGCTATGACTTTTGATCTTTACACAAACAACTATGATTAAAACTGTGACACATATTTTAGAGATCTAACGTTTTACATGAGTACGACACAACGGTTAAGGACATTACATAAAGTCTACATACTACTTTTTTATTTATTCTACAATTGTTTCTAAATATCAACACGAAGAATGTTAAAGAGATATAAATAGATGAGATAGAATTCGAAAGTGATAATATTTAAGCGAGTTTAATAATTCAGTACTACTATTCTAAAGGTTCAATACACAGCGGCACACAGACTTTCGCGTGTGGAGCGTTTTCAAACATCGTGGAAGATCTCTTGATATCCATTTCCTTTTCTTATAATTAATAAATATCATTATTATTAACAAATCATCAGTCCGCATTGCCCTGACGGAGTGATGAAATGTCTCAAAATAATTTAGAAAATAATTAAAAATATTGTTACATAAATCAATAATTAAGTAATTAGAACTCAAGATTATGGCGGAGCACCAAAAATAATATTCTACTCGATTTCACAACATTAAATTTAAAATTGTATTGTTGAAGAAAATTGGAATCTACGATTTAATATATAGACATTTAGATATGAGACGAAAACTTTTACATAATATGTAATAAGTATTATAAGAATACAAGATAAATGTTCCTACTCTCTATTCACTATATATTAAATATATATGTATATGTAATAAATGTCATATTATTAATAATGCACCTATATGTGGGTATATGAACTTACAGTTCAGCATAATTATGGTTATTTTTTTACTACAGTTTCTATTATCTACACAGCATTTCGTGTTTCCTTATCTAATTTATGTTTAATAAATATCTCATATTTCGGTTAAATAGTTCAGAAGATATTTTTTAGTAAATACACATAGAACAATCGAAATCTACTTAATGAGGGTACTTTTAAAATATTGTGACGATTAAGAAATTTGAAGCTATTATACTTATTTAAAACACTCGTTTGCTACGGTTTACATTACAACATTTATTAGCACAATTTAATATAATAATATTCTTATTCAATATAAGATAGATATTCTTCTACAAAGATTAATTTATTAATGCTATAAATACACGTTTCCATTACCAATATACAGTTATCCTTACGCGCTAAGGGATAAAAATATTGTTTCAAGGAGAAAATATAAGAAAACTTTTATAAAAAATATAACAAGCTTCTAGAATCAGTAAATAACTTCGATTGGATTTCTAGCTAAATTAATATTAAATTCCCGTTGCTAAAAATATTTGTCAATGAAAGGATTTATGTAGTTACAAATTGTTCCAGTGTCAACCCTAATGCTCTTTCCATTTATATCTACTTTTTTATACTATAGCTACAACTATGACATCGACGGTTTTCTGAATATGCATATAATAATATTTAGAATATAATATTTATTACATCTATGGAATATTCATCAATATATTAATTTTATTAAATGCCTACAATTTAATCTAAATCTATGATACATGTAAGTAAAGTACAGATAAGATATAAAGCAACGTATATTATATATATGTTCTAACTAAAAAACATATGTTACGTTAAAACTTCTACTCACGTTGCTATAAAATAATATATTACTACAAATGGATAGCGAAATAATATTTTATTTTTATACCGGGATATACCCTAAAATATCCAGGTGTAAGTTCCATATCGCTATTACATACATACGATGAATAAATCCCATTCATATCAGTCATACAACTAGACAACAACACCAAATACTTAAAGAAAACTTGGAAGTGGTAACTTATTACGGTGAAGCTCTTATTATATTAATAAAAGTAGCTTATATCTAAACACCAAGATTATTAAAAATGTTAAACATTAACATAAATTACTCATACAGACAGTAACTAAAGATCAACTGAGTGCATCGACGCATCTTCTACCCGCCTTTTAATAATTTCGACGTCTACAGAAGCAGTATCTAAATCAACATTAAGTATAGAAATAATAGTCTGACTCAAAATCTACATGCTAATTAGGATGGGACCTAAAATAACACCTTGAGGAACTCCGCTATTCTAGAAAGCGTAAGCATTGTTAAACATAGTAGACGTCAAAAGAAAGCGATGCTCAGACGAGTGCAGGCGCGGACGCAAGTGCGGGGGCGGAGGGGGTCGGGCTTGTCGGAGTATGTGCGGCTGAAGTGAGCCGCACCCCACCAGATTCAGATACCACCATGCCGTTGTGGACGGTTCCGTTGCCTTCTGTGTCCGCGTATGGAGTAGTCAAGATCGTGAGACGCTGGAATAGGTAGAAAACGATAGTTAAATACAAGCAAGTTGTCTACAATCTTTTTGAACTTAACCCCTATTATATTATTACGATAACCAGGCTTGGAAAGAAAAAATCTGAAGATTGGACGGAATGCTGAGGTAAGGAATGCACTGTCCATTTATGTATATGAAGAAATTACACAGTGGCGGATTCAGGGGAAGGGCTAAGGGATCGAGCTTCCCCTAAAATCATCTAAGTTTCTCTGTGCCAAATCTTGTCTTGTGATAATTATTGCTGAAGCGGCAGCAAAATCTAGCTGGGTCAAGGTCCTCCCAAGCGACAATCCTGAATCCATCACTGAAGATGTTGACTGACTTGGTTTTACATTAACAGACAAAAATCTAAGATAGCAACAAAGCTCACCTCAAAGAAAGTGCCTTTAGTAGTTAGCAGTTTATAGATTGCCACTGTTGGGATGCACATGACACTGGAGCCAGCTATGGCCCATCCCAACGCGTTTGCCCAGCCGGGGTAGACGTAGTTCTCGTACTGCAGGGGCTCATAATCCAGGAGACCGTATGCTATGATGAAGAGGAGGAATATTGGAGCAGCGAACCGCCAACACACGCGCCAGTAGAGGCCGGGACGGAAACCGATCATATCGCGGATGTCTTCGCAGAATCTGTCAGTACCTGACAAAAAAATATTGTTTAAAAATAATTTCTCATTACTTATAATTAAATATCCATAATTTGAAAATAATATGTCAGATTGTAACTGCAGTATCAGTCAAGATAACTTTTAGTTCTGCAAGTTTAACTTACCATATATCCAAGAAACAGCAATTGCCTCGAAGAAAACTGCCACTAATATAGAGTATCCTGCAGCGTATCTGTCCAGCAATTGGAAGAAGTAGAAGCCACCTTGAGTGCAGGAAGCCAGACCCACGAAGAAGTATAGCGTGAAGAGACAAGCCACGAAGATCTCACGGTGGCGACCGATCGGGGGGAACTCGTCGCTTAGAGCGGTGATGATGGCTTCTGAACCGCCAAACTGAAACAAGAAGTACAAGCAATTATAAATATATCTTATAATAAAATGATAAAGGATCCTTCCTTTATTTATCAAGATAAAAATGTCAACAGTAGATTCTTGAGGAAGAAATCGCATCAATAGATTAGTTTTTTCAATATACGATATTGACAAAAGAACCATATTTAAAACGAGAATCTTACCGAACTATCCAATCCCAGAGTCAGCAGCATCATAAAGAAGATCAGAGCCCAGAAAGTAGATCCCGGCATTGTAGCTATAGCAGCTGGGTATACAACAAACACCAGTCCCGGGCCTTCAGTGGCCACATCCTGGACGTCCCTGCCTGACGCATGGGCCATGTAGCCCAGCACGCTGAAGATGACGAACCCAGCGATGAAGGAGGTGCAAGAGTTGATGACGCTGGTTAGGATAGCGTCCCTGTGGAGAACAGTTCAGATAAGGACTCAGAAAAAGATTTGAGTTGAGAAACTACTAACATGTGCAATTAATATATATACAGTTGATAATGAAAATTCAGAGAAACCAAAATTATTGGAGCTTCAGGGAAGCAGCTTAGTGGTTGGATTAAATATTTACTTACTTGTAAACGTTGTTATGATACTTGTTGTAAGAAGCGTAAGCGAGTAGAACTCCGAATCCAGGACCCAAAGAGAAGAAGACTTGTGTAGCTGCGTCGACCCAAACCTTTAAAAAACAGAAGTTTTTCAATCATTTCATCGAATAAACATAGTGAAGAAATAAGTGGTACAAACACGGTTTAAAGAATACCAGAACTGAATTATTTATCTATTATTTATGATGTATCCATCTCGTATCCGCCAACGCCAATTGACATTTGACATCCTAGGGACATGGTATACGACTCCTCCCCCTGCGCTGCCGTTTTGTATACTGATGTCATAAGGAAAAAAGACTCAACTGAATTTTTGACAAAAATTTGTTATATATCGGAATCAGAAAAATAGACGCATCTACTTTTTTTTAATTTTATAATATTCTAACGCAACCTAAACCTAAAATATTCTAACTACATATCACTACTATATACACGCATCTGCTACAAGTCATAAAATATACTAAATAGTAAAGACATTTCTGATATATATAACTCAATTTTGACAAAAATGTCAGATACATTATTTTTCCTTATGACGCGGACGGCAGCAAAGGGCGCGCGCCCTTCGCGTAGCGTGTTTGGTAGCGCTACAGGCGCTACCAAACACGCTGGTACGCGCGCCACGGGCGCTTTTTATATCAAGTCTCTAAGACTAGAGAAGTTATAAATAATGTATGTTAAAAAAACATTTGAAATATCATAAAACAGAATTTACAATCGTCGGACCATGAAATTTGTTGGTCTCACACCAACGTATGTCATGGTCCGTGACGATATCCCAAGAGGTTTCTGGTATTTTACAAATTGCCCTACATAGCGAATATTACCTGAGGCTGTGTAATAGCTTCAAAGTTAGGGCTGAGATAGTACTGGATTCCAGTCGCAGAGCCAGGGAGTGTGATGCCTCGAACCAAGAGAATCAGAAGAACAGCGTACGGAAACAGAGCAGTGAACCAAACCACCTGAAAAAAGTAATTATGTTTAAAAAATCTAAAAATCAGAATTTACCTTTTATTATTTTACACTTTTTCAATAATATAACATTACGATTATATGAGAACTTAATCACAGGTTTATTATAAATATTGAAAATGTGACAAAAGGTTGCTCACCACAGTACGCCACAAATGAAGAAACATACATACACATACATAGGCTGATTAACACACACGGAAAGGACACACACCTTTGCGTCGCGCGATAGGGTAAAAATATATAATACTAGCTGACCCGCCCGGCGTTGCCCGGGTAAACAAAAGCTTACATATAAACGCTTTCTCACTCACATCCCCACTGTAAAAGTACTATAAGTTGTGTCGTGGGGCCGTAAACAATTTACACCACACACACAACATTCACGTCATACCCAGAACCAGAAACATAAACTGCCCGTGGGGAAAAAACTTTTGTTATTGTGTTCCCACCGAGATTCGAACCCGCTTCTTTAAAGACGAACGCGCACTCATCTACGCCAGTGGGTAGTTCAAAGTTCAAAGATTCCCCACCCTGCGTCGCCCGGTTAAAAAATCTACACATAAACACTTCCACATTCACAGCCCCACACTAAGTTCAGTGACTTGTAGCGTGGGGCCGTAAACATCCAAGATTCACAACATATTAAAAACCAGGAACACAAATTTCCCGTAGGGAGAAAACTTCTGTTACCACCGCGAATCGATCCCGCTGCTTTGAAGGCAAACGCGTACCCATTTACGCGAGTAGATAGTTCAAAAGATGACCCGCCCGGCGTCGCCCGGTTAAAAAATTTACAAATAAACACACTTCCACATTCACAGCCCCACACTAAGTTCAATGACTTGTATCGGGGGGCCGTAAACATCCAAGATTCACAAAGTATTCACAACATACTCAAAACCAGGAACACAAATTCCCGTGGGAAAACACCTGTGTTCCCACCGGGCATCAAACCCGGTGCTTTAAAGGCAAACGCCCACCTAACTACGCTAGCGGGCAGTTCAAAGTTCAATAATAAGACTAAACAAAAAAAAACAGTCGAATTTATATCCCCCTTCTTATGTTAGTCGGTTCAAAACATAGACGTATGCCGGATTACGCAGTAACTGTTCCATTCTGTGATCCACCGTTTTCACCCTCAAATAAACTTAACGATTTCTCCTAGACTATAGGTCCAAATTATATGCAGTAAAGAGCAAATTAAATCTACGTGAACTACGTAAGCCGATGAAATAGGTTTTTTTGATAAGGATTAATATTAAATACTTTAAAAAAGCCAACGAAATAGAAGCCGCTATTTTTTAATGAGCAGGAATTCGTAGTACGTTTCTGTACATTTCTGACCCGTCCCGTTCACGGGCGGGCTCCCGTGAAACTAATTTCACGATTTCTCATAGACTATTTATCCAAATCATATGCAGTAAAAAGCAAACTGTATCTACATGAACTACGTAAGACGATGAAATAGTTTATTTTGATAAGGATTAATACTGAATGTCTCAAAAAGCCAACTAAACATAGGCCGCTTTTTTTTCAGATTTTTTACAAAGAAAAGTATTTTTTCTGAGCTATACATACATGTTAGATATATGCTGTCGCGGACTTTTTTGTAAAACTCATGAAGGCCAACATTTTTGCCATACATTGTATTCAACTATGTCTTACCGTTTAGTCAGCGTTCGCCGATAAAGCGGAAAGTTAGCAAATTTTTCTCCGACTTGTCTTACGAATATTATTATTTCGAACTGATAACTAACTTCTATCCCGACAAAACATAGCCTATGGCACTCAGTGATAGTGTAGCTATCTATTGGTGAAAGAATTTTCCGAATCGGATCAGTAGTTTCAGAGATTACCTTTTACATACAAACAAACAAACAAACAAACAAACTTTACCTCTTTATAATATTAGTATAGATTTCAAAGTGCTATGTACCTTTGGAACAAGAAATAAAAAAGGAAGATTCCATACATACCTTGCCAGACGTACTGATGCCCTTCCAAAGAGAGAAGTAGCAGATGACGTAGACAGCGAGGAGACAGAGAGCCATGTCCCATTTTATAGCGCCAAGATCGTGCAGCCCTTCGCTTCCCTGGAGTTCCAAAATAGCGCGACTGAAAAAAAGTTAAAGTTTAAAATTCAAACGCAAAAAAAACATATAAAAACTGACTTTGTCGCTTTATCTCTGGAACCTTTATAATATTAAATGAATTAAATACGCATTATTTAGGCTAATTCAATAACTACTCGTCAGATCTGGATCAAATATGGGACCACATGGAAAGCACTAGCTTCAATTTAAAAAAAAAAACAAAATCAGTTCACCTAGAAAAAAGTACTAAGGTATCACACAATAAAAAAATACAGTCGAATTGGGAACACTATAATTGTGCAATAAAGTATTAAATAAATAAATAATTAATATCTGTTTGATCACAAACCACAGATTTGTTTTCTATCTCAATGGCTCGAATATTTTCAAAATTAGAATCTGCGTTGACAGACACGTAGCTCTTCGTGAGAAAAAAGTTTGAGGACTTACTTGAAGTATTCTGAAGCGGCAGAAGTGAAGGGAGTGGTTTGAGGTGGCCCAAGTGGAAATGAACCATTACGTAGTCGGCTCTTGTTACTAGCAGACACGTCCCAGAAAGCTTCGAACTGGAACAATCAGGAGTTTAGGTGTTGTCGTATTCGTTAAAACCTAACTATTAAAAACAATCCATAAGGGACTTGATGTAAAAAGGGGCCAGAGCGCGCGCACATCCTACTAATATTATAAATCCGAAAGTTTGTGTGTAAGTATGTTTGTTCCCTCTTCACGCTTTAACGGCTGAACGGATTTGGATGAAATTTGGAATGTACATAGATTATAGGTACCTAGGATTAACACATAGGCTACTTTTTAACTTGATAATAGCGGGTGAAGCCGCGGGGCACGGCTAGTAATTGTATATAACACGTACATGTACGTGTTAGTCATAGATATAAGCTATGTACAATCCAAATTTCATCCAAATCTGTTCAGTCGTTGCAGCGTGAAGAGAATTCAAATATACAATATGATATTAGTGACATTTTATTATTAAAATCAGAAAACAGAACTTGCCTTACCACGAAAGCAAAAGCAATAAATAGCCTTACCACGAAAGACGTTGGTCGGTGGTTAGTAGTTGGAATTATCTCCCGCAAGAGGGTTTTGGTATTTTACAAATGACCCTATATAATAGATACATGCCCATACATATTTTTCTTATTTTTAGATTATTAATAAAATTATTTGAAGTAACATATTGACAAAGAGTTTCATTTTTTATGCTAGATAGGCAAGCATTAGACCTCTATCTCACGTGATGGAAAGTAAAGTTGCGACTGAAGATGTAACATTCTTGCCTAGAAGATACCTAAGATCACTCTAGATTTGAAGACACCCAAATAGCACCATTCGAGAAACAAAGACGCAGGCAATGGGTTCCACTCCTTCGCTGTATGGATGTAGAATTGTATCTCTATTTATATTTTAATTACATCTATAAATATAAAAATCATTTGTTCTGCGTTAGTCTCGCAAAAACTCAAAAACGGCTCGACCGATTTGGCTGTTTTATTTTGTTACTAGTCGTTCCCCGCGGCATCGCCCGCTTTTATCAAGTTCAAAAGTAGCCTATGTGTTAGTCCTAGGTATAATCTATGTACATTCCAAATTTCATCCAAATCCGTTCAGCCGTTGAGCGTGAAGAGGGAACAAACATACTTACACACTTACACATAAACATTCGGATTTATAATATTAGTAGGATGTTTGTAATTATCAGGGCAAGGTTTGTGGTTAATTTTTTTTATCCACCGGGAATTGCACCCTTGTGAAGCCGGGGCAGATCACTATAGTACCACTATACTTTTTATATGAGTGAAAACGCTCACCGGCCGGCAAGCAGGCGTGTTCCACTCGTTGTTACAGTTGGTCCACGGCAGCATGGTGGTGAAAGATGCGAAGAAAAATCGCAGAGCCCAGGCGATGATCACGTTGTAGTAGAAGTCCACGTAGAAGGCGATCAGCACCACAGCGTACCCGATGCCTAAAGGAACCCAGTTCTATTTTATGTACACAGTATGTCACAGTATGTCAAAACATGTTTTATGATACCGAATAAAATAAACTAAATAAAAATTAGGAAAAAAGAAAAGAAACAACTAGAGGTAAAAAACTTTGAAAAAATTATAAATGAATAATTAAACGCAAGCAAAGCTTAAAAAAACCGACTTCACCGCTTTACCTTCGGAACCTTGATCAGATTTAATGTATTAAAAACGCATTATTGCCTATAACTCAAAAACTAGATATTAAATCTTGATCGAATTTCAATGAGACCACATGAAAAGCACCAGCTTTCAAATAAAAAAATAATCATCAAAATCGGCTCACAACAAAAGAAGTTATGAAGTAACTTTTAAAGTCGGGTAAACGAGAACATCGTCAAAGTAGTCCACAAAACAGGCATTATTAACGATATTTCAAGAATTACTGATCAGATCTTGATCAAATTTAAATGAGACCAATTAGAAAGCAACATCTTTTAAACTAAAAAAAAATTTCAAAATCGGCTCGCGTGGAGAGAAGTTATGAGGTAACACATAAAAAAAAATACAGTCGACCTAAGTACCTCCTTCTTTTTTGGGAAGTCAGTAAAAAAGTACCTTGAAACAAGTACAATAAAACATTATTAAGCATTGCTTAGCGACATTTTTATAAGTAAGACTGTAGAATCAATCAAACTGCACAATCTTAACACAAACTTAAGTAAACAGACTGGTTGGGAAGTCAATGTACTAAAAATTAAAAAACCTGACTGCGAAAAATGTGATGCTTGAAAATGAAAGTTCGGGCGTCCCGATATGTTAAAGGTACGCTTTATGACAATTTGTGCTAAGACAGATACATATATATATTAAAATACATATGTGCAAAAAAAGATACATAATACATATATTTTTGAAATAGTTATTACTCTAGCTTTCATTTGATACCCATATTGCTATGGAAAGACCCCCCCTCCCCCACCTTTCTGCGGGCGCCATTTAAAAAAATGTACATGTCACTACCACAATTCTGACGAATTTCACAACACATCATTATGTCAAAAACCGTCCAGTAGGCTGTAGCCTTGGGTATATATCTAATTTATGTATGGGCTGTAGGGCGTGCCAAAGAAATGGACATACATAGGTACATACGCTTGAAAAACATTACCCTCCTTTTGACGCAGTCGGGAAAATAACTCACTCAACTTAAATGCTCAATGTTAAATTTCTTTTTTTTTTTTATATGCCTAACTACGGGCCAAATGTTCAAATGTTGTATATTATTAGCGAATCATATCCATTCTGAAAAAGTCGACCCCCGAATTAAGGTCTCTACCTTAATTCGGAGTCGAATATCCTATATATTTTAAATCGGAGCAGAACTAATAAAAACCCCGTCTACGAGTCAGTGAATAATCGATTCTTCAGTTTTGTAAGAGTACTAAGTTATTTTAGAAACGTGAAAAGAGAGCACATAGTGCTTATCATAGTGCTCATCAAGCTTTCATATTATATGAAAGCTTTTGTTAGAGAATGTTTTTTAATCAACCTTTTGATTTGACCACTTTATTGTAAAAGTGAACGTAACTTTGTTGATGTTGTATTATTTTCCAATGAATTGACTATGACCGGACCATGACTCTTTTACTGGACTTTGACTAGAACATCTTTATGAAATATGTGCGTCTCAATGGCTAAAGGCTCTAGATTGCAAACTGCAAGTGCAAAGCCAAAATCAACAAAAACCATGATGCAAATAAACTTCAATGAATTAAACTAAAGTAAATGAATATACAATCAATAAATAATACAAACGGCATCCATATCTTATCAAAGAAGGCATTTAAAGAAAATAACATTTACCTAAATCAAAAGAATGACTGAGTTACAAACGCAACTCAACCAAAAGAAAGCACCATACGTCCGAATAAACTTTTATCGGTCAACGTTAAATCCATTTCAATAAAAAATATGCTCTCAGAGTGGATTTCCCGCCACCTTTCCACTCCATTACCAATTTTATATCTCGAAAATCACATCCCAGCGGCAGCCACTCAGGGTCGAGGAGACGTGACAATCGAGTGAAATGAAATCACGGCATAAGCCTCACAAATCTACCGGAGCGGGCTTTGAGCGGCTCGTATGGAGCACTTAAGGGGAGCCCTGGAAATGGTGTCAATTATGGGAGTTAAGTGCAGGGTGATGACGCCCTGTGTTTTGCATGAAAGGTCTTGAGATGCGGAGTACGATTTGCGACTGACCGATTGGAAGGGTTTCATTTCTCTTTTAACTTTTAAAAACTACGGTACTACAGGAAGTGCTAAATAAATATAGTCACTAAGACCCAGCTTTCAATAACTTAGAAATCATTACACTACCCATAGTCCTTACTTGAGTTTTACCGGGGGTAAATATGATTACTTACATGTTGAATAAATTGCAATGATATGTTTATTCAGTACCTATTGTAGTACCGTAGGCCTTTTTGTAGGCCTTAGGAAGTTAACATTCCTGACGGGAAGTAGCTATTGCAATAAGTCTTTAGTAAAACTATGGCCAATTTCGTATATTTCCTAAAACTATATGAAAACTATACATAGCAAAGACTTATTTTATTTCCCTTATAAAAAAAGATAAATACCCTGAATGAAATACTGAACCTATAATAATTACTATAGAGCCTATATGCTAGCCCAATTTTTATTAACCATTTCGGATTTAAAACTGAACACTACATTATTTTTACCGACTTACCAAAAAAGAAGGAGGTACTCAAGTCGACTGTATATTTTTTTTATGTGTTTCCTCATAACTTCGTTCCACGAGAACGGATTTTGTAATATTTTTTTGTTTGATAGTTGTTGATTTCCGATTGGTCCCATTTAAATTTGGTCAAGATCTGATCACTAGTTTTTGAGTTATTGTCAATAAGCGTGTTTAATACGTTGAATCTGATCAAGGTTCCGAAGATAAAGAAGTAGGTTTTTTTAAGCTTTGTTTGCGTTTATATTTATATATTTGTTTGATAGGCAAGCATTTGATCACTATCTCACCCGATGGAAAGCGAAGATGTGTAAATACCTATTCACTCTTGACTTGAAGACTACCAGATTATACCGTTATGTGATACTTATAACTATCTGAACAAAGTATGTGGTAGCAAAGTACCACTCAGCGGTACATTCGCGCCGAGGCGCTAAGTGCAGCGCAATAACTTCAGATTGAGACACTTGGCCTCCGTTCCTATGACATTAGGTAGGTACGTGACTATTCGCTCGTAAATCTAATATGAACGTGATGGTTTTTTGAGGAGAATTCTAGACTTCGTCTGCAACCCTTTCACAAACATTTCATTTATTTATTCAATTTTAACAACATTACAGTTTCAGCCAATTACTATTAAGCATACGGTAAGTATTTCTACATTTTCTAGATTTCAACTAAACTAAAAAGTATCATTAAATTTCTAGTTCTATGCAACTACAAATAGACAACAAACAACAAAAAAAAACGCTTTTACACTCACAGCCCCACTCTAAGTTCGAAGACTTATATCGTGACTACCGTTAAAATTCACATCTCATACCCAGAACTAAAAACACAATTAATTTCCATTGGGGTGAAAACTTGTGTTCCTACCGGGAATCAAACCCGATACCCGCTGCTTAAAATGCAGACTCCAACTACGCCAACGGGCAGTTCATCTTCTCGATCTCTTTAATAATGTTTCAGTGTCATTTCTAGTTTAATTCAGTCTTCATCGTGTTAATTTTATTACGCGATGTTTAACGTAGTAAAGATTTGCAAGTGAAGTGGAAAGGTAGCAATAGGAACAGAACGCAATAAACCAGTATACGAAGGCGGGTTATAGTGCTTTTTTTATGTACGATAGGCAAGCGTTTGACCACAATCTCACCTGATGTAAAGTGATGATGCGCCCGAAGATGTAGCACGCTTGCCTAGAAGGTACCTTACGAGTAAATATAAATAGAAAGGTCTCGCTTACGAGTAAATATAAATAGAAAGAAAGACTTGAAAAAAAATTGACGACCTAGTTGGCAGGGTGGGCCCAGTCTCTGCCTTTTGCGCCGTGGGTCCTGGGATCGATTCCTGTCAGGAGCACCATTTTCCTTCCCAAGGGAGATTTGTGCTTCTGGTTCTGGGATTGTACGTGTGAGATGTAAATATGGCCGGCACCCACGATACAAGTATTTTAACTTAGGGTAGGGCTGTGAGTGTGTATGCGAATAGGATTGATTAGTATCTTATTAAGAGATGCTCCAAAGTACAGATATCAAAAATATACCTTTAAGCAGTGGCACAAGCCGACCCCAGCAAGTGATGGCGCCCTTCCGGTGGAACTGCCCCAGCGCCAGCTCCATGTAGAAGAGGGGAATGCCGCCCACCACCAGCATGATGCAGTATGGCACCAGGAATGCACCTGCACACAAGTTTTGAAACGAATTGTAATATCCTCCTTTCGCTTTCCTTACAGGCGCAGGCCCATCAATAAGGAAAGAAAAAGGAGCCTTTTGCTGTCCTTCATGGATGCGACTTCTAACATAACAAATGTCGAAATATTTGTAAAAAAAAATATTGCCTACCTCTTATTAACTATAATGCTTACGTATCTATATACCTAGCTAAGATAATAATATGAGAACTGCCTGTTGACTGAGCATCTGCCTACAAAGCAGTAGATAAGAACACAAACTTTTTCTCACCTAGGGAAATTGGTGTTTCTGGCTGTGGTGTGAATATCTCCGGCACCCACAACACAAGTCATTGAAATTATTGTAGGACTGTGAAAGCGTTTATATTTATCTGTATATAATTGCAATCGTGACATGTGTACACTTAAAATATTCCCAAATTAAATTTCAAATAGAATATGCATTATTTTGTGAAACATGTCTAAATCTGGACATAAAGCCCAGAAATTTTCCAATCGAATGCACACTGCACAACCATTTTTTATCAATTTCCTCCATCTCTCAGTAGCTATCATCGAGTAAGTAGGTATAGCGATAAGTCGCAGTCCCAGAACAATAATTTCATAGCGGATTCCCAAGGGCCCGGGGGCGACGCAAATTGTACCCTAATTGGCCTTTTAAGACGCGCGCACTCTCAATACGCTTTTGTAGCTTTTATTGAAATCGGTTTAGTTAGAGACAATTGAAGCACTTTCGAAAGAACGCCATTTTTAAAAGAATCTTCGTTGGGTTTTCTAAGTGAATGTAATCATCCGTTTGCATTTTAGGGTTCCGTGCCTCAAAAGGAAAAAAAACGGAACCCTTATAGGATCGCTTTGCTGTCCGTCTGTCTGTCAAGACCCTTTATCTCAGGAACGCGTGGAGGTATCAAGCTGAAATTCATATGAAATACTCAAGTCAACAACCAACGCAATCAAAAGATGCAGCCGTTTGTGCTGCAAATTTTCGATATTCTCAAGGGAATCAAAACATACAGGGTACTTCCCGTGAACTCAGAATCTTAAAATTTGGTACGAAGCAACGTCTTATAGCACAGATAAAAGAAAATTCGAGAAAAGCATACATTTTTAGTTACATCATATAATAATTTCATTTAGCAATAAAAATATTTATATATAACTTTTACTTATATACCTATTTGAAAATATACTGCATGTTCGCAAAAAAAATATGTATATATATCAAGAAGCTACGCATTCAATTTAAATACTAAATATTATAAGCATAAAATAGCGGTGCGCGCATTTAGAAGCGAAACGAATACATCTTTTAAGGTTTGATTTTAAAACAAAGTTCCTAAAATGTTAATTAAATTACCACTGCCTGGGGAAAGGTGTAAAGGCCCATTATAAAACTAATGAGTACATTAATGACAAGGATGCACAGAGGTAAAAAGCACAAGTGTTTTGTGGTGACTACATAAAAAAGATATACGATAGGTTAAGATAATAAATTGAGATGATTATACGTAAGATTGTTTAAACAAAAAAATAATAATAATTGCGCCATCTAGTATTTTGCCAGGTTATTTCGAGATGACTGTAATATTGCGAATCTAGCTGTTAGAGTCACTAAGTTTCACGAGCTTCTTTGACGACCATGTGAAATTGAAGCAGATCTTTCAGCACAAGTAAAAAGAAAAAAATCGGAAAAGCCGTTAATTTATAATAAGAATCGGACAAGTGCAAGGCTGATTCGCGCACCGAGGATTCTGTACAAACTTGTACGTAGATAGTTCGTCCATCATGGGAATCGATTCTCTAAGATTATAGTTTGCCCAATGATAGTTATAAATTAATATACCTGTATAAATAATTTTTAATGTCCTTCTAAAACTACGGGCCAATTGCCTATATTTCCTAAAACTAAACTAAAACTATGTACAGCAAAGTACTAAGTTACCTACAAGACATCGAGTTTATAGGTAACTCAAGTGCTCAAGCCCACTACCAGTGGGTAGCGTTCCCATCATGCTGGCGGCATTGCCTCTCTGAATTACAATGCTAATACGTTGAGCCAAATAAGTGCCAGCATTTTTTTTTTCCAATTATTGAATTGGAATTGGATTGTGGGTACCGAGAGATAACACACACCGAAAGTGTAGTAAGTGCAAGCTTGAGTGTGTGACTGTGTGAATGTAAGGGTTAATGATTGTTATTGAGACGAAATAACTATACTAGGTAGTATAAAATGTTACACAAAAGTTTAATGACTTCGTAGCGCCCCGTAGCATTCGTAGCCAGGTCTACGAAATGTATACAAAATTATTCCATGATTTTATATAATTATATTAGAGGTTTTTTTAGATATTCGGTAGGTAATCACAATTACATATTTGTACTCACACAATACTGCTGAGATATCCACGTGATCTGATAGGTCCGCGTGGTGGATGTATACTTGAGAGGTAATTCTAGCGTGTTTACCACAATCGACCACATCGTAAGGGAATATATATACTATAGTAACTTGGTTCTTTGCTGAATATAATTTTAGCTTAGTTTTAGGAAATATAGGCAATTGGCCCGTATATATATTGTACATAAATTTAAATATCATGTATTTTCACTACTCAGTTGCGATCGGTTTTAATTTGAATTCGACCAAAACCCATAAGAAATAAGCTTCAGTTTTGCTTAATTCAAATCGAAACCGCTCACAACAGAGATAGGTCAAGTTAAGTAATTTTAGCTAACATAAATTTAAATATCATGTATTTTCACTACTCAGTTGCGATCGGTTTTAATTTGAATTCGACCAAAACCCATAAGAAATAAGCTTCAGTTTTGCTTAATTCAAATCGAAACCGCTCACAACAGAGATAGGTCAAGTTAAGTAATTTTAGCTAACATAAATTTAAATATCATGTAATTTCACTACTCAGTTGCGATCGGTTTTAATTTGAATTCGACCAAAACCCATTAGAAATAAGCTTCAGTTTTGCTTAATTCAAATCGAAACCGCTTACAACAGAGACAGGTCAAGTTAAGTAATTTTACCTACAGGAAGAAAAAAATTTTTTTTTTTTGCAGAAACTAACATAATAATTAACAGACAAGTAATTGCCATCGATTTACAGCACTTCGTAGGCGTTGTAGCAGAGTCTACGAAATATTTTAAAACGGTTTTGAATGTTATAAATGAACAAGTAAACTTATCTTAAATCTATTTTATAATAAAACATTCACACCCGCAGCCCCGCACTAAATTCAAAAAGAAGAGTAGATAAAATTTATGTTTACAGCAAAAAGCTTTTATGTTCTGGCAACTATCCTTTAGTGCCGTCATTTTACCCTCAACATCATCACTAACACAGCAAAGAGAGATAAGAGTTCTTTTATATTGGTACATCCTTGTGTACGTACAAAATCACTCATCTGTAATCACCTACCATAAGGAGTTAGTGGTCATATGCTGGCCTTACAAACAAATAAAAAGTGTCGCGGATGCTGGCAACATTAATGTATCTTCTCTCTAACTGGGTTTTGCCGCGAACGTGAAAAAATGGCGTTGTTGATTTTGTATAATTTTCCAAAACCTGTGATTCTTCGAGTGTTAATGTGTAATAATGGTGGATTGTTAACTGTTAATACTTAGTAAACGTGCATAAGTGTAGGCAAATGATACAAAGTTGAAAAGCGTGATTTTCGCCTTCGCTCCAAAACTCCAATAGAAGTTCTAGTAAAGTTTCTACCGCTTTAAATGCCATTATTATTTATTAGTAAGTAGGTTATATAGAATAGAAGTTCTAGTAAAGTTTCTACCGCTAAAAAATGCCATTATTATTTATTAGTAAGTAGGTTAAATAACTTTAGAAAATAATATTATATTAACTTATCACTTGAAATATAATGTTAACTTTAGATATATGTTATAACTGCTTTTATAAGCGTAACAAAGGCGAATCAATAAAAAGTGACATTGAAAAAATCTGTATAAAGAAATGTTTACCTGAAAAGTCTCCGATTTTTGTCAAACAAAAAATACACTACGAGTATGTATGTGGCGTTAATTTTATGTATGACCCCACGTGTTGCAGTTGTTTTATGAGAAACTCTTGGTAAACTACTTAATGAGAGCAACCAATTGGTAAACGAGCTGTTTCCGTCATTAATTGTACTCGTATCAAACAAAGATTCCCACGCATTGGCGTGTAACGTAATTGAAGTAGGTACTTATTTGTCGTGAAGATATTCTTAGAAATAATGTGACTTTAGTACTACAGGTCTTTGGTTTATTAACATACTCAGAAATAATAATAATTAGTTATACGCGGTAAGAAAGATAAAAAGAAAAATAAATTTATTTCGACATGTAGCGATAATATCTAATCTAATGGCTTTAAACGAGCAAATCTTGTATATGTCATCTCTTGTATATATCATGCAGAAATGGGTTTGCCTCAGCATAAAAGTGAAGCACAAAACTCGACGCTGATTTTCAGAGAAAATGTCGTAATCAAACGATATTAAACCAAATGTAAAATACCGGTTGCTTACCGAGGTTTCCCGTTTAAACCTATTGGAGATGGAACCCCAAAAAGTAGGTGTTAGCACCATATCATACATATTTTTTTAAAACCGTTCCTCTATAACGCCACACTCACCACAATTATTGGAAGAGACGTTTTTTTTTTTTTTTTATTTGTGAAAGGCTAGTTTTTGACCACTATCTCACCTGATGGTAAGTGACGATGTGATCGAAGCTGGTAAACACACTAAACCTGGAATACGCAGGCTCAAAAGGCGTTATAGAAAATGTACAACAATCTTGTTGAAATGTGTGCGGAATGATGGATAAAGAAGATCCTTTTTTGGTCAGAATCACAGTATATAATAAACAGTATGTAACAAATAAATATGCTCATAGTCTCGCAGCAAGTTCGAAGACTTGTATTATAGGTGCCGAAAGTATTCACACCAATTCAACAACGACAATTAGAACCAAAAACAGAGTTTCCCTCGGGTAAAGTTTTTTTTTATTTGCACCGGGCACCCGCACCTTAGAAGACATACATGAAACCAACAATGCGAGAAACAACGAGCATTTAAAAATTTACATTTTGAATTTAAGTATATTTTTTTCTCAGAAAATGCATGAACTAATATGTAAATAAACGAGAGACGAACTCTGCGAGTTCGAACGATGACACTAATGAGTACCTGCTATCATTCACGACTTGTTAGTTTCAAGGTTTAAGACCAATAAATACTATTATATATTATATTTATTAGTTTTAAATAATAAATATAATATATATAGTTTGACCTCACAAAACTCTTATCAAAGTATAATATAAAAAACTACAATATTTAATGTGAAAGCCAGCATTATCAGACAGCTTTCAAACTTTTTTCAAGCATCTGACTAGATTTTTCTACCGACTTCACAAAAAAGGAGGAGGTACTCAAGTCGACTGTATTTTCTTTTTACCTCATAACATCGTTCCACGTGAACCGATTTTGAAAAAAAAACAAATTTTGTTTAAAAGATGTTGCTTTCCAATTGGTCCCATATAAATTTGATCAAGATCTGATCAGTAGTTCTTGAAATATCTTCAATACTGAGTGTTTAGTACATCTAATCTGATCAAAGTTCCGAAGATAAAGCGGTAAAGTCGGGTTTTTAAGCTTTGCTTGCGTTTAATTATTTTACTTATTTTTTGACTGGATTAAAAAGCCTTCTTACTGCCAGCGCTTTCCACAAGACTGCCGCTTCTAAATTCTCAGACACTACTTCACTCAATTTAAGGGGAAGTGAAGGAAAGATGGTGGGATTAACTTTATTGCCGGATGCAACAGGTCGGGATAAAGGGCGTTTCAAGAAAGTTCGCGAAGAGGGCAACTCACTGAGAGCTCCATGTCGCTTAAGTTGGGGATAATGGGGCTTTGTGAGCCACGCCAAAGGCCGTGGTATGATTAAAGTGAAATCACTTATAAATCTTATAAATATTTTTTGTTCCGAAGTAATCAACTTATCTACAAATGTGTTCAGGGAGATGTTTTTATATGCCATATATTTTTAAATAGATTATAGGCAAATTATAAATTATTTTTATGAATGATTAGGTAAACATACTCCTTCTTCCATTTAACATCAGGTGTAAAATGAAACGCTTGCCTATCAAAAAAAACTTGTTTAAAATAAGTCAGCATGCTTTCTACGCTATTAGCAAGTTGCTAGTCCCTTTGGTAAGCAACACGCCCGCTTATTTACTTCTACTGCGCCAACCATAACATTCAATAAAAATCTTCCGCGTGCGATTGCAATGCACTCCTCTCCCAGAGACTAAAGTTGTAACGTATCATATCCCCAATTTTTTTTTTATTGCCATTGACAACACGCTCATTCCAAAACTTGTTTGGTAATAGGATTCCGTTAGCACCCTTTAGGTACGTACTTAATTTTACTTCTATATCGTTTCCCTGATATTGTATTCTCCCTCCCTGTTGGCCTCAATTGAGACATGAGGCTCGTTTCAGACGGTCTGATTGAATCGTCTTGAACCAAATCCGGTCCCGGGGGCCGGTCGCCGGATGATTGGGTAGGTAGTAAGTATTACGAGATTATACCAGATCGGTATTAAATCATCTGGGGGTGATAGCCATTGTTTAGCGGAAATTGCTGTTGATTGAACATTGCGTTTGTATCGGAAATTGTGCATATTAGGCGAAATGTAGTTTTTCATTTCTTCACGTCTTTATCACTAATTTCATTTGTTTTATATATTTTGTTAGTATTATTTATTGTTTAGCCGCCTAAATCAATCTCACGTGCTGCGATAGAACGAGTCTCCGGTGACACATGTTTTCCAAGGAGGTATGACGTTAGGAAGGTGGCTGGTCAAAAACCCAATATTAAAAACAATAGTGATTCAGAAGGAAAACGAATTAATCTTTTACGGCAAATGGGGTTAGATTTTACAATAATTTTCCTAAAATTGTAACTGAATTACCACTGGGAATGTTCAAATCAGTAATAACTCGGGAATTAATTAAGAAGGCTTATTATAAAACGATTAACTAAATTAATGACAAGAATGCATGGAGGCAAACTGCACAAACGCTCTTTAGCGACTACATAATATAGATATACCTAGGTTAATATAATCATGTATTACTGTTTAAGAATAATAAAAAAAATGTAAAATAAAGCGCAGCCGAATTTCTTACCAGGTTCTTCTCGAGATGGCTGTTATTTTGCGAATCTAGCAGTACTATCATTAACTGTCATAAGTGCCTCTTTGGGGCCCATGTGAATAAACGAATTTGATTTGATTTGAAATAAAAATGAATGAAAATCTCAACAAAAGAAATATATATGCCATAATTGTATAAATCTCTGTAAACGATATCTAAATCTATAAAAGAAAGGTTCAGCGTGTACGTCCAGCGTCAGTATGTCAGTGGTCTTGATGAATGGCGGTCAGAGGGTCGCATGATGAAGTGCCCCCAATCAATTAGCAGTGGGGAAATCGGCGCCCGTGACCGGCTTGATGGCTGACGGTGCACTGTCGCTTAGAATTATTTATCTATCTCATTTCACACTGATATGGGCTTAAAATTATGTAAACATATAGGATTGACGATAGCCGTAATTTTATTACACCCCGTTATTATCACTTTATCGTTTGGAAGTGATGGGTTATGATAGCTGTCTTCAATATCAAAACTTTTCTTTATTTGCGCGGTTTATATAGATAGATAGAAAGATAGAGATAGATATAAAAATGAATATATTTCGGCGTGTGTGCTGCGGAGTTGCACAACCTAAATCTCCCAACCCCCAGTGATGGATTTACCAGCAGGCTGAGTAGGCTGGAGCCTAGGGCGGCAGATTTTAGGGGCGGCAAATTTGGGACCAATTTTTTTTTACTAGTTTGCATTCATACTAATTACGGGCAAAAGATGGTGTAATATACACTATCATCCTATGACACTAACCTTTTATTGAAATTGCTACATTATGATTTGGGAATCATAATGTTTCATTGACGAAAACATTGCAATTAATATGATTGTGAACTAAGTAAAACTATTAATCCTAATTACGTACACACCGCCAGTAATTGAATTGTAGAGGTTGGTAAGAGCGGCAAAATGATATACCCTACTGGCGGCAATTGTGTAAATCCGCCACTGCCAACCCCATTCCATCATCAAACAACTAGACTAAATGGCACCGCTATATTAACATAAACGCTTTCACACTCACAGCCCCACTTGACTTGTGTAGTGGGAGCCGGAAACATTCACATCACACATAAAATCACAACCAGAACCAGATACACAAATTTTCCATGGGGAGCAAATGTGTGTTCCCTTCGGGAATCGAACCCGATACTCCTGCTTAAAAGGCAAACGCTCATCCAACTAAGCCAAGGGCAGTTCTAATATTGTGAACTAGTTAGTTGTTCCTCGCGGATTCGCCCGCGTTAATTTAAAACACTATCGGATTGTGAAACTTAACCATTCTTGAATCCACCTGAACACACACAATTAATTTCATCAAAATCGGTTCAGCTGTTTAGGAGGAGTTTAGTCACTACAGAAGAATTATATACATAAATATATACCTCATATTCGCAAAAAGATTTAAAGCCCGTTGCCTTAGCTTAGTTGGGTGCGCGTTCGTTGTTTAAGCAGTGTGAGTAACGGGTTCAATTCCCGGTGGGAACACAAGTTTTCTCCCCAAGGGAAATTTGTATTTCCGGTTCCTGGTGTGACGTGTGTGTGTATGAATGTATCTAGCACCGTTGACGAATATTTGGAATATAAACCATAAATATGTCTCAATACCAATAAAATGAATAAATTTGTATGTAATAAAATATCAAAAGCACTTCAAGCACTAAATAAATTTCCGCAGCAATCTCGACGCAGACGATCAAAGACAACATCACATTACATCGCAGGCCGAGAACAGCCGAGAATTGGCATTTAATCGAATCACGGCGCGATCGGCCTCCGTTGCCCCCAAGTTGACCTTCCCCCTTCCATTACCTAATTACACTCCCATTATTGCGTTACTAATTTTCCTGCACATCGAGCGGCTAACTAAGTTTCTGGCGCAAAGGGCGCGCTTTGATAGTCAATTACCGCCTTCTGGACGGCAAGGGGTGACGCTCAAAGTCCAGGATGCAATTAGGGCATGGAAACTTTGCATGAGAAGTTTATACATACAGTCTTGCTTACAGCCGCTTAGGAGTGTTGTTGGTACTCGATAGCTTTGATCTTTTTCGCTTTTTGTTTGAAAGAGGCTGTTTGAGACATTTTAGATGTTCAGTAGATTTTGTAGAGCCGTTCTTCGAGGTGTAAATAGTATAGGTTATATTTGTCGTTATTATATGCAGTTAAAAAAGTTATTGTTTTGGGTCGAGTTAGAACTCGTGTAATTTTAAGCTATTGCATAGCTTCTATCGCGGGCCTTGAGCGTGGAGACCGAATCCAGAAATTCCGTAACGAATATAACCTAACACCCCCCACTCCGACCGGCACAGCGGTGATGCTTTTTAGTTTTGCCATCTATCGATGAATAGCAGAACTTTTAATGACTTTTTTTAAATATCACGCTTGTCTCTTTAGTTCAGCAACTCGCCTCTAGGTGGCAGGAAAAAAAATACTGCATAAATAAAATAAATAAATAATTATAATTGCATAAGTTGATAAAAAAATGCTATGCAATAGCTTTACCGTGGCAGTCCCCGAGTGCCACACGTCTTTTTTTATTTATTGATTTGCTTTATCAAATTTAATAATTTCATCAATTATGTCTCTATAGTAAAACTAGCCGTACCCCGCGGCTTCGCCCTCGTTAATTAGTAGTCTATGTGTTAATTTTGGGTACAAGCTATGTACTCGTGTATTCAAAATTTCATTCAAATCCGTTCAGCCTTTGCAGCGTGAAGAGAAAACAAATATACTTACACAGTTACACACAAACTTTAAGAATTATAATACTAGTCGTTCGAACTGTGATCTCGCGCATACATTTTGCCTTATAAAGAAAAACTTTTTTTCTTTAAAATAATTGTCGTTCAAGTATATGGTATAACGGATTATACTTAAGTTTCAGGTTTAAATGTGAAGCGGTTTTTGAAATAGACCCTGGGACAAAATAGATCTAAAAACAGTGACTTTGGTGGCTTACCAAATTGTTATTTGCGAGCATAGTTTTTTTTTCAATACCGGTTTCGAACTCTACTAACAGAGTTCTTTTTAACGATATCCCACAAGGGTAGATAAAAAAAAATATTTTCTACCCGCTTACATGTATGAAGTGTGCCCCCTTTACCTATTATTTTTTCAATTGCCATTTCTGGGCCATAGCTTTAAATATTTTCTGAAAATTTTAAGTTAATAGTATGAGTAGTTTAGACGCCAGATGCCTCTGACAGACGGACGGACGGACAAAGTGTTGAACCACCCAAGTCAACTTAGAGATCTCGCTTCGCTCGATCAATTAATGTGATCAGCGTCAATATCTTTATAGGTACCAATAGTTAATTTAATATAAGTTAGTCATACACGGAAATTGAGTATGAAATATTTACAATATAACCTAATTAGAATGCCACAGATCAATTTCTGCCAAAGTTCAATGTATTTAATAGTTTTGTCACGTCTGAAAGAGGTTTGGCTTAAATAATAAATTGTGTTATTGAAGTGAAAACTTCTTTAGAGGCGTTGTTCACTTTTTTGGGATGGGTAAAAAATGTTAAACTGACGGACACGTGACCTGTCGAAAATTCGTAAGACGAAGGAGAGGAAGTAATACTCCCTCTCTTTTTATTATGTTATAATGTGAATTATGGGCATACTAGAAGAAAAAATATTAAAGGGCCATAATTTAATTTAAGCATCGTACAAAGGGGAATCAAATTCTCCATTGGAAAAAGAATTCAGTACCATTCTCCATTCCTCTACGCCGCTCATGATAATAATGTAACTGCGTCTGCGTCAGGTCGAAAAACTAGCAGAACTTCTTTGTCATTGAGTGTCAATTCTTTTCATATGTCTAGCAGACATGTGTCATTTATTTATACGTTTAGTGTTTGGCTAGGTGTTTTTGTGTACAATTTTATTTTTGTATTTTATTTTATTTATACTTAATTTATAGTGGTTTTATTTACCGTGTTTTTCGTTTTTATATTTTTATAATTAAAACGCTTAAAAGTAAATGTCTGTTCCCGTGTTAGGACGGCTGGAGGCTATAAATAGCAAAGAGTCAAATAGTCCAAAAGAAAGAATAGAACTCGATACCAACATTATATATAAAGCAAATATAAGCGAACATTCTTTATCCAGCCAACCGTGCGCCGTTGACGATGAAATTCAACAACTAAGTCTTATTTTTCTCGACGAAGATCTGCCTCCAATTGAATGCGCTTCTGAAAATATACCGTTGAAAACTATTAATCCTAATTACGTACACACCGCCAGCAGCAGAGAAATATGCACTAAGTATATCGCCCAGTCAGATAGCAGCGTCCTGCGACATCCGGCCTACGCATACTTATTTGTCAAGGACCCTGGTATAGAAGAAGCTCTCCGTGATCCCATCCGAAGTGTTACTCGCGCAGATGATGGCCAAGCGTTATACCTCGATTTGTGTAAAGAAATGAATATTCATCCCATTGGCTTGTTCTACAGAGGATTAATGACAAATGAAATAAATCTAAGCTACTACGGAGTCAATCCTTTAGGTGTTCGTCCAATGGCTTTGGCGTTGCAATACAACGATTACGTTAAGACTTTCAACCTTACAGACAATTTTCTAACCCCACATGCCTGTTTCCACCTCGGTGAGATGTTGTATTTGAACAGCAAACTGCAAGAACTAAATATGACCGGTTGTCGCATTGGACCGACTGGTTTAATGAACTTAGGGCGTTATCTGTACATAAACAAAACATTGAAGTCATTGAACCTTGCTAGAAATAACATAAATGAAGAAGGTAGCATCCTCTTTGCAAAAATGCTGGTGAATGGAACCTCATTGGCATGCATCAACTTGAGCAAAAACAATTTAGGCCTAGAAGCATCTTATGCGTTCGCCAATGTTTTCCAATTTTATGGTTCGAAAATGATCACCCATTTAGATCTTTCACTTAACGAGTTCTATAACCCCATAGCAACTTCTAAAATGATACTTTCATTATGTTTTAGTGACATTTTACAAGAGTTGAACTTGGCTTGGAATTCACTGCAAGGGAAAATCATTGCGGATTCTATAAAACACGTAATGTTGATTCCAACATTGACAAAATTAGATTTGAGCAATAACAAATTCACAGGTGAAGACATAACGATTATAGTAGAACATTTGAAGAAAGCTAGAAATCTTGTAACCTTAGATCTTTCTTCAAACCCACTCAAACCTACTGACGCAGAGACGGCGTTGAAGGAGATGTTGAAAAAAAAAGTCAAACTACAAAATCTTTTAATGTCCAACGTGACGGTCAACCACGATTTCATCATATTACTACAAAGGGTTAAGAGGAAAAAATCTCGCAAACACTTCGTTGTTACATACGGTTATGTGCACAAAACTGTTATAGTGGGCGTGGATCCGAGAGAACTGATATTAAAGAGAGTGAACTACATTGCGAATTTGCGTAAAGCTGATATGGTGCGGTTCTTCTGGATGCTAAAATGGGAATATCCTGTAATATCTGTGAAAGATCTGCCAACCAGGGCTGATGCGGCCCGTATTCATCTCAATGATGATTTGATAGAAGAGCTAGGGAGTATTTTCGCGGGACCTAAACATAACAAGATGCAGTATATTAACTTGACGGATTTGTGCGATTTCTTGCAGAGGCTCTGGCCGAATAGAAAGCCTATACCTCCTCCATCGAAGGCTAAACCAGAAGACGTATTGTTTGAGTCTGCATTTAGTAAATTGATTTCTAGCGTTGTTTGAGTATATTGCCATTTCTGATATTTTTACATAATTTTGTTAATGATTATTTATTTTTATTAGTTACGTTTTGATGTCGAATCTAGAGTTTGAAAGTATATGTACAAACTTATGTGGATTTGTAAATTAAACGGGTGGACTCGAAATCAAGACAATTATTAATTTATCGCCAATCGACGCCAACACATTTATAAAATGTTCTCGACATAATTATTGTCCATAGGCGTAGATTGTATGGCCCTATAGATTTTTGGGAATGAGCATTTACTTCATTTTATATCATTGTTTGCCTTAGCCAGAACATCAATAAACTCCTATTTTTAAGTCGTTTGAAACAACATTAAACCCCGTCAAACGCTCTTGGTAGTTCTATATTGATGATGGAGAAATAGAATGAAATTTTGCTATACTATATATTTACTCGAATGTAAAGCACAGTCGTTTTGCATAAGTACGAACCTAAATATAATAAGTACATTTAATTATTCATATATGCTACACTTGCTTGCTTGTTTGTCGTATGGACTAGTGGACAGTTCTAGTGTAGGATTACGGGCCGCCTGAAAGGAGAGATTCTCTATACATTACAATGCAGTGCTACAACTTATTTAAGGACCTTATACCGAATGTACCGAACTACTCAGTAGTACTACGGAGAGATAATTTCTTTTATGTCGTTGAGAGGCAAGACGAGAAAGTCGGTTGCCTGATGGTAAGCGTCACGCTTCCCCATTACTTTTCAACGCCACCTGGAGTTTTGAGCTTTTATAATTCGAACTCCTGTGCAGCAAAGAACTGCGCTCGTCACCCGTTTTTTTTTTTGTGGGGGGAAAATGCCTAGCATTTCCTTTCCTTCCCAGGGGAGAAGGAAAGGGGTATGTGGGGCTCGAACCCACTAAAACCCCCCCGTGAGCAGTCCCTCGCCAAGGTGGGGCAAGATAGGGTCGCGCTAGCAGTCACTATCCTGCCCCGGCTATAGGCCCAGATATAAACCGGGCCACTGCGCCCATGGAGGGGTGACCTTGCTCACCAAGGCCACCCCCAGACGAGTGGGGCCGTGCAAGCCAATGAAGAGCCCCCTGGCTCTCCACCAGTGACCCAACAACTCGTCACCCTCAGATATTAGATGTTAAATCTCTTTAAGCCCTCTAATTCCACCCATACCTGATAAAGTAACTTCTTACGTGTTCATGTTGCCTAGTACATACCGAAAGATACGAAAACGTATGGACGAGTACATTACTGTTTTCCACGGAAGGACAAAAATATTTTAAAACGTTTGCATTTTTGCTTACCAGAGTAGCGAAACGAGATAAACCTATGTCAACATAAAAAGTTGATATTTGGGAAGAAAATAACGGGAACAGGGAAAGTTGACAAAACGAAGCTAAATATCCCCGACGCTGTATCTGGAAAACGGCTGCACCGATTTTCACCAAACATAGTTATTCTATGAGAGAACACTCTTTACCTTTCGAACAAAAAAAAAACTAAATCAAAATCCAGTCTTTTGGAAGCTACGATGCCACACTACTAATGTCTATAGAAGATTTCCGTAACTCCGTAATGACCCGGAGAACTTATCCTAGAACAATAAAACTAAGGAACTATAACAAATTTAAAGTGTACGGTGCATGTTCCAAAACTTATTCAATTAACTAGATAGACAAGAGGAGACTTCATAGGACTCGCATCACGTGTCAGAGACATTCTCCGTAAACAATATGAGAACGGAAATGAGTCGTCGGGCGCCGCGAGCGGCCGAGCCACACGCGAGCCAATCCGGAAATCAAGAAATTGGAAGCTTGAAAATGCAGGCACCACACAGCTTTTGAGCCGTACTGTTACCGAGACGATTTAATTGATTGGGTATGTGAACTGCCTTCTGACGTAGATGGGTGCGCAACCGACTTCTAAGCAGCGGAAATCGGGTTCGAGTCTCGGTGGGAACACAAGTTTTCTCACCGATAGAATTTTGTGTATTTTAAATGCATTCTGTGCCCGTTCATTGCCCGTGGTCCACCTACATAGTCCTCCTGGCTGTACCAGGGGCAATTTTTTTCTTCAGATCAGATCATTGAGGATAACTCAAAAAGTGCTGCTCTGATCTTGATCAAATTTAAATGGGACCACATGGGAAGAGCCAGCTTTCGAATAGAAAAATAATCATCAAAATTATTCATCTAAAAAAAGCTCTGAGGTAACACACACATAAAAAAAACACTATAGCGCCACTGTAAACTATTGTACCAACCATAGATCAAGTAAATCGTTCCTTGCTCTATGATACGAATTACTATGCGGCCGAAGATATGCTTACCTAGACGATACCTATTCACTTTTGACATAAAGACTCCCAAATACCGTTCGGATGCACTTCTCCAAGCCACAACTTAGCTCAGTGCAATAAAGTGCAATTCCGCATTCAATTTACATCGGCTCTCGAGCCCTCACACGTAGCGTTGAAGCGTTCAATTACCGTCGCTAGGTGTAAGCCCGGCTCTCAAGGAGCTGCAAGGCGATTGTTAACCGCCTATTGTGGCTCGAGGGCCCTACAGCTAGCTAGAGCGCAATCAACGTCTGTGAATGTTCTAATGAGTAGACGAGTATGCGAAATAGTACCTTGGCAAATAGGAGAGAACTTCTAGCGTTCCTGAACCATGATTCACTGTGTTTTTGTAAAGCTGCTCTCAATGGTCCTCCGGCAGCAATAAACGTTAAACTTGACCGCTTTTACACTCACATCTTCACACTAAGTTAGGTGACTTCTGTCGTGGGTAGAAACACACAAACACACCCAGAACCAGGAACAAATTTCCCAAAGGAGAAAACTTGTGTATGAACCGGGAATCGAACCTGAGACCCGCTACTTAGAAGGTGAACGCGCACCTAACTACCTAAGTCTAGCGTGTTTACCATTCTTGACCATATCATCACTTAGCAACAAGTCATATAGTGATCAACACTAGCCTCAAAAAGATATTAAGTACTACTATTATTCCACTTTTTTTATGTACGGTAGGCAAGCGTTTAACCACAATCTCACCTGATGGAAATTCCCCATTTTAATCCCTTTATTTCATTCCTTAATTTCTTCCCCCATCGGTTTCAAGGAACAATTAAAATGCAGTAACATACATTAAGACATCTTTAAGAAGACGTTCTGCATCAAGCCACAAGTAAAATTAGCGCGCAAGTGGTACTAAGTGCCCTATTCACCGTGTGCACTCAAAGTTTCTATATAGACCACACTTTAGTCCCGAATAAGTGCTTGCACCTGCAGATTGTAGATGCCTATTAATAAAACTTGTATAAACTGTATAGGTACTGACAATTTGCTTTGTAAACAGGGGCTTATTAAAATACCAGATCCACTCGGATCCGAGCGAGCGTCCCGTTCATTTTGTACTAGTCAGTGAACCACCGATTTCTGTGGCTAGTCTACGTTGCTTTGCGCGGCCACTCTGGCAATATAATTGACTTACGAAAACGAGTATTGGTTTCATTCTTACTGTGTGGTAGTGATTTGTACACACGATCGTACCAAAATTCGCGCCAAAATGGACAGCAAGGCTGTGTGTATGTGTGTGTGTGTGTGTGTGTATATGTGTGTGTGTGTGTCTGTGTGTTTGTGTCGGTCATATGTTACAAGATTTTGCTCAAGAACCGAAGGGGAAAAAAAAGGGTAAAAACTGGTTTTATGATTTTAATCGAGATTCTGGAATTTATTCAGAAAACACGAGTTTGCCAAAACTTGTGACATATTAGTACGCAAAAATGAAAATGTGTTTTTTTATTGAAATAATAATAATAACAAAATACATTTATCCATATTTTCAAATATTCATATGTACTTAATCAAAAGTCGCCCTAAAAAGTTTTGGCTGCTAGCTATACTTTTTTTTTTTTTTTTTGGCAGCGAATGAATGTTGTTCTAACCCGTAGCTCATTTAATTCTACGACTTTCTTCTTCAATATTTTCCATGTTAATTAAGATTATGATAATGATAAGTTCCTTTTCAAGACTTGTTTCACACCTATTTCAAAGGATTCCATGCGCTCCGTGACTACCCCTGATGCAATGACAAACTTTGCGAATATGGGGCAAAAATTACCGCATAAATCTGGTTCCATATAGTCTACAGTACTCACCCCCTCCATTCTTGTAGCAGAGGTAGGGGAAGCGCCACACATTCGCCAGGTCCACCGCAAAGCCGATGACAGAGAGTAAGAAGTCCACCTTCTTCCCCCATGTCTCGCGCTCGCCGACGGCCGGCGTCGGGCTCTTCAGTGCCATCCTACTGCTGGACCACACGAAGCCGCCACAATCTGCGCACAGATGATCTCGTAAAGATTTTTTGTATAGGTGTAGTATCGTATGTAACAATTAACCCCGTTTTATTTTGTAAAGATGTAAGTTTGGCAAATAAAGTAAGTATAGTTTTGTAATAGTTTTTTTTATTATAGGCAAGCATTCGACCGCAATCTCACCTGAAGGAAAGCGACAATGCAGTAGACGGTGGGACATACTTGTCTAGAAGATACCTGTTCACTCTTGACTTAAGAAGAGACCTAAATTATACTCATCGGGAAACCAGAACGAAAGTAGGGTTAACCCCTTATTGAATTTAGAAAATCCCGTCGACTAAATATTAAAGTAACACTGAATACTTTCACATGAATTTATTCATCTGTAACTCTGTACCAACTCAGAGGTACCAGAGACTCATTAAGAAGGTGGGTAGTTAGGAATATAAAAATGATCATAAGACGGTGAATTCAAACAAAGTGCTTACTTTTTTGTAATGGTAACCTATAAAAAAAAACCCTCTAATATTATTAACTAGCCGTGCCCTGCGGCTTTGCCCGCTATTATCAAGCTAAAAAGTAGCCTATGTGTTAATCCTAGGTATAATCTATGTACATTTCAAATTTCATACAAATCCGTTCAGCCGTTAAAGCGTGAAGAGGGAACAAACATACTTACACACTTACACACAAACTTTCGGATTTATAATATTAGTAGGATTGTGTGTGAGTGTAAGTTTGCGAAATGTTAGAAATGAAGTGACTCTGTAAAGTCCGGTTTGATTTGGATGCAATTCTGTAAGTAAATACGTTTGCCTAAAGTACATAAAAAAAAACGGCATAACTGCACGGCACAGCTAGTAACTCAACAATCAAACCACCTTCTCGTCTCTTTACTAAAAAATTATATGGAAGAACGTCGATCCTGAATAACTACTATAAGAATGTACAATTAGCTAATTATAGATCCCTTAATTTGTTTACGATAGGCAAGTTGGTTTTTGTTGGCATGCAGCTGGTCCTCTGAATATTATGGGACTATCTGTATCTAGAAGAGGGTACAATATACGTAACTACGTTAAATACACTCGCGCCTAATAAAAACGTATAAGAATAACATTAATAAAAGATAAGCTTAAAACAACAAAAGGAGGATACCCCTTAAGTCTGACTCCCTGACACGTGATCCCCGGGTGGTGCTAATCAGGTGACATTTGAGAGGTGGTAGAGCATTTTGTGAGTTGCTCGCCTGGCTTGCTACCAAAGTAGCTTACCACCATCAAGTTGAAAGTCTGCCGCCAAGCCAAATACGGTGTTGCGGCAGTTATCCTTGAGAGACTGCGTATTCCAGGTCTAGTGAGTTTACCAGCCTCGATCACATCGTCACTTACCATCAGGTGAGATAGTGGTCAAACACTAGCCTGTCACAAATAAAAATAAAAATAAACAATCAATACCAAATTGTTCAATCTATACCAAGAAAAGCCTATAACTATGTACCTACCTACAATATCAGATCTTCCTCTAAATGTAAAGCCGATAGAGCGGACCATGTACTGCACTTGACCTACGTCCAATAAATAATTAACCGGGAAACAATCCGGCCTCTCGACGTAGACTCCATTACGCGCATGTAATGAAGTGACAAATGTTATAGCGCGAATGATGGAGGGCCCGTTCGAGTGGCCTGCTGACCGCTAGCTCTTGAGCTAGGGCTGCCTGTTTACGGTTTGTTTATTTCGTAAAATAATCACAAATAGGTAACGTTTTTTAACTAAACGCCTTATGACTTTAACTCCGAATATATTTGCGAATATATTTCTCATAATACGCTGAATATATTACGCAAACACCAACCAAATTAGCATTCACTACAAGTTTCAAACGTATTGTATTTAAACACTTTTATAAATTTGGAAAGAAATTTGGAATTAAGTGATATGTAAGTAGTAACCATTTAATAATTATTATATTAATATTTAAAAAGCTTAATTTCGTCCATAATTTATGTTAAACTGTTAGCGATCGCCTTGCCCCGCCTCGCTGCCTTGAAACGGTAATCAATGTAATACTGTATGAATACAGTTTTACAACGAGTCAACGCTTATCTAAACTATCAAAACAGAATGTTTGACAAGATTTTCAGTATTCAGTCTTGATATTTCAGGTTCAACTAAATCAATGTTAACTAACTCTACTATATCTAAGTTCGTAATTTTTCCCAGGCGAAAGAAACAATGGAATTATTATTTTCCCAATTGTCTATAAAAGCTGACATTTAAAAACAATATAACAGGGTGCTTCTTAGAAGCTTCGTTAATTATTACCAGAGCAGGAAACGAACTATCAATAGCTTCCTACTCTGGTAACAGAAAGCATACTTATATCAGAGAAGGCATTTGCGTTAATAATACAACGTGTACTTAAATTGTTATGTCTTTTACTTGATTATAAGCAAATGCCAACCCTATACTTATCACATAATCACGTAAAACTGATAAATCGCAATGTGCAAACCATGTTATCAGTTCAACCGTATAGCCTGGCGACGGCCGAGGTTCAGTGGCAGTCACGTTCACCACTCAGAATTAGGCGACAACGTCCCATCTTTAATCCTAATAATATTTATACATCGGGATTTAAATCAAACGAACAAATCAATTTACAGGCCCACATTTTTAAACCTTAGGATTAAACAAATATAAAAAAATCAAGCATTAGTTCACACGCGGTAGAAGTAAAAGTTATAAGAGAGACAACTATTTATAGGTGTCTCTTTTTCATTCCATAAAATCCAATTCACACCGTCCTAAAAGAAGTATTCACTTCAAAAATCAGAGGGTATCGCTTATAATCAATAAGTTTTAATGTGCTAACCCTGTTTCAACTCAACCGTTCGGCTGGGCGGGCGGGCGCGAACGGTCGAAGTTGAGTGGCTGTCACGTTTCACGCTCAGGCTTGGGCGAAAAAGCCCTGTCATTGCATATCTAGACCAATGCCACTAGTGAACAAATTGGATTTGCGAACGAGCCGCGATGTGAAGTTAACGATCATTCGAACGCGTAAGAGGTGTCTGATCAAGTCTGATGTTGTCTGTGCATGTTTTTTACTAACTATAAATAATCGGATATCTTGGAGTTATATGTTTCCGTAGAGACTGCGCCCTTTGATAGTAGGTAGAGAAATGCACGGTGGTGAAAGGCAACGCTCCATTGTAGAAGGGAATGTCCGATGTCTCGCCGTTATCTCATGTTTAGATCTAAAGAGCCAGATATAATTATGATAATGGGACAAAGACTAAAAATGGGAGCACCATTTGTAACGTCACCCAATTATCCCCCTTTTGCACATTAAGATGCATGTTGGATAACTTATACTATGGCGATTATGCAAGGCTACGCGTGTCATTTTTGTTTTTCTACAAACTTTACAAAAAAGGAGGAGGTAAAGTACTCAAGTCGACCGTATTTTTTTTAATACGTGTGCTACCTCATAACTTTGTTCCACGTGAACCGATTTTGAATTTTTTTTTTTTTTGTTTGAAAGATCTTGCTTTCCAATTGGTCCCATTTAAATTTGATCAAGATCTGATAAAGATAAAGATAATTTATTTGTAAAACATGCGTTTGCATGTAAGTGGAATGCAGGTTGTTGTAACAATTTAGTTGGTGTCGATACATGTTTTCCCCAAGAGTATGGTGTTGGCCATAATGACCGAATACAAAAATGAAACATATTAATAATAGCACATATAATTAATTACATTTTGTTAGCAAAGAAATTAATTTATCAAAATATTATTTATCTGATCTGATCAGTAGTTCTTGAAATATCTTCAATAATGCGTGTTAAGTACATCTAATCTGATCAAAGTTCTGAAGATAAAGCGGTGAAGTCGGTTTTTTCGAAGCTTTGCTTGCGTTTAATTATTTTGTATGGTTTTATTCAAGTTTCGTGAAAATGCCCTTGAACAAAATTAGCCAAACTACAAATGTCATTCTTCTAGTAAATTTACGTTTATGAAATAACTTTCACAGTTTTCTGATATAAAATGACGAAACAAAATGGTTTGAAAAATAAAAATTGATGTGATTTGCTTATGATTTGATATTGTTTTCCATTTCAACCGACTTCAAAAAAAGAGGTTCTCAATTCGACAGTATGTTTTTTTTAATGTATGTTACGCGATATCTCCGCTATTACGAATTTATTTCGATGATTTTTACCGACTTCCCAATAAAGGAGGAGGTACTCAAGTCGACTGTATTTTTTTATTTATTTATTTTATTTTTATGTGTGTTACCTCATTACTGTTCTCCACGTGAGCCGATTTCAAAAATTTTTTTAGTTTTAAAGATGTTACTTTTTAATTGGTCCCATTTAAATTTGATCAAGATCTGATCAGTAGTTCATGAAATATCGTCAATAATGCCTATTTTGTGGACTACTTTGACGAAAAGTTACCTCATAACTTCTTTCGTTTAGAGCCGATTTTGATGATTATTTTTTTATTTGATAACTGGTGCTTTTCGTGTGGTTCCATTGAAATATTGAAATTTGATCAAAATCTGATCTCCAGTTTTAGAGTTGTAGTCAATAATGCGTGTTTAATACATTAAATCTGATCAAGGTTCAGAAGATACAGTGGTGAAGTCGGTTTTTTACCGACTTCCCAAAAAAGGAGGAGGTACTCAAGTCGACTGATTTTTTTTTTATGTGTTACCTCATTACTTCTGTCCATGTGAGCCGATTCCGAAAATTATTTTGTAGTTTGAAAGATGTTGCTTTCTAATTGGTCCCATTTAAATTTGATCAAGATCTGATAAGTAGTTCTTGAAATATCGTCAATAATGTCTATTTTGTGACGAATAATGCGTACTTTGACGATGTTCTCGTTTACCCGACTTCAAAAGTTACTTCATAACTTCTTTTGTTGACAGTCGATTTTGATGATTCTTTTTTTATTTGAAAGCTGGTGCTTTTCATGTGGTCCCATTGAAATTTGATCAAGTTCAAATTTCTAGTTTTTGAGTTATAGCGTGTGTAATAATGCGTGTTTAATACATTAAATCTGATCAAGGTTCCGAAGATAAAGCGGTGAAATCGTTTTTTTTAAGCTTTGCTTGTGTTTAATTATTCAAGCTTTGCTTGCGTTTAATTATTTTTTGTTTGGTAGAGTATACTTTAGAGGTGGTCCCATAAAAAAAATATCGAAAACCGAAATGTAGGCTAAGAAGTCGGCTTTTTTACCGACGTCACAAAATGGAGGAGGTACTCAAGTCGAATGTATTTTTTTTAATTTATTTTTTTATGTGTTTCACCTCATAACTTCGTTGCACGTGAAACGATTTTGAATATATTTTTTTGTTTGATATATGTTGCTTTCCAATTGGTCCCATTTCAATTTGATCAAGATAGAAGAAGTAGTTTTTGAGCTATCCCCAATAATTCGTATTTTGTGGACTAGATTGACGATGTTCTCGTTTTTAACCGACTTCAAAAGTTACCTCATAACTTCTTTCTTTGTACGGCGATTTTGATGTTTTTTTTTATTTGAAAGCTGGTGGTTTCCATGTGGTCCTATTTAAATTTGGTCAAGATCTGATCACTAGTTATTGAGTAATTGTCAATAATGCGTGCTTAATACGTTGAATCTGATCAAGGGTCCGAAGATAAAGCGGTAAAGTCGGTTTTTTAGTTTTACTTGCATTTCAATTATTATTTTTAAGTGTTATGAATATTCTTAAAAGAAGAATCATTTTTCATATCATATACTTAGATATCGAGGAATGTTTTAATTTATAAAGTTTTGTTATTAATGCCGAGTAAAACGGTTACAAAATCAAACATTTTAGAAGACTTTAACTAAAAGGAATAATTCATTGGTTGAAGAAAGCTCTTAACACGAAAATCCGATAATTTACGCTCACTTCACACACACAGAAATCGAAACATTTGCGGTTCACTCCTTATTCTCAACCGACTTCAAAAAAGGAGGTTCAAAATTCGACTGTAATTTTTTTTTGTATGTATGTTACGCGATGTCTTCGCCAATTATGAATCTATTTTGATGTTTTTTTCTTCAGAGGTGGTCCCATATAAAATTTATCGAAATCGGTCTAGCCAAAACCGAAATATAAGCAATGAAGTCGGTTTTTTTAAGCTTTGCTTGCGTTTCAATTATTGCTTATAGATATCACTGGTTTTATTAACATATCCTAAACATAAATGTAAAAAAAGCATTTTTTTTCAAGGAGATGAATTATCCCGGAAAGAGCGCGAGCGAAACCGGGTCAGGTCGCTAGTAAAATTAAATAACAACAAAATTGCACCTAAAATGGGTTTTCTCGGAGCTTATGTGAAACATTTTATCATTATCAAAAACTTAAATAGTAAAAGCGTACTCACGTGCGGCTCGGCGGGCGCAGCACTCGCGCCATGTCCGCGCTGCGCGGAGCCCCGGGTGAAGTGGCAGCGGCGGCGGCGCGACCCGCGCCGGGATGCTGCTTGCTGGGCGGACCGAATGAGGAACACGCCCATTTTAGCTACAGACTGCTGATGGGGCTGCCAGGCTTCTGTGATCTAGGCACGAGGGCTGAAAGTAATTATTAACATCTATTTAAGTAGAGATCGTCTATTCTAAAACTGAACGGTGAAATTGGTCCAAAGTCAATTGAGTGTCAAATATATGAAAAACTTGTATGTTATCTACTACCAACTCTATTTAGATTTAAGTTTATATAACATTATAAATCTTTTGATTCTATTATATAGATACTACATATGTACTGACCTATATTATACAGTAAGTAACTAAAGCGTCGCTACTAAGTACATACCTACTATAGTTTTAAGCAGCTCTGGTGCCTTCTATTATAAACCGACTTCAAAAAAGGAGGTTCTCAATTAGACTGTATGTTTTTTTTGTATGATTTTACGCGATCATTCCGCCAAATATGAATCGATTAAAAATAGCCGTCATAGGATACCATTTGGCAATTTTTATACTTGTAGGTGATTAATGGCGGCTCTACTACTGGGTAGGTAGAGGGGTAAACAAGACACGAGCATCAAAAAGCTGCCAAAAAACATATAAGAACGGAGGTGTACGCCTCCATCCTTGTCCTTTTGTTGCAGTACTTTGGCTTGACTTTGCTATAAAGGCTCCAGCTGCGCAGGATAAGAAGACAATAGACCTTTAGTCTATTATGAATAAAGCATATTATATTCACTCGTAGATACGCTAAATTGTCTTTCTGCTGCCAAAGTAACCTGCTTCCATGGCGTCCAACTATATATTCTGATAGAGAACCATAGGAAAGTACCAAATTATAAATATATCTATAATACTATGTTCGTATTATAATTACTTAGGAATAATACCAATGCTGCGTTACTAATTATCGTTAAATCTTAGGTCATTGTTAAAGTATAATAAAGTCAAAGTTTAAATCAGTATTCAATTATTATTAGCGATTAATTCAATTAAACTCGATGCAGGGGTAATTAGCGGTGGGCGGGGCCAAGTACCGCCCATCACGGCTGGGCGGGGCGAGACCACGCCTACCTATCGAGCCACCACAGCCGACTGATCCTGTAATAAAATTGTTAGCCTGCTGAAAAGTAGGTCGAACGACTGTGAAGAAATCCTATTAGCCCGAGCTGGGCTTTATTTCCTTGAACATGCCAATATACAAAATATAAAAAACGCGACTGTGAAAGGGACTGTGTAAAGGGGAGCCTACTTATTTTATTTTACTTATTTTATTTTAATTTTACGTGAATATAAGACCAGTTAGCTTAGTTGGGTGATCATTCGCCTTCTAATCGGGTTTAATTCCCAGTGGGTACACAAGTTTTCTCCCCAAGGAAATTTATGTTTCTGGTTCTGATTGCGATTGTGATATGAATGTTTCTGTTTCATATTGACCCAAATAGGCACCTATATCTATGTATATGTACATACATATACATAAGTGCGATTCTAGATCCAATACCAAGTCCGATCGTGTATGGAGTACTGCGGCCACCTTTGCGATGGATCCGCTAAGTATCAGCTAGAGGCTCTTGAATCTATTGACCGTCGCGTCATACGAAAAGACTCATTGGCGATAGTTAGCTAGTTGAGTCCAATTTGCAGTCTTGGTCACCGACGTAAGGTAGCAAGCCTATCGGTATTCTATCGCATAGATTTTAAAGAGTGTGCTCACGAGTTACATGATTTTATTCCTCCATGCAACCCTTTTTACTATCAAACAACAAGACCAACTGTCAAATGTCATCCATTTATGGTTGACATACCTCCAATTCGCTCGTAGCATTTCGCTTCTATATTTATCCGTACAGCGATGGAGTGGTACTCATTGCCTGCGTCTTTGTTCCCCGAACGGTACAATCTAGGTGTCTTCAAGTCTAGAGTGAATAGGTACCTTCTACTACCTTCGTGAGATAGTGGTCAAGTGCCTGCCTATCCATCATAAAAAAGATTAAGTATATAATAATGATGTATTCAATATATACTTAACTAGCTGCAACCCGCAGCTTCGCTCGTGTTTAAATGTAACATACAAGCTGGCGCCCGGCGTCCGGCGGCGTCGTCGCACTGGTAAAAAAACATAAAAATCATACACTTAAGCGCTTACGAGTATACACCCACACAAAATTCAATGACTTATGTCGTGGGGCCGTAAAAACCAATATCACACACACAACGTACACATCACACCCAGAACCAGAAAACTTCCCGAGGAGAAAAAACTTGTGTTCCCATCGGGAATCGAACCCGCTGCTTTAAAGGCGGACACGCACCCAACCACGCTAGCGGGCAGTTCAAAGTTTGTAAATTAATGTGGTACCGCATTTATATTACAGTGGTAACTCTTTTCCAGAATTTGTCTTAACCTGAGTACCTATCACCATTGCCAGATATTCAACCACTATTGCAGTAGTTCTCCAAGGTAAATGTGTTTTTGGTTCTGGTTGTGCTTATGTATGTGATGTGAATGTTTCCCGCACCCACGAAACAAGTCATCGAACTTAGTGTGAGGCTGTGAGTGTAAATGCGTAAATTTGTTTTTCAATTTTATTTTAAGGACATGTTTATGTTATGTACGTATAAATCTAATAATATTTATGTTGATTATTAAAATTTATAATGCTTGTTTATTTGACTGTGTGTACTTGACATCATATTTTATTATTATTGTCATTTTTAGCTGACATTAATTAATTATATTATGATTGGTATTTCTTTTTTAAATTTTAATTCTGTGCATATTTGACATATTTTATTTATTTTTTTTGATTTTTATTGAGAATAATTAATATTAGGTATCTGAATTTATATGTATGATTAATGAAATAACAATCCTTTAATTATTGTAATTGATGTAAGCATGTACCGTTTCAATTAAAGTAAATAAATAAATAAATAAATGTTTGACGACCCAGTTGGCGCAGTGGACAGGTGTCTGCCCTCTGCGCCGTGGGTCCCGGGTTCGATTCCCGGCAGGAGCACAAATTCCTTCCCAAGGGATATTTGTGCTTCTGGTTCTGGGTGTAATGTGTGTGTGATGTGAATGTTTCCGGCACCCACGATACAAGTCTTTGAACTTAGTGTGGGGCTGTGAGTGAGAATGCGTTTGTTTGTTTGTTTTATTACTGTATTTCTGAAAGGGAAATACTTTCACTGTGTTTTCACCGGGAATTGAACCCAATACTCGCTGCTGCAAAGCGAAGCGCATTTGAATGTCTGCATTTGTTCTGCCCGTAGGCATAGTTGGGTACTATGCCTACGGGCAGTTCAAATTGACATAATAAAAAAACTTTAACTCAAAAAGTTTTTCGAGGAGCTGGATAGCCTTGACATTAACATGATGAAGATGTGAAGAAATTTTCGTAAGCATCGGCGAAATTTTAAATGATGCAAAGATGCACGAGGTTGTAATGTTAAATGACACGTCTCAAGTGCCCAAATACGACTAAACATAACTATTATTTTAATTATTTTAACTATTTAAGGTTTATCAAATTTGAGCACCCAGTTGGCGCAATGGACAGATCTTCGCCCTCTGCGCCGTGGGTCCTGGGTTCGATTCCCGGCAGCATTAACAAATTCCTTCCCAAGGGATATTTGTGCTTCTGGTTCTGGGTGTATTTGTGTGAGTGATGTGAATGTTTCCAGCACCCACGATACAAGTCTTTGAACTTAGTGTGGGATTGTGAGTGTAAATGCGTTAAAAAAACAAAATTATGTTTTTATGAATATATTCACATCACACACACAATCACAACTAGAACCAGAAACACAAATTTGCCTTGGGGAGAGAACTTGTGTTCCCGCCGGGAATCGAACCCGATACCCCTGCTTAGAATGTGAACGCTCACACAACTAAGCCAACGGGCAGTTCTTCGGACTTACTTGAACAATCAATTTGTTTAGCAATTATTTTGTTTATCTATCTAATCTTTAAACGAGCAAATCTTGTGTATATACGAGTATATCCAACGATTTTCATGAAATTTTGTATGCAGGGGGTTTCGGGGGCGATAAATCGATCTAACTAGGTTTCATTTTAGAAAACGTCGTTTTATCCGGTTTTCAACCGAGCAAAAATCGGTCATCCGGGTACTATTAATAATTGGTTATACACACTATGAACTAAGATATATACCTACTTCATAATTTATTATGTCTCAATATAAAATTAATTACGAATATAAAAGTCAAAGATAAATATTTTAAATCATATTATTATGTACTTAAATATGACAATAAATATTTAGATAACAATTGAATTAATGGTGTCTACTTGATTGTATTGGCGATAGGTACATCTCATTATTTATATACCTAATTGATATATTATTATATTAATAACAGTTGGTACATATTGAAATTACATTATTAATTACAATTATAAACACATTTATCTGCAAGCCATAATGTCAGAATTAAATCCGCGAAGGTATCCTGTGTTTTTTTTCTTTTAATTTTGGCTTCGCAATCTTGTGAATTTGGCCAGTGTCAGGTTATAATATATTTCAAGTGTATTTCATATAAATAGTCCTAGTCACAAGTCACAGTCAAGGTCCTGTCATAGCCAAGTAATGTCCTAGTAAAATGGTAAAAACTTTACTAGAACTTCTATTGGAGTTTTGGAGCGAAGGCGAAAATCACGTTTTTCAACTTTGTATGATTTGCCTACACTTATGCACGTTTACCAAGTATTGACTGTTAATAATCCACCATTATTACACATTTACACTCGAAGTATCACAGGTTTTGGAAAATTATACAAAATCTATAACGCCATTTTTTCACTTGTCCGCGCGTTCGCGTCTGGTTGCCGTGTCATTGATAATTGTGAATGACATGGCGATCGTGCCTAGCCAGACCTTCTGTTTGCAAGCACCCTTAACCTAAGACAGCATTGCGACCATTAACACTCAATGAATCGCAATTTTCGGAAAATAATACAAAATAGACAAAAACGCGACTCCATTTTTCAAATTCGAGGTTCGAGGCCAAACAAAAACTGGCAACATTTTTTCCTATAAACTTGCAACTCCATTTCTGGCCTGTTTCTGGATTGGTTGAAATGTATTATTTATCTTTTCATATTGAGCCAATCACTGAGCTCCAAGCACGCAGTCGAAAAATGTCGTCGCAAGTGTAGATAATTTGCTGTCATTTTATTTTTGCAAATCAATCGCATTTGCTTTTACATTCGTCCCCATTATCCGTGTGTATTTTTTTCTTTCTGTATAATCAACAGGTATGGTTCTAAGCAAATAGCCGAAACTTTCCCATTCGTGTAGTGTGACAGATGATCCTTGATCAGTTTTTTGTATTTGTAAATAAAAACAAAAATTTGTTACCCAAAACTGATTTTAACTTTAGTTCAATTACCACGTAAGTATTTAGTTATTTCCAACCAATCAGTTATATAACATATCTCTGTTATATCACAATTTGTGTTCTAGTTTTTTGTCACGAATGAAAGTTTCAGCAAGTGTACGTAGTTTTGCCGTCGGATAAGCTTTCTTTGGGATGATTTGAATGTTTTTGTGCAGCATGGGGGACGAGGTCGACCCTTGCGAGTGCGTGTGGAACCATGAACTGGCTATGCGGCGCCTCATTTCGCTGGTAAGCCGAAAATTTGCTAGTACGACCTTGGTCTGCTAAGATGTGGGAGTTTCCCTTCCACATCCACGTACACAGTACTAGAGACAAAGTAGTAGTAGCCTACTGTATCCTAAAACATACCTAATAGCTGTTCATCATATCTTACAATTCATGTGTAAACAGCTGATAAGAATTGGTTTAATACTCCCAATAGGCCAAGCTATGATGTTTATTATTACTGATAAAACATAAACGCTTTCACATTCACAGCCCCACATTGAGTTCGATGACTTGTGTTTTGGATGCCGGAGACAATCAGATCTCATACCCAGTAATGCAAATTTCACTTGGGGAGACAACTTGTGCTTTCTATGGGAATTGAGCCTTAATAACCCATATTATCCTATGGGCAGTTCAATTTTAAAAGCAAATAGTTAAAATGAGACTACAATGTTACATTTTTTAATCAAGACAGGCAAATATTTGACTACTAGTATCACCTAATATTAAGCAATGATGTGGTCAATGATGGAGCATGTTTGCCTAGAGATGCCTGTTACATAAACTATCTTGATTTCTTTCTTTGTGTGTGTAAGCAATATTCATCTTACACAATGTTCTTTTTTGTAAATATTTTGTCTTGGTTTATTAAGGTTTAAAGTGATAGTTTTAAAGTATTTTTATTGCTCATTGGCTTAGTTGGTTGGCGTTCACCTTCTAAGCAGGAGTATCGGGTTCGATTCCCGGTGGGCACACAAGTTTTCTCCACAAGGAAAATGTGTGTTTCTGGATTTGGTTGTGATTGTGTATGTGATGTGGATGTTTCCTTTTTTTTACGCTAAATAGGCAAGTATTTGCCTTCCATCTCATCTGATGGAAAGTGACGATGCGGCCGAAGATGGAACATGCTTAGTTTTGCAAAGTTTTTGTGTGTGTATGAATGTTTAGTACCACATATCTCCCTAACTACTTAACCGGTTTTAATCAAATTTGGAATGTAGGTAGCTTATACCCTGGATTAGGACATAGGCTACTTTAATCATCATCATCATAAGTGGGCAAAGCTACAGGGCTCAACAATTTTTTTTTTTTTTAACTGTTTGGCAAACATTTGACCACTATCTCACCTGATGTTAAGTGATGATGCGGTCGACGATGGAGCAGGCTTGCCTAGAAAATACCTATTCACTCTCGACTTGAAGACTCCAAGATTGTACTTATCTGGGAACACAGACTCTGGCAAGGAGTCCCACTCCTTTGCAGTGCGCATCATGAAAGTGGAAGCAAAACGCTTCATGCGCATTTGAGGAATATCCACCATGTATCGGTGTTGCAATGCAGTCTGTCTGGTGGTTCTATAATGGAATGGGGATGGAGGAACTAGATCGTATAATTCCATAGCACACTCTCCGAAATGTATCCGATAAAATACCGAGAGGCTCGCAATCCTGCGTCATCCTGCCATCAACTAGTAAATATATACAGTAAAGTTCTTGAAAATATAGGTCAATCTACAGTGCTGCATTCAGAATTAGCAATTTAAATCAATAGCAACTCTTGTGTGCTCAGCTTGTTCTTGTTTCAAGAGGAAAATACGTAACTAAAATGTTCTAAAAACTACAACAAGATAAAACACTTACATTCACAACACCACACTAAGTTGGCCGAATTCTGTTGTGAGTGTGGGAAATATTCTCATCACACATATGATCACATCTAGAACATATTCCTTGGGATGAAAACTTGTGTTCCCACCGGGAATTGAAACCCAATTTCCGCTGCCTAGTATCTTGACACACAACCAAGTATGCCATATTTTTTTTATATTTCTGATAGGGTATTGTTTGACCATTATCTCTCCTGTTGGTTAGTAATGATGCAGTTGTGTGCTATACACACTAAGCCTATAGAATGTTTACGGTCTAGCTCTCTGTACTCATGCTGAATCACGATCTTGTGGTTGGTGACAGAATCTTCTTCTTTCTTATATATAAAAATGAATTGCTGTTCGTTAGTCTCGCTAAAATTCGAGAATGGCTGGACCGATTTGGCTAATTTTGATCTTGAAATATTTGTGGAAGTTCAGGGAAGGTTTAAAAGGTGAGAAAATAAAAAGAAATTGCAATAAAATTAGTAAAAAGTAGTATTTTATTTTCTCATACAAACTGTTCGTACCTGTCAAACAGGAGATGTTTCTGAATATTTGATCACAGACAATTGGCAGTATGAAGTTCGCCGGGTCAACTAGTATATAAATAATTTTCTCATTGAGGATGGTACAGGAAGCACCATGGATTTCTAGACGACGCAATGGTGCCTTCACCAATAGTTCATGCCTGTCATACGATACCGAGACTTGCAACCTTGTCGGGAATTTCTTTTACTGAATAAACAAAAACAAAGTTTGAAAAATTTTAGTAAATAAACTTTGCATTTTTATCTTTTTCTACTAAATCGAATCAATGTGGCCGATGTAGGAACATGCTTGCCTAGAAGGTACCTATTCACTCTAGACTTGAAGATACCCAGATTGTACCGTTGAGGGAACAAAGACGTAGGCAATAACTACCACTCCTTCGCTGTACAGATGATAAATGTATAAGCAAAACGCTTCAACCGGACTGGAGGTATGTAAACCATAAATAGGTGACATACCACAAAGCACAAAGTTGAGATTCAACGATAAGGTAACGCCAAGTAGCTCAAGCTTTTTAGCTACCGGTAGTGTAATATATATATAATCTTGAAAGGTTGAAGACAAATAAGAAGGTCTCCATTTGACGGAGAAGAGACACACCTGGGTTTTTGGATGCATTGAATCGAACCAAATTGGTATCACCCCTGGGACACGGCTATCAATCATCAAATAGCCACTCTTTGTGACTGGACTTGTATTGACCTATCCAGCTCGTTCATTGGATATATATCTTTCGAAAATAGTGCTATCGTCTACGTACCCAAAGTGTAAGTAATGTAATTACCGCAGGTCCAGAAATATAACATAAAGGTCTTAAAAATAATGATCAAAATGCTGGCACTTATTTGGCTCAACGTATTAGCATTGCAATTCAGAGAGGCAATGCCGCCAGCATGATAGGAACGCTACCTACTGGTAGTGGGCTTGAGCACTTGAGTTACCTATAAGCTCGATGTCTTGTAGGTAACTTATATAGGCAATTGTTCCGTACATAGTCCTGAGTACAGTGTAAGGTCCTTAATATTGTATGTGGAGCTAAAATGAAACCATTGGAAAAAAACCAACAAAATTATTACACGCCAGTTTGTTATCGTTGTTATTGCAATTATTTTGAGTCATAGTTATTTCATACTCTATAGGTACATAGTTATCGCACTGTGCGCCTTCGCCGTTAGTTTGATAATTGGCTTACAATTTGTGGATTTTTTTCGCACATTTTGTATAGATACGGGAATTTCTATAAAGCTTTGGATTCCTATAATGTTTTTAAAAAAAAAAAATGTTTTATAGTGCCTATTTACACAAGGTTATCCATTAAGTTATTAAGTACCTTGTTGCTTTTAATATTACTTTTGACCAAGTTGGCGCAGTGGACAGGTGCCCGCTCTCTGCGCCGTGGGTCCCGGGTTCGATTCCCGGCAGGAGCACAAATTCCTTCCCAAGGGATATTTGTGCTTTTGGTTCTGGGTGTAATGTGTGTGTGATGTGAATGTTTCTGGCACCCGCGGTACAAGTCTTTGTACTTAGTGTGGGTCTGTGAGTGTGAAAGCGTTTGTTGTTTGTTTTATTTAGCACTAGCCGTGCCCCGTGGCTTCGCCCGCGTTTATTAAGTTAAAAAGTAACCTATGTGTTAATCCTAGGTATAAGCTATGTGCTAGTATATGAAAGGGATGCTTAGATGGTTTGGACATGTAGAAGGATGGACGATAGTAGATTGCCGAAGCAAATTTATAAGGCTAGTGTAAATGGCCAAGTTGGGTCGAATACGTCTTGAGAAAAGGACAGGTCAAAAGTACCTGCAACCAACGAGCATGTGTGAAAAGACTCATGAATGTAGGAGAAGCAAAAGATGTGTCGTGTCAGCATCGTAGCAGGTGGAGAGAAGTGGTCTCGCCTCTTTCCCATTGGTGCCTACCCCAATGGGAAAGAGGCGTGACTATATGTATGTATTTATAAGCTATGTACATTCCAAATTTTATCAAAATTTATTCAAACGTTAAAATTTTTATGTTAGTGTGATTTTTTCAAAAATGCGGCATTATCTATTTTTATAGCTCTTACGAGTATAATATAAATGAATGTAGTGAGTACACTGATATAACAATTGTAACCTATCTATCCTACTAATATTATAAATCCGAAAGTTTGTGTGTAAGTGTGTAAGTATGTTTGTTCCCTCTTCACGCTATAACGGCTGAACGGATTTGGATGAAATTTGGAATGTACATAGATTATACCTAGGATTAACACATAGGCTACATTTTAACTTGATAATAGCGGGCGAAGCCGCGGGACACGGCTAGTTATTCATAAGATGGATTAAATTACACTTAAACTTGTCCCTGGAGAGCAGCGGATGCGAGTCCAGGTAGGGCTGAAAACGGCCTAAGACCAAAACTTTTGATAGGCATTTATTTGTATAATAAATAAGTAACCGGATGACCGATTTTTTCTCGGCATGAAAACACGGATAAAACGACGTTTTCTAAAAATTAGACCTAGCTAGATCGTTTTATCGCCCCCGAAACCCTCTGCATACAAAATTTCATGAAAATCGTTGGAGCCGTTACCGAGATTCAGATTACACACACACATATATATATATATACAAGAATTGGTTTAAATGTGTTAGATAATAATGCTAGCTTTTATTAAACATGCATTGTGCTTTTTGAATAAACTCCCTCCTTTAATAATGTACCTCCATGGAAATGTTCTTGATTTCTACTTACCTCATTTAACAAAAAAGTGTGTAAAATATGGTTTCATTGTTAAATGCATAACAATACTCTAATGTTTCATTTAACTTTGTAACTCTTTGTTCTCAATGAATTCCAAAACCATTGATAAATCAGACAAACGTTGACAATACGTAACTGGGTAAGCTTTCTCTAGTCGCCTTTGTAATTAGGTCGGCAAATGTGACTGAAAAAGTGTAAATCTGGGTTGATATTGAATAGGCCGAGACTTTTGGATCTGAATAACATTAAAAAACATAACACACTAAGTACTACTTGTGTCGTGGGTGCCTGAAACATTTTTTACATCACACCCAGAACCATTTTTTTACCGACTTCCCAAAAAAGGAGGAGGTACTCAAGTCGATTGTATTTTTTTTTTCCTCATAACTTCTCTCCACGTGAGCCCATCTCGAAAATTTTTTTTTAGTTTGAAATATGTTGCTTTCTAATTGGTCCCATTTATATTTGATCAAGATTGTATGTGTTATTTGTTATAAGTTTCAAGTTTCCAGAAATAAAAAAAAAGACGTGTGGCACTCGGGGACTGCCGCGGTAAAGCTATTGCATAGCATTTTTTATCAACTTATGTAATTATAATTATTTATTTATTTATTTTATTTATGCAGTATTTTTTTTCCTGCCACCTAGAGGCGAGTTGCTGAACTAAAGAGACAAGCGTGATATTTCAAAAAAGTCATTAAAAGTTCTGCTATTCATCGATAGATGGCAAAACTAAAAAGTATCACCGCTGTGCCGGTCGGAGTGGGGGGTGTTAGGTTATTTTCGTTACGGAATTTCTGGGTTCAGTCTCCACGCTCAAGGCCGGCGATAGAAGCTATGCAATAGCTTAAAAAATATAAAAAAAATATGAAGCGTGTAAGTGTTAAAAAATATAAAAAAAATATGAAGCGTGTAAGTGTTAAAAAATATAAAAAAATATGAAGCGTGTAAGTGTGGCACAGCGATCGTTCGTACTACTTTAATCCTACGCAGCCTAGTTTGAATAATTTACTCTGGGGGTCTATTCCGGGCGTCACATCGACGTCGAAATCGAGCGATTTTCTTTTGTTATGAAGATCGAATGTACTGAAATTTCAACCAATCGACTGTCGTATCGACGTCGCATCAATTCGAACAATCGTATTTTGACGACCAGAATAGACCTACAGGTTACTCGTATGTGAGGAATTTGCACTCACTCAACATCGCGAGGTAACCGGTATGTCCAAGAATCAACATTCGACGGCACACATGTCTTACACCAATGCCTAACGCGATTTTTTTAAAGGGACAAAGCCTTAATCACATTATTAGCAGTAAAAACGAAATGAGCTGATGATGTAGAACTGCCCGTTGGTTTAGTTGGATGCGCGTTCGCCTAAGCAGAGGTATCGGGTTTGATTCCCTTCGGGAACACAAGTTTTCTCTTCAAGGAGAATTTGTGTTTCTTGTTCTGGTTGTGATTGTGTGAATGTTCCCGGAACCCATGACACAAGTTATTGAACTTAGTGTGGGGATGTGAGTGTAAAAGCGTTTATGTTCATTTAGAAAGGATATCGCTTGAGGCGTTAACTCGTAGTTATTGCTCTTCCCGCTGAGCTGCTCAAGCCCTGCCTCAAGCGACGAAATTATCCTTTCCATATTATCAACGTCTTATTGGGACGTGTGACGTAATCTACCGAAATAGTTTACTACTACGGCCAACGAGTCTAACATTGTAGTTACACAGTTTAGCTACACGTGTTGATAACGTCCACCAAAATCAATTAACTAAATTTACTACTTTAGTTCTGCCAAGCATGGTTAATGCTATAAAAACAATCAAACAATAATAAATATAAAACTAATGAACTGCCCGTTGGCTTAGTTTGTTGAGCGTTCGCCTTCTAAGCCGGGGTATCGGGTTCGATTCCCGGCGGGAACACAAATTTTCTGAACAAGGGAAATTTGTGTTTCTGGCTGCTTTCGGCACTTACGACACAAATCATTGAACTAAGTGTGAAAGCGTTTGTTTTATGTTCAAATGTGCTGGTGATTTTTAAAAATAAATATTATTTTCCTTTAGCTCCGCCAGGGTCAGTCGTATTGTACGGACGGTGAATGCCTCGACGAGATCTCGGGGCTTCCTCGGCCGGAGTCAGCCGGAAACAACTTTCTGACTGTGTTCCTCGTGATGGCACTCGCAGTGGCCATGTACGTGATGCGCCCGCGTCGCAACCAGATCCAAGACTCCAAACCGAGGCCCGCTAACTTCCAGGTGAGTTCATTTTTTTTTTATGCAGAATAGGCAAGCATGTGACCACTATCTCACCTAATGGAAAGTGATTATGCGGCCGAAGATGTTCTATAGCCTAGCGATTTTAGCTTTTATGTCTGTCGAATGACGATGCGACGCTAACGCGTTTGAATCTTACCATGGGGCATCGGAATTATTTTTCTACATCGCTATGTAACTGTTTCCGGCGCCTACGATACAAACATAAACTCTTTCACACTCACAGCCCCACACTACGTTCGATGATTTGTGTAGTGGATGCCGCAAAACATTCACATCACACACACAATCACAACCAGAACCAATTGCTTGGAATCATGTGTTTGGCATAGACAAACTATTACTTTGTCTTGATACGTTGTATGGTTTTAGGAAATAAAAAACTATCAATGCGTTTTAAATGTTATTGCTATAATTAAATATTAGTAAGAACTAAATGTCAAGGACGTCTAGATACAAATCATACCAAAATAGTTTTAGATACGCATTTAATCTAGCTGAGATGTTCGGATGATAAACGTAGAAGCGAAACGCTTTGAGCGAACTGGAGGTATGTCGACCATAAATTGATGACGTTTGATAGTTTGTCTTGTTGTTAGATGGTAAGAAGGGCATAGGCGAATTAACACATGTAATTCCTGTGCAGTACTCACTAACCTAACGTCGGTGACCAAGACTTAGCATCCTGGACTCGATTAGCTTACTGTTGCCAATGAGTCTTTTGGCTCGCCGGTCAATAGATTCAAGAGCTTCTGACTGGCGGCCATCTCATATTGACCTACTGAAACCTTTAGCTTGGATTGTAACTTCCTGACAGTTTTCCACGTGATGTATCATGTTCATGCTGAGTCGAAACCTATATAGGTACATTGGTATCACACACTGTTTATGGCACTATTTATTTATGTGGACCTTATTATTTATTTATACTGCCCGTTGGTTTAGTTAGGTGCGCGTTCGCCTTGTAAGCAGAGGTATCGGGTTCGATTCCCGGCGATTGAGTGTGTGATGTGAATATTTCAGGACAAGTCATTGAAGTGTCGGGCTGTGAGTGTGAAAGATAGGGACGCGGCCTTCGGCTACCCAAAGTAGCACATTATTATTATTAGGTAGTGTTATTAATAATTTTTCAATTTGACAACATTTTGAAAAGTGCAGCAGGTGTTTTAAACACCGACGTCTAACTTTATTGGGTAATTTCTCTCCATCCAAAAGTTGTCTGGAAGAAAGCGCTAAGACCGCCTATTGTTACATTTGTTTTGTAAGTCATTTTTTTTTGTTCTGTTTTGTCACAATCAAGGTGTTTAATAAAGAGTTATGATATGTTACATTGTTTTCTATTGTCTAAGAAAGAAAATACATTTGTTTATGACAACACCCAACGTTAAATTTTTTATACAAAATACATAACACTATAACGTAACGTAATACAATAAACAATATAACGTAACGTCAATAGTATGAAATAGACCCGATACCGACTTCACAAAAAAGGAGGCGGTACTCAAGTCGACAGTATTTTTTATGTGTGTTACCTCATAACTTCGTTCCACGTGAACCGATTTTGATTTTTTTTTTTGTTTGATGGGTGTTGCTTTCCAATTGGCCGTTTAAATTTGATCAAGATCTGACTAGTAGTTTTTGAGTTATCCTCAATAATGCGTATTCCGTGGACTACATTGACGATGTTCTCATTTTTAACCGACTTCAAAAGTTACCTCATAACTTCTTTCGTTGTGAGCCGATTTTCATGATTATATTTTTATTTAAAAGCTGGTGCTTTCCATCTGGTCCCATTTAAATTTGGTCAAGATCTGATCACTAGTTTTTGAGTGATAGTCAATAATGCGTGTGCAATACATTGAATCTGATCAAGGTTCCGAAGATTGACGAAGGTTCCGGTTTTTAAGCTTTGCCTGCGTTTAATTATTTATGTGCAAATTCTTTTCAGGTGTCAATAAAGTAAATACTACCAACATGAATACAGTATGTTCAAGTTAGCGAGTTTAGTGTCAATCAAACATTTTCATATACCTAGCAGGAAACCTTACGTTGTCTTTCGACGCGCTTATATTTAATTATATTGTGTCTAATTAGGTATTCCAATAACTGAATAACAAGATATATGTATTTTGTTTGATAGGTGTTGCTTTCCAATTGGCCGTTTAAATTTGATCAAGATCTGACTAGTAGTTTTTGAGTTATCCTCAATAATGCGTATTCCGTGGACTACATTGACGATGTTCTCATTTTAACCGACTTCAAAAGTTACCTCATAACTTCTTTCGTTGTGAGCCGATTTTCATGATTATATTTTTATTTAAAAGCTGGTGCTTTCCATCTGGTCCCATTTAAATTTGGTCAAGATCTGAACACTAGTTTTTGAGTGATAGTCAATAATGCGTGTGCAATACATTAAATCTGATCAAGGTTCCGAAGATTGACGAAGGTTCCGGTTTTTAAGCTTTGCCTGCTTTTAATTATTTATGTGCCAATTCTTATCAGGTGTCAATAAAGTAAATACTACCAACATGAATACAGTATGTTCAAGTTAGCGAGTTTAGTGTCAATCAAACATTTTCATATACCTAGCAGGAAACCTTACGTTGTCTTTCGACGCGCTTATATCTAATTATATTGTGTATAATTAGGTATTCCAATTACGGAATAACAAGATATAAGTAAAAAGTGTTATTTATCTAGGTTCGCTCGTATCTTGTTTTTTATTAAATGGCGCGGTGTGTCTTAAGAGGAAAAAAGTCATCAACAAATGATGTAAATAAATAATATTATTCACATAATATTGTTCTAAATGAATGCCTATTTAATAGGTAGATGACATCAGAAGCTGCGATATTGTAGCAATACTGAATATGAACGTTAATGGTATATTACCTTGCACATAGTCTACTAGTTTTAGTAAATGGATAAGATATTAGTACAGATGACTGTCATCTTTTCGCGGATTTACCGCTGGAATATATCGATGAAATTAAATCGGTACATTGAATCATGAAAAAGGAAAAGCTATTTTTTACCTTGATTAACACGGGCTGAGGCAAAGTTATTAATAGTTATTATAGAATCCGTTTACAGCTAGTGAAAAAGCCCTAATAAACTAGTTTTTTTTTATTTAGTTCCGCACGTTTTTCGCGCATTAAGCCACAAGTCATTAATATTTTTCAAGTATAATTAAGTGATCCATAAATAGTTCTATTCACAACTCGCAGTCGAAGTCAAGTAAGTCATGGTCCCTAGTAAAGTGGTACTTTACTAGAACTTCTATTGGTGTTTTGGAGTGTAAAACGAAAATCACATTTTTGAACTTCACGCACTCATGCACGTTCACGAACTATTACCTGGATGACGGAGCTTTGGTCGGATAAAACGACGTTTTCTAAAAATGAAACCAAGCTAGATCGATTTAACGCCCTCGAAACCCCCTGCATACAAAATTTAATGAAAATCATTGGAGCCGTTTTCGAGATTCAGATTATATATATCTAAATACATGTATACAAGAATTGCTCGTTTTAAGGTATTAGATTATAATTATCCACTATTATACATTAACACTGGAATCATTACAAGTTTTGGGAAATAATAGAAAATCGACAGCGTTATTTTTTTTCACTTTTGCGAAAAATCTCTTCTAATATTGAACATATTTCACATAATGTATGCAGCCTACCTGCATCATTCCATCAGCAAACATAACAAACAGCGAATTCCGAAACCTTGCCTCAGTCTTTAGAACTAGAAACTATATAAGGAAGGGGAATCAAATTTCGCATTTGTTAATACTGGTACCCACTCGATACTCATTCGTATATCGGTCGGTCATTGTCGGCGACGATGATATTCGACCTACAGCGGATGTATCTCGAACCAATTGTAGATTAACCAACGGCCATTATAATATAGACATTGCATATGTTTATTGGTATTTCTCGTAAACTTAAAACGTAAGTATGTTTGTTTTCCCTTCACGCTGTAATGGCTTAACGGAATGAATGACATTTGGAATAGATAGATAGATAATTAATACTTTATTGATCCACTTTATAAGATGAGAACAAAGGTAACAAACAAGCTTATACATAAAGTATCACAACAGGCGGCCTTATCACTAATAGCGATCTCTCCCAGGCGTGGAATGTACGTAGCATATATCTAGGAATAACACATGGATTACTTTTTAATTTGGTAAACGACACGTGAAGGGTCGGCTAGTTCGTTATAAGGGCAGTGACTGCGCAGGTTGCAGCATGCTTGTCTGGATTATTAATTTATCTCCAGAATAAATAATGAATAACACAGTTAGGTACATTTGTTTCTATTAGTTATACTACATTTATACATCTTGCATGTGGGTCTCAAACTAGGCATAGCGGGTATCTTGAAGATGCTTATTCACTTTATACATAAGGGCTCCCACACTGACCGGGGAACAAAGACGCGGGTGGTGAGTTCCTCCGCGTTTATTTATCCTCTTGTTGTACGGCATAATATGCAAATATTTGTTATTTACTGGTGAGGGAAGCGTAAGACCGCATTCAAATTATACTGTGACATATACAAGTACTACAATAGGTCTTTCATGAGGCAGATGTTGCCTTCGTGGATCTTAATCCATAATTTCAAATTCAAATCCAAACATAATTATAGCTCAATTGCAGTTCCAACTAGACATTATTCCGTTTAGCACATATTTTGCGAATCAAACTACAACAAGATAATTAAACGAAGCAAAGCTTAAAAAACCGAGTTCACCGCTTTATCATCGGATCCTTGATCCACCAGCTTTCAAATAAAAGAATCATCAAAATCGGCTCACAACGAAAGAAGTTGTGAGGTAACTTTTGAAGTCGGGTAAACCAGAACATCGTCAAAATACGCATTATTCGTCACAAAATAGACATTGACGATATTTCAAGAACTACTGATCAGATCTTGATCAAATTTAAATGGGACCAATTAGAAAGCAACATCTTTCATTATGTTTACGGCCCCACGATATAAGTCATAGTTCTTTTAGTGTGGGTCTGTGAGTGTGAAAGCGTTTGTGTATGCTTTTGTTTACCCAGGCGAAGCCGGGCGGGTCAGCTAGTGTAAGATAATAGAAAAACCGCAATTAAAGTTAAATAAGATGTAACAAGTTACACTTCGTAAGTTTATAATGGCTTATTTGTACTCAGGACCGCGACGGAGCGCCCCCAACGCCTCCGAGAATTTAATCCTGCCAGCACGGAGCCACATCGTCACGGGACACCCCTATTGGACTCCAACACACAATGTTGTCGGGACGAGTGACGCATCCGTCGTAAAAGTGACACGCGTGACGTTACGTGTACGCTGCAATATGTATTGTGATGGTTTCAAACACTCGAAGTTTAGTCGCGCTTCACTATCATCAGCTGCTACGCTGAACTACTGTACTGCATTTTCTTTGGCAAGGAAATCTATGTATATCTTTGATAGTTGAGCATAGGAGCTATTGGAAGCGCGATCTTGTGGTTCCTTAATGGTTTTTAATGTCTTGAGTCAATGGCACATTAGGTACAATGGATCTTTGCTCCACGCTTTGTTCGTGTCAGAATTTGCAAGTTTCGGATCGTAAGTGTAACCTATTTTCAGAAGTGAAGGAGGTGACGATACGTTGTGTCTCATGTGCATTGCTATCGGGAAATATTCACTAATCAACAGTTAACAATAGTCCAACGCTAAAAAGCGTTATAAAATCAGCCTAAATCATTTAGTTCCTTAGCCATCATCAAGCCGATTGAGATGTGTCAATATTTTTAATTAAAAAATTTGTGCAGCGTAAACGCAGTTGGAGCGTTATAGATCCGTCAGACTTAAAGCGAAATTTAGGGACAAATTCAAAGTACCATCAGCAAAAACGATCACTGCAGATCAAACATTTTGCTGATGGTATTTCTGAGTTGTCTTTAATACTTCCAACAACATGTCATGCGAATAAAAGTCCGACGGATCCGATATTTGTATAGATATATAATATAGGTTCAATTTTAAACCGCTGGGTCTTGAGTAAAATGTATAGCGGAGTGAATTTGTTTTGTTGCTGGTCGGAATTCACAATAACGCCTTCAGAACGTGTATTAGTGAATGCATAATTTCGTTGAGAATCTTAGATTCTTGTATCTGTGATGTAAAAAACGTGGTGTTTATCGCGTAGTTTATCCCAAATATTTGTGTATTTGGTGCTAATCCGTGTTTTTATCCTCTGACCCCGATATAGAAACTGTAATGTAGATAACAGATACATAGTGCAATATTTTTTATCTAATGCAAAATTTGTATTTTAGATCTGATTAGACAAAACAATGTTGAATAAAATTATATAACTCGAATATTTTATTACTTAGGGGAATACTGCCTAATTGGTCTCAAACTGTCATTTCCACAATTTTGTATTTTTCACATTGACAAGATGATCTTTACGTTTTTGTCGGCAAATCGGCCAAAGAATCGGCTAATATACTATGCGATTCAATAAGCATGTCGTTTAACCAGGGTAATTTCTAAAAACCAGAAACTTCTCAGACCATGATCCTTGTTAACCTTTAGCGCATTTAGTTCTACGACTTTCTTATGAATCCTATATTTTCCATAATTATTAAGATGCTGTATTCTATACACTCTATAAGTAATAGATGTTTAAAATACACTTACCTCAAAGAACGGCATTGCATCGCCGCTCTAGTTGACAGTTGGTACCGTTGACTTAACAGAGAAGATGAATAATATATTTTAAAATTTATAGAATACCAAGACAGACGTTGGTCTCTAACTCTCTATGGTCGAAATGATAGTTCCAAGAGGCTTCTTTTATTTTATAAATTACCCTGTTGATGGATAAAAGTAGACGCAACGGACGGGCGTTCTCCCTAATAACGTTTGCAAAGGGCTAGTTTCTCTCGTCTAGATCTACAAGGATTTTTTAAGACATTGCCCTCGGTTTTGCCTGAAAATCAACGTCGAGTTTTTATGCTCGACTTTGGTGAGACAAACCCATTCAGGCATATTAATGACTTTGTTTAAATCTGTTTCACTTTACTACTTTTGAAGTAAAACTTTTTAGTTCTTCTTCTCTTTGGCTTTCAAACTTTGATCCGCAACCTCTTTGTGTGACGAAAAGTGATGAGGATAAACAATGTCTTGAATATTTAAAATGTTTCCCTGTAATACAAAAGTTTCATTTCGTGTCTTTACGACGTCGTTTTTTTATGCTCGATAAGCAAGCATTTGTTTCTGTCTTTATTTCTTTCTTTAATAACAGTGGCTTCTAAAATACTATGCAGGACAGGTTCATTTAAATCCTTGTAGAACTATAGAATCGCAAGCGATAAACTACTTGGCTAGTTTTAGAGAAACCTGACTCCACTGTTTCTACTGTATCTTGTGCGATTCTACCATTTGGCTTTTTCTTTGCTGATCAGACCCCCTATTACATATGTCTGTTGCTAATGGTTTCAATACAAAAATGACAACTAATAATAAGGCTCATTTTTGCTCAATTTAAATAGAAACTGCTCGCAACAAAGATATGTAATAAGGGCTCAGAAATCAGTTGAAGTTTGTCAATATTAGGTACTTTATATTATAATTAATTTTGTTTACTTTTCTATGCACATTTTTTGCTTGCGTCACTTAGTATAGTTTATTATTTTTTTGTATACAATTTCATTAGGGAAATGTAAATAAGATCGCGTACACAAAGTGATGATGAGATTGCAGATACTCGTGAATGGACTTTATTTTACTTCCAAACATCCATTAGATTTAGTAGACATTGTTTGCCTTGGGTTGGGAAATTATTTAATTTGTTTCTACATTATTTTTATGAATATTCTCACAATGTATTGTATAAAGACAAACCTATCGAGATTGTATTTACTTTATGAATTGCAATAAAATATACTACTTATTAAAATGTATGGGTGTTTAGTTTATTATTTACTAGCCTTGCCCCGCGGCTTCGCCCGCGATTATCAAGTTAATAAGTAGCCTATGTGTTAATCGTATGTGCTATGTACTTACATTTCATCAAATTTCAAATTTGACCCAAATCCGTTCAACCGTTATAGCGTGAAGAGAAAACAGACATACTTAAACACAAACTTTCAGATTTATCATATTAATGTGAGCTAGCATCAGTGGCGTAGCGTAGTGGGGGTAAGGGGGGGAGGGCGCCCCTGGCGACACCTTTTAGGGGTCTGCAAAATTTCACAATAAATGTTAATAATATGTGAACCATTTCATATTTTTGTCGCACCTACTATTCGGACCGATTGAAATGAGCACGGAATTTTCCATTACTGTGACGAAATCGGGGAATCCCCTTTTTAAAATGAATGTATAATAATGATATCTTACTCATTGTACCGACTGGCAACACCATTTATGCTGACTCGCTCATATTTTATTTTGTGCTAGGATTGTTTATGATTAATATTCAAAGGGAATGACTTCTATTAAATAAAGAATTGTGGTAATGCCGGCTATATTACTAGATTCAGACGACACTAAAAATAATCTAGACTACGCTTCTGCCCAAATTGACGACCAGGACTTCAAGCTGGAACGACTTCGACTGCGGACTTTTATTGCTGTCTCGGGCAACGAAATACATTAATTGAGTACTAAGTAGGCTAACCAACCTGGCTATCTTGTCTATTGAGCAAGAGGTGTGATATGTTATAGACATTAATAATGCAATAAAATACTTTGCTCTTAAAAAACGTAGACAAACAACAAACAAACAAACGCATTCACACTCACAACCCCACAAGTTCAAAAACTTGTATAGTTGGGGCCGGAAACATTCACATCACACACACACATTACACCCAGAACCAGATATTCCTTGGGAAGGATTTTGTACTCCTGCCGGGAATCGAACCCAGAACCCACGGCGCAGAGGGCGGGCACCTGTCCACTGCGCCAACTGAGTCGTCAGACGAATTCAGTTTTAGTAGTCTATTGAATTGAAATACCTAAATAAGAGAGAGGCAAATTTTCTTCCGCCCGGGCGGTTTATATCCACGCTATGCCACTGGCATTTTGTCACCGGTTATTAACTGTATAAACTAATATATAGTCGAGGGTAGTAAACACACTAAAATATGACTAATTTCCTTCATACTATTCGCATTGGTTGACTCCCAAACGATACTGCGACCGGGAGTTCCTACCGAGTATCTTAGCGCTCCTTAGATATTCGGATATATAAAAGAACCTTGAACTTATTTCGCAGTGGGCACAAAGTATAAATACTATATGCGGTAGGAATTCACTAATCAGCATATCACCGTCACCGCGCGATATCCAACATTGTAACGCAGGTTGATGACCGACATATTGACGCGGTGGAGGGGATAGTCAAACTGTAGACTCGACCCAGTTACTGTATCAGCTGCACACATTTCAGGTATCATAATCTCCGGCTAGGCCTACAACCGCACCTTGAAGATAAATAACACCAATCCAACAAGAAGTAATGTTATAAAATCTAAAAAGTGATTTTACGATTGTAAGCTTTTAGAAAACAAAAAAAAACTTTTTGTGTCGCGTTTTATAAAAGGCCTAACTAAAGCATTTTTATTTGATGCCCATCTCAACGTTTTTGTTTTGAATTAATTATCTAGTACAAACAGTACATTAAATACGAATGTAAAGAATGTTTCAATTGAAATTCGTTTGATGAGGGTACATTCATAGATAAGACTAATATCGTGGTATCAAAAACCCTTTAAAGGGAAATTTGAGACTAAAGCCCGTATCTCATAACTACCCACATACTAGTCTCGGCGCGGATTATTTCACATACATTGGGTTGTTTAAATGTATGTTAGAGTAGTTTTTTTTTTATACTCGATATGCAAGTCTACTATATATAACTAGCCGTGCCTCGCGGCTAAGTCCGCTGTTACCAAGTTAAAAAGTAGCCAATGTGTTAATCTTAGGTATGAGGTATGTACATTCCAAATTTCATCCAAATCCATTCAGCGGTTAAAGCGTGAAGAGGGAACAAACATAATTTACACACTTGCACACATACTTACACACAAACTTTCGGATTTATAATATTAGTAGGATTACTAGTATCCGTGACTAGAGTCGTGTGTGCGTATCGTTATGAGAGACCGGCTTTAGTCTCAAAATCAACTTTATGCGACTTTCGATTTTAAATCGTTGTCTATCGTTAAAAAGGATAGAAAAATCGACCCTAAATTTAGTATAACTTATTTTGTGTATTTTGCGCACATATACTCCGAATTTGTGTAGCACGTATTCAAGCATTTTTATTTGCAACGATCTCTTTATATGATAATTAAAACTTAATTATGATAATTAAAACGCATATTAAAGAAACTGTTTATTGTATGTAAAGTAAATGTATAAACGTGGTGCTAAATTTTGCGAAAAAGAAGCGCCTCTTTTTTTAATAAACTAACAAAACATTTCAACGAAAATATTATTTCAAACCATAATTTCTAAATGCTGCGTAATTACAATGATCCGACATCTTTTTAAATAAAAATATATTAAACAAGGAGCAAATTTTATTTCGTACGTCGATTCTAAGGTTGGTATTGTCCTTTCCGAATATTTTTAGTGATTCCATTGCGAATAATTATCGGGGGAGTACGACTGATGGTTGATTGCAAAATAATAGATTTCGGTCGTTCGAATAAAACTTAATCATTTTTTCAAACGATCAAAACTCGCACTAGACCCTAGTTTTTGCATACAAATCATCATAATAATATGCAAACTACAGGGCATCTTTTCTAAATCTCCGGATGACTTAGAATATTATTTATTTGATTAGAATTAGAATATTATTACAAGATTTTAAAGTGACACGATCACTGTCATTCATTATAGTTATTGTTAGAAACGGAATTGTATTAATGGTTTTTGTATGTTCTCGTGATCATGACGCACTGTTAGTGCCGCAACGAGTCCTCAATAAAAAACCAAAAATGGTAAATATCCCATTTCTAACTATTGTTACAATACAGGTCTTTGAACTTATCGTGGAGCTGTGACTGTGAATGCGTTTGTTTATTGTTTTTAGTATAATTATATCCCAGAGTTATTATTCTATCCTAGAATTATAATTATACTCGATAATTATACTACGCATTCGGTCCGAACAGATCGGCGTGCGATGTGCGGGTACCGCTGCAGGGTAGCGACCGTGATCAGGTAGCGAACGGATCGCCATCCGTTCGAGCCGGGTGCGTCCTGTGTGGTGCAGTCATTACATCACACACACAATCACACTCAGAACCGTCTGTTAACCTACTATGGCGATTTAAGTATGAATATTTAATGTGGTAGGTTTTTATGCTAGAAATTAATATTTAATGGTTTGAAAACTTACTGATGCCATAAAATTTAATTATGACATGTGGAAATGTATATTAATTAATAAAAAATACACTACAAAGTACATACATAGATATTTATACATATAACTACTATAAACAAACTGGATTAGCTAATTCTATTATTTATATAGATTTCTGACATTTGCCGGTCTGTCTACGTACAATACAAATATTCACTATACTTTGTATATATATGTTACCCTGAGAAAACGGCACATTGTAATATGTACATGATATATAAATTCTATATCATTAGCTAAAGAATTTTGTCAATTTTTCAAGTCTATGTCCATATTGGATAATTGCATAACTTTATTTTCAATCTGTTTCTCTTAACATCATATGGAACTCTCGATGTTTTAAACATGAAACTTAAATCTATGTTAACAGAATTCAATTTTATATGGCCATATGATATAGGAAAGAGTAAACTGCATTCTTAAATCAGGGCAACCAACGAACATAAACACTATTTCTCATCCAAAAATCGGACATAAACAAGTACAAAAATACTCAATGACTTAGCGAACGTACTTATAAGTCTCATATTTACAAACTAGTCACCGCTTCTATGGAAGCGGGGCGTTGGATCATGACTCCTGTATCCTGTCAACTTCGCTCTTGACTTTCTTCAATAGTGTACTTATTTGCTTGTACTTTCCTGTCGAATTAGGTAGGTTCTCGAAGTTGATGACGTCACAGATGTCTTTGGCGAATTTATCGTCGCTTGGCAACTTCATATAGGGAGATGCGATGTTCATAACTGGAGTGCCATATTCGGTGCCTCTAACACAACCCATTGTAGATACGGGAGTCTTAGTTGTATCGTCGCTGTCTGTACTTTTCGATTGTTCATGTACTTTAGGACTGTTTATTGGTTGGTCTATGCTTTGTACAGATTGAGCGTTTGAGCCGTCTTCAACTTTGTCATCAACTGTTTCCATTTCAGTTGGTGCTTCGATAGCACTATCCATAACTATTTCAGTATCATCAGTAACAGTTACTTCGTTATTATTGTCATTATGGTCATCTTGCTTTTCAATATCTTCTACAGTTTGTTCTTCTGTGCCGAGAGCGTCAAGTAACAGCCGCTTCTTTTGTTCGAGATCGTCGAGTGATGGACTCACTAGGCATATCTCTGGTTCCGATACATCCTGTAACATAAGTAGCACTGTTATGCCCCGCGCAAATAAAACACAATTAGGTGATAAAAGTAAGAACATTGATATAAATTTTTAGAATGTGTGATATATTTGCGTCAATGACAGGTTATTTACCATGTATTTCGTTTGTTTTCAGTTTCCGATACTTCGGCACTGTTGCAAGTGCCATGATCACGGAGTAACTGGTAACGGACACAGAGTAGATATCCCGTTATTGACAGAAACATTTTTAGTGAGGGACCATGGTAGTTTAAAGAACTTATGTCGACATAATCATTAAGTCTCTATATTGGCACTTGTGTAATCCATTCTCGGGAACATACTGGTGAATATATATATTTGTTAACGGACCATTATTTTCTGTGGTATTATTAGGATGTGGTTTAGATATGCCAAAAAATCGCCGAATCTACGTATACAGTATAACAACATTTTCAGGATGATGTTGAGACTTCCCCATTATTGCAGTGCCTCCGAAATGTTTGCGAAAAACCGAACTGACGGTTTTTATGCCGTCATTCGGAAAAAAGCAGATCAGGTCAGGGGAAGTGTCAACATCATACTAGAAACTGTGGCAGAAGATCTGCGCGCGCCTGTGGTGAGGCATTTCGTGCGGGTAATGACAGAAGTTGGAGATACTCACTCCTCTGGTTACCAGTCGCACGGAATGCTTCTCATGAACGGTATTAATTAAATGTAAGCAACCTTTCTAATTATATTTTATTTTATAGGTACTAACATACTTTTAAGTTTTAAGTTACTAACAAATGGATCATGTTATCCGAAATAAATATACTTTGATTTAATTTGATTGATATATTGACCCAAGATACATGCAATGGCTAGTTTAGGACCCATTGGAATTACTGTATTATCAATGTGCTGAAGTCAATAAATTTCATTTCATGTATGAGATATGTTTAAGATAAAGCAAATTATTACAAATATTGTTTTATCTGATAGCTAGGATCATTTGACCACTATCTGACCTGTTGGTGATATGGTCGAGGGTGGTAAACATGTTAGGCCTAGAATTGCTGGCATTCAAAGACACCACTGCAATGTGACAGGTTTTTTGTGATTGTATTGAGGTTTAGTCTAAGTTTGATGAAGAAGATCTCGACTAGATTGTACCATTACGTATGTGTCTCTATCTACAAAATATTTTCTTTTCAACCAACTTCAAAAGAGGAGCTTCTCAATTTGACTGTATGTGTTTTTTTGTATGTATGCTTATAAGCGGTGAAGTCGGTTTTTTTTAAGCTTTGCTTGCATTTCAATTATAAGTTTCTAATCTGACTAGTGTATAACTGCTATTTTAGGTACTAAGTGATAAGGTCGAAGGTAGTAAGTACGCTTGGCCTAGAATGGATATAGGCTTTGAGACAGCTAGCTGCACCAGGATGGCTGCCAGACAACAATTTGATTTTCAGTCACAGATATATCTGAGAGACATGAGAGGTTAACTATGTCCGTACTATAGTAAAGTAGCATAGCTGCTTTAAAAATATAACTACAATGAAAAACATTTTGGATAATAACTTACACCATCCACATCTATGGTGATCAAATCCCTCATCGGCACCGGAATGTCTTTCACCTTCATCACTTCTACCACCTCCAAATCATCATCACTTTCAGTCTTTTTTACATCCTCAACTATCTCTGTACTAGGTTCATTTTCGTCTGTATTCTGCATATTTTTCTCAGTTCCATTTTCCTGTGTATTTTTTTCAGTTTCATTTTCATGTTTACTATTCTCAGTGGTTGTTTCATTTTCCTGTGTACTTTGTTTTTGCCCTGCATTTGGTTTGTTTTCTTTGGTGTCTGCATCTCGGTCTTCGTTGTGGTCAGTTTTGTTGTCAATTTCGTTTTTGGGTTGTTCGGGTGGTGGTGACTTCGGTGGCAGGGGTGGTGGCGATTCTGGTGGCGGGGGCGGCGGGGTAGCTGGGGGCGGGGGAGGTGGTGGCGGCGCGTCGTCTGGTAATGGTGGCTGCGATGGGAAATCTGCTACTTCTGCATAAATAAAACAATCGTATATTTACACATAGGCCTATTCATTCATATAATATATGAAAAAAAAAAAGATAAAAGATCACATATTTTGAGATCTTTTTTTCGCCACTGAGTAACGAGACGAGCAATTAGTTCAAGTGATGGTAAGCATCACGCTCGCTCATTACAGTTTATTGTCATAGCATGTTGAACATCAACAATTAAAACCCTGCGCGGCAATTCAATGCCCGCCATGGTGATATATAAATAAAGCTGTTAAAACTATCGTGATTATTACACATATAATAATAATATAATATGTTATTATTAAAATGTAATTATGCCAAAGGGCCTCTTAGCGTTGGCTACGGCTCCGCTGCTGCCTTACAAAAGTCCGGGCACAGACCGGTGAGATTAAATAAATACTTGGATAATAATGTTCAAACATGAAAAAACTTTCGACTAACGTTGCTCCCGAATTAATTAGTTCTAAACTAAGTAAGTTGACATTTTTTAAGCCGTATGTCTCTTATTCACAAAATCTCCCAAAAGGAAATGGGTCCCAAGGAGACACTCATGACTGAGTGAATGAACAATTTTTAGCCTATAACTCACCATCTCCACTATCAATCTCCATCTCAGCAGCGCCCGCCACGGCTTGTCCCGGCGCCGACGGGAAGAACGTCAACTTCTTCCGCTTGTATGCCTTCATAGCGTTAGGGGCTAGCACCTGCAGCATCGACATCTTGCTATCCTGCTCTGACATCGGCGGTAAGCCCAGTCTGTGGCCCTCCTATAAAAGACGGCAAATTGAAATATTTTTATGGCATTAAGAATTTTTTTTTTAATTAATTATTTAAATATTTTTTTATAACCAAATACATTATTATAACGTATCCGTCATAATAACACATATTCTGATAAAATATTTAGCTAACTATGTTCAAAGGTGTTTTTAATAAAGTGACAGGTAGACGCTATAGGCTTTATAACATTTGCACCTTTTGGTTGTGAAACTATAAAATACATAATACTATGACATATAACTTATTAAAATCTACATATTTATTTTGGTCTTAGTAAGCTGGGTTATAACAGATTGGGATACTATATCACTGACCTCTTTGTACCGTGAGCTGGCTGGCACATTGAATCCAGGGAAGTCCAAGATCTTCTTGATGTCAAACTTGTCTTTGGATCCTGGCTCCCACACCTCTCCTTCCTCCTCTTCAGGGTCTAATGTAGCTTGACCCTGGAATTAAACAGATTTTTGTTTATGTATGGTGGTATGACAATAACAAACAACCACACTTACAGCCCCACACTAAGTTCAAAGACTTTTTTATTTATTCTAGATAGGCAAAGTTTTGACCGCTATCTCACCTGATGGAAAGTGACGATGCGGCCGAAGATGAACTTGTATCGTGGGTACCGGAAACATTCACATCACACACACATCACACCCAGAACCAGTAGCACAAATATCTTTTGGGAAGCAATTTGTGCTCCTGCCGGGAATCGAACCCAGGACCCACGTCCTAAAGGGTAGAATACAGACACTCCTATGGAGGTAACACTCAAGAGTCACACACTCACCCAGATTAGAAAGGTGATAGTAAGTCAGTCAGTCAGTTCAAGGACTTATATTGTGGGTACTGGAAACATTTACATCATACCCAGGACCAGAAGCACAAATGTCCCTTAGGAATTAAAATTGTGCTCCTGCTGTGAATCGAATGAAGATCCCATGGCACAGAGTGCACAGACCTGCCCACTACATCAACTGAGTCGACATATAAAATACCTCCAGCAGACCACAAGGTTAGCTCCTCATAGACTCAGGATTCCTCGATACGGGCTTTGCCTAGTGAGGAAACTGATGATTATGGACCTTTAGGAAAATAAGTTTGCCTGCAATGTATTATTATGTACTTTATTGCTAATACAATTATAATAATATTTAGACATATAGCTGCTAATGCAATGTAATAATACTTCTGCAGTAATAAAAACCATTTCATTTAATTTTTTTTTTCAGCATAATCCCATCAATAAAAGTAGGGAAAAGACATCTTGGCTGACTTATCATTTTGTAGCACTTTCAACCCTCATCAAACTGTTCACAAATTCTGATAAGGAATTTGCTAAGGGTGGATTGTGGATGTAACATAAAAGATATGCTCACTATAGTGGAAGCTGATATTATTATCTTTGTATACAATAAACTTGTGTTAAATAAACAATGAAGTGTGAAATCGGTTTGTTTATTTGCTATAACTCAAGATGACGAAATATATAACCATACTTACAGATGAGTCAAACAGTGTGATGCCAGAATGAGATATTCTAGCCTCTTCAAGCCATCCAGGGGGATAGCCCATTTGTCTCATCCGGTAGATATGCATTGGCAGTTCATGTCTCTTCAAGCCCAGAGCATGGCGGAGTGAGCCGGATATCCTCCCTGGAACCAGGTGACCGTATTTCTGTTCATCTTCCACGTGGTATCGTCTGAAAACGCGTTTTTACCCATTGTTATAATTATATTTTATTTAAAGAGTTTTCTGGCAACATAATTTACTCAACAGAAAGAAAGAACATATATTTATTTGTCACCACAGAAATAATTAATAAGATAATTAATAAGGTATCTTCTAGGCAAGCATGCTACATCTTCAGCTACATCATCGCTTTCCATCAAGTGAGGTTGTGGTCAAATGCCTGCCAAATATAAACCATAAAAAAAAATTGTTGACGATATTTGTTTCCATTTTTTGTGTCTTCTCGAACTTTCCTGCAGACCTGAGTCTGTGTTCCCTGATAAATATGGTAGTCTTTAAGTCGCGAATGAATAGGCATCTTCTAGGCAAACATGCTCCTTCGTCGACCGCATCGCCACTTACTATCAGTTGAGATAGCAGGCAAACATTTGCCTTTTGAATAAAAAAGAAAATATAGCTTCTAGCAGTGCCAGTAGATAACATGGACATGTGGACATAGCAACATGAGTTCTTTTAGACTCACAATGTCTTAAACCAACTCAACAGTGGAAGTCGTTAACAGATAATATATAAAAGAGTTCCGAAGTATAAAAATGAATACATCAAATAATAATACTAGGTGTGTTGAAAAGGAAACTACAACAACAAATTTACAATTCGGAGCATTTGAATAATATATGATAATAATACAATAGACAAAATAACCAGTTGACTGTACATATTCGCCACTCATGGAAATAACTTGTCCTTTTAAGCATCAATTCTACTGAATTGATGGCTGATAAGAAAGTCACTTATCTTAATTACTGGTAAGATTGGTGACTTTCCTATCAGCCATCCACAAGCACACATTCACCCTATCCTCTTCCCCTCCTGGTAGCGTCCACTATCAAATGGTCGCATTTCCGATATGCATAAACTTGTTATTGGTGTTTAAATTTTTAGCTTATACCTATAGATATGTACTGTTAGTTTTCCGAATAAAAATAATACAAATCTTTATTTTATACCTACCCAACTTTAGTCATGAATTTTCTGTTTTCTGCTATTTTAACATTGTTTCTAGGCAGCTTGCATTCTCTTAAAGTGTGTTCCCCATCACAGTTGAAGCACATAGGACCTTTTCTCCTCATCCTTGGGGGTGACTCTTGCTTTTCTGATATATTTGAAATAATAGCAGCATTCTGAAATAGTGATTAGACATTTCTCTCATATGCAAGTATTTTTAAACCTCTGGCTAAATAAGTCTCCTTATTTTTTGTTATGAAGTATATTTTTTATATTGCTTTTATTTAATATACTAACTGTGCCCCACGGTTATAGCCTTATAAGTCCCAGCCCTGTGGGAATTCCAGGATACAATGTTCTTTACCAAGCTCTAGTCTATCTCTGTACCAAATTTCATCAAAATAGTTTTAGGTTTGAGAGTGTAATAGACAGAGTTATAATATTAGTATTCTTTAATTATAATATTAGTAGGGATTATATTGGTGTTTTTTTTTATTCAGAATAGGCAAGCATTTGACCACTATCTCACCTGATAGAAAGTGATGATAAATGATAATTATGATTGTGTGTATGTTGAGCAAAAGGTTAAGAAATTTAAAAAATACAATGTACCACCTACCTACACTTTTTATTTTAGTTCTTTATTCTTATCAATACAAGAATTACATACAACTTGAAACTATCCAATGAACGCACACAACAATAATTTTAACATTTTATTAACAATAAACACAACATAAAATGAGTATTGAGTATAACTTATATGTTACATTAGAACTTGCCATGGGTTATAAATAAACTAAGAATGTAGGTTTTCCAGTGTACATAGATTAATTCTAACACCTTACTCAGTATGACTTGTGTGTATGATCAGTTACTTAACATAACATAAACACTTACCAACTCACAATCCCACACTAACTTCATTGACTTGTGTTGTGGGTTCCTTGTACAGTCCATGAATATAAGTCATACTAACCGTAAGCTATAGTTTATTTAATCTATATTATATTACATAAAATGAATCTCTAATCCCCTTGGTAATCGCATCACACGTGAATGGATGGAACAATTTTGGTAATTCATTTTTTTGATGTGTTAATTCTAATTCTAAGGCCTGCACTGTTATGGTAATTATTGTCAGGAGAAAGTTTTTTTGAAAGAAAATTTTATATATCGGAATTTCCGCAGGTCCGGGACTTAAGCGGGTAAAACTTGGGACGCAGCTAGTAATTATATGAATTAAACAATAGCTAATCCGATATAACAAAGAAAATTTCATCACTCCAATATGAAACCAAATGGAAACTAATAAGAAATTTACATATTTATTTAAAATATATATTAATATATGAGCGTATTATAAGTTTATTTATGTGCACAACTACATCATTAAACATAGCTCCTATCATATCTTCAGGTCTTGCAGTATCAATCATGATGTACGCAGCAACAGTATTTATATTAGAGCTTTCACTTTTCATCAGGTGTCATGACCTAATGAAACTTGTATCTATGTAAATATTATTAAAAAAAGAACACTTATTTTCAACCTCACCTGGCTATAACTTGGAATATCATCAGGTATGTGCACACAAGGATCCGTATCAATAAAGAACAAGTTATCTTCTGGATTTACAGCTTCATTTTCAAAACTTTGTTCTAGCTCCTCCGGCCAGATATCAAGTTCCAAATCAGTCTCATTCTCAGAATCAGTGCTACTTTCATGTAACTTTATGAGACTTAACATAAAATCCTTTATCTTTTTCTTGTAATTCATTGCTAATTTTCTGTCTCTAAACCTCACAGTGATTAAAGGTGTTCTGTTCTCACAACCCACTACCTCAGGGTCACTGTTAGAGGCAGGGGAGTCAATTATTATATCCTCATTATAAATAGTATCGGAATTCAACTTTTTACCCCGATCGACATCGGATACGGGAGGGTTTGGGCTTTCTGAGAATGAAGCTTCGTCGATAATAATAAACTCGTCGGGACTTTTCCCTCCATTTAGTATCAGTTTGGGCGAGTGGGTATCATCCCCTTTTTCTATAGAACTATCGATGTCTACCACTTCCAAACAACTACTTTGAGTATTTGAGTCACTAATGGTTGAATTCGGACTTTTATTCAAATCCAAGCGATTGATTTTGGATTGTTTAACCTCATCGTCGCTACTTAACTCGCTGTCATCATTGTCCAATTCATAAATTATGTCGTTCACAGCAGCCTTTCTTTTTGCCATTGTTTTAGATAAAATGCATTAATCTTTAGGCTGAAACAATCAAATTTGTCATAATTTAAATGCAAATTATGATAAACGAAAAATGCAACTTTAAACGCCAAAAATACTATTTTGACAAAGTTCACACATAATTGACACCAAAAACTCGCGTAGAGTTATTTATTTTCTATGGCAAAGAGTGAACGAAACTTTACGAAACAAAGAGAATAAGAACCTATAAATGACAGACTGCAAATCTCGATTTGCGATTTGACGAAAATTACCGGTTTTTTTTGGGTCACATGGAAAAATAGTCGATTAATCGTTGCAAATCAAATCAAGCAGTTATTAGGAAAATGGATAGTAGAAATACACCATCCATCACTAAACATAAAAAAAGTTTGACAATTCAGTTTTGAGGTTATGTTCTACTTGAAATTAAAAAATATTTAGAGTAAAGAGTACTAACATAATAATATTAGTGAAATGTCGCTGTTGTTTCGCAAAATAGGACAAAACAATGTTAGAAACGTACTTGCCAGACATAATGAAGCACATGTATATGTAGTTTCATGTCGAAAGTTAAGTCTCGTACCATCTTTGTATGGTGAGTGAATGTAAACAAACTACATAAAGCTTTAATAATCTTCCTCGTATCAACCTAAATGTAATATAAACCGAACTTACAGATGGAGAACAAGACCCAGCACCGAAGTTCTTCTCTTCTGACGTTCAGTACTTGCTGAAAAGACTCACACGGCCGGACTTCAACAAGGTGTTCCGTAAAAGGACTAACAGCGGCTTGCCTGTGTTGAAAACACCCTCATACAAATTCCTTACCACTGAAGAGTTAGAAGCAGAAATTGCTGAAACTAATAAGAAGGCAGACAGGCTATTACAAATGCCACCAGTTATTCAGGTACATGATAACTTCTTCATTTGACTGGTTTCATTCTTCCTTCCAGCTCTGCCCTATTAGGTAATGCAGAGCTGCCCTATTACTGCCCTATTGCTGCTGAATGTCTGATGCGAATAGGTTCAATTATTATTAGAAAATAGTGAAACTTCTAAGAAATAAGGTTTATTTTTGCTTAATTCAAATATAAACCACTCGCATTAAAGATACATAATAAGGGCTCTGTAATAATTGAGGACAAAATTGGATTTTCATAAGCAGTCTCAAGGTATACTACTAATGTAGACTTAGGTATAGGAAAGCCAAATTCATAGCAAATATTCTAGAAAGAAAAAATGCTCTAGCCCTGACACTTTCTATTTCATAATCAATCATTTATTACATACATTGATTTTTAATCTGAATCTGATTAGCCATTGCAGAATGAAGAAGAAACAAATACTTATACACACAAGCTTTCAGATTTATAATATTGGTATTAATTTATAAAATTTATAAAATGTAATTCATAACAAAAATTCCGGTACATAAAGATGTGCTTTTAACAAGTATGTTACAGTAATTTTTATGTATACTTTTAGGTTCAAAAACCCATCAATGATGTGCTGTCTGTAGATCCTGCGCTGGTTGGTTACGACTCGGCCACCTATCTGTTCACAGATATCACATTTGGTGTTGACAACCAGCATAGAATCATAGTACAAAGGTAAGACTTATGAAACATACTTACACAGAAATATTCACTTTAATGTTCATAAATTTCTTAGACACAAAGAATTTGTTAACTTTAAAATTGACAAATTCTTTGTGTTTAAGAGGTTTTATAATTTTTTCAAAAATAATTACTGAGTAATTCAGCCATTCAGTAATTATTTTTGAAAAAATTTAATAATTGCTACTAATAATTGCCACTTACTTAATAATTGCCACTTCAGACATTAAATTTAATAATTGAATTGCAAGGAAAGCTTTAAAAAACCGACTTTATCGCTTATATTTCGGTTTTGGCATGACAAATTTCGATATAATTTATAAGGAACCCACCTCTCTACCAAAATATGTGTTTTATCAAAATACTAGTCGTGCCACGCGGCTTCGTCCGCTATTATCAAGTTAAAAGTAGCCTATGTGTTAATCCTAGGTATAATCCAAGTACATTCCAAATTTCATCCAAATCCGTTTAGCCGTTAAAGCGTGAAGAGGGAACAAACATACTTACACACAAACTTTCGGATTTATAATATTAGTAGGATGTATTTTAAAGTGTGTAAAATAGCTATCACAGTTTCTCTCCTGACGTTAACTGACATCCTGGTTTTGGTCTACAATAATATTGCTAAATAGATTTTTTACTTATTTAAACAGATTTGTGACATTAGTTCATATATTTTTGACAAAAATGATTGGTCCACTTTCCTTGACGGCAGCTCTTATGATAAATGTCAAAATGGCCGCATGTTAACATAGTGACTTAATCAGCTCAGGCCATTGTAGAGCTTTTAAGTTCTTAATAAAAAAAAACATATACTAACTGTGCCCAGCCACTACGCCCATGCTCACTGTTAATGATAATTATTAAGGATAAATAGTCCTTCAAAAGTCTATGTAATAAAATTTGTTTTTTTTTTAAGTATACTTTTGAAAGAAAATTTTTTACATTGAAATTTTTGCCATGACCAGTCCAGCAGTTAAGCCTTTAAGAAATAACATACAGACAGACTTTTGAATATTTATATAAGTGTGATGTGATAATTTACTGTGGTACTAGAATGTATATCATTAACTTCCAGAGATCCAGATGGCACACTTAAAAGCTGCGATCATGAAATCAGGAAAAGGCTTAATCAGGTAGGTGTTACTTTATGCAACCCACAGATTCACAATTTGCTAAAGTACATATGTTAATGTTGCTTAGGTGTTGCTTGCCTAGAAGGTACCTTCACTCTAGGCTTGAAGACACCCAGATAGTACCCTTCAGGGAATAAAGACACAGGCAATGAGTTCCATTCCTTCGCTGTATGGATGATAAACATAGAAGCAACGCTTCGAACGAACTGGAGCAACCATAAATGGATGATGTTTGACAGTTTATCTTGTTTGATGGTAAAAAGGGAGGAATTATATCATGTTATTCCTGAGCACATTCTCCAAAATGTAAGCGATAGAATACTGATAGGCTTGCTACCTTACGTTGGTGACTTAGAAAAAAGTGTACAATATCTCTTTATGCCTGATTAGCATGCATAAGGCCTTTATCTCACCTAATAAAAAGCGATGATGTGGCCGAAGATATAACATACTTATCTACAAGATACTTGTTCACTCTATATACTTGAAGTTATAGTGTTCGGGAAACAAAAACAGGCAGTGAATTTCACTCCTCCATGTTACCATGATAAATTTATCAGCAAAACACATTTAGGCGATATAAAGAATGTCAAACAATACTCTTGCTTAAAATACTATTTTATATTTGAACTGCCTGTTGGCTTAGTTGGGTGAGTGTTTGCCTTGTAAGCGGGGATATCTGGTCGATTCCCACCGAAACACAAGTTTTCTCCTCAAGGGAAATTTTTGTTTCTGGTTGTGAATGTGATGTAAATTTTACCGGCACCCACGACACAAGTCATCGAACTTAGTGTGGGGATGTGAGTGTGAAAGCGTTTGTTTATATATTTCCTTGTTTCAGGTATACATCCCCATGAATGGTCGAAAGATCAGAGAGCCGTTAATGTTCACAGACGATGAGAAATTCCACAGCCTCCTGGACCGGGGAGAGTATGAGTTTGTCCTAGACCGGGCGTGTATACAGTACGAGCCAGAAGAGCCCGCGTACCAGAGAGTCACAAGTGTCACCTACCAACATGTCGACGCTTTCAAGAAATATGATGTTCTTAGGTAAAGACAATTTTGCTTATTACTTGGGTCAATAGGAAATATACATGACATTTTAGTATATAGGTTAACCATTATTATTTTGAATCTATATTGAATTCCACCTATTACATCTTATTTAAATGTTTTTTAATTAAACAACAGTAATGAAAATGCATGACAAATATGAAATAGGAAAACGCACGCTATTGGATAAACTGATTTGTGACGTCATTGCATATATTTTTGACGTAAATGATTGGTCTACTTTCATTGACGGCAGCTGGAAGTCTAACTTTACTTAATTGTGATTGGATGTCACAGAAAACGAGTCAAAATGGCAGCGCTGAAAATTGCTCGAACATGCTCGCATTTTCAAATAATTATTTTGATATGAAATGAAATTTTATGTTCGGCAAAGCAATAAAACAATATTATTATGACTATAATGTGGGTCCAAGGACTGTAGGTTGAAAGAAAAAAGAAAGAAAGAAAATACATTTATTCGGGACAACACGCGACGTTACATTATTTACATAAGAAAAAACAAGACAAAGCACAAAACAAAATACAAGAAATACTGCAAATGGTTGCTGCGCTCATGTAATGTAGTTTGTTTTTAAGCTGGGAAAATGGCTTATAATATACATAATATTGATACAAAGTTATTATAATATTATGTTACCCACTGATATAAGCTAATAAGCTTGTATCATACTTATATGTAAAGTTTTCACGTCAGGCCAAAATGCCCATACAAGTGGACAATGTCCTTTAAAATAGAAATTTTATTAACGTGAACTGCCGATTTAGGGTATAGCAGAAAATTAAACGTACTATTTTTTATAGTATGAGCTAGAGTTACCAGAGTGACCTACCAAAATGTCGAGACTTTGAAGAAATACGATGTTCTTAGGACAATTGGTCTATTGCCAATTTTGATTAATATTATCTCTAGCCAATTCCGGCTACGGGTGTTCTATAAATGTACTAACCAAACCCACCTTTTTATTTCTAACTAATTGTGCCCCGCGGCTTCGCCCGCGATTATCAATTTAAAATAAGCTATGTTTATTCCAAATTTCATACAAATCCGTTCAGCCGTTAGAGCTTGACGGGAAATTTTATCTCAGATAAGGTAGCCTGAACACTGTCTCAATCATCATTTTTAGTTATTTAGGCGACAAATTTTTCTTTTTAAGGGAGATTAACTTATGTCTGTTTTTCGGTTACAAGTCAATAAGGTAGGCTGGCACGATTAAACACTCTACAATGGATTTCATATTCAGATTCAGATTCTTTATTCACCTTAATAATAACAGTGATCGTTATTCTAGGCATGTCACATTACAATTTAATAATTCGTTAATAACAATTGATACTATGATAAAGAATGTGTCAGACATCAGGTAATAAAATAAAAATATATAATTATAAGCATTAGGTATGTCAAGAATAAAATGATTAATAAAATAAAATAGTAATATGATTAACAGTCAAAATATATTTGAGGTAATTTAGTCAATATCAAAAGAATTATTGCTTAAGTGCATGTCCATAAATTCATTAAGGCTGTAGAAAGAATTGTTCTCAAAAAATAATTTAATTTTTCTTTTAAATTGTGGCAGTGGTAAGTTTGAAATGTCAGGAGGCAATTTATTAAACATTTTTATCTTGATGAAGATACCCTGCTTCTGTACTTTGGCTAATCTTACTTTAGGTACGTAGAGCTTTTTATTATTGCGAAGATTCAAATTATGTGTGTCCATTTTTTATATCCATATCGGTGTTACCTTCTCTGGAATGAAGACCCGGGCAATGAGTTCCTCTCCTTTGCAGCATACAAAAAACACATAAGACAAACAAAATCACATTCACACTCACAGCCCCAAACTAAGTTCAAACAACTGTTTGTTGGCGTTCGCCTTCTAAGCAGGGTTATCGGGTTCTATTACTGAAGGGAACAAGTTTTCTTCCCAAGGAAAAACTGTGTTTCTGGTTCTGGTTATGATTGTGTGTGTGATGTGAATGTTTCCGGCACCCATGACGCAAGTCATCGAACTTAGTGTGGGGCTGTGAGTGTGAAAGCGTTTATGTTTATGTTTACGTATAGACTAGAATGCCAGATTTTTTTACATATCACACACAATAACACCCTGACTGCCAACTGGATCGTCATAGTCAATATGGTATCTCTTTCTAGCGACTACAATAATAACACCTAGGTTATCCTAGGAATCTGGCAATAGAATCATTAACTTTCATGAGTGCCTCTTTGGGGCCCATGTGAATAAACAATTTTGATTTTGATTTTGGTATAAGTGAAATGCTTTGAGTGAACTGGAGGTATGTACGATGTTTAACAATTGTCTTTTACAGCTACCGCTAGCCTATCAGAGACAAAAGATAAATATCCAACCGTCTTTCAATCCATAGATCAACACGACACTTCGGCCCTCTTACCTTCTACCTGACCTGGCATCAGAACATCGATAATCTGATGCTAGAGTTGCTGCAGAGTGGAGCCTTGCGGGAAGCAGTGCTGTTGACTGCTTTACAGCATAGTGTCCATGGGAATCAGGCGGTTGGTGTGGATGCGCAGAACTTGGTGCAAGAGGTGAGGTTTTGTTCACATCTACGATTTTTTTTAATGGTTAATGAGTGACTTAGTAAATGAGCAAGTCGTTCGCCTGATGGTAAGCCCATTACAGTTGAACTTATACAATTCGAACTCCTTCGCAGCAAAGCACTGCGCTTTTCACTCTGAGGTACTAGTGTTGAAACTCTTTGAGACCTGCAATATAACTAGTTTTTTTAATTGGTTAATTATGCGCTATACAAATGTACTTACGCAGGATATTCCTTCCAAAACTTTGAACTGTTCGTTGTCTTAGGTGCGCGTCCGCCTTGTAATCCGGGGTATCGGGTTCGATTCCCGGCGGATAAACAAGGTTTCTCCCATAGGATTTTTTGTTTCTGGTTCTGATTGTGTGTGTGATGTGAATGTTTCCGGTCCGCCCCTAATTTAAAGTATTAAGGGAGCAACTATATGCGTAGCTGGAGGCATTTTATTTTTCTGACGTTGTGAGGTATCGTGGAATGAAGTTCCTAAGCAGAATAAGAAACCATTAAAAGAAATATCCAAAATATCAATTTGGTAGGACAACGAAAGTTACTGTTTTTTTAAAAAAAATATTGGTTTATTTAAAAAACGAATTTACCTCCAAAATTGTTATACTTATGTATCATTTTACTTACTTTATACTACTACTTATATGTCTCTGACAGACGGACGGACGGAGAAATTGCTGAGTCACCCATGTCAAATTATCACCTCGCTACACTTCGTCAATTATTATTGTACAATAGTAGGTACTCTTTAACTTTTTTTTTTCAGATACTACCCACACCGGTCCAGCTTACCAAACCGGAGACGCTTACCGAAGCCGACATTCAGCTTGACAACAAATGCGTCCAGTGTGTAGAGAAGTACATAACCACCACATCCTCAATGAAGAGTCAGCAGGAACTTGCGCTGCAAGGCTTCAGGGAATATTACCAGCAGCTGATTGAGCTAAGTCGCGGCCTTCTGAAGGCACATGGAAAACTGTAGATTTTTTAGTGTTCATTATATTTAATGTTGTATAGACGAAAACTTGTTTGATTTATCATTTACTAGCAGCGTCCTCGAGTTTTTGTGAGACTAACGCAACTATATATATATATATATATATATATATACATAAAGACTAGTGAATCGCCCCGACTTCGCCCGTGTGCAACTGCAGCGCCATCTACCGGGCTAATTTGTGAATCTAAACCATCCAAGGCGCCACCCAAACCATACAAAAAAATTCATTCAAAACGGTCCAGCAATTTAAGAGGACTTCAGTGACATACACACGTACAGTAGAATAATATATATAAAAAAGATAACATATCCTTATTATAAATATATCCTCTTTGGTCAATGTCAAACTTTTTACCGAACTGCACGACGCAAAGGAGGATCGTTTCTCTTTAGGTGAGATCGAACAATTAAAAATGTATTTATGAGCCTATGCATGTATGATTGTTCCTTTTTTCTCTAGAGACCAAATGCGTGGGCTGATTATGACGATTTCACGTCAATCAATTTGTCTCAATCTTGCGAGTGTCACTGAAGACATGACTAATAAAAACCATTATGGCGACAACCAGACGCCATTCTGCTAAATTTAAAAAAAGTCGACGAACTGTGTTATGCGATATTTATATCAATTATCATTGACTAGTATTTGAAAAAAATATTTCGGTTTCTTTTAGCAGTTTCAATTTCGAATTACCATTTAGTTTGTACCTATAACGATTAAAGTTGGTTATAACCATTATCACCTAGATATAGCGAAAGCATCGAGATAGGAAACGAACCTACGCTACGGTTTGTAGGTATTACTTTAGCTACAAACTCCTTGAGTGAAAGCGAGAAGGCTCCGTAACATGGAAAAAAGAATTTGTCAGTAAAGTTCGTATTTACCTCGGGAAAAGTGTATTTACTATTTTCTATGATATTTTTGTCTCTATGACAGCGTCAATAGAACACCCAAAGATATTGTAATCACTCACCTCAAAAGACGGAGTATTCCGTGGTTATTACAATATCTTTGCTCAAAAGGACTCGGAACAACTCGGAATCTTTCTTGAATACATTTTTTTTTTACTGTTGCTCGAAGAGCTTAGCATTTTTTAGAAAGTATAAAGCTAAAGTAGGAGTGATTACATTATCTTTGATTAAAGCGTTATTTATTCAAGTCCAATATAAACTATGCCCTTATATCACAAACCGAAAACCTTCACTCCTCTGTTAGTACTAGCTGAAAAGAAAGCGGTGAAAAATGGTATTCACCATGCAATATTTACTTCGAGGTTCGACAGATATGTTGGCGAATGGAAAAATGATAAAAAAGAAGGTAAAATATCTACGCACATGCGAAAATATGTATCACTTATCTATGTTATTATTACTAGCCGTGCCCCGCGGCTTCGACCGCTATTATCAAGTTAAAAAGTAGCCTATGTGTTAATCCTAGGTATAAACTTATGTAGATTCCAATTTTCATCGAAATCCGTTAAAGCGTGAAGAGGGAACACACATACTTACACATTTACATACAAACTTTTGGATTTATAATATTAGTAGGATTAAATTTCTGAGGCGGCATCTGCACACTGTATTGAAAAAAACACGCGACGAGGCGCGCTCAAAATTGTATGGGACTTCGACCGAAATAAAATGAATGAACGGGCCCCACCTATAGGTACCATTTACTCAATAATAAGTCAAAACTATCTGATGTATACTTCTACATACATAAATGTTCAATTGTTACAAAAAGAGTTGGTTTAGGGCCGACCCTACCATAGGTCGAACGGAGTGGCCGCTGTAGGCGCCAAGTACCAGGTGACGCGTCAGTAAAATTTTATTATAGCATACCTACATAATAGGAAAATGCAATGAAAAGCTTAAGAATAAATTTACTTTCATTCCTATACATTATTGTTTTTGCATTCTATATTTACTGTCTTTATAGATACCGTGAGGAGCGCAGAGCCACAAGCATGGCTGTTTTCAATCGACAAATGTCTAATTTGTAGTAGTGCATACTTAAAATGTTGATGATCTTCCCAGTTCCATGCTTGAATGTGCATGCACAACTGGTATGCACTAGGGGTAAGCAAAGAGGGCGCCAGAATTGGACCTTGCTCCATCCTACAACTTGCCTCGGGACAGCATTGTAAATAACAATGTTTGTTAGCTTATCCATATTTGGCACACGCCTTAAGGCCAGAGAGACTTGCTTCAGACTGACAGAGGAATTGAAAGTCGGCGCTCATTCCATAGTCTTCAAAAATCCGCACGCTGGGCCAGCACGGCCATTTGGTCAACGGAACTACCCGTCATGCCGCTATATATATATTGCTATACATACCTACCTACATTATTTTCTAAGATTTTTTAGTCGCGCCTTGATGCTACAGTGCATTGCCAGATAGTTTGGGACTTATGACCGAGTGATAGTTCTGTTAGTAGGTACACATTTATTGATGTTGCAGGGAAAGGACTTTTCCTGACGTTCAAAGGAAAACTTTACGAAGGAGATTGGTTGAAAGGCTTCAGGTAGACATATATTTACAACTAGCTTTTGCCCGCGGCTTCGCTCGCGTTAAGAAGTATTATTTTAAAATTGACAAAGTTTCATACAAACTTTCATCCCCTATTTTTTCCCCTTGGGGGTAGAATTAATCAAAATCCTTTCTTAGCGGATGCCTACGTCATAACATCTACCTGCATGCCAAATTTCAGCCCGATCCGTCCAGTGGTTTGGGCTGTGCGTTGATAGATCACTATGTCAGTCAGTCAGTCACCTTTGAGTTTTTTATACTTATATATTTAAGATATGCGTAGGTACCGGATTAAACAAAAGAACTTAGTTTGACGCTGTGTGTGTCAAAGTGTTTGGTACACAAATCGAGCGTGCCGGAAACATTTAAGAAAAGTTTTTTAAATACAGGATACCATATTATTATATGTTATATGACCCCATCAATGGCGGGCGCTTTTATTGGAGACTGTTCGCGCCAACGAAACACTCACCGCGCGGCGAGTAAACTCATGAAAACATTCATAAATAAAGACCAAAATAAGTGGTCAAATAACATAGTTAGATGTTAATCATATTAATTTCAAATTGAAGACCTCAATATTACCATTCTTAAAATATTGAACACATGTGGTTGGTAATAATGATATTGATGTTTTACCTGAAAATAATTCATTTCATCAAAAAACCGATTTCATCGCTTATATTTCAGTTTTTGCTTGATCGATTTCGATAAAATTTATATGGGACCATCTCAGAAGTATACTCTAATAAACAAAAAAAAAACATCTAAATCGATTCATAATTGGCGGAGATATCGCGTAACATACATACAAAAAAACATACAGTCGAATTGAGAACCTCCTTTTTTGAAGTCGGTTGATAAAACCGTTATATGCGAAACCTTTAGACCTTAAACATTGAGATAACGTCATTTCCGGAATCTCATATTTTTTTATAGTTTGATTTTAAAGGAATCTAGTTAATGGGTACTAGAGTATTAGTTTTAAAAAATTGATCTTGTTCCACTTAGACATGGCTTCGGCACCCTAAGCTATCGCCTCCCAAACGGCGTCTTCCAACTCGAGTATCGCGGGGAGTGGGTACGAGGCAAGCCTGAAGGGACCGGGTGGCGTTACTACGACAACGGAGACGTATACTTTGGGTTCTGGAAGAAGGGCAAACGACATGGCTACGGGAAGATGTGGTTCGCTAATGGGACGCTGTATGTTGGGTATTGGAAAGCGGACAAACAGGAGGGTTTGGGAATGTTTGTGCAAGGTATGTCTAAGTACAATCTTCCCGTATACCCCCAATCGGAGAATATTTATAAATTGTTGTTTCTCTAACTTGCAAATCCTAAGGCCATGGTACAGTTTATTGAGCTGTTTCATAGATTAAAGCATGGCTAATTTTATAGCGCACTTGTAACATCCAAGGACTGTTTCCTTGGATGTTACCCACGTGCCTATCACACTATTTACTAACATGCGAAAGTTTGTATATGTACCGATATGTATGTTTGTTTTCGTTTTACGCTGTAATGGCTGAACGGATTTGGATGAAATTTAAATGTACATAGTTTATACCAACACATGGCTATAAACGATAATAACGATAGTAAGCTGATTGAGTCCAGATTGCAGAGCCTCGGTCACAGGCGTATGGTCGCAAGTCTATCGGTATTCTATCGTTTGCATTTTGGAGTGTGCGCAGGAATTATACGAGTTAATTCCACAATTCCCATTTTACCATCGAACAACCATACAAACTGTCACATGTCATTCATTTATGGTTGACATACCTCCAGTTCGCTCGAAGCGGTTTGCTTCTACGTTCATTATCCGTACAGCGAAGGAGTGGAACTCAATGCCATCCCTGAGGGGTATAATCTGGGAGTCTTCAAATCAAGAGTGAATAGGTATCTTGTAGGCAAGCATGTCACATCTTCGACCGCATCATCACTTTCCATCAGGTGAGTTAGTGGTCAAATGCTTGCCTATTTAGCATAAAAAAAAACTTGATTAATGAGGGTTAAGACGCGGTGTACAGCTAGTTTATAATGTTAGTGTGTGAAGTGTTATTAATAGGATTATATTGATTATAAAATGGATAATTTCCTCCGAAATCGACCAACTGGGAATAAGCAGTACTATATATAGAATCGACAGTCGGCACCGTATAATCAAGTGGGATTGAAGCAATCAAACCTGCCAAATGCCATCAAATGCCATCAAGAAGAAAAATGGTAAAAAAACACAAAGTTAAACTCGCAATTTTTATAGGTAAGTAGTACATAATTATTGTAAATATAATGTATACCACTGCAGTTTTAGATATTTATATGTTATATACCTACGCGCAAAAAACAAACCCTTCCTTGACAGTCTAAAATCAGCAGTTTAAATTCTACCAAAAACTGCTAAATCTACTAAACTCTTTTAGAGAACGGTAACCGTTACGAGGGCCACTGGGAGGGCGGAATGAAGTCCGGCCTTGGGCGGTTCTACCACATCCACACCGGCCAGCTGCAGGAGGGCTGTTGGCTGCAAGACTCGTGCGTCAAGTCGAAGATGACCGACATTATCATACGGCAATTCTGCGATATGCCCACGCCGTATCCTATACCTGTCGTAAGTTGGTTCGTTAGCAAAACTATTTGCCATGACCGTTGGTCTAGTATGCATACCTATGGTTTGGTACTTCGTATTTTAATTCAAACAAAATCAAAATCGAATACTCACATGGGCCCCGACACTAATTGAAGTTTATTGCCAGATTCGCGTAAATACCCCCATCTCAGAAAAACTTGGCAGGAAGAAGAATCTCGCATTTTTTTACATTCTTAAATTACTACTACAGGAATTATCCTAACCTAGGTACCTATATCTATATTATGTAGTGGCCAGAAAGCGCTTGTGCAGTTAGTCTCCAAACAATGTTAGTTTTCTTCCTAAGTTTATTTTTAGCTATATCCAAGCCATCGTTACTCGTGGATTGACCTAATTCTGCTGATATCATATAACCCGGAAAACATACAAAGCGATTTGTTTGTCACATTCAAGGGTATGCTCATGAAACCGTGTTGTTTTTTTCGGGATTGACTTGTAGATAGTTTGACATATTATTGCTTGATAGATTATTTCCCCGAAAATTTTACTAAATGTATGTACCAATATAAAATGGATACTGCGCGATAGTGTTCAATACGAGCCCGCAAACCAATTTTTTCTAGTAATATTACCACATCAACGACATTATCACCTACCAAGAAGTGAAAAGTAACCGAGTAGAATCGGACTTCCTATTACGTATCTCTGTGAGTAGTTTGTATTTGAAGTAAGCCAAAATGAACCTTATTTTGTCGTTTAGAAATTAAAAATCGTTCGCAAAAGAGAGGTAGGGACCTGATAGTGGGTCTATCAAGGTGTAATTCCTGATTTAGTTTCTCTGCAGTACTTAAAATTTGACATGTTTCCAACATTGGACTTACTGGCAATGACATAGGAATCGCAAATCATCGTTATTCTAACAAGTAGGTACCTACCTGCTTAAATAAGTAATCTATACCAGTAGGTATATATGAAGGTAGAACTACCCGATGGCGTAATTGGGCATTCGCCATTTAAGCAGCGGGTATCGGGTTCGATTCCCGATTTTGGCCGGGACAAGTTTGACAAAAATTTGTTTCCACACAAATTTTTCTCCACAGGAAATTTGTGTTGCTGGTTCTGGGTGTTATTGCATGTGTGATGTGAATGTTTCCGACACCCACGATACATGTCATCGGACTAAGTGTGGGGCTGTGAGTGTGAAAGAGTAATCTAGCAATCTATATTTATGTGTACCTTTTTGGAGAATTTTGTGTTATAAGGATCTAAATTCGTTAACTATTTCCGTGACTGGAAACGGTCTATAGACGATTTAATACCTTTCCTCCTCAGCCGTGTCATAAATATCCTCGTATAAATAAATATACAGCGTTGTTAATGCAAGGACTACAATAATTATTACGGAAACACTGTCTGTGCCGACGCGCTTTGTTTCAGTTGCGACACAAATAAACGTTATCAGCAGAGATAAACAGTATGACGCTCTGTCTGTGTAGGCAGTCCTTTTTACCATTAATATTTGCATTTAAGTAGCCTAGATATGGGCAATAAACAAAACAAACAAACAACAAACAAACGCATTCACACTCACAGCCCCACACTAAGCTCAAAGACTTGTATCGTGGGTGCCGGAAACATTCACATCACACACATTACACCCAGAACCAGAAACACAAATATCCCTTGGGAAGGAATTGGTGCTCCTGCCGGGAATTGAACCCAGGACCGACGGCGTAGAGGGCGGACATCTGTCCACTGCGCCAACTGGGTCGTAAACAATAACATTTATGTATATACCTATGACAGGTCTTTCACAATTCAGGCTGTCCGTCTGTGGAATGCGCTGCCTGTGCCCATCAGGCAAGCTAAATCTATTGCCATATTTAAAACGTTGGTATTTAAACATTATTGGTCAATCTATAGCTAGGTAATATTATTTTGTTAGCTGTTTGTATAGGTATATATTATGTGTATCATATATATATATATATATTGTGTATATGTGTATTATGTATGTTTTTATTTTATTTATTTTTATTTATTTAGATATATTATATTAGTATAGAACGCCACACCAACCCAAATCATCCTGCACATTTTCTGTCCATCCAAAGGTTGTCTGGCAGAAATCGCTTAAAGCGATAAGACCGCCCATTGTGCTACCTCTTATAACTGTATTATTTTAAGTTCTACAATTTTACTTTTATTTGGTGTGCAATAAAGAATTATTGTATTGTATTGTATTGTATATACTAGCTGTCCCGGCGACCTTCGTTCCGCCTAACAGTCAATGAATGTGCATATTTAGGAAGCCATACCCGGCATGCGTTACAATGTCACGTGACTATATTATTACAACCTTCATGTTTATGTTTGCCTAGTACTTTACCAAATCCGAGTGATGTATGAGAAAATAGAAAGCATGTCGAAATGTAAAAAAAAAATTTTAAGAAATGTACGTTCTTAAAAAGTATCCTTTGTCCTTCTCCTGGCTCTAAACTACCTCCCTGCCAATTTTCAGCTAAATCGGTTCAGCCGTTCTTGAGTTATAAGTGGAGTAACTAACACGACTTTCTTTTATATATATATAAGATGTATGAAATAAACAAACACTTTCACACTCACACCCACACTAAGATAAACAAGACAGACTGTCAAACGTCATCCTTATATGGTTGAAATACCTCCGGTGCGCTTGAAGCGTTTTGCTTCTATGTTTATAATCCGTACAGCGAGGGAGTGGAACTCAATTCCTGCGTCTTTGTTTCCCGAATGGTACTATCTGGGTGTCTTCAAGTCTAGAGTGAATAATCTTCTAGGCAAGCATATCACATCTTCGGCCGCATCTCCACTTTCCATTAGGTAAGATAGCGGTCAAATGCTTGCCTATCCATAATAAAAAAAAAGATGACTTATGACGTGGGTGAAACATTCACACCAAGAACCAGAAACTTTCTTTAGGGAGATCGTTGGGTCCCACCGGGATTAGAACCCGATACCCGCTTTATAGAATATGCATACTGCACCAGCGGGCAGTTCATAAGTAATATTCATTAGGACCAGAAGTTCCGGCGAAGTTGGTAGCGCGTCTGCCTTCTATTAAAGCGGCGGATGTCGGGTTCGATTTCTAGTGGAAACTTTGTATGTCTGGTTGCTGGGTGTGATTGTGCTTGATTAATGTTTCCGGCACACAAGTCTTCGTAGTTAGAGTGGGGATGTGAGTGTGAAAACATTTGTTTATTTATAGACAGTATTAGAAGTGGATTTTGACATGGGGCAGGAAATAATAAACAAACAAATAAACAATAAACAAACGCATTCACACTCACAGCCCCACACTAAGTTCAAAGTCTTGTATCGCGGGTGCCGGAAACATTCACATCACACACACATTACACCCAGAACCCGAAGCACAAATATGGCTTGGGAAGGAATTCGTGCTCCTGCCGGGAATCGAACCCAGGACCCACGGCGCAGAGGGCGGACACCTGTCCACTGCGCCAACTGGGTCGTCCAGGAAGGCTCCTTATCCATTATGCCAGTATTTTGAGAGTATTTTTTTAACTGTAATTGGCAAGCGTGACGCTTACCATCAGGCGAGCGGCTTGTTCGTTTCTTTACTCAATCAATATAAACAAAATCTTTAAAATACTATCACACATTTTGTTTATTAGCCTTTCTTGCCCTTTTTACCACCTAACAAGACAGACTATTAAACGTCATCCTTATATGGTTGACGTACCTCCGGTTCGCTCGAAGCGTTTTGCCTCTATGTTTATCATCCGTACAGCGAGGGAGTGGAACTCATTGCCTTTTTTTTTATGCTTGATAGGCAAGCATTTGACCACAATCTCACCTGATGGAAAGTGATGATGTGGCCGAAGATGTAGCATGCTTGCCTAGAAGGTACCTATTCACTCTTGACTTGAAGACTCCCGGATTGTACCGTCTTGTATTGCCTGCGTCTTTGTTTCCCGAACAGTACAATCTGGGTGTCTTCAAGTCTAGAGTGAATAGGTATCTTCTAGGCAAGCATGTCACATCTTCGGCCGCATCTTCACTTTCCATCAGGTGAGATAGTGGTCAAATGCTTGCCTTTCTACGATAAAAAAAAAAAAAAATAAAGACAACGGCAACTCAATTTATCGGCTAAATTTCTTCATTTCGTAGGAGAAGATTGCCGATCCAAGAAGAATCCTAGAAAATGACGCACTGTGGCTACAACAGAAATTAGGTGCAATGGACAAAAAACTGCAGTATTGTATCGATCAAATGTAATTAGTAACCGTGAGCAATTATACAAAATAAATTATTCAACAGTATAAATATCTCTAAAAACTCCTAACCCTGTTTTACAGACACTGGATAAAGCTTGATGTGATAGATCTATAATCATAAGGGATGAATCGATACCACGGACGTAATGCCGCATCCATAAAGGGTGAAGCACCCTATATCCTCCAAATTACGCTTGTCATAACGCGAGCTACACGCACACAAATATACAAAATATCGGACAATCGGCGTCAATACACCTATTGGTGCCGATTCTGTTGTCCAGAATTAGACTAAACTAGCCTAAAATTAGTTTTAGCCTTGTTTTAGTCCAAAACCTATTCAGAAAATGCAAGATTAGACTAAAATTAAGTTTGACAGGACTAAGTTAGTTTAGTTACTCTATTTAGTGAAAATGACCAAATTCTTATTCTGATGTACATGTTTTACGTCAAATTAAGACTAAAAATAGAAATTTTAAACTCAAATTAGTCTGTATGAAAAAGTTCTGGATTATTTTTAGTGTGATCTTACACTTGAAAGAATAACACGTGCAATTAATGAAGCAAATACTGACCTACAAAGTCTATAATGGAGGAATATGTGATTGCGGCTCTTGTGAATCCAATTAAATTTGGTTGCTGTCAAAATCAATTTTAGTCCTGTCATTTCAACTTTTAAATTAAGTTCAACGTAAAATCAGAATAGCGTTTAGGTATTCACTAAAATTAGTTTATTTTTAGGTTAGTTCGGTGCTCAACAGAATTAGCACCATTACCTGGCTGTTATAGTTTGCAGCCAGATCCACTCACACACGGACATTCGCATGCATCACCCATGGTTGGTTGAGGTTACGTCCGCATATCTTTCAAGACCGTGCAGGCTTTTTCTGTATAAATATTGTTAGTTTCTTTGATATCTTATTTTCGCTGAATAGATGTAGTACATACATACGTTTTTGAGCTAATATGATCACATATTCATTGATATTTACAACGTTCTCGTGATCATGGCGCTTGTAAAGGTGTCGAAATATCGAGCTCTCAATAGTATTTTCATGAAATGGACAAAGTAATGTTATGTCCCAGTCTTTCCTTGTATGAATTAACACAAATCTCGCTACGTTATGTCCCAGTCTTTCCTTGTATGAATTAACACAAATCTTGCTACGTAGCGCCAGACTTTCCTGGGGTATGCACCCCAGGAAAGTCTGGCGCTATACTGGCGCATTGTTAACAGTGTCGAAATATCGAGCTCTCAATAGTATTTTCATGAAATGGACAAAGTAATTTTATGTCCCAGTCTTTCCTTGTATGAATTAACACAAATCTCGCTACGTAGCGCCAGACTTTCCTGGGGTATGCACCCCAGGAAAGTCTGGCGCTATACTGACGCATTGTTAACGGTGTCGAAATATCGAGCTCTCAATAGTATTTTCATGAAATGGACAAAGTAATTTTATGTCCCAGTCTTTCCTTGTATGAATTACCACAAATCTCGCTACGTAGCGCCAGACTTTCCTGGGGACAGACACCCCAGGAAAGTCTGGCGCTATACTGACGCATTGTTAACGGTGTCGAAATAACGAGCTCTCAATAGTATTTTCATGAAATGGACAAAGTAATTTTATGTCCCAGTCTTTCCTTGTATGAATTACCACAAATCTCGCTACGTAGCGCCAGACTTTCCTGGGGTATGCACCCCAGGAAAGTCTGGCGCTATACTGACGCATTGTTTCCGTCATACTTGATGTTGTACGATGGAAACTAACAAAATTTTTGTTCTAATAGTCGAGAGTATTCCCGATAGTGTTTTGTCTGTCTATTATCTATGCCCCAGCCGTCGAAAAAATTCCCGATAGTGTTTTTTCTGTCTATTATCTATGCCCCAGCAGTCGAAAAAAATCCCGATAGTGTTTTGTCTGTCTATTATCTATGTTCCAGTAGTCGAAAGTATTCCCGATAGTGTTTTGTCTGTCTATTATCTATGCCCCAGTAGTCGAAATTATTCCCGATAGTGTTGTGTTTGTCTATTATCCACGCCCTAGTAATCGAAAGTATTCCCGATAGTGTTTTGTCTGTCTATTATCTATGCCACAGTAGTCGGGAGTATTCCCGGTAATGTTTTGTCTGCCTTATCACATACTAACTTATATAAGAATTGAAAAATGAACCTTATGTCTTTCGTTAATTTTAAGATCGAAAACAGGTGAAACTTTATTAATTTTTATAACAAACTTTTATCCAGAAAATGATAAACAGGTCAATATAATGATTAAAAGCTAAATATCAATAGGATTATAACATGTCATTCAATATTATATCACAGTACTTATTGAATTAAGTATTTACAGTCAATATATTATTATTGCCTATCATATTTATACCCGAAAAGTACCTAAATCCGCTTAAATAATATGATAACATTTGATAATATTGATTTTCAATCTCCTAATTAAGGACCAATATATAAGTAAGTACTTTTCTTACAACCTTAGTTTTTTTATTGCTTAGTGAAACTTATTTTAGATATACGAAAAAAGTAGATATATTTTTTTACATTTGTAACAATAAATATAAGGAACTGTTTAAAAAATAATGCTAGATATATTTCTCAATTGAGAGTAAGATATAGGTAGAAATATTCATCTATCATATATTATACTATGTGTATAAATCTTTGGATCTACATGTAATGTCAACCAACATTATATCTGAAAATGATTACAGAACTTAGCAAAAAACATGACACATCTTGAATAATAAACAATGTAGTATTTTTTATGAATAAAATTTCTCGTTCATTTATTCTCGTCTCGTAACAATATTTTCACCAAAAAGATGTTTGATAATATGGATATTATTACAAAATATCTATTTGGTAAAATTAATTCAACTATATAAACCGATTTAATAAATAAATGTTCTGATAATGACAACATCTGACATGGCAACTGACTCCCACGAGCGAGTAACTGTAATAGTGGAAGTGAAATATCAATACAGCTGTTGTCAATGACCATCAATCCCAGATGTTGTCTTCATTAAATCGGCTTATAGCTAATGTTAATATAAATTACGAAGTCCATTTGGCCTTGGTGGTAGTCATGTACACAGTTATAGTATCTGCATGGCAGTGTGCGTTTGCGTTAAAAACTGTGAACTTACGCACACTAAAACAATGTGCATGTACAAGTAAAAGCAACCACAAGCAAGTCGACTTCGTAAAATAGAACACCTGTATTCGAAATTCAAGATTGTTTATTCACATTGTTATTTGGTAACATATTGCAACAGAACAGTTATATTAGGACGAGCCGATGTTTTTTTAGACACCATATTTCCACTAAGCTAGTGAAAGGATACAGATAGATGCTAGTTTTTAAAGAGATGTGTCATTCTTTTTGTAAGTATATAAAAAATCTGATGCATCAGAGATTCTGTTGTCATGCTAGCTTGATTCATTCATGATGAATATGCTTAAATGAGATTTTTTCAATATACCAATGTCGAGTCAGAGCTACCAACTTATTTTAAGGATTTTCTAATGTAGAGATCTTCTAACACAACATTGCCCACCCGGACACAAAATTATGTATTAGATTTGTTGGTCGACTAATCATAATTTGCTAGGTCACGCTATGGAACGGACGTGTACAGTCAGAGCACGCTGTATGTAGTTGGGCGGGCAATATTATTGTGTACAAAATCTCTACTCGTTGATGTGCATAGAACTATTTCTAAGTCTAAGTACACTTAAAAATTTAACATTCCAATATGAGACAAAATCCGCTAAATTATCAGACTATACGACTCTGATCTATCAGCGTAAGATTATTCATTCTAGCGTCGTGATCGCCCAATTCTATCTGCTCCTTTAATAACTCTAGTTCTTTTATACCAGTAACGGTCACCTCATACTTATGCGTTGCTAGGGACATGTAGAAATGTATAGCAAAAGCTAGAAACACAATCATTACTGGTATAAGCACTACGCATGCCGACCAAGCAGCGGTAGGGCTTAAATCGTAGAACTTCACCCAACAAAGAATAGCTATTTCTACAAGGAAGAGAATTAGTCCAAGGAGCGTGGAGAAAGCCCAGGCCACTTCTATGTACCAGTGTAGTCTTTCGTGGGGAGATTCGTGGACTAACGCTATGCTGTGGAGGTTACCGACTGCTTCGATGTTGGGGAGGATGCAGGTGCTTATCATAAGGGCCAACATGTGAACTGCCACTAGGAGCGTGGTGCACACTGTGAATGCAACGAGCATCGCGTTGGGTACGTTTGTTGGTGGAGTGTTGAGTTGGACCTCTACCATTGCGACCTGTGGACAAAGCACAAGACATTGTTGTATAGAAGACAATTGGCGAAGTAAATGATACTACTTACTATTTAAAAAAAATTAGATTTCTAATAGAGTATGGATCAAAATTGTTGAATTACAATGTACGAGTTCCCTGTAGAGTTAGGTACATGTATGGGATATTTACAATTGGGTATTCAGAACGTTGGGAGTACTTACGCGCGCTTTCTTCCAATCTTAGAAATAAAAAATAAATGCAGCATGTACAACATGTTTTCGAATATTTTGGTTCTATCACTCAAGATTACACATACGCCGTTTTTAGAGAATAAATGCTCTTTACGCAATTTATTTTATTTTATTATTATTTATTATATTTATGCATTAGGGCATTATATCTGCTGCCTCTGGCTTGACGAGCTTGACTTAAAACCGCTGAGTGCAGTAGGAATCGCTCATCTGATTCTGACATCCTGACCTAACACGATAAAACTATATTTTCAAGCTAGCACTTTTTTATTTAGAGGCCGGCACTCCCAAGCGCTCAAACGTAGCGAGCTACGTTGCTCGATATGAATACTTTTATTAAAGGGTTAGACGGCAATTATCTAACACAACAGCCGGTCCATTGACTCGTGTATAGTTAAATATCCAACTTTTGGGGTGTTCAGCATGCTAAGGCGTTCCCAATCATAGTAACTACGTACGCTCTACATATCGGAGCTGGGTATTATGCTCGATATGATACTACACTTCTGTCACAGGTTTAGATGTCAATATTTAATTCACTGACCAACCTAATAAATCAGCGACTATTGCACACAGAACCTGCGTAAGGCTGGTCATGATATATACCACTCTAAATAGGGTCTTCTGTCTTGAATACGACCTTGCCGTAGTTCTTATGGCTATGTAGTATTTCTCACGATTACAGATTATTTGCATTGTATTACGTTAACGTCGGTTAGATTATACCGTATTGAGATCAGATGATAACATTGTTGCTAACTTTATATGCGCATTTTCCGGTATTTAGAACGTTGGTTATAGCACAGTTTCATAGCTCCGTTTTATGTACGAAGCGTGACTTTTTAGCTCATTGTTACTAAATTGAATAGTAACTGTAAGTACCTTTCGTTTCCACCTACACATATATGATTGTTTCTGTTATTTTTAAGGCTGTGTTAAATTGTATGTGTTAATTTTACACGGTGTACGCCTCAATTGTTAAATAGTGACTAAATAACCTATAACTACTTATAACCGTGGTAGACTAACAGCTATTATAACCAAATGTCTGCTTTGACCTTTATTTAAATTTCTTTAAGGTTCTTCTCAATTCTTATACATAACACAGTTGTTTATATTCAGGACAGGCAAACTTGTAATAAAACAAGCTGTAGGTTGAACACTAACTTTATTGTATCTTTGAAGGTAGACTACATATTTACAATTACCTACATAAAGTAATATTAAATCTACTACATCTTTCTCCTTACAACAGAAAACAAAAAACACCTAAATTAATTCTAATTTAGTAATAATAATTTTAAGCAATGCAAGTTCAAATGTACGAAACTTATTTTAAATTTATGTTTAACTTAACTAAATTAACCATTAATTTCTATTTATAATCTACAAACAATCGGTATATGTACTTGCTAAATCTCTATATAGTGCTACATACCAACTAAAAACGTAATAAACTATATAACTTCTGTAAACTTAAGTACCTACCTTATTAGCTCTAAGACTAGTTACTAGTCTGTACAAACAAATATATTAATTAGTATGACCTATATTCGCTTCTGAGACCTGTAATTCACCTAACATCTTTCGGACTTTACTTCTAGTCATTACCGGATACTTTCTAGCTAAGTTATCATTGCTGTCATCGGTATGTTTGGATGATTGCGGCCGTTCAGCCTCTGAACCACCTACCTGATTGTGCACGGGACTCCGTGGTGCGGGACTGACCGGTTCTTCTACATCTTCATAAGCCTCTTGGTAATTGTCTGAATCGCCGTCCCCTGACTCACCTGTTGCCTCGGCAGTGCGTCGAATGATGTGTCGACGATTTCGACGGTACTTCCTGCCTACCGCGTCCTGGAGTAGATAAGACCGCGGCTCGTTACATTTTTTAATAACTTTCATGCATCTTCTTTTATTTCCATCCACTACCACTACCTTTTCGTTTTCATGTAATGTAGGGAGGTGTCTTGCCGAAGTGTCATACCTAGTTTTCTGTGTCTTTTGTTGATATATAATCTCGTCGTGATTTCTTTTTAGATCTACTTGTTCTTGTAGTAACTGTTTACGAATTGGTAAGCGCGTATTTAATCTTCTACCCATTAGTATCTGAGCTGGTGAATCTATTTTATCTCGAGGCGTAGAACGAAAATTTAACAAACTAAGGTGATAATCTTGACCTGAGTCTAAGCACTTTTTGAGTAGCTGTTTTACAGTACGAACAGCTCGTTCACTTTTCCCGTTAGATTGAGGGTATAACGGGGATGATGTGACATGTTGTATCTCCCATTCAACAACAAACTTTTTAAACTCTTTGGAATTATAAGCAGGCCCATTATCTGTACATAAAAAATTCGGTATACCATGACGCGAATATTGCTCTTTCATAGCCCTAATGACCGACCTACTATTTATAGAGGTTAATTCATTGACTTCTACGAAGTTCGAAAAATAATCTATTAATATTAAATAGTATTTTTTTCTATATTCGAAAATGTCCGAACCAATTTTTGCCCACGGTACGTCAGGTATGTCATGAGGCATTAGCGGTTCTCTACGCGGCGCTGGGGCATGCAACGCGCAAGTTGCACAGTCGCGCACGCATCGCTCTATGTCTCGCGACATCATCGGCCAGAATAGCACTCCGCGAGCTCGTCTCTTGCACCTGTCTATTCCAAGGTGCCCTTCGTGAATCCTATTTAGCATTTCTCGGCGTAGCGCATGCGGTATAAAAACAGAATTATCCTTAAATATTATGCCCTCAGCATATTGTAAGCATTCGCGGTAAGGCCAGTATAATGCAACGCTTTTATCTACACCGTATTTACTTCTCGGCCATCCATTCTCAATGTATTCAATAATCAATTGTGCCTCTTCATCCATTATAGTATACTCTTTAACCAAATTTAATTTCGCGTCACTAAATTGAACCTGTTCGATCATAAAACACGTTTGAGCTTCGATCTCTTCATTCACCCGTTCATGCATCAACTCTGGCAATGCAGCTCGCGAAAGCGTGTCCGCTACATACATAAATTTACCTGGAGTGTATATCACCTTAATGTCGTAAGCCTGAATTCTTAACATCATTCGTTGTAATCTCGCTGGCACACTAGAAAGCGGTTTCCTAAAAATGGACTCAAGAGGTTTATGATCTGACTGTACCGTCACGTCTGTCCGTCCAAAAATATACTGATGATATCTTTCACACGCAAAAACTATTGCCAAAAGCTCTTTTTCAATTTGAGCATATCGGCACTGTGTATCAGTGAGAGTCAATGAAGCGAACTCCACTGGGCGCCCCCCTTGCATCAGTACCGCCCCTAGCGCACTCGCGCTCGCGTCAACTGATACTGTTATAGGTAACTCATGGGAATATAACGCCAGAACAGGTGCACTTGAAATTTTTTGTTTCAAGAGCCTAACTGCCTCTGTATGCTGTTCGTCCCAAACCCACTCTGTATTTTTTTTCAATAAACCTCTTAATACGGCTACTGACTGCGAATAATTAGGTATAAATTTGGATAGATAGTTGACCATGCCTAGAAATCTTTCCAGTGATTTTTTATCATCTGGATTAGGCATTTCATTAATAGCTTGCACCTTCTTTTGATCGGGCCGCATCCCGTTTTCATCAAATACATGACCAAGATAAGTTATCTCCCTTACCCTAAATTTACATTTTTCCTTATTAAACCGCATTCCTTCTTCTTTAGCCCTTACCATCAATTGTCTGAGTCGTCTGTCATGCTCGTCCTTCGAAGATCCCCAAACTATTATGTCGTCACTGAAAGAATCCGTCCCTTCTAAATCTTCAAGAATTTGTCTTACCTTGGCATGGAACATTTCCGGTGCGCAACTGATACCGTAAGCTAAACGAGTGAACTGATATCTCCCAAACGGTGAGCTGAAGGTGCAGAGATCAGCGCTAGCCTCGTCCAAGCTCAGCATCCAAAACCCGCATCTGGCATCTAGCACGCTGAAGTACTTAGCTCCACGTAGTCGCGCCGCTATCTCGCTAACTGTAGGCAAAGAATAATGTGCGCGCCGAACGGCACGATTCAGCAATCGTGCATCCAAACATACGCGTATATCACCGTTTTTCTTAGCTGCTATCACAATCGGATTTACCCAATCCGTCGGGTGATTTACTTTTCGAACAACCTCTAACTTTTCCATCCTCTCTAGTTCACTACGCAATTTGTCACGTAGCCCTAACGGTATTTTACGGGCCGGGCAGATCACAGGTGGTACGGATTTATCAATTAGTATTCTATGTACACCCGATAACCTACCCACCCCGTGAAATAAATCACCAAATTCCTTTGTAACGTCTTGACTTATCATATCTACTCTTTTTATAAATCCTAGCCTCACACAATCTTCTCTTCCTAAAATGTTTTGCACGTTCATGTCTACAACAACACATTTCAGCTGATATTTTTCTTTTTTATGATGTAAACATACACAACATTCACCAATTATTGGTAATTTATTTCTTGTGTAAGAAAATACATTACTTTTGTGCGGTTTTAAACAATCTTCTTTCATTCCTAACCGATAAAAATCTAACTTAGAAATAACATTTAAATCTGCACCGCAGTCTAACTTAAAATTGAGTTTCATACCGTTGATGTAGAGGGTTTCCATCCATTGTCCCTTAGATTGACTGCCCTTTGCCTTCACCACGTTCACGTACAAATCACTATCATCCGAGTCTTCCGAAAACTGAGACGCGTTCAAACCATACACTCTTTTACTAGGACACTTCCTAGCAAAATGACCTCGATTATTGCACGAAAAGCACAAAGCATGATTTGCGGGACATTTTTGAGTATCAACACAATACAAACTTCCACAACGCGAACACGGATCTCGATCGCGGCGCTGCGATGGCGGCCGGCCGCCAGCGCCGCGGTCGCGACGGCCCCTGTCTCGCGATCCGCCGCGTCGCCTGTTGTTCCCGGTCGCGGCTCCAACTTGGCCGACGTTACGTCCGGCCACAGCGTCCACTTGACCGCTGGACGTGCTAGCTTTGTTTGTTTCCTCTATTTGACGAGATTCTTCTCTGGACAACTCTTCGGCCTCGCCGATCTGCACCGCTTTAGCCAACGTTAGCTCTTCTGTGCGTAGCATACGATCTCTGACGACATTACTCAACACGCCGCACACAATACGATCTCGTATCAGCCCATCGACTAAATGTTCAAACTCACAATTCTGGCTGAGTAATTTCAACGCTGTGACGTATTGACTAATAGTCTCCCCGGCGAGTTGATTACGAGAGAAAAATTTAAAACGTAACATCGTCACGTTACATTTTGTTCCAAAATGCGCATCATATTTTGACTGCAAACACAATAAACTGTCGGCACTTTCTTCTTTAGCGAACGTAAACGTCGTATAAATCTCGTAACCCTCTGCTCCTATGAGGTTCACCAATAAGCTTGCTTGTACATCCTGCGGTTCCTTGTTTACGCCGGATGCCTTTAGAAACACTTCGAACTGCTTCCACCATTTTCGCCACGCATCAGCGCGCGCGGCTGGGCTGCCTTCTATCTGCAATTCGGGCGGTGGACGAGCGTGCTCCATACTTTTACTTGTTTGCACTAAGTGTTTATCAATTCCGAACAATTTAATACTCGCAATTTAATTGATTTAACTATTATTTTCAATTAAAAACACCGCTGTCACCAACGCTGTCACTATCTAATATATCGTTCGCCGATAGAGCACGTTTGTCTATAGAAGATACTTATTATATGATATATTCACTAGCGACTTGAAGTCTCCAAAATTACAGGCACTTATCGGGTAACACAGACTCCTGTGAGGAGTCTCTCTTGTATTTATGCGGTACGCAGAATAAAAATGGAAACCTATCGCTTCGTGCGGATAATCTTGAATGAAAATAAACCTGGAAAAGGAATTTGAAATATCTACGGCGTAAAGCAGCTGGTTTATCAGATGATAGCATGGGGGTGGAGGGACTAGATCATCCAATCCCGCTACACTCCGAAATACATACGATGAATACCGACAGACCAGCTATTCTGTGCCGACTTTCCAAGCCCTCGCTGGTTGTTGCATATGAGTTTTGGTTATACACTCATTTATCCTATCAGCGAAGGAGTGGAACTCAATGCCTGCGTCACTGTTACCCGAGGGGTTTAATCTGTGAGCCTTCAAATCAAGAGTGAATAGGTATCTTCTTGGTAAGTATTCCACATCTTCGGCCGCATCATTGTCTATCATGTGAGATAGTGGTCAAATATCTTGTATTAAATAGGCTTAATGTCTTTATGTCGTATTTAGCATTTTTAAAATTGGTGTGCCTGCTGTACTTGTGGAATTATGTCAAAAAGAACAGCACTCCTTACACAAACTGATTTCTGCTTAGCAGTGCTTACTAGTCTAGCAATAGTCCTGGATACAAGTGATGTATCCTCTCACCTTCGCAAGAATTCTTAATTTTGATAACAACAAGATGTTTATTTACTAGGCATACAATGACATTGTTTAATCCCTACCTAAGACAGATTACTCTTGAACTTGTACCTTCATCGTGATCATTATAGTAAGGACGCATTCAATCAATATCTTGTTAAACGAATTGCACCCGCATGGCATACGGTGGCCTCTGCTTTATTTATCTTTAAGACCATTCGGTATCAATTAATGGTAATAAATAACAGTAAAAACAACGATGGTATACTTCATATTCATTACGAGCTGCACCTTTGGCCACGGTGATGATCAATCAGGATAAAAATAAGACCTCGTGCAGCTCCTAAGAATAAAATTATGGTCTTTGATTACTTTCGTTTCAATTCTTGAATGTGGGTGCGTTTGTTTGTTTTTGTTTTTAAATTTCAGATACCCATTTAGTCAAATCCGTCTAGCCGTTGTGATGTGAAGTCAGAACAGACACACACAAACATTTAACTTATCATTGCATGAAATAATCATTAGTCCATTGTTTTATTGATAGTCAACATCTTTGCAGTGGTGTCACCAGGAGGGACAGGGTCTTCCTTCCTACTTCAGTAGTAAAAAAAGACTTGATGAGACAGTGGCTAACTTGATCCAGGTAAGTATATGCAAGGATTTTAACGAACATTGCAGAAATACCTGTCAGGTTTTAATGACTCTTTATAATGGTACGTGTGAGTAGAAGAATACTTTAAGATTTGAACTCACCTTTATAGAACAGCTATACAAGAAGACGCAAGGTTTGAAAAAAAATTTCGGAATTGTGAACGAAATTTTGAACCCTGTAGTTAAAAATATCGTTCAGCAAGAGTTTATATACTGAATTTATCATGTTTTTTCCTTCTATACATTTACTCACAGTGATAAATCTAGAACACACCCATAACACTTTTACAAACAAATTTAAGGTATTCTTTCTCCACGCTACCTACCCTTTTGTTGGTACTAAATCGGTCTAGCTAGACCCTGAAAATGATCCATGTAGCTTATTCTACTCACCATAGCGAATCCAGACAGCAACGCCGAAGTCTTGCTAGAAGCTTTCAGCTTGGCGCGACTGAGCTGCAGTTTCCTCCATGACAGGTAGGCCGGCGTGTGGAACCCGTCGGCCGATTGTATTGGGGTCTCACCAGACATGGCGCCGTGCTGCGGGGTTAAGTCGAAAAAAAGTTTACATCATTTCTTTAAGGCGGCTTGGACGTGCAAATTGTTTATTGGCCATGTAATTGTTCTATTACGCTCTATCGAAACGCGCTAGTATATACGAGTTAAGAGCGTGTAGAATATAGGACAAACACGTGGAGACCATAAACAAGGCAAGTTTGCTACATCTTCGTCAAATTGCCTTTCAAGCATAAAAAACATAAAAGCTTTAAGCGGCCCAGAGCAAGAAACCCGCTTGAGCAAGCGAGTTCCCTGCTCTGTGCTTACACACATACTATGCTTTCTGCACCTCGCGGTTCTCAGAGCCACTATTAGCGGTTTCTAATTGAATTAAGTTAAAATTAACTTTATCTCTTGGAGTGTTGTCAAATTGGTATTGACACTTATTGCAACAGAGATAAGTAATAGGGGTTAATTTCCTATTCGTATAGTAATTCTTACAAGAGTATGATTCAATTGGCAGACATTTAACCATAAATAATTTTCCATGAGATGATAAATGAATAAATTATTGACCAGTGATGACAGCGGACAAAACAAAAAATAAGACATGAATTGAAATGATTTTTGTTAATATAAATCTATAAATTTTATAAATGTATCCATTTAATTTAATGGTTATAAAATACTAGCCAATGAAATAATTATTTCGCTCTCCAATAGAACGAGGGCAAATCTATCCAAGCGAGAGAGCTATTGACGTTTCGTCTATCTCAAATGTATTTGTTATTTTTAGAAAATTTTCGTATATTAATATACTGAAGATCTCTCATAATACAAGACTAAAATAAAAGAACGAAGCTCTATAATATATTAACAATGATAATAATGTTAAAACGATGATTGAAGCCAAATCTTCTGGGAGCATTTGTCTTATTTAGTTAACTACTTTTAAATTGTGTCAGTATAGCAAAAGATAATTATTGACGTTATTCATTAACAAAATATATTTACTACTAGCTGCGCCCCGCGGTTTCACCCGCGTTGATAATGATGAAAAGTGATGATGATAAAAAATAGATGTTGGCCGATTCTCATAGATACCGGATAAGCACAAAAAATTTCATCAAAATCGGTCAAGCCGTTTCGGAGGAGTATAGCAACGAAAACTGTGACACGAGAATTTCATATATTAGATATATGGAAAATTGTTAAAACATCAACAGAGGCCATGTTCTATACATAAAGGTTGTGTAAGGTTATGTATAATTTAGTAACTAATGCGAAATGTATCAATAAAATTCTACAATTCAGATTTAATAGATCCAATAGCTGCACATTAGACGCATTTAGTTCGCACGGATGGCGACACGAGCGGTCCGCACTACGGAGCCCGCGACCCAGAACCCCATCCATTCGAACCAAACGAGTTTTTTTTATGTTTCGTGAAAATCACCGTAGACGTTAAGAGATATGACGTCAGAGTATTTTCGAAATCTTTCATTGACACTTGTTCAATAAGATATTATTATTCCGTAAAACATATCTATCTAATCTAATACCTTTAAACGAGCAATTCTTGTATATAATCTGAATCTCGGAAACGGCTCCAACGATTTTCATGTATGTCTTCATTTTTAGTATGCAGGAGGTTTCGGGGGCGATAAATCCATCTAGCTAGGTTTCATTTTTAGAAAACGTCGTCTTAACGAGCAAAGCTCGGTATACCAGGTGCAACAATATAATATCAGGACACAGATGTGAGATGACGTAAGGTGTCCCAATTATATCATCCATGTTCCATACATCAACATTCAATATCCTTATATTACCTGGTTTTTATGTCTGTATTGTTTTCATTTCAATAGCTGACACAATCATAAAAATATTCCATACATGCAATGCTTTAAGACTAGACTCTATAAAGTTTTCAGTAATAATTAAATGTAATGAACAGGAATACTGCAATGTTTTGCCTTTGACACTGTGTACAACTATTTGAATGCATTGATTGCCAATTTCTTATTAATTAAAAATATATTTTATTATTATTTTATTTTAATTTTGTTGATTTGTCCTGCCTTATTAATATTAATATGTGTGTTAAATATTGTATATTTTAATTATGAGTCTTTGTAACTTGAAATAAATGAATTTTAATTTAATTCAATATGACTATATATATATTTATGTAGTCTCGTTTTACTTTCTTCATTTTTAGAATTTATTTACGACTTACAATTTAGCGCCAAAAATCCGCATTTATATTTTTTCTAAGGACAGTTTTTGAGACGAATCTAACGATACTTAACTGACGAAATCCATTCGACCGTTTGGAAGATAATATAGAAATTGATAAACATACATACATAGATACAAGGCACGAAAAACATAACCCTTCCTTAGCAGTCGGATAAAAATACATAAACAAATATTTTGAAAAATTTTTGGCACCTATATTATTACTATTATGAATCTTTAATAATAAATATACCTGAAATATTTGGTTTACTTTTTATGTAAAGCTTTAGATAAGTACGTAAATAATTTAAACGCTAGCAAGGCTTAAAAAACCGACTTCACCGCTTTATATTCGGAACCCTTGATCAGATTAAATTAATTAAATACGTATTATTGATGTTAAATAAAAAACTACTGGACAATTCTTGATCAAATTTAAATGGGGCCACACGGGAAGCACCTGCTTTCAAATAAAAATTGAATCATCAAAATCGGTTCATCCAGATATGTTTTGAGGTAAAGCACATTATTTCTAACTAGCCGTGCCCCGCGGCTTTGCCCGCGTTAGTTAAGTTAAAAAGTATCCTGTGTGCTATTCCGGAACCTAAACTATCTACATTCAAAATTTCATTAAAATCAGTTTATTTGTTACTGAGATACGTGATAACAAACACTAACACACACACAAACTTTCCCATTTATAATATTAGTAGGATTAGTTGGATTCAATAAGATCTTCTTCACACAAAGTAACCAAAACTAAAAAAATATACACAATTAAAACATCTCACTGAATACTTAAGTTTTAGCATAATGCTTATTAGTGAAAATGTAAAAATAATTCTGTTATTTCGAGACAAATTTTAAACAATTATGTTAAATTTAGATACCTCCATTTTCTGGCAAATAAGTGTTGACGGCTGGAAAAACAAACCACTTTTGACTACATTGAACATGTTTGCATTACTACATTTGACAACCGTGCAAAGTAAAACTCCATATGTAAGAGATATTGTCCGTTCCTGCCTTGGTTCAATGAGTTTGTGAGAGCATGTTTGTTTCTGCAATCTATTGTTTGACTTATATGTATATAGATATATGAAAAATGATCTTAGACCTCATATATATAAGGCCATATTTTGTAAAACATATTATTGGTTGGATATATAAATGAATTTATTAAATTAGACAGAAAATTATTCTATACAGAATGTGTTATCTAATAACTTTTTGCATATATTAGGTATAATTCACAATGGATTCATATATTTTTCACAAATGGATTCAGTAGTTTTGGTGTGATTTAGTAACAAATATCTAAACTTTCGGATTTATATACATATACATATAGTAATGGGCAGCTGTTTTATTTTTATATTTAATTTAATGTCATCGCTGTCTATGGGCCAATTGACTATATTTCCTAGAACTAAACTAAAACTATACAGCTTATAGGTAACTCAAGTGCTCAAGCCCACTACCAGTATGTAGAGTTCCCTGTGCATACTCGTTTGTTAACGTTGGTGTATAGATCTATCTGTATTCATAGTACCTGGAGTTGGAGTTTTTTTTTTTGATAAATAAAGTTTTCTAAAAATGAATTTTCGAATTTTTTTTAAGAATGAATTTCAGATTATATATATACAAGAATTGCTCATATAAAGGTATTATTTGATACCACATTTCAGCCAGTTTACATAACACCTATGATTTTGGAATATCTTCACCATTTCATCTGTATCATAGGCCTGTCTCGAAAGAGAGAGAGCGAGAGAGAGGCCTAAGTCCAACATAGTTCTTGTGTAAAATGAAACTTAATTCTTATGCTGCCAACAAATTAAAATTGACTGGAAGATATCACTTTGAGCTATCGCTCACTAGTCCACATTATTTAGATATAATTTATATTAAAAATTTTAAAATTAACGCTTTCACTCCCCACACTAAGTTCGAAGACTTGTGTTTTTGGTGCCAGAAACATTCACATCACATACATAATCACAACCAGAACCACAAATTTTCCTTGGGGAGAAAACTTGTTATGTATTTTTACGTTATCGAGAGCAATAGCGTCATACTGTTCTATTGTGATACAAGGTTCACTGGCTATTAAACATGAATATAATGAAACTGATTTGTTGGTTGACCACATGTTAGGAACTGTCACCTTGTGTTAAATGTATGTGATAGACTGACCACATCAAAATTAATTTATGGTAAGGTTTATGTACTATAGCTATGGAGGTGATAATAGAGAATATTATGGTTCTATATAGAGAATACAAATAGGGACATGGAGCGGAGTTATAAACAACTTACTTTATTGATTGGCCACAAAAGGAATATGACTTTAGTTGATTTTTTATGTTAATTCATAGCGTAAACAATCAACATGGCAGTAAAAAAACATTACTTATATATCATATCAAAATAAATGATTTTAATTGCATTAAATACAACCATTTTAATGTTTTTTCTATAATATGAGAGTCCTCGACCTAATGTCTCCCATGAAGGAGAGTTAAAATTCAGTTTTTTATTTGAGACTACTTTTGTTCTTTATTTTTGATATTAATTTGTTTGCAAGAATGTAGAAGGATATCAAAAATGTAAGGTGTTAATGAGATAATAATGATCCTTATAAATTCTACCAATTAAATTGGCATACAAATTGATTGATTTTTAAATCAATAAATTTTTTTATAAAAAGTTATTTATTCAGGAAGAACAGATATTAATTAGTGGCTGTGCCCTGCTGCTTCACCCGCTATTATTAAGTTAAAAAGTAGCCTTCACATGGGCCCTAAAGTGGCACTCATAACAGTTAATAACTCTATTGTCATATAGTACAATACCTATCTTTTTGAAATTAATATTTTAAAGAGTACCACAGACAGCTAAGAGCTTTGGAAAATTGATATTGTTAATTACACAATATCTTATATTGTGCAATCAAATTATTAATTTGGATGCCGTGAACCTCCAGTACATCGCCTAGTCATGAAAGAATGTAAAGTGGCAAAGTACCTAGATGTGTTATTATCTTTTAGAGACTTTCTAGTTATTATATTCTTTTTCTTTTTGCATATATTTGTTAGTTCTATAATAAACTACAGGTTATGAACTATCACTACACTGGTTGAAGCAAGATGATGCTCACACCCATAGTATTAGAAGTATGTACACCAAACAAAGGCACAGATATCCATCAACATGAGTTGAAGCCCCTTAGTACCTCTCACCAATTACTATAGACTCACTGTAAAATTAGGATAGTTGAATCGTCCAGGTGCCAAACAAAACCAATGTTACATCTGCTACAGTACCGCTGTGAAATCCTTTGAGAGAAAAATAAACATAAGTTGGTAATATAACACAAACACTAGATCTAACTAATCTACAAACTAAAATAGTAATACAATACATTTAAAGTGAAGTAATTTACTTGTTGTAATATTTTGTTAATCATTTGTAAGTAACAATTGCACACATAATAAGGATATAATTAATTTTGATGTATTTATTTGTATAATAATTGATCATTACATATCTATTTATAAAGACGTGACGGGGGCAGCATAACATAATCAATAAATTATGATATGTTATTGCATATTATGGATGTTGTTTTGAGAAGTAAATTAAAATAAACATGTAGCGGGATATTTAAATTTTAAAGATATACCGCCTACATAAATACAAGCGATAATTGAATGCAAGCGACAAAATAGTGACTAAAAATTAGTATTTTTACGTGTGGAGAACAAAACAAACAATGAAAATAGCAGTACAATAATTTGTCGTACCTTGCTTAATTTCGGACCCCAGTTATTAGTGGAGTCGTAACGATTGCCTGGCAATGCAGAGTGGTAATTATTTCCAACTGTGCTGGCTGACCAAACCGACATACCTAAATAATATGCACGATAGTCCTTCGATTTCAAGCGACGAGGTCACAACACAACCAAACACAGGTTAGTTTGTTCCGTGACACTAGGTAAAGCTTGGTTCTTAGATGTATTCGTAGTCCATAAATGGACGATGTTTTATTTTCACGTGGACATCATTATATGAGCGATTAAAATAACAATTTTAAAGGTGTATTTATAGCACAGAGACTTTAGTTAATTTAGCGTCCATTCAGAAAACACAAATGAATGAACATAGCAACATGCCATTGTCAATGTCAAAGAAACGTACATAAAACGAAGTGATTATATAACATTACCTTTGATAGACTCAGACGAAACGACACTTTTTACCGATTTTGTTGCGATCGGTTTCAATTGGAAATCTGTAAAACTCCTGAGATATAGGTTTTTATTTTTAAATTCATATAAAAACCACTTGCAAGTGCAACAGGGATATGGACATTTTTAAAGTCAAAGTAGTAGGACAAAAAAAAGTTTCAGTCTATAAAATCAGTATCACAAAACGCCATTTCAGGCGGTAAATTCGTAAATACAAAATATATCTTCTGATAAAATTAATACGTTATTTAATTTTGATAAAGAAATTTTTTTTTTATTTTTATTGCGAACTTATTTGCCAAAAAAATTACGCGTTATCTTAATAAATTCATTTTAAGGAGTACCATTTTACGACACGTATGACGAGATAATAGAGAGTAATCATCTCAATTTTGACGATTTTATAAAGCGCATAAATCGTTTTGAGCCATTGCGGCTTGTGCGTATGCAAAGTCCACTCCTATTTTGTCTGCGATTCTGTGAGTAAAAGATGCATATTATATCAAAATACCACAGTTTATACAAAAAACTAGATCTCGATTTTATCGGTTTCCATATATTTTTCATAGCGAAACTTTACCTTAAAATAGTGAAGTGACAAACAAATGTCAGATATGAAGTAACAGACCAAGAAATCGAGTCGAGTTCATTTTTATAACGGTACTGCGTCCATACGGGAGTGTCCGTCAGAAATCGGACAAAACGACGAGAATGATAAGCCAGTGACAGACAAGTTGACGATTGTTTCTGTGGATAATGTAATGTAGGTCGGGTGGTCGTTTGTTTTGGTTATTGATGTGATTTGTTACCGAGAAGCTGTTTGGAGTGCCGCTTAAGTGCTTTATATGGACAGCTTGCGGGAGCCACTGTAACTTTCTTGTGATTAAGTGGTGAACTGGTGCGTCGCGATGGCCGAGGCAGCAGGTGCCGCGAACCCCAACGCGGAAATAATCCGCGGTCAGGTGTTCGAGGTAGGCCCCCGGTATACCGGCCTGCAATACATCGGGGAAGGCGCATATGGGATGGTTGTGTAAGTATGCCCACTTATAAAAACTTTACGAAACTGACTAATGTTTACTCTCTAAAAGTTAACTTCAGCTGCATTTAAAACATTTTTTTTTACATTTCATAGGCTTCTGTCGCTAAAATAATGCCTTATCTCAGCAGGATAATGACCATTCTATATGTAATGCATTTTTAAGAACTGAAGTGTTGAAACTTTTGATGTTATCATTACATCACTTGAAATTGCTGGTGTTTATCTTATCAAATACCACCTCATATTATTGAATTATCACTGTTAGAGTGGTGGTGAGTAATCATTTCAGCATTACTAATGTTGGCTCATGCTATCATCGCCTGAATTGTGCATATCTACCTACCCAGACAGATTGTACGATCAACCCGTTTATACCTAATGGACTATATATTGGTTTATAAATTCTTAGCTTGCTATTTTAAAAAAACATTAGCCAAGAAGAGTGTTTTTATGATCTTGTATGTCAGTGTTCGTCACTTTGGAGATACCAAACAAATGTATACATTTTTAAAGTATTTTTAAAATTGATAGATTGTTTTATCGGGTTTTTCTTAGCTTGTTTAGTGATAATCAGTGCAGGTGTATGCCAGACATCAGTCTGTGTTTTTTTTTTATTGTAAGTTAGTTTCATCGGGATTTTTATACCTATGTATAAATTCATTATGTGCCAAATGTGGTGTTCCAGAAAGCCAACCTAATGTCGATCTAGTTTGTAAGCAATTAATCAAATATTAGTACACAAACTATCCTATTAGTACTTATTTTGCTCAACATATTAGCATTCCAATTTAGAGAAGCAATGTCACCAGCAAGATGGGAATGCTACACACTGGTAGTGGGCTTAAGCACTTGAGTTACATATAAGCTCGGTGTAGCTTTGCTGTATAGATGTAGGTATATAGTTTTACTTTAATATTAGATAATATATGCAACTAGCCGTGCCCCGCGGCTTCACCCGCTATTATCAAGTTAAAAAGTAGCCTATGTAATCCTAGGTTATAATCTATATACATTCCAAATTTCATCCAAATCTGTTCTGCCGTTAAAGCGTGAATAGGGAACAAACATACTTACACACAAACATTCGGATTTATAATATTAGTAGGATTAGTAGGATTATAACTACTCCAAAGCTACACTTTTTGCAAAATTGCTAGTGAATATACTTAGGTTTATATGATTAAGAGAAGAGATGAGACAAAGAAGTCACTTGCCTGATGGTAAGTGTCAAACTTGTCCATTACAGTTGCCACCCAGAGTTTTCAACATATATAATTCAATCACTTGCAGTGCAAAGCACTGCGCTCGTCACCCAAGAGGTATTCGATTTTGAATCTTTTTATGCCCTGTAATTAACTACATTCTAGGTACAATACAAGGATATAATGATGATTGATGATGACAGGAATGCTAATTAACATTTAATCATTGTGTTTAGTTGAATAGCTTCTTATTAGTGAATACAAAGAAGACGCTAAATGTGTTCCACGAAACAAAACTAGGTAATTTTAAACTACTTTGGTGCCGATTGATATTTATTCAAAAGGCATGTCTTGTAGGTAAATGGTGGAATTATACAGCTAAAGCTTTATATTTTTGTATATTATGTACTGGAATAGTTAATTAGAGATATATCCTTATTTGTTAATAATAAACAAAAAGTCTTTGATGAATGAGTGTAACACAATGTGTAACATGCTAGTAACTTTTAGGGGATCTACACCTACATATTATTTTAAGAATGTCGCTCTGAGACATGTATTACTCAGATTTAAAATATAGGTTTTTTTAATACGCTTTCACCCTCACATTTTCACACTAAGTTCGAATTGTGTTGTGGGTGCAGGAAACATTCACATCACACACACAATTACAACTACAACCAAAACACTTTGTGTCCCTGCCGGGAATTGAACCCGATAGAAGGCGAATGCGCACCCAACTAAGCCAACTGAAAATTAAGTGTGTCCTGCCCCACACATAATTTTTAATGTTCTAGTATCCTAACAGTAACATGCATAAGTAACCAGAACAAAAGATGTCACATTATAACAATAAAAATAAGTAGTCACTAACATATTATTGAGAGTAATGAATTTTCAAAACCATACCTACCGATAACGTAGTCAATATAATATGTAGTCAATAGACAAAGCACAGCATTAACTTAACATGGGTAGAAATACCTACGACTTCACTGAATTTCACACAGTACAATTATGACCGCTTCAATGAAAGTTATTTATCTGTGTTATTTCTGGTTCTTCTGCTGTTGATAACCTGGTTTTTACTTGTGGTTTTTAATGGTACTAGCAGAATGATGAATTAAGCACTCGGAATATCAAATGTCTTATTAGACTGCTACTATGTGTGAGTATTTACCTGATTATCGACAATCGTCATCGTCGTGGTCATTGCCCAGCTAGACATCATAGCAATGAGTAAGGATGATCATCTTCCCCGTTGAGGCTGATAGATAACAATGTACTGAGCGAGCATACCACAGTGGAACTGGTTGGCCTACCACTGTTCCTGATTAAATATTGCCTTAATTGACATGTCAACAGCAACTACAGGGCGCTGACGATAGTCGTAGTCGTTGCTCAGCTTGATAACGAAGCACTGAGTATATCACTTTAACGTAGTTGGAGAGTCCGCTACAGGCTATCATAGATAGGTACTAACCGATCTATTTACGTAGGTCTACGTACCGACGTAGCAAGATTGTTTTAATTGCACACCGAAATCAATGGTTTTAAAAAAGAAAGTGCTAGAATCGGTGGCACTATCATTTATCTTTCAGGCAATTTTTCAATGGAGAAGAAACCTTTAAATTATGAAATACAGGATTAGGCTAGGTTTATTTTACTTCATTAGGTTTTTTTTATTGCAATCACTATTAATATTTAGCAGAGATCGATTTTAAGTAGATCGAGTTTAAAACATGTGAAGTACAAAGCATAATTATATTGATTTTTACATCTGGAATGGAGCACCTTGGTCCTGAAAATTCTACCAGCTCTAAACTGATATGCTTAGAGAGTTTAATTTTTAGAGTCCTGTATGACGCAGCCGTTAATGCGGCGCGTTTTACCACCGCTCTAGTCAAGTATGTTCATCGTCATTATAATTGAGTCATAGATATAAAAATACTAACTTTGGAATAACCTTATTTCTGCAGATTTCCGGAGCCTTTTTATATAACGGATCCATCAAAAACGGCCAAACATACTAGGCTTAGCGTGCTCGTCAACATCGAATAAATCTTCTCTTGTAAAAATGTATATGTACTAGAAGTTCTTTATCGGCGAGATCATTATCCAGCTATTTACATTTTTCGCTGACCCGTCTGTTCCCATCTTTCTTCAAATTAAGTTTTTATTTCACCTAGGTAAGCTTCAGTAGCATTAGACCGACTTAATTTGGGCCGGTTTTTATGCCGCTCCGCCCGTTTGATGAGACGCCTTAGAGATCTTACGAGTAGATGTTTCAGAGATAATTTACCTCTATTGTCGGTTTCCTGAACTTTTTCATTGAATTGGGTCCATTTTTGTATTCAGTATAATTAAAGACCGTAATTTTTTCCATGTCTGTTCGTTCTAATTTTTCCTATAACGCATATAATGTATAATCCTACTAATATTATAAATCCGAAAGTTTGTGTGTAAGTATGGTTGGTTCCCTCTTCACGCTTTAACGGCTAAATGGATTTGGATGAAATTTGGAATGTACATAGATTATACCTAGGATTAACACATTGGCTACTTTTTAACTTGATAATAGCGGGCGAAGCCGTGGGGCACGGCTAGTATGTAATATAAGAGCAGAAAAAAAATGATACCAGATCATATAGATAGCCAGACGTTAATGTTTTTTTTTGTGCTAGATAGTCAAGCATTTGACCTCCATCTCACAAAATGGAACTTGATGATACGACCGAAGATGTAGAAGATGCCGAAGAACTATTCACTGTAGAAGTCTACAGTGAATAGTTCTTCGGCATCTTCTACATCTTCGGTCGTATCATCAAGTTCTAGTGCCTGCTCATTGTTCCCTGAACGGTACAATCTGGGAGTCTTCACTTGAAGACTCCCAGAACCGTTCAGGGAACAATGAGCAGGCAATTAGTTCCACTCCTTCGTCGTACTGATGCTATTCAACAAATGTTATTTCGCTAGAAGAACATTCTACAAGCTTTTTGTAGAAATCTTATAAAAAGTAGAAAACGACAAAACATAACGTGCTGTACTGATTCCAATAATATTTCCTTCTTCATTGACCTATTCGCGTTGTCAAGGGTTTTTTTTTCCATTTTTGAGACTTTAAAATAATACTGCCCATACAAATGATTATTCTACTCTGGAAATACCTCGAGCATCTCGGTAATCCCTGTGACACATACATTGAAATTGTAGAAGTTTCCAGTGATATTGAAACATCTCTGGATTCTCTGGATACCGAATTAATCAGATCAGACATGTGGAAGGTACGTGACCACAACAATGGAACGAAGCGTGATACAAAATACAAATACCTCGAGTCGAGAACCCCTCCGGAATTTATCCGGGTGAATTTTATTATGCGGGGTAGAATCCTCCTACTAATATCCGAAACGAGTGCTCTGCCGTACTGTGGTAGGCATTTGATAGTGGAAGCACCTCGAATTCCAAGTTTATCGGATTTCGTTTGATATGCCACAATTTAGCATTTTGGTAGGATACTCCTATCCGTATAACTATTCAACTAACGCCACACAAATTTTATTAGATTAGATTTGCGTCTGCATGTTTCATAGAGGTAGATTGTATTAAAATAATTTATCTATGGTATCTGCCTATATTAATAATAAGACTACCTATGTAGAGTTTAATTTAGGAAATCTATTGCTTCCCTTGTATGCAGTTTATTTTAAGTATATCATGTTCCAATCTTGATTTGTATTTAAGTGTTTTATTTTCACGACTACGCCTTTTCTGGCAAGCTTTTTCCGACTGTTTGACATACTTACTCCTTTTAGCAACAGAAGTATAAAAATACCTCTCCGAGAGTCCTGCCTAAGGAAAAACGTTTCAAATAAAACCGTAGATTTGAACGAAACATGCAAAGTACCTCGAGTTCCTTGTCCCAATTTCGTAAAATATTTTCCTGTGTAGTACTTTTGCGTACAACTTCGTACTACAGTAAACGTGGAGTGGTGAGGTATTCCCAAAGAGCCCTGTCTGCCGGATCGTTCATTCCGGTCACGTCCTTCTAACTCACCCCTGCAATAATCATTTACGAATAACGAATTCTATTGTTTGAGCTACGGCATAATAAGAACGCAATGTGGATGACAATGTAAGCGTGATTAATACACGCCTCATGGACTGGTTGTTTGAGGGTCAATAGTAGTCAGGACTCGATCTGATTATTTAAATAAGTTGATATTCGATTGTCTAGTCTAGACGAACGATACGTTATTCGGTCTGGTTGGTAAAGAGCTCGGGAAGCCGAAAGTTGTTGATAGAACTGTTGATGACACACTTAATGTAAATCGCATGGAAATAGACGCTGTTTAATCTGTTATTTATTTTACAGTAACTATGCCCAGCGGCTTTGCCCGCGTTCTTGATGATAGATTTACAGAAGATACTTAATTTCATAAAATCCGTTCAGCCGCTGCCGCTAAGTTCCGACTTCCACATAATATAATATGTAACACAAACTTTCGTATTTATTATAAAATATTAGTTTGTTTAGGTATAATATTTATAGGCTCCATTGTTTTGATATTATTCTCATTCAAAACTACAACTGGATACCAAAAGCATTAAAAGTTTGCGTATCGCGAATTGTTTTCAGTTTTCAATAATTAGTGTCACGTGAAAGTTGAAAATAATCCATATACCTACATAGACAAACATGTGCTGGTGAAGAATTGACTCTTGTTAGATGTTTTGCTAAGGGATCTTGAATTCCCTATAAAACTTCAGATTAAATAATTTAAACGCAAACAAAGCTTAAAAAACCGACTTCACCGCTTCATCTTATGAACCCTTGATCAAATTAAATGAATTAAATACGCGTTATTGAGAATTACTCTAAAACTACTGGTCAGATCTTGATCAAATTTAAAAGGGAAACGTAAAACACCAGCTTTCAAATAAATCGGTTCACCCAGAAAGAAGTTATGAAGTAACACACATAAAAAAAATACAGCCGAATTAAGCCTCCTCCTTTTTTGTGAAGTCGGTTAACATTTGTAAATAATTCACCTATAATTTCTAGATATACTACACTGACTAACATAACTTTAAATTAGTGGTTTTCCCTGAACAAATGGTATTCTGTGACTCAGACAGACCTCGCAACAATTTTTTTGTTACCGACTATAATTGGTTACATAATCAAATTGAAATGCAATTACAACTTTAACATGCTTGCCACAACTAACAAGATTTTGGAACTGGAATCTTGACATTGTCAATCCAAAATCAAATTATGTAATCTATTTTCTTCGGGTACGCCCTAGCTCTAATTCGTAAACATTAATGGGATCGGGGTGGAATGTATAATTATGTATACTCAAATTCTCAACTAGCCAGCACGTCAGTAATTCCATTTTATAGTGGTTTACCAAGTTCCGAGATAGAAATCCTGAGATTGTTTCCTGTGTATCCCAGGATTGTTTGCCTAACATTCATGATAGACGGATGTGTGTGTTCGCGTACTTGCGGACCTTTATAAGCAGGTACAACACTCTATCATCATTGTCAGCCGATTTCGTTACCACTGCTGGGACTCTGGACTTGCTCTTACATGGAGAGAATCCGGGACATATTCTACCACGCTACATTAAAAATTCAAATAAATACGGTTTATCGCTTAGCGGTATAATTATTAATTAATCTTATATGTCTATCAGTCTTATTATTCTATCTATATCTATATCCAAATTTGAGCAAACACAAATTTCACATTTATAGTGGGTCAGTAATCAGTATCAAACTGTCAAACGTCATCCATTTCATCTATCGTACAGCGAATGAGTGGAACTCTACACGCTTCTTTGTTCCCCGAATGGGAGTCTTCAAGTCTAGAGTGAAGGTAACTTGTAGGCAAATGTTGCATCTTCGGCCGACCTACATAGTCATCAGGTGAGATAGTGATCAAATAAAAACATTATATAATATTAAAGTTACAGTTAACAGGAGAGCGTAAAATAGTAAGCGGAAACTTTGACCTAAGCGGCTCCACTCGGCCCAATAAGTACGCGTACTTGCTCCTCCGTCTGTGATTTAAAAGGAATTTAACCCTGGAATCTAGCAAGAATCTATCGAAATAGCTGGGACGTGTAACATGGGGCATTTTTGATTGCTGGTAAATGTCGCGGATTCCACGGGCTTGTTATAACGTTGGCATGTAGTGATGCTGTTTAAATTACTACGGCATTCAACACATTTTCGGTTGAATTAGAACAGGTCAACCATTCCAAATATTCATGTTGGGTTTTTGCTTTTCAAAGACGGAAAATTACATTCATTTCAAAGGCTGTTTAATTAACATTGGACGTGTTCAATTAAGAGGTTCTTGAACAGATAGAAGCACCCAATCAAACAAGAACAAGAGACTGAAACTTTGTATCAATTTTGCTTCCGTCTTGACCTTTACAGTCGTAAAAGGTAATGTCTCTCGCAATGGCTTAAATCTTCTGTAAAACAAACGCTTTGAAGGTATCCGGTAGTATGTCATAAAATTTTGTTTTGTAATGTTTAATTGTTGTGGGACTTATATTCTCACATGTTATACCGAAAGAAACAATGAATTATCCCCTGCCACAAGATTTTTCCAACCTCGCCACCTCGGGGGCTCAGAGGTTATCACAATATTTTCTTATGATGAATATTTTAAATTCTAACATCACAAGACTGGCTTGGCTATGAAAAATTAATTCTTTGGTAGCTCTGGTGTATTTTCTTAAATTGAAAATGTGTTTAGTGTCTGGGTAAACGGTTTTTGTGCTGGGATTTTTTATGATCCGTCCTTTGGGGAGAGCAGGCGGGCGTGACAGGCGACGTGTGTTCGATCTGCTAAAAATACAGATACTTCGCACAGAATATGGGGTTAGAACACTCCACTAACTGCTCCTACTTATATCAGTAAACGAACGTATTCCCACATAATAAATCATTTATATAGACGGAATAAATAATATTAAATACAGAATACGTTTGATGACGATGAGCTACTTTTGACATATCTTGTATGAAGCTTTAAAGTTCGTTATACCTACTTTTGAGCTTTAATAATATATTCGTGTTTGCATGTCGTAACTGTGTTTTAGTAGATACTTAAATATAATAATAAACTCTTTCACACTCACATCTTAGACTTAGAGTGGGGACACTCTAAGTCTAAGATTTGTGTCGTATCGTTGGACTGAAAAAACAATTAAACCCAGAACCAGAACACACATTTCCTTTGGGTAGAAAACCTGTGTTCCCACTGGGAATCAAATCCGACACCCGCTGCTTAGAAGGCAAACGCGCAACCAACTACACCAACGGGAAATTCATAGATCGATGTTTATATCAAATAATTTCAAAAATTTACTTGTTTTAAAATTATATAAAACATTTTCGTTGCAGGCATGTTTGACGTATTATGTATGTACTTAGCTTAAGAAGCGTTTATCAAGCAAACACAATTAAAAAGAAAAATAATAGGTACCAATTTTACGTACAATATAAAGCGAGGTAATAAATTAATATAAAAACTATTGTTATGGAACAGATGATTTATTTGATCTTTCTACGAATATCACCAACTACTATCCAAACTGTGAACTAAAATAAAATTTGTAAAAATGTAATTTAAATTAAAGACTGGTTTTGCGGCTGAATGCGGAGAGTCTTGATAGTGGTTATATATTTGTGCCTTTTGGAGTTGAGACGTCTCGTTGGGACCGTGGGGACCGAGAGCACAAAATCTTCAAAGAATTATCAGGGCGTTTGGTCAAAGCAACTCGTGATCAAATTGCTGGCAAATATTTTGGACAGAGATTGAGCATTGCCATTAAACATGACAATGCTGCCAGCGGTTTGGGTACTTTGCCAACAGGTAGCGTCTATTAGATTAAGTTCTGTACATTATATCTAGTTGTAGTTATTTATGGTTAGTTTTAATTTAGTTTTTAGTTTAATGTTACATAATTATATGAAAAGTTAATTAAATTATAAATGCGAATTGGTGTGTCTTACGCGTTGTCGATGTCTAATTATTAATATGAGGACTGACTTATCCACAGCTTAAGAACAGATTAAAATATGAGTTAGCTTTTAAAATTTCGTTTGATTCGGCCTTTTAAATCTGCTACGATAGAGCGTAAAATCTTTAAAACTTTGAATGTTTATATGGAGCCTTAATGCCTCTCTGTATTACTCATAGGGTTCCGTCGTACAACTTTTTTATTAGAGTTTGTTCTAGAGTGAATAACTCTAAAACAAACTCTAATAAAAAATCTTCTAGGCAAACATGTTAAAAAGTTATTAAGTTAAAAAGACGCCTGTGTGTGAAGCCATGTTACATTTATGTTTACATTTATGCTACATTGGAAATTTCAGCCAAATTAGTGTAGCTGATTCAGCGTAAAGGTAAAACAAACATACTTACACACTAACACATTTACACACAAACTTTCGGATTTATTATATAAGTGTGACTATAATTGAGTTAACTACGCTTCAGAGTAGTTATTTGTTATTTAATGTAATGAGTTATTATTAAAATTACCTCTCATTTTACTACTCAGATACAAATTGCATCACTTTATCTTAAATAAAAATCTTTCTAATATATATGAACTTTCATTCCCCATTGCACCACTTTAATGCAACCTCGCAAAAAATATTGATAGCCTAATTTTTTTTTATTTTAACTAAACTACTCAATTACCAATTTCAAACAATGTAACAACATAAATAAAGAATTTTCGACATAAACGTTCATCTCCCATTGACCATCTTAATGCACCGCTTGCAAAAAATATTGATAACTAAATTTTGTACGACTCAAATACCAATTTTCATCGCTATAAGTTAAAAAACAAAGAACTTTCATACAAACGTTTTCACCCCATTTAACCCTATTCGGGGTAGAATTTTCAAAAATCTATTCTTAGTTCACTCTTAAGCACTAAGACAAACGTATCCTCCAAATTTCAAGTCTCTACGACTAGCGGTTTAGGCTGTACGGTGTCTCTAAATCATAAATCATTTATTGCATAGAATGTAGGTCGATAATACAAACTGTTAAATCCTACTATAATATTATAAATCCGAAAGTTTGTATGCAAGTGTAAAAGTATGTCCCTCTTCACGCTTTAACGGCTGAACGGATTTGGATATAATTTGGAATTTACATAGCTTATACCTATGATTAACACATAGGCTACTTTTTAACTTCATAATAGCGCCGCGGGGCACGACTAGATAAAAATAATAACCCATACAAACTACCCTTTATACATATGTGTCATAAGTCAGTCAGTCACTATGTCAGGACAAAGATTCTTATAGTACTAGTCGTTCGCGCCGAACTGAGATCTCGCGCCTACATTTTACCTCATAGAGAAAAACTTTTGAGGTTACTTGCTTATATATTTTTTGCTATATAATAATTGTTAGATTTCTGTATTTGTTGTTCTAGTGCAGGATTAAACGGATATTTTACGTAAGTTTCAGCGTTCGGTCTGAAGCCGTTTTAGAGATAGACCCCGGGACAAAATAGGTTTGAAAACAGAGATTTTGGTGGCCTACCAAATCGTTTTTTTCTAACTTTGATTTTTTTTGAACCGGTTTCGTGCTCTACTTGTCAAGCCCTTTTCAAAGATAACGTTAAAACTAAATTTCAACGATTTTATCTAACCTTGTGAGGACAAGGGTAAATAAAATTATAAAAAATATTTTGCTGCCCATTTATATGTATGAGTAATTAAACTTAATATCTTCATTTACACAATTTTAAATGGCTTTGGGCTGTAGTTTTACATGTTCTATGAGAATTTGAAGTCATTATATGGTCGCTTATATGGTTTAGACGCTAGATGCCTTTGACAGACGGACGGACAGACAAAGTGCTGAACGACCCAAGTCAACTTAGAGATATCGCTTCGCTAGATCAATTAAATAAAATATCTTAAAGTGCATGCTCGTCTCTAAAATAAAAGGATCGTTTTTCGTTCTGTACGATAGTCCGTAAGTTACAAATAACATTTTTCTCCGTATTTTACAGCGCCGCTCTGGGTCTTCGCTGATGGCCTTTCTAAACAAACTTGGACAGTAAAGCTTCATTACTTTTGTTTCCAACCTCCCTCAGTCGCTCTAATTGACTTCCCCTGCATTTTTTCAAAAGACAGGGATCATTTATTTTGTCACGAGAGAAAAAAAATCTACTTCAAATTGTTGTTCGCAAAGTACGTTCTTTGTTAGTATTTTTTGTGTCTGGAGAAATATTACCTCAAAATGTAAAGAATCCCGCGACGCGGAAAGACAACAAGATCGAATTTCCTACAATGCCAAGAAAAGATTCAGTGAATAATAAAAGAAAAAATAAATGCCTGTTGCCAGATTCTAAAGCTTTTACAGGAAAAACATTGGAATTATTTTAACAAATATGGTTGTTAGTTCAAAACGATTTCTTGCCGAATCCTTTGGAGCGGTACTACTCATTCGCTGAACAGCCGCATAGCAGCACTGCAAGGAGGAGTGGTTGCTCTCACAACTCAACTCAAACATTCTCTGCCTATCGTGCATTCTGATGCCTGTCTTGACATTCAGGTATGGGCCTTAATGGGACACTCTCGCCTAGGCTGGGCACCGAGCGCAATTACCGTCGGGAAATTTTGATTGGAGCTTTTTGGCCAGTCTTGGTTAGGGCTCCTCTGGGAGTCTTCCATTCATATCTTCGGTGTTTTCAGTCGTTGTCGTCTTTTGCTCTCTCCTCTTCGTTGTCACCCTTGTGTCCCTGTCGCTTGCCATAACGGTTATGTGTGGTTTGACTCCATTCTTATTAGTATAAAAATATAACAGCTCATCCTTTATAAATAAACACACCGTTCTACCATCTAACCAGTGAACACAGAAAAACATAGAATTATTTCTTCAAAGGAGTATATTGAAAATTTTGACCCAAAATTATGAACAGATCTGACGCTTAGTGGGATCTACTCGCAAATGCTCGGAACTCGATTATTGATCAATCTAGTAATGTGTAACAATTAAAAGTCAACTTTATCTGTTGACTTATTGGAATTAATCTGCTGTGTAATGTAAAGATAGTCTCAAAATCCCCTTTATAGGGGATTTTGATACTAACAAACATATAGCATTTGACGTTTTTTGAACGTCGTTTTTTCAGTTACCATTGCTGACTATGTGCGAAGTTAATACGTTCATGGCGCAATCGGTAAGCCTCGCCCACCGCAGCGCAAATTTCATTGGATCATTATTTATATTATATTTATGTCTAAGAAATATTACCACGTTTTATCCGCATTCACTGCATCCAACGACAAAGAGATATCGCGCGACGGGCGCCTTCTATCCTTTCATATATTCCGCCGAAACTACACTTTGCAGTTTCTCAGCTGGAAACTTGCATACATTTCCAAGTTAGTCGGTGAGTGGCAAGCTTAGCAAACTAGAAATGCGGTTCGTTTCAAGAGCGCATTACTTCCACTCGCTGCGCACCCCTTATGCAAACGTAGTTGACCTTGGAGACCGAACACCGCCAGCGTACGTCAGTGGACCGTGAACTACAGCTAATTTGTCAGTTGGTTAGCTGCAGATTAACATAATAGCTGCTAATAAACATTGTAATATGGGAATTGAAGACTCTAGGGATGTCAGAGCTGAGATCTGATGTATTTAGCATAACTTATTTACGCATTAATCAACTAAGTAAATGTTACCTGCAAGATCTTCTTAAAATATAAATACATACAATTACTGTTTTTGTAAGGAACGGCCATACATATATATGCGCAAGTCACTGATTTTTTTAATATAAATGTCTGGCACACCAGACTTTAGCATACACGACTATGCATTGCCATCCTGTCACTCCCCCTTTCACTTAGTCACGTCTCGTATGCAAAGAAATTTGAATATCATATATTATACAATCTCAATACCTATATAGGTAAATTTGAAAATACCAGAAAGTTCTCAGACCTAACCTTTAATCTCATTTAGTTCTACGTCTTTCTTCTGAATGCTATATTTTCTATAATAATTAGATGATGTATTCTAAATAATCTAAAATTAATAGTTGTCACGCCTTTTAATATGCTCGCTAACCCCATTGACATTTACCACCTTAGACTTGACAGAGAAGTTAATTATTATATATGTAAATTTATTTGGAAAATCATAAACCAGAATTTGCAATAGCCGAACCATGAAAGATCCTTAATGAGTTAGTATCTATGGTTGAAACGTTGGCGCTTCTACAAATTAGCCTGTATATAAAAATATATTATTTTATTATATATAATATTTTTTCAGTTTGGCTAACAAATGATAAAAAATATGAAATATGTTTCTTGAAGGCTGTTGTAAGTAATGATGTCTATAATAGATATTGATTCGAAAATTAAATCATGATTTTAAAAGACTCGAACGAAAAAACCTTCTTTAGTGCTTACTGTTTTATTTTAAGTAGCTTACTTTTGTTTATGATAATAACCAAATTGGCAACTAGTAAACTATACTACAAATATATTCTTGTTTATTTATTTTATGACCCGGAAAGATAAACATTTCACAATACGCCCACTTTAAACGATTTGTCATCTCTTATTTTCATATAAATAGTAGTCATCTGTTTGTTAGTTTCTTTAGAAAGTCATGAGTGACACACATTCGACAGTCTGTGTTCATTTAGATAGTAAACATCGTGAGTGATTCATTTACAAGAATTTGATAATAAAAATTTGCTCAAACATCATTAAATTATTTTTTCCTTTGAGATTGATACACGTAACAATTTATGACGACAAACAATCAATTTAGTATCAAATAAAACCTGTATACTGCGAGCGTGAATTAAACACTTGACCTGAAATCAGCATTTATTACTTCCAATTATTAGTCTAACAGGAACATTTTATATTAGATGGTGAACCAGACTGAACAGGAACCGTCTGGTCTTCTGAGTAGTGATTATGATCACTGCTTCGAGAAACGCAGTGAGATCTCAACTGAATTACCTCTTGGGTCATCATTCCAACCATTGAGATCAACGTCTTTCGTGGTGCAGCTATTGCAAATTCTGTTTTATGTTTATTTAAATATATATTTTTATAATATCTTCTCTGTTAAGTCAAATATCAACTGGCGTTGGCGTGCATTTTATAAGGCGCGGCGCTGCGATGCTGTTCTTTGCGGTACAGTGTAGTTTAAACAACTATCATACTAATATTATAATTCCGAAAGTTCATGTGTAAGTGTGTAAATTTCTAAGCGTGTAAGTATGCTTGTTCCCTCTTTACGCTTAAACGACTGAACGGATTGTTCATAGGATTAACACATAGGCTACTTTTTAACTTGATAATAGCGGGCGAAGCCGCGGGCCTCGGCAAATATATATTGGATACATCATCTTAATTATTACTAATGAATAGGTGTAATAAATGATTTAGAATAAGAATTCGTGTCTGTTTAGCTTTCTGGTATTTTATAAATGACCATGTGTAGTTAATGTAGTGGCAGTGTGAAAAGAGCACCGTAATAAAAAATCTTGTTACCTCTAACTAAAGTATCAAGTTCGTCTGCGGCAAGCAAAGAAGCTCGTTGGCCGCAACCAAGCAGATCACTTTTTTCATGTTATTTTAGGCCCAAGGGATCTTTAATCAAGGCCAAATGAGAGGCTAACAAATTAACACATAATAAGGTCACGTTATGTACCTACATAAACTATATTTCAATCATTGACAATGTCTAACCTCTAACTTCAGTTGGTTATTTATTTTATCAAAAGTTTCAGGTTTTTACCCCAAAGTTTCAAAATGTTGATTTACGCAAAGTTTAATTTAGTTATGATGTCATTGACTCAAAATTATACCTTTCCACTTTGCTTACTTTTGTTATAATATCTGTTGACTGTATAGGTACCTTTATAATTCGAAATGATACCGGTTAAGTAATTTATCATAAAATCACAGATATCTTTATGGTATATTCTAAAGTTGTCTTGTACTGAAACGTGAGTAAGAGGTTCATACCCTTTTACTCACGTTTTAGTACGTAAAGTATCAAATATTGCTTACATTTGACAAAAACTATTTCCGTAGTCTCGAAAAAATTATAGTAATATTACGTTACAAACATATCACAATTCTCTTGTTCAGACATACGAAGAAACAAAAACGGTATCTGATTCCGACACGATTACTTTCCAGAAAAATTGGTAGAAGTTATCAAAACAGACTAGGCACGCCCTTTCAAATTAGGCAAAGGGCATGCTTATTGTGACAGTTACAATTAGAGTAAATGGAACTAATAGCGTTGTCGGCCCAAGGTTCGTTTACCCTGATGGCGTCAGATGGCAGCCATTGGGGACGGTGATGGTTTGTTATTAAGCCATGAAAGCCCTCGCTGATGAGTTGCGCCTTTTGTTTTCTGTGGAAAGGTCGCATCGCAATGTAGCGTAGCAACTAAAATTTTCAGTTCAATCACTCATCATTCACATCAACTTATCTTTAAACGCCGATTCGATCGACGATAGAACAGATTGGCCTAGATAGAGCCTTAGAGGATGCATAGATCAATTGTTCAGAAGGAAGTTTTAATATTTGTATTTTTTTAGAAAAGACAGATTAAGGCATCAATTCCTTTACGGTTCGCATATTATTATCTAATATGGAAGTAGGTATAACGCATTTTTATTATTTACCATGCGGTGTCGCAGTTTGTCTGGTTCTCCGATGATATAATGGGGATGGGGGATGTGTAATTCCGTGGCGCACTCATAAAATACCGAAATACGATATGAGAGACGGTACGATAGCGATAAACGTGATTGCGTTGAATAACGAGGTCATGTTTACTATCGGTGCTGGTGTAAATTGTGTAATTGCTACACACTATACAGCTCGTATATTTGGGCGAGGGCACGCGTCGTTTAACCAGCCGTATAGTCGTTGAGTCATGACTCACGGTGTTGTTATACCATTTGCGTCATGGATAGTCGCGGATCTTCGTTCGCCAGTTATCGAGTTATTTTTCCTGTTCGAAAACCACGGATGTAGGCTACGTGAGTTGCAAGATCCATTGTTCACGAGTGATTTAAATTGGATAACAGATTAGCTGGACAATTGAACAGCCATTACTCCATGTGTCTAACAAACACACTTTTAGAATAAAAACATCTAATAAATTCGGAAAAATAATAGACTGTTACTTAGCGCATTGTATCACGGCACTAATATATAACTAAGGAGAAAGTTGTTGCAAACTTTATCATGTTTTTGACCTGAAAATCCGTGAATGTTGCGGGATTGTAACTACTGTGCAAAGTTCTAAATCAAGGTGAAGGCGAAATCGCTGATCCTGGCCTGACCCTTTTATCTATAACGCGTTTGGTGTACCTTTTGCACACCACACAACTCTGTAGACCTTTTCGAGACCTGCCTTGTAAATTAATCAATTTACACACACGTGTTTTAATTCAAGGAAAATTACTTGATTTCTCTAGAACTGAAACTGCGACACGATCCTAACATGTCATGGGTAAGGCAGCCAGCTGTGTCCCGACAAGGGTCTGATGCGGGTATAACAGACCCTCGACGAGAAATCTGAAACGTTCCTTTACACCATATATATTATTAAATCCTCTAATCATCATTAGTGTAATGGATCTCGGGTTATAATACTTCAGGGGACATTAATCATCGGCTAGGTGACACGAACTTTCCCAGACTTTAGCGAAATTTAATCGAGTCTATTTAGGTTACGGGACATTAGGATTTGTTCTGCTTCCCGTTGGTAACTACCGCGCTTGACAATTTATGAATATGTCCTTCGGATGCTTCCGTTAGTCTTGATCATATTATTATGCCGGCTCGTCTCGAGTTTGTTCCGTAATAGGTACACGAGGTAACTTGATTTTTAATTATTTTCACCGCATCAATCTACGTAATTGTCTTTAATATATCATTTCTTGTGCCACCATTCGTCGTTCTCTCTTGGCGTTAAATGAACAAATACGTATCCATTGTGACTCACAAACACGCTCAACAAATATTAATCGCCAGGCAATATGTTTTCCTTATGGAGTTGGATTAGGCAATAATGTAGTTTGTGTTTATATGTAATCGAGTTTCACCAGAACAGTGTAATATTTAATTGAAAACGACTTATGTTAAAAAAAATGCCGTTTTGGTCTTCATTTGATATCAATGACGTCATAAGACATAGACATAGACATAGATATTTATTGGTAATGTACATTGTATCATTCAGTAAAACATAAGAAAATAAAAAAAACAGTAGCTGGTACGTAATATAGAACATATTAACTAATATAAAATATAAATATTAGATATTAATAATATTGTCATTGTTATATTAGTTAAGTATAATACAAAAAATATAAAAATTATACTTCGCTTAAGTACTTTTTAAGCACAAAAACTCTTGATATGAGTAAAAGGCCTGCGCTATAAGCCATTTTTTTAATTTTGATTTATATGACCCTAAGCTTGGAGCTTCTGTTATGGTTTTAGGGAGTCTATTATAAATATCAGGTACCATTACTTGGAGTGTTTTTGCGTTTTTTGCTAGTGTACGCGGTACAGCGGCAAGCAAATCGGCATTTCTTGTATTGCACCGATTCCTGTCTCCTCGTCTCGCATATGTACCGAGGTTTTCGCGCGCATATATTGCTACTTGGAGGATAAGGAGACTAGGTAGTGTCATTATTCCCAAAGAAGTGAAGAAGGGCTTCGCAGATTGATCTTGTTTGATGCGAGCCATTACCCTTACGGCTCGCTTTTGCAGACGGAACACTCTCTCCCATTCAGCAGCACGTCCCCAAAACTCGATTCCATAAAGGAGGAGAGACTGCACGCTGGCAAAGTAGCAAGAGTGTACCGCTTTCTCTGGAAGAGTCGACGCTACTCTGCTTAAAGCGAAACAAGCCGCACCTAATCTGCCGCAAAGCTTATTTATGTGCGATTCCCACTTTAGCGCAGGATCAAGGTAGAAGCCTAAAAACTGGGCCAACTGAACCTGCTCTATAGTTTCGCCGTCTTGGTCTACAATAAGACGACGTCGTGGACGGCCTGAAAGGTTGAAAACCATGAATTGAGTTTTCGTCAGATTTAACTTCAGGCCGTTGTTCTTAAACCAAAGTAATAGTTCGGCGGCTACCGAGTTCAAGCGCCTCTCAAGTTGGTCTAGTGAAGTGGCTGTCACAACGGCCGCGACGTCGTCAGCGTACATATATACTTCCCCTCCTGTTATGGCCTTCGGAAGATCATTCATCAGGAGTGAAAACGCTAGGTTAGATAGCGAGGATCCCTGTGGCACACCGATTTCATTCGTCATGCCTTCGGACTTCACCTTGCCGCTGTCTCCAAGCACATATTGTGTTCTGCCTGTCATAAAGCTAATGACAAGTTTAAGTGCTGGACCTGATATACCATAATGGTTTAGTTTCAATGCTAGTGTGGTGTGGTCTGCGACATCAAATGCTTTTGAGAGGTCACAGAACAGCACCGAGACTTCAAGTTTTTGTTCACGAGCGAGAATGATTCTTGGCACTACTTCTCTAGCTAGCATTGTCGTCGACCTACCTTCACGATAAGCGTACTGTCGATCTGAAAGCGACTGTGTAAGTTTCAGATAAGTCGATATCCTAGAGGTCAAGCCATTTTCAAAGACTTTTGCTATTGCCGGTATAATAGCTATAGGCCTGTATGATCCTGGATCTTCTTTTTTGCCTTTGCCTTTATATAACGGGCATATTCTGACTTCTTTTAAAGTTTTAGGATATGTCCCCAGTTTTAGGCATTGGTTAAATAATTTGGAAAGAGGGGCGGCTATTGGAATTGCGATTGTTCGCAACAAGTCAATTGATATATCATACATGTCTTTAGTAGGTTTATTCGCTACATGGTATAAAATTATTTTATATACTTCCGCTGGGTCAAAATTAGTCAGTCTCAGTGAACAGTCAGCCGGTGGGTATGCCTTATTTAAACTTGCAGTGACTAGGTTTTGGTTAGCATCTGGGGCACCGCATTGATGCGCGGCCGAAACAAACGTCTGGTTTAATAGGTCTACTATATTTTTCTTTGATAAAAGCCTATTGCACTCCGCTTTCTTAATAACGTCTGTATAGTCTATTCTAGCGGAATTCTTCTTACCAGTTTCTGTATTAACTATTTGCCACATAGTCTTGATGGTTGATTTACTTTCAGATATCATTTTAGTGTGGTAGCATGTTCTTTCATTTCGTATTTTATTATTATATAGTATATTAAATTCATCGATTTTGTTTTTCAAATGAATGTCATTAGGGAATGTGTTTTGCAAATTAATTAATTCGAATAATAATGATTTTATATTAATAATGTCAGATGTTACCCAAGATTTATTCTTTGGGATGTCAATACTGTTTTTTAATGGGAAACAAATATCAATTTTATTCTTTATTATATTTATAATTGATTCTGCTAGTTGCTCGGGAGTATTACCGATACGTTGGTATATCTGACTCCAGTCAACACTTTCTACTGCTCTGACAAAATTAATTCGTGCTGTTGTGGTGTATCTACGGGAGACTCGGGCAGTCGAGAGGGATCCGCTGGGAATAGCGCACATTAGCTCGCAACGCACTCCGTGATGATCGCTGAGGTTTGTTTTGATTACCGATGTAGATATTCTCTTGCTGGATACGTTGGTGTATACATGGTCAAGAGATGTTGATGATGTCTTAGATTCGCGGGTTGGAAAATCGACTTCATTTCTAAAACCATGAATTGTTAGTAGATCGCTCAATTTTTTGTGCTCCAAGCTTTTGATCAGACAATTAATGTTTGTATCAGTGAGTATAAGTCACAGTCACAGTTAAGATCATTAATCTTTAAGAGCAATGAATCAAAAATTGGAAGAAAATCTTCCACTTTAGTTAAATTACTTCTATATAAACAAAGGGTTAGGTACTTCGTAATCCGTGTAATGAAACATCGCGTTCTTTTTGAGGAAATGCATAGAAAGTCATTCACGGTCATAATGGGCAAGTAGGTACCTGCGTATTTTATAACTTCCATAGTGGAACGATGAAATTCATATTTTATGCAGCGAGATTGTAAGCATTTGGTAGGAATTTTAGTTTACGTATTGCGGAAATATTACAGCTTTTAAGGATTTTGTAACGGAACTCAAATAAAACTTCGGCAAAATTAAGGATCCGTCACCTTTCTTTGAACAAATTTCGAAATAAATATGATTTTAATCTGATAGGATGTAAAAGTTTGAAAGAAATTTTATTTGGGAAAGTATCGAGATAAAAGGGCCAAGTTTTATGAGATCCATCATAAATTGTGCGGTGAGGGGCCGAACACAACAAAAATATCTCTTAGCCCAAGATACATTAAAGTTTTATACTTAGTATCTAAACTAATGTAAAGCTAATCACATACAGTGTCAAGCGTGATTACCACCCTCGATCATGTCGTCACTTACCAGCAAGTTAGACATAGTAGTAAATTCAAGTTTGTAAGAAATAAAAGGACTGGTGGAATGAAGCGCACATGCTATTCGCGGTACTGCAGTTTCGGTCAAATAATACCTATTTTTTTGCGGGGGAACACAATTATTTAATTACCTTTCTGATACCATAGAATTATAACTTTAATTTTGAAAGTCACGATAGAGATGTTTTTTGCTCTATCACATTCAAACTTTTGTTTTACTTCGTAAAATTAAATTTGTCTCGGCGGCGAACTTTTTATATCGCAATTCGCGACATTGCCAATTTGTCTTACATTTGTTTTAGCTGGTTTCATAAAGCATACGAGCACATTTCAAAGTAAATAGAAAAGTTACTGGTAGCGTATTAAAAGTTTTTGGTCGTTATCTTCAGTTAGTCAGCAGTGTCTTTTTATTTATATACTAGCTGTAGCTGGAGGCATTACCCGCATTAATCATAGTAAATAATAGCCTATAAGTACGTATGTTGCCATGATGATCTCCACATATGAATCATTCACATATCCCGGACTCGAACTCGATACCCGCTGCTTAAAAGGCGAACGCGCACCCAACTTAGCCAACGATAAAGCATACTTTCGACTACCCAAGTACCTTAACAGCAACAGTCGTTAAGTCATGTCAGATGCCTTTAATAGGCCTAAAAATCCTGCCACCAGAACTGCCCACTAGTCCATACGACAAACAAGCAAGCACGTATCTTTACTCTTATTCATAATTAAGTAAAATCAAGAATTAGTAATGAAACGCAAGCAAAGCTTAAAAAAAACGACTTCACCGAATTGATCAGATTTGATGAGTACACTCATTATTGACGATATTTCAAGAACTACTGATCAGATCTTGATCTGAAATTTAAACGGGACCAATTGGAAAGCGACATCTTTCAAACAAAATCAAATTTTCGAAATCGGTTAAAAGAAGTTATGAGGCATACAAAAATACAGTCGACTTGAGTACCTCCTCCTTTTTTGTGAAGTCGGTAGAAAAAGAAATGAAAAGAACGTAGGCACGAGTAAAATATTAATTAAAATAGCAGTGTTATCGACAATAAACAGGAGTAGGCTAACTTTTTTTAACATACTTCAGCAAGTTGCGGTAACTTCAAAAGCATCTTTGTAGAATGGGAGATATTAAAGTTGAACTTGGATGTTTATGATGGTAATTTTTTTAAATTATGAACATCTATAAGGTTTTTCAGTAGAGCTTCTTGAAGCTTCTCGTATCAAATTATTCATCATTATATTTGATTATTAAACTTTAAGATTCTTTATCATTTAGATATTGACTTTTATCAAAGCTGTAGCTCAGCAACTTAAGTCTTATGCTTTTGATAAATTATGAAGTGGCAGCAGAGCGAAGCCTTGAGCGATTTAGTTTTTTATGGTTTTGTAAGATTAGCGACATTTGTAAGATTGGAAAGGCTCTATGCTACTCGTACAGCAAAAAACCACCGAAGGAAGTTCAAATTAGGTATTTAGATTAGATATGACAGGATGTATGTTAGAATACTGTGGCATTTTTTATTACTCAGTTAAATACATGATCCTTACTCCCAAAGTCTATGTAACTCATTACGTACACAAGCGTCTTCGTTGCCACATTTACGTTTTTTTTTTTTCTACCACTACTAATGGACTATCTACGGGCCAATTGCCTATATTTCCTAAAACTATATACGGCAAAGAACTAAGTTACCTACAAGACATTGAGTTTATAGGTAACTCAAGTGCATTTTTTTATTTAATCATTTATGTTATTCTACTCCATTAGGTGGGATATTAGTGAAGTACTAGTCTACTCCATATAAAATGTAGACAATAATATTTAGTACATTACGGCGATTTATACAGGTGTTGGATTCACACGCCCGGATTCCCGAATACCGAACCTCTATAACACAATCAGCCCTCCGGAATGGCTGTAACAAGATTGTACCCCCTTTATTTAATCACTAGCTGCGTCGCCTGGGTAAAAAAAACATACATACATATAAATGCTCTTACACTCACAGCCCGACACTAAAAGTACCATGGCTTGTGTCGTGGGGCCGTAAACACCACACATACAACATTCACATCTTACCCAGAACCAGAAACACAAACTCACGTGGATGCACCTATTCTGACAGACATTACAAATTTCCGACATGAAGAACGACATTAAGAGTCAGTCATTTTGAAAAAAAAAACATTTCGTAGATTAAGAGATTCTGGTTCGATGTTAGCAAACAAGTTTTTATAGTTGCTTGGCAGAGTGGCACCCACATTAGAATCACTTAATGTTCCGAAAGGCAAATTTACTATGCATTGCATCTATTTTGATATTGCTACGAAATAGATGGTTGCTACTTCAGTCGCTATAGTCAGGAAAACTGCAACATATCCAAGAGCCTTTAAACGAAACATGTATACTTACCATATAAAATACCATGAAAATTCTTTGATTACCAAAATGTCTTTACCTAAACCACTTATTTCAAGTTTTTTAATGCCTACTTATTTTTTATTACTTTTAATATTTTTATACAAGTTTTTTTATTACTGTAGTTTTTTCATCACAGACTAAGATGAAATATAGGTATCAAAACGGCATTTTTGTAAAATTAGAAATGATAAAAATATTTTTTTCATGTAATCATAAAACGGTCTGAGCAATGTATAGAACGTAATTTTACGTAAACGCGGCATTTAACCAGGCAGGCGTTAAATTTATCCCTAAAAATATTGCTTTAATTAACGATCCAGAGCTGTGACCTCGTTTCCTGGGCGCCCAATGGCCTCATAGCTCGCGAATGCATGGGGAATGGAGAATTATAGGGCGCAGAAGAGCAATAGTCGTTAGGAAAGTGAGAGAGTCACTTATTACGAGCGTTAGAAGTCAGGCTACGACCATGCTCTCAGGATCTTTCGCATATACCTTTATTATAAATAGCAAAGTAACCGTAGTAGTATGTCTCTCTCTCTGTAGGTTATTAACTTTTAACAGCGAAACTGGTGGACCAATCTTGATGAAATTTGGCAGGGTTAATTCTATTGATATATTCAGAGAGATATTCATACGCGGACAGAACCGCGGGCGCTTTTAATTTATCTTACAGGCCAGAAACTACTCGGAATGTCCCACAAAACTGCCGCTAGACCCAGCCGGATAATAAACGAAGTTAAATAAGGGCTTTAACTACACTTTTAGGTTTAACTACATCAAAAACCGCAAATATAAAGCACTTGTGTCATATATTATATAAATAGATAAAGTATATAGAGTTACAATTTACTGTGTTACAATATATATATATAAAAATCAATGCCAGTTTTCGTTGTAATTTTATAACTCAAGAACGGGCTCACCTATCCAAACCAAATGTTTAGGCTTTGTTCGGACTATTTAGTAGATGGTTTATGTGAAGTTTGCACAAAATCGGTCGAGCGGTTCTTCATTTATCACATTTTTTTGGCAACTTTTATTGGCGGTACGAAGTTCGCCGGGTCAGCTAGTATAGTATAATATATAATGTCTTAGACCGGCAAGGTTTATTGTGCTAAACGCACATCTCCATGGATGGTTAGTCTATCTAATAATTGGACGAATGCATATATTTTTTAATTACGCTTACTAACGTAGGCAGAGCTAAACTACACAACAACTAGAGCCAGGCCAAATGATAAATTGAACACGTGATTCAGTAAATTTTGAATCAAGTCGATAAAATCCTAAAAGCCCAACTAAATTAACTTCAGGATCTGGCAACTAGCTTATAACAATATTTGCTTAGGACAAAAGGCTTTCGCCTATATTTAACAAAAACAAAACAAACAAACGCATTCACACTCACAGCCCTACACTAAGTTCAAAGACTTGTATCGTGGGTGCCGGAAACATTCACATCACACACACACATTACACCCAGAACCAGAAGCACAAATATCCCTTGGGAAGGAATTTGTGCTCCTGCCGGGAATCGAACCCAGGACCCACGGCGCAGAGGGCAGACACCTGTCCACTGCACCAACTGGGTCGTTTGATTTGCTTCTTAACGCGTCTCGGAGCGTAAGCGAAGTTTGTTAATACATATATGAGGCTTGATATATTGTTGTATTATTAGCTATAATAAACAAATAGTTTAGGTAATATCTCGGGACTTAATCGCGCTAAAAAACTATTTTTATTTACCTCGACGTTTCGGCCAAGTTGCATTGGCCATGGTCTCGAGAAGACTGACTGTTTTTTAGCGCGATTAAGTCCCGAGATATTACCTAAACTATGTGTTCGAATCGCGAAAGTATAAAAATTACAATATAATAAACAAGTTGTTTAATTTTCAACCGACTTCAAAAAAAGAGGTATTCAATTCGACTGTATTTGTTTTTGTATGTATCTTACGCGATATTTCCGCCAATTATAATTGATTTTGATGTTTTTTTTTGTATGGTAGATTATAGTTCAGAGTGATCCTATATACATTTTATCGAAATTGATCCAAAACCAAAATATAAGTGATGATGTTGGTTTTTTAAGCTTTTCTTGTGTTTAATTATATTACATGTAAACTTTAATACGAGTATATGATTTTTGCTTAAATTATATCTTTACCGATTTCCAAAAAGGAGAAGTTCCCAATTCGATTGAATAAGGCTTTTTTTCCTTATTATCCCAAGGTATCTAGTTATTCACATCACATTAATATGTGTAGGTGTGTGAGTATGTTTGTTTTCTCTTCACGCTGGTGTAACGAATGAACGTATTAGGATGAAATTTGGAATATACATAGCTTATACCTAGGATTAACACATAGGCTACATTTTAATTCGATAAACGCGGGCGAAGCCGCGGGGCACGGCTAGTATAAAATATATTCAAGATCTGATAATAGGGATCGGAGAGAGTGACAATGAAGGCAATTTTTTATATTCACAATTTTAATACTTTACATCTCATCCGATTTTTTAACCAGTGGACCACTACTGGATAATTGAGGCATAATTTTCGTCAGTAAATTTAAAGTTTATGATCCACTCAATCTACAGACTAAATATGTTTTAATGATTTTTAATTATTCGGAAAAGTTCTGTGTTAAATCACGACGTAAACAGTTTATCAGAGCATGGTTCCTGAAATAAACATGTCAGTGTTGTTATCTCTCATAGGCAAAAGAGACGTTTACTTATATATACCGAAAATAAATTTTAACAGATTTATAGAATGTATGTACACCTGAATTAAATCTGAAATGATCTATATGGGTTTACAGCAAATATTTTAATCATGCAAAGTATTACAAAAAACTAGTATGTTAAAAAACTTTACCGCAAATGAATTGCACATTATATAAAAAAAGCACTTTTGTTACTGCCACCAAAATATATAATAAACTACCTCTAAATATTAAATGTCTAGATGGAAATATATTGAAAAAAGCTTAAAGCAATGGTTGATAGAATAGGGTTTTTACAATTTACGTACGAAATTTATAAGGCGTTAACAGAGGTACTTTAAAGAGATATTGTTTTTTTAATTTTTTTTTTTCATGATAACGTTATGTATCTATCTACGGGCCAATTGCCTATATTTCCTAAAACTAAACTAAAACTATTAATAATTTAGTAGTAATTTTTTTAATAGTACACGAAATTTATAAGGCATTAACAGAGGTACTTTAAAGAGTTATCGTTTATATTCCTTTTCTATTTAAATTGTACATTTTATTATTTAGTTATTAAGATATAATATTGTATGTCCGAAAAGGATAAACTGTTGATACCTATGTTCAAAATGTACATCCTTGTTAAACACAGTTATACACAATAAAGTTTTCTATTTCTATTTCTTTATCCTCTGCTCCAAAATGTAGCACGGACCACTATCCATTCCACTGACTGATTAGTCGCGTGCTAGATAGAAACAGCGACCTAAAGGATGTAGCGAGTTGCACTCATTTGCTCGCCCACAGATTATGCAGTCTAGGAGCTATTTTAGACTCATTAAAAAAAACCCGACAAGTTCGTTTGAGTCGCGTTTTAAGGTAAAGATACTATTATTAATATTATTTTTCTTGGGGATTGCAAAGTTTATGCAGTCATATAAGCCGCGTCAACGAAATCATTTTAATCATTCAAATTAAATTAGGTACTGGTACTTAATTGTATAAAATATTTTTAGCGCTTGTTATTCAAGTGTTCTGAAAAAAAAATCAATTCCAGTCATAGCCAAGCTCTTATCTTTCAAATCTTCCTGTAGTTAATGGCTTTCCTGAAATGTTCGTTTACACCAAAGCGAGCTTGCCGTACTTACTATCATGCCTTTACTTAAGACGCGTACCCCTAGGCGATAATAAATCTCGCGAAGAAAATAATCAAATCTTGACTCCCTTTCTGTAATGCCGAAAGCATGTTACCCTATACAAACATATACGACCTTGCGCCAGTCTTGTATCAATAGGCTTCTGAAAACTTCAGCCGAGGCAAAGTCGCTTTCAATTTACTTATAAGATTACTTGGGAGATGAGATCTTGATCAATATTTTGTATGGAAAAGAAAAATCCATTGGCTATACCTTATTTTCAAGGCATCCTGCCTTAGGTTCGAGCAGATCGACGTGCGGGGACGCGGGTGCTGGCACCGCAGCGATGTACTGGTCGCGATCGCGTCCGATATAATTTCGTGCCAGGTGTGTCCCATGTGGCGAAGCCATTATATAGCGAAAGCGTAGCCGTAGGACAAGTAGTAAATAATAAAAGTCAACCTAAAGCTTAAAATATTTGGCTAACACAAAAATAGTGATGCTATATAACTATACACAATCTATTTTTTACTTATCTATATACATTCTTATTTGAATCAAATGTTCATCCAAATGTAGTCTAGAAGAGATTATTTTTAGCGATAAGACCGCCTATTGTACCTATCTGTATAAGTTCCTCTCTTTGCTTTTGACTGACAGTCTCATCGATTGTTTGTCACGACTGCTATTTCTTGTTACCTAAATTATGGGAAACCAATTGAAATCTAATCAATGTAATAATGAATAATGTCATAATACGCAGATGACCGAGCTTTGCTCGTTAAAACGACGTTTCCTAAAACTGAAACCTAGTTTGATTGCCCCCGAAACCCTCTGCTTACTAAATTTCATGAAAATCGTTGGAGCCGTTTCCGAGATTCAGATTATATATATACCAGGATTACTCGTTTAAAGGTATTATAATCACCGAGACTGATTCTTAACTTTGTGTTACAATATTTGAGAACACAAGAACGTTGTGTTTGTCTTATATGGTAGCATTTATCTGAAGAAATATTGGATAAGCACGTAGCCCGTAAAAGCTGTTATGGAAATTCCATTTTCAATATGTACACTTATTATAAATGTAGCCTTTTGATAAGAGTATATTAATTTCTTCATATTTGTATGACAAAACCGATGCTGTTTTGTTATTGCTAACAGAATATATAACATTCTTCGGTTTTCCTATACTAATTTTATGTTAATAAATAATTCCTGAAGATAATTCGTAAGAATGTACTTTACTGACTTACACTCTTACAGTACATGTATGTGAATATCGCATATAAATTTATTTACTAAATAACAACTGTTTAACCGGATATGAAAATTAAAAACATAGATAATGAATGAATATTCACAGGAGTATAATTATTGAACAAAAAAAAATAATTAAACGCATGCAAAGCTTAAAAAACCGATTTCACCGCTTTATCTTCGGAATCTTGATCAAATTAAATGTATTAAACACGCATTATTGACGATAACTTAAAAACAACTGATCAGATCTTAACCAAATTTTAATGGGACCAATCAAAGTGAAAAAAAAATTTCAAACAAAAAAAAAATTTACTAAATCGGTTCACGTAGGAAGAAGATACGAAGTAACAAACATAAAAAAAAAAATGCAGTCGCATTGAGTACCTCCTCATTTTTTGTGAAGTCGGTAGAAAAAAATTTTAAGTTTCAAATTTAACTTTTATGCATGAATTCTTATCTCACTTATAAACAGAAAATTAGTTATATATCCAGCAGCATATCTCCTTCACTTAAAGTAAAATTGAATTCGGTTAAAGCTCTCACGCACCAGACAAGACATATTGTTAATTTCCTTACCTCCAAGGGTTTATTATATCCCAAAATATTATTGTACTCTCCGACCATTATTCACCCTTAAATGGAGTTACTTAACTAAGTTATTACTGTAATTGATTTTCTTGGAAAAGCTAACATATAATACTCGCATACCCTTGGGAGTCGTTAGTAGCGTTCGTACAATTCGATTTATTACAGCTGCCTCCTTTGGAATGTAATCTTGTAATGGTGACAGATATCTGCCAAGATCATGTTCTTGAATAGTTTAAATTGGAATTGTAGTTCTACGTACTAAGGTAGAGCCTAGACTTTAAAATGATAATAGAATTGCACGCAAGATTGTCAAGTTATTTCACCAAAGTTAACAAAGCCGTACAGTACAGCAAAAAATACTGCTACTATTTTAGCACCACCATATGTGTGTACCCTATATGCACGCCTCTTTTCTGACTGCGTCCAAACTAATAAAACCATTGCAACATGGTTTTTAAATTTCAATAATTTTTTCGTACTCCTCTGAATAACACTTTGTACCAAAATAGAGTTTACTATCTTCAAGTAGAAAACATGTGGCAAAATATAAAATTTGAATATATCGCTCTATCTGTAATACAGCTGCACGGAATTTTACCAATCATAGCTAAGAACATTCTCGATCAACTTACCTTCCTAACAATAAATACGAAATCAAAATAGTTACAGCCGTTTGGAGCTACGATGCCACAGAGACACGCAGATACACAAGTTAACTTACAACACGCCTCTTTTTGCAGCGGGAGTTAAAAAGCGCTACCTTTGCTTTACAACTGCACTATCATCGCTTGAAAATATTGATCTTTCTTTACAACAAACAAACGTGTTCATCTTGTCAATGAATCACCATTACATTTTTATATAATTAAACTAGCTGTACCCGGCATGCGTTGCAATGCTGCATTTAGAAAAAGTGCTTTGCCTCTCACACGTTTATGGTCACCTTATAATACAACCAATACCTAAAAACTTTTTTGATATTGTTCAGGGTAGGAGGGTAAATATGCTTTACGACCTATTCTCATACATACCAAATATACAAAAGCAATCTGTCGAGCTGTTTTGGAGGAGTTCGACCACAAACACCGTGACACGAGATTTTTATATATTGAATTGTATATTAATGGATGTTTGATAGATAATATTATAGAAATTAAAATAACATAATATAATGACATTTGTATAATATTAGCTCGAATATACGAGACTTAAATAACATGTTGCTTCTTCAAATTAATTTGATAATATTAAGTAAGTTTTGTTAAGCTTTAGTTAGCTCCAGTAATGTTAACAGAGCTTCAGTATATTTTGTTAACGAGCAAGCTTTGATCTACAAAACCCCTGAAGCAGTACAGATTCGAAAACATGCCAGCGCTTGATTAAATGAACCAAGAGTAAAATACACGTAACTGAACGAAAAAGCTATTGTTTTCCATAGTTTTCCACTTACCAAAAGCTACTTTACTATACCTATAGCTGTCCGATAGTTTTCCTGACAATGATCGACGAGTTAGCAAGTAAACAATATAACAGAGGATATAACTTATCTCAAGCTCTGTCATTAGTTTCCCCGCACTATTTTTGCGACATCAAGCCTTTGAAAGTGTAGGCTTAAAGTACGTCGACTAGAATGATTTATGAGCTTTCATATTCCGCAGGTCCGCCATTGACAACATAAAGAATGCGAAAGTCGCCATAAAGAAAATATCTCCATTCGAGCATCAGACATACTGCCAGAGAACACTACGGGAAATCAAAATCTTAACTCGGTTTAAGCACGAAAACGTAAGACGCTTTGTATTCATAGCCTCGAGGTAAACTTTAGTTGGCGACGGAATTTTGATGGCACTTTTTGTTTGCAGATAATCGATATTCGAGACATATTAAGGGCGGAGACTATTGAACATATGAAGGATGTCTACATCGTACAGTGTTTAATGGAAACGGATCTTTACAAATTGTTAAAAACACAGGTAAATGAGCAGTCTTATACGTTTGTTAGAACTAGCCCCTGAGCTTCTTGTCTTTTGTGTATTTTTATCAGTGAAATAGCAGCATGGCTTTCCATCATGCATTGCATAATATGACTTACATATTCCCCTCCATTATACATAAAAAAATTAAACGTTCGATAAACCTCTATGGTTGAAATATGTTTTGTCTTACATTGATCCGTGCAATTTAACATCAGTCAAAAATAGACAAAACACTTGTTATCTATATGGTTTATGTAACTTTTTATAAAAAAGTGGTTAGTGTACACGCATAATAACACACACGAATACTCGGGCACGCCCATAAGTACCCTCGCGCAGACCTAATTATTTGTAATTTCGCCCTTATATTCATTGAATTTTATCTAATATGTACTGTTACTTATACTGACCCATATCTATTATGCTATCAAATTAATTAATAGCTATTATAATTAATTAGTACGTTTTACCTAGCTATGTACATTTTTATTCCAGTTAAATGTATCATTAAATTATAAGCTTCATTTGTAATAAACTTAGTAGCAATAAATATCGTTCAATAGTAGTCACTTTTACTTGCTTACTTGCTATCAGTCTTTATGAGGTCTTTTATCGATGATGCGGTCAAGTTACTTAGCCAATTAATTTGTCACTCGAGATGTTGTCAGCTGTTATATCCGACCAATTTATAAATCACCTTTTGAATTTGATACCTTAAATGGAGAATGTCAATGTAACACATTTGATACTCTACACTTTTGAAGCACGCTGCTAAATATGAATAGTTGTTATACGTGCATAATTCCAGACTGAAGGGTTCAAATGAATTTAAGTTGAATATAAAATAACTTAAAATAAATGTCACGTTCGCCTTCTAAACAGCGGTTATCGAGTTCGACTGGGAACACAAGTTTTCTCCCAAGGAAACGTAGTGTTTCTGGTTCTGGGTGTGATTGTGTCCGTTTTGTTTTGTCCGGTTTGTTTGATATGAATGTTTCCGACACCCACAACACAAGCCATCGAATTCTGTGTGGAGCTGTGAGTATTAATGCGTTTATATTTAGAGTTACCTTAACACTTACCAGCTGGCGAGATAGTGATCAAGCTCTAGCAAATACACTTTATAGCCTATATATACTTTTTAAAACCGTCTTATTACTATTTTATACGGTTTCAATCTCAATATCTGCTATATAAAATAATTGGCTACATGAACGTTAAATTATCTTTGGGATAAAAACTAAAAAAAAATGTAAAACGCAAATATTTCCCGCGATGCGAGGCCTTTATTAATTTCCCTCGCGCGCTGTAATCAGTTCAGTTTAATGCAATTTAAAATTGTTGTTAAACATTTTAACTCTCATGACGTTGATGTTAATAGCTTTTCCACACGCTTCATCAACTTTCCATTGAAAACTAACTGTTAGCGCAGCTGGCTCCCAAACTTTTTCAATCCATTTACTCAGCGCCAGACTCTTTAATATTCAATTGGAAACTTTTAATGAACCAGTTCTATCGACTAGTAACAAATTTTCTAGGTTTTTATTGCCTGTGACATTGTGAAAAGGGATTTTTTTATACACACGCTCTGAAAGTGCGTTCTTTCGTATCAAAAAATCGATTAAAACATTAAACTTTAAGCATAAAGTTTTAAGTTTTAATCGATTGTTTACGATAAATGCGTGTTACATCCTCGACCGCATTTTCAGTGTCCATCAGGTGAGATGGTGTTCAAATGCTTGTCTAACTAGCATAAAAAACTCGAATTATTCAAATGATTGAGTCGCAAATATATGAATTTTATGGCGTGGAACGTTCGTTTCAGTTCTAGTATGTACCAGCTCGATTTGTTTCATTGCACAAACCTAGAGTTTCACAGAACGACAAAAGTGTTTTTTTGCCCAACTTATCGAAAATGTAATTATGTGATTGTTTGATTTAATTAAGCATATTTAAATTCATAAACTTTGTTTAGTTAAGGACTGGGGTGAGTGAATTGGGAATGTCTGTAATGCTCACCCTGAAAGTTTGAATATATATATAAACAAATAAAATAAAATGTAAGATTGTTCATAAATTGCATCACTATTAAAACTATTTGTTGCAGAAACTAAGCAACGATCACATCTGCTACTTCCTGTACCAAATCCTCCGGGGGCTGAAGTACATCCATTCTGCCAACGTCCTGCACAGGGACCTGAAGCCTTCCAACCTGCTGCTCAACACCACGTGCGATCTGAAGGTATTGTGATTGATATTCCGCCTTATCAACGCTGAATAGCAGTCGTATAGGGGTTCCCTACGAAAAGTCGAAACCTGTTTAACTGAACAACAAAATCCAGAACATGCATCAATGGTGCGTATCTATCAATAGTCCATCGATGTGTGATAATACAGAAACATCTAATATCGATACATCATAATCTCGAGTTAATACAGTTTTGCCTCTTTTTAGTTTGGGTCGTTTTGTCTCATTTTAGTTAGGGTCGTTTTGTATCTGCTAAAACGAGACAAAACAGTGTTTGAAATGTATCCAATTTCTTTTCCATTAGCCAGCAATAATAGGTTTAAAAAAGACACTTTGTTTCCCTATATAAAACAAGTTTGTCTCTTTTTAGTTAGGGTCGTTTTGTATCTGCCAAAACGAGACAAAACACTGTTTGAAAAGTACCCAATTCCTTCTCCGATATCATGCAATAACAGGTTTTAAAATTACACTTTATTTCTGTTTTATTTTTAATTTATGGGCGGGATTTTTTTTTGTATAATAAGCCTTTTTGGAATTTTTATGCAGGTATCAAATCTGTCAAAGCAAAATCGTATAAACAGACTCGTTTAGCAGCGAACTAAACTAAACGCATTCACACTCACAGCCCCAAACTAAGTTCAAAGACTTGTATCTTGGGTGCCGGAAACTTTTACATCACACACACAAATACACCCAGAACCAGAAGCACAAATATCCCTTGGGTAGGAATTTGTGGTCCTACCGGGAATCGAACCCACGACCCACGTCGCAGAGGGCGGAGACCTGGCCACTGCGCCAACTGGGTCGTCACTAACTTGCTTTTTAATTGATTTTGCAAATATAGTGCATTCAGTTAGATGTCAAGCTTACCTTACATCCTATACCAATAAAGGTTAGTTAAAGGGTAATATCACCAAGGTTATTTTTATTTTATGTTTGGCTTTTCATTATTAGTGTATTAAACACATAATTTTAGTTTATCATATTCATCGAGATAGGAGACACTTTAGCTGCCAAATCCTGTATCATTCCCAGTGATGATGTTTTACCATTATTTACAAAATTCGTGCGTGACGTAAGAGATGTCGCAGAGATTTTTTGTTCATAATTGTTATATGGGACACTACTGTTTCTATTATACATTTCCCGTAGTGTAGTAAAAAGTATGTTTTTTTGCTATCACGTTTGTATCTATCACGCGGGGAAAAGTACAGATTATTAATTAATAAAAAAGTATGATGTATCACGTGAGGAAATGTATAGATTATAACTTCAAAATCACAGTCTTAATATGAGATAGGATTATGTAAGATAGGCAACAAACTGGTTCACAAATTTAAAATAACATTGAGATCATAATAATTATTGACTCTGTGGTCAGATTCCTGGCAAATAATCATAATATTATTACTAATTAATATTATTTTAAATAAATTACACAACAAATTCAGTTTTGCACATATTTATTCTAGTTATAATTAAAAATATTTGTGCAATTTAAAAAGCACCTTTTTATGTAGCTGTTTGAAAATGATAAAAAACATATTCGTTGGCATTGTAAATTACCAAAACCTAACGGAAAAAATCTCGTTGGTTCCCAGTAGGAGCTCGTGATCACGCCACAGGGGAGTATTAAACTCGCCCACAATATTATCCAACATTTTTATTTATTATACCGTGGACACCCAGTTTTGCTAAACACAATATTGGCCAGTCTTAGTCTAGCTAGAGGACCATATCACGGTGTACGGAGCGAAAACAGCAAAGCATTTTTGCTTTAAATCTTACCCTTCATATTTAAATCTTTTCTTTTTTACAGAACTTTAATATCAGATGTTTTAGCAATTCAAAATCAAAATCGTTTATTCACATGGGCCCTAAAGAGGCACTCATGAAAGTTAATGACTCTACTGCCAGATTCGCAAAATTACAGCCATCTCGAGAAGAACTTGACAAGAAACTCGGCGGCGCATTTTTTTTTTATTCATTTAAAAAAAAATCATTCTTAATCACTAATACATAGTTATATTAACCTAGCTATAGGTACCTATCTATATTATGCAGTAGCTAGAAAGCGCGTTGTAAATGTTTTTATCTTCTTGTGGCCTTACTTGGAGAAGAGGGCTTTAAAGGATATTTTAACACTAAATGATCACAAAATAAAGTAGGTCTAATCGGTAAGCATTTGACCACTATCTCACCTGATGGAAAGTGATGATGCGGCCGAAGATGTGATATGCTTACCTAGAAGATACCTATTCACACTATTTTATAAGCTTAGTGGTTCAAAAATTGATGTTATTTTCAAATATTGTATTTAAAACGGCTTCAGATCATAAAGTACAATACACAAAATGAACACGCTGTAAATGTAGAATACAGAGAATGTGCAAAAACGAGTGGAAAATCAATTGAAATAAAAAATAAGATTTTGAAAATAACTCTATATAATAATTTTCACCAAACGTAACTAATATCAGTCTCGATCAAGGCGACTGCCTTTCGAACAAAAAAAAAAGGGAAACGAATACCAACACACACACACAAACATATACACACTACAAAAATTATAACACCCCTGTTTTTCGTCAAGGGTAAAAAATATACTGTAAAGTTTGATCATAATATAATGATCGCAATTGAATATTCAATTGTTTGTTATAATCAAACAAAGCTCCCCCGGAATCTAGCTTAGAGCACTAAATATTTACGTTTTGCATTATTCGCCAACAAAACCGCATTAGCAATGCTGTTTGTGTTGAACTAAGTCCATAATTTCTGATATTACAAAGCAGATTGTTAGACCACAGGCTAATGAAGTACTTAATTACTCGCCGGAGTGTTCAAGCTGTGTGAAATATAAAACTTAAATGAGCTTTGTATAGTAAGTTATTTGTTTCTCGACTAAGCACAGCTGTGAATTTTTTGTTAACATTTTAAATATTCTGTAAAGGTAGACTTTATTCATATAGCAACAAATAGATTTGTCGTCAAAATAAACTCAGTTTTGATCAATGAAGTGGTTAAAACCGTAATCTTCTATATTAAATATATATAACTCAAAGGTGACTGATTGACTGACATAGTGATCTATCAACGCACAGCCCAAACCACTGGACGGATCGGGCTGAAATTTGGCATGCAGGTAGATGTTATGACGTAGGCATCCGCTAAGAAAGGATTTTGATTAATTCTACCCCCAAGGGGATAAAATAGGGGATCTATACATAATTAATAATAATACTTCTCAACGCGAGCGAAGCCGCGGGCAAAAGCTAGTTAAGGATAAAACATTGAAGATCGAACCTATAGCTGTCCAAGCTCACCGTTGGCTGTTGGGTGGGCGTTCGCCTTCTAAGCAGGAGTATCGGGTTCGATTCCCGGCGGGAACACAAGTTTTCTCCCCAAGAATTTGTGTTTCTGGTTCTGGTTGTGATTGTGTGTGTGATGTGAATTTTTCCGGCACCCAAGACACAAGTCATTGAATTTAGTGTGGGGCTGTGAGTGTGAAAGCGTTTATGTTTATACTTGGTACCCCGCTGATTATGTTATCGAATGAGGATCCGGTAAGGGGGCATCCATTAATTACGTGAGGTGATTTTGGCGGTTTTTTCGACCCTCTCTCCCCTTGGTGAGATGTCGTGAGATGTTACTCAACACCAATAAAATCACATGAGATTTTTCGAAATGCGTATGTGGGGCTCGAACCCACTAAAAACCCCCCCGTGAGCAGTCCCTTGCCGTAAAAAGATGTGTCAACTCTTACTATTTGATGCGCAATTCTCACTAGCATAGTTAACTGATTCTGCCTTCTACACTGGGAGTGCCAAGTTCAATTTCCGGTGAGAACAGAGAATTTAAGAAAATAGCCTGACACATAGGTACTTCACATACGTACACATAGGTGGTTTTGGTTGTCATTGTGTGATTTAAGGATTTTTTCTGGCACACGCGATATAAATCTTCGAACTCAGTGCAGATGTGAGTGTGAAAGCCATTGTTCACTCTTGCAAGATTTATTACCCTATTATCTAGATTCTAGGCTGATAGAAAATCCCATGAATTCATTATTCCAATTATCAATTACTATCCGTGCCCAGCGTTTATCAAGTTAAAAAGTAGCCTATGTATGTACGTTAATTCTAGGTATAAGCTATGTATATTCCAAATTTCATCCAAATCCGTTAAGCCGTTGCAGTGTGAAGAGAAAACAAACATACTTACACACTTATACACAACTTTTCGGATTTATAATATTAGTGTTATTTATAAAGTATCTTCTTCTCCATGAATATTTTTTTTTACGCTGGATTGACCACTATCTCACCTGATGAATAGTTAAGATGCAGTCGAAGATGTAACATGCTTGCCTAGAAGGTAGGTTCCTATTTACTCTAAACTTGAAGACACCCATATATAAATACGCAATATTCCTGGAATCGTAAAACAAACATCAGCTTAATTTATACCTAGCTCAACTTCTCGGATTATCATAGACTATTCAAAACCATCTCCTCCTTATTAATATGCATAGTACCTATTAACTCCTAGGTGCCGTCTTTACGTGACTCATTAAGATAGACAACTTAAGACGGCTGCCGTGTTTGGCGAAGAATTCCAAATTTTAATAGTTTATTTCGAGTTTATTTAGCTTTGTAGCCAGTTTCGGTAATAATTATAGAGTTTGCGACGTTAAACAGAAACTTGAGCTGTCTTTAATGTTATTGAGAGACGTGATGAGCAAGTCGCTCGCCTGATGGTACGTCATAATCATTACGGTTCAGTGCCACTCCACATATTTACTTATAAAAAATCGAATTCCTGCCCAGCAAAGCACTGCGCTCGTCACTCTGGAATATTCGATTTTAAATCTCTTGAAGCCCTGTAATTTCACTGGAATCATTGCCCTTCAATCCGAAACACAGTAATGCTTACACACTACTGCTTGGCGGTTGAATATATGGCAATGATATTTGAGTTTTCTAAATTGACGACATTAAAAATATTATTTGTTTTGTTTCCCAATAACTTTTAACATTGGACACATGTTAATACTGTGTAAAAATTAAAAGCTACATTGACTAATACATAAAATATATATATGACATTAGGTGCACTAATGTTTAACCTTTACCAGATATCGTAGAAAATATTCTTCTTTGTGAATCGGATAAGTATAATTGTTTTACCCAGCATAGCTACAAAATCAAAATAAATCTAAATTATTTTTTACAAAAACGAACACAGTTATCTAAATTAGATTTACTTTTTAAGTTATATTATTCTTATTTTATAAAGACAAATTTAATTGGTGTGTTTACAGAGATATTATACATTAGTATAAAAATTACGAAGGTAATTAATAACAATATTTCAGCCATGTAGGAGTTCCCTAGTGCCGCCCTCTCTAGGTTAGCATGTGTCTTGAGCGCTTAGCATCTTCAATTTGTTTCCTATTTATGAAATTAAAATTGTTTCAATTAAATACACGCAATCAAGCTGTAATGATCGGTTTTCTTGGTACTTAATTAATAACCCAAAGAGTTGATTATGCTTTCAGTTGGTTCTCTCTAATCATCGTATTGGGGTTTGTTTTAGAAAGCATATAGATATACATTTGAATAAGATAGACAGACAAAGCAGAATTTAAAATTATTTTGATGATTATCGAAGTATACTATATTATTTTGATAATGAATACTTAAAGAGAATTATGTTCTTCAGTTCGCGATCTCTAATCTTTCAGGATTGGATTTAATCAGAAGGCATTGTTGATTAAAGTTTTAATGAGATCGACGGATTAAGTGGAGTTCACGTTATTTCGATCATTAGTGAAGTACTTATAATATAATTACAATTTGGATAATGAATTCCTAAAAAGTGAATTATGTTCTTCAGTCGTGATCTGTAACCTTTCAATATTTGGATTTGAATCAGAAGGGATTATTTAATTAAGTTTTTATGAGATCCACACGTTTTACGAGAACACATTATCTGCTCTGGACAAGGACACTATCTTATCTGCTCTTTACTTATTAATTCATTATATTACCCTTAGTACAAGATAAATATATATTTTACTTTGAATTCACAGTATAATTCTACATCAAAGGCCAACGCTACCGAGAGAGCTTTTAATCATCTAAAATGTAATAATGATTTAACATTGCTTTCACACCTTCAAAATGTTATTTCTGAGAAACCTTAGATAGTTAATACCTACTATCCAATTCTGTTATTTTTCTTAAAAGCTTTTTCGCTAAATTCGACGTTCAATAACCCGTGAGACGCGTATAAATTATGAGAGTTGAAACAATGGCCGTGATGTTATCGTCGTTTGACATCATTATGACACCCGAAATCGTTTCTTGATGACCCTTCATGAGGCTCGCCGGCCTGTGACGTTTAGAGGGTTCCGAGTATGGACGCTGAAGGACCGAGACTCTTTCCGATGCTATATTACATCTGCAGAGAAAATGTATAGTGAGCAAACAAAGTAGCTAAATGTGTATGCTACTTTTTTTACATTTATATTTTCAAAAGTAGCTGAGGCATAACTATGTAAGTTAAATATGTTTCTTAAATATATTTTTGAACTAAATATCTATTTTTTTTTTAAGATAGGCAAACGTTTGAATCTCAATAATATAATAATAATAAGAATATGGTATAATCACCGATAATATTTGCCTTAATCCCCTTCACCGGGTGTTTTTAAAGAAAAAAGGATTTTCCCCATATTTATAATATCCTCTCCAACAAAAAAAACATCGAAATTGTTTAACATGTACCGGAGATAAGAGGTAATAATTAGCAAACCTAAAACCCAAAAGATAAACAATATTATTATCTATATATTTAAAATACAAACATTATCAAAGGCAGTTGTAATTTTTTACTAAAATTAGGTCGATTATACAAATAAAACTATTCAACTTTATAAGTCATAAAGTAAATTTAATATACACTTAATAAGCACCAAAATATACTGAAAAGTTTTCTGTCCAAGATTCCATAACGATTTTCTTTTATTAAATGTTCAAAGACATCAAAAAAGTTGATTTATGCCATATTCGTCCCGAGAAAGTTCGGCCCTCTGACAATTTTATTCTACATTTCCTTCGTATCATACTCTCCGTCATTAGGAAAAAAGACGTAACTGACCTTTTTGTTAAAATTGAGTTATCCACATCAGAAATGTCTACTATTTAGTATATGTTATGACTTGTAGCAGATGCGTTTAAATTAAAAGTAAGATTTAGTAAGTTGCGTTTGCATATTTTAAAATAAAGAAATAACAATAGATGCGTCTATTTTTCCTGATTTCGATGATGTATATAACTAAATTTTGACAAAAATGGAAATATGTCTTTTTTCCTTATAACGACAGTACTACAATGGTCCATCAAAATCGTTTATCGCATATTATGGCCCAAATAGAGGCACTCATGAACATTAATGACTCTATTTGCCAGATTCGTGCTATCAGCGACTTAAAATGTGCAGGTGTTTTGTAGAACTTAGTACGTTCAACTACTTTTATTGCTCACTGTACACAACAGGCTAACGTCCCGAGAATGGGACACTAAAGAAACTAGGCACTTTGGTTTATTGCCGCCGCTAGTCACGCAATATGCTCACACTGGGACCATAACTACCTAATGCTTATAATCAAGAGTTACGTTCCTGAGTATGGAATGTGTCACGCTGCCGTATAATAAAATAAACTGTACACAGAATAAACAATAATTAGTTTTTTCTTAATGCTAGATAGGCAAGCATTTGACCGCTATCTCACCTGATGGAAAGTAAAAAAAAAAGAATAATTACTACTATTATACTGCGCAGTGCGTACATCATTAGTTTAGAAGTGTTAGGACTGTAATGCAGGGTCCGCTTGGGGAATTACCATTTCCAGACATTCGATATTTTGAACTGCCCGTTGGCTAAGTTGGGTGAGCGTTCGCCTTCTAAGCAGGGGTATCGGGTTCGATTCCCGGCGGGAACACAAGTTTTCTCCCCAAGGAAAATTTGTGTTTCTGGTTCTGGTTGTGATTGTGTGTGTGATGTGAATGTTTCTGGCACCCACGACACAAGTCATTGAACTTAGTGTGGGGCTGTGAGTGTGAAAGCGTTTATTCAGCCGCCAAGCAGTAGTGCAATTACGTGGTGATGAGTGCAGTGCTTTGTGGAGTAGAGTTCGAACTATATGAGTTCGAAAATCTCTGGATGACACTGCATAAATGGGCAAAGGTGACGCGAGGCGAGCAACTGGCTTTATTTCATTCAATTATATAAAATAAATATGTTTATAATTTTGCATATGTATCAATTTGTAATACTGTATAACTCGAGTAGTATAGGGTTTTAATTTATTTAGAAACCACTCCCTACTGTTTAAGTTATATTTCTTTTTATATACTACTTTTAAAGCAACCGTTTGCACATATTTTTTTGATACCTATCCTACTAATATTATGAATCCGAAAGTTTGTGAGTAAGTGTGTGTGTATGTTTGTTCCCTCTTCACGCTTTAAAGGCTGAACGGATTTGGAATGTACATAGGTTATACCTATGATTAACACATAGGCTACTTTTTAACTTGATAAAAGCGGGCGAAGCCGCGGAGCACGGCTAGTACTACATAATCGCATACCTATTATGCGATTATGTAAGAATTGTATCGTACCCTTCACACTTCACACTGCACGTTCACACTTATATTATTAATCCGAAAGTTTGTGTGTATATATGTGTGTACTTAAGTATAGTATTTGTTTTCTCTCGACGCTGTAACGGCTCTACGGATTTGGATGACATTTGGAAGTTACATAAGTTATAACCTGAATTAACACAGGATACTTTTTAATTAACGCGGATGAAGCCACGGGACACGGCTAGTTAACATAGTAAACAATAAAATGTATAGTTAGTGATTTTTTAGTACCTGACTTGTTCATAGTACTTGTACGAGACATATCGATGTTGAACCGTCAGTATTTGCCAGCGAATACAAAATGTTTTATATCATGGATGGAAAACAAACATGAGTAGAAAAGTATGGGAAATACCCGTGCTGCAGATGTCCATACCTTCACAATTATATCCTCAGGCATGTTTAATTGTTCTGCTATTGATCCGTAATAATAAAGTGACAATGGATGAGAATTGTAAAGCTTACTTTGACCTGTTTCATAAAAGTTTTAGTATTTACAATTGTTAATTTTTCATTCACTCAATGGAAATACTGACAAGTATTTCCTTTTTAACCTTAACACAAAAAGAGCAGTGTTATAAGTTTAACGGGTATCAGTGTGTCTGTCTGTTGCATCGTAGCGCACAAGGACCGACCCTGATGTTTTTATTTATATGTGACAATCTAGAATGTTCCTAGTTTGTAGTTATAAATAGTAAGTATACATAGGTGGAACCGTTTTCCAGATGAAGCGTCGGGAGTATTTTCATTGACTAAATTTTGTATTTTAATATTTAGTACTAGTTTAATTTGTACATTGAAAAAAAAATTGTTTATCCTTCTATTATTTTTTATGAAACTGTCAATATGAAACGTCATCAGCGACGGTAAATATCAATAAAACAAGAATTAACTGAATATTTTTTATTTTGTCAAACGTATAAGCTATCTTAAAATTGATAATAGCGGGCGAAACCGCGAAGCACGGCTAGTCGTTCATCATTAATCATTGATAAAAAAATTACTCTTATCAATGATAAATTATGAACTTCATGAATGTTAAACTCCATTTGATATCGATTCAACGTAAGTAACCACGATTTCCGTTTCCCGTAGATATGCGACTTCGGGTTGGCGCGGGTAGCGGACCCTGACCACGACCACACCGGCTTCCTCACGGAGTACGTCGCCACGCGCTGGTACCGCGCCCCCGAGATTATGCTCAACTCAAAGGTAAGCAACATAAACAAACGCTTTCACACTCACAGCCCCACACTAAGTTTGATGACTTGTGTCGTGGGTGCCGGAAACATTCACACACAATCACAAATTTTCCTTGGGGAGAAAAATTGTAAAGAAATTTTTATTATTTTAAAATAAAAAAAAATATCACTATAAAACTTGTGTTTCCGTCGGAAATCGAATCTGGGCAGTTCAGGTAAATAATAATACTTCTTGTAGCCAGAAAATTACGTTCAAATATTCCCTGAATCTTAACTAATCAGTCCTTACTATTTGGTCTTTATCTATCTCATATCTGTTGTTTTTGTGATTAACGATAAATCCACCGGAAACACGAACATTGTTTAATGTAATCCTTCATTTTGATATTATTCATAAATAAATCCTAATTACATACCTCATATATCATCATATTCTGCTATGTGTAATTAGAGATATGTCCACAAAATAAATATAAATTGAAAGTAGCTATACCCTGCGACTTTAACCGGACTTAACAAACTGACAAACGTCATCATTTATGGTTGCCATATCCTATTCGCTCGAAGCGTTTTGCTTACGTTTATCATCCGTACATCAAAAGAATGGAACTACCCGTGACTTCGTTCCCCGAAACTAGTAGGAGTCTTTCGGTCTTGAGTAAAGAGGTATATTCTAGGAAAGCATGCTTAGCAGCATCGTCGGTTTCCATTGGATGAGATATTGATCAAACGAAAGATTTTGATAGTCCTGACTACCAGAAACAAAAACATATTTTCATCATGTTGCATAAATAAAAAATCCTTTTCTCTGATTAAATTTCGCCTCGCCCTTCATTATGATCAGTCCAGCTTCCAGGTCAGCCGTATCAAAGTATAAACAGAGTTGATTACAATTTTATAATTAACGTTTCGCACCGCCCGTTTGAACCGCGTTAACGATGATGAACTCCAAGTCCCTATCTATCTATTTTTCAAATAACCAAATCAGTTCTAGTTTTGGCGTGATTAAAGTTTCTCAATTATTATAAAATATATAAGTTGGAGTTCGACAGCTATTTATTGCGACTTTGTCTAACTGGAATTAAATTTTAGATACATTATAAAACTACCACAGAAGCGCTCAGGGACAACGCACACTTCTATTAATAAGTAATTTGAGTGCCTTCCTCCAATATCCAACCTTGCAAATAAACTCTACCTCTTCTGAACCTCTAGCGTCTAACCTCTCTCTAGTGTAGATGTATGAATTCCAATGAAGAAGTACATATCATAAGCTTTCATTTGAAAAGTCACTCTACGAATGGAAATCAAGTCCTTCAAGTCGCGAGTGAATAGGTATCTTCTAGACAAGCTTGCTCCATCTTCGACCACATCGTCGCTTACCATCAGGTGAGATTGTGGTCAAATGTTTGCCTAACTTGAATTGAAAAAAAATTACGAAATTCGCATTGTTAGTTTGCAAGTCATATTCCAAACTAGCAGAGCATTCCCTAACTGAACCTATAACTTTCTAACCAAAGTCCATTATCTAAGTGCACATTAAACTGATAGAACATTTATAAGTTTAAATGGAAAAGTATTAAATCCTGCGTGTCCAGTATCTCCATTATTTAATCCTCTCAGGGATTGAAAAGCCGGTACATAAACTGTGCAAGCACCAGCCATCCATTAGATTGAAGTGCTCACTGCTCGGTGCTCACATCGATGCTGCCACACGAACGCAGTGAGCTAAAGTAAATAGCTGTTCAAGCGATATTTTATTCGTAGTCAGTGAAACAATTTGCATAAAATATCCAGAGACTAGAGTTTTTTAAACTTTCGCGAACTGCTATCATATTTTCATGAAAATATTTCGTCTTTTAGTGACCATGACCGCATGCAAATCTGCCGAAACTTCGAGATGAGATAAAGTAATGGTTATTCTAAAGGTGCAACTCTTTGTCAATTCAGGTTGGATGTTACTCAGCGTACACAGGATTCGGAGTTTACAGTAGTTTTAGAGAAGGCTTCGCTTCGTTCCGAGCACGATTGTCATCACATGCAAACGCCGTACTCTCGACTCAAGATATTATTACAAATTATCATGATTTTTAGGGAGCTTGCTCTGATATACAGATACATATGGATAATAAAAATAAGCGAGATATGCATAAATGACTTAAGTCCTACGGACAGACACCGGTGACGGCAGTAGTTTAACTCCTGCACCGTTATATATCAACTTTTGGTAAATATTATCAATGATTAATATAATAAATATATTAAGTAGCAAAGCTTAATATGTGATAGATATGTTGTTTCTATGAATTTAAAACATTGTTATCTTCATAATCGCGATAAAAAATATCTGAAAATGAATCCACCAGTTTAATTGAAATCCGTTCAGACTTTTTGACGTAACTGAGTAACAAAGAAACTCGGTAACTTTCGCATTTTTACCGACTTCAAAAAACGAGGAGGCACTATGTTCAACTGTAAGATTTTTTTTATGTATGTTCACTTATTTCTCCCCCATTTGTGGACTGATTCACATAACTCTTTTTTTGTTTGGTAGATTATACTTCAGAGGTGGTCCCTTATAAATTTTATTGAAATCGATCAAGCCAAAACTAAAATATAAGCGGTGAAGTCGGTTTTTTTAAGCTCTGCTTACATTTAATTATATAATTTAAAACAAAAACTTGTTTAGTATATACATTTACAGCAAAAATATGAAACCGTTATTTAATCCTATAAAAATAAAAGTAAGCTGATAATTAGATAAAGTTTTAATTACTCAAAACGGAACCCGTGGCATATGAAATAACTTACCTCTAATACTTATTTGCTTTTATTATATTATTTATTTTGAGCCCGTTTGTGATCCCAGCCATAATGGAACGAATTTATCCTTCTCTTAATCATTCGTTTAGAGACGCTGGATTTGCTAATTTGGCTAGTAAAACAGTAGTAAAGCTAATAATTTTTGTTCAATCAAGATACTATTCCAATGTCTTCCAGTTAAAACCTAATTCCTCGCTAGAGATATCGTTAAGGCTGCGGTGTCTGGATCAACGTATTACGATTTCTTATTACGCCAAAACTAGCTAGAAATAAACGATTCGCATAAAACCTTTGCCTTGTCCATGAAATGCACTTTAATGTACTTTGTTAAGTTTTATGAAGGCAGAAGATAATAGTACCACTTAATGGATAAGATTTCTATAGAAATGAGTATCTAAGAATATTACTAAAGAAAATCTTCCCTTGAGCTAAATAAAAAGGTTAAAACCAGGTTATCTAACATCTGGATCTCTTTTAGTATTTTCTAGTGTTTCAGTACGGAGAAGTTCGCTATTTTTTTTTTAACAATATTCAACAGCAAATAGTTTCTTTTACATAATTTCCTGTACATATATATTATAATAATCTATGATCTTAAGTACTTAACGCTATATAAATAAATCATTATCATAATAAAGCAAAAAAAAAAAATTCGATGGTTCGACCGATTCGTTTTGTTTTGTTCGACATAATACTACATTAGTTTAGGAAAACTAAAAGTTATGAGACCTAAAAGAACATCTAAAAAATAAAATATTGGTAATACTTACAATAGACGGTAAAATGTCGGACGGTGAAATCAGAACTACAGCTTAACATCTTGTACTAAATAAAAACAAAGATTTATAAATTACTGTTGAAGTAGCGTAAATAATAATAATAAAAGCAACAAATGCCACCAACAGCATAATATGCTGGCTTTATCTAAATCAAACTAGAAGCATCTAAAACGGCTCAACGGATTGACAAAATATAATTCATGTAAAGAACATAGGAGCTTTTCTTTTTATAGTGAATAGAGGATGATACTTTCAGAACCACGCACCGTACAAATGTAGTTCGGTTCAAGTTTCAACAATATGTTAGTCGTTGAAAATATCAAAAAACTTATTACGACCCAGTTGGTGCAGTGGACAGGTGTCCGCCCTCTGCGCCGTGGGTTCGATTCCCGGCAGGAGCACAAATTCCTTTCCAAGGGATATTTGTGCTTCTGGTTCTGGGTGTAATGTGTGTGTGATGTGAATGTTTCCGGCACCCACGATACAAGACTTTGAACTTAGTGTGGGGCTGTGAGTGTGAATGCGTTTGTTTGTTTGTTTGTTTATAGCCTAATAAGAACCTGCCTTTTATATGACACTGGCACTGAAATTATTTTTTTCTACAAAAAGGCCAAGGCAAGTAAAAAAGATTTTCTTGGCTTTCTAAAAAACATAGACTAAGTATATTATAATTAAAAAGTAAGTAGTATGACCAGTAAAGTATTTAAATAACCACAGAATTGTGGTTGGTAGATTCTGCGAACTTTTACTTATATATTCTAACTTCAATTTCAGTAAGTAAACTTATGTAAATCTCCAACTTTACGTCTGACAAAAAATACATTTCTAAAGAACTTAGTAAAATAATTTAAACGTAAGCAAAGCTAAAAAAACTCGTTATACTTTGGTTTTGGCTTATCGATTTCGATAAAATGTATATTGACCACCTCTGATAATCTACCTAACAAAAAAATAATTTTGAGAATCGGTTCACAAATGGGAAGAAATCGTTAAACATACATAAAAAAAATACATACAGTCAAACATAGTACTTTCTCCTTTTTTGAAGTCGGTAATGACTTCGATAGTTAAAAAGTTTTAGTTATTGTTTCATCTGTTACAAACCTTATAACTTACGGTTTTTTGTAACTTATTATTACTTTGCTAACTTTGACAATACCATGTCCACGATTAATATTCAGTAGCTTACGAAAGCAATTTATTTTTGATATTCCATGTCCATTGCTTACACGTGCGTCGTATTTTCGTGGGCTGTATCGCTCGGCCATTCAAAGTAAACAAACGGTAAAGCTCTTGAGCGCGGGCGTTTTGTGTCTGTGCATCGGGGATTGTGAAAATAAAATGTTTTGTTACCGCTGAACGAAGTAGCTGATTTTGAGACTATACGGGTTTAGTTTTTTTCTAGAGTCCTATCCTAGAATAGGACACGCCTAGTAGAGATTGCCTGGTAGTGATGACATAAAAAAAATAGTTTAAATAGATCCAGATATCCAGCATAAAAAATAAGGCCGCCTGTAGTGACAGGTTACGAACAAGCTTGTTAGTTGACCAGCCCCCCTATTACGTATCTTTGTTGCACGCGGTTTCTAGGGGTCAGACCCTCTATTACCTTTGTGTGTCGACAAAATCCTTAAGTAATAAGATTCATTTTTGCTTAATTCCAATAGAAACCGCACGCAACACTGATACGTAATAAGTGGTCGGGTATAAGATTGTTTCATAATTATAATCATTTATTTCAATTGTTAGACAGTAATTAATTATATTTTAGTTTGTTTTGTTTACAATAATGTAATTAACTACACTTAAAGCATAATATTGGACTAAATAATTACATTATTGTACTTAAATAAATTAGATTAATAGAATCTTGTACCTAGTTGTTGAACACTTGATCCCAGATTAATCCCCCCTTTTTTCTTAAGTAAATATAGATTTATAGGTTGTAACCTAATTTTATATATATGTTATGTAGTAAGTAAGTAGCTTGGTGGCCTATTCCTTTATTCTTATAAAGTGAAACAATAAAGTATTATTCATCTAAATATTATCATTTGATTGAAAAATAAGACATAGATAGACTGCTTCGTATTACTTAGAGCCCGCGCGGTTTCATACAAATATGCTTGCGCGGGTCCCCGCGACGGACCAAACACATAAGTGGATCGGAAGCGGGGACAAAATCTATACTATACTAGCGATCCGCCCCGGCTTCGCCCGGGTGTGATAAATGAAGAACCGCTCGACCGATTTTTTGCAAACTTCACATAAACCATCTACTAAATAGTCCGAACAAAGCCTAAACATTTGGTTTGAATAAGTGAGCCCGTTCTTGAGTTATAAAATAACAACGAAAAGTGGCATTGATTTTTATATATATAATATATATATAGATAACTCTATTTCTAATCATTGCAGCATCTTAGATATTGGCTTTTGAAATAGAAGCTTTGTTGAAACACTCTTCTACCACATCCGCGGTAAACATTATCAAATATTAATGTAGCACTCCAATAGTGCTAAGACTACAAGTACCACGAGGGATACGAAGGGTTTGATCATCATTGAAATCCGATTTCTCGATTACGATTCGTTTACATATCAACCTTCTCCTGAATATTGTATTCGCAAATGCTTTGTACATATTCTAATTTCTAATGTCCTAAACTGATAACACAACTATTTGGATGTTTAAACGTTCCATTTTGCCTTGTAGATGAGGTAGTGCTAACAATTCACATTTACATATTATCCTTGTTTCTCGTAGGATTATTTAACTTTGGAATGGCTATGTTAATTCTAACATGAGTTACTGAGAATATTCAGTAGTGGTAAGATTCTAGTTTAAATGAGTACAGTAAATAGGATAGTAATGAGATATAAGTATTAAATTGAAATATTTATTTCAAACTCCATCCGAAAATCACACCTCGGTTGGTGTGCGGTAACGGATTGAATACAATTCAGTTTCCTAGAAATAAGATTTCGTGAATTTTGTTTCCTTGTGGCATAACCCGCATAACGTATATTTGATACGATCTCAACGACACGGTAAACCCATTTGCAGAAAACCCCAATATTTTTGGAATTGTGAGAATTAAACATTCGTCATCTAAAATCAGAATTAACTGATTAAGAATCAACTTTGGCATTTATATCGAAGCCAGAGCTCAACTGGCTGCTAAGAAGCTGGGTATCCTTGCTAAGGACAGGCAGTACTTCACACCGGGGCAGCGCTCGAAGCGTTTTGCTTCTACGTTTATCATACGTACAGCGAAGGAGTGGAACTCATTGCCTGTGTCTTTGTTCCCTGAAAGGTACAATCTGGGTGTCTTTAAGTCTAGAGTGAATAGGTACCTTCCAGACAAGCATGTTCCATCTTCGGCCGCATCGTCACTTTCAATCAGTGAGATAGCGGTCAAATGCTAGCTTATCTAGCATTAAAAAAAACTGCACTCATTTGAGCACAGCTGTACTTCTGTAGTATCTATGTGTAAATTTTATCAAATATCAATGTAAAAGGAATCATAAATATGTTCATTTGTCATATCAAGCCTTCTCCGCAGCTACGAGTTTTAATAGAGCTCATTTTTTTCAACGAATTTTGTTATGTTCGATCTAAAGATATATTTCCAATAAACGAACCGCGAACGTCTTTTGACTTTGAAAACACAATTCGTCGAAATACGGTTGATTCAACAAAAGCATGACAATGACGCGTCGTAATTGGAATAAGATCCCAGGTTTATCATAAAATATTAAATTATAGAGGCTTCACTTTGCGAGTATTGTTCAGGCTGTATGGAATTGCCGGAATTTGTTAGATATCAAGTTTTGATGATAGTGGTGTTTGTGACAGGAGCGATTTACCGCGCTGTCTGTCTTATATAATATCGAGCTTTGTTTTCGTCGCGGAGAGACAATATTAATTATATCCGCGCGTTTCCTCCTCACATTATCTTGATTTGCCTTTCAACGCTTTACATGGAATTTATATTAAGTAGGTATCTCTGAAGTTCTTATAACGTACGCACTGTATGGGAGAAATGGGGTAAAATCCCAACTGTGTATGAGTTTTTTTTTCTTTTCGCCAGCCAGATTTGTAACTGTTGGTATTAAACTAAATGTTTGGTAGTGTTTAAATTCTTACAACATTCACGGTCTGTTCCCACTGAAATGTTTTGAAACATATGAGCTTACTTTTATAAAAATAATAAGACGTTCTCCTCTGCTCTAATATTGTTGTGCCCAACAGGGTCTCAATGAACTGTAAACTTTTAAAACCATGTGCTGACTATTAGAGATTTAAATAAATATATATATATATATATATACCTACGGGTTTAAATATTTTCCGATCTAGCCTACCTATCAGAGGCCTACTTCTACAGTCCACCCAATTAGCAAAATATTTTTGATCAGGTTCCAAGTTCTACTGAACTCGCTCTTTATTCATTATAGTATATTATAATTTTTATTGGAGAGCACCTTCGGTTCAGTCGTGCTTTATAAAGCACGGCACAAACTTAGGTAGCCTGATTTCTCTTTTAATTTTCTTTGTATTTTATATAAAGAAAAGTATATTAGAGATAGAAGATAATAAGTAAAGTAACACCGCCTTTTGAAGTGCCTATTGTAGCGCACAATGAACTGACCACTCACGCTATCACTGCGCACTAACAATAATATTAGAAGTACTAGAAAGCCTTTTGAAACCATTCTGAACCCCGAAAGTCACCCGCGGGACTAGACCGGCGTTTTCAACTGTTCCGTTTTTGTTTTCGGCAAATAGAAACAAGCTCAGATAAATGGAACATAACCATATGACTACCGACAAAGGCACCTGGGATTAGAAAAGTTTTAAAAAAGGTTCATATATTAAAGACCTTTCGCAGACTAGCAGACGTTTTCGGTCTAGTTGTTTTGAAAGGGTAGGATCGAGGTGAAATGAAGTTCGAGAAGTATCGACGGCTGGGAAAACAAGATGCTTTTATAACAAAACTAGCTTACCTGTCCAGAGTTCGCCTGGGTTATAGCCATATTCTGTCCTTCCGTCCCAACTCCTCTTTCTGCTTTTATAAGACTCAAAAGTCAATAAACGTATGATGATATAGATGTCGAGATTATATCATGAAGAAACTACTACGATATAATTTTCTCGCCCTCATCTCTGCAAAACCTTCCAACCTGTTTCGCCTAACGATGCGCAGCGTAAGATTTACGAACGACATGAAGTTCCCTTAGATCAATGTCCAATTTAGCTAGTGCCAAGGTTGCGTTATTGTACAGACCGTTAAAGTTTTATGATATAGATATAATATAATTAGATGCAGCAAATATTTTACGAAACGATTCACAAAATTTAATGATCGAAGACTGTAATCGAAGGCTGATCATCGAATTGACACATACGAGTATATAAAAATCATTGACTTTGACATTGTGGCTTAAAAAAAATTACTGCTGGAATTTTATTTATCCAATAAGTACAGGTTATATACCAAAACTTTTTTTATGCCAGATAGGTAAGCATTCGGTAACTATTCCTTTTATTAGTGTTGCACGTCTACACTTACTCGAATTACGATCCATGTGCCCTTGAACTATATAAACAAATTATAAATTTAAAAAATATCTATCGAAACCCGCAAGATATTGAAAGTTTCATGGTGACGTGATAGATTAGATAACAATTGATTTTGTCCCCAGGGCTACACCAAGTCGATAGACATCTGGTCCGTGGGCTGCATCCTGGCTGAGATGCTGTCCAACCGGCCCATCTTCCCCGGGAAGCACTACCTCGATCAGTTGAACCATATCCTGGGCGTGCTCGGCTCTCCCAGCCAGGAGGATCTCGACTGCATCATCAACGAAAAGGTACGTCAGAATCATCAGTAATCAAAGAATACGTCAGAGTTCACGTCACGTCGTCCACGTTACTTCAATGACTTCACTGTGTATAAGAAACTATGGTCTAACGTATTTCCTATTATAAATTAAGTTGTTCAAACTCATTGAAGTTTTTAACAAATATTTTTTATTCATGATATGCAAGCATTTAGCCGCCATCTTACCTGATGGAAAGTGACGAAGCGGCCGATCTACATAAAGTTTAAGATCTTCATAAAGATAAAGATCTACTCAGATCTAAAGATCTAGAATGTTTATGTCTATGTCATGTTATGTATATTGTATATCCTAGCGATAAGTATATTTCCCGTCTGAAATATTACATGTACGGGTTCAAATAAGTTTCCGCATAAGAAGTTTTAACGTTAAATAATTCTTTTAATACGATTGATTAATTGTTTTATAGCATCAGCCACTTTTTCATTCTAAATTTACTACTACAATAATATCATTTTCTAGACATAACTAATATATACAAAGAATAAACAAGTTAACTACGGAATAAAAACGCGCTCACACGGCCAACACTTCTTATTTAACAAGGATAAGGTCGTCCTCTTTCATACAGAATAACCATTGGGGCAAAACAACTGCTGGAACGATACCCATTTCCGTTTTTCACAAATACTTCATCGTAATACCAACGTTCTTTTTTCTTTTTTTATTCGGAATAGGCAAAAATTTTACCAATATCTCATGCACTATCTGTACTCTATGTTGTTTGTATATATCCGCGTCTAATGTACATCTTAGTGCTGAGATTAAAATACTACACGTTTACTATGTAAAAATGCTTATAATTTCCTTATTGGTAAACTTCATAAATCAGAAATCAGAAAATATTTATTGTGTAAACTGTGTAAACAAGATGTAAATAAAAATGTTCAGTACAAGACAGTTTGCCTATTACGAGCGTACAATAAAAGTTTTTATAAACTTATTTCAAGTAAGTTCTGTTGACATAACATACAGAAAGCTAATTTACTTGTTTTTTCAATCACAAATATTTATATACACAAACCTAAAACAATTTTGTTACTGTTAAAGTACTTAATAGGAAACTAATATACATAAGATACAATATTACATACATTACTTAAATTGTATTTTCGCTGATCGGCTCTATTTATTGCCAGCTTTTTATGGACAATGAAAAACTGTTAACATCTCAATATATATAAGGTCCTTTCGCTTATCCACTGATAATGCAGGTACATTGGTCATATAAACATATATGTAGGTACGGCTGTAATTCTATAAGCAACGTAAAATCTATGTTCGTAACGTAGTCTATTTGTCTTTATCAGTTCACCTTTGTGATTGAGTTAATAGAGGTAACAATCCAAGAATTGACATGATCCTGGAACTATTGATAACTATAGCCTTTGTCGTGGGTTGTTTGATTGCCTAGTATTAGCTCTGTCGTGGTATCTATTAATAGGCTACCTAAAAACACAAATGTATCTAACTAAAAACTATTGCATTCGTCATTACACTAATATAACTAATAATGTGTGTATGTGTATGATTGAAAAGAGGTTCTGTAATGGCTGGGAGAATTTAGATGTTTCATATATAGATAGTGTAGGTACTTCTATACAAATTAATGCAGACAAAGCCGAGGAACTCAACTACTTTATAATGAAGCCACATTAAGAATGCCAGATGATAAGGATGCATGGAGGCAAACTGAAATAGAAATCTGGCGACATGAAAATATAGATAAACCTAGTTTAAAAGAACTTATGTATAGTCATGTAAGTCTATTGAAAATAAAATAGAAAATTACCCCACCAAGTTTCTTGCCAGATTCTTCTCGAGATGGCTGTAAATTTGCGAATCTGGCAACTATAGAGTTTATTATTGACTCTAATTGCCAAATGAATTTGAACTCCGAACGAATATCTGAAAACAAAGTTTAGTATTGAAAAGGTTTCATCTAACATAATAAATTACAGCAATTGGGAGCGTTCATATTATATTTTCATCAAATATAAACGTATGATATTTTTAATAAACAAATATCACAGCATCAAGTTATTTCGTACAGAAAATAATCGAGTTTCGAACTCGTATGTCAAAGTATGTTCAATGTCAGACAGTAAAATGTACTATTAGACCGGTATCACATAAATAACCTCTAAAAACGTTAATATATTTTTATATCTTAGGACGCAATATCGATGTTAATAAAACGAGCATTATGTCGAATGAAAACTTGTTCGAGAAAGATATTAGTTGATATTGCTAGAAAATTGATAGCTTTGGCTTCTGATCGCGGTTATTCGCTCAAGTCGAACTTTTGAGTCGTAAGAAGACCGTTATCATTTAATAACCGTCGTGAAATATACTACGAACAATTCTTACTATTTGGAAATCTTAAACAGCTTTATATCATCATCATTTTCTTTCTCCTTATGGGGTCGGCAAAATTTTATAAATTTATGTCATTATGCTTGAAGGTTAGTTGTACCGCCTTCTTTCCTTTGTTCTACCGACTTCACAAAAAAGTAGGAGGTACCTACTTATTTAATACTGAAATAGTCATAATCACCGATTAGGCACGTTTGATCCACTTATTACTTTGTGAAAAATAAAACTTTTCGTAAATATGTAAATTCGCAAATGATCCACTTCCCGGGTACTTACGCAATAGTAGGCTACAATAATATTATTTTTGACTTCTGAAATTTTTTTCAAAAATCTACAAATGTAATTTCTTATCAAAACACTTACATGTACCTACCTATATACAGTGATACGTAACAATACATAATTATTGATTAAAAATGAGTCTCCTTTTAAATTAACAATTAAGGCTTTTAAACGTATCATAAATATTGAGTTTGTATAGTTTTTAGGATATATTTTTTACACATAAACTGTACTAAGATGCTTATGAAATAAAGGACCATTTTCATAAAAAAAAAAAATCGCGAGTCAAATATAATCATCTGATTTTCCGATTACTCGTCATCAGAAATACAGACAATTGCAAGATGATACGACAATTAGAAGTCGATCCAGTTTCTAAAATTCCATTACCACACACACAGATCATACAATTACGTACATATTTAATTCTACATTATTAATTGTATATAAAAGCATAGTGGACCGACCACTGAATCTCGGAATCGTATTTATAGGCGATCAGCCGGTCACCCATCCAAGTGTTGCCGTAAGAAAATGTTTGCTCAACTTCATTGATCGTAATGGACTTTTACTACTCTGTGATAAAGACGCATCGTGATAGAACCGCCTTTTACATGTAAGTAATATACCACGTCCAGACGTCACTGAGCTCATGAAACTTTTCCAATACCGTGGAAGCCATAAATTGGCTCGCGCTAAAAGTTCCGACCTACCTCTGTATGTTTAGGACTTTGCTTCGTCACTAATCTCCTTGCAGATAAGTATGGAATATTTTGCTTCGCAATATAGTCTAAAATGGTTGGACATATGCATGAAACGCCTGTTTGCGTAGTTGTTAGCGCGTTATCCTTCTGAGCAGCGGGTATCGGGTTCGATTCCTGGTGTGAACACAAACTTTCTAATTGTGTTTTTTATGGCTGGTCGTGATTGTGCGTATATGTCAAATTGTGTTCAACGGATTTATAAATACTTTATTCAAGCGTGTGTGACGATGCGGTCACAGTCAAACAGACAAAATTTTATTAATTTCACTGTATCCTATTAATATCTTATCGACTTATGTATGCTAAATTTACTGATTCATTATCATTACAACCAAAATATGCGTTAATCTGTTGCAAATAATGCTATTTAATGGCTGGTAATACAATTTTTACGATAAAAATACTTTATCATCAACTAACTCGCCAAACTTACAAAACCCGTTGAACAATAATTATTTTCTGAGTATGAATAAAAATGTTTGTAATTTCACGTTCATTTCTTTGTTAGAAAAGTCATGAAACAAGAAATCAGAAATTAATTACCCATTTCCAAGAAGTTCCAAGTACCAATTTTCGCTTTCGACGTTTTCTTAAAATGAAACCTATCTAGATCAATTTACCGCTCCAACGATTTTCATAAAATTTTTGAAAATCGTTGGAGCCGTTTCCGAGATTCAGATTATATAAATACATACATACAAGAATTGCTCGTTTAAAGGTATTTAATTATTAAAGCTATAGAAACATAAATCTAACAATAATTAGCGCTTCCAATGAGAGTCAAAAATTCAAAAACCCAGTCTGATAAATCAAAATTAATTAATAACTTTCAACAGTAAATTAATTAATAACTTTCAACAATTGTTTATTACTTTATCCAATACCACGATATCTCTGTTTGAAATCCGATTCTAATTAATTCAATCAAATGGCTATTGGAAATATTCAGTTCATTCCGGTATAAGAGAATATGCATGAGATTTAAGTATAGGTTAGGTATTATATTTTTGAATCTTTATAGCTATGAAATTTATTTTCTTATTTAAGCAAGTTAAATTAGTTGAACTTTTCAATTTACTGCTTTTAATTAGCAAAAGCATGCTATTGGTTAGAGTCAGTCAGTTCACACATTTTTGATGTCAATGATTAGACAAATTTCCTTTACGGCAACTATGATTCGACTGGGTTCGATTCCCGACAGGAGCTCAAATTCCTTCCCAAGGGATATTTGTGCTTCTGGTTCTGGGTGTAATGCGTGTGTGTGATGTGAATGTTTCCGGCACCCACGATACAAGTATTTGAACGTAGTGTGGGGCTGTGAGTGTGAATGCGTTTGTTTGTTGATTGGGTTGATTGGGTTGTGGACGTCATAGAATAAATAGACAAATTGGCCGCGTTTAAAATTGCCTGAACCTGATTGCATTTTTTAAATATTTATTTTGGCATAAAATCGAATGTCTTTCACCGATAGATACCCTTTCGGCCTTGTTGGTATTCGAAACCGCGACCCTCTGACGTTGGCCTGGTATATTTTCATTGTATACTTTCATAGTAATGACATTTAGTAAGTACATTATTATTATGTTTTTAAATGTTGCAAGGACGATTGTACGCTGTGTAGCTAAACATAGCCGCACAATTATCTAACAATAAGTTTACAACCAATAAATTAATTATGAATGAAATTAATTGTAATTTATCACTAATTTATCATTTGGAAAATAGAACTTTTTTCAAGCTTTTATTTAGTATCACCAGTCCCGTTGTCTATCAATCCCGTTGTCGGTCTTCTATCATGTAAGCTAAATGTTCCGATGTCCGATTAGACTCAAATTTGATGTAATTATGATTATGAACTAAACGAGATAAACCCATCGAGTTTTGTTTCGTTTGTTTCTTCTTGACAAGTTCTCTGGTATACAACGTTTTAGTACTTTTCAACCGACGTAAAAAAAGGATGTTCTCAATTCGATTGTATGTTTTCTTTTATGTATGTTACGCGATATCTCCGCCAATTGTGAATCGATTTTGGTGTTTTTTTTTTGTTTGGTAGAGTATACTTCAGAGGTGTCCCATATTAATTTTATCGAAACCGGTCAAGCCAAAACCGAAATATAAGCGAAAAAGTCGGTTTTTAAGCTTCGCTTGCGTTTTAATTATATATTTACAACGGGTAAAAGCTTGATTTTAAAATCTTTTAAACTTGTTAATTATGTTGTTTAAATTTAAATAAATTAGTTAAGGCCTCGCCACACAGACCGTACCTAGCTACGCTATACGTACTTACACGAATAGCGTACAACGGTCCCCGCGGTCGCGTCCCCGCACGCAGATCTCTAACAGATCTGCGTTTAAGGCGACTTGGTATCGAGTTGGCGGACTGGAGCCAAACTGTACCCTTGTAGAATTGCCTGCATAGTCAGCGTGCGCGCTTTCATATATTTTTTTAAATTAATCTTACCCTTTTACAAAATACTTGAGTTCACGACGAGGTTTGAATATTTGTTGGGATTACACCCAATATTTTTTGTAAAAAATATCTTTCATAGAAACAGAATAAAGTTGATTCATTCCACTGACGGGAACGGGATATTTGGTGTTTTTTAGTAAAGTTTAATGTTTTCTCTATAGAGCCTAATTTATGCAATCGTGTATCCCTGAACATATCCGAATAAAATATTTTGTGAACATTTATTACACATAAAAAAATGCTGTTAATCGACCGTTTTTAAAGGTCACATCTTTAATATTCGTGAGGATGAATCGTCCAATTTGGAGCCTACTTCACCTTAACCGTTTTAACCTAACGGTTTTATACGGAAAACCCACCGTTCAATTATTTCATAGGCAACCTAAAGTATAGGGAAATTTAAAGCCTATGTAATACTGTGTTATGTAATACTAATAATTTATATTTGAGGACAATGTCTTCAAGTTGTTGGGTTCATGGTCATGAGTCAAACTTTAATTAGATATAATTATTAGTTCAATGTAATGTTTGTATACAGAATAATTTCCGTATCCATTGTGAATTCCCGGGAGTCTTTTTTTTTTATTCTCGATAGGCAACCATTTGGCCACTATCTCACCTGATGGAAAGTGACGGTGTGATCAAAGTCGGAGCATGCAAAATAAATTAGAGAGTTATTTTAGTACTAAGACCTGCGCATTTGCCCGCGTTTGTCAGAAGAAAATAATTGTTGTCTAGGGTCAAGATTAATGGATTTTGATGAAATTTTATATGTGGGTAATCAAACTTTATCCAAATCCATCCAGCCGTTACAGAGATACTTCGTTCCAAACATAATCACTTACATTAACGCTTGCACGCTCATAGCCCCACATTATCTTCGATGACTTGTGTCTTGGGAGCCGGAAACATTCCAGATTAAGATAAGGGAAATGTATGGTCTGGGTAAGATATAATCAAACCCAGACCACAAATTTCCCCCGAGGAGAAATCTTGTGTTTCCAAACGGAATCGAACCCAATACCAGCTGATTAGAAGGCAGCGGAACAAACTATGTCAGTGAGCAGTTCATTACACACAAACATAAAATCATTTGGATTTATCTTATTTGTATCAAGTATTCAGTCCAATCTGACAATTAGTAAATCTCGTCGTTATCTAAAGCTGTATACTTGCAAACAAAAGAGAGCTGTGTAGTAATGGAGAAAAGATATAATTAGATTTAGTTTTTTCATATCATATCTATGTATATCGTTTGTATAGAATAATACACTTATTTCGTGAAGTTTGTGTTAGAGCTGAGGTCTATTTCTTTGTAGGTCGATTCTTTTCGGCGGTGTTTGTTACATTATGATTGTTGTCCTCAGGCCCGCGGCTACCTGGAATCTCTGCCGTACAAGCCGCGCGTGCCATGGGCCGACCTGTTCCAAGGCGCTGACGCTCGCGCGCTTGACCTGCTCCACCGCATGCTCACCTTCAACCCCCACCGACGCATCAACGTGGAGGAGGCACTCGCTCATCCCTACCTCGAACAATACTACGACCCCAACGATGAGGTACAGTACTCGTGTGGCATTAGTGATACAGTCATTTCAAAGTATATTCAACTGTATTTATAAGCGTGAAAAAGGCGTCATTAATGAAACGACTTAAAAAAACTGTAAAGAATAATATTAATGTTTAGCTGAAAAAGTTTCGGATTTTTGTCGGAGGAAAATGGCGGAACAAACAAATAAAAAAGAAAGCTGATTGCTAGTAGCGTTATCGCAAAATTCCACACAACTCTTGACTGAATCTTGACTGGTGAGTGAGTGAATGATTTGAGTAAGCTAAGGAATAATTTGTGTAATGTAATGCACGCTTTACTCCTCTCACCCTTCAAGTATTCCTAACTTAAAAGCGGAGCCGATCTGAGATCGTTTTCCCGTGTCAAAGATAACTTGAAGGCACGAGTATATACATTATATATATATATTTTTTATATATATTATATATATACATTATATATTAAGTGTTATTGTATGTTTCTACATAATCTAATACCTTAATAATAATCTAATCTCGGAAACGGCTCCAAGGGTTTTGGGGCGTTAGTTTTTTAGAAAACGTCATTTACAAAAAAACGGTCGTCCAGGTATTTACATTATAATTAAAACGGGAATTAGCGTGTGTAACGCGTTGTCGATGTCTAGATCGACAATCGTTTCGACTTCATTCGGAAGCCTTCTTCAGACAACGCGTAAGTCACTCCAATTCCCGTTTTAATTTGAATTTAAGTGTTCAAAATATGCGTGAGTTTTTATTCAATTAATGTATATAGAATTGTAAAAAAACAGCGATAGTAATATAATTATAAACGACATGTTCAGATTGCTTTTGAAGCAGGTTTACTGGCAGCCATCCAACTTTTAAAGGCTTTCTCTCCGTACCATACAGCGCCTGCAATGACCTAAGCAGTGCTGCAATGCGATATTCCCGCGCGATATACGACGTCATTTCAGCAAACAGTCCAATTTTCTGCACCAATATTTCCTTACTTAATATTCAGAGACAAATGTAAACAAGAAACACCTGCTTCTTTGATTATTCTTGTTTTTTGATGAGTTGTATCTAGTTGTACTACTTAGGCTCACTTAGTTATTATGATTTGTATATGTTATGATAAAATTATTTAAACGCAAGCAAAGCTTAAAAATTCCGACTTAACCTCTTTATCTTCGGAACTGGTTTCGATTTCGGTTCTGAGGTAACACACTTTTTTTGAAGTCGGTTAAAACATTTGGTCATATCGCATGAGTTTCAATTTGAACGTGCAAAATTAGACTTGGAAACTTGCATGTTTCTAATTACGGGTTAAACCTTTGGGACTACAGGGCCCATGCTAAAAGGTTGGAGATTACGCGACGTGAGCCTCTTAGTTAAATTATTAAAGTTGCACATAGTGGTGTAGTTATGTGTCTATGTGGCCTTTCCTTTGTGGCTTGCTGGGAAACCAGGTGAACAGTATTTGTTCACTCTAGCTATAAACATAACTTATTTGATATTCTGTGGTGTTGTTACAAAGTTGTTGTTAAAAGGTATCTGCGTTTAAATTGTAAGCTGGCAATGAAGTATCAAATTTGTTAAGAAACTTGTTTATTCTTATTTCGACTGTATTTAAATCTAAGCAAAACATTAGGAGGCTATGACGTTTATGTTCGGGTGAAAGATATGATAAACTATGCAATATGATGTCTAAGGCACGTTTTCTGATAATACTCACATACATCATTAAAACAGTGTTTATACCGTATAGTCGAATTATAAAGACTTAATTATAATTATATTAGAAATATTAAGTTTAATTATATTAGAAATATTAAGTTTTAGTTATGACTAATGCACGCATTTGGTAACGGGAAAACTGTATATCAAATGCATTGATATCGAACAATATTATATGTATATTTTCCGTGATATCGATGACTACAAAAGCATTGTTGAAGCCTTTGTCTGTCTGTTAGCCTATTTGTCTTTGGCGTATAAGGATTTTGATTCGGCAATTCGTTCCCAGATATTATGTATTAGGTGACATCAAATCTTCCAAACGTATGGACCGATTCCAATGCATTTATATTTTACTGACTTACCAAAAAAGGAGGAGGTACTCAAGTCGAATTTTTTTTAGTTTGAAAGATGTTGCTTTCTAATTGGTCCTATTCAAATTTGATCAAGATCTGATCAGTAGTTCTTGAAATATCATCAATAATGCCTATTTTATATGACGAATAATGCGTACTTTGACGATTTTCTCTTTTACCCGACATCAAAAGTTACCTCATAATTTCTTTCGTTGTGAGCCGATTTTGATGATTCTTTTTTTATTTGAAAGCTGGTGCTTTTTATGTAGTCCCATTGAAATTTGATCAAGGTCTTATCTCTAGTTTTTGAGTCATAGTCAATAATGCGTGTTAAATACATTAAATCTGATCAAGGTTCCGATGATAAAGCGGTGAAGTCGGTTTTTTAAAGCTTAGCTTGCGTTTAATTATTTATATATTTATGGTTCTAGATGCTATATAATAATAGTCGGAACAGCGATTCTCCACGCATGAACGTAGGAAATATATAAAATTTTAATATTACTCTTGCGTATGCCACCTGTGTTTTCCTTAAATATATTCCGTAGGACTTTTATATTGCTTCTATTTTGAGAATTTAATCCCGACGTGAAGAATACCGCGTACCTTTCCAGGCTGTTGAATATAGGATGTATAACCGTGTAAACTATTAGTCTATTACTTTGCACGTAGCTAACGATGTAACACTTCAGGGAAATCAACTTTAAAACTCCGGGGGCCTCACGATCATTATCCTTATTGCTTCGCAAATACACAATCGCTCTTCAATTTCAATGTTTTATTCAAAACCTGATCGCGCGGCTCTCTCCACTAACCGAATTAGAATATACATAATTTGTCCATCCAATTTAGATTCATGAATAAAATTCTCGTAATTTACATTAATTTTTACATTACTTGTACACAAAACCCGAGGGACAGAGTATCACTAATGTACACATTATAATATACTTTTTCTCTAGGCGTGTATGTTATGAAAAATAATGACCTCATGCATAATGGAAGACTGAAGTACGTAGTTAACTTGGTGTTTCCTTTGCAGCCGGTTGCTGAGGAGCCTTTCCGGTTCGCGATGGAGTTGGACGATCTTCCGAAGGAGACTCTGAAGGCCTACATATTCGAGGAGACGCTGCTGTTCAGGACGCTGAACGAAGACGCGTAAAAACTTCAAGAACGCAGCCGCAGCTCGCCCTTAAGGCCAGAAGATCAACTTCACGCGTGAGCTCCTTCAGATCTTAATTCTAACGCCGGCTTTATGCCATCGATGTATCCATAGCACTGAGTAATTTTCCAATGTCATTTAAGAGCTGCAACTGGAAAATGGCCGGCGCAAAATGGAGCTTGACCCAACGCAATAAGGAGTCCATTCGGCCGCGGCTGTCAGACGTTCCACGCGCATTCGGTTAACCAAAGCTGTAGTTAACCATCATGTTGTATTAATTAAGTATTCGAAGTTACGGACGGTTTTCAGTTCGCTTGTTTGCAATATTGTCTAATTTTGGGCGGAGAAAGGGGAGCGGCGCTATTCAGAGCCACCGAGCCGCGACGCCTTGAAAGCACAATCGACTTGTAATTTCTCAAATGTCGCTTTCGACGAAGAACGGGCTTGTTACGGCAATCAATGAAGTATTCCTTTGTGCCCTACGACAATGCATAATAACAGTCTCCCTTCAAAATAATGCCTAAACAAGCCGTGTTTTATTCGATGTACTTTTTATGTCTCCAAAATTTTAAATTGTATTAAATAAATAAAGAATATTTTGATCGAAATGTAAACGGTATGACTGGATCGGAATGTAGAGAAAGTAGAAAAAAAAACAGTATATTTTAACGAGTAGAGAAACTTATAGTTATCATAGATAGGATTTTTCTGAAATTTATAAATGTTAAAACCCTAGTCTTACAATCTAAAATTGGTATGCTCGAGAGACGGTGTTCATGCGGGGAACGATATCATAGCGGGTACTATATAGTGCATGTTGCATTTATATTTGCAAATAGTGTATGAAATCTCGCGTTAGTGTTGCATAGTGTCTATATGTTAATGAGATTTCAGTCACTACAAAGAGTTGTTCTTTCTCTGTGAGTACTCGTATGTGTTTTAGTGAATATAGTAAAGAGTTGAGAACATAGTCGAAGTTTATATGAATGTTTTAGGTGTCAACGGAGAGACCCATATTGTAGTGTAAAACAAAACCTCTTTCCTCGCAGATGCGGGCCTCTTATAATAAACTAACATTCTATTCTAATGTCAAAATAATAAGGTTCATTTTGATCACGAAACCAAGAGGGAAAAGGCAAAGTTGCGGCCTTATACCGAAAGGTCTTAAATCACAGTTTACAGAGGATTTGTTACCGCGTCCTTCTTGTTTCAGTATACTTGTCTTACTACAATAATGATATCTTTAATCGAAAAGTGATGTAAATATTTTTACATTTCGAATTAATGTAACTATTTGATGCGTCACCGTGTAATTGTCGAGCACTGCAACCTTTTAATCATTAATTCTGATGTGATCTTTATTAAGAAGTAATGTATTTTGTGTGGGTGTTCGTTGGAAAACTTAGTTTTTTGTATTATATTTCTCATTTTCGTCTTCCTTGTAATGCATGCGACGCACAAGTAAAATGTTAGTGTTGTTCTTCATATCAGATATTTTTTAAAGTTGACATTGATATATTAAACAATTTGATTGAATCATGCGAAGGATCTTTAGATCTACTAAAATTTATATGTAAACTAAAATTTTACACTCACAACACATTAAAAAAGTCATAAATAGATGTTCTATCTGCCGGCTCCCCTTACTTGTAGTTGTGATGTGTATAGACACGCGTGCTTGTTTGAGTAAGTGCTCATAGCGCGCGGCTTGGCTGGTTGTGATTAACGAAGCGACGCCCCCTCGAGGCTACACACACAACTAAGAGCAACCTGCTCTCGTAAGATTAAACGCATTCACACTCACAGACCCAAACTAAGTTCAAAGACATGTATCGTGGGTGCCGGAAACATTTACATATCACACTCACAATCACACCCAGAACCAGAAGCACAAATCTCCTTTGGGAAGGAGAATTGTGCTTCTGCCAGGAATCGAACCCAGGACCCACGGCACAGAGGGCTGAGACTTGCCCACCGCGTCAACTGGGTCGTCGTTTGTAAGATAAAATGAACATAATTTGTTTTATGAAATAGTTCTTTAAATATATAGAAATGATGGTTGATCTAATAAAGTTTTTCAACGAACAAACGGTAAGGGTCTCGCCAAACGCTGCGAATCGAAGGCGCGTTGTGATGGGTACCTTTATCTCATCACCTTCAACGTTAACTTAGTGTCAAACTTCTTACTTTGTCAGAATTCAGATTGTACTTTGTAAAACGATTAGTCACGCCTTCGCTTCGGCGCGTTTAGCGAGGCCATAAGGGCGCATTGTCTAGAAACGAGAGGAGGCGTAGTGGGTCTAAGCTGTTGTTACACTTCATATGTCTATAAGATGTTGTTAGAATGATCTAAGCCCACGTTCCCATTGTCATCGTTGTGGTTCTCACATTATGTATTTGGGCGTTCGTTGCTCTATTTTCTGCTAAGACTTGAATAACGTTGTTGAAACTATTTAGGGATCATTTTAGATTGTAATTTTGTCATTCGATTTTTAACAGTACATTGACGTGCGACGTACTTGTAAGAGTTCTAAGTGTAATGTTGACAATTTACTTGTATGTTATAAGTTATAGCGGATTAAACCGGTAAGTTTTGCCGGGTGGAAGCTTAGCGGCGGAGCTTTGTTGTGGGAAACTAGCATAAATTTCGAACTTTACATTAACCCATGCTACAGGGACATACGCCCGATTGGGTTTCATTACAATTGGTGGTTGCGGTATTTGACCGCAGTGAGCTGTTTTGTTTATTTACATTCTATGATTGCTTCGTGTTTGATATGATGAGTTAAAATAAAAGTTAACCACTATAAATAACAATATACAATTTAATGTTAATTGTGAATCAGAGCGAAGTATAAGCGCTGTCTGAGATAGCAAAATTGAATCGTAATGACAAAACTTGACTGAATCCAGTATTAAGAGACAGCAGATGTCTATGTTGCGTGATCGAAGAAAATACTTGGTTATGCAAGTTGGTCGCGAATAAGCGACCAATTAAGATCTACTGCAGACGCGGCTCAAAGTTACCGGCTTACTGTTATTCGTATCAAACTAGTTCGCAGTCTGCCGGCTATTCTCAACGTCTAGACTAGTCTCAGCAATGCTTAACCATAAAGTAGCGTTACTCTAGAAGCTACCTTAATACTAAAGCTGCGTGTGCACTTGTTAAGCATGGGAGCGTTAAGAGCGTCGGCATTTACCACTCGCAATTTTTTTTGCGTGGGCATTTTTGTAACCTCGAACCACAGTGACTATTTGCACTCATATTTAGAGAATAGTCTCACTGTGGCAGTTATCGTCATGTTCTTCATAGCTTCCAGCGAGGATTTGTCGTTCTGGTAAATATGTTCTGCAGGGATCTCAGGATGAAACTCTGTATATTCTGATGCTAACCAAGTAGACACGCAACTTTAGATGCTCATAGCTAAGCATTGCTGATTCGCTTAGTTTCTAAAAAGTCTGCTTTTGTCAACGGTACATGCTGTCGAATCACCACCGTAAATGCAAACAGTTTTCAACATTACATTAAATAGTTATTCGTTAAATGAAATTGTACTGATTCTAAGTGTATGTTCGCTTCCATTTGTAATTTCAACTTAAGAATTAATGTTACTTGACTTGTTAACGAAAAGACAAGCTGTTTTTTGCGGTAATTGTTTTACGTCTTATATGATAAAATCATGTTTCATCGATTGCTATTGCTAATATTGTATGTTTTAACGTCTTCCTCATAAAGCTGTTATCGTCAACTTAATAATGTGTCTCTATCTGAAGTATTAAATAGATAAGGAAAGAGCGATGGTTATTTAGATGTAATAAAAATTAAAATGCCAATAATAGTGTGTTTATTTTTACGATTTTTTTTTCAAACTAGAGTTTTTCATTTTATTATTATAAGTACCGCAAATACTTCACTAGTTCTTAAAAAAATTTCATGCAACATATATAGGCGAGCACAAAACAATTCGCTGATGATGATGATGCTGATGATAAGAACCACGCCCGCTTTTAACATCTGCATATAAAATACCCGAATATATGTTTTCCTCATTAGAGTATTTTTATAAAACAATATTGTTCTCTATCTATCAATTTATATTCTTCCTTAATTCTTAGAGTATGCATTAAATTCTTTTTTTTATGCCGCTTAACCAAAATTGATACATATTTCAATTGTATCTCACGTAATAGTATTTAACTAATGGTACGCTATTTGTTGTATTTGACGAGCGCAGATCAACTTTATTTGTGGTGGTGTATCATAGATGGTAACCACAATACACTCACATACTCCACACTTGCTACGTCTTCCACACATCATAAACCTACGCGCAGCCGTAAAATGTAACATAAAGAATTAATATAAATATTGAACACTACTAAAATTATAAATTACATTCTAAATATTGAATTCCTGACCATCGCTCCCCTGTTTCTTGTTCTTGTAATTCCAGCGAAATATTACTAGCCCCGGCTTTAATTAACGTGGTCCTCTCGGGGAACAACAGAGATGAAATCGCTAATTAAGCCCGGGGCATATCTGAGCTGAGCAACTCAAGACTTCCATCTTAGCTTGTTATAACAAAGGCTACACCACAGCATTCATTGATAAAACGGTAATCGACAGTTTATATAAGCTCTATTACCGTTGTAGTCGAGATGTTAAAGGTGAATAAATATTTAGTTTATCATTTCCTTACACCTACAAGGAAGTGAAATAGTACTCGTAATTCCATTGTTTATAAGTTACTATAGTATAGTAACAGGGATAGTTCTGTTTATTAACAGCTAAATATTTATTCGACTTGCCAACATTGTTTTGTTACTTGAAATCCAGCATTGGCTAGTCTACGCAGTATTTATGCTGTACATGTTCATTTTGTGCACAAAGAAAATGATCTAATTATTGTGGAACAAATGTTATGAATATGTTTTTTATCTAAAATCAATTTATTTTCTTTCTTCATATAAGTAATTAGTTAAATTGCCTAATGAAAATACTCTTCATTTTCGGAATGTAAACCTCTTTTAAATTGTTTTCAAACTTTGTTTATACCCTTCGCTACGCCCTTCCAGGGTACATGTAAATAATTATATTTCAGTGTTTATAATTTTACATATTACAGCTAAATCTTACTAATATAATAAATGCGAAAGTTTATAAATAAATGAAGTCATTTGTATTTCTGAACAAGCGACAAAGTATTGCACAAGCGGCTATTGTAACTCAATGCAAGCGACAAAAACAACAGAACTTTCAGAACAAATGGGCATAAAAAAGCACTAATTGCATTTAGTGAGAATATCTTTGGACAAAAACTTATACGTTATATTGATCAGTCCATTAAAGTTGTGGTGTAGTCAGCCTTTTAACTTTATAGTATTTCTACGCAGTAACACCATACGATCATGTATTTATTGTTAAAATATGAGTGTTGCCATATTTTCTTAAGTCATTATGTACAAATTGGATATTGTAAGATCATTTGTTATCTGTCAACAGTTGAATATTACGAAAATAAATCAAGTCAAAAGGATAAACTTAATGTTTTATTTGTACCTTTCCTTGTGATTTATTTGATTATTTCCTCTTGGTAGTCAGGTTTAAGATGCTTACGATGATAAAAATAATATTTCAAATTAAAAATATCAAAAACCCGACAGCTAAACAATATAACAACTACAACCATTTGAATGAATTGATTGCCAATTTATTATTCCTAATTAAATTTATTTGTGATCCTCTCCTCTTCTTTTCATTTCTTTGATATTGATACACTACTCGATATGTATGGTTTAAAAAAATAAAGACGGCTTACAATTTAGCGCTAAAAATCATTATTTATTTGAAAATATTTTTAAACAACTACCTAAAGACACTTGAGTTTTTGAGACGAATAACGATACCTTAACTGTCGAAATCCATTTAGCTGTTTGTGAAGATACGAGGTAATATAGAAACTTGAAAACGTACATACATATAAGATTCGCGCGAAAAACATAACCTTGGCACCTTTTTTTTATTAACGCGCAGTACGTTAGCAAATTTAATAGATCAAATCAATCTCATTTTCCTCAGCAAGTAACTAATCTTACTTTGTAAAAACAAGAGTATTTTACTTTCTCATTCGAAAGATGGTACTCCCTAAGGACAGGGAAAGTTAATAAGAATCTAAAAGATACTACTTAAATATATGGATTAAATTACATTATGGTAGGTATTTACAAAATATCCGAGGTAATGTTATTATTTAGGTTACTTATCGACTGCCTTTCAAGATTTCGATTGAGACGCTTTCACACTAGATTAGCTTGTAACACACGAATATTATAGTATTGTTTGTATGTGCGAGTCTGTGTTCGTGTTCCCTCTTCACGCTGCAACGGATGAACGGATTTGGATAAAATTTGGAATGTACATAGTTTATACCTAGGATTAATACTTTGGTTACTTTTTAAATGAATTAACGATGCCCAGAACAACTGAATTAAAGCGCAATATACTTTTAGACCATCGACATGACGAAGACTAAAGCAAAATGCTCAATCCACAAAATATGCCACGTAGGTACATTATACTGTAAGCATACACGAAGATGTTATGTGTAGTATACTAACAAAATAATATTTGGAACTTAAATTAATGAATAAACGTATTTTTGATGCCAGATAGGTAGATAAGCATTTGGCCTCTATCTAAGAAAACATAAGCTTACAGCCCTACACTATGTTCGATATGCTATTTTTAGCTTGTGAGTTAGGTTACCGGTATATTGAACTGCCCCGTTGGCTTAATTGTGATTTCGATCGCCTTTTAAGCAGCGGGTATCGGGTTCGATTCCCGGTAGGTAGACAAGTTTTATTCTTCAGGATACAATTAAGTACATAATTATTTCTGTCTTGTATTTTATATTTTAATAGTTTATATTGACAAAATATTATTTTTCATTTAGAATTGTTTGTGGATATTAAGGGTACTTTTTTATGATAATACTTTATAAAGAGAAATGTAGTTAGTAATAATAATTATGTCTGACGAAGCTTATGTTAAGTTATACATTCATTCATTTATTTAAGTATCAAATACTATTTTGTTAGTATACCATGCCATATAGTCTACAGTATGGATGGGATACTTTACGAATGGGACGGTTTATAAATGGGATAGTCTTCGAATGGGACGTTTTGAAAAAGGGACGAACTGCGAATGGGACGCTTTGCAAGTAAACCTTCGGTTTGTGCTTTCTTCGCAGCGAAAAAATAATAAACGTAAGTAGAAAATCAATCGAATGCTTTTAACAGATATAGTTATACCTAATTTCAAATATACAGAATTAGAGAACATAAACATTCGTATATTTATAATACATACTTATGTTCTCGTCTAACTTCAAAGCTCTATAACTTCTACAACAAACTTTGTTCTTGAGTTCACGAAGATATATCAGACAGTTGTATCGATTTATAATTAAATGAAGAATTTATTTCACGTAAAATAGTAGGGTTTAAGTCAATGTACAAAATTATGTCCTTTCCTTTAGTTTGCTGTTTAAAATAATTGTTTATTTATTGATTTATGATTTTTTTCGTACAATTAGTTTTATGCGTAGGACTTAATTCTAATAAAGCATTTTCTGCCAGTAATCCGGGATGGTTCAGAAAATAATCGTGATACTTAGTGGAGAAGAAGGTCTATTACTATGTCTATTTATGCCTTTATTATACATAATACAATAATATTTCCCAGGATATTTGTCTCGCACTTATTTGCTAATGACAATATAGCAGCTACTGCAATAATACAGGGCATGTTCTTTTTTCTCAATCTACGTAGGTACCTACTCGATATCCGGGCTCGATATTTTGTACCTTTTCGGGTTTTCCAATCACGCCTTGAAAATTTACCAAAATTATCTTCTATTTATGGCACGACGTAAACTTAGTTACATGGGAAGTTTGTTGTAATTTTGGCGTACAATATTGAAAAACAGCGCTAAATCGAGAAGCAATTAGGGTAGTTAAAAAGACATTATCTACAGCAGCGCTACGGAGCCACTCGCCGCCGTTTTTATGAAAGCTTGCTTGAAATATTTGTTTTTGTTATTATTATTACAATATAAAAACAGGCCCATTACAGCGGTGGGTGCTGCTTGAATGTGAACCCTACGGGCGTTATTATTTGCATGAGATTTTTCTCTAGTCTACAATTATTTTGTGCGGAAATTTATGGCAGTCTTGTTTTTCCATTTATAATTTGCACCTGACTACATGAATATAATATTGCCTATTATAGAGCTTCACTTACTTACAAGTATTACACGCAAAAGCGTTCTAAAACTTTGATAAAAATCTTGAAAATTAGTTTTTGGGGCCTAGTGCCCAAATTGTAAATTTCTACGTGTTTTTAAATCACATTCTCCCGGCGAAATGCTCAATACCAAATATACAGCGCCTTCCACCAACCCTATGGAAGACCATCGTATTCCTATATACGCACATTTACACCGATGTTATTAAAATGCCATAATCCACCCCACCACAATACCACGCAATTAAACTTATATGCGCCATTCTGTTCTGTACATACCGATCTCCTAGGTACACTCACGGCAGCAAGAATCGGAATTAAGTACATATACTAATAATTGACAGCAAGCCATAACCCTAGGTAATCTAACTACACCTCACTGCACCCTGTCATATTCAGTATACGTCAGAATATCAACGACTTAAGCCATAGGTATGTACGTACAATAGTCTTTGTACGTACAGCTCTTCTGGCTGAGAGCACAAACGAGTATACCTATGTCGTATGTACCGGTTGCACGTCGGAATTAAGGGCTGATGAAGTAACTAAGAATGCAAATACGAATTAATGATACGATGTTTAATTTGCTCAATTTAAGTGAACCTATATCGTCATTTTTTAAACGTTTAAACAAATTGTACCTCAAGTCAGTTCCTACAGTCGTAGTCCTATGCAAAACAAATGACTATAAATAATCGATGCTTCCTTGAAATGAAAGCTGTGTCAATAAATGAAATATTTGTAGTTTCCAACTTTTCCACCCTGATATTGTCATCTGTACCGGCCATCAGTTTTTGAAGATTTAGAAGGAGATTTCTCGATTTTAGTAAATAGATCTACTTCTGTGCTGGTTTTACAAGGAAATAGAAATATATGCATGCAAGGCATTTGCCTTCTCACATTTGAGAGCACTGAAGTTACACTAGTTCCATGCATGAACTTCACAAGCTAAGAAATATTAATGTAATATTCATGTTTAACCTTCGCCAATTGTTAAAAGAAGTAATTAATTAGTATTTTCAATTTGAATACGTTTAATTTTTATGGCGATGGCGTAGTTTTAGTGGAGCTCCAAAATATGTTCCCTTCCTTTTGATCTTGAGTTCTGCCTAGCAAGGATGCACTACAAATGTATTCTTCGCGGTAAGATAGGCTCGAATGCTTGACTAACGAGCATAAAAAAAACAAATTTCAACGTTAATTAGCTCCAGCACGCTTAATGTATAATTAAATCCACATATATTTTCTAAAGTACCTATACTCTACGTACTACGACGTATTTACTGCGTCATCACTATATAATTCCATTACAGTTCCGCAACAGTTGCCTCTCACTAGGATAACTAGTTTATGAGGCGCCGGACCAACGGCATCAACTCAATATAGGTTTATTCACAGACGATTTAACATGTTGCCGTCAAACTTGGACCCCAGAGCCATATAGTCAATTTAACTCTGAGTTGCGAAGCCCTTCCGGGCTTTAATGGACTGATTACTTTATGAAATGAGAGTACGAGCCTATCACTTTTACGGGGCAGCTTTCAAGGCTATGTTTACTTAAAGGCATTTTGGGGCGCTTTTATTACGTAATTATTGTTTTATAGCGGCTTGGGATTCGCAGATTGATGGAATTGGGTTATGTCTTGATATAAACTTAAAATACCTTAACCAAGTTACGTTATTAACTACGTGATTTAATAATTCATTTAAAGATTAAATTAATGAGACAGTATAAAATCTGTTTATTATTCTTAGTGGCGGTTTGATAACCAGCATTTAGTGGTGATTTTACCGAGAGATGCGTTTTAGTACTGGGATAGTAATATGTGTGCAACATTTAATCTTAATTAAATGATCAACAAAACAAGCTCATATAAACTAGATAAATGTGCTATTTCTACTTTAATTTTATTCTTCAAGTTTATAACTATGGGTGCCACTGAACTTGAATGGGTAAGCTTGAAGCTTGGCATCTTCAAGTGACTTGCTCGTCTGGTCTCAATTACATAAAATTTATAAGGTGTCAATAGTTCGATGTGACAACTAAAAGTGATAGAGTTCAAATGGGCTCGGTGATAAGGCGTGGGCGCCTTGTACACCCCTGACGTTTTCTGGGTAAGTCAAAGTCCACATAGTAAGCAACTTATGCAACCTACTTCTGACCACTAGTCGAATGCTGGATACATTTAAGCAACCCTATAACCGGACCGGGACCTCATTCTATTTTTAAAAAAATATCACAGCGCCTGGATGAGGCGACGCGTGATCAAAATGCTGGTACTTGTTAAGCTCAACGTATTAGCATTGCAATACAGAGAGGCAATGCCGCCAGCATGATGGGAACGCTACCCACTGGTAGCTTGAGCACTTGAGTTACCTAAAGCTCGATGACTTGTAGGTAACTTGGGTCTTTGGTGTATAGATGTATATAATTTTAGTTAAGTTTAAGGAAAAATAGGCAATTGGCTATTTGATAGTACAGGATATTTATTATTATATAATAAAGAAATTATACCGATCAGCAAACAACCCTCGCGATATCTCACACGGACAGATTAATGGGACAACACTTTGTATACGCGATAATAAATTACTAATGTTATGTACTTTTATGAGATAATTCTGTAATTTTATTATAGTAATATAAAATTGAGGTAGTTCAGTCAACTATTTACGATAGAATTGTGTTTACAATATAACGTCGAGACATTACATAATACTAGTAGTTCTCTTGAGTGCCCATGCGAATAAATATTGCAAACAATAGATATTGGAATTACACGATCTAGTTCCCCCATCCCCATTCTATCATCGAACAAACAGGCAAACTGCTAATCGACACCGGTATATGGTAGATATTCCACAAATGCGAACAAACCGTTTTGCTTCTACATTTATTATGCGAACCGCAAAGGAATGGAACACCTTACCTGAGTCGGTGTTTCCTGATGAGTACAATATGGGAGTCTTCAAGTCGCGAATGAATAGGTATCTTCTAGGCAAGTATGCTCCATCGTCGACCACATCATCGCTTACCATCAGGTGAGATAGTGGTCAAACGCTTGTCTATATTGAATTAAAAAAAAGACGTGTGGCACTCGGGGACTGCCGCGGTAAAGCTATTGCATAGCATTTTTTATCAACTTATGCAATTATAATTATTTATTTATTTTATTTATGCAGTATTTTTATTCCTGCCACCTAGAGGCGAGTTGTTGAACTAAAGAGATAAGCGTGATATTTCAAAAAGTCATTAAAAGTTCTGCTATTCATCGATAGATGGCAAAACTAATAAGTATCACCGGTGTGCCGGTCGGAGTGGGGGGTATTAGGTTATATTCGTTACGGAATTTCTGGATTCGGTCTCCACGCTCAAGGCCCGCGATAGAAGATATGCAATAGCTTAATAAAAAAACATTGCTTGATAAAAGTAAAATTTATGGAAAATGTTTGGTCATTGATTTTTTTGTTGTTTGGTCTTCTCGTTTAGTCTCTCAAGACTAAACGAGAAGTCGCTCGCCTGATGGTAAGCGTCACGCTTGCTGATTACATTTCAGTGCCACCTAGAGTTTGAATTATATAGTTTGAACTCCTGAGCTTCAAAGCATTGCGCTCACCACCCTCAGATATTAGATGTTAAATCTCTTTATGCCCTTTAATTTCTCACATTGCCTTTCAATCCAAAACAGTAATGTTTGCACACTAGTGCTTGGCGGTTGAATGCCTAGCAATGGTGTAATACTGCCCCAGGTGGACACTGCAAAAGAGTCCTACCATTTAATATACCTGCTATGCATACTTCGATTACATATGAAAACCACGTAAACTAAGTCAGAATACATATATTATCCGAATTTCGCTCTCCGTCGCTCAGTGAGCGCGGTCCGCGTTGGAGTCACGCGATGCCCACGTGTGCCGTTAAGTAGAGATAAAATTTTGCTTAAATACTTTTTAACACAAGTTACACAATACCGGGAAGCAAAACTGCTTCCCGGTATTTTACCGGTTTTTTATGGACACATATAACAGCCGTAAATACACAATATTCGCGAATGTTTTACAACGATAGTGATACATTTTAAATTCTAACAAAGCTATATTTTTTTTTTCTTTTAACATTGCTTAATATACGTTAGCAAATGTATAAGTCAATGCGACGCCAATTCAGTGAATGGTGATTGAAGCATACATACTCGTTATATGTAATTTATTATTTATAATTGGCAATGAATAGCTTAGAATGGCTCAAATACGTGCTCATCCATATTGGATTTCTTTTAATTAAATAGTTCATATCTATCAAAAAACACGAACAGTAGCTACAAATAAATTATGAATTTAGTATTTCCCGAGGCGAGTCTTTCGCTTGCAATGCTGTAGATATCAATATCGCCGTAATCCCGTAGCGGCGAGCTACGGTGCTACAGTAAGCTGCTACGTAATTCGTAGTGGCGTAGTGCGCGTCTAATAGCTCTGTACTTTTATTAAAATAAAATGCGATAAAAAATTCTATTAGCACGGTATTAAACCTTTTTTTTTTGGGAGGAAAAAATAATTACACCTATTGTGACTCTTGCCATCTTCGTCCGCACGTCACCGCACGTGGTATACCGGCTGATAAATGAACGAGGTTCGGGTATCTCAAAATGACTGTTGACATTAGACAGGCAGCCGGTAAAGAAATCAATGGTGTTGTAAATTAAATTTCTTAGGTTTACGAGTAATTGAAGTTCTTCTTCAGTCAAAATAGGTACAAGACATGATTTGCCAATTAAAACGCTTTCACACTCACAGCCCCACAATAAGTTCCATGACTTTTGACGTGGGTGCCGGAAAAATTCAAATCACACACTCAACCAGAACCAGAAACACAAATTTTCCTTAGAGAGGAAACTTGTGTTCCCGCCGGGAATCGAACCCTATACGCCTGCTTAGAAGGCGAACGCCACCTAATGAAGCCAACGAGCAATTCAAAATCATATTCAAGTTCAGCCAATACTAAGTGATATAAAGTGTATGGTATACATAATAAGCCCACCAGGAGTTCAGGAAATCCATTTTGCATTGTGATAGGGTAACAGAATAAAAGAGCTTGCGAGGTCGTTTGCAAAGGCACCTTCTAAATAATTCGGCCGTCTGTGACATGTAGCTACAGCTACCCACATTTATATGTATCTATCTCCCTGAGTTCATGTAGAAGCAGATTAAAATAGCATATATGTATAGACCCCTTTTATACATTTTTTTTTTAATAGTAAAAAAGGATGCCCGCCAGATGGAAATTGATATGTCATATCATTCGAAAGGACACACTATTTAAAAATAAAAAACATTAGCAAACATTAAAAAATTTAAAATGACACATAAGACATTAACAAACGTTTAAAAATTTAGGGACTGCTATACGCTCCTCTTCATGAGACGCTCAGCTAGGCATTTTTTTCTTTTATCTACAAAATATATTTTTTGTAAGTGTTAACATATTTTGTAACCAAATAAAGTTTTTTTTAATAATATTATTTTTTATTTTATTGTACTATTTTGTACCGTAATCGTGCTTCCAGAAAGAAGATAGAGCCAGAAGCCGCGCGACATTGTTTCCAAACGAACATGGCTTAGCTTCGAAATAAAAGCTTCAGCTGAAGATAAAGCACGCAATGATTCACGAGTAAACAACGTAAAGGAACCTCATAAATATTTCCCACTAGCGAATGTGTACAACAAAGGAAAATCACGGCGTATCTGGGACGATAAGTCGGTGTTTATGGCACAGCGGGATTTTTCTTGACGAGTCATATTGCGGCTGATGCGGCTTATTAAATGGTTGAAAATAAAAACAGGTTATGTTGTAATCACACACGATAGAAGAAAAACTTTTGTTTTACAGGGAAACATTTTAATTATTCATCACTATGTTTACCCTTAACACTTTCGTCACACAAAAAGGTTTCGGATCAGAATTGCAAAGCCCGCCCATAAAAAGTTTCACTGCAAAAAACATTAACCAAAGAATACATAACACTACTAACATAATAATACAAATTTACTTTGTTGTCATGATTTGAAGGTGAACATTCTATTCTTCACGCAAATATGTATATTAGCTATGTATTAGGTTTAATTATTCTATATCATAGTTTAATTTAGGTATATATATATTTTTTTTTTATTTGTGACAGGCTAGTGTTTGACCACTATCTCACCTGATGGTAAGTGACGATTTGATCGAAGCTGGTAAACACACTAGACCTGGAATACGCAGGCTCTCAAGGATAACTGCCGGAACACCGTATTTGGCTTGGCGGCAGACTTTCAACTTGATGGTGGTAAGCTACTTTGGTAGCAAGCCAGGCGAGCAACTCACAAAATGCTCTACCACCTCTCAGAATATCGATGGTTATGTATCAGATATTAATGTTTATGTATGTTTATTGTATTTTCTATATTATTATATTTATACAAAACACCGAAGTCCAATTTCAATGCTTACTCCTCTTCATCCAAAGGTTGCCTGGAAGAGATCGCTCTTAGCGATAAGACCGCCTGTTGTTACACTTTTTTTCTATATTCATATTCCTTGCCATGTATTTGTTAAGATGTTCAATAAAGTGTTTATCTATCTATCTATCTAACATAAGCATGTTTGTAGTGGTACGTATCAATTGTGCGTACCTACGATTGATGAATTTATTGTGTTGGTAAGTTACTTGCTTTTTATTAAGTAAGTACCTAAGTAAATCCTAAGTGCGACATAGTTTCGCACTCTGCGCCCGAGCTAAGCTTTCCCTAGAACCCTTGAGGCGGTAAATAAAGTGGCCACTTACTTGATGGTAATAATGAATAATTGTTCTTGACTAGCGAAGGAAGAATAATTTCGTAGCGTTATTTAAGTTACCACAAAGCTGCTCAGGTTTGAGCTTATAAAATAACGCTACAGTACTAAAATGAAAACGAATCGGTAAAAACAAACTCCCCAAGTTAAATTTGTGTTTTAGGTTTTGGGTGTGGTTGTGTGAATGTTGCCGACACTTACGACACAATTCATGAAACTTATTGTGGAGCTGTGAGTGTGAAAGCGTCAAATAAAACTTTAAACTTTTCCAGGTCATCACATTTTATTATCTCCCCGAGTTAAAATTTCTGTTTCAAGGAGTAATTGTGTGAGTGATGTGTGAATATTTCCGACATTCACGACACAACACATCGTACTTAGTGTGGGCCGTGAGTGTGAAAGCGTTTATGTTTATCCTATTATCCTACTAATATTATAAATCTGAAAGTTTGTGTGTAAGTGTGTAAGTATGTTTGTTCCCTCTTCACGCTGATTTGGATGCAATTTGGAATGTACATAGATTATACCTAGGATTAACACATAGGCTACTTTTTAACTGAATAATAGCGGGCGAAGCCGCGAAGCACGGCTAGTTGTATATATACCAATTCTCAACGGGGAAAGCACGAAGAAGTCGCAAATAAACGGAATATCGTCGAATATTATCCGTTCTTTACTTTTATTACACACTTTTTAGAATTACGTAAGCGTAAATGAAAAAGAACGTGGCTTCAGATTTAATTTGATGCAAAAAAGGGACGCGCTAAATTGGATCATATTTAGTCCAGAGAATAAAGCTTGATTGTAATACGATTAGCTTGTATTTTTGCCAATATTTTCAACCTCAGTCATCAGTACTTTTGATTGACTTACAATTTTATTAAAGACTAGGCGTCCCCCGCGGCTTCGCCCGCCTTAATTAAGTTAAAAAGTAATCTTTCTGTTATTCCGGGACCTTAACTATCTAAATTCCAAAATCTTCAAAATTGGTTAATTTGTTACGGAGATACGTGGTAACAAACATTCAGACACACACACACAAACTTTCGCATTTATAATATTAGTAGGATATAATTATAATACTTCCGTATATATATGATATGTGCAAAATACATATAAACAGGGTGAACAAAACAGTGTCGTTCAGAGAAAGAAAAAAATATTTGAGAATGGTGGACTTAGAAAGGTTATTTACTGTTTTTTTTTTATAACATTAACTATTTACAGCTACAAACCTATAAAATTTATTACAAACCTTAAGTTATATTTACACGATATAAGCCTTCGAACTTAGTGTGGGATAGTAAGTGTGAAAGTGGTTTGTGTATCTTTATTTATTTATTAGCTGTACCCGACATACATTGGTTGACAGTTTTACAGCGGTTGCAATGCCACGTTTAGAAAAAGTATTTTCCTCTTTCACGTTTATGGTCGCCTACTTTAATACCAAACAAATTTTTTTTGGATATTGTTCATACAAAAATACTCAATTCACGATTAAAAAAATGAGGGGTGAGGGTAGGAGGGTGAAAAAAACTTTACGTATTCTCATACCTACCAAATATACAGAAAAACATTAAAATCGGTCGAGCCGTTTTTTTTTTTTTTTAATTTGTGACAGGCTAGTGTTTGACCACTATCTCACCTGATGGTAAGTGACGATGTGATCGAAGCTGGTAAACACACTAGACCTGGAATACGCAGTTTCGGAGGAGTTCGACCACAAAGATCGTGACTCGAGATATTCATATATTAGTAGTTAGATAAGAGTGAGTACATAATAATCAAAACTCTTACCCGTACTTTAACCCACGTGTATCATAGTACTACCACAGCATCACATAGCTTCTATACCTCTTTTTACTTTCAAGTCCCATCAACAGGTCTTATTTACGGCTCAGCTGTAATTAATAAGTCCATTAGAAGGATAATTACGCTTTTTTATTGCACACTCGTGGCTTATTTATGGAAGCAAAGTAACATTGGTGTAATTAAAAGGGATTATGGCCTTTTACAGTCCGTCGTGATGGACGTCACTTTAAAATTAAGGTTTATCAGGGCCCATCATGAATTCAACACACAAGCTACGAATACTTAACATTTAAATTTTTGGAGGAAGTTTATAGTAGTACTTAGAGGTATCTTATTTATCTAATATATATAAAAAACAATGTTTGTTTGTTTGTTAGTATCTCATCCACTGCCATACCGTTTATTCGATTGTGATGAAACTTTGTTGAGTTGTTCTGCGTAAGCGAAAGAAGGTTAAAAAAAAATATTAAAGCTCTGCAAACGGTTCTTTTTCTTTATTTTATATCGTTACGTTCTTGGAGATGATTGTTTGTCGGACTTGTATAGCACTATAGCAAACATATCAATGACAGAGGTTAGTCAAGAGTACTAGGCAACTATAAACATGTAAGAGGTAAAACACTTTTTTCCTTTAAGTGACGGCAATTCTTGCCGGGTAGCTAGTACTTAATAAATTATTTATACATTTTATAGGTCTAATTTGTAGCGGTGGCGCAGTAAAATCTTGTTTGTATTAGATCAACATATAATATGACCAATGACAATGAGAAAAAGCGTGTCGTTTTGCGTTGGTTATGTCATATTCTATACAGCATATTTTTGATGACTGGTGGGATTGATGGGCGATTCTTAGGTAGTGAGTTTGATGGCGCGAGTAAAATCGCTGGCGTGTAAATAGCCCACCATTTACGTATTAATATTTTTAATGATAGCGGTAAATTATTTTGAACATTGGCAAAAATCAGTAGGGATACACGAATCAATTTACAGTGTTTATTTAAGCCCACGTACCTTAGACTGCTTCGAAACCGCCTCCGGAGCTCCCCAAGAAAGGAACTACAGCAAACTGTATGTATGCCTAAGCGCACACACACAACTCCACGTCGCGCCGGCCGGCGAGTTTGAATCCGAAAACATCCGTAAATGTACGAGGCACTGAACACGAAATCACATAACAGATGAAGCAGTCGATCACAATAGACACGATGAAGTTTTTATTTTAAGTCCTGGTTAATTAGATGATAATTATTTAATTAGTTTTCTACGTCACAAAATTCAATAGCGGAGCGTTTTTTGTCAACCACACGGACAAGGTGACATGAATGAATGTCGCGAGCGCAAAAAATGTCACTCGATACAACTAGCGCCATCTCTAGGATCCTCCTTGAACGATCTCTAACAGTGGTCAGCAGAGGGCCTAATACACTGCAAATGTACACAAATATCCAAAGATTCTTGCCAATATGAATATTAGGTATATAAAGTGAAGTATTTATTCACAGATGTATAATTTACATTTATTTTTTATATTATAAAAGGCAAAGACGCTTCACCAGAGTTCAAACTAAGATTTTGAGTCATAAGTTGAGGTCGACACAGCGATCGGTGGTAGGAGATAGATAGATAGATATATTCTTTATTGAACACCTTAAAATAACAAAGAACACAAATAGGAATGACAGTAAAAAAATATATAAGTGTAACTATAGGCGGTAGTAGGTAGGGTAAGAAAATTTTACATTAGTTTTGCTACGTCGCGTTGCTACGATACTTCGTACTTCGTTACTTTGTACTACGGTTGTTGGACGTCGACGGAAGCCTTCGAGCGCCCCAAACCTGTCGCTAACGACTTCTCTAGTCCACTAAATAGGGCCAATAGTCGCTTTACAATAAAATTATGCACCAGCTTTGACAATGCCAAAATGTTGCTTAATTTACCTTTACTAGGCGTCAGAAAACATAGTTCCTTATATGTATTGGCTTGTATGAAGTATTAGACCGAGGTTTCTATAGATTGTTTCGATGTAATGAGAAGACAAACGTGAGAGATTATTCCCATCATATCTTAATACCGCCTTACGACAAGGTTGTCTGTAGCAGGATTTCATAAAGCTATGCTCGGAGGCCTCGGACCAGCCTTAATGTAATTCGTAGCGGCTTTAGCTTTACGAACAAGCGGATTTTCTATTTCTCATTTATAGCTGTGAAAGAGAACAAAGGTGGAAGTTTTCCGTTTATCCTTAATAAATAACACCCTGGGATGGCAATAACGTACTTCCCAGATGCCTGTGGAGTTTGTACGATTGTCGTTATTTTACACGTCCATAAATACAAAGTATCTATCAAAGACTAGAAAGGATACAGGTGAACATTGGTCACGTGATCAAAGTATGCATAACGATATGAGCTTATAAACTTTAAGTACTTTAAAATATTTAAGCTCAATAAACTTTATCTTAATATTTATGTGAATTTAATGTATTAGGAATTTTATTGTTTAAAAAAATATTTACTGTATATGCCAATTAAAAAACGCTTAAAGCATAAACGCTCACAGCCCCACACTAAGTTCGATGACTTGTGTCGTGAGTGCCGGAAACATTCACATCACACACAAATCACAACCAGAACAAGAAACACAAATTATCCATGGGTAGAAAACTTGTGTTCCCGCCGGGAATCGAACCCGATACCCCTGCTTAGAAGGCGAATGCTCACCCAACTTAGCCAACGGGCAGTTCTGCTTAGAAGGTGAACGCTCACCCAGCTTAGAAGGAGAACGCTCACCCAATCTTCTATCTTCTTCTTCTAAATATATATAACTCAAAGGTGACTGACTGACATAGTGATCTATCAACGCACAGCCCAAACCACTGGACAGATCGGGCTGAAATTTAGCATGCAGGTAGATGTTATGACGTAGGCATCCGCTAAGAAAGGATTTTGATTAATTCTACCCCCAAGGGGAAAAAATAGGGGATGAAAGTTTGTATGAAACTTTGTCAGTTTTAAAATAATACTTCTTAACGCGAACGAAGCCGCGGGCAAAACCTAGTTATACATATAACTTGGTCAAATTATTATTTATCTGGCATAACAAATTGTGAAAATTTGACTCATTGTCAAGTGTTGCGTACAAGACGAACAAAATCCGTTTAGCCGTTACAGCGTAAAGAGAAAACAAGCATAATTACATTCTTGCACGTTTACACAAACACTTACAAAACCAGAAACACATTTTTTTCTAAAGGATAAAACTTTGAAAATGCAAACGCTCACCCAACTAAGCCAACCGTCTAAAATAAAAAGAAATAATACTTTCAGTTCTATTTATTTTCTTTGTCGCAAAATATTGCAGTGACATTCTGTGAAAAGAGGATTTCTAACTCCATTCATCGGAGCGGTGTATTCAAGCTTATTTTAGAAATATCGTGTTGTTGGACATTGTAAAGCCTGTACCTACCATTTATTTGGACAATTTATACAAACTGAAAAATAACAGCGTGAAAAATTATAATTCTTGTTTATTTGCCTTCCTAATAGCGTTGTTCATTATGGAATTATCACATATTTTTTAGATTTTATTCGATTGTTTACGTAAAAAAAAAACTTTCATCAAAACATTTAGTATAAAAATAAATATTTGAAAATGTTATCAGGTTCGAGCAATTTAAATAACCATTATAGTGTGTTTTGATATATTAAAAATCCTTTGCTATTTTAAATTTTATTACTTTTAAAGGATTAAAATGCCTAATCAAGCATTATAATGTTATTGGTGTCTCTACAATAATTACAGTACAATAAACAAATGGGAAATTATAATTGCAACCAATTCTAACCACGGAAGATCAACACCTTTCGTAGCACTATCCAGTTGTATAATGGGCAATTCTTCGAATTATCAGTATTAATTTAAAAAAATATATGAAAATTAATTCATTCGATTTTTTTAAAATAATATATGTGAATGAAATAATGGATCTTTTGATTATCATTATGTCATTCTCATATATTATTTATGCTGCGCTGGCGATACTTAAATTTTTACAACAGGTGCCGAGTATTTTAAGCTGTCTCTTTTAATATAATGATTTTAATGCTTATTTCTTTGACCGTTTTCTAAATTCAAATTTAATTTGTAAAGGAATTAATGTGTTCTTATTTGCAAGGATTAGATACATGTGACCCTACCTTAAAAACTATTGCATCCGAAATGGATAGGCTATTTAAGGCATTTATGTATGTTTATTATTAAGAATCATAACTTATGTTGATAGCATAATCAAATAAAATTCATTACATAATCGCTATCTCAAGTATATACGAGTGTCCTTAACCGGAGATTAATAAATTCGGACCTAAATAAAAGTAAGTAGTATACAGTAAATTAAACCCAGCTCAAAATAATTCACTATAAAAGCACTGATAATGCTTTGATTAGGATTAACTCATATAAGCAGATGATCTGATGATACGTTCATCTCTATGGTTTGTTTGCTCGGCAAATAGCTTGCTATCTGCCACCCCATTTATATATCACACCCCAGGGGCTCCCACCCCCGAGCATCACGATAAAGGCAATCTGCAGGCTTCAAAATATATATATCCAACCAAAGCTTACATATACTTCATACTTAAACATACAAAAACTACAATTGATTAAATTTAATAAAAGAAATGGTAATCGACGCGTAGATTTAAGAACTTTTCTTACATAAGTAATTTTAATTTTAGACACTTTATTAGCTTACTATTTGCAATGCCTCCGTTTCCTCACCTTCCCTTTACTTAGTGAATGAAAGGAAAAGTGCTACATTAAATACGTAAAATTTATTGGAATCGTAGTTATGTTAATTTATACGTAATCATATATTTTTTTATATAAACAATTTTTAATAAACAGCGGAATGAAAGATACTGTATCCCACGACACAGGATTGTTAGTAGTGTATACAACTCCCCTATACAAAAATAGCATTATGTCATTGTACATATTAGATATAAGTTTCATGAAATAACATTTATTATATTCTATGTTATGCAGTCTAGATGTGTAGTATAGTCGTTTCTGAATGACATCTAATTAGAGTTCCATCTACGGCTAAACGTCGTCGTTGCTTCAAATGTAGGCGTAGGTACACGTTATGGTTTTACATTTTTTAGGGTTCCGTACCTCATATAGGATCCCTTCGTTGTCTGTTTGTCTGAAAAGAACCTTTGTTTAAGGAACGAGTGAAGGTATCGAGTTGAAATTAATATCAAATACGAAGGTCTTTCGCTGTACAATAAAAGTTTCTTAGTCTTAGTCGAACCGTTTATGCTACATTATAAGGATTTTTTGGCACGCACAAATAAATTTCAATCTAAAAAATAAAAAAGAAGTGTCCTGTATACTTCTTTTAGATGTATTATCATAAAAAAATGCAAGAAGCAAAGTCTTACAGCAAAAGTATCTAACTGAAATAATTCGAAAATCGTTAATTTATAGCCAAAAGCAGGCAAAACAAAACGAAATAATCAAGCAAAATCCTCAAATAAAACAAAACGCGTTTTTTCACTCACAACCCCACACTAATATAAATTAAATAAGTAAATTAAATGTTAATTTTTCCGGTACCCACGACGCAGATGACTTGCGTCGTGGGTACCGGAAAAATTAACATTAAATTTACTTATTTAATTTATATTGAGGAAGACAAACTGCTTATAAATCTAACAATTTACAGGTTAAGCATAATACAATGAGCCAATTAAAGGTCCTCACGGTTAGAAAACATATAAATAATACAAATCAAGCTTATGAACAGATAGGAACACAGTCAAACAAATAAATTGTTATAATATAACTCTGTAAAATTATCTATATGGCTAAAGTTGTCTATATGGCTTAGTTGTTGAAAAAAATAACTGCTCAACAGCCGTATAGCCGACGCTATACTAGTATGGAATAAATATAAATCTAGGCGCTTACTACATCACACACACAATGACACCTAGAACCAGAAACACAATTTTCTTTTGGACAGAAAAGTTGTGTTCCCACCGGGACCCGAACCCGACACCCGCTGCACCCAACTTAGCCAACGGGCAGATCATTCCTGTGATGGACGAACTATCTACATATTTATACGAAACGTTTGTACGGAAACCATGGCGCGCGAGTTAGAATCGCACTTGTCCGATTTTATTTAATTAACTACAAGATACGCAAGATTTTTGAAAATAGAATGTTGAGCTCAGTGATTCGAATGAGGATTAAAATAAAATACCAATTTGTGTAACAAGGTGTAACCTTTTTCACCTCAAACTTGTCAATTCTCACGCCTCGCAAATGGTCGGACAAGTAGGTCACCCTTCCCTCCCCGGAGCGCATATTTTCAGGGATCAAGTATCAAGGGGAGATATATTCGGAAAGCGAAAAATTCCTGACCTCTTTGCCGTTGCCATGTCAGCGACACGATCATTTGTTAGGTAGGTACTGAGTTCCAGTTTCATTGGTTTTCATTAAAAAAAATGTGTGTACAACAATATTCTATCAATATGTTGCCATTATACTATTGGATTGGAAACTATCGTTAAAATATGCAATTGACTTGGTGCAATATATATACAAAAAGTAAGTACCAAAAATCTAAATCATGTTGATCTGCCCGCTGGCGTAATTAGAAGTGTATCCGTTTTCTAAACAGCGGGTATGGGGTTTGATTCCCGATAGGAATACAAGTTTTGTCCCTTAGGAAAATTTGTTTCTGGTTCCGGGTGTAATTGTGTGTGTGAGTGTAATTTTCGGGAAAGACGACACAAGTCATCGACATTAATGTGAGGCTGTAAGTGTGAAAACGTAGCATGATTACTTTTTCAACGACTTCGATAGAACACAAAGGAGGTATCAATCCGACACGTATCTTCTACATACTCTCATACTCTCTCTCTCTCTCATACTCTATATCGCTACATACTCTTTTCCCAGTAAGTAGGGACGAAACATGTGCATGTTTGTGTGCGTGTACATTACAGTGTGAGTGTTTGAAACGAGGCTTACTGAGAGACCTCGAACTGCCTCCAAATGCGTCCAGTCATTTAGTAATGGCTGGACACATTGGAGACGATGGCGAATGTAGGTATGTAGATAGATGAGACCTTAGAACGAACATGTCTTATTTTTAAATGAAGGCAAAAGCCATGAGGCTCTACTTACATCACAAATGAATGCCAATGTTATCGCCAATTTATTTATTCATTATTTGAGCATTCACGCATGGGATGTTGGGAACGACTGAAAAGTTAAACAGATTGAACAGAAGAAAAGAAATGTGATGTTTGATTCGTTATGTTTGTAGCAATCCAATCAATTATGACTGCCATTTCTTATCTTAACAAAATATCAAACTCGGAATGATGTTGACTTAATGTTTTCAGGTTTATTTGCTATAGAAACCTCTGTGGCAATAATTTAGCGTAAAAACAGCTCGTGAAATGTGACACCTCGTCTTTGAGTCTCGGGGATTGTTTTTAATGAAGATTCCGTAACAAAAGAAGTAAAGTTTCAGAAATGCGGTAAGGGTTAACTGCTCCAATCTTCATGAATAATGATGCACATTCCGTTTTATCATGTTTTATGCTGCTCTTAGTAAGACCAACCTGAATTCCATGTATATATACGTAATTGTAAACCAACTCATATAATACCTTGGTTTTTTACGATCATTTGTTTGCATTTACATCATTAAATATGAGAGTTTAAAGAATAGTTAGCTAATTTGCCTTTAACAGAAAGACGGACGGGCGGACAAAAGGATGAACCGCCCAAGTCAACTAAGATCTCGTTCGTTCGGTCAAGCTGTCGTTGGAGAGGTGGGATCGATCATTTCATGATGACTTAGAGCCAACCACTGATCTCACCTTTACTAATATATTTTTTTACACTCACAGCTACACTAAGTTCGATGACTTGTGTCGTGGGTGCCGGAAACATTCACATCACACAAACCATCACAACCAGAACCAGAAACACAAATTTTCCTTGGGGAGAAAACTTGTTTTCACGCCGAGAATCGAACCCGATACCCCTGCTTAGAAGGCGAACGCTACCCAACTAAGCCAATGATCAGTTCGTTTTAACGGCTTTTCTACAAATTTTATTGTATAAATAAATGGTAATAGAACTTTGCTCCGTGCCTTCTCTTACTTCACGAAAATGATGAAAAGTAGGCTTAATACATTGTAAGCCATTGACGAGAAGTGGTGTAAATGATGAAGATGATGAAAATTTAACTCGCTCAAGTTTTTCTTGTTTAGTTCAGAAGTTCTTAAGGCCATCTTCCGTCTCCATCATCAGACCAGCTCCATGGTACCATATCATTGCATTATCACCGAAGATAAACGCATTCCCGCTAACGTGGATGCCGGAAACATTTACATATTACACACACAGTTACATCCAAAACCAGAAACACAAATGTCCCTTGGGATGAAAAAATTAGGAATCGAACCCAGGACCCTCTGCGCAGAGAGCAATGACCTACCCACCGCATTAAATGGGTCGTCAAGATACATAAGTACACCAAATTTTAGTACAATCGGACATCGGGAAGTGGGTCTAATTTAGCTTGCAGGATTTGATTACAGATCGACAAATATATAAGAGACAAGTGAAACTAAATAAGAGCTGGTAATATGTAAAATGGGTTTTTTCCCTGTGACCTACTGCCACATCGTAGACCATGGGGAAGATAGTATAGGTATTAGAAATTCCCCGTCTAACCCCACTAAATAATTTGGTGTTCACGTTTCTTGAGGCTTTTTTTAGATATTTCAGATACATATATACAAAAACGTTAAGGAATTTTGCAAAATAGACAACCGATCGATTAGAGCGGGTACATTTGCATAATGCATATTATTATTACGTAAAATGCGCAAAAAACACCGCAGTTATAAGAGCTAAACTATTGACGCAGTAAAGTATTGACATGATGCCGCCTAGTTCAATCACACTGGCTAAAATGAAGCTAAGACGTTGCTAGGGAAACATAGAACATATACCATTGAAATAAGACAGGTTCCTTTAGAGGTTACTTAGTCACGTGAGTACGTATAGCGCAGACATATAGGTTATGTACCCACATGAGCGGCATATCAACCAGCCACTTGTGGAAGGGAAGTCGAGATAGATTCTATGAATAAAGGAGGTTGCGATATAAATAGACGAAGATAAGTATGATAGTCTGGGCTGAAATCAACAACGGATATCAACACTATATGCTTTAGAACTACCACTAACACCGTAATATAGAAAAAATATTAAATAGTATTAATTAAATAATCAACTATAATCTATAAATAAAACATAAATTAAAAAAGAACCTAATTATTTATCATAATAATTATGTAACCACAAAACTAAAACTAAAAACTCGGCACTTCCAGTGACACTTGTTCTGTGTGTAAACAAAGTATGGTCGAACGAATATCATATAACTAGTGAACACTTTTTTTAACCTACCCTCATTTGATCACATTGTATAAATAATGTTATAATGCACCTACAAGACGCCAAAATACTGTCTAAATACCTACATTTTCTCATTTAAGTGAATGTTATTCTTTTTGAGAAAATAAAACATCTTAAACCAGAATTAGGCGTTATTTTTATATGATACATGAAGGTGGATTCATAGAAATCTAGAGAGATATTAAATCACATCTACGGGTATTGTAGGCGCTTAAATTTTTCTGAGATTTTTTTTTGTGGAAAACAACAAAAGAAGTTATTTTATTTGTAACAAGAAAAAAAATAGAAATGTATTTTTTTTAGAAAATATTATACTTTCTGATACGCGATATATTTATATATTCTGACCACGGTCTATTAGGGATTATAGAAGCCCTAATAGACCGTGGACAGATTATCGGCAACCGTAACGCAACTATATAGATATACGGGGTTATTTGTAAAATACCCGAAACCTTATGTTGACAAAAAAAAAACTTCAGAGATGGTCTTATGTTATCGAAATCGGTCCAGCCAAAACCAAAATATAAGCGGTGAAGTCAGTATTTTAAGCTTTGCTTGCGTTCATTTATTATTTAAATTCATCATAAACTATAGGGTATACTTTCCGTAGTCCTAGATTAATGATAGTAAGAGTAAGAGATATGTAAATTAGTAATATTTTGTTATAAAAAAAACGAAAAAATGGGCAAATAGCTTCGAGCGAGACTTAATTCCCGTGATGGACGAACTACATACAAGTAAGTTTGTAGGAAACTCGGTGCGCGTCTGGATCGCACTTGGTTTTATTCTTATCACAAGGATTTTCATTTGTTATGGGATATTATCTTGCGGGTGGGGTGTACTATCAAGGAAATAATTCTAAGCCATATCAACTTTGCACTTTTTGAACTTTTAAACTTCACCGAATTGTGAATATAAACCATTCTTGAATCCAATCGTGAACATTCAGTCACTTACAGACGTACATAATAATTATATACAAATAAAGCTAAACGCTTATGTAAACATATATATTCACGTATAATACAGCGTAATAATATACATCTCGCTAATTAGTTGCTAAATGAAACCAAGTTCTCGTTAATAATTCGTCAGCTGATATTGTAAACATGAAACAAACAGCTAATCTGTCTCGTCTTGAGCATTGTTCTGAATGTTTAGATAATAATACAATACATAATCAAAGCGTACGTCTTAGATCTTTTGAGGGTGGTTGAGGCGTGTAATCTTTCGCGGTTACAGGAGACGGATCCGAATTTAATAAAATAGTATTAGATTCCTTACTGGTTCTTGCCAGGTTACTTTCATGAGTACCTATTTTGAATTTGAATTTAAATATAAAATTACATTACATTACAATTTACTTGTACAGAGCGAGTAAACACTTTAATAACGTACTCGTATGTAGGTCTACATAAAGTACTTTAGACTTGTTTTGCACAAGCGTGAGCTCGGCGAGGCGGCTGCTTAGTAGCAATTTCTTTGATAATTAGACTCAATTGTTGAAATAATTTACCTATTCTGATTATTGCCTTTTTTCGGATGTATACTTACTCAAATTTTGAAATTTTGTTACGTATTTAATTATTTTTACCGACTTCACAAAAATGGTAGAGGTACTGAAGTCGATTGTATTTTTTTTTTTTATTACTTCGTTCCCCGTGAACCGATATTGAGAATTTATACGCGTCTTTGTTCTCCGAAAGGTTTATTTTAGGAGTCTTTTTTTACGCCTGATCTGCAAGCATTTGACCACAATCTCACCTGATGGAAGGTGAAGTATAATATATAAGAAGAAAATAAGAATAGAGTGAATTATCTTCTTCAAAGCAAGGTACTGCGAAAGCTTTATCGTTTTCCATAAGGCAAAATAGCGGTCAAACGCTATTAAAAAAAACGAGAACGAATGGATGAAATTTAGTGCTACTATCTTCTTAATATATAAAATTCTCGTGTCACAGTTTTCGTTGCCATACTCCTCCGAAACGGCTTGACCGATTTTGATGAAATTTTTTGTGCTTATCCGGTATCTATGAGAACCAACGGCCAACATCTATTTTTCATCATCATCATCATCATCACTTTTCATCATTATCAACGCGGGTGAAACCGCGGGGCGCAGCTAGTATAGATATAAAGTCTAGAGCTTTGGAAGATGTAACTCATAAGTTAACTATTATCCAGATTTTTTTTTTTATTTTTTTTTTTTTTATTCAATATCCTGTACTAACTACGGGCCAATTGCCTATATTTCCTAAAACTAAACTAAAACTATGTACAGCAAAGAACTAAAGTTACCTACAAGTTAACCAGATTGAGTATCACCTACATTTTTTAATAACAGCTTCATTAACTATGATAATAGAGAAGAAAAGTTATTCTTCAACAAACTTCATTAACTATGATAATAAAGAAGAAATTCTTATATTTGTACTTTTACGGCTGAGTGACACTCGTAACTACTTGTAGATATTATTTTCTCTTCTACACTGAGCGATCATTAGTCGTGATTTGATACACCTGCTATTTTTCTCACCGTAAAAAAATATTTAACATACGAAATTCTAAAAAAATAAAGTGGACTAGAAATAAAAACTTCGAATGTCTACAAAACGTGGCTACGAATAGCATGTGCCGTAGCTCGTCGCGTCATAGCAAGATTTGTCACAACGTTAGTAATTTTTAGATTTTTACACTAAATTACTAATAGCTAATCTATCTATCTAATCTAATACCTTTAAACGAGCAATTCTTGTATATCTTTATTTATTTATTTATTTAATAGTTTAGCACAAAACAGTGTACAAGGAATAGCTTAATGCTATGAAGCATTATCTACCAGCTTTCCTGGACGTGTAAGAAAAGTGCTTGGGCGTGCAGCTAAATGATACGCTTACATAAAATAAATAATAAAAATTAGATTTTAGAATAAATAAACTAGATTAAATAATTTGAAAAATGAATAATAAATAAATATATATATATATATTTAAACAAATACAATATACTACTTACATATGTATGTATAACTGACACATAATCAGAATACCTATATATATAATCTGAATCTCGGAAACAGCTCCAACGATTTTCATGAAATTTAGTATGCAGGGGGTTTCGGGGGCGATAAATCGATCTAGCTAGGTTTCATTTTTAGAAAACTTCGCTTAACGTGGCGATACCAGAATTTCATCTAAAACGCGCGTTTTTGTAACCGTTTTACTCGGCATTCATAATAAAACCAGATAATTAAAAATATTCGATTTCGATTTCGAATTTCGATAAATGATGCCTTCTTCTTAGAATATTCATAACGTTCGTAAATAATTAAATATAAAGGAAATAAATATCAAATCTTATGCAAATAACATCAAGTTGTATTTTTGTAACCATTTCGTTCCGCCATTTTATATAAAACACTGTGAACGTTATTTCGTATACGCATATTTAGTAGACGAATTATGTCTTCAGCTTATTTTTTTTATTTGAGGCGCAATTTCACGAAATTTCAATAAAACTATTAAAAATCAAAGATCGCCACGCGCGACCTAGCGTAACCGCCACGATGTAATTCACGCAATATACACCTTTACATGCTAAAGTGTAAGGGGGATAATTGGCTGTGGTTAAAAAAGGTGCTCGCATTGACGTATACCTGCCCCTTAATAATAATTTATTAAAACAAACCAAGCAAGCAATGCTCGGTCACCCAGGTACTTATAATAGTTAAGTGTGCGAAACTATAATTTCACAAATTTTCTATTTTAACATTGCGATGTTGTAAATAGATAGTGACCCAATTAAAACGAAATAATACGTCAATCCAACTCTGCGGTTGTGATGAAAATAAATGGATCACTGAGCCGGGGATTTGCGTGTCTGAAGATTACCGAACTATGGGACGTGCACAATCAAGATTATATTTTCACCATAGAGAAAAATATACTCTACCCGAATTTTCATGTTCCATGAATCATATGAAAATGAAAAATGAAAAATGTTTATTTTGCAGCGGTTTTTTTTTTTCCTTAGTTTTGGCTTCGCAGTCTTGTGCATTTAGCCAGTGTCAAGTGATAATAATATATTTCAAGTGTATTTCATATTATAGGTCCTAGTCACAAGTCACAGTCAAAGTCAAGTAAAAGAGTCAAGGTCCAGTCGTAGTCAAGTCATGCCCTAGTAAAGTGGTAGAAACTTTACTAGAACTTCTATTGGAGTTTTGGAGCGAAGGTGAAAATCACGTTTTTCAACTTTGTATGATTTGCCTACACTTATGCACGTTCACTAAGTATTAACGGTTAATAATCCACCATTATTACACATTAACACTCGAAGAATCACAGGTTTTGGAAAATTTTACAAAATCAACAACGCCATTTTTTCACTTTCGCGGCAAAAACTCTTATTCTTTGCAGCGGTTAGTGGTTAAAGTTTACAAACAATTTAATTAGTTTATACATAATTACACATTTTGCTAATCGCTGATGATAGCTTACAGGTGAAAGAAAATATCTATGGCCTTCACACTAGGCAAGCCTGTATCGTGAAGACCCAATACGAATAACAAATTACATTAGACAAATTAGTCAAGAACTCGTTTCTTACAGGTTACTTATATAGCGTTAATTATTAACATTAAAGTACAAATAAAGATAACTATAACTATTTGTGTAACTAATGATTATTTATTTGTCATAATATGTTTAAACTATTATTTGTATCTGAAAATTAAACATGAGTTTATATAATATCTATTATGAAATATATACAATTTAACTAAGTCCTTACAATTTTATATGAATTATATACACTAATATTATTATTATTTGCTTATTGTATTTTAAAAATATATAATCATTATAGTATTTATATATATATATGTTTATATATAGATGACACTTATAAATTGAAATTCCTGGGACAAGGAATCGCTTGAAATAAACCTACTGTGATTGTGATTACATTCATATGTATAGGTATCTAATACATATAATATGTATATATTTTATTATATTATTATTCGATTGTTTACATTGCCGGATAAAAAACCATTACATTTCATCCTACTAATATTATAAATCCGAAAGTTTGTGTGTAAGTGTGTAAGTATGTTTGTTCCCTCTTCACGATTTAACGGCTGAACGGATTTGGATGAAATTTTGAATGTACATAGCTTATACCTAGGATTGACACATAAGCTACTTTCTAACTTGATAATAGCGGGCAAAGCTGCAAAGCACGGCTAGTATTAAAAAAAATTTTTTGAAAATTCGATCAGTATCAGGCAATTTTAAACATGGCTGCTGTCAGGGAAAGTTGACCAATCAATAAAATCAAACCTCTTGTCTATTAGGAGAAACATCTAGAAACCTATTAATAGCGTAAACTAACAAGACGCTTCCAACGAAACCTCATGTGTCAAATTCTGATAAGTAGTTTAGAAGATTATTGATATACATACATAACGGTCAAAAATAGTACCAACTTCCGCAATTATAGATACCGTAAGTATTAGGTGTTACAGGCGGCAACACTTCGCTCGTGAAGGCGGAACCTTAAGTTACGACCATTAACAAGGAGATCAGTTCCGATTACGTTTGAAGTAGCATTACCATCGAATCGGATGCTTAATTCGCTCGGTGCCTACAAAACTTCAGCCTTAAAGTACATAGACGTGACGATTTTTTTATTGTATGTTTAAAATGGATGAATATATAATCATAATCAAAATATGGCTGACACGTATATACATGTTTTCAAATTACATTTGTTTTCCCGATTTTTATTTGTTTTCGTTACTTTTATTTGTTTTTCTCGATTTTCATTTGTTTTCACTGATTATTACTTGTTTTTAAACTTTGTTTTTACTATTTTTTGAGTTATTTAGACAGGTTGCGCCATGAGTCGTGGGTTGGATGCCCAGCGGTAGCGCAATAGTACAGCAGTCATTCTTATTTTTAAAAGCAAAATAATGTTTAAGTCAAATTTGATATCTTCAATAAAAAAGTTAGAAAAAGTATGTACTTTTCCTCCAAGTCCCGTTCGTTTTTTGGATTCTGTATAGTGAGTCTTCACGTGACCATGGCTAATGCAACTTGGGCGAAACGTTGAGGTAAATAAAAATAGTTTTTCACCGCAATTAAGTCCGAGTACCCTAACTATGTGTTCGAGTCACGAATGTTTAAAAGATACAATCCTGTATAATAATAATTGGGCTTATATTAAGCTTTTTCCGAAATAAGATACAGCGATCCTCATTTTTCGCGATGTGACAAAAAGAAGCCGTATGTAAGGCCCAAAGGCCTGAAATCCCCTGGAATTTATCCACGTCCTTATATCATAATTTCGAACGCAATTTGTTATCATCACCGCATATTTATATTCAGGCCGCATTAGAAAAGGCAAAGCTATCCCATGTAATTTATGTCTGTTAATCCTTTACAAAAACATGGCTTCATAATTAAATTCTCTTTGATGGATGAGGTTCGCTTGATATTGTTACTAATGTTTGAGTAAATATTTTTAGTATGTTTTGAAAGGAAACATTATATGTGGCTGTATATATAAATTTTATTTTTTACCTATTTACTCGCGACTTGAAGACTCCTGTACTTATCAGGAAACACCGCCCCATGCAAGGAGATCCATTTCTTTGCAGTTGCACAATGAATGTGAAAGCAAAACGCTTCCTCCGCATTTGCAGAATGTCTACTATTTCCGATCCTATCCGATCCTGTCCGATGATAGAACGGGATGGAGGAACTAAATTGTGTATTTCCTTGTCGCACTCTCCGAAACGTTTCCGACAAAAAACCGAGGGAAAAGTTATACCCTGTACCGAAATACAGTCGTAGTACAAGTCGGAAAATATGTCGCCAAAATCACCTAAAAGGATGTTCCGGCAGCTATCCTTGTAAATCAGTCATTGAAAAATTGCTAGTCTACGAAACTCCACCGCATCATCACTTACCATATGAGATGAATGAGATGAGAGTCTTCACCACTCTTTATTTATTAGAGGAAAAAAAAAACAATTACGAGAACAGAGCCGCAGGACATAGCTAGTAGATTGTATACAAATTTAACTATTATAATAAACTTGTTATTGAATCGCGCCGTATTTAAAACAATTAGCTAATGGAGCTGGTGAGTCAGCGTGTCTAATGTATCTTTAGCTTTTACTAAATGGATTGTCGATTAATGGATTCTCTTCTTGACGAGATAATCTTCTTAATGTGCGTTTATATAGATTTCAGGCAATTAATTAGGTACCTATACATTTTGTATATAATTTAAGCAATAATAAGTACACGTACAGTATACACGCCGAGACGCCGCCGTCCGGACGGTCTACGCGCTTACTCGACTGGTGAAGGAGAACCGAATGTTCGGAAACTAGTCTCGTAACAATGCGAGCGTGAGTGAAGTCGTATAAATCCTTAACAAATAAAAATATTATTACGAAACCCCCCCACATACTAAATTTGATGAAAATCGTTGAAGCCGTTTCCGAGATTCTGATTATATATTTATATATATATATATATAAAAGAATTGCTCGTTTAAAAATATTAGATTGAGCATTCAAATTCAGATCTGCAGAGTATGACAGTCACGCTACCTACTTATAGTCGGCTTGAGCATTTCAGTTACCTATAAGTTCGGTGGCTTGTAGTGATCTCTTTATATATAATTTATATTAAGTTTTAAAAAATAGTCAATTGGCCCGTAAAATACTCGTTTATTTCATAGGAAAATAAATAAAAACCTACATTAATAATTAGTACCTACAAAGAGTCGTGAAAATAATGGATAAGATTAGAAAAATATAAAAATTAATTTAATATCCTATGGAGCAGGGATCTGGCTTTTGATCGTTGGATTAAATTGATTCTACAAATACAGTATGCAAAAGATGCCATCAGGTTGTCTGACATTTTTTGACACCAAGACCACTTCTGTATATAAGATATCAAGCAAACATGCATATGCAATATGAATTCCTACGTCCTTGAAATTTATCTAAATATATTTTTAAAATTATGATCAGGAACTGATTTGATTAATATTATTTTAGGGAGGGCATAGCGCCCGCACCCTGCATGTACTCTGCCGGGTTATTTAATTACCAGACACACCCTGTAGTTCGGTAGGTTCCGCAGCGAAATATAATTAACACGAGATTTATTACGTAACTTTGGACGTTTGCGTAGAATGTAAGTAGAAAAACATAGTTTCAGATATATTTACGAGTAGAAAATATTGTTTTTATGTGCTGCATATGTATCGGAAAACTTCAGTTCCGTTTTTTATCATAATTTAACTTAGAGAATCTACTAAGATATAAATAAGCTAAGCAGTTTGTTTAGGGCTATACATTAAATATTGACACAAAGACTTGGATTATCGACGACCCAATTGGCGCAGTAGACAGGTCTCCGCCCTCTGCGCCGTGGGTCATGTGTTCAATTCCCGGCAGGAGCACAAATTCCTTCCCAAGGGATATTTGTGCTTCTGGTTCTGGGTGTAATGTGTGTGTGTGATGTAAATGTTTCCGGCACCCACGACTTGTATCTTGTATACAAGTTTTTGAACTTAGTGAGGAGCTGTGAGTGTGAATGAGTTTGTTTGACTTGGACTATTTTAATAGTTTATTCCCACCGTTCCTGTGTGCGTATTAGTCATAAGAGTATTGTGAAAAGTCTACACATTAATTGCACATGTCGAATAATGAGCAACAATCTTTTTTGTTTTTTTTTTCCTTAGTTTTGCCTTCGCAATCTTATGCATTTAGCCAGTGTCAAGTGATAATATATTTCAAGTGTATTTCATATTATAGGTCTAGAGATGTCGAATGTGTGTTTTGCCGCGAAAGTGAAAAAATGGCGTTGCCGACCCTGTAAAATTTTCCAAAACAAAATCAACAACGCCATTTTTTTACTTTCGCGGCAAAACTCTCAACAATATTTTTGTTGTTAACTACTTTTAAATGTTAGTTTCTTCACTACACTTAAAGGTATCCACCGGGGTTGCCAATAAATCTTCAAAATGGTCACGGCCCTGAACTCTATTTTTGCTCGATTTGGTCCTTTATTCGACGTTCATTAATATATATTGGACCGAAGTCCTTGTTCTTGTCAGACTAGGATACCTACTTAAATCGAATATATATTTGTAGGTAGGTATACTCTTTGTTATTTTTTGTTAGTACAGTATAATCGATTCGTTTCAAATAGTTTATGGTTGAGCTCTTCTGGAGTGTGAAGCTATTGTACCCACCTGTTGTATTGATAGCAGAATAGGATAAGTAACTGCTTGAACATGACACATAAAATCCCGAGCAGCCGAGGACAAAAGACCGATATTGTGCCCGTTTTGATCGATTATAATATAAAATATCTCGATTATGTGTATCATGCCTTTGTTTTTTAATTAATAAAATAATTAAATGTGATAAATAAAATTAATTATAAATTGAGGTAAACCTCAATTGACCGGAGTCAATTATAAGCATTTTTTATTTATAAATACTTGATCCGGCGATCGTTCGTTGTTGGTTTGGTCCTCTCTATGCGGATATAGAGAGCATAGTGGAACTTTTTATAGAGAGTACCACACCAACAGCGAACGATCGACGGATCAAGTATTTATTAAAAAAAATGTTTATAAACGGAGTGGCGTGGCACAGCTAGTGTCAATTAAATCTCAGGTGCGCTCAAAGCGTTGCCAGGAGGCTTTCCGTAATCGGCAAAAAGTGATTTGAAATTTTCACTTTTATCAGAGGAGTTCTAATTTGTATTACGACCGAAATTCATTGCAGGGTTCACGATTTACCCTGATTTCCCTAAAACGACATCAGGGTGAAAAGGATGGTTCCCATTTTCTATTATTATGTAGGGTAACCGCATTCAAGTGAATCTCTTATCTTTTTATGGGTTATTATATGACTACTAGCGAAGTCCCGATCCCGCGGGAATTCCGGGATAAAAAAAAAACCCTATGTATTAATTTAGGGTGTCAGCTACCTCCATACCAAATTTCTTCAAAATTGGTCCATCCGTTTGAGCGTGAGGAAGTAACAAACTTACAAACACACTCACAAACTTTCGCCCTTATAATATTACTAGCTTTTGCCCGCGGCTTCGCTCGCGTTAAGAAGTATTATTATTAATTAGGTATAGATCCCCTATTTTATCCCCTTGGTGTAGAATTAATCAAAATCCTTTCTTAGCGGATCAAAATCCTTTCTTAGTGGAGCGGGTTTTGTACCGAAAGCATATACGCGCACTCGACAGGTATCATATGAAGTGTCTACGAGATATTATGAATATTCGATGGCAGGACCGAGTCCGAAATACTGATGTCCTGCGCCGCGCAAACGTTGGAGGTATCGAAACCTACCTCATGAGGTGCCAGTTGCGTTGGAGTGGACACGTGTCGCGCATGTCAGATGAGAGAATGGCGAAGCGCATCTTCTTTTCAGAACTCAGTACCTCAGGTACTGCCCACCTGATTGGCGCTTGCCATTACATTGATGCAAAATTGAGCCTTCGAAATGGGAAAATAAAGCAGCGCAACGTCCAGAATGGAGGCGTCTCATTAATCAGCACGTGTCTGTCTTTGAATCAGAACGTCGTGCTGATCTAGATAAAAAGCGAGATGCGATAAAGGCCAGACCACCTGCGGCCATATCCTACTTTTATGTAAACGGTGTTCTGACGTGCCCTATATGCAGCAGAACTTTTTCTACCAAAATCGGGTATGCCAGTCACGATAGAGCACACCGTCGACGGGCTGAACAACCAAGTTCTGAAACATAAAAAAATGTAAAAATAATAAAAAAAATAGCCACAAAACAGTCGCTGAGGCCGAAATCGGCCAGGAAGCATCATCATCATCACGTCATAACATCTACCTGCATGCCAAATTTCAGCCCGATCCGTCCAGTGGTTTGGGCTGTGCGTTGATAGATCACTATGTCAGTCAGTCAGTCACCTTTGAGTTATATATATTTAAGATAGTGTGATGTGATGTGATTATTATGATGTATTATTTATTTATTACTAGCCGTGCCCTGTGGCTTCGCCCGCTATTATCAAGTTAATAAAATAGAATATATATTTATCGTCATAACTGTGTACATAGGATGGTAAAATAAAATTAGAGGCATCAACAGCTTGTAAAAAAAAGCCTATGTGTTAATCCCAGGTATAAGCTATATACATTCCAAATTTCATCCAAATCCGTTTAGCGTGAAGAGGGGACTAACATACTTACACACAAACTTTCGGATTTATAATATTAGTAGGATTATCATTATAAAGATTAACCTCAATTGTTTTCTCTATTAGGCAAAATGATTCTCGTTGTAATTGTATGTGTGATGTGAATGTTTCCGGCACTCACGACACGAGTTATCGAACTTAGTGTGGGCTAGGAGTGTGAAAGCGTTAATTAATTATTTATTACAGCCGTGCCCCGCGGCTTCGCCCGCTATTATCAAGTTAAAAAGTAGCCTATGTGTTAGTCCTAGGTATAAGCTATGTTCATTCCAAATTTCATCCAAATCCGTGCAACCCTTACAGCGTGAAGAGCTAACAAACATACTTACACACAAACGTTTTATAATATTAGTCGGATTTTGACATCATTTTAATTCTACTGTAATTCTAATTACAATATAGTTAGGAGATACTCTCCAGATGCCTATATAAGACCGGCGAGTTGCATTTGTCAGGCATTTGCTTGACAGCCCTCGGAGAGTGCAGACGTGTTCGGCGCGACTTGTAGTAGTTTCAATTGTGTAATTGTGGTTGTGTAATCGAGTAAGTTTGCTTTATTTTACTGTAATTGGTGTTTTGTTTAATGGTTATCTCATTGATTGTGGAATCATTGTCTTTCTATTTAAAATCATGAATACTATTTTGAAATATTGTAATAAACGGTGATTTTGTAATCTCAGTGTTATTTTTTTTAAATCAAATTAAACTTATTACCTAAATTCAGAAGCCGGATAGTACTTGTGCCCATTAAAAAAAAAACCTCATTTGTCTTATTATTTCGGAAACATTAAATAAAACACCAATAATTTGTTTTGTTAATCTAAATTTGACATCACGATAAATTTCGATGAAAGTTGAAAGTATGTCTGAAAGACAGCGTTATTCAATTGACAAGTCGCGTCGACACGAAAGCCCGTGTAGGTCACGTGATAGGTCACGTTTAGATGCCCGGTCTAGCTCAAACCGCAGATCTCCTAAGAGGGATCCCTTGCAACGAACCTTAGATACAATCTAGTGCTGATTATACGACCTCGAGAACAATGGCTCAAATTCATTGAAAAAAAAAAAAAAAAAAAAAAAATAATATCAGCCTACCCGCAATTTCTAACGTATGTTCCCTTGATCACACTATTTAAAAGCGGTATAGCTTCGCATTCAAAATCTCGTCAAGAACAGCATAATTCTGTTGTGACACCAATTGATATACTCAAATACTCATTTATTTATAAACATTGAATGCACGTCGTAAAGATTTTCACATTTTAGTGTTGAGTAAGATTTGCATATATGATTATTACGCGAATTAATTAGTGGATTTGACAAGAGTGCGCGATACTCCTATTACCTTATTAGCTCGATGCGTATTACTGTGGATGTGACTTTTGTATATTTCGGAATTCGCCCTCACTTAAACAGCTTTCTAAAATATTACAATAGCTGGCAAATTTAGGATCCGGAGATTTTGAAATGAGGTCCCACTGAGGTTTCCTGTGATGATCTGACTATCGCTCTGACGACGCTTTTCTGCAAACGAAGGCGTGTTCCCAGTCAGAACAGCGCCCCTACAGCTCTGCACCGTACTAAAGGAGGGAGTGTACCGAGACAAAATAACACGCTTGCGTCACATCCGCGCCACTACCTGAGATATCCGACTCAGCGCATAACACGCATTTTCAAGCTTTGCGCAAAGCTTTTGGACATGTTTTTCCCACGTCAGTCCTCTGTCAATCTCAAATCCTAGAAATGTTGTACTCACAGCCTGTTCTAATGAAATTCCATCTATCAACACTGACAGTAGTTTTGATGACCTTCCTGATGGGTCGAATTGAACGAAATGCGTTTAACTTCCGTTAAGTACGTCCATTTATTTTAAGGGACAGGTATATGTCAATGCGAATACCTTACTTAATCACAGCCGAGTATCCCCCTTACACTTTTACACATAAAGGTGTACATTGCGTAAATTACATCGTGGCGCTTACGCAAGGTCACGCGTGTGTTTTTGATTTCGTATGATTTTATTCTAACTTCGTAAAAAGACGCTTCAAAAAATAAAATAAGCCGAAGACATCATTTGTTTAGTGAATATGCGTGTGTGAAGTAGCTTTCACAGTGTTTGATACTAAATGGCGGAACGAAAACGAAACGGTTACAAAAATACAAGTTGATGTTATTTGCATGACATTTGATAGTTTTTTCCTATGTGTTAATAAACGTTATGAATATTCTAAGAAGAAGGTACCATTCGTATTACTCTGATTACGACGAATATTTTGATTTATCTGTTTTTATTATGATCGCCGAGTGGAACGGTTAGCGTTTGGATGAAATTCTGGTATCGCCACCTGATAGACGTTTGGTAGTTTCATTCAGTCTCTCCTTCAAAAGATCCACGGTCGGCGCAGTATCGCAGCTAAGTCGTCGGCGTACATAAAAAAAAAAAATATATATGGCTCTTTTACAACCGAAAGCATTAACGGTCACAATCGCACCATCGATAAAGTTGATTCCGATATACCCGCAAATGTTGAAACTTTACAATAGTATCCAAGTGTTACGGTGTCTTCTTACATTTTATCAAAGGTCATAAAATCAATGAACCTCTCTTGTAGTCGTAGTAATCTTGTGGTATATTACTTCGTGTCCAATTTTGACCCAACCATACACGATATCGACGTTTGGTGTAAGGAAGCAGAACGAACCAAGCGTACGAACTATTGGCAGCATTCAGAATGCTTATCACGGGTGTCGGGTTGTTTTAAAGGGAGAAGCTCAATCATGGCTAAATGAAGTACTAATAGAGAAACACTAATGACAGAACTTGGTCTAATTATGTTCGCGAATTCAAAGCTTTGTATCCTCGTAAACTTGATTTTACAACCATTCTGTATGAGATTATGCGTACGAATTTCGACAAGTACAGTATACGTATGCGGAATTTGCACGCAGAACAATGTTACGATTATGGATAGTCAAGGATCTTAGCGATGAGTTGAGGACTCTTATTGTCATCTGGGGTATTACCGACCCCCAAATCAAAGCGGCAGCGATAAACGCTAACTTTACATGCGATGAATTGGTCCCATTTCTTTCGATCTACGTATAACCTAGCGGCAACCACCAACAAATTTGGAACTTGTCAGATATAGCGAGAAGCGCCCACATAGGCAGTGTCTCTCTCTCTTCCTGACTAAATATCCCACATAGTGGTGGGATCAGGCTTCCTACTATTTACTTTCCACTTCGCTTTGAATGTCAGTTTCGGATAGCTCACATTCCCTCATGTCCTTCTGCACTATTATGTCTGCCTCTGGATCTTCGACCGGAGACAGAAAGCTGCAGAGCTGTGTTCCCAATGTAATCAGGCGGCTTTCTCTTAACATGCCCATGCCATCTCTCTTGCATCTTATTGGCAATATCACGTACACCAAGGCTTCCTCGTACGTAGGTACTCGTTGCGGATTTTATCCAGCCCAGTGACGTCGTACATCCACCGAAGCATTTTCATTTCGGCAACTTGGATGGTATGTATATGCCGTTGGGTGACGGCCCACGTTTCACTACCATACATGAGCACTGGTCTTATAATGGTCTTATAGATCAAACCTTTTGCTCCACTGGCATTCTCTTATCACACGTCACTCCTGTTACTTCCCGCCATTTAAGCCACGTTGCGGCTATTCGGTGTTGTATGTTGCATTCAACGTTGCCAAATTTGTGCACACATAGCCAGTGTAACGAAATTATATGCCCGTTGGCTAAGCTGGGTGCGCGGTCGCCTTCTAAGCAGGGGTATCGGGTTCGATTCCCGGCGGGAACACAAGTTTTCTCTCCAAGAAAAAAAATATCTGTTTCTGGTTGTGTTTGTGTGTGTGATGTGATTGTGGTGGAAGCACCCACGATACAAGTCATTGAACTTAATGTGAGCAGTGAGTGTGAAAGCGTTTACTTATTTTTTACTTATTTAAATGCTTTGGTTGTAGATAGTCGGGTCACAAAACGTTGACTGTTCTTCCAGTGATGTAGGAAACGCTGTTTGTAATTTCTGTAAAAGAAAAAGCAGGCCACAAAAGAGAGAAGTGTTTTTTGAAAAACAAGTCACGCTACGTAACAGGCGTTGTATGTATGTAAACTTGTGCGCTGATGAGTCTATAACTGAATAGTTTATTTGAACCTCACATGAACGCGTTAAAATATGGCACTTTTATTTTTAATGTGAGTATTGTCTAAGTGCTGCTTGCTGCTTAGATTAACCCGTGTTTTTCTTTTTACTTTTCTTTTTCGTTTAAGCGTACACCTCCAGATTAGAACCATTATACTGACCGACTTTACATTTATTTAAAGATTTTACCCCAACTACATAACACGTGGAAATTTGAGCAGCAACCTGAGCCCTAATGACAATCTACGTGGGAACGCGATTCAGTGCTGCTTCTTTCCCAATCTTTTTCTTCTTCAACGTGTCGATGGTCCAAAGTATATTTTTATAGATTTTCGGATGTCCTTAGCTCTAAATCTTTATGGCCCAGAACTCTGCAGCCGCGAGTCCAAAAGGGGATGCTTCTTTCCCAATAATGATTTGTTGTCAGATAAGCGATTCAGTGATGCCTCTATCTGAGTGGGAACGCGATTCAGTGATGCTTCTTTCCCAATTGTATTTTCTGAGAGATATGCGATTCAGTGATGCCTCTATCTTAGTGGAATAGCGATTCAGTGATGCTTCCTTCCCAATTAATTTTTAACTTTATCGATTATATTTGTTGTCAGATATGCGATTCAGTGATGCCTCTATCTGAGTGGAATAGCGATTCAGTGATGCTTCCTTCCCAATTAATTTTTAACTTTATAGATTATATTTGTTGTCAGATATGCGATTCAGTGATGCCTCTATCTGAGTGGGAACGCGATTCAGTGATGCTTCTTTCCCAATTGTATTTTCTGAGAGATATGCGATTCAGTGATGCCTCTATCTTAGTGGAATAGCGATTCAGTGATGCTTCCTTCCCAATATTTTTTTAATTTTATCGATTATATTTTATGCAGATATGCGATTCAGTGATGCCTCTATCTGAGTGGGAACGCGATTCAGTGATGCTTCTTTCCCAATTGTATTTTCTGAGAGATATGCGATTCAGTGATGCCTCTATCTTAGTGGAATAGCGATTCAGTGATGCTTCCTTCCCAATTCATTTTTTATTTTTATTGATTACATTTTATGCACATATGTGAAACAGCGATGACTTTGTCTGAGCAGGAAGGAACACAGTTCAGAGATAGTTGTTTCTTTGGTAACTGATGATGTATGCTTTCGTCCACTAACCAGTCAGAGGGGACGCCTTCTGCCTGATATGTTCACAGGAGCGGTGCTACTCAACATGGAGACTTCAGTTGTTACACCTTCGTTAAATAATGTAATGTTGGTAATGTCTGGGGAAAGTTTTGAGAGCTCTCATTTAGAATTTTGTGATGTTTATCCTTATTTTTCACGTGTGCTAGGTTAACTGCTTTTATCGTGTTAAAAATTGACTTTTGAACTTGAATAGCAGTACACATGAGCCTTGTGATTTCAGATTATGTAATTGATGACCTAGATGCAGGTCCGTCCTGGGATCGTGTTGAAGAGACAGCACGCACCAAGGTGCCGCAGTAAGAACTTCCTCTGGCCATCAAGGGCCTCAAGAAGAAAAGGCTTCGCTGAGGACAGCTATACATCAGGAGAGGCCGAGTTAGGAGATACTCTCCAGATGCCTATATAAGACCGGCGAGTTGCATTTGTCAGGCATTTGCTTGACAGCCCTCGGAGAGTGCAGACGTGTTCGGCGCGACTTGTAGTAGTTTCAATTGTGTAATTGTGGTTGTGTAATCGAGTAAGTTTGCTTTATTTTACTGTAATTGGTGTTTTGTTTAATGGTTATCTCATTGATTGTGGAATCATTGTCTTTCTATTTAAAATCATGAATACTATTTTGAAATATTGTAATAAACGGTGATTTTGTAATCTCAGTGTTATTTTTTTTAAATCAAATTAAACTTATTACCTAAATATATAATAAGTAACTATACGAACAATTATTATTAATATTTTGATTGATGATTTGTAATTTCTTATTACCTAGTGTGGGGTTGTGAGTGTGCAAGTGTTTATATTTGTGTAGGCGTGAGGTTCGGGGCGAACTACTAGTATATTTATTCAGATTATATATGCTGTCATAAAGTGATGACAATTAATATTGGGTTCGATTCCCGGTGGGAACACGAATATTCTCCTCAAGGGAAATTTGTGTTGTCTATGATGTGAATGATTCCCGAACCCACGATGCGATTCATCGAACTTTGTGTGGGGCTGTGAGTGTGAAAGTGTTTATTTAATACTTAACCTCATATTCTTTGAAGGATAAATACTCGTAAATATGTAAACATATACAATCTGTAAGAAAAAGGTGAAGTAATACTTGGCTGTGTGTATGTGTATCGTTCCAGTAATCGTCTGCCAGAGAATGAAAGTTGAAATTGGAGACGTTTTTTTCCATACAAACATGTATTATTACATTTTTTAAATATGTTTGACAACCCTACGGTTACATCTGTGGCGCGTGACCTTGACCTTTGTTATGGCCACTACTGTCAGACATCTAGGTCAAAGACTATGTGGCGTAGAACGGTAGCTGACGAAATAGGGTTGCAAATAACATATTTTTTTAGATAGATGAGATAAAACAAAGGCAACAAACAAGCTTATACGTAAAGTATCACAACAGGCGGCCTTATCACTAATAGCGATCTCTACCAGGCAACCTTCCTTTAGAAACTTTAATTCATCATAGCTCAATATTCATGCTGCTGCCGCGAATTCATAAGTTCCTGTCAGACTCCATACATGTAGCTAGATGCGTAGCTTGAATATTACTACACCTTTTTGACACAATTGTAAATTAAAAAATATGCAATATAATAACGTTAGGTATATCTTAATATATTTTTTTTTTCTATATATTAATGCTATCTACGGGCCAATTGCCTATATTTCCTAAAACTAAAACTATGTACAGCAAAGAACTAAGTTACCTACAAGTTGCCTACTAGACATCGAGCTTATAGGTAACTCAAGTGCTCAAGCCAACTACCAGTGAGTAGCGTCCCCATCATGCTGGGGGCATTGCCTCTCTGAATTGCAATGCTAATTTATTTATTTATTTATTTATAAACAGGTGCTTGTTGCGCTTACAGCAATGCCAAGACGCACAACAAACTAAAATAAAATTTACACTATTATAAGACTATTATGAGGAACTTAAAAAATAAGTTATATACCTCATGTAATCAGAGTAGCGCATGTTGAATATATCTACATCTGGTTCTTTAGCAATTAAGTCGTTAAGCAATCGTAGGGCTTGAGTTGTTGGAGCAAACTGCGCAGTTTATGTACGGACTGTAGGAGTAGCAAATAAGCGCCGCGTACGCAGCCACCGCAGCTGGTCAGGGACAGAGAGTGAACAGTGGGATAGCGTGGTGGGATTATCTATTTTATTGTTCATTAACAGGTAGTAGTGTAGCAACAAGTCGCATTTTCGCCTAAGCTCTAATGTGTTGATACCTACCATGCCTGCTACGAAAAGGGATGGGTACATGTAAGGATAATACGTTGAGCCAAATAAGTGCCAGCATTTTGATCACGCGTCGCTTCAAACAGGAGAATAATATTATAGTTAATATTACGGAAACAGCGGTCGTCAGGCGATTAAGCTGATAGAGACAGATGCGTCTACGAAACATTCCAACAATGAATTATGGAAAAACATAACTTTTACGACGGCCAATAAAATAGCGGGCCTTTCCAAATACATAAACTTATTGCTTTTGGGTTCACTTTCAAAATTAAGGCCACTGCTACAAATATATTACAAACTATGTTATTAACATCATAAATGCAAAGGTAACTTTATCTGTGTGTATGTTTGTTACATTTAAAAACTTAACACTATGTATAACCGAGGTGAGTGGTATGTTTGTTTTAAATAAGTTACTTGTTAAATACTTTTTGAAAGACAAGCTTTAAGAAGTCCGCCATATTGGATTTAAAGTGACTTCACTTTATATTTCGAGTTATTCTCAGCAAGCCCTTTAATTTGATACCCATATTATTATAGGAGTGCATTAAAAATTACTTGTCCGCCATTTTGTGTGTTCCGCCATGTCGGACTTAGAATGTCGTCACACAGCTAACCATGCATTGGTGCCGATTCTGTTGTCCAGAATTAGACTAAACTAGCCTAAAATTAGTTTTAGTCCTGCTTTAGTTCAAAACCTATTCAGAAAATGCAAGATTAAACTAAAATTAAGTTTGACAGGACTAAGTTAGTTTAGTTACTCTATATATTGAAAATGACCAAATTCTTATTCTGATGTACATGTTTTACGTCAAATTAAGACTAAAAATAGAAATTTTAAACTCAAATTAGTCTGTATGAAAAAGGTCTGGATTATTTTTAATGTGATCTTATACTTGAAAGAATAACACGTGCAATTAATGAAGCAAATACTGACCTACAAAGTCTATAATGGAGGAATATGTGATTGCGGCTCTTGTGAATACAATTCAATTTGGTTGCTGTCAAAATCAATTTTAGTCCTGTCATTTCAACTTTTAAATTAAGTTCAACGTAAAATCAGAATAGCGTTTAGGTATTCTTTGACTAAAATTAGTTTATTTTTAGTTTAGTTTAGGTTAGTTCGGTGCTCAACAGAATTAGCACCATTGTCATCCAAACTAAACGTGAATACAAAATTTCAGCTTAATCGGTTGAAGATATCTGCTTCAAAATTGAGTTGCAAGATTCTATCCGAACAAACATACTAACATACATACAGTGCAAGCTAAATAAAAGCTTTTAATAAATAAATACAATTGTCAAATGAATGTAAAATGAATCTTTGTAAGACAAAACAGTTTATGATCTAGGCAAGCATCTTCGGCCGCATCGTCGCTTTCCATCAGGTGAGATTGTTGTCAAACGCTAGCCTATCGTACATAAAAAAGAAACATTGATGAAATTGTGCACAGAAAGTCAAAATCAAAGTCAAAAATAACTCATTCAACGAATGATAACAAGTACAAGTCAAAATAAATATTTCAAAATTTAACTATATATTATATTTATTTATTTATACACCTACAAGCTGCCCTCAGCTTAAAAGCTTATGTGCTAATCCTGAGTATTAGCTGTGTGTATGTGTATAACACCTTCTCAATTTAGTCCCAATCAGCCTTTATGGCGTGAATGCAAACATATATTAAGTAATAAGTAAGTAAGTAAAAGTAACAATAAGTGTGTAAGTCTCGCTGTACAACGAGATAACGCAGCCAGCATTTTGGGCACACTGCCGACCAATGACTTTTTCTATTAGGTAAGTAGATTAGTTAAATTTGTATATTGATTAAAAATATTGTATATAAATATTAAATAATAAGAAAAAGGTATGTATTATTAATATTATTTTATTAAAAAATATATAAGTGTGTAATATTACATCACACTAACATTATAATGATTATTCCGGAGAAAACGCGAAATACATCTAAGCACTGGTGCACAGAATTGTTTCACCATGATTAAGATGAAATAAAATTGGAGCTACACTAATAAAATAGCATAGATAAAGCAGCATCAATGCACAATTACGTCGCACATAATCCGCAACCAACATGGACGTATACACATATCGGAAGAATCAAGATAATTACATAAATATGATCCTTATTTCGTTTGTACATTTCCTATCATATCTCGTTATCATAGCAGAATTATCATCAATTGTTAAGAAACAATATTTACTTTCCATTAACGTAAATTATCTACCAGTGTGCTTGATAACCAGTGCATTTTAGTTTTATTTGCGACAACATTTCAACAAGTATAAATATAAGTTTGCATCTATTGTACTAATTTTCCCCGAGCCGCAAACTAAAAAAAACAAATAAATCAGCATTCCTTGCTTCGAATAACTTTTTAGGTAAATCAAGACGTGCTCTGAGATAGTCTCTACTCCTAGTTAAAATTTCCTATAACAATTTATTTATACATTTGGGGTAACAGCCGTTTCAAGATTTTACGTAATATTTAACATAGTTCCGTACGCGCTAGGAACGGTGCGAACCGGGGTGAAACTACTAGTCATGTTATCTAACGATTCCACAAGAATTTACAACTTCCCTAATTATTTTCAGTTTTGCGAAATATCGCTTAATTTGACCGGACTAATGTGGTTTGTGTGCGTGATGTGAATTTTTCCGGCATCCACCACTAACCGGTAATTAAAACTACCACTACTAATATTATAAATCCGAAAGTTTGTGTGTAAGTATGTTTGTTCCCTCTTCACGCTTTAACGGCTGAACGGATTTGGATGAAATTTGGAATGTACATAGATTATACCTAGAATTAACACATAGGCTACTTTGTAACTTGATAATAGCGGGCGAAGCCGCGGGGCACGGTTAGTACCATATAAAACTATTTGTAAATTAACTTAAGGGTACACTCTATAACCGCAAGTTGTTTATATTATTTCCTGATCCGGTGTAGTCTAAACATTCCAAGCTTACGCTTCAAACTTGAAGATAGTTTAGCAAACTTAGCAAGTTGGAGAAACTTGTCGATTTCAAGTGGTTACTTACGTGCTCAGCTTTGTTACGTAGCTACCTAAGTGTAACTTTGAAGTGTTTGAGTGTTATTCGTAGTAGCCGACGGAATTCTACTGCAGTTCGTAGTAGCGGATGAAGCTCTACTACAGTTCGTAGTAGCCGATAAAGCTCTACCACGTAGCTGTGATGTATTAAACTTTTTTTTTTTTTCGAACGGTCTATATGCTGCTGCCTGTGTGTAGCCTCTGCAGCGTCACCGGGCGGGAGGGCGAGCGCGAAAGGCGCTCCGCCGCAAAAGAGAGGGTGTAGGCAACTAGCGCAAGGGCCACCTAGCAGGTGCGAGCCTCGGCTTGGACCGTTGCCAGGACAGGGGGAACGGGAGAGAAACGCCCCGGTACATGAGAGTACCGTTGATAGTGGGCCCTATGAATGCGAAAAGTTCGATTAGATCGATTTTGACTAGAATTTGGAGAGACATGACGAGAGAATCTACGTCCTCGCCGGCGAGGACTGTTTAGTCTGATTGTGGTCTGTGTACCGGACGATAAATGTGATATTATCCCTAGGGAAAGTTGTATTTATAGTTCTGGTTGTAATTGTGTTGTGTGATGTGAATATACCGGAAATGTTCAGTCTTCGAACTTAGCTCGGGGCTAAGAGCGTTCAAGTGTGTTGATTTCTTGTTGTTTTTAGCAAGCATTCTTTAGTGTTGTGAATTTTATTAATACAAAGATATACTTATGTAATATACCTACATTTTTTTCTTTTTAAGTTCTAATAGAATTCTATAGTTGCTTTTTAATATACGACATAATACTAGACTGCTACAACTACTCGAACTTTGCTACTATCAAATGCAAAGTCGCATAAATGTAGAGCAAGAATATAAATATTAGTAAATAAATATCCAAGCTTACTAATCCATATTATTATCTGAAGGCCTGAATAAGACCTTTCATGTTCTTCCAGTGAAATTATTTATCAAAGCTAAGCCAGGCGACGATACAGACGATACAACAGCCTCCGTTTATTTCTATTTTTTAACCAAAAAATTACAGAAACAAGACTATTTCCTTGGCCCACAATAAGTAGTGTTTACAATTATTATATTTTATGACAAATAACAATCATATGAAAAAAGGTTATTTAAATCATATAAAATACTAGCTGCGCCCCGCGGCTTTGCCCGCGTAAGTCCCGGACGAGCCAGAATTCGGGGTTAAAAAGTAGCCTATGTCCTTTCTCAGGCTCTAGACTATCTGTGTACCATATTTCGTTTATGTCGATTCAGTAGTAGCGTGTAGTTAGCGTGGAAGCGTAACAGACAGACAGACAGAGTTAGTAAGGATAATATAGTAATACAAGCTCTTATTTAACTTGCAAATGCAATGTTTGTATATTATATACGTTCGGGTCAAATTTTGTAAGTATTTTATTAGGTCTTTATAAAGTCAAAAAAATCTGCTGTATAAAGTTTTAGTTTTATTTTAGGAAATATAGGCAAAAAAATAAATATATAATTGGTAATGAAATCTTGTAAGTAGAATTAAAACCACTTCTTATCCAACGAAATTAATTTTTTACATGTTGGTTCACCTTTGATATCAATGAATTTTTATGGTAAGCATGATGTACATCGTACATAAACGCCTTTACACTCACAGCACCACACTAAGTTCGATAACTTGTGTCGTGGGTGCAAACATTCACATCACACAAACAATCACGACCAGAAACAGAAACATGTATTTTCCTTGGGGAGAAAACTTCCCGCTGGGAATTTAACCCGAAACCTCATAGAAGGTGAACACGAACCCAACTAAAGAGCAGTTCATCGAATGTAAAACACAATAAAGACTAAGTATAATTTATTTTATTATACTTTTAAACGATTGGTGAAAATAAAAATTAATTCGTAAAAACATTATATTTTCTATCAAAATACATATTTGAAAATGAGAGCAGGTTCGAGCAACTTTAAACGCGGCCATGTTTACGTTCCTACTGTGACATCCACGATCGAATTATGGGTGCCGTAAAGGCAGGAAAGTTAATCAATATATAATAATATCATCAAACTAATTATCATCAGAAATCTGGAAACCGTAGACACGAATCTGTCTAGCTAGTCAAAAGCGTGCACTGTTTTTCATGGATTTTTATCATTTTACATATGTTAGTTAATTCTGTAGATACAACATTAAAAAAAACAATATATAACCTATATAAATAATGTACAGGAGATTGAATCTCCTGTTCATTATTTATTGTGATTGTTGAGTAAAATTAAATATAATTTTGTTTCAAACTAAATTAACGTTAGTTTGTTATTTATCGTTCGTTTTGTTATCAACTTAAATTCACCGCGAGTATGCAAATTTATACAAACACTCTTGTTTTGTTGGGATTTTCACTGTAATTAAGTTATTTCAATTAATTAACAGCTAATTTCGAAATTGTGGCATCGTCCTACGCTCTGTAATTCTAGTCTATGTTAATGAAAAAGTCCTTGTCGATGGCAGGTACCGAATAAACGAAAAGTTCATCGTAAAAGAGCAGCAACGATCGGTGTCGGTGGAACTCCTCTTTTATTATACCCAAACAAAGGAGAAATTCGAAAGTTTCCTTTGCATTTCAGAGCAGATTTCATCAAACTTTTTACCCCTCGATAAATTAATCGACATCGACATTTTTCTGAAATATCCCAGCGATGAATGATATCGTCTCTGAGATTACACGGGCCGCGGTTACAGATAAGGTCCATTTATCCGTGTCAGGTTAAAATGACCCTTACGGGACATGGGTTTTGAGGTCAGCGCGAACCCTGGATTTCTTGAGGTCACGCTCGACGATTGAACTGACAATCCTACAACCCACCGTATCATTTCGTTTGCAGAACTACACGTAGGAGAACAGGTGCTGAATTTAGACTATAACTACATAATATAACATGTATAAGATGGAATATTTAATGTGTCATTACACATTAAATATTCCATCTTATGATAGATTATTAAACGTTATAGTTCGTGAATGTGCATGAGTCTAGGCAAATCATATACAGTTTCAAATGTTGTATGATAATTATGATATAAATTTATAAAAGAAAAGCACGTTTTTAAAACGTGTTTCAAAACGTCATTTTCTTTTCCGCTCCTATTTTTTTTATGACCAATACACTAGCATTTGACCGCTATCTCACCTGATGGAAAGCGACGATGCGGTCGCGCTTCTAGGCAAGCGACATGCTTGCCTAGAAGATACCTGTTTACTCTTGAATTTAAGAGGCCTAAATTATAATTATCGGGAAACGAAAAAAGGCAGGGTACTCCATTCTTTTGCAGTTCGCATAATAAAAGTTATGGTGAAACGCTTGGTTCGAATCTGAGGAATATCCACCATGAAAGCGTGTTTTGTTTTCGTACGCTTTGTTGTCCGATGATGGAAAGGAGCTGGAGGAATTAAATCATGCAGTTTTGTCGCACACTTTCCGAAGTGTATCTTGTAAAATACGCATAAGCTACCTTACGCCGGTGCTTGAGGCTCTGAAGTCTTTTCTCCACTAGTTCAGTATGGCCAATCAGCTTTTTAGCTCGTTTTCAATTAAATCCAAAGCCTGAAGCTGGTACTTGGGTGAGCCGTCCCAGAGGTGACTGCAGTATTCCATACAGGATCGGACTTGAGCTTGATAGAGATTGAGAAGCTGTCCAGGAAGAAATACCGCTTTACTTTGCTGAGGACTCCCAATTTCTTGGCAGGTTTGGATAGGTAGCCTTGGATTCAATATAAGAGCCAAAGTTTAGGTTGGACGTCCAATACTCCAATAAAAGTTTAAGTAAAGGTTCTCCCACTTATATACATGACTTGACTATGATTGGAGCATAACTTTGACTGCGACTATGACTAATAATAAGGAACATTAAAAATTATAAGCTTGATATACGAGTATATTACTTTTATCATTTTTAAATATTTTACTTGACACTAGCTAAATGCACAAAGCTAGATGTAACATAGATACATAAAAAGATGTAATAATGCTATTTTATCTGAACTTTCCCATAACAAATTCACGCTTAACAACTTTTAATAGCTTGTTGGTAAGATGAGTAGGCAGTCAGGCACACGACCTACTTACTGAATACGTGAGTGAGCTCTAACTCTTAACCACGTTCTAGAGTTTTCTGTGTTTATAATATTAGTTTCCTTCCCTCCTTTAAAAGACACAGCAAAGACTTTCCTCATCATAAGCAAAATACTTACTCACAGTCTTTAAATGTGATGTGTCATAATACCCTACAGTTTATAATTAATTATTGTATTAAATACGGCTTCGCGCGACAACGAGCCAACTTCCTAATTTTAATTGAAAACGGGTGAAGAAATGATTACTTAGCTACGGAGAAATTCCGGCACTGGTGCTGAACTTAATTGCCCGTTTTATGTACCAAATTATTTTTATTTATTTGCTTGGGAAAAGGATAAGCTTCATTTCAGGAGAAATTCAGAAGTACCGTAAAAATGTAAACTTTGAATTTGACTAACAATATTCATCCAAGATTGTATCGGATTATTTTATGTAATTCGCTGTAGTACAATTTCGAGCCAATACTTTTGCACCAAAAGTATTGGCTCGAAATTGTACTACAAAAATATTGTATGTCCGAAATTGATAGACTGTTGGCACTCACTACAAAAACAAATATATTTTATACAATAATGATTTCGTTCCATTATCTTTCATGACTAAACATTTTAAATTTTACCTTTAATGTGTGTGAAGCCGATGGGCCATTCGCTGACATTATCAATTTCATTTAATTTTGTCCTATACTCGGAGACCTCGCTTATATTGATTATATTGGGGTCTTTGGGTCTTGTTTGGGTGGTTCGGGTTTGTCCTTCCTTCAAAAGATTATAACGTCGAGACTTGAATTAAGCTATAAGACATAATTAAACGTCGGCTACTTTATTATAATACATAGGAAGATACAATAATATTATAAATCCGAAAGTTTGTGTGTATGCGAGTGAGTGAAATTTTTTTGAGATGAGGTATCTGTAACTATAGGTAGGATTTCGATAAAATTTGGTCTGTAGGTAGCTAAGACCCTTGAAACGGATATAGGCTACTTTTTATCCCAAAAATCAGATTGGCTACATTTGTTAATTCTTTAAAGTGAGATTTCTTTTTAACTACTGGTCGGATTTAGATAAAATTTGGTAGGTTGATAGCTTAGACCCTGGAATGGGACACAGGTTATTTTTATCCCGAAAATCATTGCAGTTCCTGTGGGGTAGGATTCTTTTTTTTAGTCAATAATAACTATCTACGGGCCATTTGCCTAAATTTCCTAAAACGAAACTGAAATCATTAATTATTTTAAATATGGTTTCTCTGTAACTGCTGGTCTGATTTTGATAAAATTCGATGAGTAGATTCAATAGGTTCAATAGGAACTAGTTCTTTCTGTGTTGATCGCAAAAGTGAGCAGTTTCTGTGGGATAGGGTTCACTTGTTAAGTTGTTTAAAATGAAGTATATCTGTAACTATTGGTCAAATTTCGATAAGATTTTGTTGATTGATAGCTGTGCTTGTGGAATAGGACATGGGCTACTTTTAATTACAAAAATCAGAGCAGTTCCTGAAATAGAGAATAATTTTGCCAGCTAGTAATATAATATTTATCTACTATATACAAAACTACACTAAATCTACTATAATAAAATACTCACATTAAAATTAAGAGGTTTCAATCAATCAATCAATAAGCCCTCTATACTGAACTTACGTCGGTTTTGAAGTGTTTGTTTTCCTCATTTAGAGGATATCTCTAAGTTCAGTGTGCGTTTTGGCAAAGACCTTTTTTTTTTGTGGGGGGGAAAATGCCTACCACTTCCCTTCCCTCCCAGGGTGAAGGAAGGGGGTGTGTGGGGCTCGAACCCACTAAAAACCCCCCCCGTGAGCAGTCCCTCGCCGAGGTGGGGCAAGATAGGGTCGCGCTAGCAGTCACTATCTTGCCCCGGCGGTAGGCCCGGATGCAAACCGGGCTACTGCGCCCATGGAAGGGTGACCTTGCTCACCAAGGCCACCCCCCAGACGTGTGGAGCCGTGCAAGCCGATGGAGAGGTTCCCTGACTCTCCACCAGTGACCCCACTACAGAGGAGGAGAGAGGAGGCGTGCGAACCGCCTCCTCCTCCCCGTTTTTTTTTTAGCAAAGACCTCCTCTAACATGTTCCATTGTGTTCTATCTCTGGCAGCCCTAAGAGAGCAAAATTAAGAGTTTAAATAGTTACAAATAATGTAATAATATCCAGATTTGAAAATGTACTGCCACCTCGAGAAGAACCTTGAAAGAAACTCGGTAAAGATACTTAATATAATTTCTTCGAAAATTGTCACCACGATCAGTCAAGTTTATCACAATCAAAAATTGTTATTATTAATGAACTAAATTTTGAACTGCCCGTTGGCTAAGTTGGGTGAGGGTTCGCCTTCAAAGCAGGGGTATCGGGTTCGATTACCGGCGGGAACACAAGTTTTCTCCCCAAGGAAAATTTGTGTTTCTGGTTCTGATTGTGTGTGTGATGTGAATGTTTCCGGCACCCACGACACAAATCATTGAACTTAGTGTGGGGCTGTGAGTGTGAAAGCGTTTATTTTTTATGTTTTACGTTTATGTTTTATGAGGAATAATTTTAAACTAAATTTAATAACAGTTGTACAGTTTTAATTAGGAGTACCTAATTAAAACCGTACAGCTGTTCTGACATGTTAGAGTGACAAAGAAACATCCAAACATTCCCATTTAATAAAACAGGACAGTACTAGGCTTCATTTGATGTTATATTATCAAATATTATAATTGTAAAATGAGTATCATAATTGGGACAATTTGTTCTTTCTTTCGATATATTCTAATAACTTACCTCTTTTCTCTACTATATGTGTCCCGTTTTTCACCTCGACATTACGCCTTAAGCGGCGTTACTTTGCGTTATTCCTATCCATCAAAAGGTTGTCTGGAAGAGATCGCTTTCAGCGATAAGACCTATTGGCCTATTGTTACACTTTTATAAAAACGTACTGTTATAAATTTTATGTTCAATAAAGAGTATATATATATCTATCTATCTAAGCGGCGCATTGCAGTTCTAAAGTGAATTAACTAGGTATATATATTCAGCAAACGAACGAGGTACTTAAGTGGGTGATAGGTACATATAGCTGTAATATGATAACATCATGGAATGTCGGCAGTTAGGCAACGGTCGCGTACCAACGGCCATTTGAACCGGCCCCGATTTCCAAGTCAAATGAGCCGCCGGCGCTCGATGAATGGATGATGACACACGGAAAGTGCTTCCGTAAAATGAAAGCACCTCATCAAACATCCGCATGCGGAAAAGGATAGCTTCTAATGTAAATTTTGTGTTCAGAAAACATGTTAGAGATATCTACTAGCTATGCTGTGCCATGCTATGCTGTGCCGTGTGCCACGTAAAGAAAATAAGCATTTTAACTACATCCTTTATGTTTATGGTTGCCTAGTACTTTACCAAAACCGAGTGACGTAATCCTGTCCATGAGATTTATCTTTTTCATATTTCGATATCTAAATCATTCTTTTACACATAAAAAATCAAACATACCGATTTTCTTCCAAAAGCATATTTCGGTGAAAATGCAGTACAACATATCTAAATATGGTAATTTAACATTATTATGCCATAAAGCAAATAAGTTAATTTAAATAAGAACATTTGTATCTCTCATGAGATTTTTTTTATTTATATATTTTATGATTTATTAATCAAGTAATTAGTTAATGTTCGCTCAAGCATTTGATCACTTGAATTTGTCGCCAAGCACAAACGAAGTTTCGGCAGCTGCCTGTTTTTAAAACCGAGTTAATGTGCCCGGGAGATATACATCTATGAGTACATAACTAGAAGTAACAATCTACATAAATAATTATTCATTTCTTTGAGCCTATTCATTTTTTCCGTGAACACCACCCTATAAATATCTGTTTTCTACTAAGCCACGACATATTTTTCGTGATTCTACGCATTACAGTAACCGGCGCGTGTGTTGAATGGATTACTAACATGAAGAAAGATCATATTTTGGAGAAATAAAGAATCGCGTAAAATCATCGAGCAACAGAGTAATAAAGGAAATAAGGACCTTGCTCTTAGATCTCAAGTTATGTTTCTTATATTACTCAATATTTTTTTTCATAATTATGAATATATGATACTTATGTACCTATATAAGAACTTCAAATGACGCGATGTCAAGATGTCTAATAACACTTGTTCGGTATGGTAGCAAGGTTGCAGTGGGAAATGAAATTGTTAATTGTTTATAATAACTATCACTGTTTATTGTTCATGTTAAATGTTCTTAAGGCGCGACCCTATTTTGCCCCACCTCGGCGAGGGACTGCTCACGGGGGATTTCTAGTAGGTTCGAGGCCCACATACCCCTTTCTTTCACCCCTGGGAAGGAAGGGAAGTGCAAGGCATGTTTTTATGTTATATGTCAATGAATTTTTAATTTTAGGTTGAATGCACGCGTGTGCCGCGGTAGACAAAATTGCACTAAATCCAAAATATTCAATATTTAAGTAGTTAGGTAATGCGACACACGTCACGGTGCAAAGTGCTATGTAAGGTTATATTTCAGAGCACCAAAAAGATATTCGGTACGGTAGCGATGATCCGGCTCGAAGGACCAAAAATATAAATGTTTGTAAACAATTATAGTGAAAGTGACCATGGTAGCTTGAAAACTACGACCAAAAATATGTTCGGGTAGCGAGGTTGCAGTGGGAAATATAATTGTTAATTGTTTATAATAACTACCACTATTTATTGTTCACGTAAAATGTTCCTATGTTATATGTCATTGAAATTTTTATGTTAGGTTGAATACACCCATGTGCCGCGGTAGCCAAAAGTGCACTGTTAATAAAATAGTATTTAATTAGGTAAAAAATAATAAATTTATTTTCGTAAATTTTCCCAATATTTCATTACATTCGGCTATTCAGGGTGAAGATAAATCAAAGATCATTAATATCGGTCCACCCGTAAGTGTTGTAACAAACCCGACTTTGTTATATATATATGTTATAGATTATTCTGTGTCCATCTTAATCTGTTTTGTTCAACTCGCTTACGCTAAAATACCTTGTCTAACTAAGCAAGCATAGCGAAACTTGCTTGTTGTAATTTTATAAGGAGCTTTGAACTTTCGTAACTTTTAAACTAATAAAACATTGAAGCAGCAAAGTTAATTAAGAAGAATGTTGGAACTTTCTTAAACTAAAAGGCTGAGTCAGCTTCGTGTAGAGTCGACAAAGTACATATGCACCATCTTTGATAGCTGCTACACATTGAACGCGCCTAGCTCGAAAGGATGGCGTGCAGGGACGTGGTCGCCTCCCGTACAGCGGCACCTGCGCCCGCCGCCGATCCGTTTGAACCAAATGCGACCTTTGTCTGGAGGCCATAAGAATAGATACTACTCTATTATGGCCTCCAGACGAAGGTCGCATATGGTAGAGATAGTCTGTTGTAAAACTACACAACCGGAATGTATTAACGCGATGAGATTGTAAGCACACACAAATTGGTCATCGTTATAGTTCGTCATTCGACCGAAGACTATGTATGAATTTATAAAATGAATTTTAACCCAGTTGGCGCAGCGGGCAGGCTTCCTTCGTCGGCGCCTAAGGCCCTGGATTCGATTCCCGGCAGGACGACAAATTCCTTCTCAACGAACATTTGTGCTTCTGGTTCTAGATGTAATTGTGTGTGACGTAAATGTTTCTGGCATCCACGACACAATTCATCGAACTAAGTGTAGGGCTGTGAGTGTGAAAGCATTTAATAAGTGTGAATTAATTCCGGGAAAAGCTATAATTAATTCAATCAAATTGAGTGCGTCTTTTCAGAAATCGGTTTAAACAAGAAATTTTCCCTTTATCTACCCTAAAATACTGGAAATAGTTCACAAGTTCCACGTTATTGTTATTACTGATATATTGGAATCGAAAATGGAATTGTAACTCACGGAATCAAATAATCGAGATTGTGTTCAAGAGGTAAGGTCTGGAAATCGATCCTGCTTCCCATATCCAAAAACCAAAACGCTTCGAGACTCAAAAATCAAAATCACAATTACAAATGACAAAATCAAATTTTTAAAAATACGACCTCCGTAGCTCGATCCTAAAAACGGCTGCATATTCACAAAACATACCTGAAGTCACTCTCGATCAAGTCGCCTTTCACAACTAAAAAAACTAAACTAAAATCGGTCCACCCGTTTGGGAGATACGATGTCACAGATAGACACACAGATACAACTGTAAAACTTATAACACGCCTCTTTTTACGTCGCGGGTTAAAAAGAAACGCTATCACAAATCAAATAGACCTTAAATCTTGTGCAGAAAAGTTTCAAATTGCTTGCCTTGTTCCTCTCGCCTAGATTGCAAATTAACAAGACAAGCAATTTGAAACCCTTAAAAACCAAATTTTAGGTCTACCTATGTAAATTGTGATAGCGTTTCTTTTAGTATAAATGCGGCCTGCATTTACCATGAACTTTTTAAGCCTGCCAAATTCCGGGCAGTTCATTTATTGGATCAATGTTTGTCCTGCTAAAATTTGTAATTACCACGAACATACAATTGCTGAACTGTTTTGAGTGCTTGCTTCGGGCATCACAGAGTAATTTATCTAATCTAACACATTTTTTTGCAGAACAAATATCGATCCAATAAATGAACTGCTCGGAACTTGGCAGCTTTAAAAAGTTTATGGTAGGCCTGTAGTTATATTAAAAGAAACGCAATCACAATTAACATAGACCTTTATTTTGGTTTTTAAGGGTTTCAAATTGCTTGTCTCGTTAATTTACAATTTAGGCGAGAGCAACAAATATTAAAATAGGTCGCCCATATCTATACTATGAACGCGGTGGGCATTAAAAATCTTAGTTATAGCTATTATTATATAGAAAAGAAAGCCCATTCCAAATTCTTTAAAAACGAGACGTTTCTCACTATTACAAAAATAATACCTACCGAAATGAAACAAAAGTATTCTGCTGTTTGAAGCCCATAAAAGCCTAAAACCTTTCGTATCAAAGGAAACAGATAAAACAACAAACTTGGAGGTTACACCTCCGGCGAATAACTGATGTTATAAACCTGTAAAAAGATTGAAGCCCTTCGCATCAAAGGAAAACAGAGAGGTAAAACAATAATCTTCGAGGTTACTCTCCAGTGATTTTTTTAATAACTAGGATAACTTACAAAGTACATTTACTTTAACTGCTACTAAGAATGTCTCTATTAAGAACCAGGTGTATGTCAAAGCGAGCATCTTTTTAATTACAGTCTCTTTATACCCTATAATTACTAGAAACATTGTCCTTCAATCCCCGAAATATTTATAGGTACACTACTGCTAGCGGTTGAATGTCTGGCAATAGTTTGGTACTGCCCCAACGGACTCTACAAAAGAGTCCTACACTACATAACACTACATGCAAAATCAAATCACAAACAAAATCGAAACCCTCGGTGTGCTTGCACACGGCAGGTTTTATTATGAATTTGTTTACCGTGACTAAAATCGAGCTGCTATGGACAGGCTCTAATACTTGTTTGTTACCGAAACACCAAAAGTTGTACAGCGTTGTTAATTAATCCTTTAATATAGTTTGCTCGACAGAAAGCACCAAATTGGATCTACGTCGTCGTCAATTTTATGAAAGTCCTTTAAAATGTCTCTCTCAAAGAACAATCAATTATAACTTAAAATGTCCGCCGTTACGGACTTTAAAAGGGAAAATACGCCACTTTTGGAATCTTTCCTTATCTCGGTTGTTTAGAGTTTTACTGAGATTACAAATTGTAACTTTGTATTATATTATTTTGCAATGGAATGAAAATGGCATTTGATGAGATGATAGTCATCTCGATCGCGAAATATTCGACCACGAGGTCGGGTTAAATAATGATGGGGCAATGCAATTTTTTTTTTATTCATGTGATTTTTAATAAATATATTTTAATTTTATTTTTATTGATTTTAATAGACAAAACTTGAGAGGTGTCAAGGGACACCCGGATGGAACGAAGTTCAATTTTCGACTAGCCCCCTTTCGCAACGCGCGATAAGGAACTTTCGTTCCATAATTAAAAGAAACATGCAAAAACCACGTGGCGGTCACCCATCCAAGTACTGACCGCGCCCGACGTTGCTTAACTCCGGTGATCGGACGAGAACGTGGTATGGCTTACAACTATAGCAAAAAGTGTCGTTACAACTTTTGGTCTTAATTTTTTCGCAGCTATATTTTATTTGTGAGCAGCACTACCGAAGTTATGAAAATATAGTGAAATGAAACGTGAGAAGCGTAGCCCTCACTACGAGCCACAGAGAAAGCCTACGAGTATTAGAAATGGCTACGAGTTGAAGAAATAGGCTACGAGTCGTAAAAATAGCCTACGAGTCTTGGAAAAAGCCTACGAGTCGTCGAGTCAATCTACAAGTTGTAGACTACCTACGAGCCTAGCAACAGTCTAAGATCATACTGTGAATAAAATTAGACGTAGAGTAAAACCACCGCGGGGGTTAATTTGTAATATCATATAATGAATCCGTATTTCATAACATAAAATGTTTAAATAATTTAACATTTAGCCGTAATTGCTGGGTCTTCAGATGTCTCGGCATACCTACGTGCTTTTCTACAGCAGATTTGTATATGTATTTTATAAGACTTAAAGTTTGACGAATTTTTTAATTAATTTGGCTTCGCAATCTTGTGCATTTATCCAGTGTCAAGTAATAATATATTTCAAGTGTATTTCAAATTAAAAGTCCTAGCCATAAGTCAAGTAAAAGAGACAAGGTCCAGTCATGCCCTAGTAAAATGGTAGAAAGTGCCATTTTTTCACTTTCGCGGTGAAATTCACCAAAGTTTGATTATCAACAGACAGTCTAACTATCATAAGGCTTCGCAGTTGAATATTATTGTTGTAAGTTGGATTTTTCTCATATCTTGGTGGATGTTACAAAGCTAAATACGTGAAACAATTAATTATTTTTTCGAGGGTCATTTTACTTGCCCACATCCATTTGGTTAAGAATTGGCAAAATTAGGCGGATTTCAGTGTCAACCTAAATTCATCCTCGAATCCTGAATTAGTTGAACAAGGGAAAAGTTTAAAAAAGGCATATAATGTCCACGGTTGGATAAGGACAGCCAACACATGTATTTATATACTGTTCTGAAACATACGAAGTCCAATTAAAAGTTTATCTCCAAAGTTTCACCTAATTTGGACAGTTTGAACCTCAGTGGGCATCATTACGGCACTTCATTAAATTTTAAGGGCAAAAATCCAATTAACAAAAGGTACAATTATCAAAATGTCCGCGTTACCTTTGAAATGTTTTTCATTGAGTTAAAACACGTGCAGTACCTGTTTATTTTCCAAGGATCTCGTAACAGTGGGACTAATCCGGGCTCTTTAGATAAAAATGTAGATATTATTTCTTCAGTATTCTATAATATTTTTGTTTTCGAGAATTGTTTGAGGAAAATGTTTTCGTTTGCAAAGTTACAAGAAAAACATTTCTCTGAAAATAGCTACGGCCGAAGTTCCGACTAGAAATCGATGGAATTTAAAGAACATTTGAAGTGGCAGACGGCGAAAAGACGGCTGTCTTCTAAGTAGAAACCAACAAAACGATCTAGAAAAACATAGTATTAAAATAAATATCTTCTTTTATTCTGAATAACAATTAAATCATACTAAAACTATAGATAAAATATTTTAATCGTTATTTCAAGAAGATAATGCCGTTTACTTGATATAAATGACATGTGTTATAATATGCCAAAAATATAATCAACTTCAACTTCTTCTTTAAATGGCGACTATAGGGCTGTCGCAAAAAATATAATCATGAATAGAGATATAAATTACTTCTGGTATTTCGCCGGCTGCTCCTCAAGTACGTTCTCTTTGTACGCTCGGCTCGTGGTTTGTGGCCACTTAGCCTCTTCGCTACGCTCGTCGTCGCACCAATAATATATGGCGTTTACCTAGTTTTAATAGTTATTAAAATAATATTCGTATTTAATTTAAATCAATATCTTAACATCATAATAATAATAAAGTAATAGTTATTATACATACTAAGTCAGTCTATGTCAAATCATAAAATATCAAAGAACATTATATTATTCTATCTGTATATCAAATCAGTTGTATATAAAATCAATTGATCAATACATTTAATGTTGGTATAGTTTTAAAATTATACATTAAATAATATTCAATAAAATTCAGTGAGAGATCATCATCATGTCAGCCGCAAGAAGTCCTCTGCAGGATATAGGCATCCCCCAAAATTTTCTGAAAAAAATATTAAAATAAAAATATAATTACAAACTGTATTTCAAACAAATGAGATAAATAACTAACAACAACTAACTATGTTTATGTGTGAAAACCGGGTCTTTTCGCGCTTTTATTTTCAAAATATGGTGCAACCCTGCCGAAACGTCGAGGTTAGTCAAAATAATGCTATTTTGAAAATAAAAGCGCGAAAAGACCCGGTTTTCACACATAAACATGATTGAAGTTCGCGAAAGTTTAAAAAATTCTTTAACATCTAACTAATTTAATAACTTGGTTCTTTGCTGTATATAGTTTTAGTTTAGTTTTAGGAAATATAGGCAATTGGCCCGTAGATAGATAACTACAACATGATTACCTACATTAGTGAGGTTATTGTCATAACAAAAGAGATAGGTACACATATGCTGGTAATAGCACGACGTCGATTTTATTATATGACAAGCAAGCAGTTAAGCTCTAGGCCCCCAATCTAACCATAACGATTGCACGGAGACCCGGCCCCAGACAGCCAGCACATCATTCCACTTTGATTATGTTGACTCCATTTTATTTCCAGGGCACCGCTAAAAAACGTAAATAACACCTATTTTTAGATCGCCGAGATTACCTGGGGTGGCAAAGCTTGCGATACCTTTACAATTTATAGAATCTAGATATAATTCAAAAACTCTTTTATATTGACAAAAGAGAAATAAATGACAAAGAGTAATCCTGTAGGATAGGTACAATGGACTATCGGCAGACAGGTTAATGATATCTAAATCCTCTCGAAAAGTTTTTACATAACCCTACCTACTAAATATACAAAATACAACAGATAGGTTTATCTTTTATGAGGTACTACGGTACTAGCCGTGCCCCACGGCTTCGCCCGCGTTTATCAATCCAAAAACTATCCTATGTGTTCATCCTAGGTATAAGCTATGTACATTCCAAATTTAATTCAAATCTATTAACCTTTTAAGCCGTTACAGCGTGAAAAGAATACAAACATACACTCGCGTGCAAGTAAATCGACTCAAGCCTCAAGTGCGCATAAAAAGTGATATAACTTAAAAATGCCTTATTATACCTCTATATAATGTTTTACATAATTAAAGCCTAGTAATTGAGCTTTAAAATGGTGTAAGTTGCATGAAAATCGATTCAGTAGTTTAGTAAAAAAGGTTAATGCCAATGATAATGTAAAAAATGTTGAAAATTCATACAATTTCACAGTATGGGGTTATTGTGTTTAAATGAAACAAAATGTGCGTAAGATAAAAAATTTATTCGTGTCAATATTTGGTATTTCCTCCTCTAGCTCTGATCACTGCTCTCATGCGATTCTTCATCGACCTTATCAACTTTTTAATGGATGATTGTGGTATTCGACCCCACTCTTCTACCAACGCAGTCTTGAGCTCATTGATGTTTGTCGGAGCTGGATTCCTCGCTCTAACTTTCCTTTTGAGCTCGTCCCATATGTGCTCAATTGGATTTAAATCGGGGCTGAGCGCTGGCCAATGCATAGTGTGAATTCCAACTTCGTTCAGGAAATCACGTGTGGCCCGAGCAGTGTGACATCGGGCATTGTCATGCATCAAGATGAAATTTTCCCCAATAAAGCCTTGATAAGGGACAACTTGATCCAGTAGAACATTTTCAATGTAACGATCACTGGTCAGACCTCCTCCCCGGCCTCCCCCAGGAACGAAAACAAGGTCCGTTTTGCCTTCTAAGGAAATTCCGGCCCACATCATGCAAGATCCGCTACCATATGCAACGGTTTCCACAAAGCAGCACTGTGAAAACCGTTCTCCGGGACGACGGTATACCCGACCTCTCCTATCGCTGCCATGGAGACACATCCTCGTCTCATCTGTGAACAGGACTGACTGCCATTGCTCTATGCTCCAATCCAAATGCTCTCGAGCAAAGTGAAGGCGTGCTTGACGATGAGCTGTGGTCAACTTCGGGCCTGTAGCGGGTCTTTTCGGAGTAAGGTTAGCTTCTTTCAACCTTCTTCTAACTGTCCACTGACTGACAGTCACCCCGCGAACTTGACGTAGCTCCTGCTGCACATCTACGCCGGTTAGGTGTCGATTTCGGAGAGAGGTCGAGACCAAAAACCGGTCGTCACGCTCCGAGGTGCACCGGCGTTGGCTGGTATTAGGCCTCCGAGTGAAGGCACCAGTCTCTTGAAACCTTTTGTATACTCTCGAGACAGCGGACTGACTCATATTCAAACGACGAGCGACTTCTCGCTGGTTCAACCCTTCTTGCAATAGGGCAACGACTTGAGCGGCTTCTTCAGGTGTTGTATCCATAATTTTCTTCAAATGACGGCTTTAATTTGCAGAGATGTTTTTATATAGATTTTAGATAGATATGCAGAGGGTTTTTATAGGGGGTTGTGTCGCGCAAGTTGTGTATAGAGCGCAGAGCAGTTTACGGGAGGTTGCGTTCAGTTGCATTCTAAGTACAAGTGTTTATTTAAATTACTGATATTATGCTACCATTTGAAAGCCTAATTACTAGGCTTTAATTATGTAAAACATTATATAGAGGTATAATAAGGCATTTTTAAGTTATATCACTTTTTATGCGCACTTGAGACTTGAGTCGATTTACTTGCACGCGAGTGTATTTACACATAAACTTACGTATTTTTAATATAAGTGTGATAGGTTCCTTATATGCGATGAACATATTACACATACTAATGTACTGATCAAATAAGTATTAATTTTGCAAGATCTGGCTTAGAGGTTAGTAAATTCAAAACAAAACCTACATTCGTGGAATAAACTTTATAGTCACGCTATTTATTCAAGAACAGAAATGAGATTGTGTATATTTGTGGTGAAAGTAGGAAATCCGGTAAAAGCTGGCAAACCATAGACGAACGCCCAACGTCCGGAAACTTGACGTTGGAAACAGCAAACTAAACGGAAAACTATTGTCCAACATGTTGTCTGTAGTCCCTATTTAGGTCTCCAATGTATTACGATGGAACTACATAAAATTACATACCTAAAACGCATTAGGCACCTAGATTCTTAGATGTAAATCAATTAGATATAAACACTTCTTTTGCAGAAAGGCAACGCCGCCAGCAAGATGGGATCACTACAAACTGGTAATTGATGGTTATATTATCTGTGGTTTGAGCATACGAGTTATCAATAGACTCGGTGCCGTGTAGGTAACTTAGATCTTTGCTATGTATAGTTTGGCCTGAAAATAGAAAGTCTTAATCGAGATTAAAATAAGAAAAAAACATATTAAATGCATCTACTTATTTATGGATTTCTAAAATAAATAAAAAAAGGATTTATATAATAAAATACAAAACTTAAAAAACCAAAACCCGAAAACCAATACGTACTTTATAACTACATGTGTTATACATATATTTTTGAAAAATAAATGTGTGATAAAGAAAAAACGTTGAAACCATTGAATTGAGGCGAATATAACTTTACTACTACTATATGTTTCAATCATTTTAATAGTTTGGATGCTGTGAAGGAACAAACTAACATGGTTTATGGTTTAAAGATATTTATTCTCATATAAGATATACATCACTTCCATGAGAACATTAATTAAAAGAAATTATAATAAGTTCGTCGTCACTATCTAGCAAAAAACATACATAGATACGTGTATGTATTAATATTAATAATACATACATTCGGGTAATGATGCTATTTTTATCGTACATATACCACACTAACATTATAAATCAAAAATGGTCTAGCGTGCTTCGACATCATCATGCGTATCTAATATAGTTGTATTATCTGTTGTTTCCTATCTGCATAGTGTAACGCAGTCTCGACACGCACTTTTTTTTTTTTTTTTTATTTGTGACACGCTAGTGTTTGACCTCTATCTCACCTGATGGTAAGTGACGATGTGATCGAAGCTGGTAAACACACTAGACCTGGAATACGCAGGCTCTCAAGGATAACTGCCGAAACACCGTATTTGGCTTGGCGGCAGACTTTCAACTTGATGGTGGTAAGCTACTTTGGTAGCAAGCCAGGCGAGCAACTCACAAAATGCTCTACCACCTCTCAAATGTCACCTGATTAGCACCACCCGGGGACCACGTGTAGGGAGTCAGACTTAAGGGGTATCCTCCTACGGACGTGGGTGACTCAGCCCCCAAAAACCCACACAAGCTCTCGTGTGTCTGAAGTGGGACGCTCGCGACAGTATGTACTTTGTATGTATGTTTGTGTGTTGGTATATTAATTTTCAACCGACTTAAAATAGGAGGTTCTCAGTTCGACTCTATGTTAGTTTTTGTATATATGTTACGCGATATCTCCGCCAATTATAAATCGATTTTGATTTTTCTTTTTTGTTTGATAGAGTACACTTCAGAGGTGGTCCCATATATATTTTAAGCCAAAACCGAAATATAAGTGATGAAGTCGGTTTTTTTTTACTTTGCTTGTGTTTCAATTATAATTTAAACGAATTTACACTCACGGCTATATCTTAAATTTCATCATCGTGAACATGTGCAAAGCCGCACAGTAGTTTTTGCTATTGTTTACCACACTTGTTGGTAAGATTATGAGGTCATGGATTGTAAATACGTAAGGCCTAGAATGACTGGCTGTCTCGAAAGAGACCAGCTTGAGACACTTGAGACTATTGAACGCAGAGCTAAGAGACTAATAAACTGCAAAGAACTGACTAATGCGAAGCTTCATAGCCTTGAACATCGTCGCAGGGTCGCAAGGTTATCGGTCTTTTATAGGATACGTTTCGGAGAGTGTGCCACGGAATTGCATGATAATTCCCCCATCCCCTTTTACCATCGGACAACCAGACAATCAGCCACGCGACATCGGTTTATGGTTGATATTCCAAGGGTGAGTACGAAGCGTTTTGCTTCCACATTTATTATACGTACTGCTAAGGAATGGAACTCTTTGCCTGAGTCTGTGTTACAATCTGGGAGTCTTTAAATCTAGAGTGAACAGTTATGTTCTAGGCAACCATGCTCCATCTTCGACTATATCATCACTTTCCATCAGGTGAGATAGTGGTCAAATGCTTGCCTATCGTGAATAAAAAATATATTAAAAAAAGTACAATTGCCCGATCGCCATTAGAGCTTTGTTATATATTTTTCTGTAATAACACCTTGTATTTCATCGCGAAGACAGCTTCACGTAGAATAAGAGCGTAGGATTTATAGAATTACTCATTTATTTTCATTTCATGCATTCATATAAACGAAACATGTGTCATATAATACTATTTTATTCTATGGTCTTAGAACCGAAATAAGAGACACCTACGGTTACTTTAGCTGCAAAATCCTTGAGGTGTGACTCCACACCTCGGGTAGAGTATATCATAAAAATGTTCTATAAATCGAACCTACTTATAAACTTCTTTTAATATCCAGCCTTTTACTACACGGTAGCATTTCGTAGATCACCCACTGATTTACATAGAAGACATTTTTGCCTTCAGCAGATATTAAAAGTATTGAAATGGTTCCGCAGACGATCAATATTTTACATTGAACAGGCGAATTTGTGGCAAACCGCGATCCAACTGAATCCCTGGGCTATTTGTCGAATTGAAAAGATAATAATTTAGATAGACTAAGCATTCAACAATTCAATTCTGGACAGGTTGAAAACAACCCCTTTGAAAATAAAACGAACGAACGCAGGGGAATTTAAATTGAATAAAATATTAAATTGATATTACTTTCTATCAATGCCACGCGGATTCGCCCACATTTCTTTAGTTAAAATTTGCCTATGTGGTAAACTGGTAATGCTAATTAAGTTATGCACATTGCAAATTTCATCTGAATCCGTGAAGCCATTACGGCGTACAGGGAAAACAAATATATTAATGTATTTACCCACATACACACAAACTTGCTTTGCTGCCGCGGCATGCTCGCTTTACTTCCTCTGCTCGATTAATGTCGACATTGATAATTCTCTAATTTCCAGATTTTATGCACATAATTATTATACTAGGCTAGGGGCCAGAATGCTGAATTTTGTAAATACCGTGACGCTCTCTAAACTCTATCTAAATCGGTCAATGGAGTGCCGGAAATATTCACACACATAATCACACCCACAGCATAAACACAAATTTATCTTGTCGAGAAATCTTGCGTTCCCACCGGAAATCGAACCCGATACCTGTTGCTTCAAAAGCAGACCAGCAAGCAGCTACGCCATCGGGCACTTCATTATTGCCATGCATCTATATGCCTATAAGTATAATTATAGTTTTAGACAACATAGGCATGAAGATTGAAGATTGAGGCATACAGATTGAAATTCACATAACATTGATCGTCTGCAGAACGCTTAACTTTTATGACTAGCGTACCGTAGCTATAATTTATTTCAATAACAGCCCGGTAATAAAGCTACACAATTCGCTCGTAAGCTCTTTAGCGGTTTGTTCCACAATTTTATATCCGGGTGTTATTATCACGGTTACGACCTGTAAGGAAGCTGATAAATGACGTACGTAAGCAGGTTATCCATACATTAATGAGCCCCGCGGCTGTGCCCGTGGTGATCGAGATAAAAAGCCTAGTCCTATTCCAAGTTCCAGACTTACCTAAGTAACATACTTCTTTCCTATTCTCCCCTATGCCCTAAAAAACCTAAGTTCCAGAAATATCTACGTAGCATACTTTTTTGAAATCGATCCAGTTACAGACATACCTCGTTTTAAAACTTCTCACACACAAACTTATCAATTTCAAAACATCTTTAATTAAACATAAATAATAATAATACATGTACATTTCTAGTGTAAGTAATATCCTAGCAGCGACAAATGACACATTTGTTTGTTTTTCAAGCTGAGGCGCTTTTACAAATCTTTTCTCTTATGGTTAGTTAAATATTATTATATCATTATAAATGAACGTGAATAATAATAAGAATATGCGACATATTTCTTTTAATAATTTTGTAAGTTTTAGTGCTAACTATACAATCAAAAGGTAAACATAACGCCACTAGGCAGTAGTAGTTAAATTAACTACTTCAATAAAATTATTTGGTACAAAAACTTATCGGTATTTAATTAGACGACCTGGTGACTGCACCGTGGGTTCTAGGTTCTATTCCCGGCAGGACACAGCAGGAGATTGTGCTTCTTTTGGTTCATGGGTGTGATTGTGCGTCTTTGAAATTAGTGTGGGGCTGCGTGTTAATGCGTTTGATTTTATTATATTATTATATTTCAAATCAAAATCAATCAAATCAGTTTATTGACATAATAAAAATTACACTTAGATTACGTGAATCCATAGGCATATAATAATTCGAAGTCATAAAATCAATGTTTTATATTGAATAACCTATGTTATAGTGTTTGTTTGTATGACAAGGTTCATGGGTATATAATCTTTGTATGATTAAACTAATACGGATAAAAATGAGTTTGCTATCTTTTATCTCAAATAAACACAGGGAAGTCATGGGCATAAGCTAGCAGGTTTGATCATATTTTATTCCTAAGTATTAACAGAAAGCTTTTGCACGAAAGATTAAACAGCCTTCTTCGGACCTCCCACAGAGTAGGTATTTATAGTTAAGGAGATATAAGCCCGTTATACAATGTGTGTGTTCAATGTCTGTTTACTGAAATAGACTGCTTATTTATATTTTTGTGGCGAATTAAAAAACAAAGGTGTCCATTGAATTTTATATGAAAATAGCCTATAATTTGAAATAGAAACAAAATTCCAAAAGCAGATCTAGTCAATTTTTTTTTTTTTTTATTATTTTTGACAGGCTAGTGTTTGACCACTATCTCACCTGATGGTAAGTGACGATGTGATCGAAGCTGGTAAACACACTAGACCTGGAATTTATTATATATTATTTTATTTATTTATTATTTATTTTATCACTTTTCTACGGCATGACTTAAACATGACTGGAACACGACTTTTTAATTGACTTTGACTGTAACTATACAAATTAAATGATGATGAAATTTATAAACTTAAAATATTTATAGCTAGCCGTGCCCTAAGGCTACGCTCGCGTTTATCAAGTTAAAAAGTAGTCTGTGTTAATCTTAGGTATAATTATACTTACCTACTCTTACTCTCAATGTATAATTATACCTACCTATAATTATACCACGTAAAGCCAGATAATAAACATATTTATACACAAACCTTTGGACTTATAAGTGTTATTACGTTTTATGTAATTACATTCACACTGGCTAAATGTTCAAAGTCTGCGAAACTAAATCTTTAAAAAAATACATAATAATATTGATAGCGCTTAATAGATACATTACCTACAATGCTAAAGAGCCAAAAAAACTGCAAATTTAAAATTTTCCACTAAACGATGAACTTTAAGTCATTTGCGTTACAATTCTTAAACTTCGATGCCTTTTTAACACATGGAATAATATATATTTAATGATAATTCCGCTGGAAACCTTTATCACCATGTGCCAATACCTACCCTTCCAACCCTTTTGTAAACTTAGAATTAGATTTTTGTCCATAACCGATATTTGTCTATGCACGGCGTCCCGTGACGTCAGCGACCGTGACCTGGCTTGAAGAGGTCTTTATTCACCCCTACTTGAAACCCATAGGCAGTTTATTTATTTCCTTTCTCTTCTTACCATAAAAATCAAAAGAATATAGTTTAAAGGAAAACAAATTTGCACGGGTCAAATATGACATACAGTTACCGTAAAAGATATACCTACCTTCCTATCTACTTACTTCGTAAATAAAGTCGTCATCGCGCACGACGAGATAGTGGGCGTAGCGCCACGCCTGGCGGTGCTCATGGCGAGACCTCTCCGAGAACATGGAGACTAACAGGAAGGACGCGCCGATCACCATGTCTAATCAATAGTGGTGGAGTCTCAGGAGGTCGCAGAGTTAGCTAAAAAGCTCGCGCCCGAATGCAACTGATGTTAGGATCAAAACAAATCAAAACGACCTTGCTGCAAATGTGTGAGCGGAACCCCACTATCAGCGGTCAGGTCAGATGTTGACGACAATCAAGGCACCCTTCCTGGAGCACCATGTTCTGAGAACAAAATAGCGATGCACATGCTGGTTGGAAACGCACAGAGCACAAAAGACGGTTACATTCACATCCCTTTTTTTTAAGGTTTAAGATATTAGAAGATACGAGAAAGCTGTAATAGATGAAAAGTTTTTACGTACTATCTGGTTTTATATATATATATATATATATATATATATATAATTTGTTTAGAACTGTAGTACACCACAGTCCCAAAATTATTTTGCTATCTCCTCTCCATCCAAAGGTTGTCTGGAACTTTATTTTTTAATTGGTGTACAATAAAGAGTTCATCTATCTATCTATCTACTTATTTTATTTAAGTTAATACAAACATTTTTATAAGCACATACTTGTTCTTTTATAGGTACATCATTACTTAAGGTATAAAATAGAAACTGGAGACATTGACTCAAGCAAGTTCCGACGCCCGCCTCTTGTGAACTCGAACACGACTCGCGCAGATTCAAGTTGAACGAATCGAGTTACGCAAAGTGCGGTTTGAACGCTGGAACAAAGAGCCTCAACATTTAGGTCAAGGGTACAGATGGTACGATGTAGGGAGAGTTGCAATTGTAACGCCCCGTAACCGCCGCAACACGCAACATTTATCTGCTGGCTATTAAATTCAAATCTTTATTGTTCTATCTATAAGTGTAGGTAGATGGTAGAAATGACAGTACGTTAGAGACCCTGTTTGGCACAAAAATTTAAAGACAATTAAATTAATTAATAATTAACAATCATAATTTTGTTTTATTATTCTTGTTGTCAAACTTATTTGTGTTTAGTGTTGTTATTACCTAGTTAGTATATTATAGTATAATTGTCAAGTATTTATTAATTCTTTATTTTTTTTCATTTAATTATGACTCCGCAATCATGTGCATTTACCCAGAGTCTATAAATTATTTCAAGTTTTACATATTTCATACCAGAAGTCCTACATATGATTTTACTATTCGTGCTCGCGGCTTCGCCTGCTTTTATCAATTTAATAAATAGCCTATGTGTTAATCCTAAGTATTAGCTATGTACCTACATTCCAAATTTCTTCCAAATCGGTTTAGCCGTTAAAGCGTGAAGAGGAAAAGAACATAGGTCCTTACACACTTGCACACAAACTTTCGGATTTATAATATTAGTAGGACATAAAAATTAAAAGTAGGTAAGCTCCCGATAACGTAGGTATGATATTTTGCAATGATGTATTAATTATCTTGAGTCGACGACTTATACTATCAATGTGTAACTTTAAATAATTTGTCAGCCATTTCTCTTTCCTCCAATTTAACCGCGAATAAAAGAGCTTCACGTGATAGTTTTTTTAGTCAAAAATTATGCCCTTTTAAATTGGCTTTAGCCTCATGCCGGATATTGGTGCTAATAAGTTACATTTATTGCCACTTAACTGCAAGGAAGGGCACATAGCGGGACTTAGCATATTTTTATTTATTTTGGCGTTACTTAGCCAACATTTTGATTACATTTCTTACTTTTTAGAATTCTACGAGTCTTTAAAATTCCAAGTATATAACGCGCGAACTAGCGAACTACTAGTTGCCAAGTTATTATTCCGCTTAACGTTTCCTTACGTGCTATTTACAGCCTGTAGCGTATCCTCAATAGGTAATCGCCTGTGGCGACAGTCGTGCTCAGACCGAAACGCAGCCTGCTTCTAAATCTTACTAATATTATGATAACAAAATAAGTCTAGACTTTTGTCTACCAGTTTCTATGCTAGCTAGATATTTTCAATTGCCGTCTGGATAACTAATAGATACTACAGCGGTGCAGTCTCAGTTTACCACCTTCAGGTGGCGATACCAGAATTTCATCTAAACACTTGTTTTTGTAACCGTTTTACTCGGCATTCGTAATAAAACCAGATAAATAAAAATATTCATCGTAATCTGTGTAATACGATAAATGATGCCTTCTTCTCAGAATAATCATAACGTCGTAAATATAAAGGAAATAAATATGAAACCTCATGCAAATAGCATCAAGTTGTATTTTTGTAACCATTTCGTTCGGTCATTTTATATCAAAACACTGTGAAAGTTATTTCACATACGCATATTTACTAGACAAATGAATCTTCAGCTTATTTTATTTTATTTGAGGCGCGTTTTCACGAAATTTGAATAAAACTATTAAAAATCAAAGATCGCCTCGCGCGACCTAGCGTAACCGCCACGATGTAATTCACGCAATATACACATTTACGTGCAAAAGTGTAAGGGGGATAATTGGCTGTGGTTAAAAAAGGTGCTCGCATTGACGTATACCTACCTGCCCCTTCACGTGGAAAATATAGTGACTAAGCGGAGTTCGCCAGCCTATCCTTGAGGATGACAAGAGCAAATTGGCTTTTTACGATACACTTCGGCATATTTTTAGCAAAATGTATCCAGTTTATAGCATCCACAAGTATATAAACATTTCATAATAGAAGTCCTAGTCACAAGTCACAGAGACAAGGAAAAGAGTCAAGGTCCAGTCATAGTCAAGTAATCCTCTAATAAAATGGTATTAACTTTACTAGAAATTCTATTGGAGTTATGGAGCAAAAGCGAAAATCACATTTTTCTTCTTTGTGTGATGCCTACACTTACGTTCAATTAATCCATTGTAACACATTAAAATACAAGCTTTGGAAAATAATACAGAACAAAAACATATGGGTAGTATTATTTTTTCAGGAAATAGACTTGTCTCAATATATATTTTTATATCTCCGAATAAATCACAGTACAAATTATAAGAATGTCTTTGTGGAAAATGGAAATATTTGTGATGCGTGTAGAACATTGATGTGTCCAAATGTAACCTATAAACCGTCTATCAACCATTGTAATTTATTTACCGAAAACGTTTTCAATTCCCATCGACAAATAGAGTCCAATTTAGTGCGGTTTAAGTGAGGTCAGGCGAAAGATAAACTACGAAAAACAAACAAACGTTCGATATCAAATTGAATTCCTCGTTTCAATAAATATGGATAAAACCGATGAAACCTACAATTCGCCGTTAGAATGCGATAATTGGTTCACAACCTTATTATGATGTAAACCAATTAATACACAGCGTTATGAATAAGTTTTTATTCAAATATTCAAAAATAATTCATCAAAATTTCATATGATAACAAATATTTGAGAATACAGTAAGTTTCAGTAAATTTTTAAACGAGGATATGTTGACGTTTTTTCTGTGACGTCCACTACCCAATCATGGCTGCCGTAAAGTTAACCAATCATTGACATTAAAAAATCTGTAAACTGACATCACGAATCGGTCTTGCCAATAGCGTACGTTTTGCTATTTTAAATGACGCATGCTATTTTATGACTTTTTATTCATTAGTTCTACTTTAAAATCATATGAATAAGAAAATAATGTAATAAGCGTAATTCTATAGATAATACTTGACCTATATTTAAATCTCATGCTTATTTTTACTGAACGAAGAATACTTTTATTTATGTGTTAAGGTCGAAAGTAAGTCCAACAATCACCATCAAAACCACGGAGGACCTGAAGTAACTCTAGTAGAACAAAGTGTAGAGACAGTACTTTATTTAGCAGTTTTAGCTTTAAGTCATAAATTACTGTATGTAAGTCATAAATGATTGTATTTAGGACACTGTATTTAGGATATATTTGATGAGGTGCCGCAATTTGGTATGTCATTAATAAAAAACACTGAAGTTATTTGCAAGTCAGCAATTACAAACGGCACTCTGAGCGCCATCTGGTTCATACAGTCAGCAATAACAAACGGAACTCAGAGCGCCATCTGGCTCATGAAGTCAGAAATACCACAACAAACTATCAACACTAGCGCAGTGCCTTAAAAAAAAAACTAATGCGCAACAACAATGTGCAAAAAGGAATTCTTTTTTTTGTCCTATAGTACGAGTGATGTTCGTATGCAAAAACTTGAGATCGTTTTGTTTTCTTTTAAAATATTACACAAATTCCAGTCTTCCATCACACCTCTCACTAAGCCCCGTCCCAGCCCAACGGTTATTACCAGGGAGTTAGAAGCTCGAAATATATGAAGTAGATATTTATAAATAAAATTAACAAAAACAAGTGAATCACATCATAGAAACAAATGAAAATTTTAATTTTCAAACAAAGAATGTAACATTGTGAAAAATCAATAACTATTGTAGTACCAAAAAACGCGTACTTAGGTACTTATTAGTTTTATGGTTTACTAGCCGTGCTCCGCGGCTTCGCCCGCTATTATCAAGTTAAAAATTAGTCTATGTGTTAATCCAAGGTATAAGCTATGTACATTCCAAATTTCATCCAAATCCGTTCAGCCGTTAAAGCGTAAAGAGGGAACAAACATACTTACACACTTACACACAAACTTTCGGATTTATAATATTAGTAGGATAACGGCACAACTGACAATCGGAAATAACAAATGGGACAAGCAAGACACTCGCTTGATAGAGGCTATTATCTATTAAATAACATGTATCTAACATGTATCTACAGACTGGCATAGAAATATATCTACATTAATAACAAGGATGCATGGAGACAAACGGCACAAGCGACTACATAATATAAATAACATTCCTGTATTATTAGGAATGTTTAAAAAAAAATGGAATAATGCGCTGCCAAGTTTCTTGGCAGGTACTTCTCGAGATTATTGCAATTACTTCCGTGGCTGTAATTTAATATGTGCCCCTTTGGGACCCATATGAACAAAGTATTTTAAATTTGGATCAGAATTTGTCAGTATACATGTAGGTATCATAATTTTAGTTTCGACGTTTTTCATCAAAAGTCGCTAGTGGCGCCTCTGGCGGTTAAACACTAGAGAACATACACCAGACCCCCTATAATACCATCTAGGTATTACCTACTAGCTGCGCCCCGCGGTTTCACCCGCGTAAGTTCCGGACCCGCGGGAATTCAGGGATAAAAAGAAGCCTATGTTCTTTCCCAAGCTCTAGTCTATATCTGTACCAAATTTCATCAAAATCGGTTCAGTGGTTTATGCGTGAAAGCGTAACAGACAGACAGACAGAGTTACTTTTGCATTTATAATATTAGTTGGGATCACTGTTGCAAAAGGTTTCGATACTAAATTGTCAAAAATCCTAAGAAATAAGGTTCATTTTTGCTAAATTCAAATAGAAACCGCGTGCAACAAAGAAACGTAATAGGGCTGCAGAAGATAGAGTAGGATCTTAGAGTAAGTATTACTAATTACTCTAAGGAGTAGGATATTATCTCTTATTCATATCCATTCCATTTTCCCACTAAGCGGAGTCAGCACAACAGTAATACACACGGTAATGTACAGTAATAACAGTGTACCTACTCATCCTGTCGGAAAAAGTAAAATTATCACTTGATACTATTTTTACAATTTAACGCCATAGGTTAACTACGTAAAAAGCAACAGTAGTGTTCTCTTTACGATAGTAATAAGAACCTATTTGTATCTTTTATTCATTAATTTCGTGGTTCAAAACTCATTAATTTCTTAAAAACATCTAATTACACTATACAAACCATTTTCTATCGGAGTATACATGTAACTTGACGACCTATAATACAGAATTTTTTATTAATGACAATGATTTAGGATCCAAGTAGTATATTATAAAGTAATAATTATATATAATGATGCACAATGGCCACATTACTTCAAGTTATTGTCACATTACTACTTTTGCTTGTACAAAATTACTATAGCAACCCCTCTCGTTTTTTCCATTCATTCTTCAAATTTGCAATTTTCTTCTTCTTATATTCTGATCTCTTGTATTTCTTCTCTTCAACTTTTCTCTTTTGTGCCGCTACACTGTCTTCACCATTTAATGTTTCATCCAGCTTTGATACGAGCATTTCTCTGGCTAATTTTCTGTTCTCATCTTGACATCTACTTATGTGACATTTCACTACTGTTCCTGTAATTATAGAAGGATTATGAAATAAAAGTAGGCTACATAGGATTCTTTCAGACAACATAAACCATGTTTTCATCATGATGTTTCATGTACGTCATGATTTTTACAAATTCAAATACAGAATCTTTTATTCACATGGGCCCCAAAGAGGTACTCATGAAAGTTAATGATATAAAGTGACGACCCAGTTGGCGCAGTGGACAGGTGCCCGCCCTCTGCGCCGTGGGTCCCGGGTTCGATTCCCGGCAGGGAAGGGATATTTGTGCTTCTGGTTCTGGGTGTAATGTGTGTGTGATGTGAAAGTTTCCAGCACCCACGATACAAGTCTTTGAACTTAGTGTGGGGCTGTGAGTGTGAATGCGTTTGTTTGTTAATGACTACTACCAGATTTGAAAAATTCAGACCATCACAGCCATCTCGAGAAGAAACTTTTTTTTTGATTAGGTACCCGATATCTAAAATAGACAAAAAGTTTTTTTCATATAACTGGAAGATGAGAAATGCAAGTCTATCTATCAATAAGATAAACTAACAAACGTCACATCATCATACTAACATTATAAATACGAAAGCTTTTGTGTAAGTGTGTTTGTCCCTCTTCAGTTCTTGTAACGGCTCAAAGGATTTGGATGAAATTTGGAATATACATAGATTATAGAGCATGGCTAGTTGTTTTATAAACATAAACTCTCTCACATTTACAGTAAGTTTTATGACTTGTGCCATGGGTGCTAGAAACATTTACATCACACACACAATCACACCCAGTACTAAAAGTTTGCTGAAGTGTGTTACTTCTATGTTTATTATCCATACTTTGAAGATGTGGTAACTGTAAGTTTTCAAGTCAAGAGTAAATAGGGATCTTCCAGGCTTGCCTATCGAAGATAATAATAATTAAACGCAAGCAAAGTTTAAAAAACCGACTTCACCGCTTTATCTTCAGAACCCTTCATCAGATTTAATGTATTGCACACGCATTATTGACGCTAACTCAAAAACTAGAGATCAGATCTTGTTCTAATGTCAATGGGATCACATGAAAAGCACCAACTTTCAATTAAAAAAATAATTATCAAAATCGACTAACAACGAAAGAAGTTATGAGGTAATTTTGAAGTCTGTCAAAAAGGAGAACATCGTCAATGTAGTCCACAGAATACGCATTATTGAAGGTATTTCAAAAACTACTGATCAGATCTTCAAATTTAAATGGGACCAATTGGAAAGCAACATCTTTCAAACTAAAAAAAAAAATGACGAAATCGGTTCACGTGGAAAGAAGCTATGAGGTATAACACATTAAAAAAAACTGTCGACTTTAGTACCTCCTCCTTTTTTGGGAAGTCGGTAAAAAAATGTCATGTCTCACTTGGTCATTTCAGTTCAGTGCTACTCAGAACCTTGAACTTTAGTAGCAAATTAAATACTCTGCACTCATTACCCTGACTTATAAAATTTTACATCTCTATAGGCTCTGTATTTACCCTGGAAACAGTACCATATTTGAATGATTAAGGTGTCTGTTAGACTGGAATAGTATCAGTAGTTTTAGAGGTGTAATTTTTCATTCCTTTTTTCTGTTAGGTTCTGCCTAGCTTAGCTATAAACAACAATTAAAGTATTATTATTAAAACTATCGTGAGTCATATTCATGTTGATTTAGTTCCAGTTGTACTCAAGTTATTTTTGATTTGCATTTCATGCGCCCGAGGATGAGCGTCTATATTGCTTGAACATCGGTCGAGTTCCTCGATTACATAAAAAACAACATAAGTACAACAGGTACTAAATCAACAACAAGTCCCTTTTTTTTCCTAGTTTTAAGGTTTCATTATTTTGTAATTGTGATATGTATTTTTTAAATAACAGTTGAATTAATACATACCTGTGGGTATATGTGTCAGTACAACACAATTAGCATTCTTGTTGACTGCAGAGCCTCCTGGGCCTCCTCCTCTTACAAACTGCTCACTCAGATCATTCTCATTAATTTTAGGCAAACGAGAGTAATCTATATGTTTAAATGACACTAAGATGGGTCTAAATAAAGCGGTTCGACAGATGCCAATAGTTTTCCACAACAACATAGTGGATTATACTACGGAACCTCGATGCAGTAAAGCTTGCCCTTTCTGGAATTATTTACAAAGATATAAATAATCAAATTCATATGAAGTCTTCTCACTTTTAAAGCCTTGCACTAATTTCAAAGAATTGTTGTGGATATCAAAATTCACACCTCATCATTTATCTTTTTTTTTTTTTTATTTGTAACAGGCTAGTGTTTGACCACTATCTCACCTGATGGTAAGTGACGATGTGATTGAAGCTGGTAAACACACTAGACCTGGAATATGCAGGCTAGTGATTGTTGACCAAGCGAAGGGAGGTCTCTAAGTTGACTTGGGTCATTCAGCACTTTGTCCATCCATCCATACGTCTGTCAGAGGTATCTAGGGTCTAAACCAAATAAGCGAATGACTTCAAATTCTCGTAAAATATGTAAAACTATGGCCCAAAGCCAGAAATGACATTTAAAATTATATCAATGAAAATATTAAGGGGGCTCCCATTAGACCTATTTTGTCCCGGGGTCTATCTCAAAAACGGTTTTACACTGAAGGCTGAAACTTACGTATAAAATCCGTTATATTCTGTACTTTAACAACAAATACAGAAATCAAACAATTATTAAATTGAAAAACAAATATGAGCAAGTAACCTCAAAAGCTTTTCTCTATGAGGCAAAATGAAGGCGCGAGATCTCAGTTCGGTGCGAATGACTAGTTATATTTATATAGGTTAGTTGTTTACATTTGGATAGAGTTACATAACATATTGAACTTTTTAATACCTGATATACAAAGGTGATATCTTCGGACTTACTCAAAGTCTTATTGTTTTTAAATTCAGAGATAATTCTTTGCCTAAAGTATGCCGGATCAGTAAGTGTTAAATGGCGAGAGTAGTTGAGCAAGTTTTTATAAAGTCTGAGTACCCCTGGTCTCGTAACCGGCATTATTTAATTTATATATTAGATTCAGGTTACTGACAAAAATAACAATACTACCAAAACACGACGTTTTAGGTTAGGTTAATAACATGTCAGTGTCAGTCAAATTCAGTCGACCATAATCATTAATCATACAAGTTTTTTTCAGACCATTAGCAAAGTGTATTTATAAAAGTAGTCATAAGGATCAAGTGTAAAACGTGAGATCCTAGGGCCTAGTCACCCCGATAAAAATTACTTGATACCATAGAAAAGGATAAACTCTACCCGAGCTTGATACCTTCTAGCCTCATGTGCATGACGTGTGGGAGTAGAGTATATCGAGTCGCCACTCGCCACATTTCTATAATTATTGTCGGCAAGTTGTATTTCTTCTAAGGGCCAAATCTTATTTTTTACTGTTTAAATTCATCAGAACTTTTCGTTGTGGTTTGCACTACCTCCAAATTCCAAAAGTTTGTTTTACTAAAAGGCTTATAGCCTTTTAGTAAAACAAACTTTTTGTACCAGGCCTAGATGTCCTTGTCTTAGGTTGACGGGAAGCACAGCAGGATGGATCATGAATATAAAACTATAGATACAACAAGGGAAATCCCCTTTCTCCAAGGATACGTCATCCATTCCGGCATTAGATTTCAATGTAACCATACATAAAAAAACTCCCAGATCTGTTGGCTAATTGGCTAATAATATGGACAACTAAAGTAACAGCTATACGAGAAATGGAATAATCCCAAAGACTCACCCACATGTTATAAAACTTTTTGGTTAGGTAGATAGATAACGCTTACATAAATCACTTAAAATAAAATAAAAAACTTAAGTAAATTAAGGATGTATGTAAAAAATATCGACGTGTCAAACTTTCCATGAATTTGAAGAATTGATCACACTGCATCGATTGAAAAAAAGAAAAAGGTACTTATCCGATCTTTAATAAGAAATATTTAAGAATTAAAGCCGCATTTAACTCCGTGTCATTTGTACCGGAATTTGACAAAATCGAACTAAAATGATAAAAAAGTACATGCGTTTGTCAACGCACGACCAAAAACAGAATTTTTAGAAACTTCAAACATTTATTGATTTTTTCACGCAAAAAAAAACCACTGTTTCTGATGTCGTTGTTAAGATATTTGGGGTTAACTTTTGACGTTTCAGCGGTGTTCTGTAAACTGGTGTCATGGCTGACTCAGCCGACTATAGATAGATAGATAAATTCTTTATTTGCACACCAAAATAAATAACACTTACAAAGAAATCTTAAATATAACATAGGAGCACAAAGGGCGGTCTTATCGCTCAAAGCGATTTCTTCCAGACAACCAAGACTTGTTGCCACATTCTCTCACAGAGGACAGAAATAAAATCATTTTATTGGTTCGCATTGTGCTTGAATACAATTATCAAATTGGATATTTATTTTATTAAAAATCGTAAATTATGATTCAAAATGACATAGTTTTTCATTAAAAATTATAAAATGCAAACATAAATGATTCGCCATTGACATAACAATCAACCTTAAAAAATAAATAGTTGTACTGCGAAATTAACCTTACATACATCCTTAAAATAGGAAATCGGCGGTGTTATCGCTAATAGCGCATCCATCCTATTAGCGATAACACCGCCATCATACAGACTACCTTGGTTTATGCTAGGCTTATCCTATAAAATATTTAAGCCGCAGAGGAGCGCATTGCTGTGCACGTAGCACTTTGTATAGTAGGACAACACAACATAGTACAACATTACTAATGTTGAAGTTAAGAAAAGAAAATATCTACTTAAGAATTCAAAGCAGTTTTTAAAATACATTTTGGGACAAAATAGGACCAAGTTGTGGTATATTTGATATATTTATCACTAAAATTAATAAATAATTGTTAATTTAAAACCGTGTAGGTTTTCTAAAGATGATTTCATATAGGTACTATGCATTAACAACTAGCATAATGTATAGAATAAATAAGTAATGCGCGTGCACCCGTAATGTATAGACTCCGAGCATCTAGCTTTAGAATCCCTCAGAAATTCTGAGGGATTCTTAAGCTCAGCATCAGCAGTATCAACTTATCGAGTAAATAAAAACAATAATAAAGCAATAATTATGTATAACAAACACGATTTCACACTCACAGCCCGAAGAAGCCAGCAGAACAATGTCTTCGGCTTTGAGAATTTTATTTTCCTACTTCCCAAGGGAGTTTAACACGCTTCCCACTCTTGCAACCGATGAAAGAATCGACTTTAGTGTCGTTTATATCTTGAAATCCTGAATTGAACTTATTTTAGCTTAAGGTTTGATTTAAAAAATTGCGCCTGTTTCAATGGCTCATTTTCCACGCCCTGGCTTATTTCTCTTTTTTTTAAGATAAGCGAGCAATAGACCCCTGTTGTCACCTGATTGATATTCGCTGACTAATTAGTCTTAATAACGAATGTATTAAAAGCTTAATAATTTATTTTTGTGACGCCTCTTAGTCCCCCTAAAATATTCCCTACTACGATGAGGAGTTTAGGTTTCTTTATGTAGCATAGCAACATTAATTAAATTTCAAGAGAAAAGAACTATGTTTTTCTCAAAATTCTTCAATCTATATTTTGTGTTAAAGTAGCGAGCTTTGTAAAAGTAGGTATATTATTATACTCTTTGTTTGTAAAGTAAACGTTTTTGAAGAGTAAAGTACATAATAATATTGCAAGTGCTTTGTTGGTACATTTTTTGTAGAGCAAAGAATATAGGTATATCCTATAATTGGATTGAAATGCTCGCTTCAGACTTAAGCAAAAATAGGATGTCTGCCAACTATGAAGGTAATATGAACTCAATAACAATAGATGTCGTTTGCGAAATTGAGAAAGAATTGCTGGAAAGTCCATACGACATGACTTCCCTTGTGTTTCTTCTGTACGATGTTCCTGACACAGCACTTCAGCGACTTCTTGTGCACCAACGTGTTTCCAAGGATATCTACTCCACCAATCTAAACCTACTACATGAATGGATACAACGTGTTAAAACCAAACCTACTTGGAGGCATGAATTCCTAGAAGCCCTTCTTATCTGCCAATTATATGGTATTGTCAGGAAACTGGGATTCAACATTCAACATTTAAAAAGACAGTACCAACCAGATAACATATTTTTTAACAAGTATATTAACCCGACGAAAAAAGTATTGTACAAATTGTGTGAAAACATCGAAGCAGACAATCTTAGCACCTTGAAGAGGTCTCTACTCTCTTATAAAATCAACACTGCTGAGTATGATAGTTGCGAACTGGTATTTCTGAAGCTCATGTCTGAAAAGATTATCATTTTAAATGAAATGCAATCTGGAGAGAAATCTGGTGTATACGAACTCAACTTTGACAAACTTATCAAACTTATACAAAAGTTGCCCGGGCTTGAGTCATTAGCCAATGAACTAAGGATAATACAGAACAAAGGCAGCAATGAATCTATTACTGAGCATCCAATAGCTTCAAGTTCTCCATCAGTACAAGCTACATCTGATGTATCTATGGCTGTGCCACAACTAAATGAACAACAAAAGTATGAATTTGACGATATATTTAAATTACTTAATGAATTGAATATTGATGAACACATCAAATCAGACTCTAATAAAACTATTAGAGACGTGTATCCCATAATAGACCAAAAGAAAATTGGAGTTTGTCTCGTCATAAATCAAGAAAATTTTTACTTCTGTGACCAAAGCATTGAAGACCAGAATCTTAGATCAAGTCTATCAAAGAGAAAAGGTTCTAGTTATGACATAGATGCGTTACATGAAACTTTGTCCGGATTTAACATTGAAGTGATAACTAAAGTTGATTTAAGTCATATAGAAATGATTGACTTTATTAAAAGTAGTCTAAAGGACATAGTCCGGGAGTCTACAAGCATTTTTATGCTTTGCATTATGTCGCATGGCGTACGAGATCATGTGTATGCAGCAGACAGCATGAAAGTTAAGGTTGAGGATATTCAAAACCTTTTAGATGACTCTCTGAATTTGCGCAACATACCCAAGGTAATGATAATACAAGCATGTCAAGTTGATGATGTACCACAAAAAACACTTGTTGCCGATTCGCCATGTCACAACATTATTTCCCCACGTAAACTGGATTTTCTAGTCTACTGGGCAACCTCACCAGAGTATGAGGCTTTCAGAGCAGAGGGAGCAGGCTCAATATTTATACAAGTTCTATGTAAAGCTATACAGAAAATTGGAAAGCAAGAACATTTAGACGACATTTTTACAAAAGTCAACAATGCTGTACATAATTTTTGCAAAGTTCGTAAATGCCTGCAAGTGCCTTATAAGCAGTCATCTCTCAGGAAAAAGCTATACCTACAAATTCCTCAGTAATCTTTCAGGATCACCAATATGAAAAAAATCCAGCCAAGCTCAAGTCAAAATATTGTACAACCCTAGGTGTGCTACTGACTTGTGTCAACTAGCCATGCCCCACGGCTCTTCTCAATTTGGCAGCCGTTTAAGTGTGAAGAGGGAACAAACATACTTACATACAAACTTTATAATATTAGTAGGATAGTGGGATGGTGAGACAACTCTTACTTGACTATTTTTATTACTTTTGTTTTACTTTAAAGCTTTTTCTATAGTCACTCCAAGTTAGAAACTCATATATATTACTGTTATTAAAGAGAATGTAAATACTAAATCATTATGTGCGTAAATATGGCTAAAAACAAGTAACAAAATGTAGTTACCCATCATGCATAATATAATAATATAAGTTTTTTTTACCATTAAATTTTTTGGAATGCTTTAGTTAAGCTCCATATTTAATTTAATCGAGAAACTCGACCGATGTGCGAGCGATGCTGCAGAGGATGAGCGTCTGTATTGCTAAAATGTATTGTAAATATAACATGAGTACAACCGGAACTATATCAACATGAATATGACTCATGATAGTTTTAATGATGATAAAAATATGGTCCAAAAGCTTGAGTTTAATATAAAGTTATTATATTAATTAATATAAAGTTTATTTATAGAATTCAAAAAACTTCAAATCAGTTTCATCAATAATCTATGTACCTTTTATGTAACTAGCCTCACCCAAATGAGTACCATTTTCCTCTCTTTTGGATACTTTCCATTTGATTGAAATCTTAAATTGTTTGTATATAATAGTTAGGCGCTGTTTTTATAGGTTTTTACCTTTCAGCCTTAATCTTGTAAGAAAAGAACATAGGTACTGAAAAGAAAACAAATAAGATTGTAGATATACTGACTATATAGATACATTGTAGCTACTTCACAATGTAATATCGCACACATCTTTGTAAAGTAAGTGTTAATTCTACTATTTACATTGGACTATATATTATATTGATAATGATTTTAAGGGACAATAAATGATACTATTTTAATATTCATGAAATGTTTTCTATATTTATTTTCACATCAGTTTTGGTGAAGTCCATTACTGCAGCTTCAAGGTTTTTTCTTTCTTCATCTGTCTTTAGTTGTGACCACATTCTGTCCAAATAAGCCCTTTGATGTTTTTGAATAAAATTAAAGCTATGTTTCAAAGTAGCACCTACATGCAATGTATTGAGCCGGACGTCTAAATTGCCTATTTTAGTTATAAATGGTAGAGTGCTTGTAACATATTTGTGGGGCCCATGCCTTGATCTTATAATGGCAATTCTGGTGTTTTCATTGCAGTATTTAGTCAAGAATCCAGATTTCACCGATGCAACCCCAAAGTCTCCGTGCAATTGTTGTATTTTATTAATGACAGTGTCATGGAATATTTTAGACTTCAGTGATAATGGTTTGTTTTCCGGAACCATTGGGCTTATTATTTCCACTGTCATATACCTGAAATCATATGAAAACAATGTTAAAGGAAACAAGTTTAACTGCCTTGCATTTCCATCAAAACAAATACACCTAAGCTGTGCTCTGCGGATTCATTCACGTTTATTGGAATAGTATTTAGCACAACTCTTCCCTGATTAACCGATTTTAAAGAAGGAAGGGGTTCTCAGTTCGGCTGTATTTCTTTGTGTTTCCTCATAACTTTTTACTAGGTGAACTGATTTTAATGATTCTTTTTTTATTTAAAAGCTGGTGGTTTCCATTTAAATTTGATCAAGATCTGACCAGTAGCTTTTGAGTTATCCTCAATAATGCTTAAGTAATTCATTCCGATTCAAGAGTTCCGAATATAAAGCGGCGAAGTCCGATTTAAAAAAAAAAAATTAATTATTCATCAAGAACGGTCAAGTGGTTTAGTCGTGAAAACATGAGTTACCTATTTAAGGATATTCCTTACTACTTAATATGTAGTGATAACAACTTTCGAGGATTGATCTGATGAAGTTATGTTGGTAAGTATTTTACTTACCTATTCTTAAATCTGACCATTACTAAGAAAGCTGAAAGGCGAGCCTGTCAGTATTATTGTATTTAATTCTTTTCCTTTACTATACGATTTATTTTTCAGGTTATATTTTTGTTGATCCCCATTCACCATAGATAATAAAGGGGATTAAATCACAGACCACAGAGAGTATGGATTAAAATATTAAATTTAAAGCTTAGGTATTTGTCTATGGATTGAAGATAATGCAATAGAATGTTGAATTAGGATTAACTTGATCTTTCTTTCTTTTTATTGCCAGAACTGTAACCAGTAACAAACGATCCTATATTATTGTATCAACAGTTGCTCTTTTCCTTACATATGTACTTATCAATCACAGAATACTAGCAACATTATCATTCAGGTAAATCTTTAGTTGTAAGTGCCGTGGCCTTTTCTAAATCAGAATGATTACATTATCTTTAATTTTTTCATTTAAACCGAAGAACATACTTTATCTCCTATCTCGATGTTTCAATTAAAGATACATATACTTTGCACAATATTTTTGATATTTGATCCGTAGTATTACCATCCAAAGATTATGTAATCACTGTGTTTTATTAGGTACATGTCTTTTGTATTTATGGTTTTATTACTATCTCTGACTTAATTCACTCATTCTTCTAAGTTCATTTAATCTTTTTTTAGTTTGCCAATAGTGATGTAATAGTGTGTCTGATCGTAGTACTCTCTGTGATCTGTGGTCTGATCTGAAAAGCTTTTGTATACCGATTTTACCGATAACCAACCACCCCTTTTACGGTAAACATTAATGTCTACTTTCAATGAAGTTTTATATGTCATTAACTGACTGTTCATCATGTGGTTGGTGTCACACACTTCGTTTTGATAGCTTTATATTAATAATATTCCCACTTAATGTGATAAGTTTAAGAAAGCTATTTACTACCAAGTTATTACATACATATTCAATGTAAAGATGTAAACTTATTTTTTATAAATTTATAGTAAAGCTAAATAGTAACGTTAACTTACACTTTATATAAAGTTTAATATTATACAACTTTAAATAATCAAATAAGTCAATTAAATGTTATATGAATAAGGTATGTTATGTTTGTTGATCAGAACACTATCAAATAGGTTGAACGGCTAGCAAGGTTATCGGTTTGCTTAGTACCTATCTTTATATCAAGACAAGGTTGAAATATTGCGCTACTAATAAAGATAATGATCAAATAATAAGTGAACGTTATTGTAAATAGTGTCACAAGGAGACTGAGTTTTATCAGAGTAAGTCGAAGGTAGTCAAAAGATTGTTATAACTCATAATAACATTTAATTGTAGTTTTAATGAAAACGAATATTGTGTTTTAAGGATTTTTTGCTATGGAAGAAGAGGCATATTTCATCGGTATTGATGTGGGTTCTGGCAGCGCACGAGCAGCCTTAGTGAATCATAATGGGCATGTAGTCAAGGCTTCAGTGAGAGAAATCCGTACATGGAAACCAAAAGTAGACTATTATGAGCAGTCATCTAATAATATTTGGGAAAGCTGTGTTTATACGATAAAAGTAAGTACATGCCTATGTATTTTCTAAACAAAGCATCTTATCTTTTCCGTTTTCCAGTTAAGGAATCAGTAGTTTTTTTGTAAGAAAGGCAGTTGAGAAAAATTGATTCTTCACTGTTATGAGTAAGATACAGAATGAGCATTTATAAGCCATACTAATGTAAACTCTCCTAGGGAATGCTTGTAATTCGTCACTGACCTGCAGGGGGGCCATGTCCGGATGATATTGGGTGGTTGTGTCTCCCTTTTTAACTGATATTTCTACTTGTTTATTGGCAGTACTTTATTACTAGTTGTGGCCCTGCTGCTTTACTCACTTTTTTCACGTTATGAAGTAGCCCTTGTTTTAATTCTGCGTAAAAGCTACATAAATTTAAAATTTTACCATAAATAAAAAATAAAATAACCAGTATTTTGTTCAATTAGTTCCTAATTAGTCCAGTTTTATCAGAATACAAAACAAACATACTAGCAAATGTTTTTTTCATTTACAGTATTATATATATAAACTTTGTAATTCATTGAATATTTCAGGAAATCATAGAAGGTGTGAGTCCTTCTTTAGTAAAAGGAATAGGTTTTGACGCCACCTGTTCTTTGGTAATATTAGACAAAAATGGAAAACCAAAGGCTGTCAACGATACAAATAATGATGAACAAAATATTATAATGTGGATGGATCATAGGGCACAAGCTGAAGCTGATTATATTAATAAAACTGGTCATGATTTACTTAAATATGTTGGTGGGAAAGTTAGCTTAGAAATGGAAATGCCTAAAATATTATGGTTAAAAAGAAACTTGCCAAGCAAATGGTCCCAATTTGGGCATTTCTTCGATCTGCCAGATTTTTTGACATGGAAATCTACAGGAGTTCAAAGTAGATCCCTTTGCTCCCTTGTTTGTAAATGGAATTACGAGTGTTCTATAGAAGGCGATCAATGTTGGAATAAAAGTTTTCTGAAAGAAATTGGATTAGAAGAACTGATGGAAAATAACTTCGAAAAAATTGGAACTAAAGTGTTGATGCCAGGTGATTTTTGTGGGGGCCTAAATGAGGAAATCGCTAAAATATTGGGTCTTAATCCGGGTACGCCTGTTGCAACGTCAATAATAGATGCTCATGCTGGAGGTCTTGGTATGATTGGAGCTTCAGCGATAGGCATCGATAGTAATATGTCTTCAAGGCTCAGTCTTATTTGTGGAACTTCAACATGTCACATGGCTGTTAGTAAAAAAGCAGTCTTAGTAGAAGGAATTTGGGGACCCTATTTTAGCGCCATGGTTCCAAATATGTGGTTAAATGAGGCGGGTCAAAGTGCTTCAGGAATGTTACTTGACCATATCATAACCAGCCATCCTGCGGGTATAGAATTACTGAAGACGAAAAACACAGGGGAGTAAGTCACAAAATACACATAATATTCATAAGTTCTTTTTAAGTGAGAAAAAATACAAGTTAATCTTAATTGTTTGATTTATCATGTTACAGGGTCAGAAATCATTTAAGAACCGTTTTAACAGAAATAGCTAAGGAGCAAACACAATCGGAAGTCAGCTTCTTAACGAAAGATGTTCATGTATGGCCTGACTTTCACGGAAATCGGTCGCCACTTGCAGACCCAGCTATGCGAGGAATGATTTGTGGGTTATCCATTGATAGAAGCGAGCAGAACTTAGCCATTCTATATCTTGCTACATTACAAGCTTTATCGGTAGGTACATATTTAACTATGCTATCAAATCCGTTATTCAACTGTTGCAAAAGATCTTATTTCTCCTAGAACAGACAAAATGTATTATGCATTTATAATTCTATTATTGTTTATAATTAATTAATATAGCTGTAATATTAAATCTATATAAAATAAAATAATGTAGATTCATATACAATTTATTGTTTCAGTATGGCACCAGACATATCATTGACACATTGATTCAAGCAGGATATACGCCTTTCAAATCACTACTAATTTGCGGTGGTATTACGAAAGATGCGCTTTTTGTTCAAACTCAGTCAGATGCTGTGGGTTTACCAATTCTAAAACCACATGAAAAGGAATCGGTTTTAGTGGGTTCTGCCATATTGGGCGCGTGTGCTTCTCAATATTTTAATAGCGTTGAGGAGGCAATTCAAAAAATGGGTGGTTCTGCTGATGTCATCAAACCTAATGCAAAGTTAAAGGCGTTCCATGATAAAAAGTACCGAGTTTTTCTGAGAATGTTTCAAGATCAAATGAAATACAAAAACATTATGAATACAAATGTTTAGGTACGTAAGTAAAATGTATTTTATGGTGGGTTATAGAAGTGATATTGAAATTATTATTTGATAGCTATATATTTTTCAATTCAATAAATAATAAATTTATTAAAAAATATATATATTACGTTTACTTTTTTTAATAACTGCGCTACTAAAATATATTGTGGTTACCTACTTAGTAGTATATGGAAGTTATAAATGTGAGAGTTGGTATTTATTTAAATGTTTCATATAGTTAAATAAGTATTCGGAATAATTAATCGGATACATAAATGTTTTGTTTTGAGATTAGGGGCCATTTAGTTTATTTGTTGACAGTTAACCGATACATACTGAAATGCCCGTTAGCTCATTTGGTTGAACGTTCGCCATCTAAGCATATAGGGTATAGGGTTCGCTTCCATGCGGTAACACAAGTTTTTTCCCCAAGGAAAATTTGTGTTTCTGGTTCTGGTTGTGATTGTGTGTCTGAAGTGAATGTTTCCGGCATCCACGACACAAGTCATCGAACTTAATGTAGGGCTGTGAGTGTGAACGCGTTTATGTTATGTTACTTAGGTACATGATTTCTATGTGTTCAAAAAATACAAGTTCGATTATTATGAAAACAGAAGAAAATATGCTTCATAATTTAATTTATTGACTTTTATCGAGACCGTGTGAAATAAAATAAATGTAGGATTTCCTATATATCTTTATAGAGACCTATCACCATAGAATGGAAAACCTCTATCACATTAAGAAATAAATTAATACATATTTTTATTTATTTTATTGTTATGCGTGCAAATTTATTTTGTACTCTACATACATTAACAGAAATAAAAAAAACCATCATCATTTGCAGTTTTGTCCAAAAAGAAGGAGATTTTCAAATCGCATTTAATTTTACTTGTTTAGTTGGTGCATGTTATTATCTCCAGTATGAATTCTATTTTTTTTTTATACTATTTTATTTCCAAAGGTCCCTGAATTCAAAGATAGTGATGGTTGAGTCATTCTTTTAATGTATATAATTTGAAATAATCGTATCGTAGTATGTAACTATAAATATTGTATAATGGTATATATGTTATATTAAAAGTAATTTTCCCCTCTTCATACTTCCTATCCTAATTCCTACGTATAAAACGTTTAAAATGTTTATTACTCTTTCACGCCGAAACTTTTAAACCGATTAGGCTGAAATTTGGAAAATAATAAAAATATATAGATACTAGCTGTACCCACCATGCGCTACCATGCTACTGTTAGAAAAAGTGTTTTACCTCATTCACGTTTATGGTCACTTAGTACTTTAATACCATACTAAAAACTTTTTTAATTGTTTAAACCAAAATACTAAAATCACGATTAAATAATGTGGTGTAGGTCTAGGAGGGTGAAAAATACTCTACGAGCTATTATCATACCTATAAAATATACAAAATTCATTAAAATCGGTCGAACCGTTTCAGAGTAATTCAACCACAAACACCGTGACACGAGATTTTAATATTAAAATATAATCCAAAATTTCGCGTGTGTTCCAGTGTGTTTGAATTGAGGTAGCTCTACATATCGACTAGACTAATTTGAATGATATTATGTGTAATAGATACGAATAAAAATTGAAAATGTTTTAGTCTTGACTATAATAATAAAGAGGTAGCCACTATATTTTATAATGTCAAATTCGCAAAAAATCGCTTTGCTTCCATATTCATTATGCACGCTGCAAATGAATGGTAAAACTCCTTAAAGAGAGCGGTAATCTTACCAGAGGAAGTGTTCCGAGATAACAACAATATTGGTGTCTTCAAGTCTAGAGTGAATTGGTATTTTCTAGGTTAACGTGCTCCATCGTCGATGGCATCGTCACTCAACACCAGGTGGGATAGCGGTGAAAAATTTAGAAAAAATTACAAAATATAGGGACTTCTTTTGTCAGGATAAAAACAGGCGTGGAGTATTATAGTTATCAGTAAAATATTTTTCATTGAATATAATAATATCTTGTTAATTTAGTTACGAGATAGACTATTTAAATTGCTTGAATGGAACTTGAGAACTCACCCATGTCCAGTGTATATATATATATATATATATATACCTACATAATATAGACTTCACTACCAGATTATAACCCCTGCTACATTCATAGAGGAAGTAGTTAAAATAGGCGTATCAAAATTATTAAGTACATCTCATACAACGATCGTTCTGAAAAAATAACATGGATTTTTCGTATTGTAATGTATTCGGTCAAATCCTCAGAACACAGGTGAATAATTTATATACGTTACATTCGTTTCAACAATTATTTTGTTGTCTCATTTATTGATTACTAGCTGCGCCCCGCGGTTTTACCCGAGTAACTTCCGGACCCGCGGGAATTCAGGGATACAATTTTCTTTCATAAGAACCTTCTCCTGACAATAATTAACACAACAAAAATGAATTAGCGAAGTTGTTCCATCCGTTCACGCGCGATGCGATGACCAAGGGAAATAGAGGTTCATTTTTATATATATATTGATTCATTATTTAGTTCACATTTTTCCCGCTAAAGCAAATAATTTGATTTAATTCATTCAGACATTCCCGCTGAAGAAGATTGTATCATTCATTTTGTTCTTTTATATTTGTTTCGTACTCTGAGGGTAATTCCGTTCTTTCCTCAACTTACTCCAAGGATGTTGTCGCTAAAGTAATAGGATGGATAACTGACAAACTTACAGTGCCGAATATCAAACATGCATGGAATCTTATCACAACTGACTTAGAGCGTATTTACAATGTCAAATAGTTTTATCAATTGCATAAAGAACCAATCGTGGTTCCGGTCCCGATGAAATCGGGTGAAAGGTTAGAAAATACCCCTGTGTCCCTCTCGCACAAGAGCGACTAGTTCTAAAAAAGTTTCCCAGTGGTAGAAATTGTAGTCTGTAGTAATAATAAGATCTTATCTGTCGTAATTATTTGTTTAATCGAAACCTTACAGAATATGTTTTTAAATGCCCTACCTACTATCAAACTATTTTCAATAAGCCGATTTTTTTCCCTAATAGCATTAGATTTTATGATACTATTTTTGATGTATGGGTATACAAGCCAAGCTACACAACTACATCTGCCATTTATAAAAATGTGTTGTAAAAACAAAATAAAGTTATCCTGCTATCATACTTCCTACTAATAATATCAAGGCAAAAGTTTGTGAGTGTGTTTGTAGTTTGTTCCTTCTTGATGCTCAATTATGATTATATTAATGAATACGTTTGTAAATATGGAATATGAATACATTTTTATTCGATTGATGCCGTTAATACATATCGAAATAAATAGGCATTGGGTAATGCAATCAGGTTTTTTTTATTCAAGTAGGCAAACTTTTGACCACTATCTCACCTGATGGTAAGCGACGATGTGGTCGACGATGGAGCAAGCTTGCCTAGAAGATACCTATTCACTCGCGACTTGAAGACTCCCATATTGTACTCAACAGGAAACACTCAGGTAAGGAGTTCTATTCCTTTGCGGTTCGCACAATGAATGTGGAGGCAAAACACTTAGTGCGCATTTGTGGAATGTCCACCATATAGCGGTGTCGCTTAGCAGTTTATCTGCTTGTCCGATTATAGAACGGGGATGGGGGAACTAGATCGTGCAGTTCCTTAGCACACTCTCCGAAATGTATCCGATAAAAAACCGAGAGACTGGCTACCATGCGGCGAAGACCCAAGCTCTGAAGCTTTAATTTGAATTAGTCAGCTGCTCGCTACCCATAAGTCTCTTGACCGACTCCCAGCTTTTTTGCAGCTAGTTGGGCTTTTGACTCGATTAAAGTACCAAAATTGAGCTTTAAAGTTAGAGTCAAATCGAGTAACTCGAGATGGTCAGTTACTGGTAGGGATACATTTCGGAAAGTTGAAGTCAGTTCAAATTGACTCCGTATAACGGAGAAAAAAAGTTTAGCAAATTTAAACACAGCTATTTTGAAAAAACAAATAGAATAAAAGGAAAGTTGAGTCAGTGACCTCAAAAATGTGCAACTTAGTCATGATCAGCTTAGCCAATAGCGAGCGCTTTGCTATTTTGAAATTCCCATCCATTTTAAAACTCATAATAAAAAGCAATTAAAGAAGAAAATCATAGTATGGGTGTAATTTTATAAAAATAAAGATTTAAAAAAATACTTGACCTGTATGTATATTGTATGCTTATTTCCTATTGATAATTTATAGTGTTGTTATATTATTCTTATATTAATTATTATAGGCGAAAATGTATGGCATATGTTTCTGTCTTAAAATGTTGAGTTAGCGTTGGCTTGAAGAATTTAAGTAGTTATTTTTAATTTTGCATTGGGTCACACTCTTTGACAACAATTTGTACACAACAATTTATGTCAGTTAGGTGTCATAAAAGTTAGGGTTTACCTTATTTGGATTTTTTATGGATATATTGATGATCTAGCCGTGCCGCCCGTCTGCGTTTGTCGGGTTAAATAGCAGCCTATTTGTTAATCCTAGGCATAAGCTGCGTACATTCCAAATTTATCCAAATTCATTCAGCCGTCGCCGCGTGAAGAGAAAATAGACATACTTAAATAATGCCACAATTACACACAAACTTTCGGATGAATAAACTAGTTTGATATAAGTATGTAATAATAATATTTACCAAGATTTTGACATATCAATGTAGTAATAATATCTGTCATCGATTATATTTATTCTAGGATATAAATTTAAACATGGGTTGTAAATGTATCTAGAAGCTTATTACAACAATTTTACAGCACATATCTCGGCCATTTTGCAAAATATCGAACTTGCTCACAAAATATCACTAGAATCGGTTGAGAAATGCGACCTGTAGAGGAGAACAACCGGAAATCCGGACCTACGAAAGCAATTTTGTCCAAACTGAAATGAAATCGCTTCGTTCCCGCTTTGCGCTCGTTCGGTCAATTAAACCGAAAGTAACTTAGTCTTTCATAATAGTTAATCGCTGACCCAGCCGGTGGCGGCGGCGTTCGCCTGGGTATAAAATCAAATACATATACGCATAAATTTTTTTTTGTCGGATAAGCGGACGAAGCCCCGAATAGATAGGTACTAGTAAATAAATATGTATAATGTTAATTAAATTTAAATGCATTTTGTAATTGTTACATCAGTGTGGATTTTAATTACGCAAATATGTATATTTTAGTTTATCTTTATGAATGACATTATAATAAGATTTTTATTAGATATCATATTGTAGCATGATTTGATTACACAGTTAAATATCATTCAAGTAGAACATAATTCAAATGGCTCAAAAGGCTATCCTACAAATCTCAAAATCAAGGTTACCCTAAAGAAAAGGGACACAGAGGTTTTTTGTGACCTTTCACTAGGACACAGATTTTCGGCGGAGTCAGCTCTCCTTTTACAAACCGTAGGTTTGTTTCCTATCTCGATGACTTACTCATTTTTATGCTCTGTGCACGTACCAATAGGTGTAGTACTCTCTGTGGTCTGTGCAATAGGTTATCTATGGTCGAGCAACGAGCAAGCGCCACCTTGATGTTGATCACATTAAAATAAGAATTAAGACATTGTGGTGATTCTGCTACATCAAAAACACAATTTGATAATGATGCATTTCCTTGAAAGTATTAAACTCACTAGTTCTTGTATAAATTGTAACTGAAAATCCAGTGTCAATATTGACAAGCAGCTGAAACAGGTCTGTATAATCCGACAAAAATATGTTGTTGGTACATAAGTCAATAATTAGTAGAACGTTCATACTATTTCTATTTGGTTGGTTAGCCTAATCGATAATCGTCAATGCTTTTCCCAACAAGACAATTTTTTCCTGTTATCGTTAAGTTTTTGCTTGCTATTAGATTTGTTTCAGATTAAAATGTCGAAGCGTGCCGCCGAGGAGAGCGGCAATGGCAGCAGCCAGCCGGCTATCAAGAAAGTTCACTTCGAACCACACCTCATCGGCCCCGTTTCCACACTTGAGGAAATGGACATCAAAGTTCTCCAATTCCAAAACAAGAAATTAGCGCAGGTTCGTATTATTGGCCTTATTCATGTAACTTTGTTACATCGTTTATTCGGGTCGAGTAAGATGATTTCGTCACACGTCATAATCAGCTGTTTTTATGTAGTAAAACATTTCAATGTCATAAAAATTTGTTAAGATACCATAATCTTGGTGCAAGAGGCAGCTGGCCTTGTAGTGTAACTCTCTTGACCTGTATAATGCAAGCCTTAACAATGGTTAGGTATGTCATTGTAGGGGAACACAGGTATGATAAGAGGTATCTGAATTGTACCGAGACCGAGGTATTGAGACTTCATTTACTGAGACATAAAATCATTTGCATCAAATATTACCATGGGATGTGGTTTTAAATGTGATATGGATAGACTGTGTTCATAGATTTCTATGAAATTTAACTAGATATATACTGTATCTAGCTCATACCTATCATTACCGATATCAGTTTGTGCTAGTATGGCTTAACAATAGACAGCTTTATTTCTTAATTAAAACCTTAGTTACTAATTATTTTATTCTATTTAATGGTTTATGAGAGACTAGCAATGCCTTCGCCCGCCATTATCAAGTTAAAAAGTAGCGTATGCGTTAATTCTATGTATAAGCTGTGTACCTTCCAAATTTTATCCAAATCCGTTTAGCTGTTAAAGCGTGAAGAAGGAAAAACGTATATAGGCACGCATGCTACATCTTCTGCTGCATCATCACTTTCCATCAGGTGAGATAGTAGTCAAATGCCTATAAGACATAATAAAACTTTCAGTTTTATAATAATAGTATGATTGGTCTGAGATTAAAAGATACTTATCTATTGTAGTTATTGTTTGTAACTAACAGTTTCTAATTTTCTCTATTGTTATGATCAAATATTTAGTACAGCTGCAAGAAACAGAATATATGCCTTGGGAGGCTTTATGGTGATGGAGTAGGACATATAAAACTTACTTCATAATCACTTACCAACAGGATCTCACCTGTTGATCAAAGTGGTTGAATGCTAGCCTGAAAGAGAAAAGAAAACAATTTTTGTATCATGGATGCCATGGACAAACATTTCTAACACTAACATATAGGGTAGTCTATATGCAGTTCTTAATTTAACACATTATTATGCAAATAATAAGTTTTTTTTTTTTTTTATTTGTGACAGGCTAGTGTTTGACCACTATCTCACCTGATGGTAAGTGACGATGTGATCGAAGCTGGTAAACACTAGACCTGGAATACGCAGGCTCTCATTACTATTAGTTATTTACATTGAAGAATAATACTTCATAAAACAAAATTGCTTATTAAGTTAGCTCAACTAAAGTCTGTTGTTAATTGTATTTTTTGCAGAGAATAGAACAACGTCACAGATGCGAAGCAGAGCTTCGAGCTCGGATAGAGCAGTTAGAAAAAAGGCAGACACAGGATGACGCTGTGCTCTGTGTTGTTAATAGATACTGGAACCTTCTCAATGAAGATATCAGGGTGCTGCTGCAGAGGTTTGATGCAGAGACTGCTGATGAATCAGAAAATAAAAGTAATCCTTTTCTTAATATTTTATTTACATCTTTTTATGTTAGCTTTGCACGGCTTCACCCGCTGTTATCAATTTAAAAAGTAGCTTATGTGTTAATCCTAGGTATAAGATAGGTATATTCCAAATTTCATCAAATCTGTTAAATTGTGAAGAGGGAACAAACATACTTGCATACAAAGTTTGGGATTTCTATATACAAAAGGATTAATATTACGGTAGGATATAATTTTTTATATTTGACTACTATTTCACCTGTTTGCAAGTGATGTGTAGTCGGGGATGGTAAGCACACTAGGCTAGAATGGGAGTGGCTTTTAAGGATGATGATGATCTTAATCTTAAGGCTGTCATCACTGCATTACTTTATAGTAGTAGCTAAGTAGGCGTACAGATAAAGGCTTACCATGATGCATGTAAAATAGGTGCTGCATTCAAACACAAGGTTGTTGTCGTTGGCCTGAACCAATGACAATGACCTTGTTCATTGTGTATAAATCTACTTTGCATGAAAGCATCAACACATTTAAGAGGTGGAATTCAGAGATTTCATCATTATGCGACCTTCACCTGAACCTCAAGCCTATCACACCAGAACCATCCAAACAGAAGCTTATTCACATAAGATCTTCAGGTAAGATCTTCAATGACGTCCCTTTTCGGGTTTATTGTGCATTTTTTTTGTCTATTGGATTTATGGGATGTTGCTCTAGCATTCCAGTGGTGTTTCTAATAATTATTTTCTTTAGTGACAGGGCTATTACATGTTCTATGGTTTTGTTTTCTTCTATGAATCCCCTACATAGAAGAGTATCTGTGATGTCATCTTGTGTTGGTAGTAGTAGTTGTGTTGAGTTGAATAAGGAGTCTGGTATCCTCAACAGTTTCAAAATCAAATTGACAAATCTACTAAAAAATTAAGTATATTTTTACTTAATTCAAATAGAAACTACTTGCAACAGAAATACATAATAAGGGGTCTCTTATAAAGCCTACCATTAAATTTGGAAATCCATAAAGAACAACTCAAGAACATTTTGTTTCTCTTACAGATGAGAATGAAGCGACCACATCATTCCTTATGCAATTATCAACTTGGGACAAGGAGGAGCTGGATGCTCAGCTTGCAAACCGAGTCCAAGTGAGCAAACGAGCTGTGGCCAAGGTGCTTCAGGCATTTGATCGTCTACAACAGAGGAATGACAAAATCTGGAGAGCAATCAAAGGAGAAGGCGAAGGTTTGTCATACACTCATACATTAGTATTTAATATAATGCTGTGTTAATGACCTTGTTGGAGCAGTCAGCAGGCCCTTGCTTCCAATTAAATGGGTCATGGGTTCGATACCCAGCAAAAGAACAATATTAATCTCCAAGGTGATTTTGGCTCTGTGTGTAAGATGAGAATGTTTACGGCACCCACTGTCAAGTCTTTGAACTTATTGTGGTCTGTGAATATGAAAGCATTTGTTTAGTGCAAATGGTGGGGTACGGCTCAACAAAACCTATTGACCATTATTATGATGAGGTTTCTATTCCTTAAATAACATATTAGCTCTACCCTGTTCCCATGGCTTTATTCCCATTAATCAAGACAAATTCATCTAACCGGCTGATGGGGCAGGCGGTGTCAAGTAAAGTGAAATGAACCTTATTAACTTTGTGTGATATAGATCGGAACAGATTGATGATGACCACCAACAATGAGCATTACGTCATCACATCTCTTGTTATTATAGTTCATATCATGTTTAGCTCGTCACACCTGCCTGTGCTCCATATGTTTTTATGTGAATAATCCCTTAAATATTTAAGTAATGGAGCCTGAATCATGAAAATTTTAGAAACTATTTTAAAAAGTATATTTTAAGTGTTACAACAAATTGTAATGCTTATTTGCCACTCCATACTTTTGTAATATAAGGTCTGCAAATCGCCAAATAAGTATATCACATGACAAATGATTGATCTTAGAGGGCACACCGGCACCCTCACTGGACGAAGTAATCCGAGCCACCAATGAGGAGGTGACAGTGGAGAACCATCGTCTTCAGGCTCTGAGCACAACCCTGCACGAGAGACATCACGCCATGACCCTGCGAGTGGCACAGTTGCAGGATGCAGTTAACAGTCGGGACACTGAGAATGCTGAGCTAAAGAATCAGATTGATGATTTGCAGTATGAGTTGTTAAAGGTATGTTCAATATATATTTATAGTAATCAAGACTTAAGAAGAGATCTTACCGTGTAACTGTTCTTGCGGGTGGTCAAGAGGTGCGGGAAGGTATTGCCGACGTCACGTGAATTTTTCGTGGCGCATACTATCCCGCACCGCTTAACTACATACAAACCTACTCAGTTATGCCCTTCAGTGAGCATTTTTAGTACTTACGCAAAGATCTAACATTATTATTAAAACTTCATTATTAGAACATCTCAAGACTCTTCTAAAGAGTCCTAATATTAATAGCAATTGTAAATGTAAAGATACTTTTACGATTGTATAATAACTAAGATTCAGAAATGTAAAGTCTGAAAAGCTTATTCAAAATTTCCTCTTGGCCATGGACAGCGTAATATATTCTCATAAATAATGGGGACTATTCAAATGATTTTGATGTTTATTGCCAATACCTACCACATTGATAACATAGACTCAGAACTTTGGGTCAAATTTAAATTAAGCATGAGCCGTTTGGCGAGATTGCAATCTTTGATTAGGTACTGCACATTTTTAAAGAATAACACCTATACCAACTATCTAAGTCTTACTGAATGTTAAGAATAACTGCTTTGTATCAGGTTCGATCTCGCAACGATAAACTAGAGAATCACTTAGCCGAGGCAATCGAGAAGCTCAAGAGCTACCACCAATCCGGAGCCACCACGACCACGGCTGGGCCAACGACTACTACCACACACGGCAGCAGTGCCATTGCCACAGCAAAGCTGGAGGACATTGCCGCAGAGCTGGAGGAGCAGAGAGAACTGGCAAACAATAGACTAGCGGAGCTGGACAGATTACACAGGCAGCATAGGGATACTTTGAAGGAGGTCGAGAAACTCAAAATGGATGTGAGTACACATTATTTGATAGTAAGGGATGCTTCTAGTCAGCAAGACTAGTCTGGTCCCTAGAATTGTCTCCGCCATCCCCACTTGAGCCCTTCTTGTCCTGGACAATTGTAATTTTCCTACACTGCCACGCATTTTTAACGCTTTCACACTCTCAACCCCGCACTTAGTTCAATGATCTATGTCGTGGGTGCTAGAGATATTCCCATCACCCTCGCAATCACGCCCAGAACCGAAAACACAAATTTCCCTTTGTAAGAAAATTTGTGTTTCCAACGGGAATCAAAGACGATATATATAACCCTGCTTAGAAAGTTCCTTAAAGATTGACTCTCCAGAGGTGAACATATAAAATAATTTCTAATTACCTTAACAGATCCGCCAATTACCAGAGTCTGTGATAGTGGAGACGACTGAGTACAAGTGCCTACAGAGCCAGTTCTCCGTTCTCTACAATGAATCTATGCAGATGAAAACTGCATTAGATGAGACCCGGCTTCAGCTGCAGAATGCTAAGAACTTGCATATGAGGCAGATTGAGATGATGGAGGTATGTTTGTTTTATGTATTCCAACTTGTAAAAAAGGTCCAAGTTGAAATAAATACACTGTGTATTCAGTGACCATTTTGGGTTCAATACATCTCATGTCAAATTTTCTGGGACTATCAAAATAAAATGCTTTCAACTCAAACTCTAACTTGCACTAGTTTGCTTTTATCTATTTCTGTTGTGTACGGTCTCCATTTGAATTAAGCAAAAATGAATATTATTTCTTAGTAGAAAAATTTGAAACATTGCAATGGTTAAGATCACAAACAGCAGCAAACTCGCCCGTGCTTCTTCAGTGAATTCCCTGCTCAGTGGGCTACCTACTTGCGAAATAATGGGATGTATGGGAGCTACTTACTGCAATTGTTATAATATTATTGTTTTTTTTTTTTTTTTTTGTTATTGTTATCCAAGTATTCCATCTCACGGGTCTGTGCCGGGTCCATTGTAAGGCATTAGCGGAGCCGTAGCCAACGCTAAGAGGCCCTTTGGTATAATTACATTTTAATAATAACATATCAGGCGTGTCCAAACATACGACGGACATCTCTTACGTTAGAAGTTGATGCCGTTTTATGCTTGCACACGCCTATATAAATAAATCTTTATTGCCAAAGAATGTACAATAATTTCACGATAGTGTTCTTAAAGGCTAAGTTAGCAATATCGTTGTAGATATTATTTATATTATTGTTATTCTTACTGTTTCTAGATCTATATTATTTAAGTAAAATTATGTATATTATTCAATTTCAGAGTGAAGAGCTATCACGACAGAAAGCCTTGCGAGCCGAAATGATACAACTAGAAGACGTTTTAGGCCAGTTACGGAAAGAATATGAAATGTTGCGAATAGAGTTCGAACAGAACCTCGCCGCGAATGAACAAACGGGGCCCATCAATAGAGAGATGAGGCACCTCATTACTTCGCTGCAGAATCATAATCAACAGCTGAAGGGAGAGGTGCACAGGTACAAGCGGAAATATAAGGATACCAGTCAGGAGTTGAATAAGGTGGGTTCTGTTTCTAAATTCAAAATCGTTTATTCACAATGCGGTGGGTGTGCGGAAAAAACAAAATTAACGAATTTATTATAAATATGTGTATAGATGTATGAATACATTCCTTGTGTATATACTGCAGGCTCGCAAGGAGCTGGAGGACGCGAGCGCTCGCGGCGGCGGCGCGCCGACCACTGACGCCGCCGACGAGAAGCCGCTGGCTGTCAAGAAGGAGGAGCCCGACCCAGAGGTACTACACTATACTGTACTAATCATACATTATAAAAACTATTTGGTTACAATATAATACTTATACAAAATAGTTTAAATAAAGTTTGATACATTAGCGCATATGTGTTAACTAGCTTTTGCCCGCGGCTTCGCTCGCGTTAAGAAGTATTATTTTAAAATTGACAAACTTTCATCCCCTATTTTATCCCCTTGGGGGTAGAATTAATCAAAATCCTTTCTTAGCGGATGCCTACGTCATAACATCTACCTGCATGCCAAATTTCAGCCCGATGCGTCCAGTGGTTTGGGCTGTACGTTGATAGATCACTAAGTCAGTCAGTCACCTTTGAGTTATATATATTAAGGATCCCGCGGCAAAATTCTTCAAATATTATATTGTGCTGCCAGGGTTTAACGAAAATAGAAAAGGGATAGATAGACAACTCGATATTGTACACCGTAAAGGTAAAATACATTAAAAGACCTTAAAAATAACATAGGCTGGTACAAAGGGTGGTTAATCGTTGTAAGCGATCTCTACTTGAGAACCTTTGGATGGAGAGGAGATAGCAAAATATAGTTTGAGAACGAGGTGTATGTGACTATATAAGTTACGCCAACTTCTCAAAAGTATAACAAAACAACAAACAAAATGTGTTCATTAACTTTTTTTATAAATCCTATTCATATTATAAATCCGAAAGTTTGTGTGTAAGTATGTTTGTTGCCTCTTCAAGCTTTAACGGCTGAGCGGATTAGAATGAAATTTGGAAGATACATAGCTTATACCTAGGATTAACACATGGCTTCTTTTTAACTGGATAATACCGGGCGAAGCCACAGGGCTCTGCTAGTGTATTATAATTGCAAAATGTTGTGGATTGCTTTAAGGGCAGTGATGATGCGGTCGAAGATGTATCATGCTCGCCTAAAAGAGATGTATTGACTCTATACTTGAAAACTCCCAGATTATATAATTGTTTGTTTGTAGGGAGGAGAAGGAGAGGCGGGCGCGTGCCCGGCGGCTGCGAAGGAACACGCGCGAGCTAAGATTCAGGAGCAGGACCAGGTTATCAAGGATCTCAAGCAGCAACTCAAGTAAATAACATTGTCACCTTATAGGAACAACGCGCCGGGAGGGACGAGGACGGGCCAACAGAGTCGATAGTTCACTTCTACGGCGTAAGTGTCTCATACTCCGCCGAATCGAATTAGAAATACATTATCTTGTGGTACTTCTATGACGTTCATTGCATTCTGTTATTACTATATACATTTAAGAGAATTAATTAAATTAAAATATAGGACATACAAATATTTTTAGACTATTTAAATATGGGAGAAGCCAGTGTCTTCAGGAGGCACTGGTTTCTCCTATATATAAATTGAACTAGTTCAGGAGCCAAATCCACATTAACGGTGTACTTATAAAGTAAATTTAACCAACTTCTTAAGTTCTTATCGTCCTGATTTTATGCTTCGAGTGAAATGCGACCTTATTTCCGAACAGAACGGTCACATGAGACTTTCGTGACGTTAATACGTGACTTTCTAAGAAAACTAAGGAATATTTATTTACCTACATCTTCTCGTTTTTAGAAAAGCAGAAAACAATCAGAAAGAATTGAAACTCCTACTAGACATGTACAAGGGGGTAAGCAAGGAGCAACGAGACAAAGTTCAGCTGATGGCGGCGGAGAGGAAAGCGAGGCAGGAGCTGGAAGACCACCGGCAGAAGGCCAAGATGGCACAGGTACGCTACCATATATTTTTTTTAACGTTTTCACACTCACTACCCCCACACTAAGTTGAATGACTTGTTTCGTGGATGCCGGAAACATTCACATCACACATACAACCCACACACACACCCAGAACCAGAAACAAATCTTTAAAATGAAATGTACTGGCGTAATCAATAGTAAATAACGAAGTGATTTGACAAAGAATTAAAGTTATCGTCATAGCCCACGGGAGTAGCAAGCTTAAGTGACAGGGGGCTGGTCATATTTGCCGATAACCGATAGGGTAGACCTGGAGACTGTGTCTCGGAAAACGTTTGCGAAAACGTTTGCGAGGACGCCCTCTGGCTTGATGGAGCGACGACATACGTATAGAGTCCGACAGCGGTTGAAAAAGAAGAGCTCCAGATAGAGCTCAGTGGCGTGCATTGAGAGAGGCCTACGTCCAGCAGTGACCAATAAAGGCTGACGATGAGGATGATGATAAATCAATTGACTAAAAGCATAAACATATATTGACATTTCCCATTACTTCCTGTTTCTAGGAGAGCAAGCGCGAGCGGCGGCTGGCAGACGAGGACGCGTTACGTAAGATCAAGCAGCTGGAGGAGCAGAAGTACGAGCTGCAGAAACAACTGTCCTGCGCGCGGCCCAGCGCAGATCCTCTGCTCGCCTTCTCGCGACCCTTCGCCGGCTCGCAGGTAACGACCACCTGTACACACACACACCTCTGTGGCCGCGAGGTACTGTCTAACGAGATCTAGCTGGAGGAGATTATCTCTGTTGCAATCTGCTTGATTTAAAACTGAGAAAACTCCTAAAAACATTGATCTTTGTGATCAAGGTACTAACTTGAACTGTGCGTTAGATTAGCAGGGGTATCGAGTTCGATTCCCGGCGGGAACACAAGATTTCACCCCAAGGAAAATTTGTGTTTCTGGTTCTGGTTGTGATTGTGAGTGTGATGTGAATGTTTCCGGCACCCAGTCATCGAACTTTGTGTGGGGCTGTACGTGTGAAAGCGTTAATGTTTATGTTTGTAAATAGAACATAGCAGTAATCTAAATAGTGCTACTATTATAGATTGTAATAAATTAATAAGAATATAAATAACTAATAAGATCTACCAGCTAGAGGAGCACAACTACGAGCTGCAGAAACTGAAGGTTTGACCCCGACAACAGAATAAATAATGGTTCCGGTACAGAAGATTCATTCTGTGAAAACTTTTAAATAAATAGTAACTCTCCGAAGCTATACAGTTCAATAAAGCTCGCACAGTGCTTTCGTGTCTAAATCTATATTAACCTACAAGGCGGTACAAAGTTTGTCCCCTTATTGCAATCAGAGACATTGAAATAACAAAAGTCTAAAGTAAAAACATATCGTGATTATTACATTAAATGTTTCAATGTTTTATACGGCTTAAAACACGTAAAAAGGACAACTAAATTGTACGAAACTAGTCGACAAAAAGTAAGTCAAAATATTTTACGTGTATATAACATTAAAACATTAAAAGTTAATTTGTTCTAGGAAGAAGAAGCCCTCTTAAACGAGATGGAAGTAACCGGGCAAGCGTTCGAAGATATGCAGGAACAGAACTCGCGGCTCATACAGCAGTTGAGGGAGAAAGACGACGCCAACTTCAAACTTATGTCCGAGAGGATAAAGGCCAACTCTCTGCACAAACTGTTGAGGGAGGAGAAACAACTGTTGCAGGAACAGGTTAGTTGCACTTCTTTATGTGTAATTTACTTTAGTTTATAAATGTTTCGTTAATTTTTGATCCTGAAACCTTTATGTGGAGACACAGTCTAAGGATACCATGCTTCAGAGGTAACGTTAAACCCGGTTACGACATTAAAAAGTCGCTCACGGTTGTTAGTCGTAAGACGACACAGTATTTATGTCATGTCGTATGCCTTCCTAAAAATCTGAACAAGGACTGCCCACTAGATCGTACACACAACAAGCAAGCAGTGTAAAGATTAAGCAGATTAAATCAAAGTTTTATATAGCTCCTTCCACAAAATAGCTTTTCTGTTATATTTTCTTATCCAAATGCTGCATAAACATAAACGCTTTCACACTCATAGCCCCACACTAAGTTCGATTACTTGTGTCGTGGCTGCTGGAAACATTCACATCACACACACAGTCACATTTTCCTTGGGGAGAAAATTTGTGTTCCCGCTAGGTATCGAACCCGATCCCTGCTTAGAAGGCGAACGCTCACCCAACTGAGCCAACGAGTAGTTCTCGGCTACAAACTGGAAGCGAACCCATTTCACCCAGGTTAACTGGAAAAATACTAATTGTAGTATTAAGTTCGCTTATGTACCTACAATATTGTTTGTGCAATAACGAATATTCCATCTAACTATCCAGGTGTTGACCCGAGACCAACAGATAGAGTCGATGGGCGCGGTTGCGCGCAGACTGGAGGAAAAGGAGCGTCTTTTGCAAGCAACGCTGTCGGCCGTCGAGAAGGAGCTGCTATTACGGCAGCAAGCGATGGAGATGCACAAACGGAAGGCCATCGAATCCGCGCAGTCAGCAGCTGACCTCAAGCTGCATCTCGGTAATGTACATACACTAATACCACAGAATTTAGAACTGTATGTCAGTTCTACAAAATGAACACTACTACAATTTTCGTGGCATGCCGCAAACACCATCCCCGTCTAGGCGTAGCGTGTTTACCATCCTAGACCATGTTATCACCTACCATCAGGTGAGATAGTGGACAAATGCTAGCATATCACACTAATATTATAAATCCGAAAGTTTGTGTTGTGAATTTGTAAGTATGTATTTTATATATTTGTTTTCTCTTCACCCTGTAACGGCTGAACGGGTATGATTGAATTTTAGAGTATAGAAAGCTTATACCTATGCTTAGCACAACAAAATTAGTTATCTGTAAAGTCGGTTTACGAACGATAATTTTGCGTGATAACGTCATAAGATGAACGCTTGGCCGATCGTGCCTCTCTATCGCTTGTTCCGCGCTCCCGCTTGCACGCTCAGGCTCAGGCGGAACGTGACACTTTTTCGTGCAGCCGGTGTTCATCGATTTATAAGACGTTATCACGTCAAAAGCTACTTTTTGATTTAATAAACGCGGCAAAGCCGCGGTGCAAGGCTAGTCGGGTATATCAGCAGAACAGTCAATTTGCAATCACAATTTTTCATATTATTAACTTTTTATTATTATTTATTTTCAGAAAAATATCACGCGCAAATGAAAGAGGCGCAGCAAGTTGTAGCTGAAAAGACGAGCGCGCTGGAAGCAGAAGCGTATAAAACTAAGAGACTACATGTGAGTTACTTTTTAACACGCTAAGTTCAGACACTTATATAGTAGGTGCCGGACACATTTAGATCACACCTAAAACACGCACAATCACACCCAAAACCACAAGCACAAATGTCTTCCCGAGGGAAGGAAAATGGTGCTCCTGCCGGGAATCGAACCCTAAGACTTACGGCGCAGAAGGCAGAGACGTGCACACTGCGACTTATAGATCTTCAGTAAAAGACTCGTCGTAGAACAAAAATATATTAAAGATTACATTCGATTTTGTTAATACGTCAGTAATATCGTAAATCCTATTTTTAAGTATGATGGTAACGAGATATATCTGGAAAACAGATATGGATGAAATGTGGTGTTTAATGTCTTGTATAACGGCGGACAAAGTCGCGAGGCACAGCAGTAGTATTATAATTGTGTGGTGTGACAGGAAGAGCTGGCGATCCTACGTCGCAAAGCGGAGCGCATGAAGAAGATGGAACAAGCCGGCAGCAGCATGGATGAAGTACTGCTAGAGGAAATACGGGAGTACAAGGAGACGCTCACCTGCCCCTCGTGCAAGGTACGTGCGTTGTTCTACTGGTAGGACTACTGATAGTCCCACTACTACAATAAGTATCGAAAAACTGGTCTCAGAGGACTAAACGGTGCCCCAACAACTTTCCTTATCATAAATATTGTTAATTATCTGCAGGTATACGCAATTTTTTTTTAATGCTGAGTAATCAGGCATTTAACGAAAGAGGCTACCCCACAACGCAGGTCCGCCTAGTGTGGAAGTTAGAAATCCATGTAATAGATTGTATAAATATGGAAATAAAATATTATTATTAATATTTGACCACTATCTCATCTGATGGAAAGTGATGATGCAGCCGAAGTTGTGTCATGCTTGCCTAGAAGATACCTATTATCTACTATATAAAATTTCTTCAATCAGACCGGGTAATTTGCATAACCGTTGTTGTATAGACAAAGATTTGTAGAGTCAATAGTGCAGGAGATAGCAATTAACCTTGAGGGACTCTGTGATTGTTGGTTGATGTATTTAGTGTTGGCAATGACAATGGAATGCAGTTGATCTCACCTGTTCACACAAAACAGCATTTAGCCATAGGTCTGTACCTGTTGCTCAGCAATGTCTTGATTTAGTAAGCGATAGATGAGGGTGGAGCTATAAAACGATTTCCCTAGTGGACAGTGAGATCGAGTCATGTGCCAGTCCCGCCCTAGCGATATATACAACTCTACTAGTAGTGTTGTAATAAATTGTTTTTGTCTTGTTTTCTTCCATACACTGCTGAGAGTAAATGTATGGAAGGAAACAAAATATAGAATAGATAATATGGTCGATTATGAACTAGAATTACTGGCTCCAAGGATAACTGCGTATAAAGCTCAAATTGGTCAGAGTTATTTTTCCGCTAACACCTTGTTATTGTACATATTTGCAGGTGAAACGCAAAGACGCCGTGCTCACGAAATGTTTCCACGTGTTTTGCTGGGACTGTCTCCGCACGCGGTACGAAACGCGACAGCGCAAGTGCCCCAAGTGTAACGCGGCCTTCGGGGCCAACGACTACCACCGCCTTTACCTCTCCACCTAGTCACCATCACAAGTTGCTACGGTTTGTTTTGTACAAAATGTACTCTAATGTACGTTTGCGGCGTTACACACGTTCGGATTGATTTAGCTCTCGCGTGCGTCGACGCGCATATAATTTAAACCGACTGTACGCGTGTGTCGCTTGTGGCGTAATGTTAACTACAAGAAGCACTTTCTCAAACTTTTCTGATATTGAATTTAGAATGGAAGTGTGAATTGAAATAGATTTACTGGACCCATGTAGAGAACCGATTAAACTCGCAACACCAAGGTATGAATGAATTCTGAAAGCTAACTTGTGTCCGCCATATTTTAATGTTGACAGCCGATTCAGTAGTCAATATGAAATCATTTGACATACGCTGCGAGCAGATCTTATATGACGTCATATACTACTAACGGACGAGCACAATTTGATCCGACTGTTTACACGCATCCAGTACCGACGGTGCATATTTGTACAATTTGCACCGCAGTATAAGTATGTACATACCCGCCAAAACCTGTGTATATATCTGTATACTACAGAGTACGGACCGGGAGCGGAGAGTCAACTCCGGAACGGTCGATAGCTAGATGAATTTTATTAGTATAGATATGAATTTGCTGGAAGTACTTATTATGACGCCGTATTGGCCTTATAGGTGTAACATTTTAGTTGATGCCCACAATCTTGGACACAAATTAGTTAATTTCGATATATACATGTAGATTCTCTACAATTGAATCCAACAGCAATAACTTCGAATGACTGTATGAAAATGCCTATAGATGTTAATCTTGTCGATATTTTACGTATAGTGGAAGAAGTTACATTATGCCAACGATTATTTTTGTGAACTGCGGTCTGTTCTAGCATCGGAACTAAACGGTAGCCCGATGAGCTGGACAAGATTAAATAGTATAGTTTTACAAGGATTTCAATGAACGAATATAACAATTATATTGACGGAACGTTGTTTTAAATCCTTGCAGAATATACATACATATTGTAGTAGGAAATACCGTTAAAACTTGATAGGTAGATATGCATGTGTGGTCGAATCCCCGTGCCGTGATATGAAGAATCGTTTCATGAATTGTTATAAGATACTGACGTTTAAAAATTAGATTATATATGTTGAAGTGAACTCGGACCTTTGTTGAAGACTTTTAAGGAATTGTCACGACTGAATCGTAATATTGATAATCGTATGGTGTTTTTACATTGATCCACTCGAAGTTGGTTCTTTAGAGTTTTAAACATGGGATACAATTTAAGTAAGCCTAGTGTTCATTTTTTTATAATTCTGGATATTGATCGGGAGTAAGTGGCGTATTATACAAATGATTACATATGAATACTGTGATATTTATATCGAACATTTTAGTCTATAGTCTCAACTCAACGGCGCGCGTAAAATATACAAGAATCGGGTGGGTTAATGTAGAAACACTGGAAGTTTACCGCCGAGTAAATACGAGTGATCCGAAAATCTGTAAAATTAATCACTGATTACTTACAAAGATACAATGTTATCTATCTTTCATTCCTTTGGAGCAAAATGCATACAGTTCCATAAATATAATATGAAATAAGCAATATTTGTAACGTTGCCTTAGTTAGTTTGAAGCATTTCGCAGTCTTGTACATTTGACCCATTTATTGATGTTTGTATAGTAAGATATATCATGAACTCGAACAATTGTACGAAATCCGTATTTATTATAAGAATTACAAGATGTTGAGAATGCGAGGCGTTTCTGTTTCAGAGCGAGATGAATGTTTTCTTTTTAATTTCTTATTTAGCTAGAATAGAATTAACAGCCCACTGACTGATATATTTATATATTTTAGGTTTACTTATCAATGGGCTTCAATTTCTTGTTCCCTCTTCTATCGGTAGAAGGGACAATATAATGTTAAAATGGTTACAGGATTAATTTGAACAATAGATAGATAGTTGATACAGTATTTACGGTTAAGTTTGTTAACTTATGGTCTATGTACGAAGTATAGTATTTCATTAAACAACATAACTTAGCTATTATGTAACTTAATCACTGAAAATAGATAAGTAACGCAATATTTTTCTACTGTTCTTGTTAGAATATTAAAAATGTATTATTAATTATTACTTCCGTGTTATATGACTAACTTTTTATGTGCAGAATGTTGCTATATAGGTATTACCATGTTTTAATACGCGTTAGCATTTGTATGAGACTCTGTTATCGAAAAGATTTAAATATTTATCGAAAGAGTAAAACATTATATAAGGTTTTCATACTTTCCTCGCTTTGGCAATCTTCAAAAAGTAATATATATGTACAAGCATCTCAAACTGATCGGAAATTAAAATCAATGTAGATAGAAAAAGTATGTATTTGGCTAAATAAAATTACTTGGATTAAGTAAAATAAAATATCTAAAATTAAATGTTGGTTTTCTTTAAAATGCTATTGGAATATCGCGTTCACCATGAATGTACCACGACAAATAACTATAATACGTTTAGATAAGAAAGGGTAGTATACTAAAATTACACATAAATGGAACAAATAGAAAATTTTCTAAACGGCCGAGTTTTAACGGACTTCTTAAAAGGGGTACTACTAAACTTGCCTGTTCGTCGAACTATGAAAACAGATAACTCTGACCAAGTGATATTGTCTCGAAGATGTCCTGATTTCCTAAAATATAAACGCCGCATGTGGCGAGAGGGTAGGATGAAAATAAAACATCTCTCGAAACACAAGGCCGGAGAAGAAACGTTGCGATGAAGTTCTTTGCAAGCCGTTGGGCCAGTAGGGTACGGGGCCTTTGCTAAATACTATTTAATTTTGCAGCAGGGCCATCTCTTTCTCTTTTTTTTATTCTCGATAGGCAAGCTTTTGACAGCTATCTCACCCGACGGAAAGTGACGATGTGCACCTGAACCTCGACATACCTGTTCACTCGAGATTTAAGGACTCCTAGATTGTAATTATCGGGAAATAGACTAAGGCAAAGACTGAAGATAATAGAATATGAAGCGAACGATAGTTCAATCGCAAGCGGAGGCAATTGCGGCTGTATTCTTGCAACGGGGCTTGAGCTTCTGGAGAAGGTAACTTCGTGATTAAATCCATGGTGATAAGGCAATCTATTGTATGTGAGCCTGACGAGCTATTTTGTATATTCAGAGTGCACTCGTAGTTCATTAAATAAAACAGAGTAAAGTCTGTCGGCAAACAGAGAGCCAGTCCTATCATGTAGCGAGTTCACCGCCCTCGACGACATTATTCACCATTAGGAGCTTTGTATTCAAAGACAACTTTCGAGTTAGAATTCATGCTTGCTCACGTTAAAAACTACCGATTTGACCTTGCGGGTGTATCAGTTCAGAATCTCTCTGAATATCAGATTTTGCAGTATAACTTAACCTTGGACCAGGGCCGTCGAGATCACTTCTAGTGGGTCAATTAATGTAACCCAGGATGAAAATATTCGGATTATTCTCCTAATTAGAACTGATTCTGGACGACTTCGTGTAAGTAAAAACATAGACCATTCTGTGCTTTGGTGAGTATTTTTTTATTAGTCTTTCATTTTAAAGCATTGTCGATCCGATACTTTATCAGTCGGCGAAAGGATTGAGGTGGAGGAATTGTCCATCTCCAGGTTACGTCGGCATCGCCTGTTCCCTGAGGATGATGTATATAATGTTGATACACTTCGAATTCTGACGAGTTTAATTAAATACTACTTTGCAAATTAGTATTTAATATAAATAATAAGTAAAAAAGATATTCAGAAATATGAATTACTTAGTTTTCAAAACAGTGAGGCGCCTTGGACATAATAGGTAAATTTGTATGATGCACGTTTTGATATCAGCTACTACGCTTGATACTTTGGCTCAACTGCATTGCCTAAGATGCTTTGAATTAAATAATAGATTGCCTAAGAAGTGTTCAGATTAATAGTTGTGGATTTTGTGGCATATTTGGTTTTTGTGTTTGATGGATATTTTCGCCAGAAATAGTGTATGCAAAGTTTTACATTACATACATTGCATTGAATGGTGCTTACATTGCGTACAAAACGCACTACTTGTTGTAGTGGTGTGCTGGACGTTGGGTGTTTGATGTGCATGTTTGTTATTAGGATGTAACTGATGAAGGTAGCATGTTTGGGGAATATCTCGCCCTAGATCTGGAGGTAGAGGTTAATTCGCGCAGCGAGGCAGAAAACGATGACGAATAATGACGATTTCACAGAAGATAAGTTGCGAAAGCTGCTTCAAGAAGGAATTGATAAAAGGACATCTGGGAGGACTATGAATCTTTCCGTGGGCCAAAAGAAGAGTTCCATGAACTGGCTTGCCCGAAAATTGAAGCTCAATAGATTTATTTCTCCAAATTTAGAACAAGCCAGTCATGTCCATGACAGTGGAACAAACTAATATATATACGCGTGGCAGACTATTGTCTTCGCCTCGGAAACAGGCATCTCCACTCGATCGCGACTTAATGACTGAGGGGAGGCGTCTGTTGCAGATATATATCGATGAATATAGAGCTAAAGCTAGTATATTTAAGGCCATGAACCCCTTAATTTCACGGATGCCCTAATCTTAGCTCACTATTTAAAGACAGATTTTTAACCTGTGTTATTCAGGTACAGTTTTTGAGACAATGAAAGCTTAAATGGAAGTTCGGAGTGTCGAATCCAAATTATGAAAAATTCAATCGTTTTCGGACCTATACTAGTTTAAAGCGTATTTTTTCTCAAGCGTAGGTATAAAGTAACTATTCCCACTGATACCTATCATACTTGTGATTTTGACATTTTGGTTACATATTACCTATATGAAAATTAAAACTATCGTGAGTATTACACATAATTGATGTTGTGTACGGCTTGAAACACGTCTAAATTTCGACTTACTTTATAGTCGACTAGTGTCGGACAAATTTGTTGTCCTTCATCAGGATGAGTCAGACGCGCGATACGCAGAGGCGAGCGGCTCGAGCCTCGGCGCGTGACATTTCATTTCGGCAATTTAGACGTGTTTCAAGCCGTACACAACATCAATTACATATTACCTATGTTGCGTGCGTGTAGTCAGCATCATTTAGACGGCACCGTTCATGTTGTCATACATACACAACACGGTACCGAATATTATACTGGGGCGTGGGTATGTCAGGGCTGCTCAATAAAAATACAGTTTTATATTCAATAATTTTATTTACATACGAATATTTACATCACATGATTTTATTAATTAATTCCAAGGAGTTCATATTTCTAATGTATACTTTGTAGACGATTGGGCGTAGAATATTTTCAATTTATAATATGCATTTATACGATTTAACACGATTTGAACATTTTAGCACCTAATGCAAGTGACATGGATGGATGAACGTTTAATACTATAAACAAAAATACAATTCTGAGTTGCCATAAATATGTTAAATATTATCATATTTTTGATTGATACGCTTATGATACCAGATTCGCAAAATAACACATTTTCGTAACAGTCTGGAAATTTGAAAGCATAATTTTAACCTTTATCTTACGTTTTACAATATTCAACATAAATACGTAAGTCAGTCTCATTCGTTACAATTTTCTATGCTTGCGACGTTTATTTAATGATAATAATTGATCGATACACTTAACCAATATGTATTTATAATAAATATAAATTCACGATGCAAGTGGCTCGGTTACCTTATTATAATGTTAATTAAAAAGGCAATCCTACACCCATTATAATTTCGAACGAAACTATGGGATTTATTTTACGTTATTAGTTATAACACCCTATAATGTGATGTCGAGTTATTATTGAATGTTATTACTGACTAGATAATAAAATAATTTCGGTAGTTCTATTTATATTTACAGTGATTTTGTGATGTAGTTTTAAGTATTTAAAGTAAACACGGGGCCCGTTCTATCTAAACTAAGTAACCTAAGTTAGCTCTAATGGCACTAGAATACTTTAGTCGTTAAATCTCGTAATTTACTTATTTCTAGATGTACTCAACAATTAAAGCCTTGTATTTTATAACAAAGCTATCTAAATTAGTATTAATTGCATTACTTGGCATCAACACTTTGTCCTTACACGAATTAGTAACAATCAATCAGGAATTCAAGTGGCTGGAGAATTCTTTTTTTAAATGCAAACGGGAATGAAATTGTTAAATTTTTTAGCATTATATTTTAACAACACTTAAGTTATAAATCGAATGCCAAGAATTGAGACCATAGAGTTTTATCTTACAAAGGATTTAAACTTTCGTTAATTTAAAACTGAGATCCATTTATGAAGCAATCCAGTTCTTTAGAAACATTTAAAAACGATGACAGAGATCTTAAACATTAAGGTTTAAAAATAATTAGAAATATTTTTTGATAAAGTGTAAATAATAATATTTGAAGTTACTGAGTAGAATAGAAAAACATTGATTCCAACACTAACATTCAACTTCCTAAAATAATATTTTGAATGCCTGAGTTAGTACAGAGATATTTTCAAGAATGTAAATACTTTTTGAATATTTTTTTACTATTTTTAAAAACCTTGTCATGGAGTACGAACCGGACGGATGACAAATAATGTGAAGGCAACAGAACAGTCAAGCACTATTTCTCAAACTTTATGACACCAAACATTTTTTTGGCATTAGTAAGCATCTTCATTAACCTACTCGAAGAACTAGTCAGTTATTTCTATCTAAGCAGTCTAAATTCCAACTAAGCTTTACTTTTTCGTCCCTTTCGAAATTACTATATTTACCTAAATTGACAACAACATAACCGCTCGAGCGCAGTTTTTATAACGTTTTCCTATTGACAACACATTCGCGTTTACGAATTATGGAAACACAGCAGTTTTATGAAGTTCTGCCATCGTAGCCACTTATTACCGAACTTCGAAATATTTTGCACAAAATCTTCATACTGACATACCGACCTTCATTTCTAATTAAACACTAGGATATTACAAATCTTCATTCGTCGTGACTAAGTTATGTCCGAGCGGCGCTTTTAGGGTCGGCTGTCATACGTACTAGTACTTGACGTCATGATGATACGCTTTGAACCCAAAGCAACTTAATAAAAGTCGCTTTTGGTCGTTTTGATTTTGATATTAGTTTCTTTCCTTTCATACATTTACTAGCACTTAAAAAAAAAAACAAACCGAAGTCAAGGTTTTGAATGGACGTTGGTAAATTTGCCGCAATGCTTCAGGGGGTCGAGTAAGTCTTGATCGTATCCAAAATCGAGCTTTAAGCCCGAAAGTTACGATTGCACAAAATTTAAAGAGGTAAGCTCCCATGTTCCCTGAAGAAGTAGTCCGTTACCTACTTTTAAGCTTACTAGTGTGTACTATTATAGAAAATGATTCCCCACTGAATTTCTTGGTGCTCTCTTCTCTAGGGGCTGTAACCTGAGCCTGGGCGCCTTTTAAGCCAAGTTCACGCATATCCTGTATTTATCGTTAATAAGGTTTTAATTTTATAATTGATACAATTATATCGACGAGTTTATATGTTCATTTTGTTTCTATTAGCTTAATAGACCGCAGGCTAGTCCAATCGCATTATTTAGAAGTCACGAGCTCGGAACGAGTATGAGCGCGTCATCAAGTTCTCTGCGCGGGGGTGGTCGGCACTCGCTCGCTTGTCGTATAGGCAGGCTTATAGACCGTGCCCTACGGCTAACAACTTGTCCTACCACGATGAACGTAATATTTTACTCGTCATCGTTTTTCATTAGCTGGGACACAATAAAGCGCGTGTAGTAGTATTGTAATGCGCGGGTGCTAGGCGGCGGAGTGCAGGGCGGGGCGGGGGGCGGGCGGCGGCGGGGGCGGCGCGGCGAGTGCGAAGGCGAGGCGCTCGAGCCTCGAGGTGAGCGGCGCGAGGCGCGCCCAGCCGCGCCCGGCGCTCCCAAGGGCCCCGAGCGCGGCGTCCAGCGCCTCGTACCGCGCGCGGCGCTCGCTCTCCGACCACGACGACAGCTCCTGTCCCGACACAAACTGTTGCATCACCGACACAGACACGACACGATTTGTGTTCATGTACCCTATATGATTTTTTTTGTAAATATATGTGTCAAACGTCCTCCATTTGTTTGACGTGTCTCCAGTCCGCTCGAAGTGTTTCGCTTCTACGTTTATCAACCGTCCAGCGAGGGAGTGGTGATCATTGTCTGCGTCTTTGTTCCCTGAACGGTACAATCTGGGTGTATTCAAGCCTAGAGTGAATAGGTAACTTCTAGGCGAGCATGTTCTATCTTCGGCCGCATCGTCACTTTCCATCAGGTGAGATAGCGGTCGAATGCTAAATCCAGTATAAAAAATGCATTTATTTTCCCGGCGATAAGGTACATAAAGTTTAGTAGGTATGCTAATGATTCATGGAAACCTGTATTGCAAGGGCTGCTGCCTGAAGTAGGTAAAAAATCCGATATCACAGTACACCAGGATAGACGTAACTATTAGTATTACAATATGACTTTGACAACTTAAATAATCAAAAACCGGATAGCGTAAAAAGTGAACGAGGCCTATTATGAACGACTTAGTAAAATGGTACCTACCTACTTTACAAAGTACGTCGACATACTTTTTGATTTTATCATTTTTCCCAGTATGCCGTCTGGTTTTCACCATATTGAATGTTGATTGCATTCATGTCTAGTAACATACATACATACGCTGAAAAACTTATTACCTGTCGCGCAGTCGAGTAAAAATATTTATTTACAACACTCACCTCTTCGAGATATTCTAGATCATCTTCCTCACCGCCCTGTGCCAATTGTTTTTTGAGCGTCTGAGAAACAACAATCGAGTTAGTTCACTCATAATACCTTTCTAATAAAATAGTAATCATATTGATGGAATACGCATAACTTTATACATGGAAACCCGTAACCACAGGTTGAAGTATATGCACAAGAGATGGGTGTGTAGCAATTTTGCGTTTGCTTACATTACCTTAGTATAAATTAATAGTGGTAAATCAATTTTTAGTAGCTCTTGTATTTTAGAGTATTACCGCCTTACTCATAAAAAGATAAAACATTCGATAAATATGTTTTGTACATAGGTCGCTAATTCATATCCGGCTCGAAGGACCAAAAATATGTAAGGTGCGCGTACTGTACACCGTGATAGTGCTAGGGGAGTTGTAGAAAGGGTTCAGTAACAAACACGTATATGTTCGAATGTTGGTATATCCGGCTCGAAGGACCAAAAATATGTACGGTGCGCGTACTGTACACCCTGATAGTTCTTGGGGAGTTGTAGAAACTGGTTCAGTAACAAACAAGTATATGTTCGAACGTTGGTTTATAGAGTGATATAGTTGTTCACGCAGAGTCGCGATGCGCACTGACTCGGATACACGTTAACTGCTGACCTACAGGAATGTGTGTTTAGTACAATTTGCATAATCGTGCATATGTTTGTCTTATTTTGACTGATGTTAATTGACACGCATCGAAATAAGACATCACATTTAACTTTTGAAGGTTTATCGAACATTTATCTTTATATTATTAAGATAAAACGTTCGATGAAACTTCGGTTAACGGTGGTTACTAAGGTGGTATTAGAGTATGTTTATATAATAACATGGTTATCCCCTCTACAAAACTTTTTAAATGTGCAAGCTTGTACGAAGCTGTTGTATTAGTTATGTACATGATTTATTCAATTATTTATCGCGTATTAGAATGGACGTACCTATTATTCTAAGTGTGCTTGTGGAGTGCTGTACTGACTTATCATGATATTTGACATAACAAGTTGAACAACCAATTCGTACAATTTTAGGTTGTCATTCGTCTCAGCACGCATACTTGAATGCAATGCCTGATGAACCTATATAAATATAACATCACGAACAGCTTCTTAGAGTATTGCCGCGAACGCGAACAAATGTCATTGTCGATTTGTATTATTTTTCAGAACTTGTTATTCTTCGAGTGTTAATGTGTTATAGGTAATACAGTATAATCTGGAAGTCTACAAGTATAGAGTGAATAGGTATCTTCTAGGTGAGTATGCTTCATCTTCGGGCGCATCATCACTTTCCATCAGGTAAGATAAAGGCTTACCTATCTGTCATACAAACAGGTAAAAGTAGGGCAACATGCAAAGTTGCAAAACGTGATTTTTGTTTTCGCTTCAAAATTTCAATAGATGTATAGTAAAGACACTACCAATTTACTAGCGCATAAGTTGACCATGTCGCTTTAACTAGACTTTGACTGTGACTGGTGACTAAAACTATATTTTGTATAGTATAAAATCTTCTTCGAATCATTCCGCGAATTGGGCGTTCCGCGACCACTGGACATTTTGCGAATTGGACATTCTGCGACTCAACGTGGCTAAATGCAAAAATTTTGCGGAACGAAAATTAAATAGTAAAAAAGCAGTTTTTTTTTTGCTTTTCAAGGGGCGGAGAGCAGAACATGCTTCAGATTGCATATAATATGCACTAATACAGCTATTTATTTACATCCCTTCTAAGTGTCTAGAAGTGATAACAGAGTAAAACTTTGATTCACCACTATTAACGAGTCCACATTAATTTACAACACGCTTAGGTTATTTACATACAAGTTGTTTCACGACGGTTATTTACAGATTTGTCAGTGATTTATTTACAAACTGTGCTGGTACTGCATTGACGTAATCAATGCACCGCATTGAAGCTAATGCTGAGAATGGGTCACTATATTCTCATATTTAAGATGTTATGTATTATTATTTATTTGTGTGATTTCCGTGATGTCACAAATGTAACACAAAACTAGAATGGATCTATCGAGCACGGACATGTTCTTGAATTAATGTCTCGATCTTACCTTCACCTTACAAATTCCTTCGATTCACATTTTCTACACATTCACAGCCTCGCACTAAATTTGATAACTTGTGTTTTAAGTGTCGAAAACATTCACATTACATAATAATATACAATCACACCTAAAATACAAATACACATTTCCTTGAGAAGAAAATTGTGTTTCTACCGGGACTCGAACCCGCTATTTAGAAAGCGAAGTTGCACCCAACTAAGCTAACGGGCTGTATAATTGGCATTAAAAAAATTACAATACTTCTTTTTAATAAAAATTGCGTCGAAATTAATTAAAGACAAAGCCTTCATTGTCTTTAATTAAATTCGACTCATATTTTTTGTTGAATAATAACTTTAGTTTCATTTTGTTAATGATTGAGACGCCCCCTGCGCTGCCCTGGGTTCGATTCCCGGCAGAAGCACAAATTCCTTCCCAAGGGATATTTGTGCTTCTGGTTCTGGGTGTGATTTTGTGTGTGATGTGAATGTTTCCGGCACCCACGATACAAGTCTTTGAATTTAGTGTCGGGCTGTGAGCGTAAATGCGTTTGTTTGTTTCAACAGACTTCAAAAAAGTAGGTTCTCAATTCGACTGTATGTTTTTTTTTGTATGTATGTTACGCGATATCTCCGCCAATTATGAATCGATTTTGAAGATTTTTTTTGTTTGGTAGAGGTGGTCCCATATAAATGATATTGAAATCGATCAAGCCAAAACCGAAAAATAAGCGATGATGTACGTTTTTTTAAGGTTTGTTTGCGTTTCAATTATGATTATAAAGATGGAGAGTTAAGAAGTTTTTATAAACCTTATTTATCATGACCATTTTTTTCATTTATGGTCATTTTTTTTATTAGTCCGAGACTCATTATAAGATTGCAGTATACCACACGCATTACATCAGAGAACATAGTGACCCGAACAGTGCGTCTAAAAGCCATGTGTTTATATCATAATGATATATAGTGATATCTTATATATTCATGTATATTAACCTTGGCATTTTATTCGTGACTCGAGATCGCCAAGCAGGCCCTGAATGGTGTAAACACCTGTTTCATATTAAAACAGTTAACGGCACTAACAAAACTGTAATATTAAGAAAACATGAGCTGAATATAATAACAATAACATATTGTCCAGCATAAAGAGATCTCCAAATCGGCGATGGTTCGCGTAATGTTACATTTCTCGCAGGTCTGTTGATACTGGACAGCAATAACAATATCCATTCAAGAGTATGAACTTATGCAGATATGAAAAAAAATCTGTCTTAGTTGTAGCAGAGTGTGTTACCATATGATTAAACATAATCTTAACTTTAGCATTAGACATTTTTTTTTGGGTGAAACTGCCTCTCACATCCCTTTCTTTCCAGGGTGAAGGAAAGGAGTGTGTAAAGCTTGAACCCACAAAAAACTACTCCGTCAGCAGCCCCATGCTGAGGTGGGGCAACATCTATTATAATCCAATTTAATAAATGGGAACGTTACCCACTAGTAGTGGGCTTAAGCACTTGTGTTACCATCGGGAATCGACCTGATGCCCTCTACTTAGAAGGTGAACCGCGCCCCCAACTACGCGAGAAGGCCATAGCTTCCAAAAACTTTAAACGCTCAATATTATATTTCAGCACTTTATAAGTGGAATTTTATAACATACTAGCTGCGCCCCGCGGTTTCACCCGCGTGGTAATGGAAAATTATAATAATGATGATAGAAAGTATTTTATTATGTCGTCAATTTTTCAATGTTTTTATATTATTCTGCTATTCAGGACGGAGACAAATCCAACAAATTAAAAATCATGAAAACAATTACATTATGTAATGTATGTAAATAGGAACTAAGTATTTTTTATGATAATCTCACTTATAGGTATTATAAACGCTATAGTTTGTAAGGATAGATAGATAAGATCTTACATTCTAAATATGCACGCCCCTCCATAAACATTTTTATACATTGGACACTCGATCGTTTGACAAAGGAGATGTTTCAAAATTGAAGGAGCCTGGGCCAGCACCATATAGCTATACTATATAGTAGGTAACCGTTTTTTAATGTTTATTTTCTTTACTTATATTTCGTTTTAATGTACATTTAAAATATCTTGGTACATTGATAGCAACACAACACAATTACAAATGGCGGATTGCGACAATATTGAACTGTCATTTTGACGTGTCATTGATCATTTATTGTAAGCAACATATCAATTCTGAAATATTTGGGTTTTGTTATAATTATAATAGGATTATAGAATATGTTACTCAATTGAAACTCGGAACAGAGTGACATTCAGTATCTTCTTGCCATGACTGCCCCAAAAATAGGGTTGCATTGGGTTATTTAAAAATAATAATTTGAGGGTACAGCTGTAATCTTCCGCAGATTAATTTATTTGTATTTTTAAGAAAATGCAATATTTTTCCCTATTTTTCTATGTATGGTACATAGTGCTGGCCCAAAATGAAACATCTCCTTTGGAGGAGGGGCGTGCACATAAAGAATGAAAGATATTCTACGGATGTATATGATGATTGATGGTAATGCAAAAGTTTGGGAGTCTTCAAGTCAAGAGTGAATAGGAATCTTCTAGACAAACATGTCACATCTTCGGCCGCATCATCACTTTCCATCAGAATTATTGTAAGTAACTGTTAAGTTAAGTAACCTACCGATATAACACTAAAAATAAAAGTGAAGTATCTTCTTATACGTGTCTCCTAACCACAAAAATAAACCTGCCAATACCTATCTATTACATTATATAGGTACAGTGAGTTTTTAACAAATCGCTAGTGCCTTGAAAATTCACGATACAGACACAACCGTCAACGACGTCTATCCGTATTCGGGTCGCGCTCGGCACTGAGCGACATCTGACTCTTCCCCTACCCCGCCCGCAGTCGTCCGACCGCCCCCGCGCGCCCGTCCCATTCGCCTGCCACCGGACCATACCATAATATCGCGCACTCAGTTGTTTATCGTCATAACTATTCAGATATTTGTCTAAATGATGTAGTGTAAAAGACAAATTTTATTTACTTAAAATCCCAAATGCGATAAAAGTATTTATTTTTATATAAGGATCTATTTGTTACTACCAAATGTGCCTTAGAAATAAAATATATTTTTTTATTGTATTCTGTTTCACTATTTTGGCGATAGTGGCTTACACATAAAAGATAGATATATGCTGTCGCGGGCTTTTATGTAGGAATATTTAAGATGAACATTTTCATTATACATTATATACGTATAACTTCAATGGTTTCTGCAGCGCACGCCAGAATAGCTCGCAGATGGCAGATTTTTCTCCTACTTACTTGACACTTATCGTTATATTTTGGATAAATAACATTATATCTTTATAAATTATAGCCTATGTGTTATTCTGATGTGTAAGCTATATTATGGGAAAGTTTCATCAAAATCTATTCAGTTGTTTTTGCGTGAAAGAGTAACAAACATACATCCATACATCCATACATCCAAACATCCATACATACATACATTCTTACAAACTTCCGCGTTTATAATATTAGTAGGATTTTCCACAAAATATTCAGTTAATAAAACATAAATGTAACTATTTTATTTACGTAGAAATACATTCTGCTACAGCATTAACAACAAACACAATAAAAATGTAAAATGTAACCTAATGCAAGGTGACTCACTTCTACGGAGTGACGGTACTGGTCCATCATGTGCTTGCTGGCGTCCAGCTCCGCTAACTTTTTCACGACTACGTCGGCTACATTCTTTTCCGTTACGTCTATTTTGTCTCTGGAATTAGCGAATGTATGATTAACTACATGACAGCTATGGTAGGGTTTGCGAGCGTGAAACAACGCTGCGTTCAGTGCCTACGCTCTAGTTGCAACTTTTCACAGAGTCTAGACCGTTCGGAGGCTCGGTTAGTGCCAGTTGAAACGCTCCAGCGCGTTCGTCACTGCCAAACAACCGCCTTGGGAGATGGTTATAAAACTCTCTGACGTCTGTCAATGTCAAATTTCTATGTGAATTCCCGTAAAAAGCTGTACGTGAATCAAACTGTCATATGTAAATTACTATACCATGCATTACTTCATGGTGCTGTCGTTCGGAGCCTTCGAGCGTGGATAAAAAATAACAGAACAACCGAAGTTGTAGGCATTGAACGCAGCTCAACTGGGGAACGTGAGCTGCTAATCTGGACCGTATTTCTTGGGTTGTAAGGACAAATGTCACATGCTGCTAATGTCTAAGTATGATATGATATTAATGCTGTTTAAATGTAATGTAAAATAAATTAAAGATATTTACACGGGTCGCGCATAACAGACACGCGTAGAATGCACGTGACGTCAGGAAGGCCTACCGTTGAAACTTAGTTATGCGGTACCCCTGTTTTAAAAGATATTTGAGTCCAAATTACCGAGCTAATTCCTATACAAATGTACTAAGTGTATACCATTGAATTCTTAACTAAGATGAGGAAGTTAACAATAAGTCATCTTACAGAGGGAATAATATGATAAGATTTTTTAAACATGATGATGTGTGCCATATTATACAAATCTAGCACATTACTGTTTAAGAGACAATTTGGCTTCTCTAAATCCGTAAGTCTATAGTTTATGTCATACTCATCCTCAGTGTCCTCGTCATCAGTCGCGCTGAAGAAGTCACCAGCCTCAGCGTTGATTAGTTAGTATGAGCGTTAACACAGAGCCTGTATACTGTACTGTAGTATTTACCTGACCGGGAGCATATCTTTGTAATAGGGAATATGCACGAGTTTTAAATATAGGTTAAGTATTATGCTTTGAAATTTTATAGCTACAGAATTACACCTAGGTCATTTGTTTCTTATTTACATGCTTTTTGATTAAGAATCTTAGAACTTAATAATCTTAGAACTTGTACAAAAATACATGGGAAAATTTAAATAACAAAACTAGACTGGCTAGACTGATTCGTGGCGTCAGTTCACTTTTGAAGTCAACGATTGGTCTACTAGTCCAGGGTCGATAATTTTTAAAACCAAAAAAAATCATAATAGGATGAAACCCATTAGAAAAGGAGGGAAATATGATAAAAATGAAAGGAAAAATAATTTACGGGCGATCTGAGGTTGGGAAGGGGATGGGGGTGAGTTTTTAAGGGTAAAAAACGGTTTTTCTCGATTTCCGGCAAAACTAAAAGTCCTATCAAAAAAAGTCAAATGAAAAAGTTGTAGATAATAAAAAGATCTAAAACTTTTGTATTTACACTTTTTTCACATAACCTCAAAATTTATGTGAAAAATTCAAAAAACCAAGTTTTTGGTTTTTTATTTTTATCTTTAACAAAATTTTTTTTTTTAACGAAATTTTGTGAAAACTTACCTTTTTATGTCCCAAATACGCTGTAATTTATTTGATTAAAAATATTTATTTTTTCACCTTATTTTGAATTAATATCGAAAAAACACCCTAATTTTCAATCGAAAATTCACCCGTCAAAATATCAACTTTTTTCAAAAAGTTGGTGTGGTTTCTGTTCGTTGAAATCTCTACTTTCCGATGGTGAAAAAAAAAAATATATGATACTATGGTAAATCTTCTCAGAAAATGCAAAAAAGGATTAACTAAATTTGTTTGTGCAAAATTAAGGAGATAATTATTTTTTTATCTTGTACTAAAATATCATTTAATTTCAATCTTTAGGTTATGTTAAGTTAAGCATACTATTTTTTAAAGAAAATATTACGATTTTTATGGTTGAGTTACTTGTCACAATTATCTTCAAGAAACTCAGCGTGCACGTGTATTTTTATAAACGATGTTGTATACTGTACTGTATTTCGAATACTGGTTAGGCTAGCGGTTGTAACAGCTGCTACGAAATATATAGTATATAATAATAGTAGGTATGTATGTAGTAAGACCCAGACCCGCCTAGCCCCTTCCCCACTTCTCCACGAAATACCTTTTGATGGGCTACAATTTTTCGTAGGTCACTCAGGTATATCTACTCAGGTATATATATAATTTATCTCAAAATAGTTATAAATAAGCATCTACGCATATAATTATAAATTATATATATTTATTATTCTCCTTAATTTTGCACAAACAAATTTAGTTAATCCTTTTTTGCATTTTCTGAGAAGATTTACCATAGTAACATATATATTTTTTTTATTATTATTATTTATTATTCTCCTTAATTTTGCACAAACAAATTTAGTTAATCCTTTTTTGCATTTTCTGAGAAGATTTACCATAGTATCATATATTTTTTTTTTCACCATCGGAAAGTAGAGATTTCAACGAACAGAAACCACACCAACTTTTTGAAAAAAGCTGATATTTTGACGGGTGAATTTTCGATTGAAAATTAGGGTGTTTTTTCGATATTAATTCAAAATAAGGTGAAAAAATAAATATTTTTAATCAAATAAATTACAGCGTATTTGGGACATAAAAAGGTAAGTTTTCACAAAATTTCGTTAAAAAAAAAAAAATTTTGTTAAAGATAAAAATAAAAAACCAAAAACTTGGTTTTTTGAATTTTTCACATAAATTTTGAGGTTATGTGAAAAAAGTGTAAATACAAAAGTTTTAGATCTTTTTATTATCTACAACTTTTCCATTTGACTTTTTTCGATAGGACTTTTAGTTTTGCCGGAAATCGAGAAAAACCGTTTTTTACCCTTAAAAACTCACCCCCATCCCCTTCCCAACCTCAGATCGCCCGTAAATTATTTTTCCTTTCATTTTTATCATATTTCCCTCCTTTTCTAATGGGTTTCATTCTATTATAATTTTTTTTCACTTTTCATTATTTTTAAAGGCTTCTACCCTGGTCTATACTTTCTTTAACCACGGCCGTGATTGGATCGTGAATGTCATAGAGAGAATATCAAAATGGCATCGTATAAAACTACTCGCACTTTTAAATATTTATTTTGATGTAAAATGTAATGTTTTTACAAGCTTTTATTTAGTTTCACCTATCCCCATGTTTGTCATCAAATATTGCAAATTATTTACGTAAAAGAAGAAATGTTTAATCGATTAAAATCTAAAAAAATGCATATTCCCTATTAGTTACGCTGAAGCCGTCACCAGACTAAGCGTAGGGCGAGTGTTGGGACGGTGGAGCGCGGCTATATCCCGCACCAGTGTACAGAAGGACATGGGGGAATGTGAGCTTTGCGAAACAGACGTCCAGGACAGAGCGAAGTGGAATGAAAACGGAAGTAATACTGACTCCACCATCAGGAAGAGGGAGACAGAAAAGTGTCCCTCTCTCCGTCACGTACAGACCTGAGCGCCTGCGCCAGGCGCAGCGAGTCGGGGTCGTCGGTGGCGGCGGCGGAGGCGGCGGCGAGGCGCAGCGCGGCCAGCAGCTCGGACAGGCGGCGGTCGAGCGCCGCCACGCGCGCCACCAGCGACCCGCGCTCGTCCTCCGCCTCCGAGCGCTGCCGGTGCGCGATGGCGGCCGACAGGTTGCGCAGCGACTCGCGCTCCGACGCCGACGCAGACTCCACCTCTGAAAACATTACACGTTCGTTACGACGATTTCTCCGGTCGCGAATTGATGATATTTATTGGGGACATTATTGTTTTACTGCAAAACACGTTTATGACTTATGTGGCCACATTAGTGCTAGATGTGTTTGTTTTTACCGGGAGATTTTTGGGTCAATTCTTTTTTAAGATATTTGATGATGAAAGTGACGATGCGGCCGAAAATGGAATATACATACTTGCCCGGAAGATACGTATTACCCGGTTGGTGATAAAAGTTAATTAAATGTTGAACCTAATTGAAATCATTACATTAATCGAAACGAAACATACGAACCTACACGAGCTGCGTGTTAATCTTGGGTATAAACTGGTGTTATGTCTTTTTCAAACTCTTCCAAACCGTTTCTACTGTTAGAGCGTGAGAGAAAACGAACATACATACTGACACATTTACACACATACTGCCGCATTTATATTAAATAGTGTGAAGTGTAAATCCAATGCTGAGATACCTCCAATAAGAAATCAGCCCTACATCATCTAACCTTTGTCTATATCTGGACAGTCATCTCTCTCCGGAGACAGTTCGTCTCCGCTCCAAGCGCCCGCACATTCCGCCCCCGACCACCACTCTTCGGCGTATTCTGTAAAAGAAAAATAATTATTAACTAGAGAAGTCTAAGATCACAGTCGGCAGAGTTGTCTTTATTATCAGATTGTTGCCTTTTTTCCGAAGTATAAGTTCGCAAGGAAATTGCAAGTTTCAAAATAATAAAACAAGTCGATAACAACCTGTCACAGTCAAAGTCGAATACAGTTATAGTCCAGTCATATTATTAGTAACTTATCAGAAACTGTACTACTTCTTGTCACTCTCAAAAAGCTCTATAGAAAGAAGTTTCTATGTAATTTACAACGTAGACATGAGTATCATTTGGGTGTTAACAAACAATTAACGGTCATTCCATCAAGTTCTGGTAAGTTCTACAAAATCGACTACGCTATATACTTTTTCACTTTAGCCGCAGAATACAATAGTACAATTACAGAAGTATCTTAGCAAAGATATTTAAATAGATAGCGACTCTTGCTACGACGCAATAAAGTTTATATTAGCTCGCTTACCGCGTGCCTAAAATGTATATATTCACAGTTTCTATCGCGTACTACTCTTTTCTGCACACCAATTGAAAGGGTCCGCCAAGTCGGGTGCTCCAATACTGCGCTTCAAAAAAAATTTAATACAATAAAATTAAATACTTTCACAATATATAATACACACATTCGTTCCTTATTTTTTGCCGCTAAAATGAAAAAATGGCGTTGTAGATTTTGTATAATTTACCTATACCTGTGATTCTTGAAGTGTTCATGTGTAATAATGATGGATTATTAACCGTTAATACTTAGTAAACGTGCATAAGTGTAGGCAAATCATACAAAGTTGAAAAATGTGATTTTCGCCTCCGCTCCAAAGCTCCAATGAAAGTTCTGATAAAGGTTCTACCACTTTACTGGGGCATGACTTGACTATGCCTGGACCTTGACTCTTTTACTTGACTTGTGACTGGGTATTCTAATTAAAAATACAATTGAAATATATTGTTACTTGACACTGGCTAAATGCACAAGATTGCGAAGCCAAAAAAAAATATAACACATTCTCCACTCACCAGGGTCGGTGACGAGGCAGGGCTCAGTTTCAGAGTCGAGGAGGTCTGCCGAGTTGTCGTTGTCATCGGACACCCTGGAGCGGTCGTCGTCGACCACGGGCGTGGTGGGGGCGGGGGGTGCGCCTCTCAGCGCCCGAGCCACGGCACCTAGCAACCCCCCGCGCTCCTCCTCGGGGGACAGGGCCTCCCCGCTGTCGCTGCGGCTGTAACGGATTGTTTGGAGCCTTTACTGACGTCCTCGGGGATGAGAACTTCTTACATTGGCCCGTTGTTTCTCGTCCGTCGTGCTAGCGCAGATCGGGTTCATGTAAAGGTTGGGATTCAGTTACAGGTTTTTCTTATTTAAGCCATTGTACATTACTTTAAGGGTGGTCTTTTTTCCCTACGACGAGGGCAGTACTAGGTACATAAAGATCTCTATCTACTATAGGAATAAGTATGTGCAGAGGCGGCGGCGCGTGTCGAGGGAGAGGAAGGGGGGAGGGGGTGTACCTGAAGGCCTCGTTGTGGTAGACGCTGGGCTCGAGCGCGTCCCGCGGCAGGCGGTAGGCGAGCACGAGGGCGCGCGTGAGGCGCGCGAGGCGGCGCTGCAGCGCGTCGAGGGAGGGGGAGGGGGTACCTGAAGGCCTCGTTGTGGTAGACGCTGGGCTCGAGCGCGTCCCGCGGCAGGCGGTAGGCGAGCACGAGGGCGCGCGTGAGGCGCGCGAGGCGGCGCTGCAGCGCGTCGAGGGAGGGGGAGGGGGTACCTGAAGGCCTCGTTGTGGTAGACGCTGGGCTCGAGCGCGTCCCGCGGCAGGCGGTAGGCGAGCACGAGGGCGCGCGTGAGGCGCGCGAGGCGGCGCTGCAGCGCGTCGAGGGAGGGGGAGGAGGTACCTGAAGGCCTCGTTGTGGTAGACGCTGGGCTCGAGCGCGTCCCGCGGCAGGCGGTAGGCGAGCACGAGGGCGCGCGTGAGGCGCGCGAGGCGGCGCTGCAGCGCGTCGAGGGAGGGGGAGGGGGTACCTGAAGGCCTCGTTGTGGTAGACGCTGGGCTCGAGCGCGTCCCGCGGCAGGCGGTAGGCGAGCACGAGGGCGCGCGTGAGGCGCGCGAGGCGGCGCTGCAGCGCGTCGAGGGAGGGGGAGGGGGTACCTGAAGGCCTCGTTGTGGTAGACGCTGGGCTCGAGCGCGTCCCGCGGCAGGCGGTAGGCGAGCACGAAGGCGCGCGTGAGGCGCGCGAGGCGGCGCTGCAGCGCGTCGAGGGAGGGGGAGGGGGTACCTGAAGGCCTCGTTGTGGTAGACGCTGGGCTCGAGCGCGTCCCGCGGCAGGCGGTAGGCGAGCACGAGGGCGCGCGTGAGGCGCGCGAGGCGGCGCTGCAGCGCGTCGAGGGAGGGGGAGGGGGTACCTGAAGGCCTCGTTGTGGTAGACGCTGGGCTCGAGCGCGTCCCGCGGCAGGCGGTAGGCGAGCACGAGGGCGCGCGTGAGGCGCGCGAGGCGGCGCTGCAGCGCGTCGAGGGAGGGGGAGGGGGTACCTGAAGGCCTCGTTGTGGTAGACGCTGGGCTCGAGCGCGTCCCGCGGCAGGCGGTAGGCGAGCACGAGGGCGCGCGTGAGGCGCGCGAGGCGGCGCTGCAGCGCGTCGAGGGAGGGGGAGGGGGTACCTGAAGGCCTCGTTGTGGTAGACGCTGGGCTCGAGCGCGTCCCGCGGCAGGCGGTAGGCGAGCACGAGGGCGCGCGTGAGGCGCGCGAGGCGGCGCTGCAGCGCGTCGAGGGAGGGGGAGGGGGTACCTGAAGGCCTCGTTGTGGTAGACGCTGGGCTCGAGCGCGTCCCGCGGCAGGCGGTAGGCGAGCACGAGGGCGCGCGTGAGGCGCGCGAGGCGGCGCTGCAGCGCGTCGAGGGAGGGGGAGGGGGTACCTGAAGGCCTCGTTGTGGTAGACGCTGGGCTCGAGCGCGTCCCGCGGCAGGCGGTAGGCGAGCACGAGGGCGCGCGTGAGGCGCGCGAGGCGGCGCTGCAGCGCGTCGAGGGAGGGGGAGGGGGTACCTGAAGGCCTCGTTGTGGTAGACGCTGGGCTCGAGCGCGTCCCGCGGCAGGCGGTAGGCGAGCACGAAGGCGCGCGTGAGGCGCGCGAGGCGGCGCTGCAGCGCGTCGAGGGAGGGGGAGGGGGTACCTGAAGGCCTCGTTGTGGTAGACGCTGGGCTCGAGCGCGTCCCGCGGCAGGCGGTAGGCGAGCACGAGGGCGCGCGTGAGGCGCGCGAGGCGGCGCTGCAGCGCGTCGAGGGAGGGGGAGGGGGTACCTGAAGGCCTCGTTGTGGTAGACGCTGGGCTCGAGCGCGTCCCGCGGCAGGCGGTAGGCGAGCACGAGGGCGCGCGTGAGGCGCGCGAGGCGGCGCTGCAGCGCGTCGAGGGAGGGGGAGGGGGTACCTGAAGGCCTCGTTGTGGTAGACGCTGGGCTCGAGCGCGTCCCGCGGCAGGCGGTAGGCGAGCACGAGGGCGCGCGTGAGGCGCGCGAGGCGGCGCTGCAGCGCGTCGAGGGAGGGGGAGGGGGTACCTGAAGGCCTCGTTGTGGTAGACGCTGGGCTCGAGCGCGTCCCGCGGCAGGCGGTAGGCGAGCACGAGGGCGCGCGTGAGGCGCGCGAGGCGGCGCTGCAGCGCGTCGAGGGCGCGCGCGGCGCCGGCGCGTCCCCGCGCGCGCGCCGCCAGCGCCAGAGCCTCCTGCCGCCGCTGCTCGCACATGCGCACCAGCTGCCGGCACTCTGCGCGCCTGCACACCACACCACGCTCTTTATCTTTCGCCGACATTCTTTTTAACCGACTTCAAAAAAAGACTGTTCAACTATAGGTTTTTTTTGAAGTGGTGAAGAAGACTTCTTTAGAGGCGTTGTGCACTTTTTTAGGATAGGTAAAAAATGTCAGGACACGTAACCTGATCGAAAATTCGAAAGACGGAAAATTCGTAAGATGAAGGAGAGGAAGTAATATCCCCCTCTCTTTCTACCGCGCTGCGAAAAATGTTCAAGTTTTTACTTCTGCCTGCACTCCCGGAGTGCAACCCGTTGTTTTTTTTTGGAACGAAAGTTTCTTATAGCGCGTTGTGAAAGGGGGCTATTCGGAAAAAATTAAGACCAAAAGTTGTAACGACACTTTTTGCTATAGTTGTAAGCCATACCACGTTCTCGTCCGATCACCGAAGTTAAGCAACGTCGGGCGCGGTCAGTACTTGGATGGGTGACGCCTGGGAACACCGCGTGATGTTGGTTTTTGCATGTTTCTTTTAATTTTGGAACGAAAAATCCTTATCGCGCGTTGCGAAAGGGGGCTAGACGGAAATTGAACTTTGTTCCATCCGGGTGTCCCTTGACACCTCTCAAGTTTTTTATATGTATGTAACGCGATATCTCCGCCAATTATAAATCGATTCTGATGTTTTTTTGTTTGGTAGAGGAGGTGGTCCCATTACATTTTTATCGAAATCGGTTAAGCCGAAACCGAAATATAAGCGATGAAGTCGGTCTTTCAAGCTTTACTTATGTTTCAATTATTTTCTTTTAATTTTGGCTCCGCAATCTTATGCATTTGGCCAGTATCAAGTAACAAAGTATTTCATTTTTTCAGTTGTTCTTAAACTAGTCCTAGTCACAAACACAATCGAAGTCAGTTAAAGACCACGAAATATAGAACAAAAACGTGATGAAAAGATATCGCTAACGTGTTTCTTCTTGAATGACGATAAATTTGGGAATCTGGCCACTAAAAAGTAATTAACAAAAACTTTCATGAGTGCCTGTGTGGGGCCAGTGTTATCTAATAAAAAAATTGATTTCTATCATCTCTAGATACATTGACAGCAGCGTTATAACACGTACCGTTTGTCGAGGTCTGCGTGCAGTCTCGCGGCTTCCGCCTCCGCGTCTCTAAGCGAGTGTGTGAGCGCGTTTGTCTCGGCCGCGAGGAAGTCCTGCATCTCCGCCGCTTCTTGTTCCGCTTCTTCCAGCCGCGCTTCCGCTAGCCTCGCTCGCTCGCGCTCTGTGCACGCCTCCTATAATTAAAGAAAATTACATAAGCGCTTAGAGCGACAATTTTTTTAACATAAATTGTGACATTGTTGCCAATTTTGTGGTCTTATTATGAGATAAGTGAATATTTTACTGGCAGTAATAAGATTGACTTCCTTTTATAACACTAGCTGTATGCCGCGGCATCGTGTTCATCGCGATAGAGTAGTCTATGGACATAGGCTTATCCTTACTTCCTTACTAATATTATAAATGCGAAAGTAACTCTGTCTATCTGTCTGTTACGCTTTCACGCTAAAACTACTGAACCGATTTAAACGAAATTTGGTACACAGATAGTCTAGAGCCTGAGAAAGGACATAGGCTACTTTTTAACCCCGAATTCTGGCTGGTCCGGGACTTACGCGGGCAAAGCCGCGGGGCGCAGCTAGTATATTATATATTCGAGAGTTTCGAATATGTATCTTCGTACCAAATTATCTCGATTAACGGGAGTAAAGTCGCGAGGCACTACACACAGTTCTACATATATAAAATAGAAAATTAACTACAGAATAAAAAAATACAAGTTCTTAAAAAACTGAATATAACACGATCGTGCGGCCGAGCAAGACAAAGGATACAGTAGGGATTTGCCGCGAAAGTAAAATATTGGCGTTGTCGATTTTGTATTATTTTCCAAAATTTGTGATTCTTAGAGTGTTTGTGTATTGTGTAATATTGGTCACAAGTTTTAGAAAACTGTCCCGTTCACAACTTAGTGAACGAGCATGACTGTAGGCAAAACATACAAAGTTTTAAAAACGTTTCAACACAAGTTTCTATCACACAAGGCATGACTTGTCTATAACTGGACCTTGACTTATGAAATACTAGCCGTGCCCCGCGGCTTCGCCCGCTATTATCAAGTTAAAAAGTAGCCTATCTGTTAATCCTAGGTATAATCTATGTACATTCCAAATTTCATCCAAATCCGTTAAGCCGTTAAAGCGTGAAGAGGGAACAAACATACTTACACACTTACAAACAAACTTTCGGATTTATAATATTAGTAGGATATTAGTAGGATGTTATACACTTGAAATTAGTTATTACTAGACTTTGGCTAAATACACAAAGATGAGGAGCTAGAATAATAAAACCGGCCAAGTGCGAGTCGGACTCGCGCACGAAGGGTTCCGTACCATTATCTATAAAAAATCAAGTTTGTTGTATGGGAGCCCCTCTTAAATATTTCTTTTATTTTTAGTATTTGTAGTTATAGCGGCAATAGAAATCCATCATCTGTGAAAATTTCAACTGTCTAGCTATCACCGTTCTTGAGATACAGCCTGGTGACAGACGGACGGACGGATAGACAGCAAAGTCTCAGTAATAGGGTCCCGTTTTTACCCTTTGGGTACGGAACCCTAAAAAGTAAAGGGTATTATAAAAGTAGATCACTGACCGCGTGTAGTTTGTTACACTTGTCCCGCAACAGGTCGATTTCAGCGCGATGCCTCGTGGCCTGCTCCCCGGCCGCGCGGAGCTGATCCTCCAACGCACGGAGACAGCCTTCGGCACCCGCGCCCGCACCTGCATAGTTACAGAGACAAATAACGTCACCAGTTGACTGAAACCCGCTATGCCGGACACTTACGGATATTGTTTGATAACTTTTGGAGACGCTAATGTATGTATAGTTAAGTATACGTTTTTGATGAATGTAAGTTTTGTCTGCCTAGACTAGTAAACAGGGGCCAATTCGTTTCTAGCCAACTAGTTATGGTTAAAGATGGGCGTTTAAACGAAAAGCAAATAATGAAACAGTACTTTTCAATAAAAGCAGTTAAGCACAATTAAAATTTTAAGCACTTTTCATTATTTGCTTTAATTAAAATTAAAAACCGACCATGTTTCGCTGAAAGTTCAAACAACGCCATCTACTAGAACTGGGGGTAAATTACAAAATATGTCATAAACTTATCGTCATATTAGGTTCTAAAATGAACCTTATACTCAACAATGTAAGCTTTCTTGCATATTTTAAAAGTTAAAAGGTAACCTTACCAAATTTGGTATGTGCCGATTTGAGATAAAATGCTAAGAGTAGACAACCTTCAAGATTCGTTCGGACTATTAATTGCTTATTTCATTATTTGCTTAAAAAATCGTGGTGTCAGTCCTTGTCAGTCAAGAAGCCGCCGTTGTTTGTTTTGATTTTTTTACTTCGAACTTTTAAGTTGAACTTCTTGTGTGATTAATTGTTTGTGTTGCGTACAATTCTTGACATCGCTTTTTACAATGAAAACCAAATATTCAGTTTATTAACATAAAATAATGTTAATGTAAATAAGCAAATAAGCAAATAAGCAATTAATAAAAGTTGTTAAAAAAAATAAGTGTATAGCATAAGTTTGTTAAAAATTTTAAGTCGTTATTCACATCGCTAGTTATGGTCACAAGCAACCTAACTAACCTAACCTAATGACTTTGCCCTAGAATTAGTTTGGGCAACAAAATCGAAGCTTAGGGCATGCAAATATAGTAAATTCAAAAATATGAACAAGAAATAGTATGACTAGGAACAATAGGCGTTTTAACCATTATGCAAATGACATTTATTACAAGCAAATGATATGACAACATACAAGTATGGCTTTAAAAAAATATGCGCATCTAATATTATGACTACAAAATATTATGACAAGATATGAATGCAGAACAACTTAAGGACTAAAAATATTATGCGAATGAATAGGACACCCAAAAAAAAACATCAACAAACATTCAATTGCATCGAGAACCTCCTTTTTTGAAGTCGTTTGAAAAAGCTAGCATAAACAAAATCCAGTACTAACCGGCGGCTCCGGCTAGGTCCAGCAGCCTCTGCGAGTTCCTCTCGAGGTCGGCGGCGGCGGCGTGGCGCGCGGCCCGTTCCTCCTGTAGCGCGGCCTCCGCGTGCAGCCGGCGCGTGCGCTCCTGCGCCGCCGCCGCCAGCGCGCCCGCCAGCCGCGCCGCCTCCGCCTCGCGCCCGCTCGCTTGCACGCCGCGGTGGCACCGCGCCACCTCCGCACGACTGGGACCAACATCAATGCCGATACTGTTATACCCCTGTCGTGTAAGCCTTAGTGCTGACCTGTCAGTTTTTTTTTTTATATTGACATTATAATTTATTTAAATGTATTCTCTGATCTATTTATTGTATTATTATTATTATTATTATTTATCTATTTATTGTATTCTTTTCGGGAGTCGCCCTTCCCGCTTTCTTGTCATCAGTACACAGTACTCAAAAATTGACTAATAAAATTTTACAAGTAGCTCTACCATTTAATACAAAAATATCATTTATAGACGAGGCCAAGAAAGCGTGGTTGGTAGCCTGTTCAGGCACTGATTTCCCAGAAAATCTGTCTTCTCAGAAGCTTTGGGACGGGCCGCTCTGCGACAAAGTACGGAATCATTTATTTCAAACGTGCTTAAGTTCCGCAGATCGTGCCCGTCTTCTTGCAAGTTCGGAGTGGGAATCAGGTCTGTGGCTACAGGCTCTCCCATCGCCAAATACGGGAACGCTGCTGGATTCATCGGCTTTCCGTATCGCAGCATCACTTCGATTAGGCGCATCGTGTTGTGCTCCACACCGCTGTCAGTGCGGTACTGCTGTTGACCGGCTCGGTCATCACGGTCTGTCTTGCTCTAGGAGTGCAGGACGTATTCCCCGCCACACGAGTCTTAATGATATCATACGTCGGGCTCTTACCACCGCCAACTGTGCGGCTATTTTGGAACCAAATGGTCTTGCGCGTGATGACGGTAAAAGGCCTGACGGAATGACCCTGATTCCATGGAAGATGGGACGGCCTTTGGTTTGGGATGCAACTTGCGTAGACACCCTAGCACCGTCTCATCTTTCTGGAACTAAAAATAAGGCTGGTGTTGCGGCTGAATCAGCAGAGACTCTCAAAAGGCGCAAATATAGTAATCTTGATAGTGGTTATATATTTGTGCCTTTTGGGGTTGAGACGTTGGGACCGTGGGGACCGGGAGCACATACATTCTACAATGAATTAACAAAGCGTTTGGTCGAAGCAACTCGTGACCAAAATGCTGGCAAATATTTTGGACAGAGATTGAGTATTGCCATTCAACGTGGCAATGCTGCCAGCATTTTGGGTACTTTGCCTACTGGTAGCGGACTATTAGATTAAGTTTTGTACATATTTATATCTAATTATAGTTTTTTTTTTGTTTAATTTTAATTTAGTTTTTAGTTTAATGTAATGTACAATTGCTACTTAAATTATGTTGTAACAATTATATTACTATTATTCTCTGATTATTATTATTTTATTGCAATGAACACACGACATAAATACTGTCTTTGATTTTGTTACTATTTGTTTTTCTGCTCATTTTAAATGCATTTATTTATATTATTTATTGTTTTTATATTTTTTGTAATTAATGGTTAAATAATAATAATATATTCATTGTAATTGACATACCTGTTATAACGTACTTTGTTATAAGGTGAATAAATGATGATTATGATTATGTCAACTCTGCATTCAGCACTATGGTGTTGGTAATAGTTAAGTTGAGATGGGGTTCATCTTTCTAACCGGTCGGTTGATCGTGGATCCTTTGCTAAATCCATGTCCATTTTTAAATAGCATTATAAGTTTTCCGCGACAGAAATAAAGTTTTTTTTAATAAGCTATCCAAGACCCTCCGTATAACAATACGTATCATTACGAATGTCATACTGGCCGTGCCCCGCGGGCAAACACCGGCGGTTACGAAGTAGCCTATGTGTTAATCCTAGGTATTATAATTCTTACTAAATCCGTTCAGCCGTTAAAGCAAGAGGGAACAAACATACTTTCACACAAACTTTCAGATTTATAATATTAGTAGGATTATTTTACCGCGATGCGACGGAGGGTAGACATATGGAAATGATTGCAACTTTTAATACATAAAATATATATATATATATATATATATATATATATATATATATATATATATATATATATAGACGACCCAGTTGGCGCAGTAAGTCCTGGGTTCGATTCCCGGCAGGAGCACTAATTCCTTCCCAAGGGATATTTGTGCTTCAGGTTCTGGGTGTATTTGTGTGTGATGTAAATGTTTCCGGCACCCACGATACGAGGCTTTGAACTAAGCGTGGGGCTGTGAGTGTAAATGCGTTTGTTTGTTTGCTTATTATAATTTGATGAAATTGATAATTTTATTCACAGTAAATTCATATGCGATTATTTACAGTAAATTTATTCACAGTAACAAACAACATTTAATTGCCTTTGATTTTTAGCAATACATTTATTTACCTATTTCAGCCTTTGCAGTTAGGGTTTGGCTCGCGAGGGGGTTGTGAAGCCGCCGTCCATTCAGTTTCAACTCAACTTTCAACAGTCAACTTTTTTGAACGAGGATTGTGGAGAGGTTTTATTGAAGGTGGATGTGAAAAATGCTTTCAATTCGGTGGATAGAGGAGCCCTTTTGACGCAAGTAAAGGATAAAATTCCAAATTTGTACAATTTTCTTTGGCAGTGTTATGGTTCTTACACAAAATTAACATATCATGGCAACCAAATTAAATCAGCAGTAGGCTGTCAGCAAGGAGACCCATTGGGTCCAGCAGTCTTTGGTCTGTCTGTACATCCCATTATCCAACAACTTCGGTCCAAACTTAATGTTTGGTATTTGGACGATGGGACTTTAGGTGGCGATGTAAATACTGTTTTTGAAGATCTTCGTCTTCTCATAGACGAATTCCAAAAAATTGGCTTAGAACTAAATTTTTCAAAATGTGAACTTTATGTTTCCGAAAAATATACAGATAGAGACCAAGTAATTCAAAAATTTAACTCGTTAGCTCCAAATATTCAAATTATTAACAAACAATCCCTTCGGTTATTGGGCTCCCCTATTCTTAACGAATCATTCCCTTCATTTTTTGATGAGAAAATTCAAAATTTTAAACAGAGTTCAGATCGTTTACTAAAAATTAATACTCATATGGCCTTCACAATACTCAAATACTGTCTTTTTGTCCCAAAATTTACATATACTTTACGGTGTTGCCAGCTATGGAAACATGAACATATTATTCAAAATTTAGACAACATTGTCAAAAACACATTGGCATCTATTTTGAATATGAATTTAGACGAGAGAGCGTGGTTGCAAGCTTCACTGCCAGTGCGTTTGGGAGGCCTTGGCATTCGATCAATTTCGGGAGTCGCCCTTCCCGCTTTCTTGTCATCAGTACACAGTACTCAAAAATTGACTAATAAAATTTTACAAGTAGCTCTACCATTTAATACAAAAATATCATTTATAGACGAGGCCAAGAAAGCGTGGTTGGTAGCCTGTTCAGGCACTGATTTCCCAGAAAATCTGTCTTCTCAGAAGCTTTGGGACGGGCCGCTCTGCGACAAAGTACGGAATCATTTATTTCAAACGTGCTTAAGTTCCGCAGATCGTGCCCGTCTTCTTGCAAGTTCGGAGTGGGAATCAGGTCTGTGGCTACAGGCTCTCCCATCGCCAAATACGGGAACGCTGCTGGATTCATCGGCTTTCCGTATCGCAGCATCACTTCGATTAGGCGCATCGTGTTGTGCTCCACACCGCTGTCAGTGCGGTACTGCTGTTGACCGGCTCGGTCATCACGGTCTGTCTTGCTCTAGGAGTGCAGGACGTATTCCCCGCCACACGAGTCTTAATGATATCATACGTCGGGCTCTTACCACCGCCAACTGTGCGGCTATTTTGGAACCAAATGGTCTTGCGCGTGATGACGGTAAAAGGCCTGACGGAATGACCCTGATTCCATGGAAGATGGGACGGCCTTTGGTTTGGGATGCAACTTGCGTAGACACCCTAGCACCGTCTCATCTTTCTGGAACTAAAAATAAGGCTGGTGTTGCGGCTGAATCAGCAGAGACTCTCAAAAGGCGCAAATATAGTAATCTTGATAGTGGTTATATATTTGTGCCTTTTGGGGTTGAGACGTTGGGACCGTGGGGACCGGGAGCACATACATTCTACAATGAATTAACAAAGCGTTTGGTCGAAGCAACTCGTGACCAAAATGCTGGCAAATATTTTGGACAGAGATTGAGTATTGCCATTCAACGTGGCAATGCTGCCAGCATTTTGGGTACTTTGCCTACTGGTAGCGGACTATTAGATTAAGTTTTGTACATATTTATATCTAATTATAGTTTTTTTTGTTTAATTTTAATTTAGTTTTTAGTTTAATGTAATGTACAATTGCTACTTAAATTATGTTTTCAATATCTAGAAATATACATTTATTTGTAAAGATTGATCAGTATCAGCAACAAACTCCAATGGTTCAATAATACGAGGTTTCCTTTTTTTTATAAATTCATTCGGATTGATCTCCGTCAAAAGTAAAAGATTAAAAAAAAACCGAAATATGCAGTATTGCTTTCCCATAAATCGAGGGCATGACTCGTCTCACGACTTTTCTCTAGCTGTCGTGGTTTCGGACTTGGCCATAACCGCCCCTCTCAAAAAACCATTCTGTACAACGGTTTAAAGTTAGTAAGCAACAATTCTTACTTAAATTTTCAATACTTATAAATAAGTGATAAAGTTCTTATATAATCGCGTATTAACGAAAAAGTGTAAACTTAAAAGTAGGTTCACTTTTTACGCTGTCGGGCTTTTTCATTGAGTTTTAGACAAGTCTAGAAAGCGAATAAGATCAGCGTGACAAGTCTATCGAACATTTAATCTTGAATTCGAACAAGAATTTTAATGAGCGAATATTTATTGTATGTTTATTTTATTATTGGACAACTATCAACTACTTTATATTTTCTGATACCAATCGTGGACATGCGTCGTTACTCCTCCTTATAAGTATCTTGCTTTTAGTCACTTTATTTCGTCTGTTTTTTTATTCTACATGGGCAAACATTTGACCATTATCTCACCTTATGAAAAGTGATGATGCGGCCGAAGATTTGACTTGCTTTCCATTCAGGTGAAATAGCGGTCATGGTTATACAGCATAGTTAAGCTTTTTTCGCTTTTCCTTTGATATAACTTAAATATCTTCCTCATACCGCACATTATCTAGAATATGATGTTCGAGAATCTAGACAACCATACCACATCATAAATTCTATTCAATAATCTACATTAAATTGTAAGTAACAAATACCACCCGATAACATTGCCTAGTACTGAAATGAGAGCGACTTACGTCTCGATATTAGGCATGACTCCTCCGAGCGCCGCCTCCACGTCGGTCCCGAGCAGTACCGTCTGCGACGTCTTCTCGGCGTATATGCGCACGCGCGCGCGCACGGCCGAGCGGGACGACGACGACCGCGTGACGGTGGGCCGGCGGGATGACGGCGGCGTACCCTCGTGCTTGGGAGACCCGTCGGCCTCCGCGTCCCGCCGTTTCCGCGGCAGCGTGCCGTATTTATCTGCGGCCACCCGCGTTGCGCTCGCGTCCGCCACCGTCGTAAGTCGCGGCCCGTTCGACGGCCACCTCTTCTCCTCGCTTGGCGAGCTCGGCGTCCGACACCTCGCGGTCGAAGTCTTCGTCGGCTTCGCGCGCAGCGCCGGGCTCTCTCGAACGAGATTCGGCAGCTCCCCGGTCGGTCGGATGCGCGGCTTCGGGGTTAACGGTCGAGGCTTTTCGGGAGGTGTCGGCTTCTCTCGACTCCTGGCGCGCTCCCGGGTCGCCAGGTTCGGCCCGCGGGGTGCGGTCGCCGGTCGGGGCGTGGACGTCCCGACGGGCGAGCAGCGCTTGGGTTCCGTGACGTTGACGTTGACTCGACGACGAGGTCGCGGAGGCGCGCCCGCAACCGAGGAACTTTCGGAGCCGCAACCGGAACCGCAGGAAACGACGCTCGATGCGCAAGATCGCGATCCGCCCCCGCTACTGAGCGCACGCCCGCATCCTTCAACTCCGCTATCGCTGCCCGCAGCGCAAAGCACGAGTTCATCTCCCGCCGGCAAGCTGTCGAGATCTCCTAGGGACCTCGCATCGTCGTTCATCTCGCACGGCTCGCACGCTTGATCGCCACTATCTTTAACGGCGGGCGAGGGACTCGCTTCTGTGGTGTCCAGAACCACACCGCTCTCGTCATTGTTTACTACACTAATATTTTTGCTACTGGCCCTACTTCCTTTATTTTCTACGATTTCCTCACTGATATCACTTTTGTCCGGCACTACACTATCCGTATTCGCTGTATCGGGGGCTTCCCCGCTGGTCTGTGTTTCTGCCGTCGCGGGCGGTACCTCGGCGACACAGTTGCTGCCGTCCTCTTCCATGTCTTATCTGTTGCGTTACATGTTCTGAAACAAACAGATCCGGAGTTTAGTTTAAAGTTAATTCTCACTAGACGTGAAGCAATCTGCGAGTTGCAACGGCATTGTTGGAAAACATTCCATTGTCCGGATGGCTCTCGAGCTCGGCGCAGTTTCGATCTCTAGGGAGCTTATTATCTTTGTCCCGGGATAGCTTATTCAAACGCATTAACGATGCGTAAATTACTGCTATTTCAAAATGAAAATAAGTAGGAAAACATTGGTATTTACAAACGAGTAAAGCGGTAAGTACAGGCTAAATGCATTTACTTTCTGGCGTCAAAGTTCATGGTTACAACACTTGCAACGCAGGTTTATGGCTTCACTTTGCATTCACATCATGATAAAAAATCTTGTTTGACTACATGTAGGTACGAGTAGATAAAACTGTTATTGGCACAAGGTGTTCTGCAGGTTTTAAGTTGACCAACGAAACTTATAAAAACGGTAGTTTATTATAATGTCACTACTAGAAACTATAACAACAATGTGCAAAACCTATCAATAGCAATAGCAAAGTAGTTTCTCTACATACAAACAATGAATAGTTCTCATGACAACCTGCCTCCTGCAATCGGCCTCCCGTCCTCCATTCAAACCGATCACAATCAACCTTTTTGCTTCCCTGTTCTACGTAACCAAAGAAAGACCTTCCCAGCGATGACTAGTTTTATTTAAAACTGTATGATTACCAACAGCATTTCGCTGTAATTAAAACAAAAGAACAACGTCATAATGTTTTTATATATAAGGGCTGATAACATTGTGGAACGATTGCTCAAACTGAGGAACGTATCTATTAGAAACACAGGGCTTCGATAAGTTATCGGAAATCGTCTTGCTATTCACATAGAGTGTTACAAGTGGTCGTGAGCTCATAAAACACTGATTGAGACGTTACAAAGACTGGATAGTCCCGAGGCCTTGAGGTCATCGCACTGTTATTCGCTAGGGGGATACGGATACGATAGGCGAGCTATTTCAATACATGGTTAGGAACACGCGTGACATACATGGATGGTATCTACACAATTCGTCATGGTAGTCGGTATGGGAGCGTCGCGCCGTCTGCTCGAGAACTCGGGTACTCTGAACACACTGTTTATTTTTACCGGCATACAGCAGGCCTGCTGCATCCATTAATTAAACGAGTTAGAAAGGCCACGGCGAAGGCCTCCACTCAACACCGGCCACTCAGAGCAAAAATATAAACGTAAACATCTGTTGAAATACAGACATCTACTATAGTAACACTTGAGTAGACTTGAGGAAAATGCTAAGCAGTGTAAATGAAGCAGGCGCTTCTGAATATGCAAATGATGAACGATACGTGAGGTAGGCACTCGAGCTTTCGTCGTAATAAGTACGCAACACCCACATCAGTTTCTATTCGGATAACTTTCTTCTGCGGCTGTCGTAAATACAAATGGGATTATACCTATGGTTTAGTTAAAATTCCAGATAAGGAATTGTATTGTTCTCTATGTAAGAACCAAGACGCGTCGGCCGGCATTTTGTTTCGAGAATGAGTTTCTTTTTCGACATGTAGAAAGTGAATGTGGAGCTTAAAATGGTCCGATTGGAGATTATGAAACAACATCTAATAAATAATATTATGAAGCCATTTAAGGCTGTAAAATTCTTAAAGATAGAGGGCGGCTGTACGCTATAAAACAAAAATAATCTTTACAACAGTATTTTATGAAAGGAATGTTTGTTATAGTTTTCGGGTCATAAAAGTATTGATATTTATAGAATACCTGAGGGCTACCACTTTGTATGATCATTTAACGCTTCGCCACACATGACGTTTCACATTTGGTTCGAACAGATCGCCGTGTATGCACGCAGTCCCTTCAGGACGTGAGTCCTATGTGGCGACGGTTTTATAATATGATAGCTAGAATTCGTCCAAACTGAAACTGAACCATTTTTATTATAATTATTTAGCCATTATTTTACCTTATTATTGTTTCAACATCTTTATTAATCCTATATTTCTAAAAAAAATATGCTTATATTCCATTTGCTATTCTTTTCCTTGCTTATTTGGCACTCAAATGTTCACAAACAACGTGTAGAAGCGTCCAGTATCAGAATAGATGTTCGCAACATCCTATATTTGGCATAGAGAGGAGGCAGGTAAATTGTCTTCAGGAAGCCCAAGGTGTTTCAAGAACTAGAGCCTGACTTGATCTATGTCCATCTATATTTTACTTGTTTGTGTCAGATATTTGGCGAGATTCCATCGGCATCGGCACCAGATCGTCGTTATAGTTAAATTATTGAACTTGTATCTAGGTTAATGCACTAAATCTAACGTACATACATGCAAAAGCTTTTAAACAGCCTACGCTGTTACTAACAATAATATTGTTGGAACAAGCTTTCTAATATCACTCAACATTGTCTAATATAAACGGTGTATAATCTATGAGTAAATATTTTATTGTAATAAAGAACGACCATTCACCATTTTTCATAATTTTTGTTTTTTATTTCTAGAGTACCTTTTACAATGTATTATAATTATATTATAATTAGAATGTATTATAATTACAATCTAACCAATCTATGGGTAATCAGTAATTTAATTTTAACTTAAACTGCTACATCGCTATTACTAAGACCACTTTTCTTATTGTCTCTATTTAAGGGTAAGACACTTTGTTCATGTGTTCACTAGTGTAATGTTAGTAAGTGTAATATACTTACTAACATTACACTAGTTCAAATGGTTTAGTTCTTTTAAGTCTTCTCACTAAGTCTGTTACGTCAAGGAGCTGGATTGCCTCGACATAAACATGATGATGAAGTCTATATTCACCAATATAGACTTAAATCACTTCTGCGTATATATTTCTTTTTCAACGATCTCTATTTTAAGGTCTCTATAGAGATTGTCAGTTCTGACATATCAGAGCGTTGACAATTTCCCTTAGTACTTTGTTATGATTGAATAATCATTTCATTGCTCTGTTTGGTCAGCCCCAAAGCTGTATACCACAAGGCATAAGGACTTGTTCATACATTTGTTTTCAAAATTATAGCATAAGCGCTAAATACAGACTTGTAAAGAACAGAAACTCCAAAATGATAGATTTGTATATTTTCTATATGTGTAAGTTCAACAAACTTCAGTCAATAAACTACAGTTTAGTTAGCAGCGTTAAACTTGTATAGAAACCGTGATCGTACATGTTCCGATTCAAACAAATATTTATCTCAACGGAACTATTGGGTAAACATACCTAAACCTCTCCGCAATTCAATGATGTGACTCAGTAACTTGTTCGAGAGAAACTTTATCTGGGTACTTAGCGTCTTTGGAGGTCTCGCAAAACAAACTAGGCTGAGTGAAGGACACAACAATTCACGCTTGAGAAATCTGATACTGAGGGCATAGAAAATCACACAGCGATAAGAGAGCGATGATAGGTCAGTGGTAGTAGATGCGACTCTAAATCTTGCGTCTGTGGTTTTGAATCCTACCGGCGGAGCTTCCGGTGAAGGTAACATTATACATAAACGCTTTTACACTCACAGCCCATAACTAAGTTTAAAGACTTGTGTCTTGGGTGCTGGACACATTCACATCAAAATCTCAACCAGAACCAGAAACATAATTTTTCCTTGGATAGTAAACTTGTGTTTCAACCGGGATTCGAACCCGATAGATGCCTAAAAAGACGGATGCGCTCCTAACTAAGCCAACAGACAGTTCACATCTTTATGAGAGTTTTTTTTCTTGCTCGCATGGCGAGCTATCCTGTAACGAAACACAGACGTAGCTTCCTACCCTCAAGTAAAAACATCTGTTGATGTTCCAGACAATTTTTTGATATATATTACCATCATCGACCTAATCATATCACTAACCGATAGGTGAGATAATAGTCAAACGCTAGCAATCAGAGCATAAAAAAATGTTGCAAAAAAAAATTATTGGCAATTCTATCCATAACTTATATGAATCTATCTACAGTCGATAGTCCAATCACAGGAGACTAAACAAACAGTGTCACTGACATGCTAGATCGCAAAGCCAACATTTCCCCGTTGATTGGCACTTGGCAGTCAAGTAAACATGCTGTCAATTGACAAGCATGACCCTCGTCTCTAGACTTCTGCATAAGCAGCCATGTATTGAATTAATGGCAGACATTTGAAATCTTAGCAGACAGACGAGACTCTCAAGAGTGGATTGTGCAAATGTCTAATATTAACATAGATGAGGCTTATTTGATTATTCTAAGCAAAAAACTCCGCTTTAAACATTAAATTACAGGCCACTCGGGTTATGCTAGTTTTAACGAGCTTTTTTGTTCGTTTAATCAACTCGCAATAACAAATTATGCGACCATAATGGGATCGCGTTTTATGAAGAATTTACGTCATGACAAAATGTCGTCGAATAATTCGCAGGCCCAGGCTGAAAAACTAATAATAGTGCTTCCCGAAAGAATTAAACTTGTAGGTAATGTTATTTGTAGATTGTGATGACTAGAATCGATCGCCCATATCGATTTGAAATTAGTGTCAGAATGTGTTTGTAAAATATCGTATATATAGGCGTATTTGCTTCAATTGCACAAAATATGTTTCAAAAATCTTCGCCCGCATTTAGTGCTCATATGCTTGCAATCAAGTATTAGAAACACTTCAAATGTTTATTGTTCTCAAATTCAAACCAGTTTCAAAGCCTCCAAGTTAGAATAAACTTAAGACTTATCCTTAATCTTAATAACGCACATAAACTACTAGACGCTCAACTTTTATATCTCTAGAGATGTAAGATAACTCCTATATAAGACTGGGGCTATAAGCAAAAACTTAATTATAGCGCAAGCTTTTTAAAACCAAAGGTTTTTCAAGCGCTTGCTCTAAATATGTCTGCGGCATCAAAGTATAATGTACCTATGGACTGGTGGTGGCTGCCAAATTTGTCTGCCTTTTTATAATGATGTTCATCGGTCTGTCTATGTAAGCAAACTAACCATGACAAAGGTCACAGGGGTATTGCACCTAGTTTTATACATTCATTAATCGTAAACCATTGCATTCTTCCGAAATTTTAAACATAGCTGAGAATTATACTTTATATAAATGAAACGGCTTGACTCACGATTTAAGGTCGACTCTTGCGACCTAATTTCGGGGATGTCCGATCCCCATCATCAGGCGAGTTCACGACGGTCTCGGCGCTCAGATATTATGACGGAAGGTCATAGCTGAGAATATTTTAGACTTTAAACTTGTAGATGAACGAATTCTCGAATGATAGCAATAAAATCATATTTATGGTTACAAATATTAGGCTATAAAAGGAACATTAGGCGACCGTCGAGGCATTAAAGCTATTATTGTGTCGTCGGTCAAATACCTATAACAGGACCTCGGGTGGCGCTTGGCGGTGCCGTCCCTCAGGGCTCGGCATGAATTAGATGAATGAATACGTAATCGCATTTCGCATATTTAATGTTGTTGCCACCTGAATTAGAAATTGGAAAACACAGTCAAATAAAGCCGGTACGTAAGCTAAATATGTTTTAGATAAACTGATTTCAGTTGTGACAAGACTGAGCAATAAGTGCGAGCCTGACTCGCGCACAGAGGGTCAGTTCAAACTTGTATGTAGATAGTGGAACATCAAGGGAATCGATTCCCGAAGACTGCTCCCCTTTTTTAATATTGTTTTTACCACTTAACTAGAAATTAAAGATTTTCAGATTTTTCCATTACTTGTCCTGTGATACCTTGCTACTTGCCAAATTTCATGATTCTGGGTCTACGGAGGCCCTGTAGGTTTTGTTCGCGCGTTATCTTTTTATTACTTTGCCTTAGAATCTTATTTTTTTCACAGCTCCAAGAGACCGTATTTGATATTAATTTCAACTTGATACCTTCATGTGTTCCTAAATGTTCCATGTTTTTTTAGCACCTGCTATTATTGTGTCTACATTCAAGACAGCTGGCGTAAAATGAAAAGATCTTCATTGTAAATGTAAGTAACCGTAGCAGATGTTAAGACTAGATACGTATGTACGGGTAAAAACTTAAGTAGCACCCTCTTCTATGCAATTATTAGACTGTTCAACGACTACGTGTAACTTGTAATTAATTTGTAATTAATAACAGAGTATAATGGGCCATTAATCGAAAGCAAGCGTTTAAACACAAAGTGGTAAATTAAAGGCATGTTTTTCTTGACACTTTTATGTATGTCAAAATCCTAAACAACAAGTCCATATACTAAAAATTAAAAAACCCAACTACGTAATAAGTGAACATAATAAAAACCACCTTGACTAAGATTACAAATATATCTGAGTTGATAAAGTAATCGACTATGACTATAATATTATTATGTAGACTCTACATAATTGATTTTACTCTACTGCAGAGCATTGTCAATTTAATTTGATTCGTAATGCCATTAAAGAATTCGTCTTTAATCATATATTTATTTTGAAAGTTCATTACCATTTACAAAGGAAATTTTAAAACAGAATGAAATTATTTGACAAACTACGACTTTCAGTGATTATAGAAAAGTAGAGAGTATTGGAGAGATAATTATTAGAGAGAGAGACAGCGATAGAAAGAGAGAGAGTCGATTTTTAAATTTGCAATTATTTACATTTAGCATGATAACGTATCTTATTTGATTTGTTGTTACAACCGGGGTTTTACCATCTAAACATGTCACAGAGTAAAGCTTTAACTTCCGAAATTTAAAGGTTTTATAACAGATCTGAGCTCGACAAATTAAGAGGCCGGGGAGGCTTTGAACGAGTCTATAGGCTGTCTCTGTTTAACTGGCAAACTGTGCCCATGCTTGATGCGATAGCACTACCGACCGAACAAATTATGATAGGTGCTGTAATACCAAAAATTATGAATGAAAATGTAATGTTTAGCCATTGTTTTTTTGCATTAATAGTACCTTGAAATGATAATCTATGTTCCTTTTGAAATGACAAAAGAAATGTGTTAGTTTTTAATACAAAACGAATAAGTTAAAGATGCGACGTTTATGTCGTAATAATGTGTAAAAATCAATTGGTTTATATTTCGTTTTAGGTAATTATTTTGGAATAAAAACTATCCAGGAACCTAGAATAATATGTTTTTAATCTGAATAACAACACAGTATGGTGGTAATATGCTTGAATTATAAATAATTTCGGTATTACGATTGTATGGACAAATCAACCTCCGCAGGCCTCTTAAGCACCAGACATTAAAGGAAGAGAAATTGCACGTAACAGTCGAGTGACTAAACACAGGGGTAAAGTGGATGAATAAATGGTGATTGTCGTTACCCCTTTCGTTGGCCATTAGCCCGTCTGGGCGCGACCGGATATAGGCCCGGTGTGACGGACGACTGCTCCTGTCATTTTACAGCATAATTTAATGGAACTGAAAAGCTGAAAGGAAATTGCCTAAAGCTTCAACTATATCCGTTTTACAATTTGTACAGTACGCGGTGTGTCTGTACTAAAATGCTATATTCATGTTGGGGTTTATACATTTTTAGATTTGTTTATCAATACATTATTAGCTGGATAGCAATAATGCCTGAGATATCTAATCTAGTGACATTTAGTTCTTTTTTAGAATTCGTAAAAGCTATTAGGAATTATTTTAATTAAAGGTATTTTAGTAGCGAAGCCTACTGCTTTCCAAAATATACGGATTTCTGCTCATGATATTAAACGATAAGCTAAAAGCCTTAAGAACATGTCTTAGAGAGGAGTGCTGTGCAATGCCATGCGGACTGCAGATGTAGTGCGCAGGCGTGACGATCACTAGCGAACTCGCTTCTCTTAATAACATAAATAAGTTACGCATAAATTTATGCTTGATCATCAAAATCCAATTCGTCGGATCTTAATTAATATGACATTATGTTGCTTACTTTACCTGCCGAGAATTGAAGCCAACAAAATTATGCATACGAGCCCGAAATGTATGTCAAGTCGTAAATTGAGCCTAGAGCCCTCATACTTATTTCGTGTTGTCAACTTAGCGGAGTAAAATATAATGCTTACTAGGCAAACATGCGTACGCCGCAAAATTTAACTAATTTTGTATATTACATTGTTTGTAGTCGTGTGACCCAGTTATATAGGGTAAAAGAGCATGTTTGTGTTGCTTTCTAATTGGTCCCATTTAAATTTGATCAAGATCTGATTAGTTGTTCTTGAAATATCGCCAATAATGCGTGTTTAGTACATCTAATTAAAGTTCCGAAGATAAAGCGGTGAAGTCGGTTTTTTTAAGCTTTGCTTGCGTTTAATTATTTATTATAACGAAGTATATGAACACATGAACAGTGTTTAGCGATAATCTCCGCTTAGTTTACCAAACCTCACACACCGCCTGTTCAATTGGAAACGAAATAGGTAGGATAACATTTATGGTTTAGGTACATGTAAGCTCGTAAAAACTTAATAACAGTGTTACTATCGCAACGTTTAAAGTCAAGGTTCAATTAAATTCCTTAAGCAAAAAGCTTAGGTCATAAATCATAGGTAGTCCGACAACAGCTTTAATGTTAAATTATTATTTACTTCTTTTAGAGCCACGAGGCTGAGATAATTAGAACATGACGCAGTCAAAACGTTATTAAAGAGGAAACCAGAGCCATTATCACGCCATTGGAGATATATCAGGAAGGAAATTGTTATTGAATAAAATATATAACTTTAAACTCTACAACTGATAACGTGGGCTTAAACCAAAATTAATAATAACGCGTTCATGCATGGTCTAAGATCTAAGACTCATGGTCTAAGTCGATAGAACGAGGCTTGCTGGAAGGAGAAAAAGTCTCAATGTTTGTCAACGGAAGGTTAACACTGTGAGAACGTGATAAAGTGACAAGGTTATTCATTGTTGGTAAAGCCCCTCTAGAATATATGTAGTTCTAGTTTATTTAAAAAAATAAAAATAAAACGCTTTCACACTCACGGCCACTAAGTTCGATCACTAGTGTCGTGAGTGCTGGAAACGTTCACATCACAAACAATGACACCCAGAACCAGAAACACAAATTTCCCTTGTAGGGAAAACCGGAGATAGAACCCGATACCCGCGGCGAACGCGCACCCAAAAAACCAACAGGCAGTTCAAGAGAAATATGTTTATTTCAAGGAAATATAGAAAATTGGATCGCAGAGTATATAGAACTTTTCTATGGGCCCAGGCAGTTGTATAAAAAAAATTGGATTCGGCAAATATAATCCTATTGGACTAAGAATCTACATTGGACCCTCAAGATTTTTCGCCGCCCGCATTTATTAGACCCATGCCCTGTGCCGGCAATAGCAATTGGCAGTAAAAGGACAGGGTAATAAAGACCCCTCTGACGACGCCGCGACACGATTACATAACTCCAATCCGCTCACCGATATTACCACCATAAATATCCCACGAAATATTTCTCGTATGAGGAAATGTAATCATGATAAGAGAATCTTTTCAGTCAAGGTTAGAGTAAACCGTATCCGTAATTTCGATGTATCGGACATAATATTTGTGTTTTGTATCCAACTGAGTACATAAACTCATCGGTTTACAGGTACAAGGATAATGTTACCATAAAACATGAGAGCGAATTTGCCAAAGTAGGAAATGGTTTTAATTTAATACTATAAACCTCCCATGTTTATTTATTTATTTTGATTCTCAAACAGTTAATTTGATCTCGTAATAATCATACGACGCCTTCAGGCAACCTAATAAATCATAACATTAGAATTGACCACTATCACACACGACTACCAAACAACTTTATAAACTCTACCGTTACCAAGTTCTCCGTAACTTGAGACGTATAGTAGTTTACGGGTTGATTTAAACCTCTGATAACTGTTGATTGAGTTCCCGCATGTTGTCACAGACAACAGTTTTATTATTCCACAATAAACACAGGGCTCTCCCCTTCTTTACCACCCTCACTTTGTTTATTCCGAGATGGGAATGCTAACTCACGACATTGATTTTTGGACGAAACGTGTTGACGGTACCAAATATGTATATTATACCTATACAACACTAGGTATATTGCCAACAAGAATAAAAAAACTAAAACTAGACTACAGCTTTCATTTAATACTTATTTCAATTCAAGTATAATCTCAATAATAATACGTATATTTTTGGAAATATTTGGGTCCTCTACTTAAAGTACCATAAACGCCCATCCGATATTTTGAAATTTATCTATACCTTAATATAGAATATTATATTATTGCACATCGGTTTATTAAATTGGGCGCTGTGAGGGAACATACGACATAAATAACCCCTATCTCACCTAATGTTAAGTGACGATGCGATCGATGATGAAGCAAGCTTGCCTATGATATACAGCTTCACGAGTAAATTTTTTTATCATTACGCTCTAAAACTTCTTTAGGTATTAGTTGAACGGCCTTTATAAAAGGTTAAACTTGAGTCTTAAAGACAAACAGCTCGAACGTTCGTGAATTTAATAATATTAATCACTTTTGTGTAAACTCGTTCAGATCTCAAGTTTGGTAATTATTCAAAATTATTAATAAAATCATGTTAATGAGGAAGACTTAGATATTTTTATAATAAAGTCATCATTGCTAAAGGTTATATTTTTATGCCATATTGCGGTAGAGAATGCATTATTTTGTGTGAATATTTATTTTTATACTTTTGTGAATGTTTTGTATCCTTTAACCTTGGGGCTGGACTCGTTGAAAATATTTTAATTGGCCAGTAGGTACTCAGATAGGATACTTATCAGATAAAGGACCGGTGGCGTGATATTGAAGCATAATGAAATGTATAGACTGGCACTATTAAATTTGTGTATTCATCTAAACGATAAAATTTACAGTTTAGAGAAAAATTTAATAACCAATACTAAAAGAAACAGTACGGAATGCAAACGTAAAATATAATATAATGAATAAGTTATATTTTCTGCACATCGAATTGAAGTTCGACTAGAAAGTCACAAATTCGCAAATAATTTAAACCATAAATGAGAACTCGAAATGACTTACCTGAAAGTTTATAGAACTGAAACGGGTCGGGGCATACAACTGAAACTGTCCTCAATCGACTTGTATTTTTCACACAATCTGCCAGAAACTTTCTTCTATACACGTTCGTTCACGAAGCCCGTAAACACGTCGACAGGCGAGACCCGCGCGGGTGGAACTACCGAATAAAAGGCAAAGCCGAGGGGCGCGGCAACACGTCTCGCGCGTCATGTGTGGGGAACAACTCGCCAATTCACATTTCACATTCCCCATCACATTTTAATACGAGTGCAGGACATTCTCAACATGGCAACGTAACTTTCGCACTCCCCGGCAGCCCTCCACCGGCTCTACAGCTGTGGTCGCGAGCAAAAAACATGCATTCTATTAAAGTAACAACTTGTTCGACTTCACATGACATTTTTATGTAGGTACTAAGGTACTTTAAAGTGCATCACTTGATATCTCAATTTGTATTCCGTCACGCTTGAAAGAAAACAACCGCAAACAAGACTAATGTTTACAAACATGGTAACGATTGATTTCTCGGCAATCCAATAGACTTATAACCTTGTCCACGTTGCGCTGAGTGTAATTCTATTCAGTCGTAATGATCTCAAATTGGCAATCCGTTTTGCATGGTCGATTCAATTGCGTGTAACGAGGGATGATTGATCGGATGTGCAGATCGGACTGCAGCAACGATCTGTTCGGAGATGCAATAATAATTTGCCGTCAGATCATTATATTGTATTTTGCATGCCGTCTTGAAGGCTCCGTTTTCTGGTTAGTTAAGTCCAATATTGGAAGACACTCCTCATTCCCTAGTTAAATTATACTGTCACGGACAGTGATGAAAGCGACGAGATAATTCTATTTAGTTGAAAGACAATAACGTTATGTTAAAGAGTCAAACCGTGGGAGGGCAATATGGCGCACTTTACGAATGGGGAGACAATTATATAGCTACCAAAATGACGAAATGTTTACAATCACGACGCAATTAGAAAGTACAGCAAGATCCGACTGATTTATAAAAAATCTAAAAAGATTTATATGTTACAGCAGAAAAGTCAGAAATGGTCAATTAACGTGTCCATTTTTATCCGAAAGCTCGAAAGGTTCGATATAGTTAATTTCATGTGTGAAACGAGTCTATTAGGGAGTCAGACAGCAATATCCTGTTTATTCGGATACTCGAGCGGACAGTTAATCCATTTTGCTAGAGCCCTAAAGCTCCAGTGCAATCAAGGGCCTACGGGCGATTGCATTTGAATCGCTGCCTATTGGACTATCAGTGTAGTCCAAGATGATCTCTGTAATCAGCGGGAAATCGAATCACTGGCTTCGAACGCAGCTGCCGTCTGTAACCAATAGGGTTCAATTGACGTTGAGAGCTTGATCATTTTACCACTAATTGTCTTACTGTTTGTGTTTTCAGCTTGCATTGAATGACGAACAAAATGTTACAGAAAATGAAAAGTCGAAAAAAGTGCCAAAATACGCTATTAAATTCGTAGCAATGTTAGAAATATTAAGCTCGTAGAATAAAACTCGAAACTCTCTTACATGTGTTGTATAGATAAACTAGAGCAGTGTCAAACGAAACAATCTAAAAACGAAATCACATAGTTCATCGAGATATAAGAAAACAGGCATTAATCATAGCGATTGGCAGTTTCAATGACAATCTAGGTCACAACGTTTACAAGAAGGAGATAATTTCCATTGAACTTCTCGAGTGACTGCTTGATCGGCCTTGACCAGCGGCCATATGGTGGCCAGTTCAGAGCTCGTCTCGTGAGATCGCTGCCTTACAAGGAACTACTCATGATCATCCAGAAGACCTTGCGTGAGAGCTGGCACGTAATGAGGCCAAGCATGGTGCAGATGGTCCTGTCCATATCATGATGATTGAAATTTAGGGTTGAGGTCGAGGTGAACCTGATACATTTAACTTTTCTGAATTCACCTTAATGTAAAGAGCATATTTAAATATTGTAGAGAGCCCAAAACGGATATTGCTATGTACAACAGTATTCAAACTACACGATCTACACGCGAAATAGTTATAAACTGACAGGACAAAACCGAAGTAGCTAATACAATCCGTGCCAAAACTAAATAACAAACACACTATACAAAGACATGTAACTGAAAAGTGCTGCAATTCGAAACAGCTGCCTGGCTATGTCTTCAAATTAACCATGCCTTAGTCGCATGAAATATTTATAACAATACCAACTACCGTTATTAAGGCCAAAGGTATTAATGAGATGAAGAAAATGGAAAAGTGCAATTGCAGAACCAACTCAAACACACTTGTGGCCTCTATTGCCAGCAATAATTACCTGCTGCCTTACATAACGCTGAACATCTGTGTTAATAGAACGTTTTGTATTATAAACATAAAGAATTCTAAACCTGTGATTATAGTTACAGACACGTGAAAAGTTAAAAGATGTTATGTTTTTACGGTTTCGTCTTGTATGTGACTTGCCTAACTCGTAAATAAAACTCCCTCGTAACTTTAATTTGCCCTAAAAAGAGGTAGTAAAACCGACATTAAGGTTAATCAAGAACATGTAGCGTTACGGTTATAATAAACCATGTTGAAATATGAAAAAAATATATTACATGCAATGAAATGTATATGGAGTGCTTAAAGATAAATAGAACAGGAATATAGAAGATTAAACATATGCGAAATATCCTTACCCTGTTTCATCAACACGTGTTTATGAAACAGGGTAATGATATTATTATTAAAAATATATTTTTAAATGTTCTAATAATTCACAGTGGTCATTATTATTTATTTTATGCCCCGACCCAAAACGAAAGATTTTATAAGTTTGACGCTTCGTATATTCTAAATGGATGAACCGAATATTTTTTTACCAACATTTTATTTATTTATTACCTATTAGCATAGGTAGACATTTTCTAGATAAGATGCCGGGGATTTTTCCAAAAATTTTATGAACAGTTGGTACATTTGATTGTGGTTGTTTAAAAAATGCGCTTCTAGTCGTGAAACTTGTTACAGAGCATACAATACCAATCAATTTTAATATAATTCTAGATTAAAACTTTTTATTTTACCACAATTTACATCTCCAACAGTTTAACAAACTGCCACGTGTGAGTCACCTCAGCTGGCCGTGCAACCGTGACCACCGACTTAATTCACTACATGCTTTATGCCTTGTTCTATTACCTATTACTGTAATGTACATCCCAAAGGTTGAAGACTTAGAGGTTTGGTTTAGATGACGCTTTAGCAAAGGCATGGGAACTGGAAAGCTTTTGACTAGTCGCGGGTTATATAGCATATCATATTAATTACATTATGCAATTAGCAATCCAGCAAGACAAATAATGTGTAAGAGCAAATCATGATAAATGAAACTAAATATTTAAGAATACTATTTCTGCTTAGTAACCCTTTGTAATAAGTGAAGCGTCTCTCAAAATTAACCTGACCGATCATATGTATTTTTGTCACTAATTAAACGAAGTAAAATTTATCGTTTTGTATCCAGATCTTGCTAAAATAAGAGTATACCTAAACCATGAGCTAAATAACTAAAGAGCAATATACACGAATTGAGCTCCTGTTTTTAAAATTATGTTATAAAAGTTATATCGTGTACTCTTTGGTTCGAGGAAAGATACTAGTTAATAGTAGATGAAAAGATTCTAAAGAATGTGTAATAGCGGAACTGGACTGTCGTGGGAGTATATTACCGACAATGGATGGGACTAAATTCAAAAACTTTCTATGATACCGTTTCGTCAGCAATAGTCAGTATCGATTGTGAATTATAGTCTGTAACACACTTTCATCATTCGCGTGCATTTATACACGACAATAACGACACGCTTCATAGGATACCAGGCCGCATCCATCAATCCAGTTACAGCGAGATAGCATCCGTGTCACTGAGTACTGACCTGTCTTCAATGGACCTGCAACAAGATCCTCGTGCAGCAGCGGAACCGAGGCTGAATCGCTTCACGGATATCAGGTTCAGTCATAGCTTTACAACTAACATTACCCATGATAAGTTCACGCGCTTACAATACTAACTTGAGGCACCAGTACCATCAGTCATACAGAAAGAACTATGGACTTGCGCAGTGCCTAGCGGTATCCGAATATTTAGATTCGATCTGCTTGTTTTAACATGGTAATATCCAGTCATTACAACTTTTGTATTACAAAAGTGTTGTGAGTTCGCTGGCCTGTCTCACAATCAGTATGCTGAGAACCAAAGGTGAAACGGAGGCGAGAACTGATCCCGTTCCACGCGTATCGGGTTCATTGAGTATGGATGAGGTAGATGAGCTTTACAATCTTAGATTACCGAAGGAAGAACATGAACTTACTTAAATTTCTCTCTAATGGCAGGATGGCCAAGATCTAACTAGGTTAAGGTAAAATTCCATTAAACGTACTGGAATCCCGTGTTAAGAACTTCATTGCCAAATGGAAAACATTTTCAATTAAAAGTGACCTAATAAGAAAATTATTTTAGCTATTAAAATAATTAGCCCAGCTGTCAAACGCTTGGCAACTCGATGTTTTGCGACCAGAGGCTTTCGCAAAGAAGTCAGTTAAAGTGTAACGGCAATTAACATTCACAATAACTGTTCATTAATCAACGTAATTGAGTAAACAGTTAATTCGATTTCACCACAAATAAATATTTTTAATTTAAGCAAGAACCAGTCGATGCTGTACAAAAAAGTACTACATCTTTATTTGTTTCTATCGTCATTTTGTGTTTCGTTTTGTTAAACACAAAATATCAAAAGCGGTTTTACAAGCGTTGTATAGTGAAGATAAATATAATTTTAATTGGTAAACATGTGCGTTAACAAACAAACTGGATTCTGATTTTATAGTTAAAAATTAAATTCTAATGTTTTGCCTAAAGAGGCGGACAAATGGAGGTCATATAGTGCCTCTCCATGTCATCTTCACCCAACTTAAGAAAGGTTGTCAGCTGAGCGAACTTGAAAAACTTCTTCCCATCTTGTGCCAAGCCAAATAGTTGTTTGACTTTGACAATGATAAGGTAAGATCAGTCATGTTGTTAAGTCAATAAATGGTTGTAATAAAAAAAACTTTTGCCCCCCTTTTCGAGTGCCTCCTTAACATTTTTATTCATTTAATTTTAATTGCCATTTCTGGCTTAGGGCCACCACCAGACCATAGCTTTACATATTATCTAAACATTTGAAATTATTCGCTTGTATGGTTTAGACGCTACATGCCTTTGATGGACGGACGAACGGACGGATAAAGTGCCGAACCACTTTAGTTAACTTAGAGACCTGGCTTCTCTCGGTCTACAAAGAGACAGATAAAGAAACGGAGATATTTAAAATAACATAACAAAGAAAGCAAAAGGAAAAGAAAAGCTCTATCTTGACACATAAACTTGAATCAACGACTTTATTTGGTCGATGCGTTTCATGTAAAAGGAACGAAATTAACATGAACTGGTCTAATTATATCTCCGGGCTCTGTCGCGTGCCTAGCGTGCCTCTCGAGAAGGGGCACATACAAGAATGTCACAATGACTTACATGCCTATGTAGCTTAGAGCGTTCTTGTTATCAACCACAATTTCTTCCAGGTTGAAAATAATATAAGAAAAACGATCTATGCCAAAGGAATTGAATCAAAAATGTCATATCTAAACCACATAACCGATACATTCGTACATTATTTTCTCAACTTCCAAGTTGAAGAGAAATCTTTCAATATTTTGCAAAAACAATTCTGCGTAAAATTCAACGTGGAAACTGAAACAAAGCGTTCAGAACTAAAATCAAACAACTAAAAGGCAACGGAATAAGCTGTAAGTATTTAAATTATTTCAAACTTTCTTGATTACACCTCTATTAAAAGTTCCCAACTTCTCTCTTTCCTAATTGATAAAAAGGAATTTGCTTAACAGTAGCAATAAAGTTAAGGCAACAGATTGCGGTATTATTCGAGGATGGCGGACTCTATTCGTGAAAGCGGTGGAGCTTTTAGTGGGAATAAACAAATATGGAACTAATAAAGTATGAATATTATGTGTCAGTCGGATTCTCTGAGGTTTCAACGCTAATATTTCAGCTTGGAATATTTGGATTGGAGTTTTAAAAGACGGTGTTCAAATAGTTCGGCTCGAAGGAGTTCTCGTTTCCGCATAGCGTTCCACATCTGATATCGTAAAGGCGTCGGGATGGAAAATGATTTACGTTCGGTGTTAACGCTTCGTTTAGTCGTTTGCCACATTTAATAAATGCTGTATCACGTCGTACGTTATTCATGTTTTGATTGTCTCTTTGAACTGTTAAGAAGCAAGTTTAACAGTCTGTTTTCATAACTTTCCAAGGTTCTGTAAAGTCGTTGCTTGTCATGCTTCGTTATCTCAGCTGTCTGAGAGAGACAATAATGGCTTTCAAAGTTCTGTCTTCGACTATCTCAAATTTAACAAGCTTCTAGGTAATAAATATAGAGAGTAATAAATTGTATTATCTACTTTATTGATCGAATTCATAATAAGAAGTAACGGGTCCTACGTTGTACCTCCAGTGGGAACTGTCCTATGAGCAATGGTGACCGTGCGCCGCAAGCCTTCTGAATTTTGATTATACTCGTATCAAAAAGGATAGGTAGAGTCGGATGAGTATAATGAGCCTTTACTAGAGGTTAGATGAAGGTGACACTTTAATGCAGGTGAAATCAGAAGTTGAAAGGCAACTTCAAATCAATGTATTTTAGTGCAATATTTTTGGAAGTTAAACTTCAAACAACTAATGGCAATCCAGATCGTAGCCACAGTAGACATATACGCATGTCATATTCTTTATACCATATTTTTTACTGTCCTAGAGACAAAGGCGAAACGCTTTTGAAATTTAAGGAGTACAATTTTGGCAATTAAGTGCGTGATGTCATCAGCATCAGCTCAACCGGATATAGCAATGAGCGGGTTAGCAGTTAAGACATGGTTTAAAATTAGCAAGACAATGATGTTTGAGTTTTAAAAGTATAGCGAGTGTTAGTAAACACCTGTTCGTAAACAAATAATAAAGACAATGATAAGATCATGACGTCGTATTTTATTTTAACAAGGCGTTACACATAGGGAACACCTCTTTAACCAACTTAAAAAGGAGGAAATCCTATGTTCCACTGTTTGTATAAGGCAGCAGTAGTAGAGTATAGGAAGTACATCAGGTAAGAACGTTATATTTATATTTCATTATTATATTATATTTCGTTATATTTTATCAACATAAACGGAAGAACAGAAGCAAATATTCGTGAACATTACAGTTTGGCTGCATATTTAAATAGATCAAATGTTGCTGTTGCCGACTACTGGTGTACTAGAGTTCCAGAACCAAACGTACGTTGCTAAATAACCGACATCCGTCGGGGCTGCGCCGGAGCAGATATCGACCGACCACACGCGAATATCTATTTTATTATGCGCACATTTAGCAAAGAGCGTTATACTAAAGTTTTAATAACAACGAAGCAAAATTAATAGGCTTGAGTCACAGGCGAAATTACCAGGTTTGATAATCTTTGGCTTGTACACTTGCTATGCTTTTTTTACTGTATAGATGTAACTGCAAATATATATCTAATTTTAGTGTATATTCTGAAAGAATAGACTTATGTACGTCTGGTCATATTAAAATAAAAGTACCCGGATGACCGAGCTGGACCCGGATGGATAAAACGACGTTTTCTAAAATTGAAACCTAGCTAGATCGATTTATCGCCCCCGAAACCCCCTGCATACTAAATGTAATAAAAATCGTTGGAGCCGTTTCCGAGACTCAGATTATATATATACAAGAATTGCTGGTTTAAAGGTATTAGATAAAGCTTAACAAGCCTCAATCAAAAGAAAAGTACCTACTTCCGTATAAGACATGGTTGAATGTAGTCTAATGATGATAATGAAGAAGTAATTAGCTAGACGATCAAGCTCTTATTTTGAATTAACACACATGACACGTAATTCGATTGTTGAGTGTGTATATTCGTTAAAAACTTGTTAACGAGTCAATTAAAAAAAACCGTTATTATTCTGTGTTATTACCAAATAAAGCGGTGACGTCAATACCACAGGAAAACCACGCTATCACTATAACATTGCAAAATTAATTTATATTACTAACTACAATTTAAAACAATGCTATTGGTCAAATGTAACGGGAAAAACATAAGCTTTAAGGCCGATAATAATCAACGCTAAATATAGACGCCAATCCCATACTTTCAACTTTGTAAGGAAAATAGGTACATTGTTTAAATTTTTGTTAACATACATTTTAATGTGTTTACAGAATGAGAAAAAAGTCCGTTGATTATATCCAGTCGAAAACAGATGCCAGCTGTGTCAAGAACTTGAGAGCACGTGTGTTCCTTTACACGTATAGAACCACACATGTGGGGTCCGTCCATAGATAAAACATGAACACCGATGGTAGTCTGTTCCTAACCGTATTGTTACTACGTTTCTTCAATATTTACAACGGCGACCTCGAAAGCCATAACTTCACTATTATCTAAGTTTTACAATCAGGTTGCGTGGAGGTCTGGCTATAAAAATAGTATTTCCTCACGTGAATCACTAGCTGTTATGGTCCCAGTGCCAGATATGGCAAGGACTCTTTCCTCGAAGTTCGTTGCTCCGATGTTTTGCATTGTATAGCATGCGCCGTCTGCATATTGATTGGAGACTATTCTTATATCTTTAGTTATCATGCCATCTTTAATGCATTTTGTGGGTAAAACCTCTTTTGGATTTATTTAGAAATCTGAATCTTATTACTCAACAATACGACTACAATTAATTCAATAACTTTATTAACGTTTGAATGATTCTATCATCAAAAATTCGACGCGCTCATTTTGACTGCGAACAGCTTCTGGTCACTCGTTATAGTTGCCTGCTGTTACATCACAGTGATCAGTGGTTACGAGTCACGAGGAGCTACACAATAGCCCGCTGAAGGCGCACAATCTGCTACATCCGGGAAAGCGCCTGAGGCTCGAAAACGATCCAATCGAGACGGTCTCTATCGCTCACATTACATCGCAGCTACTTAAAAAACAATGGCGGCGATTTAGCCATGTCTATCGCTAATGGACATAATAAAACGCTCCGTTTAACCTTTCCAGTGCATATAGTTATGTGCTTTCCACTAGACCATACCACCTCGTAAATAGAATAACCTTTGTATCGAATAATAGGCGTCTCCAAAATATAGTACCCGAGGGGATTGCACAAAAGGTCGCGTAACAATAACCTATATTTATTGGATTTTCGCAACCCGCGGCCGTGGTGGCGACAATCCGGCGCCATACGTGGCGTACAACCGTCACTGTGGACAAATTGACCGACAGATAAAGCTGCGATATGTAAGTTCTTTAATCGAATATTAATATTCATGCCCAAATTCGAGGACACAAATATAAACGCAATTAAACATCAGAGGTTGATCACAAGTAAACATAGTGCAGGCGTAACCGTAACCGTCACGAGTTTACGACTTTGCCCCTTCGCTAGGCGATAAACATGTCCGTCCGCAGGTCTGGAAAACAAGACGCACAGAAATACCCATCGACAAACAAACAAAACCTCTCCAAACTGATTTTGGAACGGTCCGGCTTTCATCGGAAAAAGTTCGACCATAAAAAAAAGAATGGCTGACTATAAATGAACTTACCGAGGCTCCTGTTTTGCCCGGGTGGACAAAGATATTTAAACAGGGAAGTGGGAAATAAAAAGAATGTCTTTTTTTGTAATGCTCATGTAAGCTCAAGATATCTATACAGACCTCAAAGTTTCTAAAGCGCACTGCAATAAATAGGTTGCCAAATTCTTCCGACTTCAAACATAGAAATATAGGTATTGTACTTTTATACTAAAAATAATCTTAGGGACTATATTATTAATACTTTTTTTTTAAATCAATTCAGTAGTTCCTAACTCACAAACTTTACCTCTTTATAATACTAGTATAGTGTATATTGGCAAAATGCCAGTGCCAAGCAGCGAACAAAACCATATCAATTAAGCAAAAATGTACACGTAATGGATGGCGCAATTCTTGTAATAAACTTGCATAAAAGTTCAATTAAATTCTGATTTCGGAGAGAAAATAGTATTTATGGCGATAATACTGTTTTAAAGAACACGATATTGGAAGATATGAATAAATAAGTAATATTTTACGGAAACCTGATACTGAATATATTATGTTAACAAACACTGGTCACTCGGAACAACAGTGATGTACAGAAGTGGAGGTAAAATTATGCATGCCTCCAAATTATCATAAAAATAACGGTATTTAAAGCTAGAGTGGCGTGAAATAGACATAGGGCATTGGGTCATGGCTTTTATAACGGAAGAAAGGGCATATTTCACGGGAGAAGTGTCGGATGAATGGTGTTCAAGTTTTTATGATGCGAAGACAAAAGTTACGACGGAGCATTAATAACAGCACTAGAGAGAGCGGCCTCGAGCTATTTTAGCTTTTACTTCTGGATTCTATTGAAGTGCTTCAAGACGCTGAATGTTGACACATTTGTTTTTAATTGTAAGTTGACTTTTTTGGATTACAAATAAATAGTATTTGAGGATAAAGATATCGCAAAAGGGCTTACAGAATTTTCGGATCAAATAAGAATAACACCATGGCTGTTTGCGGATCCTTCACTTGGCAGAGAAGAACACAGGAAAGTATAGTGAACCGAAGGTTTTACCAGAATATTCATATATTTCCACGGCCGCCGGCCGTAAGCTTTTATTTTGCTCTGTGGCTATTATTTTTTACTACTTTACTAGACAAATATATTCCAAAGCACTAAATTACTTAAGAACATGAACTTATTACTATTGCTTCAAGCTGACCCGGTCCGGCTTCGTCCGGGTGGAAATAAATGTCCTTTCTCAGCTATCCTACTACTGCTATATTTCAGCTTCGAAAGTCCAGTACTTTCGAGATACTGTAATTAGACAGTGAATTAATTAAATTCGATTATACATACATACATGCCTATATCCAACAGTGGACTGAGATAGGCTGAGTATGATGATGATGATGATGATCATACATACATAGATTAAAACAAAATCAAAGCAATCACAAAAAAATACCTGACGAGAATTTTATAACTGAGATGTGTGACAAGGGTACAAAGAACAACCACACTCAGCGACAGTGTCTGTTATGTAGAGACACCTCTCCCACGGAATATAGGCCACCGACAACCGAGACAAACATTCCGCCACAGGAAATTGCGAAGAAAAGCGCGGAAATGCTTACAAGAACACTTTTAGTGTAGTTTTTAACGAATAATTAATGAAAAACATGAAAATTTAAAACGAGTTTGGATGGAATTCACAGTTTGTCGATTTTATTTTGAAAGCGATGAACTTTAAGACTTCTATTTATTAAGTTTGTTTAGTTTGAGCTTAGTAATATTTTATTCAGTCAAACAAGTAAATATTTGGCTGCGTTGTCCTTGGAGTCCTTGGGGATACCCAAGGACTACTCAAGTGATATTTGGCTATGATTTTTATTATACTTATATCTAAAACAATTGGCGTTGCAGTACGATGTGGAAAATACTGCCTAGCCCGCTTAGATCTATTTAGATGTAAGTCGTATAATTTTGTTAGAACTTCACATAAGTTAAGCTCGTTTATCCATTGATATACATAAAAGGTTGCGTAAAGTCGCTGAAAATATAACATCACTGAACTAAAAAGCTTTTGATTAATGTTCTGTGGGCGGTCGGGTCAATGATTTACCATCTATTGATAGTACATCTTCAACAAAAACTAAACGAATATTCTAGACTTGTTCTGGCTTGAGCTGGCGTCATCTCTAAATGTGGTTAGTTGTAAGAACTATTTCCTTTATGTTCGTTACGTGATCAGATGGTCTATTGAGCATGATAAAGGAGACTTCTCTTTGGTCTAGACGTGTATTTTATTAGTATTTATTAAAAAGCTAAGTATAAATATGATCATAAAAATAAACGAAATTCACCGATTCACTGAAATAATAATATTACGATTACTTGACCTATTGAAGATAGGTCGACGAAGTAGACGTCAGCTAAGAAAATATTTTTATGGCCACTCATCCTGTTTAAAGTTATTTTTTATTTAACACGTGCCTATGTCGATATATCTCTAAAAAACCATCAGCTTTGTTCTTGACTCCGTCATACTGTTGATGTTCATATTTGTGAGAAAATAGATGATTAATCTTGATTTTTACAATTTAATGACCCTATTATTGTTATTAGTGTTATATGAATACCGGTTCAAATAAGAAGATTTTTACTTTTCCAATATTTGCCAATATATTAAAATATTGTCCAACCTATACACAACGCTCGCTGTACTGATTTTTCATGATCTTTAGGATTCACTTGTTAAGAAAATTAGAAATCAATTAATTTACTATTTACTTATAACTAATGTTATATCTGGCAGTAAAATGTATTCATCTTGACATACGCATTGTAAAAGCAAATAATTATGAATTCATTAGATATAATATCTAAAAAAGTTTCATATCGGATTTGATTGTTTCATCAGTGCGCGATACGATAATTGCAAAACGAATTGATTTCCACCAATGATTAGGCCAATTCAGTTTAACGGAGAAGAACGAAATGTAAGATAAAATACTACATCAGCATCAAGTAACAACTACGAGTTGCAAGAGAACACCATAAATTAAGTTTTTGCTTTTGAAGATGCATCGCCTAAACATCTTTCTTGCAAGGTCGACGCTCTAAATACAGTAACGGGTTCGATGCCCGGTGGCCAGTGGTGTTTAGCTCGAGATCTTAATGATGCTTTTTATACGATGAATAGACGGATAATGAATAGCCGTATACTTCCAGGTTTTCTATTGTATATTGTTATAATTCTTACGTCTTTATACACGGACGATGAAGTTCGATAACAATCCTTAAGATGAGAATTTTAATTAATGTATTCGAAACAACAAATTTCTTGTAAAGGCGATTCTAAAGTCGATGGAAAAATAGTATCAACATCTATAAACTGCCATCAAAAACTGCAATCCTGGTGATATATTCAACAAATTTTAGGAGCATGCCAAATTTTACATTGAACAAGAACAGCTTAGTTTATAATACGCCCGAAGTCCAGACTTACATATAAAAAGGTCTTAAGCTATCTAGACTACTCTTAGCGAAGAAATATTTCAGCAGTCTAATCAAAACGTAATCTCATTTCGCAAATCAATCTAGAATGCTATCTACGTAGTTAATTTAGATCACATACAGTTTTAACACGTTTTGCTTCAACAAGATCGTGACTTAAAACACATTAAGGACGGAACCCTCCGTCACACTGATACAATTACCGATCCGGTTTCAGCAACAAAACCGTCACTTTCCAACCGGTACCGAAAACTTGCTGTCGCATGTTCAACAAATTGACTACAAATACTTAGACATTGTTATAATTAGTTACATACATAACGGAAATATAAAATACTAACTACATATTCGCCAGTTTATAACATCCGTTACCCTAAATGATATTTGTAGATGAAATAAAAACAATTCAAATTAAACTTACATTAAACATAGCTGAAGATATCGTTCCTGGTTTCAGTAGGGAAATCCGATGTACACTTGAGAAACGAGTCACTGTTTCAAACAAAGCAAAGATCCAAATTCAAACATTCAAAACTACTAAGCATGAATATCACAACGCACGTCCAACGCAGACGCAGGGGTGAATGAGACTGTACGCTGCAGCCGAAGGCGAATTAGTCTGCAACTATCACATTCAAACTCATAATAGCAACGTTGTATTTCGTCCCACACAAGCATAAAAGCTCCGAACTCCCCTCATGAGATCCTATAATACCCACTCAGACGGTCTGTTTCAAAGTCCGAAAATGATTCGAAATACAGATGCCATCTTGATATAAACAAACAGACAATAATTCATCAAAGAAAATAAGGCTAACCTTTCAGGATTCCTAAGACAAATGGGTCTGCAGCAGCTGCCAAATGATCTCAGACGTAAATCAATATCAAAAGGAGCAAACCTTGTGTTAATTTTATCCAATATCTCTGACGTTCACCAAATTATAGATATTAGATTAGATTTTGGGCTAGTGATATAGATAATAGATGTAAACTAATAGATAGAAAATCTAGATAAATATAATTATTATAATACAATTACATAAATTCCAATAAGAAAATAATAAGTCTAGTAAAATCGGCAAATAAATGCACTGTCTGTAATTGGCGTAGATTCGTCACACAGCAGGAGAGAATTGTGCTGTTTCCTAACTCGCTCTAGTTGGTTTATTACAAAATTAGTGTTTGCGAGTGTTAAACATTTTTTTGCCTTGTTAACTGGAGTTCTGTCCCTAGTTACATAAACTTCGTTCGCTAAAATAAAACGCTCAATATCGTTTGGCATGTTATTTTACCTAATTGATTCGTTGCATAGTTAATTTCTTACAATTTTATCGCGTCTTTATTATCTTTCAGATAACATTTCACCTGTTTAGATGAGACTAGAACGTATCTATATAAATTTAAATGTATAGATTAAACCTAATAAACAGCGTAATGTATCTGGTTACCGGAAAAGATCTGCGATATGATGAGGCGCTAATAGAAATACCGTGTGAAAATCCATGTTCTATAATCCGTATTTGCTCGTCATTTAATACTCGCTGCGAAAAAGGAATGCAGTGGCAAAACTGTAACATGAATAAGCCATACTAATCGAATAAGGTGAGTAACTGACGGCGCGTGGTGCATAACAGGAAATTACTAAGCCGCTACTAAACTAAACGGGAGCATTGTTATTCCGGTTCTTACATGTATTATTCGGGAACAGTTTTTTAGCATCAACTCAGTTATGCATCATGGCCCCGATCGCATGTCCAATCTACAATTCCCAAAATAGATCACATAACAGAATGTGATAAACCTGATACAGCTGAAAACATGGACACACAAAATAATCAGCATCGGAAGTTCGATAGTGATCTTGCAGCGCTAAAAATACCAGATTTTGAGTTGATGGAACTTGAAGCGAAATGCGAAACGAGTCGGAAAATAACACCCAGGCAATTAACGTGTCACAAAAGAAGCTCCACTTCAAAATGTAGAGCCATTGAAAATTGCTACATTAACACCTACTTTTGGGATATTGAGTGACATTTTCGGGCAGCACCGCGGGACGTAAGTCGGCGTGAGCGTGACCCAGTTTTGAACCCGCGGTGGAGGCTGCGTACTCAGAGCCAGAGAGGTCATCGAGTCTGTAGCCGCAAGTGTGCGACAAACAGGGTTTCCTATCGAGTTTAGCAAGAGAATTTAAATTATTTGGGCGCTTATGTAGGCTGTTAATTCTACATTCCATGTAAGCCGGGATGAGCCGCAGGTTACGTGACCCATATTTATATATGCATGTGTGTGTATAACATAGATCATTGAGACGGTGTAGAGACGACATACTCGCAAAAGTCAGAAAGCAGGAAAGCAATCAAAATGTCTTTTTTGCGATACAACCCAGACTCTACTTGTTTGACGGTTATTCGTTTTTACGTTTGATCTTAAAACTGAGAGATTTGAATACTGGATTATTTCCCCTTTTTGACTAAATAATTACAGGTACTCAATATATCTAGTGATATCTGTGCTCTGTATGATAGAAATCACTGGATATTTTGAGTACTTGTAAGCATTACTTTATCTATTGGCAAAAATACACAGCACTGAAATAAAACTTTTCTTTAATGCAGATAGTGGGGGGTGACCAATTGCAAATATGGCTACATCACGCAAACATTTTTGCCAATCAAACCGCAACGGGCCTGTTTCAGATTTGAGTAGGTACTGTTCACATTATTCTAAAAGAGCCGAGTTTATTTTAAATACCTACATATTTGGTGCTTTTCATTTTTGTTTCATAACCAACATTTTTGCGTATTTAGGCAAGACCTTCCAAACTCGTAACGACTTGATTGTTAGTTGTTCTTTATCATCATCTAATCGATGCCTCTCAAGGGAAGTTAAAGTTAGGGAAAATCTCATCGCACTACACAAAGTAACTTAATTTCGGACTCTTTGTTAATTGTTGACGGGTAAATTACTGGTTCAATCGACACAAAAATAAATAATACTTATAAGGCACATGTTTTAGTGTTGTTTTTTTTATTTACCATATAGTATGCAAAGTTGTAGGATAAGTATCCTACTGTTTTTTAAAGGTTAATTTATATATTAGTGGCAGAAATATTACCTACGAGTATAAGATTTAGAAATTAGAATGTAAAGTTTGTATAATAGCTTATTTACTTTCTGTATAAAATCACTTTATCTAAAACACCTTGATAATACAGAATATCTGTAACAAACACCAATAGGATTGTAATAGGAGGAGTGATTTGTTAAACACATTCAGAATCCTATAGGTGTGTGTTATCCTTTAACACTGCGAACGGCTTTTCTTTTACAAACCGTACTAAAATACTTAAGTCTTACGATTCAACAATCAATTGTCTCCGTAAGAGGAAAAAGATAAGTTCCTGGGGCAGAATATATCTAGTGAAATATGAGGCAATAGCTCGTGACGTGGATTAATGGCAACAGAGACAAGTATTCTTATTCCGTAAAATTACGTGATCTCTACCGGATGACATAATTAATGGTACTTTGGTACTCACGTGGTAAAATCAATACGTTTAACAGCACCATCTGCATTGTTGCACGCATCCCATTGTGTGGGTGAAAGTTTGATCGAAAAAACGATCGTGTTCCGTATGTGTAACATGGTGTTAAACGTGGGATAGCTTGTTTCATAATATGTCGTCTAAGGGATAACTTAAGTGTATAGAGAAAGCTTCGTGGTTGTTCATTTTAACACGCTTCATATTGGCACTTGGGATGTTTACATCCTAAGTCCCAATAACATGTGTTTTAACACACACAAACACTGTTATTTCCTCTCTCATATAAACAAAGATGTAATCCTACCATAATTCACATAACATAATAATATTATTATAAATAATGTTTGGAAACAATGAGCTCCACTGTTTATTGCAAATTTAAAAAATATGTGCAGGAAAATGACACATCTAGTAACCGGACTTCCGTTATTTAAAATCACACTCGATTCTCAAGATACAAGCCTCGAGATAGCTTTGAGATTCATTATTAAAACTTGTTCTACATGTTTAAGAGTAATATCAACTGTTTAATTCATTTTATGTTAATTGTATACCTTTATAGCAATAAATAGTTATCATTTATCAATTAAATACCAAACTATGTAGTCTTTGGTACATAGATTTTAACCTACAGCTAATTGTCGTAAAAATTTGCAATTGATGTACTCGTAAATCGGATGACAAGACAATATTTTGCTAACATCGAGTTTATGTAATGGAACCAAGATGTTCCTATGAACATCTTGGTTCCATTACATAAACTCGAATACTAAAACTCTTCAATAAACTTCTCTTTAGCTCATTTAGATGTTTTGACAAGTCGAGACGGGTCCAAGTCACACTTGATGACAAGTGTATGAATGATTGAGCCAGGAAATAAATAGCAAAACTCTTCAATCGCTACGAGTAAGCACCTCGAATTTAGCCTTACTTTGATTTTACTTTAAGTGAGTTAGAAACGAAAAGGTTTTTTTTTTATTCAAGATAGGCAAACTTTTTACTACAAGGTGTTTTTTAGTTCTTAGAAACTACTGTTATTGCGACTCTAACAAAGCGGTGTTTTAAATTTAAAGTCTTTGTCAGTATGCCTATTTTTTGTGTTTATTTGTGGCTTATTATATTTTATTTAATTCAAGAGCACCTCTTACAATTTATTTTAATTACAATCTAATCGAACTATGGCAAAAAATTACCATTAACACTTTTCTTATCTTTATTTAAGGGTAAGACACTTTGTTAATGTGTTCTTTTGCAGTACTCTCACTATATATTACACTGATATTTACTAAATAACATTACTATAATTCAAATGCTTATTTTAACGCTATTTTTAAATAGCAACTTAAACATGGGCGGTAATTCATCATCCTATCAGAGTAGTAATCGATATAAACATAAACATAACACTATCACACTCACCGCCCCACACTATGTTCAATGACTTGTGTCATGGGTGCCGGAAACATTCACATCACACACACACAATCACAACCAGAATCAGAAACCCAAACTTTCCTTTGGGAGAAAACTTGTGTTCCCGCCGAGAATCAAACCCGATACCTCTGCTTAGAAGGCGAAAGCCACCGAACTAAGCCATCAGGCAGTTTAGTTTTAGTTTTTAGCCAATTTGATAGACTATCTTCAAATTAAATTGATTCTTATTTGAAAAACAGATCTAGATCAAATTAAAAATGAAACCAAAAAAATATTGCAGCCACTACACAATGGAAAGGCCTGACCGCTTTACCTACTGAATAAAAAGAAGACATGCAAGCTCAGGCTAGATTTGTTTGATTCAATCAAGTCATGACGAACATCTTTCAATGCTTTCTCCAATACTGTGCAATTTGCAGCTATTATCAGGGTGCGATTGTGGAGCAATTAAAGTGCGGACGTGAGTACTTCGAGCCCCTTCTAGTTTTCAAATCTACTTTCTACTTTATCACCTTGAAATAAGGTCTAGAGAATCAGTATACAAGGAGTGCGTAGTCTGCGTAGGCATCTTCCTGTGAGCGTTCAGGAAGTGATGGAATTAGTACTGTGACGGCAGTTTTCGTTTTATAGCTCGATACGCTTTACGTTAGGAATAATAATCAGCTATTGTACAATATTTATACACGATATGGAGATAGCTTTGACATCATACCTAATCGTATCTTTATTTTTTATGAAAGCATTATATCATAGGCAAGCATTTTATCATCTCACCTGATGGAGAGTTAAGATGTGTAATATTACCGCAATCCTATTTCCTACTAATATTATAAAAGCGATAGTTTGTGTGTGTGTCTGTGTGAAGTGAGTGTTACAACGTATCTTCGTATATAACGAATAAACCGATTTTGATGACATTTAGAATGTAGATAGTTAAGGTTCCGGAATAGCACATAGGCTACTTTTTAAATTAATTAATGCGGGTGAAGCCGCGGCGCATTAGACATATCGTTAGTTCTCTGCGCTGCAGGTCGTGGTCTGGACTCTACGCAGAACCATAATTCTTATCCCAAGAGTACTGGAATGTGCTCTGGTTCTGGACGCACTTACATATCACTTATGTGATTGTATGTCTGATGAAATGTTTGAAAACAGATTTCGGAACATAGTTAGACAACATTTGACAGTTTTTGTCGGAACACATTTGGACAATTTGTTGGTGACTGTCAGTCAGTCATCGTTACGTTAAAGACGTATTAGTGTCGTTGTTTTTAGCTTTTACTTCGTCAATGATGAATGGGACGAGATTGAGTTAGTTGCCCATTTCCAAGGAAAATAAAAGATTAGAATAAAAGAAACAACACAGTAAAGGTTTGCCTACCGTCGCGCGTCGTCGAAAAACAGCACAATTAAGAGCAGGATGTGCTTCAGTCCAAGCATGTATGTCATCACAGGAGATTATACTAATTGAGAACCGCCTCGAAGTCGGTTTGAAAATGAAAGCTACTTACAGTATAACTCTAAGTACATAACCATATATGTACCATATACTACGTACATACCAATTAGCCAAACACGATATTATAATATAAACTGCAATTTTTCACCACTCTATTATACCAGTATTAGAATATTGCATGCGTGCCATGATGCATAATGTGCGTGTTACACAAGCGTACATAACAATGTGTGCATTTTGAGCAATCGTTTGAATACATTTAGCTTTGCTGAAGCGTATTCATATTGTTAGTACAATAGGAACATGGAGATGCATGATGCAAGAGCAATAAATTTTCCTCACGGTAATATATATATATATATATATATATATATATATATATATATATACCTATATTGATTTAATTAATACCTAATAAAACAAGTAATACTTCAAATAGTTTTGTTAAATTAAGCTTTTACCAGTCGAAATAAAAACGGGCTAAAAACTATCTAACCAGAGAGCTTGATAAGACGAATCAAACGAGCCCAAACTCGATAGGCCTATCTTGTTTAGTTCAGAAGTTCCTATGGCCATCTTCCGCCTCCATCATCAGGCCAGCTCCATGGCACCATATGAGTGTATTGTCACCGAAGATACACAAGTACGCCAAATTTGAGTCCAATCGGGAAGTGGGTATAATTAAGCTTGCAAGATTTGATTACAGACAGACAGATAGACAACGGGACAGGAAACTTAATAAAAGCTTGTAATAAATAAAGTTTTATGTGATTAGTAATAACAATTCAAATATTAAACGTTTGGTGTCGCCAACTGATGCAAATATATCAGGCAATACGTTTGCAAAATTAAAGAGGGAATTAGTGAAGAGTTCAGGATGCATTGTTGCGTGGCGATCAGATGAACACTCTCGGCAGTATGGATCTTGCCGCGAAACGATATACTTGTGTGATAAATAACACTATACGGTTATATATATTGATTTGACTAAGAATACAATAACAAAGTGAGGTTGTGTAGCGCGCGCTCTAAAATGAAAACATCTAATTAATTTCAGACTAAGTCTGATGATCAGTACGCCTATTGTCTGCCAGAGGCCCAATATTGAACTTGAATAACGTTCACTTTAAGTTGCGATATGTTTCAAATAGTTGTTTTTTAAATAATACGTTTATTCTGCTGTTGCGTCAGAACGTTTATTGCAAATAAACTTAAGACTACTACTTTCTAGAAGCTTTCCAAATCAATATAGATGTATACCATTGACGGGTCTTTATTACAAAGCGCATTAAGAGCGCAAATAACGCGATACATCCTTTCACTCGATTTATTATCTACCTACTCAATGTATGTAATGCATTTTACATCCTTAACCTTGGCAGTGTTTACATATTTGAGCCGTTTGCTGTTGAGACACTGGGTCCGTGGGGGCCGGGAGCTCATTCTATTTTCAAAATTCTATCAGAGCGCCTGGTTGAAGCGACGCGTGATCACTTATCTGGCTCAACGTATTAGAATAGCAATTCAGAGAGGCAATGCCGCCAGCATGATGGGAACGCTACCCGCTGGTAGTGGGCTTGAGCACTTGAGTTACCTATAAGCTCGATGTCTTGTAGGTAACTTAGTTCTTTGCTGTACATAGTTTTAGTTTAGTTTTAGGAAATATAGGCAATTGGCCCGTAGATAGCTTGAATTCCTTTTATGTTGACGTAGTTTTGAAATCTCTGTGTTAACGACTAGAATAATGTAGGGGAATAAAAATCGATAGGGATAATGCAATTTTCATAGAAACAACCTTGACGAGTTCTGAATTAATTTAGCTACGCAGTTTTGCCTCACCTAAGTACACGCACTAATAACTACTATTTTATATGTGAATCGAACGAGTGCGGTTATCTAGCACACCGAAGGCAATTACCAATTTTGTTTTCCCACACTGAAACAATATTTTCATTCCGAAAAGCTTGGGATAGTAACGATAAACGTACAGCTGCGAAAGTTAGAGGCTTTTAGAAGTACAAGACATTTGAGACACGCAAACGTGCGTCATGCCGAATGATAGGCAGTGAAATAAGCAAGAAGTTATTTTTTACGTCCAAATTTTTTTTCCATATATGGGGTAGTATATCTCGGTTTCAGTATGTAAGCTAACATATTCTTCTCAGTAGATATTTAGCTGCACTTATTGAAAGTACAAACATAAAAAAATAGATATTTTTTTACTCAATCGCAAAAATGGTTAAACTTATTATAACATCATTTATGCGATATAACGGGAGCGAAGCTATGGAGCTTAACTATAGCATACTATAGTCTAGTCTAAATAACCTTAAGTCCTAAAGGATCCAACATTTTCTCAATAGAGCTCTATTTTATGTCGCTGGGAGAAAATATTGCTCTCAGACCCTGATTCTTGTTCTAACCCTTAACTCATTTAGTTCTACGACATTCTTCTCAATTCTATATTTTCTGTAATAATTAAAATAATGTATTCTATACAATCTATAATTATATCGACAGATGTCGACGGCTACAGCTGCCTCTGCCGTTGACATCGTGGCGACGTATAAGAGCCTTAATAGTTGTTTAAACTACACTGTATCGCAAAGAATGGCATCGCCACGCCGCGCCTCGTGATATGCGCGCCATCAGTTTTGTAAAATTTATAGGAGGAAATAAATATAATCTATAGTTGAATTTATATCCCAAACGGTTACTGGTATTTTAGAAATTATCCTGTATATATAAACTGAAACACAATAGTTAATGGTAGGTATGTATAGGTACAAGTAAACCGCATCGCCTCCCTCTACACATCAAGAGCATAATACGAATCTTATCCTTCAACAAAGCGGCATTAGTCCAAATCTTGCTTGTTCTCATTTCGTCAATAACAAATTACGTTAGTGTGAAAACTTTGACTGTTGACATTAGCATTCCGTTCAACGGCCGCACATATTAGAACGCTTACGAGCTAAATTAGGTGATAATTAACTATGCAAGTATACCTACCTAACTTTAGTTCCTGTAATAGACTATCTAATTATCGTAGACACGCGAAATCACGTCATCGCCTTCGCTCATCGGTCGAAGGCTCTTGTGAAGAGATATAATTAATAAAATAAATATAAAATAATAATTGCGTTGTAGGTACCTACAGATGTAGCTGCATCGTGACTAAATGAAACAGCAAAAAAACCTGCTAGGATTTTGTTTTGTCGAAGTATTGTATAGAAATAAGTAAAGTGGATATAAATCTAGTGAAATTTACATTTTACTTCTTTCTCAGCACAGCTTGTATAAAATAATGCTTATTGACATTCGAAGGTATAAAATATAATAAACATGATTTTAGAAATAAAGATAATGTAGACAGTATTGTTTATATAGAAAGATGTAGCTTTAGATAATGTAAGCAATTGGTTCATAGATAAATTCTGCATCTAAATACACGCGGCTCTATCGAAACTTGGCAAGGCCTTAATGCATAAAATGGTAGTCATATAAAGATTGCCGATCTCATTTTCCGCTTGCGTTCTAAGCTTCGTATAACCATACTCCAGGAACTTCCAACATCGTGCAGAAGTGTCATGGAATGACAAAGCAGGGCTCGCTAATAATAGTCAGCGGCGCCGGCGCTGCTCGGCTCCGCGTTCCGTGCATAGCTGCTCCTCCAGACGACACACAGACCATCACCGCAACAAAACAGCTCTAATAAGAGGCTATTTATGAAAACTTTCAAGTGAGCCGTTGTGAGCGATTTATTCTCAAACCCTCTCAAGCTATACACTACGCAATTTAGAACGTAAGCACCCGACCCATTATGAGAATTGGTTAATGGTCAGTTAAAATTGTTAGGAACACGTCGGCGTTAAACCAGAAGCACCAATTTGAACCTTATGATATTCAACTAGCAGATGGATGTATGATGAATGATAGGTATCATCCTCTTTACGGATATACGGTATAAACTGAATTGTGCCAATGCCAAGTCATAACGTGCGTGATTTACACAATAAATCCGAAACTTTGGAATTATCTTAACGGGGCAATGAGGCTATGTCAATTATTTACACGCCAGTCGCAAACTCGGCATTAAGAACAGTTAGATAGGTAGTCAAAATCAAAGTATGTACAATTGTGTGAAATTTTTTTATTTTTTTTATTTTTGACAGGCTAGTGTTTGACCACTATCTCACCTGATGGTAAGTGACGATGTGATCGAAGCTGGTAAACACACTAGACCTGGAATACGCAGGCTCTCAAGGATAACTGCCGGAACACCGTATTTGGCTTGGCGGCAGACTTTCAATTTGATGGTGGTAAGCTACTTTGGTAGCAAGCCAGGCGAGCAACTCACAAAATGCTCTACCACCTCTCAAATGTCACCTGATTAGCACCACCCGGGGACCACGTGTAGGGAAATAGCACTAATATAGGAAAGCTGTAAAGTGTTTCAGGAAATGTGGAAGTAGGTGTATCGCAGGGCGTCGACCCGATACATTTTATGTTTTCTAACAATAAGCAATCAGCACAGGTCAACAGAGCGATGAAATGCCGCCTGTTTGTCGGTAACAGGAAAGTTGCGGTGGCAGAAGTTAATTATTACAGTACACGCCTAAAACTGAGTGCGTTTAGTAAAACAAGCACCGAATCAACAAGTAAATACAATAAAAAATTAAAAAAACTAGAAGTAAACTGTTTTATTTTTACACTTTCGTTAATAAAACCTATTATGAACTTTAGCACACCGTTAATACAAGAAACAAAAATGTAAGTGAGAATGGTTGCCCATTAATTATAAATCGTTATATATTCTAAATGGTAATACAAAATCAAAAATGTTAAAATAAACCTAGAGATGATTTTCAATTATCTATTCAATGATACACTACTTAAACCGCTCCTTTTTACAGAGTAGTAAAATTTTTACTGACTACATAAAAAGGAGAAGGTTTTATGTTCGACAACATTTTTTTTATATGTATGTTCACCGATTTCTCCCCAATTTGTGGTCCGATTCTCAAAATCATTATTTGTTTGGTAGATTCGGAGGTGGTTCCATATAAATTTTATCGAAATCGATCAAGACAAAATATAAGCGTTGAAGTCGGTTTTTTTAAAGTTTTGCTTACGTTTAAATTATGAATACTGTCATGTCTTAAGTGTAAGAATAATCTAAAGCAGTCCACGCGTTTGGTCTCTAGACAAAGGAATATACATAATTGCATACACATTACCCTCCTTTGCGTCACGCAGTCGGGTAAAAACATTCAAGGACACAGATGTTCGCAAAGCCAACGACAAAGGTACACATATCAACGGTGGACAATTTGTCATCTTTCCGACTGATGGCTGAAAGGCACGAAGGCCTATTTCTGGTAATGTATTCGTGCAAGCCGACGTGATATTCGACTTGACAGTGTCGAACGACCAAGGTCGGAAACTTGAAAAGAAAATAGAAAACAAAACAAACGCTTTCACACTCACAACCCCACACTAAGTTTAATGTGTCGTGGGTGCCGGAAACATTCACCACACATACAATCACAACCTGAACCAGAAAAACAAGGGAGGAGAAAACTCTCCTTGAGGAGAACACTTGTGTTCCCAACGGGAATCGAACCGATAACTGATAAGAAGGCGGAGTCGCACCTAACAATCACAACTATTTTTGTAAATCCGAAATCGAATCGTAAAATCCCGTTGTGAAAAGAGCTCAATAAAAGAATGTCTCTGTATGACTTTGCGTTTGGTTCGTGAAACGAGTCCCAGATAAAATCATTCCGTAATTTAAATATGCGCTCGAGTAGAAAGTGCGTCTGTCATTAAGACGCCTTCAGATTTCGGAGCTCGGTTGCATAGTAAACAGTTATACGCCCACGCGCATTTAGCCTAAGAGCAATCAAACTCAATTAGACAACAATTGAAAGGATACAATCAAACAATTAAACACACAAGACGTTAGTGAAAGCTTATTTTACTTTGACAAATGAGCAAAGGGTTTCTTTTCCATCATTGCCTACGGCTTCAAGCATGTAAAAAGATTCAGGAATATCGATAAATATTAAGCTCATGAAATTTTTAACCATCCCTATTTACCAGTTGGACAAATTTTACGCGACTAAAGTTGAAAAACTAAAACTCGACTTACTAGTAAACGGGTTTTAGTTTAAACGAAATGGCGTAGTTTTCTTTCTACACTTACAGCCCCACACTGAATTCTATGACTTGTGTCGTGGATACCGGAAAAATATCTATATTATATGTAATATATATATATTTTTGAAGTGGTATTTTGAAGCTCTTTATTTGATACCCTTGACGATGGTATTCGACTATGTATTTTATTTTTTGTCACAGCTTTATGGTGCAGCAAGGACGCCATTTTAGAACCTATGAAACCCGTAGAGAGAGACGAATACAACGATCCTCTATATAACAGTCTCTTTTATAAGTATGGACGCTATGAGGGAACAAATGAACATACATAAATATGCTAAAAGCCTCCTTTGTGCTCCGCCGCAATCGGGTAAAAACGGAGCGGTTCTATTTCTTCATCAAACTAAATAGCATTCCCTAATTTGACAGAGTGAACTCGGGGCTAATACATGAAGCCAGATTGTAATCAAACCTCAAATGTAACAGAATCCCTGCAAACGACCTCTAATTCGCCACACCGCATTAATATAAGTAAACGTAACGAATCAAACCAAGGTTGAACTGGTAAACATTAGATGATGACACCAACAAAAACATTCGCTGAAAGGAAACCTTACCTTGTAAACATTTTATGGAATCTAGATAATACTTAGAGCTTCGTCTCGATTACTGAACCTTATTGGGAAAGAAAAATTAAATTCTAGATTAATTAAATGATAATTACACTATATCGGTACAAGAAACCGCATCAATACTCAATTCTTTATTGCTTCCCTAATGTACAAGGGTTCTTCAAATTACATAATAATTGAGATCATTGTGGACCCTGTCGGGCACATGCAACAGTAGAAGTTATAGAGAGATTTAATAGAAAGGATGATAAATAGGTACATATACGAGTATATACATTTGGATGGTAATAAATAACCATTTTAAGTGTTTGTATTTATTAATTTTTTACCGAGTTAGATACTTCATTGTACATGTTTATAGTCATTACGTCGGGACTGTTTGAGTACATTGTTAGAGCAGAGTTGAGAAGTGATATCATGTATCTTTGTCGTAAATTATATTAAGTTTGTGTATAATTTCAGCTGATGTAGGTATTGGGGTGTTTGCGGACGAATTCACAGAGTTCTCAAATGAAATAATAATACAAGACATAAAGTATACAAGACAGGGTGAGCAGTTAGGGCTCACCCTGTCTTTTATATACAGTTCGTATTTTTTTAAATAACGTTTGCAACTATCAGTCTGTTCTATGCTAGCATCTTCAGATTGAAGTTCCTGTTATGGAAGAAGAGTTGTTAGCTAACAAATAAAGAAGACGCAAAATCTAAGAGTAAAAATATAAGAAAAAAAAACACTAAGTGCTTTTAGCCCACAGCTCCCTACCCAAAAATAGGCTATATAAGTTAGAAGCGTCATATCTTCTAAACTGATAGCCTGATCTAATTGCGTATTCTACTGATCCAATTTTTTTCGGATTGGTAATAAATATAATGGAAATCTATGCAATTTAATTCCAAATGTAATGATGACGTCGAAAATATTATCGATGTTAAATTTACCTTATATACATCTAAAACCCTAAGTTTATTATGTTACTTATGTTACTATATTCTACTACTTTCTGGCTCATCCACTAAACCCTGAAACAAAGTCGACCCCCTGATTAGCGCCGCGGAATTTTCTATTCCAAGTTTTAAAATAGCTGGAAATGTTATGCCTTCGTTTAGAAGTCTAAAATAGAAATTGCTGACTCCATCAGCGTCACGTAACGTCTCACCAGCGACTTGCGAAGCTAATGCTGCGTATAAAATTGCCTGCCTGGTACGACACACACTTGAATTAAAACTAGGGTTACCATCAGAACCAGGAAGAACCCAACGATGAGGTTCATACCAAGAAAGATGTACAGAGTTTTTAATATTATGTCGATTTTGGCGCAGATAAATAATATTAATAAAAGACATAAATCATTTAAGATGGCTGTCTATTATTGTTAAAACCATACAAAAAATAACAATTTTACTTATTGAATTTTATAAGACTCTTTTTTTTATAATTTAGTTTAAAAGATTTGTGATGGTTCTCAATTAAGAGTATTGTTTAAAACAACTTCTCCACTAGCTCCAGAATCCTTAATTCGGATGAAGGATTCTGGAGATAGATAGACTTTTTATTTTTATATTTTTAGCAAAACATTTATGTCGTATGTTCTAAATTATTAGACTGTTGAAACAATGTCCATATTTTTAGATCTATTGATACCTTATTTACACAGTTATACAATAAATTGAATTCTTATTTTTACCACAATTAGAACGACGCGACGTCCAATCGAAAAAATCCTTTAAATTAAGACAACATAAATAATGCTATTGAGTACGTTCATGGGCATTTTGAGACGCGAATAGTTTGCAACCAGTCTCATAGAAAAAACATAGTTTATACGTGTGTAGATGGATAATTTTGTGAGCTAGACATTTGAAAAAGCAAAAAAACTCTACAGAGAGGATCCCTAGAGCAAAATATAGAATGGTCATCTTAGTTACAAAGCTAAATCGTGAGCAGCGACATCATTACTGAATGCGGTAGGTATTGCATCAGCGTTAATCTAATCGTGCATTTTCTAAGCAAGACGGCTTACGAAGGCTTTGCTAGTTTCCGCAAGCGCTCTTTGCTATTTATTAACCAACTTAACAAACACTTTTTTATGACGAATTTTAGTTTAGAAAAGGAATGTCTAAATTAATAAATTAAGTAAATCACATTACACTAATATTATACATCAGAAAGTGTATGCGTGTGTGGTCGCTCCCTCTTCACGCTGCGATGTATTAACGCATTCGCATTAAGTTTCGAATGTAGTGTACATCGAGGATTAACATACAGGCTACTTTTGAACTGGATTAACGTGGGCGAAGCCGCGGGGCATAGCTTGTACAACCATATAGTTTTAAGTCGGATTCGAAGGCACCAAGAGAACATTGGTGGTTTTTTTTTTAATGCAGAATAGGCAAGCATTTGACCACTATCACACCTGATGGAAAGTGATGATGCGGCCAAAGATGGGACATGCTTGCCTAGAAGATACCTATTCACTCGAGACTTGAAGACTCCCAAAATGGTGGTGCAAAATTTATCATTTTGCTAGCCTGATAGAAAATAATAATAACATTAGAGGTAGCCTTCCTTCCACTCGTTTCTATAAATTTCAATTATTGCGGGAATTTCTGAGAACATAATCGTAAATATTAACTGCACAAGGAAGTGCGCTGAAAGCACGTTTTATTCGTCGTAAATGTACCGATTTATGTTAGTTACGTATTTTACAACATACAAACGCAATCACACACTCACAGCCCCACACTACGTTCAAAAACTTGTATCGTGGGTGCCGGAAACATTTACATATCACACACACAATCACACCCAAGAACGTAAGCACAAATGTCCCTTGGAAAGGAAAATAGTGCTCCTGCTGGGAGTCGAACCGGGGATCCGGCGCAAAGGGAAGACTTGCCTATAGCTCCAACTTGTTTGTCGATATATGTACGAGTATATGTAGTACACAGCTTAAGGCTGGTATTGTAAGAGGATTAGGTAGAAGTTTGTATGTATATGGAGCGGTAGTTGTCGTTCCAGAATTTAAAAACCACAGTAACTTGTTATTTAGGAAAATATTAGGTAGGAATGGCTGGCGGCTAGCTTGCTGGTGACTTTGATCACATTCCCACAACTGGTGAGTCAAAATTAAGGTTTCGAGTTTAATAATTATTTATGATTCTCGTTACTACATATTATTGCTGCTATTACTATATAATTAATTGTTGTATTCTCTAACATTGTTTTGTATTGTACCTATTTATAGGTAATGATAGCAGCTAAGTAGTGTACTGTTGTGATTTATGTATACAGAATAAATTGTGTCTTTTGTGTGAATATTTCATCCTTCCTGACTTCTATCTTAAGGATGTTTGGTCATTGTAACAGAATTTTTAACAAGAATGCGTAAGAATACTTTTGGAAATATGACAAATCACTGTTGAAGGTTTGTGGCAGGTATCATAAAGATAAGATGATAAATACTTAAAAGCTTGTTATCCATGAAAAAGTAGAAATAAAAATATTTATTGATTATGATTGAGGCATTTGGGACAATAGCCTCTTCAGCTTCTGTTGAACAAGTATTGTCTATATTTGGAATTGTGCTTGCCAAGTTTTGCAACTGTATGGGAAGTGAACACAGAATGCTGGATATTTAATTATTATTGGTTTTTTGTTCAAATAGTATTATTGATATTGGACTTTGTCATATGATTTATTATTTAGATATTGTTAGATCTTCATCTATATGTGTTAATAATCTGAAGTAAGGAATAAAGACTTGACTTAAAACTTGAACAGTTTTTAGCCTTGATTCAATAAGGAACATATCATACTAATAGTATAAATCTGAAAGTTTGTGTGTATTTTATTTTCTCTTCACGCTGTAATGACTAAATGGATTTAGATGAAATTTGGAATGTCCATAGCTTAAACTTAGGTGTTACTCATAGGCTACTTTTTAACTTGATAAATGTTGGCAAAGCTACAGATAATTGTTTACAAATTGTGTACCAACAAACTTTGTCAACGGGGTTTTACTGAGCTTATGACTGCATTTGGATTATTAGTTTGGGTGTGCCAAGAGAACAAATAAACAAGCAAACGAAAAAGCTTTAAAATACCACTATTAAAACATGAAACACATGTGGTAATTAAATATAACTATAATAATAATAATATATAACTCAGATTATTTATTTATTTTAATTACAGTTAGCCATTTAGCTATGATTAGCTAGCTTTAGCAGGATAACAAGAAAAATGTATAAAAACATGTGTGACTATGATATTTTTTTGTTTTCTGTCTTTGCCAAGAAGGATTAATTATGTTTAGAGGTAACAATAAGAAAAAGACAATATTTATCCAGTATACCTACCTATAACACTATGTTTTCTCAATTAATCATGTCTTTTACAATCAACTAATGTTCCAGAGGTGGTGTAATTGACTGTTATATACTGTATAATAATGCAAAAAATTCATTCACTTAATCCACCATACAATATTTTTATTTCTTGGTGTTTGACCTATAATAGGAAAAAATATCGTAGACGCGAATACCAACCGTGTTGATTTTTGGTACATAACTATTTTCAGCTACAGGAATGTTATATCTTCGGCCGCATCTTCACTTTCCATCAGGTGAGATAGTGGTCAAATGCTTGCTTATACAGCATAAAAAAAGGCTGTGCTAATAGATCATATTTTATCTCTATATATACAGCAAAATTTTCAGTAATTGTAATTGACATGACACGGAACTCTATAAGTATATTTATTTTTCTATAAAATATTGGAACTTTATAAAATAACACGGAAAATTATCGTACAAAACCTGGAATCGGGTCGTTCTAATAACGCAATGCAACGAACCGATTTATATTAAAATCATGACTTAAAAGTGTAAGTAGGTATCTGAATTACAATAAGGTACTCACCCAAAAAAGGAAATTGATCAATATCTGTATTTTGAACGGTGCTTCAATTCACAAAACACAAATTATAGATTTTTTTTAAGTACAAAAACTAAACTCTAAGATAGCGTGCGCGCCTTGATGATTCCGAAATCAGAGTACTTCAACTAGTTCAACTTCAACTTCTTCTTTGAATTGCGGCTATAGGGCTGTCACTCTTTATATCTTGAGGATTGACAATTCAATTTGTGTAACTATTGACACTGACAAAACTACTCAATGAACATTGACTTTTAAGTGATGTTTAAAAAAAAATTTTTCTTACTCTTCGGCCCTCTTCGCCCTCTCTATTACGTATCTTTGTTGCGAGCGCGCGAGCGGTTTCTATTTGAATTAAGCAAAAATAAACCTATTTATTTTGAATTTTGTCAATTTAGAATTAAAACCGTTCGCAAAAGATATAATATATATGTAATGGTGGTTTTGTTTTTGACCACAGATTATTAAATGAGTACTCCTTCTCAGACAAAATAGAACAGTTTTAAACTTGAGTTAGTAGCTTAAGCTAATACCGTAAATATTCTGACGTTTATCGAGAAGTTGAGGAACGCACTTATTGCACACATTTACCAACTTCAAGAGGTCTCTAAAAATGCACATTTCAGTAAAACCTGCACACCAACAAAAAAAAAGCTCTCAATCAAATAATCAAAGATTTAGTGTTAGTACGCCATTGCTTAGATGGAAATGTTGCAATGAAAATTAAACAAAAAATATTTTATGCTGAATAGGCAAGCATTTGACAACTTGATGGAAATGCGGCCGAAGATGTGACTTGTGCTTGCCTAGAAGATACCTATTCACTCGATACTTGAAAACTTCCAAGATTATACCATTTTCTTCGGGGAACAAAGACATATAAAATATTTATTTTACAAGAAAGAATAGTCTACTGTAGTTTATTGCATTTGACAGTTAGACAGTGACATATATATGTATAAAACTGTTTGGTGCGACAGCCCTATAGTCACCATCAATCACTCCGTTGTCGCCATTTTTAAAGAAGAAGTTGAAGTTTATGTATTTGTTTCATATGCAAAATGTTCGATTTCGTTGCATTGCTAATTTGTTAATGCCTGTAGTACTTTGGTGGGTCGAAATTAAATGAAATTCAAAAAAATAATAATTTGTAATAATGGAAGCTGATTCTACTACTTACGAGAAAAATACAAAGGCATTAGTAGACGAGCCTATTTTACCCTTTATTACATGTCCGGGGTAAGGCGAACAAAATCTACGAGAACCATCACTTTTACGGTACGGTTTTAATGATATGATAATTGTATTAAGCGTTTAATTTTGTTTTACAGTAATTTGAGGCTGTATAAAGAACTTCTAGAAGACAATGGGGATAAAAATCAAGAAAGTCAAATAGTAGAAAGAATGCAGAATTTCGGTTTGTTGCCCAGCTCGGTTAAGTGCCCTACTAGTAGGCCTGACTGCAAAGTGATCTGTAAGCCTGCCAGGGTTGTAGATAGGTAAGATGTCCTATAGCCAGTATTCCACAGGAGTGAATTCAGTGCATAACACTTAGGTTGATTGTTAGCTTGTATCCATGCTCAAATTATATATCATAACTTAAAAAGTTATGACACTCATAGCTTGGCCTTCACACAGAGCTTTTTATGGGATTTCTCCTATAAACTTGACATTGACAGACATCCAGAGTGTTTTACAACCATATCTTGAGGTAGTTGTATGATAGTGATTAACACTAGAAACTGAGTGTTCTAAGTTGCCCTAATCTAACATTCTAACCGAGCCTAAAAAAAAAGTTGCAACCAAAGCATAGGCACCCAAACATCATCTTGTCAATATCCATAGTTGACTGAATGTATGGATCTCATGAAAAACCACAATGTATCTCATCTCAAATTTCACCTTTTCATAGTGAGTCAAAAAGCCTTTGCAGGCCATGCATTAGTAGTCATACAATATATGCAATATGGCTGAGAAATAAATGCTGCCAATAATTTTAATTTAGGGAATATTAAAGCAGAACACCAAATTTGTACCGAATAAGAGTGTAAGACGGAACAACAGTAAATGGACATACCTTTAGAGATTATTAGATTGTATCCTAAAATCAGTTGACATATTATTACAGAGTTCAATGGGTCTGCGAAGGTTGTGGAAAGAGACAGCCAATCAGGGATGGCTCCTTTTTCTTCAGACTGCAGTGCTCCATCATGCAAGCCTTGCAGATTATCTTAGCCTGGTGTGAAGACGCTGATTTCAATGTTGCTGCAGAACATTTTGGTAACTAGTGACAATATTAAATTTAACCTGAAACCTGAAATGTGATACCAATTCTCACCAATACATCATTGGGACCGTTCAAGTATTACGTAAGCAGATTTATTAGCCCTTTACACCCGAGATTACGCAAACGTGAGTTTTGACTTTGAAAAATTCTGCACGGCATCCGAAACTTTTTTTGCGAACGCAACCGCCGTCTCTCGTTCGTGAGTTTATCTGAGAGTGTGCCAAAATAACATTTATTGGCATAGAAATAAGTTAGGACTTGTTAGTCGATGAAAGGACGTGGTAAGGATGGCTGCATTTTTTGACAACAGCGCCCGCTCAAGTAAGTTCCTTGTATTTTAATAAATTACAGGTATTTTTAAACACTTTTTCCGGTATATTGCTAGAATATTAATTGGCGAAGAAATTGACGTGTGTTTACACATACATTAAGTTAGTAGTTTGTCGGGAATGTTCTTTGAAATTTAAACTCGCACGATCGTAGCATATCGATTGTAGTATGTGAACTTAATATAAACTACTATTGTACGTGTTTTTTTTTAATTTTGATGTTTTGAGGCTTTGAATTTATTTATTTTATAACTTTTGGGAAGTTCGCTCACGGAAGAAAGCATATGTGACTTTTAGGAAATAGAAATATCTCCGAGATCCAAGATTTGAACTACGATGACGTAAAATTCGATCCGGATGTTCTATTGCGGCTAAATGCTGACAAAAATGTAACTGAAGAGGAGCAGGATGACGAAATTATCGATGAAAGACCATCTACGGCATCTACCTAAGCTTTATTATCTTTACCATTGATACAGCCGCCTTCGCTGGTGATTGAAACACCTCTACTGTCATCACCAAGCTGCTACCCGAGATACAAGAAGTTTATGTCAAAAGCCTTCGCGTTCGACTTCTATCACTAATGATAGATTGATATCCCCTGCAACTAATCGTGGAAGAGTGTCTATTAGTGGATGAAGACCAGAATCAGTACCATTCAGGGTTGCAAAGAATCAGACTGCTCTTACAGAAAAGGCCCATAAATATCCTGCCTTGTCAAAAAAGCTTGTAAAATGTCCATTTAACTACTCTAATGACTATCTTGACTACGGGCCGTGAACATCGGCTGCATTCTTTACCTTTGAATACCAATGTAGCTGTTAACTGTCAGCCAAAAGAAGTCCACTGCTGGATATAGGCCTCCCCCAAAGAATTCCAAAAAGAACGGTTGTTAGCGGCCTGCATCCAGCGTCTTCCTGCGACCTTCATTATGTCTTCCGTCCACCTTGTGGGTGGTCTTCCGACACTGCGCTTGTCAGTCCGTGGCTTCCATTCGACAACCTTTCGGCCCCATCGGCCATCAGCTCTGCGTACTATGTGCCCTGCCCATTGCCACTTCAACTTGCTAATCCGCCGGGCTATGTCGGTGCTTTCGTTCGTCTACGGATCTCCTCATTTCTGATTCGATCTTGTAGAGAAATTCCGAGCATAGCCCTTTTTATAGCTCGTTGTGCGACTCTGAGCTTATTTATAAGGCCCACAGTAAAAGGCCATGTGGTGTGTGAGCTGGTACTAAATTAGGACTGATTTGTGGCCTGATGACAAGATAGAGGTTTCTCACACTTCCTGTTGTCAATTCTGACTCTCCAGCTGCAGACGAAACGGATGACTCGCTATAGAAAGTGCAACCCATGACTGAGAAGGTAAAAGAAACCTGTAATAAGCTAGGAAGAGTTCTAGGTTTCTATTTTATTGACGAACAGATACGTTTCACAGGTTTTGCTGTAAGCTGCTTCGCTAATAAATTGCCCAGAAAAGGCTCAATACCCCTCCTTGACTTTTGCATGAATGTTGCTGACACTTTATCATCTAAGCCAATAAAGAATTATCTTATCTTATCTTATCTATACCCGATCGGGCTCATAGGGAAGACTGCGATCGAGATGATTTATCTGCTCAAGTATCTCGACTACCAAGTAACTAAGTTAAAATGTCAATTTCATCAGAAAATAGATACTTTTTGAAGTTCTTATAATAAAAATTAAAAATACGATTTACATCATAGTTTTATTTTCATTATTCAGTATAATATAACCCGATGATGATACACACTCATGATCGTGCCACTTGCAATTATTTCCTGAAACTCACGATCATGAGGGTCTGATTGCTGGAGACCAGCACCAGCAGGATTTTTTTTAGTATTTTTCTCACATGTTCTGGATACTAAGGAAACCGCGTAACCACATTTTACCAGTATTTTAAGCAACTTCATCTCTCGGGTGTAAAGGGTTATATTTATTAACCCCCCCCATCCCCCTTGGCAGCAAAAGTAAGCATAGCTCTTCCTCCGGGGAGGGGGGAAGAGCTATGCTTACGTAATCATTTTTCTATTATCTACTCAATGTATTGTTTTTTTATTGATTCATGAGCAGAAGTTATAATTCTAGAAATAAGAAAATACCTATACATATACATTATTCATGGGAATCCCCAAAAATGCGTTTCGTTTTCATGTATAGAAAATGTGTGAGTTGCCATATGTGTAAAAAAAAAAATTAGTTAGTAGTTGTTAGTTTTATTTAGAATAGAATAGAATTTAAATATATTTGTATAAGTAGCACCAATTTAACTGAAACTGGGCTGTGTTATTGTAAGAAATGACAATTTACCACTAAGTTATAATGTCATGGATTATATACTAATCTATTAACATTTTTCATGCTATCATTTAAGACAAAATGAGGTGAGTATTGTTAGTTATATATTATATATATTAAGTCATAAGGATATGCATATAATATTTTAATAATTTTTATTTTATTGAGATCATACTTAAATCATTTATTTTAACACAAAGTTTTTTTTTTAAGTTACCTTTACAGGGCTATCTACGGGCCAATTGCCTATATTTCCTAAAACTAAACTAAAAATAACTAGATTGATTTATCAGAATGTAATACAGTGAAACTTGGTTAAATGGGACCTGGATAAATGAGAAACCTCTATTATTGAGAGTTACAATGAGGTCCCGGTACTTTTTCATTGAATAACCTCTATTAATGGGACTTTTCGAACCTGGTTAAATGAGATCTGATTTCTAGGATTTAATCGATGTTTACCTTTATAATTGGGACTCTGTAACTCAATTCCCTCTATAAATGAGAGAAATTATCAGGTTGCGACAGGTTTTGACACTTTTGTTTACACATTAGAATGTCTTTCGCATACGCTTTGTTTGTCAGTACTATCTCAAGTTTTGACCTAAAAACAAGGGAGTAAAAGTGTACAAAATGCCCAAACGTGAATATCAAACTTGGTGAAAAAAAAAAAAATTTCCACGTTATACATAATGTTTGTATATTCATACCTACATAATATATTAGATTCATTACACCAAAAATACGCATTTTTATTAACATTTCCACCTCTCCCTCTAAAAATGAAATAGCCGTACATTTCAACCTCTATAAGCAGGAGCCTCTGTAAATGAGACAACTATAATTTTAAACCTGCCTAATTGGAAAACTGGATTAATGGAAACACTCAATAAATGGTACAATATTCTTGGTCCCTTGAGATCCCAATTAACCAGGTTCCACTGTATATGAAAATGCAATTTTAATCGCAGGTATTTTGATATAATAGCTAGCTAGCGTAATGGAAAGTTGAAAAAAAAATGTGTGAACTGACATCATATTTCGCTACTTTGAATTTCCCATTTTTATCACTTTTTATATATATATTTTTTCCTTAAATGTGTATGTAAAAATAATATAATAGTAAATAATAATAATAATTTCTCGAGTGAATAGGTGAATCTTCTAGGCAAGCATGTCACATTTTCGGCCGAATCATCACTTTCCATCAGGTGAGATAGTGGTCAATAGCTTTGTGTAGTCAAATTTCTATTCAACATAAAAAAAAACAAAAAAAAGATCTTTATCTTTAATCTTTTATTATCATTGCTTCACAGGTGTCAAGCCAAGAGTAGCTAGTCACATCTATGACAAGCTGGATGAATTAGCTATCAAGGAGTACAACAAACTCCAACTTGGCGGTGATGACAGTGTTGTGCTCGCGGAGATGTATCCAGATTGCATGAACCGGCTATCACCGGATACAACTGATCAACCACATGTGCATCGAATACTGATGCTAGCTGATACTAAGGTATGGTTTATCATATTTGATATACGTCTGACCACTATCTGATGGTAAGTAATGATGTCGAGGATGGTAAACACATCCTAGAATCATACTAATATTATAAATCCGAAAGTTTGTGTGTAAGTATGTTGGTTCCCTCTTCATGTTTTAACACCTGAACGGATTTGGATGAAATTTGGAATGTACATAGCTTATACCTAGGATTAACTCATAAGCTACTTTTTAAGCTATTTACTTTTTTTAAGACACACAATGTTCATATTATAACATATGTAATCCTATTTTGACTATACTATTAGAATATTTTTATTACCTATATATACATATTTTATAAAAGCTGTTAGATTACGAAAATAAAAAAAATACTTGATAATAGCGGGTGAAGCCGCGGGGCTCTGCTAGTATAAATATAATTGCTTTCACTCATAGCCCCACACTAATACTCAGTTCAATGACTTGTGTCGTTATTGCTGGAAACATTCACATTCACACCCAGAACTAGAAACACTAGCAGAAAAATTGTGTTCGGGAATCGAACCAGATACCTGCTGGTTACAAGGCAATCGAGCCCAACTAAGCCAACAAGGTAATTGATAGAATGCCTGGTTCTTAAGAATAGCTGCCAGAGCATAAGTTTTAGTGATTATCGCAGCAGATATTTTCGGCTTGTGAATGGTGAACAATAGCTATAACACTATCGTGAAATTATTGAACATTCTTTGGCAATAAAGATTTAACTCGGTACAAGGTAGCGAGCCAGGCTAGCATGAGAAAATGACCTTCTACTACACATATGATTAACAACATTGTACAATTTAATTTATATCTAATCTTCATTACTACACAGCTTACTTTTGAGTGAATTTAACAGCGTAATAATATGCAACTTCGACTGAGGACAGTTGCACTATTTCCACCCTACAAAGATTTTTCTGAATCGGGATTGTTGCTTGTTATCCGTGAACGAGAGGAGATCGGTGATTTGAAAATGTGTTTCTTGCTGACAGTATGAAAGACAAATTATTGTTTCTATTTCAGCACATACCTACCTACTACCGAATGCATCTCATTAAGGAGGACCTCAAAAAAACCAGTCAAGATAGCGATCAGGTAAATAATACGTCACTATTCTCTTTCCAATATCGATAAATATTTGTGATAAAGAGCACATTGCTTCACTGTTGGAAAGAAATAATAGCATATTAAATTTTTTGTCAATGGCTGCGTGTCTATAATTATGGAACTTCATAAAAATGGTTGGAAAGAGCATAGTTTATAATAACTGGCACTAGCCCCACGTATTATTATCGTAAGATAATTGAAAAGCAAAGAAAGCTTAAAAAACTGACTTCATCGCTTATATTTCGGTTGACCAATTTCGATAAAATTTATATGGGACCACCTCTGAAGTATACTCTACCAAACAAAAAAAAATCATATGTGTATATATATATATATATGATTATATGTATAATTCATAATTGGCGGAGATATCACGTAACATACGTACAAAATATATACTATATATAGTCAAATTGAGAACCTCCTTTTTTGAATTCGGTTGAAAATGCTACGAATATAGGTTGACTTTATTATATATAATGTATGAATAACTCTCACAAGAGTTTCCGCGAAAGTAAAAAAATAGCATTGTTGATTTTGTGTGTAGTGTTAAATTGTAAAAATGGCGGATTATTAACGATTAATGTGAAATTTAATTGATGTATTTAAGTGGATGTGCATATGTGTAATTCGCATGAAAACATTTTATTACTTGACTCTGGCTATTTAGTTTTATTTGCACAAGATACTGTACCCTCTCAAACAAAAAAATAATTGTCCAAATCGGTTCATTTACACCGGAGATGACGCAGGTTACCTAAAAATGCTACTAAAACTCACTAAGTTCAAAGACTTGTGACGTGGGTGCTGGCAACATTTACATATAAGACACACAATCATACCTAGAACCATTTGGTTTCCATTTGGTTCTGGGTTCTGGTTCTTGGGGTCCTTTGGGACCGAAAATTGTCCTGCATCAAACCTGCTGTATAAACCCAGGACCCACGGCGCTATGCGATGGCTAATTGATTATGGTGTGGGAAACTTCATTTTTGTTTTTAATCGCTGAATAAATAGAGTTTAAAGATAAAGTTGAAATGTGTTTGTATTTCAGATAATGAAAACTCAGCTAGATGAGATCATCGCACAGTCCGTCAAACCTGGTTCGATGTTGGTGACGGGTAACAACATGCCGCCGATAGATGGCGCCTCTTCCATCCAACAGTTAACACAACACTGCGATATTGAGATGGAACATTTCTGTAAGTCCAGCTTCTATTTTACTACAGGTGAAAACCCCGCGTCACACATCGGACGCTCCATACAAATGTCGCAAATCAACGTTAGCAATAAACAGTGACTGTACTACACACTCTTTTAAATGTTAACGTGCTAAGGTTGGTTGGCGAGCTATGAACCACGAGCGAGGTTCTCGCTTGTCGCCTTTCTTTTTCGCCGTCTGCCTATTTCGTTCCCGTGTTGAGAACGGCATTTAGGGCCATCTCTCATAGGGAGAGCACGATGTTTACCCAGTGCGAGTTTGTGGTCGATATAAATTAGGTTCTTACTTAGTATTTTTTTAATTAAACAAACAAACAAACGCATTCACACTCACAGCCCCACACTAAGTTCAAAGACTTGTATCGTGGGTGCCGGAAACATTCACATCACACACACATTACACCCAGAACCAGAAGCACAAATATCCCTTGGGAAGGAATTTGTGCTCCTGCCGGGAATCGAACCCAGGACCCACGGTGCAGAGGGCGGACACCTGTCCACTGCGCCAACGGTGTCGTCAAAATTAAAATTATAAAACGACTACTTTTCTATGTTCTCATGTAAGTGATTTGTAATATTTTATGAGAATAAATGTCTTTAAACCTTTAAAACTAGTACAATGTGTAATAGTATAAATACAACACATTAACACATTTCTCCTACATTGACAGTGAGCAGTCGCATATGGCGTCAAGCGATAACGCTTTGCGCTGCGTCTCGCGACATATGCGCACGCGCATCGGCCGCCGCCACGTGCGCGGCTGCGGTGCAGCGATATTTACACGCAGCGCTATACCGCCTGCGCTTCGGCGACGGCTTTTATACGCATATACTTGAAAGGATTGTTGAGGACGGATCTCGGATGACTTACACCTTGGAGCTCTAGATCACACCTTCATAGATACCGTATGCAATGGAGATATAAGGTGATATTAGGCAATGTCAAAGTCAAAGACTGTCTTTGGCGACGGGTTCTATACATGTATACTCAAATCGTCAAATCTCGTCTTACTCGTTGGAACTATTGATGGCATCTTTACAGATACCGATTTAATATATTTTGCACTATAAACAAAACATAGCTTAAATAACACAAGAAAACTGCTTACAAAGAAATCAAAGAGAAAAGAGCAGATAAAAGAAAATGCTAATCCGATCCGATAGAGATGGCGGATCTAAAAAACGTGTGCCCATTTGCTATGAAGATTAAAGATGATATTTGGCAAAATCTAAATGTTGCTACGACGACGGGTTCCATACACAAACTCGAAGAGAACACTGAGAACGGATCTCGGATGACTTACACGTTGAAGCAATAGACGACACCTTCATAGATATCGTGTGCCCAATTGTAATGAAGATGTAGGTGATATTGGGCAAAGTCAAAGTCCGTGTTTCTATACATATTATATACTCGAGAGAAATGGTGAGAACGTTTCTCAGATGACTTACTCGTTAGGGCTGTAGGTGCCACCTTTACTGTCACTGTTGTGTCATTTTGATAGATACCTCAGCTTGATATTATTTTTAAATAAAATATGATATTACGTGCCTTATTCAGAATTTCGTCTTCCTTGACGCCTTGTGTATTAATGTAGTTGTTTAGTTAATGTTTCAAATGGAATTGGTTATGCGTTTGTTTGATATAATTGCATTTGTTAATGTAAGCACATATTCTAGCATTAAGTCCTTTTACTGTTTCTAGTGTAAATGTAAAAAAAAATATTGAATGTTGAAACTGAATTTGTATAAATCATTATCCTGTTTTTTAATATAACTTTATTTGGGACTTTCACCTATTTTGGTATGCCCATCATACCCTAATCTTTGTCTTCTGTGCAAAATTATATTGTTTAAAGAAAGAACCACATCAGTATTTGAAGGGTTCGCCAAAAGAAAAGAGTATCATTTCCAATATTATTTTTGTATGTTATATTTTTGCACAAATGACTCGGCTTATTCTTATACATCAGAATATAAATCGGTGATTCTAGTTATAAATCGGTGAAACTGTTATTGGGTAACTTGGTTACGGTAACTGGTATACTGCTTTTTTTTTTTTTAGTCTATATCCTGTACTCGCGTGTCGGTACGATTTACGGTGGGAACACACGTTTTTTCCACGGGTTAAATTTGTGTTTCTGGCTCTGGGTGTGATTGTGTCTGTGATGTGAATGTGTGGGGCTGTGAGTGTGAAAGCGATTATGCAACAAATTAGGGGTGAAACCAACTTCGGATAGATTGGAAAAGAATTCTAAGGCAGAATTCGTTCCCGCCTTAGACGTCGTAGTATTTTTTTTTTTCTAAGATCATATTGCTATAAATAATACGTTATTTTTTAGACGCCCATTTAAGTTCGCTATCCTAGTAATGTACAGGATAACTTAGTTGTTTGAATGACATAACTGTTATTTAGATGAAGGCTTATTTGTGAACATCCATAGTTAAACACTCTTTTGTCTCGTTTCTGCTCATGCAGAATAACACTTATTGAAAAGAGACATCATTGGTGTGATTGTGTGTGTGATGTGAGTGTTTCCGGCACCCACGACACAAGTCATCGAAATTAGTTTGGGGTTGTGAATGTGAATTTATGTTTTACGTTTTTTAATTAAGCAACTGTTATAAGCAAGTCAGAAGTAATGGTAGTCGAAGTTGATATTTCTTATATTTAAAATTATTATTATTAAAAAATAGTCCTCGTTGTAGAAATTATTTTAAGATACAAAACATTTTTTTATGTTTTGGTATGTATATTTTGTTACTGATATTCTGTAGTTTTCAATTGTTTAGTATTTTGTAGTAGTAGGTTATGTTTGTTTAGTGTAGTTATTATCTAAAGTAAACAATGTTGGCGTAGTTGTTTGCGCGTCTGTTTTCTACCCAGCGGGTCTCCGTATTCGATTCTAGTTACGTATTTCTGGTTCTATGTATAATTGTATGGTGATGAGAATGTTTCCTCTATCCACGATACAAGTCTTAGAACTTCAGTGTGGGGCTGTGGATTTGAAAGCCTCTATGTTTATATATATATGCTTATATTAATGTTAGAATGTGTTTTGGGAAAATTAAATAATTAATGATAAGTTTTTTATGTAATATTTTTAACTAGCTGACCTGCCAGATTTAGCCCGGTTAAAAAAACATAGCCTATGACTCACAAATAACGTGGCTTTCTATTGGTAAAAGAATTTTCAAAATCGGTTCAGTAGATCCAGAGATTACCCCCTACAACCTCACAAACTGTACCTCTTTATAATATTAAGTATAGATTGTAAACTATTATAAAGTTGTGCACTGGAACTTACTATAATACTAGTTCTAGGTATTGCATTTGTTTTGTGAAATTCAATAGAGAATTGTAGCGGCAAAAATTTTGTCTTCCTTTTTGAGAAATGGAATAACGTGCCAACTTTTTGTAAGTGTTGAATTCACTGAACTTAATGTCGACCTAATTTTTTCAATAAATAAAAAGTTTATCTTAAAAGCTAGTTTTATTGCTATAATGTTACTGCCCGTTACACTTGACTAAGTGCCTACTTCTTATAACCACAATCTGCAATAAAGAAACCAGATCATTTAATAAAGAAAAGTTCATTCGTACTGCAAAAGAGTGGACCTCATTGCCCTCGTCTTTGCTCCCCGAACGGTATTATCTGGGAGTCTTCAAGTCAAGATAGTCTTCAAGTGAATATAGGTATTTTCTAGGCAAGTATGCTACATCTTCGGCCACATCATCGCTTTCCTGATATTTTAGTAAAATACTTGCTTCATCATCATCTCAGCCGCAAGAAGTCCACTGGATATAGGCCTTCACCAAAGATCTCCAAAAAAAAAAACAGTTGTTAGCGGCCTCCATCCAGCGTCTTCCTGCTTATCGAGCATTAAAAAAAAGATGGTTTGGCATCTCACTCCCACTATACAAATTAACCCCATTCTCAAAGATACTGTAGTCACTCCGCCCATTCTTCGAGTGACCGTTTAGTGGGATCTTCAACTGAGTGTCACCGTGCTTCAGAGGGCATGCTAAGCTGTCGATCTCGGTTCTAAGTAGGATGCCTTCAGGCGGCCTGGAAAATCCTGACACTAGGATGGTAGCGAGCAATCCTAGTGTCAGGATTTTTCGTACGACACGCAAGACACGCGTCTATACGACAAGAAAGCAGTGTTGCTGTTTAAAATTACAGTTTTAAGTATTGATAGGGAAAAGATTCGGATTGGCAGCACCTTCGTTGTGCACGTTCCTTAGCTTATCTTTTTGGCAAATTATACATCTTCGGCCGGATTTTCACCTACCATCAGATGAGATAGTGATCAAATGCTTGCATATCATAAAGCAAAGGTCTAAATCGCAAGTCAGTTAGTAAACATCTTCCTACGGCTAGAGGATGTCAAACCAGCACCAAATCAGGACAGTCTCGACTGGTTAGGTACTTTAGAAAGGCGCCGCACTGGTCCCGTTGCTTTGCCGACGATGCATTTGCATAAACTAGATAAACTAAGTATCTTGTGTATTAGAAACAGAATGTCCTTGACCTAGCTAGAAAGCCTTGATAGCTGTACAATAGTTGGATAAAATGAAGAATATATCTTATGGCTGCACATAATATTATTATGTGCAAACAGGTGCGGTGCACGGCGGTGCTTATATACGTGAATCTATATATCTAATTTATCTATGCTCCCGATACAAAAAGCCCATACAATAAAGACGCATGCTTGACGTCCAGTTTCGCTATCCACACAAATGTTATAAATCCGAAAGTTTGTAAGTATGTTTGTTTTTTCTTCACGTTGTAACGGCTAAACGGATTTGGATACAATTTGAAATATACATAGTTTATAACTAGGATTAACACATTGGCTACTTTTTAACTTGATAAACGCGGGCGAAGTGCTCAATAAATTTTGCCACCATTAGATTTGTAGTGAAACGAAACTAATACTTTTACATTCACACCCCGTAAAAAATTTGTCGTAGATGCCGGAAATGTTCATGTTGTTGATCACAATTGTCCCAGAACTAGAAACACAATTTCCTTTAGGGCTTAGGTCGGAGTTCCTGCATCAAACTATAGGTTTAAAAACTCCGTTGTAAAGTCTAAAGTTTTAAACGCTACGTTAACGGAGTGGTTTATGGTATTCTTCAATTATTAATAAGTGCCATAAAATGGACTCAGATCAAGCGTGTTCTGTTTTCTGATTTCTGAAATAATACAGATAGACCTCAGATAAAGTCTTGTCGAATTCAGCTGAATGGGTCATTATAAACTAGTCAGTACCTATAAACCGTTCGTTTCGATAACATAATATTGTATCAATGCTTGAAGTACCTAAGTACGTTTTACGTTTGTACATACATACTATAAAAAAACTGCATTCACACACATAACTACCCAGACTAAGTTGACACAAAGACTTGTATTGTGGATGCTAGAAACATATAGGTACATCACACAGAACCAGAAAATCTTATGTCCCTTGAGAAGGAAAATTGTGCTCTTTCCGGGAATTGAACTCGGGACCCACAGAGGGCAGAAACATAGCCAGCGCCAACTGGGTAGTCAGGTCATCGTCAGGGCCGTTAAAGTATTAAGCATATTTATATGGTCTAGGTAGCTTTATCTACCTATATTTCTTCTGGTAAAAGGTTATGGGAACAAAGTTCTGACTCGAAACATTAGATCGATATATAGTTCTACCATCATTTCTTTTCTGTAGGTACTACACTTATGTAGTACGTCAATATACTAAAGTCTCATCATGGGTAGTTCCAAGTGATAATATACAGCATTATAAAACCTTCACTTAAAATGTCACATATAATTTGTCAATTTACCACTTAAGGGCTCTTAAGTGGTATTTACCTTAATTACCGGAAGTGTTAAGGTACCATAATTAAGAGTTATAGACAGAGATGCAGGTCAATTATCTCGTAATCTGGCTAAGGGCAAATAAAATAAGGCACAACAACTGTACCGTTTACCGGTGTAAGTGGACTCAGCCGCAGTATTAGCAGTAAGGACATTAGACAATATACTAAAATTATAAAAATAAACCTGACTGTGTAATGTGTTCTTTTATTATTTTACACTAGTTCGGTAATAAGACCTGTTATGCTATTATATAAGAACTTTATCCCAGCTTCATTATAAGAATCGGAAATGTAAGGAAGAAAGGTTGCTAACCAACTTTGAATCGTTATAGATCTTAAATGGTCATTCAAAATCAAAAATAATAACAGAAACCTAAATATGATTTTCAAATACCTATTTAATGGTCCTTCTTTTATCACAGTTCGTCGACTTATTTCTTTATATTTTTTACAATATGATTTTTTAAGGTAGACCCCTTGACAAAATAGGTCTAAAAACAGTGCCTTTGGAGGCCACAATTGTTATTTTCGTATGCTTTATTTACGTGTAATATTTTCGTTTATTTATTTTTTATTGGGCCATACCTTTACATATTCTCTGAGAATTTTAAATTATTTCCTTGTATGAATTAGACGGTAGATACCTACATCAGACGGACGGACGGACCAAGTGCTGAACCACCCAAGTCAACTTAGAACAAGTGGAGATTCTTTTTGTATCTAATCTAAAAATCGGTTCTAATCTGTATACCTGTGTACTCTTCGGTTCCGTCTAGTTAAAATTGATTCATTTTTCCTGTGACGCGCGTCCCGTTGAATAGCCACTAGTGAGATTGGTATTTTAACGGGACGCGCGGTTTGTGTCCGAATTAACAGTCTATCAATCCAGATTACAAATACAAAATATTTACTTGTTTTATGATTACGGTGTTTAGTCGTGAAATAGAAACAAAACAAAGTATAAAAAGCTGTTTTTCTATTCGTGTAATCTGTCCTACTGTGTGCGTAAATTTTGTCGCTAAGCCGTAGGTACAGTTAGTTGAAAGCTGCGCCCGCGCATCGCCTCGACAGGTTGTTTGGCCCGTTCCGCAGATCTGTGCCAAGCCAAAGTCGAAGTTATATACTACCTACTAATAGGTATTTGACTATAATTATAAGGCGTAGCTGTTTAGTTTGGATTTTAAATTATTGATAATGAACGTTAGTAACTGCCTTTATTTAACTAGATGTTAGCAAGGGCACGTATAGTATAACAGTGTCTGTATAAACGCGTTCACACTCACAGCCCCACATCAAGTTACAACTTTTGAAGACTTGTATCGCAGGTACCGGAAACATTTACATCGTGTGTGCGATGTAAATGTTTCCGGTAACTGCACCCAGAAACACACATTTTCATTGGGGAGAAAAATTATGTTCGAAGGCAGAAGCGAAAGTAACTACGCGGGCATTACAGAAGGATAATAACTTAAAGATTCAAGTAATTTAAAAAAAAACAAGTAAAATCTGGTATTTTAAATTTTGGCTGTTATTTTTCTATTATATATATATGTATTTGAAAGTGGTCCAATGCTAAAGAAAATAGAAACTACACGTTTCTATCGACTGGAAGTGCAGGTTAGAATTGAATTAAAAGCTCTACATTGTCATTTTTATTTCTGACGAGATGTGATCTTCGTAAATACCACCTAAAATTGAGAGATTTTCCTAATTTTCTTTTTTCCTCAGCCGCCTCAGTATTTTAGCGAACAAAATAACGTAAAAATCGAGGTCTGCTGAGAGGAGGAATGCTTTGTATTTGCACAATTAAATAAGTAGATATTTAAGGTTGAATTTGGTGATGGGAACTTTTTACAGTTTTTATAAACTAACGACTTTAACCAGAGTCTCTCTTGATGGAAGCGACAATATCTGATGGATGTTGGATGAATGCTTGTCTAGTGTACCTAACTTAATCACTCTACGTGACCGTGACTTGCATAGTAACATAAGCATAATAACGCTATTTTTACGCTATACGTACTAAGATGAAAGCGTTTTGTGCGAAAGGAAATACAAGGTACCTACATATTTCAACCATATGAGAATAACAACATTATATAGGTATATTACCAAGTAAAATGGTAAAGCAACCTTCAAAATTCGTCCCTAATGCTCTCTATTATCATCTATGACGACCCAATTAGCGCCAATTAGGCAATTCCTTGCTTTCTACTCCGCGGGTCTTGGGTTCGATTCCTGGCAGAAGGTAAATTTTGTCGTTTTTTCTTGAATTGTATACAGTTTTATTTAAGTTAGAATTTAAAATAACTTGCCCAGTATGACAACTCTTATAGAAAGCTAATAAACAACTCTAATGATAGTTTCCGACTTCCGCAACACAAGTCTTTGTACTTATTGCGGGGCACTGAATGTGAAAGCGTTTATGTTTATAAACAACTCTTCAGCACCTAGTGAGTTGCAGGTCATTAGGTTATTCTAAAGTTATTGGTGTTTATTTAATCTCGTTTTGTATAAAACCGGAGCTTTCTGCGAGGTTAGCCAACTAGGTTATAAGATGAGCTTTAGATTTGGTTGCGAGTAATGGTTGTTGCTTTCACTATATTGTTGTTTTCTTCTGTTTTTCAATGGGTTTTGAAAAATCGTAATAATACTAGGTAACAATTAGTTTTACATTTACTTTCGACCGTAATTGTAAAATCGTTACCTATAAATAGCTAAAAGCTCCTAGCGTAATTATGTAAGTACATACACTTCGATGAAACAGGTAGAGGATGTCCAAGTGTGGTGCTAACAGTCAAGACGAACGGTCTCACGGCAAAGTATGTATCTAACGTAGGTAATGTAGTAGGGTGAAAACAATCTATCTAAGTAGATACTTAGCTTAACTACATCCGCGATTTACTCGCGTATAAGTGATAAAATTGCAGGTTTACTGTATGCAGGCGCTAAATAACATGAATAACATATAATTATAATCTTACTGCAAATCTCTACGTGACTACAAAGTTCTATCTGTAATTATCGGAATGAAACGGTAACCGTGCACCAGTCGGCTACATCGTCGCCTGCATCAATTCCAGTTTAGCTAGTGCGGTTACTCTGGATCCGCTATACCGCTATCCGGGCGAATAAATAAAAGATGCAGCGGAGATTGGTACATAGCGGGCCCCCGGACAGCGATCGAGGCTCAGTGCGCTACCAGACTACCTCCGCGATGGTCAACTACCGGCGAGTGCTGTGCGAGGTCGCGCTGATCCTCTTGACGGCTTTCTACGTCAACTGCGCGCCACACGACTGTAACAAGGACGACCGCGTCTACGACCAGAGACAGAATGGCAGCGAGAACTACCGACTCAACATCGACGGCGTCGTCATCGCCATCGCACCCGCGGAATCTCTACTCTCCGCCGTCTCAGACATCGATCTCAGCGACCTACTTACCGACTTGGACTCCTTCGACCAAGAACACAAACCTAAACCTCCGAACCAAGTCACCGACGTCCTGACTGGCGAGGAGCCTCTAAACAAGCCCGATGATAAACCTGTCATCGCCAAGCCTGACGACAAACCTGAAGACAAGCCTCAGGACTCGAAGCCCGAGAAGCCGGAAGCTGCGTTGGTACCCGAAAAACAAGAAGAAAAAGGGCACAAGAAGTCGGCACAGTTACGAAAACAGGAAAGCGCACAAAGGTAATAAATCATAAATTTAGTATAAAAAACAACTAAATTAATCCTAATAAATTGTATACCTACCTATCTATGTAGGTACCTTTGCCGTGATATCTACATGTTATGTACATTTGTAGGTCTATGTTCTGTCTATGAAAAGCTGCCTGTCTGAGAGATATTTTCCTTTTCACCGTTATTGTCATACAGCTATTACTCATTCAAAGTAAAAGAGAAGTACAACAATAGTTGTAGCGCTAAAGCTATAAGCTTTAAGTTTTAATAAATACGTATATAACTGTAATATTACGTTAATAAATGATAGCTAGATAACACTGTTTTCTTATTTTTCAGGCTGAAACACCGCCTGGCAAACCTCTTTCTGCCATTCCTGCGAAAACGGCGCCACCAGTGAAAATTACTATAAAAATAGAAGAAATCAAAAATAAGTAGAATAACAGTGCTGTACTTAGTAATGTCTGTATGCTCATTATTTAAGTAATATCTTAGACGTGAATGTAATACCTAAATCCGACATTTAAAAAAAAACATAATTGTCTTATGTATGTGTGTAAACGAAAGTGATAAAATGCATTTATTTAGTGTGATAAGATTATTTGTAAGTGTGTAAGTAGGTTTGTTCTGTTGAAAATAAAAATAAATTCTTATTGAAAAATCCCTAACCCTGTTGTTGTATTCTCATTTATCATACAACTGTTAGATTTTGGTTTATGGAACAAGTGTGTAAATCGAAATTAATCGAAATCTCGAGTGAGGCTATACTTGTTTTCTTTGTGTTTTATCACAATTGTGCTTCATTTAGTTAATATCAATGATTTATTTACTTATTTTTTTATTTCAAGATAGTAAACTAGGTACATGTATTAATGTATTCTACCTTCTTGTAAGGCGCTAAACATATTCAATTATTCACTTAATAATTGAATGGTAATTTGTTTCAGAAGAGGTAAGTATTAGGTACCTCTGTATTGTTTCGCATAGATCAGTACAGTAATAGGCTAATAATAACAACTCATCTTATAAGTTATGCCTCTATCTTGTTCAGGTAGGTTTTTAAATCTGATATATAGGGTAGCACTTATTGTACATCCTATATTTTGTAGGTAGGAGGCAAGTATCTAATACTTCACTTTCACTTTCATTGTTATACAAGCAATTTAAGAAAACGTATTACAAAGATGCAGAGCGTTACAAAAAAAATATTTGTTGTCTATTTTTTAGTTGGAAAATTAATTCGCTCAATGTATTTTATTAGTTATTATTGCTTTTTCGGTAGTTTATTCGGCATTATTTCGACATAAAATCAAAATTTTCACCCAGATCTCAATGTCCGAGGTCAAAACCTAGGAACGAAACCTGACTATCTTTGTGTTACTATATAGGTACTTACTATTCATAGTTTAATGAAATTAGATCAAAAACTTTAGTATGTATATGTGAAAGTAATTTAAGTTTTCGTTCATTTTAACTACTAGCTGGCTTAGTTGGGCCAGCGTTCGCCTTCTAAGCAGGGGTATCGGGTTTGATTCCCGCCGGAAACACAAGATTTCTCTTCAAGGAAAATTTGTATATCTGGTTCTGGTTGTGATTATGTGTGATGAGAATGTTTCCGGCACCCACGACACAAGTCATCGAATTTAGTGTGGGGGTGTGAGTGTGAAGCGTTTATGTTTTTATTAACTATACTAGTAAAGGACACATTGATACGTATAGTATAGTTTTGAATAGAGATTCTTTATATTTTAAATATAATAATGCTTGCAGCTTCCAGTTTCATACATACTATGAATCTATATAGCAATGATTGGTTCTGCAACAAAACAAAAAATGTATGACCATTTTGTCTTGTTGCAAAACCAATCATTGCCCACAATGGCAATGGTTCAAGAAGGTAAGTAGGATTTCCCCCCCACAAAAAAAAGCTAAGTATAGATGATGAATAAGAAGAAAGGATTCGTATTACAGTATTACATAAAAATACTTGATTGTTTTTCGATAGGTACAGAAAGATAGTACATCAGTTCGGCAAGTAGTTATTTATCATGGAATGGAAATAAACATTTACGTAAGTATACTAAAAATAAGTCGTTAATTATCACCAAATTTTTGACAGCCTTTCTACAAATAAAAACCTAACTACTTACTTGAAGTCACCGTATAACATTTCGTAATATTGTACACATACATTATACGCCCTGCTATTATATTCTCGCAAAGTATATAATTATCCAGAAACATAATATACTATACTAGTAGATATCACATTAATATTACAAATCTGAAATTTTGTGTATAAGTATGTTTGTTTTCTCTTGAGTTAGTTATAGCCGTTACATGTATTTATTATTTATTCTTTTTCACAATACATATGTACACGGAGGACTTAATGCTAATATAGCATTTTCTACCAGTCAACCGAGAAGGTGCAGAAAAAATTCGTGTTAGTGCAGTATAAGGGCTATTAACTATTTATGATTGTAACGGGTAAACGGATTCGAACGAAACTTGGAATGCACCACAGAGTACTTTGTATATACAGAAAGAATGCACATAGTTTAGACCTAGTTATAAACAAATAGGCTAAATGTTTACTTGATAAACGCGGGCGAAGCGTGGCGCACGGCTAGTATTTTGTATAGTGTACGTAAACAGGGTAATTTGTAAATATGTAAAGCCGAAACCTCATTATTGCATTCCAACCAGTGATAGCAACGTCTTTTGTGGTACGGCTATGGCAAACATTGATGATTTTAAAATATATTATTTTTCTTCTCTGTTAAATCTAATTACTATTAATTATTATTAGCGTGCATTATTATTAGTACCTGGACCGAGCTTCGCCCGGTTGTTTTTTTTTGTAAATGACGTTTTCTAAAAATGAAACCTAGCTAGATCGATTTATCGCTCCCGAAACCCCCTGCATACTAAATTACATGAAAATCGTTGGAGCTGTTTCCGAGATTCAGATTATATATATACATACTAGCCGTGCCCCGTTGCTTCACCCGCTATTGTAAAGTTAAAAAGTAGCCTATGTGTTTATCCTAGGTATAAGCTATGTAGGTACATAATTTCATCCAAATCCGTTCAGCCGTTAAAGCGTGAAGAGGAAACAAACACACACACTTACACACAAACTTTCGGATTTATAATATTAGTAGGATTAGTAGGATATATAAGAATAGCTCGTTTATAGGTATTAGATTAGATAAGGTGCGGCGCGGCGCCGTTCTTTGTTTTATTTTTTTCGCGATAGTGTAGTTTAACAACTATTAATTATTATAGACTAGCCGTGCCCCGTGGCTTCCCCCGCTATTATCAAATTAAAAAGTAGCCTATGTGTTAATCCTAGGTATAATCTATGCACATTCCAAATTTCATCCAGATCCGTTCAGCCGTTAAAGCGTGAAGAGGGAACAAACATACTTACACACTTACACACAAACTTTCAGATTTATAATATTAGTAGGATAGTAGGATTGTATAGAATACATCATCTAAGATAGTTATAACGGAAAATTTATTATCCAAAAGAAAGTCGTAAAACTAAATAAGCTGAGGGTAAGAACAAGAATCAAGGAGCTTTCTGGTATATTACATACCTACTTGTTTAAACTTTATCTATTATATGCGAGTATCCTTAGACAATTTCAAGAATAATTAAATTCGTGGGCTATTTTCAACCGACTTCAAAAAAGAAGGTTCACAATTCGACTGTTTTTTAATGCATTTTACGCGATATCTCTGCCATTTTTTTTTGTTTCGTAGACTATACTCGATTTAGATGTTTTTTTGTTTGGCAGAGTATACTTCAGAGGTGGTCCCATATAAATTTTATCGAAATCGGTCAAGTCAAAACCGAAATATTTCAATTATCAAGTTGGTTTTTTTAAGCTTTGTTTGCGTTTCAATTATTAAGCTCTAATTATGTAGAGTTACTACTCTACTATTACTAAAATACTTTCGTATGTTATTATTTCTACTAACTACTGTGACTAAATAACTAAACCATATAATAGAAAAAAAGAAAACTGTGTGACTGTTACCTATGTCGACTATCTAACGGGATAGAAAACCGATAAGAGTCCAGTTTCCATGTTGAGTAGATCTAACCACATGCTGGTGACATTCCACGACATCGATTCTGAACCACACCGAAAGACAATAGAATATTTAAAATATTTAAGTTATATCTGTGTATCGAAATATCTTAAATATTTTTAATTTTACCTAATTATATTTATTACTAAAAATAAATAATTCATGTTTAAAAAACCGCCCGCACCCGTTGGCTTAGTGAACTGCCCGTTGGTTTACACAAGTCTTTAAACTTAGTGTAGAGCTGTGAGTGGGAAAACGTTTATGTATAACCATAAACGTTTTCACATTTACCGTCAGTCACACTAGGCTTGAAGACTAGTATCGTGGGTGTCGTCGGAAACATTCACATCCCACATCAATCACACCCGGAACCAGAAATACTTATAAATAACTAGCCGTGCCCCGCGGCTTCGCCCGCTATTATCAAGTTTAAAAGTAGCCTATGTGTTAATTCTAGGTATAATCTATGTACTTTCCAAATTTCATCCAAATCCGTTCAGCCGTTAAAGCGTGAAGAGGGAACAAACATACTTACACACTTACAAACAAACTTTCGGATTTATAATATTAGTAGGATATCTTGGGTGAGAACTATGTTCCCACCGGGAATCACCTGGGTACTTACCTTATTACAGTAATGTGGCGATTTAAGACGGTTTTTATCCTATCCTATCCTACTTCCTACTAATATTATAAATGCGAAAGTTTGTGTGTGTGTGTGTGTGTGAATGTTTGTTACCACGTATCTCCGAAACGAATAAACCGATTTTGATGAAATTTAAAATGTAGATAGTTTAGGTTTCGGATTAACATTTAGGCTACTATTCAACTTAATTAACGCAGGCGAGGCTGCGGGGCACGGCTAGTATTATGTAAACATAGCACTTTTTTACTTTCTTAATACTTACATATACAGTAAGAAAGGGACAGGTACAGGGGAAGGGGAGTAAATGCCATAGGCGGGACGGCAAGTCAGTGTCTAAAAAGCATGGGATCAAAATTCTTAGCGCTATTTTATGTCAGCTAGCTTATGGCAGCTACTAAAAAGGAGAAACTTTTGGCGACAAAAAGAAAGGGATTTATGAAAGGATAGCTGAAGAAGAAAGTGAAGCTCAGAGTAGGAGAGTTCCCTATCAAGAATCACGCTTCACACTAATATTATATACTATACTAATCCTACTAATATTATAAATCCGAAAGTTTGTGTGTAAGTGTGTAAGTATGTTTGTTCCCTCTTCACGCTTTAACGGCTGAACGGATTTGGATGAAATTTGGAATATACATAGATTATACCTAGGATTAACACATAGGCTACTTTTTAACTTGATAATAGCGGGCGAAGCCGCGGGGCACGGCTAGTATTTAATAAAGGCGAAAGTTTGTGAGTGTGTTTGTTACTTCTTCACGCCCACCAACAGCTAGACCAATATTTATGAAATTGATATGAAGGTAGCTGACATCTTGTATTAACGCATAGGCTACTTTCTATCCCGGAATTCCCGCGGGTCCAGGATTCACGCGGGTTGAACTGAGGCGCGTAGCTAGTCAGAAAATAAGAGGTTCAGAAAAAAGAGCGGAGGAGATAGGAACAGCAAGTCAAGGAAGGATTGATAGAGCTGGAATTGACATCGCAGATAAGAGACGAACACATGGATAGCAATATAAATAAAATAAACACTATATGATCAGGATTTTATGCATTGTAGTTATTTTGTGTGAGTCTGTGAGTGTAACAAATGCTATTGTTTGGTTATTTTTTGTTGAACAAGGATTGTACGAGTATTATAGTAGGCTAAAGACACAAGTAGTATAGTCATTGATACACAAAACATGATCTGTTCTGCGAAACTGGGTTATCGTACCGATAACCTGTAGTCACTGCCAATTCAAAATAAGTCATGATACGTATTTACATTGTCCATCATATAAATACGACACGTTTAAAATTATTTAAATTTTTAATTTAATTAGCTATTGACTTGTTCTAGGCTATAGCGTAAGTATTTAGTAAACACTGAATAGGTAAATCAATTTGCAGTAGACGAGGTGCCACTAATATATTGAAGTTGATTTGAAGAACTTTTCGCCAGCTAACCAGCAAGTTCATTGAGGTTTCAATCATCGATCAACAAAGTATGCCAGGCCGGCCATTGTCTAACTAATGAATCCTCTAATCACCGGTTCATTACAATTTGTGAGAGCTTTGGACTCGTACGTAGGTTAGTGGTGTATTCGTGTCGGTTGGACCGTTACAGTGTGCCCGATTCGAGAGCCGGACTGGTTCGCGAGTGGCCAGTAAAAGCGGCGCGGGAACATCCGACGCGCAGTCACTGCATGGAGCAAGCGTCCTCCACACGTGCACCATGCTGCTAATTTTCGCGAGTCTCGTCGCAGCCGCGGCCGCCGCTCCCGTACTCTACGACCAGCGGCAGGATGGGGAAATGAACATCTCCGCAGACGTTCAGAACGTCGTGTTTGTTATCGCTTACCCGCAGAAGATGTCGCTCCCGCTCGACATTCTCGACGACTTCCTCAAGAGCAACAAGCCGCATAGCCGCGAGACGGGGCTGCAAGAGAGAGCAGACCACGTGATGGAGGCGTTCGTTGAGCCTAACACGCCTTACCAAGTGGAGATCGGTTCGGAGCGAAGCGGCGGCGGCGGCCGCGCGGTCGAAGTGGTGATCGCCGGACGCACGCGAACAGCTCCTGAACCACAGAACGAAAACGAGTCGGAAGAAATTAAGCTGATAGGAGCTACGGAGCAGTGCGGACCGGACCGCGAGCGCGACCCTGTCACACTCACCTGCCGGTTCAGGTCCATCCCCGAACCTGTACCGGAAAAAGATAAAGTGATTCCCGAACGAGCTCCCGAGGTTGTACCCTCATAAATGTTTGATCTCTGACTGTTAAATCTAAGTTTAATGTTATATCAAAATAAGCCATTATAAGTTATTTGTAAATTTTATTTAAGTAAAGTTACTATTTCGTTATTATTTGTTTTGTTTTTTTATGAATGTAAAACTCATCGGTTAGGTAGGTATATAAAGGTAGATCTACCTACTAAAGCAGTCAGTAAAAAGACTAAGTAAATGTAGTATGGAAAATTAAAAATAACACAGGTCGAGTATGACAAAGATAATCCGTTCAATTTTTTTACCCCGACTGCCAAGGAAAGGCTATGTTTTTCGCACGTATCTTGTACGTATGTATATTTAAGGTTATATTTAAGGTATCGATTCATTCGTCTTAAAAACTCAAGTGACCTTATATAGGTATTTGAAAAAAAATTGAGAATTTTTGGCACGAAATAAATATGTTTATAAAAAAAATACCAAACCTCGAGTAGGGTATCAAAATGAAAGAAATGAAAAGGGGATTACATAAAATTACATTATACATAACAAGGAGGTTAAAATTTTTAACTGTTAGGTTTTTGAAATTTATTCGTTTTATCCTACTAATACTATAAATCCGAAAGTTTGTGTGTATGTGTGTGTAAGTAAGTAAGTATGTTTGTTCCCTCTTCACGCTTTAACGGCTGAACGGATTTAGAATGTACATAGGTTATACCTAGGATTAACATATAGGCTACTTTTTGACTTGATAATAGCGGGCGAAGCCGCGGGGCACGGCTAGTTGTTTATATATTCGATATCAAAGGAAAAAATTTTATAGGAACTGTTTATATTTATTTGCCTATAGAGGTTGACGCCTGACACAGAAGAGGAATAACTGTTCACGCCTGATGTTGATGACAGAGACTCGCAGTTTGGACTCAACTTTCTACGGCGTTTGGTCTTTAGAACGCCACAAAAGAACAAACATACAGACATAGGTTGAGGAACAAACACATTGGCTTAGCGTCGCGCAATGGGTTAAAATTAGAGATTTAGATAAGTACCTATCATACAAGTGTTGCGAGAGTACTCTGGTAATTAACACTGATTAGGTACATATAAAGAAAAAAAAACATCCAATTCATGAATTTAAAATATTTATTTAATCATTTAATAATTATGTACCCATTACCTATACATATACCCTATATATAATAATATTTTACTTACTCTAACACATTTTTAAGAATTAAATCAATGACCTATGCCTAGTTATGGTAATGCGAGTTGGTCGTCAGTGAAGGTCGGGAAGCGCAGGTCGGTGCCGCGGAGGTTGTCCGCGATCCACAGCTCGGCCTCCCGACTCATCTCCTCGTCGAAGTGCTCGCGCCACCCACCGACTTTACCTGCAAAGGTGAAATTTAATATATTATTGCAATTTGCGAATGTTGGTTATAATATTTGAAATGCCTGCCAGTGTGGTATACTGCCGTCATAAGGAAAAAAGACGTATTTTTGTCAAATTGAGTAATACAACATTAGAAATGTCTTTGCTATTTAGTACATGTTATGACTTGTAGCAAATGCGTCTAAAATAAAAATAAGATTTTGTAGGTTGCGTTTTAATATTTTATAATAAAAAAAAGTAGATGCGTCTATTTTACCTCATTCCGATGATGTATATATAACAAATTTTTGGCAAAAATGCTGTCACGTCGTTTTTCATTATGACGGCAGTATATGTATATCTGTAATTGAACGGCTTTAGATAATAATTTGTATGCTGATAGCTTTGACTTTTATTTAATTCTGCATAAATATAGGACATATAAAAAGTAATAGAAAAATATTAATGACGTGACAAGAATGAAATGCAAACTGCCATTAATAGTTTCGAATTTTCGAACCCACGATTTCGCAATTCCTTGCGTGGCTAATGCGAGCCGCATCTCCGCTGGCGTGTAGATATATGGTATTGAATCTGTCCTTGGTGCTTTCACTCGCAGCCCCGGACTCAGTTCGAACATTTGAATCGCAGGTGCTGGGCACATTCACATTCCACACTCATAATACAATCATAATAATGTCCAAAAACACAAAAGGTTTTGTTGCGGAAAAAATGGTGCTCAAAACCGGAAATCGACCCCGATACTCACAGTAGAAGGTAGACATGTAACCAATTACACCTCGATTGTAGTAAAAATATTATGTACCTCACGGGAGAAAGATAGTAATATCACGTAATAACGCATTAGGAATGGAACTCCTTACCTGAGTCTATGTTTCCTGATAAATACAATATGGGAGTCTTTAAGTCGCGAGTGAATAGGCAGGCAAACGTGCTCCATCGTCGACCCCATCGTCGCTTACCATCAGGTGAAATAGTGTCAAACGTTTGCCTATCTTTAACAAAAAAAAACGTCCTAGCCTCGTCAGTTATCTGTCACTATTCTCTCCTAGCACTCAGTATTGGTTAGTAACCTACCTTTTCTGATGAAAGGCTCCGCATCTGGATTCATAAAGCCGATTTCTTTTAAGATAGAGTTGTTGTAAGTCTTCTTGTCCTTCAGATTGTTGAAGTGAAGATAACTGCCAAGACCCAAGAGTTGTTCGTCCGTGTACGACTTGCCAAAGAAATCGGCCACGCGGCGCAATGTGTTCAATTGCTCCTGTAACGTTATAGACAATATATGCATGACATTTGACCAGAATCGCACCTGATGGAAAGTAATGATGTGGCCGAAGATGTAGCATACTTGTCTAGAAGGTACTTAGACGTGAAAAAAGCTAGCGGTCCTGACGGTATACCCGCAGTTGTCCTTAAAAACTGTGCTCCTGAGTTGTCTCCGATATCGACATGCCTGTTTCGAATTTCTTTCGACGCCGATCAAGTCCCGTCGTGCTGGAAGCTTGCTAACGAACAACCTGTACCAAAAAAAGGTGGTCGTGCTGAACCTACCAACTATAGACCCGTATCTATAACCTCCCTGCTTTGCAAAACGATAGAGGGGTGATTAACAACAGGCTCTTGGCATACCTAAAACAAAATGATCTACTTAATGACCGACAATACGGTTTTCGCCGAAATCGGTCCACTGGTGATCTTCTAGCATATGCCTCACACATTTTGAGCGAGGCCATTGAAAAGCAAGGTGAGGCTTTAGCTGTGTTATTGAACATCTCAAAAGCATTCGATCGGGTCTGGCACGACGATCTCGACTTCCTGATTTCTTGAGGAACGGTCGGTTCGAGTAGTTGTAGATGGATGCTCGTCCGACCAAATGGCCATCAATGCCGGTGTACCTCAAGGATCCGTACTCTCTGCAATACTTTTCCTACTTCATATAAATGATCTGCTGAAACCCGGTACCTTTGGGTATGCAAACGATACGAAAGTAATTGTAAGGTACGTACCCAACGCTCGCGCAAGTAGGGTAGACCACCGTGAGGATATGGTTGAACAGTTAAACTTGTCCTTAAAGGCTGTGTCCAACTGGGGTGATGTTAATATGGTTAGGTTTAATGCTTCTAAGACTCAGACGTGTTCTCTGCTTAAAAAAGCCAGTTTCTTTTAGCTCCCGTCTTCTGTAATGTGCCCATCCAGACAGGCAATCAACTAGAACTATTGGGTGTAAGTTTGGCATCCAACCTCAACTTTGGTTCGTATATCGAATCTAAGGCCAAAGTAGCTGCAAAAAACTTGGTATTTTGTCGAAGGTCAGGCGGTACTTCACACCGGGAAAGCTTTTAAACTTGTATCAGATCAGGTGTGATTGTGGTCAAACGTTCGCTTAGTAAGTAATAAAAAAAAAGAATCCCAGATTATACCGTTCGCGGAACAAAGACGAGGGCAATGAGTTCCACTCCTTCGCAGTACGGATGACAAACGTTGAAGCGAAACGTTTCGAGTTAACTGGAGGTATGTCAACCACATATGGATGACGTTTGACATTTTGTCTTGTTATTATATAGTAAAAAGGGCATGGTGGAATTAACTCGTGTAATTCCTGCGCACACTCTCCAAAATGTAAAGAATACCGATAAGCTTGCGACCTTACGTCGGTGACCGAGACTGTGCAGCTTTTTTTTTTTTATCCGGGCGCGAAGTCCCGGCCAGCGTGTCGCGTCTCTGACATAATCAGAGATGTGGCACATAGGTTCAATAATTTATTTAGTCTTACGGTTATATAATTACTTATTTTACAAAAATCGTCAAAGACCTTAATTAATTAAAATATAACATGAGTGATGTGGTCAATAGAACCTCTAGTCACTATAACATGCAATCACTTATTTCTAACAACCTTATTAGCAATAGTAACACAGTATTCGAGAAATAGGTCTCGAATACTTACTGATATTGACTCTGCAGCTTGGACTCGACTAGCTTATCATCGCCAACGAGATTTTTTTGCTCGCCGGTCGATGGACTCAAGAGCTTCAAGCTGGTACTTAGCGGATCCATCCCACAGGTGGCCGCAGTACTCCATACACGATCGGACTTGAGCTTGATATAAATTAAGAAGCTGCCCCGGTGTGAAGTACTGCCTATCCTTTGCGAGGATACCCAGTTCTTAGTAACCTAAACATTATACCTAAACCTAAGACTGAATTTATTCAAAGAAAAAAGCTGAAGTGACATATTAGCACTCACGGTACAAATTAATAAATCAAAAACCCGACTGCAAAAAAAAGGCAAATCATTTCTAATTCAAATTTTAACAACAAATTACCGATTTATTTATTTTTTCCGTTACGTGTGCTGCGAGACCTTGCTTCTTGGTGTCAGGAGGCTATATTGTAGAGAGTCAATACAATTATGCCATTTTTACCGTATTCTTCATTTATATATATACGGGCTATCTTTGAATGTTCTCTTAAAAAAGCAAATGTTTAAAAGGCTATTTTCTACCGACTTCACAATAAAGGTCCTTCTTTATTGTGAAGTCAGTAGAAAATAGCCTTTTAAAAAAAAAAAAAAAAAACAGAGTATCTCCTGGTACCAACTGTATTTTTTTTCTTTTTTTTTATGTGTGGTTACCTAATGACTTCTTTCCACGTGAAATTTGATCAAGATCTGATCAAATTTAAAATAATAGTTTTTGAAATATCGTTTTGTGTTTAGTACCTATACGTAATCTGATCAAAGTTAAGAAGATAAATAAAAAACTGGTGAAGTCGGTTTTTTAGTTTTGCTTACGTTTAATTATCATTGGTCGATAGCTCGGTCGTTATATAGCATGCAGGGAATCGAATAAATAAAAGTAGGCTATCTTTATCTCGGTCGATTCACGGTATGCGCGTATTCCCCGCACGCGACCTAACAACCAATGAAATTCATCGGTTGTTGTAAAGCAAGCGTTGCGCGGAGACTCAGTTTATGAGCGTTATTAGACGCAAACTGACGCTGCGCGAGATAATACAACCTATCGACTAATGAAAACGGTTATCGCATGCTGGCCCTATGCCATACTTTGACAGAAATCTCCCGTACCCCGCATGCTTTACCAGAAATCTGCCGTACCCTAACGACTAGCTCAATTTTGTATCGTACATCGAGTCACAAGCTAAACTGGCCGCCAAAAAACTTGGAATTCTTGCCAAAATGAAACTTTTTTTTTTACTATTATAGGTCACGATATCGTGTGCCCTATTTTTGTTATAATCTAGTCAAGATTAGGTTAATAAGTAATTTAAATTTAACTATTTCTACATAAGTAGATATTTATTAAACATTTGAAGAAATTCTTCTTGACTTATCCGCGTTCACTGTTCTGTACATTCCCAGACTTACATGTTGAATATCCTCGTAGAACAAGAATAGAAGATTAGTGTGGTTTCGTTTTTCCCAAGCTTCTTTGACGTGTTCAAAATAAGGACAGTAAACCACTGTAACAAGCGAGAAGAACAAAGTTATTTAACATGAAATTAAAACCTTATATCAATGAAATAAATAATATATTTAACAACTTTTAACGGATTTAATCGTGTATATAAACGCAATTTATTAAAATTTAGTTTATTGGACTATAAGAACTTACTCGTTCCCTGAATAAATTTCTGCCACATAGTCTTAAAATCTTTCTTGAATGAAAAATATCCTTTCACTAAAAAGTAGAAAGATACGGCAGCATCTCTGGGATCTCTTGCGACATACACCATCTTTGAAGTATCCAGGAGTTTTGGAGGCAGCAGGGACAAAGGCAGATGTGATTTTATATACGTACAGTCCCTAATGTTTTCGTCTATAGATCGGGTGTAGTACTTCAGAAATGCAATTTTCTTTGCATCGTCCTGAATATTTTCGCTATGTTTTATTATTCTATTCGGTGGTATTATTGTCGGCATTCTGAAAGTTAACAAATGTTTGTTTAAGAGCAGGCTGCGCTTCGATCCGAGCACGATAGTCACCACGGGCGATTATAAAGCGTATGCTCACACACATGGGCGCGTTTAACGAAGTAAAAATATGGCGAATATACTGGTGGTTATACTATGGTATATGTACTTAAACTTGTAAGGTTTTTCGTAGACTACACTCTATATCATCATTTTGGCGAAGTAAAGGATGATAAACTATGATATTTCAACGAAAAATTCAAAATAAACTCGAAAAGGCACAATTTGTGATGAAAATATCTATCGAGTTAAACTCATTCAATAGTGTAAAGATATAATATTTAAAATATATATAATAAATTAATTAAATAAATATAAATATATATTAAATATATATACATATAACTAGCTGATCCGGTGAACTTCGATCCAATAAAAGTTAGTATCCGACCGAAACTGGTTTTTCAGCCGAAACCGAAACCGAACTTTCGGCCTTGCTCTCCGTTTTGGCCGAAACCGAAACTTATTAAAATTATTTAAAATTACGATTATTTACTAAAATTTACTGTTTTTTTTACATTTATATGCAAATATATATCCTTTTTATTTTATTAAACACTATTTAACTGTCTATATATATCTTACTTAATATTATAAATCCGAAAGTATGTGTGTGTGTGAATGTTTGTTACCACATATCTCCGTAACAAATGAACCGATTTTGATGAAATTTAGAATTTATATAGTTCATATTCCGGAATAACATAAAGACTGAACCAATTTTCAAAAATCAACCCTTAAGTGTGCTAAATAGGGTGAAAAAGTTTGTATGGAAATTTTTACTCGCTCCGATTCACTTAAATCTCGGTACAAATAAACTTTAAAGTAAATACTGAAACGCGTATATTTTATGTTTTCAAAACTACCCTAGGGTGTGTGCAAGGTAGTTCTAAAGTTTGTAAGGAAAATCTTAGTTCTTGCTTCGAATTACTCAAAACTCTGTACAAATATACTTTAAAATAAATAATAAAACACGTTAATTTTTTTTTTTCAAAACTACCCCCAGGTTGTTTGCAATAGAGTTCTAAACTTCGTATTAAAATGTTTATTTCTTGGCTCGATTCCTTCAAAACTCAGTTTTAAACATTAAGTAAATGACGAAACACGTATATTTTATTTTTACAAAACTACCCCTAGGGTGTGTGCAAGGTAGTTCTAAAGTTTGAATGGAAAATTCTTGCTTCGATTAACTGATAATGATAATGATAATAAATCTTTATTCACAAAAATAATATAGCATATGACATAGTACATAAAGAAAATCTTAAAATTAAGTAAAATGATAAATTATTATTAGTTAAGTGGATAAGCCTTTAATTATGCACGACTGGGGATTTCTAGTTCCCACACTAGGATATCCTGTGTTGTGGGTAACTAGTCTCTTCCTGGTTGTGTACATTTCCAACGTCAACATTTGTCATAAAATATGGATATGGATAAAAAACATAAGAAAAACGGTAATTGGTGTCGATTCTGTTGTCCAGAATTAGACTAAACTAGCCTAAAATTAGTTTTAGTCCTGCTTTAGTCCAAAACCTATTCAGAAAATGCAAGATTAGACTAAAATTAAGTTTGACAGGACAAGTTAGTTTAGTTACTCTATTTAGTGAAAATGACCAAATTCTTATTCTGATGTACATGTTTTACGTCAAATTAAGACTAAAAATTGAAATTTTATACTCAAATTAGTCCGTATGAAAACGGTCTGGAATATTTTTAATGTGATCTTATACTTGAAAGAATAACACGTGCAATTAATGAAGCAAATACTGACCTACAAAGTCTATAATGGAGGAATATGTGATTGCGGCTCTTGTGAATACAATTCAATTTGGTTGCTGTCATTATTTCAAAACGTAGAAGAATGCCGGATTATACAGTAACTGTTACTCATTCTGTGACACATCGTTTACCCTCAAATAAATATCACGAATTCTCCTAGAGTACCTAGACTATAGGTCCAAATTATATGAAATAAAGGGCAATTGTATCAACGTGAACAACGTAAGACGATTAAAGGGTAGTTCTTCGAAATGTCATTCTTCGACTGATTCATATGGCCAAAATTTAATTTCACTTTCAACTTTGTAATACATGTTCATATGAAAAAAGGTATATCAAATAACACATATTTTAATGAGGGACTCGTTTTTATAAAATAGTTTTCAAGATATCGACGGTTAAATATTTTGTGCCCATATGAATCAGAATTTGTTACAGATGAATCAGAAACAGAAATTAAAACGAATATTTTTGTGTAGATTTGCTGTTTTAGGAAAATAATCATATTTTAACAATAAAAATAATCTGTTTTCAACTGACTTCAAAAAAGCATGACATGAAACTCAGATTAAAGTTTTAAAACAATAAAATAATTTTTATACAGTAGGCATTGTAATCAGAATGCCACTTAAACCAAGCACAAATGAATCAGATATTTACCTTCGTAACACCGGGATCTAAGCCAACCTGCCTCATATTCGCCTTTTAGTTGGTCCGTAGCACGACTGGCTTCCCCCGTATGGGAAGCCAGACTCTCATTGTTATTACCTGACCAAGTACGGTTAAGTGCAGCTTACGCCACATTAATCAGTATTAGACGCCGGACACTTCCTACTTTCTTATTCATAAACACACTAACGTAGTTATAACTAATACACATTTTTTTTGTAAGAGGACAATTCATTACCTTTCGATTATATTATAATTAACATTGATGTATCAAACGGAAAATGCGCCATCGACCATTTTATTCCGGAAAATGGCAAACGGACGCGTCATATGAATCAGAAGAACAAACTTCAAATATTTTTATTTTATACCTAGACAGCAACAATTTCAAAAATATTATTTGTCCCAGTTAGGGATATATACCTAAAATGTACAAAAAAAATACATGCCGTTTTGTTAGTTGGTTACAGAAATATACCCAAAGACATCGAAAATGTTGTATCTGAAGAACTACCCTAAATAGTTTTTTTTTTATTTAAGGAATAATATTGAATGCCTCAAAAAGCTAACAAAATAGAAGATGCTATTTTTTAAGTATTTTTCCTGAGCTAAATATACATGTTAGATAATTATATGCTGTCGCGGTCTTTTTTGTAAAACTCACAATGGCTAACATTTTTGAAATATATTCAATTGTATTCACCTATGTCTAACTGTTTAGTCAGCGTACGCCGATAAAGCGGAAAGTTAGCAAATTTTTCTCCGACTTGTCTTACGAATATTATTATTTCAAACTGATAAATAACTTCTTTCCCAACAAAACATAGCCTATGACACTCAGTGATAGTGTAGCTATCTATTAGTGAAAGAATTTTCTGAATCTATTTTACATACAAACAAACTTTACCTCTTTATAATATTAGTATAGAATTATTGCTCAAAAAATCTTAGATTAAGTTTCATTGTCGTCCATATATTAAGCTTTATAAATAGTATGTATACCACCCTTGACTACGACATCCCTTACCCACAGAACGCTAGCTCATCAGGGGGAAATAATACTTACTCCAAAAGTGCAAACTTTTCGTACATAGCTGTGGCGTCACATGCAGCATAATCAAGGTTATTGTTGATCAACCACACTATTTGTTGCGTCCAGGTTGTTCCTACGAATAAATGTCATTATTATAATGTGTTAACATAAAGGCTGGCTTGTAGTCCTATGAGAACACTTTATAATATATGGCTTACTAGTAACTAGCTGCGTCCCCCGGTTTTACCCGCGTAAGTCTCGGATGCGCGGGAATTCCGGAATAAAAAGTAGCCTATGTTGTTTCCCAAGTTCTAGTCTATCTCTGTACTAAATTTCATCAAAATCGGTACTGTGGTTTAGGCGTGAAAGCGTTAAAGACAGACACAGTTACTTTCGCGTTTATAATAATATACATATATAATACATAGTAGGGATTTTAATCAAGAAATATATTCAGTCGACCTAAGAACCTCCTTCCCATACAATCGATAGATAGATAGATAAACACTTTATTGAACACCTTAACAAATACATGACAAGGAATAATAATCTAGAATATAAGTGTAACAACAGGCGGTCTTATCGCTAAGAGCGATCTCTTCCAGACAACCTTTGGATGGAGAGGAGTAAGCAATGAAATTGGACGTCGGTGTTTTGTATAAATATAATAATATAGAAAATACAATAAACATACATAAACAATAATATACCTAAATAAAACTATGATATAGAATACATATACGTAATACATAAACGCAATACATAACTATTATACATATTTGCGTGACGAATAGAATGTTCACCTTCAAATCATGACAACAAAGTAAATTTGTATTATTATGTTTGACCTGCAAGATAATGTATTTTGACGGAGTCTTTAAATATTGCCAATGATTGAGCTCTTTTAATTTCAATAGGAAGCTTATTCCACAATCGAACAGCTTCGACAGTGAAGGAGCTGTCATAGAATGTGGTTGTGTGTTGGGGAATTTTGAGCTTAAGATTCTCTGACGACCTTAATGATAGGGAATTAGAAGAGTCGAAGAATTGAAAACGCTCCCGGAGGTAGCGAGGAGAAGAGGGATTAAAAAGAATGTTGTAAAGTAAAGACAGGATATGAGCATTTCGGCGAGCACGAATAGGAAGCCACTTGAGCTTGGAACGAAATTCAGAAATGTGGTCATATTTGCGCAAGCCAAATATAAACCTGATAGAAAAGTTTTGGAGTCGCTCAAGTTTATTAAGCTGGTCCTCCGTAAGATCCAGATAACAAGAATCCGCGAAATCCAGAATAGGGAGAAGAAGAGATTGTGCGAGCGCAACCTTAGTAGCAGTTGGTAGGAAGTTCCGGAGTCTTCTTAATGAACCCGCAGAAGCATACATTTTTTTGCTAACGGCTTCCAGCTGAGGGCCCCAAGTTAGGCACTTGTCGAAAATAATTCCCAAATTTTTCACAGTTGCACTGTAAGGTATGTCTACTCCATCGAAAACTACATGCGGTAATGTGTTCCAGTCGACTTTACAAATAGTCCGTGAGCTACCTATAATTATCGCTTGTGTCTTAAGTGGATTCACTTTTAGTCCGTAAGCTTCACTCCATGAATGGATTTTTTTGAGATCAATATTTATAGTGTCTACGGCTCTAGTGATATTATCAAGGGTAGCTTGGGAATATATTTGAAGATCGTCTGCATAGAGGTGGTAGGAAGAAGTGAGATTTTGAGAGATAGAGTTAATGAATATTGCGAAAAGGAGAGGGGATAGTACGCCACCTTGCGGTACACCAGCACTCGTGTTACACCAAGAGGAATATGAATCCTCTATGTGAACTTGCTGGCGGCGACCAAACAGATAACTGTGAAACCAGTCAATCACCGCTGGCGATAAGTTAATCGAACGAAGTAGTGCAAGGAGGATGTCGAAATCTACTGTATTAAAGGCGTTACTGAAATCTAGCAAAGTCAAAACAGTGAGCTGGCTATTTTCCATTCCGTAGCGGATGTCATCGGATATCTTTACTAAAGCAGTTACTGTGCTGTGTCCTGGTCGGAATCCAGACTGAAAGGGATTTAAAAGGTTGTTAGATATAAGAAAACTGTTGATCTGTCTATGAATAAGACGCTCTAAGACTTTAGAAAGAAAAGGAAGGATGGAAATGGGCCTGTACTCAGAAAAGTTAGAAGGATTAAGTTTTTTTGGAAGAGGAATGATTTCGATTCTCTGGACTTACATAACAAACATTGTAATTTCATACTAGAAATTAACATTTCTTAAACATAAATTAAACGGTTACACACTCACAGCCTCATACTATGTTCGATGAATTGTATGTGGGTGCCGGAAACATTCACATCACACACACATCCAGAACCAGAAACACAAAATTTTACTTTTGGGAGCAAACATGTGTTCCCGCCGGGAATTGAACCCGATACCCCTGGTTAGACGAACACTCACCCAACTAGCCAACGGGCAGTTCAAAACGGCCTTAAAATAAAACATGGTATTATTTGCAGAAAAGTTGGCCACCATGAGTTTGTTTTATGAATTTCCATCGCGCTGAACAGCTAACATAAACGGCTAACGGTAACGGCTATATGAGGCCGGCAGAAACTGGATGAGAAGTGCCGAAGATCGGGCTCAGTGGCGTTCATTAGGAGAGGCCTATGTCCAGCAGTGGACAAAAATAGGCTGATGATGATGATGATGAACGGCTATGATACAAAAACTTTGAGTAATGGTAAACAAATAATTGTTAGTTTTGGCTTCACACAGCTTTTAGCTAGAGTCAAGTGTCTGGACTTAAAATAAATAACATGTTTGGCACTAAACGATGTTCTAGCAGCCATCTAGAGAGCCAGTAGCACTAGAATACAATTGGTTCTCTAGATTGCTGCGGAACCTAGAAGCCTATAAAAGTGCACCTTCCACTAAATCATGACTATTAACATCAGGCGTCACATTGTAGCAGTCAAACGCTATCCAATGAGACAAAAAAATAACAGACTTTCTGAAAAAAAACATCAACTTCTTTTTGCCCCTACAGTAAGTAGTTAATACCGCCAGTGCTACTTCTCTGAGACTGAGAACCTAGTTCTTGCTCGCCATTTCCCATGTTGGAAATTGGCTCCGTAGAGTCACGCATACCTACTAGTTACGATGCCGCGGTGCTAGGCTTGTATTATTAATATAGCACCTACCTAGGGACTTTTATTAATGACCAGGTAGTCCAGGTACATAAATATATACTTATTATGCGGTGTATGAAATTTGAATTCTCCTAAAAAGTGCTTAGACTGTAAAAACCTGATCGAGGACGTCCTCCGACAAAGACTTGGTCAGCCCGCGGCTGCAAATTGTATATAGCTTCGGCTTCATTTGTATAGGACTTAAGAAAGCAGTAGTCCTTGGGTCCCACCAACACATAGCGCAAATGAGCTGAAAATAAGTCAATCAATCATCTATAGAGTTTTGATCATCGATTAGTCGCTGTTCTGACCATTCTTAAAAAAACATCCGTTTTTATAATATTTCGTGACAAACAATTTAGATCTGTTCCTGAAAAATTGGAGTTAGGAAGCTGAAATTAAAATACAATACAAGAATCCAATGAACATATAAATTAATAAAAACTTAAGTTCAATAGGCGCTCTTATCGCCAATAGCGATCTCTGCCAGACAACCTATACTTCTATTAATTGGTGTAAGAAAAAAATTTATAGACATTTGGACCGTATTCCATAAAAAGATGACGAATACGTGTGATTTTAGTCGAGTTTAGGACTTTTATCGCCGGTTACCACTTAAGCAGGGTAGGGTTTAAAAATACCGTCAAGAAATAGCAGCAAATGTGGACTTCGTTACTCCGCTTGAGGCATCTCCTCTAGAGAGAATAAATCATGAGTGAATTTATTTGTTTACCACAAAAATAGATCACGTATCGTCACGTTCCAACAGGTGAGATAGTGTTCAAATGCTTGCTTACCAACCAAAAAATGTATTTTCCTTTATTCTGTCTATATGAACGCATTATAAAATTACAAAAATGTAATAGAAACTTGGTAAGGCTTACTCACTTTCAACATTTTCAGCAAAGGAAGCGTTGGCCTCTGGATCTACATCCCGTATTTCGAATGGAAATATAATATTTTGTTGGGCCATCTTGTCAACAAGTTTTGCACGTAGCGGTCCGATTTTATGAATTACTATAAAATGAATTTGTATAAAATGAATCAGTAACTGGTGTCGTAAGCAGATACTTATTTTTCTTACAATTGAAAAAAGCACAAGTTGTTATTCAAACAGAATTGTTCTGAATAACATATAGAGTTTGTGTCCATGCCTAATATATGTTAATAAACTAATTTTAGCCGTAACCACTCTTTATAAAGCGTATTATACAATAGTTTTCGGAGAAGAAGTGATGCATACTGCTATACTTGGGCTGATACAGTCACATATTTTCATTTCAAACATGGTCTAATATTATAAACTGCTCATTGGCTTAGTTAAGTGAGCGTTCGCCTTCTAAGCACTATCGGGTTCGATTCCCAGGGTGCGGGGCCACAAGTTTTCTCCCCAAAGAAAATTTGTGTTTCTGGTTCTGTTTGTGATTGTGTAATCCAACTTAGTGTGGGGGCTGTGAGTGTGAAAGCGTTTATTTTTATGTTCATTATGAACTACATTATCTCAGCTGGAAACAGTATTGCGAGTCTCCATTGTGGAACATAATTAAGTACGAGAAAATATCTACATATATTTATCCTTCTACATATATTTAGGAATATTAGGGTATCTATGGGCCAATTGCCTATAATTTCTAAAACTAAACTAAATCTATATACAGCAAAGACCTAAGTTACCTACAAGATATCGAGCTTATAGGTAACTCAAGTGCTCAAGCCCACTACCTGTGGGTAGCGTTCCCATCATGTTGCCGGCATTGCTTCTCTGAATTGCAAAACCTCCTTCTTGACTATCACTATCACTAGATATATTATTATATACTATTTTACTTACTGTTACAACATAAATAGTTTTAAAAGGTAACTAACTTAATTCAATTTATACTTTCCGAATTCTTGGATCCGAGACACTTCGGAATCTCAAATCCGAGATCTTGTACTGTATAAAATGCCCCTAATGCCGGTAATACAATTGAAAATTATGTTGTTAACAACATGTATTCTTACCTCTTTGTAGGCAACCTGCTTTTTGTTGTCGTCAATTATACATAGTCTCGCATTTGCTCTAAGAAATAAACGGCGATAAGGACAGTGTACCTAATGTAACACATTAAAATTCAAATCTTTATGTTTCGTGATAATTATGTCATTTTCATTTTACACGAGATCTGCTGAAATAAGATATAGTAGCTTTTAACACTGTACGGTCACGTACATGTGAAGCTATTACATGACCCTCATAGGTATTTTTATCTCTGATGGGATATCGTTTGACCACTTTCTCATCCGATAGTAAGTGATAATATTGTCGAGGATGATCGTACAGAAAAACAGACTGACAGACATAACAAAACTGCAATAGTTCTTTTTTAGCCCATTGGCGACGAAACCCTCAAAACCCTGAAAAATCAGGGCTGCCCGATCCTACCTAGCCTGGAGTATTATATGCAGGCGATAAAAATCTGATAATTTTTTTTTACCTTATCGAGCACCAAGATCTGACATAATTATACCAATCGATAGCACTGGTCTTGTTTCTATTTAAAAAAAATGGTTTGCCGGCCCTAGTGTTCAGGTATCGGAAGTAAGTTTTATGAAATAACAAAAAATTTATGTTATCTTTTAGTTCCTATCGCTCTACAATTATAAAAATGTTGTATTAATTCATAGGAACAACCAAAACTAATTACTGCGTCAGCAATTAGAGTGGTTGATCTGCAATGACTTAGATTATGCAGCGTGTGACGCCACATCCATGTTTGAAAAATTTGCTGATTTGGACTACTTATAAGTTCTTATTTTTGTCAAGCTGTAGTCAAGTTTGTAATCTTAAAAAACTAAAGTACAATGGGCGGACTTATCGCTAAAAGCGATCTCTTCCAGTCAACCTTTGGATGGAGAGAGTGATAATTTTATATAATGAGGTCGGTGGTGTAAAAACATACTAATAGACATGAATACAACTTACTTAGATACCTATCTATATACATTAATACACACTAATAGACATAAATACAACTTACTTAGATACCTACCTATATACATTAATACATACTAATAGACATAAATACAATTTACTTAGATACCTATCTACCGCTTAGCTTAGTATTTGTCCACTTCCTCACCTATAGGTATGTGTAAATGTGGTCAATACACTCGCACTAAGCATAGTATGCGATTTGCTCTCGAGGACAGATCAAGGATCATCAATATACTTCAAATGCATGGACACAACACTTGCACACTTACACACAACCTTTCGGATTTATTATATTAGTAGGATAATGGGTATATAGCACATTATTTAATTTTCAAGTTAATATATTTTTTAATATCATTAGTAAAGTATCTACTTTAATAGGTATTGTATAATAATATAATAACCTAACGTACCTCAAGCTTCGTATAGAGTAGCCAGCTATAGTCTTGCCTTGTATGATGGTACACCTTAATAATTACCTAAAGCGTTTGTACACTCACAGTCGCATACTAAGTTCGAAAACTTGTATCGTGGGAGCATGAAACATTTACATTACAGACTACAAGTTATAAATACAATCAAACCCAGAAAGAGAAACTTAAATTTCTTTGGAAAGAATACTTGTACTTATCGGTAATCGAACTTGACACCCGCTACTTAGTGGGCAGACGCGTAATCAATTTGCCGGACTGTCAGTTCAGGTTAGAGGTGCACGCCGACGTGGCCATAATTTGCCAACTTTTTACGCAAAAATTTAATAATTTATTCAATTACAACTCCGCCTACATATTTTTGCATTTCCTATGGCGCATGGACAATTTTATAACGACCTCAGGCGTGGCGAGTTCAAAATGGAATGAACCTTATTTATATATATGATAATTTATAGATATAAGCAAACTTTAAAAAAAACCAACTTCACCGCTTTATCTTCGGAACTCTGATCAGATTAGATGTACTAAACACGCATTATTGAAGATGTATCAAGAACTACTGATCAGATCCTGATCAAATTTTAATGGGACCAATTGGAAAGCTATATCTTTCAAATAAAAAAAAAAGATTTTCAAAATCAGTTCTTTTTTTTTTGAGAAGTTATGAGGTACCACACTTGTATTTACAATACTTGTGAGCATATTGTAATGATTATTTTTTTATTTGATAGCTGGTGCTTTCCATGTGGTCCCATTTTAATTTTAATTGATCAAAATCTGATCACTAGTTTTGAGTTATAGTCAATAATACGTGTAATTAAATCTGATCAAGGCTCCAAAGATAAAGCGGTGAAGTCGGGTTTTTTTAAAGCTTTGCGTGCGTTTAATTATTCAATACAAAATAATAATTATTATTCTTTATGCAAAGAAAACTGTAACTACTCAGTTACAGTCTTATTCGCTTAAAGAATAATTATCGTTGAAAAAATAATTATATTCACGCGTAATGGGCTCAGTCTCGACCTTTTGGCAGTGAGTGTTAGTCCGGCTATTGAAAACACGCGTTCGCTTGGCGTAGTAGCAGGAATTGCCCTATGTTGGCAATTCCTGCCTGCAGTGCACGCCAAGCAAACGTGTGTTGTCAATAGCAGGACTAACTGTCACTGCCTTGCTTGTTCGCTTAACAGCGGAAACGTTTTATTCTTATCCCGCCAGTACTGGAGGATATCATCATTTACAATGTTACTAGCAGCTGCCAAGAACTTTCTGGCACTCCTGCTGATCGGCTTTATTAATCTCAGAAGTTAAACTGGAGACAAAGCCGCTGCTGTGTTTTGTTGATAATTTTGACACAACAGATTCATTTGAGGATGTAGCAATAGCTGCAGGAGCTTCTGCGAATGTGCCTTTGCCCGCTATTCGCGTTTGTATGAATGGTTAGGTTAGTTAGTCACGGCGCGGCGCGCCGAGAGTATGTTGACCTACGACGGACATGCCAAAAGTTTAATTTGTGAATTTAGCGATAACAAACTAATCGAGTCTAAACTGCGAGTCGCGGTCGTCGACATAAGGCTTATCTGTGTTATATCGTTTATATTTAGAAGTATGCGCAGAAACTATAAGATATCATTCCCCATGCCCTTTTGCATGCGAGGCATGAGTGTTACTACACCTTTCTGTTACACATTGTATAATTTGGATGAAGTTTAGAGTTATGGAGGCAAGCAGGCTACAGCATCGGCTCTCCCATCACTTACCATCAGTTGAAATAGTGGTCAAATGCAGCACAGAAAAGAAAGTTCTTAAGTATTTTTTTTTTATTTAGCACGCATCCATCCGTGTGACGATAAGTCGGTCAGCTAGACATTGATACAAAACTATGTCGAGATTAATTATCTATCTTTTTAGGGGTCCGTACCCAAAGGGTAAAAACGGGACCCTATAACTGAGACTTCGCTGTCCGTCTGTCCGTCCGTCTGTCACCAGTGTAACGTTCCTAGATGTTCCTACCTACAGAGAAGTAAGGTTAGGTAAGGAAACAACTAGAGTTCACAATTATTTAGTTTATTTAGTAGTCAGACGAGGTAGGGGTTTACGCTTAGTTGCGTTGCTCGACTAGATGACAACCACTGGCCTGAGATGGTGAAGGCGTCAGCGTAGGTGTAGCAGTATGTCCTTCTAAATTGTTAGCGCCGACTTTAAATCGACGGTGGCGCGCCGACTTCCAAACATCGGCGTCGGCGGCGTCGACGTTACGGCTGCGCTCTTCGCGTCGCGCGTCGTAGCGTTTGCAGGCAGATAGAGGTGCCGGTAGAAGAATCGAACAGTATCTCAAGAACGGTAATAGCTAGACAGTTGACATTTTTACAGATGATGTATTTCTATTGCCGCTATAACAACAAATACTAAAAATAAAATAAAATAAATATTTAAGGACATCCCATACAACAAACTTGTTTTTTTATATGTAATGGTACGGAACCCTTCGTGTGCGACTCGCACTTGGCCGGTTTTATTTAAAATAACTTTAGTCGTAAACTAGCTAACATGATATACACAAGCGTGATAAATATGTAGAGATGAGTTACAAGTGTTTTTTTAAACATAAACGCTTTCTTCAATTTTGGGTCTAGCTCTTGCTCTTCCGCATCATTTCCTAAAAACAGGTTAGTAGAACTGTAAACTTTAATTGGTATATATTTTAAACACCCGTTATTTTAAGCAGTATTACTTTTTTATTAGTCAATTATCATTATTTATAATTAGGTATTAATAGTAGATATTTTTTAGATTCATGCACTCTTTAAAATATTGTTTTCTGAAATACTGACGTCCTATTATCTCTATTGCGTAATTCCTCTCCATCCAAAGGTTGTTTAGAAGAGATCGCTTTTAGCGATAAAACCGCTTATTGATACACTTTTTTATAAATAATTATTTTCTGATTTGTTTTATGTCACAATAAAGGTGTTCAATAAAGAGTTTATCTATTCTATCTTCTATAAGTTTCTTTTTCAGTTTGGTACTGAGATTCCTACCTATTTTAATTTCGGCTTCGCAATCTTGTGCATTTAGCCGGTGTCAAGTAATAATATATTTCAAGTGTATTTCGTGTTAAAAGTCCTAGTCACAAGTCACAGTCAAAGCCAAGCAAAAGAGTCAAGTCCAGTCATAGTCAAGTCATGCCCTAGTAAAGTGGTAGAAACTTTGCTAGAACTTCTATTGGAGTTTTGGAACGAAGGCGAAAATCACGTTTGTCAACTTTGTATGACTTGCCTACACTTATGCTTTAAGTATTAACGGTTAATAATCCACCATTATTACACATTAACACTCGAAGAATCACAGGATTTGGAAAATTATACAAAATCAACAACGCCATTTTTTCACTTTCGCGGTAAAACTCCCTACCAACGTTCTATGTCTCTATTAAATTTTAGCCGTTTTCCAAAAAGAAGTCTCAATATTTTACTGAATATTGCACGTTTCTTTCTTTTTTATTACGTCATACGTCATAAAATTATTTTCGTCGTAAAACGATTTACCTTTTCTTGTTTTTTTTTTGGTTAGGATAATGTTATAATGTCTCTCTTTGGTCATTACAACAATTTATTAAATATCGGATGGAGATTTTAAACTGATATTAGATAGATAGATATATTCTTTATTGAACACCTTTAAATAACAAAGAATACAAATAGGAATGACAGTAAAAAAATATATAAGTGTAACAATGGGCGGTCTTTTCGCTGAAGGCGATCTCTTCCAGACAACCTTTGGATGGAGATATTGTACCTTACTTATTTTATTTTGAGTTTTCTTAACATAATATCAAGATTTTGTAGAAAAATGAAATAAAGTAAATAGTTTTGGAAATATTGTGAAGTAGATTTTAGATATGTATAAAGTCCCGATTAGAATTCTTAAAATTTCATATTGGCTTTTTTTGGGGCATAGTATACAAAGCGCCCGAGTACGCGTTGCCGTCTTGTATACTGCCGTCATGATAAAAGCAGTAACTGCATAGTTATAATAATATTTATTTCCATATTTATACAAACAAAACTTATTAAATGGATTTTTAACTTCACACTAGGCGGACCTGTGTTGTGGAAGGTAGCCTCTTTCGTTATACATGTTTGGAGTTGGAAACAAATAGGAGATTACTGCAAGAACAATATTTACAGCGTAAAACTTGCAAATAATTGTTACAATAGATGCACCTAATTCCGGTAATGTATATAACTCAATTTTGGCGAAAATGCAACACACTCATTGAATTCAAACATGCATTGCCGTCATTCCCATATTATTACCACAGCTTTACAAATTTATTCTACTACTTACTTAGTACTTACTACTTACGTTTAGAGGTAACGAGCAACATTTGCATTTTTTTATTTTGACTGTTTTTTACCAGAATCGGTCAACCCAGGCCACGCCACACGAGAAATGTTCAAAATCCGGTTTACGTTATCAATAATAAACCTAAAAAAGAAACTTATGTTCCCGTGTTTAGTTAATAAGTTATTAGAAAGTATTTCTATGTTTTCTAATAACCTATGTAATAGTAATCACTTACATAATTTAACTTATCTTTATGCTATACTTATCACTTTTATAAAAGTCATATCTCCTTTGAAACTTACTTTTAAAAGGGAGAAAAGTACACGCACCCTCGTACCCTCCTCCGAACCTCTCATACTGAAATTATTAATACACACATAGACGCCCTCCTACAGACACCAACACACACACTTCTTTAACATCATCATCATCATAATTTCAACCGAAGATGTCCACTTCTGGAGAAAGATTTTTTTTTATATATATTTAGATAATACATACACTAAAATACATGATATACATAATGTTAATTCAATTAAATAAAGGAAATAAATTAAAAAAATACTTACATGACGGCCACAGTCAACTCTATTTCACAGCACATTCTAAGCGCGCAAATTTTGAAATGCAAGCGATCGCGATGTAGTTACCACGAGTTCAGCCCCCCGATTACCTATCTTTGTTGCAAACGGTTTCAATACTGAATTGACAAAACTCCTAAGAAATAAGGTTCATTTTTGCTTAATTCAAATAGAAACCGCGTGCAACAAAGATACGTAATCAGAGCGCAGAGACACGATTACGTATCTTTGTTGCATGCGGTTTCTATTTGAATTAAGCAAAAATGAATCTTTCGTTTTGTCAATTTCGTATTGAAATCGTTTGCAACAGAGATAGGTAATTGGGGGTCAGGTGCTCTCCGCTTCGCGCAGCTAAACCACACCTCTTGCGCTTCAATTTATTTTCCTGGTAGCACCAAAGACCTTATTGAGTGCATGGTGCCGATTCTGTTGTCCAGAATTAGACTAAACTAGCCTAAAATTAGTTTTAGTCCTGCTTTAGTCCAAAACCTATTCAGAAAATGCAAGATTAGACTAAAATTAAGTTTGACAGGACTAAGTTAGTTTAGTTACTCTATTTAGTGAAAAAGACCAAATTCTCATTCTGATGTACATGTTTTACGTCAAATTAAGACTAAAAATAGAAATTTTAAACTCAAATTAGACTGTATAAAAAGGGCTGGATTATTTTTAATGTGATCTTATACTTGAAAGAATAACACGTGCAATTAATGAAGCAAATACTGACCTACAAAGTCTATAATGGAGGAATATGTGATTGCGGCTCTTGTGAATACAATTCAATTTGGTTGCTGTCAAAATCAATTTCAGTTCTGTCATTTCAACTTTTAAATTAAGTTCAATTTAAAATCAGAATAGTTTAGGTATTCTGTGACTAAAATTAGTTTATCTTTAGTTTAGTTTAGGTTAGTTCGGTGCTCAACAGAATTAGCACCATTGTCTGTTTCTATTTCAATATAAGGGCCATCTTCTAAGTAATTTATGTTGCATTATTCTGTTGTAGGAAATATATACTCGTACATCTGCTTAAATTGGTAATCAATTTTCCTGTCATTCGAAGTAATCTAGTAAAAAGATAGATGCTAAGATGGATCAAAAAAACAAGTTTCTCCCTTTTGAAATTCGGGATATAGATCCGGAGACCAACGCTTTGCTCTTTGAACATTTCGAAGGTGAGTAGCAAATTTTTTTTTATTTTGTCCAAATGTCCGTGGATACCATTTTCGTTTTTACTACGATTTTTCCACGAGAGGGTTGGGGTGGGGAAGAATCGGCGGGAAGCCGCCTTCTTGGATTGGACGTAGAGGGGAGAGTTTAAGATCACAATGCAGATCGACGATGCGCTGATACCAGCGAAGGCCGACCGCTTTGCGAATGAAGCGATTTTAAATCGCATGATTATTTTTTTAAAGTGTAGGTATTGGATTTGGGTTTTTTTAGTGTATCGGGTTTGACTGTTTCTCATGAAGGCACCTACTTTCGTTGTTTCTAAGGACCGATTTTTCAATCCTAAGATAAAAAGACACATAGTATTAATTCCTTTAATATACAAATTAAAAAAAAATCGATAGACTTTGTTTGACTACCAGACGAATAACTTTACTTCGACGGCCAGATAAGCCGAAATCCCATACATGTTGCCAATGTACATGTCAGGAAATTCACGCGTCTACAAAACGCGCGTCAAATGTCAAATGGCTGAAAGTGATCGCTCTTTCTCTCTCTCTAATCTGAAACTTTGTGTAAATGCATGTCATTACTTCGAGATACCAAAGTAATCTTCTATATAAAAATAAGTCGGGTTTTCCTTCCTGACGCTAACGCACGAACCGATTTCCACGGTTTTGCATTCGTTGGAAAGGTCTCGGGCTCCGTGAGGTTTATAGTGGCGAAACGGAGTTCGCCGGGTTTGCTAGTTTAAGATAGTTACAAATTGTGGAGGCGTTACCACAGAAAGCCACAAAATTAAAAATTGAATTGAATTGAAAGATAGTTACAAATTACGTATTATCTGAAGGGCGTTTTTCAAACGAATACATTTTCCCCCTCCGAATTAAAAAAATCTGATCGATCTATTCGAGCATTCATATATAAAGTATTAAAAACTGAAAAGTTTATTCAGTACTAAATCGGATAGATAAATAATATATAGGTATTGGTTGGATAACAAACTAACTGACCGTGCTGTCTAAGGATTGAAACATTAGACTAAAAACTAATAATCTTGTATTATTTCGTCGCGCATTTTAATAAAAAATAGTTTTATTGTGTATCATATCGGAAATGAGTCAGTCATCTTGCCGCTACAGAGTCCGTGGAGAGGTCTCTACCTCGCCACGATTCTGTAGGAGAGTATTTTAGCTCCCGAAACGTGTGATATATTATGTTTTATAAGTAGGCCATGTTTTTATCTCTTTGGTTCATCCTCACTATATAAAAGCTGTGAATATGTCCTGGTCAGGGCGTAAGAGCATGCGTCAATCATCAGATTTTATACGTTTTAATTTAAAAATATTGTTCTACGAAGATTAGAAATTTGGCCTCAATAAATACTGATCTCTATCCGACTTAATTTCAGATGATGAAATGGACTATGTCCAGGTGGGAACTAAGGGCTACTTTATGCATAAGTTATATGAAAAGCATGCCGCAGTTTTCTACAATTTGCAGCCGCGGGCTGACCAGGTTTTTGTCGGAGGACTGCCTCGATCAGGTTAAGTAACAAGCCATGTAGTAAGTTTATTACCCAGCCAAGTAGTGTGTATACTATTTTAGATGCTGAGCCCCGTGGCTTCACCAGTTCGAGGGTAGCGTATGAATCTCACGCCGTGCTTGACCTTTCGGTGAAGGTAACATTCGTGATGAAATCTATGGTGGTAGAGTATTTTCTCGTGTTTGCCTGGCTTGCTACCCATGTTCCGGCAGAGACTCAGTCATTCTAGAAGTCTGTACCACCCTCGACCACAGTATTACTTACTATCTGTTAATATAGTGCTCAAACGCTAGCCTATCAGAAATATAAAACCTATCAGACTTCTCCAGGAGCGTGTTGGTTTATGGCTTTACTCTCCCTGCCCTAGCAGTAGGATCGTAAAGGGTTGATTATGATGACGATGAAACTATTTTGAATTTGATAGCAACACCTGTTTACCTATTATTTTTATTAAAGTATACGTAGCTTAATAAAATTATATGTATACATCTATAATGGTTATATTATCTTTGCATCTATACCAATATTATAAAAGTTTGTTATTTTGCTTGTTTGTAAAAGGTAATTTTTGAAATTACTAATCCGATTCTGAATATTCTTTCACTAATAGAGAGCTACCCTTTCGCTGATCATCATAGGCTATGTTTTTTTGGGATAAAAGTTAGTTTTTAGTTCAAAATAATAATATTCGTAAGATAATTCGGAGAAGAATTTGCTAACTGGCCGCTTTATCGGCGTACGCTGACTAAACGGTAAGACATAGGTGAATACAATGTATGGCAAAAATGTAGGCCTTCATATGTTTTAAAAAGTTCGCGACAGCATATATCTAACATGTTTATATAGCTCAGAAAAAATACTTTTCCTTGTTAAAAATCGCGCTTGGCCGCGCGCCTCGGGCGCTTTGTAGCTACATCTTATCCCTAAAAGTTGCCATAGTTTAATTAAAAGTTACTTCTAAACTCTCCGCGCCACAATATACTTACCACCTTTTTTTCTTTCCTTACCAGTAAGTAAGGAAAAAAGTGATTTTCAATTGTTTTTTTATTTTTATTCTGCTCAGTTATCGATTCTTAACCACCCCCTGCAGGTTTGTACACTACTTACCAATGACGGTATATATACTGAGATATAAATCTGTCTTATAGATCGCTAAAAGACTGACGTGTAAGACAGTTATGGGATAGTTTTACAACCCCCATCGAAAGATCCAGAAAGAGGTTCTGGAAATTAGAATAATTGCCTGGATGAGTATCGTAACAATAGCATTCCACGAGCGTTGATATTTTCAAGAGCATTTGTTTTTATATAGATGAAATCTTTATTATACATCGATACAAAAATAAAATAACAGCGAAAGATAAAATTAAAAATAACTTAGGCTAGTTTAATGGGCGGCTTGATCGCTTAAAGTGATAGTCTTTTACTTAGTTACAGGATAATCTAATAGGACACCCATGAAATAAGTCTTTTTCTTCATTACAGTAATATTTATCCTGAGAAAAAATAACATCGTATAGTAGCAATTTGAAAGAGAATAAAGCATTATAACGATACGCTTCCTTAAGTACATTAACATTCTGTAAATTTGATAACCACTCAAGCAACATTTGATCTATTAAATTAAAATTAAAACGGGAATTAGCGTGACTTACGCGTTGTCGATGTCTATCAAGCAACATTTGATCTATGAAATTAAAATTAAAACGGGAATTAGCGTGACATACGCGTTGTCGTTGTCTAGATCGACAATTGTTTCGGCTTCGGTTGATTTCCGAGCGCTCGATTGTCGATCTAGACATCGACAATACAACGCGTAAATCACGCTAATTCCCGATATAATTTTTTAAGCTATTGCATAGCTTCTATCGCGGGCTTTGAGCGTGGAGACCGAATCCAGAAATTCCGTAACGAAAATAACCTAGCACCCCCCACTCCGACCGGCACAGCGGTGCAACTTTTTAGTTTTGCCATCTATCGATGAATAGCAGAACTTTTAATGACTTTTTGAAATATCGCGCTTGTCTCTTTAGTTCAGCAACTCGCCTCTAGGTGGCAGGAAAAAAAATACTGCATAAATAAAATAAATAAATAATTATAATTGCATAAGTTGATAAAAAATGCTATGCAATAGCTTTACCGCGGCAGTCCCCGAGTGCCACACGTCTTTTTTAAATTTTATAACATTCTGTAAGATAATTATAGAAATTAATGCTCCTATAAATCACACGTGGTTCAAATGCTAGCTTACTACGGGTATCTTATAATTGAAAAAAAAAATGTTTTGATTATTATAAGAATTGTTTTTGCTTGTTAGGTAATAGTAATTTCTAATATACGACATTAATGACATTTTATAGGAACAACCTGGACGCAACAACTAATTTGGTTGATCAAGAACAACTTGGATTATGCTGCATGTGACGCCACATCTATGAATGACAAGTTTGCTTTTTTGGAGTAAGTTTTTATTTTTAATGTGATAGGTTGTATGTATAGTTTTCACTTTTACGTTGTATGACTGTAACTAACATACCTAAGAACGAGTGAAATAAATCTTGGAATTATATTAGAATAATTTTGTTTGTTTTACAAGTCCAGGTCTGTAAACCACTGGCCGATTTTAGTTTTCTTAAGGCCCTAATTATGTAAAATAATATAATGTTACGTAAGTAGCCTATATTAGCATTAGCTTATAGCTTCTTAGGATTTTATTATATTGTTTACTTTCAGCAGGCCGTCAGCAGTACATCCGAATAAAATATTCAAACATGCCGAAAAGATTCCGAACGATGCAATGAAACAAATGATAATCAGCTACTACACCCGACCCATATTCGAAATTTTTGAGGAGTTTTCTTATTTTAAAACACATCTGCCACTGTCCTTGCTGCCTCCAAAACTCCTGGATAGTTCTAAAATGGTGTATATCGCAAGAGACCCTAGAGATACTGCCGTGTCCTTATACTATTTCATGAAAGGTGGATATTTATCATTCAAGAAGGATTTTAAGACTTTCTGGAAAAGATATATCGAGGGAATGAGTAAGTCGATTGTACCTACAGCGGTTTTCTACGTCTCGAAGGCTTTTGATAGGACTTCTTGATCGTTCAAGAAGTCCGCTCACGTACGCGCGCGACCGCCGCGCGTCCGAGGCGCGCGCTCTGTACTGCCGTTATAAGGAAAAATGACGTAAGTATATTTTTGTCAAAATTTTGTTATATACATCAGAAATGTCTTTACTATTTAGTACCTATATGTTTTGTGCAAAAGTAAAATACGTAAGTCTTTTTTCATTATGACGGCAGTATACAAAACGGCAGCGCGGGGGGAGGGCGCCCGAAGCTCGGCCGCGCGCCTCTGGCGCTTTGTATATCAAGGTCCCTTACGCGCCATTCATTTTACCTTCATAGCGCCCGGGGCGTGCGCAGGATTCTGAGTGTTTGTAGAGCATCAGTGGTTGACCTGGATGCTTTGATGATTCGCTCCCATATTTTAAGTGTATGCGAAGTAAGTTTTATACCTCTGTAGTTTTCGCACTGCGTTACATCACCCTTATTTTTGTAAAAAGGTAGAAGATAGCTTTGCCGCCAAGAATTAGGATGCGTTTAATGGTTATGTTTATATTAAATAGTTTAGTCAGCCAAGCTATGGCTATGGGACCGAGGCATTTCCAAAAGTCTGCTTAAAATTCGTCTGGGCCCGTAGCTTACCTGTTTTTCATTATAGATGCATAATTTACTTCTATATCTACATTACGCATAGATCCGTAGATAGATAATATTGTACCACTTTAAAAGATGAGTTAAAACAAAGGTAACAAACAAGATTTTACGTAAAGTATCACAACAGGCGGCCGTATCACTAATAGCGATCTCTACCAGGCAACCTTCGGATGGAGAGAGCTGTAGAATGTAATAGACGGGGAATAATAAATGGGTGTATGGAATACCTAATCGAACCATCGCTCCATAATGTGTGTATTGTCTGTTAATAATTTTTGTTCTTTACTTATTATATATTTCTTGACTTTGGTGTCCTAAGTGGCTTTGTCTACCTTTTGCGATTTTAAGTGCTTCATTTGCAGTTTTAGCGTTCTCCAAATTATTATAGAATGTTTCGTAACTATTTGACCTTTCTATCGCTACGCATTTTGCGTACCTTAGTACCTGGATGACCTAGGTTATTTTTTTTTTGGTAAAAAAATAATTGTAATAAAATAATCGTCTGGACTCGAACCGGGGTCTTCAGGTTTCGGGACCGCCCAATTTCCCACCTGAGCTATTATAACTTTGGAAATGTTGGCGAAATTTACCTTCGTATTCAAATTATATTATAGCAGTTTTTTATTGCCAAATAATTAAACGCAAGCAAAGCTTAAAAAAACCGACTTTACCATCAGAACCTTGATCCACCAGCTTTCAAATAAAAAAATTATCATCAAAATCGGCTTACAACGAAAGAAGTTATGAGGTAACTTTTGAAGTCGGGTAAACCAGAACATTGTCAAAGTACGCATTATTCGTCACAAAATAGACATTATTGACGATATTTCAAGAACTACTGATCACATCTGGATCAAATTTAAATGGGACCAATTAGAAAGCAACATCTTGCAAACAAAAAAAAATTCGAAATCGGCTCACGTGGAGAGAAGTTATGAGGTAATAAACATAAAAAAAAAATAAAAAAATACAGTCGACTCGAGTACCTTCTCCTTTTTGGGGAAGTCGGTAAAAAAACACGGATAAAACGACGTTTTCAAAAATGAGACAGCTAGATCGATTTATCGCCCCCTAAACCCCCAGCTTACTAAATTTCATGAAAATCGTTGGAGCCGTTTCGAGATTCAGACTATATACATATACATATATATATATATATATACAAGAATTGTTCGTTTAAAGGTATTATATAGATTAGACAGATCCCTGTCATCGTCCAGTTGTAAACTTTGCCACTTTTTTTATAGAGATTTCTCCTTCACCTTATCACATGGAACAATTGATTTTATGTATATAGATAGTAGATAGACCGATATATAGATGACTATATCTAGAATTCCAAATGAAATACCCACGTGAGTATGAGGAGGTAATTTTAATTTTATTGGCTTTTTAACATTAATTTTTTTGTAATGTTTCTTTCAGTGACTTACTGTCCTTATTTTGAACACGTCAAAGAAGCTTGGGAAAAACGAAACCACACTAATCTTTTATTCTTGTTCTACGAAGATATTCAAAATGTAAGTTTGATATTATAATCTATGTTTTATGAATATCTACCCCATGAAAGACAAGTGTTACGTTCAAACTTTAAGTCTATCAAAGTTTTTAAAAGGAGCAGAATGTACTACTACTACACAAAAATTACACCTTTGAATTAGAATAAAACCTTTTGATATTAAGTTATAACATAAGTAATTATGGATTGCTCTATAATAATTATTACATTACAAGTATATAGGTAGTAAATATTAGAGTAACTATGTCAAATGGGATATCATTGAATAGGTATTTGAAAATAATTGTTAGGTTTCTCTTATTATTTTTCTTTAGGAGCAATAACGATTTAAAGTTAGATAGTAACCATTCTCACTTACATTTTCAATACTTATACAGCTGCGATTTTTAATCAATCCCAACTGTTAAAGTCACTGTGATCCGTAATAGAAATTATTGGCTGGTTTTTTGCCGTCGGGCTTTTAAATAATTTTTTTATTTGCTTCAATTCGATATTTCTACGCGCGGGCGTAAAAAATAATTTATCATTTATTCGTAGGCTTTATGAAGCTGATTAGACGATAGTATCTACCTCCGACAGGTTATCTGAAAAACCACTGCACTGTTTTATAAGGTTTTATACTGAATACAGCTATGTATAATTTCCTCTAACTCGCAAATTGTAGCGAAGTACTTATTTTATTATGTCACAGGACCAATTGAACACATTGCGCCGCGTTGCCGATTTCTTTGGCAAGTCGTACACGGACGAACAACTCTTGGGTCTTGGTAGCTATCTTCACTTCAACAATCTGAAGGACAAGAAGACTTATAACTACTATTTTCTAAAGGATTTGGGCATGATGAAATCGGATGCAGAGCCATTCATCAGAAAAGGTATATAGTTAGTACCATGGTAGTATTTTAGTCTATTGTAATGAACGAGAATGATATGTGATTTTATGTGGTATTTTTTATATGTGGTTTTTTTTCTGTATGTTCACCGATTTCTCCCCCATTTGTGGAGCGATTCTCAAAGTTATTTTCTTGATTGGTAGATTATTCTTCAGAGGTGGTCCCATATAAATTTTATCGAAATCGATCAAGCCAAAACCAAAATATAAGCGGTGAAGTCGGTTTTTCTAAGCTTTGCTTACGTTTAAATTATTTGCAATACTTTATATGTATAAAGGTAACACTCATGCACGTTGAAAACCTGTGCTATATATATTTTAGTTTTGCCGTATGAAGAAAATTATTTTCCATGTTTATTTATGAATATTATTTTACATTAGATGATATTTCAAAAATCGGAATACTGAATTGCTAAATCGGGATATCGGGAGACAATGACCAAAATCAGTAGATCTCCCAATAAATCGGAAACTTTTGCAACACTGCGTCTGTGCTGCCAACCTTATAAATATATAAATTTTATAAAATGAACGATTTTTAGTCATTCATTTAAATTAATCTATTTTTAAGTTTGTTCTGCTGTCCGTACTTATATGAGTGAAGTTAGCCGAGAGCCCGTACTATTCTTATTTTAATCGCATTGTACATATACCTAAACATACTTCAAAGATATGGTATTTTTTGAAACCGTGACTAGATATTTCAGAATAATATTCTCCTGATCCGATTGTATTCCGATTATTGTTATCCGGTCTAGTAAAAAAATCAGAAAATATTCTTAGATAGACAACATTAAAAATTCTCGCGAAGTAAGATGATAGATGGACCTTGCATAATACAACTTTTCTTTTTTATTGCTAGTAGATTAGCGGTGTTTTTGGGTCATTCTTTGGGGTGGTTGTTGACTTATTCATTCAAGCATTTCTACGATTCTACGATTTATATCATATGTGGGAAGAAGTTAGGCGTATTCAAGTATGTTTATAATTATGACGTTTCCAGGTATAGTGGGTGAATGGCGCGAGCACTTCGACGAGGAGATGAGTCGAGAGGCCGAGCTGTGGATCGCGGACAACCTCCGCGGCACTGACCTGCGCCTCCCGACCTTCACTGACGACCAACTCGCATTAGTGTAATTTTTTTTGATCAGCCGCAATGGCCCAGGCCACAGAATAAATATTAGTACATAATATTTATTCTGTGGCCTGGGCCATTGCGTGGCAAAACTCATAATATATGTTTATGTAAAAACAAAATTTATTTCAATACACGTTTCATTGTTTACATCTACTTATGCCTACTACTGCATATTGCCCGTTAGCTTATAGTTGGGTGCGCGTTCGTCTTCTAAGTAGGGGATCGATTTCCGGCGGGAACACAAGTTTAAAATTGCTCCCCAAGGAAAATGTGTGATTCTGGTTCTAGTTGTGATTGTGTGTGTGATTTGAATGTTTCCCGCTCCCACGGCACAAGTGATCGAACTTGGTGTGGGGCTGTGAATGTGAAGGCGTTTATTTTTATGCACTGTATGTTTAATTGTATTTATAGTTACAGAATAAGACCGAGCAAAGCGAGGTCTCTATGGTGACTAGAGTATTTCAGCACTTTGGTCTTTTAGTAACTGAGCTGATCTGATGATAGACCTGGAGATAGATAGTGGATTTTTTTAATGGCTACTGATTATAAATGAACGGCTCGAGTTAGTTAGTTTAACGAGTTCTTGTGACATATACGAGTACGTAGTAGTGATAAGTGTCTGAAAATGAATAATGAAATCTTCAGAACCTCTAGAAACTTCTACGAGCCTGGGCTCATTTGGATTGACATTTTTATAGGTATACTAGTTATACTAAATAGTATGAATGCATGTTTTTAAGTTCTCAATATAATTATGACAATCCTAAACTAAATTCATTTATAAATCTTAGAGCAATGTCCAAGTCCCCTGTTCAAGTACTATTTTGCTCTGTGCAAAATTTAGGCGTTACAACAATTACTTACCTACCGAGTGTACCGCTTTTTATTGCAAAAATAAACCTTATTTCTTAGGTGTATTACTCCTAAGAAATTAATCAATAAAAACATTTTATTATTACTTCATGACTTTGTCCTCTCATGGGCGCCATATTTGATTTAATGTACATCGCTTGTCAAATTATGATAAAAAGTTAAGAAGTTATGAGGGAACAGATGAACATAATAATATACATCTTTTTATGCCCTGTTGTTTCACCAAAAACACTGCCCTTCAATCCAAATTACATTAATGTTTGCTCAGTACTGCTAGCGGTTGAGTGTTTCGGCATGTTAGTTTTAATTTTGCTAATAACGCCATCTTGTATAACTGATATACAACTTAATATAGATGGCGCTAGTTAGTGCACTAAGTAGCTTGAACGGCATTAATTACAGCTACAATAAAACTACATGCATGTAGAGTTTTATTGTAGTATGCATACAACAATTACTATGGATTATGTATGATAATTATATAATCATAGATTAAATACGATTATTGTTAACTTTTATAGCTACACAATTACCTATATTTATTATATTTAGCAACAAAATTACATTATTTTCTTACTTAGATGCTTTTTAATTCGGATATTATAGGGTTTTAAGAGATTTAACATCTAATATCTCAGGGTGACGAGCGCAGTGCTTTGCACAGGATTTTTTTTATGTGTTCATAACTCTTTACTTTTTACTACTACTATTTTTTTATGTGTTCATAACTTTGATTTATATGTGTTCATGACTCTGGGTAGCACTGATCTGTAATGGGTAAGCGTGACGTTTACCATCAGGCGAGCGACTTGATAGCCTCGTCACTTAATTACATAAAAAAATGGAATAAATTGTGATAAGAATGCATAGGAAACTTAAAATAGCTAAACGCACGCTATTGGCTAGACTAATTTCGTGACGTCATTCATAATACTTTTATGTCTATGATCGTTCAACCTCCCTTAACGACAGCTATGATTGAACCGTGGCAATTTCAAAAATAACATCAGATTTGCGTTTAAAATTGCTCGAACCTACTCGCATAATTTCAAATACAAATTGATATAAAATGTATTGTTTTTATAATAGAAATGTTATTTTCGGCAATGTATAAACAGTTGATTAAAAGCATATGATAAAAAATATGCATATTACCTATATATTCGCATCCATAGCTACGTCAGTAGGAACCTTTTTTTTATGATTGATAGGCAAACATTTGACCACTATCTCACCTGATGGGAAGTGAAGATGCGGCCGAAGATGTGACATGCTTGACTAAATAATATACTGAACAAATATATATTCTATAACCATACTAATTACTGCGTCAAAGCCGCAGCATTGATACCTACGTATTATCTAATATATAAAATTCTCGTCTAATATATAAAATTCTCGTGTCACAGTTTTCGTTGCCATACTCCTCCGAAACGGCTTGACCGATTTTGATGAAATTTTTTGTGCTTATCCGGTATCTATGAGAATCGGCCAACATCTATTTTTCATCATCATCACTTTTCATCATTATCAACGCGGGTGAAACCGCGGGGCGCAGCTAGTATAAATATACCTTACAAATACAACAAGGAATATACCTACTACAGATTTAATTACCCATTTGCAAATAGGTTTTCACTTATACTGCACTCGTATTTAGCATAATCATGTTTGAATTAGATTAGTAAGCAGATATCTACACTAAGTATTCATAGTATGTACCGATACGTAAGGCATATTCCACCATCCCCTTATTACAATAAAAATATGTACCTGTTCCAGCAGATAATTTAATATAAATACCACGTTCCATCCTACTCTACTTCTACTCGAACCGATTGGTCTGATGCGTAATGATACAAAAAAAACCTGACAGCATGACCCTAATTCCACGAAAGAAGGAACGGGCTTTATATCGTAGGCTGCAAATTGTGTCGACAATGATCTTCCTGACACACAGAGTAGGGCCTGGAACGCACTCTAAAGCGCTGCGCCGTGGTTGCTCAGAGCAGCGCAAACGGCGAAAATATGGAAACCTCAAAAGTAGGTACATATTCAAGCCGTTTGGTGCTGAGAAACCCGGCTCGTGGTAACCGGGAGCTCTTTCTATTTTAAAAAATATATGACAGCGCCTGGCTGAAGCGACGCATGAACAAAATGCTGGTAAGTTACAGTCTTAGTCTGAGGTAAGTACCTACATACTTATTTGTCTAAGTTTTAGCATTGCAATTCAGAGAGGCGATGTCGCTAGCACGATGGAAACGCTAGCCACTGGTAGTGGGCTTGAGCTCTTGAACTACCTATAAGCTCGGTAGCGTGTTGTGAGCTTATACGTAACTTAGTTCTTTTGCTAAACAGTTTTAATTCAGTTTTAGGAAATACTGGCAATTTTCTCTTCGCAAAAGGAGGAGCTTACAGGTTCTTAATTCTGTTGTTTTTTTCAGAATCAGAATATTTCCTAAAACTACAATATATCTAAAAATACATATATACAGCAAAGACCTTGTCATGTAAATGTTTAGTCATATATAAATGTTTGACAAACATTTATATATCTATAAACAATGGGTGGACTTATCGCTAAGAACGATCTATTCCGGTCCAGCTTTGTATGGAGAAAAAGAAGAAACAGCGTTTAAGCGTTAGGTCTAAGTAATTATCTACGTTAATTCCTTAATTACATCTACTAGGTAAACAATAGTGTAATAAAATAATAGGTACGTGAATAAAATATATAATTAAACGCAAGCAAAGCTTATAAAACCGACTTCAACACTTACATTTTGGTTTTGGCTGGATCGATTTCGATAAAATGTATATAGGACCACTTCTGAAGTATATAATAATGTACCAAACAAAAAAATATATCAAAAACGATTCATAATTGGCGGAGATATCACGTAACACATACAAAAAAAAACATACAGTCGAATTGTGAACCTTCTGTGTTTAAGTCGGTTGAAAAATAAAAACACACAATATATAAAATAAAGTAAAGTACCTTAATAATTCACAGTAAGAAACTTTGACTGTAACTATTGCGGAAATTCCATTAGGTAGGTCAACCTTCCATGTTTTCATTTAATTACATTCACTTTAAATTTGAAACGGTTACATTTTCTCGACAATAAAAGCACGATGCATTGAAATAAATTATGTTTAGTTGGTCGTGTTGACGGTACTGTGAAGCACTTGTTGATCTACTTGGCTCGAGGGACGCAGAACCAAACAGTCGGTTGCTGCGATCGCTCACCTCACGCACTTTCACTTTACCGCTCTACATTGTTTACTTATATTAATATAACTGATCAGAAGTAAAAGGGACTGGATATTTGTATGTGCTAGTACAATGGATTTGGAAAGGAACAACAATTTCCCGTTAGAAATGGTAGACGTCGAGCCGAAATTGGCGGAAGAATTGATGAAGCAATTCACAGGTATGATAGAGTATAATTATTTATTACATTCTAAGTTGTTTGTTTTTTGTTTTCTTATTTAAAATTCTTATGGTTTTGTCTGGAAATATTTTCATTTAATGGTACCGACCGTGATACCGACTTATTGCATTAATTTATTTGAGAAAGGGCCATTGGCGAAGTGAAATCGTCGAGCATTCGCCATTGGGTCAGAATTGTTTGAATAAAATCAAAGTGAAACCACGATACGAAGTAATTATTATAAAATATACAAAATTATTTATAAAATATCAGAAAGCTCTCAAACCCAGATTTTTTCTAACGCTTAGTTCATTTCATAATACGACTTTGTTCTGGATGATATTTTCCATTATGATAAAGATGTGTTCTACTTCTAATATATAATTGATCGGGCGAATAGAGATCTCTAAGTTGACTTGGGTCGTTCAGAACTTTGTCCGTCCGTCCGTCTGTCAGAGGCATCTAGCGTCTAAACCATAAAAGCGAATGACTTCAAATTCTCATAGAATATGTAAAACTACCAAAGGGCCCAAAGCCAGAAATAACATTTAAAAATATATATAAATGAAAACATTAAAGAGGCTCCCTTCCCATACATGTAAGTGGGGTGCAAAATATTTTTTTTTGTCTAACCTTGGGGGATCGTTGAAAAGGGCTTAACAAGTAGAGTAGGAAACCGGCTTTAAAAAATCTTTGTTTGGAAATAACGATTTGGTAGGCCACCAAAGTCACTGTTTTTAGACCTATTTTGTCCCGGGGTCTATCTTAAAACATGGCACACTGAACGCTGAAACTTACATACAATATCCGTTATAGCCTGTACTTGTACAACATTGAAGAAATCAAACAATTATTACATGAAAAAAAGTTATATTAATCTCAAAAGATTTCCTGTTTGAGGCAAAATGTAGGCGCGAGATCTTAGTTCGACGCGAACGACTAGTGTAGTAATAGTTGTTTAAACCAGACATAACTTTATATCTAGACTTTACAGAAAGGATATTTTTTTTTTTTATTATTATATAAAAATAAGTCGGGTTTTCCTTCCTGACGCTATAACTCCAGAACGCACGAACCGATTTCCACGGTTTTGCATTCGTTGGAAAGGTCTCGGGCTCCGTGAGGTTTATAGTGGCGAAACGGAGTTCGCCGGGTTTGCTAGTAAGATATATTACAATTTATTTGAATAATCGTAAAACGATATTACGTACCGTACTTCGAATGACGTTGGTTTCAATGGTTGGAATGATGTCCCAAGATGTTTCTAATATTTTACAAATTACCATATAGTATACTCTATATACCCACCCTCTCTATGAGTGCCTCTTTGGGGCCCATGTGAATAAACGATTTTGATTTTGTCTCTAAGTAGGAAGGTCTCTAATTTCTCTCTAGACTCTTGATCGTAATAAGTTATAGGTGGTACATTTATAGGTAGAGTTGCTTCATTACTTATATCATTTAACATTTATGTAACGTTCCTCAATGTCCATTACCGTGCCTTGGAATAGAACCCGGGCTACTTTTATTCCGTAATGCAAACAAAACTTCGATGCACAGCTATTGTACATATATGCTGGTTGTATACGTATTTACGAACAAATAACGAAATCAGTTACAAGAGTCCAGTTTAGAGGAAGACCTATATAGTAAGAAAAAATTACAATAAAAACGGGATATTTGCCTAACGGTAGTAGGTATGTATAGCTATAATAAAAGTTAATAAGGTTTTTGAAATATTAAGTTAAAATTTAATTAACGAGAACTTGGTAACCGAATAACTCATAAGTTAGATGACTCAGGTACTTAGAGCATGGTCAATGCTCCAATATAATAGTTTACAGCGTATAGTATTATAGGAATTGCCTTAGAACATCTCCTGTTTTCAACCGACTTCAAAAAAGGTTGTTTTCAATGCGACTGTTTTTTTTGTATGTCTTTCTGTTTTTTTTTTTATGCTATAATTCCGCCAATTATTAATCGATTTTGATGATATTTTTTGTTTGGTTGATTATACTATTGTTGATTGATTACTTCAGAGGTGGTCCCATATAAATGTTATCGAAATCGATCAAACCAAAACCAAAATATAAGCGGTAAAGTCGGTTTTTTAAGCTTTGCTTGCGTTTAATTATTTAAAACGTTGTCCATCAAAACGGTGGCTACTTGTAACAAGACATTTTGCAATTGAATAGTTTCATTCAAATAATATTTTAAACTTTATTTTAGGTAGGTTCATACAAATACCTTTTGAACTGCCCGTTTCCTTAGTTGATTGCGCATTCGGCTTCTAAGCAGGTAATCGGGTTGGATCCCTAGCGGGAACACAAGTTGTCTCACCAAGAAAAAAATGTTTCTAGTTCTGGTTGTGATTGTGTGTGTGAATGTTTCAACTTGACGACCCAGTTGGCGCAGTGGACAGCTGTCCGCCCTCTGTGCCGTGGGTCCTGGGTTCGATTCCCGGCAGGAGCACAAATTCCTTCACAAAGGGATATTTGTGCTTCTGGTTCTGGGTGTAATGTGTGTGCGATGTGAATGTTTCCGGCACCCACGATTCAAGTCTTTGAACTTAGTGTGGGGCTGTGAGTGTGAAAGCGTTTTATGTTTACAAAATTGTATGTAACGTTATTTTATAGGTCATTTGTTTATAAGATCTGTTATTTATGAGCAGTAGAGATATCGGTCCTTTGGAGGTAGCAGAACTTTTTCCATGTTGATAAGCTAATGACATAATTATAGTGTGTTGACTCAAAGAATGTTATTTATCGGTCATCGTCTCAATACAGTTATTACTTGGCTTGCTTACTTACATAATTACTACTTATCGTCTAACTCTCGTCCTAACTGCGGGCCAATTGCCTATATTTTCTGTTTCTTTTATAATAAACATGAGTCCTAATCGTCTAAGCACTCTAAAAACGGTGAAACTATTGAATAATAGGCGTTAATTACCCTACTTCGGCGAAGCAAAACGGAGGGTTATAGTTTGATCGTTCGTTTGATACACAGCGTGAGCGACCAAACCAATTAACCAATTGTAACGTATAGAGTATCGTTGAATTGTTATTAATTCTAAAAAAATATATATAAAAATAAATGGATGACCGATTAGTGTGATTTTCAACGGTATAATCGTACTTCGGAGGGCACGTTAAGCTCCCATGACATTTTATATAAGAATATCTTATACAGTGTTATTTGTGAAATACTTACCTCAAAACTCTTATAGGCTCTGATTCCTATTTTAAACCTTAGCTTCAAAATTTTTTTCAGATTTCTATGTTTTTCGTAATAATACAATCTATAATGAATAGTTCTTAAAACTTAGGTATCCCACAAAGAATGACATTGCCTCGTAATATGCACGCCAAGTTGACACTTGTCACCTTATACTTAACAGAGAAGATAAATAATATATTTAAAAAAATATTTGAAATATTATAAATAGCCGTACCACGAAAGTCGTCGTTGGTCTCAATGGTTGGAATGATGTCCGAAGAGTTTTCTGGTATTATACAACTACACTTTAGGTACGTATATCTTATCGTTTCTAAAGTTATAAAATAATGTGAAATTTCCCATATCAAACTATAATTATATAGTCTAAAGACTAAGTTCAAAGACTTGTATCGTGGGTGCCGGAAACATTCTGTAAATTAGCAAGCGTTGATATGAATATCTATACATAATATAGGTACAGATATTTTTATTATTATTATTTTGATAGTTCCAAGCGCCATATACTTACATGGGTATTATTACGAAACTTGTTATTTTCTTTTGTAGAACTGTATAATTTTTGAGAAATAAAGATCTTAAACTATAAACTCTAGGACTTGACAGTTGTAAAATTTTCTAATCATTTCAAACTACATCGTACAATTCACTTTGCACCGCTAATTATTTATAAACATAAGCATATTATGATATTATACTCGAAGATAAGAGCAAATATAAACTAGGGCAAATATACAATATTACGTATGTCGAATGTTATATACGTATGTAGGGTATTGTACTGGATGAAGGTTTTAAGTAAGTATGGGCGTGGATGGCCGAATCGGAAACTACGAGGAGTACCTAAGTAGCAAAAAATGCTCGAGGCATAATCGGTCAAACACTATTTGCATAATTTTATTTTAAAAAGTGAAGCAGTTTTTTTACCTGACTGTAGGTTTATTTTCCTGTAGTAGTTAAGAACCAACAAAAAAAAATTAAAGATGGCGACTCTTCACGATCGAGACAACTAACTTAAAACTAAGTATGCATCTTTACACTTTGTAAAAAGAAAGTTATAGGCTGAGGATTTTTTTTAATTTACAAATAAATACAGTACTTTGTATTATTGCACCAGCAGTCAATGAGTCGCTTATGATTTGCTTGTTTCAATTATTACAATACGGAGTGTGGTTGTCACCAAAATGAGTTTTGATTACTGCCATGTCTTTAGTGACACTCGCAAGATGAAGACAAATCGAAGACAAGAATCATCCAATTCTGCCCACGCGTTTGGTCTTTGGTACGCCACAAATGAACAAACAAACATAATATCTTTTGAGTCCGTCAAACGGCGAGCAAAAAGATACATTGGCTATGATATGCTAGTCGAGTCCCAATTTCAGAGTCTCGGTCACGGACGTAAGGTCGCAAGCCTATCGGTACCGTTTACATTTCGGAGAGTGTGCGCAGGAATTATATGAATTAATTCCCCCATTCCCATTTTACAATATAATAACAAGACAAACTGTGAAACGCCATCCATATATTGTATAATTGACATACCGACAGTTAGCTCGAAGCATTTCGCTTCCACGTTTATCATTCGTACTGCGAAGGAGTGGAACTCATTGCCCTCGTCTTTGTTCCCCGAACGGTATAATCTGGGAGTCTTCTAGGCAAGTATGTTACATCTTGCTTGTTTAAAAAAAAAAAAAAACTTCGGCCGCATCATCACTTTCCATCAGGTGAGCTTGTGGTCAAATGCTTGCTCATCGGACATAAAAACAAACATATACATAGGCTGATAGAATCATTAACCTCCTTTGCGTCGCGCATTCGGTAAAAAGTAGGATATCTTCTGATTACCCCATCATCGATATAATAACTATTACTATTATAGTAGGTAAGGTATACTAAGTACTAGTTAATATACCTAGTTACTAAATTATATATAGTTTGCGCTATACACAAAAAGTAATCAATGTAGTACAACTTAAAACATCATGTAGGTATAAAGGGCTTAAGTACCTACCACAGTCTCTTGAAACCAGTTATGCAACTTGATTTGTTTACCTACCGACCTTAAACATACATATACATAATCAAATTCCTTATTTTCCGTCTCACTCAGACTAGTTAATGATTCATTCAAAATAGAATATCACAGAACATAATCAGAAAGGTAGTATAGTAGAGGTCGAACGCTATCCTATCAGTGTTAAAAAACAGAGCTCCGATCGATTATATTATCTATGTCCATCCAAGCAGTGTCAAAGTTTAGAGCAATCTTACTAGATCACTAAACAAATAAGTACTTACTATCAAGTACTGATTAGTTTCATGCACTAGATACAGTAGTGAGTCTAGCGAGTTCGTTTTCTCAATAGATCTAACTTATAATTGAAATAGTGTTCCATACTGATTAGAGAAAATTTTTTAGAATGGTCGCGGTTGCGTATATCCAACGACTCTTGAAATTCCTATGGAGGTATTAACATCGTGATGAAATCCATGATGTTATGGCAGTCTCCCGTACTCACCTGACTGTCCGAATAAAGCAGTAATTTAACACTCATGTGCAAACCGGTCGCCAAACTCTAAGTGGTGTACCCTCAGCTATCCTTGAGAGCCATTCACTTGTTTATTATCTCCAATCACATCATTACCAGATTTAGGAGGCATAACATCTGATATCTCAGGATGACGAAGTCGAATCTCAGGCTTTGACGAGCAAGGTTTTGAAATAAGTTCAAAACTATGGGTGGCAATGAACTGTACTTAATGGGCAAGCACGACGCATACCATCAGGCGAACGACTTGCTCGTTTCGTTACTCAATTATCATAAAATAAGATGAGATAGTGGCCAAACGTGGGCCTAATAAGGACATAAAAAAATGTTATAAGATATTATTTGATTTGTAACTTGTGCTTGACCGCGCACACATCTGGGGGCTGAGTCACCCACGTCCGTAGGAGGATACCCCTTAAGTCTGACTCCCTACACGTGGTCCCCGGGTGGTGCTAATCAGGTGACATTTGAGAGGTGGTAGAGCATTTTGTGAGTTGCTCGCCTGGCTTGCTACCAAAGTAGCTTACCACCATCAAGTTGAAAGTCTGCCGCCAAGCCAAATACGGTGTTCCGGCAGTTATCCTTGAGAGCCTGCGTATTCCAGGTCTAGTGTGTTTACCAGCTTCGATCACATCGTCACTTACCATCAGGTGAGACAGTGGTCAAACACTAGCCTGTCACAAATAAAAAAAAAAAAAAAAAAACATCTGTTCCTACCAAGTACAACAGAAGGCTCCTATATAATATGACCTAATAGCCCATTTCAGATATCGAGTTTGGAACTTTAAACCCCGACGCAAACAGAGAGGTATTATACGTTTAACGTGTGTATCTGTCTGTGGTATCGCACCTCCCACACGGCTGAACTGATTTTAATTCAGTTTTAGTAGATTCATTAGAGTGTAATCGATTATGTTTGGTGCGAATCGGTGCAGCCGTTGTCAATCTTGACCTCCGGAGTATTTTCATTATTTTTTTTGCCTCTGTTAGACCAGCGTTCGACCACTGTACCACCTGACCCCTTATTACCTTCTCTGTTGCGAATGGTTTCAATTACAAATTGACAAAACTCCTAAGAAATAAGGTTCATTTTTGCTTAATTCGAATAGAAACTGCTCGCAGCAGAGATACGTAATAAGGGGTCTGATGATAAGTGATTTTACCACTTGTATAGATATATTTCACTTAATATATAATTTACAACTCTCTAAGATGTAAAACTGACCAAGTTTTCTACCTGATTATTTGTATAAATCGCGGAAACTTGCCAAGGTCTTTACCCAGGAAACCGTTTCTCTTGAGCCGATACCTGTACCTTCGTTTTTAATAGCCAGAATGTAATTGTTGCGCCAAGGTTTCAGAGTAATTGCCTATCAATACAGTCAGATGCTGTTCGTTTATTGCATCTAGTACAATAGTTAACTAACGAGAATAAAGCAATTATAAATAGGTACCTACCTACTGTTGGTATTAGGAAGTTGAACCGTATCAACATTAAATTATAATAGGTTATAAATAGAACAATAAAATACCCTTCCCCTTCCGAAAGGATACTCGTTCTTGAGGGTGTTATGTCAATGTGTATAAGTATATATCTATTGTTTTATTCGATTGTTTACGTTAATACATCGCTGGTATAAAAAATCTTTCATCAAAACATTTAACATTACATTTCATATCAATATAATAATACCGATTAAAAAATTTATGCAATTATGTTTTTTGGGCAATACTAAAATGCATTTTGACGTTCACGACTTTCTGTATATACAAAGTACTCTGTGTTCACGACTAATCATTGCTGCCATAAAGAAACACCAATCTTTGACATCAAAATGTGTAAATTGACGTCACAGATCAGTCTAACCAATAGCGTTCGTTTTGCTGTTTTGAATTCTCCAATCATATTTATTACTTTTCTAATGTTCTGTTACAAAAACACGCGTTTTAGATGAAAATTCTGGTGTCCCCATCTTAGCCAGATAATTTATAGTTTTGTAGATCTACTCTTATAGTAATATTGACACCTGAGAAAGAAACTGAATCCCACAATAATGATTTCCTAGTGCGGGAGACATTAATGGTCAACTTTTATTATAAATAAACAGTAACAAGTACTGTAGTCCTGTTAAATGTATACATTTAATATTTTGTGATTTATCCGTTTAATTACGCTTAAGTATTATAATTATTATAAAGGAGATCGAAATACTTGTTGTTTCCAAGAAATATTATGACCTGCCTACGATGTGTTTTTTCTCACGTTTTTTGTATGTCTTCATTATATTCACGGCATTATTTTTAATTACAAATTACCCTATTGTTATTTTATTTAGGTTTGGGTATATTATACCTAATCTACTTTCACCTTTACGTTACCGTTATTTTTATTTCATTTACGTTAGTATAATATTAAAATGTTACCTACCATTAAAACCCTACTTTAAAGTTAACAACTTGTAACAATAAAATAATATTGTAAACTTATATTCAAATTGTTTTCTCTTGTAAGTAATGTAAGTATTCTTGTGCATGGCATACTAGTCTTTCTATTTTCAACCGACTTCAAAAAGGGAGGTTCTCAATTTGACTGTATGTTTTTTACACTTCAGAGATGGTCCCGTAATTTTTTTTTATCGAAATTGGTCCAGCCAAAACCAAAATATAATTGGTGAAGTAGGTTTTTTAAGCTTTGCTTGCGTTTAATTACCTCGTCTGAAATGCCTCTATAAATTATTAAGTAGTATCATATATTTTAATCACATACATCACACAACCAAAATCAGAAAAACAAACTTCCCTTGGCGAGAAAACATGTGTACTCACCGGGAATCGCACCTGATACCCGCTGAAAAGGCAGACCAAAATCTCAAGGTCACGAATAAAAAAAAATACGCCAGCGGCCAATTCCGCAGAATGAAACAAACCATTTCCGACATCATTTTCAGGCGAGCACACTGGATTCGTCCTCGTGGGTCCCAAGAAGTATTTCCTCCCTCACAAGTACAGAGAACAGGCCAGCCACATCTACAACATGCCGTTGAGGTCTGATGACATATTCATCGCCAGTTATCCTCGATCAGGTTGGTTAATTATATCTTCTTTTTATACCTTGTAACTATTAGATATGTCAAAAGTCTTACTATTAGACATGCCTTCGAAAGTATTTGGTACCTTTATTAGATAATTCAATTTAACGTTAATCTTTTATATATTATACGAGGCAACGGGTACTTTGCTGATAATATAACTATAAGTACCTTCTCATCATCAAAAAATATTAACATAAAACTTAATAACATAAACGCTTTCACACTCACAGCCCCACACTAAGTTAGATGGCTTGTGTCGTGGGTGCCGGAAACATTTAAAATGCAATCACAACCAGAACCAGCCACACAAACTTTCCTTGGGGAGAAAACTGGTGTTTCCGCCGGGAATCGAACCCGATACACCACTGCTTAGAAGCCGAGCTCTCCAAGCTAAACCACCGACAGTTAAATATTATTCTTATTATAAACAAACATAGTAATGGGGAGTTAATTTTACCACAATTAGGCGATTTTATTGTACCTGATGTTCTTTTAACTATTTTAATTAACTTTTAATATTTTGACTTACAATTTATAACTACTTATCTTAAATTACTAGCAGATATTTTGGATAGCCTTGTGTCGTTTAGATTTAGGAAGATTATTAAACTCTTTCACACTCACAGCAACACAATAAGTTCGACGATTTGATTAATGTAATTTTGTAGGAACCACATGGACGCAGGAATTGGTATGGATGGTGGCGAAAGACTTAGATTATGCAACATCGGAAGCAGTGCCTCTCACCGAACGATATCCATTCTTAGAGTAAGTTAAACTATTAACAACCAATATAACTAATTATTAGCACTAAATACATAATAATACTTCGCGCCATGAACGCGACTTCTGCGACTGAAACTTCACGAACATTGAATTCTGAATGAATTACTATTTTGATACGTCATAATTTATTTTTTCCCGACTTCGCAGAAGGGTAAAATTTTTTCATTATACTAATAGTTCTCGAGATAGACAGTCATTATAAACACAACATAGACATTCGCAGTTCACGACCCTCATGTAAAGGTAAAGTATATACTTACTTTTCTGCTACTCACTATAGTGAGTGACTAAATCTCAAGTGAACAGGTATCTTCTAGGCATGCGTGCCCCGTCTTTGACCACATCGTCACTTTTCCATCAGGTGAGATAGTGGACAAATGTTTGCCTATTTTTTTTTTAAGTACTAAAATCAGTCGCTTATTTCACCAAAAAATATGTTCTGGCTACATTTAATAGTTATCCTCGAGATCCAATCGTTTTAGGCCACAGCGTGTTTACTTTCCTCGACAACATCATAATTTACCATCAGGTGAGATAATGGATAAACGCTATCAGACAAAAAGATATAAAATTACAAAAGTGTCTATAGATTATCAAAATTAACTCATGAATAGTTAATTTTCACTTTATTCTTTTTTTCTATGTATTGACAGTTTGTAACTCACTAAAGTAATCCATGTATAAAATAAATTTGAACCAATTAAGTACTACAACACTAAACACGAGCTCTCATTTCCAGGTTTTCTGTATTCGTCCACCCTATAATGAAAGAGAGGTTTCGATCAGAGAACTGTCATTCAGAACACAAGTTGAAGCTCTTGGAGTTTGTGAGTCAGCCGGCCACTGAGCAGCTGGCAGAGGAAACCTCTCAGCGCTTCATCAAGACACATCTCCCCATGTCATTGCTTCCCCCAGAATTACTCGATACTTCCAAAATGGTGTACGTGGCTAGAGATCCGCGAGATGTCGCCGTCTCCTTCTATCACTTGAACAGGCTGATTAGGACGCAGGGATACAATGGCGATTTCAAGACGTATTGGAACTACTTTAGAAGGAATTTGCGTAAGTTACAGCTCATAATATTAATGCTACCTGTTTAAGTATTCGTACTTATCTTATTCAGCTTTTTTGTGAGTTTTTGGTCACTTTCTATAGATGGATTCAGAATGTAATGTATAAATATCTTTTTTTGTATTTTAAACCAATCGAAACTGTTTATTAATATCTCCCTGTACAATATTGACTATCTATACTGCATTCAATATTATTATTATCCTACTAATATTATAAAAACGAAAGTTTGTGTGTGTGTATATTTGTTCCCTCTTTACGCTTTAACGACTGAACGGGTTTGGATGAAATTTGGAATATACATAACTAATGCTTAGGATTAACACATTTTAACTTGATAATAGCCGGCGAAGCCGCGGGGCACGGCTAGTATGTCATAAAATATAATCTAGGTCTAATCTAATAATCTCGTCTATAATAATTTAAGAAAATTTTTGGGTTTCTACAATTCGTACTACTTAGTTAAAACTGGCTTACAGGGCTTTCAGGGTGCATAGCCAAAACATACTGTATTATCGCAGTATCAAGTAGGGGATGGCTGTAATACTACACCCCTTTAAAATATGATTATGTCTGTTATGCAAAGCACAATATGAACGCGTTTAGTTCAAATAGATGACATGCGTCGACGCGGGCGCGGTTTCCTCCCGTGCAAAGGCGCCCGCTATCCGTTTGAGCCAGTGCGTCCAGTGCACAGAGTATTATAAAGTAAAAGTTAATATTAAGTTCTGGGATGTAAATACAGTCAAATAAATTGCTAACTTTTGCAACAAATATATTAATGAGGCTTCTGCCCTCTTTAACCTCCAAGGCACAATGGTATAAATCATTAAAATGTAACATTTGCAGACCACTGGACGCCATACTTCGAGCACGTAAAAGAGGCGTGGGAGATGAGAGACAATCCAAACATGCTGTTTTTGTTTTACGAAGAGTTGTCAAAGGTGAGAGTTAAATTGAATCTGACATATGCCACATTATTAATTAAAACATATTGGCCTCGATTCTGATGTACACTCACTAAATTAGATTTAAACTATCCCTGTCTCTTACAAAATAGAAACACAAGACAGAGATAGCATACATTTTAGTGCTTTCAAGCTAGTTTATCAATTAAAATATGAACAGCAGAAGCAGAAACGCGCGTGGTTTTAATCAACACCAATAAAATACTCGACTAAGCTTGCATAGACATCTAAGTTCTGACTAACTTGACAGCACTAAAATGTAGACTATCTCTGTCTTGTATTTCTATTTTGTAAAAGACAGGAATAGTTTAAATTTAATTTAGTGTGTGACATCAGAATCGAGGCCACTATCTTTGATTATAACGTACCTTTGCTACTTTACAGTGCTTTACAGACTCAATATGGGACATAACGTGCTTAAAATTGTAAATGTTAAGTATACCTACTGCCACTACACTACATAAACTAGAACTTTCCTTCTTTTCATTCAAGTTACAAACAGAGGCAAGTAAAAGAATTATGGTCCGAGCATAGTCAAGTTATACCCTAATAACGTGGTAGAACTTCTATTGGACTTTTGGAGCTAAAGCAAAAATCAAGTTTTTCAATCATGTATGATTTGCCTGAACTCATGCACATTCACTACGTATTAACGGTTAATAATCCACCAATAATACACATAATAACACTCGAAGAATCAAAAGTTTTGGAAAATAATACAAAATCAACAAAGCCATTTATTCACTTCAAACCGCACCGCAAAACCGGTGATATCGTTTGCATGATCTGCAGGCCTACCATGAACTTTTAAGCCTGCCAAGTTCCGGACAGTTCATTTATTGGATCGATATTTGTCCTGCTAGAATTTGTACTTACCACGAACATACAATTGCTGAACTGTTTTGACCTGCTTCGGGCATCGCAGAGTAATTTTGTCTAATCTAATACAAATTTTAGCAGGACAAATATCGATCCAATAAATGAACTGCCCAAAACTTGGCAGGCTTAAAAAGTTCATGGTAGGCCTGCTACATGACAACAAAACCAAGTTAAGGTCATGTAACTAAGCGTGGAGCTGTAAGTGTGAATGTGTTATAACTTATCGTGAAAATATTAAATATCTCACATTTTAGGACCTGCCCGCGGCAGTGAAACGAGTAGCAGCATTCTTCAACAAAGAGTTCACCGAGGAGCAGTTGGCTAAACTCTGCGACCATCTCAGCATCGACAACTTCAAGAACAACAAGTCGGTCAACTATGACGTCATGAAGGAGCTCGGCATACTCATACCTGGCGAACAGGCTTTCATAAGGAAAGGTAAATATTAAAAACTAATTCTTCGCCTCCAATAGAGAATACGCATTTTAATATGTAGGTCAAGTTTAGTTGTGTTGGGTCCTATAAATAGTTATTTGTATAATCACACCAATAACAATATTTTTTTATTGAAATGCTTTTTAATAGTAATTTTAATTAATAAAAATTAAAAATGACCGAATTGGTAATTTTAAAATAGCAAAACGCAAGGCTATTTGCTAGACTGATATATTTTTTTTATTTAACTGATTGTTGCAAATAATCGTTTTGATGTTAAATATGATGTTTTGTATTTTTCAGGCAAGGCTGGTGGTTGGCGCGATTATTTCGACGCTGATATGACGCGAGAAGCTGAGAACTGGATGGCGGAAAACCTAAAGGATACCGATTTCCGGTTCCCTCATCTAGAAGCCTAATAGTTAAGCTGTAGTATACAAAGAAATAGAAATATATTTTATTGCTTTGAATTGTGTAAATATAGGTCTTATATTTAAAAAAAAATATCATAAGACTATTTCGAACATGCAATAGTTTTCAAACAATATACACAGTAAATTTTCTGTAAGAAAATAAATCAATTAAGAAAATTGTTACGTACACTTTTGTACAAATTACTATTTTCGTTTATTAATGTTATGAAAAGGTAGATTTTTTGATTTGTTACACATTAACGTTTTTAACTCTACAGGAAAATTATTGCAGATCGCACTTGTAAAGCTTTTATGAAATTTCGTACTATAGGTACTTACTTTATGTTAAACATAATATGATAATACATTCGATTTCCAGTTCAGTTATCTAGAAGCTCGTAGTTTATTATTGTTTGATATAAAATATAACTACATATTTCCATCTTGAAGCCCTATCGAAATTTTACCGATATCCGGTTCATCGATCGGGAAACCCAATAATTTTATAATCTGTAGAATATTTATATGTAAAAAAATGTTTTAGATGTACATTCGAAGCTCAAACAAACTTGAATGAAGATTCATATCAGAGGATTTTTGTTATAGTATAAAGAAAAGATCGGAAGAGGGTGATAATCATTTATTAGATTAATATGCTCTATTTTAAGTATTTCTTTGTAACACCATATTTCAAGTTTACATCAAATATAATGAGAACTTTAATACGTAAGATCTAGCAATTAAGTAAACAATATACTTCTAAACGCATTTCAATTATCACTTCACCTAGCTCATAATTTCAATTCCACATAAATAAAACAATGTCTCAGTCCTTCCTCATTTTTATTTAAATAATAATACGGTTATACAAAGAAAATAAATTAAAAGCCAGATTTAATCAATCATTCGTTGGTAATATAAAATTCTAAAACAGACTTATAATAATGGATAATAACCGTTCGGGACGGGGCGCGGCCGCGGGACGGACGACGGTTCGGGACCGGCCGCGACACCTAGCGAGCTGTCACTTCAAAATACGTCTCGCGCCGGACCCGCCGCGGCCGCGACCCGCCCGACTAACGAACCGGCAACATACACGTCTATAAAAAGCGACTCTATAATATAAAACTGGGAGAAGCCTCCCGCACCTAACGACTCGCCGCTCGAGCGGCGTTTAAACTATCGTACACTTATAGAAAATCACAAAATTCAAGCGGAAATAATAGGAATCGGAATCCGTGCCTACGCGATGACGTCGGGCAGCAGCGCGCCGTCGGGCGGCGGCGAGGGCGGCGCCTTGGCCGCGCAGCCGTTGGTGAGCCCGCCCGCCTCCGCCGCCTTGCCGCCCGCCTTGGCCGGGCTCTTCGCGCCTATGGCTGCCTGCAATGTCAAACACATATTACACCCAGATCCATCGAGCATACGAAAGGTTAAGTACATAACATTATCAGCGGAAATAGGCAGAGATCTCTCCCTGCCGATCGTGGTAGATGCCATGCTCGGCAGCGAGAGACCGTGGCAGGCGGTGGTCTCCTGCTTCGAAGCGGCATCTGCAAGATAGTGCCATACCTTGCCTCCCTCCCGGCGAGGGACTGTGTTCCAGCCCTTTACACCCCTATCCTTCGCCCCTGTGAAGTGCACATTTCATCCCCTCCACCGCCCCAAAAAAAAGGTTCCCGGCGAATGGCTATGCCCCGGGCTTCGACAGTTCCTATTTTAACCCTCAACATGCTTAATGGGTCAGTTAGAATCCGATCTACTTCAAAAAACTAAAGCCTGACTGACATACAGAGAAGTCGATTAATCTATACCGTAGGATCTACAAGCATAAAATTAGGCATGTTTGGCCGCATCGTCACTTTCCTGAGATAGGGGTCAAAAGCTTGCCTATTCAGCACAACGATATATGAGAGCAGCAAGAAACGATTTTAGAAATCTTTTACGAATACATCTAAATCTTAAGAGAGATAATGTTGTGTATGCTATTCCGTCATATTATAGATAATGTTGTGTATGCTATTCCGTCATTATTAGCCCAGGGGTCGACGTCCTATTGGGCACTTTGATGGGTCTTGATAAAAAATGGAGCGCGTTACAATTTGCAAACATGTCGGAAAACCCCCCGTTGGCTTAGTGAGCGTTCGCCTTCTAAGCAAGGGTATCGGGTTCGATTCTCGGCGGGAACACAAGATTACTCCCCAAGGAACATTAAAGGAAAATGTGTGTTTCTGGTTGTGGTTCGTTTATGTTTATGTACCTTAGTAGCGGCAGTCCTAGGCGGCGCGGCCTTGGCTGTGATGCGTTTGTTGACGAGGTCCTTGCTCTGCTTGTCGAGGGGGGCTCGGGTGGAGGCCGGCCGCGGTGCCGCCGCTCTGTAACGCAACATGCCAGCATTCTATTAAAAAATATAATATATATATATATATATATATATACATATTTCTCATGTTGAATACAATAAGCAATATAGTAATATATAATAAATAAAGTAGCACTGTAAAAGACCTCGTATATTTTTCGAAATGGCTTAAATATCTTATAGGTTTCCAACTCTCATAATCTCCATTATATACAAAGATAATATAACCAGTTGATGAGGCATGAGGCCATTTTTGTATCAAAACACAACTCATCACGTCGGGGTCGGGGGACAGCGTAATAATTACGCTTGTGATTGGCCAACGCGGCCGCCGCGGCCGACGCGAGCCGAAGCGCGAGTTCTAGCTATACGTAGAGATATAGATTAGTGATGTGGTACATACTACTTACAATACGACCGATAGCAAATAATACAATGTATCGATCACATCGGCTACAAATATTTGTCTGTTGTAAATATAAAGTAATAATTTACGAATAGCTTACGAATCACGTGTGCAAAGACCTCTTAAGAGCCGCGCAGTAATAATACTATGTGCTGATTCTCGTCAATAGCATACCTATCCTATTTTATATCACAGTGTCAAATTTACCTATCAGGGGTAACGTTATAGCAATCACGCGAAGAAAACCCGTGATTCGGCGGTATTTATTGTTTAAAAAAATCACATGTTTTCTATACTTACCTTTATAATATTATGTAAGTAATGTTAATTTGTAAAAAAAAACTTACGACCATGTTCGTACTGAACCCTCGGTGCCCGAGTCAGACTCGTACCTACCCAGTATATTACAATATTTTTCCATTCCAAGATTGAATACTTCATTACTATATGTTAGAATGGGGCATAATTGGGGGGTGGCCTTGGTGAGCAAGGTCATCCCTCCATGGGCGCAGTGGCCCGGTTTGCATCCGGGCCTACCGCCGGGGCAAGATAGTGACTGCTAGCGCGACCCTATCTTGCCCCACCTCGGCGAGGGACTGCTCACGGGGGGGGTTTTTAGTGGGTTCGAGCCCCATACACCCCCTTCCTTCACCCTGGGAGGGAAAGGAAGTGGTATGCATTTTCCCCCCCACAAAAAAAAAGGGCATAATAAACATAAAATTATTATTTCGACTTTATTTCATAGTATTACTACATACTGCGAAGCTATGTCTACTACGGACTTATCTTCGCGGTAACAATATTTATAATATACACTAACTGTCGTGTACGACAAGTTTGTGTGCGTCAGAATGGCTGGTTGTCTGTGGCGTTGGTCTATGTTTTTCTATGAGAGTTGATTCAAAAATTGCTATACAATTGCTTATATTTGCTACATAGGATATATATTTACAAACAATTTTTTTTTTTGACCAGCCATCCTGACGTTTGGTTGGCTGGTCACCTCCTAGTTTAAAGTCAAGCATGCAGAGTTTCCCGAAATATATTGCGTCAATAATTGCTACATATTTACTTCATTTATCTAATTTTGTTGTAACTTCAAACATATGTTAAATAAAGGATGTAGCAATTTTTTAAATTATCCCAAGGAAAAGCGCCTGATAAATAATAAAAACAAAATGTAGGTCGTTCATAAGATTCAGTTTAATAATATTACAATTTACTTAAAAAATATTCAATTATTAATTTATCTTATTTTACATAATTTTTTCGCATATTACACTGTGTTTATTACAATGTGGAATTAGCTTCTTTTTACTCTTCGTAATTTTTTTCGATTCTCCATCATAACATTTCCATTGTGAATTTCTTCTGCAATGAGCTTTATAGTGATCAATTAGTGTTTCATATACTGGGGGCACGAATTCTATTATTGACAGTAAATGAAACTCAGATCCTTCTAACAAAAGAGATGTTGGTAGATCATCTATTGAAACAAATTGATTGGAATGAAATTCAAATGCAATAAGATCTCGCAAAGATACACTAAATGATTTGACACCTTTACATTTACTTCGCCGGCATTCTATAAGTTCTTGAGCATTAATAAAAGTATTTGCGGATTCTTGTAAATCATTAATTACTTTAGGTACACGGTTACCAGAGCCTAAGCGATTACACCGACACCTGCATAACTAAATATTTGCCTTTATTATTTTATCAGGCACTTTTCCTTGGGATAATTTAAATAATTGCTACATCCTATATTTAACATATGTTTAAAGTTACAACTAAATTAGATAAATGAAGTAAATATGTAGCAATTATTGACGCAATACATTTCGGAAAACTCTGCATGCTTGACTTTAAACTAGGAGGTGACCAGCCAACCAAACGTCAGGATGGCTGGTCAAAAAAAATATTTTATTTGTAAATATATATCCTATGTAGCAATTATTTATTATATGTAGCAAATATAAGCAATTGTATAGCAATTTTTGAATCAACTCTCATAGACCAACATAGACCAACGCCACAGACAACCAGCCATTCTGACGCACACACAAGTTTTCGATTATGCATGGACAGCTCTATGAAGGAAAAAACGGGAAGGCGCTATGTAAAACTAAATCAAGCAGAGCGAGACGGCGAGAAAGAAATATTCACGTTATGGTTTTGGTTTCTGTTTTAGTTTTTGACTTATTACTACAAAGGTAAGCTAACCTGTGAAATGAAATACCATCCTTTCTAAAGCTAGATACATTTTAGGTCTTCCTGCAAAAAATTACTGCTCAACTCGGCATGTTTCTAATGATATTTACAGATTTGTTGACTCATTCCATGGCAAATCACAAACTCGGACTGGCAGTTAGCTCCGCGCTCGCGCGATGAATATCTTTAAAGTGGTATATCTTAGGCAACAGAAGGGGTATGGTACAAGTAGTCAATTTAGTCTTTGATCGTATAGATTTTTTTTCAAAAACTTAATCGACAAAAACATCCCTATAATTATTGAACGTGCTCAGAAAATTTCACGAGAAACGGTTAAGGAATGCGACCTGTAGTTGAGAACATCCGGACATACGAAACCAATTTTGTCCAAGCTGAAACGGAGACGCTTCACGTTCGCTCGGTAAATTATTTATTTCTCATGTCAAATACAATACTATGAAAGACCTCGCGTAGTTTTCGAAATGGCTGACACATGATTGATGACCCCATATCTCTGCTTTTTTTCTTGATATTAATAATTTACATTTTGTTTAATTAGAGGTTATAACGGATATTTTTTGATAAGTTTCGGCTTTAAATGTGTAGCTAGGCATTTTTGAGATAGTCGTAGAGTTCTTTTCAACGATACACGGGCAGGAATAAATATTTTACTCCCCACTTACTTTAATATTTTAATATAAAAAAATTTAATTGCCATTTTCGGCTTCGGGCTCTGAAGTTAGTCTCTCGAATAGTTTAGAAACTAAATGCCTCCGACAGATGGCCGCACGGTAGGAAGTTCGGTCACGTGCCGACTCTTTCAATAAATTTGACGAACATGTAGATGTGCTCGTTAACGTACCGGAATACATCGGAACCTGTTTCATCACAGCTATATGGGACGGGAGATGCCACGTATCGGAAGGGGCACCCTGGAACCACTAGTTTTTGCCGATGTTAAAATTCGAGAGCCCACAAAACGTCCAGCTGGAACGAATTATGAAAGAACACCGGATATACACCTGTACTCCTGCTAAATGTAAATAAGTAACTCACTTGTGTGCGGCGGGCGCGGCGGCGCGCGGCGCGGCGCGTTCATGAGCGGCTTCTTTTCGGGAAGTTTTCTCTCCGGAGCTTTCGGCTTGCTCGCCGCGGAGAGCGCGGGCCGAGCGGGCGCGGGCCGCGGCGCCGCGCGCATCGTCGTGCTCGCCGCGGGGGGGCGGGGGGCCGCCGCCGCGGGGGCGGGGGCGGGCCGCGCCGCCGCTGCCGCTCGCGATATGGGCGCGCGGGGCGCGGCCGCGCGAGGAGCGGCCGTCGTCCGCGTGGGCGGCGCCGCGGACGCCTTGGCGGCGGCGGGTTTCGTCGCCGCGGCGGTCGGGGCGGGCCGCGCGGGCGCCGCCGGCTTCGTCGAGGGAGCTCGCGTGATCGGGGCGGGCTTCGCGGCCGCGGCGGCGGGCTTCGCGGCGGCGGTCGTCGCGGGCTTTGAGGCGCTCGTGGCCCGCGCGGGCGCGGCGCGCGGCGCGGACGCCGGCGTGCGCGGCGCGGTCGCGGCGGGCGTGCGCGGTGCGGGCGCGGCGGGCGCCGACTTCTTGGCGGACGCGGGCGTGCGGGGCGTCGCCGCGCCCGGCCGGGGGGTCGTCTTTGTGGCGCGCGCGTCGGCCTTCGCCGGGGTCGTCGTCGGCTTCCGGGCGGACGCCGGGGTCTTCGGTTTGGAGGCGGCGGCGGCGAGCGCGACGGCGGCGGCGGCGCCGGCGGCCGCGGCCCCGGCGGCGGCGAGCGGCGCGGCGTCGGTCGCGGGCGCGGGCGGCGGGGTGGCGACGCGTTGCTCGCCGTCCTCGGGCCGGATCTCGCAGGTGACGGGCACGCAGATCTCCTGCGCGCGGGACTCGGCGACGCCGACGTCGACGTCGGTGACGAGGTCGGCGCGCGGCTCGGGCACGAGGTCGGGCGCGGGCGCGGCGGCCGCCAGCGGCGCCTCCTCGGCGACCTCCTCGGCGGGCGAGACGGCCGGCTCGCCCGTCTCGACGGCGACCGCGACTTCGGTCGACGCCGGCCTTTCGATTTCGATTTCGGCCGGTCGCTCCGGTTCGGAATCGGGTCGCGCCTCGAGCGCGAGCTCCCGCGTCGATTCGGGTTCAGGTTGCGCCTCGAGCGCGGGTTCGCGCGTCGGTTCGGGTTCGGGTTGCGCCTCGGGCGCGGACTCCCGCGCCGTTTCGGCTTCGATCGGCGATTCTAGCGGGGTGAAGGCGCGCGGGGCGGGCGACGCGGGGGGAGCGGGGGAGTCGCCGGGGAGCGGCACGTCGGCCGGGAGGGGGGACGGCGCCGCCTCGTCGCGGGCGGGCGCCCTGAAGCACGACACCTCCGAGACCGCTTCGATCGGAGCCTCGAATGGAATGTCTGCCTCCAGCGGGATGCGGCGCTCGGACGGCGACCGGCTCGGGAGCGGGGAGGCGGCGAGCTCGGCTGGGGCCGGGGAGGCGGCGGGCTGCAGTTCAGCGGGCGCCGGGGACGCGGCCGGCGCGGACTCGGCCGGCTCCTCGAGGCGCGGCAGCGGGGACTCGCTCGGGAGCGGCGAATCTCGCTGGAGAGACGCGTCGTCCGGAAGCGGCGAGTCGCGCTGGACTTCCGCCGGGAGAGGAGATTCGGTCGGCAGGGGCGACCGGGGCGGCGGAGACTCAATCGGGGCGCTAGGCGCGGGCGACTCGCTGGGCAGCACGATTTCTGGCGCCGGCGATGCGCTCGCGGCGGGGGTGATAGATCGCGCCGGCGGTTCTTGCGGTGCGGGCGATTCGATAGGTCCGGGCGACTCGACGGGTGCGGACGATTCGACGGGTACGAGTGTTTCGACCGGTACGGGGGATTCGACGGGTGCGGCCGCGTCGCTCGGTAGCGGGGAGGGCGAGAGCGCGACGGCGGGCACCGGGGAGGGCGCCGGCGACGGCGAGGCTGCGACCGCGAGCTCGGCCGCTGTAATCGGCGCCTCGAGATCCCCCCGCAGATCGTCGGCGAAGTTGAACGAGTGGTCTTGGTCGCGGGGCACGTCGCCGGCGACGTCGGCGGGCGCGGCGGGCGGCTCGTCGTGGTCGGAGCGGTCTCGCTGCAGCTCGTCCAGCGGCTCGTCGTCGTTCTTGCTGTCCATGTCGACGTCGTGCGAGGTCTCGTCGAGCGCGTCCCGCTCGCCGTCCGAGGGGTCGCGCTCGTCGGCGAACCCGAGCTCGGAGCTCTTGCCGTCGGGTATCTCCGGGATCTGCTCGAACATGAGCTTGTGGGACTCGGGCGTGTCGGTGTGGAGCGCCGGCTGGGGCCCGGGCTCCGCGTGGTTGTTGTACGCGACGCAGTTGTCGGGGAAGGCGAGGCGCGCGAGGTCGCGCTCGTCGAACCTCAGGATGTCGTTGTCGGGCTCGGGACCTCCCGGCGCCACGTTCTCCTTTAAACACAATTATTGACTTATTGAAAATGGCGAAAAGGGATTTGAATGTGGGACCAGTATAACAAGTATCTAAACTAAAAAAATATATTTAACACTTTAGCCGTTGCTACGTACCAGAATGGCATTTTAAGAAAAACATTGATCATTAAAAAATTATAATAACAAACATTTTATATAGAAATGAGTATCGGGTAAAATTTTCGATGCACACACAAATGTGATTTTTATATGATTTTTCCAGCACCCATAGAAGTCTTTGAATTTTTAGTATAAGGCTGTGAGTGTGAAACTGTTAGTTTTAGTATAGTTTTGTCTAGTAATGGATCTAACCTTATCTGCGAGTCCATTAGTCGGTTCGTCGTCATCGCTATCGGGAAGCGGTTGCACCGCGTTAAGGTCGACGCGGTCGTGTTCGCTGTCTCGCTCGCACGTATCGTCGTCTTTCTCTTGGTAGAAGCTCATGCTCATCGGATCTCGCTCCTTGTTTTTCAGCCTTTCGAATAGGTCGTCGTCTCCGTCGACGGCGAATGGGTTTGTTTCGCTGTGTGTTTGGAATACCTGTAATGGTTCACACAAGTTTTTACTAACAATTATTGACGTGCTCCATCGTCGACCGCATGTTTACTTTCCCATAAGGTGAGATAGTGGTCAAACGTTAGGCTATCATGAAAAATTAATAACAATTGAAATTTCTTTTTCTGGTTTGTATGAGTGATGTAAACGTTTCTGGCACCCGCGAGACAAGTCTTCGAACTTAGTGTAGAACTGTGAGTGTAAAAGTTTGTTTGTTCCCGGTTTGGATATTTTGTATGGAGAATTTTTGGATGGCATATCGACGCGAACAGTTTTACGAGAAATTGCGAGATATAAGAGCCAAAAATCCTGGTTTCTCTTAAAAGCATGTATAAAGTCTTATAACAATAAGAAAACGGTGCAAAATAATAAATAACTAGATATGGTTACGGCGCATAAAAGATAGGATTAACGACATTATGCGTATAAAGGCTATGTCTTTGGCTACATCATTGCTTTCCATCAGGTGAGATTGTCGTCAAATGCTAAAAAGTAAAAAAAAAAGCCGGAACAGAAATGTCATTCATAATCACCTGAATGTTACAGAAGTCTGTTGTGTCCTTCTGTATCCTCTCAAAGTCTTGTATGAATCCACTTTCCTTGACTTTATCAGGTTCAATGCCCACATTGAATCCGAAGCCCAAACTGTCCATTGTGCACTTGTCATTGCCATTTAGGTGTTCCTTCACTGCATCGTTTATTGATACATTCTGTAATAACGCAAATGTAAGTTTATTAAAGCAAAATTATGTGATTCTAGCTATAAACATCAAAATTTAAAATAGTTTACATGGGCCCCAAAGAGGCACTCTATTGCCAGATTCTCAAAATTACAGCCATGTCGAGAAGAACCTGACAAGAAACTCGGCGGCCCATTTTTTCTTTATTTTTTTTTATAACACTTAAACACTAATACATGGATTATATAAACTGTAGGTAGGTATATCTATATTATGTAGTCGTCAGAAAGTGCTAGTGCAGTTTGCCTCCATTGTATCCTTGTCATTAATCACTGCCACAGATCTGTTATGCCTACTGTACCAAAATATATCTAGCCGTCTCCAAAGAGTACTAATAGTTTCCGCAGGAGTTTTGCCGCGAAAGTGAAATAATGGCGTTGATGATTTTGCATAATTTTCCAAAACCTATGATGCTTCGAGTGTTCATGTGTAATAATGGTGGAATATTAACCGTTAATACTTGGTAAACGTGCATAAGTGTAGGCAAATTATACAAAGTTGAAAAACGTGATTTTCGCCTTCCCCCAAAACTCCAATAGAAGTTCTAGTAATGTTTCTACCACTTTACTAGGGCATGATTTGACTATGACCGGACTTTGACTCTTTTACTTCACTTTGACAACTTTTATTATGAAATACACTTGAAATATATTATAACTTGACACTGGCTATAATTCAACTCAATGTATAATCATAACTATTATCTAAATGAGTGCACATGCACTGATAGTATGTAATGTGTCGAATTAATAGCCTTCTTTTAAAGCCATTCAAAAAATCTCGCGCTAAAGTAGTAGGCTTATAATCTGTCTCAAGAGTAATATTATACATAACTATTTCTATTTTACTTAAACTAATCTGTACCACAAGGAAGTATTTATGAAGTAACTATAGAGTAATCTGTGAAGTGGCTAGGTATAATAGTAATAACACATCATTATAGGAAATAACTAATTTGACAACAGGCAAATAATCAGCCATTAGATGAATAGCTAATTAAAATGTATACAAGTATCAGCAACCACAACAAATGCTATAGACAAAAATATTTTTTCTGTAGATTGAAGGTTTAAAATGGCATAAAAATGTATATACTAAGTTACATCTACGCTTCTACATTTATCATCCGTACTGCGAGGCAATGGAACTCATTGTCCGAGGGAAATGAGATTCAAGAGCAGTATCATCTCTGTCTTCAAAGGGTCTTTGTTCCCCGAGCGGTGTGATCTCTGTCTTCAAGATCTGAGTCTTTAAATCAAGAGTGAATAGGTACCTTCTAGGCAAGCATGCTACATCTTCGGCTGAACTGTTGATATCTCTGCTTAAAATGGGTTCGCATTTTAAGCAGAGATATCGGGTTCGATTTATGACCGGAACACAATTACTTCCCAATGAATATCGTAAATTTCTATTCTCAGTCTCCTTGCAGGCTGTTGCTGAGGGATTGTACTAGCTCAGTTATCAAGTAATTTCTATACTAAGGGTCCTGAGTTCGATTCCCGGACAGTCCATAATTATCAATGAAAATCGTACTTTCGATTCTAGATGTCATTGTGTTTGTGATATGTTTCCCGCACTCACGTTACAAGTCTTTGAACATAGTATGGGGCTGTTAGTGTCAATATGTTTTTTATACTTACATGATGGCCATTGAGTTGATCACAGTTATCTAAGTCTAACAGTTCAGCAGGCCGCACCACCGCTCCAGTCTCAAACTGAGCCACATCAGGAAGCTCTATGTCGTCCATCGGCAGTGGCTTGCGAGGAGACTCCGCGAGGAGCACATCTGAAGCACCCACTGTTCCCGGGATGAACACCGGAGCGTCAGGGTTCAACGGAGAACTGTTCATGTCTACTGAGCTTGATTCCCAAGCCGACTGGAAATGACAAAATGGATATTAAACATAAGGTATAGATAGCTAAATATGACTTGTTTGCTTGTCATATGGACTTGTTAACGGTTCTGTCGACAAACATCCAGCACTTGTGATAGTGGTCAAATGTTTGCCGATTTTAGACAGTCAAAAAATTTAAAATCGTTTATTCACATGGGCTCTAAAGAGTCACTCATGAAAGTTAATGACTCTACAGACAGATTCGCTAAATTACAGATGAAAAAAGCCTTTTCCTTTTCGGCACTTTCTCTTGTGTATGCATATTTATTTTTAGCATGGCCATAAGTTTGTATATTGTTGTATAAAATTTTCCTTCCAATCTTGTCCAGTCTTGTTTTTAGACTAACATGGGGGATGACTGCAAATAGTGACTCGTTAATCAATGCTCAATTTTTTTACTAAATGTCTATTTCTACTGAGATCAATCACCTTTAACTTTTTATACTGTGATTATTTACCTACAGTGACTATGCAGAATTATCTGACTTCAAAATCATGTTTTTGTTAACATAATTATCGCAGTAATTAACTCTCACAGATAGTAAAATTTGATTGGACTCGGTTGCATTGTGTCTGAAAACAGAATCAACTCTTGTAAGTTTAATCAACTCTTTTTAAGTATAAGCCGTGCCCCGTGGGTTTGCCCGCGTAAATCAAGTTAAAAAAAGGTTATAATATAACATATTATGTTAATCCCGGGTATAAACAATGTACATTCTAAATTTCATACAAATCAGTTCAGCCAATAGAAGTTGATATAACTAATAATAAGGCTGTGTAATTGCCATCCCTCTACCATAGAATATGAATTAACATTAGTTGCTCATAATAGTTGTAAGTATAATAAATAAATAAAAAATAGGTATGCACTTGAAAATGTATCTGTAATGATATGTAATGGGAAATTAAAACCTTTTTATATAATTGTTATTATCAGGTTTTTGAACAGACTTAGCACAACTACAATCTCTTTCTTATAAAGCATTAAATATAAAACATAGTGAAAGCCACAATTACTGGCAAAACCCAACATGGTTGACAAATAAATGATAAATAAGTTTAAACACTTTTTTTCATGTTTGCTTTAAATAAATCATGACAACTTTTCAACAATTATCTTATTTTTGGCTATCACTAAATAGTATAAAATAAAGTCGCAACCCTCTGTACATATCTAAGCATACATAGAGACACCTATGTATGCTTACATCTTTAAAACTACGCAACGGATTTTATATTTAATCAGTTCCATTGCTAGAAGTTAATGATGATGTCCTTATTTTCTTTATAGTGCATTATATAATCTACACATATAAAAATGAATTGACATTTGTTAGTCTCGCAAAAACTTGAGAACGGCTTATCCAATATGCCTAATTTTGGTTATGAAATATTTGTAGAATCCAAGGAATGTTTAAGAGGTGAGAAAACATAAGGAAATTGCAAGGAAAGTAGTCAAAACAACTGTTTTATTTTCCCATACAAGCTGTTCATACAAAGTCAAAGATTAGACACAAAATAAATTTATAAATGCACTATAAAGATTTGACCACAGACAAATGTTACATATAAATGTGAAGTCCATGGAAACTTTTCATTCCATGAAGAAGACGACCTTTAAAGCTTTCTTCCAAATTTTTTTTTATTCATATAGATAAGTTCAGACAACTATTATTGGTGGTATAAAGTTCGCCGGATCAGCTAGTGGTCCCTGGACAGAACTTGTATATATACCTATATTACCAAGAAAAATTCTATAGGCCCCAAATAACTGACAAAACAAGACCTATAAAATTATAGTGATGTAAAGTTGAGTCATAAGTTAGGTGTGTCAGACTGGTTTTAGGACATTCAGTTCGGTGTGAATTTTTTTGTCGCTCAAAACAAGTTAGTTTCTGGTTTGATACAATGCTAAATAAAAAGTATGCTAGGTGCTAAATCTTTAGTCAATGCCTATAGGAAATAACTAAAAGATAAAGATTTTAAACTGACATTGGTCACTCACATTAGAATTATTGTTAGGCACAGAATATTTACCATGTATTTTTAGTTTTTTATTGAGGATCGTGATCATAGTGCTTGTAACAATGATTACGAAATATCAAGTTATCAATAAAAATCAATAACTTTGCAGTTACAAATTTGTTTTTTTGCTTTCTCACCAATGGTAAGTAATGATGTGGTAAACACTGAATCTATCACTAGCATCAATATCGATAATAAAGAGGCTTGCCTACATTTAAAGATTGTACCTTTTTTAATTAATCATGGCCCAATAACACTTTAATAAGTCTAGGTCGAGCTGCAAGTCATTTACCAAATGTGTCATAAACATAAACACTTTCATACTCACAACACCTCTATCTAGGTGAATAATTTCACTTTGACAGATGTCAACATTTATGAACGCACAGTATGTACCTACCCAGACAGAGATGGGGGAACACGGATATCCTACACATAGGGAAACCTAGTTAGGAGTACGGTTTATCAAAGTACTCGATAAAAGTGCCTACTTACTCAGTTACAAGTCATTGTATCAACTTCTACTAAATGAACCAAGTTATAGATTCATTCAATTTCATTTGAATCATATTGTTATTCTCTCATTCTCACATTTTTGACTTATTTTGTAACAAGGCTGTTTGGTTTTCCAAATAAATAAAAATTAAATAAAATATTGTAAACATCAAACCTTAGTTTGTATAACTTGTTAAAAATAATTATGAATACCTACAGGATGCATCTCTGTACTTGTAAAATAAGTGTGTACATGAAGTTTAAGTTATATAAGCAATGGTTTTTAATATTAATAAAAAATGTTTATTATTATTATATACATAGCCATGTTGGATGCCTCAGGTGGAAACTAGTCCTTATGACAAGCATTATCTACTAAGGTTACATTTAAGTACTACATTTTTTTAATTATTTGATACAATAAATCTGATGAATTTTTAGGTCCTAATAAAACAACATCTACAGTTATCATTGGTACTAACGGTACTAAGTTACTATTGGGTACACAATGGGCAAGATGTTTTTATCCTTGAAGCAGGTAGTATCTTTCCTATTTTTTTGAGGATCTTGGATATAGTAATAATAAAATTATAGATACCCATGGAATTACACAATCTACTTGTGGGTTCGGGATCCCCATTATATCATAGGACAAGCACACAAACTGTGAAGTGACATTACTGTATGGTAGATATTCTATAAATTAGGATCAAACGACTTGCTTCCACATTCATTGTGTGAACCACAAAGAAATTCAAATCCATGCCTCAGTCTGTGTTTCCTGATAAGTACAAAATCTAATAATCAAACACACTCCATTGTCAATCTCATCATCAGTCATTATCAGGTGATATAGCAGCCAAATTTAACTATCTTGTAAGATGGACTTAATATACCCTACCTAGCAATTGCATAGTTACATGATCACTAAGAGGAAAGAAATATAAAATCGTCTTATTTATGAGGTGTCGAATACATGAATAAGCATGCATTACTTGGTATTTGTTGACAAATCAAAATATGAAGTCAGCAATGTTAATCAGCTGTTTCAGGAATAAGGCAAATAATACTACTATTAATAAATGTCAACAATTTTTTTAGAGGAACAAAACAAATGAAGAGCTGTACTAATTTGCACAGTGCGGAAAGGTAAATATCCAAATGTTAACAATTCGCTTACTTTTGGCTTATCAAGAATTTGTTGAATGTCCTTGAACCACACTGTGGTATGATCTTTGTTAAATGTTGTTATGTATTTATGTGAGAGGGAGGTGTAGGGCAAATTAATGTGTACTAGGTTGTTGGTTACATGCATAGCAGAGTTGACTCTTGTGATTCTGCCGTGTAATAAGATAAGGGCTAGGGACGAAATGTTATTTGAAGTGTGAAAGTATGTTGTAAAAATACTATGTGACAAAATAATGTTTGTAGATTAAGTGCTTACATTATCCTGGCCAGGTGTGTCGGAGCGCGGCGGCTCGTCGGGCTCCGTGGGGCGTCCCTCGCGCTCGCCCTCTCCTTTGAAGTAGTTCCACTCGTCTTCCGACTCGTCGCCGCTCTCAGCTACATTATCCACCAGCGCTCCGTCGACGTGGCCAGCATCCACTGCGCACCCACAGAAAACACTGAATTTAGTACACAACACCGTCACTTGGCGAACACGCGACCAGAGCCCGTCTCGCCGTCAGCCCCTCACGCACAAAAACAACCTTCAACAGGTGACACACCCTCGAAACAAAGACCTCATTCTTAACGATTTTTTACGAGTGCTTAGCGTTGATATTTGCGGAGCAAATTCCTAATGATGATGCCGGTCTATCGCTGCCGGCATGCGACCAACGAAATTTTACCGGTCGCGAATTCAAACCCGCGAGAATGTCTCGGACGCCATTTCGATCACGGCCTGCGAAGCGAAGACACGCCCGATTTCCTTGTAGGTACCACACGTAGGGATCACGAGGAATAATAAGTGATGTCGCGGGAATCCTGCACTCTCCGGTGACGGAGGGATGCGCCTTCGGGCGAACCAATCTATTTCCAGAACACCGCTCCGCATGAATCAACACAGAAATAACCTTTCACAAACCGTTCGGTATGTGAAAATAATCAACAACATTCGCTAACAATCACGTACCGTAAACGGTAATTTCACTCCACAGATTACTATCTTCAGCTGACTCGTAATATTCGAGCCGTAATTAAATAGACAAAAGGCGATTTATCACAATAGCAGCTGTAATGTCGCGGAGAGTAGCACAGATCCGACGGACGTTCAATGAGCGACTGCGAGCGGGACGACGCGCGGCGCGCGAACGGGACGGCCGCGCCCGTCGCGCCGCGCCGGCACACCCCCTGCGCCCTGATAGGGATGCGTGTTATTTTTTTAATAATAATCCCTTCACATCGCGTGAATTACCTACATTATTTTATTACAACATGAACATTAATTATTTGTTAACAACGACGTTTGTTAAACCTAATAACGCCGCGCAATTAAGGATCGGTACTTCACACATTAAACTGTTTTAATTAGGTAAAAGGCAGGGCATATCATATATATACATATACCTAGGTAGGTAGGTACCTAGTTTACCTACCTAAAAGTACACATAAAACTACCAAGAATATGTAAATGTATTACCTATTTATCGCAAAATATAATACTAATATTTGTTTTTGCCCAACGCCGAGGAGCCTAAAAAATATCTACGTAAGTAAATTACATTGCGATGGCAAGGCAATATAAAAAATACAAAAACCACTATTAGGTACAACTTCAAGGATGACTATGGGACTTATTACGATTATATAGGCCCTCAAAGATTAAGATCTTAGCAATTGCAATACTTATAATTTAACTACAATACTAGATACCCTACAAAAAATGTTCTACACAAACAGCTGGAACCACTGGAGTGGCTTTGTCACCGTCCAAGACTGAATGAAGACGAACAATAGATAAAAATGCCCATTTACGGGCTTTACGGCACGTGCGCTGCTGGACTGCTATTTCCAGACGGCGACTTTCAAAAAAGTTATCTGACGACGAGACAGATGGGCGCACACCTCTCGATGTGATTACTTGGAAGGCGATTTCTCCCCACCTCAAGTGAACCCTTATTTTTTTATTGTTACTTATAAGACGATAGCATTTACTTTTTAACAATATTACCAGAATTCTTTTATAACCTAGAGAGATAGTACATAAGTAGAGAAATATCGTGTAGTAAAAAATTAACTTCACTTAACTTAGTTGTACATTATGATATAACTTAAGAGTTATGACTATTGTTTGACATTTTTACACTCCCCCAACATTGTTACGTCATCTGATGCAATCGCACCGTCCCAAATGTAATCGAGGGAGCAAACATTTTTTTTAAATTAAAACTATTACGGGCACCTATTGATATCTGGAGATTTGAGACTTAAAACATAACGATATAAGACTAGAGATAAGGAACTTATTAACTTATTCTCGATGGCGACATTCCGAAAATCTCTCACCTAATCCCAGATCGAAATCTTTTCCTATATCCTCAAAAAAACATCTTGGATTTGTTATTATACTAATATTATTGTTATTTACTAACTACTAATTATTGTTATTTACTAACTAAAATCTTATAAATTCACTGCACAATTTAGTGATCTACAACTCTGAGAGGCACGGTCGCTGCGACAGATGTGGGTGAATGAGGGATCGATAAGCTGTAGGCCAATTTTGGCAGGCCGCCCACCTCTGTCCATTCTCAGACCCCAATTTGCTTCGGACTATCTTGTCTTATTTAGTTTGATACGAATTGCTGAAATACCACGAACAAGCTGAGCACATGTTTTTGTTCAAAGATGGCAAACTATCCAGACAGGTGCACGCAGCACGCACCCCTTTAGTTTCTCCCACATGCCCTATACTAGGTCCATGCCGTATCGAAACTTGAGACACTGTTTCAATAACAGTTTTTTAATGCGACTGGATAGCTTTATGGTAAGAGTCACGCTTACCTATTACAGTTTCATGTCATTCAGGATATAAGATGTTTAACCTTTATGCTCTGTAATTTCACCGGAAACATTGTCATGGGAAGTGCCGGTATATAATTAAAAAGAAAAACTTAGAAACAGAGCTACTACTACTAGCTTGTCTGGAAGAGTTCGCTTTCAGCTATAAGACTTCCTATTGTTACACTTATATAATTACTAGCCGTGCCCCGCGGCTTCGTCCGCTATTAATATAAAGTTAAAAAGTAGCCTATGTGTTAATGCTAGGTATAAGCTATGTACATTCCAAATTTCATACAAATCCGTTAAAGCGTGAAGGAACAAACATACTTACACACTTACGTACTTGCAAACTTTCGCACTTACACACAAACTTTCGGTTTTTTTTTAATAGAATATTAGTAGAATTACTGTTATTTCTATTTGTGTTCTTTGTTATTTTAAGGTGTTCAATAAAGAGTATATCTATCTATAACTATCTATCTACGTCCAAACCCTTTACTATTATTTTTCTGTACTTCAACATACTTTTTGCAGTACCATACCGGTCTGTTTGTTATATTGTTACTTTATTTCCTAACGTTGTGCATTTTCTTGATCTAAAGAAACTAATTTAATACAAATATAGTGCAATAAATAAAGATATGCCTGCCGAGTAATATTCAACGAAAGAATACCACATCAATGACGTAGTTCTTAGAACAAGTGACACTATATTCTCAATTATCCACCTAATAATTACCTCCTATAATATGGTTACTAATAATAATGATACCAAGAGCTTTGTTTACATAAAATTAAACAATACGCAAACATATATTTCTAAGACTCTTGGCGTCGTATCTTGAAAATAGTGACACTATTGCTATTTAACAATAATTTTGAAGCAAGCAAAGCTTAAAAAAACCGACTTCACCGCTTATCTTCGGAACCCTTGATCAGATTAAATGAATGAAATACGCATTATTGAGTATAACTCAAAAACTACTGGTAAGATCTTGACCAAATTTATATGAGCCTACATGGAAAGCACCAGCTTTCAAACGAAAAAGACTCATAAAAATCAGTTCACCTAGAAAAAAGTTCTGAGGTAGCACACAAAAAAAAATACAGACGAAATGAGCACCTCCGCCTTTTTTATGAAATCGGTTAAAAACCGTACTGATATCGGCCCAGCCAGGAATCACATACAGACAGATAAAGGCTTCAAAACATCATACTCATAACACTTGAGACCGGGAGTTAAAAGACCAATTCAGTCGTAATTTCTGTTCCCAAATCTATAATGATTATCACAAGTCGCAACAGATCGAGTATGTCATCTGACATCTGCATACAATGGGCACCCGGACTGGAAACTCCATTACTCCGTAAGTGAACGCGGACCTAAAGATGTGGGTGAGTGTAACAATCGATAAGCCGTCACTCCGTCACACCTCGCGTGTTATACTTTTTCTTTTGCTCTCGTAATCTCGTTTCGATGTATTTGATATTGTTCGATTGCGGCAATCTGATTTGTTTGTTTTGATAGCGAAGGCCTAAGGCTATCTCGAAAGCGATCGGGATTATATTACAGCTACTCTACAGGCACGATAGAAAAGGCATCGCGATTTGAGACATTGTTAGTTAACTGTTTCAATTTCATTTATTGTATTTTGAATTAATAATTTTGTCATAGGATCGAGCTATCCATTCATTCGAACATTCTTGATCGCGATGGTTTTTCAGTTATTATCGGTATTATTACTGATAGCAACGCAAAGCAATTGTATCATGGAAACAAGAAACAAATCCTGTTAAAGTATCAAACCAATTCACCAATGCAGCGCTAAAAACTGTGTCACTAAAATGGAACTGCGCCTTACTTGGCGGGCCACGTCCAGGGCTCATGCTGGAATAGCTGCAGGACGCCACTGTAGTCACCACTTACCAAAATAAACAATCGAATCGAATGTCGTGTTCGCAGCCATACTAAGACATTGCCATATTCGACAGCTCAGAAGACCGTAAGGAATGGAAGTATGGTTAAATAAGAGGCTATTGTGAAAAAACAGGAGCAAAATGTATGCTTAGTAGTTTTTGGTAATGGTCAATCACTGAATAGCTTTAGAAAGATTTGAAATTTGCGTGACCGTGTTAGCTCGGCTAGTGTTAAGCTTACTGTCTGCTCGTATTTGCTTTATGCTATTGGTCAGCGCCAAACAAACATCATCAGACGGAGACATCTCCTTACCGGTGTGAGCTGGTGGCGTTGGTGGTGCCGGTTCGTGGTTCCTGTCGGCATCTACATCGTCAGCGTCGACCGCGGTCTCGGGGCCGAGGTCCTCGCTGTCGCTGTCGGAGTTGTCGACGCCATTGTCGGCGTCGGCTTCGGCGTCTGCTTCGGCATCAGCTGTGAGTGCTGACGCCTCCGCTTGCCGTTTGCACGCCTCTGTTTCGCCGGCGAACGGGGTCGCGTTCGCCAGCGCGTTGTCCAGCCTGTAGAGAATTGTTACCCGTGAGCACTATGATTTAGACCCATGTTTGCATTAGTTACTCTTGAAAACGCCAAGCACCAAAAGGGTGTGTGTACTACCGGTACCTATCCTTGACAGCCAATTCTTATTTAAGGTCTAGAGTGCACACATCCTAAAACTTATAATAGAAAATACATTATTTTTTAAATTAGTTTTAAATCATTTTATTTCAAAATAATATTAATTGTCTAAATGAAATATAAATAATACAATTAATCTTATTATAATAAAAATAAAGGTAAAAAAAAACCTCAACCACATCATAACTTACCAACAGTCCAAATAGTGAGACAGTATTTTAAAATTTATCAGTATAAACAAAACAAATTATGTAAATATGCTATTGTTTTAATAACAAGAAACTACTTGAACAGTCTGCGGAGTTTCCACATTGAGAAAACCACTTGAGACATCTTAACGGTTAGTAGGGTGCTAAAATTAACTGTGCCAAATTTGATATGGTACCAAGCAAAGTTAAAAGGTCAAATCGAAAGTTTTGTCTATACTAGTCCAAAACAAGTGTACTTTCGTTTTCTATACGTGTTAGGAGATAGCAGCTGCCTCCAAGGTCGTCGGGTATGAGATAATGTCACGTACGTGGGTCTATATTTTGTCTCACAAACCGGTTGATTAAACGTCTTTTTCTATTTCGTATGCTAAACGTGCACAGAAATTGTGATTAGGGAGATAACCGTGGTATATGTAACACTTTTTCGTAAATTCGCACAGAATCGTGGGGTAGGTATTTCAGTTATCGATATTAAGATAACTTAGTACCTATTAGAGAAGTAAGTTTTTATTTGAAAAAAGAATGGAAAAATGCGCCGTCGAGTTTCTTGCCAGGTTCTCTCGTGATGGCTGTAAATTTTCAAATTTGACATTAGAGTCTCTAACTTTCAGTCAGTATTGTTTTACCATCATATTCTTTAACTCGTAGGTCTAAAATAATGTATCGGTGCAGGTAAATAAGTACTTCTGATTATAAGTGTTAAATAAACATTATTTTTAAGGAGTGCGAACGAACTCATGAGACACATATACACATATACCTAACGTTTAGTTCAGGATGACATCATGTTCAAGCGACAACGCGATATCAGTCTTATTCTTATAAATAGGATTAATGACCGATCGTCATAACCGCCGCGATTATTTCAAATTATCGCGAACTCTCCAATTTCGGCTGTTTACAAAATACCTTCCTTATTTAATTTTATTTGGGAGCAGTATTTCGCCCTATGGTAAGCATTACGGCCGCTAATCTACAATCCGAAAACCGAATATTATTTTATCCAGGAACTTAAGTATATTTTAAATACGTTATATATAGAAATAATAATTACGATATAAAGGCTAAACGACTAAACGGATTTAGATGACATTTGGTTAAGATCATATTGTATTCTCGACCCTGGAATACATAGTGCCTCATTCATATACAATTGAGCTTTCAGACAAATAATTAATTCAACTAACTTAACCTTACTGACTTAACTTTAACCCCTTACTAGGGGTCAAGATTGAGTACAATAACACTCAATTGTTAAGAACTTGATTTTGCCTCTAAGCATCACTAAGCTACCCCAAAAGGTTTAGTCCGTCGAAGTCTTCTCACTACGTTAGTGTTCACAACTAAAAGTTAACATAACTCCGGGGCGCAGCTAGTTGGTAGAATAAAAGGCATCGTTTAGTGTCTAAGGCCAAGACCTAGTTTGAGGTTACTGCGCTATAGTATTAGTGTACGGAGTGTAACTATTGTATGTAATATTCAATACTAATTGCAATCTTGAGTTTAACATTTTGAATGGGTGCTTCTGGCTAATGAAAGTGGCGGTGGTCATAGTTATTTTAACACTATAATTTTAAATGGATGGCGGTCTTATGGAGGCGGAATCGGTAGTGCCACTTTCTGTCGGCCAACTCAAATAAAGAACGACAAAGAAATCAGCAGGAGTGTCGAGCGGGATTATGTCCTTTGATTATTTGTGAAGGCTTACCCAAGATCCATGGGCGGGCGGTTGTCAGCGGCTATGTCACGCGGCTCCTTGAGGAACACCACGATAATTGAGATGTTGTCCGCGGAACCCTGCCGCTTGGCCTGCACGATCAGACGTTTCGTCACCGCTTTCAAGTCATCTGTGCACAAAAGAAACAATACGTTGATAAAACACATTAGGTAGACACGTCAACCATTTGAAGGCATTGATATTGTCGGGAGGACTATGAAAAACTTAATTCTTATCAAAACATTCATTCACAGGTCGCTTCATACATTTTCACTGCTTATGAAACCCGCGGTCAAATTAAGTATTTTATTTAGGTTTAGAAATGAAGACACTTAACTGAAGACTTTATAGATTTCGACAAATCAATTAAAATGTACAACACCTAAGAATAAGCCAGTATCGTTATAAGGGTGTAATTATCCTTAAAATATCAGTGTGTCATCTAGTGAATCGTCGGTGTTGCGAAGTCGACTCGTATATGTCTGCAATTTGTTGCGGCACAATGGTGAATAGCGCCGACGGATATGGAGTAACTATGTTTATGTTTCAATTTGCCTCAGCGGCTGTATGATGTCCTTGTTCTGTCTCAGGCTGCGTGAGTCACTGCCCCGAACACCACCGCACGCACCGCTATTGTGCCCGCAATATTCATGTACGTGATGTGATGTGCCAATAAACATCTAACCTATACAATTTAACATTGAAAACACACGCCACAAAACAATGAGACCGACCTTGACTGACCGAATCGCGTTATCAACCCTTATTATAATACATATTATAATTATATGTAACACTTCAACGAAAATAACAATTAGATTCGCATGTGATCGCTACGACCTTTTGGAGGCATGGAAAATTAATTAAGGCCATTAGGGAGCGGCGCGGGCGGACGGCTAGGTTCTGGCTTTACTCAATATTGGCGTATGGGGAGTTGTTGAAAATTGTGACGTTATCATAGACTAATGAAATTAGTAGAGTTAACTAGGCGACGGCTTTCACAGTGGGGTCAGTGGCGGCACTCCCAGCCCAGGGCGTGTTCAGCAGTCGGAGAGCGTGTTATCCGGTATTTCAACAGCATTAACTCTAAAGCAATCGTTCGCGCTCGTCTAAGTACACGCCTTGACTTTGCTCGCTATTTCGGGGCGCGGTCGTCGCCGCCCTTGCTTTTTACCCTGTTTGGACTGGCCGCGAGCCAACCGCGCCCTGTCTACTCTTATATCCATCGGGAAAGTTATTAATTTGATTTACTGCGCTGTAGCGTATAGATGTAGTATCTCAAAACGGTTCCGACACAGAACAGAATCCGACAATTGATATCCAACACAAAGCATGGCTCAATATTGAGAGTAACTTAGAGAAAATAAATAATAGGTATCCGTTGGATTTAGAAAGTGTGATTATAGCGAAGTGAAAGAGAAAGAGCTGGGTGACGGACATAGATCTTAAAGCTTGATTATGTTTTTTTAATTAGTCTCGGAACGTTATCGTTACATTATGATGCAGCGCCGCTGATCATTAAATCTTAGATCAAGATCAGCAAAGAGAATAGAATATAAAAATAGAAGATAATTCCTCTGACTCTACAAACTCTATTTAGTTTATTCCCTTATGGTCTTATATAGAAGACCGTTGAGACAGAACGTCATTGTTAATGAAAACTGTCAACTACTGTCTTACAAACACATCAACGAATTCGTCTAAAAGTTAATTAAAAACTTATATAAATACTGCTAATCTATATATTAATAATTCTTCTGTACGTGTGAATGTGACAGAACTCCTCCTAAGCGGCTCGACCGATTTTGATGAAATTTTATGTGTGTGTTCAGATGGATTCAAGAATGCTTTATATTCACAATATGATCCGATACATAATGTTTTATTAATTTACGCGGGCGAAGCCGCGGAGAACAACTAGTATATTATCACAGGTTACATCGTAAGTAAACTTAATCTGATTTAGTCCCCAGGTTTTATTCGCAAACATTCCCGTGTTTGTTAAACAACCGACGAGGAGGAGCAAGTGCGAAAATGATTGATGTTCGTATTATTGCGTAGCTACTGCGTGCATCACGTCCAGTGGCCGCGGCAGCGGTGGCACCGGCCGATCATCGCTGCGATTACCGTCTAACGGTGACGGAAGGAATGCACGCCGGCCATTGTTCCCAGCCCTAGCTCATGCCGGGGCAAAAACGGATCAGAGCCCGGCGACGCATACTAAGCCCCGCAGCGCTGACCGCGAAACACCTGTCGTCTGTCGCTAACTACTCCCTAGCGTGGTACTTTAATGAGGAATTCCGAGCGGAGCGATCACTCCACGGCACTGATACCATTCCGCATCCGTGTAGATGCAGCGCAAATCGAGATATTACTAGTAATACGTGTAAGTGTGTTCGTCACCGCGATCGTTCCATCGTACCTACTGGTAGAATACAGTTGTGGTAGGTCGGCAATCGAATATAGTGGAGTAGCGCAGACAGGGTGGTGAGGAGTTAGTGGGAGGGAGGAGGCGGGCGGATCAAGTGCAATTTTCCAGCGAGCCGGCCGGCGGTCTGGCCATATGTATAGACGACGACGACGATGGGAAAAGATTATTTCCATGTCCGCTTTATAACTACTTCAGTCTCAATCAGTCCTATTTGTACCCAAGCCCGATTGAAAGCAATGTATGCATCAACTCATCTACAACTTAAGTAAAAACTTCTTTCTTGTCTGATCTGCTCAGCCTGAAATTCTGACTATGAGCCTTAAATGTATACCGTAGTTGCTGTAGAAATCGATGACGGGGTGCGTTCGTACCTGTATGTGCATACGATTATAAAGATAAAAATGCAAAATGATAAGGTTACATGGATTTGTAATGATAAAGACGATAACGTTTCCAATATTATCGTGAATCATAAAACATTTATTGATTTAATGATGCTTTCTTTATGGTATAAAATAAAACATGTGACGTCGCTGCAAGTCTTGCATAGATTTAGAAAAAAAATGTGTCGAGACTCACTCGTATCTGGGTTACATTACCCTAGCTGAGCACACAATGGGTAACATAATATGCGAAAGCTTAGACGTAAAGTACACGTCTTTCCACGAAAGTCTATATATTTCCCTAAGTTGCTGAGGCTTAAGCCATGGTAAATAAGAGGGAGACAGCCTCCCTGTCGCCATTGCTGCCTTCAGATTCCATTAGATGTGTATAATATGCCTAGGCACTATAATAAGAATCTAGACGGCTATGCAACCTAATATCATCCTAGCGGTGAAAGGAATAAGCCTCAATACACAGACTGGGTAATTTATTTTCAATTTGGTTATCTCCAGACGTAGGTACTTATGCGAGAAAATAGAGAACAGCGACATACAACGACGTTGAACACGAATCTGCGGCTGAAGTTTAATACCATAATAGCACTGAGCATGTTTTTGGTCTTTGGTAATGAAAGATATTTATTAAGTTTTCTATGATATTTGATAATATTATGTGAGGATAGATCGATGCATTCTTTATTTTCAGATTTAGAGCACTTGTAATAGCAATGTAAACATTAAAAGAAAGTTTAGATATTTAAATACAAAGTAATGATAAAAAATGATAGCTGACATTTGGATCTGATAAGTAGGTAAGACTCAATCAAGTTGTGTGGGATAACTAATAAATGTGGTTAAACAATTATACCTAAACACACACACTTTCTATCTATTAAACAGGAACAAATCTATCGATCAAATTATAGCATTCCAACGGATCCAATTGCGGCAAGAATGCAATCGACGCGCGAGGAATGCTCAATACAATACACGCGCATTGTGCAACAGGGAATCGAACCTGCCACCACGTCTGCGGTCTAACAGTACCAGCTCGGCACCTACACGCCATTGCATCATAGCTATTTATAGTGTATTTATTGCGAACCACTCTAGATAGCGGCTGGTTAGGCTATCTACAGCTGTTAGAGCCATATCATCCGACAATTTCAGCATTGCTGTATTCAGTCCCGCTCAGACGTTGAAGTGTTAATTAGACGTATACGTAAATAAGCTCTTGGAGCGTGAAGCTGCGAGGGGAGGCTGGTATTTACAGACGCATTATCGCAGGAAAACAAACTCGACAGGAATACTTAGGCGCGATCGGCTCCTGTGCTTGAATCGACGCGACAGACGACAAACATCTCCCGAACGAAGAAAGCTCTTAAAAGCTTTGCTTGATACTAGTACGTCACTTTGATATGGAAAGAGAAATACGGCCAGACAAGGCCTTTAGTATACGACTTTCTTACTCTCAGAGCTCCTAATTGGTAGCTTGATTATTCGATTAGAAGAAAACGACTCCGTATCTTTGGACAGTTCATACGGTATCATATCGAAGCTCAGATAGATTGAAGGCACGAGCGTCCGCAGTAAATACAACCAATTCCCATTAAATCTCGTGTTCTATAGAAACCTCTCTAATTGTTAGCGCGCACAACGAAGCGTAATGAAATTGAGTGGGAACTTTCGTGCACGCTCGGCGTTCATCAGTTGGCCGGTAATTGGTTTACGAGCAGACTAGCATGGAGCATGCACGTATGTAGCTACGAGTAGTAGTCGTGCGCCACCGGGAATCCTTCTAATTAACGCTCGTAGCAGCAATGTGCCATTCTCAGTGAGAGTGATTGGGAGACTGCCCAATGGGCTGCCCTGCCCTGTTCTCGTTGTGTTCTGAACCTTTAACAACTTTTTCTAATTGTTGTTTTTATCCTGAGTCAATGCTAATCTGGAATCAGATTTCGAAATAACGAAAAGAAATTAAAAATATATATAAACTGCCTTCTAAATCTTCCTGAAATATCTCTGCAGCAGAATCTGCAATGCTGCATCATTATATTTTGCGACAAGTATTGAATAGGACAACATCTACTATGAGTACTCACTCCACATTAAACAATACGAGTGAGTAAAAACGCCAAGGACATGCATATTGCAGTCGTTTTTGGCACAGCTCCGCGGGTGGTGCAATTTCGCCGCTCTGATGCAAAAAGGAAATGAGGATAAACGGGCTTTACGGGCCGCATTCATTCGTTCACAAAGCGACCTAAATTTTGGTCCAGTCATATGAATAAAGCATGATGTGAAAGATGAGAATCGTGCCAATTGTTGAATGAATGCAATGTTCCGGGAAGTGACGCGATGTTGCACAAGTTGTAATTTACTGAAAACAATTCCATTAATTATCAAAACAATCACTCCGCAATAATCCCTAGCATCAATATTAAACTTTATTCAATAACACAAGGTATAATTAAGTAAGTGTACTTTTTTTTAAGTAAGTGTACTTTCTTTCCAATACATATATTGGAAATTCCAGACTTTGCAAAGGCTCACATTCAAAATCTCGTTTATAAAGGTTCATGTGTATTGATCACGAAATGAATCTAGAACTCTAAATCTCGACTTACTTCAGTATTTTATGTTCAAGATCTGTACTTATTTAGAACATATTAACCAAATCAAAATATAACCAAATTCAAAATATTTGGCAACTTCACTTTCTAATTAATTTAATAGGTAATTAATGCATAGCTCGAAGTCAATACAGAACACTTGCGTAGGGTCGACCATTACCGAGTTATTCCATTTAGCATTAGGCGCAGGCGAGTTGTTTTGCTACAAATCACGCCTGCGACTCTCGTTTATATGCAAAGGCTTCGATCCCACGCAACAAGTGCCACTTGACAGCACTCGATAACCCTGCCCTGGGCGACTGGGACATTTGTGGAATATTCTAACTAAATATGTCCTCAGAATTAATGATATCAAATAAATCCACAACCATGGACGTTTTTTCTATTACGTTTTTAAATGAGTATTAGGCATCATTATCACTGATAAAAACTGACGATGCAGCCAAGGATGTAGCAAGCTTGCACAATATGTTTAATCTATTTACGCTAGACTAAACTTCCAAATGATGCTGATTGGGACTGCGACTATGTGCGGGATCACGCAGGCAAGCCATGACTTGCATTAGACAGGTCCTTATGTCTACTTCTCCAGCAGTTCTTCGTAGATTGACGGACCCACGGAAGGAAATGTTTGGCTCAACAAATAACGGTATGACTATGCCAGTCCATTTGGGCTAGTACCACTTCTTTGCCGATCGGCTAGGCTGATTAAAAGCACTAGTATTGAGCCTATGTGAGTTATAACACCTAAATCTCAGGGGCACTACATTTGTTATAGATAGGCTTCACTCTTCCCATGAGGCGACTTTCTTGTCGCCTTGCTTGTCTCCTCTTAACAATAAGAATCCTTGTTCGTAAATGTCCTTTGATGAATAGGTACCGTAGAATTGTATTCGTTTATCTTTTGCCAACGGACCAGTCTAGATAAATGCAATAGAATTATTTTAAATTTTAGCCGATGATGTATTTTAATTTTATTATTCTGTACAAGGTCAAATATTGAAACATTCAATATTTATCTAAGTATTCCAATGATTTCCTTAATATTCAAGGGCGTTGTTATTAACTTCATGAATATATATCGGTTCAAGATGCATTTCATTTTTACCTTAATCGATGAACGATGATCCTCAATTTATCAAGATAATACTCGATTCCGATGAAACAATCGCTTCAAATACAACGACGTTGATAAACTGAGATAACGATGGAGTGGAAGGGGAAATTGTGTTTTGGTCAAACGCTATCAACTTATTATCATATTTATCATGCATGAGCTACATATAATAAGGTAACATATTGCATCGGGTCATGAGATGATATAAACATAATTTGTGAAACTAGATGAAACTAAGATTCATTTAAAACTATAACATGCGGTGGCATAACAAAAAAATTAAATTTAGGAAAGTTTTTGCAATTTATAATTATAAATACCGATATTTTGGATTAACAGTGAACGCTTCCATAAATAAAGCAAAGAACCTTTCAGATACCCGATAAGGCCTAAAAGCTAATTTTATGTACATTACAGGTTGTTAACAAGATAGAGGTGTGGAGTTAACTCGAATAAGTAGTCGGTGAGGTAGCATACGGTGTCAATGCTCCCGCGACGGATGTCGAGCATTTTGTATGCGACACAGGCTGAAACAATCCAAAATTTACCTGCCATAACGTACCTAATGGCTTATGCGAATTTGGTTCTCGACAATCAAAGTGAAGATATATTTGAGGATGAATTTCACATCAAAGATATGAGGGCATTAGCTGCATTCCGAGAGTTCCCTATGGGACATGTGGAGAGATTTATGACCCGTTATAATACAGCGCCTTATCATTTGTCATTGGACAGGAAAAGAAATATTCGCATATCAATTTCGAAGTAATTAGAACTACCATTGTGTGATGGAAGTTAATTACTTTGCTTACACAAACGGTTATAAAAAAATGATTTAAAACATCTTATTCTATGTTTAGATCCGCTATTATATAGATTAACATGCTAACCATACGGAATAAGGGCCTAAAAATAAATATCCGGAACGACTTTTTTACCTGGATATCTATAAGAGTTCTATAAACAACAGTACAGAAAGCAAAGAGAATCCATTGCACTTTTCCCAAATATAAAGCTTGTTTAGATAGAGATTTTTCCCAATAATGCTTTAAATTTTTAACACAAATAATGCTTTAAAATTAAAACAGAATATCATTGGTAAAATTTTATCTCATTGTAAATAGCTGTGGTGTGACGCCAAAGTAACGAATTCGCGCAAACGGTCATTTAGTGAAAATTGTACGGATCTGATCACGAGCATGGCACGCCGACCACCGACCTCTCACTTCACATTTCAAGATAAACGTAGAATTCTGCTAAGATTAAGATATTTTTATACATACCGATATTGAAAACAATTACCCACGATTTTAATAGGAACTAATGATAAATATCCAATTTTATTAACAGTTAATCGACAACTTGAGGCACACTTCAATGGAAAAACGTAGAACTTTCTAAAGATAAACTCGACGTTAGACGCGTTGAATTAATGCTAGCTATAAAATGACTAGAACCTAGATGGTAATTAGTTATATAACGAGATTTGCGGTCAATTGTATTACCGAGGCCATCTCAGTTTATCGCGTATGATTCATGCCTTGAATTCATAATGGTGCATGCCAGTCGAAGATGATAGGGCATCTCATATCTCAGTTGATGCATTTTCAGTAAAGTTCTATTCGATTTAACGATTCCAATTTAATTTTATTGATACACCCGATACTATACGTGGGTGTTTCGAAACCAATTTCAGGTATTACTTAGGTTTAAGTCTCATATACATTTGAATAAACGTCAAAAGTGGTCAAGTTGGTACGTGCTAATGCAAAATCCCTGTATCGCAACAAATATTTGCGAGGGCGGAAACCACCGAGGGGTAGAGGCGGCCGCCTAGGAGGGGGAGATTGTAATCACGATGGTTGTCAATTTGACATCGTTATTCCATAATTAAACATTATAAACATCTACTGCTATTACGCTAACCATAAAAAAGCAGGAAGGCGTGACTTTCGAAAAAAATGCAAATACATATTTACCATAATATGCATAACGACAAAGATCACAACGAAAAAAATGCTAATATTTACCATAATATGCATAACGACAAAGATCACAAATGTACCATAAGTAAGGAAAATTGAGATTTTTGGAAGAAATGAAATCGGAAAGATTGGAATCTAATTTGGAAAGGTGGAATAAATGGTGGGCAATATATTGTACGTGATAAAGTATCAAGCGAACGGCCCTACGACCGGTAATTGCATATCCGATACCGGGAGCATGCGCAGTGCTCGGGTCCCAACTCTCATCTGCCTGGCCTGCGTTGCTCGCCGTCCTGCGATTATTCGCAATTTCCGGATGGCACTTGCGATACGGTTATTGGATTATCCGATTAGAACTGCAATCGAACGCCCAATCAATTTATCGCTGATCTTGCGAAGATTAATGATAGAGTTTCAACGAGCTAGCGTAGGACAAACAGGTTTAATGCATTAGCTATACCGTTAGTTTGATGATAAATTGAAACTGATTTACGCAAAATGTAAGTTGCTCTGCCAAGTTTAGCTGGATACATGTGAAGACAGACTCTATTATTTTTTATTAGAACCCTGAGCTTGTAAGTATTATTCTAAACATATAAACAGGACGAAAACTCTATCTAACATCACAACATCAGACAAGTATATGTGGGATGAGATTACTGTAAACTGTAAACGATATTGCTTTGGTGATGTATAAAAAACACTCACAAAAGGTAAACATGGCTCGAAATAAACGGATGTGCAGCATCGAACGTAACGTGATCCTTTTTAGACGGCTTGGATATTTCATACAATTTTTACACCATATCATCCCAAAATAGAGAAGCGACTTCAGTTACAAGAAATATTTTACTCGTATATCGTGTGAGATAAAATATTATTATGACCAGACGCCTATCAAATTGAAACTTGTCTAGGAATAGACATGAAACGGGTAAAGATTTGTTATAGAACGAAATATGAAATACCAGAAATAATCTGGACTGAGTGAAAACTGTAATATTGCGAGTAAAGGACTGGTATTATAGCCATCCATCAATTTAAATTCCAAGGAGTAAATGTTCTTCTTTATAATAAAATATTCGGAAACGCTGCAGAATGAAGCTAATCTCAACTGGCGCCTGCATGAAGGCATTAGCACACAAATTGAACAGCCCATGGCGGAGCCAGCTGTGTCAATATCCGATTTGAATTGTATATCATTTCAGTTAATAGCTACTTTAATCGTCATTCAAATTCAACTCTGAGTCTTCGAAGTAAGGCATTTTTTAAGTAATTGCAAATATCTGCATATGTAAACATTTAGTTTTTGGACGATGGTTTTGATTTGAATAAAATACATAAATATAATCTTAATTATTGATTTATTTTTGCAAAAATATAGGTTTTAAATAAAGTCCTAAACATAAATTAAATCTAACCAAAAATAACACTATTTATAACCAATCTATATGTTTCCAAAATGATAAATAAAACAAAAGAAGTTAAAGCAATAAATATTTTTTTTAATAAATTTTACATGTTTTGATTGTAATGTAATCTAACTGAAACGTATTATTCAGGAGCATCCTTATAAAACAACGTCTTCATTCGCATAGCAGAAAGCGTATATATTTCCATAATAGGATTTACTTTTATGTGATTTTCATCGAACGTAACTTTAGTTCTATTGAAACCGAACCAGGGAAATTCTCAGGAGGTTTTGTTAATAAATATGTTAACGAGATTTCTGGCGATAAAAACGCGAATGCATGCCATCTTGCAAGAATAATCGCGCTGCGCGGTTGATGACCCGCCGTGTTAAAAATAATCCTCGTGTCCCTCCCACGCCGGGTCAAGGGTATTATGCTATTTTATGGTGCATGATTATTTATCTTTTTGCCACGAATGAGTGACAGGATAGTCCTCTTAATGGCGAACGTGTTTGACAAATAACTTTTACAAAATTAGGAACGCGGCACGAACATCACCTATTTTAATGAGTATTTGATATCGTTTGTCAACTTTTTAAACTATTAGTAAATTACGGTGCTGTCGAGTGTGGTAAGCACTTTAGGCCTAGAATGTTTTAGTGTCAGTGTCAACAACAGTTTTATCGAAAATACGAGTACGAGTGTAAGGCTTTTAAATCCAAATATACCTCGCCGTAAATCACTGTTTGTAAAAACACTTACGAGAATGGTAAGATCATCGACATAGTGAACTTCAAACGAAACGTTCAACCATCTGGCTAATTGTGGTAAAGTCAGGCCAGTCATCGCCTGGCCCGTCGCAAAGCTAACCCGTCAAATATTAACCTCGTTAAGGAGGTGGACCTAATCAACTGTCACGACTTGCAAAACTTGAGCCTTGATAATTTGGCTTGACGTGACAACAAAAAAATGTATATTTGCCGTTTACGAACTTCACATACTAATGTTCTTCAAATAACTGTTGCGTTTTAATAGTTTTTATGATTCATCAGCAATTAAGGAAATTTACGTAAGTGTCTTTAAGAAGTTAAAGTGTCTGTTCTCTTAAAATACAAAAATTGAGCAGCATCAGAGGACAAAATCAATAAAACGTGTTTGTTTCTGTCCGAGAAAGAAGTAAACATCGGTCTACGAGAAGGAAAATTTATCTTTTCGTGAATCTGCTACAGTCTTCATCACGACGTGAATCGTGAGAGAAAGACACAGGCCATTAGATAAACAAACAGCGGTGTACTGTGATTAAAACACGACCAGGAAGCTGTACAGAAGATGTAGAATGATCCGAGTTCAGACAAATGGTTACGAGGAAAATGGGTTTGACAAATGGAGCTGTACTCTAGTCCTCCGTTTAGATATAGAATGGGTTACAAATGTTTCAATGGTGGAGGCGCTTTCTTGGGATATGCAGGCGTCAGTTCTGGTGGGCGCCCGCCCGCGCCTTCTTTACATACAATCGCACAATGCAGCAGAGCCTAGCTCACGCCGCACAATGCCCTACGCGGCCCACATCGCAATTGTCTGAGTCACCGGCGCCGGCACCGGCATACGGGCTTGTTTACATTACACACAATAAATAACACTCGCCAAACTTGCCACTTGGTTCGATACAATTACGAGATTTACGAGAAAGCCACTTGCTACTTGCGAAAATGACACTTATGGTACAACGAAAGTGTCGCACCTATTCCTCAAGAAACATGAACCGCGGCAAGCTTGATTCATATTACAACTTTTACTACATGCCAATATATTTATTTCCTTCAATGAATAATCGTTATGTTTATTCACTTGTTAAATTGTCGACTATAACTCTCATAAAATTGTATTATCAGAACTCGTTTATCTAACTGATTCTACTTCGGAATGTCTTAATTTTAACCACGAACACTTCACGGCTCAGTGAAGCAAGCATTTGTACCAAATGAGCTGCATCGACTCGTAATAACCCTATTTAGTTGTGTTAGTGCATAATGTACACATTGTAAACTTGCTCAACTAGAAGTAAATTATTTAACCAAAGCATCGACATAACAGTATGAACCGGTAACTAACGTAACAAGCAAATCTTATAATATTTACTGCCAAAATAATAACATTCGTACATTTTCTATTCTGTGTGCTAATTTCGGTCTAAAAATATTTATCCGATTCTATAATTTTTAATCAAACAGGATATTAAATGGCATCCATCGTAGCAATGATTCCTGTCCAGACAACGGATGCAGTGCAATCGCAGGTATAGCTTTTTGTTATATCCTGTATCATATTTATTACGTTTCCTTTATTAAGTTCTTATTTCTTAGCTATCTAATTACTGCCAGCTATCTTGTTGCTTACTTGCGTCTTGTATCTTAACATCTACGGTAATAAAGTGTTGTCTACAGAGAACAAATGGACGTATCCTTAATAAGTGGACAGCTTTAGGGGCCACTGTTCTTTGTTATTGTTTCCTGGACGCACCATTAACGCCCACTATCAGAATCCTTAAATAATTTATAGTCCCTTTCTAGTCCAATGGCTTTCTGTATTTTAACACAGACATACTGAATCGTAAGAGATTTAGACCGCAGCATGACGATGTTATAGCTATGTTAGAATGACCAAGCCGTCCCATGAGAATCTGCGGAATGTTTTAATAACATTTTGTGCAGGTGCACAATTCATGGACGATACAGCGGAAGATTCTAGTATATAGTTCTCTCGATGTTAGAGACAAGATCTGAGAAATACTGTAACTTAGTTTCTAGGTTGAAATTTATATCTAACAGTTTAGATGTCGGAGATGGTGAGCGGTAACTAACGAGCCGAATGAAAATAGATATAATGTTGTACAAAGCGTGTAACACGAATGCATGTGCGTGTTTCATGTTAGAGGCCGGGGCTTAGAGAAATCGAAACAAACAAAAGATCTAGGAACTTTATTAGGCCGGTACATATGTTTTTTTTTTTTTTTTTAATTATTTCGTGACCATGGATGCATAGTCCTTCAGTCGAAATATTAAACAAATATTAACAATTTCTGTTCTTCATAATAAAAGTCTTAGTCACAAGTCACATTCAAAGTCAAGTAGTCAGTCATAGTCAAGTCATGCCCTAGTAAAGTGGTAGAAACTTTACTAGAACTTCTATTGGAGTTTTGGTGCGAAGGCGAAAATCACGTTTCTCAACTTTGTATCATTTGCCTACACTTATGCACGTTTACTAAGTATTAACAGTTAATAATCCACCATTATTACCCATTAACACTCGAAGAATCACAGGTTTTGGAAAATTACACAAAATCAACAACGCCATTTTTACACTTTCGCGGCAAAACCCCTGGTGCATTTGTGATTCATCAGGGATGCAATACATTGTTATGAACTCCCAGTTACCCGGATGGACCAACTTCGTTAATCCTTTAACATTATTCCAACAATCTAGTCGGGCTTATCCAGCAACTAGACTATATATAGACTATAGCCAAATTTAACGTTCATCAACCTTATGAATAATGTTGATGAGTTTAAGATGATTCACCCGTCAATTCGGAGTTAGTACACATTACTTTTTGATCATTTACAATGAGAAATGGCTTTATGGTAGCTATATAATTTACCAAAAATTGTCTCAATTAACAAATAACAAAGTCGGTGTATTGATTAGCAATTAATTTACCGTAATTCGAACAGAAAGTAACAATTCTCAACATCATGAACGTAGACAAGATAATGGAAGTATTCATTGTGGTATTAAAACTGTATTAATCAATGGTACCAATTTACATTCATTTACAAAACATTCGTATTTTTCTAACGGTTTCACTAAAAATATGTGTCATAACTTCGTTCCACTTGAACCAATTTTGAATTTTTTTTTGTTTGAGAGATGTTGTTTTCCAATTGGTCCCATTTAAATAGACATAACATTAATCTTATCTGTAGTTCTTGAATATCGTCAATAATGCGTGTTTATTACATCTAATCTGATCAAAGTTCCGAAGATAAAAAGGTGAAGTCGGTTTTTTTAAGCTTTGCTTGCGTTTAATTATTAATATGTACCCACTTAAATATATTGCTATTACCAAATACGAATACCAGAGATAGAACTTCAAATAACAAAAACTTCTTCACTTATAAATTGTTAAAAGTACTAAGAACAGATACTGAATAATACTTATAGACACAATCCGATAGCTGATACAGGTGGTTATTTGAAATGCGTGTAAATTAAGAAAAAACAGCAAAATAATTGACATTATTGCTAAGACTAGTTGCTGATAGTAAAAACACTTTGCATAAATAAATTATCGAAATAATTAAATCGATCAATTAGGCAACAGCAACACCCAGACAGATATATTTTGCAAATTCTCTCTGCAAAATAGTAATGAAAGTTAAAGAGAAACATGAAACGTAAATCGATATCGATACGTTCACCGATAGAAGTATGGATTAAATTGCAAAAGAAAGTATTTTCTCAATTCAATACGAAGACAGAATCATTATAGTAGAACGCGTTGAATATTGAGAGTATTTGAGAGGCTGGTGAGTAAAATAGCATCAATGGCTCCTGCAGTGAAGTGCATTGGTAATGCAATGACAGAATTATCACCGCTAACACCGTGTGGGGAATTGGATATTTCTGTACGTTTCGCGCGAAACGTTAACTAACGCCGCATAACTTGTGAAGCATCAGAGTCGCCAGACGTACTTATAATCTCTCTATATAACATGGTACTCGTACATCGCCCACTAAATTCACAGTAATAATTTTGCTGTGATAATAAAATTTTAATACAGGAAAGTAGTCGCATAAATTTAAAGCCATAATAAGAAAAAGTGGAGCGAAAGAAACGGTAAAGAGAGTTCTGTTGGCTTTGCACTACAGTCTATATTAGGCGAAATAAGATACTCTTAGAAATGAAAAGCACCAGCTCCGTGCAGATCAAAGAGAAGCTTTATGGATCACTTAAAACGTTTACGAAAGACGTAAATGTTTTACTACTTTATGTTTTCAAGTTCGTGAAATTTGCACAATACAATACTTGTATGTAGAAAATAGTCTTGTTCTTAAGTCGATAACAATTAGTACGATACCGTTACTTGTATAACGATTCTCGGTTTTGCCAAATTTATCAACTTTATGTGGCCTACATAAATACACCACCGATTAAAGTCATCGTTATTACATAATTCACTTATCAGAAATTATAAAAGGCGCCCCAGCCATGCACTTACACGTATGGCAGTGCACGTTGCGAAACCTGGCCAGTCGAGTTAACACAAAAACTTTCTGGCTTTCAGCCGAAAGCTGACCAACTGGTAATGCTTAATCTGAGAAATCAGCGCCTTCTTGGGAAACCAGAGACATAAGTCCTCGAGTGGGAAACATACGGGCGAGAAAGTATAAGGCAAAGTTGAAATATTATACTGCATCGCGACAAACTGTAGTGTTTACTTTTACGTGAAGAGGGGCAAAGCAAATGGAGCGTGCCTCGATGCTCGCCTCCAGTCGAGTATAAATAAATACGCGGAATGCAAATATACTGCAACAATCAAGGAAGATGCGTCAGCGACAGTCTTCTACGAATCTTGCCTACGATATCTACTTAAAATACTTATTAGATTATGTGCTATAATCATTTATGAATCTACTGCTTCATGACGGCTTATTGACAAACTTAAAATAGCGACACAAACGAAGTATTTAATCTCCTTGATGATGTCATGTGTTTAATTAAAGGAATTTCACAGTGGGAGAAACAAGGCGCCCGTTGCCTTGTGTAATGGATACAGAAATGCTGGACATGGTACGAAGGCGAGTGGTCGCTTAAATTAACCACTTGGAAGTTGCAAGCACTCCTTGTCGCTGTCAGAGTCCAGTCCCAGGCAGGCCAGGGCGAGAGCGTGAGAATATATTACAATACATCTTTAATTACCTCACACTCAAAATCTAAGAGAAACTTTGAGCATTCGACTGTACCAAAGGTGTAAAATAAACACACATCCTCTCACAATTTAATATAATTGACCCAAGCGCATGAATCAGTCGTCAAGCGTCTCTATTTGTTGATTCAGCGCCTCTGAATGATGCATTGTTCTCGATAAATTATGGCGGATAAAAACCCATTTGTTGTTTCGGGTGAGTGACGACATGAAATAAAAATCAATGTTGTTTCACTATTATTATGTTGTTATTGTTTATGTGCGGGTTCTCCAGTTCTGGATGATTCAAAGATATATTTAGGGTTTTGTTGAAAGGGTTTTTCACACGTGATTTAGATAGGAAATGTGTTTTTTGCCCATTTTCCAGATTGGACCCGTGAAATCCATTTCTCTGATGTAAGTGCCGGTAAAAAAATCAAACAGTTTTTTCTGTCATTACATGCCAGCTTTTACATGAAGAATTTTTATAAGAAATGTAGTATGTTGCACGTAGACCTTTGAATCTATGATTTGCCAATTTTATTTTTTGGCATATTCCTTAAATCCACCATAGACAGATTTAATTTAATTACTTTCTTCAACTTTTTGTATTTAGTAAGTATTAAAAATGTCTCAGGTTAGTTTCTGGCAGGGTCAGGGCATGGCTGCCGTGGGCAGGCGTGGGCGTGAAACCTGCATGCAACAGAATTACAGGAACCTGTTTAGGTCATGCAACTCATGCTAGTCTATTTAAATCCTGGTGGCCTTTGACTATTTATAGATTTACCTTACTGCATTGTTTGGCTAATAGTAATCGCACTGAGAATGTAATCTATACGGGTAAATAGGTTCAATAATCGAGTTCATATATTTTTTACTTTTCAGTTATTTTTGAACGGGTCAACGGTGGCAAATCATTCCAAGCATCATACTATTTATACAATATCCTAATATTATACAAGAATTGCGAAAATTCAATTGTTTCTGTATTACTTAATCACGCCAACAGGGCTAAACGGCTTATGAATAACTTTGGCAGGAAGATAGTAATGGCTAATTTGAGTAGGCGATACAGTGAAAACATTGTAAGAGTTCTGTGAATCTACCCTATCTATAAAATCTGGAACTAATCAGCTACAGTCTCTGATGGCAATGTTTAACTGTTTTGCGCGTTGTAAGTACGTATAAAATAATTGTGTACCAAGTTTTCTGAACTATCGACGGTACATTACCAATTGGAAAATACTTAATTTAAATCGAGTTAACATTAAATTACAGGTAAGTTATGTGCAAAAGACGTTGTCCGCGGCCTGCAAGACCACTTCGCGACTCGGCCCGTGGGCGGAACCCGTGAGTTATCCTGCTGTGCTATAGTAACGGGTAAGATAACACCGGAATATGCAGATACATTGCAATTAACCTGCTATTAATGAGAGGCTGAGCGAACACTGTTTTGCATTCGATAATATCAAATAGCTGTAGCCTGTGGCTTTACCCGTGGTCTTAATGACGTTAAAGATAAAATGCACGTCCGTGTCCATTAATAATTTATCTCTCATGACATGTTTTGAATTTATTTGACGTGAGTGAGGTGAGATATTTTTTCTCTAATGTGAACACTGAAAATCCGAATTAGTTTATACAAAAAGATAATACAGACAAGACCAGGCTGCGCTCCGATGCAAGGACTTTTGTTATCACAGGCGATTAGACGGAGTTAACATATTATGGAGGTTTGCGTAATCGCGCGTGTCTTACTTCGATTTATCAAGATTTTTGTAAATTTCTTAAAAAGTATATATTATTGTACCGAAATTTTAGCTCATCAGCGGCCTACCTATAATCATTTTCTATCAGATCATATTTATTTACGACACCAGGCTTAAGCATAACCAAGTAAAATAATAGACTCAAAACGGAATATTACTCAGCAAAAATAAAATGCAATGTAAGCTGGGCCCACGTGGGACACTATAAAATATTATGTATTATACGTCCGTGATTAGCTAACTCTTTATAGGTACCAGATTCAAACTTATTTTATTCAGCAGATTCAGAGTCGATAAGTTGTTACAGACGGACAGACAATCGCTAAAAATTTTTAACCTTTAGATGAGTGTTATGCCCCTACCCGTATAGACTAGAAGAGTTCAAGGTAATCGCTACCAGTCTTGCACTTTCAATACTAGAAATACATCGCGGCCAATCATATATTTTAGAAAAAAATAATTATGATACAATGTTTTTGTGTGTATTAAGACACTGAACAAATTACACAGGCACTGTGAAAAACAAGAGAAATGTTTAATTTCACAAGTAATTACTGTATTTTTATTGACATAGAAAAAAAAAATCTCAGGCGACTGATGTCACTACGAAGTGGATCTTTTTGGAATCTGCGATATGTATAGATCGTCTTGAGAGAGTGAAGGAGATAGCAGCGTAATGCATATAAACATGTGTTGGCATGTAAATAGGTGGCTTCTTATTGGAAGCAGTGTTGTTTTAGGCTTTAACTAAGTAAATATACAAGGTTTTCGGTTATTCATCGCAGACGCATAGAACCCCGAGGAACGGAAATAATGAGGTATATAGACGACCCAGTTGGCGCAGTGGACAGGTGTTCGCCCTCTGTGCCGTGGGTCCTGGGTTCGATTCCCGGCAGGAGCACAAATTCCTTCCCAAGGGATATTTGTGCTTCTTGTTCTGGGTGTAATGTGTGTGTTTGATGTGAATGTTTCCGGCACCCACGATACAAGTATTTGAACTTAGTGTGGAGCTGTGAGTGTGAATGCGTTTGTTGTGGTTTGTTATATCCAGATCCAGAAGCATAATGATTGTCCATTGCAAAGAGACTTGTGATCCTGCCGAGAATCGAGGACACGAGGCCCAATGTGCCAACTAGTCTTAGTCGTCTATCTCTACCATTTCTTTACCACCAAGTTTGTGATATGATTTCCGAGTAATCTTTTAAAACGCATTTTAGAGAAAGACAAGCTTTAATTGAATTCCTGTTACAAGCTTTACTGCCATTATTTACAGTCGTGAGTTACAATTACAACACAAGATATAAGCCTGAGCAGAATAGCACTGGTCAACATGTTTACAATTGCCGTGTTATTTAAACCACTGTGCTATAAAGCAGAGGCATTTCGCAAGCCTTAGCTGCAGTCCAGACAGATTAATGAGAGTTGCCATGTGGGCGCACATGTAGGAGTCAATGATACCTTCTGAAACCTCGTTCCGTTACGTGCTTTAGTGAAACAAAGAGCGCCACTAAGTGGTCCATTGTTCACTGTTAAAGCTTTATTATTGATATCACGGCGATGATCGAGGGGCATTGATGAGCCTGGGCGTTATTACAAATACTAACGAACGCATTCAAGCTCACAGCCTCGCACTAAGTTCAAAGACTAGAATCGTGGGTGCCGAAAACTATTTTTTACTCTTTCACTCACGGAAAATAAGAAACCGTTACAGGCACTACCTTGTCCATCTGTCTGTCTGTCAGGATTATTGTTCTTAGAAACGCGGGGATGTACAAAATGAAAATTAATGTCAAATATTTAGATCTACGGTCGCTCAAGCTTTTTAGTCAACCCAATCAAAAGTCACAGCCATTTATGTCGAAGATTTAGGGCTTAAAAATTGGAAAATTTCCCGAACTATATACATACAAGTTTGTACGGAACCTAGTCAGACACGCAGTTAACCTGCAACAATTATTTTTCGCCACCTACAAAACCACTTGTCGTGGCTCTACCTCCATCAAATAATTTAAGAATTACGGCTCAGAATATTTGAGTGGGTAAATAAAGAAACAACGAGACGAATACATAACCTCTTTCTTTATAAAAGTCGGTTAAAAAAGCTAACATAATAGATACAATTACTAGCAGACGAATGAAATATCCACATTCTTGCATAAGCGAACTATTTTCCAGGATCCGCATTTAGAACATGAAAATACCATCACAAACGCACTGGGATTGTAGTGATATACGTATGTTTCATGCGTACTACATTCCACTCGGCCGTTTCGAAATACTAGTATAATGTCTGTGTGTATGAATATATGCGGAAATGAGCTTTAACTTTGAACTACCCGTCGGCTTAGGTGCGCGTACGCCTTCTAAGCAGGGGTACGATTCCCGGCGGGAACACAAGATTTCTCCAAAAGGAAAATTTGTGTTTCTGGTTCTGGTTGTGAATGTGAATGTTTTTTTATACTTTTAGTCGATTGCTAACGGAAATACTTCGCCTAAAAAAATCTTTACACATAGATGTAAAGACAGAGGAAATATAAAATTTTATTATTGAAACTGCAAGCAGGTTCGGGCGAACTTATATATATGTCAAAATGTAGCGCATCACTCCGAGATATTAGATGTTAAATCTCTGAATACCCAGTAATTAAACTAACTAAAACAATTAAAAAATCTGATTGGTTTTTCTCTCTTTGATAGTAAAAGTTAGATATAGAATAGTTTGTATAATATAGCAGCATTTGCAATATCCGGAAAGCTATATGTTAAATTTGGAGACGTATAATATTAACATGTTATGTGCACAATTGTTTGTACTTAATAACTAACTTTGTGAGCCTACGACGCGACGGTAGAATAACTTTCTTTTCATACAGTTTATATAAACATTGTACGGGTAAATCATTTTGGCGCGACCTCAGTCTGGTCATGTAGACCACGCAGTTGAAAGCGGGAAGCGGGGCAAGAGGGCAGATAGAAGTGGCGAACATGGCAAGTTGACGTGGACATCGCAAGCCGACTCATCCGACCTGTGGGTCTACCACAGTTCACCGATATACGAAGTTTCGGATTGCGACCTATGCTTCTCTTATCGGTAACGAAAACCGAAAATTAGTGACGAAGTTCAAAAGTTGACAGATCGTGTGGTCTGTACATTATTATCTACTCTAAATCGCAAAACCTACGAACGAAAGATTGAATTAGATATTAATACCTGATCAGCTTAGATTATTTATGAACCACCTGTATGAGCCAAGTTATAATATAAGATGCTGCGTTGACACACAATAGTGTTCCTACTATCACTATAGCTAGTTATAAGTACATGGAGTGTTACAAATTAGTTAAGTTTTTGTCCAAATAAAAAGATTTTTCATTTTCATTACTTTTTACGCGAAGTCATAGTATGACATTTCGTCCTCGGTCTAGCGTAAACGATTATATATTTTGTACCTATATGCTATAATAAATAATTCATGTGGTAGGTAAAACTTTATTCCTTTTTGGAATCTGTGATTTCATACACGTAACGATCAAATGGGGTGATCCAAAAACAGCTGTTTCATCGAAAACGGCCAATCCGAAAGAATAACATAGTAGACACACATTGCGTTTCCGTTCATACCTCGTTCAGGCCGAAAGTTTCGGAGTCGTGGTAGGCCCCCTGCGCACAACCAGTACAAGGAACTTGCGAAATGTCAGGAGAAATCTAGAAACTACTAAGTGCATCTTCGTAAATCTGTTTGCTACATGCATCACCATGTTCTTAGAGATTTATGAAGCCAGGGAGTTTCATAGCTAGGAAGCCATAAACAACGCTTTACGGACCTATTACTTCACTGCAACAATGCAATACAGAACAATGAATAAAATAGCAAATGTCAAGAGGTAATAAAAAATGCATTTAATTTTGCTATCCAAAATGAAGCGATTGGGATCAGAATCGTTTTATTTTTGCTGCCGGGGTGAAAAATTATAGTATTTATCCCAACATTGCCCGCGTTTGAACTGTCCGTTGGCTTAGTTAAGGAGAGCGTGCGCCTTCTAAGCAGGGGTTCGATTTCCGGCGGGAACACAAGTTTTCTCCCCAAGGAAAACCTTGTGATTCTGGTTATGATTGTTTGTGTGATGTGAAAGTTTCCGGGACCCAAGTCATCGAACTTAGTGTGGGGCTGAGAGTGAGAAAGTGTTTATGTTTATTTCCCAACCACATCAAAAGACGCTTGAGCCGCTTTTAATCTTACGCATCTTGGTTCGAATCCCGATCGGCCATGCACACATGATTTGCTCAATTTTAAACTACACGTTGATGGTTTCGTTGGGTACGGGTTTGCCTTCTAAGTATGGATATTGGATTATATTCCCGGCGGGAACAAAGTTTTCTCCCATAGGAAAATGTTTGTTTCTGGTTGTGATTGTGTGTGTGACGTGAATTTTGCCGGCACCCACGAGACAAGTTATCGAACTTAGTGTGGGGTATCTTTATTTATTTACAAAATTCGCACCAGCTTTTATAACGGGGAAGGAACACATCGTGAGGAAACTGGCAAGTCCAAGGATCACAACATTCGAGGACATGTGTCATACACAAACCCGCACTGGGCGTGCGTAATGGATCACGGTCTAGACTCTCCCTGTGAGATAAAGCCCCGAATTCCAGCAGCGGAAAATGAGCTGATGATTGTTTTTAAAGAGCCAGTTCTTACCGCTTACCATCCATGATCACACTTACTATCCGGTCAGATATTAATCAAAAGATAGACTTTTAAAAAATCGGTTATTGTTGTCCATGTTCTAAAAAATGCTTTAATTACTACAGTTCATGGGTTTCATAAGTATGAAATAAGATGCAGACGAGCGTAAATAGTTAAAAGCATTCGATGATAGAAGTTTTTACATCCATTCTGAACGAGATCGTGATAGCATTTACTGCACGAAGCGCAGTCCCTTTCACGGAGCAGGACTGGTGTGACATTTAAAAGTTCTCGTATCGTAACTACACTCACGATTCCTCTAACCATATCTATGTATTTGTCTGTGTCACGCGAAATAAAAATTCCAAAGCCTGTTTTGTATTCAGTGAGTCATTTATGACCGCTGAAAAGGCGTATGAATCACTCCGCCATCGCATCACTAATAGAACAAATGGGTAAGCATGATGGCTGTATATAGCAAAAACATTTAAACTGCACGGGAACTTGCATAGTCGACCTTGAATACAAACCAAGAAACTATTATTCTGTTTGAAAATCAAGAAACCTAGTCTAGTAGCATTTTCACGCAATTAGCGGTTAGTCAGTCGGACCGATAATGGTTTTTGTCTGACTTCTTACGATACTGACCGACCTCATTACATCGGAAAATCACTGTTTTCCATCGGCGACCGGTATGTACGTAGCTGCAACTAAATAACAATCAAAGTACGACCTTCAATGTTGGTGTTGCAATAAAAAGATTTGCAAATTTCGTAGTGGCACCGTCGCGTCGGTTGCGCGATGACATTGACCACAACGTAATTCAGCGGCGGCACTTCCGCTAGAAACGTTTCCAAAAATTGCAGGGATTTTCCTATTCATTAAAGGCAACGGAGCATTAATCACCTTGAAAATCGTCTTAATACTCCGTGTCGTTCGAGTTCCTCCGGCTATTATGTTCTGCGGCACGTGGCGTGTTTCCTCCAAGACGGCTGCATCGCGCTGCCATAATTGCAGATATTAAGATGAGTCACGCTCAGCGACGCGAGCTGCCGTCTGCCGTACCAATCAGATCGCTGGATAGACGACTCCTCCGTGCTCTTTCACCACTCCTACATAGGTCTGGTGTTATCGATATTACAACAGCAGCGATGATTCATAGTTTCTGCGTTTTCTAAGTCTCGCATCAGACGAGCATAATCGCTATGTTGTCGATAAGGTTAGATGATGAAATGTAATCTAACCTCTTTGACGACCTTGAGGGCTTCCATTGGCAGTTTTGTGGTGTTGTGGCTAATGATTGCAAGGCAGAGAAAGCGTCGGTCGTTGTCGTTTCCGCGCGAGGGCCCCCGGTAATGGCGAGCGCGATCGCGGGCGCGCGGCTCCCCACGGTGACGTCATTGCGGCTAATTAGCAGGCAGCAGGTAAGCCAGCCACCAGCGCCGCAGCGCCAGGCCCGCAGGAAATCGCCGCTTACATCATCTTCATATCCGACGTTACATACGCGCCGTTACCTATTGTCTATAAGTTATAGCAAACATCGTGCAATGAGATCTATCTGCCACGGGCTCTAATTTAAAGCTTAGATATATGTACAGCGATGTGCAAGGACCCTCATCATCGTACAGATTAAAAAAAAATATGAAGAGTCACGAATGTGCAAGCAATGCGTCTTACTTTAGTCATCGGAGCATTTATATTCGATATTCATCTTCGTTCATGTCAACAGCCAAATGTATGAGAGTGGTAAATCAAGAAGTGTCCCTACATAATTGTTGTGTCGAAGGACATATAATGGCGCCCCGAGAATCATGTTCTGAACATATTAGCTCAATTTATTTTGGTTAAAAGAAATAAGCCTGAATAATTTTGTATCGAACCATTTCTTTGAAATAACATGACAGAGGCGCGCGTTGATGTCTCTTGCGAAGAAAAATCTGCAGCCTGCAAACATATTATCGCGTAATATCGCACTTTTTTTTTAAATAAATACTTTCAGACTCTCAGCTAAGATGACTTGTGTCGTGGGTGCCAGAAACATTCACATATACTAAATTACTATCACCGACTTCAAAAAAAGAGGAGGTACTATGTTCGACTGTATGTATTTTTGACGTATTATATTTTAAACTTCATTTGTTTAGGTAAGCAGATACATCGATTCCTAAGAATTAAAATTTTGATTGCAGAGGTATTTGTTTACTGACGCCGAGTTTGTATGTAAACGCTTTAAACGCTTTCAAACTCACAGCCCCACACTAAGTTCGATGACTTGTATTGTTGGTGCCGGAAACATTTACATCACACACACAATCACAACCAGAACCAGAAACACACATTTTCCTTGGGGAGAAAACTTGTGTTCCCGCCGGGAATCGAACCCGATACCCCTGCTTAAAAGGCGAACGCCACCCAACTAAGCCAACGGACAATTCAACACATGTACAGGGTAAATATAGAAATGTATGTAGAAAGTACAAATTAGCCTGACATATGTTGAACAATTAGTCAACGACAACGTCAATCTCGTCCTAGCTTACAAATTGGTTTCATTGGTTCCGCTGAGGCCGGCCGAGCTCTGCATTTCGTCTGGGGGATACTACAGTATCAATCACCCTCGTCTCTTTTGATGTGCCTCACACCCACGCAGCATTGACCGAAACACCTAACTACAATCAATCTTGTCACATCTCCTTCCCCTGAAGCTTCTCGAGTGTCAAGCGAATTCAAATCAGGGCTTTTGACGTTAACCAACATTCTTTTAATACCGGACAGCGGCGGTCGTGAATGTTTCGTGTCCATTTACGGCACGAAACATGTGAACCCCGAGGCAGGACTAAAAAGCGTTAAGAAACTGATCTAAATAAGGCGCGTTTATAAATAACCCGTGACGGCGTAAGAATGGGTATATCGAACGGAATATGCCCGACGCCGGAGCGGCGAGATACAAAATAAAATATCATGTGACATATGACAGAGCACTAATTTAAGTCCTCCGCACGCCTAAGTCGCGGGGCAGTAAATCTTGCCGCTCCCGTACACGAAATGTAAATATGGCATGTGCGCGCACGCCCAACATGCATACACCTCCGATGGCGTTAATAAACTCTACGCATGAATATTCATAATTTTGTCACCTGGCACGTCTCTCTGAAATAGTTAAAACCGCAAACATATTTATTTTACGAATATTTTTACAAGCGTGCCATTCAAACTCGTATATTAAATTGGAGCTCCTTAGTTTGTCAAATGCTTAATCATTTGACAAACTAAGGACTTTGACAAACTCATGATGAAATATCTCTTCCTTATACTCGCACCTATTTATGATCTCCTGGCCGCGTTATTAACGAAGATTATGATAAATAAGGAAAAATCATACGCAACATTGATAAAGTTCAATGATTATCTTACTACTTACCAAATTGCATCGAGATTTCAAGCTGTTTAACCGTGATCAAGTAAAAAAATAGAGAACGGGGCAGACCGAGCTACTTTCTGCGTTATATAAATGTAGTGTAATATAATATAAGTGACAAGTGTGATGTGATACGAATGAATTTTTGAGATAAACGATTTTACAAATACCACACTAATATTAATTTCTTGTGTCGTTGGTGCCAGAAACATTGACATCACATACACACAATTACACCCAAAACTAGAAACACAAATTACTCTTGGGGAAAACTTGATTCCATTGGGTGGGTATCAAACACGATACCCGCTGCTTAGAAGGTGAACGCGCACCGAACTACGCCACCGGGCAGTTCAATTCATCAGATGATGGTGATGTATTGTCAAATCCAAAACTATGACAACTAGAGAAGTGTTGAAAGGATTAATTTCAGTTAGATCTTTGTGAGCTACTTGTGAATTTTGATGAGAAAGTTTCGTTTTAACGTTACAAAAGGAGTATGATTTGTAAAGTTGTAATAGAACAGCATAAGCAAGAATCATTACGCAACAAATATCTACAAAACGCATGTATTAGGTACTTTCATTTATTTATGAGCTCTACAGCGGAGTCTAATATCAAGCTGTAAACTTAATGGGGAAAATGAGCAATAGACATTTTATAGCTACACGTTAAGTATAATAAATATAATTGCGTTTTCTTCAAGACTGTTTTTCCTTCTCATTGTACAAACTGAATATGTATGAAAGGAATATTCTAAACGGCATGCGGGCAACTAGAAAAGCTGGAAATTGAATTCACACAATAAAGCAGTCGGTAAGTAAAAGTGGGACCTTGAAGGGCCATCATAGAAACTCGCAAAGCCATAGACAATTTTTACGAAACCGTTGCATTTAGCCACTCCCATGTAACTACACCATGTACTACCTTTGTTTTATCTCATCTTATAAAGTGGATCAATAAAGTATTATCTATCTATAATAATAATAATAACTTTATTCAGAAATTTTCATCCTATACACATAATAATCACATGAAATCCCTTTTACACATTCAACATTGCAATAACAACGGGCCCAAACTAGGCAAAGCCTGTATCTTGGGAACCCTAGCAGACCATCTGTTGTCAAGATATCGACTTAGCGCTTACAGTGTGAATAAAAGTAAGTACATGTCAGACATTTACATATTCAAAAGATTAAGCTACGATAAAATTAGCAATAGATAAGAAATATAAATAATTATGAATTTTGACTGCACATTATATTAATTAATAAAAAAATTTTAAATTGATACCTAACATCTATCTATCTATCTACACCTTAGAAAAAGATCGGAAGTGGTTCACTTTCTGATTGAGTGGAAAAACTTATAAAAGCTGCATTCTTGTGCAATATACCATTCTTTATTATACTCACAAGAAAAGTCAACTTTCCTATAATTAAACACAATCACTTTATAGTCGTAAAAAAAAACTATCTAGAATGAAAAGCTCGCTGGAAGCCGTGAATACATAGACTGAATAATGTTCTTACTCAGTAAATCAAAGTTATTGTCCGTTATTCTGGAGTCGCGGGCGGTCACGATTCAGCTTCGATCATTACTCACACGCGTACCTACCGTGCTCTAAATGGACATAAAAAGTAAGTAAAAATAATCCAAATTGTGCGTTACCTCGTTTGATCATGATGGAATATCAGCCCTAAAGAGACAGTTAAAGTAACTTAATTTTCATAGAATTGACATCGCCCAGTTGGCTATCCGGAGATCTTGACACGACTGCGCCAGCCGGCGGAAATGTTTGTATTATTAATGGACTTACTGATGTTTTATTTTGTAAAGAGACTATTAAACCCCTTCACGGGAAACTCGGTATAGTATATCCGATCGGTGCTAGCCACCCTTTTCGTTTATGCACGAATGTTTCCGGCAGCAATTAAAATTTCTGCGGTCCACTTCAGTAACACTAATGAGTCGCTCGGCCAGGCTCTCCTGACGATCACAAACGTTTACAATACAAAACCAATTAAATGAGAAACAGCATCCGTTTTGCAAGTTGCTGCAGTACACACTTATAGTATACCAAGAGAGCGACGCTTATAGATTGAAAAAAAATGTGGCACGATCAATAAACGCTCTGCACATGGACAAGTGTTTACATTCAGTATTTTATTCTGGTTATTTGAATGATGCTAATTTTAATGCAAGGTATGCGCAAATATTTGATGTATAAATGTTTACGTACCGCTCCGAATTTCTGTGTGGTGCTTAAAATAAAGGTGAAGTGAATGTCATTTGGTTGCGGCTGATCGATATAAATGGGTGCAGGCGGAGGGACATAGCCTCACGCACCGAGGTACGCAGCCCTCATTGAGGGCCGGCTACGTGCACGAAATGCACAAGGCAATCAATGAACAGCTTAGGTTCTATTACTGCTATAAAATCAATACTACGAATTGACACTAAGACTCGGACTTTATTAACATTGGCAATAGCATTGATCATTCGATAGACTTGCATTATTATATATTGTAGCTAGCTAACCCGCCCCGCAAACAAAACAAAAAATACAGTCGAATTATATCCTCATTCTAATGTAAGTCGGTTCAAATCGTAGAAGATTGCAGGATTACGCAGTAACTGTGTCACTCATTCCGAGACCCATCGTTTTCACCCTCAAATCAATTTTACGATTTCTTCTAGACTATAAGTCTAAATTCAATGCTTGCTGCCAATTGTATCTACGTGAACTGTGTAAGACGATAAAATAGTTTATTTTGATAAGGGTAAAATATTGAATCCTTTAAAAAGCTAACAAAATATTTTTTTTCTGAGCTATATATACATGTAGTACTAGTAACTGTCGCGGACTTTTTTGTAAAACTAATGAAGGCCAACATTTTCGACATACATGTGTGTGTATTCACCTATGTCTAACTGTTTAGTCAGCGTACGCCGATAAAGCGGCCAGTTTGCAATTTTTGTTCGATTTGTCTTACGAATATTATTATTTCGAACTGATAACTCAATTTATCCCAACAAAACATAGCCTATGACATTTAGGGATAGTGTAGCTATCTATTAGTGAAATCATTTTCAGAATTGGATCAGTAGTTTCAGAGATTACCCTTTACATACAAAAAACAAACTTTACCTCTTTATAATATTAGTATAGATAGTATATAAGTATAGATAGAGAATTAAATTGATTTCGTAGATGATTGATAAGAAATAATAAGAATGCAGAGAAACTGATAAGAAACTGATTTTATTTATATAGCATTAGCCATGCTAGGCAGAACTATAGTGATAAATTTAGAAAGGAAAAATTATCGCTTGAGGCTTTTTTCCTTTCTAAATTTATCACTATGATAAGAAACTGTCAAGAAAGCTTTAGTAAATAGGAGTAGCGTCGACTGAATATTATGAATAAATACACAGACTGTGCAGCGTTTTGCCAAAAAAGAAACATAACGGTTTCGTAACTTTAATACTTACTACAATGGACTCCATTGTGAAATCTTATCAGATTATTCCAAAACTGGAGTTACAAAATATATTCACCTGGCGTTAACATACAATGAAATTCACCATTTTGTAATTTTAAAACAATTTTCAGTTCACGTGTTAAAGTGATTGACGAGGGAAAGTTTAACATTATGCGAAGTTGTAAGAATTTTAAATATGAAAGTATCTAATTGGACTGTGTATGTAATGTAAGCGGTTTTTACGATGAGGTTTAGCATAATTCAAGTTAGATAAAATGGAAATCTGCTGGGCTGACTTCGCGTGCTGCTTCATAGATAAGAAAGTGTCAGTAAAGTAAATTAACTTAAAGTAAATAATTACTTAATTAGCCACAGAACTGTATACTTTATTCAAGTTGCCAATAAAGTTAATAATAGCGTGAATAAACCGTCATATTAACAACTCTAACTTACCCGTGTAAGAAATAGAGTAATTGAGATAAACGCGATAATCTTAACGCCGGTGAAGAATCTTAAATATCTAATTATTGCTTACTTTGATTGCTTTCAAATAATAGTCTCTTTACACATTCAAAGTAGGTATAAGTGGTGAGAAAAGTAGATTAATGATAGGAAAATTGATGCCTTTTGTCCACAACACGTAGGAATGTATAGATATTTCTTATTTAAAGGGCATCTCAGATGTTACGCTAGTAACATTTGAAAACCAGCAACAAAACAACTTTACGCATTCCAAGCCTAGCGTGTTTACCATCCTCGACAAAATCATCACTTATCAGGTGAGGTAATGGTCACACTTAACAGTAAAACAAACGCAAAACGATATAAATTATTAACAATTGATTTACCATTATTGTGTCATGTACCTGAGAGGCATCCCGTGCAGTCGGTAAGCATAGGAGTGATAATCTCTTATTTGAGTCATCATCACTTAATGCCTGTACAGGCGTACGAATCGTAGATCTGCTACAGTTTTCAGGATGCTGCTTTCACTCCCCCACACCCTCACTAAATAAGATGCAGGTTTTTTTCTGACGGCTTAAGGCCGTCAGACCCGTTAACCCGTTAACGCCGTTAACCCTCAGTTCGTTTCTGTGTGAACATTTCAGAGGCACATATAGACAGTGAAAAATAAACTATAGTAAAACGTTTTAGTAAAAATGTATGTCGCAAGCTTTGCACCTTGAAAAATGCCGAGATCTACTGTTTTTCGAAACTGTGAATTCTTGTAGCTTTGATCAGTAATGTAATTGCTATGAGATCTGTAGCTGTAGCTGCCTCCTACGCTATAAAATACCTTCATTAAGCTAAGCATTACAAAATATACACGTATTGAAGCATATTGTACATAGATTACATTGTACATTACCGTACCCAAGTCAGTCGAATGTAAGAGATGACATTTTCACACGTATTAACTGCGCTATACAACTCCCACGAGAAATTTAGAAATCAGGTGGGGTGCGAGCGCACTGGGGTTGATATTACACCAGCTACACAAAAAGGTGCTCGATTTTATAAATTGTCGTAAAAACTAGGGGTAGAACACGTCGATTTACTCAAATCATGCCTTAACGATAGGGAGGTGTTACCAAATTTTGTGGGTAGGTTTATATAGATCATTTAAATGGTGGTTTATAGCTTCATCTTTAGTAATAGTAAGCTCTAAGGTTTTCAAATACTCAATAACAAAAAATACCATATTCTAGATAAGCGCATGGGGCCAATATTTGCTACAAAACAACATTCACCCACGAGGGAAGAGGACCAGGTAAATGTATGTTTGTGATTGGCCTATGCGACAAATGTTAGCGTCGTTTGCACGTTTTTCTTAATAATTTAGTTTTTCAATCAACACAGCCGCAATTTACCATCTATATTTTTCCATTATATAATTTAATTCCTGCCACATTTGTACACATATTATACGTAAGTTTCAGCATTTGCATACATTGCGTATCTTGATCTATCGAAATCCACTACATATAATATCAAAACCTTAGAAAATTCCCTATAATGTCTCTAGTTATTAAGAAAAACTATATAAATCAGAGAACTTATATAGTTTATTTATTATTCCAGCAGTAAAGCAATAATATAATAGTTGTAATACCAATAATTAGCAATTTGTGTCAGTCGTGAGCATTAAGATACTAACTCTTGTTGGAAATATTAGTGAGCTTTTGAAATATTGTTATAAGATACTGCATTTAGAACAGAAAGTTTATGGCACATAACCACTTATACACCGATTATTGTAATGATTACAGCAGCAAAATGGTCACAAGGAATACTGCATGTATAATTCGTACTGGAATTGTATAATTCATTGTATTGGCTATGATATTTCTAATCTGCAATTCGATTGCGTCATATATTATATATTAGTGTAATATAAGAAATGTTAAATATCACCTTCTGATCATATTTATCTTCCTTCCCTTCACCGACTCGGCCGAAAACATTTGGTACTCTTCTTAGTTATCTAAGTTAGGTACTCTTAAGAGTACCTAAGAGTAAAGAATGGACTATGAGGAGTATATTAAGTATGTATATTATAATATTTATATATGTATCGTACATTAAAAAAAAACATTGCCGCACCACCGATCACTTTTTATTAAACTTTTGTATCCTCTCCATTCTGAGGTAGAAGAGATCGCTGCTTAGTGATAAGGCCGCCGATTGTACTGCTATATTGTCATTTTTTGGGTGTGCAATTAAAAGTATTTGTATTGTATTGTATGATAAATGTCAAAATCACCATTTTATAGATTACATTTATGTTCCTTCATTTTAACAACTCTGCCGATAAAGTATATGCTGGTACTCTCATGGAATAAGGTACTACTTAGGGTGAGGAATGGACTTACTTATGATACCATGTTGTAAATAAAATATAGCTAATAAGATTTTAAGACCGCCCATTCTTACTTGGAAATGCTCGTTGAGAGTTCATCATAAACTCTTTGCATGCAAAATGAGATACATCCATGTATACGCTCAAATATTATTATCTAAGAAAAGCAATTTGTGAGCAAAATAACCATGCATGAGGTTTGCATAATGGAAACCCAGTAAATTGCTGGAGTAAATGCAAAAAGATCATGATAAAATTTCTGAAATCAGAGTTTTATTTTTGGGATAGTGTCAATTGCAGGTTGCCCCAGGTCGTTTAATGGAATAAGTTATTCATGATAGCTGGCTGGTACTGTGTAGGCGCGGCTGAGAGCGCGAGGGTTGAAGCGGGTCGACGACCGAGCCAGACGTGACGTCACCCGCCCTACAGCTGGCCATGACGTCACCTCCTCACCCCCAAAACAAACCAAGCCTTAATCCACCAACTTAAGATTCAATCTCGACAAGAACTCCCGAATGTGGTCACCACATGTCCTCGTATATGATAGTCATATTTGATATCGTGCGGTTTGATTGCCATTTGACGTAAATGAACACTTGCGTCTCGATGAGAACTTAGATGGGATAATTTCCGACAGCTGACAAAACGAGCCTCATTTTGGCAGCATTGTAATCTTCACCCGTATCGTGTGAAACAACATAATTGGAGCGAGTCTAGACAGTGTTCCGTTAGGTCAGTACTTCTGAACACCGAAACGATTTCCCAAAGCCATAAAATCGGCTGAGTGTAATGTAGGATCGAGGAGTGGGAAGCGATGAGGCAGTGACAAAACAATGTAGCTTTTACGGCCAAACAAAGCAGTGAACAATTTATTGCCTTTCAGCTGTCCATCGGAGCAAAGTAAATGGCACAACAAGAAAAGCCTGGTAAATGATTAATTGACCGCATTGGTAAGACAAAACGCATCAAGAGAAGCTCAAGAACCATAGAAAGTACCGTAGCGGTGTGTAGCGGGATTGCCGTGATTTCTCATCATAACAGCTAGCGCGCGGCCGACGCCGACGCGGCCGGTAACACACCAAATTGTGCTCTCGAATAGCGCAAGAATATTTCACGTGCAACTGTATTTAATGACGGTACCAACGGTAATAGTCTGGGAATGTACATGCAGGTTACAAGATTAGAACGGAGAGATAGCCCAAACAATGGATGCAGCGATTCTAATATGCAAATAGAGCGAAGATATTGCAAAAACCCTGCACTCCGTGAATCGTTCGCATGGCTAGAGTTTTTATGGTTCTCCGTGGCCTCTCTGAAGTCGGTGGTATTCATGGATGACTAACATTCTGTTCTTGTAATAACTCGGTATGTACCTAGTCAACACGATGAGCAATCTTGTATACTTGTACAACATGATGCGATTCGATCTCGACGAAAAAAATTTTAGGTATAAGAAAATTAATCGACATAATATTAAATTATCTAGGTTAGAGCACGCAAAAAAGATGATAGTGTATGCTATAAAAAATATGTTCTGACAGATTAATTTCGTTTTCAATAGATACTTGGAGCTCGAAGGTTACAAAGTTATTACAATTGACTCTTCATCATAACACGCAATAAATCGGGTAAGTTAATTGAAATTAAAAGAATAGGTAATTTAATTGTTTTATTAGAATGTTTTAGACAGGTACAAGCAGTTCTATGACGTTTTAGTTAAGCGTCATCTTAACAATTTTATGCGGAATATTAACAGACGAGATGAAGTTATAATCACATCATAGTTTAGTGCAGGATAGCAAATTGAAATAATTTTACCAGTTTTAGTCGAGAATTCTAGACAGAGAAGTTACAATAACTCTAACATTGCTATGTCAAATCACATCTTAATAACACCGCTTTAAATCCTTTTTACAATAATGTTCAGGAACACTGACTTTGACATTAAAGGCATCAAAGCAGGTGGCCTTTTATGTTCATTTCAAAAGAACATACATCTGTCTCATCTTATCTGTCTGGCATTATATATGTTCACAAAGCTATGGCAATATTTGATCATAACAAATCATATGAATGTAGATCATACTGGTGCTACTGTCATACTCCTTTTTTATTAGCAAGGAATCAAGTCTAAGTAGTCGCAGTTTCTATTTCATTGGGTGTGTTTCACCAATACTTTTTTAATTTGCTGTAATAGACAAAAGTGCATATCTATAAGGAACAGAAGCGAGTATTTTAGTGTCTCTACGGGTAAAGTGTATCTTCAGGGAAGTATATTTTCTTTAGTTTACTTATATTAATTAGGAATTATATTTTCTTTTTAAAAAATTATATTAAATTAAATGTTTTCAATTTATTTGGAATTAATTAGGTAGTATATTTTATTTAGTGTACCGGGTTCAACTCCTGGTGGAAACACAACTTCCTTTGGGGTGAAAATATGTGATTCTACCAGGACTTGAAGCCGATACACGCTGCAGAGAAGTCAAACGTTAACTACGCCAGCAGGTATCTGTCTCCTAGATATTTAGATTAGTTTCAGAGTATGTCAGGGTAGTAAGACATAATGACGGGTTGTTTGTTTTACGTCTGCGTCAATGTTCAAATCTTAAGATTCTATCAAATTCATCGTATCTTAAAAAGCTTGAGCTACTTTCAGTTCCAATGAGTGATGATAACTAAGCTATCTTGTCTCAGGTGGCCTATTGAAGTCGACAGTTCAATGGGACATACGTCTGTCTACAGAATAGAACAGTTGCGTCAACCGACTGGACTCCATGTGATAGCTGTTTCAATTAGCTGTAAAAGGGATGGGAAATGTTTATCTATTGCAATTCCAATTGAAACCCTTTTAAGAGAGAAACTAGTTAACGTTTTAGATATATAACATGAGAAAAAGTATAGAGTCTGTGTCTATTTTTGAAACGGTTAAGGTTTAAAAAAATCTAAACGCAATCTTAAATACGGGATGTGAGGTTTGTGAATGTGTTATTATTTTATACATTAATCAGTGCTCGGTCAAAATTCGTCCAAATCCTTATTTGAGTAGCATAAAACACAAATCACTTATTCATAGCTTGCTGCAGAGCGCCTCGATTCGAGAGTATGCAATAAATTGTCTGTCCAATAAGTCTACTCTATAACTGGATTATTCGCCATCGCTATGGACACGTCGATTTATTTATTACAACAGATAGAAAGAGCGCAAAACAGCTTATAAAGCATCGTGAAATAATCCTATTTCCACGGTTACGGTTCGAAGACCTCCGACGGAACTGGCCGTAGTCAGGCAGTGCCGGTCGCCGGCCACCGGCACCGGGCAGCCGTTCGCCGGCCGGTCAACACCATGCTTACAGGTATGCCGATTCGTCCAAGCCGATGTGGCCATCCAACTAGGAATCACTCTAATTAAAAACTGTCTATATACCACTATATTATCAGTAATTCGGAATAGGGTAGAAAGTATTTATACTCAAGGAATAATACTTTAGAGTGTAACATCGTATGCATGAATCTTATTAGAATGGAGTCTGAAGCCGGTGTCTCCGGTGTCATCTCTTGGGAAAGCTGTAAAAATACTTCACTATAATCACGCCACCACATTCACTCCAACAAACATTCTCTCATATTCGCACCATGCACTGTTTCCATTGTCGTTTCACATGTACAACACAAGCAGGTTAGTGCGGAGACCGCGCCGGCCGGTGCGGGTGCAGCGGCGCGCGTGTTCGAGTGTGGACTCACATGTGTTCAAAGCGCAGGGGTGAGCGCGTGCCGGGTGGCGCCGGGGATCACTCGGTATCGCGGGCACGGGCACGGGGCACGGACGCGGTATCGCGGTGGCCGTTCGCTCGGCCGGTGTCTCGGGGACTGGCGAGCGGCGCGGCGCGCCCGATGCAGCGCCCGAGCGCACCCCGCGGGCCGCGCGCCCCTCCGACGCCCGCGCAATGCGCCCTCCAGATGTTTTCGTCGATCGCCTGTCGCGAAACCTCCAGAATCTGTTCTTTTTGCAACATTTATTTTGGGCCGTCGGAATCTGAAAACCCCATTCCAATGGGATCGGATTTTTCAAAACATCTTAAGAGTTCCCTTATTTCAGTTTCATGATCTAATCTATTAAGGACTGTACATTTGTCCATCATGCTGAATATCCTGCAGCTGCTTTGTAACCCATAAATCCTAGGTGCAAGCCACCGGCCGGCAGCGCTGTGGTCGACCGTCATCATCGCCGGCGGAGCCGACGACCCCGCGCGCCACGCTCCGCCGCGTGCGATGCGCCGCGCCGCCGCCGCCTCGCCGAAACTTCGCACTTCACTTTTCCACTAGGAACAGTTGAAAAAGCGCGAGCCGTGAAATCGCCGCAAAACTGACGTAATATCCGTACAACGGCAACAATAATTCCACACGTTTTGTTTAGAGCATAAAAAAGAAAGAAGAATCTGATCCCACACATGATAATGCAGATAAAGTAAATCCTTTAAGATTTTCGGCGGAATGTGTATTCCTTCGTGATACGATGGGGATAAAACCTCAATATTTTTGCGTGGGTAGGTGATTTGCAGTTTATTTGCGGATTTAGAAAACTTATTTGGAGAGGATCTTGAGATCCTCCATGTCGTGTACATATGCCGTAACAAGACGATTTCAGACGAGACGGTGATTCATTAACTTTCTTCGTTTGCGTCGCGACATTTTGCATTCAACTCTAGTTTTCTTTCAAGACAAATTATTGTTGCAAATGACAAAGTATCGTGAGTAGCCCGCATTAACATGTAGATGACTTTCATTGAGCAATTAACCATTCATGCGCAGCCTTGCTTTCGCCAAATGTAGAAACTTTAATGGGAATAGTTTCTTACACAAGCATTAAATCCGATTTAGATACGGAATATTAACAAACATACATTTTAAAGACACAGCATACAGGAAGTATTAAAAATACGGTTGACTGAACAAAGTTGCATGATACTAAATATTAGTGGATTAAGCAATCGGTGAACAATGGAGACATTACAAAGTGTCCGGATAAGGTGAAGTTTGGTCGAAGTCGTGCTGAATCCCAATGAGGCTGAATCGCATGTCTAGTTGAACTATTGTGTATGACTCATCACGGCAACCTATGGCTTTCGCAACGCGATGAGCATGCAGTCAGTTTAATCGTTACTTAGACATGGTGAAATTTGAATCAGTCGCAAAAGTTGTCTCACCAATATGTTTGGAATTTCACAGGAGAAAATTTAATTAAATGTGTCATTTCAGCAAGTTTTTACGTTTTTTAGTAGGAATTCTTTTAATAAGGTTACACAATGATAACATTCGCAGTTAGCCAGCGGATGTCACGATGTGTTTATTTAATGGCGATAGCCCCTGTGGCCAATTACGGGCCATTACTCATGCATACTTATTAAGAAGTATAGATATAATATCTAGTTCACAACTTCTAGGATCATTGAATTATAATTTTATACATAGTTACGCTAACCGTATCGTATTGGGAAAAATATATTTTTAGATTTTTTAAAATAAATAAATATTTGGCGATGTACTTGGTTTAAATGTTCAGGGTGTGAAAGATCGAGACATTGGATTTATACATACCATTTCAAATCGACTAACGGTTAATTGGACCTACAGATTGTTAAATACAGTAATATTATTTTTGTGTTTCTTTTTTTATAGTTACCAACGCATTGATCCCATAGTAATGAACAAGAACCTGAAAAATCTACCATCAGTTTAAAACCCAAAGCTGGGATACTTTCTTGTAAGTATATAAGTATCTACTTCATGATTCGAAAAGTCCAAGAAAATGAGCTTCTTATCGTGATGTTATTACATGCAAGTAAAAGACAAAGCAGTTCTTATCCAACGTAGAGATAACTCGAACACGCCTAGATATAATCTCGGTAAATAATGACTGTTTCATCTTAATAATTTAGAGGCCGGGTGTACGAAAATTGCTCGGCCATTGAACCAATGACGGTAGCAAAAAACAACATTCTATTGTGGTGGTGCGTCGCATCGAACAGACGCCGGGTTACGCACACACTGGCATACACATGCCTCGACCTATAGCAAAGATCCAAGGCCAACATTTCGATTTTGATTGCAGAGCTAATTGATAGGTCAATATTTGCAAAGGCGATTCTCAGCGGTCTAGTATTTCGATGGAAAATGTCTTGTGAACAAAGAGATCTAAAAATTAGTCGTAAACAGAAAGCTATTTCATATACGAGTGAAATTTAATAATTTAACACTACTCGGCGTTACATCAGAATACGACAACGGCGACAGTGATCAAACATAGATATAAAACCCAGCACTGAAAGTCAAAGAACAACTGGCTCTGTACCTTCAAGCAAGCAAATTTATTCCGATAAAGAATATAGTATTGCAGCCAGATTTGAAAACCAAAATTGTCCGCCCAATATGGCAACGCTTCTTACCGGACTTATTCTTAATCAATTTATATGGGCATGAATACAGATGGCCACAAATCAGGAGTCATTATGTACAGGTTGATTCCAAGAAACTTACGGTTTGCGGGTAAATTCGCAAATGGCGTGGGCTTGTTAATAATCAATTGATATGGAAATCATGGATAGACGTGACTGACGAAAGGCGAATCTAGATAGTTAAGTACACAGGGTGTACAAATATACAACTATATTAAATGCAAACTACTACCATAGGTACTCGTAATTTAAATAATATCGAGACCTTTAAGACATAGAAATTCTTTAAGAATAATATCTGATGACTCTCAGTGATGGCTAAAGACAAAATAACGAAAAGATTTTTCTAAGCATTAGTACAATAATAAAATGAATAATATCAAATCAATGTACATATCTATCAATTGTACTTTTTTATCGTTGGTAAGAATAGCTATAAAAAATAAAAGATTTTAATTAACAACCTGTACAATGGAATAGAGGCGCGACGGATTTTGTACGTGATGAAGCGGTTGTCCAAACAACACAAGTAGGTATTATAGACATCGCAGACATTATCGGAAATTTAGATTAGAACAAGTTAAAAGACACCAAAGTCAAAATGCTGTACTATGACATCGTTTTATAAAGTCAAGAGATTTGAGTACCTACCATTAAAACAATGAATTACGTTTGATTATGTAATGTTATCTGAAAAATTAAAAGAAGTGGCAAAACATTAATTTTTTTTGTGTAACTAATCTATTGCACAATTCATAACGTGTTAATGTCTGAAGTATAATTAAGAACAGCAGAATGACACATTGTGCGTTCATTACGATGCGTTGTTACCAGTAACTAATTGCCCGAAAAAACAGATTGTTCAATTCTTCGGAGTAATCGACGCAGGCATATTTTGAAACCAATTTAATTCAATGTTGTGATTGCCTTAACTATAAACAACAAGCTTTCAGCCCAAAATAATAGGTTACGTCACAAATTAATAGGTATCAATATTGAGATTTTCTCAGCTAAAATTGTACTTACTACTAATGAGTCGTATTAGGCGTCCAATGTTGCAATAACCAAGATGAAATCTTAGATTGTTTCTATAGCAACTGATCAGCGAATACAATAGCGTGCGGATGGGCGCGATGCATTCTGCAATACTGTTCATGTGTGAACTCAATTAGATAGTTTCGCCGGTGTCGTGACTGACGCCAGCATGTCCGCAATTTGTACCCGATGCTCGCGCCCGATACGAATAATTGGCAAAGAAGAGCTGACGAGCATTTCTATAGCATGAACTACACCAGACAACATAGCCCGGTAGCGACCGAACACTTTCTTCTTATACAAACTGATAAACTACGTGGAATAAGTAATGTAAGTCTCGTGTCGTTAACCTTTATACAAATGAGTTTACATTAGTTACCTGTATAAAATGTGTAAGATCAAGTGTTAATTAACGTTGAACAGCACGTTGCACTCACGTCTAAGATGTATATGAGTTACGAGTGTTAGTAACTACTCATATTACCTGCCGATCGTAAACGGCAATATTTAGCATCTACAGTATTTGTATGGGTGGCTGTTTACAGTTTTATTTTTAAACTGATTGTTATCATGCTTCAGAGGACACGTTATGCCGTCGCCGGTCCAGATTGCTAGTCGTAAGATAGTAGTTGTTCATCTATGTCGGCAGGTGGCTTGAAAAGTCCTGACACTAAAACTGCCTACTAGTCCACACGAATAGCAAGTAAGCCACAAGCTACTAACGTTCACTTGAGGTTTTTTCTTTATGACAGTCGACGGACTTTAGTAATGTTTGGTGAACTGGAAAAGCTTGAAAATATTAGGTTAAATGATAATCTTATCCATAATTGGATGTATAAGATGGCTAATACCATAAGCGTCATGTAAGTATTGACGACACATATTGAACACTCTGTCACTTGATAAATCCATCGTATTGAACATTAAGCTGCCATGTTGGGATAACGACAACACGTCGAAGGCTGGATTTCGAATCACTAGTGGGCAAGGTATCATGTGATCTAAATTGAACATATTGGGGTCGTAATACCTCACATCGGGACGGATAAAGCCGTCACATGGCGGATATCGGGGCTCAGTTCGAGTCGGGCATACGTGGCTATCTGATCCTTCATTATTTACCCTAAAAGGTTACTCCAAAGCATCGGCTGCTAAAATATTGCAAGCCAAGTTACACAAGTTGTTTTGTGCCCTCCACTCGTCAATATTGTAATATTTGTCCGTCCGTTCGTCCATCGCTGAATGCCTCTCATTTAGCGTCTTAACTACAACAAGCGAATAACTTTAAATTCTCAGAGAATATGTACAACTTAAAGAAGGCCCAAAGCTAAAATGGCATTTTAAATGTAAATATTTAGGGGGCAGTGGGTGCCCAAACACGTAAGTGGCAAGCAAAATATTTTTTTATTTTTTATCTGCCCGTGTGTGGTTTTTATAAGAGCTTTTCAAGTAGAGTACGAAACCTTTTAAAAAGTAATATGTATAAAATAATAATTTATAGGCCATCTTGTCTCTGCTTTAGACCTATTTTGTCCCGGGGTCTATCTCAATGACCGATTCACATTTAAAGCTGAAACTTACGTATAATATCCGTTATATTCATAATTAGTATTAAGAAAAAATGTTATAACAAATAACCAAAAACATTGTTCTCTATTACGCAAAATGTAGGCCGCTAAGGTCTCAGTTCAGGGCGAACTACTAGTACATTAAATCTAAGTGAGATCAATGAATAAATCTGGCCGATAGAACGCGCTATTTATCATACAGATAACAGACCGGAACCGCGCTATATTGTCGACACGTAGTCCTCCTACATTAATGAAAATGCTTCTACTGTGGGCCAGCAGTTTCGTATACGCCTATCATAATGTGTAATCCAACTGTCATTGTTCTTGTGGCGCTACAGTAGGGTTGTTGTTTCCATACGATCAAATCTGGATACAATTTCACGCACGGTATGTGAAAAACGTTGGTACTTTGGGTACATATAAGAGATTAAAATAAACCGTATGAAAGTTGTTTCTTGATAGGGCTTAACAAGGAGATTCCCTATCTCGATGCTCCAAGGGGAGACGACTGTCATTATTTTCGGGTTAGAATTAATGCAACTTATAAACACAAACAAACAAATGACTTCACACTCACTATCCCGTACTAAGTTCGACTTATTACGCGGATGCTGAAAACATTCATTCACATCACTTACACAATTACAACCACAATCAGAGAGACAAATTTCCCTTACGTAGAAATTGTGTGTTCCTACCGGGAATCTAACGCAGCACCCGTAGCATGCAGAAGGCAAACATGTAACAAACTACGCCAACGGGCAGTTTAGTGTATATAACTATAGCCCATTATGTTAGTATAATCCGGGAGTCTATAAGTCACGGGTGAACATGTCGATCGCATCGTCACTTACCATCAGGTGGTCTATAGATTGTCTATTCCGAATAAAAAAGAAGACTGTTGAAAATGATTTCTTTAATAGAGATCAAAGTTGTGAAATCCGGCAACCCTGAGCATGATGAGAGCGTGCCCACTACCTCCCACGTGGTCCCGGAACCGGTGATGTAGACAGAACATCTGGACGGCATCCAATATACAATTTACGACGAGATAAAATAAAAATATGCACTGTCGTCGCGGCGTCATCGATGATCGCGCGAGGTGATTCTGCATTTGTATTTTTGAACATCGAACGCGAAACAAATCATTGTAAGATTACTCTCACAGTATGTTTTACTTATCATTCTTTAAAGGTAGATACAGTTTTTTATTATTTGAACTGCCCGTTGGCTTAGTTGGTTGTGTCCACCTTCTAAGCAGCGGGTATTGCGTTCAATATCAGATGAGAACACAAGTTTTCTCGCCAAAGGAGATTTTTTATTCTGGTTCTGTGATGTGATGTGAATGTTTGCGGCACCCACAACACAAGACATCTTACTTAGTGTGGGGTTGCGAGTGTGAAAGCGGATATGTTATGTATTTGAGCGTCTAACCTGGCTCCGTTTGTCATCAGGCTATTACAAAGTCTGACACATTTAAAATGTTTATTTCCAACGCCGTATTTTCTAAGATTTGAAGTGATTGTTTGCTTAGGTTTGCTCCTCTGTTTCCGTGAGTAATACTATTTTGCAGAATTTTTAATTCAAGCATCACTTTGTCGGTATCGCTTATGGCGGATGCGCAAAAGCCCGCATAAATTAAGCTTCTGTAATCCCCGTTATTCGATTGAAAGGATTACGATGTTCGCCGACAGCCTGAGGGGATCGTAGGATACAAATTGCGGTTCCTTGCGGTGTTACAAATCGGATAAAGGTTTGCATTTCAAATCGAGTCGAATATTCGCCGAAGCATATGCTAAAAATAAATCTGTCATTTAATGAAAGAGCGAGTGAGCGATGACTAGCTCAGACTTAAAGGACATTCATCTTCCGTGTCTAAAACTGCTTCAGCACACAATCACACCGCCTACGTCTGTATAAAAAAGTTATGGTTGTAAGTTTCGCTTTGGAGTACAATAGCAAAACTATCCCGCAAATATATAAATCACACACTCTCAATATCTAGACATTAATTCTTTTCGCATTAAACGCTATAGCCATAATTCTTAACTTTCCCGACGACGACGTTATAATTAGATCCGCCTATGAAAGTTTATCGAGACCTTGCAACTTTATAACAAAGAGGCGGAGCCGAAGAAGCAGCCTCTCTTGAAAGTTCAATTGAGGCAAGCTTTGTTACAAAATAAATTGCGAGATCACAAGTTCAGGGGGTTTCGGGGGTAAAGGAGACAGGGGTGGCGCAATAAATGTAATGATGTCAAAACGAACGGAGGCCGGGTGCGGTAACGAGCATCCCTCTTACACCCCAGCAACATTTTTATTGCAGACGCACCCCCATAGACTGAGAGACCACTCGACTGCAAAATGCATAATCACTACACTATCTGTATGCGGGATCGCTCTGTAAACATACCGACACGTTAATGTATAGTAAAAAGAGTTTTATTGTGATGGGGAGATATGGAAAAGACTGGGGAAATAAAAACTGCATTGGGCTGAGATAACTAAAGTTATTGATAACTAAGACTAATACACACAAAAAACAAACAAAAATCTACTTTATTGATTTACGAGTATATCAAGACAAGTTTATATCGCTGTCAGATGAAGGCAAGACCTACCATTTGTTTGAAGTGAAATACTAATATTTAAAAGTAATATCATAATTAAAAACATTAATGGTACCGATCATGACAGGGCTAAAAGGAAAAGTCCATTTAAAAACTCTCTATACAACGTTCTAAGAAGCTAATGCTGTAGACAGCTCGGAAGATAACAAGCCGATTTTATTTAAATAGAAATCTATTGTTAGACTTCAGAGAATGAAGTTCAGGGAAATTGAAAGATCGTTAAAACGTGGCGCGAAAGTAAATGCAATGCTTAAGATGGAAGGTTGTGAACCATTTGATGTTTGAACGTCTATTCTAACAATCAAAAGTTGCGTTGACGACCCAGTTGGCGCAGTGGACAGGTCTCCGCCCTCTGCGCCCTGGATCCTGGGTTCAATTCCCGGCAGAAGCACAAATTCCTTCCCAAGGGATATTTGTGTTTCTGGTTCTGGGTGTATTTGTGTGTGATATGTAAATGTTTCCGGCACCCACGATACAAGTTTTTGAACTTTGTGTGGGGCTGTGAGTATGAATGCGTTTATTGTTGTTGTGTTTATTGAGATAGTTCTCATGTGAAAAATTGTAGTTTATGGTGAAGAACATGAAACAACAACGGCCCACACTGGCTTCATCATAATTGGTTATGAATACTTTGAATAGTATACATACGTAATTGTCTCATTTCTATATATTCTTGCGTACCCTCAAAACGCAGCGTGTTAAAACAACGAAAATGTTTAAAATTCGATGATTAATTCCACTAATTTAAGTGCCGTGATGATAAAATTAGTATGAGTCAAAAACACACACGTTGTACAACTGGTAAATATCAAATTTGACTTGTAATGTAATGCGTGTTTCACCATTGACCATTCCTATTAATGTAAATAAAACTGGGACATCGCCGAATTTTCGGCACTAAGTACAGGTTCCAAAGCCGCACCGAATATTTTAGGGAAATCGCTATGGTAAATAGTTTTACCAGCTACTTGCCACCCAAGCCTCAGTTAGCGGTGAAGATACAAACGCGTGATTGCGCGCAGAGGCGTCGTCGGTCACGGCATGTTTACAATGCAAATTCATCTAGCACGTCGTCGTGGAATCGACCTATATGACATGTGGAGCGGCACCGACTGTACTTTCGTAGGGAATCTCGCCACTTTCGACGCTAGATGGTTTATTTGCTCTTTTGACATCACTTGGAGAAACCATCAGGTGAGATAGTGGTCAAATGATTGCCTATCTATCATAAAAAAAAAACAAACAACAAACGCATTCACGCTCAGAGCCCCACACTAAGTTCAAAGATTTGTATCGTGGGTGCCGGAAACATTTATATCACACATACACTCACACCCAGAACTAAAAGCACAAATCTCCCTTGGGAAGGAAAATTGTGCTCCTACCGGGAATCGAACCCAGGAGACTCACGGCGCGGCGCACGGCTTAGGAAACATTTGTTCGAATGATGTTAGTGAGTGTCGAAATAACGTTATTTGACCAAAAACGTCTGGAAGATCACAAAAATTCATTTCCAATATTATCAATTTATCTATGTTCAGCAGAAGTAACTACTCTACTTTCTGCAATGGCTCCTACTTTGGCAAAGTAAATCAGCATGAATGAGAAAACTAGCATGTCCAATAATCACATACTAACAAAAACATTGTTTCAAATTGTTTAACAGTGGGATCATATAGGGTGACAAAAACATAATTTATGCATAAGGAAACATACATTATATAACAAAAAATCCTTTATTGCATAAATGGATACTACGAGTACGTAATGTACTTTATTTTATGGATATTAATGCGATCGAAAGGGCTAATTCCTCCTTAAAACTATAATGACCTTTTTACGTAATTTTCTGATCTATCGTTTATTCCGTGTGTTTAGTAACATTTTACCCGTGACCCGCTCCTAAATTCTAGACACGTAAACGATTCATGGAAAAAAGGCCGATGCCATCTAATTATATAGCATGTACCGGAATTGGTTTTCTCTGTAGCTGCTACGAAAACAGAGGACGAACTCATTACTGTCTGGTCGGAAGAGTTGTACGACATGTAAAGGTTTTTTTCCTGTAGGTAATTATGTTAGTAGAGAAAACTGTGCATGGGTGGCTCTGTCCGAATTTTATTCAGTATCTTACAAAAGATTCGACATGTAAACATTGTATCAGCATCATCGGCTTTTAGCAGTTCAGTGCTGGACATAGGCCTCTTCAATTACACAGATATGAGCTCGATTTTAGCTCACATTCAGGTCTTATATAGATATATAGATCATCACTCCACCAAGCATGAGGTCTCACAATTTTGTGCAGCGGGCGTCAGTTAAACGTATTATTTAAAATGTTGAATGTAATGGACATCGGATCTTTCCACTCACAGCCCCAAATTAAGTTCGTGGGTGCCCGAAACATTTACAAACTCACACCCAGAACCAGAAACACAAATCTCCCTTGAGGATAAAACTTGTATTTGCTCCTGGAATCAAACCCGATACACGCAGCTTAGAAGGCGAACGCGCACCCAATTAAGCCAAACGGTCAGTTCTCATATTAATAACAATAGTATTTGCATTGTTAGCTGACTGTCAGCATATGTAGTAACTATCCTGTTGTTTTTTTTTAGACACAAAAGACACCAAAGTTATAATGTGAGGGCCCTTGGCCTCACCTAAACAAGAAAGACGGGCAAATAACCCTCTATTATAGGCCCTATATTATAGGCTATTCCGCCTTGCAAACCCATTTCAAAGTGATGGTAAAAAAGAAATGTTATATCATAGTGTAACCCTCACACTTCAAACATGGAACGGAAATTGTTCTCGGCGCTGCGCTTGTCTTGATGGCCATAGAACACAAAGCGCTATTTCAGTGACATTCATGCTGGGATTTGTCCTATTTTCAACCCTTTTCGTGTGATCTAAATTTAACTCGGATAACAATAAAATACTCCTTGCCTAAGTCTGTGTTTCCTGATAAGTACAATATGGGAGTCGTCGCGAGTGAATAGGCATCTTATAGGCAATGGTGCACGCCGACCGGAACAACACTTGATTAACATCAAATAATATAGCAGGCTAAAGTTTACTTATCTTAATATAAAAAATCTGAAAAAGTTATGTTACTTCTGAGATTTTCATAGAAACTTGAATTAATGCAGGTTTAAAATTATGAATGATTGACTGCCCGATACCGTAGTTTTTGCACGTCAGCGGGTATCGGGTTCAATACCCGATGGGAAAATAATTTCTCTTAGGAAATTGGTGTTTCAGGTTCTGTGGTGTGTGATCGTGTATAAATGTTTCCAGCAACCACGGCACAAGTTTTCGAACTTAGGGTGGGGCTTGTGTGTGAAAGCGTAGGGCTTTAGTGTAACAAAGTAAAGGGTGAAGGGCCCTCACCTAGTCCCAAACATACAGATCGGATCGGTCGGATAAATCCAATCTCGGCGTAGCTTATAGGAAGTCTCTTGGTTTTTTTTTTCTTAATTTTGGCTTCGCAATCTTGTGCATTTAGCCAGTGTCAAGTGATAATATAATATTTCAAGTCTATTAAAAGTCCTAGTCACAGTCAAAGTCAAGTAAACGAATCAAGTTCCAGTCATAGTCAAGTCATGCCCTAGTAAAGTGGTAGAACTTTACTAGAACTTCTATTGGTGTTTTGGAGCGAAGGTGAAAATCAAGTTTTTCAACTTTGTATGATTTGCCTACACTTATGCACGTTCATTTAATATTCACGGTTAATAATCCACAATTATTACACACTGAGTAACACTCAAAGAACGACAGGTTTTGAAAAAAATTACAAAATCAACAACGCCATTTTTTCACTTTCGCGGCATAACTCCCTTGGAATTCTTGGATATATCTGCTTTCTGGTGGTTATAAGCAAGTGATTAATTTTAGTTAAAATCGAGCATATTAGAAGGGGAGCCGCAAGCGCAAGCCGCATTACGTCTAAGATGAAAGGGCTACAATCGCTGCGCATGCTAACGAGCTAAGTCCACGGCTTGTTTAGCAACCAGGGCCCACTCTCATTTATCAATACGTAGCCACATTCTCTTTTAAACTGCATTTATGTTCGCTTTAGAATTTCTACCATTAGTTATCCAGAGCAGCGGCTATTAATATATTCGTTGTATATGTTTTACTAGCTATGTCCCTTAGTATTGTCTTTTTTTTATTCATATTAGGCAAACCTTTGACCACCATCTCACCTGATGATAAGCGACGATGTGGTCGACGAAGGAGCAAGCTTGCCTAGAAGATACCTATTCACTTGCGACTTCAAGACTCCCATATTGTACTCATCAGGAAACACCGACTCAGGTAAGGTGTTCCATTCCTTTGCGATTCGCACAATGAATGTGGAGGCAAAACGCAAATTTTGTGAAATGTCCATCATATAGCGGTGTCGCTAAGCAGTTTTTTGCTTGTCCGATGATAGAACGGGGATGGGGGAACTAGATCGTGCAGTTCTTTGGCACACTCTCCGAAATGTATCCGATCTTTCTCGTTGACGTATATGGAAAATATGAATAAATGAATATGAATAAAAAAACCGAGAGACTTGCAACCATGCGGCGATGACCAAAGCTCTGAAGCTTTGCATTAGTCAGATGCTCGCTACTAATGAGTATATTGGCTCTACACTCAATAGCCTCTAGCTGGTACTTAGCTGAACCGTCTCCCAAAGATAAGAACAGTACTCTATACATGAACGGACTTGTGCTTGACACAAATTGAGCAACTGTCTCGATGTGAAGTACCGTCTCACCTTTGCCTCTCATCAGCCAACATTTTTAGAGATACATAATTTGTATTATAATATACAAATTCACATCACACAAAGTCTCCCAACTTATTGTGAGGCTGTGAGTGTGAAAGTGTTTATTTATTTAATCAAAGCGAGATCTTAATCACGTAGTAAATATTCAAATTATCTCTAGTATCTTTTAGATAACTAATGAATGAGAGTTGGCATAAGGTGGTGGCATCCAACAGTGTCAAGGCCTCTTGTGTGTTTACGCGCTCTCTGCCAACTCTTAACAAAATATTGCTAATTCTATCAATGTTGACGTAGCTTCATGCCTCGGCTTATTACATTTTACATAAGCAAAATTTAAAAAAATATTATATACTATAAATATTATTAATTTAATAAATCATATATACATTTTTAATATGTTATTATAGTAGAATATGATTATTATTTTTTAAAATATGGATTAATAATCCGAAGTAGATCAATTGAATTGAATAAGCCAAATAATAAACCTTTACTTTTTTTATCGAGTCCGATTTCCAGTGGCACCACAAGTTTTCTCCCCCAGGGGAAGTTTGTGTTTCTGGTTCTTTGATAGTGTATGTGATATTATGTATATCTCCGGCACCCACAATACTATTCATCAAACTAAGTGTGAGGCTGTGAGTGTGTAACCGTTTATATTTCTTATAATTATAAACAAATTTAAACAATTTAATGTTTGTCTTATTTCCATTACTACACAGCTTAATTTTGCTTGTAACAGTTTATCAGCGTACGCATCTTCGACAGACGACGGCTTTTAGCGACGTAGGATTGTAGGTTACTTTATATTTCGTTTGATATATAGATATTTTTGATGTGTAAATATTTCGTTTAGTCGCCTATGTTCCGTGGACACTTTTTGAGCGCGGCCCCTAAATCCATGTATTGGTAGAACGATGCTTTAGGATCTGTAGTTACACTATTATGTCCTTCAATCCGAAATACAGTTTTCTGTACCCCGGTATATAGGCTGTATAGGCTTGGCGGCGGAATTAGTATTTGCCCCTAGTCTTACCACTACAATAATTGTGTATATTATAGAACAAAACCGTAGAAATGTAGAAGTGTCCGTTACGAATTATATTGCTTCTTGTAATTAGTTAGAAATAATTCTAAATAATTATGGTGTAGGGCGTTCCTTCTTTATGTTGTTACAAGAGAATGTAATTAGGTTTATAGTCAATCCAATGAGTCCCGGCAACGTTCTATGACACGCTAATTTACTATTAGCATTATTTAATCTACTTTCTATTTGGACGTGAAGTGTATTTAATTTCTTCGTAGAGAACGTGGAGTTATGGTGATGCTAGATCTTTTATTTACAGACTTCACAAAAAAGGAGGACATTTTTAATTCGACTGAATTTTAATATAAGTCTATTTGGATGCGTGTTCGTTTTCTTAGCAGCATATTACCCCCATATGGTTCGATTGTCGCCGGGAACACAAGCTTTCTTCCCAAAGAAATGTTGTGTTTCTGGTTCTGGTTGTGACTACATGTGTGATGTGAATGTTTACGGCACCCACGATACAAGTCGTCGAATTTAGCATGGGGCTGTGAGTGTAAAAACGTTAATGTGTAAGATTTTTTTAAGACTAACTATTAGTTTGTCAGGGGGCGAATCTATATAAATAAAAATCAAATGCCGCATCTGTGAAAGACTTAAAAACGGCTCAACCGATTTGTATTAAAAACAATTTATGGAAAAGCCACATTTCACCCATACAAAGACGGTGCGGGTCGCTAGTAGTTATTAAAAATAACAATATTTCTATTAATATTCTTTTTTATCACGGAAACTAATTAAAAAAAACTTGAGAAACCAGTAACACAAATGTGTTGGTAGGCATACCAAATGGTATGCCTACCAAACGTGTGATATAATGAAATATTAAAGAAATTTGAAGTTATCAGATTGTAAATCGAAACTTTCATGAAAATTAACCTCATTAATCTGTTTGCGAAGTGAGTCAGGTTTTTGCCTACTAATCGTGCGAGTGTAGTGGAGCCTGACCACACAACAGCATTACAATATGCAGTTTATCGCCCTAACAATACATTATGTAAGTATAATGTTATCAACTACAGTATTAGAACAAGCATATTATTCAGGTAAGGTTCTGGTTACCAAAACTGAGACTTAAAAAAAATCTATAGATCCGACTACAAAAACATTTTTTTTCAGTCGGCTTGTTGATTTATTTTTAATTTTACACTTTTTCGTTAATAAGACTTATTTTGCAATTATATGTATGAGAACTTTATCACGGCTTTATTATAAGTATTGAAAATGAAAGTGATTATAACCTAACCTAAGATTTAACCTCACTTTAAATTGTAATAGATTCTAGACGGTCATTCGAAATGAACAATTATAAAATAAACCTATAGATGATTTTTAAATACCTATTCAATGATACCCCACTTGACACTGACGAATTTATTTTTTTATTTTTGGCGTCTGGCGTTTGTCATATTTAATTTTGATTACTGTCATGTCTTTAGTGACACTCGCATAATTAAGACAAATCGATTGACGTAAGAATCATCAAAATTAGCCCACGCGTTTGGTCTCTAGTAAGTCACAAAGGAATACATACAAAGGCTGATAAACTCTTTGCCCTCCTTTACGTCGCGTATAGTCGGGTGAAAAGAACTGGGATTTCAACCTATGCAAAATACTTATTCGACAAGAATTTACGACGTTTCTATCATTACACGTAGTTTTAAAATGTAATTTAAATAATGTAAAAGCAACGATGCTATAGAAAACAGATCTAAAACACCAGATATTAAAGTGATCCAACGTCATAAAACCTTTACGAGACATCAATCCTTTCACGTTCACACAGTAAACGTAGGAAGGGAAATGTTTGCTCTACTAAAAGGTGTGGTAACTTGGTGAGGTTCACTTATTCACACAACAACAAAAACTTCAAACAAATCTTTAGAATCCATTCAAAATCGGTTATTCACTTGGTCCCAAAGAGGCGCTCATGAATGTTAATGACTCTCATTGACAGATTCGCAAAATTACAGCCATCTTGAGAAAAAATGTATAAAACTGTACACTTAACTTAAAAAACACCTCTATATTATTATAGATTCATTAAATAAATGAATATTAATATGAAACTCGGAGTGCATATTTTTCATTATTTTTTTCATACAAGCTTACGTAATTCATACCTTGATTATCTTAAACTATGTATGTCTATATTATGAAGTCGCCGGAAAGCGCTTGTGCAGTTTCCCTCCATGCATCCTTGTCATTGATTTAGTCGTTAGTTTTATTATCAGCTTTCTTAATTTATCCCCGTTTCATTACTGATGTAAACTTTCACAGTGGTAACTTAATTATAATTTAAGGAATTTAATTGTAAAATCCAACCCCATTTGCTATAAAAGATTTATTCGTTATGCTTAACCTTAATGGGCCCACTGCTATTTTATGCTTATATGTAGTTACTAAGATTATGAGCGTGAGTAATAAATTAATCGCTTAGGCACTAAGCGTTGCTGAAAGCTAAAGTCAACAATGAATCAAACAAACACACATTACCTAGCTACTAATGTTATTTGAGAGGATTCACCTGGTAAATGTCGCACGTATACCTGAATTGGCTGAGAGAAATTAAATATCACCTTTATTAGCTAAGAGATAAGGGTTACAAGGGGAGCGAGCTCCAGAGCTACCAAAACGGCCGAAGGGCGAATTAGTGACGACTGGCCACCCTCTTTGGAAGCCGAGTTTAAACACTTAAATCGCTTAATCCAATGAAAGGGGTCTAGTGTCCACTGGAGCTCATAGTTTTATTCGGCAAAAGGATTACCGACGAAATTTACATTAAATTAAACTTCGTTGGCTTTTAAGCGCGTCGGTAACTTTTGTCATATAGACGTCAGAAAATTTCACGACATAATTTCATACCTAACAGATTTAGACGTCACAGAAAGCTCTCATTATGAATTCGAAACATATACTCTATCAAGTGTCTTTCGGAGTTACCCTACGGACTCAAATAAACTTCCTAATAATAATCCATAACCGAGTCTACCTAACTATTCGTTTTGAATATCTCCCCCAATTTGAAACAAATCATTAAAAATACTTTGTTTATGTGAAGTTTACAATGGTGATAAATTAGAAAGGCTTTGGAGGGGAGTCGATACAGAGTATCCAATTTCTCCATTTCCTCACTTCCTCGGCAATTACGACAGTGCTGTGGGGAGGCCTGACCACAACACAGATTAGGTAACAGTCTATCCAGACTGAAATCTAGGCACAGCTCGAAAACGCCGCGGCAATCTCGTTACGGTACATAAACTGTGTACTTATTGTTCGCAGAGTTTTTTCGCAACACTATGTACAAACAAAGAGACCTGTGTTCAGGTTAGTGCCAAGGTTTTCTACAGGTGTTTTGTTGAGATTGAATGGGACTGAGGCAGTGATTTGTAAACGACGACAGGACACAAATAAACCTTACGTAACACTATTACATTTTTAACATGCTATAAAAGCCAAGTTACAGTCTGTACACGTACAATTTACTGTCAACTCTGTGAAGACTATTAATTATCGAATCTTGTGACTTTCTCTTTACCATACAATTTTCCTTTCACAAATGTTTAGAATCGGCAGCTATAGCGATGTAACGTTATACCAGCTTTGTAATATCAATACTTTAATAACATCCATTACTTAGAATCGAGTTTCAATCCAACTTTGACAGTTTAATTGGTTAATTACGAGTTACAATGTCCAACACGATTGACGCGTCATCTGTCAAAGTGCAACAATAGCGAGCTATGATGGATTCCCAACTATAAGGGGGAGACACGTCCCTTTCATGCGAAGTGTCAACAAGCCGGATTACGATATCTACGACATCATTACGTTTCACCCTTCAAATTACAATATAAATATGACCTCAATTTGTTGCGAAAAATTCTTATCTTTCATGTTTAGAGCTCCATTTCGTTTAGAGTTCTAATTTACTGGAGGGCCAGAATAAAAAGGCCTAATATTTACAAAACAGAGGAGTAAACTTCAGTGTAAGAGCTCTTATCGCCCGGAGCACCGAGTTCCATTAGACACTTTGCAGAGATTCGAGGGCTACAAAGTTGCTGTTTTAAGCGATACACAAAGCTGCCCCGAGTTCAGCTCAGTTCCATTTGAGGGTAACAATATGGGGACGTTAATGTGTCAAAGGTCTCGCTCGGTTGTCAAGGGCGCTTACCTCCAACAATGCTGAAAGCGCTTATTATCATTTGTGGTTTGATTGAGGCTCATGTGTCAATGTCAATGGGCTTTGTGCGCGAAATGTTTTATTGGCAGTCATTGTTTTTTGCAAGTCAAGGCGATTGAGCAATGTTGCTTTCGACGCCGTCTGTCACTTCACCTTGTTTTGACGCCACAATGCAACTTTCCGTCTAGCAGCACGACACGGGTGATTCATATCATTGTGTAGGCAGAACTCAAGGTCAATGCGAGCTAATGATAGATAACGACTTCGGTGTTTTGTAAACATGGACACCATATTATGTAATAGATACCATGTAGTATCGATTACCGTGGGAATAACTTTCACGATGTATATATCGAGAACATTGTTTTGAATAATTTAAACGCAAGCAAAGTTCAAAAACCGACTTCATCGCATTATCTCCGGAACCCTTAATCTGATCTTGACAATTTTTATATGGGACCAACTTGACGCCATATCCTTTCAAATAAAAAAGAATCATTAAAATCGGTCCACCTAAAAAAAGTTGTAAGACACATAAAAAAATTCAGTTGAATTAAGAACCTCAATATTTTTTAAGTTGGTTAAAAGTATGAGAAACCAAAGAAGCAGATAAGTAAATACGTGATACGTGAACCGTGGCTCAACCGAGCTACGAACGCTCCTATACTCGCAGTAGTGTCCATAAATACATTTTGACAAATACAAGTCTGCGCCAAAGAACACGACTTCCCTTACCAATAGATATATGGGCTGTGAGTATTAATGTGTTAGTTTTTTATTATTCACCATTAATTAAATAAAGCCTGCTTCAGCATGTTATCCATCTAGATAAAGTAAAGTAACAGTAAGTAAAGAACCTGGTATGCATTATCTGGTACATGTGCGTCTGCGTTTTAAACTTAATATACTCGTAAGCATCATTCATCTCTTTCTGACACTTTAATAACCTTAACGTCTGGTAAAAACGAACTATAAAGCCACTTGTTAAGTATGTTATGATATGTAAATATGTACAACACTTTTCACCATTAGAAACAATGGGATCTTGCTCTATTTACACTCAATCTGATATGAATGAATTACCACCTTATATTACAGCGAGTTTGCTTTCTACATACAGTTGTTTACTATACATTTTAGAACTGGCGTCTCTCACGCTTATTAGCAACTTCACGGTTTCATCGATATAGAGTCATTTGAGAAACTTCGTGATTCGCATCTTTTGTAAGAATTAGTAACGGGCATTGTAACAGTTTCATACTTCATTTTGATACGTGTTTCGAATGGTAGGCAATTAACTAGTGTAGTTGGTAAGTGGCAGCTTAGAAAAGACTCTTAATTTGGGTGGTTTTTATTAGTATGACGTTGTTAGCGGCGATTTTAGTGAGTAATTCTCCATCGTAATGTTTATTAATTTGGCAGATTGCACTTCTAAATAGATTCGATACCTGTAAAATTCTATATAGTCCTTCATTTGCATTATCAAAAAATATTGGACACGTATTTTTTCTTCTGTCAATTAAATTAAAAAATACGAAGATTTAGTGCGTTGAAATACCGCGTAAAGTCACACCTCAGTACACTTTTTACTAAAAAACATAATAAAATGGCCTACATATTTTCTTCTTAGAGACCTCATATCATAATAAGGATACGTCTAGATAAATAGCTTGTCGAATTTCACAGTGTAACTTTTATTATCGACAATAATTTATTAATGCGTGGCTAAATCATATTAAAATCGCACACATATTTTCTTCTGAGAGAACTCCTATCATAATAAGGATTCGTCTAGATTAATAGCTTTGTCGAATTTAACAGTGTTAATTACAACTTTTATCATCGACGAAAATGTAATAATGCGTTGCTAAATCGTTTTGATTTTTACAATTGAAACAAGGAGTACGTTTTTTCTTATGAATACCAATAACACAATTATTAGGGCTGGCTGGTGCCAAATCTGAGCTCTATGACCTTGCAGTTATTTTAAAATCTTATCACTTGATCATAATCATCGCGAGACGCCTGATGATTAAGTACCACCAGATGCCTGAGTGCGACTTCAAAAATACTGATAGGAGTGCCACACGAGCAACCAAGCCCGAGGGAAACTAGCGCCCGCCGCTTCAAAAGAATCCTGCTTAATTTGCTGCAAAAGTGATGGAGATTATCACAAGCGACGACAACTAAGTTTTCTTGTCTACTCAATTCCAAAGACCATTTTCATTAAATAACAAATTGTAATGCATTTATATTCCTTACAAGATAAGTCCACATTCACATTTCTTATTTTTCTCAAAAAAATCCTTATCTGGGTCAGCTGCTAGTTGTCTATAGATAGACAGCTAACGCAACGTCGTTTTTGCTAACAAAGTTCCAGAACTCGCCACAAGCGACTATAAAGTCTTCGTCTTGCCTTTAGATTGCCTATATGATTGGTATCCATTTTTAGTCACCACACCTATTTTGCTGCAAATGTGACTTACCTGGGTCAGCCGCCAGTTGTCTATAGACAGCTAACGCGACGTCGTCTTCGCTCACAAAGTCCCAGAGTCCATCGCAAGCGACGACTACAAAGTCTTCGTCTCCATCTAAGTCCACGGTGGCTATCTCAGGTCGTGCTGTCACGTATGGCTTGTATTGTGCGTCACCTGCGTGTAAAACAAAATAAATAAATTAAGTACCTTGAACGAAAGGACAGTATTTTGCGGATGTAAAAATGGCTTGTTACTTGATAGGCAGTTCGATTACTAATCTTACTTGATGTTCAATGGCAATGCTGTCATTGTTAGAGCAGGTTTACCTAGAAAATATTATGTCATGATGATTTTAAAAATTCCCAGATGATATCTCTATTAGAAACACAGTTTCTGGCAAGGAGATACACTCTCATGCAGTACAAGATCATCGTGGAAACAAAAATGCCTAATTTTTTTTAACTAACTCACTCATTCACTCTCTGCCCCATACTATGTTCAGACATGTATCATGGATGCCGGAAACATTTACATTACACGCACAATCACACCGAGAACCAGAAGCACAAATGTTCCTTCAGAAGGAAAATTATGCTGCTGCTGGGAATCAAACCCAGGACTCACGGCGTAAAGAGCAAAGACTTGCCCACTGCGCCAACTGAGTCGACTACCGGTCGGTCGTCGAGTATGTTTAAAGGATTCTAATAAGAACTACGGTACCATCCACTGCATACCACTAACTTAAACAACTTCGAAAAATGTCTAGAACTTACATTTAATAAATAGAATTACTTTTACATTAAATTACATTCAAAACATACATAGTTTTATTTTTTTACTTGATATATAAAATAGTAATAAATACATATAAAAATGTAGTAGTATGGTATAGATTTAATTTATGAACTTGCTTGTCGTAGTGTTTTGCATTGAGGACATTGAGAGAATCTATACCATATCCCGGTATTGTTATCTAAATCTAGTCACAGTATTTTTACATTCGTTTTTCAAGTTTAGTTACTAAAATTATGCATAATATGAATTATTTTATATTTCACATATTATTTTTCTATTTCTATTCCGTCATTACTGTACACGGCAGCAATATGAATATAAAAGAAATACACCTTCTAATCTACAACCGATCTACAACATTTATTTAGTCAGGTTAATAATTGTTTTGCTTAGTTGTGTACTGGGACAAACCTTTATTTTTGTTGTTGTGTTCAGTTGTGTTGTGTCAATAAAATTATTTCTTTCTTTCTTGAGCTCGTGACAGGATTGAAAGCGTAACCGCACAATTGCGTCTGCCACTGGTTGAGAATCTATGAACTGGTTTAGAGGGCATCAAGCGCGATTTGATTAGCTTGAAATGTATTTAAATCCTCAACGACATGTTTCTAATAAACCACCACTTACGACCTAATTCGCATAGATTACGTTAACGGGTTGAATAAACGCTCCTAATTGTTTTACAAGCGGCTTTTATGAACAACGCTTGACATACATCGTCAAGTGTTGGGATCATGTTACCACGAAGCTTCATATCTATGCGATACTACTCGGAGTAAGAGTTGACGTGGACTAACTGCATGCATAAAATAGTCTGAAACGTAGATCAGATCGGATAGTCTAGATTTGTTAAAACATCGATCTACTTATATATATATATATATATATATATACATACATACATATATTTTAGAACCATGGTTCTAAAAAAAAAATGAAAAGTCATAATATTGAAAAATAAACAGAAAAAAAAATAAAAATAAAAAACTGCAGAACGGCTGCACTAAACGTACCTAAGAACAATCTAGATCACGTCACTTTTAAAAAACAAAAATTCAAAATCGGCCTAACCTTTTGAGACTAAGATGTCAGACAGATATTTATTAATTTAATTTTAGTTAAATAAAAACACATTAAATAATAGTGTGTGCAATAATAGTGGATACAAACTATACACTATATATTTCAGTAAGAAAATGCAACTCTTTGACAACAGCATTATAATATGGTTTGTGTAAGTATGTGTTTTATGTTGTGTGTACAAGTACAAGAGAATGTTTGCAACGAGTACTCTCATCTTGACATGACTGAAAGAAAATTTTCGGTTTATTCATATAAGTATGATTTTAAAAGGTTACTTACCTGTTTTTTTAATTCAAAATAATTAAGATTATTATTCATTAATTTTGGAAATTTTGTTGTAAATAAGAACCACGAAAAACCTTGAGCAAGGCAGCAGAATTTCATGTTCTGAGATTAGATAGACTGAATCATTTGACTTAATTTTTTTTTGCGAGTTACTATTTAGGACATTGCTATGTTGAACTAATTTATGTTGCTTCTGTATTATCCTTAATACAAACAGCTTCCGAATGAAAAGGATTTCAGTCTCTTTATAAAGTTCATATGTCGGGTATCTGAAAGGCAGAAATTTGCTAACCTTGAGGATGGCTCTTTGTGCCCTTTCCTGGGGCAGTATGGGTTTTTCCTGTACCACCCCAGGAGTCGATACAGTACCGTAGCAATGATTGACACAGTGGAAAATAAATGATACTGGTATATAGATTACACTACAAACTTATAACCCTTTTTTTTCGTCGGGGGTTAAAAATGTTATGGCAAATAAGCACGCTTTCACACTCACAACTCCCACACTAATTCGATGACTAGTGTCGCGGGTGTCGAAAACATTCATATCACACACACAATAACAACTAGTACCGCAAATTTATCTTGGGGAGAAAACTTGTGTTGGCGCCAGAAATCGAACGCCTGCAAATAAGGCGAACGGTTCACCCACCTAAGCCAACGGGCATTTAAAAAAATCTGAATACTTTTGCGATTACTAATATAAACAGCCTTATCCAATTAATTCCGATACAAGTCTACATACATAAGTTCTATCTTTACAGCACGAGTAGGGTTACGGGACCCACAAAAACTAATCTAGCATGCGGATGGCTTCTCTCGAAGGGAGGCAAAGTAAACGTTCGAGATTAATCTCCCGTGGAACGGCAATATCGATGAGTTTTCGTACATTTCCAATACTACGATATTTTAGGGGAAGTCATGGAGCTGTGAAGAGAATGTCAACATTCGACCATAATTGTTACTGCGTTCGGTCGTATCTGTATAAAACTATCGTAAATGAATGACTAGTGTTGGGGTATTTTAGCTGTCGATGATTTATCGATTGTATTAAATAACACTAACTACATGAGACCAATAAGGAATAGGCGTGAGATTTAAATATAGGTCGAATATATAAAAAATATAAAAAAATATCAAATATAAAAATGGGGACCAGGTGCACTTGAGATTTATAAAGATTTGGCTGGGAGACTGAAAGAGTCGACACGTGACCAAAATGCCGGTTTGTATTTTGCACAGCAATTAAGTCTCGCTGTGCAACGAGGTAACGCAGCCAGCATTTTGGACACTGCCGACCAATGACTTTTTGTATTAGGTTTAGTAGTTTTGTTAAATCTGTATTTAAAACAAAATATAATGTTCCAAATTAAACAACATAAATATATATATATATATATATATATACACATATATTTTTATAGTACACTAAAAACATTATTTTCTTATTTAAATGCTTTTATAACTAGGAATTTTACTGAATTAAAAGTGATAAAAGTGCATAGGAACTTTAAAATAGCAAAACGCAAGGTATTGGCTAGACTGATTAGTGATGTCAGTGTCCAGATTATTGAAGTTAATGATTGTCCAACTTTTCTTTATGAATTGTGGATGTCACAGAAAGAACGTCAAAATATAAAATAAATCGAACCTGCTCGCATTTACAAATATTTATTTGATATGAAATGTAGGTAAGAACGTAAGGTTTACATGAATTTTATTTAGACAGAGTATCAGCGTAAACAATCAATTAAATCATTAATATGCATGTTCCCTATTATATCTTCTATTAAATTTTAACACACAATGGCAAATGATTTCGAGTTTACATCTTTATCAGATTATCTTAATCGGTTTCATTAATACCTACTAAATAAGGTTTATTTCATAATATATAATATTCGGTTACTTATACATATATTTATCTAACACTAGCCGTGCCCCGCGGCTTCGCCCGCTATTATCAAGTTAAAAAGTAGCCTATGTGTTAATCCTAGGTATAATCTATGTACATTATATTGTATTCCAAATTGCATCCAAATCCGTTCACCCGTTAAAGCGTGAAGAGGGAACAAACATACTTACACACTAACACAAAAACTTTTGGATTTATAATATTAGTAGGATTCCACATGCAATATAAAAGTATATTATATAAGGGTTTTTTTATGTACGCAGATACATTACTAGGGAGGGACGAGTGAATATATATCGACTATTGCTATCGACTCCGCTCGTCTCTACAATGCACCGCATGTCCTAACTGATCGATAGCTGCGTGCAACAGGGGACAACCGCGAGGGCCTGAGCGAGGGGTGGACTCGCCACGTCACCGGCGCGGCGGCGGCCGGCGCGCGCAACTCTATAAAGCTATAAACCGAGGAACGTTTTTTAATAATTCCGGTATTTCTTCCGTTTTATAGAGGTACCAAAAGGTACTTCCATAAAACGGTTTAAGTAAAGTAAAGTAAAGAAAAAAGTGAAGTACTATAGTGCTGATATTTGCTCCGTGAAAACGTAGCGAATATAAATAAACTACTTAGTTCAAAGGCTTGTGTAGCGGGAGCCGGAAACATTCAGGTACAATGACACACATATCAAAAAGAACAATTTTCCCTTGGTGGGTAAAATTATGCTCTTACCGGGAACTAGCGAACTAGCGGTCGAGATATTTAACAAGTTGCCAAGGGATATTAAATTTGTCTATATCAAACTGGGTTTTTCATTGGCAAAGTTAAAGCATTTCTTTTAGAGAACAATTTTTAGAGCATTAATGAATACGTCGTAAATAATGAATTCATCATTATTTACGACGTATTTATCTCACCAATAATGATTAAATTTAATCCGTTCTGACCTTTTTGATATTAAGATTGACATTTATAATAAGTTTGGATTTAAATAATTATTAACCTATACCTAATATTGTATCTTTATATTCTAATAATGTTATAATTAATTAATTGTATGACTTAATTTATAATGTTTAATAATGTGGATATATTGTTAATTTATATTATTTCAAACTCAATGTATGTTGTAATTGCATAAATAACGAATACTGAATATTAACCCACTCCGCCAAATGAGTCTTCAACCGGTATCGGTGTAAAATATAAATTACCGCTTTTATAAGGTACTGCCATCTATATGCGTGGCAAATGAGGGTACTGCGACCCTTGCTATAAGCACACGCACTCTATTGTTTCAACATATTTCACACTCGCCCGTTTTAGTATTCATTCGGCGGCCGATATGCAAATGGTCAATGGGATGTGATGGTGACAGACAATAATGTTATTTTGTACTCATTTTAATAATAAATCATATTTCCCGTGGGGCGCGATAATAATAGTTAAATGCATGCATAAAAACATTTTCGGTGAAAGAATGATTCATGTTTTTTTATGTAATTGAGAGACGAGACGAGCAAGTCGCTCCCCTGATGGTAAGGGTCACGCTTGCCATTACAGTTCAGTGTCACCTAGAGTTTTTAAAAAAGGAGGAGGTAATCAAGTCGACTGTATTTTTATTTTTTATGTGTATTACCTCATAACTTCTTTCCACGTGAGCCGATTTCGATTTTTTTTTAATTTGAAAGATTTTGCTTTCTTATTGGTCCCATTAAAATTTGATCAAGATCTGATCAGTAGTTCTTGAAATATCGTCAATAATGCATATTTTGTGGACTACTTTGACGATGTTCTCGTTTACCCGACTTCAAAAGTTACGTCATAACTTCTTTGGTTGTGAGCCGATTTTGATGTTTTTTTTTTATTTGAAAGCTGGTCCTTTTCTTGCTGTCACATTGAAATTGAATCAAGATCTGATTTCTAGTTTTTGAGTTATAGTCAATAATGCGTGTTTAATACATTAAATCTCATCAAGGGTCCGAAGATAAAGCGGTAGGTAGGTTTTTTTTGGCTTAGCTTGCGTTTAATTATTTAACTTAAATACTTCAAGTCCTGCATGGCAAAACACTGCACTCTTTATCCTGAGTAATTAGATGTTAAATCTCATTGTGCCCTGCAATTTCACTGGAAATATTGCCTTAAATCTCAAGATAAGTGTTAAGTGCTGGCTAAGCAGTTACAATTTCAGAAATAAAAACAAGCAAATATAATAAAAACAAATAAAAAATCTCGACTGCATAAAAAGTGAATTTACTTTTGTAATTTTACACTTTTTCGTTAATAAGACCTATTATGCGATTACATATGAACTTTATCACATCTTTATTATAAGTACGTATTGAATATTTAAGTGAGATTGGTTTCTTACCAATTTTAAATCATTATAGAACCTAAATGGTAATTAAAAATGAAAAATGGTAAAAAAAACCTAACGCAGATTTTCAAATACTTTATTCAATAATGGCCTCGATTCTGATGTACACTCACTAAATTAAATTTAAACTATCCCTGTCTCTTACAAAATAAAACACAAGACAGAGATAGCATGCATTTTAGAGCTGTCACGCTAGTTTATCAATTAAAATATCAACAGCAGAAGCAGAAGGGCGCTTGTTTTTAGTTAACACCAATACAACACATACTCGACTAAGCTTGCATAGACATCTAAGTTCTGACTAACTTGACGGCACAGCAGTATGCTATCTCTGTCTTGTGTTCCTATTTTGTAAGAGACAGGAATAGTTTAAATTTAATTTAGTGTGTGACATCAGAATCGAGGCCATTACCTCACTTAACACAGTTGGTCTACTTAATTTTTAACAATACGGCGTCTGGTTGTTTCCGAATCGAATTTAATTACTATCACGTCTTTAGTGACACTCCCAAGATTAAGACAAAGCGATTGCGGTAAGAATCATGGAATCACGCGTATAGCCTTGGCATCACAAAGGAACAAACATACATACATAAGCTGATAAACACATTACCATCGCGACGCGCAGTCCGGTAATAATTTCAAATCTCATTGTCATTTATATGTTAATTGTATAAAGTTCGCAAACGAGAACCTCCATGAGTTAACTTACTTGGGCTTGGGGCAAATTGTGCAAATTCATTGCGCAGCATTAAGTCTAGTTGACTCCCCCTCACAGATTATTTACTAGTTGCAATGTACACTTCACGTAGAAAGCGCATCCCCTATCATTACAGGTACAGATTAGCCAGTAGTTAAGAACAGGCAGCATTAATTTTCACTGTGATCACAGGCGATTATAGAGCATATGCTATAGCTTATAGGGGGACATTTACCGAAGTCAAAATAAGGAGAATACGCAAGTCATATTTAGATTTTACGTAAAATCATCTCAAAAGTATAAGAAGAACTACCTGTTGGCTCAGTTTGTGCGCGTTCGCTTTCTGAGCAGGGGGTATCGAGTTCTATTCCCGGCGGAAACACAAGTTTTCTCCCCAATAAAAAAATATGTTTCTAGTTGTGATTGTGTGTGTGTGTGTGGTGTGATTGATGTGAATGTTTCCGGCTCGCACGACATAAGTCACCGTGCTTAGTGTGGAGCTGTGAGTGTGAAAGCGAAATGCGAAACTTTCGACAGTAATATCTATCGAGTGAAACTCATTCTTGAAACTGACTAAATTAAGAATAGAAAAAGTCTGAAAAATTATATCTTAAAATTATATATATTCAAAAATATAATATAATGTAATATATGTTGATATATTACATTAAACTAAAAACGAAATTAAAATTAAACGAAAAAAATAAAAATATATTTCACGTATACTATCAATGTGCAACTTACACATTGATAGCATAAGTGATCGACTAAGGATATCATTGCGAAAATCATATATTTTTAGGGAGCTTGCTCTTAATAAACCGAGGGCTTGTCCAAGGTTCATTACGCCACAGATTACTTTATAGTCAGTACTGATCTCGTGCTGAGTTTATCTTTTTACTCTTATTGATGAGGAAGGCAACAAGTTTAATGGTCGGCACACGCCGGCTCATTGTGAAATATGAGCGTGCACCCGACGATCAGGCCATAATAATAAAACAGTCGATTAACTTTCCGCTTCCGACCACCATCATTAGGGTTGGCGATTGTCGATGAACCCTTTTGTACAGATGAGATTCTACTAATAGAGATGTCATACTAATTTTATACTAGCGCTTAAAATAACAGACTGCTACAAAGTTTTGAAGTTTGAACCCCAAAAAGTAATCCTTACTAATATTATAAACGCGAAAGTTTGAATGTTTGGATGTATGGATGTTTGTTACTGTTTCACGCAAAAACTACTGAATGGATTTTAGCGAAACTTTACGATAAAAAAATATGGTTGCCTGTAAAGTCGGTTTACGGACGATAATTTTACGTGATAAATAATACAAAACATTACTTTTCATTAATCGAGTCCAGGTTGCAAAGTCTCGGTCACCGACGTAAGGTGGCAAGCTTATCGGTATTCTATCGATTACATTTTGGAGAGTGTGCACAGGAATTACATGACTTAATTCCCCCATGCCCTTTTTACCATCTAACAACAAGACAAACTATTAAGCGTCATCCATTTATGGTCGACATACCTCCAGTTCGCTCAAAGCGTTTTGCTTCTACATTCATCATCCGTACAGCGAAGGAGTGGAACTCATTGCCTGCGTCTTTGTTCCCCGAACGGTATAATCTGGGAGTCTTCAAGTCTCGAGTGAATAGGTATCTTCTAGGCAAGCATGTCACACCTTCGGCCTCATCTTCACTTTCCATCAGGTGAGATAGTGGTCAAATGCGTGCCTATACAACAAAAAAAAAAAAAGGCAACATTCTTAAAAATAACCCGCCAATACTCCCAGACACTTTCCGTCGGCCGTATTGCTTTGCAGACGCTTTAAAGCTCCCAAAATAATTACTTATCTTCACGTAAATTCTGATGCTCCATTTTTATATATGTCCACCAGACAACTATTTTAAAACCTTTTACAAAAAGACAGACCGATCCAAGGGGCCAAACATCCCCTAAACTCAATTTTAATGCCTCTGTGGATAGGAACGCGAGCATTATCTACCCGCATGAGACTGAGTGAGACATGGATTATGATATATTGACTTCTCTCTCTCTCTCTCACTCTCTTACTGTTTACTTATATCAATTAATTGTTAATTTTTTTAAGCTATTGCATAGCTTCTATCGCGGGCCTTGAGCGTGGAGACCGAATCCAGAAATTCCGTAACGAAAATAACGTAACACCCCCCACTCCGACCGGCACAGCGGTGATACTTTTTAGTTTTGCCATCTATCGATGAATAGCAGAACTTTGAATGGCTTTTTTGAAATATCACGCTTGTCTCTTTAGTTCAGCAACTCGCCTCTAGGTGGCAGGAAAAAAAATACTGCATAAATAAAATAAATAAATAATTATAATTGCATAAGTTGACAAAAAATGCTATGCAATAGCTTTACCGCAGCAGTCCCAGAGTGCCACACGTCTTTTTTTTTAATCTACTAAAAAAAAAATCAGGTAAATAATTAAAAATTAACTTGTAAAAAAATGCTCATTTTACTACAATAATTCTAGAATGTTATCCTGCAAGCTGTTTTGATAAATTCGAAAGAACTAGATTTTTTTTAAAAGCCCTTATTTTACCATATTTGATTATAAAATGTGTTTTTATTATTACAAAGTAATTTAATTATACGTCATATGATTGTCTTGGCGAGTGAGAATGTTTATCTATTGTTCTTATTAGCTGAATATAAAGTTGACTGTTACTTTGATATAGTAATACAGAAACTGTTACTAGCAATCAACCGGTTAGTCTGTAACTATTAGTAATGTGAACCGAACTCACCTATAGCTCTGGAGACCGCCAACTGTCCGTTGACTCTCCACGTCCCCCAATACATGACAGAACCACCTGACGCCTCTATTCGATCTCTTTCATCCTGAAAAAGATAAATAACATGAGCGAGTGTAGGGCGAACAAATACTTTCATAATATTTCAGATGTTGACATCGTACCTTACCAGATGGTCCAGTTTACCTATACGCATCTAGCCAACCAAGTTATAGAAATTTGCGCGAAGCAAAAAAACTCGAGCTTCTTGGCGTTTTCTTGTCGTCGAACCTTAACTTCGGTACCTACTACGCACGAAACCGCCGCTAAGAAACTGGGTATCCTTGCAAAGGTTAGGCAGTACTTTGCACCGGGGGAGCTTCTAATTTATATCAACCTCAAGTTTTTTTTTTTTTTTTTTTATTTGTGACAGGCTAGTGTTTGACCACTATCTCACCTGATGGTAAGTGACGATGTGATCGAAGCTGGTAAACACACTAGACCTGGAATACGCAGGCTCTCAAGGATAACTGCCGGAACACCGTATTTGGCTTGGCGGCAGACTTTCAACTTGATGGTGGTAAGCTACTTTGGTAGCAAGCCAGGCGAGCAACTCACAAAATGCTCTACCACCTCTCTAAAATTTGTTAGTTTGATTATGTATGGAGTACTGCGGCCATCTTTGGGATGGATCCGCTAACAAAGTACCAGCTTGAAGCTCTCGAGTCTATGGACCGGCAACCGATCGGCAGCCGACTTATTGACTATGATAAGCTAGTCGAGTCCAAATTGCAGAGTCTCGGTCACCGATGTAAAGCCGGATATCGGTATTCTACCGTTTATATTTTGGAGAATGTATGCAGGAATTACACGAGACTTCTAAAAGGTTATCACTTATTGTGAAACATTCTAATATAAGCTTACCTCTCTGCTAGGCTTATGCGGGCGTACTAGCTGCATAAGCCGCATCCGCTTCGCTAACAACGCCAGTGAGTCTCCCGCCCAAGCCGCTAACAGTTTCCTTCCACGGACCGCGACCACAACTGCTGTGCTGCCACCACATGCGCGCTAGAAATAGAAAACAAGCGTTCTGGTGTTTAGAAATTAACGTATATAAGATCCCTAGATTTTGTGGTTCTGGGTAAGATCTGGGTAAGAGAATGTATGCAGCACCAACGACACAAGTCATGTGCGATTCAAGATGTGTGCCTGAAAGCGTTTGATTTTTATTTTTTTGTGAATTTTCATACCGCCTCGAAAATAAGAACTTGTCTAAGACAGTTAGTATTTCGATCCCTCATGATTTATATTCGTATGTTCGCCAAATGGTGTTTTTTTTTTCATCTGGGGGTTGGCCACCTTGTGTTGATCAACCATTCGGGCATTGTACTGATCAATCTCTTGATTAAGACATATGAACTCAGCGTCGTCGGTTAAGGACCTTGCAACGCTTTTCTCATACGGTGAAATGTGGACTTCCCAGCAAGTCCTGATAAAATCCTCGGTACGGACTCACCTCTTGATTAGACTTTCGTATGAACTCAGCGTTTGGTCTAAGAGAGGCATGTTTCATCAGTTTCCTTAACACGGTGGTGAAATATGGACATCCACCATATACAGGTGAAGGCAGGTTAAATTGTACTAAACAATCTTCCATACAAGACTCACCCCTTGGTTACAATTACGTATGAACTCGGCATCACCGGTTCAAAGGAAGGCGTCTCGCATTGCTTTCACTTTTCGCTTTGCTTGCGAAATGTGGACTTTCCACTATATACTGGTGAAGGTGTAGACAACATTAAACTAATCAAACTTCCATACAGACTCACCTCTTGGTTAGACTTTCGTATGAACTCAGCGTCAGTTCTAAGGAAGGCGTCTCGCATCGCTTTCCGCAAGTCTGTGGTGAAATGTGGACTTTCCACCAAGTACTGGTGAAGGTGAGCGGCGCAGTAGGTAGCGGCGGCGGAGCCCGCGTGGCCGTCGTACACGGCGTAGAAACTTGTCGGTTCTGTCGTCTGGAAGCAGTAAGGACTAGGTTAAGAACTTAAGATGATACACGTTTATTGTAGCCGGAGTTGTATAACATCGGACGAACTCGTCACTCGCCATGATGGCTTTTTTTTATTATTATTTACGATAGGCAACCGTTAGACTGCTATATCAGCTGATGTTAAGCGACGATGCGTTCAACGATGGAGCACGTTTGCCTAGAAGCTTATTCAGTCACGACTTGAAAACTCCCAGATTGTACTCTATTTTTAGAAACACAGACTCAGGAGTTATTTTGATTTCGTGTAATAAAATACAGGAATATCGTAATGCAATCAAATCAAAATTTTGAAATACCCCCGACGCCATGTCTGGACAATGAATGCACCGATTTTACCAAACATAGAGTGTTCTTAAACACTCTCGATTATGTCACCTTTAATACACATAAATCTTAATCAAAATCGGTTCATCCGTATGGGAGTTGCGATGCCACTGACATACACAAAGATCGTTAAACTTTGCTGTAGGCCAATCTTTTTACTTAAGTGGTTAAAAACCGTCATCTGACAATTTATCTCAGCCAACACCTTTAATTTTAAATTGATCATTCATTTGAATATTCAATCAATCATAATTTGCATCATAATATGTACATTTAAGAGTATTAATGTTTAGCATACGTTAAAAACCATAATTATCTACCAGACAGTGAATTGCAATCCATTATGTTAGCAGAGTGGAATATTTCAGTACATTCAAACACAAATCCAATAGTCACGGATCCTTTTATAGAACAGACAATCCAAATTGGTCTGAGACGATAACAATAAATGCACTGAATATATTAACAAGAACATTAAATGTGTCTATAGAGGACGACCTACACAAATAGTTCCTACATTCTATTATGCAGGATAAAATTAAATATTGTAGTCAAATGCTTAACTAAGCATTGACTACTATGGAAAGCGGCGATGCGGTCGAAGGAATAGTATTTACCTAGAACAGGGGTCGGCAACCTTTTTAGTCAGAAGAGTAAAAAATTACAATTTACATAATTTCAAAGTTTTATAGAGCCACATTTTTTTTCTTGCCAACAATAATCCTTAGTGCCAACAATAATACCAGCTGTACTACGTGTATCGTATAGAAAACGCTATGCACGTGTTATACCTACCTAATCAACCCATATTTTTTTCAACTGTAGGTATAAATGTACTCTTTTGCTACCTTTGGAGGCTTGTTAATGGCTCGATAGATATGGTGCCTAATCCTCGTTAATCGATTCAGAAAGTTTTTTCAAATGATTTTTTAAAAATAATATTTGCGTATGGAACTAAAGAGCCGCAGCTTCACACCCAAAGAGCCGCATGTGGCCCGCAGGTTGCCGACCCCTGGCCTAGAAGATACCAGATCCAATCATACTATCTCTATCACGATTGGTTTCAATTCAAAACTTAAGAAACTCCTAAGAAATAACGTTAATTTTTCCTAATTTAAAAAGAATCCAATCGCAAAAAAGTTAGGAAAAGGAGTATGTTTTCTCTAAACTTCAAGACTCTCAAATTATAAAGTTTACAGGAACAAAGACGCGGGCTTTGAGTTCCACTCTATTGCTGTACGGATGATAAATGTAAGAACAAAATGCTACGAGCGAATGGCTTTGAAGTATAATATGCTTTTTTTTAAGTCGATACACAACATGCAAAGTTGTAACACAGTATTTAACAGGAAAAAGCTTAATTCACAGAAAAATCTAACACTAAATTTATAATAAATTAAATTACAGCTTACTAAAACTAAAAATAACTAGAATTAATATGTACAAAACTTAATCTCATAGACCGCTGTAAGTTGGCAGTGTCCAAAATGCTGGCAGCAATGCCATGTTTAATGGCAATGCTCCATCTCTGTGCTAAGACACTATGCTTAGATTGTTTTCTCTACTGGTAGGGCATTTTGTTGCACTTTCCTGGCTTACTACCTAGTACCGAAATAAATACAGTCGTAATTCACCACCCTCAAGTTAAAAAATCTGTCTCCAAAATCACTGCGACTACCGACCACACCATCACATACCCATCACGTGAGATAGTGGTCAAACGCCAGCGTATCAGAGATAAAAAACACAAGTACCTGTACAAAAACATCTATAGTCTAAGTCTAAAGAATACAGACAATACAGTGTTAACTTCAGGTGAGATAATGAGCATTCTCAAAATTCTCTTAATGTTTGCCTTTCACGGTAAACAGGTAAACACGGCGGCCATTATGGCACTTGTAAATGTGAGAGGCAGGGTCAAGTTTGCGTTTTATTGTGAGTACTTGGCACAAACCCAAACTGTGAAGATGTTTTTGAGGTGCAATTCCCCTACCTTGCTTTGGTTCGAAATTTGAAATCTTTTATTTATATGGACCCCAAAGAGACACTCATAAAAGTTCTCTAGTTACTCTATTGCCAGATTCGCCATCTCAAGAAGAACGACGCATTTTTTCATTAATTTTTAAAACATTCTTACACTTACTTAACACTAATACAGGAATCATATTATCCTAGGTATATCTATATTAAATTATTTAGACATTCTTAAACACTAATACAGGAATTATATTATCCTAGGTATATCTATATTATGTAGTCGCCAGAAAGCGCTTGTGCAGTTTGCCTCCATGCATCCTTGTCATTAATGTAGTCAATCTGATTTAGTTAGTCGAGTGGATAAGCTCGTTTATAGTCATAGTCAAAGTCGATATTTTATTCAGCGATAAGAACAAAATTGCACATTTTCCCTTTTTAAGATATAAAGAATAATTAAATGTAAGTTTCGCGTCTTCGTTCATTTATAGAACAGCAAAAGAATGGAACGCTTTGCCGTCATCTATAACATCTCCCGAATGGTACAATTTGGGTGTGTTCAAAAGAAAAGTGAATAGGCTTACTAAGCAAGCGTGCTCTATCTTACACAAAATCGTCAGTGACGATTCGTCACTTTCCATCAGGTGTGATCGTAGTCAAACGTTAGCTTAGTCAGTTGTAAAAAAAGTTTATGAAATATGTATGCAATATTACATTTTTTTAAAACCAGTCTGGTTAATAGAATGACGCTAATAGCTGATTGATGCGAGGCTTAAAAACTAAGGGCATCGTCGCGGTCGCTTCCCGTACAGCGATACCGGCGCCCGTTCGATCTGTTCGACCAAATGCGACCAATATGGCGAAGCCTTATGCTATATGTTTGACTATAACAAATCAGTTTGGTATAAAATGTACTGAATCATAAGTCACTATAGCAGTCATCAGCCCAAAACTATGATGAATTTTAATAAGTTCCCTATCTTATCATAATATCCAACGTCGATCTATACGGCTCATGCTATTCGTCCAAGGGCTCGTTTGAAGAGGCAATACGCAAAATAACCATTGCGTTCACTTTAGGATCTATTTGTTCTGCGTCATAATTTGTGTAACTTATCCGTGCAACACCCACTGCTTCACTTCACACGACCGGAGTCCAGAACCGTTACCAAGTTCAAGAAAAAACAAAAGAGGCGCAATGACATCACGAAATATTTGACGATTGTAACTTTGTCATAATTTAGTAAAGGTATTTTACACGTAGACAGGTGATTTATGCCATATTCGTCCCGATGAAGTTCGGCCCATATAAAAAAATCTGCTTTCGAACCGCATTGTATGCCGTATTCGGCACATAATACATTTTATTTCAAAAATTCTTGTTTCGTCCCACTTTTCAGGTATATTATATATAGTTTAGACTTATTTTAGATAAAAAATTAAAACTTTTTATTCTGACCAAGGCGTGCGTAGCCCTGTACTGTAAGTGTTTGGCTTTCTAAGCCTAATGGTTGCTAGTTTGAACATTTGATCTGACTTTTGACCGACGCAATGGGAGTGCGAGGCACATATTACGGAGAAATTAGATTTTCTGTACGTTGTGTGCAATTCGGTATATTTTTTTTTATATCTGAAAAGCGTTTGACCTCTATTTCACCAGATGGTAAGTGGTGATGTGTTCGATGTGTGTGGTGGGTAGGCCTAGAATGATTGGATTTTAAAGATAACTGCTGGAACATACTTTTTTAGTGATTAGAGGGGAACTACGACTGTACTAAATTGTTTTCTTTTGTACCACGCTGGTGCAGTTGGTTACATGTCTGCCTTCTATGCTGCGTTTGTCAAGTTCAATTCCCGATAGGAATAATCCCGTAGAGGATTTTTTTTTCTGGTTCTGGTCGTAATTTTGTGTGTAAGATGTTTCCCACACTCGCTATACAAGCCCGGAACTTATTCCGAGGCTGTGAGTTTGAACTGATACTTACATCAATATCAAAAAGAGCTTCCAAATTGCCGACTTCCACGTGTCGGTCCTCCATCACCCTGCGGGAGTTTTTCGTGGCACATGAGACAGTCTTGAGATCACGTTGAGCGAGCGGAGGCGGCGGCGGGAGCGAGTCTAATCGCGAGTTGTCTAAGTATCGAAGGCAGACGTCATTGACGCGGGCTGTCACTGCCTGCATCAGCCGGAGGGCTATGTACACTGAAATGTAGATAAAAACACCTATTAGTTCTGCAATATTAGGTCCAAAGGAAATCCAAATTTTCGGTCATATTATGTGTAAATAGGTAATATGCGTGAGGTTTAAATATAAAAAAAAGGCGTGTGGCACTCGGAGACTGCCGCGATAAAGCTATTGCATAGCATTTTTTATCAACTTATGCAATTATAATTATTTATTTATTTTATTTATGCTGTATTTTTTTCCTGCCACCTAGAGGCGAGTTGCTGAACTAAAGAGACAAGCGTGATATTAAAAAAAAGTCATTAAAAGTTCTGCTATTCATCGATAGATGGCAAAACTAAAAAGTATCACCGCTGTGCCGGTCGGAGTGTTAGGTTATTTTCGTTACGGAATTTCTGGATTCGGTCTCCACGCTCAAGGCCCGCGATAGAAGCTATGCAATAGCTTAATAACGTTATACATTTACTCTCAATACATAAAAATGCACTGTAAGATTGTGCACTACTTACCAATGAAGGTTTATATCATCTACGAGTACATGCGAAGTTTCTATTAGATAAACAGAGCTAAGCAATGTTATAGAAATAAACCAATGAAAACCTAACGGCCATGTATCATTTAAGTTTCATTTAATAGCATTTTTTCATTCATACATTTACTAAAGAAATGTTGATTATGTAGCATTTGTAAGCCATTAGGTATAGTGTATGTATAGTTAGTTTGTTATATAACACTTGGTACAACTAGTGTAGAGATTCTCGTCGATTATACCTAAGTAATAAGACATTGGTAAGTGCATTTTTACGTCATTGTCGGTATCAAGTTATTGTAAATAATAAGACTCGAGTCAATCAATTTCGGATGTTGATGTGTATTAAAAAAAAACATCGTATATTGATGGTATTTCTATAACAGAAGGGTTTATATAACATTGGTAATGCTCATCCTAAATAAATATTATATCAATGTTACTATACCAATGGCCATAAACGAATATATTGAAGAAAATAATGTTAGAAAATAATGTCACGATGAATATATTATTATAATGTATAATACATACAATGTAAATTCTCGCCTAATTTACTAATTAATATCTAGTTATGTTTGGATATAACATGTGAAAGTTTTAAAACTTAGTTTGTAGACGTTCCTACGCTCTTCCAAATACATGTAAATAATGTAGATTTAGTGTAATTTTACATGGTGCCATAAAAAAACTAAATAAATACTTGAGAGGTGTCAAGGGACACCCGGATGGAACGAAGTTCAATTTCCGTCTAGCCCCCTTTCGCAACGCGCGATAAGGAACTTTCGTTCCAAAATTAAAAGAAACATGCAAAAATCAACATCACGCGGTGTTCCCAGGCGGTCACCCATCCAAGTACTGACCGCGCCCGACGTTGCTTAACTTCGGTGATCGGACGAGAATGGTATGGCTTACAACTATAGCAAAAAGTGTCGTTACAACTTTTGATATTAATTTTTTTTCGTCTAGCCCCCTTTCGCAACGCGCGATAAGGAAATTTCGTTCCAATAAATATCCGCGGACAAAGCTCAGCTAAAGTTTAATTATAAATGCACAAGAAAGACGCAGGCAGATCGAAGCAACTTAAGAAAATACATAAGTGTATATCGATTCTCTAATATAGCTGTTATGGACAACGCAAATGGACGCAAAACGGACACTGAGCGATGATGTAACAAAATAAACAGGCCGAGATAGCATGATATCATGTGTCTGTTGCCTTTGTGTCTACGTCCCAGATCGGCTAATGTAACCTCAGTCTATGTCTAGACTCGAAAATCAGAAGTGACTCGAACACGCAAACATCCAAATAATGGATTAGGTACCCATAAATATTTATGAGCATCGCTTATGATAATATGGTTGACTAGCTGATCTCCTCTGAGTTCGCTCGGGTAAACAAATATAAACTCAATAATGAGCCTCTTAAGGAGACACATAACGAGACAGAATATTTTTTTTCTTCGCAAACTGCAATCAAGTTTTTATGAGAATAAAAGCCGAAAATACCCGGTATTCTCAAAAAACATGATAACAAGGCAAATGTTTAAAAACTAAAACTTGACTACTCAGTGTGAAATGGCTTATGTTTTTTTTTTAGTGTAGGCAATCTTCTGACCTCTATTCAAGGTAAAATGTTATAGGTACGATTATTTCTAAGTTATAGGTATATTATATGTATTATACATGGTGGTTTTTTGAGAGGGGCGGTGATAGCCAAGTTCGAAACAAAGAGAATTAGGCAAAAGTCGTGAAAGGAGTTATGCCCTCGATTTATAAGGAAACAATAACTGAATTTTTAATTTAATTCAACCAGGTTGTTTTTTTTACGCATAAGCTCTATTACATTCAAACAAACTTTACCTCTAGATACAATTAGTGTATTGTATGATGATTTATTAGTATAACAATGATCCTTATCCTTGAATAAGTACATATTTATCATCGCAGTCAAGGTTTGCATTGTGCAGCTACAATATTCAGACAGAATATACAGACGGATCAGCCATACAATATTCACCTCTTAATTTTCAGCTGGAAAAACCATGTGTCGGAACTTGTACAAGCGGGAACAATAAAGCACGCGCTCATGTACCTCCCTTTGAAATTTTAAACTGTTTGACCTAAAAACTTGTAATTATACATGCGGGGTTTGATGAGATGAAAAGTATGTGTGCAGATTTAAAAGCAGGCGGCGGCGCGTCGATACAAGCACGATTATAGAGCGTATGCCGTAGCTCATAGAGGCGTTTAGTGAAGAATAAAAATGTGGCGATTAAGCAAGGTAATCCGCAATAAAAAAAAAACATAGACTCATAGAATGACTTCCTTTTATCCTAACTATTTCGGCCTAACACAGTAACATGCTTTATATATCACAACTCTAAACAATAAGTTACAAGTTACAAAATCTTTGAAAATCTCCGACGAGCTATCTAGGAAATGTATGCAAACGTAGCTAAGAACACTAGATCAAGTGACCTTTAAATTAAATAACCTATCTAAATCGGTCAAACCGTTTTGGAGATAAATGGGAACATTAATATCGCACCACCGTAGTTTTGTCTCCATCTCGATATTTTGCACACAACCTCGCACCTAAACGAATGCCATTCTCTGTCCATCTTGGATAGAAATATACTAAATATCAAAAAACCCGATTGCGTAAAAGTGAACTTACTCTTTTATTTTGCACTTTTTCGATTATATAAGAAAAAACTAGCCGTGCCCCACAGCTTCGCCCGCTATTATGAAGTTATAAAGTAGCCTATGTGTTAATCCTAGGTATAATCTATGTATACTCCAAATTTCGTCCAAATCCGTTAAGCCGTTAAAGCGTGAAGAGGGAACAAACATACTAACACACAAACTTTCGGATTTATAATATTAGTAGGATTTATTACAGCATTGAGTTAGAACTTAAATGAGAATGTTTTGCTAATAAACTTTAAATGGTGGTAATTGGAAATTAAATATGATAAGAGAAACATTATGATGTTTTTCATATAATACCTATTCAATGATGCCCCACTTAACACAGTTCGTCGACTTTCATTTATTTATATTCACGAAATATGGTCTAGTTATCGTAACATTGAATTTTGTCTGCTGCCAAGTCTTTAATGACACTCGCAATATTAAGTCAACTCGACTGACGTAACATCACATTCGGCCTACACGTTTGGTATCTAAAACGCCACAAAGGAACAATCATACAATACATACATTGACTGATATACACTTTACCCTCCTTTGCGTAAAAAATAATCCTACTAATATTATAAATCCGAAAGTTTGTGTGTAAGTGTGTAAGTATGTTTGTTCCCTCTTCACGCTTTAGCGGCTGAACGGATTTGGATGAAATTTGGAATGTACATAGATTATACCTAGGTTTAACACATAGGCTACTTTTTAACTTGATAATAGCGGGCGAAGCCGCGGGGCACGGCTAGTGTAAAATCATTGACGAACATTGGACCGTCTTGTGTTTATACCTACATGCCAGTAATTTTCATTCTGCATTCAAGATCCAGTTTAATATAACCGTTTGCGTCAGGCTCCTCAATTGGCGTGTCAATTTAGCAATAAAACTTTATTGAAGCATTATAATAACAAAATGGTTTTGTGTGCACAATTTAATTCAAATCGATTCGCATAGATTCATGTTCATACTTAAAAGTTGTCAATCTATATCTATACTAATATTATAATGAGGTAATTGTGAGGTTGTAGGGGGTATCTCTGGATCTACTAGACCTAATTTTGAAAATTCTTTTACCAATAGAAAGCCGCGTGAGTGTCATAGGCTGTTTTTTTTTTACCTGGGCGACGCCGGGGGATGAGCTAGTAAATTATAAATTAATAGAGAAAACAACTCGGCATGTATATTATTGTATATAGTGTTGTTGACGAAAGGTGAGTTATTGAGGAGTTCTTCAGAGTGATCACTGTCTCAAAATTTTTCCGACTTCCCAAAAAAGAACGAGGTACTCAAGTCGGCTGTAATTTTTTTATGTGTGTTACCTCATAACTTCTCTCCTCGTGAGCCGATTCCGATTTTTTTTTTGTTTGTAAGATATTGCTTTCTAATTGGTCCCATTTAAACTTGATCAAGATCTGATCAGTAGTTCTTGAAATATCGTCAATAATGCCTATTTTGTGGACTACTTTGACGATGTTCTTGTTGACCGACTTCAAAAGTTACCTCATAACTTCTTTCGTTGTGAGCTGATTTTGATGATTATTTTTTTATTTGAAAGCTGGTGCTTTTCATGTGGTCCTATTAGAATTTGATCAAGATCTGATCAGTAGTTTTTGAGTTATAGTCAATAATGCGTGTTTAATACATTAAATCTGATCAAGGTTCCGAAGATAAAGCGGTGAAGTCGGTTTTTTTAAGCTTTGCTTGCGTTTAATTATTTATAGGCAAGCATTTAACCACAATCTCACTTATTGGGAATCCGGATGAAAAACCGTAGCATGCTTACCTGGAAGATTTACTCTAGACTTAAGGACTTGAGCAAACTCCCTGAAACATAATTAGCAATAATATCCTGTGTTGATCACATATCAATGTGTAACTTTGGTATATAAGTTTTAAGTTATTTTTCTATCTTCCATTCAAAAAGTTTCATTATTGAATGAGACGTGGGCAGTAAGTACCACTCCTTCGCTGTACGGATGATAAAATTATTCGTTTAAATTTTTTTGGCTATTACCTCATATCACCGGTGTACTTAAAATCCATTTAAATGATTTAATTAATATTTGAAAGTGTCTAGTCGGTCCAGTAAAAAATAATCACGGGCGGATATTGTGCTCCGGATTTATAGCAATCAGCTTTTGGTTTAAAAAAATCCAAGATTTATACAGCTAAGGCTAGTAACATAAACGCTTTCACACTCACAGCTTCGCACTATGTTCGCTAACTTGTATCGTAGGTGGCGGAAACATTTACATCACAATCACAACCAGAAGCACAAATTTTCCTTGGGGAGAAAACTTCTGTTTCCGCCGGGAATCGAACCCCTGCTTAGAAGGCGAACACCCACCCAACTAAGCTAATGGGCAGTTAAAATTCGAAAAAAATAAGTAGTATACCTGCAGCACACTCATTTGTATCCTTGAAAGTACTAGTGGTACTAGTTACTATCGCTAGTCCTACTATGAAAGTTTGTGTGTAAGTGTGTTTGTTCCCTCTGAACGGATTTAGATGAAATTTGGAATGTACATAGATTATACCTAGGATTAACACATACGCCTCTTTTTAACTTGATAATAGCGGGCGAAGCCGCGGGGCACGGCTAGTAACCTATATATTAACTATATTTGCCCCTGCTAATACCCATTAGCGAAAGCAAAACCATCATTTTGTAATCTTGAGGGTACAATTGGTACTTCTTGTCGCTAGCATCATTATATTTACTAGCGATACAAAATATTACCAATTGTATCGAGGACCATTACAGGAGTGACATAATAATACCTACAATGTTTGATTATTATTTTCGGTGTGAGTGACATTCTTTCAACACTGACTAGCCCATTCCGTTTTTTTCGTTACTCATCCGTGATATTATTAGAAAAGGTAGAACTAGGACATAATAGGTATACACATAAAATGCGTCATGTTCATCAGTTGAGTAATATTCGTCGTTTCTCACCAAATTGAGGATAACATTCGGATTTTCCGGTTTGATTTACGGACAGAGAGTAAATGTTCACAAAAACGCTTAAATGCCTTTTAAAGATTCTAAAAACTTTGTGACCAGTACAAAATATTTTAACCGTCTTCAAAAAGGAAGAGGTTATGTTTTCGTTTCCTTTTTGTTTGTATGAATGCCTACCGATTACTTTCGAGAGCCGATTACACCGATATTTTTTTAAATTCATAATAGGTAAACGTTTGACTACTATCTCAACTGATGGAAAGTGAAGATGCGGTCGACGATGAGCTCGTTTGCCTAGAAGATACCTCTTATTCTGATTTTTTAATAAGACAAGCAACTGGGACTGTTAAGTATACACTGGGAACACGGTCCCAGTCGCTCAATAGTGATTTTGAATCAGTCAAGTGGCTTGTGGTCCCATGCCACATGTGTCCGGTTCACGGAATTCTTCATTATATATAAGGTAGAGCCGCGCCGCGAGTTGGCCCCAATTGAGTAGTGATTGATTAACCTCTTTTTGTTTCTTTATGACAAGCATGACGTTCGCTTGATGGTAAGCGACTTGAGTAACAAAGTTCCGAGTGCGCTATTCTCCCTGAGACCGTGTGTCTCATATACCCTGTAATTAATTTAATTAACACTGGAATCTAACTGTCTTAGCCGCTAGCGAAAACCAATCCTGCAAACGCAGTTCTGCTATTCGGCTGTTCGATACGGTGTGACAAGCGGACTTAACATCTCGTTTGGTTACGGAGTTTTATCTCTCCCCCCGACCTTATGTTCTGCGGGAAGTATTTTGTTACTCTTAATCCTACTCTGGACAGTTTTACCTCTCAACGGACGGCGAATACCTTTTTTAGTGTAGGTAACTATGTATACCTTCATTTACTTCTGCTTTTCCTTAAACCATACTCTTTTTTAGGGCTCTGTACCTTAAAAGGAAAAAAAGGTACTTTGTTAACTAGGTTAACTTAGTTGTACGTCTATCTAAACTGTCTGTTAAAACCCCTTTTCTCAGGTGCTCGTGAAGGTATAAAGTTCAAATTAATAACAAATACTAATAACTGCCCGCAAGCGTTATTAGTTCCGCAGTTGCCTTTTAGCGGGTATCGGGTTCGATTTTCGTTTGGGAAAACTAATTGTCTCCCCAATTTTGAGTTTTTAGTTCTGTGTATGTGAAGTGGTTTTTCCGGCATTCACGATACAAGTTTCCGAACTTAGAGTGGCGTAAAAACATGTTGTTTGTTTTTATTTTATTTCAGGTCTACGGTTCCATTAAGCTGAAAAAATGTTGCTTTAAACTCAACGCAATCAAAAATGCCATTATTCCGCATGAAAATTGCTGCAAACATCAACAAAGTCATCTTATAAAACAAGCTAGGTATGCCATTTAAGAAAACCGCATTAATACGTCCATTATTCGGAATGACAATGCCAAAGAGCGAGACAAAGGCTTTTAACTTATGACGCCCTTTTTTGAGTCAGGGTAGTATATAGTGCACCTATAAAGTATGATGGGATGGGCAACAGTTTTGTGGGATTTTCAACAGTGTCACGTGTTTCAGAGGGCACGTTAAGCTGTCGGTCCTGAATGTTAGTCATAAGACAACAGCCGTTAAGCCATGCCGGATGCCTTCAGTCGGTCTGAAAAATCCTGACACTAGGACTGCCCACTAGTCTATACGACAAGCAAGCAATCAAGGGGGTTGAGTATGAGTATGCTCCTCTACACACCTGAATCGTCTGATTTGTATCCATACTCGTTGGGGTATTTCTTCGATGCTATTTGCACCTCGTTCAGTATTATCCGCCGGAGCGGCGTCATCAGTGTGAGCGGGCATTGTCTGAAAACAAAATTACATTCATAAATAACATACTACTCATAGCCTCCGAGTATGTAAGCATATCTTAGACAAGCTGTGCGCGGCGGCTTTGCCCAAATCAATCAGTAGCTTGTGTTCTGAGGTCTTTTAAGACGTTAATTTAATATTATAAATGCGAAAGTTTGTGTGTAATCTGTTTTCTCTTCAAGCCGTAACGGCTGAACGGATTTGTCTTAAAATTGGATTGTAGGTAGATAGTGACCTGGAATAACACACACGCTACTATTTAATGCGGGTGAAGGCGCGACTATCTGCAAGAGGCTAAGCTCCAAAATAGCAAACTTTTATGGCCATCGGCCACACATGTGTGTTTCGTATCAAACATACACAAACTTACAGAATACTACTACCTATTTATTAGTCTGACAATGTGATGTAATATCGATGCTAAAAAGACAATATAAAAAATAGTCTTGGATACATAAAAGAAATTACATAAAATATACCCTGGTTATATTATCAATGTTGATCATTCAAATGTAGTACCTATGTCGACGGCTCATTCACGGCCTTTATGCGTAGCGTACTCGCAGTCCTAGTGATAATAAATTATAATATGTTGGTGTCGAAAATGTAGGCGTACAGAAATCGTAGCAAAACAAACAGAAATATTATGAGAGTGCGTGTCAGTGTATATGCGACACATTACACCATATAATATTGTTTACCAAAATATAACTGCATTACACTCTACCACAACACGTCAAGTAACACAGGAAACGTGTTATATTGACAATATCGTGCCAGTAAGCAATAAAAAATAATTGTGTTTGGCGACAGATTGTAGACGCCCGGACCGAGTTGAACGTCACCCCGATCAATGAAGTGGGAAAACCATTCCCGTACTATATCAAGAGCAGTCAAGCCATGTCGATGTTTATTTTTTTTTATACTGGATAAGCAAGCATTTGACCGCTATCTCACCTGATGGAAAGTGACGATGCGGCCAAAGATGGAACATGCTTGCCTAGAAGGTACCTATTCACTCTAGACTTGAAGACACCCAGATTATACTGTTCAGGGAACAAAGACTCAGGCAATGAGTTCCACTCCTTCGCTGTATGGATAATGAACGTAGAAGCAAAGCTCTTCGAGCGAACTGGTGGGAAAACCATTCCCGTACTATATCAAGAGCAGTCAAGCCATGTCGATGTTTATTTTTTTTTATACTGGATAAGCAAGCATTTGACCGCTATCTCACCTGATGGAAAGTGACGATGCGGCCAAAGATGGAACATGCTTGCCTAGAAGGTACCTATTCACTCTAGACTTGAAGACACCCAGATTATACTGTTCAGGGAACAAAGACTCAGGCAATGAGTTCCACTCCTTCGCTGTATGGATAATGAACGTAGAAGCAAAGCTCTTCGAGCGAACTGGAGGTAGGTCAACCATAAATGGATGACGTTTGACAGTTTGTCTTGTTGTTTGATGGTAAAACGGGCATGGAGGAATTATATCATGTAATTCCTGAGCACACTCTCCAAAATGTAAGCGATAGAATACCGATAGGCTTGCTACCTTAAAAGGTAGTAGGTAGTTGGAGTCGGTTGACACTGTGAGGCGAGGTCTCCGTACTAAATTGTATGAATCGACGCTTGCTTTAAAAAAGTTTGTCAAAATGTTTTTTTTTTTTTTTTTTATTTGTGACAGGCTAGTTTTTGACCACTATCTCACCTGATGGTAAGTGACGATGTGATCGAAGCTGGTAAACACACTAGACCTGGAATACGCAGGCTCTCGTTGTATGTTTTTGTTAAAGGCTTATGCCGTTTTAGTTACAATGAGCCGAAATCAGCTCAGTAGTTTTGAGGTCAGCTGCAGATCGGCAGGCATGATTTAGAATCCTACTACACATTTGACTTTCTGTGGAAGTAAGTCCGTGGTCAGGAATTTGGTAACGCTTTTATGTCCTGTGATATGTGCCATATCTCGCTATAAAGGGATTATTGTTATATTGGGATGAAGTGAGCCCAAGGGAAATTCACGAGGTTAAGTTATAATATCAAATTATTAAACTATTTACGTTGTTACTGCTTCTAGATGTCGGATTGGTTCGCATGGCTAACGGAATTATACATATATATATATAGGTACCAGCTAAGAGGTCTTGAGTCTATTGACCGACGAGCAAAATCTCATTGGCGATAATAAGCTAATTGAGTCCAGATTGCAGAGCCTCGGTCACAGACGTATGTTCGCAAGTCTATCGGTATTCTATCGTTTGCATTTTAGAGTGTGCGCAGGAATTACATGAGTTAATTCCACCATGCCCTTTTACCATCTAACAACCAGACAAACTGTAAAACGTCATCCATTTATGGTTGACATACATCCAGTTTACTCGAAGCGTTTTGCTTCTACGTTCATCATCCGTACAGCGAAGGAGTGCAATTCATTGCCTACATCATTGTTCCCCAAGGGGTATAATCTGGGAGTCTTCAAGTCAAGAGTGAATCTTCTAGGCAAGCATGTCACATCTTCGGCCGCATCATCACTTTCCATCAGGTGAGATAGTGGTCAAGTGCTTGCCTATTTAGCATAAAAAAGGCAGATATATATAAAACAAAGTCGGGTTCGTTGTATTTGTTGTAATGATCTTTGATTTGTTGGATTTATCCTCGTCCCGAATAGCAGATTAACTATTAAAATATCGGAAAAAATTAGGAAGTAAAATCATTTTCTCTTACGTTTTGTAACGGAATGGGGGTTTCGATGATATTTTGAAAATGAACGCGGGCGAAGCCGCTGGGGAAAGACTTATTTACAATTATGGACAACATGCGAGCAACGGAAAATATAGAATTAATTAGATTACCATCCTCAAGTATATTGTCTAAATATGAATACTTTAGTCTTTTGTCGTTAATCAATACTTCCAGTTCATAGCGGCTCAAAAAAATACATAGCGTCTTAACTGTAAACGGCAATGTTTGATATGCATTCGTTTACATATTATACCAAAATAATTATACTGAGAATTATTCTTAATAAAGATTTTTCCTCGTCCAAAACGTTAATCCATTAAGTTTTTATTTACGAATAGGTACCTACGTCAGAACCATAACAACAGTTAAATTATTCATTACAAGATGTTATAGTCAAAGGACGACGTTGCCAATGTTTACGGGGAAGCTCAGAATACTGCATTCTCAGCAGGTAAATTAAGCATCTCTTGGCAACCAAGAGTGCCTTGCCGCTACTGACAGCGATTTAACTAAGGAATTTGACAACACTGTAGAAAAAAATCTCTGAATCAGTTTAGACGAGGCCGGTGATCACTATGATATAAGGATAACAATAGCTTTCTAATTGTGGGTGAAGTTGTGAACCAGCGATGGAAAAGTCGAGAAAAAGAGTATTGGACATGTTAGGTGTGAATGGGATGGGTAGAGAAGGGCCATAAAAATATATTGATGACTTATGTAAAAATAGTATTTAAGTAGGTATCTATGTACCCAAAATTATATAAAATGAAAAGAAATGAGCATATTTAACACAAAATAGAGTACACATATTGGTCTTCATTGTTGATTCGTCCTTCTTTTTTGCCATGTGGTGGCATGAGAAATTGCATACAATAGTAATATATAATTATTAATACTAAATTAAGTATAAAATTTTATGTCAATAAAAGAATTTAAAATACAATGTCAGATATAATAATAACGAATTAAGTAGGAATACATATAAGAGTAAGAATGGCGTGGGTGAGCAAATTATGGCTAATGAGAATGAAGAGATATGAAGACGTGATGTTTTGTAGACCAATGTGACCTTTGTAGACCAATCTTAAGAAACATGTGTCGGACAAATACGATTCTAACTCGTTCATAGAAAGTTCTGGACAAACAAGTATTCAAAATTACGTAGATATTTCATCTATCACGGTAATCGAGTCCCGAATATTTTTGCACGACCTAACTATTTGAAACGACAAAATTATTAGATTTTTTTCTTGTGCCCTGAGACCTTGGAGGCCGAATAAGAATCAAGAAAGGAACCGCATTAAAACTTATCTGGCAATGCGATATGATTAAAAAACAATAGAAGGGAGAGCAACGAACTCCTATGCTATCGTCGTTATCGGAAAATGTCGCGGTTTTCTATTATTAAAAGCGCAACCGATATAACCGTTCTAACTTTAGATTACATGTCGCTAATATCACGAATTTATATCCGTGGATAATATCAAGTTTCTAAACCGCCAGTTCCTAGAACATGTAATGGGAACTAATGATAGAGTTTCGTAGTACAGTACGTACCTACGATGTGCAATCTTTGCCTAGCCAATGATTCACTTTAAAATAAGAACGGCAAAAGGAAATATCTTGTGGAAACTGGCATGCCCAAGAACCACTGGGTCAGCGATCTCTCTGGGTCGACCAGAAATCCTGATGGTTTGGATCATGAAGCCAAAAATATATTTCTATTAGCTGTACGCTGTACACTATCTGGATAGTATACCTATATAATAGTACAGGACGCGTGAACCCGGTGATTGCCCACATTGAGTTTGATAAGATTAAAATATGGATCTACACAAATTCCCGTATTATTATCATCATCTCTACACAGCTGTATGTAGCACAGGGAATATTAGAGCTGAGATCTCTATCTATAAGTAACATTCATCTACTTACTATGCTACAATAATTGAAACAAGCAAAAAAACCTTTAACGTTCCATTTCATTACGCCACGTCTCACGTGTATTCCACCTTAGGTTTTACCAAACATCGGAATCGTACGCCTTAACGCCAATAGAATAAATAAACTATAGACGAGTAGAATAAATAAATCAAGAGGGCATTCCCAGTTCCCCACATGTTCCCTCGGGTTTAGTATTATAAAACACGGACGTGTTCGTCTGTCCGTACAACACTTACAGTTCAACGCACCCCTGAAAGTGGGAAACAACTTCCTATTTCTCCGAAGCTCGTCGTGACAATGTTATGGCGCCTGTGTTTGAGTTTCATTCGTTTGTTACCTTACTTTATATTTTAATAATAGTGAATATTCTTTATTGTATTGTTTTTGTATTGGCGCAGAATTAAAGTTAAGGATGATTACAAACTTACAAGAGGTACAGATACCTATACCTATAACATTATTACCTAGTAGGTAGGCACCTACATTAAAACTCCAAGTTTCTAAATAATTTGCCGCGAACCAAAGTCGCTGGATGACAGCCCGAGGTCGAGGTCAAGAAAGTTCAGTCCCGCTTGCTTTGGTTGAGAATTTCGGGATCGATCGGCATCTCTATTATACGTGTATAGGCACTACTACTATACTCGCTTAGTTACACGAAAGTATACATGAACGGCAAAATTACTTTGTGAATACACATCGCCATTTAACCTACGCTGTGATATCAATGCATTTCTATAGATAATCACTATCATGTAATGTGTACCTACTGAAGGGTATGGGTAACTAACCTATGAAACGTTTGTTTAATCAGACTGCAATATGTATCAGATAAGAAGACTAATATCTGATTGCTAAAACATGACTAATCGACAAAACAATGACAATTCGTTACTTTACAGTAACATTAGGCCAAAAAACAGTTAACCGATGTCTCAAGTCAGAAAAGCAATCCGATATGTAAACGATTTCTTCTGAGGCCAAAAACGGCTTTCAATTGACCCCCGATCTTGGATATGATATCTTCTGGGGTCAAATTTCTTTCTACAGACTTTTCAGATCAGGAAAGCACCCCGATCTTGTATTGCAGATCATTTTTACTTAAGCCAAGTACCGACCAGTGGTCGATGGTGCTGAGTCGGTGACCACTAAATCAGCGAAAAACCAGATCAGAGGAAAGCCATCCAATCTTGGATACAATATCTTCTGACGCCAAACAGCTTTCTACCAACGGTTTCGCCCTAATAAAGTTAAATGACAATAAATAAACGCATTCAGAGTCCACACTAAATTCGATGACTTGTATCGTGGGTTCCGGAAACATTCACGTCACACACACAATCACAATCAGAACAAGAAACACAAATTTTCCTTGGGGAGAAGACATGTGTTCTTGTCGCGAATCGAACCCGAATGTATATACCTATATATAATATTAGTACCTGGATGACCGAGCCTAGCTCGGTTTTTTTTTAATTTTATACGACCTTTTCTAAAAATGAATCCTAGCTCGATCGATTTATCGCCCCCGAAATCTCCTGCATACTCAATTTCATGAAAATCTTTGGAGCCGTTTCCGAGATTCAGATTATATATATAATATATATACAAGAATTGCTCGTTTGAAGGTGTTAGATAAGGCGAACGCCCACCCAACTAAGCCAACTATATACCTAATCAGTTCTTTGTTCTGTTAAGTCAAACTTTCGACCGCTACCTCATCTAAGAGTCACGCGATCTTCGAGTCACGAGGATGTACGGCTTCCCTGTGTTCAAACAGATTACAAGTTACTGACTCGTCTCCACTAGTCAGTGCGTTGACACTGGTCGCGTATACTATCAAGAACATCCGCATCAGCCCACGCGTCTCTCGCGCCAATTGTTGGAGGGCACCAGCTTACGACCTCAACCCGCTATGCTTAGAGAGGTGCCTCTGTGTCTAACGAAGACACGATTTCAGCTATTGAGACTTGCCGAAAGTTGTCAGGTGACAAGTCATTCAGAATCTCTGAGGCCAAAATCTTAAAGCTTGCCCAATCAAAGTAACTGGTGACTTGTAATATAAATATAGGATTTTGTAAAATCTTCGCCAGGCACCAGCTCTCACAGAGTAGTACTAATTACGAAATTACATAATAGTTTAATTCATTATTTTACAATATTTAAGCTATAAGAGCGTAAAAAATTACCATCTTCGTTGTTCTGTTACAGGGTTTGGACGAAGTCAATTCACGAGTAAAATATCCCGTCCGCAGTAGTAATAAGATGGCAATGAAAATTTCGTCACTTGCTATAAAAACATCACGCATACTTCTACAAGTGACCAGGCACGATAAAGTGAATACATCCACGTAATTCTATATGATGACCTCAACGTAAATTGGCAAGTCCAACGAGTCTATTTTCGGATGCAAATAAATAGTCAACACATTAGAACAGTTCTTTAATACCAATGACTCCTATAACCCGACCTATTGCGAGGTAACGTCATTCAAATGCCTCGGGAACAAACTTCATAAATTGCAACTTGCTGAAATTGCGATTAATTTCTCTAAAGACGTTGGTCTTGATCCTTCTCTCACTATCTTCGAGAGCTTGTGCGTAAAATTTTTTTACGATAAGAATTCAGCACGCGCCAATGATTACACAGCTAATTTTAATGATTTTCTAAGGAACCATGTAGATATCAAGACAGAACATAAAAATGAGCAGAGAACAAACACCCAATACCGAACGAGTATTACAGATGTGGGACGATGTTTAAGGCCACTTTTAGTTGTAAGTCGGTCATAATCATAGCATTCATTGAGTTGGCTAGCAAGGATCATACCGTTAAAACTTATAGGTACCTAATTGCGAGAGAAAGCTAACCAGCGAAGGAGGTATGTAGGTACTAATGCTTCCCACGCATTGTTATCTGTTTAGGTGTTAAATTATTGCAGCGTCTGGGTTTCACACAAAATAAGTAGGCAGGATTTTTCATTGTTTTTGAAATTGTTCTATTTAATCAAGCGCATGCATAAAGAATATTACCAAGAATTACGACGGTAATATACCACTTTTGGTAATATCATATCCCTCTTTGTACTGACTCTACCTAGAACCTTTTACGTAGTAGCGAGTTTTCCGAGGAAACTATTACATATTTAATAAATTATGCCGTTACAAGCTTTCTCGGAAATCGTTTTTACCATATTATAATACTATCATTTATCAAACAACTTTATTAATCTTTTTTTTTATAAACGCTTTCGCACTCACAACTCCACATTAAGTCCGAAGACTGGGGCCGTGGTTGCCAGACATTCACATTTAACACACAAAATCTCACCCAGAACCAGAAACACAAGCTTGCGTTTGTCCATGTTGGTAAGTGACAAGAAGGTCGAGGATGGTCAATACCCAAGGTTTTTTTATTTTTTATTAGTGACAGGCTAGTGTTTGACCACTATCTCACCTGATGGTAAGTGACGATGTGATCGAAGCTGGTAAACACACTAGACCTGGAATACGCAGGCTCAGGTCTCTCAATACTCAGGTCTACAATGTGAAGTTCTTAAGGTTAGCTGCAGTAGCTGTAGATGTCGACATAAGGTTTTTTTTATGACAAATAGGCTAGCATTTGACCGCTATCTCACCTGATGGAAAGCGACGATGCGGTCGACGGTGGGACATGCTTGCCTAGAAGGTACCTGTTCACTCTTGACTTGATAAACTACCGATGATAAACGCAGAAGCGTATCGCTTCTAGCGAACTGTAGTTATATTGGCGGTTGTAAAGGTGTGATACGCTTTTTAAAGTGCATATCACACCTGACTGTCTCTTAAAAATATAATTATATCATGACAGATGGTCAAAACAAAACCACTTTAATGACCACCTGGCCCAGCTCTGCGCAAAATGCACCTCGTTAGGTACGTGTAGCAAGTGTAGTATAACCTATATTATTTACATTATGCAACTCGTATGTATTGTGGTCACCAGCCGGTCATACTTTACGCTCTCTTACGGCACAAAACGTTATGAAATAGAGCGTTTAGGTAATTAGATAATTACTGTTCGTAGACAAGGCGTCAGACGTTTTTACGGACGGAATCGCGTGTGTTAACAGAACGATTTGGTGTGAATTTAAGATGTTAGATGGGTCGATGCTCTGAAGGGTGCTTGGTACCATCTGGCACCAGCTACTTGGGAACATCGAAGGTTGTAATTAGTGGCGTAAGGGGTTCAGTTGAATTGGTAGCTAGTTATATATATATAGCTACGACTAGCATTATACCAGACCAAGAGGCTTGCATAATTAAATGTAATAGGTATAAGTATATGCGTAACAGGTTAATCGTTAGGTATCTATATGGTGTAAAGTTCAAAATAGCAAATTTGAAGCATAGCTGACAGTAATTCGAATGAAAACACATCTAAAAGTTTCACCTATTGTTGGGAGTCTTCTATTGTGAACAAGTATCTTCTATTAAATTAAAATTAAAACGGGAATTAGCGTGACTTACGCGTTGTCGATGTATTCGATTTATACATCGACAACGCGTAAGTCCCGCTAATTCCCGTTTTAATTTTAATTTAATAGTTCAAAATGTGCGTGAGTTTTTATCAAAGTATCTTCTAGTTAAGCAAGTTGCATCTAAGGTCGCATCGTCACTTTCCATCAGGTGAGATAGCGGCCAAATGTTGGCGTGTCAGGCATAAAAACAATCTATTGTTGAACTGTTGATTACGAAGTAATTATATCTGTGCTATTGTTTTTTACCCGACTGTGCAACGTAAAGGAGGGTTTTTTTTTTGTATATTTAACACTAAGTAAGTAGTCGGGAACAGCTCAGTCATCGATTGATTGTGCAATTTACTTAGATCACGAAGATGATGAAGTTCACGAAGTGAGTGCTTTGCTTAGGTCCTAGCTGTTTACTTTTCTGTTTAATGTATGTCGGTTAATCCTATCAATGTAAAGGAGGGTACTGTGCTTATCAGCCTATTCATTTATGTTATTCTTTTGTAGCTTTCTAAAGACCAAACTCTAGTGCCATTTTGATGATTTTTCCACCAACAGATTTTTAAAAAAATTTAATAATATGCGCCGCCTATTTTCTTGGCAGGTTCTTCTCGAGATGGCTATGATTTTGCGAATCTGGTAATATAGTCATTAAACTTTCATGAGTGCCTCATTGGTGCCCATGTGAACAAAGATTTGATTTAAATAGATTCATCTTAATCTTGCTAGTGTCACTAAATAATTTAATATAGCGACAACCAGTCGCCCATATAGGGAAAAATTAAAAAAATTATCTCGATTAACCGTGCGTGTGGTAAGTGAGGTATGATGGAATAGGTATTTCCAAATCATATTAATGTTTCTCTTATAATTTTTCATTTCGAATTCATATGACCATTTAGGATTAAATTAAATAATTATTTAAATTCGGTTAGAATCCATTCTCAATTCAATTTTCAGTACTTATGATAAATGTGTAGTAAAGTTTTTATGTGTACTTATAATCGCATAATATGTCATATTAACGAAAAAGTGTAAATAAAAAGTAAATTCACCATTCAACGCAGTCGGGTTTTTTTTTTTTTTGTATATTTAACACTAAGTAAGAGCTCGCATAATGTCCCTTTCCTAAAATGTCTACTTTACGCAAAACGTCCCTTTCGCACAATGTCCCTTTCGTATAATGTCGTAGTAGTCGGGAACTGCTCAGTCATCGATTGATTGTGCAAGTTACTTAGATCACGCTTCATTCATATTGTTTTGTACATAGGTAGATGATGAAGTTCACGAAGTGAGTGCTTTGCTGTTTACTTTTCTATTAAACGTATGTCGGTTAAGCCTATCTATCTATAGTTATTTAGTTTAATTTCTGTATATTATGCCAACATATTCGCCAATATATTCGTATGAGCGCAGACCAGTAGGTCGGCCAAGGTATCGCTGGATCGACGAACTGGAGGCAGACTTGCGTCTGTTTCAAACCCATAACTGGGAAGAAGTTGCGCAGAACCGAGACCAATGGCGTTCTCTTATTTCGGAGGCCAAGGCCCACTGAGGTCACTTGGGTCGCTGAGCCAGCGGAGTAAGTAAGTGAGTAGTAAGTATGCCAAAAATATTAGATATGGTTAATTCGTAGGGAATTCTCTAACAGGACGACTGGTTAACGTATTTATGACTGGAAGGAAAATGATCTATAAGCTGCGCATAGCGCAGTGCCCTACGGTGCCGCGACCACGATGCGTCATCATGGTACCTCCCTACAGCCACACACTGTTAACAGTTGCGTAGTTTTCCGCATTACAAAATTACCGGTCACATGTTAGGTACCTGTTCACTTGCGGTTTGTGAACACCAGACCGGTCACAGATTATGTAACAGTCGGTGCGTCCATCGGGATGAGTAACGCTCTCTTTACCAAGCGCGCAGTTACGCAAACAACAACTCATGGAATGCATATGATTATGGTTTATCTAGCCATCTCCCCGCATTATTTGAACAATGGGCACGCGCCATCAAAAATGAATTAAAACACCTGCGCAAATGTTTAATGTTTTGTTCGAAAGGTGGCTTGTAAATGGAGCCTATGGAGCCTGGAGGTCAATAGCCTTTTAAGAGATCACATCCAGTACATATATAGGAGATAAGTACATTTTTTTTATGCCCGATAAGCAAGCATTTGACCACAATATCACCTGATTGAAAGTGATGATGCGGCCGAAGATGTAACTTATTTGCCTATTCACTCTTGACTTGATGACTCGCAGATTATACTACTACATACAAAGCAGCAGACTGAACAAATGCCCGTTAAAACAATAGCTACCATAAAAATAATAAATTAAATACTTAATTTAGCTCTTTTCAGCTACTAAAATCCTTATTTTTAAATATACGCCAAACATACCAAAAAAACTCATAAGATAAGCATACATTTTCGGCCGAATATTCACTCTCCATCAGATGATTTCTGATGGAGAGTGAAGATTCGGCCGAAAATGTAAAGTACAAATAACTATATAATAATACATCATACATTTGTTAGTTAAGTAATAACTCCAGCAGGTTTGACTGTTAGACATCTCAATCATAATCTACAGCAGGACTTAGCCTCAAAATGCCTAAGGCAATATCCTTAACGGTCGCTTATTTGAATTGTAGCAGGTTCAGTGTTGGTCATTCAAAACCTGTAATTGGACCTTGACCCTCCCGATATGCTCTCTCGCATTGGATTTCTGCCACGATTATTAATATCTATCTATAAATAAGTTATTTGCAAAAGTAGATTTGTGGTAGCTTACTTTATGTCAGTTGTTTTTTTACACATTCATACTCACATCCACTAAGTTCAAAGACTTGTATCGCGGGTGGCGGCAACAATTACATATCGCACACACAATCACACCCAGAACCAGAAACTCATATGTCCCTTGGAGTGGAAAAATTGTGCTCCTACCACAAAACGAACCCAGGACCCACAGCGCAGAAGGCAGATCCTTCCCACCGCGCCGACTGAGTCGTCACTGAGTTAGGTACGATAACATTTTGTACTACCTACATTCAAAATTAAAAATTGGTTTATTCACATAGGTCCTCTAGAGGCACACATGAAACTTGATGACTCTAATGTCAGATTTGCAGATTAACATTTTTTATTCGAAAAAGACAATGCCTGAATATGGCGTCTTTATTGCGATATTTTCGCGCGGCCATCTACTAAGCCTTGCTTTTCTAGTACATTACTGGGTAATAAACAAAAACTATTTGACATACATATTTTTAAGCTCAATCTGAAATTAGTTAGATTAGAAATATAGGTGTTCATTAAGTTTGAAGTTTATTTTTATCTCCTAGGCGCGCTTAATTTTTAGCATTTGATTAATGTTTTAAAAAAATATTTCTCAAATATAAAAAAATCACAAAGTAATCACTTAAAAAAATTGTATTGTCATCTTAACATTAATTTCTACTATAGATAGACATCATAACTTTAAGGCTTCAATGCCTTTTTATATTCTGCCTATTTATCCTTATCAAAATATCCTATTAAATATTTTTTTTAATATTACATAATAATATAACTAGCCCTACTGCATATAATATCTATAGTACAAATAGTCTAAGCGAAATTGTTAAAATAGTGGGGAAAAAAAAAAAATTCTATCAAATCCGTACAGCGAAGGAGTGGAATTCATTGCCTAATTCATCAAAAAAAAGTTGTATTAGCAACGGATTCTGTGACACAGATTGAACGGTTAAGTTAGTAGTTACAGAATCCATCCAGTGAAAGTAGTTAAGTTCAGTGTTTAGAGTTAAATACCATACAAGTGAATAACTTCAAAATCTCAAAAAATATGTTAAGGACTTAAGGACCAAAAAATGGCAATTAAATTATATAATTGAAAAAAATTAAGGGGACACCCATATACGTAAGTGGGGGGCAATATATTTTTAAGATTTAAGGGTTTTTAGACCTATTTTGTGCAGGGTCTCTATCTCAAGTTTGTACACATTTAAAGCTGAAATTTATGTATAAAAATGTTGCCTCTATTAGACAAGGATATATATGAAGTTCAGGGCGAAGTACATGTTATTGACCGAGCGAGCAGAGCAAGCAAAGCGTCTCTATTTCAGCTTGGACAAAATTGCTTTCATAGGTCCAGCAGATTTCCAGTTGTTCTTCACGCATTTTTCAACCGATTTTCGTGACTTTTTGTGACATAGTGTGATTTTATGGAAAATTTCCAATAACTGACATAACAAAAAAATTCTATCAAATCTTGATAGAATTTGTTGTTACGTCAGTTATTGGAATTTTATTTTAATGGCGGAGGTATGGGGTAATGGGGATTGAAAACATAAAAAAAAAACATATTTCAGCCTTTTTGAAAAGAATGCGAGGTCTTCAGCTCACAGAGCCACTAGTTTAATAATTAATTGTAGTTGCGATTCAATCTTATAACAGAATTGAATATTACAACTTTAATTAACAGACAAACTTAGTAGGAACTTGACTATAAGGATTAATTTGCCTATTTTCATCAAGAAAATTGATTGAGATCCTGTTGTGGACTCTAGTTCTTACAAATATAATCAAGAATAACATACAAAACTACATTTTTCAACCAACTTCAAAAAAAGAGGTTCTCAATGCGACTGTATGTTTTGTTTTTTTTGTTTGTATGTATGTATCTATCGATATCGCGTAGATATTGATTTTGATGATTTTTCTTTGTTTAGTTCAGAGGTGGTCCCATATAAATTTTATCAAAATCGATCAAGCTAAACCTAATAAAAGCCGTCAAGTGGGTTCTATTAAGCTTTGCTAGCATTACAATTATTTGGATACTATAAACTGTGCAAATGCTGCAAAAAATAATGATGTACCTATAAGTGAAACATTCATAGCTAATTTGGTTACTGTCATTGCTGTACAGAATAATATTGACATTTGACTGACTGAGACAAAGTTTACCATTCATAGATTAATTATGTGGGCACTTCAATTTAAAAGTAATTGTTTCTTTTTCAGCTTGAAGTTATTTTATACCTAATGATACTCTTATAATAAGAATATTGCCTTGTCTTTACAGGTATGTGTGTGCACATTTTAAATTCCAGTATTATTTTTGAGCCTAAACTTTACATAACATAAAATTTTCCTTGAGTTGAAAACTTGTGTTTCTGCCGGGAATCAAACTTAATACCCCTGCATAAAAGGTGATTGCTCATTTGATTAAGCCAACTGGTCATCATTCATTCCCATCATGACAGTTCACCGCCAACGTTAGTCTCACAAAATTTCAAAAATATCTGACCTATTTAAATATTTTTTTAGGGTTCCATACCTCAAAAGGAAAAAACGGAACCCTTATAGGATCACTTTGTTGTCCCTCTGTCTGTCAGTCAAGACCCTTTTTTTGGTTTTGTTAGCTTCAATACCGAAAAATGTAAAAAGCTTCATTGGTAATTTTGTATGGAAATTGCTAAATAAAACCAGGTATGGTGCAGCATCAGGTGAGGAAATCAGCAAGAATAGGGGAAAAGAAGTAGGCAGCATAAGCACTGAGAGGATGAGGTTGTTGAATCAGCAGGGAAGAAGTGGAACAGATGGACCCATGATAGGGGTAAAAGAAAGAGGTTGAGGGAGCCCTTTCCAAATCGGCAAACAGACAAGGAAAAAAAAAGTGATGTAGCCAAATTTATTATTATATGTACATTAAATACATATTTTTTTCTTAAGATGTATGTGTGTAAATTCTGTCTGAATAAAGGGCTATAATAGTAAAGTAAATGTAAAATAAATGGTGAAGCAGAGTTCCAACTCTAGAAGTAAGATACCTAATTACTTAGTAGAGATTCAATAATTGACAGTACTAACTCAGTACTTAGTCAGGTGACTCCTTTCCAACAAACATCTAACTATACAATTTTAATCAGTTTTAACACCTAGACACACTTTACCTGGTATCAGAGCATTTTGTTTTCCTAATAGCAATGTGTATGTCTTATCAGTGTTATTTATCATTCAACTTGTGTGAATGGGCATTGTGTTTTATCACGATTGTAAGACACAGTCAATACACGGGCACAGAACGTTGACGGTTTATTGTATTTATGACTTACTTTTCTGTCAAGTATTGGGTGATCCAGTAGAGTACCTCTCCTGGTAGCTCAGACTCGGTGATGGTGTATCCCGCGATATTCACGGGCAACTGGTCCTCCGGGTTCACAGTAGCGGCAAAGTTCTCAAAGAACACCCGGTACGACGTCAAATAATCCTCCTTATCACCCATTTTCACAAGAAAACTGGAGTTTAATCGATCAAAATATTTTAGAGGCGACTCCAGGCAAAACTAGCACGGCTGTAACTTACACTAAGTTCACTATTTACACAAATGAAAATGAGCACTGATTAAATATTAACCTTAATAGAACGCGTAATATTAGCCTTATTTACATTTGGACCATTTATCGACGAGTTTTAAAAAACCAAAACAAAAATCACATCGCTCCCTCAAAACTCCATCACACAATTGCTTAGTGTTGCCAATTCACAACTTTGACCTACTTTATAAAAGAAGTGACATGACCGTAATAGAGTATAAATAAATTACTCTGTCTACCGACATGATTCAACTCGCAATCATGAACCTACTACCTAAAATGCGTACACGACGACGAAACGCAAGAACCGTAATTTAGAAGATCAATCAATAGTTTCTCCGATTAGTCCATTTGCTGATTGGAAAACATCAACGTAGAAACAAATAAACCATACATTTTAGATAATATATCTATTGATGTAATCACATGAGTTAGATAGCAATCCTACTAATATTATAAATCCGAAAGTTTATGTGTAAGTCTGTAAGTATGTTTGTTCCCTCATCACGCTTTAACGGCTGAACAGATTTGGATGAAAATTGGAATGTACAACGATAATATCTAGAATTAACACATGGGCTACTTTTTAACTATATAATAGCTGGCGAAGCCTCAGGGCACGGTTAGTACAACATAATTTGTAGGTAAAGTGGTATAAAGATATCAATTATTTTTAGGAAATATACAGTAAGTATCTTGGATTAAACCTATGTCCACAGAATTCTCATGGATACAAAAAATATTATCGTTTGCTTGCTTGTCATAGGGACCAGTGAGCAGTACCAAACACCCATCTAACATAGTTTTTTTTTCCCTTAATTTTCTTTATTAATTGCGTTTTTATTTTTTTTTACTGCGTGAACTATAAAAAAAGTTAATGTCTGTAAAGTCGGTTTACGGGCCATAATTTTAAGTGATAACGTCATAAGACGAACGTGCCTCCCTATCGCTTGTTCCACGCTCTCGCTTGCACACTCGGGCTCAGACGGAACGTGACACTTTTTCATGCGTGCAGCCGGTGTTCATCGTTTTATAAGACGTTATCACAGATATTTGTAACGCTTCTGGTGTATCGACATCTATACTAGAATGCTGGATGATTTGTCACTAGAATTTGAGGACCGTGAAATGCTATTTCCAATTTTATTACTTTGTTCACATTCAGCTCCTGACCATAAATATTTTATTATATTATGCGACATCTTAGAAGCCTATTTGCTATAACGGGTATTTATTAATAATCTTAATCATTAATAAATACCCATTATAGCATATACCCCTTTCATTTTTAAAGTAAGATTACTTTTTGATTTTTATAATTTTAGCTCCGCAATCTAGTGCATTTTGCCAGTGTCAAGTAATAAAGTATATCAAGTAAATTTCGTAATATGTGTTCTCATCACAAGTCACAGTACGAGTCTAATAAAAGAGTCAAGGTCCTCTCATAGTCAAGTCATCATGCCCTAATAAAGTAGTAGAAACTCTACTAGAATTTCTATTGGAGTTTTGGAGGGCAAGCGAAAATCGAGTTTTTCAACTTATTATGATTTGTGACTCGGACTTTATACTATGTGAAATACTCTTGAAATATATTATTACTTGACACTGGCTATATGCACAAGATTGCGTAGCCAATATTAAAAAAAAAAGTTAGATTGCTGATAACACATTTGGAAAATAGGAAAATAAATGTAATCCCAATATTGTCCATGTAATTATTTTGCGTTACCTCATCTACGAATTGGGTATGTAGAATTACGAATACATAGTAATGCTTAGCAACCATAGTGGAAGTTGCTTAATTATATGTAATAAGTCAGCCAGCATGTCTAATGATAAACAGTGGTTTTATTTGTTCCTCTATCTTTTCGTTGAAGAAGAAAACCATAGAGCAGTAAAAAAGGAAAACACAGTCACAGAAAGGGTGACAATGACATTAGATTTAGACTGACATAAATCACTTGATGTGGAGAACAAAGAGCATAATAGCCACAAAATTAAGAATTGAATTGAAAGAGCATAATTATTTGGTGAAGAAAAAGTGTAGTAGATCTGTGGTGGAGAAGGAACTTGAAGGTAGTACTCTCTGTGGTCTGTGCTTGAAGGAAGACGACGGACATTGGCGAGCCGGTTTGTTTACATTTTTTAACTATCAACATTATCTATTAGAGATAAAAATAAATTGCCGGATTGCCGCATATATGAAAGATCATCCCTTGGGAACTACTCGACCAATTTAACTGCTTTTTTATTGTTGTGTACGATAATATTCAGGACAAGGTTTTTATGCGAGGAACAACGCGAGGTTCAGCTAGTATTCTCTAAAATACCTATATAAACTAACAATAACAACGTGTCTAGGTCGCTTCATTAGTAAATCCATTAAAGTTTAAACTTTCTACACTCAATCTGTTGTAAAAGTATTTATGCTAGTTTAAATAAAGCACGACGAATGACATAAAATTTTCAATACTGCATAGCAACTCTGAATCAATTTCGATTCAGTAATTACCACTAATTATTAGCCTACACTAGCTATCGATAATAACTATACGTGATTGATAATTGTTCATTGATAAGATTAGCGGTTGCAGGTACTAGGTACAGACATTCTCTGAGGTAACTCATTCTTTTGTGCAAGTTTGGTGCAAGTCTTTCGGGTGTAATAGCATCAAAACAAAACAAAATGCCTTCTATTGTGGGAAAGTACCAGCATTACAAGAATGAAAATGTTGAGGAGTATTTTACTGCAGTTGGTAAGCATGTTTTCTTTTTCTATAATAATGAACAAGTAGTTCACAACAAACTGAGACCTCACATCTACATTTTGTATAGTGAAATAAAAGCCTCTAGGTACAGAAATGCTGTCTGATTAATTACCCATTTGTTTCACTAAAATCCCACTGCCCTGCCCGTTTAGTTGGATGTGAGTCAACCTTCTAAGCAGCGGGTATTGGGTTTGATTCCATTGATTTTCTCTCCAAGGGAAATTTCTGTGGTGATTGTGTGTGTAATGTAACACTAGTAATCAAAATTAGTTTGGGGCTGTCAGCATGAAAAATGTTTATTTCCTATCTATCTTTATTTAAATAATTAACTGCCTGTTGGCATGGTTATGTGCGCATTCGCCTACTAAGCAGGTTTAGGGTTCAATTCCTAGTGGAAACAAGTTTTCTCCCCAAAGAAAATTTGTGTTTACTGGTTCTGGGTGTGATTGTGTGTGTGATGTAAATGTTACGGCACCCACAACACAAGTCATAGAACTTAGTGAGGGGTAAATGTGAAAGGCATTTACATTTATTTTATCTATCTCTATTTTACTTCTACAAATAATGATTTATACCATTAACAAGATTATGGCAAACAATTTCAGGTGTACCATTCATGGGACGTAAAATGATGTCCATGTCATCTCCGACTATGGAGATCTCATTAGAAGGTGATGTCATGACCATTAAGAACATCTCCCTGCTGAGAACAGTGGAATACAAGTTCAAACTTGGGGAGGAATATGAAGAGAAAATGCCCAATACCATTATCAAAGTAGGTACAATGTTTTATCTGTTAACCTCTCTTACGATGTCATTGAGCATTTTTATAAATGAAGACTGATTTGAAATGTTAGACTGTAGTTAATAAGGTTTCATATTGCCTGTGATTTTGTCCATATATACAATTAATGTTTGGGTAGACAACCTAGTTGGCGCAGTGGACAGGTGTCTGCCCTCTGCGCCGTGGGTCCTGGGTACGATTTCAGCGCCGTGGGTCCTGGGTTCGATACCCGGCAGGAGCACAAATTCCTTCCCAAGGGATATTTGTGCTTCTGGTTCTTGGTGTAATGTGTGTGTGATGTGAATGTTTCTGACACCCATGATACAAGTCTTTGAACTTAGTATGGGGCTGTGAGTGTGAATGCGTTTCGTTTCTTTGGTTAAATATGAAGAACAGTTGAATTAAATAAAAATAACAATTCTATTGATACCTGGATTATGAGTACTTATAAGTCGAAGATGCATAATAAAATACAAATAGTGATTATTAAATGTTATTAAATTAGAGTTATTTGAATTATCTTTATTCAGAATTTGTAACTGTCAAGTAAATTAGCAGTAATTAACAGCAACCAACAGCAGGCCTACCATGAACTTTTTAAGCCTGCCAAGTTCTGGACAGTTCATTTATTGGATCGATATTTGTCCTGCAAAAATTTGTGTTAGTTTAGATAAAATACTCTGTGATGCCCGAAGCATGGGCTCATTTTTGTTAATTGCCAGAATCGCAAAACAGCCTCCTTGAGAAGAACCTCTTCTTAATATGTTTTGTCATCTTTTTTAAGTTAGACTCTAAGAGGTCTGAATTTAGAACCTGTATTTTTATACTTGATACGCATTTTGACCTCCATCTCACATGATCTGTACAGCTGAAAACGTAATATTACACTCTTACTTCAAGAGTATGCCGTTCAGGGAATGAAGAAAACATACTGTGAACGATTAAAACTCATTGCCCGTGCAATGGATTTTAATCCTTTGCAGCACAATTGATAAACATAGAAGACAAACACTGATGATGACGAATGGGCTATGTTTGCAGTACAGATATCATAATTGTAATATTGACATGTCATTATTGTGCTAGGACCATAGAAATCTTGGTACAGTGTCATTAAACAAATGTTAATGACCTTTCTTAATACGGCTCTTCCTAATATTTCAGAGTGTTACAACACAGATAAGTGACAATGAGCTGGAAACTAAGTCTGTGATACCCGAAACTGGAGCCAAGTCTGGTCGGCACTATCTCTTTACAGATGAGGAATGTGTGGTTGTAAGTAAAATCAAGTTTAAATGTTCATTGTTTTATCTGTGGCTGGAAATTAAAAATATTAATAGATTTTTTCACTTTATTGATTGAGTGAAGAGATATAAAAAAGCAACAATGCACATTTACTGTACGCGGGCAAACAACTAGTATAATAAGCATTTGAATTAACCATGTTTTTCATTTTTCAGACCTTGACTCACGACAAAGCAGCTCCAGGCAAACGCTACTTCCGCCGAATCCAGTGAATCTATATATCAAACAAAAACAACTATACATATAAGTACCAACGGATTTACCTGCTTAGCCCAGCCAAGTTACAAGCAAACCATTGTATAACTGCACCTATATCTGCATACATAAGCAATTAGTTCTTAATACAAAAGAGAGATGATCGCTAAGTTAAGCTATTTTAAACCTTATGTACAAGGTTTAGGGTCTAATGGCTTGCCGATAGTTAAAACAATCGCGCATATTTTTTGTTTGTAGCTTGATGGACTGAAGTACATTCAAATGCCTGCGCATTTGTAAACATTGGGTTGATGCAAAGATGTTTCTGCACGTGTCGTGATTAGATTATGTATCGGTTCTCTTCGCAAGCCACGTGCAAAAACAGCCTTGTAAGACTAACCATGCTGCGGCAGAATCCCGAACTTTGGATAGACAAATAAGTTTTACCTACTTTACTCTAAGTGATACTAGACTTAAATAATTCCTATGACACTCCATATAACTGTATGATAGAGTACTTATTTGTTATTTATTTGGATTTCGATTTGATCGACTTAATCCTAGTCTGATTTTGGAATGCTTTATTTTTTTATGTGCTTTTTTACCTATGTATATTTTGATCAAATATATTATTTTATTGTTGTAAATTGTCTTATTGATCAGGGGGTTGATTGCAATCTATTGTAAAACAATAATTACATTACTGACTGATATAAGTACTTGTTAATTAAGATATTGTCGACCTAGTTCGCGAAGTGGACAGGTGCCCGCCCTCTAAGCCGTGGGTTCTGGGTTCGATTCCCGGCAGTAGCACAAATTCCTTCCCAAGGGATATTTGTGCTTCTGGTTCTGGGTGTAATGTGTGTGTGATGTGAATGTTTCCGGCACCGACGATACAAGTCTTTGAACTTAGTGTGGGGCCGTGAGTGTGAATGCGTTTGTTTGTTTATATTGTTTATCAATCCACTAGCTGTGCTCTACTTCTTCACCCGCTAATATAATCAGGATGAAAGGTATGACAAACATACTTAAAGGACATAGCTACAAGCTTTTATTTAGTTTCACCTGTCCGGTTGTCTATCTATATGTCGGTCTGTATTCAAATCTTGCAAGCTAAATTAGACGCACTTCCCGGTGTCCGATTGGACTCGAATTTGGTGTACTTATGTATCTTCGTGACAATACAATGATATGGTACCATGGAGCTAGTCCGATGGTGGAGACGGAAGATGATCATAGGAACTTTGAACTAAACAAGATACACCCATCTCATCACCTTTTTTACCGACTTCACAAAAAGGAGGAGGTACTCAATTCGGCTGTATTTTTTTAATATATGTAATATACCTCTTTCCACGTAAACCGATGATTGATTTTTTTTTGTTTAAAAACTGTGGTGCTTTCCCATTGGTCCCATTTAAATTTAATTATATATATATATAATACATTTAATCTGATGATGGGTTCCGGAGATAAAGCGGTGAAGTCGGTTTTTTAAGCTTTTGCTTGCCGTTTTTTTTTTTATTTACAACTGATAAAAGCTTGATTTTAATAAACTTTTTAAAGTATTACTTGTTTAGGGTGATTAGGTTTTTTCCTATCTCCATGGAACTAACAACTGTGTGCAGAGTTGTTAGTTCTCTAGAGCTCACTGACGGAAAACTGGCTAGATGGTATAATATGAGAGTCTTCAAGTCTATAGTGAGTATCTTCGAGGTAAGCATGTTTCATCTTCGGCCGCATCGTCACTTTCCATGAGGTGAGTTAGCGGTCAAATACTTAACTATCAATTATAAAAAAACGAGGATATAAAAAATACTCAGAGTAGGTACTCACCAAATCTTATTCCAGAATAAGAAACGCTTACACATTCACAGCCAAGTTCAAGTTCGACGACTTGGGTTGTGGGTGCCGGAAACATTCACATTACACACACAATCATAATAAACCCAGAAACACAATATCCCTTGAGGAGAAAACTTGTTTCCACGTGGAATCGAACCCCAATATTCGATGATTAGAAGCCGAATGCATAACAATCATCATCATACAAACCAACGGGCAGCATAAGTAGGTATATATAGTGTGTGTAAGTAAATCTTTTTCCATACATAAATGACACGTCAAAATATACCTAATCCTCATCTCCCTCTTAATACTTGAATTTACTATTAAACCGCCCGTTTGATTATTTGGGTGCGCGTTTGCTTTCTAAGCAGCGGGTTTCGGGTTCGAATCCCGGTGGGAACACAAGTTTTCTCCCCAATAGAAATTTGTGGTTCTGGGTGTGTTTTTGTGTGTGATGTGAATGTTTCCGGCACCCATGACACCAGTCATCCAATTTAGGTGGGGTTGTGAGTGTGAAACCGTTAATACTTATGGTCAATAAATAATGCGCCTAACTGAAATACCTACATACTTTTCAATTCTACTCTCAAAGATTTCGAGTAGGAGCTTCCTCTATCCGAGACTCGAGATAAACTATCAACAATATGACGCAATATTAAGGTACCTACCTATTTTATCTACAAGGTCATTGCCATTTACATGTGCCGAACATAGTACAACACATCGCGAAACTATAATAAAAAAGTTTAGAGCATGCTTCGGCGTTGTGTTAGCTAGAGTCAGTACCTAAAAAGTGTTTATATTTTACTCCGAATGCTGTGCCAAAAAATGAAAACATTGTTTACAATTGGCGATGATAATGATTTGCACATTCGGTAGTATTTATCTCGGCTTGCTAGTGTAGAGTTGTGCTCAAGTGAAGTGTTATCTAAAACCTATTGATAAAATAATAATAATATGCTGTCTAAGATATCTTTGATATAGCCGCTAAAAGTATTAGTGCCATACAAGGATTTTGTAGCTAAAGTAAAGTAAGCTAAAGTAGGTTTGTTTCCTATCTCTATGGTGCCAGACTACCATACAAGTAGGATAATAATATTATGTATTCTGTGAACTTCTTCAATAGATTTTTCTTTGTTTCGTACAAAGACCTTATACTTACTAAGTATAAGGTCTTTGGTTTTGTATAGCTCTACAAGGATATAAATGAAGGTAGTGTACAAAGATTTTATTTATAATATCATTATCTTTGTACGTGATGTTCATTTGAATCATAGTAGAACTGTACGCAATTAAAAAATATTGCCCTCACCACTTTAGATGGTATAATTGTTTTTTAATTTTTATTGTAAGTAGTTTCTGTGAGTATGTGAATTAATAAAAAGGTATAGTAGTACCTAGTTATTAATTCATTTGTAATTGCTTCCTTTTGTCGTTTAAGTTTTTACGGTATTGAAGATGCATGAGGATTGAGGAAGCATTCAAATTCGTAAAAACTAAAACGCCTGTTTTTTTCTACATAATATATTTTATTTTGTTTTCTTATATAATATTATTCTAGTACCACCTTAGAACAATACTTTTATTGGCATATCTACATCTTAGACAACTTTGTATTGTTTTTAAATTAATAACAACAATTGTTTAGCCTATACTTATAATACTATACCTAAAAGCATCGCTAAAAGTGTCAAAAAAATGACGCTCATACCTGGAAAATATCAGCATTACAAAAATGAGAACATTGAGGACTATTTAGCAGCGGCAGGTATGTATATTGCCATTTAAGTTAATAATTATTGGCTGTGCCACAAAGGCCGCACCTGTCTCGACCGGATGGCGTGCGAGGACGCGGGAGCTGTATCCTTCCGTACATCGGTGCCCACTGGTGCCCGCGCCCGAGACCTCGCATATCGGATCCGTTTGAACCAAATGCGTCCTGTGTGGCACAGCCTCTCGCTTGATTTACAACATCTTCAGTGTCCATACTCTATGCTTGTATTGTTTAATGTGTTTATAGATGATTCTGATATAGTATATAATTTATGTCAATCGGTTTGTCTCCATCGTGCGAGTGTCAATAAAGAGATGAAAGTAATTAAAATTCAATTTGGCGACCGCCAGACACCATATTATTGTAAAAAATAAAATTCGACGAATATCAAGTGGAGACCAGTTGGAATCATTAGGAATGGGAATCCTTAGGTTTATTGACATAATTATAATGATTAAAAAAAAAATTTTTTAATATTTAATAAAATAATTATTGACTTAATAAAGGTATCTATACCTAAGAAGATAGTTTGGTACCAAGGTATATAATACCTACTATTTAAAAATTAACGCCTTCACGAAAATGACACGCTTATGTTTATGATAGGTTTAGTCATCGAGATAGGAGACAAGAAAGAAAATTGCACTACAAAAACAAACAGCAACAAAAATACATAACTAAGTACATATTATAATCAAAATTAAACAACTAAAAGAAAAAAAAAGTGTGATGTCGTAAGTGTCATGAATATGGGTTATGACTAAGGTTAGTCAATAACCTACAGTATTACTTTCGCTGCAAAATCCTTGGGTAACGTTTACATAAAGTTAAGTAGTTAATAACTTTGCTATACGTAGTTAAACCTAAAAAAATCAATGTTATTTTTGCAGGCGTTCCGTACTTAGTTCGCAAAATGTTGAGCATGTCGTCTCCACTGATACAGATCAAGTTGGACGGAGACATTATGACGGTCAGCAACCACACCCTGATGGCCCATATAGAAAGCACGTTTAAAATCGGCGAGGAATACGACGAGAAAATGCCTAGGAGTACATTAAAGGTAGTTCTTCTATAAACGAATACTCTCTTAACTTTCACAGCTCCACACTAAGTTCGAAAACTTGCATCATGGGACCTGGAAACACACATGACACACACAATCACACCCAGAACCATATAACATTAGAAAAAACAGTTTGTGGGAGTCTTCAAGTCAAGAGTTATTAGGTATCTTATAGGCAAGCATAGTCCATCTTCGGCCGCATCATCGCTTTTCATCAGCATATAGTGGTCTAATGCTTGCCAATCGAGCATAAAAAAAACTGTGATATTAATAGGTACTGCCTAATTTTCTCATTTACTTTTGTCTGGTAACTTTTAACCTCTTTTTATTTAAATTGCAGAGTAAAACTCATATCATCAACAACCAAGAAATGGAAACTGTGTCAATAAATCCAAGTGATGGCCTGAAAAACATTCGCCGTTATTTTTTTACCGATGATGAATGTGTGATTGTAAGTTACTTTCGAACTTATCAAAAAAAAAAATTACTAACCTAACTACATACTACATATACTATATCAATCGTTAGGTAATTAATAATATATCGCCAAGTTACTGGACGTGTAATAAATATGGTTCATTCCCATGTTTGCTCAATTTTTACCGGACTTCACAAAAACTGAGGAGGTTCTCAATTCGACGGTGTTTTTTTTTAATTGTTTTATTTATTTAAAAGCTGGAGCTTTCCCATTGGTTCCATTTAAATTTGATCATGAGCTGGCAAATATTTTTTGAGTAATCCTCAAATAATGAGCATTTAATTAATTTAATCTGATCAAGGGTTCCGAAGATAAAGCCGCGAAGACGGTTTTTTTAAAGCTTACCTTGCGTTTAAATTATTTTTATTCTAATGCATAGATAAATAAGATATAACTTACTTACCTATGACATTAAAATTAAGGCTAATTTAAAATTTACACATGCATAAGGCTTATTTACACGTCAAGTCCTTACATCGTTTGGACCGAAGTTAAGTGTTTGTTAAAAGTTAACTCGGTTGACTCTGTCTATCCGTCCGTCCGTTAAGGAAAATATAAAAATGAGCTTAGAAAGTAAAGCACAAAACTATTTTTTTTTTTACAAAATCTACAATTAAAATTACTTTGACAGCAAAGTTGCCCTTTTAAGACATATTTTGTACCGTGGTCTATCTTAAAAACGACTTCATATTTGAAATTCATATGTAGGTACTTAATATCAACTTAACTAGTACAAAAATGGTACAAGTTGTCTGAAAGTCGGTTTACGGACGATAATTTTACTTGATAACGTCATAAGACAACGCTTAGTTCGATCGTGCCTCTCTTGTTCCGCGGTCTCGCTTGCACGCTCAGGCTCAGGCGGTACCGTAATAGAAATATTTTTCTACTATGGCGGTACGTGACACTTTTTAGTGCGTACAACCGATGTTCATCGATTTATTAGACTTTATCACGTCAAAAACAAGCAGTCATATTGAAGAAACAAAAATATTTAAATAATTGAACCTCGCAAAAATATAACTACATACCTACTCAGAAAAGCAGGCTTTTCTGTAAGCAAGTGCCTAACTGTAATTCTATTATTTTTAGACGGTGACCCACGAAAATACGACCTCAATTGGAAAGCGCTACTTCCGCAGAATGAAATGAAACACGCGAAGCCAAATCAAGTTAGATATAAATCAAAATTAATTGTATACAACAACTACATATTGTTATGTACATAACTAAAATAATGTGTACGCAGCAAAATTATTAAATCTTCCGATGTAACGAATAGAACTTTTATTTTAAATCCCTTAGTACTTAGTACCTTGTTGTAGATACTTTCTGGTAGGTCATTGCCCTCGTTATTTAGGATAGATACCAAGGATTTTGCACTTTACTTTAGCTGCACGGAGTTAAAAAAAAACCGAAGTCCGCGCTAAAGTAATGTAGGATCCTATCTCGATGATACCACACCCGAATCGGGCAGACTATTGAAACATTTAAATTTTTAAGATCTATGTACAAAGTTTTAAAGAATAAATATATTCCGATTTCGATTCCGAATTTCCGACTAACAAACAAGACGGCCAATGCTACATTTATGTCAAGTGTTATATAGTCGCGGAACCTATAGGAGTATTCCGTGCGTTTAGGCCTAGGAAACGGATGTATTAGGCAAAGAGTGCTCTAAAATTCTTAAAGTTGTGGCGGACTCAGCTCGCTTGCTAGTTCAAGTTCAAGCATATAATTATGCATATCTTATATGTTATCTTATTTATCTATAATTATGCATAAACATTTTAACATCGAGATAGGAAACCTACGATTACTTTAGCTACAAAATCTTTGCTTTTTAATAAGTCAAGCCAGTATAAAAAGTTACTCTATAAGTCAAGCTTTGTAGATCGTTCACCTACCTACATGCCTGCAATGAGCACAGAATACTATTACTCCCTACCGGGAGGCAATGAGCATATAACTAGTACACGACTGTTTGTCACTTAACTTGACCAAAGATAATATAATCACAAGGTATAGACTTTTTTTCTTTTAATTTGGCTTCGCAATCTTGTGCATTTAGCCAGTGTTAAGTAATAATATATTTAAAGTGTATTTCATATTAAAAGTCCTAGTCACAAGTCAAAGTCAAGTAACAGAGTCAAGGTATGCCCTTGTAAAGAAACTTTACTAGAACTTCTAGTGAATTAATAGCTTGTTTTGCTTAGAGGCTATATGCTTCAGATAAAAGGACGGACGAACGTACAAAGTGTTGCAATATCCAAGTCTACTAAAAGATATCGCTTTGCTCGATCAATAAGCTTATATTCACAGTCACACACACAAACTATCGTATTATTGAAATTAGAAGGAATATAGGTTTTAGGTAGGTAAAAAGTAAAAGAGAGAACGTCATTTATTTAATTTTTTTCTTTATAAAGAAACTTTACTAGATCTTCTAGTAAAGTACACGTTCAAAAATCACGTTTTTAAACTTGGTATTATTTGCCTACATTTATGCACGTTTACTAAGTATTAACGGATAATAATCCACCATTATTTATTACACATTAACACTCGAAGTGCCAATTGCCTATATTTCCTAAAACTAAACTAAAACTATATACAGCAAAGAACTAATTTACTTACAAGACATCGAGCTTATAGGTAACTTAAGTGCTCAAGCCCACTACCGGTGGGTAGCGTTCCCATCATGCTGGCGGCATTGTCTCACTGAATTGCAATGCTACTAGCATTGCAATTCAGTGTGCATTCGTTGAGCCAAATGAGTGCCAGCATTTGATCACGCGTCGCCTCAACCAGGCGCTCTGATAGATTTTAGAAAATAGATCTATCTTTTAAGATTAATTATTACACTCGAGGAAAATTATACAAAATCAACAACGCTATTTATTCACATTCGCGGCAAAACTCATAAGCAAATTTTTAAAAACAAGCTTTTAGAAGTCTGCCATATTGGATTTAGAGTGACGTCACTCTAAATCTAACTCTTTTGTAAGAGCGCATTAAAAATAACTTGTTCGTCATTTTGGGTGTTCCGCCATGTTGGATTTAGAATGACGTCACACAGCTAACCATGCATTGTCATCCAAACTAAACGTGAATACAAAATTTCAGCTCAATCGGTTGAAGATATTTGCTTCAAAATTGAGTTGCAAGATTCCACCCAAACAAACATAGTTCATACATACATACATTGCGAGTTAAATAAAAGCTTGCAAAAATAGTACTAACGTGTTAACAACAGCATACATGCGCGTTTCCAAATTTGTCGCCACTGCATCCTCTGCCACGTAGATACCTAACAGAGATATTATTGCAATAACCGCATCTTCGCCCCGCCCTCTCCGCTCATTATGTAAATGTTCTTAAGTTGCAAGTTAGATCTACATACAATTGAAAAATGTATAATATTAAATGTAGGCACTTTCAAGTTTACAAAAATCAGGACGTACCTACTCTAACAACGTAATATATAGGTATAAAATACTGAAATAAATAAAATAAGTAATAACTAACTACTTAATATAAAATTCTCACAACAAAAAGGCTATTTTTCATAAGTCAATTAGACAGCCTCATCACAATAGTGTACGCACACACATTCTAAAATGTTCTATATATCCGCAAAGATTTCAACTTGAGGATATACCAAGACAAGCCGATTGAGATGCCGTTGTATATGTTATAAAGAGCAAGCGTGACCGTTTGCCATCAGGCGAGCGAGTTGCTTGTCTCTTCACCCAATTACATAAAAAAACTCAGTTTCATGCTGTACATTATCTTTGGCTGCAGACTGCAATTGCCTACTGTCACCAACTGTCACTGACATAAGGTGTCAGAAGGTCATCGAACTTCATGAAGCAGGAGAATTGATTTATTATTTTTGCAGATTTAATCAGATTTATTTTTAAAATCCGTGTTCAGTACAGCTATTAAGATTGTAACTGCTGAGATTATCGCTATCAATTCGTTAAAGTTATTTTTACCGAAATGGCTAACTACGTCGCTCCTCAAGATCAAGTAAGTTGTTTTCTTTGTGCCCGCAAAGGAGGTAGGTAGGTACCTAGCAGTAATAATTATATTTTTTTTTATGTCTCACAATAAGTGTTATATTATCCAAAGAGAATAACTGGAACCATACGAATTCATATGCTATATTCCTAGTGAGACACACTGACTTTTTTCCATACCTTTATTAGTTCATGCAGCCATTAAATAATAATTTTATTGAATCATTGGTTAACTGTCCATCACTGCGGCATATAAACTTAAGCAACATACACACAACAAATAAAGAAATCAATTGTGTCTACTATGAATCTACTGATTGAAATTTGTATAGGTATGTGATTAATCAGTTTATTTGCAAGTTCCATTTTCTATTTTCAGGATCAACAAATAAAAAAGTTGAAGAGATTATTAGAAGGATGGCGAATGGCATTGCTGCCCCTGAAATCAATCTTACTATGGGAACAGCAGTGGTACCCTTGTGCCATTTTCGGATTTGTTTCGTTTCTTTACTCTCTCATTTGGTTTATGGATTTGAACTCTCTCGCGACATTTGCATTTGTTGGGTTATTCTTCAATTTCATAGACTTCATTGTGCCAGTAATCAGCAACTCAATCTATGGCCCAACTGCCTGGACTGGCCAAAATGAGAAAATGTTTGAGGATATTTGCAAGAGCATTGTAGTGAGCTACAATAAAACGTTTAACAATATTCGCACATTCTATTCTCTGAGGGAAACCAGTCCTTTCATGGTAAGTATGTAATGGACTGAAATAATCATTAACCAATAAAGTACATAGCTTATAACACATAGGCTACATTTGCATAGGTTCACCTGAGCAAATGAAGCCATAGGAGACTGCTAGTGTTACATCATTATGAAATTTCATAGCTCTTTGTTTATCATCTCATTTGATATCCATCTCGGTGGTTTTTGCTGATATTTATACACAAAGAGAAACATTGTGTCGAGCTCAGATCATGAACCTTATTGGTGCTTTGCTGTAGTCAGGTATAAAAGGTAAGAATGTGTGCTTCGTTGTGCCATTAACTAGTGTCTAACATTGGAATGTTTGTTTCAGTACTACATCATATCTATCAGCATGCTGTGTGCACTGTCTTGGATTGCTTCCTCAATCAACAACACATTCCTGCTTTACATTTTGACCACGGTGATGCTGCTATGGCCAGGCCTACAACGCACTGGGGTCTTCAACTCCATCATCTCGGTTACCAATTTAGCCCCTAAAATTCCATTTTTAAAATCCGAGTGAATACTCGAATATGTTTATAAGTTTTCATTGTGTTGGTCTGGTCATATTTTTAAGTTTTAAATTAGCTGCTACGAGCTTTAAATTATTGTTTGTGTGATATTTAATAAAGAGCCAAAGCTTAAGATATTTTAAAACATTATTTTATTTATTCAACATCCCAGCTACTGCTCAGCTCATTAAACAGCATTTATTGGTCTAACAAGTAATGATTAATATAAACTTAACTTCCAACCGTCATGGCTTAAACAATCGCATTCAGACTCACAGCCCCACATTCAAAGACTTGTATCGTGGGTGCCGGAAACATTTACATCACACACACAAATATACCGAGAACCAGAAGCACTAATATCCCTTGGGAAGGAAATTGTGCTCCTGCCGGGAATCGAACCCAGGATCCATGGCGCAGAGGGCAGAGACCTGTCTACTGCGCCAACTGGGTCGTCAGATATTATATATCATTTACAATATATACAATATATTGTAAATGATGTTTTGGCAGCATAGCATGGTTTGCGATGAACTAATTGGAATACCTACGAAACTTGAGCTCCTGGTGAATTTTACATCATGAGGTAATCCATGGTGGTAGCGCAATATCTCGTCTTCGCCTGACTTTCTACCCTGCTAGTAATTTTTGGCCTTTTGTGTTTACCAACCTAGAACGCGTCACTTACAAACAGGAGATAGTGGTCAAACGCTAGTCATCATAGAAAGAAAAATGAACACATCTTTTCATCTTATTTAAGTTATATTAAACTAGCTGCGCCCCGCGGCTTTGCCCGCGTAAGTCACGGACCAGCCAGAATTCGGGGTTAAAAAGTAGCCTATGTCCTTTCTCAGGCTCTAGACTATCTGTGTACCAAATTTCGTTTAAATCGGTTCAGTAGTTTTAGCGTGAAAGCGTAACAGACAGACAGAGTTACTTTCGCATTTATAATATTAGTAAGGATAAGGATATCTTAAATAAGAATATTATGTAAAGTAAAATTATTATTTTTTTCTTTTTTATCATTTTGACCAAATAGAATAAGGACTACGATATTAAAAGCTATCCCTTGAAATAAGTTATAAACGTAAATACGTATTTAATCGATTCATCCATTTTGTAACGACGATTACATTATACATCATTGCATATAATACCGGGGGTCTACTACCAGTTTGACATATGCGATAACTAAATATCGTTTCATAGGTAGGTATGTTCTTGGCAAGCATGTCCCATCTTCAGCCGCATCGTCACTTTCTATCAGGTGAGATAGAAATGCTTGCCTATCCAGCATTAAAAAAACTCCCCTACGTGATATGTAATATAGTTTTTTTAGTTATATTTATAACCTGCGACCCAAAAAGAATAGGTACATCAAGCTATTTAGTTCTCAACTAAAAACAAGATTCCCATATCTAAATAAATGAATATATTTTGCAGCATTGGATAGTTTTATAAAAAAAGAAACAATTATTTTAAAATACAATATTTTATTATTTCTAATAAATCCTTATGATTCTACATTATATGCGTGGAAAAGTGTGAATAACAAAAAACTAAAATTGCAAGATAGCAAATATTGCATAGGCTGATAGTCCATAAATATAGGTAGATCTTACGGTCTAAAAATGAATGCCCCTCCACTAAGTGATAAAATGTATATAAAAGCGAAATTCACTGATTATCATGAAATCTATTTCAAAATCAAAATTGTTTTTAATATGGGCCCCAAATAGGCTCATGAAAGTTACTGATTGCCACCGCTAATAAGCATAAAATTCGATAGGTATATAGTTTATGGGGAGCAGACGTTGCGTCGGTTAAGAAAGGATTGTTTATCGATTGCTTATCCAAGTGGGGCTGGTCATAACTGGCGAATTTAAAGAGGAGTTGGAAGGACGATCATTTTTAGATTGATAGATCTCTACAATCGTTACTATGTACTCTTATGTTTTACATTGAACATCATCACAGTCTGATGATTTAGACACCAAACATAACAAGCAATAACACATAATGAATCTCTTTAGTAACACATACAACAGCAACAATAGACAGGCTATATTCAAGCATGTTGGACGACTTTATAATGAGATTATTTAGATTAATAATATGCTCAATTATGCATTTAGGATTTAGATTCATTTATTAATTATTTATGACTGTGAACTATGTTATCTTTGCGAACTATTTTCATTTAATTTTTTGCATGATTATAAGAGAATAGCATGTAATTGACGGAATACAAACCTAAAACAAACAGTGAATAGCTTTGCACTAGTTACTCATGAGAAAAATGTATAAAAAAATGTAAATACATCAAAATTCCATAAGTAATAGTTACTAAATCCATCTAATACTAACGTATCGGCGCTAAATGATTATTTAATAGTAACAATTAGTTGTATCACACTGACAATCGAAAAATCACGACGTCAAGGTCTGCTAGTCAATAATAAGTACAATAGGCACAACTAATTCTTGCTGATTACACAGTTAGATTTTTGGGTACTTTGTGCCTACTGTAGGTAGTGCTTATTAGTCACGAGATTCTTGAACTAACACTTGAATTAGTCAATAGTCCCTTTCTTTATTGACGCAGGCTTTAACTGATTAAAGCCTGAGTCAATAAAGAATTTGAAGACACATGCCATGGTGTCTCATTCCCCCTGGGCTGTTAATGGCTTGTGGGAGTGAGATGCAATATCAGCTGACGTCATTGTCACTTTATTGACGCGGGTTATATATATAGCTATAAGCTATGTCGTTATATCTAACTTCTCCGAGTCCATGATGATTGTTGTAGAACGACACACACGATTGATATAGAATTATACAAATCACTTAATCCACTATCCCATCGACTAAGAGTCCGAAATATTGAAACCAGCTTTGATATTAACATTATTAGCTTTAGTAACAGATGGTCCTGGTTCGCTCGTATTGTTATTGGACGGCCGGTCGGAGATGCTCGGCCGTAGCAAATCTTCAGCAACCAACGTGGTTTTGAACCTACTGCCGACCGCTTGCGAATGACTACTCTTTTGCGCGCTGCTGTCGCTGTACCTCCTACTGCCGTTGTTGAGGAAGTCGTTCCTCCTGAATTTGCTTTTGGTCTCCTTGCTTTGAAGATTCAGCGACTCCAAGTCGGAGTATAGCTGCGGAACGTCAGGTTTCGCGTATATTTTGGCATCGTTTTCTACGTTGAAGTTTTTGCTGCTAGATGGGATGTCCTTGTAGAAGTTCTCCTTGGTTTCGTGTAGGTTAAGGCCGTAGAAGTCGGCAGAGGCGCTGGTGGAAGGCAGCGCGTTGTCTAGTTTCAAAGTAAGGCCGTGGTGAGAGTGAGGGCTCAGGTCATTGCGAATAATCCTCATGGGAGATCCGCAGAGGTCTGAAGAGAGAGTTTCTTCGTCGTCTTCTCCTTCGCCGCTCTGAAATAATAGAGAGAAGTTAGACGCTGATAATGTTAGTAGTATAATTATCTGGACTCAATAGTACAGTCGACGCTATATAGATGTAACCGTCCAGGACCCAGGGCTATAAAAACGATCTGAAGGCATATTCATTCTTCTATCTTCTACGGAAAGCACATTTTTGCGAGCAGTGATCTAACCTGTACTGAAAAGGCTTACCTTAACCACTGTTTTTTCAATACAGTTGCATGACAATACAGACATAGAACTGGTTTCATATATAAAACCTAAGCTGCAGTTGAATTTTTTGGGTATCTATGACTTGAGATATGAGAATGAGATTCAAAAATGATTGTCACGTACCAACAAGTCGTGATCGGTGATGGAGCCGGCGGTGGCCTCATTGCTGTTAAACTCCAGCTCAGATGCCACTGACACCGGCGTCACGTCGCCGCTAATAGATGAACCTGGAACGTTACATAACCATTTTACATACACACTTTCACATTCACACACAATACTGAAATTAACACACAGAACCAGAAACAGAACCCCTTGCGGCCTTGGTAAGGAAAATGGACTTAGAATTGAACCCGACATCCGCAGAGTAGTTGGCTTAAATAGAATAATTTTAGTAAATTTAATTTTATATCAACATAAGGTAGAAGCATTTTGGCTGAGCCAATAATGGCTCGGGCATAGGCTTCTATAAAGAAGCTAAATCCTTTTCTACAAATATTTCCCACTAGATTTTGTATGAAATTGTATTGAATGAAATTTTATGGGAGTACAAAGGCTACTCAACAATCTATGACTTAGTAATGAACAAGTAATCATACAAAATGTTGTAGCAATAGGAAATATTTGCTTAAAAAGTTTTGCTTTATAAATATTCGTTTTACATAGCTTTTTTTACTTAGCATATGAAACATAGGGTAGGGTTACGCAATCTGGATTTTTTTTCATACGTTGAAATCAGCTTATCTTTATTCTTTGCAGGCAAATAGCATTCAGTGTCAAGGGACAAGAAACTCTGATAATATTAGATATTTATTAGGCATTTTCAGATGCAAAAATCTTTTAAGAATAAAATCAGGTCCGAAATCGAAATAGAAAATTATCATGCATTTAGTTTTCATGCATTTCAGCAGCAGAATGTTTTTTAGAAACCGTTTCTCAAAGGAAGAGTAGGATTAGCAGGACACATGGACATTTTAGCATACAGCGTGTTCAAAAAGAGCATAAATGTGTTAGCTCATTACCATTCAATTTTCTTTCAATTTGAGCACTTTTATGCACTTTTATTTTTAAAAGTATGGGTCTAACAAATTAGTAAGCAGTTTATTACTGCGTGATTTTCATGCATAAAGACAGTTGTTTTTAAGAAAAAGAGAATTCCTGAAAGCTTCGAATTTGTGCGACGTGTTTCTTAGGCATGGCAGCTATATGACAGCTTTAGAATGCGGCTTGTAATTTTAAGCTTGTATATTATTGAGCTAGTTTATTCTGATAAAAGCTGTAAGCACAGCCAAGTTGATATTCGTAAATTATTTATACGTAGAATACTTATTTTACTAGTTTCCAAACTTACAACTTATTTAACATTGTATATATAAATATTTACATTAGTTAGTTGCGAACAAAAGCACACGTTTTAAATAGTTATTCTGAATAAATGAATTTAATAAACATTCAAGTTATATATTATTGAGTGTACTATAATTATTTTTAATATAAACATGAAGAAATTGATACTAGATACATTTTAGGGTAATTTAGCCAGATCAGTCGCCAAGTCTGTAAGTAAGAGAATGGACTAATATAATAAGCGTCAGATTTAAATGTGAATTACGATCTCTAACTCATATTCCAATCGGTTTAGAATGTTTAGCCTCTTACAGACAGATCGTGACTGACTAACAAACTGCTGAACCGCCAAAGTTAACACTGACGCCTTGTCACGGTCGCTCGAAAAATTTGGAATCCACAACGGTTACTAGTACAAGATGTTCTCCCATTTATCACCATAAAGAACACAGTCGTTGACGTTTTAATGCTGATAAGAGAGGAGGCAAGCAGCAACTGTTCCTTCGGTTGCAACCGTTCTCTCTAGCCTGTTCAGAGGCTATGTCAATATCCCCCGAACAACATCAACGTTATGTTTATAGGTGAAAAACTTGTAAATGAAGTCAAAATGGAAGGTAAAGATAAAAATGTAATAATGAAATACATTGTACAGAGATTACGTTGCAATTTAAAATTCCGTGACTCGATATAGTTCTGCGTCTTCTGGCGTGGCGGGCTCGGAACGCAGCCTATCGCAGTGACCGGAACTCTGATTAAAGTGTCTCCTGAAAGAAGGCGGTGAATGTCCTGAGTCGAGTTACCTGGGTGGCTGGGCGCGGCGGAGGCCCGCAGCCCCGCGGGGCCGCACAGAGTCGCCGCCTCGCCTTCCCAGGGGGCAAGTTTGCTCGCGTTTCTAGTCCAATTGCTACTGGAATCCACAACGGTTACATGGGCGTAGGCAGGGTATGATCCAATTGGAATAAACAATCTTTTATTATATACAAACAGGATATGCTTGCACTTTACCCTTGTCTTTACGGTGCGAAATTGATATGGTCACTCTATAATTAATTTTGGAAACGAAAGGCTATCATGTGTTACGAATTCTGTGGACTCGTTATTTTGGCACCGTTGCAACAGCCATTAGCTAATTAAATTACGAGTGGTAGCCTACGACCATTTAAAACTAATTGAAAAATTTAGTACCTACCCTAAAGATTATGAAACCCGCTGGGGGTCCGGAGACCAGGTAGTAATTGTTAATGCGGTATGCCGATGCGAGATCTATAGCTGCATAAATATAACTGATCACAACATCTACTGAAGGAAGAAACGAGATGGATCTGTGATTAGCTACATAGAACAGTAAAAACAAGATGTATTACTCATACTATCAGGTCAAATGATAGCCTATCTATAATATAAAAATGAATCGCAAAATGTGTTGGTAAGCGCATAACTCAACAACGCCTGGACCAATTTGGCCAAATCTTTTTTTAAAATGTTCGTTGAAGTTCAAGGATGGTTTTTACGGCGAGAAAAATTAGAATTATTGCTGGAAAAACCCTAAAAATAGCCCTTTTCTTTTTCCCATACAAATGCACCCGGGCGAAGCCGGGGCGGATCGCTAGTTAAAGATAAAAAAAGAAGTGCTTGAGCAACTTGCGCGATCCGAAACACATGTTTTGCTGGCCGCGGCCGGGCCGAAACAAATGGAGCAATACTTAGTAATTCACTGGTTTTTGTCAGTTGTCTACCCTTGATCTTGCAGAAAAATTCTTAAATACATACATTATATCCTCGATGACTAGAACTATTTATTTGCAATTTGACCAGCTTTGTATTTTAAGGCTGCTTAGTGATTACGCTGTATACGCGTAAAATGATCAAAACGCTTACGTACTGGTATGTTGCAGCCTTTGGTATCATGGTTAAGAGGCCGGGGTGGCTTTGAACGAGTCTATAGGCTGTCTCTGTTTAACTTGCAAACTGTGCCCATGCTTGATGCGATAGCACTACCGAACGAACAATTATAATAGGTGCCGTAATACCAAAAATTATGAATGAAAATGTGATGTTTAGCCATTGTTTTTTGTATTAATAGTACCTTGAAATGATAGTCTATGTTCCTGTTGTAATGGCAAAAGAAATGTGTTCGTTTTTAATACAAAACGAATAAGTTAAAGATGCGACATTTACGTCGTAATAATGTGTGAAAATCAATTGGTTTATATTTAGTTTTAGGTAATTATTTTGGAATAAAAACTATCCAGGAACCTAGATTAATACGTTTTTTATCTGAATAACAGCACAGTATGGTGGTTATATGCTTGAATTATAAACCATTTCGGTATTACGATTGTATGGGCAAATCAACCACTACCCGGCGCCTTAAGTTAAATATATGAATTTATAGTTTGTATGGAGAAGTTGATGCTCACGACACAAACATTCCTTGTGTCTTTGTTTTTGAGCATCGGGTTAGAAATGACTACCCGTTAAATTAAAGTTTTGTTTATTATTCAAGGGAGTTAAGGGTTTATCGCGATAATTTAGATCTAACTTTTATATTATAATATGCCGACCATGAAGACAACTTAATAGGGCTGCTATAATACCAATGGTTGTTAATTTGTTATTTACTTTTAGTTCGTTAGTGACGCTATCTCAATTGCAATGCGAAACAAATTAGAGGTAAATTTAGCTATCCTGCATACGCCCATCACGATTATTTTACCAAATCACGCCTTCGCATTAGTATCCAGAACTCCTCTCCTCCTAATTTAAGTAGAATTTATTCATTAATATCAAACTATTTTAAGAGATTTCGATCGCATCCTTTCTTTAAATGCAAGGAAAAATTTATTTGAAAAATTTATCATGGCTATTCAAGAACCTTCTTTATTAGATAAGACATTATTAAAATCTCATAAAAATCCTCTTTTCTCACATATCATTCCTCCGTCCTGTGACGACAAAATAATCGACATTACAAAGGATCCCACAGAAGATTATTGGTAGTTTGGGGTGCAGAACTGACAATAAACAAGCAACATTAGCATTAAATGGGGTGTTTGTACAGTGAACACGCGTGACTTTAATGATTTCCGTCGATTGCTTAGGTTCCTCTACACTGTCGCTGAAGACTACAGGTTATATCGCATTACTGAAATGACTTATGGGGCACAACTTTTATCAGGAAAAGGTATTAGGTAGGCGTTTAAAAGACTTTGTTTTGTGTCCTGATGTTACTACCGAGCTACTTATCTTTGAGTTTAATATGACACGCTTCTTTAAGTACATTGTAAAAAGAAGTATAGTTATATATAATGCCAAAAATATTCAAAAAAGGTATTCCTGCTATTCAGACTATTTTGTAGCTCTATGGAGTCATCTGAGCTGTATGGAGTCGTGGACTCCATACAGCTCAGATGATCAAGTGGATCAAATCAAACAGATGTCTAAATAATCATTTGTTGATTTGCTCTTGAGTCCATAAAACAACCATCTAGTTGCTTTTCTTATAAAGTTATGAAATCAATACTTGATAGTAGTTACAATAAGAGCCAACAGTATGAAAATAATCCATAATGATCCAAAAATTTGACAAATGTAGTTATGTTTTATTAATTTTCTGAGAAAGCGTTAACAATCATCGAGAGTGTAGAGAAGCCTTACGAATAGCAGTGGTCTAAAGTTCGGAAAACATTCCAGAGGTCTAATACCTAAGAAGATCTCTATAGGCCCTGTGTAAGGATTTTTTTTTTGTATACCTCTCGGAGTTATTCTTAAGTTCCGAATTGGAGGCGTAGTTGGAGTTGGGTGATGATGGCCCAGCTGAAGACAGGCCGCTTGGGAGCTCGCCCGAGGATGACATTAATGAGGATGGTCCGCTCCAGCCCACACCTATAATACAATTAATGACGTATGTATTAGAATTTAGAACCAATTAAGATATATATTTTTGTGGCAATACATACATTTTTGGAGTAAAACTTATGTGAGGGCGTTGAAATTCTGATTTGCAACCTTTTTGTACAAACGCGGTGGGGTGGGGGGTAAATACTATAATAAATAATTAAAATATTTTCCTGTAATACATGCACTTAAACATCGACCGCGGGTTTGCCTGGAAGTTTTATGGTGAGGCAAACCCATTTCAGCATACTTAATTTTAAGTTGATTAGTGTTTAAATATAATTATGTTTATTTTTCGCTACATTTCGAAATAAATCATTTTTCTTTCTTTCTTTTGTAATGCAAAAGTTTCACTTGTATCGTGCTTACGACACACCCAGTTTTTTACAAGCTTTTATTTAGCTTGCACTGTATGTTTATTCGGGTGGAATCTTGCAACTCAATTTTGAAGCAGATATCTTCAACCGATTGAGCTGAAATGTTGTATTCACGTTTAGTTTGAATGACAATGCAGGGTTAGCTATGTGACGTTATTCTAAGTCCAACATGGCGGAACACCCAAAATGGCAGACAAGTAATTTTTAATGCACTCCTATAATATGGGTATCAAATGAAAGGGCTTGCTAAGAATAACTCGAAAAATAAAGTAACGTCACTTTAAATCCAATATGGCGGACTTCTAAAAGCTTGTCTTTAAAAAGTTTTTAACAATTAGATATTTTTTAGTTAGACTCACTGTTGGTAGGCGAGGGGTGCTTGGCAGGATGGTGTGCAGGCGGCGTGTTGAGCAGCACGGGCGCCGCCGCCACGCGCTCGAGGAAGGCGTCCAGCTGCCGCAGCGACAGCGCGTTGTGCAGCGTCTCCAGCGGACGGATCGCCGGCACGCCGCCGAACCCTTCCAGCGCCGCTGCACACATGCCCCAATAATACATCGAGGCAGGAACTCATTGCCTGCATCTTTGTTTCCCGAACGGTACAATCTGAGCGTCTTCAAGGCTTGAATGAATAGGTATCTTCTAGGCAAGCATAGTGCATCTCTACTTTCCATCCGCTGAGACAGTGGTCAAATACTTGCCTAACTAGCAAAACAAAAGTACATAGTACATCGCGCGGAACTTGTGCACGTCCTCACACTTGGTGCTAACGAGTCATTAGTACTTCGCACGGAAGTGGTGCTGATAATCCACTCAACACTTTGTACTTTTAAATGTTAACTTTGGAAATTTTACAAATACTAAAGCGTATTTTGTGGCTATAACGGTGAATTGGAGTACATCACAATCGACACTTTGTTAATTTTACAAATGCACTCAGAAGGAATATGATACAAATAGTATTATGTCATAATCGCTGAATTGAACTGGATGGGAAATGTATGCTTGCATGTTCTGTCTCATGTTGTAAAAATATTTACGACTCTCGCATAAGGTACTTTCAAAATGCAAACACAATATCAACGACATAACTACTAAGTAATGTTAAAATTGTCTATGTCCAAATGTAATTGTATTTTATTCATCTTTCTGTTTATCAGTTTTATCTTCTTTTTCGGTCAAACAGATGCACTGACATTAATGAAATACGGTAAAATCGTAAAAAAATCTTTAGGTAAGGAAACTTCAATTTACCATCAAGGGACAAAGCTAGTCTGATTTAAGGACGAGCTTCAGTTGATACGTTAATCCACATAATATGTCCAGTGGAGTGAAACTCACCGTTGCTGGAAGAAGTGGTGGGGATCATGACCCGCAGGTTGGGCGCGGAGCTGGAGCCGGAGATGACGGCGGTGGAGAAGAGGCCGGCGGCCGCCGACAGCTTCCCGCGCGCGCCGAGCCCCAGCATCTTGAGGTAGCTCATCTGGCCGGCGATGCTGTGCCGCTGCCGCCGCCCTGCGCCCCACACGGTACAGCCGCCGGCCAGCCGCGGCCACGACGCCCCGCGCCCCGACCGCGACCCGAACGTGATCGCCGACAGCGGGAGCTCGTTAGTAGAGGACTCGACGCCGTCCACGTTAATCAGGGGAGTTAGGGGATCGACGCTCGAGCGCCGCCCGGACGGCGTCGTCAAGGTTAAACGCGGGACCCGGGCTGCCGCGGTTATGGCGCGCGACGTTAGTAGGGTGTTAACGAACGTTACGTGAGGTGCGACGGTGTTAGTGTACGGGGTGATGGGGAGAAAAACAAATTAGTCGTATAGTCGGAATAAATAAATACGTAAAATAAATATGAATAATATAGAGAGAGTTGTGCGTCGAAGCGTGTCGGTATGGAGCTAATATGGCCGCGATCGACCGCACCGTGGATATGGTCGCGGCCGCAGTTGGACCGGTGGCGTGTTGACCATTGTTCGGAACGCGCGACGTCGCCCTCGGTGCTCGGCGCTTACCCCTCGGCTCACATTCGCATGTGATCCGGGGGGAAAGTGCCGTTCGGAAGGTTGCGTCGCGACTTCTTCCGACTGAGTTAGTGTTTAGAGAACTCGGGTCATGCAGAACAGTAGTCAAACGCACAAACAACACAGGTGAGGAGCAAGGATGCAATGCAACACACACAATATCGCCGGCCAGAATGAGCTGTATCGCCGCAGTATGGGCGGAGTCGCCGCCCCACGCTCCTTGCGCTACGGACTCGAAAATAAAAAGTCAACCAGGACGTCACACATAAAATACAACAAACGAATACATCAAAATTATAAAGTACTTAGAAATAAGACCTATGGTGCACTAAGATATGTGATGAGCCCGATTAACCATGACACTACAAAGCGACACATACACTTTCATGATCAACAATTAGCTATGACTAACAACAGTCATTTACAAATCCTTCCAAACCTTTCAACGGCCACTAATGGTGCCGATGTTTCCATTTTTGTTGAACACGTTTATCACAGCAGTTTATAATGCTAATGCGTTTAACGAAGTGAGAATGTGTAAAATATATATCGGTTCTGATTTAAAGTATCAATTAAAAGCTATTAAGTTTTATAATAAAGATATGTCCCTTTTTTGGCAAAACTAAGTCGGAGTTCGGACCTATTACAATAATTCATGTGATTCTACTGGAAAACTACGGATGTGTCATGAAAATTGAGCATTACGAGTACCTTTGATTACCATTACGTTAAGCGACAATGAACACCCTAGTACCTGACAAGTGTTAAATGCTTACTCTCAACCATCGACCTGTTTAATGGGCGATTGGTTTCGTTATTTTCGAACGTCCATGCTGAAGATAAAAGTATAGAGGGGGAGATGCATCGAATTTAAATGAGCTTTCGAGATTTATCTAACAGATAATTTAATTGGCATTGTGTTGAGATATCAAAAAATAGAATAATTGAAATTAAGGTGCCTCACATAATAACTTCACACAGTTAGGCGTCCGTGTGAACATGTTAAATCTCTTTTTTAAAACTGTTCAAATCAAATCAAATCAAATCAATTTATTGTCATTACTACAGGTACAATTATATGATGTTAACAAATTATAGGTAGATCGCTGCAGCATGCCTGTTAGGCGTACAATATTTTTAACATGCAGTATTATTTACTTCATATTACATATTCATTACAATATTAACAATTTCTATTCTATTCGTAAAATTAATTAATAATATTAGTACATAACAATGTCAAAATGTTTATTAATTTCAATGCAGCAAAATAATTATTAAATTAAAAATGTCAACAAAATAAAAACTTTAAATAGGTACATAATTCAATCTTCTAATATTTTGTCCATTAAAAATTCGTCAATAGTATAATAGCATTTTTCAGTTAATAATTTATTTAAATTTCTTTTAAAAGTAGGTACATCTCCAGTTTTTAAACTCTCCGGTAACTTGTTAAATAGTTTCGGAGCCATAATGTATATACTTTTATTAAAGAACGTAGTTTTTGACATATAGTGCGGGTTAACCTTAATTTTATTACGAGTTTTTCGTGGACGTGTATTTTCTATCATGATAAAATGTTCCGGATGTTCTTTAACAAATAAACATGCTTCATAAATATATAGCGAGCTTAGAGTTAGTATTTTTAGTTTTTGAAATAGTAATTTACAACTTTGTCTTTGACTAGCACCAAACATTGCACGAATACACTTTTTTTGAGTTCTGAATAAATATAAAACATTGACTGAGTTTCCCCATTGCAAAATGCCGTAACGCAAGTTCGATGTTACAAAACCATGATATGCTGTTAGTGCTGTTTGCCGGGATGAAACTTGTGTAAGCTTCTTTAAGGCGAAAACGAATCTACTCAATTTCTTACAAAGATGTTTGATATGTGCTTTCCAGTTAACGTGCTTATCTAATTGTACACCTAAAAATCTGAAAATCTGTTGAACAATGATCCACTACAACTTCTTCGCCTATTGAGTTGGATAGCTGCATTAAGTCTGTTTCTTATTGCCAATTGAGTTGGATAGCTGCCAAATATACCGTCATTTGTAAGTAGTGTACAATCCTACAGGGGTAGTTTAGAATAAACAACTGAGAAGAATTACAAAAAAAAAATATTTCTCATCTCAAAAAAATAAAAAGTTTTTATCCTTACTGGTAAGAAATAAAATTGTGGCGCACTTACCAGTACCTAAGGAAAAAAATATTTGAAACATTTTTTATTTTTATTCTGCTCAGTTCTCAATTCTAAACCACCTAGCAGGATTGTGCACTACTTACCAAGTATATATAATTTTGGTGATATTCAAGAACGCTGAAGGAACACCCAAGATTTACAAAATAATTTGATAATCCACCATTTAGCTAAAAGTTCAACTGCCAAGAATTCTTCTTGCAAAATTGTGAATTGATCATCTCAGTGCGTGCGTTTGTAGAACCATTCGTAATACTGATAGAGTTAGGAATTTAACGTAGAATATTATTAATATGAGATGATTAATATGATAAGTATTCATCATAGAAAAGGCGAATAAAGTAACCAGTACTAAATAACTGCACTTTTGCTTAGTTGGGTGCGCGTTCTCCTTTTAAACAGCGTTAGATTCTCGGTTGAAACACAAGTTTTCTCTCCAAAGGAAATTTGTGTTTCTGATTCGAGTGTGTGATGTGAATGTTTCCGGGACCCACGACACAAATCATCGAACTTAGTAGGGATGTGAGTGTGAAAGCGATTATGTTCATGTAAAAACATCATTAATTGCCTATTTAGCACTATGTTATAGGTAGTCTGTCTCTTACAGTTATTTCATTGTATCTTTTGTGCCTTTTGGAAAATGCCTTATATTTGTTTCGTTTCTTATACCTATTTGTCTATAGTTGAGAGCAAACTGTTAACACTTGTTTGTGATGATTAAAATCCCTGCAATACTGATGTCTTGTAGACGCGACGGACTGACCTTTGTCGACTGCTTGCAAGCTCGTGTAGCGCAGACCGACGTCCGAAAGCTTCTCGGTCGCACACACTGACCGACACACGACAAACTCAGCAGGCATGTTAGGTACGCAGGTTAGTTACGTGTTGCAGTAAAATACCCAATCAAAATGTATCATAATGAATATGATATCAACTCAATTTAATGGAGCCTCTACGTTACAGTTATACGATGGAGTCAGAATCAGTAAATGCTATCAATGATGCAAATGATTTGACAATCAATTGTAATAACTAAGTCTGGAATAGCTGAACCATTTTTTCGTGAACAAATTATCTTTATAACCGACTTCAAAAATGTAAGAGGGTCTCAATTCCACTGAATTTATTTTATATGTTAGAGTAGAACTATTATCAACACAGAGCACGCTCCTTCTCATAAAAAACATGCATTTGACACTAGTTAATTTGTCAAATTTGATGTTTAAAATGGTTCTACTCTACCTCAAAACTTTTTTCAATGAGAACCGATTTTGAATTTTTGAAAGCTAGGGCTTCTCATGTAGCCCCATTTAATTTGATCAAGATCAGACCCGTAGTTTTTGAGTTATCCTAAATAATGCTTATTTAATTGACTTCGACTACATTGATGTTTAACCCAATAGCGTGCGTTTTTTTGTTCCAAATTTCTCTTGCATTTTATTAATTAAAATAAAAAATGTATTACTTAAACTAGACGATAATGGTATAGATGCTTGTTTTAAAGCTGTAAATATAAAATACAATACTTTATTCATTCTAATAGGTATATTTGAGGCGGTATTTTTTTTAATTACTGTGGTAGCAATGGGATAAATGTAATAATGCTTGCTTCATCAGCAATTAGTTCGCCTGAAACTGCTTATGCTTCCCAATATTAAATAGCTGTAAAGGTTGTTGCAAGCAGAAGACAGTAACGCTGTTGATTCTGTTCCAATTTCGGCAATATCAATAACTAGCCGTGGCCCGCGGATTCATCCGGGTTAATTAAGTTAAAAAGTAGCCTATGTGTTATTCCGGAACCTAAACTAACTACATTCTAAATTTCATAAAAATTGGTTTATTGGTAACGGAGATACGTGATAACAAACATACACACAACAAACTTTCGCATTTATAATGTTAAAAGGTTGATGTTTACATAATTGTGTTGCATTTGAAAAAGTCAATCTGCACTGCGTTGTTGTTGTTATTCTATGATACGCTCGAAAATAATATAAACATTTGATTTGATTTGTTAAATAATATTTTTTATAACAGTATAATTAGAAATAGGTATGTTACTGCAACTAGCTACAATTCCTATTAAGCACAGTTCTTAGTTAATGATAAAATAAAACCAAATATATTAACGTGATTGAAACAAAACTTAATCCAAACTAAATTAAATATCTAATAATAATGGCACAATGGAACACCCCACTAATATTTTTAAAGTTACTTTATAGCCCGCGTTAATAGAAAGGGACTAAGATTGGCGACAGATGACATGGTGTTTCACTCCCACTCATTCCGATTAGCGCTTGAGGGAGTGAGATGCCATCCCCCCTCTAGCCAAAAACCAAAAAGTTTCTTCTATATTATATCAAAAGAATAGCTTTCCAAATGACTTTAAATCTTGTGTAGAAAGGTTACAAATTCCTTGTCTGTAACTTTGCAATCTCGGCGAGCGCTAAATAACTAGTCAAGATATTTTATACCTTATGTATAGAAGTTTTAAGGTCTGTTACATTTAGAAAGCGTTCCTTTGATATAATAGAGACGAAGCCTTTTGGTTTTTGACTAAGAGGACATGTCAATTGTCGTCAACCATAGTCTTTCATTTTAGGTTCTTCTCGATATGGCTGTAATTTTGCGAATCTGGCAGTAGTCATTAACTTTCATGAGTGATTTGGGGCCCATGTGAATAAACGATTTTGATTGATTGATTGAGTCCCTTTCATTGACGCGGGTTATAGGATTAAACCAGTTTTACAATATTGACGGTGTATTAGATATCATAATTTCGTCTTGTTTAAATTACTTTAATATATTGTTTAAACGGATATCAGTTTCATTATTTACAGTCAGAACGGATTTCTATTTTTGTCATAAATAAGTTTACCTTATTTACCTAACTATTATAGATTCTATACTATTTACTTGTTTAAAACTATTCCATCGTCGACCGCATCGTCACTTAATATCAGGTGATATAGTCTAATACTCGCTTATCGTAGATAAAAAACTAAAGAGAAATGAGAATACATTTTAAAATGTTAATGGGCATATTTCTGTTTTGTTGATAAATTTATATAAACAAAATCAATTATCTTTAGTTGTTTATTGATATGTAAATAAGAATCTTAAATAGTGTTGTTTCTATATAAAAATGCATTAAGTTCGTGTAAATTCATCATCGTACTATTTTGCATAAGATTTGCCTCACGGAGAAAAACGACATGCTCTGAAAGAACTCACACTCTTCACGAAAATTTAACTAAGTAAAATATAGGTTATACATTAGCCGTGAGAAATGTTATATTGAAAGCTTGTCATACTTCTCCTATTTATCATCCTCGACCATATCATCGCGCTTACCATCAGGTGGTCAATCGCCTATTAGAGACAAAAAATAAACTATTCCAAGCAAATCCAAGTATGCACATCACACAAAGAAACTCTCAACTCACTTTATATTTGCGTAAATAAAAATAGAAATACATCACTAGGATACTTATTAGATCTAAAAAGGTATTTTAACACTCCGTATAAAAATGTGTACACACTCCGAGCAGTAATAGGACTACCAGTCATGCTTGACCTCTGGTGTGGTGCGTACTTACCGTTGTCGTGGCTCTGCTTGTGCTGGTCGTAGCTGCGAGCGCGAGGGGGGTGCTCCTCTCCCTCCTTATGCTCTTTTTCGTCGATCTAAAAAGAAACATAAGTAACTATTTTACACATTTTTTATTAACCGACTTCAAAAGAGGAGGAGGTTCTATTTTCCATTGTATGTATTTTTTTAAATGTATGTTCACCGATTTTCCCCCCATTTGTGGACTGATTCTCAAAATTCTTTTTTTTTGGTAGATTATACTTCAGAGGTGGTGCCATATAAATTTTATCGAAATCAATCAAGCCAAAACCAAAATATAAGCGGTGAAGTCGTTTTTTTTTAACTTTGCTTACGTTTAAAATTATGAAAAGGATGTTGCGTAATACGTATTTGTTTGTGTTGTGTTATTATAAATAGAAATTATAGTTAAACGCCTTCAAAAATATCGTGGACCAGTTCAATCTGTTTGGATATAATGGATAATGTGTAAGCCAGCTTAATTAATTCTATTTTATTTAATCATTATATTTCAATACTAGCCGTGCCCCACAGCTTCGCCCGCGTTTATCAAGTCGAAAAGTAGCCTATGTGTTAATCCTTGGTATAAACTACGTTCACATTCCAAATCCGTTCAGCCGATGCACCGTGAAGAGAAAACTGTATTTTTTCCAAAAAATACTATTCTGATCATAGAAAACTAACACACAAAGATTTTTAATAATAATGTGATCATATTTTTGTATACAATTACAAATAATTCTGTAACATCGGATCGCCTTGTGAAACAGTGTCAGTTATGATGGCGAATAAATGCATTTAATTTCATTTAATTTTTACTTGTGCATGATCACTGATCTCTCCTTCCACGTGACTCCTGGCTCGCAGCTCAGCGTTCAGTCGCGCCGCCAGCGTGGAAGCCTCGTGACCGCTCACCGTGTAGTGGAGATTGCTGCAAAATCACGAGACGTCACAACGTTTGTATGCAATATATATTATACATTTATATAATGTATTTATTGTGTCGGTTTTCTAGCGTCTTTAGAAATAGGTGCTTGCTATTGTTACGAGTATATCTACCTATTTAATCTCAATGTTATTGTGCATTGTTGTTTAGTTTGCGCGCGTTGTAAATAAGTGTATCGAGACAAACCCAGTGGTTTTTGTTACAATTTTATTGTCAAATATTGTTAAATTGTGAGAAATAAATAAATAAAAAAGTTCACACATTTTGTCAATGATTGGTCAACTTTCCTTTACGGCGGCTTTGATTGGGTCGTGGAAGTCACAAAAAGAACGTCAAAATGGTCGCGTTTAAAATTGCCCGGAATTTGACATGAAATGATTTTTCATGAATGATTTTTTACCGGCAATGTAAATAAACTAAATTAAACCCATTTGCTTAGTTATGTGCCTTCTAGCAACGGGTAACGGGTTCGATTCCCGGTGGGAACACTAGTTCTCTCTCCAAGGGAAATTTGTGTTTCTAGATCTGGGTGTGAATGTGTGTGTGATGTGATTGTCTCCGGCACCCACGACACAACTCATGCAACTAAGTGTGTGGTTGTTAGTGGATAGCATTTATGTTATGCTTAATATATTAACGCAAAAAATAGAATAAAACATTAAATCCTTTGTCCTCTTGTTACTACAAACTGTAGAAAAGGACGAAGCTACAATTTCAATCGCAATGAAGGGGCTGTTATCTATCTCTGTTTCAATTCGAAAACGTCAGAATTCCAAAGATATAAGTTATTATTATTATATATTAACATTTTAATAAATATAAATTGCTCGCAACAAAGGTGGGTAATAAGGGATTAGGAGTGACAATGACTCACCAAATCGGAATTGGATCGGAGGGCCTCATGCTGGTCAGTTTCGCTGATTTTTTGGGAGAGAATGTATTGTCCAACTCGTCGGCGTCCTGTAATGTATTTTGAACCATCACCTAATGACAATAGAAAGGCACTGGGTGAGTTCAATGATTGTTTATGAAATATCTACTCTTATATACATAAAAATGAAACCCTATTTGCCTTAGTCACGACATAACTTGAGAACAACTTAACCGATTTCATTCATATTTGTTTTATATTTTTTAATACTTTGTAGAAGGTTCGTATGGAAAGAAAAATTTGGTAATTTGAGCAGAAAATTTGAAAATTTCACAAAACTTAGACGATTTTTACTGTGCGTGTTCGACTTTTCACACATTTGATGAATATGAATTTGCCAGCAGTTCACAAACTTAATAGTTAGAAAAAAAAAGTTTTTTTTAGTAGCAGTATAATCTATATATTAGAACATTTTTTCATGGACTCCTAGGAATACGTCACTCGGATTTGGTAAAGTACTAGGCAAACAAAAACATGAAAAAGTTAATAATTTAGTCAACTAGTTCTTAGTACGGTATTAAAGTACGTCTTGAGTTTTCGCGAGAGTCACGCACGGCAGATGATTATATATATATATATATATATAAATATATATATATATAGATAATACATAGTATATGAAATGATTTATGATTTTAATGCCCTATCTAGTAATTATATCGCCCTAGGACTCGCCCTTTAGACGAGGTCTTTATTTAAAGTCGATGGTATTTTAGCATTATAATCTAAACTGATAATGACCTCGATTCTGATGTCACACACTTAATTAAATTTAAACTATTCCTGTCTTTTACAAAATAGGAACACAAGACAGAGATAGCATACATTTTAGTGCTGTCAAATTAGTCAGAACTTAGATGTCTATGCAAGCTTAGTCGAGTATGTAATTGGTGTTGACTAAAAACACGCGCCTTTCTGCTTCTGCTGTTCATATTTTAATTGATAAACTAGCTTGACAGCACTAAAATGTATGCTATCTCTGTCTTGTGTTTCTATTTTGTAAGAGACAGGGATACAGGGATAGTTTATTTAATTTAGTGAGTGTACATCAGAATCGAGGCCAATATAAAGAGATTTTATTCCTGTTAATTTGAAGATTGAAGACGAATAATTTACTGTATTTTATTATTAAATAAATTAATAAAAATTTATATGTTATATAACCAGAGAACTTTTCAATCGAATGAAACGAGCCCCAACTCGATGGGTATATCTTGTTTTGTTGAGAAGTTCTAATAGATATACATATATCTTGCGTCTCCATCATCAGACCAGCTCCATCGTACCATATTATTGTATTGTCACCGAAAATACATAAGTACACCAAATTTTTGCCCAACCGAACATCAGAAAGTGGGTCTAATTTACCTTGCAAGATTTGATTACAGACCAACAAATAGACAATGGGACAGGTGAAACTAAATAAAAGCTTGAAAAAAGAGTAATTTTATGTCAGTAACAAAGCATTGTAATTTATATTAGCAAAGTAGTTTTATGTGTGACTGAATATTTAATTCGTAAGATGTGCCTTTCTGTGATAATTTTAATGAAACTTACAGCTTGCAACGTTTCTTGGCTCGCCATGTTGTCGTCTTCACCTTCCTCTTCAATGCATTTTACTTCTTCGGGGGAACTCTGTAAATATTGAAATATACACTTCTGGACACATCTATTGGCCCACCTTGCATTTTCAGTTTCGTTTGGTCCTAGCTAAAATTTTGTATTAGGTCGAGCAAAAACAATTGATGCAGTTTTAAACCTGATACATTTTACCATCTTTTTCGATCGAATTGTTTTAAATTTGAATTCAGAATACCACACGACATGTAGCTACCCCTAACAAGTCGGGCATGCGCCTTGATAAAGGCAATTGATTTTTGAATAAAAAACATGTTTTATCAAATAAACGTTTATTTTAATAACGCGTGTTGCCTCCATGGGCATCTACCACAGCTCTCATACGATTAGGCATAGAGTTTATCAACCGCTCTATGAAATTTTGAGGGATCATCTCCCATTCCTCTTCTATGGCAGTTTTCAACTCCTGCATCGTCTGGGCAACTGGCTGACGAGCCCTAACACGTCTTTTTAGCTCGTCCCACATGTGCTCAATGGGGTTCATGTCTGGGCTTCTGGCTGGCCAGTCCATAACTGTAATGTTCACATCCCGAAGATATTCCCTGACGATGCCGGCCGTATGGGCTCTTGCATTATCATGCATAAAAAGGAAATTTGGGCCCACATAGTCCGCGTATGGCATCACGTGAGGTTCTAAGCACTCACGAATGTACCTTTCAGCATTTAATGTTGGCAGCCGTGGTCCCGTAACAACCTCAAGTTGAGTTTTGCCGCTCGCGGATATACCGCCCCAGACAGTCCATGAGCCACCGCCATAAGCAACCCTCTCTTCAAAGCAGCATTGTGCGAAACACTCTCCCTTACGTCGGTAGACCTTCTTCCTTCCATCATTGCCATGTAACACAATTTTAGACTCATCAGAAAAGAGTACACGGCTCCAATGCTGCTGAGTCCAATTTAAATGAGTGCGCGCGAAATGAAGGCGCGCTGTTCGGTGGGCTCGCGTTTGTTTGGGGCCATTAGCTGGCTTGTGTGGTACCATATCGCGTTCTTTTAACCTTCTCCGAACAGTTTGAGCGCTCACAGTTACTCCGTGGAAGTCGCGAAGTTGGTTTTGTATCTCAATGGAGTTAAGGTGACGATTTCTCAAGCTCGTCATCACGATGAATCGATCCTGCCTTTCAGTTGTGACCCGAAATCGTGGCCTTCCTTGGCGACGAACAAAGCCACCAGTCTCTAGGTACCTCCGATAAACATTTCGGACCGCAGATCGACTTAAATTAAGTTGAGCACTCACATTTCTTTGGCTGTGTCCGGCCTGGATAAGTGCCACAGCTTCGGCGGCGACTTCAGGCGAAGTATCCATAGATTATTGATAGAACCTCACCTTAATGTTAAGAATAAGTAATGTTTGTTGCAAAACCAAAGAGATCAATCACACTTTCAAGAATTAAATCCAAGTAAACCAATAAAATCAAGTTTTCTTAGTATTCGATTGTTTGATATCAACAAACAGGCTCCAAATCGTCTTTTGTTTCTTTAAATTCTGTGTTCGAAATTCAAAAAAAGACTATTGAATGAAAGTATGAATGTGCCAGGTTCAAAACTGCATAAAAACTTTTTGCTCGACCTAATATAAAATTTTAGCTAGGACCAAATGAAACTGAAAATGCAAGGTGGGCCAATAGATGTGTCCAGAAGTGTATATACCGACTTCAAAAAATGAGGAGGTTTTCAATCCGTAGAAAACTTTTTTTGTCTGTCACCTCAGAATTTTGTATTAACCGGTTTGGAAAATTATTGTTCTGTTAATTATTGTTGTGTTAAAAAAAATAAAAAATAATGTGTAACAGAAAGGTGTAGTAATACTCAAGTCAAACATCTAGCTAAATGTATGGAGTCTAACAGGAACTTCTGCATTCGCGGCAGCACCATGTATATTGAGTTATGATGAATTAAAGTTTAGAAAATTATGTCATTTGCAACCCTATTTCATTAGCTACCGTTCTACACCACATAGCCTTTGGACCTAGACGTCTGACAGTGGTGGCCATAACAAAGGTCAAGGTCACGCGCCTCAGATGTAATCGTAGGGTTGGCAAAAAAATATTTTTTATTTTTTGTACGCAACAAATATCTCCGATTGCCGCATATGAAACTGTAGGGTTTGCAAAAGTATTTGAAAAAATAATTTTTAATTTTTGCACGGAAAAAATTATGTCCGATTTCGAATTTCATTCTCTGGCAGACGTTTCCTCGCACGATACACATACACACCACTAAGTATTACTACACCTTTTTGTTACAGGTTGTATATTCATTGATCGCGAATTTTTTTTTTAAATTAATATCTACCCTAGTATAGGATAAACTCACCATCGACGCCAATGAACGTTTGAACTTCTTACAGAATTACTTGTACTCACTGAATTATTAGTAGTAGAATGGTTCCGACTATGCGGTCTAAAGCCAGGTCCGGGAGGTAAGTTCTTCTGCACGCAGCAATTGACTCCCGGGCTGAAATGCAGCTCCACGTGGAATCTACAACAAAAAAAACAAATGAGTAACTTGTACTTTTCACCCACATTATATTTTCTTCATCATCACTTTCTATCAGGTGAGATTGTGGTCAAATGCTTGCCGATCAGGCATAAAAAAAATATTTAAACAAACAAAAAAATTTTACTGCCCGTTGGGTTGGATGGGTGCGCGTGCACCAGAAGGCGCATCGGGTTCATATTCAAGGCAGGAACATAAGTTTTTTCCCCAAGGGAAATTTGTGTTTCTGGTTCTGGTTGTGATTGTGTGTGTGATGTGAATATTTCCAGCACCCACGATACAAGTAATCGAACTTAGTGTGGGGCTGTGAGTATGAAAAATAAACAATGTCTCAATTATAATTCAATCGTGGTTCTTTATCAAACTCATATTTACCGATCAGAATGTTGACGTGAAAAATTGAGTTACAGAAGTAATTCTGAAATAACATAAAATAAACGGTTTCACACTCACAGCCTCACACTAAGTTCAATGACTTGTGTCGTGGGTGCCGGAAACATTCACATTACACACACAATCACACCCAGAACCAGAAACACAAATTTCCCTTAAGGAGAAAACTTGTGTTCCCGCCGGGAATTGACCCCGATACCCCCGCTTAGAAAGCGGACCCAACTAAGCCAACGAGCAGTTCGAATAGTTCGAGGAAATAGTTGAGTAAAGTTTATCGTGACCTTGTAAAAACTTATAGGCTCCATAAAACTTTGATAGGATGAAAATTTAAGATACGATAATTACCTTTCCTCAGAACAAGGGTCCTTGGTGGGGTCTTCGTATAGCATCACAACTATTTGCGACATGTAATTGAGCTCCGAAACCATCGACACGTATTCCATCGCTCGCCGCCATTGCTCGTCTTTTAACACCTGAAAGGATAGTTAGATTACATTTGAAGATTATTCAGAAGAATATATTTTATTTTTAAAAATCTTACAAATAACCTTATTATATTGAGTTTATTTTATCTTACCACTATTAATTAGCTATGTGGGTACCAAATACCCTTGTATATAATCACGTTATTAATTTTTTTTTTGTTTTTGTAGTGTAAAGTTGTATGTGTCATAAATAAATGTATTCTCTTTTATTTATTTATTTCAAAATGGCCGCGTTTAAAATTAAATATTATAATATAATAATGAAACGCAAGCAAAGCTTAAAAAACCGACTTCCCCGCTTTATCTTCGGAATTTTGATCAAATATGTACTAAACACACATCATTGAAGATATTTTAAGAAATACTGATCACATCTTGATCAAATTTAAATATGACCAATTGGAAAGCAACATCTTTCAAACAAAAAAAATATCAAAATAGGTTCACGTGGAACGAAGTTATGAGGTACACATAAAAAAAATACAGGCGACTTGAGTGCCTCCTCCTTTTTTGCGAAGTCGGTCGGTAGAAAATCAATAACATTGCTCGAACCTGCTCGCATTTTCAAATATAATGTTTTTATTTTCGCTAATGTATAAACGTAAACAATAGATTAGAAGCATTAAAAACATTAGCATAATCCCTGGTAAGTATTGTATACTTACGTCGAGAAGTCCCCCGAACCTCAGCACGGTGAGTAGTGAGTGCACGTGGCTCTCGCTGGTAAAGTACAGTCGCGTGCGCACGTGCCGGCCCGGGCTCGATACTCCGTGACTGTACCTAAGCCAAACACTTCGGAATCAGTGAAAACAGCGTGAACTAAATGTATGTAAGGGTTGATACAAAATGAAGAAGGCTAGTAAGATGAATCAACTGAAATAATACTAATGAGTAATTAAACGCAAGCAAAGCTTAAAAAAACCGACTTCATCACTTGGTTTTGGCTTGATCGATTTCGATAAAATGTATATGGGACCACCTCTGAATTATAACCTACCAAACAAAAAAAGATTTGGAGGAGATATAGCGTAACAACAAAAATAAAAAACTGTCAAAAAATACAGTCGAATTGAGAACCTCCTATTTTGAAGTCGGTTCGAAACCGACTTTAACCGACCCTTCGTTATTGACCACTCTTCATACTCTGCTACAGAGATTATTAAGTCATCCAAATACCAATGATACAACTTCAATGTATCTTCGAAGCTAGTTGAAAAAAATTGTCATCATATATTTTTGTGGAACCATCACAGGGTAGACCTATGACACAAAAAAAAAAAGAAATCTCTGAGTAATTGGTGTAAATACATAAAAAAACGATGTACCACAGCCCCCTTTTCTTCTGAAGTTGGAGAATTAATGAGCCTGAGAAAAAGGAGGATGCAACAGCTTTCCTTATGAAACAAACCATAGTGAATATGTATCTTCTAGGCAAGCTCCATCATCGACCACATCGTTGCTTACCATCAGGTGAGATAGTGGTCAAAAGTATGACTATCTTGAATAAAAAAATCTATTCTGCGTCTTTACTTGTTGAGAATATAAGCTATATATGCGATGAACTCAAAGCATGTACTATAAGTAAATATTGAATATATTTCGTCCTACGAAATGTTTTGATATATATCTTTAAGAAATGGTCACTTCTAATTTGCAAGGGTTATAATACCTGGGATTCAATCTGTTAACAGTTTCCTCTCCAGATTCCTCGATGTTTCTCTGGAGATCTGCTCTAATCTTTTTCAGAAGTGGCGTGCATATGCCTTGTCCTATTGTCAGCTTTTCTTGCATCGTCAATCCGTATTCCTGTAAGACATTAATTATTATACAGTTTAAATAAAGTATCTAATAATACTCCTCTCATAATTATGACTGGAGTGGGTGATACGATAGTTTAAAACTGTATTTTACTGTTAAAGTTACCGTAAGAATGTGATTTCGATCCCGCTGCATAAAGTATAATATTTCACAAGTTTATGCTCTGCAATAACAGAGCATAATGTAAATCACACTAATATCATAGATCCGCAAGTTTGTGTGTAAATGTGTAAGTCTGATGGTTTGATCTGTTTGCTGCTTGCCCGCTTTCTGATTTTGTCTATTATCATTGCCATTCATACAAATTGTGGATCCTTGCCCACTTATTGAATTCCAGTACGTTTTATTAGTTCGTTGCCCACTTTTCTCGTCTATGTAATACTAATATGTAATACTTAATCAAAATATTTATCTTCACGCTGTAACGGTTAAACGGATTACGATGAAATTTAGAATGTACATAGTTTAAATTTCATACACAAACAATCACACTTTACGTTTTTTTATCATTTTTACAACTGCTGCACCACTGAAAAACGTTAAACGCAAGAAAAACAACTCGGGTAGTGTTGGCCGATGGATCCGCTAAGTACTACCTCGAATGTTTTGAGTCCATCGGTTGAGGAGCGATATGACTTTTGACATTAGCGATGATAAGCTAGTCGAGTACAAAATTTTGGAGACTGCGCAGGAATTCCACGAGGTATTTCCCATGCCCGTTTTATCTAACAACAAGACTAACTGAAAAACGATATTCATTTATGACATACCTAAAGTTCGCTGAAAGCGTTTCGCTATTAAGTTTATCATCCGTACTGAGAGAGACTGGAACTCATTGTCCTCGCCTTTCCTTCCCGAACGGTATTTTAGAGTCTTCAAGTCAAGAGCGATTAGGTATCTTCTAGGCAATCATAGTGGAAAGTGATGATGTGGCCGTATCTTCAGCCACATCACCACTTTCCATCAAGTGAGACAGTAGTACTTGCATATCGAGCATTAAAAAAAAACTGTCACCTTTTTTATATCTCTACTAGACTTTTCTCGCTTCTGATCTCTTCGAGTAAAACCTACAGAATATACTCTTACCTGTGGTATAACAATGTCGGCCAAATATTTCGCGTATATATACAACTCCTCGGCTAAATCGAACTGCAACGTGTGTTGGTTGTGTTGCAGGTCGTACTTGATACAGTCATAGATGTCCGGTATTTTGGATATGTCGTACGTTTTGTTTTTTGTGCAGAAGTCCTTTTCTATCTTGCCCCATCGACGGCCCATTAGCTCCCACGTCTCACCGTGGTAGAGTATGGTGTCTGTAGATACATAATATAGATATATCTAGGTTAATATAATTATGTATCAGTTTTAAGGAATGATTTAGAAAATTGCCCCGCCGAGTTTCTTGTCAGGTTCTTCTCGAGATGGCTGTAATTTTGCGAATCTGGCAGTAGACATTAAATTTCATGAGTGCCTCTTTGGAGCCCATGTGACTAAACGATTTCGATATGATAATAAACATAAGCGCTTTCACACTCTCAGCCCCACACTAAGTTCGATGACTTGTTTCATGAGTGCCAGAAACATTCACATCACATACACAATCACAACCAGAAACACATTTTTGTTGGAGAGAACTTGTGTTGTCGTCGGGAATCGAACCCGATACCCGATGCTTAGAAAGCCGACGCGCGCTCAACTAAACCAATGAGCAGTTTAGTTTTCTTAGTAGGTGTTAATGGCATTATAAAGCACCAAAGCGGCATCGCTTTTTAAAGTTTTTAATGAAACCGAAAATATTCATAAATTCGAGTATGTTAGGTGAGATAACGGTCAAAGGCTTGTCTATCCAATAAAAAAATATATAAAGATACTACACACCTTTAGTCTTCGGATCGTCTTTCTTCGTGACCACAATCCTGACCAGCTGTTGTATGAGTGTGTGAACATGTGCACAGCACCTCACTGGGTTCTTGACAAACTCCATGGCAGCTGAGATGCTCAAAGAGCCGCACGGGTTGATGCGAGCTCGGTCCTCATCTGTGAAGTCACGGTCCACTTGCATGGCTTCGTGGAGACGAGCTTTAGCCCTAGAACAAATGGTTTGTATTTAGCGTAGTAATCACACTAATGTTATAAATCCAAAAGTTTGTGTGTAAGTGTGTAAGTATGTTTGTTTTCTTTTCATGCTGTGTCTGTATGTGGCTAAATGGATTAGGTTTTTATTTATTTCTAGACATTGGTGATCCAGGATATGATTCTAAGGCACGGATGTCGGTGACTTTATTATTCCAAATGGTAGACTTTTATCATTCAAATTACTATTATAAGAAGAACTTAATATCCTTCAGATACAGCGGCAACTGAAGTCGGTTTTTTTAGTTTAAAAAACCCGTTAATCAGTCGGTCCCGGTTGTTAGTCGTAACAGTCCTTAAGGCATGTTAGTCAGACGTCCAAAATTTCCGAACTTTATGGTCTATGTTTTTTTTGTCTGGTAAAAGTCAACAAAAAAGTTCATGTACATAGCATCGACAATTATGGTAGCATTGTGGCCAACCCGAAAACGGTGGCGTGACGACTTCAATGCCTATCAGAACCCAAGGCAGCACTAGCATTAATAAATGTTCTTCGAAAGATTACGGAGAGACATTTACTCAGTCATCAGTGGGAAAGTATACAATATAATACAATATTTTTTTATTGAACACCAATTAATTTAATAATGTTAAATTGGTTTGTTTTTAAGTAAGTCTGTAATGTTTTACTAATATAATATCTTAAGTTCATACAAACAAATGGATCTGTGTTATCCGAATAAAATAAATTTTGAATTTAAATTTGAATGACATGGTTAAGTAACATGACAATTAAATAAAAACTAAAAATAAGTTACTTGTTAAAAACTTTTTTAAAGACAAGCTTTTAGAAGTCCGCCATATTGGATTTAAAGTGACGTCACTTTATTTTTCGAGTTATTCTCAGCAATACCTTTCATTTGATTTTTTTTTATGCATAATAGGCAAGCATTTGACCACTATCTCACTGATGATGATGGAAAGTGACGATGCGGCCGAAGATGTAACATGCTTGCCTAGAAGATACCTATTCACTCTTGACTTGAAGACTCCCAGATTATACCCCTCGGGGAACAAAGACGCAGGCAATGAATTCCACTCCTTCGCTGTACGGATGATATACGTAGAAGCAAAACGCTTCGAGCGAACTGGAGGTATGTCAACCATAAATGGATGACGTTTGACAGTTTGTCTGGTTGTTAGATGGTAAAATGGGCATGGTGGAATTAACCCATATTGTAGGAGTGCATTAAAAAATACTTGTCCGCCATTTTGTGTGTTTCGCCATGTTGGACTTAAAATGACGTCACACAGCTAACCATTGTCATCCAAACTAAACATGAATATAAAATTTCAGCTCAATCGGTTGAAAATATCTGCTTCAAAATTGAGTTGCAAGATTCCACCCGAACAAACATACTTACATACATTCAGTGCAAGCTAAATAAAAGCTTGTAATAATAATTGTTGTAGAAGTATCTAAGCTACCTTGTGATTACTTACATATTCTGCACCTTCGACGAATCACAGTCATTATCCAACAGCCCGTTGGTATTAGCCGATTTGACCATCTGCACCAGTATGGGCGTGAGCTCCCCTTCCAAAGCTAGCAGCCCCTTGGCGAAAGCAGCGGCTGTCATTTGCACGCGGCCCTCGTCCGACGCGTATATCTTCAGGTCGTGCCGGAAGGTGGAGTGCAAGCGGAGTAGACCTAGGCCTTGCGTCCCGCCTTCGCCTAGATATCGATTTAATATTTTATTTAGGGTCGTTTTTTTCTTTTTGTTATAAATAGACTGCATTTCTCGTCTAGTAGTAAAGAAAGTGGCAAGCAAAACTTTTTTTTCTGCTCGTATACGGTATCTTTGAAAAGAGCTCAGCGAGTAGAGTATGAAACTGTTTTAAAAATATATATGTCGGAAAATAACCCGGGATGTGGCGGCCCTGTCCGCCGGGGTACATGCAGCGGAACATGCGGCCTCACTCCTCCGCCTGGATGCGGCCCGCCGGCGTCACTCACCCGGGATGTGGCGGCCCTGTCCGCCGGGGTACATGCAGCGGAACATGCGGCCTCACTCCTCCGCCTGGATGCGGCCCGCCGGCGTCACTCACCCGGGATGTGGCGGCCCTGTCCGCCGGGGTACATGCAGCGGAACATGCGGCCTCACTCCTCCGCCTGGATGCGGCCCGCCGGCGTCACTCACCCGGGATGTGGCGGCCCTGTCCGCCGGGGTACATGCAGCGGAACATGCGGCCTCACTCCTCCGCCTGGATGCGGCCCGCCGGCGTCACTCACCCGGGATGTGGCGGCCCTGTCCGCCGGGGTACATGCAGCGGAACATGCGGCCGAGCTCCTCCGCCTGGATGCGGCCCGCCGGCGTCACTCACCCGGGATGTGGCGGCCCTGTCCGCCGGGGTACATGCAGCGGAACATGCGGCCGAGCTCCTCCGCCTGGATGCGGCCCGCCGGCGTCACTCACCCGGGATGTGGCGGCCCTGTCCGCCGGGGTACATGCAGCGGAACATGCGGCCGAGCTCCTCCGCCTGGATGCGGCCCGCCGGCGTCACTCACCCGGGATGTGGCGGCCCTGTCCGCCGGGGTACATGCAGCGGAACATGCGGCCGAGCTCCTCCGCCTGGATGCGGCCCGCCGGCGTCACTCACCCGGGATGTGGCGGCCCTGTCCGCCGGGGTACATGCAGCGGAACATGCGGCCGAGCTCCTCCGCCTGGATGCGGCCCGCCGGCGTCACTCACCCGGGATGTGGCGGCCCTGTCCGCCGGGGTACATGCAGCGGAACATGCGGCCGAGCTCCTCCGCCTGGATGCGGCCCGCCGGCGTCAGCTCGCCGCCCCACTTCAGTATGAGCACGAGGGACGGCTCGCCGTCGCCACCTACTGCGGAAATATTACTCATCTACTATCTGCACCTGCTCCCTTCTCCTACTTCAATGTGACAATGGATCTTTGTTGTCTTAAATTATTTTTTTATTATGCTAGATAGGGAGACATTTGACCACTATCTCACCTGATGGAAAGTAAAGATGCGGCCGAAGATGCAACATGCCTGCATAGAAGATACCTATTCACTCTCGATTTGAAGACTCCCAGATTATATCCCTCGAGGAACAATGAAGCAGGCAATGAGTTCCCCTCCGTCGATGTACGGATGAAAAACGTAGAAGTAAAACGCTTCGAGTGAACAGGATGTATGTCAACCATAAATGGATGACGTTTGACAATTTGTCTAGTTGTTAGATAGGGCATGATGGAATTAACTCGTGTAATTTATAGTTTGAGATAGAAGAAAGGGATAAATATTTGTAGGACACTCCGGTCCAAGCCAGAGCGTTCCGAGATACGGAATAACAGCAAGGTTGGAAGGACCATAGGAGGTAGCGGGATGTTCTTATACCTGCTCAGTTGTACAACTTTATTTTGACAATGGATCTTTGCTTCTTTTAATTTAGTGCCAATGGTTGCGCAGCAGCGAATTTTAGGTCAAGGAAAGGTGTACAAATATGCTGCAATGTGGGAAAATAATACTGTAATACTGAAGACTGTTAGTGTGAGACATGTTGAAATTTAGAGATAAGACTGTAATATGTGAAGAAATAATAAAAATAGTGTGATAGTATATACTAGTTGTCTGGAAGAGATAAGACCGCCTATTGTTACACTTTTTTTTTTGTAAATAATATTTTTTGTATCTATCTATTTATCTATACCATAAAAGTACTGGATAAGCCAGTTACAAATTAGAAAAAGGCGTATTGTGAGGTAAATACAGTAATAGTGTAACTAAAGTCGCTCATAGTGTGGGGAAAAGGTTGTATAGCTGCGGCGCGTTACCGTCGTCAGAGCTCGAGCCGCGCGGCCGCCCGCGGGGCTGGAACTTCATCTGCACCTTGCGGTTGATGCCGGAGAAGTGACCGTACCTACGGAAACAATACACATTTCTATACATCCTAGATAAAGCTATGTACCCTATGAACAATGGAATCTAAGCGAACAACATTCAATAAAAACTATACAAACAACAAAGCTATGTATATCTTTATAACAGCTTGAATCTAACCGCGATCGAATCCGCTCATTTACTGCCCAAAAGCAATTTTGATGGAATTAAGAGTAGTGGAAGTTAGAGGATTGAGGAGAATGCAAGTTAGAGAAGGAGGAATTGAGTAGAGTGTAAAATTCGCGCATTAAATTCCATCGCCCAAAGATACTGTAAGGCTATTTGGACGAAGTTGAAAAGGTCCAACCTCAGCTATGCTTATGTACCTTCGCTATTACGGGCAGTGGCTTTTGGAATGCTAAATCTAAAGTTTAACACAAAATAAAAACACGCTGCGACTATACTAGCGCAAAAGCAAGACCAATCGTGAGATGGCTACTCGTTTGACCACTTTGTCACTTGTGAAGGTGTGGTCGAATCTGGCAAGCACGATATGCCTAAAACGGGAACTGACTACTATGTATAGAATCAGTTTATTGATTGGCGACAAACAGATGTACCAAAGGTGGCTGTACTACTACTGATAGATTGGTTGTTTGTCAGACGAACATTTAAAACTGCTCTAACACTACAAAATTACATGTGTTTAATGGCAAAGGTGCATATGACGCCGTGTGCATTTCTACGCTTGTCCTGCTGCTTCTCCTACTGCTGTTAATCTGGCTTTCCTTAGTCTGTTCTGACGACACCCGCAGGATAAATACGGGGACTAAAACGATACCATTAATTTACTATACGTAATAATTGCTTCCTTGTCGTATAGGCTAGTGGGCCGTCTCGGAGTCAGGATAATTCAGGCCTAAAGGCATCCGACAGATAAAGCAAACAGCACATATACACTTACATTTCCAAAACGCTCTTCAACTGCTCCAGCTTGCCCTGTTTCTCCTCGACCTCCGGGTCTGCATGTCGCGTATGAATGTCTGAGAGGAGCGCCCGGGCAATGTCCAGAATCTCTTGCAACTGCTTCGGTTTCTTGAGCTTGACGTGCCCGCGCTTGTACCCGTCGTACTTCTCGAATATCTCGAAGAATCTGGAAAACAAAAGACTGCTTTTTATTATTTATTAGATTCTTTACTATTTGGGTGAACGGATTTGGAATACGAGGTCTGTAAGGGAACTGGTGGGTGTGTGGGAAAAACTGAGACAAGTTTGTCCTTTATAAGATAGCTTGTAAAAAGTGCTAAATTAATCAATGTGTATTATTGTTTAAATTAATAAGATCAAAATTTATAAAAGCAGAAATTGAAGACTTATATCACTCAACGATTTTGGTAGCGAAGTTTTTAAAATATTAAAGCTATATTGCATCTAAAGACTTTGCCTTTTCTATAATATTGCATGATTTCAAGGCACCCGCCGCGACACCTGGCTGAAATGGGTAACGAGTCTTTTCATCCCTAAGAGGCTAGCCTGTATTTTATCGTAAGGCCACTTCCTCACCTGTTGGTAAGTGGTGATTTAGTCGAGAATGGTAAACACGCTAAACTTGAATGTGTTTCTTCAGGATAGCAGCCAGAACACACCAGAGCACGACAGATTTTAATATAAATGAAGGTATTCTATGAATATACGTCGTTTTAGAGTAGCTAGATAAGCGGAATTAACTCTGCGCTTTAAGCGATATATTATTATCTTATAATTAACTCCTTATGGAACAGAATAATCCTAATGAACGTATCGCATTTTAAAACTGACTACGAATATACTCATTTTGCTATTGGATTGCCATCTAGCATCGAGGCCGAATCGAATCACCTAAGACTTCGATGAAATATACAAAGACTTCCTTCATAAAGATTCATATTCCAATGCTAATTTAGTCATAGCGGGTGATAATACTGCAAAAAAACTTCGAGTAATACTAAAACTTACCTCGGATGCCTGACTTCGACTTTCATCTTCTGCTTGGGCGTGCGATCCCCGTGCCTGATGACTGCCACCACACATCGCAGCTCCATCATCTTGCCGAAAGTTGTCGGCACAATGGGCGGGTCGTCTAACTGGAACGGCACCGACCACGGTATGTGAAGCGTCGGAGCGAGCTCCCTTAGTATCATATTGCCGAGGATTTTGGCGCAGTCATCGTAGTACTTGTTCGAATTCTTAACGAAGGAGAAGCCGTTGACGTCACACACGAAGGATTTGCCGTTCGCTCTGCAGGGGAGGGTTTTCGGTGAATATGTGGTCATTTAATTAAAATACACTTCGTGACCTCTTATGGAGGGCGCTCGAGGACTTTTATTGTAGGTGCCGGAAACAGTCACAAACACACACAGATGTATATGTCCTACTAGAATCTCAAGAAATTAATGTCTGCTTTTAAACCAAGCTATTTCTCGATATGCTAGAATGGATTGGATGTTTACTACCATCCAACTTTTTGAAATCACGATCAGGTTCGAATATGTGGATTTGTTTCAACTTACCTCAACAAATCGAACCCGCAAACAGTCTGCTTGAAGGCCAGACAGACCTTCCTCGATATAAGCTTCTCCTGATTGGACAGTATAACGGGATATCTAATCTCCTTGCCCTCAGAATCACGTTCCACTTTGCCGTCGAGTGCGGGGCTTTTTCTAGCCTCCGCGTGAGCGTAATCCGGACCCACTGTGTACACTTTCACGTCTGTGCCTGTTGGGATAACGTTTGTTGAAATCGAGGTATATATGAAAATATTCAATAGTGATAGTCTAAAGTTATGGGCACTGCTTAGAATTGCGAGCCCCAAACACGTGTGCTTACCATCTGTGGGCATAAAATCTTCGTAAATAAATGAACCCGTTTTCCTAACTCTCGATTCTGGTGAATAAATACTGCTACGGCTTCCTATCTGTGAACAAATAGGAATTATGAACACATACAATTTAATTATATACATCCTCGGTCTTATATAGAACCTATTTTATCTTCCTACTGACAATAAATGCGAAATTTTGAATGTTAGTGTGCTTATTTGTTACTAAATCGTGTCAAAACGGCTGAACATATTTGAATGAAATTTTGTTTGAATATATGCGGAATGAAAGAGACTATAGTTCATCCAGAACTGGCCGGTAGCGTAGTTAGTTACGTGTCTGCCTTCTAAGCAGCGGGTATCGGATTCGATTACTGGTGGGAACGCAAGTTTACTTACTCCCCAAAAGATTTTCGTGTTTTTTGGTGTAAATGTTTCCGGCACCCAAAGCAGTAGTCTTCGAATTTAGTGTGAGCGTGAATGATTCACACATGCGAAACCGCATAGGTTGACCAATAAATACTTAAAAAATACAAAATTGTTTTTGCTGCAACCTTAAAAAAATATAAATTTGATGAAGTATCCGAGACGTAGCTTGAACAATCGTACGTAAGTGGATAAATGGAATTCAACAGGAAGCGGTCTACTGTCCAATTTACTCAATGTCATCAGTGAAGACCAAGGTGTGCAATTTTGGAACTTCTATGACATAAAATACTAACACAGGTACAACGTGAGATTTGGTTGCTTATTTTCAATGCAGTTTGGTATTTGCATTTCATAATCATCATTTACAAAAACATTTGTTTAACTTACAGTTGAACACACAACAGTTTAACAGAAAGAAAAAGAATCCAAGAAAATTGAGTACAAGACGCTATACATTAGTAGCTGTAGCTATAATTAGGGATTCTATAATTAAAGAAGTTAATTTAGATATAAATAGGTATATAACAACATGAATAGCTCAGCGGTTAGAGAAATAGGGCATGAGACCCTATGGCAGCGGGTTCAATCCCAGCAAGGGATAATTATTCCCTTTCAAATGTTCTACTATAGCATGACTAATAGTATAAAAACAAAATCAATTGTTTCTATAATTGTTTTAGGATAACGCTAAAACGCCTGAATAAAACTTGAATTGGCAGGTACCTAGATAGACGAAGCGTTTTGCTTCTACATTCATTGTGCGAACCACAAAGGAATGGAACTTCTTGCCTGATTTGAGTACAATATGGTAGTCTTCAAGTCGCGACTGAATAGGTTTCTTCTAGGCAAGCACCATCAGGTGAGATGGTGGTCAAAAGTTAGCCTATCTTGAATAAAAAAAAAGATTCAGAAATGAGTTAGTTTTTGCGCCCCGGCTCCACTCATTGGGAGCCTTAAGAGGACAAGATGATAACTGTCCTGTTGAAACCTATAAACGTATTTTAATTTAAATAAACGCATGAACAATTCCAACTCACTTTCCTAAATAGTCTTTGACTGCCTCCGCCCGCGGAGGTCGGGTAGTATATGTAAATATTATGATCTTCCGCAGACACCGGCTTTTCTACGAAAGGCTTGTTGAACACGACTCCGTTAACTTCAACATGATCCTCCGATTCCACTAATTCATGGTCTGGAAATAAAAAATACCTTTAGTCCATTAAAACTTGAACAGTCTATTGGCATAGTATATCGGTATATCGGATGCGCAGCGGGTGTCAGGTTCGATTCCCTATGGGATCACAAGCTTTCTTCCCAAGGGCAATTTGTGTTTCTGGTTCAGGGTGAGATTGTGTGTGTGTGACTGTTTCCAGCACCCACTACACAAGTCTTAGGAAGTTAATGTGAGGCTGTGAGTATGAAAAAGTAATAATTGTTGGCATTGCCAGTTACGAAATTATTGCCACTGCAAAATACGGCAAGAAGAAATTAAAAAATTTGGGCCATTACTTCTTGGAAATACTACTTAATGTGAAATTTTTCATGAGAATTAGATATTATATAACTATTAGGTTAGTGTAACGGTTATATATCGCAGGAATATGTTATATATTGTCGGTACAGCTAGCTATAGAATACAAATAAATAGTGTCTTACGCTTTGGATCCGGCGAATCTCTATCTAAAACCGCATATCTTGGTATCTCTATGCCTTCACTTTCTAATATAGCGTAGACTCTTCTGCGATCCTGTAAGATATTCTTTTTAAATATTAGATACTATAAATAAACATAACTACATAAAAGTATCAATGGAAATTGCAAAGCTAAACAAAACAAATCTGCAATCTCACAATTTTTTTACCGACTTCCCAAAAAAGGAGGAGGTTCTGAAGTCGACTGTATTTTTTTTGTCTGTGTTACCTCATAACTTCTTTCCACGTGAACCGATTTCAATTTTTTTTTTTAGTTTGAATGATGTTGCTTTCCAATTGGTCCAAAATAAATTTGATCAAGATCTGATCAGTAGTTCTTGAGATATCGTCAATAATGCGTATTCTGTGGACTACTGACGATATTCTCGTTTTTGACCGACTTCAAAAGTTACCTCATAACTTCTTTCGTTGTGAACCGATTTTGATGTTTTTTTTGTGGTCCCATTGTCTAATTTCATCAAGATCTGATCTCTAGTTTTTGAGTTATAGTCAATAATGCACGTTAAATACATTAAATCTGATCAAGGTTCCGAAGATAAAGCGGTGAAGTTGGTTTTTTTAAGCTTTGCTTGCGTTTAATTATTAAACAACGTAATTCACAAACATACCTGAATATCATACTGCATATGAAGATTATTTATAACATATGGCTTCCTCAACTTCTCGTATTGAATGGCTTTGTCCAACGGAAAGCCTTTAGAATGAAATGAGATCAAACAATCACAGATAGGCCATTCTTCTACAGGGTTCTGCAATTTATTTTTAAACTCATCACTTAAATTCTGAAATTACTTATCAATCAAAATAAATTACGATTAAGAAATATTAAAACAATAAAGAAACCAAAAGGTGTCCCACAAGGCACAATACTTAGTCCTCTACTGTTATTATACACATATGTTTGACAAACATGCAATGTAGTAAGTATGAAGCATTGTCATTGGTCAATACTAATGAATCTGCAACCTGAAGCCCCCAACTTCCAATGAAGCATGAAAAACCAACAGCCATTGAATAGATCATTCACGCATATACCATGTCGCAATAAAAAACATGTCATGTAATTGAATTAGGTACCAACAATGAAGTAAATGGTACAGAAATCAATACAAGTAGGTTAGTTGGTGGGATGATATATAGAAGTGAAACAAAATATAATAAGTATAAGAAAACAGTACATTAAACATTTATGATCTATATACAGTTAGCACTCTTTGTTTTCTAGCTACTCTGGAAATATACAGAGAAGTAGTCTGGTAATATTATATAGTAGGCATGGTGAAGTCACTCTCGGCCATGTAAACATAGAATACATGATGCGAGTGCCACAATATGATTTTTTCAGTCACAATTTATTTTGTTTCACTGAAAGTGTTAGACAGACAGTGCCGAGAACCTTAAGGATAACCTCCTCGGGGAAGACGAGCATCTTGATGTACTCGAACTCATCCAGCCTGGTCAGGATTTCCTTCATGGGCTTGGACTGCGACTTCTTGGCCATGGCGCATACGCCGACCACAACTTTCTTGCCGCCGCCATCACAGTGAGAGTCTAAGGAATCACACAGATCCAACTCGCCCTGATAAAAAAAATACTGTGTATATTATATAGTTTTACTGGTGTCTTTATAGGCAAGAGATTATTCATAGAAATTAATTTATGAAGCTGTTAACTTGAGAACAAATCTGGCATTAAAATAACCTTTTAAGAGAACATTTTGTTTACATTATGATCGGTCTTAGAGAGATTATATGTACTGTGGGTGACATTAAGGTGTTGCAATCTTTGCGTATACTCAATTACCTAAAGTAAATGTACCTAAGTACACAAATTAAAGTCCATACATTACAAGTATTGAAACAAACATAAAGAAGGAATGAGCTTGTAGCCATTCTTCTGAACACCTTGTCGCTTACTATTACGTGAGATAGTAGTCTTGCCTAACGAACATAAAAAAAAGATAGTAGTCAGACATATAACAATACTGAATATACAAAATCCTTTCATTGCATAAAACTGTATTCAGCTTAAAAAAACATTATCATCTATACTGAAATGCTATTACGAGCTTCACTATCATGCTCTGGCTAAACTGGCTATAGAAGTGCAATCAAGAACCGTGATCTCATAAGTAGGAAAATTACAATGACAAGGCCCATAAATAACCATAAGATAGTGTGTAGTAGTCAAATGCTTGCCTTCATTCAAGACTTATAAAAAATATCACCTTCACGAAATTAATCATTTAACACTGAATAATATTGCAATTGAAACTAGTATTATAATTTAATTAACATATCTCTTAAATTCAGTATTTTTTTTTAAATCTTAGACCTATCCTAGGCTATTTATGCAATAAAATTTGGCAAGGTGAGATCCCATTCTTTAATCTATTACTATACTTCAGTTTTTTGGCTGTACATTAATTAAAGTCAATTTAATCTTATTGTTACCGAATATCCTAGCTCAGGGCTTAACGGGGAAAAAGCAAGCACAGAATAACTAAACAGAATGCAGAACAGTAGCTCACTATATAGATAGAATAGGGTTTGACAAAAGCGGGACATCTTTCAAACCAGATACAACTCTACTCACTTTTGAATGTCTTAAAGAAGGTGAAAGATTGGAGTAAAAATACAGTAAAAATAAAAATGTTACATTCCAGTATAGTGAGTTAAATTAGTTTGTTTAACACAATAAATAAGCTGTATACTTTATCACATTATTCTAATGTAAGTATAAAAACCTAAGTTACGTACAAGTAGATATCAAACTATGAGGTATCCATGTGACATAATGGTGTAATCCAATGTCACTTGGCTGTGTTGTCATAATTAAGAGTTTACACTATAATCTTTCAAGTTTAAGGTTTCTATAAAACCTATCTCTTACATCCTCTTTAAATTATTACTTTTTTTGTTTTATAATATCTAATGATGCCTTGAGATATCTACCAGTGACACATATTATGAACTGCTTGTTTAATTTGCTTCCACATCCTTCTACGCAGGAGGTATTGGGTTCGATTATTGGTGGGATGATGGGAATAAAGTTTTTTCCCAAGATAAATTTGTTTTTCTTGCTCTGAGTGTATGATGAAAGCGTTTGTTTTATGTACTGTGGACATTTGAGCTACCTATTAACGTTTTAGTGATAGAACTTTTTAACTAAAAAGACAGACAGTATAGGCTTAGCCATTGGGGCCATTTGCATCCTTCATTTATGGAGCCCTAAAAAACACATAGCTATTATACTAAAGCATACTATCAATTTCTTAATTTATATACTCAAGAAAACAAACTGTTTAAGTTGATCTTGTTTCCGAGTACCAAATTCAGGTCAAAATATATCCACTCAATAAACATTGCATAAGCAGAAAAGCATAATAATAAGCTAACAAGGTCTTGAACAACAAACATAATAATTATTTCAATAAAGTTTATAAAAAACCATTAGGGGCAGCCTTGAGTCAAACCTGATGTCATAATTATTAATGCTGACAAATAAATTAGGCAAGTTCCAAAGGCCTTGGAGACATTGTTATGTACACAATTCGTTAGAAATGTTAAACATCAAATAAATGTAAATGTACAGAATTGATTACATTTATTGCAGTTACATTCCATTGTATGAAACGTTTCAAACCATTCAAATTATAATATTTGCTAAGAATCTTACATCGGGTAAACAGTCATCACAATAACAAATATCATCATCACTTTGCTCTTTCTTTCCCTTCCTCCATTTTTTTAGACGCCACCAATCCTTGAGCCACTGCCACTCCATCACGGCACTATCAGTCCTACAACTTTATCACAGAACCATCTACGATAAGCCTCAACTGTAATCTTGCCACTGATTGGTCACCTCACTTGATAACTAAGATAAACTTGACATAAATTACCATACAATATTACCTCACTAAACATCGTCAATAAAGCTTGTGTTGCTATAAATAATATTCTAGATTCTAATACAATTATGTGATAACAGGGTTATATGCGTATATAGAATAGTCACAGTCCACTAGATATTACAATGTGTTGTGCCTTATCATTATCACATTATCAGCTAATGTTTACTGTAGCTATTGCTAATATTTGTTTATCGTTTGTTTGTGTTGGATTTACTAATTATGTACATTCATGTAAAACGGGGATACAGGAGCGGATATGTATTGTTATGTAGGCTCATTTGATTTGCGACCAAGTGGCTGGTAACTCTTGTTATTGTCTCAGATAATTGAGCCCAGAGTTGATAGGTCATCAAGCAGTAGACCAACATTAGTAGAGTGGACTTACGGATGATCTTATTGGTACAAGATTTCCATCATCACCGACGTAAAACTGCGGCTGAGTAGCTTGTCGCAACCCTTGATAACCATGTTCGAGCTCAGTGTATGACATTACCTACATGCAAATATCGTTAGACTGGCTCTAATTTGCGATAATTTGTGGAATTACGCATGCAAATACTAAAAATCTCATGAAAATACAAAATACGATTTTGCTAAGGGGGCTGACCGTGAGCAAGATAAAAAATAATTAATTAACTGTTTGTTTTTGTCCTGAAAGCATTACAAAACAAGATGTGATAGACACTTTCTAATCACCTACGAATGAAAGAGACGAGCATAATTTCAAACGGGTTTCATTTCAGATTCCACTCCCTAGCCGAGTTGATTTTTAGCATTAAGACTTGGAACTTTATGTCAGTGATGTCAATGCCAGGCCCTTGACCAGTGAGGTTTTTCTTTACACTTTTCGACTACACCCTTAGAAGAGATTAGATAGTTAAATAGTATAGTTACTATTTATGTATATACTCTATGTACCCGAGACTACACCTGTGACCATAGACATACTACCCAAAGGGACTACGTGCTCCCGAGAGATAAAACGGTCAGAGCGAAAGGCACCTTAGTTCGTCTTTTCTCACTGTCTGTGTCTAGTGTCGACATCAACGCTGATACGGATTCCACATCATTTTTCTTACTTATTTATAGATAGATTATCTATAACAATTAAAAATATAATTATTATTCATTATATATGTATAGCCATTTATTAAAATGTGACTACTTATATCCACCACAATTTGTTTACACGATGCATGAGGTCTTTTTTTTACTTGGGTGGTTCACAACTATTACCATCCGTCCTTCTGTCAGAGTTATTTAGCAGCTTAACCAAGCAAGCGAATAACTTTAAATTCTCCTACAGTTAGTAAAGGTACAAGGAAAAGACAAAGTGCGTCGTTTGAAAATTGGAAGTATTATGGTGACACTCTATGGCTGCGGGTTCAAATGACGCTCCGAATGATTGTTTTACTTAATATATTTAATTTTGACTAGAATGGCGAACGGTTTTGCCCTACTGTGTTACCTTAAGACGGTTATGCATTTAAAGTTGATATCAGTAATAATATCCTGTAATTTCAAAACTAAACCAATAACGATCAGTAATTCAAAGAAATTATGAGCTGCACCAGACAAAATGTAGAGGAAGGTCGCGATCAATTAGGTACTAGTTCTATATTCTGTTCATGCATTTATCTTCATAATGTAAAATATATACTGCCTGGACACCAATTTTTAAATATATTTTGAGTAATGAGAAAAAATATTTATATCTAAATTATATATAGGCATATATAATTTTGATATAAATATTTTTGACATTCATTCAAGGGTAATTTATTGATAAACATAGTTTATAAGTCATAATGTAAAGCGTTTAACATAAAAATATTGAGCAAACATTCATTATTATAATATATCCAATATACATAATTAATCACGAAAATATACGAATATAGCGATTATATTAGAATAATGCCAGTCAAATTTAAATAAAATATAGTTACAACCGCAATGTAGATAAGTCACCAAAATTAAATTACAAATTCTAAAATATTGTTGACAATGTAAAATCGCAAACTGTCCATGATTTTGCCATTTTGGGACGATTTCGTCCTTTTGAGTAATACGTTCATGCCGGGTATATATCTTATTTATCTCTGTTCATGCCTGTGACGGTGGTCAGTGACATTTAATCAACCACTGTCAATTTGATATTTAGCGGTCAATCAATCGAACAGCTGTTTTGCAAATACATGAAATTGTAATAGTGTTTTATAAATCGTTTACTGTATTTTGTTGGCGTATTTTATAAACCTTACTCTCCATCATGTCCGAACATCATGCAACATCAGCTCCTCAGTTGTTTTGCCAAGCAATCAATATTTTACTAACGAAACCTCACGTTATTAATAAAAGGCTTTGGGGCTGCAAAATTTGGAAAAGACTGGGCTGTAAGCCGTTGAAATCCTTGAAGTGGGAACTGCCCGTGTGCCCTAGGCTAAAGTACTCTATTTCATATGAAAACGTTGAAGAATACACTACAGAAATACTACAAGAAATTGGGTTAGAATCATGTGTTTCTGATGAAACAATCAGTCCAGTTGAAGTTGTTATTACTGAATTATTTCCTAAGAGTTTTAGTGAAATTCTAGTGTTTCAACTAATCATAATAAACAATAGTGACTCATCTGTTACCTTCTATGATATTTCACTAGAGAAAAGCAACCAAATATTGATCCCTGACTTCCCATATACTTTGCATCTATTGGATGATGATGTTGTTTTAGAAGCAGACTGTGGTTAGTGTGTATTAAATGTTTTCTACTAGGTCAGATTCGACGCAGTATCATATCTTTCAATGGACGCCTAGGATGTTGATTAAGTGGTGGAATTCAATTAAATAACCATAGGTTGCTTTGTCTAAAGGGTTCTAATAATGTAGGAGCAACAACATTGTTATGAGCAGTAAGTTTGCTTGTGAAAACAAAGATCGATGAGTAAGCAAAGTAGTGAAGCCAAAGCACCAGAAGCAATAATATGGAGGAAAAAATGTGGAGGTATACAAGCTTGTTGGCTTAGTTGTGTGGCGTTCGCCTTCTAAGCAGGGGTATCGGGTTCGATTCCTAACTGAAACACAAGTTTTCTCCCCAAGGTAAATTTGAGTATCTGATTCTGGTTGTGATTGTATGTGTGATGTGAATGTTTCCGGCAACAACTTAGTGTGGGGGTGTGAGTGTGAAAGTGTTTTAGCGTCTCGTCTATGTTCAATTTATCTGGCATATACATATTTTTTTAATAATAAAAACATGTGGTTTATCAAATAATAGTAATGACATAAAACTTGCTGTTAGTATTATAGTACATATTGTTGTTCTCTATGTGCCCCAAACTAGGCATAGGGCCTATATCATTCAGCCATTTTCATGAGTATACTGTATCAGTTGGACTAGTGACTACTAATTGAATGACGTCATTCAATCAACATCCTAGACATCCAGTAGAACCGCTATTTAAACATAATTATATAAATGACTTGTGCCAAATTTCTTAAAAAAAATTGTTTCCAGATAAAAATTCACAATCCTACCTTTGGCTGAAAAAGACACTGCTGCCTCAAATTGTGAAATGGATGAAGGAAACTAGCGCCAGTTCCTCTAGTCAAAGTATTTGTAAAGAGTCCTTAGCACTGGTTCAACAGCAAAAATACTATTCTAAGTATAATGAGCTGAAACTAAAGTATGGCAAAGAAATGGTGAAGGTACCTATTACATTTTATTATGACAAGCTGTTAAGAATCATCAATTTATGGTAAAGACACCTCAAGTTTGCTTGAAGTGTTTCATTTCTATGTTTATCATCTGTATGGATGAGTGGAACTCATCGCCTCAAAGAGTGAATAGGTATATTTTAGGTAAGTATGCTATATTAAATTTGGATTTCTGGTTCTGGTTGTGATTGTGTGAGTGATGTGAATGTTTCCGGCACCCACGACACAAGTTATCGAACTTAGTGTGGGGCTGTGAGTGTGAAAGCATTAATGATTTTGTTTATTTCTCCAGCCGCATCATCACTTTCTATCAGATGAGATAGTGATGAAACGGTTGCATTTATAGCATTAAAAAGGTCAAATAAAATAAAATGTACACTTACTTTATAACCACTTGTTGCGCATATGCTGATAAGTCTCATAGAGACAGACTTTTAAGTGACACTGCTATATGGTAGACATTCAACAAATGCGGAAGAAGCATTTTGCCTCCACATTCGTTATGCAAACTGCAAAGGGGTGGAAAAACTTGATTCTGTGTTCCCTGATAAATACATTATGGGAGTCTTTAAGTCATGAGTGTATAATAGGCAGCTTCTGGGCAATTGTGCTCCATTGCATCCTCCATAGTATCATCTGGTGAGATAGCAGATAACAATATATAGATATTATTTCTGTTTACTAACTGGCAGGTACTTGCGGCGGTTTTCGTCGGATTCTCCGACTAGTTTTGGGCATGTACGATGCCCATCATCTGGGAGGTGACTGAGCACAAGGTTCACGATATTTTTCAAACTCAATATTGAGTTAACCATTCTAATGTACCAATTGATGTTTTTATATTGGTTGGGCAAGTCAAACAGCATGAATTTTCATTACAGATTTGGCCAGAATGCACAGACCCATCCAAGTTTGTTTATGAAGATGTTGCAATAGCTACTTACTTGCTTCTTCTTTGGGAAGATGAAGAAAGGATATTGACAAAGAAACACACCTTTGTAGATTTGGGATGTGGAAACGGCTTGTTGGTATACATACTGGCTAAAGAAGGGTATTCTGGAGTGGGGATTGATGTCAGGAAAAGAAATATCTGGGATATGTATACCAGTGACGTTAAACTTGAAGTAAGTAAATTTAAGCTAACATTGTTTTAAAAAAGTCAAGTAAAAAATCAATCTATGTTTTTTTGTTGTGTACATTACTTTGTGTGCAAGAAAATCAAATTAATTAAAATTATTTTAACCATCCATGCAAAGCCAGTATGGGCAGCTAGTACAAGATCCCTTCTTGCATAATAAGTATTTTCTTACTTATCACACCATACTTCAAACATAGTTTGTTTTTTTTATTACTGTAGTTTGAATAAAGATAATAACATCACAATAATAATTTAAATCTGAAAGTACCTATGTTTATTTTTTTTTCTGTTCGAGGCTTAACTGCTGGTCTGATCTTGATAAGACAGAGTTTGTCTTTTCAATGAACATAGGCTTACTTATTATCATAATTCATCATTAGATAATGAAGCTGACTAGGGACATGGCCAGTTACTAATAAATCACCACCATTAACACCAACTTACATAATTAGACTACATGTATGTACTTACATATTTCAGGAGAAAACAATAGTTCCATCAGACTCATCTCTATTTCCCGACACAGATTGGATTATAGGTAACCATTCTGATGAACTAACTCCATGGATTCCAGTCATCGCAGCCAAAAGTTCCTATGAATGTAACTTCTTCCTACTGCCATGCTGTTCATACAATTTTGATGGCACTAAATACCAGAGAAAAGACTCCTCAAAAAGCCAGTACCTTGATTACTTATCTTATATTAAAGAGTTGAGTACAGATTGTGGATTTAATGTAGACATAGACAGACTGAAAATACCGAGCACCAAAAGAATATGTCTTGTAAGTAAAGGAAGGACATACTCAAAAGACAACTATGTGGATTACTGCAATAAAATACAAGACATAATTGAAAAAGATTCAATTTCCTCTGAGAATAAGGATAACCCTGCATGGGTAAAAGACTTCAAACCCAGAGAGGCTGTAGAAAGAGTTCGAAATTGTACACAAATAGACAAAAACCTCATCTCTTCTATAGTAAAATCTATTGCCGATTACTTACTAGATGGGTCTAGTGAAGGATCTGTTTGGTGTATAGGTAAAACTGTTGAACTAAGTGAATTAATTCAACTTGTACCTAAGACGCAGTTGAAACAACTAAAATCTGAATGTGGAGGTATACAAACTCTGATCAAAAACAATCACAATATTTTTAAGGTTCAAAGTGGAAGAGTTCAATTGAGATACCCTAAAACTGTAGAAGAAGTGAATAAGAGTAAAGTAGGAAACTTGAGGATTCGCCAGAAACCATGCTGGTTTTACAAAAATCATCCACAAGGCTGTCCTTTGCTAGACTCAAACTGCAGTTTCTTACATGTAAAATGACAGAATTTAAATATATACCTTAAAATATACAAAATATATTTATTTCCATTACAATAGAATATTCACAGATTATATTGGAATACATGCCCTCAATATTAAATACAGAATTGTAATGCTGAATATAATATAAGTTTTCCCAGCCAACATTTTATTTACCCAAGTATTAAAAAAATATACCTATTAACTAACTTATATATTATTTATATTTCAAAGAACTTATTCAACTCAGTCAAATTCCTATCATCAACTAGTTTAGCAACATCATGCTCTCCCATAAATGAGCAAACCATCCTTAAGGTAGTCCAAATAGTTGAAGAGCTGGTGTCAGTTGAAGAAGTTTCAGGAAACATGCCCTTAGCTTTGAACTGCTGATTAAGAGCCACTAAGAAATGTTCCGCAGCCTGCTTATGAGCACCCAAATTCATACAAGTTATGCCAACATTGTATCTCGCTCTTATAAAACCTGGCTCTAAATTCAAGGCTTCATGATAAGCATCAACTGCTTCCTCAGATCTGTCACTATTAGCTAATGTAGCTCCTAGTCTATTCCACAGCTTAGCATTGTCATTAGCAACCATTAGAGCTGTTTTAAAACAATCTACGGCTTTGTCATATTCTTGGCTTATGTTAAAAACCACTCCAAGAGCATTTTGGATGTCCGGATCTATCACTGAAGGGTTAAGCTGTGCTACTTTTAAGTACAGTGATTTTACATGAGCTTCTAACTCCTTCAAATCCAATCTCTTTGTGTTTACATCTTGTGGAAATAGGTCACTGTATTTGGGGCTGGCTTTTAGCCAGTCCAACAAAGAATTGAATGCATATTTAGGCATGTTCTCATTAGTATAAGCAGCTGCTAAAGTAATGTAAGCTTCAAGTTGTCTTGGGTCTATGCTTAGAGACTTCTTGAGAGCAGTTATAGCTAAAGGATCCTGTTCGTTCTCTGCTTGAGATGTTCCCAACAGCAACCATGCCTCAGCTGAATCTGGTTGTTGCTGGGCTGCTGCCTCGAAACACAAAACAGCTCCAGGAATGTCTCCCATTTTTAGTCTCTCCTTGCCTATGTCAAGTGCGCTTTTATTTTCTAACATCATATTGCCCTCTGTGAATGAGTATTCTTCTGCAATTCCATTGGCATTTTCTGAACTCCAGTAATCAGAGACATCACTGAGTTTCTCCCACTCCTCTTTGTATTTTTCTGCCATTTCGTCAATTTGTTCATCTTTAGTCATCTGCTTTTGTGCCCCCTCTGTTGTATCTCCTAAGTTCAATTCTCCTGCGCTTATTTTTTTCATGAATGACATGAATTGATTATAAGCAAGTTCATCATCTGTTACTTTATCAACATATTCTTGGGCTTTTGCTTTAACATCATCATTAGTAGTTTCTAGCTCCGACTCATTTATGTATTGTATTTGAACATTTGAAGAAGGATGTGGCTGAAATAAACGCTGTGGCCTGAACATGTTGTGCATCAACATCTGTGGAGGCCTGAATGACGAGGAAGGCCCGGCCATCCAGGGTTTACTTGCTTGAGGCATGGAATTTTGAACATTTTGTGCCTTTTGCACTGACTCGGCTTCAGGTATGTTTGTAAGCAAGGTGTTCATGTTGAATGTTTGTGGAGTTTGAGATGTCTGAGCCATAAACTCATTGACAAACCTGTCAGATTGTGTGAGAGGCTGTGATATCGAAGCATCGCTCCTCACTATATTGGCTAACTGCACTAGAGAATTGTTTCCACCACAATCACCACCAACCAGTTTATTAAGTGACATCTTGAAATGGGCTACTTGATAGCACTGTGAGAGGTAATTGATAAAACAGACTTTAAGCTATACGATCAAAGGTCGCCGATTATTCGAGTTTGAAGATAACAGATCATGAATGGTACCATTCGTATTTAGCTCACACAACTAGAATCTTGCTATTTTTCAGTTCTACATGGAAATCTTGAATTTATGTTGCAAACAACGAACCTAACGCTAACTATTTACTCCGTCCGACAACAATTAAATAAAATGAGAATTTTAATGAGTTTAGATTACTTTAGATGGTTGTGATGTGAACTGACAATCTATATCTTATTTATCTCTGCTGACAATGACTATATTTTTTGACAGTAAGCAAACAGCTGATCTGACGTTCGATTTTTTTTAACTCTCCTAACTTGCTGATTGGAAGGGGAAGGGATTGAAATGCTTCGAGCTGCTGAAGCTGTAATCTATTCTCTGGCTTTATAATTAACTCACGGTGGCTTTAGTCTGCAGATAATTAGGAAACAGCTGCAGGCGTATATCCAACATTTTACATTATTTCGAACACTGGCTCTGTGATGGTATAATGTTTGATGACAATATTTTCATGTTTATTACGTCACGATTGTCATTGTCAATTTTGTCAAACGTCCGTAGTCCGGCAAGTTTAATATATTTTTGCCGTTTTAAATTATTAATATTACCTATTTTAGATGTTATCGAGCTTTATTTACACTAAACCAATCCATTTAATTCCAGAAAGACGTTTCTAATTCTCTTAACTATATCAGTCAACGCTTTGTGTTACATAATAATGATATATTTAGTGAATAGGTTATATTACGAACAGTAACCTCTAATTTCCATGTTTGAAATCGAATAAGTACCTAAAAATGACCCTAGATAATCTAAAAAATACCGAAAATAACTCTGGGGAAGCCGATGACTCAAAGAAAAAAGAGCTTGTTGTACCAGATGACGAAAAGTGGCTGGTAAGTACTTCTCTGTATACAGGTACAGTTGCATAGAGAAGTGTTATTCGCAAAATTTAAAACAAGCTGCACTCTGTGGAATATAGATGTCGCCATCACGTTGGCAGCGCAACGATCGTCCGGTACACAGACCACAATCAGACTAAACAGTCCTCGCCGGCGAGGACGTAGATTCTCTCGTCATGTCTCTCCAAATTCTAGCCAAAAGCGATCTAATCGAACTTTTCGCATTCATAGGGCCCACTATCAACGGTACTCTCATGTACCGGGGCGTTTCTCTCCCGTTCCCCCTGTCCTGGCAACGGTCCAAGCCGAGGCTCGCACCTCCTAGGTGGCCCTTGCGCTAGTTGCCTACACCCTCTCTTTTGCCTTTCGCGCTCGCCCTCCCGCCCGGTGACGCTGCAGAGGCTACACACAGCCAGCAGCAAGTAGTCCATTCGAAAAAAAAAAATTGTGGAATATAGATATATACATTCTCATAATTAAGTTGAAATACAGTATTTATGGAAGAAAACCCGATGAACTGACAATAAAGATTATTAATAAACAATTTATACACCAATTACATAATTAATTACTGGAATTACGAGATACTGAATAAACATTTTTAAACACTTTGTCATAAGTTTTTGTTTCTAACATTTTAAAATTCTTTTCAAAGGGTAAAAACACACCTGTTGAACAAAACTCGCTAGCTAAAGAAATTTAATTTTTTACCGACTTCCCAAAAAAGGAGGAGGTACTCAAGTCGACTGTATTTTTTTTTTTTATGTGTATTATCTCATAACTTCTCTCCACGTGAGCCGATTTCGAAATTTTTTTTTAGTTTAAAAGATGTTGCTTCCCAATTAGTCCCATTTAAATTTGATCAAGATCTGATCAGTAGTTCTTGAAATATCGTCAATAATGTCTATTTTGTGACGAATAATGTGTATTTTGATGATGTTCTGGTTTACCCGACTTCAAAAGTTACCTCACAACTTCTTTTGTTGTGAGCCGATTTTGATGATTCTTTTTTATTTGAAAGCTGGTGGTTCCAATGATAAAGCGGTGAAGTCGGTTTTTTTAAGCTTTGCTTGCGTTTAATTATAATTTGAAACATCAATGTTCATCAAACAATACCTTATAATATCTGCAATTAACTGGCATTATTTCTTTCTTTTGTTTTAGCCTAAAAGAATCATAAGACTCATTCAAAACCAAACTTCAGGTGTGTTTATTTTTTTTTATGAGAAATGAATATAGGTTTAATAAGTAGTATAATATTATTACAACTCAACTTAAATTGTTATTATTTAAAAAAATATTAATGGTCCAAATGTACCAACTAAACAATTGAAACTTTGTCTTAACTTTTGCTAATACACCATTAACTAGTTTCTATCTCTTTTCATATTACTTTGCGTTACCTTGAAAAATATGCAAGTTATCGATGTACAGAATGGACCAAAGAGAGACTTACAAAAAAAAATATGCCTTACAACTAGAGGTATCTCAAAATAGCCCATGTATGTTTTCTAATTTTTTGAACCTATACAAAAAATAGTTTTTTTTGCCTTTTATATGTTCTAAGCTCAATAGCCTTTTTTCACTGTGTTAGGAATAGGCAATAGTACTAGAGGTAGTTTATTGTTTTACTTTTTACCTCTTCTCCTGACTCTGCTGGTGTGTTGTCTAATAAAGGGAAATTAGCCTTATGCTCAACTTTTAACTCAAGTTTTAGTCTTTGGAGGTAACATACTAAAAAAAGATAAAGCAATATTGAGTCTAGGTGAGAACTTCTTACTTTTTGGAAGTTAGTTATTAAAAGACATTAATGTATCTGCCATGCTTGAAATTTAAACGTAGTATCGTTTTTTTCAGATAAGAGACTGTGACTTGTACTATGAGGAATATAAAGAGTGCACAAGCTTTAAAGGGAGGTTCCATCAGTATTTCATATTTGGAGAATCACTGGACTGCAATCAATGGAATAAGGACTATAACAACTGCACGAAATGGGTTGACGACAAGGATTGCAAAGCTGGGGTAAATTTTTTTAGTTATATTGTTCTAGAGCAAAATTCTCTCTCATTTTTATTCACACATTCCTATCTTATGCCTGTATCATGGTTCCTCAAAGGCAATAGAGCTATGAATACTTAACTCTCATGATTAGTTAATGTAGAAGTTAAGTAAGTTACATTTTATTAGTACTTAACAGCATTATCCTTTAATTGTTCCAGCTGGCAGTAATACAAAGCGAAAAAGAGCGTCGGTTAGCGAGGCTCCGAGCACACTACAGAAACGACACATGGAAGAAGAGAGAATCTCCTCCCGAAGATTGGAACAAACCTCTACCGGAATGGATGACAAAACGGGATGAAAACACATACCTCGCAGAAAAAGCAAAAGAAATGAGAGAGGGGATAGCTAAAGAAGATAAGAGCTCGTGTATTTTAATGTGACAGTAGAAATTGTTTGATGTTATTTATAAGTAGAGAAATTGTAAATACAATATTTATTAGTAAAGTTAGCTGAGTATTTCTGAAACCTAAGAAAATTGACAACCTTCGCTTAAAGAACTTAAAATTCTTACGCTTCCTTCAGAGCTCGTATACCAAATAGCCTTGTTTGTGTATACTCACACTGAAAGCTTCCAGCGTCGAGGTGTGAACCCGTCGAGGGTACTGCGGAGTGACAAATTCAAGGACCGTCTTGTGACTCCAACTCATAAATTGAGTAAATCGGAAAGATGCGTCTATATTATGGGACCGTCGGTATATAATAGGCTACCCGAAACCGTGCGTAATGCACTTACCACCGGCAGCTTTAAAGTAAGAATAAAAAAATGGCTACTAGAACACACTTTCTATAGCATCCAGGAATTTTATAAATTGCCTGAAACATAGGAAAAATTTTTAAACGGAGTTTTACGATTATTCGAATTTTTAACATGTATTTAACATAATATTTTATTTTTATTATATAACTAATAACAGTATATAAACCTAGTTTAAACCTAGTTTAAAACTTGATCAATACGAGTAAGACAAACTGTATTGGAAAAAAATTGACTTGTGACAATGGAGTTATGAATAAATTATTTGTATTTGTATTTAAAATCTATTTGGATAATTTCATAGCCAACTTTTTATTAGAGATGAAACGGATATCCGGTAACTATCCGGTATCCGGCCTATCCGGCCTTGTTTTCACTATCCGGCCGGATACCGGATAGTAATACAGTATCCGGCCGGATACCGGATAGTAAAATTTAAAAAAATCTCATTATTTTACACAAGGCAAATCATACTCCAATAGGTTATGGACACCGTTTATTTTTATAATCGCACGTCAAAAATGTTTGTTTTATTAATTATTAGTTTAATACTCAAAATTAACAAGTGGCAAATTGTGATGAATAAATACCAAATTTTCCGCGTTTGTTGGTAAGAGGCGACTCCGCTTGGCTTCGTATACCAGACCAGCTTCTGAAAATAGCCTTTCGCTGTAAGCGCTACTGCCAGGTGCTGAAAGATAAATTCTAGCAAACCTTGACAACAGCGGGTACTGATTTAGATTAACTGATCACCAAATGTATGGGTCGTAATTGCGATTGATTCGAGATGTCTTTAAAAAAAAGTCAATCTCGTTAGCAATTGGATTTTGTTTTTCTTGATCGCGACAATCACTACTATTATCTTTTGCCACTTCATTGAAACGGTTCCAAAAAGTGTCATGAGCTTCACGTGTGAACATGGATCCAGTTTCATCTTCTTTCATTCGTTTAGCAGATGTTGAAGACGGCGATGATCTTTCACTGTCAGAAGAAGATTCCTCGTAAGAGTTTTTTATATACTCTATCATGATTTTCTGTCGGGCTTTTTCAGTTTCAAGAACCCCTAAATAGTCTGACTTGAACCTTGGGTCTAAAAAGGTAGCAATTAGGTAGTTTGGATTATCTCCTAAGGATTTAAAACGACTTTCCAATTCAGCTTTCAAAGAAGCTCTCATACGAGCTAAGTCTGGTGTTCTTTGTGCAATCTCGTTTTTGTCTTAATACTTTTTTAATGCAGAAATATGCGGAATCGCCTCGGATATACAGGAAAGGCCAGAACTTGTATTTTTGTTATTTCTTCAAATGGTTTTAAAAGAATTCTGCACTGCTCCATTAGGCCCCATTGTTGTATCGTCAAATTAGTCGAGTCGACCCGATCTCCGCTTACGTGCGACCCGAATGCGCCTGAATATTTCCGATCTCGTTCACCGCGCCAATATTAAAATCAAACTGATCGCCTCAACGCAATAAAGGGCCGAATATCCGGCAGCCGGATATCCGGCGCTCCGGCCTAGTAGCTTGCCGAATATCCGGTATCCGGTATCCGGCCAAACTACTATCCGTTTCATCTCTACTTTTTATTTCTGATCGGTAAGATGTGTCTCCTGCAACTCTTTTGCTTGTTTGTCAACTAGTGGGCAGTCCTAGTGTCAGGCTTTAAAATCATTATATAATAACCATTGTTTGTCATGGGATAACCACTGAACGAGATACGACGCGTCGCATAGTGCCCGATTTATGCTTTTTTATCAGTTATACCTAGTCGTAAATAGATGGCTTCGAAAATTTGTCTAAAATTGTATCCTGAGCCTTTATCCTGCATAACCCGACTGCGCGACTCGAAGTACGATAAAATGTGTGTATCAGCCTATGTATGTATGTTTGTTTGTTCCTTTGTGGTGTTCTAGAAACCAAACGCGTGGGCCGATATTAATAGTTCTTACGTCGATCAATTTGTCTTAATCCTGCGAGTGTCACCAAAGACGACAGTAATCAAAATTCAATATGACGACCGCCAGACGCCATATTGTGAAAAATAGGTTTTATTAACTAAAAAGTGTAAAATAAATAAAAACTAGGTTCACTTTTTTCGCAGTTGAGTTTTTTAATCTTTATTATACTTACTTGTTGCATAAGTATTTGATAATCCTCGACGTTATACCCCATACAAATCAACGGGTTAGTACCTATAACACATCATGTTCAGTTGAATGCATTGAAAATTGATAACAAGACGTCCGAACACTTCTGTAACAGTTATAACTTTCTCAAAATAGATATGAGATACTCATCTGGATTGGGATTCGTTTGATAAATAATATTTGCCTTTTTAAACGCTGCAATGGCTTTCTGCGCCACTTCATGATACATTTTGGAAGCTACGTTAGCGTTTTGGGTGAAAGGACTTTGTATAATAATATCGTCACTGAGATTAAGGGCGTGCGTGAGATTTTTTCTAACGTTAAACTTGTACAGTTCGAACTCTCTAGGCAGACTTTCATAATTAGCAAATTTTACTCTTTCTACTGGATATCCAACAAACGCTGATATCACATATTTATCGAATGCGAAATTCGCGTAGTATTCGAAACACCCGACCAGCAGCTCGAAAAGATGGGAGTCATTGTTTGGTCGATAATCCTTGTTCGCAAAGGCATGGTTCCAGTGGTGTCTTATATCAGGCTGCACATTCTTTTGGAGCTCTGCGACGGTAGGTAGTAAGTTCTTCTGTTGGAGATAGAATACTGCTAGTTGAGTTGTGATGTAGGTTGCAAGCAATGTTTCTCCGTTTACCTTCTGAAGCTCCAACCAATATTTGAGTATGACGGCGAGTGCAAAGGCTCTTTCGTCTAAATGTAGGTGGTAGTTGGTTAGGAGCGCATTGCTGAGGCCGCGGAAGTTGAAATTTACATCGAAGTTACGAGATGTTAGCACATGTACAGTCCTTACTATAGACACGATAGCGTTACTCTTTATAATGATGGGTGAGAATAAGTGTGAATACTGTTGTAAAGCTGTAGCGGCCATTTCGACGAGCGAGCTTTCGTTGGTCTTTTGGCTTGCAGAAAGCTTGACGGCGCAGTCGAGATCGCTTGCTACAGTACACAGTCCAGTGACGAATGATCCCATAAGTTCTAATTTGGCACCTGTAACACACAAAATCAGTACATTTTAGTACGTATCCATTGTACCTTTAAATTAATACAATTTATTCTACCAAATTATTCATTTATCTGTCACATTTGTTTGTTTAATTTTCACGCAGTTACGAAGGATTTGCGTAAAATTTGGAACGTACCTCCATATATTTAACACATAATATGTGTGTAGTATATTATACTACTTTTTAAATTAAATAACTAGACCATAGCCTCGTGGCACAGTAAGTAATAATATAATTTCTTAAATAAAAATTAGAAATTAAGTTAGAGACTTAGTATTAAAGCCGTAACTCTAGGTGCAAAGGATCAACTGCCTGTTGGTCTGGTTGGTTGTGCCTCTGCCTTTTAAACAGCGGGTATCGGATTCGATTCCCGGTGGAAACACAAATTTTCTCCACAAGAGTAAGTGGTGTTTCTAATTCTGGGAGTGGTTGTTGTGATTTAGTGACACGAGTAGGTAATAATTTAGAGCTGTGAGATACTTATTGCTGGCTAAGTTACTATAAAAATTTAATTCGAAATAATTTAATATGAAATTTATTAAATAATTAGAAAAAACAGAACCTATTCCGTAAAATTCAGCTAAATTAGCACTGATATATGAATCTATACCTGGCCACAAAGTTCTTAGCACTACGGCCATGTCATCCAGTGCTCGGTAGATCTCTGCAAAGTCTTTCGGGGCGATCTGTCGTCGCTTCAAGATATACGAGACCTGGACCTCGAAGCCTCTCAAATAATTATTTTTTGCGTTTTCCTCATTTATATTCATTGAGTTTCTTCCAAAAAATTTCATTACTCCAGCCAAAAATATGATGCTAAAAATATCTGCGAAAATTAAATTGAGTTATCAATTCCATAAATGTAAAACCTTCTTAGACTAGCACTTAGCCAATATTTTGTTAGTAAATGTGGTCGAGGGTGGTAAAACGCTAGGAATATATTGCTTATATAGTACAGTTTTTTGCTTGGATACAGATTTTTCTACTTGAAACTAAGCTTACGTACAAGGTAGCTAGTCAGGCGAACGTGAGAATGCCCTACTACCATGGACTTCATCACGATGATCTTTATCCCAAAAAGCTGACTTCGCAAGGTCTCGCAGTTCAAGCTCGTCGTAGTATTCCATAGCGCAACCCGCAGTTCCTTAGCGCCTTCACAAGAACAGCAATAACCCGCATCACTGCTTTAAATAAGTGATTTCCCCAATGTATATAAATTAAGCGAAGTAATGATAGGTTTATAAATTATTATGGGCGTTGCTTGTGCTAACTCAAATACTAAGTCATATATTTTTATTAGAATAATATTTTCCCCCACGCTGAAACTTCATACAAAAATATGTAGGTAGTGTAGTGTGCGGCATTTCTAATTTCATCAAATAATTGTTAATATTAATGCATTAACCTAATAACATAAAAAGAAATGGGTACTTACAATTTTGTTGAACCATATTCAGGCGGTGCCACACCTCGTTTAACAAGATCAAAATGATTGTTACAATATCGTCAATTCAATAAGAAACAAGAGTTCTAATTAGAATCTGATAAGCATAAAGATGTGGCAAATCTAATTACGTTTGTATTAGCTCCAGTTTATTAGTTAAGTAAGTAATTAATAATCGGGTAAATAATTGCTGATAGTTACAAGATGAATACGTAACTCGTGCGTTCGTTAGGGTAATTCCCATAATCTCCACCAGGCAAATGGGTGGGGAAAATGATTTTTCTAAAAAAAGTTCTTTAGTTTTTCCACCCAAAATTTTTTATATTGGTAGGTCACTTAAATCACATATTTCCCTCTTCTTTGCTTTGTTTAAATTGAAACAAGTAAATTAAATTGTGTAGGTATAGTTTTAAATATAATTATTTATTTCACTAGAAACGTTTGCAAATTGTACTTAATGATTGTACTCGTACCTGAAAAATATGTCAAAAAAGAGAAGACCAACTGAGTCATCAAGTAAAAGAATACGGAATGCACTAAGGTTAGTATTAAAAAAAGACGAATTAGTATTGAAAGCTCAGAAAGAATTTGAAAATGGAGCTATCGGCGATGAACTTTAATTTAATTATCTATCAGGAATAAAATATACTAAAAAATATATTGTATGACGAATCTAGTCGTTTTTAATTTTATCATCAACATCTCAGCCGCAAGAAGTCCACTGCTGGATATAGGCGATCCCCAAAGATCTTCAAAAATAACGGTTATTAGCGGCCTGCATTCAGCATTTTCCTGCGACCTTCTTTATGTCGTCCGTCCACCTTGTTTTCCGACACTGCGCTTGCCGGTCCGTGGCCTTCATTCCAGAACCTTTCAGCCCTATCGGTCATCAGCTCATTGGTACTTCAACTTGGTAATCTGCCAGGCTATGTCGTATAATTACGTAAAATGTTGTATAATTTAGTCGATTACTGCTTTTATTATATTATTCGGGTATTTTATACTAGAGGAAAAATTTGCTTATTTTCTCGAAAAACAAATCATTATCTTCAATGAAAATTTGATTTATTTTATAGAAAGCAAATACTGAGTAAAATGTAATTGTTTTGTATGCCCGATAGGCCTGTAGGTAATTGACCACAATCTCACCTGATGGATAGTGATGATACGGCCAAAGATGTAAATCACAATATTATTTAGTGTCAAAATCTCCACTAACCGATATTGAAAAGTGATGGCAGCAAGAACGGGAGAACTTCTTATGAAGATATCATTTTCCCCACCAGCGGGGACGGCCTGATGGAGATGATGGGAATGAACCATTCCTTACAATGGTATACTTACGTATTGCGAGCCTTGTCTATTTATTAATTATACCGCATTCAAATATATACCAGATAATAGATATTTAGAGGATTCCCCGCCAAATATATAAACACGCAATTTAAATGCCCGTGAACTTAAAGTAGTGGATGGCAATATATTCAAGAATTGTGTAAAAAAATTTCTTTTTCTTAAAAGCTTTTTGAACTTTCAAGGAATATATACAAAAACTAACATATTTACAGCCCCACACTAAGTTCGATGACTGGTATCGTGGGTGCGGGAAACATTCACATCACACAAAGAAAACGTTGGGAGAACAAAGTTGGGTGAGCGTTCGCCTTCGAAGCAGGGCGCAAGTTTTCTCCCCAAGGAAAATTTGTGTTCCTGGTTCTGGTTGTGATTGTGTGTGTGATGTGAATGTTTCTGGCACCCACGACAGAAGTCACCGAACTTAAATCAAATCAAATCAAAATGTATTTATTTGTCAGAGTATGGTAAATAATTAATAGTAGGATATAATATTTGTTTCACATACTCTACCGTTTCGTGTACAAATATTTAAATGTAGATATCGAATAAGTAACATCACAAATAATAGTATTAATTTTGGTATATTGTATGAAATTAGTATATAAGTCAGAATATCATGTCAATAGAGAATATAATATAAATTATGGTGAGATGTTAAATAAGTAAGTAAAATTAATAATTAAGAATGTCAGTTGAATGTATAAAATTTTAAAAGTATATTACCAATTATTATATCATTCCAATTTGTCATCCATAAATTCTTTCACTGTATAATAGCATTTGTTTATTAGTAATTTAAATAACATACATTTTAACTTAGTTAAGCATAATTCTTTGAATTGGTCAGGCAGTTTATTATAGATATGAATCGCTTTACAATATACGTTTTCACTATATAATTTTATTCTTTGCACAGGGACGTACAATTTGTACTTCTTTCGACTTTTCCTACTGAAAATTTCGTTGTGAAGCTTAAATAAACTGTGATTTTGGTGGACAAACAATATTTTTTCGAAAAGGTATAGGTAGGGTAAAGGTAGTATATTGTGTTTTTTGAATAAAGGCTTGCAAGAATTTATACAATCAGCACCGCATAGAGACCTGACACATTTTTTCTGTGCTATAAATGCTCTCTCAATTGCTACGGAGTTACCCCATATCATCAAACCATAACGTAATACTGAGGATATATATCCGTGGTAGGCGCACAATGCAGCTTGTAATGTCGCTACTCGCCGCAGAGGGTCTAGACCATACGCATATCTGTCCAACTTGGAACATAGATTTGCAATATGCTTTTCCAGTTACAGTGCTTGTCTATAATAAGTTCCAAAAATGTAGCAGATTCGACGCTTTCCACGACGTTGTTGTCATAGGTTATATGTATTTATATTGGGTGGCTGTTGTATGATTGGAATTGTATTAATTTTGTCTTATTTATGTTAACATGTAGGTCATTGTGTTTAATCCAAGTAATAACAGAATTTAAAGCATTATTAATGTCAGATTCAAATTATTTTTTATCATTTCCTTCTATTAACCAAATTGTGTCGTCAGCATATAATACACATTTGTGTTTAGTCATATTAGGGAGGTCATTGATGTATAGGAGAAATAATAATGGGCCTAAGATACTACCTTGCGGAACTCCACATGAGTTAGTTCTATATGAAGATCTGCAGGCAGTTTTAGTATGTCCTTAAAAGTTTGTATTTCTACATATTGCTTACGTCCGGTCAAATAACTTTGCAACCATTCTAATGCCTTGCCTCGAATGCCATATTTCTCAATTTTGTATAGCAGCAATTTGTGGTTAACGAAGTCAAATGCCTTTGACATATCAATAAAAATTTACACGATGGGTATCTTTTTATTTAAACTATCGGCTATATCTATTAGTGTGGGGCTGTGAGTGTAAAAGCGTTTGTGTTTTTATTTTTTATATATTCCATACAACTCCGTTCAGCCGTTACAGCGTGAAGAGAAAACAAATACACACAAACAAACCAATTTTCGGAATTATAATATTAGTGTGATAAGAACCAGGGACATACGCCTCGCTCTACGCTACAAGAACAAATAAGACTGTTTTTGAAGCTGTGAAGTGATGCCAAGCTACGTACTGATAACCGATTTTTGAAGAAATCCTAGCTCAGGATCAGGCTAATTCCTTGTCGAAACTTACCTATACACTATCTTTATAGACTTAGGGATGTTCAGCAGCGAGGTTGGGTTCAGCAGCGAGGCAGGACTCATACAATAAATCATACAAGCTATTACTCATTTTACTATGATACATCATCCTACAAATAGCATTTCAAAGGCTGCATAGTCTGCAAAGAACTTTTTCGGTAAGAAATATCCCACACTGAGGAATCCACGTGAAGTGTTTTGCCTCTACGCTTATCATCCGTACATCAAAGGAGTGGATTTTTTTGCCTGCTTCATTGTTCCCCGAGGGGTATAATCTGGGAGTCCTAAAGTCAAGAGTGAATAGGTAACTTCTAGGCAAGCATGTCAAATCTTTGGCCGCATCAACACTTTCCGTCAGGTGAGTTAGTGGGCAAATGTTTGACTATTTAGCATAAAAAAAATTGTCTTCAAGTCAAGAGTGAATAGGTATTTTCTGGGTAAGCATCATCAACCGCATCGTCGTTTACCAGCTGGTAAGATTGCTGTAATCCAATAAAAATTTTGCTACAAACACTTACCATTAGGCGGATTAACTCGTTTACCATTACCATTAATTAAAAAAATATTATTTCGTATTATTTTTAGGATTAACTAATGAACCCAGTGTTTCTGTCAGGGGAATCCCCTGATAAATAAAAAATAAGTCGCATTTAACCATTCCACTAAAAAATCTCCTAAAGATAAAGTTTTTTATCTGTGTTTAGTCAAAATAGATGCATTCGTTTTCAAGAGATTACATCAGGGATATTTAAAAATGTTTATACTTAGGTACTTATTGTCATCTCTGCATGTTATATAACTGCATGGACTAACATAAGTTACAGTAACCGTATGTCTAAAAAAGATAATATATGTTTATGAGTTTAATAATTATAATTAAACGCAAGTAAAGCTTAAAAAAACCAACTTACCGATTTATCTTCGGCACCTTGATCAAATTCAAAGTATTAAACACGCATCATTGACGATAACTCAAAAACTACTGAACAGATGCTGATCGGTACACATGGGAAGAAGATATGAGGTTCCTCCTCCTTTTTTGTAAAGTAGGTAGAAAAACTAATAACCGACTATAGTCGCAAATATGCCCGAAACTCTTCATCAGATCTAATTTAATTACATTATTATGGGACCAACTGGGAAGTATCAAAACCCTTTTAAACAAATAATTAAACGCAAGCAAAGCTTAAATAATTAAACGCAAGCAAAGCTTAAATAATTAAACGCAAGCAAAGCTTAAAAAACCGACTTCAACGCTTTATCTTCGGAACCTAGATCAGATTTAATGTATTAAACACGCATTATTGACTATAACTCAAAAACTAGATATCAGACATTGATCAAATTTCAATGAGACCACATTAAAAGCACCAGCTGTCAAATAAAAAAAAAGAATCATCATAACCGGCTCACGACGAAAGAAGTTATGAGGTAACTTTTGAAGTCGGGTAAACGAGAACATCGTCAAAGTAGTCCACAAAATAGGCATTATTGTATCTCCTTACCAATTAGAAAGCAACATCTTTCAAACTAAAAAAAAATAATTTGAAATCGGCTTCCGTGGAGAGAAGTTATGAGATAAAACATTTAAAAAAATACAGTCGACGTGAGTACCTCTTCCTTTTTTGAGAAGTCGGTAAAAAAGAACATCTCAATTCGGTCCAGATAGATGTCTTCGAGTAATCGGTACATACATACATATAAAACAAGCTTCTGAAGAACTGAGAACTTCCTCCTTTTTTATAGTCGGTTAAAATACATTCGAAAACGATTACCTTGTTTAAAACAGAGCATCTAACTTCTACTCTCAATTTAAATCTTAAGGGATCAAACTTTTCTACTATCTCATACAAGGAATCGTCGAAATTCTTTAGGATATATATAGAATGTCGTGTATAATAATAATAATAATATATGCATTTGAATATCATACAAAAACTGGCCAAGTACGACTCCGCAAGTCAAGAGTACTTTCAGGTACTTTCAGTACTTTCTTTTGTCAGGTGTAGTTATTTATTTATTTATTGATCACCAACACAATGAACACCGTTACAAGTATAAAGTTTTCATGTTACTGTAGAAAAGGTTAGTGACATTACAATTACAAGTGAAGACTGCATGCACATTAATTTAGAGCAAGTAACAATTGACTTTCTTATAAATTTAATTGCTAATAAAATAATAGTTAATAGTAGTGATTTGATTCTACATATTAGACCGGAAAAATTAAAAATGTTCGTAAGTAACTTCGTACAAATTTGTATGTAGATAGCGATTTTGCGATAGATATGTGTCCATTTTATTTCTCACTTTCTATATACAAATTAAGGGGGCCTGCGGAAGGGTTGATTTGCCCATTCAATCGTATCAATAACAATAGTAATCAAATTATAAATAATTTCGGTATTACCGAAATTATTTATAATTCAAGCAGATTACCACCATACTGTGCTGTTATTCAGATTAAAAACATATTAATCTAAGTTCCTGGATAGTTTTTATTCGAAAATAATTACCTAAAACGAAATATAAACCAATTTATTTTCACACATTATTACGACGTAAATGTCGCATCTTTAACTTATTCGCTTTGTTTTGAAAACTAACACATTTCTTTTGTCATTACAACAGGAACATAGATTATCATTTCAAGGTACTATTAATGCAAAAAACATAGCTAAACATTACATTTTCATTCATAATTTTTGGTATTACAGCATCTATCATTATTTGTTCGGTCGGTAGTGCTATCGCATCAAGCATGGGCACAGTTTGCCAGTTAAACAGGAACAGCCTGTAGATCGTTTCACAGACTCCCCGGCCTCTTAACGAATTTTGTTAAATGCGCTGTGAGAATTTGCTTATTGCCAATTTTCATGAATGTAGGTCAACCTATAGGTATTGATATATTAGCAAATATCATAATACATTAAACATGCGGCATAAATAAAACAAATAAAAAACAAACGCATTGACACTCACAGCCCCACTCTAAGTTCAAAGACTTGTATCGTGGGTGCCGGAAACATTCACATCACAACCAGAACCAGAAGCACAAATATCCCTTGGGAAGGAATTTGTGCTCCTGCCAGGAATCGAACCCAGGACCCACGGTACAGAGGGCGGAGACCTGTCTACTGCGCTAACTGGGTCGTCAATAAATGGTCGTAAATTTTATCGCTTTCACTGAGAGGTTTGATATTTTATAGAAAGTTTGCAAGTTTGTATGTATGTTTGCTGCTCCTTTATGCTGAACAGATTTGGATGTAATTTGCATTAGACATAGCTTATTTCCCGGATTAAAACAGGTTTAGTTTTTTCCCGACTGCGCTACGCAAAGTAGGGTGATGTGTTTATTAGCTATGTTTCTTTGTGCCATTATAGCGTACTAGATACCACACGCGTGGGCCGGTTTTGATGACACACAATCACACCCAAAACTTAAAACACAATTTTGCCTTGGGGAAGAATGCTCTAATTATATTAACAACTATATATTTCAATAAGTTGTATTTTAAAATTGAAAAGCGCGTCTGACTCATCCTGATGAAGGTAACAACAAATTTGTCCGAAACTAGTCGACTACAAAGTACTTTTACATGTTTTAAGCTGGATATAACATTGAAACATAATAAGTTGTATTTGTTTGGATTGACACTTGACATTCAGATGTTAAAATTACAGTACTTATTTATAAAATTAAACTACACATGATTGCACATTGATTTACTGACATAATACATAGGCACTTGCTAAACTAAGACTAGAAGTAAGACATGAAATATGTTTAAATATAAAAAAAAGATCTTTGAGTTCTGGGGAATAATGGCACCTATATTGTGAATTCACGAACAATAATTAATTTAATTCAAGGGTATTTTATTTATTTATTTATTTATAGACGAGCAGCAGAATGCTGATATGTCTATATCACACAGTGTTATAAGTAATATATTTTATCATATTAAGAGAGGAGACAACCAAGTTTTTTGCCTAATGGTAAGCGTCACGCCTGCATTCATCATTAGCATTAACATCTGCAGTGCCACACTAAACTTTTAATACAAAAATTCCGCGGATGCGACGTAAAGTACCTTTCATATTAATTACGTAGGTATTTATTCGTAAATCGTTGGCTTCAAAAATATGTCTAACATTGTATCTAGAGCCTTTTTTACCGACTTCACAAAAAAGGAGAAAGTACTCAATTCGACTGTATTCTTTTCCATGTGTGTTGCCTTATAACTTCTTTCCACGTGAACTGATTTTTTTTGTTTGAAAGCTGATGCTTTCCCAATGCTTCCATTTAAATTTGATTATGATCTGATCAGCCCCCTTAGCCATAAACCACACGTACAATTCTATTCGAAAATTCGAATAGAGAAATTGCTCTATTCTCTCGGTAGAATAGAGAAAAAAGATCGGTAGCCATAAGCCACATTTACGCTAACGCCTATTCTACTTTCTAAGATGTAAAAAGTTGGAACTTTGTCTGTGGTAGCGCATGGAAACGTCAAATTCATCAAATGAGTAGGAATGCCTAGGCTAAATAAATATACACTCGATTTGACTCGATTAATTTCATGGCCATGGAAACAGAGCCCTTCTACGAATCATTAACAAATGGAAATAGTGTTGAAAACAAGTCAATGAACAACAGAAAATTCAAATAATCCGACTGCGAATTTTTTACCTGTTTTTTATGTGTTATGTAATTTTATGGAATCCCGTTTTAATATCCCTCATTTTGGTATCCAACTTGATTGGTTTGGTTATTTTTTTTATTAAAGTATTACTATTTTGTATCAATAATCCATTTGTGGACACATGGGTTTTAGGACGAATATATATGGGTATTTCTCATGAAATTGCGAAATTTGAGAAATCATTGAAAATTTTTTTTTTTTTGATAAACTTAGATTTTTTTGCAGATATAAAAAAAATTTTTAGGAGATCTATGAAGAAGTATTGGTCTTCCATATTTTAATATTTTATCTATAAAAAATAAGGTATTAAACAATAAATAAATGAGTAAATGTTTAATAGAGTGAGAGAATGATTTATTATTATATTATAATAAAAACATGAATAAAATATAGGAAATTATGTTATTTTAATTGTATTAAACTATGAAATATCATATTATAAAGAAAAATCTCAACTTTTGTACTTAGTCAATACAAATATATTATATAAACACGGAAAATAAAAATAAACACTATTATAGAGGTAACAAATGTAATTTTTTTTTTCTGCATCACTCAAATTCTTTGGTCGTGCCATTTTACCTGTTTTAAATTAAATACCATGTTGCAAACAATCAATAAAAATCTAAAATAACTGTAGAATACTGTATAAATCATTCTCTCACTCCTAAATGCTGTGAGGGAATGACGAATTTTAACTTAAGCTACATAAACACCGGCACATAATCTCAAATTGCTTGCTACATTTGGAATATAGATTTTACTCCCAAAAACGCATAAAATGAACAAATAATATACATATATACTAAAATGCTTAATGCATATATGTAACGTGAGGATGATAATGATCGCAATAAATGTCACTCCTAAATTTTTTTTACCTATCATGTTTTTGCACAAACTCACCTACGGTTGAGAAGAAATCGCCGGTTTGAATCATTTGAGAGTGTTGCAAGGTACTAAAAATTTTAGGTTGTGTTCCTAAATATCGTTCGATACGTTTAGAAATCGAAAATTCGTGAATGTTTTTTTTTTTCGGGACATTTAAAATCGAGTTATCGTTTTTATAAATTCGTCGTTGTGAGATAGAAGCTTTTATAGACAATAACAAACATCTTTCTAATATATTAGCATTTTTTTTACTAAAAATATTGATATATTTGAGATGATTTCTAACAATAGTGGTGTAGACAGCGAACATTGAAATCAAAAAAGACTTACCTATTTAGTTAATGCATATGACTCGGCACTAATGACTCGGGAATCAAATTTCGAAATTTGATAAGAAATACCCATGTAACGATATCTTAATTGTCGAAATCCATCCAAAGATATGAGGGGTTAAAAAGTTGCTAAAAACATCACGTGATTTAAGGACGACCCCAAAGCCGTTATTGTTATAGTTAGTCCCCTGAATAAAAGATATACAAATTTATTGCCATTTTTGTCGCTTATTTTAGTTGCCTTATTTTAATTGCCATTTTTGGCTTAGGGCAACCGTTTCATGTTATTTAAGAATTCAAGTGATATTAATGGATTAGAAGCTAAATGCCTTTAACAGACGGATGGACGGGCAATGTACTGAATCACCAAATTAACTTTATAGACCTCGCTTCGCTCGATGAACAAGTGTAAATTGAAGTCATTGGCTTGTTTGATTTAGATGCTAAATGCCAATGGACAGATGGACAAAACGCCGAGTACCTGAATAAACTTAAACACTTTTCTGTGCCCGGTAAATTACCTATAGTAATGTAATAACATAACATAATAATGAAAAATGAAAAACAGATATTTTTGTATAATCGATATGACGTATAGTGAAAAAAAAAATCGATTGAGAACTCGATGATTGAAATTGACATTAGTAAACAAAAAATACGGCGGAATTATTGTACTGTCTGTGGTCTGCGATTGTTTTCTAAAAATCTATTAATTTGTTTCCTTTATTTCAAGATGTAGGCAAACTTATTAGAATCATCATGAATCATGTTAGACAGAAGACGCAAGCAGGGAACCTGTGATTCCATCCCTAGGGCAGATAATTAAAGATCTATTCGAAAAACTATCGTCGACTGTGCATGTACAAATCTATGGATTGTCTTGTTCAAGTGAAGGATAAAAAAGCCCATGCATCGAACACAAATGTAACTAATCAAGCGTTCCAAACAAAAATATAAGGAAAACAATCGCGAAGTCAGAAGTGCTCATTTCTACCAAGAGGATAACATAGAAGTTACCATATGCCGTACTGTCAATTAATGTATTAATAATAACTGCGGCTTTGTATCACCTTTCATCAGGAAATGTGCTGTCACAAAATACGCTACAGGAAAACTTATTAGAATCTGGAGCATAAATAAATAGCCATATGTATAAGACTGGTGCCTGCCTGCAGGAGAATGAAACTGGAAAACGTGATGTTGCACTGTGAGGCCACAAAAAAATATGATCCAAAATTGGGATAAGTACATGAACATTCCAACGCAACAGAGTCGACATCATGCAGACTTACGTTACCACTGGAACAATTGAGCCAGCACTCCGATATATAAAGGAGTTGGGGTGGCTGGCAGGGGGAAATGCACATTACACCCACCAGCGAGACATCAGTGCAGGCCTTATCACCACCAGTTAGAATTTGAATTACATGGAAAATCATTGGAATATAACCAATCTATTAAGTGTTTATTTCAACTGAGAAACTACAAACTGTCAATTAATAATAAGGGCCTACATGTGCTGCAATGGCTTGTCTCTCTTGATGTCCTACTTTAAATGTAATTAATTATATAATCATAACATTACTTATTATTAGTGTTAAATTGTATTAAGTAAATATAATTTTAAAAAGGTTTGATTAAATATAATAAAACTACTACTACTTATTTTATCTTTAGGGCATAAAGCTGTCACAAGTTAGAGTGGTTACACACTTAAATAAGTATTAATCTCCGGTACCCAAATTCTACTTGTAGGAAACTTAATTATGCACGAGTGTTTAGGTTATTTTTATTGAGTACTATATATTTAATTGATTCCATAAACTCATTTACACTCAGCCCGACACTAAGATAAGTGAAGTAAAATGTGAAAAAGTTATTGTATTATTAACAAACATGCGGTACGTTTTAATAAATATAGGTGTTATGTGATCTGCCTTTGTGATTCTCTGTGACCAGCGCTAGGTCTGCTAAGTGCCTGTATAGCTGGATTATAGAGACACTCGCCAGTAACAATTTGTGTAATTTATAGTATTGAATAAAACCACAAGAATTTTATTTTATTTTTATTAAATTACATACTGGAAAATAACATAAGTAAGTCTTAGATTGTAAGGTGAAATTTCATTTGTGAAACCTGAAACAGAAGACATATTATTGTGAAACATTATAAATGATTGACATGATATTCTATCATTAAGATGGTTTATAGAACACTTAATGGTGTATTATAGAAGGATGTTCAGAACACACATACACACACCTGTCTCTTAGTAAAAGGTAACTCTGAATCTACTGGTCTTGTTGAGAATCGAGCCCTGGGATCCGACTTGCCAAGAGGGTTATCACCATACTTTTTAGAATCATATCTCCACATCATCAAAATTTAAGGTGATCATTATAGGAGTTAATGGTAAGAAATGAAATAGAAATCAACGAATTAGTCAACCGGACTAATAGCCCAATTATTACAAAAAGGATTTTGAGTCTGAACTTATTAGATACTGTTGTATATATATATAAGTTCATTTATTACATACATACATACTACTTGATTTAATTATGAACTAGCTATTTTACAAGCTATTATTTAGTTTCACCTGTCCCGATGTTTGTCAGCAAATCTTGCAAATTAAATTTGATCCACTTCCTGGTTACTGATTGACCTGAAATTTTGCATACATGTGTAAATCGCGTGACAATGCAATATAATGATGACATGGTGCTGATTTAATGATGGAGCTAGGAGGTGGCCAAAGGAACTTCACAATGAAACAACACAACCTTATCGAGTTTGGGCTTACTTGAATCGTCTTGACGAGTAGTTTGTCTTTCAGTGGTAACCAAGGTCTGATGATGGAGCTGGAAGATGGCCATAGGAACTTCTGAACTAAACAAGATAAACCTATCGAGTATGGGCTTGTTGGATTCATCTTGACAAAATCTCTGATTATATACCGTTTTAATATTTTTTTATTTTAAGGTAAAAGCTTGATATTAAAAAAACTTTCATAAGTATTACTTGTTTTTAATATATTGATAACCCATTGTTTCAATATAGTATACACTAAACTACTTAAATTGAACAAATATGTTTTATGCAATTTGTATTTCTTTAATGACATTTAATTGCTTGTTATAAATAAAAACTCCTCTATGGATAGTCATATTGAAATATTTTAACAAATTAACTTAGTACTCACCTTGTACTCTATCTGTTTTATTTAATGTGTACCTATATAACTTGTTTGATGTCTGGACGAGCATATTATTTCTTGAAATGATAGGCTTCTAGAAATCTTGCACAGCATCTGGGTACAAAGATACAAACATCAATTTATAGGTAAGAAGTATGTTAATTCATTTTCTTACTTGGGTAGTCAATAAGGGTGGGTGTTACTTATACTAAATGTAAAGAGTTTGTACTCTTACCTTTGATTTTATAAAATCCATTTTATGGGTTCTACACTGCGTTTTCACATCATTAAAAACCTTTGAAAGAAAGGTTTATAGCCGTTTACCGTCATTAATATTGTATCTTCGCCTATGTACACATTTAATATTATAATTGTATGACACTTCCCGTACGTTCGAAAACAGCTGACCAAAACAGACGCCATTTTTATTGTCGTCTTTCGTGAACGCCTGTCAAATAGTGGTTTATGGCTACCGTTTTTAGATATTTGTATGGGAATTTTTCGTATTCGTTAAACTTTTACGAAAAGTTTCGTTTTTTCGACACGCTATCTTGGTTTATGGCTAGCACTTAGCTATTCTATCAAACTTTACGCTTGAAATGTCATTTTCATACATTTCTAGCGTTTCTCCGAGCGTTGTCGAAAGTAGAATTGGTTTATGGCTAAGGCCCCAGTCGTTTTTGAGTTATCGTCAATAACGCCTATTTAATATATTTAATCTGGTCAAGGGTTCCGAAGATATAGCGTTGAAGTCGGTTTTTTTAAGCTTTACTTGCGATTAAATTATTTCTTTATATAGTTGGTCAACGTAGTATGGTATGGTATATCATTTTAGTCAAACGTTTGCCTATACTGAATAAAAAAAACAAGTTGGAGGACAATGACGAGGTAGACCCCATTTAATTAAACTTATGTTCAGTTGAAAACATTCAAAATTTATAACAAGACGTTCGAAAACTGCTATAAAAACAGTTATAGCCTTCTCAAAATAGAATGAAGATACTCATCTGGATTGGGATTCGATTGATAGTAGTTGATTGGTAGTAGTTGGATATGGGTGTATTGCTGAGGCCGTTGAAGTTTATATCGACGTAACGAGATGTGGGCACATGCACAGTCTTAACTATAGGCACGACAGCGTGACTCCTTGCAACAATGGGTGAGAATAAGTGTGGATACTGTTCTAAAACTGTGGCGGCCATTTCAACGAGCTCGCTTTCATTGGGCTTTTGGCTTGCAGAAAGTTTGATGAAGCAGTCGAGGTCGCTTGCTACGGTGCCCAGTCCGGTAAAGAGCGATCCGAAAGGTTCTAATTTGGCACCTGTAACGTAAACGTAATCAAAACATATATACATTTCTAACTGCAAATTGATAGACAAATATATAATACTTTATTGAGCCACTTCGTAAGATGGGAAGAAAAGGTAACAAACAATCTTATACGTAAAATGTCAGCCTTATCACACAATTTGCTGTACTTAATTATTTATATAATTGTCTTACTTGCCGACAATTATATACGAGTAATTTTGATAATCATTTTTATGGAATCGAATCGAATATATGGAATCGCTGGCATTCCATTTAAAACCTGCGATTGTTTTATGAGTGCCTGCTTCTATATATCTTTTATTACGAAAGCGACTCTATAAGATACATTATATCAAGTGTAAAAATGTTTAACGTATAATATTAAATTAAATCAATGTTAATAAAGGTGTCAATGGATGAATCCTCAATCAGACAAGCAAAAAAAACACACCACGCCCTGCTGCCGTATTCAGCTGCCGTATTCTGTATCATGGATGGGCGTCATTAAATGTCAAAAAACTGTCAAAAGTGACATACCACCTGTCAAAAATGACATAAAACCTGTCAACAATGACACAATAGCGTCAAAAACCAAGCCGATTCAACGACCGAAACGAAAGAATGAAACAAAGAGAATACAATACATAAACCACAGAGCATGAAATTTGCTCAGGCTGTTACTTGTGGCGAAATTGTCTATGAATTACGTTTCATGTATATTTATCGATATTTTCGTGGTAGTGCTCGCGAATTGGGAAATTTAACAGTTGATTTGGTGAACAATAGTTATAACATATTTACAGCTAAGGCACTAGGTCTAGAAGAAACGCGAGCGAGTTCCCAATCCCATGCTCTGTGACAACAGAAATACAGAGCATATATTCAGTACTACGTGAACAGTTTAAGATATCAGACAATTCGCTGATGTCAAATAAATGCAGGCCTTACATTCAGTTTATAATAATTTAATCATTACTTTTTTTTAATTTATGCTTTTTCAAAGATAATGTAATCACTCTTTTCTCTTGAGCGTTTAATTTTTGAAAACAATAGATATTCGTCATAATGACAAATTAAAGTTGAAACATTTAATGTTTTTTCAATGACTGGTTATTTTTAATAAATTCAGTCGGTTCTTATTTATTTAAAGCTTTTTATTTCCAAAGAGTTCAAAAATTACTTTTAGGAACTCGATTCCACAAATGAAACGTAATTCTTTGGTGGTTTTTATTGCTATTTTGTCTGTGGACTAAAACAGCTGCCACCCTACTATTTTTAGGTTTCTATTTAAATTAAGCAAAAATGAACCTTATTTCTTAGAAGTTTTGTCTTGAAATCGTTTCAACAAATTCGTATTGAAACCGTTTGCAACAGAGATAGGTAACAGGGGGTCTGGCCTTTCTTCGGTGGTTTTATTGCTATTTAGTCTGTGGGCTAAAACAGCTGAGATTTGTCTATGGGCGTGACGCCCATCCATGACGCTGACTTACAGAATTAGGCTGCTGTATCATGGATGGGCGTCATTAAATGTCAAAAAACGGTCAAAAGTGACATACCACCTGTCAAAAGTGACATACAATCTGTCAACAATGACATAATAGCGTCAAAAACCAAGCCGATTAAACGACCGAAACGAAAGAATGAAACAAAGAGAATACAATACATAAACCACAGAGCATGAAATTTGCTCACGCTGTTACTTGTGGCGAAATTGTCTATAAATTACGTTTCATGTATATTTATCGATATTTTCGTGGTAGTGCTCGCGAATTGGGAAATTTACCAGTTGATTTGGTGAACATTAGTTATAACATATTTACAGCTAAGGCGCTAGGTCTATAAGGAACGCGAGCGAGTTCCCAATCCCATGCTCTGTGACAACAGAAATACAGAGCATATATTCAGTACTACGTGGACAGTTTAAGAAATTAGACAATCTTGAGCGTTTAATTTGCGAAAACAATAAAACAATAGATATTCGTCATGATGACAAATTAAAGTTGAAAAATTTAATGTTTTTTCAATGATTGGTTATTTTTAGTAAATTCAGTCGGTTTTTTTTTTATTTGTGACAGGCTAGTATTTGACCACTATCTCACCTGATGGTAAGTGACGATGTGATCGAAGCTGGTAAACACACTAGACCTGGAATACGCAGGCTCTCAAGGATAACTGCAGGAACACCGTATTTCGGTTCTTATTTATTTGAAGCTATTTATTTCCAAAGAGTTCAACAATTACTTTTAGGAACTCGATTCCACAAATAGGGTGAAATGAAACGTAACTCTTTGGTGGTTTTTATTGCTATTTTGTCTGTGGACTAAAACAGCTTCTACGTATTTTTGTTGCACGTGGTTTCTATTTAAATTAAGCAAAAATGAACCTTATTTCTTAGAAGTTTTGTCTTGAAACCGTTTCAACAATTTCGTATTGAAACCGTTTGCAACAGAGATAGGTAACACGGGGTCTGGCCTTTCTTCGGTGGTTTTATTGCTATTTAGTCTGTGAGCTAAAACAGCTGAGATTTGTCTATGGGCGTGACGCCCATCCATGACGCTGACTTACAGAATTAGGCTGCTGCTGCCGTATTCTGTATCATGGATGGGCGTCATTAAATGTCAAAAAACTGTCAAAAGTGACATTCCACCTGTCAACAATGACATAATAGCGTCAAAAACCAAGCCGATTCAACGACCGAAACGAAAGACTGAAACAAAGAGAATACAATATATAAACCACAGAGCATGAAATTTGCTCACGCTGTTACTTAATATGGCGAAATTGTCTATCAATTACGTTTATCATGTATATTTATTTTCGTGGTAGTGCTCGCGACTTGGGAAATTTACCAGTTGATTCGATTTTTAGAGATTGTAGGTGAACAATATTTATAACATATTTACAGCTAAGGCGCTAGGTCTAGTAGAAACGTGAGCGAGTTCACAATCCCATGCCCTGTGACAACAGAAATACAGAGCATATATTATTATTCAGTAATACGTGGAGCGTTTAAGATTACAGACAACAATTAATTCATTCGTTTTTTTTTATTTATGCTTTTTCAAAGATAATGTAATCGCTATTTCTCTTGGGCGTTTAATTTTTGAAAACAATAAAACAATAGATATTCGTCATAATGACAAATTAAAGTTGTTTTAAGTTTATTATTTTCGTATCGCTGAAGAGAGGTAAGCTAAAATTTAATATTTTTATAATGATTGGTTATTTTAAATAAATTCAGTCGATTCATATTTATTTAAAGCTATTTATTTCCAAGGAGTTCAACAATTACTTTTGGGAACTCGACTCCATAAATAGGGTGAAATGAAACGTAATTCTTTGGTGATTTTTATTGCTATTTTGTCTGTGTACTAAAACAGCTGCCCCCCTACAACGTATATTTGTTTCACGCGGTTTCTATTTAAATAAAGCAAAAATTAACCTTATTTCTTAGAAATTTTGTCTTTGAAACCGTTTCAACAATTTTGTATTGAAACCGTTTGCAACAGAGATTGGTCTGGCCTTTCTTTGGTGGTTTTATTGCTATTTAGTCTGTGGGCTAAAACAGCTGAGATGTGTCTATGGGCGTGACGCCCATCCATGACGCTGATTTACAGAATTAGGCTGCTGCTGCCGTATTCTGTATCATGGATGGGCGTCATTAAATGTCAAAAAACTGTCAAAAGTGACATACCACCTGTCAAAAATGACATAAAACCTGTCAACAATGACACAATAGCGTCAAAAACCAAGCCGATTCAACGACCGAAACGAAAGAATGAAACAATGAGAATACAATACATAAATCACAGTGCATGAAATTTGCTCACGCTGTTACTTGTGGCGAAATTGTCTATGAATTACGTTTTTCATGTATATTTATTTTCGTGGTAGTGCTCGCGAATTGGGAAATTTACCAGTTGATTTGGTGAACAATAGTTATAACATATTTACAGCTAAGGCGCTACGTCTAGTAGAAACGCAAGCGAGTTCACAATTCCATGCTCTGTGACAACAGAAATACAGAGCATATATTCAGTACTACGTGGACAGTTTGAGATATCAGACAATTCGCTGATGTCAAATAAATGCAGGCCTTACATTCAGTTTATAATAATTTAATCATAATTTTTTATGCTTTCAAAGATAATGTAATCACTATTTTCTCTTGAACGTTTAATTTTTGAAAACGATAAAACAATAGATATTCGTCATGATGACAAATTAAAGTCGTTTTAAGTTTATTATTTTCGTATCGCTGAAGAGAGGTAAGCTAAAATTTAATGTTTTTTTAATGATTGATTATTTTTAATAAATCCAGTCGGTTCTTATTTATTTAAAGCTATTAATTTCCAAGGAAACAATTACTTTTAGGAACTCGATTCCACAAATAGGGTGAAATGAAACGTAATTCTTTGGTGGTTTTTATTGCTATTTTGTCTGTGTACTAAAACAGCAGCCCCCCTACAACGTATCTTTGTTGCACGCGGTTTCTATTTAAATTAAGCAAAAATGAACCCTAATTTCTTAGAAGTTATGTCTTGAAACCTTTTCAACAATTTCGTATTGAAACCGTTTGCAACAGAGATAGGTCTGGCCTTTCTTTGATGGTTTTATTGCTATTTAGTCTGTGGGCTAAAACAGCTGAGATTTGTCTATGGGCGTGACGCCCATCCATGACGCTAACTTACAGAATTAGGCTGCTGATCTGCCTTGTGGCATGAAGACAAGGCAGATCAGCTGGTGTGTTACAGGTAACACTTAGGGATAGTAAAAACGCTTACAAAATAAAAAAATATTCTAGGCGCGCAGGTTAAAAACCAGCCAAGTGCGAGTCGGACTCGCGCACAAAAGGTTCCGTACGGTATGGTCGTGGGACCATATTCAGGCGGTGTGACACCTCCTCGTTTAACAATTACGCCCGGAAGGATTTCTATAATACAACTATCAATAGAATAAAACATTTAGAAGATAACCAGCTGGTTATGTAGGACCCAATGGCCTCAAATACAAGGTACTCTGTGGTAGGACCGGTTCTATTTTAGTAGCAATACACATAAATTAATGTTTGAGAGACGAGACGAGCAAGTCAGTAAGCATCACGCTTGCTTATTACAGTACTTACATAGTTCGAACTCAATGCACTGCGTTCGTCACCCTGTGATATTAGATGTTAAATCTCTTTAGGCAATGTAATTTCACTGAGAACATTGACCTTCATTTCGAAATACAGTAATGTTTGCATTCTATATTACTGCTTGCGGTGTGGTACTGTCCAGGCAGTCGCGGTCTCTGCAAATTAAACCTACCACAACAAGTATCTACTTGAATTGCTGATATTAAAAAATAAATGTTTGTTTGAGAGTGGCTCATCAATCCATAAATACAAGTAACTGTCTCTCACCTTACATTACTTTAGTCTTGACAGACAGATATAGAGCCTAACAGAGTCGTTATAATTAGATCAGAAAAAATAAATATTAAGTCTAATTGAAAACCTACTTTTTTTACCTATTTTGTTACAAACATATTGCATAATTAAATGCAAGCAAAGCTTAAAAAAACCGACTTCACCGCTTATATTTTGGTTTTTGTTGATTTTCTCAAAAAGTGCTTAATACATTTTCATACAATTTTTATAGGACCACCTCTGAAATATGATCTACCAAACAAAAAATCATCAAAATCGATTCATAATTGGCGGAATTATCGCGTAACATAGGTACATACAAAAAAAACATACAGTCGAATTGAGAACCTATGAAGTCGGTTGAAAAATACCTCGCTGGTTTAAATCATTTATTACACTAAGTTTAAACACTGGTATCGCAGATGCCGAAAACATTTACATTATACATAACCACATTCAGAACCAAACCAATTTGCCATTGGGAAGAAAACACATATACAATTCTTCTGTAGTACCTACGTGTGTACCGAGGCGGGTCAGTAGTAATATGTAATCCTCACAATAACTAAAACTCAATAGGCACTTAGTTATTCTTTTAAATAACATTTAAAATGTTTTATATATTCTAATTACATCGTTATATTTTATTTATTTTTGTATGAAGACTAACAACTATAGTTACACAATAAAGCAATTTAAATATACTTACAACAATAACTTACAAAACATGTACGAAATTAACAATTATATACCTAGGTGTTTTTTATTTTATTTATAAATGATATTCAATTACGTAGTTTTTATATTATTACTAGTGATGAATATTTACTCAATATTCGTCTTATTCTCAATATTAGTACCTATTAAACGCAAACATTGGACTACTAAAAATGGCCAGTAATTGTTATTTACGACTACCTAGCAATAGTTTTTTTGTACTCCTTATCCATAATTTCTTATTCTTATCTTTCTTATTCATAATTCATTTCCTGCCACGTGGAAATGGCAGAAAATGAATCCAAATATTAGTGAATAATATTTCTAATTGATCATTCCCCTTCAATTGTAGCATTGTAACAAACCGCTCGCCAATCGGTTTCCTAGTTAGTATGTATCCTTTTCGGGGAATCCCATTAAATACGGACACCCCCGTTTTATAGACATTCTTGGTTACTTTAATCTTAAGACGAGCTTCAAGCAATGAACATTATATGTAATACTGAATATAGTGTAGTATGTATATATAATTGTCGGGGAATCCTCCGAATACCTGGGATAATTATTATGCTGCGGTATAGTGAATAAATAGCCTAGACTCGCAAGAAACTAAACCATTGTAACGTAAGCACGAGTAACGTATCCTTCTTGGAAGTTGGAACTATTAGCAATTATTTTGCGATTATTATTTAACTTACAACTACAACATAACATCTGCAAAATCTTTATGCGAGTCAGCTTCTAATTAATATTCTTGTTACATATTGAATTGACGTTTTTGTAACAATCATTTTTATCTTGTTAAACGAGGTGTGACATCGCCTGAATATGGCCCAACGGAAAAGTGAGTACCCAATTATTTTGATATTTTTCGGTTCATGTATCAAGCTCATATTATAAATGCCAAACTTTGTTAATAAGTATTTTAAGATATACTTAGAAACGCCGCACACTACACTACCTACAACATCAGTGTATAATGATTTGGCGTGGGTGGAAATAATGTTCTACAATGAGAAAAATAATTATTTAATATGTGAGGTTGTACATTGTACAAGTAACGCCTATTATTGTTTTATAAACCTGCCATTATAATTATATACTTCGCTTACTTAATATATATTCGGAAATTACTTCTTTAAAGCGGTGATACGGGTAATGGTCGTTGTGTAGGCGCCTCCTGATCGGGTGGAATCCTAATTCCAAAACGCAAACAGCAGCTGAACCTCTTGGTATGCGAAGGGGTTCAATTTCAAGAGCTTGCCAGAACAGCTTCTTGAATAAGGAATATCGTGATGTAACACATGATAGTAGGTCATTTTCTCATGTTCCCCTGGCTAGTTGCCTGTATACTGAAATATAATTGTAAGTTCAAGAAGGTCAAATAACTACTGCCTAAATGGTATGACATTAGATATCGTTGAGTGCCAATTACAATATAGTTATAGCACACAAACAAACGCTTTCACACTCACACACAATTACAACCGAACCAGAAACTCAAATTTTCCATGGGGAGAAAACTTGTGTTCCCGCCGGGAATCGAACCCAACTAATGGGCAGTTCAATAGTGCGTTTACCATCCTCGATCTCATAATTACTTACCAACAGGTGAAATATTGGTCAAAGAATGGAATAAGCGTAGCGCCAGGCGGTAGGCTAATAAACTTAGGTACATAAACGGATTTGATAAACCTATTAAATGTTTCAGTTATTTTAATCATTCTGTTCATGGTCTGTGGAATGAGTGTTCTTGAAAGAAACTCTATAAATGTGAATGAAGCAAATACAAAGAACTCGAGAGGCTTTGAGGTCCAGGTTTCGAATATCTTGAAGCAACGCCAGGTCGATGCGAGAGACTTCGCTGGGATCTACCGAGCAATGGATGATATGGCCGTAGTGCTAAGAACTTTGTGGCCAGGTATGTATCAACTATAATTCATATATCAGTGCTATTTTAGCCGTAGTTTAGGGATATATCTATCATATTTCTGTTTTACTGTAGGTAATAATTAAATTAAATTTATTCGAATTTAATTTCCGTACTATGCCACTCATAAATGATCAATATAAACATTATACGGAGGGCATAGGTTTGCCATATAGCTTAAATGTACAGGGTTGATTTGTATGCTATACATAGGCCTCCTAGTAATATATTATTATATCATTTTTCTGTTCTGATTTTTAAACCGTGCATCTAGAATAATAACTATAATTGTACATACTAGCTGACCAGCCTTGGTCAGCTAATATGACAGTATAATCTGGGAGTCTTCAAGTCAAGAGTGAATAGGTAACTTCTAGACAAGCATGCTACATCTTCGGCCGCATCTATATATATACTTATGCGTATAGTGCAAAAATTAAAAAAAAATTACCGTTGTGCCTCGTCTTAGCCAAGTTCAATTTACGTGAACTGATTATGTTTATGTTACAGGTGCCAAATTAGAACCTTTCGGATCACTCTTTACTGGACTGGGCACCGTAGCAAGCGACCTGGACTGCTTCATCAAACTTTCTGCAAGTCAAAAAACCAACGAAAGCGCTCTCGTTGAAATGGCCGCCACAGTTTTAGAACAGCATCCACACTTATTCTCACCTATTGTTGTAAAGAGTCACGCTGTCGTGCCTATAGTAAGGACTGTGCATGTGCCTACATCTCGCGACGTCGATATAAACTTCAACGGCCTCAGCAATACACCCCTAACCTACTACCACCTCCATTTAGATGACAGATCCTTTAAACTCGCCGTCATACTCACCTATTGGATGCAGCTTCAGAAATTAAACAAAGTCGTATCAAATTACATTACAACTCTACTATCAGTATTCTATCTCCAACAGAAGAAAATATTACCTTCCGTCGCAGAACTTCAAGAGAATGCGGAGCCTGATATTAGAAACCACTGGAACCATGCCTTCGAGAACAAGGATTACCGACCAAACAATGACTCCAATCTTTTCGAGCTACTGGTCGGGGTTTTTGAGTATTACGCGAATTTCGCTTTCGATAAGTATGTGATATCACCGTTTGTTGGATATCCTGTGGAAAGAGTACAATTAGCTAATTTTAAGATTCTGCCTAAAGAGTTCGAATTATACAAGCTTAACATTGGAAAAAATCTAACGCACGCCATTAATCTCAGCGACGGGATTGTTATACAAGATCCTTTCATCCATAACGCCAATGTAGCTTACAAAATGTCTCAACAAGTGGTGCAGAGAGCCATTACAGCATTCAAACGGGCGAATATTACTTATCAAACGAATCATAAGCCAGATGAGTATCTCCACTCTATTTTGAGAAAGTTATAACGAGAAAGTCTACACATTAAGTTTGTTACGAAATATAAAAACGGGTCATTCGATAAATACATTAAATATGTACTTATAGCTCATAAATTCTGTACAGTCATAAAACATAAACGCGTTCACACGCACAACCCCACACTAAGTTCGAAGACTTGTACCGTATCGTATCGTACACACAAATTTCCTTAAACTTGTGATCCGGCCGGGAATCAAACCCGATACCGCCAACGGGCAGTTCATAGAATGCGTGATTAGTGAACCATTTTAAATTTATTTATTAGGGCTAAGCTTGAAACATTAACTGTACTATATGGAGAGCGTCTCAGCTGTCTTCTCTAAACTTGATTGATTGATTGACCACACCCCCACCTGGGGAACATTGCGCCGCACCTCGCCCGGCCGCCTGACGTAACGTCATGAAGTGCACTCCTTGTGAAATCATCCCTAAGGACGACGACGAGAGGCCAAGTGACGGCGACCGAAGATGAGGTCAACCACCGGACAAGACACACCACCACGTCAAGGAAAGGCCGTGAGTCCCTCGGGAGGGCTGTGCCAGCCCCCAATGAACCATACATATAAGGGGACAGCCTGGAGCAAGATGGCCAACGCCCAGCCCGGGCCAGTCCCTGCAAGAAACCGGACCACACCAGAGCGCGACGTCCACCAGTGACGCGCTCGACACACTCCCTGGGAGTAGCTGCTCCAGCCCAGGCAGACTGGACAGCCCAGAATGCTAGATACCAACCACGGCAACAGAGGCCAAGTGGAAGGACTACTACTCGCATGGTATTCCTGCGAGCTTCTTTGCATTATGGATATTATATCTGTGCATTTTACCCGTTCTTGTATATAATAATAAGCTTATGGCAGGTCTAGAATATTTTAGTTATACATTTTCAATATGTTACTGAATAATGTGTTATACTGACCCGTATTATTAAATGCGGTATATCGTTGAGGTTCTCTAGCTACAAGAGGAAGAAAGAATAAAGAGGTTATGAAAGCATAATTCGCGTTCGTAAAAGTTTCAGGTAGTACTGCAGTTATTATAATTAAACGCAAGCAAAGCTTAAAAAAAACCGACTTCACCGCTTTATCTTCGGAACTTTGATCAGATTAGATGTGCTAAACACGCATTATTGGCGATATCTCAAGAACTACTGATCAGATCTTGATCAAATTTAAATGGGGCCAATTGGAAAACAAACTCTTTTAAACAAAAAAAAAATCTAAATCGGTTCACTTCGAACGAAGATATGAGACAACACACATAAAAAAAACAGTTGACTTGAGTACCTCCTCCTTTTTTGTGAAGTCGGTAGAAAATCAGGCTGACGCGTACTAATTAGGCATACAATGTGGTTATGCTAATCTTAATATAATAAAATACGCTTTAATTAAATTAGTCTTTAAAGTTAGTAAATGTATGCGTAGGTACTTTTATTCAGCTTAACTGATTACAGATTTTTTTTTTATTTTTTTACTATTTTTCGTCTAATTTTAGAAAGTTAATAATAAATCAATGTGCAATAAATACATAGTTTTATTTTATGAATACTGTAATTATAACAATGTTACGTTTCGATCCAAATAATACATTTTCTTTAAAACTAGATTCTAGAATAATTATTCTAAAATATTTTAAAGGGAAAATTGTGCTTTTGGTTATAAGTATCATTGTGTGTGTGACGTAAATGTTTTCGGCGCCGACGACACAAGTCATAGAACTTAGTGTCGCTGTGAGTGTGAGACGTTTTTGTTATGTTTCTAGGCTACATTGCTATAATGTTGAAAATGGCGACTTAGTGGATCACGTGCGGTCGATGAGCTAGCTTACTCCAACAGTATTTTTTTATTGCAACGACGTGCCCCGCAGGTGTGCCCACTTATGATGACTTTAAATTACTTTATTATGTCTTCCTATAAGATTTAAATTATCAATACATAACTAAAATTAATCGAGAACTTTCCCACGAAATGGTTACTAATAGAAAGACACAGGGAGTAGGTATTTATCTATCTTCTTCTAAATATATATAACTCAAAGGTGATGTGAGGACATAGTGATCTATCAACGCACAGCGCAAACCACTGGACGGATCTGGCTGAAGGATTGGCATGCAGATAGATGTTATGACGTAGGCATCCCCTAAGAAAGAATTTTGATTAATTCTACCCCCAAGAGGATAAAATAGGGGATGAAAGTTTGTATGAAACTTTGTCAATTTTAAACCGATCGGGCTGAGACTGCATGCATAAAGCTACTACTTAAAAAATATTATTATTATTATTACTATGACGTAGGCATCCCCTAAGAAAGGATTTTGAGATGCAGATATAAGATTAGTAACTTTCAGTTTAAAATATACGAATTTCTGTATGCTAGCGCCATCTACATTTAGTTATTTTGGAGAGAACTTTGAATTAACCATTTTTGTGCATAGTGCATAGATAAATACATAATACTGTACATGCAATGCATATGAATAAATAAATAAATAAATATCTAGCGGATTATATTTGACGACTAGCTTTTGCCCGCGGCTTCGCTCAGACACCTTTGAGTTATATATATTTAGATTTTGGCTGTTCTTTTCTTGGCATATTTTGGATTGCATTTTTGTTTCGGTTTAGTAGTTTTGGTTATAGACTCTGCTTTGTATTTGGCATTTGTTTTGTTTTCGTTTGTTTTAAGTATACCTAAGTTTTGTCGGTTAGACTTTTTTAAAATGGCGGTTTCATATATACGGTATCTGTATCTAACGACTATCCGGTAAGGCGATTACGATTCAGCCAAGATTTGTCCAGTGGGCATTTTGATGCCTATATTCCCATAGCAGCACAGAAAATTACTCGGCGTCGTATGGAGGTAGCTGTAGAAGAACATGATTTTGGAATTGATACACCTTCGCAACTTAAAGTTGATAAGGGTTGTCGGGAGCTGCCTGTTTTAGAGCGAACAACTATGGTATCTTCAATAAATTATGATGAAAATTTAATAAAAAGTTTATGGTCCCAATCTGAGTCTGTGACATTAATAGAAAAAAAGAAAAACAAACGTAGGGCAAGGCTTACTAATTACACACGAAAAAATCAAATAAAAAAAGGCACAAAAAAAATATGGACAGACTCTACCTGAATCCCACCATAAAGCTGTCAGACACAAAAGCTATAAGAAAAAAAACCTGATATACACAGGCAAGCCAGGCCAGCCTTACCAGGCTGCACACCCTGAAAAACACAGGCAATCTGTCGCCACCTACCAGGCTGCAAACCCTGAAAAACACAGGCAAGCTTTCGCCACCTACCAGGCTGCACACCCTGAAAAACACAGGCAATTTGTCGCCACCTACCAGGCTGCACACCCTGAAAAACACAGGCAATCTGTCGCCACCTACCAGGCTGCACACCCTGAAAAACACAGGCAATCTGTCGCCACCTACCAGGCTGCACACCCTGAAAAACACAGGCAATCTGTCGCCACCTACCAGGCTGCACACCCTGAAAAACACAGGCAATCTGTCGCCACCTACCAGGCTGCACACCCTGAAAAACACAGGCAATCTGTCGCCACCTACCAGGCTGCACACCCTGAAAAACACAGGCAATTTGTCGCCACCTACCAGGCTGCAAACCCTGAAAAACATAGGCAATCTGTCGCCACCTACCAGGCTGCAAACCCTGAAAAACACAGGCAATCTGTCACCACCTACCAGGCTGCACACCCTGAAAAACACAGGCAATCTGTCGCCACCTACCAGGCTGCACACCCTGAAAAACACAGGCAATCTGTCGCCACCTACCAGGCTGCACACCCTGAAAAACACAGGCAATCTGTCGCCACCTACCAGGCTGCACACCCTGAAAAACACAGGCAATCTGTCGCCACCTACCAGGCTGCACACCCTGAAAAACATAGGCAATCTGTCGCCACCTACCAGGCTGCAAACCCTGAAAAACACAGGCAATCTGTCGCCACCTACCAGGCTGCACACCCTGAAAAACACAGGCAATCTGTCGCCATCTACCAGGCTGCACACCCTGAAAAACATAGGCAATCTGTTGCACTATATCAGGCCAGGAATACCGATGTGCATAGAGTGATTCAGTCACGGTATAGAGAAAATACAATTCAGCGTGTAAGGAGAAGCAAGTTGCTTTCGGGTTTGGCGTATGACCCAGATATTGCTTATGGAACTGACAGCAGTGTAGTCTTAGGTTCTATGACGTACAAGTGTCAGTGGTGAAACGCCTTGAAGTGGAAAGATGAGACACCTGGCATGTGTTGTAGCGCCGGTAAAGTACAACTTGAGCCGTTTAGACAACTGCCTGAACCACTTTACAGCCTGGTTAATGATTTACACCTAAATCATGTACACTTCATGGATAATATCCAAAAATATAATGCCTGTTTTCAAATGACTTCCTTTGGTGGAAAACAAATAAAAGAAGGCGGTTTTTCACCAACTTTTAAACTTCAAGGACAAGTCTATCATTTAATTGGAAGTATATTACCGGAACCTGGGCAGAATGTACAGTTTCTGCAAATATGCTATTTCGTCGGTGAAGATGATAGAGAAGCTAATATTCGATGTTCTAAATTTCCTGATTTGAGACCAAATTTAATCAAACAATTTCAGCTTATGTTACATGAGAAAAGATCTAAAAACAGCCATTGATAAATTATCGCCTTCAGAGACATTCAAGGTCGTGATACATGCAGATAAAAAACCAAAAAGAGAACACAGAGGCAGATTTAATGAACCAACATTAATACCTAATGATATCCCGTTCGAATTTAAACGATTACAGTTTCCCCTAAAAGTCTGCTTTGCCATGAAAATAAACAAGTCTCAGGGGCAAACTCTCAAATTTGCGGGTATTGACTTGAGAGAACATTGCTTCTCTCATGGACAGTTTTATGTTGCTTGCTCACGAGTAAGTTCACCCAATAGCTTGATAGTTTTAGCGCCTAATGACAGATTAGTTAGAATATTGTGTACAAAGAAGTTTTGTAGGCCCTAATTTTTTACACACGCTAAACAAAAGTAAAGCCGCAAAAACTATACCTAATTCATAATAATACTTCTTAACGCGAACGAAGCCGCGGGCAAAAGCTAGTATAGTATAATTATACCAAATACCGAGCGTAAAAGGGCTATCGACATATTAAAAGTATAACTATTTTAAATTGTATTCAAAAAAGGCGGAGATTCTCAATTCATCTGTTTTTTAATGTGTTAGGTACCTCAGACTTTTTTTCTAGGTGAGCCGATTTTGATAATTCGTTTTTATTTGAAAGCTGGTGCTCCCCATGTGGTTCATTTTAAATTCGATGAAGATCTAACGAGTAGTTTTTGAGTAGTCCTCAATAATGCGTATTTAATTAATTTAATCTGATCAAGGGCTCCGAAGAGATAGCGGTGAAGTCGGTTATTTTAAGCTTTTTGTTTGCTGTACAATATGGAACATTTTATGTTTACACCTACGAGCAAATTGCTTATAATTTGTTCGTAGGTTTACATAGTCAAGCTTCGTACAGTTAGCCTGAACTGCGCGATCACAGGTTAAACATAAACATAAACGCTTAAAAAAAATATCTTGAAATGGCCTACGAGGTAACCACCATGTGGGATGTAGATTCGACGATCATTGTCCCGATAGTAGTTTCGACGAATGGACTAATAGCTAAAAGTCTCGATCAATACCTCAAGACACTTTCGGTAAATTGTTGGATCAAGGGTCAGATTCAGAAGGCAGTAGGTACTCCTGGACACGGCAAGCATTGTCAGGAGGTTCCGCACTCTGAAAAATGAGATTAATGTGTTGCTAACAAAATAAAATGAACACTTTCAGAAAACAGGTAAAATAAAACAGGATACATGAGTCCATATGTATTAATTAAGGATCCCTGAACCCCACACTAGGACGACCTGTCAATAATATTTATAAACCCTTAAAATTATCATTGTTTTTTCCTATTCGAACATATGCGATAACATACGCTTTTTTCAAGGTGACGCTTTTTTCGATCTTATAAGGTGCTGATGACGATGGAGCTGATGGTCTGATAGCTTTAATGGTTTCATATCACTTGAGACATAAAGATCAGTAAAGAATAAGAAAATTTTTTAACTAAAAAATTAAACAACGATACACCTCACTAGATGTTATAAACAATATTAACGACTTAAATATCAAAATAAATCAATCCACACGGTATATCAAATATCAAAATAAATAATTCCACAGGGGAATTTGACTGAATCGAAAGGAATAAAGAGTGTCGAAAGAGTCCCATAATTATGTAACTCAGGAGTTAAGAAGATGGATGAGCGTCACAGACAGGCAAACTTCAAGGGATATTCCGTAAGGTACAGCAGTTGTTTCGGCCCACTGGCTCAATACCAAGAACGGACTTTATTTAAAGCGTAGGTACCTACCTACTTTATTCAAATTCAAATTCAAAATGTTTCATTCAGAACAACAAAGGATATTTATTGTTAGTCCATAAAATATTGTTGGTAAAAATGATAAAATAAGGCCTACAAGCTATTGGTTACACAAGAATTATCAAAAATTAAATACAATTAAAATTAAAATGAATGATTATTGACCAGCAGCGCCAATTACTCATTCCTTCACGAAGTCAGCATTATGAAAACGCTGTCCACAATTTCGTCCTTATCAAGAGTTATTTTAACAAACCAATCATACCAATCATTACTTATATAACCGCAATGACCTGGCAACGAACTTATCTCTTCGATAAGCCAAACCAGCGCAGCGCTCTAATTGTTCACAAATAAGATAAAGCTTGTTTATTTCACGAGTGGAGGCATTCACATCACATTCTCTTTAGAGTTTCAACAAAGGACTATTATTATATCACTCATGAGTCGTGTGTTGTGCAATACGGTGCTTTCTCTGAGATTTATAAGGGTACCGATGGCGCGAAACGCATCTACAGCTCTTTTGATTGAGGACCCCAAATACTCCTTTTTGAAGGAGTTGGGTCTCAAGGAAAAGAATGTTGGAGTGTTTAATGGAAAATGGGAGGCTAATGGACAGGTGAGTTTATTTTGAACTGATTTATCTATATTTGAATCATATTGCGCTTTGTCTAAGCACTGCAGCTGCTCAAATATGGGTAAATATGTGTGCCTTCCTTACTAAATGGTCTTACACTTACTTTGGTTTTTTCTATTTGAATTTTATTGTAATATTATACGAATAGGTAAACCACTAAGCGATATAGTAGTCACTTCATCGATATAGATACTATTTGTCTATTTTATTATCAGATAATGTAGATTAGTTTATTGTTACGTTCCCAACACACACATCCTCAGTTTTGCAAATACCAGATTCAAATATTTACCTATTAAGTAGGCGTAATGCAAACGTGCATTGGCCTTGTAACAATTACTAACTTTACTAAACTACGACTACGTTTTGTAAATGGATAATGCTTTTAACACATTTTCCTCTCTCACATGTTCCTACTAGACTATCAAGTCATACAGTCCAGCCAACGGCAAGGTCATAGCTGAAGTGCAAGCCGCTAGCCCAGCTGACTACGAGGCTTGTGCTGTCGCTGCACAAGAGGCTTGGCACTCGTGGGCTGAGCTACCAGCGCCTGCTAGAGGAGAGATCGTCAGGCAAATTGGGGATGCTCTCAGGGAAAAGCTACAGCCATTGGGACAGCTGGTGTCTTTGGAGATGGGTGGGTTGGAATGTTTGAATTGCTTGAAGTTAAACCTTAATTTTTTTGAGAGATTTTGAGACCTTGATTTTCTTGACATGTTGACACACTTATAAGGAAGACACGCTACCGTTGCCATACATTTTTTTAATTTGTTTTCTTATTGCCTTTTCATTGTATATGGTCTGAATTCTGAACTAGCCGCTCCTCAGAAGATACATTTTTAGGCACATTGTAGATGTTCTAACATACTACTGGCACTTGTAACAGTTTGAATCTTGAATAATTAAGATGTAGTAGTTGTTCCAAGTATTTAAACTTACCTTTTATATTATAAGGATGAGTTAAATCTGGAGTACTGCTTTGTGTCTAGTCCGAATTCAATACTTCAACTTCGTATAGCCTAACGTTAACAATTAAAAAATCTTTACTCCAGGAAAAATTCTACCAGAAGCCATAGGCGAAGTAGTAGAATACATCCACGTGTGTGACCTCGCTCTGGGCCTCTCCCGGACTTTGCCCGGAACTATCTTCCCGTCGGAACGACCCGGCCACGTGCTCATCGAGAAGTGGAATCCCCTGGGGCTAATCGGCATCATCACGGCCTTCAACTTCCCCGTGGCTGTGTTTGGATGGAACAGTGCCATTGCAATGGTATGTTGGTTTTTTTTCGCCAATTTATTTATGCCGTACCGAGAAATTTGATAATATCTAATTTCTCGGTACGGCATTATGGTTATCTCATATAAACTTTTTAAGTCCAGTTAGTAAAAATAGGTAATATAAATTGTGTTACTTTAATTCCCCCTTTTTGTATATCTGATACGTTAGACCACTGATGTAGTGATGATAAATTACGATAAACCATCGCTAAGGACCACAAGATGAATATTTAATAACCTTTTTATTTGGTGTTTAGTTCTATAATACATTCAATATAAGGAGTTATATGATATACACAATGTTAGGTATTATCACTTTATTAGTACTGAGTGCGGTGTACGTGCGCGGGCGAGGCGAGGGAAGCGGGGTCGCGTGTGCGTCCCAAGCGGAGGCGGCTGGCGAACTGGTTCGTTGGAAGGGGTCGCGGCGCGAGATACATCATACGATCGCGGCAACCACTCCCCCGCTCTCCCGCGCCCATCGGTGCCCGGGTGTATGCGTGTTTGAGTGATGGCGCGTGAGTCGCCACACCACCCACCCACGGAGAAAAGTACCCCCAAAAGGGAACAATAATAAAGTATAGGTACAATAATAAGAATAACAAAAACATTAGTTGAACAAATTTTTACAGCTTATTTCTTATGAACTAGTCCTAAGTAAAATTTTTATACATCAATCGGCGTCTTAAAATGAACGCGACGTCCTGATCGAGTAACGTATTTGGGAGTTGGTGGGTTTGGGAAAGATTGCGGAGCTGCCTGAGATGAAAGTTTAGGTGGGACTGGGGCTGGTAGTGTGGATTGGAAATGGGTTGGAGTCGATGGAAGAGGATGTGGAATTGACGTTGGTTCCCCTTCGATAAAGGCTGGCTTCACCCGATCCAGACTCACTTGAACTTCCCTGTTTCCCACAGTTATGCAGATTGTTTTGTCGTTTCTGCTAATAACCGGGTGAGGTCCAGTGTAAGGTGGCTTCAGTGATGCCCTGACGGAGTCGTCTCGAAGCAGCACATGTGTGCATGTGGACAACTCTTTGAATACAAAAGTGCGCCGTTCTGAATGATGCGAGCCTGCGACAGGCTTCAGATCGGCCATATGGTTTCTCAGCTGTGATGTGAAATTATGAACGTCTTCTAGAGTGTCGTTGCCTGTTGGAAGAGTGACAAATTCTCCGGGGAGTCTGAGAGGCTCGCCGTACACGAGTTCGGCAGCTGAGGCCCGTAAGTCCTCTTTCAAGGATGCTCGCATGCCAAGAAGCACTAATGGAAGAGCGGTGCACCATGTGCCTCCGTGACACATGAGTGCCGCTTTCAATTGGCGATGCAACCTCTCCACCATGCCATTGGCACATGGGTGATAGCTAGTGGTGCGTGTACGTTGCACTGAGCTATGTCTCAAGAGAGCCTTGAAGAGGGCAGACTCAAATTGGCGGCCTTGGTCACTGGTTATGACGGCAGGAACACCGAACCTGGCGATCCAGCCATTGGTGAATGTTTCGGCCACCTCTTCTGCCGTGATACCGACCATAGGCCATACTTCAGGCCATCGAGTGAACCTGTCCACAGCTGTAAGACAATATTGAAACCCTTTACTCGAAGGCATTGGGCCAATGATATCTATGTGGACGTGGCGGAAACGGTTGGTCGGTGGGGTAAAACTACCTAAGGGCGTTGAGGTATGTCTTGACACTTTGCTGCGTTGACATGGTAGGCATTCACGAGCCCATTTCCGACAATCCCTATTCATAGAGGGCCAAACAAAACGATCAGCCACCAAACGCGTGGAAGCCCGCGCGCCTGGGTGGCTGAGGTTGTGAATCTTATTAAAATAGTTACGCCGGTAAGAAGGTGTCAAAAATGGTCGTGGTTTTCCAGTTGATGTGTCGCAGATGATGGAAATGTCTGAGCCAGGAATGCAAACTTTTTCTAGTTTCAGAGAAGAGTTGGTCATGGCATTTTGGAGCTCATCGTCTGAGGCTTGTTCGTCTGCTAAAGCTGCAAAAGTCTCCTCAAAGGTGATAGCTTCTATCCTTGACATCGCGTCAGCAACCACGTTATCCTCTCCTTTCACATGTACAACATCGGTTGTGAATTGGGAGATAAAGGACAGCTGGTTGAGCTGAACAGGAGGAAGCTTTTCGCGTCGCTGGGTAAAAGCATAGATGAGTGGTTTGTGGTCCGTATAAATGGTCACATGTTGGACCTCGAGCAGGTGGCGAAAATGTTGCACACTTTCGTACACTCCGAGAAGTTCGCGATAATACGCGGGCCACTGAGCTTGTTTGTCCGTAAGCTTTTTACTGAAAAACGCCAAAGGCTGCCATTGGTTATCAATTTTCTGTTGAAGACAAGATCCCACGTGTACTGAAGAGGCGTCCGTGAATAATCCCAAGGTGGCGTCACCAACTGGGTGAGCAAGAAGTGTAGCGCAGGCCAGGCTCTCCTTGCATTTCTCGAACGCAACTTCAAGTTCAGGCGTCCAGGGCACTGGCTTAGCACCCTTTAGTTTAGAAGAAGCTAGTACGTTGATAAGAGGGGCTTGCAGTTCGGCCGCGTTAGGGAGGAATCGGCGATAAAAATTGATCATTCCCAGAAACCGCCGAAGGCCTTGCACAGTTTTTGGCAAAAGGAAATTTCGCAGGGCTTCGATTCTCTCCACAGGCGGGCGTGTACCATCTTTGTTGATGCGGTATCCTAAAAAGGTCACCTCGTCAGAACCGAAAACACATTTGGATGCATTTATCATGACACCATAGTCGTCCAGGCGCTGGAACAAGGTGCGAAGGTGGTCTTTATGCTCGTCTGCCGAGCGTGAAAAGACAAGCACATCATCCACATATGGATAGCAAAAATCGAGTCCCCTCACGACTTCGTCTATGAAACGTTGGAATGTTTGTCCAGCGTTTCGAAGACCAAAGGTCATGAAAGGAAACTCGTACAGTCCGAATGGTGTTGTGATCGCTGTCTTGCAGATGTCAGCCTTGTGTACGGGCACTTGCTGGTACGCTTTTACTAAATCAATTGTACTCAGCACGGTGGCCCCTGCAATGTTGTGCGAGAAATCCGCTATGTGTCTGACGGGATACCGGTCTGGAACAGTTCTAGCGTTCAGAGCCCGGTAATCTCCACATGGTCGCCATCCCTTTTCGCCTTTCTTGGCCATATGCAAAGGAGAGGCCCAAGGGCTGTCCGAAGGTCTCGCGGTACCACAGTTGACCATATCGTCAAATTCTTTCTTGGCCGCGACCAGCTTTTGCGGAGCGAGGCGACGTGGGCGGCAGGAAACTGGCGGGCCATCGGTTGTTACGATGTGGTGAACCGTCGCGTGTTTCACTAGCCGTGGGAAACCTGGAGGTCGCGTCAAGTTAGGGAATTCCAGGAGAAGTCTGGAATAAGGTGAGGTGCTTTCGACAGACACACATTTTATGCTGACCTGGTTAATTTGAGCTATCGATGCCGGAGTGGTTAGATTTGTATTTCCATCGATTAGGCGTTTGTGGCGTAGGTCGGGTAATAAGTTATAATAACTTAAAAAGTCCGATCCTATTATAGGCGTTTCGACGTCGGCAATTGTGAAATTCCAGTGGAAATCGCGGCGTAGACCTAGGTTCAGATGTAGTGAAATGCTTCCATAAGTTTGGATGTTGCTACCATTTGCTGCCGATAATTGATATCCAGATGATGTTGAGGCGATACCCTTGGCTAACTTTTGTGGATAACAGCAAAGGTCGCTGCCCGTGTCTATCAAAAACCGGCGTCCCGTAGTCTTATCTGTGGCAAATAAACGGCGGCTACTCATTACCTCAGAGCAATCAGTCGCCGCGCTTACTGATCGCTCGAATTGTTTTCCTGGTTTTTCCAGGCGCATGGAGAAGTGCATTTCACTGCCTTTTTCTTGTAGGTTTGGTGATACCAGCACAGGGTGGAGCGTGAGGATGATTTCGATGTTGATCTCGATCTGTTGTCAGTACGCGATCGTGATCGCGCTCTCGAGTCGGCCCTGAGCGCTTCAACGCATTTAGTCAACTGCTCGACCCTGAGCGCCAGTTGCGTCAGCTCGGGTGACTGCGAGGCCGTGGTAACCGCATGCACAGCAGGTGTGGTTACCTCAAGTATTTTATCGGCGATGTCAGCCGCCTTCTCCAGTGGTAGATCTTCTTGCGCAGCCAGTATGGCTTGTATATTGCCTGGCAGGCGGCGCATCCACAGTTGCCGAATTATGTCGTCGCTTTTAAACTCTGCTCCGGCCAACGAGCGTAGGTGCCGCAAAAATTGCGACGGCTTTCGGTCTCCAATATCTTCTTCACCAAGAAGCCGCCGGACTCTGTCCTCGCCAGACGCTGACAAGCGTTTAATAAGTTCGGTTTTTAGATGTTCATAACAGTCCGTGACTGGGGGGCGTTCAATAATGTCCGCTACTTCGCCGGCGATTTTGGAATCTAACTTTGCCACAACGTGGCTGTACTTGGTCCGGTCCTGTTTAATGCCCGCGATTTCGAACTGTGCCTCTATTTGGCCGAACCACACTGTAGGTTTATCGGCCCAAAAAGTAGGCAATTTGACTGACACGGCCATTGTCCGTTTATCCTGATTGTCCTGAAGCTGTTTTAACTGCTCCTGCAGCAGTCTAATCTGCTCCTCAGATGTTGCCATTATCGAAGAGGAACCGGAAGTAACGAGGCGGAAGTCAATACAACAATTGTAGGAAATATGAGTGGAATAAATAGGAATCAGGAAATTAAACGACGGGCCCCGGATGTGGACGTATGATACACATTTACGCGTAGATGAACATAACACGGCTTATAACTAATTAATAATAATAAAATAAAAACATAATTAGACACAAATAAAACAATACAACATATAGTGCTTTCGTGACAAAAAAAAAAAAAAATACAATTTATGAATCTATCCTTTTTATGTAAACAAATTTAAATTCGACAACGAAATTACGAAATTTACCATTTCTGATATTTTATCCGAAATCTACCTTTTTACGAGATGCTTACCGAAGTCTACCTTTTTTACGTAAATTCTGTAAATCGCTATTCGTACATTATAATCCGTAAAAAAAAAAAATCGAGAATTGCTTAAGAGTAATGTTCCGATATGATCACTGGTCACGACAATAGTTGACGGAAATACGTATGTTCCTTTTCAAATTGAAAGTTTAAGTAAAACAACACAACACTGCACGTTATTGTTAAATGTTTGTTTATAGGAAAGATATGCAAGTATTTTGGAGTTCGCTCACCGGAATCGTAGTATACTCCCTGGGAACGATGTACAGTTGAAAACTACGCGGTCCAGCTCGTCCCGCACTCGGGGGCGTTGACCGCTGGCTGCTCGCGTCGCGTCGTCGTCGTGCGTCGTCGATGGCTTGACGCGTCGATTTTTTTTTTTTTCACGTCAGAAGGTTGCGTGTTCAGATCACGTCGGGGTCACCAATAAGGAGTTATATGATATACACAATGTTAGGTATTATCACTTTATTAGTACTGAGTGCGGTGTACGTGCGCGGGCGAGGCGAGGGAAGCGGGGTCGCGTGTGCGTCCCAAGCGGAGGCGGCTGGCGAACTGGTTCGTTGGAAGGGGTCGCGGCGCGAGATACATCATACGATCGCGGCAACCACTCCCCCGCTCTCCCGCGCCCATCGGTGCCCGGGTGTATGCGTGTTTGAGTGATGGCGCGTGAGTCGCCACAAATATATAAATAGTGTGCCAACTGTCAACTAGTTATTTTCTCAATGCGTGTATAAGACCCGAATTAACAAGAAATAAAATGATAAATGTGTTCCAACTCACGGCCTCGCACTAAGTTCGAAGACTTTAATGTGGTGCCGGAAACACAATTACACTCAAAATCAAATACACAAATTTCCTTTGGGGAGAAAATTTGTGTTGCTACCGCTGTAGTAGGCAACACGCAACCAACTACGCCAACGATACTTTTGTTGTTTTTCTAAATTATTAAATATTATCAGGTGTGTGGAGACGTGAGCGTATGGAAGCCATCAGACACGACGCCGCTCGTCGCCGTCGCGGTCACCAAGATAGTGGAGAGTGTGCTCGTCAAGAACAACATCCCCGGAGCAGTGGCGGCGCTGTGTGTGGGCGGGAAGGACATAGGAGAAACCATCGCCAAGGACCACAGGGTGAAGCTGGTGTCATTTACTGGAAGCACGGCGGCTGGACAACAGGTAATGGGGAACATCCGTAAAATGGAGCATGTAACTTCTTACATAAATACCCATTTTATTCTCAAAATGTTTGGATTTTTAAAGCGCAAAGCGCCCGAATACTAAAGTGAAATAAGTACGAAAAGTTAACATGGATGTCAAGGCAGAGGTCGTGACCCGTGACTGAGACTGCCGAGGCAGTACTCTAAAGCTTTTTGTGCTCCACTTTTTGGTTCTGTCTTTTTAATCGACTTCAAAAAAGGAGGAGGTTCTCAATTCGACTGTGTTTTTTTTTTATTATTTTTTTACCTTAGAACGTTTTTCTAGCTCAACCGATAATGATGTTTCTTTTTTACCGACTTCACAAAAAAGGAGGAGGTACCTACTCAAGTCGACTGTATTTTTTTTTTATTTGTGTTACCTCATAACTTCATTCCACGTGAACCGATTTTGAAATAGTTTTTTTTGTTTTTTTTTTATTTTTTTTATTTGTGACAGGCTAGTGTTTGACCACTATCTCACCTGATGGTAAGTGACGATGTGATCGAAGCTGGTAAACACACTAGACCTGGAATACGCAGGCTCTCAAGGATAACTGCCGGAACACCGTATTTGGCTTGGCGGCAGACTTTTTTTTTTTTTTATTTGTGACAGGCTAGTGTTTGACCACTATCTCACCTGATGGTAAGTGACGATGTGATCGAAGCTGGTAAACACACTAGATCTGGAATACGCAGGCTCTCAAGGATAACTGCCGGAACACCGTATTTGGCTTGGCGGCAGACTTTCAACTTGATGGTGGTAAGCTACTTTGGTAGCAAGCCAGGCGAGCAACTCACAAAATGCTCTACCACCTCTCAAATGTCACCTGATTAGCACCACCCGGGGACCACGTGTAGGGAGTCAGACTTAAGGGGTATCCTCCTACGGACGTGGATGACTCAGCCCCCAAAAACTTTCAACTTGATGGTGGTAAGCTACTGTGGTAGCAAGCCAGGCGAGCAACTCACAAAATGCTCTACCACCTCTCAAAATTATATTAATGTTTGAAATATGTTGCTTTCCAATTGGTCCCATTTGAATTTGATCAAGATCTGATCAGTAGTTCTTGAAATATCGTCAATAATGCGTGTTTAGCACATCTAATCTGATCAAAGTTCCGAAGATAAAGCGGTGAAGTCGGTTTTTATAAGCTTTGCTTACGTTTAATGTTAATAAAGAACAGACGTTATCAAGAATATCGCTAAACTATACACAGATTACAGATAAGACGACTTTTAATTACTCTAGAAATGTTATCTATTATCTATATACCTATTATTTATTTATTTAAAACTTCATGCACAAATACGGTGTACATAGAACTTCTTCTTAATCTTATTATCCCTGCTTTTTCAGAAGATATTCGGCGTGCACTGTATGATATAAAAGTATATACTTACATTGTAAACTAGCGGAACTTAATACTGCAACAATTGGTACCTATATTGAAAATGCATATCTACTTAGAGCAGGAAATTTCATTTAATTAATGATAATAAAAAACATTTTGGGCACTCTTAAAGCTAGGTACAGTGTGTGAAATTTTTAGCTATTTTAGGTTCAAATGACATTTCTTGAGGACTTCAAACTAGACAGGCCTGTATTTTGGATACCAGGGACAGTAATAATTGAGCAAGTTATATTATGTGCGCGACACTACAGTTTCCTGCAGTACAGTCAATCGTAGCAACCATTATTTTCTGATATTTGATTAAAGTATAACAAAATATCAATAATAAATTTTAATATTAACAGTATTATTGGTGATTTTGTGTCACAGGTGGGCGTGGAAGTTCAGAAACGTTTCGGGCGCCATCTATTGGAGTTGGGCGGGAATAACGCGATCATCGTGAACTCTGACGCGAACCTCGACTTGCTCCTGAACGCGGCTCTATTCGCGTGCGCCGGAACCGCGGGCCAGCGGTGCACGACCACCAGACGACTGCTCATTCACAAGAAGGTGAGCATAACATTTAAAACCGGCACTGACGCATTATTGTTTAAAGAAAAATGCTCGATCAGGTTTCTGTCCGAAACCTATAAATTATAGTCGGCAAGTCTTGACGATATACCCCATTTCATTTACCGGGTCAGTATAACACATTTTAGATTAACCCATTGAAAATTGATTAAACAAGACGTTTGAAAACTGCTTTAAAAATATTTATAACTTTCTCAAAATAGATATGAGATACTCATCTGGATTGTGATTCGTTTGATACATTATATTCGCTTTTTTAAACGCTACAATTACTTTTTGAGACTCTTGATGAGACATTCTGAAGGCTACATTTACATTATGGATGAAAGGGTTTTGTATAATAATCTCGTCACTGACGTTAATGGCGTGCGTGAGATTATTTCCAACATTAAGCTTGTACAACTCGAACTCTTTAGGCAGACTTTTATAATTAGCAAATTGTTTTCTTTCTACCGGATATCCAAAAAACGTTGATATCACATATTTATCAAAAGCGAAAATCGCGTAATACTCAAAAAATCCGACCAGCAACTCGAAAAGATTGGAGTCATTATTTGGTCGGTAATCTTTGTTCTCGAAGGCATGGTTCCAGTGGTTTCTAATATCAGGCTCCACATTCGCTTGAAGTTCTGCGACGGAAGGTAATAGTTTCTTCTGTTGGAGATAGAATACTGATAGTAGACTTGTAATGAAATTTGGGACGGTTGTTTCCCCGTTTACCTTCTGAAGCTCCATCCAATACCTGATTATAACGGTGAGCTTAAAGGCTCTGTCGTCTAAATGTAGGTAGTAGTTGGATATGGGTGTATTGCTGAGGCCGTTGAAGTTTATATCGACGTCGCGAGATGTGGGCACATGCACAGTCTTAACTATAGGCACGACAGCGTGACTCCTTGCAACAATGGGTGAGAATAAGTGTGGATACTGTTCTAAAACTGTGGCGGCCATTTCAACGAGCTCGCTTTCATTGGTCTTTTGGCTTGCAGAAAGTTTGATGAAGCAGTCGAGGTCGCTTGCTACGGTAGCCAGTCCGGTAAAGCGTGATCCGTACGGTTCTAGTTTGGCGTCTGTAAAATAAACAATATCTTATACATTTGTACCTGTAAATTGATACAATTCGTTGTACCAAATGATTCATATATACTAGTCAAACTTGCTGTAAGTAGTTTTGTTTTCTTCTTTTCACGCAGTAACGGCTGAACAGATTTGGATGAAATTTAAAAATATATAAAGGATATTATTCGTTAGTTTCAGCTTAAGTAAGCTAAGTATATTATTTATTATCATAAAACATTTCTAATCATGTATTACATTAAACTAAAAACTAAATTAAAATTACCCAAAAGAACTATAATTACATAAAATACTATAATTAGATATAAATTGTGCAGTTGCACAGGCTTACAATTCAAGTAAATATTTAGGTGCCGATTATCTGATATCTCCTAGTAAGATACATATATATGTTTTACTTATGTATGCCATACAAACCAATTTTGTACATATAAGCTATAAGGATACATATACGAATGCCCTCTGTGCTCTGTCTAATGTTTGTACTGATCATAATGTAGCGTTGCAAGAGTCTTATGACACATAGAATACTACACAGGATGTAAATTTAATTAGAATTAATTGAAGCTGAAATCTATAAAAAAAAGCGAAACAGAAAAATCAGTAAACCTGAATTACAACAAAAATTTCACTGATATATGAATCTATAGGATAGTTGATACATACCTGGCCACAAAGTTCTTAGCACTACGACTATATCATCCAGTGCTCGGTAGATCCCTAAGAAGTCTCTCGCGTCGACCTGGCGTTGCTTTAAGATATAAGAGACCTGGACCTCGAAGCCTCTCAAGGAAGTGTCCTTCGCGGATTTCTCATTTATATGTATTAAGTTTCTTTCACGAATACTCATTCCAATGGCCAAGAAAAGAATGGTAAAAAAAACTGAAAAATATAATAGTTATCAATTCTGTTTATGTATGCCTACAGCTTAGCCTAGTACTACCAGTTATTCCATCCAGGGTTTTTTTTTATGCTATATAGGCAAGCATTTGACCATTATCTCACCTGGTGTAAAGTGAAGATGCGGCCGAAGATATAACATGCTTGCCTAGAAGATACCTATTCAATCTAGACTCGATGATGAAGTCTATGTTGGTGAGGGAGCTTCTGCGTATTTATTTATTATTTTTTCAACGATCTATATGTTAAGGTCCCTGTGGAGATCATCGTTTCTGACGTACCAGGGAGCGTTGACAGTTTCCCTTAATACTTTGTTTTGGAAACGTTGAATAATCATTCTTTTGCTCTGTTTAGTACAACACCAAAGCTGTATACCATAAGTCCATACAGGCATAAGGACTTGTTTGCACAGCAATATTTTGTTATGTATTGACGGCGTAAAATGTCATCCAAGCAACTAATTCATTCTTTTGTATCGCATTTCTAAATCATCTTCTTTTTTCTTGGCGTGTATACTTTCCATTATTAATACATAAATCTAATAATATCAAAAGAAGTAGGTAGTTACTCACGTTTTCGTGGGACCATATTCAGGCGGTGTCATACTCTGTCTAACAAGATCAAAATGATTGTTATAATAACGTCAATTCAATAGGAAACAAGAGTTCTAATTAGAATCTAACAAGCATAAAGATGTGGCAAATCTAATTACGTTGTAAGTATTAGCTGCAGTTTGATACATAACTTAAATAATAATCGGGTGAATAATTGCTGATAGTTCCCAGTTTTTTTTATACTCAATAGGCAAGCATTTGACCATTACCTTACCTGGTGGAAAGTGAAGATGCGGCCGAAGACGTAGCATGCTTGCCTAAGAGATAGCCGTTAGCCGTGCGTTCGTTAAAAATAAAATCTCAATTTCAAAATCGTTTTCTCACATTGGCTCCATTGATCCCAACTCATGATAGTTAATGACCAGTCATCTCAAGAAGAACTTGGCAGTAAGTCGGTGGCGTGTTTTTTTTCTCTAATCCATAAGTCTTCAAGTACAACATTACCATCAACAAACGGTTCATTAGAAGATAAAACCTAATACATTTGGTTTTTCCAAGCATTCAATAATAAGTTGTTAGCAGCGAACCACTCCGAGATTTTCCTTAGTTCATTATTATCATAATTTAATTCTGTGTTTTTTAAATAAAACTATAGCTAATGGTAGATCATTTGTCTTATAAGTAAAACTATTTATATACATACTTTTAATAAATAGGAACGTCATAATCCCGATCCCTGAGGCACGCCCATTTTCAGTTTCTGATAGTAGAATCATTAACTTTTGTGAGTGCCTTTTTGGGGCCATGTGAATAAACGATTTTGATTTTGATTGATTTCACAATGGAGATATAGTCACACGCCTAATTTAGGTAGGTACTTACAAAAAAAATGTAGTACCTAAGTATACAAGCTGTTTTTCGCTATCATTCGTTATGATGGAATTATAATAAATATTTTTTAGTTTTTTAAACCTACGTAGAAAAAAACTAAGTACTCAGGTATTATTTGTGATTGTTTTATTGTTTTACGATTATATATAACTTAGTGGCCTGTATGAAGCTCTTTTGCTTTAAAGATGTTTATGCATTTAGAAGTTTCCTTTCAATATATTTAGAAACTGATCTATGGATCAGTTTCTATGGCTTAGGATGTACAACGATTTAGAAAATTAAGAAGCACTTGGTTCTTTCTTCAGTATAGGCAAACGTTTGATCGCTATCTTACCCGATGCTAAGTGACATCGCGGTCGACGATTGTATAAAAGATACCTGTTCACTCGAGACTTGAAGACCATTATACTAATCGGGCAACACAGACTCGGGTAAGGAGTCCTTCTCAAAAGCTTAATAATAAATTTAATGTCTTCTGTGTCCAACAACTTATTGAATAAAACGTTGACACCAGCAAGTGGCACAATTAATAGCTTAATTTTTTCCCTCAGGTATACAGCCAAGTCGTGTCGCGTTTGGCAAAGGCCTTCGCTGGCGTAGTGAGTCGCATTGGCGACCCGTTGCTTCAAGAGACTCTCATCGGGCCGCTTCACACGCCCGCCGCTCTGGAAGCTTACAAGAAGGCTGTCGCTGAGGCCGTCAAGCAGGGAGGAAAGATCGAGTACGGAGGAAAGGTACCGTAGATGGCAAATAGTGAATATATTGCATATATAGTTCTCCGATTTACATATGCATGCAAAATTTCATCTAAATCTGAAAGTGGGTCATATTTAACTTGCAAGATCAGATAACACATACAGATAATGTTACTAGTATAATGATTTACTAGTGGATACTACCAAAATTTTATCTTGTTTCTAAATAATATTGCATTTTTATCCGATTTAGGTACATATGTATGCACAATTTCAGCTCAATTGGAAACCGGAAGGTGTGTAAAACTTAACTTGACAGATTTGATCATAGACAGACGGTCAATGGGATAAGTGAAACAAATGAAAGTTGTTGAAAGTAACATTGCATTCTGATTCAATTTAAAAATTCATCAAATTTAAGGGCAATATTAGTTATTTATGAAACATTGTCTCCGACAGGTGATAGACCGCGAGGGTTACTTCGTTGAGCCGACGATAATCACGGGGCTGCCTCACGACTCCCCGCTCGTGCAGACGGAGTGCTTCGCGCCCATCGTCTATTGCATCGAAGTACCCGACCTCGACACCGGGATTCGGTACAATAACGAAGTGGAGCAGGGTTTGTCTTCCAGTCTCTTTACTGAGAATCTGGGAGATATCTTCAAGGTAAGATCATTTGGATTCATTAACCACGGCACAACCAAGCTACAACAATAGTTGTGCTGCAAGGGAAAAGGTCACAAAGGAACTCGAGCGAGTATCCTGCTCCGTGGAAAAGATATTTTACTAGCGCGACAGCGTGATCGTCATTTGTCATGAGTCGCCTGTTTAACAGGTAGGGAGTAATAGTATTCTGTGACCGTAACACCCTTAGGGACAGACACGATACTTCAATAGCGACATCTTTATTTGACAGCCTCATTAGCACCCAGGAACAATAGAAGCAGGCTTATCTTCAATTAGGTATTTGAAAATAAGGGAGGAAAAAAATTTCACCGCCGTGTTTCTTGTCTAGTCGAGGTGACTGTAAGTTGGCGAATCTTGTAATGAAAGTCATAAACTTTCGTGAGTGCCTCTTCGAAAAACTCTATTACAGGGTCTTTTGTTACACATTAATATGTATCTCTTCTTTGTTAAAGATCTTTATTTCTCATACAGCAGGAAATCTTTAGTAGAGAGCCAGTATTGTATGAGGTTTTGACGAACATTTTTCTTGATCGCCACATGTAGTAGGGGAGCCCAAGCGGGGATTTCGGGATTTACTCAAGCGCGGCAGATTAATATACAGGGGGATACCTTGTACCCGGTTAAGTACCTCCACCAAATATGAGCACCATATATATGGCCGCACGTCAAGGATAAAGGATCAGATTAGTAAAAAAAAATTGATCATCAGAAAATCTCGAGCGCGTCAGATTAAGGTAGGGTGAGTTAATTACATGCTAAAAAGTGTATATTCCACTAATCTGACAATTTGAGAGTGACGTAAAGAAAGAGGAGGGCTAAAAAGTTGTAAAAAAAAAACGTCATCTCGACATTCTCGAGCGTGGCTAATTTTTTTTTTATTTTTAAGGAAATAATTCAAGGTTAACGAAAAATATATAATCTGACCATTTCAACAAGCCGAAGTACCAAAAATTTGTCGATAAAGTTTAATGCGTGCAGCTGCATGATACCTATATTCCCCTCTCCGCGTTTCTATTCTCCTCTCCCTCTTTCTCTATATATTACTCTCTTACTCCGTCCCTACTCTGGTTTCGGTTGCCATGACGCCATCACAGCTGATGACACAAGGTTTTAAAAAAAAAAATTTTTTTGTCAGTTTAGGCGAATCCCTCTAGGTAATGGTCAGATTATGAGACAGCATGTCTAGGACATAAAGATGAACCATATATATCTTAATCTGACGCGCTTGAGTATTTCAAAATGGCGAATTTTTTTTACACATTGTAATAATGGCCACGAGTTTGCGTCACATCAAAATCGTCAGATTATTGAATTAGAGCTTTTTTTAGGTACAGTTAACACCCCATTAGAAAATCTGACGCGCTCGACAAAATTTTTTTTTTTTTCGTTTTCAACCCTTAAGTACGACCACCCCCATCATGAAAACGATCAGATTAACATATGTACATTATTAAAAATACGTAGGACATTGATGCTATCAATATCTGACGCGCTCGAGTATGCCCATGCAACAGTATTTTTTTACATTTTTGAAAATTTATAGCCGCTCCCCCCACCGATGAAAAGGTATACATATATAAAATTTTTTTCTTCTTATCATCTAAGCTTTCCAACCCAATAGGTCTCTATGACGCTCGAGTAAATCCCCATTTAGCATCGTGGGCTCCCCTACTAATGTAGAACGTGTTCACCGTTTCGTCCCGCTTCGCACTCAGTGCAAGCGTCATATTATCAAACTCAATGCAAACAATTCCGTATTTAATCGTCGCCTCGGTGCCATGTAGGTACATCAATATAAATATTTTCTCCCACAGTGGATAGGGCCGCACGGCTCCGACTGCGGTATCGTGAACATAAACATCCCGACCAACGGCGCGGAGGTGGGCGGGGCCTTCGGTGGGGAAAAGGCGACGGGCGGCGGCCGAGAGTGCGGCTCCGACTCTTGGAAGAACTACATGCGTCGCTCCACCGTCACCATCAACTACTCCGGGACTATCAAGCTGGCGCAGAACATCAAGTTTGGAGACGAATAACCTCACAAGCTGAGATAACTTTGGTAACAATTAAATACAAAAGTGAAGAAATAATCAAAATCGGCTAAAAAGTTCAGAGATATTGAGGGTTGAAAGATTTAGGCGGAGAAAGTGGGACTCTCTCTCTCTCTCACTATCCTCCAAAGCGAGTATGTATATAATCTCTATGGAGACAACGGCTTTACACGTTTGTCTAGTGTGATATTAAGATTCTTGTAACTTATACATTTTTGGTAACGTTTTTAACTTTGTTTTGGATAACCGATACTTGCCTAGCTTATAGTTTGTAAAATATCCTCGCATCCTGCGTTTGTGCGCTCTGGTGATGGATTACCAACGTCCACGATCTTTAAACAGTGTTGGTTGTCTTGAACATTTTTATACCATGTTTAATGAAACAACACTGGTCAAGAAAGTGAACAGAGAATAAAAAATCCGGGATCTAGCACCGAAGTGTCCAAACATAAAGACTTCATTTTATTTTACAAGTTATTGTAGTATAGTCTTCTAAAAACGCGCTGTAGAAAAGATCAGGTAAAAGTTAATATTTTTAGGAATATAATTACTGGAACTTAATGGCGGTGCTATAAAAAAAATATGTGTAAGATGTGTTTCAAGGAATGATACAGTCATAAGCTAAATTGTAGTTCCCAACCTTCAAACAAGCTTGCTTACAAATATTTCAATATATCAAAGCTTTATTGTTCCTATAAAAATGGATATGAAACGATTTCTATTATATGTCACAAAATTATTTTGTATAAATGTATAACTATTGTATACTTATTGTGATAAGACTGAAGTAATAAAAAAATCGAATGTTTATTCAACAACGTACATTTATTACATTCCCTTACATTACACACCACTGAGTTCATTTAGGCTTTAATTTCGACATAAATTTGTTTGTATTGCATTAAAGTTCACTGTTTCAGCAATAAGCTGTTGCATAGTTAACGACTGCAAACTAAACCGCATTATACATGTACACGGTCCTTACTCGAGTAAAAACTGTGGACCTTAGTCCGGAAGTCCACGGTGTCCACCGACGCCGTCACCAGACCCCCAATTACCTATCTCTGTTGCAAACGGTTTCAATACGAAATCGACAAAACTCTTAAGAAATAAGGTTCATTTTTGCTTAATTCAAATAGAAACCGCGTGCAACAAAGGTACGCAATAGGGGGGCAGATCGTCACTGAGAGAGAGCAGCAATACATAAATTACTATAGCCGCGTGTCCAACGTGCGTCCTTTACCCGAGTACCGTCATCTCGGACACTGAAGTTTCGAACACTGAAGTTTCGAGTAGCTCGGCGTGACCGTTAGAACTCGGCCAGTCCGGTGATGGCGTCAAAAGACCTTAGTCTCGATTTTCCAGTTACATTCCACTCAAGTCGTAAATCACTATAGCCAATCAGCAATCTATATACATAAGCAAGCACTCTCCATAGTCAAGTCCTATGTTGCACCCTCCACAGATCCACTGCTATGTCCACAGATTGTCGACGATGAAACCGGTACGACTGCGGCAAGTCGTACCGCAGTTCCGCTATCACGCTGCCTTTTAGACCCCAGTCTTTGATTTTAGACTGTATATGCTGCCTGTGGACAATATTTTTATCTCTGACAGGATATCGATAGACCCAAATATCATAACGTGCGTAGAATACGGAGATAGGGGACGGCAAAAAGACCTCTGCAAACATGATGTTCACTGTTACTGGAGAAAGTACAAGGCTTTTCTCATATACATCTCCTATCTATATAAGCGCACATATGGCTTCTATACTTTTCTGTATAGAACGAAGTAACTCATGAGCTGTCTGGGATTTAACTCTCTTGAAGTACGAAGACAGTATGAGCAAATGGTAACAATGTGCAAGATCCTACGTGGTACGTTAATAGATGCCCCAGATCTCCACAACGTGTTTATGGAAATCTTCGTTCCTAACAACTACCGTTGCAATAGGAGACACAGGTTGTTCTCGGTACCAACATGCAGTCGCATGAGCCCGTTTCCTTGATTCCGTGATCCCTATCTGTGTTAAACGCTTTCCTGGATGCAAACCCCGATTGTAATGTGCTGGCGGATGAATGGAAGGTGATTCCAGATTGCATTGCATAGAGTTTTGTGTGAAGAATGTATAAAAGTTATGATTAATTATCTTAATTTATAAGTATCTATGTTTCTTATTAAGTAAGATTTGTTAATGTGATTCTGTTCTGGTAAGATTAAAAAAAAAAAAATTTAACTGGCTAGTATAACTGGCTTCGACCGTCAAAAGCCTGCTTGCATCCTTTAACCACTGTTGGGAGTTGGAAAGTGACGGTGTGCTCAACAACGTGGTAAGCACAGACTAAGCACACTAGACTTGAATTGTAAAAGTTGGTTGCGCGTTCGCTATCGGGTTCGATTCCCGGCGATAAAACAGGTTTTCTCCTCAAGGGAAATTTGTGTTTCTGGTTGTGGGTGTGATCGTGTGATGTGAATGTTTCCGACAACTACGACACAAGTCATCGAACTTAATTGTGGGGCTGTGAGAGTGAAGGCGTTTTTTTTTAATAAAATGCCACTGTTACCTGGTTGCGCTTTTGTGTAGAGAATATACAGTGTTGTTACTAAGTAAGGTGCCCATGCGCAGAAACTTCAAGTCGACCCCGGCGTTGTTCTTTGTGCCAAAAGGTGGATTCATCAAAACAGTGTCGAAATACTTCTCCCATCTGAAATAAAGACACGTTCATCATCATCATCTCAGCCACAAGAAGTCCACTGCTGAATATGGGCCTCCCCCAAAGATCTCCAAAAATAACGGTTATTAGAAAAATACTCGTTAAATGTAAGGAATATAATAGTTATGATAATATTTATATCATACTAGCCGTGTACCGCGGTTTCGCCCGCGGTAAAAAGTTAATATTAAGATAATAATTTTAAATAGATAAAATTAAGTTAAAAAGTCGCCTGAGTTGAGATCCTGGCTATTATTTATTTCAAAAAAGTATTTCAAGTAAGTACATAATTTGTGACACCCAAAAACTTAATATGGTTTATCCAGGTGCAGAGCTCCTCAGTTTACTTCGGACACGTATCAACTTAGAAATAAAGAATATAAGGTACAAAGTCGTTGGCTCAAACATGCGTAGGTAGTAATTAAAAACAACATAAACAAGTCACCAGCCGCAGCCTAACAAAAAACATAAACCATGCGCTCGGGACCGTCTGGTTTGCAACATTCATAAGCAATCATATGAGGGGTATAAAAGCAAAAATGCCACTGTCCAAAAACAAGATTTATCCAAAATGAAGAAAAATGTCTCTGGCCTATATGGGTATAGAGTGAACTAAATAAAAATGGTTTTTTAAATTCTGAATTTTAAATAACCAAATAAAAATAAGGAAACTATATTAATATACAAATTAGCTAATAACTAAAAATTTCGACTGGACAGTGTCAATTTTGCATCTCAGTGATGGACAGTAGCAGATTTGCACCTAACTTAGTTTATGAAATGGATGGTTAGTAAAAAAAATCAAAAGCAATAAAAAATGTGATGTGTGTATTTATTATGTTTATATATAAAATGAAATTAAAAAATTCTTCCATAATTTAACAAATGAGCACACAAACTCTCTTGAATAATTAATAAAATAAAAGCAACGACTTCACTACGAAAAGAATTCGACGCCATCTTAGAAACGTCATGGCCGCCTTATGATTGGTCCGTTTGGACAATGGCGCTTTTGCATTTTATTGTTTAAGGACAGTGTCAATTTTGCTTCTCACTCCAAACTTCAAACTTAATTTTCTATGGGACAGTGTGAACATTGCTTTTGAACTGGTTAATACACCAAAATGATTACAATAAAAACTAATAGATGGCATTCATAGGTCAATTTGGACGAAAATGGACAGTGGCGTTTTTGCTTTTATACCTCTCATATATAAGCTATATAAATTCCAAATTTCATCCAAATCCGTTCAGCTGCTGCCGCATGAAATGGAAAGAAGACACAAACTTTCGGATTTATAATATTAGTGTGATTAATATTAGAAATCAGTATCATGGATGCAGAAACGTAATGTGTGTGTGGGAGGCAGGATTAGGCAGTATTACAGATTACCATTTTTTTTTATGCATAATATTTTTATACACTATCTCACCTGATGGAAAGTGATGATGCGGCCAAAGATGGGACATGCTTGCCTAGAAGATACCTATTCACTCGATACCATGGACATCTGATATAAATATTCTTAATATATTTTTATGAAAGTAACTAGTCGGCGGACCAGTTGGCGCAGTGGGCTGCTCTCTGCCCTCTGGCCGTGGGATCTGGGTTCGATTCCCAACATCATCGCGATTTTCCAACCCAAGGGCCATTGGTGCTTCTTGTTCTGGGTGATGTTTATTTTAAATATACATAAACATAAACGCTTTCACACTCACAGCCCCACACTAAGTTCGATGACTTGTATCGTGGGTGCTGGTAACATTCACATCACACACACACACACAATCACAACCAGAACTAGAAACACAAATTTTCCTAGGGGAGAAAACTTGTGTTCCCAGCAGGAATCAAAACCCATACCGCTGCTTAGAAGACGAACACTCACCCAACTAAGCCAACGAACAGTTCGTAGCAGTAAACAAATGAAAATATTAAATTGTGTTGTTTTTTTAGTCTTTGTTTCCAGAACGGTACAATCTGGGTGTCTTCAAGTCTAGGGTGAATCAAAAATAGAATTATCTTCTAGGCAAGCATATAACATATTCTGCCGCACTTTCCATCAGGTGAGATAGTGGTCAAATGCTTGCCTATCCAGCATTAAAAAAAAGACGTGTGGCACTCGGGACCTGCCGCGGTAAAGCTATTGCATAGCAATTATAATTATTTATTTATTTTATTTATGCAGTATTTTTTTCCTGCCACCTAGAGGCGAGTTGCTGAACTAAAGAGTCAAGCGTGATATTTCAAAAAAGTCATTAAAAGTTCTGCTATTCATCGATAGATGGCAAAACTAAAAAGTATCACCGCTGTGCCGGTCGGAGTGGGGGGTATTAGGTTATTTTCGTTACGGAATTTCTGGATTCGGTCTCCACGCTCAAGGCCTGCGATAGAAGCTATGCAATATCTTAAAAATGGATATGAATGTATTGTACAAGTGAATGATTCGCAATATAAGGGACTTGAATACATATTTTGATTGAAACTTGATACAAAGCGCCATAGCGCGCGGCCAGGGTGCTGTGAAGATAAAATGTATGGCGCCTAACGAACGAAATATACTCGGCGTCGCGGGCGCGCGCCTGAAATGCTCCCCCCCCCTTCCCCGCTCTGCCGACGTTTTGTATAAGCTCTAGTGTAACAACATAATTATACTCGGACAGGGCGCACGTATTTATACAGTGGCAGCAGCAGCGGCCGAGGCGCGCGTACAGGGCGCTTTGTATATCTTGATATAATATCCCTAAGAGAATGTAATAAGTAGTTAAAAGTTTATATTTTACTAAATATTTTTGAGTATGTTAATAAACACTGTACACATAAAATATGTACGAATACAAGTGTGCGTAACTCGTACTTTCAGCATAGTAGTAAAAATTTGCTTGTCATACTCTAATGTCAGATAACATTAGAAAAGCTTAATGGTTTAATTATAGTTTTTTGATGAACAATTAATGATTACAGGATTTGCAATTAAAAATAATAGCGTGTTTGATACACGCGATTTTAATTGTACATACCAATTAATAAATAAATGATTTTAAGAAATTTACATTGCAGAAAAGAAAATTGATTGGTAATCGATACTATAGTAATTAAGAAAAGCAAAGACTTTATTTATTTATCGAACACCAACATTTCATATTACGATCACAACAAAATATAATTATAAAGTTTGCATGCTAAGTGTCATCACAATTACATACGAAGACACAATGCCTCTGTGGGTAGGAGCGCGAGGGCATTATCTACGCGCATGAGACTGAGTGAGACATGTATTAGGATATATTGACTTCTCTCTTACACTCTCTTACGGTTTATTAATATCACTTTATAATTAACATTAAAAAAAAACTGCATAAACATCAGGTAAATAATTAAAAATTAAAATTGAGTTTAGGGGATGATTGGCCCCTTGGATCGGTCTGTCTTCTTGTAAAAGGTTTTAAAATAGTTGTCTGGTGGACATATATAAAAATGGAGCATCAGAATTTACTTGAAGTTAAGTACCTAATTATTTTGGGAGCTTTAAAGCGTCTGCAAAGCAATACGGCCGACGGAAAGTGTCTGGTAGTATTGGCGACTTATTTTTAAGGATATTGCCTAAAATATACGTAAAAATCAGCTTGGAGAATTTACGTGAGGTAAGTAATGTTTTTATGTACCTTGATTATCTGATACCTGAAAATTGGCCGTCTAAGCAAGCTAGCAGATAGGCATGCGTTCTTAGTACATTAGTATGATAATGTGGACGATTGAGTAGTGTTAGTACAGTACTCAATCGTCCACATTTCCTTCGTCAGAAAATACGTGACGTCTGGTGGCCCTGGGGTCTTACTCTAGAAGCGAGTAACATCAAATTATAAGAAAAAAAAAATGTTCAAAAAAAAACATTCAACATTGATGGTGTAAACTAGCTTTTTTTACCTAGAAACATATTGAAATAGTTGTGCCGGTGTACAGACCTTCTTGTAATTTCATTTAATACTAATATAGCATTTTCTGCCAGTCATCCGAGAAGGTGCAGGAAAAATCATGGTAGTGCAGTAAAACGACTATAACTATGTCCATTTATGCCTTAAATGTAATATGCAATGTTTTATTATTTTAATTTAATTTTCATTAACCACGTATTTGTAAAGAAATTCGGACGTAACATCATCCAATCATGGGTGAAGCATGCAAATGTCCGTATGTGCTCACTGCGAACATTCACAGACAACTAAATAGTTATTATTTGTATTGGCACCGATAGCCAGACCTTTGGTGTATTTGTGTGCGTGTAGCTCGAGTTATCATAAGATATTATATTTGTAGGCCCTAGGGTGCTTCACCCGTTTGTATGCGGTGTTATGTCCGTTTTAAACGTCCGTGGCGTTAACTTAAAGATTTGTTAATTCAATCTATTTTATGTACTTGATTTGTGAGATAAGAATTTTACTTATCTCACAAATACGAAACGTTTGGTGATACTACAATTAATTACATAAAAAAGACATATGTGGATAATTTTGATACTGACGCAGAGGGGTGTTATAAGTTTTATCGTGTGTAAGTGTGTGTGCGTGTGTCTGTTTGTGTGTATTTCTGTGGCATCGTAGCTCCCAAACGGCTGAACCGATTTGATTTAGGTAGTTCTTATTTTATTTGAATGGTGACTTAATCAAGAATATTCTTAGCTATGTTTGGTGCAGCCGTTTTCCAGATATCGTGCAGCGTGGGGGTATTTTCAAACTTTGATATTTCCACTTTATACCTGTAATTTGTTGACTCCAAGAAATCACATTGCACTAAATCAATATTCCCAACTTCCATCTCCTCAATATTCTCCTGCAACACTACAAGCGCATCTCTGTCGATGTCCACACTGGTGACCGCGCTGGCGCCGAGGAGGCTCGCGCCGATGCTTAGGGCTCCCGGCCCACAGCCCGCGTCGAGGACTGTGTTACCTTCTATATCTTCATATTGAGTCTGAAAAAACAGATTACTAAATGGGCTTAAACCGGTTTTTTCATGGTAAAACAAACGCATCATATGAGTGTGGAATGTTACCGGAGACAGTAATTAGTGATTTAGTGATTTTTTTTTTTACAAATGGCAAAATTTAAAAATATCCCTCTGACGCTCTATCTGGAAAACGGCAGCTCCGATTTTTAATAAACATGGCTAGAACACTTTTGATCAAGTCACTTTCCAAGCAGAAAATCTAAATCAAAATAGGTCTAGCCTTTTAGGAGCTACGAAGCCACAGGCAGACACACATATAAATACTGCAAACTTATAACACGTCTTTTTCGTCGGCTGTTAAAAATAGACTATGCAAATATTTTAAAAGTGCACAAAAGTGATATTAAATCATCAGCTTAAAGCTGCTAGTGTATGAACAATCATTACACTCAACAATAAATTACACTCACAATCACACACTAAGCTTAAAGAATCTTATCATCGTGGTAGAAAGAAAGAAAAAATTTTTTTTAACACATATTGAAATTAAAAAGTAATGTTTTATTTACATAATTACAATTACCTCTAAAATTGTTTAGTACATAAATGTTTTTTCTCTTAATATCAATATGTTTGACAAGTCCATGCACTGTTACATGACATTCTTAAATGATGTTATTTTTCTGTATGACAATAAATGAATTCTATTCTATTATATTGAAACACTAATGAACATATCTTAAGTTGCCGAAGCGGTTTTGCATCAGCACAAAGTCGACGCTGATTTTCAGGGAAACTACATATGATATTTAATTTGGTGTAAATTTTTGCCCAAAATAATAAAAAATAAGTAACATTAACATCACACACACACAAACACACCTAGGAGAAGCACACACAAATGCCCCTAGGAATGATAATTACTGTGCTTCTGCTGGGACCTGAGCTTTACTAGCCCACTATACCAACTGTTATTGCCATGGTGGTAGCACATTAAAATGCCCTGGTTTGCATTTTTCAAGATAACACGTTATTGAAGCAAAGAGGCGGTATTATTATAGAGTCTATATAATTACCTGTATGGTGTACAGCGCAATAGCGGCAATGTGTGGTGGTGTTTCATACTGTTCCAGCTGTATCTTCGGCTCATTGAACCCTTTTAGCTGTTGCAAATGACCTTGCAACGTTTTTAACTTCATTACTGCACCCATTTTATTGGATTTGTGTGTTAATTATCTTATATCTAAAATCTTTTAAATCTCCTGCCAGATTACAATGAGTTTTTGACCCTGAAAAATATTACTTTGTGTTAGTTTATTTTCATGGTGGCAGGATATTTTCTTAAATTACTGAAACAGTAGGGAATATGCATATTTTTTTAAAATAGATTTTTTATTAACGTAAAATTTAATTTCATTTATAAAACATGAAAATTTAATATCACAATAAATATTTGAAACAGCAAGCAGGTTTTAGCTATTTTAAATGTGGCCATTTTGACGTTTTTTTCTGCTACTTCCATAATCCAATCATGGTTAGAAGTTAACCTATCATAAACATCAAAAATATGTGATCTGACGTCACGAATCAATCTAGCTAATGCCTTTTGCTACTTTGAAAATCCCATGCATTTTTATCTCATTTTATATAGCTGTAATTACATATTTTTTTAATTTTAGCTAACTTACTTATGTTCAAATCTAGGAAGTACTGGTAATATCTGGTTCCCAAACGAAGAGTCTTGCGACACAAAGTAACCACAGGAGGTAGCGTTGGCGTGTTGCAGTGCAGCCCTGTGGCTTGTGTTCACTATATTTGCTTCAGGTAGTTGTGGAAAACCCTGAAATAAAAAGTCGTGTAGTGAACAATGACCTATGCTTGAATGCTAAGAGATAATAGTTACTACTATTGATTGATGTGTGAGAGAAGTATTTTTTGAATTTCATAAATTATCTCTGAAAAAAAAATATTCAAAAAATTACATATTTAATTTTTGTTGCATTTGAAGTTAGAGGTATATCAATATGATCCAAACAGAAATATCGAACCTGTATTTCTACCTAAACAATTCGGTAGTCGTAACTACGGGCCAATTGCCTATATTTCCTAAGACTTAACTAAAACTATATACAGCAAAGACCTTAGTTACCTACAAGACATCTAGCTTATAGGTAACTCAAGTGCTTAAGCCTATATGATCCTAATTTTAAGAGTATCTAAGGCTGCACTAGAAGCTTCCTAATACATTTAGAAAGAACAACAAAGTCAACTTTTAAATGCAGATCGTAGAGGGTTAAACATACACATAGGTCGCAAATCCCAGATGCAACTCGAGCAGTATCTGGGCAATGGCACACTATGAACACCAGATTAGTGTATATCCATGGAATGTCTTATATGTGTTGTTATGTATTTAAAGTGTGTTTTATTTGTTCAAATAGGTATATACAAATAAAACAATTAACAAATTAGTTATGTGTAATATATATTACATTACTGTATTAAATTACATTACTATTGATTTTTGTTTCTATAGCATTAGCCATGCAAAGCAGAACTCAAGTAGAGAAAACTCATTGGCCATAGTTATAGTACAGACTGGTTACCAAGACAACACCTTTATTAGACCTTCAAGAAGCATGGGGCTCTTAATCTCAGGGTCAGGTTTGTGTCCCACATCGGGCGAAATCTTTTGGGAGCAACATATTCGCATAGTGAAAAATCTCCGAAATAAAGATTAGAAAATGTCAAGATCTTCTTATGGTAGGACTCATCAAGTGACATTTCAGCCTACTTAGAATTAGTAGTTTCAAACAATTCTACTTAAAGTTTTTTACGTTTATTTATGTGTATGTTATAAGTATGATGTTGTCACACTTTAATAATAAAGAAACAATACGTTTTTAGCTTGAAGCTTTGATGGCTCAGTGGTTAAGTTATCAATTGGTAACAACCTATGGACTCGAGTACAAACCACACTCTAACAAAATTAATAATTCACAATTATTAATGTTGTTAATTTGAATTTTTTTATACTAGGTATTGATTGACAATTATCATTTCCTGTTATGAAAAAGACAAAATCTTTGCTTGTCTCTTCTCATTCAGCATAAATAGAAGTAAATGGAGGTAACCTTACAGCAGTACCAGATCCCGCAGGAATAGAGCACATAGGCAGCTGGCTGATGGGATAGGGCTGTGTCAGAGATATTGAAGTTGCCGTCAGAGGAGTCACTGCACCTTGCTTCAACAACATCTGCTTCTTCAGCTGAAGCTCTTCGAGAATTTTCCTGTTAGTCAACTCTGTAAATTAATTTAAAATACTCATAACCCGTAAGAATGTTGTTAAGCCACCGTCTCAGGAAGACTGGACAATGTAAAAATTGGCCTAGAAATAGTAAATGTTGCTATGTGTTTGAATCATAACTTTTAAACTAGTTACAATGCACATGTTCCTTTAGGAATATTAACCAAGATTCCGCCAGAGGGTGCTACGTGTTGACAGGAGATTAGACAAAGGTTTTCTACAACGTGTCTCTATATGTTATTAGTAATTCTCGAAATTTAGAGAGTTTTCATTTCCACAACGTAAAAATTAAAAGAAGATTATTTAACCGTTATAATCTTTATTTATGGATAGTACACAATATGTAGCATCATATTAAATATGTAGATATTTATCACCAGAAACATTCACATCATTCTAGGTCCGTAAAATAGTCATACCAAGAACTTCTGTTGGTGAATAACTACCAACAGAGCAGATTTATGGTATAAAATTATTTTTTTACTTTTCTTTGGATATGATCACATATATATGGACAATCACTACAAACTAGTTATGGTAATGCTTTGACTCGATCGATGGGTCACCTATTGATTGAGTCAAAGTGGTATTACCTAACTAATTTGTTAAGTTATGGCTTAACCCATTGTATGATTCAAAGGGGTGTTATCATGACTAGTTTGTTGATTGCTTGAATGATTAATGAGCGCCATAAATTATCTGCATCAAACCCTACTTTCAGATGAGATTCTTACTCATAGTTGCGAGATTAAAAGTATGCTGTAAAAAATAACCTTTAAAAATGTATGCCTCTGAATTGTCAAGGTTGAATACTCAAATAGTCATTTATTGATAAACATTGTTTACGGTTGAGTAACTAACCTCAGACAAGACTTCTAAAATCCACAGTCTAGCTGGTACAGATACATAATACTAGATATTAAAGCACACATTAAAAAAAGCTAGTGTTTGAGGTAAGAGGCAGAGTATAGTTTGGATTTTGGTCACACATTGGTCATACCACACGAAGTTCACACGGCCGCATCGTCACTTTCTATCAGGTGAGATAGCGGTCAAATGCTAGGCAAGCATTTGACCATTATCTCACCATAAAAAACATCTAACATAAAAAAGTCCCAAGAGTGAGGCGGACAGACATGACGGATCTATAAGGGTTCCATATTAGTTATTTGGCTACGGAACCCTAAAAAAAGATAAGTAATAAATAAAATGAAGATAGTATCTAACCTCTTTGTGCGTTAGGCTGAGGAAACGCCATCTAATTTACAGAGTGTCGCTGAGGAACAAAATTTAGAACACAAATGCTCACAAAACAATTATCAGCCTGGTAAGTAATAAAGTTTTCAATGATATTTCGTTGAATGTAAACAACAAATATTATCCTGCAAAAATCTTCAGGATCCGTAATTTGTTTTTGACATTGACAAGTTTCAAGTCGAGACGTGGATTTTTAATGTGACTGAAACGGAACGTAATTGGGGTCAATGACCGCATAATGCTGGGAAAGGCGGACCCATAAAACCGGCAAGTTCCGATTTTTATTTCGTTATGTTGGTTAAAACTTATTAGGAACAGCATTCTAGTTTTGTGCTGATTAATTTGTGGATCTTCTTTGTTCTTTTCTAATAATAGCACACTTTAGTTTTCACTTTATACAAGAGCTTTTTCTCTTTGTAAGACCTATCTGATGCAGCCTTCCATTCAGATTTTTTTTGCAGCCACTTTCACTGCTTTCTTATCTTGGGAGCTGCTGTGTGCATGCAATGAATATGTAATTAACTTTCCTAAGTCATAACTAATTCGATTGGACAACGTCTCCTTACAAGGAACGATACATAAAAACAACAATGTTATATAAAAGCATTTATTTTAAAACAATGTAGGTAATAATATACTTTCTGATTCTTGGCAAAACAGTCTCACATAAGCAAGTCAACATTTGGCCTCTCTTAGAATAAACATAAGACTAACATGCGCTGCCATCACTCACAAATGAATAAAACTGAATATATCAGATAAATAAAAGATATAAAAGGACAAAATATAAAATTATCTTCATTATGTCTACATTGCAGTTAGCATTGCATCTCAGTTGAGCAATCTTAGATTAATTTGTTTATTAACGTAAAATTATTCTAAATAAAGGGAACATTAACATTACTAGAATTGACTCACAATATCAGCAATATATAAAAAAAACATCTACTGTACCTAATTAGTGGTTCACAGACGCAGACATTACAGTCCACAATGAGTTTGTGGTTCATTGATAAAATTTGATAATAAATGCACAACAAAAATATAAAAATTTAAGTTGCCTTTGTCTTTTACGTTTATAAAAATATTTATATAACAATTTAGAAATAATCATTAACAGTTTTCTTTCCTATAAACAATTTGGAATAATTTTATTATTGCACAAGCTCAAAGCTAACTTATTATGTGCATTTTTTACAAAAATCTATAAATATAAAAACAAACCAACACAACATCCCTAACGCAAAGCATACAGCTATTATGACTCATTTTATGACATAGATATATTTATATTATGATAGTGTGACAACCATAAGCGCTCCATATAAAAATCTTTTACAAAAAGAAACTGTTTATACTATGTAGTCTTATTTGATTTACACAATAACCATAATATAAAATTAGTAACATTGAGATCTGGACTGCCTATAGTTGTCAACCTACAAACGCAACACAATGTGGCTGACTAAGCTAACTCTAATGGACTCGCATGCCTTAAATTAGATTTAACAACGATTAGAAACGAATTAGGAAACATTCAGCAGCGAAGTGAAACCGAGCTGCGGCTAATAAAGATCAACTCTAACAATTTTGATATGTTATTCATATTTATTACCTACTTATTTAATGTAAACTCTCGAGATAAACAATAATAAAACGTAACAACCACATTGTGCCTGACCCCGCCACCTATTCGAGTGTTGGTTTGTAAGGAAATTCACAGCACAGGAACAAACACATTCTGGACTAAATAAAATCTGAAAAATGATAACAACATTTGTTTTAAAGACTAGCACATAATTTTGGCACAACGCTGTGTCTTCTCAGAGCACAGTGGCATCGATGTTGATTTTTATACACGAGTTTATAGATTTGACTGCTCTGTGAATGTGCAAGGGCGGGTCGAGAGGACGCTTCTACGCTTGGAAGACAACGCGAAATTGGTAACATATTTAGAAAAAAACAAAGGTATAAATAGCGCCCCTCGACCGACACTCACCGAATTAGGGTTTCACAAAGCTCACTTACCGACACTGCCATCAGGAACAATGTTACTACAATTTTATAATACAACAGCAAGCAAAGAAAATCGAAAGCATTTTTTTTTCCATATCAATTAATACATATTTGTGCCCAATGTGTCATGTTCGATGTATCGTTTTTTTTTTTTATTTATTTATGAAACCCTAAAAAACTAGTGACCGATCCTATCGCTCACAGTTACAATATGGACAGCTGCCATTACAATAATAAAATGCAAAATAATGTATATAATTAAATTTAGTGTAAAAAAAAATTAGAGTAAATAATAAAAAAAACTTATTTGAGTAAATAAATTCTCTTGTTCCATTGCTCATTCAGTGCTTTACCTGAGAGAGTGTAAAAATAAAACGTGTAATATTGTAAGCATGTTTCAATCAACATTTACCCCGTTATTGGTTGGCATTTTCATATTTGGCAATTTGGAGCGAGTTAGGTATCGAGCCACACATGTCGCTAACGCCGATAATGATGCATAGAGCGAGATGGCTTTACAGAATCGTGTAGCCATCTCTTTCTACGCGCGATTATTAATGGCTTTAGAGAGAGGTGTAAGACCCCAGACCTAGAGTAAGGAGTATGTGAGTATAACAGTAGTATTGTAGGGTGGAATCTCTTAGAGCCAGCGGTCCGCGGCGCCTTCACAAGGGTTCGCGGTACGTTTATTTTTACACCCTGCCGTATGAGTATTTAACCTCGACAACACTCTTAATTCCAACAACAATACATACCTAACACTTTCCCTGTATAAATATAATATTAGAGTCTTGTAAAAGAAACATTTCGAAACCTCATAGGTCATTAACACTACGTGAGAAATTACACAAGAGCATTAGGATACAATATATCGCTACGAGTTAACTTATCATTTGGCACTAAATTAACATATTGCATCTCGAGCATTCGTCACAAAGTATTCACTTGCAAATTGTTTAACTCTCAATTTAACATTTCTAATATTATAATAAAATTTTGTTTTAATTTATATAACTTTATTCAATCGGCCGATAAAATCAGTTTCTTATTGCATTTTCATTAGTGGAACTTCTAAAAGGAAATACACATTATTTCATATATTGAGCAATCATTTCATTCCCGTTTTGTTACGAAGACGAACGCGTAGTACTCGGGGAATGTCCGATATCAAAATAAATAAGACAAGACGCGCTTTCGGCAAGTAAAATTTGGCAAAATTGAGCATTAAGACTTTTCAATTGGCATCGTAAGACATTACAATCGGTAAGTTCCTACTACGTAGCACTGCGTGACTACTTTAATATATCCTAAGTCTGGTAACTGTAACTTATCCATAGGTACTTCAATTTACAGTTCACTGCTGACGTGCATTCGAGCGCTCGCTCAGATCATCGCGACGGGTATGTTACCTCTAAGAATTATTGGACTGCCTACAATTCAAACCAGACAATCGGGGCCTCAAGTATTATGTAGGTACTGTTTTTCATATAAACTAAATCAATGTGCGTCGGTCCTGTTCTAAGATTTGAATTGTACACGACCTGAATACTCCCACGGATTAGTGCATTTCGATTATAACTTTACCTATTTACGAATAGCTTCCTTTAGCCTCTTTACCGCACACCGGGTAGACTCGCGTGATCCGCCGTTTGGTTAGTACGACGCCGACGCTCGCGCGTATTTACAAAATTGTAGATCGTGAAAAACCTAAGTATCGTATTGATATGACGTATAATGTGAGACTTTACAATTTTAACGAGGATCTCGTCAGTTCAAAAGAACCGTAGAAACGACCGTGGACTTTTCAAGACCATTCCAATTTACTAACTACATTTTATAACAACATGGTTAAAATAGTTATTTAAAAACGAAATATCGTTATTTATCAAATAATAGTTATTGCTTCGTTTTGATATGATATTACATCTGTGCGCAGATGTGACCGCAGGACCGGTGCCGGCTCCCCCGAGTCCGCGACGACGCTCGGTCGCGGCTCGCGGCCGGCTCTACTTACAGTTTACACCCACGCTACGTACAGTTACTCTGTACTATTCATTATTACGTAATAACTCTTAAATATATATTTTAAAAATATGACTGCTTTATCCATCATGATCACAGCTCTCCGAAGACTTTACAATATCCAAACCTGACGCTCCAAAATAAATTCTTTATCATTACACCTATAAAACGAAATGACTACGATATATCTAAGTTTATAGCTCTAAAATTATGCCATTTTGATATATTTACTTTGCGATTGCAACGGTCCCTCGTTCAGCACATAAATGCCTCATATACAAGTTTCAAAGTAACCACGAAAACGAGTCTCTCATCGACACAAACGAGAGGAAGCGTCAACCGACGAACGTGAAAGTAAAATTTGGAAACAAAGCGGCAGTGTTCGCGAAACATTCGTGCAATAGATATCTAACTACGAAACACTTCTTAGGAACCTGATAAATTATTGCTAGCTCCGGCGACCCCGAGGGGCGACCTCGTCAGTAGCCAATATAGAAAAATATCACCTAAATAAATATGGATATGAGACAGGCGCGCCGCCGCCGCCCGCCGTACATCTCTGTGTGGCGCTCGGCGCTCGGATATGATCGTTTTTGGTAAATTAACAAGATATTGTGGCTGATATGCAAATGCAACGCTCACTGCGCCTCGTCCTCCTCGCGCGCCTCGCATCCGCCGCCCGCCTTCGGCGCCTCGCTGCAAATACACGCTCATATTATATAATCAATAACAATAACAAGAAAAGTCTTAATGGACACATTCTTAGATATTTTGAATCTAACAAAATAAGTTTAATTTATGTTACTTATTAGCCTAATCTTGGTTACATTTTAACACAAATAGGGCACACGCAATCGAGACCTATAACAGAAAATGTCTTTATATTATAAATGCGAAATTTTGTATGTCAATATGTTTGTTTTCTCACGCTGTAATAGCTGAAAGGATAAGGATGAAATTTGGAATATACATAGGTTATACCTAGAAATAACACAGACTACTTTTATCTTTGAACTACCCATTGGCTTAGACGGGTCCGTGTTCGCCTTCTAAGCAGGGATATCGGGTTCGATTCTCGCCGGGAACACTGGAAAAATTTAGCTGATTGTGATGTGAATATTTGTGTGATGTGAATGTTTCCGGGACCCGCGACACTAGTCATCGAACTTATTGTGGGGCTGTACCCACAGCCCCACACTAAGTTCGATGACGGTGACAGCGTTAATTTTTATGTATATATTAAGGTCGGAGTACTCACTATCCGGCGTACGGCGGATGCGCGCTGCCCGAGGGCGCATCCTGGTCGGCGGGCGGCGGGCGCGCAGCCGCGCTCAACAGGTAGTTAGTGGAGTCGCTGAAACAGTTCGACAGCCTGCTTCAAATTGTATTACTGTCTCGGGTCACACGGTACTGCCCTACCACAACACGGATAGCGAAGCGGAACTATAGCGAACTGAGCTAGCATAGTCAGAAGTTCGATAGCCTGCTTCAAATTGTGTTATATCTCGGGTCACACGGTACTGCCCTACCACAACACGGATAGCGAAGCGGAAATTATAGTGAACTGAGTTAGCACGGTCAGAACAGAAACAGTTTGACAGCTTGCTTTAAATCGTATTACTGTCACGGGTCACACGGTACTGCCCTACCACAACACAGATAGCGAAGTGGAAACTATAGCGAACTGAGCTAGCACGGTCAGAACAGAAACAGTTCGACAGCCTGCTTCAAATTGTATTACTGTCTCGAGTCACACGGTACTGCCCTTCCACAACACGGATAGCGAAGCGGAAATTATAGCGAACTGAGCTAGCACGGTCAGAACAAAAACAGTTTGACAGCTTGATTCAAATCGTATTACTGTCTCGGTACTGCCCTACCACAACACGGATAGTGAAGCGGAAACTATAGAGATATGAGCTAGCACAGTCAGAACATAAACATAAGCCTGTTTCAAATTGTACTACTGTCTCGGGTCCCACGGTACTGCCCTACCACAACACGGATAGCGAAACGGTAACTATAGCGAACTGAGCGAGCACAGTCAGAACAGAAACAGCTTGACAGCCGCTCCAAATTGTGTTACTGTATCGGGTCACACGGTACTGTCTACCACAACACACCACGAATAGCAAAGCGAAAAATCAATTGCGAACTGATCTAATAGTAAGTAGCTTAGCCCACGAGCCTTATTGCACGGTGCCGGTATAACTAAGTTCCTTGTTGACTATTATTATTGCTGATTATTACATGTATTTAGTGGTTTTTATTAAAGTTTAGTTAACATTCCCTATGTTATCGTAAATTATACCACCGCCACTATAGCTTGCACATAGCTAATTAAAAAGAAAGTGCGTATTGAAGACTATAAGCTTAAAAAACACATATAATGCATAAATAATATTATAGATTAATAAAATTGGCATTTAAGTTTTGTAATAAAAATTAGTAACATGCGTGACTATCCTGAATATCATGTTGATATAAAAACATATCACAAAGGCAAGATTAACATTATTCTATTAAACTAAAGGATATTCTATATTTATGTTAATACATTTAAAGCTCTATTTATTAGAAAAACTAAAGATGCATGTCCACAAAGACAGAAAACTACAGATTAACTAGAATTAAAAAGATATTTACTTATCAAAAACGAAGTTCATCTCATGGTGTTTCTCTACCCCGCTTCTGTGGACATGCAGTAACATTATAGGTAATAATAATAACAATTAATAATAGCGAATATGTTGTCTAGTTAATTTAAACAGAAACAACAAATATCAGGGACAGTTTAATTACAACCTCAACCCCATCATTTATATCTGTAAATTTAAAGGCAAGCAAAGCTTTAAAAAACCGACTTTACCGCTACATCTTGGGAACTCTCAAAAAAATTAAATACGCATTAATGGAGGATAACTCAAAAGCTACTGGTCAGATCTTGATCAAAATTAAATGGGACCACATAGGGAGCACCAAATATAAAATAAAAAAATTACCATAAAATCGTCTAGAAAAAAGTTATGAAGTAACACACAAAAAATACAGTCGAATTGAGAGTATTTTTTTCTAAGTCGGTATAAAATAAACAAAAACGTAAATCATTAACCATTTCATAGCGGACCACAGGCGTGGCGAGCTCAAAATGGAATGACCCTTTTTTATATGTATGATAATTTATAGATATAATATAAGCAAAGCTTAAAAAAAACAGACTTCACCGCTTTATCTTCGGAACTTTGATCAGATTAGATGTACTAAACACGCATTATTGAAGATATTTCAAGAACTACTGATCAGATCTTGATCAAATTTTAATGGGACCAATTGGAAAGCAACATCTTTCATACAAAAAAAATATTTTCAAAATCGGTTCACGTGGAACGAAGTTATGAGGTACACACAAATAAAAAGTACCTCCTCCTTTTTCGTGAAATCGGTAGAAAAGAATATATATCATAATTTATGATCATAAACGGGTTTCATATACATGCTTGAGCTAACTTAAGGTAGCACACGGTTGACGTTTTGAAAGGGCGGTGCTTGCATAAGATCGTGGTCAAAAGCGATGCATTGGCGTTAGTTCTAATGTTTGCAACGGGTCAACAAAGGCTGGTCAACTTCTGCAAGTTTCCTAGACAAATCCACCGTCGCTACTGCCCTATGTTAAACAACAACCAATCGTGTACCATGGTAGGTGTAAACAAGTCTGAGGGCACATGACTCAGTCGATATCTGCTTGTGTTTGTGTGCTATGGTCAATGGCATTGACTCATATCAATGTCCAAGCGGTATTTATGGTGATAAGCATGGCACACAAGTCACAACAAATAAAGTGAGGGTTGCCATATCTGAATAGCCAACTTAGTAGGTGTAGAATGTAATTCTCCTATTAATCTCTATTGAAAATGGAGCATTGTTTTTTTGGAGTTTATTCACGTCAAATGACTGTGATGAAATTTTACGCGTACATAGTTTAGAACGGCGATTCCAGTATATGGTGCTTTTAATCCTGGTTCATCAATATCAGCATAAATACGGGTGAAATCGCGGGGTACAGCTACGTCATATCTTGTTCCAATAGTCCTAAGAACAGAAAGTAAGAAAAAAAATGTCTTAAAATTGTCGCCATATTTAATGAATAAAAAATAATTTCTAAACGTTAATTGAAAGTCGTGTTTTACTACAAATGCTTATTCATATTTCTCGTATTGAATTCCTGCATTCCATCGTAATCTACACTAATACTATAAAAGGTAAAGTTCTGTTTGCATGTATTTTTTTTTTTTATTTTACTTTGACAGGAAAACGTTTGACCACTACCTCACCTGATGTTAAATGACGAAAAATAATGATTAATATAATTTTCTATGTTTGCAAAAGATAATCACTAAAACTACCGATCCGATTATGATAATTCTTTCATCGGTTTTATTGTAATAATAATAGTTTTTAATACAAAATCACTATATTATATTAGTATAGAACGCCACACCAACCCAAATCATCCTGCACATTTTATGTCCATCCAAAGGTTTTCTGGCAGAAATATCGCTTAAAGCGATAAGACCGCCCATTGTACTACCTCATATAACTGTATTATTTTAGATTCTACAATTTTACTTTTATTCGGTGTGCAATAAAGAATTATTGTATTGTATTGTAATATTTATATCTAGTAATAGTTTTTTCTTTTTGGTTAATTATAATTTAGTTTTTAGTTTAATGTAATATATATTGAAATTATAAGTAATACTAAGTTAACATTATACTTTTTACTTTTATTTGGTGTGCAATAAAGAATTATTGTATTGTATATTATTATTTGACTCGGAGCTTAACTAGTGTGCGCCGACAAAACCAACTCTTACACACACAAAGCTCCACACTTAATTGTAAGAATTCGAAAAAATAATTCAAAATTCACATCACAGACACATAACCAAAAATGTTAATTTTTCTTGGTAATGAAAGTGTAGCTTCCTAGAAATCGAACCCGGGATTCGTGGCATATAAAGCAAAGACCTGGCAACTACGCCAATAGAGTTATCGATAACGGTTTGAAGCACAATGATCTTAGTAGTTATGTAACAAGTCCACAAACAATCTAATAGTTCTATATTTCTAGTACTTCTAGTAATTCTTCTTCTAGGAAGAGTACATACTGTGCTACATGGTGAGAAAAGGGAGAGAAAATGATGATGATTACTAAGCGGGGTATCGGGTTCGACAGGCTTTCTCCCCAAGGAAAATATGTGTTTCTGGTTCTGGGTCTGATTTTGTGACTGATGTGAATATTTCCAGCACCCACGACACAAGTCATCTAACTTGTGGGGCTGTGAGTGAAAGCGTTTATGTATGTTTGTGAAAGTGCAATACCTAAAAAAAACAATTCAATCAACTAGATCCAACTGTGTTTCTAATGACTAATATTTATGTTATTCCTAATTCATTTTATTGTTCGTCAATGGCATTTTCCTAACCACATATAAATGACATAATATGAAGTAAAATGTAAGTGGCTACCATAGAAAACCACAATGACTAATAGTGACGAATAACTGGCTTACAGACATACGTTATTTATAATAAAATTCATTAATTATTGAAAACCACGTCCAAAATACCTTAAAAGCACTGATGCTAGTGTTTCCACCGGGTATCGACCCTATACCTGAGTATAGGATTCGATACCAGGTGAAAACATACGTTGAGAAATTATTAAAGTTATTATATCTAGGAATTAGGAAAAAGTAAGTCTTAATCTTTCCTAAAGTGGGAGATTTAACACAATTTATGAAAATAATTCTATCGAAATAAATGTTCACTAATATACTTCTGGCTATCATTTTATTGTTGCCAAAATATGAAAAGATTTTGTCGTTAATGAAACGACTATTCTTTAGCGATTCAAAAATATATATACGCATAGCGTCTTCACCAAACTGTCTAAGAAAAAATAAATCACATAATTATTAAGTATTAAAATATACATACATATTATACCAGTTATATTTACAAGTAAATTAAAATAAGCACCAATTATAGCTACTTTTTCAGTTATGGCAGCCCTACACACATACTACATGGTATTTGCTGATAACCTATGGTTCGTGTTTTGAGTATGATATTATTCATATAAATACTCCAATGATGTAATAACAAAAGCCAAAGATATAAGTTACATAAGACTTCTTGATGTATTAATGTATTGTTTCTAAAACTTATGGTAGGTTATGTGATCGGTTGATTACTACTTTATCTTTTTTTTTTATTTGTGACAGGTTTGACCACTATCTCACCTGATGGTAAGTGACGATGTGATCGAAGCTGGTAAACACACTAGACCTGGAATACGCAGGGGGAATACGTATCTATTTATTGATACAATATTATAATAAACTATACTTAACAAATGTTAACAAATTTAGGCTAGTTTACGCAATTTTCCTTAACTTTATTATTAATATAAAAGTAGATTTCACATAAACACACTCACAGACCTAAACAAGTTAGAAGACTTATATTGTGGGTGCCGGAAATATTCACATCACAATCCCACCCAGAACTAAAACAAATTTGTTTTTTCCCTTGGAGAGAAAACTTGTCCACCGTGAATCGAAGCCGATACCATGTTTTTTTTTTTTGTAGGGGGGAAAATGCCTTGCACTTCCCTTCCTTCCCAGGGGTGAAGGAAGGGGGTATGTGGGGGGTCGAACCCACTAAAAACCACCCGTGAGCAGTCCCTTTTTTATATCGGGGAACATGCCCGATTACTCAAAGACGACTGGACCGATTCGATTTTTTTTTAATTAAATAGGTATACCTACTTCCCAGGTCCCATTATAATTAGATCAAGATCTGATAAAGAGTTTCAAAGATATTTAATATATAAATAAGCAATCGAAGTAGGTTATTAGTTTTTTAAACTCGTATATTTAATTTTTCTCTACTGCTAGATGACCCGGTGAACTTCGTACCACGCAATCTACTGGAAGTAATCCGAAATGGCATGTCTCAAACAAAATTATCAATTTCGACTTTTCGGCTGTTTAGGTATTCTAATTTACTTTCTTCCCTAATATAGGTCTTAACCACGGTAACGAGGCGAGACAAACAAATAATACATATTCAAATCGTACGGCCAATTTTGAGTATTTGAGAAACCAATGCACGGCAATTGATTTTTATATGTATATACAGGGTTATTTGTAAAACACCAGAAAACTCTCAGGCCCTAATTTTTGTTTTAATCCTAAGCTAAACTTTCAGTCCAACGACTTTCTTCTGAATACCATATTTTCCGTAGTATAAGGTTATTAATTCTATATAATCTATAATTTATGGTTGTCTATCTATCCCGAAAAGAACGGCATCGCCGCGCCACGCCTCTTAATATGCACGCCAACGCCGGTTGACACTTGACAGAGACTTATGACTTAACTGGGAACAAATAATATATTGTTATATTTGAAAAATTATAAATCTTAATTTGCTATAGTCGCACCACGAAAGAGTTTGGTCTCAATAGTTAGAATGATGTCCCAAGAGGTTATTACACTATGTAGACATGAGTGAGGGCACTGTGAAGCTCGTCTAAAATACATCCATGTTAAATAAAAACAATTTACATTTGCTTTGGAAAGCTGATGTCCTTTAAATAAATATAGTAGATCAGTTTTGCCGCGAAAGTGAAAAAATGGCGTTGTTGATTTTGTATAATTTTCCAAAACCTGTGATTCTTGGAGTGTTCATGTGTAATAATGGTGGACTATTAACCGTTAATACTTAGTAAACTTGCATAAGTGTAGGCAAATCATACTAAGTTGAAAAAGTGATTTTCGTCTTCGCTCAAAAACTCCAACGAAAGTTCTGGTAAAGGTTCTACCACTTTACTGGGGCATGACTTGACTAAGACTGGACTTTGATTCTTTTACTTAACTGTGACTGAGACTTTTAATTAAAAATACACTTGAAATATTTTGTTATTTGACACTGTCTAAATGCACAAGATTGCGAAGTCAAATTAAAAAATAAATAAATATATAGTAGATTGACCGTTGAAGGCAAAGTTTCGGCCATGTACTTGAGATTATGGGACAATGCCTAGGTGGCAGATAACACAATCTTATCCTTGGCGAATCCGAAGAGTAATCGGTCTGTACGGACTATGGAGTCGAGATAACTTATCTGTATACTGGGTAGCTGAACAACAAGCGTGAGCACTTTGGATTTTAAAACAAGTACCTGGATGACCGAGCTTTGTTAGGTTAAACGACTTTTTTTAAATGAAACCTAGTTAGATCGATTTATCGCCCCCGAAACCATTGCATACTAAATTTCATGAACATCGTTGGAGCCTTTTCCGAGTTTCAGATTATATATATATACAAGAATTGCTCGTTTAAAGGTATTAGATAGATTGACTACATCGACAAACAAATGTACCTATTAACGTATACTAACGTGGATACATGTATATGATTGTAAATAAACAATTTAATTTATGTCTAATCTTCACACACAGTTTACTTTTGTTTGCAATAATAGCGTACTGTTATCCGAGGGTTTGAAGATTGGTTTTTAAAAAAAGAATAAAATTTGAACACTTTATAATTTGGTAATTTATAACAATTATGATTTTAAAAGGACGAGTATCTCGGACAGAGAGCTAGGATCGACTGGACTTGCTTACAATTAAAATGACGATCTGCTAATATAAAGGTGCTGGAGATGCACCTTTTATGCTTTATCGCATACAAGCGAGAGGGTATAACAACCCCCACGTTAGGAGGAAACTTACGGAAAGGTAAGTTTTCATCGAATTAGCCAATGCGTAGTTGAGGCCGAATCGATTCCATTTCAATATTATTTTCCTCACTAACATTTTCCTCACTATGGATTATTATTTTATTGGACTTGCAGAGTTTACCGAGATACTTTTCCTTTTTACAAATATAAAATAGAACTAGACTAAGACATACAACACAAGAAAGAATACTTAAAATAGGAAAACTGATATGATTATTCCAAGTTTTTGGAGATTTTACGCTATCTAGGTTTTTAATAATCTGATCTGAGGTAATTTTCAAAGTTCTTAAGTTGTCCAAGTTAATATTTTGTATCTTAGAAACTGGGAGACTTATTTTATTAATATGATCTAAGCTACAGCAACTATCATTAAGAATGTTAAAGTTAGGCACTATGCTAGGTACATTTATATTAGGAGAGATTTTCCTTACAAATCTATAGTTCTTATGATAGGCTATACATTCTAATGGAATGTTAAGTACACCCGTACCGGATATAACAAATTCAGTGATATCATTATGTTTACATTCAATGGAAAGTTTAGCGGGCTTTGATTGCACGAATATCCATTTCTCATTATTTAATTTATGCCAAATATCTAAGTCACCATGTAAGATTTTGTATTCGCAGGTTTTGGGCAATTCAAATACAGCTTTTGTAATAATTTCGATTTCGCATGATGGATTTCCAGGTACAGTATAAACATCTGTTAGTTCACATAGGTAAATTTTACTTATAATAATAATTTTACAGGAGTTAAGATCTTTCATATAGGTAAATGACGATTTATCTTTACTTAAGGCTACATATTTTTCAGAAGGTATTAACATCACAAACGAATTTGCAGCATCAATAACGTGAGAGGTTGGTAAAGGTATGTTCTTATATAAATTATATTCTAGAGCACTTACTAAGGGTATCTTAATTACAAAAACTAACTTATCGTCCAGATAATAACAAACTAAATCAGCGATATTAAGTAAAGCGTGAACATTGCTTAGTTCTAGACTTACTGGGAAATCTCTATTCTTAGGAACTAATTTAAGATTACTTATAATATCTTTATACAGTTGATTGGGCGTCAGTACAGAGGGATGTAGTATATTAGCTTTTACGAACAATATGGAGTTCAATATATCTTCGACTTTGAATGAAATAGTTAATAAGTTTGATTGTAAAATGTTTATAACAGAATTCATATTTATTTGGAGTTTATCAGATTCTACCCTTTGGGATATATTTGTGACAACTACAGATATCCTATCTATAGCGTCGTTCAATTTAGCTTGGTTTATATTTATTTCGTGCAAGGACTGATTAATATTTGATATAGCTATTTGTGAAACCATTATACTTTTCTTTATTGAATTTGATATAATTTTATCGTTATTGTACAAAGTTTGAATAGCTTCACTATACAGTTTAGCATCGTCTTCGTCCATTGTTCCGAATATATGTTTAAATACCATGCCAACGCCGGCAAACCACGCAGTTCGTTTAGATATACTGTTAGATATTATATGTGAGATAGAGTCAAAGTCACGTAGAATATCTTTATAGAGCGAATCTAAAGGTTGTAGCATGTTCTGACATTTAACGTTATCTATTTCTCTATTCTCTCGACATTGAAACCGAATAGTGTTAAATACGTCATGAATGTTTTCGATATAGCTTTTATATGAGGAAACATCCATGGGAATAACGATATGAAATTGATCATTAATTGATTTTAAGGTACCGACAGGGTCGAAGAATATGCCAGGACTCTTGGTGATGAGATCCACAAATTTGTTGTCATCAGTTGCCAGGGCGGCGCTACAGTGAGAGGTGATGATTCTGTAAATTATAATGACTATGCTAATTTGATTTGATAAAGTTTGTACCTATTCAATATTTAGTAAATGCGGAATAACCACTAAGTAATTAAAATGTATATAGCAGATTTAAACTAATTTATTTAAAACTTATTCCTAACATATTTTAGTTGTTTTGATTTGCAGGCTTTACTTCATCGAAGTGGTGGGTGACGTGACGACGATTTATAAGAAGGGTTAAAGTGTTGTTTCTATGTACTTTTATAATTTTGTACGGACCTTTCCACAGTGGGGAGAGGGCTTTTCGAAGTCTGAGATGATTTTTTAAGTATGCATAGTCGCCAATTTTATATTGTACTGATCGGCTATGTTTGTCGTAATAAGTTTTTGATCTTTCCTTAGAAGCTCGAATGTTTTCTAATGTTTTTTCTCGAGATATTTTCAGACGGTGGTGTAGCATTTTTATGTAATCAGGATATGTGATATCAGCGCGTAGCTCGAAAACTGAATCAGGAATGTAAGGCTTGTGACCGAAGACAAGTTCGTATGGGGTAAAGCGAGTCGTGGTATGGACAGTACTATTATAAGTTAGCATAGCTGTATACACAAACTTATGCCAGTCGGACTGGTTCTCATTCACATATGATTTTAAGTACTCTTTTAAAGTAGAGTGACTTCTTTCGAGTGCACCCTGAGTCTGTGGGTGATAAGGGGAAGACCAGATCTGTTTTATTTTTAGGAATTGGCAAGTTCTTTTAAATAGATCGGCTGTAAAATTTGTTCCGCGGTCTGTCAGAATTGACTTTGGTATTCCAAATAAAGTTATAAAATGAACTAGGCATTCACAAGACTCTTCTGCAGTAGCGTTTGAGATAGGATAGGCAACCGAAAATTTCGTAAGATCGTCTTGCAAAGTGAGTATGTATTTCAACTTTAGGAGTCCAGCTTCGGGCAGAGGGCCAACGATGTCAAGACTGATTCGTTCAAAAGGACGAGTGGAAGTGGTTGTAATCTGCATAGGAGCTTTGTTAATTTTTCGTAAGGCTTTATTGGATTGGCAAAGCTTACAGTTTTTTACGTAGTCTTCTATTTCAGATCGCATGTTTTTCCAGTAGTAACGCTCTTTTATTCTGTCGTACATTCGGTTAGAGCCTAAATGTCCGGCAATGGGAATATCGTGGTTTTCCCGCAGGATCTTTGCTATTTCGGTCGGGACAGGATATATAATCGTATTGTGATGAACATTGACGGTAATGTTGGTATTGTTAAACAAGTACATGAGCATGCCATAGATTTTTACAAAAGAATTTTGTTCAAACGGGTTTTTGAAGTCAGATATTGCTATTTCACCGATATCACCGGTAAGCACGATATCGTCTCTGACCGATTTTAATGTTTTGAAGATATCGGGGTAGGAACAAGTATCGAAATAGTAGACTTTAGTAAAAAGGAAGTAGTAGATTTTGTCATTTATAATTGTCTTCCTATAAGAGTGAAGCTCGCGTTCGCCATCATGGATTGACTCATCTGTTGCGGAAATTATATCCTGAAGATAGGGATTTGAGTCGTCATAATCGATAGATACAGGGACGAGTATAGTCTTAGCTTTACTTTTTAGTAGGCTTTCGTTATGCTCTTTAATATAGGTGTTAAAGGTTTCATGTTTGTTGTTAAAAGACTTCAAGAATTCTGAATAGTCCCTATTACAGTTGGGAGGTATATCATTAATTTGTTTGTTTGTTTCAGTTGGAGTATTCGTTGGAGGAAGAGAATGCGGAGCAGGACCAGGAGTTAGCAAAGGAGAAGGATTAAGAGGAGATGGAAGATTCAGAGGACTGAAGTCTATGGCAGGATCGTCAAGTGGGCTTAAACCCAAGTCGCCTAGGTCAATTAAGTCATCAAGGACTTCGGTAGGGGTCTCTGTTATTTGAATGGGACCTTCGTTGGACAGCCCGGATGTTGAGGGTTGTGGATCTACGTCGCTTTGTAAAATAGGATTAACAGGGTAACGCGATAACGTGTCCGCGTTGCTGTTGACTTTCCCTTTTTTGTACATTACTTCGTAATCAAATTCTTCTAGTTTTAGTCTCCATCTTACCAATTTAGACCCTGGTTCTTTGCAGTTAAACAGCCATTTTAGGGGGCGATGGTCAGTAATAATTGTAAATTTATGTCCATACAAATATGGCCTGAAGGTTTTTGTGCCGAAAATTATAGCTAAACATTCTTTTTCCGTCACGCTGTAATTGCATTCAGCTTTGTTAAGGGTCCGGGATGCATATGCGATAGGGCGGTCGTTACCGACAGGGCCTTGAGATAGGATTGCAGAGATCGCGTAATTGGAAGCATCACATGTTAAGAGAAATGGTTTTGTGAAATCAGGATAAGCCAGAATTTGTGCCGATGTAAGTGCATTTTTGAGTTTTTCAAAGGCTAGTTGTTGTTCGTTGTTCCAGTTGAACGGTACATTCTTTTTCAAAAGTTGCGTGAGTGGTTTAGCAGTTTTAGACAAGTCTGGGATAAAACGTCGATAGTATGATACCAATCCCATAAAAGATTTAATGTCTTTCGGGCATTTAGGGATCGGGAATTCTTCAACAGCTTTAGTTTTTTCGGGATTTGGTTTGACGCCTTGATCAGTAATAACGTGACCAAGGTAAGAAACTTCTTTGCGGAGAAATTCGCATTTGTCTGGCTGTAGTTTTAAATTAAATTGCCGGAGCCTATCGAAGACGTTGGAAAGGTTTTCCATGTGGGTGTCAAGGTCATAGGAATAAATTACTATATCGTCTAGATACACGAAACATTGTATTCCTTGAAGGCCTGAAAGTGCGGTGTTCATTAGCCTTTGAAAAGTGGCTGGCGCATTTTTTAAGCCGAAGGGCATACGAGTAAATTCGAAGTGTCCTTGCGGTACTGAAAAAGCTGATTTAGGAGCATCCTGTTCTGAGATTTTAATTTGGTGGAACCCGGAAGCAAGGTCAAGAGTACTAAAGTATTTACATTTTCCAAGCTGGTCCAATATTTCGGAAATATTTGGAATTGGGTAGGAATCGCCGATTGTTATGTCGTTTAGTTTGCGGTAGTCGATTACTACACGCCATTTGCGTTGACCAGACGCATCGATTTTTTTCGGAACTATCCAAATTGGGGATGACCATGGAGATGTTGAAGGTTTAATGATTCCATTATCAAGCATTTTATTTACTTGGGATTGTACTTCTCGTTTATGTATCTCAGGGAATCGATACGATTTCGTATTGATTGGAACTGAAGAAGAAGTAGTAATGTCATGTTGCAGAGCTTCAGTGCATGTAAGTTTATCTTCAGGGAGGTGAAAAATGTCAGAATAGATGGAACAGAGGTCGTATAGTGCATTTGTTTCTTCAGTATTTAAATGAGACACACGTAAAAGGTTTATTACTTCTTCGGTCCGAGTCAGGGCGTTAGTATTAAGAGAAGCATCCGAGTGAGTTGTGAGGAAGATTTCTTGATGTTTAATTTCATTTATGGGTAATAGTTTAAATTTCAGACTGGAGTCTATTTGTATTGGAGAGTCAGATGTGTTTACGACAGAAATATTGACTCTAGCGTTTGACTTAACCTTGACAACACAGTTTGCCACAAGAAGCGAGTCAATTGGATTTTGGTCAAGGATGAGCCCTTCGTCAACTTCGGGATTTAGTACGGAACATTCAATTATCGTTTCAGCCCGAGGGGGAATCGTAAAGGTTGGTTCAGTAAATTTGATGTTGAGTTTTGTCTTGTCAATATGGAGAATATTTTCTTTATAGTCAATTACGGAATCATGTTTTGAGAGAAAATCGTTGCCAATTATGCCGTCATATGGAAAATTAAGGTTGGGCACGACGTGGAAATCATTGTTTAGCGAGTCAAAATTTATAGATATGTGTCCAAACGAGCACATTTGATTGTTTGTTGTTCCTACGCCACTGAAACTAATTATGTGTTTTATCATTTCAGGCATTTTTTCTATAGCGTCTATTTTTAAAAGGCTTATGGATGAACCGCTGTCGACTAGAAGTCTCAAGGGTTTGGAAGACACAGAGGTTCGGACTTCTACAAATGGTAAGTATTTTTTTATTGGATTTGTTGTGATATTATATGTCCTTAACACGTTCTTTTCTTTTTCAGGTATTGGACACGAGGGACACGATTTAGCAGTAGGCTTCGCGACATCAGTGGGTAAAATTTGTAATTGGGTAGAGTCAGGATTTTGTAACTTAGTATCACGATTTAGATTTTTTGATTCGTTAGTGGCATTGGACACAGTGATAGGAGCACTCTGGGTTTGGGGCTGGTTACCCTGTTTGCGAGTGGATTTGGATACAGCGATGGGGCCACTATGAATTTGGGGCTGGTTACCCTGTTTGTTAGTGGACTTTGAGACAGTGAGATTCGGCGCCGAAATAGAAGATTTGGTAGGAGTCAGTGGTTTTAGTAAAGCCGTATCGATTTCCCTTTTTAGATTTCCCGCACGATACTGGACGGGAAGGCCTGTTCGTTTAAATTATCGTGGTTATCCGACTCAAGGCCTTCTGCGTCGGGAGAGCTGATACAGTGTATGGGCTGGTTCCGTTGTTGAAAGTTATTAGAAAATTGCCGATTCACGTTTTGCTGATTTTGGCCGTTATTGAATCTCCTGCTGTTGTTGTATTCCCGTTTCCTGCAGTTTTCTATGGTATGACCAATGTTTTTGCAATATCTGCAAACCGGCGCATTGGAATTTGGTCTCGGTTGAGTTTGTCTTTGAAACTGCGGTTTTGAGTATGACACAGTATTATTGTTTTGTCTGCGTTGTTCGAAATTATTCGTATTTGTATAAAACGTACTTGAGGATTGTCCCGAATGTTTCCTACTGGTTACGCCTACGATTTTTTCCTCGGATGTGGCGAGGCTTATGGCCTCGTTCAAAGTATTGGGGTCCCTACATCTGACAACTGTTGACAACTGCGGTTGGAGTCCTATAGTAAATACATTCAATGCCAGGTCTTGCATGGCTGCTACACGGCCAGCTAGTTCGTCTTTTTTTCTTGTTGGTATTGAAATATTAATTTCTGTTAAAAGTTTTGCAAGACACGACTCGACTTTGAGTGAGTATTGGCTAACGGACTCGTTACGACCCTGTTTGCATTCCTGTAAATCCGACAGTAGGTATGCATAGTGTTTTACGTCACCAAATTGGGTTTTTAAAAATTCCTCTAACTGCGACCATTTCGTGAATTCTTTAATGGCGCATGCCGTTTCAGCTTTCCCTTCGAGACGACTAAGGATATATTTGAGGAGTATATCCGTTTGGGTGGCTGATGCAAGGTTTATTGCATTACGACAGTTATTAAGAAATGGAGTTAATTTTTCTCGGGAGCCATCAAATGTTCCGATGAACTTAATTAAAACATTTAGTTCTATGTCACCCATCTTAGTTTGGGAACCTTCGTCTTTTTCTTGTTTAGGCATAAGTGTATAATTACATTAATAGAAGAAACATACGTGACCTAAATATAAATCACACAAGGTTATAACACGAATAAATAATATTATTTAAAAGTGGTACGGAGACTCAGATGCGACACGTCGTTATCAGTTCGTAGAAAATTAACTCGAGTGTGGGCGTAAGGCGCTCGGCACACTTATACATTTAATGGTATGAATTAAGGATATTTGAAATTAATTAAGATAATAAACAAAAATATTACTTTATCACGAAACAGCAGTCAAAAGTCACAAGGATTAAAGTAACTCACAGGATAAGCAGGAACATAGCGTATTTCGACATTCCAGGATGCAGCAGGCTAGAAGTAAGTATGAACTTCCCTCTTGAGATAGAGTTGGGAGAGACCACCAGGTCCCTTTACGACACCAGGAAGACCACCAGGATACAGCGATGGACGATGATTACGACGTCAGGACTTCCGGGACTTCCAGGACTACCAGGACACGGCGACGAAAGGTAAGTGGATGTGATAATCTTCTTCTTTTTCAGGTTTATTGGATACAGCGAGAACTTCGGTAGAAGAAGGATGTCAGTTCTTCTGGAGCCGATAGTGTAAAGTGTGCGGTGACCCTTATTTTATATTTCAGGAACGGTGTTCACGATTTTTGGCACTTTTAAGTTTAGTTTTCACTTATTTAGTGTTTTACACTGGTTTATGAAATCCAGGGATTAATATCCCTTTTACGCTGCCACCATTTGTTATCCGAGGGTTTGAAGATTGGTTTTTAAAAAAAGAATAAAATTTGAACACTTTATAATTTGGTAATTTATAACAATTATGATTTTAAAAGGACGAGTATCTCGGACAGAGAGCTAGGATCGACTGGACTTGCTTACAATTAAAATGACGATCTGCTAATATAAAGGTGCTGGAGATGCACCTTTTATGCTTTATCGCATACAAGCGAGAGGGTATAACAGTACGCAGCTTCGACGGTCGCACTATTTTCTTATATTTCGTTTTGTCGCCTATAACCTGAGAATACTTATGAGCACGAATCCAAAATCCATGTATTTGTAATCGATGATTGATTATTACTATTAGATTCTATAAAACGCTGCTATATTCGTTTTTCTCCTTGTTCATCACTTTTAAAGTAACCCATATCTTTCTTCATGACATTTTATTTATGTGAATACAATTTTGTAGAGCTTTTGCTCATGCAAATCCATTTCATGAAGACAAAAACGTGTTCTCTCATTTTTACTAATGTAACATGTCACTTACAAAAAGAGAACCCTGTATCAATATAAAATAAATCCGACAAGTGTTAGTCTGACTCTCTCTGACCGCATTGTGGTTTACGTACAAACATGTATAACCCGAATAAATTAAGAATGGGACTAGGAATGACAACAATTTTTATGACGTTGTATCTCACTCCCAAAAGCAATAAGTGGCCAATTGGGAGTGAAACACTATTTCATCTGTTGTCAATACTGCCGTTATAAGGAAAAAAGACGTATCTGCATTTATGTCAAAATTGAGTAATATATATAATCGGAATTAGGAAAAATAGACGCATCTACTAGTACTATTTATTATATTCAACCGACTTTAAAAAAGGAGGTTCACAATACGACTGTATGTTTTTTTTTTGTATTTATGTTACGCGTTATCTCCGCCAATTAAGAATCGATTTTGATGTTTTTTTTTTGTTTGGTAAATTATACTTCAGAAGTGGTCCCATATAAATTTGATCGAAATCGATCCAGCCAGAACCAAAATATAAGGGTAGAAATCGTTTTTTTTTAAGCTTAGCTTGCTTTTATTTGTATTTTCAAATATGGATATATTAGAACTCTTTAGTGACAACTATATAGTGAACTCCTCGCGTTCGTTTTGACATTTGACATTTGCTTCACGTGACAAAAGTAAACATCATTATATTTTTTTTTGCGTGATAAAAGTGTAATTTTTATTGTTAACCTATATATATTACTATACTAGCCGTGCCCCGCGACTTTGCCCGCGTTAATCAAGTTTAATATAGCCTATGCGTTATTCCGGAATCTAAACTAACTACATTCTAAATTTCATCGGAGATACGTGGCAACAAACATTCTCACACACACACACACACACACACACAAACTTTCGCATTTGTAATATTAGTAGGATTCATTTTAACTACAAATTTCCGGTTTGTAGATTTTTTCCTTATTTGTACTGCTTTTTGGAAAATTTTGATTATGATAGTCTGGGAAGAGTTATATTGATCATTTTTGCCGCATGTATTTTTTTATAGATTTGTATATTTTATTAGAGAGTTTAGGAATTATCATTGAGTGTATTCGCGAATTACGACGTTTCCTCGGATGAATGATAACATCTTATCAATACGATACGCGGCTGATAAACACGCTTATGTCAAATTAATTATCATTTAATTTGTTCTAGTACTGATATAGCATTGGATAGGTCATGTACCTGTTACGGAAAATTTATATATTTTCTGAGAAGTGGACTATATTTGAAGTACTATTATATATGAATTGACGACCCAGTAGGCGCGGTGGGCAAGTACTTGCCGTCTGCGCCTTGGGTCCTGGGTTCAATTCCCTACAGGAGCACAATTTTCTTTCCCAAGCCAATTTGCTTTTGGTTTCGGGTGCGATTGTGTGTGATGTAAATGTTACCGGCACCCACGATACAAATCTTTGAACGTAGTGTGGGGCTGTGTATGTGTTATACTTTTAAAGTATCTTAAATTCGGTATCATAGAAAATATCTTTATATTTTTTACGATACCGAATTTGAGATACTTTACATTACCAAGGGTATTAAAATATACTGAGGGGTTTTACACCAACATACCTACACAAAACAATGATGATGAACAGTACATAGAAAACTACATATAATTAAAATGACATCGGTATATTTAAAAAATAACCTAAGAATACACCAACATCTTTAATTCCCGACACAAAAAAAGGGGGGTAAAACACCTTAGATAAACTTGTATATCTGTTAGTTGTATAAAAATGAAAAGGTATTGATGTATTTTTACCGGCAATATAAATAAACAATTGACTAAAACCATTAACCTTTTGGACGCCAAGGGCTTCAATGGAAGACGAAGATTTTCGTGTCCTCTACGCCGCGCCGTGACTTTATTAGAAGACAAACATTGTTGGTGAGAAAATGAATAAAAGTACTTGTAAGTTGTACCTTTGCATTAATGGTAGTATTATATGGAATGCAGACGCGTAAATAATTTATGACAGAAAGTTTTGCTCATCTCTAATAACGATGTTGTATTTCGATACAATGTTTGGTTGGCGTCGCGCGAGCGAGGATGCTTTGTATAGCTTGGCGGTCAAAAGGTTAATAGTTATGCCTCTTCCCTATTGAGACAAGCTTTCAAAACCAGCTGTAACAAACAGCATTGGTGCATATTTTCTTTAATCAAGGTAAAAAGTGGCCTAATTCGTCGTCTAATTCCGGGATCTAGACTATCTTCTACACAAATCCGTTCAATCAGCAGGTAGAGATAACTCGTATCAAAATATACACACACACATCACGCACTCTCGTATTTATAACATAGTGTGATTAGATTATATGGTGGCAACAAAATCGGCATTGATGGAAGGTGGCAAGAAAATTATGCTGAGTCATGATGATTTGATAAAAGTTGGCACCCTTAGTTATGGAGGCATGCAATATGTAGGTTATCCTCATCATCAGTTATAGTTATCCTATCCCAAAGTTCGTGTGTGCCTTATCTCCACGCCGCAACAGCTGAGCGTGTAGTGCATTGGGCAAAGAATATATCCGAGGCTGCTATAATATATATCGACCAAACGACCGAGTTAGTGCAATGGGCAGATCTCTGCCCTCTGCGGCGTTGACCCTGGGTCAAATTCCCGGCAAAAGCACTAATTTTCTCCCCAAGGAATATTTGTGGTTCTGGTTCTGGGTATGATGTAAATGTTCCTGCCACCTACAATACAACTCTTTGAACTTTCGTAATGTTTACATTATTTTCTAAAACTTGCGATTCTTGTATTAATGTGCTATAATGGTGGAATATTTACTATTAATAATTCGTGAACGTGCATGAGTGCTGGCAAATCATACAAACTATAAAAACTTGGTTTTCGGTTACGCTCCGAGACTTCAATAGTAGTTCTTATAAATATTCTACCACTTTATGACTGGACCATGACTGTGACTGATGACTAGGAGTAGTTTTAATACTTGAAATTATCATCATTAACGGTGTCTAAGTGTTCGTAGTTCGCGGAGCTAAATAACAATTTTTAAAGAAATTAAATTCACCTGGCCGTTCTCATCCTGAGCGCCGCACAGTTTTCCTTACACTTGTAGGCCAGCACCTGCTTGATCCGGCTCACTTCAACGTCTGGAAAATGTCTGCTCACGTACGATATCAAAGCGTGTACTCTGCGGCGGTCCAGCGGCGGTTTAGTAGGTCTCGATTCTTGCCCCGCTCGCGACCATCTCTGCCCGGTCACCGAACAAGTCGCCAGCTCTATCGGCGAGAACAACGCCGCCGCTAGGCCTCTCGTCACCTTTCTGTAGTCGCCCCATTTCACGCCCCTGAGTAGCTCCTCGCGTATTTCTACCCCTTCACCCAGTTTTATCTAGAAAAGAGAATTTCGGAGTTTTAGAACATAATAAATTAGATTTTTTTTTTTAATTAGAAGAGATCCTTATTTCATGTGACGTAACCCAAATAACCTAAATTGGAAATGATTATTCATCTCGGGTGGCAAATCTGTTATATCGTCTACAACTGTACCGAAAATACTTAATAATATTTTGAAAAAAAAAACGTAGGTTATTATTTTGCAAAATCCATTATGAGTATTAGAAATTTTGAAGGCTTACGTTTGACCATTGTCTCATTCGACTAACCTGACGGTGGTCAATACGCGCTAGCCTAAATTAACTGGTGCTGAACATTAACTATCCTGAAGCAAAAACATTTTTACTAACTATCTAAGCCCGTCCATATTGCTCGACGCGTCTCATAAGCTCATCTCATACTCGTTATAAATATGATAGTCCATAACGAAAGTGTAAAAACTAATACGAGTCGCTGCGATCGCCCATTATTGACAGGAAGTCGTAGACTTAGTCTAAGTCTACGTCTAAGACTTCCGGCCAGACGGAATTTAAAGCAAAAAAAAAAAAAAAATATAAATCGTTTTCTCTGTATCGGTTATGTACTTTTAGTAATAAGTTTTGTGTTTTAATTTCTTAATACATGTAATTAAAATACAAGTCCAAAACAGTGGTTGACTCGAAGACATCAGCGCCCCCTAGTCAAAAACAAGAACAATTCGTCCCTATTCTATCAAAGGAAACGCTTTCTAAATATAAGAGACCTTATAATTTGTAGACGTAAGTCGCATTTCCTTGTCAGAATAATATAAAAAAAAATATCAAACGCTTTCACACTCACAGCCCCACACTAAGTTCGATGACTTGTGTCGTGGGTGCCAAACATTCTCACATCACACACACAATCACAACCATAATATCAAGAGTTTTTGGTCATTTATGAAATCAAAACGCCACGACACAAGTAACTACCCTAATGTGATTACAGATGGTTCAGTAGTGGCATCAGTTGGGACGGATATGTGTAATTTGTACGCCAAATATTTTGCCTCAGTTTACAAAAAAACTAATATTGATGATGCCAATACGTATATTCATGATAATGTTAACAGTACTGCATGTGAGATCCTATCTTCCATACATGTAGAACTTAACACAATTATTGATAGGTTAAAACATTTGGACACAAATAAGGGCGCTGGTCCAGACGGTATTCCTGCGCAATTTGTAAGAAAATGCATTTCTAATCTTGTAGTACCACTATTTCATATATTCAATAAGTCATTAGAAACGGGCATCTTTCCTAACTCCTGGAAGGTGGCTAAGGTAGTGCCAATATTCAAGGAAGGAGATGTTTCTCTAGTTAATAACTATCGACCAATATCTATACTTTCAACTTTCGCTAAAGTATTTGAGTCGATAGTATGTCCGATTATTCAGCTCCATTTCAAACAAAATATTACACCACATCAACATGGTTTTGTCTCAGCTCGCTCTACAAGTACCAATCTTGTTTTATTTACAGAAATGCTAGCGGATTCAATAGATTCTAGTAAGCAGATTGATGTAATTTACACAGATTTTAGTAAAGCGTTTGACCGCGTGTCTCATAACATACTAATATCTAAGCTATCTAATTACGGTTTCTCTGGCAACTTGTTGAAATGGTTACAGTCTTATCTTTCTGTTAGGTCATTTTATGTTGTTTTGGGAGGATATAGCTCTATTACTGAATGTATAGCATCTGGAGTTCCTCAGGGCTCCCATTTGGGACCAGTCCTATTTAATATCTTCATAAATGACATAACCAAATGTTTCAATAATTCTATTCCGTATTTGTATGCTGATGACTTAAAATTTGCTAGACGTATTGAAACCAGTAAAGATATAATTTTGCTTCAAAATGATCTTGACCAACTCTCTACTTGGTGCGACAAAAATGCAATGTCACTGAATGAAAAAAAATGTTTTCATGTCAAATTTTCTCGAAAGCTAAATCTCACTCCATCAAAGTATTATATCTCTCGAAATGAGATACAAGAGGTAGATTGTATAAAAGATCTCGGCGTTATATTGGACAGAAAATTAACATTTATACCTCATATAGAGCACATTGTAAAAAAAGCTTCTAAAATGCTTGGATTTATTATAAGAAATGGCAAAAATTTTCGGAAACTTAAAACAAAAAAAATACTTTATAATACCCTAGTACGCAGCATTTTAGAATATTGTAGTGTAGTTTGGCGACCGCATTATGCCACGCACACATTAAGATTGGAGAGGATACAGAAAAGATTTGTTTGGCACTTAGCACGCTATTCTAAATTGGCTAGAAGATCTGTTTCATACATTGAAAGGCTTGATTATTTTAGAATTGTGTCTTTAGAGAAGAGAAGAGAGTTCATGGATCTATCATTTTTATATAAACTTCTAAGATACAAAATTGACTGCCCAATACTACTAGAAAAAATTAAATTTCGTGTGCCATGCCGATATCCTCGACACAAAATAACTCCTTTAGTACCTCCTTTAAGACGAACAGTTCTTGGCGTTAATTCACCTGTACCCCGCTTGTGCAAAGTTTACAATATTTATGAGAAAATCGACCTGCATCATGACAGTCTTCCCAAGATCCGTCAAATGCTAATGGGTTTTAGTGGGTCTACTGATTAGTTCTTACACCATAAATTATTCTTTTTAATAGGTTCAACTTGGCTTAGTTTAGTTTAATGTCATTTATAAATGTAAAAATTTAATTTACATAAACTTTTAGGTATAGTTAACTATATAAACAATCACCGTATGTGTTATTATTGTTATTTGTATAGCTTAAAGTAGTGCATGCTGTGTTTACCTATAATTGGTTGTACACATAGATATAATTGTTTTAGTTTATAAATTATGAAAGTATTTGTGTATCTACTGTTGGTAAACCAAATAAATAAATAAATAAATAAAATAACCAGACACACAAATTTTCCTTGGGGAGAAAACTAGTGTTCCCGCCGGGAATCGAACCCGATACCCCTGCTTAGAAGGCGAACGCCACCCAACTAAGCCAACGGGCAGTTCAATATACATGATAGTAAATAATAACGCTTTACTAGAAAACCAATAAAATATAAACTTATATATAATAAAAACAGCTATTGTTCAATTACATAACAAACAATCAAATAAATAACCTTAATTATCTAATAAATAACAGTATATGAATTATTATTGATTTAGTTCCGGTTGTACTCACGTTATGTTTAATTTAATCCAGGAACTCGACCGGTGTTCGAGTGATATAGACGCTCATCCTCTGGAGCATGCGCTGTAGCGGCAACGAGAGCCTGGCGCGTGAGTACAACCGAAACTAAATCAATATGAATACGACTCACGATAGTTTTAATAATAATACATATATGAATTATTTAATGCAATCCTACTAATATTATATTAAATCCGCAAGTTTGTGTGTATGTATGTTTGTTCCCTCTTCGCGCTTTAACGGCTGAACGGATTTGGATGAAATTTGGAATGTATAAAGCTTATAATTAGGATTAACACATAGGCTACTTTTTAACTTGATAATAGCGGGCGAGCCGCGGAGCACGGCTAGTTATTTATAAATTGTCGTATTTCCAACATAAAGAACAGGTGAAGAGTTTAAGTATAGGTGTTTTGCCGCGAAAGTGAAAAAATGGCGTTATTGCTTTTTTAATGCTCGATAGGCAAGCAATTGACCACTATCTCACCGGATGGCAAGCGACGATGCGGTCGACGATGGAGCACGTTTACCTAGAAGATGCCTTTTTACTAGAGTATTTTATCTCATTGTATTTATCAAGAAACACAGGCTCAGGTATAGGAGTTACATTCCTTTGCGGTTCGCATAATGAATGTGGAAGCAAAACGCTTCGTCTACTTCTTACTCGTCCATTTCGGACTTGAAAAATATGTTACCGGAAAAACCAGGGATTAACTTTCTTGGGAAAAAAATGACTTACGTTTTTGTGTTTTTCCTGTTACGTCAATAATATTTCACTAAAATAATTAGCAAATAATTTACAATATAAATTATGAATAATGGAATTATGAAATAATCCCGATGGTTTCCTTCCAGGGTTATTGACCTGTTTTAAATGAATATCGTAATTTATAACAAGTATTATACATGATAATATCTGTACATATTTTGAAGATTATATTTTCATATGACACATTAATATGACTTGTTACCTGTAGGTCTATTCTGGTCGTCAAAATACGATTGTTCGAATTGATGCGACGTCGATACTACAGTCGGTTGAAATTTCAGTTGATTCGATGTTCATAACAAAAGAAAATCGTTCGTATTCGACATCGATGTAAAGATCTATGCCCGGAATAGACCCCCTGGATACACATGAGACAACTTTTTTACGATAATTAATGAGTTGTACCTTTTAAATCCTTTCGGCAAGATGTTTGCGTTTTTGGGTCGTTGCCATTTATTTAGACATGACGTCATTATGTCTAACCGAAAAATCATTATGCTAATAATTGTTAATTATCCTGTCTGTTTTACGATGGCACTTATTCCTATATAAGTCAATAAAGGATACTATACAAAACAAAATAAGAAAGGAGTGCATGTGTTCTTAGGAGTGTTCTTCGGGCGACCAGTAGGATCCCTTTGAAGATAGATATGTCTAGGTTAAGATAATTCCTGTATTAAAAATTTAAGAAATGTAGTTTGAAAAAAAAAATTTAAAATATGCTCCGCCAAATTTCTTGCCAGGCTTATCTCAAGATGGCTGTAATTTTGCGAATCTGGCAGTAGTGTCACTAACTTTCATGAGTGCCTCTTTGGAGCCCACGTGAATAAATGATTTTGATTTTTTATTGATCAGACGAATGTCAATAAACAAACAGGACTGGTTACGGTTGTACTGGCGGAGCTACTAGTGAAATAATTTAAACGTAAGCAAAGCTTTAAAAAAACAAACTTCACCGCTTATATTTTGGTTTTGGCTTGATCGATTTCGATAAAATTTATATGGGACCACCTCCGAAGTATAATCTACCACTATGAGAATCGGTCCACAAATGGGGGAGAAATAATCGGTCCACAAATGGGGGAGAAATCGATGAACAAACATAAAATAATGAAACGCAAGCAAAGCTTAAAAAAACTGACTTCACTGCATTATCTTCGGAACTTTGATCAGATTAGATGTACTAAACACGCATTATTGAAAATCGGTACACGTGGAACGAAGTTATGAGGTAAAACACATAAAAGAAAATATAGTCGACTTGAGTACCTCTTCCTTTTTTGAGATGTCGGTAGAAAATATAGATATACAGTCTAACATAGAACCTCCTCCTTTTTTGAAGCCGGTTAATTACTGGTAATATGTCTGATCCTCATCAAGTCCCAATCCCCTACAGTCAAGTTGTGGAATTTCCCAGAAAGCTGACATGGACTTCATGGAATAATTTATTAACAACGCAGATCCATGAGAACACCTTACGATTAACCACTGGCATTCACTTGGGGAAAATACGTTGAAAAGTACGATTATTTCATATGATGACGTAAACTATTGTCTTTTTATTTAATTTCTGTGAAAAGTTGTTTCCTTTGTCGGTACAATATACAGCTTATGTCAAAGTAAATATTTTAGAAGAAGAACGCAAATTATTAATATAACTTGTTAAGAAAATCAAATAGAGAGTAATTAAATTACTATCTGATCGTTAAAAAATTGTCAAATAAATGACTGACAACTGAAAATCTGTACTTCAAGTTCTATTGATACCTAGTCTATTTCTATTCATATAAAAAGTACTGCAACAAAAATAAATTGCACTTGAAATTTATAAAGATTTGGCTGGGAGACTGAAAGAGTCGACACGTGACCAAAATTCCGGATTGTATTTTGCACAGCAATTAAATCTCGCTGTGCAACGAGGTAAAGCAGCCAGCATTTTGGCCACACTGCCGACCAATGACTTTTTGTATTAGGTAAGTAGTTTAGTTAAATCTGTTTATTGATTAATAAAAAAAAATATATAAAAACCTTAAAAAACAAACAAATCAACATTTGACACAATTGTATGTTGGGGTAATCATCGACGTCTTAAAAGAGCTTCATCGATTTTCATTTAAAAACTTTATCGGTTTTGAAAAACTATTCAATCAATCACCTGATAGGAAAGTGAAGATGCGGCCGAAGATGTAGCAAGCTTGCCTAGAAGATACCTATTAGATACATACACACTTTAGAAAAACATTAATGAATATTAGGTTAAAGTTAATCTATTAACCAAAACCATAGTTACGTAGTCTTAAAATTTGGGAAAACTCCATAAATTAGACTTGAAGACTCCCATATTATACCGTTGAGGAAACAAAGACTCGGCCAATGAGTTCCATTCCTTCGCCACAATTGTCTGTTAGGGATCTGTCGAGGAGCTACGAGTATACGACATAATGACAAATTTATTTACTTTAATTGAAACGGTACATGGATAAACCAATTACAATAATTAAAGGATTGTTATTCCATTACTCATACATAAAAATTCTAATTCCCAAGGTTAATTATTCACAAAAAAAAAATACAAACCATTATAGAATGAATTAATGTCAGCTAAGAATGTAAATAATAATAAAATATAATGTCAAGAACACACAGTTAAATAAACAATCATTTTAAATAATTAAAATAAAAATTTGTAGATTTATGTAGGTACATCTTTCACAAATAAAGGAAGTCTAACTTATATCACACACATCCCGATTCTAGGCGACGTAGTGTGGGATAAATAAAACTAGTTACCACATGCTAAACGATGATATTATAATAAGAACGATTTATAGTCATGGTTTGGGATGACACCAATATAACAATTAAAACTGCCTATTACGAGTATAATGTGAAGGGCTGCCAACAACTACGAAAACTATGACGGGCAAGATAACCCGTCGATATCAACCATGGGAGATAACAGCTCTCCCATACTGTTTACGAGACCAGTAAATTGTGTTTGTTTAAATAATTATGACGAAATATATGCAACAAACATCAATGTATGACGTTGTTTACTAAATTGGTACCCATATTACAATACAATACAAAATACAAAAACTCTTTATTGACACCAAAAGTTAAATACAACTTACAGAGAAACTTATAAAGATAGGTACAATGGGCGGTCTTATCGCTAAGAGCGATCTCTTCCAGACAACCTTTGGATAGAAATATAAACGAAAAGACAATGTAGGGATGGTGGTGCGATAAAATGAATTAAATAGATTTAAAAATAATAGAAATACATTGTTTAAACTACATAAACAATACATACCAATAATAATATCAGAATATACTTACATATAATAAATAAATATTTACATATAAGATAAATAAATATTTATCTATAATACATATTATTAAACATATTATATAATTCACACACATATTATAGTAGCGTTTACAGATTGGATAAATAAAAGGTTTTGACTTGAGATTTAAATGACTCTTGAGTTTGCGCGCGTTTGACATTCACAGGCAGATTTACATTGACATTACATGATTAATTTCTCTATGTTTTTTTTCATCTAACAACAAAACGAACTATCAATCGTCATCCGTTTATGGTTGACATACCTCCAGTTCACTTGAAGCGTTTCACTTCTACTTTATCATCCGTACAGCGAAGGAGTGGAACTCGTTGCCTATTCCCCGAACTGTACAATCTATGTGTCTTCAAATCTAGATTGAATAGGTATATCCTAGGCAAGCATGTAACATCTTCGGCCACTTCCTTAGGGGGCGTCCATTAATTACGGAGGGGGGGCGATCCTCGCCCAATCTCACGTAGGGGAGAGGGGGTGTCACAGCAAATATCACGTTTTTCTTTTAAAGGTACATTGTAAAATTGCGAGAAAAATGGCTTTAATGGAGTAAATAAACTACTGAATTACGGCTAAATCATATGGTTTGTTACTAAGGGTTAGTCTTAAATAAAAATAATAGAACAAAATGTGTGTTAAATAAATTCAACGCAATCGAGCACATATTAACTTATTTATATTAAATATACGCATTTCAAAAAATCTCACGTGAGTTTAGGGGGGGGGGTCGAGCAACATCTCACGACATCTCAACAAGGGGAGAGGGGGCTCGAAAAATTAATGGATACCCCCTTTGATGAGAGAGTGGTGAAATATCTAACAAAAATAATCATTGTTCATGTACCTAATAGCTGACTAAATTAATTAAATTTGGTATCGCTGATAATTCCATGGCACAAAAGCACTTTTGACTTCCTTATCATAAATTAATCTATATGTTTGCGCTAGTTACTTTTTATCGTTAATTATTTTATTATGTGGTTTACCATCAGTTTTCCATTGATATTTACCGATAAAATGTAGATAACATGATTATTCAACCCTATCTTGTAATGCTAAATAAATAATTGCCAAGGCAATTTGTGATAGCGAATCACATCAGATAACCATATGAATGTATGAAACGAGATATGTTTCTTTGTACATTATTTATTTACTACCGTGTGACATAATATGGGATTTCCCATCGGCACATAAACGTAAAACACTCACAGCACCACAATAAGTTCAAAGACTTGTGTCGTGGGTGCCAGACACATTCACATCACACACCTAATCACACCCGAAACCAGAAACACTAAATTTCCTAGAGGAGGAAATCTTGTGTTTCCACTGGGAACTTCCTTTAAAACTTTAAGCTCCTATTAATAGGAATTATCTTCAATTCTATCTTAGTGCTCTTCTAACTTATTTAAGAAACTTTTTTTTTCTAAATCCTTCGGTTTAGGCCGCGTTATCTGTCTGTCTGAGTCTGTCTGTGTTAGAGTTATAAGTAGATATTTAAACAGTTACAATAAAGGGTATTTTCTTTAATTTCAAATTATTTTAATAACTTGAAAAACTGTATGATATTAACATTCTAATATACAGGCCGCGGCAAAAATGAGCTATCATTTATATACGTGTCCCTCTGTTATAGTATATATATGTAGCTGATATGCTAGCTGTTTCACGCGGCTTCGTCTGCATTGATTAGGATAAAAAGTAGCTCGTTTTATTCCTGGGTGTAAGCTATGCTTATTCCAAATGTCATCCAAACCCTTTCAGCCATTACAGCGTAAGGAGAAAACAAACATACTTATACACAAACTTTCGCATTAATAATATTATGTTTTTATAAGTTAACTTATGAATGTATTAAGTTCTAAGATACTTAGCTCCATTGAAAGCTCGTTATTATAAATAATTATAATATAACTGATAAATAAATATTATTTGTTTATAATTAATTCATAGTTGTTAATCGTACATTGTTTACAAAAATATAATAAGTAATAGCCGCGCCCCGCGGCTTCGCTCGCGTTGATCAGGATAAAATTTCAAAAGCCTATGTAATGTGTTAACCCTTAAGTTATAAGCTATGCACATTCCAAATCCGTTCAGCCGTTGCATTTGAAATAAATTATAAATTTTTATTGTATTTATGGTTCACCATTTTGGCGATTATGGTTTACACATAAAAGATAGACATATGCTGTTACGGGGTTTTTTTAAGACTATTTAAGATACATATTTCCATTATACATTATATACGTGTAACTCTAGCGGTTTTGCAGCGCACGCCAGAATAGCTTGCAGATGGCACAATATTTTCCTACTTACTTGACACTTGTCGTTATATTTTGGACAATTCACATATCTTTATAAATTATAGTCTATGTGTTATTCTGATGTGTAATCTATATCTATAAAATATTTAAATAAAATAAACGCTTTAAACGCTTTTCACACTCACAGCCCCACACTAAGTTGAATGACTTGTGTCGTGGGTGCCGGAAACATACACGTCACACACAATCACAACCAGAACCAGAAACACAAATTTTCCTTGGAGATAAAACTTGTGTTCCCGCCGGGAATTGAACACGATACTCCCCTGCTTAGAAGGCGAACGCTCACCCAACTTAGCCAACGGGCAGTTCAAAATAATAAATATAAACATAGTAATATAAAAGCACATCTATTACAATGTTTACCGTTTTTAAGGAAAATTGCGTCCCATAATTACGGAAATCACAAGCTATGTACTTTGAACTATGATAATTACGTACATTTAGTGTTATTTATTGACAAATAACCATAAATAACCATGATTGCATCTTGGGTTATCAATATCAATGAGGATGTGTCACCATTATTACGATAACGTTCAAAATATCGTACACGTTTTCATAACGCCGATGTTGCGATGTTTTGTCGAAAAACACAAATTACGCAACATACATAGACATAAACGCTTTCACACTCACAGCCCACACTACTACAAATTACATAATTATAAACAATTAGCCGTGCCCCGCGGCTTCGCCCGCTATTATCAAGTTAAAAAGTAGCCAATCTGTTAATCCTAGGTATAATCTATGTACATTCCAAATTTCATCCAAATCCGTTCAGCCGTTAAATCGTGAAGAGGGAACATACTTCCACACAAACTTTCGGATTTATAATATTAGTAGGATTATATAGTTTCGTCTCTATCGATATGTCTATCGCCTGGAGATATTCTTTTTACCCGACTGCGCCTCGCAAAGGAGGGTAATGTGTTTATCAGCCTTTGTATGTATGTTTGTTTGTCGCACTTTATAGATAGCAAACGCGTGGGTGACCATGCTCTTTTTACCATCTAAGAACAAGACAAATAATCAAACGTCATCCATTTATGGTTGACATACTTCCAGTTGGCTCGAAGCGTTTCGCTTCATCCGCACAGCGAAGGAGTGAAACTCATTGCCTGCGTCTTTGTTCCCCGAACGGTATAATCTGGGAGTCTTCAAGTCTCGAGTGAATAGTTATCTTCTAGGCAAGCATATCCCATCTTTGGCCGCATCTTTCCATCAGGTGAGATAGTGGTCAAAGGGTTCCCTATTCCGCATTTAAAAAAAAAAGAATTGATGTTGATAATTCTTACGTCAATCGATTTGTCTTGTGGGTGTCACTAGAGACATGACTATGTGACTATACCTAATAACGTAGGGTCATCCTTACATTGAATTATACTGAACTCTTAAGGGAGTGATACCAGAATTTCATCTAAAACGCGTTTTTGTAACCGTTTAACTCGACATTTATAATAAAACCAGATAAATAAAAATATTGGTCATAATCCGTGTGATACGATAAATGATGCCTTCTTCTTGGAATATTCATAACGTTCATTAATATAAAGGATATCAAATCTCATGCGAATAATATCTATCAATTTGTATTTTCTAACGACTTCCCAAAAAAGGAGGATCTACCGACTTCCCAAAAAAGGAGGAGGTACTCAAGTCGATTGTATTTTTTTTTAATGTGTTTTACCTCATAACTTCTCTCCACGTGAACCGATTTCGAAAATTTTATTAGTTTGAAAGATGTTGCTTTCTAATTGGTCCCATTTAAATTTGATCAAGATCTGATCAGTAGTTCTTGAAATATCGTCAATAATGTCTATTTTGTGACGAATAATGCGTACTTTGACGATGTTCTGGTTTATCCGACTTCAAAAGTTACCTCACAACTTCTTTCGTTGTGAGCCGTTTTGATTATTCTTTTTTTGTTTGAAAGCTGGTGGATCAAGGTTCCGATGATAAAGCGGTGAAGTCGGTTTTTTTAAGCTTTGCTTGTGTTTAATTATTGTAACCATTTCGTTCCATCATTGTATATCAAAACACTGTTAAAGCTATCATGGTTTACTAATTTACCCGTGACATAAAACATTTACTTACAAGTGCAATGTACAAAGTCACAAATACAATGTAAAAATTCACATATTCTTAGTCACAAGTACAATGTATTAACTCAGAAGCACAACATATTATAAGCTGACAAACTCAGCGTATATACTTACAAGTCTAGGAGCCACGGCGCCTCGTTCGTTCTCTCGCTTCAGCACAAACGGCAGCGCGCGCCGATGCTGCTCCAACCACACAGCATCCGGCACGGGTCGGTTCCGGCGTCCGTCCCACCGTCCTACGCCTGTACACAATGACACGTTAGGTGTTGGAAGGTTCCATTGTATGGGTGTATCATCATATCGGGTTGGAATTTATATGATTAGAAATATTTTAATATATATAGTAGGTATATTGTAAAACAGACAATTTGTGGATGTGAGAAAGCAACTGTCACAGTGTGTATGTTTCATAAGAGGTATCTTTGATTGATGCGTAAAAGTCTGCTTTGCTTTTCAAGCTTTGGAGATGTCCCACAATTTTTAGTTTTCCAGACTCAACTGAGGTTAAAAATCCGAAACATATAAATATGTTTTGTACACTGCAAGTAAACTTGTATAGATACAATTTAAGGCATAGAAATAACTTTACGATATGATTATTAACCCCGTCAAACACGGTACGATGAAACACTTTTTAAAAGTAATACAAACATATTATACAAATGATTGAAGTGTAAATAATAATGTGTAAAAATATGACTTGAACCTGAATAATATAACTTGTTGAAAGGGAAAGTACTGTTCATTTGTAAACGCATTTATTCAGAATAGATATTGACGCATACGAAAACATAATATCCCAACCATAAGTCTATTATTCATATTCAAGATTACAGTTGATGTACCTACCAATTTGAAATATTCATAGAAGATGTTACCGATTGTGTACCATTCTAAATCTACAAAACTTACCATACACAATACATACACCACCCTACATAATTAAATGAACGGGAATAATTATAATATAATTAAATGAAATACCAATCTCAAAGTTATTACAGTGGAGTATCATTTCCACCTCTGTTTTTAGTATTTCATGGATCTTTTACAGACAACATAGAAACTAGTGTATCTTATTAAACTAACTAATTTATTGCCACGTCTCATTAAAAAATCTTTCTACTATGGAACCAAATAAAACGTCAGGATCCACACTATCGTAAAAACTTACACTTTTGCAATAATTGTAAAATGATTTATATCTACATACATTATATAACAATAAAATTCAATTACATACTTCCAAATTATTTAAATAAATGTAAGCTACAACATGAATAAACTACCGGAGGAGTTCTAATCTAACTCGCGTTCGGCGTATTTCATTTTTAAACATTAATTACCGATTTCCAGATTCTTCTCTTTACCAGTGCTGTGAGATCTTACTTCTTGCCATGTTTTTTTATTCTAGGTCTAGGTAGGTAGTAGGAAGTGCCCTGTAGGTTTATTTATTGATTTATTTGCGTTCAGTATTGGCCATTCTTGCCGCTTAAATAGCTATATTTATTACAGAATCATAGGCTTATATATAGATCTTATGAGATCGACAGATATGAAAATATTTTCTTGGTTTGATCTGTTTAGGCAAGAATAAATTTAGGAAATAATCCAAAGAAACAGTCGAAAATTAAAATTGGTAATTTTGTACAGGAATAACCACTTCAGATTACTATCAATACATGGCGTGTTACAAAGTTCACCAGGTCATCTAGCATGATACCAATTTCAGCTTGATACTTCCACGCGTTTCTCGGAATAAGGGTCTTGACAGATGACAAAGCGATTATACAAAGGTTTCTTTGTTACTTTTGAGCATAACCATAAAAACTTCATAGATACTCGTATATTCACGCGCCATTCGCATCGTCAATGAGGTCTCCAAAGAACTCGATATTTTTGCGTGTTCCCTGTCTAAGTTCACAGATGCAGCACAGAAATTTAGAGAATTAAATTAATTATTTATGGTAATAGAATTATATACATATATTAGGTAAAAATTTATAGTAATTAACAATTTTTTTTTTTTTTGTAAATGTATCATCGCTTTGGTTTTTACTGTTATGGTGTTATATATAAGAAATAAATAAATAAATATTTTTAAAAAAAGACTAGTTATATAGAAAATATCCATGGTATTATCATATTATCATACGGAAGTAATTTCATTATCATTTTTCCAAATAAATTACAACTTTTGATAAAAGTAACATAATTTTAACAATATATTTATATACATACATTGTTAAAATTATGTTACTTTTATCATATATTTATATATATAAATCAGTGACAGTAGTAGGCTGTTGTAATATTTTAAGTAAATAAATTATATTTTAATAAAAAAATTATATTCAAATTAATTATACTAATTCATTAATTATATTTATATTATAATTTCTTGTGTCAGAAGTGCTGGTCGTATAGCTCGCCACAGTGCTTTGAATGACGTCATCCGTCGGACATTTGGGAGTGCGAATATCACAGCAATTTTAGAGCCTAGTGGCCTTATGCGCAACGACGGTAAACGACCCGATGGAATGACACTCATTCCTTGGAAGATAGGTCGACCCTTAGTGTGGGACGCTACTTGTGTCGACACTTTGGCGCCGTCTCATCTTCCAACAACATCGCAGCAGGCAAGTGGCGCTGCTACCGCAGCTGAATCTTCGAAACGGCGAAAATACTCAAACTTCGACAGAGGTTACATATTTGTGCCATTTGGAGTAGAAACGCTGGGTCCATGGGGACCAGGTGCACTTGTAATTTATAAAGATTTGGCTAGGAGACTGAAAGAGTCGACTCGTGACCAAAATGCCGGTTTGTATTTTGCACAGCAATTAAGTCTCGCTGTGCAACGAGATAACGCAGCCAGCATTTTAGGCACACTGCCGACCAATGACTTTTTGTATTAGGTAAGTAGTTTAGTTAAATCTGTATTTTGAATAATCATGAATGTATTGACCTTAAATAAAATTCGATAATTAATTTAAAAAATAATACGGTATTATGAATCAATATTGTGACTTGGTATATAGTTTACCAAACACGCATATCTCCACTCTATAGACTGTATCGAAACAAACTTTTTTTTGGCAACATAACAATCATCAAATATTATCTTTATGAATAATATAATAAAAGTATAATTAATAATAATTATAAGCGATAAGCGCTACGGATCAACCTAAAATTTAAAACATAAACCGAGATAACAAACAAGATATAAAGTCGTAAGAATTATAAGATGAGATTCTGTTAGAATTAGTGTTTCATATAGATGCTTCGATGGTATATACATATATACTTTATAATTATATATAAACTTTTATGTTATATACAAATGACTGAATTGATATTATGGTTCGTTTCATCATGTCATAGTAAATACATTTTATCGTTGTATTTTATTATGTCGTCCGTCCATCTTGGTTTTCAGTGGAAGACGCTGGATGCAGACCGCTAACAACCGTTCATTTTGGAAGATCTTTGATGGAGGCCTATATCCAGCAGTGGACTTCTTGCGGCTGAGATGATGATGATGATATTATATTAATTAATTACTTGTGAGATAAATAAGAGACCCTCTGTGTGTCATAATATACATAAAAAATAAACATATACCATTATCAAGAAGGCAACTCTAAAACATTTATACAATTGAAAAATCACATATCTGTCGCAATACTTTTATTTTGATTAAATAAAAAAATACAATGTATGTACATAAAAGATCATTGCACAAGCGATGTACATTGTACACAATTACAACCTATATAGAAAACTTTATGAATAGGTACTTTAATGTAAAAACAATATTAGGTAGATGTTAACGGAACAGTAGTTAATATATTAAATAGTCAACTTTATTATTTAACGGCATTTAACAGTGTATATGTGGCAGGTAAAACTTTAACAGTTCGTATAAATAAATCTATTGCAGTTATACAGGATGTCACGAAATCATTTCTAGTTTAGAGACACCCTGTATATGGTATCTATAATGTGTATAGTATACATAATTGTATTTGTTTCCGAGTTATTATTGATTGTGGTTACAGTTAAGTTCAGTATTTCAAATAAATATTACTTATATATAAACAATAAATATAATTTAAACGATATGAAAAAAAGGCTTCTATTTGTTAGAAAATTATCGAACAACGCGCAATTTACTTTTATTTTAATAAATGACACTTATTATTATCAATCACGTTATCATAATGATCTAACAATTGATTTTCTAATCGATTTCAGCGGTGTCAAGAGATTCTTTTTTTTTTATAACTATAATTTTAATCATGGCAATAATGGAAGCTGCGCCTTAACTTATTAATTGGGATTAAAATTAATTATAAGAAATGTGCCTTTAAAATTACAATTACTAATATACAAGCGATTAACTTTAAGAGTAATTATTGCAATATTTTTTTCATAATAATTTTAAGATTACATATTTTTTTAAATAAATGCAATGTGAAAATTTAGAGATCATGGGAAGAAAGTCACTTGAGATCACTCGTTTACTCCAATACATTTTACAATTATTTTCCAAATGACAAAAATTGTAATTCACAACCCTAATCCTTTCAAATAGTCCTCCTTATAAATGCTTTTGTTACAAAATGACTAGACATACTATTTTCATGGCAAACTTTTCATTTAGGGGATTAATATTATCATGATATTAAATGCAATCACGTGATCTTCGTAACGATGTATATGGATAAAGTGATTAATTTACCGCCAGATTATCGAATTAATAGTTTGCTCAAAAAAGGCCTAAGGGGCCGTTGAAGTAGGTCGGCGTATCTTTGTTTTGCTTATTTTTGATGACATGGGGGTAGGGGGGTCTAGAAGATGATTACGTCATCCGTAGTTATTTACTTTTTTACATATATGGCAACTCATACACATTGTCTATGCTTGAAAACGAAACGCATTTTTGGGGATTCCCAGCATTTCCGCACGAATAATGTATACGTTTAGGTATTTTCTTATTAATTCAAGAATTATAATCTGCTCATGAATCAATAAGCATGGGGGGGGGGGGGGGTAAGAGCTTACTTTTGCTGACAAGGGGGATGGGGGGGGTAAATAAATGGCCCCTAAGAAAAATAGGATCGTATTCTCATATGTTCTCCCACCTTCCAGAAACATAAACGATACTCGCGATACTCATACAAGGATATGTTTCTTATCTCTTTACCCCGTCACCAATTTCGCTCACAACGTCGTCAGCTAATTCGCTCACTCGAACAAATTGCGAAAAAACGTTATTACAAAATTATGTTTGTACTCGCATGTACCGACTTGACATGGCATAAATTACTACAAATGCATAATAAACGATAACGATCTAATTACCTAATTCAGATCACGTGGTTCCATCAAATGTCAAAACTTTATTAACACCCTGTATATCTAACTACAAAAGAAAATAAAAGCTTAACCGATCAACATCGAAATTCGTATAAAAATACATCATAAAAAAATCATTTTCACTTATAATAAAGAAATAATGCTGATTTAGTTTAAACACTGGGTACGCAGGCTAAAAAATGGCAAGTAAATAATATTATACAACATACGCAATTATTATCATTCTTATCCAAACCTTTTTCGACATTTGTCATCAAATCAATACGTTAAGTCGATTATGTTTTACAAAATTATATTTTTTTTTGTAATACGGTAAATAAATATGACAGTGATATTCAGACGGACATCGGATGTACTAGCCATCTGGGTATCAGACGCTGCGTCACCATCGTCTCAAGACGTCCGATGTCTTGAGGAAATATCTTCTACAACAACATGGCACTCCCCTCCACAAAACTTTTATAGAGTAATTATTATTCATATAAAATTTGTTTGTACATAGATGTTAATATTCGATTTGTTTTTATTTTTTGACGGCCCGGTTGTCTCTTTGGGCAAAAATCAGCCCTCTGCGCCGTTGGCCCTGGATTCGAATCCCGGGAGTAGCACAATTTTCCTTCCCAAGTGCTGCTTTTGGTTCTGGGTGTAATTGAGTGTGTAATATGTAAATGTTTCTGGCACCTACGATACAAGTCTTTGAATTTAGCGTGGGGCTATGTATGTGTGTATACGTTTGTTTGTTGGCCGATAAGTAAAAAAAGACGTATGGGTTCTGTCATGTATTGCATTAGTGCCAAGCTAGACTAACAGCGATAAGTGTCACGTATAAGTGACACGTGAGTCATTAAGTGACAAAAGTATATAAAAAATTGGTGGAGGAGAGTTCAGTTTTATAATTTGTCGAAACAGGTGTCATAAATATACACAAGAATGAAGCGCATGTCTCAAGCTCAGATGCCAGCATTCGATAAGTCCGCCTTAAGCACACATATTTAATGCGACACTGATAAATGAGGTACGATCCGTTAATATGCTGTTTAATTCCGTATATAAATAATACTCCGCGTTTACTTAAGTAGGCTTCATGTTTTAAGTTATATATTTGATGCCAGAACTTAACTTTAGGCATAAGAAATAATAACACTGCATATAAAATTATAACAGAGTTACCCGTAATTTATTCTTATGCCTGAATCTAATTTGCATAGTGGTTTTCTATATAAAAAAACTTTGCTAGTGGGAATCCCATAGTGACTGCATAGGATATTCGAAATAGGTAGAGTACAAACAAGGTAAACCTATTCGAAGATTTTTGTACCTCTATATTTTAAAACTGTTATTTTTATCGGGGCAAGGATAATGGTATTTTTAATATTATCAAGACAAGTAACTCATTTGCCTAATGGTAAACCTGCCGGTAACATAAGCATTGCGTATCTAATATAACTCTTTTTAAGCGGGGTTGTAATAATTTACTTGTTGTTCCAGGTTGACCGAATATCATAATCATCACCGTCTTTCTTACATGAGGCATATGAGCTCCTTGCGAGCTAGAATTTGTAAATTTCGTGTTTTATAAATGAATTTCTGAAATGGCATAATTCAATTAAATCAGGTAAATGGTCCACTGTTTCAGCTATATTATTATAATGAATCAAAAAGATTTTATTAGATTGATAACTGCGTGTGTGATATCCACGACACAGGGCGTCCTAGCGTGGAACCCAAGGTGCACATAAAAATCTAGCTGGATTTTTTGTATAATTTATTTATTTATTGGGTAGATCGCGATTTATTTCATCCAATCACATGTTTTAAAAAAAATCTATTTATAAATAAACTGGCTTACCAGTCCAGGGTTTGCTTGGTTGTAAAATCTTTCAGTTTTTGTCTGACATCCGAAGCTCAAAATTCAAAATTTGAGGTATCGATATTCTAACTCGCCATAATATCAACAATATATTCTTCAACGCATAAGTATTTTGATATATTTAGTAACACCTTTCATTCAAATGGCATGCAGAATTTATGTACGCGGTAGGTACGCTGTTGTTCTTAAAGTACAAAATGTCCCGCTATCTCTCATATGAGATGAAAGGTCACAACCATCGTGACCCATGAGCTCGGGTTCCCGGCATCTAAAGAATTAAACACTCGGACGTTTAAGTTAAAACGTTGATAATTAAAGGGAATGACTTATCCTTTTTATAAATGTGAAAATAGCTTGTCAAACGAGGCAATAACAAATACATTTTACTATTTGCAAACATAAACAAAGCACGCTTATCCCATTTATCAGTGTCTCAGTAAATAAAACCATCAATGACAATGACACTGCAAAGGTAAACCATTCGTTCCTAACTAATAAAGTATGTTATCATTCGATACATTTATGAATTCGAAGACTTATGTTCATCATACATCTGAGATTTTGTACAACTATTAACCGGGAGCCATTTAATCACTCAACAATAACATTTGTGTAAAGATAAAAACTATTGTATATAAAAATATCGCTATTGCTGTTTACAGAATCTATGCACCCCATAGAGATGTATAAATTCCAGTATCGGATAAATAAAAACGGAATGTCGTCCGCTCTCTCCCGATGTGCCGTACAAAATATTAACTCTATTATGAAAATACACCTTATTACACTACTTTATACGAGAGAGAGCGGACGGCAGATACGGTCAACGTGCATGTATATGTATTGTATTGTGTATAAATATGTAACCAGTAAATAACCTATGTTATGTTTATCTAAAACGAGCACCGGTCGCAACAAATGCTTTAACAACAATCAGTCTATTGTCAGAAAGGAAGGTACAAGTGTGACGCCGCGACGAGCTCCCATTAGTCACCGAGGGATACAAATGATTCAGCCATAGCTACCGACTTTATTGCACTATCTTAAGACTCGGATTTTACGTTTCGTTTTTCCCCCATGGCTCGGTCTGACGTAGCGACCGACCGTTTCGCAGAAATAATTATTTAGTTCTATCGATTTTGCGAACTATCGGCGTAGGTCAGGAATATATCGGTCTATTCGACTTGGAGGTCGTCGGAGCGACGCACGGCACTCGGTATATCGTAGAAAGGCACACAATAAGCGGAGAGGTGTGACTGCTAGTAGGCCCCCGGCGACACTCCGATCACAGACTAGATACTATCGACAGTCTTCTCGACGAAATACGTCGCACGTCTCGCACGCGTCCGCGCGCCGGTCGTCCGCCGCCGCCGACCGACGCGGCCGCTCCCCGTCATCCCGGCGGCACGGGAAACATGTTTAACGCACGTTCAACCAAAAGGTGCGCGGAATCGCCAGCGTTTCGGGTCGTTTCACATAGGTGTCATGGAAAACGATCGAAACCGGTGGCGATTACGAGCACCCAGACGCGCCGTGCGCTCGCCCCTGGCATAAGTCGCGCGTAAGTTTCCCGCGGCGCGCGAGCAGGCTCGAGGCGCGGGCGGCGAGCAGCGGCGGGACGGGGCGAGCGGAGCGCGCGGGCTACTGGTAGGGCGCGGGCAGCGGCGGCGGCGGCGGCGACGGCTTGAGGCCGTGGCGCGGCGGCGCGTGCTGCGCCAGCGTGTGGCGGCGGAGGTACAGCGGCGTCTTGAAGGAGCGGCCGCAGGTGGCGCACACGACGGGCTGCGCCTCGTGGATGAGCCGCACGTGCTGGCGCAGGTTGGACGCGTTGCTGTACCGGCGGCCGCACACCGCGCACTGCACGCCCGCCCCCGCCGCGCCGCCTGCGCCCGCGGCGCCCGCACCGCACGCTGCCAACAACACCACTCAGCACTGCCCGCTCGCTCGCGCCGCCGCCGCTCCCCGCTCCGCTCGCGCCGCGCACAATGCTTATGGACCGCCGCAAACTACGCTTCGTATTTTATCCTCCGCGGCGTCAGAGTTCACAGCTTCTGGCTTTAACTTCGCGGCGTGGAGCTTCTCAAAATCACAGGTGACACCTTCACTGGGTGAAACGGATCTGGATGTTGATCGCCTCTGTGGCAGGTTTCGTTCGTGGATATGAAATGGAGTTTCGAGTTTCGATTCATGCGATTTGCGTTACTGACATTGTTTTGAAAATTCGGTCTCTAAGTTGGACAGAAGCGGTTCCATTAGCATTGTTTCCGTACATTTGTTATTGAACACCGTGCCAACGGATGCGTTGTCTTTGTCGGTTGATGTTGGAGTGCGGTGCGAGCGGAGCGAGCGAGCGGCGGGAGCGTCGCGTCGGCCGACACCCGCGCTCCTAGCTACCTGTGAGCCCGCGCGCTCTCTTACTTTCTCTTTCTGACCGACCGTTCGTCAAAATCTAATTTTAAAGGAGGTTCGCCGGGGGCGCGGCTGTCCGAGTCGACGTGTGCGTGTGAAATGACGTGAAAGAGATATAAATAGACACTTACCATCCGCGTTCTCGTCCCGGAGCTCCGAGTTCATTCCGGCCATGAGATCCATGTTACCTGAAGCGAGAGATCGAATATTAGAAACAAGTATATCTTTTTTTTTTTTTTTTTTTTATTTGAGACAGGCTAGTGTTTGACCACTAGATGGTAAGTGACGATGTGATCGAAGAATATCTATTGATATTTACGAATGTACATAGATACCAGTCTATAGGGTGCTTTACCTTGTAGTGCAGCGAACGGATTTGCGAGCGCATTAGTCTCGCTCCCGTAGTACATGTGCGGGAAGCTAGACCGCTCCTCGTCGCTGGCCTCCTGCTCCATCATTTCCATTTTTGGTTCGAGGAGTTCCGTCGCGTTAAAGTCCTGGCACTTGTCGGTCCGCTCCGGGTCCCCTGGATCCATGAGTATGTCGCTCTCTTCATTTTTCACTTCGGGCGCTTCGAGATCAGTTTTCACCCTGAGAGACGGGTAGTTGGGCATTTCACTAAAGTCATCGTTATTAGGCCTCGTTTGACTAGAAGTTTGAAGGGGAGCTTCTTCGTTGAGATTGTTTCTGGCAACATCGGGAGAATTTCTGGGGGTGCGGCGTGATTCTTGGTCTTCGACGGGCGCCGTTTCCACGGTTTGGCTTGCGGCTTTGGAGGAGGAGGTAGAGTGTGACGGCTTGGCGCTGAGCAAATTACGTAGCTGGGAAGGAGGAGATTTTCGGTTCACTTTCTGTAAGAGAATCTAATATTTTAATAGCGTATTATCTCTTAATTTGAATTAGGTATAAATATTGTACGACTTTTAAATATTTATAACTTTAATTTTTTTTTGTTTCTAACGCTAGGATTTTTTTTAATCAATATGGATTTGAATTCGCATTTTCGGATTTGCAATCTCAAAGATCTAGGTTCCAAGTCGCACTCGATGAGAGATAAGTTTCCCTCACAATTTTGAACTTTACATCCCAACAAAGTCTAAGCAACTGCTGAACAAACTATAAAGACAGGCATCAGACGTCTGAACAAGCTTACCAGTAGTAAGAGTTCGCTCTGAACTTTCGCAAGAAACATAAGAATACTAAACGGTATTTTTGTATGAATGGACAATAATGTAACAAGTAACTATACTTAACTTTTTTCAAATTTGTTATGGAATCCTATGATCACGTCACCGTGATAGAAATACCTCAGGTTTTTCCTCCGAGACCATGAGTCACAATAGAACTATCAGCGAAAACAGTTCATGAAAGGAACATAATGTAAACAGAGAACGAATTATTTTAAAGCTCCTTCAAAGCACAAACAAACCCTGGAGTTAAATAATTCTAAAGGCAACTTAGCTCTTTGGGTAAGCCTGTCTGCACAGAACAAATGCGTCACGAATCACATTACATAATTATGAAACGTGTAGCTATTGGCCAGCCGTTTCTCTCCAATGAACAGCGTTTCCGAGCAGCAGAACAGTCATAATGAAAAGCTGTTCCGTGCAGGCAGGTGGAGACAAAGTGGTCTCTGCAACTTTAAACTCTAATTTGTGTTCTGAATTTAGAGTTGCAGATCTGAAGCGGGCATTACTTGCCTTGTCATTGTGGTGCGAGCAGTCGGTGAGGCCGCGTATCTGCAGCGCGTCTGCCGTGCGCAGGAAGGCCGTGAGCTGCGCCTGCGCAATGTTCACCTGGCCCACGTACATGAACTGAAGGAGGGCGCGCACGTGCGATACCTCGCAGTCGCGCATGAATATTATCGGATGGGGACATGGATTGTTCTGGAAGAGAACGCTCTTGTTACCTACGTCGTCATTTCATTTGTAACTACTTCTATGGTGTTGCTAAAAAAGGGGCTTAGCTTTTGGACTTATACGCGGGTACTGGAGTTGCGTTTATGATTTTCTGTGATGTGAAGCATTCAGACATTGCATCGGTTACACAAATCTTCAAAAATAGCGCGGGGCTGTACGTTTGAAAACGTTTTTGGTTTATATTATTTATTCATTTTATAGTGACATAAATAAGACGGTCTATTGCGAATAGTCCTAAATTCGTATGGGTTCTGTTCATTCTTATCCTATCACATGTTAAGTCATACACTTTTAATTAGCTTATGCTTTACATTTTATGCAACTAACCGCAAATATAACTTTGTCTCGTTTTAATTTTATTCCACATAGATTTTATTTTAATTTACTTTAAATAAACTTATTTTGTGCCAAAATTAAGACTGTTTGTCAACGGGATATTCTCTCTTCTGCCTGGGCGAAGCATGAATGAACTTTAATACAATAAAGTTATAATAGTCTAAGTCTTTTTTTTATACCTGTAAACAATCTATGGGCCTATATTTCCTAAAACTATATACATCAAAGGCCCAAGTTACCTAAAAGGCACCGAGCTTATAGGTAACTCAAGTCCTGAAGTCCACTACAAGTGGGTAGCGTTCCCATAATGCTAGCAGCATTGCCACTCTGAATTGCAATGCTAACGCTGTATATGAGTATAAGTAAATAGTATGAGCAATTTGATCACGCGTCGTATCAACCAAGCGCTCTGACACATTTTGAAAATAGAATGAGCTCCCGATTTCCGAGGGGACAGTGTCTCAACACCATAGTGACGATGTGGTCGAGGATGACACTAGGCCTAGAATGACCGACTGGCTCTTAATGATCTTTACTAATCGGCGAACCAAATGGTGCTGAATGATGCTGAATTACTAAGAAATTATTATTTGGCGTATACATGATGTTATTCTGCCGACATAGGGTAAAAAGACGTAAGTGTAATTTTTTACAAAATTGAGTACTATACATCAGAAATGTCTTTACATTTTAGTATGTGTTATGACCTGTAGCACATACGTCTACATTAAAAGTAAGATTTAGCAGGTTGCGTTTAAATATTTTAAACTAAAAAAAAATAGTAAATGCGTCTATTTTTCCTGATTTAGACAAAAATGCATATCCGTCTTTTTTCCTTAGGACGGCAGTATTGGTATATTAATGTTATCCTCTCTGCGTCAGCTTATTAAATTAAAAAGTAAAAATTGTTATTTCATGGAATCTTAAGTTGCGGCTCTTAGATACCAAACTGGGTGTAGGAAACTCTCGTATCTTGTTAGTTGTTTCCTACGGTGTACATTTTACTGAGTACACTTCTAAAGTTGTTAATTTCTGTCAGTAAAAAGGCTTAAGAGAAATAAGGTTCAATAAAGTCTAAGTTTATTAGATTAAAAAAAAATTACACTATCACATGTCAAGATTTTGAAGTTATTTAAATTATATCCTACTAATATTATAAATCCGAAAGTTTGTGTGTAAGTGTGCAAGTGTGTGTGTTAGTGTGTTTATTCCCTCTTCCGCTTTAACGGCTAAACTGATTTTAATGTACATAGCTTATACCTAGAATTAACACATAGGCTACTTTTAGACTTGATAATAGCAGGCGAAGCCGCGGGGCACGGCTAGTCAAGAATAAAATTAAAAATGCAATAGTCAATATGAAATAGGAGTATGCGTCAATATGACGTGTGTCTTTTTAATTATATCCACTATAGAAGTGACCAAAAATCTCTGCGGGGAAGTAATTTTCTTCAGAATAACCTTTTTAAAATACCAATCCTAAAATTATTACCATAAAGAAGCACAGGGCCCGTGAAATGCCTCCTAATTGTAGGTATCAAAGTTGTAAAACATTAAAACAATAAAATAACATAAACCCACACTAAGTGCGATGACATAGATGTCATGGGTGCTGGAAACAAACATAGTATACACCACCACACCCAGAACCAGAAACACAAATGACGCTTGAGGAGAAAACTTGTGTTCCCACCGGGAATCGAACTCGGTACTCGCTGCGTAGAAGGCGAACATGCACCAGACTAAGCCAGCGTGCAGCGTGCAGTTCGACAATGCAATATAATTTTGCTAAGAATTAAGAAAGGAAATCAAAGTCGCACTTCGTGCGCGAGTCCGACTTTGTTTTCCTTACCATTATCTGCCATTCGGTGGTTCCGGCAAAAAACTCACGGCAAAAAAATCACGTTTGTTGTATGGGAGCCCTTAAATATTTGTTTTAGTTTATTTTTATTTTTCAAAGTGAATAATAATATAACTAAATATTCTGTGAATATTTCAAGCGTCTACCTGTTGTCGTTACCAATTATTATTTTATTCTGTTTTTTAGTATTGTATAGCGACAACAGAAATACATCATCTGTGAAAATTTCAACTGTCTATCTCGGTTCATGAGATACAACCTGGTGACAGACAGACGGACGGACAGCGGAGTCTTAGTAATAGGGTCCCATTTTACCCTTTAGGTACGGAACCCTAAAAAAGAAGTGAGAGTAAAAAGTAGTATGTCAATGTTTTTACAACTATGGTTTCTAACTATTGTAGTTGTTTGCGCACAAAAGCCTCCTAGATATAACGCGGTTTTAAGTCAGAACTTGCAATGAGTACCTTATTTCAAAGACATAAAGTTATTTTTTAAATAATTATTAAACCCCAAACCACAATGACAGTTGACGTCTGTTGTAACTGCATAAACCACATCTACCAGATTAAAGTGCCGCAAAAGTGAAAAACGGCGTTGTCGATTTTGTATTATTTTCCAAATCTTGTAATTCTTCTAGTGTTATGGTGTATTATTAACCGTTAATATTCTATGAACGTGCTTACGCACGTTACGTGCAGGCAAATCATACATAGTTGAAAAACGTGATTTTTATTTTCGCTCCAAAACTCCAAAAGATTTTCTAGTACATTTTCTACCACATTACTGGGGCAAGACTTGACTGATTGAACCATAACTCATGACTGATTAAAAACACCTCACAGCATAGTTAATTCTCTAATTCAAATATGGTTTAGATATATTGATAAACAAACAGGTAACAATGTAGAGCTACTTATGTCGCTGACTATTTGTTTTACTGAACTAAATGTTTTGAGCTTTATGTAACAATTTTAAATATTCATATTTTATCGTCAACCACCATAACAATTCCAAAGGTCCATGCGAAAGAAGCCGCGCGCAAAAACTAGTTCTACATAAAATAATTACTAAACCATCTTTGCACCTACTTTTTTAATGGATAAATATCAGAGCTAAATAGTGTCCATGAAGTTACGCTTTTTTTGTCTATCAGCTTTGTTTGCCTGTCTATAAATAAGGAACTTTACAAGCTTGAACATTTGGACGGAAAATGTAAATATATATTAAAAGTAAATAATTAATTGATTCTAAATTCTAACCAATATTTATAAAAAGTTTAGTTTGATTTAAAACAATTACTATTATAAAAAAACCACTTGGTTAATATCATTAAGTTAAGGTTTGTACATATTTATATCTAGTTATAGTTTTTTTTTTTTTTAATTTTAATTTAGTAGTTAATGTAATATAATTATATTGAAATTATAAGTAATACTAAGTAAACATTATAAATGTTAACTTACCTATTATAATGCTTAATACTGTTAATATCATAGTGATAAATTTAGAAAGGAAAAATTATCGCTTGAGACGGGATTTGAACCCGCGGCCATAGGGTCTCATGCCCTATTGCTCTAACCGCTGAGCTACTCAAGCCCCGCCTGAAGCGACGAAATTAACCTTTCCTTATTATTAACGTCTTACGGGGACGATTTTCCTTTCTAAATTTATCACTATAGTTCTGCCTAGCATGGCTAATGCTATATAAATAAAATCAACTGTTAATATCATTATTTAAATCAATATACCTTGAGTAAAACTATAACTATATAGTATAATTAGTTCAAGAAAGCAAGTGTCGTGAAATTGTGAAGTTAAGTACTCACAACTCTACTTTTAAAACATTACCGTGCTTTTAACACTGAAAGACGTCGAGGTTTTGTGACAGTTTATATTTTTAGAATGGTCGTTGCGAAGTCGATTGCATATTTGCAGTTTAATGAAAAACTTTAAACATAGTGTCAAGGCCGCACCAGCGTTTTGTGTTCGGAACGACTGTTTCACGGTATTCAATGGTGCTGACTTTTTAAATACATTGAAACAAGTAAATGTCCACAATAAAAATCTACTACACCAAAGTGAAACGATCGAGTGTCAAAACATGAAAACATTTTTGGCGGAGCTTTCATTTTAAGAGTGAACGTCTATGAATAATTTAAGTACATTATGTGCATGATGTGGTCATAGCCCCGCACTGAAATCGAAGCCTTACATCGAGAGAAATGTGCAAAGTGGTAGGACTTTAGCAGAGTCTCACTCACTGCCACACTCAGAGTCACACTTAGACCCAAAATCAGACACAAATTTTCCTCGGTTGAGAAAAGTTTGCTCTGCCGGGAATGGAACACGATACCCGATGATTAGAAGTCGAACGCGCACCCAACTATGCCAACGGGTATTTTATGTCAAAGTACATGTATTCGAAGTTCCAAATTAAAAATAATACAAACTTAAACATTATAATTAAACGCAAGCTTAAAAAAAACCGACTTCACCGCTTTATCTTCGGAACCTTGATCAAATTGAAATGGGACCAAATAGAAAGCAACATATTTCAAACTAAAAAAAAATTTTCGAAATCGGTTGGAGAGAAGTTATGCGGTAGAACAATTAAAAAAAAAAGAAAAAACACAGTCGACTTGAGTACCTCCTCTTTTTTTGGGAAGTCGGTAAAAATAGTGCCACACCATGAACAAAAACCTTTAACGCTTGCATAAGTATGGTTAATTTCGAGACCGAGCCGCCAAGCGTGAAGCACATTATGGAAATATGAGTAAACCAAAAAAGTACTTTAATTAAAATATTTAAAGTCATAAAATTTCATTAGCATAGTCTAGAAATAACGACCATGATGTTTGTCTGCAAATGTTAATAAAATCCATGGTCAGTTGATTTGAGAATGCATAGTATGTATTTTAAAATAAAACAATCCATTAAGACAGGACTGGAGGTGGCACTAACTCTTAGATTGTTAAGCAATAGCTATATTAAATAGAAAGATGTTTAAGTAATATACTTAGCTTTATTTTGTAATTTTGCGTGCACTATTTAAATAAAACTATTTTTAAGAAAACTGTCCCAAGAACCACCTAAAAAAAATCAGTGCTGGACTGGTTTGAATGTGTCTTTTGTATTTGCTTGGCAGCAGACTTTAATTATTGTACGACTATGTCCGCAATGGGAAAGCTGTTGCTACTTTTTACCGACTTCAAAAAAAGGAGGAGGTTCTCAATTCGACTATATGTTTTTTTCGTTTTTTCTAGATTTGCTTGTGTTTTATTCATATTATAACTCCTCTCTTTTTGGTTAGTGGGTTTATCGTTTAATATTTTAGGTATCAGCAGGACTATATCAGCTATGCTAGACTTCAACATCTGCACTTACTACCTACTTATCTAAGTAGAATAACTGTACATTGACTATATTTTATTGAAAAAAAGAATATGATAATTAATAGGAGGTCACTGAGCACGTGATTTTTATCTATAAGTACATTTAAAAATCCGCGAGACGATAACAGATTTGAAATGCCTGTAAATTTTGAGCTTTGTTTGGAAAGAACGCAAACGCCACTATGTGTTCAGCTAATTATGGAATTTTCGCTGCGTCGCCACCGCCCAGTGGGGAACAAGGAAGGTAGGGTGCAAGGTCTTGTGGGAGAGGAAAAGATGGTCTTATAAAGGCATAAGGAGTAAGGGAAAACGTTGCAGGGATAATTAGGCGCAGTGCAGTGGCAATGCCTGTGAAAATTGACAGCCCGGACGAGTCAGGTGGGGCAATAAATAGTAGGGATTGTAAATGTATGTATTTCTAAACAGGATCTTCATAACTTAAACTCCGTCAATATTTTTACTATTTTAATTGACAAGTATTTAACACACAATCAAATACAATATAGTCCTAGTTTCAAAGATTATCAATATATATTAGCTTTTGTCCATTTTGTTTTATGTAAGTGTTCTATAAAATGGAAACCGAAACATCACTACAGCCTGCTCCTGTGAAATACTAAAATCACATACACTCACACTATTACACTTGTTCTTCCTGGTTAAGGAGAATAAGAAGACTATTACACTTAAAGGTATAAAAAATCCAAAACTTTGTATGTGTGTGTATTTGTTTCCTCTTCACTCAGTGGCTTGAAAAGATGTGGATGAGATTTGGATAGTGCATAGCTTATATCCAGGATTAATGCATAATACTACTTAATAATAATTGGATTTATGCGGACGAAGCAGGCCACTGTATTAGATAGATAGAACTCAAAAAAGTGCAATTTATGAACTCAACCAATCGGGTTGAGTTCATAAATTGCACTTTTAATTGTTCATAAATTGCATGTTAATCCAATTGAATTGTTAAGTAAGTTAATCTAAACGTGCTCCATCGTCAACCGCATCGTCGCTTACCATCAGATGAGATAGTGGTCAAACGTTTGCCTAACCTGAATAAAAAAAAACAAAAACGAATGTTGGTCAAAATCGTTAATTATTCCATCGTATAAGCAATTTTAGAGACAGCTACCATCACATTGCATAAGAACATAGAATATGGTGACATTATATGCATGTTATGCAATGAATGCAGTTCTTGAAAGTAGTTTGTTAACAATCTACTGTCAATTTAAACTGATAAATCTAATCAGAAATTTAATATTTATGGTGTCATATTATATATATTTTATTTGGAACAAATAAACACATTTTTCGGAAATTAGAGAACCTTTATCACAGTTGTGAAAAACTAAAACTTCAAATTAACATAAACATAAACACTTGCATAATTAGTGCCACGTTAAGTTCAAATAGTTGTATTGTGCAAGCCAAAAATGTTCACATCACACATAATCACAACCAGAACCAGAAACACAAACTTCCACTGGGAAGAAACCTTGTGTTCCAATAATCAAACCAGATTACCAACCCCTGCTTATATTGAGAATGTGCAAACAAGCCAACTTAAATTAATACCATGCAATGCTTCATTAAAAGAAGTAAAACTCTTGCGTTCTTGTCATATAGACTAGTGGGCAGTCCTTGTTTTACGATTTTTCAGGCTGCATGAAGGCATCCATCATGGCTAAACAATTGTTGTCTTATAACTAACAACTGGGACCAACAGCTTAAAGTACCCTCTGATCCACATTGACACTGACAAGCAAGCAACTAGACTTATTTCCCCTTTAATGCTAAATGCAGTAATGTTTGTTTGATTGTAAGATTCGTAAGTATTACACATATTAAGGATTTATATGATTTCACTCACAGTTGTTTGCTCGCATTGTTACAAGACTAGTTTTAGAACATTCAGTGTTCCTTCATCAGTGGAGTACGAGACGGTCTACATGTGTACTCTACTGATGATGGAACACCGAACATTCTGAAACTGACCTAGTAACAATGCGAGCAAACAACTATGAGTGAAGTCGTATAAATACTTAATACAGTAATGTTTGCACACTACTGCTGGCGGTCAAATGAATGACAATGGTGAAGTACTGCCCCAGGCAGGTCGCTAAGATTCCATTATGAAGTGTTAATTGAATAAAAAAGTATTCAACTAAAAAAGTCCGAAATCATTGCCATTAAAAAAAATACTATTTCATTACAGATAAGAACTTCCTAGAATTCCATGGATCCACCATGCGAGTTTTGTAACCATCATGTTGAAGAGAGAGGACTTCAAGCAGCTCCTGGGACTTGCAACCCATAAGTAGGTTTAAGGAGGCACCCTATGAGGTTTATTTAGTGCTCACCTTCAAAATTTAGCACTAACATTGCTAGCATGAATATAAATCTAATATGTATGTAAGAATGTTAGTGTGTGTGTGTTTTGTATCTTCACAGCACAACACCAGGACCAAAAGTTTTAAGGAGAATTGCTTATACTGAGAATTAACACATAGGTTTCTAACTATCCTCATTAATTATATTATCATCAACATCACAAATGGAGTGTTGCCAGTTACATCTAGTTATTTCTTATATATCAACCAACTTCAAAAAAGGATCTCAATTCAACTATATATTTTTTTTGTTTGGTTGTACTTAAGAGGTGGTCCCATATAAATTTTATCGAATTTGGTCAAGCCAAAACCAAAATATAAGCGGTGAAGTCAGTTTTTTAAAACTTTGCTTGCATTTAATTATCACACAGTAATTTTGTATCTAAGAGTAAACAAAGTATATCTAGGTATTAAGTTTTTCCAGATGGTGTAAGCAGTGATGGGGGCAATAAGGGCTGCACAGACGTCCCACTTGGGGTGTATCCATGTTGATACCAAATTAATGATAAAAAATCAGTGTACACGGTGAACCTTCATCAAAGACTCAAGAATAGTATTCAATGAAACTCCATGGCAAATATCAGTGGTTTAGAAAAGGTAGAGTGTTTGTATTTATAATAAGTGTTGTTTGTAAATATTTTAACTATAATGCAAAGCATAGTGCATTATAATTCAAATAAGACGGTGTGAAAGAGTTTAAAATAAGTAAATAAGAATGTTAGTGTGTAAGAAAGTTTGTTTCCTCTATACACTGTAACGGCTGAACGGATTTGGATGAAACTTGTAGTGTAAACAGCTTATACCTAGAATTAACACATAGGCTACTTTTTAACTAAAAAAACGTGTGTATAAAAAAATAGTGACTAATAAACTGTGCCAAATTTAGTGCAACAAAGTAATCTATAAATGCAGCCATAACATTCTTACCAAGAAAACAAACAACATATACATATTTAAATGGTTATTGATGTGATTAATTTATCATAGCAATTAGACTAATCACCTCTGGTGAATGGACACACAACGGCATGATATTATGTTGATGGGACGTGTTTGTTTATAAGTGTCAACGATAATGAAAATTAGCTATAATATGTACCCTATGTCCTTTCTATTCTACGCTAAATCCATATCTAAATTCATAAAAATCAGGCCCTTCAAGAAATGGTAGTTCGACTGTCACTTTCAGATTTATTATATTTGTGCAATTGATATGAGAATACACAGTTCATAGCATTCTAAACTTGGAAGTTACCAAATTGAGTCACAATTTTAATGTTGTTCAATGAGTTGTTGCAATTCTATATTTGATAGTGTGCATTTTAATGTAGAGTTGTATCAATATGATTTAATAATTATTTAAATCATAATATACTTTTATGTATTTTTTAAAATATTCACTGGCCATGCCTTGTGTATAATATTCCTCTATTATTTATAAGTAATATTACTTCATGTACTCATCAGATTTGTCAGTCTCCTAACACATGTGGAAACAGAGCACTATTTTTGCAATAGAGAAACAAGTGGAGGAAGTATGGTACAAATTTCAAGGTAAAATGCAGGTGTACATGAACTGTCCCATATTAACCAAGTTTATTTAATAAACTCATAACATTTGTTATACAAAAACTTAAAAACACTGTTGAAAGTTAACATAGAATTGTAATTTATTGTAATTTGGACTTTATGTGAACTATTTTAATATTCATAAACGCAGACACATAAAACACTTGTGTCAAACACCCCAGACAGTATTTTGAAACTATCTCAGAAAGCTCTATAGCATTATTGTGAAACCATTATTTTTAACAAATTAGGAAACCATGCAGACGAAGACATTAGCATGCATTGTAATGGTTGCATTATAATGTAGAAGGAATCCATTATGAGCTTCACATAAATGTAATCTATAGCCCCAATGGTAATGAGTTAATTAGAAATTGTGAAACAGAATTTTAAAGTAGGTAAAGGCAAATAAATGAAATCACGAGTACTTAACCGGAACGCGAGACATGGCATTTGTAAGTAGATCAAGTGTTTTATACATAACAACTTTCACTAGAGTCATTGTAATGGTGACACATCAAAGTGTGGGGAGTGAAAGATGGACTTACTTTGAACAGCTCCTTGAAATAGGGACTACACGCCGAGAGCACCACTTTGTGGGCCTCCAGCCTGTGCCCCTCGCATGCCAGAGTGACGTCCACAAAGTCCTCATCATCGCGCAGCGCCTCGAATTGAGAAGTGATATTCGCTTGAAAATTGTTCCATCTCAAACAAAATTGCTGCTCGCCACCCAGTTCTGTACCTTCCATTACTTATAGACATAACTCGATATCCCTGCTCATTTAATTGGTTGATAAGAATAGTTAATTAACGAAAATAAATATATCACAGTAACTTGCAATTTCAGTCGCCGTCTGGCCGAAAATCTTATGAAAGAAAACAATCAATAAAATCTCGTACCAATATGAGAAAAATAAAAACTTTTTAATTTGTCATTTCAGTACATTCACTTTGACGTTCCGTTTCACGTTGCGTTCATTACCGATTTTTATTCGATATATAATAAAATAGGGCTGTTATAAAACCAGTTACGGATATTATAACTATATACACATGCACGACCTCCGCATCAAAGCACTTCACGCACCTACGAGCTAAAGCGCAAAACTGCGCTTTGGTTACAAAACAAGAAACATTGGTTATTGATAACCTTGGAACTTTGTTGCATTTAGGGGAGGGGATATATGCAACTCATGCAACACGAGGCCATTAACCTCTTCACTCGTTCCATTTTACGCAATTTACCTTGCAATGTCCTCTAAACTAGGTAGTTATGTATGTAAATGCAAAAATTTCCATGAAATCACTGTATCATTTACTACTCTTCTATAAATTGTTAGTTGATTATCAATACAACCAGTCTAAACATATTATGATTCCAAATATTTATGAGGACCTTGTGGCATAAAATCTGAGAATAGAACAATATACAATGCGAAAATAATACTAAATGTTTATTTAAATATACTTGTTTATTAAGAAAGTGACAAAAGTTGGGTTATATATAATTATTATTTTTACAATGCCTGCTCTCCCTCTACCATTTCTTTTAGATTGAGCAGTTCAAATTGACCGGTCCCTTTGGTTTCTGTCCGGACAAGTTCATCCAGTGTTCTAAAGTTACCTGGGTCAATAAGACAAATAATATTGGCAGTGCCAGACTCCCAGTTCTCTTCTTCTACACTTGTAGTAAGCTTCACTACTTTATCCTTAGTTTTTCTAGCATCCTTGCCTGTTAATAATATTCTTACTCGCATCTGAGCTCTTTCCAAAGGTATATCTTTTTTCAGAAGCTGAATTACATCTAGTGCCTGTTGTTTAGCACTTTTGTTCACATTTACCGAAAAATGAATGTCTTTCATAGCTTTTTCTATGATGGATACAGGGTAAGGCCTTTTAGTTTCAGGATTGACACATTTGTCTGCAACTGTTGTGGCTATGTCTTTGACTAGTGAATCTATTTGTGAATGTCTTTCCTTGTCCGAAACTTGCAGCTCTCCCTTTTGAAGGATTTCTTTGCAGATTTCCGTTTGGTCTTCATTGCCGAATATTTTAACCAGCTCCTCTTTTTTAGCAACTTGTCCTTTGGAAACGTTTGTAAAGACTGTGTGTGTCTGTAATACTTCATCAATGTCCGTCTCCCTGTAACATGAAAAGACAATTTCTTAGAGGTGCATATGAAATAAAAAAAAGGATGCAAAATTGTGCAACCTACTTACAATTTATTCCTCCATGACAAAACTTTATTTTTGTAGCAAGCTATTTCGAATCTCTTTCCACCTTTTTTGAGTCTCACAATTGCTACATTTGTTAGGCGAATTTGATTAGTTGGAGTAAATATTTTAGACATATTCAATTATTTCGTATAAAGATAGAATAATCCGAAATGGCCAAATGCCAAAACAAACAATTTTGACACAACAGAGGAATTGTTGCCTCTGACATTGACATATCAATATGGTTGACTTTATATTTCTTTTCCCCTTAGACTTGCTCCACTTCCTATATGAAAAGGGATTCGGCAAGGTCTCGAGCAATTTTAAAGCTCTATTACCTAGCTTCAAGTACGGAGGCTGCAGTCTGCTGATAACTAAGAAACAACGCGTAATATTAAGTCGGAACATTGTGACTTTGCAAAAGAATAATATATGATAACACATGTTTTTTTCAATAGTTATTCTCTTTCAATTTAGTTGGGGCGGGCAGTATATATCAGTAGGTATGGTGGTAGTGGCTAGCGGTGAGGGTATCGGTATTTAAGAGAAATCTTAAGACTGGTAGTACTCTTATAGACTTCGGGTGGTCGGGCATGAAGAGAAGTTATATTTTGGAGGATCGTTGACTATACAATCCCATGTTCCCAAAATTCGTCCGCAACGAGTCATTCCACTGCTAAACCGTCATCCATCTCAAGTCCACCTATCAAGTCAAGATTACGTCACAAATTACGCTCACGCCCGCCAAGAATTGTGGGTGCAAGGTGGGTCGGCGCAGGCACTTCGCGGCACAATTGTCTGTCATAGTTCAAAATTTCAAATATTTTTCTTGCCGACCACCTTATATTTTCGCTTAGATCAAACGATATCACCGCTGTCAACTATTGGAAGAGCAAAACGAGCGTTGTGGACGTGAATGCCGCAATTGCTCGCGAACTAGTTTTATACTTAGTGAATGAATGTACCTACTTCGTTTTTTTTAACTCTTCACCCATTTCCTCTCTGGAGAAGGGTAGACGCAGGAACGGCTTGATATTTCCTTAAAAATGAATGTGATTTTGGCGTAGACAGACTTAGTAACACTTCGTCGTTAGATAGACCTAGGACATAATACTAAATTTGCCAGTTACCCATCTAGAGCTTCTGTACAATGTAAAGTCACGACGACGATGTCACAAATGTCGCTTACGATATGGCATCGCGGCATCTACGCTCACAGCACTAATTTTGCCGTTCTACAAGCGTGGGCAATTAGTAACGTTTTATTTAAGTTTAAAAATTCCGATATCGAAATTTACGTGTGATCTGAATAATTGATCATTTTACGGAGATACGCTTTGCGACAAGTAGGACAAAATATTTCGACAACTAACAACCAGTTAACTACAATACCAAGCGTTTTGAGCTACCGTGGCGTGTACCTTGATAGAGGGAAAACTTGGCACAGTTAAGTAAAGGGCTTGTTAGACCACGCGATATTTAATCTGTCTTACTGAGATCGTGCGCTAAATCGAGTAGAGTAATAATAGTTAGTCTGTTATATGAGCATATGAGCTAGTCAGTCTGTCTTAGTAAGACTGTTAGACCACGCTCGGCTGCGCTAAGTGAACATCGCGCGGTGTAGATAATAAAAGTAAGACCGTTTAGTCAGCGCGCGGCAGCCGCACGGAGAGAAGTTCTGTATCCCGTTGAGGCGGACACAATGGTATGCTCTAAGGCAAAAAAATCTGCCATTACTTATTTTACGCTTTCACACTCTCAGCCTCACACTTAGTTCGATGACTTGTGTCGTGGGTCCCGGAAACATTGACGTCCCACATACAATCAGAAACACAAATTTTCCTTGAGGAGAAAACTTGTGTTTGATATACAGCGGGTGTAATAGCGAGCTTGTCTAATTAGACTATAAGACAGTCTAAATATCACACACTGAATATCGCGTGGTCTAATAGGTCCTTAAGGCTCGAGATGGATGACACACACAAATCGCCCAATAGTGGATGACTTCGTGAGCGTGGCGTATCGTTGCGGATGAATTCTGGAACGTGATTTTAAGGCCCTAGTATCACTGTCTACCTACGGTAATTGAGTGCAACTGTACAATTGTCTATGATTGATTCGGTTTGATTTGCAAACTTTTAATCTATGCTAATTATTGATTGTCTGTGGTTGTTGCTGTGTCAGAAGCATCGCACGACGTGTATTTCTCGAGAAATTGGTCGTCATTTTGCTAATATTTGTGTATTTTGTCGGCAAGTTTATGTGATTAATCATCAAAATGGCGAAATTGGTTGATATATATAACAGCGAAAAGGAACCCGTGATAAAAAGGCGACAATTACCGTTAACTATCTACGAAAACCTTACTGTAAGTGGTTCTTTGCACTTTGACATTACCACAAGCGTAGAATTATTCAGGGTGGATCTAAAACTTAAAAACCTCAATATCTTTCAGGGAATAATTAGGACGTAGATGATATTTTCTTATCGTTAGACATGCATTTTACAAGAAATCAAATTGTAATGCAATGGTGTATGTTGTCAAGAGTCTATTGATTTCTCTGTCATCTTTCGATTGACCTTATTTTGTACGTTCTTCTTTGTTGTAAATTGCGTATTTTGTTTTTGTTTTCAGATGATTATGGATTTAAACACAATGGGCCTGATTTGTGACAATCCGCAAGTGAAAGGGCGGGAGTATGAGGAGTTCATGCGTAAATACAAAATTCTCACGACGGACGAACTGAAAGCGGCCCTCCGAGTGGATGCATCCGATATTTTTAACGTACTAAATCAAAGCATTCCATGTGTTGGCTGTCGACGAAGGTATTTTTCTTTCTTAAGCAGTTTGATTCTGATATTTACAGTCGAGGCTGTGTGTATACTTCCCTAGAAGGTATGATGTGCCGTAAAATTAATTCCATTCCATTTGTTACTCGGTCACATTATCACTGTAAATGTAGGTAGTGTTTTTGCAGCAACTGCGTAATATAAACTTAAAAGCCTGACTAACATAGGTTAAACTGTAGAAGAATCGGCTTAATAGATATGCTGCCTCATCCTTAAGTATACCGAGCCGTAACACAAATTTCATCACCTCCAGCTGAACTATATTTTGTCATTTGTATGGCATGTTAATAGGCTTATTTAAAGCATGCATTTAATTGAGATGAATGTATATTGATAATATTAAGCAGGATTGCATGAAACAATATCCTGGACAATTTAGTTATTCCTGTAGCAGTCAATTGTCATGTCACATCTTCGAGCCTCAGCAAGACTACCTCTATCGAGTTTCAACTTTAAGCAAATTGATGCACAGCCTGAGGATCCCCTAAGAGGAGATAAGCATCATTACCAAGCACAACATCACTGCAAGCCTTATGAAGCCTTATTAAGCCCATATAGTATATAAAATACCTTACCACTACATGAAATCTTTATAAATGTAAGATTGTATAAGTATTTTAATACATGTTTTATTGGTAGGTAAAAAAGTCCTTAAAATACTAACCTTATTTGAAACTTTATAACATTAATAGGGGTTTCGAATAGGAAAAATATTGTAATATGCACTTTATTGCTGGGTAAAACACTATTAAATTAGAAAAATCACCCATATTATTTTGCCAATGCATGATGGTGCATAGGCTTGCTTCACTGCAATCTGCTTGAAGGTCATTTCAACTAAACAGGATAAAAAGTACCTATTGTCCTTCCACACAAACTGAACTATGCAACCAAAGAGGTAATATACTCTAGCGCCCGAATATCCCTTATAATAAAGTACCATTTCCAACATTTCTCATCAAGATGATGAACAGCGTGTTGGTTTCGTTGGGTGTACGTTCACCTTTTAAACAGCATTTGTCATTGCATAATGACTGTCCAAGCTAAACGCTTTTGTCGAATGTCTGCCATATAGCTGTGTCTGCCGGGATGTCCAAAGATAGAATGGGATTGGAAGGAATTAGATCATGTAGCTGGTTACCCCAAGTAACATAAACACCAAGAACTTTGTTGCAAGCAATAAAAAAAAAGGAAAAGTAGTTAGCTATTTCATTAAAACTTTGGGGCCCAGAACTTGCAAATCAACGGAACACTTTTGATGGCTAGTGCTCATCCCCACAAATATCTGGATGAGTGAAAGGAATTAGTTAATAGGGAATAACATGTTTAAAGGTATAAGATAAGTCATAGACCAAATAACCTAGGATAGATTGAAAAATGCTAGTGGCCAAAATGTCGGCTAAAACTAAAAATAAGTTAAAGAATTTTATTATACACATGTTTAGTCTAGATTCAAAAATATGCCAAGATAAGCAATATTGTTCTTAATATATTAATCATGATGTATCAGGTACGACTAATAATATAAAAATATGCTATCTTGCATTTTATCTCCAATGTTTTTGTAAAAGTTCCTTAAGGTGTAAAGTTCTCTTATATTTTACTTATTTTATTAGTCTTCTTAAGTCTAGAGTGAAGCGTTATCTTCTTAGTAAGATGCTATATTAGATGATGAAATATTTATAAGCCAGTATTCGGTTCCTGTCTAACCTGCTTAAAATAAAAATTAGTTCATCCAAAAAGGTGACATCGATTTTATTTTGTCTCTTGTTTCAGTGTGGAGCGCCTCTTTTACCAACTATCTAAATCAGGACATCCCACATTAGACCCATTAATTCTTACACCAGATGAAATAATGACCATTAGAGAAGACAAAATCGTACATCCACAGTCACTTGCAACATTGCTCAATGGACACAGGTATGTGCTATATTAATTTACAAAGAAATTAGCCTAATACTTAAACTTTTATTATTATGGGTACCCGTTAGAATCTAAATAGAAGCATAATATAAAAAGCTCCATATTGCTTGGTTTGATAGAACAAACAAACCACAAACGCAAAGTATGACGTCATCGTGACACGTTACGTTGTTGGTCGTAAATTTTGAAGACAAAACGCTATTTTGTAAGAACAGGTGGTCTAGTAATAGTTATAAAAAAAAGTGGATAAAAGAAAATAGTGAAAAGAAAAACTAAATTTTCGTTTCGTTTTCTTCTTTACATTGTGGCTGTGGTGCCCTAAATTTTCGCTACGCTATGCCCCAAGAAGCACGACATGGCGATCTCACACAGTCATTTCTCTTGCAGTACCGGCATAGAATGTCTAATACTAAGTCAGCCTAGATGGAAAAAGTCCCAACGTTGCACGCTGCATTCACTAGAAGCGGGCACGGCTCGGGGTTGGGGCGCCCCAGGGAACACGTCTGCTCCGGCAGCGGCGCCTGCGCTGTGCTGGGGAGCCTGGGCGTGGGGCTGGGGCGGACGGGCCGCCTGGCGCACGGCGTGGGACGCCATGCGAGCCTCCGCGAGAGACCATGTCACTCTCGTGCACTTCAATACCCTACATGACACACTGCATAATTATCTGAGGAAACATCGCTTCTGTACAGACTGTAAAACTAAGGTAAGCATTACCTGGTGAAATGTCGCTTCTGTATGAACCGCAAAACTAAAACAAGCATTACCTGAGGGAATATTGGTTCTGTACGGACTGTAAAACTAAGGTAAGCATTACCCGGGGAAATACCGATTCTTTACAGACTGTAAAACTAAGGTAAGCATTACCTGGGGAAATATCGATTCTGTACGGACTGTAAAACTAAGGTAAGCATTACGTGGAGAAATATCGAGTCTATACAGACTGTAAAACTAAGGTAAGCATTACCTGGGGAAATATCGCTCCTGTACGGACTGTAAAACTAAGGTAAACATATATCATGGAAAAAAGCATTAAGCTACTTTTTTTCAATTTATAATCATCATCAGAAACGCGGGCGAAACCGCTAGTAAAGATATATTATGCGGATGTAAGCGATCTTCATGGCAATTTTCGCCAATATCATAATTAATATAAGTGGTTTAACCTTCAAAAGATAACAGATATGTAGCCACTTAGTAAAGGAAGGATCTGACAATTATGACAGTAATATTGCAACTCACTCCTACAAGTGATTAACGGCAACAGTGGGATGAAACACCATATTATCTGTCGTCAATTCTGGATGATATCTCTATTGACATTGTGACAGGGGTTATACCAATACCAACAGAGTGAAGTCAATTCAGTGTGTCATACTATCTATGTGTAATGTTTATAGATACATAAATACATCCTGGTAATTAAATTACCGATCCGAATATCCTGCTTGATATTAAATCCTAATCCAGCTTCACGCTCTAATAGTTCAATTTAGATATAAAATATCTTGCCAAAAAAATCACTCGGCAAAATTACACAATCTACAAGGTGATGTATCATTTTGATAAGATTTATAAGTGTTATCTGGTTGATAACTGGCGTGAAGTGAACATATTTTGTATATTAACTTTCTAATACATAGAAGATACAGACAAGGTTGATAGTAAGCATCACGCTATGACTGCCATATTACCGAGAATAAATCCTGATAAGTGCGAGCATGACTTACTCAAGGCCCGAGGGTTCCTCACAATCTTGTATGTAGATAATTCTTTACAGGAATTGAGTCTCGAAGATTTATTTATTTACTAGCCATGCCACGCCACTTCGCCAGCGTTTATCAAGTTAAAAAGTAGCCTGTGTTAATCCTAGGTATAAGCTATGTAATTTTTCTTTATGCACAATAGGCAAGCATTTGACCACTATCTCACCTGATAGAATATGATAAAGCTGCCGAAGACGTGACGTGCTTCCCTTTACACACTTACACATTGACAAACTTTCGGATTTATTATATTAGAGTGATTCAATCTTGTTTCGCATTGTTTATTTTTTTTCTGATTCTACATGCATAAGCATGTTCCCTAATTTAATTACAATTTAACCTATATTTGGCTGATGTGTTATTTCTTTTTTACTTTAATGTTTTATGTTAACTATGATTTTTTTCTTCTCACAGGTTTTAAGAGCATACCAGTTGTTAGTTGAGGAAAAAGAACCACAGAAGGAAAAGGGCTATGTTGGGGCATTGTACAGTGGAATCAAGAGGTGCCTATTGGATAAGCACTTACACCTTCAGGCCAAGACTGATTATATAGCACATCTTATATCGAGGGCGGAGCCGGAACTACTCGGAAACCATAGAGAAAGGCACGCTAAAACACTTGAAATAGCTCAGGAAGAAGTGAGTATGACAATGGTATTTTTACGACAGGTATTTGATGGTGGTAAACTAGGACTTATTTTGTTACTGAGCTGACCTAGCCAGCTATGTCTTACCTTCATCGGAAGATCAAGCTTCTCATAGGATTCCAACTGTTGACGCCCTGTTGGCGCTGTAAGCTGTCCTCAAACTGGATTCGATTCTCAGCAGGAGCACAATTTTCCTTCCCAATTTGCTTTTGGTTCTGGCTTTGATTGTGATATTTCCAACACCCACGACATTATAATAAACAATTTTAAATTTGTCACTGTCACCTGATGATATGGTCAAAGATGGTAAATAGGCTAGGTCTAGAATGACTGGTTCTCTTATTACTTTAAATTTCAGTTATTCAGTTGCAGTACTATCCTCTCTTTCACTACCTACAACCTCATTGGAATTCTAATGTCTGTGCCTCTTTCCTAACCAATAATAAATTACCAGGTACTAATATGTCTTGGCATCTGTATATACGAGCGACTCCAGCGCATCTCGATAAGGCTGCGCGAGGAAGAAGGCATGTGCCAGACGCTTACAGCAGTGGCTATTGAGGCGCTGTACCGCAAGTTTGAGACAGCAGTCGAACAGAAGAATGGAGTCTCAAAACTGCAGCTTTTGTATGATGAAATCACACAGGAAGAACAGAACAGACAACAGAGGAAGGAGCAGAAGAAACTAAAAAGGCGCAAGAAGAAGGAGCGACAGGTGGTCGATAGTAAATGCAAGGTTAGTTATTATTTTGTTGCAGGTAAGACATACCAAAATACTTAATGGTAAGCTAGTTGAGGCCAAACCGCAGATCGGTCTGCATGATCTCAAGCCTTGGTAGAGTGCGCTGGAATTATACATGTTAATTCCCTTATTTTTATTTACCCTTTCACAGCAATATTGTCAAACGACATCTGATTATGGTTGACATACATCCTGCTCGCTCGGAATGTTTAACTTTCATATTTGTTCCCTGAACGGTGTAATCTGGAAGTTCTAAAGAAGATTGAATGTTATTGACTGTAATTTTGCGAATCTGGCAGTAGTCATTAACATTCATGAGTGCCTCTTTGGAGCCCATGTGAATAAACGATTTTAAATTTGAATATGTATCTAAGTAAGCATGCTACATATTGTACAGTATAATAATAGTAATTTAGTAAATTTTAACCAAATCACTGCAGCGATTACCCAACAGAATGACAGTTTCTTTCGAATTTACAATATCAATGTAATATTCACAGGAATCACAGGAAGCCGATTCAGAAGAGCCTGATGAGAAATGTCAATGTGAGGAATGCCAGTTAGAGGAACGTGACACTCCGACCGACCTGCTATCCCCTCGAGACTACACCCCGTGCTATGAGGCCAGCGGAGACGGCTGCGAGTCCTGTCAGGACGACGACAAACGCCGCTCACCCAAAAAATCCTCCAAAAAACGCACCAAAAACGGAAACCTCTCCCCAAACGATCACTCGCAAGACTGTGGCTACTCATCTGGTAACAACGGCGGCTGCTGTGAAACTATGTCAGGTTCATCTTCCCTTATGAGCTCCCCCGAAGGATCCGAGGTTGCTTGCTCTGAAGGTTTCTGCAATCACGAAAGAGGTGACTGTTTAGACAACACTAAAATCGAAAAGACTCTGTGTACCGATTTCACGCTTTCTCTGGAGGAAATGTTAATGGTTAGTGCAATTTATATATTCTTTTTATAATGAAGAATTTTTTTTATAATTTCATTAACCCACAAACAAATGTACCTCAGATCTAACACAAACTTCGCGAAATAAGTGTCCCGATTAAATCCTATATAAAGGATGTATCCACATACATCCTACTAATATTATAAAATCGAGAGTTTCCTTCTTATCTCCATAACAAATATACCGATATTTATGTTTGATCTAGTCTTGGAATGGTTTGCTTCTAATAACTTATTGTTAAATGCTACCAAAACCAAATGCATCAAGTTTTCCCTTCCTAATGTTCCTTTGGTAAATGCAAATGTTACACTTGAAAACAACAAATTAGATCTTGTAAAGAAAACTATTTCTTAGGTCTGACTATGGACTCAAAACTGCAGTGGGGTCTAACTGATTCTCTGATCATATATCTATTTAAGTTCCAACGGATCTTTAGAACTGTTAAGAACAATATTAGATAATTTATTTTGAATTACTATTTTGCCTTTACGAAGTTTTTAGCGAGGCGGGATTGTCATAACTTATATATAACTACTCAAGCAATCCCACTCCTTTATGTATCACTAGCCGTGCACCGCGACTTCGTCCGCGTTTAGTAAGTTAAAAAGTAGGCTATGTGTAAATTCCAAATTTCATCCAAATCCATTCATCCATTACAGCAAACAAACATACTTACACACAAACTTTCGATTTATTGCTAGTGTTAAATACATATGTTTAGTTGCTGAAGTGAAAATAAATCTGCAATATATTTCTCATGTTTATAACAACTGTTTACTTTTTCAGGAAACATGTTCTTCAGACGAAGAACAGGACTATATTCCTATGGAGGAAGTACTCGAGTTCAAATCGCGTACGAACATAACAGAGAAAAGACAGGAGTTGCGTCAAAACCTCCGACAGAAATTCGCGCAGCTTTGTGTCAACACACCGCGACAGACGGACAAGCCGCAAGCCTAAACCGCGCATCATTCAACTGCACCGCAACTATGTCATCGGAGCTCCTCTGTATCAACCCTATTCAGTTATATATGGGTGCCAATGTATCAAACATATTGTTCATTCTCTTTCTCACTAAATTGTCTTCTTATTTTATATTCTTAAGATTTCAACTCTTTTTCATATGGATTTGCTTTGCCTATTTTGATACTGCTAGTTTTCCGATGTCATGTATATGACTAACACGTTTTTTTTATTGTTTTGAACAATATGAAATATAACAATAATAACTGAGGGGGTAAATTATATCTCGGATACTATCCATTGGTAAGGGTTAATTTATATGGAATTAAACGTTAAAAGTGTGGATATTTTTCTTTGGTGGTAGATTTGCTCGTGTTGGCCTGAAATACATCCATATCTAACCATCCTCAATGAGAAAAATCTTGCTTATATGGTGTTATGACAGCCATCGTTGAGAGCCATTTCAATGTTTACCACCTCACTTACCAGCAGCTGAGATAGTGGTTGATTGGTTGATATGAGATTATGAAGAGATTAAAAGATGCTACTGAGGAGTTCCACTTGGATGACAAATAACAGCTTCGATAATAATCAGTAGATAAACAGTGTTCTAAGTAATAAACTTTTAGCACAGAGGTAACATAACTAAGTAGGTTCTTGCAGAAGTTTAGAGTGTGCGCCGCTAACAATCAACTGATGATAGCAAACCCTACTCGGCTACCAATCACCTCCTCTGGCACCCCTCCAGAACCTCAGGAACCTATTCAGTTATGCGCTCCCTCTGTAGTAACTTCCAATGTTTCCTGTTGGTTCAGTTGCATTAACACCATGCACCAATAGAGCTCTGTTGTAAGCGTTATGTAGAACCAGAGTGAGTTTTTAGACAATACTCAAATAGATGTATGTATACTAAACTACCCTATACTCTCCCATAAATCAATAGTTAGAAACATTTCTTCACATTCAGGGTTATAATAGAATCAAGTGAGTGGATTTTTATAATAGATTTCACTTTCTTTTGATACACCTTTTTTATCATCCAAGTTTGTATAATCTGTTTCAGTATTGTTACATAAAATCAAGCCTATAAGAATATGGTTTGGAATCGAAGTGCAAGTGAATGACATATTATTCCAACAATTTAAATAATTATATATGAACATTTCATTGACTGGATAAAACCCAGCATTTAAAAAATATACTATTTAAAATGTTAGAAAGCTTAGTGAAATATATAAATTAGCTTTTTTTGATCAAATTGTTTTTGAATGCTTTGTGATTCAATATTATGTGGTACCATGATTAATTATTGCTCGTTATCAAAAGCTTATAAAGGTCAGGTTACCTTGGCTATATTGCCGTTGTTAAATTCGAAAAATATTTGTAACTCAGTTTAAAATATACTATGTAATACAGTGATACATTTTATTTATTAGTGTTATACCTATCCTTATAAACACTTTTTATCAATACACGCATTACTTAAGTTGGCTAATTGGAGATTAATCAAAGTAACATAATTCAAAATATTTATTTATGTACTTGTGCTATACAAAGTGTAGCATTTGTGCCACCAAAGCCAAATGAGTTTTTTAATACTATTCTCTCGTTAGATTCCCATACCCGAGGTTTATTAGCGACATAATTTAGATCGTCTACTGGATCCTCTAGGTTTATTGTAGGAGGTAGAATGCCATGATAGCAAGAGAGGATAGCAAATATAGCCTCTAAGTTCCCAGCTGCACCCAATAAGTGGCCATGAGCACCTTTAGTTGATGATATTGAGATATTAGATGTGTGATTGCCAAAGAGATTTCTTATGGCTGTAGATTCGATTCCGTCACCAATAGGTGTGGATGTAGCATGAGCATTGATGTATGTAACTAGCTCTTTACTAATTCCACTATCTTTTAAAGCTCTGCTCATTGATAGCATTGCCCCACTGCCGTCTTCTCTTGGTGAAGTTATGTGTGATGCATCACCAGACAAACCATAGCCTAATATTTCAGCATACATTTTCACATTTCGTTTCAATGCATGTTCATATTCTTCTAAAACCAGCACTGCTGCTCCTTCTCCCATCACAAAGCCATCTCTTTTTTTGTCGAATGGTCTTGAAGCTTTTGCTGGGTCGTTATTAAAAGCTGTGCTCAGGGCTCTCAGTCGACAGAATCCTGCTATAGCAAGAGGGCTGATACAGGACTCTGCACCTCCACATAACATCACGTCGGCATCTCCGTTTCGTATAAACCGAAAGGCATCTCCAATTGCATGAGCTCCAGTTGCACAGGCAGTGGAAACTGCATGATTAGGTCCCCTAAATCCATACTTGATACTGATTTGGCCCGCAGCCATATTTGGTAAAATTCTTGGTACAAAGAATGGGCTTACTTTGTTGTAACCTATTTTAAGTGCATCATTGGTATCACAGACATCTTTCAGATCTATCATTCCCATACCGATGGCTACGCCTGTAACTTCTTTGTCTTCATTTGCTTGTGGTAACCAGTTCGCATCAGCTAAGGCTTCCGATGTGGCTACAAGGGCCAAACATGTTGCTGGAGCCATAGACCTTAGGTTAGCTTTTGATAGCGCTTTAACTACGTCGTCTTGGTCGAGTGGAACGACACCAGCTACTCTACATGGCAAGTTTGCGTATTCTTCTCCTGTGAGTGGTACAATACCACATTTTCCTTTTAGTAAGTTTTGCCAAACTAAATCTGATCCAGTGCCTAAAGGAGACACGATCCCTAGTCCTGTTACAACTACTCTTCGCCGAGCAGGGTAATGTGAGTAATTTCTTAGATGCCTAATTACTCTTACGGTCATTTTATTTATAAAATGTGTTATAATTTTTAAGACTGAAGACGTTTTGTTTATTTATAAAATTCTAAAAGAGATAACAAATTTCAGGTTGTCAAAACTATCAAAACTTCGGCAAAGAGAATATCGTATTGCGCGTTAAGGATCATATCACGATCATATTGCGCGTCTAGAGCGAGGGAGTACCTTCTAGGCCTTCCGGTAGAGAGTAATATTATTAGAGAGACCGGTAGAGAGTAATAATATTATTATTAGTATTCTGTGTTCTAGGCCTCCCGGTTACATATTTCAGTCGTTCGGTGTTGAGACATTGGACCCGTAGGGAAGCATACTTTTATTTATAACTAGCAATTCGCCCCGGCTTCACCCGGGTGTGATAAATGAAGAACCACTCGACCGATTTTGTGCAAACTTCACATAAACCATCTACTAAATAGTCCGAACAAAGCCTAAACATTTGGTTTGGATAGGTGAGCCCGTTCTTGAGATACGAAATTACAACGAAAAGTGGCATTGATTTTTATAGATTTTTGAAAATAAAATGAGCTCCCGGTCCCCACGGGCCCAGTGTCTCAACACCAAACGGCTCAAATATGTAACCACTGCCGAAGTTGAGTTTGTTGTTAAATTGAGATATACATCATCGGAATCAGAAAAAATAGACGCATCTATAAGTATTTTTTATTTACCGACTTCCCAAAAAAGGAGGACGTACTCAAGTCGAATGTATTTTTTCTTTTTTTTTTGTGTGTTACCTCATATCTTGTTTCCACGTGAAATTCAAAAATTCTTTTTAGTTTGAAAGATATTAAGACCGGGAGTAATGGTATTCTGTGTTTGTCAAGTCAATTATTCATTCCGAGGACAATCATGGTGCAACGGTTTTGCCGCGAAAGTGAAAAAATTGCGTTGTTGATTTTGTATAAATTTGCAAAAAATTTACCGTTATTACTTAGCAAACCTGCATAAGTGTAGGCAAATGGTATCAAGTTGAAAAATGTGATTTTCGCCTTCGTTCCAAAACTCCAATAGAAGTTCTAGTAAAGTTTCTACCACATAAATAGGGCAAGACTTGACTATGACTGGACCTTGAATCTTTTATACTTGACTTTTGGCTGTGACTTGGACTTTTAATATGTTAGATCTAGTCTCGAAATGGTTTGCTGCTAATAACCTATTGTTAAATGCTAGCAAAACCAAGTGTATCAAGTTTTCCCTTCCTAATGTTCCTTTGGTAGATGCAAATGTAACACTTGAAAACAACAAATTAGATCTTGTAAAGAAAACTGTTTTCTTAGGTCTGACTATGGACTCAAAACTGCAGTGGGGTCCTCATATTGATGTGCTTGCAGGTCGCTTGAGTTCCGCTGCTTTTGCGATCCGTAAAATTAGACAACTGACTGATGTAGCGACGGCAAGGCTGGTTTACTTTGCATATTTTCATAGTTTGATGAGTTACGGAATCTTGCTATGGGGATCTGCTGCCGATGTTGAAACTATTTTTATTCTACAAAAGAGAGCGGTTCGTGCAATATATGATATGGGTCCACGCGAATCTCTCAGGGAATTCTTTAAAGAAACAGGCATACTTACCATGCCTTCGCTTTACACCTTTGAAAATATTATGCATGTTCGCAAAAATATTAGTAAATATAAATTAAGAAGCGACGCACACAATCTTAATACTAGATATAAGCATAAAATTACAGTGCGCGCATTTAGATTAGGCAAAACGAATAAATCTTTTATGGCAAATGGGGTTAGATTTTACAATAGAATTCCTAAAATCGTAACTGAATTACCACTGGCAAAGTTCAAATCTGTAATAAAACGGGCATTAATTAAGAAAGCTTATTATAAGACTACAGACTATATTAATGACAAGGATGCATGGAGACAAACTGCACAGGCTCTTTCTAGCGACCATAATAACACCTAGGTTAAGAAAATTATGTATTAGAAATAAAAAATGTTTAAAAAAAAAATGAATGAAAAAAAATGCGCCGCCGAGTTTCTTGCCAGGTTCTTCTGGAGATGGCTGTAATTTTCCGAATCTGGCAATAGATTCATTAACTGTCATGAGTGCCTCTTTGGGGCCCATGTGAATAAACGATTTTGATTTTGATTTTGAAATACACTTGAAATATTATTACTTGACACTCGTTAAATGCACATGATTGCGAAGCCAAAATTAAAAGGAAAAAAATCCTTATAGACAGACATCGAGATAGGAAACAAACCTACGGTTTTAGACAGACTATATACCTAGACTATAGACGCCATTTAAAAAAGAAGTTGAAGTTGAGGACGGTGGAAACGGAAATTGACTTAAACATATTGCTACGTCGCGATGAAGGAAAACTGAAACGGAAGTTAATACAACAAGTTTATTGTGGTGGGAAATTTATCGATTTTCTCTACATCAAAGCAAATCTTCGGACTTCGGTTTGCCCTACAATTGATTGTACAGTGATATTTCCGTTTACATTAGCCGTAATCATTGGGATACGACAGCTTAGAACTGTTTATATGCACTAAGTGAAAATACCTAATACTAATCAGGAACAAAGTTTCTGAAAATGGGTAATATTCATAGAGTTATCATTCCTCTGGCGGTGTTATTCACAGGGATATTATTCCAGAAACATTTTCCGAGTTTTTTAAAAGGTTACACACCTACAAATACTCAACAGTCTGTGAGGACTGATACTTTCACTTCAGAAACTTTGGCGAATTACAATGGCGATTCAGGAAAGAAGCTCTACATGTCTGTGATGGGAATGGTTTATGATGTTTCCGACAGCCCTCAGTTTTATGCTAAGGGTTCTCCTTACCATTACTTTACAGGTAAATTGTAGTTATTTGTTTTGTACAATTGTGCCTGCATATCAACAGGTTTATCTTAATGAAAACATTTGAATATTTTTCATCACTCAATTACAGGCAAAGATGGTACCAGGGCTCTAATTACTGGAAATTTCCAAGATGAGAGTGAAAATAAAGATCATGTTCTAGACTTGACCTGCCCTGATATACTAAATCTGCAGAATTGGCGTGAAAAACTTGACAAAAAGTATAAAATTATTGGTAAGAATGCAACTACATTTTATTATAGCACTCGGTCCGTTGCCTTTAGCATATTTAATGCTTTAGCAATGGAAACCTACTTGTTGAAGTTCTGACTATATGCCTACAAGATCTTTATACTACCACAGCCCAACAATGTGCTGCCTCTAAGTCGTAGGTATATAGGTATCTTTAAGGCATGCATGTTACATCTTCTGCTGTATCTTCACTTTCCATCATGTGAGATAGTGGTAAAAAAAAGTTACAGGCACATATTCTAAAAGCTTTCAATTCACAGCCCCATACTTTAATGACTTGTGTTGTGGAAGCTGGTAACATTCACAAATCACAACCTTGGGGAGAAACTTTGGGTTCACGCTGAAATCGTACCCAATTCCTCTGTTATGAAACTGCCCGGTAGCTTAGTTGGATGCCTAACTAAGCTAGGGACAGTTTCACAACTGTTTTCAACATCAGCCACTGTTTTAAGACGAGACAAATAAGAATTATAGTAGGAGGCTCCAAATGTTTTAGAGTCATCTGCCTAAATCTGGATAAAAAGTATCTCGAATACTATTCAGAAATTTCAGACCAAATACTTTCAGCCGTTACAGAGTTACCTCCTAAGATTTTTTTTTAATTGCATATAAAAGGGCTTTGATGTTGATGAGTGACCACAATCAGAAATAAAAAACATACATTGATATTTTTTATGCATATTTTTATAACTTCTTTGTATATTTTTAAAGGTATCATGGCAGGAAGGTACTATGAAAGCAGTGGTTGGAGCACTGCATATGCAGTAGAGTTTAGCAAAAAAATTGAACAATGCTTAGAAGAAAAAAAAACTAAAAACAAACAGAACCTGAAGTATCCTCCATGCAACATGGCTTGGACCAAGAAAGAGGGGTCTAAAGTGTGGTGCACTAAAAGCAGGTAAAGTTGGAGTTTTAATATGAATACTTAAAATGGATTAGAAGATGTTAAGCATTTAATTAATGTAAAAATTTAATTATATAGTTACTAGCTGCACCCCGCGATTTTACCCGCGTAAGTCCCGGACCCGCGGGAATTCCGGGATAAAATTACCTTTCATTAGAACCTCCTGACAATAATTAACACAACAAAAAAAGAATTAGCGAAACTGTTCCATCCGGTCACCTGTGATTCATTTTTATACATATAGATTACTCTGCACATACTGGGTATCTGCATTCTTCATTCATTTAAATGCTTAAAATCATGAAAGATTTTGTAAGTTTTCAAGCTACCATGGTCACTTTCACTATAAATGTTTGTATCGATAACGGGATATTTACCAAACAAACGAAATACATGGTAAATATTCGTTATTGATACAAACATTTATAATGAAAGATTTTATTGGCAAAGAATAAATTTACATTGATTCGATGTAATCTCTTCCATATCATGAATAAATATATATATATATATATTTTCTAATAAATTCTACCCTAGGCAATTCTGTGTTGTGGAAGGTAGTCTCTTTAGTAAGAAAAGGTGTAAATATGTTGTCTTTGTTGAATAGTTGTTTTTGCGAAAATATCCTTAACCATAGTAGGTACCAAGAGTTTGCCTACGGAATCAGTAACTTAGTTATTTTTTCAGTGGTGGTGTAACCAGAGACTGGATTGGAGTTCCGCGACAAGTCTTCGGACCAGGACTAACAACACCTAAATGTGTCTGTTTGAACACTAAAGAAGAACAAGACAACGCTGAAAAGTTCAAGCAGTACAGAAATTGCGCCAATACATCTACTGTTTGCTTTGTTGATTCAGCTTGAGTAATTTTAACTTATGTTTATTTAATGATCTCATAGTTTAGGAATTATAATATAATTATAACAATTTCTTTATTAAATAACTTAAGCTTAATTAATCAGATAAATTACAATACATGAAATGTATGCATTCGACAGGTTTTACTGTTTTTAGGGTTCCATACCCAAAGGGTACGCTATTACTGAGACTTCGCTGTCCGTCCGTCTGTCTGTCACCAGGCTGTATCTCAAGAACGGTGATAGCTAGACAGTTGAAATTTTCACAAATGATGAATTTCTATTGCCGCTATAACAACAAATACTAAAAATAAAATAAATATTTAAGGGGGGCTCCCATACAACAAACTTGATTTTTTTATAGATAATGGTACGGAACCCTTTGTGCGCTAGTCCAACGCACACTTGGCCGGTTTATTTAAAATAAGATCACTGTCTCCCATGGAAAAATTATGTTGTGGGATTCAATTTAATTCTCAGCTCAACATAACTATATTAGAGTAGATCTACAAAACTATGAAGTAGTTGGTTATAGGAAATATTAAGATAAAAACATGTTCGGATAGTAAGTACAACAATTAGAACTAAAAAGGGTAAAAATGATAGAATCTCATCCTTCCATATCTAAATGTATAATAAATGTTTTTTTATAAATACCCAAAGCTTTTATTCTGTACTAGATTTAGCTACCCATAGCCAGGCTGGCTACAGTGACAACCTAATCCATGGAATTTTTAAAACTTTCGCGAACTGCAATCATATTTTTAGAAATTTTGAATATCGGGATGTTTTGCTTTTATATAACATTTTGACTAACCACGACGTTTCGGCAGAGTTGCATGCAAACGTTTTCTCATAAAAACATCCTTACACTAAAATTATACTACAAGAAATCTAAAAAAAAAATTTTTGTCTAATAAAGACAAGTTTTTCTTCAATATCTATAATGTGCAGATAATGGCCTGTTACAATTCTACACATTATACTATATCCTAACGATAAATTATATGTAAGTGTTATCATGTTTGTTAATCTTTCACAGCAAAATTACTAAACCGATTTAGTTGAAATTTAGAATATAGTTACATAACTGGCGAAATCACAGGGGCCTGTTGATACTGGGTATGTTAATGTGAAAGTTAGGATTTTTGTTAATCTTCCACAGCAAACTACTAAACCAATTTGGCTGACGTTTAGCTTTTTTTTCTTAGTTATAATTTAGTATAGTACTAAGTTATGTATTGTCCTGGAATAACACAAATATGAGAAATTCAAAATTGCAAAATGAATGTTATTGCCTAGCTGGACTAATTTGTTTATTTGTGGCGGTAAATATATGCATTTTTACCTGAAAATGGCGAAGGAAAAAGGTGGTTATGATTTTACCATTGTATATTTGTTTGTGCCCTCAACGCTTTCAAACTATTCAACTGATTATTGTAAAGTATAGGGATTGTATTGATAAGCGTTGAATTTGTCTCAATTCTAGACATTCATAGGCTTGGTTTTATAGTAAAAAAATGAAATAGAGTCCATGGTTCTCCATAAAAGAATAAAACTAGTTAAATATCATTGTCTTAGGTATCAAATAGAAAAAAAAAACATCTTTATAAATATATATAGAGACATGCAAGTGGCCTATTACATTTTAGTACCACCCCTAAGTTTTGAATTGAAATAGAATACTGAAATCCTGGGTGGCAAAGCACTGCTCATTGTGCTCAGTAGTTTAAATGGTAACATTCATAGAGGAACTTTTTATACAGCTCTTAATACAGTTATGTTTGCACATTACTGGTAGCGGTTGAATGTCTGGCAATGTGGTACTGCCCAGGCAGACTGTGAGAAAGTCCTACCACTACAGGTACGCCAATAGAGTAGTCACAGGTTCTTCCTTCTGTGGTTTGAACTTCAAAAAGTCAAGACAATATGAATTGTTTGCTTGTCCTATACCATATACAAGGCATTTCTAGTATCAGGATTTTTCAGGCCTCTGAAGGCATTTGACATGGCTAAACGATTTACAAGTAACGACCGAGACTGGCAGCTAATTTTAAATTTAATTTAAGATGGGTGTTTCAACTGGTACTTCTGTCAGCTGGCTATCGCTTTCAGCAGAATCTTACCTCCCTCAGTTCTGTAAGGTATTTGGTTCTTTATCTAGGTTTTGAGAAAATGCCTACCAATCTGAACCACATTGCAATTTAGGCAAGACTGTGGTCAAACATGAGCCTCCAAAAAAAATCAGGAAAGTGAATTAAAAAAGAGTTGCTTGCTTAAGTGGAATAAGGCACAAATTTGGGGCTCTGAAACATTTTATTGTACTTTTTTCATTTGTCTTATAAAATAAAATTGATTGAATGAGAAGAAATGGGGCACTCAACATCAGTGTACTAATGTAGATTATCAATTAGGTACATTGTTAATACATATTATTATTATACCATTGGTATTCATTTATCATTAGGTTGCAGTTCAGTGCTCACTGGAACAACTCCTGTTAGTATGGGCTCATCGAGCTCCAGACATTCTATGGTTTTAAGAAATACTTGCATGGGGATCTTCTTTCTGTTTATAAACGACTGATTACCCAACAGCTTCTTAATCTTAGCTCTACGCTTCTTTATCTTTTCCTTAGTATAATGGTTACCTAACTGGAATGTCAGCAGTCTTTTTATCTTTCGCCCTCCAATGAATGTTTCGGTGGTATTGTTAGTTTTAGGCTCTTCAAAAATTGTTTCTAGAGTCTGTGAGGTTGCATTTACTTTCTTATTGAGATACAATGCCTCAATCTGCTTTGGATTGGCATTTTCTGTGAGAATACGTTTCTTAGGCTTCATACATACTCTACGATTTGATGATTTGACTACTTCAGGTTTCAAAGATCTTCTCCTTCTTAAAATTCGAGTATTTAATTCTGGCACCTCATCCTTTTCTTCGGAAGCTTCGGCAACAGAATTGTCTAATTCCATCACAGTCATTAAATCCAATCGTGCCATTTTTATTGGTAGCTCCGATTCAACTCTGTAAATAAATTAATCCGTGGTGGTTATTCGTTCCTCTGTTAAAGAAATATTTTCGAAGTTGAAGAGAAACAAACATTTGAAACATTTTACCTGGTCGCTTCCATAATATCGTTAATTAACACTACTTTGCCATAATAATTACAAGTGTTTGTACTTAAATCTACAAAAGAAAACGGTTCACTTAATTAGTTTCGATAATTTGCATTCAAACACGTAAAATTAAATGCAACAACCATTCAACAACTTCGGTTTTTTGGATCAGAGACCATAGAGTTTTGAATTGATTGTGCAAAGATTTGACAGATTTTGACTTTGACAATGACTCAGTCAATTATTATTTATCTACATTAATTGAATTGAAAAATCAACATAGTAATTTTTTTTACTTTCGCGCCAAAACTTCAGTCAAGACTGCTACGTTCTCAATGTTCACGGAACCCTTTTTGCATCTTTATTGCCGCGCCGCGCCGCGGTCAACGTGAACGTGGCATACTGGGATTGAGCCCAGTTCATCACATTGTCATGTATATTTTACTGATAGCCAAGATTTTCGATTCTAACTCACTGGAATAGATACATGTAGCTCCAATCATACGTGTAGTATAATTGATTTTTATTTATTGATTTTATTTTTGACAACTGTATGATTTATTATCTATACTTCTATACTAATATTATAAAGAGGTAAAGTTTATTTGTTTGTTTGTATGTAAAAGGTAATCTCTGAAACTACTGATCCGATTCTGAAAATTCTTTCAGTAATAGATAGCTACACTATCCTCGAGTGTCATAGGCTATGTTTTGTTGGGATAAAAGTTAGTTATTAGTTCTAAATAATAATATTCGTAAGACAAGTCGGAAAAAAAATAGCTAACTTTCCGCATTATCGGCGTACGCTGACTAAACATTGGTGAATACAATGTATGGCAAAAATGTTAGCCTTCATGAGTTTTACAAAAAAGTCCGCGACAGCATATATCTAACATGTATATTTAGCTCAGAAAAAATATTTTTCTTTGTTAAAAATCTGAAAAAAAACTTGAGGGGTGTCAAGCGACACCCGGATGGAACGAAGTTCAATTTCCGTCTAGCCCCCTTTGGCAACGCGCGATAAGGAACTTTCTTTCCAAAAAAGCGGCCTTTATTTAGTTGGCTTTTTGAGACATTCAGTATTAATCCTTATCAAAATAAACTATTTCATCGTCTTACGTAGTTCATGTATATATAATTTGCTCTTTACTGCATATGATTTGGATAAATAGTCTATGAGAGATCGTGAAATTAGTTTTACGGGACGACGCGCGACGTGTCATAAAATCGAGACGTACTACGAATTCCTGCACATTAAAAAATAGCGGCTTCTGTTTTGTTGGCTTTTTTAAAGTATTTAATACTAGCTGACCCGCCCGGCGTCGCCCGGGTAAACAAAAGCTTACACATAAACGCTTTCAAACTCATAGCTCCACTAAAAGTACTATAACTAGTGTCGTGGGGCCGTAAACATTAACTCGGCTTACGACTACGTAGATGCAATTTGCTCTTCACTGCATATAATTGGGACCTATAATAGTCTAGAAGAAATCGTTAAGTTTATTTGAGGGTGTTTCTGGTTTTGAATCTTGGATGTTTACGACCCCACGATACAAGTAATTGAACTTAGTGTGGGGTTGTGAATGTGGAAGCGTTTATGGTTATGTTTTTTAATATTTTCTACAACGGCGCGGGCGTAGATGGGTGCGCGTTCGCCTTCAAAGTAGCGGGTTCGATTGCTGGTGGTAATTTACCTAGAAGATTTCTACCCACGGGAAATTTGTGTTCCTGGTTTTGAGTATGTTGTGAATCTTGGATGTTTACGGCCCCACGATACAAGTCATTGAACTTAGTGTGAGGCTGTAAATGTGGAAGTGTTTATTTGAATATTTTTTAACCGGGCGACGAAGGGTAAGTAATCTTTGAACTACCCACTGGCGTAGATGGGTGCGCGTTCGTCTTCATAGCAGCGAGTTCGATTCCCGGTGATAACAGAAGTTTTCTTCCTACGGGAAATTTGTGTTCCTGGTTTTTAATATGTTGTGAATGTTGTGTAAATATTGTATGTTTATAGATACGGCCCCACGCTACAAGTCATTGAACTTATGTGGAAACAATGTGGAAGTGTTTATGTGTACCTATATTTTTTAACCGGGCGACAGCGTGGGTAATTTTTTAACTTTGAACTACCACTAGCGTAGTTTGGTGCGCGTTCGTCTTCAAAGCAGCGGGTTCGAATCTCTTTAGGTACACAATAACACAAGTTTCCCTATGGGAAGTTTATGTTTCTGGTTTTGGGTATGACGTGAATGTTGTGTGTGTGGTGTTAATGTTTACGGCCTCACGACACTAGTTACCTATAGTACTTTTAGTGTGGAGCTATGAGTTTGAAAGCGTTTATGTGTAAGCTTTTTAGCTTGAAAGCGTTTATGTGTAAGCGTTTACCCGGGTGACGCCGGGCGGGTCAGCTAGTCTGATATACAGTCGGAGAGGCAATCATTTGAAAATGAAACTTGATTAAAAATAATCATAACCCGAAAAGTACAAAAAACAATACAGTACAGTCGATGAACAATACAGTAGAACCCGCTTAATACGATTTCTTGCATAATACGCCATTTTACGCCAGTCCCTGCAACTTGAGACATGTTTTCATACATTTCTTAACGCTACGTCTAATACATACGCCAACAACACGTAAGGTACCTAAATTTCTTGTAATATTCTTCCATTGATGACAATGTGGCACCGTACGACATTCAATCAATTGAAGATCTTATTGAGAATGTGAATAACACACAAAAAGAGGCCCTAACTGATAATGATGAAGGCGAAGATGAGTCAACTCCGATTTTGTCAAACGCCCAGGCATTATCAGCAGTTAATGATTTTAAACGCTATGTAGCTTCTTTGAACCAAAGCGAAGACGCACTGCAAAAGTTAAATTATGTTGAAAATCTTGTAATTGCTAATTCATCATAATAATGTATAGTACGTTTTATTTTCCCTATCCCGCATAATGCGCTTTCTCGCTTAAGACGCGTTTTTGGTCGTTTCGGGCCCTTGACACCACCGGCTCGCGCCACCGCACCGCTGGTGGTGCAAAAGGTATTTTTAAATACCCATTACACTACCGACAAATAGTGCTGTACCGCCATTGATTCTTACTGCAATCATTTTAATTAAAAAACATGCGAATAACATACGATTCATTTATTACCAATACACAATAATCAATAACGTAATTTATCCAATGCACGGTCTACAGTAATCTCCCCATTTACTAACTCCATTTGTACCTTCATGATAAATTCGTCATTTGCGGTTTGTTTTTTATTTCGTTTTGCAGGAGTTTTTAAAGATAGAAATGATATATTATGTAAAACGTTAAGTAAACGCGTGACTGTCACCGAGTTCTTGTTTATCAATTTGTTTATTTTAGCATGAAAACCTTCCAAAGAATTTGTTGTTCGGTGACGTTCACCACAATCGCTAAATACGTTAGAGGTATGCACTTTGAACCAAAATTGTTTTCTATTAAGCATTGTACGCATATGGGTTAGCAATGATTCATATAGTTCAAATAGATAATACCGTGACGGTGGTGTCCCAGCTCTTTGGTAGTGTAATGGTTATTAAAAAATACCTTTTGCACCACCAGTGGTGCGAGCCGGTGGTGTTAAGGGCCCGAAAGGGTTTTTGGTTGGGTCCCTGTGAAATCGTCTTAATCGGGTTATACTGTAATTAAATTGGTTATTTTGTGCCCCACCAACTGAGGTATCTGTACCATGCATTCATTTTTTTTCTTTGGTCGTCGTTGTTTGAATTTGTCAATAAGTAAATCCTGTATATCACTAGCTGTACAACGCAACTTTAGCCTGCGTTGATGGATAAAAAACAGCGTTGTTCTATTCCATAGACTCCTCGAAATCCGATTGGCAGTTTGGTTCATTTATATTATTTAAACACTCACAGTAGCGTTTACGGCAAATTACCTAAATAGTTTAGTTAGGTACTACTATGCAAATGTTATTGGTATATAAAATATTTTTTAAGATTTTAGTTCTGCTGATTTTTAAGGTTCTGCTTTCAAGGCCACTTCTAGGAACATAGGCATATCCAGATTAACGCAGCAAAGCACAGCTTGTGTTACTCGTAGGTAGTTGGGATCAGTCATGGAGAAGTAGGGACTAAGCAGTGCCCCAAGGCCTTCGATCAGTATCATCGAAGCCCACGGCATTCGCCCGTATTACTGCTGATGATTAATCAGGATAAAACCTTCCTAACTTCCAGATACACCCAGAGCACCCTAGGTATAATTTTAGACGTATCTTTCTAGGCCTATATAGCGTGTTTACTGGATCACATCATCACTAGCAGGTGAGGTAACGGTGAAACGCTTGCCTATCATAAATAAAAAAAATCCTATCACAAGATTGTTTAACTTACAGTTTTGCTTGGAATTAAAAGTATGTACCTAACTGAGGGCACTTCGTCGGTTCCGGATGTTAGTCGCAAACAGTCGTTAAGTAATGTTGAATGACTTCAGACGGAGGACGGAGGAAACCCCCTAATCATTAACACGTTCCCTGTCCCCAATAAAAAGCATAATTGACTTACTAGTTCAGCTAAATATTTTACTCAAAACTCAAATGTTTGAAATGCGTTAATTATTTCGATAACCTTTGAGCAATGTCAGCCTTTGAATTTAAAATTAGACGGCCAACAATTAGTTACAACAGTAAAATTTTACTTACTTTTCAAAATCTTGCATTAGAACTAAGTAACAGTCTCGGCGCGGTCGGCCTGATCGACCAATTCCGCTATTTCAGTGAGGCTAGTATCTACCTGGATAAGTGACCGTTTAGTGCGATATTCAAGTTTTACAGTATTTCGGAGGCCACCGATAAGCCGTCTGTCCTGGCTGTTAGTTGTCAAGCCCGGTTGAATGAATTCAAGCAGCCTGAAAAATCAGGACACAGTGCCACCTCGTTGCCTCGTGATGAGACAACTGGGACTGCCATATATAAAACAAGCAAAAACGTCGACTTTAATCAATTGCCACGGATTATTTTAGAACAAACAATTATAAAGGGGATCTCTAGTTTAACGTGTCAATGATACCTAACACTTAGTTATGCATCTTACGATAAGCCTCCTCGGTAGGTATCTAATTATAACATATAATATACATATGTTATACTAATATGGTGCTAATGAGATACACACTTATTCTTACTATGTGGCAATTTATTCCCATTGCGGTATTAAAGTTAGAGTAACATCCAGTAAAAATACATTGCGATATTAAAGTTCCAGCACATGGAAGTGAATGCATGTTAAGTTTGCGATGTGAAATGAAACACCCGTCGTTTTATAACGATTTATTGTACAAAACAATAATACATTAAAATGTACAGGTATGTTTAATTTTTTGGACTCAGGTCCCAAACACTGGACAATCGTGTAAATTATCCTTCCCTTACAGACACCATATTGCTCGTCGAGGCGTCAGCACTAATAGAAACAGACTCAGCTCTAGATAAGCAAACTAGATTATATGAGAATAAAAATATAACAATAAATTAATAAAGTGCTCTCAACTTAAGTACAAATCGTCTATCGCACTGTAATGTCGACGGGCACCATGTAGTCTTTATTAGAACAACGTAATATTATAACAAATCGATTAAACCTCCTAAGCATACTGTAGTATATACACATTATGAACAACATTAGTCCTCTCTGGTGGTATGGCGCAGTGGTGACGGCGGCTCCGCGTCGGCCGGTCTCGTCCCGTCGCGGGCACGCTGCGTGCTCGCACCTAGCCTGGCTGTACTAGTACTAAAGCCGATCGGTTACATCGGAGACGAGCGCGAGTGGTAGAAGTAGCAGAGAGAAGCGGGTGAGGAACTATGTAACTGTGGCGTTTACCACTTGTCAATGACCACCTCGTTCGCTGCAAAACAACGAGAGCGTTAGTGACGCGTCTTTCGAGCGGAGGCTGCCGTCCGAACTTACTGGGTCTTATGCAGATATCACAACCGTGTCGTAGTTACTATATGTGTAGTTTCACTGCGGGATCACAACAAACAATGAGTGTTCATGGAATATGTGCGTGCAGGCGCTGTGATGGCTCCGGCGCTTATATCTTCCACGAGGGCTGGGCTGGGGGCAGAATACACCGCGTTAGTGCATGCGGGTCACAGCGACCGAGGCTCCGTGCCACGGGCTGCCTTGCAACATTCGAATACTCTCAACTCGCGTCCAGTGTTTCTGCTTTTATCATGTTACACACTGGACTGCTGGCAAACAATTACATCAGTTACTTTTGAATGTAATTAGCATCAATTATCGAGTCTTGTTATTAGCTGGTATAGCTGACGCGCTATTCTCGCATGTCAGTATTCGAAGCTTGCAAAACTTTCGATTTCACATCGGGTTTCATTAGTAGGGACCACAAACATCTAGTGCATACTCTTACAACATTGCATTGTGTATTGGCACATGTAGAATTATAGGTATATGTAAGAATTACTGGTAGTTATGGATAAACCAAGACTGGATCGGGTGCAAAATGTGTCAGGTTTATAAATAAAAAATCAAACAGAAACTTAAACAGGGAAATAAATGCAAACGTTAATTGTTGACTATTTTAATTAAATGTAAAATAGTAGGTATATATACTGTACAGTTTAAATAAAGTTATCTGATATTCGACAGATTTAAGAGGTCGGGGGTTCACACAAATGTTTTGAGCATGCCCTGAGTTGTGCAGTGTATCTGTTCTGTATATACGTATGGGGACATATAGGCTGACGGCCTCGTTATTTCAGTTTTACCATTAAAAGGCGACAATATATAGTTTACACGTCATAAAGTACATTTCATTCAATAACTTTGCTGAACATAGCACCTCGCGTTTGTAATATTTAAAAAGTCAACTAGTGCTCAAAATCGCATAGTTATTGAGTAAAACGTTAAATCAGATATATTGTTATATAAAATCACATCAAACTGCACTCTTAAATTATCATCATTAGAAACATGCGATGCACACATGCAAGAACTCATCTCAATACACTAGAAAAATCAAAACTTATGTACGTACGGACTTGTTTAACAAATTTAATTATAAAAAATGGACCAATTACGATTCTAATATTTTGTAAACTTAAAGTAATATTATGTCTCATTAATAAAATATTTTGTTGTCTTATCCTCATTCCACAAATAGAGACGAAAAACTTAAAATTACATCCAATTTATCATACATAAGAAAATAAATAATGTATTAACACCAAATACCGATATAGGTGACAATAAGTCACGTGTTCGTACATACATACACTTGCTTTATTGCTATGTTTTAATATTAAACTGCATAATTCGTTTCATGTCAGTGCTGACATGGGACTGTAGTTAATATTCACAACAAGGCATCGATCACTTCAGCATTTCAAACAAGGTGCCATTACAGAAGTTATCTCGACTATTGTAAGTTAGTTGCGGAAGGTGACACAGTTAATAAATGTTAGGTCAAAGTATGGTAGCAGGCAATCAAGTGCTGGTTACATCAAGAAAACATTATTAAAGAAAACTGAAACGCATTATGGAATGTTAGGAAGCACTCACAGGTGACAGGACACAGAGATATAACATAAAGTATAACTTTCATAGAGAATCTATGCCGAGATAATTAACTACAACCACGTCCCTACCATACACTTACGATAAATTACGCTAACAATGAACATTTCTATGTAGTAAGTTAACGTCTGCAGTCCACACGGACATATACTGAGCGATGTGCGAGTTTAGCAACGTGGAGCGAATATATTACTTTATACACAGTGTATAATCGAATGCAATAAATCTAACTTATAAATTACCTTTTAAATAAACCAATTTTTGGCGTTTCGTGTTATGAAGGTCCTCACAGCCACTTCACATGAAATAATCGTTCAATATTGTAAAGGAAGATGTATACGAACGGGTAACGGGCTCAAGAGAGCCCCGAATATTTATTGTCTCGCACATATAAATATAAAATGCATAATATTAGATCACGAGCGGGTCTCGCCGGGCGCCCGGGCTCGTGCTAGCGTCACGGGCGCTAGCGTCACGCGTCACAGGAGTGTCCTTCACCGGCCGCGTGCTCGTTAGCGTCGTTAGTACTGTGGTGAGGCGAGCTCAAGGTCCGGGTTCCACAGGGAGGGTATTAGGGACAAACGGCACACGGGCGGCACACTTCACACGGGCGGCTTAAAGCGGGCCGTAGATGATGATGCCGAAGAACACGGCCCACATGAGCACGATCCATTGCATGCCGTCGAGCCAGTGGGCCACGGAGCGCCAATTACCGTCCGAGATCTTGCGGGCGACGAACTTGAGCACCTCGTCCAACAGCACCACGGGGATGGAGAACTTCATCACCGTCAACCACTCGTCGATGGACAGCGGCGTCACTTGGAACACGGCCTGCAACAGGCTCAAGCGTCAGGGAGGGGGACATGTTGGATGATCATAGCTTGGATGTAGTGACATGCGACTTTAAACATCTTCTGATGTATAGAGAGAGGGCGCCAGTGCATACTCGTGACTGGACTGCGACTTGGAAGTCAGTACAATGATTATAGGTAGAGGTAGTGTACATGCGACAGCGGCGTCACTTTGATTACGGCCTCAAACTTGGTGCAAGGGCGTCACAGGGACGCTGGACTGAGAGAGTTGGTATGAAGTTTATAGCTAGGGTAGTGAAACGTACGACTGCGGCGTCACTTGAAACACAATGGCACATGACTTGAGACATTTTTTGAGTCTTTAGACACATGTTTTGAGTCTATACTCATACTCTGCAATGTCGAAATTAACAGTCACGTCAAAAACGTGACAAAACTCGATAAGTTCGAACTCAAAACGGTCTTACTGACAGAGCATAGAGAAAAAGAGTAAAATGAAATTGATACAGAAAAATATGCTATTCGAAAATTTGTATGAAGAATCATACAAGAAGGATTAAGGCATGGGCAGTGAGCGAGATTGTACCGATCCAATCTATTGCCATCAGAACAGTCAGACTGTTCAAGTAATTTAGCATGGTAATAAAAAGTATTGAGAAATTCTGAACTGATTAAATGATAATGGAGATTTTAGATTTGTGTGGGCAAGCATGAAGAACAATGTGCATTATGAATAACAGACGTTGAAGTGCACACGATAATGGTAAATTGAACCTGCTTTCCGAGTACTCGTTACTTACTTCCGAAACTATAATATAATAGGTTAGTAACAATAACAATAAATAGTCGCTGCGGCGTGATTTGATCCTGCTAGATGCTAATAGAAGATATATACCTATAGGTATATATATAAATATAATAAAAAGAATATTTTATTCGAATATTTACGTAAATCAATTCCAAAAGAAAATATGTCATAAATAATAATAATAAATTTCATATCAAAATTGGAAATGCAATCATGTTCGGGCAATTTAAATAGCCATTTTGACGTTCTTTCTGTGACGTCAGAGTCAATGTTTCAATGGCTGCCGTGAAGGACAGTTAGGACAAACCACTGATACTGATGATACTCTCTTAGATAACATTACAATCAACGTTTTGCCGGGAAAGTAAACCAATGGCGTCGTCGATCTTGTATTATTTCCAAAACCTATGTTCCTTTTGTTGACTTTAACCTTGTTTGCTTCTGTTTTGAAAACTAACATAACATAAACGCTTTCTCACACTCACAGCCCCACACTAAGTTCGATGACTTGTGCCGTGGGTGCCGGAAACATTCACATCACACACACATACAATCACGGCCAGAACCTAAAACACAAATTTTCCTTGGAGAGAAAAAATGAGTTTCAGTCGGGAATCGAACCCAATACCCCTGCTTAGAAGGCGAACGCCACCCAACTAAGCCAACGAGCAGTTCATAAGCATTTTTCTAACAAAGTATACAATTCGACTTACCGAGAGGACCTCAACGTAGAGGATGACGAAGTGAAGTGTGAAGGAGAGAGCCATGGAGCCGACGAGCCACAGGTTGGACCACGGGGGCATGGTGACCAGCGACTGGTTCTCGGACAAGCTGTTCATGGCGTTCAACATCTCGATGGTGACCAGCACGGACAGGGCCATGGTCATGGGATGCGGGTCGGTGAAGATCTTGCAGTCGACGCCCTGGAATGTAACGGGGAACTGGTTAATATTGGTTACGGGCAAGTTTATTCGACACAAATGACTACCATACAAATTCACACTAAATATTCACACTAACAGCCCCATATTCATTTCAAAGATTTGTATCGCGGGTCCCAGAAACATACAAATATCATTTATTTATTTAATCATTTTGCACAAACCAAAGTACAGGGAATGGCCTAATGCCAAATAGCATTCTCTACCAGCCAACCTGGCCGTGAAAAAGAGCCGGTTTTCCTTGTAATTAGTACAGTATTAAGAAGATTTTTTCTTCTTCCGTAACCGGTTATGAACTTCCAGTTTCGTACGCGCCCAAAGGGACACAATCACACACAGAAATAGAACACATATGTCCCGTGGAAAAGAAAGTTGGGAATCGAATCGAAGACCCAGGTATAAGGCAGAGCCAAGACTATAAACGCTATCAACAGCCCCACACATCGTCGATGACTTGTCTCGTTAGAGCCGGAAACATTTTCATCACACACACACGGTAACATCCAGACCAGTAACACAAATTTTCCTAGTAATCTCATCGCCACGGCTTGATAAGTTTTATTTATTGTTACCTTCCAGTCGTCTCCACCGCCAAGGCACTGCAGATGGTGAGTGAGTTGCCAGTAGGTCATCTGAGGTCCGTAGGGAGAGTACATGAACCACCAAGAGGCAGCGCCGACGGTCGCGGCACCCACGTACCCACCGATAGCCATGTATCTGAACAAATAGGAACACCGTGAGATATGAAGCAAAGACGGCCTGTCTGTCCTAATATTTTGAAAACGAGAAGAGAAAGTCCCTCGCACAGTTCAGTGAGACCCAAAGTTTTGAACTTATTAGAGTTATTAGCCACCGATAGTCTGAACGAATAGTACATATGAATCGAACGAATGTTACACATTAAGGGGCCATCGGTAGTTGATTTGCCCATACACTCGTAATACCGAAATTATTTATAATTCAAGCACATTACCGACATACTGTGCTATTATTCAGATTAAAGACGTATTAATCTAGGTTCCTGGATAGTTTTTATTCCAAAATAATTACTTAAAACGAAATATAAACCAATTGATTTTCACACATTATTACGACGTAAATGACGCATGTTTAACTTATTCGTTTTGTATTAAAAACTAACACATTTCTTTTGTCATTACAAAAGGAACATAGTTTATCATTTCAAAGTACTATTAATGCAAAAAACAATGGCTAAACATTACATTTTCATTCATAATTTTTGGTATTACGGCACTTATCATAATTTCTAACAAATTTTGTTCGGTCTGTAGTGCTATCGCTTCAAGCATGGGTACAGTTTGCCAGTTAAACAGGGACAGCCTATATAGCGACGGAGTTTTGCTATCGACTCGTTTCACAAAGTCCCCGGCCTCTTAAGAAATAACGGCCGTGTGCCTGACCTAATATATAAAAAAATCGACTTAGTCCCTCGCCTGATGTTAAGCATCACGCCCGTTACAGTTCAAGTGTCACCCAGAGTTTTGAACTTATTCGCCACCGATAGCCATGTATTTGAACAGTACATTAGATATTATACTAACATTATAAAGCTGAAGAGTTCGTTTGTTTGTTTGAACGCGCTAATCTCATAGTGAATAGGTATCTTCTAGGCCAATCTAGGCAAGCATATCTTCTTCGGCTGCATCTTCCCTTTCCATCAGGTGAGATGGTGGTCAAATACTTGTCGTAATAAACGTAAGCAAAGCTTAAAAAACCGACTTCACCGCTAATATTTTGGTTTTGGCTTGATCGATTTCGATAAAATTTATATGAGACCACCTCTAAAGTAAAATCTAACAAAAAAAAAATTTTGAAAAACGGTTCACAAATGGGGGAGGAATCGGTGAACATACATAAAAAAAATACATAGTCGAACAAAGCAACCTCCTCCTTTTTTGAAGTCGGTAAAAAAAAAGTTAAAGATGCTAGCCTTTAAAGTTTTAAATTAATCTGCGAAAATGTTGCTACCATATATTATATATACCTTATGTTGTACAGATAGTATGTACAAGAAAGAGTACAAGATAGCGCCGAACGTTTTTTGTGTAATCTATAACAATGTTAACTCCACTGACCGATAAAGAGAAAGTCGCGTGCAGAGGTCAACGTCCTAACGGTAAAATTTGTTCAGAAATAGACAATAGAAATAAAACTTACGATATCTAACTCACGAACGTCCAATGGTTTATACATTTTGTATACAATGTCACTTGTAATTTAAATTTCTTGTATATTTTGAATTACTTCAAAACTATGTCAATTTACTCATGTCTTTCCCTATTTAAACATATAAGATAAGATAAGACTTCCCCACATAATTTTAAAGCACAATATTCTCTAATCGGTGAAGCAGCTTAGAAAGCCATGTTGACACTTATTTTGTACTGACTATTACATTGATTACTAATAATTAAGTTAAGACTTTATTCCTGATTTAATTTCATTACAAGCTACACCTATGCCTATGTAGTTAGACAGGCTATTTTTACTTGGCAGACAGCTGGACTACCTCCAGCTCTACCTTTGTCCCAAATCTGTTAATTACACTTTGAGTAAAAAACATTCATATAGTAGTTGTATCTTTTTGTTCGTATAGCTTAACCAATGATTCGATGTTGATGAAACCAAGAAAACTAAGCATGCATATTATATACGGCAATAATAATTTTATGAAGCAAACACTAATATTTTGCGCGTGAAATGGCACTCAAAAGCCGACTAATTCGACGTACATATTTACGCCTCATTACTCGCCTTTATTTGTAGGTGTTCTTATTGCCTTACATTCGACCCAGATATTCCGAATTCAAATATACTTCTAGCACATTGTAATTTGATTTCATTACAAGTTTATTGACATCAGAGCGTCATTGAAACGTCTGTGATACATCATAAGACAAATATTTCTAATGCTCTGTAATACTGTAAACAGCGTCGTAAAGCCTAAAATAAACTGAAGGTTGTGAATATTGCACTCATTAAAATGTGACATTATGATCTAATTTTAATAGGGTGAATGAACGTCTCAGTTCGATTTTATGGGAGTCATATACAGATGATTAGTTTGCTTTGATGTCATATAATATAAGATTTTTTGCTTCCGTTGGGTAACATACGGTGTATTCGTTCATATTGTCTTATCTTTCCTATATTTAGGATTTAAGGGCAATGTTTTCGATACAAAAGAGATTTGAATTCTCGTATCTTACTTAGGCAGAGTGTAGGATTTTGAACTGTTTAAGTTCATTATACTGGGTTGCACTGAACATGGATTATGCATTACTGAGAAGTTTTATTCGATTGTTTGCGTTATTGATACATTGCTGGTAAAATAATTCAAAACATTACATTTAATATCGAAACAAATATTCGAAAATGCAATCGGGTTCGGGCAATTTTAAACGCAGCCAATTTGACGTTCCGTCACACACCGTCATAGCAGTCGTAAAGGAAATTTGACCAATCATTAGCATCAAAAATGACGCCACGAATTAGTCTAGCCAATAGCGTGCGTTTTTAATTTCTCATTCACTTTTATCACCGTTTATTCATTAAAATTCCTGATTAAAAAGCATTTAAATCAGAAAATTATGTTATAGGTGTAATTCTGTAGTTATAAAGATAAAAATAATAATACTGAATTTATAATTAAATCCCATGAATTATCTATTGTAATATGCTAGCGTGATGCTTACTACCAGACGAGCGAATTACTCGTCTCGACTAAGATGGATCTCTGGAGATAGTCTTATAAATGAAAACTATAGTTACCTGAAGAACAGCCATCCAGAGATGAGACCTTCGTCAGCCTTGCGGGGAGGCTTGTCCATGATGTCCAGATCAGGGGGGTTGAATCCAAGAGCGGTGGCGGGCAGACCGTCAGTCACCAGGTTGACCCAAAGCAGCTGCACGGGGATGAGCGCCTCGGGAAGACCCAGGGCGGCTGTGAGGAAGATGGACACCACCTCGCCGATGTTGGAAGAGATCAGGTAGCGGATGAACTGCTTCATGTTGTTGTAAATGGCGCGACCTGGAAAAGTCGGGTGGTTTAGATCACGTCTTTTGTTTTACTGGATGTCATTGAGTTCAGAAGTAGGACATGAAACCAATTTTATACATATATATTTATATTCAATATTAACAATTATTTGATGGAACTAACACGTAGTTTTAAGGCCTATTTTAAGTTTTTGTGAGTTTAACACATCAGATGTAAATACAAAATAGCCAACACTTAGGGATTCAAGTCGATCAATAACCGACTGCGAAGGAGTGGAACTCATTGGGCATGTCTTTATTCCCTGAACGGTATCTAGAAGTCAAGAGGGAAGGTATCTTCACCAATTCGAAAGCATGCTACATCTTCGGCCACATCATCGCATTCTATCCAGTGAGATAGTGGTAAAACCTTTTTTGTCTCTGATACCAAAAATAAATCAGCCGTTAAATAGAATTTTAAAAGATATACAAGCACTAGTAAAGTGTGACATATAAAGGAGTATAATGATGTACTGTGACGTACCTTCCTCAACGGCAGACACAATGGATGAGAAGTTATCGTCAGCGAGCACCATCTCGGCGGCAGACTTGGCGACGGCGGTTCCAGATCCCATGGCGATACCAATCTCGGCCTTCTTCAGGGCGGGGGCGTCGTTCACACCATCACCAGTCTGAGAATCGAAATAACAAGCATCAATATATTATCCACAAGTTGTTTCTCGAGGTTTGAATAAAATAAACGCTTTCACACTCAAAGCCACACTAAGTTCGATGACACATCACATACAGAATCACACTAAAAACAAGAACCACACATTTTCTCACACAACCAAGTTTCGCATTTATAATTAGTTCTGTGAAGATGGTAGGGCATTTGTTCGAGCTCTCCTGGCTAGGTTAATTCTTTATCGCAATATAGTCTTAGTTTACCCCCCTCAACTACGAAAGTCTAGCCAACCACTGTAAGAAGTTCCAGCAGCTTTTCTTGAAAGCCAGTCTCATTCTAGGTCTAACGTGTTTACCACGCTTGACTACGTCACTTATCAACAAAAAAAAAAACACACATTCTCACTCACAGCCCCACACTAAATAAAGATTTATCGTGGATGCCTGAAAATTTCACATATCCACACATTCACACCCAGAAACACAAACTTCTCAGAAATTAGTATTTCCAACGGGAATTGAACCCGATATCCGCTGCTTGGAAGGCGAACGCGCTACTAAGCAAACGAGCAGTTCAGATCGACGTATTTAGGTCAGATGGTTGCCTCACCTTGCGCCTAGCGTATATTTTTAAAGAACAGAATCACATGTGCTCAAGAGAAATCCTATATTTGTATAGAATTTAGACCCAGGCAATGGGCAATAGAAATATTAAAAAGTAGAAAAAAAGTGGGTTTTTATTTTGTTTATAAATGGTATTCTATAACATTTGAGTTCACATATTCAGCTAAGTTATCGAATGTGCCATACGGGAAACTCATCCATCATATTTTAAACTAGGCCTGGAGTTTGGCATTATCTTTGAGGTGGATTTGCAAAAAAGCAAACATGACAATGATTTGTGAGGTAAACATTATCTAAGCAGTAGCAATAACAACAACGTTAGTCAGTTGTAATAATAGATACGTAACCAATATTCGGTATCTGCACAGACGAGTGTCTGGCGTTACATTGCAACATTTTCCAATAACATTTTGATTCACAATCTCACAATTTAGCATCAACATTCAATAAACGCATTAGCACTGCATTAGGAACACCTGGAATTAGGTCCAATATTCTGTACGATGATAACTTTCAAGTATGCCAGTTTATAAACACCAGCGCCCTAACGTAAACACCGATCGCCTCCGATAATGTAGTGCCGAATGTAAACATTTAATAATGCGAGCGGCATTCGCCCCGAAATTATTAAGACATCGTTCGGAACGCCGTAAACATTGCCCATCTCTTCCGGTAAAGTTATGCGCCGATCTCGCTCCGGAACGGAGTAAAATACGTGCCGACGACGTACACAAGCAATATTAATAGGGTAGTCGTTTGAAGCGTATTTATACTCACCATAGCGGAGATTTCGTTCATGCTCTGGAGGAATTCAACGATCTTGGACTTGTGAGCGGGCTCCACGCGGGAGAAGAGGCGGGCGCGGGCGCAAGCGGCGCGCTGTTCCGAAACGGGCAGGTCGTCGAACTCGCGGCCAGAGTAGGATTTGCCGGTGGTGTCTTCATCCTCGGTGAACACGCCGATACGTCTGAGGGAACGAGACACACGTCACGCGCTATCGAACAAATCGAAGTACGAGGGAATGAGAAGGAGGGCTCACCTGCAGATAGCTTCGGCGGTGGCCTTGTTGTCGCCGGTGATGACGATAACGCGGATGCCGGCGGCCCGGCAGCGCACGATGGAGTCGAACACCTCCTTGCGCGGCGGGTCCAACATGCCGACGACGCCGACGAACGTGAGGTTGACCTCGTACGTGAAGAACTTGGTGGAGTCTCCCAGGTCCATCTCCTCGGGCTTGAGCGGGTTGTCGGCGGTGGCGAGCGCGAGGCAGCGCAGCGTGTCGCGGCCCGTGCCGTACTGGCGGGTGAGTTCGAGGATGCGGTTCTTGAGCGTGGAGCTGAGCGGGACCTTGGCGGTGCCGACGCGAGCGTGGCTGCAGCGTTCCAGCACGCCCTCGGGCGCGCCCTTCACGAACAGCTTGGGGCCGGTGCCGAGGCGGGACGGCTTCAGAGGCGTGCAGTAGCTGGACATGGACTTCCTGTCGCGGGAGAACTCGAGCGTGAACTCCTTCTTCCACTTAGTCTCGATTTCCTGGCGGACTACGATGGCGGAGGAGCGGCGGTCGAGGCCAGTCTTGGGCACGTTGAAGGGGTTCATCTTCTCGGCGAGTACGATGAGCGCGGTCTCGGTGGCCTCGCCGACTTTCTCGAAGGCCTGCTTGAACTCGTTGAAGTCGATGGCGGAGTCGTTGCACATGATGCAGATGGTTCCCAGCTCGTGGAGCGTGTCGAACTCGGCCGCCTTGATCTTCTGGCCCTTCAAGTAAACGTCGCCGATGGGTTCGTAGGTGGAGCCGGTGATCTCGAACTCGAGGAAGCTGCTGTCGCCGCCCTCGACCTTCTCGAAGATGAACATGCGCGAGACGGACATTTGGTTGGTGGTGAGCGTGCCGGTCTTGTCGGAGCAGATGACGGACGTGCAGCCGAGGGTCTCCACGGAGGGCAGCGACCTCACGATGGCGTTCTTCTTGGCCATACGGCGGGTGCCGAGCGCGAGACAGGTGGTAATGACAGCGGGGAGACCTTCGGGGATGGCGGCGACGGCCAGCGCGACGGCGATCTTGAAGTAGTACACGGCGCCCTTGATCCAGCTGCCTCCGTGCGCGGGGTCGTTGAAGTGGCCGATGTTGATGGCCCAGACGGCCACGCAGATGACGGAGATTACCTTGGAGAGCTGCTCACCGAACTCGTCGAGTTTCTGTTGGAGGGGAGTTTTGATCTCCTCGGTCTCGGACATTTCCGTTCGGATCTTGCCGATGGCGGTGTTAAGGCCGGTTCCGATGACGATACCGCGCGCCTTGCCGGCGGCTACGTTAGTTCCGGAAAACAGAATGTTCTTCTTGTCCTGGTTGACGGCGCGGGGGTCGGGGATGGCATCTGTGTGCTTAATCACGGACACGGATTCTCCGGTCAGGATGGACTGATCGATACGGATGGTGGTGGAGAAGATCTTGATCAGGCGGATATCGGCGGGAATCTTGTCACCGACGGACACCTCCACCACATCTCCAGGAACGATTTCTTTCGCTCTGATTTTCTGTACGCCGGATTTGTCGCCTCTCATTACTTTACCCATTTCGGGTTCGTATTCTTTTAAAGCTTCGATGGCGGATTCTGCATTTCTTTCCTGCCATACTCCTACTACGGCGTTAGCGATAAGAATTAGTAAAATAACAAAGGGTTCGACGAAGGCCGAGAAGGCATCTTCGTGTTCTTCAAATAAAGCTAAAACCTGGAATTAAAATAAACCTCTATGAGTACTTACTATGGAGAATGCAAGAACTGTAAGAGACACAAATATTTTTCGATGCTATACTTACGAATGAAATAATAGCAGCTAATAGCAAAATCTTGACTAAGAGGTCGTCGAATTGTTCCAGGACCAACTGCCATATACTTTTGCCTAAAAGAAAGAGAAACCTGTCAGCGTTTTCGTACATCCAAATTAAGAGACAAACTATTCAAATGAGAGCTGCCTAGTTCACGAATTTCTATAGAACAAAGGAAGTGTTCGAGTAGGCTTTAGTTAAAACAAAATGAGTGAGGGAAAAAAGCAAACCAGGTCGGGCTTTGTAAGCAAAACGAGCTTTTTAGCTTATCTCAAAGGCTTTTTAGACGCCTTTTTAGGCCAAATGATTGATTCTGGATTTGCAATTATGTTTATAAAACAGAAATGTATATTTTTTTTAGATGACATGTATAATTAATTGGCTCTATATTAAAAATACTTCGTTAAGTTACATATCTACGTTTTTAAAACTGCTAAATGGATAGTACACTCCAAGTACGTTAAGGAGTCACAGCTTCAATGCCAGTAGTACCTATACTAGGTAAACAAAAGTGTCTCGTGAGGCCTTGGCGCCGTTTATTTGAACTCTACTTAGTAAGCAGCATGTTAAACATAGCTAATCCTCTTATACCATGACACCGGCGGATTTTATCTTAACGAAATATTTAAGCGGCGTCTTGGTCGCCGCACTTACCTTCCTCGGCTGGCAGTTCTGTAAAGAGAAAAGACCCAAATTACAATTTTGAATAAAACATCAAAGGAGTTAAATGAGCATACGATAAACTAGTCAGAACAGACGTGCGATCTATCTCGGCAGTTACGATCGTACATAAATACACCGAGCTCGGTAGGCGCTCGGCTAAAATGAAGAGCTGGCGACGCCGACGCGTGCTCTCTGCGATTCTTCGTAGATCACACATGACGTCATACGCGAGTGTTATTGGTGCCGGGTTCAGACGGAATCAGCTCCTCATCAACGTAGCGTCATTAATAAACATCTAAACCGGTTACCATTCGGCAACTACGCACTAGTCAACTTTTCATATGTAACACTCATGTCGTTTGTTTAATCAAAACGTAAGATAATGTGTCGATTTCTGCGATAATGAACGCTGATTGGTTGATATGTATGTACATACACTTGATTTATCGATCCAGTTATTATTATATTCGTCTCGTACGTTAGAATAATATGATTTAAAAATATCGAGCTGTTATTTTAAGAGCAGATTTCTTCAACTCAATATAGGTGCTTTGAATAGTTACTTCACAGATATTCTGTGGGTGTTAAACGTTTTATTTATTTAAAAAGATTCTTTGCTCGTTTGCTTACGTTAATTTTCCACTTTCTACAATCGACTGTTTTACAAAGGTAAATAGGTCGAACACCTTCAGCATTTTTATCTTTTGCCAACTTTATCTTTGTCAGACAATACAAATAATAATCACGAAGGATTTAGACAGGTTGAAGTTTTTTATAATAAAGGATTGTTTAGAATAAGAGATGATTCATCATCATAATCTTCACATTACGTGATATAGCATGCAGCTAATACATTGGGCCACGTCTGAGAATGGAGGTGGCGCGACCAGCTACTGACCTCAGCAAACACGACGCGTTTCGACGCAGTTACATTAGGTAACCTTGCCGATGATGACGTCTTAGATACAATAGTTCCGCTGTAGGAACAATGACTAGTCAATCAATAACTATTTACGATTGCATTTACTTTGCAAGAGCAGCGTTTGTTTCTCGATAATAACGGCAGTCCATAGGAGCGTGTGCGAAAGATAAGTCGGAGCGTTTCCTCTGTCTTAATAGAGTAATCGGGCAACGTGTGCTAAGTCAATCGTTGTATCGACTCTATTTGTGTACCCGGTCCGGCTGCCAGGCGCGCCGAGACTAATGTAAGCAATTAGTCAACGAGCCCATAATGCGGTGTCAGCTTATGTGCATTATTTCTTACAACCTCTGCTAATCAATAAAATAGCAGACAAAAACACGAACACAGGCTCGTGTCACTTCCTTCTAGAAAGACCTACGTCATCGTACGTGTGTTGGGAATGTCAATCACCTAACACAATAGACGATATTCGATTACATTTGGACCGTCAAGGCATCAATTTTATTGCTTAGATGGTCGAATAAAATTAGAATTTATTACAGCTATCCGCGAGAGAATATAGTCTTAAATCTAGAGCAGTAAAACAGCATTTACTAGCGACCACACTTAGTGGAATAGGTACAGGTGGGTAGAATACGCAGCGACCTACGCAGTTTCAGTTACAGAAGACCTAGAAAAATAAGTATAAAATCATCGCATGTGCAAAAGACCTATAATTGCGATAAGTGCTTGTTATCTCTTTGACAATAAAAAACAAGCAATATTACAATATCATTCTGCCTGATATTGAGCAGAGGTGAAAGCACGATAAGGATTGAATTAGAAATGTGACCGTCTTTTACCTACCTAGGCAGCAAAGTTTCGGTTTTACAAAACGTAGTCTTTCTTTTTGATGTTGTTAAGAGAAAGTTAAGAGAAACTAGATAGAAAGTAAAACATCATCAACTAAGCGAGTTCTCTGTACATTAAGAAAAACGTAGTATTATTGTAGATTTGGGTAGAAATTACCACTACAGACAAGTAAATTGACTGAACGGAGTAAAATGTCTACAACCAGAAACAATGACGTAAGTGTTGATTGACATAGGTACTCAATTTGCATAAGATAAGCGTACGGAAACACGAGACCAATGGATTTTGCAGTTCAATTGACTGCGCATGAGAACTAGACCGTCATTCATTTTTATTTCGCTCGTTAATAGTCAAGATATTTTTTTAAAGAGAATTGAACGTGGAATGATCTTGCATATTCCTCCGACGCGTCAGCAGCGTTGGTAGACGTAACCCGCCAACGTAGACGGTCCGAAATAAACCTGGCCTACCTATAATATTTCACTAGACACTCGGCCAAAGCCCACTGGGGCTGCGAACGCTCTATCTCGATGCTCCCAATTAGAATAAATCCACTTTGACTAAACCACAGCGTCCCGGTAGTTTGCGATCCACCAAACATCAAACATTTCATTCGAGTTAGGACACATCCGGTACAATTACGAGTACTCCACGTTTTCATCCGTACTAGCTTAGGGTATGAGTTAGATATGTTTTAACGAAAACGTACATGCTTGGCTTGTATTATGCAGTGCAAATATAGTCGTATTATCAGGGAAACAGACGTAATGCGCAGCATAAGCATATGAAGTAGGTTTGTGTGTTTCGAGGGCAAATCGTCGTTGAATTAATATTTATCATGTATGAACCTAATTGTTCCTAGAGTCTAATTTAAAAACGAGTAGCTTTCCGCATGTAAAAAAATAGAGTTTTTTTTTAATATTGTTAATATTTAAATTCTAATTCACTTTTTGAATTTTTATAACTTCTAATATGTAATGTACTGAAACAATACAGCTTTTTGAGACATACCATAACCATTTAGTAAGCATTCTTTGATAATACCGAAGTCGTTTCCATAATAAACAAAACTACAGTCTGTTCATAATGGACTTGAAAATGAAACCCATGAATACATTTACATGTTTTAAAATCTCTCACATGAATGTGCATACGCTGGATCTATTTTAGTTTGATATTTTCCGTATTGTGACGAGCTTCCACTGGTCACTCTGACACGGAGTTTATGTAAGGTGTGCAGAAGAAAAATAATCGCCCGTGGCACGATGTGAGAAAAAATAAACAAAGTTTGCTAAGTTCTTGAATCGGCCTGGCGATATGGCGGCCGCATGTTTTTAATCGACTGTGTTGTTGTCTATTTAATATCTAACCTCGTTTGTATAAAACAAAACGTGAGCAGAAACTGCCTGTAAAATTCATATAAAAGATGTTTGCGTACTGAATATCTTTTTCATTTGATATCTGGTGCGGTTTTGAGAGAGTTATGAACGCAATAATCGGAAATTGGTTATTGGACTACGGAGAAGTACGTTTTGTTGCAGAATCTGTTTTGTCGATCTTGAGCGCACCAGCTGTTCTTTTAATCTCTTAAATGGGATGACTCACATGCTCGATTCGATTTGATTATACCTAGGAAGTCTTCGCTAGAAAGTTAAGACAAATGAACTAACAAACCAGTTGGCATCTTATCATGTTCTAATCTATGATTCGACATCTTAGATTGGTGCAGAACTATTTAGGACTTTCCTGTTGTGTATTAAGGAAAAGTAAACAAATCTCAGCCTTGTAAAGTCGACTTTGAACACACGTTTTATCGTACAAGTAGTTTACTCGTATCTGTAATAGCATGGTATATTACTATTATCTATATTAGCCGATCCATATTTATGGTTAAGTGAGTGTTTATCGTCAAGGGTGCGAGGGTCGGCGTGGACGGGTAATGTACGCCACATCGCCTTGTCACGCCTCAGGGCGCCAATCCACAAGCCTGTGCTTAGGCACACGCACCAATGCGTTATGACCAGCTGACCAACTCTTACTATTAATAAACATATATTTACAGGCCACACATACATACATATTTTAAACATTGTGGTTTTAAAAACGCAAAAGTTAATAATATATCGATTGCTATAAGCTGTATATATTTATTTTCATATTAAAGAGTCAATTTATTTGAAGGAAATCATAGCACCTGTTTTTCATTGATTTTTTAGAAACAAATAATTATTTTTGTTATGCTAGATAGTCAAGCATTTGACTACTGTTTTACCTGATGGAAAGCGAAGATGCGGCCGAAGATTGAACATACTTTTAGTGTTGTTTATGTATTATTATTCTATAATTGTTATCCTTCCTGTTATGAGGTTTGTTAGTACCTAGTACCTAACAAAGTTTTACATAACGTAGTTAGTACCTAACAAAGTTTAATATCAGATTGTACTATTTAATTATCTGAACCTTATCCTGGGGATTTTAGGAGTAAAATTCGTAAACGAAATATTCCTTTTGTTCCCCGAAAGGTATATTATATAATCTGGGAGTCAGGTCAAGTGAATAGGTATCTTCTAGGCAAGCATGCTACATCTTCGGCTACATCATAGCTTTCCATAAGGTGCAAATGCTTGCCAATCGAGACTAAAAAAATAAGGTCGGTATCTTTATCATCTTAGTCACGGACTATAATTAGTGTAGCACAGCTTATAACACGTTTTCTTATACTCTCAACATATTTAACTTGCAAAGACACGTGGATTGTAAACGTAATTGTCTACCACCCAAATGCTTATTTCGAGCACAAGTCCATATATCGTGCAAAAAGCACGTTAGCCGTCGATCATTCATACGGCTTTCGCACGGAGCCGGTTCAATCAATCTCCGTACATCTACATCAAACACATCTCAATAGTATTTATGTGCCTACACCTATAGAAACGATTACAACTTGAAAGGAATGCGTAATTTTATTGATACGCGCACGTGGTCTGTAATGCTGTACGGATTTAATCCGTAGGTGAATTCGGTGGGTGTTGAAACATTTCTTGTTAATTCTGGTACTTTAAACTGGGTTTTCATTTTTAAATAAGTTGTTATAAATACATCAGAAAGTAAGTAAAGGTGGATGAATGATGGTATCTAATCTCTCAAGATATATTATCCTACTAATATTATAAATCCGAAAGTTTGTGTGTAAGTGTGTAAGTATGTTTGTTCCCTCTTCACGCTTTAACGGCTGAACGGATTTGGATGAAATTTGGAATGTACATAGATTATACCTAGGATTAACACATAGGCTACTTTTTAACTTGATAATAGCGGGCGAAGCCGCGGGGCACGGCTGGTGTAACTATAAGTAAGTAGTGCTAAATCTCTTACTTATAAACTCATCTTTATTTTTAATCAGTTGCTTAGCTCTCGACTATTTTTTAATCTGTGGTGATCGTGTAAATTTCGATTCTGTGCGTTTCTCAAAAAAACAGCGCCTAAGTAATGTTTATGAGTGAAAAAAAGTTAATCATTGATTATGGGCTTAATAGCTGCTTAACTAAGATGTGGCTAAGCATTGCTTAGCGACATTTTTATAAATAAGACTAAGTATCTACAAATAATGTTTAAAGGTTTTAGATTTTGAACGGCAAGCTAAAGTCCAGTCGTTGCCAGAGCAGGATTTTGCTGGTTTTATGATGGAATAAGAAAGCATTTTTGTTTTAGATAGGCATAAATCATCATTAACTATGTATACTTTACTGTATTATATAATAGAATAGAATATTATGTATTTTAACCGTGTTAGTAATATAATTATAAAACCATAATGTTGAACAATGACTTTCCTTTATATTGCACTTCAGATATTTTTCTTTTGTAATTTATTTAAAATATATTCGCGACATATGCATCTCCTTCTACCTAGATGAGCCTGTGGCACGGCCTGCAACTAATCAGTATGAAAAATATCATATCTTCTACGCTTAATGACCTAATTAAAATCAACGACTCCTTTGTATAGTTTCTTCGGTCACACTATTTTCTTGTTCTATGATATATTTATTATATATTATTTTACCTGCCATAAAAGAAACTTGACATCAAAAATCTGGAAACTAACCTCACGAATCAGTCTAGGCCATTTTGAATTTCTCATCCATTTTTATCATTTAAATTTACAATTAAAAAGCATTTCAATAAGAAAATAATTTTATATGCCTAATTTATACCCATAACTATTTATAATAATTAAACACAAGCAAAGCTTAAAAAAACCGACTTCAACGCTTATATTTTGGTGTTGGCTGGATCGATTTAGATAAAATTTATATGGGACCACAAAAAAAGATATCTGAACTACATTGAATCTCATGCATATTCCATTATAATTTTCAAAAAGATCTGATATATCTCAAATCCATAGCATTACTTATTAAAACATAAGAAAACTGAATATCTTATGAAAACTAAATATACTTCATGCCTATATAAATAATGTGACTTATTAATTAAGTTATATGTTATTTTTAAGTGAAACCTCTTAACGCTTAGCATAGAGAGGTCATAACAAAACACACTGAGAACCTATCAGTCATAACCTGCGGTGTTTATCATTTTCTACTTAAATGTACTGATAAAACTGTTTGGACACTTACCAAAATTGTGTCAATATACAAAGGTAGGAGGTAGGTACTCTTGCTGAGGTGAAATATAGGTGTAATTTCATTAATATTTGTATTTCCCATGTGTTCAATTAACAACCCTTTCCAATAACTTCATATAATCAACCATAGTTTAGATATTAATTTTGGGTATTTTGTATTTACTATGTACTAGGTGTTCCATTAGCGTCGCTGCCCACTAAATTCAAGTAATAAATCAAATTGTAGCAGTATAAATTAAATTTGTATGAGAAGCCAGAAATCAAAGCATATTAATAGAGAGTAATTTATGCTATGTGTCTCATTGATTGGAATTGGTCATAATTTATTATATTTTAGACAAGGAGTCTATTAAATCATAAATTATATTCAAATAATAATAAAAACAAAAATCCGCATTGTAATTCCACTATTTTCTTAGCGAGTCAATTCCACTATAATAAATGCAAAGTTGTGTAAATGTGTGTGTAGGCATGTTTGTTTCCTCTTTATGCTGTAATGGCTGAATAGATTTGGATGAAATAGATAATATACATAGCTTATATCCAGGATTAACATATAGACCACGATTTAAATTATTTACGCGTGAAACTGAGGAGCAAACCTTATATTTAATAGAAGAATGATCTAACCAAAAAGAAAATAACCTAATAAATGTGGTCGAAGGTTCAGCTAGTTTTTTATATTTGTAATATTTACAACTAGCTTATATTTGTAATATTCAAACAAACATGCCTCGAAATTGAACTGCCCGTAAACTGCAACGCTGGCTTAGTTGGGTGCGAAGATGCATCCGCTTTCTATACAAGGGTATTGGGTTCAATCCCCAGCAAGAAATCAAGTTTTATCCTCAAGGAAAATTTGTGTTTCTGGTTCTGTGTGTGATGTGAATGTTTCCGGCACCAACAACACAAGCCATTGAACTTAGTGTGGGCTGTGAGTGTGACAACTTTATTGCCTCTAAGATTTTATTGTTAAGCAGTTTTACATAGGAAAACTACTCTGAGTAATACAGTTTAATGTCCTAGAGATGCACACAAGTACAAAGGCTATAGATATTTAGCACCTTCTCTCAAGCTATGTATGTAAATATACTAGGTGCTCTTTTTACTTCTACTTCTGAGTATGCAATATGGAATAGATGAAATGTTTATTCTTTGGACTATAATAGCTCTACTGATAAGTGCATTTGTAGATCAGTATTCTTAGGTATTCTTATAGATCACTAAGCCTGACAGATTGCAGCTTTTTTTCTCAGATTGCCTTTCTATGGCTTTGTAAATAGCTATAGTTTATTATTTGAATGTATGTTATTCATTGTTTTCTTTGAATATCATAAAGACAAAACATATTGTATTAATAAAGACTTTCCATTAATCTCCTATAAATAATAATAAGAAATGTTTAAAAGGGTCTTTTAGCGTTAGTTACGGATCTGCTAATGCCTAATATTTCATAAACTCAAGGAATATATAAAAAGTTTCTTAACTTCTTACATAAGTTCTCTTATAATAAGTGTCATATGTATAGTTAATTAAGAATTTAAGACTTATAGCAATTCGAACAAGGTGTCGTATTTTTAATTCTCCTTGTCAACAATGAATGATTCATGGTCAAGTCTAATCATTTGGCACCATTCCAAATAAACTGACTAATGAGAAATGGGATTCAACAAAAAAAATTGAGATTCATTATGTAATTATTAAATTCTGCTCGACTTCATGAAGTTTGTCCCGTAAGTTTTACAATGATATATTAACCTTCCGTACTCAATGTCCTTTCAGGAAACGCTATTCCATATTTTCACACACGCAGGTAAATTTGTATAGTGATTTGTTTGATCAAATGGTTTCATAAATTAGCGCTGACAGAAAATGCACGCTTGTGAGCATTGACAGTCCTGGACGAGCATCATATATGAAAAAATTCATACTACAATTATTTCCCTCCCTAATTGAGACATTTGTATACAGCACTTGAAGTGTTTAGCATCTTAACAAGTGGAAAACCTCAATTGAATACTGTTTTCTCATTCTTTCTAGTATGATAGTGAAGGAAGGCCTGTAACCATAATTAATTGTTGTTGATAATAATGATAATACTAGTTGGCCTTTGCACTAGGCAATCAGATGTGAGAGATATACTATAAAAATAAGTTTGACTTGAGAGAGAAGTGAAATTGAGTCCTAAGATTTTAGCCCATTTTTTCCCACTTTTAAAAGAAACTAACATATTTCAAATATATTCCATTATTTCTGCTATTTGATATGAGACTGAGATCTAGGTTATTGCCAAATTTTATGATTCTAGGTCAACAGGAAGTACCCTGTAGGTTTTCATTGATTGCGTTTGAAAAATACTCTGAAAAAACGTAAATTTGAAGCAAAATGCAATATTTTTCATTGCTTTGACTTAAAAGCCTGATTATTATACATTATTATAGAGACTCCATGTTTCCCCGAGTTACGGTGCCTTAAAATACAAAAGATCACTAAAATCCGAATATAGGCTTATAGTAAATATAGCAAATACCAATATCATTAATTCATTATGATAATTTACGATAACACTAAAGATAAAACCACAAACAAAACCAAAACTGTATGTAAATAGAACGAAATAGGGACATCATCAATGTCATAAAATTTTATACATTTATGAGGAGGAACCTGCAAGGAATAACATGTTGATATGCTCAAGAAGTTTTAAGTTTGAAGACTTGTCTCTCGCTGCAAACAGATTATAAATGAATTTATATCCATCAAGTTCCTCACAACATTAGGCATTACCTTAATTTTATATTATTAGTCTCTTCTGCAGTAACATAATATTTTTTGTGAGTAAAATTCAAGATATTCAGTCACACAAACATCTTCTTTTCAATAAACATCCTAAAGACAACCGAGGATTATACAAAATCAGCAACAAAAATATAGTTTCTTTTCTAACATCTACAGCTTTGAGCTTTACTACATTGGTCAACATGTAGATTCTAACAGTCTGACCTTGCAATCTAAACACACCTGTTCTGATTAGTTTATGGCGAAAAGGATATGTATTTTATAATGTAACTTATGTTGTTGATAAGAATAAACAATAACTCACCATTTGGTCCATATTTGTCTTGGTTTCTTTTTACTTGGTCTGGACTGAGGCCTTTGTCTGGGTCTGTGCCAAAATATCCTAAAACTTCTTCCACGGATTTCGAGTGAGCGTCCTCCATGGTGGAATTACTACGTTGCCGTCAGTTCTAAAGAAAAAAAGGAAATATAGGTTAGAAATGACGAGTCATCATTATCAACCTAAGAGCTTTGAGGTTATAACACGGATTCAAATCATAGTTTTGTGGCGTTCATACTAAATTACATAAACGGGAACAGTCAGAGGTAACCTGATTTCACGAATCTGTTGCCTTTTATTTACAAAACCATCGTCTCAAACTACGTTTGAACGATCTAAGTGATAGTCCAAAAAGATAGGTGATAGCTCAATTTTTAGACCAAGATGTTTTTAAATTTATAATTGACACGTTGGTGGTGTTCCTTTTTTAGAAGAGCGTTTTAGTTTCTTCAAATATATAGGCCAAACTCCGTTTAGATGTAATGAGCGATTAGCGATTTCCTTTATATTGCAAGCACCGTTTTCTCACTGCATCACTCACCGAAAAAGTTTATTTAATTCATGAGATACAACTGTAACACACAGTCCTTCACTAATACGAATAATTCTTTCTATTATATTAATTTAACAACTACTTTTTGTAAGATTTTTTAATACTTTTCTCGTAAATATCATGAACGATAAGAACACGTATCCAATCCAGCCGTCATTTTTTCCGAAACTGACGTAAATGATAGCTCGACTACAGCGCCACCTTTTAGTATATTTTTGTACAATTTTAATCAAAACAAAATCTTTCAAAACCTTTACTATATAAATATTTATTACTATGCAGTACTAACGGGTAGCAGACTGAAATTTAATTAATATAGCATACTAATTCTTAATTTGTGATTTTAGCAGCATATTTCAATTTATAGTTCTAGATAAATGTGGAGCCATGCGATAGGTTGAAAGAGTACCACGTGACGCAAAGTTATTTCGGTGCCAAAGGCGCCTACAAAATGCGGTATTTTTAAAATTCTGAATTTTACTCCTCGTTATGTAACACTTATCACTTAATGAGTAGGCACTAAAATCCTTTTTTAAATAATGTTGCACTTTATTTGCACTCAACGGTATTACGCGCACGGTTATTTCGGGTATGGCATTATAGGAACTTACTGAAATATTTTTTTTCGACAGCGTCGGGAAGGGAAGAAGAAATAAAAGTGGCGCGGGAGATGTTTTCCCGCCGCGCCCCGAGTAGCGACTCCCGGGCGAAGAGCGACGATTTTAGAGCGGCGCGGGCGCGGTGGAGAGACACCGTCGGAGATTTCTTTAATTATTTTGGCAACAGTACTCGATGGCACAGGCGAGTCGCTTTCCAGGGTTGCATGTCGCACAGCGGCGGCGGCAGTCGCCGCCCGCCTTCCTGTGATGATCTTTTTATAGCGGGCGCTGCCCGGCTCGAGCTCCCGGTGCTGATTTGCGGTCACTTCTGTTTACTACTATTAAATGGTCGTATTTTTTCTAACCGAAAGTTAGTTTTTCGCGACGCTTGAACTTTTTGCTACAATTTGCGAATACTTAGGTACCTACACGCGCTAATGTATTTAGCAACAAGGATCCGATAAGCATTGATCAAACGTTATTTTATCACGGTAATTGAGTTGTTTGGGCTTTTGGGCTGAATGTACCTATAGAAGTACCTTTGCAGATCATTTTCATTTGCTGCAGAATCTTTCGCTTTGCTCTAGAAAATTATTTTTTTAGTATGTTAGTTTTGACCACGGAATAGTCTACCTACTTAGAATGCTCTATGGTTTTGACTTTCCTACCAGTTATATATTCCCTTTGGTAGACAAATGTAGGACAATGTGTATGAAATCGTTATTGTTCCCTACCGCGACGATGCCGTTTTGCTGATGTAAATTAAATCATGCATGAAAATCAAACTAGCAATAAGGATCTGACGTTAGTAATATCTATTCATTTTCAAACATTCACATAGAAAGTTGTAGCTTATACTGTTTTGCTCTCTGCAAACGTTGTAGCTAAGGGTCTACAAAGTTTAAATGAAGATTATCTATCGATATTTTATATTTGGTACTCATTTAAAACATTCGGGTTTCTTTTATTTTACTATCTGCTTATGTTAGAAAACTGTGTAAATAATAAAATATTGAACGTTCAATAATTTCATACTTGATCAGAATATCTAATACCTTTAAACGAGCAATTCCTGTATATATGTATATATACAATCTGAATCTCGAAAACGGTAGTTTGGGGCAGGGGTTTTGGGGGCGATAAATCGATCGAGCTAGGTTTCATTGTGAGAAAACGTCATTTACCAAAAAAAACAAAACTGAGCAAAACTCGGTCATCCAGGTACTAAAAACTTAAACTAAGTATTTTGCTCTGCTTAACTCTGTATGCTATAAATAACCTTTTATACTGTATAACGCCTAGAAGAGCTTTTCGTTTTTATATATAAAGCGATATGTTTCCGATACCGTTTATAAAATGTAGAAAATGGATGTATCGTCGTTTTTAATTTTGATAGGTTAGCGTTTAACCACTATCTCTCCCTTAGACTCACTCTCACCTATGGTAAGTGATGATATGGTTGAGGATGGAAAACACGATAGGCGTAGAAGTACTGGCTCCCAAGAATAGCTGCCTGAATATAATTTTTATGATGTTGGCTACAGATTCTTCGAATTGAGGCTGGTGAACTACGATTGTAGGCTGGTGATATTTTGTGTTGATTCACAAAATATCAGAGTTCAGAAACACTATATATAGCAGAAAATTGAGATTATTTTACTTTGTATAGGTATCGATATGTGTTTGTATATATATATATAAATTTTAGAGTTTGAATAGTAAAGATGTGAGTTACCCACTTTAGATATAGACGCCTATATTATATTTAAGGTTCGGCACCTTACACCACATTACAACTAGAAACAAATTTCCCTTGGGTAAAAAATTGTGTCCCTGCCAGGAATCGAACCTGGCACCCATAATATAAAATTATGCCATATTAATATATAAAAAATATGTCAAATATTATGCCAAAGGCAGAACATTATGCTAACGGGTAGTTAATTTAGTCGTCATGTTTCATAGAAAATCGGAGATAGATACTATTGCTCAGCTTGCTTCTGTAAACGTTGTAGGGCTTAACGTAAACCCAGCAGAATTTTTCAACTATAGCAAAACGATGAACTATTGTGTTCAAACCAGATTTGATACGGGGAAACGAAAATACCTTTTAGAATTTTGATTTTGAATCAACTGAACCGATAGCGTCCGCTGGTCAAGTTTATCCTTGAGAGCCTACGTATTCCAGGTCTAGTGTGTTTACCAGCTTCGATCACATCGTCACCTACCATCAGGTGAGATAGTGGTCAAACACTAGCATGTCACAAATAAAAAAAAAAAAAAAATTATGTGTTAACATTACAGCTTCGAATTATTAGTGCATTTAGTGTCATAATCATTTAATAAAAAACGCTTTCACACTCACAGCCCCACACTAAGTTCGATGACTCGTGTGCCGGTAACATTCACATCACACACACAATTACAACCAGAACTACAAATATTCCATGGAGGGAAAACTTGTGTTTTCGCCGGGAATCGAATCCAATACCCCTGCTTAGAAGGCAAACGCTTACCCAACTACGCCAACGGGCTGTCAAATATGTATTTATTTAATAATTATGCACAAATCAGTGTACAAGGAATGGCTCAATGCCAAATAGCATTCTATACCAGCCGTCCTGGTCGTGAAAGAAATGCGGTACTTAACTGTGCGGCAAATACAAATACCTAACCCAATTTATGAGCTAACGTCAATCGGTAGCGCATTCTATTTCATGTATAATAATTAGAGTACCTGGATAAATATATAACGTACCTGGATATATAAATAAAGTACCTGAATGACCGAGCCAGGCTCTGTTTTGTTTTTTGTAAATCGTGTTTTTGGAAATTATATTTTGATACAAATTACTAAGTATTTGTTTCAGCTCACGAGGCGTTGTGGGAGAAACAGTTTTTTTGTGCTGGATAGGTAAGCGTTTGGCCGCATCTCACCTGATGGAAAGTAATGATGCGGCCGAAGATGCTGTTGCTTAAGAAATTGGGTACGCATTGACAATTTGATCTTTTTATGTATCTTTAATGCTGGATTATTAATAGGCACGAAGTTTGGATTTAATATGCATTTATTTATTATTTTTTAAAATAATCTTAATCTGAAATGCGCCAAGCAACGTAGAATAGAATGGGACTTCATATTACAGCACTTATCATGGATCACAGAATTAGGGAATCATGTTTTTATTGTTATATAATATTATTAATATTTATTGTTTTCATCTTTTCTAGTTTTGTGCTTGACATCAATTTAAATTTTCTCCATTTGTTTTTTATTATGATATTATAGATTATACTAAAAATTCTAATTTAAAATGAATTTAGAGATAATTGAAATGTAATTAATCCTAGTTATGTAATAATATTTTTTTTCTTTTTATTAATATTATATATTTAACAGTGAACGGAAGAGACGGTATCCCACAACACAGGACTTTTCCTAGACTGGGGTCCTGGGCTCCCCTACACAAAAATAACACCGTTGTTATTGTATGTGTTATTAGTAACAAGTTCCAAGAAATAAAATAATTCTTATTAACAATTGAAACGCAAGTAAAGCTTAAAAAACCGACTTCATCGCTTATGTTTCGGTTTTGGCTTAACCGATTTCGATAAAATTTATATGGGACTACCTCTGAAATATACTCTTACAAAAAAATTTAATTTTTGGAAAGTATAATTGGAATTTGAATTGAAATAATTGGAAAGATATCGCTAACATATACACTAAAAAACATGCAGTCGAATTAAGAACCTCTTTTTATGAAGTCGGTTGAAAATACTTGCCGTTGACACAACAAAATATACATACTATGCTGGAATAACATAAACCTTAATGTGCGGAAAGCAAAGTTTATACAAATAAACAGATAGTCACCCTATCTAAACCTCGTGGTATTACTTATCTGTTTGTTATGGCGGATTAGGTACTACTAATACCATTATCTAATCATTATTATTAATCGACGACCCTCTGCGCCGTGGATCCTGGGTATGATTCCTGGCAGGAGCACAAATTCGTTCCTACGGGATATTTGTGCTTGTTCTGGGAGTTATGTGTGTGTGATATGAATGTTTCAGACGTGAAAGGTTCCACGATACACGTCTCCGAACTTAGTGTGGGGCTTTGAACCCTCACCCAAAAGCGTTTGTTTGTTTGTTTGTTAAAAAAAACAAAAACAACATTCACAAATGCGAATTCACTTGCATATTGATAAAAAATAATTTTAAAACTCATTTTCGAGAAAGGAATACCACTCATAAAAGTGACAAAATCATTTTTTTTTACATATTCCCGCTGTTTTGCTTAATTTTCTTTGTAAGCTTATTTGTTGTATATATTTATGTTATGTTTTGTTTATAGTGCCAAATAAACATATTATTTAATTAAGTCATTCACCTATTTTAAACAAACAAGGTAAGAACATCTGTAGAAACCACAGAAACATATCAAAATTGGTTCATCTATTTAAGAGCTACGATACCATAGACAAACACACAGATCAACGTCAAACATACACACGTCCAACTTATTTTTGCGTTTTGTTAGCGTCGTGGTAAGCAGATGACACAAAACATTATTATTATTATTAATATCATGAGTTTCATATGAAATACATACATTTTTATAGCCTTACTTAATTTTACCTATATGAAGACAAGCTGCTATATATCGATATATTTTTCGATAACATTGCTTGAAATAATATTTTTAAGAGTTTTTTGTACTTGATTGGCATGCATTTGACCACTATCTCACTTGATGGAAAGTGATGATGCGGCCGAAGATATAGCATGCTTGCATATAATATACCTATTCACGTAAAGACTCACCGATTATACTGTTCGGGGAACAAAGACGTTAATTAACATCGCGTGAAATTCATTTTGTCGCAAATTAGTTGCATATAATGATCATGTTTTATGTAACTATTTCTAGTTATTACTTAGTTCGTCTAACGGTTATAAGTGGTCGTTAGGTTAGATTATATGCTGCCATTTTTAAAAACAAACATAGCCACGCTCATAGCCCAGGTAGGTGCAGGAAATGCTTAAATCACAAAATCACGTCCAGAGCCTGAATCCTTTGGAAACACAAATGTCCCAAGGGAAGAAAAACTGTGTCTTGCCAAGAATCGAACCAGAAACTCCGTCGTAGAAAGCAAAGATTGTGCTGACTGTTAACCTGATTGCGAAAAATACTACGAGTAAAAAGAGGTAAGAAGCTGAGGCTTGAATCCAAATCAACGACATCGACTTTTAACGAACAATTCTTGTATATATACATACATATAATCTGAATCTCGGAAACGGCTCCAACGATTTTCATGAAATTTTGTATGCAGGCTGTTTCGGGGCGATAAATCGATATAGCTAGGTTTCAATTTTAGGAAACGTCGTTTTATCCAAGCAAGGCTCGGTCATCCAGGTACTACATATTAATAATACACTGAAACCGCTTTACTGCTACAAGAAAGCTGTTGTTAGTAATAATTATGAGTAGATTAATATATACTTTATAAGCAGCGACAATCAATATTACTTAATTACTATGGGGTAAGTAACGTAAAGGTAAGCACTTCGTCGTGATTGAAAGTTATAAGCGTTTGACCAATATTTGTTTTTAGTGTCTACATAACACGTAAACAAACGGTAACCATGGCAATCGATCGTTTTAATTTTAGGCTACGGTTTTAGGGATTTTTTAACAGTATGGCATTTACATGTGAATCTTTTGGCGAACTCAAAAAGGATCGACATACGGCCTAGTTGCGGAGAATAGCCCGCGCACCAAGTACGAAGCTTTCACATTCACAGCCCCACACTAAGATCGATGATTTGTGTCGTGGGTACCGGAAATATTCACATCACATACACAATCACAACCAGAACCAGAAGACAAATTTTCCTTGGGGAAAAAACTTGTGTAACCGCCGGTAGTCGAACCCGCACCAAACTAAACCAACGGGCAGCATTTTACCAGAATGTCTTTATTGTGTATTAATAAATTCGTAATAAAATAAAATAAACAGTATCACAGTACATATGGTATTCCCTTGGATATAGATAGATAATAATGGAGGTTAGTGGCACAACGACAGTGTGTGCTCGTATACATATATCTTGTTTAAAATAACCCCGAAATCTGTTTTGAAATGAGATATATCTGTGATGAAATAATTTGAATTGAATGAAATAAAATGTGCTCATATTCTTGAATCTAAAATAGGACACAGGCAACTTTCTATGTAATATAACGTATTTTATATATCATACGATTCTGAGTTAATTAGTACAGCTAGACTTTTATGTAAATTAGAGACAAGACGAGCATGTCACTTGCCTGAGTTTTGAATTTAAATAGTACAACATTCTGCGTGGCAATACACTGCGCTCGTCACCACATCAAAATTTAAAATTGTTTATTCACATAGGCCTTATAGAGCCAAACTTGAAAGTTAATGACTCTAATGCTTGATTCGTAAATGTACAGCCATCTCGAGAAGGACCTGGCAGCAAACTCGGCGGGTTTTGTTTCAATTATTTTATCAAATAAAAAATTGCTTATGTAATACATAAGTTATCTTAATCTAGGTTTATCTATAATTTGCTACCACCAATAAGCGTATGTACTTTGTCGCAATGCTTCCTTGTCATTTACATAATCATTGATTTTATAATGAGTTTTCTTTATTAACACACTTATGTTATTGTTTACTTTCGCAGTAATTCAGTTAAAGTTTAAGTTAGGTACATTTATATATATATATCTATATACATTTATTTATATATATCTATATACATTTATTTATATATATCTTTAGGTACATTTTTTATTATTTGCCGTAAAATACTTATAATATGTACATATACCTAATTTATATTTATTGATATTTTTCCGATATTTTGATATAGGTTTGAAATTTGATGTTAAATCTCTTTATGCCCTGTAATTTAATTCCACAAGACTTTTAGAAACTTTTGTTTTAATTTTAGAATTTTATTTTCTGTATGACATTAATTAGTTCCATTATAATCTAATGTTATTCAAATAACATTTATTTATGTCGACAGCGTATACGTTTGTAGGTAACGAACATATCAAATCATTCTTATATAACACCCAGCTAAACAAAACTTTGTCATTGCATTCTGTGAATAAAAAATTTGATAGTTCGCTTAGCACGCAGAAAGCTACACCTATCTGTTATAGTTATATAAATATTACGCCACCACATATCCCACACTATCACGCAATCGGACAGTCTAACTGTTGAAAGCAATTAACTAAAACTATTCATCACCATCAAAACCATTTAAACAGCTCTACCATAACATTCGGCACCTGTTTATTCGAGAAAAAAAATGTCTAGTCTTAAAAAACTAGTAATTTACGACCCACTTCTCAGCAACCAACAAAAATGTCAACTTCGCCTTCAAGCACTTGTTATATTTAGAGAGTGAAAATAAAATATCAGAGGGTAACATCTGAATGCCAATGTTAACTATTTTGGCGGCTGGATTGTATTATATCAGCAAATTTTATGTTTGCGGATTTACAGCATTTCTTACGTAAGTATTACAGTACCCGGATGACCGAGCTTTGCTCAGCTGAAAACACGGATAAATAGACGTTTCTAAAATTGAAACCAAGCTAGATCGACTTATCGCCCCCGATACCCCCTGCATACAAAATTTCATGAAAAACGTTGGGGCTGTTTCCGAGTTCCTGATTACACAAATATATTTATATATACAAGAATTGCTCGTTTAAAGGTATTAGATGTAAACGTGACGATGTGTTGAAATATCTGTGGTCCTTAATTTGTTAATTTCTCAAAGTCTCAACCCAAAAAAGAAAACTCAGTACGCCTGTTTTAATTTGGGCAATAATATACTTTGATTTTAGTGTGCTTTTTATTATATATATACAGCTCATAATTAAACAACAGAAATTATTTTGTTAGTAATAAAAAAATGACTACCCACATACATTATAGGTATTGATTATTAATTATTTGATAAGGTTTTAATTTTATCAGTATTATTAATCTCGAATAGTAATAACTTTAATTTTAAACGTTTTGTTTAACAAAATGGTATTTTTAAACGCGTTCGATTCCCCACACAAGTTTTCTCCCCAAGGTAAATTTCTGGTTCTAGGTGTGAATGTGTTTGTGATGTGAATGTTGCCGGAACACACGACACAAGCCATCAAACTTATTGAGGGGCTGTGAGTGTGAAAAAAGTACATTAAAAAATCAAGATTTAAATTAGTATCTCGGATAGTAATAGCCACCAAAGCTCTTTGATTTTTTATAAACGTTCGTTTTATCTGGTCGGCTCGTAATAGGATCGTTAGAAAGATATATTGCCTGTAAGTATCCATGATACAAGATTTTTAAACACGTACATTTGAAAAATGTGTGCAGCTGAGAATTTGATTTAAAACATTTCACTTTGAAAATGTTTCATACAGCGTAATGCAATAGGCAGTACCTGGATGACCGAGCTTTGCCCGTTTTTTTTTGTTTTTTTTGGTAAATGACATTTTCTAAAAATGAAACCTAGCTACATCGATTTATCACCCCCGAAACCCCCAGCATACTATACTTCATGAAAATCGTTGGAGCCGTTTCTGAGATTCAGATTATATTATATACATACAATTATATACAAGAATTGCTCGTTTAAAGGTATTAGATAGAATAGTTGGACACGGTAATGTTTAGTTTTTTGAATGAATTAATATCGTCATTTATATTATTCGAAAAATTTGATTGATATGTGTTCTAAAGTAAATCATGGTAAGTACGTGTATTCTCAAATAGATAACATAGGCTGAGAGCTCCAATATAAACTAAATACTGTCCTACGAATTTTACGTTTTCATCTTTATTATTTGATACTCGATTGCAAGTGAAAGGGCCTTAGTTTAGTTCTCTTTAATTGCTTTTTCTTAACGTTTAGCAAAATGTTAATCATTTCCTTGTCAAGGTAAGTATGGCAGTACATTTTGTACTGTACTATAAATTGTAGAAAGCACCATTATAGTATCAGGGTAAAATATACTTTTTATTTTAAAGAGAAACTTAATTCGGTTGTGATATAGTTAAGGTCTGAAAGTTAAAAAAAATAATTTAAATACAGTTCAATAAGTTGGCACATACATAGTCAGTATATGATGCCGCAGCTCACATGAAATATAATCGTATCAGTATCTCGTATCAGTGTAATAAAACTAGTTCACTCAGCAAACGTAACAACGTTTGCTGAGTAATGTATATGGCAAAACATTGCCATATACATTATTTCATGCTGAATCATAAAAATAATAAAAACTAACAATTTTGTCAGAAAAAAAATTTGATTTGGGCCACCCTTAACATGTAGAGGTATGAAAAATAGATGTTGACCGAATCCCAGACCTACTCCATATGCCCACAAAAATTAATAAAAGTCGATCGAGCCGTTTCGGAGGAGTTTGATAAAAACACCGCGACACGAGAATTTTATATATTAGAAGATGTACTTACTGTGAAAATGACATTTGACTTTGAAACCTTATTTCAACCTTTTTGCCACACGCCAACATCCCAGTGTTAAACCACGTTGAACATTGTCTACCAGTACAAAACGTTTAGTCGTATTTCCGTAACCTGACAACGCACTACGCGGAATATCTTATTTATCTATGCTACGCGGCTACGTACTGCTACGTAGGTAGTGCTTGTTACTCATCAACAAAAAATACCAGCATTTTCAGAAGTCATCATTCCATTTTTTTATCTCTACCTTAACGACCAATTTGTTAAAAAAACAAACGTTCCGCTGTTGTTTATTAAGACTGTATCGAGAAACTAGCTTCGGAATTACGCCCTCGATTTCCGGTGTTAGCGAAGGTTTACACTAAACCGAATTAAGATTCAATTGGCACTGGCTATGGAACATTAGCTATAAATCTGGATGCATGTTTAACGAGCGATTAAAAATCACTCCAGTCGGGCTGGTGTACTATTTACGATATTTTATGGTTCATCAATTAATACGTGATCCCATATTTTAGGCCCTGCACGTCATATGTTTACGCAATAATTATTGAACGGTCATCATTGATGGGTAATAACAATAATATACTAAACGTTTAAGTGCCGTGTATACATAGTTTGGTCGGTTTATATTTTGACGTGCATGCCCACTTGTTGGAGTTAATGATTTCCTTTTTGTTCTATTGCTGTTTATCTCTCGGGTGATTGATAGGCGTCTATCTACTGTTTTAGTCCGTTACTGAATTTTATTTTTTGTTTGTGTGTGTTTGTAAACGTGTGTCTAAGAAATCTCAGTGTTTTTTAATGGGCTTCGTAAAAGTAGAACTTTATTTATGTATTTATATATTTTATTTACAGTGTTTATAGCTTGTTTTTTGTAGCTTTGGATTTTAGTTTAAAAAATACTAATTGATATCATAATTTTAAGTTCTCGAATTGATTCGTTTTTGATGTAGCCTAATGTCCATGTACGCAAAACGTCTAATTATCTTGTATGTACATCGATTAGTCCGAGATTCATCAGCCAATTCATATGATTATTTTTTAATTGGTAGAGGAAGCCCGCCAAGTGGTCCCAATTGATTTCATTATCTTTGGTAGAGTAGGTTTTAACAAGCTTTAATAATAGTTTCAAGTAACTAAATGATTTTAACTTATTAACAGGAAACAAATTGATGAAATTTCGATCTCGTATATAGTAGTGATTGAGTAAGGGTTATAGGTTAAAAATAAATATGTAGTTTATCTTTTACTGAAACTTCAGCGAGCTGTGCTTGTCTGAAGAATTTGTAAGCTAAAGTTTCTATGACAACTCAGTTGGCGCAGTGGGCTAGTCTCTACCTTCTGCGCCGTGGGTCCTAGGTTTGATTCCCGGCAGGAGCACAATTTGTTTTACCAATGGATATTTTGTTTCTGGTTGTAATTATGTATGTGAAATGTAAATGCTACCGGCACCCACGATACTTATATCATGTGTATCTCTAAACATAATGTGAGTGTGAATGCTTATATTGTAATGATCGTTATTCGTTCTAAGTGAATTACTCAATTAAAGGACCACTTAACTCTACCTTCAGTGTTTTACATCTGTACAGTTAATTTGTAATCTGGGAGTCTTCAAGTCAATAGTGAATAAGCATCGTCTAGGCAAGCATATCTTCCGCTGTACCTTCGCCGGCATCCTCACTTTTCAACCGTCTTCAAAAAAGGAGGTTCTCAATTCGACTGTATGTTTCTTTTTTGTATGTATGTTACGCGATTTCTCCGCTAATTACGAATCGATTTTGATGGTGTTTTTTTTTGTTTGGTAGTGTACTTCAGAAGTGGTCCCATATACATTTTATCGAAATCGGTCAAGCCAAAACCGAAATATAAGCGTTGAAGTCAGGTTTTTAAGCTTTGCTTGCGTTTAATTATCAACTGGTGAGATAGTGTTCAAATGCTTGCCTATGAAGCATGAAAAGAATTATTTCGTAGCTCTAAATTAATAGTTTATTTAAAAAGATAATCTCGAATACATTTGCTGAATACTAGTGTAAGTATTTTCATTCCAAAAGACATTCATTATTCCAAACAGTTGAGTTCACATTTCTCACCTACTTCTGAACCGTCTAGGATCAATGACTTGTAAAGTGCAATGAATAAATAGATCTTTGTTGCCAGCATCGTTGCTCGCTGAGGCGTGGTTAACCGCTTGGCATTTTCAGGTTGTAAAACTTGTAAACACTAACATGCATCTCACTTCATGAAAGAACGGTGTTACCACATATGTGTAATGTGGTGAAACACTGTTCAGTGTTTACCTGCGTTGATGTCACGTCTATATAGGTGCATTATTATTAAAACTATCGTTAGTCGTATTCAGATTGATTTAGTTCTGGTTGTGCTCACGTTATGTTTTTTACAGGTATATTTTTTAAATCTAAATAGGCAAGCATTTGACAACTATCTCACGTCATTCACTCTTGACTTGATTCCTAGATTGTAACGTTCGGGAAAAAGTTGTGATGTATAGGCACATAAAAAATTCAGTTGAATTAAGAACCTCCTCCTTTTATTGATGTCGGTTAAAAACTAAAATTATTAAATCAAAATATAAATATATAAAGAAACTCTATCTCAACGAAAGAATAATAACTTTACGTACATATATAATATTATATTTATCCATAAAAACTTTTAACCTCTTATAACCTTTATAATAGTTATTGTCGAAAGGAAATGCTCTAACCAGGTAGTCTTTAACCTATAGTTACAAAACAATTACCCATATCGGCCAATTTGCCATTACCAAAAGGTGCATACTTATAACTTAAACGCTTTCACACTCACATCCCAACACAAGTCAAGTTTGGAGACTTGTATCGTGAGTGCCTAAAACAATCAAATCACATACACAATCACACCTAGAACGAGAAACACAAATTTCCACTGGGGAGTAAACTTGTGTTCCCAGTGGGAATCGAACCCGATACCCAATTAGAAGGCAGACGCGTTACAATGCAACTACGCCAGCAGACTGTTCAATATCCTCCTCATCAGATTTAAGCTGGGATTTTCAAAGTAATTGTTAAAAGGTTGCTTTTTGTAAAGTATTTAAACAAAATTACAATCATAATTACAACAATTCACTTATAACATGAAATTAATTTACAAAGACAATCTCCTATCAGCAATAAAAAGGTTATTTAGACTTTTTTAATTCTTATACTAAAATTTTGCTCAGTCATACTAAAAATGGTGTATTCTTGCTGTCCCCTATGCAATGGCTTAATCGTGATCCCCAATGACGTGTGGAGACATAGTTCTGATACCCAGAAGAAGTAACAGCAAAAGCATTGGATCAGCATCAATAGATAAAAAGCTCGATTGGACTACATCGGATATTGAAAGATTTATACAGTGTACTGAAATAAGCTTTTAAAATTCCTAGATAATGTAACAACCATTGGCGAAATACAAATGTATTTCGAGTTACTTACATTATAAATCAACCAAGGACATTGTTGAAAACCGCCTTCAAAATAATCCCGGAAATCGTTACAATAAAATCTAAATGTTTCGTATGAAATTTAATTCAATTCAAATGGGAAACATACCAGGTAACTGTGCCAAATATAAAAGCAAAGTTATAAACTAAGAAAAGAAATATAGGCAATTGGCCCGTAGATAGCGTAATAGCTTAGAAGAAGACTAAGAAAGTTGTACCCAGAAAAGAATATCCAATTCACTTTATATTAAAATTGAGGCTTGATGATATCTCTTTTTGACCGACTTCAAAAAAGGAGGAGGTTCTATGTTCGACTGTATGTATTTTTTTTTATGTATATTCACCTATTTCTCCCCCATTTATGGACTGATTCTCAAAATTATTTTTTTGTTTAGTAGATTATACTTCAGATGTCGCAAATAAATTTTATCGAAATCGATTAAGCAGAAAACAAAATGTAAGCGGTGAAGTAAGTTTTTTAAGCTTTGCTTACGTTTAAATTATAAAAAATATGTGTTTGATAATAACAATTTGGCAGGACATCAAATTCACAAATTTTTAACCTATTTTGTACCAAAGTCTACCTCAAAAATAGGTACATATTTAAATATTAAACTTAAATGCATTATCTATTATTACCGACTTCAAAAAAGGAGGAGGATGTTAAACAAAAATATATGTTAAATATATGAAGTCGGTTTTTTAAGCTTTGCTTACGTTTAAATTATTTTATCCTCTAATTAAACAAAAAAAATACAAAAATGAAACGATTACTATTAAGAAACAGCAATTAGCCTCAATAGCTTTTCTCGATTATTAATTATTGCAACAATTTGTTGGCTCGGTGACTGGAATATTACGGGAATGTACTAGTAATTCGCCTCGAACTGAGATCTGCCGCCTTCATTTACCTAATAGAGAAAAGCTTTAGAGGTTAATTTCTTCTTACTTTTTATCAATATAAATATATATTTTTATCTTTTCTAAATTTTTTTTTCTATTTTTTCTTTTTATTGTTTTAATTTTGTATTTGTTGTTCAAGTAAAGAATGTATCAGTATGTATATTACACGTAAATTTCAGCATTAAATATGTAGCCGTTTTTGAGATACTCCCCGAGAAATAGGACTAAAACAGTGACTTTCGTGTCCTATAAATTTTTTTTACAACAGAAATTTATATAAGCGGAAGCGTACTCCACTTGTAGAACTCTTTTCAAAGATAAGCCACACAGGCAAAAAAAAAAAAAATACGCTTACGCATATGCTCTTAATATTTTTTTAATTTGTAGAATTTTAATTGCCATTCTTGGCTTTGGACCACAGCTTATATATTATATACATATTCTCTGAAAATTTTAAGTTACTCGCATGTATGGTTTAGACGTTAAATACCTCTAACAGACGGACGGACGGACAAAGTGCTGAAACACCCAAGTCAACTTCATACCATAACATTCAGACCTTGCTTCGCTCGATCAACTAACAGAGTTGTCTGGCAGCCATAATCATGTTCTACTACATATGATGTGCGCGGCATATACGATTCGTACCCACGATGTTTGTAAGGCTATTCGTCATCTGCAAATAAACAGGCGAAGGTAATAATCGAAATAGAATAATCGTGTTGCCAGTGGCGTAACCAGCGCCGTTGCCAGCACTATACACGTTGGCTGGGATTTGCTCAAAACAGCTTTAAATCCCTGTAAGTCTTAGGAAGACCAAGGTCGTACTTAGTTGGAAGATATAGAATATCTATAAATAGCTTTTTATTATCAGCGTATCGTTTAGTTTGATTCTTATAGAAATACTAGAATTATTTGAAATGGATTCTATAGAAACAATTATTTTTATTAAGTATTTCCCTTTGCCTTCTAATATTTCTCTTTTCGTCGCATTCACAGGTGCTCCGTTATATGACGTCAGACAATTTATTAGACAGTTTTGAAATAGAGAAACGTAAATAATAAATATATTTATAATGTGTTTGTAACGGCACGGATTGACGTCAGCGAATATTAGGCGCTTTGTTCGAATATTCCTGGTCTATAATCTCAATACGTTATTATTTTTACAGCTGGCAATAACTGCATAAAGTAAACACGCTAGATCTTTTCACCGCCAAGCGTATCTCACTAGAGTTGGACAGTTTTATTTGAATACTAGTATATGAACTTTATAATTTATCGGTTCGTTTAATAAATATCGTTCTAAACATAAAACAGGTAGCTATTTAGCCTTGACTCTAGTATGCAGCTTCGCACTAATGACGCTAGCATGTACCTTGCTGACGTAGATAACCGGTGCTCGATATTTAAAACGACCGTGACAGTTAAAAAGAGTTGGCGACTGAAGTTCTAAATTTAAATGAGGCACATACCTAACGGCGGACTGAAATGCTCAAAGTCAAATTGTGATGCTCTCTGCCAAATTTCACCCACGGTGTGTATGGATGTTTGGCGGTAAAAACATAACATTTCCTATTATCAAGGACAAAACAATTTTTCAGAAAGATATGCTGACTTTTATGTGATTTTTATTTGAATCTACATTCGAATCGTTTTAGTATAGTACGTACATACGTAATAAAATTAAATAAGTACGTGTTTCGCTGATTTTGTTATCTATAGCGAATTATATAGGAGTATGTCTTAGGTCATTGTCAAAGCTCAATAAATACTTAAGAAGTCTATAGATCTAAATTGATTATGAAGGTAATTTGATACACTCAAAGATGGCGCTGCAAAGGCGAGTTATTAGATTATTTGTGACATTTACAACTTTTTTTAACAAGGATAAAAATCAGTATCACCAAAAGTTTAAGTTTTACATTCATATTTATCAAATAATAGGAGATTTGTTGCAGGAATATAACTCAATCACATAGCGTTCAATATTTTACATTTTTCTCTTCTGGCAACACTGATTTCTACCTGTCACTTGGGCTTCACCAACTTTTTGAATTTATCACACGATTCGTACTAATTATCACTTGAAATCGCAATGCTTTTTTTCGCTGCGTGTCCAGAAGTCCATTAGGCGGCTGAAAAACACTGAATAGTCACTTCACTGCACACAGTCCGCTGGCACCAACACTACTTACCGTATCACTTATTCACTTGGTCCCAATAACTTGGTTAATAGTTGATATACATAGGTATATTTTGTTAGATAAGAACTATCGAGAGAGGTTAGCGCGCCCCATGAGGAGTGCGTCGGGAGTGCGGTGTGCCGGGCACGGCTACAGATCGCCCCGCTCTTTTATAAGCTTCGTTCAGAGCAGCGCGCTAGGGTTGCCACCTTCACACCTTTTCCGTGGATATTGAACAAGCAAAATGTATCTGAAGATATTCGTATAGTTATGAAACTGACAAATCAAAGTACATGATGGTAAATTAAACTCCATGGTTTAAAATTTATAGGAACACCACTAATTTTATCTAAACGAAAAATATCAATGTCATTCTACAATACAAATGTAAACATATATTAAAAAAAACAGCATAATTAACATGTACTTATTTGTGTTCTAGCTGGTCTCTTTGAGAACCAGTCTAGGCTTACCATATTTACCACCCTCGATCACACCACAGGTGAGATAGAGGTCAAACGATAGACTATAGAAGAAAAAAAAGCTACTAAGCCTACACTAGTTGTTCGGCCCGAAAGACTTTACGGCGTAAATTGCTTGTGTACCGTTTTACTGGTTTATATTCTGTATTTGTTGTTCAAGATATAATGAAATTACACATACGAATTAATGCTATAAATCGTAAAATCTATCTATCTATCGATAATTGAATAGGTAGCAGTTTTAGAGCGCATAGTAAGGGAAGAATACATTTTGTGCTGTTAGTGTTACTAGTAGTTGTAGCGTAAGGCCTGACCCCTTATAGAAACACTTAAGAGGCAGGTTTCGAAATCCACACTGAGCCTAATTGTTCAACCTAATTTCTGAAATATAAAATTGTGTATTTACAAACACTTATATGATAATTCCAAAAGATTGAGCTTGTATGGAAGAATTGAGTGTGCATCCAAACCCTGTATAGTGAATAGGTTGTTATCACAATTAGCGCGGGGAAAGCCACTGGACACAACTAGTCTATAATTATGAGTAATTATTGGACATAAATTAATCGTTATATTTTATTATATCACTTTCCGCCAAATGTGATTTATGGTTTCAAATGCTTACTGGTCTAGCAGAACCAAAATAATAATGAATTAAGTAATTAATTTATTATGAATTAAGTAATTCATTTATATGGATATCTGTCTCAACTGTTTTAAAATTACAAGAGAAGGTATGTGTCACTAAAAAAAATTACTCACACACAACTAGGTCCCGATTTTTTTAACTACGAGATGGTAGCCCTGATCGGGCCAGTTGCCAGGTACTATACGGTTACCGACATAAGCTCTCTTCGACTATTCTTCAACATGAAATTAAACTCTAACATAAAAGTTACACGACTCATTTTCCTGTGAATACATTTTGAGTGGAGAGGGTTGCCAGTTCCGCACTTATGATAATGTACAACGCAAACTTTTAAAGAAAATAAAACAGTTAGTGGTTGTAATTGACCTGTGGACGACTCTTTTAAATGAAATGGGAAAGGTAACCTAGGTGTACAGTTACTAACCTAACATAAAATAAGTAATTGAAAACCAAACTAATCAAGAAGCATCTTTCTTTCATTAGAAGAGCTCTATCAAATTTGATACAGGATTATATAAGCTAATAATTCAAGCGCTTAATTAAAATTAAATCATAATGATTAACCATTTATGATTAGATTTAGCAAATTGATATGTATTTTTAAATGTGAATATGTACCTTCTTGGCAAGCCTGTTCGATCTTCGGCCGCATCGTCACTTTCCATCAGATGAGATAGTGCCGAAATGCTAGCCTATCCAGCAGAAATAAAAGAAATTAAGCCTGAACGCAAGAGAGTATAAACATGTTTGATAACATTTTAGTGGAGTGTAACAGTCCGTCTGGGGCAGTAACAACCATAATATATAGCCAGTCATTTATACCGTGAAGTAGTTGTGTGCAAACATAAACATAACATAATATAAACGCTTCCACGCTCACAGCCCTACGCTAAGTTTCTTTACCGCTCACAGCCCCACACTAAGTTCGACTTGTGTTGTGGTTGCCGGAAACATTCACATTATACACACAATCACAACTAAAACCAGAAACACAAATTTTCGTTGAGAGAAATTTTGTGTTCCCGCTGGGAAACGAACCCGATAGAAGACGAATGTTCATCCAACCAAGCCAACAGGCAGTTCAAACATAACTATATTTTAGCTTCAATCTGATACTCTTTCACCGTTATTTGTCAGTGAAATCTCAAGCCCTAAAGAAATTTAAATTCTAATATCTCAGGCTTACGAGTAAAATGCATATTTTACAACTGAATTGTGATATACAAGTTCAGTTATCAGTTACCATCAATCTTGCTTATTACTAAGTTGTAGTATCCAAACTTCGCATCATAGTTATTTTATAAATCCCAATTTTATATTGGCAATTATTAATGTAAACAATAAACAAAAGAAACACACAAATACAATCACACCCAGAACCAGAAGCACATAAAAGGAGGAAAATTGTGCTTCTTGAATCGATCCAGGTACCCATGGCGCAGAGGGCAGAGACCTGCCCACTACAATTAACATAAATCAATGTATACAATGGATATAATTGAAACCCAAGCGAAGCTTAAAAAAACCGACTTAATCGTTTATTTTTCGGTTTTGGCTTGACCGATTTCGATAAAATGTATATGAGACCACCACAAGTATACACTACCAAACAAAAAAAACATCAAAATCGATTCATAATCGATTCATCGGAGATATCGCGTAACATATTTTTTTTTATACTCGATAGGCAAGCATTTGACCACTATCTCACCTGATGAAAAAAAAACATGCAGTCGAATTGAGAACCTTCTTTTTTGAAGTCGGTTGAGAATGCATATTCTCTCTGGTGTAACTGCCCGCCAAAGACGAGCCGAAATTGATTACTGTTATTACAATTACAAATATTCTGATGTGATGATTTTGTTGAAACATCATACCTACCAATAGAAAACCCGAAAAGCTACGTTAAGTAACATTTCCTAATTGTTTTACTTATCTTTAGTTGCGCACTCGTGTTTACATGTAAGCGAGTACATTCGAGTTGTAACAACCCTGCAGTAATAATCATTTACTTATAAACATTCAGAAGTCAATTGAATATGACTTTTAAGCCCGTTTCTGGAGATTCAAATAATAATTAAAACTTGTTTGCGATATGATTAAACGCAAGCAAAGCTAAAAATAATTAAACGCAAGTAAATATAACGTGATTTTCGCCTTCGCTCCAAAACTCCAAAAGAAGTTCTAGTAAAGTTTCTACCACTTTACTAGGGCATGACTTGACTGTGTCTGGACCTTGATTCTTTTGCTTGACTTTGACTGTGACTTGTGACTAGGACTTTTAATATGAATACACTTGAAATATATTATTACTTGACACTGGCTAAATGCACAAGATAGCGAAGCCAAAATAAAAAAAAAAACATGCATAGCGAATCTTTCTTTCAAGAACTGTCAATAACTTATGACTAGTAACCATCGAGATAGGAAACAAACCTACGCTTTAGCTACAACATCCTTGCTAGTAACAAAAAATAAACAACATGCAGAGCCCTTTGACGGATCAACATTGGCATAATTAATCCAAATAAAATAAAACTTTTACTCTACATAAATCTCGCTGTCAAATTCTTTAAAATTTATTCACCTGTTTTGGCGTGTTTAAGGAACAAACAGAAATTTAAGCTTTCGCATTTATTATAATGGTAGGATTATTAGGATAGTCAATATTAATACCAACTAAAACTTATATTAAACGAAATGAAACAGTGTATATAGACAGACAAATAGACGAAAAGATAAGGATTGAAACATATAAAATATAACGTAAACAAAGGTTAAAAAGAATATTGAGAACAATCTGTTTATAATTTCGTAGCATATGTGCTACAATTGTTACTCTACGGTGGCGTAGCAGGACAGTTACGTAGATTAGGGACGTAGAAGGTCTACGCGCTACAGGCCTATATCGACCGTGGCGTCGTGATGCTATAGTGAAAAATTTTGTACAATCATTTGAATTGGACAATGTTGAATTAATAATGGCGAGTGATTTTTTATATCGTTTTCCAGTTATGCTCACAAAAGTCTTCGTTATTCCAGATATATGATCTCCAAGCTACAAAGCTCACAAACGCAGAACTTACAAGACTTACGAAGAACTTACTGGACTTACGCACTTTTGAACTTACAGATTGAGTTAGCACCTGTAAAAGATATTTGTTTAGAGAATCCATTAGTTATAAGGCGCTTGGTGCAAGGGAACAGATGGATATTTTTACATAGCATACCTAGTCACTACTAACTATTTAACATTGGACAGGTTTGTATGGAATTTTGTATGTGGTTAGTCTAAAGCCTGAAGTAGGACATAGTTCTTTTTTCTTTTGTATGCAGAATAGGCAAGCATTTGACCACTATCTCACCTGATGGAAAGTGATGATGCGGCCAAAGATGTGACATGTATAATTTTATTTTGATGTGCTGTGCCCCGCGGATTGTGATTATGTTATATTCGCTATAACTATATAATATATATTCTAATTAGAACATAGGGTATATAAATACGCCGCTAAAATCACAATCCTCGTTTTTGCTTTTCAATTCTGTCATGTTCTTTTCTAGAATAGAAAACGTTTAATTTCAAACCTGTCAACAACACAGATACCTCGCGTCAATCATGCATACGCATGTTCAGAAATTATATTTATGCGATTTTCATGTTTTTTTTTCTGTTTTTATTCTGTACTAGATGTGCCCCGCGGCTTCTTAAATTCGCAGATTTGTCGGTTAAATTAGTAAAAAAATATATTACTAAATTGACCGCGTTTTTGTTTTATTTGTTTAGCCTGTGTATTATTCCGGAACCTAAACTATCTACATTCAAAATTTTATCGAAATCAGTTTATTCATCACGAAGATACGTGGTAACAAACATTCACACATACAAACTTTCCCATTTATAATATTAGTAGGATAGGATAGGCAAATATTTGACCACCATCTCACCTGATGGTAAGCGATGATGTGGTCGATGATGGAGCACGCTTGCCTAGAAGATTATTCACTCGCGACTTGAAGTCTCATATTGTATCTAAGTAGGGATTCTCAGAACGAAACTATCATATGATAGTTAAAAATAGTAAAGAGTTGAAAAAATAAAAATGCTTTATGTTTTCATAATTTAGTTTCTTATAATTTATGGATCCGTTTCTCGTACTCGTATCTCTCTGAAGATTCAACATTTATATACCTTGGCAGTTGTAGTTTATTAATTATTTATTTTTAATATTAATTTCACTATGTCCCACGGTGTCATCCTCGGTGTTCTTGATAAAAAGTAGCAGAAGGGTTCAAGGATCCAGACTACAAATACACACCAAATTTCATCTAAATCAGACCAACCGTTACTCGAATAGTTACACGTAACACACATGCACGATACGCTCCTATACTCATGTTAACTTTACTATTTATGATATTAGTAGGGATTGTACCTATGAATGAACTAACCATTGGTTAATTGAGAGCACGTTCGGCTTTAAAACGAGGGTATCGGGTCCGATTCACATCACAAAAACAATTGTATGTAAGAAAAGGTAACCTTTACTTTAAATTTTTTTTAATCATTAAATTGAAGACATCAGTACCAAATAATAATAAAAGCAAGTAAACGTGTCAATCTCAATAAAGTTATTACAAATACATACAAATATACATTATAGTCACGCCTCTTTCACGTTGGGGTAGGCAGAGACCACAACATCTCTCTCTCTGCTACGATCCTGACACGCATCTTTCGCTTCTCCTTCATTCATGAGGCTTTTCATACATGCTCGTTGGTTGGGGGTACTATTGACCTTACAAATCATAAGCGTTTATTGTTATCTACGACGATACGATTGGAGTGGATGGATAAAATCCCAAAATTAAATATTTGTAAAAAAATCTTTTCCGTGTGCAATTCAAACTCTATCTAGCATAAAACTTCCTCATAACAACACATTGGCCGTGAGACACGAATAAACCAAATCGTAGAATAAAATAGAATCGATGCATCCCTTCCTATTGTTAAGGAGACACGTGCAAATTGACATATTTATGTACAGTGTATCCCATTTGCTACCTAACCTAATTGTTTCCGTGTCGTGCTCCGGCCAACTCCTTGCGGTGGTATTTTTGGCACCATTATCACACCATAGATCTGTGCTTTTGCTTGGCACTGGTTGCCTAGTCTGCATTGCTGGCATCACTGTTTCTCCACTAGACACTTGCGCACATGTCTGTCACTGCAACTATTAATCTTACTAGCATTTTTTTGGGAACTACAGTTTTGAAACTGGATCAGACGTGGCTAAGTCTTCCAAGGTCCAGGCGTTCTTTAAAAAATTGTCAGATTGAACGGAAAATGTAATTTCCGATGGAGGCGTGACAACTTTTTTATAAACAGTCTATGTATACTATTCGGTTGTTTGATAGACAATAAACAAGCATTTTTTAACCTGATGGAAAGTGATAATGCAGAAATCAAGAAACATCCAATTCTTCCCGAAAGAATTAGCCTAATTTCGTAAAAATAAAACGTTCTTCGGCACAAAGAAGGCATGTTATTCCGCTTAATGTAAACAAATCTAGCATTGAAATGTAGTAAATTTTAATCAATTGTTTTACCTAGAGATCAATCTGCTGAACGTTATGTGAATATGTATAGTATGTATTATGTTGAGTTTTAATGTATAAACATTTTGTGTATGATTTAGCGAATGTTTATTTATATTCCATCGAAGATCATTCCGGAGTAGATAATAATGGCATCTTCTACGGCAATAAGTGCGTTAGATACTGCTGTAAATAATGTTTGGCTTTATCGGTATACAAGGGTCGGCAGGTGATTTCTGGCGTCAAGCCAGAACCCACGCACATCGCTCGCCTACTATGCGACTCCAGTGCATTCAAATTTAAACCCTAGCACGGTGTGATTGGACCGTGATTTCGAATTGCAATTATCAAATTTTCAAATTGATGTCCAAATCTCTTGTGGCATCTGCCTTGAGCTATGTATTTTTATTTTATCGCGATTATCGCAGGGCCATCGTGAGCTATGTCCGTCGATAAATCACTAGGCTGAAGTGTTGACATTGCTTTGAAGGGAGTGTTATGATGGATGGATATACTGGTCCAATAACGTAGTCGACTGCGATCACAAGTCGACGAATAACTGTTTCTTATGATGTCAGTTTATACTTTTGCCCGAGGAATTTGTTTGAAATTGATTTGTATACTCAGTAAAATGTGTGCAGATTTGTTTCAGCCGGTACTGTAGGGTCGTGTTGCTGTTGGGCACTCCCGCTCGACCGAGCGTATGACGGGTGTAGAATTGACACTTTTATTTGTACCAATCGGACCTGTCAAAAGCCGTATCGTAACTCCAAGGCTTGTGGAGCAATAAAAATGCCTACAAGTTATAATTAGCTGGGAGACGTGACAGGGCGGCTCATAAAGTAGGTAATTGAGGTCAGCCAGGCGGATATCAACCTAGCTGGTGCTTATTTAAAGATGCCCAATGATAGTAACTCTCAGCCAATTCATTATAACCAATTGGGGGAGTCAAATGTGCAAGGCATGATGCTTTCTAGAATACATTTCGATGCATGTTGTATTACTATTAAAATGGCAACTACATGTATAATAATAGATTATATACTAAAATAACATAACTTATAGCAATGAAATAAGTACTACACATCTAGCATTATGTATTATATACATATAATACTATATATTGTGAGCTCTGTATCGCACACTAAGTCCTGTATCGTGGGATTCAGTCTTTTTCAATAGTTTAATAAACATTCAGCACATAATTTCAAGAATTTATGCATATATAAAACTGTGAATATATTTGTAATCGGTGTTGTATGAAATTGTCCCGCTTTAGAAAAGAAAAGAAAAGAAAATATTTATTTGCTTGAAACATGGTACAATTGGGTGTTTTTATAACGTTGGAACAACATGTTTCACCATAGACTGGCATGCAAAAATTTAACGATTTATTAATACATTAATTATATACATTTAAAAATGATTTAACTTTAGGTAATATCATGAGAGTTCATCACGTTAAAATAATATATCTTTCATCGGCAGTGTGCCCAAAATGTATATTTGATTATTTAAACGCAAAGCTTAAAAAACCGACTTCACCGCTTATATTTTGGTTTGGGTTTGAACGATTTCGAAAAAAAAAAATATGGGACCATCTCTTAAGTATAATCTACAAAACAAAAAAAAATTTAGAATCGTTCTACAAAAGGGGGAGAGATCGGTAAAAATACATAAAAATACATACAGTAGAACAATAGTAGTACCTCATCCTTTTTTGAAGTTGTTAAAAATATGTATTTTGGAATTTATATTGATATAACACCATTATGTTTGTATGATATATTGACTTTTCACGTTTCAAAAGTTATACTTTCATATTAGCAAGGCAATAAATAGAGGAAATTGTTTGCTAAATTAAGTGTAATTGGAAATGCACAATCAAATTTCCGCAAAATGTTGGAAACTTTATGGCATATCGCTATAACTTCAAAGAGCTACCAAAAAGTGAAAAATAATTGAGCACATTTATGAATTTTTAGTTCACATCATAGACCGGGAGCCCAGAGGAAGGTAAATCTCATAAGGATAAAGGATAAAACCAGTTTGTAGAGATAGTAGGCACTTAACAGGCTCAAAAAATTTTGGTTAGCCTGAGCACAGCTTGGCAATTTTCGGGTTAGTCGGACCAGCAGTCTCAGTTACCTCAAGCAAGCATAATTTACTCATTAAGATCCTTCAAATATTTTATTTCTTCAAATATTGATGCAGTGAGGTTTATTAATTCGACAAAGGCATATATGATCAGTTTCAGTTAGTTTCGCGTAATTTTCATCCCATATCGATGAGATGTTTTTTACTTTTTTGGCACCATTAATTTGATCGGAACCACGAACGTACCTCGGCCGACCAAGATTTTTTAACTTTATACAAAGGCTTCTAGCCCTACTGACTAGTTTCTTCCTTTAGTAGGATGAGATATTTTAGGGGTTAATATTGACGCACTTTTTTACCTATACTGCAAAACGTGCCAAGCTGCGCTCAGGCCGACCAAAATTGTTTGAACTTAAGTGCCTACTATCTCTACAACCTAGTTTTATCTATTATTCTTATGATATAGGTGCCTTGCAGACTGCAGTGGGCTCACGGTCTTCAACAAAATTGTGCAAACAACATCCTGTATTTTATTGTCTTGCGTTTTTTTTAATTCATAACATAATGACTTCAAATGTATCTCCAAACAAATTGCATAAGTTTTTTGGTATCTAACAATTTTGTTTTTTGTTGATCGTTTGTTACCATGCTACAATAATAACTTGTCTTGAAAGAGCGTACTTCTAGGAAATAAAGAAGAGACAGGTCATTTTGGGAAGTATTCCTCGTGTACCTAAAGGATTATATCAGTATACTCAGGTGACTTTGTATTATCTAAATATCGTTCGAGAGAGCTGCTGGGCTTAGAGGCTGACTAATTTGTCTTTTCAGATTTTGAAAGTTAACGTGTTAATTCCATTTTCATACAATCTCTAAGCCAATCCAATCACCAATTCATCTTTAAGTTGATCCAGAGCAACATTAACCTTGCCTTCCCTAGTTGTTCAACTCAAACTCGGCCTGGTTGCTTGTCCTAAATACGTTTATTTTACATTAAAACGCATATATGAAAGTAATCATATACAATCCGTAATTATAAATTACAACATGTAGAAATCACTTTTATAATTTACGGAGTTTAAATCAATCTGCACCTTGACTGACGTCTAATAAAATTACTATGTTTATTTATACAGAATGTTAAATGCGTAATTATGAAAACCGCGAAAGATGCCTCCGGCTGTTTATGAGCTTTCATTAACGATTGACGGGTCTAAAAATGTTTCTTAGGTAACCGTTAAATAAGGAAGGCCGCGGATTCCCAAAATAGCTTCGCGATGACAACGACCTGCCGCTAAAGTGCTTGTTTAGTCTATGAGAGTGTTTGCGATATTGCTCGCAGATCTGCGACGATGTTTAGAAACTGAGCAGATTGACATAGAATTTTGATTGGAGTTGTCCAAGATTAAGAGGGCAAATCAAACGATCGTAAATTTCCGTGGCAGCGCTCACGCCTCCCACTCGCGCGCGTATGAGTGTTGTTATATTAGAATGCTTTAGAGCAGGGTACAACAATAATTAATTTAAAAAGAGGAGTGCTGGCAAGTAGCCACTTTAAAAATTCCTCGTTGGTGTCGCCTCGCTTCCCGACCAACTAGTTTACGCCGCTGCGATATTTGATGACTAGCTACATGCGGAGTGAGCATTTTGTACCAGTAGTTTATTTATTGTAAGAAAATCGGCAAGTACACATTATTCAATTACTAACGTATACTCGAAGCGATTCGCTTCTAAGTTTATCATCCGTACAGCGAAGGAGTGGAACTCATTACCTGCGTTTTTGTTCCCGGAACGGGATAATCTGGGAGTCTTCAATTCAAGAGTGAATAGGTAGCTTATAGGCAAGCATGCTACAATCTTCAGCCGCATCTTCACTTTCCATCAGGTAGTGGTCAAATGCTTGCCTATGGAGCATAAAAAAAATATTACTTGAAGTTTTCAACACTCGTCTTGTTACAAAATAGCGTAACACAAAGCCTTGATGCAGATATAGCTTAGGTATTCGTGAGAGTTTAATTCATCATCACCACACTACCATCATACATTTGTAGGTAATTTTGTCTGTCTGTCTTTTTATTTTATCGTATCACGACCAAATCGCGGGTCAATAAAGAAAATTATGGATATTAACATATTATCCTTAATCATGCTTATGTGAAAGCAACAAGAAACACCAAAAATAATCAGTAAACGCACAATCAAATGGAAAGCATTCTGATTATTTGAGTAAAACTAATAAAACAAGATTGAAATGTAATGTTTAGTTAGCTTCAAAATATTTTGTGAACATACCAATTAAACAGCCATTTCAAAACAAATAATTCAGTTTCCCGTACACCGCAGGCCCCAGTGATTTTTATAAGAATAAAGTGTATACGTACGTAAACATACATAAATCACAGATAGACAGTACAAGTGAATTTAGCTTCGAGTGCGTCAACGTAGCATTACATGCGGAAGAAAAATAAAAGAATTGCAGCTTTCTAGCATGATTCATGGGATATATTTGAAACGTTTGATAAGTTCCTAGTACATACTTTTATTTATTCTGTGGTACAACTAGATGTTTCCGCGTATGAAATAAAAGCGGATAAGATCGGGTCTACTCTCGTTTCGATGGTTCCATACAAATTTGTATCCATCACGGCAATGAAGTTTCGAATATTTTTACCCGTTTCCCGTATTTTCTTTTCATTTTTAGCTAATAATTTTCGATTTCAACCGACTTCAAAAGAGGAGGTTCTCATCTCAATTCGACTGCATTTTTTTTGTATGTTACGCGATATATCCGCCAATCATGAACCGATTTTGTTAGTTTTCTTTTTGGTAGATTATACTTCAGAGTAAAAATTTAATAAAAATAAGTTCAGCCAAAACCAAAATATAATATCGGTTTTTTTAAGATTTGCTTGCGTTTAATTATTTCCTATACTTTTGCTAAGAGACTTTTTGCCAGATTTTGCGAATATACGTCCGCTGACATATATATATACCCTATATGCTTTGATTTATTTTTGAGTGTCAAAATATGTAAAAATACGGCATAAATAGCTGTATTGCATTTGACTTAAGCATGACTTTACTGCTCCTAGACTAATAAGTATTTGATGCGAACTTTAACTCTATACCTCTACGCTTTACTGAGAATAATTAAACGCAAGCAAAGCTTAAAAAAACCGACTTCACCGCCTTATCTTCGGACCCTTGATCACATTTAATGTATTAATCACGCATTATTGACTATAACTCAAAAGCTACTGATCAGATCTTAATCAAATTTTCAATGGGACCACATGAAAAGCACCAGTTTTCAAACAATAAATCTCAATCATCAAAATCGCCTCACTACGAAAGAAGTTATGAGGTAACTTTTGAAGTCGGGTAAACGAGAACATCGTCAAAGTAGTCCACAAAATAGGCATTATTGATATTTCAAGAACTACTGATCAGATCTTGATCAAATTTATATGGGACCAATTAGAAAGCAACATGTTTCAAACTAAAAAAAAAATTTTCGAAATCGGCTTACGTGGAGAGAATTTTTGAGGTAACTACAAAATAGTAGAACCCCCATACCCCACTTTTCGCAGACTTGTTTTTTTTTTTTTCATAATTTGGTGTCTGGTTGTCGCCATAATACATTTTGATTATTGTCATGTATTTAGTGACACTCGCAAGATTAGGACCGATTGGTCTCTAGGGAACGCTACAAAGGAACAAACATAATGCTTTGTGTCGCGCGGTCGGGTAAAAAAGAATCATTACATGTGTTTATGTCTTTACTTGTTTAAGCGCATGGCCGTTAGCTTGTATGTGTGTTGGAATGTGTGAGTTATTATGTCACTAACAAAATATTACATATAGCGTCGCAAATTCAAAGACTTGGGATATGCAACTTGGGATCTGCCAAAATAAACATCTATTTATGTCTCCGGTCGATTGGAAACCATTAGTTTTTTATAAAACCAGGAAGAATATATACGTACTTATTTATATACTATGATTATATACTACTTACGTACTTATATTCGCGGTTTAGGTAGGTATCATCATCATCGTGATGAGTGACATCTTTTTCACCTTACGGATGATAAGATATGAGCGAATCTTTTCCGGTAACTGGAGGTTGTCTTGTTGTTAGATGGTGAAGGAGGCATGGCATGCAAATGATGTAATTCCTGCGTACACTCTTCAAAATGTAAACTCTAAAATACCGAATGTCTAGCGACCATTCGTGACCGAGACTTTGAAATTAGGTCTTCACTTGACAATGGTCGGTCAATGGCCGCGGTGATGTTAGAGCTTTAAGCAATAAACAATATATTAAAAAAAAATTGTCAATATATAACGGATATGTTCTTACACCAGTCACGAGATAGCGATGATACTTTGGTGATGATCATCAATGGGAACCGACCCATTTAATTTGTTTATTTGTGGGGGGGAAATGCCTAGCACTTCCTTTCCTTCCCGGGGAGAAGAAAAGGGGTGTGTGGAGCTCGAACACACTAAAGAAACCCCTGTGAGCAGTCCTTCGCCAAGGTGGGGTAAGATAGGGTTGATCTAGAAGTCACTATCTTGCCCCAGCGGCAGCGGTAGGCCCAGATATATACCGGGCCACTGCGCCCATGGAAGCGACCTTGCTCTGCTGACCCGCGACCTTGCTCCCCAAGGCTACCCCTCAGAGGTGTGGGGCCGTGACTCTCCAGCAGTGGCCCCACTATGGAGGAGGAGAAGGGAGGCGGGCAAACCAACGCGAACCGACCCAAGGCCAAGAGCTAGTATCTAATATTATGCACATTTCACATTATGTGTGATTACCTTGAATGTAAAATTAGATAGCTTTACCTACACGTGAGCAAGTGCTATTCGCTTGTGTAAAATATTTTTAGTGCTAGCACGAGTGCTGGAGTTACTTTAGGTAACACTAGCCGTGCCCCGCGGCTTCGCCCGCTATTATCAAGTTATATAGGTTTCGGGGGCGATAAATCGATTTAGCTAGGTTTCAATTTGAGAAAACGTCTTTTTATTCGTTTTTTCAGCCGAGCAAAGCTCGGTCATCCGGGTACTTTCCATAAACTATACACATCTATACAGCAAAGATCTAAGTTACCTACAAGTTACCGAGCTTATGTAACTATAGATTTGATAATATTTTAGACGGAGATGGATGAGAACAATTATTAGAATCGGGATATTTATCATGTATTTAAAATATCGAGTCCTCAATAAAAAAACTAAAATACATGGCAAATAATGAAGAATTTTTACGGCATTATATTATATACTAGAACCCCGGTTTTGTACAGGTGAGTGAGTGCACATTCCGATGGATTTATTTTTCATACTAAGCTTTTCCTGGCTATTACTACATTAATAACAAAATATCACACAAATCGGTCGAGCCGTTTTCAAGTGGTGATATTTCATCATGTAGTCATTGAATTTCATTTATATAGATGAATCTTGGTGGATACAGTTACAATTTGAAATATATTGTTTCCTTGCTCAGCATTGCAATCAATTACTGCCTCAAAGCCGGGATCAACTAAGATCTTTGGTTAATACCCAAATCCGTGGTTTGCATTCATCTTCCAGGATTACAGACTTGCGAGATATAAAATCTAATATATAGTATGCAGTAATAGTCGTTTTGAGTTATTTGTTTTGTCTTATGTTTTTATAAGATTTACTAGCCACGGCCGCGGCTTTGCCCCCTATTATCAAGTAGAAAAGTAAGCTATGTGTTAATCCTAGGTATAAGTTATGCATATTCCAAATTTCATCCAAATCCGTTCAGCCGTTAAAGCTTGAAGCGGGAACAAACATACTTACACATTTACACACAAACTTTCGGATTCATAATATTAGTAGGATAGTATAATGTTTATTTCTTTGAAACTGGAACATTACATCTATTACATGACATGACATCAAGAAACATCAGAATACCGGATTCTGATCATTATAAATGTCATGTAGATGTAATGAGACGATGGTGATGAATTAATTTAAACTCAACAATAGCGAGATGATGATTTACCTATCTTATTTTTTTTTTATGGTGAAAAGCCCTCGTATCTTTATGTAGAACTTTGCAGAATACTATGTTCGGGAGCTTATATTTATGATATAACTTGTCTCTTTAGGACAGCGTTGGTCAATCAATGAGATTTAGTAGAGGTTCAGAGAGACTATATTAAAATCGCTATTTATATACACTTACATTATAAATCCAGAAGTGTGTGTATGTGTGTATGAAATGAGGTATCTGTATAATAGCTTTTGAATAAAATTTTTTTTTTTTTTTTGACAGGCTAGTGTTTGACCACTATCTCACCTGATGGTAAGTGACGATGTGATCGAAGCTGGTAAACACACTAGACCTGGAATACGCAGGCTCTCAAGGATAACTGCCGGAACACCGTATTTGGCTTGGCGGCAGACTTTCAACTTAATGGTGATAAAAAAAATTTGCTACTTAGAGAGTCTAGATTGGTGAAACTGAAATATGTGTGTTGATACGAGGTATCTCTACCTGCTTGTTATCCTAACTCATCAAAGCAAGAATTAGGCAAGCATGCAACATCTTCAGCTGCATCATTGCTTTCCAACAGGTGAGATAGTGGTCAAATGTTTGCCTATTGAGCATAAAAATTACGTTTTCATAAACATAAACACTCCTATTGTTCTTTTAGAGGTTTCATACTACCAATTCTGAATGACTTTTTGTATTAGGTTAGTAGTTTAGTTAAATCTGTATTTTCTTTATTTATAAACCATTTATCAAATAAAAAATCTCAAGCTATTCTGAAATAGATGCTATGACAGCAGTGGGGCAAAGCTGGTAAAAAAAATATGTAAAACTTTACCACTCTTATAAATTCACACATAAAGCCTATATTGCAAAAGCGACAACAGCTCATTTTATACACACCTATATATAGAAACCTTTCGGGGGTACATATTTAATTGCAATCGAATTACATGAAGCAATGTTATATCTGGCGCAACTAGCGTCTCAGTAGGTCAAGAGCTGAATAAATTTAAAGTGGACATACTATAGCAGACAGTCATCACGCTGACCGCTGACGATGACATATAGACGGCTAGCGCAGATTAAAGGACTTTGTTAGTATTTCAGTTGTCGCCGAGTTTTCACATATTACTAATACCAAAGTTTCGAAGTCTTACAGAGATAATCGTTTTAGTTGTCTGTGTTAACAGAAGCCTCACTCAGCCTCACAGTTTTTATTGCCTACCAGCTGTACCCGGCATGCGTTGCAAGGCCACTGTTTTACCTTTTTCACGTTTATGGTTGCCTAGTACTTTAATAGCATAATGAAAACTTAAATATTAAAATTCAACCTGTTTCAAGTGTATTTATTATATTCTAATCATATAATACATTAAACTAAAGACTAAATTAAAATTAACCAAAAAAAACTATAATTAGATATAAATATGTACAAAACTTAATCTAATAGACAGCTACCAGTAGGCAAAGTACCCAAAATGCTGGCAGCATTGCCACTTGTTTCATGTTTATCAAATGTTTTAATAGTTGTTACAATGCAATTTGGGGCGGAGACAAGTTCAACAAATTAAACATCATATTAATAAAACGCAAGCAAAACTTAAAACAACCGACTTCACCGATCTTCGGAACTTTGATCAGATAATATACAATGTACTAAGCACGCATTATTAAAGATATTTTAAAAACGACTGATCAGATCTTGATCAAATTTAAATGGGACCAATTGGAAAGCAACATCTTTCAAACAAAAAAGAAAAATTAAATCGGTTCACGTGGAATGAAGATACGTGGTAACACATATAAAAAAAATATACAATTGACTTGAGTACCTCCTGCTTTTTTGTGAAGTCGGTAGAAAATCGGTCTAGCCGTTCTATTTAACATAGAAACTATAAATCCTTAAAGATATCTATCTACGGGCCAATTGCCTATATTTCCTAGCCGTTCTTGAGTTACAGATGGTGTAACTAACCCGACTTTGTTTTATATATCTCTATAGGTTACATATCTTATGCTTACATATCTATAGGTTACAAAAGAATACTGTTCGTAAGCGAAGTTGGGTGCGCGTTCGCCTTCTATGCAACGGGTATCGGGTTTGATTTCCGGTGGGAACACAAATTATCACGCCAAGGGAGATTTGTGTATCTGGTTCTGGTGACTGTGTGTGTGGAATTCGGCACTGCAAGTCAAGACTTCGAACTTAGTGTGGGGCTGTAAGAAAAACACGTTACAAAATATGTAATCTGTGTCCATTTTATACTCTATCTATACCGGCCTAATTGCGGCCAACACATATTTTATGAAGGATCGTGTCGTAGTTCGCGACGTATGATAAACATTATTGTGTTTCCTGAAAAGCTTGTAATTCTGTTGTAATTTACATAATAGTGACTTCAACAAGGTGCTTCAGCTCTATGATCGAGTAAGACGCAGGATTGCATTATCTCGCTAAATAACTGTTTCGCACTCAGATGTTTTACAGTTATTTACTGGCCCTTCGTCATTTTTGTTTGGAGCTCAATATGAAGTTAATTGATTGGACTTACTATTTAGAATCGGTGCACCTCAATGCCCGCATCTTTCTTGTGTTCCTCGAACGGTATAGTCTTCAAGTCTTGAGTGAATGTACGCTATATCTTTGGACGCATCATCACTTTCCATCAGGTGACGTCTAATACTAGAGATTCAAGAAGTAAAGTAACAAAGTATTTATTTCAAAATTCTGTGCGATATGTTAGTAGTATAATTAAGAATTTGGACATAAATCGTTGTAGTAATTATTATTATTTTTGGAATAAGATTTGAGATGATTATTTTAACAAAAGTGACTATATAAGAAAAAATATGTACATTTTATTATAGGAAATATTATGTTTAAAGCGAGGATACATATACGTACTCAGATTCTTCCTGGCGGAAAAGTTGATATGAGCAAGCAAGAGGAAATGAATAAAATATAAGTATTAGATATTACAAACAAATTATTGAAACTCAAGCAAAGCTTAAAAAACCGACTTGTTCGTTTATATTTCGGTTTTGGCTTGACCGATTTTGATAAAATTTATATGGGACCACCTCTGAAGTATACTCTACCAAACAAAAAAAAATCATCAAAATCGATTTCTAATTAGCGGAGATATCGCGTAACATACAAACAAAAAAAAATACATAGGTACAGTCGAATTGAGAACCTCCTTTTTTGAAGTCGGTTATAAAAAAGGTAATTTTTTGTTTGAAATATTACTTACATAGATAACTAGATACTAAGATACGTTAGATATGGTCTCATAAATTATATAACACACTTAGACGCCATACTGCATTTTACTGCCTAGAACATGTCGTGCTAGTTTTCATACTCATTAATTGTACTAACTTTACAGCACACGATTTGTAATAATCAATTTTGATTCAGCACTAATTTGAAACGAGTAGCAAAATCAAAATTATTTTATTCCTAGACAACTGTTTATCTGGATAATTGTCGCACAGATTTGGACAAAACATAGCAAAAATTAGCTTTAAAAAAAATCGTACTGAAATCAATCCATTCGTTTGGGGGCTATAAAACGACAAGCACAAAGAAACAGTCGTCAAATTAATAACCGACCAGAACAAACCAGAAAAAGTTGTTAGGTAGGTATGGCTTAATTCTCGTGTTATAGATCGTACTGATGTCTTTCTACCCTTAGATATCAGAAGTCTATTTTAAAAGTAACTTTAACTCTAATTTTTCTCAACATGTAGATTTATTTACATCTAGGCATAATATATTTAAAATTATAATTAATGATCAGTTTTTCATTGTTGATGATAACATTGAAACAATAGAGCAATAAATACCATTTGTAGTACCTATTGACTCGTTATAGCTCTGTAATATTCTTACTTATTCATTATTATATTTGTATATTTTAATTTGAATTCGCATGGCATTGCATTGGTATCATTTATTTATTATTGATGTAGAACTAAGATACTAATAATTTACTTTTCATTCGTTCATTTAAACTGGATATTTAATATGAGAAATTATTCGACATGTCATCTTATTGTGAAGTTTAAATGGACATATTGTTAGTTTTAGCAATAATTAATTATTTAGTTTTCGTGTACCTTTACCGAGGTGTTTATATAAGTGATAACCTATGTTGGCCTAGGTGCTCTCACTCTCATGTTTTTAACTTATTTTGTAAGAAGGCTGTTTGGTTTTCCAAATAAATAAAAATAAAAAATAAAAGTATTTTTGTATTCGGTGGGGAGACCTCATGAATTTTCCTGTACTCTTTGGTAGGGGAGCTATAAATTGGTCACTGACTATCTTCATATGTTTTTCATCTTCGATATTTAAATATTAGAATACATACACTCACTTTCATGACCTCATTAGTCGATGACTTGTGTCGAGTGTGCCGGAAACATTCACATCACACCCAGAAACACAAACTTATTTAGGGGAGAAAACTTGTGTTCCCCCGGGAATCGAACCCAATGCCGCTCCCTGCTTGAAAGCCTAACTAACTAAGCCAGCGAGCATGTCAATAAAAAAAAGTCAAGCTGCGGAATGCCTACCACAATGATATACTTGAAATATTTAAAGGAAGTGAAACATTACGATTTAACAAAAGTTTAACTTTTTATTTCGTTTGAAGTGTTGATTTATATACACTTTTAAGCGTAATGAGTATATTATATATCTATATTATGTATACGTTCATATAAATAAAGCCTGTGTAGCATAATCGAACGTTATAAAAGTCCCTATTGGCACTTACCACCAAGGTCTATATTTCTATTAATACCGGACACTAAAAGTACACTAGTACATATATGTAGGTATGTTTGGTAATAGGGCTAGATGATCTCGCCCCTCCTCACAGATGACTTAATAAGCAGTTAAAACTTAAGAGCAGGCTCCCTAAAAATTATGATATTTCGTTATGATATCCTGAGTCGATCACTTATCCTATAAATGTGAAAATGCAATATATAGTTTTTCAAAAAATGTGTATGTTTCTTCCAATTTCACGATTAAATGAGTTTCAGCTCTATCGATTTTGTCGTTGAAAACTGTGCATTTTTTATTTTATGTTGAATTCGGTTTGCTCGAAGCGTTTAACTTCTATGTTTATAATCTGTACAGCGAAGGAGTAGAACTCATTGCCCTCGTCTTTGTTCTCTGAACGGTATAATCTGGGAGTCTTCAAGTCAAGAGTGAATATGTATCTTCTAGGTAGGTATGCTACATCTTCACCTACATCATCGTTTTCCATTAGGTGTGATTGTGGTCAAATGCTTGCCTATCGATATAGTTAAAATCAAATTGGCTTAAGTCTGATGCCGTAAATAAATACAAACAGCAAACATATTATTCACCACTTATCTAATATTTTAATATATTTTCTTACTTTTCGAGAATTTCTCGACAAACCTAAAAAATGTCAGTCTTGAATGCGCGGGCTTAGGGTAGCAGGAATTATAGCATTCTATTTCATTCTAGGTCTAGCGCTAGCGTCTATCATCAATTATAACACCATAGGTGAAACAGTGGTCAAACGCAAGGCTATCAGAGATAAAAAGCTAGATTTCGCAGCGGCTAATCTCTGATATATAATCTTTGGGGTCGATTCAAAAGAAACAAAGCAGGTCATAAATACTGCTCATTACGACCAGTTGTATAATGATGATGTCATTGGCTGCGTCATGAGTAAACAAGGCAAGATGAAACTATAAAGTGATGTGCGGAGTGATCAAAGAGTTTGTATTTATAATGTAAACGTCGGTGAAATTTTTATTTAGATCCACATTTTGCGGCCAAAATTTATCTATGAAATATGCTATTATTCTATACATATGATTTGCTTTTATCTAAATGTCGACCAATTTCTGTTGCAAGTCCAGGCAGTGGCATTTGCCATGCAAGGTCCGAAAATTTTCTCCATTACCTACTCACGTTTGATCGATATTCATACGTGACCGTTGATCCTTAACACATCGTGTATCCGTCAACGTTTGGGCTGAGGTCTACTTCCTGACTGCATTGCCTGCCAACTTGGAGTACGTTACTGCCTTCGTAGAACACCATGAACCGCTAATGAGTTTCTGGCAGCTTACATCCGCGTTACGAACCAACGATATATATATGACAACAATAAGATAAGGGGCATTGTACGAAGCGTAAATAATAAGTACCTGGATGACCTGGTTTCTTTTTTTGGTAAATGACGTTTTCTAAAAATGAAACCTCGCTAGATCGATTCATTTTCCCCGAAACCCCTGCATACTAAATTTCATGAAAATCGATGGAGTCGCCGAGATTCAGATTATATATATGCATATATAAAAGAATTGCTCGTTTAAAGTTAATAAATGATGAGTGATGATGTTGACTGTATAATTATAAATAACATTTGTATAATATTTTATTTAAGTATATCAAATCTTACTGCTGTGATCTTCAATAAATCAACAGTAATTACCACGTACATGCAATCATTTACATGCATACAAATTATATCTAGTTTACAAGTAGCAGTCAGAATAGGAGAAATATTCGTAGAATTTTTAATAAAAAAAAACTAAATTCTAAGGCCGCCTACTATAATCTTCAATAATCAGATGATGACAACTTCTTTACATTACCGTAATTTTCATCGATTCATATCTTTCTGATATCTCGTGAGTTTGCCAAAGATACAATTGACTAAATGTTGCCTCATGTTGCTCAATGTTTTGGCAACGCGATCAAAGTTGCCCACGTTTATTCCCACAGATTGATTGGCCTTTCAAATACCACGGAACAAAGCTGATATTTTTAAACGGTTTTGAACTTCGAGACTTCACCAAGGTTCTGTACATTACTGATAGTTTTTGGAAGGCGTTTGGTGCTTTGGAAGCTAGTGGACAGTGTTTGCGACTAAAATAAAACAATGTAGTGTACATTCAGGAATAGCGTGTGTCGGAAATAGAGCGAACGCGGCCGGTGACGCGTCCTCGGCGCGGCGGGTGCTCCGAGCTTCGGCGCTGACGCTCGAAATATGTCATTAGCAAGCGCCTAGATGTCGCCCGCGCCGGGAGAATGCTGCACCATCGTGATATTAGACATATACTATTATTTCTTCTGTGACATACGCTTCTGCCTCTGACGCTGCTGTAAAATTGTCGCACGTCTACTAGGTCTACGTCGCGTCGGACGCGTCGTCATGCTGGATGGCTTTCTTAAACGGCTACCTGGTAAAGGTTGCCGGATGCGCACTCATGGCACAATTGAAAACTATATTGTATTTGGGCTTACGGCAGCCAAGGAGGTAAGATATGTTATATTTAGGTATATATATGTATAATAATTGTTGGAACACTGTTTTTCCTACGAATATTATAAATCCTCTTTACGCTTTAATGGTTCAACGAATTTGGATGAAATTTGCAATGTACGTAGCTTATACCTAGGAATAACACATAGGCTACTTTTCAGCTTGATAATAGCAGGCAAAGCCGCGATAAAATAATTTTAGTCAGATAGGTATATAATAGGATGATATTGAAGTTTTGCTTAACATATGTGTGTCTGATTTAACTTTTAGTGTTTATGTTTAGGATTAATTTATTAAACACATATACACAAATACATTCATAGCCCACACTAAATTTATAGACGTATGTCGGAAACATTTACATCACACCCAGATACACAAATTTCCCTTGGGGAGAAAACTTGTGACAGACGCGCAACCAACCAGGCCAGCAGCAGTCATGTGCCTAGAAACAAAAGTTTCATATATATATAAAAATATATCGAACAATAATTTACAACGATATATGGTTCTACGAAAGAGTAAAAAAGTTTCGTGTGTAAAAAAGGATGTGCCGTTTACTCCATCCAATACCCTGTATTATTTATAACTATTATAAGCTCTTCAAAAAAATCTATAACAGCTTCAAGGTCAAGACACTCAATATTTGATAAAAAATTACGTTTCCAACCGCAGATAAACAAAATAGCTCCTCAATCATCTCTGTTCTCTAAAGATCAACATCATCATAAAGCTGATTTCACCAAGGGAAATATATGATTCTCATATTATTAGATTGCAGACATTTAATTTTAAATTTACGTTCGTATCTCGAGCCACTATGACAAGTTCACGTAAATGGCAATGGCACCTGTTCGCCGTTTATATCAGGGGATGTGGCGACACCATCGCAGATGCTCGGATTGCTCGCCGTTCGTGAGATGTGCTCTCATTGTTTGGCACCAAAGCGACGCGGAAAATACGTCCACATGTTGAATTGATGAGATCCGTGGTGATTGCTCGCATCGCTGCCAAATTCGAAAACCTGGTTATGGAAGATTTTCGGATTTGGAATGCAAGCACGTATAGGTGCTCGATTTTATTACCAGCTTCTAGGTAATCTAATTTTGTCTGAGGCTTTGGACACGCTTATCCACGGCAATTTATTTCATAACTAGCCATGCCCCGCGGCTTTGCCCGCTATTATCAAGTTAAAAAGTAGACTATATTGTGTTAATCCTAGGTATAGGCTATGTTCATTCTCAACCAAATCCGTTCAGCCGTTAAGACGTGAAGAGGGAACATACTTACACACAAACTTTCGGATTTATAATATTAGTAGGATATTCGCTTGCGTAATATGAAACAAAGAAGCCTTGAAGAGCAAATTGAATCCATCGTGTAATATGATTTCACCTAGCACTTGAGCTATCCACCGCCGGAGTGGAGTAGGAAGTGCGTAGACGAGATTTGGTGGTCAGCCGGGCAGTGCGTGATCAAAACAAAATAAATTTAAACACACACATTTGAGTCGCCACTGGGCGCCTTTCTGTGACAGAAGCAACGCGTCGCGTCGCATGAAAACATGGCACTGACCATGGTTATTTGTATTTTTTGGAGAACGGAGAGAATCATCATCGGAATTAGATGGCAGCTGCGGTCATTAGGGCACTAATGATGTTTGGAAGTTAGATTTCTCCAGTGTAGGCAGACAGACAGTCGAAAGATGAGGCCGCCCTAACCTTAACCCTGAAGCTCATTAGGGTTACTTGCTTCAAAAATATAAGAAGAAAGAAAGAGTTCAGGCACAGGAGTTCAAGGGTCGGTAACAAAGAAACGCGTAAGACTTTGATTTGCGTGAGCCTTTCTTATTCAACTTTTGGCTAATGCTGAAGTAAGAGAGGTCGTGTACTCGTTTAGTGTAGGGTGCGTTGAAATGATTAATTAGATGAAGAATTAGAGAAGGGTATGATGATTTATATAAGTAAATCAGTTGTGCCGCCGACTCGGTCTTGTATTGTTTGTCTTACGAAATAGGACTTATGCTCTGTGGTTTGTCCGCAACGTGTTTTTTCTTTTAATTTTGGCTACGCAATCGTGTGCATTTAGCCAGTGTCAAGTAATAATATATTTCAAGTGTATTTCATATTAAAAGTCCTAGTATCAAGTCACAGTCAAAGTCAAGTAAAAGAGTCAAGGTCCAGTCGTAGTCAAGTCATGCTTTAGTAAAGTGGTAGATACTTTACTAGAACTTTTATTGGAGTTTTGGAGCGAAGGCGAAAATCACGTTTTTCAACTTAGTATGATTTGCTTACATTTATGCACGTTTACTAAGATTTAATGGTTAAAATCCACAATTATTACACATTAACACTCGAAGAATCACAGGTTTTGGAAAATTATACAAAATCAAAGTCGAGGTAAGGCGTTCCGTACCTATCGACCTTACAGATGGTCAGCATATTTTACTACCACCATCCTACGCAGCACATTTTTATGAGGAGTGGAAACGTAAAATAGTTTGTACGACCTCTTACGCGGTGTCCAGTACCTATTAATAAAATAAATTTATCATCACAAAATATAAATCCATATTTTATGTTAATAACAGAAAATCTTAAAAACTATTATTCATCCGAAAATCCGAAAGTTAGTGTGTAAATGTGTAAGTATGTTTGTTTTCTCTTCATGCTGTAACGACTGAACGGATTAGGATGAAATTTGGAATGTACATAGCTGATACCTAGGATTAACACATAGGCCACTTTTTAACTTGATAAACGCGGCTGAAGCCTCGGGGCACGGCTGATATAATTATTGAGCCAAATAGTTATTGAGTAAGTACACAAATTTTACATAGGGATATCATAATTTGATGTTCTGTCTATAAGAATATAGTGCATTTTATGTTAAAATATTTACCGATGTCTACTTTCATAAATCTATAGAATACCATTGTTAAAAAGCTCTGGCCAGATCGAAAAGTTCTCCACAGAAAATTAGTTTTATATGATTTTCAATAATAATGCCTTAGGTAAAGATTCGTACATAAACTGTTAACTGCAATAGGTTGATAGCAACAGATACTGAGCAGCATAATATAATACGAGTTAAGATACAGATGGTAAGATTGTGACGTCATCTATACCACAGCCCATACACATGCTCCTTATTTTTTTGTGATATTCAAGTAGGTTCAATATACGTATAGTTCAAGGAGTTTGCAAAGATTACGCATTGGAGTAGTTTTTTTTACTTTTAATTTTGGCTCCGCAATCTTGTGCATTTAGCCAGTGTCATCATACATTTCAAGTGTACCTAGACGTATTATATTAGAAGTCTAGTCACAAGTCACAGTCAAATTTATAGAACCAGTCATAGTCAAGTCATGCCCTAATAAATTGGTAGAAACTTTACTAGAACTTCAATTGGAGTTTTGGAACGAATGCGAAAATCACTTTTTTTTAACTTTGTATGATTTGCTTGCACTTATGCACGTTCATTAAGTATAAACAGTTAGTAATCCACAATTCTTACACATGCACACTCAAAGAATCAAAGGGTTTTGACAATAATACAAAATCAACAACGCCATTTTTACACTTTCGCGGCAAAACTCCATTTGGTGTAGATACCTATTACTATTTATAACGAACAAAGTTTTCGCATCTTGAAACTAGATGTCGCTACTGGAAAAGATAGATCGCGCAAGCGTTTCATTTACGGTGATTATGATTTTTGTGTTAAGATCTGTAGGTGCATGCTAAAGAAGTGGAATCTTCCTCCTATTTGTGAATTATTTTTTGGAAACGGGCATCATTAATAATCAATGACAGCCCGTTGTTTCATATTTATGATATTTTAGAAAACTTATGTATGTGAAATAAAAGAGATTAAAAGATACTAATGGTCACAAATTTATTGACAGTTAAAATTTCGAAGTAAACGCGTTGTTAGTTTAGATAAGAACTTGGAAAGCTTTAATGAAATCCATTGGCAGTATAGTCAATCATAATTACAAATAGATTTTAATCAAATTTGTCACTGTAACTGACAAACTTGTTCTGGACTAAGTCTGAAATAAATTGTTACCTATCTATTATTTTTATTTCTAGTTTCCATACTAATAAACGCTTTCACACTCATAGCCCCATATATAGTTCGATGACTTGTGTCGTGGGTGTCGGAAACATTCACATCACACACACAATCACTTCTTATGCAAGTGCCTAGAAGATGCTTATTCACTCTTCACTTTGAAGACTCCTAGAATATACCCACTTATCGTTCGGGGAACAAAGACGCGGGCAATGAGTTCCACTCCTTCGCAGTACGGATGAAAAACGTAGAAGCGAAAGGTTTTGAGCGAAGTTGAGGTATGTCAACGATAAATTGATGACGTTTGACAGTTTGTCTTGTTGTTAGATGGTAATAAGTTTTTAAGTCTGCAAAACTTGTAAGGCAACTTGTAATCCAGATACGACATACAGCTGCCCCTGTGGGTCTCTACATAAAAAATTTCGATTATTTATATAGATATAAAATATAATATTTGAAGTGGCGCCACTACCTCTAACATTTTAGGCCTTAAAACAAACGAAAATAGAGTAACACACACGTCAGAGTAGCCTTAATTTATTGCACACATCAATAAAACAATACGATACTGCATCACAGACGTAATAAAAAATGAGCGTCAGTCACCTGCTATATTCAAGCAACAGCCCACGCACCCAATGAAAATATACTTGACGACGCCAGCTGCCAAAGAAATTAAATAGACTAGATTTTTCAGCGAGATGGACGTTAACAATGGACGCAAGGGAAGGCCGATGCTGACGCCGCGCCGCGCCGAGCCGTGCGCCATCTCTTAGTCGCTACGTAAACGTACAGACATACAACCACATACATTTTTATATATGAAAAGCACTGAGTATATAATCAATTTTTTTATTCAATATAGACAAACGTTTGACCACTATCTCACCTGATGGTTAGCGATGATGTGGTCGACGATGGAGCACGTTTCCCTAAAAGATACCTATTTAGTCGCGACTTGAAGACTCTTATATTGTACCTATCAGGAAACACCGACTCAGGCAAGGAGTTTCATTCTTTTGCGGTTCGCACTATAAATGAAGAAGCAAAACGCTTTATTCGCATTTGTGGAATATCTACCACATACCGGTTTGGCTGCTTGTTCGATGATAGAATGGGGATGGGGAAACTAGATCGTGTAATTCCTTGGCACACTCTCCGAAATGTATTCGATAAATTACCGACGGACTAGCTACCATGCGATGAAGACCCAAGCTCTGAAGCCTTACATCGGCCAACTGCTCGCAATCAATGAGCCTCTAGGCTCTTCGCTCATATCAAGAGCCTCAAGCTGGTATTTGATCCGTCACAAAGATGAAAACCGTTTAATGCAAAGGTCTTAACCAATACATATGAGTTTGTAGAGTCCTAACCATGTCAAAAACCAATGCGGGACAATTTTGAAGCCCTGCTAATTCGGTTGTGTGAACGCGACTCCGATCGGAATCTCTGTTCCGTAACTTTGTTGCGATTGGATTAAAATGAACCTTATTGTTACGAAGTTCTGTCGATTACAAATTGGAACAACATTTATCTTTGATCGTAACAGATGGATCATGCTGGGCAGGTGGTCGCAGTTTCGTCCAAACTCTGGATCGAATTTAACTTACAGTAAAAAAAATTGCGATTTAGGATACTTTCTAGAGCTCGCTTGTCCAGGTAGCTATAGTTCAAATATCTATACTTCGAAGCATACCAACTTCAAGTAGAAAATCGCCACATTACATTTTAAGCCTATAGCGTACAGTCTCTACCTCATCACTACTTGCCTACAGGTGAGACAGCGATCCAACACTAGCATACGAATAAGATATGAAAAAATGCCTACTCTCAAGAAGTCGCAACGTCACAATACGGCACCCATTTAGCGATATTTTTGAACCACCATTTTCTTTAACCTATCAACAACTCAACTAAAAGCTATTTCCTCTAATTAAACCGAAATTTATTCGATTTGAAATGTTTTTATACATTCTTGACACGTCGTCGAGTCGTTGAAATCAACAAGTGACGATAAAACAGGTCTAGATGAAGCCGCTGAGTTGCCGGAATAAAAGACGTGCAATTTATTTCGCTCGCTGTTGTTGAGTAACGGAAAAAGACAGTTGCTAGTTACCTTCATTCTATCTGCACTCTAAGCCAAATAAATTACGCTTCACTAATATTGTTTACTACCCGCGTTGCCCTCGTTGATTAGGATAAAAATATTCTTCTTAGACATATAAAAACGGAACATAGTTAAATTACAAAGTACATTTACAAAACCTTTATTGTTATTTGTATTACTTAAAATTATTTATTTGTAAATTTATTTAATAATTTGAATTTCAGTTGTTATTTCGTATTCTTGTCAATAATGCCAATATATAAATAGTACTATAATGCATATTTAATATATTGTTATATAATTTATTAATGTATAAATTCTCAAAATAAAGTGCATCAACCAATCCTGAAAGAGACTGAATCCCACGACACAGGACTTTTCCTAGTGTGGGATACAGGGCTCACTAACGATAACATTATGTATGTGTACATATAATATTAGTCTGTGTAATACTTTTTGTAAATGAAATAAATTATTATCCAAATTATTATCCAAAAATTACTTACTTTTTTATTTTGTTAAAATCCGTCACCTCATCAGAAGAATCTTCTCAAAGTTTTGATATTTCGCAATAATATTATGTGTCCATCAATCCATGTAAAAGTTGAATATATGGGTTTTCAGATATTTTTTTGTGTTAATCGTGAAATAAATTATTATCCAAATTATTATCCAAAAATTACTTACTTTTTTATTTTGTTAAAATCCGTCACCTCATCAGAAGAATCTTCTCAAAGTTTTGATATTTCGCAATAATATTATGTGTCCATCAATCCATGTAAAAGTTGAATATATGGGTTTTCAGATATTTTTTTGTGTTAATCGTGGGTATAACTATTAATATTCCATATTTCCTCCAAATTCGTCTATCCGTTCAGTGTGAAGAGAAAACAAACATGCTACTTAACGATTTACATACACGACGTACACACAAACTATCGCATTAATAATATGTATTATTGTGCTTAATACAGAAGTAGGATTCTACGTGGCACTGCAACGCATGCTGGGTACGCTAGTAATAAAATAAAGTACAGAACATTTATTATAACAATTGTTTTTAAGCTATTGCATAGCTTCTATCGCGGGCCTTGAGCGTGGAGACCGAATCCAGAAATTCCGTAACGAAAATAACCTAACACCCCCACTCCGACCGGCACAGCGGTGATACTTTTTAGTTTTGCCATCTATCAGAACTTTTAATGACTTTTTTGAAATATCACGCTTGTCTCTTTAGTTCAGCAACTCGCCTCTAGGGGGCAAGAAAAAAAATACTGCATAAATAAAATAAATAAATAATCATAATTGCATAAGTTGATAAAAATGCTATGCAATAGCTTTACCGCGGCAGTCCCCGAGTGCCACACGTCTTTTTTTTTATGTTTAGGCGTATATCGCCCGTACAATTCAGTATTATTAGCTTAATTGAGAAACTTTTATAAGCCGGTCACAACTCGGGGCTGTCACTATCTACATTGTCCCCAAACCAGCGACCAGGATTAATGAGGCGCACTAACTCAGATTTTATTTGCGGAAACTGACACGTGACGTCACTGTTGACCCATATACTGAACACGATGCAATGTGCACGTGCTAATTCTACTAATTTACCTGTGTGTCGGCTTGTTGTGATTTGCACCTAAGACAACCGGCAAAAGAGTTAGTTTAGCATTCACAGGTTTTTTCAGGAAGTGCCTTGTTTATTTTAGAATTTGAAAGATAGATGTGGTAGCATGATGTTGATGACTGATGAGTGATAGAATTTTGAAATACTTTGCACTAATAATGCGCTTAAAAATGAGTCACTGAAGTTAACTATTAACCTGTACTAGATATATTTGAACTGCCCGTTGGCTCAGTTAGTGAGCGTTCGCCTTCTGAGCAGGGGTATCGGGTTCGATTCCCGGCGGGAACACAAGTTTTCTCCCCAAGGAAAATTTGTGTTTCTGGTTCTGGTTGTGATTGTGTGTGTGATGTGAATGTTTCCAGCACCCACGACACAAGTAATCGAACTTAGTGTGGGGCTGTGAGTGTGAAAGCGTTAAAAAAAAAAAATATATATACAATATCTTATCTTATCTATATATATAAAAATCAATGCCACTTTTCGTTGTTATTATATAGCTCAAGAACGGGCTCACCTATCCAAACCAAATGTTTAGGCTTTGTTCGGACTATTTAGTAGATGGTTTATGTGAAGTTTGCACAAAATCGGTCGAGTGGTTCTTCATATATCACACCCGGGCGAAGCCGGGGCGGATACTATATAGACTTTTCTACCTATATACAACGTTATAACCTTGTCAACGCAGATATTTCCATGGTGGCAGGGAATAAACATAAACGCTTTCACACTCACAGTCTAAGTTCGATGACTTGTGTTGTGGGTGCTGGAAACATTCACATGTCACATACAACACAATCATAACCATAACTAGAAACACAAATTTTCCTTGGGGAGAGTTAATTGTAACTGACTTACCACTGAGAAAGTTCAAATCAGTAATAACACGGGCATTAATTAAGAAAGCTTATTATAAAACGATTGTCTACATTAATGACAAGGATGCATGGAGGCAAACTGCACAAGCGCTTTCTAGCGACTACACAATATAGATAAACCTAGGTTAATATAATTATGTAGGTACGTAAGAATGATTAAAAAAAAATATAAGAAAAAAATGCGCCGCCGAGGTTTTGCCAGGTCCTTCTCGAGATGGCTATAATTTTACGAAACTGGCAGTAGATTCATAAATTTTCAAATGCCTCTTTGGGGCCCATGTAAATAAACGATTTTGATTTTTGATTTTCTACATCAACGGTAGATTTATTGCGGGCTTATTTAGAAACCTTATAGTACAAGTACGTAATTATTTCGTAATTAATAAAAGTGAATGAATTATTTTTTATTTATTTGTTAGTGAAATTGAATTATCAACATTGTTGTTTTGATTTTCTCACCTGTACGTTACAATTTTTATTAAATAAATAAAAGTCTTTTTTTTATGATAGGCTTGCATTTGACCGCTATCTCACCTGACGGAAACAAAGATGCAGGCAATGAGTTCCACTCCCTCGCTGTACGGATGATAAACGTAGAAGCAAAACGCTTCGAGCGAACCGGAGTATATATTTAGGTTTTTTAGAAAGCTCATCCGGATATAATTTTCTACAAAAACCTAATAACCCTGAATAAGGAAGGCAAAGTCTCGACAGACACTTACCTATAGTAAGTACCTTAATTATAGATGAAATTGTGGGTGAAGTAAACTGCGTACTCAGAATAGCAATTTTACGCAGTTGCGGCGTATTACAATGTTTTTAACGACGTCGCTGGGAGATTTATTACTCTATTATTATAATAGTTGGCGTCAAGATCTTGTAAACAAGTTCGGTGCCGCGACTTTGCTCATGTTGTAAATAATAATACCTGAGGGTGGAAATTACTTAGTTATCACGATTTTTATGAAAACGCTACGATTGGAAGAAGAGATAAAACTAGAGATTTAGTTTCGTTATTCTCATTTTTTCGAATTAAAACTGTTTATAAATTATTATTTACAACTATACATACCTACATGCAGTATACAATTTGGCAAGAAGCAAGGTGCTACCGTAAAAGTAAATAGAAAAATCTAAAAATCGTCAATTTCTAGTTAAAATTAAAACGAAAAAGGACTAAAATCTTTCGAAACTCGATTCTTGTGATGGACGAAGTACATACAAGTTTGACCTACGGAACTCATACCTACTCATATCCACATCTCTAGCGTATGATAGCTAATTTGGAGAAATGTTTATTTGAACTTATACAATATACATAAATCCCTTATATATAAAAATATTTAACGTTTTATAAACCTATATTAGATTTTAAATGGGTAAACTGTTTTTCCTTTATATTTTTATTTTCCATCTAATGTACACAGTTAACGCAATAAAATAATATTCTATTCTATTCAAAATACGTATTATGACGCTTGACATTTAACAATCGATATATTAAGACAATAAATAATATTGTATGTCATATTTAAACTATTAAATGTTTATCGAAAGATTTCTCTTTTTTTGACAAGGGTAGTGTTTAATTCAATTCATTATAAATTTATATAGAAGTCACATTATTCGTTCGTTCATATTTCCTAATTGATCCATAAATTGTCCTTTTTTTACAAAGTTAAGATGCAACGATCCCGCAACAAATGGACAGTACTTACGGATAAAATATCTTAAAACATGTGAATGACCACCCCTGACAATCTTCAAGGTTTTCAGGGGGTGTAATTAAAAAGGTGAAGTCCAATTTCTTAACCTTTGCTCATTACTAAAACTTAAGAGGCCGGGAAGTCTGTCAAACGATCTATAGACTGTCTCTGTTTAACTGGCAAACTGTACCCATGCTTGATGCGATAGCACTACCGACCGAACAAATTATGATAGGTGCCGTAATACCAAAAAATATGAATGAAAATGTAATGTTTAGCCATTGTTTTTTGCATGAATAGTTTTAATTATATTTCTATTTAGGTAATTATTTTGGAATAAAAACTATTCAGGAACCTATTTTAAAATGTTATAATCTGAATAACAGCACAGTATGGTGGTAATATGCTTGAATTATAAATAATTTCGGTATTACCGGTATTACGATTGTATGGGCAAATCAACCTCCGCAGGCCCCTGATAGCTTCACTTATGTTGCGCTCAGACAGACTCATTTTGATTTGTTCGATCTATAGTTACGCATTATAATAAGAACACTCAAATTTGGCTAGCCAATATTATTTGTTTATGAATAACATGTGATTCTGCAGTAAGGAAACATGTCGTAAAATTAAGCTTCTACTCTAAATATGCTGTAAAATGTTAATAGGATTAGATTCTTCACTTTTAGGTAGGTAAATAATTTGTAGTTAAATTATGCAGTAAAATTTATTTTTACAAGCATTGAATATTGGCGTTATTATTGTTGGTATGACGTGTTTGTATTTAAATTTACTTGATTAGTAATTGCAGTACATAACCTATTTAGAAGTATTATCTAAATACCTATAATAGGTAAGTAGATAACTATTCTTAGTGGAATCAGAACATTTTTATCATCTGTGAAAATTCCATCTCCGTTCTATTATCGGACATCGAGACAGTCTCTTAAGCGACTCCGCTATATGGTAGATATCCCACAAATGTGGACGAAGCGTTTTGCCTCCAAATTCATTATGCGAACTGCAAAAGATTGGAATTCCTTACCTGAGTCTGTGTTCCCTGATAAATACAATATGGGAGTCTTTAAGTCACGAGTGAATAGGCATCTTCTAGGCAAACGTACTCCATCGTCGACCGCATCGTCACTTACCATCAGGAGAGATGGCGGTCAAACGTTTGCCTATCTTGAATAATAAAAAAAAACATGACGATGTGGTCGACGACGGAGCAAGTTTGCCTAAAAATACCTTGATCCATTCGTGACTTGAAGACTCCCAGATCGTATTTATCAGGAAACACAAACATGGGCAAGGATATATTTTACTAGCAGATCAACACGGGCAGAGACAACGTTCATCTTCGGCCACATCATCACTTTCCATCAGGTGAGATTGTGGTCAAATGCTTGCCTATCAGGCATAAAAAAAAAACAACGTCGATCATCAATCAGCGACTTTTATTATTGGCCATTTGGAACTAATATAAACGTCGACGACTCAGTTGGCACAATAGGCCTGGGTTCGATTCCCAGCAGGAGCACAATTCTCATCCACAGGGTGTATTTGTGCTCCTGGTTATGGGCGTGATTGTGATGTAAATGTTTCCGGCAGCCACGTTAAGTCTTTGAACTTAATGTGGAACTGCGAGTGAACGCGTTTGTTTGTTTGTTTATCAAATAACAAACGTGCTCAAGGGAGTTCAGTAGGTATACATGAGCCGTGGTATGTGTGAGTGAATTGTATATCAACATAAATCAGGTATGTCATAATGTTTGGTTGTGGTATTCCGGTTTGGTGGAAACGTGTGTCGCTTGTTCAAATTACAGACTGTCTTGTTACGTATGAAATAATTTTAAGTTTAGATCAGAGGCTGTAATTCTGCTCCTAATATTAATACGATTTAAATATAGATTGTCTTTTTTAATCCTTATATCTATAGAATTACACCTATAATCCTTTTTTATGCAATTTAGACAAGTCACTATCTCACCTGATGGAAAGTGATGATGCGGAATGAACGTAGAAGCGAAACGCTTCGAGCGATGTGTAGGTATATCGACCATAAATGGATTATGTTTGATAGTTTGTCTTGTTGTTAGATGGTAAAAAGGGCATGTAATTCCAGTGCACACGCTCCAAAATGTAAGCGATAGAATACCGATAAGCTTGCCACCTTACGTCGACTTTGCAGTATTTTGGCTCGCCGGTCAACAGATTCAAGAGCTTCTAACTGGTACTTGGCGGATCCATCCTTCTTTTGATGAATAAAAGTGAAAATGCACAATGAAAGCGGAGAAAAATTAAAAAAAATGGTTCATCCAGGTGCAGAACTATTAATGACATGTTAGTGTTCCTCAATACTGTATCCTAAGATGCAGTCAGCTAACTCTAATGCCGATGGACTCTAAAATACATACATATTTTTACACACTCACTCACACACAGACCCCCACTAAGTTCAAAGACTTGGCGGAAAATTTTACATTACAGACACAATCACACCCTGAGCTACAAATTACCCTTGGAGAGAGAACTTGTGTTCCCACAAGAAATCGAATCCAGCACTCGCTGCAGAAGGCGGACGCGCACCCGACAAAGCCAAAGGACAGTTCACAAAAAAATAAAAACAACCAGAACTAGAACACAAATGTCCCTTGAACAAAGTTGTGCTCCTGCCATGAATCAAACCCAGGACCCATATCTATTCTGAAAATGGAATGTATCAATTTTCACCATAAACAACACCGACGTAACTATATTTCTCGCAATAGAAAAAATCATAGATATCAGGCCGTTAGTTTAAAAACATATTTATTTTATATATTTTTTAATTAGAAGAGAGCTCTCTTGACCATTAGAAAACCACTACCAATGGTAGGAAAAAGAGACAAAATCTAGTTGTCATTTATATTGCATACATCGTCAAAAGGTCACATCCAATTATAACAAATCTGTAACTGAATTAATCCACTGTTATAAAAAAATAGAATGTACTAAATAATGTCACCTTGCATTGTCTACCGAGGCTGTCTTAGATAGATGTTGTGGTTAAAATGAAGAATAGGGCATATCATGAAGTGCCTACATATGCATATTAAGTACATGAAGTATAATTGTATATTGTGCGACTTCGTTCAGTATACTGTTTAAGGGTGAACCACTAGCAAAGCTTCTCGATTTCTACCAATTTTCTCACCAACGAAATATTACAAAATAGGTAGGTATAGGTATATTACCTCAATATTTCGTTGGTAATAAAGCCAATAGATATTTCATTACGAATACAACTTTACTATAATAGAGGGCAATAAATAAACATAACAAACGCTTTCACACTCACAAACCCACACAAAATTCGATCACTTATGTCATGGGTGCCGGAAACATTCACATCATACACAATCACACCAGAACCAAATATATCCCTTGGGGAGAGAACTTGTGTTCCCGCCGGAATCGAACCCGGCACCCGCTGCTTAGAAGGTAAACGCGCAACTCAGCCAACAGTTCAAAGTAAACATTTTGTAATATTTAAGTCATGGATTATTTTTGCAACGGTGCGTAGTTTATCTGTAATTGCTGGTCTTGTACATTCTATGCCTAAGTCTAAATTACTAAATGTATATAACTAAAAGATTTGTATGGCTTAAACGATACCATTCAACGTGCAAGGTCCATTGAGTCCTTCAAGCCAGTGGCCATTTAGGAATTAATATCAATACTAAATTCATTACTGTTTCTGTAATGTACCAGAGTCCTTAAAATTACATAATAATTGAAATCATAAAATACCTAAGCCTTTTTTTATATCATTGGCTTGCGTTTGACCACTATTTCACCTGATTGTAAGCGTCACGTCATTACCATCCTAGAATGACAGCCTCTTAAGCCCATCGTTTCTTGTACGTTTCTACGCTGCACCGCGACATAGACATACAAAGTTATTGCCGCACATAATTTATGTATCAAAGGGCCGCGACAAGGTCGCTACGGATCGAGAGTCGAGACTACCAGACGCTGAGACATTTAATTTTGTATAGCTGTGCATGGGACAGACGTAAAATTGATTTTAGGTAGGTACAAATAAATAAATGTACCTACTATGTAGGTGTGTATAAGTATTTGCACAGACTAATTGACCGAGCAACGCGGAAACCTCCGTTTCAGCTTAAACAAATTGCTTTCGTATGTCCGACAGATTTCCGGTTGTTCTCCTCTACAGGTTGCATTTCTCAACCGATTCTTGTGTAATTTTGTAAGCAGGTTCTATAATTATTTCGATATTTTATCTATTCAGTTTTTGGAATATTACAAAATGGCGGAGACATGATTGTTGAAAATGTAAAATACGAGGTCTTTAGCTAACAGAGACATACATGGACGGGCGCGGGCGTTTACAATCAGGCCTTATCAGGCAAACGTCTTTATCTCCTTATCTATTACTACTAAGAACTAGCCTAATACGCATAGAAAGGTCGAAACTCGTAAGTAATCTATCTGGCATTTTCTTATACTTATCTCATCATCATAATCAGCCTATAATTGTCCACTCAGGCATATTGTTCTCATATCATACGCTACTGATCTCGGTCTTCGGCTCATCTCATCCAGTTTCTGTCGGCCTTCTTTCGCAGATACTCATCCGTCGCTCCACCTAGCCGATTGGCATCCTGAGCTAGGTTTTTCGAGTCGCGGTTTCCACTCAAGGATACGTAGGTTGTCCTTCCTTCTAGACGTAGCCCGCCTACTGCTATTTTAGCTTGCTAATCCTGTTCTTAATTAGATCACATCGTTCCGTACTAAGTTGTAGTTTATTGAGCCCACATGTCTAAGTTCAGCGCGCTTCATTTACCTCTTCAATTTGTCGCCAATCGGTGCTCCAGCATCTTTGAGAGCTCTAAGCCCATAGTGCTTATCCACCTTCAACCTCATTAAATACCAGGTGAGAAATCCAATAAAAACAACTAAGATATTTTTAATACGTTTATAATCATTGATTTACAACAGCGTATAGTAGGACTATATTAATCAAGATATTATGAACAAATGCAGAAGTAGAATTTTTTGATAATTTCCTCCTCTTTCTTCTATGGAGTAACACAAACTTTTTAACAAGAGTGCTATGCACATGAATAAGCCTTTCTTTAAATATGCTCGGTTTAGAGAGATGTGCTCTTCTACGATACAAGTTATCAAACTTAGTGGGGGGCTGTGATCACACTCACAGCCCCACACTAAGTTTGATGACTTGTATCTTTCACACAGGCTTTCCTTTTTATCTCTTACCAACAAGCGAGATAGTTCTTTGCTGACTTATTTGATAAAAAACAAACCTCTGCTTTGTGAGATTTAGTTATTGGTTTTTTATACTCATATATGTTTTTCTTTACATATCTTCTTACATTTTTTACTTAGATCTATTCAATAAAGTTAAGAATTAATCATAATCTTTTTACAAGTCAGTCTAGTTAGGAAAGTGTTAAAAATACACCTTAGTCACGATATGACCTTTAGTTTCTTATGAACTAGAAGCAGCATCAGACTTCCAGTGATCAAAGCACCGCCCCTGAAAAAAAAATAGGTTCATTTTAAAGTCCCGAATATATTGTACATATCATTATAACTATAGGGAACGGTTTCCATACAAAAAACAATGGACGATGTCTGGGAAGTTTAAAAATGCGTGAATACGTACGTGCTATACAAGAAATTTATGTATTAATAGTTAAAAAACTAAAAAACACCCTTTATAAATAAAAATAAAAAAATCATATTTTTGTATTGTCATCGGTCCTCGATAAGTCTACGAAGTTTAAATGAAATCTGACGGTTTGAAGTGGGTCGAAATTAAGTCCAAAGGAGTCGGATACAAACATACATACATACAAGTGAAGCTAAAAAAAGCGTGTAAAAAACCAATGACAACGCCAATGTTGGAGGCAACCTAAGCCTACGACATCGAAACACGGAGAGTTAAGACAAATGATAGATAGATAACGCTTTATTGTCACACCTTAAATAAAAATAAACTTAAATTAAAGTGTACTATCGGCGGTCTTATTGCTAAAAGCGATCTCTTCCAGACAACCTTCAGATGGAGAACATTTTTAATAATTCGGTGAAACGGGGGTGTAGATTACATGTTTATGAGAAAATAAAATATATATACATACTTAAACGAAATGATTTAATGTTACATATAGCTTAAAACTCATTTTTATTTCGAGTTACATTGTCGTTGTAATTTTTCCGAAAATAGTCGATAATAAAGTAAGTCGAAATCTACCTACAAACAAATGGACGTCGGGTCTAAAACAAACTGTACGAATTATCGAAAAAAAAAAACAATTTAGTTTGTCTAATCTTCATTACTACATATAGTAGTTGTTAATTTAAATTCTATAAAATATAATATTAAACGCGAGGTGAAAAAGTGTATGGTATAAAAACATTTTTTATTTTAAATTATAATTATTATTTAGTATTAGGTCCCACCAATTTTTTTTATAATTTTAATTTTTTTTTATACTAGATAGGCAAGCATTTGACCGCTATCTCACCTGATGGAAAGTGACGATGCGGCCAAAGATGGAACATGCTTGCCTAGAAGGTACCTATTCACACTAGACTTGAAGACACCCAGATTATACGGTTCAGGGAAAAAAGACGCAGGCAATGAGTTCCACTCCTTCGCTGTACGGATGATGAACGTAGAAGCAAAATGCTTCGAGCGAACTGGAGGTATGTCAACCATAAATGGATGACGTTTGACAGTTTGTCTTGTTGTTTGATGGTAAAAAGGGCATGGAGGAATTATATCATGTAATTCCTGAGCACACTCTGATCAAACATTTTTGATACCAATGTTTAAAATTGTTATATCTTGTTAAACACAATTATGCACGATAAAGTTTTCTATTTCTATTTTATAGGAAGTTATTTTATGGGCACTAGTCGGGTTTTACTATTTAAATTTGTGAATAACCGCATTCTTACCACTTGACAACACGGCCAGTGAGGGATCGCTTGTTGTAGTACGAGATTTTGTACTCCTTGCTGTTTATGAAGGACTTCACTATACGGTCCGCGCTGAAAAACATTATTATTGTAAACAGTGACAATTAGGCTCTATCCTAAGGCGTAGTTGGGTGCGAGTTCGCCTTCTACGCAGCGGGTATCAGGTTCGATTCCCGGTGGGAATATAAATTTTCTTCCCAAGGGAAATTTGTGTTTCTGGATGTGTGGTTCTGGTTTCTGGGTGTGATTGTGATGTGAATGTTCTGGCAACCACGACACAAGTCGTCGAACTTAGTGTGGAGCTGTGAATGAAGTGTTATTTATCTATGTATCCGGTCAAAAATTGTGAAAACAATCTTGGTATACTGCTACATAGTTACGGCTTAAAACACGCAATAGATGTTGATTTTGTAGTCGACTAGTTTCGGACAAATTTGTTGTCCTTCATCAGGATGAGTCCGACGCGCACAAAGTCGAAATTTTTTGCGTGTTTTAAGCCGAAGCTATATAACATATTAAGTTATGGGTAAAGTGCGACACAATAATAGGTAAGTTAATAAAATAATTCCTTGGCTCTACCATCCTGAAACAGGTTTCGGACTAATTCAGAAATAGTTTTGACCTGTTTTTTTTTAATTCAGTTTCAAATTTAGGCAGTGGGGATTTGGCTACACCCATTTTGTATATTCGAAATACAAGACGACGCATCGACGGAAAATTGCCACTGATGACTGAATTGCCTACCCTTCCCATATAAACCAAGTTGATATAAATCATGATTTTTTTTTATTTGTTTCTAAAACCAACAAACGTATTTAATTAAATTGATGTTTGTTCTTTAGATAATACAATTATAAATGTACTCAATTGGTTTAGTTTCCTGTGTTACCAATACAAAGATATCTGCAAATTAAAAATCATCAACTGATTGTTATCAATGTTACTGTAAATAAAATCAATGAAACACTAACATCTCAAAATTGAATTATAGATATAAAATCAAGTGAAGATTTTCAAGATTATATATTTATTATACTAATATAAAACCTTTATTTGCACAAAAACTAAAATATGTTTACAAAATTTAAATCCCTGGGTCCCACACTAAGGCGACGTGTGTAATATATCCATAATTCAATTCTGAGAAGTTCTGAATCTTTGCATCATTACCAAGATTAATAACATAACGTCAAGCGAATCTATTTAGTATAACATTAAAATCAATCTACCCGGCTCATAAAGTAAGCCGGGGGAAACCAAATGCGTCCGCATTATGATAGATCTAGCAATTTGAGTGTAAAATTAATAACACTGTACTATGTACTTACGTATTCTTCGTATTGGCTGCTATAAGGGCCGACCGAGCGCCAAAAGGTTTAATGTCAACGTTTCCATATGCTGCTACCAAGGACGCCACCTAAAACCCCTATAGTTATAGCATGTAGGTACGACATCACCGCTAGTAATTTCTATCTATAGCCTGCGCAACTATCGCATTGAAATATAGCGACGAACGACATCGCTCCGGGATAAATTTTATTTATAACCTAACCTTAAATCAACCTTGACAGTGGCATGAGAAATGAGGTTATGTGAATTTGTACATTAGAGAAATCAAACACCGTCGGAAAAGCTCGTCTGTGCAAAAATAAAGTTTGTTCCCGGTTGTGACACTTGGGCATTATCAATCTGTTTTAACTGGCAGCGTAGTGTGTGTAAACAGGGGAGGTATGCGTGTGTGGGTGAGTGGATGCGTGTGCGTACGACGGGCTGGCTCCAAGCCAAGTGTCCGTTTCTGAATACATGTTTGACACTGGCTAGATTTGTAATGTGTACGGTATGGCGAGAATAGACGAGCGATACATTAGGGTAATAATATGGTGATTAGCCGGTACGGTTATTTCTGAGCTTTTATTTTTAGCTAGTTGGAACACTAGTCCAATTATTGTCTTAATTGACTGGCTTTTTGCCTAACTTCCGCGACAAAAGCGAGCTATGACTTAACTCGAGGTACTTCTAGTTAAAATCGGCTGACATGCTGTTGCTATAGTGGAATAAAGAACTCGAGAAACTCGCAAATGCATACAAATATGAACCTTGTTAAAATGATTTTTTATTACTTATGAGTTTAGCATTATATTAGCATTATAGATTCAGTAATTATTAGTTTTTTCAACTTTTTTTACCGAACAATAAAATGTATAGATATTTACAAATATAATAAAAACCTACTCTTATACAATGCAATGAAGGGCGCGAACATTTTATGCGTAAAAATATACAAATTGCAGGAGGGAAAGACATTTTTCATACTTTTGACCTACCTAAAATGGTGGCCATTTATATTATATGTACAATTTATTTGTCAAAATATTTTAATCCAATTACGAAAATGATTATAACTAAATACGTAAGAGACCTACGAAAATAAAATTGATGTTATTTTGTCGATAAAAAACTTGTCTACAAAATAACATCCCTGTATTTCAACTCCTATAAGAGCTTTAATAAAAAAAACTAAGAACGGAAAATATAATAATCAGGAAATATGTTTTTTACTTTTCGTAAAATAACGTTTAACATATCTGTTAAGGTGTACGTTTATTATATTACTTTAAAAGCGGTTAACATAACCTACTAATGACAACTACCTAGAGTTCCTTACTTTCTACTACTAATATCCTAATATGATGGTCAAATGCTTGCCTATCGTGCATAAAAAATCCTCTGAACATAACTTAAAAGCGTTTATTCCCCTATTGGCTTCTCTCTCGCTCGCACAATTCGATATTTTCAATTAATAGAATTATATAAGTGTGAAACTAAAAAAAAAATTAAAGCCAATAGAAGTTGGAAACATCCTTGTACTAATTTCCATATAGTTAGTTGAAAACATTTACAAAAACACACGTAGATAATTGTATAAATTAGAAATATCGAATTGTGCGAGCGAGAGAGAATCCAAAAGGAATAAACGCTCTTAAGCATGGCAAAATCGGGAAAGTTGTCAGTTAGGTCATGCTAACGGTGATATTTTTTATATATATACTAGTTGCGCCCCGCGGTTTTACCCGCGTAAGTTCCGGACCCGCGGGAATTCCGGGATAAAAAGAAGCCTATGTTCTTTCCCAAGCTCTAGACTATCTGTGTACCAAATTTAATTTAAATCGGACAGATCAGACATAAAGAATTACTTCCACATTTATAATAATAGTAAGGATTAAAAATTATCCCCTTATAATATCGGTACGGGCAACCAAAAATCGCCCGTAGTCCAAAAGAGTTTTTCAACTGGTTGGATCACGGCGGATTTTTTAACAGTCGGTAGTTCGTCGCGACACATTGGTGCCGATTCTGTTGTCCAGAATTAGACTAAACTAGTCTAAAATTAGTTTTAGTCCTGCTTTCGTCCAAAACCTATTCAGAAAATGCAAGATTAGACTAAAATTAAGTTTGACAGGACTAAGTCAGTTTAGTTACTCTATTTAGTGAAAATGACCAAATTCTTATTCTGATGTACATGTTTTTCGTCAAATTAAGACTAAAAATAGAAATTTTAAACACAAATTAGTCTGTATGAAAAAGGTCTGGATTATTTTTAATACTTGAAAGAATTACACGTGCATTTAATGAAGCAAATACTGACCTACAAAATCTATAATGGAGGAATATGTGATTGCGGCTCTTGTGAATACAATTTAATTTGGTTGCTGTCAAAATCAATTTTAGTCCTGTCATTTCAATTTTTAAATTAAGTTCAACGTAAAATCAGAATAGCGTTTAGGTATTCTTTGACTAAAATTAGTTTATTTTTAGTTTAGTTTAGGTTAATTCGGTGCTCAACAGAATTAGCACCATTGTATACCTAACACATAGTATTCCTACCTACAATGTCAGTACCGTTGACAATAAAAGTAAATACGACATCACCTTTATAGCTTCATTTTGCAGCATTTGGCGCTGTCTCCAAGAACAAAACTTTGTAGGTGAGTACTTAACATCCACAATATGTGTTGGCTGCACCCACTTTGCGGTAATGCAAGCATTACTCGCTCGTTTTATGCGCACCGTACTGAGTTGCACTTTGTGTTTATAGTTAGTGCACAGCTGGGTGAAAGTTGTTAGTTGAATGTTAATTAATATTCACTGATAATTGGTGAGTGAACACATACAATATTGTGCATGTATTGGGTAGCTAATGTATGCAGTTGATTGAAGTTGGCGAGAAAAGTACACATTTATTTATAAAATATGTATAAGTGATTAAAGTTCTATTTTCAAACTGACATTTTAAATCGATCAGTCAACTTAATAAATTAAAAAATATATCTATATGTATAATTTAATGCATCATAGTATACTATAAATGGCTATAAATGGCGTTCGCCATCTAAGCAAGGGTACCGGGTTCGATTCCTGGCGGGAACACAAGTTTTCTACCCAAGAAAATTGTTCCTGGTTCTGATTATTTTTGCACCCACGACACAAGTCATCGAACTTAGTGCGGCTGTGAGTGTGAAAGTGTTTATGTTTATTATTATAGTTAAAATTATTAATACACTGCTATAATGCACTCCTTACTTTTGTTCCTACTATTGCTGGATGACTGGTAGAAGTACTCCTAGCATTAAGTCCTCCAATTGTACGTTGCTTTAGTAGTGCAATAAAGTGTAAATAAATATTTCTCTTCACAAAGATAAACATACTGAAACTAGGAATATTTAAGTTGTTTACGAAATTGGTACTACTTTGTGAGAGTTGGTGCCCAATGTAGCTTTCGTTAGAAACCTGTATATGTAAAATACCGACTTCACCGCTTTATCTTTAACCCTTGATCAGATTAAAATTATTAATTACGCATTATTGAGGGTAACTCAAAAACTAGAGATCATACCTTGATTAAATTTCAATGGGACTACAAAAAAAGCACAAGCTTTCAAATAAAAAAAGAATCATCAAAGTCAGCTCACAACGAAAGAAGTTATGAGGTAACTTTTGAAGTCGGGTAAACGAGAACATCGTCAAAGTACGCATTATTCGTCACAAAATAGGCATTATTGACGATATTTCAGGAACTACTGATCAGATCTTGATAAAACTTAAATGGGACCAATTAGAAAGCAATATCTTTCAAACTAAAAAAAAATAGAAATCGGCTCACGTGGAGAGAAGATATGAGGTAAAAAAATTAAAAAAATACATTCGACTTGAGTACCTCCTCCTTTTTTGGGAAGTCGGTAAAAATCAATCGAATCATCAAAATCGGCACTCCAAGAAAAAAGTTCTGAGGTAACACATAAATGTATGTCGCATACAGGTGAATTGAGAACCTAATCCTATTTTTGAAGTCGGTTAAAAAATATATACATTTTATCTAGAGAAACACTCATACGGAAAACAAGGTAACGAGGCATATAGCTACGTCAGATGTTGCATTTCCATTAGTCGCCCACAATCACGTGTTTGTAGATCGACATAATGATTTGTTATATTAGTGTGCTGGGAAACCAGAATAGCCTGGATTTAGCCCGGTTTAAGCTAGATTCTTTTTATGACGTCTCAGTCTCGTCTCTGCTCTCTACGCTGTGGGTCCCGGGTTCGATTCCCGGTAGGACCACAATTTTTCTTTCCAAGGGACATTTGTGCTTCTGGTAGACACACAGAGGTGATAGTGTGTGTGAAGCGAATGTTCCCGGCACCCACGATACAAGTCTTTGAACTAAGTGTGGGGCTGTGGGTGTGAATGCGTTTGTTGCTTGTTATTATATCAGGAAAGGCAATCAACACTGTAGTTTAGAATTTGGCCATCTACAAAAACAATCACGCTGCCAGGTGATTTTTTTTAATATTATAGAGTGATGTTAGCGTATAAGTTGGGGCAAAACTATTATAATATTATAAATGCAAAAGTTTGTAAGTGTATGTGATATAGTATGTTTGTAACTCCTTCACGCTAAAACGGCTGGTGCAAAAATTGGAATTGAGATAGTTTATACTCTGAAACACAAACTACCCTTTTATCCGCAGATAACACTAGAGGGCGCAGCTGGTATCCAATAAAAAAAGAAAAAAAGAATAATAATAATATTCAGACGCATCGAGAACTTCCTTTTTCGAGTGCGCGACGCAATGTATTTATAACCTATGAATGTATGTTTCGATATAGTTGTAGTAAAGTAGTATATCAAAAAATCTTATTTAAATTTCAATACTTATAATAAATATTTTATGTAATGTTGTATGTATACCAACTGCCCGTTGGCTTAGTTGGGTGAACTTACGCCTTCTAAGCAGAGTTATCGGGTTCGATTCCCGGCGGGAACACAAGACTTCTCCCCAAGGAAAATTTGTGTTTCTGGTTGTGGTTGTGAATGTGATTGTATGTGTGATGTGAATGTTTCCGGCTCCCACGACACAAGTCATCGAACTTAGTGCGGGGCTGTGTGTGTAAGCGTTTATCTTTAAATCTTTTATAAAGTTTTTAAATAATCGCATAATGGGACTTATTAACGAAAAAGTTCACTTTTAACGGAGTCGGGTTTTTGATCTTATAATTATGTAAATCCTACTAATATTATAAATCCGAATGTTTGTGTGTAAGTGTGTAAGTATGTTAAATAATGTGTTTACCTTAGCGACGTTAATGACGGGATCATGTAACGCCGTGACGCAGAGCCACTCGGGCCGATGGCTTGGCGGGTCGTCTTCGGTTAGACTCTGTGAAAGCACGAGAAAAAAATAGATTTCTTTTAAAACCTATAATATTAATTTGCAATTTAATGTCAATTCTAGCTGATCCGCCCGGCGTCGCCCGGGTAAACAAAAGTAAACACATAAATGCTTTCACACTCACAGCCCCAGTTTAGGGAAACAAAGACGCAGGCAATGAGTTCCACTCCTTTGCTGTACGGATGATGAACGTAGAAGCATAACTAGGCAGAACTATAGTGATAAATAGGGTAGGTAGTTAGAGCAATAGGCATGAGACCCTATGGCCGCGGGTTCAAATCCCGCCTCAAGCGATAATTTTTCCTTTCTAAATTTATCACTATAGTTCTGCCTAGTATAGCTAATGCTATATAAATAAAATAAATTGATTTGGGTAGACGTTATCAACAAAACGTGGAGCTAACTGCAATGTTAGACTCGTTGGCCGTAGTAGTTTCTATAAAAACTGTTTCGGTAGATGACGTCACACGTCCCCGTAAGACGTTAATAATAAGGAAAGGTTAATTTCGTCGCTTCAGGCGGGGCTTGAGTAGCTCAGCGGTTAGAGCAATAGGGCATGAGACCCTATGGCCGCGGGTTCAAATCCCGCCTCAAGCGATAATTTTTCCTTTCTAAATTTATCAATGAGTATTTTGGCTCGCCGGTCAATAGATTCAAGAGCTCCTAACTGGTACTTGGCGGATCCATCCCAGAGGTCACCGCAGTACTCCATACACGATCGGACTTGAGCTTGATAAAGGTTAAGAAGCAGTCCCGGAGTGAAGTACTGCCTAACCTTAGCGAGGATACCCAGTTTCTTAGCGGCCAGTGGTGCTCTAGCTTCTATGTATGTGCCAAAATTAAGATCCCATGATAAGGTAACGCCAAGAATCTCAAGCTTGTTTGCCATCGGTATTGGTACATCTTGAAAGGTCGGAGATAGATGGAATGGTCTCCGTTTTGCGGAGAAGAGACACGCCTGTGTTTTTGACGCATTGAATAGAACTAAGTTGGCATCGCCCCAATCGGACACGGCCATTAAGTTCTAGTTCAATCGTCCGATCATTGCCTCTCTTTGCATAGCTAATGACACTCAAGGATAGTGTAGCTATCTATTAGTGAAAGAATTTTCAGAATCGGAACAGTGATTTCAGAGATTACCTTTTACAAACAAACAGCGCAAAAACTAAAATTTTAATGCATGTCTTCATGTGGTTTGAAAATTTTAAGATAATTTTAAGATCAATTAATTTAAGAGGATCATGTGACATCTTCAGCCGCATCATCACTTTCCATAGCGAGATAGTGGTCACTATCATAAAACAAATTAATAATTAACTAATATAAATACGAGTATTCATAATTTTTTTTATGTTCCCACCGGGAATCTAACCCGATACCAGCTTAGAAGGCAGACGCGCACCCAAATACGCAAGCAGGCAGTTCTTTACAAAATTATGATATTAGTTCACCTTTAGTGCCGTTGTTGTAATAGTAAATTCTATTTCCACAATTGTAAACTTCGTGTTTCTATGTAAGTCAAACTGTTATATAAATAACATTAAGTAAATACCCATGTTGTTTACCTGGCTGCGAGAGAATGTTAAAACAAGTGTCCCGTTCTGTCGACGTTGTTATTTATAGTATTGTGCTTTGTTAGGATGGTGTACAGACGGTACTTATTTAACCGTGGACTGACAAGTTATAGTAAATAATATATGTATATTAAATTTGATCAAGGTCTGATCAGTAGTTTTTGAAGTCAATAATACGTGTTTAATACGTTAAATCTGATCAATGTTCTAATGATAAAGCGGTGAAGTCGGTTTTTTTAAGCTTTGCTTGCGTTTAATTATTTATCTCTATTTTTACCGACTTCACAAAAAACGAGGAGGTACTCAAGTCGACGGTGGTTATTATTATTTTTTTATGTGTGTTTATAACTTCGTTCTACGTAAACCGATTTCGGATTTTTTTCCTGTTATTTGTCCTATTTAAATGTGGTCAAGATCTGATCAGTAGTTTTTGAGTTATTGTCAATAATGCGTGTTTAATTTTAAAAAGCGCGAATTATAAAAAGTTATAGCTGCGCCACACAGGACGCATTTAGTTCGAACGGATGGCTTGCGGGGAGGCAGCCGCGCGCGGTCGCCTCCCATAAAGCGGAGACCGCACCCGCGACTCGTTATTAATTTAACTTTATTATTTTTTGTTTCTTTTTTTTTCTGACTTTATTATATTATGTGTTTCTGACTCAACAAATTTTGATTTCTGACTTCCACATTATGCAAGCCTGTGTCGTAGAAGGTAGTATCTTTCGTTTACAATATTATGTTGAATTAAGAACTTCCTAAAGCTTGCATTAAAAAAAACTTCCTCCTTTTTAAAGCTTGCATAAATAAAGCTTAGACTGATGAACCTGACAATAAACATAAACGCTCTCACACTCACAGCCCCACACTAAGTTCGATGACTTGTGTCGTGGGTACCGGAAACATTCACATCACACACACAATCACAACCAGAACCAGAAACACACATTTTCCTTGGCGAGAAAACTTGCGTTTCAGCCGGGAATTGAACCCGATACCCCTGCTTAGAAGGCGAATGCCACCCAACTAAGCCAACAAGCAGTTCAAATAGTAGTTTTATTATATCTTACCATATAAGGTATCGCTCCTCGGATCACGTTGACCTTGTTACAGTAAGGCCTCAAAGCAGCCAGAACCTCCGTGGGCCCGACCGCTCTATAAGTGCCAATGTTTTCGCACGCCGCCCAGTGACCTAGCCGGATAAAGCAGTAGGCTGAAATAAAAAAAAAAACATGACAACTCTAGGTAGAAAATTCTTTATTGCACGAGATAACACTGATACAAAGACGAACTTAACGATAATAAAAAAAAAACCAGCTAATCTTTGTGTAGTATGGATTTGGTGGTCCTAGCGCTATATCTGTTTAAAATCCGGATGCCAAAGAAGGTTTTGTTTTCGCGCGTTTCTTAAGATATTTACAAACATACATACAAATATTTATGTATGTGTATTTTTACTTGTTAGATGGTAAAATGCGCATGAGGGAATTAACTCGTGTAATTACTGCGCACTCTCCAAAATGTAAAAGATAGAATACCGATAGGCTTGCGACCTTACGATCGGTGATCGTGACTCCGCAATTTGGATTTGACAAGTATATCATAGCCAATGAGTCAGTCGATGGACTCAAGTGCTTCAAGCTGGCTGTATTACCTACAAAACGATTGTTCATACATAAAATATCCGGATGACGGAGGATTTTGTTTTTGGTAGAATGCGTTTGAATTTGTAGCCTCAGAAAGCTCCATCTAGTGTCGAGTAGAAACAGTTTTTTAGATCGGTCATGACGTAATAGATGGCGCTGATAGTTTCTTAAACCCGGTTTTTTAAATGCAGTTTGGGGACCGAGCATTTCTCGGACTTGGAACGTTGATAAATCGATTCCTTGGGCCGAAAAACCCCTAATCTGTAACATTCATGAAAATCGTTGGAGCCGTTTCCGAAATCCAGATTACACACATATATTTATATATATATATATATATATATATATATACAAGAATTGCTCGTTTAAAGGTATTAGATATATCAAATTGATTATTACAATTTAGTAATATTTGTTAATTTAGTGTCTGTGTGGACAACACACAAACTTAAAGATTTATAACAAACGATAAAGATTACAAGACGATATTATTTATAAAATGTTATATGCATTGTATTTATTTCATATTTATACTGTTTCTTAAATATATATTTTTAAGTGAAAACTCCTTTAGGCGCGTTGAGCACTTTTTTTAAGTGAACAAAAATCAAGGAACTCGCGTCATCGTCAACGAACGCATGGTATAGTGGCTACTGGCATCTGTCTCTATCTAGTTTTCACTTCTATCGGCAGTCTCCAAAGAATAATACAATAATACTTTATATAATAATTAAACGCAAGCAAAGTTTAAAAAAACCGACTTCACCGCTTTATCATCGGAACCTTGATCCACCAGCTTTCATATAAAAAAAAAATCATCAAAATCGGCTCACAACGAAAGAAGTTGTGAGGTAACTTTTGAAGTCGGGTAAACCAGAACATCATCAAAGTACGCATTATTCGTCACAAAACAGACATTATTGACGATATTACAAGAACTACTGATCAGATCTTGATCAAATTTAAATGGGACCAATGAGAAACCAATATCTTTCAAACCAAAAAATTAATTTCGAAATCGGCTCACGTGGAGAGAAGTAATGAGGTAACGCACATAAAAAAAAAACAGTCGACTTGAGTACCTCCTCCTTTTTTGGGAAGTTGGTAAAAAGTAATCAAGTTTACCAGTTGTAAATATAAATAAAAGGACTAAAACGTTATATAACCAGAGAACTTGTTAAGATGAATCCCAAACTCGATAGGTTTATCTTGTTTAGTTCAGAAGTTCCTATGGCCATGTTCCGTCTCCATCATCAGACCAGCTCCATGGTGCCATATCATTGTATTGTCACCGAATATACATAAGTACACCAAATTTGAGTCCAATCGGACATCGGGAAATGGGTCTAATTTAGCTTGCAGGATTTGATTACAGACCGACAAATAGACAGACAACAAGACAGGTTAAAACTAGTTTCTTACCAGATTCTTCTAGATATTGCTTTAATTTTGCGAATCTGGCAGTAAAGTCACAAAATTTCATGAGTGCCTCTTTGGGGCCCATGTGAATAAACGATGGCTGTAATTTTGCGAATTTGGCAGTAAAGTCACAAACTTTCATGAGTGCCTCTTAGGGGCCCATGTGAATAAACGATGGCTGTAATTTTGCGAATCTGGCAGTAAAGTTACAAACTTTCATGAGTGCCTCTTTGGGGCCCATGTGAATAAACGATGGCTGTAATTTTGCGAATTTGGCAGTAAAGTCACAAACTTTCATGAGTGCCTCTTTAGGGCCCATGTGAATAAACGATGGCTGTAATTTTGCGAATCTGGCAGTAAAGACACAAAATTTCATGAGTGCCTCTTTGGGGCCCATGTGAATAAACGATGGCTGTAATTTTGCGAATCTGGCAGTAAAGACACAAACTTTCATGAGTGCCTCTTTGGGGCCCATATGAATAAACTATTTTGATTTTGTATGAAAAGCTTGTAAAAATATACCTAATGCAGACAATCTGCCTTAAAATCAATTAATTACCTGAACAGTACGAGTCCCATCCTGCCTCGTGGTACGACTGTTTCACGTTGAAAGGTCGACTCAGTCTTATTCTATTAACTCCACGTTGGAGCTTCTTGCATTTACCCTCGGCGAAGTATTCGTAAAGGCTGCAAGAAAGAAAACAATAGTAACAATCCTATCCTACTAATATTATAAATTCGAAAGTTTGTGTGTAAGTATGTTTGTTTTTTCTTCACGCTTTAATGGCTAAACGGATTTGGATGGAATTTGGGATGTAAACAGTTTATACCTAAGATTAACACATAGGCTACTTTTTAACTTGATAGTAGCGGGCGAAGCCGCGGGGCACGGCTTTAATGAAGAGTTTATCTCTGTATAGATCACTCAATAAATAATAATAAACGCTGTCACTCTCACAGCCACATTCTAAGTTTGATGATTTGTGTTGTGGGTGCCGGAATCATTCACATCACACAGATAACTAGACACAAATTTCCCTTGGGTAGAAAAATTGTGTTCCCGTCGGAAATCGAACTTTTATCAAACTAAGCAAATGGTCATTTCAAAAATTACATACAATGCGGAAGAAATGGAATCTAAACATGAAATAGTCAGGGCCACAGACAATATATGGCCCAACCATAGCCCAGTGGCTTTTATTTACAGAAGACAACTGATTTGAAAGGAAACTATTAATTTTAAAAAGTGGCATACCACAGAACCCCAAAGTTAAATAAATATGACTTCTGATATTGATCCCGAGTTTTCTAATTATCAAATACTCAAATATGTTTAAATACTCACTCTTGCAACGCATTCGATTTCCACACTTCATCGTATGTCAATTTCTTCCCCATAGAATGCGAAATATATTTCGTATCAAAAATAACAGGGAACATTGTGTTGATGTTCTGCTTGAACTTGTTATAATCATTCGGCAAAGGTCCTATGAACTGATTGTGCAGTAGCACCGTGTCTAGAAATATATTGTGACCTATGATAGGTTTCTTGTGTGTTTCTAGCAGGGCGATGATTTGAGAGAAGCCTAGGAGATGGCCCATAAGATTGTCTTCTAGTATCCCCATCGGAGCACTGTTGGCGCCTTCGACGTATTTATCTTTGAATATGAGAATCTGAAAATATAATTATTTGAATACATAACATAAACATAAACGCTTTCACACTCACAGTCCCACACTAAGTTCGATGACTTGTGTCGTGGGTGCCGGAAACATTCACATCACACACACAATCACAACCAGAACCAGAAACACAAGTTTTCCTTGAGGAGAAAACTTGTTCCCTCCGGGAATACATTTATTATATTAGCGAGCAAGCGAAGCGCGATGGAAGCGATTCCGTTTCCGCTTAAGCAATGCTTTCGTTTATCCGGAAGTCCGGCTCTTTTCAACTGATTCTCGTGGAATCTTATGAGCAGGTTCGATAATTATATGGAATTCTTTAGTATATGAGAATTAAAAAAGAATTATATACGCAATAAAAACATATTTCAACTATTTCGAAAAATACGCGATACAAATATATATAATACTAGCTGACCCAGCAAACGTTGTTTTGCCGTATACATTATTTCTAGGATTTTTTTTTTAGTTTAATAAATGAAAAATAGATGTTGACCGATTCTCAGACCTACCCGATATGCACACAAAATTATATAAAAATCGGTCGAGCCGTTTCGAAAGCGTTTGGTAACAAACACCGCGACACGAGAATTTTATATATTAGATACATAAAACTTTAAATTATTTTTACCAGTGCTGGAGCTGCAATTCTGTTGCTGTAACAAATAGCCACTGCTAACATTGTTACAGCACCAGATTAGAAGCTACGATTGGTCACTTCATTTGGAGCAATAACAGAATGGCTGGCGCAGCGCTGGCATTCAGCACCAGATTAGAAGCTACGATTGGTCACTCCATTTGGACCAATAACAGAATGGCTGGCGCAGCGCTGGCATTAGCTACTAAGTTTTTGAAGCAACAGAATCACAGGCGCAGGGATGGTTTTAGCGACTAAATAGTTGAAGCAACTGAGTCACAGGTGCAGCGCTGGTTTCAGCCACTCTATTTTTGCAGCAACAGAATCACAGGCACAGCGCTGGTTTTACCCACACATTTGTTGCCGCAACAGAATCACAGGCACAGCGTTGCTTTTAGTTACTCAATTGTTGCAGCAACAGAATTACATGCGCAACACGACTTTTAGCCACTCAATTGTTGCAGCAACAACGTCACAGGCGAGGCGCAGCGCTGGTTTTTGCCACTCAACTATTGTAGCAAAGGTTTACAGTATAAGTTGATTGTTTGTGATGTTTTATACATCGCGAAATACATTGAAGTATTTTATCGAGAAACGTAGCACTGCTTTCTTTAAAATTAATTTCAATTTAATATCAACGTTTCAAACAAAGTTACAAGCAGATCACGAGAGTCGAAGGACAAGAGGACACGATTGTCTCATAAAACAGAGCCAGTGATGTGTCAAATAAGTTTTATTTTTATCAAGATTGGCAAACATTTGACCTCTATCTCACCTGATGCTTAGTGACGATGCAGTCGACGATGGAGCACGTTTGCCCAGAAGATGCCTATTCATTCGCGACTTAAAGACTCCCATATTGTATTTATCAGGGAACACAGACTCAGGTAAGGAGTTCCATTCTTTTGTAGTTCGCGTATCAAATGTGGAGGCAAAATGCTTCTTCCGCATTTGTGGAATGTCTACCATATAGCGTCCCTTAAGAGTCTGTCGCGATGTCCGATAATAGTATGGGGATGGGGGAATTAGATTGTGTAATTCCGTTGCACACTCAATATAGGGTAAAATATTTAAATTGTAAATCCAAACCCATAAACGAAAAGAACATTAGCAACTAGCTAAAAGGAATTACCTTATTGCTATTACCTAAGCTATCGGTGGTGAGTATATCAGTAAACCTTATCCGCAGCTCGTTGTGAGTGACGAACCTCATCACTGGATCTTGTACCTCCAAATACATCGTCTCTTCAGACTTGTCACCACTGCTTAGCCACCTGAAATTGAATAATTTTTTGGAGGAATACTTAGGAAGTAAATGATATTGATATTTTCTACTACTTCTGGTAAATTACTTAAACTATAAGACTGCTAGCGAGCGGCTCCGGCTTCGCCCGGGTGTGATAAATGAAGAACCGCTCGACCGATTTTGTGCAAACTTCACATAAACCATCTACTAAATAGTCCGAACAAAGCCTAAGCATTTGGTTTGGATAGGTGAGCTTGTTCTTGAGTTATAAAATTACAACGAAAAGTGGCATTGATTTTTTATATATAGATAAGAGTTTTTAATATTTTGTGTATTCTTAGGTAACAAATAAGACTGTTTTTTTAAATAATTTATTTAATCAAAATGGATTTTACCATTTTGATATAACTTGATTAATATCTAGGAATATATCTATAAATACGAGATCAGTTAAAATCACTTGGCTTGCTACCCTCAGCAGTAAGTATTAAAAACAAAAGTAGCTATCTGATTAGATTTAACCTAGACAATAATATTAAGTACATTGGATAAAAAAAAAAACAAACAAACACATTTATACTTACAGCCTTACACAAATTTTAAAGACTTGTATCGTGGATGACAGAAAATTGTGTGTGTCATGAAACTCATCAAACACAATCACACCCAGAACTAGAAGCACAAATCTTTAGGAAGGAAGATTGTAATAAGGGCATTTATAAAAGTTAATGACTCTAATGGCAAATTCGCAAATTTACAGCCATCTTGAGATGAAGCTGGCAAGAAACTCGGCATTCTATTCAATTCTTTATTCAAATAAAAACTTAGTTCCCTAATAAAGTTATCTTAACCTAACTTTATCTAAATTTTGCAGTAGCCAGAAAGCGCTTGCGCAGTTATATTAGTTTAATTATGACAAGTTATACTTCTATGAACTGCCTATTGGCTTAGTTGGGTGGTCGTATCGGGTTCGATTCTCAGCGGGAAAAAGTTTTCTTTTCAAGGTAAATTTATGTTTTTGGTTCTGTTAGTGATAATGTGTGTGATGTGAATGTTTCCGACACACAATAAAATTCATCGAACTTAGTGTGGGGCTGTGAGTGTGAAAGCGTTTGTTTATTTATCATACTTATACTAACTTGGAGACCTCAGAGCAATATTTCTGTAACTCCCTCTCCTCTTCCATCTCCAAACTCCGAGTTAAGTTCTGGAACAATCTCTTATTCTTGATACTATCCCGAACCTTCAATTCTTCTGCTTTGCTCAGGTACGTGAGACCTTCATAGGTGAACTGGAATTAGAGAAAATAATATTCAATTGGGAATTACACAATGCCAAATGCTGCATTAGTGTAACTCCTAATGCTGAGTTCTGGGCCTCAACTATTTATTGGTTTGCCATTGATAGGTATACACTAAGAAGAAGAACGTAAATCCTATGAATGTTCCACTAACATGAATAAACAGTACAATGCTTTGTACGATAGTTTAAAAAAAAAACGTTAATCCTATGAATGCTTCACCAACTAATATGAATACGCAGTATAATGCTTCCATACAATAGGTTTAAAAGAAACCAAGTATTCAAGATATCTGAATCAGTTTGAATTAGCTATTATCATGTACCTTTTCTTTTTCTAGCTGTGGACAGGGACTTCGCCCGTGTTATTTTCAAGTTAAAAGGAACTTAGATAAATTCATTCATTTCATACACCTTGTCCTGAGAACTATAAACACAATGATTAATCAGCCAAGTAATTTTTGAATAAACACATTAATACACTTGATTCAAAGACTTATATTGTGGGTGTCAGAAACATTTATACTGTACAATATAATCACACGCAGAACCAGGCACAAATGTCACTTCAGAATCCAGGAACTACAGCGCAAAAGGCAAAGACCACCTCACTGCATCAACTAGGTCATCATAACGCTTAGGTTTTACCTTAAAGTTTTGAAAAGTAAACAAGATTTCTCTACTTATTAATAAATATGACATTGGTTATTCGACTGATCTAATAATGTCAATAATTTATTATTACTGCACTTGTTACTCTTAATATATTAGATGTTAAATCTCTTTGTCCTTTAGTTTCACTGGGAACATTGCCTTTCAATCTATATGTAATTTTTTTTTAATCCACTGGAAATTGTAACCTGGCAAAGCCGGGGCGGATCTCTAGTCCTGTTGTAATGTAAAAAGTAATACATTCCTGTTTGCACACTACTAGCCGTGAAATATCTGACAATGGTGTAATACTACCCCAGTGGACTCTGTAAGAGTCCTAACACTACGAAAACATTCAGTACAATTGAAAGTATAATGAAATTGTATGTAGGAATTTGGATTTCACACCTGAAATAAAGACATTTTATTTTATTTATTTTCATTGTGTACTTGCCTTATTGAAATCAAAATTGTGTCTGCACAGGAACTTTAATGTAGATGCTTGGAATATAAATGACTGGTCGACATCGCTAAATACTTGCGGACAGAGATGGAATGTATATCCAGTCGCAGTATAGCTGTCTCTTTCTCTCTCGTAGTGGAACATAGTGAGGCCCACTTGCGTCATGATCATCTTGCTTACTTCAGTTTTGAGCCGATTATATCTTTCCGCATTTGTGTCAAACAGCCTAAAATGTTAACATGAATTTTGCTAAAATTTGGTTGACAGTGAAGTGTCTGTTGCTAAGCTCTCAGTAATGAATGATAAAATTCATTGCATTCTCCTTCTAAGCTGGGGTATCGGGTTCGATCAAGGCAGGAACACAAATTACTCCCCAAGAAAAAATTTGGTTTTGGTTGTGATTGTGTGTGTGATGTGAATGTTTCCAGCACCCACGACACAAGTCAGCGAAATTAGTGTGGGGGGTGTGAAAGTGTTTTGTTTATGTTTATTGATACTATTTCTTTACCTATTTTTAATGTTTCTTGAGTGTAAAATTTTAAGTACTTAAATGTTTCAAACATATGGTTTTAATTGATACTACTTATGTATAAAGGTTTCAAAATTAGAATTCTAAAAAAATACTGAATATTTTTTGTTTAACAACTTAATTTCAAAGCTCCAAAGTTTTATGAAAATAAATGGATTCAATTTAATACCGAGTTTATGCTTTTTTTATTTAAATACACAGAGACCTGACTTAGGCAGCCCATATGGATTTTTCAAGAAATGGAAATCAAAGAGCTCCTGGCCCCCACGGGCCCAGTCTCAACACCAAACGGCTCAAATATGTAACCACTGCCGAGGTTTTTACCGTTTGCACTGCTCTGTTGAAATTGCCGCATAGTTACTATGTTCTGGGACAAAACTTTATTTTTCGTTGTTTGGTACAGTTGCGCTTTCAACAAAAATATTTCGTTCTTTCTTTATTTTCTTTTATACCTACCTACTTGCACACATTGTGTTTTAGTACATAACTAAGTAGAGGTAGTCTTATTTGAAACTGAAAGGCACTGTAATGTAATGCTAACATGTAATGTAGAGGGTGGCAGAAGGATCACAAGAATTGGTAGAAACTTTGGTCTTAAAATCACCAACTTTCACATCAGACAATTTAATAATATTAAAATACAACGTATTCCTACTTAACCTCCTTGTTTTTAGAAGTAGGTTATAAATGTTACCGACCTGTGTTTGAAGCTATCGCCGGTTAGAATAGCTGTAAATTCAGCATCGAAACCCACAAAACAAGATTGATTCAAATCTTTTACTATGTTTGGAAATTCTTCGGAAAAGTTTCTTCTTGTAATCTCCATGATTGAAAGGCCTGTATGTTTATTGTATTATTTAATTTCAGTTCGAAATTGTTTCGAATTTGTAATTAATAGCGGCTAGTAGAATGCCTCCCTTTACAATATTACAAACACAGAGACTGCGGTAAATTTAATTCATATTTCGTCGTAGTATTCATGTAGTTTTGTAAATAAAACTTTTTTCCATAGATAAATACATAGAGCATTGAACTAGTAGATAAATAAGTTTTTCCTAAGAGCATTATGCTCTCTCTATAGCACAGACAGACTAAAAAGTACTACCAGAGTATACAATATTTATGTAGTTAATAAATCATTGGGCGTCACATGTTACATGAGTATAACATTGTCCGGGTATTTTGCCGCGAATCTCAGACCAAATAAGATTTCAAGACGGAGCTCCGCCGAACAATGCACCGAGGCCGGTAATACTACGCCTTGCCGTGTACATAATTATATCGTTACACGCACACACATATGGCGAAACTACGCCTTATCTTGTCAGTCGAGCTATTCCGGCGCGCGGAGTGTATATAATATTAGCAATTTATGAAGAAAAATGCCGAATTGTGTTGTAAAAGGGTGTAAAAATCAATCTTCGAGAAATAAAAAGCAAGATGGAGTCACATTTCATACGTAAGTAAACATAAAAATCCATATTTTTAAGAAATCAATTTTATTAATTGTTATGACAGCTTGGGACACAAAATCTCCTCAAGTGCTACCACTAGTAAGCGTCACAATAGTCCCCGTTTATTGAGTAAGTTATTAATGTGACGCGAAACGTAATGTAACACGTTCATTTTTTCTTATAATATTCATAAAATTAATGTGAGTGTAAATAGGCGTTATTTTTTTTTGTTTTTCCATGTTTTATAATCACTTCAAAAACCTATATTCTTAAGGTTCCCGAACCGAAATAAAAACATTAAAGAGAAGTGGATAGAAGTGATTCGAGTTAGCCGGAATGAGCCATCGTGGAATCCAACAGGGCGCAGCGTAGTTTGTTCAACACATTTTGAAGATGTCGATTTTTATAACACAAATAAAGGACTTCGTCGTGTGGTACGAAACGGATATCCTAAGGTTATTTCCAATGTTTCTATAATATTACACTCAGTTATAAATTTAAAAACAACGTTTATTATCGATATTTTTCTATGTAGCATTGACAAATAATTACACTGTTTTACAAAAAGGTGAAATCAGCAGGCTATCATAAGAATATCAACCATATTCACCATGTATTTAAAAATATCAAACCAACCTCCCAATGTCATATGTTTGTGCATAATTTACAAATTATTCATTATAGATAATTTATTTCATGTTTAGCATCTTCCTGCGGCACCAAATCAATTAGCGAATATGGATCTGAGTGAACCTACTATATATGCTGTAAGTATGTTTATCCGTTTCTTCTTTCTGCACATTCACAAGCTGTGACACAAATACACAAGCTTTTCCTCCACGGATAGTTTATGTTTCTGGTTCTGGGTATGACGTGGATGTTGTGTGTGTGATCCTTAGGCCCCACGACACAAGTTATAGTACTTTTAGTGTGGGGTTGTGACTGTTAAAGCGTTTATGTGTAAGCTTTTGTTTACCCGGGCGACGCCGGGCGGGTCAGCTAGTATATGTATCTAGTTATGCTTCTACGTTGATCATCCGTACAGCAAAGGAGTGGAATTCATTGCCTGCGTCTTTGTTCCCCGAACGGTATAATCTGGGAGTCTTCAAGTCTCGAGTGAATAGGTATCTTCTAGGCAAGCATGTCACATCTTCGACCGCATCATTACTTTCCATCAGGTGAGATAGTGGTCAAATGCTTACCTATTCAACATAACAAAATAGTTATTTACTCGTTTCTTCTTTCAGCACGTTCCAGCTACACCCATCGAATCAATTGATGTGGATCCGATACAGCCCTGTTCTTCAGGAGATGTAAGGGAAAACTAAAGTTAAATGTTCAAGCCTATCGGTATTCTATAAAATACATTACGGTGAATGTGCTCAGGAACTACACAACCTTGTTCCCGCTTCACCTTTTTTCCACCTTTCACCTAGAAGAACGGCGTCGCGTCACCCATTTATGGTTGAGATACCGTTCATTCGGACGAAACGTTTTACGTCTTCGTTCATTTATAGAAAAGCAAAAGAATGGAATGCTTTGCCGTCGTCTGTGTTTCCCGAAAGATACAACTTGGGTGTGTTCAAAAGTAAAGTGAATAGGTATTTACTAAGCAAGCGTGCTCCACCTTAGACTACATCGTCACTTTCCATCAGGTGTGATTGTGGTCAAACGTTTGCTTGGTAATAATAAAAAAAAAAGTTATTATATGTTTATGTAGTTATTTACTCGTTTCTTTCAGCACGTTCCAGCTCAACCCATCGAATCAATTGATGTGAATCCGATACAGCCCTGTTCTTCACGAGCTGTAAGGGAAAATTAAAGTTAAATGCTTAATGTTCATATGATTATGTAGTTACTTACTCGTTTCTTCTTTTTAGCACGTCTCAGCGACAACGGTCCTGTCGGCGACGCCTATACCAAATATAGAAAAAGAAAGCGAATCAATTTTCGACACACCTAGGAAACACAAATTGAGACAGCGTATTTTTCAAATGAAAAAAAAAATTAAACACTTAAATCAAAAAGTAAGGCGACTAAAAGAAAGAAATAAGTCGTTAAAGAAAATATTGGAAAATTTAAGCTAAACTATAAATATACACTGATTTATACAACCCACTTAATGGCAATATTGCTACTGTTGATATATTTAATGCCTTAAACAGGAAAAAGTAAAAAAACATGAAATATACGCCTGCAATGAAAAAGTTTTGATAACTTTTACTCACCAAAAGCATATCAGAACGTTAGATGTACGTTTAGTACTTGCCTTCCACACTCAAAACCCCCTAACCAAATGGTACGGACATATAAGCACTGAAAGCAAAGTCACAAGTTAGTGAATACCGACCAATTTGTAGTCTGGTGTTTACTATGCCCAAGGATGTTGTAGCTAAAGTAATAGGATGGATAACTGACAAACTTACAGTGCCGAATATCAAACATGCATGGAATCTTATCACAACTGACTTAGAGCGTATTTACAATGTCAAATCGTTTTATCAATTACATAAAGAACCAATCGTGGTTGCGGTCCCGATGAAACCGGGTGAAAGGTTAGAAAAGACCCCTGTGTCCCTCTCGCACAGAGCGACTAGTTTTAAAAAAGTTTCCCAGTGGTAGAAATTATAGTCTGTAGTAATAATAAGATCTTATCTGTCGTAATTATTTGTTTAATCGAAACCTTACAGAATATGTTTCTAAATACCTACTATCAAACTATTCTCAATAAACCGTTTTTTTTCTAATAGTTTTAGGTTTTATGATATTATTTTTGAAATATGGGTATACAAGCCAAGCTACATAACTACATCCGCAATTTATAAAAATATTTTGTAAAAACAAAATTAAGTTATCCTACTATCACTACATATACTTCCTACTAATATTATCAAGGCAACAGTTTGTGAGTGTGTTCGTAATTTGTTCCTTCTTGACACTCAATTATGATTATATGAATTAATACGTTTGTGAATATGGAATATGCATACATTTTTATTCGATTGTTTCCGTTAATACATTGCCGAAAAGAAAATTTTTCTTCATAACAATACATCTCATATCGAAATAAATAGGTATTGGAAAATGCAATCAGGTTTTTTTTTAATTCATATTAGGTAACCTTTTGACCACTATCTCACCTGATGGTAAGCGACGATGTGGTCGACAATGGAGCCAGCTTGCCTAGAAGATACCTATTCATTCGCGACTTGAAGACTCCCATATTGTACTCATCAGGAAACACCGACTCAGGTAAGGAGATCCATTCCTTTGCGGTTCGCACAATGAATGTGGAGACAAAACGCTTAGTGCGCATTTGTGGAATGTCCACCACAATATAGCGGTGTCGCTTAGCAGTTTGTCTGCTTGTGCGATGATAGAACGGGGATGGGGGAACTAGATCGTGCAGTTCCTTACCACACTCTCCGAAATGTATCCGATAAAAAACCGAGAGACTAGCAACTATGCGGCGATGACCCAAGCTCTAAAGCTTTGAATTTGTCAGCTGCTCGCAACCAAGGAGTCTTTTAGTTCTGCGCTCAATGGAGTCAAGAGCCTCAAGCTGGTACTTAGCTGAACCGTCCCAAAGATGAGAACAGTACTCCATACATGAACGGACTCGTGCTTGATACAAATTGAGCAATTGTCCTGGTGTGAAGTACCGTCTCGCCTTTGAAAGGATTCCCAGCTTTTTTGCAGCTAATAGGGCTTTTGACTCTATAAAAGTTCCAAAATTGAGCTTTGACGTTAGAGTCATACCGAGCAGCTCAAGATGGTCAGTTACTAGCAAAGACTAAATTGACTGCTTGTACCATACCCCCTCTGTTGCCTAAGATATACCACTTCAAGGTATATCATCGCGCGAGCGCGGAGCTAACTGTCAGTCCGAGTTTGTGATTTGCCATGGAACGAGTCAACAAATCTGCAAATATTATTAGAAACATGCTGAGTTGAGCTGTAATTTTTTGCAGGAAGACCTCCAATATATTTAGTTTTAGAAAGGATGGTATTTCATTTCACAGGTTAGCTTACCTTTGTAGTAATAAGTTAAAAACTAAAACAGAAACCAAAACCATAGCGTGAATATTTCTTTCTCGCCGTCTCGCTCTGCATAATTTAGTTTTACATAGCGCCTTCCCGTATTTTCCTTCATAGAGCTGTCCATGCATAATCGAAAACTTGTCGAATACGACAGTCTGCGTATATTATAAATATAGCTTCGCAGTATGTAGTAATACTATGAAATAATGATTGTGTGTTTATTATGCCCTATTCTAACATATAGTAATAAAGTATTCAATCTTGGAATGGAAAAATATTGTAATATACTGGGTAAGTACGAGTCTGACTCGGGCACCGAGGGTTCAGAACGAACATGGTTGTAAGTTTTTTTTTTTACAAATTAACATTACTTAATATTATAAAGGTAAGTATAGAAAACATGTGATTTTTTAAACAATAAATACCGAAAATCACGGGTTTTCTTTGCGTGATTGTTATAACGTTACCCTTGATGCGTAAATTTGACATTGTTATATAAAATAGGATAGGTATGCTATTGACCAGAATTAGCACATAGTGTTATTACTGCGCGGCTCTTAAGAGGTCTTTGCACACGTGATTCGTAAGCTATTCGTAAATTATTTCTTTATATTTACAACAGACAAATATTTGTAGCCGATGTGATCGATACATTGTATTATTTGCTATCGGTCGTATTGTAAGTAGTATGTACCACATCACTAATCTATATCTCTACGTATAGCTAGAACTCGCGCTTCGGCACGGATCGGCCCACTTCGGCTCGCGTCGGCCGCGCCGGCCAATCACAAGCGTAATTATTACGCTGTCCCCCGACCCCGACGTGATGAGTTGTGTTTTGAGTCAAAAATGGTTATATTATCTTTGGTTACTAGTAGGGATACATTTCGGAAAGTTGGAGTCAGTTCACATGTACTCCTTTTAGCGGAGAATAAACACGCCATGCCGCAATGTTTGATATATGACTTGTTTTATTTTTCCCTTATCTGGTCAGAATATACATACTACCTCTTAAAATGTATAATAAAACTATCTATTTACTTATCCATTCATCCTGCAGAATCCTGCTAGTACTTAGACATAAAATATTAGGGTAATAAGTTTTTACTGCATGGCAACACTCACTAAGTGCACACACATTAACAAAACCGACCTAGCTTCATTGTTGACAGCGCTCCATCTTGACTTCTTATTTCGTCTGAGGCTCTGAGCCGCGAATATAGCGAAAAATTGGCGTTGTCTATCTTGTATTATACCAAGGATTCTGTAGCTTAAGCAAGGATTTTGTAGATTACAAACCGTAGGTTTATTTCCTATCTCGATGTGTATTACATACTAAAACTGGTGTTTCTTCTATCTTTTAGATTGATGTCTAGAACAAAATATTATATATTTACTAGTCACTGCACTTATGAAGTGCAATAGAATATACTCTACCTGAGGCTGCACATTTCTTCGAGAAGCCAAAAAATCTAAAACAAAACCGGCCAATTGCGAGTCCGTACCATTATCTATAAAAAGAACATGTTTGTTGTACATACAACAAACGTTTAATATTAACCTTTAATATTTGTTTTATTTTATTTTAATTATTAATTTTTAAAGTGAATATATAACTAAATATTCTGTGAATATTTCGAGCGTAGTGCCGACGGCAACAGGTAGTGCCGTTATCAATATCGAGAAGAAACGAGCAAAAAAATCACGTTTGTTGTATGGGAGCCCCCTTAAATATTTATTTTATTTTGATTTTTAGTATTTGTTGTTATAGCGGCAACAGAAATACATCATCTGAGATAATTTCAACTATCTAACTATCACGGTTCATGAGATGCCTGGAGACAGACGGACAGCGGAGTCTTAGCAATAGGGTCCCGTTTTACCCTGTGGGTACGGAACCCTAAAAAGATGCTGTTCAGCTACTAAGCGATAGATGGCACTTATGACATTTTATAAACGTATTTTTTGCAGCAGATGGCAGAGATGCAGGGATGAAACTCCGACAACGAGTCTTCCTCTTTCTTCTTTCTCCTTCTGGGGCGGTACCACCTTTTTTGCTAAACTACTAGCCGGACTGCGTTAGTAGGGCTGTGTGTAGTAAATTACTGTGCCATGTAAGTCTCAGGATGAGGAGCGCATTGCGTTTACCAACAGGCAAGAATCTTTCTTGTCTATTTTCATACCAAAAATAACAGCAAGAACATAAAGGGTCTCACCAATCCTTCTAATATTGTAAATCCGAAAGTTTGTGTGTAAGTATGTGTGTTCCCTCTTCACGCTTTAACGGCTGAACGGATTTTGATGAAATTTGAAATGTATATAGCTTATACCTAAGATTAACACATAGGCTACTTTTTAACTTGATAATAGCGCGCGAAGCTGCAGGGCACTGCTAGTATATGTATAATCATATGTAACGTTAGTTTAATTTAATCGCTCATATTTGTTTTAATGATTGCATCAAACTTTGTTACATCCTACTATATAATATAATATTATATATATCATACTAATGATACTTATCCTACTAATCCTACTAATAATATAAATCCGAAAGTTTGTGTGAGGAAGTGTGTGTGTAAGTGTGTAAGTGTAAGTAGTTCAGTGTAAGTATGTTTGTTCCCTCTTCACGCTGTACATAGATTATACCTAGGATTAACAGATAGGCTATTTTTTAACTTGATAATAGCGGGCGAAGCTGCGGGGCACGGCTAGTAATATTATAAAAGCTAAAGTTTGTGTGTAAACTCAAGTATGTTTGTTTCTTTTTCACGCTTTCACGGCTGAACGGATTTGGATGAAATTTGGAATGTACATAGATTATACCTAGGATTAACACATAGGCTATTTTTAACTAGATAATAGCGGGCAAAGCCACGGGGCACGGCTAGTTTTGTATGATTGCATAGAATAAACCTTGTAGCGAGTCACGCTATGAATTCACCCATATAAATTTTACAGCGGCCTGGAACAACACATTGCACCCGATCTACGCCTTGCCAAAGCAATAAACCACCTTTATTATTAAGTAGGAAGCAGTGCGTGGATTATAATTATTTAACTGCGTAACACCGTAAATGCGTGGACCGTTGAGATTAATAAAAGCACTGTTGCACAATATAAAAGTTGCATAACCAGAGAGAGTTCGCTCTCAGTCTTGCCAATTTACCTCCGAATCGGGTCTCCGGGCCCTGTAATGCGAGGCCTGAAGGTGCACCGTGTTGCAACTCTTCAAGAATCACCATCGCAGTCGCCACTAGCTGTTCGACTCGCGTGGCCGCGCGCCGCATTCACTGCCCTACATTCTTCCGACCAGTATTTTAAAACATGTAAACAGTGCGTCTTACAAAAACATTGAAAAAGTTAACGTTCCTATTTTAAAATTCAAAAAGATAAAACAAACATGGCGTCCGAAAAGAGCGGGATTGAAAGTGAGCCTTTGAAGAAGCCTAATTACATGCTCATGTCCTTGCAGAGGATATTGGTCCTATCAGTCATACTCATCAGTGTTATAGTAGTGGTTTATTACACGCCGATGCCAGGTACGATATTACATATCTATACATACTTACTTTGCATAAATATAATAGCAAAATATTAGTAAATAAATAGTCTTGTACAATATAGACTACTATAATAGTACAAGGTGGATAGCAACTTGTCTAGCCATTGTTCTTTGTAAGTCGAAAATGCTTAGCTATAATAAATGTATACATGTATATTATGACAAACCGACACCTAAATTTTTTTATTTTTTTTTATTTGTGACAGGCTAGTGTTTGACCACTATCTCACCTGATGGTAAGTGACGATGTGATCGAAGCTGGTAACTAGACCTGGAATACGCAGGCTCTCAAGGATAACTGCCGGAACACCGTATTTGGCTTGGCGGCAGACTTTCAACTTGATGGTGGTAAGCTACTTTGGTAGCAAGCCAGGCGAGCAACTCACAAAATGCTCGACCACCTCTTAAATGTCACCTGATTAGCACCACCCGGGGACCACGTGTAGGGTGTCAGACTTAAGGGGTATCCTCCTACGGACGTGGGTGACTCAGCCCCTAATTTTAACATTATTTTGATATTGTGGTCTAAACATGTTGATATCAATGTACTATAATACATTCTGTGAAACTTGCCTTGTTGTATGGACTAGAGGGCAGTCCTGACGTTATTTCTCTGTTGCAAACGGCTACAATTTGAAAAAGACAAAAATACTAAGAAATAACGTTCAGTTTTGCTGAATTCAAATCGAAACTGCTCGCAACAAAGATACGTAATACGGGGTCAGGCTTCGATCAAATATGGTCGAAGGGTTCAGGTTTCTGAATTTCCGTCTGCCTGAAGGCATCTCACAGAACTAAACGACTACTATCTGTGATACTTCTAAGTCGACAGCGATAGATGGCGATAGCGACACCTATCTATCAGTGACCATCAGGTAAGATAGTAGTCACACGGTAGCCTATCAGGGATAAAATAAATATTCATATATTATATTACATATTCATATATTGAAGATATCTACTCGTATATGTATATGTACAATAAAACGATAATTACAATTGGTATAGTTAACTCAATGAGGAGGAATAATCCTACTAATCCTATTAATATAATAAATCCGAAAGATTGTGTGTAAACGTGTAAGTGTGTTAGTATGTTTGTATCCTCTTCACGTTTTAATGGCTGAACGGATTTGGATGAAATTTGGAATATATATATAGCTTATATCTAGGATTAACACATAGGCTACTTTTTTACTTGACAATAGCGGGCAAAGCCGCGGGGCGCGGCTAAATTAAAATAAAATAAATTTACGACTTATAAACCTTCCTGCTTCGGTACTTAAAAGAATAATTGTATGTTAATTAATCTTGTTAATTAACATAAGTTCTTCTTTTAATTTCTAATTAATTAACATAAAAAATTAAGATCTTTTAAACAATAAAAAGATGTGGTAGTTACATAAACTAATTGATAAGTAAGCAATATTATGCTTTACCTTGTTAGTTAGCTAAATATTTATTGTAGCAATTGTATTCTGCAAAGCCGTTTTCGTAATTTTTAGGTCGTTGACTCGCAAATCACAATAAGCGTGTAAATACTCCTTTGACTCTAGGTATAAAAACAGGTATAAATATACCTGCTCGTTTGTCCATATTTACTTTGATATGATGTGCTCATACGCAGACAAGGTCAAGCCGTAAGTGCAAAACTATATAGGTATAGGTATATACATATTTTTGCAATTCAATGAGGCAATACATGGGTAGCGTACCCACTAGTAATGGGCTTGAGCACTTGATTTATCTATAAGCTCGGTGGCTTGTAAGTTTTTGCTGTAAGTATACATGTATAAAGTTTTTGGATATATAGACGACTAGCTGTGCCTTCGCCCGCTATTATCAGGTTAAAAAGTAGCATATGTGTTAATCCTAGGCTTAAGCTATGTACATACCGAATTTCATCCAAATCCGTTCAGCCGTTAAAGCGTGAAGAGCATACTTACACGCCTACACACTTGTACACTTACATATTTACACACAAACTTAAAATATTAGTAGGATTTATAACATGATAGTAGCTCTATCTAATCTTGTATAGATATAGAGTCCTACTTATTAGTATTATATTCTACAGTGGCACAATATTTGTGCCACTGTAGAATATTTCATTTTCATTTTCAATTTTCATTAACTTTCATGAGTGCCTCTTTGGGCCCATGTGAATAAACGATTTTGATTTTGATTTTTGACTATTAACGATAGCGGATTACTAACAAAAAAGACAGAAAGAAAACCAACTTATTCAGCACAAAACACACAAATTTCACATTAATACATTAAGTTAAGGTATCGGTTAAACAACTTAATTATACTTAAACAATAGAGAGTGAACTTGAAGCTTATAAACTACAAATTATATCGGATAGTCCATTACGATTTTCGAAAAGTTCAATTCTGTTTGTAGGGTTCAAAACCATGACCGCCCGATCCAGAGGCGCTCTAATTACGACTGAGTTATCACTGCTTAAACATTTTCATGATGTATGAAATTGCTTGTTCCAGAGGAATATTTCGAGAACTGCGACCGAGAATGCCATGAGCTCGACTGGCCAATGATATGCCGTGTCAAACTAGTAATCGAGGTCTACAAGACACTTAGCAAGTGAGTTCACACTCACCAATTCGAATATGTAGTATTTTATATTCACATATAACATACTACATATTCAAATTGGTGGTTGCTTAATATCAGTAACAGCTACTAATGTTCCATAGCGTAGTGTTGAACCTAGCCCATTTATTAATCTGTTGCGTTAAACTACCAAAGCAATATTGCAGTGCCTGGCAAATTAAAGCAAAACTTTTACCAAATGTGTTGATTCATTTTTGCGAAATTTTCCTGCTATAGAATGAGATAAATAATTAGGACAGTAAATGTAGAAAAACTTTGTAAGGCTTTTACGATTCTTACAATAATAAAAAAAAAAAAATGATACCACTAAGAGAGCACCCAAGGTTGGCTTTACTACAGTTTAATTTAACCAGTTCCACAGACAACTAAGAAACGTTGTTTTAAGACCAAGTTTACTTTCGCAGATCTTGTGGCAGTTGCACAGAAAACGATGGTGGGACATGTCCTGTGACGTGCATATCAGCAGACGGACGAGAACGAGGTGTCCTCTCTGCCAACAGAGGTCTGCCAGCTCCCGTTCTTCACGTTTGCCACAATGATATCTTAGTCGTCGATGTAGTTCATAGGGCTCCGGCTCATGCTCTGTCTATACATTGGCGCGGGCAGCCTCAAAAGGAAACGCCTTTCATGGACGGTGCTCCGATGTTGACACAGTGCCCGCAGCCTGCTTACACCACATTCCAGTACAAGTTCCGTGCATCCGCAGTAGGAACGCATATGTACCATGCACATTCCGCTGCTGACGCAGCCGACGGACTTGCTGGAGCGTTCGTCGTGCGGCAATCTCCAAGACTCGACCCCGTAAAAAAACTTTACGACGTAGACGCAACTGAACACACAATCTTTGTGTCCGAATGGGGACACTCTATGGGGCCTCTAGCTGGTATGATGTCGAACGTACCTAATGCAGAATCCCTTCTCATTAACGGCAAGAGCCATTCAAAAGAATCTATCAATTCACCTCTATCCAGATACATCGTAGAGCACGGCAAACGCTATAGGTTCCGCCTGGCTTATGGAGGAGGATCCAAAAGCTGCGCCGTCAAGTTTTCAATCGATCAGCATGTTCTGAAGCTGATCGCTCTGGATGGGCACTTAATCATACCAGAAGACGTGAGTTCCATCGAATTGGGTAGAGGAGAACGTGCGGATTTCATTCTAGATGCAAACAAAGCTGTGAAAGTGTATCAAATAAGTGTTACTGCGGACAAATCATGCCAAGAGGACTTGGATGGCGTTGCCGAGTTAGTTTATAAGGATGATGGCAAAGTGTTGTATAAGGATGTGGACGATGCAGTGGAACGAGAGTTTACGAGTTTGTTCAGTGACCGGTGCAGTGCCGACAGTGTGTTGTGTTTGAGCGATCTCCGATCCAGTGAACAATTTCCAGCCGAGCTGGCTAACGTGGACGAGGCAATTTACGTGCCTTTTAATTACTCCACTAGGCAGATTTCGGCGAAACGAGTGGGTGAGTACACATTATGTAAATTTATGCTAGTGTTGAAAGCAAAATGGTTGGTTGAGCAGTTTGCAATTTAACTGCTAATTATTAGTAGTGAAGTTTCGTTGTTGGTTTTAGTTACTGATTGCAACTTCTAAACATATTAGGTACATATTTGAGTTTGTGCAGCTATTGAAAATGGAATTCGTCATGGTTTCGGAAAACTTTGTCGTCGAATAGAACATATCCCTGATATTACCTTAATGAACTTGGTGTATTTATTTGATGGTGCCCCGAAGCTTGCCCGCGTTGATAAGTATAAAAAATTGCATTTCTGTCCCTCCACTAATCTTTTTTGTAAACATGCGTTATGCGTATAAATAATAATATATTATCATATAATTATATTAAAATACTTACGGATTATCAGGTTATGTAATTAACGAGATTTTTTAATTACACGAACCATCGTATCAATCACATTAATATTATAAATCCGGAAGTGTTTGTTTAAAAGCTTCACGCTGCAACGGCTGAACGGATTTGGTTGAATTTGGAAATACATAGCTTATATCTAGAATTAACACGTAAGCTACTCTTTGAGTTGATAAACGCAGGCAAAGCTACGGGGCTCGGCTAGTATTATTATAAAACGGTTCAAGGTTGCTAAAGTTTAACCAGTAAAACGTAGCACCCACTTATTTCAAAGAATACGACACAGTTTCGTTTATTTACGGCTAATTCATTGTTAAGAAAGTTTCTGAGAATGACTCTATAAGAGTTGATTTAAGTACATATTATGGTGAAGCGGGTTCATAAACATAGATGGTTGAGTTTTACGATAATGGTGTGAACATTTACTATTTTGTATGAAACTTTGTGAACGAAGACTTTGTACAAGTTACATTTAAATTCGGTCTATGTATTAGATAGGTACATCGAATGTTACATCTACCTACGGTTTTTTTATAGGTAATTAAACAAATAACTATCAAACGTAAGCATAGCTTAAAAAACCGACACATTATTGACGATAAACACGCATTATTGACGATAACTCAAAAACTACTGATCAGATCTTGATCAAATTTAAATAGCAGATATGAGGTAACACACAAAAATAAAAATGTCCTATCCTCCTGTTTTGTGAAGTCGGTAGAAAAGCAGACCATACTATGTCAAGATCATCTTATGAATCACACTAATATTCTAAATACGAAAGTTTGTTTCTTTTCTCTTCACGCTGTAAGGGCTGCACGGATTTACAATTACAAATTTAGGATAATAAACCAACACAAACTTAATTTTCGCGCAAGTTTAAAAAGTTTTAACATTTTGTAAATTTGCTTATTTGTTGTAGATTTCGCATTTCGACAGTTAATTTTTTTTTAATTCAAGGTAGGCAAACTTTTGTCCACTATCTCACCTGATGGCAAGCGTCGATGTTGTCGACAATGGATCAAGCTTGCCTAGAATATACTTGCGACTTAAAGCCTCCTTAATTGTACTTATTAAAAAAGTAGCTATATATAGGGAGATATACTTAAATATACCCTTTGTTAAGCTAGACAGGCAAGCAAGCATTTGACCATTATCTTACCCAAGGCAATGTGAAAAAATATGTCGTATTCCGGTTTCAAAATTCAAAATCGTTTATGCACATGGGTCCCAAAGAGGCACTCGTGAAAGTTTAATGAATATACTACCCGATTCGCCAGATTCGACCGGGCAAGATACTCAGCGGCGCATTATTTCATATTTATTTTAAACACTCATAAATTACTAATAAAGCAATTATATTAACCTAGGTCATGTATTCACTTTTTTAACGCACACTCATGGCTCACTTAAGTTAAAAGACTTTTATTGTGTGTGCCGGAAATCACACACACAAACACTCTCAGAACATAAGCACAATTATCACTTGTGAAGCAAAATTGTGAAGTTGAGAAATATATATATTGTTATACTCGTGATATTTCCCTGATTATTAATTGTATTAATTAATATACCCATCAATTTATGGAGATCAAACCTTGCACGTCAGTAAAAGCATGAAATTGAATGCCGACCGCATGTTATCGATCCACTCTGATGGAACAGGTTCTCTGAATGTATAATTTTCTACTTGAAAGTCGAGTTATACATTGTTATAGTTGATAATTGAATGGGTAACACCTTCGCTTTAGATATTGACCGAGAAGAGATGAGATAGATTTAGTACGTTTGGTGAGTTAGTAGACAATTAGGTTTATTATAGTATATTTTAGCTCAATATATCCTGTAATAATAGGTTTCCTGCTATACCGGGTTTTAATCAGTTAATAATTGTTGCAATTGTCTAGAATACTTTTAACAGGTCCTTTATATGATGTAAAGAAGAATTTAAGTATAACTTAATGTATTAGATTTCTTCTTCTGTTCGTGATGTGACGTAATTCTTTTGAGTTCAGGTGAATTCAAGAATGGTTTAGATTTAGTAGAGTAGTAGTAGAGTAGAGAGAATTTGGTCCAACAAATAATGTTTTTTTTTAATTTGTTGGTGAAGTCGCATGAACAACTGGTATATATACACAATAATTGCAGGAACACTAACTATGATGGATAGTCAAAAAGACATAGAAAATCCTACTTAATATTATAAATCCGTATGTTTGTATGTAAGTGTGCAAGTATGTTTGTTCCCTCTTCACGCTTTAACCGCTGAACGGATTTGGATGAAATTTGGAATGTACATAGCTTATATCTAGGTTTAACACATAGGCATTTAACTTGATAGTAGCGGGCGAAGCCGCGAGGCAGGGCTAGTAAATAATAAATGTATCAATATGAACATTGTTAATTTTCAAACTTATATCTTAAGTTATTATATGACACACTACTCGAATACATCTTTCGAACCTTTGCCGAGCATTACGTAACTTAACTTGAGCAACAGCATAATATGTCAGTAGGCCGCTGCGATATTTCATAACGTTTTGCTTTGATCGCCATTACTTGCTATTATGTTGTTATATTATTCATATAATAATTCTAAAGGACGTGCATTGTGTAGTTACAAATTCCAGGTAATTTTGGAATTTGCTGCAATTGTTTGTTGCAAAGATTTTTCTTAATATCTTTCTTAGGTTAAATACAAGTGAGGTGCTTTCTAAAATAATTACAGAAGATGTTCATAGGTTTTATGATTGGATTACAAAAAAAGTCACTTAATTGAAATTTACATAATTTGAACGTAAGCAAAGCTTAAAAAACCGACTTCACCGCTTATAGTTTGGTTTTAGCTTGATTGATTTCGATAAATTTATATGGAACCACCTCTGAAGTATAAAGCAAAAAAATAATTTTGTGGATCGGTTCACAAATGGGGGAGAAATCGGTGAACATACATAAAAAAATACATACAGCCGAACATAGTACCTCCTCCTTTTGTGAAGTCGCAATAATACTCTTAGAACATAAAAGAATAAAAATAATGTATTGCTAAATATTTAAAACAATCATATGATATATCATATATATATTATCTCTTGATAAAAAAAAAAACCTTAAAAAAACTATATTAAAATATGTTGAGAAGCTATAGTGCCACATGAAAGACACATCGATACACACGATAAAACACCCTTTTTTGCTGGTGGTGAGGTTAAAACAAGCAATAATTTGCTGTCAAATACGCGCCCGAAACTCGCAACTAAACTCGCAATTAATTTTAACGGAAACATTTAAGGGATGATTTTCGCTCCATTTGCAGCCAACGTAATACAATTTCACCTCTAATTAAATTTCGTACATGTTATTACGACAAGAGTGTGTCAGTGTTTACAGTAAAGTAACAAAGAAAATATGAATATAGCTGTAGATAACATAATTAAACGCAAGCAAAGCATAAAAAAACAGACTTCACCGCTTTATCTTCGGAACCTTGACCAGATTCAATGTACTAAACACGCATTATTGACAATAACTCAAAAACTAGTGAACAGTTATTGACCAAATGTAAATGGAATCACACAGAAAGCACCAGCTTTCAAATAAAAAAAATCATCAAATTCGGCTCACAACGAAAGAAGTTATGAGGTAACTTTTGAAGTCGGTTAAACGAGAACATCGTCAAAGTAGTCCACAAAATAGGCATTATTGACGATATTTCAAGAACTACAGATCTTGATCAAATTTAAATGGGCCAATTAGAAAGCAATATCTTTCAAACTTAAATTTATTTTCGAAATCGGCTCACGTGGAGAGAAGTTATGAGGTAATACACATTAAATAAAAAATACAGTCGACTTGAGTACCTCCTCCTTTTTTGGGAAGTCGGTAAAAAAGGACGAGGTTCTCAATTCGACTGAATTAAAAAATATATGTTTGTTACCTCATAAGTTCTTTCTAAGTATACCGATTTTGATTTTTTTATTTGAAAGCTAGTACTTCCCATGTGATTACATTTAAATTTGATCAAGATCTAACCGGTTTTTTTATTTATCCTCAATGATGCGTATTTAATTAATTTAATCAAGGGTTCCGAAGATAAAGCGTTGAAGATGGTATTTTTAAGCTTTGCTTAATGCTGATATCATATCTAGCATACTATAATAGTTATCGCTCAAAGATCAAGCAGTCACTCTCTAAAATGTTTTAAAGAAAGTAAAGCAATCAGTGGTCAGCAAACGTATAGCAACCGCACAATAAAATAAACAGATAGGTATTATCAACAAGTACCTACGTAATATGCATGATTGCAGCGCAACCTTTACGTCGGTCGCTGGTTTTAGTAGAAATAGCTAGTTTTCCGTGACTATGATGAAGTAACTTAGCCACTGACGGCTTAAATGCAAGTATTGCAAAACTGTTGGGTGGCGCGTGTTAATATTGTAAGTGAACTGCCCGTTGGCTCAGTTGGGTGAGCGTTTGCCTTCTAAGCAGGGGTATCGGGTTCGATTCCCGGCGGGAACACAAGTTTTCTCTCCAAGGAAAATTTGTGTTTCTAGTTTTGGTTGCCATGTAATTGAGCGTGCGATGTGAAATTTTCCGGCACCCTCGACACAAGTCATAGAACTTAGTGTGGGGCTGTGAGTGTGAAAGCGCTTATTAATGTGTACTGGTATCTGCTGTGAGATTTATTAAGATGCTATATATCCAAACATTCCAAAGTCAAAGATCGATGTGTCAATAATATGCTAGACATTTGTTATCTGTATCACCGTTTACTACAATACATCCAGTTGCAGTTTTAGAACAGATAATGGGAAAAGGGGTATCAGCAGCTAAGAAAAAAAAGTACTTACTGTGGAAGTGAAACTCCAGAGCTTAGGGCATCGTCGTATATTGGCGAGTCTCTCGGTATTTTATCGGATACATTTAGGAGAATGTGCAACGGAATTACACAATCTAATTCCCCCATCCCCATTCTATTATCGGACATCGAGACAGACTCTTACACCGCTATATGATAGATATTCCACTTATGCGTACAAGCGTTTTGCCTCCACATTATACGAACTGCAAAAGAATGGAATTCCTTACTTGAATCCGTGTTCCCTGATAAATACAATTATGGTGGATTTAAGTCGCGTGTGAATAGGCATCTTCTGGGCAAACGTGCTCCATCGTCTTACCATCAGGTGATATCGGTCAAACGTTTGCCTATCTTGAATAAAATAAAAGTTTTTTTTGTTATATGGCTAGCTAGTTCGTCAATTGATTTCAACCACTTCCAAGTCTGTAAAAAAAATAATGTTATAATTTATTGTATAATAATGAAAAAAATAATGTTATAATTTAATATATCATAATGAAAAATAATATTATACCGCTTCATTATCTAACTATATATAATGAACAATCTATGCCGCGCCACTTTGCCCGCCTTTATCAGGATTTTTATATTATGATAGGCTAGCATTTGGCCACTATCTCACGTGATGTTAAGTGATGATGTTATCAAGGGAAGTAATTAATAATAAGGGATTGCAAGAATAGTGCTCGCAAGCTCTTATTTTAGAGATTTATCATAATTTTTTTCAAATTGAGGGTAGCGAGTTCAGTAGTATTTCTTCACAGGAGAACAGCTAGTTTAAAATAATAATGCGATATTGGAACACAACAAAAAAACAATCTAAATTGTTTACCCTATGGCCGCGGGTTCAATCCCCACCTCAAGCGATAATTTTTTCTTTTTATATTTACCACTATAATCTAAATTGTGTTCTGTTAAACAATTGACCCATCAATCATCCATCCCACCAAAATGTAATATTTCGTGTTTAAACTTGTTTTCTATAACAAGCTTATTATTTCTTTATCACATTCCAAAGATTTTGCGAATGGTGATTAAATTACGACGAAAAAAGTAAGTAAATAAAATAAAATAAGGAAAATTAAAAAACAAGCTAAAACCCTACCTGTCTGCGCAAATGAAAACGGACAAGCAGAAAAGCGGAATCGGAGCGCCGTGAATGCAGATGTCGGAAATACTCGAATTACTTACTTTCGGGCACTCGGGCTTAAAATCGTGGCCTTACATCGCAGGGTGAGATCACTTCACTATAAAAGGTCTGTTGAATATACTCGGATGACTGGGTTTGGCCAGTCTTGGGTTTGGCCGGTCAAATGACAATTATTATTCACTCAGGCTTTTTAATTTGCGAATTGAGCAATTGATAACTCAATATAATTAATTTATATTTGCAATCTCTCATAGGCTAGAGTTTGACCACTATCTTTGATGGATAATATATTATATTAATATCTCGAATTTATGTGTATTACAGGTTCAATTACTTCAGATACCTCCTATTAACCCCTTATACACATACCAATGTTAAAAATACCCCGAAACAATTATTACATTCACACACTCACAGCCCTACCTACACTATATAAAAGGCGGAAGCATTTTAATTACAGAATCAATGAAGAAAAAAAACAAATATTCTTTGGAAAGGAAACTTGTACCACTGCTGGGAATTTAACTCAGACTTGGCGTAGAAAGCACAGCGTCAACAAGATTGTCATCGCCTGGATGCAATTCGCATCATAACCAACATTGGCTGTGGCCTTTTTTGGACGTATATGCATGTGGGCATGTTTTTATTATTGAATGAGTAGTTACAGTTCTGTTCTAATATTCTGTAGTAAAGTCAACGTCATTTATAATGGGACGATAGACGATAGCAGGAAGCGAACTTTTTTGAGGCTGTTCCTACATAATCGATACATTTTCGTTACTTAGTTGATATTGCTACGAGCTGACGGAAATTGTGGGTAGATAATCGATGAGTTTGATAGTCAAGGAATTTAGTACCTATTATCTTGTTTAAGAATGGGCCGTTGATCATAATACAGGGGCGCTTTCAACGAAGTAATATGGCGGTAACCTACGCATTCTTCACACTCACAGCCCCCACGTGAAGTTCGAAGACTAGTATCGTGTATACCGGGAAAATTCACGTCACTCACAAACATACACACAATCACGCCCAGAATCATTGCAGAAACATAAATTTCCCTTGGGGAGAAAACTTGCGATCCTACCGGCAATCGAAACCGATACCCGCTGCTTAAAAGGCAGATTTTATGTGTGTTGCATATTCATTCTAATAGTTTTTTATTATAATTAATGTTCAATAGGTACACAAAAAATGCAAAAAAAAAAAACAAATTTCAAAAACAAAAGCCTTAAAATAAATTTTGGTACGTGCTTTTTATATTGATTGAATATTACGATAATCAACGCAATTGTCATAAGATATTGGGAGCTTCGGCTTGACTGAAATTTTAGATCTTATTCAAAAACAACTAAATATATATAAGTACCCATCCATAGAATACTTCAATTATACGCATTACCAGTAGAGACAGTGATAAAATATTCTCGCTTCTGTTCCTTATACACGCTTTCGTTGGTAATTTAAATCCTCGAAATAATTTAAGGACAATAATTACCTGGTAATGGACGCTAATTTAAGCTACGACAGAGAGACTGAAATATTAAAAGCAACAAGCCATGTCCACGAGCAATAATACTAGTTGACCCGGGGAACTTCATACCGCCAATTGTCTGTGGTCAAATATTCAGAAACATCTCCTGTTTGACAGGTACGAACAGTTTGTATGGGAAAATAAAATACTACTTTTTACTAATTTTATTGCAATTTCTTTATATTTTCTCACCTTTTAAACCTTCCCTGAACTTACACAAATATTTCAAGATCAAAATTAGCCAAATCGGTCCAGCCATTCTCGAGTTTTAGCGAGACTAACGAACAGCAATTCATTTTTATATATAAGAAATATGTATATTTCCTGTATATTTCAAACGATAGTAATGAACATAATATATCGATGAAATATTATTTAATAACTTACCACTTAAATGCGATAGAAGCAGTTATCGGACATTTTTATTTCAATTTTGAAGAAGAAGTATCCACTTTAAATGTTTTTAAGGTAGACTTCGGAAAAAATGACTCCAGTCTCGTGTCTCCCCTGATGGCTCCCCACGGGGAGAAGATTCTTTCAGTCCTGGTGTCTCCCCTAGGCGGGAGAGATATGAGGACTTACTTTTTAATCATAATATGATTCCGGTCTCGTGTCTCCCTGACGGCTCTTCTCTAGGAGACATCAGCATTCTTTCAGTCCTGGTCTCCCTTAGAAGTAATATTTAGTAGTTTTTTTTTCTGAAAACGGTTTCGTATTTTACTTGCAGAGTTCTTTACAACGATCTTTGAAATGGTAAAAAAAAATCTTGTTTTTATTTATTTATGAAATATAATTTTAATCACCATTTTCGGCTTTGGCCAATAGCTTTACATATCGCGTGTGAATTGCAAGTAATAAACTTGATTGGTTTAGAAGTTATTCTCCTCTAACCGACGTACGGACGGACAGACAATGTGGTGAACACCCGAGTTAACTCAAAGAACTTCACTCGGTCATTGTCAAGTATTCTCTTCTGTTGCCTGTCATGGTTTCATGCATAGGCCTCAATGGGGACATTCTGGCTGGGCACCTAGGGCAATTACCTGGGACTCTTGCCGAGAGCATTTTGGTTGACTTGGCTTAGGCTCTGAGTTTTCCATTCCTATCTTCGGTCTTGCACTGCCTGTTGGCTTAGTTGGGCGAGCGATCGCCTTCTAAGCATGGGATATCGGGTTCGATTCCCGGCGGGAACATAAGTTTTTCATTAATTTGTGTTTCTGTTTCTGTTTGTGATTATCTGTGTAATGTGAATGTTTCCGACACCCACGATACAAGTCATCGAACTTGGTGTGGGGCTATGAGTGTGGCAGCGTTTATGTTATGTTTATATTTATGTCTTCTCAGTCGCTGCGGCAGAGCAAGAGCTCTAATTTATATCTTTAAAATATGAACTTATGGACTTTTTTTAAAAGTAAAAATACTTATAACTTGAATGTAAACTTACGTAATTAACAGAAGAAGGCCAGAGGTAGCCATATCTTATGTCCTCTGGCGGTAATATTGATTATAAAAGTTATTTCCGACCCTCCCGATATTTGACTTTCAATTTTGCCCTAATTGAGTTAATTTTCGTTACGGTTATTGATTGTAAAAGTTATTTTGCTCTTCTTGGTATCTTTTTGGTTACATAATAAGACGTGATCGTTTAAGGCGAAAAGTACACCTGCTCTCAGCATTCCGGCATGTTTCCATGTAAATACTTTGTAGTGTATATCTATGGGACGGGAAAAACGTCATCATATCGGAATCCTATCCTAGATACTAATATTATAGATCCGAAAGTTTGTGTGTAAGTGTGCAAGTGTTTAAGTATGTTTGTTCCCTCTTCACGCTTTAACGGCTGAACGGATTTGGATGAAATTTGGAATGTATATAGTTTATACCTAGGATTAACACATAGGTTACTTGTTAACTTGATAATAGCGGGCGAAGCCGCGGGGCACGGCTAGTATTATATATTTAAGCGACCCGCCCCGGTTTCTTACGGGTATAAACCCGGGGCGTTTGTAGAGATAAACGTACGAATCCGTTTGTAGAGATAATTATTTATCTCTACAAACCTTAGTGGTTTTTTTAAATGCTTTTAACGTTTGTTTGTACCTATTGTAAATATTTTAATTGGTAAATAGAGGAAAAAAATAAAGACAAAATTTTTTTTAAAGAAATTATTACTGTGAGTCAATCGTGACAGATAGAGATATGCCATAGCAGAGTTTGCTTTAGGATTTAGCAGAACTACAATTATCTAGAACATTATTTTTATGTATATCTTAATGTTAAGCCTACGTTAGCCATGTAAATTTATTTTTCAGATTGGGTTATTTTTTTTAATAACTTACTATTACTAATACTTACTATTTCACGCCAAAAATCCGCTATCTTACATACGCATCTAAGTATCTAAGGACACCTTGGTTTGAGAAAAATATAACGTTACCTCAACTGTAGAAATCTATCGAGCCGTTAGGAAGATACGACGAACATACAAGATAGTTACGCGCGAAAAACATAGCCCATCCTTGGCAGTCAGGTAAAAAGTATTGTTATGACAGGTTATGTTGGTAATCGTAACAGGGGCTTGACATACAAAATTATAATTCATAATTTAAATTTGTATATTCACATGGTCATAGAGACACTCATAATAGCAGATTAGCTAATTTACAGCTATCTCGAGAAGCACTTATCAAGAAACTCGGCGGTGCATGCGCTTGTGCAATCTGCGCTGATTTATAGGATGTAAATGTTTAAAGTTCATGTATACCTAAATAAAACAAACACGAATTCTTTATCGTCTCATAAATATAAAAGTTATGCAGCCTTCAATGTCAATATTACGCATTAGATTTGATGAATGTGATATCGTTGCATACGATGCAATATTTGAATAAATCTAAATAAATAAGTTTTAATATGAGTATTCAAAGGCCTTCCGTTTTTAAATGTTTAATTTTATTTTCGCAACAACAAGAGCACTTTCTGTCTTTTAAACATCGTTTTTTTTATGCTAGATTGGCAAGCATTTGACTACTATCTCACCTGATGGAAAGTGACGATGCGGTCGAAGATGAAACATGCTTGCCTAGAAGGTATCTATTCACTCTAGACTTGAAGACACCCGATTGTACCGTTCAGGGAACAAAGACGCAGGCAATGAGTTCCACTACTTCGCTGTACGGATGATGAATGAAGAAGCAAAACGCTTCGAGTGAACTGGAGGTATGTCAACCATAAATGGATGACGTTTGACAGTTTTGTCTTGTTGTTCGATGGTAAAAAGGACATGGATATAAATATCTTTGAATTATCTCTTGCAAACGTGAGGGTAAAGTAAAGATCAAACGCTTTTACGCCCGCACTAAGTACGAAGACTTGTCTCGCGAGTGCCGGAAACATTCACATCACACATAAAATACATCCAGAACCAGAAACACTTTAAGTATCATATGTAGAAAATGTATGGTCCCACTGGGCTCCGAACCCGCAGCACTAATCATAATTATATTTTATTGATAATATAAATTACACTACATAATATACTATGATTAAGGCTGTTTAATTTAAATACATATAATACTAGCTATCTGCCCCGGCTTCGCCCGGGTGTGATAAATGAAGAACCGCTCGACCGATTTTGTGCAAACTTAACATAAACCATCTACTAAATAGTCCGAACAAAGCCTTAACATTTGGTTTGTATAGGTGAGCCCGTTCTTGAGTTATAAAATTACAACGAAAATTGGCATTGATTTTTATATATATAGATGTTTATTTGTATTATGTATATTAATATCCATGATTTAAGTGACGTAAAGAGGATGAATGCGATTCTTTTATCTTTTTAAAAAATATCTAAACTTTGAATAGGTATAAAGTATGATTTAATATGGTGGTATTCATTTACAGAGAGCTGGGGACAAACTGACGGCCATCGCTTCACCTACCCTGCTTCCCCATTGCTTACACAGGGCAGTGATGTGGGACACAACACCATGTGTTCTAAGGAGTCAGGACAGGGAGACGAGTGCGTGCACGTGAAGAATGTGCCTTTGGACTCTACTGTAGAGATCGTTATGTTTGATCAAGGTAAGTTTCTGTTGAAATTAATTTACATAGGAAGTAGTGTTAAAGCAGCGTCTCTTTGTATATAGCTCTCTACTTTAGAGTATAGCTGCGTCACACAGGAATCATTTGGTTCAAACAAAGCCGGCGTGCGGGAACGCGGGCGCAGGCACCGCTGTACAAGAGCGTTATGCGCCTGCCGTCCCGCACGCTATCCGTCGAACCAAGTGCGTCCTGTTTTATAAAGAAACATACAGAACATCTTTGGGGGTCATTATATGTAACCGGTTTTGCATGTTGTGCTTACAGACTTTGCGACGTTTAAGATATTCCACACGTCTTCATAACCACACAATGTGATGATACGCGTAATGTTGGCAGCCATTGTCCATTTACGATCTATTGTGTCGTGTACGATATGCGCAGTGTCATTTATAATAGAGTTAGAGCGCAGTGTTGATGATAGTTTCGAAATATTAATTCTGGAAAATAATCATATTGTTTTTAATGTTTAGGTGTAATGTACACAATTTAGAATTTTACTAACATACCTACATACCATAGTACAAGAAATAATGCATTTCTTGCATGCTAAGTTTTACACTTTTACTTGGCGCCCTCTCCTTAATAACTAACTTTGCTAACTCTTACCAATTAGCAAGACCTTGACTTGTATCTGTGATTATCTAAGCCCTAACACGACTTTAGATCACCATGCCTGGAAGCCAATGTAAGCTGTAAATCCTGTTGATTAGCCGTAAGACAACAGTCATTACGTCATTACTTGCCATTCGCAAACCTGTATAGACAATATCTTGACTAATATGAAACAATATAAAACGGAAATACTAGATATAGGCTTATCTGATCATACCGCACAGTCAATAGAAATATTGACAAGTTTAAGCTTTAATGAAAAATTTTGGTACGTGGAACAAAGAAACATTGACAAATACATGAGCATATTCTTAAAATACATTTCACAAATAAATTTTTATGATGTATATTCTCAAGACGAACCCAACAATGCTTATACAAATTTTATAGATAAAATTGTATTATTATTCAACTTGTGCGTACCGATTCAATACATCAAAATCACACATTTAAAAAAACAAACCTGGAAGACTAAAGGTATAATAAAAGCAACTAAATACAAAAGAGCTATGCATCGAAATATTCGAAACAACAGATCAGAAAATCTCCTTGAAAAATACAAAAATTACACTAAAGTTCTGAAGAAAGTAATTAAGCACTCAAAAAAAATCGCAAATATACGATTCATAAACAAAAGTTCAAATAAAGCAAAGGCAACTTGGGCAGTCATAAAACAATACACATCTTGCACAAACAACATAAACAGGACTATTAGTAAAATAAAAGTAAATGAAGAGGATATTGAAAACCCATCAATTATTTCTAATATATTCAATGACAATTTTTCGCACAATACCCTAATACCACAATCAAACATAAATCCAATAATACAACACCTCACGCCCGCAAACTGTAAATCAATTTTCTTAACTCCAGTAGATAAATTTGAAATAATTAACATAGTCAAAAGTCTCAAAAACAAAAAATCTGTTGGCTATGATGGTATACCAATGAGAGTCATTAAAGAAAGCATTACATATATAGTTGATCCTTTGGTATTCATCATAAATTTAACTTTATCTACAGGAATTTTTCCAAATGACTTAAAAAGGGCTATAATAAAGCCGCTCCATAAAAAAGGCTTGAAGGACAGCATTGACAACTACAGACCGATAGCTCTACTTTCAAACTTTTCTAAAATCTTTGAAAAAGTTATATTTACCCGACTAACATCTTTCTTTAACTCAAACAATATACTTTCCAAAAATCAATTTGGCTTCCAAAAAGATAAAAATACTACAGTAGCTATATTTAATATTCTAAAACAAGTATGGGAACATATTAATATAAAGAAAGCAGGAGTTGCCCTTTTCATAGATATGTCGAAAGCTTTTGACTGCGTGCTTCATTCTATACTGTTAACTAAATTAGAACATGTTGGAATAAGAGGTCAGGCTCTGCTATTATTAACGTCATACTTACAAAACAGATGTCAATCTACCATGATTGAAACATATAATAGAAAAACAAAATCCATCGAGAAGGTGTATTCAAAAGTAACCAATCTTTCCATAGGTGTCCCCCAAGGAAGCATCCTGGGGCCACTTCTTTTCTTAATATATATAAATGAGCTACCTCTGGTTACCAAACATTTGTGCGTGATGTTTGCAGATGATGCAACAATTTACATTCGTAAAGATGGCCATGATTCAAATAATTTTGAATTAGAAGTTAACAATACGCTTAACACAATAGTAGCATGGCTTAACAAAATAAACCTTAAAGTTAACACCGAAAAAACCAAATTATTAGAATTCAAAAATCATAAGCAAACTAAATTACTACTAAACATTCAAAACAAAGGTGTCAGCGTAAATATGATCAATGATACAAATTTTCTAGGAGTAACCATTGATTCCAATTTAAATTGGAGAGCTCACATCTGCAAAATAAACACAAAACTTGCCCAATATATTTATGCTATATCTATTATCAAAAACGTATCGACTAAAAAAATAGCATTAAGTACTTACTACGGAAACGTTTATCCTCTTTTGAGCTATGGTGTGATTTTTTGGGGTAACTCAGTTATGGTAGAATCTACTTTTATGTTGCAGAAACGATGTCTCCGAAATATATATGGTTTAGAAACTACTGATACACTTCGCAATATTTTCAAAGAAAAAAAAATCTTGACATTAGCTTGTATATACATTTATCAAATTTGTACATTTGTCAAAGAAAACCCAAGCTATTTTTTCGAAACAACATCAAATCGTCAAGATTCCTTACGGCCTAAATATAGACACAATATCTACATGCCCCAGGCTAATAATACCTTGTATCACAAAAGTGCATTCTTTAGCGCTATTAAAATTTTCAATAAATTACCACTAGACATAAAATCTCTTCAAGGCTCGCAGTTTAGAATAACTTTAAAACAGTGGTTAACAGGCAAAGGGTTTTACAATGTTCATGAATACTTTAACGACTGATTAGATGATTAAATATTTTTGAATGTATGTAATATTGTATCTTATGTATATTAGTTTAGTATTAAGTACTTTAACAGTAAAAAAATTGTTTTAGGTTTGTGTATATAAATATTTGTGATTGAATAAAGAAGTAAATTAGCTTTCTGTATGTTATGTCAACAGAACTTACTTGAAATAAGTTTTATAAAAACTTTTATTGTACGCTCGTAATGGGCAAACTGTCTTGTACTGAACATTTTAATTTACATCTTGTTTACACAGTTTTCACAATAAATATTTTCTGATTTCTGATTTCTGATTACGCCAGTCAGATGCTTTTGGCCTTGAGGTGGCGATACCAGAGTTTCATCTAAAACACTTGTTTTTGTAACCGTTTTACTCGGCATTCATAAACCCAGATAAATAAAAATATTCGTCGTGATCTGTGTGATACGATAAATTATGCCTTCTTTCATATGAATATTCATAGCGTTCATAAATATAAAAGAAAAAAATATCATATCTCATGCAAATAACATTAATTTGTATTTTTGTAATAATTTCGTTCCGCCGTTTTATATCAAAACAATGTGAAAGTTATTTCATATACCTACGCATATTTATTTTTTTGCTTGTTTTATTTTTTTGAGGCGCGTTTACACGAAATTTGAATAAAACCACATAAAATTTAAGATCCACGCGTGACCTTACGTAACCGCCTCGGTGTAATTTACGCAATATACACCTTTATGTGTAAAAGTGTAAGGGGGATAATTGGCTGTGGTTAAAAAAGGTGCTCGCATGTCCAGAACCAGTCAAGATTTTCTAAAGAAGAAGGCTATTTTAGTAATATCCTCTCTGTCCTGAATATAACAGTAGGTAACAAAGAACAAGCGGATAGCTTTTCATGCAAGTAGTATATTTTCTTATTATTCTACCGACTTCACAACAAAGGAAGAGGTACTCAAGTCGACTGTATTTTTTTATGTGAGTTACCTTATAACTTACATACCTCCAGTTCGCTCAAAGCGTTTTGCTTCTACGTTCATCATCCGTACAGCGAAGGAGGAACTCATTGCCTGCGTCTTTGTTCCCCGAACGGTATAATCTGGAAGTCTTCAAGTCTCGAGTGAATAGGTCTAGTATATAGAAGAATAGGTATCTTCTAGGCAAGCATGTCACACCTTCGGCCGCATCATCACTTTCCATCAGGTGAGACAGTGGTCAAATGCTTGCCTATTCCACATAAAAAAAATCTTTCCTCGTGAACCGATTTTGATATTTTATTGATATTTTTTTGGTTTGAAAGATGTTGCTTTCCAATTGGTCCCATTTGAATTTGATCAAGATCTGATCAGTAGGTAGTTCTTGAAATATCGTCAATAGCATCTAATCTGATCATAGTTCCGAAGATAAAGCGGTGAAGTCGGTTTTTTTAAGGTTTGCTTGCGTTTAATTAAAATGGTGAATAGAATAATGGGTAGGTTTTTATCCCATTTGTATTGCAGCACAAACTAAGCTCATACTTAGGAGTATTTCGAATCGCTATGATTACGCACAATTTCGAGCGCAGAAACACATCCAAAGATAATCACCATGGTCAGTGGAGCTATTAAGGCCATTAAATTTAACCTAGTTTTCTTCCGTGGTGGTTTAATAACAAGAGGTTGCAACATACACAGAATTGTTCGATTCACGTACGTTTTATACATTCAGACTTGTTACGTTTTATACGAATCGAGGAAATCCAAAAAGAAGAAGTTCTTTTTTTTTTTATTTGGCTTAGTTTTTCATATATATATATATACTAGCCGTGCCCCGCGGCTTCGCCCGCTATTATCAAGTTAAAAAGTAGCCTATGTGTTAATCCTATGTTTAATCTATGTACATTCCAAATTTCATCCAAATCCGTTTAGCCGTTAAAGCGTGAAGAGGGAACAAACATACTTATACACTTACACACAAACCTTTGGATTTATAATATTAGCAGGATATATTTTTTATTTGTGACAGGCTAGTGTTTGACCACTATTTCACCTGATGGTAAGTGACGATGTGATCGAAGCTGGTAAACACACTAGACCTGGAATACGTATATTACAACATAACACAGTTTTTTATAAAGATTATTCTATTCTAATTTCTATTCTATTCTATAGCGCCGTTGATTAATTTCTAATGTTCTTGAGGGGTTACTCGTATATATACACTATATGTAATTTTCAACCGACTTCAAAGAAGAAGATTCTCAATTCGACAGTATGTTTTTTTTGTATGTATGTTACGCGATGTCTCCGCCAATTATGAATCGATTTTGATGTTTTTTTGTAAATAAAAAAAGTTTCTGAAAAGTTGTTTATATTTTGATAATAATTAAGTAACATTTAAAAGTTTATTTTCATTACTTTAAAGAAGTTAATTGTATTACAATTTTATTAAATTATACTTCAGAGGTGGTCCCATATAAATTTTATCGAAATGTAAGACGTGAAATTGGTTTTTTAAGCTTTGCTTGCGTTTAATTATTTTATGTGTTATAGTTTTTGACAGTCGCTTGCTGGAAAACAATAATGTGGCCGAATTTTAAGCGTGCTAATAACATTTGGTATTTAAGAATACGATTTTTGTACTTACTCTAATTAGAGAATTAAGAGTTAATTCTTGTCCGGCTACGCTAAAAAACTCTTTAGTCTTTTTATCTGTTCTAAATTGTCATAGTTTTATATGTCTAAACTGAAATTGGTATAATTTTTTTCAATTAAATAAAATATACAATATTAATTGAAATAAAATTAACAAACGCATTTTATTCTATTTTCTGTTGCAGTCTAGTTAATATTTACTGTTTTATTGGAACGAAAGTATCGCGCGTTCCGAAAGGGGGCTAGACGGAAAAAAGTAAGACCAAAAGTTGTAACGACACTTTTTGCTATACTTAAGTTATAAGCCATACCACGTTCTCGTCCGATCACCGAAGTTAAGCAACGTCGGGCGCGGTCAGTACTTGGATGGGTGACCGCCTGGGAACACCGCGTGATGTTGGTTTTTGCATGTTTCTTTTAATTTTGGAACGAAAGTTCCTGATCGCGCGTTGCGAAAGGGGGTTAGACGGAAATTGAACTTCGTTCCATCCGGGTGTCCCTTGACACCTCTCAAGTTTTTTAATGATAACAACGGATTCGACGAGAATGACAATAATATAATTTAAGTGGAATAAAAGTGAAACGTACAAGTCATGTATCATTATCCTCAAATCTAGACCTACTCAACATGCGTTTCATGCTACTGTAATAAAAACTAAGTGCTAGTTTTTACTTTTAACACCTTTCGTAACATTTTATTACCGACGCAACGTTACAAAAGGAGGAGGTACTCAATTCGACTGTATTTAAAAAAAAGCATATGAGATTTACCTCATTACTTCTTTCCACGTGAACCGATTTTGATGATTTTTTTGTTTGAAAGCTGGTGCTTTCCCATTAGTCCCTTTTAAATTTGATCAAGATCTGATTTGTATTTTTTGTGTTATCGCCATAATGCGTGTTCAATACATTTAATCTAAACAAGGTTCCGTAGATAAAGTTTTGCTTACGTTTAATTATACGTCTAGCTACAATGCAGTTACCTAACATAGGTAGGTAGTAATATAAAAAAAGATTTAGGAGGTGAGTGTAAGTGTAATAAATTAATAGTAAAAAAAGGTTTTCACACTCAGAGCACACACTTAGTTGAATTGTGTCTTGGGTGCCGGAAACATTCACATCACACACACACAATCATAACCAGAACCACAATATTTTCTTTTATAGTAAAAAAAAGACGTGTGGCACTCGGGGACTGCCGCGGTAAAGCTATTGCTTGGCATTTTTATCAACTTATGCAATTATAATTATTTGTTTATTTTATTTATGCAGTATTTTTTTTCCTGCAACCTAGAGGCGAGTTGCTGAACTAAAGAGACAAGCGTGATATTTCAAAAAAGTCATTAAAAGTTATGCTATTCATCGATATATGGCAAAACTAAAAAGTATCACCGCTGTGCCTGTCGGAGTGGGGGGTGTTAGGTTATTTTCGTTACAGAATTTCTGGATTCGGTCTCCACGCTCAAGGCCCGCGATAGAAGCTATGCAATAGCTTAAAAACATTTATAAACAATCGTGTAAAAAATGGTTAAAATATCTACTTCTTAAGGATAACTTTAATCCGAATGAATTTTTGCTTCTTTTTTACTACTGACCTGATAAGGAGTATGTTCTTATTCGAATGAATAATTATTGCTCTTTATGCACTTTATATAGAAAACTAGCTTTTGCTCGCGGCTTCGCTCGCGTTAAGAAGTATTATTTTAAAGTTGACAAAGTTTCATACAAACTTTCATCACCTATTTTTTCCCCTTGGGGGTAGAATTAATCAAAATCCTTTCTTAGCGGATGCCTACGTCATAACATCTACCTGCATGCCAAATTTCAGCCCGATCCGTCCAGTGGTTTGGGCTGTGCGTTGATAGATCACTATGTCAGTCAGTCACCTTTGAGTTATATATATTTAGAAGATAGATAGGCATTTTTAATCGCGATAAACGTGAGTAATGCTGCGTGCCACAGCTAGTAAGTAAGTAAATACCTACTGCAGTATAAAATAAATAAATCTTACGAATAAGTTGTGAAGTCAACCAAACATCAATTTATAAGAAAGTAAGAGGCGAGTTATTACGTTTTACTGCAACATAAACGTTGCCTAATTGCAGAAAATGTTGATGTTGTAAGCAGCCTCTAATGATTTAACAGGCGAGTGCGATTTCCGACTATTTGATGACTGTCTATTCGTGTGTGAATCGATAGGCTTACAGATTAATATAAATATATTATATCAATCGATATACGATTGTGTTTGACATAGTTGCCAATCTACCTTTTAATAAGCCGTTCAATTTCCGGTAAAAACACAAGTTTCCTCCTCAAGGAAAATTTGTGTTTCTTGTTCTGAACTACTAACGTTTTTGCACCCGCTAAAAAAGTATATTATCTTGAGCATCAACATCATCATCATGAACCAGTATCGACCCACTGCAGAGTATCAGCCTCCTCTCTCTTACCACTCTATTTTGCGTTGATCGCATCCAGGTCTTTTCTGCGATCACTACTATATCGCCGACCCATAGGGCAGCTGCACACCGTGTGCTCTCGCCTACTACATCACAATAGGAACATTGTAGAAGGACAATATGTTGCATAGGGCAGCTGGTTTGCCAACGGCTCGCCTTCTCTTTATATCCTCATCCAGGGCTCTACCTTACGAGAAATGATCTATCTCGAGTATATCTTCTTTGAATCATACGGTGTAGCTCTCATCTTATTTAAACATGATATTTTAAATTCAATAATATTAATTAATTAATGACATGCTTTTACATTTATTTTTTTACTATATAATATAATTAACATTTTTTTAATTTTATTTATTTACATACTATATTATTATCAATTTTTAGTCAAGTGTCAAAATTATTATAAATATAAATTAGTTTATCCTACTGTTATTTAAGATGTAGGTACATATAAATTTATCGGATATTAATTGTAACAATATGACTTGCCCAGTGTAACAATCTTTGTTATAAGGCGAATAAATAATTCTATTCTATTCTTTGTAAACTACTTATACTAACCTCTATAATGTAGGCGGAGCAGCGATGTAGAGCAATCTATAAAAGTTTAATGCATCTTTAAGCACGACTCGTATCTCTCATGTATCACCCGATGCACACGATGTGATATCAATATTTACTATCTCCCAACAACCTCGTTTTACAGTTCAATACTTTTCCACTATTTCGAGGTGGCCAAGCGAAGGCTGAATATTGTTGGCACAAGTTTGTTTCTTATTGTAACAGCCTGGGGCTCTTTAGGTCACTATGCCAACAGTTTCTATTTTAGGTCTTTTGCTGGTTTGTATTTAGATAATTGTGACTTGACATTTTAGGCTAAAAATATGGAAAGAGTCAGATGTTATGTACTGCAGCTACTAGCTACGTATGAATGCTTATTCTTCTATTGAAGGAAATATAACTTTAAAATTTTTAGATTAATTTTTATAAACATTACCTTTGGTACATAAATATACAGCTTACATGGGCGATAGTAAGCTTATCACACTATTACTATAAAGGCGAAAGTTTGTGAGTGTGTTTGTTACTTATTCACGTCCAAACAACTGGACCAATTTTGATGAAATTTAGGATGGAGGTAGCTGAAATCCTGGATTAACAAACAGGTTACTTTTATCCCGGAATTCCCGTGGGTCCGGGATTTACACGGTTAAAACCGCGGGGCGCAGCTAGTAATATATAACTCACTGCATTCGTGTTTTTAAAACGAGTAGCTACTGATCCACTCAATTCCTGATAGACCCAAATATATTATTACCTTTTTAGAGGTACGGCACAGACTTGACTTGAATTCTTGACTTGAAAAAAAAAATGGTTGCTAAAAATATGATATAGGTACAGGAGAGAGCAGATTCCTTAGAAACATTAAATAATTATTGATTGTGTTCAGCCGCACGTCATGAATAATTTTATTTAAGGTACATTTTGTTGACAACACATGTTCGAAGTCGAAAATCCGAAGATATCATCCACACCGTGTTAGTAACTTGTTATAACTTTTCTTGAAAGTTATAACGACACTCGTTACAATATACGGAAGTAAAGTGTCAATATTCGCCTAAGCACACAATGTCTAATGGTACTTGTGTAAGTAGCACTTATGCTGGTCTTAGTATTGCTAAAAACAATTTCTAAATACATAACTAGTGTCAGTTTTGTCTGTAAGTGGAGGCTGTTTGCATTAAAATGCATTGTTATTGTGAAAGATGTGCAACGGCTTGTTAGGCAGTTGTAATAATGAAATATAACTAAAAATAAATTAAATGTTCCTAAAGTTCGTAATTATTATGGAAGACGAACTATTGCATTTCTTATACCTTCCCTAATAAACAATTTACCTCAAAGTCTAAGAACAGAAATAAACACAAAAAATTTCAATCGAATATGTAAAAAATATTTTAAAGAAAGTTTAAAAAATATAATTCTAAATAATTAAATAAAATAACAATAAAAAAAACATATAACAACAATAACACTAGAACGTTAAAGCTTAAATTAAGAATATAAAATTACTTTGCATATTTAACCAATTAAAATATAATAATAAATCAAATCAAAGTAAGAGTATTGAAACACCCTTTATAATGACTAAGTTCTTTACATTTGCAAGCAGACCAGTTAGTTGCTCGTGCCTGCGTTTAGAACTCACAACACTACCCACTGTAGGTATCTATCTACCTGCGTCCCGCGGCGGGCGGCGGCGCGGCGGCTTGAATGAGTGCTTATGACGATGGCCAAGAAAATTTCTATCAAAATTATCTGGTTACTTGTATGTTTATTGTGTATGTTAATTTTAAGATAAAAATTTGATTAAAATCTAGAAACTACTAAACAGTGTGAATCTGTGCGAATCACTGTACCAAAACACAAACCTCTTTTTGTTTAATGGTACTGTACCTACTATAAACTGTATGTAAATTTTTTATTAAATAAATAAAAATAAAAAAACTTATAAATAAATGTTGTGACACATATTTTTTCAATACACAAACGCCTCATAAAGCAATGAATTTATACTCACAGTCCCAACCTAAGCTGTGTTGATAATTATTAAATGACTTGTGTTGGTGGGTGGTTCCCTATAGTACGCCATAGTATTAGATTAAATATACTTACATAATTGTACCCAAAGTTTGGATCTATCTAAATATATATAACTCAAAGGTGACTGACTGACTGACTGACATAGTGATCTATCAACGCACAGCCCAAACCACTGGACGGATCGGGCTGAATTTTGGCATGCAGGTAGATGTTATGACGTAGGCATCCGCTAAGAAAGGATTTTGATTAATTCTACCCCCAAAGGGATAAAATAGGGGATGAAAGTTTGTTGTACTTCTTAACGCGAGTGAAGCCGCGGGCAAAAGCTAGTGTATATATATATATGTATGTAAGTACCTACTATTTTATATGTAATTGGAAACAGCAAAAATTAGACTAAATTAAGATACTTTATTATATTGTTCATATTTATCTATTTATATTTTAAATGTTGTCTATTATTATTAAAAATTTGAACGTATATTTTTAACACATTTTTAGTAACTTGTATTGTTATCATATTTCTATGTACACAACAACCTAATCGCTCCTATATATTATATCCTACCCTTTCGCCTTTGTACATCTTTTGTTATGGCCTTATTGTAAAATTGTTTATCATTGTGTGTACAATAAAGAATATAAGATTAAAGCACAACATAGCAATCTATGATATATTATTAGTTACCTTCCATATGTTCTCCACAGTGCAATATACAATTTGATTAGGCAAAGTAGTGCGAAGCTAATCAATAGAGATAATTTGTGTAGGGTCCTATTCCACTAGCATTGCAGCAGATTAATTATTGATTAAATACAAGTTTCTAATAAACGATAATTTCTAACTAACGATTTTATTGCGCCATTCATTATCGAGTGATTTATGATTATTTAGTAGTAGTAATTGTCAGGTTTAGTACGAAGCAGGGGCGGGTCGCTAGTATATCTAAATAAAATACATAACTGCATCACTGATCATCATTTAAGAACGGCTCGATTTGGCTGATTTTTTTATTGTTATGTTCGTAACTATAAGGACAAGGTGTGCGTGAAAAAAAAATAGCGTTTGGTATTTTTTAATAAAAAGTTGAATACAATTGTAATATTCTTAAATACCGGCTTGAATAGTTCAGTAGCAGATACATGTTTTCCTTTGCCTATTTATCGTGTTATCTTAGAATGTAGTAAGTACCACAACATGAATGTAAATAATATAAAGTAGGCAAGTATGAATGATTCAATGCAGCGAAGATTAATGATTATTTTCATCAGTATACAAGTAACATAACATGATATGATATAATTTTAAAAAACATTAGGCCAATTACACTGTCAATGGACCCGTGTCTAGACCGAGTAGACGCGTGGATGATTTATTTCTTTGAAAACAGTACACGACCGTGAACTGTGTGCGTGTGTAAACAGCTTTAGAACTTAGTACATTAACGATACTTAATAATGACCGAAAAGGCTAAGTAAACTAACACGCAACTTTTCTGGACATCTGTAACAAAAATGTTAGCTAGTTCCATCGACGCTCTCAACAAAAATAATTTATATTCATATTCATCTATTTATTGCTATATATAATAGTTACAGGTGTTTTTTAAGAGTTCAGTTCTATATAGACCCTGTGGGGCACCGCAAATATCTTAGAAGAGAGGAGGACTGCTAGATTTTGTTAACAGATAAGAAAGAAACATAAATAGTGCTTAAAAATATTATATAATTGTTGTGTATATTAATTTTGTTATAGTGTTATTCGATTTATTATTATCATATAAAATATTTATTATAATTAATACTAGATTGATGTCAAAAAATATATTTAAAATATTAAATATAAGTATGTAAATTTTTGACAAAATGTATCATTTAGATATTCGTCAATTGTGTAATATGTTTTTAAGGTCAATAGCTCTTTTAATTGTTTTAAAAATATTTTATCATTACTTTCATTTTTAATAATTTCCGGTAACTTGTTATATTTTTATAGACATAACAAGAGGGCCTGAGGAATGCATTTTAATACGAGATGTAGGTAGCATTAAACGGCTGCTATGTCGTACAGTCGTATGTATAGTAATATCCAATCATGTTTTATATAAATGTGGATACGTCCGTACGAATTTACAGATTTCCTGAATGTAGATGCAAGGATGTACACACTCAGGTCCATATTCTGTCATTACTTAACTGAAACTTTGATAACTCTTGTATGTTTGTATGCTAATGTAGGTATATTTTACCTTTACTGGAATACATAACCACATGTTTGTCGTGAGAACTTGTGGGCAGTCCTGTTATCTAAATGTTTCAGCCTACCAGATTCGATTCTTACCTTAATGCATACAACAACAATTTGTTGTTGAATGTTGTTTTATTTATATGCTGAAACAAGTTTAATTTTAGCTTGACAAGCATTAAAATGACTAACTTATTAACTACTAGCCGTGCCCCGCGGCTTCACCCGCTATTTTTAAGTTAAAGAGTAGCCTATGTGTTAAACGTAGGTATAAGCAATGTGCATTCCAAATTTCATCCAAAACCGTTCAGACGTTAAGGCGTAACATACTTACACATTTACACACTTGCACACACACTTTCGGATTTATAATATTAAGTATGATACTGTCAAACAAACTTACCCAAGTGTGTAGAAGTTTCAAATCCATAGAACTGCAATAAACTTCGAATCTTGGAACCAAAAACGCATTTCTTGTGATTAAGAATTGTCTTTTTTTTGTTAGCTTTATTGGTAAACCTTTTATTTCTCTCGATGTCGTATGGATATCGACATAACTAGTTATAATTGTCGAAGGCAAGATCGAAAATTGTTACTTTTGTCAGGTTTCCTTAAGAAAACTTCTTACTTCTCTGGATATCGATGTAAACATCAACGGAGCTTGTTATAACTGTCGACATGTTAAGATCGAAAATTGTTTCTTTTGTTATATTTATTCGAGAAAATCTTTTATTTCTATATCAATATATATTGACAGAGCTAGTCACGGTATTTCACAAAAATGCGTATTCTACTAATATTATAAATCCGAAATTTTGTGTGTAAGTGTGCACGTGAGTAAGTATGTTCCCTCTTCACGCTTTAACGGCTGAATAGATTTTGATGAAATTTAAAATGTACATTGCATATACCTAGGATTAACACATATGCTACTATTTCATCAATCATCAATGCTTCAAAGCAACGCGTGATATTTCTATGAGCAAAGTCAAGGTAAAAAGCTTGTTTATGGCCTTAATTTCTTCTCATACAAATAAGCCCATATTACATCAGAAAATATGATACTTATAATGCAGTAATTAGATAGGTTGATACATTTATTATAACTCTTATAAACCGGAAGCGAGGCCTATGCTCGTAACGGCTTTCTGACTCTCTACATAACATAGCTAAGATTTTATCACTTTCGTAATATGATACAAAAAGAAAGTGTTTTCTTTTAATTGAGGAATTAGTAGAATTATCTTTGTCGCATGTCTTTATTATCAACACATCATCTACGAGACGGAGACAATTAATTGAATATCATACAACCGATTTTTCCATTTTTTCTTATTTTATGTTTATCCTACTAATCCTACTAATATTATAAATCCGAAAGTTTGTGTGTAAGTGTGTAAGTATGTTTGTTCCCTCTTCACGCTTAAACGGCTGAACGGATTCTTGTTAACTGTGTATGTGTATGACGTAAATGTTTCCGGCACCCTCGACACTAGTCTTTGAATTTAGTATGGGACTGTGAGTGTGAATGATCCTGCTCACTAAATTAAAAATATGAAGTGTACAAATTGAAAAAATACAGTGGCGTATTTTTTATTTTTTACTAATTATGGATGATGATGATAAGAGTAGATAATATTAATTATTTTATGAATACTGGTACAGAATATCTAAATTAACTTTCTAGTCCAAGATCATGATGCAATAGTTGACAAATGATTGATCAATATAAGTTCAGTAAAGTCGTTAGTTGAATGACGCGTGTCTGAAGAATGATTGACGATTGGGACCAGATTCTGATAGAATGACTCCATTAAGATCTGTATCAAAACCTTGTTGTTCTCAGTGGCTTCGCCTGCATTCTTGGTGACGACGATCAAGTAGGATAAAGAGATATATGATGCCATGTTTCATCTAAATTAGGTATAGTCGCGTGAAGATACGACAAACACGCATATTGGTAACAACTTATTCGTTCGCCAACGTCGGAATTTAAGTTAATTAAATTAATTTATAATATTTAAGTTGATTAATTTAATTACCACTGGGAAAGTTAAAATCTGTAACAAAACGGACATTAATTAAGAAAGCTTACTATAAAACGATCGACTTTATTATATATATTTAATGACAAGGATGCATGGAGGCAAACTGCACAAGCTCTTTCTAGCGAATAACACCTAGGTTAATAAAATTATGTATTAGAGATTAAGAATGTTTAAAAAAAGCCGCCGAGTTTCTTGCCAGGTTCTTCTCGAGATTCAGATTACCTGAATCTCGGAAACGGCTCCAACGATTTTAATGAAATTTAGTATGCAGAGGGTTTCGAGGGCGATAAATCGATCTAGTTAGGTTTCATTTTTAGAAAACGTCGATTAAAATAAAAAAAATCTATCCGTGCTAAGCTCGGTCATCCATACTCATAATTATATTACCTAAGTATCGTAGTATAACAACATATACACAGGAACTCATAGTAGCATGTATAAATAACATGAGGTAATAGCTGCCCACAGGCGGTTATCTCACATCATCACGGTAGCGTAAATTAAACATTATTTAACTTAAACACCGATTGACAGAAAATTAACGCACAACCTAAGCCGCAATGGTTCCTGAAGCAAGGCATTTTGCATTGCAGACCCTTATTGAGTACCTTAGGTGAGTACTAAGCTAAGATTATGTAAAATTAATTCCCTAAGGTAGTTAAACGGGTCATAAAAGTCTTATACATAATTGTTCGTGATTACTTAAAGCTGTGTGTCAAAATCAAAGTAAAACGTGCTGGTGCGAAATCCATAGCAGTATCACTAAATATTTATCTAGATTCTAGTATCTATATGACATATAAAAGAATATACCCTACCCGAGCTATGCGCTATCATATTCCGTTATCCAAATCGTAAAGTTCTGCCACAGAGCATGAATATTCCATCCTAAGATTGATAAACCGCAGCGCTGGTTGTCTTGCATACATTATGAAGCATAGCGAAGCACTCGCAACCATTCTAATCATTCTCAATAGCACGAGTCACAGAGAATAGTTAAAATATGGATATAATATAGGTACTCCCGAGTAATTGTTGTGAGTTCAAGACATATGGAAATCAGCCATGTAGAATACTTAATAGACTGTATCTATTGATGACGAATGCAGACGAAACTAGTAGTGATGAGTCAATAGCGTAAAAAATATTTATGGGGATGCGTTGCAAAATAAATTAAACGCAAGCAAAGCTTAAAAAACCGACTTCACCGCTTTATATTCGGAACTTTGCTCAGATTAGATGTACTAAACACGCATTATTGACTTTATTTCAAGAACTACTGATCAGATCTTATCAAAATTGTACCAATGGAATGCAACATCATTAAAACAAAAAAATTCAAAGGCTGTTCACGTGGGAAGAAGTTATGAGGTAACACAAATAAAAAAAAATACATTCGAATTGAGTACGTCCTCCTTTTTTGTGAAGTCAGATATAGCAGTGAAGTCATATTTTTTTAAGCTTTGCTTGCGTTTAAATTATTTGTTAATATAAATCTCGAGAATCCGGAAGGATGACATCCGAATTGTAATCGTCGTTAAATGTGTGAGACACATTTAACGTTATCCTATTGATTACAATCGGCTTATTAGTTTTAACGCCGTGAAAGAACAAACGAACATACATATATACATACATAAATACGGTGCTTAATACATAAGCCTTTCCTTTCCTTCGCCGTAGTCGTGTAGAATCAAAAGTAGGTACTACGACTTGAGAATTTTCTGCAATTTGTATGTCGGTAATTAATACATTCAATGAATGTTTGTATTATAATAATCATTCAAAGTCCTGAGATCAACGCTGTTTTTCCTATGATAATATGTACTTTGATTATAGTGATAAATTTTAGAAAGGAAAATTTATCGCTTGAGGCGGAATATAAATATTATCACTTATAGTTCTGCCTAGCATGGCTAATGCTATATAAATAAAAATCAAGTTACTTTAATTATGTTTCGAGTTAGCGAGGAAGAAGAAACATTTCTAAGAACTTGTCTCTGTTATTCTTTAGTTTGAAGCAACGAATGCAGACGGTTGCAATGTATCCGAGCTCGTGTGTCTGATTTATTCACGGCCCAGACACAGATGTTTTATTGAGCACTCTCTTGGATGTGCTTCCAGACCACTGAACTGATGAAGGATGCGAGGTTCCTGGGTAATAAAGGGAGTTTTTTTGGATTGATCAGATTTTAAACTGAAAACTTTGTGTATCGCGAAGAACAAAACAATTCTAATTCTGCTTAAATGCTGGCTTTGAATACAAAAGTCATAATAAAGTCCTACATCATTCTACCCGCGTCCCAAAAATACAACGATATAAATACAACCCAAAAAATAACTTTTTATTTACGTCGTGGCTCAGAATTATCGCAACGCAGTATTATTGCCGCGCCGTAACGAAATACAAAAAAAACTTGTTTGTGTAACCAATGGCGAATAGTGCAAAGGGTCCCGAATAAAAAAAAAAGGTAGGTCTGAGAGACAGGCAGCAAGGCCTAAAAATGAATTCCCATTAGACAATTTTTGAATTTTTTAAAATAAAATCTGCATATTTTTTAAATTTTCTCTGATACCATTTGGAAAATATTGAGCCTAAACATAAGAAAGTCAAGCCTCAGTGTGAGAAACTTATTAGTTCACAATAATTGCATGAGATTTATTCTCCAGTGAAAGCTCAGCGATATATCAATATCATCAATACATAAGTTAATCACCTTGTTCCAATGCAGCTCTAAAAGCACATTTCTCTGAAATAGGCCATTATAAGATAATGCTCTAAGTGGGACGTTTAAAACGCTGGTGCAGCCATAAAACTTAATGAGCTTTCTTGGAAAATCGCAGATATTGGATAGGTATCTTAGGAGTTGGAAACATTGTTTCGAGTTACGATGTCTCTATGCTATAGAATTCTATTCCTATTGGTCTATATTGTGCATACTAATAACTTTTACCAATAGGAAATATGCACGAGATGTAAATGTAGGGCATGAATATTTTTTAAATTCTTTTTAGCCCTAGAATTTACACGTATACAATTATTTTCTTATTTAAATGCTTTTTTACTAGGTAGTAATTTTAATTAATAAAATGCATAGGAAATTCAAAATAGCAAAAGACACGTCATTGGATAGATAGATTCGTGACGTCTCGTTTTCAAATTTATAATGTCAATTATTGGTCAATTTCCCGTTTAAAATTGTCAGAACCTAATTGCATTTTAAAATGTTAATTAAGATATTAAGTGTAATGTTTTGATAAGTAATAATTTTTTACCGATAATATTTTAACGTAAACAATTTTTATAATTATCGTTAACAATTATATCCCTTTAGTTTCTATGATCTGTGGTCCTAAGAGGTACATTATCAATGTGTACATAGCGTCTAATATATGTACTTATCTGTCCAGATTTCTAAATTGTCAACATTGGTTGTTGTCTATTATTGCATACTGATGGGCTTGAAATCCGGTTGATTAGTAGGGGTGTTTCCATATCCATATCTTTTCTTTGATCTGCCCGGTGGAGTATTTGAATGCGCGTCTGCATTTCAAGCTGCGGGTGTCGGATTCCCAGTGAGAACACAAATTTTCTTCCTAAGGAAAATGTGTTTGTGGGTGTGATTAAGTGTGCGATGTGAATGTTTCCGGCACCCACTATACAAGTCACTGAACTTAGTGTGGGGATGTAACTGAAAAAGTTTATGTTATGCCCACGCAACGTGAAGTAGCCTGGTCGACAAATATAAGTAATTTTACTCATATAAGTATTATATACGGTATGCCTATTGAGTCATTTAGCTCAAGTAAACCGTACAGTATTATCTGTACGGTTTACTTGAGGTTTTGGGTTCAGCTACTCGCTACTCCAGATATGTTAGAAAGTTATACCGGGTTAACCATGTACCAATATAATAGATCAAAGAACTAAGTTACCTACAAGACATCGAGCTTATAGGTAACTCAAGTGCTCAAGCCCACTACCAGTGGGTAGCGTTCCCATCATGCTGGCGGCATTGCCTCTCTGAATTGCAATGCTAATACGTTGAGCCAAATAAGTGCCAGCATTTTGATCACGCGTCGCTTTAGATAATATTTTTTTTTTTTTCGTTTAGTTCTTTGCTGTACATAGTTTTAGTTTAGTTTTAGGAAATATAGGCAATTGGCCCGTAGTTAGGCATGAAAAAAAATTCATAAAATATTCACAATGTAAATAAAAAAAAAAAAAAACAAAAATAGATCAATATGTTACACGTTTTTGGTTCTGACAGTAAGTCACTGTTATACTGTTATAAATAACACAGAATAAATAATACTTCAGGAAGTAATAGTCAGGCATCGTTCATTGGTTATTCAAATTGCATCGTATAGTTGCCCCCTATAGATTATAAAACGGCATCATTGAGATGTTTTACATTTACATTGAATGAATACAGACGTGTCTTTGTGTTGGTATTATACAACTATTATATTGTAATCTGCTCAATGAATTTACTCATCATCGTGATTTAACAGTTTGATTCACTGATCAAATGAATAAAGAATACAAATAAAACATATTCTCCGTTATCTTTTGAGTTGATTTATTGGATTTAATTTCTTACATTTATTTAGCTAGTTATGCAAAGTTTTGACTTGGTTATTAAGGATGAAAAGTATCTATTCTATTCAGAGTAATCACTGAATCTATACGTGATGAAACCATTATGCATGTATGGATCAAACGAAGTGGGGCAGAACTACCCACTAGGTTCATTATGCTTTAATTGATTGTATGTCCTTGTATGTTCTACTATTTTGGCTAGTAATGGAGTTCATATCAAGTATTTTTTTGTAGTTGCTACTTTACTACATTGTTTGTAACCTAGCTACTAACTCTCTAAATTGTATCTGCTTTCGTTATGTGGTTCAAATTAAAATTATAATTATTTTAGTTTAGTTTTAGGAAATGTAGGCAATTCGCCAGAAGATAGCGTTACCAATTAAAATGACAAGTTCAAATGAGTAAACATTTCTTTTTATTATACATTATTTTTGTACAATAACGACATATAAGTAAAAGCGGCGCTAAGTAACAAACATGCACACAAAAGCACAATTCCATACTGATACTTAACGCTATTGGTATTATAGCTATAACTTTTTTTTATTTAGAACATTAACAAGTTTCTAATAGGTATATGGTTTTTTGTTTGTCCAATCATCACATAAACATTATTTTGTTTTATCTTAATATTATTTTTGTCCAAGACGGTGTAGAAACGTTACTCATTTAATTCAAGTGAAATACAATGCCTTTATTTTTCTGTTTCAGGTGGTGAGTCCGACCACATTTTTCATCTCCACGGATACAGTTTCTTCGTCATCGGAGTCCGATCATTCAACACTAGTTTGGACAAGGATACAGTCAAAACGATGAACGAAGAAGGCACTTTGTTCCTCACCAAGAACCTTGTTAATCCAGTGTCGAAAGATACCATAGTTATTCCAGAGTTCGGAGTAGTAGCACTAAGATTCAAGGCTGATAATCCAGGGTACTGGCTCATGAGAGACGAGAGGTCCACACACTGGACTAGAGGACTAGACTTTATACTAAAAGTAGGAGAAAATAAGGACTTTGTTCAAGCGCCAACAGACTTTCCCAAATGCGGATCGTATGTCGGCCCCGAATATTTCCTAATATGACCTCGGCTTTTGCCCAAAAAAGAATGTAGTTACCTTTTAGTTCTTTTAGCTCAATTATTTATTAATTATGTGATATGAATTATAAGAATATAGGACATGCCTAATTGTTTGTTACGTCATACTTTTATGACTGAATCAAAAGATTGTAATAGTTCGATCCGGAATTATCTAGCTAGTTTTCTGTTGTTGTTATATATTAATCTTAAGTATAGTTGTAAGTAAGTAAAGATTAATACAAATGTAAATAATTAAACAATTTTCTACATAAGTGGTCCAATCAATTACCAGTTGTAAATACAAACTAATTCATTAAAGTAAATTCTTAATCTTATTCATACTCAGCTTTCTATTTATTCAAAAACTACTGGTATGTCTAAAATGAATAGCGGCTTAGTTATGAAATCTTCGAAGCCTCAAGTGTCTAAAAAAACGTTCAAGTTACTAAGCCGAATAGTGAAAGTGTTGATAATAATGTTGGACGGTAGCCAGCTAAGTACACGTACGTACAGTCAGCACCAGTGTCATTTTCACACACCTAAAACACTTCTCAAGTTTAATCTTTCAAATAGAAAATGGCAGATAAAATAAGTAAGCAATCGATCATTAGCCATTTTGGCTAATGATCGATTGCTTACCCGCTTTTGAATAATCTTTTGGTTTTTGTTGACCTACCTGATACCCTAGTGTTAAGAATTGTTATAGCTCTAGTAAAATCCTATTTGTAAAAACAAAAAAAAACTACTTCTTTAACTGCACGTTGGCTTAGCGCGCTCGCCTTCTAAGCAGGGGTATCGGGTCGATTCCCGGCGGGAAACACAACTATTCTCCCCAAGGAAAATTGGTGTTTCTGATTCTGGTTGTGATTGTGTGTGTGATGTGAATGTTTCCGGATCTCACTTCACAAGTCATCGAACTTAGTGTGGGGCTGTGATTATGAACGGGTTATAGCTTATACCTCTTCTAAAATTTTGAAATCATTGGTACAATTATCCGTCATTTGTTATTGAAATAAATCAAAATTAGAAACGAAAAGAAAAATCCATTTCAATGTTAAACGAATATATACATAGGATTTTTTTAAATGATTAAAGTATTTTGAGTATTCTAACTATGCTACAAAAAATAATTACAAACGGTGACAAAAGAAATACAGTTGGGATATTTTTTTCAGAGCTGAATGTATTATATGTAATCATAGGCCATGATGGATGTAAAGAAGGTAAATTAAAATATAATTAGAAAATGAGGCATTATATACATATCTTTGACTGTACGGTCAGCAATGACGTTAGATACAATTTTTTTTTCATATTAGTATATAAAAATAGATGTGAAGGTGTTGTCATACTGGGCCGGGTTAGTGCTATTAACTACACTGAATTCAGTGTTAATTTAAAATGTTATAATTATGAACTTTATTCAATATTGCATGTTTAATTATTGTCGTTGCTGACCATACCCACCTGCTACACCGTAGGACAGGTGACCAAAACATTCCTATAATTACCATAACATAATTACATGGTATTATTACTTCGCTATGCTCGGAAGTTACTTAAATGTTGTAAAGCCGTTGTATTAACCCGACTGCACGACGCAAAAGAGGGTAATGTGTGTGTCATCCTATGTATGTATGTATTTTTATTCCTTTGTGGCTTTCTTCAGACCGAACGCGTTGGCCTATGTTGGTGATTCTTACAAATCGATTTGTCTTAATCTTCTTTGTCACTAAACACATGACCGTATTCAAAATTTCATATGGCGATAACCAGACGTCATATTATAAAAAAGAAAGTCGGTAAGTATTTAAAATAATGTTTAAGGTTCTTTTACTATTTTTCATTTTGAATGGCCATTTAGGATATTTAAACATTATTTTGATGGTAAAATGTATGGCGCCTAAGGGCCCTTGATATACAAAGCGACTGAGGCGCGCGGCCGAGTGGTGGTGGCGCTCGCAACGCTGCCGTTTTGTATTCTATCGTCATAAGGAAAAAAGACGAATATATATTTTTTTTTATTTTAAAATATTCTAACGCAACCAACTAAATCTTACTTTTAATTTAGACGCATCTTCTGCAAATCATAACATATACTGAATAGTAGATACGTCTTTTTCCCTTATGACGGCGGGACAAAATATACAAAGCGCCCTTACGCCCTAGTACGACGCTGGATGCAGACGCTGGATGCAGGCCGCTAAGAACCGTTCTTTTACATTTTGAGTGGGATCATCATCGTAGGTAAATACTTAATATAGTATTTAAAGTATTTGCATACACGTTCAGTACATGTTAAAGTAGTGTGTGTCGTGTAAGTTTTGACAGGAATAAACTCTTTCAAGCATCATATTAAAAAAAAACTAAAACACAATTGAAATTCTAAACATCTATAAAGCAAAATACCTTTTCACCTAACTTGATCACTTTCTCAAACACAAACTTTTGGATTTATATTTTAGTTTGATAGAATGATAGAACTGGGTATATATCATATGTGTATCTTAATAGAGCATGAAAATTCAATTATTTGCGTTCGTCAACAAGTAAAATTGGATTTCGAATAACAACATCGAATTCTAACACAGTCTTAACGATATCAGGGCGTTTGGTCGAAGCAACTCGTGACCAAAATGATTGCAAATATTTTGGATAGAGATTGAGCATTGCCATTCAACGTCGCAACTGTATATAACGTGGCAATAAAATTATATAAGTATAAAGTCTATAGTCTTATTAGTATTTTTTTTGCTTTCCATGCTAATTGGTACAGAGTATAATAGCCTTATGTTTTAATCTATTATAATTAATGCGTGATATTAAATTGAGCTGTTATTGGTTGACCGAATTATTAACATAGGCGTAGGTATGCGACAATAATTGGGTTAAGTGTAATACGATGATAGATAACAAGTAGACATGATAGATTCTATTGTCATTGTTATTAGTGTGAAATATGGCAAGTTAACTTAGAAGACAAACAAGAAGTTTCCGTAATATAAACTACATAATCAAAATATTGCATTAGAAGAAGGGAATGGAAATACGCGTTTTGAGTTATAGTGAAAATTATAATAACCATGCCGAAAATATTGCGCTTAATATATAGCCTACTAGCTGACTTGCCCGGCGTCGCCCGGGTAAAAAAACATAGCTTATGATACTTACAAATAACGTGGCTTTCTATTGGTAAAAGAATTTTGAAAATCGGTTCAATAGATCCAGAGATTACCTCCTACAACCTCACAAACTCACTCACTTTATTACTTGGTTATAATATTAGTAGGTATAGATATAGCCGATCAAAAATTGTGCCTATACAAGCCATTCCATTTGTGATCATCGTCTCATTATCTGTTTTATATATGTTAAATATTACCAACTTTTTGTGATGATTTATTAAAAAAAGTATAGGTACCTTAATGAAGTAGCAACTTTTAAAGTACATTTTCCAAATGAATACAAAACGTAAGCGCTTTTACACTCACAACCTTACACTAGATTCAATGAATACATTCACTACTCTGATACATTCACAGTCTACGCACAATCCGGGACTGATACTGAATCTCATCAGTCATAATATCGACGGTTAAAACATCAACACCGTAAGACCAACGATTCAAAATCTCAACACTTTAGAATGTCAGCAGCTTAGTAAGTCGATAGTTCACAAGATCATAGTTTAAAATCTCAACATGGAAAAATTTAGGTTGATACTTAGTGGAAGTGATACAGATATACACAGGGCCGGATTTAGGGGAGGGCAACCGGGGTCTCCACAAAAGAGGGGGCCCCTCTTTTGTGGAGGGACCACAATAGACTTCGGAATTATTATTTTTTCAAATTCTGGCGAGTAAACGCTAGTTGACAAGTTTTCCTTTGATATTTTTTTTGCTGTTTTACCTTTACCTATAGTAATTTGTACAAACATAATTATACTGTTCTTAAATATAAAAAAAAAACTATTTATCTACATTTGTTTATTCAAAAAAACTATTTATCTATATCAGGCAATCAGTAAAATATCTCAATCTCAAATGGCCCTGATAATACTTGTAATTTACACCCCATTATGAGTGAGTATCCCAATGGCTCAATGGCTCAGTGGGGGCGGTACTTGTCCGCAGCCTCGGAGGCTGGGTGTTCGATTCCGTGTCTTGACTATTATTTCTTCCCATAATATTATAAATATATATATATATCAATTGCAATATGTGAACAATTAGTGTTATTGAATTTTTAAACACTTGCACTTGTCTTGTAATGAGTAATAAATGTTAAATTCGCGACAGGACACATGACAATTATACAATCTTCTTTAGAGGCTGTTCCCAGTACCAGTGCGCCGTATTTACCTAATAAAAATGCACTGCGCCAAGTAGTTAACAGAGTAAGAAGACAAAATTCAACATCTACATTGCATTTAAGCCACCTACCCCATTGGGCATCTAAAATTGATGAGGAACAATTTTTATTTTTTAATGAAGAAGTTGATGGTTTTGGGCGTATTTTGATTTTTACAACAGAACAAAATTTGCAGTTCCTTGATTGCGCTCTGTACTGGATTATGGACATGGCACATTTAGGTGTACTCCTCTTCCATTCCTACAGATGTACACAATACACGCATTAGTGGGTAACGACGAATCAACACGGCGGTTACTGCCAATGGTATATGCTTTTCTGCCGTCTAAAACTGAAACATGCTATGAAAGATTTTTCAAGAAGTGAAAAAATGCGCTAAAACTTTCGGGCTTCAGTTAAGTCCACTATATGTGTTAACCGACTTTGAAATAGCCGCAATAAATGCCTGCAAACGTGTTTTTTCATCGAGTATCCATAAATGTTGCTTTTTTCATTTGACCCAAAACGTGTGGAAAAAAATACAAAAACTTGGATTAGCTTCGGATTATGGTAATGACTCGGGCTTTGCACTGAAAATAAGATATCTATTTATGTTATGTTATATTCGGCTTAAAACACGAAAATTTTGACTTACTTTGTAGTCAACTAGTTTCGGACAAATTAGTTGTCCTTTATCAGGATGAGTCAGTTGACTACAAAGTAAGTCAAAATTTTCGTGTTTTAAGCCGAATATAACATTACATTATGTGTAATACTCACGATAGTTTTAACATTAAGATATCTATTTGCTTTAGCTTTTCTGCCTTCAGAGGAAATTCCTAAAGCATTTGATTAATTGATGGAAGAAAGTTTAATTCCAGACAAAGCCCAAGAACTGGTGCAATGGTTTCGGCGATATTACGTACATGGGCAATTAAGTAAAAAAAATAAAAATTCAACGACAGTTATTATTAAAAAATCAGAACCTTTGTTTGCCCCAAGTCTGTGGTCAATCCATGAAAATTTGTGTCATAATGTGCCACGATCGCAGAACTCAATTGAAGCTTGGCACAGAAGGTGGAACACATTATTGAACAATAAAAAATGGAATTTGTCGAAGACTCTGAAGGAATTGATAAAAGAGCAAAAATCAACAAATTTCAATCTAGAAAGGATCCTTGCAGAAGTGCCACGCACACCAAGACGTAAAAAAAGTAAATCTTTTGAAGATGCTTTACAAAAGGTTATATCGGAGAAAGAAGAAATGGACACAATAACGTTTTTAAAAAAAGTTGCTTATATCTATAACATATGGAAGTAAATATTAAAATAAGAGATTTTTGATTTGGTATGAAAATTACCAATAGTTTTGGTTATTTCTTTTATCTGACTTATGTATGCAAACTTATAAATGTTACAAGAACGTGATTAGAATCGCTATATTATTATGTATTTTTTTGTATGTATCTTTCTTTTAATAAATATCAATTATAAAGTTCTTATAGTCATGTTATTTTTCCTATTCTATTAAATACATTTTATACATATATATATATATATATAGCTAAAAAATTATATATATATTTTTTTTTTAGCTCTTGAGTCTATTGACCGGCGAGCCAAAAGACTCATTGGCGATAGTAAGCTAGTAGAGTCAAAACTGCAAAGTCTTGTTCACCGACGTAAGGTAGCAAGCCTATCGGTATTCTATATAATTCCTCCATGCCCTTTTTACCATCAAACAACAAGACAAACTGTCAAACGTCATCCATTTATGATTGACATACCTCCAGATCGCTCGAGTATAAAAAAAAAATACAATTTAAATTTATTTGCTTATTATTATATAATATGTGTAATTAATTAAGTATTGTACAAATTTAATTAATTACACGTCAACTGCAGAAATATGAATACATTTTTAAAAACTTAATACAATGCAATAAAGTACTGTATCTATATCTAACTTATAAAAGTAGTAAAATCGAAGGTAAACAATATGTATGTCTGTATCACTTCCACTAAGTATCAACCTAAATTTTTCCATGTTGAGATTTTAAACTATGATCTTGTGAACTATCGACTTACTAAGCTGCTGACATTCTAAAGTGTTGAGATTTTGAATCGTTGGTCTTACGGTGTTGATGTTTTAACCGTCGATATTATGACTGATGAGATTCAGTATCAGTCCCGCACAATCCACACATCCAGAACCAGAAACACAAATTTACTTGAGAAAACATATTATTTTTTACATTGTATAATTTTATCTTATGTAAAAATTCTTCAACAGCACTTTTTGAATATAAATTTTACAGTAATGTCTAATCCGCAAGATTTACAACAACAAAAACTGTGAAATCTTTGCAAGCCGATGCACAATGGCCTCATTGTTTACTTATTTCGTAAAACTTCTCCCTTCTAAAGTACAGTCCCAAAACGCCCGCGGACACAGTAACTGTTTCCTCAACTGTGACGACAATGAGAACGCCAAAACGGAACCTGTACCGAGCACCTTTCACTTTTTAAAATAACGCTTTGTCAATCATAATATCGACAGTAACATTTTTCTTTCAGAACTAACCGCGCAGAAATAAGATTCAAATTGCTATGGCACAATGAGAATAATTGGAGGCGTATCTTCGATGTCAAAATGGAGAGATGACCCATAGCCGTAGTTGCTATAACTGGAAAACTTTGGCTATTACAATAGAAAGTAAAATAGGTACTATAGTAACAGCGTATTGTTACAATCGAACAGCATTGATATTAATAATTTAGTGCACTAATGTGCTCGTTAGATTAAAATATTCGGCGTTTACGTATAGTTTGATTGGTCACCTTTTGCGACTAATGTAAACATTGATCAATCCACTTTAGAGTGATTTCTTCAATACGACCAAAAGTAACTGATAGAAATGCATTTTACAGTGTAGGTTAGTGATGATTATTTATTCATATTTTTTATCGTCGTTACTTCATGTTACATACACTTCTGCTTGACGTTGATTCCTTGGCCTTTTGATGATCTCAGCTTTTTGTCATATCATGGGATCTGGCTCTTCGACTGCCTGACATCCTGTAGCTATTTCTCGAATACAACTTTGTATAAAGCTGCTTCGGTCCATATATTGTCTTGTTTTTTAGCCAAGACACTACCTTTTTTATACAAGTAAGAAAGAAGACAACCAAGACGTACGCCTAATATAGATACACGACAGTCTATGTACACCTATCTGCAGTCCGTCTATTCGGCTGTTTGGCAAAGAGGTACCTGGTGAATCGTGAGACAAAAACGTTTATTAACATGAATATCTGCGGGCCTGTGGCCTCGGGAGATTACTTTTCACCTCCTACCCTGGATAATTTAACCTCGTAACAGGCATTCGCCTATGTGCCACCTGCATGGAAATGCGCCCTTTGGAAATCCGGTTATTCTGGTGGAAAAACCAATTAAATTTACCCGAGTGAAATAAATTCTCTAATTAGGAAATATAATATACAATGCATTGTGGAGATTTAAAAATGGAAAACTCAAGAATATTATGGTTTTATCACGTATGTTCACAATACATTAAAAAAAAATGAATGTTTAAACAAGCAGTTGCAAAATGTAGAGGAAATGAAATTGACGGCGAGATCCAGAAAAAAAAAATAGCGATGCTTGCAAGCCATTTTAAAAGAAATTTAAGTATATTTATAATTCCTGAACTAAACATATTATTATACTTCAGTGCGAACTGTTTGCATTTTAAGTTTGATCTTAGTAATTTTTAGTTTCACCTTTAAATACCACTGTTAATATAACTCCGAGTTGTAATTCCAGTGTTTGCAAACGCGAGTATCTAGCTATACTCATAGAAACATTGAATATTGGGAGATAAGTAGAAAACATTTCATACCTAAGTTATTATTTGCTTGTGATTGAACTGCCAGTCAATGTTAGCAAATATGTCGGTATAACGAACGTTACTTCTGTTCTTTTAATATGAATATTGGATAAGTAATATTTATAACAAAGAACTTCTATGGAGTCGTTAGTTTTTTTCTCTTTAACTGATTAATAAGTTAAATTGAGCTGCTAACGAGGTAAATTACCTGAGCTACGACGGGCGATGTTAGTTTGAAAGTTAATGTGTTTCATATATTAGAACACTATAATAACACTAGACGTGCCCCGTGTGCAGCCTGTGTGTTAATCCTAGGTATAATATATGTATATTCTAAATTTCATCCAAATACGTTCAGCCGATAAAGCGTGAAGAGGGAACAAACATACTTACATACAAAATTTCGGATTTATAATATTAGTGGGATGGTCTCCATGTTTTACACTACGTTTAATGAACAAGATTATTGTTGTGATGATAATAGTTTAACAACATAATAATAAAACTAGTCGTTCGCGCCGAACTGAGATCTCGCGCCTACATTTTGTCTCATAGAGAAAACTTTTGAGATTACTTGCTTGTAACTTTTTTTCTATATAATAATTGTTTGATTTCTGTATTTGTTATCCAAGCACATAATATAACGGATATTATACGTAAGTTTCAGCATTCAGTGTGAAGACGTTTTTGAGATAGACCCCGGGACAAAATAGGTCTAAAAACAGTGACTTTGGTGGCCTACCAAATCGTTATTTTCCAACATAGATTTTTTTAACCGGTTTCGTACTCTACTTGTCAAGCCCTTTTCAACAATACCCCACAAGAGTATATAAAAAATAAAAAATATTTTGCTCCTCCTTCATATTTTCATTTATATAATTTTAAATGTCATTTCTGGCTTTGGCCCGTAGTTGAACCGTAGATACCCGTGAGATGAAGAATAATATTAATATGAATGGTCTACTACCATCGTAATCTAACTAATTTTAAAACAATTGAACCAGTTCTAATAGGACGCACATGTGATTATACGTGTTCAGTAGGTGGGTAATTCAATTATTCCCATTTTGCCTTTTCATCCCTAACCTCAACAAAACGTCGAATAGGATTTCTATCGTACTCAGATTTACCCAACTGCATCATCCTTTGAAATAATCCAAGATAAAAACACACAGCGAACTATCTCGAGCATCTAAAGCGCTACTGCCCATGTTTTTACAAAGCTCGCCAATTTGTTCACAGTAAAAGTTTCCTTGGGACCATCTCGGAAAATGGATCGCAATGCAATAAAAGCGCTTGACGAGGGTGAAGCGCTTTGTGAAGGGCCAGCTCAGTTGCGTTTATCCATCGACATTCAATATCCGTGTCATAACATTCAGTAACAAATGAGCTTTGACCTTTCGCTTATTTTTTGCTATTAAGCACTCTATTGAAAAGCTTTGTCGAACTACGTATTTTTTCTTTTATGTCCCACGACTCTATCCTTAAATACATTTACTGGTGAACGTAAATAACATTCCTTTGAAGGTTCAACAGTGTAAGTACTCTCACTGCCGGAAATTAACTGTTTGAACGGCACGGTTACGAATATGGGCATGCAGCAATATCCTGATATGGCACTGCTACAGGTTTACAAGGTACCTACGTACAATGTATTTAGTCACAACGCATCTTTGCAGCCGGTTTTTATTCACGAGTTTCATTTTAAAATAAATTAGCATAGGTTGTTTTAAATGGTAAGTATTCATAACTGGAATGGTATTCGATTCAACGTATTTATTGTTAGGAGATATGCGTAAATTTTGGCTTAAATACTTTAGAGGCATTGTGAATAGCTACTCCAACGCGAATGGTTTTGTACGTGATACTTACTGACGACCTAGTTAGCACATTGACCAAGTCTCTGCTCTCTGCGCCGTGGGTCCTGGGTTCGAATCCTGGCATGAGTACAATTTTCATTCCGAGTGGATTTTGTGCTTCCATTGCGTGTGTGTATATGTAAATGTTTCCTGCATCCACGATAGAAGTCTTTGAACTTAGTGTGGGGCTGGTAGTGTGAATGCGTTTGTTTGTTACTATTACCACAGGTTACTTAATATTTACTACTGCTTATCTAGCAGAACGTATATTGCTTTTTTTATTTTAGGCAAATTCTTGACTATACACTCACCTGATCGTTAGTGACGATGCGGTCGAGGATGCAGCAAGTTTGCCTTTAAGATACCTATGAGCTCGTGACTTGAAGATTTTTGGAATGTACTATTAAACACAAACATTGTTTACACATAACATGTGAAAGATTAGCGCTTGATGCGTATTACCTATGATGTCACATTACGCAAACAAGAACCAATAAATACGTAATTCGTTCTGTTATGTTTGAGATGAGAACTTAGGATAGGCAGTCTTATTTTATCCAAGAACAAAAAATAATCCTCACGACTGGGGAACAGCTTCCAAGGTCAATATTCGCCTAAAGCCGATGGCATGCATTAGTAATGTGAGAGCCAGAGCCCGGCGTAAAAGTGTGGTCTTCGTTGCTCTAAAATATTCAAGCACACCCACGGCGATAAGTCGCCTGTGTAGGTATCTGGATTATGTACTTTACTACTGAAGACGTGTGCCGAAACGCCTGCTTCCTGGTTTTACGAAAGGTAAATTTGACGTTAGCATTTAGGACAAAAACTTTAGTCCTCACGACTGGAGTTTTTAATACTCGTTCATAATATCTATGAAGCTTTATATGTGGAATAGTTAAACTAAACGCTACAGTATGTTTTCTTAGAGAATTATGGTTTATTGGCATAAGATCACAATCGCTTTGCAATCATATGAGATCCCGGCTTTAGAGCAGCTGATAATTTCTAATCTATTTTTTACATTTAAGCTAGACAAATGTTTGACCACTATCTCACCTGATGTTTGTTAGAACTTGAGCGCAAGGGTAAAATAAGTACAGTGGAATCTGCGTTGACTTTGGAAACGGAATTTTAAAAAGTAATGAATTAATATGGAACGTCTGTAATATTATATTTCGTGACGCGATTACAATATATTGATCACCGATTAACATGAATTACTTTAATAGCAAATATTGTACAATTTACGCAGAGCCTGCTCGACACCAAGAGTGCATCGCACCACATATTCAATTCATTTAAAATTTTATTTTGTGGCTTTCACCATGTATTCAAATGTATGAGACCGAAGTTCAAAACGTTTTTCGTAGGGTGAAGTTTACATTTCTGAGTTATTGAGATTACTATTTATAACTAAAGCTCCCAATACATCTAATTATTTTAACAATGTTCAGCAAAAATTCGGTGGACGATGAAGCACTTTTGTCCAGAAGATGCTTATTCGCTCGCACTTGAATCTCCCAGAATGTACCTACGTATCAGGAAACTTGGACATGTCCATTTAAGAAAGATAAACTTTGAGTACAAATAAGACCAAAAAAATTGTGTATAATCTTCGTTTAATATGTGTGATTTTACTAGCTTCATTCAGTGATGGAAAGACGTTCAGATGTAACCACGATTTTAGATGTCAGTCCTATCCTATTTCAAAGATGCACATTTTAAACTTTGTAATTCTTTTACTCCTACTAAAAAGAATACACGTTTCCTCCACAAACTGCGCACTATATTGCAGATGATAATAATGCTGTTTTAGTGTGGTGTACAAGGTTTCTCTACGGGTGCTCTTTACTACAGGAAAGATATACAATTCTTGCAGGAAAAAGAAAAATCTTTAGGTGGCGTTGTAGAACCATGCATTTGGCAAAGCACAAACGCCAGTCTTTTATGAAGGTATTCAGTTTTATGCACCTCATTGTGAAAGTTTTGTTAATGGTTCAGCATAAGTTTTACTTGAATGCGTGCTCGTACGTGAATGAAGAAAGATCGTTAATGCATTGTCAATGTAACAATGGTATAAATGATTCTTAGATAAAATTGAAGAGGTTCTCTATTATATAAATAATAGATGAGTTTTAAAGCCATCGACATACTGTGTATCTCTTCATTATTTTTAGCTAACTAAAAGGTAATGTTTTAAATTCAAAACTTCTATATTCTTGATGACGATGGAGAATTCCTAAGTGCTTTTAGTTACGGCCACTTCCTACTAAACTTGCGTGATTTTTGCCATAAAGTGCGTACCAGAATTTGATAGAATTTTGCCTCGCTTGTACAATTAAGGCTAATGTACACCCACCCTTAAACCTATTCAAAAAGCCTTCACACCTTCACATCATTGATTTTCAATGCCAATACCGCCATCAAACACTAAACATAAATCAAAGCTAACGTATAGGTGTATCCATGTAATGCCATAACGCGATTTTAGTCCGGAACACTGAGTCTCTGCACGCAATTCTACCATTCGGCCTTGGTCTAAACTAGGTTAATCACCAGGTAACATCCACTACATATATACCTTAGCACCAATAAAACAGAGTCTAAAGCAGTAACAATTTTTCAGAGATATGTGAGAGAAACTGAACAAAATTCGTCTAGACAGGGGTTGCTCTAGTTTGAGGGACCGTTCACCTTATTATACAGTTATATCCCTACAATACTGTCACTTGAAATCCGAGCTCATGTTTAGAAATCATATTGGAACGAGCTTTCTATAAGATACAAGTTTCGCCCCGCGGTTTGACCCGCGTAAGTCCCGGACCCGCAGGAATCCCGAGATAAAAAGTAGCCTGTGTTAATCCAGGGTGTCAGTTACTTACATACCAAATTTAATCAAAATTGGTCCAACTGTTTGAGCGTGAAGAAGTAACAAACACACACTCACTTACAAACTTTTGCCTTTATAATTAGTGTGATTGCATCTTTATTAATATGATGTTTTACCTGAAAATAAAACAATTATTATATGCGAAACCTTATTCTAGACCTTAAACAGTGAGATAACATCACTTCCGGAACGACGTCACGACCTCTTTTGTCTCCCTCCCATCCGGCTCCGCCCCACTTGAGCCGGGGGAGGGGGGGTGAGCTTGCCCGAACTGTCAGGCGCGCTCCTCACATTGCATCTCACTTTCGGTGGACAAGATAAAGAAGTCCACCAGGCAGGATTCTAAATATAGGTCTAGAATAAGGTTTCGCATATAATAATTGTTTTATTTTCAGGTAAAACATCATATTATATGCTACGAACCGTTATTCTAGACCTTAAACAGTGAGATGTGTTTATTATCGCCTGGTGGCAAGCTAAAAAGTATGCCAATGTGTGAATAAATATAATTGATAGTACCAGGTACTTTATAATGTGTACCTAGGTTATGTAAATCTATGATATATATCCCATGAATAGGTGTACCTACAGAACAGAGGGATGAAAGTCACCTTGAAATTATAATAATTATACTTGTAACTCACGGCAAATACATTTTATTATAATGGTACCTTAACTAAAATAATGTTATGACAAGGAATTAACAATCGTAAATGTTAAAATGACTATTAGTTACAATGCTATCACATGCATAGACAGGTAAGTAAAGAATTTGATCATTTATTGATCTAATAACAGTTTAGCAATGACACTTGTATATATATTGTTATATATGTTTATGCTACAGTGCTTCAATTCGAATAGGCTCACACGTAGGGATACGTCATAACTTTACCTTGAGAGGCCATTGTAAAAATAAAAGCACTTAATTCAAACATCAAGTTATTGCAAGTACTGAAGTAGTCCAAGTACAAAGTATGAAGAGGCTTCAATACTTGCCTCTTAAAATCATCTTTACCCAAACCGAATATTTATTACATGATTACTATAGAGATTTAGGTGCGGGGGTTCACATTGAAGACACGGGAAACGTAATATTGAAGCACTTTTATTAAATACAACCGGTACATTAGCTCACACACTAAAGAAACAGCACGCGGTTAGCGTGTCGCACAACGCGGGGAGTGCGGGGGAATGTTCATACGTCTTCCTTGGTCCGGCTCTCGATGGCACTGACTCGAGCGATGCCGCCGCGCCGGCCGCTACTAGCAGCCGACCGCCGCGCCGCTCGCGCACTCTCTCCTCCTCCCCGACTAGATTATTGCATACCCTACGAGATGAAAACACATTTCTTACGTCTACATCATTAAACAAGACATATCACAACAAGACATTTATTCTATTAGATCTGTAATCTCCATAATAACTGCAACGGCAGGTTTATACTTGTGGAGTAGGTAGACCCAAAGAAAGGATGTCAATAAACATGTTTAAATTCGTTTTTGATCTTGGGTCGATAATTAAATGTGCAAAATTGCGGGCTTGACTACTACATTCGAGAAGCAATAAGAAAACCGTACTTTATGTAAGTACTACTAAATATTATTTTAAAGAAATGGTTGATCACTTATCCATTCAAGTACAATAAAATTATAAATGTCAAGACTGGGATCTATAGCTAGTCCTTTCGTAATATATCTGGTCTACGTGACCGTTACACACCGGCTAAGGTAAAACTCTTATTGGCACTCCATTGGAAAACGTCGTTGTGGTAATTTCTTATGGTAACAAAAAATAAAATATTTAAATAATTTTAAATGCATTTAAGCAAGAAATGAACGAGTGCTTAACTAAGCAAAGGGAGCATGTGAATGTGATTGATATATGATCAACATTATCATTATTGCCAAATACCAGATAAAACTTTGTACTAAAATGACGGAGAAATTAAAAATGTGATCAACCATTAAAAAACATCAGAAATGTTCCGCTATCAGCTCTGTCGAGTTCCAGACGCCAAACCATCGAGTAAGTTGAAGCTTTTACTAAGTATCAGAACCGTATGAGACGAACATAGCGAAAAAGAAAGTGTGTGCTCGTTGAAGCGAGAAAATCTATCTGCGTTTTAAAATTCACAATGTCTCTTCCTAAGCCGTTTCAGAAGAGTATACTTACTGGACAGTTGTGTAATGATAACAGGATGGTGTACATATTGTTAACCAGTGTAATGTAACACACTAAATAAATACAGCTATAACACAAGCTATAACACACTAAATAATGCATATATGAATATACAATTACTATGGAATGTATAAATAGTAACTTCACTACGTATGTGAATATCGGTAAACCCCCACTAGTACATCAGATTGCAGTAACGTCTTTGGTGCTTAGAAGACATATAGTGCCATCTAATAGGTTCCACTGTAACGCATGAGACAACGGTCGTTACAAGGTATGAAACAAGAACTGATGTTAAGACCAAGTACTTACTTAAAAGAAAAGACTTCGTTATTTCAGTTAGGTAGTCTGCAATTTAACTGCAAGGAATGGCAAGTGAAACCGATACCTTCAGTTACTAACTAGGCCGAAACCGTAAAGTTTAATATGCTTACCAGGTATTATCAGACTCCACCAATTTGCTTTTAGATTAGAGCGAATATTTTTGAGCCATATTTACTTCTTATACCCGGGCAAATACGTGGAGTTTAGGCTTGGATTCCATTTGATAATAAATGACTTTGGTTGGGATCAGAATAGACTTCTCATAGTTCACAATCCACCCGATCGAGGTTGGGACATGAATATCTTCCGCAGCTTAGTCCTTCAAGGAAAAACAATCCCTGGTTGGCATCAGAAAAAATAAATTAAATTCATTTATTGGCCATTACAACTGACTGTTACACAAGGCAAGTCAATGTTACAGAAGTATTTGCAATTGTATATTAAAAATTGTGACACACTCGAACGAGGTTAGGACTTGAATAGCTTCCGTAGCTTAGTCCGTCAAGGAAAAACGATCTTTAATTGGAGTCAGGCTAGACTTCTGATACTTCATCACTCACTCGAATGAGGTTAGGACATAATAGCTTCCGCAGCTTAGTCCGTCTAGGAAAAACGATCCATAGTTGGCGTCAGATTGGACTTCTGCATCACTCACACGAACGAGGGCTTGAATAGCTTGTCGAGCTTGGTTCGTCCAGGCAAGGCGATACTTGTTTAGTGTAGTCGCTCTGGGTTCGATTTCTAGTCCAACGCGTACAATACCTACTAGAACCGACGGTAGATGGGCGCCGGCGATAAATACGTAAACAAAATATCCGGGTCTATGTATATTTTGATCACAATTCGATCGCTTACAATAAGTCCGATCCGAGAAACAAAAAATTAAAATGTTTGGTTTCAATACCAAGTAAAGTTTGATATTGTTTAGATTATTGCTAAATACACGCTCAGCTACCGGGGTACTGTTAAAATATTTTAAAAAGCGAGGGTATTATAGCCAAAGAAGCAATTCGGTAATATTATTAAAATGTAGGTACATTTCAATAAACTCTCATAAAAATATTATAATACAATCTAAGATATAACAGATCGCTCTTAGCGATAAGACCTACATATATTTATAAGTTTCTCTGTAAGCTGTATTTAGCTTTTGATGTCAATAAATAGTAATTGTATTGCATTGATATTATAAATATTAAGCTAATATGTATCGAGTTATCGGGATTTTTTTTTTTTTTTGCTACTGTAATTTTGTCTCGGATCGGATTTTTTTCTGGCAGCTTTTGGTTCTTACCTATGGATGAAAATTCGTTGACGACCAGCTTTTAAAGTATGTAATTGTGACGGCTCAGTTTCATTGTTGTTGCAATAATAGGACTTCCGCGGTCGCTTTGCAAACATCGCGCCTATTCCGCATAGACACGAATAAAGCTCTTTTCCACAGCGTTCGAGTTGTTAACGACATGCTCGACAGCGAGAGATCGTGGCAGGCGGAGGCGGTGCATGGTCTCTTTCTGCGTTTCCGACTGAGAGGCCGCGGAGCGGGCTTTTCAGTCTGACCCGATCCGGCGCACACGTCCGGGAGGGAGGATGAGGCAGTTCGCCCGCCTCCTCTCTCCTCTTCTGTAGTGGGACCACTGGTGGAACGCCAGGGGGCTCACCCTCACGTTCGAGTTGTAAACAGCTTTTTTGAACCTCTGGCTCTTAGTAAGAAAGAAAATAAATGCTGTGGATGAAAAGGTTAATGCGTGGATACTTTGCATGTCCAGCCTTTAAAATTCAAAACAAAATATACAATTAATGCGATATCTTTGTCGTATCTATTAACTATAATTTGTAAGAAAGGAAAGAAATCCTGTGAATTGAAAAGTTTAAATTGCGTGGATCCTTTGCGAGTCCAACTTTAGAAATTCGACTCTTATTATACAAGTGCGACTGCTTCGGATGATTTGGTTCGCATCATACAATTCAGTTAGGAAAGACAATACACATATTTTTGAAACAAAATTGTTGGTTTATAAATCGAGCGGGGTAAGTAGGCTCATTCCAGAAACCTAATCCTAGTTGAATCTTAAAGCTGCAGTTAATTACGAATGTGCAACTTACCCTCATGGGTTTTTTTTTTTTTTCATTTTCGTTTTGTGAAATAAGCAAATTTGAATTCGCATCGAACCTGACCGCATCCCCTCTGCTTGTCTCTCGCTCGTTGACCGCGGTGACTCGACGGTGTGGGGCTGGGTTACACGACGACAACGATGAAGATGACGAAGATATCAGTGGTGAAATTAGCGGAGGCGGGCGACCCCGTTCACCTACTTCAATCTTGAAAAAATATTACGAGTGCTACAATAACAAAATAAAAGCACAAATTAGTCACGTAAATATTATAAAAGTTAAATTGTTAACATTTAAATATTTTTTTAAATAAAAATTATAAAGAAGTTTATTACTTTATAATAAAAAATTAAATTAATTGTTAAAATTATAACATTAATAAAAATTATAACCAACAGCAAAGCTGTTACCCGCTTTTAAAGAGGTGTGTTCACGCCGAAAGCAAATGCCAATGTGAGGAGCGCGCCTGACAGTTCGGGCAAGCTCACCCCCCCTCCCCCGGCTCAAGTGGGGCGGAGCCGGATGGGAGGGAGACAAAAGAGGTCGTGACGTCGTTCCGGAAGTGATGTTATCTCACTGTTTAAGGTCTAGAATAACGGTTCGTAGCATATAATACGACATTTTTTATGAGAAAAAGAGTTAGCATTTAACTACTATTTATATAAGAATCCCTCGTAATAATTTTAAAGAAAAAAATAAACACTTCACGTACAGTCAGTATACAAAGTAGCTAACATTTTCCAGTTTATCCAAATAGAACATCGATGCAAATTAGATACAGTTATAGTAAGTACGATCAGCGCTTATCTTTTTATATTCAAAGACCATTAAATTATTATTTCTTTAAACTTTTCAAGTAGAACAGTGGTTGTACATCGTCGACCGCATCATCACTTACCATCAGGTGGAGATGGCGGTCAAACGTTTGCCTATCTAGAATAAAAAAAATATAAGGTCATAAATATAATTAATTATCTTTGAATGTAGTAAAGAGTTTTGTATTGTATTGTATTTTTTTTACGACTTTACTAATACAAAAAATGTGCATTGTTCAGTTTCTGTTGTCGAGTATACTAGCTAATTAGGAAGAAATATCAAATATCATCAAGTTTTAAGGACGTTATAAATAAAGGATATACTTAACAGTTTTAATTAACAAAACAGTTCCAGCGTCTTTTTCTTATCCCAATTTGGTCGCAAAGGCTCACTTTCATGAAGACAAATGTTATTATTAACGGGCTTTTAGCCGCGGATCTTTATCATGGTCTTAAATGTTATAATAAACCGGTACTTCTTTGTGTGAAACTGTAACGTGAACAAAGTTTACTGCTATTTTCTCGTATTTATTACAAACTAGCTGTCCCGGCGACCTTCGTTCCGCCTAACAGTCAATGAATGTGCATGTTTAGGAAGCCATACCCGGCATGCATTACAATGCGACATGACTATATTATTACCTCCTTCACGTTTATGTTTGCCTAGTACTTTACCAAATCCGAGTGACGTATAAGAAAATGATTTTTATACACCTATGAAATAAAATTTGACTTGCCTAAAAAGTATCCTATGTCCGTCTCCTGGTTCTAAGCTATCTCCCCACCAATTTTCAGCCGAATCGGTTCAGCCGTTCTTGAGTTATAAATAGTGTAACTAACACGACTTTCTTTTATATATATAAGATAGATTTATTCAATCTGAAGTAAATGTGGTACATGCCTTCCATAGACATTCTAATGGCATAATTGCATGATCGAGTACAATATTAGAAGCTATTTGATTCTTTATCAACTTTTCTGGTCTTGATACTGAAAGGGTGGTTAGTGATCCGCCCATAAACCTTGAATTGGCGGTAATAATCGAGGTTAGTGACAATAACTGATAGCATATATAAACATTATTAACTCAGAAGTTTTTTTTATGCCTAATAGGCTAGCATTTGACCAAAATCTCACATGATGGAAAATGATGATGCGGCCGAAGATGTAGCTTGCCTAGAAGGTACCTATTCACTCTTGACTTGTAGACTCCCAGATTATACTGTTCGGGGAACAAAGACGAATATTAGTTATTATATTAATATTAATTATTTTGAATACAATGTAAAATTATTCTAGGTAACACTTCAGTTTTTTATAACGACCTTCTTTGTTATTGTGGTACTGACTGTAGAATAATACTCCGACCAGTTGCTCACGGATACGACGCTCTTCATCTGGGAGTAGGACGCCAACTGCAACAGGCCGGGTGATCTTATACAATCTAATTCCCCCATCCCCATTCTATTATCGGACATCGAGACAGTCTCTTAAGCGACACCGCTATATGGTAGATATTCCACAAATGCGGACGAAGCGTTTTGCCTCCACATTCATTATGCGGACTGCAAAGGAGTGGAATTCCTTGCTCAGGCAAGGAATTCCACTCCTTTGCAGTCCACAGGAAACATTATTAATCATTTATCAACATTTATTAACATTATTTATCAGGAAACACAGACTCAGGTCTGTGTTTCCTGATAAATGCAATATGGGAGTCTTTAAGTCACGAGTGAATAGGCATCTTCTAGGCAAACGTGCTCCATCGTCGACCGCATCGTCACTTACCATCAGGTGAGATGGCGGTCAAACGTTTGCCTATCTAGAATAATAAAAAAATAAAAGACGTGTGGCACTCGGGGACTGCCGCGGTAAAGCTTATTGCATAGCATTTTTTATCAACTTATGCAATTACATATAATTATTAATTTATTTTATTTATGCAGTATTATAACGCCAAAACTCTAAGCAGGCATGAGTCACCAGATTGCGGGGCGAAGAGGGGGATTACGCATGCGCAGTAACGCTGATACAACCAATGCCACCTAGAGGCGAGTTGCTGAACTAAAGAGACAAGCGTGATATTTCAAAAGTCATTAAAAGTTCTGCTATTCATCGATAGATGGCAAAACTAAAAAGTATCACCGCTGTGCCGGTCGGAGTGGGGGGGGTGTTAGGTTATTTTCGTTACGGAATTTCTGGATTCGGTCTCCACGCTCAAGGCCCGCGATAGAAGCTATGCAATAGCATAAAAAAAATCTCGATCCCTAACCGCGCGAAACTCTTTATAAAATCACGCGTTTAATAGCCGGTTAGTGTCACAATTAATAGCAGTCGCGATAGTTTTCATAAAATTCTTTGTTATTGTTCTTGAGTGACTGTATTTTGATGTACATTTGCATATAACAAGATAAAATACAGTCCATGTTATTTGGTATGCCTACAAGTTAAGTTTCAGGAATAAAATGTTACAGGAGATGACACGTCATTCTTGCTACCGTTTCACATAGGCTCTCAGCCTATCTTACCTGCTTCGGCGAGGGAATTCTCACGGTAGTTTTGTAGTAGTCATCTGTTCCTTATTAATTCGTTAGAAATTATATGTGTAGTGGTAGGAATCTTTTGCGTCCGCCTGGGATAGTACCACACCATTACCAGACATTCAACCAACAGCCAAGCAGTAGACTGTTAACATTACCGTATTTCGGATTGAAGTTAAAGAAGAAATTACAGGGCTTGAAGCCTTTTTTTTATATACGATAGGCAAGCGTGACCTCTATCTCACCTGATGGAAAGCGATGATGCGGCCGAAGATGTAGCACGCTTGCCTAGAAGGTACCTATTCACTCTTGACTTGAAGACTCCCAAATTATACTCTTCGGGGAACAAAGACGAGGGCAATGAGTTTCACTCCTTCGCTGTACGGATGATAAACGTAGAAGCGAAACGCTTCGAGCGAACTGGTCTGACAACTAATATCTCAGGGTGACGAACGCAGAGCTTTGCCGCGCAGGAATTCGAATTATATAAGTTTAAAACTCTGGATACTGAAACTCTGGAGCACTAAACTATAATGGACAAGCTTACATAAAAAAAAAATTAAAGACTTCAAAGCTTGGGACATCGTAGTAAGGTAGCTATTCTCTCGGTATTTTATCGGATACATTTCGGAGAATGTGCCAAGGAATTACACAATCTAGTTCCCCCATCCCCATTATATCATCGAACAAGCAGGCAAACTGCTAATCGACACCGGTATATGGTAGATATTCCACAAATGCGAACAAAGCGTTTTGCTTCTACATTTATTATGCGAACCGCAATAGAATGAAACACCTTACCTGAGTCGGTGTTTCCTGATGAGTACAATATGGGAGTCTTCAAGTCGCGAGTGAATAGGTATCTTCTAGGCAAGTTTGCTCCATCGTCGACCACATCATCGCTTACCATCAGGTGAGATGGTGGTCAAACGCTTGTCTATATTGAATTTTAAAAAAACTTTGTAAAAAATATACCACTTTATTTCTGCCTGGCAAGGCTTTACAAAAACAAAGCGCATTTATTTTTGTATCGTTTGTGTCCCTAATTGGAGCTTAATTTATAAAACAAAACATACCATTTAACGACCTAATACCACAATAGAATACGGAAAACAATAATAATCATCAATTTAAACAATCCAACAATGAATTCCGACACGGTAAGCCGACAGGTGCACTATCACATCACCACAATTGGCGCCACGCCAGCTGTCGGGCTTTTTGTTGTTATCAATCCAGGGCATCGAATGTTCGAGTACAGTTTTTGTTGACTGTCTCATGATGAGGTACTGGTGCAGATTAAACGGTAAACAGCTACGCAACAGCTGATTGCCGGTAAATCTGGACCATTTTCACCATGCTTTTTGAGTGATATTTGTCTTTTGAGACTCAACTTTTTTTTGGGGTAAACGCTTCAAATTAGTCGGAGAGGAGAAAAATGGGAAGGAACCATAATAGGAATATGCGTTAGATTTTAATATAGGTCAATTTTTTTTTTTATCTCTATAGCTATACAATTACTCGTGGAACGCACGCTATTGGCTGAACTAATTCGTGACGTCTGTTAACAGAATATCTAAGCTTTTTTCCAAATTTAAATTTTGCCACTAGTTTGTATGTATTACATAGTTAATCTATTAATTAGCTCAATCTAACTATACTTTTAGAAAATATAGTTATTTGATCCGTAGCGTAGGTATTAATAACATCGAAATTGCACTAGAAGCTAAACATATATAACAAAATCGAATTATATAATAGTGAAATTATAAGTATCTTTGAACCAGCTAATTAACATTTAACGGATATGAATAACTTCTTTGATTTTTATTCATATAGCATTAGCCATGCTAGGCAGAACTATAGTGATAAACTTAGAAAAGAAAAAATATCGCTTGAGGCGGGAATTGAACCCGCAACCATATGGTGTCATGGGCATGGCTTGAGTAGCTCAGCGGTTAGAGCAATAGGGCTATTGCTCTAACCGCTGAGCTAGTCAAGCCCTGCTTGAAGCGAAGAAATTTTCCTTTCGTTCCTTTCTAAATTTATCACTATATAACTTCTAGTATATTATACTTATGTGAATAGCTATAACCTGAAACAAAATTTAGTACCTAGGCCACTTTTGATATCAATTCTCTATGATAATTGTATATTTATGTTTGTATGTGTAAGTAGGTTGGTTTGAATCGACGCCAGCGTATCTATATTTCTATATAAGTTGGGCAAAAATTGGAATGAAATTGATAGAGTAAAATACCAGAGTCAATGTATTTTAGGCGCAGATATTTTTTAAATTTTTTTATTTGTGACAGGCTAGTGTTTGACCACTATCTCACCTGATGGTAAGTGACGATGTGATCGAAGCTGGTAAACACACTAGACCTGGAATACGCAGGCTCTCAAGGATAACTGCCGGAACACCGTATTTGGCTTGGCGGCAGACTTTCAACTTGATGGTGGTAAGCTACTTTGGTAGCAAGCCAGGCGAGCAACTCACAAAATGCTCTACCACCTTTCAAATGTCACCTGATTAGCACCACCCGGGGACCACGTGTAGGGAGTCAGACTTTAGGGGTATCCTCCTACGGACGCGGGTGACTCAGCCCCCAAAACTTATATGCATTTATTTCTGCATCTATAAGGACTCTGAAGTAATAGTCGTTCGCGCCGAATTAAGATTTTGCCCCATTGAGAAAATCTTTTGAGTTTAATTGCTTATAACTTTTTTCTATATTATAATTGTTAGAAATTTGTATTTGTTTTTTAAGTGCAGGATATAACGGATACTATACGTAAGTTTCAGCGTTTAGTGTGAAGCTGTTTTTGAGTTAGAGCCCGGTACAAAATAGGTCTACAAACAGTGACTTTGGTGGCCTACCAAATCGTTATTTTCCAACATAGATTTTTTTACTATTACTATTATGTATACATAGATTAAAAAACAACAACAACAATTACTGTAAAGGATACCTAACAATAAGCTATAGTATGTAACCGGAGAGGGTTGCTGTAACCCAGCTATACAGGCTCTTAGGAGACCTAGTGCTGGGGACAGAGAATCACAAAGGTACATAATATTGCAATTATTACTCACATAAATATTTTATCTTTAATCGATATGTACCAAACACTGTTTTTCCTGAATAAATAACTTTTTATCTTTTTTTTTTTATCTTTTTAAACCGATTTCTTACTATACCTATTTGACAAGTCCTTTTCAACAGTAAAAGGGTAGATAAAAAAATGAAAAACAGTTTGCTCCTCACTTACATGTATGAGAGCCCCCTTAATATTTTCATTTATATGAAGAATCACAATTTGAAGTCATGCGCTTATATGGTTTAGACGCTAGATGCCTCTGATAGATGGATGGACGGACAAAGTGCTGAACGACCTAAATCAACTTAGAGATCTCGCTTCGCTCAATCAACAATACTGAAGTGACTATAACTTCCACCGTCAATAAGCATCTAATCATAATTCGATCACACTGAGAACACAAAACATCTACTTCTATTTATAAGACTAACTAAGCAATTTTATTTCTAATCTTAGTCTACTGCTGCACGATTCTAATAAGAAGTGCCTTTTAAAAATACAAGAGCTATTTGCATTTCAGATGTCGCGCTGCCTACTAAGGTACATTTACATTTAATTGCATTAGCTTAAATGGTACTGGCTCTGGTAATGATACTATTATTATTAATAATGGTAATTTAAAAAATACCGTTATTGCGCGTTGGCTGAGTTGGGTGAACGTTCGTCTTCTAAGCAGGGGTTCGATTACCGGCGGACAACGCAAGATTTCTAGGGAAATGTGTGTTTCTGTTTCTGATTGTGATTGTATGTGTGATGTGAATGTTTCCGGCACCCACGACACTAGTCTTCGAACTAAGTGTGGGGCTGTGAGTGTGAAAGCGTTTATGTTTATGTTATATAATGTATGTTCGAATAAACAATCAGGCTTATTTATGCCTAGTATGTACTAAAATTACCACCGTTCCATTAATAAAGATCAATATCAAACTAAAAGTTTGATATATCTATATTTTCTTTCTTATAGTCGGCCGACTCGAGGTCTTTGTCAAACGAATGAGAAAGAACTATATAGTAGTAGTGTTGTAGTAGTATAGTGCTGACAGTTCGCAGTAAACGGATCCCACGTCACTTGTCAAATTAAAAAAAAAAAAAATTGCTGGCCTCCATAAATCGGAAGACAAAAATAAATAAATTCTGACAAGTGAGAGCCTGACTACCGGACTGAAGGTTCTGTACAAATTTGTATTCCAGACTCTAATTGCATGTAGGATTTTTGGCAGCTCCAAGAGACCGTATAAAAATAAGTATAAATATATTGTTTTAACTTGATACTTCTACATGTATGTTTTTCACTCTCATAGCCCTACAATAAATTCAATGACTTGTATCGATGGTGCCGAAAACTTTCACATCACACACACAATCACACCCTGACACAAATTTTCCATGGGGAGCAAAACTGATGTTCCCGCCGGGCATCGAACCCGATACCCTTGCTAAGAAGGCGGAAGCGCACTTTACTAAGCCAACGGTCAGTTCGTCAATCAAGCATCCTATAAGTGGTTTTTTTCCCTATTGAGTTTCGTAAACCTAAAAATCAACATCTTAACTAACCTCATTTGAAATATTATACAAAATTGGCTGAAGCCAAACAAAATGACCCACAATCGTAAATGACTACCTACCTGATACCGCGCCTTCGCCAGTGTAAATCTACTCAAAGTGCTCAACAAAATGAGGTTTGTTCATACTCATACTCCTTCAACTACATCCTAATCGGCAATGACTGCAGATAACTTGAGTTTAGTAGCACATTAAAGTCTTGGTTCCCGCTATCAAAAGAGATTGAACCGGGTGAGTCGCTGAAAAATGTACGACGTCGGTGTATCTAAGTGCACATCCGTGCCGCTATATTTCATTCGGGCAGAAATCTTTCTTGAAAGTTTTCCCATGTGTTTTGTCGCACCTATTGTCTTTACGATTAGTTTTAATAAACACAAGCAGAGCTCCGTGGTTTTGCCCGCGTTCATGATGATAATGATCATGAATCAGGGTAAAAACTAAACTATTTACTATTCGGTTTAGTAGCCCTCTCTGCGCAAATTAACACGCCCATCAGTGGCTGCGAGAAAGAAGGACAAACCATCAAATACAGTTACGTATTCATAAAAAACGCTTAACGCTTTCACACTCACAGCCCCACACTAAGTTTGATGACTTGTGTCATGGGTGTGACACACACCGAGAACCAGAAATAAATTTCCCTTAGAGAGAAAACTTATGTATCTCCCGATGGAATTCGATGATTTCCATCGGAACCGATGCTTGCAGCTTAAAAGGCGAACGCGAACCCGACTATGCCAACGGGCAGTTGAACCTTACCAGATGACACACATTTATAACTATGAGGGTTGGGTACTACAACAAGTAATTTAACATCTGTTTCACATCTATCATACCTTGATTATACGCACGATCTGATGTTTTTTGTCGAAATGAAGATGTAATACGCAACTGATGCAAAACATAATGTAAATGGTTGTAAAAAATCTTAAAGGAAAGGGTATTATCATAACGTCTTCACACTCACACTTCGAAGACTTGTATCATAGGTGCACACATAATGATACCCAGAACGTTAAATAAGTGACGGAAGTAGTATAATATTATTAAGAGGTAAAGTTTGTTTGTTTGTAAAATGTAATCTCTGGGACTATTCATCGTATTCTGAAAATTATTTCACTAATAGGTAGCTGGACCTATATTATATTCTCTTCATCGAATTGTCTAACGAGTATCCTTATTTCGTATTGAAAACTAACTTTTATCACAATATAACATATAGTTAAGCAGGTCAATAAATCATATTGTTTATCCATCATAATTACATATAATCCATTGAAGTGCAATTATTGTAACACTCTCAATACAAACAGATTTATTTTGACTGGACTAGTATGATATTGTTAATTTATCTATGTCTATGTCAACTTCTCTTCTAATAACAATCACAGAAATACCTATCGAAAAAAAGAAAGGGTCTATTTCGGGCATCGTTTATCTTTACACCGACATCGAAATCGAACGATTCTATTTTCTTATGAACCATCGAATCAACTGAACTTTCAACCGATCGACTGTCGTATTGACGTCGCACGTTGAATATATATATAGTAGTTTGACGACCATAATAGACTTATTGGGTATTTCCGAGAAATAATTAGGTATAAGTATTTGATCCATATTAACAACAGTTACTGTCCAAAGGAAGGCGGAGCAATGTTACACAATCTTAAACACCCCTTTCTAAGATCTTCAGAACAAATCAAGATAAAATCAAACTTAAAGTGATTGGAACTGCATAGACAACAAGTTGTATTGAATAAGTTCCCGTCGAAGCGCACAATTGCATATTTCAGAGAACTTCCAGGAAAGAGATAAAACTGTAGAGTTTGCTGAACTGCCGACAAACGGACTATCGGGGCTAAGTTGGTAAATTTAAGAGGTGCTATTTTCGACGGAAGTGTACGAATTTCGCTGTGGGATGAATTATCGAGGCTTTCAAACTCTACCGCCATATTAACGACCTTTTACCAAATTGTGATCTGACTTAACTATTATGCTAATCAACATAAAACCAACTGCTTGTGATTGTATGTAAATATGTTTGTGGATATTAGTGGAGAGAAAGAAAATGTTGGCCTAATCCAACTCTATATAGCAGTCTATCTTTAATGTTTAATGAAATGTTATTTCAAGCTTACAAAACGTTCCTCCAACAATACTGTTTTGTCACAGTGGTATGTCTACAGATACCTAAACAGAATAGGTTATAAATGCTGTCTACCCACTACTTATCTCGTACGATGAGAGATTTTGAGACAACAGATTTCTTATTTGTGATAGATAAATGAAGTAGTTATTAAAATGATTCATAATATTTTGAGAGAATTATAACTAATCACTTCGAAAAGCTTTAAAATAATTAAACGCAAGCAAAACTTTAAAAAAAGCGACTTAACCGCTTTATATTTGGAACTTTGATCAGATTAGATGTACTAAACACGCATTATTGACGATATCTCAAGAAAAATTAGATCAAGATCTGATCAGTAGGATCAGATCTTGATCTAATTTTTAAATCGGTTCACGTGGAACGAAGGGATGAGATAGCACATACAAAAAAAAAAATCGAGTTGAGTACCTCCTCCTTTTTTGTGAAGTCGGTAAAAATACTTCTGAACAGGAAACTAATAAATAAATAAAAAAAACTAAATAAATAAATAATAGATCTCTTAGTAAATGCTGAATTTCAGTTGTTTGGCTTTTATAAAACTAAAGTTATTTTTTTATTTATGACTAAGCCAGCGTTTTACAACAATCTCTCCTGATGGAAAGCGACGATGTAGTCGAAGATGGAGCACGCTTGCTCAGTAAATACCTATTTACTCTCTCCTTGAACAACTCCATATCATACTTTTTGGGAAACACAACGCGGATGGCAGGGCGTTTTACTTTTGCAGTTCTTATAATGACAGTGGAAGCGAAACGCTTCGCCCGAATGGTAGGAATTAGAGGATACCGCATTGCCGTCTGCCTAGATGCTCGATAGTAGAACAGTGATGCGGGAATAAAATCATGCAATTTCCTTGAACACTCTCCGTAATGATATTTGTAGAAGACTGATGGGCTTGCTGCCTTTCGCCGATAGTCGAGACTCTCTAGTCAAGACTACTATAAAGCCTCCAGTTGATATGTGGGCGATCCGTCCCAAAGGTGTATGTCCTACATACATGACCGAACTTGTACTTGGTACAAGTTAAGCAGTTGACCTGTTGTAAAGTACTTCTTAACCTTCGATAGAATACCAAGCATCTTTGCAGCAAACTAAACTTAACAGCAGTCTGCAGTTAAGTTTAGAAGTGAGCGTAACGCCCAAAAGCTCAAGCTTAGTTCTTATTGGAATCGATACATCCGCGAAAGTTGGAGAAGTAGGAAGGGGCTCTTTTTAGTGGAAAATAAACACACCTGTGTTAGTTTCACGCCAAGTTACAATAACTTACAGATAGTTGTAGTAATCAATACAGGAGGAGTAGATAGAAATCTTCTTTTAGCGAATCATGTACCCGCATTAAGTACTACAACAGAATTATCTTTCGTCGTTGATTTGTCAGCATAGTCAGATTAACTGACTAATATCGGCATAGTAAACGCAAGCAAAGCTTAAAAAAACCGACTTCACCGCTTATATTTTGGTTTGGGCTTGGTCGATTTCGATAAAATTATATAGGACCACCTCTGAAGTATAATTTACTAAAAAAAATTATCCAAATAGAATAAAAATTGGCGGAGATATTGCGTAATATACATACAAAAAACATACAGTCGAATAGAGAACCTCCTTTTTTGAATTCTGTTGAAAATGAACACTCTCTTGTGCTATTATTATAACATGTAGTCTTTTACATGATAATCTCGTCTCATTTAATATTAAAGCTATGGCAACAGAGCACAGATCGCTCCCAGGGCTTACCCACCATACAACCGGCTTTCTCTCTAGATTATCCTTCGCTTTTAAGGTTAAGTAATAGTTACCTGACTATGTTACAGGTATTCATATGTACATATAATGAGTTAAGGGAGGAGTGAATTTATTAGTTAATGAATTAAGATACGTTTACATTATAAATATATCAAATAAGTACGTTAGAAGCGTCGGTAAGTTGTTTTTATATATTAGGAACAGCAAACAGCAGCAATACACAAATTAATAAAAATACTCATTTAACAGAGTTAATGGTAATTAAGTCAACGACACTACTCTCAGATTGATGATAAAATGTTCGATATTTACTCTAAAGGATGCTGATTAACAAAACAGCCAGAATAATATTATTAAAATACACATCGAGTGTGTTCATATACAATAAGTACGGGCCAATTGCCTATATTTCCTAAAACTAAACTAAAATTATATACATCTATCCAGCAAAGACCCAAGTTACCCATTCATCGAGCTTATAGGTAACTCAAGTGCTCAAGCCCACTACCAGTGGCTATTATTAAATACACATTAAACATAATATTGCGTATTAAACCCCTATGAAAACACAAACACAAAAAGCTCAATGCAGCAAAAAATACGGAACGATGATTTTTGTATGCTTCTTTTCGAGATGGCTGTAATTTTGTGAATCTGACAGTAGAGTCATCAACTTTTATGAGTGCCTCTTTGGAGCCCATGTGAATATACGATTTAGAACGTAATTTTTTTTAATTTTGAAAACGCCGTTTTTTTACTTGTGTTGAAATATTTGTCTAAATTTTATGAAAAGATTTTGTTAAACGAAAAAAAGAAAAAAACATCACGTCGATACAACTCGACAAAATCTCGTGTAATAAAACCAGTGGTTGATTCTAATTACCTACTCATGTATACTCCATGGTTACCTCATTTCCCAAGACGTCAAAAATTTTAATTGCATCAACAAGATTCGTAATTCAAATTAGGACTATTAAATAAAGTCTACTAGATAGACTACGTTTCCGCAATTACTTGAGTGCCTTAATTCCGAACATCCCGCATAGGAGTCAGATAGCCGTGATTGTCGGGTCGATGCAGCGGTTTCCGGTTACGAGATTACCGGCTACAATGCCGGATGTCGAGTAGAAACGATCGTTAATAACGAACGACCAAGTTACTGTAGCAATTTAAAGTCGCGTAATTTATTTAAGCTTGTGGCTAATGGGATTTTCATCGACCGTTGCATATAACTATAGTAATGCAAGTACACTCCCTATGTAAGGTAAGTAGGGCTCATCTTTATTTGCATATTGTCGTTAGCCCTCATTTTTGCACGTCATAACCATTTTTTTTATAATTTGATATGGAGATAGCTGACTGACACATAGGCTATTTTTATCCCAGAATTCTGGCGGGTCCGAGACTCTTAGTTCATTTTTAGGGTTCTGTACCTAAAGGGTAAAACGAGACCCTATTACTAAGACTCCGCTGTCCGTCTTTCTGTCCGTCTGTCACCGGATTATATCTCTTAAACCGTGATAGTGAGACAGTTGAAATTTTCACAGATGATGTATTTCTGTTGCCGCTATAACAGCAAATACTAAAAAAACAGAATAAAATAAATATATAAGGGGGCTCCCATACAACAATTGTGGTTATTTTTGCACGTTTTTGTTCGATATTTATAACGGTAACTTGAAATATTCACAGAATATTAAGCTATCTCTATATCCACTTTATAAATAAATTATTTAATTACAACAAACGTGTTTTTTTTTCCCGTTTTTATAGATACGTACGGAACCCTTCGTGCGCGAGTCAGACTCACACATGCCTGGTTTTTGTTATGCTAAATAGGTAAGCATTTGACCACTGTCTCACTTGACGGAAAGTGCCGATGATGGAACTGGCAGACACCTTTTCACTCTAGACACGAAGACTCCCAGATTGTACCGTTCGGGGAACAAAGACGCAGGCAATAAGTCACTTGTAGTCGTAGGTACAGTGTTTCGCAAATCGACGCAGACATTTTGTATTCTTACTGAATTGAAGATGTGCTATTTGCAAAAAAAGACAGTAATTGTTGACAGAATAAACAGTTCTACCTCGTAAATAAAATGAGTTAAATTCGCTCTACTCGAGTCTGCTGCGAACATAGCACCTATCATTCCTTCATGGCTATGTATAAGATCGTGGGTAGTAAATTACAGTTGTGGCCTTGCGAGTCACTGATTTCCACCTCACTGCCGTGTTTTTACATAAAATTGAGAATATTATAGCTTTCACAGTGGAAATATTTATGTAATACAAAATTTAAAATGAATTTAAAAGTTTTCTCCTCAAGGGTTAATTGTGTTTTTGGATCTGGTTGTTATTGTGTGTGATGTGAATATTTCCGGCACCCAAGACACAAGTATTCGAACTTAGTGTGGGGCTGTGAGTGTGAAAACGATTTTTAGATATTGATTTAATCCTACTAATCCTACTAATATTATAAATCCGAAAGTTTGTGTGTAAGTGTGTAAGTATGTTTGTTCCCTCTTCACGCTTTAACGGCTGAACGGATTTGGATGAAATTTGGAATGTATATAGATTGTACCTAGGATTAACACATAGGCTACTTTTTAACTTGATAATAGTGGGCGAAGCCGCGGGGCACGGCTAGTGTATTATATTATAACTATTATTGTAATACTCCATTTCAACCTCGAACATCGGCTATGACTACTTTGATTGAGAATTTCGTGTAAGCAACACCTAAAAATCATAGCAACAGCGCACGGGGGTTTCGGTCAAAAATTATCAAAGTCGGGGCTGTGTTGGTTAATATAGTATAAAAACGCAAGTTTGTTTGTAAATATGTAAGTGTGTTTGTTTACTCTTCATGCCCGTTACGGTTGAACAGATTTAGGTGAAATTAGGAATGTAGGTACATAGCTTATATTCAGGACACAATGGCTACTTAGCCCATCTAGTAATTATATAAATCTTATTAGTAACGTAGATAATTATATTAACTATTAAGTTTATATTTAATCTATACTAATCTATGTATTATATAAAATAAATCTCTATTTCCCTTGGTCATCGCATCACGCGTGGACGGGTGGAACAATTTTGATGATTCTTTTTTTGTTGGGTTAATTATTGTCAGGAGAAGGTTCTTATGAAAGAAAAATGTATCCCGGAATTTTCGCGGGTCCGGGACTTACGCGGACAAAACAGTGGGCGCAGCTAGTAAAAATAAATAAATTATAAAAAAATATAATAATAATTAAAAGGTAAAAATTGTTTGTTTGTATAAGGTAATCTCTGAAACTACTGATCCGATTCTGTAAATTCTTTCACTAATAGATAGCTACACTATCGCTAAATCTATAAACTATATTTTATTGTGATAAAAGTTAGTTTTCAGTCCGAAATAATAATATTCGTAAGACAAGTCGTAGAAAAATTTGCTAACTGGCCGCTTCATCGGCGTACGCTGAGTATACAGTAAGACGGCAAAAATATTGACCTTTATTAATTTAACAAAAAGTTAACTATAGCTTGCATCCATTATTTATATTTAGGCCATAATAATTACTTACCGTGTAAGTACAACGCAGTTAGACCACGGGCAACAAAACGATAGGTAAGTCACCATTTGAACCAACTTATATAAGAAGGAGGTTCTCATCTAGACTTTTTCTTTGTTTAGATGTTTCTGTTCTTTTTAATTCACGATAGGGAAATATTTGACCACTATAATATCAAATTATTTACCCAGGTGACCCGGGCTAGTTATCTATATGTGGATAACTTCTAACAAAAACCACTGCCTCATTAATTTATTTGTTTATAAGCTCCCACTAATACTTAATACACAAAAGGTAGCGGAGTGGGCGTTCTATTAAAATAGCTCAATTGTACGTCGGCCCAGTTCACGCAACCCTCATATTAGCTGCATTTAACCCCCACTTGAGTTATTAAAAGGTTACTTTGAACACGACAGCTTAGATAACTTAAGGCCGGTAAGGATTTTAACAAATCCGGTTACATTTTTTGTATTTACCTGAAGGTATAAGCCTAGGATCAGTATTAACTGATCCTAGGCTTATTTATTTCTTTTTTTTATTTAAGATAGGCAAACTTTTGACCACAATTTCACTTGATGGTAAGTGACGATGTGGTCGACGATGGAGCAAGCTTAGAAGATACCTATTCACTCGTGACTTGAGGTAAGTATTAACTTATTGCGCTGTTCGCCTGGAAGGTCGTGACTGAGAACGTTAAACCGTCGGTCCCTAATATTGATTAAAAATAAACATAATACATCAGTCGTTTAGTTGATGACTTCAACTGGCTTAAAAATTATGTCATCAGGATTGCCTTGACTAGTAGATTTGGGACAGAGCTTTATATTAATTATTACTTTGTTATTCAAACTTACCAATTCATCTAAAACCGTCGTCAACCCATTAGAAAGAACCCACGATTAAAACATACTCACACACTCACTTACATACGCATATACATAAACTTTCGGTTTATTTCAAGTAATCAGATTATGGTTTAGAAGCCTTCGAATGACGGACAAACAAGGACGGATTGATAAATTTGCAATTAATGTACAGGATAACAGCTAAAAGATTTTGTATGTTAATATAACCTCCCAAGACGGCAGTGCGTATATTTTATTACTTTTCGAGAAATACGGAAAAAACTTTAGATGTCGCTACAATTTGTTGTAAAAGTACTGCAATATCGCATTATAAAATTTGTATTATATATACATTAATTGGCAATCAAATATTTAATCAACATAACGTTAAGGTAATATCCAGCATAAAAAGCATATATTATATTAAACTAAAAACTAAATTAAAATTAAACAAAAAAACTATAATAAAAAAAAAAAAAATTAAAACTATAATTGGCAATTAAAATTATATATATGAAAATATTCCGGGGGCACTCGTACACGTAAGTGGGGGACATTTTTTTTCTGGCCATGTGTAGCATCGTTGAAAAAAACTTTGCAAATAGATTACGAAACCGCTTTAACCCGACAGCGCGACGCAAAAGAGGGAACGTGTTTATCAGTCTATGTATATATTATGATGATTTCTTTGTGGCGCACTAGAGATTATAACGCGTGGGCCGTTTTTAATTATTCTTACGTCACTTGATTTATTTACTTTTTTGATAAGAAAGATGTCAATATTTAAAATTCAATATGGCGATAAATAGACATGGTGTTTTTATCCGTAGGTTTGTTTCCTATCTCGATGGTGTATTTATATTCATTATAAAAAAATAATAAAGTCGACGAAATATGTTGAATGGGATATCAATGAATAGGTATTTGAAAATAATCTGTAAAATGTATATTTGTATTTATCAGAAAACACAGACTCAGGCAAGCAGTGCCACTCTTCTGCAGTACGCATTAATAATATGAAATCAATAAAAGCTTCGTGCGCACTGCTGAAATATCTACCTTAAATCGATGTCGTCTGGTTGTCCGATGATACAAAGGGGAAAAACTCCAAAGAGTCACAAGATTTGTTAAGTGATACAAAATCAACAACGTGATTTTATTCTCGTTCCAAAACATTGCTACGTATTTACGCATTCCTAACAGTTTGCATCACGTTTCCAGTAACAGGAAACGTAATGCCCACTCAAATATTGGTATTTTCATCAAAATGTAAATTGGAGCTTTTGAATAAAATATTAAATTTTACCGGAAATGAAACAATATTGCTCCCTTTCTACGAAGCGAGTGAAATTTTAACAGTTGAACGTGTTCATTTTTATTCGAAAAAAGATATGATAAAATATGTGATAGATAATATGTAAATACAAAAAGGTCCTCAAAATGCTTTTCTATTTTGAATGATTATTGTTTGTTATTATGATGATAATAGGGGTTTGAATATTCACTGTCCTTAAATACGGCAAAATAATAAAATAAGCCTTCATGCAATAATGACATGATATACCCATGATTAACACTTAAGCTAATTCACTTTAAATTCAACATCACCTGACTATCTCACCATTTGAATTTTATAGCAATCCAGCTCCTCGATAACACGGATTTAGTGAGAAGACTTAAAGATAACTAAACCTTTTGATTTAGTGTAGTTATGCGACATTTTAATATAGTAAGAGCTATTAATAAAGAACACAAGAACAAAATGTCTTTCCGTTGATAAAGACAGTAAGAAAAATGTTATTGGACACATTCTTAGTATACTACTGTACTTAGCAGTTTAGGTCAGGGTTGAGTCTTAAGGCTAGATTGTAATTCCAATGGAGTATCCAAATAGTTATGACATTTTCATTTTTTTTTTATGCACAATAGGCCAGCATTTGACCACTATCTCACCTGATGGAAAGTGATGATGCGGTCGAAGATGTGACATGCTTGCCTAGAAGATACCCATTCACTCTTGATTTGAAGACTCCCAGATTATACCCCTCAGGGAACAATGACGCAGGCAATGAGTTCCACTCCTTCGCTGTACGGATGATGAACGTAGAAGCAAACCGCTTCGAGCGAACTGGAGGTATGTCAACCATAAATGGATGACGTTTGTCAGTTTGTCTGGTTGTTAGATGGTAAAATGGGCATGGTGGAATTACCTCATTATAATTACCTCATTTATATTATATACATAAATACACACATACTATATATATACAAGACAAAATCACATATAAACGACCTGCTACGACATTCGACGCTATTGGTTATCAACTGCTATTTACGTTAAACAGTGCATACATTTAGCCAGATTGACTAGAGGAAAACGTTCGCGATCCGTTCATTTTGTTTGTATATTTGTATATGGTCCTAATTAGAATTAGCTGCTCAACGTTTTCCGCGAACAGAGAGTGATTTAATCAAGGAAATCTCTCCGTATTATATCTATATCCACTACACAAAGGTCTACGCCGTAGCTTCGTAGCCGAGTGCTACGATCGCTTTTGTGATTGACAGAAGCCAAAGCTTTTTAGGGATATCTCTTACGAGAGAGGATTTTGGCAAATATAACGAAGATTTTGAGAATCTGTTAGCTTATATTTAGCCTAATGAAGGCACTAAAGCTGTTTCTTCACTGTTTGAAATTAATATTTATAAATAATAATAATAAATAATAATAAAAAAAATTCTGTGTTTGTAGAGCATTATCTAATGCTAACCCTGGATAGCTATACAACTAATTTTAAAGTATCTAGAAGAAAGTTCACTCAAAGGCCTTGCTTCACCTTGTCAATATACCTTAAAACGGTAAATATATCATTTTATCTAGTACTGCCCTTTGGCTTAGTTTGGTGGGCGTTCGCCTTCTAAGCATACAAGCTTTCTCTTCAAGGAAAATTCGTGTTTCTGGTTCCGGTTGTGATTATGTGTGTGATGTGAATGTTTCCTTTACCCACGACATAGTTCGGTTCGCTGTCGAAATACATAATATGACTCTTCATAATTTTGATACAAAAAAATATTCTTTATATAAACATTGAAATCATAATTTTATAATAAATACTATTATAATAGGTATCTAATTTTTTTATAACGTCAAAATTCTGACGAAAACATTAACCATAATAATACATAAAACTTAAAGGTTATAAAAATTTTCATAAATAATTAATATATTTATTTAACATAAATAATCCTAAACATAAACGAAAATACCCAAAACACTTTATTTAGTATTAATTGTGTAGAAATTTGTTATCTTGGACAAATTGAAATTTACAAAAACCGTATAGACAATTTGCTCTTCTCTAATTGATCACAAACAATGTACAGTTATAATAGTGGGTAATTGAAAAAAAAATGTTTTTGCAAGCGTGATTCTGGTGTTTAGTGTTGTAAGATTTGTGAGCACTATTTCAATATAATATAAAACATAATCTTGTTAATTATTTAAAACAAGCGTTTCTGTGTATTCCAAATCAATTATAGACCCGCTTTTAATCAATAACAAATTAACAAAACTGCAAAATTGCTAAACTAAATGTTACATTGAAAGCCTTTGATTTCCCTTGTGAATGGGCATGGGACGTCGGATGGCCCTTTGTTACAGGTCGGCCGTTATAGAGGTCTATTGGTTTCCTCACACGTGTGCACTTAGTAACACGTGTCTTTTGTCAAGCTATTTTATGGCGATAACATTTCTTTTATTGGTGGATAAAGTTAAATAGTCCTGGTTATTTTTTACGCTTCTTAGAGTGGAAACAGTTCATGATCCGCTAGTTCATTGATTATGTTTTAACTAGCCGTGCCCCGCGGCTTCGCCCGCTATTATCAAGTTAAAAGGTAGCCTATGTGTTAATCCTAGGTATAATCTATGTACATTCCAAATTTCATCCAAATCCGTTCAGCCGTTAAAGCGTAAAGAGGGAACAAACATACTTACACACTTACACACAAACTTTCGGATTTTTGATATTAGTAGGATTCCTTAATGTTAAAAATAGCATAAAATCTGTATTGTCACATGCAAATTACTTCCATTCTCTTTTGTTAGCTGTTTTCTCTATGATCACTTTTAACATACTTAATATGTCTGCTTTTACACGATCGTCTTGTCTTTAGTCTTCCTATATTTCTAGATCCATCGACAAAATATCCGACACACGTAACGCTCTACCTTATATGAATTCGAGTGAATAAATAACTACTACGATGAATTAACGCAAAAAAAAAACACAGAGTGGCATTTGTAAACAACTACAGATAAAATAACTTGAAACCAAATAGCTTGGCGTTTTAAGGCAAGCGTCGAGGAGCCTTGCTCTTACATTTGTTTGGGCGAACGAATTTAATTTCACAAATATTAAAACGTAATTCACTTGGGTTTTCAAAGGATTGTTTGAAAAACCACCATTAAGGTTGTAATTAAAAAGTTAATAAACACTTCCTGAAGTAAAAAATTAAAAGAGTTGAGTAAAAAATCTTTTGCTATTTCCTTTGTTTTATGTATTGGTGAAGTAATTTATTTTTTTGCTTCAATTAAAGCAAGTTATACAAGGCTGATTTAATTTGATCTCTGTTTCTTTTGATAGAAAGTGACATCGACTCGAGTTAATAGCCAAAAGAGTAGCCCGCTTGCTTGAAAAATATCTTATTTAAGACTATCTTTATATATAAATTTCTTCTAGAAAGGTCTTATAGAATAATATGAAAATATGGTGTATAAAGGCAAACATAAATACCTGTACTTATAAAAAATAAAAGATTAATTTGTTTTGGAATTTTTGGGCATTGGAATAAATATTTTTTAGAACTATCTTTTTGTTCAACTGGCACGAAATAATACTGAAGCTTTTTTAAAAGCTAATTAGAAACTAAATATCCTACCGCTGTTTCATACAACTTTTAAAAAAGTAAACCCTTTTCATAACACAACCACATTTCACCGGTAAAATGTATTTTATAGCCTAATTACTTCATACAAATGCCTAATTTGTTTCAACAAACAGCTTTGAGGGCGATAAAATCGCAATACAACCGTTAATTTGGCCACTTTTACTGGGCATATCATATTCGGAGTATAGTTCAAGTTTGCCGAAAAGGTTTTCACAATGGTTTTGAGTGTCACAAAGGGCGCGAATACTAAACGAATAGAGGCTTCGCGGGTCCGGGCACGTTGGGCGGGCGGGGAATGGCCCGAGGGCGGGGGCGCGCACCGGTGAGGAGTGTTGCCAGTGACTTGAATGACAACGTTTTCTGGGGTAATAATTTTTACAAAAAAGTATGATTGATGAGTTTTTGATACCTATATTGATGTATTTTATATTGTCTTTATTATTTCACGATTATATATATATATATATATATATTTATACATAATAGGTATAATAACTGTTGTATTATTATTTAAACGTCTTATCATATATATTTTATAGACTTATTTTGTTGCTCTCTGAGTGAATTCGCAAAGGTAGCTTTAAGAATTTTGTGTTACGATAAGATTAGACATTAACTACACTATCGCATTAGGCTAAGCCTGTAATGATAGAAGTAAGTTGGATAGTAATAAATAAATAAATAAATTTTCGATAGTTTAAAACTGGTCCATACTCTTTTTCATTATTTAAATTATTGTTTTAAAGTTACGTCGTTTTAAATATTGATATACTTAACATTCACATTAGTTATAATCAAAGCATATAAACATATCATTAAAGTTAATTTTTTTGGGATTGAGACGCCTCCTTGTTTGCCTCCTGTAATTATAAAAAGGTATATCAAAGCCGATAACAGTTGTAGCAGTCTCTTTTAATAGTCAGTTGTGTGATACTAACTCATTACAAATTAAATTCATTGTGTTAACATAGTTATGATGTCAAGAAAAAATATGGGGTAAATGTGCAACTTAAATTGAAATGTTCATGTACAAAGATCAACAAGTTGCCATTAGAGAGCTTCAGGTTGCAAGCCAACAAAAGCCAAATTAATATCAGACATAAATTTCTCCCTAAAGTGGTAATTTTGTCCACCCTCTGGCATCCCCGCAGACGCGGGCAGACTCGAGCGCGCGACAACCGCGTGCAAACGCCGCGCCAACCTCCGGACCTCGCTGGCACAAAACTTACTGTGTTAAAGTATACCTGTGAATACTACAAAGTATGACCCAATAGCTGTGAGTGCTTACCTACCCACCGCAAGAGAATCCTGTTGCGTCTCTCTCGCCCGAATTTTAGGCCGCACCTTTTCGGGTCCTCGTCAATAAACTCGTAAGTACCTGAATACTTTCTTTTGTTGTCAGCTACGTGGATCAACGGATTTTCGCTTACTGTAATTCAAATACTTTGATTGAAGATGTTTTGAAGTTATGGCTTTTGAAATGGAAATAACTCAAGCACGTATATCACTATCCGTTAGAACAGTTACTAAGTTTAAATTCAAAATGGTGATGCTGTTTGAATAAGATTTTGCTCATTGGAATTTATTCTGTCTTGGATTACGTAATAAGTTGGTGATAAAGGTTGAACCAAAGGTTAAACTTTACCTGATGTGAGGTTAGAACTTCAAAAAGTAGTATTTTAATTTTGTTACATTTGTGTAGTACCCAGAAAGAACTACGTCCTATTCATAGACGAGTAAATATAAGTTTGGCAAATCATAATGTCATAATCAAGCTGCGTATAGATCTCAATTTGTAAAGTTGATGATTCAATTGTGCTATATTTACTACATAGGATAGTATTATACGACTCACTTTATTTTCTTGAAAGGCATTAGTTACTTATTTATCTATTACATGAGTCATAAATCATGACAATACAAATACTTGCTGACTTATTAGATGTAATTGATACCTCGCTGTATCATTACTATAGGATTACATACATAAAAAGAAAGATATAAAAATATGCCAATAACGAGCTCCAATATCAATACTTTTATGGATATTTGTATCCCTAATTATAGTATTGTACCGTTAAAACAATATACTTACATTATTATCGAATAGGACGATCTAAAAGTACGTTTTGCTTCGTCACATTCAATTCTTCAGATACAAATTGGAAACACCGTAATTTTTCTCAACAATATCAACAGGAAACAATTGGGACAACGTACACTATTAATATTTAATGTTCCCCACACGTTCTGGGTCGGGTAGAAGCCTGAAATATGGCTTCCTTCCCGTTTCGGTCGCGATGAGACGTTAGCTTCCTGGGGCGCTTTGTCGTTATGAAAACTGAAACTTTGTGCTTGACGTTATTGTGCTCATATGAGCACACGTAGCAACTGCAGCTAATATTTAACCCTCGGAATGCTTTGTATGGTCTGTCAGTTCCATTGCTATGGAAATGGAGATAAGTAATTTAAAATAAATTATACCGTACTTTGTTTTTTACTTGAAACCAGAGCGTATTCTATGGTTTTTTGGGTATGTTTGACACTTTTTACAGGGATTCGTGGAAGAATAATAATTAAACGCAAGCAAAGCTTAAAAAACCGACTTCACCGCTTTATCTTCGGAACTTTGATCAAATTAAATACGTATTCTTGAAGATATTTCAAGAGCTACTGATCAAATTAGATCTTGATCAAATTTAAATGGAACCAACATTCTTAAAACAAAAAATAAAATAAAAATCGGTTCACGTGGAACGAAGATATGAGGTAACACACATAAAAGAAAATACATTCGACTTGAGAACTTTTTCCTTTTTTGTGAAGTCAGTAAACATTTTACCTAACAGATTCTAAATTTAAAAAAAAACTGGCTGTTTATGCCTCTTATATGGGGTTTTTTGACCCGTCCAAATAAATCAACTGATGTGGTAAATATCCCATCAGTTTTTATTCCCTATTGAAAGTTCTGTAGACATGGTATCATGAAATTTGCCAAGAAGCAAGAGCTCACAGGATAAGTCTCGCTGTACCTAAGGGAAAATCCCGAAAATTATTAGGATGTTGAAATAGAGAAAAAACCGACAGAAATCTTCGCGGTTATCCCACCTCGTGCCAAAAAATAAAGACAGGAATTGTAGCACCCGTAACATATCTTAGCACGGCTACTAACGAGCACCATTTACCCACTAATCTAATCAAATATATTCTATAATATTATTTGTTATATCTTAGATTTGTTGGTCAATCTATTGTATTTAATTTTATCAGTAACATGAATTTGATTCAATTCCCGTGAAGTAACTGGTTTGTACGGCATCAGTGAGCGATTCACACTAAGTCTTGCTCGGTTTTATTTATCTCTGATTGCTACTATGATGTGATTCCTTTTATTTATATTTGATCAAGATCTGACCGTAGTTTTTGAGTTATCCACAATAATGTGTATTTAATTCATTTAATCTGATCACGGGTTCCAAAGATAAAGAGGTAAAGTTGGTTTTTTCATATTTTGCTTACGATTAAGATATTTAAGGTTTTGAATGGGATTTCTACCAACTTTTATGTGTGAAGTGTGAGATTTATTGTTTTAGGTGAATTCAGATAAACTAAATACTATTTGTTTCCCAGGCATACATTTTTGTGAAAATTTAAGGGCAACATCTTGGTTTTGAATATTTTATTATTGATATTTGCGAGCTAACTGCTTGGTGAGGTCAAGAATTAGAAACAGAGGTAGTAATTAGTTTTTTACATTCTTTACCAAATAACTTCGAGATCGTTGATTCTTATTTTTCTTTTCTATAATTTACTACTTTAGCACAAGATATACTTGTGTGATGTACTAAGGTGAATTCTATACTCAGCTTTGGGCGGATACAGACTGACAACGATGATTAATACAATGTCTGAACACTATAAAGGCTAGAGTTTTAAAAACTTGTGAAAATCCAATATCTATTTAAAACTTAAAATCGTTTATTTACATGGGCCCCAAAGAAGCACTATGAAACTTACAGCCAGATCCGCATAATTACAGCTATCTCGAGAACAATGTAGCATGAAACTCGGCAGCGCATTTTTTAAATTTTTTTTTTATATCTCTCTTGAACTCTAATACAGGAATAATATTAACTTAGGTATATACATATATTATGTGGTCGACAGGAAGCGTTTGTGTAGTTGTATTTATATATAATATACAGATTTTCCGGTCTAACCAACCAGCCAAGAATACGGTGTGATTTTTTCCACATAATGATATGGAGATAATTATAATTTTATTGATTGTTAGTACCATAAAGAGGAGAATGTAACCATAATAGCTAAAATAATTTAAACATAAGTAAAACTTAAAAATAACCGACTTCACCGCTTATGTTTTGCTTTTGGCTTGATCGATTTAGATAAAATGTATATGGGACCACCTCTGAATATAAAATAATTATAATAATTTTGAAAATCGGTCCACAAATAGGGGAGAAATCGGTGAACATACATAAAAAAAGCACACAGTCCAACATAGAACCTCCTCCTTTTTTGAAGTCGGTTATAAATAAGGAATGATCCTTTAGACCTTAATTCGCTTGACAACCAGCCTGTTTCTGGTTCGTTGGCTCTGAACAATAGTCCGTTGATTTGAGATCCTATATCGTTAGGATTATTTATACTCATACTTAAAGATAATGAAACAAATTATGCAAGTTATTGCTACAAATGTAAATTGATTGATATATTAATTTATTGATCCTGTGTTAAGATTCTGATTATTTAATTGGGGCTCTGAAGAATATTATACAATAAATAAGGTAATGCTAATTAGGATAAAGTTCGCCTATTACGAAATTTTGATTACTCATAACATTTTTACTAATATTTTTTTTGGTAATTCTGCCAGCACAATGGGAAAACTGTACTGTTTTTTTTTGGCTTCATCACTTGAGTTACGTATTAGATCGGTGGTTTGTAGTTTAAAAGCAACATAAGTAGGTCCTCTGTAGTTTAGATGTGTATAGTTATAATTATTAGATGTATATATTTGTAATTTTGTTCAAGAAAATATTAAAAAAAATAAATTTTAATACATTGAAATTTAAAAAATATACATTTATTAGGTGACTAAAACTTAAATACATTATATAAGTATTACATTAAACTAAAAACTAAATTAAAATTTAGCAAAAAATGAAACTATAACTAGATATAAATCTATAAAAAAAAACAAATATTATTTATATGGTACAGTGAACGATATATTGAAGTAAAGTTGGAGGTATAATTTCATGATAAATAAGTAGTTTTTGATGAGAAATTTGAACTTTGTATATGTGCATTTGTCTTATGTGAGAGAGTGATTTTCATGCTATGAAGACCGCGGGGTATTCTCAAACTGGTATTTTCAACCTATAAAGCATCAACAACAACGATGAAGATATTTAAAACAATAATTGATGAATAATATACAATTTAGAATACATGTGATTATTTTTGTTTCAAGTATTACAATATTTCCTTTTGCTTAGAACCGTTTGGGAGCAACTCCTCTTCGATCTAATCAAATTCACAATCTGGCTATATAAATAAAAATCAATTATGCTTTTCTTGATTATTTTAATAACTTGTTTTGTAATTGAATTTTCAAAACCCTTCTTTTTCATTCGAACCTCATTTGAAATGGCACCTGCACTCCTCAAAACTCAGCACAATTTGCTTAACTTCTGTTTGTGTCAGTTGTAAAGAAACGTGCTGGCAACTCGTTAAAACTTCGGCATTTTCCGCATAGATATAAAATTGGAACAAAGAAATGGCTAGCTGCGGGATAATTTATTCCCCCGGGACTCCCATGGGATTATTCTGGACAACAAGAGGCTGCCAACAATACGACGTACATTCCACTGGCGGCATCAGTCCTTTGTTGCTTTTTAAGGTTATAGTCCTAATATAAAACGAACCCTGAAATTCTTTTCAAGAAGATCATTAAGTAGGTCGGAAAAAAATCTGACTATAATGTTTTTAAAGTAAGCTTTAATTAGAAAAATAATTTAGTCGGAACTCAAGTAATTGGAAATGTATATTAAAATTGTAACAAAATCCCGAGAGAACATTCGCTTAAACTTATTAGATCTTTTAACATAGTATGTTTTAAACTTAAGTTAAGTATAAAAACGTTTGTATTCGTCATACCACGTAGAAAAAGGCTTTTTTAATATACGCATCATCAGCTTTATAAGTGTCTTTTAAAATAACAGTAATTATTATTATAAATACCAAACATAAAATATTATAAATCCGAGAGTTGTTGTGAGAGTGTGTGAGCATGTTTGAATCAAATTTCTTCCTAACCTAATAAACCTTTAAACGAGCAATTCTTGTATGTATATAATCTGAATCTCGGAAACGGCTCCAACAATTTTCATGAAATTTTGTATGCGGAGGTTTCGGGGCGATAAATTGATCTAACTAGGTTTCATATTTAGAAAACGTCATTTACAAAAAAGAAACGAGCAAAGCTCGGTCATCCAGGTACTGATTATTGAAAAGATGTGAGTATTTCTATAATGACTAGATTAAAATTTGTTATATAGATAAATATTATATCCCGGAGTAGTATACTTAGTAATGCGACAATTGCATGCAAAGCAAAAAACGGGAAACTACTGATATTATTTAAAATAAAACAACGGATATTGAGGGGTTTTTGGTAAGGGCAAAAATAGTCTCTACTTAGAATTGAAACGAAGAACTTATATTCATCTTCATCAATTTCCATCATAGAGTTATTTTAACATTAATTGCTTACCTAATTTATATAAAAAAAAAATGCGTGTCCTCGTTTTCCAGTAATTATTGTTTTTAGAAGGTAGCTAATAATTTGTTATTCAAATAACAATTTATCGTCGATAAACTATCGCTGTGGCTGGAAATGGGGTAGACATTGAATTGACATGAATTACTCGACGGAAGAATAAAAGAATTTAATTCGAATTCCACAAAAAACTTTAGTGCGATTTATCCCTTCAAAATCGTATTGTTTAAAAGAAAAAAATTGTGCTTCTGGTTCTGGGTGTAATTTGTGTGTGATGTGAATGTTTCCGGCACCCACGATACAAGTCTTTGAACTTAGTGTGGGGCTGTGTGAATGCGTTTGTTTGTTTGTAATTAAGAACATCCGTTTTGTAAGTCGGTTGAAAACTGCATAATAATAATTATCTACATAAAGATTGATGCGATCATCAGCGGAAATAACATTATTTATTATCAGTTCGAAATCAGAATGATTGCATTCAATATGAACAAGTCGAAGCTCGTTACCGAAAAACAAATGAATGTAATCGAGTCAGAGAGGGGTTCCCGCGATATTTAACGATTATTCAAATGAAGTAATCCGTGCTAACTTTCTTTTATTGTCCCTGCAGGCCTGGCTATACCGACTCATAATGGGGTGAACAAGAAAAATGAGAATTTACATAATTCTACGGCCGCAATCTAGCCTCGGCGAATGAGAAATTCAGAAAATCATAAATGTGGCGGCCATTTTGAATCTGTCTTCATATTGTTGCGGATTTGGTTGTTACGATATTAAGTCGTTTGTGTTTGAAGTTTTGGTTTCATTCTTAATGACTGATTTAATTTTAATTTTTATTTTGATTTTTTCTTTTATTTTATTTTAAAGAACACAAGAACAAAGTGTCTTCCCTTTAATAGAGACAGTGATAAAAGTGTTATAGAACACATTTTTAGTTACTTAACTACTTTACTTAGCCGCTTAGGTCAAAATTAAATTACTTATTAGTCCTAAGGCTAGATTGTAATTACAATGGTATATCTAAAGAATATATATAGGTATGTCGTAAAAAAAATAAAATTACATTATAAATAAAAAATTTTGGGTTGATCCTGTTCTTCAATGTATAACTTTATTTTTAATTTTCAGACATTTTTCTATCCTCTATTTAGGCGGTATTACGATTGTTTGGGTTTCACTCCATTTTTTTTTATATTCTTTATGGTACACACATTGATAAACAATTTTACAATAAGGCCATAACAAAAGATGTACAAAGGCAAGCTTTACCCTTCACAGAGTTTTCTTCCGGCAAACCCTTTAAGTAAGATATAATTTATAGGAGCGAGTAGGTTGTTGTGTACGTAAAAATATGATGTAATTTTATATGATATAATTTTGCTATTTATTTTTTATTTTGGATTTTCGTTCAATTCGTTTGAGCCTTATAACGTAAATAAAAACTAAAAGTTAAGAAACATATTTTACCATCAGTTACTTTGACAATATTTTGTATCGATATATTTCTTAATTTTTGAGAATTTCACTAATACATTAAAAATCTAAGTATGGCACGCGCTACCTTTGGTAGCCGTCATATTTTACTCAGATATACGCACCCTTATTTGCCCTTATTGCCTGTGATAACAGTCGTGTTCGGACCGAAGCGCAGCCTGTTCCTAATTTAATAAAAACTAAAAAAAGCAGTAAACAACCGTTCAGGCGTCCGTATATTTTAGCCTAGACACATTTTACATAAAACAGAGGACCATCTTGTCAAACATAATGTCTAGCAATTTCAAATAAAGTCTCTCATGCGTATCGTTACAGTGAGTTGACATCGTATTAAGTACCTTTACAGCCCGTGCTTTCTTTAAAAACAATATTCGAGGTAAGCTCCTCCTCTTTTTACTCGACTACGGCGACGAAAAAAGAGGGTTTTGATTTTAGCGCCGTGTATATGTAAGTATGTATCTATCTTTGTTGGTTGGTTCCCTAACAGTGTCCAAAATAATAAACTGATAATATTATAATTTGTGTATCGTCGAATTCGTGTCAATTTTATCATGGGTGTCATTGATTAGGTTTTTTTATACATGTAAAAAAATAAATTGGCGTCCGTGGTGCTCCACAAAGAAGTGAAATGAAATGATAATGGTGAAAAGTCGTTACGTGTATCTGATGAGAGAGCTCCAAAATATCGTCTTAAAAATATATAGCACATACAATTATAATTGGTTACAGCAACTATCCTAGAGAGCCAGGTTTTTTTTTATTCAGTATAGCCAAACGTTTGACCACTATCTTACCTGATGGTAAGCGAGGATGCGGTCGACTACGGAGCACGTTTGCCTAGAAGATGCCTATTCACTCGCGACTTAAAGACTCCCATATTGAATTTATCATTCCATTCCTTGCGGTTCGCTTAATGAATTTGGAAGCAGAACGCTTCGGCCGCATTTGTGTAATGTCTACCATATAGCGGTGTCGCTTAGGAGTCTGTCTTGATGTCCGATAATAGAATAGGGATGCGGGAATTACATTGAATAATTCCATTGCACACTCTCCGAAATGTATCCGATATAAAATACCGAGAGACTCGCCACCATGCAATGATACCCCAAGCTCTGAAGTTTTGCATTGAACAAAAGCAAGTCTAATTCCGATTACCATCCACGACCACATCATTGATTAGCAACAATTGAAGTCCTGAAACAGAAGTTAAATCCTGTCAGAGATGCAAAAAAAGATTTTGTAGCCACATAATACATTTTATATTCAAACTAAGGTTTTTAAGGTTAGTCTCGAGATTTCGTTTTGTTTGTTTTAATTAATACTTTCATGATTAACGAGTTCAAAACATTTTGAATAAATTATTGCGACAATAAAATTAGAAACAGTCTGAAAAGTTGTTCAGATAACTGTTATTTATTGCTTGAGGGTGGATTAGATTAATGGAGTGTCATTGTATTGTATATTTATAACTTTGTTGAGATAACAACACATACCCACATTTTTTATTGTCATTGGATGGTTTATTTTTATCATATTTTTTCGTGGTTCGGTAAAAAATCTCTTATGCTGATATCAAAATAAAAGTATTTAAAATAATTTAATAACACTTTTGAATACTAAAATCAAGCATTAATTGGCATACTAACATATAACTAGTGACTTTGGGATTGATTAAACTTTTTTGTCAGTTTACCAACCGATTTTTTTTCTTTACATCATACAATTTGTATGACTACGAGTCCTTCATCATTTTATCTAATTTAATATAATCCTCTGAAACATGTGAACAGAATATCCAACGGCATCTAATCCTCCTAAATTGGCTGAGCAAAAAGAAGCGCCATAGATTCAACTTAATGCCTTTGTCATTTGGAGACAGGAAAAGGTTACGTTCATTAGCTGAGTGCGAAATGTAATAACGTCCGACGCTCGTTTTAAATCTAATAATGCCTGGCGGTGAAGTATTTTTTAATCACGTAGTTAGAGGTTTCACTGGTTTTAGAACATTTGGGGGTAAGGCAACGAGTTAGGCAAGAACTTAAACTTGCAATTTTAAAACAAAAGTGGGACCGTATAGGTTTTTGATATTCTAGCTGAAGTGATAAGTATTTTGATTAAATTCACTTATAATGAAAAACGTGGTATGAATATCTAATAGATAGGTCTCATCCTTTAGACTTAGTGCAAAAACCAGTGAAACAGATTAAAGTCTTATAAGAGATTGACCATTCGGCACATGACCAAAATGCTGGTTTATATTTGGGGCAGAGGATAAGCCTTGCTATACAGCGTCGTAACGCATCAAGCATTTTGGGAACTTCGCCGAACATTAAAGATCGTCTAAACCATCATTAACCTTTTTTTTTTTTAACTTGAATATATAAATATTTGTTATTTATTGTAAAACTAGGTCTTGGAATAAATAAATACAATAGAGGTTGACAATATCTGTAAAATCGGGCTTCACTTATGGTAAAATTCGTTCTTTTCTCCATTCCTATAATTAAGTAATAAAAGTATAATTGTGGTAAAATGGTTGCCCGACTGACTTTTAAGCAGCGGGTATCGGTTTCGATTCCCAGTGGGAATACATATTTTTCTCTTCATGTGAAATTTGTGTTTCTAGTTCTGGGTGTGTGATGTGAATGTTTCTGGGACCCACGACACAAGTTTTCGGACTTAAGTAGGGTTGTGATGGTCAAACGCTGGCTTCAGATCTATCAGATAATAAAACATAAACAGTAACTTTTTTGACAGTCTGCCCCTTTGTTGCCTTCAACATTTCTCATCATTTCCTCAATCTGACAGATTTTAGAAGGAAGTATAATTATATTTTAGAGAACTTTCATAAACAAACTTGAAGCCGTTAGATCTGACGTCCTTCACGTTTTATGGAGTCAGCCTCAATCGTAACAGATCGTCATATTTCATCTGAGGCGTGTTCCAATCCAAATCGAAAGCTATAAATAAGAGTTAACGCGAACTAACTTTTCAGATGGACCCAATATATAGACGGGTACAAACGAGATATGTGATGTTTACCACATTGCTGAATATAGTCTATTCGGTATATTTTTCATGTATAATAAAAATTTGCTGTCTACTTGGAACATTCTAAGGATAACACAATCAACAGAGATATAGATCTTTCATTATAAATATTGGACGCAAAAATCGCATGCCCTCCATAAACACTTTCATAGATTTGACTCTCGATAGTTTGACAAATTTGGTTGAGGGGCATGCATATTTAGAAAAAGATCTTCTACCTACATAGGCTGCCTCAAGTAAAACGGTTGTTGTTGTTTTTGAATTATTGCATCTAGGTTAGGCTACGTTTTGAATAGGATGTTGTTGTTATTGTATAACAGTATAAAAATTTTCATTATAATTTCATATCAAAATGTGTAATATATTTTATGTTTTTATAATTGTAACTGTTGACTGAATTAATTATTATTTATGTAACTCCCTAATATGATGGCGTTAAAACTTCATTTCGTGGGTTATATGGATGACTCTATAGTTTCGTTTCTATACTACTGGTATAAAATAAATAAAAAATAATAAATATATTTAGATGTAATTAAAATAAGTAGACGATTGAGGGTTTTTAACTAATATAGACTTAAATCTCTTGTTAAATAATATCTTATATATTTTCTTGCACCAAGAGCAATAGAAGTCAAAAAATCTTCATACCATTTTAAATTGAAATCCGTCTAGTCGTTTTAGAGTATTCTCGTTATCAATTTAAATTAAAACTTTTAAAACAGTAGGTAACAATGTACCCCAGTCTTAAGAATTTGTTCATATATATGAGTATACTGTACGCACTAGTCCCAATAAAACTAAGCTCATAATACTTACCATTACTTTTTCGGTTACTTTGTTAGAACGGTGTCTAGAACGCCTAATGTCCTAAACAATCATGAGGATCAGCTTTATTGGACAATAAAACCTATCCCGAGCTAGGCAACCTAACTGTCGTAACCATCAGGCATTAGTCTACGAGTATCCACTGAAAGCCTTAAGAGCTCTGCCTGACACGTTCAAATTTAACCAGTTTGGACGTGACTCGTTTAAGCGTGGTCTAAAATGTATATGAGGTCTGCGAGACTCATTTTACTGACTCAACACTTTAGTCTCCCATTTGGCAGTTCACCAGACGACGCGTGGCTAGGAATATCTAAACATACCTAATGTCCAGATATCTATGTACCCTTGTTTGATCTTATAAAGTGCTACTATGACTTATAGACCGAGCAAAGCGAGAATTTTAAGTTGACTTGGGTGGTTTAACACTTTGTCCGTCCGTCCGCCCGTCTGTCAGAGGCATCTAGCGTCTAAACCATACGAGCGAATAACTTCAAATTATCAAAGCATATGTAAAGCTATGACCCAAAGCCAGAAATGGCAATTAAAATTATATACATGAAAATATTAAGGGAAGAAAATATTACCATACATGTAAATAGGGAGCAAATTATTTTTAAATTTGTCATCTATCTTTGTGCTTGCTTTGGCTTGGCGAGTGGAGTACGAAACCGGTTTTAAAATATCTTTATTGGAAAATAACAATTTGGTAGGCCACCAAAGTCACTGTTTTATTAGATCTATTTTGTCCCGGGGTCAATCTCAAAAAACGGCTTCACATCTGATGCTGAAAATTACGTATAATATCCATTATATCCTGTACTTGAATAACAAACACAGAAATCATAATTATTTTAAAGAAAAATGTCAATAAAAAGAAGAAATTAACCTCAAAAGTTCTTCTCTATTAGGCAAAATGTTAGCGCGAGATCTTATTTTGGCGTGAACAACTAGTTTAATAGAGGCGTCTTGTTTTTCACAAGGGCGGTATATCACCTGGCCACCTAAACCAATCTCATCTGCACGCACGTGTACACGTATACTAAATGAGAGTATAAATAAAGATTTATCGTACTTCAGCATGTAGCTGCTTACCAAATATACATAGACAATACCTAGAAATAAATATAGGAAGGAAAAATTATCGCTTGGATAAACTTACTAATATAGTTCTGACTAATGCTATATAAACAAACTAAATACCGAGGATGCTAGCAACCGTGCGAAGTGGAGAAAACTGAGTCGGAAAGCGGGCCCTGGCGCAAGCCGGGACATACGCTAAGCAGAAGACGAAAGAAAAATGCTATATAAACGAAAAATCAAAGTCAAATAAAATTATTTGACTTTGATTTTCTTTTTCCAAATTCACTGTTGAAAATTTTTATTACGCAATTTTCACTATCGTTATTTTAGCTACATTAGATTATTAGATTTACGTGTTATAGAAGAAAATTTTCTTCAAATACTCATTATAAGGTATTTTTCTTTCAGAAACAGAGTACATGTTCTGTTAAAAAAAAAACAAATACAAACGCATTCACACTCACAGCCCCACACTAAGTTCAAAGACTTGTATCGTGGGTGCCGGAAACATTCACATCAAACACATTACACCCAGAACCAGAAGCACAAATATCCCTTGGGAAGGAATGCGTGCTCCTGGAATCGGAACCCAGGACCCACGGCGCAGAAGGCGGTGACCTGTCCACTGCGCCGACTGGGTCGTCTGTTGACCCTAGATTGTGGAAAAGTACACCATCCTTTGTATCCTATTGAACTTTTTGTATTCAAACATAACTAGTAATGTCTAAAACTACTTACTCCAACCTGGAGGAGGCTTGCTGAACATTTTCTCACCACGCCTACGCATCGTTAAACAAACACATTATCTGAGGTAGAATCTCCCTTATAGAAGCAGCTGCTGTAATATAACCTTTGGAGTTCGGTCGCAGCTCAGAGCGCGAACAAAGTGTCCCAGACGACTTTTAGTCAACTATTTAGTCTATTTACCACTTCGTCGCACATTGTTTCGGCAAGTAACACAGCTCGCGTGAGTATTACCAGAACCATCCAACCGCGAAATAGCTCATTTCCCTCGACCATTATCTGAACGAATAGGTTTCGCAGACACGTCTTAACATAAAAAACTCGATTTTTTTTTCGACAAAGTGCTTTGCCGTGTTATTTTGTATTATAGACGGGTTTTTAGATTTTTATTGGATCACGTACAGAGGTACAACATCCTACAGCGAAAGCCGCACATAAAGCTTTATGAGATGTAAATCGTAATGTTTACATTTACGAATGTACGTAGGTAGGTATCTATATACGTTTGGGTTGGTGTGTACGTGGACGTGCGTAAACCCTTCCAAATTGGAGCAACGTGGTGTATTCCAACATATGTCTTTAATAATGTTAGGTGGGAAATGTAACGTTAGACGAACCAAGGTATAAATTGTGTAATACACGATCTGTAAACTCTATTCAATCTTGAATTATAAACTAAATGTGCTCTCGGCTTTGCTCGCTTTGATCAGGGAAGAGCCGGCTGCACTTAGATCTGAGCACGTTTGTCATCACAGGCGTATACTGAGTGTATAAATAAATTGAATTGCTACATAAAAATAATTTTAAATAAGAAATTTTAACCGAGTTCGATTTTTTTAATGTTGAAGGGTTATTGGGTTTGATTCCCGGCGCGACCACAAGTTTTCTCTTTAATGAAAATTTGTGTTTCTGGTTCTTGTTGAGTGATGTGAATATTTCCGGCACTCACGACACTAGTTATCCAATTTAGTCTGGGGTTGTGAGTGTGAACGCGATTAAATTTGTGAATGAAAGGGTAAAAACTTAACTTAACAGAGAAGGGAAAAGATATTTTCTAATATTTATTTGAAACACCATAAAACAGAATTAGTAATATCCGTACCTCAAAAGACGTTGGTCAGACCATCTCAAATGGTTGGAGTGTCCAATAGGTTACTGGTATTTCATAAATAGCTCTGTACATATATAAATGTGTCTAAGTGAAATAATTAAAAATCAAAATCAAAATTGTTCATTCACATGAGCCCCAAAGAGGCACTCTAGAAAGTTAATGATTCTACTGCCAGATTCGAATAATTACAGACATCTCGAGAAGAACCTGGCAAAAAACTTGGCGGCGCATTTTTATTTCTTTCATTTTTTAAAATTGTTTCTTAACACTAATACATATTAACCTAGGTATATCTATATTATGTAAACGCAAGCAAAGTTTTAAAAAATCCGACTTCATTCCTTTATCTTCGGAACTTTGATCAGATTAGATGTACACACGCATTATTGACGATATTTCAAGAACTACTGATCAGATCTTGATCAAATTTAAATAGGACCAATTGGAAAGCAAACTTTATCAGACAAAAATAAATTTCGAAATCGGTTCACGTGGAACGAAGATGAGGTAACATTCCTACAAAAAAAAAAAAAAAATGTCGACTTGAGCACCTCCTCCTTTTTTGTGAAGTCGGTAGATAATTCATACATGGTAAATTTGCGAGTATACAAAAGTTTAACTGTATCAGAATACTGAACGGTATAATTATGAAAGCGTTATTAAACCAAATTACTGGAGTAGGTATCTATTTAATCTGTCTGAGAAAATTTCACATTCCACATAGCCATAATAATACTTGTACGTAATTGTAAAAATATAAAAGGCGTACCTACACCTTAAATAAACCCAAGCAATATTCGTCGGGATTGCGGAAACTGTATAAAGCGTAACTGCCGGACTTTCTCAGCTATTACACGGAATAAATGCTTTTCTAGGATTGAGTCGTAATGAAAAGAAATAAGGGAACATTTCCCCCGTCCTGATTAAGTCAGAGTTAAATATTGCCGAATCGGCCTCATCGTATGTAAAGGTTAGTATATATTTATAATTAAACGCAAGCAAAGCCGACCAAACGACGAAGTAAAAAAACCGACTTCACCGCTTTATCTTCGGAGCTTTGATCAGAATAGATGTACTAAACACGCATTATATAAGATATTTCAAGAACTACTGATTGGATCTTTATAAAGTTTAAATGGGACCAATTGGAAAGTAAAATCTGGCAAAATTGTATTTTTTTTTAAATCCTTTCACTTGGAACGAAGTTATGAGGTAACATACACATAAAAAAATTCAGTCAACATGAGTACCTCCTTTTTTGTGAAGTCGGTAGAAAACTAGCTATACCCGTAATGCGTTGCAATAACACGTAAAGAATAAAAAGCATTTTAACTAATTTACTAAATAATTACCTCTTTCATGTTTATGTTTGCCTAGTACTTTACCAAATCCGAGTGACGTTTTCCTTCCATGTGAAAATCCACTGAACACACCATCGCTTCAGTGAATAGTGGTGAAACGATAAAAACTCACGCACATTTTAAACTATTACATTTTATTTATTTTTTATTTGTGACAGGCTAGTGTTTGACTACTATCTCACCTGATGGTAAGTGACGATGTGATCGAAGCTGGTAAACACACTAGACCTGGAATATGCAGGCTCTCAAGGATAACTGCCGGAACACCGTATTTAAAATAATTGAAACGCTAGCAAAGCCCGACTTATATTTCGGTTTTGTCTCGACCAATTTTGATAAAATTTATATGGGACCACCACTAAAGTATACTCTACCAAACAAAAAAAAAAAACATCAAAATCGATTCATAATTCGACGATATATCGCATAACATACATACAAAACAAATACAGATAAAACGCAGACAAATTGAGAACCTCCTTTTTTGAAGTCAGTTGATTAAAACGGGAATTAGCGTGACTTACTCGTTGTCGGTGTGTAGATCGAAAATTGTTTCGGCTTTAGTGTGAGAAGAGACCTTTCATTGACAAATAATAAAAAGTATAAAAACAAAATTGAAATAGATTCTGTAGATGTTCATTCTGATACTTCTGATTATGTAGTTAAGATAGTAGGTATCCAAATGATATAGCTCCCAGTTTATTCAGGAATCTACGAAGAACATCTGGCGCTAATGAAAAACCAACACGAGGCATACCTATTACTCAAGCGGGGGGATACATTCGATTATGCAAAACGACTGATGGCTCAGTTTTGATGGTAGACTGTAATTTTTACTGTAATTGTAACATTTGTATGAAGTCTTAAAAAAACAGTATTCCAGCAGTTGGCGGCAATCGTTCCCCATAAAACGATATTAATAAAGAAGGAATAATTTTGTCTCTTGAGACAGGACTTGGGTAGCTCAGAGGTTAGTGCAATAAGGGATGATTGCTTATGGAAAAAGCAAAAACAATTATGTGTAGTATGTAATATTTAATTGTGCATTTATTTAAATTATTTATTTTTTGTCTTGTAGCATCATCGTGGATCATCTTAGAATAATATATTTTGTTTTTACCCAAAAAGCGACTTGATAAATATTTCCAAAACCCTATATGGTCGTTGTGAACCGACGGAGTCGTGTTTATTGTTCACCATGTATAGGTGAGGTGAGGAAGAGAAGTATTATACAACCTTTATTCACAAATATATTGATAATAATTATTATTACCTTTTTATAAACATGTAAAATTAAATAAGTACACTATAAACATCCCTCGATAACGTACGCCTAATAGTACAATACTCGTACTTATTTGCACTTCGTACTTTGAAATTCTGATCCGCAACGGTTTTGTGTGACGAAAAGTGGTGGATTTAAAATTTTTACTTCTGTCGTGTGTCTTTACGATACGCCCTGTTATTCAATATTATGAGGGGTTGTCAAGTAAAACAAAGGTGCTCGCTTGTCATCTTGGAACTATTTGCTTTGCATTACTCGTTCAAACACTAGGATATCACCCACTTTTCTCTGTTGACTTTATATATAAAATAGAAAGGAAAAAACCTTTACTTGAGAGGTGGTAGAGCATTTTGTGAGTTGCTCGCCTGGCTTGCTACCAAAGTAGCTTACCACCATCAAGTTGAAAGTCTGCCGCCAAGCCAAATACGGTGTTCCGGCAGTAATCCTTGAAAGCCTGCGTATTCCAGGTCTAGTGTGTTTACCAGCTTCGATCACATCGTCACTTACCATCAGGTGAGATAGTGGTCAAACACTAGCCTGTCACAAATAAAAAAAAAAAAAAAACTTATTGATTAAGACTTGTTTTACAAGTCGACCAAACGCTTAACCGAGTTAAGTTAGTATTTTTTTTTATTTGTGACTTAGCAAGCGTTTGATCACAATCTCACGAACGAAAAGCGACGATGCGATCGAAGATGGAGCACGCTTGCTTAGTAAATGCCTATTCACACTCTTCTTGATCAGACCCATGTTATCCTTTCGGGATGTTTCCCAATAAGTATAACATGGGCTCAACAGTAGACGGCAGGGCCTTCCAGTCTTATGCAGTTCTTATAATGAAAGTGGTAGCGAAACGCTTCGTGCGAATGATTGGTATTTGAACCATTTAGACCGTGGGCCGGTTGCCGTCAACCCTACCTCATCGAGTACCAAGATGAGACCTATATGGGGGTGTCGTGTGTAAAAAGTTATGCTAAAAAAATCAGGGTTGCCTGTTCCTAGCCTGGAGCATTTTGTGCAGGGGACAAAAAACTGATCCATTTTTTTGGTGAAATTTACCTCATCGAGTACCAAGATGAGACCTATCTGGGGGTGTCGTGTGTAAAAAGTTATGCTAAAAAAATCAGGGTTGCCTGATCCTAGCCTGGAGCATTTTTGGCAGGGGACAAAAAACTGATCCATTTTTTTGGTGAAATTTACCTCATCGAGTACCAAGATGTGACATATGCCAATCGATAGCCCCGTTCTTTCTTCTATTAAAAAAAATGGGTTGCCGGCCCTAAACCTGGAGCATTTGTTTTTCGGCCTACTTTAGTGTTCAGGCATCAGAAGTAAGTTTTATGAAAATAGCATCGAAATGATATATTTTAGTTATTTAAACAACAAAATATTGTAGAAAATGATGATGCGCATCATACGATTGACTATTTAGTACTGTCAGAAAGGAAGTGACCTCACAGTGAGCCAAAACCGTGGTGGCGGAGAATACAAAACTTTGTTTTACAATTACAACGAGTTTTGATTGACCAACAAGATACCATATATGGCGATCGATAGTTCTATTCATCCTTTTACTAAAAAAATTGGGTTGCCTGGTCTGATTTCGAAGCACTTGTTTTTTGGCCTAGTTTAATATTAGGGCGTCAAAAGTAAAGTATTTATCAAAATCACTTCTAAATTACATATTTGAGTAGTGTAAACGACAAAATATTGTAGAAAGCAATAATGAGCAACGTAATTTTGACTTTCAAGTCCAATCAGAAAAGAAGTGAACACGTAGTAAGATAAAACATAAATCACACAGTAAACAAATCATATCATGCAATTACAACGTCTGTTCATTGAAATGAGATAAATAATGAGTGGCATTTAATAGCTCTACTCATCCTTTTATTAAAAAAATTGGGTTGCCAGGCCTTACATTAGAGTATCAGTTTTTCTGCCATGTTTAATTTTCAGGCAAAAAATTACCTCATCGAGTACCAAGATAAAACATATGCCAATCGATAGTGCTGGTTTTCTTTATATTAAAAAAAATTGGTTGCCGGCTCTAAACTTGAGCATTTGTTTTTCTGCCTGCTTTAAAGATCAGGAATCAGAAGTAGGCTATATGAAAATGCCTTGTTTAGTTGTTTCAACGACAAAATACTGTACAAAGTAATAACATGAAACATACATTTGACTATTTAATACAGTCAGCACAAAAGTGAACACGCAGAGAGCAAAAACAGTGATCCACAAAATTGGTATTGTGCACATATTACGAATTTTGATTGTGTACTAAAATACAATGTATAGCAGTCGATAGTTCTATTCATCCTTGTATTAAAAAACTTGGGTTGCCTGGCCTAAATGTAAAGCATTTGTTTTTCGGCCTATTAAAATACTCAGGTATAATCAGTAGTTTTTATGAACAACATGATATCTTTTGATGATTCAAACGACAAAACACTAACGAAAGCGATAAAAAGTATCATACATTTGACTATTTAGTACTGTCAGAAAAAAAGTGAACACAAAATGAGCAAAACAGTAATAACGCCATATACAAAACTATACTATGCACGTGTTACGAATTTTGATTGTGTACTAAAACACAATGTATAGCAGTCGATAGTTCTATTTATCCTTGTATTAAAAAACTTTTTCGGCCCATTAAAATATTCAGGTATCAGGAGTAGTTTTTATGAACGACATGATATCTTTTGATGATTTTAACGACCAAAACACTAACGAAAGTGATAAAAAGCATCATACATTTTACTATTAAGTACAGTCAGAAAAAAAAGTGTTACATAGTGAGCAAAACAGTAATCACGTCGTTGGTCGTTGGAATCATTAAAAAATATCCTGTCATTCATAAAAACTAATCCTTATACCTGAATTTTTTAATAGGCCGAAAAACAAATGCTTTACATTTAGGCCAGGCAACCTAAATTTTTTAATACAAGGATGAATAGAACTATCGACTGCTATACATTGTGTTTTAGTACACAATCAAAATTCGTAACACGTGCATAGTATAGTTTTGTATATGGCGTTATTACTGTTTTGCTCATTTTGTGTTCACTTTTTTTCTGACAGTACTAAATAGTCAAATGTATGATGCTTTTTATCGCTTTCGTAAGTGTTTTGTCGTTTGAATCATCAAAAGATATCATGTTGTTCATAAAAACTACTGATTATACCTGAGTATTTTAATAGGCCGAAAAACAAATGCATTACATTTAGGCCAGGCAACCCAAGTTTTTTAATACAAGGATGAATAGAACTATCGACTGCTATACATTGTGTTTTAGTACACAATCAAAATTCGTAACACGTGCATAGTATAGTTTTGTATATGGCGTTATTACTGTTTTGCTCATTTTGTGTTCACTTTTTTTCTGACAGTACTAAATAGTCAAATGTATGATGCTTTTTATCGCTTTTGTAAGTGTTTTGTCGTTTGAATCATCAAAAAATATCATGTTGTTTATAAAAACTACTGATTATACCTGAGTATTTTAATAGGCCGAAAAACAAATGCTTTACATTTAGGCCAGGCAACCTAAATTTTTTAATACAAGGATGAATAGAACTATCGACTGCTATACATTGTGTTTTAGTACACAATCAAAATTCGTAACACGTGCATAGTATAGTTTTGTATATGGCGTTATTACTGTTTTGCTCATTTTGTGTTCACTTTTTTTCTGACAGTACTAAATAGTCAAATGTATGATGCTTTTTATCGCTTTCGTAAGTGTTTTGTCGTTTGAATCATCAAAAGATATCATGTTGTTCATAAAAACTACTGATTATACCTGAGTATTTTAATAGGCCGAAAAACAAATGCATTACATTTAGGCCAGGCAACCCAAGTTTTTTAATACAAGGATGAATAGAACTATCGACTGCTATACATTGTGTTTTAGTACACAATCAAAATTCGTAACACGTGCATAGTATAGTTTTGTATATGGCGTTATTACTGTTTTGCTCATTTTGTGTTCACTTTTTTTCTGACAGTACTAAATAGTCAAATGTATGATGCTTTTTATCGCTTTTGTAAGTGTTTTGTCGTTTGAATCATCAAAAAATATCATGTTGTTTATAAAAACTACTGATTATACCTGAGTATTTTAATAGGCCGAAAAACAAATGCTTTACATTTAGGCCAGGCAACCTAAATTTTTTAATACAAGGATGAATAGAACTATCGACTGCTATACATTGTGTTTTAGTACACAATCAAAATTCGTAACACGTGCATAGTATAGTTTTGTATATGGCGTTATTACTGTTTTGCTCATTTTGTGTTCACTTTTTTTCTGACAGTACTAAATAGTCAAATGTATGATGCTTTTTATCGCTTTCGTAAGTGTTTTGTCGTTTGAATCATCAAAAGATATCATGTTGTTCATAAAAACTACTGATTATACCTGAGTGTTTTAATAGGCCGAAAAACAAATGCATTACATTTAGGCCAGGCAACCCAAGTTTTTTAATACAAGGATGAATAGAACTATCGACTGCTATACATTGTATTTTAGTACACAATCAAAATTCGTAATATGTGCACAATACCAATTTTGTGGATCACTGTTTTTGCTCTCTGCGTGTTCACTTTTGTGCTGACTGTATTAAATAGTCAAATGTATGTTTCATGTTATTACTTTGTACAGTATTTTGTCGTTGAAGCAACTAAACAAGGCATTTTCATATAGCCTACTTCTGATTCCTGATCTTTAAAGCAGGCAGAAAAACAAATGCTCAAGTTTAGAGCCGGCAACCAATTTTTTTTAATATAAAGAAGACCAGCACTATCGATTGGCATATGTTTTATCTTGGTACTCGATGAGGTAATTTTTTGCCTGAAAATTAAACATGGCAGAAAAACTGATACTCTAATGTAAGGCCTGGCAACCCAATTTTTTTAATAAAAGGATGAGTAGAGCTATTAAATGCCACTCATTATTTATCTCATTTCAATGAACAGACGTTGTAATTGCATGATATGATTTGTTTACTGTGTGATTTATGTTTTATCTTACTACGTGTTCACTTCTTTTCTGATTGGACTTGAAAGTCAAAATTACATTGCTCATTAATGTTTTCTATAATATTTTGTCGTTTACACTACTTAAATATGTAATTTAGAAGTGATTTTGATAAATACTTTACTTTTGACGCCCTAATATTAAACTAGGCCAAAAAACAAGTGCTTCGAAATCAGACCAGGCAACCCAATTTTTTTAGTAAAAGGATGAATAGAACTATCGATCGCCATATATGGTATCTTGTTGGTCAATCAAAACTCGTTGTAATTGTAAAACAAAGTTTTGTATTCTCCGCCACCACGGTTTTGGCTCACTGTGAGGTCACTTTCTTTCTGACAGTACTAAATAGTCAATCGTATGATGCGCATCATCATTTTCTACAATATTTTGTTGTTTAAATAACTAAAATATATCATTTCGATGCTATTTTCATAAAACTTACTTCTGATGCCTGAACACTAAAGTAGGCCGAAAAACAAATGCTCCAGGTTTAGGGCCGGCAACCCAATTTTTTTAATAGAAGGAAGAACGGGGCTGTCGATTGGCATATGTCACATTTTGGTACTCGATGAGGTAAATTTCACCAAAAAAATGGATCAGTTTTTTGTCCCCTGCCAAAAATGCTCCAGGCTAGGATCAGGCAACCCTGATTTTTTTAGCATAACTTTTTACACACGACACCCCCAGATAGGTCTCATCTTGGTACTCGATGAGGTAAATTTCACCAAAAAAATGGATCAGTTTTTTGTCCCCTGCACAAAATGCTCCAGGCTAGGAACAGGCAACCCTGATTTTTTTAGCATAACTTTTTACACACGACAGCCCCATATAGGTCTCATCTTGGTACTCGATGAGGTAGGGTTGACGACAACTTGCCCACGGTCTAATTAGAGGTCAAGCGTTATCGTCTGCCCAGATATTCGGTAGTAGAATAGTGATGCGGGAATAAGATGCAATTCCCTTGAAGTTTGTAGAAAACCTTGCTACTTGTCGTCGATGATCGAGACTCCGTAGTGGAGACTCAATTAATGTATTGTTATTAATGAGTTGGTATGTTGGTATGTAGCAGTAAGTTAATTAACATACTTCTTAGTGTTGTTACAACATTTGGGAACAAACAAAGCAAATAGAACATCAAGTTCTACATTCTCTAATGCAATATTTACCTAGCATAGACTAAGCTAGCAGGAGTGTGGTGTACTAGAATATCAATGTTTAATCATCGTAAAGCAAATGGATGATTAGTCGCGTCGCTTTGATATAGGCGTACCTTCTTGGACACCACTGGAAACATATTGATCATACAAGACAAAAGTTTAAAAACTGAAACCCCTTCTAGTACGAAATGACTTCTCATAGTTTAAAAAAAAAGTTATGAATTATTACTATTAAAATGGTATTTTCAAACTTTTTAATCTGACACGCATGGCGTATCTATTTCATGTTTATGTTTATTATAAATTCTGTTATGTTATTATGATCTTACAAATAAATTTCAAAATATATTATTTGTCTTCCCTCTTTTAAGTTTATGGTGTAAAGTATCAATAGGCTTTGACGTTCATATTACGAGGCGTGAGGCGGCGATGCCGTGTTTTGTGACAGTCTAGTTTAAACAACTATTATAACATAAACATAAACGCTTTCACACTCACAGCCCCACTCTAAGTTTTGATGACTTGTATCGTGGGTGCTGGAAACATTCACATCACACACACAATCACAACCAGAACCAGAAACACAAATTTTCCTTGGGGAGAAAACTTGTGTTCCCGCCGGGAATCGAACCCGATACCCCTGCTCAGAAGGCGAACGCTCACCCAACTGAACCAACAGGCAGTTCAAATTATGTAATAGATTGCATAGAAACGTGGCAACTCGACCACGTTGTCGAATTTTCGCGGTTTAGATTACTACTACCTCAATACATCATTTTATTATTACGAAGTATATAGCATTCCGCATAAAGTCATATAACTGAATGAACTATGGGTTATAATAAGAATTAGGATCTGAGAACTTTCTGATATTTTACAAATAATCCGGATTTAATACGTTAAAATTTTTCGGGGTTCCGTAACTCCTATTATTTGTTTCTTAGATAATTTCCAAACATAGTGATCATTGCCAAGGGAAAAATGAAGGAGCAACTTTTGTAACCAGTTGCGACTTATACATATGTAAAAGACAAGAAGTTTCGGCCACCAGTTTCCGCAATCTTTACACTATATGTCAATCAACTTAAGGGTCATTTTTGTGTGGAGATGTCGTTCTTCTGTCTCCGGAGGGTTGGAACTTTGTGGAAAGCTTGACGTGTTTATTATTTAGTTGAATTTGCAATTCATGAGTTCGAGCAACTAGTTAGATGTTTTTATCTACGCTAAGATCTTGATTACAGCACGCAAAGAAAATAAAGCGGACTTTTTCTGCATTAAAATGTAACCTCTCGAGTTTTCTTTATATATAAAGAAAGAAAAATATTTGGATTATCTACACAAAAATTGTATTGAGGTGAATTTGTAATATGGTTTGGTTTAGGCTTGTACAATTGGGAATTCCAATAAAAAGTATAGTAAACGCTAAAACGCTTTCACACTCACAGCCCCACACTAAGTTCGATGACTTGTGTCGTGGGTGCCGGAAACATTCACATCACACACACAATCATAACCAGAACCAGAAATTCAAAATTCCATGGGGAGAAAACTTATGTTCCCGCTGGGAATCGAACCCGATACGTAGCTTAGAAGGTGAACGCCACCCAAAGCCAACGGGCAGTTCAAATAATAATACTACATAACATAAAGGTTTCACACTCGCAGCCCTATACTAAGATAGAAGACTTGTAATTATGAGTGACGGAAATCGAATTCTATAAGAATCTTCGTCCTGACATACTGATTCACTGACTGACTGACTGACTGACTGACTGACTAACGCACAGCCTAAACCGCTGGTCGTAGAGACTTGAAATTTGGAAGGTGCATTTGTCTTAGTACGTAGGGGTGTACAAGAGTGGATTTTTGGGAATTCTACCTCAAAGAGAGTTAAATGGGGTGAAAATGTTTGTATGGAAGATCTTTGTTTTTAATTTATAGCGATGGAAATTAGTAAAAGTAGTTAATATAATATAAAAATAAATCATCATTATTTTTTTGCCAGAGGTGCATTAAAGTGGAGCAATGGGGGATGAAAGTTCATGTCAAAAGTTCTTTATTTATAAAGATACGATGGATATTGGTATTTGAACAGTTCATTTGAAATAGAAAAATGACGTCATCAATATTTTTTTGCCAGAGGTGCATTAAAGTGGCTCCACTTAATGGGGAATGAAAGTTCATATGGAAAGTTTTTTATTTATGCAGTTAATGTGATATAAATTGTATCTGAGTAGTAAAATAAAAGGCAATTTTATTAATAAGTTATGACAATATATGAGAAATAACTAAACTAACGTGTAGTAAACTGTCACAGTAATATTATAAATCCAAAGGTTTGTGTGTATTATTATGTAAGTATGTTTGTTTCATCTTTAAGGGAGGATATTTGTGCTTCTGGTTCTGGATGTATTTGTGTGTGTTTCCGGCACCCACGATACAAGTCTTTGAACTTAGTATGGGGCTGTGAGTGTGACTACGTTTGTATTTGTTTTAATTTCTGACAAAGTAGGCTGAGCGCCATTGATGTTTAGTAAATAAGGCTCTCTATTTACCCGAACTACGCTCCGGAAAGCAGGGCTCCCCGGAGACCAGGAGGAGGCCGATATTGATGATTATTACGTCAATCAATTTGTAAAATGTTGACTCATTTACCTAATTATCCATTGTCTCTTAATTACAAATAAAATAGTGGTCAAAATCTCATGACGAGCTCGTTTGTCGAATGTGAATCGAGTTATTCCCCAATGTTTGTTCAATGGTGTGGTATTGTAGGTTTTCAAGAGAATTTTGAATTCCGTGTCCAATTTAAAACTAGTACTCCCGAGAAGTTTTTTTTTACTTTTTAACAGTAAATATCTTTAATTACCCGTGCTATATACTGCTTTCTCGGCTGATAGAATCACGTAATTAAAATCAACATTAAAGCTTATATATTCAGTGTAATGCAAAATCTTTGTTAGTATTAATTATTGACAGGGAAATTGGTATAAATACATACAATTTTTTCTGATTAAATTTGGTTCTGGCTCGCGGGCACAGTAAGTTGTCTGTAATAATTATATTAAACGCGAAAGTTTGGGTGTCTGAATATTTGCTGGATACATTAAATCACATACACAATCACACCTCAGATCTAGATCTATCTATATCTCAGATCTAGAATAAAAAAACAAATATTGCCTTGTGACATTGTGTTCCCACCGGGAATCGAACCTAGCACCCGCTGCTTAGAAGGTGTACACGCACCCAACTAAGCCAACGTGCATTTATGGATGTTTTTCAAATTATCAAATGAAGATATCTGCGAAACGTTTCTCTAGTAAAATTAAAGTTATATTAGTCGATTCTTGGTTCAAAAATATTTCTAGCTTTACAAACTCTACAAATTTCTGAATAACGGTCTAAGCGCAAGATTTTCGCCGCCCCGTGATTTCAGTCGAACTAATTTAAGGCTTGTGTTTAAACACCGCCCAAAAAAGTACCTATTTTACTACCAAAAAAATTCTAAACAGTTACCAAAATGGATAAATGGTAACCAAACTACGTTGGATAATTGGTCAACAAATTATGTTTCCTAAAATATAATGAAATATATTAAATCCATTTTATCGTATTATAAATATTTTTGTATTAATTATATAAAAAAATAACCTTAATCTACTGTTATCCGATTCGGTTCCGTGACAGGAAATTTTATTTTAGAAAACGTAATTTGGTGACCATTTATACATTTTGGTGACCGTTAAGAATTTTTGGGGCCGTCTAAATTATTTAATGGTTCTTATTTGATGCAAACATTGATTACGTATGGTTGTACTGGAAAGGCTGGCTCTTGAAATACGGTTTTGGAGCTCTTAATAGCTAGTATAGGCTTTTGAAAACATTGTTGTATCTAATTGTGTCAATGAATCTATTTGTGTTTTTTTTTTTTTTTTTTTTTTTTAAATAGAAAATTTTTTATTAGACTTTTATGGTACATTACAGATAGTTTATAAATAAAGAAAATACAGATTTAACTAAACTTCTAACCTAATACAAAAAGTCATTGGTCGGCAGTGTGCCCAAAATGCTGGCTGCGTTACCTCGTTGCACAGCGAGACTTAATTGCTGTGCAAAATACAAACCGGCATTTTGGTCACGTGTCGACTCTTTCAGTCTCCCAGCCAAATCTTTATAAATCTCAAGTGCACCTGGTCCCCATGGACCAAGAGTTTCTACTCCGAAAGGCACAAACATGTAACCTCTGTCGAGGCTTGAGTATTTTCGCCGTTTCGAAGATTCAGCTGCGGTAGCAGCGCCACTTGCCTGCTGCGATGTTGTTGGAAGATGAGACGGCGCCAAAGTGTCGACACATGTAGCGTCCCACACTAAGGGTCGACCCATCTTCCAAGGAATGAGTGTCATTCCATCGGGTCGTTTACCGTCGTTGCGCATAAGGCCACTAGGCTCTAAAATTGCTGCGATATTCGCACTCCCAAATGCCCGACGGATGACGTCATTCAAAGCACTGTGGCGCGCTATACGACCAGCACTTCTGACACAAGAAAGCCCATGGAGGCCTAAGCGATCTACTTTTTCTCCACATGAGCATCGGTGTGGAACAACGCAAGGAGCACCGACGCGCAGTGACATTGCTACACGGAATGTGTTATTATCAAGCAGTGTCCCTAAATTATTTGAAGGCAGAGCCTGCAACCAAACACCCGATTCCCAACGAGAAACAGCTAGAAGACGAGCACGCTCTGTGGGGCTACTGGATGTTTCTAAATGTTTTTTCCATTCCAACTCACAAAGCGGCTTATCCCACTGTCTCTGAGAAGATGGGTGTTTAGGCAGACTACTGTCAGGGCAGGCTAATTTCCAGGCATCGATAGCCTCAGTCAAACGTGTTTGTATACTCTAAATCACAAGATCAAAAGAAAAAAACCGGTATTAGCTCATTTATTAAACGTTTACACATACTTTCACTAGAAACAAACTAGTAAGAAAAAAAATAACTTTTAGCTTGATATAATTAACAGAACATCTTATGAAATTTAATTTTATTACTAATTATTAGGTATTTTATCTGGGCCGGCTTACCTCCCAACGGACATTACTATTTTAATAAATTAAGTTATATACAGGAAATCACCTCACTTCTCTAACAATTTCAGATTCATTAAAAAATGTATATAGTGGAGCCACAATTACAATAAAAATCACACCGTATATACAAACAATAGGTACCTACGTTTTAGGATACCACAACGGCGCCGGGAAATTATTGACCGGTGGCAGACTACCGAATGATAGCCACAGCCCGTTGTCGGAGACTAATTAACATTTGCAATGTAATTAACCGTGTTCTACCAGGGATTCACGTACTGGAATTAACGAGATGATTGTGTACTTTGGTATTAGATTGAGCTATAACAGCAAAAGTAAAAGTCAATAGCGCCACTGATGAGAAAGATCATCATCATAATGCTCGTTAGATAAGATTTAGGACCATTATTTGAATTCCTTATAACTCTATTATTTAAATATTTTTTTAGGTATTTAAATAAACTATTACTACTGAGAATATAACACTGAATTACCACTGGAAAAGTTTAAATCAGTAATAAAACGGGCATTAATTAAAAAAGTTCATTACAAAATGAATAACTACATTAATTTCAAGGATGCATAAAGGCAACAGGCTGCACAAGCGACTAAATAATATCTAATATTTAAGAGTGTTTTAAAATAATTAATAAAAAATACGCTGCTGAGTTTCTTGCCAGGCTCTTCCCGAAATGGCTGCATTTTTTCGAGTCTGGGAGAAGAGTTATAAACTTTCATGAGTGCCTCTTTGGGCCCATGTGAATAAACGATTTTGAATTTGAAAACGTTGTAAACATTTACACACTACTCTGAGTTTAAATACTTGAGTCGTATATACCAGAAACATTCACATCACACATAGAATCAGGCCCAGAACCAAAAACATAAATTTCCCTTCAGAAGAAAATTTATTTTTTGTTTGTGATACTTGAGTTGTGTATGCCAGAAACGTTCACACCACATACAGAGTCAGACCGAGAACCAAAAACATAAATTTCCCTTCAGAAAAAAAGTTTTTCTTTGTGGATTTGAACCCGATACCCACTGCTTAGAAGGCAGACGTGCAACCAACTACGACAGTTCAAAATCTATGATAGAGATGTCTAATTATTTATTTAATCATACTAATTGTGTGTTTGAACTGCTCGTTGACCTAGTTGGGTGGCTTTCGCCTTCTAAGGGTTTTATCGCTTATCGGGTTCTATTCCCGGCAGGAACACAAGTTTTCTCCCAAAGAAAAAAATGGGTTTCTGGTTCTGGTTGTGTGTGTGATGTGAATGTTTCCGGGACCCACGACACAAGTCATCAAACTTAGTGTGGGGTTGTGAGTATGAAAGAGTTTATGTTCTTCTTCCTCTTCTTCTTAGTTATGGCTTCGCAATCTTGTGCATTTAGCCAGTGTCAAGTGATAATATAATACTTCAAGTGTTTTTCATATTATAAGTCCTAGTCACAAGTCACAGTCAAAGTCAAGTAAAAGAGTCAAGATCCAGTCACAGTAAAGTCATGCCCTAGTAAAGTGGTGGAAACTTTACTAGAACTTCTATTGGAGTTTTGGAGCGAAGGCGAAAATCACGTTTTTCAACTTTGTATGATTTGCCCTCTTATCTATTGCTGCTTGATGACATTATATTTTGCTCATCAGTGAACAGGAGTTAGCCACGTTACATCAAAAAATTCGCGAATGTTCGCGACCCCTGCCGTCTCATAATAATTTCAGTTCAGACTTCGTATCAAAGGTAGACACTTGAAGATTGTGTGATGTGATGCCAATATTATTTTCCTCCTTAAAAAACATTGTTTTTCCTTGTCGCGCGGGCTAAGAAAATAAATTCTTCGGGTTGTTGAGTAATATCAGTCGTTGTACAAAAAATATCTATAAAAGAAGAAACTGTGTTAGGAAAGGTTTTTAGATTCATTACCATATTTGTTGTTTTTGCTAGATTTATTTATTTTCAACCGACTTCAAAAAAAGAGGTTCTCAATTCGACTGTATATTGTATTTATTTGTGTATGTACCTATGTTACGCGATATCTCTGCCAATTCCGAATCGATTTTGATGATTCTTTTTTGTTTAGTAGAGATTTTATCGAAATCGGTCCAGCAAAAGCCGGAATATAAGTGATGAAGTCGGTTTTTAAGCTTTGCTTGCGTTTCAATTATTGAGTAGGTGTTCGCGCCTGAACAAGCGGCATTTTCTACCCTTCATTTTTTTTTTCGGTACGTCGCCTCTGGTTGGCCTGATTTGACGACCAACAAGCTAGTCAAATCAAATCAAATCAAATCAATCATTTATTCACCATTATAACAATGTGCGTTATACTAGGTATGTCAATTTACATTTATCATACTAATAATTGTCAAATATATAATATCATAATAATAACATTAAACAAGTAATTATAATAAAATACATTAATTAACAAATTATACAATAAAAATACAACTTAATATTATTATTCTTATGAAAAAAATGAAGATTTATGCAATTTTAAAACCATGAACTCATTTATATTATAAAAAGGATTATTTTCAAAAAATATTTTTATTATAGCTTTAAATACGTTCTTGTTTAAATCTATCACTTCTTGGGGCAGTTTATTGAACATTTTTATTTTTATATATCTTCCTTGTTTTTGAGCTTTAACAAGTCTTGTTCTTGGCTGGTATAACTTATTATTGTTTCTGAGGTTAAATGAGTGCAAGTCCTCGTTTTTAGGTAAGATTTCTTTGTCATTATAAATTTCTAAAAGGCTGTTATATATGTAAAGTGAAATTACGGTCATTATTTTGTTTTGTTTAAAATAACCTCGCGCAGATGTACGTTTTTTCAGTCCATTAATGATACGTAATGCTCTCTTTTGACATTTCAAAACTTTGTCTATTTCTGCGGCATTGCCCCATACAGTTATTGCATACCTTATTGTAGAGTGAATATATGCGTAATACACAGATATCAATGTCTTTTTATCTACAAGCTGTTTAAGTTTTAATAGGGCGTAGTTACCACTGGCTATTTTCTTACAAATTTTGTCTATATGTGCATTATGATTTAATGTGTAATCTAGTGTATAACCTAAAAATACCGTGTTTTTAGTATTAACCTTGGCTATGCCTTGTTTAGTCTGGTAGTTCATCACTATACTTTTAGAGGCATTCAATATAATACCATTAGCATCAAACCATTGTTCGAGCATATTCAATATATTTTCTATTTTTAATTCTAAATTCTGCTTGTTTTTATCTTTTATTCCTATGTGCGTATCATCTGCAAATAAACTGACCAGTGTCCAGTCTGGCATTGCACTAGGAAGGTCATTAACATACACAAGAAACAACAAAGGCCCTAGTATAGATCCTTGGGGCACACCTATATTAGTATTCTGTGACTTTGAATTATGATTGTTCACTGATACGATTTGGCTACGGTTGTGTAGATATGTTTGCAGCATCTTCAATTCAGTGCCTTCAAATCCATAAAACTCGAGCTTCTTAAGTAAAACATCATGTCTTAGGCAGTCAAATGCCTTAGAGAGGTCTCCAAAAATGCTTGCACATTTAAATGAACCATCTAACGAATCAAGAATAAAGTTAACTACTGTTCTGATGGCCATTTCCGTGGACCGACGTGCCCTAAATCCATACTGTGACACCGTGAATAAGTTATTACTTTCAAAATAGTTAACAATTCTGGACTTTAAGACAGTTTCTAGTATTTTAGATAAAGCCGGTAGGATGCATACAGGCCTATAGTTGCTAAGATCTGAATAGCTTCCTTTTTTATGTAATGGTATTATTCTACCTAGCTTCAAGATTTCTGGGAATACACCTTGTTCTAGACAAGAGTTAATAATAATTAAAAGCAGTTCCATCAAGTATTCGTTATTCAATAACATTTGTCTCATTGTTTTTGTACTTATGTCATATACGTCTAATGATGTTTTTTGCTTCATGTTGATAACAATCGTCCTTAATTCTTTGTAGTCAACAGCATGAAATTGTATAGATGTCATTGGTTTTACTAAATTATTTAAATACTTTAAGCATTGCTGCGCGTCAATTTGCAAATTAATTGTTAGTTTATGTGCAATATTACAAAAAAAAGTGTTAAATGTATTGGCAATCATTTTCGGTTCTGTTATATCTTCACTATTGTCATTTGTTTTTATTCTCGTAATAGTTGTTCTTGATTTTTGCTTATTACTCCTTTTTACTTGTTCTTGTATAATCTTCCAAGATTCTTTTACTTTATTTTGCGAGTTAGTTATTCTGTACCGATATTGTAATCTTTTGGCTGCAATCATAGCCCTTTTTAATACTTTTTTATATATTTTTATCCTATTCTTTCTTTCATCATTTTGATCATAACTCTGTAAAATTTCCATTTTTACTAAATTATTCTTTGACTTTTCAATACCTGGTGTTGTCCATTTTCTGAATACCCTATACACTTTTTTGCTCTTTTTAGGGAAAGCAATATTGTAATAGAATATAACGGAATCTTGTAAAATCTTCATTTTTGTGTTACAGTCATCACTTGACAATATGTCTGATTTTAAGTCAGTATAATTTTTGTTTAAAAGATAATTAAAATAGTTAAAGTTTGTTTTTGAAAAAGTTCTTGTGATATTAATTGATTCCTTATTAATAATATCAATGTGGCTACTTGGAATCACTAATTTAATGACGTTGTGATCGGAAAGCTTACAGTCTAAAACAAAACCTTCACAATTATCAAAATTCACTATAAAATTGTCTATACACGTAGAGCTGGTGCCTTGAATTCTTGTAGGTTCGTTTAATTGCCACTGGCAATTAAAATTATTGAGAGTACTTAAAAGCTTCTTACACTTCCTGTCCATTTTTAAAACGTTTAAATTAAAGTCACCAGCTATTACTATTTTCTTGCCTTCTCGACATAATTTGTGAAGTATTTTTGTTAATATGTCAAAAAACAGGTTAAGATCTTTGTCAGGTCTGTACATCGCTATTATAACAATTTTAGAAACTCTTAACTCTATTGCTGATAGTTCACAATTCATTTCAAACGATAGTTTATTCAAATCATTCCTAATCTTAAATTCTAAGTCACTTCGTACAAATATCGCGGTTCCACCGTGTTTAAAAATTATTCTATTGAAACAAGTAGCAAGCTCAAAGCCATCTAAAGTCATAGCTTGCACTTGGTGATTTTTACTCCAAGTCTCAGATAAACATAAAACATCACAGTTATGATCATTTAGCAAATGTTCAATTTCAGAATATTTGTTGTGCATGCTCTGTACATTAGCATGCAATATTATCCATCCTTTTTTATTAGTAGCGGGTTTGGAAAATTTGTTCCTTGTGTATTTGATACAAAAGTTACTGGTTGACACTGGACAAAGTGCAGGGACGATGAAGGCTGGAAGTTCCGCTCTAGGGACGTTACTAGTACGTCTATAGTTAAACGTTTTGCTTCAGTGAATCTGTTCTGTTTTTTCTTATTATCACTCCTTACATTTATATCCACATATTTTACTCTTTCGCAGAAATTTGATAAATTTGATATATATCTGTTGATGTTATAGATATCTGTATCATTTTTGCTATCATAGTGTAATCCAGATATAATAATCTTGAATTTTCTATTCGAGTCACTTAAAATATCTTTTATAAATTTCATATACAGTTGTTTATTATAGTATAAGTTCGTTTCGTATTCTGTAATGAGGATTGCAACTGTGTCCTCGCTTCCAAGTGATTTAGTTATTTTTTCATATTCTTCTAGTATGCCAATGAACCCAGCATTTGGTTTACAGAAGTTCGTAATATTATTATGTATAGGTGTATTTATTTTGTCATAAATTCTAGAAGCCATGCCTTTACCTATGCCATCTGAAAATATAAAGAGGTTTCTCTGATGTGGCTTGTTTTGTTTCTTATTAGTAACAATAGAGTGCCTATGTTGGCTTACATCGGTTATTAGTGGCGAAAGGGAAATTGCATAGTCATGGTCACGTTCTAAATTGGGCTCTATTTTATCTAATTCAGTAAGTATTTCTAATTCTTTTATCTTATGATCTAGCTTCTTATTATCATTCTTCATGCGGAAACATTGTCTTTGTAATTTTTTTATCTTTTTATTTAATTTTAGTATTTTATTTGGAATCTTTACTCTCAAATTGTTACTTTTACGTAATTTCAAACATTTTTTACGTCTATTTTGTATGGCAGAAGTAGAGCGAGGTATCTCGTCGTTAGGATCAGTTGGTCTCAGTAGATTCTTTTGTTTTTCTTCTTCAAGACACTTTTTAAGTTGTTTTATCTCTTCAATTAAGTTATCGGTAGTCTGTTGTTCTTCTGCGTATTTTTTCTGCATTCTCGACGGCGGCGTAGTCAAACTAGACTACCGCAATATTTACCCACCGCGCCGCTTTAATTAATGATTATTGTAAAAATTTGGTTGAAAAACCGACCCAGTTGGCGCAGTGGACAGGTGTCTGCCCTATGCGCCGTGGGTCCTGGGTTCGATTCCCGGCAGAAGCACAAATTCCTTCCCAAGGGATATTTGCTTCTGGATCTGGGTGTAATGTGTGTGTGATGTGAATGTTTCCGGCACCCACAATACAAGTCTTTGAATTTAGTGTGGGGCTGTGAGTGTGAATGCATTTGTTTGTTTGTTAAATTTGTGTCTAGTTTTTTCTCTTACTACGACACATCCGCGTCTCACCGAACAACGACTAGACATCTGTGTGAGTGCCGGGACCTGATAAGGCACTCGCGAGTGCAGTGCAGTTAAAGTATATGGGAAGAATTATGCTGGTAGCCGTTAGTAATTGCCTGGTATGTCGGTGCAGCACATCGATATATCAATAAATAATTAATACCAAAAGATTATTGTGATAAATTTAGAAAGGAAAAATTATAATTCTGCCGAGCATGGCTAATGCTATATAAATAAAATCAACCAAAAGATTCTTCAAAACGTTCCGCACCCATATAAGATAAGGACCAAATACAGCACTATTGTCTACTATCGTCAAAAAAACATGACGTGCATACATTTGTCCACTGAAAACAGAACATAAAGAAAATGACGTCATTACTCGCGTCATGCCGCTAATATCCACGTCAAAAACAAAAGAATAACAAATTTATAGATATAAATTTGTTATTCTTTTGTTTTTGACGTGGATATTAGCGGCATGACGCGAGTAATGACGTCATTTTCTTTATCTTTGACATAAGGTGAATGTTACAAAATCAAAATCGTTTATTCACATGGGCCCCTAAAGAGGCACGCATGAAAGTTAATGATTCTATTGCCAAATTCGCAAAATTACAGCCATCTCGAGAAGAACCTGGCAAGAAACTCGGCGGCGCATTTTTTTTTAAACATTCTTAATCTCTAATACATAATTTTATTAACCTAGGTGTTATTATGGTAGTCGCTAGAAAGAGCTTGTGCAGTTTGCCTCCATGCATCCTTGTCATTAATATAGTCGATCGTTTTATAGTAAGCTTTCTTGGTAGCTTACAGGTACTGACATATATGTATAATTGTCATATAATACATGCCAGTGGTTACCGGACATAATATAATGTGCTCAGCACACCTATCCCCGGAAAGAGGCAAATAGCTCATTATTTAAATAAAAAAAGTTTATTTTAATGATCGTTAAAAGTTGTTATGATCTTAAGTTGTTTTAAGAGCTGTATTGTAATACAGAAAATAGGAGCCCGATTCCTGGACTACATCTACTTACCTAGTTAGTATGCATAATATGAGGATCAAGGCGGTGCACCGCCTCTGTCCCATTAACTCCCTTCAAAGTAACTCTTTTGCCATTTAAAATAGGTATAGCAAGGTGAATTTAGTCGTTAGCGAAATTGCAGCTGCTCAACCAGCGTGGAGCTGTGAGTAGGTGACGTAAAATTTAAGCTACCGCAAAATAGGTCAACGGTATGAATTTCACTTAAGTCACTAGAGGCACTACGTGCCATTGCTGGTGAGTTTTTTTATCCTCAAAGAAATAGAGGCGTAAGATAAAACGTAAACATAAACGCTTTCACACTCACAGCCCCAAATTAAGTTCAACGACTTCTGTCGTGGGTACAGGAAACATTCACACCACACACGCAATAACACTCTACTACACTAATTTCCCTTGGGGAGAAAATTTGTGTTCCCACCTAACTAAGCCAACGAGCAGTTCGTAGTGAGTATCTATGTCTGTCTGTAGCATCGAGCTCCCTAAACTGCTGGGGACCGCTTTCTAATTATGCTATATTGTGGTGAAAATCGGTGTTGCCGTTTTCGTATATATATATATATATATATTCTAAATCATTTTTCTTGAAATGTGCCAAGCTAGGATACAGATTAATGAAACACGAGGCTGCTAGTTGTCAGTTTTTTTGTTAAGGCAGAAAGGTAAGTTTTGGTCACTATTTGGCCACTATCTCACCTGATAAGTCGTACAATCAGAATTGGCTTAGATAGTACTTCACTACCTCATCCTAGAATCTAAATAGCGAAATTAAATCTACACACTTATACTAATAACTATGTATATTAACCAACGCCTATAAGAGTCTAACATAGCAACAAGTATACATACATACTTTCACCTACATTATAATATCTCAATATAACACACGTGTAAAGGTATAAAATAGCGTAGGTTGTTGTATGTTATTTGCACACCTGATTCGTTACTATATTTCTACAGACTTCACAAAAAAGGAGGTACTCAAGGCGAAAGTTTTTTTTTGTGTTACCTCATGACTTCGTTCCATGTGAACTGGTTCTGATTTTTTTTTTTGTTTGGATATGTTGCTTTCCAGTTCGTCCCATTTAAATTTGATCAAGATCTAATCTCTATTTTTTTAGTTATAGTCAATTATGCGTGTTTAATACATTAAATCTGATCAAAGTTTATTTATTTATTTATTTATGAACACCAACATAACATACACTATTACAATCAACATAAAAGCATTTTTACAAGTTAAGTGTCATTATATTTATAGGTGAAGACTACATTCAATAATTTTTGCGAGATTACATATAAAATTAATAGATGATAACAACACATTAATTAATTTAAAATTACAAAAAGGCAAAAATTTTAATCATAAATAATAATATAAACAATAGATTACAAAAAATTATATTATTAAAACAAGTTATACATATAAAATTTATACGATGATGATTATATATTTATGAATTCATTTAAATTAACAATACAAATATTAAAATGATACATTCTACTATATTGATCATTGTTCATTATTAGTATCACAGACGCTGATTCTAAACCTGCGGATATTGATGTCAAAAAGGTCTACATCCTTCGTCCTCGTAATATTTTTAAACTCCCTCATTTACCTATTCAATGGAGCATGCTGGACTAGATTTGTTTTGTAAAGGCTGTAATTTAACAAAGAATAGTGTTTTGAGGCCCTTGGGTGTCGCGAGGGAGTGGATATTGATAATGAGGATAAGAGTTCCGGCGCATCAACGATGCTATTTGCTATTTTGTAAATAAACAGTAAATCAAGCATTAGTCTTCGACTCGTGAGAGATGATATTTTGAAATGAATCAATCTTTTGTCATATGAGGTAATTGATTTACCCAATTTTTGCGAGTAGATTAAATGCCACAAAAATCTTTTTTGGACACTTTCTATTCTTTTAACGTATATGTTATAGAACGGGTTCCAGGCTACACCGCAGTACTCCAATCCACAACCACGAGTTAAATAGCAAAATTTTTGTTGAAGGCGACCTAAAGTCCCTACAATTGCGCAGAAAAAACCGAGATTTTTAAAACCCCTGGCACAAATGTTGTCTATATGAGCATTAAATTGTATTTTACTATCCAATAAGACTCCCAAGTCCCTAACCTTGTATACTCTATCAATAGGATTTGAATTGATCTTGTATTCATAGTCAAAGGTTACTTTTTTTCTAGAGAACCTCAGATAGTGGCATTTAGATGCATTCAAGCTCATACCGTTTAAGTCACACCAGTATACCAAGCGATTCAGATCTTCTTGTAAGAGACAAGCATCGGAGTACGTGTTCACGGATATAAAGAACTTCAAGTCGTCAGCGAACAAGTAGTAACGAGAGTAATGAAAACAGCAACCAATGTCGTTAATAAAGACGTTAAATAGCAAGGGTTCCAAATGTGACCCTGCGGCACCCCAGACTGGAGCAAGAACGGGTCTGAAGAAAAACCATTAACCACCACTTTCGACTTCCGATCCGAAAGATATGATTTACACCACTTCAGCAGAATTCCGCCAATACCGAATACAAGTTCCGAAGATAAAGCGATAAAGTCGGTTTTTTAAGCTTTGCTTGCGTTTAATTATTTAATAATCGTTAGTCCTGTACTAAACATCAAAAACCAATAACAGTCCTCATCAAATGATCACTGCCTCGAGTGCCTCGACAAATCGCACAGATTCGCAAAGTGGATTTCCTCAGGCTAAGATTAGGTTTCATATGTTAGGGTGGTGGGAACCAGGGGCTTACCGCGACATCAATTTACCACCCAAGCCACAGTAAAAGAAAATACAGTAGCTTAGCTCAGATGTGCTATGTAATTTTTTAACTAACTGCCAATGCTGTACCTTCTTAGAGCGACATAATAAAATTTTGATTAAGCACCTAAATAAATAAATTTAAAATAATCTAACTGCAAAGAAAGGGGAATGGTACGTTTTCGCGCGTATCTTGTAGGTATATGTACCTATGTTGTAATTTTTTTAATAAGCTCGTATCTTCCAAACGGCTGGATAGATTCGACTGTTAAGGTATAGTCATATTTGTCTTAAAAAGTGTCCTCAGATAGGAATTTGAATAAAAATCAAAACAGCGGATTTTTTGACACAGAATAGTAAAACGTTAATAAAAAAAACCGAACCTAGCGAGTCAAAATGAAGGCAATTAAAAGGGGGTTACATAAAAAGTACGTTAATATTTTTTGCAGTCGGGTTTTTTGAATTTTTAGTACCTTTATTGACTTGTTATTCGGTGTTATACGATATGAGACGAACTTGTGACCAAATTATAGCGCTAGTGCCAATTTACTACATATATACATACATTGAAATGCTCGTTGGCTTTGTTGGGTGCGTGGCCGCTTTTTAAACAGCGGGTATCATTTTCGATTCCCGATGTGAAGCAGTTTTCTACCCAAGGGAAATTTGTGTTTCTTATCCTGAATGTGATTGTTGTTTCCGGCACGCACGCCACAAATAATCGAGCTAGTCTGTAGGGCTTTGAGTGTAAAAGTGTTTATGTATAATAGTTAAAGTAATTATCTACGTAAATTAAAATAATTAACAAGATAGATCTACCGCTTCTCCGGCGTAATTTAAGTTGAAAAGAAGCCATTGTGTCCTGGGTATATATAATCCATGCATATTGCACATTCCTAATTTCACCCAAATCTCGCCAGTCGTTACAAACTTGAAAAAAAAAAACAAACACACAATTACAAACAAACTTGCGTATTTATACTATAACCAACACAGTCTTCGGTAATTTGAATTGAAACCCACGTGGGCTGTTGCTACAAATTTTAGGTGTTGTATACATTAAATTCTCAATCAATATTCAATTAACAGTCATAGCCGATGTTCGAGATTCAGATTGAATATTGCAATAATAATTATAACATAATACTTAGAAACAAGTGATATAAAGTCAAAATAAACGTCTTAAAAAAACGTTTGCACACTCACAGCCCCACACTAAGCGCGATAACTGGTGTCATCAAACACACTATCACAACGAGAACCAGATACACAAATTTTCGTTGAGGAGAAATCTTTTAAATTCATTTAAATGTTGTATCAGATAAATTCACTGTGATAGGTATATACTCAATTTTATGTAAAAATATGGCAGTGAGTTGGAAATCAGTGACTTGCAAGGTCATACCACACCCGCAATTTACCACCCACTGTCTTATACATAGCCATGATGATATGAAAGGTGCTGTGTTCGCAGGAGACTCGAGTAGAGCTATTTTTACTCATTTTGTTTTCAAGGTAGAGCTGTTTATTCTGTCAACAATTACTGTCTTTTTTGCAAGTAACACATCTCTATTCACTTTATTTAATATCTATGAACGAGTCATTCTTGTATATATAATATATATAATCTGAATCTCGGAAACGGCTTCAACGATTTTCATGAAATTTAGTATGCATTATTTCGAGGGCGATAAATCAATCTAGCTAGGTTTCATTTTTAGAAAACGTAATTTACCAAAAAAATCCTCCATCCTCCTTGGTCATCCAGGTACTCACAGTTAAACAATAAGTATTTTCAATTCTATTTTATTCTATTCAATTCAGTGGGACTGTAAAATGTCTGCATCAGCGAAATATTTTTTTTTTTTTTTATTTGTGACAGGCTAGTGTTTGACCACTATCTCACCTGATGGTAAGTGACGATGTGATCGAAGCTGGTAAACACACTAGACCTGGAATACGCAGGCTCTCACATATACACGTACTACTACAAGATACTTATTGCCTGCGTCTTTGTTCTTCGAACGATACAATCGGGGGTCGTCATGTCTAGAGTGAATAAGTTCCTTCTAAGCAAGCATGCATGCTCAAACATGCTCAAAGCGACACAATGAACTTGTTTGGTTCGTGACAACTGATAACTATATATTCAAGGTAGTCATTTAATACCTTTTTTCACAAAGAAAGAATACAGGCTAATAACATTATTAGTTGATGATTATGAGTGTCAATTGATCATGGGGCTCATTGTCAACTCTTAAATAATATTATTTAGTTGTTTATATTATTATTTTTTATGTGTAATTTATAGCATATCTCTTGTGTTTGCTTATAGAGCGACATAATCTTGTTGATTAAGCTCTTTAAATAAAAATTAAAAAAAAAAAAAACATTATTAGTTATTTTTATTTTGTTACGCTAAAGAAGTACAACTTCTAACGTGCACTTACTTCTTAAGTACACACACACTCACGTTTTTTTAAATGCATTATACTCTAATGGGCTTACCATATAGGGCACTCCCTACTCTGCATTACTCTAATCATATGCAACGGTTGATGAGAAATCCCATCAGCCACATGCCTAAATAAATTACATGACTTTAAATTGCTACAGTAACTTCGTCGTTCGTTATTAAGGATCGTTTCTACTCGACATCCGGCATTGTTGCCGGTAATCTCGTAACCGGAAACCGCTGCATCGACCCTACAATCACGGCTACCTGACTCCTATGCGGGATGTTCGGAATTAAGGCACTCAAGTAATTTCTGTGGAAACGTAGTCTTTATTGAGGTAGTACCTAGACTTTATTAAATAGTCCTAATTCGTCGAATAAGGTCTAGTTAGAAGACGTCAAAGGCAGGTGTTTGACGTCTTGGGAAATAAGGCGGTTACTTTATGGATTATAAATGAGTAGGTAATTAAAATCAACCACTGGTTTTATTAATACAAAAGAATATCTTCTACACGAGGTTTTGTTGAGTTGTAGACATAGACATATTTTGTATTTGCGGCATAAATAAAAAACAAACATAATATACATAAAACATTAAACCAAAAAATATACAAACTTTAAATTTAGGTTTTTTTTTTTATTTTCACACCAAACGGGCCCAACTCAGCTTATTGCCAGTTCTAAAAACCAGCACTGGTCTTCCGTTGACGTCACGCACGATATATTAAATACTGCAAAGTGTCTAGCACGATTATGTAAAGGAAAACAACGAACACACACGATAAGGGGTTTGTTTTTCATACGCAATATAAAAACCCTGGCATAAGACTTACATTATTTTATCTAGGAACATAAAAGTGGAAATAAGTGATATTTTCATCAAAAAAAGCCTTAAGCAATATTATGTTTTAATGTGTATTTTAATAATATTATTCAGGCTGTTTTGTAAGTCAACATCTTTTAAAGTAAAAATCTAATGATTAGTGGTCTATCTGAGAATAATGTCGTTGGCTTCATTACCACTATGTTAAATTACTGTTTTTTTTATTTGTGTATTGTTGCTGTTTCTTATAAATAACATAAAAATAGCTTCCCGACGCTTCTCATATACCTATATAAAATTTTACCGTTAATTAATTAACAAATTCACCCCTCCCTTAACTCATTAAATAAACATATGAATACCTGTAGCATAATCAGGTAACTATTACTTAACCTTAAAAGGGAAGGATAATCTAGAGAGAAAGCCGGTTGTATGGTGGGTAAGCCCTGGGAACGATCTGTGCTCTGTTGCCATAGCTTTAATATTAAATGAGACGAGATTATCATGTAAAAGAATAACTAATGATTGTTTTTTTATCTGTTAGGGGAACTACACTGCAGGTTATATAATAACACAAGTGTGTTTATTTTCTATGCCGATATTAATAACAGTAATTTTGACTCATCTGACAAATCAATCATGGATAATGTTGTTTTAGTACTAAATGCAAGTACACGATTCCCTTAAAGAAGATTTTTTTACTCCTCCTGTATTGATTACTCTAACTATCTGTAAGTTATTGAAACTGACAAATGACAAACAACTGAAATTCAGCGTTGAAAAAGAGTAAGAGTTGCTTTTTATTAGTTTCCTGTTTAGTAGTTATTTTTTCAAAGCTTCCCGAAGTGACCAGTTAAAATGCTTTTATCAAAAATCTCTGGTTATGCCAGAGACGCGACACGCAGGCCGGGCCACAGCGCCCTGAAAAAAATAATGCTTTTATCTATCTCAAATGAGAAATCCGTTGTCTCATAATCTCTTATCCAACGAGATGAGTAGTGAGTAGATAGCGTTTATGACCGCTTTTGTTTAGGTATCTGTAGCCCTACCACTATGACAAAACAGTATTGTTGCATGGAACGTTTTTTTTTACTTAAAATAAAATTACATTAATCATTTAAGTGAGACTGCTATATAAGATTGTGTTAGCCCAACATTTTCTTTCTCTCCACTAATATCCACAAACATGTGCAAACATGCAAATAGCATACAATCACCGGTAGTTATTTTTATGTGTATTAGCAGAATAGTTTAGTCAGATCACAATTTGGTAAAAGGTCGTTAATATGGCGGTAGAGTTTGAAAGCCTCGATATCTCATCCTACAGCGAAATTCGTACACTTCCGTCGAAAATAGCACCTCTTAAATTTACCAACTTGGCCCCGATAGTCCGTTCGTCGGCAGTTCAGCAAACTCTACAGTTTTATCTCTTTCCTGAAAGTTCTCTGAAATATGCAATCGTGCGCTTCGACGGGAACTTATTCAATACAACTTGTTGTCTATGCAGTTCCAATCACTTTAAGTTTGATTTTATCTTGATTTGTTCTGAAGATCTTAGTAAGGGGTGTTTAAGATTGTGTAACATTGCTCCGCCTTCCTTTGGACAGTAACTGTTGTTAATTTGGATCAAATATTTATACTTAATTATTTCTCGGAAATACCCAGTAGGTCTATTCTGGGCGTACAACTACGAATGTTTAAATTAATGGGACGTCTATACGACAGCCGATCGGTTGGAAGTTCAGTCGATTCGATAATTCATAAGAAAATAAAATCGTTTGCTTTCGATGTCGATGTAAAGATAATCAATGCCCGGAATAGACCCTTTCTTTTTTTTAATAATAACATATTTTTAACATAATTAACATGACTCACTTGTACTTATAATTTATTTTAGTCTAGAGACATTTTATGTAAGAGATACAAAAATTAAGGCAACTTTTGTTACAGTCTAGAACGTAGATGTAGGATCGTTGTGATGGTTTTTATAGTAACAAGAACTAAATATTGCAATAAAGTGAGATGTAACTGACGCAAGCTTTCCTTATTATATTATATTATATCCTTTATTATCCATAAACTATTGTTGACCAAGCAAGCGATGGTCTCTGAGTTAAATCAAGTGTTTTGCACTTTGACCGTACGTCTACGTCTACGAACTACTAGTCATACATATCATTATAATGGTTACGTATCTCAACAACGTTAGCTATCCTACTGCTTCTGAGAAAGAGTATAATTAATAAAACAGATTTAGATCTTTTCCACCAGACCTGTGTTGAAAACTACCTAACTCCCTTGGCTCTATTATCATTTCGCTGGCAGAATCGATTTTCAGCACAAACTTTCCAGTTTTATCTCTCACTGAAGGTTTCCTGAAATACAGAGCTCGAACACTTCAGCGCAAACTCGTGTGATAGTACATATGTGTTTAGACAGTTTCTCGATCGAATACGTCGATTTTTGAATTGTTTTTGATGTTTTATACCTCACAGCCAAGGATGGGTTATGTTTTTAGTGCGTATTTTGCACGTATGTATGTTTGTAAATTTGATTCGTAGAGTTGCTTCAGCCGTGATTTCGCATGAACTTTGGGGACACACAAATGTCTCAAAAGCCACGAATTAGTATGTACAGTAGCATAATGTATATTTACGCAGCAGCAGATTAGATACAGTTTTTTTTTTATATTGTTATGCGTTTTTTCTTCTATAGAGACAAGTGATTGACTACTATCTTACATAGCAGAAGATGATGATGTGGGCATGCCTGCCTGGAACATACAATTGATAAAGTGTATACGGGTCAATTGCATTTTTTTTATTTAATTTAAAATTGTATACGTCTATTCAGCAAAAAATGTCACTAGACGCCAAAATATCATAAGTGCTCAACCCTTGCCTCTCTGAATTGCAATACTAAAAAAAAACTTTCAGGCAAATAAGTACCTAATACCAACATCTTTATCAAATAGGTACAGTAGGTGGTTTTTTGAAGGAAAACACCACTATATTTGGGCCACTAGCGCACTAGTGCTAAAGTATTCGTTTATGAGGACCTACTCTTCACCCTCGCTTAAAATGTAAAACCCTCCGTTCGACCCTATCAACCGAGCCTTTACAATTAACCTCAACCCTTAGATAAAGGGATACTATATCAATCGACACGATTTCAACTGAGGCTTGAATTTCCATGGATAGTTGTTTTTTTGAAAGGAGTATTAAGGGAAAGATAAATTGCTTTCGTTGAAAGCGACTACATTGATTTTGTGGTTTTGTCTACGAAAAATAATAGGATAGTTAAAAATATATAGTAGTAAGGCGGACGCATTTAACAGAACTCCGTACGATTGCACGATTTCAAGAATATTATGTGTAATATTCCAAAGACGAACCTAAGGGACATGATATATAAAGCGCCTGAGGCTCGCGCCCCGGGCGCGCATTGAATGTAAAATGTACGGCGCGTAAGGGAACTTAATATACAAAGCGCTACTGAGCGGTGGACTTCGCTCCTCCCCTTGCGCTGCCGTTTTGTATACTACCGTCATAATGAATAAAGACGTAACTGCATTTTTGTTAAGATTGAGTTATATACATTATCGGAATCAGGAAAAATAGACGCACCTACCAATATGTTACTTTTAATTTAGATGCATCTGCTACAATTCATAAAATATTTAAGCCAATATTTCCAATCTATATAATATTTCTATATATCTCTAATCTTCTAAATATTTCTAATGTATATAACTAAATTTTTCAAAAATATACTTACGTCATTTTATGACGGCAGTACAGGGCGCGCGTCATTTACGCACGCTGTCAACGCGCGCCTCTAGCGCTTTGTATATCATGTCCCTAATGGTATTGAGAAAAGGAACCCTCGAAGTATACGGTGAGGGAAGACAAACTTTTGATTTGCGGAAGTTCACGTCGACAGTTTGCTTGTATTTGCCGCAAATAAAGTCTGTCTCTTATTTATTCCACACGGGATTTGTAATGCTCATACTAAGAAGGTATGCACAAAATTTACAGAACTATACTATATAAGTAAAAACAAATTAGTCTGATTAAATCTATATACATAACTATTTATTTAGTTATGTATATAGATAGATCAGCTAAAACTTGATGACTGGATTAGTATGAAAAATGTATTTTTAAGAAACAGTTTTTTTGTACGGAATGTTCGGTGCTCGAGTCAGACATGCATTTGCCCAGTTTTTTTTTAAGCAGCGACTATAGACTTTAGTCTTTGCAGACGTAAAGGGCCTTTTTTCAATATCAAACAGTTAAACGGACTACAAAGTGAGTCTATTAAATATTCGATTTTCCTTAATGATGTGTAAAACCCAAATATTCCATATACATAAAAGATTCTAAAAATAAGGCCACCTATAGATTTAATTTTGAATAGGAGGCCTAGTTAAGGAACGAAATGGTTTAGTTAGAAACATGAATTCGATTCCAAGCTTTCCAGTCTCAGTATTCAGTTTCAGTATTTAAATTTGACTTGGTATTCACCGACTATCAATCTTGTTCGATGAATGTCTTGGAATCATAGAAATCTTATTCTTAAGGCAATAGAAGTGTCCTTGATTTTATATGTTACTAAACATATATTTGAAGCTGTAATAGCGTCGTCGTTGTTAGCCCGACTTTGAATCGGGAATCGCGGTTTTAATCCTACGACAGCCTGACGCTTCTGGTTAAGCATCCTGATGAAATCCATGGAAGTAAGGCATTTTCTAATACTTGCCTGGCTGGCTATTCTGTGTACAGAATTCGAATCAGACATTTTTTACTTAAAAGTGATGATACGACTGTAGTCGTATCATCACTTTTAAGTAAAAAATGTCTTCAACATCAATAAAAATAATTTGTGTAGATTGATATTTTTTTTTTAATTAAACATGATTCCTAATATACTTTTTGTTTTTGCACAAAAAAGTATATAGAAATCTGCTAGACAATAGTTTTAAATCATATAAACATAAGCATACAAATAACTAAAACTAGGTTATAAATTAATTTTAAATTACAACTAATTATTTAACCGCATTTTCGGCGTAGTTTAATTAATATTGTGGCTGTAGCTAAATTTACCTGACCGCTGGTCGTCCGGCGAATGGTTGGGACCGTTACTATTTCATCAAATTTAAAAGTATTAGTGTTATTTAATTTTAACAAAAGATGAGAGAAGTAAATCGTGCAGTCTAACAGTAAGCATTACGTGTGCAATCTTTATCTGCAGTGCCACCAAGAACAATGAACGACAAAGTCCTGCGACTGCATTGCGACTCTCGCTTATGCTCATATTTTATTTAACTAGTTATTATAATTATTAAAAACTAAACTAAATATAAGATAAAATATATATTCTAACTTTAATCTAGCGGACCGTTTCGTCATGTACTGGGCGGACCTTTAAAATGTTATGGCTATCCAGATATATTGCCTAAGTCATTTTCTCTCATTACTCTGCAGATTCAAATCCTGCCACGAAAGTATCGACCAACAATTTTTTTTTTATGCTCAGTAGGCAAGCATTTGACCACTATCTCACCTGATGGAAAGTGACGATGCGGCCGAAGATGTGATATGCTTGCCTAGAAGATACCTATTCACTCTTGACTTGAAGACTACTGTATTATACCCCTCGGGGAACAATGACGCAGGCAATTAATTCTACTCCTTCGCTGTACGGACGATGAACGTAGAAGCAAAATAATTAGTTTCATTGAAATAGATATGTTAAAACAATAATTAATTAATACAGTTTCTGGCATTTTACATAATATATTAATACAGTTTAACATTAATTTAGCTACAGTCAAAAGTAAGGCAAAACAGTTATTATTGATAAAACTATTGTAAAACATAGTGTTTGTAAGCTACCTAGATATGTATCTAAATGAATATATCAATTTTAAGTAATAACTAGTATATGCAACTGTTTTATCGCAGCTAAGTAGAATCGACATAAGTGTAGCAAGTTGGTTCAAGATGTAAAGTTGTTCATGTATTAATTGTCTAAGTTCCGCGAGTGTACACACGAGTGGACAAGAACCTCGTTTGCAACAAACTTCATTACAACTAATATAGCTGTTGCTCCGTTATCCCATTGTGCTACGTTATTTAGCAGTGTTCTCGTTATTTAGCTGCGAGTTCGTTGTTTAGTTTATTAAGTTCGTTGTCGAGTACAAACTGTTATTAGAACACGTTATCTAAGATAAGTTCTTCATTTAATTACTATGTGTTAACGTCTTAGTTTAATAGTATTATTACTGGTGCAAAGATTTTTTTGTTGGGCAGCATGTTGATTACGCAATATATCACACTAATATTTTTTTTGATGACAGATAGGTAAGCATTTGGCCGCTATCTACCTGATGGAAAGTGACGATGCGGCCGAAGCTGAAGCATGCTTACCTAGAAGATACCTATTCACTCTAGACTTGAAGACTCCCAGATTATACTGATAAAAAAATACGAGACTTTGTGTGTAAGTAAGTATGTAATGTGTTAGATTCTTTATTTTTGTTCACACTGCACCGGCTGAACAGATTTAGATGGAATTTGGAATGTGAATAGCTTATACCTATGATCAAAAAATAGACTCCACTTTTAGCTTAATTAAAGTAGTTTTCAAATATAAGTGTGGTACTGTGATGTGACAAAGTAATGCTTATATCTTGCCAAAATGTGTACTACATAATAACTAGAAGTAAGGCCCAAACTAGACCATGCAACTACGTTTTGCCTAACAGAGATAAACTTTTGACATTCATTGCTAATAACTTTTTTAAATAATAATTGTATGATTTTTGTATATGTTGTTCAAGTACAGGATAAAACAGATAAGTTTCAGATTTAAATTCAATTTCTGAGATAGACTCCGGGAAAGACGGACGCGGACGGACAAAGTGCTGAATCACCTAATACAAGTCAATTAAGAGATATCACTTCATCGGTCAATTAATAACCAATAGGGGTTACCATGTTTTCTTAATATTACTCAAGCACAAAACAAAATTATTTGATTAATTACATACAATTACATACTGAGCCGGATTCCAAGTCAGAGGTTGAGGTAATTACGTCATGTTGCCCTTTGTGGCAGCTTTATGACTTGCTCAAGGATTTTGGGACGTAAAGGGACTGGTTTACGTGCTTATGTAATACCTAGCTCTTTTGTGAGCTGTGTCTGAGTTTTATATATAGCTAAAACTTATTTCGTACTTAGCTGGCTTCTGCCGTGACGATAGTTAAAAGTTCTTATTCCAGGATCTTTCCGTGAAGCTGTGTATTTTCAGATGTAAAGAACTATTTATATTAGAAAATATGTTGGGATAGCGACCCATTGGTAATAGACTTGAGCACTTGAGTTACCTATAAGCTCGGTGGTTTGTAGTGACTTGGCAGGTAACTGAGGTTTATAGCTGTGTGGATGTATATAGTTTAAATCTAGAATTAGGAAATATAGACCATAGGCGACCAGAAATTCGGTGTAGTTTCTTACCTGATAGTCTTAGTTTATTTTGGGTTACACTCAGCATTATAATTGGGTTACTCCTTCTCAAGCCACGGATAACATTAGAAAATCCTTCTTAATAAGGTGAACCGAGGTACAAGCAGTATAAGTAAAAATTTTAAAGCCTTTACCTTGACCACGAAACTCCACTTCTAGTATACTGCTGCAACAAATGTTAATAAATAAACAATCCGTAGATGTAATTTTAAGCTATTGCATAGCTTCCATCGCGGGCCTTGAGCGTGGAGACCGAATCCAGAAATTCCGTAACGAAAATAACCTAACACCCCCCGGCATAGCGGTGATACTTTTTAGTTTTGCCATTTATCGATGAATAGCAGAACTTTTAATGATTTTTTTAAAATATCACGCTTGTCTCTTTAGTTCAGCAACTCGCCTCTAGGTGGCAGGAAAAAAAATACTGCAGAAATAAAATAAATAAATAATTATAATTGCATAAGTTGATAAAAAATGCTATGCAATAGCTTTACCGCGGCAGTCCCCGAGTGCCACACGTCTTTTTTTTTTTTTTTACATTTTGTTACTCAACATTTTTCGTCTAGCTGCGCCAGCGATTTTACCCGCGTAAGTCCCGGACCCGCAGATATTCCGGGATAAAAAGGAGCCTATGTGTTAATTCGGGGTCAGCTACCTCTATACCAAAAATCACCAAATTTGGTTCAGCAGTTTGGGGAAGTAGCAAACATACTCACACGCTCACGCTTTTATAATAAGAGAGATCTGACGCTCAATCGTTGGAGTAAACTTGGCCTTCAATTTGAGATGATATGTTTCTAAATATGCATTTATCTTATATTTATAAAAGTTAACATCTTCAAAGGTGCCAATGCCCTTAATTTTTCTACCCAAATTATAAGAAACACAAAAATGTTTTTGTAGAAAATGAAGGTGTAGGGTAGGTTTACAAAAGAAAATCTTGCGAAGCTAACGAAGGCGTGACACGATGTTATCCAAACGAACTATCTTACGGTATTTTTTGACTCATTATATCTGAAAAATTCTTAATAGCATCGTTGATTTCGTTTATTTACGTATAAGAAAAATAAATAATACAATTTTTTTTCTGTAATTTTACGGTCTTACCTTAAAACATTCTGTACTTTTCTACATGATATAACTTATAATATCTTCATGATTTGCGTTTATTTACGGGTGGAATCGTGCTTGGTTGACTAGAATGATAATTTCGGCTTCACTAAATTAATATTTGATAATTTTCCGCACGTTCTGTGTAGCTAACGCTAGTAAATAATAGCCGTCCTACCTCAAACTGTAACCTCGCGCCTAGATTTTGCCTAATGGAGAACTTTTGAGGTTAATTATAATTTTTCATAACTATTTTCTTTATAAACCTTAAGATTATTAGTAGAAATAACTGTAATATGATTTTTTTTTTACGTTTTCAAACCCCTATCTCCGCCATTTTATAATTTGTAAATTTTCAAGAAACTAAATAGAAAAAAAAAAACCCTACATAAGTTGTCATTATCGAACCTGAAATTTCACGAGAATCGGTTGAGAAACGCGACCTGTAGAGAAGAACAGCCGGACATCCGACGGATATACAAACGCATTTGTGCCCAAGCTGAAACGGAGAAGTTACGCCCGCGTTTTGCGCTCACTTGGACAAAAATAGCCATTATTGATCTACATTTTATGCAACAAACATTTAAATCTTCCATTATATAGGTACCGAATATCGAGGTACGTAATGTATGCCGAATGTTCTCTTGTCAGGTTTTAAGTGTCCGTAATCTGCATTTATTTGATTTGGACTACCTAATCATCACATACCATGAGGTGAGATAGTGGTCGTCGCATGGTAGCGAGTCTCTCGGTATTTTATCGGATACATTTCGGAGAGTGTGCAACGGAATTACACAACCTAATTCCCCCATCCCCATTCTATCATCGGACATCGAGACAGACTCTTAAGCGACACCGCTATATGGTTGATATTCCACAAATGCGAACGAAACGTTTTGCCTCCACATTCATTATGCGAACTGCAAAATAATGGAATTCCTTACCTGAGTCTGTGTTCCCTGATAAATACAATATAGGAGTCTTTAAGTCGCGAGTGAATAGGCATCTTCTAGGCAAACGTGCTCCATCGTCGACCGCATCGTCACTTATCATCAGGTGAGATGGCGGTCAAACGTTTGCCTATCTTGAATAAAAAAAAAAAGAGTTAAAAAAATTTCAAAAAACAATATATCATTAAATTGCTTTTTACACTAAAAAGCTTTCATCAGTTTTTTTTTCAGGTTTTATCATCCATTTCAATTTACTCCATTCCATTTCGCTTTGCAACAAAACGTTTTCACGGTGAGCTAAGTTTACTCTGTGCCTTTACAGACAGACGAGCAAACAGTCCAGGACAGTTTAAATAAACAAAGAAATGTTAGTTGTTCAACAAATCCCTACATGTATAAACTCAATATACTAAAGGTACTTTCATATCAAAAATACACGTAAAGAGCTTTTCTATGAAGCCTTTACTTGTTGATCTATCGATAAACATCGGTTGTGAAACTTGTGAAGAGAAATAACTTGCAATTTTTCTTTGTGATTTTCATGAATGAGAAGCAAAAATAAGCGCTTTGCTTTCTTTTATAGTAGCTATTAGTTCAATAATGTTTTAGCCCTGGGCTGCTTTTTGTAGACATCTTTTGAACATTACATTTTTATGTGAATTATTCCATATTCTGTTAAATTGTAGAAATGAAATGTATTTCGTTGGTATTATTTAATTTGGTGAAATTGGCCACATTAATGAATTCATCTTCAGTCGTCGCATAGCATAACTCTGTTGTCCAAGATTTGATTTTGACTGTACTTGTGGCCTGATAGGTGCTGATATGTCTGCATGATCACCAAATAGCTGTTATATATAATTTCTTCGATATCTGTGTTACTTTTTTGAATAAATCAAAAGTGGCTGATGATTTTGAGAACTACTTTCAATTTCCGAGACTCATTTTGCACTTTAAGCGTTTCTCTCATGTTTGACTTGTCATACGTAGCCGTGCCTAGCATCGAACGACATGTTCCACAATGCAGTTTCAATATTTGATCTACTCTATGAAAGTTCTTTGTACCAAAATAAACAGGTGGTTTTAAGTACATACTTTTTATTTGAGTCTATCGCAGTACTTGCACTTGTTTAAAACATCCAGTAAAAGGAACGAGGGTGTCTGTTATATATTGTGGTGGAAATCAAATAATAAAAATAGTAAATATAAATATTTGTATTTGTAAAGGGATATTTATCAAGAATTTTGTTTGTTTTGTCAATTACGTTTTTTCACGTAGGAATACAGTAATTGTTGTCGAGTTCAAACTCAGTGTAGTGTCTAACGCAGTAAACTAGTAGGTATGAAAGCGGGTGTACCGAGTCGTATGCTCGTAAATCTAAATCTCCATCCACATGTATAACTCAAGTTACTCCGTAATAATGGCGATTGCAACAGTGCCGAACTATCATAATATCAAATCATATCAAATACATGGTAAATATCCCGTTACCGATACAAACATTTATAGTGAGAGTGACCAGTAGATAAAGAACTTATATGGTACTCCAATTATTAATGATTATGTAGGTGCTGGAGTAAACTTTTGTACATAATAAATTACGCAACGTTAGTAGAAGATGGATGCATTATTGGCAGACGTTTTGGCTAGATATTGTACGAACTCTTTAACACTTACAATAGTAGACTTTTCTTTCGTGACCAACTCCTTGATGAGAAATAAAGTACGTTTAAACTTAGAATTAGATTAAGACATTACCGTATCCCGTGAGAGATATTCAGCTAACTTTGCGAATTATTGCGTCTACGCCGGGGTTGAATTTAAATGGCAGCTTTATAGGCCTTTTAATGCCCTTTTATTTTGGCCTCTAGCCAGGCTTATAGTTTGTTCTAATTTACTGCTTTTCTAAAACGGTCAATTTAATTCACTTCGTGATTGCTAGACTGATTCGGATGAACGGACGGCTTTCGATAAATTAAAGAGAAAGTCGAGACCAAGCCGTAAGATACATTAATAAATGTTAAACTCCAAAAATTCGAACACTTTGTGTCGATTCTATCAATAGAAATGTTATCTAATCCCAATGAAACTCAAACCTTGTGCATAAAAAAGAAAGTTTTGAATTGTTCGTCTTATTACATAATGATCTCGGCGAATACTGTATAACAAAACCATCAAGACTTTAAGCGATACTAATACGATTTTTACAAGGCTAAGATACTAAGATACTACTAGTTAGACAGTTATCATGAATACGATAGCTGTCCGGTACATATTGTACAAATTTCATATCGTAACTTAAAGATTAACAGTTAATGTTTTTCATATAAGCAAAATCATATTATGGTGAATTACTCTTTTATATATAACTGAATGTACACAAAGTAACGATACAAAAGTAAAAACTATTTAAATATTTGCCATCCATTTATGTAAATAAAACTATATAACTTTCAGCTTAAATTAAGATGAACACAATGCGAGAATTCTAAGTTATTATCTTATTCGCTTTGAAGTTTTGTCCTCTGAGAGACGGATTGACGTACAATGCGCTGAAACACCCGAATTCAAAACTTTTAATCATATCAGAGATAGTATTGTTAAACTATCTCTGATATGCTAGAACCACTATTTCACCTGATAGTAAGTGATGAGTTCGAGGATAGTCAACATGCTAGACCTTGAATATTTAGCTCTCATAAAACTATAGAGTTTAGGTTTTGTTCTAACAGAATTAATTTAAAAGTTTGCATCGAATAGAGTTTGAAACTGAGCGTTCGTATTTGTTTTGTATTTCTGCACAGTTATTTTTTAATAACGAGTTGTGTGAGCCGCTGCCTGGGAAACTATTTTAAATGCTAACATTGTGGCTATTTAATCTGCACTAGAAGGAAGCTAATAAATAAACACTTTTTATAATTTCAGAGCGCTTTATATAAATAGGACCTGCATAATAAAGTATGACTTAGTATTTTTCTCAAAAAGAAACAACATCGTTATTGTTTTTTTTTCCAGAAATACGACATTTTCAGGAATCGTTATTTATATTTTAGGTAACTATATTTAATGCTCGTAATTTGTCATAAGTTTTTTTATACAATAAATTATGTTTCTGAAATTACAATCATATCGAACTGAATATTATCTGCTATAGCATTTCTTACCCACGTCTACAAGTTGTATAAACTTGTATTATATGTTCCGTTTCAGACGCTATAAAGCTGATTAAAATCGAGAGCACTTTGTCAAACGCTGCTTCTGGGTAATTTTTTCTTTATAAATTACCGTCCCAGTTCGGTTTTCTTAAACCTTTTTTGATGCCATATTTTACGTTATATTTAGTCTGTTTCCTTACATGTGATAAACTGGTCCATGTATGGTACTTTTAGATCTGTAAATAAACCACGTAAATGATCTTATCATTGAATTCGTCATAGCGGGTATAAATGCGGGGCGGGTTTAAAAAAAACAACAAAATCTATGGCTTCGTTACTCCGTACGTTGTCACAGTACACATATGTTATATACCTACTTATAAGAAAATATATATATATACAATTATATGTTATACAGATTCCTATAAAATTAAAGATATTGAAATTACTATTTTCTTTCTTTCTGACATATCAATAAATGAGGTCTTGAACAATATCATACTTTCCTATCCTATTCTACTAATATTATAAATGTGAAAGTTTGTGTCTCTGTGTGAATGTTTGTTACAACTTATCTCCGTAACTAATAAACCGATTGTGATGAAATTTTGAATTTATATAGCTTTTATCTAAGATTAACACACAAACTATTTTTTGACTTGATCAACGCGAGCGAAGCCGCAGGGCACGGCTAGTTTCATGTAATGATATACTCCGCATCTAGGGGCTGCTCAGATGCGTACGAACTATTAACCATAAACAATAACTAAACATAACAAAAACGTTTTCACACTCACAGCCCCACACTAAGCTCAATAACTTTTATTGTGGGTGCTGGAAACATTCACATCATACACACAATCACACCCAGAACCAGTAACACAAATTTGCCATGAGGAGAATACTTGTGTATAAGGATTTGATAAAAAATATATTTAGTAATACTTTATATTGCCAGCAAGGTCGTAAAAAGATTAAAATAGATAAATATAACGTTTTATTATTATTAGGTTTATAGGTCGTTCATTTCCCGATAGCTTAATAAAAAAAGACGTGTGGCACTCGGGGACTGCCGCGGTAAAGATATTGCATAGCATTTTTTATCAACTTATGCAATTATAATTATTTATTAATTTTATTTATGCAGTATTTTTTTCCTGTCACCTAGAGGCGAGTTGCTAAACTAAAGAGACAAGCGTGATATTTCAAAAAAGTCATTAAAAGTTCTGCTATTCATCGATAGATGGCAAAACTAAAAAGTATCACCGCTTTGCCGGTCGGAGTGGGGGGTGTTAGGTTATTTTTGTTACGGAATTTCTGGATTCGGTCTCCACGCTCAAGGCCCGCAATAGAATCTATGCAATAGCTTAAAAACTATTACTACTAAACTTTGTACCATAGCGCTCGTAGCATTCCAGCTCATCAGTGTATGGACAATCTATGGACGAATCAAAGCATCATTCAAATGGCCATGGTTCTTGTTTGACTTTTCCACTACTCGTACATTTTCTGACTCTACCATGGTTTAGGCGGCACATTCGGATGCGACCGCTCTAGGTTTATAGTTGTCGGATTCTTCCACTGGGATTAATTTGTCATCCGGACTACCCATCTCTAGCCCTTACTGTTTCTTTTACTTTACTTATTAACATTCTGGTTACACAGTTGTTTGATTGAGTTTTTCATGCAGACCGAGATGGGTGGTCCAGAAATCTGCTGTCGGAATACATATTATTTATCTTTGCTCTATAAATCTTAACAATCTATCAAAGATATTTTAGATAAGTTGTGACTAAAATATGTATTAATTATTATTATTGATAGACATTGACATTTTATTGAAAATTATTATTATATAAAAAAAAAGTAATGAACACGTCGTCATAAATATAATTAACTAATCACTTATAATATTGCGGACTTAATGATGAAGTTTGCGGAAATAGAATGATTTGTAATGCATTTGTGATGCATTTGTAACATAAAACATAAACGCGTTCACACTCATCAACAAGTGGTAGACATCTTCCAATGTTATACATAATTCACAATTTGGTGAGTTATAAGACATGCATGCCCCATGTTTACAATTAATAAACTATTTGAATTTGATTACTTTTGATGCAAATAAAAATTCCCCATCACGAACAGAAATAGTCATTATTATTCGTTATTCGGTGCATTGTTTAATAAAATGAGCTCCCGGTCCCCATGGACCCAGTGTCTCAACACCAAACGGCTCAAATATGTAACCACTGCCGAGGTTTCCATATTGGGAACAGGGAGCTCATTCTATTTTTAAAAATCTATCAGATGGCCTGGTTGAGGCGACGCGTGATGAAAAAGCTGGCACTTATTTGGGTCAACGTATTAGCATTGCAATTCAGAGAGGCAATGCAGCCAGCATGATGGGAACGCTACCCACTGGTAGTGGGCTTGAGCACTTTAGTTACCTATAGGCTCGATGTCTTGTAGGTAACTTGGTTCTTTGCTATATATAGTTTTAGTTTAGTTTTAGGAAATATAGGCAATTGGTCCGCAGATAGCTTCTTTACCGATATCATATATATATTTTTTAATTTTTTTTTTTTCTTTAATCAAATTTAAAAAAATAAAGATGGGCTTGATAAGACAATCGGGACATGGTATTTGGTAGTATATTACACAAAATTAATATTAACGAATTAGAATGTATTCGTTCATTTAAGTACTAAAACAATGTATTGATCTAGCAAAATCTTAGTGTAGAATAAATTAGTGCTGTTGTTTACAAATACAGTTAAAACAATATAATTCTATTCTCTACCTCTAGACTCTGGAGTAGGACAAAAGTTACATCTTCTTGATTTATGCGAGCGAAGCACTAAATAAATAAGTTTTTAAATCGAATAAAACCCCGCGACAGAAACTTATCCCAACGTAAGTGTTGTGCAAGTGGAGGTCTTGTGGTAATCTTGCGGCGTAAAGTTTGAGAGCAAACTTGTTCGGAACGATGTAACACGTAACGTGTTTTGCTTTGCAGTTTGTGTTTTCGTATTTTAAACCCTGGCTGTTTATGAAAACTGGGAAAATAAGAAGTTTTCGTACATATATTTTATTAAAACATCTCAGCGATTTTTTATGTTATTTTTTTAAGCATTTGACCACTATCTCACCTAATGGAAAGTGACGATGCGGCCGAAGAAGGAACATGCTTGCGTACATATGCCTATTCACTCTTGACTTGAAGACACTCAGATTGTACCTGGGAACAAAGACACAAGCAAAGAATGAATTTGAGGTATAGTTATTTGCGATTGATTTTATTTATATAGCATTAGCCATGCTAGGCAGAACAATTGTTTTTTTTTTTTCCTTTCTAAATTTATTTGCGATTGTTTCATAGGACAAACCTGGCTGACATGTTTTATATAAATATTTATAGGCATATTATTAGGTTTATTAATTTAACACTTTTTTAAAACTTATGCCTTACAGCTTTTTTTGTGGGGGATGCCTTACAGCTGCTGTAGCCTTTGTCAATCCAGGGTTAAGATTATTAAAGTACTTAATTTTATGTCAATTCCAAACTAATAAGTAAAGTCTGAAGCATCTTGTTTCAAACAAACTAGCACGCCCACTCACATACACGCACTATCTCCACACACAATATATTCTAATAATTTTAATTAATAGAAACTGTGGAAATATTTCCAGCGTCATGGGCACGTTTGCACTAGTTATATTGGGCTAGGAGATAATATGGTTATTATGTATAGATATTGTAATTGTTTGGCTACCTATGCGTAACTACGCGTAATTTAAAAAAAATATTCTGTGTGCGCCTCGCCGCTTCGCTAGGTATAAGCTATGTACGTTCCTCCAATTTCATCCAAATCCGTTCGACCGTTAAAACGTGGAGAGAGAACAAACATACTTACACACGTACGCACTTGCACACAAACTATCGCATTTATAATATTAGTAGGATTTAGAAATGATTGTATTTGTGTGCTTGTTTATCTGTAATAGCTTGACTAATTTGGACGATTGCTCTGAAGATAATCTATAGTTCTAGAATCAGACGCTAAGGTGTATTCTATAGTGTCTAGAAATTTAAATACCAAACTCTAAAAAGTATACATATGTACTAGTTGAGCCCCGCGGCTTTGCCCGCAGATGATGACGATGATTATAGTAGGCTATGCCCTAATCCAAATTATAAGCTACCTACATTCGAAATGTCTTAAAATCGGTTAAGTAGTTACGGAGATACGTGGTAACAAACATTCACACACACACAAACTTTCGCATTTTTTATATTAAAGTAGGATATAGATATAAAAGTATATATAAAGGGTAGCGTACGTCATAGCGTAAGCTAATTTTTATCTATATTTCCTAAAACTATATAAAGCAAAGAACTATAAGTTACCTTCAAGACATCGAGCTTATAGGTAACTCAAGTGCTCAAGCCCACTACCAGTGGGTAGCGTCCCCATCATGCTGGCGGCATTGCCTCTCTGAATTGCAATCTTTTTATCTTGAATAAGACATATGCGCCGCACCGGTCGGTATTTTTTCCATCCATTACGTATTTTTCTTTGTGGTTTGAATTGAAGCACCATTTACATATAAGGAAAACAATTTCCTACTTTTATTGTCCTATTAAATTTGACTCTTGCAAACGTCAAAGCACAAAATTGTTTTTAAAAGTTCCAAAGGAAACTAGCTCGTTTCAGGCGGTCTTTTACAATTTCAGTAATTACGCAACAAAGAAGTTCCGCGGCGTGCTCTACAATAGGACAGTTTGCCCTTTGAACTTCTTAAGCTATTGTTGTAGCGTCTTACGTAAAAGTTGCAGCTTATTTTTAACTTACCGGAATAATTGGCATGCGGTTTAAGAGATGAGGATATGTACATTTATTTTTATTTGTAACTAGCGGCGCCCCGTGGTTCTACCCGCGTAAGTCACGGACCCGCGAGAATTCCGGGATAAAAAGTAGCTTATGCGTTAATCCAGGTGTCAGCTACTTGTGGTCTCCTTCTGCGAAGCGGTGATGGTGCAGAAGGAGGCCGCGGAGCGGGCCAGAGAGGTCAACCCCCGATCTGATCCGCTCCGGCACAGACGTACGGGGGGGAGGAGGAGGCAGTTCGTCCGCCTCCTCTCTCCTCCTCTGTAGTGGGATCACTGGTGGAGAGCCAGGGGGCTCTACTGGCTTGCACGGCCCCACACGTCTGGGGGTGGCCTTGGTGAGCAAGGTCATCCCTCCATGGGCGCAGTGGCCCGTTTGGGCCTACCACCGGGGCAAGATAGTGACTGCTAGCGCGACCCTATCTTGCCCCACCTTAGCGAAGGACTGCTCACGGGGGGGTTTTGTGGGTTCGAGCCCCACACACCCCTTTCCTTCACCCCTGGGAAGGAAGGGAAATGCTAGGAATTTCCCCCCCACAAAAAAAAGTGTCAGCTACTTCTATGAAAATTTCATTAAAATTGGTCCAGCCGTTTGAGCGTGAAAAAGTAACAAACATACAAACACACTAAAAAACTTTCGCCTTTATAATATTAGTGTGATAAATAGATAATAATATTTTATTGTTCAACTTGATAACCTACGACAGTTGGCGTAGTTGTCGACCCTATGTGTCGTGGGTTTGTTTCCCGGCAGGAACATTATTTACCTTCCCATTGGACGTTAGTGCTTCTGATTATGAGTATGAATGTGTGTCATATGTAAATGTTACCGGCACCCACAATACAAGTCATTGAATTTAGTGTGTGGCTATTAATGTGAATGAATGCGTATAAAATAAAATTAAAGGTTACAAACAAGCTTATATGTAAAGTGTCACAACAGGCGGTCTTATCGCCAAAAGCGATCACTCCCATCTCGTAAAATTTTAGCACTATCTCACGTACAACCTTCAACCTCATCATAACTTAGGTACCACCAAGTAACATAGTAGATACACGCTAGCCTGTCAGAGATAGAAAAAATGTGATTCAAGTTAGATTGTGCTCTAATACTGGCTACATCTTCATAAAAAAAAAGATTCACGAGCGATCCACGAAACACAGCTAGTCAATTAGTTACGTCACTCATAATAATTAAAAATACCAACATTAACTTTAATTACGCTATTTGTTTGTATGTTGTAGATCTTTTCGTGAAGCACCCACCTAGCGCGAAAAAATATTCATGTTACAGAAGCGAAATGCAAATGAGAGAACCAAATACATAATTACCTAAGTCCGCTACGGTTTAAAATAAGAATGTTTATTATCATTAGAATTCCGCCGAGTAAATAGAAACAATCTGTTTCTTGCCTGAATGCCAAGAATGAATGAATTAATTGTGAGAGAATGAAATTGAATTTATTTGTTTTGTGAAAATTATACAAGTTTTCCGCATGTCTGGTGCCGAGATAAAGTTGCTTAACAAACGCATTCACACTCACAGCCCCACACTAAGTTCAAAGACTTGTATCGCGGGTGCCGGAAACATTCACATCACACACACGAACCAGAAGCATAAATATCCCTTGGGAAGGAATTTGTGCTTCTGCCGGGAATCGAACCCAGGACCCACGGCGCAGAGGACGGACACCTGTCCACTGCGCCAACTGGGTCGTCAACAAGCAAGACGTTTTCCAGATAGTAAATAAGATACTCGCTTGCCAATAAATACTGCAGTGCTTGTACAACAAAGCTCCTCGTGAGATTACAATGTGCTTGCAATTCTTTGGCGATAGTAAGCTAATTGAGTCAAAACTGCAAAGTTTTGGTCACCAGGTAGCAAGCTTATCGGTATTCTATCGCTTACATTTTGGTGAGTGTACTCGGGAATTACATGATATAATTCCTCCATATCCTTTTTACCATCTAACAACAAGAAAAACTGTCAAACATCATACATTAATGGTTGACATACCAGCAGTTCGCTCGAAGCGTTTTGCTTCTACGTTTATCATCCGCACAGCGAAAGAGTGGAATTCATTGCCTGTGTCTTTGTTCCCGGATCTGGGTGTATTCAAGTCTAGAGTGAATAGGTGCCTTCTAAGCAAGTATGTTTCATCTTCGACCGTATCGTCACTTTCCATCAGGTAAGATAGCGGTCAAGTGCTTGCCTATCCAGGATAAAAAAAGACTTAATGCGTTACCTCTATGATGCCCAATAATTACTCTGGTAAGTTTCCCTATCAATATCAGTCGGAACCACTGCTAGCGCAGTTCTATTATTCGCTCGTACATTGTAGTCACGCCTCTTTCCTATTGGATTAGGCAGAGAACACATCTCTCCTCCTGCTACAATCTTGACATACTATTTATTACTCTTACAATCATGAGTCTTTTTATACACGCTCGTTGGCTACGGGTACTTTTGACCTGGCGATTCATTAAAATGTTTTTGACTTGGTCGAGATACTTCTGCCTTTTTTATTGTGGCGGGAAGTGTGCTGGGGGGGGGGGGGGATTTTTTTAGCTCTTCCTTTCCTTCCCAGGGGTAAAGGAAAAGGTTGTGTGGGGCTCGAACCCACCAACTACTTAAGAACGCGGCCTCTAGGGAATCAGGTTACCCCAAGGCAACATTTTTTAACTATACATACTATATAACACTAAGTTCGATGACTTGAGTCATGGGTGCCGGAAACAATCACATCACATACACAGTCACACCCAGAACCAGAAATACATATATGATTTTATTTATGAAAAAGAGAGGAAGAAAAGCCTAAATAGATAATAAATCGAATTACTGAATATGTCTATCATGTGATGTTTCGTCTACATAGTTCATCCGTGTTAATTCATGTTTACATGAGCCAAATGGTTATAGCAGTCACTTAATTGAATAGCTATAGGCTGGAATTAAATGACAACATTAAATTAGACACCTAGGCAAGTTAAATGTATTAAGATTGATTAACTATCGTTGTATTGGGGGATTTTAAGGCTAATAATTAAACGCAAGCAAAGCTTAAAAAAACTGACTTCACTGCTTTATCTTCGGAACCTTGATCAGATTTTATGATTAAAAACGCACTATTGACGATAACTTAAAAACTTGTCAAATCTTAATCAAATTTAAATGGGACCAATGGAAAAAACAACATCTTTCAAACAAAAAAAATATTTTTCTAAATCGTTTCACGTGGAAAGAAGTTATGAGGTAACAACACTCATAAAAAAATACACTCAAATTGATCTCCTCCTTTATTGTGAAGTCGGCAGAAAAGCTTTCAAACGATATTCAATATGACAGTATATATAATAAATTGTGGTCCAATCGATGCACAATAAGCCACCCCACTTCGTTTGATCCATGCTTATGACTGTGTCTTATGATGAATCATTATATATATAATAAAAAAGAAACTAGTTACACGAGACACAGAGACATAGAGACACTGAGAACTGAAAAAACTATTCACTTAAATTGCTAATAACTTTATCTTAATAATAATTGTTTAATTTTTGTATTTGTTGTTCATGTGCAAGATATAACGGATATTACTTAACTAAGTTTCAACTTAAAACGTGTAGCCGTTTTTGAGATAGACTTAAGGTACAACAAAATAGGTTTAAAACAGTGTCCTACCAAATTGTTATTTTTCAACATAGAATAAAAAAAACGGTTTCGTTCTCTACTTGCAACTAGATCTTTTTATAGGTACGGGCAGAAACAACAAACAATTACCTATCTACTTACGTGTATGAGTGTCCCCTTAATATATTAATTTTATTATGTAAACCTTGTATGGTTTAAAGCTTAATTCCTAAAAATATATGTATAATTTGATGCTGGCTAAATGCACATAGTTTGCGGAGCCATAACTTAAAAAAGGAAAGTCACATCTCATAACGTTGAGTCAATGCTGCAGCGTAAAGCGCTGACAATCAGCTTAAGCCATTTCAAATGGCTTTAGTTGCTGGATGGCTTAAGCTGTTAGCGGACTTAAGCTGTACAGAGTTTCATTCGTTCAGCATTTAGCTCGATTTATCTCGCTGTATTTCGCTGATCCTCGGATTGCCGGGTTCTATCCTGTCAATGTAATCTGGATTTATGTAATTTTTAATCTTTGCTGTAAGTAACCAAACGTTGATTATTTCGTAAATTTTCACGTAGTTATCCAATTGTATATAATATTGATCATTTTTCACATACTCTCATATGCTACGATGCCTACTAAAATGTTACGAATAGTGATTTCTTTTGTTTCATTCATATTATATAGCAACTGAAATGATTACTACTTTATTTATAACTAGCTTTTTCCCGCGGCTTCGCTCGCGTTAAGAAGTATTATTTTAAAATTGACAAAGTTTCATAAAAACTTTCATCCCCTATTTTCCCCTTGGGGATAGAATTAATCAAAATCCTTTCTTAGCGGATGCCTACGTCATAACATCTACCTGCATGCCAAATTTCAGCCCGATCCGTCCAGTGGTTTGGGCTGTGCGTTGATAGATCACTATGTCAGTCAGTCAGTCAGTCACCTTTGAGTTATATATATTAAGATATTTGATTACTATCAGGTGAGATAATAGTCAAATGCTTGCCTATCAAGCTAAAAAAGAGACTTTCAGACTAATAATTAATTTACCCCTTAAACTGCTGTGTAGAGTAAAATTAGTAATGTGTGCAGTAACACTTTTTTTCTTCGTAATGTATATAGAAAACGTCGTTTTATCCGTGTTTTTAACCGATCAAAGCTAAAGCAAAGCAAAAAGCCACCCAAGTACTTAAAAATTAGTAATCAACTATTATTACCCATTAACAATCGTAGAAGCACAAGTTTTAGAAAATAACACAAAACAAATAACGGCATTTTTTCATGCTCGGGGCAAAACTCCCCAACAACTCTTAATTCTTATTATCTCCTTCTTCTTTTTGCCACATTATTCATTTTTTGCATTAGCCCTTTACATTACTATATATTTACGCTGACGGTATCATTAAGAAAAGGATTCGTCTTCTTAATGTATTTTATGTATGAAACCAGGATTGCCCACTAGTCCATACGACAAGCAGCATGCAGCCTAATAAAAGCTTTGCGTTTTTGGAGAGTTTGCTTTTGTGCGTTCGTTTGTTCGAGCGAAATAACGTTAGTTTGTTTTTAATTTAAAACGCCCGGAAGGTTTATACAATTTCGTAAGAAGATAAAATAACTAGCTAAATTTAATGGAGAAATGTTGGTCTAGGTCCTAGCCTTCTTACCACGCTCGACCTCATCCTACTACAATGACACCAACCGGTGAAATAGTGGTGTAACGCTAGCCAATTACAGATAAATAAAAGAGATCAGCTTCATTTTATCCCGACATATGCGGACATTGCTACGAGGAACATATAGTAACCCATATATATATAATCTATGATATTTACTACAACCTCTTCATTATACCTATGTATGTATTTAAATAAACATGCAGGCCATTGTAGCCGCTTACGACGCGTTGAGAGGTAAATCCCCCGACAGCCGTCGTCATCCATCACTCGGCCGGGACCAGGTGATGTTCCGAAGATTAAACCCGCCGTTCCATTTCATATCAGCAAACAACTTTACGCGTTTACGTGATATTTCACCCGGGAAAAGTTTTTACTTTCAGTTGTTAGAGTTTTTAGCTGGACTTAGTTTAAAATTTATAGACAGCACGCGACGGTACGTCTTTGGCTGCATCACTTTCCATCAGGTGAGATGGTTGTCAAATGCTTGCTTATCTAGTATAAAAAAAGGCTTAAGGAAAAGATGCGGTCGTGAACCGCACCTTTTACTTGAACCGTTCATGGCGAAAAAAAAACTTTTTCGTTTTCGAAAAACTGGTACGTTGAAATCGAACCTGTTTTTCGAATTATCAATGTAATTTTTATTACCTAATCCGACCTTTATTTCAGCAGTGCTTTTACAATACTCGGGTCGTATACAAACCTTTGATTAAATTACAGATCTAATTAACCCTTTTATTAACGAAAAACTCCTTTGTTCTTATTGTTTTCACAGAATTAAATGCAAAATACTTTTATATGTCCAATTTCTATTAATAGGATTGTCCCAAAGGCGTTACAGGCTACTGGCTGATATTGGCTGTTAATAAAATTGCCGGCGCGTTTCTAAAGGCTTTCGCGTGCCTGCATGGACATCGAACATTCTGCTCCGTGCTGGCATTGCCTTTTTATAGAATAGATTGAAATGCTTTTGAGCCTTTGACGTCGACTGTGATTTAGTTGAGCTCCAGACTCCGACGGCAGAGCACGTTTAAGAGGTATGTAAAAGCCTGTCTCTCTGTTTTTTTCATTTAGCCAGCCAACTCTAGATGATTTCAGCTTGTGGTTGGTTGTAGTTTATTATTGATTCTTTTATTGTTTGCATTGCGTATCGTATCTATTAATGATTTCTTTGCCGTTATGCCAAAGAAGGGCTCAAATGGGTACTCTAGATTTATAATGAACGCTCGAAAAGTTACAATTAATTAGATTTGACGCGTTTTCAAGAGCACGTAGATTACTAGTTCTGAAACTTTGGATTTCATTCAACTTTAGCGATTGCGGAAACAAAACTGTGAGAGATGTCGAAAGCTTGTTCTGTACATACTTTAAAGCGCAAGAATACAAGTTGCTTTATTGTAAATTGTATCTTAGTTATTCTCTTTGAGAAACTTTGAGATAAAGTTGCTTTATCTAAATTAATCATTTCTTCAGATTGTAATGGAGGTGAATGGAGAGTTTCACCGACTCAAAGTAAATTTCTACCTTTCTCACAAGATTTATTAAATCTCTGAAGAAATCTGCGTAAAGCTAAGCTTTTTGTTTAATTGGAGAACCCTAGAGTATAAAATAATTTTATTTTACAACATAGCAATGTTGGTTTTACATAAAGATGAAAATTTCTACACTACTTACTAAGGAGGTCGGAATATATAGTTACATCCTACTAATAATATAAATCCGAAAGTTTTAAATTTGAAATGTACATAGCTTATACCTAGGATTAACACATAGGCTATTTTTTAACTTGATAATAGCGGGCGAAGCCGCGAGGCACGGCTAGTATCCATATCATTATTTCATTACATGCACTTGAATATGGGCTGCTAAAAGGTTTTAAAAGATTTGTTTTTAATATAAAGTATAGGGGTAGGAATTAATAGATTTTCCTATCAAACGATGATGACTTTTTAAATTTAATACAGCAAACAATTTGTATTTGTTCCAAATTTTGAAAATTAAAAAGATTGTGTTGAAACACATAATGTTTCAATGTTATATACGGCTTAAAGCACGTAGAAAATGACGACTTACTTTGTTGTCGAATAGTATCATATAAATTTGTTGTCTTTCATTAGGATAAGTCGCCTCCTTATCGCGCGTCTGACTCATCCTGATAGAGGACAACATATTGGTCCGAAACTAGTCAAAAATAAAACAATATTTTTTTTTCGTGGTTTTAAATTCGTATATTAAAACACTATCTACTTATATCGTACTTATGTCATTGAAAAAAAAATCGCTACATGTCGTTTTACAAGAAGAAAGTAGTATGATTAGGGCTCCGCGATCCGCAAACACAGCTGATGATCCATTGTTCTTGGGATTACTTCGCAGGGTAAGGTTTCCAACTTTTGAAGGTTAATACGATTTTCCAATTTGTTTGAGTTTTCCGGTTCTTGTTCGCTTTCGAAGTTTTTTTGAGGATACCCGTTATTTGTTATAGAATCCGAGTTTAGGAAGATTTTTGATGTTGTAGTTTTTATTTAACCAGTGTGCCCCATCCCGTAGCCTTGTTTGCGTTTATCTGGATTTAATTTCTATATCTAGATTATATACCTACTGTTACAGTGATACCTCGTTTTAAATATAGTCTTACATTAGGATTCATCACATTTATTGGTATGATGTGATTGTTATAATTTACGGTATTTTTTATATTAGAAATACATGCGTCTGTAGTGTCACCGGTATTCTGCTAGCTCAGTTGACTAGATTTTAATATTATATATTTTATTCAAAGTTTAATATTTGAGTGTTTGGTAGCGTACGGAGCACAATAATCAAAATGTTTGCTGTTACTCATACGTGCATATCTACTGATATATCCTGAAACTAGCAAATCAAGCGAGTTCAAACAGACACGCTACAGTATCATTACATCTACACAGACACTACATTGGTACAAATATTTGATTTCAATCGACGCTTCCCGGATTTGTACCCGTAATTCAACGTCGAGAAATGTTTAAACTTTGTAGTAACACTTACTAATTAAAAAATATCTAAAATGTGTAAAACACTAACTGAAATCAAATGAATATATTAGTTAGACTTCTACAACAGCTGGTTTGATGCAGATTTATATTGTGGTTATCGTAGCTACAAAGCTTAAGATATCTTTGTGAAATTAGGTACACTGTTATTCTTAGGATTCATTTAAGTTTTTTATCAAGCTATTCAAGATCTGTACAGCTTGCACAATTAAAAAAATCTTATATCACCACAGGCCATCATTATCTTAAACACTTTTTCCTATTTATTAGCGATTCTTATGCCACTCCAGGTTATCATTATCCTTATCTTTTTTCACATTTTAGCGATTCTTATGCCACTCCAGGTTACCATTATCCTAATCTCATTTTCATTTTTAGTGATTCTTTTGCCATGGAGTAGATATTATTATCTTAATCTGTTATCCATTTTATTACGAATATTATGTAGTTCCAGGCCACTAAACATCATCTCTCGTCATTTTTAGCGATTCTCATGCCACTCTTGGCTATCATTATCCCTTTTTCATTTCACAATAAATGAAGTCATCAAAACGTGCTGGAATTAGTTTACATCAGTACAGAGTCGAAAATCCATTTTATGAATAAGATTTGGCATTAGTTTATATGACAGAACGTCAGTATGACGTGACTATTTTAGGGATTGGGAGTTTTGAGTCACCTCGTTACTTAATCAGCAAGAGTATCAAGTGCAGGTGAGGTCGGGTCGAGCAGCGAAGTCTTGTACACTTCTGGACTCCAGATGGGCAAAAATCGATCACGAGCTAATAGGTTTAGAAAGTGCCTTATAATATATAAAAAATCATCAAAATCTTTTCCTAGGTATGAGAATAAAGTTGACGTAGGGCAAATACACTTTGTTTGTTTCGTAGTATTAAAAGTATTTATTAAGCTATTAGCCATACCGTTCTAAATTGAGTTCATCGAGTTCATGAACCGCTAAGCAAGATATCACGTTTATCGATTGCCTTAAAATTGGTTAGTACGTCAGCACGCAAGATATGGCGCCGTGGAAAAAAACGTGGGGAACGCCTTGTATATTATAACAAGGTAACGCCTCGTACATTTAGATGAAGACCAAATAGTATTGAGTATTTTGACACATTATATAACGCAATTAATAGCCGGTTAGTACTATAACAATGAATAGCAATCGCGATAGTTTTCATAATAAAAAAGTATTGACAGGTTGTTTAATCAAGAATTACTTTTGAGTTTCTATATCAGACAAATTATAAATTTAATAAATAAAAAAATAATAATTGTTCGTATTTCATAGCGTTCATCCGATTGTGATGGAACTTTTTAGAGTTGTTCTGCTTAGGTACTCTTCCTGATAAAAAAAAAAAATTAAGTGGTCTTTTTATAATTTTGCACAGGACTACGTCTGTCGGACTTATTAAAGTACTAGGTAAACATAAACATGAAAGACATATAACCATAGAGATAGGACAAGCCTACGGTTTGTAAGAAAAATACTTGGTAATATTACTTAGACATATATATATATATATATATATATATATATATATATATATATATATATGGTAATACTAGGCAGCCATTGTTAATTTTAGGTTTAAAGCCATAGTTTTACATTTCCAGGATTTCACGTGATTAACTTGATTGGGTGAACTATTAGCCTCTGAAAGTCGGATGGTCGGACAAAGTGCTGAACACTCGAATTAACTTAGACAGCTCGCTTCGCTCAGTCAAGTATAATTGTGAGTGATTCATTCACCCAAGGTATTTTATATTTATAAAGCTTATTTTATGTCGGCAAAATATCAGTTACGAATATTTTACTTTTTTCTAAACAATCAAACTTGGATAGGCGTGAAAATGAGCCTTTGTAACGAAACTATTATTTAGTTTCAAAGAAAATGAAATGTCGTGGGCTTAATTTAGATTAACGGATTAACCAGTCTTGTTAGTTAATGAGAACCATTCTGGGAAGCAACTACTTAATTCTGGGGAAAGAAACGGCCTCTACACTAAGCGTTTCTAGTGCCGTGACGTTTATACCTGCCACTGCAACATCTTCATAATAGAAAATCCACAAATATGTATAATTTACTAGTATTTACGTGCAATTGTGGGTTTTTTTTATCACAAAAAAATCTTCTACTACCGGTGTTAAATTTGGTCGACATTTTTGATTGCGAAAACACTCGGCGCATCTCGGACAGTCGCATTACTGCGTACTAACCAATACTTTCGATACGGTGAACACAAGAAGTGATTTATCATTACAAATGATACTTTAATGACAAAAACCTTTTGTTGCGTCAGCTGAGTCAGGGTTTTAGAGCATCTGTCTTCGTTTTTATAGAATATTATTATATTTACTCTCAAATGGTTTGCAGCTAAAGTATAAGTAATTATATTTGTCTCGTATCACAATTCATTAACGTTTCGCAGTGTGCAACTAATTAAATGGTAAATTTATTCATCGTTTGAATCACGATGCACGCTCTCTAATTATAAGTCAACAAAAAAATTGGAAATGTCATCAATTTGTGGTTGACTTGCCTTTAATATAAACCTTTGAAAGCGTTTCGCTTAACATTGATTTCACTTCACCTCGCTGTCAAGCGAGTCTTTATTTCCCGTTCAGCCTTCTCTTCTTGAATAATAAATGTATCTTCTAGACAAGCTAGCTTTATCCTAAGCCGCATTGTCTCAAGTCGGCAAAATAGTAGTCACATGTGCTTGCGTTCACCAACGTAACACACAACTTGTATAGAGCAGTATGTTTAGAAGTCTAGAAAAACAGCGCGTCTTTTATACGCTTTACAAATACTATGTAGAGACTCCTAATTGCAAAAGGAAACGTCGTAGTTAAGTCATATAATAAGTACCTAAGTAAGTAGTGGTATTCGTTTCGATCTGCATGATAATAAATTGCTAGTATTCTTATAACGATTTTCGAGCTTTATTTTGACACACTTTTTACACAATCAATAAAACCTCAATATGTTAGGCACACGTTGAGGTTGTAACATTGAAGTAAAATAGGCAGTAGAATTATAATCAATCAAAAAATTTTATACAAATGTTATAAAAATACATAACAATAATAAATAATGTAAAACAGCCTAATTAAAATACCAGAAGACTCTGTTCATCTTTAATCTTATAAATCGAAACTTGTCTCTCCCAACACATAGAGAGAATTATTAATACTCTCATCACTGAAACTCTGTTGTTGCTATACCGTCAAAGGCTGTTAGTCACCGTTGACTGATGCCATCAATGTTACAGGTTCTGTAAACAAGGCCTAACTCGGTCATCCGAAAAGCAACCCGGCTTTACCAACCCATATTGAATGGCCTGTTGATGCATTTGGTTAGTAATTCAATTTACGACCTAAGTAGTAACACTAGATATATTCTTAGACATAAATATCAAACAACAATCGGCATTCACACCCACAGCCCTACACTAAGTTCAAAGACTTGTATCGTGGGTGCCGGAAACATTTACATAACACACACTCACAATTGCACCCAGAACCACAAAATAAATGTCCGTTACTTACTTGTGCTTCTGGAATACCAGTAACTTTATCCAGAATATCAAAAACTTGAAATTGGCGCGACCAATTTGGCTGTTTTTTTTTTGATGAATTTAAGTCAGGTTTGTATACAAGGTTTTTTTGGAAAATCCACCAAGTTTTGTACCTTAAAGACTTGTGTCGTGGTTGGCGAAAACATTCACATCACACACAAAATCACATCAATACCTATAAGCTCGGTGCCTTGTATGTATCTTAGGTGTTTGCTGTATTTCGATTTAGGTTAGTTTTAGGAAATATAGGCAATTGGCCCGCCTCGGAACTAGAACACAAACGGCCTTTAAGAAGGCATATTGTGCTCCTGCTTAGAACCAAAACCCACGGCCCAGTGGGCAGAGACTTGCCCACCGCATCAAATGGCCGTCACATAAATTCTCTTGGTGAGCTACGACTGTATTTTGGTACAGTGTAGCTAACCAGGCGAGTATAAGAAAATACATCACCATTTTTTTACTATGGAGAAGAATAGGACTATACAATTTTGAAACTTGCTCAAGACAGCAGTTAGCTATCGAGTCTTCATGTGACATGTGTTCAAATTCGTTTGGAGTAAATAAAAATTATATAAACACGACTTGTTTACATATACTGCATTTTTTTTATTAACATATTACTATTTCGCGCCAAAAATCTGCCATTATTTTTGTCAAACAACTATCTATGGACACTTGTGCTTTTAAAACGAATATAATGATACCTTTACTGTCGAAATCTAAAGAGTTGTTTGGGAGATACGAGGCAATAATAATATTAACGTAACCAAAGCTTAAAATAACCGACTTCACCTCTTTTATTTGATCAATTTCGATAAAATTTATATGGGAACACCTCTGAAGAATCAAACCTACCTACCAAACAAAAAAATATTTATAAGAATCGGTCCAGAGATGGGGGGAAATCGGTGAACATACATTTAAAAAAATACATACAGCCGAACATAAAACCTCCCTTTATAAGTCGGTAAAAGATGTTATTTAAATACATACGGGATACGCCCGAAAAACTCAACCCTTCCTTGGCAGTCGGATAAAAAGTAGAGTAAAATATGCACAAAATCATTCGTTGAAAGTTGTCTAGTCAAGTTGCAAAATATCCTATCTATTTTTATAAAAAAATGTGACATCAACAACATTCCCTTTGTACTCACTTCCAATAAGAGTATCAATCAAATGTTGAATCCTGGATACCAGCCAACACAGTCACAAGCTGTCAGCTGCCAGTTTACAATAAACAATACCTAACTCGTTCATCCGGGAGCAACTCGGCTGCTCGCATTTATCTCGAAATCCAATCACGGCCGCAAACATAGTTCGAAACTCACAATCTGTTACTATTTAGTTTGTTGTAATACCTGTTGGAATCGTTGGGTGTCTGCCTTCTAAGCAGCAAGTATTAGGTTCGATTCTCAGTGGATACAAGTTTTCACCCCATTTTTTTTTTTTTTTTGTGGGGGGGAAAATGCCTTGCACTTCCCTTCCTTCCCAGGGGCGAAGGAAGGGGGTATGTGGGGCTCGAACCCACTAAAACCCCCCCGTGAGCAGTCCCTCGCCGAGGTGGGGCAAGATAGGGTCGCGCTAGCAGTCACTATCTTGCCCCGGCGGAAGGCCCGAGTACAAACCGGGCCACTGCGCCCATGTAGGGGTGACCTTGCTCACCAAGGCCACCCCTCAGACTTGTGGGGCCGTGCAAGCCAGTGGAGAGCTCCCTGACTCTCCACCGGTGACCCCACTACAGAGGAGGAGAGAGGAGGCGGGCGAACTGCCTCCTCCTCCCCCCTATCCGTCTGCGACGGACCGGGTCAGAAAGGGGATCTCTGGCCCGTTCCGCCGCCTCCTTCTGCGCCATCACCGCTTCGCAGAAGGAGACCACCGCCTGCCACAATCTGTCACTGCCGAGCATGGCGTCTACCACGCTCGGCAGGGAGAGATCAACGCCTATAATCGCTGAAAGCGTGTGCCGCTGCGGGCCCCATGCGGCACACACTTCCAGCGTGTGGAGCGCCGTATTCTCCAGCGCCCCACATTCGTGGCAGGCCGGGGTCGGCTCCTGTCTCGCGATTTGGTGCAGGTACTTTCCGAAACATCCATGTCCGGAAAGCACCTGCACCAATCGGAAGGTAAGCGACCCAAAACGCCGCCGCACCCACCTCCGAAGGACCGGGCGGATGGCCTCCACCGTCCAAAGCCCAGGGCCCGGTGGAGCCAGGTCCTCCGTCCACTGCCGCAACAGGGCAGCCCGCGCCCGCCACCGCATGCGGGTGACCTCTTCCCACGCTGGGGGGTCTCCTCGAGCCCTCCTCGCCGCCACAAAGTGGTAAACTTCGGCGAGGATCTCCGCTTGGAGCTCCCAGGGGGAAGTTTTCACCCCAAGGGGAAGCGTATCTGATTCTGGATATGATTGTGTGATGTGAATGTTTCCGGCATCCACGACACAAGCCATCATAATGTGTGATACAAGTCATCGTGACATAACATTAAAAAAAACATAAAAAACATAAACGCTTTCACACTCACAGCCCCACACTAAGTTCAAGACTTGTGTCGTGGGTGCCGGAAACATTCACATCACACACACAATCACAACCAGAACCAGAAACACAAATTTTCCTTGGGGAGAAAACTCGTGTTTCCGCCGGGAATCGAACCCGATACCCCTGCTTAGAAGGCGAACGCTCACCCAACTAAGCCAACGGGCAGTTCAGTTACATTAAAATAATTAAACACAAGCAAAGCTTAAAAAACCGACTTCACCGCACCAGCTTTCAAATAAAAAAATTATCATCAAAATCGGATCACAACGAAAGAAGTTATGAGGTACCTTTTGAAGTCGGGTAAACGAGAACATCGTCAAAGTAGTCCATAAAATAGGCATTATTGACGATATTTCAAGAACTACTTATCAGATTTTGATCAAATTTAAATGGGACCAATTAGAAAGCAACATCTTTCAAACAAAAAAAAAAATTCGAAGTCGGCTCACTTGGAGAGAAGATATGAGGTACACATAAAAAAAATCAGTCGATTTGAGTACCTCCTCCTTTTTTGGGAAGTCGGTAAAAAAAAATGATATGTTGTATATAAATATAAAACCAGCGAGATAAAGTATTTGAGATTATTATTAATATTATATTTTTATTTGTTTTTAGCGATCCGCCCCAGCTTCGCCCGTTTGCAATTTTCGATGGATAAAAAAAAATGTTACATATAAACCTCGCCCTGGCAATAACAAACACAACAAAAAAATAATCAGCCAAATCGATCGAGCCGTTCTCGATATTTTGTGCCACAAACAAACTTCAATTGATTTCTATAAATAAAGACTAATTGCGCCCCGCGGTTTTACCCGCGTAAGTCCGGACTCACGGAAATTTCAGGATAAAAAGTAGCCATTCAGGGAGTCAGCTACCTCCATACCACATTGCATCAATCTTGGTCCAGCCGTTTGAGCGTGAAGAAATAACAAATACACACAAACTTTCGCTTTTATAATATTAGTGTGATATTTTACGCTGTCACGCTTAATTACTTACCTCTTATCACTTAATTATATACGAATGATTGAAGTTTTATCTAAACTTGTACCATAAGTAGGGGTAAGTAGGCAATCTATAATAATAGTACATATATACAGGTGTTTTTTAAAAGTACAGTATATAGACCCTGTGGGACACCGCAATAATCTTAGAAGAGAGGAGGACTGCTAGGTTTTGTTAACAGATAAGAAATAAACACAATTAATATTTATTTTAATTTCTATTTAACATGCACTATACACTATAATCATTCGCACTGACAGCCCCACACTAAGTTCAATGGCTTGTGCCGTGGGTGACATTACATTTACATTACTAATGTCCCTTGAAAAGGGCAATTGTGATCCTGCCGGGCATCGAACCCAAGACTCACGGCACTGTAAGCAAAGACTTACACGCTACGCGAAATAGAAACGTTGTCATAGTGTAATAATTACGGTAGGTAAACTTTTACCACAAATAGGGGTAAGAAGGCAATCTATAATAATAGTACAAATAAACAGGTGTTTTTTGAGTACAGTTCTATATAGACCCTGTGGGGCACCGCAATAATCTTAGAAGAGAGGAGGACTGCTAGGTTTTGTTAACAAATAAGAAATAAACACAAATAATATTTTATTTATTTCTATTTAACATGCACTATACAGTATCAATTGCGCTGTTTCCGAATGATTTACACGTAAGCTTTACTTAGACAGGCAATGAAGGCAATAAAGACTAAATTACTCGTAAAAAGTAATTTATGACTCGCCACACATGTTCCATGTTAGAATTAGGAACCTACATAAATAAAGTAAGTACTTTTCTTACAAGGAAAAGTCATAAAGTATTAACAAGAGAGGCTCTAAGAAGAAACTGACATAAAAAGAGTGTCGTGTAATATAACCGGAGGTTTCTTGAAGACATGGATAAATAAATAGCATCAGGTCTCACCTTTCTACAGTCTTTGGTAATTCTTTGTACGTTTTTAATCTTTTTTAGGCAGGCGTTTGATTTGAATAAGTATCAAATAGAATAGACTGTTCTGACCTGGTTAGTAGACTACATCTGAATGTTCCCTCATTTTTTGTTAGATATAACCTTCCTCTCAGTACCCCAGTAGTTAACACCAATTATCGTCAAAATTCTTACTTATACAGAGCGAGTAAACACTTTAATTACATATGTAGACATAAAAGTATGTTAGACCTGTTTTGCACAAGCGTGAACTCGGCGAGGCGGCTGCTTAGTAGCGACTTCTTTGATAATAAGACTCAATTGTTTAAATTATTTACAATATTCTGATTATTGTCTTCATTTGGATGTATACTTAGGTACTCAATTTCGAAATTTTGTTACGTCTTTTCTATTTTTTCTTTGTGCATCGATGCGTTAATGTCATGTTTGCGTTAATTAGTAAAATATATTGTTTCTATACGTGAAGACTATTAATTGGCTTCGGCTGTTGGTCTTCCTTATAAATAAATAAATTACAGCAAAGGAGTAAATTTGTTCAGTATTTTCTCCGTCATATCTGAATCAAAAATATTTGTAAAAATGTTAATATACATTTAAATGAACATATACGTTTTTTGATAAAGAGCCTCATTTATAGTTAACAACAAGCACCAAATGGTGTTCCAGCAGCTGTTCTTGAGAACCAGTTTTATTCTAGGCTTTTGTTAAATATTACTGAGCTGCCAGTTGGCTTAGTTGGGTGGGTGTTCGCTTTCTCTCCAAGGAAAATTTGTGTTTCTGATTCTGGTTGTGATTGCGTGTGTGATGTGAATGTTTCCTGCACCCACGACACAAGTCATTGAACTTAGTGTGGGGCTGTGAATGTGATAGCGTGTGATAGTACTTTTTTATTAATACAATAAACTATTTTATTGATGTGTTTACTATACTATAATGCTACTTCAATACTGCTCGCTGGCAAACTTAAGTTTTCTTCCCTAGGGCAATTAGTGTTTATGATTATGTGTAATTAATATTTTCTGCTCCCTCGACACTCGTCATCGAACTAAGTGTTCTAAACGCTTTCACACTCACAGCCCCGAGTGTGAAAGCGTTTAATATAAGTATTACTTCATTTTTTTTTAAAGTGGAATTATTTACTTTTCAGTACAATCATGAAATAATAAATAAATAATAATAATATTAAAGAGGCTTTCGCTAAATGGTTGGATCAAAGGTCAGATTCAAAAGGCAGTATTTGAATTTTGGATTTGGATGAAATTTGGAATGTACATAGCTTTTACGTAGGATTAACACTATATAATAGAGGGCGAAGCCGCGGGGCACGTCTAGTACTTTATAAGAACCTAAACTTACGTACTTAGTACCTATAATTATACAAAACTTGCAACTTAAAGCGAACTCCCTGCTTGATGGTATCAAGTTGATCGACTTTCCGGGAATACGAGATCCATCACGCCGAGGTAGATTACATTTAGTGTTTAATAAGCAAGGAGGTAAAGTTAGTTAAGGTTTCGGATAACTACCAATTTGAAATATTGTCAAATTAACTGTGCGATTAGCTTTTAGGGCTTTACCAGCGGGATTATTGTTACCATAAACAGTTTAATATCTACCGTTCGCCGTGCCCCGCGGCTTCGCCCGCATTTATCAAGTTAAAAAGTAGCCTATGTGGTTATCCTAGGTCTAGTATTTCTGGGTGGAAATAAAAAAAAATAACAAATTTGAAAGAACTATTAATTATTTAAAAAAATACTAAAAAAGAGTATCAAATATTATTTTTGTATACCAAATATTAATTGAGTATGTTTGAAAGTGCTCATTTGCAATAGTTTTTTTATTTATTCCACCTACCCTGCATCATATATATTTTACATTAAACTAAAAACTAAACATTACTTATTTACCTATTTACAATAGATCAATTAGATTTTAGAGGATCATACTAGTTTTATCAAAAGCTTCATTTAGGCGTGAATTGTCTGTAATGTGTTGGGACTTGGGATGTCCAAATTGTTCGACTGTAGGACGTTTCAGGATAATTGAATGGATTCGGGGCCCACTTTGTATGCTGAATGTAGAGCTATCGATTTGCTCTTAAATTGACTATGTATTGAAGAGTACCTAGGTATCTTTTCGTATTGATATAATGATTTTTAGGGTTCCGGAAAACGGAAGCATTATTGGATCATTTCATTGTCCGTCTGTCTATCTGTCAGGACTATTTTTCTCAAGAATAGGTGCATGTATCAAGTTCAAATTAATATAAAAATATATAGGTTATTTTTTACAGCTTCAGAAGTACAGTCTTCTGAAGCTGTAAAAAATCGAAGCAATAAAAAAATATGACCATTTTTTAGCACATTTTATGCGAAAATAAATAAAAAACTGTACCTGTAAAAGAAAAGTTTTAAAAATAGCATGTACCAAAGTAAACCTAACGAAAAAAACCGTTATTTGATTACAAATTAAATTAGTTTGCAAAATAAATCAGGAAAAATACGAATAAATTCAGGCAAAAATCTTTAAGAATTGATTATCGTGATGGGCGAACTCACTACATACCAATTTGTACGGAACCCTCGCTGTGTAGAAGCTTAAAACAAACAAAGCAAACGCAACTCACAGCCCCACACTAAGTTCAAAAACATGTATCGTAGGTGCCGTAAATTTTTACATATCACACACACAATCACACCCAGAACCACAAGCACAAAATTTCCCCTGGGGTGGAAAATTATACTCTCTCTGGGAAATGAACCCAGGGATCTCTGACGGCCCGTACGGTTAAGGGCAGAGACAGAAAAGTACTCTGTGGCAGAGACTTGCCCCCCGCTCCGACTGGTCAACTTACGAAGCTTAGAAGACTTAGCTAATTATTTGCAATAGAAACAAGTTTCTTAAATTATATTAGAAAAACCACAAAGGACGAAAATGGCTAAAAGAAGAAAACATAAAACGCTTTCACATTCACAGCCCCACACTAAGTTCGATGACGTGTTTCGTGGGTGCCGGAAACATTCACATCACACACACACAATCACAACTAGAGCCAGAAACACAATATTTCCTTGGGGAGAAAACTTGTACTCCCGCCAGGAATTGAACGCCCCTGCTTAGAAGGCGAACGCTCACCCAACTTAGCCAACTAGCATTTCTACAAGACTACAAGCCGCAAAATGGGAGTAACAAAAAAAGCCTCCTCAAATAAAAGCGTTCATGACAAACATTACGACATAAAGTAGCCTTTGTGATCTTGTTCATCCTATAAAAATAGCTTCTATTGATTGGAGTTAAAACGGATTGTTTACTTTCAAGCTTTCTTCGTATCTTCATTTAGTAGATAACTTGTAACATTTATTTTTATACTCTACTAGCGATCCGCCCCGGCTTCGCCCGAAAGCAATTTTCGGTCGATAAAAAAAAATTACCGTTTACATTTTGGAGAAAGTGCATAGAAATAACAGAAGTTCATCCCACTATGCTCGTTTTACCATCTAACAACGAGAAAAATTGTCAAACATCAACCATATATGGTTGGCTTATCTCCAGTGCGCTCGTTCGCTTCTACGTTTATCATCCGTACTGCGAAGGAGTGGAACTCATTGCCCTCATCTTTGTTCCCCGAACGGTATAATCTGAGAGTTTTCAAGTCAAGAGTGAATATTTACCGTCTAGGCAAGCATGCTACTTCTTCGGCCGCATCATCAATGTCCTTTAGGTGAGATTGTGTCATATGCTTGAATATCGGGCATAAAATAAAATTAGCATAGAAACCTTGCACTGACAATTAAGAACACAACAAAAAATAATCACAAAAATCGGTCGAGCCGTTTTAGAGTTTTTGTGAGACTTACGAACGTCAATTCACGTATATATATATATATATATATATATATATACGTGAATTGACTATATATACACATAAGTATATATTATTATACGCTAGTATTTAATTACTATACCCGGATGAGAGCGTTGATGCAGCAAAAGATGAATCATGCTTGCAATTTGTAAGAAAATTACTTATATAACTATTTATGAACTAAGTATTACCTATTCATACTCTAGACTATGCAGGAAACTCCTAGATTATCCTATTCTGGGGAACAAAGACGTGCTTAATACTAATGATGTGTACATAGGAACACATCATTCGTTTTAATAAGTATGTAGATACTGGCGTGTATGTATGCTAGTACGATTATAGATTGCAATAAATTTGTATAAGTTCTTTGCTGTTCGGGTGATACTGAACTGTTCGTTTGCTTAGTTGGGTGACGTTCGCCTTCTAAGCAGGGGTATCGGGTTCGATTCCCGGCGGGAACACAAGTTTTCTCCCCATGGAAAACTAGTGGTTCGGTTTTGGTTGTAATTGTGTACTGTAACTTATATTTATTATTTACCTAAAAGCAAGCAAAGATTTAAAAAACTGCCTTCACTGCTTTATTTTCGGAAACCTTGTTCAGATCTAGACAATTTATATGTTGGACCAACTTGACACTATACCATTATAAAAAAGAATTTTCATAATAAGGCTAGCCGTCTACGGACGATACTGACGTTAATCGAGTAAAATACATAACAAAAATTGAAAAATTGATAACCTCCACCTGATTTTGGATTAAAACAGATTTGAATAAACCAATAAATTTGTTTTACATTTATCGACTAAATGTAAAAAGGAATGTTACAACCCCGTTTTAATTTAAGCGACCTTTAAAAAGTTTGATTGCTAATTCCATGATCAAATTCCTATTTGTTTGCATACAAATTACACAAATCCAGATTAAAAAGGCAAACCGGAAGTTGCGATTAGGCCGCCCTTCGAGGTCGCATATATTACAACATTAAATAATGCGCTGGTAACAAAGCCCTCAGTTATTATAAGTTTATTATGTAAGGTACGGTCGTGGAGACAAAGAGAAAATTGCTTGGGGAAGTAGTTAGGGACTCCTGATATAAATTATGTAAACTGTACAAAGAATCGACTTTATCGAGTAATAGAAGTGCCCGCGACTTATTGAACTTTTAGTAGGTACTTTTAGTAAGTAAAAAAAATATAATAAAACCTATAGCCTTCCTCGATAAATGTACTATCCAACACTGAAAGAATTTTTCAAATCGGACCAGCGGTTCCTGATATTAGCGCGTTCAAACAAACAAACAAACTCTTCAGCTTTATAATATTGTTATATATTATAGATAAGTGTTCTTGCTCGAAATTTTGAGATAATAGTTTAGAATTGTAATATTTGAATTTAAAAATTAGTCGCAGGACTCGCAGGTAATTCTATTGACGGCATTATTTACAACTAGCCGTGCCCCGCGACTTCGTCCGCGTTAATTAAGTTTAAAAGTAGCCTATGTGTTATTCCGCAACGTAAACTATCCACATTGTAAATTTCATCATGATCGGTTTATTCGTTTTGGAGCTACGTGGGAACAAACATTCTCACACACACAAACTTTCGGATTTAAAATATTAAGTAGGATAGTAGGACATTTTTATAAGACGACACTGGTTGTTCCTTCTAGTATTTTGTGTGTTACATGTTGTGTTATGATGTGCGTTCGCCTTCAGTTCCCGGCGGAAACGAAAGCTTTCTCCTCAAGGAGAATTTGTGTTTCTGGTTCTGGTTGTGATTATGTGTGTGAAGTGAATGTTTCCGACACAAGTCACCGAACTTAGTGTGAGGCTGTGAGTGTGAAAGCGTTTGATTATTATCAGTGGAACATAATAAATCCTTCGAAAATTGATAGATCCTTTATCTTTCTCTATTTTTGAGCAAGATTATGATGAAGCTTATCACGGGCTTACGTGGATTTTTTATTGTATTCTAAAAATAAGCTAGCTCTTTAAACTTATTGCCCTCATATTTGTTCCCCGAACATCATAATCTGGGAGTTTTCATGTCAAGAGTGAATAGGTACCTTCTAGGCAAGCATGCCGCATCATCATTTTCCATCGGGTGAAATTGTGGTCAAATGCTTGCTTATCTCGGCATAAAAAAGTAATAATATACATGTAATGTTGGTCTGTGATAATATTTTTGGTAAATAAAAAAAAATATTATTATACAAAAAAAAAAGATTTTCCAACAGAGTTTTTTGGTGTTCATTTCCTTGGAGCACCTGTATAAAAAGTTTGTATTGAGTATCTTTGAATTTTAACTTTAATTAATTATTGCATAGTAATTGAAATTTCTTCTAAGAATAAATCATATAATAATATATTTATACCGACTCCAAAAAAGGAGGAGGTACTATGTTCAAATGTATGTATTTTTTATGTATGTTCACCGATTTCTCCCCCATTTGTGGAACGATTCACAAAATTCTTTTTTTGTGTGGTTGATTATACTTCAGAGGCGGTCCCATCTAAATTTATCGAAATCGATAAAGCCAAAATCAAAATATAAGCAGTGAAGTCGGTTTTTTCAGCTTTGCTTACGTTTAAATTATCATAATTAATTCGTATGTATGTATGTGTGCGTTTGTTTGAAAGGAGGTATCTCTGAGACATCTTCAGATTATATGTAACTATTAGTATATAGCGTATATGTATCAGCTTTGAATCTATATAGGCTATAGACGCTGGACTATTAATTATTATAAAAAAGATTACATTGTCAACATAGAGTAGTGAATGTATGAAAGTAAAATTTAGCGGCATGGCATAATTTGGCTAATGCTATAGAAACAAGAATCAACAAATTTTTTATATGAATTCTAGTTTTGAATCTACTAGAACCAGCAATCCTCAGCGCACAAGCCGAGCGTTATCGGACTGGAACAGATTTGCTTATTTCTAGACATATTCTTCCTACACAACATAATGTAGCAAAAGAGCCGTGTCGGGGTTTTCGGGCTTGCTCTCATTCGCCAAGTATCCGGTGTGTTACATAAACGCTTTCACAAATCCAATGAATACTATCATAAAATTTGTGTATAGCATTAATATATGGGGCCAAGCTGCAAACTGATAGTAAATCTTTACGTTATGTGCTACGTTCTTAGGGACATGTTAACCTGCTATAGCACAAATCTAGACATAAGGGCTAAAAATAAAATGTTCGGATTTTGTACTTACAAAATCCGAACATTACACAGCGATTACTTAATCGCTCGAATGATTTCGGACGAAATTTTGTGAGTATATTCACTGGAATAGAAATCAACCATAAACACTTTCACACACACAGATGCTAAGTTCAATGACTTGCGTCGTGGGTACAGAAAACATTCACATCACACACACAAACAATATAACAGTACAATCTGGGTGTCTTCAAGTCTAGAGTGAATAGGTATCTTCTAGGCAAGCATGTCACATCTTCGGCCGCATCTTCACTTACCATCAGGTGAGATAGTGGTCAAATGCTTGCATATCTATCATAAAAAAAAAAAAACAAACACCAGAAACAAAAATTGCTCTTGAGGAGAAAACTTGTGTATCCATCGGGAATTGAATACACGCTGCATAATACCAACGCTCCTCCAACTAAGCCTGCGAGCAGTTTATAAGGAACTTTGTACCAATAAAACTACTAAAGCACAGTCAGATAACTTTCCATTTACTAACGGTTGAGTTAAACCCACTCTCGCAGCACTCGAGTGGAGTTAACGTTTCCGTATTGGGTTAAATGGAACTCCTATACTGAGTTTAGGCCCGGATGCTTCTATTTTGTGATGATAGAGGAAAATGTTTTGGTTACTGATACTTAGGGGACCAGTAGCCTCCGAATTAGTAACGTTTGTTACCTTATATAGTTGATTATCCCGCTTATACCGTATAATATTAGAGGGTGTGGTATATATTATCGCATGTTTAAAATAAGGCGTCATCGTTAAGTGGCTAGTCGCAATTGTACTCGTGTCTTATAAGGCGTTTTTAAATAATGTAATTTAAAATTATTCTATCTTGTGCTTCATGAATGTGTGCGAAAATTTTTACCAAATAATGTAAAACCTTTTAGTAAATTATCAACGATGAGGCCTTTTTTTTGCAATAAGTTTTTTTTGTTGATTTAGTTCCGGTTGTACTCACGTTATTTTTTATTTATACGAAAAACTCGACCGGTGTTCGAGCGATATAGACGCTCATCCTCGGGAGCATGTGCTGTAGCGGCAACAAGAGCCTGGCGCGTACTGTTGAGTTTCTTGATTAAATAAAAATTATAAAAAATAACGTGAGTACAACCGGAACTAAATCAACATGAATACGACTCACGATAGTTTTAATAATAATAAGTTTTTTTTTACTTTTTCGTTAAATACAGCCGCCATAGATATGGAAGTGCATTGTAAAAATTGTGGTAACATTCCAACAAATTCGTTTATGACCAAGATAACACAGCCCCACACTAAATTCAAAGATTTGTGATGTGGGAGCCGGAAACATTCACATCACACACAGTCCCACTCAGAACCAGAAACACAAAATCCCCATGGGAAGAAAACTTGTGCTACCGCCTGGAATCGATTCCCATATCCGCTGCTTAGAAGGCAGACGCACAACTACGCCAGCGAGCAGTTCGATTATTTGTCGTTGGTTTGAATGTATTTGCTTAGAAACAGTGTCTGAAAATATAAACATTAACTTAACGTAGGAAACCAATAGTACTGAATTACGAGTAAATGTATTTATTTTTAATCAACGTTCAGAATCAGACGGTAGAAGCCTACAATTAAAACGGTTTATCTGATATTTATGCGCCAATCACTAGAATATATTTTTTATTAGTAGATGGAAAACCATTTAAAATTAACTACTTTAGACGATGAGTTTCAAATAGCTTTAAGGTCGATATTCGTACCACAGTGTATTTATGGTGACGTATACATTTCGTACAAGCTAGACGGTCTATTGCCAGTTGATTCGTAATTGGTCGAGATATGGTTTATGCTTGTATAATATAAATTAATAATCAATTTTTTATATTGAAAAATTTACTTGGTACGAGAAATAGACGAACAAATTTATTTTTTAATTTCTATAGAAAAGCAGCAACCCTACGTAAACCTACCTAAGCCCTACCATTTTGGCGCATTATTTACTATTTCGATCGGGTTTACGAATTTTTTTCCGTTTGGTTCAAACTATGACCATCACTAGAAAGAGATCTTATTCCTATAACCTAATTATAAAACTTAAAAATTTTTACTCCGAGTCTAATATCTAACTTATAAAACCCTTTGTAGGACACATAATATTATTAAACAATCACCTACATATACGAGTATATCTACATTGATTGCGTGGGGCAATCACTCGATTAATTGAGGGTAAAGGTGTGCATTAGCAATCCCTACGGGATTTTGATTGCGCGCGCTTTATTTAACGATTCGTGCAGGGATATTTGTGAATGATTTGCTGATTTTGTCGATTTTCTATAGTATGAAATAACTCGCACATTATTTCGCTATTATTTAGAGTTTGTTTTTTGTCTCGGGAATATGCTCTTGCATGTCTCTTCAATCATAGTCCAGTTAAATTTGCGATCAACCTCGGAATGAGATATAATAAGCTGAATTTTTGTATATAGCTTCATTTTGGCGTTCTAAAAATTGCCTCAAAAGTCTCATAAAATCTCGTGCCTGCGTCGTTTATTTCGGTTTCTATTGTTCCAATGATGTTAAAATAAATTATAAAATAATATATAACATGAATTTTAGAGAGGCAATGCCGCCATCACAATTGGAACGCTACCCACTGGTAGTGGGCTTGAGCACTTGAGTTACCTATAAAACAAACAAACAAAAACAAACGCATTCACACTCACAGCCCCAAACTAAGTTCAAAGACTTGTATCGTGGGTGCCGGAAACATTAACATATCACACACAAATACACCTAGAACCAGAAGCACAGATATATCTTGGGAAGGAATTTGTGCTCCTGCCGGGAATCGAACCCAGGACCACACGGCGCACAGGGCAGAGACCTGTCCACTGCGCCAACTGGGTCGTCAAATATAAGTTGTCTTGTAGGTAACTTAGTTCTTTGCTGTATATAGTTTACTTCTAATATATAAATTGTATGACATAAAACTTGCGATAACATTTTTCTAGAACATTTTTCTGCCCTTTAGTCTAGTTTTTAACTAGTTATAATACAGCGGATACTGACAACGACACAATGTTTACAGATTAATAGTAATGTGGAACATAGTTATTCACATTCGCTTATATCACTAGCTAGAATTGCTTTCATATACAATGCCTCTATAGTGAAAAAAGCTCAATAACAAAAACAAATAGTTCATCTGACGCATGATTACGCGGCGTAATTGGAAGCGGACAGGTGTACACGTAATAACAGACCTAGCACGGGATTTTAATTGTACCAGGCTTTTGTTTCTCTGTACGTATGGATCACTGGGTGTAATCAAGAAATTACTTACCTGTGGCTAGGTGAAGATAATCAGTAAATGGAGCTAAACACTGCGTTTCTGTTCTTGATATTGCTGCAAAATTGTGATGGTAAAGGCGTTAACGGTTAATGTTTTTTTTTTATTATTCTCGATGGGCAAGCATTTGAGCACTATCTAACCAGATGGAAATTCAGGATCTGATCGAAGATTGAGCATGCTTGCCTAGAAGATCTGTTCACTCGACATTTAGAAACTCCTGGATTGTACTTATCGGGAAACACAGAATCGGGCAAAGAGTTCCATTCCTTAGCAGTACGTATAATATATGTGGAAGCAAAACGCTCCGTACCAAGGGTGCTTGGAATATCAACCATAAACCGATGTCGCGTGGCTGACTGTCTGGTTGTCCGGTGGGAGAATTAGATCATGCAATTCCATGGCACACTCTCCGAAATGTATCCTATAAAAGACCGATAGACTTGCGACCCTGCGACGATGTTCTAGGCTTTGAAGCTAGTTGTTTGACCATCACCTATGGAAAAATCGTGTTTGCTCGTGACTTGAAAACTCCTGGAATAAACATCTCACTAATATTATGTGAAAATGTGTAAGTGTATAAGTATGTTTGCTTCCTTTTCACGCTGTAACGGCTGAACTGATTTGGATGAAATTTAGAATGTGCATAGCATATATCTAGAATCAAGACGCGGTCAAAGCCGCGGGACACGACTAATATGTATACATATATCGGGAAACTCAGTACACACAAACACATATCGCTTCGTGGTTTATCACCTACATACCTAACGCTATTTCAAACTTATTCATTTTATTGTCCGATTAGATGGTGGAATTAGATCGTGCAATTCCGAAAGACCGACAAACTAGCCATTTTGCAACGATGGTCTATGCTTTGAAGACTTGCATCAATCGGCTCATCGCCAATAAGTTTCTTGGCTCTACGATCAATAGCTGTTTTTCATTATGCGAGTTGCCAGTGACATAATTATGCGAGTTGCCAGTGACGTAATTACCGGACATATGAAATTTCTTCTCAGGGGATATTTGTGCTTCTGGTTCTGGGTGTAATGTGTGTGTGATGTAAATGTTTCCGGCACCCACGATACAAGTCTTTGACCTTAGTGTGGGGCTGAGTGTGAATGCGTTTGTTGTTTGATTGTTTGTTAATATCAGCGAGTTGCTTTACAGTCCCATGCGGAACATTTATACACCTCTAGGTGGCAGTGCAGTCACCGCATTTTTCTACCGACTTCACAAAAAAGAAGGAGGTACTGGAGTCGATTGTATTTTTTTTATGTGTGTATCATAACTTCGTTCCATGTGAACCGATTTTGATTTTATTTTTGTTTGATAGATGTTGCTTTCCAATAGGTCCCATTTAAATTTGATCAAGATCTAATCAGTAGTTCTTGAAATATCTTCAATAATGCGCGTTTGGTACATCTAATCTGATCAAAGTTCCGAAAATAAAGCGGTGAAATCAGTTTTTTTTAGCTTTGCTTGCGTTTAATTATCAATGACACTACTAAAAATTTAGCTTATTAACTTACTGTGAGAAATGCTTATGAATGAGTATTTTATGCGTAAATGTACTTAATAAATATATATTTTAGATATATTTTGAGCCATATAAAGCAGAAATAGTAATTGAAGATAATTAAAGTGGTATCGACCAACTCAGATCTATACGTATTAATGAAGTAAATAAATAATACTTTATCATTTTCAATAATTACCGATGTGGAGACATATACTTACTTGTAATAACCATATTATCATCCATCGTCTTGCCACTTTCAAGGGAAACGTCCTCGTTTTGGAACGATTTAAAAATTTATATTCCGAGGGTAAATTGCTACCCGCCCCAATTGGGCACCAGCAGAATGTTTCACATGAAAATTGGATAAGAATTTTGCTTTCACGTTTCGTAATGTAATATATTATATACATACCAGCCATTCTCGAGAATACCGTCCTATAAATAAATGAATACATATATATAACAAATGCAAAAAAAGAGTACCTCTGTCAGTGCTATCCGTATTTACAACTTACTGCCCAATTGTTTGACTGAAATTTCTTCTAGTCAAATTTTTAAGACTAAGCTTAAACGATGACTAATACAAAGTGTATTTTATGACTTAAAGTAATTTTTGACATTAAACATTAATATAATTTTATAGTGTATGGAACAATTTTAAATAATTATATTATAAAAAATATTAGATTATACATTTTGACATTGATTAAAATTCATCATATGAATTCGAAATTTTATTATAATTATTTCTTTATTATTGTATTATATCCCATAATTTGAATGTAAAATTGTTTTAATAAAATATAGCCATTGCTGTGTCTATATATTGAATGCCCGATGTGAGTAAACTGATATCACACAATTGCACTGACAAGTTGCATAGCGTTAACATTTGTCAGTTCACAATAAATGATTCTTGATTCTTGAACGCAATGCATATATATATATATCTCATAAGAAAAACCTACATGACTACGATTTTTTTTCAAGGGAAATTTATACATCCGGCTCTGGGTGTGATTCTGTTTATGATATTAAAATGTTTCCAGAACACAATACAAGTCTATGAACTTAATGTATATGGCGATAAATCCTTTAATTCCTTATTAAGTCAACATTTTGATTGCAGAAATTGAGATGTTACACTTTATTACAAAGTCTTCTTAAAATAGTCAAAGGTACACCGTTATTGAGTTTTCAGGAATACTCCTATATTATATATCTTGTGTTTTTTTACATTCGTCTCTTTGGACAATTTTGATCAGTTTAAAAGACTTAGAAATTAGAGCAATTCAAATTTGATAAATTGTTTTGAAGCTTTCGGCAATTGAGCGGATCAGTAATCATCCACCTTATGATTTGTCGCTTACAATACAATACAATACAATACAATAACTCTTTATTGACACCAAAAGATAAATACAGCTTACAGAGAAACTTATAAAATATAGGTACAATGGGCGGTCTTATCGCTAAGAGCGATCTCTTCCAGACAACCTTTGGATGGAAATATAAACAAAAAGTGAAAGTAGGGATGGTGGCGCGATAAATGAATGAAATAGATTATAATAATAATAATACTAAAATTTTAAACTACATAAACAATACATACCATTAAAAATAACAGATTGTCTAATTAAATAAACTTACATAAAATAAATAAATAATTACACATAAGTACCTACAATACTATAATACATTTAACCTACACAATTCACATACAGTAATGATTAGATATTGGAAAGATAAAAATTTTTTATTTGAGTTTTAAAAGAGGCTTGAGATTGAGCACGTTTGATATCCACAGGCAGAGTATTCCACAGACGCACAGCTTCAATGGTAAAAGATGAATCAAAAAAGCTCGTACTGTGCGCTGGCATTTTGAGACGTAAGTTTTCCGATGACCTTAGCAACAAAGAATTGGAGGAGTCAAATCGCTTAGTTAAAAGTCGCTTATGTTTTATTCATAAATCATATTTATTACCTGCTAACCTCCCAAAGTATGGCCATGCCTATACGGTCCTTATAAGTAAGTATATAAGTTTGAATAAAAAGACGTTTAATTAAAGTAGAATTTTCTTTATTTTCAGAGTACGCAGGAAACTCCATCAAGTCGACTGAATTTAAGGTAAGTGTAATAAAATAATAAAGAGTGAATAGGAATCTTCTAGGCAAGCATGCTACATCTTCGGCTACATCATCGTTTTCTATCAGGTAAGATGGTAGTTAAATGCTTACCAATCGAGCATAAAATAAAAGTTCTTGCTATAGCGTTTTCAATGTAAATAAATATCTTATGCAAAACGGGATGAATGTAATAGTGTAATTATTTTTTATTGAACTGTTCCGACATATTTAGTTCTGACATCTATCAACGCTCCGGGTTCCTGGTTTGATACTTGGTGGAAGTACAAATTTTAAAGTTATACAGGATTCTGTGTAGAATACCAGAAAGCTTTCAGACCGTGATCTTTGTATAACCCTTGGCTTATCTAGTTCTACGACTTTCTTCTGAATATTATATGTTCCGAAGAGCCCTAAGCGCGCGGCCCGGGCGCTGTGAAGATAAAAAGTATGGCGCCTAAGGGACAATTATATACATACAAAGCGGCCGAGGAGTGCAGCAGAGCGGGGCCGAGTGGCGGGCGCGCGTCTACGTTTTGAATAGGCTCTAGTGTAACAAAATATACAATGTATATCAAGTCCCTAATAATTTGGATGATTTATTTTATACAATCTATAATTCATAGTCGTTTTAACTACATGTATGCCAGTTATTAAAAATCATAGACCAGAAGTTACAATAGTCGTACCAAGAAAGAGTTGGTGTCTTTGGTTGGAATAATGTCCCGAAAGGTTGCCAGTATTTTACAAATTATCTTGTATTTGCAGTATTAGTTGTTTTTCAGTTTAATTATACTCATCTCTGGTGGTTTTTGGCGTTGGCAGTAAACGTATTATGTTTTGTATGTCTCTTTACTTAAAAACGCCTAAAAGAAGCGAAACGTAATACGTGTATTTACTAATTTTTTTGAGCTTTTCTTGCTGTCTGTACTTTATAGTTTATTCGTAGAGCGCAGTAGCATAACCCTTATATATCTATAGAACTTAACATGGTAATATTATGCATAGATTACAGAATTTTCTTTCTCTCTGTTAAGTGGACAGACATACAAAATTATTATCATAAAGAACTAATTCTCAATCCGCTTACTCACATTTAACTTTTACAGCCATTTGACACCATTTTAGTAACAAGAGGAATAGCAAAATTGGACTTTTGCACTCCATAGTTAACTTCCAAAGGCACCTTTTGTCGCCCACTCTACCATGCCTAATTGTAACACGAACGTCCGACGTGGCCCTTTGTTTGCTATCCTCAGAAATGTAGGGAAAACGCGACAGGGGATTTAAACGTGCTTACTTTGTAATAGTCTGATATCAACATTGTTTGAGCTATGTGCCGATTTTACAATAACTGTCGGAAATCTATGGCTTTAGATATGAGATGATTCCAGGAACTCATTTACTTTATGCTGAACCGCTCTAGCGTTTGCCTTCTAAGCTGCGGGTATTGGGTTAAATTTCGGTGGGAACACAAGTTTTCTCCCCAAGGGAAATTAAGTAATTTAGCTAACGTTAACCAGCATGTTTCACTCATTTGAGCTCTGCTGAGTGAAGTGAGAATTATTCATCTTCGAGATAAATGTGGTCGGACCCGAAAAAAAGGATCAGCTTCAATTACTCTATCGTTTCCCGTTATTTTCATCCTTTAGTACGATGAAATATTTATTGACTTTTATTGGCACCATACATTTGGTCAGACTGACGAACAAGGCAAGATTAGACTCAGCGGACCAAGTTTTTTTAATTTTGTACATCGGCTTCTAGCCCTACAAACTAGTTTTATCTTTTAGTATGATTAAATATTTTAGGGGGTAACATTTGCTTACTTTTTGATCTATACTGCAAAACGAGCCAAGCTGCGCTCAGGCCGACCAAACATTGTTGAACCTACAAGTGCCCGCTATCTCTACAAACTGGTTTTATCCTTTAATTTTATGAGCTAGGGTGCCTTGTAGTGGGGTCACGGTCTAATAAGGATATGTTTTATATATATACATATATATATATATATATATATATATATATATATATATATATGACTTCTATGACTTCTATCTCTGTGGTATATTATATATAATCGTTAGTTTATCATATTAGTTTCAGGCACAATATAACAAATATTTTTTTATATATTAAGTAAATAGAGATGATTTGTAAAATTGTAATTTGTAGCTATATTGAAATGTAACAGAAAATGACGACGTCTTGAACTTAAAATGCCTAGAAATGCAAATTTGGAATAGAAACTACTTATTTCATGTTTTTATCAGGCTTTTTTTAATTCTCGATAGGCAAGCAATTGAACACTATCGCACGAGTAACGATATGGTCGAATATGGAAGAAGGCTACCTTTTAATTGCGGATAATAACGCGGGGCGCAGCTAGTATGTTATAAATAATTATAACTCATAACAAAAGGTCATTGTGTTATTTGAATTATCTAATATCAAGTAAATAACATCCAGCCTATTCCTGTAATAGAGTATTATTTCCTATTATAAACTTTGGCAGATACTTATTAACAAATCAGAAGACAGCAGAGAAGAATAACACCTTACGAGAATATACAGCATAATTATGTTTCAAATTTTAAGGAAGTAAACACAAGCTTTTAGCTCAGTATTTACCAGACTCATATTTAATTCATAAGGTAATTTCAATGTTGTTTATAGTCTAATTAACAGAATAAATAGTTTGTACGTAGCTTAACAATTTAACCGGAGCCAAATCACATGTATCCGATGGGAATTATATATCCAACTTCAAATGGTTCGAATTTTGAATTGTTGCCAAGTTACGTATTACACTATAGAAAGTACGATAGGTAACGATATTATATAAGTAGGTAACATAATATTTGATGTCATATTACCACTATTTCCTAGCCTTAATATTTTGCATTTTTTTTTAAATTACAGCTTTGTTTCCTCTTGAAGACCACGACGATCCAATCAACGATAAGCTGTAGGTCTATTCCAGGGGTCGGCAACCAGCGCCTTGCGAGCCACATGCGGCTCTTTGGATGTGAAGCTGCGGCTCTTTAGTTTATACGCAAATATTATTTATTTAAAAAATAACAATTAAAAAAACGTTCTGAATCGATTTACGAGGATTTGGCACCATTTCTATCGAGCCATTAACAAGCCTCCAAAGGTAGCAAAAAAGTACATTTATACAGTTGAAACAAGTAAATTATGGGATGATTAGGTAGGTATAACGGGTGCATAGCGTTTTCTATACGATACTCACAGTACAGCAGGTGTTATTGTTGGCATTAAGGATTATCATTGGTAAGAAAAAAAATTGTGGCTCTTTAAAACTTTGACATTTTGTAAATGGTAATTTTTTACTCTTCCGACTAAAAAGGTTGCCGACCCCTGGTCTATTCTAGTCAAACTATGATTGTTCGAATTGATGCGACAGTCGATCGGTTGAAAGTTCAGTCAATTCGATGGTTCATAAGAAAGAAAATAGTTCGATTTCGACGTCGATGTAAAGATAATCGATGCCAGGAATAGACCCCCAATGTAGAAGCTCCGTTGTGTTGAAATAAAATCAAGTAAAAGTTATATATTTCAGAGCTATGGTCCTTGAAATTAAAATACCCGTAAAATAAATTATAACTCTAACCTAACCATTAAACAAAAAGCTAACATACATGGTATCAAACGAATAACATTGAAACCAGCCGAATCATTTCCAAAAATACAATGTGTTCGGAAAAATTACCAATATTATTGAAGTTTTTATGTCGGGCTTATAGATACACGCTTGATAAGACGCAAACATTTTGTTAAGAAACAAATTAATAACCTTTTATCACTTACGGTCAATTTTTGATTATTTCGGCCCGATTTTGATTATTTATTTGTGTGTGTTAGATGAATTCAAGAATGGTTTAGGGCAGGGCTTGAAATACCAGTAAAATGGTGGTAACGTTACCGTAGTCAAACACGGTAGCGCTGTAACGTTTTATGGTTTACCGTTAACCAATAAGCGTGTTACCGATATATGTATATAACATTAAACGTAATTTTATCGGTAAATGTAACGGTAATTAATAACATTATTTCCTTCGATCCACATTTCAAAAAACAAATAAATTTTAGTTAGCTGCTTTGTCGCGATTCGCGTCTCCGTTTGTCGTTACGTGCAGACTCCAAACAATGCTAGCTTAAGTTATTAATTAGTTAACTACACTCAGATGCGATAACGATACTTTTCACTTCGTAACGTTATTTTATTGTTACGATACCCAGGTAACGATAATTTATATTACCGTTATACAGGTATTATTGTTAAAATAACGGTAATTAACATTACTTTTTAATGTTATTTGGTGAAGTTAACAAGTCCTGGTTTAGGGTCACAAGTTGATCTGATAAATAATGTTTTTATTCCACCGGAAAGTGCTAGTGCATTAGCGACTTGCCCCAGCTTCGCTAGTGCGAAGCTGGGGCAAGTTGCTAGTTATCAACAAGAATTAAGAAAAATAGTCCGTAACAAAAGTTGGTAGTGATTACTTATTTCTTTACCGACTTTCCAAAAAAGGAGGAGGTACTCAAGTAGACTGTATTTTTTTTAGTCCGAAACAAGAGTATTATGTCATCTAAGTTGCTCTCTTGGGTGAAATGAAGCCAAAGGCAACAAGAACCGTTTAAACTTTGGTTAGTTATTAGTTTTATAGTAAGGTTAACTAAGTTAACTAATTAATCTAGATATGTTTAATAATTAAATTAAATGCACCCATATAATATATACACAATTTTTGTACCTATAGAATTGTATAGGGTTCAGTGCCTCATAAAGGATCACTTCTCCGTTTGCTTGTCTTTCTGTTAAGACTTTATTTCTCAGTAATGCCTGAAGGTTAAAATCAATCAGTCAGTCATTAATGTTATGTATAAAAGCACCACGGGCCGTAAAATACATCTTCTAAGCAATATAAATTTACGGCTAATTAATGCCGCATATTAAGGGTTTTTTGACACGCGCAAATAAATCGTAACTTATACGGTACTTCCTGTCGTATCAAGAGAATTAAGCAAGAAACAAGGTCCCAATCAACAATTGTTAAATTGTAGTTAAAAGTAAGAATAATAAACGCAAGCAAAGCTCAAAAAAACGGACTTCACCGCTTTACCTTCGGAACCTTGATCAGATTTAATGTATTGCACACGCATTACTGACGATAACTCAAAAACTAGAGATCAGATCTTGATCAAATTTCAACGGAACCAGATGGAAAGCACCAGCTTTCAAATAAAAAATAATCATTAAATTGGGTTCTCAACGAAAGAAGTTGTGAGGTAACTTTTGAAGTCGCTCAAAAACGAGAACTTTGACAATGTAATCCACAGAATACGCATTATTGACGATGTCTCAAGAACTACTGATCAAATTTTGATCAAATTTATATGGGACTAATTGGAAAGAAGCATCTTTCAAACTAAAAAAAATTTCGAAATCGGTTCACGTGGAAAGAAGTTTTTAACTTTCAATTACTACACTGTTGCAAAATATAATATTGTTCGTTGTAAATTTTCCATATAAATAAAATAACATTGCATGTAGGGGAAAAAAACCATTAAAATGTATAAGTGTACAAAGAAAATGGAGCCCCGTGTAAATAAATAATAAAAAACTTTACTGCATGTTCGTCTGATACAACGATTAATTAATATGCAACGTAGTAAGAATATTATTCAGTCAGGTAATCGGTTTTTTTATTACCAGCTTACTGACCCAGTAGTGAACGTACAAACACGGGTCACACGCAAATGCTTAGCATAGTGATACATATAGAAAGAAAAAATAAAATATTACGTCGCTTTAGGCAGGGCTTGAGTAGCTCAGCGGTTAGAGCAATAGAGCATGACACCGCGGCCTGACCTATGGCCGCGGGTCAATCCCCGGCTCAAGCAATAATTTTTCCTTCTAAATTTTTCACTATAGTTCTGCCTAGCATGGCTATATGAACCAAATCAATGTTGAGCATATTACTGAAAGTTACTGAAAGGTTAGTAACAATTCCAATACATAATAGCTCGGCGGATGCTTCGAGCTGCCTTGAACCAGTCACTAGGATGTTTTATTCAGTGTTACTGGAGCGTAGTTCAATATTCTTGATCACAGATTTTACATAAAAGTCTTTGTAAGATTTTCTATTCGAGTTTTTTGTTCCGTTTTATGAGCCTGGTAACGCCGATCTCACACAAAGCGGATGGCAGGAACAGTCTCTCATTTGCTTGCATCTTTCAAAGACTTTTGTTCGTACTTTTTAAGAGGTTCCTTTGCGTTTGCATTGGGAATTTAGTTTCCTGTTTCAGATGTTAATTTTTTTGTTTAATTGCTGGTTTCTTTGTGATTTTTTTGAATAGAATATAGTTTTTTGACTTATATTCATAAAAAACAAATTCAAAATATCATGCTTAAAAATTTGATTAAATATTTTGGTTTATTACTGTCATACATAAAATTTCTCTGAATTTAATCAGCTGTAGGTTAAATTCATCGTTACATTTTAAGTTTTTATTTTATTTTTAACATTAGGTATCGTTCTTTTTGTGTACTTACGTTATGGATCGTGTGTCTACAATAAATAATAATTATTATTAATTCATAGTATATGTATTGAATTATTACGTTTCTCAAAAATATTACATACTCTAAATAAATAAACTTATTAAAGTTAAAAAAGATGCATGCTTCTCTCATACATAACGCGCTGGTTCGAGATTCATTTCAAGTCTTTTTTATGCTTGATAGTCAAGCATTTGACTACAATCTCACCTGATGGAAAGTGAAGATGTGGCTGAATATGAAGCATCCTTGCCTAAAAGATACATATTCACTCTTGACTTGAAGACTCCCAGATTATACCTTTTTTAGATTATATCTTATTATAGACACCTAATCAGATAGGTTTCGTGATATTTTATTCGTCCTGATTTCTTTTAGGTGTATCTACGCCCGAACTTGAACATGATACGTCAACACAATTTTTTTTTTTATCATTTTTATTAATGTTTTTTTTTTTGCTGTGTATACTTCCTTGCCTTTTCCATAAATTAAAGAAATCGAAGAATAGAAAATACAATGTTCATTTGAACACGACCGAAGACCTCATTCAGACCTAAATAACACACCCCTCGCATTTTGCCAGCTTACCCCTATTAGTACACAATGAGAGCCTGATGCTTTAAAAACGAGGGCTTGTCACCTGTTGCCTGACATGACAGGTGTCAGGTCTCGCAACCTGATGCCATGCTGGGGTAAATGAATATTGATGAGTTGACGATCATAAGACGTTAGCTTGAATTGCATTGAGACGATTTGAGAAACCCTAACGCTAATGGAAGGGAAAGGTTTTGGGTCGGTAAAGTGGTTGAATAATTAAAGGTTTAGGTGAAATTTCGTCGGTATTGTTTGCGTTGACTTGTATGTCATCTGTCGTGAGAATTTCTTCGTATAATATTTAATGTTTTCGTTTGAACTGCTCGTTGGTTTAGTTAGGTGTGCGTCCGCTTTATTAGCAGGGGTATCGGGTTCGATTCTTGGTGGAAACACAAGTTTTATCTCCAAAGGAAATTTGTGTATCTGGTTCTGGCTGGAAAAGAGGACGAGGCCGATGTCCAGCACGATGGTCTGACCAAGTAAAATAAACTATCTCCTCGAGCAAATTTTATCAAGCGGTACCGGACTTAAATTATCAAAACATGGTCACAAAATTCCTTATCTTGTGACCACGATCTTCAGAATGATGGACCGATTAACTATAGAGAGAGAGAGTGAGTGTGAAAGCGTTTATGTTATGTTGTGAACTGAACTGCACGCTGGCAAAGTTAGTTGCGCACGTGCCTTTTATGCGGCAGGTATCGGGCTCGGTTCCCGGCGAGAACATAAGTTTTCTAGGAAAATACGTGTTTTTGGTTCTGGTTGTGACAGAGTGTGTAATATGAATGATTCCGGCACCCACGATACGAGTCTTAGTACTTGATATGTCGATGTGAGTGTTAATACATTTACGTTTAATACCTGCCTATAAGCACTGGACGCATAGCACGGCAACGACGGTCTTTGTCGTAGAATGTTCGGAGTGGAAACTTACCATCAGGCTACCACATGCGTGCCTCCGTGCTATGTTTAGAAAAGCAGAAGAAAAATTCTAAGTTCAGAATGTTCTGGAGATGCCAGGCTTGCCTCTTAACATCAGGCGAGCATCTAAAAAAGAAAATAATAATATTTTTAAACCAAAAATCGATTCCATTGACAATAATTCGAAAATCCTATAATTAAACAGGGTTTTGGAACTATTACGATTAGCTTTTCATGGAACCAATGAATACTATTTCAAACTAGAAATCCATATCTTACTGGTGATATGCGACAACCGCGAAATAGAGAGGTAGCAGCTAAGGAAAATACATAACTGAAATGATTATCAATTTACGTATTTTTGACGATTTTGATGAATCTATTGGACCAATCTGAAAGTATATCCTTTCAAAAAGAATTTTTCTTTATCGGTTAATATGACGGAGTTCTGAAGAAAAATACAACGGAATTAACAACCTCCTCCTATTTTGAAGTCGTTAAAGAAAACTTATATCACTTATTCCATGCGTTTCTCAATTAGTATAAATATTTAAAAAATTTAACGGCTTAATTATGTACATTAGTGATTTTAATTGCGTTGGATAACTGGTGACTGAACACAATAATTACAATTCACATAGCTTATCTTAATATTGTTCAGGGTTTAATGTAATTTGGGCGGGTTATGAATGAGCTTGTGGCATAATTTCTGCTGAAGCGGAAATATTCTCAGACTGTGGCTATGCCCATAAGAATGTAGGTTTCTTGTTGACTAATTCTAGGTTGGTGATAATAAGTAATTCTAGTTGCAAACATCTAGCATGTATAATAATATACGTATGCGTACACATATAGGTACATATAATAACGTATCTAACGTAGTGATAACGTTCGCTTCAGGCGCAAAATTTGTTTCAAAGTATTGTGATTTTTGCCATGGCCAAAATTTAGATGTGTTTTGTATTCATATGATAAAGTGCATAGAATTGTCTGGAAATAATTAATTATTTATGTACTTTTTGGCACTTGGGGGACAGAATAGTGTATCAATTTTATCACGTTTTTTTTTCGTATTAGAAGTTTAATATTTACTTTTATTATTGTCTTGTATTACTTAAAACAACACTAAGGTGTAATTGTTTATGTATTTTAATTAAAATGTTATAATTAAATAGATAGGTATTTGTTTGTTTAAAATATATTAAGACCGTGGTTTGATGTATTATCTATAATGTGAATCATTGTTCAACTTATTTTGAATGGAGGTGATGGCTTTTTATTTTTATTTTTTATATTATCTGTTACCACTCAAATTATAATTACTGCCATACAATAATAGTAGTATTTTTAATTTTTATAAATAAATAGAGTTAGTCAGATTCGTAGAGATAAGTTTCCTACTGAAACTGATAAGGTTAATAAATTTACATTCGCAGCATCTGATATTTCAGTTGAAATTTGGTGTGCATCAAGGATTTTGTAGCTAAAGTTATCGTAGGTATGTTTCCTATCTCGATGGTGTGCATAGATAATTGACAGCGAACAGCTTGTCAGCTTGTATAAAATATATATTACATTCAGTTACTTTGTCACTATGATTTCTCAAAGGTTTATCACAACAACTCTTCGATCATCTATTGAACTCGCATAGAAATTCAGGAAAACATTGCATCGACTGAATGAAACCATACATGACAAAACGTTCTTACAAACTTAACTCTTATCAAAACAATATAGACAGTGTTTGTCCTTTCAATTTAACCCTGCAATAGCGAGCGATGCCTCATTCCAGCATCCCAGCTAATAAACACGCCGCGATCTATCTCTGTCGGCCTTTAATGCACCCCACAGTTCACACCTCGGAGAAGCGTTAGAAATGTTTCAGAGAATAGACATTTATTTTCATTAAACAAGATGGGAGAATAATAATAGTGGAACGGCTTCAAGTTTCTATTCGTTTTCAGCACTCAGAAGAATAAGCGTTTGTCCACAATCTCACCTGATGGAACGAAACGGTGCGGTCGAAGATGAAACACGCATGTTCAATAAATACCTGTTAATTTATAGAATTTTCTATTAGATCTATAATTTTCGGGAAATAGTAGACGGCAAGGCGTTCCATTTTTATGTAGTTATAAAAGCGACACGCTTTGTACGTGTGGTGAGATAGAGGTCAAATGCTTGCCTATTTAGTATAAAAAGCCCACAAATAAGTATCAATACAAATACTCTTTATCGCACACCAAGAAAAATAATTATGTACAGCAGAAAATAGTAACATAAATATATATTTACGTTAAAAGGGAGAAGTATATGTTAAAAGGAAGAAGTGGAACTCATTGCCTGCGTCTTTGTTCCCCGAACGGTATAATCTGGGAGTCTTCAAGTCTCGAGTGAATCGGCCGCATTGTACTGCTATGTACAGTACAATCAGCGGCCTTATCGCTAAGCAGCGATCTCTTCCACCTTACATACACTTAAGATGAAGAGGTTAATAAAGTTTCAAACAAGTGATCGGTGGTGCGGCAATGATCATAATACATGCACTCTACATATAAAACATTACATAAACATACATATAATTATAAATTTTTAACTCCACACTATATAACTACAATGCATTATCGTATATATTAATAACCAGAACAAAATATGGCCCTTGGAAACGGTTTAGGTGAATTGAAACTAGGATCCTGGACTCTGTAGTCAGATAGAAATTCTTAATAATTATAATTATTTTGTAACATAATTGACTATTATGTGAATTTCAGTCAGGTAGATTATAGAGGAGAAAATATAGTTCCACTCTCTACAAGATCATAAAAATATTAAAAAAATCCTTTCTCTTCGGCGAGGTAGATAAAAAAGTTATTTTTATTTAAAAATATATTTAAAAAGTCCTATCATAAATCTTCACTGAAATATTCAGCCACAATAACATGCACGCAAATTAAAACAGAAAATGTAAGAGTAAAATGTTCGCCCGACTGTCGCTTAATTATCTCTTAATTTTCCAGCAGTTAATTAAAGCTCGAGCTGGAAAAAAACTAAAGTTATTCCAGCTTTTGTCTGCGGTAGACAGTATACCTGTTGCGTTGGGGTTGGCTTCATCCAGCGACATCGCTACAAAACCGTATGACAAAAGATAGACTTGGTCTTTGTTGCGAACACGGCTTGACTCGACTCGGCTTGTGGGTTTATCGTTAATCTAGAGTAACATTGTGATACGCAAAGTTTTGTAAATACGCGTATACTTTGTTTTATCGATTTAGGTCAAAGTTAAAAGTTACTCAAAACTTTAGAAAGTTTATTAGTTTAACGATTTAGAGTAATTTCAATGTCGCTAGGAAATTCGTACAAGTTTGAACTGTTTTAGACAAGATTTCTTTCATTATTGCTTTCTATAAGGTCTCAAAATTTTATTGTAAATATTGTAATGAAATGCAATAAATGTTATAGTTTTACTAAAAAAAACAAACACTTTTACAATGACAGCCCAATACTAAGTTCAAAAACATGCATCGTGGATATCGGTACCAATTTCCTTAATTAAGGAAAATGTGATTCTGCTAGGATCGAATCCTAACGCGAAGGATGTCGGGCGCGCGATCTATTGCCTTCAACTGGGCCCTGGACGACCATACGTTCCATAGTCTTGATTATCTTATTAATATATTTATCTTAATGTGTCCGTAATAAGTGTATTTTCCTTACCGTAACTCAACCTATAATGTGTACCTAGATTTTTAATATCTGATTGGCTAGCGTTGGACCACTATCTTTCCTGTAAGTGATGACGTGATCGTGTGTAGGTATGAATGGTTCATTTAAATTCTGATCAATCTTCTATTAAGTTCTCCTCTCTTCTAATTATATATCTGTGTCCTACAGGGTCTATAAAAACTGTAGTTATCAAAGCACCTGTATGTTACTTATATTAAATAAATAGTAATTAATGACGGTTTCGTCGGCAAATCATTTTAAACATAAAGAATGTCATCATGATCAACGTATTAGCATTGCAATTTAGAGAGGCAATGCCGCCAGTATGATGGGAACGCTACCCACTGGTAGTGGGCTTGAGCATTTGAGTTACCTATAAGCTCGATGTATTGTAGGCAACTTAGGTCTTTGCTGTCTATAGTTTTAGTTTGGTTTAGGAAATATAAGCAATTGGCCTGTAGATTTTAGCTAAAGCTGGTCACAATGTAGCTATATCTATTCAAAGCCACCTAAGTGTGAGTGCTCTACATTCTGGCTTAGCTTACGAGAACTTCTTGTCAGTATTCTGTCACGTGCATACTAATTTAGGTTACATTTCACAGCTCTGCGTTATATCGTTGCCTTCAACTAGTCAAGTTAGCTGGCCTGCACATGACATTAACTAAAAGCTAGACTGCACATGACATAAACTAAAACATACTATAAATAAACATAAACACTTTCACACTCACAGCCCCTACGTTCGATGACTTGTGTCGTAGGTACCGGAAACATTCACATCACACACACAATCACAACCAGAACCAGAAACACATATTTCCCTTGGGGAGAACACTTGTGTTCCCGCCGGGAATCGATCCCGATACACCTTCTAAGAAAGAAAGAAAGAAAGAAGGAAAGAAAATACATTTATTCGAGACAACACGCGACGTTACATAAAACAATAAGACAAAGCACATAACAAAATACAAAAATAAACAATATAACGCCGCAATATGATGTCACAAATGAGGTCCCGACTCAGCATATAACAAGGTAAGTTTGGGCAGGACCCTCCTACCTACCCAGTAAGGTTTTCAGCGGAACTCATGCATGACGTCACGCGCGTCAGGACAGCGATAAACAGACTCAAAACTAAGAAAAAAAATCTTTTTAGTTTTAGTGCGGGGCTGTGCAAGCCATGGGTGTTAAGCACTTCATTCGTCCGTCCGTTCGTCTGTCAGAAGCTAGTTTCTAAAACAATCAAGCATATTATTTTCACAAATTCTTACACACTATGAAGGCAATGCGCGCAATGGTCCACAGCTGAAAATGTGATTAAATGACATAACTAAAATAGGTATTGCTTATCGGCACAAAGCGATCGCGAAGCTATAAAACTATTCATTTACAACTTGGCTAGGGGCATGATCCCTTTACGGAGTAATCTGAGGCTTTAATAGCAATTTGTTCATAACATTCCAAGTTTAAACTTATCTATGCAAATGTCTTTATTAACGAGCTTTATTATAAAGCCCTGAAGAGTTATGATATCAAAACAACACTCGTTCTATACAATATTCAGTGTATGATGGCTATTCTCTTGGTGGTAGTTATGGGCATTATACCGTGAAAGGGGTAAAAGTTCTATCGTTGTTGTTAACATTCTATTCTATAGTCACATAAACCCTATATTGGTTTGTTTATGCCAAATAAGCAAGCATTTGACTGTTATGCTACCTGATGGAGAGTGAGGATATGGCCGAATATGTAGCATGATTGTATAGAAGATATGTTTTCACTCTAGACTCGGTGTGAGAAAATAAACATATTTTTCTGCATAATATTTGATCTGTTTTTTTTGTGTGTGGTCCGAAATTTTTGATTTTACCGATTGAGTTATCAAACCACGAATATCGTTATAACTAATTTAAACGTATGTGTGATAAAGAGATTTGTTATATCTTAAAATATTGTGTTTATTAACGATAGAATTAATATATTTGACGACCCAGTTGGCGCAGTGGACAGGTGTCCGCACTCTGCGCCTTGGGTCCTGGGTTCGATTCCCGGCAGGAGCAATATTCCTGCCCTAGGGATATTTGTGTTTCTGGTTCTGGGTGTAATGTGTGTGTGTGTGATGTGAATGTTTCCGGCACCCACGATACACGTCTTTAAACTTAGTGTGGGGCTGTGAGTGTGAATGCGGTTTTTTAATAAAATCATAAAATAATTAAACGCAAGCAAAGCTAAAAAAAACCGACTTCACCGCTTTATCTTCGGAACTTTGATCAGATTAGATGTACTAAACACGCATTATTGAAGATATTTCAAGAACCACTGATGAGATCTTGATCAAATTTAAATGGAACCAATTGGAAAGCTATCTAGCTATCTATTAAATATTTTTTTTTCTAAATCTCTTCACTTGGAACGAAGTTATGAGGTAACACACAAAAAAGTACCTCCTCCTTTTTTTGTGAAGTCGGTAGAAAATAAGTAATACAAACCGCACGACTACTTTATTTGTTTGTTATTAACACGAGAAAGAATCGTCTTTTCTTGCATTAGGCATAAAATAAAACGAACCAATGCAAAACTTAGATCTTAATGATTTGTTTCGCGGGTTCGCAGGCAATGAAAACATTCACATCACATTCAGAATAGAAGCAAGCAAAAATATTCCTTGGGGATGAAAATCGAACTCCTACCAGCAATCGAACCCAGGAGCTTATTAAATTTTTTTTAGCCTACAAACAAACAAACGGATTCATACTCACAGCCCTACATTAGCGTCGGTGAACGTGAGTGCGTTTGTTTATACTTAAATTGAAAGACTTGTGTCGTGGTGGCCGTTAACATTTACATCACACTCATTACACCTGGAACCAGAAGTACAAATGTCACTTGGGAAGGAAAATAATCTGCCGTCAAAAGGGAAAAACATGTATCTGCATTTTTGTCAAAATTTAGTTACATACATCATAAGAACCAGGTAAAATAGGCGCATCTAAATTATTTTTAAATTTTCAAACGCGTCCTACTAAATCTTACTTTTAATTTAGACGCATCTGATACAAGTCATAACATATACTAAAAAGTAAAGACATTCTGATGTATACAACCCAATTTTAACAAAAAAGTCATTTACGTCTTTTTTTCATTATCACGGCATAACCACGTCGGAGAAACCTGCCCACTGTGCCAACTGGGTCGTCACAAGATTATAAAGTAATGCACTTGTAGTTTAATGTAGTTTAACTTCAACAATAATGTTAACATTGCTAACATTATGTCGCCAACCGAAACTCAGTTATACATACAAAGCATTGTTTATGATGGTTGAACAATTAGACCCTATTTCCGGAACCCTAACTACAAATTAACCTCTGTTAGTTTGGAGTCAGGCATCCGGAAACTTGATGTCCCAGTGAAAACAACTTGATGTCGTTGTGGGTGTTCTGTTCAGCCGCTCAAAAACATACCAAAATGATTTTAAGCTAAAATTAACTGGCTTGAATGAAACTTTTTAAAGTTGAATTTACTCATTATTTTTGTTGTTAGTTTTTATCTTTTTGCGTCGCCTGGAATATCTTTGTATCTTATTTATGTAATGTTTTGTATATTCTCATCTCTCTTTTCATCTTTCTTCTCAGTTTTACAATTTTTAATTTCGAATGACCATTTATGATCTATTTTTTTTTATGGTCAATAGGCTAGCATTTGACTGCAATCTCACCTGTTGGAAATCGACGTTGCGGTCGACGGTGGGTCATGCTCGCCTAGAAGATACCTGTTCACTCATGACTTGAAGAGGTGATATATAAACATAACGATTAATATTTGTTTGGCAACTATTCTCTAGCTTATATTTTCAAAAATCTTAATATATTTTATATAATCACTAGCTGTTTCCGCGGCTTCGCCCGCTATTATCAAGTTAAAAAGTAGCCTATGTGGTAATCCTAGGCACAAGCTATGTATTATTATTAATGTTTACTAACCGGCTGGTACTCGCGGCGGTTTTGTCGGATTTTCCGACTAGTTTCGGGCATGTACGATGCCCATCATCTGGGAGGTGGCCGATCGCAACGTTCGCGCGCACCTGGGCGCGGAGAGGCGACGCGAACGTTGCGATCGGCCACCTCCCAGATGATGGGCATCGTACATGCCCGAAACTAGCCGGAAAATCCGACAAAACCGCCGCGAGTACCAGCCGGTTAGTAAACATTAATAATAATGAATAACACTCGCGATAGTTTTCAAACTCAAACAAGCTATGTACGTTCCAAATTTCATTCAAATCTGTTCAGTCATTAAAGCGTGAAGAGGGAACAAACATACTTACACACAAACTTTCGTATTTATAATATTAGTAGGACGTAAGATTTAATATCTCATTAACGAATAAATATAATACAAAAACAAATATGTTTAATTTTTACGCAGTCGTATATTTTGATATTCAGTATATTTAAATTGTTTGAAATTTGTTCAATATAGTAACAGTGATTGGGCGGGACACAGGGCTAAGCGTGGTGACGACAGGTGGAACGAGGTGTTAACAGAGTGTTGGCCAAGACAAGGCAAATGCAGTATCGAATGTCCAGCGACAAGATGGGTTAACGATATTGTTAACATTTCGGACAAGACTATACAGTGCAGATTCGAGAATAGCAGAATATGAGAGAGGTCTATTGTCAGCAGTGGGATCAAAAGGGCTGTGGAATATGATGATAGTTAACGTTTGCTGCCTGCCGTTAACTACAAAACTGTTTCATAATGGTTGCGCACACAATTAGCCTCTGTTTCCGGATGCCTGGCTAAGCTAAAGTTGTGTTCTGTTTAGCCACACGAAAATAACTGGACTTGAAACTGCAATTACGGCATCTGTTCCCACTACTAGCCAACGCTTTAGAATTTAGTTTGATTGTCGAGGACGTTAGCAATGGATTTTAGTTGTAAAGTTAACTTCGGTTTTAAGTTTAGTTTTAGGAAATAGGTTAAGGTAATTAGCCTGTAGATATATATAGATAGATAATATATATATGAGCAATAAAGTATAGTACCTGGATGACCGAGCTTTGCTCGGTTTTTCTTTTTAGGTAAATAACGTTTTCTAAAAATGAAACTTAGCTAGATCGATTTATCGTCCCTGAAAACCCCCAGCATACTAAATTTCATGAAATAGAAAACGTCGTTTTACGAGCAAAGTAAAGCTTAAAAAAACCGACTTCACCGCTTATATTTTTGGCTGGACGATATCGATAAAATTTATATATATATATATACCACCTCTGAATCTACCAAACAAAAAAAAACATCAAAATCGACTCATAATCGGTGGAGATATCGCGTAACATACATAAAACAGAAAAAACATACAATCGAAATGAGAACCTCCTTTTTGAAGTCGGTTGACAATGTCTTTCATCTGTTTTATAAAGCACGGGAATAGTCTTAGTAATTTTAAAATTGATTATATTATTGTTTTACCTAATTCCCGAATATATAGAGTCAATATTTTTAGCGGACAGAAAATGTATTTGACATTGTCTAATTCTCTAGGACCGTAGTGTTATTAGAATACTTATTAACCCTATAAACCGGAATTCACTCACGCATTATCGCCAGAAGTTAGTTTGTAGAAATACATTTAGCATTTTTTTTCTACCGGTCTACAATACCTAACTGAAGTCTGGTTACGACAGCAGTTTTCACTATTAATGAGATATTCCCAGGAGATGCTGTACTCGAAACAAATATTAAAATATATGTACCAATAAATTTCACAAATGATATCGCTTACTTAATTTTGTTTAATGAGTTCCAATTTAAACTTCTTTAATAAATATCTTACTCTTAGTTAACAGTGACATCCAAAATATACTGATAATCAACCCTGATTTAATCAGTTTATACAGCCTAAGATCATTTCGTATTCGTCCCTAGTCTACTAAATTCTGTTAACGGAATATAATTCTATTCAGACGTTATCGAACATGCCTCGGTTTGGGACCGTTTGGGAAGACTAATGAGATGTTTCATTAATACTGTTAGGTATTTCGTAGAATGAGACAGTGTGCTATGTAGAATAGAATATAATTATATAGATTTCTCTGTCTCGCAAGCACTGAATGAGGGTTGAAAGAAGCAGATGATAATAATATTATGAGGTTCTCAGTTCTTTTCTACCGACTTCACAAAAAAGGAGGAGTTATCAAAGTCGACTGTATTTTTTTTTATGTCACCTCATAACTTCTTTCCACATGAACCGATTCTGATTTTTTTTTGTTTGAAATTTTTGCATTCCAATTGGTCCCATTTAAATTTGATCAAGATCTGATCAGTAGTTCTTGAAATATCGTCAATAATGCGTGTTAAGTACATCCAATCTGATCAAAGTTCTGAAGATAAAGCGGTGAAGTCAGTTTTTTTAACCTTTGCTTGCGTTTAATTATTGTTGGAACGGTGAAATGTTTGATTTTGTGTATTGAAAGATAAATATCATACCTTTAGAAACAAAAATAGGATGATGGCGACAATAAATGCCTCAGCCAAGTATTAGGTGCACAAAAATAACACGCAAGAAAAATCAAACGCCATTTTTTTATTTTGTTTCGGGCTTACATCTATTGATACCAATTAAATTAACAAATAGTCGTTTACAAGCACCTATAGGTAAAAAAACAAAAGAATTTATTTTAAAAATATAAATTTAAGATAATAAGAAATTACTTAAGTAGCTATCCATAAGAAAAATAATTAAATGTTTTTATATTAAACTACTCAACAATTGAATTTAGTTTTGAGATGTTCTTGAGATGTTTTTTCTTCTCGGAAGTCGGTCAATAATAATTCTTCTCCTATATTACTTTATATCCTACAAAATTGAGTAGCAAGAAGTATATTATTAAAGACAATATGTAAACGGAAGATAAACTGGATGTCTACGTTTAAATAATAGAAGTAGGTATCTAATGATCCTGCCGTTCTCAACGGAAGACCAGCGCTGGTTTTTTAAACCAGCATTATGCTGAGTTGAAAACGGTTTGTGGTAAAAATGTAAAAAAAAAACTATTTGTACCCTTTTGTAAATTTAAATTTTTGCCACAAATAAATCTATGTCTATGTCTATGAAACTCTATATTAATCGCAAAATCGACAAGTTATATCAGACGGAGCCCACATTATATTAATATTGTTAAACGTATATATTAGTTCAAATTTGTGATACATCATATGCCCATTTCAGAAGCATCTAGACTCTACCAACAGAAACCAGTTCTTCTAATACACACAGTGCAAAACTGCTCGGCAAAGCAATACTAAAATGTTCTGAAATATTCTTATTTCTTATATCTTGCTAAAATCCGTCTATGCAATACATTTTCGCAGACGTGAGCCAATTCACATCAAAGGGGCTACCACGAGTTTTACAATCCTAAATTTCGGGCTCGAACTGATAGGCCGTTTTATATGCCGATCTAAAGACAACCATGATGAACCATCATCAAAAAAAAAGGATGAAATTACAGATTTACATATCCAAAATTGGATAAAATTATAGTTAGATAGATAATACTTTATTGATTTATTGACATGCAAAATTATTGCGGAACAAAGTCTCGGGCGCCGACGGTATTCTATAGTTTACATTACGTAGAGTGTGCGCAGGTATTAAATGAGGTAATTCGGAGTTCCACCAAGCTCCTTTTACCACCTTAGAACAAGACAAACTTCCTATATTGCGGACAGCTTGCCTATATTGCGTGAAAAATCTTTCGTTCGTTTGTGAATAAGAGTAGGTTACTAGCACTCGATCTGTCAACTAACAAACTTTATAAACATAAACGCTTTCACACTTACAGCCCTACACTAAGTTCAATGATTTGTGTCGTGGTTGCCGAAAACATTCATATTACACTCACAATCACACCAAGAAACACAAATGTCCTTTGGGAAAAAAACTTGATTTCCCACCGGGAATCGAACTCGAGACCATTGCTTAGAAGGAAACGCGTACACCAACGGGCAGTTCAAAGTTCAGTTCGTCACGTTTTCGGTTTTTGAAACCGATTGCACGAAACTTCGTATTTCGGTAAATTGTGGTAGACCCCAGGTTTACATAGTCTGAGTGACGTCATTACTCCACGCTCTGTCGCGTCCATCGCCGGTATACGGCCCCACAGGGCGGCATATACGACATCGTAAAAACCGACGCCCTTTACACATTAATATCTGAGAGACCATCTTGTTATAAGGATAATAAACATGTGATGGAATTTTGGGGATTAACTTTGTTGCCTTCACACTGTATAATAATAATTAGTCTTACCTATTGTGATGGTTTACAGCGGTTTTTCGGTATAAATTTAAATTAGGTATACCATAAATGTTTGTATCAATAACGGGATAGATTATAGATAAGGTATACCAGCTAAATATTGGGATTTTATTCGTAACTACGCTTTTTTTTTTTCGAGATTTTATAAAAGGTTTATTAAAGTAAGCTAATTAGTTTAATTTACATAAATAAATACGCTAGCACTAGTAGTTACTTACCATATAGATAAAACTATAGTAACCATTAATATACGGAAACGAAAAGATCGTTTTGATTTTAAATGTTGGCTTCGCAATCTTGTACACTTAGCCAGAGTCAAGTAATAATATATTTCAAGTGTATTTCATATTAAAAGTCCGAGTCACAAGTCACTGTCAAAGTCAAGTAAAAGAGTTAAGTCCAGTCATAATCAAGTTATGCCATAGTAAAGTGGTAGAAACTCTACTAGAACTTCTATTAGAGTTTTGGAGCGGCGAAGGCGAAAATCACGTTTTTCAACTTTGTATTACATTAAACTAAAAACTAAATTAAAATTAAACAAAAAAAAAAAAAAACTAGAATTAGATATACGAGTAAATATGTACAAAACTTAATCTAATAGACCGCTACCAGTAGGCAAAGTACCCAAAATACTGGCAGCATTGCCGCGTTGAATGGCAATACTCAATACTTTGTATGATTTGCCTACACTTATGCACGTTAACTAAGCATTAACAGTTAATAATCTACCATTATTACACATTGTTACTCGAATAATAACAGGTTTTGGAAAATCATACAAAATCAACAAAGTCATTTTTCACTTTCGCGGTACAAAAAAAAGATCTTTAGAGTGGTTAGATTTACTGTGTATTTTTTCGATTTGACATTACTGTAGTACGTTTCACAATTATTAGACGACCTACTTGGCGCAGTGGACAGGTCTCCGCCCTCTGCGCCGTGGGCCCTGGGTTCGTTTCCCGGCAGGAGCACAAATTCCTTCCCAAGGGATATTTGTGCTTCTGGTTCTGGGTGTAATGTGCGTGATATGTGAATGTTTCCGGCATACGATACAAGTCTTTAAACTTAGTGTGAAGCTGTAAGTGAGAATGCGTTTCGTTTGTTTGTTACTGTTGTTTTGCTAATGTCACACATACGTCGTTTTCACAGTTGTGTATTTTCCGAAAATCTCACAAAACATCCATCAAACCAAAACAGCAAATATTACAAACAAAACAAAGGAAACCACAAAAAGCGGTTAGAGCGCCGTTGTGACTGACATCCGGTTACCGTTTATAAAAAATCCTTGCCGCATATTTCAACGTTGGGGAAGCTGAGCCAACTTTAACACTGTTTCAGGCGGTTATTTAATTTCACGATACCTTTCAAGTTTTAATTAATACTTCGTTATGAGCCAAAAGTTCTTGGGGTAATTAATATTCTATGGATGAACTAGCTGCTTCGATGTTTTAAGAGAAAGATTTATCATTACTCTTCTCCTATTTCTAGTGTAAAACTTGCTTGTCACGAATAAGCCACCGAACATGTTAAAATAGGATATACTCGTAGTTTAAATCGTTGAAAATGATTGTAATTAATTTATTGTATTTAAAATATTCATTGTTTAGTTCACAGTTTTATGTTGGCTTTAAGCCAGATACAAACATTTTCTACTGGCTTCACAAAAAAGGAGGTACTCAAGTCGAATGTATTTTTCATTTTATTTTATTTTTTATGTTTCTTACCTCATAACTTCGTTCCACGTGAACGACGTTGATATTTTTTTTTTGTTTGAACGCTGTTGTTTTCGAATTGGTCCCATTTAAATTTGATCAAGATCTGATCAGTAGTTCTTGAAATATCTTCAATAATGCGTGCTTAGAACATGTAATCTGTTCAAAGTTCCGAAGATAAAGCGGTGAAGTCGGTTTTTTGTATGCTTTGCTTGCGTTTAATTATTGTCAGAGATCTTGCTTAACATAGTTTATAATATAATATGATTACATACAATTATCATGATTATCTTAACGCTTGGCAATCCAACATTAAAATTAACTGTCACAGTACGACGTTCAGTTATATCGTTTTTTGTTTCATTTCATAAGAATAAAACATCATATTATTATTTTGACTATATATTTTATTCGGAAAGTTTATGGCCATTAAATGCCTAAAATTGTATATTCTATTTACAATTTTCCAGGAAGTGTATTAATATGTAGCTTGAAAGTCAAGACCAGATGTCATTTTGTTTTATCTGATGTTTCATAACTGGTTGTATAAATGTAATTATGTTTTAAATATCAAATATAACTGCGCAGAAAATCACGAGCGCAGTGCAATGCCGCGCAGGCTTATGAACTATTTGTGAAACTCATTGCCTGCGTCTTTGTTCCCTGAACGGTGCAATCTGGGTGTCTTCAAGTCTAGAGTGAATAGATACCTTCTAGGCAAGTATGTTCCATTCTCAGCCGCATCGTCACTTTCCATCAGGTGAGATAGCGGTCAAATACTTGCCTGTTTAGCATTAAAAAAACGATGAATGTTTAAAATTCTGAGTGGCACTGTAATCGTTACACTTGGCTGCAATGAATGAAATACAATGAAAAAGCAAGCTCACATTGCAACTCCAATAAAATAACTTCATTCATCGAATAAAAGGCAAGGCGTTATCGATAACAAAATATAGCGACAGATGGACGCGGTCCATTAATTTGCTGACTGGTTGGATTTTCACAGCTCTATAAAAATATTTTTTTTTAAATGATCTAGCTGTTTCCAGCGGGCTTGGTGCTTTAATCAGGATAAATAGTATTTAGTGGTTAAAGTTTAGAAACAATTTCAGTAATTTGTTTATGCACAATAGTTATAAATTGCTATTCGCTGATGATAGCTTACATATACGAAGATCATGTATGTGATGTGAATGTTACCGACACCATCGACACAAGTTATCTAACTTAGTGTGGGGCAGTGAGTGTGAAAGCGTTTATTATTACTATCAATACTTTCGGCATTTTTTACGATTTACAAGTCAGTTTATGTCTCGGTGGAAGAAGTACAAGAAGATGATAATAATATAGATAAAGCGTAAATAGAATTATCTGTAGATAAAGTCCTCACAGTCAGGTTAATCAAAGGATTTCTAAAGAAACAATCAAAATAGTTACCTTTAATTTAATAACACAATTTCGGATATGTTTTTTGACAGGCGTATAAAAACACCCAATCTGCATAGGCATTAGAGCGAGGAAAAATTGCGTATTTTATAGCCGTATGTCAGTACAAAATATGTGTGAGTACACATATGTGTCAGTACACATATGAACATGAAACGCGTTTATGACCGTGTAAAGTGCGTGAAGTAATGGAGCTCATACATTTTTTTACGCTGAAATTTTTAGGTTTTTTTATAGCTGCGGCACAGAATATATAATAGTAGGTATAATAGTACTGCACCTATGAATACACATATATATATATTATATAAATCTGATTTAAACTGAGGCTATGGCGTGCCGTTTTTAAAGTTTGAAATAACGTGCAAATACCAACTAGCTAACGAGTATATTTATATATCATTATACATATATATACAATTGGACTCTTTTTTGAATTTTTTTGTATGCCAAACAGGCAAGCATTTTACCTCTATCTCACCTGATGGAGAGTGGAGATGCGGCCGAAAATGTAATATGCTTGCCTAGAAGATACCTATTCACTCTAGACTTGAAGACTCCCAGATGTACTGTTCAGGAAACAAAAACGCAGGCTCCACTCCCTCGCTGTACGGATGATAAATGTAGAACCAAAACGCTTCGACTCTTCATTATTAAGTTAGTTTTTCTTGTGGCAACTTAGTAAAATTTCAGTTTTAAAGTCTTAATTAGGTATGCAACATCGTTTTTGTACTGTTTTGTTCTAGGTTATATTTGAGGCAGAGGATAATAAGCCTTGCTATACAGCGTGGTAATGCAGCATGCATTATGGGTACTTTGCCGAAAATAAAAATTTTTTTTATGTAACTTAAATATTTATTGATTATATGTAAAATGGTTTGATGTGGAGTGATATCCGCATCAAACCATTTGCGTATTATCCGTTTCTGTGCTTGGAAATTATAATAAAAAAAAAGTCACAACATGCTCACGGTTTAAAACTTCTTCTATAAAACTTACTTCACATAAAATTATAGATGCTTGTCAGCGCAGTATAAAACGCAGAATTTATGGCACATTTAATAATCATGCACGATTCTCGTTGAAGCATTCAGCTTTGTATAGCTTTGATTAAAAGTCGATGTTATAGTAACGAGAAAAAGAAAAGACGCTTGAGCGACTTTTAATGTAAAGGAGTATCGTTTCTACCAATAATGGCAATGATAAATAAAGTGCCACTAGTAGTTTTTTTACTGTATACGCTTTATTGACCCTTCTTGTAATATACATTCATTTGATAATGAATCGGTTTATTTACAAGAATATAAATTAAATTATTTATGCAGTCTAAACATAATATCAATATTAAGTATAACACTCAATAATACCAAAATCAAAATAGACACTAATTGCGAGCAAAACTTCTGTCGCCTTTCATAACCTCACGGAATGCTACATAATTCCGGTCACGTAGGGCTTAACTTGGTTCCCCGTGTCAGACTGAGGCAATTATCTCTTCCGTACATAACAATATAAATATATTTCATAACGTACAAAGATATAAATATGTTAGCCGCTAGTCAGGCCCTTGGGCCCAGAATGGCCAATTGGATTTATTACGGTCACTGGTAATATTCCCATGTTGGTTGATAAAAGTATTGCTAGTAAAGTTTTATTGTTTCGTTCATGTTCATAGCTTTTTTGTGAATCTGTTGCATTCGATAAAATATAATTTAATTTCTTAGGGACTTGATATACAAAGCGCCCGAGGCGCGCGTACAGGGCGCGCGTATAGGGCGCGCGTCCGCTTTGTATTTATGTTGTTCTGCCCTCATAAGGAGAAAAGACGTAACGCCATTTTCGTCAAAATTGAGTTATATAGATCAGAAATGTCTTTACTGTTTAGTACATGTTATGACTTGTATCAGAAGCGTCTAAATTAAAAGTAAGATTTAGTAGGTTGCGTTTGAATATTTTAAAATAAAAAATAATAGAAGATGCGTCTATTTTTCCTGATTCCGATGATGTACATGACTCAATTTTGACAAAAATGCAGTTACGTCTTTTTTCATTATGACGGCAGTATACAAAACGGCAGCGCGGGTGGAGTCGCGGGCGCGCGCCCGTCGCGCGCTCTAAGCTAAGCTGTCGGTACCGGTTATTAGTCGTAAGGCAACAGTCGGTAAGCCATGACGGATGCCATCAGGCGGCCTAAAAACTCCTGACACTAGGACTGCCCACTAGTCTATACGACAAGCAAGCAAGCAACAGCCCAGAGTCTATAAACTCGTATTCCAGGTCTAGTGTGTTTACCAGCTTCGATCACATCGTCACTTACCATCAGGTGAGATAGTGGTCGAACACAAGCCTGTCACAATTAAAAAAAAAAAAAAAAACCCTTTATGATCTGTGCTACAGCCAAAGCAACTCGTCGAAACATTAATAAAAAAATAAATTAGTACCTATTATAAAATAATGTGATTTTGAAGATAAAAGGACAAAAATACTCGGTTTCCTTATAAAACAAAATTACAATGAAAACCAGAACTGTGTACCTACCTACCTTTTTTTGTGGTAATTGCATTAGAAAATTTAATTATGTTAATTACAGTACCCACCTGGAGAAAAGGTATAATCTTAAACTGTCTTCTCTAAAACAACAAGTTGCTAAATGCGTCATACATTATTCAAAATGATAATACACCGTACTTAAATGTGGGTCTGGACATTAAAGTAACAGTATGGTAAGTGCAGACATTCACATCGGTGTGTAGTAATATAATATAAGTTTTATACAACGTGTCAAAAACATACGCTACTTTTCGCTACTTATTAGTGTGCTGTATTTACTTGCTCCATTAACTGTTAAACCAGAACCTTTATCGTGTTTCTTTTGTTTTATTATAACGGGACTTATTCGCACACACATTTATCAACATACACACATATTTGTGTGCGAATAAGTCTTGTCATAATAAAACAAAATGAATTTAGTTCGCGTAAGCTTAAATAGTCCTTTATTATGTACTTTTGTTATAATGGCTTTAATGTTGCGAATCTGGCAGTAGTTATTAACTTTTATGAGTGTCTCTTTGGGGCCCATTTTAATATATATATTTTTAATTTGAACGAATGTTTTTAGATATTTGTGTTACTTTTCATTGTTTCTTGAACCATATACCTAATCAATAACAAGGCCCTTGACGTTGTGTATCTATTTTTATTCCCTTTTACGGCTTCAGTTAAAAGTACTATGTCGTAATACTCTTAAATGCTTTTATTTTCATGCTTACTGAACAAGCAATAATTTGAATGATATTTCACCTGACGAACAGTGACCTGACGATTACGTATATGTGATGCGAGCGGTTTAATTTTGAATTAAGCAAAAATGAATCTTATTTCTTAGGAATTTTATCAATTTAGAATTGAAATCGTTTGCAACCGAGATAGGTAGCAACGTTTTATTCAAATATACATAATTAACAAAACAACATAGTCAAAAGTAGGTCGGCTGGACAAAAGGGGGAATGCTCATACTGTATTTTTATTTCCACAATGGTATCCATTTCACGCTTACCTAGTGCGAGTTATAGTATGAAACTACTTCAGAACCTTGCCGGTTCATTTAGAAGTTTCACTTGAAGGTTTACCACATACGAGTATAAACTCACTACTATGTAAAACTTAAACTTAAAGCCTATGCAGTGTTGTCTAAGTGAAATTAAAGTAGGACCGAGGACCGAGATGAACAATGAAGATACAATGAGAAATATTTTGCTTTGACGTAGCTTCATGATATTAAAATGTAACTAACGCTTATCTATAATGAATAATAAAAAAAACTGCCCGTAGGCTGCACGTTCGCCTCACGAGTATAGGGTTCGATTCTTAGTGGGACCACAAATTTTCTCCCCAAACGAAATTTGTGTTTCTTTTTTTATATTTTTAATCTCACGACTACTAGATAATTGCAAAACTTTGGATGTTTCTTACTCAATCACACCAAAACTTATGAACCAATTTGGCCGAAATTTTGAACTTTTTTATTCAATGTGTTATTTCAAATCAGTGAAATAACACATTGAATATTTTTTTATCCTCATAACTTTTTATCATCGTTGATGCGGATGAACTGCGGTACGAAGCTAGTATTTAATATAAGAGTCCTTTTAATTGTTTCTTTTTTTATGGAATTCGTAGTTTTTGTTTACTGACTTCAAAATGCGACGCATTTATAACCACCTTCAAATATAAAAATCTAAAATAATAAACTCATTTAAACTTCAAAAAAAATTAAGTTATTACAGTGTTCGCATTTTTGCATTACTTATTTTATCCGATTATTCTCAAAAATGTCTTGACTTATTTGTACTACTTAACACAAAGCATGTTTTATTTTCACGATTGTTGTCTAAAAGGTTGTTTCGAAAAGTATTAATTATGATACTTGTACTAAACTTGGCGAGTTTTAACGAGCTACTTTTGTACTTTTGATTAGGAACTCTCAAACCTGAATTTTGGATGGAGGCAAAACGTTTGGTGCTGTAGGCCAATTTCTAAGTTGCATTATCTGCGAGCTTCTCTTGCGTGCGCTGCAAAACCCGTTAGAGTTACACGTATGTAAGCTGCGCCCCGCGGTTTTACCCGCGTAAGTGCCGGACCCGCGGGAATTCCGGGATAAAAAGATGCCTATGTTCTTTCCCAAGCTCTAAACTATCTGTATACCAAATTTCATTTAAATCGGTTCAGTAGTTTTGGCGTGAAAGCGCAACAGACAGACAAACAGAGTTACTTCCGCATTTATAATATGCGTAAGGATTATGGTATTGCTTATCATAAATAGTCCTACAAAAAAGCCCGCGACAGCATATATCTATCTATTAAAATAGATATATGGATAAAGATAAATAGGTACAAATATAGATAGGACCTTGGAAAAGAAAATAAGCTACTCGAAGTACTAATCGTACGCAGACGCAGTCACGGGCACCAGCTAGTTACTTTATATATTTATCAAGAAAAATACCTATATGAAAAGCTCTTCCTATTTTTTAAATATTTTAGCGGTAATAAATAATAAAAGCGGTATTTAATGTAATATTAATTACCACATAGTGACATGTCTACTTAAAATCACCGGCGGAAAATTAATACAGTCATCATATCATTTTTAATTACCGAACTGCCTGTAGGCTTATGGTTAGGATTCGCGTCAGTCTTCTAAGCAGGGGTATCGGGTTCGATTCACGGTGGCAATACAGAATTTCTTTCCAAGAGAGACCGGCTCCTACGACATAACTCATTGAACTTGTGTGTGGGTGTGGGGATTGAGTGTGGGGATGTCAGTATAAGAGCGTTATACAAAATCCATTTTCATTGCCCGTTAAAATACCCACCTCTACAATTATTGTGATAAAAAAACCACCTGAAAAAGGACTAAAAGCCAGTAAAAATAATGCTGGTAAAACTCCACGCTAACTAACTTCATAGTGCAATTAATAACAGACGGGGACAGGGTGGCAACCCTACACTTTAGACTCGGAAAATAACAAGGTTTTCCGGACGAAAAATAAAAGTCAATCGTGACGAGAGAGCAATGGCGTAAATCAATATTATAGCAATGATAAACATAAACAAAAAATAAACGCTTTCAGTATCACAGCCCCACACCAAGTTGTATGACTTATGTCGTGGGTGCTGCAAACATTCACAACCCACACGCAATCACAACCAGAACCAGAAACACAAATTTTCCTTGGGTTGAAAACTTGTGTTCCCGCCGGGAATCGAACCCGATAGAAGGTATATATGTATATATATATGTATCCCCCTGCTTAGAAGGCGAACGCTCACCAACTAAATCAACTGGCAGTTTAAAATAAACTGTTTTCAGTGCACTATCTGCACTTGTACTTTGTAGACCTAATTGAGGCTACTCACACCATATATTTGATACCCAGTAGAGTCAATGATGGCTTCTATGATTTAAGATGTCTATAATATTATTTGAATCGCAGTCTAGAGATTTCAGTAGATACTACTTACTTGTAATAAGCCGTGTGAAAATGTTTATATCATAAGCTTATTACGTAATGACTCAGCTCGTATGGTCTCAGCGTAAAACCGTCAAATAAAAAAACACCGTTTGTTCGTCGACCCAGTTGGCGCAGTGGACAGGTGTCCGCCCTCTGCGCCGTGGGTCCTGGGTTCGATTCCCGGCAGGAGCACAAATTCCTTCTCAAGGGATATTTGTGCTTCTGGTTCTGGGTGTAATGTGTGTGTGATGTGTATGTTTCCGGCACCCACGATACAAGTCTTTGAACTTAGTGTGGGGCTGTGAGTGTGAATGCGTGTGTTTTGTTTGTTGGTTGTTGTATTTTATAATGCTGCCATTGCCATAATGCTCATCAGATTGTGATGAAACTTTGGTGGGTTTTCAATGACTTGACCAACAAAAGTTTCCCAATCGGATTAACATAAAGGCATTACGTTGTAAATGGATTTTTAAATTTTTACCAGGATTACGTCTGTTATACATGAATATTTTTGTCAGACTTGATAACGGACTAAGCAAACATAAACATGGAAGAGGTAATAATTTAGTCATTACATTTTGATTATGGTAATATGGCAACCGTATACCAAAAAGAGGTTCATCACTATTTTTCTTTAATCGTCCAACTTATGTTTTATAAAAAAATACATTATTCTAGTAATAGGTAATACACGTCAGCCCCGTAGTATGAAACAATGTAATAGTTGCTACAAATATGACGCATTTGGTTCGAGCAAACGGCCCGGTTGAGTCCCGTGCTCACACGCGCGGCCTCGGGCACCGTCCGCCAGAACCAAATGCGTATGGTGTGTAGCAACTATTATATTGTTTCATACTACGGGGGCTGACAAACAAGTCGCTTGTTTGTTGGCAAACGTCACACCTGGCCTGTAACTCAGACTAACCCGTCCAGTGTCAATACGAATGGTTACTAAACCCATTAGGGTTACATTGTTGATTTAGTAGATGTTAATCTTCGGTGTCAAAGATGTTTAAGTTTACCTACATCTACTAAATCAACAATGTAACATTTTGCTAAGCATCGTATCTTATAATCCACCGTTATCTACATAACTTCATTAACATCGTTGCCATCGCAAACGTCTTTGGACCGGTACCAGAAATTTAATTATTATACGAAAATCTTCAACAGGATAAGGACGCTGACAGATACTTTGGCACGGCCTGAGCTTTTTGACCCCTATTTGTTTTGAAGTACCAGTCAAGTTTGATCTCCGTTGCCATATTAAGTGATCTCGTTTCCGCACAGTTGGACGATTTTGTAGTACCCTTGAGATTTTAGTTGATTAGTCGCTTGGTTAGTAATGTAGGCCAAGGAGATAAATTTTGTTTCCGAAATGAGGATATGCCGGACGTCTGTACATGAGGAAAAAGGGGAAAAATTTACTTAACTAAAGAAATAAACACACTTTTACATACATACCGACTTCACAAAAAAGGAGGAGGTCCTCAAATCGACTGTATTTTTTTAATGTGTTTTCCTTGTGACTTCTTTCCACGTGAACTGAATTTGAAAATATTTTTTTGATTGAATGATGTTGCTTTTCAATTGGTCCCATTTAAATTTGATCAAGATCTGATCAAATTTAATCTGTAGTTCTTGAAATATCATCAATAATGCGTGTTTAGTACTTCTAATTTGATCAAAGTTCCGAAGATAAAGCGGTGAAGTCGGTTTTTTAAGCCTTGCTTGCCTTTAATTATTAGAGTAGAAGTATAAAATTGTTTATGTCAGTGGATATTTTGACTAATCACAATCTGGAAAATCATTTTTGCCAAACATAGCTAAGAGCACCCTTGATCAAGGTACCTTTTAAACGAAATTAAAATGGGTATGATTGTTTGTGTGGCATGTAAATGTTACATTAAACTTATAACTAATTTACCCCTATATGTATTTGCGTCAGTGGTTAAAAAGAACATCAAATCATTAAGCCTCTTCTATGAAACGATTATCTCAACTTATAAAAGGTTTTGCCGACCAAGTTTGCTTTTCAACACTCCCCACAACCACTCTATTCATAAGTCAAGCAAGCCTGCTGGATTATGCACGTCCCTTCAGCTTCTAGTTATTAAGCATTAATTCTTTCACATAATGTTCCGAATAAAACATGAATTGGGAACATTAAATTCACTCGTTAAATTACAGGATTCTTACCCCATTCAAGCCGACTGACAGAAATCTCACGGGAAGCAAAATGCGATAAAAAATTTATTCGGAGGACCCACTCGTTAACTTGGATGTCAGTTGAAATGTAGGGAAGCAATTTATAACTTTATTCGTAAGCGGAATGATCATGGGCGGTTATTTTAGTTGTTTTGTCGAGGGTTTAATTTTCAGTATTTGTTGCAAAGATCATATAGTCAAAATGTGATCCAATATACTGTTCGACTTCTGTGAGTGGACGTCACGTTCTTGTTTCTAGTTTAGTTTTCAATGATTAATTTCATCATTTATAATATTCATAAAATCAAATAGACATAGTTTAATCGCGCTAAAAAACTATTTTTATTTACCTCGACGTTTCGGCCAATTTATATTGGCCATGGTCTCGAGAAGAAGTCTTCTCGAGACCATGGCCAATGCAACAAAAAATTGTTAAATAAATAAACAGTTTTTAGCGCGATTAAGACCTGAGATTACCTAAACTGTGTATTCGAGTCGCGAATGATTAAAATTTCAAATAGACATATTATGATATTTTTCCATTGCATACACCAAGATTAAAAGTACCTGCAACCAACGAGCTTTTATTAAAAGACGCATGGATGTAGAAGAAGCGAAAGATGTGTGTCAGTATCGTAATGGCGTATATATAATATACTAGCCGTGCCACGCGGCTTCGCCCACTACTATCAAGTTAAAAAGTAGCCTATGTGTTAATCCTCGGTATAATCTATGTCCATTCCTAATTTCATCCAAATCCGTTCTGCCGTTAAAGCATGAAGAGGGAACAAACATACTTACACACTTACACACAAAATTTTGGATTTATAATATTAGTAGGTTCAACAGTTACAGCAATAGGGCATGAGACCTTATGGCCGCGGGTTCAAAACCACCAAGTGATATTTTTCCTGATATGATTTTAGTCGACAGTTCTGAAAATAGTATAACTATGCTATAAAATTATCTAGGGCCCCAGCTGTTGGTTATATGGCTAACAATGCGCCAAATGACTCAAATTACGCAGAATAGCTATCATCATTAAATACGCTCATATTCGGAACACAAATAGCTTTTTGACTCATTAACATAGAGGCATGCTTCGTTAGTGCTGTACTTATTAGAAACTTAACTCAATTTTGTTCCGTTTTTTAAAGGAATCAAATAAATTTCCTTCGATCAAAGCTACAAGACGAGTGTATTTTTATGATCGAAGTGCGTTGCGCTTTGTGGCTCAGCTTTGTTAGAACATCTAACAAAACATTTACATTTACTTATAAACAAGCTTTAGATTATAGCAGAAGTTAATAATGTAGTCACTCCAATGCCTTGGGAGTTAAAAACTTCTGACGATGTGAATAGCTGGGTAAATACTGGTGCACTAATTACGATTGGCCCAAGTTTTTTGTTAGAATTAGCACTCGGTGGCGGGTCGTAGTTTGAAATAAAATGCAAATACAGTTTTGGTTAAAACGTACAAAGAGAACGGAATTGAAATGTGTCCTGTGTGTTATTTATTTGTCCACATTCATCATCTACATTCTCAATTTCTCAAACAATGACAACTAATTTGACCACTTAGTAATTCCCTTATGACCTCTCATCAAATCATATTGTTTTTTTATGCATTATAGACAAACATTTGACCACCATCTCACCTGATGGAAAGTGATGATGCGGCCGATGATGTGACATGTTTATCTATAAGATACCTATTCACTCTTGACTTGAAGACTCTCAAATTATACCCCTCGGGGAACAAAGACATAGGTAATGAATTCCACTCCTTCGCCGTACGGATGATGAAAGTAGAAGCGAAACGCTTCGAGCGAACTGAAGGAATGTCAACAATAAATGGATGACGTTTGAAAGTTTGTCTTGTTGTTAGATGGTAAAAGGGGCATGGTGGAATTAACTCATGTAATTCCTGCGCACACTCTCCAAAATGTAGACGATAGAATACCGGTAGACTAGCGACCTTACGTTGGTGACTGAGACTCCGCAATTTAGACTCGACTAGCTTATCATCGCCAATGAGTCTTTTTGCTCGCCGGTCGATGGACTCAAGCTGGTACTTAGCATCAAGCATACTACTTCAAAAGCTTAATCATCGAACAAGTATCTAATAATAGCATATATATTTCCTCAAGATAATCGATCTTTAGTTTACGCACATAGAAATTACTTATCTTAACAAGTTCTTTGCACTTACGTGTTGTCTTTAGTAACGCTGCGTTTTCTATAAATTTGGAATTCACATAAATATTATAGCTTCTACCATACTCCACTCTATTCCAAGTTATGTTGGGTATTTATTTATTTATTTATTTATTTATTGCACTATATTACATAATGGAATATAGACCCGGGTAGGGTATTGCAAACTTAATTATACATATTTATGTCTTGTAACAAAAGATACTTATCTTTTAAATATTAAATTAAATGAAAACAAGTTTTTAAACATTAAATTAAAATTAAAAACTTAACTTCTTAATACAAGAATTAAAATATCTTAACTTAAAACTAAGTATGACTATTTAAAAGATACATGGTATTTCTATTTAAAAGCTTAGATTTCCCATCTATCATCAAAGTAATCTTTAATGCTGTAATATGCCTTCTTAACTAATGCATTTTTAAGGCTGTTTGCAAATACTGTGTTCTTGTCAATGCTTTTCAAACAGTCGGGCAAATTATTATATATTTGGACACATCGATAGTATGGACTATTTCGGTACATTTCAATTCTTGGAGTTGGAAGGATTAGTTTATATTTTCGTCTTGGGTTTGTATCATACTTGAAAAGATTGATATTCTTTCTGACAAACATCACCATTTCAAAGATGTATATAGAAGGTAGGGTGAGGATGTTTTTATTAATGAAATGGGGTTTGCAGCTGTTTTTTTGGCGTATATTCACAATAACACATAGAACATATAGAATGTATATGTAGACAATCATGGAATAATATCCTCCACTAGCATTACACGCGTTGCTTACTGCTTCAACTGGCATGCAAATTCAACGTACAATAATTACTCTGTAGTCTGTAGTCGGTTAGCCAAGTCCAATGTTCAATGCGACCTTTTGTTACCATTTAAAAATAGCTGATCTGTATAAATACCGAAAATGTAAGGCAGTGGGAGGAGGCGAATGTTCTTAAATATCAATAGGGCAAATTTCCTCCTCTACCTATTCGTTTATTTATAAGAATATTTACATATAAGTAAATTGCACATTGAGAGATGTATGTTATCCGGAAACTAGTTGACAATGCCTTATTCCTTTGTTTCTTAAATGGCTACAACATTAAAAATTCCGACAGATCGCCGCACAATATATTAATAGAGTCAGTTGTATCAGAATCCCAATGGATCTGGCTAAGTAACAAATAAAAATGTGTGTGTTGATATATCTTACGTGTATTGGTATGTTTTAATAGCATTAGCTATGCTAGCCAAGTAACATAAAGTAAGTAGTAAATTTAATAGGGCGGCACATGACACTCTATGGCGGCAGTTTCAATCCCTGCCTCAAGCGAATTTTTTACTTCATAAATTTACTATATTATGTGTATTTTCTTACTCAAAAGCAAAGTTTGAAAAATCAAAATTGTTTATTTAGGTGGTCTCCATAGAGACACTCATAAAAGTTAAGGACTCTGATGAAAGATTGGCAATTTTACAGCCATCTCGAGAAGAAAAACGGCAGCGCATTTTTTCCACTCTTTTTTCAAATGAAAACTTACTTAACCTACGTTAAATACAAGGTTACTTCACTTATGACTAATACTAAAAGAAATTCAGAAATTATACAAAGAGTACTTTTTATTTGCATCAATTCAATTTTCCTCGATATTCACGCGGGTGGAACCACGGGGCGCATGTAGAACCTAATTACCATTTCAAAAAAATATTTTCCAATGTTGGAAAGAAAATTCAGCTCCGCATGCCGGTGTGTTATGTGTCAAAACAAACTTGTGTGTGGTTATTTTACCCGGGGCAGGCATGCTAGTCACGTCAAGATAAGAACGACGAGGCACGTAAGCTACGGGCTCACAGGAGTCAAATCACAAATTGTTTAGATGTCTTACCTTGAGTTCCTTTAACTAGCCTGCGATGTTGTTCACGTTGGAATTTCTTATTACTCCCCTTAACAACTAAAGAATAAAATACAATTCATTTATTGTCACATAGTAAAATAGCACAAGTTCAGAATGTTATGTAACAGTGCATAGTAGAGAAAAATTTACAAATAATAACAAAATAATTTATAGGTAGGAACATCCGAATAATATATAACAATATTGTTTTAGCGTAAATGTCCGTCTCCCTTCAGGTTCAATTTTGCTAGAGCAGAAAATAACGTAATAAAATAATTATTGACGTGATAACGTCTTTGGTGGCGCCAATTAGTAATTTATTCTTAAATTGATTTGAGTGGACTATAATAGTGGTAATTAATTACACAATTCGATTCGAGAAAAAGGATAAGAGAAGACGGGAGGTGCAAGCACTTACTTGGACTCGGTCTGCCGGTCTCCTTGGTCTGCGACTGCGCGGCGTGATCGGCAGGGGGATCCTTAGGTCTCCTAACCCGGCGCCGGGCAACGTAGTATTCCGAAACGTGTAAAAGCACTAATTGACACAACCACTTTATAGATGCAATTATGTGTCGAAATGACTGTTTTTGAGTAGAATCATGCGCAATGCATGTACCGCGACGAGGCGTATTTCACTACTGGTTTTCTAGCCGGCTCGCAAGGGGGCGGGCCGGCGGCGATTGTGCTTGCACTTGAGGGTAGGAATCGGGAGAAAATGAATTGTGTACCTTAAATTATTTTTATTAATGTATTATATATTTTTAAGTAATTGGCGTTACTAGTCTTATTAATCGATGAACACCGGCTGCACGCACGAAAAAGTGTCACGTTCCGCCTGAGCTTGAGCGTGCAAGCGAAAACGCGGAACAAGCGATAGAGAGGCACGATCGGCCTAAACGTTCGTCTTATGACGTTATCACGTAAAATTGTCGTCCGTAAACCGACTTTACAGACAACCATTTTATTTATATCATAAACAATATATAAAGGAAGCGATGTTAAAAAAAACGTATCTGTCACCTAGTTCAGACTGCGCGTTGATTGTCAGTCAGTCAATCAAAGAATGACGTTTCCAACAAAAAACAATATTGAAAAATCTGCTAAATTAGAAAAAAGATATGAACCAGCTATTTTCGAGAGCCATCACATTCTTGGCTGTACTTTAGACCATATAATTACTATTACCAATAGATGAAATAGGTAGTGGCGAAATGATAGCTTGTGCGAGATTAAAAAACGGAAAATTGTGAGATAAGGTAACGTTCGCGTGTGTTATGCTATATTTATACTCCTTCATGCTGTAACGGCTAGATTATGGATGAAATTGGGAAAGAAGATGGATTATACCCCAAATAAACACTAATGCTAACTACATTTTTGAATGCTATTTGTTTTAATCCACTTTTGTAATCTTATCTGACATTGTTATTATTACATAAAATAATATCAATATGAGTAAGACTTAACAACACCGAGTGGCGTAGCAAGTATTTTATAAAACCAAACTAACATTAAATACCTATTCGTCAGTAGCTATATAGCAAACATCTCTACATGTCCTTAAGCTTATAGGTAATTTAAGTGAACTGTTATATATACCATATGTAATACCTAATAGTTTTGTCCTTGTCAAATAATGGTGAGCTTAAATTTGCTTGGAAATATGCATTGTATAGAAGGAGGCAATACACAGATATTAATTATCAATACAATAAATCAAACATATATATTGAGGTGAAACATAAAAGCCACTCCGGGTAAACTTGACGCAGCGCTCAGTCTGCTGTTTGTTTTTGGTGTCAACTCGCCAACAACCATATTCTATGTATTTTTATGACGTCGAACATTTGCCTACCAACACTGTAAAAATATCGAGATAAAACTCTGCTGGAAAATACACACCAGTGTGAACTAAACCAGTTTACTGGGGGTTGGTGTTTACGTATACCGTACGCTTTACTAGCAAAGTTTCGTATACCGCCTTTACTGTAAAGTCAGCTACAGCAATAACTGTTGCTACAGTGTTTTATAATATACTAGCGACCCACCTCGGTTTCGCACGGTGGCAATTTCCGGTGAATTAAAAAAAACATTTCATATACTATTTAATTGTCCTGATTATGACTACAATAACAAAAGTAAAAACTCGACTGCGTAAAAAGTGGACTTACTTTTTAATTTCACACTTTTTGTGAATAAAACCTGCATAATAGGTTTAAGAACGACGGATAAGAACTTTGTCACAGCTTTATTATTAGTATTGAACATTAAATTGAGAATAGTTGACAAATAACTTTGAGTCATTATAGATCCTAAATGGATATTTTAAATGAAAAATAGTAAAAGAAACCTAAACATTTGATTTGAGATTTGAGAAAAAAATATCAGCCAAATCGGACGAGCCATTCGCAAGTGATAATTTTTAATACTCAAATACTCATTTATTCATAAACATTTGTTTATACGTCATATTATAAGGTCTAAAATGAGATATTTCTTAGTTAAAAATACAATGATAAAATGAAAAAATATCAAAATGAAAAATTAGAAATATATATAATAATTTCCATAAAGAACATGCCAATATAATTTATGTCAATGTTTAACATTATTTAATTTTCATAAACTCATCTGTGCTATAAAACGGTTGCTCTATAAGCCATCGTTTCAATTTATTTTTAAAGCAATTGAAAGAAGTTGCCTCTAATATGGTATTAGGAAGCCTATTGTACACAGCCCGGGCCCATAACATGCGTCAGCTTGCTGGTCTTTGTAAGCTTACGAGGTAAGCCCACAAGTTTGCTTGCATTGCGCGTGCTGTAGGAGTGCATGTCACTACGTTTGGTGTACGTGCCGAGATTTGTTCTCACATATACCGTCACCTGATAGATCACGATGGCAGGCAATGTGAGGATCCCGAGTTCTCTGAAATAGGGTCTCGCTGAGGTATCTTGTGTCACACGTACCGAGGCCCGGATTACGCACTTTTGCGGCAATACCCAGATATAAATCGACGTTCTACGATATATTATAATGCGCACTAATATGATACACGCGAAAGTGTGTGTAAATGTGTTTTCTCTTCATGCCACACAGGCTAGGTACATTTACACGGGCGAAGCCAGGTACTCAGGTGGAGCTCAAGTAGTAGGTAATATTATATTCCCTGAACTATAATGTATAATCTTGATGTCTTCAAGTCGTAATTTCTATCTCCTCCGGCTATATTATCACTTTCCAAATGAGATAGTGGTGAAATGGTTTCCTATCTAGCTTTAAAAAATACATAATCCTACAGTACCTATGTAATAATAAGTCTTATCCATGACTAAACTTTAATTAATAGTTCGTCCCAAAATAGATCTCGCAACTTATTTCTACTGTTTATAAAACAATGGCAATAAAAATCACATATCACAGATACCTACAATTAAAAAATCAGCACATATTGCAACAGTAAAATAACTCGCACCAACAGTTTTCTGCCGCAAATTTTTCTATTTTATTTTATTGTAGTTCTAGAATGTTCCAGTTGTGGAATTTTTCAAATATAGAAAGCAGGCGTCTCCATTGAGAGCTCAACTCTTCTACAGCAAACATGCGAGTTGTAAACTTTGAATGTTTACCGAATGTAAAGACAAAGTTGCTTCGGCAGACTCCGATTAAAGCACTTCCATGGATGCGCTTTGCCATTAAACTTTTAACATGAATATAGTGCAAAACTTTTGGTATTTACTTTACGTTCAATATCTTTCAAAAAGTAGGGTCGATATTGAAACAAGGAGCGTCTAGTGCAGCGTCTAGTCAATAATAATCTAGAAAATAACTGTAACAACAGGCTTGTCGCTACGACCGTCTTCTAGACAACTTTTGGATGGAGAGGAGTAAAGCAATGAAATTAGACGTCGGTGTTTTGTATAAATATAATAATATAGAAAATACAATAAACATTCTCATAAAAATGATGTATATGAATTATGATATAGAATACATAAACATAATACTAACTATGATACATATTTGCGTAACGAAAAGAATGTTAACCTACAAATTATGACAACAAAGTAAATTTGTATTATTTTTGATCTGCAAGGTAATGTATTTTAACGGTGTCTTTAAATATTGCCAATGATTGAGCTCTTTTAATTTCAATAGGTAGCTTATTCCACATTCGAACAGCTTTGACAGCGAAGGAGCTGTCATAGAATGTAAGTTAAAGTATTAGTAAGTTGCCAGTAACATTTTCGTCGGAGGGCGTTGGCAGCTGCGACACAGTTTTACACTACTGCACGTATCATCGTTTATCAATATTTTCAACCGACTTCATTTCTTCACAACTTTGTTTTTAAACTGTAATTAACGATATTTATTGTTTATTTTTCAATGAAATATCTTCTTTATTGTTGAATCCGAGTTACAAAAAGTCATATGTCGGTTTGTATTTTGCACAGCAATTAAGTCTCGCTGTGCAACGAGGTAACGCAGCCAGCATTTTGGGCACACTGCCGACCAATGACTTTTTGTATTAGGTTAGTAGTTTAGTTAAATCTGTATTTTCTTTATTTATTAAAAAATTAATAAAACAAAAATTGATGTATACATGTTATTATATCATTATTTTTTAAAAATACGACGAGTATTTCTCACAATGCCATCCAATGGTTGTCTGAAAGAAATCGAAATAGACAAAAAATTTGAGGTTAATTGTTCATAACTTTTTTCTTATAGTTTTGAACGTTTTTCGAATTAGCTGAAATATCTATTTTTTTAACTACAACCTCCGTATCTCTATATCCACCAATTTGAAAAAAATCTTAAAAAAGAATCGTCAAAACACCTATTTAATTATCAAGCTTGCTAACAAAGTTTCACGAGAATCGGTTGAAAAATGCGACCTGTGGAGGAGAACAGCCGGACATCCGCCGGACATACGAAAGCATGTTAGCCCAAACTGAAACAGAGACCCTGCGATCACGCTTCGCTCTAGCTCGGCCAATTTTTTTTTATTTTTTTTATGCATGATACGCTAGCATTTCACCACAATCTCACTGATGGAAAGTGATGATGCGGCCGAAAATGTAGCATGCTTGCTATTAAAGGGTCATTAGCTTTACATGTGATAGGATGCTTGGGGGTGCATTATTAATTATGTTACATTATATACTTTTACAATTACCCTTTTTTTTTAGTGAAGCTGAAATATATATAAGTTACTTTAAAAATAACTCTTATAACTATGTAAAACAAAGCTCTTATCACTATGTAAAACAAGAAAGAGCACGAATCACCGAATCGCTGAAAGTTTGTGCAAATGCGCAAATCCCATTTGCAATTCCATTACCCTGCTTCCGCTGTATTTGAATATATGGAATATTTAGTGCTGCTAACGTGATGGCGAGCTAAACACAAGCGATGAGCTTTCAGGTATATTTAGACTACAAGACCTATTGAGCATCAGCTCTCTGTTTTCTACAGACTTGAGACAGATACTACAGATTGAGAGCCTGCGTATTCCAGGTCTAGTGTGTTTACCAGCTTCGATCACATCGTCACTTACCATCAGGTGAGATAGTGGTCAAACATTAGCCTGTCACAAATAAAAAAAAAAAAAAAAGACTTCACAAAAAAGGAGGAGGTACTCAAGTTGACTGTATTTTTTAAATATTTTTACCTCATTACTTTGTTCCACGTAAACTTATTTTTAGTTTATTGATTGATTTATATGAAAAAGTATTTTTTGTTTGAAAGATGTTGCTTTCCAATTGGTCCTATTTAAATTTGATCAAGATCTGATCAGTAGTTCTTGAAATATCTTCAATAATGCGTGTTTAGTACATCTAATCTGACCAAAGTTCGGAAAAAGCGGCAAAGTCGGCTTTTTAAGCTTTGCTTGCGTTTAATAATTTTAATGTTGATAGGTAGTGTTGTTAAGAACAAAACGGTTATTTATTAAATGTAATTTGACTAGCGTTATTCATGTAGACATTCGTAATGTTGTTAAATATAAATATCTATAAGTTGCAAGCTACCAATTATCACATCGGTGAAATAACGCCCTGCTCATAAATTAGGCCATTGTCTCAACGCAGATGGTGACTCTCAATGCATGATAGAATGTACATAGATTATAATGGTGGCTTTACCATTTACATATAACATTATTATAACACATAGCTATAGGTACGTAAGATTATTTATCACAGCTTATATGAAATCATTACCATGTTTCATCACTTATATTCATTGATTATTAGGTTATATTAAGTATGTGTATTATAATATTTATATATGTATTGTATATTATTTACATATTTTCTATTTCACATGTAAATATATTTATATGATTTATTCAATTACATTAATCATTATATTTAAAATAATGAATGTATTGCATTGCCGCATCACCGATCACATTTTATTAAACTATTTTATCCGCTCCGTCTTATGGTTGCCTGGAAGTGATCGCAGCTTAGCGACAAGGCCGCCGATTGTACTGCTATATTGTTGTTTTTTTTTCTGTGAACAATTATTATTGATGTGCAATAAAAAGTATTTGTATTGTATTTTATTCTATACCAAACATCATAAGGAGGAAGGAAAATGAATAAATGCAAGGGTGGTAGATCTAGCAGGTTTGATTAAGCTCTAAATATAATATATTATATTTCAATACATTCCATAGCAATGAGTTAGTTGCTAGTCTCTGTATAAAAAGTTTCTCTATGGTCGCTGTGCCGACCTTAATGTTGCGTTGCTGGTAGCGGAGGACGATATTTCGTTCCTCTGATACCGGCCAGCAACATAATCTATTTATAAACGTCAAAGAACAGTATCTTTGAATGGATTTAGATCAAAGAGCGGTATTCCGGCTTTTGAACATTCATGTGCAGAAAGCAATTACCGCAATATTGTCCCAAGCGCAGACGCTAAATGGATTAGATACATGTTGTGAAAAAGATTTTGCAATCGCTTTCAAGTCCGGACGAATAGACAGTTTTTCCAAAAGAGACGGTATACACCTACTCATTTTTTTTGAATGCAAAATAGACAAACATTTGATAATGCGGCCGAAGATGTGACATGCTTGCCTAGAAGATACCTATTCACTCTTGATTTCAAGCGCCACATCTGGCAACGATGAAACTTTTATAATGAGAAATGTATATTTAATACATTTTTCATTATAAAAGTTTCGTCGTAAATTGCAGGAATGAACTCTGAGTTGACTACAAAAAAGGGAATGTCGTAAAGACACACGTAGAAGTAAAAATTTTGTATTAGAGGAAAACATTTAAATTATTCATTACAATGCTTACCCCCACCACTTATCGTCACACAAAAAGGTTGCTGATCATAATTTCAAAGTCCTCCCATAAGAAATCTTACTTCAAAAAGCAACCAGGATTGTCTATGTCCAATTGTACGAGTAGATTCGCTATATGCATGTCGCGCTTTTTATAGTTTATTTTATACTAGCCGTGCCCCGTGGCTTTGCCCGCTATTATTATGTATTGCACGTTCTAAATTTTATCCAAATCCTTTCAGTTGTTAAAGCCTTAAGAAAAGAATATAAACATATTTACGCACTTACTCATAAACTTGCGGATTTATAATATGAGTGAGATAGATGACGTCTGTATTGGTAGAATTTCAACAACGAAACAAAATATTTTAATTCAACTCTTGTTAAAACTTGCTTGAAGCGCGGTAAAAGATAAAAGCCAACTCAAAACTGAGAAATATTATTTGCTCAACAATACGGTCTTTATTGAACTTAGCAGCATTTACCAGAAAATTGGCTTATCACTTTCTTTGTTGTTGGTAAAGTACATCTTAAAGTAGTAGTAAGTACATCTTAAAGTGTAATCTTGCCATGGCTTTCTTTATAAATTGGTGAAATAATGTTTTGTATGCATACCTGTATCATTATAATATTATTATTGACCGAGCGAGCGTAAAGCGTCTCCGTTTCAGCTTGGGCAAAATTGCTTTCGTATGTCCGGATTTCCGTTTGTTCTCCTCCACAGGTCGTATTTCTCAATCGAGTTATAGTGAAATTTTGCGAGCAGGTTCGATTAAATTTATATAAAATTCTTTTGTTGATTCAGTTTTAGAAAATTTTAAAAATGGCGTAGTCATGGGAGTTGAAAAGTACACTAGTTATTTTGATAGGTAAGTTAAATTAGGTTTATGTTAAGAGTGTGTATGATAACAGATATAACATCTTGGTTTCGTTATCTACCCAACAATTAATTTTGTTGAAGTTTAATTGGTTTAATACATTGTGATCACGATATAACTATGAAGGGTTGCTATAATTAGACTACCGCCAATCGTACAAGTCTTAGTGTGTTCCTAGAAGTCTGTCTGAGGGTTGATTTCCCAGATGATGCTACAGCTTATATAACTCTGCAAGTTTATGATTTCATTATACATCTGTACATCATAACAAACTTCGCGTGAAGGGTTTCTGCTGCAACTTTTAGGTAAGTATAATTGAAGGGCTGTCTAAAGGGATGGTTGCCAAATGGGATGTAGCCATTTTCTCTGCGCTAAATTACCTACAAGAAGAAATATATTTGAAAGATACCTAATAGTTTGAATGAGTGTGTACAAAAGGATTAAAAACATTACAAAGATCGCATTATGTAATGATACAATACAGGATTTGTTGTCGAGAAATGTACACGAGCAATTTCCCATAGCCCTACAAGTATTAAAAGTAGTTAGACATATTTGCTGTGGCACTTTTATTATCAAAATCGAAATCGTTTATTCACATGGGCCCTAATGAGGCGCTCATGAAAGTTAATGATTCTATTGCCAGATTCGCAAAATTACAGCCATCTCGAGAAGAACCTGGCAAGAAACTCAGCGGCGCATTTTTTCATTTTTTTTTTTGTAACATTCTTAATCTCTAATATCACATAATTTTATTAATCTACGTGTTATTATGGTAGTCGCTAGAAAGCGCTTGTGCAGTTTGCCTCCATGTATCCTTGTCATTAATATAGTCAGGATTTCATTTCATATTTTCCGTTGGATAATTTCATTTACTTTAATGTATATACAATAATCTATATTGCACAAACAAAATTGTAGGTACATAATCAAATTTTATGCATAGAAGCATTTCAGTGAACCTTGGTGTTGTGGTTTTCGATATAGTCTATTTCAGTAAAATATTTTCTACAAAAATCATAATCTATGGATAAATTTTGTATTAATTATATTATTAAAATTTAGAATAATTAAATATATAAATTGAAAGATAATTAATAGATATATAAAACTGTAATATTGTAATAACTAATTACTAGTAATGTGTAATAATCGTGTTGCTCGGCAGATTTTTTACTGTTTAGATATTTTAAAGCCGAAAAGTCAAGAATAGTCAACATCCTTACTAATATTATAAATGCGAAAGTAACTCTGTCTGTCGCGCTTTCACGCCAAAACTACTGAACCGATTTAAATGAAATTTGGTACACAGATATTCTAGAGCTTGGGAAATAACATAGGCTTATTCTTATCCCGGCGTTCCCGCGGGCCCGGAACTCACGAGGGTAAAACCGCGGGGCGCGACCAGTAATAATATATATGCGAATAAAGTCCTGTTATAATACCAATTTGCCAATATGCATAAAAAACTTACCTGGTTCAGATACTTCTATACAAGCCAAGTGAACCTAACGCAGAAAACTACTTTCTTTCACAAAAAATACGCTCATCACTAACCGATTATCGATCGCGTTGTACCGTAAACGAGGCAGTCCAACCCTATAGGGATTTTATCGTGTCCTGAGCGACGTAGAAACCTGCCTCACCACACTTGATACGACTGACATACTACTTAGGAAATATGAAAAATATATGCATTTCCTGATGTTATTTGTCGGATGAAATCTTTCCTGGCTATCGCTTATTACATTTACCTTTCTACAAACAGAAAGTGTTTTATTTTTATCTGTGCTATACAGATACACGGAAATGTGTTCTAGGGCATGACTGTGATAAATTTTTATGTAATATATCTACCTACAACAGTGTCGTCTGTCCAGTAGACGAAATTTATTTAGTTTCACTAAAAATCTATGTCGAGTTGACAAAATCTTAAACATTACTTTTGAATTGAGTGAAAACACGTGTCCAGGAGTGTTCAGTTGATACTATTATAATAATATAATCAATTGTACTTATCTTACGATTGGTCAATCTGCTAAAATATATTCTTTGATGGTATATTTTGTGGATGCTTTTAAATTTTTGTGGGCCTCGACGGTACCATCATAATATACATGCGACTAGGCTCGCTGGCGCTTCGTTTTTTACATTTAAATACAAAACGTTGCCTCCTTTGTGCATTGGTATCAAAGCAAAACACAAATGTTTGTATTTTAAATAGAAACAAAGAAGAAAACATCTTTAAGAAATTCATGAATGTTTAAAGGCTCGCTAGAATCAGACAATAATTAAGATTCTGATTCGCGCACCGAGGGCTTCGTTTGTACTCGTATGTAGACAGTTCGTCCATCACGGGAAGCAAGTTTAATAGATTTTACCTGTTTTTATGGTATTTTTTTTCAACTAAAATAGTAAGAGACCTTGCTTCTTGCAATACCTACTATATGTGGGTATTTTTTATTGTGTTGATGTAAAAGCTTGATTTTCAACAGCTTCAAGAGGCTGTAAATGTATTTCAAATACATTTCTGATTGTTCCTATGTTTTACAAAGAAAAAAAACGTATTGACAGATAGACAGACCGCAGTTATTTTATATGTGTTTCTTATTTCTTTTGATGTCGGGAAAACAAAAAAGCGAATAAGTCATATATGTAAAAACATGTTTGTGTATGTGTGAGTGAAAGATTATTAAAAAATTGTGTATTTAATCTAAATGTCTAAAAAGTGACACAGCTTTTTCATTATTCATTATTATGTCCATAGAATTAAAACGAATTATGACTAACTTAATAATAGAAGAAGTCTACAAAATATTCAAATGGTTCTCATAGTCCGTGGGATGTAAGAATTACAATATAACAAGAAAGGAAAAATTGTGTTGAAATAATAAAACCACAGAAAAATAATGTCTCCTTCAACAGACTTGGATATACATTTTTAATGTAGAAACAGACAGTTGGTGAGGGAAACAATCTTCTCTTGGATAATACCAACGAAACGTCTTAAACAATGACAAAATGAAATGCAATGTTGTGACAAAATAAAACTGAAGTTGCCTTTAAGCTTATTATTTTGTCCTTTTGCTAAATATTGTAGAAGATAATATCTAAAGCTTAACGCTGCACAACTCACAGCCTCACACTAAGTTAGATGAGTGCCGGAAAGATTCACATGACGCACACAATCATTCAGAACTAGAGACACAAATTTCCCATGGGGAGAAAACTTGTGTTTTTAGAATGCTTTTTGAAGCATGAATTTAATAGACTGGTTGTTCCAAAATTGACGCCCAAACTCAAAATCAAAATCAAAATCGTTTATTCACATGGGCCCAAAGAGGCACTCATGAAAGTTAATGATTCTATTGCCAGATTCGCAAAACACAGCCATCTCGAGAAGAACCTGGCAAGAAACTCGGCGTCACATTTTTTTCATTTTTTTTTTTATCATTCTTAATATCTAATACATAATTTTGTTAACCTAGGTGTTATTATGGTAGTCGCTAGAAAGCGCTTGTGCAGTACTAACATTAACAGCTGTTGACACTAACAACTGACACTAACAGCTGTTGCATCAACCAATTACAAGCATAAATATTTATCTCATCCTCACCCGTCCGAAAATTACCTTCATGCACACTATCAACTGGTTTTGTAATCTTTTTAAGAACCTCTCTACTAATAAGCATCAAGGTACCTTCAACAAACCCCTAAATAAACCTATCAATGTCAGAACGAGATCCACAAGTAGTAAAGTAGGTGACCCGATGTGATTCCGGGGTCTTCAAGTCGTTACATTACGGTTGAAGGCCAGCCGTGCTGAAACTTTAGGGGTCGTGTGTGATAAGTTTCCATGTAGGGTGAGTTTATTTCACCCGTTATATATATATTTCGTTATCGTTATGTATATATATATATATTTTACTGCTACCTAGGTTTTTTATAGCTAAGAACCACTTATTAAATAGGATTCATTTAAGATGAAATTAATAAAATCTATTGCAATTAGGCAAGGTTATATTGACGTTGTTTATAATGCATGTGTAGCGTAATTCATCACAAAACACCACCGACGTCAAAATATGTTTACTATTACTGTGCTGTCTATCCAAACGTTGCCTGTAAAAAATGCTTGAAGTCATAAGGCCGCCCATTTTACAACAATTTATTTATTTTAACAATAGTTTTTATTTTATTGTCATGTTACTTAACCATATTATTGGTGTTCAATAAAGAAATATTGTATTGAATTGTTTTGTATTTAATTGTAATTTCGATAATAACATAAGTGTAGAGTGTAGCATTTGTATCTTATGTCGATCCTTATCGTAATTATATATATCTACTATGAGTTTGCATTTAAATTTCATTCGCCTTAACAGAATTTATTATGAAAAAAATTACTCCTCGTGAGAGCTATACGCTTCCACTGCTGCGATAATAGAAAATGGGCTGATAATGATGATACAATATTGTATTTTTATCTCTGATAGGCTACCGTTGGCCTCTATCTTACCTCATGGTGTGATGATGAAAAGATCTCGTTATTTTGATTTTTAATTATAATTCCAATAGATATAACCACGACACACCAAGGTTAATTGAAAGAGAGTGCCTTACAGCATTAAGTTCGAATATGTATCTACAATTTTGTTCGTGTAATAAATAATGTTCTATCCATCTAATTCCGTTCTCCAATCCATTTTGCTCACACTTTTCACGTTTGGACACGTATTCAGGCTTACAATACCTACCCACTTACATAAGTAATATGGGTAGTTATATATAGAGGCGACTCCATACAGTCCTCCAGTAAATCTACAGGTACCAAGGCCAGAAGTCAGTAAATTCGAGCTTCGCATGTGAGGTCGAGGCAATCGTATTCCCTGTTGGTTATTTTTATCTGTGCGACTTTGCATGTCCGATATAGGCTTAACGTGATGACGTGACGTGACGTTATATCTGTGGTTGTTAAAGGGGGATATTGTTTAATGTTTAGTATTATTTGTAGTATTTTCAACAAAATATCACAGCATGATAGGCATTTGAGCATTTGAATTGTCGACGACCATAACGACCCAGTTGTCGCAGTGGACAGGTGCCCGCCGTCTGCGCCGTGGGTCCTGAGTTTGATTCCCGGCAGGAGCACAAATTCCTTCCCAAGGAATATTTGTGCTTCTGGTTCTAAGTGTAATGTGTGTGTGATGTGAATGTTTCCGGCACCCACGATACAAGTCTTTGAACTTAGTGTGGGGCTGTGAGTGTGAATGCGTTTGTTATTGTTTTATTTTGTTAATTGTCTTATATACTTGGTTGCTTGTAAGTTTTAAGAAAATATAAATAATAATGATGAATATATGTAGGTATAATACATATATTTTAAATAGATTCTAATAGATTGACGAAGCAGATTTGTAAGACGAGTGTGAATGGATAAGTTCTTAAGGGTCGATCTAAGCGTACGTATCTGAATCTAGTTGAAAACGTTTTAAAGAAAGCCCAGGTAAAAAGTACCCGCAACTCACGAGCATTTATGGAAAGACTCATGAATGTAGGAGAACAAAAGTTGTGCGTCACGGTCGTAACAGGTTGAGATGTGGTCCCTGTATGGAAGAGAGGTGAGAGGTTTAAGATATATGTAAGTACATATATCTTAAATAGAGGCAATTGGCAGCCCACACTAAGTTTGATAACTTGTGACTCGGGTTCCGAACACATACAACATAACACATACAATCACACCCTGAACCAGAAACTCAAATTTCACTTTGGGAGAAAACTTTTGTTCCCACCGGGAATAGAATACCCATTCCTTAGATGGCGGTTACGCACTCAACTAAGCCAAGAGGCAGTAGAAGTTTGAGCTGTATTAAATTATTGCATGTATGACGCGCTACTGAGCTACTACAATGGATTTATTAAGTAAGTATCACGTTTCTGGTGATCAAGGCAGACCGCAGCCCAGTGATATGTCACCGAATGATCCTGCTCGCACAATCACTGAGCTCAAACACGACACAATAGACTGTATTACAGTAAGCGATATAGACAGGTTTTTGTAGCGTCACAATGTTTTAGAAAGTTTCATCCCAAATTGAGAACCTGTTTTGTTAGAAAAATTCTAGAGAGAGGTCCCACGGTGTAGCTGGCTCAGTGAAGACTTGCGCTGTGTCAGCTGGTAGCAGCTGACACTATACGAATGTTGCAAATCAACGTCAATCTAGAATCGTACTTTAAATATGCGCGAGTATAATGACTTATTTGTGCATGCTCTTGTTTTACTCAGTTTTACCCGCATGTGTGTACGGCGTGTACGTCCGCACAGTTTAAACATTCAAGCTGACCATCGATGAGCGGGATGGGAGCGCGGGGTACGAAAACAAAATTGCAATCGAATTGGGTAGGCGATATCTATATACCTATTACTATAACGTGCAGCTGACTCTAATTTTATATGCGTTCGTTAGCTGTAGTAGTTCCAAACTTTTTCAGTAGATGGTGTCAGGAAGAAAGAAGGTGTTGAAGCAGGACTTAGGTAGCTCAGCGGTTTGGGCAATAAATAGTACTATGGCCGCGGTACACACCAGGCGATGTTTGTCCTTTCCAAAAATTTAGTACTTTACAGGCCAGGTATTGTCTGGCATAGCTAATAGAAACAAAACTGAAACGTTTATACAAGAACGCCAAGTAAAACCAACTTTTATGAAACTTAGTCACTGTTTCAACATTGCATTGCGTCGTAACGGAGATGGCCCATCAAACCATAATAAAGAGCGATCAAGGGGCCTGGACAGTCTCTGTACAATCTGCGCACAAGCTCTAACTCTTTGTATTTATATATCTAAAAACACAATAAACCGGAAACAGAAACACTGAAAACTTAAACATTTCCGGCGCTGAGTGCATTTGCCCATAAAATATAATGTTTTATCCCCTGTTGCGGTATTTCTTTCCAACGTGTTACTAAAATGTACTTTCATAAGCAGTGATATATTGTGGAAAAGGGTGTGTAAGCGGTGTAGTGCAGTGTTAAGTGATTGATGTAAGCGTGACGTGTTTATTGAAAAACTTAGCTGTGAATATAATTGTTGCCTGGACTATGAGAATTGATATTGTTTCGACTACAAAGCTTAACGAGAGTCGGTGAGTCTACATAATCACTTTTAAATGAAGGTATAAAACTTTGACGTGATGCATATCAATCGATGGTCGAATCGTATCTTCAACAACGCTTATTTGTAACTAAATATAAAATGTTCACAGCCCATCTCATAAAACACGATTTATTAAATCACTTTTAACAAAAATATGAACTAACTACAAAGATGGACGTTATGCTTTCTACGCCGCGCGTCCTTATTCTGAATCCCGGAAGAAGCACAATTTTCCTTCCCAAGAGATATTTTTGGTATGGTTCTGATTGAGATTGCGTGTATGTGGGTGCGAGCAATGCTCTACGATACAGATAATTGAATTTCGTGTAGGACTGTAGTACCTACACGTTTATTTGTTAAAATTATACATCTGTCATGAAAGAAAGAAGTATTGACCTTATCTGCCCTTGAAGCTTAGTAATTTGGACTTCCTAACCTCTCTGTTCTCAACAAATAGCCTATGACGTCACGATGATCAAACACTGCTATACTTACGTCACTTCCGTAAGATGTCGCTCTTTCATTTATACTATTATTAAATATCATTTGAAAATATGAATTAAATAGATGTACATTCGTATTCTATATTTTCTTAAAATAAATTTCACACTCACAGCTCCATATTAAGTTCGCAGACTTGTGTCATGGTTGCTGGAAATATTTACATCACTCACAATTCACGCCCAGAAACAGAAACAGAATTTTCCCTTGGGGAGATAACTTGTTTCCACTGGGAATCAAACCAGGTATCAGATTTGATTCCCAGTGGAAAGCGAACGCACACCCAATTAAGCCAACTGGGATCTTACCACTCATTACCCTCACTGTGATTTAGAAATATTCTTCTGTTAGAAACAACAGCGACGTATATACTGAAAAGTTATAGCAATTATCATAAATTTAAATTACCATTATTATTTCAAGCCTCTGTCCAATTATTCGGTTCTAAATAGGTATCGCGTCTGAGAAATTCGATAAAGATAAGGCGTTCGAGTACATAAGTATGTTCTTACGTTGATTTAAACCAAGGCAAACTTATGTAATGTAGGGATATTACATAGTTTTGTTTTTAGAATTGGTAGGTACCAATTCTGTGTACTCAGTAATACTCACTCACAGCGCTACACAAGACATATTTTCATAATTTTGAAATTATTAAAATGTTCAAAGAATGTATCATTATGTTTACTTAATGTTCACTTATAAAAAAAATATATAAAACAATAAGTTAACGCTTTCAAACTCACAGTTTCACTCAAAGTATGAAGACTTGTATTGTGGGTGTCGCAATCATCCTTATCATACATACTGTGATTGTGTGTATGCAGAACAGAAACACAAATTTCCCTTAGAAGGAAAACTTGTGTTCCCACCGGGTATTGAAATCTATACCCGCTGCTTAGAAGGCACACGCGCAACCAACTACGCTGTGCTGAGGGCAGTGCCTCTGTTTCTACTATGGCAGTGCTGTTTCTTTGAGGGGCTATATGTACCTGTCTATACACGCTGTACAATCTATATGTATAATAGAGATCTAGGATTTACCTGTAATTTCCTTCCGAACCGGTAATATAGGAAACTTGTATCAATAACCCCAATATTCCTAAATTACCTTCTGTATATAACCGATTTTCACCTGAGTACCCTCTATAGATTTGAATAAGCCTTTCAATTTGGATTTGCGGAATGTGGATTTTCTTTTACCCTCGTTGTGGGGTAGGAAAAAATATTTAAATGGTGAATTTATTGTATACTTCCGTGAACGTTTCATTTGATTACATATATAAAACGTTACATTCATGTCAATTTCAGCCAATCCATAATATGAATAGGCATCTAGAAGACGCCTATTTATATAATGGATATAAAAACTTGTGTTTCTACCGGGAATCGAACCCAAAATGCTTAGAAGGCGAACGTGCATCTATCTTAAACAACGGACAGTTAAAATTTTTGCAACTATTAGAAATAGATAAAAAAAAAAATTTGGTTTGTTTACATACTTAGTTACATATAGTATACATTTATAAGTTAAGCTAATAAGGCATGTTGTAATTATAATTGAACATGAAGGAGAGGACAGAACTGAGAATAATTCGATTCAGTCTAGTTCCATCGACCGTGTACTGGTGATCATTCGAGTCAAGGTTGCGATAGCTCCGGGGTACTTTAGAGTTCGGTCCTTTCTGCAACATTGTTCTTGCTGCACATTAATGATCTCAAGTCAAGCCTGGTATTTTTGGGTACGCAGACGACAGCACTATTCTAGAAACATACATGTCTGATGCCCGAGCTGGCGAAGAACAAATCTAGTCCCATAGAGAGGCTATGGAGGAACGTACGAACTTGAGTCTTAAAGGTGTATCCGACAGGGGTGAGGCCAATTTGGTCAATTTCAATGCGTCCAAAACTCAGGCGTGTCTATTTACCGCTAAACGGCGGCCTTTCTATGAAGCCCCGTCGTTTCGAAATGTTCAGCTACCTACTGACCATCTCGAGTTGCTTGGCGTCACTCTGACGGCTAACCTAAACTTCAGCCCATACGTTGAATCTATAGCAAACTAGCTGCTAAGAAACTTGGCATTCTAGCAAAGGTCAGGCAGTGGTTCACAGGTAAGGCAGTGCTTCACACCTGGACAGCTTCTTAATTTATATCAAGCCCAAGTCCGATCTTGTATGGAGTACTGCAGCCACCTTTGGGATGGATTAGCCAAGTATCAGCTTGATGCTCGTGGCTCTATATGACGAGAAAAGCGACTCATTAGTGATGACAAGCTAGTTGAGTCCAAGTTGCAGAGCATCAGTCATCAATGTAAGGTAGCTAGCTCGTCGGTGTTCTATCGCTTGCATTTCGGAGAGTGTGCACTCGAATTACACCAGTTGATTGATAAAAAAAAGTTAAAATGTCTTCCTGGAACTAGCTTGCCATTTAATATAAACGCGTTAACACTCGCAGCTCCACAATAAGTTTGACTTGTGTCTTGGGTGCTGGAAACATTTGTATCATACATACAATCACACCCAGAACCAGAAAAACAAATCTCGCTCGGGGAGAAAACCGGTTTTCTCACTGGAAATCGAACCCAATACCTGCTGCTTAGAAGGCACAAGCGCACCCAACTACGCCAGGCGGCTAGTAAAATTTACACCAGTTCACTTTTCTTCTAATTAATTTGCTAATAATAAACATAAGTAGGTATTATTTTAAGGCAGAATTTTATTCATAAATCTGTGCAGGCAATTTATTTTTTCAGAGAATTTCATTAGGTTTAATAAATCTGTTTTACAAAGAAACGAAATTAACTTGTACACGAACTGTAATTATATTTAGTAAACAAGTGGTACGTGAGGCTACATATTTATGTAGGACGCCTAAGTTGTCGGACAAATATAAGTCACGTTATTAGAGTCCTAAGTTAACATTGCGAACATGTTTTACTTGCTTCAAACGAAACATGCGTCCTTATACGATGTCTGATTTGATTAGAGTAATAGTATTAGTGAAACAAAGTAGACACATAATTAAGTAAGGAATTATTCCTCATTACCGACTGCCCAAAAAGTAGGAGGTAATCAAGTCGACTGTATACATATATTTTTTTATGTGTGTCATAGTTAAGTCATAACTTCTTTCCACGTGAACCGATTTCGAAATATTTTTTTTAGTTTGAAAGATGTTGCTTTCCAATTGGTCCCATTTAAATATGATCAGGATTTGATCAGTAGTTCTTGAAATATCGTCAATAATGCGTATTCTGTTCATTGATGATTTTCTCGTTTCTAACCGACCGACCTCGTAACTTCTTTCGTTGTGAGCCGATTTTGATGAAGCTGGTGCTTTTCATGTGGTCCCATTGAAATTTGATCAAGATTTGATCGGTAGTTCTTGAAATATCGTCAATAATGCGTGTTTAGTACATCTAATCCGATCAAAATTCCGAAGATAAAGCGGTGAAGTCCGTTATTTAAGCTTTGCTTGCGATTAAGTATTTTACTTAGGATTTTCTTTTTTAAATATAAAATTACTTTAACGGATTAATATGCTATCTTGGTTTACCCTCTGACTTATTTGGGTGTGCGTTTGTCGCGTTCTTCTTGCATCATCGATTGTATACTGGAATGTATAAACTTTACTGGCCTGGCTTGCTACCAAAGTAGCTTACCACCATCAAGTTGAAAGTCTGCCGCTAAGCCAAATACGGTGTTCCGGCAGTTATCCTTGAGAGCCTGCGTATTCCAGGTCTAGTGTGTTTACCAGCTTCGATCACATCGTCACTTACCATCAGGTGAGATAGTGGTCAAACACTAGCCTGTCACAAATAAAAAAAAAAAAACTTTACTGGCCTTTCTTCGAAGACATGTGACTTTTGACAGTATTAAGTCCACATGGGAGATATTTTTTATTAGTAATTTTAAGAATAGACGTGAAAGTGGCCCATCAGATGTGCAAGCGTGACGCTTACCACCAGCCACAGATCGTCCCCTTCAATATAAACATAACATAAACATAAACGCTTTCACACTCACAGCCCCAAACTAAGATTGAAGACTTGTGTCGTGGGTGCCGGAAACATTCACATCACACACACAATCACAAACAGAACCAGAAACACAAATTTTCCTTGCGGAGAAAACTTGTGTTTCAGGGAATCGAACTCAATAGCCCTGCTTAGAAGGCGAACGCTACCCAACTAAGCCAATGAGCAGTTCAAAGATAAGATGTTAAATCTCTTTATTCCCTGTAATTTTACTGGAAACGTTGCCCTTTAATCCGAGATACAATAATGTTTGCCCACTCCTGCTAGCGGTAAAATGTCAGGCAATGGAGTTGCCCCAGGCGGACTCTTCAAAAAAGTTCTACGTTAAAAATATCTTCATCAAGAAGAATAAAACCGGCCAACTGCGAGTCGTACTCGCGCACGACGGTTTCCGTACCATTATCTATAAAAAATCAAGTTTGTTGTATGGGAGCCCCCTTTAAATATTTATTTTATTTTTAGTATTTGTTGTTATAGCGGCAATAGAAATACATCATCTATGAAAATTTTAACTATCTAGCTATCACCGTTCTTGAGATACAGGCTGGTGACAGACGGACGGACAGCGAAGTCTCAGTAATAGGGTCCCGTTTTTACCCTTTGGGTACGGAACCCTAATAACGGTGTTCCGTAAGTTGGAAAATGTAAAAATGATAATAAAAGTAGGGTCCAGGATCCAACTATGATTATGTAAATCAGAATTTAAAATTAAAATAATATCCCAACTTACCTTACATCCTATATTCAATGTTATCACAACACCCAACCCAAAATAACATTTCTTTTTTATCCGTCCGGCCTAAACTCCCACGAATTATGTGCCTTTTTATGAAAACAGCCGAAGGCCTAACTATCACTTGGTAACCCGCCGTGGGGTCTAAAGGCCCACCCGCTCTTCTTTGCCCGCCCTTGGGGGCAATCGAATCAGTGTATTTTAAATTTCCCTGTAGAGAAACCCTTTGGATCGTCTGGATTGTTTTGGATGATTGTGCCACACAAAAACACCCTTAATCAGAGGTCGCTGGAGATGGAGATAAATTATGCGATTACTGGGTACCAGAATGTTCTCTGAAATATATAATTAGCATTACTTTTATTATGTGCGTAATTTTTACAAAATTAGCAAATAATTACTAAACTGAATTAACCGCAAGTAAAGCTTAAAAAACCGACTTCACCGCTTTATCATCGGAACCTTGATCCACCAGCTATCAAATAAAAAAAGAATCATCAAAATCGGCTCACAACCAAAGAAGTTGTGAGGTAACTTTTGAAGTCGGGTAGGTAAACCAGAACACGTCAAAGTACGCATTATTCGTCACAAAATAAACATTATTGACGATATTTCAAGAACTACTGATCAGATCTTGATCAAATTTAAATGGGACCAATTAGAAAGCAACACCTTTCAAACTAAAAAAAAACAAATCGAAATCGGTTCACGTGGACAGAAGTTATGAGGTAACACACATAAAAAAAATATACAGTCGACTTGAGTACCTCCTCCTTTGTTGGGAAGTCGGTAAAAAATAACTAAAATGTTATCCCGTGTGACAGTTAGTGCCAGTACTCTTTGTTTAAATAAGACAATAAATAACTACCTTGAATATAGTTATTATTAATATTTATATCTACTATACTAACTCAATGATTAATATAGACAATTCCAACCAACTTCAGTGTCGTTTTTTCACTTTCAAAAATTCACTCTTCTAATTTAATTTAATGCGCCAAAACGATAAATTCAAAAATATTATTTACAAATTAAACTAAATAACGAAATAAAATAAGTGAAACGCAAGCAAAACTTAAAACCGACTTCATCGCATACATTTTGGTTTTGGCTTGACCGATTTTGATAAAATTTATATGGGACCACCTCTGAAGTATACTCTAACAAACAAAAAAAAACATTCAGTCGAATTGAGGACCTCCTTTTTTGAAGTTGGTTGACAAAAACACAACAAAAAAAATACATCAAATGAATTCGAATTTGAGTTGTCCAAAAATCATAGATAAAAAATATTATAGTATGATTATAACTAACATATTCCCTTGTTTCTTTCATAGGGCCGTTCACGGAGCACCTCTGATCATGACCTAGTGCCACATGACATCGGCGCACCCCTCGCCTAGCACCGTAAGCGTTCGACCTGACACTCACGTAAGTATATTAATTTTAAGCTATATAAAGCTTTTGTGTCGAGGTTGTATTAAATATAAAAGTAACAAAATTATGAAAAACTTACGTCATCCGTAGAAAATTAACCTTCTTGATGAAACCATCTAACAAACAATTGACAAACTTCAACAGACTCCCAAGACACAAAATCAAAGATTTGACACACAATGTTCACAATATCTATTTTGCCTATTTTGGATACACTATTTAATTATTTTTACATTCTATATATATTATTTGTAAAAGCTGTTGGATTACGAAAAAAAAGGGTGTGTGATGTCAATGTTTCCAGCACCCAAGATACAGTCGTAGACCTATTGCCCTTCTTAACAAACGCTTTCACATTCCCAGCCCCACACTAAGTTCGATGACTTGTACCCTGAACCAGAAACACACATTTTCCATGGGTAGAAAACTTGTGTTTCCACCGGGAATCGAACACAATACACGCACGCCCGCGTTCGCCTTCTATGCAGCGGGTGCTGGGTCACGACACAAGTCATCGAACTTAGTGCGGGGCTGTAAGTGTGAAAGCGTTTATGTTAACTAAGCCAACGAAAATTTCAAAATTTTTAAGCACAGTAATAATTTCAATCGATACAGTATTAAGACCTAATAAGTTTATAATTAACCGAATATAAATTTACATCCATCCACGCGGCAAAATGTGACATGGATTTGAAACCTAATTACTATGTGGATGATTATTTGGCGAACTTATTAACACTGTTATAAAATGATGTTATTGCAAATAGTCACGCTATGTTTTAGTAATTAAATATGAACGAAACATGGTGTTGTTGAATTATGGGCACATGAATTACTCTACTGGGAGCAGCTTGTTACTTTTACAGCCCAATTCTACACTTATATAAACTTGTCAAACATTGATTCCTATAGAAGTACTATAATACTATAAATACCTATACTATATAGGTTACTAGTGAATAGTGGCTTAACTATCAATAATAGAAGACGAGTATCGAATTCTAGATGCTGAAATGGACTGCAATTTGTGTACGTGACTTTAACTGGAAATGGTTCGCAGTCAAATTAATTAAACGAGGTTATATTTGAGATAAGATGGGGATAAAGAAATTTACCGACTTCAGAACAATTGAAGGTAATGTATTTGAAAATTACGAAATACCTACTTTACTTGATAGAGCTGAGTCGCAAGGTGTCCTCACTTAAAAAATACAAAATAAATCAGTTTTTATATTGCATTTTTTCATTATTATAAAATTTGTTTCTAAATAATTTGTAGTTTCAACTAAATGCTTCGTCTATAATTAATATTGGTCGTCTCAACATATAGGTACATACTCGACCCGGAGAAGGAGTAAAATGTATTCATCTAATAATGCCTAAGTAATTGATCTTTACAATACAGAAAAGCAGAGCGGATAATTGAAAAAGGTCTAACAGGTGTCAAGGGAGGTGTAGCGAAAACTCTGGTATTACCGTAGAATTTATCGAATCAGTATGCTCTCCGCGTCGGATAACCAATAGAATATTCAAGTCAATACAGCCTCTGCCAACATTCTTCAATCTAAATGTAGAGGAACATTATTTTAGGCCTACGTGCTTTACGAACAGCGGTTAGGTGTTTATGTGGGACGGTATTGTATTGGTGAGGAGTTGTTTATAATCTGTGCCAGCTATATACACACATATACCACATATAGGTACAGAATTTTATGGTATTATGTTTAGTAGCTTAACTTTTTTGACCAATAGAAAATGTATCAAGTTCGTTTAGACAGCCGATTGATAAACCGAATGGAAACGTCTTTTGTCTTTATAGAATCATATATCCTGTGTCATATAGAAAATGTTTGTATTCAAATATTTTTCACTAGCTACCCGGCATGCGTTTCAATGCAACGTATAGAATTTTTAATGACGTTATCATCCAAGGAAAATGTATGGCTATACTGGTATAATGGTATATATACCTATAAATTTGATAGGTGGATAGCCACTTTTGTGACACAATTATTTACATTACTACATAAATTAAACTATAATTCAAGTAAACTTTTTTTCTCCTTTGTAAATTTTGATCATCTTGGTAAATGATATAGTCCATGATGATAAACACGCTGCGCTAAGGTTCTAGCTAGGCTAAGGTTCTAGGCTACTGGCTCTAAAGGGAGCTAGGGATTACTCCTCGGGTAGTGAGAGGTATTAAGGGCAGTAACCAGAGCTATAAGTACTCTACTTAAAGTAGAATGTGGAGTGCTAGCTAAGTGAAGATATTCAGTTTGCATGGATTTTATCACAGTCTGGGGGCCATGCTGGCGACCGAAAACTGTTTTGTATTTGTAGTGACCGTCGACCATATTGTTGCTAAGAGTGAGATAATAGGTGAGATAGTGGTCAAAGATATCTATCTTAACCAAAAAAATACATTTGTAATCAGTGCAACGTAGAATTTGAATTTTTTTTACCGACTTCCCAAAAAAGGAGGAGGTACTCAAGTCGACTGTTTTTTTTTTTAATGTGTGTTACCTTGTAACTTCTCTCCACGTGAGCCGATTTCGGAAATTTTTTTTAGTTTAGAAAGATGTTGCTTTCTTATTGGTTCATTTAAATTTGATCAAGATCTGATCAGTAGTTCTTGAAATATCGTTAATAATGTCTATTTTGTGACGAATAATGCGTACTTTGTCGATTTTCTGGTTTACCCGACTTCAAAAGTTACCTCACAACTTCTTCCGTTGTGAGCCGAATTTGAAAATTGTTTTTTTATTTGAAAGCTGGTGGATCAAGGTTCCGATGATAAAGCGGTGAAGTCGGTTTTTTAAGCTTTGCTTGCGTTTAATTATTAACATAAGCTAAGCTTAAAAAACTGACTTCACAGCTTATGTTTTGGTTTTGGCTTGATCAATTTCAATAAAATTTATATGGGACCACCTCTGAAGTCATCATCATCATCATCCCAGCGACAGGAAGTCTGGACATAGGCCTCCCCAAAAATCTCCAAAAAGAATGGTTGTTAGCGGCCTGCATCCAGCGTCTTCCTGCGACCTTCATTATGTCGTCCACCTTGTAGGCGGTCTTCCGACACTGCGCTTGCCAGTCCGTGGCCTCCATTTGAAAACCTCTGAAGTATAATCTACCAAACAAAAAAATAATTTTGAGAATCGTTCCACAAATAGGAGAGAAATCGGTGAAAAGACAAAAAAATACATACAGTTGAACATGGCACCTCCTCCCTTTTTTGAAGTTTGCAAAAAATATACTTACAAATCTGTTTTTTTGTGATACGATTGTTTCCGGCAGCTACGGCACAAATCATATTATTATTATGGGGATGTAATTTATACTTACATAGTCTATATACTATCAAACAATTGATTATTAATTATAATTCTTACAAAAATATATAGTATATAAGCACATAATCTAATATATAAAATTCTCGTGTCACAGTTTTCGTTGCCATACTCCTCCGAAACGGCTTGACCGATTTTGATGAAATTTTTTGTGCTTATCCGGTATCTATGAGAATCGGCAAACATCTATTTTTCATCATCATCATCATCATCACTTTTCATCATTATCAACGCGGGTGAAACCGCGGGGCGCAGCTAGTAATGTCATAATATTCATTTATTTATGTGCAGCAAAACAATGATTACATTCCAAATTTAATTTGATTATTTGGACACATCCATACAAAACAAAAATATTACTTAATTTCAAATCCAATATCTTAAACATATATATAATATGTATATACATATATGTATATTTGAACGTTCGCCTTCTAAGCAGGGTTATCGATACTTAGGTTTATGGGTTGCGACACAAGTTTTGAACACAAGTTTTCTCCCCAAGGAAAATTTGTGCTTTGGTTTTGGTTGTGATTGTATGTGTGATGTATATATTTTCGGCACCCACAACACAAGTCATTGAACTTGAGTGGATCTGTGAGTGTGATGTAGGATATTTATTTTATTTGTCAATATTTTAAATTTTAGTCCATAATTAATAATTTATGTTATTTAAACTCATATGGATGTTTAAGTATACATTATCCACCAGGCTCTCAACAATGCTGCCTCGGTGGCTGCTGCTATGTTGCGTGGTGCTGCTCGCGCGACCGGCGTACCCTCAAGGAGCGCAGCAGTGCCCCGCCTCCAATACCATAAACCCCTGCAGCTGTACCGTCAAGAAGAATGGCCTCGACATCCTCTGCGAGTTTACTGAGCAACAGCATATACAGAAGGTAAATATCATTGACAAAACAGTGCCTTGTCAAAGAATTGTGTCAATTTATATGAAGTTACATTAGGCTTTTACTAAAAAATTACGAAGACACAGTGCGTTGAAATTCTGCGTGACCAAGATTCTCCTATTATTATAACTAACGAGCCTTCACTTTGACACTCTTTATTTTTGTCAATTTCTATTGATTTGTTCAGTTTAGTTTGTGACCAGCATGTTTTACAAACGTTAAAGTTTACCTAAAGATAGGTGAACGTTAACTCCATGGACTTTAACAAAAAACATACTATTGCCTGAAGTGAATGATAACAAGACACTTTGTACACTTGTTTAATTGGATCTTTCCAGCTACATACAATTTCACATTACACTTGTTACATTGCGCTTGATTATAACTGACTACACTCTTGATCAGACGTCTTATTCCTTTGGCTGCCACAACGAGACTGTTCGCCCATTTCCGCCTTCTTCCACTGAAAATATCAAACCGAAGTCTGCTACGATTGGCCGACAGCTGCCTGCGATAGGCAGAGTCCTCGTCCAATCACGCGCTGAACGGTGCTGCCATCAACTAGAAGGCACCTCGTGATTGGTTGATAGCCCTTCCGGTCAACCACGTATCTACAATATCTGCCAACAAACTAAAATAACAATTTAACTTCTTTTATTAGTTAGTATAAATCACATCAAATTAATAAAGTCACGACATTCGGCCATCCGACATTGTGCAGTCTCCCGACGCACAACTTTATAAGCAGTCAATTTACCTTTGTTGCAGTGATAACTAAGTTAGTCATATAATACATTGAAATTAAACAAGTTCTAAAAGAAGTTAATCACTGTTGGCTATCAAATATAAATATCTACCTAGTTCTTTAACATAATAAAATGTTGAAACATTTACGCAACAATATAATTGTATTCCCATTATATCATCACAATTTAATAAAATTATTAATTAGTTATAATACACGAGAACTTGTTACAACTTTTTTTTGCACAAGATTTATTGATCATCCTATTCTCATTTCATACTCAGGAACAGATATCTTAACACACGTTATCTAATTATAATCACGACATTCGGTTATTAAACATTAAACATTTGGTTTTCATTTAATTTATTGCTAAGGAAGACTAACAGCTTACAAGTCTTTTAATTTTGATGTTTAGTATAATACAATTGCAGGTCCCTTTGGAAGGAAAAAATATTAATAATAGAAGTCAAACTAATTACCATTTACGACTAATTAACCTAATTATTATTTAAATTGAAACTAAACTACTTGTTATCTATAACTTATTGGCATAATTATCGAAAAGTCACAGCACAACTATCGTATAGCCGACCCTATATAAATAAATTATCATTTGTTTTTTTTTTATATCAGTATTATTACAATATTGTACTTTACGTTTACGTTACTTACGGATAATTATAGTATCAGTTTACCAATTATATAATTAATTAATATACATACATTTACTTTGCATAGATGCTTTAATATACATTTACTTTGCATAGATGCTTTCAAACGTCCTTAACGTCAGTGTCAGGTTGAAGAATCTTTACAATTTAGGTAATTGTCGGGGTCAGTGGTAAGTAAATAGCCAATTTTCTTTTTCGATGTTGTGTAAAGACGACCAAAACAGTAAATAGCCAATTTTCTTTTTCGATGTTGTACAAAGACGACCAAAACAATATAATTTACTCATCAAATAAATAAGCTTATTTGTAAGCATCATCGTACGTTAAGTAGTAAAAGATCTCGATTCCAAAGGCAGATTTCAAGAGTCTTTCAATAAATGATGTCTTATAACGTAACACCTAATAAAACTTTCGATGAAAAAAAGCACTACCATAGTTGAAGCATTCATTATTCAACTTTGCCAAAATTTAATTATCTTACAAAAGAACTCGATGGGTTAAGTAATATTTTTGTCTGTTCTGGACATTGGAGTTTTCATCAAGTTAATCTATTATTACTCAAAGTCCAAGTCAAAACGGTCATTAAGCTACGAAAATTCTATTATGCCAACCAAAATTCGAGTTTATCAAACTCCGTCATAGGTCTTAACGGTTCATCAACAAAGAGATGACGATTAAATATTGAAGAGCTCTTAAAATCCAATGCCAATTAAACATCTTCATCACGTGAAACGGTAAATGACAACCAAGACTTAACTGTAGAGTAAAGCAACATACCACCAACCTAAATAGACGAACTCCACCCCAAGAACAAATGAACATTATTATTTACTAGTCTAATTAACAATACAATTTTAATTTTACGCTATTATTAATAATCCATTAATAGAATAAATCCACATGAATTTTAAAATTGTACTTAAGGTTTCACTGGACACTAGACACGAACACAAATTTACAAACCAGACTCCATGACCCAGCACTCTGTCCATATGTCTGTGTGTGGTTTATCGTTGAAAAGAACCTTGCAAGAAGAATACAGAACCATTTAAAAATAAATCCATGTTAGAAAACAAATTTGGTAGGACATCTGTCACCGTTTTTAGACCCACTCCGTCCCGGGATCTAACGGCCTGACATTCAAAGCTGAAACCTGCACATACTATCCGTTACATCATCCAATTTAATGAGAAATATAAAAATCTAACAACTACTATCAAGAAGAAATCCATAAATAATTATCCTCAAATTTTTCTTCCTTAGGCAAAATATCGGCGCGAGATCGCATTTCGGGGCAATTGACTAGTTCAAAATGAGTCCATTAAAAAATTTAGCGATTATAAAATTTGGTACAGTGGTACATATCTGTAGTATTCTTTAGAATTTCTGCCTATTTACTGAAGCTTCAATCTATGTTTATTGTTCTTATGTAAAATACGTAAACTATGTATATCGAAAGTGGCTTTCTTCCACAACACAGATCCGCATAGTGTGGAAGTCACATTGATTTTAAATTATGGAAATAATGAATACTATATTATTAGAAACAACTTCCGTGAATATGTTAACGTTGGTAAAAACTGTAATGTGAGTCTGATTGTCGGATAATTGACATATGTTATTTTTTTCTTTGTGTAAATGGCGCCATGGACTATTGTTTTTGGTCTCAACGTCGGAATTACATTAATTTGACTTAATTAACATCAACATTGTTCACTCACCCCACACACACATCCCGCAGAATCACCAACAAAAAGGCAATGACTAATAACCAATTTCCCAAATTCACAGTCATCTCGTGAAGGACACGATAGTAACTCAGTAGATAATACATAATACATCTTCCTCTATTTTTTTTCCAACAATTTATATACAACCAATAAACATAATACATTCCCTAATCTATACCTCACGGCCACCACAAAGCGCTCGCGCAGTTTGCTCCCGCGCATACACGCCACATATATAATCAACGACCCTACAACGAGCCTATCAAATTAATACACCCTTTACCACTGATATAAATCCTCACGCTGGTAGTTTATTCATAACCCTAGGATTTCTGCCATAATACTCAATCTGCCATAAATAACCTGTCCGTTCCGCTCAATCTAAACGCGCTCACCGCTATATTATACCTACATCTAGTATTAAAACTATATAAGTACATACATCAATTCCCAAATTATATATATTGATAATCTTGCGACTAGTATTACATTTTCAAAAAATACACAAGTATGCAAGAATACCAATTTCTATACAGACTTGTATGAAAAACTAGTTATAAATACAGCCTATTTCACTATTTATGCGATAAGTGCCCAAAACTAAGCAATATACTAACCCACGTGGGTGGGTAGCCACATTTTAAAATAATTGATAGCATACATAGTCAATAAAATTTAAAATTAATGCAGTAACGGAATGTATAAAAGGAATCTCATTTGGCTCCATAGTTATCCCTTTACATCTATGTTCTCCATGGTTCATCCAGTTTGTTCACAGCTTTTATACCCGCTATCGTCCTCAACTCGGCTTGTGTTTAGTATCAGGGTTTTCAGGATCATTGAAGCTCATTTCCTCATGGAAAACAAAATAAATATTAGTTAATAATCTTGTGATCAATACAGTCATTATGAATGAAGTAACCGTTAGCACAGATGTGAACACTTCATTGTATCAATTTACTAAATAAAAAATACTTATTTGTCGGAACAAAAGTTTAATTGCTTAATTAGCAATATTCCTTTTATTTATTTATTGCTATTAAAATTAAGACGATCAGCTCGGATAATGAATTTGAGAATTAAATAATAAACAATATCATTTTAAAATTCGTGGTAGTATCCCATTTTAATTCTTACCAAGGATTTACTTACAGGTTATCACTTGGCAGACAGCGGCACACTGGGCCTAAAGTTATTCATAGTTAAACGGCACACATAATTTAATAAGTTATTATTATAATGGATAACTTAACCTAGTCCTTCAATATGGCATATACAGCCATGAGGTAATCAGTAAGGCACACATGACCACTACCTTTCGATATGGCAATCAACCATAAGCTAATCAGTATGGCACACATAACCATAAGTCGTTCAATATGGCACACATAACCATAATTCAGTCAGTATGGTACACATAACCATAAGTCCCTCAGTAAGGCACACATAACCATAAGTCCCTCGATATGGCACACATAACCATAACTCTCTCAGTATGGCACACATAACCATAAGTCACTCAGTATGGCACACATAACCATATGTCACTCAGTATGGCATACATAACCATACATCGCTTTGCTGTCTCATGTTTAACTGAGATGATTACTGTCGGTCCCTAATTGGCACATGTCATTTCATGTCATGATGAACATTCTTCCTCTGTCGTATCTACATAAGAGATTTGTATTTTCATCTCGCCAAAATGGCGTGCAAAATTTACTAACTTCTTATACTAATCTCATTTTTATATAAATTATAAGAATAGTTGTTTAATATGTACAATGTACACGTCTATATGTAGTAAGGAATAATATTATGACCATAATAATATAATGAATTTTAGAATAAAATAGCTTTACGAACACTTGACTGACTTATAATATTAATATTCATAAAGTATCTCTTACATTGTTACAAATAAATATTCTTATCATCATCGGTAGTATCAAACACTGATATCAGAGGGTAGTAGGTACACGTCTTCTTTAAAAATCGAACTCGGCAAAAATACAGTTATCAAATGAACTAGCGCGGGCGGATAGACTCAAAATCATTTCGACCGACCCATGCTTCAAAACAAAATTAAAATCTATCAAAAATCCAATTTAATATTATACTAAAATATATATGTCGGTAGTTTATCATTTCATTTAAACTCAAGCTTAATAAGGCGTTAATAATGTCAAAAATTTCAGTGATCGTTATCATATAAACTAGAATTCACACCGATTAGTCATGGTCACTAAATCTCACTACTTCAGAGATAAAAATATTTTTTTGTGGATATAGGAAAAGAAAAATCACTTGTCAAATTATACAAAACGTGGGCATGATCATAAAAAGAAAAGGTAAATTTACATACCTCGGTTCTATCCCGCTGCTGATATGAAGTGAATGATAACAAGACACTTTGTACACTTGTTTAATTGGATCTTTCCAGCTACATACAATTTCACATTACACTTGTTACATTGCGCTGGATTATAACTGACTACACTCTTGATCAGACGTCTTATTCCTTTGGCTGCCACAACGAGACTGTTCGCCCATTTCCGCCTTCTTCCACTGAAAATATCAAACCGAAGTCTGCTATGATTGGCCGACAGCTGCCTGCGATAGGCAGAGTCCTCGTCCAATCACGCGCTGAACGGTGCTGCCATCAACTAGAAGGCACCTCGTGATTGGTTGATAGCCCTTCCGGTCAACCACGTATCTACAATATCTGCCAACAAACTAAAATAACAATTTAACTTCTTTTATTAGTTAGTATAAATCACATCAAATTAATAAAGTCACGACATGCCTTTTATAAATTATGTGTTTAACATAATTACGCCTTGAATCATTAGAATTTTCACCTAAATAAATAAGATACACCGCATAAATGTTCAACATTATTCTACGATGTTTTCAGGTGTTAGTTCTCAGGCTGAAGGGGCTTTCAGGCTTTGTAGAAAGTAAATAGTTATTATGTGTAAAATTGTTTAGTCAAATAATAATTTGCAGACATTATTATTTCCACCTACAATCAAGTATAATTTTATGTAGAAACTGACCCGACAGACGTTGTCCTGTTCAAAAGAAATTAAATGTGAATGAACCCATTCTTGAATCCACTCAATCAAAAAATCATCATAATCGGTTTAGCCGTTTAAAAGTTCAGTCACGTACACGTACAGAAGAGGTGTATATGTAAAGATAGTTAACAAAACATCTATTGAACTTCGTTTTAAGACAAGTATTAGCAGTGTAATATAGAAGTTGAGATAAGTAGATGTTTTTTACATTTTCTTTAAATGAGTACAGTAAATTTCTAATTTAACAGTAAATTTCTTGATATAATACCTATACCTATTATATCAGAATATTATGTATGTATAATATGTATATTTGTAAGTGAATGATACATTGTATACAAACACACACACACACACACACACACATACACACACACACACACACCCATACACATATAGAAAAACGCACTCATATAACTTTTATTTTTTCTAAACAATAGGGATTGTATGATTACACACATTGTTCATATTATAACATATGTAATCTTATTTAGAATATTTTTATTACCTATGTATATTTTGTAAACGCTGTTGGATTATGAAAATAAAAAAAATAAAGATCACACAAAACCAAGAAAAAGATACTTTACCTTGGAGCAAGTGACTTTATTAGTTGTGCTAGGTATTTATTAAAATATTATGTTATTATCTATCTCATACAATATAATAGCAATTCTTGTATACATGTATATATAATCTGAATCTTAGAAACGGCTCCAACGATTTTCATGAAATTTAGTATGCAGGGGGTTTCGGGGGCGATAAATCGATCTAGCTAGGTTTAATTTTTAGGTAACGTCTAAAAAACCGAGCAAAGCTCGGTCACCCAGTTACTATAGTTACTATTAAAGTTATGTTCCCATTTTATATGCACTGAATTATAAATATAAGGCTATTTTAGCATCATTTATTATTGAAACGCAAGTAAAGCTTAAAATAACCGAGTTTTCGCTTTGTCTTCGGAACCCTTGATCTGATTAAATGAATTAAATACGCATTATTGAGGATAATTCGAAAACTACTAGTTAGATCTTGATATATTTAATGGAACCACATGGAAAACACTAGCTTTCAAATAAAAAATAATCATCAAAATCGATTCACCTTGAAGAAGTTATGAAATAACACACATCAAATAAATAAAAAATACAGTCGAATTGATAACCTAATTATACCTAAACCTAATTATAATAGGCTACTTGTTTAAAACTTTTTTTAAAACACGCTTTTAGAAGTCCGATATAATGGATTAAGAGTGACATCACTTTATTGTTTGAATTATTCTCAGCAAGCCCTTTCATTTGATACCTATATTGTAGGAGTGCATTAAAGATAACTTGTCCGCCATTTTGGGTGTTCGGCCACGTTGAATTTAGAATGATGTCACACAGCTAACATTATCATCCAAACTAAACGTGAAAACAAGATTTCAGCTCAATCGGTTGAAATAAAATAGTAGCATCAAAATTGAGTTGCAAGATTCCACCGGAATAAACATAGTTATATTGCAAGTTAAATAAAAGTTATGAGCACATCGATACCATTGCGCTAAATCTTAGCTCTAAATCTACAAGTAAGCACGATTACAATGTGAAATAATGTTTGCAATTCAACGCCTCTAATTCAAAAATAATCTTAAATCTTACCGTTTGAAGGAAACGTAAATAAAACCAGGAAAATTATATTTATATGACATAACTGGTTCTGATAAGCCTTACGTGACTGGAAAGTACTTTTTCGGCCATATTACTTCGTTATTGAGGAGAAAAAACCTGTGGAAAAATGTAATAGTCTCCGAAAATTCAAGGTCGTTGCGGCTTTATTAAAATTAGACTAAAAATATGTCTTTTAAAAGAAGAGCAATGCAATATCAAATTCTGTGGGTTTTGCCGCGACAATGAAAAAATGGCGTTGTTGATTTTGTATTATTTTCAAAAACGGCTATTAGGCGTTTATAGTTCGTGAACTTGCATGTGTATGCAAATCCTACAAAGTTGAAAAACGTTTTCGCTCTCGCTCCAAAAACATCGACAGTTTTGAACAATTTTGAATATTGATCTAAAATTTTAGTTCAAAATTCAAAATTGTTTATTCACATGAGCTCCAAAGAGGCACTCATAAAAGTTAATAACTACGGCCAGATTCGCAAAATTACAGCTACAGTAAAGTTTCTATCGCTTTACTGGCGCATGCCTTGACTAATACTGGACCATGACTCTTTTTATTGACTTTGATCAGGAGACTAGGACATATTATATTGCACAGCCTAAAGTAAAAGAAAAAAAAACAAACATTATCTTATCACTGTCTATAACGCTTTGATGTGATCTCAAAATTTTTGTGGGATACTAATAGTAGAAGTAGGTATTTTTTAAACCACCTTTTAAAACAAAGGAGAATCATCGAAACCATTTCATGAATGTCATGTGGGAACACGCACATAAAAGCAATTTCCTCTTATTTCTATTTGCCATTTAGATTGAAACGCTAGGACCGTAACACTGGTGGGGGTCGGGGACCCATATACAATATCTAAATGTGAAACTATTTAACTCGGTGGCTTTTAGTGACCCTTTTACTGCATAAAAGAATTCAATTTTTATTTAGTCTCCAAAATATAGGTATTTTCGCGTAGACTAGCTCAATGCTTTTCAATTTAGAGAACATTCGAAATCAAAAGCATTTATTCACATAGACCCTAAAAAGGCACTCATGACTACTGCCAAAAAGTTAATGAATTTTCTCCGTTACCTAGTTGGTAGCCGGGTAACGATCAAGATTCTAATATGATGTTGTAATGTTCGTGCAAAGATTATTTCTGATTTATTTTCATTTTAGTACTGCCACTTGATTTTAATATCTTATATCTTTTAAAAATCAATACTAAACAAAATCAACGAATAAACTTAGATTGGGTAAGCTTTTACCAGAATATCATACAAAATAAGCAGTATCACTTTTCTGAAATGTGAAAAAGCAATAATTTTATTGAGCTGATTTTTTTCTCGTAGCTAACGAATTGTCTCGTATCTTAACAAAAACAAAAGCCCAATACATACCACGAGAGAGCTGTAGAAACAAAACCACGCGTACCCTGACAAACTGCAGACGACAAAAGCTTTCTACCCCCATTACCAAAGAATCATTAAGTTCCCTGCTATATTTTACGTTTTTCTTGGTAGTGCTTGGTGCCATTTCGAAATTGTTTTCATAATGACTGGTGCAATAGCAAGTCGTTTCCTTTCCGCCCACGTTTCTACTGCTTAGAAACACTTATTGAATTCAGCAAGCTGCAAGTTTATACAGTGCAGCGTTTTGTTTGCAGAATGCAGAACCAAAAGAAAATTAATTTCTTTTGGTTCTGCGTTTGTTAGCGTTCTATTTGTGATGTAGAATTTGAATAAATCGTAACGAGTACTCATATATTTAATTTGAGCGTTTTGTTTGTGCGCAATATTGCAAATTTTTTGAACAGAACACAATTGTCAACAGATTGTTTATTTAGAGCGTTATTGTTTCAGGATATTATTATGTTCTTTTTTCTGAAATACAGTTCATTCAATGATCACATTATCATATACGTAGACAGGTAATGCTATACTGCCTATGCTTATTTACGAATAAGATGTGGCATGAGTTGTTATGATAAAGATATGTTATGCTACCTGCAGGCTTGGTGTCCCTTGGGAATCGCTTTCCATTGTTTAGAGTCACTGTCATTGGAGCCTCGGTCATTGATTGGTAGAGCCACCACTTCTCAGGCGCGGTTGAACATCTACCCTAGATGTTATCCCGCACTATCATTATGTTATAGCCATCAGTAATCTTTATGTTATGCTGCCTGCATGCCTGGTGTTCCTTGGGGATCTCTCCATCACTCCATCGCCTCTCCATTGTTTTTAGTAACTGGAGCCTCGGTCATTGATCGGTAGAGCCACCACATCTCAGACACGGTTTAACAACTAGCCTAGATGTTATACCGCACTATCATTACGTTATAATCATCAGTTATCTTTATTTTTTACGCAGGCAATGAACACGCTCCGGTCAAAGCCGATGATCATCTTCTACCTGAAGCTACGTCACAACAACCTGGCCAAACTGCCCTCGTACATCTTTTTGGGTCTGGATATCCGCCACCTCACTGTGCACAACTCCAGCTTGGCTGTTATTGAGGATTCCTCGCTTAGCTCTATAGGTGAATATATTTTACATAAAATGTGTTTTTTGTAGTTTGTTGGCATTAAATTAGAACTGCCCGATAGCGTATTTGGTTGAATGTTTGCTATGCTACGGGTTCCGGATTCGATTCCAGGTAGGAACACAAATTTTCTGCCCGTGGAAAGTTTGTGTTTCTGACTACTGGATGTGTGTGAAGTATATGTTTACGGCATCCGCGATACATGTCTTAGTGTGGGCCTGTGAGTCTGTTTGTATGAAAGAAATTATTTTAACAGTACAGTAACAGTAATATGATCAAATGAGAAAAACCTCCGTACTCAAAAGAACAAGTTTACATTTTAAGTTTCCTTGATTTACCTGTTCTACCAACGGACCAGCCTCTTGGTCTGAAAATAAATCTTCAACAGAAATCCAATTAAGGCACATTGTGAGTTTTATTAAAAATTACTAAAACGTATCCAAAAATAAACCCTAAAATAACTGAAAAGTCTACAGATGCATCCGCGACCGTTTCCATTTAACAATGTACATTTGCTTTAAAGTTTTTAGTTAATGTATGAATAAGTAAATATTTTAACTGTTATATACTAAAATTACTGACAATATCCCCAGGCAACAAACTAACGCAGCTCGACGTCTCACAAAACAGCCTGGCGACCATTCCGACCTCCTCTTTCACGCATCTCAACCACCTGCTGATACTCAATATGAACCATAACAAGGTAATATAAAAGCTACTCCTATTTTTATAAACTCTTATTATTTGAACTGACCGTTGACTGAGTTGGATGAGCGTTTGCCTTCTAAACATATCAAGTTTGATTCACGACGGGAATATAAGTTGTCTCCTTAAGGAAAATGTATGTTTCTGGTGCTGGTTATGATTATGAGTGTGATGTGTTTCCGGCATCTATGACACAAGCCATCGAACGTAGTGTGTAGCTGTAAGTGTAAAAACGTTTATGTTTATAAACAAATCTCCATTTCATTAACTCAACTTTCCTTTACATTATTTCAAAGGAAAGGGGTCTGTCATCATTGATGTTGCAAAATTGAGCTGTCTTCGAAAGATGAAACCTGTCAGACTCATTCTTATTGAGAAATGGATGAAGAATTAGCTTAGAAATGAATGTATTATTTTCCTTTTACTTTTTTTATGCTCGCTAGGCAAGAATTTGACCACAATCTTACATGGAAAAAAGCGATGATGAAGCCGAAAATGTAGCATGCTAAGAGTAGCATCTGCGAGTACTTATCCTAAGATGTTACTACAGTGCAAAGCATGACACTTGTTTTTTATGCCCGGTAACGACAATGTAATCGTATTTGCGTTTTGTGGGTGTCGGATTCGATTCCCGGTGGGATCGCTCATTTTTTCCAATGGAAATCTGTGTATCTTGGAGGCAGGTAATTTTGAGTGTGTGAATGTTGTCTTCCCCAGCGATAGAAGTTTTTAAAGTAAGTGCGGAGCTGTGAGTGTAATAGTGTTGTTTTGTTTCTATATGCTATAAAATGTAGTATATTGTTGTTGAAAAAAACCAGTGGTGCCAAAAAATCGAGTAGTGTGTACATAACAGTGTTGTAACTTTGTGAGTAACGATGCATGATCTGATTGCTCACAATATGCAGTTCTGTTCTTTCGTGTCTTTTGCTGTTGCTGTAACGTGCATCGCAGTGTCATTATTCGCAGTCTGATATTTGCAGTAATATAATACAGTCCAATATACCTATTCAATCGTAACAACTCCCGTTTATACATTTTGTTAGCATTTGAACATAATTTACCAGATGGAAAGCGATGATGGAGCCAAAGATATAGTATGCTTGCCTAGACGATACCCATCCACTCTTGACTTGAAGACTCCCAGATTACTTTTACTTGATAACAAGAAAAGGCGTTCCATTCCTTTGCAGTCCTGAAAATTAATATGAAAACAAAATGCATCGTATATTTAGATTCTAACAATTCACATTTATATCAGGTGACAGCGGTCCACAACCGTGCCTTTATGGGGCTAGATACACTGGAGATACTGACGCTCTACGAGAACAGGATATCCGTTGTCGACGGCGAGGCTTTCAAAGGACTGGAGAAGTAAGTGTAACTTATTTATATTAGGCATAGAATGAGCAAAAGTTCTAATGTCATATTATTATATATGCCAACATTGGTAAATAGGGCACAATCCTGCAGGGGTGGCTTAGAATCGACAACAGAGCAGAATAACAATAAAAACAAAAACTAAAAAAAGTACGGACTCATTGAACTAACATATGACGAGAGGTCACAGCTATTCATGAATTACGAGAATGTTAGTTGACAGTTACAACTAAACTGTCTGCACCAAAATTTACTAACCAGTAAGGGAAAAAAACATATATTTGTGGTGAAAACAGGCTTTTAGGCTTTTATAAACAAATTGTAAAATACCAGACAATTCTTTGGGCGTCATTCCAATCAATAAAAACCAAAGTTTTTTGTAAAACGGCGATTGCAAATACCGTTTTATAATTAAAAAAAAATATTATAACATATAGTCAACTAATTATCTTCTCTGTAAGTGTAAGGTTCAAGTGTCAACTGGTGTTGTTGGCGTGCATATTACGAGGAGCGGCATGGCGGTGCTGTTTTTTTTTATTCAATATATTATTACCTCCATCAACCACTAAGCACGGGCCAATTGCCTATATTTCCTAAAGCTAAACTAAAATTATATACATTTATTCAGCAAAGACCCAAGTTACCTACAAGTCATCGAACTTATAGGTAACTCAAGTGCTCAAGCCACCAGTGGGTAGCGTTCCCATCATGCTGGTACCAGCATTTTGATCACGCGTCGCCTCAATTAGGCGCTCTGATAAAGTTTTGAAAATAGAATGAGCTCCCGGTCCCTACGGCCCTGTGTCAAATATCCAAATTGACCTGATCCACACCATAATTTCGTATCGCAACAATTTGGATTTAATGTATAGGTGTATACATCTAATGATACGTTTATGCCCTGAAAGTGTTGTAAAATGCTCGGTAGCTATGATTTCCAGTGGTCGTAAGTCTTTTCACAACCGAACCCATTGTTATAAGTTTAACTTTGGCTTCAACCTTGGTTTTGCATAAAGCGATTGAAATTTAGATAAAAGCTTTTGTTGTTTTATGAACTAAAATACTGGAACGAGTTATTATAAATAACGATACGTTTGCTTTGAATATATTTTAACTGTTTTGCATAAACAGTTTTCCAAATTGAGCACAAAATATTTTGATGTTGAACTAAGAAATAATTTGCACAGATCGGCAAAAAACATTGATTATCTAATATATAAAATTCTCGTGTCACAGTTTTCGTTGCCATACTCCTCCGAAACGGCTTGACCGATTTTGATGAAATTTTTTGTGCTTATCCGGTATCTATGAGAATCGGCAAACATCTATTTTTCATCATCATCATCATCATCACTTTTCATCATTATCAACGCGGGTGAAACCGCGGGGCGCAGCTAGTGATTTATAAGGACAAACTGATTTTCATTTGTTGTTTTATGTTTGGTTATCCAAATAAACAGATTTGCCGACAATTCTTCTTGTGAATGTAGACAAAATTATAAGCAACCTACACTTGACACCAACATAAGCAGTTTGCAAAATTTTTTGAGCATTTGACAACTATCATACCTGATGGAAAGTGAAGATTCGGCCGAAGATGTAATATGCTTGCCCAGAATATAAGACTATTCACGTATTATATATATTTTAAACATTGTGAAACAAGCTATTATTAAGTCATTATTATTCGGTGGGATGAAAATACAAAAAAAAACTTATTTGATTGGATGGCATCAACCTTTACTATATCATAAGAATAAGAATAATTTAATTTTATATAACTGTGTACATAGTGGATGTTACAATAATAATTTTTTACCAACAGTTTGTCCATTTCGGACGTACAATTTTATTATTATTTGTATTACAATTACAGGCCAATACTAACTTAACTACATATATAAAATAATAACATAATGCATTTGCTATAATAAAAACATCACATGGATTAAAAAAATAGAAGTGTTTATGTAGATATGAAATGTAGTTATTTAAATCGTAATACGTCGAAAATATTTTTTTTTTATGCATACAAGCATTTGACAACTAAAGCACCTGATGGAAAGTGAAGATGCGATCGATGACGTAACATACTTGCCTAGGAGATGCCTTTGTATACCTATATACTACTATATATACCTATGTATAGTACTGCGATGAGATAGCCCAAAATACCTGTACATGCGGTAATTAAATTAATGAAACGGAGGGGAAAAAATAATAAATGTAAGAAATATAATCATAACTATGTATAATGCCAAAGGACTCGGTCGTAACGATTAACACAGCCGAAATAATACTACCAATATTTTTCGAGGTCTAAGCAAATAGACGAGTAAATGTGAGGCCTCCAGCAAATTATAAAAAGACATGATATATTTACTAAAACTCAAATATTTCCACAATGAATTACATTACTTTCTATTTGATAAGTAGGTTATTAACAGATAGGCCTGGAGGTACATCGTTTAAAAAAAATGAAGTCGCTGTCACCAATAAGGTAGCAAACCTATCGGTATTCTATCACTTACATTTTGGAGAGTGTGCGCAGGAATTACACTAAATTCTAAATTCCCCCATACCCTTTTTACCACCTAACAACAAGACAAACTGTCAATCTTCATCCATTTATGGTTAACACACCTCTGTCATCCATACAGCGAAGGAGTGGAACTTATTAACTGCGTCTTTGTTCCCCGAAAAGTATAATCTAAGCAGGCATGTTACTTCGGCCGCATTTTCACTTTCCTTCAGGTAAGATCTTTGTCAAATTCTCGATTATCTAGTGTATAACAAATTTAAACGACAGATATGTATGCTTATGCCATTTTTTTAACAAGAATAAATTATTCAATTAGAAAACTGAAGAGGCTGAACCTTGGAGGAAATGACCTGACAGCGGTCCCGCAGAAAGCTTTGGCTCTATTGGAGAATTTGAAGAAGCTTGAAATGCAAGAAAATCGTATAACTGCTATTACGGAGGGTGATTTTGCAGGTAAGACAATAACAACATTACTTCTATGTAGAACTATTGGGGTATATGAATCAGAAAGTTTGTGCGTGTTAATTCTTTGTTTACTGCAACGGCTGAACGTATAAATAAATATATATGAATAAATATAATTAAGGAAAAAGTCAAGTTACTTGTTTTTCACCGATTCTACAATATTTTTAACCTACTATCATGTTTATATCCCCTTTCCTGATGTCAAGTGACGATACGATCACAAAGAAGCTAAACTCATTAAAATAATCTTTTTTCACGAGGTTTCCTAATGTGATGTTTTGATCGCAGGTCTTCGCAGCCTCGATTCGTTAGGTTTGGCCCACAACCAGTTACGGGAGGTACCATCCCAGGTTTTCTCCCATCTGACGTTTTTGAACTCTTTGGAGCTTGAAGGAAACTTGATCCAGAGGATCGACGAGAAGGCCTTCTCTGGACTAGAAGGTAAGAGTTTCTGTTTTGAAAGAATATCTTCTCTATTATACACTAGTCTAGGTGTGTCAATGTAAAATAATTACTGAATCCTTTTTATAATATTAGCTTGGTGAGCTCTGCTATGGGGTGTTTGGACGTGACGGTGTTCTTCTTTTCTTTATAAGTTTATCTATTCTAGAGTGATCAATTTATTAATTTATTTATTAAGCTATTGCATAGCTTCTATCGCGGGCCTTGAGTGTGGAGACCGAATCCAGAAATTCCATAACGAAAATAACCTAACACCCCCCACTCCGGCCGGTACAGCGGTGATACTTTTTAGTTTTGCCATCTATCGATGAATAGTAGAACTTTATGACTTTTTTGAAACGCTTGTATCTTTAGTTCAGCAACTCGCCTCTCGGTGGCATAAGTTGATAAAAAATGCTATGCAATAGCTTTACCGCGGCAGTCCCCGAGTGCCACACGTCTTTTTTATTTATTTATTAGTTAACTTATCACTATGGTTCTGCCTAGCATTTTTAATGCTATATAAATAAAATCAAGTTTATCTATGTTCACGTGTGATTTATAGGCGTCTGGGTAAAACAAATTACTATTAATCATTTTATTTCAGATATTAAATTCATAAAGAGTTAGACACTTAGAAATTACCAACAAATTATGTAGTTTACAAATGTCAAAACAAAGGTCACCCACGTCATATTTATTGCGTGTTAATAATTCCTTGTTCTAGAAAACCTGCAATACCTTCGTCTGGGCGACAACCGTCTGCAAGAGATTCCCTCGGAAGCTCTCCGACCTTTGCACCGCCTGCGCCACCTGGACCTGCGCTCTAACAACATTACGTACATTAGTGAGGACGCATTCACTGGCTACGGGGACTCCATCACTTTTCTCAATCTGCAAAAGAACATGTAAGTGCTTAGGTTAATTACTTGGTTGCGTATAGACTAGAGGGCAATCCTAGTGTCAGGATTATTCAGGCTGCCCAGGAGCTTTGATTGCGAAATCCTGTTTTGTTTTATAGTAGGACCACGGCCAATTTTTGTTACCCATGCTACGGTCAGTTGAACTGCTAGATTTATTTCCAAATTTGATCTTGGCAGTACAATACAAAAGCGCTGTATTGAAGAAATTGAGTTAATCGTAAGAAATAATAGCATATCGTGTAACATGTTGTATACAATATGATAAAACAAACATTCCAGTATTTACTATCAATTATATGTCAGCAGATAAATTGGGAACTTGTCCTCAAATAATTGTTACAAGCATATGGCAAACAAGCCTTGAAGTAAAAATGTTTTGGGTTGAGGCATACTCAAATGTATATTTATCTCCACATTATTAATGTAAGAAACGGATTATTTTTCTGCTCGCTCAGACCCTTTCAACTATTTATCTTATATCTGTTTTTTTTTGTGTCAGTTCGTTACACAGTTCTTTATGATTAATAAAAAGTTAATATCTTCGTGACAGACTACAAAGAGTTTTGCAGGCAAGCAAAATCGTTCAATCGTAAAACATGTCTGGAAAATAAATAGAAAAGCTATTGGCTGTCTTTTTATTTCACTTTTTAAGCTTTAGAATTTTCAGACTGGATGAGTTTAGGTAGAGAATTGAAGCAAGTTATTTTTTACCGCTAGACGTAAAGGAGGGTAAATGTATTTATCAGCCTATATGTGTATCTATGTTCCGTCCTTTGTGGCTGTCTAGACACCAAACGCTGGGACCGATTTTAACGGTTATCGATTTGCATTGTTCGTGCAAATGTCACTAAAGACATGAGTGATCAAAAATAGATATAGCAATAAAGATATTATAAGACGCCCAGGCTTAAACGGACGCTCCCGACCCGTGGTCCAACCGCTATGTCCAACTGGTTGTACTTCGAGTAAGTAAAACTATCCATGTTCCAACTGAAACCGAACCGTTGTACCAAAAAGAAGGTAGTTTACATGTGGTCCAGCCGGTTGGACCACGGGAAAGTAAATTTATCAGTAGTCCAACACTAGAAAGTATTTTACCCATGGTTCAACTGGTTGTACCGCGGAAACGCACGTTTATCCGTGGACCAACTGACTTAAAAGCAAAAAGGTTATCTATAATCGGAGGCGATTCGCTAGCTCTGCTCGTTCGGTCAAAAAGAAATTCGACGAACTGTGACTCGTTAAGTTCTTAAATTAAAGATAAATATTCTTCTAAGCGATCATCACTTCGTTTCCTTAGTTCTCCAGGTAATTCATAATTGTCTTCTTCTTCTTCTTAGTTATGGCTTCGCAACCTTGTGCATTTAGCCAGTGTCAAGTGATAATATAATATTTCAAGTGTATTTCATATTATAAGTCCTAGTCACAAGTCATAGTCAAAGTCAAGTAAAAGAGTCAAGGTCCAGTCATAGTAAATTCATGCCCTAGTAAAGTGGTAGAAACTTTACTAGAACTTCTATTGGAGTTTTGGAGCGAAGGTGAAAATCACGTTTTTCAACTTTGTATGATTTGCCTACACTTATGCACGTTCACTAAGTATTAACGGTTAATAATCCACCATTTTTACACATTAACACTGGAAGAATCACAGGTTTTGGAAAATTTTACAAAATCAACAACGCCATTTTTTCACTTTCAATAAAAAAAAACAAAAATGTTTCACAATTGTCATTCTCCGTTGCAAGTGATGGCAATTTTGAAAGGTACTTTAACAATCAAACGTCATCTCTCGGTTAAGCGAGCGCTGTGTCCTTAATCAGAGTTCAATGAACGCGATCTTTTCGCCTTATCATTATTCTATGTATTCACTGTGCAATTTTTGCTGTGGTGCTTATGGTGGGTTAAACTCAAAATAGCGTTCGAGGTTCGAGGTTTCGACCCATGTTTTTTTGTATACATTTTCCCTTCACTCGCATTCTTCTTCTCTGTCGTATCTCTCTTGGAGGAGTGGTCGTGGTCATCATGTCTTATTGAGCATTCGCTACACAATTTCTTGCAATTACTTTCCATTTGAAGTAATCCCGATACACTAATCCAAGTGGTCACAAAACAAAGCTAAGAACACTCACGATCAAGTCACCTTTCCCCACTAAATCAAAAACAATTTAGCCTTTGGGGAGCTACTATGCCACAGGCAGACACAAAAATATACTCGTACACAACAAACTTATAAAACACCTCTTCTTTGCCGGGGGTTACTATTTTATTGATATGTTTATATTTTTGTGTAAATTAAGCGCCCAAAGTTTAACTCTTACTTATGATTCTGTGTGAGAAGTGTCGTAAAGAGGAACGTTATTTCAGTTTTATGTCAAATAAATATTTCCTCCGATTTCGCAGCTTCAGGGTGTTTTTGATTTTCATTCAGGATTTTGAATTTAGTTTGTCTACTTTGCTTGGGAAATAGTCACTTTTAACTAAAAATTTATTGAGTCTAAGTTTAAGGTGCGTACGAAGCGTTTTGCTTCCACATTTATTATACGTAGTGCTTAGGAATGGCATTCTTTGTCCGACTCTGTGTTTCCCGATAAGTACAATCTAGGAGTCTTTAAATCTCGAGTGAACAGGTATCTTCGAGGCAGACATGCTCCATCTTCGACCACATCGTCACTTTCCATCAGGTGAGATAGTGGTCAAATGTTTGCCTAAATTATATATGTTGTAATATATAATGTTTTTTAAATTCTAAGGCGAGGCGATACCGTTCTGTTTTAAACAACATGAATGTACATATTGTTATGTATTGAATACATATTGCTTTCGGAAGAAAGTCGTTAAAATAAAAAGACATTTATTTCAGGTTAACACCCATACAATTTACATAATCTAGTGTACACGTTAATAAAAATAATAATAATAAAATCAAATGACAAATGACATGTTCTAGTTAAAAAATAAAAATAATTTCAGATAAAAAATAATCAAATTATATACTACGGTAAAACTCATACATATACACATAACATAATTCACTATTACTTTAGCGTAAAAGTTATTACGTTAGCCTATAAATAATATAACTTTTCAAAACGCTCTCATTACCATATCATCATAGCTATATTTTTTTGATGAAATTAGTATAACTCAATACTAAGTCGTAATACTTTAGCATTGCGTGTTCCTTTCATATTAATTCCGTCATTCATTAGCGCGATGTTAATTAATCAACCCTCCTTCAACTTAGTAAAGTTTCTTATTGTTCGCAGGATTCACCAACTGCCAACAATGGGCTTCGACAATTTGAATTCCCTGGAGACCTTGAACCTTCAGAATAATAAGCTGCAGCACATTCCCGAGGAGATAATGGAACCAATTTTGGACACGCTACGTGTTGTGGATATAATGGGTTAGTACTAATAGTTTCTTGTACTTTGAAGTTTCCTTAAAGTGTCTTTTGTACGATCCCTTGCTTTGTTCGATGGAATCAATATATCATTTTCATTGAAATGTCCGTTAGGTATAAGTCAGATCAGTTTGTTAAATTGATCTAACCACGGACACTGTTTAGTGTCCCTGGTTACACTGATAAAATGTCAGTGTCCGTAGTCAGATTGGTGGACGTGGTCAGATGGGTTATTTTTTTATCTTACCACGCTCATATCCGCTCAAAGCGTTATGCTCCAACATTTGTTATACGTACAGCGAAAGAGAGGAACTCACTGCCCGCATCCTTGTTCCCCAACAGTATAATCAGGGAGTCTTTAAGTCTGAATAGGTATCTTCTAGGTAAGCATGCTTCATCTTCGGCAGCATCGTCACTTTCCATCAGGTTAGATGGCGGCCAAATGCTTACCTATCTGTCATAAAAATAATAGATTTAATTACGGTATCTTTTCCGGTACAAATTTTGCAAACATTTGACTACAAAAGTATCTCTAATAAATGCTTCCTAAAAAACTAAGTAATGAGTTCTTAGGACAAGTAGGTATATACTACAACAAACGTGCTAATAACAATGATTTTTCCCCAAATAAATTTTCAAGGAGTAGGTATGCATAATTGATAGAACAAAGCAAGATCTCCAAGCTTAATTTCTCAGTTCAGCTCAGCACTTTGTCCATTTGTCGGTCTGACAAAAGCATTTACCGCCTAACACATACTTGCGAATAACTTTAAATTCTTAAAGTATATGTAAAGCGCGTGCCTAGATATTTTTTTTATGATAATACATTTTTGTATATCAAGGTATCTTGATATACTAAGCGGCCTGCGACGCTGCCCTCCGCGCGGCCGACGTTTTGTATAGGCTCTAGTGTAACAAAATATACAAAGCTTATTTTTATATCAAGTCCTTATGTGGGGTGCAAAATTGGTTTATTTATTTTGCCCGTGTATGAAAAGAATCTTTGAAAAAAATCTTTGCAAGCAGAGAACAAAACCAATTTCTGAAAAAACACTATGTTGAAAATTAACTATTTTGTCCAGAGGCCTAAACATTTAAAGCTGAAACTTATGTAATAATATACGTTATATCCTATACTTGAACAACAACTTATAAAATCAAACAATTATTGTTAAGAAAAGCTATAAGCAATTAACCTCAAAGGTTTACCCTATTAGGCAAAATGTAAGCGTGATATCTCAGTTCAGGGCGAACGACTATATATTGAGAATAATATTAAAACATGTCAATGCTTATACACAGATAACCCTTTGATTTGCGACTGCGAGCTGGCATGGTACGAGGCCTGGCTGGCCGGTCTAAGAGACCGAGATGACGAGATGATGCAAAAGAAACGCACCGTCTGCACAATGGTCAACGAGCAGCATCGTGAGTACAGCGTGGCCAAGATGCCTTTAGAAAAGATGAACTGCAAACGAAAACCAGCATACGGACGCACGGGTAAAGCACCTGCAAACACCTGCAACATACTAACAAACACTATCGTATTTATCGCTGCTATGTGGCTTTAAAATGTATGTCATTTGTAACTTCTATTTATTTCTATCCCGTTTTGTTTGTGAAGGGCTACCCTCGAGCCAACTGTGGCCGGATGGCTCGATAACTCTTCGCCGCGTTTGTTATTTCAGTTCAAACTTAACGTGATGAATTTATGCAATAAACTACGATACATATCAATGTGGGGCTAAAACAAATTTAGTAATAAATGGAGCGGTAGCTTTTTAAGTACGGGCGGAATTAAGGAATGTAAGTTAGTGTGATACAGTATTTTTATTAGGAAACATCTCGGTATGCCTTACTAATTTACCAAGTAGCTGATGCGATCAACACCAGCATTATGCTAGTAGGTATCACTTGAGACGAGTTTTAATGTAATGGTCGTAGATAAACTCCGCTTAAGGAGAAGTAATGGAAAAAAATGTGATTCTTCACTAAGAACTAGTAATTGACACAAAACTTTAGCGACAATTTTTGTTTTCTAGTCTAGTTTTGTAACCTTGAAATATTGTTATATTTTATATCATTTACCCCTGCCTTATATATAATGTACACATAAGCTTATACGTATTACGATGTTGACTATTAAGATACTATTCTATTATTCTACTCTATACGCGTAAGGGTTCTCTCAAGGTATTTTACTAAATTGAAACCTATTAATAGCTAATTGTTGGAACAAATCAATATTCGTGGTTCAGTTACCTTTTCTATATCACGAAGTTTTAGAAGAAATAGCTTTTATCTAAGCAAGCCTGTTGTTTACTATTGCTGTTACTATCAATAGTGTCGTAACTGTTCGATTTGATGTAGATTATTAAGTAGTTAAGTGTTAGTACAATTTTGACGATATTATATTTAAAGATTATAATTTAAATAATGTAGCATTTCTTAGATGATATTAGTAAAACTTATGTTCGTAATCGTTAAGTTGAAATTACATAATTATATTATTGGTAGAGATGTATTTTATCTTTATTTCAAATAAGTTGTATTCTTCAGTTATGTTAAGCATTTATTAAAGTATTAGTTGCTTTTTGATTTATATAATTACATAGTTAAATAATAAATGTGACTTTAAATATATGCTTTTCCTTTTAATTTGCAAGCAAAGTTCCATTTGCAACGTTATCATGTTCATTCAAAAATGTATTAATCAAAATGTAGCTATACCAAGTGATACATTTGTAACCAAAAACATATCCCCTAGTCTGAATTAAGTAACATTAAGGATAATTATACCATATTATATCTACTATCATTAATATATATATATTCTATACATCCATTTACATTCAAAACGAAACGCATGTAAGCGATTTGACAGTAGCATCATCATTATATACGGCTACGTCATTTCATATATCATGCTCGTTTCATCCTTTTATATAACTAATTTTATCATAAAATTATATATTCGAATATTTCGTACACTTTACATTCATTTTAAAATATATTCAACGTAATGTTATTTAAAATGTTCATACTATGTATGACGCGAGATAGAACACACACTGTGTTCTTTATACATACAATGACACATTTTATAAAAAAAACCTATATTGCGTAGTGCCCTGTTATTAATATAAGAATTTGCACAATTAATATTTAAATAAGTATATTGCACTATTATATCATATCTTACCTTATTTATAAGTTTCAGAGTCAAAGGAACCTGATTAAATAAGATTTCAAAATAATAATTATATCTTAACAAAATGTATCTATGTGTCTTGAATATTGTATTAAATATGATATGTTCTTCGTAGTGTTTTCACAATATCTTAATGTGCATTTTTCTATAATCTACAAGTGTGTAAATGTGTACTTTATTCTATTAATATCTCGCTTCTAATTCTTATAACTGGCGCAAGTTAGAAATCGTATAAAATTTTATATATATGTCTTGATTAAATACTTTCATAGAATACCATAATTTTGAGTTACAAATATCTAAAAAAAATATATGTTAATGTAGTTATACAATTGAATGTTTTTAATATGTATTTATTGTTTAATATAATACCGCAAGGGATTTTTCACTTGTCTTGCAGTTCACTTTTGTTGTACACGTAATTAATTGTAATTAGTGTACACATGCTGAAATCATTTAGGATAACTAAACAAGAACCATGATCTTGCATATCAAATAGAAGTAAGTCATATATTAGTCATATAATAATAAAAATATTTCAATGTTGATGTCGTGTTAAACCTATTGATAAATTATACTCATTGTTATTTTTTATCACTGTATTGTATTTTCGGACTTTTGACGTGTCGATTGAGTGTTGGCCATTTTCCGGTAAATCAGTGTGAAATTTGTATGTCATTAATCCTTCTTCACTCGTGCGCTCAATGCTGAGCATCGTGATGGTCCAGATGTCGATCCGTTCTATCGTGGATTAGCTGGCCGCAGAACAATGTGCTTACTATTGTTGAGGATATATATTATAGTCGCAGTGGTTCACCTTGCCTACTGCGCCAGGTTGTTTGGACCAGGACATGATTCGGGCTATCAACCGTAACTCGTTTTATACCCGGAGGACACGTGCAGAGTGTTGGAAGTTATCTACCGCGGACGCGAGCGACACCGCCCTCCATGTCATTGATAGGTCAATGCAATTGTATATTTTAACTCGAATTCTGAGTAGGGGCGATGAGTCCTGCACTGATCACGCTTTAGATTGTATTGTGCATTTCTCCCTGCCAGTTCTCAATCAAGCCTTCCCAACTCCTTTTCATAACGCAGTATGGGATGCTGACATAGCTGCTCCATATAATATATAGATAAATGTGGAATTGCATATAATATTTAGCAGTGAAACATTGTACTATCGCTTTTAAAAATATACTTTGGGTTTGGAATTCTATTAAAGAGTTTTAACATCATATTTATTGAATTCGTCCATCTTACACATTGACCGAAAAATATCTAAATGTTTATGGTCACATTTATTGTTGTTATAGTAAATTAATTTTAGGTTATACTATCTAATGTTTAAACATTGCTGTAATATGTGTAATTATAAAATTTTAGTTGAAATAAAATATGAAATGGTTTACAAGTTGTTTTATTGTACAGTACTCATTCGAACTTATGGTATACATATGTATAGTAGCTTATATAGTATCAAATTCCGAATATCATTATATACAAAAGATTTGCGTAAAGTAGTTATAAAACCCTAGGTCTGGAGTAGTTTTGTTATTTGATCAACGAGTTCATTTATTTTTTAACGTTGCGGACATGTGAAAAGTTATTTAATATTTTTAAACGAAAGAAGATAAAGTTAAAAATAGGTTAATAATAGGCTTATTCAAAGGGTAATAATATTTTACTCTTCGAATAAGCCAATTTTTATCTTATTGGGATCAGAACTTTGAAGTATATTTTTTTAATAAACATTTAGAGAAAATCTCAGGACAAAAACAAAATGGCTGCCACATAGAGGGGAAGGGGGTTGGAACCGAGTGTGTAGTGTTTTTTGGTAACAAAAGTGTTGAAATATAAGTAAGTACCTACCTAAAATATAGCAAGTCCATGACAGGACACACTGTATGTATATTTTATGCCCGATAGTCAAGCATTCATCAACAATCTCACCTGATGGAAAGTGATAATACGGCTAAAGATGTAGCATGTTTGTCTAGAAGGTACCTATTCACCATTGACTTGAACGCTCCTAGATTATACCGTTCGAGGAACAAAGACGAGAGTAAAGAGTTCCACTCCTTCGCAGTACGGATGATAAACGTAGAAGCGAAACTCTTCAGCGAACTGGAGGTATGTCATCCATATATCCATTTACCATATGGTAAAACGGACAAGTTGGAATTAGGGTGTCATACTGTGTAATTCCTGCGCACACTCTCTAAAATGTAAACGTTAGAATACCGATAGGCTCGCAACCTTACGTCGGTGACCGAGACTCTGCAATGTGGAAGCGACTAGCTTACCATCGCCAGTGAGTCTTTTTGCTCGCCGGTCGAGTCAGTCTACATTTAAAACAATAGATAAGTAGCTATAACGTTAGTCGTAATACTAACTAGCCGTGCCCCGCGGCTTCGCCCGCCATTATCAAGTTAAAAAGTAGCCTATGTAATAGTATTCTAGGTATAATCTATGTACATTCCAAATTTCATCCAAATCCGTTCAGCCGTTAAAGCGTGAAGAGGGAACAAACATACTTACACACTTACAAACAAACTTTCGGATTTATAATATTAGTAGGATAACTCTGGGTGGGTCTTGTTGTCTGAAGACTAGTAGTAACTCTGGTTGAAAACTCTTGAATTGTAATGACTAAAGTATTTTTTCCTATCCATTATTATAATAATGGACATATTATAGTGATTTGCGTTGAACTTAGATTGGATAGACACTTTAAATGACTGAAGCATGCAAAGCTTACAAAAACTGACTTCACCGCTTTATCTGAGTCCTTGATTTAATGATCAAATACGCATTATTGAGGTTAACTAAAAAACTACTAGTCAGATCTTGATGAAATTTAAACAGGGAAGCACCGGCTTTCAAGTAAAAAAAATCATCAAAATCGGTTCACCTAAAAAAAAGTAGAGGTATCTAACACACACAAAAAATACAGTTTAATTGAGAACCTAATTTTTTGAAGTCGGTAAAAAAATACGTGTAAACGTGTCATTCATACATGAGTCATTTTTTCTTCGTTCATTCCAGCGATCAAATTATCATTAGTGGTGTCGCCGCGACTTTCTGTTATATATGACAATATAAACAATTAACTGGCTACACCAACCCGCGCAGCGTTGTACATCTTAGTGTAGCACTTTAATAGCAAAAGTTCAAATTGGTTGTAAGCTGGGTGTGTCTCACGGCTCGCTTACCTTACTTCTTGGCACTTATTCTTGGTTCGGGTCTCCTACATGTATACCCTCACTGCTTCGTGATTAGGTCTCTTACCTGTTGAAGAAATATAACGCCGATGACACTACTGCCCTGTAGCGTCATCAGACATGAGGTCCATCCCAGAATGATCCGGGATGGAACCCCAGCAGCCCCCCATTTAATTGTGCGTCAGTAAGTTAGGACTTGGGACACTTTACGTTCTATACTAATCCGGAAGAAGCTATAAGTCCAGTGATATTATGTCAGTCAAATTATTCACCAAAGAATCTTAAGCAGTCCGCGGGTACCCATGCACCAATATATTGACTTCGCCTCTGAAGCAATATCAGATCCATACCCCCTCTTCCACCCCTCTTCCACCCCCTCGTCCACCCCCTCTTCCACCCCTCTTCCACCCCCTCTTCCACCCCCTCTTCCACCCCCTCTTCCACCCCCTCTTCCACCCCCTCTTCCACCCCTCTTCCACCCCCTCTTCCACCCCCTCTTCCACCCCTCTTCCACCCCCTCTTCCACCCCCTCTTCCACCCCCTCAATGTTACCGGTAACTCAGTACAACCCGTCCCATGTCTTCACATGTACAAGAACTCAAACCCGACCTGATCCATGTTTCCACGTGTACAAGCAACATCATGACTTGTCCCGAGCTGCCACCACGGGTACAAACAAAACATTGACTTGGGTCACACGTTCTCACACGTCCAGGTCGGACGCAAATCGACCTGTACACCATGTACAAGCTCTCAATGGGTTACCAAGCTCGTCCACGCTTTCGCATGGACGACGCACAACGGGCTGGCTCAAGATAAGAGATCAGAAAAGTAAAACTATGTTAAAGGGAGTCAATGTGGATCTTCATACACTAAACCTATTCTCAGGTAATAGTGACCAATTAGGGACAAATTATATACATCAGAGAACCAACTAACAATCGGCTAACTTTATACACCAAAATCCTTTTGGAATCTCACACTCAACGAGGCACTAATTATCGATCTCGGGGACATAACCAGTAACTACCCTCAACACAGTAAGTCTAGATCATTTGGGACAATTATCAATAATCGTTCTCTGATATTATAGGACCTGATTGGCAACGCTATATCAAGTAAGAATTATTTTTTTTTTTTTTTTTTTTATGTTGGATAGGCAAGCATTTGACCACTATCTCACCTGATGGAAAGTGATGATGCGGCCGAAGGTGTGACATGCTTGCCTAGAAGATACCTATTCACTCGAGACTTGAAGACTCCCAGATTATACCGTTCGGGGAACAAAGACGCAGGCAATGAGTTCCACTCCTTCGCTGTACGGATGATGAACGTAGAAGCAAAACGCTTTGAGCGAACTGGAGGTATGTCGACCATAAATGGATGACGCTTAATAGTTTGTCTTGTTGTTAGATGGTAAAAAGGGCATGGGGGAATTAACTCATGTAATTCCTGTGCACACTCTCCAAAATGTAATCGATAGAATACCGATAAGCTTGCCACCTTACGTCGGTGACCGAGACTTTGCAACCTGGACTCGATTAGCTTACTGTCGCCAATTAGTCTTTTGGCTCGCCGGTCAATAGATTCAAGAGCCTCTAACTGGTACTTGGCGGATCCATCCCAGAGGTGACCGCAGTACTCCATACACGATCGGACTTGAGCTTGATAAAGGTTAAGAAGTTGTCCCGGAGTGAAGTACTGCCTGACCTTAGCGAGGATACCCAGTTTCTTAGCGGCCAGTTGTGCTCTAGCTTCTATGTATGTGCCAAAATTAAGGTTCGACGAAAGGGTAACGCCAAGAATCTCAAGCTTGTTCGCCATCGGTATTGCTACATCTTGGAAGGTCGGAGATAGATGGAATGGTCTTCGTTTTGCGGAGAAGAGACACGCCTGTGTTTTTGACGCATTGAATTGAACTAAGTTGGCATCGCCCCAATCGGACACGGCCATCAGGCTTGAGTTCAATCGTCCGATCATTGCCTCTCTTTGTAACTGGACTTGCATCTCATCAGCTCGTGCATTGGATATGTATCTTTCGAAAACAGTGCTGTCGTCTGCGTACCCAAAGATACCGGGCTTTAGCAGATCGTTTATATGGAGCAAAAAGAGCGTTGCCGAAAGAACAGACCCTTGAGGTACCCCGGCATTAATAGCCATTAGATCGGACGAGCAGCCGTCAACGACAACTCGAATCGATCGTTCCCTCAAGAAATCCGAAATCCAAGCACATAAACTGGGAGGTATACCATACGCAGGAAGCTTGCCTATAAGGCTGTCATGCCATACCCTGTCAAAGGCCTTGGAAATATCAAGCGATACCGCAAGCGCTTCGCCGTGTTTTTCCAAGGCCTCACTCCATATATGAGTGGCATACACAAGAAGGTCTCCTGTTGACCGGTTCTGGCGAAACCCATATTGCCGGTCACTCAGGAGGTCATTCGCTTCAAGGTAGACTAGGAGCTTCTTGTTCAGTACACGTTCCATTGTCTTACAGAGAATGGACGTGACTGAGATGGGCCTATAGTTGGCAGGGTCGGCACGACTTCCTTTTTTGGGCACTGGTTGCACGTTGGCAAACTTCCATGCTTTTGGCACTTGACCAGACGACAAAGAGAGGCGGAAGAGGCGTGTCAGAATCGGAGTCAATTCAGGCGCACATGTCCTCAGCACTATGGCAGGTATGCCATCAGGGCCACTGGCCTTGTTCACGTCCAGATTGCGTAGGGCTTTACGAACATCGATCTGTCGAATGCGGATTTCCATCATGGACGACTCGCAGACAGATAAGCTCGGAGGCATAGCGCTACCAGCATCTAGACGTGAAGATTCCGCAAAGAGTGAAGCAAACAAGTTTGCCTTCTCCGTAGCGGTGTGAGCCAATGACCCATCAGCCTTCAGCAGTGGAGGCAGTGAGGGGCGGCAGAAGTTCGCTTCAACCGACTTAGCCAGGGACCAAAATGCTTTACTCCCTGTGGGATAGGAAGCAAGTTTGGCCCCTATTCGGCTAATATGGTCAAAGCGTGCCTTCTTAATAACCTTTTTGCATGACTTAGCGGCTTTGTTAAAGGCTTTCTTCTTTTCGCGAATATCCTTAGCCTTGCGGATTCGAGCATCAGCCCAAGCGGTGTAGGCTTCTTGTTTTAGCGCTATAGCGCTACCACATTCGGCCCCAAACCAAGGGCGAGCTTTGCTGGACAGAGGTACGTCTGAGAATGGAATAAAGTATTCCATGCCTTGACGCAGCACATCCACCACAGCATCCGCACAAACAGAGGAATCGCTGGAAGAAAAGCATACATGCCGCCAAGGATAAGAAGCGAAAAAGGAACGCAACTCATCCCAATCTGCCGACTTGTATCGCCATACCCGCCGGGTGCCTGTGAGGCTGCGATCGGGCGGAGAATGGACAGATACAGACTTCACCAGACAATGGTCGGAACTACCAAGAGGTGAAGATACCGACACGGAATATCGGTCCGGATCTGTTGTCAACAGAAGGTCCAAGCAATTGGCTGTATGGCCATCAATATCTGGTATCCTTGTTGCCTCTTGGACCAGCTGGGTGAGGTTGTGCGTCAAGGCTAACTTGCGCATCTCTCTCCCAGCATGGTCAGTGTTCTGGTATGGGAATAGCCACTCCTGATGGTGGGCATTAAAATCCCCCAGAAACACTATTTCAGCAGAAGGATACCTTTGATGAGCCACATCGGCCGCCTCACTGAGGTGTGTCATGAGCCTGATTGTCTCAGCGTCTCCTGAGTGTGAGCGGTAGACACCGGCATAAAGAATCTTCTCCATGCCAGTATCCACTAAAACCCAGATGGTAGATAAACTGGGGTCTTCAAGGTTTCGGAGACGCTGATAACAGATGTCATCGCGAACGTACACGCAGACTCCCGAGCGTGGCTTGAATTTATGCTCAAGGGTGTAGCCTGGGTATGCTAGGTACGACGCGTCAGCTGGACATCTGATTTGCGTCTCCGTGAGAAACAGTAGGTGGGGTTTAGCGGTCTCCAGATGGTGATGGACCGGCGAGATATTTGTGTGCAAACCTCGGATATTCGAGAGGTGCACTTGCAAGGAGAGGACGTGCTTCCGCTGTTTTAACGTTTTCCTTATTCTGTTTCTCATCATATTGTATATAGGTGTATAGGTAAGAGGATGGAAGTGAGTCGCGGCGCTACTATTTGACTCAGGGCATACAACAAAAAAATAACTACATCAGTGGGGAACCAAACCGGAGACCGCGGGGACGCCCGAGCCCCCCCAAGAGTGTCCATTGGGTCCTCTCATCCGGTCGCCAACCGGCACGATGGCGCACTCCTGGGATTTTTCGTCAGATGGCGGGGCAGCCTTTCATGAGTGGCTAGCTCACTACTTGGGCCCCCAACTATCTGCGGTCGGCCAGCGGAGAACCGTGCCTCGGATCCCGCTGCTCTCCGAGTTTGATTACCCGATGCAGCGTTATTGCGTACGCCATTCCAGTCTCAAAAGCAGCGAAACTAAACTCACTTCTTCCTCTACTCGGCTGGCCCGGACAACATGGTGGAACGCGAATTGATCGCTTGGCACCATGACTTTGTCCGGGGGGTGGTATGAAGGCCGTCGGCTAAAGCCTCCCACCTCTTATCGTTTGCTCCTTAGCACCACCCAGGGGCCACGTGTAGGACATCGAGGGCTAAATCCTACGGACGTGAGCAAATATGGACCCCCATTAATATTTACACAATCTTTACACAAAGGGGTAAACAGTATAGACATAATAAAAATCATCAAGCTTAGACTAGGCACTTAGCTTTCATCCTTTATGCACTGTGACTCCTCCTGCACATCCTCGGCACCAAAATCCAAACATAGCCATACTTTAACTATTAGATAGAAACTTCGCGAAACGAGTATTAATAATACTGGCGGAACACTACACTCTTTGAAAGCGACTGGCAAAATGAGCTCCTGACATTCAAAATGGCGCGCCTTTTTCCTACTGCAGTGTTGCCATCTAGCGGTTCCGGTAATTTAACTTCAGTGCTGCCCTCTGTCATCGACCATTCGATACTATAATTATTATACGATATTGACATCGCGAAAGTCGCGACACACCCAAACGACGGGGATTTGAAAAAGTATTTTACAGTTTTCATTAGTGATAAGGCATACGATATTGATATCGCGAAAGTCGCGACACACCCGAACGGCGGAAATTTTGAAAAATAAGTTTTTCTGTACTTGTTATATTATTATATATACACACCTTTTCATCTTTCATAAATTATATCATAATTATTATTTTTAAGCCAAATCTTAAGTAATTTATAATTCCAACTTGTGTCATTCTCAAACCCACGTATTCAGATTTATTTAAAATACATTTATTCAAAATTATACCAATATAACTCGAAAATAAATTACATATTACAATACCTAATACGTATCCTTAAAGATTGGTTTCTTTAAAACAGACTTCCTAATACTATGATGCTATGTTCATTGAAAAATTTCTTCAACTTATTTTGAATAATCTTAACGTATTGTGTTATAAATATATTATGGGAGGACACTAGATATCTACAAAGAAACAACAGACATAATCATGAAAAAGGAAACCAGTTAAAAAACAAGAACTCTTTCATCATCCTTTCCTAAAAGTTTCCTTTGTTACTTAACTATCGGTGTGAGCTCTAGTATATATTATGCAGATTGGAAGTAAATGGTTTATATCTCCTCAAATTCTAATGGGATTTTTGCATTTACTTTCTTTTAAACATTCGCCTATTGAGTGATCATTTGGCTATCTAACTAAATGTTTTTGTAGTGTTCTCATATCAATTGATAGTTTGTGGATTTTCCAACTAAGCAATTAATATAATAAAAAAAACTCATTACGAATATCTGTCGTAGACAGACCTTCACAAGCGAGGAAGAGAAGTTCCTCAGATGTATTATTGGAGTCAATTGGACTTTGAAAAGAATGTCAGTTCCCTTAACTCATTGATAAAAAATACAATATTCATATAATATGCATAAATAAACATTGATGAAAAATACTAATTTAGAAGAATAAATTTTTCCGATAATCAGTTGTAAAGATTTGACTGCATCAATAATTTAGATATAATGTGACATATTAACAATTTGTAAGTATTGATTAAATGCTTCACGTCTTATTGTTTGAGGTTTATAAGTATATACCTACAGGAAAATATATGAACGAACTGAATCACATTCGATGACATGTATGTAACACAATCAAATTCAAGAATTTTTTTTTTTTAATAAGAACCGTTGGGGAGATATCCCGCGTTTCAGTTTTCACTGGAATCGAGCCCAATACCCGCTAAGGAAAAAGTGAACGCGCACCCAACCACGCCTATTCAAGACAGTCATTTATGACGGTGACTGAGGCTACAGCCGTTCTAATTCTACCCTTATTCTTGAAGCTATGAGCTATTGAGGAATAAATATTTATCGGTAGGGATATCAAAGAACATTTTCAAATCCTGCCAGTCAAAATAAATTCCAAAATCTGAGTTGATTTAAATAGACCTATGTTAATCAGGTGCTCTGTTGAAATAAATGTAAAACAGTGCCTATTGCCAGCAATACTGACTATATCGGTGCACAAAAACTTTCTTTGGTAGACTTGTACTCCACTGTCTGATCAACATCGTGTCATATTTTTGCGGTTTCATCCTAACCCAAGCTAAAGGCAGCCAAATTTGGGCATTATTTCTTTTTCTTGAAAGCTAATAAACTGAGCCAATCCGCATTCCGATCACGCGGTTCAATGGCTTAATTCAAATGTAATAATTTCACTCAAAATCAAGGAATTCTCTATTTTAACGTGTTTGAATTATTCCTACATTTGAGTAACGTTATAGCCCAGTAGAAGTTGGTTCCCGTTATAACTTTATTGCTATTGTCGCCTAAACAACATCACATATCATCGTATTAACATATTTATATTCCACACATTTCATGTCTGTACTACTATACACCATTGAATAGTTCCGTTAGAGGTGAAGTGAATCCCGGATCCCGAAAACTCAGACCATACTCACCACAACAATGTATTGCCATCGAAACTAAACTAACATGTACAAAAATGATCCGTAAAATGAGGGGAATTGGGGGTCACTCCATTTGAAACTTTTGATCCGAACAAACATACAAACTAAAATCGTGAGTCAAGCCGTTGCATTTATATAAAGTATAATGTGTAAATAAATACAAACATTGAAAGTTAAATAAAAGTTAATAGAATAGAGACAAAAAAATTATTGGAAATGATAGGAATTTTAATTCTACCGTACCAAATGTATTATTTATTGTTAAAGATATTATTATGTATTCTTTCCTTTTACCTCCTTATTCGTTAAATTTGATTAACTCAATCTCAAAGAATTAAATTTCATTAAAAAAGAGGAATAGAAAACCAGCCCGGCGCAGACATAGTCTGCGCACCAGTGTTGGGCGTATCCCTTATGCCAAAATGAGTCTAAACAAACAACCAATCACATATAAAATACTTGTGATTCTAATAAAACATGAAAACAATATACGTCATTTATTTATTTACGTCCTACCAAAGCATTATTTAAAAATATTGATCATGTGATCTCATTTATATTTCAATGTTCGCAACATGTACCTGTCTACGACCTGGTAAAAGATCAATCTCTGGGGACTGCCGATAGAAGTGAAAATTATATATAATGTACATATACACATTATACATAAATAACCATTATAAGTTGATCCCCGATCGTGAGCAATATGTATCGCGCGTAGAGCTCAACAAGTATTGGCCGTCAGTGACGAGACGCGAGTTCCATGAATTTTGTTCACCAAAAAGTGCTTAACGCGCCCAAAGAAATTTTCACTTCAAAAACCTACACAGCTATTAAATTGTATAAACACATAGAGTAACACAACAAGAGGTCCGATTGTTTGATGTAGACATAATTCGAGGGAAACGCTTCGCGCGGCTTTATTAACCTAGTGCTACAGGCCATTATAATATTTGATTATTACAAAGACTTTAAGCTGTCAATGACACACTACAAATAATGAAATTTGATTTCCTATTCATTTACAATGTCGTATATGTGAATAATTACGCGGTAACGCACGACCTCTTGTGTCGTTTATGGTACTAAGTACTATATTAATACTAGCAGCTCGCCCCGAACCGAGACAATTGCAAAATACCAGAAACCCATTCCCTGACCCCTGTTCCAATTCCAACCCACGATCCCCTGTCTGAATGCTAAGTTCTCCATAATTATTAAGGTGAGGTATTTGTCGTCCTCTGATCAACAATTGTTTAAACTACACCGCCCCACTAAGAATGGCATCGTCGCGCCGCGTAATATGCACGCCAACGCCAGCCGACATCTGACAATTAGGCCTAACAGAGAAGACCCACTATTTAAATATATTAATAATCGCTATAAATATAAAGTCGCTAAACTCATCCGTCTGTCCGTACATCCGCAAACTCCTCCTATACCACGCAACGGTCTTTGTAGCGATCTTTAACATCAGCTAGAAAATTGTTACGGAAGGTGTATATAATAAAACCTAATCAAGCCCATATGCAAGTCGAAAGCACTATTTTGCAACAACTCATCGAAAAATAAATGTTCTAAATCTGACGTAGGTCAAACTAAGATTTACATGAAAATGATGTACTAGCGAATTGTGGTTCTTCAAAAATCCTAAAGAAAACTCCGTGATAGCATATCTTTAACGGTTGACTCATCGTAATTACTCATTACATTAAAACTTAATTAAAGAGTTGCGTTACGTCATAAGTATATTCATTCTATAGTATTATTAGGCATTTAATATCATTCTAATAAACAAAGACATCAAAAGTTAAAGATAAAACCGAAAATTCACGGACCAGAGTTGGCTGCCACCGACTGCACTACCGATTCCATATATAATCAAAGGATCACACTTCACACCTGGAAATGTGTGTTCCTCCCATTTCCGTTATATTACACCCACGCGACGCCGGGACAGTTCTGCGGGTAGTTATCAAAACAGGGTTTCTAATGACTTTACCACGAAAGATGTTGATCTCAATGGTTGGGCTGACAGCCTGAGAGCTCTTCTGAATTCTACAAATCACCCAGCATATACAAAATAATTGTTAACAATAGCATATTATGAGTCTGGGATACTAGGCTTAGAAAAAAAATAAACCTGTGATATAATTATGCATCCGCGCTTCCTTTAACTAAAAATAGCAATGGTATCGATATAGGTATAGTAGTGATCGATTCTTAACAACGAGCTTAGAAATTAAATCGTTATTTTAATTTAGTTTTAGTTTAATTGATTAATTTTATTTATATTCTCATTTATGGCTTATAACATATGTATATATATACATTCCAATAACAATTGTTTGTCCTCTGCATTTGTTGCTTAAGCGCAGGAACCAACAAATACGAAAGCTTCAATCTCAAATGCGCGGCCGGTATCAAGAGAGACCTCCGAGACCCGGGACTACATATTTTCTCCTGTATCATTTCTATGGGGAATACGCATAGTTATATTCATGTCTCCAATCAATTGCTACTAGTACATTAATTTCCGCAAATAAAATTTTACTTCAATGTTTTTACATTTTACTACTTACACACATAAAAATAAACATTAAAAAATGCGGGTATGTTTCTGTAATTAGAGTCAGGAAACGCAATTCAATATCATCGACAACGCTTGTTCTCATTGTAGTAACTGATCTATGTTAAAGGAACCTATTAAAGCAATTATGCAAATTTGAAACAAGTTTATATGTTCCGAACTATCTCAACCGTTGTCACTCATTCGTCACCTTCTCTCCAACCACTCAAGCTGAACGTTTCATTATTGATTCTATGAGTCGACAGTTTTTCAAACGGTCTTATATGGATGTTAAGTTTCTTAATTGAATAGGTACTCGGTTTTAATTACTATATCTTACACATGTCTATCTTGACCTTATTTAAACTTTTGAAAGATGAGTTTACGAAGAGAATAAAATTTCCCCTAGTTGATGAAACGACGGTGACGTTACCAATCGTTGAAAATTACCCATTACAAGTGTAGCAATTCCTTTAATATAATACAATTTACATTACTAAGGCTTGTAGTAGCCATATCAAATAGAAATTGAGACCGATGAAGGGTGACTACATAAACACAAATAGTAACCAACACATTAAGGCCATCAAGACCCATATTTTAAAGAACCCCCAGCAAGTTAACAGTCTACAGTCCACATATGGTTTTCCGCGTAAGAATTTCAATGGAGTGTATTAAATCTGGAATTAGAGGTAGTGTCTAATCTCAAACGTGGACTCGGTAGGATAAATCCTAAGCCTCAAACAAGTCATGAGACATGGGCAAAACATTTATGTCGTTCTTAGAAATCGGTTAAATAACAAAAGATAAAAAATAATAATTGAAAAGCGTAAATAACGCGAGCAAAAGAAACATTTAAGGCAATACGATTACAGTACAAACATTGCAGACTTTGTCTAAATAAAATAATTATCTCACCGGCAAACCAAAATTGTAATCAGACTGATGTGAAATGATCACAGAACACTATATGAACGATCTAATGAATCACGGATAACATATTTGTTATAATTGTACTTAAGCACGATATTTAGAAAGATTGATAAAAATAAAATAAAATTGTAATTATCACTGTCAAACAAAAAAGAAAAAAGCTTACAATTTTACAGCCACTAAATGAGCCATGGACTCTTCACAGAGATTCTTCTCATGAAAATCAGCTCATAATTCCAGAGCACACACAGGGAGCGCATTAAAAAAAAAACGAAACCCCTTTAAATAAACTATTGCTGATAAACTATAATTAGACACCGTATAACCAATGATATCAAAAAATCTACTGGACTTGTGACATACTCTATACACTAAAGCCAGAACTAGTGTTTAACTAACGTCAGTACAATTTACCTACAGGCAGAGTTAAACTTAATACTGTAATAAGCAAATCTGGAGGACACCACTAAATGACAATGGCACTACTTTTAATATATTACAGGTCTCATAGAAATGCTTTCCGGAGATAAGAACCTGACATTTGAAATTATCTTGACTACCTACAATCTTGCACCGCTTGTAAACGTGTAGAAATTTCTTAAAATTTTCCCATAAAACCCGTCTTTACAATAAAACATAGAAGGAAAAAAATAATAATTGCATAACTTTTCCTGTTACTAAGGCAAGCCTTGGACTCATGGATTTTAAAATTCAGTTATTTTTTCACATGGCTAATACTACAATTTTATCGATTCCATCATCAGTACCTGGATGACCGAGCTTTGCTAGGATAAAAGGATGTTTTCTAAAAATTAAACCTAGCTAGATCGACTTATCGCTCCGAAACCCTCTGCATACTAAAATTCATGAAAATCGTTGGAGCCATTTCCGAGATTCAGATTAGTTATATATATATATATATATATACAATATATACATATACACAAGAATTTCTCGTTTATAGGTATAAACTATCTCCCGCACTGAACCAATCGTTGCAATCTTCCGAGTCATCCGAATCCCTTAACGATCCTTCCAGTTTCCTTGACACAATAAATATATTTAGCAATAAATGGTTTAATGAAGATGGTGCCGAGTCTGTGCAATGCCAACAATCGTAACTTTCCTCCGAACTCAAATTCTCATACAACGATAGGTATACCGATACCTACACACAAAACCATTGAACCAAGGCTTCGCGAACCGCAATTAACACACCCAACACAATTATAATTTAAAAAATATTTCGTCCTGGTTCTTTCATATCCCAGCATCTCCACCATGTCGCCGCGACTTTCTGTTATATATGACTGGTGGCGCGAGTAAAATCGCTGGCGTGTAAATAGCCCACCATTTACGTATTAATATTTTTAATGATAGCGGTAAATTATTTTGGATTAAAACATTGGCAAAAATCAGTAGGGATACATGAATCAATTTACAGTGTTTATTTAAGCTCACGTACCTTAGACTGCTTCGAAACCGCCTCCGGAGCTCCCCAAGAAAGGAACTACAGCAAACTGTATGTATGCCTAAGCGCACACACACAACTCCACGTCGCGCCGGCCGGCGAGTTTTAATCCGAACACATCCGAAAATCTGCGAGGCACTGAACAATAAGTCACATCACAGTTCAAGCGGTCGATCACAATAAACACGATGAAGTTTTTATTTTAAGTCCTGGTTAATTAGATGATAATTATTTAATTAGTTTTCTACGTCACAAAATTCAATAGCGGAGCGTTTGTCGACCAACACGGATCCGGTGACACACACGACTGAAGTTCTTCCTTTTTAAGTCTGTGAAGTTAGTCGCGAGTGCAAATAACGTCACCCGATACAACCAGCGCCATCTCTAGGGTCGTCCTTGAACGATCTCTAACAGTGGTCAGCCGAGAGCCCACTGCAAATGCATTCAGATATCCAAAGATTCTTGCCAATATGAATATTAGGTATATAAAGTGAAGCATTTATTCACAGATGTATAATTTACATTTATTATTTATATTATAAAAGGCAAAGACGCTTCACCATGCACCCCGCCTTGGAAGAGCGCAAGATCTTTCAAAAGAAACAGTAAGAGTTATTAGATTCTACTCGTTTATATTATGAAATAATCTAAAAGATCAATGAACTTTATGTCTGATCAGGCGTGAATGTTACTTATTAAGAAATTGTAACTTAATCCTAATAATGCGGAATACTTATAAGCGCGCGTAGATATATAAATAATAAACAACAATAAATATTTTACGAATATACATTTATTGTGTCGGAATGGGATATAGTTTGACGATAGGGCGTTTAAAACTACCTGAACTGGTCTTGACCGTGGCAACACGAACAATACCGTCGGTGCCTTTATAAACTTCGGTAATAACCCCTAAAGGCCAGCTTAGAGGAGCTAAATTATCCTGCCCAACGAGTACTACAGTCCCGATTTCAACCGGTTTATCCGGAGTAGCCCACTTTTGCCTTACTTGCAACGTATGCAAATACTCTAAGCGCCATTTTTTCCAAAAGGATTGGACCATGCTGTCCAAAAGTTCTTTGCGTTGTACAAGACTGATGCGCTGATCAGAAAGATCGGCAGTGGGTAAGTATTGCAGGGGAGACGACATTAAAAAATGGGCGGGAGTTATCACCTCTGGGTGTGGATCGGAAGATACAACATTCAGAGGGCGCGAATTAAGAATACACTCTATTTGCGTCAATACGGTTTGTAATTCTTCATATGTTAGAAGCTGACTACCTATCACCCTGTACATATGAGTTTTCAAACTCTTAATGTTCGATTCCCACATTGCTCCAAAATGAGGAGCTCTAGGAGGAATTATTTTCCAGTCAATGCGTCGGGTCATCAACTCCTCTGAGAGTGACGAATTGAAACTAGAGTTCAATAAAAAAGTATATAGCTCATCCAATTGAGCTTTAGCACCAACGAAAGTGGTGGAATTATCAGAGTAAAGACAGGATACTGGTCCGCGGCGGGAAATAAAGCGTTTAAAGGCGTCTACAAAAGCCGAAGAATTTAATGAAGTTACCAACTCAACATGCACAGCGTGGGTAACCAGGCATACAAACAGACAGACATACGCCTTCTGCGCGTGTTGACCTCTACGGCGGGTAAGCGTTATGCGTATGGGACCCGCATAATCTACTCCTGTGTGAGCAAAGGCTTTCGCTTCTGAAACACGATACGCAGGAAGATCTGCCATCATGGGAGTGGGATGCGACGGATTCACCTTAAAACACGTATTACATTTACGACATTGAGACCTGACGACAGTTCTGGCATCTAATATCCAGAAACGCTGTCGTAAAATCGACATGAGAAGTCCAGGGCCAGTATGACAGTTCACGACATGGTAATGTCGTATGATAAGATCAACGATATGATCGCGTTTAGGAAGTAGGACTGGGTACTTGGCATCAAATGGAAGATTTGACTTAGAAAGTCTTCCGCCAACCCGCAAAATATCCTCTTCATCTAAGAAGACAGCCAAGCGTTGCAGCTTCATGGATGGCATTTTTTTATTTTTAATGCACTTTATGTCATCTGCAAAATGAACTGATTGCACGGCGCGGACCATAGCACGTTCCGCGGCTGTCAATGCCTGAACAGACCGTGGCACGATGCTATTTTTCGGTCGTGCGAATCTCAGGATGTATGAGATGACACGCAGCAATTTGTCCCAAGACGAAATGCGTTGCGCGAACTCACATAAAAGCGGTTGTTCCGATAGAGAAGTCACTGTCAACACATTTGTCTTGTGCTCAGGAAGGTTACTGCAGTCAGTCGGCGAAAATGGCTTGATTGGCCATTCTTCAGGAGCGGAATGCATCCAGGAAGGGCCATTCCACCAGAGGTCATGCGAGACTAGCTGCGACGGCAGCATACCTCGAGACAGACAATCACTAGGATTTTCTACACCAGCTACGTGGTAGAAGTGTTTCGCGGCTAAGTTCTCTTGACACTGAGCGACGCGGTTACTCACGAAAATCGACCAACGATGTGGGGAAGAATGTATCCACGATAAGGCAATAGTCGAATCGGAGAATGCATACACTCCTGCAATAGGAACGCGTGCAGCGTAAGAGTCATTGACAACCTTCACTAACTTAGACATAAGCACAGCAGCACATAACTCAAGACGTGCAAGAGTCGTGACTTTAGTCGGTGAGACCTTTGACTTTGCGCAAAGTAAGCGAACTATGATGCCAGCAGGGTAGGTACAGTGTAAAAAGATCACACAACCCATGCCATTTAAACTAGCATCACAAAAGCTAACGAGATTCACAATGCAGTCAATATTTACACCTACATGGCGCGGAATCCGTAAGGTATCAAGCAAGGGAAATTCTTGCACAAGGGCGGAAAAGCGGACAACAATATTTTCCGGAGCGGGATCGTCCCAGCCACTGTTGCTCAACCACAACTCTTTAATGAGCAATTTGGCATAGAGAATGACTGGAGCGACCAAACCCAGAACATCGAATAATCGTGCAACTACGGAGAGTATATTTCTCTTAGTGCATTTGTCGGTTATTACAGCGGAAGTGAAGAAAAAGTTATCTTCAGAAGATTCCCAGGAAAGACCTAAGATCTTCGCGGAAATATTGCCTTCGTCAAAATCGAGGGATTTGCGGTGCGAATCAGGAAGACTACTTAAGAGAGCTGGTGAGTTGCTAGACCATTTCACCAGATCAAAATCACCCGATCTGAACATGTTTATTAGGTCTTGTGACAGCTGCATAGCGGTTTGTTCATTATGTGCAGAATATACCAGATCATCCATATAGAGACTGGATTCTGCAATTTTTGCAGCGTCAGGATAGTGTTGACTCATGTCGGAAGCCAGCTGTCGCACAGTGCGCATAGCTATATAAGGGCTCGACTTGAGTCCAAACGGTAAGCGTTTGAAGGCGAAAGTACGCACTTGTTCGTTCTCGTTGAAACGAAACAAGATGCGTAAGTATTTACGCTGGTCCACGGGTACACCTATGCGTAAGTACATTTGTTTTATGTCAGCGTTCATCGCGACAGGAAACAAGCGGAATTGCAAAAGCAATAAAAACAGATCAGCTTGCAAATTAGGTCCTATATGCAACACGTCATTTAAAGACAAACCTGTGTGAGTTTTCGAACTTGCATCTAACACTATGCGCGGCATCGGCTTATCAGGTCGCACGACCGCATGGTGAGGTATGTAGTAGCCTCCACCAGAAATTTCGGTTTCATCGACAGAGCTAAGATAACCATTATCGATATATTCTCGAATGACCTGGTTGTAATTTTCCCTCAAATCGGGTGACTGGCGAAATTTTCTTTCTAGTGCCATAAATCGGCGAAGAGCAACAGCATGTGAATTGCCGAGTTCAGATGGATCCTTGCTGAATGGCAGCGATACCGTGTAGCGACCGACATCATCACGCGTCACTGATGACGTGAAAATATTTTCGCACTCCGTCTCTTCGGGTGACAACAAACGCATCGTAGGTACTTCTTCGAGTTCCCAAAACTTCTGTACTAGTTCGTTCAGCGCGAGCGCGGTGAAAGAAGCGGTAGGTATGGTGTCATTACGTGGATAATCTCCCATCAGAACGTAACCAAAAGTGGTTAGAAGTGCAGGTGGAAGTCGCAGACCAAAGTCAACCCGTTTCCCCAAATAAATGTACGGAAAGAGTTGGGCACCTATAATTGCCTGAATGTCTCCTGGAATATTCCAATTCAAATCTGCGAGCGGGAGGTCGTGGTAATCTATGTCACGATTCCATTCAATAAATTGCGACGGCAATTGATCTGTAATACACTCCACGACAAGAGCGTGTATGGTGTATTTCTGTTGCGGGTATATGCGGGATTCAATATCCAAATACACGTATCCAACGATTGGACGCGAAGTTGAACCAACACCTTTGACAAAAGAATTACTCAAAGGTATTATCGGCAAGTTTAAAGCGCGGCAACATTCAGTCGTTACTAAATTGTTCATGCTACCATTATCAATTAAACATCTGATGATAGTTTTCGGACCTGTACTACCTTTAGAACGCGCGTACACCTGAGCGGTTGATAATAAAACAGTCGACTTCGGTTTTGTTTCGGCGGATAGAAGCACAGCGGCATTATGTGACGTAAGCGGTAGATTTAAAGCGGGTGAAGGCGCGCAATCAGTCGGCGGCGGCGGCACCGGCGGCGGCACCGGCGGCGGCGGCGCTGTCGGCGACAGCACGGGAAAATTCGCATAAGCAGTGTGTACATTGTGTGTGTGATGTGAATGTTTCCGGCCCCCACGATACAAGTCTTCGAACTTAGTGTGGGGTTGTGAGTGTGAATGCGTTTGTACATGCGTATTATTATTTTGTTTCACAAAATGTAAAAGCGTATGGTGTCGTTTTTTACATAACTCGCAGACAGATGACGAATTACAGGTCGATAAATTATGCGTCATACTGAGACAGTTTACACATCCACTTTTGGATTTAATAAAATCATAACGAGATTTAGGATCGTGTGTATTTTTGAATTTAGCACAAGTATATAAATGTGTGTGAGCGGTTTCATTACAAAATGCGCAATGAGATATGGCGGGCGGGTATGAGTGCGAAGCAGAGGTTCCGGTAGCAACCATTAGTACCTCGCTCGCAACAAAGGATTTATGTGTGTTTGAGCGTGTGTTCCGTGACGTAGAAGCGGGCGGTTTATATAAATGTGTGTGAGCGGATTCATTACAAAATGCGCAATGAGATATGGCGGGCGGGTATGAGTGCGAAGCAGAGGTTCCGGTAGCAACCATTGGTACCTCGCTCGCAACAAAGGATTTATATGTGTTTGAGCGTGTGTTTCGTGACGTAGAAGCGGGCGGTTTATATGTGTTATTTGAATTACGCGGGTTTGAGTTCATGTACATGGTCGGGTTCGAACGTCCTAAGATCTTAGCCTGATCTTGAACGAAACTGATCAGCTGTTTTGTTGTAGGTATTTCAACATCTCTAACAGAAAGTTCAAAACATTGTGCGGTTTGAGTGTCTAATTTTCTAAGTGCGCAGTGCACGAGAATAAAATCCGTCAAATCCGAAACATGCAGCTGTTTGAGAGCAGAAATCGATGCCGAAAAATGATCGATAAATGAATCGAGACTAGCGGCAGTGTGAGTACACCCTTTTAAATCTAACACATTGTTGAGATAATGTGTTCCTAGAAGTCGCTTATCCTGGTATTTCTTGACTAAGCTATCCCAAATTATGCTGTACGTTTCCCCCGTAGGTACTATTCCAGAAATAACGGAATTTGCGGAATGACTCAATTTACTAACTAAGTATTGAATGCGTTGCGAATTACTTAGACGCGTATTATCGTGAATATTTGCTTTAAAAGATTCATAAAACGCTGGCCAATTCTGTATTTTACCATCGAATTCCTTAATATGAAGCGGCTCCAATTTAAACACAGAAGCACTATCACTACGCAGCGGTGATACATTGGCGTGGTTATTCATCTTATTTCTAACACGTTTCACTCTTGTAAACAATTCGTCAAACGACTCCAAACAACCAAAATCGGGACTCGCGGAAGGGTTTGACATTAAGGTAATCTCATTAATTTGATCTACAATAGATTCAAAATTATTATGAAGGTCATCCATAGTTTCTGTTTCAGACATAAAGTTTTCATTCGACCTTGAACTCTCGAAAGAAGTGATGTTTTTAGACATATTAAACAAATGATTCATACGTTTAAATAACAACTCTTTCTTTCCTCTTAAAATGATCAACATAGTATCTGAACTTGGTTTCGACATGTTCGGTTATCGTTATGCTAATATTTTATGCACGAATAAACTACTAAATGTTTGTTTACAAACAACAAATGCGGGCGGGAACAAGTAGGTAAGTTAGCGGGCGGTTTATACTATAGGTAGTTATAAGCGGAGTGAATTGCACTTAGCAACGGGCGGGCGAACTTATGTATGAAATGTTTATGGTTAATAACTCAAAGCAAAAGGTAATTAAAACTGGACTATCCGGCTCGAAAAGGACCAAAATTATGGTGGCGCGAGTAAAATCGCTGGCGTGTAAATAGCCCACCATTTACGTATTAATATTTTTAATGATAGCGGTAAATTATTTTGGATTAAAACATTGGCAAAAATCAGTAGGGATACATGAATCAATTTACAGTGTTTATTTAAGCTCACGTACCTTAGACTGCTTCGAAACCGCCTCCGGAGCTCCCCAAGAAAGGAACTACAGCAAACTGTATGTATGCCTAAGCGCACACACACAACTCCACGTCGCACCGGCCGGCGAGTTTTAATCCGAACACATCCGAAAATCTGCGAGGCACTGAACAATAAGTCACATCACAGTTCAAGCGGTCGATCACAATAAACACGATGAAGTTTTTATTTTAAGTCCTGGTTAATTAGATGATAATTATTTAATTAGTTTTCTACGTCACAAAATTCAATAGCGGAGCGTTTGTCGACCAACACGGATCCGGTGACACACACGACTGAAGTTCTTCCTTTTTAAGTCTGTGAAGTTAGTCGCGAGTGCAAATAACGTCACCCGATACAACCAGCGCCATCTCTAGGGTCGTCCTTGAACGATCTCTAACAGTGGTCAGCCGAGAGCCCACTGCAAATGCATTCAGATATCCAAAGATTCTTGCCAATATGAATATTAGGTATATAAAGTGAAGCATTTATTCACAGATGTATAATTTACATTTATTATTTATATTATAAAAGGCAAAGACGCTTCACCAATGACAATATAAACAATTAACTGGCTACACCAACCCGCGCAGCGTTGTACATCTTAGTGTAGCACTTTAATAGCAAAAGTTCAAATTGGTTGTAAGCTGGGTGTGTCTCACGGCTCGCTTACCTTACTTCTTGGCACTTATTCTTGGTTCGGGTCTCCTACATGTATACCCTCACTGCTTCGTGATTAGGTCTCTTACCTGTTGAAGAAATATAACGCCGATGACACTACTGCCCTGTAGCGTCATCAGACATGAGGTCCATCCCAGAATGATCCGGGATGGAACCCCAGCAGCCCCCCATTTAATTGTGCGTCAGTAAGTTAGGACTTGGGACACTTTACGTTCTATACTAATCCGGAAGAAGCTATAAGTCCAGTGATATTATGTCAGTCAAATTATTCACCAAAGAATCTTAAGCAGTCCGCGGGTACCCATGCACCAATATATTGACTTCGCCTCTGAAGCAATATCAGATCCATACCCCCTCTTCCACCCCTCTTCCACCCCCTCGTCCACCCCCTCTTCCACCCCTCTTCCACCCCCTCTTCCACCCCCTCTTCCACCCCCTCTTCCACCCCCTCTTCCACCCCCTCTTCCACCCCTCTTCCACCCCCTCTTCCACCCCCTCTTCCACCCCCTCTTCCACCCCTCTTCCACCCCCTCTTCCACCCCCTCTTCCACCCCCTCAATGTTACCGGTAACTCAGTACAACCCGTCCCATGTCTTCACATGTACAAGAACTCAAACCCGACCTGATCCATGTTTCCACGTGTACAAGCAACATCATGACTTGTCCCGAGCTGCCACCACGGGTACAAACAAAACATTGACTTGGGTCACACGTTCTCACACGTCCAGGTCGGACGCAAATCGACCTGTACACCATGTACAAGCTCTCAATGGGTTACCAAGCTCGTCCACGCTTTCGCATGGACGACGCACAACGGGCTGGCTCAAGATAAGAGATCAGAAAAGTAAAACTATGTTAAAGGGAGTCAATGTGGATCTTCATACACTAAACCTATTCTCAGGTAATAGTGACCAATTAGGGACAAATTATATACATCAGAGAACCAACTAACAATCGGCTAACTTTATACACCAAAATCCTTTTGGAATCTCACACTCAACGAGGCACTAATTATCGATCTCGGGGACATAACCAGTAACTACCCTCAACACAGTAAGTCTAGATCATTTGGGACAATTATCAATAATCGTTCTCTGATATTATAGGACCTGATTGGCAACGCTATATCAAGTAAGAATTAATATTTACACAATCTTTACACAAAGGGGTAAACAGTATAGACATAATAAAAATCATCAAGCTTAGACTAGGCACTTAGCTTTCATCCTTTATGCACTGTGACTCCTCCTGCACATCCTCGGCACCAAAATCCAAACATAGCCATACTTTAACTATTAGATAGAAACTTCGCGAAACGAGTATTAATAATACTGGCGGAACACTACACTCTTTGAAAGCGACTGGCAAAATGAGCTCCTGACATTCAAAATGGCGCGCCTTTTTCCTACTGCAGTGTTGCCATCTAGCGGTTCCGGTAATTTAACTTCAGTGCTGCCCTCTGTCATCGACCATTCGATACTATAATTATTATACGATATTGACATCGCGAAAGTCGCGACAAGTGGCAAGAGGTTCAGCTCGCTTATTGTTTATATATTATTAATGAATATAATGACGAGGTTCCAGCATTAAACGATCGATACTCTGTTATAGCGGTGGTGGTCACCGTGAATCTATTTTTTTTTGTACGTATTTTACGCGATATCTCCGCCAATTATGAATCGATTTTGATGTTTTTTTTTTGTTTGATATAGTATACTTTAGAGGTGGTCCCATATACATTTTATCGAAATATAAGCGATGAAGTCGGTTTTTTACCGACTTTACAAAAAAGGAGGAGATACTCAAGTCGACTATACCTTTTTTTTATATGTTTTGCTTCATAACTTCGTTCCACGTGAACTGATTCAGACAATTTTTTTTGTTTGATAGATGTTGCTTTCGAATTGGTCTCATTTAATTATTGCTTCCGTTTAATTATTTTTAAGCTTTGCTTGCGTTTCAATTATATACACTTAGCATTAACTTAAAAACAAGTACAGATATTCTTTTTCTGCCCGACAAAGGTAAGTAAAATAAAATTGCGGTAGTAAGGAAGAGCAGTTGACATAAAATTAGCATTATAAAGAGAACATTTTAAATTCAACGGTACCGACTGCAGGTAAAAGGTACGCTCTTTTAAAGGTAATAGGTATCTTTATATATTTGCGTAGAAAGGTTTTTTATCATGTTTCCTTAGAGAGCGTGACAGTGTTGCTGTATCTTTAAGCTTATCTTATATCTTCAAGTCTAGAGTGAAGGTAAGCATGCTTCATCTTCGGCCGCATCATCACTTTCCATCAGATGAGATAGCGGCCAAATGCTTATCTATCTGGCTTAAAAAAAAAAATCTTGTGTTTATCTCTTCTCTATATCTATCTTAAAATGATTATATGTGGTATGTGTGTATCTGAAAAAGGCTGTTATTATCCGTGGGTATTTAAATGTACTTCCATCGCCCATATCTCTAACAACCCTAACTATTTAGGATAGGAGGTAGTATAGGTAGTATCTTTACAACACTAACACTGCCAAAGCAACCACGCTACATTTTTGGCCGCATTTTTACTTTCCATCAAGTGAGATTGTGGTCAAAAGCTTGCTTGTAGGGCATAAAAAATTTATAAAAAATGGTCTAAAACACGAGTCATCAAGATACAGGCCTATGCTGTTTTGGTACAAACGTTTATGGTCGCTTAGTACTTTGATTGCATACTAAATAATTAAACGCAAGCACAGCTTAAAAAAAACAACTTCACCGTACTAGATTTCAAATAAAAAAATAATCACCAAAATCGGCTCACAACGAAAGAAGCTATGAGGTAACTTTTGAAGTCGGGTAAACGAGAACATCGTTAAAATAGTCCAGAAAATAGGCAATATTGACGATATTTCAAGAATTACTGATCAGATCTTGATCAAATTTATATTGGACCAATTAGAAAGCAACATCTTTCAAACTAAAAATTTCGAAATCGGCTTACGTGGAGAGAAGTTATGAGGTAATACACATAAAAAAAAAACATGCTGTCGACTTGAGTACCTCCTCCTTTTTTGGGAAGTCTACAACAAAAATGGGGTGGTGGTAGGAGTGTGAAAAAATTCTTTGAGACCTATTCTCATACCTACCAAATATACCAAAAAAATTAAAATTTAGTTTTTAATCTGTCGTACTATTCATTACGATAAATGTATATAAATAAATAATAATAAAAATATTTTCATTTAATTAACGGATTTATACATATATCTATATATAATGTTTACATAAGTACATATTAAGATACAAGTTATAAAAAGAAAGGTTAAAGATTAAAAAATTAAATAAATAAGGCACTGATTTTCTAAATTCATCAAAGGACTTCTACCGCCTTTTGCGTCGTGACCTTGAGATGTTCTTTTCTAGTCTCGTGACCTTTAAAGGTAGCCAATACTTTTTTACTGTATAACTGCATTAGGTACATATGCAACAATAATTTTACTTGAACTACCATGCGTCTGTAGATATAAGTACCTACCGATATTTTTGTGAATTTTTTTTTATTTGTGACAGGCTAGTGTTTGACCACTATCTCACCTGATGGTAAGTGACGATGCGATCGAAGCTGGTAAACACATACGCAGGCTCTCAATGATAACTGCCGGAACACCGTATTTGGCTTGGCGGCAGACTTTCAACTTAATGGTGGTAAGCTACTTTGGTAGCAAGCCAGGCGAGCAACTCACAAAATGCTCTACCACCTCTCAAATGTCACCTGATTAGCACCACCCGGGGACCACGTGTAGGGAGTCAGACTTATGGGGTATCCTCCTACGGACGTGGGTGACTCAGTCCCCCAAATAAAATATATTAATAATAATTCAAAGCATTACACAGAACGCAAGAGAAACAGCATCCCATTTGTCTCTGAATCCTGAAGCTATAAACCAATTATACTCCAAGCGAAGCAATATCTCTTGGCGACACTTGATTTATACCATTACCGTTTTGCCCTGAAGGGGATTTATACAAGTTTACTTAATCTATGGTTTCCAAGCAGGGAGGAATTGGGAAAATGCACGTAAATCGAATAAAATTTATCTTAATGATGTTGGACAATTTATCAAATACTTGGTTCCGTAACTTGACGAGTCATATCCTATTTCACGGTTGAGGCTTTGAGCTTTGTGTTCAGGTAAATAAGTGCTTGTAAAACTGAACATAGTAAAAAAACAAGGAACCACGTCTTTTATCTAAAACCTTAATATTACAAATTATCCGTACCCTAATCAAAGACGTTAGAATCTCGTTGAGTTGACATGACATGTATCTACCAACTGCAATGAAGCATTTTTTTTGTCATTGGCCAAACCGCACTGGCCAGGATTGGCAGATAATTGTAGACTCTCTCATGCGAAAGAAGGAACCGACATTTTCAGCAGTGGGATAGTTAAAGGATACTTAGAACCAAACAAAACTTGTTTCTTTGGCACCAAGCTAAAATACCTATTTTGTGTACTACTTTGACGATATTCTCGTTTTACCGACTTTAAAAGATACTTCATAACTTCTTTCGTTGTGAGTGATTTTGATGATTCTTTTTTTATTTGAAAGCTGGTGCTTTCCTTGTGGTTCCATTGAAATTTGGTCAAGATCTAATTTTTAGTTTCTTTAGTTTTTGGGTTATGTCAATAATGCGTGTTTAATACATTAAATCTGATCAAGGTTCCAAAGATTAAGCGGTGAAGTCGGTTTTATTTAAGCTTTGCTTGTGTTTAATTATTTAAGCTTTGCTTGAGTTTAATTATTTATATATTAGGTTTACTACAATTTTCATAATTTGCTAGTCTTATAAAAGGTGACTAACTTTCAAATTCTGTTTTAAATAACACCCTACACAATATCACATAAACGTACGAGTATGAGTAAATACATTACTCCGGTACTTGCATTCCTAACAATTCCAGAGCTATTAACCACTACCTAAGCTTATAAAACTATCTCTCTCGCCAGCACCTGATTTACAGTATTTCCGTTTAGTAGTTAAGCTTACCTAACGACTGTACAATAAAAGGTAGCTAATTGCTTTAGTAAGTACTATTTCAGTGTCGTAAATAAGTAGCGGGAATAGCACTTTTCAATAAAGAAATCTTATTGAATTAAAGAACATAAACATGGCTTTTTTTTTGTAAAATTGGCTAAGTAGGATTCGATTCCCGGCAGGAACACAAGTTTTCTCCCCATAGATAATTTGTGTTTCTTGTTCTGGTTGTGATTGTGTGTGTGATGTGAATGTTTCCGGCACCCACGACACAAGTTATCGAACTTAGTGTGGGGCTGTGAGTGTAAAAGCGTTTATGTTATGTTACTTTGTAAAATGAAAGACAAAGTTTAATCTGTGAAACGTCAACCTATTATTGGTGATATAGTTTATTTAAAGTGTTTCGTTTCTGCTTTTATTTACGTTGCTCTCTTCCTGAACTGTATATTCTAGAAGTCTTCAAGTTAAGGTATCTTTTAGGCAAGCATGCTACATTTTCGGCCGCGTTATCGCTTTCCGTCAAATGTAAATAGTATTACGATATCATAATTAAGAAAATTCAAGGGAGAAAGAATATTTAAAATAACATATAAAATAGGTTTATATTTTTTGCAGTCGGGCTTTTTGAATTTCTAGTACATTGCCTTGTATACAGTGCACTGCGACTTTATGATGATATTGAGAAAAGTCCTTCTGGATATATCACTTCACTTCAAGGCAGTAGTGGAAGGCAATTCGATATCGCTAGAAATCGTTATTTACGATGTTATTTACATTTTGCAGCAAGCTTGTTGCAGCTGCTGTGAAATATGGTCTCATCGCCGCCGGATATAGTCGGAGCAAATTCGAAAATAAAGCAAAGTGAAGTTTGAAACGTATGACTGGTTCCGTAGCTATTTCGCCATGATAAAAGTGTATGAGAGAGTTAGTTTGTCTTACTGTTCATTGTAGTTTGTTGCGTATTCTAAGCAGCGGGTATCGGGTTCGAGTCCCAGTGAGGACTAGTTCTCTTAAAGCGCAATTTGTATTTATGATTTTGGGCATAATTTGAATGTTTCAGTCACTCACAATACAAAGTATTTTTTTTAATCCGGCCGCATCATCACTTTCCATCAGTTGTGATAGTGAAAGAGTGAGAAAAAGAGAACAAGTCTTTAAACGACCCAGTTGGCGCAGTAGACGGGTGTCCGCCCTCTGCGCCGTGGGTCCTGGGTTCGATTCCCGGCAGGAGCACAAATTCCTTCCCAAGGGATATTTGTGCTTCTGGTTCTGGGTGTAATGTGGGTGTGATGTTAATGTTTCCGGCACCCACGATACAAGTCTTTGAACTTAGTGTGGGGATGTGAGTGTGAAAGCGTTTAGCGTTTAAACTTGGTGCGGGGCTGAGTATGAAAGCTTTAAACCAAGCGCGAACCATGAATGCAAAAAAGTAAATTAAATCAAGCTACCCGTTTAATTTGTCTTTTTTTCTTACCATAGTTTTTAACCACACATTTTTAATTCTATGCTTATGTATTTTTACCGTAAACACTACTAGTACAATATGCAAAGTTCATCAATAACACATCGGCCAAGTAATTATAAACCAATTGGACATTCGTGTTTGAATTCATTTGAATAAATAATGTAGCTATATGTCTCGATATACATATTATAATCGATAGATACCTCTTATATTTAATCTATAGTGTAAAGTGTTATGTTTTTTTTTTAAGTTCGTGTCTAATTCTGTCCTGATGCGCTTGATGTCATGCATAGGTTCCGCCTGAAAACTAGTTACTGGGTAGGTATGAGGGTCCTGCCCACCTACTTACCTAGTTATATGCTGAGTCGGGCCCTCATTCGTGACACCACGCGGCGTTATATTGTTTATTTTTGTATTTTGTTATGTGTTTTGTCTTGTTGTTTTATGTAAATAATGAAACGTCGCGTGTTGTCTCGAATAAATCTATTTTCTTTCGTTCTTTCTTTCTTTCTTCCTTTGTTTCTTAGTTCTATCTTATCTGTGTAATTTCAGCTATAATTATAATTAAGCACTTCTACAGGTAGCTCATAAAAGCAACCTGCCACCGCGACTATGATGTAGGTATGTTAACTATATAAAAAATTACTTACTCGGTATAAAAAAATCTAAAAGGTCAAACCAGTAGAAAGGCAGTCGTTCACTTTCATACATAAAACCAGGTGCTCGACCAGACAAAAAATATAGAAATAACTAGCAACTATACCCTCAACACATTTTTATGACCAATATGCTAGCATGGAGGTGGGTCAACGCCATCTCAACTGATGGAATGCGACGATGCGGTCGACGGTGGGACATGCTTGCCTAGAAGGTACCTGTTGACTCTTAACTTGAAGACGCCTTGATGTCCAATGATGGACAACAAGTACATGTCTTGTTTTAGCACGCCTTGTTGTCCAATGATGGAAGATAGCTGGAGGAATTAAATCATGCAGTTCTGTCGCACACTCTCCGAAATGTATCTTGTAAAACACGCATAAGCTCCTGGGTCTTCGATGCATTAAATTTGATCAGATTGGAATTAAGTATGTATATTGTATTACATACATACATTTCAGACACACATACAATATACATTTAAGAGAATTAATTTAATTAGAGTCGACACGTGACCAAAATGCCGGTTTGTATTTTGCACAGCAATTAAGTCTCGCTGTGCAACGAGGTAACGTAGCCAGCATTTTGCGCACACTGCCGACCAATGACTTTTGTATTAGGTAAGTAGTTTAGTTAAATCTGTATTTTGAATAATCATGAATATGGCTATATAATTCCTGTATAAGTGATTAAATTTAAAATTAAGGATGTACTACATAACATAGCACTATTCTGAGACATTATTTAATTTAATAGACATATACCTAAGTATGGGAGAAGACACTGACTCCAAAAACATAGTTTTAACTAGTAGGTGCGAGCCTGGCGTTTACCATCAGATGAGTATTTTATGTATAAATAAAATAAACTTTGAAAGCTATGGTTTTCTTATATTAATACAGAACCCCAAAACAAGAAATGGAAAACGTATTTTTCATCAAGCGGGTGGAGGCGGGTCGCAATCACGAATCAACCCCGTCTGGTTGGCAGAGTTGTTTCCCACGATGGATTAACATGGAAATTGTACCAGATACTACTAGTTCAATTGTTTTACAATCCAACATTGAAAACTGCAACTTATTGTATTACACATTATCATTATGTTAAATATCTACATATAATAATATGTTATTCGCGATTTGATATCAAAATATTGGTATGACGGTGCTTCCTAACTGTCGAGTTTCAATTTTAATTCTTAATTTCAACTCCTTACTAATCATATCTTTTCTAAATAAAGCAAATAAGTTTATTAGATTTATAATGCAGAAACAAGTACCTAAAGCGTGTTCAGATATAAACATAACATAAACAGAAACATAAACGCTTTCACACTCACAGCCCCACATTAAGTTCAATGATTTGTGTTGTGGGCTGGAAACATTCAGAAGCACACATTTTCCTTGGAGGAGAAAAGTTGTGTTTCTGCCGGGAATCGAACTACTGATTAGAAGGCGAACGGTTACCTAACTAAGCCAACGGGCTGTTTTTTTTTATAATAATATAGCTAAATAACTGTATGTTTTCCTAAATAAAATTAAAAATATATTATGATAAAATCTAAATTAAGCCACTAACTAAAAGAAACCACTTTTAAATTAATAATAGGCGCTTTTTACAGAGCAATCGGAGTAAATTAAGCTTGCGCTGCGTGTACATTTACAGGTACAGTCCTATTTTTTTAACAAAATAAAATTGGCACAGCGAGGTACGTTTATTTTATTAAAGGCTGCTAACGAACTTTAAATAACCTTTTACTTTAATAATAATATATAAAAGTAAAAACTAACCAAAAATAACTATAACTAGATATAAATATGTACAAAACTTTATCCAATGATCCACTACTACTATTACTAAGTTAGATATAGTATCTAGTATCACACTAATATTATAAATCTGAAAGTTTGTGTGTAAGTGGAATATGTGTAAGGATGTTTGTTTTCTCTTAAAGCTGTAACGGCTGAACGGATTTGGATGACATTTGGAATGTACATAACTTATACCTAGGATTAACACATATGTTACTTTATAACGTAAAAAACGTGGGCAAATCCGCGGGGCACGACTAGTAAGATATACGATAAATTTCATAAAATGTACGCTTTTTTCCTTGCACGTAACGCGACGTATTGAAGGCTCTCCAGGGATAGTAAAATTCTCATTTTATTACTATCTTTCTCTTTCCTCCTTTTGCAACAGAGTGGATTTTGTTGTCGGTGCTGTTAAGCTGCCAAGAAAACCATTAATATGGCTATTTCTTATGCGAGATTCCACTTTGCATTTTATTATATTCTTCTGTACAAGCACATGGTACAAAACATTTATAATATGTATTAATTTTGGCTCCAATTCACACCAGATAAAAGCTTAGGCAATAAAAACTTCTATCTAGTAACTATAAAGATTGACTGGAAGAGATCGCTTTTAGTGATAAGACCGCCGATTGTGCACTTTAATTTAAGTTTTCAATAATTGTTTAAGTGATTTATGTGTGTGAGAATAAAGCTTATCTATCTATCTATAACTGTAGTTTATGTATAAGATTTTGTGAATACTATATATACTTATACTTATGATTGGCTAGCGTTTGACCACTGTTTAATCTGATGGTAAATGATGTCTTTAAAATTAGATAATTAATAAATAAACGCTTTCACACTCACAGCCTCACACTTTGTTCGGTGACGTGTGTCGGGGGTGCCAGAAATATTCACATCACAGACGCTTAAACCCAGAAATAGAAACATAAATTTCCCTTGGGATGAAAACTTATGTTTCCACCGGGAATCGAACCCGATACCCGCTACATAGAAGGGGAACGTGCACTCAACTAAGCCAGCGCCCAGTTAAAACATCATAAGCACACTAATATCATAAATCCAAAAGTTTGTGTGTGTATAAATTTGTAAGTATGTTTGTTTACGCTGTAACGGCTGAACGGATTAGAATAATATTTGGTATGTACATAGCTTTTACCTAGTATTAACACATTTTAATTTGATAAACGTGGGCAAATCCGCGGGGCACGGCTGTTTTGAAATAAAGCGGTTGTTCAGTAATACGATTCTGCGTAGGCTGCACGGCAATTACAATGAAAAATTTGCTAAAAGCTTTCCACGTCCCTGATAGATGAAACTGTCAGCTGTACAAATAACGTTTGACTAGTGCTAAAAACATGCACCAAGCTAAAATAAAATTAATGATAAACTTCTGGTGATATTTAATTTTTGTTTCAAAACTGACCAACGTCCATTTTCATTGCGTTCTTCACCATCCAACGGTTACCTATATTGTTACCTTAATTTTTTAAGAAACACTAATTTCCCTTGAGAAAAAAAATTGTGTTCCCACTGGGAATCGAACCCGATACCATATCGGACTAACTAAGCCCAATCAGGGGATAAAGAGGGTTGAAATCGCTCGCGTCCGCAGGAAATACCTTCTAACACCCTGCACGTGTCCTCCGGCTGACAACGCCGAGCATCGGGAGGCGGTAGATAAACCGAATCCTGACCTAGTCAGAAAAGGCCGCGGGGGCCTGGAGGAATTAAATAGGCTCCAAACAACCCCGCGCAGAAGGCAAGAGGAAACCACTGCGACTATATCTTCTAAGAGAATGTTCCCGACCTCAATAATTTTAAAGATCGGGACCATCACGATGCTCTGCATTGAGCGCTGAGCGCACGACTGAAGGAAGGAGGAAGCCCAATTAAGGCAGTTTGATTGTATAAATAAAAACATATAACAAAATTATTAAGAAGTGCACGTGACTTGAAAGTGCGACTGAAAATAAACTCTGTAATTTAGTCGGCTTTAATTTTTGGCCAAGAGAACAAACATTTTAATAAAACCATTTGTATCAAATAAGCCCAGCTTACCAAAATGCAATATATCTCAACCCATGTCAGTTACAAGCTTATCTCATTGGACACCGAGTTTCCCCTAACTTGGTATCGCGATCAAAACTTACGCTGTCCGAACTTCTCACAAAGGATGCTTTGTAAGGTTCCCGGTCTGTTACCTTGTCATAATAAGGTTTCTTGTCTATTTCTAAGATTGTGGATGCAATTTATATGCATGAAATGGGAGCTGTTAGTATGGTATAATACTTGGTTTCTCTAGGGACTGGAGATATGCCACGAAATGATCCTGCGGCTTTACAATTAAACTGCTTTGCATAAGAATTTGCAATGAGTTTAATTTAGGTAGAACCATAATAATATACCTTTTAATGATATAAAAACTGAAAATAAAGTAAATTGTGAAGCTATAACTACTAAATTTTAGAATACTTAGATGATTTTTTTGGCATAGGCAGTCGGGTTTTGATACTTTCAAGGGTGAAATTTAAATGTAAATTAAAAAAAAAGTGCAATTTTAAACGATATTGTATCAATTCACCAATTTAAGTCTTAATAATATGGTGGGAAATCTACCTTGGTGCCCACGTGCTCAAGCCCGTGAACATTTAAGTTACCTATATGCTCGGTGCCTTGAAGATAACTTTGGTGTTTGCTGTGTAGATGTATTTAGTTTAGTTCTAGGAAATATTGGCAATTAGCCCATAGATAATATAATATGATTGAAAACCAACTAAAAAATTAAGTCTAGCTAATTAATAATAGCATTTTTTTTATTATTTAAGATAGGCAAACTTTTGACCACCATCTCACCTGATGGTAAGCGACGATGTGGTCGACGATGGAGCAAGCTTGCCTAGAAGATACCTATTCACTCGCGACTTGAAGACTCCCATTTTGTACTCATCAGGAAACATCGACTTCCATTCCTTTGCGGTTCGCACAATGTGGAAGCAAAACGCTTCGTGCGCATTTGTGGAATGTCATCATAATTTGAACACAGTATTCTTAGTAATCCGTATCTAAGAAGAAATGTGAGAGATGTATCTATTTACTACGTTAAGTTTAGCAAGTGCCTAAGGCTGATGCGGAGGGTCTTTGTTTGTTGGAATCTCTGGGGACAAATTTGTGGGAAACTGGATACAAGTGTTCCTCATAGGATACCTAACACAAATTTACTCCGTTGTTTATTATCTTGAGGGAAAGAACACTGTTTTGTGTTCGGGTTTAGTTAAATTATATTACATGTATCATATTCATCGAAGAAAACTTAATTTTTTTTATTTATACTATACTGTTCATCCAAAGGTTGTCGATAAGAAATTGCTTTCTGTGATAAGGCCGCCCAATTATCAACAATAATTGTTTTGCGTTTATTTGTGTAGTTTATAGAACTAAAATAACACTTTTGGACACAATATAGGTATTAATTGAAAACCCGATTATTTAATTCTCTAGTACTCAGTAGGTATATTAATTTATATGTGTATTTTTTAATTAAAATTACCCTAAAATATCTCAAATTTCTCATAACGCTGGTAATTGTTTATGATGACGATGTACTAGGATGTACCTACCGGCTTTTAAAATAGGTACTAATATATAAACAATAATAATAACACGTCGAATTATTTCTCCGTTGCTGAACAGACTCAGAGAGAGAGTTGCTTTTCGTATGGATTAATGAGCAATCTGATGTCCCGATTTTTCATTCCACTTAATTCTTTACATCATTTATTTCTTTTACATGGCTTAATGACAGTTGTCTTACGACTAATAACCGGGACCGACGGCTTAACGTGCTCTCCGAAAGCACGGTAACAGTCAGTTGAAAATGTCACTAATCCATTTAGTCACTGGCCGTATTGCTTAATAGTTTTATAACAATGGAAAAACAACTGATAATGGGCCATATGCAGGGGAAGAGACCCAGGGGACGAATACCAGCGCGATGTAGCAAAATGGAAACAAAAGGGAAAACTCTAAACGAAGTAGATCGAGAAATATAGAGATCGGTTACATGTGGTCACGACCCTCATCAGTGAGGAAACGACAAAGAAGATGTTTTATACAAAACAAGGGTTCTGTACGAAAAATCAAAACACGTTTAAATGAATAATGAAGTCGAAACCACGCATAAAATGTCTCTTAAAATCTATGCAACTATTGAACGGCGAGCCAAAAGACTCATTGGCGATATTAAGCTTGTTGATTCCAAACTGCAAAGTCTTGGTCAAGGTAGCAAGCTTATCGGTATTCTATCGCTTACATTTTGGAGTGTGTTCTGGAATTAAATGATATAATTCCTTCATGCCCTTTTTACCATCTAAAAAGACCAACTGTCAAACGTCCGTCCAATACCTCCAGCTCGCTCGAAGCGTTTCGCTTCCACTTTTATCATCCGTACAGCGAAGGAGTGGAACTAATTACATGCGTCTTGGTTCTCCGAACAGTACAATCTGGGTGTTTTCAAGTCTCGAGTGAAAAGATACTTTCTAGGCAAGCATGTTCCATCTTTGGCCGCAACAGTTTTAATTAGGTGAGATAGTGGTCAAATGCTTGTCTAACCAGCATAAATAAAAATCTATGTAAACAAAAAATACGCATACTCTCTGTATAGATATGTATCATACTTCTTACTTCAAATACTTATACAGAACAACAAACAGTTAACCCGTGAACACTCTCCGTAGTGCTCGCAAACTACAGAACATTTCCCGGAAAACAAAGCTACCTACGCCAAGTATCATACGTCGGATTCACTTGACGTATTGGCTTTTAATCTGACATGTATGCCTGCCCTTGTCCGTGAAATGAGCCGTTCGATCACTATTGTTTGCTAAGCTTATCTTATACATGCTAATGGCACGATATGCGACATTATTGTTGATGGTAAGTGTGCTATTCCACTGCTAATGCGAAACAGTGACATAGTTACTTTTCTTCTGTAGACTACGAGATAGGACGACTACAGACACGAATGTCATAAAATCATTCAAGAGAAAGTTTTTCGCGGAGACCTCTCACTTCATATAACAAGACCTTCACTATTAAGGAGATAGGCGCGAAGAGGAGATGGATTACTAAGAGTGGTTTAACTCCGTACCATCCAACCCAACCTCATGCTCGCCTGGTGCCTAACAAACAAGGTTCCGTTCCAAAAAGTATACATAATTCTGGAATTTGTGGTTATGTGAGACGCGATTATAAATATATAGGTAGAAAAAAATGGCTTACAAATGTAACTTTTAAAGGCTTGCCAGACATGATTTAGCGTTTTAATACACGAGAAGTAAATCGATCTTAATTTAGATACATTCTTATACAACCTTAATCCGTCAAGTAGTAAATAAAATCTCGTCATATTTCTAAAAATAATATAATGATACTAGGAGAAAAAAAAACACGACGTATGTATAAATACAACATGCAAATAATAAATGCCTAGGCTATTAATATTTAACAGCTATTATTTAAAATAGCTTGTAACAAAAAGAGTAAAACCAGAATCCTAGTTTTAGCATTACCGAAAATTACAAAAATACATAGTACTTTATAGCGAAGGGTATTATTGCAAATTGTGACAGTATCAGCCTTTTATCAATCGCATAATAGCAAGCTTGATTTTACGCGGAAAAGCTTTGATCAGTTTGCAACTCAGTACATGATCAAACACAGTGGGCAGTCAGTGATCAGGAACTTATTGTATTGTGGGACTGAGCATGGGTGTTGCTCGATTGAACTTCTTGAAGAAAGGTTATGATTGGACATCGAGGTCAGTAGTAAGGTACATAATATAATTATTGTTGACAGTTTCCAGTATTTTTGTTTTTTCAAAGCTGTCTTTTGTAAACCGAGTAACAGTTCTGAGATTCAAGTTATACTTTAAAAATATTTAATTTGAAGCTTTAAGATGACAAGAATCGCTTTTAAAAGATTTTTAAAATCAAGACGAATAAAACGCGCCCAAACATTTCTATGGCCATCCGTTCCATCATCAGACCATCTTCATGGTACATACTATATAGTATACAGTACTGTCCCCGAAGATACATAAGTACACCAATTTTAATCGGATATCCGGAAGTAGATCTAATTTAGCTTGCAAGATAAGATTACAGACCGACAAATAGACAACGGGCGAGGCAAAACTAAATAAAAGCTTATAAAAATAGTTAATTTTATTTCTTAGACGAACATCATGTAGCCGCGGTTGGGTCCACTTACTGGTACAAAGCTTCTTCGCCACTATCACTGTCGCCAGTTTTATTTTAATAGTGATAATGGCAGTGAGGAATCCCATGCCCAGCCCGGCTCTTAGACCTACGGTAAGACTTTTTTATTACTTTGATTTCTGTGTTGATACAAAAAGTGTTCTTAATAGTTTACTCGCGTACAGACTGGAAATTCTATTTATGCATACTAGGCGGGTACCCAAGATACAGGCCATGCCTAGTTTAAGGCCCACTGGAACTATTGTTGTACTATGTATTTCCCTTTAAGTAAAATAAATATTCATTAATTCAACAAGTGTTGTAGTGGCAAATGTTGATATAACATTCGGCAAGAAGTTTATTCGCATTCCTTTCTTTGCTCTATTGTTTAAGCATAATTAAGTTCCTTTAAAGAGAACTAAAGAGTCGCCTATGGTTACCTAGGTGATTTCACCCAGGTGATCATAGTAGAATGGACCATTTTTTTTCTATTACCTTAACTTATGATATGTTAGGTACTTTGTTATCTGCTGTAGCGTTATAGTTAATAAACCAGACCCTAGTCCTCCTATCTGCATCTATTTTTTCAAAAGGTTGTGAGATAAAGATTGCTTTAAGCGATAAAACTGCCCATTGAAGCTTCAATGTATAACTTAATAAAGAATACGTTCCATTTCATCTTGGGTATTGTATTATTGTTCAATTTATTTTATGTTTTCTTGTGCTGAAATTGATTTTCTTTCTTTGTTTGTAACGTTAATATTATAAATTCAAAAGCGTATATAAAAAAATGTGAATTTGTTTTTACATTAAAAGAATTCTTTTTACATTACACTGGCTGAACGGATTTGGATTAAATTTGGAACGGAACTTTTTCATCTCTGTTAGCGTCAAGTGAGTTAGTGGTCAAAACCACTGTCTCATCATGTTCGAAGGTCGTAAGCACGTAAATGTGACTCGCACATATTTCATGTTTAACCAGGATTAACACAGGCTACTTGTTATTCTGATATATTATCATGATTATCACAAAAGCGAACCTTTGTAGCCATTTGCAGCGCAGTCAGCTTAATCGTCCTATAATCGTAATCGATTGGCAAGGCTTTAGAACGCCCGGTATGAACAGTATTATTTTAGATGGATGACTGTTTAGTAGGCTTTCAAATTGAATATTGTCGTTCTTTTATGCCAGATGCAGGTAAGCATTTGGGCGCTATCTCACTTGATGGAAAGTGATTTGGTTGTTAAACAGTTTGACTCGGATGCTAGCCGAAGGTCAATAAAACGCATCAATTTTACTTCTACTACATTTACTTAAAATTTTCGAATGGATTTGACTGTTTACTAACATCTTTTTTCATCAGGTAACTCCACGATGCCAAATCGTAAACTGTAGAGTGATTTGCAAAGAAGCCCCACAATATGGATATCACGAAGAACACATAGTTAACGTTGTTTCGGTAAGGTACTTTAATAAAACGTATTTTCTTTAATAAGTACTGTTTTTTTAACCGACTTCAAAAAAAGGTCAATGTTTTTAATTCGACTGTTTTTTTATGTGTTTACCTCAGAACTTTTTTCTTGGTGAACAGATTTTGATTATATTTGGTCCCATTTAAATCTGATCATGGTTTGAGTTTTAAAGTAATCCTAAATAATGCGTATTACTCAAAAAATGATTGATTTAATCTGAGCAAGGTTTCTGAATATAAAACGGTGAATACGCTTTTATTTTAATTGTTAAAAAATTTCTCGGTTAGTGTTTGACGATTAAATAAATCATAAAGGTGATTAGGTCAAGAAACAACTCCAAACAAAGAGCCAATCTCATTATTATATATTAAACACATTATTTTATAACTTTTTGATATTGAAACTGAATTGTTAATGAGTATTACTTTATATTTTTTGCTGTTGTTTTGTTTCAGGTCGCTGAAATAACATGCAACCGAGTCTTTTTAGAGCTTCACAAACCTTTATTCGTTAATAGCACACTACCAGAAAACTGGCTGCCGAGAATGCGGTCAAACATCCACAGCCTCAGCATCATCGGTGGAAATCTAATGCACATCCCATCTGGAGCATTCATGAGCCAATTTACAGGAAACATAAGAATTCTTGTCCTGCAGGGTATAGAGATTAAAACTTGGGAATCGACAAGCCTCGTAGGACTTACAAGTTTAAGCACTCTATGTGTTATTAAAAGTAAGGTAGATAGTGTGCAGGAAAATAGCCTGAGAGCAATTGATGATACGCTAGAAACATTAACCATTACAGAAAGTGGTTACTGGCATCCAGAAAACTTTACGGGTTTTAGAGGACTTGAGAAATTGACGACAGTCGACTTTTCACACAATGATTTTAACAAAATTCTAAATAGGGATAGTTTTGTTGGTCTTGAAGTAACTAAAGTATTATACCTTAATTTTTGTGAGATAACAGCAATCGGTGCCGGTGCTTTCGATTACTTAAAAAGCATTGAAGTTCTGTTCTTAAATGACAACCGCCTTGTCACTGTTCCCTCGGGATTGTTTACTAACATAGTGGCATTCAAAGAGACAAGGCCAAGAATTAATCTTGAAGACAATAACTGGCATTGTGACTGTTCAGTTGACGACTTGAGGCAGTTGGTTAGGAAAGAAATATTACTTGTCGAAGCGACATGCTCGTATCCTGAAAAATTGAATTCGAAAACTTTTTCTCAGTTTGAATATTATTGCAACAACAGGTCAGATGTGGACCTTCAACCCTTAAATACGACAGGAGTTTCAAATGAGCAAAACCGTAAAGAGTTTTATCCGAAACCAGTATACGTCAATGGAAGCTATTGTCCCGAAAACATAGGAAACAAATCAATCCGAATGATTTCGCATATGTTCAACAATGCTTGCTCTACAAAAAACTTTGAAAATCTAAACATGTCTGCATTAATTGCTCGTGATGGACATGATTCAATAGTTATTGAAAGTAAATGGCTTCGACTTACTTATTTCTTAGAAACAAATGAGTTTTCAGTAATTCAAATTGCACCTGTACAACAAAAACTTGGATTTGGATTGTTATGGTATCAATCTTCTTGTCCGCAAGAAATGTACTGCCTAGATGCTATACCAAGCTTTCTGCGAGTATACAATGTGGATACACATATCCAATATACATTTTGTCCAATACAAGTAGAACCGGCTATATTAAAGAGCGAATATTGCCTGGTATACAATTTCGGTGCAGTTGAAAAAGAACATTTACACTACGATTCAATATTTGTTCCTGTGATGCTTTATTTATTTACAGCTTTAACGTGTCTTATTTTTGGAGCGCTCGTGGTGTACGCACTAATAAGACAATACCCAACGCTTTTGAAAGGAAGCAAAAGAATATTATTCGTAAAAAATAAAAACGTAGACGTTCTGGTTATGCCTCCGAAATTGCCGCTGAGAAATGATTTAAAACCAGAATTCATGAATTCTAAAAACAAAGACATTTTTACGATGACATCGGGCCAAAATTTAATGCCACCGAGTTTGAATAGAATGAAATCTGTGAAGAGCGATAAAAGTGGATCTCCGAGCTACATTTCCGCGATGCAGCCAACGGAGGATCAGCTGGCAGAATGGCGTATCAGACGCCATTTCAATAACGACTTAACGATCAGTTCCACAAAGTCTGAGCTGTCGACTTTGTCTCGGATCTACGGGGAGTCTTATTATTCTCTCGGCGACTGTGACAAGACTTATGAAAGCTTAAAGTAGTTGTTGATCGATCGCTTGTACCCTCACAGGTGGCTATTTATCAAATGCATCGTTATTCACTTGTTGAGTTAATCCATTAGTACTTTGTTGGTAATATGTCCCGTCAGTTTTGCGTCCGTGCTCGTCAGTGGTGCGGTAATGAATCAATCGAGTACAGCTGTTTGAGGAGTCTGCCAGCTCGTCCCGTGCATTGTTCAAGTCTGTCATTGGGTGTTACATCTATTTATAAGTGTAGAGTATTTAAAATCGACTATAGGCCTAGAGCTATTTAATTAGTCGCTAAGATTGGAATTTGAGTGCTACTTTTTGTTAGATGAACACACGTAGGTAATGTTTTCTTCTGATTAATAGCGATTGTGACAGTTTTTGGCGGTTCTTTCTGGTAATTCTATTAATTTATATGATTTTGATAGGTAAAAATGTCTAATATAAAGTGTAATACAAATGTCAAAAACTAGAATATCATAACATATTATTCTTTAAATTTCTTTAGTTTTATTTCTCTCCTTTAGTTAATTTATTTATCTCTTTTGTTCTTAATGATAAAATTGCCAGTGGTGTATTTCCCGTTGGCTTAGTCGGTGCGCATTCTAAGCAGGGTTATGGGTTCGATTTACGGGGGAACACAAGTTTTCTCCCCAAGGAAAATTTGTATATCACGACATAAGTCGTCGAACTTAGTGTGAGTGTGAAGAGTTTACGACGCCAGTTTATAAAAAAACGCCACAGGGCTACAAGCCAGCACGATGATATATTTATTGCTACACCATTAGACAGTGTACTTTTCGCAATAAAAAAACACGTATTAAATTTTATAGTCGTATTTACATCATAAATCGAAGGCAGCCAATGGCTCACAGCAGCCAAAACATCCTAATTTCTTTTAAACTCTCGCGGAAGCAAGTCTCTGCCAAACGTCAATTAGAAAGATTTAATTATCTATCTTTAGCTTTCTTATAACCTTTTGTTACGATAACAATAGAATTAGATTTGAAACGAGCTAGAATAGTTTTTGGCAACCCTATGCCTTCCGGCGATACGGTAGAACAATGCACTTGGCAATGCCATTATCAGGGTTGACGCTTGGTCGTGAATTTGTCAACGTGTCTATGTGATTAATGTGATAATTAGATTTAAGTGTGTGGATTAACAATAGTAGATAATTAGTAACAATGATCAAACATCTTATCACACTAATATTATAAAGGCAAGTGTTTTTGAGTATATTTGTATGATCGTTGCTTCTTCACGCGGCTTTGTTTTCAAACAGACCAATTTTGAAGAAATTTTGTTTGGAGGCATTTGACATAGGCACATAGGCCTTATCCCGGAATCCCTACGGGCTTACGCGGGTAAAACCGCGAGACGCAGCTAGTTATTTATAATTTAGTAGAAGTAGGCAAACTATCTTGGACCGACCTTACTTTAGCTGCAATACGAGTGGGTTCTGAATAAATTTTTGTTTTCTTTGGCATTCCCTTATATCACTTCTATATCCATTATCCTTCTGTATTTTCCACCTGTATACATTATTTTATAATATGGCCATATTAAAAAATAATGCATTAAGTACTAGATGTGACTAAAAGAGAGATAAAAAAAAGAAATTTAAGAGGATTCATTGTTAAAGACTTTGAAGCAGCTAACAAATAAAAGCTTTAATACATTATGAGGTAATTTATTACTTCTCCTGAGAAAACTAGTTTGTTACCCTTAGTTAGTAACCATTACTGAGAAGTAATGGTTCATTCAATAAAAAACGTTCTAGGTTCTTTTAGAAGAAATGTTTTAAAGATTTAGTTGGTTTTATCGCATATCATGTTTCTTAAGTCATTGAAGACATCCTCGGTGTCAATAACAATTGTCCACCAATTGATATTTTCAAAAACGGAGGTTCTCGATTCGACTGTATGTTATTTTTTTGTACTCGTATGTATGTTACGCGATATATCCGCCAAATATGAATTGATTTTAATGTTTTTTTTTTGGTAAATTATACTTCAGAGGTTCCATATAAACTTTATCGAAATCGATGAAGCCAAATCCAAAATATAAGCGATGAAGTCGGTTTTTTTTAGCTTAGCTTGAGTTTGATTATTTAGTTATGTTTGCGTAAGAAAAACAGGGTCTTTTCACGCTTTTATTTTCAAAATTGCATTATTTTTACTAACCTCAACGTTTTGGTAGGGTTGCACTGGCCGCGGTCCGAGAAAATGATGATGCAAATGATAGAGAACAGACAGACATGCTACATCTTCGACCGCATCATCACTTTCCATCAGGTGAATAGTGGTAAAATGCTTGACTATCGAACTAACTGAAAATTTGATATTTTCTAACTTTTGCGAACTTTAGTCTAAAGCATGTTTACTAATGTTAAACTAACATTTTAAATTAGAAAATACCTACAAATTTGTTTTGGAATCGACAATAACGTGACATTCACAGCATTCATATAAAATTGTGAAAATATTATAAAATTAAACGCAAGCAAAGCTTAAAAAATGCGACTTCACTACTTTATTTTCGAAACCCTTGATCAGATAAAATTAATTAAATACGCATTATTGGGGATAACTCAATAACTACTGGTCCAATCTTGATCAAATTTAAATGGGACTACATGGAAAGCACACGCTTTCAAACAAAATCATCAAAATCGATTCACCCAGAAGTTATGAGGTAACAAACCTACAAAAAAAATATTTAGTCTAATTGAGAATATTTTAAAGTCGGTTAAAAACAGCGCGTATACATACATTTTTATAGTGACAGTTCAAACGTAAAGTGATTCTTCTAAAAATACCGCGCGGAGCAATTTAGTAATTGTCTGCAATTTACCAGTCAACCGAAAGCCTATTAAAATTCTGTCATACAAACTTCAGCAGTTTCTCACTGTTCCAAATACAGTCTAAAAATATGCCTCATCGATGAAAACAATAGTAAAGACACGTGTCTGCCAGAAATGTATCAAGTATACTTTTGCATGGTTATTTGAGAAGCTTAAACAGCATGAGACAGATGGACAAATGTCTGCCCACTTGTTGTCAGTGTGCAGTGGAAATAAATCATGACTGTGGCGTCGTATTATGATCACTGAAAAATGCATGTATTTTTTATGTAATTGAGAGACGAGAGCTAGTCGCTTACCTGATGGTAAGCGTCAAGCTTGCCTTACAGTTCAGTGCCGAACAATATTCTTAGCTTAATTTAAACCAATTTTCAAAAATAAAGCGCTGGTGCACTGTTTGTACATAATGACTACTACTATTACTTACTTATAGGGAATTGCATGAGGTTTAAAATAAAATAACATAAAATAAATTCTTTCACACTCACAGTCCCATACTTAGTCGGATGACTTGTGTCGTGGGTACCGGAAACATTCGCATCATACAATGACACTCAGAAAAATAAACACAAATGTCTCTTAAGGAGAAAATTTGTGTTCTCACCGGTACTCGAGCCTGATACCCGCTGCTTAGATGGAAGCGCGCACTCAACTAAATATACGGTTCATATATATATATATATATATATATATATCTAATATATAAAATTCTCGTGTCACAGTTTTCGTTGCCATACTCCTCCGAAACGGCTTGACCGATTTTGATGAAATTTTTTGTGCTTATCCGGTATCTATGAGAATCGGCCAACATCTATTTTTCATAATCATCATCATCATCACTTTTCATCATTATCAACGCGGGTGAAACCGCGGGGCGCAGCTAGTATATACATAAATGAATATCTATTTCCCTTGGTCATAACTAGCATAACGCGTGAAAGGATGGAATAATTTCACTAGTTCTTTTTTGTTGTGTTAATTATTGTCAGGAGAAGATTCCTATGGAAGAAAATTTTATCCCGGAATGCCCGCAGATCCGGGACTTACGTGGGTAAAACCGCGGGGCACAGCTAGTTATTATATATAAATGACTAGTCAACTATCCTTTTGAATTCTGACATCATAAAAATATCGAAATGGCATCGTTTGAAAGTGGCTAAATCTGATAGCATTTTCAAATATTTATTTTGATATAAAATGTTTTGATCAAAATGTTATTATTGGCAATTTTTTTACGTAAACAATCGATTAAAAGCGTAAACAAATCATTCATATTCCTTATTATCATGGAGTCATTATGTAGAAGTCTTCAAGTAGTGAATTGATATATTCTAGAATCTTCAACCTTATTATGGCTCAGAGCGAAATAGTGATCAAACGCTCGCCCTTCCTATAGTTTTTGTTAATCTTTCTAAAGACTAGCAATTTTTGAATATTATTCTTATTAATTCTAATTATTGAGTCCACGGTTCGCCCATCTCGCGCCACAGAATAGCATATAGTTGTAAGCCACAGTTAATTTAATATCCCGTCTAGACGCCACGCCATCGAGTACAGGTGTACGGCGATTAATGAAATGTATCATTACGATGCTTATTTATAGGTGGATTTCATCTCGCGATATTTATAATGAGATATAAGAAAACTGAAAAATCATTTAGGAGCATATAAATTTTCTACCAGTACAAAAAGTACAGCAGATGTTTAGATAGAGTACAGGGTCGATATGTTTCAATAACATAACATAAGTGCTTTCACATTCATAGCTCCAATCTAAGTTCGATTACTTGTTAAGAAACAATTCATTGAACTTAGAGGGGTACAGAAAACATTTTCATCACACACACAATCACACCCAGACCCAGACACAATTTCCCCTTTGAAAAAAAACTTGTGTTCCCACCAGGAACCGAACTCTATGCTAAAAAGGCGAGCGCGCACCCAACTAAGACATCGGGCAGTTCAAACTCAATTTGAATAATTTCATATTGATTTAATACGTTTGAAATAACCATGTCACTTGCTGCAATGATACAGTTCATGAAAATAGCACATGGTTTAGCTAATAGGAAGCCCTAGATTAACTATTTTTTATGTGGAAGTGAAAAATAAGAGAAGTGATAGAGTAATAGTGTTTTTTTTTCTTGAAGCATTTAATTAGTATTTATCTCATGATGGAAATAGCGATGATGCCAAGTAAGATGTAGCATAACTATGCACCAAACTTGCATTGTTAGTAATTTATTTTCTGTACTTTTTATTATTGGTTTCAATAAATGAGTTATTGTATTGTATTGTAAGTCTTCTTACTCTGATGTTTGAATGGCTACATTTTAGGATAATTTACCAACAATTAATGATTAATCTATATATAAAAATGAATCTCTATTTCCCTTGGTCACCGCATCACGCGTGAACGGATGGAACCATTTCGCAATTTTTTTTATTTTTGTGTTAATTATTGTCAGAAGAAGGATCCTATGAAAGAAAATTTTATCCCGGAATTCCCGCGGGTCCGGGACTTTAGCGAGGAAAACAGCGGCGCGCAGCTACTATTTATATAAAAATAGTGGACTAATACTAACATTTTCAGATATCAAGCATTACTACACTTAAAACTTAACTTTAAATTGCAAAGTCTCGGTCACCGACGTAAGGTCGCAAGCCTATCGGTATTCTATCGGTTACATTTCGGCGAATGTGCGCAGGAATTACACGAATTGATACCCCAATGCCCGTTTTACCATCTAACAACAAGACAAACTGGCAAACGTCATCCATTTATGGTAGACATTCCTCCGGTTCGCTCAAAGCGTTTTGCTTCTACATTTGTCATCCGACGATCCTGCGAAGGAGTGGAATTCATTGCCCGCGTCTTTGTTCCCTGAACGATATAATCTGGGAGTCTTCAAGTCAAGAGTGAATAGGTATCTTCTGGGCAAGCGTGCTACATCTTCGGCCGCATCATCGCTTTCCATCAGGTGAGATAGTGGTCAAATGCTTGCCTATCGAGTATAAAAAAAATATATATATATTTAAGTTAAATAATTATAACAATATGTATCATGGCAAATAAACTTAATTTGACTTACGTTCATGGGTAGACTATCTTTAGACCACTATCTGACCAGTTGGTAAGTGACGATATGGTTGATGAGAGTGATGAGAGTGATTTACAAATTCTGACTGAACGAATGTGTAGTCTGTCCACTCTCAACAACCGACAGTTACTATACTGAATTGTCTTTATATGAAATACATTTAAATTTGAAATATATTTATGTGAACAATCTCGTTACAGTTCTGGCGCTTAGATAAAATCTGTGATATTAATCCCAAGAATAATTCTACCTATTCATCCCCGTTGGCATAGCGTTCTTAATGCGCAATAGTACAAACATTGTTAGCGAGTCTACAATACACGCTCACTCTCGTTGACAACTGTATAACATTGTTACAGTTGTTTACAAAACGAAGAACCATGTCGTAATGAGATTCGGCATGTATTAACTGTTATGCCCCGGTTGGCAGTGAGAGGTGGCAGTGCAACAAAATTAAATGTCAATGTCGTTGCACCTGCTGCTTCGTCTTCCTTAATGCCATGGCAATACTAATACTTTTCTATATAGGTACAGTGTTAAGAACGTATCATACCAAAAGTACGTAGAATGTTCTATTACTAGTCGTTCTTGTAGAACTGAGATCTCGCGCCTACATTTTTCCTATAAGAGAAAAACTTTTGAAGTTAATTGCTTTTAACTTTTTTTTTCAAATTATTGTTTGATTTCTGTATTTTTTGTTCAAGTACAGGATATTATACGTAAGTTTCAACTTTAAATGTGAAGCCGTTTTGAGATTTTGGGACAAAACAAGTCTAAAAACTGTGACAGACGGACGGACGGACAATGTGCTGATCCATCCCAGTCAACTAAGAGATCTTACTTCGCTCGAACAAAAAGATAGATAGCTTCTAGGAAAGTTAGAGTCACTTCTAGACCGTTAGTTAAAAAGCTGTCTAACAATTAATAAATGACAAGTATTATCTACAACGACCGACGTAAGAAATATGTTTCCAAGCCTGGTTGCCTCATTTGTTACCTTGGCTGACAGGGTCTCAGAAATGTCAGTAATAAAATAAACCCACGCTCTTAAAAATATTTTTTTTTTTTTTTTTTTATGTTGAATAGGCAAGCATTTGACCACTATCTCACCTGATGGAAAGTGATGATGCGGCCGAAGGTGTGACATGCTTGCCTAGAAGATACCTATTCACTCGAGACTTGAAGACTCCCAGATTATACCGTTCGGGGAACAAAGACGCAGGCAATGAGTTCCACTCCTTCGCTGTACGGATGATGAATGTAGAAGCAAAACGCTTTGAGCGAACTGGAGGTATGTCGACCATAAATGGATGACGTTTAATAGTTTGTCTTGTTGTTAGATGGTAAAAAGGGCATGGGGGAATTAAGTCATGTAATTCCTGTGCACACTCTCCAAAATGTAAGCGATAGAATACCGATAAGCTTGCCACCTTACGTCGGTGACCGAGACTTTGCAACCTAGACTCGATTAGCTTACTGTCGCCAATGAGTCTTTTGGCTCGCCGGTCAATAGATTCAAGAGTCTCTAACTGGTACTTGGCGGATCCATCCCAGAGGTGACCGCAGTACTCCATACACGATCGGACTTGAGCTTGATAAAGGTTAAGAAGCTGTCCCGGAGTGAAGTACTGCCTGACCTTAGCGAGGATACCCAGTTTCTTAGCCGCCAGTTGTGCTCTTGCTTCTATGTATGTGCCAAAATTAAGGTTCGACGATAAGGTAACGCCAAGAATCTCAAGCTTGTTCGCCATCGGTATTGCTACATCTTGGAAGGTCGGAGATAGATGGAATGGTCTCCGTTTTGCAGAGAAGAGACACGCAAATATTAAAAAGAAAATTGCCTTGTCGAAGCACTGACAGTTTTACCTCTCAGGGCATATTGTTGAAAAGAAAAATATTCTTTACATCAATTGTTTCAACATTAAGGGACTTAATAAACAAAGCGTCTGAGGCGCGCGTACAGGGCGCGTGCCCTGCATCAGGCGCTTTGTATATCAAGGTCCCTTACGCGCTATACATTTTAACCCTTAAATGACATCGTGGGTTCAATTTTCACCAGCCATGAATAAACATAAATATTTTTTTCCTAGCCAAGCTAGTTTCTTCTCCTTTTAGGTATTCTAAGTGAAGCGCGCGCTTGAACCTCAAAGACGCGTGGCGCGGAAAAATAACTTGTTTGAGTTGTACAGATAAATGGGGTAAGTTTACACGATGTTAAAAACGTAAGGTTCTTTTTTCGACCATTTGACCAAATTGTTTAATTTTATTCTGACTGGGGCAACAAATATAATTTTCTTTTTGATGAACCAGTTATCAACATTCTCGAAGACATTGGCAATGAAGAAGAGTCGGTTTCACTGGAACCCATGCGTAATATTTTAAGTAATTATGAGGATTAAGCGTCTAGTCACTAATCTGATACTAAAATCGACCTGGAAATTGATGATGATAATAATAAGAGCACAAACCATGGTGTAACCTTTTCTCTCACAAATTGCATATTACACCAGAAAATAAGGTAAAACATACCAGATTTTCATTGAAAAAAAAATTGGGTCATTTTTTACTGTACATTTTTACACTTTAAATACATGTTAATAATAAATATTATTATTAGTGATCAACTAGTATAAATATTTGTAAGTTATTCGATAAGTATTTATACGTTTTTTGATCCTAAAGTTATAGTTAAGATTTTAATAGAAGAGTGTTTATAAGGCAACCAATTAAAATTAAAAAATGTTTTATATTTTTTTTTATTTTGATATTTATAATTTGAAAGTTTCATACTACAAAAAATATTTAATTTTTTTGTAATAGTAAATTTACTTCTATATACATAATAAAACCGCCCAAATGCGAGTCGGACTCGCGGTTTACGGGGGTTAGGGTTCCGTACCATTATCTATAAAAAATCAAGTTTGTTGTATGGGAGCCCCCTTAAATATTTATTTTATTTTATTCTTAGTATTTGTATTGAATACATCATCTGTGAAAATATCAACTGTCTAGCTATCACCGTTCTTGAGATACAGCCTGGTGACAGACGGACGGACGGACGGACAGACGGACGGACAGTGAAGTCTCAGTAATAGGGACCCGTTTTTACCCTTTGGGTACGGAACCCTAAAAATTATACACTTTAAATATTGTATAACTTTCAATTTGTTTTTTAATTTGGGGTAAATTTTTACCCCGCTATGTTAGATGTGTAACAAAAAATAACGATGTTTGTTCAGGGTTAAGAAAAAGTTTTGATATTAAGCACAACAGTTACTTTATTCGATCGTACACACAATTTGTATATTAGCAACTAAAGTACCTACGGCTGATTGTATTTGAATTTTAATGGTACATATCTAGTCCGACCCTAAAATAGACCTTTGGATATGTTTTACCCTACCTTAAAAATACGAGTCATAGCTTGTATTATTAATATTATATAATTAACTCTATGGCATAACAATAAATCATAATGTGATATCAAAAGTCATTCTGAAATTAATGGAAAGCACATGTATATATTTGATAATCCACTACAACACATTTATTCGGGGAAATAATCACATCTTAATTTAGACTATTCATCCAAAAACTAAGCAACAAATCGCGTGGCAAGCATCCAGACAATTTAGATATATAGGTAATTAGTTACATTAATTATTGCTGCGGTGCTCTTGGCCAGTACGTCGAGAGCATTTCCCGCATCAGGTGTCTACTGGCCTTAAAAAGAATAGTTAAAACAGCATTGCGGAGACGCTCTGTGGGCTGTGGATAAACCTGAGCTGACCCGAACGTTGCCAACCTGGGTGACATTATCGGCCGACTCCGCTTAGTCGCTCACTCCATTCAGTTAAAAGGACTTGTGTTCCTCTTGCTCTGGTTTTCGATAGCGTACTCATTTATACATTTCCTCCAGCCGTAGCTTAGTCTGTGATTGCGAAATGGTGAGGTGCTTTTGTTTTTAAATTGTGATTTGTTTATTTTATGTGAATCGACAGATTTTAAATTGGTTTTGTGACGTTACAGGAAGAACTTGGCAAGGAACAGATTGACAGTAAGTAAATATTATTATTAGTGAATAACGATAATTGCATTTACGTGATATTTATTTTAGTACAATTGAGAAAACTATTTGGCATTATCGGATTACCGCTGTAACTAACTTTATTTGGTGTACAATAAAGATATTTTATTCAATTCTATTGCACTCGAGGGATATTACAATAATATTACAGTGTTTTTATTAGCTGTTAATGCTGTGTTGAGTTGATTAATTAACTGATGGCGATTACCTAAGGAAAACAATTGTTTGTTGCATTTCTTTTGGACAAAACATAATTCCCTACTTATACTCTCGTGATAAGAAAATATTAAAGTAAGCTAATTGCTAAAGTCTAGTATATCGCGAGTGACCAGCTAGATAATTATTTAACCTAAAATGGACTTTTCGACTGGCTTCAAACCGAAACCACTTGTAGAGTCGCAGAGATGTATCTCTAGAGAACTTGTAGAGTTCATGACATTAGAGTGTCTATTAATTTATCAATTATTATCTAGAGATACTAATAACTGGTATGCCAAGTTATTATACTAACGTTATCTAGACACCGTTTATATGACTAATATTTTATTTTATCTAATTAGAATTTTTAACCGCTTAAATGACATATATATACATATTGACATATATAAACTCTATCTGATAAACATATTTATTTTTCAGTCCTGAAGAAGGCGTTCGAAGCCTTCGATCAAGAGAAGAAGGGATGCATTGGTACAGTGATGGTCGGCACGATCCTGGGAATGTTGGGACACCAGGTCTCCGATGAAGTCCTCAAAGAAATCATTGATGAAGTTGATGTTGACGGTGAGTACTTAAAGCATAATAATCTAAAAGATAGAGCAAATACTTTATACGTGGTACCAAGCATTTAGACCAGCTATAACTGAACTTATTGTATCCTCTCATGAAAAGCGATGATGGGCTAATACAGGTGGAACATGTAGGACGTTTGTCTAGACACCTATTTATCTCCAGAATTTAAGACTTTTAGATTATACAGCTCCGGAACAAAGTTGCGGGTGATAAGTTTCAGTCTTTCTCTGTACGCATGATAAACTTAGAAGCAAAATACTTCGAGTTAACAGAAGTATGTAAACCATAAATGGATAGCGTTTTGTTTTTAAATAGTTAAAAGTTTATGAAAAAGAGTTTAATTTCTCAGGAGATTGTAGCCCCTTCGCCTTAAGTACCTAAATAAATATAACGAAGGTAGGAAGGTTAATTATTAATTTTTATAAAATTTAGTATGCATAACATTTTCGTATCTAAAGAGATAGAAAGATAGATAGATAGATAAACACTTTATTGAACACCTTAACAAATACATGACAAGGAATAATAATCTAGAAAATAAGTGTAACAACAGGCGGTCTTATCGCTAAGAGCGATCTCTTCCAGACAACCTTTGGATGGAGAGGAGTGAGCAATGAAATTGGACGTCAGTGTTTTGTATAACTATAATAATATAGAAAATACAATAAACATACGCAAACAATAATATACCTAAATTAAACTATGACATAGAATACATAAACGTAATACATAACTATTATACATATTTGCGTGACGAATAGAATGTTCACCTTCAAATCATGACAACAAAGTAAATTTGTATTATTATGTTTGACCTGCAAGATAATGTATTTTGACGGAATCTTTAAATATTGCCAATGATTGAGCTCTTTTAATTTCAATAGGAAGCTTATTCCACAATCGAACAGCTTCGACAGTGAAGGAGCTGTCATAGAATGTGGTTGTGTGTTGGGGAATTTTGAGCTTAAGATTCTCTGACGACCTTAATGATAGGGAATTAGTACAGAGATACCTAAAGAGATACATACTTGCAAAGTACAATGAACAGCGATTGCTGGTATAATCTGATGGTGCAGGTATGATCTGGGCGTCTTCAAGTCAAGAGTGAATAGGTATCTTCTAGATAAGCATACAACATCTTCGGCCGCATGTTCACTATCCATCAGGTGGTATAGTGGTGCTTGCCTGTCGAGCATAAAAATATATCTATGTACCTACACTAAAATTATAAAAGTTAAGTTCTGCTTTTAAAAAATAGTTGATGCAACATTTACAATTAATTTTAAAGTTAAATAACTATTAATAGTTTATTTAAACATATATTTTACAAGTAAGCTCATTTTCTGTGGAGATGTACGTAGTTTTAGTTTACGGTACGCGTGACTATATTACCATTAGTTTAGATTACTATGAAAATCGGTTCAAAATGAGACATCTTTGAAAATTTAACAAATATAAATGTTTGTTATAGATATAAAACCAGTCTCTTAGTGGTTTTTAAACGACTTTAAAAAAGGGACGAGGTTCTCAATTCGTCGGAATCTTTTTTATGTATGATCGAAGACGCCTGGACCGATTTAAGAAATTATTTTTTTGCATACTTCCCATGTGGTCTTATTATAATTTGATCGATATTTGTTGAAGAGTTTTGGAGATATTTGCGATTGAAGTCGGTTATTAGTTTTTAAACTCGTATATTTTTAGTTAGACTCTTGAAAATAACATAATGCACATTCTCGTGCCTCGCAGTATACTTTTAGTAAATAATTAATCCTATTGAAATGTTCATATAATAGGATCTGGTGAACTAGAATTTGAAGAGTTCGTAACCCTGGCCTCACGATTCATGGTTGAAGAGGATGCAGAAGCGATGCAGCAAGAACTGAAAGAAGCATTCCGGTTATACGACAAAGAAGGTAAATAGAGTCTTTTCATCTGATACAATAATAAATTTATAGATCAAAATAATGTTTGTGTGGCTAATATAAAGCGTGCTCAGTGTGATACTTACTTACTACAAGTTTTGCCGCGAAAGTGAAAATATGGCGTTGTTGATTTTGTATAATTTTCCAAAACCTGTGATTCTTCGAGATTTAATGTGAAATAATGGTGGACTATTAACTGTTAATACTTAGTAAACGGGCATAAGTGCTGGCCATACCAAGTTGAAAAACGTGATTTTCGCCTTCGCTCCAAAACACCAATAGAAGTTCTAGTAAAGTTTCTACCACTTTACTAGGGCATGACTTGACTATGAATGGAGCTTGACTCTTTTACTTGACTTTGACTGTGTTTTGTGACTAGAATTTTCAATATGAAATACGCTTGATATATATCATTACTTGACACTGGCTAAATGCACAAGATTGCGAAGCTAAACTTAACTTACTCCTTTAATTTTATTAAGTGATCCCGATGAACAGATTAGTTGACTAGGATCCCCTGGGAATCGGGCTAGGTGATCCTGCTGGACGAATCCTATTATACAGATTTTTAATGACATTATGTACATAATACATACATGCTTATAAAATATATGCATAAAGTTTTGCTAGTGCACCGTCCGAAATCACACGTGCGGTGTGTTATCAAACAAACAAACGCATTCACACTCACAGCCCTACACTAAGTTCAAATACACTAAGTATAAATATATATATGTATTAATATATGTAACATTCACATCACACACACATTACACCCAGAACCAGAAGCACAAAATCAAAGTTTAAGTTGTTGTAGTTGTAAATATATATGTGTGTTTGTTACGCGTTTCAATATGTATAGTTTATTGAAACATTATTATTACATGTATAACATGTGTATGTGATTGAGCTCCTCCTAATCGGTTGGACCGACATTGATGTTTTTTTTGTGTGTGTTCAGGTGCATTCAAGAATGGTATAGATTCAATTCGATGTAATAAACAATGAAAGAAGTTACCCTAACGAATCCGTGGCGGTTCACTAGGTCAAATATAATATAGCAAAATCAAAATCGTTTATTCACATGGGCCCCAAAGAGGCACACAGGCAAAAATATCATAGTATTTTACATGATCTAATTATTCCATATTATACTACTAGCCGTGTCCCACAGCTGCGCCTGCGTTTATACAGTTTTAAAGTAGCCTAAGTATTAATCATATGTACATTACAAAATATCCAAATCCGTTCAGTCGTTACAGCGTGAAGAGAAAACAAACACAGAAACTTTTGGATTTATAATATTGTGATATCGGAACACATACAGCAAAGTTCAAAAGTTTTAAGTGCATGATACTCTTCGTGGGGTAAACTGGTGTTTGATACTATCACTACGAATAAAGTTAACACTTTACGGTATTATTAGCTGTTGCCCCTGACTTCGTCTGCGCAGGATTACTACTTCGAGTAGCTTATTTTCTTATCCAACGTCCTATCTATCTTTATCCATATATCTATTTTTAAAAGATAGATATATGCTGACGCGGGCTTTTTTTAGGACTATTTAAGATAAACATTTCAATTATACGAGCAAATTACATACGTGTAACTCTTACGGTTTTTTGCAGCGCACGCCAGAATATCTCACACATGGTAGATTTTTCTCCTACTTACTTGACACTTATCGTTATATTTTGGACATTACACACAATATCTTTATAAATTATAGCCTATGTGTTATTCTGATGTATAAGCTATATTATTGTACAGTTTCACTAAAATCCATTCAGTAGTTTTTGCGTAAAAGAGTAACAAACATACATACATACAAACTTTCGCGTTTTAATATTAGTAAGGTTCTTAATAAGTTGTTTATTTACTTAATATTTCACTGCTTCATGTTTTGTTAGAGATTAGTTTCGCGACTGCTACACGGTACTTAGGCTATGATTCATTTTTATTTACCGAGAACTTTTGTTTCTAAAACAGAGTATTAATATTTTCGGAAAGTTTTTTTTAATAAATACTTATTTAAAATCCATTTGTTTACGTCGGAATTTATATTACCTATGAAATAATGCAAAGGTATTTTGAGGGTTTGTTTTTTTTTTGTTATTCTAAATAACATTTGACCACTATCACCCCTGGTGGTTAGGTTCGACTATTTTTAAGAGCGTTTAATGCCAAATCTATACGCATTCGTGTTTAAAAATGATAATTATAATAATGATTGAGACTGTATCTTGTTACTGTACTACAGTACATATACTTTTTCCCACAATGCGGTTGGAACCACAGTGCAGTACCAATTAATAAAGTTATCCCTGCACTTGACCTCGCCTTAGTCTTGCAAGTTATAATTAGTTTTTCCACCTGTTATTTGGCAGATTAACAATGATTTTCATTCTTCGAACCAATTAATCTTCTTGGCATTATAATAGTGCCAGGCGGTTGTTAATCATTCGTATTTAAACTGTTCATTAGTTGCATGTTCGAATTGAAGGCATTTTATTTGCCTTGGCCTATATTCGTAAATAAGCTAGTTACTAGTTGGCAATTTGAAAAAGAAGAAATGAATACACCACGGCTATTATTATATGCATTACGCCAACTTAAATTTGCTTGTATAAGTATAAAAATCTCGAAATGTTTCAAGCTTTCTAAAATATATTTGGTTGGTAATTAGTGTAAATATGTTTGTTGATAATATTTACATAATAAGTAGCTAATAATTATTATTTATTAAAGTAGTTAAGTTACTTGGTCGAATGGAAGTTGAAAAGACTTGTTAACAAATTTCGCCAAAAAGCTAGGATTTCCTATAAGAAACCTAAGTTATCGAACAGTAAAAAAATTCCTAGTAAAATACTGATTATCTAACATGGATATCTACGAGGAATAAAGTTTACCATTAGAAAACCAAGTTATCCAACAGTAAATATTTCTCCTCTTAGAATACTGGTTATCTAATATAGTTATCTAAGAGGAATAAGGGCAATTTTTTATATTAAAACAAAATGTTACCACAATCGACCACTACATTACCAATTTACTCTCAGCGATAGTAGCCGACCGCTAGCCAATCAAATATTTTTTTAATATATTAAATTTAAATAGCTTAATCAACTGGATTAATTTCGAGCAACCTACAAGTAAATGTTAAGAACATAAAAATATTTACAGGGAAGTAATATATAACAAAGAAAAAAACGCTGGCATTTATTTGGCTAAACGTATTAGCATTGCAATTCAGAGAGGCAATGCCGCCAGCATGATGGGAACGCTACCCACTGGTAGTGGGCTTGAGCACTTGAGTTACCAATAAGATCTATGTCTTGTAAGTAACTTAGGTCTTTGCTGTATATAGTTTTAGTTTAGTTTGAGGAAATTTAAGCAATTGGCCTGCAAATATTTGTTTTCTACGATATCACAAAGAAAACATAGAATCAGATATAAAAACATTTGTATACAATTAAAATTCCAAACCGAACGATGTTTATTTCATTAAAAAAAACCTGATTTCTATGTTACTTAAAAAAACACTTGTCTCTTAGTGTTCATTCATTTCAATCAATAATTTGAATTAAAAAGATACATTCGTTGGTAGTACGACCCTAACTTTTTTTTACTATTATACTTAACGCCTTACACAATTATTTAGAAAGATAAGTTAATAAAACCTACCGGACTTTACTTATTCAAACCTTCTTTCAAAGATAGCAAATAATTTCTACTTACAGAGTTCATTCCCTCGACCCATCCATTTCTGTAACTTAATTTACGAATTTAATTCGTACCTGGATTCATTTTATATTCCATATGTACGCAGAATTCTATTTATCAAATATACATTTCACCATCCCTCTCAACCCAAGTTTAAATAACGAACATAATAGTTCTAATTTGTGCTCTTCTGAATTTATTATGAAATATGATAGCCTGGGGTCATGAGTACATGTTAAGTTTTTATGTTTAATTACAGCTCTCGCGAAGTTTTCATATTTATCTAAGGTAATTTCTCTGTCGAGCTAATGTAATGAATCCTAATAGGTAGCTTGACTAATATTATTAAAACAGACTTCAGAATGTGCATATACTTTCTTTCAATGATTGCATAATATATTCTATTTTGCGATTGAGAACTCGCATTTTCAGCTGAAATCATGTCCTTCTTGCACATTACTGCTATTTGTGTGTTCAGTAAAGGGGTAGTACAGCCCAAGCAGATTCGAATGAATTTCTACCATATAGCTTTTTTCCGGAGTTACATATTTCTTTTATTTTTATTTATTTATTAAACATAATAGAAAGCTTACAGTATACACCAAAGCACTAACTATTTTAAATAACATGTATAATACAAATTTAGCTTATTTGCCACAGTATTCAAATTATCGTAGAATATGTCAATTTGCCGGAACTCGTGTGTGAAACGGTTTAAAATTGACAATAGTCTCCGAGTAGGTGCGTTAGCAGCGTAGTGAGTGCGCGAGACGGGGCACGAGAACAACTGATGCCGGCGACGACCACCCGCGCGATTTTATCATATAGCCTATCAAAGGCTATCTTAAAAGTAGCTATCGTAAAGTCGATAGATAGATAAGATAAGATAAGATCGATGGCAATCACGACCAATAATTCCAGGCCTAGGCCTGGAATTATTGGTTCTCCATTATTGTCGTTTGCAGGAGACATTATACATCTCTATCTAAGAAATGATAACGTTTCATTGCGTCATCTAAATAATCAGTGTACTCTGAGGCAATGTGAATAATTAACAAATGAATAATTGGTACGCTAAAGTGCATCAAAATTTATTAGTGCATCAGTATTAAATTGCTTAGTACATACTAAATCGCAGTTGCAATGTTAAAAGCCAATACAAACCGTGAACATAAGCAAATCGTTTTTCTTTCTCGCGTTTGGCACAGAGCCAACCATTTGATGGAAAGTGTACACTTACGATTGACGGAACAATGTTTAAACAGTATTTAAACGTAGGTTATTTATTAGACAGGCGTTTTTGGGACAATCGACTAGGGCTCACGGTCCGGCAGAATTAAAGAGGTATTTTTATAGAGCACAATCGAATTTTTAACAAATTGCTTCGAGCATTTAGGTAGATAAAAATAAATTGGTGCGGGCTTGTTGATAGGTCACCTATCGATATTTTTGAAACACAAACTTCATCGAAATCAAACGCATGTGTGTGAATTGTATTCTTCACAACCACATAGAAATTATTAACATTGTGTATATTCTATGTGTTTACAATCCACGTTATAAGATTTGCAAATGATTCATACTGTCACTTGCAATAACGACTTCATATAATATTATGTACCTTGGAATACGCTACGACATCCAAAACTATAGTATGTTTTGTAGTATTTACCGTAGAAAAAGATGTAGAGAAAGAAGTAAACAGAAAACATTGACTTTGTTGATAAGTTTGAAAATTGGTATACAAAACTTCAAGAGAGATGCCAAATGGCGATAGTAGTCAAAGTGTCAACTGGGTAAAATCTAAATCTTCTACTGTATAATTATTTTTGAAGTACGAAAGTGCTAAAAATCATATATCTTATACACATTTGACTTAAATACTTTGGCCTATACTTAATTAAAAGTTCAAGGAAAGGTTCTTACGTGCAAGAACATTGTTTACAGCAATAATACAGTGTACTAATTATATAAAATGCACATTCCAGGCAACGGCTACATCACGACTGGAGTTCTCCGAGAGATCCTTAAAGAGCTTGATGACAAAATCACCGCTGAAGACCTCGACATGATGATTGAAGAAATTGACTCTGATGGCTCCGGCACCGTTGATTTTGATGGTATGATTTCTTGGATTTATATTTTTTTTTTGTTTTACATCATCCTTTTCTTTGCAAATAACAAATGTCTCTGTCGTATCTACGGGTAATTGTAAAAACAAAGCACCGAGCTCATATGCTTCTTAAGTGCTATATAAATCTTTGTTGTACAATCTAAAGTAGGTAGTTTAGAAAATGACAAGTGAAGTACCTAAAAGAGAAATTAAAACCAGAGTCTTGATAACAGATGATACCTATAGAGGTCTCTTTGCGTCGTAAGTCGTAACTGCCTGTCGTTGGAAAATACGACCATTAAGCAGATTCATTTATGATTACAAATATACAAGAATAATTGTTGATTATAAATTTTGTTGTATACAAATCAACTGAGATAGTGATCAAATAGTTGCATACCCAGCATAAAAATAAACTGGTTCTGTCTTAGATTAAGATAATTATATTTTTCTCTTGATTTTGTTTGTATAGCAGCCATCTTTTTTACATTATCTAGGCAGAACTAAAGTAGTAAATTTAGAAATAAAATACCATTATTAATTAACTATTTTTCTCTTTACTCCGCATTTTAGCTAGCGTTAAAAGTAATTATGAACTAGGATAAAAAGAAAAGTTGGTTTATTTTGGATATAAGATGTGTTTGTCATTCTAAATTTCATTGAAATCCGTTCAGCCGTTGCATAGTATAATACACTTATGTACCTATGTATTTTTAACAATATTTTTTTGATTCGGTATAGGCCACTATCTAACCTAGTGGTAAGCAACGATGCGTTTGACGATGGAGCACGCTTGCCTAGAAGATACATATTCACTCGCGAGTTGTAGAGTCCCCTATTGTATCTATCAGGCAATTCCCAGTCACGCAAGAAGTTCCATTCCTTTGCGGTTCGCACTATGAACGTGGAAGCAAATCGCTTTTAAATTCGTTTGACTTCTTACATGATATTAAGTGGTGATGTGGTCGAGGATGGTAAATACGCTAAAACATGAATAATACAGAATACGTTTTAATGTAAACCACCTAATCTAAAATTAACAAAATGATGTTGATTCTGGGAACCTGACTTAATCAGTCATTTAAATACTTCTTTCATTAAAACTTTGTCAAATTATACACGAAGTGTAAAAGTTTCCTGGCCAATCTCATTTGAAGAAGCAAGAAGTAACTTTGGAGAACAAAAGTTAATTTTGTTTTCAAGCTAACGATATGAGTACCAGTATGCTGCAAACTTGATCAATTTGATGGAATTAGTAGCAGTCTAACAAACCACAAGTAGAGCAATTCTAGTAATTTTGTCTGTTGTTTAACCGACTTCAAATAATTAAATGTATGCAATTTAATGTATTTAACACGTATTATTGACAATAACTTAGTATGACACCCCTCAAAAACTAGTGATCAGATCTTGATCAAATTTAAGTGAGAGAACATGGAAAGCAATTAGCAATAATAATCAAAATCAGCCCACAACAAAAGAAGTTATAAGGTAACTTTTGAAGTCGGTTAAAAACGAGAACGTCATTAATGTAGCCCAGAGAATACGCATTATTAAGGATAACTCAAAAACTACTAGTAAGATCTTGATCAAATTTAAATAGTCCTATTTAAATTTGGTCAAGATCTGACATGGAAAGTAGGTACCAGCTTTTAGTTTTACTAAATTTTTCATAATACCAATTAATATAAATAATAAAAAAATATTTTAATTACAGAGTAACCAACCAGATCTCGCAAAATAATTTCTCAAAAAAATATTTTAGTTTCAGAATAACCAAACAGGACTCTCAAAAAAAACGCAAGCTTCACTTGAATGTTAAAAATATTCATCTATTCGTGAAACGATTTATTTTAATTTGTGTCTACAGACATTTAATCTTTTTTTAATGCTAGATATAAGCAAGCATTTTACTTTGTTCTCCAAGCGGTACAACCTAGGTTTCTTCTATTTAGAGTGAATAGGTACGAGTATCTTTTAGGCAAGTATACATCTTTGGCCGCATCTTTACTTTCCATCAGGAGAGATAGTGGTCAAATGTTAGGCTCTCTGTACAGATAAAAAAAAACTGAAAAATCTTCTGCAGTGTTTTATGTAAAAAGGGCTGTAACCAACCATGATTATTTGTTGCAACGATGATTGTGCGCCATATGGCAAATAGCCGCACATCTACTTATTTATGACCATTGTATCACCTATGTTTACAATGAGTGAATTATTATTATACATTGTGACTCTATATAGTCGAAGCATGGATTATTCGTTACTAACTATAATTTTTCTACCTTACAGAATTCATGGAGGTTATGACGGGCGGCGACGACTAAATTGTTCGGAAAGATTTCATCGCAACATTCAATCACAGACTAAGTAAAAATCTACGCAGGAAAAGAACCCCTTACACAACCTGGGAATTTCCAAAGACTATACAAAATAAGAAGCCAGCAAGATCATCTCATCGGGTCCCGCCAATAAGAAGATATAACGTTAATTCCATCGTCATAATACCTACAAATTATGAGACACGTTATAAAACATCAAGCTATCACAATCCTATATGAGCTTCATATACATAAGTACCTTTTAACTGTTAAGTTTAAATAAACATTTTTTATATACATTTGGTTTTGATATAATATTTACGATCACTATAAGGTCACATTCTTTTTCCATCTTCATTTAGCTAGTTAAGTCCAAATTAATGAGTGTCGGTCACCATATATGGTTGACATACCTCCGGTTCGCTCGAAGCGTTTCACTTCTACGTTTATCATCCATTGGCGCAGTGGACAGGTCTATGGGGTCTTGGGTTCGATTCCCGGCAGGAGCATAAATTCCATTCCAAGGCATATTTGTGCTTCTGGTTCTGGGTGTATTTGTGTGTAATATGTAAATGTTTCCGGCACCCACGTCTTTGAACTTAGTGTGGGGCTGTGAGATGTGTTTTTGTTTTTTTTTTGTACTGCGAAGGAGTGGAACTCATTGCCCTCGTCTTTGTTCCTCGAATGGTATAATCTGGGAGTCTTCAAGTCAAGAGTAAATAGGTATCTTCTAGGCAAGCATGCAACATCTTCGTCCGCATCATCACTTTCCATCAGGTGAGATTGTGGACGACCTATCGGGCAAAAAAAAAAGAAAACTTTTGACCTTTTCTCCTGATGATAAGCGAAGATGTGGTCTACGATGGATCAAGATTTTATATTTTTAAACAATTTTAGCAAAGAGTCCAGACTTGAACTCTTATTATTATAGATGCTTTTGGTTTTTTGTTAAGTTTCTCTATATTTATTATTTGAATGCATTTACAATACGAGCTCTGTTCCTTAGTAAAATGCTCTGGGAGCACTGGAGCAAGCATTTTTGCACAAGAAGATGCTTGCTCCAGTTCGCTAAGGTAAGCTACAACTTTACTACGTAAGTACGATTAGAACAAGCGAAATAACGCATCCTGTATTAAAATTTTTCTTTTCTTATGCTATACTAGCCATGCCCCGCGGCTTCGCCCGCTATTATCAAGTTAAAAAGTAGCCTATGTGTTAATCCCAGGTATAATCTATGTACATTCCAAATTTCATCCGAATTCGTTCAGCCGTTAAAGCGTGAAGAGGGAACAAACACACTTACACACTTACACACAAACTTTCGGATTTATAATATTAGTAGGATTGGCAAGCAGTTTACCACTTCATGGAAAGTAAAGACGTGGCCATATATAAATAAAATATTACTATTTCTATCTATTTTATAAAAAAAAATACCTGTATCAATTTGAGTAAGTAAGTAGAATATAGATAGTATTTATCCTGAAATGGGACAAAGGCTAACTTTTATTTCAATTAAATAGCATAAAAAACTAAGTAGGTACAACACATTTTAAGTCTTACAAATTGTCTTTGTTCCCCTAACGGTATAATCTGGGAGTCTTCAAGTCAAGAATGAATAGGTACCTTCTAGGAAAGCATGCTACATCTTCGGCCGTATCATCACTTTCCATAAGGTGAGATTATGGTCAAACGAATGCCGACCAGGCATAAAAAAATTAGATCAACTTTGAGTTTCGATTTACCTAAAGTTTCATAGAATTTGGTTAAAGGTTTATACATTTTCTTACAATATTTCCAAGTTCTTTTTTTTGCTCGATAGGCAAGAATTTAACCACTATCTCCCCTGATGGAAAGTGAAGATGCGGCCAAAAAACTATTATCCGCGCTTATCCGCTTTTCAAATTAGATGTGCATTAAAATAATATTACTCTAAAAAAAATATTCTAGATGTATACAATTGAACTGCTCGTTAGCTTAGTTAGCTAGTGTTCGCTTTCTAAGGTTCAATTCCCGGCGGGAACACAAGTTTTCTCCACAATTAGAATTTGAGTTTCTGGTTTTGGTTGTGATTGTGTGTGTGATGTGAATGTTTATGTTTCCAGCACCCATATTTTATGTACAATATATATATTGAATATACAAAAAAAAATATTTAAAATACGATATTCTGGAGCACGCAATCATTGATTCATTAAATATTATTCAATACATTTTAAAAGTCAGCAATTCAGTTGCTGCCCTCATAGTTTATGTTAGTAATTAATTGATCAGTTGCCTTCCTCGCTGCATAAACATGCTCAAGCTTTGAATATATAAAACATACACTGAAGTTTATACTAAAATATTGTTTGCAAAGCCACTTTTCCTTTGAATGAGGAATTTCACTAACCACATGTTCTATGTACGAGTAAACATCAGGAAACTAATATACTTAAAGAAATAAATATTGGCAGTATGGACTCAAACGACGTAGTCATACGCGTCATCATGGTGGCGCTACCTCCTCTCCTTTTTTCCGTACTGGATTAAACACTGCCGATAATATCGTGAATTTTTAATTAAATCTAAAAAGTATTTTTCACAATCAAATTCTTATTTTTTAATAAATTATTTGATACTTATATTGGCTAATTGAAATCCTCTCAATTTTTCTGTTAATTGTGATAGAATTTTTCTTTTTTTTTAATATTTAATATATTTTTTTATATTATGTATATACTTTTTATTTATAATATTTGAGGGAAGGAGTGAATAAGCTACAGAGGGAGGACGAAACATCTAACAAGAAGAAAACGTGGGAAACACTTTTTACTAATTCTGTATATTGAAAACGATCCAGTTAATTAATTCAATAGGTTTGTTTTATTCCTTCTCTTTTTTACCGACTTCAAAGAACCTCCTCCGTTCTCAATTTGATAGTTTTTTTTTAATGTTTGTTACCTCATAACTTCTTTCGTTGTGAACTGATTTTCATCATTATTTTTTTATTTGAATGCTGGTGCTTTCTATGAGGTTTCATTTAAATTTGATCAAGATCTGATTAGTAGTTTTTGAGTTATCCTCAATAAGGTATATTCAGTGAACTACATTGATGATGTTCTCGTTTTTAACCGACTTCAAAAGGTCACTCTTATAACTTCTTTCGGTGTGAGCCGATTTTAATCATTATTATTTTATTTGAAAACTGGTGCATTCCATGTCGTCTTACATAATTTTGATCAAGATCTGATCACTAGTATTTGTGTTATCGTTAATAATGCGTGTTAAATACATTAAATCTGATCAGGGTTCCGAAGATAAAGCGGTGACGTCGTTTTTTTTAAAGCCTTGTTTGCCTTTTATTATTAAAATATGATATTGTTTCGATATACATTTGTAAAATAAAGGTAAACATAAATTAAACGCACAACGCTTTCACACTTACAGCCCCAAATTAAGTTCGATTACATGTGCCGAGGGTGCCGGAAACAATCACATGACACTCCGAATCACACCCAGAACCAGAAACATAAATTTGTGTTTTCACCGGGAATCAAACCCGGTACCTGTTGTTCCAAAGGCAAACGCGCTCCCAGCTCAGCTAACGAACAGTTCATTTGGAATTAAGATAATACGCTCTAACTGTTTACATGATTCTAGAAACCGAACGCAAAGCAATTATAACATGTCGCAAATGAGCTATAAATATTTCTGACTGTCACTGTACTGGATATTAATGGATGTGGCGACTGGAATGATAGCCGTTTAATGGGCTGTGGAGTCTGTAAGCAAGGTGGAGAATAGTTCCAAGATTTATGACAACGTTTTGATGTATGGCATCTAGTTGATGGATGTTCAGGAAACATACAATACTGCCGGCTATAGGAATGTAGTGAAAATGCAATTTGGCGCGGAAGCAACTAGCAGACCCTGTAGGAAACTTTTTATTGATGTTAGCAATCACAAACAAACATATTCACACTCACAGCCCCACACTAAGTTCAAAGACTAGTATCGTGAGTGCCGGAAACATTTGAATGACACACATAACCACACCCAGAACCAGAGGCACAGGTGCCCGCTACTCCAACCCAGGACCTACGGTGCAGAGGTCAGAGACCTGACCATAGCGCCAACTGTGTTATCAACGTTTATCAAAAGAAAATATCGTTTTATTTTTAATGTAGAGTAAGTAAACGTGCATTCAGATATTTGTATGATCGCATATCTCTTCCGGGAATCGAACTGGCGCAATAGCATCAATCACTTATTCCCTAATAATTATCCCTGCCAGAGTCGGTCGGATGTACGGCTAATATATTTTGAATTTATATACATTCTATTTATGATGAGCCATATAGTATACCATAAGAGTCACATCTCTGAATTGAAAATCACTGAACTGCCCATTGGAGTAGTCGGTTGCGCGTTTGCCTTTTAAGCAGTGGGTATCGGCTTCGATTCCCGGTGGGAACATCTGTTTTCTCACCAAGGGAAATTTGTGTTTTTGGTTCTGGACGTGTATGTGATGTAAATGTTTCAAGCGCCCAAGATATGAAGAACTTATCTTAACAAAATAAAAAAATGTTAAGCCACGTTATTCTACGTTATTAAGAGAATTGAAAGAGCCTTTGACAACACGAATAGATCTCGTAAGTAAACTTATTACTGTCTTCCTTGACGGAATCCACCTTATAAATTATTGAAGCTCATGCATGTAATCTCATTGCAGTGGAGCGAACTATCTCTCATCTAATATTGTAAGGCGCTGAACAGAGTTACTCGAACTGATTCGGGACACATTTTATTTTGTTTGGAAATAAGAATTAATATCGTAAAAAAGATAAATTTGAAATGAGCTTTTTAGGAGAAATCAATTTAAAATGAAACTTTTTATCGGCTTTGAAATTCTGATTGGAAACCTTTTTGTGTGACGATAAGTGGTGGGGGTTAAATACTGTTTATTTATTCATTAATAAACAAAATGGTTCCCTGTAATACAACAATTTCTTTCTATCGTATATCTTTTCGACAACTGTTTTATATGTTTTCCTGACAGACTGTCAACTATATAAATACGTAAATTATAGTTACATATGTAAGTAGGTATATTAAAATGGTCTCAAATACCATCAATCGACTAGTTAAGAGATTTCTATGTCCACCTTTGGGTTACATTATCAGATCACTTTTATGGTACCGTATTATTATCAAGTACTGCATTGTCATCGAAGTTGCTGGAGCCTATCCCAAATTTCACAGCATTGCTTGAGAAATAGATTAAAATGATTAATCTAAAAGACATAGGAACAACCAAGTTAATTCTCGTTTGAATTGTAAGGTAAAGCGGATTGAAATGAAAGTGGCCACAGTCCATTTATAGTTACATCTTGAAGGTTTGTTAATTTCATTTTTTTCATTACTTTGCCATTGACTTTGGTTTATTTATAAAAACACCTATTTATATAGAGATGATTTTTTTCTTTTGTTCAGTATAGGCAAATATTTGACCACTATCATAAGTGATGATGTAATCTACGATGGAGAATGTTTGCTCAGAAGATACCTATTCGCTCGTGACTTAAAGACTCAATCAATATGTGAGGAAATAAAAGAGCATAGATAGATCCATACCAATACTTACATACATACTGTGCTATAGAATGAGCCCAAAAGACATCATCCTATATGGGGGTTGGTATCAAAGGTTAGGAGGTATGGCTGATATAGGCATTGATGAAGAGATATATTGAAAGATAAGTGTTAATTACATGGAGGTTACATGATGAGCAGCTTAGATGTCTAGGTACGCGTACTTATGCTTCATTGGTGGTCTTATAAGCTAAGGCAGGCGTTACACACGGTGCTAAATCATAATTATTATTGAGCTTCGCCGCAGTCGGGTAAAAATCCCTACGTGTTAAATATACAACGGCATAATAGGGTTCTTTTCCTTTTGAAGTAGGCTACATTTTAACCTGAAAGTTTTCAGAGATTTTGTTAGCGTTACTGATCCTACTTAGGGGCTGGATCCGAAGGTACTATCTACCTAACACAGACTTTTATTATTTTCATTAAAACTTTTTTAATGAAATTTTTTCTGAAGGTAATCTTATAAGATTTTTAAGATAAAGTTTAACATATAAATGCTTACAACTATAGCGTTAATATACTTTCAACCGACTTCAAAAAGGACGTGCTCAATGTGTTTTTTTTTGTATGTATGTTATGCGATATCTCCGCCAATTATGAATCGATTTTGATGATATTTTTGTTTGGTAGAGTATACTAATAAAATATATATGGGACCACCTCTGAAGGTGGTCCCATATAAATTTTATCGAAATATGTCAAGCCACAACCGAAATATAAGCGATTTAATCGGTTTTTTTAAGCATTCCTTGCGTTTCAATTATTTAAGATTTTTTATCTAGCTTTTAACGACCGTTTCACCTAATTAATGCTGGTAAAGATGCTAGGGCTATAGGGCTAGAATGACTGGCTATCTAGGATAGCTGCCGGAGCACCACTTAAGGCTTGAGGACAGATCTTTTTGGTACTGTATTTCGATACATACATATGTAGGCTCATACTACTAAACGTGCCGCCTAACATTTTAAAAAATAATAAATAGTCTCTTTATTATCTAATTTTTCTTGTGTTCATGAATGCTATGAGATAGAGTTACTAATGCTATGAGTGCATAATTGATTAAGTTAGCAATTGACCTCTAAAGTTTTTCTATAAAGACAAACTGTAGGCGCGAGATCTCAATTCGGAGCGAACGGCGACTAAAAGGTAATTTATCGATATTTATAGGTGTAATTGATCTACCTAAACAAATAAAAATCAATTTAATTAATTACTTTTTCATCTCTAACCTTTTTTTTATAATTAAACAAACAAAACAAACGCATCCACACTCACAGCCCCACACTAAGTTCAAAGACTTGTATCGTGGGTGCCGGAAACACTCACATCACACGTACATTACACCCAGAACCAGTAGCGCAAATATCCCTTGGGAAGGAATTTGTGCTCCTGCCGGGAATCGAACCCAGGGCGCAGAGGGCGGACACTTGTCCACTGCGCCAACTGGTCGTCGAATTGAATATTTATATTGTAAAACTAGGTCTTGCTGTAAACAATTGAAAACCATTTTTTTTTAATAAGTTAATTGCGAATCATGCTAAAAAATAAATAAAATTAAAGTTATAATAAAAAAAATTATAACTTGAGGAAGGTTTAACTGATTTGGTAGTTTTTTTTTAGTTTTGTTCGTAATTGTTTTTACAAGATTTGTATGCGGGTAGTGAGTAACAGCGCGTGACGCAGCTAGTCTATATATATAAATATATCAAACTCAGGTTTATTGCACCATTTGTAACTCAAGAATGGCAGAACCGATTTTTATGATGCTTGATGACAAAGCTAACAAACCGGCATTGTCTTCGCCCCGAAAAGCAAATGACTATTAAAACATTTCATAAACATGAAAAGGTAATAATTTAGTAATAACGTTTTTATTATTGTATTAAAGTACTAGGCTACCATTAACGTGAAAAAGATAAAACCATGGTAAAACACTTTTTCTTTACGTGGCTTTGCAACGCGTGCCGGTTACATCCCGTTAAATATAAATAGTTTTTTTTTTTTTTTTTTTTTTCATTGTGACAGACTAGTGTTTGACCACTATCTCACCTGATGGTAAGTGACGATGTGATCGAAGCTGGTAAACACACTAGACCTGGAATACGCAGGCTCTCAAGGATAACTGCCGGAACACCGTATTTGGCTTGGCGGCAGACTCTCAACTTGATGGTGGTAAGCTACTTTGGTAGCAAGCCAGGCGAGCAACTCACAAAATGCTCTACCACCTCACAAATCTTTGCTTGCATTTTCATAAATTAAGCATTAACATTGCAAGTTTCATAAATCAAGCATCTACTTTTGTAATGTTTGTTTTGCCCTTTCAAAAGCTGTTTCAAACAAAATTGTTCTAATACAACCAATATCGGCAGTATAGGTTCTCACGTTTCCTAGGACTCTACATCGAACGGAAATGACGTCATACCGTCGGAACAGGCAGTTTCCGCCAGCTCCGGTGATTGTTTCCCCGCCGTGTGGAGGAAACCTTAGTTAGAAGCATGAATTTGTAATATAAACTAATTGCTTGTTTACAATGCAGACTGATTTTGAGCAATATCAAAGCTGTGATATTATATTATATAAGGTATTAGCCGTGCCCCGCGGCTTCGCCCGCTATTATCAAGTTAAAAAGTAGCCTATGTGTTAATCCTAGGTATAATCTATGTACATTCCAAATTTCATCCAAATCCGTTCAGCCGTTAAAGCGTGAAGAGAGAACAAACATACTTACACACACACACACTTACACACAAACTTTCGGATTTATAATATTAGTAGGATTAGTCATCTATGTGATAGATTTAGTACTCTGGACTATTATTTCTACAGCATTTACACTGTGTTTACAAACTAAAAAATAACAACAAAAAATATAGCAGAGAGACGGCGGCGTAGCCTTTAGAATTCAAGTTTTGCCTGATCTATGTTTAAAACAGCATACATACCAGCTTTAAATTTGGTGTAACTAGTCGTTCGCGCCGAACTGAGATCTCGCGCCTTCATTTCGCCTCATAGAGAAAAACTTTTGAGGTCACTTGCTTATACCTTTTTTCTTTATAATAAATGTTTGAATTCTGTATTTTTTGTTCAAGTTCAGGATATAACGGATATTACACGTAAGTGAGAGCATGAAGGGAGAGATATACTTACGGGCCAATTTACAAATCTATCAGAGCGTTCGGTTGAGGCGCGTGATCAATATGCTGGTACTTATTTGGCTCAACGTATTATCATTGCAATTCAGAGAGGCAATGCCGCCTGCATGATGGGAACGCTACCCAATGGCAGTGGGCTTGAGCACTTGAGTCACCTATAAGCTCAAGGTCTGGTAGGTAATTTAGGTCTTTTCTGTATGTAGTTTTAGATAATTGAAACGCCAGAAAATATTAAAAAACCGACTTCATCGCTTATATTTCGATAAATGTATATGGGGCCACCTCTGAATACTCTACCAAAAAAAAAAGAATCATAAAAATCAATTCACAATTAGCGGAGATATCACGTAACATACATACAAAATTTTTGAAATCGGTTGAAGATATAAGCAATTGGCCCGTGGATATTTTCTTTACTTCATAAAACTAAACTAAAATTGTATAATTTTGATAAATACAGTGAATTAGCTTACTTGACAAGCATGATTTTTTTTTAACTACACAACTACTAGCTAATCGCAACACCTTCGACGTTCTTTCTTATTTATAGTGCCGCAAACGAAACTAGTTAGCTACTTATGCTTCATAAACAAGACGTTATTGTTATGTCAATCATGCGTATAGCTGTTTGCTATTCGATCACCACTCTTGCGGAAGCAGCAATGCGGATGACGACCACTTCCTAGCTATATAATATATAGATATAAACGCATATATTGACCAATGACACGAATGAACGGAAACAACAAGCGTGAAATCGATTGTACTAAAACAATGTACTTTAAGCTATTTGAGGCGAGGAGGTGTAGTTTTGAAAAAAAAGGTAATAAAAACTCCCATAATTTTTTTTATTAATCAATAGTGCGAACCCTTCTCGTATTTAGCTGGATATATTAACAGCTAGCTATGCATCGCGGCTCCATACGCTTTTATCAAGTTAAAAAGAAGCCTATTTGTTAATCCTGGGTATAAGCTATGTACATTCCATATTTCATTCAAATCCGTTTAGCCGTTACAGCGTGAAGAAACATACACATAAACTTTTGGATTTATAATCGGCATTTCTATCAACTTTTAAATTATAAAAAAGTAGTTATTGTGATATAACTACAATAGTTGGACATATGGTCTCGCGAAATTTTTTGTAGATATTGTTGTGTTCTACAATATGGTAGAACATTTTTTTGTTCTATCATCAATACTTTCCGCAGCGCATGCGATGAAAGACATTCTATGGCAAATTTTTTGACACCTTGGGTTGGTTTTGGTAGAGATTTCTAAGGATCTCTATACACAATGTAGCTTTCTAACAGCAAAAGATTTTTCGAAATTGGTTCAGTAGTTTTTAAGTTTATTTTAATACATAGTTTATTTATAATGTTAATGGTTGTTTCTAGTATCCTTATTTACGTACCTAATGACACTTAAATTTTTTGTTTACCTTCTTAGATGTCTTGTCTTTTTGTACAAGACACAATGATTAATTTACTTGCATTGCAAAAGTACGTCAGTACTTTTACAATCTAACTTTTTTTTATCTAATTACTGAATCAAGTTCTACATTATATTTGTCTAAAAATATCATACTCTTGGAAAGAACATAGACCTACTGCTTATATAAAACACATTTTCCTAAATTATAAATTTACTGATAATAAATACTTCAAGTAATATTTTTTTTCCTCAATTGAAGTAATATTTTTCATACCTTATAATTAATAATTTCTTTGATTGAAATTCAAGGATAGCAAATACACTAGATGTAATTACCAGGAATACAGACATAAGAGGAGCTCATTCTTAAGGAGTGCATTTGAACGCAATGCTACGCGGTACTTTGTATGACATAAAACGATCTTAAACTGGTGTGACGATCCAGTTGGCGCAGTGGAAAGGTGTCTGCCCTCTGAGCCGTGGGTCCTGGGTTCGATTCCCGGCAGGAGCACAAATTCTTTCCCAGGGGATATTTGTGCTTCTGGTTCTGGGTGTAATGTATGTGTGTGATGTGAATGTTTCCGGCACCCACGATACAAGTCTTTGAACTTAGTGTGGGGCTGTAAGTGTGAAAGCGTTTGTTTTGTTTTGTTTGCGTTTACGCTGAATATATATAGGCGAATAACTAATAACTGCATTATTTCATTCAAATTACAATATGCATAGAACTGCCCGTTGTGTGAGCGTTCGCTTTCTAAGCAACCGATACCCCTATCGGGTTCGATTCCCGGCGGTAACACAAGTTGTCTCCCCAAGGAACATTTTTGTTTCTGGTTCTGGGTGTGATTGTGTGTGATGTGAATGTTTCCCACGACACAAGTCATCGAATTTAGTGTGAGGCTGTGAGTGTAAAAGCGTTAAAGCGTTTAGCGTTCATAGTATTCTTAATAAGTGCCATCACAGTTTCGGATTCCACTCACTAATTAGCCAACAGGCGCTAAGACTATAAGTATTGTATTAAGGCATAGCATAATTAGTTGCTCTGTGAGCTTTTTTTATGGCGATATCTTATAATACATGTCAAAAAGGTCTTATAAATAATATTATGTACAATGTATTCAGTCTGCATGCAGGCGTGCAAATATTAAATGATATTATTGTCTCTAAATTTCATAAATTCGTTAATAGTATAAAAACAATTACTTAATAGCCAGTCACTCAAATTCTTCTTAAAACTATTGCCTTCTAAATTTTTACATCGTTAGGTATTTTGTTTATTATATAAAGATATACACATATGATATACGTTCATTTTGTAAATATATTTTTGACAAGTAGGTTGATATAATAGTGAGGTGAATTTTGCACGCTTTTGTTTTTTATAAATGTCACTGCGATTTTTAAAATATGCTGGGTACGTTTTTGTAAGAATACAAATATCTCTAATGTAGATGCAAGCCAGAGGAAGCACGTTAAATTTTTTTAATAATGGCCTACGACTATCCCTAAACCATGCTTTATTAATCACCCTAATGCATCTCTTTTGTATCCATGTAATTATGGTTGCTGCTCACCAAATTTCACGAGAATCGGTTGAGATATGCATCCTGTAGAGAAGAACAGCCGGACATCTATCGGACATCCGAAAGCATTTTAGCTCAAGCTGAAACAGAGACGCTTTGCTCACACTGCTCACACGCTCAATAGTAATGTTTATAAGCTTTAAAGACAAAAAGTTTCTCATAGATATGAAAACATAGGATGATGCTTCATTTAAAAAAATCACGTGCAATTTACAGTCTCTTAATTTTGGTATTGTAGCCTCTTAAAATGATTTATTATTAGACAGCAAGCATATGTACGGCCATGTCGATAACATTGGACGTCACGCTCCTGGGATTCCACATGTTGCACTCTTGGACAGGTGCCACCAACCTTTTCACTAATTGGATTTACTAAATTATAATGAGATGAAAGATGAGAGTTAATTGAGTTAGAATTATTACTCGGTGACCTACATAGATGTTTTATTGCAAAAAGGGAAATACGATAGTTTATTATAATAATAACAAAGTCAGATAAGATTACAAAAGGGGATTAAAACAAATAGTACTCAACATTTTTGTTAACCGCTTGCCAAAGGAAATCTTTATTTATTTTTTTACGCCTGATAGGCAAGCATTTGACTACAATCTCACCTGATGGAAAGTGGTGATGCGGCCGAAGATGTAGCATGCTTGCCTAGAAGGTACCAATTCACTCTTGACTTAAAGACTCCCAGATTGTACCGTTCGGGGAACAAAGACGAAAGCAATGAGTTCCACTCCTTCGCAGTACGGATGAAAAACGTAGGAGCGAAACGCTTCGAGTGCCCAGAATACTGGCTACGTTTCCACGTTGAATAGCGATGCTAATTTTTTGTGCTAAATAAGAGCCAGCATTCTGGTCACTTGTCAAAAAAATGCAAAATGATTTAATTATACTTTTGGTATGCGTATGTCTTTAAAATATTTGTGTTTCGATTTGCAATCTACATGGATCTGAGCGGCTACATAGTTTCAAAATATTTTTGTTTTAATCATATAAATACTAAAACCAAGTTCAGAAGGCTCTTATAACGTGGAAACATTTGATTAACACTGAAGTCGCCTGGTATTGAAGAATACTGGTAAAACTAAAAGACTTCAATCTCTCTTAACTCGACTCCAAGGGACTTGATATACAAATCGCCCTAAGCGCGCGTACAGGGCGCTTTGTTACACTAGAGCCTATACAAAATGTTGGCAGCGCGGCCGAGCGGCGGGCGCGCGCCCCAACGCTTCCCTGGCCGCTTTGTATATCAAGTCCCTTAGGTGCCATACATTTTATCTCCAAAGTGCCCGGGCCGCGCGGCCATTTTGCTTTGTATATAGTTTTATGACCAAAACATTATTATGGTAGTTAAACAAGATCCATTACTCAGCGACACGACGCTTTCTTGTCAACTCAACTTTTGACACAAGCTTCATTTTTGCAATTTATTTTCTTTTTTTATTGTTTTATCTACAGTTTTTAACAATTGCTATAGTTCATAGCAATTTGTAAAAACTGGTTGCTTGTGACAAAGAATGGTTGCTTCAAAGGCACAAACCCATTTTAAGAGTTCTAAAACGTAGTTTATTAAAAAAACTGATAAGTGATTCCTGCATAGAAGTGGTTGCTGCTTCATTTTAAATTATTTTTCAATTAATTTATCTCACACAATTGATACGACCAATTTTAGAGCAAATTTTTGTGTTCTTTGGAAGTAAACTGTTGACGATCCCTGAGTTATTCCATCTAGGCGGAACCTAACGAAACTCTAGATATATAACGGCTTACATCCAAGCATGATCTAATTCCCGTATATTCATTAACGAATTTGATTTCAGTGAGGTTTAGTGCTCTACACTACAATAAAATGGTGATCATTTATTTAACTGTGTGATAAACAATGCTTCTAATTTATGATAAAAAATAATAATACCTATAGCAATATGATTTAACGATATTGAGTTAAAATAACAATGATCAATACTTGAGTTCTGTGATCTAAAGTCAATGTTATGTGTCTACTAAAAACCAACTTCAATCGTTTTTCTCCCAAGAAGACCTCATTAGGTTTTGATCTAATTATACATTTTATAAAGGAGCCAATTAAATAATGTGCTGTATTCAAAAACTGTAATGTAAATATAATAGGCAGTGATTTGTGTACGCTGGACGTAATGTGGTAACATTATTTTATATTACTTTTGTGTCCCTTTGTTGGGCCGAAGACACCCCTCATGTTTTCCAGGCTTTGCGGTAATATATAATGTTTACACAAACAGTTAAACATTGTTTGTCCCTGACGCATGCGAATCTAGAGTATATAAAAAAACCTTTAATTAAACATATAAATTAATGTAGGTATATAATTTAGAAGAAGTTAGTAGTTTTGTAGAAGAAAGAAATTAATCCTGTTTTTTTATAGGCGGTTAAAAAGTCGTTTAATATAAATTAATTCCTAGTAAATTTTAATGGTGTTAGTGGAAGCACTATTTTGTAAAGTCCGCCTGGGACAGTACCATCACACTATTCTCAGACATTCAACCGCTAGCAGTAATGTGCAAACCTTGCTGAATTTCAGACTGGAGGACAATGCATCCAGTGAAATTCCGAGGCATAAAGAGTTTAAATATCGAATACCTCAGGGTAAAGTGCGCAGTGCATTGCCACGGAGGATTTCGAAGTATAGGTGTCCATAAGTTCTGGGTGGCTGTGAACTTTGATAGGCAAGCATAACTCTTAGCATCAGGCGGGAAACAAGCACGTCTCGTCTTTTAATTAAATTAAAAATATAATAATAATACGAAGAGCATTGTGATTAACGACGTTTACATTTGAGTAAATACGAAAATCTTTTTTTATTTTTATATGTAGGTATTAAACTTTTTACGTACCTATAGGTATTATTTACGTATTATGCTAGCATTTTGCCACTATATATATAACTTGTTGGCTTTACATCGCAGAACGTGACAGACAAATATACACAAATATAAATCAGCCAATATATTTTTGTGATATACTTTGGCAGTGATCGTCATAGTGATTGCGATTGCTTGGTTATGAAATTATATTTTGTAATGTCCAAGTGGTATTTAATGTTGTTATCGTTACCAATAATGTTTATGTTTTCTTCTATGTGGCGGGCACAGGAGGAGCTTGACAAGGAACAAATTACTCGTAAGTAATTCCTTATTTATTATACAATGTGTAACAAAAAGGTGTAGAAATACTCAAGCTACAACATCTATATGTATCTATGGAGTCTAATAAGAACTTCTGAATTCGCGGCAGCAGCATGAATCTAATACCTTTAAACGAGCAATTCTTGTATATATATATATATATAAGTGTGTGTGTGTCACTCAGATGTCAAATCAGGATCTCGGAAACATGTATGCAGGGGGTTTCGTGGGCGATAAATCGATCTAGCTATGTTTCAATTTTAGAAAACGTCGTTTTATCCGTGTTTTCAGCCGAGCGAAGCTCGGTCATCCGGGTACTATTGAGTTATTATAAAGTTTCTAAACAATTATGTCATTTGCGACCCTATTTCATCAACTACGGTTCTACACCACATATTATTTGTACCTAGACGTTCGACAATTGTAGCCATAACAAAGGGCAAGGTCACGCGCAACAAATATAACCAGGTAGGGTTGTCAGAATATTTGAAAAATATAAATTTAAATTTTTGTATGGAAAAAAAATATCTCTGATTTCAACTTTCGTTCTCTGGTAGATGATTCCTGCCACGATACACATGCACATTACCAAGTATTACTACACCTTTCTGTTACAGGTTGTATATCTATCACGCTCCATTATAGACTGTCCAATTAAGTACTGTTTATACTCACAAAGTTCAACTTTAAAACTACTTAGTAATCCGTACATAACTATATAATTGCATTGGTTATAAAAGTCAAATATATTTGTAATAACTTTATTCGGCATTCATAACAAATCTAATTTATTAAAAATATTCATCGGAATCTGTATGATATGAGAGTGGAGTAAAAAGTATGATAAGAAAAAAGGAGCACAGTATAAAATTATGAATATTCTTATCAAAATATACAATACGCATGGACACAAACAGCCCCTTTCTATGTTCAAAGACTTGTATCTTGGGGAAACATTTACATATCACACATACAATCACATCCAGAACCAGAAACACAAATATCCCTTAGGATGAAAAAATCCTGCCGGTAATCGAACCTAGGACCCATGCCACATCTTTTCAAAATATCAATACGAATATTAAGATAAAAGTGAAGATGTCTTTTTCAGTGCATTTGTAATGAAACTATAAATGATAAAATAGGTTCTTGTATACCTATATAATACATGGCCCTTAACCCCTGATATTACAGAAGTTATAATTATATTCTCCATTTAGCCTGTGACTTCAAAATGTTTTAATCGTCAAGAAATAAAACATACGCCATAGATACTGTTGTTGCAAGTTTTTAAATTAATACCTAAAAAATCATACACTGTGCCTAATACGAACTATACAATATACAATACGTTTATTTTCAGTTTTGAAAAATGCCTTTGACGCTTTCGACCACGACAAGAAGGGAGTTATAGGGACCGATATGATTGGTACCATCCTAGAAATGTTGAACGCAGACGTAGGAGAGGCTGAATTGGCTGAAATTATTACTGAAGTTGATGCGTCAGGTGAGTCTACTGATTTTCTCTTTTAAAAGCGACTGGTAGAGATCGTCAATCAAAATGGAACTCTATAAATATGAAACTAGAGTGTATTTCGAACAGAATTTTATTTTGTTTTGATCCACTTTTGTCTCTTTTACAAACTGATCAACTTACGCCGCCGAATATATTTTAAGTTAATTACCCCAAAAAATTGAAAAAAGAAATTATTTTCAGTCGAATTGAGATCTCTATTTTAGGCGAGTTAAAAATGAATGAAATCAAAATGTAAAAAATATTTTAAGTTGGTCAATTTAATTGTTACAAAGTGGATCTCTAAAAACATACTTATTTGGTATAATATTATAACCACAAATATATTTTGATTCTTACAAAAAACCTACATGAATTTAAAAATAAAATTAATGTAAAATAAAATGAAATGGATGTATTATTTTGTTTTTATACTTACAAGGCACTGTTTACATTGTTAGCAACTTTAATGCTTACTTAATTTAATATTAAATCTTCCCGAGTCTCTTTATAAACTCTACTATCTTATAGAGTACCCATAATCACTTAAGTTCTAGCTGAAAATGATACGTGTAATTATGTAATAATTCTATCATGATATTTTATACAATGTAGCAGTGTTCCCATTTATTAGTCTTGTTATCACTTATCATGTTATCAAGTACCTACCCAAACAGTTTCAGAACTTTTCGCTAGATGGCGGTTTGCAGGAATAATAATTTTGTCCATAAAAAATATAAGCAAATAACTTTTCTAATGTATTTAATCTTTTTATGATTTAAATATAATAATAATATATCTTTTAACAAAATGTTTTGGCAAAATGTTGTTTGTGAATATTGTTCATCCGAATTGAGGGAAAACTGTTGACTCGTAAATCTTATTAGTAAGAATTCAATAAATATTATAAATATTAGTACAATCAATATTCTTATAGGACTAAATTAATTTATTATTCATATTCGTTGAAGTTAATAAATTGTACCTATTTCATAAAATCAAATATTAAATATCAAATTGTAAAAAATATCTAAAAAAATGTTAAAAAATAAGACGACTATAATAATTGAATAAAAAAACAAAATGTCAAAAATAGCGCCCCACCGTGACAATGTTTGCACATTGCCGTGACCAGGATTCGAACCTGGGTTACTACGGCCACAACGTAGGGTCCTAACCACTAGACGATCACGGCTACCGAGGCTTATAAACTGACGTCGAATTTAATGAAAAGTACTGATATCGTATGAAACACGAAACTACATTTATTATTGGGATTTATTTTTATAATTCAATAATGTTCTTTTAATAATAATAATAATGTCAGATAACATTACAAAAAGAGAATAAAACAAATACCACTCAAAAATTTTGTAAACCGCTTGCCGAAGGAAATGTGCCCACAAAGTTGTTTTTATAATTAAATGGAAATAGTCGATACTGTATTAAATTATAAATAAAATTACTATTATCGACTGGGTTGTTCTTAGCATCATCATCAACCATCAGGTTTTTTTAATATATCATTTATTTATAAACAATAGATAATAATATTATATAAACATAAAGATAAAAAAGGTTTTATACTCACAGCCCCGCACTATTATTGTCCTTGGGGATAACGTTGTCTTTAATTATTAACTAGTCAGTTTTTTTATTAATATTTTTTTTTTATAAACTATATAGCCAATTCAATGTACCTAAGTATATAAATAAACTCAATTATGTCGTTAGTAGGTATTTACACACTGCATTTTTTATAACAGGTGCAAACATCGTTGTTGATAAATTAATGCAATGGCGTTCTAATAAGTCTCCATTTAAATAATACTTTACAACTATATATATTATTGTAATTATTTATTATTAATAATAAAATATTTTACTTATCACAAATATATATAACTTTAGACTGATAGTGAAGTCATATCTCAATTGTTTTAATGAACTGTATAAACAATGTACTTCAAACTGTTCATTTAAAAAAAACTGTGCATGGAACGAACAGTTTTTGGTGCAACTGAGAAAGAGACGAAAGACGAGACGCGCTTGATAATCCTTCTCTAATTAAAATATGTGTTGTCTTATTTTAGCTAAAGCTAAATGCAACGGGTCGAAACAAGACAAAAAATATTTTTACTGAGTACCTACCTAGAGAAGGTTTGTCAAGCGTTTTATCTTTTTATAAAAGAAGGCTTTCTTATACCTACATGATACATTTTCAACTGAGTGTCATCGTGCTTCGAAGGGCTCGCTAAGCTGTTGGTCCCGGTTGTTAGTCGTAAGACATCAGTCGCCATGTGGATGCCTTCAGGTGGCTTGATAAATCCTCACAATACGACAAGCAAGCAAGTATAATAAAAATAACATCCGTTTTAACAGGTTCCGGGACGATAGACTTCAACGACTTCTGCAGCTTGGCTGGCAGATTCCTGGTTGAGGAGGAGGATGATGAAGCGATGATGAAGGAACTTAGGGAAGCTTTTCGGTTATACGACAGAGAAGGTAACTATTATAACCATTGATACATATAGATATACATCTAAAAATGGCTTGATGGAGGAGCACAAGTACATACATAGATATCTGAAAAAACTTAAAATTCGGTATCGTCTGTGTTAAAATGATAATTCGGTACCCTGATTCGTGTTCTAATTATTAGCTCATTCCTACGACTCTCTCTTAAATGCTATTTTTCCATAGTAATTAAGATGATGGTATTCTATACAATGTTAAATATTAACAGTTGTTTAAACAACACTGTACCTCAAAGAACTGCATCGACGAGTACGCACCTCGTGATAATTATGAACTCCAACGCCATTTGACACTTGACATTTAGATTTTACATAGAAGGTTTTTTTTATCGAGCCAAAAAAGGAGGAGGTACTCAAGTCGAATGTATTTTTTTTTAATGTTTGTTACCTCTTATCTTCTCTCCACGTGAGCCGATTTCGAAATTTTTTAATAGTTTGAAAGATGTTGCTTGCTAATTAGTCCCATATAAATTTGATCAAGATCTGATCAGTAGTTCTTGAAATTTCGTCAATATAGCCTATTTTGTTTACTACTTTGACGATGTTGTCGTTTACCCGACAAAAGTTACCTCATTTTCTACATTTACTTTCTTTCTATGATGGTATAACTTCGTCCCAGATTCGATGTCTTGTCAACCTATACTTGTATAATTTAGGTAGGTATTACTTGACAACTAAATGCGTTGTGGAAATAACTGGCTATTTATCGCGTGATTTATGTGTCGAAAAATACTTAAGTAACACAGAAACGCTGTATATTAGCTGAATAACTCCACAATAGAATCCTAAAGCTGTATAAGCCTGCTGAATAAGAGCATTGGAGGCGCTGTTTCAGCTGATGTAAACTGCGACCAGTTTCGAGCGAATACGTTGCTCTTTTTCAACAGACTTCAAAAAAGCAGGTTCTCAATTCGAGTGTATGTTTTTTTTGTATGTATGTTACACGATATCTCCGCCAATTATGGATCGATTTTCATGTTTTTTTTTTTGTTTGGAGAATGTGGAGGAGTATACTTCAGAGGTCCCATATAAATTTTATCGAAATCGGTCAAACCAAAACCGAAACATAAGCAATGAAGTCGGTTTGTTTAAGCTTTGCTTGCGTTTCAATTATCTAGTACCAAAATGAATAGCAATCGCGATAGTTTTGATAATAGAATTAAATACCTACTTATCTATATATATATTATGTTTTTTCTTCAGGCAATGGCTACATAACTACAGATGTACTGAAAGAGATCTTCAAAGAGCTGGACAACACTATCACTGCGGAAGATTTAGACAACATGATTGAAGAGATTGACGCTGATGGTTCAGGGACTGTAGACTTTGAAGGTAAACGCTTTCACACTCACACTCACAGCCCCACACTAAGTTCGAAGACTTGTGTCATGACCAAGTACCTACAGCTTGGTAGCCAGGAGTGCAATAAGGTTGTGCAATGGGAATGAAAGTTCATATGAAAATATTTTTATTTATGAATTTAAAGTGATATGAATTATCTGAGTAGTAAGTAGAAATAACTACTCAAACGTGTAATTAATTAAGTAAATCTATTATAATCACACTAACATTATAAATCCGAAAGTTTGTGTGTAAATGTGTTAGTGTAATGTGTTTTAGTATGTTTGTTTTATCTTTACGCTGTAACGGCTTAACTGTTGGGCTGAAATTTTCAATGTACATAACTTATACTCAGGATTAACACATAGGCTACTTTTAAACTTAGTTACTGCAGGTGAAGCCTCTTGACACGGCTTGTTAATTAATAAAAGACTGTATACTTAGGTACTAAGTATTTCCCATATTGCATACTAAGCTTCATCTTAATCAGTTTAGCATTATGTTAATTATATTAGAGGTTTGAGGTTATCTTTGAGATTATCTCTTGATAAGTAGGTACTTGTCAAACAACTCAAACTATCGCATTCTCTTTTTACGTTCCTAAGATGTAGGTTTATAGAAAATAATTTCAATTTCTTTGTTTTGTTTACAGAATTCATGGAGGTGATGACTGGAGAATAGTGATACTTAGTTCGTTTAATTATTTTAAATTAGGCTAATTATATGCAATAATTTAAAATTAAGTCACCGACCAAAGTATTCTCTACAAGATACTTGAGAAATGTATTTTGATGAATTTATAAACCTATTTTTAAATGTATAGATAGACATACCGCGCGCAGTATTTTTGTAATAAACACAAGATAAATAATTTTTCGTTGTTTTATTGAAGTCCTTTTGCAACTAGTGCTGCCCTCTTTCGTTCTTAGCTTGAACTACGTATAGAATTTGTAAACCAAACAAAGCGCGAAAAAGCGCGGCTACTTTGAAAGCGCTCGGCTGATAGCTTTCTTATGTTGTCGCTAGGTGGCGCTTTCATTATTATTACCTTTGTATGACTGTAAACCTGAATCATAAAGATACTATTGCCTTTAAAACTGTGACTGGTGTCTTTGACTGATGTTATAAAGTAGGTACATAACTAACTTGAAAAATATTATCACTAGCCACTGAATAAATGCACATGGTACGAGGTGCATAACTAAAATGTTAATGTTAATAATAATAATAACAAAATTATCACTACTGTTTTATATTCCCTAAGAGGGTTAAATGGGGTGAAAATGTTCCTGTGAAAGTTATTTTTTTTCTAATTTTTAGCGATTTATTTGATATTTAAGTAATTCATTCATTGAATATAAAAAAATACATTAAAAATATTATTTGGCCAGGGGTGCATGAAGGTGGTGCAATGGGGAATTATATTTCATTTGTAAAGTTTTTTATTTATGAAGTTAAAGTGATGTGTGTAGTAAAGAGATGTAATTAGAATTAAAGTGAAAGGTAATTTTATTAATAAGTTATTACAATCAATTAGAAATAACTACATACGTTAACGCTTATTTAACTCCATTATAATCACACTAACATTATAAATCCGAAAGTTTGTTTGTAAAGATATTAGTGTGTAAGTATGTTTGTTTTGATTTCACGTTGTAACTGATTTGGCTGAAATTTCCACTATACTCAGGATTAACACATAGAAGGCTACTTATTAACTTAATGAACGCGGGCGAAGTCACGTTACTTAACATGGCTAGTTTACGATAAAGCTTTTGTATGGAATCCAATCTTCACCTGGCAGTTTTTTTTTTAATTCAGATCACTTTGGAAATATTTCGGCATGGCAACAAAATGACGCCCTGCATAGACTAGACACGTGGCTTAACATTTGGCTGCTCTTTACTAATAAATACTTAGCAGTTAATAATAGTATTTATTTAAAAATCACGTTGTTTAAAAAAAATCTGTGAGATAATGCAGATTGAGATGCATCTTTAATCTCTGGCGCATAGATCTTGGCAAACTATCATGTTGCGTAGATTTGGCAACGATGCTACGACCTCAGGGAATGGAATGCCTGACATGCTATTTGGGACATAAATAAAACTTGACACATTCTAGTGCTGTAAGTATTCTCTGGTGCAGTTTGAGCCCGGAAGTAAATAACTCGAATTTAAGCCGACGACTATTTGCAGGGCTGATTACTACGAGGCTCTTTATAAATAATCCATTCAATCCATCCAAGAATTTGAATTATTTTAACCGACTGCACAAACAAGTCGACTGTATTTTTTTTTTGTTTATTGTGTATATACATTTTTTTTTTAGTTTGAAAGATGTTACTTTCTAATTGCTCCCATTTAAATTTGATCAAGATCGGATCAGTAGTTCTTGAAGTATCGTCAATAATGCCTATTTTGTGTGCTACTTTGACGATGTTCTCGTTTAACAAACTTCAAAAGTTACCTCATAACTTCTTTTGTTGTGAGCCGATTTTGATGATTATTTTTTTATTTGAAAGCTAGAGCTTTTCATGTGGTCCCATTGAAATTTGATCAAGATCTGATCTCCAAAGATAAAGCGGTGAAGTCGGTTTTTTTAAGCTTTGCTTGCGTTTAATTATTTCAATGATGATTTTACTTGATTGTTTACGTAAATACATTACCGGTATCTTAACTATTTGGAATTAATAAGTTGAAATCGTGATTTTTTGTTTTCGCAACAAAACTCCAATTGAAATTATCGTAAAGTTCTACCACTTTTTTTTATATGTCAACCTACGGGCCATATGCCTATAATTCCTAAAACTAAACGTCGCCTCTTTATGGGACTGGATTTGTTACTTGCCAGCTAGGGCCTCAGACATGTTTCTAGAATAGTTCTGGCGTCTGCCTACCCAAAAGTACCGGGCTTGAGCAGATCATTAATGTGCAGCAAGAACAATGTTACAGAAAGGACCGATCCCTGAGGTACCCCGGCAATAGATCGGACGAGCAGCCATCCACGACTACTCGAATCAACCATTCCCTCCGGAAGTCAGATATCCATATACAAAAATTGGTAGGCAGATCATAAGCTGGAAGCTTGCCAATAAGGCTATCGTGCCATACCCTGTCAAAGGCTTGAGAAATGTCCAGCGAGACTGTGTGACTGTACCCCGTGTTTTTCCAAGGCCTCAATCCATATACGTGTGGCATATGCGAGAAGTTCTCTGGCTGACCGGTTTTGGCGGATCCCATATTGCCCATAGGTACTTATATTTTATATTGTTTATACCAGTATTTTGATCACGCGTCGCCTCAACTAGGCGCTCTGACAGATTTAGGACCACTCCACTTTACTAAGACATGACTTGAGTATGACTCTATTACTTGACGTTGACTGGTGACTAGATATCTAAATATATATAACTCAAAGGTGACTGACTGACTGACTGACACAGTGATCTATCAACGCACAGCCCAAACCACTGGACGGATCGGGCTGAAATTTGGCATGCAGGTAGATGTTATGACGTAGGCATCCGCTAAGAAAGGATTTTGATAAATCTACCCCCAAGGGGATAAAATAGGGGATGAAAGTTTGTATGAAACTTTGTCAATTTTAAAATAATACTTCTTAACGCGAGCGAAGCCGCGGGCAAAAGCTAGTAGTTTTATAAACTGAAAAATATGCATTACTTGACCCGGTCTACATACGTATGTTATGTTAAGACATAACGTTTTTTTAATTACGCATATTTATTTTGAAGACCCAAATAAAAATGTGTATTAGATATGAATTGCCTTAAAAGACTATCACCGTAATAAATAGGAATATTCGAATAAAATTTGTTGTAAAAACTATGTTACAAAATAGTAATAGAGTGGCTACAGTTTTCCCATTTATTATTATTACGCTATTTAGGTATAGTGATCACCAAATGTACCGTCAGCAAACGAACGCTGACTAAATTATAAACTTATCACAAAAACAGCGCTTCAGTTTTTATATCAACGGCCTTTGAATTTGGCTAACATTTTCTCAATTTTTTGTTGTAAAACTGCGAATTTGTACGTAATATTGCATTGTGTTACCAAACTAATTGTATAACTTGTTGCACAGTGCTCTTACTTATTGTATAATTTTACGACATTTCAGTGTGCTGAAATACCTATCAATAAATAGGTTCGTGTTGTTGATTGTAATCATTTTAATTTTTAACGAAGTTGCTGATATTATTTTAGATTTTCAAAGTAGGTAAGTAATGGGTGAGTTAAATTAAATGAAATTGGTTGGAAATCGTTGATCTGAATATGTAGAGACTAGCTGTGGACCGAGATCTACCCGTATAACGGATGATGGTTTAAAAACGAATCTAAATATATATATAACTCAAAGGTGACTGACTGACTGACTGACTGACATAGTGATCTATCAACGCACAGCCCAAACCACTGGACGGATCGGGCTGAAATTTGGCATGCAGGTAGATGTTATGACGTAAGCATCCGCTAAGAAAGGATTTTGATTAATTCTACCCCCAAGAGGATAAAATAGGGGATGAAAGTTTGTTGTACTTCTTAACGCGAGCGAAGCCGCGGGCAAAAGCTAGTTAGGATATAAAATTGTTTAAGTTAACTTCATAGATAGCGCTAGCCAGTTTTTAATCTCAAATCATGTGGCTAAAACGCTAGCCTATCATAGATAAAAAAAAACGTCAATCGGATGTTTTGTCTATTCATGACAGAAGTTACAACCACTGTCGCATATTTATTCATCCGCGTTATCTATCTTATTTTTTATCTTATCTTCTTCTTTTGATATATATAAAAATCAATTGCCAAAAAAAAAACAAATAGGCTGAACTATTTGTTAATTTTTTTGTATTCTGTTCTCCTTAATAGAGAGTAATAGAAAATGATGAAAATTCCACAGGAACAGCGGATAAATTTAAAGAATCCGAATAATCACATTCTGGTCTTATTACGAAAAAGTGAAGTACGTTTATCATCCTTACTGCGAGGAAGTGGAACTCATTGCCCGCGCCTTTGTTTCCTGAGCGTTATAATCAGTCTTCAAGTCAAGGTATCTTCTAGGCAGGTATGCTACATCTTCGGCCGCATCATCGCTTTCCATCAGGTGAGACAGTAGTCAAGTGCTTGCCTATCAAATATAAAAAAGTGTAAAATAAATAATGTAAGTTTACTTATTACGCAGTCTGTTTTTTCATTTAAGTATATTGACTTGTATATCACATATTTTATCGTGCTACCATCCCTACTTTCACTTTTCGTTTATATTTCCATCAAAAGGTTGTCTGGAAGAGATCGCTCTTAGCGATAAGACCGCCCATTGTACCTTTATTTTATAAGTTTCTCTGTTAGCTGTTTTTATCTTTTGGTGTCAATAAAGAGTAATTGCATTGTATAGATGTCTACAGCTGGAAAGAACTGGGGACGAACAAAAATTTTTGTTTCCCCCTCGTACCCAGTGGGGACGACAGGGTGGTGACAACCGGGAATAAACGGACTGAACAAGTGTGCAAGAAGGAAATGTTGTTCAACAGAAAGTGCATGTTTAAGTTTAGCAACATTACACGCTTTATCAGTCCACAATGGTCTCATTGTAATTGGCACTATCGGCGTAATCGCGTCTTATTTAGCAGCGGTTTTCTTTTGTTTATTATTCTTTAGTAGCCTGTATAGCTATCTATTGCAATTTAGAATGTTTATTCGAAACACCTACTATTATTTATTTTATACTATTGGTTTGATTGGTAAACAATGAATTATTGTAATTGCAACTCTACCAGTTTGCTGTAAAAATAATACCGTAGATAAAGTATCTAGATGTTGCGAAACTGCTATTTTGTTGCCACTAGACAGTTGTTTTGTTATTTATACAGGTACTGTGGTGAATTGCGATTGAGTTTTTTGGTGATGTCATATTTAATTATGACTTTGACACCTTTTAAGTAACAAGACAAAAGCTTGACCTGACTACTTAGTGATTTAACGACCCAGTTGGCGCAGTGGACAGGTGTCCGCCCTCTGCGCCGTGGGTTCTGGGTTCGATTCCCGGTAGGAGCACAATTCCTTCCCAAGGGATGTTTGTGCTTCTGGTTCTGGGTGTAATGTGTGTGTGATGTTAATGTTTCCGGCACCCACGATACAAGTCTTTGAACTTAGTGTGGGGCTGTGAGTGTGAATGCGTTTGTTTGTTTTCATTGCAAAATGGCTTTATACTAAATAAAAATACTAAAATGATTCCATTCGAGAATATATTCTCGAGAATATAAACTATAAACATATACCTATATGTCATGTCGGTAGTGCTTAGAGTCGTTTAGATAAATTTGGCGGCCTTATTAATTCATATCAAAGATTTTGAAGCAAAAAAAATTAAAATTAACTGCCTGTTGGCTTAGCTGGGTGAGCGTTCGCCATATAAACAGTGGTATCGGGTTCGATTCCCGGCGAGAACACAAGTTTTCTCCCCAAGGAAAATTAGTGTTACTGGTTCTGTTTGTGATTGTGTATCTGTGATGTGAATGTTTCCGGCAACCACGACACAAGTCATCTAACAATTTGGGGCTGTGCGTCAGAAAACGTACATGTTATGTTTATTTTTAATATAGATACGCGATGGATAGTAAATAAATTGGACATAAACATAAACATAAACATAAACGCTTTCACACTCACAGCCCCACACTAAGTTCGATGACTTGTGTCGTGGGTGCCGGAAACATTCACATCACACACACACAATCACAACCAGAACCAGAAACACAAATTTTCCATAGGGAGAAAACTTGTGTTCCTGTCGGGAATCGAACCCGATACCCCTGCTTAGAAGGCGAACGCCACCCAACTAAGCCAACTAAGCAACGGCATATTCGAGAAATTTTCTCATAATGATGTTAAAAAAATGATGTTTTCTGTCTCCTTTCATGAAAGATACTGTCAATCCGTACAGCATCGTTTAGATAGTATTAAACATTTTTTTTTACAATACCATAATATAAACACAATTTCATTACAATCATTCTAATACAAATTTAAATGGCGACCCTTTTTCTATTGATTCATATTATATTTTTAATATTTTCTGACAATATTTTTACCAATTGTAAATAAATAAGACAACCAATAATGATATAATTATTCTAATGGGTCTAATGTTTCAAATCATTTCACAAATTGGCAATACCGTGGTCAGAACATTATGAAAATACCCTATGGAATCAACAGAAAGAGGGAAGCTATCATAGCCTTTACCAATTTGTGCTAGATTAGTTACTCCGATTCTGTGGTCAGATATTCAGACTGCAGTCTTCCTGTCCACCGGAGGCCGAGATTCAATCTCGAGAGGAAATTGCGTTCATTCGCTCACGTGGTCATTACATACTGTGAGGTTTAAGATCACATAACTGAGATGTTTGCTAATCCAAATTATGGACTTTATAACGTTAGGTAGTTTAGACTTGTGCGAACAATATTCTGATTGAGGATGCATAATATTCATTCTCAGTCACTACATTATAGTGTGTCAATTACGGAATATTTTGCATGTATTTTGTTAGCTTTGAGTTCCCGATATTTTGGCGCTGTTGCAAGCGCCATGATCTTTGATCACGGAGTAACTGAAGTTGTGCGGGTGGCTAAAGATTTAGATTTAGCGGATAGGCCGCTTCGTATGTTCGTAAATCTAAAAAAGATATTCTATTTGATCCATGATTTTCGAAATCTTTAGACGTACCTCATGACTTCAAATATCAGTAATTATTTAAGTTGATTAGATTGTGTGTGCGATGTGAATGTTTCCAGCACCCACAACATCGAAGTTAATTCAAGTCATCGAATTTAGCGGGCTGTGAGTTTCAAAGCGTTTAAATTTATATTTAATACCAATAGAAAATAATGTATAGTTTCGAAGGAACACTGATATCTTATTCAGTGTGAACACGCTCTACCAGAAATCAAAAAAATCAAGTACTCGTAGGTACGTGACAAATCGTTAAGCTTAAAGTAAACACGGCTAAGAAAAAAATACCTTACCATGTATAAAAATGTAACCATTGCAGGTATAGAGAGAAAAAACTAATTATAAATGGAAAGCAGCCAAGGATGCCAATATAATTAGTCGCTTACTTATCAGAGATTAAAAAATCTAGAACTCTACATTATTTAACTTTTAAATAAAGTGCGTAACGAAACAAATTATACATATTCATATTTAAATTGCTTGGTTAACAATAATTAAAAATAAAGAGCTAGAAAGTCAGCTTCTAATTATTTACTAACTGCAAACAATGAAAAATAATTAACTTATTATAACCATGCCCTGTTTCCTTAAGTAATCATATAATTATTACGTAATATATTATTACTTAATACATCGTAATTAAGTTTGTACACTCTTTAAATTAATTGTAGCGTTTATTACCTGTGATTCCGACAAGAATCAGATTATCAGTTTTTTTGTATTATTATGTTCACAGTAAGAGAACGAATTAATTCAAAATGACCATTATGCCTTCTATTTAGTTAAAAAATACATTTTATATACTAAAACGGATTAGAACTAGTTTATATTGCAATGTGGTATACGTTTACATCTAAAACTCTTCAAGCCTAGAGTAAATAGCATATGATCAAAGATAATCATACTAATATTATAAATCCGAAAGTTTTCGCGTAAGTGTGTAAGTATGTTTGTTCCCTCTTCACGCATTAATGGCTGATCGGATTTGGATAAAATTTGGATTGTACATAGCTTATACTTAGGATTAACACATAGGCTACTTTTTAACTTGATAATAGCGGGCGAAGCCACAGGACACAGCTAGTCTAACCATATATGATGTATAAATATTGATTGATTGAAAATCATTTGATCACGCGTCACCTTCTCTAGGCGCTCTGATAGATTTTTGAAAATAGAATGAGCTCCCCAGTGTCTCAAAACCAAACGGTTCAAATATGCAACCATTGCTAAAATAATAAATGATATAATTACAGTGTTAAATATGTAAAAATGTAATTAAACAAAAATGAGGCAATATTAGCAATGTCAAATTAAAATATTCTAATAATTATATATATCATTAGTAAGTATAGGTAACATAATTAAGACTCCGTTAATCACCTCTCAATAATACCATATTTTTTATATTCTAGGCGCAACATTTCATAATGTTATCAAATACTAACAATGCCCTGCGGCTTCGCCCGGCTCAAGTATTCTATGTATTATGTGTTATTCCGGAACCTAAACCAACTACTTAACCAATAACCAATTACTTTCTAAATTTTATTAAAATAAGTTTATTCGTTACGGAGATACGTGGTAACAAAGATTCACACACCACTAACTTTCGCATTTATAATATTAGTAGGATTTTCGTGCTTACACATTTTTATTCTCTTGCAGAATTTGTTATGACTTTAATACACCATAACTGATTTAAAATATTAAAAGCTTATTTTTACCTTGATTGACGCAAGTAACACCGCGCATATTTTTCATTTTATCTTTGGCACACGTATCAAATATTACGCGCGGCGTTACTTGTGTCAATCACAATAAACATAAGCTGTTGTTATGTCTAAATTATCGATACATTAAATTTCATCTATCATCATTCAGCCGTTACAGATATAAGTACCTCGATTCAAACGAATACACACATAATGCATGTAACGCCCAAACTGCTTTAGAACTATATGGATTGTAGGAATGTTTGATAATAGGCTATTAATATTCTAATAATATCATATTCTATTAATTCTAAGTGAAAATTAAAAATGAGAATAAAAATTTGTTTATTTTTTAAACAAACAAACGCATTCGCTCTCACAGTCCCACACTAAGTTCAAAGACTTGTATCGTAGGTGCCGGAAACATTCACATCACACACACCCAGAACCAAAAGCACAAATATCCCTTGGGAAGGAATTTGTACTCCTGCCGGGAAGAACCCAGGACCAACGCGCAGAGGGCGGAGACCTGTCCACTGCGCCACCTGGGTTTATTTGGCAAAAAAGACATAATAAAGTACAATTGTGCTGTGGGCCCCAAACTACACAAAGCCTGTATCTTGGGAGCCCAAAATAGTTAACAATAACAGGAATGCCTGTCTGTACGTGAATATCAAATATCGAGGTGCAATTACTCCTACTGTTTATTAAATTCTTACCATTACTAAACATGCAAGCACACGCCCACAAATTAATTAAATTATATAGGTTAGTTAATCAAAAGTTAAGTTATGCGAAATATCTAACAGTCGTGGCGTCGTGACTGCGCCACGCACGCGCTGTCATCGCTTCGTTATAGCTTAATTAGGGGGTGCTACTGAGCCGGAAAATATATTTAATCTACTTCAGTCTAAAAGACGCAAGTAATCCTACTAATATAATAAATCCGAAAGTTTGTGTGTAAGTGTGTGTGTAAAGGTCATAGCACATTACACCAACTCAACGTCGACTCCACTCCAACTCAACTCACAGTATGGCATTGAAATGTAAGCTTTTTTTCGTGTTACATAAAAGTAAATTTTTCAAGTTGAAAATCTACGACGCGTGGTCCACGCGTTGTTCACCTATTGACTGTCACCGACCCGTTGATACCGAATCGATAGTTCGAGTTGGAACGGTGTTGGATTGGCGTCGAGTCGGTGTAATGTGCGATGACCTTAAGTGTGTAAGTATGTTTGTTACCTCTTCACGCTATTATAACGGCTGAACGGATTTGGATGAAATTTTGAATTTATATAGATTATACCTAGGATTAACACATAGGCTTCTTTTTAACTTGATAAAAGCGGGCGAAGCCGCGGGGCACGGCTAGTTATTTATATTTCGGACGGTCCGATGGCTTAGTTGGTGGCGCATGTGCCTTCTAAGCAGCGGGTGTTGGGTTCGATTCCCGATTCTGTGTTTCTGAGTGAGATTGCGTGTTTCATGTTTAAATTGAATTAGGAATAATGAACTGCCAATAGATGCATTCAAATGGTTGTATTTAATGCATCGCCTATAAGTTGACAAGCAACAGTCGGATTTCTAGATTTTTAAAATTTAAAATGTTTTTTATTTTTCTCAATGATTTGCTTAGTTAAAGGCAAACAAAACTTCGAAGCTCTCGTAGAAAAATAAAAGCTGCTTTTATAAAACTGCAAGAACAAAAGAGCCTCAATTATAAAGGGTAAAATGAGGTTAAAAATGAAAAGAAAGTATTTTTTCTTTATTAATAATTTTCTTACCACAGACCTTATGTCCGTGCCCTTTTTTAGCTATGAACAATTTTGTGAGACAATACATTAATTAAGAAAGATCAATAAGAAAAATATCCAGCAGTGGACTTCTTATGGCTTAGATGATGATAATGATGATGATGTTAAGGTAATAGTTAAAATATTGAAGAGGTAGTGGCAAAACTTACACGTAGTAAGAATTGTTTCAAGTGAAAATTAATGTTTAATAGTTTGCTGCCCCGGGTGAACATTAGCCTTAATTTATCAGATTTGCTGAACTGCCCTTTGGCTTAGTTAGGTGGGCTATCGCCTTCTAAGCAGGGGGTATCGGGTTCAATTCCCGGCGAGAACGCAAGTTTTCTCCCTAAGGAAAATTTGTGTATCCGGTTCTGATTGTGTGTGTGATGTGAATGTTTCCGGCACCCATGACACAAGTCATCGAGCTTAGTGTGGGCTGTGAGTGTGAAATCGTTTATGTTTATGTTCTACGCGGTGTTGACTTGTTAAAAGTTCGCACCTTGCCGACAAAATTTAAAAAAGTTTCTTTTAGCAATAATACTAACTAAGTCAAGCGAAAAGCCTCAGCCACGGTTGCCCTCAGGTCAGCATCAAAAACATGTCAGATCCAAGGCCACATTCATGAGGTCAGGAGATAAGCCATCGACATGACATGAACACTCTCCAACAAGGTTGTCGGTAGGGTTACCATACACTTATCTATAAATTTAAATTAAGTACTCATCGATAGGCTACCACTTTAGACCACATCATCACTTACCGTTAGGTGAGATAGTGATTAAACTACATCGGGAACCAGATGCTTCAGAATCTATATTGTATCCTCTAAATTAATGTCAATAAATGTTTTGATTGATTAATTGATTTGTATACACTGGCTATTTTATATAAATTACTAGCCATGCCCCGCGGCTTTGTCCGCTATCATCAAGTTAAAAAGTATCCTATGTGTTAATCTTAGGTATAAGCTGTGTACTTGCCAAATTTTATCCAAATCCGTTCAGCCGTTAAAGCGTGAAGAGGGAGCAAACATACTTACTTACACACAAACTTTCGAATTCATAATATTAGTAAGATAATATTTTTAACAAAATCTATGGTCGCCCTACAAAACCATAAGCCACAGCTATGAAGAATGTGGGCCTTACCTCCTTGATACACACAGCGTAGGTCTGACTACAAAGTGACGGAAAACCAAAATAATTAACACGTCGAAAACTGCTGGCGGCTATTCAGCAGATTGACATGTTGTTAAGAATATAATCCGGTTGATTTAAAACGGATATTGGGTAGAAACTTGACAACGGATTCATTTAAATTTCAGATGAGATATCATGTACGTAAATAAGTGCGGTGTAGATACGATGACATGTTCTTTTGGCTGTTAGACCTTGTGCTTGCATGTCACTATGTCGATCAAGAAATGTAAATTAAATAAAAAACCAAGGATTAAACCAGCAGTTATGAAGTTTTAAAGCTTATTCGATGCTTTATTGATAATACTAATGCATTAGCATGATATTAGCACTAATGACAGTCAAGTATTTCAAATTAATTTACATGATAGTAATTTAAAGTCTATATACTTCAAGATCGATAGATAAAATCAAAGTATTACATATAACATAAATATAAACTCTTTCACACTTACAGCCCCACACTAAGTTCGATGACTTGTGTTGTGTTGTGAAACATTCACATCACACACACGATCACAACCAGAACTAGAAACAAATTTTCTTCGGGAATAAAACTTGTGTTGCCGCCGGGAATCGAACCCGATATCCATAGAAGGGTGCCTAACGGGTAGATCTATATAAAACGGCAATATAGGGGTGGACAGTGGGGCAGTGAGTTTATTCACTTGTTATTCCACTTTTAACATAGTAGAAATATATTTCTAACTAGCCGTGCTCCGCGGCTTCACCCGTTATTATAAAGTTAAAAAGTAGCCAATGTGTTAATCCTAGGTATAATCTACTTACATTCCAAATTTCATCCAAATCCGTTCAGCCGTTTAAGCGTGAAGAGGGAACAAACATACTTACACACTTACACACAAACTTTCGGATTTATAATATTAGTAGGAGTAGGATATGATTTTAAATACTTTTTACACCATTTTTTAAACAACTGATATTAAACTCAAGTCATCTATTGGCACACCTAAGTCAAAGCGGGTCCAAAGACGGAGTCAATGTTATGCCTTGCCTCACCTTTAACCCAGATAGATAACTCGCTTACTCATACATATCTATACCGACTATCTTAACGATGAAAAGGGCTCTACTGATTGTTGTCTTTCTTTATTTTAGTGTAAACTAGGCGACGTGAACTTTATACCCTAATTCGTGCCTATGTTAGAGTCAGATGTCTGATATATTATATTGATTAATAGTCAAACTAAGTGATCGTGGAGCGATGTCCACTATTTCGTGGAGCAGAGTGGCATAACCCACATAAAATAACTTTTACTAGATACAAATTAAAACATTTGTTACTCATACTATTTTAATTTCTTAGAAAGCAGGAGACGCAAAATACAAACACATTATTTTGTGCCCGCGGCTTCACCCCGTAAATTAAGTTAAAACAAACGCATTAACACTCACAGCCCCACACTAAGTTCAAAGACTTGTATAGTGGGTGCCGGAAACATTCACATCACACACACATTACACCCAGAACCAGAAGCACAAATACCCCTTGGGAGTTGTACTTCTGCCGGGAATCGAACCCAGGACCCACGGCACAGAGGGCGGACACCTGTCCACTGCGCCAACTGGGTCATCAAAAAGAAGCCTATGCTTTAATTCTGGTTATAAGCTAAGCACATTCCGAATTTCGTCCATAATGATTATTTATTTATGCTCGATAGGGAAGCATTTGACTACAATCATACCTGATGGAAAGTGATGATGCTAAAATAGTGTTCAATCATTATGTATTTGAGTTTGAAAAGTATAACTATAATATGTAACATATAAGTAAAATACCTGGGTTTAAAGATCTGCCGTCATAAGGAAAAAAGACGTATCTGCATTTTTGTCAAAATTGAGTTATATACATTATGGGAATCGGGAAAAATAAACGCATCTGCTACAAGTCATATCATATACTAAATAGTATAGACATTTCTCCTGTATACAACACAATTTTGTCAAAAATGTCAGTTACGTCTTTATCCATATGACGGCTGAGATTTAAGGTCTAATACCTCAGGGTGAGGTGCGCTTTGAGAGAGGTCTATATCCAACAGTGGACTGAGGTATAGGATGGCTCTCCTCAAGGTCACAAAGCGTAGTGCAATGAATTGTTGAAGTTTAACAGTTCAAAATAAGTGGCATTGAAATGGAATGGCAAACATGACACTTATCATCAGTTAAACGCAGTGCGTATCGTCACTCAGTTATATAAAAAGGATGTTTTCAGGGGTATGCGTGTTACTACACCCATAACCGGAAAAAACTTAAAAACTTTACTTAACTTTTTAACTTTTCTCATCGGAACTTCAAGGTCTTCATGAAGTTCCGGTGTGGACAATTGGTGAAGTCACTTAAAAGGAAGCATAGTTTCAGTTTCTACGCAGTTGCATTAATATGCAAATAAAATATAAGTTAATAAGCATACGTAATAAAAATATATGAAGTCAACGGCACGGGAATATGTTATTACATATATATTTTATCAAGTTATAGCAGTTAAGGCCACAGTTTAGGCTATAAGCTTAGTTCTTTAAGCTCGTGTACGCTAAGTCTAGATGTCTATCAAGGTTTCAAAGTCCTTGTATATTGTCACGGGGATGTTGCAAAAAGCTTTTTTGGTCGTGAGAACAACTGTCACAGATTAAAATAGTGTGTAAGTGCTAAGCTCTATTAAAAGGGGTTATAACGTGTTACGCGGGAGATTGTATCTTGTCTTGTAGACACGACTGGTATCTTGGATTATCGGCTTTTGCCTGCGACTGCGTCTACTATGAAGCTATAATAAATGCGTCGTAGCAATCGGGGTTTGACTTCTACATAAGTCAACGCAAATCACTCAGTGAATTCTTTAAAGATATTAGTTTTAATTACCCTACCCTCGCTATACACATTGGAAATATGTTCAGAGAAATATCATAATATATATGTACATAAAAATATAAATCAAGAAGTACCTACATAGTTTTAATACTAGACAAAGGCATAATATAGCGGTACAATGGGTTAGGTTTTATAACAAAATTCCTACAACTTGTACTAAATAATTTGACAAAAACTCACGCACATTTTGAACTTTTAAATTAAAATTAAAACGGGAATTAGCGTGACTTACGCGTTGTCGATGTATAAATCGACAATTGTTTCGGCTTCATTCGGACTCATCACTCATCCTGAAGAAGGCTTCCGAATGAAGCCGAAACAATTGTCGATTTGTACTAAATAACTAAAGGAAAAGTTTAAATCAATAGCAAAAAGAGTGTTGACAAAGTTTATAAAATCAAAAACAAGGATGCATGGAGGCAAACTGCACAAACGCTTTCTGGCGACTGCAACATATAGATGAAGTTTGTTTAAGATCCGAGATTCGTTTGTTTGTAGGTCGATTACCTATTTATGAGCCGTGGATCAAGTAGTAACTAAAACTAAAACTATTTAAAAATACCGAATTTACATTGAACTTACATTATGCACGTGAAAGATTCAATAACTATTCAGAACAATACCTTTTCATTGATAACAATCCGTCAGATAGAGCACCACCATGTGAAACTTAGTATTCAAATGAAGTGTTTATTTACAATACGAATGCACGATTTAAACTAACGACCCGTGTAATACAACGATATAATAACAATGGGTAGATACACTAAATTAATAGTCAGATTGTATTGTATTAGGCGTAGGCAAGGTGAATTGTGAAACAGAACCTGTGTTGTTATAATAATAGACATTTTGTTAAGTTTTATCGGGGTTCTGGGAATGATATTGATGGTTTGAATTGAACTGTCTGCTGGCGTCACGTCTGTCTTCTAAGCTGCGAGAGCGGGTTTGATTCCTGGGGGAAACACAAGGATTTTCCCTTACGGAAATTGTAAACGCATAACAAACGCATTCACACTCACAGCCCCACACTAAGTTTCAAAGACTTTTATCGTGGGTGCCGGAATCATTCTCATCGCTCACACTTTACACCCAGAACCAGAAGCACAAATATCCCTTGGGAAGGAATTTGTGCTCCTGCCGGGAATCGAACCCAGGACCCACGGCACAGAGGGCGGGCATCTATCCACTGTGTCAACTGGGTTGTGTTTTAGACTTAGTGTGATTATGTATATTAATGTTTCCGGCACTCACGACACAAGCTATCGAATTAATGTATGAATGTGAGTGTAAAAGCATTCAATTTTTTTTAAAGATAGTCCAGAATGAATCACACTTATATTTTAACCGATGAAATTATGTGTTTGTTTTCTTTTCAAGCTGTAACGGCTGAACGCATTTGAACGGAATTTGGAATGTATCATAGATTAGATAGATTAGATATACCTATCTTATATAGTATCATAAAGTGGTTAATCGCTAGAAAAACATTATAATATGGTAAAAAATAGTCTGTATTAGTTGGTTGAATTTAAACGGCCAAACGGATTTGGATGAAATTTGGTAGGTACTTGGCTTTTCCCTAGGATTAACACATAGGCTTCTTTACACAGGTGAAACCGCGGAGCACGGCTAGTAAATTGTAAAATGTAGCATTCACTTACATGTATAATAAAATTATACTTTAAATGTAGCATTAAACGGCCCACATAGTTATTTTGATATAATCCAATGTGGGTTTTCATAATGGTGTGCATAATGATGGGAGAAAGTTATAACGAGCGTAAAGATCAGCGCACAAGGGAACTTGATATGCCGTTAGTAGCAATTGTTTGGCAGAATGGCCGGTGACATCATTAAACAAAATTGCGTACCTACTGAACCGTAAAATATACCCTATTATTAAATAACCTACTTCCGAGAAGGGTTACTAGATGAAAAAATCAAAAGTGAGAAAAGGCCTTATTTCCATTGACAATTTGAGATTTTGTTGCAGTTTGACAATTTTCTCTCAAACGTATACGTATATTAAAAAACTCATATTAGTTATTATCGTTTTTGTAAACTGTGAGTCTCGGAGGGTCTCGCTTTTTTATCAAATTAAAATAGCGTGTTATTGCAAAGATACTTGCAAAGATTACTGCGCAGCTTTGAGTGTAGAAAAAAGATTTGATAACCTCGTCTCGTCCTATATATTAAAGGATCTGTGGGATAAAACGTAGAATGCTTGAAAAACTGCTTGAATTTAGTTGTAATACTCCAGAATTCTCCATAGAAATATTGGATAAATATAACGCTTGTAGCCGACGAATAAATAATATATGAGAAGATATTTCAACGTACGTTATCATTTCGGTTATGCCAACAAACTAAAGCAACAAATTCGTCTGTCCCATGTATTCGAAGAATTTGAGAGTTAGATCTTGGACTCTACCATAGAATTGAATGTACTCATACTCAGTAATAGACGAGTGTTTTTTTTTCGATCGGACTATATGCTGCTGGCTGTGTGCAGCCTCTGCAGCGTCACCGGGTGGGAAGGGTGTCTATAGTAGTGCGAGAAGGATCTCTTGGCAGTCAGTGACATCTGGAACTAGCGCCGTCTTCTTGTAAAGTGATCACTTTTTGACAAATCGGTCAGTTCGTCTATGGCTCGGGAAACCACCTCAACAAAAGCGTCCCCCTGCAAAAGTCAGTCAAGTGCCAAAAGGTCCGTGTCGCAACGTATTACTCAATAGGGTAGATTTTATTCCTCATTGAAACGGATATTGGACACAATGTTTATGTATAACACGATATAACGAAGAAGTCATATGGGATTATTAACAACAGAACTGTATTACCATTTTACTCCCACTATTGCTGTTAATCGTTTGTGGGAATGAGATGCAATGTCAGCCGTCAATATCAGAACTTTTCTCACCACAATTCGATTATTTATTGGACTTTGAATAATTATGTGAAAATGACCGAAAATGATCTTTATGTTCAATATTTTAGGGCTCGAAATGGTATTCAATTTGACCACGAAGACTTCGTACTTTGTTTTGTCTCTCTCTCGGAACACAAAGCATATTGTTCCGAGGTCTCCCTTGCCTGTTTCCGTTGCCTCGAACTCTCTAGCTAGATAGATTAGAAACCTAATTTTTCTCAAGCTAAGGTTGCAATTTCCTTAAAAATTATACTAGGATACAGAGAAGGATAGGCATCTTGTTATTCCTCTGACAGCTATTATTTCGTTTTGTACATCAATAAGCTTTATTCCCATGACAAAGAGTTAAAAATAACTTATATACAACGAATATTGTGAATGTATTGAACGTGGGATGAAACTAGCGATCACATTCTGTGTTTCCTGCTATCCTGGTAATGCGGTCATGCCTTGTTTTACAATGACAAAATTCCATACAAAATAATAGTTATGATTGTAGAATGTAGATGGCGTAAGAGTTTTATTATCACTGTTTTACTATCCTGCTGTCCTAGTAGAACTAAAGCGCTTTGATCACGAAAGGCTCTTTCCGCAAGCTATGCTTTTGCTACTCTAATGTAGATGTCGCTTTAAAGTACCTGGGTTAAATAAAAGTGACTCCTTACTGTCCTTATGCCCTAGTATTGTAGAAGTTCGTTTTCGTTGCTGTACGCGGCCGGCTGGCGCTTTGGAATATAATGAAATTATTATCATTTTGCTTCTCTAATGCAGATGTCGCTAAACCATAGGAAGGTGCAGAGAATGTTTAAGTAAGCTTTTATTTAGTTTAATCTGTCCCGTTGTCTATCTGTCGGTCTGTAATCAAATCTTGCAAGCTGAATTAGACTCACTTCCGACGTCCGATGGGACCACAGAGTTATATCTGTGATCTGTGGATGGGACTCGAATTTGGTGTACTTATAGTCCAGGAAAATTAGGGTTTCACTTCAGAAAACGAAAAATTAAAAAAAAACCGAGCGAAGCTCTGTCGTCCGGGTACTATATATGTATATATACAAGAAATGCTCGTTTAAATGTATTAGAATCTATAATAGTCCAGCAATTCTTAAAAATATTTTGTACATATATTCAAAGATATTGTAATCACTCCGTTTACATGTATTACGCCACTGAAAATCTATAAGTTGTTATTGAAATCACCTTTAATTTATGACGTTAGTTGACATTTTTTCATTTTAATATGTTTACCTCAATTAGTATTCATTTGTTTTGCCCGATCAGTACTTGTTTTTCCTGTTTCATTAGATTTTCTTTATTTTTATTTGCTTTTCTGATTTTCACTTGTATGTTTAATATTATTCATTTGTTTTTTAGCTGTCGTTACTTTTGTAGAGTAATAGTATTGGTAAAAAATATTTTACAGGTTGTAGTAGCACGGATAAATAATTTTCGCGTTTTACTACTACTGGTGGTAAGACTTGGCAGTAAGTAGCTCGGGAACTAAACGTATTTATTTAGTAAATGGTATCATTTCTGTCCGTTTATGTTGAAATGCATTTATGTTCAAATATATTGCCCAATACACATCCTTATTGCTAACAGAATAATTGAGCAACTGAATTAAGGTGCTTACCTCCGCCAGGAACTTTTTTTATTTCATTAGTGACATTTTACTTTAAAAGATTTAGAAAGAATGAGACATTGGTAAAATTATAGACAATCCCTACCAAATGACGTAAGAGAAAGTCGTTTTTCAAATGATTTTACCGATTTATATTTTTTTTATCTATTTTAATGATTAAAGTTAATTCGTACACCAATGTAAGTTCCAAAAGACACTTATTCCGGCATTTTTCTCTGATTAGCCTGTCACTTACTACGGGTACTTTAAAAAAAACAAAGGAATGAAACTCCTTGTCTGACTCGGTGTTTCCTGATGAGTACAGTGTGGAGTCTTAAAGTCGTGAGTGAATAGGTATCTTCTATGCAAGCTTGCTCTATCGACGAAAACATCGTCGCTTACCATTAAAAAAAGCATAATTATACACTCATAGTCCACATGGACGTGTCTTGGGTGCCGTAATTATAATAATCTTATAATCTTTCCTGAAGTGGTGTTAGCATTAATGGAATCTGTGTGGACTTGGGCCCTTAAATACAAACATTTCACAAGATAGTCCGCTCGGTAGCAGAATATACAGATCGCAGGTAAGTGGTAACTCATTGGTCAGATTATTCACACGCCAATGTCCGCATTCCGCTTAGGCCCTTGATACACATTGAAAGTCTGCTACGCTCCAGTTTGAAAGCGATGACATAAGGCCAGGACTCACTCGGTGTTGCAAGCTCGCCCCGATTCGTGACCGAACACGAATGCCCGGAAGCGAACGTCCCACTTACAAATCATTTTTCGTGGTCGCAATTACCTTTATAAACAAAATTTATATCACTGAGAACATACTGTGAATTGGTTTTGATTTTTTTCTAAATTATTTCATGACCATGGAAGCATAGTCTTTCAGTTGAAATATTTAACGAAAATTAGAAATTCTATATTTTATAATAGATGCCCTAGTCACAAGTTATAGTCAAAGTCAAGTAGTCAGTTATAGTCAAGTCATGCCCTAGTAAAGTGGTAGAAACTTTACTACAACTTCTATTGGAGTTTTGGACCGAAGGCGAGAATCTCATTTTTCAACTTATGATTTGCCTACGCTTATGCACGTTTAATAATCCACCATTATTACACATAAACACTCGAAGAATCACAGGTTTTGCAAAATTTAACAAAGTCAACAACACCATTTTTTCACTTTCGCGGCAAAACTCTCCTGTGGTTTTGAGATAGTGGTAATGCCATTTGTGAATCGTTGAGGTAGGATGTGAAGAAATTTTGACATCTATATATATATCGTGTTGTAATGGTTCTAAGGATTAGATTAAACTGATGGTTCGTATGTTACCCATTTATAAACAAAAATTATGCCTATCCTAATTAGCCGGTTCTAAAAAACAAATTCTTATTAAATATTTCTAATGAGTATAACACCTTACCTCGAAGTTTTGCTACGTAAATTTAAAATACCTTGGTGATTGGTGGTTGATTTTGTATTATTTTCCAAAACTTGTGATTTATTGTGTGATAATTAAACGCAAGCAAATTCTAAAGAACCGACTTCACCGCTTTGTCTTTGGAATCTTGATCAGATTAAATGTATTTAACACGTATTATTGACGATAACTCCAAAACTACTGATCATATCTTGATCAAAATTAAATGAGACTAAAGGGAACGCAATAAAACAAAAAAATCAATAAAATCGGTTCACGTCGAACAAGAAGTTATGAGGAAACAAATACACACATTTTTACACATAAAAAAACACTTGAATTGAGTACCTCCTCCTTTTTTGTGAAGTCGGTAGAAAATCCTTAAATAGTAGGCACATCATACAAAATTGAAAAACGTGTTCACCTAAGAACTCCAACAGAAGTTCAAGTAAAGACTTGACTTTAACTAGACCGTCACTTTAAATTGAATTTGACTGTAAAGTTTGACGTCAAACAAATGTCTGCTCATGCAAAATTATGCCAAACGTTATTTATGACAGCAGAGTACATGTTGTAATAACCCCATTTAGTGGAAAAAGGGGAAGTAGGTGATGATTACGGGGAAGAAGATGATATTATACCAAATTAGCTTATGATTGTTGGAAGAATCCTAATAGTATTTTCATTCAATAAAACAGCTAAAAAAGCTACTGATATATATCTCCTCTGATGGTAAGCGACGATGCGACCGAAGATAGAGCACGCTTGCCAAAAAGATACCTATGCACTCGCGACTTGAAGACAGCCATGTTTTACGCAAGAAGCAAACCGATTTGTCCGCATTTGTGGAATGTCTTCTATATACTAAGGATGATAAACATGCTGAGCCTAGAATTACAGCATAGCTGCCGGAACATTATTTTTGACATCAATTCGTTAGAACGTAGAGAAAAGACATATTTAAGGCGAAAGATTGGAGCTATTTATTTGATGATTCGTCGTATATGGAGGACTTTGTCCGTGTTTTCGGGAGCGTAATTCGTCACATTTGGATCCATTAGTTATTGCTACAATACAATTATTGTCATCTGTGTTTATTTGGCAAGAATTTGTTTCTTTTTTGCCATTGTTTACTACATGGTCGAACAGATTAGCTCAGTTTCAGAGTTCTTGACATAATTACACGGTACATTTTTTGCTGAATTTAACAATGGTGTCTGATGACTTAATTTTGGGAATACTGGCCAGATTCATCTTGGCGATTGTATCCATATTGAACTGCTAGATTATAGAGCAGGATTTTTAATTATAACTTCTCACCAAGCTACGTGTGAATATGATTAATTAATATCAGTTTGACGTTTAGTTATTTAAAAGTGGTTAGTGTAAGTATATTGGTAAGGCGGTTATAAGTATATAGCTAACTATGCGTATTTTCTACCGACTTCACAAAAAAGGAGGAGGTACTCAATTCGACTGTATTTTTTTGTGTTTGAACCGATTTTCAATTTTTTTTTCGTTTGAAAGCTGTTGCTTTCCCATTGGTGCCATTTAAATTTGCTCAAGATCTGATCTGTAGTTTTTGAGTTATTGTCAATAATGCGTGTTTAATACATTTAATCTGATCAAGAAGATAAAGCGGTGACGCCGGTTTTTTTAAGCTTTTCTTGCTTTTAATTAATTTGTATGTTGAGTTAGTCTTTAATTCTGAAACCTGGACCGACACACAATCAAATACAATATATTTTACTGAGTATACCATCTTCATGTGTACTATGCATATTACTAAAAAAAAATATTTCTTAATACTTTGTAATGCAATCATTCCTTTGATGAAAGCATTTTCATTTTTTTTAACACAAGAATCTTTAACTAAACTTTTTGTAGTCATGAGTACGAATTTATTTCGTTTGATTTTTAGGGAAAATGCTTAAAATATGCTGTACTGCAAAACTATGTAACGATGATCATTGTCAACATATTAAATTAGTCATCACTAAAATATTTGTATGTATGTACCTCAATTACTCAGATAATTCGCAGCTGATTTTCAAGTTAAAGATGAGGTTAACATTGAAAGCAGAGTACTATACTTTCTACGTAATAGTAAAAGTATTTATTCCAAGACCTAGTTTTACAATATACATATTCAAGTTATAAAAAAATTAAAGATGGTTTAGTAAAATAAATTAGAAATGAATTACAATACGCCAAGGTGTAGAGTCTGGACATACCGAATTGCATTTAATTTCATCTTAATCACATACATTTTTTGATTCATTATATTATTACGATAGTGTGCTTATTTTCCGTAGTTTGATTTGTAACTTAAGATAACGCAGTGTTTTGCAAATTTAGCAGCAGTTCACACGTACAGATTATTTCACCGATCTATAAATTCCAAAGTAGGATATCTCCACAATCTTGACTTTGTAATCTAATCCAGTAGAGCTCATTCTAATTGGCGAAGCTTGGACTTGTATTATTTGTATAGGGTAACCATACATAGAAGAGTTTGAAAACAAGGGTTAATCTATATATTTTTAAGATATTTAAAAATAAAATTCTCGTGTCGTGGTGTTTGTTACAAAACTCCTCCGAAACGGCTCGACCGATTTTTATGAAATTTTGCGCATATCGGGTAGGTCTGAGAATCGGCCAACATCTATTTTTCATACCCCTAAATGTTAAGTATGGCCCAAACCAAATATTTTTTTCAAATTTTTGGACAAAATTTTAAGTTTATATTTTTTTATTATTCAGCATGAAATAATGTACATAGCAAAACAACTTTTGCTGAGTTAGCTAGTATTCTATATAAAGCAAGAGGCAGAGATTTTTTATAAATGAAAATGTGCCAATAAATATTGTTGTATTTGTTTTTGTTTATTATTTATAAAAATCATGCATTACTCTCGCAAAAATGATTGTTGAAAAAAGCTTGTCCGATTTGATTTTTTTTCATCCTAATTTTGTTTGTAAGGACAACAAAACAAACATAAACAAATTCGGATTGTTTCGATTAATTGTCGAAAATTGTCTTATGACTAACAACCGGGACCGACAGCTTAACTAACCCTCTGAAGCAAGGTAACAATCGGTTGAAAATTCCACTTAACTACTAATTTATGTGAGTGTTACAAATGATATAATATAATAACTAAAAATGAGCACAAAAGCTCTATGGTGAGTTAATTTTATGGATAAAAATAAAAGGAAACTATTCACTAAGAACTACATAATATAATTGTATCCAGAGAAGAAATAAAAGTTGGTTACCATACACTCCATTAGGACATTTACAAACGTGTCCTGAGATGCTATCACCTTCGCGTGTAGTTATCTCAATGGTATTTTGACTAGCTTACTTGTCGTGATTTGTATGGGTTGCAAGTGGACATAATTTGGATTATTTGATCCGAATCATTGTGTTGTAACCTGTTTATAAAGCATAGAGGCAAACCGGCTTAGCACTTTCTGCACATACACAATTACAACTTGGGAAATTACATCTTAATATGTGTAAGTGATTATAAGAGCTCATTCCAACTACCTGTTGGCGTAACGCGTTTGCCTTCTAAGCAGCGGGTATTGGGTTCGATTCCCGATGATAACACATTTTTTCTCTACAAGCGAAATTTGTGTTACAAGTTCTTGGTGTAATTGTATACAATGTGTAAAGTGAATATTTCCGGTAACTACGATACAAGTCATCGAAATTAGTGTGGGTTGTGAGTATGCAAGAGTTTATGTTTATTACTACTAGTACATCCGAGTTTAACCGTTGAACTAGTCGGAGTTTTGTGTCCCAGTTATTCAACTGGGTATATTTTTTAGGAGTTGAACTACTGGGACAATCTAGTTGGGTCATCCCCACTACTACACCTAATATATATAAGAAACCAAAGTTAAGGAAAGTAAACGCAAGCTAAGCTTAAAAAAGCCGACTTCAATGCTTATATTTTTGTTTTGGCTTGACCGATTTCGATACCATTTATATGGGACCACCTCTGAAGTATAATCTACCAAACAAAAAAAAAACATCAAAATCGATTCATTGGTGGAGATATCGCGTAACAAATACAAAAAAAACATAAAGTCGAATTGAGAACCTCCTTTTTGGAAGTCGGTTGAAAACAAATAAAATCTAATAAAAACAGAAGAGAGAAAACTACAAGACCCACAGCTTTGACATGATTTAGGCTAAATTTTAGATATTTTTTCTTATGCCTGATAGGCAAGCATTTGACCACAATCTTACCTGATGGAAAGTGATGATGCGGCCGAAGATGTAGCATGCTTGCCTAAAAGGTACCTATTCACTCTTGACTTGAAGACTCCCAGATTATACCGCTCGGGGAACAAAGACGAGGGCAATGAGTTTTACTCCTTCGCAGTACGGATGATAAACGTAGAAGCGAAACGCTTCGAGCGAACTGGAGGTACGTCAACCATATATGGATGACGTTTGACAGTTTGTCTTGTTGTTAGATGGTAAAATGGACAAAGTGGAATTAGCTCGTATAATTCCTGCACACACTCTCCAAAATGTATACGATAGAATACCGATAGGCTTACCTTACGTCGGTGACCGAGACTCTGCAATTTGGACTCCAATTTTTTATTCCAATTTTGTTTGATGTAATATGCCTATTCAAAGTGTCCATGGAATAATGACCTAAGCCCTGACACTAGACACTTAACACCTAACACTCCTTTATATCGGAATTTTAACTACAACCATTAACTACTTTTTGTTACCTAAGCCTCTCGATTTTATATCATTTTAATAGTTATCGAGTCAACACTATTTCATACTTAAAATTCCAATTGCATTATATAACACATTCTTTAATAGCCTATTTATTGTGTCGAAGTCTAAATTATGGAGGCAATTTGAAGTAAAACATGCAACTACTAGCAAATGACGTTTATTTTACTGTTATTCATTATGAAGTATACATTGTACGCTGTCAAGGGTATATTATTACGTTTATAGTGTTTAAAAGTAAGTAGAACTTTGTAAAAGTAAGTTAAGTAAGTCGTAAAAAGGCGTAACAAATAAACTTTGATAGTCCGCAAAGAGGTAGGAAAACATTTACATGTCCGCACTTCTAACGCAAGCGATAGTATGTTTTTTATGCTAGATGCTAGCCTACCACGCGGCTTCGCCCGCGATTATCAAGTTAAAAAGTAGCCTATGTGGTTAATCCTAGATATACGCTTTGTACCATCCAAATTTTATCCAAATCCATTTAGCCGTTATAGCGTGAAGAGAAAACAAACATATACACTTAGACAGAAACTTTCGGATCTATATACCTAATAAAAACCTTTATTTATTCCAAAACCTAGTTTTACAATTATAAATATTCAAGTTTAAAAAAAAATAGGTTAAAGATGGTTTAGACGATCTTTAATGTTCGGCAAAGTTTTCAAAATGATTGCTGCATTACCACGCTGTATAGCAAGGCTTATCCTCTGCCCCAAATACAACCCAACATTTTGGTCATGTGCCGAATCAATCAGTCTCTTAGACAAATCTTTAAAAATTTTAATAGTAATATATAACAGTAATATATACCTAATTAGTTTGATAGGCAAATTTAACCACTATCTCACCTGATGCAATTGGCCATATATGAATGATTACTGAACCACCTAATTCTAGATATTTAACCCCAAATACTATTATTACCGTGTTCGAGGCATGGCTTAGACTTCACAGAAAGAAGGAGACAGTCGAATAAGAAGCTTAAATTGTTTCAAATCAATTAATAGTAGGTACCTACATCACCTATTGATGCGATGAATTCGACTTTATCTGAAGTGATTTTATAACTTCCTTTTCTATTAAGCATAATTATCTCTTCTTAAATTAGCTAGCAACGATTTGTCAATCTTTAGAACTACTATAACTAAATCCCCGATGCATTAGGCTACTTGTCTTTTGATGAACGTGTTCTTATTCTTAGTGTGTCGATAGCAAACCTTTAAATAGCTCAGGCCCAGAACTTAGCCACCCGAACTGCACCGTGTTTCGGATGGTAGATCTCCATTGAGTCCAGGTATGTGTGGCTGGCTTTGAGCTTCACCTCGATATGTTTCTTGTACACATAGGACGTCACAGTGCTTTACAATGCAGTTCAGATAGAAGTTGAACGTATTAGCATTAGACCATTCAATAATTAGAGTTAAAAGATTGATCTAAATTTAAACTTTAGTGCTCCCTAGCAGGTCTTATAGAAACAAAAAGCCGCCACCAAATATAATATACTTCTATGTTAAATAATCTATCTATCTAATACCTTTAAACGCAATTCTTGTATATATATGTAGAACGAAAGATATTGTGAAATGAGTGAATGAGACAGTTATGAATGAAGATATGGAATGAACGAGGAATGAGTGAAGGGGCAGACGGAGACGATTGTGAGCACAAGCCGGACGCATCTTGTAACCATAGGAGTTTTGTTTAATATAAAGCCAATTTACTACGACGAAGTGCTTTTATTCCAACAAGAATCCTACAATTTTGGGGGCTCGTCCCGAGATTTTGGATATTAAAGACGGCAGACGACGAAGGTTGTAAGGTGCAACGACGACGGCGCGTGGCGTGTGCTTCGATCCAACATTTTCAAGGATCTAGACAGGCGAGGCGACAGAAAATCAAGACGACGACGTGTTGCTCGCATCTTGAGGGAAAAGACGGCGTTTCTGGAGATACGGGTAATATCTGGGCGGCTCGATGTCGACGGATCGAAAATTACAGGACACAGCTCACACGGCGGAGGACCCAATGGCGGACGTTAGGCGTCCAAGCAGTTTGTGGTATGTGGAGGACATTATCAATAAATTCAGCGGCCAGGACAAGGCACACTCAGTGTCTCAGTTTATCCAAGATGTGGATGAGAACGCGGAGATATTTGGGTGGACCCCACTTCAACAGTTGGTAGTGGCGAGGAGGAGTCTGAAGGGAACAGCGGCACTGTGGTTAAAATCCGAACGACCATTCAGAACATGGGATGACCTAAAAGCAGGCCTGAATAAAGAGTTTCCCGATACGATTGACAGTAAAATGATTCATGAAATGATGGCAGCTCGGAAAAAGCAAAAAGAAGAAAGTTGTCTGGATTATATGCTGACCATGAAAGAATTGGGAAAAAGAGGCAAAATAGCAGATTACGTGGCGATTAAGTACATTGTCGACGGCATCCAAGATGTTGAAACGAATAAAATAATGTTATACGGTGTCAAGACGTACCATGAACTAAAGGAAAAGTTTAAAATCTATGAAAGTATAAAAGAAAAGTGTAATGCGACGACGCACCTAGAAAATCACCGAAAATTTCGGCCTCGAAGTGAAAATAACTACGTGAAGAAGTGCTTCAGCTGTGGTGAAAGTAATCATGTTTCTTTGGAATGCCCGCACAAATCGAAGGGGCTAAAATGTTTCCGATGCAATCAGTTTGGCCACATATCATCTAAATGCTCATCACCAGCGAGAGCATCTACCTCAGCGGCGGCTAAATCTATGTTCAAGCTTCCTGGAAATAAAAATCAAGCAAAGCAAAATATGTGCGTTGATGCGGAGGTCGATGAACCTTGCCCTTGCGCCTTGAACACAGGAACGAACGCGAACGGAATGAACATAGATGCGCTACTGAACCAGGACGCGACCAATAGGAGCACGGCTTGTCAGGAAGCAAGTCAAGCAAGCAAGATGGCGGCGGACTCATTGAATGTAAACAATGGAAGATTACATCGAAAACCCATGAAGGATATTTTGCTGTCGGGAAAGTTTATAAGTGCGCTCATAGATTCGGGGAGTGACCTGAATTTAATCGCGGAGGACTGCTACACTTCTTCATGTGCGCAGGAGTTTGTGCGACGTGAAATATCACTGACGGGACTTGGTTCTACAAAAGTGATTTCGCCGGGTTATATCACGACGGATATAACAATAGACGATCAGTGTTATGAAAACGTTGTATTTCATATTGTACCTAAGAACGTTATGCGATTCTCTATTATTATAGGACAAGAATTTCTAACGAGTGTAACGATGTTTATGGATGGCAGTCGTATACTATTTTTAAAGTCTGACGAAAGTTGGCTTCGAAATTTTATGTGTGCCATCTCTGATTCGGATGTTTCAGGTTATGTTGCCGATCCAGTACTTAGACGTGAAGTGGAGAGTTTGGTGAAAAGTTATCGACCTACTAAGACGCGCGAGGCACCGATTCAACTTAGAATCATTTTGAAGGATGACATTCCAGTGGCGCAGCGACCGCGACGGCTGGCCATAGCAGAACAACAGGAGGTTGAACGGCAAGTTAAACAATGGTTGGATGAAGGAATTATCAGGGTGAGTCATTCTGAATATGCTAGCCCATTAGTATTGGTGAAGAAGAAAGACGGCAGCACGAGAATTTGTGTTGATTACCGTGAGTTAAACAAGAAAATGGTGAAAGACGAGTATCCTTTGCCGGTGGTTGATGACCACATCGATAAACTTTCAAAGGCCAAAGTATTTAGTACTTTAGATTTGAAAAATGGTTACTTCCATTTAGCGGTCCATGAAGACTCTGTCAAGTACACTGCGTTTGTGACGAACAATTCCCAATATGAATTTTTAAAGGCACCATTTGGATTATCGATTTGTCCAAAAGTTTTCACACGATTTATCAATATAATCTTCAGAGATCTTGTTGAAAAGGGTTATATCCTGATATTCATCGATGACTTAATAATAATTGCAGAAAATGAGGTACAAGCTGTGGAAAGGTTAAAAGAAGTACTTCACCGAGCATCGCAGTATGGCCTAGAAGTGAACTGGAGCAAGTCACAACTTGTGCAGAGGCGAGTTGAGTATCTTGGTCATGTTATAGAGGACGGACAGGTGAGACCCTCACCAGACAAAACGGATGCTGTGGTAAGGTTTCCTCAACCTTCTAGTCTCAAACAACTCCATAGTTTTTTAGGACTTACCTCATATTTTAGAAAGTTTATTCAAAATTATGCTATGATTGCTCGACCATTGACTGATCTATTGAAGAAAAATGTTAATTTTGTCTTTGAAGAGGTTCATGTCAAGGCATTTGATGAACTTCGGTTGAAGTTAGCGAGTAGTCCTGTGCTAAGAATTTTTGATACCGAGTTACCTACGGAATTACACACAGATGCTTCTGTGGTGGCTTATGCGGCAGTGCTACTGCAGCGAAGTGGCGATGATGGGCAGTTACACCCAGTACACTATATGAGTCGGAAGACTAGTGATGCAGAAAAAAAGTACACGAGTTATGAGTTGGAAGCTTTAGCGATCATTGAAGGGGTAAAGAAGTTCCGAACATATTTGTATGGTATTAAATTTAAAATCATTACAGATTGTCAAGCCTTCGAGCAAACATTGAAGAAGAAAGATTTAACTACAAGAGTAGCAAGATGGGTCTTGTTGCTACAAGAGTACAATTATGAGATTGAGCATCGCACTGGAACGCAGATGAGGCATGTTGATGCGCTAAGTAGAGCACCATTCGTCGGGGTGGTAACGAGAGACCTGCATAACAGAATAAAAATTGCTCAGGAATTAGACGAAGGACTGAAAGTAATTTTTGAAATTTTAAAAGAGCGACCTTATTTGGATTACTGCATTGAAAATGGAATATTGCATAAAGGGACACAAATAGTGATTCCACAAGGAATGGATATTGACATAATAAAGAGAGTCCACTTGAATGGACATTTTGGGAAGAGAAAAATTACTGAGATGATTAAAAAAGATTATTACATCACAGAATTGTCAAGGAAGATAGATGAGTTTATCATTACATGTATCCCCTGCCTTCTGGCTACAAAAAAAGCAGGAAAGCAAGAAGGATTTCTGAACAATATTGAAAAAGAAAGCATTCCATTGCACACAATACATTGCGACCATGTTGGAACTTTATCAGAAACAAAGAAGATGTACAACTATATCCTAACGATAGTAGATGCATTTACAAAGTTTGTTTGGATATTTCCCACGAAGACTACAACTTCAAAAGAAACTCTTGATAAGCTGAGAATTCATCAACAGACATTTGGAAATCCAGCACGAATAATAACAGATCGTGGAGCGGCTTTCATTAGTAATGATTTTAAAGAATACTGTGAATCAGAGAGAATTCAGCATATCATGATTACGACGGGAGTCCCTCGAGGAAATGGTCAGGTGGAGAGGATCCATAGAACCATCATTTCAATATTATCTAAGCTTTGCATTTCAGATCCAGGTCAATGGTACAAGCACGTAGCCAGGGTACAAATTGCTTTGAACAGCACGTATCAACGCAGCATCGATATGACGCCATTTGAACTCATGACAGGCACCAAGATGAAGACAAAAGATGACATTCAAATATACGAGATGCTGTTGAAGGAAGATTGTAACGCTTATATGGCGGACAGGGAGCAATTACGTGCAACAGCCAAAGCCCAGATTTTGAAAGTTCAGCAAGAAAATGAGCGGACATATAATAAGAAGCGAAAAGAGAGCAGACTCTACAAAGTAGGAGAATGTGTTGCTATTATGAGAACGCAATTTGGAACTTGTTTGAAGCTGAAGCCGAAATTCTTAGGGCCATATAGAGTGGTGGCCGTCAAGGTCAAAGATCGTTATGATGTGGAGAAGATAGACAGTTCAGCAGAAGGGCCTAATCGAACATCAACATCAGCTGACTACATGAAACCATGGCCTGATCATCTGTGATCCACATGTAAGATTTTGATGCTATAACTTTATAGTATGACTGTCATTCATTCATCACATATTTTCTTAATTTATGGTTTCTTTTGTTATGTAAGTTAAAGTTAAAAAAAAATTTGATTTGTTTTTATAATTAACGGTAATATGTAGTAGGTGATATTGTGTACTATGTATTAAGAACTTAGATGTAAGTGTGTATGTAAGGTTAGGTTTAGACTAAGTCTGGGTCAGACATGAATGCAGGGATGGCCGAGTGTAGAACGAAAGATATTGTGAAATGAGTGAATGAGACAGTTATGAATGAAGATATGGAATGAACGAGGAATGAGTGAAGGGGCAGACGGAGACGATTGTGAGCACAAGCCGGACGCATCTTGTAACCATAGGAGTTTTGTTTAATATAAAGCCAATTTACTACGACGAAGTGCTTTTATTCCAACAAGAATCCTACATATATATATATATGTGTGTGTAATCTTGATCTCGGAAACGGCTCCTACGATTTTCATGAAAGTTACAGATTAGGGGTTTTTCGGCCCAAGGAATCGATTTATCAACGTTCCAGGTTCGAGAAATGCACGGTTCCCAAACTGCATTTGAAAGACCGTGTTTAAAAACTATCAGCGCCATCTATTACGCCATGACCGATGTAAAAAAACTGTTTCTACTCGACACTAGATGGAGCTTTCTGAGGCTACAAATTCAAACACATTCTACCAAAAACAAAAAACCTAGCGGAGCTCGGTCATCCGGATATTTATCATTTACGTGAGGATCTTAGATTTATTTTTGGACTGTGTGAGATAAGCAGACTATAGGAATAATATATTGCTTATTATCTACTAATCCTCTCAACTATTCGTCTTATCTATAAAGGAACTAGTGTCGAGCTAGTTGTAACACTAAACGTCAACGTAACGAACAAGATTGTCCCTTCATTAGCTAACTGCGATACCACATAACTTTCTATTTGCTAGAACAATGTCTTACCTAAGTATCATTGATAGATCGGTAAGTACTGCATATGTTTAATATAATGGGAAAACAAATACATGCATATAGTTGGTGAACTAAACTAATTAATACAACACGATATTATTTCCGATTATTTAGTTTACTTATGACATAAACACGCTATCTATAAGGCCCCATAATTATTGACAGTAAACCAATGATATTCTCAAGAATACTGTATCTTTACAGTATTCTCTAATAACATCACCAACGTAAGGTCGCAAACCTGTCGGTATACTACCGTTACATTTTGGAGAGTGTGTGCAATAATTACACGACTTAATTAACTTAACCATGCTCGTTTTACCATCTAGCACCAAGACAAACTGTCAAACGTCATCCATATATGGACAAGCTGCACATGTTATTGAAATTTAATTTTCAGTTTAAAATATTTTAAATAGTACATACCATTACTGTACTGAATGAATGCTACGGAACAAATGGCACTATTACGTACAAAAAAATATTATACCTCATATGTAGGTAATCAGCCTTAGTAAATTTGAAATATTTTCTTAGTCAAGGGATTTTAGTTTTTAACACTTCGCTAAGAATAATTCCGTTCCTGATGCTTCATTTTGTAACCGTGCAGTCCCCATAGTCTTGCAATAGAAATGGCCTAATATTTATGCTCCAATATTTAAAATAAGTAGTCTTCAAGTACTGAGTACACGGGATAAATGGATGAACTGCCGTTTTTACCAAGAACAAAGACTACAAATGAATTTAAATGTTCACAATCTGAACATGTTCTTCTTCTTAGCGTGTCGATAGCAAACCTTTAAATAGCTGAGGCTGAAAGTTTGAATTAAAATACTGACAAACTATTGACGCCTTGTTCAAGTTAACTTATTATATTCTCAGGAGTTTCGTTAATAATACAAGGATTGATGAATTAAGAGCCACACAATACTTCATATTACTATAAATCATACCTAAATTAAGAGGTTTTGCATACTTTTTTAGTTTTGTCGCCGTAAGATATAGTAATATTCGAAAAAAATAGATAAACTTTAGAGAATATTTTCTTGACGATATGTTCTTAACAAAATGAATCCAGAAACAGCATTTGCTGGAAGTTTTCTTAATAGAAGGAGTTTTCAAAGTTAGGTCTTATGAAACTCTAATATAGTTCCTACACCGCCTCTAAAAAAGATAAAATAAATATTTTGTACTACATTCATTAGATAATTGAAATACCTAAATAACTAGAAACCAATTTTATTCTAAATGGTGTCATTCTCACGCAAAACGAGTTTTTAAGATTTATCTCAAAGCCGAAATACATGAAACGTGGCTCTAACCTCTAATCTCTTTTCTACCAAATTTACGAAAATGGATACTCAATTCGACTGTGTTTTTATGTGTGTTACCATACATTTCATAAATTCTTTCTACGTGAACTGATTTCGATTTTTTTTTTGTTTGAAAGCTGTTCCGATTGGTCCCATTTAAATTTGATCATTATCTGATCAGTAGTTTTTAAGGTATCGTAAAAAATGCGTGTTTAATACATTTCAACTGATCAAGGTTCCGAAGAAAAATCCATGAAGTCAGTTTTTTAAGCTTTGCTTGCGTTTAATTATTATTTATGGCGAGTAAATCACTCATCCGATATTTACATCAAATGTTGGTTACAGTATATACATTTAGATTAGATTATTATTAGAGAATGGGATACAGGTGAAATTTGGTATAAACGATAATCAAACAAGATGATGGTGAATATGGGTTAAAAATATTATCACTGAATTGCTCTCTTGACTGGCTTTTCTCGAGATGGCTGTAAATTGGCGATTGGAGGGTAAATTTTAGAATTTTCAACATTCATGAGCTATCTTCGAGGCCCATGTGAATAAACGATTTCGATTTTGCTAAAATCTTTGTGTATTCACTTGGGAAAAGTTGCGGGACGATAATTTTTTTAAACTTGAAACATGTTTGTTGAGCAACAAGACGAAAGAATAAAAACTAAAACCCGACTACTAGTACTAAGTAAATAACTTCTATGAGTGTATAACAGATACTTATAGTGTTATCCTTCATTACCTTTAATGTATATATTATATTTATGTATATATTATATATTTTTTAAAATGTTTTAAAGCTTTTTTTTTATTTATTTAATACTTTATTGCACATTAAAAAGTGTACATAACGAGGATTTTTTTTAAAATCAATTGTCTAATCTACGGGCCAATTGCCTATATTTCCTAAAAATAAACTAAAACTATATACAGCAAAGAGCCAAGTTACCTACAAGCCATCGAGCCTATAGGTAACTCAAGTGCTCAAGCCCACTACCAGTGGGCTAAAGCTTTTAATTTTGATGTTTATCAAGACAATATCTGTTTAATCATAATATTTCTATTTGTCACACTTTTTGGAAAGTAACGGACGCCATTTTGATTTTTTTATATATAAAAAACCTAGCTTATGACATCCGTAGAACTGAGTGAAACGCAACGATGCCCCATACGTTACAATTGGTTTAGTATTTTATTGCTTGGTTAGTTTCATACATACAAACGATGCTAAAAAAAAATCACTACTGCTTCGCTGTCGTGTAAAAAAAGTCTGCTTAAGTTTATTACCGACTTCAAAAAAGGAGGAGGTATACTATGTTTAACTGTATGTTTTTTTTATGTAGGTATGTTCACCGATTTCTACCCCTTCGGGGACCAATTCTCAAAATTATTTTTTTGTTTGGTAGATTAAACTTCAAAGGTGGTCCCATATAAATTTTATAGAAATCGATCGAGCCAAAACCAAAATATAAGCGATGAAGTCGGTTTTTTAAGCATTTATTACGTTTAAATTATTTTAGTATTAGAAATATTCTCGCTACATTGATATATAGGTACATTGTTAGAGCTCATAATTATTATGACGCATTAAACATGCTCTAATCAGATGAAGTGAAGCCCGTTAATTCAATTGACTGGTTGAAAATGGAGTTAAATATAAAGTAAATGGTTCAAACTCTTCCGCAATTGCATCACTACTTGATATCGAGCTATCAAATTGATACCAATTATAGTTTTCAGCATAATTGAAAAGCATTATGCATAATTTGCAAGACTGGTGACCAAGTGACGACAGTTGCATAAGTGATTTATATCTCGTAATAGTTGAACTACCCAGTGGCTGAGTTGGGTGTCGCCTTCTAAGCAAAGGCATCAGTGGGTCTATTCTGGTCGTCAAAATACGATAGTTCGAATTGATGCGACGTCGATACGACAATCGATTGGTTGAAATTTCAGTTGATTCGATGTTCATAACAACAGAAAATCGTTCGATTTCGACGTCGATGTGACGCCCGGAATAGACCCCCAGGTTCGATTCCGGAACACAAGTTTTCTCCCAAGGAAAATTTGTGTTTCTGGTTCTGGTTCAGTGTGTGATGTAAATGTTTCCGGCACCTGAAAGTCATCGGATTTCGTTTGGGGCTGTAAGTGTGAAAGTGTTACATTGCAGCGCGGAGCGGAGTCGTAAATATCTTTATAATACATATCTTTCAGTCGCATAACTTGGCATAATTTATGCAAACGTGCACGGCATCGTCACTTAACATACGATTGAGGTCAAACATTTGCCTATCACGAATAAAATAAAAAAAAGCTTCATTCTAAGAGTATCGAAAATATTAAACAGAAGATGTAAGTGCATTGGTATTATTTAAAAATTTACAGAAATTACAGTGCTTAAAGAGATCTAACATCTAATATTTTAGATATATCTGAGATATCACCATCAGGCGAGTGACTTACTCGTCGCTTCTCTAATGAAATAAATAAAAACATTTTATACCTATAAAATAAATACAAAAATATAATATATAATTTTGGGTATTAAAACCATGTATTGTCAATTTAATACCGTCTAATATAAAATGACATGTTTTGATAATAAAAATCCAGATTTAACATATTTAGATTTAATAGAATTTGTCAGCACTGTTCTTGCCCAGAATGATTTATAACTGACTTATTTAAACTTTGTAACTATATTGAAATTAATTAACATTTATACACGTCAACAGCAGAAATATATGCAGCCAACATTTTCCGTGATAAATTATTCAACCTGTTCCGGTATTGATAAAAGTTAGTGGCCTAAATAACAGTTGCGAAATCACTTCTTAATGAACATTCATTGTTATACCACATGATATAACAACGTTTCTAAGAATATCTGAGAAAATTCACATTGAATTAGAATCTGCCCGATGGCTTTGTTGGGTGAGTGTTCGCCTTCGAAGCAGATGCACGCCCGATGATGATGTTAAGGTAATAGTTAAAATATTGAAGAGCTAGTGGCAAAACTTACACATTGTAAGTATTATTACTTACTAGTGAAAAGTAATGTTTAACAGTTTGCTGCCCCGGGCGAACATTAGCCTAAGCTGATCAGGTTTCTGAACTGCCCATTGGCTTAGTTAGGTGAGAGTTCACCTTCTAAGCAGTTCGATTCCCGGCGGGAACACAAGTTTTCTCCCCAAGGAAAAAATGTATTTCTGGTACTGGTTGTGATTGTGAGTGTGATGTGAAAGTTTTTGGCACCCACGACATAAGTCATCGGCCTTGTTGTAGGGCTGTGAGTGTGAATGTAGTTTTTTTTAAGATGATTTATAAGATGAAATAATTAAACCTTCTTTTGTGAACTACCTTGTAAATAAACTGTCGGAAATCACATCACACTTTACACTAATATTATAAATGCGAAAGTTTGTGAGTGTGTTTGTTTTTTCTTTACGCTTAAACGGCTGGACCAATTTTGATGAAATATGGTATAATAAAAAAAATTACAAACTTATATGATAGCTGACCTTCACACCTAGCTTAGACAGATCTGTCACCGATACTTTCAACGGTGTCTAAAAATTCAATATTCACGAGATAAAATAATGTTGACTGCAACTTATCATTTATAATATGATATATAGTTTAAAGTAATCAATTTGTTTCACATAATTAGGTATTTCCGTCTAAAGTAGGTAAATCAATCATTAGTGACCACGCCTCTTCTAGGTAAGCGACATAATATAAATCTGTTCTCCAATATGGCCTAAGGTCACCGCAACTGGAATAGTTATTTAGTGCAGTTATTGATTGATTTTATTGGGTTATTAAGTTAATTTATGATATAGACACACCATGTGTTTTTTGGAAACATTGCCCCATAACATTACATGTAGGTACTTTATATTAAGAATAATTTACGGGAAGAAAAACCTTTTTGTAAACTGTACCTTCATAATTAGCAGTAGCCTCTTAAGTGGCTGTAATTTTGCGAATCTGGCAGTAGAATTATTAACTGTGAATAAATGATTTTGATTTTGAGTGTCTGCTCTCTAAGGTTTGAATAGTTCTAGCAGATTATTGTAAAACAGATCATAATGTAATAGCGCAAAGTTTTTAATCTATCTTTTGAAATCCAAATTAATTACAGTTCCGTTGATAAAGACTTAATGATAATTATTTAGTCATATATAGATTATATCCAAGAATGGCTTCATAATTAGTAGTAGCATCGTAAGTGGAATACACTTTTGTTTCCTCTGTGATTTTATCATGGCTTTTCTAAGCTTTAGTAGTTGTATATTCTAGGCTAGGCAAAGGTGCTCAATCGAAAGCATCGTTACTTACCATCAGGTCAATCGTTTATATATCTTGAATTCGGGAGTCTTCAAGTCGCGAGTGAATAAGTTCTTCCAGGCAAGCTTGCTCTATCGTAGACCAAATCGTCGCTTACCATCAGGTGAGACGGTGATCAAAAGTCTCTTGAAAAATATTTTTTTTAATTATAATTCATTTTTATTTTAATTAAATACGTATTAGTAATATTCACTACATGTAGCATGTTAAAATAAAAATCTTGAAATTGTTAAAATTAAATAAATTTATATTATTTTTTTTTTTGTGTAATCATTTTAAATGGCTCAATTCACTATCAATAAACCTTTAATGAAACAATATCATAGCTAAGTTATGTACTATGCATACGCGTAACAGGTTCATAATACACACTTGGGGATCCAGTTTGCCAGTCAGTGACATTGACACTGTTAGGAATGTTGGCAAGATTGGTCAATTGTAGACCAGAAACTGGACCACAGGTTAAGGTAACATTGATTATGTTATTGCCCTGAGTACAACATTTATACAACTGATTCATTAAGGTCGCAAATATCATCTACGAGTAAAACTACTCCCAACGCCTGCCGCTAGGCACGCGACAGACTAATAGTTATTTGTGTATATTTTATAAATATCTACATAATAAAGACATTTAAAAATAATGATGCTGAATGTGGACTTTATTAACACGTACTAATAAGGTTATTAATTGCCTAACTTAATGCTCTTGTAAAGAAGCCTTTTAGGGTGCATGCACGTTGGGAACTTGAGGATAGAGGGTTCATACAATATTTAACGATCTGACCAATATCTAATAAGTCTAAGCATTACCACTAAACGTGATACTTCCCGCATTTTAGGAACATTACCAACTAACTAGCAGTGGTTTGTTAGATTAAGTTTTTTTCTTTATATAAAATTTATAATTATTGTAGTATTTTTTGTACTTAGTAGAAATTTAGTCATAAATTTATATTTTTTGTTCAAGAAGTTAGCTGAAATAAAGAATTTGAAGATAAAGGCCCTGAGTAACGTTGACATTGGAGTTTGGCTATACCATAGTTTGTTTACTAGATCTTATTATTTTCAGTAAAACATAATTTCTTCGTTTCGGATCAAACAGGTTGATTTTAGAAAGTGTCTTAGAAAAATGTTTGTTAGGTTTGAATAGTTCTAGCAGATTATTGTAAAATAGATTATAATGTAACAGCGTAAAGTTTTGAATCTATCTTTTCAAAACTAAATTAATTACAGTTCCGTTGATAAAGACTTAATGATAATTAGTTAGTTTGCCTTGTGTTAATCATCCGGGCGGATTAAGTACACTTCGTAGTAGACTATATATTTTATCCAAGTGATAAGAAGACGAGAGCAGGATGTAATTCACTTGGTGCAAATCACATATACCAATGGATTTAGTGAGATTTTTGTATGAGTTCTAAATACAAACTTCTAATTACTAAGCACACAAACGATCTAAATAAATCTAGAAAAGGAAAAAGCAGCTCTTAAGCTTCATTTTCTGTTATTATGAATAGCATAAAAATGTAGTGCTGATCAAAACATATTCTGATGTTAAAACTATCGTGAGTATTACACATTGTTTTAATGTTATATTCGGCTTAAAACACGAAAATTTCGACTTTTACTTTGTAGTCGACTAGTTTTGGACAAATTAGTAGTCCTTCATGGACAAACTAGTCGACTACAAAGTAAGTCGAAATTTTCGTATTTTAAGCCGAATATAACATTGAAACATAAAATATATTGTGGTCTCACATTAGGTTTTTTTTTTTTTTTTTTCCGGGCGCAGAGGCCCGGTCAACGTGTTGCTCCCTAACATTATCAGGGATTTAGGGTGCTTTAATAATTTTTTCATTCAGTCTTATAATTTTACATAATAAAAAAGAAAAAATAATCTTTCTCACATTTGGTTGGAGTGATGCACAACGACCTTAATGCTTCATTGCGTAATATTTTGTGCGTGTGAAAGATTTGTCAATTGACACTCATTAGGCTATTTTATTTAATAAGATTAACACCCATGGATAATTGGATATAATTGCCCTTGGCTGCGGTCGTACTACAGAATAATTGACTATTATACTGAGATAAAGTTCCTTTATAAGATGTGTTCAATTATTTAATTAGATTAGCGTAATGACGTGAATTTCGTTATCTTGACAGATGAATAAGCTCATCAGGTTCATTATGCTAATGTGGATAGTTTTAGTGGGACCCTTAACTGGGTCAATGTCATCGTGATATAACACAGTACTGAATATATACTCTGTCATAAAATATTTAAACGTACTTACGGGGTAGACTAATAAAATATCTAAAATTGGTACCTATTGTTTTTTTGGTTTTGAATTTTATGACTTTTCAAGATAATTAACTATTTATTAAATGCAACAGTGATCGCTAAAAGTGAAACTGGATTTAAATCTCCATTATTTAAATGCCCTAAATTTGCCCTGCGGTTTTGCACGCGTAAATCGGGTTTAAAAGTTAACAATGTCGTATTCCAAGGTCTAAAATAAGTAGCTAGACTAACTCCAATGTTTCCTACAAAATTAAACGCTCTCATACCGTAAAACCGAATCAAATAAAAACAGGCCGAGTGCGAGTCGAGCGTGCACACCGAGAGTACTGTACCACCACAAGGCTTTCGCCTCACGCACAATCGGTGTTTTTTTGTCGTTATACTTTAGAGCTAAGACTGTCATCGCTCTTAGTATACATATATTAGCATTTTAATGCTAGATTTAAAAAAACGATACTTTTACAGATCTTTACGCTTACCTTTCGTTTCTTTTAAATAAAATTAGGGTGTCCGCTATAGATATAGACATATTGTGAAAATTTCATAGATTAATGGGATAGGTAGGTGCAAAAAGTGTGAAAGTTCTTTTGTCATTAATTTTGATTATAGTATATTGTGACATTTATTATTTAATTTAGGTTAAGATTTTGACAGTGTATAATTTATTATGATTATTTTTTTATTATTTCTGAGTTTCTTTAATATTAATCTGATTATGATCTATGTGAGATAAATGTAAGTGTATTAATTCGTTTTTGTCTCAATAAACAAATTTAATTTAATTAATTTAATTTAATATATTTCTACTATGGCTATAGTCACACATATTGTGTGATAAATTCAGCAGATAATTTTTTTTTACGTCATTGAGTAACGAAACGGGCAAGTCACTCGCTGATGGTAAGCGCCACGCTTGTCTATTACAGTTTAGTACCACCCAGAGTTTTGAACTTATATAGGAAATCAGTCCTGCGCCGCAAAGCTCTACGTTCGTCACATACAATATTAATAGAGATAATATTCGGACAAAGAAACAAAACGAATGCTGTGCAATAAAGTCCCAATGAACTATGCTCTCATTCAGTATAAACCCAAGGAAAAAGCTTTATCCAATCGATTAACATTTTTTTAAAGTCACTTAAATAAAAAACGAGCTCACGCGCCATTGAACCTTGAACTCGTTGTTCTATTGATTATTTATTGATTTTTCACTAAACAACATTTAGATTAATGGGTGTGATTAGTTGTATATGGATTTGTAACATAACTGATGAATGCTCGAGGCTTACACCTGATTATTATTGTACAACTGCACTTGAAAATGGAATGGGTTTGCCCACCTTGGGCTAGAGCTAATTTATTGTTTACTACTAACTGTTGCTCGTAGAGACATGCACTTTAGGTACTTCATGCAAGTAAACATAGAAGATAGTACAGTGAATATGTAGTGCCACCAAATGTTTCTAAAAACCAAAAAATGATCTAATAATTCTAAAAATCGATGTAAAAAGAACGATCTAATACTATAAAAAAGGTTTTTTGTAAAATACCCAGAAAGCTCTAAGACCCTGATTCTTGTTCTAAATCTTAGCTCATTTAGGTCTTCAACTTTTTCTCAATGATATATTTTCCGTAATAAAGATATATCCCCTGATACTAATATCTACGGGCTAATTGCCTATAAAACTATATACAGAAATGACCTCGACAAGACATCGAGCTTATAGGTTAAATCAAATGCTCAAGCCCACTGCCAGTGGGAAGAGTTCCCATCATGCTGGCGGCATTACCTCTCTGAATTGCAATGCTAATACGTTAAGTCAAATAAGTGCCAGCATTTTGATCGCGCGTCGCCTCAACCATGAGATATGATAAGACATAAGATCGGCAAAGAACGGCATCGCCCCGCTGCGCCTCGCAATATGCAGGCCAATACTAGTTGACACTTGACACCTGACTTAACATAGAAGATAATATTAAAAAAATAATTGAAAAACTTAAAGCCGTACCATGAAAAACAGTCTCGAAAGGTTCAAGAAAGAGCCATCTAAAGGTTAAGACAGACAGATTGGCGATGAGCTAAGATTAGTAATGAGCTTCCGTTAATTTTATTTGTGACAGGCAAACGTTTCACCACTATCTCACCTGATGGAAAGGGAAGATGCAGTCAATGATGGATCACGTTTGCCTAGTTATAGTAGCAATTATACCTGTTTACTCGTGACTTTTTTTTATGTTTGATAGGCTAGCATTTGACCACTATCTCACCTGATGGAAAGCGGTGATGTGGCCGAAGATGTAGAATGCCTGCCTAGAAGATACCTATTCACTCTTGACTTGAAGACTGGCAGATTATACCGCTAAGGAAACAAAGACGCGGGCAATGAGTTCCACTCCCTCGCAGTACGGATGATAAACGTAGAAGCGAGACGCTTTGAGCGAGCTGGAGGTATGTCAACCATGAATGGATGACGTTTGACTGTTTGTCTTGTTGTAAGATGGTAAAACGGGCTTGGGGGAATTAACTCGTATAATTCCTGCGCACACTCTCCGAAATACAAACTCCCAGATTGTAAATATCGGAAAACACAGACTCGGGCAAAGCCAGAATTCGGATTATTCACAGACTTCCATAGTTTTTTTTTGCCTGATATTTAAGTATTATCATGACTTCAACGGCTTTTATAAGGATGGTATTTTATTTTCAGGAAATCTACGAAATATAAAGTACAGTCAACATTAACAAGGACCTATATAAGTGTCTTTCATGTTTTATAAACAACTTTTTTTTTGCTGTTTCATTCATGGTAAGCGGACGAAACTCCTTTGCGGTAAGCATGGTGAATGTGGAAGCAAAACGCTTTGTTTGTGTAATATCCTTAAAATAATCTGGTTTAATCAGGTGACTTTTTTTATAAGCTCACGCATGCTTACCTACGTTCATAAAAAAATGTTGAAACAAAAAACGAGGCTAATTTAAAAAGTGATCCATTCCAGCATCGTTATGATGCAATATAAGTTTAATGATATCTTTTATTTATTTAGTAATGAGCGGCTAGTTGGCCATGACAAAATATTGCGGGTCAGTTTAACAATTTATATAGTGGAGGCGTATAAGGTTCAATTAACTTCTTATGTTTTAAGTTACGTACAACTAACTTTTGAGAGGTGGTAGAGCATTTTGTGAGTTGCTCGCCTGGCTTGCTACCAAAGTAGCTTACCACCATCAAGTTGAAAGTCTGCCGCCAAGCCAAATACGGTGTTCCGGCAGTTATCCTTGAGAGCCTGCGTATTCCAGGTCTATTGTGTTTACCAGCTTCGATCACATCGTCACTTACCATCAGGTGAGATAGTGGTCAAACATTAGCCTGTCACAAATATTTTAAAAAAAAAACTAACATTTTGAAAAACAACATTTACAATCTTATTTTTTGAGTTATGTACAACTAACATTTACAATCTAATTTAATTTTTTATTCTCGATAGGCAAGCATTTGATCACTATCTCACGTGATGGAAAGTGACGATGTGTTCGTAGATGGAGCATGCTTGCCTAGAAGATACCTGTTCACTCGAGATTTAAATAATCCTCGATTGTACTTATCGGGAAACTCAGACTCTGGCAATGAGTTCCATTTTTTTTACCGACTTCCCAAAGAGGAGGTACTCAAGTCGACAGTTTTTTTTTTTAGTTTGAAAGATGTTGCATTCTAATTGGTTCCATATAAATTTGATCAAGATTTGATCAGTAGTTCTTGAAACATCGTCAATAATGCCTATTTTGTGGACTTCTTTGACGATGTTCTCGTTTACCCGACTTCAAAAGTTACCTCATAACTTCTTTCGTTGTGAGCCGATTTAAATGATTATTTTTTTTATTTGTAAGCTGTTGTTTTTCATGTGGTCTCATTGAAAATTAGATCAAGATCTGATCTTACACCTCATACATACTATGTTAGTATTTATTTTTTATCCCAGCATCATCAACAGCTCATTGAACTGCTCGTTGGCTAAGTTGGGCGAGCGTTCGCCTTCTAAGCAGAGGTATCGGGTTCGATTCCCGGAGGGAACACAAGTTTTCTCCTCAAGAAAACTTGTGTTTCTGGTTCTGGTTGTGATTGTGTGTGTGATGTGAATGTTTCAGGCACCCACGATACAAGTCATCGAACTTAGTGTGGGGCTGTGAGTATGAAAGCGTTTATGTTTATGTTTTACTATAAATAGTTCCAGAGATTTTACAAATTAAGTTGTGGTTAAAAGGTTGTATAAAAATTATTTAACTTCGGTGGTATTATAACTGTTTTCCTTACTTGCTTATTTGAAAAATATCAATTTAACAAAAATACAGTGCGATATTGTGTTACGAATAAGTAGGTTTGTAATTCTACAATCAATGTATAAAAATAAAATAACTAAACTTATTGAAGGCGAAGGCTGCAGTAATAGCATGTTACGTCAAACAATTCAAAACCTCTTCCGGTACACTTGCGATTTGATCGAAGATATCAAATGCAACTGACAAACAATATTCAACCCTGTCACAATAACATCACACACTTTTTCTTATCAACATCTGCAGGTGTTAGATTATGTTAAACGCGACATGGGTTTATCATAGTATTGAAGTGTTATAGAAATTTAAGTTACAATTACAATGATAGGTATTAAGCTCATAACGTTAATGATATTGAGGGTCAACAAACTGATACTTATTTTCTAATAACAATAATGAGTGGAATTTAAGCGTATTATGGCGTACTTACGTTGTGGCGGAAGTAAGTTTTGCGTTTGATTTCCGTCAATGCAAGTTAAGTTTAAATTGGTGTTATTAGCAAAATTGGTAGCCTATTTATAGTCAGTTCAATGACAGTGTGAAACCATTTTAGCTAAGTGGATATTAAGGGTTCTTTAACTTCCGTATTGGCTATTTGGCCTGTTAGTTTTGTTGGCAGTACCTGCAAGAATTACATAATTGTATTAACTGTGTCCCGCAGCTTCGCCCGTTACTTATATCACACTAATTATATAAATCCGAAAGTTTGTGTATGTGTATATGTGTACATATTATTGCATTCTTTTTACACTGTAACGGCTGAACGGATTGATGAAATTTGGAATTTACATAGCTTATAACTAGGATTAACACATAGGCTTCTTTTTAAATTGATAAGCTTGCTAAGCTGCGGGGCACGGCCAGTAAATAAGTAAGTATTAAGTACAGTATGGGTAATAAGTACACACTGTTCTGTTTCATGACTATATTTTTGAACTAAGTACATTACCGTGAGGGATATTATACAACTGCGTTCCACTGTCTTAAGTTTCGATACTTTTGTATTTTCTACCGACTTCAGTTTGACTCAATCGACAATATTTTTTTTACTTTTTTTATGTGTGTTACCTCATAACGTCGTTCCACGTTAACCGATTAAAAATTTTTTGGAAGCTGTTGCTTTTCTATTGGTTCCATTGATATTTGATCAAGATCTGATCAGTAGTTTTAAGTTATCGTCAATAATGCATTTTTTATACATTTCCAAAGATAAAGCGGTGAAGTCGGTTTTTTAAGCTTTGCTTGCGTTTAATAATTATGCTAGCTTTTATGCCCAAGATGGGGGACTTCAAATTAAAGGGTTTTGCTAAGAAATATACGAATGTAACAATAACTTACTAATAACATCTTTTTTATGTCTTTTAAATATTTATTGACTCTCTATTTCCAAAAAAAATATTTTATCAAAAAGGTTTCTTCTAGTTGTTTTTAATGTGCCTAGTTATTTTATTTTATAGGCACTTAAGATTTAATTAGTGTAATAGACAAAACTAGTCCATTTCTTCTCCAATTAACCATGACCGACTAACTGATAGTCTCAATTACTCTAAATCATAACCAAGTACTTAATAACGACTAGACCTGGTAAGTGATTTCGAAATATGGTATTATGTACTAAAAAAACTATTGTGGGAAGATAAATACTAGTGTATTGAAGTGTTCCCTTGATAAAACGTTGTAGCCTGAAGCATCTTTTTCAAAATCATATTATCACTTATTTTTAACCACCGAAGCAAAATTATATTATGATACGGGTGTATCTGCTTGTGGCTTCGTAGCTCCCAAACGCTTAGCTTCTCATTTGGTGAAAATCGGTGCATTCGTTTTCCAGATAAATTGTCATATGAGATATTTTAAAATTTTGATTTGACCACTGCATTATTTTTTTTTATTTAATCTAAATTATAAAAAAGTAATTTTATTTTTTCAAGCTTTATTTAGTTTTATTTTATATTTGTTTGTTTATTTGTTTTAATTTAAAATTATTATCAAATCACAAAATCTAATATCTTTGAACGAGCAATATATATATAAATCGCTCTAACGATTTTCATAAAATTTAGTATGAAGGAGGTTTTGGGGGCGATTAATCGAGGTACAATACTATACTATACCAATAATAGAGGTAGGTATGCTAATAAAATAAATACATGTAACTTTTATGAAAGAACTGATTTTTATTGTTTATTTGGATTTGTTCAGCCGAGAAACATTATCTTACCAAATTTACATCAAAATAAAAATCAAAATCGTTTATTCACATGGGCCCCAAAGAGGCACTCATGAAAGTTAATGAATCTATTGCCAGATTCGGAAAATTACAGCCATCTCGAGAAGAACCTGGCAAGAAACTCGGCGACGCATTTTTTTTCATAATTTTTTTTTATAAAACATTCTTAATTTCTAATACATAATTTTCTTAACTTAGGTGTTATTATGGTAGTCGCTAGAAAAAGCCTGTGCAGTTTGCCTCCATGCATCCTTGTCATTAATATAGTCTGTAGTCTTATTATAAGCTTTCTTAATTAATGCCCGTTTTATTACAGATTTGATAATGTCTATTTCTCTTCCTACTAAGTCTTACTACCAGTGGTAGAACGGGAAATATCTTTGTTCCTACCATCTCAACTGGTAGTAACATAAGGGTATTTTTTTCCCATACTACTACTCTAAAAACACATATAACACCACATACATAGAATAATGCAAGTGAAGAACAAATTATTTCGTCATACATTAACTATTTCATTATGTAAGTCAAAGTTGTTTGGATCTAGCCAACTTTTTAATTTCGAAAGTCAAAATAGTCAAGGTGAATATCTCGCGTGTATCTGTGATACCACCTACCATATTAGGAAGTGTTACTGGCTTTTGCTCTACCTATAATTTAAATAAATTAGATCTGTTACCGCAATGTGTGAAAAATTTAATTTTATCATATACCCAGTCAAATTTTGAAATATTTTCCCTAGTCCTATTTGTATTTGATAAAATGATCTCTTTAATGTATCTGACGTACCGGTGGTGGTTTAGAACACCATCTGTTACTATAAAGGCTTCACCTCTCACGCATTTGGTTCGAAAAGATAGCGGCATGCGAGGACGGGGGTGCAGGCACATGAACACACAGGAAAATCAGGCTGATACGCCTCGCGGTATTAATAAGGTATTATTTACAACATTATTTTTAGGCATAAATTTGCTTCATTTGTCTCAATCCCGGGTATAAGCTACTCGTATCTTCATTCCAAACTTCATCTAAATACATTGCGGCGATGTAGAGAAAACAAATACACTAGTTTACAAAATACCTTATGTTCATATTTTTTATATTAATCTGATGCCGCCTAGCTTATCCATTCCATAAACTAGAATTTTACGACATTAAGGCGATACACAAATTTATTTTAGCTGAATCTGCAACAAATCGGAAGTTTTATATAGACTTACCGTTTATTAGAAAGAAATAAACATACATATCAGTGCCACAGCGCATTTTCTTAGTTATGCGATGAAATGTCGTTTTGCGTGAAAACTGTACTATTTTAAATAACAATAGTTTTTATTTGGGTAACCAACATTATTTTAATGATGATATAAATCTAATTTTTTTCTTATCTAGAGTCTGAGAATGAACGACATTAATGTTTCAAAAGCAATTTCGGATAATAATTCTATCAAGAAAAGTTTCACCAATCGTGTTTTCGGCCTTTTTAAATAACTTAATATTAATTTAAGGATATATCGACAAAATATAAATACATCTCTTGTCGTTACCGAATATGAAGTTATCTTACATGGCGACTTAAGAAAGTTGTATAGCATCTTAATATGATTTAATTCAACCTGATCATCATTAGACTCACGCAAGAAAAGATTTAATCTCGTGGGTGTTTAACTTAATTGATATAATGAACAAGCCGTGCCACCCATATAACAGCCAGTAATAAATCTTATTGTAACATAATACACCATGATTATTTCAGCTCAATTGATTTTAATGTTGAAGCCTCAAAAAGATTTATTGCAATTTTGGGAGGTCTGTAACATGCGCTTGGCTGCACTATTGTATATAAAAATACATATTCGTGCCGTTCGGAGCAGAAACGTTGGGTCCATACCAGGCGCAGTCGAGATTTATAAAGATTTATCTTGGAGACTAAAAGAGTCGACGCGTGACCTAAATGCTCGATATGTTTTCTCAGCAATTAAGTCTCGCTGTAGAAGTGTACAATGGGATAAAGCAGCCAGTATATTGGGCACACTGCTAATCAACTACTTCTTGCATTAGGTATATAAGTAAGTTGACATACCTCCAGTTCGCTCAAAGCGTTTTGCTTCGTTCATCGTCCGTACAGCGAAGGAGTGGAAGTCATTGCCTGCGTCTTTGTTCCCTTAACGGTACAATCTGGGTGTCTTCAAGTCCAGAGTGAATAGGTACCTTCTAGGCAAGCATGTTCCATCTTCGGCCGCATCTTCACTTTCCATAAGGTGAGATAGCGGTTAAATGTTTGCCTAAAAAAGAAAGTAGGTACTTAGTTTAGTTTATAAATGCAAATTTTATTTTTTGTTCATAACAAATTTGTGAGTTTTAAATCTACGTGGAAATTGATTATTATTAAAAACGTGTTAAATATGCGATTGTTAGTAACACTACCCAAGATATAAAAAATAGGTAGTTCTTGGTACTTAATCTAGCACCATATATGGAGAGAAATCCTCCAAATGAAATCTGATTGCCCCTCCAGCAAAAGCATCATATTTGCCACACTATCCTCTACAAATTTGGTGGAGGGGAGTTTTAGATTAGACGAACTACGCCCCAGACCGGAAGTCTTTCGGTAATCGTATTTTTTCTTAAATAGCAATATAAAATTAAAAATAAGCCTACGAACCGTTTCTAAGAAAAAAATTTATGGTCAAATGTCGTTAAATCAAGCGGTACGATTGGTGAATCATCGAGATACGACAAACCAGCAATGCTCAGCGGTTCCGAAAAAACAATCAATAGGTCTGCTGTCTGCTTAGGATTTTTTCAAGCTACTTAGAAATGCATAAGTAACGCTAAATTCCAGATTAAATAGCACAGTATGTTTAACTACATTGGCTACATAGCGCGTCTTTTAAACAAAATCACGTATGCTAGTTCAGCCGCTTATATTCATTCAGAAGCACATTCTAAGCAACTATTCGCCAAAGAGGTGATAGGTAGTGGCCCAAGTGGAATCCCTGGAAGCCCAATTTAATATTAACACAGTATTAAAACGGCCATTGGCTAAAAAAAACTAATTATAAAACGATTAATGACAAGGATGTATGGAGGCAAACAGCACAAGCGCTTTTTGGCGACTACATAATATACAAATATACATACTAGGTTAATATAATAGCTGCATTAGTAAAATAAGAGAGTTTAAAAAAAAATGCGACGTCAAATTTCTTGCCAGGTTCTTCTCGAGATGGCCGTAATTTTGCGATTTTGGCGGAAGAGTTAGTAACTTTCATGGGACTATTAGCTTCTTTGGGGCCCATTTAAATTAACTATTTTGAATTTTTGCACTACCACCTTAATTGTAGATGCAGTTTCTGTCTCTTGGATTTGTGGACGAGGCTGTATTATGCTTCCCATTTCTTTTTTTTTTTTCGAACGGACTACTTGCTGCTTGCTGTCTGTAGCCTCTTCAGCGTCACCGGGCGGGACATGTTATGCTTCCCAACGAGCGTTCCCCTAATTGACACCTTTAACACTTACAGGAAACAGCCTCTTGGGAATCGAGCAAACCCAAATTTAAATGACGCAATCTGGTTATACATATCGTAATTTATCGTATATTTTAAATTGATATACTTTGCATTAGTCTTCCGCATGTTGATTTCTATTAGCCTACATATAATGCAGTTTTATGCACACATTACTGACAGTATTAAAATTTGTTAAAACCTGTTATACAAATTCTTTGCCACATTGTTTTAGTAATAAATTGAGTATTGACACACTGCAGTCAAAAATAGATTTATCAATAAACAAGCAGTTTTAAGATTTTTTTTTTTTTTGAGCTGCTGTGAACTGGTAGTTCTTTAGTAAAAACAAAATATAATTACGCATGCATATTATTATAGATTTGTGACGTCACTTCACACATTTTTAGTGTCAATGATAAGTGATGGATGGATGTCAAGAAAAGAACACCCAAAAGGTCACGTTTAAAATTGCTCAAAACATGCTCGCATTTACAAATATTCATCTTGATATGAAATATGTATGAAATGCAATGTTTTATGAATAGAATTTGTTTTTGGCATAAAGAAAAGGCAATATTTTTTCATTCTTTCCATCGATAATTAGTTACGCTTTTTTATGCTGGATGAGCAAGCGTTTGACCACTATCTCATCTAATGGAAAGTGACGATGCGGCCGAAGATGAAACGTGCTTGCCTAGAAGGTACCTATTCACTCTAGACTTGAATACACCCAGGTTGTACCTACCCTTCAGGGAGCAAAGATCACGTTTATCAATTATTATTGATTAAAAGCATATAAAAATTACGCAAATTCTCTATTGGGCCGTCAATAATCTTTGACTATTTAGTGTCGGGCAAGGGACTGCATGATTTTTCCTTCGTATAATTTACCAATTTCTTTACCATCACGAAGCATAATTAAACGCTTTCACACTCACTGCCCCACACTAAGTTCGATGCATACACAATCACTACCAGAACCGGAAACTTAAATTTTTCTTGGGGAAAAAACTTGTGTTCCTGCCGGAAATCGAACCCGAATTTGAGTGCAGTCTTTGTGACCAGCAGCATAAGGCAATTAATTGATGCAATTAACAAGTTTTCTACCTATTAATTAAGCTTCATAACATACCTGCCTTGTGACAGTTACGTTTTGCGGCCAATTATTTTGATTACAAGGTACGCGGTTGCAATGGGAGCTGTTTTCTATGCAAATTTTTATGACACAGTTAGGTGGCAATGTTTGACTAGTCTGACTGATCCAATGATATCAAGCTGTGTCACTTCCGGTCTAACCCACATAAATCAGGTGAAACGCGCACAAATTGCTTTAGTCACAATCAGACAAGCGTTAGAGTGCATGAGATTTTTAAAAATATAAGCAACAACATTGTCGTACTATGCTCTTACAAGATCCACAAATAGCTCAAGAAATAATTAAACGTTTGGTTGTCTGGAAGAAATCGCTTTGAGCGATAGGACCGCCCTTTGTGCTCCTAAGTTATATTTAAGATTTCTTTGTAAGTGTTATTTTTTGGTATGCAAATAAAGAATTTATCTATCTATCTATCTAAACGCAAGCAAAGCTTAAAATAATCGACTTCAACGCTTATATTTTGGTTTTGGCTGGATCGATTTTGATAAAATATATATGGAACCACCTCTGAAAAATCAATTCATAGTTGGCGGAGATATTAAGTAACATACATACTCTTCTCTTCACCTAGTAGATGCATCTGGTCCAGGTTTTGTTTACTTGATTTAATTTACTGTATCTCTTCACTTTTTGATCGAGTGAAGCGAGTTCTTTAAGTTCGCTCAAAGCGTTTTGCTTCTACGTTCATCATCCGTACAGCGAAGGAGTGGAGCTCTTTGTTCCCTGATCGGTGTCTTCAAGTCTAGAGTGAATAGGAAAAAAAACTTTAAACACAAAAAATTTTCACCTTTTAGCAATCATGTCAATTTTCATAAGGTGAGATAGCGGTCAAATGCTTACCTATCTAGCATAAAAAAAAGTTGACTTGGGTGGTTCAGCTCTTTGTCCATCCATGCATCCTTCCTTCCGTCCGTCTGTCAAAGGCATTTAGTGTCTAAACCACAAAAGCGAATAACTTCTGATTCTCAGAGAATTGGAAATGGTATTTTTTATTTCGGGTACTTCCCAACGGATCATAGTATCGGATTAACATTTCACATTAACCGATCATAACAGTTGTTCCCATCTGATCATAAGATCAGTTGCAACTAAAATAAATTTTCAGACGGGATTACGTCTGTCGGACTTGATAGAGTACTAGGCTAACATAAACGTGAGAGTGGTAATAATTCAGTCATAAAGTTTATATTATGGCAATAAAGTTCTAGGCAACCATAAACATAAGTAAAACACTTCTAAAACTTTGTACATATCACATTTCATTAGTGTAATTACTAAATCCTAAGTAAGTTTTAATTATTACGGGAAAAGAAACACTTGAAAGCTACTTTCAAGAGTCAATTATCTCATGGAAAGTTTGCTCGTAAATCTTGTAAATCGATTTTGAGTTACTTATTCGAATGCACTCAGTCAAGTGAATGCATGTTACGCGCACGATCTGCTACTGCCTTGCATAACTTAAATAACTTAATTTTACTTAGCCGGTGCTTAATTTAATTACTTACATCATTACAAACCTACTTTTTTTTTATACATGGTTAAATTAGTGATCATTGTGATTTTTAGGTTCTTTGATGTATTGTTCACTCTTCTTATTTATTTTTTACCGACTTCACAAAACAGGAGGAGGTCGGAGGAGGAAGTCGATTGTATTTTATTTTTTATTTGTGTTACCTCATAACTTCGTTCTACGTGAACCGATTTTAAATTTTTTTGTTTTGTTTGATATATGTTGCTTTCCAATTGATCCCATTTAAATTTGATTTAGATCTGACTAGTAGTTTTTGAGTTATCCTCATTAATGCGTATGTAGTTATCCTCCTGTTATTAAATAAAAGAAACTGAATTTAGGAATGATTGCCGTTTTATTATAACCAACAGACCACAGATTACAGAGTTAGTTCAGCCACTTACACACTAACATAGACAAAAGTAGAAACAGTGTTGCTACCTTTTTGAACAGGATAACTAAATGTTTTATGTTGCCACTATTATTATAACACCCCTTCTCAACATAAATACATTTTTATAAAGGACACGGAATCAAATTTTAAATTTAACTTTAGTTTACAGTTGTTTTCATTATGTCACACTTATCTAAATGTCTTTCAATTAGCTCTTTACCTAAAGCCTTTGTAAACATGTCAGCTGGTTGCTCACTTGTGTTGATATAATTAATACAAATTTTATTTTCTCTGACCAAATCTTTTACAAAGTGATAACGAATATCCACATGTTTTAATCGCTTTATGTTATCTGTTTTTGCATTTATTATAGCTGACTGATTGTCACAAGATATTACAACTGGGCAAACATTTTGATAACCAAAATCAGTTAGTAAATTTATAAGCCAGGATGCATCACTGGCAGCCATACTTAATGATACATACTCAGATTCTGTAGAGGACAGACTTACAGAAGCTTGCTTCTTAGAGCACCACAAAACAAGTATGTATAATCTTAAGTATTTTATATTTATGTACATTACAATTCGATATAAATTTCATTAACATATATTTTCTTTACCCCTGATTGATGCACGCCTCATGTCATTTCATTTTCCACCGCTGGATGACTGGTAGAGAATGCTTTTAGCATTAAGTCCTCCTTTTGTACACTTTTTACTGTGCAATAAAGTATTAAATAAAATAAAATAAAATAAACAAGACAATTTGATAATTTAAACATATAACCTGAGGTGGACTTTCTGTCCTTCAGATCTCCTCCCCAATTTGCATCACAATATCCTTTCAAAATAACATCTTTACACTTATAAACTAATTTATAATCTAAACTATACTTCACATATCTTAACACTCTTTTTAATGCACATAATAACTCATTATTTGCGCTTGTTTGGTATCTGCTTAACATAGAAACTGGATAACATAAATCAGGCCTTGTACCTGATGCTGCATACATTAAGCATCCTATAATTTGCCTGCATAATTTTTCAATGCCTCTATCTATTGAAACAGTACCATGTGCAAGTATTTTGGCATTAAAATTCGGGTCCATAGGAGTGGACATTTCTTTACAGTTTTCCATATCAAATTTTTTGAGAATATTTTCTAAATACTTTGTTTGATCTAGTTCAGTAATACCACTTTCCAAATTTTGCTTCACAGTTATGCCTAGAAATTTTGATATTAGTCCCATGTCTTTCATTTTAAATTCTTTACTTAAACTAGCCTTTAATTGTGAAATATGATTCTCATTTGAACCAAAAATCAAAATGTCATCGACATATAACAATATATATATTCTATCTTTACCATTACACCTCATAAACAAACATGAATCACAGTTTGATCTTACAAAACCTTCTCTAGCTATTACAGAATTAAACTTTGTATTCCAACACTTTGGTGAACTTTTTAATCCATATAATGACTTTTTCAATTTTACAATATTGTTTTCCCCAGAATAAGCCCCTTCTGGCAATCTAATGTACACATCTTCATCTATGTCACCATACAAAAATGCCCCTGTAACATCCATTTGATATATGGGGAGCTTTAACATAGTCGCTACAGCAATAAAAACTCTAAAAGTCGGTAGCCTTGCCACAGGTGCATAAATATCCCCCAAATCAAAGCTACTATTCTGTTGAAACCCTCTAGCAACTAATCTAGCTTTATATTGCGTATCATTACCACTTCCTTTTAACTTGAAAACCCATTTGCTACTAATTACACATTCACTTACCGGTACATCGCAAAAGTCCCAGGTGTCATTGTCTTTTAAAGTTTGCAATTCTCTATTAACTGCCTCCCTCCACTTACTTGCATCCCTCCTTTTCATTGCTTCATTATATGAAATGGGCTCATTGTCTTCACTTACAACATTGTGACACCTATAGAATGATGTCTGTTTCCTTATACGCTTGGATCTTTCATTTTGGACTTGTGTTTCATCATCCTCCAATGATCTGTCAATTGAGGGTTCATATTCACTCTGCGACTCACTCTCACTATGATCGAAACTAGTTTGAGTATCTTGAAACTCTTCACATTCAACTTCTTCACTTGCTGTCACAGTTTCTGGTAAATTGTCTTGCATAGATTCACTACTGTTCAAATTCAACATCACCGTCGGTTCATTTTCTACATTTCTTTCTTCGTTAAAGAAAATGACATCTCTCTTTGTATAAACACAATTTTTCTCTGAAATATATATCCTATAACCTTTGCTATTTTCCCCATATCCGACCATCAATCCTTTTTCACCTTTCTTATCCCACTTTCTTCGTTTTTCCTTCGGAATATGTACATATACCGGAGAACCAAAAGCCTGCAGTTGATGTATATCATAGGTTTTATTTGTCCATATTTCATAAGGTGATTTCCCTTCTTTTTCTTTACCTGTTCTGTTCAAAACAAATGCGGCAGTGTTCACTGCTTCTGCCCACAGTTTCTTAGGAAGGTTCTTAGAATGTATCATTGTCCTTGCTGCTTCTACCAAGGTTCTATTTTCCCTTTCGGCTTTGCCATTTTGTTCAGGTGTATAGGTAACCGTAGTTTGATGAATTATCCCTCTTTTTGAACATATTTCCATCATTTCTTTGTTTACGAATTCCAATCCATTGTCCGTTCGTAGTGTCTTGACCCTATTTCCAGTAATATTCTCTGCCTTTTTAAAAAAGTTCTCTAGACAATGCTTAATTTCGTCTTTAGTTTTGACAAAGTAAACAGTTCGGAAGTTCGAAAAGTCATCCTTTAAAACAACAAAATATCTCGACCCGCCGACCGATTCTTCCTCCATGGGCCCACAGGTGTCCTCATGTATTATTTCACATGTCCTGGTGCTTACATTTTCACTTTTCTTAAATGGTAACCGGTGTATTTTTCCTTTCAAACAACTCTCACATTGAGGCACACGAGTTTGTTTAACCTCAATGTTATTTTTCACCAATACTTTCTTCACGTGATCGAAGTTTTGATGAGCTAGTTTTTCATGCCAGTCGTATAAATCGTTCTTTAACATTTTTGCAACACTCGCCACCTCGCATTTAAAACGAAAATCCAAATAATAAGAGTTCTCAATTCTATTTGCGATAGCACAAACAACGCCATTTCTGTAAAATTTGCACGAAGAGTCATCTATCACCATGACATATCCCCGGTCAGAGGCGCGGTTCACAGAGAATAAATTTGTCTTTAGATCGGGAACAAACAACACATTGTCTACTGTTGTATCAATCCATTCACTTCCATTCTTGACTTGTACCGCCATCTGTCCACAGCCCTGCACACTAATGGCAGCGCCGTCACCAACTATTACCGACCTTTGCGAAACACTTGAAAATGACGAAAACAATGAACGATCACGACACATCATGTGCTCGCTTGCCCCAGAGTCCACTAGCCACTTTGTTTCTTCATATTGTTCATAAACCGAGTTCAAAACTACAAATGCATTACTCATCTTCTTATTGTCCTTTGATTTTTTAAAACGACACTGCGCCTTAAAATGTCCAATTTTACCACGGTAATAGCACTTATTATCTTTCATCTTTTTCTCACTGTCCCTATTACTTCTACACTCCGTTTGAAAATGTCCAGGTTTACCACACTTAAAACACTTTACATTTCTCTTAGCTACAAACGCCGATGAGGATGATTTTTCTGGGATTTCCTTTGTCTTTTCCTTCACTCTCTCTTCTTCGATTAATAATCTGGACACCAGATTGTCGAATGTTTGTTTTTCATCAGGTGCAGATTCCCACGCTGACACAAAATGTTTGTACTCATCCGGCAAACACATCAATACTTTAGTTATCGTGAACTTTTCTGAAACTTCCTCGCCCATTTGCTTTAACTGGTTCTGCATTTCCTGAATTTTCGACAAGAACACCGACATCTCGATTCCACTCTCATATTTATATTTAAAAAATCGCTGTTGTAGGATATGGATACTGGTTTCTGACTTTTGTTCGTAAACACTTAAAAGTTTTCTCCACATTTCAGCAGACGTTTTACATGATATGAGATGTAACATAACATCTTCAGTCATTCTTGTGACCAGTAATGTCTGAGCCTTAGCATCTTTAGAATCCCAGGAGATTCGTGCAGTTGCGTCTTCGGGTTTTACAGTTCGTCCTTCCACGATATCCAGCCATCCCTGACCCCTCAATAGTACTGTAGTTTGAAACCTCCAAACATTCCAGTTTCTTGCACCTTCCAGTTTCATCACATTGTGAGTGTTATTTACTTCCATCTTGCCTCCTTGCCTTGTTTTATAGTCTCAAACAAGTATATCCTTCTCGACGAAAATTTTACTGACGACACGCCGGCTAGACCTAACCTCACTTTTCGCCGATAGTCAATCCGCTTGATGTATGTATTATTTTAACACTCCAAAATCTAATTTTACTTTAGCTAACAGGTGAGCATAACTGGGCCCATAACCTGTAGTTATTAAATAAAAGAAACTGAATTTAGGAATGATTGCCGTTTTATTATAACCAACAGACCACAGATTACAGAGTTAGTTCAGCCACTTACACACTAACATAGACAAAAGTAGAAACAGTGTTGCTACCTTTTTGAACAGGATAACTAAATGTTTTATGTTGCCACTATTATTATAACAGCGTATTCTGTGGACTACATTGACGATGTTCTCGTTTTTAACTGCCTTCAAAAGTTACCTCATAACTTATTTCTTTGACGATTTTGATGATTATTTTTTTATTTGAAAGCTAGTGCTTTTCATGTGGTCACATTTAAATTTGGTCAAGATCACTAGTTTTTGAGTTATTGTCAATAATGCGTGTTAAATACGTTAAATCTGATCAAGGTTTCGAAGTTAAGCGGTGAAGTCGGTTTTTTAAGCTTTGCTTGCGTTTAATTATTATGTATCTACTTACTAGAATATTGTAGTTACATTTACAGACATTTATTAGTAAATAATTAATAATACGTCACTTTTATACATATATGTAATAAAATAATAATAATTGAAAAACAAGCAAAGCTTAAAATAACCGATTTCATCCCTTATAATTGGCGGAGATATCGCGTAACATACATAAAAAAACACCTTTTTTGAGGTCGGTTGAAGAAGGAAAAGAAATAAATCACACTATCAAACTAATATTATAAATCCGAATGTTTGTGTGTAAACGTGTAAGTACTCTTGTTTCCTCTACGTTATAAAGGCTGAACGGATTAGGATTGCATTTAGAATGTACATAGCTTGTGCATCAAATCGTAAAATAATATTAAGAGGCTAATTTTAGTATTAATTTGTTCGTGTAGCTAAAGAGGCAAATCTATTACTTCTAACTACAAAGTAATCAAGAATGCCGTTTGTTACACATTTTAGGTCAGTTAGGTTGACGCAGTCACGATCTGCGTCGGTCTATTGAAAAGATAATTAGGCTGTTGATCATTTCATTGATCATTAGTATAAAATATTAAGTTCTTGAAGTCGACGGATATTGTTGACTCTTTAGTTATATTGAAAGCGATTTAAATGTTGTGACAAATCTACAAAACTTTGACCCAGTTGGCGCAGCGGACAAGTATCTGTCCTTTGCGTCGTGGGTCCTGGTTTCAATTCTCCTTAGGAGCACAATTTCCCTTTCCAAGGGATATTTGTGATTCTGATTCTGGGTGTGATATGTAAATGTTTCCAGTACCCAGTATACAAGTCTTTGAACTTAGTGTAGGGCAGTGAGAGTGAATACCTACGTTTATAAAAAAAAACGGGTTGCACTCCGGGAGCGCCAGCAGAAGTCAAAACTTGAACATTAACGTTGTAAACAGCAGGAGCAGCCATACATTTTCACCGCGAGGTAGAAAGAGAAGGGGATATTACTTTCTTCCTTACGGCGCGCCGGCGGTCTACTCTCCCTCCGTCTTACGAATTTTCGATCAGGTCATGTGTCCTGACGCGAGTTTAACATTTTTTACCCATAAAAGTGCACAACGCCGCTAAAGAAGAACTTCAAAAATACAGGTAAGCATTTAAAGTCAAAAGTTTATTAATACTGTTTCCTAACCGGCTAGTACTCGCGACGGTTTTGTCGGTGAGGTGCGCGCGGAGAGGCGACGCGAACGTTGCGATCGGCTACCTCCGTACATGTCCGAAACTAGTCGGAAAATCCGACGAAACCGCCGCTAGTGCCAGCCAGTCTGTAAACAGGTGCACGCGCAGAGGCGACGCGAATGTTGCGTTTTTTTTTTAAACCACCACTATCTCACCTGATGGAAAACGATGATGCGACCGAAGATGTAGCATGCCTGCCTAGATACCTATTCACTCTTGATTTGAAGACTGTCTTGAATAATTATTTACCTATACCTAATATTGTGTCTTCATAATCTAATAATGTTATAATTAATTAATTATATGACTTAACTTATAATGTATTATAAACGCATTCACACTCACAGCCCCACACTAAGTTCAAAGACTTGTATCGTGGGTGCCGGAAACATTGACATCACACATGTATAATAATGTGGATATATTGTTAATTTATATTATTTCAAACACAATGTATGTTGTAATTGAATAAATACTGCCAGATTATACCGCTCAGGAAACAAAGATGCGGACAATGAGTTCCACTCCCTCGCAGTATGGATGATAAACGTAGAAGCGAAACGCTTCGAGCGAGCTGGAGGTAGGCTAGGAGGTTTTGTCGAGTTTGTAATACTCAGGCATGGTCTGTATGAAAGATAATTTAAATGCAAGCAAAGCTTAAAAAACCGACATCACCGCTTTTATTTTAGCTTAGGTTTTGGCTTGATCGATTTCGATAAAATTTATATGGGACCACCTCTAAAGTATAATCTACCAAACAAAAAAATAATTCAGAATCAGTCCACAAATGGGAGAGAAATCGGTGAACATATAATAAAAAAAAACATTCAGTCGAATATAGCCTCCTCTTTATACCCTCCTATTTATAACCCTCCTCTTTTTTTGACGTCGGTTAATAATATGCTGAGATTTAACTTAATTAACATGACCCTGCTATGGAGCTAGCTTGATATTTTTAATTAGACTAAGTTGTAAAACACAAGTCGTCAAGCGATTTCGGATATTTTTGCAGCCTAAAATCCAGCCTAAAATCCAGATCCAAAACATGATAAACGAATATATTATAAATATTTTAGTAGCAATCAGTAACAATTTCTATCTTATACACACGTTGACCCTGCTTGCCCTTTTAAGACAAATCGTACGACTTATAAGCTCATTAACTACCAATTTAATTAATTGATTCTTAAAAATAACATATTTATACCTAAGTGTCTCACACATCGGCCAGTTTGATATAAAATTTGCTAGTTATAATTACTATTTAAGGTATCGTTTGTTTGTCATTAAACTTGTATACCAGTTTACCAATGAATTTGTCTAGATTTAGTACATTTATCTTATTTTAACACAACACTAAAGTAGGACAGTCATTAATCATAGTTTTAGTATAACTTTGAGTTGTTTAGTACTAAAACTTAGTCAGATAATATCTTTACATCATTGGACACATTAAACTACTTATAACAGCTTGTTAAGCTAAGTGGATGCAATTAAGTTTTTTTATTTACACTGGATGTTGGCCAATTTACTTTGTATACTGATTGTAATCTGATATGTAAGTAAGAACACAAGTTATTGACGTGTGTAGAGTTTTTGCGAAACACATTTCCAAAGTATTAACAAAGGTTTTATAGTAGTACTTGATGTACTGGCCGCTGTATAGGTATAAATTAGTTGAGCTAAGTCACTAGAGAATAAAATAAATATCTGAAGCATGATAACTTCTCAGCTTCTAAGTGTTAGGAGGAGGAGTTAAGTGCGTTGCCGCGCAGGAAATAATAATTCCATGTGTGGCAATGATTATGTGGATGTTATTGCGTCAATTCACGTTCATTTGGTGTATGAGGCCCGGAAAATGAAATGCTTCAAAAAAAAAACAATTCGTTGTTGAATAAAGAAACACCTCTCCTAGTTGCTGTCTTGTATGGAACTGTGAGCAATCCCGGCGTATGGATCTTTCAGTTCGCTTGAAAGGATCTAACATGACTTAACGACTGCTGTCTTATCACTCAAAGTCAGAATCTATGGTTTAATAGGTATGTGAACTCCGCTTGCGTGTTCCTGGTGAAGATACAGCATCTTTATGTCTCATGATGAGAAAGGCTTTCAAGTTTCGCTACATTGATAAAAGGAAATCTGGACCAGGAATGTTTCCCGAAAAGTAGATATAATATGGGGTTGTTCAAGAAATGAGTGTATAGGTATTTACTGAGGAAGCGTGCTTCATCTTCGACTTCATCGTCGCTTTCCATCAGGTGAGATTATTGTCAAACGCAGGCTTAGCTCAAGCTCAAGTAAGCTCAAGTAAAAAAAATAGAAGGTATATCCAGGGTTGGCTTTTTATCAATTTCCGGTAGCTGTTCCTGAAGGCTAGTAATTCTAGGCATAGCGTGTTTAGCATCCTCGACCACAGCATCACTTACCGTCGAGGTGACATAGTGGTCAAACTCTACACGGAGAAAATTAATTGGGACAACTAGACTACAAAAGTTCTAAGAAACATATTGTGTAGTCAAAATTACAGTTAATACGTTCTTTTTACATAATTAGCTAATAACCGAAGAGCCATGCTAAGTGTCGTCCGTACTGTTGTCAATAAAGTGTTAATTTAACCAAAAAATTTTGTGATTTTTGCTAAATAATTATAATTGTCACATAATAACAATAAAAATGTTAGTAACAACGAGCAACGAGACATTTTTTTCAATGTAGTACTAATTCTACTACAGACAATTTGTGTCTATACTGTAATATGCGTATCAAACAATGAATTTACGTATTCTAAGCTTGTCTTGTAAATTGTATTCAAATTCCTTACCATTAAAATCGAAATAACAGTACTTGTACTGTCAAAATATGCCGCAGCATGTTAATGCAGAAATGTTTACTTTGTTAAATAGCTGCCACTGGCTGTATTTGATATAATTGCCTTCCAACCTGGCAGCCCCACTGATATTGAGGTAGGTAATTATGATAATAGTCCATATTAGACCATAATGGGTTTTGAAACCATTTATAAAGAAAATAAAAATTCATTACGATTATGATCTGTTTGATCTTGTCATGTTACGATATGTTAAGGTTTGTTTTCATTGGAGCGAATGCGGCTACGTATTTCTTATACGACATTTTTTTATTCACACAACTTAAGGGACTTAATACAAAAAGCACCCTACGCGCGCGACCGCCGCACGCCTTTACGCGCCCTGTACGCGCATCTCGGCCGCTGCTGCTGCCACTGTGTACAAACGCGCGCCCTGTCCTTAGTATATTTTGTTACAGTAGAGCCTATACCAAACGTCGGCAGCGCGAGGGGACGCGTCGCCGGCGCTCGCCCTTTGCGCGCCTGCCACTCGGCCGCGCGTCCTGGCCGCTTTGTATATCAAGTTCCTTAGGCGCCATACATTTTGTGTTCAATGCGCCTGGACCGCGCAGAGGCGCTCGTAAAAAACGTCTGTACATCAGTTTTAAAGCTATAAAGAGATAAACATTCTTGTGGCAGAGATTGATAAAAAAAACTCACCCACTCATATTATACTCGTACATGAACGTTCACTTCAATAAAACATACCTTAACGTTTTTATTACGAAAACTTTAAATAACAAACATTCTTTCAATAGACGTGTGTTTGTCAGCGGATATGTCTATTAAGTCTTTTTTTACATCTGAAAGGCTAGAGTTTGACCACTGATGGTAAGATATATATACAACACTAGTTTGTAATTACCAAAAAAAAATTACCAGCATCATCTACTGCCGTTACTGACACACATCCACAAAAAACTTACGAAATAAATTTTGTCGAAAAAATATCCCAAAAAATAGGTAATTATTGGTAAAAAATCCGGCCGTACTCATAAAACGCTTATTTCCGCATTTTCATTCATTATTCCCACTGAGCTCGGGTAAGCTCGGCAAAACTCGATCGCTATATCGACGTTCGAGTGTCGTCGCCTAGCTAGAAGGAAAGAAACAAAAGTCGCATTTTCATTCATTATTCCCGGAAGCTCGGCTAATCATCGGAAGTGATCGGGACGGCCTTCCGAGGTTGGGGGATGCCGGAAAGAAACAAAAACAATAAATTCCTTCATCCTTAGTCGCAAACGCAGCGCCGCGCGTTGTGGTTATCCGTGCATTTGAATTTCGCGCGCGCCGACCCATTTTGTCGCGATGGCGATGGCGTATCCGTTTACGTCCGCGAATACAATTTAATGCTTCGTGTGTACTTCATGGCTGGAGAAAACGTCTCACGGGAAAAAGTTATTTAGTGCTGCTCTAAACGATGGTGTCGTATATGTTAGATGACGTTCCATTACCATACCTATCTGGCTTGTGGTTCCAGCAAGATGGAGCGCCACGCCACCGCATTATCATCGAATTGTGCGCGAATTCCTAAATTCACACTTCGGAGATCACTGGATAGGCCGTGGTGGGCCAGTAGCTTGGCCGGCACGCTCTCCTGATCTCACTTCCTGTGATTTGTTTTTGTGGAGTGAGATAAAACGGCGTGTTTATTTTAGTGAACCGGACACAGTAGAAATGTTAAAACAGCGCATTATAGACGCTTTTGGTGAAGTGATTAGATTATACCGTTCGTAACTACTTAATCTCAAAAGTTCAAGAAACTCAAACATTCTCAGCTGATTTCGGGCGGTAAGTTTGAAATCTTAAATGCAAGTCTGTGCGAAAGAGATAACACTAACGCACTTTCATTGATGACTGGTATACGTTACGTTTCAATAGTATTTTTGTTCACAGTGTCCATAATTTTAGGCAGGATTTCTGAAAAATAATACATTTAATAGATTTGGCATAATGGCGTAAAAATAAAAATTTACTGTACCTTTACGTTGTCTTACGTATTCTACATAGCCCATTTTATTTTTTTCGGTAATTACAAACTATTATTGTATAATGTATTAAGATTATAATTAAACCCGGGTTCATCTACACTAATCTACACAAGTAAAGGCTCAAAAATTAAATATGGGGAGAACTTTTCCCAGCTGTGGGAGAACAAGCCACTTAATGACATTAAATTCAACCAACTAAGACAAACTACTTTTTTGTTATGTTCGATCTTATGTTTTTACTAGCGATTGGGCACTTTATACGCCTGGTAGAGATCGCTATATTAGTGATAAGGCCGCCTGTTGCGATACTTTACGTATAAGCTTGTTTGTTACCTTTGTTTTATCTCATCTTATAAAGTGGATCAATAAAGTATTATCTATCTATCTATATCGTACCGCCAGCTTTAATTAAGTTAAAAAATATGTAAATCCTAGGGAATTTACATCTCACTTATTTTTTTCTAATATTTTGATATTAGATAATAAAAAAAACCGACTTCACCGGTTATATTTTGGTTTTGGCGATCTATCTGATGAATATCCATTTGGATAAAATTTATATGGGACCATCCCTGACTATATAATCTACCATAAAAAAAAAATCACAATCGATTCATAACATGCAAAAAAGAAATATGCAGTCGAATTGAGAACCTCCTTTTTTAGTTAAAAATAATAAGTGAGAGGAAGAAAGTTAAGCACAACATCAAGTATCAGTCGCTTTACTTTGAGTAAAAATATGCAATAATTTGTGTATTATAATATTATAATATAATCACACTTATCTTATTTTTAATTATAAATCCCTAACTTGCAAACCGGTCACATCTAGCAATTATATAAATGTCAATATAAGGGTACAAGGTAAAGAAACAATTTAATAATTCAAATATACCATGTAGAATGCATATCATGCAACATTACATGTGCATATTCGGTTCAAGTACTACAAGAAACTATCAAAATTGGAGCAGAATTGGTTTTTAAATTACGTCAGCTATTTATAGTCATTCGGTTAAGCAATTTAATTAATTTGTGTTTAAATATATTTTTGTACGTACAAGTCAATAACGGGCATGCAGACCGCTCATTGCATTCGAATCTATAATTGTAGGCCGAGACTTTTTACGTCAGACACTTTTATTTTTCTCTTGAGCCAAAGTCAGTGTTCATCTACTGTCGATCCATACAGAGTTTTTAATTTCTCTTTAATTTCTTTCCACCTGTGAATGTCCCATTAATGAATGATGGTTTTTGAATCCTCTTTGATTATACTTATATTTTTCGAGTATTGAAACTTGTAGCAACTTAATTCTGAATGATAATTTCAATAAAAACAGTAGAAAAATCAATAATATTTAAAGCCTTTTTGAAGATAGACCTGGAACAAAATATGTCTAAAACAGCAATTTAGCTAGTTTATTGAATTGCTATTTCAGTTTATAGTATTTTTTTAAAAGCGCGTATATAATTTATTTGAGTACTGAAAAAGTATTTAATAAATTGCCCCTGTATGCGTGTAAATTTTCAAATGATTTCACTCTAACCACCATTGCAGCTATAATCAAAAGCTATTAATATCGTGTAAGAATTTGAAACGATAAACTTGTTAGCTTAAAAGCTATCAGCATCAGAAAGACGGATTGACAGACAGTGTTTCAGCCGTAACAAATCTTATGCTAGCTTTGCTATTCAACCGTTTACACACCAATAATTAAACGCAAGCAAAGCTTGCTTTTTTGTTTGATAGATGTTGCTTTTCAATTGGTCCCATTTCAATTTTATCAAGATCTGATCTGAAGTTCTTGAAATATCGTCAATAATGCGTGTTTAGTACATATACTGAAATCGACTGTATTTTTTTTATGTTGGCACTTCATAAATTGGTTCAACGTGAACAGATTTTAAAATTAGTACATCTAATCTGATCAAAGTTCCGAATATAAAACGGTAAAGTCGTTTCTTTTTAAGCTTTGCTTTCGTTTAATTATTGTGAAGTCGATAGAAAAACTGACTTCACCGCTCATGTACTAAACACGCATTATTGACGATATTTCACGAACTACTGATCAGATCTTGATCAAATTGAAATGAGACCAATTAAAAAGCAACATGTTTATAACAAAAAAAAAAAAAATTCAAAATCGGTTCGCGTGGATCGAAGTTATGAGGTACAAGAAAATACAGTCGACTAGAGTACCTCCTTATTTTTTATGAAGTCGGTAGAAAATACAATTTCATCATGAACTGTAGACCTTGCATTGCTTACCAGTAACCGGGCGTTGCCACAGACCTTGATTATCTTAGACACAGTCAATGGGTACCCGACTTACCGTCATGTAGTCATTCATAATGGGTATGTCATTAAGTTGTAGATCAAACTTCCCACGATCGATGATGGGGTCGATCAGATATTTGTTTATAATTACAGCCTGGGGGAATTAAGGGCCATTTGGTGCTTAATGTTCTGTTTTGTTGCGTAAATTAGGTTATGGTACCATTATTGTAATTATTTATTGGCTGCTAATTAATTTAAATCGCGTTCTATTCGAGTTTGTTTTTGATAGCAAGCTCTTTTGCTGTATCGATGTAGGTTGTTAATGTAATATAAATGGTTAGCCCGTGGAGTATAACTTTGCGACATTATTTTCTATTTAAATCTTCGATCCAAAATTGTTTGTAACAAGTTTCTAGCGTTTTTATTTCTGTGGATGCATCGTATGCTCCAAGAGTGATAGATTGATTGTTATAGATCTTATGAAATCTTAAATTAATTCCACTGTAGCTTTTCATTAATTCTATATAAATATCATTTATTGCATAAAATATACGATTATGATGAGGACACGCTCTTGTAGTAAAATAATATTACGTTTCTAACAAACTATACTTCTTAAACTTGAGTGTATATCATAACTTTGCCCTTTATAGATAGGTTAAAGTGTTTTTTAAATGGGCGACTTAATGATCAATCAGTAAATACATTGACGATTGGAAGTCACAACAGGTTGCAAGGCTGCGCATGTAAATTTTTGAGTTTCGTTTTTAGAAAACAATAACTATGTCTTCTAACATACATAAATATCTCGTGTCAATTTACGGCTCGACCAATTTTAATGTTTTTTTTTATATTTGGTAGGTATGCGAATAGGTTGTAAAATATTATTCACCCTCCTATCAATCTTCAACCTCAATTTTCAACCGACTTCAAAAAAGGAGATTTCGTTTCGGCTGTATGTTTTTTTGTATGTATGTTACGCGATATCTCCGGCAATTATGAATCGATATTGATGTTTTTTTTTTGTTTCGTAGATAATATTTTAGATGTGGTCCCATAATTTTTTTATCGAAATCGATCGAGCCAAAACTGAAATATAAGCGATGAAGTCGGTTTTTAAAGCTTTGCTTGCGTTTCAATAATTTAATCACGATTTTACTATTATCGGAAAAGTTTATAGTATAGTATTAAAGTACCATAAACGCGAAAACACTTTTTCTGAATTTAAAACAAAATTATATTTGAATAAAATAATACAAGTATTGGTGTAGACATTTAAACTACGCTGAGTCAATAGACTCGCTTTTCGTTCACACCTACAAACTGTTCCTATTTACATGACTCAATACAGTAAACACATTTATATTTTCATTCAAAATTGAGAACAGCTCCTACAAAGGTAGCCATTACAACACAAACCGTGTTCCGTATTGGGTGATAGAGTCATGTAACTTTCACAGCCACCCTTTTATGGACTATGTCTATGAAGGTACTTCGAAATTTTGAATTTGTATTCATTTTGCATTTGGTTAATTAAAAGAGATGTATGCTGCCTAATTCAGTGGCAAAACATGACGCAACCTTTCTGTCTAAATTGTAGTACTTCTGTTTATGTAGAGTCTAATGAAAGGTTGTGACAAGAAAATATGGTATTAATACTTTTTATGAAAGCGTTACCAAATGTTTTGCGAATAATGTATAATGTATATTTTTTTCATCTTATAGAAAATGAAGTTGTGGTCGACGATGATGATGCACGTTTATAGTCCTAGAAGTTTCATTCGTTCACTCGTAAATCTACACAAAAATGTTCTGGTTTTTAACTGTCTGCAAAATAATTGAAATGCAAGAAAAGCTTGTAAAACCGACTTTACCGCTAATAATTATATTGGTTTTGATCAATTTCCATAAAATTTATATGGGACCACCTGTGATGTATAATCTACAACAAAGATTCATAATTGGCGCAGATATCGCGTAACATACGTACAAAAAAAACGTAGTAAAATTGAGAACGTAATTTTTTGAAGTCGGTTGAAAAATTAGGAAATTCTCAATTCCGAATTTATATTTTATTATGCTTGTTACCTCTGAACTCCGTCATTTATTAACCGAATTTGACCATTTTTTTATTTCATTTTTCTTCAAAATCGATGTAGTAGTTTGGTTTTAAATCGAAATAACTCTAAACGAAATTGCTTATATTGCTTCTCTATAACTTTGCTATTGCGTGGGTATCACATAAAATCTCCAGCGTTTTGATATCTAGATTTGTTGTTTGAAAAGGTGTCCCAAGAAAAGCTTATTGTCAAAATTATAGGGTTTTGAGAAATAATATATGAATAACTAACTGTACCTGGCATGCGTTGCAATGCCAAATTTTTAAAAAGTGCTTTATCTCTTCCACGTTTATGGTCGCCCAGTACTTTAATACCGTGCTAAAACTTTTGAAATACTGTTCATGAGAAAATAATAAAATCAAGATAAAATAATTTAAGCACAAGCAAAGCTTAAAAAGCTGACTCCGCCGCTTATATTTTGGTTTTTGTTGATTATCTCAAAAATCGCTTGATCAATTTGGGATGGGACCACCTCTGAAATAATCTACCAAACAAAAAATAATGTTGAGAATCGGTCTAAAAATAGGGGCGAAATCGGTGAACATAAATAAAAAAAAACATACACGTGAACATTGTACCTCCTGCTTTTTTGAAGTCGGTAAAAATAATCAAAATCGGTTAATAATTGGCGGAATTATCGCGTAACATACATAGGGGAGAGGCGTACAAAATGACATACTAGTTATAAAATCGGTTATAAAATCTTTATTTATTGGAAATGTTGAACAATTATGTAGCTACATATTCTTTGATTTATTACCTACCGAATTATCACACGCGACCATTCAATTTAAACATAGACATAAAAATTATGAAACAATTATAAAATCTTTAATAAAATCCGTTTTGTCCGCCCTAGGCGGGTAAAATTACACAAATGGTGTGGACAAAATGGCAAACCAAATTTGTACTGAAAATCAGTCCAATACTTGCAGAGTTCACATGAAAAGCTTCAGTGAAAGCTTGTGAGGAAGAGAAATCATTTTCACTGTTGGAATTAATTTCCAAAGCTTTTGAAACATTTTTAGCATTTTTCTTTGAAACAGATGGATTGAATATATTTCTTTTGGCACTGGAGATAGCACGATGACTGGAAAATTGTTATATTTGCCTTAGAGTATCAACCTAGGTGTAGTCGCAGGCATTGCAGCAGCTGTGTAAACAGATCGGGCCGTTGAGAGTGAGCCTGGATTGTCTACCGCTGATATACTCTCAACCATCAGTGATGTTGAACTGCTTTCTTCCGCCTGAGATGGACCTGTTGAGAATATGATTAGATTTTTTGCTGCCGTTATATCTTCTTCGAGCTTTACCCGATCTTGTTGCATGAGGATGATTGTTATTTTTTTTTTTTTTTTTTTTTTGCCTGATAGGCAAGCATTTGACCACAATCTCACCTGATGGAAAGTGATGATGCGGCCGAAGATGTAGCATGCTTGCCTAGAAGGTACCTATTCACTCTTGACTTGAAGACTCCCAGATTGTACCGTTCGGGGAACAAAGACGATGGCAATGAGTTCCACTCCTTCGCAGTACGGATAATAAACGTAGAAGCGAAACGCTTCGAGCGAACTGGAGGTATGTCAACCATATATGGATGACGTTATTACGTTTATTTCAGCAGGCTCAAACAAATAAACAATTATTTTGAAGAAGAAAAAAGATAGGTGGGTCAAACGACATACTATGCCATTTTACCCGAACAAGTGGTATGTCATTTTGTCTACTTTATAACCTCAAACATAAGAAAACAATGACTAAAAATATAATAACAATTTTTAGGTTTTAACACATTCTCTGAGTTATTTAGTAAAATAACTATAAACTTGAGTCAATAAAAACAAAATAACTTGAAAAAATACTTACTTTTGCGAAGAAACAAAATCCATCTGAGTAAAACTCGTGACTGCAAAAATCAAATAAACACGAATACACATCAAGACACGATCAGACGGAAGCAACTGGCGTCAACACAGGTTGCGATTTGTTACTAAGCGGCCCTCTGCAGGCTTTTGCGAATACTAATATGTCAGTAGTTTTGGAGAAAAACAAGTGTGTCATTTTACCCGCCTATGTCATTTTGTACGCCTTTCCCCTACAAATAAAAGTTAATTTTCAGTTTGAGTTATTTACCCGTGGTAATGGTATAATATGGCCGATATAGTCGGTTAAATATAAAAAATAAGTAAAAAATTAATACATTTACAGTAATTATAAATAAACAGTCACAAAACGAACGCAAGCATTGAAAACTAATTACATATACTTCATTCTGTATTGAACTATGCACTTTAGTATTTATTTGTATGTTCATGTAAACGTGTATTTCCGTATAATATGGGCCATTCACTACCTCATACTTTAGTTGTTGCCATGAGGTTTATCTAACAAAAACAGTGAATATGCTGGTAAATATAAAATTCTTTATTATTAAAGGTAGGTAAATATAAAATTCTTTATTACTAAACCATTATTGATGTATAGTTTTTGTGTATGTATGAATTTATTTATTTTTTTATGTAAAAAATTTATTTATATCTTAGACTTGCCGTACGTCACCCTACACAGGTCGGAGCTGAAAACCAGCGCTGAGGCTCTGTCTTCAGCATTATGCTGAGCTTGCAGACCTTTTCCGGCAAACTGGAATAACAATAACGTTCTTCGCATTCGGTTTATCATTGGTAGTTAAGTTAAGTTTGTCGGAATAAATGATTATTCTATTCTTCTATTCTAAACGAACTAAAACTCCATTGAACTACATTTGAACTGCCCGTTGGCTTAGTAAGGCGAACGCCACCCAGGCGTTCGCCTTCTAAGCAGGGGTATCGGATTCGATTCCCGGCGGGAACACAAGTTTTCTCCCCAAGGAAATTTTTTGTTTCTGGTTCTGGTTATGATTGTGTGTATGATGTGAATGTTTCCGGCACCCACAACACAAATCAGCGAACTTAGAGGGGGGCTGTGAGTGTGAAAGCGTTTATGTTTATGTTTATTACTACACATCTTAATTTTGCTTGCGGGAATTTTAAATCGGCGTATTACTCAGCTTCAAGTTACCGTTATTTTCACTTCAGTTTTCAGCGAGGCGGGATTGTCGCTTATATTACGTTATGTCGCCTATATTCCGTAGACATTAATGAGTGCGGTCCCGATATCCCTCTATTGGTAGATCGATGTTTAAAATCTTAATTTGTTTCATGTAAATAAGGCCTAGTACTAATTTAGCTTACATCGTAATCGTAATTACGCCGTAGGTTAGTTAAATATACGGTTAATGATAGCAATGAGTCGAAGGTCAAAGAATGGTGATTTTGGGTGGGCGCAAACCAATAGTTAAGCCTTTCGAAATTTTTGTTTATATTGAAATTGATATTAATGATAACCATTCTCATTGAGCCAATTAAACAGGTACTTGTGATCAGGTTGCTCGTTGATCAATCATAGTTAATAGATAAGATGTGTTTAATTGACTCGTTGAATTAAACAGTGAAACTTGAATGTATTTTATAATTTTTTTTTTTTTTTATGTTTATGACCAAATGTTTACGATGTCTGGTTACCAGTAGGAATAACCTTTTTATCATCTAACAACAAGACAAACTATCAAACGTACTTATTTATACATACTTATTTGGCATTTATGGTCGACAGACCTCCAGTTCGCTCGAAGCGTTTCGCTTCTACGTTCATCATCCGTACACGAGGGAGTGGAACACATTGCCTACGTCTTTGTTCCCCGAATGGTATAATCCCGGACTCTTCTAGTCTCGAGTGAGTGTATATCTTCTAGGCAAGCAAGTCACATCTTCGGCCGCATCATCACTTTCCTTAAGGTGGGATAGTGGCCAAATACTTCCCTATTCTGAATATAAAAAATATGCATGAAATTTAAATATAGATAGGTTAAGAAGGTAGATAAAATTGATTTCATCATTAGAGAGCTATAGAGATTTTTTTTTTTTTTTTTAATTACGAATTTTAATGAATGAAAAGTAATAAAAATGCATTGGAAATTCAAAATAGCAAAACGATTTTTATGATAAGTAAACTTTCCTTTGCGGCAGCCATTATTGGATCGTAGACGTCACAGAAATAACATCAAAATGGCCACGTTCAAAATGCCAAGATTTTCAAATATTTATTTAGATATAAAATGCAATGCTTTGTAACATAGTTAACAGCTAAACTTAAGAATAATGAAACACAGTATGTACCTACTTAGACAAAGATGGGGGAGCTCTGATATCCGCCTTGGGAAGGCTGCTGCCCAACGTGGGCGGCCCAAACGCAACCTGCCGTCGGCTTTACTCCGGAGTAATCCGGAGTATGGCTCTATATGGAGCACCGGTCTGGGTGGACGCCCTCAACCGCGGAAACAAGACTCTGCTGCGACGTCCGCAGCGGGTCATTGCAACGAGGGCGATACGCGGGTACCGGACAGTGTCCTGGACGGCAGCGTGCGTGCTTGCGGGTGATCCCCCCTGGGAGCTCCAAGCGGAGATCCTCGCCGAAGTTATCACTTTGTGGCGGCGAGGAGGGCTCGAGGAGACCCCCCAGCGTGGGATGAGGTCACCCGCATGCGGTGGCGAGCGCGGGCTGCCCTGTTGCGGCGGTGGACGGAGGACCTGGCTCCACCGGGCCCTGGGCTGTGGACGGTGGAGGCCATCCGCCCGGTCCTTCGGAGGTGGGTGCGGCGGCGTTTTGGGTCGCTTACCTTCCGATTGGTGCAGGTGCTTTCCGGACATGGATGTTTCGGAAAGTACCTGCACAAAATCGCGAGACGGGAGCCGACCCCGGCCTGCCACGAATGTGGGGCGCTGGAGGATACGGCGCTCCACACGCTGGAAGTGTGTGCCGCATGGGGCCCGCAGCGGCACACGCTTTCAGCGATCATAGGCGGTGATCTCTCCCTGCCGAGCGTGGTAGACGCCATGCTCGGCAGTGAGAGATTGTGGCAGGCGGTGGTCTCCTTCTGCGAAGCGGTGATGGCGCAGAAGGAGGCGGCGGAGCGGGCCAGAGAGGTCGATCCCCTTTCTGACCCGATCCGTCGCAGACGGATGGGGGGGAGGAGGAGGCAGTTCGCCCGCCTCCTCTCTCCTCCTCTGTAGTGGGGTCACCGGTGGAGAGTCAGGGAGCTCTCCACTGGCTTGCACGGCCCCACAAGTCTGAGGGGTGGCCTTGGTGAGCAAGGTCACCCCTACATGGGCGCAGTGGCCCGGTTTGTACTCGGGCCTACCGCCGGGGCAAGATAGTGACTGCTAGCGCGACCCTATCTTGCCCCACCTCGGCGAGGGACTGCTCACGGGGGGGTTTTTAGTGGGTTCGAGCCCCACATACCCCCTTCCTTCACCCCTGGGAAGGAAGGGAAGTGCAAGGCATTTTCCCCCCCATAAAAAAAAAAAAAAAAAAAAAGCTCTGATATCCTACACGCAGGGTAACCTAATTAGGAGTTAGGTCTTATCCCTGTACTCGATAAAAAGTTGTACATATTTATATATTGTTTATTAAAATACGAATAAAGTAAAAGGTTATTTAATATATTAGAGTTTCAAGACCCAAACCAATTTCTAGCGAGTAAACTTACATCAATCGTGTTTCTAAATTCAATTTATTGAGATAGTATCCTCAAGTATATTGTACAAATATACTTGAGGATGAAAAAGCTAAATTCTGTGTCGTTATTGAATACAACTTATTCTTAAATTTAAGGTTCAAAAAAATTGGTTAGCATCTTAACTTGCAGAGTTTACCGGTAATTATTGTTTACTTATACTTCTCAAGATAATTAAACGCAAGCAAAGCTTAAAAACCGACTTCACCGCTTTGTCTTCGGAACCTTGATCAGATTTAATGTATTAAACACGCATTATTGACTATTACTTAAAAACTAGAAATCAAATTTCAATCGGCTCACAACGAAAGAAGTTATGAGGTAACTTTTGAAGTCGGTTAAACGAGAACATCAAAAAGTAGTCCACAAAATCAGCATTATTGATGATATTTCAAGAACAGATATATATATTACATTTTTTAGTTTATATATGGAATGCTTGGCCCGGTCGTATGTGTTGAACTAGTGTGCATGCGTGTGGAAGAATCTATTTGGGTGAGATGATACGTTTATCTGTATTGTCATAGAGAGTGATATTATTCATGTATGTACATATATAACTAACCTATAGAAATACATTAAGATGTTAGTACATTAAACATTGGTTTATTTAAAATTAAAGGTTCGATTGGCTACACGCCTTCGCCTTTTGTATACGTATGGGCGGACATTCCACGCCCTCCAAGATCACTAGTTCTGGAGCTATGGTTGATGTGATTGTTTTAATGTAGCCAGATGTTAATTCGAACGGTTGAACTGCCCGCTGGCGTTAATGGCACGTATGCCTTATAACAACATTACAACATTATCATTACATTATCGGGTTCGATTCTCGGAAACGCGTTTGTTCCTCAAGCGAAAGTAGAGGACCTGTATGAAGTCAGGCCGAACGCTGTGTGCGTCGCCGATTATTAACCTAAAAAGGTTTAAATGTTGCCATAGACTCGCTTAGTAGAAGAAGGGAAATTTGTGTATCTGTTTCGGAGCGTGGTAGCGTTTGCGATGTGAATATTTTCGGCACCCGCGCTACAAGTCATCGATCTTAGTGCAGGTAGTGAGTGTGAACGGTTTTCAAAAAAAAAGTAGTCTCATATCTCATATACAAAAAACCTTGGTAAGTATAGCATTTTTAATTAGAGATTAATTAAGGCGTAGATAAAAAAATGTGGTTAAACAGACCTTGATTTTGCCTTTTGTTGCGTAAACATGTCACTGGAATGCGGGTTCATGTAACTTATGAATGAACTTGACGATGAATGAAATCGATGCCAACGCAAAACTGTGTTAATTTTGTTTGTAATTAATCAAGCATAAAAACACCCATATACAATAACGAATTAAATTATCAATAAGTAATAGTAAAAAAAACGAATTAAAAAATATACCCTAGATTTTCATCAAAATCAAAATCGTTTATTCACATGGACCCCAAAGAGGCACTCATGAAAGTTAATGATTCTACACCAACTCTCTCGAGAAGTAATTGCACCTTTAAATAAAAAAAACTAAATCAAAATCGTTTTATCCGTTTGGAAGAGACACACAAACACACATACACAGTCACGTCAAACTTATAACTCCCTTTTTTGCGTCGGGGGTTATAAACAGGAACAGTTAAAGTTATCTTGATGTGCCCTTTATCCGCGTTTTTCCAGGTTTAGTCAAAGCTATAATAGATATATTATTATGTACTAACTTTTTTTTTGGTGCCGTGATACACATCATACACTTAGAAACAACATTACTTACAAAACTTGGTTACAGGTGTTACCTGGTGTCAGACATACACACAAACTCACAAAATTTTCGATTAATAAAAGTAGTGGGAAAATAGAAAGGAGTTTTTGGATATCTGTATAAACTTGTAATTATAGATATTTTCTTCAACAAAGTCTTTTAAACTTTTCAATTCAAATTTATATATTTTCAGATAAATAAAATTGTTGTAAAAACACATTAAAACTAGAAAAAATACAGAGCAAAAATGCAGATCCCACCTGCAGATATATGAAACTGAGTATGAAAAGTAAGTAAGGTATTGTACTTTTTTATTATTTTTAATTGTGATTTCGATTCATCTAAATATTATATTAGAATTTAAACTAAACTTTACCTGTTTATACATTAACAGTGTTTATTTTACATGTCACAGAATACCTTATGTACATAGACGAAAGGTATAAAATAAGTGGGAAACGAGGAAAATTTAAAATTACATTTATTATCAAATTGTAACTTTAAAATTTTCGCAATTCGAACATATAGTACAGGTAATTTAATGGCCATTGTAACTTGGCCGAATTGTCGAAGTATATAAAAATATTTTAGCGCGATTAAGTTCCAAGATATTATTATTACCTAAATTATACATTTATCATGATTATTTGAATTCGAACAAACCAATTCAATTTACCTTGAAATATCATTTCAATCATTATTCGTCACGAGCTCTACCTTTCAGGGGCCTACCTCCGTTTCGGAGATTCTCGATTCAATTGTTACTTAAAATTAATTAAAACAAAACAATTAAATTGGTACGATCGTGCCCTTAAAAGGATTTTCGAGTGGCTGCCGGCGAGAGTTGCACAATTGTCGATAAATCGTGCTCGGACAGTAGATATCGGAACACTGGCTTACTACGTGACTAAATACCTAAAACATTTTGAAACAGTGGTCTGTAATCTTAGCTCAATGGTCTTGAAGACCATTAAAGTTTTTTAGTAAAAAGTTACTACTAAGTAGCTTTCGTAATATTCTTATGTATATTTTCGAATGGCAAGGTGTTTTTGCGAGAAAGAATCAACTGAAGCAAATACGTTGAACCAAATGAGTATCAGCATTTCAAGCGTCGCCTCTACCAGGTGCTCTGATAGATTTTTGAATTGTAATTCAGGGAGGCAATGCCGCTGGTATGTAAACACTCTAGATTTATTCATTTTGCCCTATACCTAGAAGAAATTGAAATAAAGCATTTGACTACTATCTACAATACAATACAATAACTCTTAATTGACACCAATAATAAAAGTACAGAAAAGAAATTACTAATAAGTAGATACAATGGGCGATCTCTTTCAGACAACCTTTTGATGGAAATGAATAATATAAATAAGCAGGGATGGTGGTGTAGTAAAACAGAGACTAAGTACTAAAAAAACTACATAAACACTACATATACTTATACACATAATTATCCTAATACATATTTAATTTATTTCCATCTGGTGAGATAGCGGCCAAATGCTTATCTTTCTAGCATGAAAAAAAAAACACAATATCTCTACTTAACCCAGTTGGCGCAGTAGACAGGTGTCCGCCCTCTGCGCCGTGGGTCCTGGGTTCGATTCCCGGCAGGAGCACACATTCCTTCCCAAGGGATATTTGTGCTTCTGGTTCTGGGTGTAATGTGTGTGGGATGTGAATGTTTCCGGCACCCACGATACAAGTCTTTGAACTTAGTGTGGGGCTGTCAGTGTGAATGCGTTTTATATGATGGTTTGAATTGGATGCGATCAGTGCAAAACAGAGGTGAGTGGCACGAGGGTGAGGAGGCTTATACGCTGCAGTGGGTTGCTACAGGCTGATGATGATGATGATGATGATGATGGTAAGGTATGGTGGACACACTACATTTTTGATATTTTTTTGTAGAGAAAATTAAAATAAATAGCTTTTTTAGCTTTGCAATTCATGAGATAATTCCTTGAAATATAACAGGTATATATAATTTTTATATGATTTACATATACTTACCTTAAATTGAACAAAATTTCAGAATTGCACAATACCGTCTTATTACGAGATGCAGCCACGGTGCTGAGGCAGTAAAATATATTCGATTTTGAGGTTTTGAATTTCATACTCATGAAGTTGTATTGATAAAACAACACCTGAACTCATAAGAAACTTGCATTTTGTCTTCGAGATCCGGTGGTAGAATCGATATTTGCAAAATTTGCAATTACGCAATAGTGGCCGCTCTACTTGTACATTTTATCCGAACAATCAGACAGGTGCCGTTTTAATGACCTTTATTTAAAAAATAATGAGCTGTTTATTACGAACAATTTATTGGTGAGTTTTTAAAATGAAGCAATCATATTTTTGTTAATACCTATTTTTAATATATATATAATTATAATACTTTTTTTTTTATTATTTCATGACCATGGATGCATAGTCCTTCAGTCGAAATATTAAACAAATATTAACAATTTCTATTCTTCATAATAAAAGTCTTAGTCACAAGTCACAGTCAAAGTCAAGTAGTCAGTCATAGTCAAGTCATGCCCTAGTAAAGTGGTAGAAACTTTACTAGAACTTCTATTGGAGTTTTGGAGCGAAGGCGAAAATCACGTTTTTCAACTTTGTATGACTTGCCTACACTTATGCACATTTACTAAGTATTAACGTTTAATAATCCACCATTATTACACATTAACACTCGAAGAATCACAGGTTTTGGAAAATTACACAAAATCAACAACGCCATTTTTTCACTTTCGCGGCAAAACTCCCACTTTTTTTTATCTCAAATAGAAGCTTGCCAGCGTTTAAAATATACCTTCTATGGTAAGTATTAATCTGATCGATAATGGTAAGAACTCTAGATCTAAGTCAAATTCTTGATATTCATTTCTACTTAGATTTAGGTACCGCTCAAGAGACTGCGCATATTTGTGGTACCAGTAGGTACTATGAGAGCTAAATTATAATATAGGTACTATCAAATTGTATGTTCGATATTCTAACACTGTATGATGGGTAACGGGATTGATATATTATTAACGGGATTGAATATAGTAATCTTGATAGTGGTTATATATTTCTGCCTTTTGGGCTTGAGACGTTGGGACCGTGGGGACCGGGAGCACATACAATCTACAATGAATTATTAAAGCGTTTGGTCGAAGCAACTCGTGACCAAAATGCTGGCAAATATTTTGGACAGAGATTCAGTATTGCCATTCAACGTGGCAATGCTGCCAGCGTTTTGGGTACTTTGCCTACTGGTAGCGGTCTATTAGATTAAGTTTTGTACATATTTATATCCAATTATAGTTTTTTTGGTTAATATTAATTTAGTTTTTAGTTTAATGTAATATATCTATAGAATTAGTCCTCTAATAATGTAGGACAATAAATTTTTTTATCATAAGGCTGATCGACCCTTAATTGTTGACTGTTGTAGAGAACTTCAAATCTAGAAAAAACTGAATGAAATATTCGGTGGAGCGGAGAGCTCCATCAAATATTTCGTATATTTGACGCAGCGTCAATCGACTAATATTTTGACTATCTCTAACTGCTCTACTACAATAGAATAAAGGCTATTTTGCTAAAAAATCACTATTTGAAAAAGCTTAAACCAGACTTTATAGACAAAACATTAGGATATACACTTACATAAATCTTAATTGAACACCTAAAAATAACAAAGAACACAAATAGCAATACAAGGAACAGTAAATTATTATAAAAGTGGAACAATAGGCGGTCTTATCGCTGAGAGCCACTCTCTTCCAGACAACATTTGGACGGAGAGGAATAATGCAACGTAATAGGACTTCGCGCTACGTTAATTAAAGAATTGTTAAGAACAAGCGCTTAAAATCAGAATAAGTAATAATTGCCTACCGAGTTTAAAAAAAAAGTATATAAATTATTAATTTACGTATACGTACATGGGTAATCCTACTATCCTACTAAAATTATAAATCCGAAAGTTTGTGTGTAAGTGTGTAAGTATGTTTGTTCCCTCTTCACGCTTTAACGGCTGAACGGATTTAGATGAAATTTGGAATGTACATAGATTATACCTAAGATTAACACATAGGCTACTTTTTAACTTGATAATAGCGGGCGAAGCCGCGGGGCACGGCTAGTATTATATAAACAACACTACTCACAATACATTTATGGAGCATTACACAAAAACATGTAGTATTTCTTTAACTGTTTAGTATTTGGTGGTATGTGGCCGTAGGTCAAAACTTGTTCTAAATTCGTAACTGCGTTTAAAACTATTATAGTATTATTCTTAATTACATTCAGATAGTTCTTTTATATAATTTTAATTTAACATTCAGAGTTTGTAGGATAGAAAGCGGCATAATAGTTTATAATGACCATAATAAAGTAAAGTGATTCAATGGGCTACATATTTATATGATTGGAATAGTAATGCACGGCGAAAGTTTTAGTAGGCATATTAGTACGAGTTTTAGAAAGAAATTGAGAGTGAAGTGCTTAAAATATTTTTTAAACTTTATTAAAACTTCTATTGGTGTTTTGGAGCAAAAACAAATACGCGGATTGCTTATACCCATGCACGTTCACAACAGTTGGGGAACAATCCTGAACCATTAATAAAAAATAATTTTCGAAAAACATTTTTTAATTGTTATATTTTAGTTTTCATCTGTTTTTTATTTGTTTGTATACTTACAATATACAAAAAAGCGATTTTTATAATATTGTATTGTAAGTTACAGAGAGTAATATAATAAAAACAAAGCCTATTTTACACATTCGGGGCAAAACCCCTTATTGCCAAAACACTTGGGATTTCATAAATAGACTTAGAAAAAAATTCCGACAGTATCTGTCCATACATAATTTTTTTTATGATTATTACTATCTGACCCTAAATAAAACAAATTCGGAAGAAAGGTTGTCTTCACATTGGCATAGTAAAAAAGGTTCCGCGTACTTCACATAAGAAAAGTTTGTGTGGGAAAATAAAATAGTTAATTTTACTAAATTCGTTGCAATTTCTTTATATTTTCTCACCTTTTAAACCTTCCTTGGACTTCTACAAATATTTCAAAAACCAAAATTATGCAAATCGGTTCTGCTGTTATTTTTGTGAGACTAACAAACGTCAATTCATTTTTATATTTAAAGATTAGGCAGTAATTTTCCTGCCACCATGGTTTTATCAATCCGATATACATTAATGTCTGTTCATGTACTTCTCATTCAGATTTCCTATTACGATGCAATAAGGGCAACAAGTTCGGCCTCCTTTGATAGCGAACTACAAGATATACAAGAAGGTTGGATAGTGTAAAACAAATTATTGCAGAGCAATATGTCAACCGATTTCGAAAGGGCCCGGAACAAATGCCAAAGTATATAGCAACGTAAAATACACTGGGCATATTTACGACATTTATGGTTGTAATGAAAACTTAGTAAATAAGAAAACTTTTTTGCCTTTGGTAGCATTTGACCACTAAATCATCTTATGGTAAGTTATGATGTGTAAACTATAATAAATTATTACTAAACTAAAATGAACTTTGTTTAATAGGCAAGCATATGACCACTTTCTCACCTGATGGAAAGTAAAGATGCGGCCGAAGATGTAGCATGCTTGCCTAGGTGATAACTATTCTTTATTGACTTAAAGACTCCCAGAATGATACTGTTCAGGGAACAAAGACGAGGGCAATAAGTTTTACTCCTTCGCAGTTCGGATAAACGTAGAACTACGAAACGCTTCGAGCTAACTGGAAGCATATCAACCATGAATGGATTGCGTTTGACAGTTTGTCTTGTTATGAGAGAAGTTCTGCGTTTCATTTGTACTGGCTACGGCAGGTACTCTATTTCTCTCCTATCGTGGAAAGGATAATCTCAATGGACATTCCCTATCTGCCACCTAAAGACACGGCTTCTAGGAAGTTAGGCTACCCGAAACAGTTCTTCTTCTGAGTCGGGCACTTTTGACAGAGGTCGTGGTTGTGCAGATGGACATGTGTGGTGGATTTTGTACAATTCTCAGATCCGATGGATATTGACAGTGCAACTCCATTTGTTATATGGTGGCTTACGTAGATTTTCTAATACGGTCCGTCCAGCGAGTTGGTCATTGATCACGACTTTTTTTCCTTCTCCGTGACCCTGGACAACAAGCCTTTCTATTGAGTTCTCGTTCCTAAAGATATGGCCAATAAACTTCATAATTCGTGATAGCATAGTGGACTAAAGACTATTTTTAATTTCGAGCTTGAGGCAGTAAAAAAATCTATATGAGCACTGCGACATTGTAGAGACAGAATAAAAAGTTGTGAAAGGTGATCGATCACAGAGAAAGTGACAGCAAAAAAATTTGCCCATCACTATGGATTTCATCACGATGTTTTATGACCTTTACTATCTTTACCGAAAAGTCCAGCCTATGGCAGGAATTGAAAACGAAATAGCTCCATTGGGGCCAATTATTTATCGAGCGAAACGAGATCTCTAAGTTGACTTTGGTCGTTCAGCGCTTATTATATACAAATATAAATTCGAATCCTTTGGCGTATAAGTCATGCAATCTCCGGCCAGACTAGAATATTCTTTCTACACATAAAACAAGACAACACAATATAAGTACCGTGACAGTATCTTTGGGTTAGCGCTCATTCAAGTGTCGGGAAAGTAGAGAGCTATCAGGTACTTCGTTTCAAAAATTCTGGTCATGATCACAAAATAAATTATCGCGTTCACGCTAAACGTTGCATAATACGCTTCAATAAGTTGTCTATTTAATTTAAAAAATACCATGCATCAAGATTACGTAGATAATATTGTGGCACTCCCCGTCACACCTCAATTTAATCTGGCAGAATTAATTTTGCAAATTAAAGTCGGATGTATAAAACGGGCGCGTCAATTTATTCCAGTGCATGTGAAAGAAATGCCTGTCAGAAACAGGGCCGTATATTAATAACGTATTTCTATAACCTAAAAGTTTATGGATCGAGTTTTATAAGAACAAAATATCAGATCAAACTGCAGCCACGTGTTTTTTTTACAAGCTTTCATTTAGTTTGCACTGTATGTATGTTTGTTCGGGTGGAATCTTGCAACTCAATTTTGAAGCAGATATCTTCAACCGATTGAGCTGAAAATTTGTGTTCACGTTTTGTTTGGATGACAATGCATGGTTAGTTGTGTGGCGTCATTCTAAGTCCAACATGGCGAAACACACAAAATGGCAGACAAGTAATTTTTAATGCACTCCTACAATATGGGTATCAAATGAAAGGGCATGCTGAGAATAACTCGAAAAATAAAGTGAGGTCACTTTAAATCCAATATGGCGGACTTCTAAAAGCTTGTCTTTAAAACAGTTTTCAACAAGTAACTTTTATACTGTCACATTTCAAACACATAGTTAAGGTTATATCTCGGGACTTAATCACGCTAAAACTATATTTATTTACCTCAACGTTTCGGCCGTTGCATTGACCATGGTCTCGAGAAGACTGGTAGTTGGAGACAATACTCGATCTTTGCGACGCTAACACCCTCAGTCTCTCCCTAAGTTCTCCAGTCTTCTCGAGATCCGTCGAAACGTCGAGGTAAATTAATTATTTTTTAGCGCGATTAAGTCCTGAGATATAACCTTAATAATACAAAGTAAAAAAAAAATTACGCATCCATTTCTATGGTATTGGTTATATTGGATAGATCGGGTTCGATTCCCGGTGAGAACACAAGCTTTCTCCCCAAAGGAAATTAGGGTTTCTGGTTCTTGGTGTTAATATGTAAATACGGAATATTAATCCTCATAAACTATAATTTGTCTTAATTTTATATACACGTATTTAGTTGTCTACCATTCGTAATTCAATCTCTTGGTAAATTCTACGATCAAACAAATAAATATCAGTCTCCCTTATTCGCAGCAATGAAAACCTGGCGTTTAGTAGAAACAATACCAACAAATCGGTATCTCGTAACAATTTATCATTGTATATTAATAGTCGATCGATAACAACTGAGCTTTCGTTTTTCTTACAATTAGTCCAAGGACTCTGTCGTTATTGTCATTTAAATGTAAACTTTAAGTCGATTTAACTAAAGATTATTTTCCATCTTATGTACACAGTTAATGCAATAAAATAATATTCTATTCTATTCTATTCTATAAGTTTAAATGAAACGGCTGTATTATCTGTTTGGCAGTGCAGCTTTGTATATCTACAAAGTAAATTAGCTTTACCACACAGTTCAGTGATGTATATCGTTGAAAGATTTACATGCTTTATGACAAATATAATTTTATGGGCATACACCTTACAGTGAAGTCTGCTGGTACAGATTTTACTCTTAGGTATGCCCATAAAAACTTTTACCTCGCGGAGGTTGAAAGAGATTTCAATTTTAGAAGAAAACCAGGATATTCATCAACCTCTAAGCCAAACCTCAGAAGAGTCATTGGGTAATCGAGCTTAATCCCACTCGTAGTTATTATAATAAAGCTTTTAATATAATATAAAACAAAACTATTACATAGATAATAATATAATATAAAATAAAAAAGAGGGTAGAATTATTTTTACGATTACGTCAGTAATAATACTCTACCCTCTTTTTATTTATCTTTTATATATTATACATACCTCATCAAATTGGTCTGTTATACATCAATGCAACAGCTCAATTTGATGACCATCGTAGCTAAACATTTGTATCCGGAATGAATTATCTAAAATGTGCAAGCCCGTGACAGCAACGTTGATTTATTAACAATTTATCAACATCAAATTAATTCAATCTTCAAATTATATTACACATTACTATTACATAAATAAACGCCATCGGTCTTAATGACTCCCACTCTAATCTCAATTTCGCCCACTTAGCATACCATTGGTATAATGCTCGTGTTATCTAGATCCGTTACTTTCTTTCCATCTGAATGTCGAACACGCAGTCTATGATTAGAAATTGTCGCGACGTCTGCTTCTGATGTCATTGGTGCGTGATGCGATGGGATTAGGCCATGCATGTTTGTTTCGTGGGAGTTCTGTATCATCGCTTCTAACGTCTGTCAGTTTTCAACAGACTTCATAAAAGGAGGTTCTCAATTCGGCTGTTTGTATTTTTTTTATGTGTGTTACGCTATACCTTCGCCAATTATTTTATAAATCGATTTTGGTCTTTTTTTTTGGTAGATTGTACTTCAGATGTGGTCCCATATAAATTTTACCGAAATCGATCCAGACAAAACCAAAATATTAGCGTTGAAGTCGGTTTTTTTAAGCTTTGCTTGCGTTTAATTATTCAGTACTATTTTCAATAAATATATAATAATGTGACATCATACTTCAAGTTTCAACGTATTTCGCCTACATATCGCACAGGTGTAGGTACTGTTCCTATCACTGAACTTCTTAATCATCATTTACTCTTATTTCAGCATCATCGAGTGATCGTTATTTATTCATCATCGTGCAGCAGTGTTTCCGAATCAGCTTATCTTTTTTGCCAAGGCGCTTGTTTGACGGTAATTGTCACGCCAGCTTATAACATCTAAAATGCTGTGTGAAACTACAATCCACTCTTCTCTTAAGACTTTAGGTTATGTCTCATAATAATCGGTAGTTAACATTGGCAACTCATATATGGCTCAATTTATATTTTTGCCCGTGTTGGGTATTTTTTTTTTTTTTTTTTTTATTATTATTTATTTGTGACAGGCTAGTGTTTGACCACTATCTCACCTGATGGTAAGTGACGATGTGATCGAAGCTGGTAAACACACTAGACCTGGAATACATTGAAAATTTTGCAAGTAGAGTATAAAACCGTTTTTAAAACTTTTATATAACAAATTTATGTAGATCACCAAGTCACGGTCTTTTTACCATTTTGTCTCGGGGTCTATGTCATCAACGATTACAAAAAAAAATTATTATTAAATAGTTTAAAGTAATTACTTTCAAAATAATTTCTATAATAGACAAAATTTTGGCGCGAGATTACAGCTCGGGACGAACGACGAGTGTATCATAAAGTCAATTTAAAACAATTAAATATTAATCAGCTATGCGTTCTGACGCTCTAATTAAGATTAGAAACTGGTCCACATTTAAATACTTCAGCAAACTCTCTAAACTCAACAATCGTATCATTAAACATTTCATAACCATATTGACATAATGCGTGAGTGACACGCTTGCAAAAAAAATAATTGAGCTGTCAGCCTGGCCACGTAGAAATGAACTTTTTGCATGCTCAGTCTTGCATCACATTGAACATGAATGGGAACTTTTAGACCACCTGTACAAACGAGACAAGCATCTTTTACTAGAGTTAAATACTTAGCAGGTCGGTGACACGATCATGACGTCAATAATTGAGTAATGTTGACTCATCGTGTGCGTACATAATTTAATTCAACTTTTAGTGCGTAAGGCGCAATGAAGAGATTGTAAAGGGACAAGAATGGAGGGTTAATTAATGAAAGCACAATGTATGTCCATTTCAATCACAATTTAATGTGTCCTAAATGTATCTATCTGGAATTGGAAGACTATTCATCGCTGTTTAATTTTTGGGAGTTATAAAAGCCAACAATTCCATACGATAAGGTAAATAATTTAACACAAACAACGCTGAAAAAACCCGATTTCACCGCTTTATCTTCATGACCATTGATACTTTTTGTACAAAATTAGTCCGGTGCGGTAAGGATTCCAAATCGGTCAAGCCGTCTACTAATAATCGTTTCGAATAATTAAACTATGTTTGATTATTGTTGTTATATGATTACTATAAAATTTATATGGCACCATCTCTGAAGTATAATCTACCAAACAAAAAAAAAACATCAAATCGATTCATAATTGGCGAAGATGTAGCGTAACACACATACAAAAAAAAAACATAGAGTCGAATTGAGAACCTCCTTTTTTGAAGTCGGTTGAAAAATAAAGGACGTCCTCAATTCGTCACAATATTTTTTATATACATAAATAAAATAATGTGATAAATTGAGAACGTCCTCAAAAAAAATTTTAATAATAAAAAAATATATATTTTAGCTTATTTATCATGAATTCCAAATATCAGTAAAAAACGAAAAATATGTATGATATGTATAATCTTATTTTGTGACATTGGACACCTGAGATGGGTCAATTGTAATAACATTACCTGCAATAAGAACTCGCGAATACTACACTATAGTTTTTGCCAATAAATAATTATCTTATCCTCTTTTTTTAAGTCGTTTAAAAGTATTTTTAACCCGGCTGTACACATTGACGCAAAAGAAATTGGCAGTGTGTTTATATATGCTGCAAAATAAAATGTATTCAATAATAGTTATATTTCTAACAGCATCCAAATTAACAAGAAAGTTCAATGTTATTCACCAATGTTGAAATTGATAAAATGAATAAATCAAATACGCTCTAATATAAAAACATAAACGCTTTCACACTCACAGCCCTACACTAAGTTCGATGACTTGTGTCGTGGGCGCCGGAAACATTCAAATCCACACACACAATTACAATCAGAACCAGAAAAAACAAATTTTCCTTGGGTAGAAAACTTGTGTGCCCGCCGGGAATCGAACCCGATACCCCTGCTTAGAAGGCGAACGCTCAACCAACTAAGCCAACGGGCAGTTCAAATATCGTCTTACATATTTAATTACTTACCTTAAAAATTCTGCGAGATATTTAGCAACAAAAAAGTATACTACTTACCACAATATTTGAAAAAAAAAACTAAATAACTAATGTATTTAGATCACGTTTTTGAAATTCACTAGACCGCTTTCTACTCAAGAATTAATAATTATCACAAGAAATTTATTCTAACTATTTACATTAACAGCTCTTATAAATGATTTCACATAATTAATCGCAAGCAGAGCTTAAGAAATGCCGACTTTACCGTTTTATCTTAGGAACCTTAATCAGATTAAATGTATTAAACACGCATTATTGGCGATAACTCAAAAACTATAGTGATAAATTTAGAATGGAAAAATTATCGCTTGAGGCGGGATTTGAACCCGCGGCCATAGGGTGTCATGCCCTATTGCTCTAACCGCTCGCGCTGTGTTGCTTGAGTAGCTCAGCGGTTAGAGCAATAGCCTTTAATGAGTCCTGAAGTTGCTTGAAATAAATATTTTTTTTAAATTATTTAATAGGGCATGACACCCTATGGCTGCGGGTTCAATTCCCGTCTCAAGCGATAATTTTTTCTTTCTAAATGAATCACTATAGTTCTGCCTAGCATGGCTAATGCTATATAACTCAAAAACTGATGTTTTCCCATTGGTCCCATTTAAATTTGATCAAGATCTGATCAGCAGTTTTTGATTTATCGTCAATGATGCGTGTTTAGTACATCCGATCAAGTTTCCGAAGATAAAGCGGTGAAGTCGGTATTTTAAGCTTTGCTTGCGTTTAATTAACCAGAGTTGTTAATAAATGTAAAACTTCAATAAATTGAGTTCATTGCGTAGTCGGTATAGACACGTCTGTATATAGATAGATAGATAAATAGATATATTCTTTATTGAACACCTTAAAATAACAAAGAACACAAATAGGAATGACAGTAAAAATTATATAAGTGTAACAATAGGCGGTCTGAATTCTGAAAGCGATCTCTTCCAGACAACCTTTGGATGAAGAGGAATAACGCAATATAAGTATATAAGTAGGTAACTAAGTTTTTATATCTCACTCATATCTTTTTGGAAGATAATTAAGGTTTTTAATATAATAATAAGTAGGTAATAAAATATGAACTCGACATGCCTACTGAACCTACTTCCTATTTCAAAGATAAAGATCTATATGGGTCGAACTAGAAAACGTAAGTAGGTACGTAATTGAAGGCCAAACTTATCCGCCTTCCCACCTTTGTTTGACACATTTTGTTGATATATTGTTACTTTTTATTGATAAAACGTATGTTGTTTTTATAAGGAAAACCATTCGTTTAGATTAATCGATAATTTTATTGTGGGATCGTGACGAAGTTGCCTGTTAGCCTTCTTAGCTGTGGGTTCGATTCTCGATAGAAACACAAGTTTTCTTTTTAAAATATTGAATATCCTACTAATATTATAAATCCGAAAGATTGTGTGTAAGTGTACGAGTAGGTATGTTTATCCCTCTTCACGCTTTAACGGCTGAACGGATTTGGATAAAATTTGGAATGTACATAGATTATACCTATTATTAACACATTTGCTATTTATTAACTTGATAATAGCGGCCGAAGCCGCGGGGCACGGCTAGTAGCCCATAAGACGCTTACATTAGGAGAGAATAAACATAAAAACGCTTTCACACTCACATTCCTACACTTCATTCGATGACTTGTGTCGTGCGTGCCGGAAGCATTCACATCACACACACACAATCATAACCAGAAACAGAATCACCAATTTCAGAGAAACTTTGTATCGTCAATAATGCATGTTTAGTACATCTAATCTGATCAAAGTTCCGAAGATAAAGCGGTCAAGTCGGTTTTTTTTAAGCTTTGCTTGCGTTTAATTATTAGTAATTCTTGTATATATATATATAATCTGAATCTCGGAAACGGCTCCAACGATTTTCATGAAATTTAGTATTCAGGGGGTTTCGGGGGCGATAAATCGATCTAGCTAGGTTTCAATTTTAGATAACGTCGTTTTATACGAGCAAAACTCGGTCATCCAGGTAAATTTTTAACATTAATAAGCTAAACAAAATTATATAGGCAAGATAATTATATGTAAAGTTAGGTCGTGTATTTAATTTCCAGTTCATTTTAATTTCAAAATACCACACCTCTATTTCTCAGAAATATAGGTTCAAGACCGGTAACAAAGGCCTTCGAAGAAACCAAAACCGTATGCCCGATTTTTTTATAATCAACTTCACCTTGTACTTACATAATTGCAACATTCACTCACAAATAATGTCCAAACGTGACGTAAGTGGGTTTACGCGGGTGTTATTAATTTTAATAATTCAAGAGTGAGGAACTTTGTCATAGTACAATTAACTTCGACATTTTCTTTTAATTTTGGCTTCGCAATCTTGTGCATTTTTTTTTTATGTACGATAGGCAAGCGTTTGACCACAATCTCACCTGATGGTAAGCGACGATGCGGCCGAAGATGTAGCATGCTTGCCTAGAAGGTACCTATTCACTCTTGACTTGAAGACTGCCAGATTATACTGTTCGGGGAACAAAAACGAGGGCAATGAGTTCCACTCCTTCGCTGTACGAATGATAAACGTAGAAGCGAAACGCTTCGAGCGAACTGGAGGTATGTCAACCATTTATGGATGACGTTTGACAGTTTGGCATTTAGCCAGTGTCAAGTAATAATATATTTCAAGTGTATTTGATGTTAAAAGTCCTAGTGACAAGAGTCAAGGTTCAATCATCGTCAAGTCATGCCCTAGTAAAAAGTACAAAGAACGAATGGAAAATATTGTCATCTTTATACTGATTTTTCTTCTTAAGATTCGTGAAACTACATCTGCATGGGTAGCAAGCAAGGCAAGCTCGAGTCCATGGAATATGTGTACAATTATTGGACTTAAATTTTAAATTACATACAAATTGCTTCATTGACATCTTAATATGTACAGAATATAGTGAATCTCTAGGCTCCTGAGCTAATCGAACTATGTTTCAGGAGCCAGTGGTTTCTTCCATTAAGTTTACTATGTCATCTAGTACAAGCAATTACATTATATAAAATGTTTACTTGTAGTACGGAAAACATATCGAGAAGCATAATTATAATTATTTTGAGCCAAGTAATTATGTAACATTACATGCTCAAAATAATACAAATAAGCCACTAAGAGCCCTATTAAAAACCACTTCAATTTATGTTATTTGCGGCACTTGCATGTTATGTGAATACAAAAGTTAGACATACGAGCACCTAATTAATGACCATGAAAAATTAAATTTAAAACGTAAAATGAAACGTAAAATATCACGCATCAAAATAAAACAAATCATATTTCAACGTTCGAGGAAGTTAAATCATGTCACGTCGCTTTCCAGCAAGGGAGATCGTGGTCTTTGCCTTTTACTGAGACGCTTTTTTTATTTGAAGATACTTCTTTAGTATAGACTTGAAGACACCCAGATTTCGGGTAACGACCCGAACGGTAAAATCTGGGTGTCCTGATCCTGATCCTGGTCCTGGTCCTGCTCCTGATTCTGATCCTGATCCTGACCCGGATCCTGATCCTGATCCTGATCCTGATCCTGGTCCTGATCCTGATCCTGATCCTGATCCTGATCCTGATCCTGACCCTGATCCTGATCCAGATCCTGATTCTGGTCCAGATCCTGATCCTGATCCTGATCCTGATCCTGATCCTGATCCTGATCCTGATCCTGATCCTGATTCTGATTCTGATTTTGATTTTGATTTCCAATAACACTTTTCTTACTGTCTCTATTATCGGGAACATACTTTGTTCTTGTCTTTTTTAATAGCAAATCACTACACTTACTCAAAAGGTTTAGTTCTCCTGAGTATTCTCACCCTTGTAGGTCAACCCTTCGTCTTGAGTTATTGCGGTATTTATGATGAAAAACGTTGGGATGTTTAAGTTAAGACTATCTAATTATATTATCTCAATATGCCGAAATGGACGGAATGTTGGCTTAATTCGGTATCATCTAATGAGGTGGCTGATGTGGTTTTCTAGTGTGTATTGGCATTATTCCAAAGCGAATCATCGCTTCTACAGGTGAGCTGCTCTTTCAGCAGCCGAATATGTAGCATGCTTGCTTATAAGGTAGCTGTTCACTCTTGACTTGAAGAGGGCAATGAGTTCCACTCCTTCTCAGTGATGTATGTATGGATGTATGTTACGCGATATCTCCGCCAATTATGAATCGATATTGAAACTTTTTTTTGTTTGGTAGATTGTACTTCAGAAGTGGTTCCATATACATTTTATCGAAATCGATCCAGCTAAAACCAAAATATAAGCGTTGAAGTCGGGTTTTTAAGCTTTGTTTGCGTTTAATTATTAAAACCCATCAAAACATTTCGCCGAATTTACATTCACATTTGAATACAATGACGCACGAGTGGCACCAAACGTACTAGTAATAAGATAAGATCTCATTTCTATAACAAACAATACCACGGGATAGTGTGTAAAGAGAGTATAATACGTTTTGTCATTCCGTGGGAAAATTTTGAGCAACAGCCCGAGTGAAAATAGGGTTGCCAGCCATATATTTTTTCTCACAAAAATTTCATTTTGTACCTCTGATAGACTACTAGTATGAAATACAACTATACTACGATACTACTATAAAAAACTTATAGGTAATAAAAATGTATATTTATTAATATTTGTTTAACTAAATGTGTTACATTAGAAGTAGTTTCAAGCTATACATATATATTGTATGTTGTATTATATAACAAATGTATTATTTTTTATTTATTATTTTATACAATTATTGACTCTAGTCCAACGTGTATATCTGCAGTTACTTTTTTTAAATATAATATTGTTACGAGTTGTTCCAAATTTAATTTCAACGTCGACGTACCCTTCAAATTCGGGTACAATTATTGGAGAAATTGGGCCTTAAAAATAATATATATTCATATATCTCTGTAACTTTCCCCCAGATTTAGTCCGTGTTATTATGAATGATAAAGTGCCTTAGTCTAGGATATATCTTCTAGGTAGTATAAATCACTCTAAATGACTTGCAAACCAAATTTCATATTATTGTATTATAGAAATTGCTTTATATGTAGGTATATTATTCAAGACTCTAGATGTTACAGGCTTACCTCGTTTCAAACATAATTTACTAACACGAACTAAATTTTTTATAATAATAGTGTGGCAGGTATATAATAGTGAGTACCTACAGGTGAGATGATAGTCAATTAAATTGGACTTCAACAATTTCATTTTCTTGATTTTGTTTATTAACTTGTTGGCAACCCTGATGGCAACATCAGCGTAGTTTAATGTAACGTTCACGAATTTATACGACATTCCCTTATTTCGTAAATTTTATTTTGTTTTACATAAGTTCAGTAATAACTGGGAAATTCGGTCTGAGAAATTACTAGTAATCAAAGTGTACAATGACCACACCGTGACCAGTAAACAAAGAAAGTAAAACGTGAAAAAAAAACATGTTTTTATTGGATGAGCAGGTATCTATAGGATACATTATGTAAAATCTGATCATACCTATTTTGATCAGCATTTACAGAATTAATTTAACGAGATATTCTTAGACTTTTTCTGGCACCTTATTTAATTTTTTTTTCTTACCTACAAATGTGCTAAGACAGGATGGGTTGTTCCCCAAGTACTCCATTCTTTTGATCTTTAAAAATAACAACTCCATACATTAATAGGACTTAACCGACCAAACTTTTTTACTTCATGTAATGGTTTCTTGTAGGGCTGTAGCGACAAGTTTCATTCATTAATAAGATGAGAAGTTTTAGTGGGTAAAATTGACGCACTTTGTAACCTATAGGTACTGTAAAGCGTGTAAAAAGGTTCGCTTAGGCCGGCCAAAAATTTAAGTTCAGTCTGCTATCCCTACAAACTGATTTTATTCAATAATCTTATGAAAGACAAAAACCGTCAAAGTTTCAATGTTATTGTTTATTAAATGAGGATCGCCAAAAAATTATAATAACTCTTATATATAACTCGATGTATCGTAAAAGCTATAAAAAGGTCTGAAAATAGATTTAATGTTAGACAGACAGATAGTCAGTTATAAGGTTCCGGTTAACAACCTCTGAGCATGGAACTAATGAAAATAATTGAAACCCCAGAATAGCGTAAAAAAAACAACTCCACCACTTATATTTTGTAAATTTTCTCAAATAGCGCAAAATCAATTTCTATAAAATTTATAATTATGGAACCACCTCTGAAGTATGATCTCTGAATATAATCATCAAAATCGATTCATAAGTGGCGAAATGATCGCGTACCATACATACAATATATATATATATAGGTAGTCGAATTAAGAACCTCCTTCTTTTTGGAAGTCTTTTAAAAACACTTTGCTATGAATCTTACCTACAGTTATTATGGTATATATAAGTCATTTTAATCGTTGTCGTTTAAGTCAACGTCAATAAGTGACAGGTGTTATTTTTTTATGGCGGAACAGGACACAACTGTGACATGTTGTAGGTCATTACGGTTAGTTTACACGCTGTCTAAAGTTAAAATATTAATGGTAATTTCAATAATTTATTTTAATAATCATTATTGTTGTAATTAAAAAGTTTTGCTTTTTATTTCATTCATGTAACGACGTTTCCAACAGTCTAAAAGATATTTGTGTTGTGGGAGCCTATTTCTATTTGATCAAAATGTTCCACTTCTTACTTTAGCTCAAATTAGGCTTATCAGTTCTTTAATTTTAACTAAAAACTATCGTTTTTACCTGTAGCTTAACAAATTACACAGTATATAGATTAATTAAACAAGCTAGACATTGTTATTTGACAAAGTTTGTTTAAAAATCTATTCTAAAAACGATAATCTTGCTGATACTACGATACCCATTTATCGGTCGTCCGTCCGTTCATAAGACTCTGAGAGGGCCAACTACCGGGAATAAAATCGATAAAAAAGAGATGGAATTGCATTTAGAATAGAATTTTCAATTGCGCTTTAACAGTTAATATTAGGTTGGTATTTATAATTATTGCAAATTAAGCATATGACAGAAGCAAGCCATCACGGTATAGAAAATGTCTAGTGCTTATTAAAATTTAGTCAAGTTATCCAAGTAAGGTACTGGTTGAGTGAATAAGTACGACAAGTAAATTACTACTTTTCCCAAAACCGAAAAAGTAGTGTATTGAGTTGTGTATGTAAATTCACAGAACGTATATAAGTATATGTATAAATTATGGAAATTTGTCTGTTTTTCATTTTCGTTGATTAGTGTACACCACCGTCTATCACATTCCAGTTTCATTTATGTCCATACTAGCCGTGCCCCGCAGCTTCGCCCGCTATTATCAAGTTAAAAAGTAGTCTATGTGCTAATCCTAGGTATAAGCTATATACATTCCAAATCCATTCAGCCGTTCAAGCGTGAAGAGGGAACAAACATACTTACACACCTATACACAAACTTTCGGATTTATAATATTAGTAGGATTAAGTTGGTCTAGAAGAAATTGCTAAGATAAGACCGTTAATTACTTTAATTATCTGTTATTCCGTAAAATTGTTTATTTGTACACTTTTTTAACTGGATATACAATAAAGAGTTCGTATTGAATTGTACGACCCACACTTGGCCAGTTTATCCTAATAAATTATTCTTTAGAGACTTTAAAAACAATCATAGTAATATTATAAATCCGAAAGTTTGTGTGTGTAAATGTGTAGGTAGTATGTTTGTTTTCTCTTCACACTGTAACGGCTGAACGGATTTAGATGTAATTTGGAATATACATAGCGTGTTTGTAGGATAAACACATAGGCTACCTTTTAACTTATAAACGCAGGCAAAGCCGAGGGGTACGGCTAGTGAACAATAAACAGAAGATAGTTTTAGATTTATCTACTTCATGAGTACACTTACTACAAGGTACCTAAAACAAGCAAAGCAGTTTACAGCAACTTAAGATTATAATTAACAATGTTCCAGACAATTTATTTGTACCTAACGTCTTAAGTACTAATCAATAACTAAGTTTAGCTCACGTATATCACGCCCTTCTTAACAAATGCGTCACGCCCTGTAATCGATCATATGTGCAACACCAATTTCAATGAATTAACAATTTAGAACTAGGCCGCAATAAAAAATAACATCATTTCATCACAGAGAGAGAACTATGAGGTGTGCTTACTTTGACAAAGGTGTAAAATAGGTACGACAGTAAAAATTGTTCAAGTACTTATGTAGGTCCGTTCCCATGATTAAAGTGTTAACATTGCATGTTGTTTAATTTAGGTATCAATTTGTTCTGAGCCGGAAATATGTCAATGCGTCGATAGATACGATTGACGGTCGGTAATTGAATTTCGGCAAGTTTTTTGAATAATAATGTGGTGTATTTGAGCAAATTACTGCAACGAGTATCGAATAAAGGGGTTTGAAATTCCGATCAGCAACCTTTTTGTGACACGAAAAGTAGCGGAGGAAAACACTGTGATGAATGAAAATGTTTCCCTGTAATACATAAGTTTTACTTTTATCGTGTGTCTTTACGACACACTCTGTTATTTTCACACTGTTTCGTTTATGGGTCCAAATCCAGCCAAGATAATTTTTCTTGTCGCATGAGACTCGCACTTGTGCTCCATAACCGGAAGTGTGAAATAAATTTATGGTAGTAGAGTCATTGACTTTCGTGAGTGCCTCTTTGGGGCCCATGTGAATAAACGATTTTGATTTGATTTGATTTGAAACTTCCCATAACAACCCAGTTGGCGCATTGGACAGGTATCCGCCCTCTGCGCCGTGGGTCCTGGGTTCGATTCCCGGCAGAAGCACAAATTCCTACCCAAGGGATATTTGTGCTTCTGGTTCTGGGTGTAATGTTTGTGTGATGTGAATGTTTCCGGTACCCACGATACAAGTGTTTGAATTTAGTGTGGGGCTGTGAGTGTGAATGCGTTTATATGAAGGTGATGTAAATAGAACCCGTTTCCGGTATCACCGATAAGTCTTTGAACTAGGTCTTTGAGTGTTATGTGTTTGTTTTTTTATGTTGATGTCGTGCTCAAAAAATATATTCCAAAAACATAAATTTTACTATGTCAGCTTCAGATTTTTTATATATTAACATTGGACATATATTTCCTTTAACTATATACATCTATATAGCAAATAACTATGTTACCTACAAGGCATCGAGCTTATAGGTAACTTAAGTGTTCAACCACTACCAGATACTATTGGCCTCGATTCTGATGTCACACACTTAAATAAATTTAAACTATTCCTGTCTTTTACAAAATAGGAACACAAGACAGAAATAGCATACTGCTGTGCTGTCAATTTAGTCAGAACTTAGATGTATATGCAAGCTTAGTCGAGTATGTTATTGGTGTTGACTAAAAACACGCGCCTTTCTGCTGTTAATATTTTAAATGATAAACTAGCTTGACAGCTCTAAAATGTATGCTATCTCTGTCTTGTGTTTCTATTTTGTAAGAGACAGGGATAGTTTAAATTTTATATAGTGAGTGTACATTGTGTACATATATTCTAATGCAATGTCTTATTTTTTATAATTTTTGCCCAGCAATCTATGTGCAGTTGGACAGTGTCAAGTTGTATATTTTTCAAGTTTATATGAGTGTCTTCCAATACAATTATAAAAAAGTCATGGCCTAGTTATAGTCATGCCCTAATAAAATGGTAGAAACTTTACTAAAACTTCTGTTAGAGTTTTCGAGCGAAAACGGCCATCACGTTTTTCAACTTAGCATGATTTACACTCATTATTACTAACTACGAAAGGTTAACAAAATCCACTATTATGACATATTCGTGAAAATCTCGCAATTCCTTTCTTAAGCAAAGTATGGTCGAACGAATGCCTTATAATTAGTGAACACTTTTTTTAACCTACCCTCATTCGATCAGATTGTATAAGTAATGTTTTAATGCACCTACAAGACGCCAAAATACTGTCTAAATTTCTACATTTTTTCATTTAAGTGAATGTTATTCTTTTTGAGAAAAATTAAACAACTTAAAACATAAACATTTCAGTAAGTTTTTAATCAAACGTTGAAAAAAAAATTATGAAAAATATTTATTTTGCAGTGTTTAGTGGTTGCTATACATTTTCATAAATTGTTCTACCAGCCAGGGTTATTTGTAAATTATGCCTATTAATTTTTTACATATCCGGCTGACCTTGAGGTGGCCTTGAAATGGATACTTTCTAGTAGAACAATGTCCGCTTGAAAACAAATAAAGCTATACGATTAATTTAACCGCCTTGCAATTACAAATTTATTGATAATTATCAACAAATTAGCACAGTAATTACTGTGCTTTATGACTTCGCCTAAGTTAATCTATGTCACTGGACGATATACGACAATTTTTATACAAGGTATCAAGTTCTAACTACGGGCCAATTGCCTATATTTTCTAAAACTAAGCTAAAATTATATACAGCAAAAACCTAAGTTACCTACAAGACATCAAGATTATAGGTAACTCACGTGCCCACTACCAGTGGGTAGCGTTCCCATCATGCTTACTCACTTGCCTCTTTGAATTGCAACGCTATTACGTTGAGCCACATGACGACTCGGCAGTAGAATCATTAACTTTCATGAGTGCCTCTTTGGGGCCCATGTGAATAAACGATTTTGATTTGATTTGAGCCAAATAAGTACCAGTATTTTAGTAGCAAGTATATTATAATTACCTTAAGATCCACAACCGCTCTGAGTTCTGTATCTTTTGCAGTAATGATAATTTAATTTTGTACATCATCGTTAATATAGATTTGTAACAATTCGTATAATGTTACAACTTAAACTGGTTAAAAATTGTATATTACTATGAAAAAAAATCTTCATAAGACAATTAATAATATTCTTATAATACCGCAAAACTTACTTAATTCCTTACTTAATTTTAGTTAAAAATTTAAGCCAAAAATATGTAAATTGCTGCATAACCAACCAATTAAAAAGAAAATCGTCTCATTCGGCTTACTTTTTCAAGTTATTTCACAATCGAGTGTGGCGAGATAATTGTGCGTATTTAAATATCCACGCGGTAGTAATGAATTTCTCAGTACCAACTAATTTAACCTTTACTAATAATAATGACTATAATTTTGCCCAGCGAACACCTTTATCTGAGGCAGGGGCTGATTTAAAAACTACGCTATGCGGACATGTTATTGTTGGTTTAGCACACGCTGAATCTGTCCCTATTGCACTACAAACTCATGGAAACAGGTAAATTAACTTATATTATGTTCTTTGGAAAATTTAAACAATGGTTTTTATAGTGTCAAATAAACGACGAACATCTCTTATGTTAGAAGTTGACTTGCACACGCCTTTACAATGATTATATATTATTAACTATGAACTAGGGGGTGGATGACATTTATGGATGGAGGACATTGGGTTGACAATAACTGTGACTTATGCGAGTAAAAACTTAGAGTATTACATTGTATATTTGATGATTTATAAAATAACTGGATTATGACATGAGACCACGGCACCTGACAATTCCGCCTCATTTAAAAATATTTAGGAAGGTGATGACTTGCCACCCACTGAAAGGGCTCCCTATAAGGGCCGCCTGCATTGGCGACAAAATACTTACTTATTTTTTCTTTAGATTCTTTTTTTTTTTTAATAAAATTAATAAATAATACAATATTACAAAATAAAGAAAACTGTAAAAAAAAACTAAACCTAGTATACCACCAGCAGCGGGACAGGGCCTAAGGTAGGTCAGTGCTGCATATTGAGGAACCTCCTGACAATGCGTGCCGTGTCCAGGAGTACTGCCTTCTGAATCTGACCATTGATCCAACCATTATTATTATGAGTAAATGGATGGCCATTGTAATAACCGTTTAAATGATATTTTGTACATTTTATACTTTAATTATTATTGTTGGCTATTGATGTCAACATGAATAATTATAGCAATGCTATCAAAAATAACTCTCAGTAAGTGCGACATTGCGTTATAAATAATTTTCATATCATACAGTTTTACTTTTTCTTTCTTCCCTTACTCCATTATTTTGGATCGGGACCCATCACTTTTCTATGCCAGTTCGTCCTATCTAGGGTTGACAGTTCTAAGGCAATTGGCAATTATTATGTATTTTAAAATAGGTACCATATCATCATATCATCTACTGTAATAATGTATAGCCATCGAGACAGGAAACAAACCTACGGTTATTACTTTAGCTACAAAAACCTTGTGTATGTATAGCTATAATAATTTATCCTCAGACATATTATTATTATGTACCTACTGTAACTTTTTCGACTTCTGACATGCTAACCTATTATTATTCAATTCAATTATCATTTTTGCAGCATTCTTAAGTAACGTCTTCTTGAGAAGGTTGTAATTTAGCTAATGTGGTAGTAGAGTCATTTAGTTTCATGATTGCATCTTTTAGGACCCATGTGAATTTTGATAGCTACCACAATTTCGGCAAATATTAATTTTGACCACACGTTCAATTGTAACATTCCATTTTAGTCTTTTTATGCAACACATTTTTTTTAAATCTCCATGCTTACAATGATAAAATAATATAATTAAATATGACATACTTAATCTAAACAAAGGCTGTAATTTGCGAATCTGGCAGTAATTATTAACTTTCATGAGTGCCTCTTTGGGGCCCATGTTAATAAAAGATTTTGATTTGATTTGAAAATACCCTCTTTTTGTGAATAAATTTCCATTTCATTTTAATTTGAGCCTGCGTCATTTGAGTCTGTCGTATTTTTGTCTTAACTCTTTCTTCCAAACTGTAATAGGTAGCCTAGGTAGCCAACTGCAATTGCTTCATTAGTGACAGCACCTTGAACCTGGTAAGACCCTTTGCACACTTTCAACTGCTAAAAAAGTGACCAACAAACTGACACTGAACCGAGGACGGATTGCGCTGATGCACCAATTGCATCGGAACACCAGAAAAGTCTAAAGCGTTTCAACAACCGTGACTAAAAGGGAAATAATGTTAATATAGTTCTGCGTTTCGTCAAATATGATTTCTCGACTTTCGTGTCGCCCGCTCAAATTGTACCAAGGCCGGTATAAAGCGGAATCAACGAAAAAAAGTGTAGCAAGAATTGCGTAAAAGGTGCCGAGAAAGTTGTGTGTGAGCCGATCGCACTGACGTTGAAACAAAGGCTGTTAAAAGCATGTTCATATTTTGTAATTATGCGGAACTAAGTGAGGATGATTTTTATTTTTTAATAATTTGCATGGTTACAATGTACCATAATTGATCAGTGAATAACGTCTTCACAACGATTACGATAATTTCAAGTAGAGATCCGATATTAGTAGCAAACTTTAGAAGTTTATTCGTGAGTACAAAAATAGTGTTTATCACACTAGACTAATTTTTACCGATATATTTTTTTTAGGTGAGATAGTGGGAAACGCTTGCCTATCTTATTACTAAAACTTGTTTTTTTTTAAAACAGAAAGTATTAAAAAAAATTATAACGCCCTACGCCATCCGAGCTGTCCTTGATGTACAATAACTGAAAAGCTATTAAAGACGCTGTTGTATAACAGATTGTTTTATGTTTACTATATATAATACATAACATCCCTTATATTTATAAGCTTTCGCTAAAATATCTCGCTCGGTGGCGTTACTTGTCTCGGTATGCTATTCTTGTTATTTTTCTGTGACGATATATAAGTGAACCCATTCTGATCATTACGAATTATTTTATATATCGGGTGATTATTTTATTTTTTATTTACACAGCTTTATTAATGTAATAATTATTTAATTCGTCAGTTAATTACGTTATAATTTATCCATACATTTGATTCGTCCACAACCGTTCCATCCAAAGATGATCTGGCAGATATCGTTTTCAAAAATAAGACCGGCTGAATGAAATTTTATTTATGATTTTGGAATTTATTTATGATGGGAAAATACATTTTATTAGACTATAGACATTTTTTTACGTAACTTATTGTCGGTAAAAATCTTCTTATCTTAATACTTCATATCAAAATAATTATTAGAAAATGCAATCAGATGCAGGCAATCGCAACCATTATCACATTTTTTTTGTGACATCAGAGTCCAAGAAGTGGCAGCTGTTAAGAAAAGTTGAAAGGTTTTTAACACCAAACACGCAGACACTGACGTCACAAATCAGTGACGTCAAACAAAGAAGACACAAGAAAGTGAGTTTTACTGCATTTTTATCATTTCTTACGCTTTTTATTCATTAATGTTCCTAATTATTGGTGTAATTAACTTAAATCATAAATAAACTTAAGCATAAACGCTTCCATTCACAGCCCCACACTTGTATCATGGGTGCCAGACACATTCACATCACGCACACAATCACAACCAGAACCAGAAACACAAATATTCCTTGGAGAGAAAACGGATGTTCCCGCTGGGAATCGAACCGGATACCTCTGCTTAAAAGGCGAACGCTCACCCAACTAATCCAACGGTAACACTTTCGTTAGTTACTTGACCTATAAATGGTATTTAATAAATAGGTTACCAATCTATATACCGTTGCTACAGAAGTAGATTAGCGTGTAGATATTAGCATAAATAAGTAGGTAAATATGTATCAATAACTCTTGTTTTCCGATAAGTGTAGCACGTTTCACCCAGTTTTTGTAATTACATATTTATTTATTGCCTAATGTTGCCTCACTGACCAAATACCGATTGCTGTTTATAAAATAGACAATTTCCGCAATCAAACAAGGTGTTTTTATTAAAAATATGTCAAAATCTTTCGAAATCTGTATGCATTTTGAATGAGCGCTTAGTAATTTTGGTAGATCAAGTATTTGTTATGAATAATTTAGTTTAAAGTCGTTTAGAATACGAAATTGAGTCAATGACTAATATATTTTCTAGTTTTGAATATGCATTCATGTTTTTGGAAATTTTAGTGTTACTAAATTTTAGAATTGGTTGTAAGATTTTGGAACCAATACGCAATTCTCATGAAGGTCACAAACCAGAAATGTAAATATTTTGCTTGTTATGGTCTAAATATCTTATGTCAAAGCTTCATTTTCATTTGACGACCCAGTTGGTGCAGCGGGCAAGGCTTTGTTCTTTGCACAGTGGGTCCTGGGTTCCACTCCCAGCATGAGCACAATTGTCCTTCTCCAGAGACATCTGTGCTGCTGGTTCTGTTTGTGATTGTGGGTGATGTAATTGTTCTGTATAATATCTGATGTATCTTTGAACTAAGTGTAGGGATGTCAGTGTGAATGCGTTTGTTTGTTTTATTTATATATCGTAAAAGTATATTTATCGTACAAGTATGTATTTGTACAGATCCTCAATAAGGAGGCTTACAGTATTAATAGAAATTGTTATAAACAAGTCATTATGAAATTACAAGTTTATTTTATTTTCAAGCTGAATTTATCTAAGTATCTGGAATTTATATCAAACTACATGTACGTACTTTTATTACCCAAGCGTCCACACTAGGACATCCTGGTCTTGGGTACGAGTATATTTCCCGACTTAAGTATTATTCTCTTCAAGCCGCTACAAGAACTAATTTGAATGAAAATGAGAATGTATTACTTTTAGATGACACCGAAAATTAACATCATCAAAACGCTGGTGGCAAATCCCCAGGGTACAGCTAGTTTCCCCAAACGCGGCATAACGCAACGCTATCTTAAAATATAGGTAGTAATTTAACTAATTAATATAATAACTTCATTTACCCAACCAACTGGACACAGCAGCCGGATATGCATAGATTTATTACAAACACGCAAGTATTTACAGTAATTAAATCAGTCTGTTTCGTGAGACCGTAAATTTATCCGGTGTTTGTAGCGATTGTAACAGCATTACCATAAGGTTCGAGTGACCTTACTGATTATATGCCATTTGAATGTAATGAAAAGTTTGTACAGTCACGAGCATAAATATGTTACTATGAATATCTAAGGGACATGATATACCGTGCTGCCGTTTTGTATACTGCCGTCAAAATAAAAAAAGCAGTTAATACATTTGTGACAAACTTCGGTATATTCAGTATCGGATTCAGGAAAAATAGACACATCTACTGTTATTTTTTTATTTTAAAATATTATAACGCAACCTGCTACAAGTCATAATAGCTAAATAGCGCAGACATTTCTGATGTATATAAATAAATTAAGATAAAAATATTTACGTCTTTTTTCCTAATGACGACAGTACAGGGCGCGCGCCTCGGGCGCTTTGTATATGATATCCCTACGCCATAATATCTGCACCGGAAAAAAGTCCAGGAAATTCTGTGGATCAGGAAACTCTGCAGTAAGGAACTTTGCAATGATCTGCGCCAGAAATGACCTCAATAATTTGTTTCTACACTTATGGTAACATGTTTGTGATGATTTAATAGATCAGTTAACTGTATTGTCTGTGCAGCATCAAATAGTACTCAAAGCATCAAAAGATAATAGATACAATACAATAACTTTTGAAAAAACCGGCAGGTTACCATTTTTAGGTGTATATTTATCTATTTACGTGTACACCCATGTAAAAAACCAAAATAACTTTTATATTGCAATGATTTTTGAGTTTTTCAATATTTTTTTATTTCTAGAGTACATCTTACAAAGTTTCCTTTTTAATTACAATCGAGCCAAACTATTGCTAATCAGTAATTTAACTTTAACTGCTACATTGCTATTACTTAGAATGTGTCCATTAACACTTTCCTTAATGTCCCTATTTAAGTGTAAGACACTTTGCTCATGTGTTCTTTTGCAGCACTCCCACTATATATTACACTGATATATACTAACTAACATTACACTAGTTGAAATGGTTTAGTTCTTTTAAGTCTTTTCACTGAGTCTGTTACGTCAGGGAGCTGGATTGCCTCTACATTTACATGATGATGAAGTCTATGTTGGTCAGCTTCTGCGTACTTATTACTTTTTCAACAATCTCTATGTTAAGGTCCCTGAGGAGATCGTCGTTTCTGACGTACCAGGGAGTGTAGACATTATCCATTTATACTTTGTTTTGGAAACGTTGAATAATCATTTTATTGCTCTGTTTGGTACAGCCTCTAAGCTGTGTACCGTAAGTCCATACAGGCATAAGAACTTGTTTATACAGCAATAATTTGTTATGTATTGACAGCGTAGAATGTCTTTCAAGGTACCAATACATTCTTTTGTATCGCATTTTTAACTCATCTATTTTTTCTTGACGTGTGCTTTCCGTTTAATAACTTTTAAGACGTGTCCTTTTAATAAATTACGGTATGCTTGTGGTACAGTTAATTGAACAATATTTTTTTTCTTAAAATTTAATAAATCTATTTTTTTAAGCAAATCGGAGACTGTGCAATGACATAAAAAATGGTTATATTATTTTTGCATAAAAAATGTTAGATGGTTTGGTGACACTGTATGTGAACAAAACCATCATCTGAAATAATATCAATAATTGTGTTACTTGGATGCTTATAATAGGTAAATACATATTATTCTGACTCATGTATCCAATGAGTGTATGCTCATGCGATTTTTTTGTGATTAGGAAGATTACTCCTTAGTCACTCAGATATATTTGACACTGACTTTACTTAACATTTAACTGTCTTAGCCTCTCATAATAGGTTATTTTACTTTTAATTGGCAACAAAAAAGGTAGAGAGCTAATTAAAAACTAAGTGAAACCTTTAATATACTTTCATTAAAATTGTTATTTGCTACGTTTGTCCATGTAATCGACGTTAATTATCCTATGATGGAACCAAGTTGTGGATAACGGACCCTTTCAATAAATTTGTCAATTATTAGCTTATAGCACAGTAAAGAACAACAAAGTGTAATACTGTCACATTCTTACTGGAAAATATAGATGAGATAGTGGTGAAATGTTGCCTATCGAGCAAAAAAAAAGAGTACCTACGTGACCTTACCAGGTTCTCTGGATCTTCTTTCTATGAACCATCCTCGTCAAGATCATCACTTAGGTACCATCAGGTGAGATAGTGGTCAAACCTTAGCCTATCAGAATTAAAAAACTGGAAAGATCTACCTTGTTACATTGACATTAAACATTACATACATAATATAAACACGTTCACACTCCCAGGACCACACTATGTTCGATGACTTGTGTCGTGAGTGCCGGAAACATTCATATCACACACACAATCACAACTAGAACCAGAAACACAAATTTTCCTTGGGAGAAAACTTGTTTTCCTACTAAATATCGAACCCGATACTCCTGTTTAGAAGGCGAACGCTTATCCAATTAAGCCAACGGGCAGTTTTTAGCACATCGCCACTTAACATCAGGTTAGCACTTCAATCTGTTTATCAGGTGACAGTCAAACGTTTGCCTATATGCCTATCTATCTATCTGTATGTACAACTTGTAACAAAAAGGTGTAGTAATTAATGCTTGGTGGTGTGTACTTGTATCATGCCAAGAATCGTCTGCCAGAGAACGTAAGTTGCAATCGTAGATAATTATTTCCATGCAAAATTGACAACCCTACGGTAACATCTGTTGCGCGTGACCTTGACCTTTGTTATGGCTACCACTGTCAGACGTCTAGTTCCAAAGACTACGTGGTGTAGAACGGTAGCTGATGAAATAGGATTGCAAATGAAATAATTTTTTAGAACCTTTAATATATCACAACTCAATATTCATTATGCGTCCGCGGATTTAGAAGTTCTTGTTAGACTCCATACGTGTAAAAAGATGCGTGGCTTGAGTTTTACTTCACTTTTCTGTTACACTAATTGTATAAAAATTAATTCTCATTTGTTAGTCTTACAAAAACTCGAGAACGGGTCGACTGATTTGGCTGATTATTTTTTCGTTGTGTTCGTAATTGTCAGGGCAAGGTTTGTTTGTAACATTTTTATTTAATCGAGTGGAAATTGTTTCTGAGCTAAGCCGGGCGGATCGCTAGTCCTAGATAGAAAATACTTCTTAACTTTAATCAATGCCGACATAGTATCCTTATGAATATTTGAATAATTCAGCTTACGTAACTGCTGTTGCCTTTCAATAGGCTTTGTTTTTTGAGGTCAGTTTTTTTCCGACAACCTTGTCAATGCCATTTCTTGACCGAACTTACAGTTCACTTTTTAAATCAGGTTTACTTTTCATTTTGAAATAAAAAAATTAACACTTTGGTCGACCCAATTATTTCATCGAACCGTAATAAATAATATCCTGGCTTCACAAGTTTACATTGAACGAGAAATAAGTGATTTTGTCATCTCATTCTATGAAGTACTTGTTTGTTCCCGCGTCTTTACCCGCGTTAAATTGTAGAATAATATGTTATTCCTTGTCACTATCTATCAACATTCTTAGTTTTAAAAGTTCAAAATGTGCGTGAGTTTTTATCAAATTATTCCTAGTTTCAGTAAAATCGGTTCTGTGGTATTAATAAACATAATTTTTTTAAGAGTAACATACATGTAAACTTTCACATTTATAATATTAAATAGCCATCGGCCCGCGGCTTTGCCTGCAATTATCAAGTCAACAAGAAGGCTGTTAGTCCTAAATTAAAGCTTTATACATTCCAAATCTTATCTATATCCGTTTAGCTGTTATAGCGTGAAGAGAAAACAAGCATAAACTAACTTGCTTACCTAAACTTTCGTTTTTATTATGTTAGTGGGATATTTATCTATTTACTATTACAACAGATATTTTATAGTTTAGTTAAAACATTTATAGTTTTAGGATAGGATGAGTACCTACTGAATTCCTTTGGGCTTAGACTACTAAGCCCATTCTTCGCTTCGCCGTCCCAATATACTCAGCCATAGTCTATTGATATAATACAGGACAGTAAAGCACTTATTACTATTAATTGACAACCTTCAATACAATGTTTTTTTCGAGTCGACTAAAAATAGTAAGCTAGTGACTTGCACATTCTTGTTCATGTCTTAAATTGTGTTGTTTTTGGTTGTCATTTATTTTTAGTTCTATATACATACATTTAATGACGCTTAAGTATCCCGGAAAAGTGTTTGGGGTTTTTAAACATCGTAAAATACTACGTTATACGGCCTTTCCAACAATTACTCGTAACCATAATGTGCTCAGAGAATTTTCTTGTTTAACTTCTTGTTTTGTTTGGTTTTAATTGAGTGTCATTGCGAGAGCGAAATCCGGATAATAAATCTATTTTATATGTAGTCTTCTTGAGACCATGGCGAACTACAACTTGGCTGAAACGTCGAGGTAAATAAAAATTGATTTTTAGCGCGGTGAAGTCCCGAGATGTAACCTAAATTATTTTATATAATTACGAAATTCACAGATTAACTGAATACTATACTACTTAATTTTTAACGACACCTTACAGTCGTAGAAAAAAAAATTTTGTTCCCTTTAATATTTTGGGTTAATTTAAACTCGTCACATTTTTGTATTTTCTACAATTTACAAGAGTAAACTCGCCACATTCATTAAATGTACCACACATAGAGGAGAATTATTGTTAACTCACCGTAAGTCTCCATTTCACTGAATTTTTGCAAATAGTACTTTTTTTAATTTTTTATTCAATATAGACAAGCGTTTGACCACTATCTCACCTGATGGTAAGCGATGATGTGGTCGACGATGGAGCAAAATTGCCTAGAAGATACCTATTCACTCGCGACTTGAAGACTCCCATATTCTACTCATCAGGAAACACCGACTCAGGTAAGGTGTTCCATTCCTTTGCGGTTCACATAATAAATGTAGAAGCAAAACGCTTTGTTCGCATTTGTGGAATATCTACCATATTATACCGGTGTCGATTAGCAGTTTGCCTGCTTGTTCGATGATATAATGGGGATGGGGGAACTAGATCGTGTAATTCCTTGGCACATTCTCCGAAATATATCCGATAAAATACCGAGAGACTAGCTACCTTGCGACGAGGTCCCAAGCTTTGAAGCCTTTCATCGGCCAGCTGCTCGCTGTTAAAAAGCCTCTTGGCTCTTCGCTCTATGGTATCAAGAGCCTCAAGCTGGTAATTAGCTGAACCATCCCAAAGATGAGAACACTGTTGGCATCTTAACATCAACATGTAAATAAAGAGATTATGAGATATTGCTTTCTATAATGTCATGTTTGGTATTGAGCTGTGGCTCAATACCAAACATGACATGATGATAATGAAAAGCTGTGGCTTTTCATTATTATATTCTCTAAGAATTTGAATTTATTCACTTCGACGGTATAGATGCTAAATGACAGTCGGACGGACAAAGTGGTCCAACCATGTCAACTTAGAGACCTCGTTATTTTTATCAGTCAATTATGTATTCTTTCGTCTAATATTGTATTACATAATATATGAGTATACACTAGCGATCCGCCCCGGTTTTGCGCAGATGCATATTCAGGTGGATTAAAATTTTTTTTACATACAAACCTTACCCTGACAAATACAAATACAACAAAGCATCAGCCAAATCGGTGGAGCCGTTCTCAAGTTTTTGTGAATATAGACCCTGTAATACCAGCCACAGTATTTTTTTATTATGCTAGATAGGGAAGCATTTTACCTTTTCACTTGAAGATGTAAAATGCTGGCCTAGAAGGTATTTTCTTGAGAGATACTTAGGTACTCTAGACTTAAAGACTTACCAAAAGGTGAGATAGCGGTCAAACGTTTGCTTATCCTACTTCCTACTAATATTATAAATCCGAAAGTTTGTGTGTAAGTGTGTAAGTATGTTTGTTCCCTCTTCGCGCTTTAACGGCGGAACAGATTTGGATGAAATTTGGAATGTACATAGATTATACCTAGGATTGACACATAGGCTACTTTTTAACTTGATAATAGCGGGCGAAGCCGCGGGGCACGGCTAGTAGTGAATTAAAAAAAAGACTTCCAGATTGTACTATTACTGTTATACATGTGGGCAGAGCTATAGAGTGCTAGTTGAAAAGTAAAACATTACTGTGAGAGAGCTCTCACATGGAAGAATGTACTTTTGTTTTACTAAATAGATTCAAAACAGTTCGTTTAGATAAATTTCTAAATGAAACTTTTTCTTCGTGTTTTTAAATGCACTATGTGAGAATTTTGTTAATTCATTTGATGTTTACGTAAGTATGCGAAGAATCTCACCATTTTGTTAAACATTGTTTTCAACTTTTTATTTTAATAAGAAATTGGAAGACTTTCGTTTTTCATTTAAGTGGTACCTTTGATGCGGAAGCGCAGAGATGTTGTCTGGATAGTGAAGCATTTTGTTTCTGTGTAAATTCTTACCACGAGTGATTCGTTTTTTTTTTTATTCCTATTCACTCTTGATTTAAAGACTCGTATAGAGGTAGGTATATAAATCCTTTTTTTATGCTTGATGGCCAGCATTTAGTTGCACATCCTCGGATGTAAAGCGATAATGCGGCTAAAAATGTAACTAGAAGATTATTTATTCCTTACTAGCCGTGCCCCGCGGCTTCGCCTGCTATTATCAAGTTAAAAATGTAGCCTATGTGTTAATCCTAAGTATAAGCTATGTATATTCCAAATGTCATCCAAATCCGTTCAGCCGTTAAAGTGTGAAGAGGGAACAAACATACTTACACACTTGCATACTTACACACTTACACACAAACTTTCGTATACATAATACTGGCCGTGCCCCGCGGCTTCGCCCGCTATTATCAAGTTAAAAATGTAGCCTATGTGTTAATCCTAGGTATAATCTATGTACATTCCAAATTTCATCTAAATCCGTTCAGCCGTTAAAGCGTGAAGAGGGAACAAACATACTTACACACTTACACACAAACTTTCGGATTTATAATATTAGTAGGATAATATTAGTAGGATAATATTAGTAGGATTACTAGGATGTATAACACCATAACAGTAAAATCCATAGCGATGATATCAAGATAGCATGATAACATATAATTATTTTGTTATTTCTTAGACATCTCTATTCAGTCTTAACAACTGAATTACCAAAAGAATAGATGGTATATTATTAAAACTATCCCAAGACTAACGTAATGATTATCTGGACACCCAAATTAGACGTTATCGGACAGTTTTAGAAAGCCATTTCTATAAACTTGATGTACAAAGCGCCTGAGGCACGTCCGCTACGTCCCCTGTACGCGTGTCCTGTCCACTTAGTATATTTTGTTACTCTCTAGAGCCTATACAAAACGTAGGCAGGGCACGGGGAAGCGTCGTGGGCGCGCGCCCGCCGCCCGGCCGCGCGCCCTGGCCGCTTTGTTTATCAAGGTCCCTTAGGTGACATATATTTTATCTTCACAGCGCCCGAGCCGCGCGCCTGGGACGATTTGTATATGAAGTCCCTTAAAGTGCAGGATGGGAGAGATATTAATATATCGAGTCTAGACTTGGTGAAATTGATCACTGTTAAACTAAAGAAAGTTTCACGCGGTGATATTGTAGGAATAGAAGTTAGCTTTTATATGTCATACGGTCCTATCATCATATAAGTCAACTGACACTTTACTTAACAAAGGTAGACTAGAGTCAGCTATATGGATCTTATTCACTCGTATTGGCAGATAATTTGGAGCACTCTTTATGGACCATATTTGAATTTATGCAGAAATGCTTCAGACGTTTTCGTATTAATGTGATCGTTCCTTTTGCGTTCACACCTTTCTATTTGAATTTCACTGACTACCAATTTAGCATCGACTATGCTATTTTGAAAGGGTATCTTGTTAGACCATCGGTGTTTATAACAAAGAGTATAAGAACTGGACTGTTAACATTGCAACGAGTAAAATACGATAAGTATTAATAATATTAACCGGTCAGGTATTGTTGTTGTAAAATAATGCTCCAAAGATTTAGGGCTTACGATTTCCTTCTTCTGTAAGCTACTTTAAGCTTCGAAACGTAACACAGTAGTTATCTTACAAAGAAAAAATATGTGTTATGTGGTATATCTGTCTTATTAAAAAAAACACAATTTTGGCTCCGCAACCTTTGTGTATTTAGCCACTGTCAAATAATTTATTATTATAATTAAGTATAGTTGAGTATTTAATAAATAAAGTCACAGTCAAGTAGAATAGACATTAATGACATAAATTATCCAGTCATAAGCAAGTCATAGCTTAGTAATGTGGTATATATTTTAGTAGAATTTCTATTTGAAATTTGGAGCGAGAACAAAAATCACGTTTTTAAACTTTATATGATTTACCTGCACTCATGATCACGAACTATTAAAGGTTAATAACCGACCATTATTACATTTTTACCCTTGAACATTTAAATTGAACGATGATAACTATATTTTAATTGTTTAATTTTAATATATTTTAATCATATAAAAATTTTGTGTTGCTGTGTGTTTTTTATTGCTGGATAGGAAAGTATTTGTTCACAAAAAAATAAATTTATGATGCGGCCAATGATGTAGCATGCTTGCCTTTGACTTGAAGACTCCCAGATTATACCGTTTGGGGAACACAGATGCAGGCAATGAGTTCCACTCTTTGGCAGTAGGTACAGATGATGATTGACTACGAATTAACGCAGAACCTTATCTATATCGGTGGTCCAGCGCCACAAAGAAGTCAACATGCATATAGTCCGGTCAAATTAGGCTACAGAGTGGAAATAATTAGGGAAGTTGTAAATTCTTGTGGAATCGTTAGATAACATGACTAGTAGTCTCACCCTAGTTCGCACCGTTCCTAGCGCGTACGGAACTATGTTAAATATTACGTACAAACTTTAAACGGCTGTTACTCCAAATGTATAAATAAATTGTTCTAGCAAATTTTAACCAGGAGTAGATACTATCTCAGGCTACGTCTTGATATACCTAAAAAGTTATTCGAAGCAAGGAATGCTGATTTATATGTTTTTTTTAGTTTGCGGCTCGGGGGAAATTCGAACAATAGGTGCAAACTTACACAATGCTTCCAGAGGCATTGTAAACACTCAGTTAATTTTGCACCTTAGTGCAAGTAACGGAACATGTATTTTTTAATTTTTTGTAAATTGTACTTCGGGGGAAATTCGGGTAATTGTGCAAATTGTACTATAATAATCTATTCTGAGTTTATTACATTTGCCGTACATAAAAAAAAGAAAAATGTTACCGGAACATTAAAAAAAACCATATGTTATTTCATACTGCGGTGAGGCACGCGGGGCGACCGCGCTCACAAAAGCCGAACGCGCAGGGCGATGCAAGGGAGCGGGCGGTACGTGCGGGAGGAGGCAGGGAGCGTCGATGGATAATTTGTGTCAGTCAAACAAAATATAAATTAGTAGCCGAGCAGCACGACTTAGCGAGCGGGCGGATTTATTTTGCGTTGAGAGTTCATACTATTATTGTAACATCTATTCTATACTAATATTATAAAGAGGTAAAGTTTGTTTGTTTGTTTGTATGTAAAAGGTAATCTCTAAAACTACTGATCCGATTCTGAAAATTCTTTCAGTAATAGATAGTTACATTATCCCTGAGTGTCATAGGCTATGTTTTGTTGGGATAAAGGTTAGTTATCAGTTCGAGATAATAATATTCGTAAGATAATAGTCGGAGAAAAATTTACTAACTTTCCGCTTTATCGGCGTACGCTGACTAAACAGTTAGGCATAGGTGAATACAATGTATGGAAAAAATGTTGGCTTTTATGAGTTTAACAAAAAAATACGTTACAGCATATATCTAACATGTATATTTAGCTCAGAAAAAAACTTTTCTTTGTCAAAAATCTAAAAAAAAAGCGGCTTGTGTTTAGTTAGCTTTTTGAGACATTAAGTATTGATCCTTATCAAAATAAGCTACTTCATCGTCTTACGTAGTTCATGTAAATACAATTTGCTATTTACTGCATACGATTTGGATAAATAGTCTATAAGAAATCGTGAAATTGGTTTTATGGTAGAAATTTATCGACACGTACTACGAATTCCTGCACATAAAAAAATAGCGGCATCTGTAATGTTGGCTTATTTTAAGTATTTAATATTAATCCTTATCAAAAAAACCTTTTCATCGGCTTACGTAGTTCACGTAGATGCAATTTGCTATTTACTGCATATAATTTGGACCTATAGTCTAGGAGCAAACATTAAATTTATTTGAATGTAAAAACGGTGGGTCACAGAATGAGTAACAGTTGCTGCGTAATCCGGCATACTTCTATGTTTTGAACCGACTTATATAAGAAGGAGCTCGAAATAAAAGTTGTAAAAAGACAAGTCGCAACACAAGAAGATAAAATAAATGTAGAGGCCTTCGCTAAAAAACAAAAGTGCAAAGAATTTCAGCTAGAACTAAAAAATGATTTAAAGGGTTAAAATTATATGAAAATATAGACCAGAAGTGGAATATTTTAAAGGAATCAGTTAAAGATGTAGCACTGAATACTTTAGGTAAAAAAAGCACAAAAGATGAGGTATTGGTTAACTGACGAATGTAAAAACATGATAGAAAGAAGAAGACAGCTAAAACAGCAAGTAGAACAAGATGAAAATGGAAACAAAAGTATGAAGAGCAATGAACTAAAACTAAAAAAGCTATAAAGAGAGCTAAAAGAAAACACATGGAAAACATAGTATGGAACGAACATGGAAAAAATAATAAAATCAAGTGGCAGTAGAAAATTCTACCAAGAAATTAGGAATTTCAAAAAAGGATATCAACCGACTGTGCAAATGTTGGAGGATGATGATGGCAACCTCGTCACTGACCAAGTAAAAATAAATGAAATTTGGCGAGATCTTTTTCAAAAACTCCTAAATTGTTTACTACAGGATAAAACAGAAGAGAGTAGTAATGGCAGTGAAGAGAATATCATAATTCAACCACTCAGTCTTGATGAAATTAGACGAGCTATTATGACTTTTAAAAATAACTAATCCCCTGGAATCTACAACTTGCCAGGGGAAGTATGGAAATATGGGGGTGCTATAATTTAGTGTAAGATATTCGAACTTATAAGTAGTATCTGGAATAGTTAGCTGCTACCAAAGGAATGGAATATTGGAGTCAATTGCCCGATCCACAAAAAGGCCTTGCTACCTACTGCATACAAGATCCTGTCTTACTTACTGCTGAGGAGACTAGAACCATACGCGGAGGCTATAATTGGCGATTACCAGTGTGGTTTCCGACGCATTCGTAGTACAGTCGATCAAATCTTCCTGCTCAAACAATTAATGGAGAAGAAGTGGGAGTATGCGCAGAGTGTCCACTCTTTGTTTTTGGATTTTGCTAAAGCATATGATAGTAAAGATCGTGACTCTCTTAATACAATATAAAAAAATACTTTGGGATTCCAAATAAGCTGGTACAAATGATGTGGTAGCTACTAACAAAATCAAAGCTGTTGTTCGAGTTGGAGCGGATTTGACCAAGGAATTCGAAGTCCTTACCGGTTTAAAGCAAGGCGATGCGCTATCACAAACGCTGTTTAATCTAGCACTTGAACACGTTATGCGACACGTATTGACACTTGACTGCGGAGTGCAGCTAAAAGGACAGCATAAAGTGGTAAGCTACGCGGATGACCTCGCTTTATGAGGGAATAGGAAAGATCAGGTAGAGAAAGAGCTGCACAGTGACAGTACAAGAAGTACTAGAACGGGAGGCGCAAAACGCAGGACTCAGAATTAATCAGGATAAAACTGAGTATGCCCACATGCGCCGCTACAAAACATGCGCATGCCGAGAAATAACCTCAAAGTGAGAGACATCACATACAAAGGAGTAGAAAGGTATAATGGGCTAAATGGTAATGGGCTGTATTATGACGGACACCAATACCAGGGAAGAAGAGATAGATATCCGGATACAAAAACACCCTCCGTTGTAGTGCAGCCCTACACAAGATTTTGGTGTCCGGGCTTCTTAGCACAAATACCAAAGTGCGAATATACAAAACTGTAATAAGACCTATATTAATCTATGGATGCGAGACCTGGACACTGACTCTTAGGGATGAAAGCAAACTTCTTGTGACGGAGAGAAAAAATCTGCGGCAGATACTGGGTCGAACTCGAACAGAAGAAAGGATATGGAGAAGGAGGAAGAATAAAGATATTGAAGATCTGATCCCCGAGCTAAACATTATCGGCGAAACCAAAGCCCGCCGACTTCGCTGGCTCGGTCACCTTGAAAGAACGGAAGAGGATCGTGCTGTAAAGCGAGCATATATGGGAAGGCCAAGCGGTCATCGTCCAGTAGGCCGTCCCAGATACCGCTGGAGAGATGAAGTGGACAAAGACTTCGGGCAGCTCCAAGTCACAACTTGGCAAGATGTGGCGCAAGACCGTCTGAAGTGGCGACTTTTAGTATCGGAGGCCAAGACTTACTTTGGGTCACTGCGCGGTTCGAGTAGTAGTAGTATTACAAAAGAAGAAGGATACAAATTCGGCTGTTTTATTTTTGTTTTGTCGGTTATAACTTATCATTGAACTTTGAACTGCCCGCTGGCGTAGGTGGGCGTTTACCTATAAAGCACGAGGTTTGATTCCCGGTGAGAACGCAGGTGTTCTTCCCACGGGAAATTTGTGTTTCTGGTTTTGAGTATGTTGTGAATCTTGGATGTTTACAACCCCACGATACAAGTCATTGAACTTGGTGTAGGATTGTGAATGTGGAAGCGTTTATGGGTATGTTTTTTGATATTTTCTACCGCGGCGCGGGCGTAGATGGGTGCGCGTTCGCCTTCAAAGTAGCGGGTTCGATTGCCGGTGGTAATTTACCTAGAAAATTTCTCCCCACGGTAAATTAGTGTTCCTGGTTTTGAATATGTTGTGAATGATGTGTGAATCTTAGATGTTTACGGCCCTACGATACAAGTCATTGAACTTGGCGCAATTGAATCTCGATGGGAACACAATAACACAAGTTTTCTTCCCTACGGGCAGTTTATGTTTCTGATTCTGAGTATGACGTGAATGCTGTGTGTGTGGTGTTAATGTTTACCGCTCCACGACACAAGTTATAATACTTTCAGTGTAGGGCGACGCCGGGCGGGTCAGCTTGTAATAAATAAAGGTAATTAAGAATAAAATTTAAAATTAAATTGTATGTGTAAGTGATACTGTGTAAGTCACGCAGGTGCATGGAAAAAATGCGTTTGGGAAAGAAAATATTATTAATAATTGTTATTATATTATGATTTAAATAAAAATATTAATAAGGCCAATTTGACAGCTTTACAGAACAATAATCAGTTTACTAGCGTTTCATATATAATTGAAACGCAAGCAAAGCTTAAAAAATCCGGCTTCATCGCTTATATTTCGGTTTTGACTTAACCGATTTCGATAATATTTATATTTCGATAGTTTTTATGGGTTACATATAGTTGCATATTATTAGCGCAAATTAAAATTCAAAACGTCTTCCTTCGCTCACAAGTTTCACTGTATAACTGCTAAACTATTGAGTTCTTCTCCTTATCTTTGTATTCAACGACTCAGATCATTGACCTTGCCCCCGCTCGCGCCCTGCCGCTTGCATCGCCTTGCGCCGTGCACGTAAACGCCCGCGTGCCATGTATGAAATAAAACGTTTGTTTTTTTTTAATGTTCCGGTAACATTTTTCTTTTTTTTATGTGCGGCAAATGTAATAAACTCAGAATAGATTATTATAGTACAATTTGCACAATTACCCGAATTTCCCCTGAAGTACAATTTACAAAAAATTAAAAAATACATGTTCCGTTACTTGCACTAAGGTGCAAAATTAACTGAGTGTTTACAATGCCTCTGGAAGCATTGTATAAGTTTGCACCTATTGTTTGAATTTCCCCCGAGCCGCAAACTAAAAAAAACATATAAATCAGCATTCCTTGCTTCGAATAACTTTTTAGGTATATCAAGACGTAGCCTGAGATAGTATCTACTCCTGGTTAAAATTTGCTCGAACAATTTATTTATACATTTGGAGTAACAGCCGTTTAAAGTTTGTACGTAATATTTAACATAGTTCCGTACGCGCTAGGAACGGTGCGAACCAGGGTGAGACTACTAGTCATGTTATCTAACGATTCCACAAGATTTTACAACTTCCCTAATTATTTCCACTCTTTTGCGAAATATCGCTTAATTTGACCGGACTAATACATGAACGCATAAACGCTCTCATACTCACAGCCCCACCCTAAATTCGAAGACTTGTGTCGTGGATGCCGGAAATATTTACATCACACACACAATCACAACCAGCACCAGAAACACAAATTTTCCTTCGGGTGTAAACTTGTGCTCCCGTCAGAAATCGAACCCGATACCCCTGCTTAGAAGGCGAACGCTCATCCAACTAATCCAACGGGCAGTTCATGTACACACATACAAAGGCTGACACTCACATTACTCTTCTTTGCGTTTTAATATCAATCGTATTTTTACCAGATTCGTGATCAGATATTGATCAGTCTATTACCGCGCCATTAAATATAGAAATAAAAGTAAAAAAAAATTATTATGCAATCAGTTTACGCACGACATATGTTAACAAATTCGTGCTTGTAATTGCGATTATGTTATAGGTATACAATATAAAACGAACGCTTTCACACTCACAGCCCTCTACTAAGTTTAATGACAGGTCACCAACATTCATATCACATACACACTCACATGCAAAAGTAGAAACACAAATAAGTGAAGAAAACTTTATTTTGCCGCCGGGAATCAAACTCCGGGAATCGTACCCCTGCTTAGAAGGCAAACGTGCACTAACTAAGCAGTACAAATAATAATTATAGAAGCACGCCGAGTCCTTCAGGTATTATCGTGTAACTTTATTATACACAAGATCACAAGTATCGCGTAGGTACCACTCTCGCACTTAGTTGAGAGACTTTCTTCTTATTCTTATATTAATGAATTATTAAATTAAAAAGAAATACAGATCTAAAGACTGACAATTGACCGTTATCAAGAAACTAGAAGTCACGGCACTAGTACATATACAAAAGCCATCGACGTCTAACAACCACTCGCACTTACAGCGGGCAAGCAGCAACAAATTGATACAATCTGGCACCAGGAACTGTTTGGTGCACGCTGGGTGGTCGACAGCGCCGCCTACTTGCATGAAAGTCGTTTAATTTGATAGATCTTTCATTGAATATCCCGGAACTGGCCGCTGTGGGTTGCGCGTCTGCCTACTAATTGACTGATATCGGGTTCGATTCCCGGTAGTACCATGAATTTTAAACCATAGTAAATCATCGGTGTACTTATTATAAGCTTTGTCCATAATGGTAAAATCTGAAGGTATTTATAACTAATAATAATCGCAACTTTTTTTTTATCACACCTAAAGCCCCACACTATGTTCGATCACTTGAGTCGTGGGTGCTAGAAACATTTACTTTACACACACAATCACAACCAAGAAACACACAGTTTCCTCGGAGAGAATACAATTTATTCCCGTACGGAATCGAACCATATACCTCTGCTTAAAAGGCGACCGCGCAGTCAACTGAGCCAACGAGCGGTATAATACAACACATTGACAGAATCCTTACTAATATAATATTATAAATGCGAAAGTAACTCTGTCTGTCTGTCTGTTACGCTTTCACGCTAAAACTACTGAACCGATTTAAACAACATTTGGTACACAGATAGTCTAGAGCCTGAGAAAGGACATAGGCTACTTTTTAACCCCGAATTCTGGCTGGTCCGGGACTTACACGGGCAAAGCCGCGGGGCGCAGCAAGTTTAATATATTTTAATCCGCCTGTTGCAAGAGTTTCTTACAAAATTAATATCTACTTCATCGTTTTGGTTATCCATACTTATTCAATTATATAGATGCTGACCAACACCTATCTCTTGGTATTTATTTTTGTACAAGGTTAACCCAAAATTGCAGATATTATAGCACCCACACTAAAACCTATTTATTATCAACACAATAGAATCACAGGCTAGCTTACAACCTTCAGCAAAAATACGCAGTTAAATAAGATCCGGTAACTCAATGAATAATTTTTCAGAACAATTTAATCTCAACATCTTGTTATCTAATTTGCTAGAACGAAATATATGAGTATAGATAAATTATTTCATAGACGCCTCATGAATAAACTTTTTTAACGAATTGTAATAACAATTTGAAAGGATGGCACGTCAAGTATGTATCTTTGACAGCAGTGTGTAGTGTTTACTTTAGGACACACTTACAGCATAGCATATACAGATAATTTGAAAAAGACCAGAAAGCTCTCAAACCATGATTCTTGTTCTAACCCTTAGCTAATTTAGTTCGACGACATTCTTCTGAATGTTATATTTTCTGTAATAACTAAGATCATATATTCTATACAATCTATAACTAGTCTAGTTTTAACTGAGATCTCGCCTCAATATTTTACCAAATAAAGAAAATCTATTAAGGTTAATTGCTTTTAATTTTTTTCTTTATAATTATTGCTTGATTATGTATTTGTTGTTCAAGTACATGATATAACAGATATAATATTATGTAACCATCAGCTTTACATGTAAAGCCGTTTTTGAGATAGACCCCGGGATAAAATAGGTCTAAAACAGTGACTTTGATGGCTTACCAAATTATTATTTTCCAACATACATTTTTACATAGACAAAAGCATCAAAATGCTTTTGTTTATGTTAAATTAATTTAATTGAAACTATATTCAAATTGAAATTTTGTAACAAAACTCTAACCAAAAACTATACCAGTATGTAACTTAATTTCGTAAAGAATCTTGCCTCTATATTATATTTTACAATCAAAGTGCGGTGTCCACCAGACAGTCATCCATGGCTCGTCTAATTTTGATGAATGCTAGAGATAATGTTACATGAGTGGCAACGTCACAATCACTGAACCAGGCTAGACTTGAACTTGATTCGATACGTAAGCTTTTGTACGGGTTTGTGTAATGGACACGCATTTTTATAATTGGGTTTTAAGTGAGCTAACTTTTATTATGCGAAGATTGAGTACAATGAAACGTTCGGCTAACATCTGTAGTTGTATTTATGCATTATGTCATAAATAAGTCAATGTACTAAATATTCGACTGCGTAATATGTAAACCTACTTTTTATGAAATCACCTTTAATTTCCTTCATTTTGGTACCCTACTCGATAAATTTGGTTATTTTTTTATTAACGTATTAAATACTATTTCGCTCCAAAAAACATTTTCAAACACCTATCTAAGGACCCTTGGATTTTTAAAACGAATATAATGCTATCTTTACTGTATAAATCCATCCAGCTTTTTGGAAGATTCGAGGTTATAAAGAAATTTACAAATATGCATTCATAAAATATACGCGCGAAAAACAAAACCCTTCCTTGGCAGTCAGGTAAAAGGCGTTGGAGCAATTATCGCCGCCGAGAATCTAGCTCTGTATTCCTGAGATAGCTGTTTTGCGATAGCAATCAGTCATTTTAATTTTTATGAGTGCTTTTATAAGACTAAATATAAACACATTTTGTAATTTATATTATAATGTAAAATAAGAATTTTATAATGTAAACCGTCACTGACTCACGTAATATTGTCGGAATAAAATGCTCCGACCAGGAATTTTGATCATATAGGTAACTGAAATTAAACATTAGCTACCACATACCTCTAGTGCCTCGTACTCGTATGCCTCTAATTTAAGTACCTCTTCACGCTCAGGGTATAATATGCCACTGACACTGTTTTTTCCCTTTATAAATAAAGATAATAAATTATGCGCCATACTTTCGCACCGAACTGAGATCTCGCGCCTACTTTTTGCCTAGTAAAGATAAACTTTTGAGGTTAAATGGTTGTAATTTATTTTTTATAATAATTGTTTGATTTCTGTATATTATACATAAGTTTAAGTATTATATGTGCAGCAGTTTTTGAAATAGACCCTGGGACAAAACAAGTCTAAAAACAGCAACTTTGGAGGCCTATCAAATTACCTAAACGGCTCGACTGATTTTGATGTTTTTTTTTTGTGTGTTCAGGTGGATTTAAAAATGGTTTAGATGCACAATTATATCGGATAAATGATGATTTTTCTAATAATTTATTTAATTAAAGGGTCCTCTAGTTATGTATAATTCCCTATGATTAAAACTGTCTCGTTGTCAAATTAAATTAAGATCGGTCCAGTGGTTTTATTGTGAAGATGTGCTATACAGAAAATAATTTTACCACAATCTCGCCTCATAGAAAGCGATGGTGTGGCCAATGATATAGCATGTTTATATTAGTATAAAGTGTGTTGATGTGACGTGATAACAGATATTGCTTTCATTTATGATTACAATCGTCTTTGAAAGTAAATATTTAGTATTTTATAATTATATCGTATCTGTTTACGTGTATGTAAATTTATTATTTATATATCCTCTGTTTTTAATTACTGTTCTTCTATCTAATCTTTTATGAACGTAGAACGACGTCCTATTATATTGCGTTTTTCCTCTCCATCCAAAGGTTGTCTGGAAGAGATCGCTCTCAGCGATAATACCGCCTATTGTTACACTTATATATTTTTTTACTGTCATTCCTATTTGTGTTCTTTGTTATTTTAAGGTGTTCAATAAATAATATATCTATCTATCTATAGTAAACAATTATAGCTAGATAATATAGCATGCAAATTCGTGTTCGTGACTAATATGTGAAAGGCATTGGACTGCCATTTTCAAAAGTGCCACACCCAGTTTATCCTTAACTGTGTTCACCAACACCTAGAAGCCAATAAAATTACATTTTGCAAGAGATTTTTGTGTAGTTGACTTAGTGAAGCGATCTCTTAGTTGACTTGAGTGGCTCTGTACTTTGTCCGTGCGTTTGTCTGCCCGCCTATCGCTCCGTCCGTCTGTAAGAGGCGTCTATACTATACACGCCAATATAAAGTTTTAAGACAAATTTTTCAGTATAATTGTGGATACATATTCCCTATTTTATATCCTAGTATAGGCTATAAACAAGTGATCTTCATTATCAAGTCTGCGTCTCTATTCGCTATCCATTCAAACCGGGTGCATCCAGTGTGTAGCAGCTATTAGTGTGATAAGTGCGATGCAGAGAGAGGGAATGAGAGAAAGAGACGAATTTCTCTGATTTTCTGTGTAACTCTCCTCGCTATACTCAAATTGAGAAGTGTATATAACGCCCCCCGCCCGGTGACGCTGCAGAGGCTACACACAAACAGTAGAATTAAGCCGCTTTAAAACAAAATAAATAAGTGACGTCGTTTTCTATGAGTACCTTAAGACATAAGAAAAATATACATGGTATATAGTATATGTATTATACTAGGCACTCATAATTGTGACTTAGTATAGTATGCGTTGTTAACCTTTAAGGGTTTCAAATTAATGACAATAGAATATTATGCGGCATATTCAATAAGGAATTGGTGATTAATTACAATTAGAAACATATTTCAACTTACAAGGCTGACCGTGAAACTAATGTCGTAATGTAAAATTTCCATGTTCTATCTAATTGATTAATGAGCCGATAACCTAATTTTTTACTTTAACGCCCGGTAGATAATATCCGCCATTATCAATAACGCATGGCTCCTTGACTACCATATTAACTATATAATCAGTCAGGAGTTCAAACGGAAGTTGTTCAGGTAATATTGTTATGGTGGTAATGCGACCGGGTGTTTTAGTGCGTCAATGTAGGCGTTATGTAGTTTTTATTTAGTTTCACCTGTCCGGTGGTCTGTAATCAAAGTTCTCTTATACCCCGGGCAGAAGAAAAATAATTTTTAATTTCCACTTACGTGTATGGGTGCCATAATATTTTCATTCATATCATTGTAATTGCCATTTCTGGCTTTGGTCGCTGCAGAGGCTATACAAAGCCAGCAGCATGTAGTCGGTCCGAAAATAAATTGGCTTTACATATTCTCTGAAAGTTTAAGTTATTCGCTTCTATAGTTCAAACGCTAAATGCCTCTGACAGAAGGACGGACAAAATTAATATCTTAAATTGGAATATCGTCCTTGGCGCGAAAGAAGGAGCCGGAGGAATTCCAAGATGATGATGATGCCTTTTTTTTTATTTTTTTATTTGTGACTCTGGATAACTGCTGGAACACCGTATTTGGCTTGGCGGCAGACTTTCAACTTGATGGTGGTAAGCTACTTTAGTAGCAAGCCAGTCGAGCAAATCACAAAATGCTCTACCACCTCTCAAATGTCACCTGATTAGCACCACCCGGGGACCACGTGTAGGGAGTCAGACTTAAGGGGTATCCTCCTACGGACGTGGGTGACTCAGATGCCTATCGAAAGACTAATACAACCAACAAACGCTTTGACATTCACAGCCCCACACTAAGTTTTAAGACTTGTTTCGTAGGTGCTGGAAATATTTACTTCACACACATAATTACAACTAGAACCAAACAAACGAATTTTCCACTTTTCTCACGTTTGCCTATCGTGAATTTAAAAAAAAACTTGTGACCCCCCGGGAATTAGACCCTGCTTAGGAGGCAAACGCGCCCAACTAAGCCAACGAGCAGACTCATTGACTTATCCTTCTAAACATAAAATCTTAAAATTCTATGTGTTATAGAAATTCCTACAATAAAGGTCGGACCGTGGTGCAATGGACAAACTCTCACGATGTAAACCCACCCGGTGGCCAACTTTTATAAAACCAATTTCAACACAATCTCCATTATCGGATACTGACATTACAAATATTTGTGTTGTACATACAACTTAGTAAACGTAAATGCTTCGAAATCCATAGATGCTATTGATACTAAGTCATGACAAGTATTTTTATAGACGCTGTTTAGGAAAAATCGGCCCATGTTCAAAGATATGGCATTGTCAATTCCTATTTTAAAGTTATGTGAACTAGTTTAATGGAGTATGGCCCAAGTTCATCAATAAAAGTTAACACTTTGTTACTTAATTCTTTGGTTAAGTAATTATTGTCATTATTGCATGCATCAACATCTGATTTTAAAATCTAGTACCTGGTTGACCGAGCTTTGATCGTTAAAACGACGTTTTGACTAAAAATTAAACCTAGCTAGATCGATTTATCGCCCCCGAAACCTGAGATTCAGATTATATAAACAAGAATTGCTTGAGTGTAGTGTAGTGTGAGCTTATATAGAATAGAAAAGAAGTTCTAATTCCACACTTATTTCGAAGTTTTCTTTTTTTAACGCTTTCACACTCACAGCCCCACACTAAGTCCAAAGACTTGTATCGTTGAAACTGTTTTACGTTTTACTGTTTCTGTATGATTCGAATGCACTAAAATTATAGATACGCCAACAGTAACGCAAGTACGTATAGTAATCTAATCTTCTAAATATATATAACTCAAAGGTGACTGACTGACTGACTGACTGACATAGTGATCTATCAACGCACAGCCCAAACCACTGGACGGATCGGGCTGAAATTTGGCAAGCAGGTAGATGTTATGACGTAGGCATCCGCTAAGAAAGGATTTTGATTAATTCTACCCCCAAGGGGATAAAATAGGGGATGAAAGTTTGTTGTACTTCTTAACGCGAGCGAAGCCGCGGGCAAAAGCTAGTCATAACATAAAGTGTGATTAATTTACAGATAAAACCATTACAATCGTCTATATCCTATTAACAACTCGCCCAAACCGTAACAATAGAACCACAATTTCCCGATAGAGAACAAGTGCACGATATTTACAAATGTCAATTCTTGACCCTACATTTGACCCTTGAAATGAGATTATACAGCCTGACGCTGGGGGCAGGGATATGATAATAGGACCCCATTTGAGAAGTAGGTTTATTCGTGCACAGTATGTCATTACTGCTGCCATAAACCCTTTTTTAAAGGGCCATTGGTAAATCACTTCTGGTTTTCAAAATCACTTAATTTGCAGTCGACAGTCGTAAAATCAAACCGTGAGTTTGAACGATAAAAACAGATACACCTATATATTTAAAGGTATGCCTAATTGCATTTTAATATACCACTATATCCACTACAGAGCAAAAACCTAATTAGTATAATGTTTGACTAGCCTTTCGTTCTGTCAGTCATTCTGAGCTGGTGACTGTTATTAAGTTTTTATGATCCGTATAAATCACCAATCACTAATAATTTACCGCCTAAGTACTACATGAAACCTTTCATATCGCTGCAGTCATAAGGAAACAAAGCCGACAATTTAATTCAGTCTCGAGACACGATAGATCTTGTCAAGAACTCAAGCTGAGGTCATGATCAAATCACTGTTCTTGTTAATCAATCTGTTGCTCCGAAATGTTACGTTGAACTCGCCTTTGTTAAAATCCACGGGTAAGCCAGGCTTGTATTGAAGGCTTACATTATTTTACATCTAGAAAAGCGTCTGAAATTCTCGATAAGGGCTGCAGATTACCCTCCATGAGTGATTAGAGGCTTGCATATTTCCCACTTAGTCTTTTTTTGTGGATATCTTCCAAAGCCATTGTTTGTGGCGGGGAGAGAAGCAAATAGAAAGACAGGTTTGAATCAGGACCTTGGCCTGATGGTAGGCCTTATCTCGGGCTACTACTGTGAACTATATAAGTAACCATATGTACAAGACCGGCGCTACGGACAGTCCCTTGGGTCAGACGGACGGACAAAGTGCTGAACGAAGCAAGTTAACTTAGAGATCTCGCTTCGCTGGATCAATAATAACAGAAACCAAATATAGTTTTGTCTGGGGGCAATTGCCCCTTCGACTCACGTTAGATGCGGCCACATTCTAAATGTTGACCGAGATCACGCAATATGCTGCTCCGTTGAATTGTTATGCTATTGAGACGATAACCTTACTGGAAATTAGGAGCACGATATGACGTTCTTGATAACTGGTCCATTGTATACGGAGAAGATAAAAAAAAGTAAATTAATTGTAACATGACGGCATTAAAATGCGAATTATCTGCTTTTCTACAGACTTCAGAAAAAAGGAGGAGGTACTCAATTAGACTTTTTTTTATCTGTGTTACCTCATAACTTCTTTCCACGTGAATCGGTTTTGAATTTTTTTATTTGATTTCTGTTGCTTTTGCATTGGTCCCATTTAAATTTGATCAAGATCTGATCCGAGGTTTTTGATTTATCGTCAGTAATGCGTGTTTAATACATTTAGTTTGATCAAGGTTTCGAAGAGAAAGCGGTGAAGTTGGTTTTTTTTAAGCTTTGCTTGTGTTTAATTATTTGATGCAGAATAATGTATTTTTTTTTTGTTAAATTCTATTTATTTTTGCCAAATATTATAATTTCCAATTCCCACAATTGAATAAAAAAAAATTAATAACTTTATTAGAAAGTCAAATATTTTAACATAAACATCACAGCCCCAAACTAAGTTCGATGCCTTCTGCCGTGGGTGCCGAAAACATTCACATCATATACAATCAGAACCAGAAACAAATATTTTGACGACCCAGTTGGCGCGGTGGGCAAGTGTTTCCCTCTGCGCCGTGGGTCCTGGGTTCTATTACCGACAGGAGCACACTTTTCCTTCCTAAGGAACATTTGTGCTTCTGGTTCCGGGTGTTTGCGGCACCCACGATACCAGTCTCTGAGCTTAGTGTGGGGCTGTGAGTGTGAATGCGTTACTTAATATACAAATTATACTTTAATACGTTATTTTTAATCAAGCTTTTACCAGTTAAATAAAAAATGACTAAAAAAATAAGTAGCCAGATAACTTGTCAAGACGAATCAAACGAGCCCAAACTCGATGAGTTTATCTTGTTTGCTTCAAAAGCTCTTATGGCTATCTTCCGTCTCCATCATCAGACCAGCTCCATGGTACCATATCATTGTATTGTTGACCAAGGATAAGTTCACCAAATTTTAGTCCAATTAGACATCGGGAAGTGGTTCTAATTTAGCTTTAGCTCAATAAGATTTGATTACAGACCGACAGACAACGGGACAGGTGAAAATAAATAAAAGCTTGTAAAAATAGACACAGTTGTCACATTGGCGTTGCTAGGCTTATTGAAAACCCATTGCTATTAAACTTCGTAAATAAAGCACCTGATCTAAGTAAGTAAATTGCTAAAGAATAAAAGATATTTTAAGAAAAGTTTAAAAGAGAAAAGTATAATCGCCACGTCAATTTTATTCAAGGTCCCTAGGTCATTTATCTTTTCTTTTTTATTTAAATTTTATGATACTAATAATGAGTAAGAACTTACTATGTACTTTTTGAAATACCTATCTTACATGAGTCAATCGGAATTCGAGAGTTATTAATCAAGGACTAATAAAAAATTGCGTGTAAATACAAAGTATTCAGGTGATCAACAGTGGTTTGACTAAACGTACAAAAATCTATTTCAAAATAGATTTGTTGTTTATACTTTGTCATTCTATATCGACGTTCATCATCCATACAGTGAAGGAGTGGTGTCCGATGCTGTAAGAAAATCAAATAAGTACATATACTACAAAATATTTTTTCTCTTTTTTTCCTGCCGTTGGACAATGGAAACGCCTACTAATATCCGCGGTCAACTATCGAAAGAGTTCTAATACTTGGCTATTTGCCTTGAAATAATACAGGCCCGAGGCAATAGTCATACTGGACATGCCATGTCCGTACCGGTTGAACTCACGTGACAGTATTAATCATTTGCCAAAATGTTGTTAGCGACTCTTGAGAACATTGAGTATGATTATACATAAACATGTTCGATCGTGTATTGTTCTCATCATTGGGATGATTCAGCTAGATACCAACTGAAGGCACTCTAGTGCCTCGAGACGAAAGATGAGACGAGTAAGTCGCTCGTCTGATGGCAAGCGTTATGCTTGCTCACTCAAGTTCAGTGCCATCAAGGGATTTAAAATTAAATACCTAGTTCAAAATCTTGCGCGGCATTCAATATTGAACCTCTTAATGCCCTGTAATTTCGCTGGAAACATTTCCCTTCAATCCAAAGTACAAGGTTTGCATACTACTGCTAGAGTTAAATGTCTGGCAATGATGTAGTAGGTACCGCCATAGGCAAACTCTGAAAGAGTTCACAATAGAAGTACACACACACGCTATGAACGGAGCTATGCTCGGAGTTTCTCTGAAGGATCGTATCCGATGAATAAGGTTATCACAGAAACAGATACGAAATAGTCCAGATAGCTTAGCGGATTAGTAAGCTGAAGAAACAATGGACTGGCCACATTAGCCGGAGAACCAATCACGTGTAAATGTAGTAAACGTGTTCTTGAGTGGAGACCGCGAATCGACAAACGTAGTAAAGCATGCCCTCGAGCTCGGTGGAGCGACGATCTTCGCATACTGGCTTGCAAGAGCTGGAAGAGAGGATAGTGCTTAGTGACATGTAATTGAAGAGGTCCAGCAATGGACTTCCATAGGCTGATAATGACTACAGAAGAACCCCAAAATGCAAAAACGAACGCTAACATGTTAAACTTCATGTATATCACAGCACATATTTCGAAACACTATGATTGTCATGCCAAGGAAATAACTGATAATTTCCGAATATGCAACCACATAGTAGTCTCTTATACACGTCATATAATAGCAAAAACTGAAGCTAACGTAACATATTTGCATAACTGTGACCGATTGATTATTCGCTCTACCATGTTGTGTGGTTTTGATCCGCTTTTCGTCATAAAACTCTACGACCTCAGTAATTAAGATATTATAATAATTGATAAATTACCTTGCAACATAGTGAAGAGGATCCACACTAGTAAAAAAAAATATATAAACAGTCTATTTTAAAGAGGAATAGATCAAATTCGCACTAGGATGGATTTAGTAATTTCTTTATTAGTTTGGATTCTGAAAAAGTCAGTTTTGAAGAAGGTCAGGCAATTTTTGTAGACTGACTGTGAAAGAGAGAAGTTAGAAATAAATAAATGATAGCAGCAGAAATCAAGCCAATCACTTACCATGGTGAGATAGTGGAAAAATTACATCGATCATAAATAATACATTCATTAAAAATCTTTTTTAGCCTATTCATTGTGTTAACTTTGAATTATGTTCAGAGTTTCAAAAATCAATTAATCTTGCCATCAGGTGAGATGGCGGTCAAACTTATGCCAACCTAGAATGAAAAAAAAAAATACTGTAGAGTTAATATTTATTTTCCAAATTCTGCAAAAGCGTCAAAATACTTGCTTTAAAATGAATTAAGTCTATCCCGTTTAGAATATATTTCTCCTTTTCCTATTAAAATAATACAAAAAAAAATTGCAAAAAGCTTAAAAAATTGTATTCTATCGAGCTATTTACCCGCCTTACCAAAAAGATTTAAAAAAAAATGCAATGCGCTAGCAACTGGTTTTTATTCGTTGCAAAACTACTATGTAATATATATATATTATATATGGGAGATTTATTTGAAATCCTAACATATTTCAAACTTCACTGATATATTTACGACTATTTAAAATTGATATTATCTATTTATAAACAACGATATTTTGCTACATCTTAAATCCTTCCACGATAACATCAAAAGCCAGCGGCACGACTCTAATAACAATTATTATTGTTTATCTCAAGCGCATACTCACCAATTCACCTGCTATAGTCATATATTATTGTACCAGCCTTTGTATAATAATTAATATGAACAACTGTTTGTATGTACTTATATAGCCTTCTATGTATATTTTATCAATTTGTAATTAATATAGTGCACATGAGGTCGTTAAGTAGTAAATTAAACTTTATTGTTAAAGAACAACGTACTTACCAAAGACTTAAAATATGAGTGCTAACACTACTAACTAATTACTTTATCTTTATACTTGCTGTGCCCAGCGGTTTTGCTGTTTTCAAGTTATTTATTTATTTATGAACACCAACATAACATACACTATTACAATCAACATATTTAAAAGCATTTTTACAAGTTAAGTGTCATTATAATTATAGGTGAAGACTACATTCAATAATTTTTGCGAGATTACATATAAAATTAATAGATTATAACAACACATTAATTAATTTAAAATTACAAAAAGGCAAAAAATTTAATCATAAAAAATAATATAAACAATAGATTACAAAAAATAATAGTATTAAAACAAGTTATACATATAAAATTTATACAGTGGTGATTATATATTTATGAATTCATTTAAATTAACAATACAAATATTAAAATGATACATTCTACTATATTGAAGTTATAATGTAGCCTATGTGCTGATCCTAGTCCTGGAACCCTACACTGATTTTACCAACCTGATTTTGCTGCAAGGGGTGTTGGAGAACCCCAACGTTTAAATGTTGTATATATTTTTTAAAATAAAAATAGGTTTTAAAGCAATGTTTTTTATTAAAACTTATTCGGCACAGAGATAACAAATCAACTAAAAATCTAGCAATTCTAATTAATTTGAGCACTTTCGGCAATCCTTGACTAGGTGTTCCAAGCAATTGAAATTTTGCACTTGTTGCACTTGGTCTTGGATTTGTGGTCTTCATTTCTTGGGCAGAAACTACAACGTCCTTGTGTATGGTATCCCATAGTACAACTTTGATTTAGCATAGGTTTTTTAGAATCTTGGCAACCATTTCTCTTACATTTCTCCTCAAAGATGATAGGGCACCCCGTAACATACTACACGTCCACACTGTAGGGCCGTTGCCGTGTTACTGACCAAACAGAAGCAGGTGACTCTAGAGTAAAATACGCGGGAGCACAAACATGTCCATAGAAAATGAATAAAGTTATTTAAGAAACAAACATTACTGGGGTGCTCCAGAACTCCTAGTAGTGTTCTAGGGCTAGGTATAAGCAATGCACATTACAAATTTCACCACAATCCGTTCAGGTGTTAAAGCGTGAAGAGGGAACAAACATACTTACACACAAACTTTCGGATTTATAATATTAGTAGGATTAATAGATACCTAATAGACCTACATAAATACCTATAGATTTACATATGATCTCTGACCATCTGTGTTATCCAGCATTTGGCCAACCCACCGGCGGCTGTGGGTAAGGTAAGGAGTGATCGAGGATGGTAGCCGCGATAGACCGAGATTTCTTGGCGCGTCATATTTTTTTAGTTGGTATAAGTACTACGACTAAATAATTAAATAATTTACAGGGAATTAGCAAGATGATAGTTTCGGCAAAAGTGCCAGCCTGTGTGGTTGACTGGTAGAGAATGCCCATAGCATTAAGTCCAATTTTTGTACTTTATGTGCAATAAAGATTTAAAAAAAAATATGTGCTGTAAAGCAAATTAGAAAAGACTTCAGAGCCTCGAACATCGGCGTAAGCTCGACCGCATCGTCGCTTTCCATCAGGTGAGATAGCGGAAAAATGCTAGCCAAAGGTCATAAAAAATAGGCTAGATGCCTTAAAAAATATATTTTGTCCGTTATTTACATTATAAAAAATATTGATCACGTATTTTTTCTTTTGTCAATGTAACAAAAAATATATAAAGATATAGTGCGTTATAAGTTCGCATTTTTTAACCCGGGAATCATCCCTATTTTGAATATTATAGCAATTCAGAGCTGCAATGCCACCAACATGATAGCCACTCTAGCGGGCTTGAGCACCTCAGATACCTGTCGGTGGCTTATAGTAACATAATAATCAGAACCAGAGTGGGTGGTTCTGATGTGCGATTCTAGCTAAACATTTTGAGATCTCTAAGTTGATTTGGGTCGTTCTGAATATTGTCCATCCGTCCGTCAGTCCGTCCGCTTGTCAGAAGTATCTAGTGTCTTCTAAACCATATAAGATTTGGTGAAACTGAAACTTACTTACAATATTCGTTATGTCCTGTACTTGAACAAAAGATACAGAAATCAAACAATTATTTTACAGAAAAAAGTTACGAGCAAGTAACCTCAAAAGATTTTCTCTATAAGGCAAAATGTAGGAGCGAGATCTCAGTTCGGCGCGAATGACTAGTTACTTTTCATTGTGTATTGCTAATAAAACATTTATACGAGCTATGGAAAGGGCTATGCTCGGAATTTCTCTACGAGATCGAATCAGAAATGAGGAGATCCGTAGACGAACGAAAGTCTCCGACATAGCCCGGCGGATTAGCAAGTTGAAGTGGCAATGGGCAGGGCACATAGTACGCAGAACTGATGGCCGATGGGGCCGAAAGGTTCTCGAATGGAGGCCACGGACTGGCAAGCGCAGTGTCGGAAGACCGCCCACAAGGTGGACGGACGACATAATGAAGGTCGCAGGAAGACACTGGATGCAGGCCGCTAACAACCGTTCTTTTTGGAAATCTTTGGGGGAGGCCTATATCCAGCAGTGGACTTCTTGTGGCTGAGATGATGATGAATAAAACATTTGAAATTTAATCCTTGTGCAATGTGCGCCCATATTCAGTACATACCTACATACCTACTCACATCTATATATCTTTTGTATAATTAGTACAGGCGTTTCAGATCCGCGTTTGACTGATTGAGTTTTCCTTAGGGGCGTTAATTAATTGCATGTCCGTTAAACTGCATAACATGAATAAGAATAAGTGTGTATAGTTATTTATTATGAAAGTGGAACGAATATTGTAATGTTGTTATTTGATTGTTCACGTTTGCTTGTTAAGATTTGTGACGACTCTAGCAAACGTATAGGAACTGCATGCTAGATTAGTTGGGTTCGCCTTCTAAGCAGGGGTTTCGGGTTCGATTCCCGGCGGGAACACAAGTTTTTTCCCCAAGGAAAATTTGTGATTCTGGTTCAGTTGTGATTATGTGTGTGATGTGAATGTTTCGGGCACCCACGACACAAGTCATCGAACTTAGTGTGGAGCTGTGAGTGTGAAAGCGTTTATTATTATAGGCAACCATAGCGTTGGTATACTATAGTAGGATACTATTTTTTTTAACAGCCCCACACTAAGTTCGATGACTTGTGTCGTTGGTGCCGGAAACATTCACATCACACACACAATCACAACCACCATATCGACTTAATAAAATACCAAAACTTTCCATTTCATCTCCCAAATGAATTATGACTGTCATGACACCATGATAGTAGTTAGATGTATGTGTGTATGTGTAGAAGAGCGCATGACGATAATTACACTCGAGAATTATTAGTTAATAAAAACAAATTTAAACGCATTCACACTAACAGCCCCACACTAAGTTCAAAGACTCGTATCGTAGAAACATTTACATAATATATCACACACACAATTATAGCCAGAACTAGAGTCACAAATCTCCCTTAGGAAGGAAAATTGTGCTTCTGCCAGGAATTGAACCCAGGTCCCACGGCTGGGTCGTCAAATTGTCTTGAGAAATATTGACAAATATATTTCACTTATATATATATATATATATATATATATATATATATATATATATATATACTAGTTTCTTATAAGCACGTGAAAATATTTAACTTAGATATGATCATACAGACAATAAAACTCATTAGAGATCAAAGACAAGACAAGACAACCCTAAAACTAGTCATAATATTACAAATTAATATCTACAACTGTATTCAAAATTAATATTTCTGACATTGTATTTTTTATTGATTTTTTGACATATGACATACAAATGACATACACATTTAATTTTATATTCAATTAGCCATTCCCCGCGGCTTCACCCGCTTTAATTAACTTAAAAATAATCCGATGTGTTATTCCGGAACCTAAACTATCTACAAAGATGTGTTAGTCCGGAAACTAAATATCTACATTGTGTGCTTCATTCGTTACGGAGAAACGTGTTAAAACATTCACACACACAAACACTAAAACTTTCACATATATAATATTAGTAGGATAGAATTTATCAATATTAATAATGATACATTATATATTGCACGCAACTTTACAAGCCATCACAATAAAAAAAAAAAATGCCGAATATAACACATTACAACATAAAATCACATTTATATTAAAATTTTACTAGTGGTAGACAGACCGCTTCAGTCTGAGGGATATTGTGAAAACTAATTTTACCAAAGGCAATACTGAAACGGTCGCATCTATCAGGACAGCTTAGGGCAATAGGAGTAGATTCAGCATGTGCTGCGAGTACATGCGAGCATGGACTCGCAGCGCTGTTTTTCAATCCACCCCTGTTCTTGGTTAAGATGTTCGCCGAGAAAGCGTCACAAAAGCGGGTTTACAAATTAATACAGCAAAAAAAACACAACTGAGACTCTTAAGTTACTAAACGTGACTCTTAAGGTACTAAACGTGACTCTTAAGTTACTAAACGTGACTCTTAAGTTACTAAACGTTAATTAATCTATATTCTACTAAATACGATCACAAAATTAAAAGAATTATTTTACGAAAAAAACAAAGACATGGCAAATAAAATGACGAATTAACTATGAAGACCAACATACATTCTCTATTTTGTGTGAAATATAAACTTAATTTTATTTCTTTGCTTTTATAATCCCATCGTCCCTTACCGTGATGTAGGGTTGAAGCTTCCTGTTCTCCAAGTTGTCCAACAGATCCGGAACACGTACCACGAGATCGCATGCTCTCGTTATATCGGTGTCTCTTTTTATGTCTATGATAATGAACAGATTAGAGATAGAATTACAGCGCAGACAGGATATCGAGTCGAGATAGGGGAAAAGTGGTTTAAAGCTCAATGATGAAACAAAATAATAGCTAAGTTGAAACGGCTAAGGTACGTTTTAGCTTGGCTATGTGATATATACATTAGGTTATCATAGACAGTAAAATTAGTCTTTTTTATTACCCGACTGTTAAGGAATGTCTGTTTTTTTACGCGTATCTTAATGCATGTATTTATTTGTAAATTTGTGTATTACCTGGTATCTTCGTATATTCGATTTTGACAGTTAGGCATCAGTTAAGGTTCTGTTCGTCTTAAAACCTGTCCTTAAATAGGTCTTTGAAAAAAAAGGCGGAATTTTGGCGTTAAAAGTAAAACGTTGACGTGAACTACTTGTTCGCTTAGTAAGCAGGGTTCGATTCCCGGCGGGAAAACAAGTTTTCTCCCCAAGGAAAATTTGTGTTCTGGTTCTGGTTGTTATTGTGTGTGTGATGTGAATGTTTCCGGCTCCCACGACACAAGTCGTCGAACTTAATGTGGGGCTGTGAGTGTGAAAGTGTTTATGTTGTTTTTATTAACGGATTACTATTTCGCGCCAAATACTATTCGCGATTTTTCAAAAACCTCTTAAGGATTTAAGTTTTATGTTGGTTACACAATGGTATAACAATGGATTAAACCACTTGACGCTTAAGTCACTCAATTATTTATGGTTGCTACACGTTGATGTTTATTTATTGGTTTAATGAATGATCGGGTATATATCTTATTTATCTCTGGAATAATCTTCATGTTTTTATTTTTCATTATATGTAATTTCTGATTATGTTACATTGAACAACGTTTTTAAATTGTAAATTGTATGGCGTGTACCTATATGTGCATAATTATCTGGTAGGTACATTCGACTTATCGAAAGATACAAATATATACCTACTCTTTATAAGATGAAATAGAGCTTTTTCTTGATATAATAATGACAGTATCTATAAAGAGCTTCTTAATTCATATATCTTCAAAAATAATTTAGTAACAAAAAAATATTGATAGGAAAAATATATCTCTAAAGCCATCATGGATTTGGCCAATCATAATATTTGGATTTTAAGGATAACGATCCTATTTTCACTTATACCAAAAGGTAGTCCTCACCGACCGATACTTAGTTAGACTTCTAGTTGCTTTACTGTAAATACCCTACCTCTTTATGACTGACCAAGACTGTCACTAGTCCATACGACAAACATACACAATAGCCTTAGCTACTTATGTATTAGTCTCAATCTACTAGAACTGTAGTACCTCTAGAGTCTATAATATGGGTCAAAAAGGTGCTTGTTAATCTAAAGTTCTCTACGTCAAAAGATTTTACTATGTAAGTTATACTAGTCCCTTGTCTATAATATATATTTATAACCGTTATATTTACTTACTTATTTGCCTAAATGGAAGCAAAAGCTAAATGGTACAATTAATATATTTTACTACTTAGTAATGTATATTTGTTGGTTACACATATATGTCAAATGTTTGAATTTCTTATATTGTGTTACTTCAGCAACTTTGTTACATTATAATAACAAACATATTTGTTATAGCGATTGTAAATGTCCATAAAAAGTAATGAAATCGACCATTCAAAAGCCCTTGTACTTAAAACTCCGTGTCACCTAGTTTACTTGTGCCTACAGATATTTCGTAATCAGATTCCTGTTTTTACGACTGCTCCAGTTTAAGCACTCTTGTTGAAAGTTTGAGTTTCACGAATCAAAAACAAGACCTGCACACATTCACTTATGAAACTGTAAACGTAATACAATGACACTAATTATAAAAAACCTGCCCACTTTTACCGAAGCAAGCGCAACAAGGACGTAATCAGAGAAATAAAAAGACATTTAAAAATAATGTAATGGATCCGGATAATGCTAATTCCTTATGACACTCATTGGTGCCATGTGGTTGAAACTCAACACCTAGATTTCATAACAGCATACATAACGTACGGCATGCTCCTAGCTATTATAGGCATAACAACTCAAATCAGTCAGCAATTTACTACTATCATTATAAATCTAATCATAGCGATTGGAGTGAATTCATAAGTGACGATCAGCCAATGAAAACATTGGCTGAAAATAAAAGAAAACTATGTGTTACTGTGTAATTACAAGTGGTAATTTAATACTAGTAAATTACACTGTAATTTATAACCTGATTAGCTTTTATTCGCAGTATTATCCATCCTTCGTCCAAACATTACATCGCAATTGTTAGGCATTGAATCGTCTCGCTAAACAGCTTGAGATGAATCTACAACTGGCAAAAAGCTTTAAAGAAGTGTTCATCTCGGCCCAAATTGAACAAACATAATTAAAAGGGCCATATTGTTTTTTTTTTTCTCTTTATTTTTTAAGGGTTTTGTCACTCAGTGACCATGCCACCCCCATATTACAATCAACATATCTTAACCTAACACTTTATAATACAATTTTGTTACCATCTTGGCTTCCTCCGATAATCGGTAAGCCAAGATGCTATTACAAGCAAATAGCATACAGGGCCATATTGATATATGTTATCATTGTGTTCAATTGTGGCTCATAATTTACTACTTCGTACGAAACATATAATATAATTAGCCGACGTGATATTACTTTTCTTCATCAAAACTTATTATTAAACGTAGAGTCACAAAAAAAATTAATCAGACGTACAAACTATATAAAAATAACCAGAAATAAACTAGCGAATGTGGAAAAGGATAAACACGAGATATAATTATGACAAGTATAATTATTAGGCAGGGTTGGTAAAAAAATATGGTAGCTTATACCAACAGTTTTGGGCACCCAGTTACCTGTATATGTCTGGATATGAATAAAAATAGCTTATGGACTAATGACGTTGCGCGGCCCATTATTCACTATATTTATATTTTTTTAGCTGCATAGGCAAGCATTTGACCTCTTTCTCACCTGATGGAAAGTGACGATGCAGCTGAAGATGTTCCACATGCTTACCTAGAATGTATCTATTCACTCTAGACTTACAGACGGCCAGATTGTACCGTTCAGAAAACAACAGGAATAATTATTTATGAAGATATACAAAGCGAAACGCCCTTTTTTCTACCGCTTTCACTAAAAAGGAGGAGGTACTCAAGTCGACTGTATTTTTTTTATGAGTGTTACTCATTACTTCGTTCCACGTGAACCGATTTTGATTTTTTTTTGTTTGGAAGATGTTACTTTCCAATTGGTCGCATTTAAATTTGATCAATATCTGATCAGTAGTTCTTGAAATATCTTCGATAATGTTTGTTTAGTACATCTAATCTGATCAAAATTCCGAAGATAAAGCGGTGAAGTCGGTTTTTTTAAGCTTTGCTTGAGTTTAATTATTTCAATTAATTTTTGCTTAACTGCATTCCGCACGTAATTGTTGTATCAATTTGCTGGTTTTGATTGCTCTGTCTTCTGTATAGTGTGGTGTACGTATTTTGTTAAGCGACGCATTTACGTATATTTACCATCACTTCAGCTGAGTATCACTTATTTATATATCAGAGATAAAAAACGGATTCTATTGATATCTGTTGAAAACACACAAGGTACACAATCTAGTACTGAACTCTACTAGAAACCGCAGCTAACAAGTGGAAAAACACGCACTTCGAATACGCAAACTATTTGGTTACCTTTTAACCGACTTTAAAAATTGAGGAGATTCTCAAATCAACTTGTAATTCTTTATGTGTGTTAACTCAGAACTTTTTTCTAGGTTAACCGATTTTGATGATTCTTTATTTATTTGAAAGGATGGTATCAAGTTGGTCCCATATAAATAATTGTCAAGATCTAATCGAGGGTTCCGGAGATAATGGGGAAGGCGGTTTTTTGAAGCTTTGCTTGCGTTTAAATTATTTTATCCTTGAAAGGATGGCGTTTAAACACTATCACACGTGATGATAAGTGATGGTATTATATTGGTGATACTCATGACAGCAACGGCGCAAGAGAACGTTGTCCTCATTGCCAATGGCAATTATCTCAAGATTCTAATTATAAGTGGTAGGGGTGATATGGTGTGCACTGAGGGCTGCTTGGGGTGTATTGTGCATTTTCCCCTGACGGCAACTACCCAAGCCATTCCAGCTCTTTTGTGTAGCGTAGGATGTCTCTTATAGCGAGCCAATTATCTCGAGATGGAGCTATTATTTATTCTCTAGACAAATTACTCTTTCTTCACCATTAATATACGATATCCAGACCATTGATAATGTTAAACTATTATTGGATTAAGTATAAAGCTGTGGTGTTCTTTTAAGATTTTAACATAAATATATTTTTTATTCTTGGATAACATTAAATATGTTGGGGTCAAATCTTGCAAGCGGGATAAAGCCCACTTCCTACTCTTCATACCTTACGGAAATTTGTTGAATTTTTACAAATTGGTTCAGTTTCGATGTCAAATCATTTTTAGGGTAAGCATGGCCTAAATTGACATATAGAATAAACTCTATGTTGATTTAGTTCGGTTGTGCTCACGTTATGTTTTTTTTTAACTATTCTGCAAACCATTTGCCAAATCAACCTATAAATATATTTACGTATAAAGTGAATCAAAGTATGCTTATTTTTGCTTTTTACAACATACAATATCTTTGTAAAATTTACAAGGGTCCTCTTCAATGGCTAACAGGTGTAACTACGTTGTCTAATTTTTGGAAAGCAAGTATTAAACAACCGTAAATCATTGTTTCATTACGTACTACCTACTTGCCTGATAACGTAACTTAAGTAATCGCAAACCAACCATGATGATTGTATACTCGTACGTCCACATTACATGAGATTAGTATTCGATTATATGTAATTATAATACGTTTCTAGACACGTAAAACGTTATCACATCACATCACACTAACTACATCACTCTGCACATTATCTAATTATGTAAATCCGAGAGCATGTAGGTTTTTTGCTGGTTCTCTCTAACGCCGCCGGCACTGATTTGGATTGGATATAGCGTATGCCCAATATTCATTTATATCTATGCTTTTTTTAAATCGACTTCGAAAAAGGAGGAAGTTAACAAGCAAATTTTTTTATAAATATTTGTGCCAAATATATACATTATTGATTTTCCAGCGTGACTTCATATCCGAAATTAGTCGTGACACATCTTGTTTATGCGACACTGTATTTCGAAAATTAAATTTCCAAAAAGAACTTTTAAATATAACCATAATCCATGATCCGATTCAAAAATAGACTGAAAAAATATATTTTTGGCACAGTTTTCTAAAATAAGTCGGTACCGTTCGATTACTGGATTAAATTATATGAACAAAGTAACTAGCTAGGTTCTTAGTTAGTATGTAAACTCTTTATAAGCAAACTATGTTCTTTATGAGTAAATTAAATCGAGTCAGAGGGAAGCGCAATTGAAGCGTTTTCGTTTTAGCTTGGGCAAAATTGCTTTCGTGTGTTCGGATTTCCGGTTGTTTTCCTTTGCAGGTCGCTTTTCTCAACCGATTCTCGTGAATTTTTGTGAGCAGGTTCGATAATCATACATACATTTTCATACTTTTTTTTTTTTTTACTTCTAGAGTACTTCTTACAAAGTACCCTATTATAATTACAATCTAGCCAAACTATGGCTAATCAGTAATTTAACTTTAACTTAAACTGCTATATTGCTAAACTAAGAATGTGTCCATTAACACTTTTCTTATTGTCTCTATTTAAGGGTAATACATTTTGTTCATGTGTTCTTTTGCAGTTCAAATGGTTTAGTTCTTTTAAGTCTTCTCACTATGTCTGTTACGTCAAGGAGCTGGATTGCCTCGACATTAACGTGATGATGAAGTCTATATTGGTGAGCTTCTGCGTATGTATTTATTACTTTTTCAACGATCTCTATCTTAATTTTTATACTGACTTCAAAAAAGGAGGTTCTCAATTCGACTGTATGTTTTATTTTGTGTGTATGTTACGCGATATCTCCGCCAAATATGAATCGATTTTGATGTTTTTTTGTTTGGTAGAGTATACTTCAGAGTTGGTCCCATATAAATGCTATCGAAATCGGTTTAGCCAAAACCGAAATATAAGTGATGAAGTCGGTTTTTTAAGCTTTGCTTGCGTTTCAATTATTTGTTGATTCCATTTCAGAAAATTTTCAAAATGGCGGAAAGGTCGGGGTTAAAAAAGGTAAAAAACATATTCCAGCCATTTCGAAAAATACGCGAGATCTTCAGCTCACATAGTCACTAGTTATATTAATATAACATAAACATAAACGCTTTCACACTCACAGCATCACACTAAGTTTCATGACTTGTGTTGTGGGTGCCGGAAACATTAACATCACAAACACAATCACAACCATTTTGTCTGACTGGCCGATACTTGACGACTATCTCAGCATGGTAAGTGATGATATAGTTACACGTTTGGCCTAGAACAACTGGCCTTTAAGGATAGCATTATATTCTTTGTGATTTGGCTACAGGTTTTTTATAATAAAAACTACTTTTTTCTTGTTTAACCTCTTATTTAACAGTTAAACACGTACTATGTGGGTTCCGTATCCGTGTCAGCATGACTAATAAATGACATGACGTTAATAGACCGTACGTGATAATGTTTTTTCGGAAATTTAGAGTATTAATGTTATAGTTGCTCTAGAATTTATAGTACAAGGACAAAGACAAAAAAACTTGAATTCTTCATTATGGCTCTTAACATAAAATTATTAGTCCTACACAACTAAAGCATTGAAGTATGTTTGTTGAAGGCTTGTATTGAAAAAAACACCAATTTTGAGGTGTCGATTAAGATAAATTAGATTGATTGATAATTATGTATTATATAGTTTTAATTTAATTTGACCTAAAATAGCCTATATTTTTTTTATGTTTGTATGTTTGATTTATGTGTAGAACAAAATGTCTCGTAGCTTATGTAACCCGCATAAATGTAAGAATTCTCAGGATACTAACTTCATCTAAATACTGCATTCCTATATCCTATACATCTTCACACATAAAATAAACTGTGAAAATATTACACTATTTGTAGAGCAATCGTTACATGATAATTACATAGGTAACCTAATTTTTTATCACGTAGCCGTTAGACGCTACGCGACGCTACGAAACAAGTGACGTAACGCAAACGCAACGGCACCTCTTACACAGCGCGATAGCTATCGTACTCCGACGATAGCAAAAGTGTCTGTCGACCCTGGCTGCCCCCCCTAACTAGAGGGGGGCTGCCACCTCCAGCTCCCTTCACCTTCGCACCACACGCCGCTGCATTTCGACCAATGACCGCTCGCTTCAGACCGGCGAAAGGTTTTATATACAAGTGGAATTCGCACTGCCAAATTGCTATAACTCAAAATATAGGGTAGTCGAGCGGTTCACTCGCTCGCCCGACGACGCGGCTTCGACAGTGGATCGTACGCGAGTTCTATGCGAATATAATAGTGCCATAGGGCAAATGCAAAGTTACTGGACGCCTTTATAGATTCTTATAAGAGGCAGACTTTAAGTGCTACGATGGGGTGCAGTGGAAGATACTGTATATTGACTCTGTTCTTGTGCCTAGTGTCTGATCTTGCGTCAGGTGTGAGAGTGGTGCCTAAGAGAAAGAAAGGTAACTCAATCAATATTTTCTTATAATTAAGTTGTTGTAAGGTGAAACACGAACAGCTGTGCGCGACCGCAAGGCGAACGCAGCGTCGTTATTTTGCAATGTTTTGGTTCATTCATAAGTAAAGTTCACATGGATCTAAATACCAAACCATTCTAAAATACCTACATGAGAAAATTTGTCCTATTTACGACAATGTAACCTAAATAATTGGCTGTACGATGCATGGCGCCAAAAATATCAAGTGTTTGGAAAACATAGCAATGTTAGATGAAAGCTAATTTATCTTACCTGTTATTTTAAAGAAAGATTATTTAAAAAAGGAATGCATATGATTAAAAAAGAAAATATAGACTAGAGTATATGTTTTTATCACAAATGTAGCCAGTGATTTCTCGCGGTCTATTCATATTTACCTTGAATAAAATCGCGCAGACTGTAGACTATGTAATGTGCTTGTAATGTTAGGAAATAATTAACTACAATTACTTAATTAACGCTTAATCTTTAAGTGCAAATAATCTTGTAAACTCTGTTACTTAAAACGGATCAAATACTGGAACAAAATATTTGTAGTCATTGCTTACTAAAAATACTTTTAAACTTATTGTACGAATCGAACAATATTAACTTATATTCAGTAAAATGTTAAATGTATACTACAAAATATGACTCTTGTTACCGCCTTTTTCACTACCCCTTGGTCTTTTATTTTAGAGACTTTACATTTTTTTTTAAAATAAATATATATCAACTAAATGCGCCTATCAAGGCATTATAGTACAAAGTCGATAAAGTTTTAATGTGTAAACTAAATGTTAATTTTTTCATCATAAACATCGCCGTACTTTACTATCCTTATAAACACGGATTAAATAAATCTAAATCATATCATCATAATCTGTAAAATCAAATAAAATCTTGCACACCATAAATCTACTTCATTAAAATACCAATCTGTATTATTATTATTATCCGTAAGCAAAATTACTACTCAATTTCACCTGACACAAATCGTCTAAATGATGACATAAAACATTTATACAAAACCAAGACCAAAATACCGTTTTTAATAAATACAATTCGTTAACACCGCGCATGCGCGGGCAAACCCGTTACATGGCCGAATTTTTTAGAGATTAATTTAATTTAGCTCATGTTTAGTCACCTTGAAAAGTTTTTTGTTTGCATCATTCTAAAACAAAACAAATTTTACCGTTGCTATTGTGGTCATTTCTATCAAATTCTGAATTATCACTTGATTTAATGAAATCTATAGAAATTCTGTGGCAAAAATGTATAAAGCACTTTTGCTGCAACGAAATAAAGCGATATTTTTTCTATCAAGACGTGACTGAACTAAACTACATTGTCATTGCATTAATATCCGGATTTTGTTAAAAAAATATCATTGTAGGAAATGCCGTGGCCGACAGCACAATAGAATTGTAAATTGCCTTCTGAGATACTTTAGGATGTTGATCATGAACATTTCTCATTGTCAAAGAAATAAATATTACTTTTTATTGAATACAAGTCGAATTTTTTAATTATTCCTTAGATTAATTGCATATTGAACAACTAAAACTATCTCTATTTAAAATTATCTGTAAAGAAAAAGTACTAAATAAAAGCCACATAGCGTATAGATAACTCAAGTGCTCAAGCACACCACCAGTGAGCAACGTGCCCATCATAGGTATTTCCCCGCTGAATTGCAATGCGTTGATCCAAATATGTACCAGCATTTAGATCACGTGTCACCGCAACCAAACCCTACCAAATTTTGAAAGTAGGACGAGCTCCCAGTCTCCACGAGCCCAGTGTTTCTATCAAAGTAATTAAATTAACATTAATTAAAATTAATTAATTTAGTAAGATAAAAACTAATTTTAGCACTTCTCACATCCTTAGTAAAAATATTACAAACTGCAAATTAATATGTTCATGTATGTAATGTAAAATCTTATAAATTAAACATAACTAAAAGTCATAAGTTATAACACACGTATTTGAACATTCACGTATCCCCAATAGGATAATAGGTTTTTTGACACATTGTCATCACCTAATAGATCAATAATATATCTATTCACTCGATTCGATCTCGATCTCACTTCGATCACAACGTGTAAAAAAAAACTGTAATTAGGTTATATAAAAGTAACAACTACATAAGAATAATTTTATTTTAAATGTAGTAAAGGCAAACACCAATAGATTCACGTACGAGAATTTCGTCTGAAATGTGTTTAACTGCCATTTGATTAAGACAAAAATGTCACTATGGTTACTCAGATATCGATAAAAGAGCATTTAAAGAAAAAAAAAAACTCGAATCGTTCGCATACCGGAAACAGTTGCCATAAGTGACGAAATGCAAAAAGTTGCAAATTGCTCACCACTTTGATACCGTTAATGGTGCATTTTGTGAGCTGTTCCAATTTTTATCTCCTCATTCATTAGATGTGTGGGAGGCAAGGTTACTCGCAATATTTTGAAATCTTAGTTTCACAATTTCCTACCGGCATCCTGTATCGATTAAGAGTTTATTACCAAACCCAGACGACATTACCCACTGGTACTGCTATAACATACAATAAACATGTTCAACTTTTTGTAACAGAGGATAAAAGAGATAGCTCAAGGATAATTAGTACAAATTTATAGCTTCTGTCGGAGATACATTACTTGCGCTTTTACTAGTAAACTATAAGAAGTATTTATAAGCAATTTATTAATTTCGTAGCATCTAGATGATCAAACAAGTAATACTTTTTTTTTTTTTATAAATCAAGCTTTTAACATTTGTAAATAAAAAAGGACTAAAAAGTTGTATAAACAGAGAAAAAATTTACTTAATAATTACTTACTAATTATTAATTATTATTATTACTTACTAATTTAATTAATTTTGTCTAGACGAATTAAACGAGCCCAAACTCTATGGGTTTTATATTTTGTATATTTCTGTTTATATCTTGTATATTTCTGAAGTACCTATGTCCATCTTCAGTATTGTCACCAAAGAATAGGACATCGGGAAGTGGGTCTAATTTAACTAAAAGTAATAATTGTTTATTTCATAAATTACTGTACATTTTACAAATTGCGGCCCTAGTTACCAAACTGGGAGTGAGTAACACCCGTATCTTGGTAATTAGTTCCTTCCTAAAGTGAACATTTTATTAAGTACGTCTTATCTAGGTCGTTAAAACATTGAAAAATTAGATTAAAAAAGCTTGCAAGATTTGATTACAGACCGACAAATAGACAACGGGCTTGTAAAAAGTGCCTCTAAAAACCTTATTAATATTACACAACGAGTACCTAAATAAGCACGTTTGCCTCACCCGCTATAAGTAATGCAAAAAACGCAAATGTCCGTCATTTCATTCTATATACCGTAATATCCTTTGACCACATCGTTATTATACGTGCATGCTTTCTAGGTAATAATACATTGTATCTTAGAAAACGAGTGCATATCTCTAGGCTTTTTATTTCATCTGGTTTCTATACTAGGATCCCTCTCAGACACGCGGACTGCATCCGGTACTAAATAAGCACGTCTTCTCGGAGCGACATGATCTCTCTTGCAACTTCCTTCCATTCATAAACAACTAACACCTTATATGCTAGTGTTAAGAAATATAGATATATATTTAAGCTTCATTTAAAGCAATTTTTCGCCATCATTAGTCTTTTCGACGCATTTAGTGGCATGATTAACGTCGTATCGATTTCAAATCGCAAAGAATTTCAGTTTCGTCACAAAATTCCATCGGACTTACTGTTTCCTCATTACCGCATGTCTGATGGTTAAAAATTGAAAATGTGACAAATGCATGCAACATTTTTTTTTTTTATCCTGTACTTCTACCTACGGGCCAATTGCATATATTTCCTTAAACTAAACTAAAATTATATACAGCAAAGAACCAAGTTACCTACAAGACATCGGCCTATAGGTAACTCAAGTGCTCAAGCCCACTACCAGTGGGTAGCGTTCCCATCATGCTGGCGGCATTGCCTCTCTGAATTGCAATGCTAATACGTTGAATTAATAAAAATATAAAATCAAATTAAGTTTTGCATCGCGAGAAATGTTTCTTCTTCATTCTATTCTATATTCGAACGTCAATGAGGCGGGCTCTCACGAGTCTCACGCCACGTAAATAATCGATGATAATCGATTACACAGAAAATGCAAGTCACCGCTCGATATTTCAGTGAAATATTGGTCTCGTAAATTATAGTAAAAAGTGAGATTGAGCTAAGAGAGAGCAGCTGTGGTCGGTTCGCGTGTCATGTCCGATTTTCTACGTTTTCCAAATAATTAGTCTCAATTGCTTCTTCGTTGCTAATACCGGATACCTGACATAAGCGATCGCTTAGACGTAGAATCGACATAGACATGTCAATTATTTTGTTCGGCATATTATATTGCCATGTTTGTACTAGTAGGTGAAATTAGAGTCAACAGCTATGTCATTTTGTGCTCTTTAAATAGTCAGGAATTATATGTTATAGATAGATAATACTATATTGATCCACTTTATAAGATGAGATAAAACAAAGGTAAAGTATCACTACAGGCGGCCTTATCACTAATAGCGTATATAAATATAATCTCTACCAGGCTAAATAAATGAAAATCTAAAGGCAGGCAAAATGTATGAAAAACTAACAAGTAAAATATATTGCATCAACAAAACTTATAATATAAAACGAATAAAGAGTGTTACATAATTTTGTGTCCATATACCTACACTTCGCTGTGTGCCCTTAATAAGTCAGTAATGTATTTTTAGGTTAAAATTTGCATTCTGAAAACATAACCTTTCAAAGTCAATTTTTGTGTGTTATACGTACATCTTAATAGCACAGATATGAAGCTGTAATGTTCTAGTTAATAATTTATTCATTTGATGATGTGTCCAGTGTCCACAAAATTGTCCTCATAATCCTAAATGACAAAACAAATCTATCGAACAACAAAACGAAAAGTAATGTTTATTTCTAACCTAATGCAATCCTTATAATAAACATAAACGCTTTTACATACACAGCTCACACTAAGTTCGATGATGTTATGGGTGCCGGAAACATTCACATCACACACACAATCACAACTAGAATCGGAAACTAATTTTCCTTGGTGAGTAAACTTGTGTTCCTGCCGGGAATCGAACGCGATCCCCCTGCAGCAAAGGCACACTCAACTAAGCAAAAAAAAAAAATATTAACTGTCTGTTTTTTTTTATTAAATCAACACAATGTATTTTATCTTAGAACTAGAACTTGATAATAATTATGCAATTAATTAACTTCAATATTATATGCAGATATGCAAACCAAATGATTAGCATTGCCAAGCCTCTTTAAATTTTAAATTTATAGTCTTACGTATTACGAATTTTTTGACCCAATTAATATTCATATGAGTCTCATAAATGTCGAATTACTTGACCGACTGCCTCCAAACGGTACATATCAATTATTAACAGTAAATATTTGATGAATAACCCAATAAAAAACCGGTGATCCGTAGATACAAGTGATTACTGAAACCGGTATCACCTTGTCGAGTCTAACAAAATCATTTCTTGTGACCAGTGTGATGTTATTAAATCTAGGTGCATATATGTACTTAAGAACACCCATAAAGGATATCCAGATATATATAAAATTGGAGTTAAATTGTACTGGTTAAGTTAATTTAATTTGTTAGCAATTTACCTGAGAGTAAGGATAGCTTCTAACGTTTGAGTCCAGAGTCAAAGGTTTATACCTGCTTATTATTAATAGTTCTTGTTTCTAATCGACTCGTTGCTGAAATATATGTTGATATATCATATTAAAATTATAATCACATCCTATTTTGAAATAAATGATATTACCTTTGCGTTAATAATATATTAACCTACTACGTGATTTGCTATTATGACAAGGTATCATAATATTCTTTGGAAAAGGAAACCGTAATGGTAAAACTGTAGTCCATAGCAAAATGCCTATTTAGAATGCTGACTTTTTGTTCCTCTTATTAAATCCTACTAATATTATAATTCCGAAAGTTTGTGTTTGTGTGTAAGTATGTTTGTTCCCTCTTCACGCTTTAACGGCTGAACGGATTTGGATGAAAATTGGAATGTACATTGATTTACATAGAATTAACACATAGGCTACTTTTTAACTCGATAATAGCCAGCGAAGCCGCGAGGCACGGCTAGTTATTCAATAATTTAACGCTCATTAAGCCTCCTCATAAATCTAAGCACAATCACTTAATTCATTAATATTTTTGCAGCATTAGCAAGTCAGATTTGTTCACTTAAAATAGCGGTGCAACTTATTGCGTAATACATGGACAATATTTTAATCAAATCACCATTGTGTAACTGACCAACAAAAGTGAAATTATTCGAAGAAACGACACGTCTTAGTCAGGCCTTTCCTGACATAAAGTTAACCATAAAGATGTTAATGTTATTTACATTGACGAAATGTGTGACATGAGAACATAAGCAACATAAGCTAGGTGTTTTACTTGTTACGCTGAAGGTTTTATAGCCTCCGCTAGACGGAAATAATTGTATTCTATGATAGTAGTATTCAAACGTATGATTAATGCAGCAAGCTTTTGCAATACATTACATTTCTGACATTATGAAGCGGTAGATCAAACAAGTTATGGACCTATTGTGTAAGTTAAAGATGTTCCTGCAAGAAAAGTTTCTTACCACACACTGGATCAGCTATGTCAGCATTCTATTGGGCTATACTCTTTACATAGCGGGTGGCGACCGGCTATATCGGAATTGGTATGGGTTAGGTAAGAGCTGTCAGTAGAAAATGCACAACTGAGTCTATCTAGGCATTTTCCTCAGCAAAGCGGGACGTTAGAAAAATATGTCCAATAAAAATTAGCGTTTTCTACCATTGCATTCATCTTCTAAATAAAGACGTAAACCCGGTTGATATACGAGAAAAAGATAAAGTTGCTATTAAGTGTAATAGGTGCCCAAAGATTTTTGCCTTTTCTTGGTATGCTTGTACAATACATCGTAGGAAAAATTTTATGTAGTTTATTTTCACTTCAGTTAGGATATTAAAAATAAATAAAAACATAAACGCTTTCACACTCACAGCCCACACTAAGTTCGATTACTCGTGCCGTGGGAAAATTCACACCACACGTACAATTACACTCAAAACCAGAAACACGAAGTTCCCTTGGGGAGAAAAATGTATTTTCCACCGGGAATCGAACCCAATATCCGATGCTTGGATGGCGAACTCGCAATCAACTAAGCCAAGGGGCAGTTCAGTAAGAGATGGGCATTAATTTGATTAGTACATCAGTAGTATCAATACCTACAAAATGTATATATACGATAATATATATAAAGTTACGTTATACGATAATTTATATAAAGACGTTAGTTGTCGAATTAAGATGACAACTTTGACAATAAATTAATTTTATACGGTATTTATTGATTTGGTTTTAATAAGTGCGTTGTTGATCTGACTGTATAAATTATACTATAATGTCGTAAATTTACGATTTTCTACGAACATTATTGAGAAGAATAAAACTTATATTTATTTTTGACACTAAGCTTAAACTGATAAAGCATTCTAAAGTATTTCAATTTAAAAAAGAAGGAAGTTTTGTTTTTGTTGTTTATCTTTGCTTAAATACTGAAATGAATATCTGGACCGATTTACGTTTTTTATTATTTAATTTTTAGACCCTAGCTTTAAAGACGAAATTCGGTTATCTATTTATATATTCTTTTCTAATATATAAAAATTTCGTGTAACGGTGTTTGTGGTCGACCTCCTCCGAAACTGCTCGACTTTTATTTTTTATATTTGGTAGGTATGAGAATAGATTAAGTATTTTTCACTCCCCACTCCCCATTTTTAATCGTGATTTTAGTACTTGAGGTAAAACACTTTTTCTAAACGTGGCATTGCAACGCATGTCGGGTACTGTAAATAAAAAACATACATATAAAATCAAAATGGCTGGAAAATAGCCACTGGTTTCCTTCGGCTTAGATAAAAAAAATCCCAGAAGAATAGAGAAGATGATCCGGTACACTTTGTACAGACAAAGTGTACCGGATCATCTTGTTAGTGTATAAAAATGATTATAATAACCAAACGTAATAGTAACATCTCTCACAAAGAACATTTATCATAGGTACTTCAATCATCATCATCATTATCCCAGCCGCAAGAAGTCCACTGCTGGATATAGACCCCCAAAGATCTCTAAAAAGAACGGTTGTTAGCGGCCTGCATCCAACGTCAAGTGTACTTATTCAAATTCATAGCACAAAGTATCATCACCGCTTTAGTTTCGTCCGCTTGAATAATTCATTCCATATTACACAAGCAGCATTTCTATCACATCTAGCTATTTACGATTAAAATAAATGCTGTTTTCGATTTCATTGCTGCGTGATGTCAAGAGATAGTATCGGGTCAGTAGGCCTATTGAAATGTTCATTCGTTGACCCATGATGAAGCCTGGAGGAATTGCGTAACACTTGTAACCAAGGCAATGTAAATTTATCTTTGTTAAAAAATAATAAATATAAAAAAAAATTGTAAAAATTCGTTTGAATTGACACAAAAAACAGGATTTTGATTATTTAAATTAACTTTTGTGTAATTTGTTATAAAAACTTAGGACTATAAAATGTGATGTAATTGCTGTCGGCACCCACGATACAAGTCATCAAACTTAGCTGTGAGTGTAAAAGCGTTTATATTTCAATATTAGTATGCAAATAAAGCTTTTATCTATCTATATAAATAAAAAATATCTTTCTTCATACTGTTCTGATGAAACTTTTTTAAGTTGTTCCCCGAAAAAGATCCTGGCACAAAATTACTATTTAACCGCGGGTAAAACCACGCGGCGCAGCTACTTTTAAATAAATATCATCATTATAATTTGACAAATTGTTACATCTCACTCCAGATTCCATTAAAAATAGGTACCTACGATGATAAAAATAGTATCCCGATGTAACATTTTTTTGAAAATAATGGACAATAATTGTACACACTCGCACAATTCAGCATATTATTATGTTAGGTGAATATTATCATCATTAGATATGACTACAGCCAATAGGTCATTAACGTCCATGTAAATTAGCTTTTTGTGAGATTGCTCCCGTCATTACATTGCACATGTGTTATGAAATAAAACAATTCGTTTCTCGTTTTCTATTTAGAACGTTGCATCATTTTAATGCGGCTGAGTGTGTGGAAGACCTGGTAGGTCATCACTCTAAGCCCGGTTCGATATACATCTTGTAATACGAGCTAGATCAATGTTAAAAATAAACTACGATAACGTAATATGCAAAACGTTTCAATGTATTTGTTAAAGTATTTACAAAGCGCCAAGAAGGCTCACGAGACGCATGTACGCTTGCTGTGACGGCTTTCATACAATAACAAATCTAAGGACTTTTGTAATTTTTAAAAGTAAGGTTTAAGTAAGGACTAAACGTAAGACTAAAAGTAAGGACTTGTTGCTCGATTAGGCGACGTCAGTAATAATCTATTATTATTAGTTTGGAGGGGCGAGTCATGTTATCGTAGGTTATCTTTACTCATCTTTAGGAAGGATTTTTGGAGATGGCGCAATGGTGATGCGCCTGTGTGGCCAAAGCGACAAACATTTCTCGACGTAGGTTTATAGACCCCAGCTTAGTTCAAAAACTTGTGTCGTGGGTGCTTAAAACATTGACATTAATATTATTTTAATTAATAGTCAGATTAAGTGCTCGTATAGCGGTGTCCATTATTTCGTGGAGCGCAGTGGCATAACCCAATACAATCACATTTAATTTACATTTAATAAATTCCATACTTATATCGTTATATACACCATTCAAATTAAGATCTAGCCTTAAGACTAATAAGTTATTTAATTTTTATCTAAACTGCTCAGTAGAGTAGTATACTAAAAATGAGTCCAATAACACTTTTCTTACTGTCCCTTTCACAGGAAGAAACTTTGTTCTTGTGTTTTTTGTTAATAGCACTCATTAGATTACAATGTCACATCACTACTCTAACTCAAAAGGTTAGTTCTCTTGAGTCTTCTCACTAAGTCTGTGTTTTCGAGGGTCTGGTTTACCTCAATATTCACATGTTGATGAAGTCTGACGAAGGTAACTCATGTAATCCCAATAAGTGGTTTATTGGGAAAATTATAATAGGTACCTACTCATAAAGAAATGAGTAAAAGGTAATCGCTAATATAAACGTTAGAGATAAAAGTAATTTGTATCTTATTTTAAAATAATATAATACTATATGTTAGTACATAAATATACATTTTACAACTTTAATTTTAGGTTGGCAACATGATTATAAATTGCATTAATTGCATTAGTTATCAAAAAAAAAAAAAAGTTTTTAACAAGCAATTGATAGTTTAAAAAAATTACCGTAAAATTGATAAGCCTTATTGTTCAGAAATTGATAATTAAATTGTCAAAAGGAAAAGGATATTGTAACATTTTATTACTCGTTTATTATCAACTTATTAGTACCTAAATAATGTTATAAATTGAGCGTCAATTCAAAATTTGATAATTAATAATCATTTTTATCAATTAATACTTGAAGTTCAAAGAAAATTTACTTGATAATTTATGAAGTGTGAATTGATAAATCACATCTATCTCTGATATTTTAAATTTAAAACTCGAACACGCTCGTACGCTAACGGTTGCAATTGTTTTTTTATATTGGTTTTATTTTTAACGACATGCATTCATTTTCACATGAAACCTGGCAAAATATAAGGATTTATGACAGTATAATATATATATATTAGATAATAATAATATACTCATTTAATTTCCTATCAAAATGGATTTTTTGTAATATCATTAGTTTTCTTCTAGATACATCTATTTAAATCCACGGATAAATTGGTCATGTGATTTGCCGTTACTTTCGTTCGATATTCATTCCAACACTTTCTTTTTGATCTCGAATTCTAAGCACACTATTCGATTCTTTTTTCCAAAAACCAATAGGCGAAGGCTCTCTATTTTGTTGTATTGAATTCCTAACAACGTTGAAAAGTAAAAAGTTACGCACACAGTTATAAAAAACTTGACCTCAATACGATTGAGAATTTTATTTGATTACTTGTGAGTAATAGAATAGTTTTCTTTTCTTTTACTTTCAAACAATCAGTGGAGCTTAAGAATACGTTTTGAAAGGTATGAGTTATAGTAAGCTGATTTATCTTTACATTTTACAAATATATATATAGGAGGCAAACATATATATAAAGATTTTCCAGGATTTCTAGAGACACCTAACATTGCTGAATTGAAAATCCCACTTAACGGTTAACTATCAAAATGTTAGTATCTACTGAATATTGCAAAACCTTGTGAATATTAATGACAAGGATGCATGGAGGCAAACTGCACAGGCTCTTACTAGCGACTACCATAATAACACCTAGGTTTAGAAAATTATGTATTAGAAATTAAGAATGTTTTAGAAAAATGAATGAAAAAAAATGCGCCGCCGAGTTTCTTGCCAGGTTCTTCTCGAGATGGCTGTAATTTTGCGAATCTGGCAATAGATTCATTAACTTTCATGAGTGCCTCTTTGGGTCCCATGTGAATAAACGATTTTGATTTTGATTTGATTTTGAATAATTTACGATTATCCAGGCGGATCGCGTTATTTAATACTTACGTTGTTTGGTACTTCGATAGTATTTTACGTTTTTTGATACTATATCAACCTTTACATGATACTAAAAAACCTTTAATTTAAAGTTTATTTCTACTTAAATTATCATAATTTATAGGAGTGGTTCTAGTAGGTAATAGTGGTTATATTGCAACTTATTTAGGTATCTAATACATATAAGTACCGTTCAGCAGATATGCACTAACAAGATATTAACCAAATACTTACGTTATAAGTTTATACGTGAGTAACAAGCTTGACACGGTTCCGTAGATTTCTCTTAAGAAAAGTTAACAGGTCTACTATCTGTTTAATCATAATGCATTAAGTTACTAATGTAGATTATATCCGTACTTTTGTTTTTTTATCTTTGTGTGTTTTGTTGTGTGAAGATGACGGAGTATAAGAAACATTTGAACATTTTGATTTTAATTTAAAAAATGATTATTCTTTAATCCATCAAAGTTACCAAATAAACAGCGATGCATGCCGAAGCTCTGCTCTACATTCAAAATTGTTCCAATTTTATGACACTCAAAATTTTAAAACTGTTTAGTGCAAAAAGCTATTGATATAACAAATTCTTCATCTTGTAATGTTCAGTATATACCTATTTATGCTCAGTCGGATCCTTTTTGTATTAGTAATATTAAAAACTTCTGTATGATGCTCTAAATAGTGTTGCTAAGTTTTTATATCGTTGTGACAAATAATTTAAAAGCAAGCAAAGCTTAAATACTTCACCGGTTTTACTTCGGAACCATGGTCAGATTAAATTAATTAAATACGCATTACTGAGAATAACTCAACTAAAATTTTGATCAAATTTAAATGAAACCATATGGGAAGAACCAGCTTACAAAAAAAAAATCACATAGAAAAGCGTCTGAGTTTTTTTTTTTTTTTTACACATTTTTTTTTTACACCTTTTTTTTACATTATTTTTTTTATTGAGAATGACAAATTCAAAACTTCCTCCTTTTTTAAGTAGGTTACTAAATAGATTATTTATTTATTTATTACGGAACTCTAAAGTTAGCAGCGTACAGAGATTACCGTATGAGTCAAACTAATGCCGGATTAGCTAGGTCTACTTATGCCTCTATGTTCGAATTCCTGCGCCTAATCAACCGTGTATTTCAACGATACGTACGAAATATCTAATGGGCGTTAATGTATAATAACACCTTGTACGCTTTTGCAATTGATGAAAGTTTCAAGTGGTTTCTTTTTTTTGCAATTCTTGGTAGCACAGCTATACTCCTTTTTATCGTGGAAGAAAATTGCCTTGCACTTCCTCTCCTTCACAGGGGTAAAGGAAAGTGGTGTGTGGGGGTCGACCCACAAATGAAAGAGGCGACGATATCGACATAAGGTATAGCTAGTTATACTATAGCTTGTGTATAACGTGAGCTATAACTGTAATGTTAGACTCGTTAGCCGTAGTAGTATTAAACTATTACGGTAGATGAGGTCACATGAGCCCATAGGACGATAATAATAAGGAAACGATAATGACGTCACTTGAGCTGGGGTTTGGGTAGGTCAGTGGTCCCTATGACCGCGGGTACAAACTTCTGTCTCATGGGTTTTTCTCTTATAAATTGACTACTCCAAAAACTTTAACAACTTTCGATATTATATAAACTTTTATTTCATACTAATTATTTATTGATTTTATTTATATAGCATAAGCCATGCTAGGCAGAACTATAGTGATCCCGCCTCAAGCGATAATTTTTCCTTTCTAAATTTATCACTATAGTTCTGCCTAGCATGGCTAATGCTATATAAATAAATACAATTGATTTGGGTAGACGTTATCAATACAACGTGGAGCTAACCGGCCGTAGTAGTTTCTTTAAACTGTTTCGGTAGATGACGTCACACGTCCCCGTAAGACGTTAATACTAAGGAAAGGTTAATTTCGTCGCTTCAGGCGGGGCTTGAGTAGCTCAGCGGTTAGAGCAATAGGGCATGACACCCTATGGCCGCGGGTTCAAATCCCGCCTCAAGCGATAATATTTCCTTTCTAAATTTATCACTATAATTATTTATTGTTTGTTTCCCTCTTTTTTTTGATGGAGGCATTTGGATGTATTTTTTAAAGCTTGATAGGCAAACATTTGACCACTATCTTAACTGATGGAAAGTGAAGATGTATTATATATAGCATGCTTAGCAAAAAAATACCTAGAATATCAAGAATGAATTCGTTGTGAAGATAGTTCTCAACGCAGTTTTTAACACGACTCTATATCAGTGAATGTATAAAAGTAATTATTTTAGATGAAGTAATCATATTTACTCCAAGATAGTTAAACGTTAGGATGTTAAATGACTTTCCGTAATGTTACACTGTACCAAACACTCATAAAATGTGAAAGTCGTCAACCTCATACAAAATTTAACATCACATACACTTCATACAAAAATGTAAGTAAACATAATACTCATGTTGTAAGAGTTGTAACTAACTAGATATATTATGTTACAAAATATAGTGGGTAAGATCGATGGCTATTAAAATAACTTCTAACGTAGAACTTTCTAACTACGCCTATTAATCTTAGCTAAAACAAACATGTGTAACGCAAGTGTAGTCATTATGAGCATGCATTCATGGCTTCTGAATGAATGAACAATGTATCCAAATTGGACTACCATTTATGGGTTGCTGGTGAAAAGTTCAAACGGTAAATGTTTTTATTTGGAGAGTTACATTTTGAAGCGTTAAAACTGAAGCGAAAATATTGAATTAATATGAGTTATGCATATATATGTATACCTTGGAAGATTTTATGTTGCCTTTAAAACATAACAAGTAATACGTTTAAAAGTTCTTAAAGGTTTTACCAGCTGCAAATAAAAAAGGACTAAAAAGTTATACAACCTGAAAACTTGTCAAGACGAATCAAACGAGCCCAATTTCGATGGGTTTATCTTGTTTAGATCAGAAGTTCCTATGGCTATCTTCTGTCTCCAGCTCCATGGTACCATATCAGTGTATTGTTACCAAAGATAAATAAGTACACTATCTAAGTCTACATCGGGAAGTGGGTCTAATTTAGCTAGTAAGATTTGTTTATACACCGACAGACAGAAAACGGGATAGGTGTAACTAAATAAAAGCTTGTAAAACGACCAATAGTTTATAAGGTACTGATTTGAGTCACTATTACATTAAAGTTGGTGGTTTTATTTGTTCATTCCTTATCCCACACTACAACTGTAAATCGGTCTGGATGAATTCTAGATAATTTTCACTACTTGAAGACAACCAGATTGCATCGTGTGGGTAGTAAAGACGCGATGAGTTCCACTCCTTTGCTGTATGGATAGTAAAAATAGAAGCGAAGTTATGTCAACCAAAAAGTCATGACTTTTCATAGTTTGTCTTGTTATGCGATGGTAAAAAGTGCATGTAGAAATAATAAAAAAAAATAATAATCATATAACAGAATTTGTAAATGCCGTACCATGAAAGACGTTGGTCTCGATCGTTGGATTTTCTGGTATTTTACAAATTACCCAGTATAAGAAACTATAGATATATCTAATCTACAATGAATAAAGCCAAAAGCGCAGCATACAAATAGCAACTCCTACAAGTATTTATTATCGAATAACAGCTTTGTCAAATACTAATATATAAAATCTGTCTAATCTTTTCTATTGTATATCGTATGGCATTGACTTTACAGGAGCTTTATAATAATTGCCTGTCAGTAGTACGTTATTAAAAATTACAGGCTATTAACTAACCCACCTGCTTCAGACGTATCTAGTTCAAACAAAGAAATAGTTACATCACCTGAATGAGAGCCGAGGAATGCGGTTGGGCAAATATTATAACCATTACAAACTGTATCGAATTGATGATCAAAATCTTGATCATTAAATTAATTGCTATGCACATGACTATTAAACATCAGTTAATTAAGCGTATCTAATAATAAACTACGGTATGTATAAGAAAGTAATTTCTAGAAAGTTATTTAAATATCTCTTAATGTATCTTCTGATTCCTGATAACTTGCATATACTTAAAGGAAGCGAGCAAATTAGAATTTATCTTGACTCTAAAAATCAAGTTGTAGATTCCGTTAGCATTACAAATATTATTATATTAGCGTAATAGCAATAATAAAACGCAAGCAAAGCTTAAAAAAACCGACTTTACCGCTTTATCTTCGGAACTTTGAACAGAAAGCAACATCTTTCAAACTAAAGAAACAAAATTGGTTCACGTGGAAAGAAGTTAAGAAGTAAAACAAAAAAAAATACGGTCGACTTAAGTGCCTCCTCCATATTTGTGAAGTCGGTAGAAAAGTAAATTAAAAGTGGTAACTTTTAATTTACTGATTAGCAATAATTCCCTTTAAAATACATGTGTCTTTATTTAGAAATAAATAGCTAAACAAACATTTTAAAATATACCACATAAAATAAATCCGAACTTATTATGGAAAAATCTTAAAACATTCTACTAACTAAAATTGTCTAATTACTTGATTTGCCTCAAGGCTTTATAAAAAGAAAACTAAGCCAAGCGAATTAAATAAAAATCAGCCCTGCTTTAGCTAAACAGTTGTTTTCATTGTAAACTGTAGACAGAGAAATAATTTGACAGGCAGACTGAGTTACTTTCGAATTTAAAACATTAGTAGGTAAAAAGTGCTGATTTTGAAAAATGCTGTTAAACTCAAAAATCAATTATCCATAAAACTCAAATTTATTGGAACATAAAATAAATTCGAACTTACTGTGGAAAAAAATCTTAAAATGTTTTAGTGTTTCAGTCGGGATTTTCATGAATAATAAATATTCAATCTAAATCGATAATAACGTGCACCGTCATGATATATAAACTAAAATAGTCTCATAACTTGATGTGCCTCGAGGCTTTATAAAAAGAAAACTAAGCCTATGTCCATCAAACAAAACTTTCCAACTGTCGAATTAAATAAAAATCAGCCCTGCTTAGCTAAAAAGTTGTTTTCGTTGTAAACTGTTGACAGACAAATAGTTAGACTGGCAGACTGAGTTACTTTCGAATTTAGAACATTAGTAAGTATTAAGTGCTGATTTTGAAAAACGCTGTGAAACTCAAAAATCATACTATCCTAAAAAATCAAATTAACAATAAAAAATATATATACTAAATAAATCATTAAACAGGTAAATAAAAACACGTATTAGGCTACTAGACCTAATTAGCGGAGTTCTAAATGATGTAAGTGCGTGGGGGCACTCCGGACCTCGAAGACTAATGTAACTTATGTAAGGCACTTTCGCAAGCATCACTCTTCATTATCAAGGTGATTAAAGCTTGTTTAGCTATATACGGTCGTAACTCAACTACGTATGAAAAGGGCGTGGTACGTTAATATAGCAGCTGTTTACCAATTTTATCGAGTTCGTGGAGGAAACCATAATCTAAACGTATCTATGTGTTATTTCTTTTATAGAAAGGTTTTTGTAGTGTATTTTTTTGATAGAAAATTGAACTATATGTTTAATTACTTCAGGTCTGGTATAAACAATTCTTATATTGTGCTGATCTCATATTGAAGAAATCTCTCTTTTTCCCAAAATTATTGATCTCTCAAAATTATAAGTATAAAACTTAGTAGTTATATGTGTGTTAAAGTTAATGTCAAAATTGTTAATTCACATGGGCTCTAGAGAGGCACTCATGATAGTTAGTAACACTATGTCGGAAATTCTTAATGTCCAACAAAAGGTTGTACATTTAGGAATATAATATTAATAATATTATAATAAATTAAAAATAAAACATGAGAAATGGTTTGGTGTATTGCCTGGATTCTATCAGTTGTATAATGGGCCGTGAAACTTGACCGTGATCCAACCAGTTGGATAAAGCAGTTGGACCACAACAAGCAAAAACACAGAGATAAATGTTGGGTGTGACAGATGTTAAACAGTGACAGTCACATGATAGATTTGTATAATAGAGATCAATTTATTTGTTACTTAGTAATTGACGATTTAACACCATACAGAAATATGTACCGATGGAAGAGAATATTAAGCTACCTCTTTACCATTAGTAAAGGCATAGTTTACCACTCTCAAGTAGAAATACCTGTCGTTGGCGACAGAATACCTGTTTGCTTCTTAAGTACTGTCGGAAGCAATACCTACTTGAGAATCAGACCCCGTCCTATACCTCGCTTACTTAACTTATCTCTATCATATCATCGGATAACAACAGATATTAGTCAAACACTAATAGTATATAATAAATTAACTTATTTCAAGTGACCTTCAAATGTAAGGTTTTCACCAAAATGAAAAAGAGATTTTTATGTTTTACCAATCTATCCAAATATAACTACCTTAAACCGTGTTCACGGAATATAGACGACAAAACAAAATAAAAGCCAAAATCCCGCCTCGCTAAAAGCTTCTTATGGTGAAAATAGTGCGACCGTCATCAATCAAAGCTGCGAACTCTGATAAATTGTTGCGAGCAAAATTAAGCTGTATTAAAGTTAAAACATAAATAAAATATCGTCCGGTGCACATTCAGATTAGACAGTCCTCGTCGGCGAGGACGTTATTCTACGTCCTCGCCTCTAGTCATGTTTCTCCAAACTCAATTCAAAATCGATCTAAGTTCGTAATCATAGAGCCCACTATCAACGGTACTCTCATGTACCGGGACGTTACTCTCCCGTTCCCCCCCCCCTGTCATGGCAACGGTACACAACGAGGCTCGCACCTCCTAGGTGGCCCTTGCGCTAGTTGCCTAATCCTCCTTAGACCATTTGAAAAAAAAAACATAAGTTATATTGTTTTGGTTTATTTATAATCATACACATGTATCCACGTTTATACAGAAAAAGTGTGGAGAGAGATATCTCTCTCGGAGATCATCTCTTCTCCTATAATACCAGTTTTACAAGGAAATCAACAGGTTTCCTTGATTATCTGACCGATATAAATATCTCGTGTCACGGTGTTTGTGGTCGCACTCCTTCGGAACGGATTGACCAATTTTAATGTTTTTTTTGTTATATTTAGTCCCTCCTACCCCCACCCTCCAATTTTTATTGCAATTTAGGTATTTTTGTATAAACAATATAAAAAAAAATTTACTGTCGTTCCTTGACGTGAAGTCAAGTCGCGTCGCGTTGACATTTTTTCTGCGTTTGTTTTGTATCACAACGATCGAACTGGTAACGAAAGTATTAGGGAAACATAAACATGAAAGAGGATATAGTTAAGTTTAAATCTTTTTTTTACATGGCATTATAACGCATGCTGAATACAGCTACATAGTTAATAATATAATTGAAACGCAAGCAAAGTTTAGAAAAAACAACTTCGTCGCTTATATTTCGGTTTTGGCTTAACCGATTTCGATAAAATTTATATCACACCACTTCTGAAGTATACTCTACCAAACAAAAAAAGAATCATCAAAATCAATTCACAATTAGCGGAGATATCGCGTCACATACATACAAAAAAAAGCAGTCTAATTGAGAACCTCCTTTTTGAAGTCGGTTAAAAATTATAGATACTTATCAGTAAAATGCACAACTCATTGTTTTTGCCAATACAAATGTTGTCAATAAACCTTAGCCATGACAGAACAGGGGGCCTGGTCATCCGCTGTCGCGTCAGGTGACCAGTTTACCTGAGATGTATAATTTTAAACTTTCTCTAAAGACGGAGACCAGCTGCAGATTTCCCTTTCCTAGCGTTACCGCTTCATTGAGCTTATCATTTGTATTAACTGGAAAATATAAGTGATACGTGATGTTTATACGGTCAGTTTGTTAACTTAGCAGTACTCTAGAAATCGATCATGTTTGCAGTTAGATCTATGGACTTGCTGTAATGTTGTTCTCAAAACGAAATTGATCACACTTTTTGCTTGATTTTTATACACTTAAATACAAAAAACTGAATGTTTTTAATTTGATAAAAACTCACGCACTTTTTGAACTATAAAATTAAAATTTAAACGGGAATTAGCGTGATTTACGCGCTGTCGATGTCTAAATCGACAATTGTTTCGGCTTCATTCGGAAGCCTTCTTCAGGATGAGTGCTGAGCGCTCGCCGTCGCGTCTCACCTCGCAATTTATTTATGTAATTTGTTTGGACTTGTTTGTTATATTAGGACAATGATGACGAGTAACACTATAAGGAAGAGGTCCCCAAAACACAGGCTGACCTATTTTGGGCACTTAGGAAATTATAAAGTACAATCAAGTAGTTTAATAAACGTTAATATTATTCTCTTTATTTATATTTTTTTCTTAAACTAAGGTTGTTTTTTACGATATTTTTATAAAAGTTTTTTTTTTCATTATTATTAATAATGAAGTGGTATGTTGTCACGAATTGTTAAAAAAGCCGTATCGAAAACGGCTAGGCATTATAAAAATCGGAGCCGTTTTATAAACAGTACATATACGGCATAATAATATATGATGTCAAATGTGGTATAACGGTATCTCAACGTTTCTTGTCGTAAAATAAAACAACAATTTTTTTAAATAGCCATTATGTAATATGACGAATTCTACATTTTAGCTCTTGCATGTATTGCTAGTATCGTAATATATTAATGATGTTATATGTTAATACTGTTTATGAGGACCCCGAGATAATGTGTCATTCTGTAAACGTTAAATGAGGTAAGATTTATTACTAATTCACATGTATAAGAATAGATTCGTAATTGATATAAAAACCTAGACATAAATAGAATCGTTCTATTGATTATTCATATCTGCTACCGTTTAATAATGCAACACCGATTTGATGAAGTTGTTTTTGATGTAAACAACTAAAATTCATCAATAAAATTACAACTTGGTAGACTGATTGCAATTAACAAATTACAATTGTATCGGGTTGTATTAAATGACTACTTCTTTTTTTAAGTTATCATGTTTTAATTATGTTTTTTATTTGAACTGTTGCATATTTACATTCATTATTTTATGTAAAATGATTTGATTATCGGACTCAGACTTATATACCTACTAGCCGTATCCCGCGGCTTCGCCCGCTATTATCAAGTTTAAAAGTAGCCTATGTGTTAATCCTAAGTATAATCTATGTACATTCCAAATTTCATCCAAATCCGTTCAGCTGTTAAAGCGTGAAGAGGGAACAAACATACTTACACACTTACACACAAACTTTCGGATTTATAATATTAGTAGGATATTTTACCTAATAACCTGTTAGACTATATCGCTTCCTATTTATCTTAACCTAACTTAATTCTTTTAAGTAATATACATAATAATAATACTATTACAACCGTATTATGACAATTGACTCGCATTTTTTTTTAAATAGAATAGATATGATTACTTATAACAACCGTCACACAGAAACAGTTATTTAAACATAAATAATTTGCAATCGTGAAAAGTATTCCTATAAAGCAAGTTAGCAAGACAAAAAGCAAGACAATAAACACAATATTATTAAGACACTTTGTTCATACAAAAAGTCTGATGTAATTTGAGAATTAAGAGCATGGAAGAAAATATGCTCTAACCTAGATTAAGTGTGAAAAATATCACAACTTTTGTGTCAAATTTAAATCAAACCAGTCAAGACCTTATTTAAAATTCGAAATAGAAAGTGATGCGACAGTTTTTACTGGGATTATCGAGTCGATAAATCGATTAGCATCGATATCTTCTAATACGCATCGGTAGTCCTATAGGTCAAGTGCGGTCCGATGGCAATGGCAACGAACTCGATTATAATGACGACTCTAAATGTCAAATGTTACGCAGTCGTAGTACCTACCAATTTATAGGTATCATAAGTAAGACATAAAGCGATACAAGAACAATTTCACCTCAATCAAATATCTAACAACTAGAATGTTCTTTTTAATTTCTGTGTTTAAGACTTGACAGTTATGTCTTACTAATTTTACATTCTTTGTGCTTATAGCGTAGCTCTGTTAATTTTAAATATTATGTTCATGTTACATTGGAAACTCATAACTTGTTATATAATAATTAATATGGGAGTTGGAACGACTTTGCCAAGATCTGTGAGTTTGTGTTGCATCAAAAACTAAGTACTTATGAAAGTTGTCAAATGATAAGTTTTTTAAATCTATGTTCACACACTTAAGCCGTTTTGTCGTAAATAATATCCAATTAAACATATAATACTTATGTTTATTTTTTATATTTTTCACTAAACACTCTCATTCTGTTACAAGAGTAGGGACATCCTTAAATTCAAAATTGTAATTAGCTTCTTTTTATTAGAAACGAGCTGTACCCGGCATGCGTTGCAAAGCCACGTAAAGAAAAAGTGTATACCTTACTTAGGTATACACTTTTTCTTTACGTGGCTTTGCAACGCCTCTTTCACGTTTATAATTATTGCCTAGTACTTTAATTTAAAACGAGTTGCTAAAATATTAATTGTTTCTTGTTTGTAAAATATTTTGATACTTATTTATTCTGCTATTCGGGGCAAAGAAAAATCAACAAATCAAAAACTATAAAAATCGGTCCAACCGTGCTTGAGTTATAAATGGTGTAACTAACCCAACTTTATTTAACTTGATATACATAATTCTACTGTACGTGTGTATGTAACTGAACTCCAACTAAACGGCTGGACCGATTTGAATACATCTTTTTGTGTGCGTTTGGTTGGCGCCCTGGATGGTATAGATTCACAAATCAGCACGGCAGATGGCGCTGCAGGGTTTACACGGGCGAAGCCGGGGCGAATCACTAGTATATATATAGATATGGATAAAATGATTGCACACTAAAAACAAAACATTGACGCCTCAATTAGTATTTGCTGTCGTCGCGTCTAAACTGACAATATAATGACTTGAATCTTGCCAAGATTGGTAATCGAGGTTAAAAACCACTTTGAAACAAGGAATTCTTATTTATTACCATAATTAAAAATGTTTTATTTTTATTTTCAGGTAAGCAAAAGTGTTACGACGCGGAGGTGTTTTCACTTCACTACATAAAACGTGGTAATTAGCATCAATACCGTATTGACGGATATAATTATTAAATATATTCACTTACATATAAGATAAATTGACAAACTGGTTAGAAATCTATAAAAAATACGATCAATTACTTTGTTCGTATTTCTGTAATATCGTATTTCCTTTCACGAAAATTTTAATGGTACTTTTTTTGTTCTGTGAGCCAATTTGATTATTATGATAATAATATAGTCATACGAAACTGCGATGGTTGTTTTATGATATATAGTATAATGATAATTGAAATCATAAGTGATTCTCCTATTCAACATTTTATTTTTATATGTAACGTGTAAGATCTGTAAGAACTGAGGAATTGTTGAGTACCCAACATAATAATTAAAAAAAAATGTATTTAGTAACGGTTCACGGTTCACATAAACAATACGGCAGATATACTATTTACTATTAAAAACTTAATAATACACAAAAGCGCACCGAATAAACGAATAAATATTAATTTGTAATAATACCATACTCCTCAGAAGTTGGTAAAATATCTCATCAATAGATTCTTTGCTAACCCATTCATTTCCTTATTTAAACAAACGACTTTGAGCATTAAAAAAAGAACTTGTAAGTAAATAAATACTCGAGCATTTCGTAACTTGAGTTGACTTCATACTGATTATACTGAAAAGGCAATAAATTCGATTCAGAAATGTGATTTAGAATTTATTGGTCCCGATCTAGTTGTTTTACGATATCTAGAGCAGCTGTTGCCAAGAGTGGAACGCAGTTCTCATGGCTGCAACATTTAGGGCTGTATAAGTCTGGTTGACAGTTTATTGGTTTGACATGTCCAAAGGCTTTCTCGCGCAAATCGTTTACCAAAAAAATATATTATGTGAGGTAAATATAGCGTTGTTGATTTTGTATAATTTTCCAAAACTTGTATTACAAAACCAGTAGACATTTGATACCCTAGAAGATAAATAATATATTTTAAAATATGAATCACAATAGCCGTACCATGTCCCAAGAGGCTTCTGGTATTTTACCTTTTACATATTTTTTAAATTACTCTGTATGTAATAATATAGGCACAAAATATGTATATGTTGTCAAAATGAAATAATATTCCAATAAAATTATGCATTAGTATAAAAATTACGTAGCTACAACATATGGTAACAATTTCATAAGAAGAAGAAACATAAAACTTTTATACGCTACTAAAATGATGTTATTGTATCCTTAAGGTATCGTATTATGTCATCGTCAAAAACATTTTGAAATCCAAACAAGACCGGGTCGATCCAATTACTCGAAAGTAAAACTTTGTGAAAGTGTTTATGAAACCGACATTTCCAAAGATTTCGTAATAACGTACCTAATTGTTACAACCTTTGGAAGCGATTTTAAATTTCATATACAGGGTGTGGCGTAATGCAATGGCGTAGAAAAAGTCTCAAAGTTGTAGAGATAAATAAAGAAGTAAATTTTAGTATTATTCAAGTTTTTCATTATTTCTAAAAATGACGATTATCTCGAAAACTGTTAGAGTTTTATTAGGCACATTTTTTTTAATTGTCTGGAAAATTTTAATAATGTGATTACATATTTGAGCCGTTTGGTGTTGAAACACTGGGTCCGTGGGGACCGGGTGCTTATTATATTTTCATAAATCTATCAGAGCGCCTGGTTGAGGCGACGCGTGATCAAAATGCTGGCACTTATTTGGCTCAACGTATTAGAATTGCAATTCAGTAAAGCAATGCCGCCAGCATGATGGGAACGCTACCCACTGGTAGTGGGCTTGAGCACTTGAGTTACCTATAATCTCGATGTCTTATAGGTAACTTATTTTAGTACAGTTTTAGGAAATATAGGCAATTATCCATTCATTACGCCACATCCTGTATACATAACTTGTGTTAATTCATTTGCTTTTGACAATCATAAACGTCTATGTAAAATGCTAATTAGCAGGTTCGTAATTTGTTATTTCAATTGGTTGATTAAAAGGAACTAGTAATAAAATAGCGTTGATTATACAAATATAACAGTTAATTTAAATTGTTTAATCGTAAATCAATTTTCAGTACCGTAGTACTGCGTAACGATATGACGTGAAAACAAAGGAAATACTCGATTTATAAATTACTGAATTAGATACACAATTAGAGTTTAGTACGATTTATATAACAATCCCAAATAAGAGCTTTCTTAAAAAAAGCTGCATGATTCAGATCGTATGTTTGATAAAAGAAATATTTATGTGGTTTTGAGAATAAATAAACAAATTCGTATTAGATAAAGTAGCCTGAACAGGGTTTTGAAGTATCCTGCGATGAAAAACATGTAATTGATGTGAATTAGGATGTTTTTTTATTTATATTTCATTATTATTAATATGATTGTTTATATGAAAAACGTATTATTCTTATAACATGATAATATTTCTTTCATCTCATTACTACGAATACTGAAAAGCCTTGACCAAATCCGCTCACTAATGGACTTGTCTATGATAATTATCGTGTCATTGAATAGCCCACTGATTAGAGGACGAAAGTGTCTAATTGACTGGTCCAGTCGCTTTTTATTTTCCATTAAAGGAAAAGTCGAGGTGGCTTGCGCCGCACTACGAAAGCCACCGTATCTACTGTCACATGTCTCGTTGTAAATCAATCAACTAACTTTCGTACTTCGAATTCGACAAACACCCTTCCTGTCTCGATCTCTCGATAAAAAAAATGCCGTTTACCAGTTCAAGAACGAGAGTATCTCAGTGACTTTTACTTTCGCCAAACTGGTGCAGTGGAGTGCAATGACAAGTGGTGCAACGGGTTTGCGCGGGCGCACTGGAGCACCGGTCGCAAGGTTGAGAAACAACAACTTGTCTTACGCACTTATCATAAAACTGAACATAAAATGCCAAAATGTAGAGCACGTGAAACGAATTTTATAACTAATTTTAAACTGTGCAACTAGAAACAGTCTTACATGGTTAGCACCAGTCGTAAATTGAGTGAATGAAATACGCCGCATGCTTGAGCAAATTCTGTTTGCGTTCATATTCTGCAATATAATATAAGATTTTTGCGAAATACAAACAAACGACTGACTGCAAATTGCGGTCGTAAATTACGTATCTTTAAGGATTGTTTTGCTTTATTATATTAGAAAAAATGCAAATGAGATAGATAGCAGTAGCACGAACGCGTAGACCGCACTAATACAATTTGCCTGTTTCGAAACTGTCCGGCTATCCAATTCCGGCGCGGTGGGGACGTGGATAACCGCAAAAACTTAAATTATATTACACTGAATCAACTGTACACGACAAAAGGCTTTATAATTTCCGGACCATTAAAGGTACACCTCATTCAGGCAAGGCCATGTGGCGTGAATGTACCGCCGACTCAGTTCACGACAATTGCATTCCATATAACTTTTGTTCGAGGGAATTTAGCAATTCTGTCGCGGGTGTTAAAGCTTAATTCGTTGCGACACTTGTCGCTATTGAAACCTTTGGTTGTATGACAATTTTAAAAGCGGATCTAATCGATTTCAGATCGCAAACAAACGTAGTAGACGGATGTCGGCAACGCCCTTGTCATAGAAATGTTGATCAGTACCTCGATCTTTAAATGGTCTATTCAGTAGATGAACTTTGTAATACTGAACTGTCACGAATAGTGTCGATAGACAGTTTTTGAAATGGTTGCAAAAGAGACTTGACCTCATATTTTGCACAAAGAACCTGTCCACTAGAGCCTAGAGGATAATATGATCATGATCTCTTATTGTTAACAGAATGTCATTTCTACGGACAGGACTTTAAGAGCTCTACTTGCATGAAGTTAAAAATAAAGAAACAATAAATAAAAACAAAAACTATGAAGAAATAAACGGATTGAGCAACTGGGACAACGGTGGGACTGTTGTCCCAGTCGGTTGATCCATTTACCTCAGGGGTGGACATGTTTAATAAATTATATTCCAAAATTTGACCAAAAATATCAGTAAAGGTTTTTCTATATTTTTTATCATCCCAATTGTGAACAACCAGTGAATTCCAAATTGTACATTCAGTCATTCTGAATCAGCTATTTCAGCTTCATTGTTTTAAATTCTTATGCATAAGACTCAAAGTGGCACAATTTGTAATCAAAGTACTTAATGAGGATAACAGGTAACTTGGAAAACCGGAGGTTGGTATATAATTAATAATTAGGTAGGTAACAGCGTTTTATACAACGTACGAGTATATAGCATTAAATGATATTCGCAATGAAAAGCACATTAAAGAATGACATTTTAACCATTCCTACTATTTAAAAAGTACGGTTAGATACCGAAAATGGTATAGTGCACAGTTCACCTTCAAGTAGAACAATCTATTGTCATACCACTAAAAATTAGAGAGAGAGAAAAAAAGTACTTAATGAGAGTAAGGATAATAATATAAGTGAACGCTCAATTATAATATGAAATGAAGAGTGCCTACATTTCATAATATAATTTACGGTTTACTAAATAATATTTCGTTGAACATTATTTAGTAAACCGTACATATTTTTTTAATTTTTAAGCCTTCGCCACTCAGGACGTATTTAGTTCGAACAGTGCTGTGTCGACCACACCCGCGACCCCGCACGCCATTCGTTCAAGCCAGATCTGTCCTGTGTGGCGGAACCTAATTTTCAAAATATTGTTTAATATTTGCACACTGCCCACTGTTTTGGCTTAGCAATAAACTATAACAACAACGACTTGCCGATCTAAATATGGTTTATTGTTTGTATAAAATACGATATTGAAATCCATATCAATCGCTTTTGTGTAGGTATAAGGAATTTATTTGCATGAATTTCTATTATCTTGAGCCGCCATCTATCTTGTTTGCTTACTTAGTTACTTTAGCGAAGGGAACAGTATTTAGCTATTGAAATTCCTAGTTAACTACGCAAACTAAATTAAACAAAACTGTATTAGGTTATAGTCAAATACATCTGTCAAAGTTGACAGAGTTATGTTTACTACAAACATAAAATCATTCTCCAGTGTTGGCGCGAAAGTGAAACAAAGGTGTTAATTTTGTATTATTTCCTAAAACTTGCGATTATTCAAGTGTTTATGTGAAATAATGGTGGATTACTACCCGTTAATACTTAGTAAACGTGCATCAGTGTAGGCAAACCATAAAAAGTTTATAATAGCAATTTTAGCTTTAGCTAAAATAGGCAAGCATGTCACATCTTCGGCCGCATCTTCACTTCCCATCAGGTGAGATAGTGGTCAAATGCTTGCCTATATATCATAAAAAAAAAAAGCTCCAAAACTCCAATAAAAGTTCTTGTAAAACTTTTACAACTTTATTACTGCCCTTAGTCAAAGTCTAAGTAAAATTTGACTGTGACTAGGACTTTTTTTAATGAAATATTGCACTTGAAATATTCTGTTAATTACACTAGCTAAATGCAGAATATTGCGATGCCAAAAAAAACAATCTTTAGAAGACAATAGTATCACAAAATTATTCTAATTCGGAAGTTTCTGGTTAAAATTTTGTTTGTGATACAAAATCAACAGATCTTAATTTAAAAAAGTCACCAAACAAAAATATACAACTCGCATTAACATAAAAACTGATCCTGAAATCCACTTACGTTTGCAAAACATGAGATGCTAACGACGTAAAAATTGGTTAACTTAAATTAAAACAAAATAGTTTAATAACCCATGCGTGCCAACCCTCAATGATAATGTTATATTTGACATTGCGTCTAAAATTCCTCGACAATCTTGGCAACTCACCTGCTAACATTGTAATGCCGTTCTATTATGAACAGCAGTGGATTCAGGAGGGGGGTAAGGGGGCTCAACCCCCCCCCCCCCCATATCATCTGAGTTCATCCGTGACGAACTTTGTGTCGTAATAATTATTGGTGCAGCGACAGCAAAATCTACCCTCAGCTGGGTCAAGCCCCGCCCCATACGACAATCCTGAATCCACCACTGCCTGTTAACATTGTAATGCCGTTCTATTGTGAACCAATGCTAATGCCCCTATTATTTTGGTATTATTACACAAGTCTAGCTACTTACATACACCTACATAAACACAGACATGTGAATTGCGGCTTAACCGAAATACCTGACATGTTGATGTGAACTTGTCAAATAACAATGCGACAAGCTTTCTATGTAATTTCACGATATAATGGCATCAGTTATCCAACGCACTTCGCAAGGAATTGACTGCTCACGAGTGGTTAAATATTTATTTACTTTTACTTACATCAATTATCTATCCAGTTTGAGAGAGTAATACTAATTATTTTTTGTCTTGGCCTACTAAATAATATTTTTTAATATGCATTAAATATGTATCTATGTAATTTAAAAAAAGCATTCACACTCACAGCCCCACACTAAGATCAAAGACTTGTATCGTGGGTGTCAGAAACATTCACATCACACACACATATTACACCCAGAACCAGAAGCACAAATATCCCTTGGGAAGGAATTTGTGCTCCTGCCGGAAATCGAACCCAGGACCCACGTATAATCGGCGCAATATTAACGGCTTGTAACTAAAACAGTGCAATAAGTTTATTAAGAGCAGGTTCCTAAAAGCTACTTTATTTTGCAATGATATCTTGAGTCGATCATAAGTCCTTATTTAACTTTAATGTTATGATTTTCGATATATAAACCTACCTTATTATTCATTTTTTACAAAATCTAATAAAAGATCTATGTTTTTTAGCACCTTACTCCGCTAAACGCACCCTATGGACTAAGGCATACACTCTATAATCGCCTGTGTTAACAGAAACATTAGATCGTATTGTTGTAATTGAATGACAATGTTTCCAATGTTTTCACAATACATAACTATTATGTCAGACGTTACCTCAACAGCTACTTTTTATAGCATTTTCTCATCGACATCCGACACAAAGCGAGTCTAATCTATACCTACTTAATTGCAATTACATCTAACAAAGTATTTAGCCAGTCAACTATCAACATCTCAAGCTTGACAGATGTCAAACAACTTTTACCGTATCAGTAACTGGTTGTAGAAAAATACCAGTTTCAAATATCGTTAGAAACGAATGAGCTTACTCAAATAATCTTGACCGGTGCCGATAAAAGCGCTAGCTTATAAATATTACCAATAGCGAAATTAGCAATGGTTTATTTTCAAAACAGGTAATATAAGAGAGCAGATTGAGAACCAAATTGGGAAGTAGTTTACAGCGAAATCATATGACGGAGTAGCGGCGCCAATAACGGGTCCGCATAAAAACGTTATCACTTAATAAACTAGTTATATCGAGTTTGCTTTAAAAGTGTTAAAGCTCATTGTATACAACTGTGTAGACTAGAAAGTAATCTCAGGGTTATTACAAAACCACGTAACTACTAAATTATGTAAATATATTGTATTACCTATTAATTTAACCGAAGATAATAGGCAGATGTTACAAAGTGTGAAAAGCCTTCGCCATATCCGACAGTTAACCGCAACTATTACGTGAAAACGTTCCAATCGGTAACAACGGCTTATTATGGTTATGGCACAATAACCCCATGACGGATTGTGTGAAAATAACATGTTCTTATCAGTTATACGTAACTCTTTGCGTTGATTGAGTTGTCACTTTCTTGTCGGTTTGTTTGAAAATCATAGGCTACGTGGAAATTAAGCTTTATTATTAAACAATTGTTTTGGCGCGAAAGTGCATAAATGTCGTTATCTACTTTGTATTGTACCTTACAAAACTTTTGATTCTTTATTGGAGGATTATTAATCGTTAAAATTTTGAACGTGCATGAGTGTAGGCAAATCTTACAAAGTTGAAATACATGAATTTCGTTTTCATTCCAAAACTCCAATAAAAATTCTAGTTAAGTTTCTACCACTTTACTAGGGCATGACTTGACTGTGATTGGTACATAACTCTCTTAATTGACTTTGACTAGTGACTAGGACTGGTTTTATGAAAATCCTATCCAACTTGAAAAGTATTTATTACTTGACAATGGCTAAATGCACAATTGCACATAGTATACAAGATCAAAATAAAAGCAATTGAAATTACTTCTGATTTTTTTTCAATAATTTCATTAACATTTTATGATTTAATTATTACAATTAATTACTCAGATAGACCATTTATCATTTTTATATATAGTCGTGCTAGTGTACTGTTTGTTAATCAAATAAAAATGTTAACCTAATGTCCTATTAAGCTTTTGGACTAAATATACGTAATAAGCTATGTGGGTAGAGATTTATTATACCTACCAGCGTGTAAGCAAATATAGAAAGACTATTACATTACGAGCATCTATCAATTATCAAATCGGTAAGTTGTCACTCATTTCGCGACCACGGAAATTATTAACACAGAATGCGCTTCATGCTAGGAGGTAATAAAATAAATAATACTTCATAAACATCCAATTATATTGTAAACCATTTTATGAACGCATTAAATTATGAAAACGGATTATGATCTCCTAATTATTACGGAAGATGAATGAACAGTTACACGTCTACGTTATGTAATGTTAAAGGAGATCGAGTTACTTTTCACTGGTAAAAAGCTGAGGTGTTAAGTCACAGTCAAAGTCAAGTAAAACAGTCAAAGTCCAATCATAGTCAAGTCATGCTCTAGTAAAGTGGTAGAAACTTTACTAGAACTTCTATTGGAGTTTTAGAGCGTAAGCGAAAATCACGTTATTCAATTATATATGATTTGCCTACACTTATGCACGTTTATTAAGTATTTACGGTAAATAATCCACCAATATTACACTAGAAGAATCACAGGTTTGGGAAATTATACAAAATCAACAACGCCATTTTTTCACTTTCGCGGCATAACCCCAAGATTTGATTTTGTAAATAAATTTTACGAAGGGGTCGAACATGCTCGATACGGGTCGAGAAAATCGACTTTAGTAACGTAGTTTGTATTAAATCACATATTCATGCACATGAACGATTTTTACCAGTTCATAATCCACCATTATTACACACTAGCTGCGCCCCGCAGTGATACCCGCTGTGAGTTTGCGTACCACTGGTCAGTTTCCTTACTCGTCACCCGCTGTGTTGGGATAAATAATAATAATAAATAAATAATAATAATAATATATCTTTTTGACATAGTTTAGAAGACTTAATTAAAAACACTTATACATGAAATTTTGATATTAAGCTAGAGTAATTAGTTAAGTTACAGAGCATATAAGTAACTAGCCGTGCCCCGCGGCTTTGCCCGCTATTATCAAGTTAAAAAGTAGCCTATGTGTTAATCCTAGGTATAATCTATGTACATCCTAAATTTCATTCAAATCCGCTCAGCCGTTAAAGCGTGAAGAAGGAACAAACATACTTACACACTTACAAACAAACTTTCGGATTTATAATATTAGTAGGATGTAAAGTACGCTTATGGGTACTTTAAGATTACAAAAAGCTTTGGAAAGTCTGTGGAACCAAGGTACAGTGTTAGGCTTTTGCCACCTTCTGCCACCGAGTAGCCTGTGTTAATCCAGCGTGTCAGCTACCTCCATACCAAGTAATCCAAATTAGTCCAGTATTTGAGGGTGAAGAAGTAACAAACATACAAACACACTCACAAACTTTCGCCTTTATAATATTAGAAAGAAGTAGGATTAACACTCGAAGAAACACAAGTTTGGGTATTAATAATACAACTTTTTTTCACTTTTGCGACGAAACTCTTTTAAAAAGTTAACAGCAAATGTTTATTTTCTTGCCTATGTTTATAATCTGTGACTCAAATCGTATCGATTTGTTTCTTTACTACGTATATAATGTATTAATGAAACTTTGCGTCCATTATTTATTATCTGCAGCGGACGTGTGACTAATGGCATATAAACCAACATACCCATTGTGCAACAAATCATTATTATAGAATTATATCAGCTTGTAGACATCTCTCATATCCTGGAGTAGTTTTAATACGAGCTGTATTTTCTATATAATCTTTAGTAAAATAAAAAAAATATTGTTCTAATATTCTTTTGTAAATTATTATTCTTGTTCTTCTGAGAATCCAGTTGGCGCAGTGGACAGGATTCCGCCCTCTGTGCTGCGGGTCTGTGCGATTCCCGGCAGGAGCACAAAATCCTTCCCAAGGGATATCTGATCTTCTGGTTCTAGGTGGAATGTGTGTGTGATGTGAAGGTTTTCGGCACCCATGGCACAAGTCATCGAACTTAGTGTGGGGCTGTGAATGTGAAAGCGTTTATGTAATATACCTACTGCTCCCAGTAATTGACCGAGCGAGCTCGTAGCACGAGCGAAGCGTCTCCGTTTCAGCTTGGGAAAAATTGCATTCGTGTGTCCGGCGGATTTCCGGTTGTTCTCTTATACAGGCCGGATTTCTCAACCGATTCTCATGAAATTGATTCGATAGGGAATTTTGGATGACAGATTCGATAATTATTTTAAAAAAATTCATCGATACAGTTTTTGAAAACTTTTAAAAATGGCGGAGATATAATGGTTGAAAACGTATAAATAAAAATAATTCAGCCAATTCGAAAAGTGGGCGAGATGTTTCGCTCACATAGCCACTAGTTTTTTTTTAAATTCTATTATGTTAGACAATCCAATTATAAAACCCATACAGAATCACTCGCACTTTCGCAAAAAAACCAACTCGACCAACAAACTGGGCCAAGTAAAAGTAAAAACGAACAATAAGAATGAGCCATAGCCATAAAATTGATCTGCTTGGTAGCTTTTTATCTTGCCATCAAACATTTTATAAAATCAATATTGGAAGAGGAAGTATTTTTATCCCAACTCTTTATAACTCTCTAATACAGCTAGAAGTGGGATTTGAAAATGCAGCACTAAGATGACATCTCCTCTAAAAATCTGAGTTATCAACAACTCGACAAAATTTACTACAAACATCAGAATTTAACAAGGGTACCTTTATTTGCCAAATTTCCCACTTAATTTTTTGTACCTTAAGTAATAGTTTTGACATATTTGAAACCTTGGATACATTTCGGAGAGTGTGCTAAAGGACTGTACGATCTAGTTTCCGCATCCCCGTTCTATCATCGGACAAGCAGACAAACTGCTAAGCGACATCGCTATATGGCGGACATTCCACAAATGCGCACTAAGCGTTTTGCCTTTACATTCATTGTAAGAACCGCAAAGAAATGGAACTCCTTACCCGAGTCGGTGTTTCCTAATGAGCACAATATAGGAGTCTTCAAAGTCACGAGTGAATAGGTATCTTCAAGGCAAGCTTGCTCCATCGTCGACCACATCGTCGCTTACCATCAGGTGAGATAGTGGTCAAAAGTTTGCCTATCTTGAATTAAAAAAAAACCGCTACTATACTACTACTATACCTAAGTTGATTACTATTATATTAAGTAGCTACATAAGCGTACCCAATATTCACAGCATATATTTATATATATATATATATATATATAGATGTAGCCGGTAAATTACAAAGTCGTAATTGATAGAATCACTACTGGATACTATAATTCTATCATGTCGATTTCTTCTCTGGAAGCTTTGCCTTGTCAAGAAATTTTGGTCTTTTATTATTTATGCCCGACAGGCAAGCCTTTGACCACAATCTCACTTGATTAATTAGATAGTTAAAATTATTATTCTTTATTTAAAATCACTAGTAAAAATTATCACACACATACAATTTACCTGCGACATAAAACACAGAATAAAAGATCAATCAGGAAGCGGTATCCAGCGAAAGTGTTTTATAGACAAACATTTCTAGAGCAGCAGTGAAAATGAAATCTTAACACGTGTTAGGACTCCGGAATCAAACAAGCCGTGTGCAGCGCAGCTCACGTGGGTCCAATGTTAGTGGACGTGTGAACTCTACGTGCTTTGTATATAGAAATAATTATATTATTTGATAACATTAAAGCATGGGCGACTGTAACGAAGTTAAGTGATATTATATCACCCGCTGATATGATGTTTTTTTTTGTTAATGTACTGTTGAGTCGTTTTATTATAGTAATCATTACACCACCGGAGCGTAAACAGTACATCATCCTATAGATCGACAGCGAAAATGAAATCTAAACACGTGTAACTCTGGAATCAAACGGATCGTGTGCAGCTCACGTGGGTCTAATGTAAGTGGACGTGTTAACTGTACGTGCATTGTATAAAGAAATAGTTCTATCGATAAAGGACTTTGAAGTACGTGCGATTGTAATTAACTTAAATAATACTATATATCTTGCTGCTAGGATGTGTTCTTCGGTTATAGGTTTATTGTAGAGTCGTTTTAGATTTAATAACCATAACAACACCAAGGACGTATAATTAAACGATAATTCGTCAGCAATAAGGAGATGAAGATCAACCGCAATAAGGATAGATACATTGCAAAATATAAAGAAGACAACACATATATGACAGATACCTATGAAGGTATCGATTACTATTAAAATGCGATAATTAGATAAATAGTTTTTTTTTTTTTTTTTATTTGTGACAGGCTAGTGTTTGACCACTATCTCACCTGATAGTAAGTGACGATGTGATCGAAGCTGGTAAACAGACTAGACCTGGAATACGCAGGCTCTCAAGGATAACTGCCGGAACACCGTATTTGGCTTGGCGGCAGACTTTCAACTTTACTTGAGTTAGCCTTTTTAATACTTTCTTGTTTGTTTTTAACTTGCCAGAGGCATTTTTCGTCATCATCACAAAAAATCTTCAACAGACAACAGTCTTTGTCAGTTTGCCACCAATTTCTTGATCACGACAGTTTCCAGTAGTACGTACTAGTCATTTCATACAGACTAAAATTTACTTCATATTTAGGACGTAATTGTCAAAGAAACAGTTAATACGTCTAAGAATAAACTAACACCCACCAGCAAATTAGTACGCGTTATTACACCGTGTAAGACAACCAAAATACATATTTCTAAAACTTTCTTGTATCTTTATTAATTACAAAAGCTTAATCAGTCGTTCCGCCTACGATGTACATACAAGATACAAGCAATTAATATAAATCGCGTCACTTGATTACAACTCCAGTGAAAACGATATCATGTAATGAGATATGATAAAAAGACTCAGTTTAGACGGAGCTTAGTGTGGCAAGCCGGGCGTGAAACCTTCATTATAACTTAAGTAATATTAATTGCCGACTTAATAAAGAAAAGATTTTGTTGCTAGTTGCAACCGATTAGTCTAGAGCTCGTTAGTGTGGCAATGGTAAAGTTACTATTGCGAAAACTGTAATTGGCAAATTTAGAAAAATGATAGGGTAAACTGTAATTGTATTGGTAGGTATGATTGATGAATGCTTTTATGTAGGCCGGATGTTGAACCAGTCTCATCATGATTTGTGATGGGGCAATCAGTTAAGTTGCATTTGGGGATTTTTAAGTGCATACGTTTTTTTAGAGAGAAGGCAACTCAGTTGTTTAAAATATGAACCAATTGGTGCTAGCGATTTTAAATCCCAACAACTTCGTGGTAACTTCGACAAAGTAAATTCATGGCAATATATAATTGTATGATACTATTTCTTGAATTCAAACAATAATAACATATTGAAAAAATACTTTCTGTAATGTAACCGAGTTAGGTTTGAGTCAAAGTGGCCTTAAATCATTTACGTATGTTTTTGATATCGTTTACCAATCCAAAAAATATGTTATCCTATTTATTCGTATGCTTTTTTATGTTTTACTTGATTGTAAAGTATAGCCTTCCTCATATGTTATATATTGTCGTGATGTGCTAAGTGGCCGAAACTCGTGCTAGTAGGTCAGACATATCAATCAATAATAGACAACTTTACACGAGTGCATTCATATTTACCTTTTTTGTCTCCAGTTATGTAACTTTATTTTCGTTGCTGTATTTATAGCATTTTTTACTGAAGTGGTTAAGATCGTTGATAGCAATAAGCTATCTAAAATTTAATTAAGTTAGCATCCTGTAAAGATTTTGCATGCCGCAATGGCAGAATATGGAGCACTTCCTTCAAATACTTCTACCAACTGATTGTACCCATGTTTAAGCAAATATAGAAATTAGAATTTGAATATTCTAAAGATATAATTATTTGATTCATAATATTATTTGTTTGCAAATTCAAATTCAAAATCGTTTACTCACATGAGCCACATAGAAGCGCTCATGAAAGTTAATGACTCTACTGCCAGTTATGGTTGCAGTTTGCCAGTATTGGTTGTAATTTTGCAAATCTGTAACTCATATGAGTTAATGACAAAGTGCTCCTGTCGATCAAAGAACGGTGATTCACAACGGGCAAGGGTAGACGTCAGGCAGACAGCCGGACATATAAAAAACTCAAGTCAAATCTCATTCACCTCAAGGGTGTACCTGGTAAGAGAAGTACCTCTTCTCCGGGCACCAAATATTATGCTCTACATGTTTTGCTTAGTGGAAAAATAAATGGAGGTAAGGATAATCAATGTTCAGTTAATAATTAATCGTAATAGTTATGGCATATTATTATAATTGATAGCACATAAAGCACAAAATGCAAAAGCAGTCCCTGAGTTGAGCCATCTCAAGCTATCCTGCGCAAAGAAGAAAAGCCCTCCAAGGATTAGCTAGCGCTGGTGTTATATGTATTCATCAGCCCAAAAATTAATGAGCCGATAATGCTTAGTTATATTCTTGACCGGTCATACGTAACCAACAGAATGCAAACAAACTTAACAGCATATTCTAATGTTCGGTGTTTATCAATTCTTGATTCGTCCCAGTTTTGATTTACATTCATTTCTGCAGATCTAGCATGATATCAGAGATTGTTACAGCAGAATTTCATCGCAGACTATTAGAAAATGCTCCACAAATCAGCGAGCAGGTTACAATTTACTTTTACGAGATTATTTAATAGATGAAGTGGGACAAGTTTATTCGTCACGTCTGGCCTGATCTGAAAGTTTGAATCTGAATAAATTGAATCTAGTACGACGTAATGAAGCAAATCTATTACATTTTTGCAAGACCTGTTGACAGTTTGGACATAGTTACCTACTTAAATGTTCCAAAAAATCCTATATTGAAAGTGACAACGCGTTTTCAAGTTTGGCCTAGATTATATTAAGCCTAATTTTATAGGTATAAAATGAACATTCGTTTTTTATAAAGTTAACAAATAATAGAATTCTTATCGTAGTAGGACATTCTCTTATGCTCGCTTGGCTTCCGCAGACAGACTTTTCGTAAAACAAAAGTCAGCAAAATTTATGGTTTAATCATCAAACGACTTGAATATAGTTTCTTAGTTTGCGTTAAAAAAATATAGACTTTTTATATGCTGCATTTGTTTCTGAGCGCCAGTTTGTATTCTAGACACAGTTTGCGTATCATTTTCGACCACAAGTAATATCATATTGGTACAAGCATTATCATGATATATGTGATGAGATCATTTATAATGATCATTTATATAAGTCTAATGAAAATTGATGTTATTATTTTGCTCAAGGGTTATGTTACTTTTACTTTGAAAATGTATTTCACCATTTTGCTCAAGGGTTATATTACTTTGCTTTACACTAGCTTGAAATTTTTAAATAATATAAGTAGATTTAATAATTATTCTAGTTTTTACATACACAAAGAAAACCTACGACAATAACACAGTTTCCCAGTAACACCAAAGGAAACAAAGGTATCTAAATTACCCGAACAATAATGTGAGTCAATTACTTGAATTGTTTTATTTAATAAAATTGGCGTGTTCTATGACCTTATTTTATGGCCTTCGTTAACTTTATACAATAAGCAAGTTGTTTTATATCATTACACTCATTACGAGTGAGGAGTGTGATTAATTTAATAATCATAATTTAATGTAATGATTATGTTACGGTACTTCAAGGAACAAAATTGTTTTTTTTTACAAATTTGGCACTTCCAATTGTGCCAATGTCTTGTTAAGAAATGACAAGATAATAACTTAGAAGTACATGGAATCCAGCACGAATAAATATTTCCTGTTACCTTGCTTCTCACAGGCTTCCTAAAAATTACGATAAAAGTTTAGATCTCAAACACTTAAGATACCTTTAAGAAGGGTAGCTTACCTTACTTAAGTCTTTTGCTATATAGATGAATATATTTTTAATTTAGTTTTAGGAATATAGACAATCGGGTCGTAGGTTATAACGGTGACATTCAATGGTTGGAAAAATGTTTTCTTCCTTAGTTCTGATATTAGTGTCCGACTAGCACTCGAATACTAAAATATAATAAAAAATAGCCCATAAAAATACCCTGAATAGAAATAAAGGTATCAATTAGAGTAATTGGTGTTATCTATTTTATGTTATTCCTTTTTGTCTTACATAAAATTGCGTGTAATTTTTTTATAGAGAGCTAATATTCTCCCTCCGTTCACTTGGATCCACAGCTCGGCTCCATATATGGATCCGGGGTACCTTTGTTTCTTCTTAAATCCTCAGGTGGTTCCATGGCTACTTCTCTCCAGTATCGTTACTATTGAATTAAGCTTTTCATTACATTCGTTTTTCTATATAAATATTCATGGCTAGATCTGCATTATATCGTATATAGTCAGTGTTGTTGTTGATAAATGGGTGAATTTCATAAATTTGCGCTCTAGTGATTAGGTAGTGGTTAAACGAAATAAACCACAACGTTCCTAAATTTCAATTGCACTGGAATTTATATTGGATATCAATATGTATGAACAATCAATCACCTTGTAAATACCTAGTCAGTTTGTTAAGCAATCCAGACAATTAAAGTTTTTCTGTTTCTAAGTAGATACGCTCGCTACCTATCACATAAAATATTATACTACCAAGCAATAAAATCAAGTCTTTTAAAGTGATAAAATTAATTTCGACCGGAAAAGAAGATAAACAGGAGTAACTTGGTTTCGCAGGTCAAGCAATTAATTTCCACAGAGTTAAATTCGATTTACTCTCAACTAGCAACAGCATTTGTTTGTTTTCTTAATCTTGATCTGAATACAAGAAATTCGCACACATTTCATTGCACGAACAACGGGTAGCTTTCTACCGGCCGGCGGCCACTCCATTGTTTTTTAATCGCGTCCATCAGTGCCGTGTTTCCTCGGAGTATGGGGACCAGGGCCGTTGCTGTCACAACTTCCGATGTCGCCAGTTCGTCCAGCCACGCGTGATGCCTAGCCATGATCTGTTTTTAATGAGGATTTCAAAAGAAGTAGACTATAAATTACTGCATTTGCGAGCTTATACATTCAAATCCAACCAAATTATAAAATAATTTGAACTACCAGTTGACTTAGTTGTTTCATCTTTTAGACAGGAGTATCGGGTTCCATTTCCGGCGGAATCTCAAGTTTTCTCACCGAAGAAAATTTGTGTTTCTGGTTCTGGTTGTGATTGTGTGTGTGATGTGAATGTTTCCGGCATCTAAGACACAAGTCATCGAAGTTAATGTGGCTGCGAATGTGACAGCGTTTATGGTTAAGTTTTAATTATCGCCTTAACTTTTGCTTACATTGTATATTATAACCGTTCTGCATTTTAATTCAAACTGTATTATCTTACATACCTATTTAAACTATTAAGCTTTCGTTTCATAATATTGTCTTTGTTTCATATTGATGGCTATCATTAGGGCCGTTGTCACTGTATATAACCATGAACTAAAATCAAGCTTAATTAATCAAGAAATGCACCTCAATAATTGTTTATGAAACAGACAAGTCCATGTATATCCCGTATTAGGTTGGAACCATTATATACCGACAGTCACCGAACAAACACATTATCATGCCTTATATCGTTGTCTTAGTAGGTATGACACTTTTTATGACATTGCATCTGTTAAAAGTTGAAAACAGTATAAAAAATAACCTGAGAAAATCTAATATATTCTGATGGTAGAGTTTCTTAACACGTGTTCTAAACCCTTGCAAAAACATGCTTGCAAATTGAATCTTTATAAATCCTCTAAACAAGTATGTAGTCAAACAGAAATTGTGTTTCCCAATGCCTTGTGCGTTAGTCATACGCAAGTAAGCCCTTGTTTCGTTAATGTTTTCGAAATATTCACTGTTATTCACCATTATTCCTTGTTCGGCATCTATAACCGTAGTCTGTTTGTTTAGTGGAGTAAGATCTATACTTCGCAACATGTCATGTTAATTTAAGCAACCATTCTGTTGCCGATAGTTTCAAATTCATTAATTTGAAACTTTCGGCTACAGATCCTGTTCCATTGTACAGGAGTCATTTCAAAATCTTTTCAATCACAAACTCACACATTTAAGGTCAAATGTGGCTTAGTACCTACGCAATGAGTTCCACTCCTTCGCTGTACGGATTATGATCGTAGAAATGAAACGCTTCGAGCGAACTGGAGGTATGTCGACCATAGAGACCAAAGGGCATGAAAGCATTTACTCGTGTAATTCTAGTGCACACTACGCTATAGAATACCGATAAGCTTGCCACTTTACATCGGAAATCTCATTGTTGTATCGTCGTACTAAAAGGTCATCTAATAGATTAAATCCTACTATCCAAAACAAGACATTAAAAGTTAACACTTTTAATGGATATTGTGCTAAGTATTATAAACCAGCTAAGCCCCGCTGCTTCGACCGCTGATGATGATTAAATTAGCCTAAGTCCTACTCCAGAGTATAAGCTACCTAAAATCCAAATTTCATTAAAATCGGTTAAGTAGTTACTGAGCTACGTGGTTACAAACACTCACACACACACAAACTTTCGCATTTATAATGTTCGTAGGATATACAAATACTTTTTTTTAAATTGATTATAGACAAACGTTTCACCACTATTTCACCTGATGGTAATTATTGCAATAGCACTTTCTAAATCGTTTTTATTTTTAATTGTAAAACAAATGTATCATGTGAACAATATTAACACGTTTACTGTGCATGCCCCGTCGCTGGGTCATTTTGAGTTACTCACCCTACGTGCATGACCCATCGATGGGGCATGACTCCTAACAAGTTTTAAGACTTCTAAACTTTAACACGTGTGATTTTATCCACTTCTATCGACATACACGTGTGAGAGATGAACGAACAATATTGCCATGAAAACCGGGTAACTTTTCAATTAGGTTTGCCAGTATCCTATCTACCTATAACATATATCCACAATTTTCATTTGCACGTAAAAAGTCGTCTCCCTAATCTAAGCTGCACAGGCAATTTAACCTATCCCATACATCTACGAGCCTCAACGATCACTGCTCATTCTATAATGACAGCTCTCTAACATTAATTTAAAACTTAATTCTGTCAAATGGAATTGTCAAAGTAATTGTAATATGATTACAATCTATAAAATCGATCAAAAGTTCCTCAATCATATCAATTCTGACAGGTATAGAAAGGCGCAAGGTTACTAACAGCCGAATGAATTCAATCATGTTTCAATGGTTAAAACAAACAAAACAGGAAATAGTTTATTCACGGAAGTGAACAAAATTCTCTATTTGCTACTCTTAAATTTGCCTCAGGCATCGGTATCATTTCATTTGTAGCATGAATCATCGTATCTGATGGCAGGTTGTAAGTTCGAATAGTTGGAAAGCCGACTAGCATTCATAGTATAATCATTCTATAAAAAAATCTATATTGGCTGCCTTTTGCTTACTGAAATGCTTGGTTGAATAAGTTAAGCAGCTTGTATTGGACTCGATTCCCGGTTAGAACACAAATTTGCTCCTCAAGGGAAATTTGTGTTTCTGGTGTCATTATGTGGGTGAAGTCACGATACAAGTCATTGAACTTAGTGTGGGGCTGAAAGCGTATGTGTTGTTTATATCTATATACAATCTGATGTACTGGTAAACGGATGTAGTGTTTTAAACTATAGTGGAATTGTTTCGCGTGTAAATATCTAGATTATTATCAAATATAAATAACAAGTAAAATTAACAAATACATAAGAATAATGTACAAAATATGTGTTTTAATTGCTTTAAAATTGTACATAACAACATTCATCATCATCATCAGCCTAATATATTTGTCCACTGCTGAAAATAATATTATGCCTTTCATAATTAACTCCAACAGCCTTATTTAATAACAACCTTACACCTTAGTCATTATAATAATATATTAAATATACCTACATCCTGTTGCACGTTATAATTAAAAAATAAAAAAGCCTTTTTTTATTTCATGTTACTTTTTTTTACATTTCATTCACTTAAAAATTCTATGTAATGTTAAACTTAAATAAATTTGAAAAAAAAAGGATAAAACGTGTTAACTTATAATAAAGATACGTAAGTAGTCTTAAAAGCAACATTTAGAATGATTTATAAAAAAAGTCATAGCTTTTTGTAAAAAAAAACATACTTGATTGCTTTGTTTGGCCATTTGCAAATTGATTAACACCTAGTTTAAAATAAATATTGGTTTTCTATTTCTATAGCAATGCAGTTCTAGTCGAAAGTAATTCTAATTGCTGCCAAAGTTTGCGTAATAACTAGTGATTAAATTGATTACGTTAGTTACATGATATTGCAGAATCATATAACTTCACAATAGACCTGTTTTTACTAAGTAACAATATTTATTAATTTTCATGTAATCAATAAGTGCCCGACTGCCGATTTAATTATCTTTTAAAATTTAAGTACATACTACCTATTTGTGCTTCAATTTCTGTGTAAAAAGAAAATCGCTCAACTTGTTAAAACCACTGATTGTTTTAATTTAAGACAGATGAACTCTTTATTGAACACCAATTAAAAAAGAAAATAACAGCAAACAATTACATTAAAAATAACTAAGGCTAGTACAATGGGCGGTCTTGTTTCTATCGCTATGTATGGTTTTATGTATAAACAGAATTTAAGTAAAAGCAACGAGATATTTTTTTTCAGTGTACTATCTTGGACATAATAATATCTGGTACAAAAACATTCACAAGCAGTATTGTAAGTATTGTTGACTTCAATATAATATATTATTTACTCATTCAAGAATAGAATAGAATATGGTTTTTTGTATAATAGTGTAAATTTTTAGGTGTTATTGTTATAAATTACGTCACAACAGTTTATCCCTTTCGGACATACAATAATGTTTACAACGCAAAAGAGCTAATTTGGAATCAACAATAAACAATTGTAATATCTATCAATTTAGACATAGCATAGGTAACGCTTAAAATTATATTTTTACAGTCATAGTGTTACAATGCAGCCGAATGATGTACACAAATCTATTTGTATGAAAGTACTCTTCTAAATTGTAATGTGCTTTGCTTATTAGCCAATCTTGTAAATCTTTGACTTTTAGAAATTCATATATAATAAACACGTAAGTCTAATTGACTCCAAAATGTACTATTTTACCTTAAACAAATATCTGACTTTGAAGAACCTTAGTAGAATTGACCACATGTCTAATTCTAACAGGAGGCCTGCAAGGCGTAATTGCGCGAGACTAGTGCTGTGCCCAGGCTACCATTACGTTGTTACACGAAACACTAAGCTGCTCATTATTTTATTATCGCACGGACACTGCAATTTACCGATATTTATCGATATTCGAATGGAGTAACGTTGTGACATTAATTTGATATCGACTTATCACGACTTTGTTAAATAACTCGCCTACAGTCTTGTTTAAAGTCGCATTTAGAATTAAAAGGCGCAACTGATGTGGCTTGATAGCTTACTGCGCTTAGTTGTTATCAATTTTGTTATAAATTAATCTAAAGGTTAATAATTTCCGTAACCGGAGTCTGACTAACACGTTAAGCGTTAATTTACCTCTTACCGTCTAGGTAAATACCGCTTAAGATCGTAAAAGCCCCGCCTATCTAATATGGTGGCTCATATCCGGCACCGACGTCCGCACTGAACCAATTGGTCCAGGAATGGACCACCGAACACAACCTGCCTCACCAGAGCAATACTCATAATTGCTCGTTAAATTCCCTGGGAGTAATTGCTCCCAAACCCGCCACGCCAAGAAGGCTAGTGGAAGAAACTACTATACGATACGATACCTATCTAATAGAATTTGCATATTCCGTAAAAAAATTAAAAAGAAATGCTAGGATCAGGGCCTTTCGACCATCGCAGTATCACTAAGCAATAATCAGTCGGGCTAATGTTTTGATGGGTGTTTGTTTAGTCAAGTTTAGTGGGATTTTCAACTAAGTGCTACCGTGCTTTGGAGGACACGTTAAACTGTCCGTCCCGGTTGTTAGTCGTAAGACAACAGTCATCAAGCCTTGCGGATACCTAGGTGGCTTGAAAAATTCTGTCATCAGGACTACCTCCTTGTCCATACGATAAGCAAGCCAGTAACATTAAGTACTTAAGTGGTCTTCGTTTTGACTCAACAAGCAAACAAATAAGAACAATAGGAACTTCTAAACAATATAAACCTATCAAATTAGGTTCGTTTGATTCGTTTTGAGTTCTCTGGTTATATAACTTTTTTATTTTAAACTGGTAAAAACTTAATTTAATAAACTTTTTGAAATATTACTTGTTATTATATTAAGTGGACGTAAAACAATTCGTTCGAACCCATTCATTTCAATGATGCTTTGTCAGACATTCTGCCGAAAGTTTAAAAAAGGCTTCAAAATCATGACGGTAATTGAAACGTTAAGCACTCAGGATGACAGGCAAATCAACTCACTCAACGTGGAGGAAGTGAAATCAATATGAAGCAACGAGCATTTATCATAGTCATTCCTTTGAATGCCTTCTGATTGAGGCGATTTTATTACAATAATTGCGAAAATATAGTAAAGTAAAAGCATATTGAATGAAATAATGTGAAATTATACTTAAGTGAAAATGTAAACTTAGATTCTTGGCTTGAACTGTGAAGCACTGAAATGTTCTGCAAACTTGGTTTGTTTGTCTACTCATTTGTTTTAGTGAACGCGTTAGGATAAATAATAAAACCATAGATATATCTTACATAATACAAAATATCCGGATGACCGAGCTTTGCTCGGTTTTTTGTTTTTGGTAGAATGTGTTTGAATTTGTAGCCTCAGAAAGCTCCATCTAGTGTCGAGTAGAAACAGTTTTTTACATCGGTCATAGCGTAATAGATGGCGCTGATAGTTTCTTAAACCCGGTTTTTCAAATGCAGATTGGGAACCGAGCATTTCTCGGACCTGGAACGTTGATAAATCGATTCCTTGGGCCGAAAAGCCCCTATTCTGTAACTTTCATGAAAATCGTTGGAGCCGTTTCCGAGATCCAGATTACACATTATATATTTATACAAGAATTGCTCGTTTAAAGGTATTAGATTAGATAAGTACGTAACCGAGGACATTAGCACGAGCAACCTTTAATAGGTTAGATTATTAGATAAAAATAGATCACGAGGGCAATGGGAAAATTCTGAACTCGTAACAGAGAATAAGTAATAGTACCTTATTATCTAACTCATCTAGCACATAAAAACAATGTTTGTATTTCACACGCAGCTATACCGTTTACGTGAAGGAACGTTAGTGAGTTGTTCTGTGAATGACCGCGAAGGTTCCTGGTTGAAATAAAATAGCAAAGAGAGTAATAGTTGCAAATGGTTTTTTTATTTCTGGACAGTTACGTTTGTTGGACGTAAAGTCAAACATAAACATGAAAGAGGTAATAATTGAGTGAATCTAATATATAAAATTCTCGTGTCACAGTTTTCGTTGCCATACTCCTCCGAAACGGCTTGACCGACTTTGATGAAATTTTTTGTGCTTATCCGGTATCTATGAGAATCGGCCAACATCTATTTTTCATCATCATCATCATCATCACTTTTCATCATTATCAACGCGGGTGAAACCGCGGGGCGCAGCTAGTATGTTTATATAATGGTAATAGATTAGTAGGCGACCATAAACGTGAAAGAGGCAAATCAGTTTTTTCCTTTACATGGCATTGTAACACATGCCTGGTACGTATTCCTGCGTATTCCAGGTCTAGGTTTACCAGCTTCGATCACATCGTCACTTACCATCTGGTGAGATAGTGGTTAAACACTAGCCTGTCACAAATAAAAAAAAAACGTCTAGTAGATCATAAAGAGCATAGTAATCTGATTTCTTAGTCAATTTTTTTTACTGTTGCTAGTTATAGAGCCCAGTGAACTTAGATAATTTATGCAATTTCAAAGTAATTTAACCGACTTTTAACAACAATCTAGTAAAAGACAAGTTGTCTATTCGACTCTTGTTTTATTATTTCATTATTAACGCATAGCTAATGCAAAAAACAAGGCGTTAGTGACCGTGGATTGCGAAAGCGTTACAATACGATGTCAAGGTTTCAGTCAAGAACACGGACATGACAAATGACTTATACAAAAGATAGCTTATTACAGATTTATTGATAAGATATCAATCGCTTTAAACTTCAATCTTTGCAGCAATGTAACATCAAGATAGCTTAGCTAATATGCACAAGACTAGGCGTAAATTTATTGAAGAAATGATAGACCAGATTAGCAGCGCTACAGGTCAGACAGGGTAGTAGAGTTTATCAGTGTCCATACACGTTTAACCATCTAACAACAAGACAAACTGTCAAACGTCATCCATATATGGTTGACATACCTCCAGTTCGCTCGAAGCGTTTCGTTTCTACGTTTATCATCCGTACAGCGAAGGAGTGGAACTCATTGCCCTCGTCTTTGTTCCCCGAACAGTATAATCTGGGAGTCGTTAAGTCAAGAGTGAATAGGTACCGTCTAGGCAAGCGTGCTACATCTTCGCCCGCATCATCGCTTTCCATCAGGTGAGATTGTGGTCAAATCGCTAAAACAAATAATATAATGTTAAATGCATAATTGAGGGTTCATTAAAGAACGATCGTAATTTAACCATAGCTGATGGTTTGCGTGCCAAATACGCTACAATGTGCAATGAAAATTGCGTGCCGTCGTTAATGCAATACAAATTTGCATAACGCTACCAATTTACCTTTCAAGTACGACAATTGTCTTCCCTGAGAGCTTGAGTGGACAGTGGCACATACCTTCATTATTTATCGAACTAAATTACTACTCAAACTGAGCTGTATATATATATAATATAGTATATAGAGGCAGCAGGGTTGATAAAAGTGGTATATCTCAGTTTTGCTTTCAGTTGTCGATGCCTTTAAGCGGCCTGAAAAATCTTGACACTAGGACTGCCCACTACTCAAGCAAGCAAGCTGTTTTACTCGTGGTATCAAACACTAGAAATGGCCTTAGTTAGCATAATGTAGGCTTAACCACAGATTATTACCGGCTGTATTGACGAACCCTGTTTTACAAAAAGCTAGACTCAGATTTCCAGACATTACAGACTCACATGCACAGCTAGACAGTCCTTTAGTATGTCATGTTAAAAAAATTTACTCTTTATTAAATACAAATTCTTTCACATATGTTTAAAATACGTGAAACAGACTATAGCTGAAAATGTATGGACTAATTTAATATCCAACGAAATAAAAACAATTATATCATTTATATCTAAGTGCAATGAGCGAACTTATCGCTAGTTTATATCCAAGGACATTTAATTAGAAGTTTGTGAACTATTTTAATAATATCCTTGAACATTAACTTTTTATACACAATTGGCCTCGATTCTGATGTCACACACTAAATTAAATTTAAACTATTCCTGTCTTTTACAAAATAGGAACACAAGACAGAGAGCATACTGCTGTGCCGTCAAGTTAGTCAGAACTTAGATGTCTATGCAAGCTTAGTCGAGTATGTGTTGTATTAGTGTTAACTAAAAACAAGCGCCCTTCTGCTTCTGCTGTTCATATTTTAATTGATAAACTAGCGTGACAGCTCTAAAATGCATGCTATCTCTGTCTTGTGTTTTATTTTGTAAGATACAGGGATAGTTTAAATTTAATTTAGTGAGTGTACATCAGAATCGAGGCCAATCAATGTTTTTCTATTATATTCTATCCTATTCTATTTTACAAGCTCTTTCGTTACTTAAAACATGTTCTAACTAAATAGATATGTCACAGCCAAACTATAATCCGCAACAGTATTTTATTCTTGGTTTTAAATAATTGGATATCAAAATAATAAATGCAAGTCAAATTAAGGTTGAGGTAACGAGCGAGTTTCAAAATAGCAACACTTTTTGCCGCCAAAACTTGGCGGCCTTCTTGGAGTTGCTTTGAACAATATAATTATTATAATTTCGCGTTATTTTTATGAACTCGTTGGGACATATTTGCAATAAATGAACGTGTAGAATATTGTCACGTGTAATTATGATTGCATTAAAAACTACTTTCAATATTCGTTAAGGATAACACAACTTGTTTGTTAGGAACTTTCTGTTTCATATTAGGGTACTTATCTACCTTATTTCATCTATGTTAAGCTTTCAGAAGTTTTTGAGATACCTCATTTCAAACATTCATACTTACAAACTTATGTGTATTTATTATATTGGTAGTATGAACCATGGAATAATGACATGGAAAATAAAGTAATGCAAGTCTTACTCGTACAAATATATAAAAAAACAATCCTTATTGATATTGTAAATGCGAAAGTAACTCTGTCTGTCTGTCGCGCTTTCACGCCAAACGCCAAAATTTGGTACACAGATAGTCTAGAAAATAATATAGGCTTCTTTTTATCTCGGAATTCCCGCGGGTCCGGAACTTACGCGGGTAAAATCGCGGGGCGCAGCTAGTATATTATATTTTGGCCGTTTCATTTTTGTAACATTATTAATTCAAAATAAGAAAGCTATTGGGTGAACTGCCTATTTGCGTTGTTAGCGGTGCCTTTGCCTTCTGAGAGCAGGGGGGAAGCGTGGTGGGGTAGCGGGTTTCATTCCCGGTGGACTAACAACTGAGAACCACGGCCCGACGAAGGCACGGAGAAAACAAGAATTCTCCTTATGTGAACATGGTGTTTCTGATTGTGGTGTGACTGTGTGACAACCACGATTCAAGTCTTCGAACTTAGTGTGTAGCGATGAGTGTGAATGCGCTTATAATTTTATTTCACTACAGCCATTAGTTTCCACAGTAGTTTCAACTGTAAGCAACACTTGCGACCGATTACACGGGTGTTACACATTTTACGCCAAATTAAGCATGTATTACACACGTATGTTGCGATACCTTTTATCTTTTTGTGCCAAGTTAATAGCTTATAAGGCTGTCGGCGGGTATTTAGACTGATTTTGAATGGTGCTGATATATGTCATGTTTTGGTTTGATTAACAGATTATATGCTATAATGAATTAACTAGTATTAGTTCTTACATTACGCAAAAACGTTGTTAATGTGCGGGTCTGGCTAATAACTTATATGAGTGCTACTTTGGGGTTTATGTTTATTAAAAAATTACAAACGAAATTCTGTTATTTGTCCTATAATCTGTGTGTCACAAATTTACTTTATGTATGTGTGTCACAAATGTACTGTATGTAAGCTGTGTTGTTATAGTTTTTATATTAAATTGAAGCAGTGGCAAATTCAACATTTTAAAAATATGGCTGTAGTTCTATTTGAAAAATAGCTGTACCAATTTTCATTCCAGATTTTCAATCAAGCCGACGTAAAACCACCGTTATATCACATTTAAAAAAAAACTAAATTAAAACCGGTCCGGGAGCTAGGGCGTCACTTACAGATACAGACGTTAAATTATAACAAAAAAACATTACATTAAAAACAGAAAAACATTCAAACTTTATATATATTTGTTAGTATTTGACAACATAGGTACTTATTGATAAATGGTCTATCTATAGATATCACCATAATCACAACTATGTTAGTCATACGTAATAGAGGAACTTTAGTTTGTAATGCTCTCGCTAATAATAATTAAAATTAATTACCTATTAATTTGTTTTATTTGTTACAGGTAATGCATCTGGTAATGTTCTCTTATAAGAACATTTTACATTCAATGGTTGAATACTTGGTAAGCAGTTATAATATTCAGGAAGTTATAACCTTTGCTCCAATCAAACCGCAATATCATCTAGGAAATTAAGTTGTAAATATATTAAACACATGTGAAGTAACATCTACGAGTACATTAAATGTTGTCTTAAAATAATTATGTACAAATAATAAGCAATTAAATGCGTTTAATTGCTTATTATTTGTACATAATTATTTTCTTCACACTCACAACCCACACTAAGTTCAAAGACTTGTATCGTGGGTGCCGGAAACATTCACATCACACACACAAATACACCCAGAACCAGAAGCACAAATATCCCTTGGGAAGGAATTTGATAAATGCTAAATTTTTTAGTGAAATAACTGTGAAAAGATATATAATAACTTAAATCACCGTGCGCAGTGTGATGCGTAGATTCTAAAAATTACTTTTCTTTTCTTCTATGTTTTAGATCACTGCAGATGTTACAGGCTTGATACTTATTGTAAGTGAATTGTAGCTATTCACATCACTTACTGGTCTAAATAAACACAATTTGCAGAAAATTATAAGGCATACCTGTATTCAAGTTCTCACTCATGAGCTGAAAACTTACTTGTTAGTTACAATTTGTAATTTGCATAATTAGTTCTTTAATACCAAGTCCAAGTCCTTGTTTGGTAGTTTCTCACGGACCTACGTAATTAACTGTGAAGCAAGGATAATCTGAATGTCTTTAGGCTTGGGAGTATTGTTTTTGTGTTGGTCACGAAGAATTTTGAGTTCTCTTACTCTATTGCTAAATAAGATCATCAAATGCTGATTGGACAGGAAGAAATGTTATCACAATTTTTGTTGTTTATATCAAGGATTGTTGAAATTAATTACGCTATTAATTAATAAAAACATTTATTTCACATTACTTAACTAATAAATAATAATAACAATACTAGATAAGATAACAAAAGGGAAATAAAACAAATAGCACTTAAAAATTTTGTAAATCGCTTGCCGAAGGAAAAGTGCAAATAAAAAATACTAATAATTAATTAATAAAAATTAATATATTCTATTTTAGAGATCCTATAGTTGATGACCCTGTTGGCGCAGTTTGCTTTTTTTTGGATTCGGCTAATAGGCATCATTTTCCTTCCTAAATGATTTTTTAATTCTGATTCTGGGTGTAATTCTATGTGGTTAATGTTTCCGACATCTAGTCTTTAAATTTAGTGAAGAGTTGCGAATGTGTTTTTTTGTGTTCGATTGTTTTTGTGAGAACAACGGTCCAATACTAAGTTTCGTCAAAATGTATTACATCTAGACTAACATCAACGCCAAGTCAGTTACTGTTATGTAGGCACAGCAAAACGATATGAATAAGAAATCGATCCATAAATATCTTTATTCTGTTTCACTGAAGGCGACAATTTAGTGCAAATATAAACGTGGCATTATAATTTTAAATAGCTAAGTTGTAAACTTTACGATAATAGGAAATCCTGGTAAATAAATGAGAGAAACCCGAATGTTGCAAAGCTTGATTGAGTAAGCCAGTATTTTGAGCACGATGCCGACAAACAACTTTGCGGAGATAAGAAATTGGTAAATAATTATCACATTTTACGTATATAATAATATTAATATCAATTTGGTAAGAATAGCTTTGAACACTTTTAAACAATATATGTAGATAGATAGATAAACTCTTTATTGAAAACCTTAATTGTGACAAAATAAAACATAACAGAAAATAATTATATACAAAAAAGTGTAACAATAGGCGGTCTTATCGCTAAAATTGATCGCTTCCAGACAATCTTTGGATGGACAGGAATTACGCAATAGAGTTGGACGTGTGTGTGTTAGTGTGTAAGTGTGTAAGTATGTTTGTTCCTTCTTCACGCTTAAACGGCTGAACAAATTTGGATGAAATTTGGAATGTACATAGATTTTACCTAGGATTAACACATAGGCTACTTTTTAACTTGATAATAGTGGGCGAAGCATGGCTAGTTACACTCTATAGTTCCCTCTCCAACCACAGCACGTCCGGTTTAACTATTACGTAAGTATCGTTACATGTATCTAATATTACATTTGCTGTAATAATAATATGATTCCAACTATTGTTCTAGCAAAAACTTGCACCTACACTTATCCATCCTCACAATGCTTTAATTGTGGCTTCAGAAACATTATTAAAATACCTCTTGGTATAATTAAGTATTATATCACTCACCTTCAAGTATTTTCACGCGTTTTGGTCTAGTAATGCATGACCACGGAGCGTGGAATGGTTTTGACATTGCTTTGTCTATTTTATGATTTCTTTATTATAAATAGTTATAGTTATGTACACATTTGCCTACTGACCTAGTATAGGTGTGGTGGCGATGCTTACATAGTTAGCGATGATAACTCGGCTGTGGGAGCGAATTGATATATAGAAAATGATTTTGTTATTGTTTATTAATTAAGCATTGCCACATACTAAAAACATCATACATATTAAAATTAAACTTATAGTAAACGTTTAGGCTCAAGATAATTTTCTGATATGCATGACAATTTCGGCGTTCCTATAATTTGCCAAATGTACTAATAAAAAATATTAGAAAATATTAAAAACAAATGGCTTGCATTACATTTTGGAGAGTGTGCGCGGGAATTACACGAGTTAATTCCACCTTGTCCGTTTTACCATCTAACAACAAGACAAACTGTCAACCGTGACATACCTCCATTTCGCTCGAAGCGTTTCGATTCTACGTTTATCATCCGAAAAACGAAACGAACGGTATAATCCGGGAGTTCTAGGCAAGCATGCAACATCTTCGGCCGTATCATCACTTTCCATTAGGTGAGATTGTGGTCAAATGCTCGCCTTATCAGGCATAAAAAGAAATGGCTTCTAGCTAACTGTAGTAAAGTTTTCTTCTTATTTTCTTGTACTCATTATATTAAGCCTGACATACATAGATTAAATAAACATTAATGGCGATATTTTGCATTTGGCTTTATAAATGATCATAATTTTCCCTAATTCTCATAGAGTTCTACCAAGTTCTCTTAAATTTAACATTATTTTAATACCAGTAAAATGTTATGAGTTTAAAAAAGTCCGCTGCCACAGTCATGATTATCTTGAAACTTAGTATACATTTAAACGAGAAACACTTAAAAATTTAAATAATACATAACTATTTAATGAATAAAAATATTAGAATACTTATTCCAGTTAAAATTATTTTTAATTAGATTTTTGTTTTGCTTTTAAGTAAACTCAGTCTTATTATAGCGGGCGAAGCCGCGGGGCACGGCTAGTGTTTGACATGAACATGAAACACTCTACTAAAAACCAAAAATATTACACATTGGCGATATTATCCGAATGAATGAACGGTAAACGATTTTGAATTACTATAATCACTAAGAACGCAAGCAAAACGGCGGGGCATATCTAAATATAATTATATGAATAATATTCAGAGCATCACTTTTTACAACACACGAGCTAAATTGCGCTAATTACTTAGTTAAAACGTTAAAGTGAAAATATTTTGAAAGTTTTTAAAATACTGTGTTTTGACGTAATCAGAATGTTAATTATTATTATTATGAGCCTACGGTGTCCCAATGCAAGGCCTCCCTACCCTGTCTCCACTGCTTGCGATCTTGTGCTACGGAAAACCATTCCTTCAAATATAAGTCAAGGTCGTCTCGCCACCTCCGATATATATACAACTAGGTAGCTAGCTTGTCGGTGTTCTATCGCTTGCATTTCGGAGAGTGTGCACTCGAATTACACCAGTTGATTCCCCCTTGCCCTTTCTATAATCGGACCACAAGACAAACAAACCAACGTCTAGATAACGCGATTAACAGCCGGTTAGTACCATAAAAACCAACGTCATCCATATATGGTTGACATACCTCATATCCGGTCAAAGCGTTTTGCTTCAACATTTGTTATCCGTACGGCGAAGGTGTGGAACCACTGCCCGCATTTTTGTTCCCCGAACAGTATAATCTGGGAGTCTTCAAGTCTAGAGTGAATAGGATACCTTCTAGGTAAGCATGCTTCATCTTCGGCCGCGTCGTCACTTTCCATCAGGTGAGATAGCGGCCAAGTGCTTACCTATCTGACATAAAAAAAAAACTATGTGTTCAAATCGCGAAAGTTCAAAAGTAATACTTTTTGAAGTTTGATGTGATTATGAATGTTGCTTATTATTGCTTGAAGTAATAATTATATTATATATCGAACTGTAATTCGTTGCGCATCTGCTTTCTAAGCAGCGGGTATCGGGTTCGATTCCCCGAAGCACAAATTTTCCCCCGTACGGCCCGGCACAGGTGATGTTTCCAGTGGATTTAAAACAAAAGGATTATACCACCCTTGTCCTAATAATTACAAACATAACAACCAAATCGGTCTAGCCGTTCTCAGATGTTTCAAACACGCATAATATAAAACATAAACGCTTTCACACTCACAGCCCCAAACTAAGTTCGATGACTTGTGTCGCGGGTGCCGGAAACATTCACATCACACACACGATAACAACCAAAACGGGAAACACAAATTTTCCATGAGGAGAAAACTTGTGCTCCCGCCGGGAATCGACCCGAGTGCTTAGAAGGCGAACGCCACCCAACTAAGCCAACGGGCAGTTCAGCATTGCGTTCATGCGGCAATTGATTTCTATCTACATATACATACATTTAATTAACATACAGCTTATATATAACGTTTATAATACAACTAGTTGAATGTTAATGCTATACACTGCATTGGTTATAGAACACATAACTTCCGCTTTTCTTGCAATTCATAAGAACCGTATGCTTATAAGCACATTTATAACTTACGCAATTAGAAGACACCCGCTAACAAGAAGTCATGGTACTGAAGAATACAGTACATTAGCTTGAAATAAAATTGTTTCCGGAACCACAAGGCGAAGAGATGAAACTATGTAAACCAACTAGAATAGTCAAGAGTGATCACAGTGAGACAAGTGATCCATCGTCGACTGCATCTTCACTACATCGTCATAAAGTTTCCGTATTCCAGATAAAAAAAACTGTGTTATAATCATAAATAGCTTTTAGCCAAAAATATATGGCACATATTTAAATAAACACATTATAAAACAAAACATATTTGAACATTGAAAGGTTAATAGTACCTACTTTTTATCTTTGTATAAATAAAGGAGTTACGCTGTTAACAATTACCATAGAAATATTTAAATTAAATGTCACAAATGGCACAGAACTTCATGCACCAGTTAAAGTTCAAAATCCTATAATCACCACGAGTTTAAAATGACTAATTTAGACCAAGACGTGCCTTCTCATGTCTAAAGTTAAGGCGTATCAACACATTTATTAGGTAAACGAACAATAGAAAACAATGTATACATATTACGTACACACAAATCTATCTTACTGAGCTCCTGCCCTGACACCCTCATGGAAAGGGTAGCTCAGTTCCTCCGCTAACAAAAATTTCATCACCTAAGACCTTTGTTATGATGGCCACTGTGTGTATAGCAGCTTGTTTTTTGCATTAAGTATGTGTTTTGTGTTGATATTAGAGTACTGCTTTTCTATGTATCTGTAAATTCTATAACTCCACTAGTATAGTGGAAACTATTTCTATTGGTATTGGACTTCATTGTGAGTTTTCCATATTTATATTGTTGTTTGTGGGAATGTTAAATATAAGGTCGATTTTGGTATAAATTTAACAGTCAGTTGTGCACTTGATCCTTATGCAACCCAACTCTTGATTGTTTTATGCTCGATAGACAAGTATTGATTATTATCTCACCTGATGCTGTGATGATGCATACTTACATACATACATACATTCATACTTGACTTGAAGACTCCCAGATTATATCATGTAGGAACAAGAATTACTACGGATGATAAACGTAGAAGCTGAACGTTTCGAGCAAACTGGATGTCAACTATTCATAATACCAAAATTCCAACGTAACGATAATTTGTATTAATTATTTTTATTTATTATGTTTTCACTTAAAAAATTGCAGCCTATTTTAAAAGTTATTATAACTAGCGGCGCCCCGTGGTTTTACCCGCATAAGACCCGGACCCGCAGGAATTCTGAGATAAAAAGTAGCGTGTTATATATGTGTTAATCCAAGATGATAAATTTAGAAAGGAAAAATTATCGCTTGAGGCGGGATTTGAACCCGCGGCCATAAGGTATCATGCCCTATTGCTCTAACCGCTGAGCTACTCAAGCCCCGCCTGAAGCGACGAAATTAACCTTTTCTATAAACTGTTTCTGTAGATGACGTCACACGTCCCCGTAAGACGTTAATAATATTAATATATATATATAAATAACTATAGTTCTGCCTAGCATGGCTAATGCTATATAAATAAAATCAATTAATCCAAGGTGTCACCATACCAAATTTCATCAAAATTGGTCAAGCAGTTTAAGCGTAACAAATATACAAACACAGTCACAAACTTTCGTCATTATAATATTAGTGTGATAAGGTGTACTAATAGTCACAAATTATTATTACAAACGGCGTGTATAGGTAATATTACTAGTAGTGTATAGGTACAAGTAAATGCAAGTGCAGAGAAAGTGATGCACGGATACAGTAACAATTAGATGGGTTATCGCGCATATAGTTTATATAATTATAATTATCAATTAATAGCCCACAGCCTACTGCTGCATCTTTTCTTTATTATTATACTATCTGGTAAAAGTTGCAGAATCTTAGAGGTAGCCTTTTCCTTGTTATTTTCTTAGTGAACTTAGAAATTTAAAATCATATTGTTATTATTTACAATAATTGTTTAAATGTTACTTATTTACGAAAATAGGCAACAAACCTTTTTTCTGTATTAAATGCGCATAGCTACAAGTATGATATATAGTCACAATTTATAAAAAAAATATTTTTATTTCTATTAGCGTTGGCTCCTCTAATGCCTAATAGAGGTCCGGTCATAGACCCGAGAGTTGAAATAAACAATTTATGATATTAGGCAATAATTATTGAGCTGTTTAAAAAAGTGATTAGTATTATTTATAACCAGAATTTACCAGAGGTGTGAAGTTCATGTTGCCCATAATTCGATTAATTCTTGATTGCTAAAAAATTCGAAATAATTTGCATGACGTAACAGTAGACAAAAAAATAATTATCAAATTTTTAACACTTTTTATGATAACTAGTACCGCTAGTATTTATAAACAGGGAAGAACCAGTAATTACAAAGTGACGTCAAAATTTCCCCACAAAAGACATCAACGCGCTCCAACAGAAATATTTAATTTCGCATTTCAAACAGTGAAATAACCAAGATACGAACCGATATCTTACTATTTTCTAATAAAAAATGCGTTAAAATAAAGCAAACGATACATTTTTTTTTTGATCCAATTAACATTTTTAAATCGATTTTAATTTTAGGCCGCGGTAGACACAAGGTATATACAATTTAGTTAGTTACCAATTCGAGCATAAAGTGTTAAAAGTGTAATTACGACGCATTTTAAATTAGAATGATGTGTTAATGAGTGTATTGAGATATGACAGACCTAATTAAATAGTGCGAATGATTTTTGATAGTCCATTAGTGAAGTTTATGGCGATAATATTCTGAATATCAACACTTTATTAGCTGCACCTTTTTATAGAATCGTTATAGCATACTGCTTAAATTATTGTTTTATAATGGTTAAATATAAACGTCGTTGGTTAATCAAGTTCCTATTTATAAATAAAACGTTGTGTGATTCTTATATAATCACGTAATAGGAATATATAACAGGTAATTGTTTAAAGCATTATACGATATGTATCAATTTATATTATACATATCAAATTTAATATTTATGTTAATTATGACAATAAGTTTTTAAGCTGGAGTAAGCCATAAATCATGTTTTATTTTCACATTTGTTCAATGACGCATTCAATTTTGTTCTAATACTATTATTCTCTAGGCTTTTCGATAGGCTAGCGGTTGTGTAGTTTATCACTATTTTACCTAGTGGTAAATGGTGATGTGATAGTAAATAATACACTTCTCTAGGTCTGAACCTAGGTCTGAACCGGCTAACTTTTTTTATTTTCATCCCTTAAATTCTAGCGTTTGACCACAATCTCAATTGATGCTAAGTGGTGATGTGGTCGAGGATAGTAACACACTAAGGCAAGAAAGTGATTATCTTTATCTAGCTCTTATGATGTCATAGTTTATGGCTTTAATTACTTACTTTCTTACCTATGAATTGCTAACGAAATGCTAATAACCTCATAGTAGAATGAAAAATCTCTTTCCTTACACTTTATCAGAGTTAATTTGAAACCGTTACAATACTTTACAATGTAGATAAACAGTATATTATTATAATTAATGTTTAAGAACTTATTTACTATAAAAATGTCATTATAATTTTAAATACAATTGAAAGTGGAAGTCAATTTAATATCTTTATAAATTAAACTTTCTCCAATCTCAGTGTATATTGTTTGATGGCGATTTTATTATTTTTTTGTTAGAATTTAAATGGATTCACACTTATGTAAGAGCGTGCCGGTAGGCTTGAGTTATGCATCTACTTTCGAGAATGTTTTAATAAGTACTATATCAAAGAAACCGTTTCACCACTTGATAATTATACTCTGATGAACAAAGATAGATAAGTTGCCTCGCTTTGCGGAGATTCCGTGAAGTCTCCATTTTGTTTTTGACAGCTAATTTAAATAACTCAAAGCACTTTATTGGGATCGAGCAAACATTTAGGACCATACGAATTCTGTGTCCTATGGTATTTAATGTTTGCTCGTGTGTCAGTGCAGTTGATTTTTAATAAATAATACTAATAATATTTTTAATAATTCTTAGATATAAATAACATGATTGTTATTTATGTTATTTTATTTGGTGCAATAAAGTGTTTTGTATTGTATTGTATTTTTGAGTAATTAAACTGACATGAACATGCATTAGTTTCGATATCTAACACAACGGTATATAAATATATAGGTACGAGATAAAAACCGATAAACGTATTTTTTAATTCTCGTGTCCATGGCGCTTGCAACTGTGCGAAAATTACGATTTAACAAATGATATTTTGAAATGATAGTAAAATATGCTCTAGTTTTTTCTCTACTTTAGTCTACAATTTTGTATTTATTTTTATTGGTTTCGAGTACGCGACACGCTTTTTTACAAAATAGAAAAAAGAGATTTTATTTCTAGCCATTTTTTGCAGTTATTTCTTAATTGTGTTATTTCCTAATTAATTAACTAAAACGGCTACAAATCAGAGTTCTTACTTAAGTAGCGCGATAGCTCCTCATCAAACATAATAATATACGAGTTTATTAAGTAATCGTCTCGCTAACCGAAATAATTTCGTAGGTGTTAATTATAATGCATACATAATTATTTCGAGATAATTAGCAAGTTAATTTATTAAAGCATTCGCGCTGTAAATTTTAATAAATAATATTTAATGAGATATTTGAGTTAGTGTCCGTTTTTTGAGCGGACTTATTAATAAGGTGGTGCTAAACTATAATATTTTTGCATTATACAATCATGCGCATGCGTTGCGTTGAAAGACATTCTAATTATAATAATAAATGACAAAAATGGCAACTGAATCACACATTTAAAATTTAAATTAGAAAGATACACGCAATATGTGTTAAACGTTTCTACTTTAAGTTTTTTACATAATTAATAAGGTTCTTTGTGCGTTTTTACGATACTGTATATTACTTGGAGTGCGTAATGTACATTGCTGGTGGAAAATTATTGCTAACAAATAATAATTGTTAGATTTTAAATGGAAATTTTACATTAAAAAGTGGTAGCACATGTTTATGTAAAATAGCTACATTATATTTTATAAAGATACTTATTCAAATGTTCAATGTTAAACTTAGGATTTTCAACTAAGAGGTTACCGTGCTTCGAAGGGCACATGAAACCATCGGTCTCGGTTGTTAGTCGTAAGACAACACTCATTAAGCCTTGTTGGATGTCTGCAAAATCCTGACACCAGGTTGCCTACTAGTTCTTACGACAAGCAAGCAATATAAAACATATAAACTAAATCATACTCTATGGTGCTATTATAGTGCATTTTCTCACATTCCATACAGTCATATCTTACTACATTCAAGTGATGTGTCAATTAAAAAAAAAAACAACGGTTTGCACTCCGGGAGTGCCGGCAGAAGTGAAAACTCTACGCGCGGTAGGAAGAGAGGGGGATATTACTTCCTCTCCTTCTTCTTACGAATTTTCCGTCTTACGAATTTTTGATCAGGTCACGTGTCCTGACGCAAGCTTAACATATTTTACCCATCCTAAAAAAGTGCACAACGCCGCTAAAGAAGTTTTCACTTCAAAATACGTTATATTAGTAATATTTAATAATAAAACTCTTTAAATAACTTAACAATAACAAGGCATTCGGTTATTAAAAGCTAGACCAACTACCTTTTCCTTCCCGCTCAGTCAACGTTTTACCTCAATATTGCATGATCTGAATGCGTAAGCCCTGTGATTAGCTAGCAACATAAATTATCTTTGTAACTATCAAGATTCAGACGTTTTGACGCCGGTCTGTGCACTAAATAAACAAGCAAGCTTACGTAAAGAAAATACCTTTTGGCAATCAAGTGCTAGTGTAAAGTAAAACGATTTGAAATTGATACGAATTCATTTAGAATAGTCAATAGCAGTCTATTAAAGTTCTGCTACACGACACGCAAGTAATGTACTTGTTTAGTTGGCTGACCTTCCATTCAGATAACTACAGTACGAACAGTTACTATACGACTTTGTCTCTATTTGCACGCTTTTTTTAAATTTTATCGTAAAAAGACTAACACTTTAAGAGACCACAGTAAGAGACCGATTTGTGAAAATAAACTCAAAACTTTTGTAGTTTTTTTTAGTCTAGACTTAAACTTGCAATATTAAAACTATAAATAAAAATATCGTTATAAGACTATTACTAAGATATTGAGAGACTACAGTAAGATACCGTTTTTTGAGACGGCTCGAACTTTTTGTAGTTTTTTAAGTCTAGACTCAAACTTGTAATGACATAACTTTAAACAATTCGGTCGTAATAAGACTAAGATACCAAAGTAAGAAACCGTTTTTTGAGACCATCAAACTTTTCATAGGTTTTTTTTAGACTAGACTCAAACTTTGCTGTGTCAAAATCGTAGACTTTTTGACGTGAGACAGTAAAGCTTGAACTCAAAGTATTGTCTGAATACCGAGTTTAGTTATGTATGACGATCGAGCAGGTCACTATATCTTTCGATTGTAATTGTAATTTTGTCCTTTTCTCAAGCATAGTGTTAAAAGAGGACAAAGCTCCAAATGTAATGGCAATTATAATTAATTTTGGTATAATAAACTGCAAATTCGGCGACTAATATTTAAAATTAAAATTGTGGATCTTCGAATAAAAGATTTGTCGTAGAATATTTATAAAACCATTTGTTACGATTATTCAATTATGTATATATGTGTGATTAGACTTAGCGTTGTTTAGTGTTCTAATCACATCAATTAAGAGGGATGGTGATCAAGCATATGAGAAATTTACAAATATTCCAAATGTGTTCTCCAAAAAACATCAGCAACTTATAATTCCACAAGCAACATCCAATAAAAGCAATACCACTGCAAGATCATTCTAAAACTAATAGCTGTTTCTTCAAATCGACTCCACAACAATTTAACCGGCAGTCTATTTACGATTACTTTACTTCTAACAAATATATATCACTTAAACGGACATGTCATTACACTTAGAGCGAACTTGAGTTGACTGTTAAGCACCATTTTAGCTTGACTTTCACCGTTTTCCGCTTGGACGCGCACGATTGTTACTTTCGGATACGGGAAAAATCTCAATACTCTTGCTTAGTCTAGACTATGTAACTTGATGTAACGTAACGGAATAACGGAATACGTTACGTAACGTTTGTATAATTTGCTGTAGCAAGCTAGGCAGAAAATATGATGCTGAACTATTATTATACAGTATTAATGGATCTCTTTTGTTAATCTTATTTTTATATGAATATCTTTTTTTAAATATACACAAACTTAATTAAATAAAATAATAACTATATGAAGTTACACACAAATGGACTGAAGGTGCATATTTTTAGTGATACTCAAAGAGAATAGACTTGTACATATATTTTTGTAAATCTTAGGTACTTCAAATTAACGTGCTTATATTTTTACATTCCAAATTTCATCCAAATCCGTTCAGCCGTTAAAGCGTGAAGAGGGAACAAACATACTTACACACTTACAAACTTTCGGATTTATAATATTAGTAGGATATGTGAGGTATCGTTGAAAACAATCAAAATATGTGTAATTTTTGTTAACATTTTTAGCCAGCAATCTTTCTATATTTTGAAAAATTCTTTTTTTTTTTCACATAATCTGATTCTACATAGCTGCCCCCAAATATCTTAAAATTTAAAACGTCTAAGATTGTTTCATTTACTTTATTACCAATATCGTAACCTTTAAGTCCATGTCTCTATCATATGTTATGTATAGTTAGGATATTATTATAGTTACAACATGAACATTAGTATTGATGATCGTTTGTGCTTCATTGTTCTCAGCACCATTGTTTATCCCAGTTAAAATATGTTGCACGCATTGAAAATTATAGTGTTGCAACGTGACCTTACTTCCAAATAATATTTGGTAGATATATGTACATGGATTTGTTAATGTTCTTTCATTGTCTTCACTGAAAGCACATTTAATTTAACATGGAATGCACCCACCTTGCTTTATATTTTCGTTAGTAAATATAATTTTTTTAAGTGAAAATATAGATGATTGACCCGTAAACTACCGCAGAATATAATGGTTTTAATTTTATACAAAAAATAATAAAATTTTATGAAAAATGTTGAATTGACAACGGCACAATAAAAAAAGGATAGCTTGTAAATAGCAAAAAAAAAACATAAATTACAAAAAACATATTTTGTATTTGCAGCTTTTTATTTTAGTTTTTTATTTATAGGCACAAAATTGCTTAAAAAAAACAATGTTAGTCTAAACTTTTTAGCAAACAATAAAAATATTCCAGTATTGATGATGATGTGATAAATACACTGTACCTTCTAGACCTAGTGTGTGTACTTGTATAGTATCAGATTAGAGTTTAATAAACTTAAATTTTCATCAAGTGGATGTTGGTAAAGCCAATGTTGCACTTAACTAAGCTTTAATCAATCACCGCCAACAGGTCTTGCAATTTGTGTGGAAACGTATGTATGGCTAATTATGATTTCCTAAAGCCTAAGCTCGTTACTTTGTACTAGGTAGGTGTTAGCTTGATTTAAACATAGAATAATTTAGAGATTTGTCCACCAAATATCATGAACGAAGTTTGGGCTTTTGGTGTCATGCTAAGGCCGCATACTTACTAGTAAATATGTGACTTGGATAATGTATGCTCGTCATTTTCTATTTAAAATGAAAACTCTTTATCTAATTAATAGATTTTCGTAGAGTATATAGAAAGCCGGGAACATTAAACATTCTGTTAACAACAATTAGCTATTCATCTCAGTTGGTACCCCTCTTAAGTTTTATAGTGCAAATAATTTTAATGTACATAAATATTGATGTTAACTTAGTATAATATAACCGGCATGCGCATATATTGGCGCAGTAGATCAGTTTTTTTTGTTCGATTCCTGACGGGAGCACAGTCCCAAAAGACGTTTGTGCTTATTGTATGTACACTTGTGTGTGTGATCAAAATAATGCCGTCACCTACGATACAAGTATTTGAACGTGTGGGGACTGTAAGGGAGGTTTGTCTTTAACCCCAAGTAATACACCGTGAAGAGAAACACACGCAAACTCGATTATGTAAATTAAATACCGCTGCGAATTTTGACCGCGCATAATCGGAAACAATAACTAATAGTACTTCAATTATACATACAAAAGCACCATGCAAAATGCAGTTTTAAAGCAAACACCATATCCACTGTATTATTGATTCTGCACATTTGTCAAATAATATAAATATCGGTTAGAGTAATAACACTACTCTTGCTGAAAAACTCGACTATATAAAAATGTGTTTAAACGGTCTGTTCGCTGCAAGCCCCATTTCTGATTTTGTAATTGTGGACCTTTTTGAAATGCTGTTCTTTTTATTCGTTGCCTACTTTCGATTTTTGTCTCCCAGTGAGTTATGTCATTACTAGCCGTGCCCCGCAGCTTCGCCCGCTATTATCAAGGTAAAAAGTAGCCTATGTGTTAATCCTAGGTAAAATCTATGTACATTTCAAATTTCATCCAAATCCGTTCAGCCTTTAAAGCGTGAAGAGGGAACAAACATACTTACACACACACACTTACACACAAACTTTCAGATTTATAATATTAGTAGGATTTGACATTCAGTTGATGTTTATTGAAAAAAGTTTTGATCATTAGAAAATAATTCCGAAACATGTGTGGTGTGATATTATGTATACGTAAAATTAATAGTATGGTAATAGAATTTTTGAATGGCCGTAAAGGTTAGCTTAGCGATGAACGAAAGTAAAATTCATTTAATTTAGCTATTTATTTGTATGAATTTAAATTATCTTTATTTGTTGCCAACAACGTCGTTATTATTTTTTATTCTGAGTAAGTATGTATTTTTTATGTAAGCGAAACTATTTCAACTTGTTATGCTATTTAGTGCCCAATATGATATTTAAGTTTTCCTTTTTTTGTGGTTTAAAAAAAATTAAATTATATTTTTTGAGAATAAAAGAAAATTTTCTTTTCAACAGTAAATAATAGTGCAAACTTCTACCTTGTTCAAGAATACTCCAGAAAGTGAACAAATTATGATTAAGTATTACATAGTGAAGTCAACGAACTACGAAAAAGAACAGGATTTCAAAAAGTGGGCAAAGGTCCACAAATTTTATTAATTATTAGAATAATAGACAGAATTAGAAAGGGGGCAAGCAGCGAACAGACTGATAAAACATGCTAAAGTACTCTAAGAGAATTGAAAAACTTTGGACTCCTCGATAGTTCATATCATGACCAGTATCAAAGCTTCATCTGTTGTCTAGTTAGCTCCCTGTTTACTAATAGAATATTAGACTTTGAAATCTTTTCGTTTCACAATCTTAGCTTTAAAATAAAATATTTAAAGTTTGTAAAAAAACACAAATGCAATGCAAACACTGAAATAAATAAATCAAGCTCATGTTGATTGCACGGTATATTTCTTAAGCCTAAAGGTTTTAACTTATTATGATTTATTCTACAGCCATTAAAACTAGTGTCCCTAATAAATAGACAATAAACAAGCCTTCTAGCCACGGAATGGTTACTAATAAGATTTTGTGGCATGTTTATGCAGCTAATGGTCGAATTTTAAACAGAATTATGAATAACCATGGAATATAGTATTGAATATAGTAGCTACATCGATATAAAAAAAAATATCTAATGTCCCTAATAAATACTCTATAAACAAGTCTTTGAGCCGCAAAATGGGTTGTGAATGTGAAAGCGTTTTATTATTTATTTATGCTGTTTAAAATATAACTATAAATAATTTAAACGTAAGCAAAGCTTAAAAAACCGATTTTACCGCTTGTCAAAATTGACATGTTTTTTATTCATTCAATTTTATTTTAAGGACATTTATTTTAAAAATATGACGGTCCTATTGTAAATTCTTGACTTGATTGATTCCGATAAAATTCATATGGGAACACCTCTGCAGTATAATCTACCAAACAAAAAAGAATTTTGAGTGAGAATCTGTCCACAAAAGGGCGAGAACTCAGTGAACATAAAAAAATACATACAGTCGAACATACAACCTCCTCCTATTTAGAAGTCGGTTAAAATATATTGAATGAACAATTTGCATCTCTTACATTTTTATACTTCTTTAAGGCGAGACCTGTATGCGTCACGATTACCTTTACAGTTCAATGCTACCCGGAAATGATATAAATGCAAGAAGTGTTCTACAAACAATTGAAAAACTATAAAGAGCAATGATAATTCCATACTTTCAATTAAAAAAATAAGATACGACAAGTTTACTTATCTTCTTTTTAGGGCATAATAATTTAATACTGGTTAATGCAAGACGTGTCTTAGTGCCTCACAGAATATTTGGAAATCGAAAAACACCTTGCAATCTTAAGAAATACCTAGTCTTTTGTTAACTCAATTTAAAACGTAAGGCAGCATAACAAATCCGCGCTCACTAAGTATTTACCAATGAGGAAATGAAAGATAAAGTCAGTTCAAGGTTCCAGGCTACAAACGGAATTAAGATACTACAAAAAAATATATAATTTAACTAATAAAAATGATAATTATTATGCATTGAACAATGTTGAAACTGCGGGCCGTATCTGACTGCATAATGTTCAATTAATGTCTAGAAAACTGGAACAAGGAAGTAAAAGTCCTTTAATTTAAGGACGTAAGACCGGAGCCCCTTGTAGGCTAGTTACGAAATTATCGTGACAACACAAGTATTAGATCTTGGCCCACGCTTAGAATCGAATTTGCATTAACGGACCTGTTACCCAGTCCGAGTGACTTATCTAATAATCGCCAGTGCGATATTGTCTTACGATACCTTCATAATTTACATTCACCTCCAAGCTGCTATTAAATCTTTGAGGAATGCAATAAAATCTATGATCGTAACGTGTAGTTTAATGTTATAAACTACAAACAGACAGAAGCATTATTAGAAATAAACATATAATAATACGTAATATAAATTATACTTAAACACACACACACCACTAGCTATTGCTAGACACAATTATTAAAAAAAATATTATTAATATTTCCTACGTAAATATATTTTTAAATAAGTTTAAGAATGTTTGGAAGAGAAATAGTCTCCCCGAGACAGGGAATCCTAGTGGGGATCTATTGCTCAATCTCATACCTAGTTAATAAGTTTCTGCATAAATAAATAAATAATTATTACTATATCGTATTCTAATGTTTATGCATCATGATTACCTCTAACTTCAAACCATATTGTACCCGTAATGTGCTGTCAATGGTTAATTGAATCTCATGGTCTCATTGAATGTAGAACGTGAGAAAAGCCTATTATCGAACATTTCAAAGTACCCTTGAGAACCAATCGGCTACCGATAACATTTTTATGGACTTCAGTTATTGTGCAATTAAAAAAATTCGATGCAAAAAGTACGCTAATAAGCTCCAAATATTGGTCGAGCGGGACGACCTTCACCACAACCTTCTGCTATTTGTGCAGCCCTGTGCTCGTAATCTGATTTTTTTTTATTTTCTTTGCAGAAGCCCTAAACTCGGCAGATGACCAGTCGACATCAGCGTCATGGTGGCAAGCTGGCACTGCGACACCGTTCAGAGACAGTGGGAGCAGTAGCGTTTTTTCATCAACACACGGTCTAGTCCAGACTCATCCAAGTGATAGTGATCCGTTTGGATCCTTCGGAGGCATTGGAAGTACGAGCGGGCCATCCTCGAATCCATTCGCGTCAAGCGGCAGCGGTCCGCTCAGCGGTGGTATCAGAAACAACCCATTGCCCATCTTAGCTAGAAACGCTAACGGAAGAACTTCCTTGAAACACTTGGACTTTACTAGCAGTGCAACTGCTGAACTCAGGAGAAACCCTGCCTTGTCTGCCCCTGATGAGTGTGCAAGAGCTTGCCGTGAAAATGAACCTCCCAGGATTTGCTACTACCACTTTACCCTTGAGCTGTACACCGTATTAGGAGCGTAAGTATATCATTGTAAATATTTATTTTTATTGTATATATTTACACGCTGTTGTTTTAAAGCTACAATAAAAGGCACTCAAATCTTACGCCTACTGAGCTAATTATCTGTTAATTACCACTCAGCAAGTGACATTGCGCACAAGGTGGCCTAAGAGTCTTTCACAACGTGAACAATAAGGTTTCCACTCCAGCAAGAAATTAATAACCGTTTCAGTGGGTGTCCGGAAGTGGCTATTTAATGTAAGCGCGATAATGCCAGTAGATTAAGTGTTTGCTTTACAATTGGTGATTAAATTGGAGATTAGGTAAAATAGCTTAGTAATTGTTGCATCACAGCTTACCACAGTTTTTGTGTAATCGCAGCGCCATCTGCACCACGAACCAGAGATATGATCAAAAAAATATTATTGTGCTCACGAAAAAGCGTGGCTAGAAGTGACCCACAGACCGACTTTTTTATTTCGCACATTTTTACGCCTTGTTTCACACGAAGTGCTGACTGCATCGGTTTCAATGCTTCACTCGGGTATACGTCAAGTGATCCAAATTCCGCGGGGCACGTAATTGATAGGTGACGACAGAACTTATGCAAACAAACGCTATTTCAAACGTATTGCCCGAGGAAACTGTGGTGTAATCGAGCGACATTGATAAGGAAATAGACGCACTTATGAGTACCTTTCAAACTTATGTCACCGTTGTAACATATCGCGTCTATCGTTTGACGAATAGTTTTTTATCAACTTTAAAAAAAACTTTGCTCATAAAAAGATATAGAATTATAATCTACCTAAGACATTTTACCGAACGTAGCAAATTTTTTTCCTAATAATAGTGTACCAAAAATACTACATCATTGAAATCGAAGCGCAAAAGTGCTCTTATGAAACCACATTGAAAACAATAATAAAATTTCCACACTGTTATTTTTCAGGGCTTGTCAAGTGTGCACTCCAAATGCAACCAACGTCGTATGGTCTCACTGTCAATGCGTGTTGGCCGACGGTGTGGAGCGAGGTATCCTCACAGCGAACAGAATGTTGCCCGGACCTTCCATCCAAGTCTGCGAAAACGACAAAGTGGTCATCGATGTAGAGAACCACATGGAGGGTATGGAGGTGACCATCCATTGGCACGGAATCTGGCAGAGAGGATCACAGTACTACGATGGTGTGCCGTTTGTTACGCAGTGCCCCATCCAACAAGGAAATACTTTTAGGTAGCTATTTTTAATTCACGATAGACGAATGATTGACCACTATATTTATCTTAATAAGTGACGGCAACAGAGCATATTTGCCAAAAAGATACCTGTTCACTCGTGACTTGAAAACATTTGGATTTTTTGTATTACGAAACAGATATAGGAAAAGTGATCCTTTAATATATACTGTATTTAAACACAAATACTAAACACTAACAATTAATAATTAGAAAAAAGTTATAAGCAAATAACCACAGGTGTTAAAGCATAATAACATTAGTCCCTAAAGCTATCACTAGATGGTATCGTAGGTAAAATGAACTCGAGCAAGCATTTCATTTACGGTTTACGACACAAACATTCAAGACTTGTGAAAGTATACTTCGGACAGTTGTCTATTAGTTATAGTGGGGTCTCAGCTCGGTTTCAACTTTTATAGAAAAATAATAATAAAAAACAAAATAAATAATGATTCATAAAAATAAAAATTATATCCCAGATCAAATATACAACTATAAATCCCTTTATCAAATTTCAGGTATCAATGGCAAGGAAATGCAGGCACCCACTTTTGGCACGCTCACACCGGTCTACAGAAGCTGGATGGTCTTTATGGCAGTATTGTAGTACGACAGCCGCCATCGAAGGACCCTAACAGCCACTTGTACGACTACGACTTAACGACCCATGTCATGCTTATCAGCGACTGGCTGCATGAAGATGCCGCCGAAAGGTATCCAGGAAGATTAGCCGTCAACACCGGCCAAGATCCCGAGTCAGTCCTCGTAAACGGAAAAGGACAATTCAGAGATCCTAACACCGGATTCATGACCAATACTCCTCTAGAAGTGTTCACCATTACTCCCGGCAGAAGATACAGGTTCAGAATGATCAACGCGTTTGCGTCCGTGTGCCCCGCTCAGGTTACTTTCGAAGGCCACAACTTGACAGTAATTGCTACCGACGGCGAGCCGGTGCAGCCCGTCCAAGTGAACACCATCATCTCGTTCTCAGGTACGGAAAACACTAGGAAGTGATACAATCACCCATTTTACAATACACAACTTTCCACTGACTATACTTCACGTCTCGTGCAACAGCGACTTAATTGAAAGGCAATTTCATTGTCTTCGCATTAGCGCAGTTCAGTAATACTTATAACGGTGGTCATATTTGAATTATTCGTGCAAAAAATTGGCATTATTCAACATTGTAATTGTGAATCGAGCGTAAGTTTTAAAAAAGACACGCCTTCGTGATGTTGTAATGAAGTATTCAGCAAAGTAGTACACACTTACTGAAGCGTGGACGATTGTATAATGTGGCTTCCTCTTTTACAGCAATTATTAATTTTCTAGAGTTAATGAAGGTTTTACGGAAAAAGGAATGTCGGGTTTGATAATTTGATTGGGCGTGTTTCAGGCGAACGATATGACTTTGTAATCGAAGCCAACAACATCCCTGGCGCGTACTGGATTCAGGTGCGAGGTCTTGGAGAGTGCGGCATCAAGAGAGCACAACAGTTAGCGATCCTTAGGTACGCGAGAGGACCCTACCAACCGTCTTCTCCACCTCCCACTTACGATGTCGGAGTCCCACAAGGAGTCGTGAGTATTCATCGTAGCAATGAAACTGTAAAATATTTTACAAGTAGAGTAGATTGAATACTTAATGTATATAAACGTTAATGTAAAATCTATGTAATAGCATATGCTCGTGTCTTATGATACCTAGCGTTATTAACTGGCGGAAGTTGCACAGTAGAATTCCGCCAGCCTCGATTAAACACGACCCAACTGTCAACCCGCTACTGAGTCGTTGCTCAAACTTTAATACCAGGCTCGAGCAGATATGAAATGGTATTACGTATTTACGAATAAATTATACTGAAAAATATTAAATTATAGACCCATGTACAGTATACATTTCTACATCTATCGGTGCAGCGGCCGGTTTGTAAATATTTTAAAACCCCGCCCAGAAAGGCTACTGTTAATACATTTTGTAGTTGACTAGATACACTCCTATTTTAATAAGTAGCAATTCCACCGTGGCAATTAAGGAATTAAGTTTCATAATTGGTACAGTTGTTGGAGTAGTTTAAATAGTAGTAGATAATGTAAAGCACGTATCTTAGTAATTGCACATACCTTTCTCCCACTAACCATCCAGGTCATGAACCCTCTGGACGCCAGGTGTAACGTTTCAAGGAACGACGCGATTTGCGTCAGCCAGCTTAAGAACGCCAAGCATATCGACCCGGCCATCCTGCAGGAGAGGCCAGATGTTAAGATTTTCCTGCCATTCAGATTCTTTGTCTACCGCCCAGAGATGTTATTCCAGCCCAACACATACAACAGATACTTAGGTAAGATACCAAATGGATTTTTTGTTGGGATCTGAGTAAAATTTGATTCATGGCGACAATTTGTAGATACGAGTTAGTATTACTTTTGTTGTTATGCAAATTGTTATTTTAAATTTTATCAAATCAAAATCGTTTATTCACCTGGGCCCCAAAGAGGCACTCATGAAAGTTACTACCAGATTGGCACTAGGTATACTTTTTTTTTTAAATTGTGTCTAAATGTAATTTACAGTAAGATTTTTGCATCCACAGTGGCCCCTTCAGGTGATCACGTGATAAGTTTGATTGACGAAATCTCATTCATGTCCTCGCCCGCACCTCTGCTCAGTCAATACGATGATATCAATCCCGAACAATTCTGTAATGGAGATAACAGACCAGCAAACTGCGGACAAAACTGCATGTGCACGCACAAAGTCGATATCCCTCTCAATGCTGTTGTAGAAATTGTACTTGTAGATGAAGGTATGTAAATTAACACTTGCAACAATCTTGTATTGCAGTTTATGGAACCATTCCAATGCTTTAATAACTTTGCTTACAGTTTTCATTAAATGTGCATTAATTACTCAAGAATTTAACTCCTTCACTATTGCGAAACATGATTCTTTAATCAGGCAGTTTTATTGCTTCTACTTTAGCTCTCTTTGAGTGCGCACACTTTATTTAGTGTTCTTGTAATTCATATTTTTTATAATTTTGCTTTCAGTTCAAATCGCAAACTTATCTCATCCGTTCCATCTTCACGGATATGCGTACAACGTCATCGGTATCGGGCGGTCTCCCGACCAGAATGTGAAAAAGATCAACCTGAAGCACGCGCTCGATCTCGACAGAAGAGGTCTGCTCGAGCGTCACTTGAAACAGGGAGACCTTCCTCCCGCGAAGGATACCATCGCCGTCCCCAACAACGGCTACGTCATCCTTCGATTCCGAGCCACAAACCCTGGCTTCTGGCTGCTCCATTGCCACTTCCTCTTCCACATCGTCATCGGCATGGGCCTCGTGCTCCAAGTCGGTACTCAAGCTGACCTGCCTCCTGTTCCGCCTAACTTCCCAACCTGTGGCGACCACTTGCCTCCGATTCCTCTTCACTAACCCCGTTCCTAGAATGCCTTCACTTTTGCAAAACTATAAAGCGAAGTTAATGTTAACTAAGTGTAAATTTATGTTTGTTTTGTGTGATGTGTCCGGTGGTTCCGAAGTGCTCGATTCCGCCGATGTGTTTAATATGTAGAATGTATCAACGGGAGTTTCTGATAGTTTGTGTTATTTTTATTTAACGGCGTTACATGACTAAACGTTTCATAAGTTGATATCGATATTTGTTTTAATGCCATATACGGTGATATTTTTTTTAATTATTGCGGAATTAATAATTATGTCCCCTTTATATGTTTGTCGAGGCTCTACAAATATATTTACTTCGCATATAGGAATAAAAATTTTATATGACTTACGTCCTGAAACTAACAACTTGCCATTATATTTTTCACCAAGGATATTTATTACATGTATATATTTGAAAATTACTTTTAAGGACATACACTTTTTAGATTTTTAAGATGATTGGACCAGTTTCACTATTGTTGCATGCATCACAATAACTATAGTAGGTATGTAAATACTTAAACGAATATGTAAATATGCATAGATTCACACGTAGTTTTGTAGATACTTCCCTACACAGCTCTGAATGTGCCAAGAATGTATATAGAGATTCTCTATATATCTTGTTCAGAACATATGTTCAAAACATTGTTACCGATCAACCATATTTACTCTATGCCTATATAAAGTAATTGTGTCAACGATTACAAAACTTTTAAGTCAAATACATAGTATATAATAAATTGGCAAGCACTAGTCTGTGTAAGCAAAATGCTTATTTTACCTTGTTGGAGAAATACGAGTAAATAACAATACTTAAAATAACATTTAACTAAAATTCAGTGAATCTTAAATGAATCTTGCCAGATATAGGGCAAAAAAGAATGATTGTAATATTATAGTAATAAAGTGTACATTTTTATACCATTAAATAAAATATTTGAAAAATACACGCATTTTTACTTGGAATTAAGCACCACATTGTGTTACAATAAAACTAATCTGTATATATTATGAATAGTAGAATTGTAAATATTATAATTATTGTGGTTGATTTTTAGCTAGCTAAACCTCCTGTAGCAGTATTTAAAGGGGTTAGAGGCAGATAAACTCCTCACCGCACAAGGAAACAGGTTGTAATACATTTTTATATATATAATACATCTTTTAGATATTATATATTTCTATACATAATGTCCTTTTTATTTAAGTTACAGACGAAAAATTGCTTATAACTGCCGTAAAAATGATTTCCTTTTTCATATTATTTGACTAAAAATGTCACCAATACAATTATTATAAAGCATAATGCCTATCATAAGAATACTTGTTGAAACTTTTTTTAATTTACATCACCCTAATTTTAGAAATGTACATCACCCTAAGTTGACAATATGATCAAAGAAAAACGATTATTTGCAATACAATACTAAAATGTGTTTAATTTTATTTTAGTATGATTAAATTTTTATTTTATATATAAACTAATATTACAAAAATAGTACGTATGCAATAGACAGATGGATGAGCACGAAACATAAGATTATACATAATTATTTTGTTTACTTTGTAAAATAGAAAGAATCAAAAACGGAAATGAAGTTCATTGGTTAAAACAATTTCTTTAACATTCAAGATGGAGTACAGAGATACCTATAAAATAAATCTAAATGAATTTATTTGAAAACAGTATTGTTCATCGTATCGTATTGAAATCATTTTCCCGGCAGTAACATCTCATCAAACTGCTTGCTTGTATGAAGACCGTAGCGCTTACATGATGAACGTAACCAATACTTATTTCTATCTACTTCTACTTATAAATATTTCTAGGTAATGAATCCACTTGACGCGATATGCAACGTGAAAAGGAATGACGCTGTGTGTGTAAGCAACATGAAGTCAGCTAAGCCGGTGGACAAAGCGATATTGCAAGAGAGGCCCGACGTCAAGATCTTCTTGCCGTTCCGATTCCACTTCTACAAGCCTAAGGAACTGTTTAGGGAGAACACTTACAGGAATTTCTTGGGTGAGTGTGGTTTATGAGTAACTGTTGGCTTTGGCCTTCGGTGTTCATCAAGATATTAAGTAGGGGAGGGCGGGGCTGAAAGTGCCGATTTTAATAAAACGCTTATTATAACTATGGATATGAAATCGAGATTCTCAATTTCTTTAACACTAATGTCAAATTTATTGTAGTTTTTGAATTTGAATTAATAATTGGCTATTTCGCAACCGTTTATTTCTGACACTCAAATTATTGGACCTAGACCTTGAGGTACATTTGACCCCGCCGTGGGGCGTGTTGTGCCGATGATGAGGTTGGTTGTGCCGTTCAAAAAGTGGATGTTTTATATAAAAAATAAAGATGTTTGAATAAAAAAAGAAGACAAAAATTATTATTTTTATGCTCTTTCTTTATTAATAAAGTAATTACTTCTAGCATTCATAACGCTTTTTCTTATTAAACTACGTGATAAAGATAAAACACAAACAATCGACAATTTTCTTCTTTTATAACTAATTAAACTAAACATAACTTTTTAAGTTGCACTTTTAGAGAGATTAATTGAATTGTTCAAGTCTTATAATTATACATTTAGTAACACTTATCTTAAAATAATCATCTAATTAACCTTTGTTAGTCTTAAATCAGTCAGAAAGAAAGTTCTTAAATCAGTATTTGGTCTTAGGGTTTAATCTGAAAATGCTCTTTGCAGAAGCTCCTTCGAAGTGGTCCCTCTATTGGTCTTTCGTTTGTATGTCCTCATCCTATCAAACAAAAAAGATGACTATAATAATGGATTGCTTGGGGTCGGTTGTGCCGCGGCACATCTAGCCCCCCAACAAAAGGCACTTTTAACCCCACAGCTAGGAAACACACTTACTATCGAATAAAAAAAGTTTTGTTTAACAGAACCCACAAAACAAATCGACACGCGATGTACGAATAAGTAATCACCATCTTAGTGAAACACTGGCATTAGTAGCTTTAAAAAGAAAGACAATTGACCAAAAAGTTTGAAACACAAAAACTATACTTACGTGTCGACGGAGCGTTCGACTGCACATCGCCGTTCGCATCGTGTCGCAGCCGCTACTAAAATGGCTGCCGGCGATGCGCGATTTTTAGACGTTCTTAGATGCAAGATAGAAATGCAGCTATCCATTTTTGGTTTCGAGTTATGCTCACCGGCACTACTTACCCCCGGCACTTTCAGCCCCGCTCTCCCCTAAGAGTCGCCCATGTGCTCTGGACAATTTCGAATTGAGCGGTGATACCTGCACTGACCAACTAGTTTAGGGTATTTTGTGCCTATCCTGGGTCTAATAAAAATCAAATTTCATTAAATTCCATTCGTTAAAGAGGGGCTTGAAATGAAAGCCTATTATTATTGAAACACACACAAACTCCCGGATAGTGTAAAATTAATTGAATGTAAAATATGTGATATTGTTGAGCTACTAGACCAATTAATTTATTCTTTTGCACAATTTAGCTGTACACGGAGGACTTAATACTAACATAGCATTTTCTCCCAGTCAACTAACCAATTGTTCTATTATGACTGTTAGAGTGTTCGTTATCATATTACCTATATATGGCCGCTAGTTGCCGTAGGTATAGAGTACAAATCTCGCATTCTATCAAATATGCGGGTCTTTTGATTTAGCGCAAATTTATGAAACCTTTTTTTAATTGCTTTCACATACATACCACACACACTAAATGCGATAACTAGAGTCATGAGTTTCGGAAACATTCACATCAATCACAAACACAACCCGAACCAGAAACACAAATTTTCCTAGGGAAGAAAAAAAGTGTTCCTGCCAGGAATCAAACCCGATACCTAGAAGGCCAACGCACACTCAACTAAGCCAACGGACAGTGAAATGGTATAGAAATCTTTGTGGCCATTTGTATGTTATTAAGTTATTAATCTTAATCTAAAATCTGGTAAAAACACTATTATATAATAATACTTCGATAGAAAATGAAAGAATAATAGTTTTCCAAAGTATGCTTAAAGAAAACAAATAATATTAGAAGATGACATATTATGTCATCTTTTTTGTAATAGCGCAGTAATACAATTTGCTCCATAAACATCCAGTTTTTTTAAATGTATGTAAGATATTTGTGTAGCAATAAAACAATTTGAGATAGCGTTGTCACTAAATAATTTTTCACTTACAGTGGCTCCGGGAGGCGACCACGTGCTCAGTTTAGTAGATGAGATATCCTACAGCGCGCCACCTGCCCCACCTCTCTCGCAGATGCACGAGCTGGACCCAAATCTATTCTGCAATGGAGACAACCGTCCTGCCAACTGTCCAGTTGACTGTCGATGCACGCACATGATAGACGTACCTCTTAACTCTATTGTAGAGATCGTGTTGGTTGACGAAGGTACGAAACTCTAAAGAAGTTTAAATACTATGTTTAAGGAAAGGGTAGATTTTTGGGTACGACTATAAATTAAGTGTATATAACGACTAAAAAATAAAAAAATTAAGAATGGGATGGAAAATATTTTTGAGTACGACTTTAAATGAAGCAATTTTATTTTTTCTATATTGGTAGCTATTGGTAGCTATTTTTGGCTTCGAGCCACAGCTTTACATATGTTCTGACAATTTAAAGTTATTTTTAAAAGATCTTACTTCGTTCGATCACTTAATAACTTCTTACCTGAGTCTATGTTTCCTGATAAATACAATATGGGAGTATTTAAGTTGCGATTGAATTGGCCACGTTAGCCTAGAAGGTTCTAGGCAAACGTACTTCATTGTCGACCGCATCTTCACTAACCATCAGGTGAGATAGTGGTCAAACTTTTGCCTATTTTGAATAAAACAACTGTTTTGTTCTTTTTCTTGAAATCCTACTTAACATACTACGAGTTCTCCATTAATGTTAACCATTTACTGAATATATTCATTTCTTCATTCCAGTACAATCACCGAATCTGTCTCATCCTTTCCACCTGCATGGCCAGTCATACAGCGTGATAGGCATGGGCCGATCTCCCGACAAGAACATCAAGAAGATAAACCTGAAGCACGCTCTGGATCTGGACAGGCAGGGTCTGCTTAATAGGCAGTACAACTTCCCGCCACTTAAAGATACTCTCGCGGTGCCTAATAACGGATATGTGGTGCTGAGGCTAAAGGCTGATAATCCAGGTTAGGATAATAATCGAAATGTCTACTATTCCAAAAAAAAACTCGAAAATTCGAACGGACTACATGATGCAGCTGGCTGCCTCTGCAGCGTCAACAGGCGGGAGAGCGAGCGCGAAAGGTGCTCAGCCGCAAAAGAGAGGGTGTAGGCTATTCATACACATGTTACCAGATACATATTTCGATATTCAAATATATGTTTATCTAATTAGAAGTCTTGCTCTAATTCATAGCCTTTTACAAGTTTTTATTTAGTTTCACCAGTACCGTTGTCTATCTTTCGGTCTGTAATCAAATCTTGCAAGCTAAATTAGACCCACTTCCCGAATTTCGATTAGACTCAAATTTGGTGTACTTATGTATCTTTGGTGATAATATATGGTACCATGGAGCTGGTCTGATAATGGAGACGGAAGATGGCCATAGGAACTTCTGAACTAAACAAGATAAACCCATCGAGTTTGGGCTCGTTTCATTCGTCTTGACAAGTTCTCTGGTTATAATAACATTTAAAACCTTATTTATTTACAAATGGTAAAAGCTTGATTTTCAAAAACTTCTTTAACTAACTTATTACTTATGTATTAATTTATAAGAATAAGGCACATACAGTATTTAAAATAATACTAAATACTAGAGATGAACCTACTCTATTAATTAGTGTAAGTTAAAGTACCTCTTTGGGGCCCATGTGAATAAACGATTTTGACTACTGCACTACCTAATCTGGCATCAGTATGTTTTAGCTGTGAGGTATATATTTGTTCGTAGGGTATATATCTATCTTTACATCGAAGTTAATCATAACAACTCTTTCTTTTCAGGATACTGGCTATTCCACTGTCACTTTATCTACCATATTGTGATCGGAATGGGCCTGATTCTCCACATAGGCACGCAGGGAGACTTGCCGCCTGTACCGCAGGACTTCCCTCGCTGTGGTCACCACCTGCCTACGATCACGCCAGCTTTCTACCCGATACATTGATAACAACAAATCGAAGACAGTTCTCATGCTAAGCTGTAATCGAAGTTTTATTTGAGCAAGCCTTGGAACATTTGGTTCATGCATTCGATTAGTTAGTATCATCTAATACAGTGAAGGCTCGAAATTGCAGGTAACTGTTGAAGCAGCATTTTATTATGTAGGTAAAAGAAATACGAAGTCTAGTATTTTCATGTCTTTTGTTCTTGAGGAATATGATACTTCTGGAATCGCGGGCATTCCGTACATTTATATTACTGGTGTACGTTATTCGCAATATCAACTCTAAGGGAAAGTACCGGAGACTAATTGTAATACACCTGGGACCAGAACAATGCTAAATAAAATAAGTAGAGTCGTATGAAACAAGGCAATCAGGTTACCAGGACAATCCCAAGGCTGCATTTTCTGCAGAAAAATGCTGCTTAACACTTCGGATGTAAACAGTTTGTACTGTTAGTATGTTTACGGTAAACATTAACGATCAATTACAATCGATTCGATTAAATAAAGCGTACTGCCATATTTTGTTCAGTTGCTGAAATATGAACAACGTACGAAGTGATAAGATTTCATGTAAATATTGGTGAGGTGCTGATAACATTAAAACCAAAGTGTTCAGATTACATGAAGCGACGTATATTAATTAAGATTAAGATTTATATTTCGCGTATAAAGAGATGAACGTAGCATCATCGATAAAAATCTTCTAAGGGTTTATATAATTGAATGTACCTGTCAATGGACAGTTGCTTATACTGAGGCTAAATAATGAAAGTTTTGACCTTTCAAACAAATAAAATATAATTATAAAATATAAACATTGTAATGGGATGGAAAAATATGGAATGTACTAGAATATATTCCATGTTTTTTTATAAATAGGTATTTCCTTAAAGTTTAACAATAAATGTATTTAAATTGTGTGTCTGCTGCATAATTTACTTATAAATAAATTAAATGTTACCTAATTTACCCATAACAATACGTATATAATAATTATAAACGATTTGGCCTCAAGGGAAATATCAATGGCTATGATAGATGCCATCAAAAAACGTTTTATTAAGATAGTATTTAGTAGTAGTAAAAAATATTGTTACTCGTTTTTTAATTTTGTAAATAAATACTAGTATAATTTAGCTACTTAATTTTTAGCCAATTATGAAATGACGATAACATAAACTTAGCTTATGTTATGTCAGTATCGAGGGGCTGAGTGCAAATACAGTAAAATAAAATATTTATGGTATATCAGCTTACGTAATAAACATTAATAGTACCTATGAGTATCTTTAATGAATAGCAAATAATATCAAAGAGTATGTAGGCAAGTACCATTATATTTACAATAATATTGTATAATCATAATAATATACCTTTAATTTTAATAGAATTAACAAATATTCTTAATGTTTTTAATATAATCTACGGACTAATAATTACTTATATATTATTCTAAATTTAAATTAGCATAATATAATTAATAACCAACATTAGCCAATTTTGGATGCTACTTTTTATAAAGTAATAGCTTCGCCCCGCGGTTCTACCCGCGGGAATTCCGGGATAAAATGTTCTCTCATAAGAACTTTCTTTTGACAATAATTAACACAACAAAAAAAGAATTAGCGAAATTGTTCTATTATGATATTATTTTTTTGTTGTATTACTTTATTTGTTGTATATAAGGAAATATACTGATGCTGATTCCAAATTCAAGATTGAATAGGTACCTTCTAGGCAAGTATGCTACATCTCCGGCCGCATCATCACTTTCCACCAGGTGAGATTGTGGTCAAATGCTATATTGGGCATAAAAAAAATCATTGACATTTTTATCATAACTGAAAATATTTAGATCATTCCCAAACGGATAACAGTATTTGATGCCGTTATTTTTAATCAGTTTTGATAATGGTTGATTTTTAAGGGTTTGTTTTAAAATATTGTATGATTATCATATTATAAGTACTGTATTATGTTTAATTAGCTCTTTAGTGCTTTTAATATTTGTCTACAACGTCCTATGTTACTTAATTAAGCATTTATAATCTTAAACCCAAGTTATACTTGAGCCCGTAAGTATGTTACGGTGCTACACATAATTGGAATAGTAAATAATGTTACTTTTATAAAAGATAATAATTATATTGTGTATTGTATCTTACTTCTACCACTACACTCTATCCGACTGCAGAAAAGTGCTTCTAGCGCTTGTTTCATATGAGATAAACAATAATATATTATTACAATAAATATATAAAATTGAGTCACGCTATTAATAAAGCAATTTAATGCTAAAATATTCTATGTATGTTATTAAGGGCAGAAGTAAAACATTTATAGACATATACAAGAGATGTTTCAGTACTTTAAACAATTTACTTAAATTATTTAAAAAAAATATTAGATATTATCGACAAGCGAAACGTTATTGCAAATTTGATAATGTTGAAGTTACTGTGCATTTTTTTTCTTATTATGACATTAAATAGTATTAGTTATTTTAGTGTATCTTATATGAAACTCGTGTTTAATGCAGCTGATAAATCAGACACAGGGTAATATTTTGTCTAAAATATACACCTGTGTTAGGTAAGCTACATAGAAGGAACCCTTATTTCTTTCCTCGAGGTTGAAGTTAATATTTATGTATGCTTTACATCATTTGCATATTTATACAATTGTTAGTCATTATAAAATAAAATAATAAATGAGTTTTTAAAGTTATATTTTATTGTTATTATCCCTACATTTTAAAGTTAAGTAACCAGTTACATAAATGCGCCTGCGCTTTTACCCGCATACAAATCTTGTCCTGACAATTTTATAACAAATGTAACAGCTAAATAATTGATCAATTATTTTTATTTATTTATTTAATTAGCACGGTACTATCTATTAACACTTATTAATCATATTCACTTACAATGTTACTTATAAACAATGTAATGACAACTGAGTAATAATTACACATGATTTTTCAAATTAATTTAATAGAATAATATTAAATTAATTGAACTGCCCGTTGGCTTAATTGGGTGAGTCATCGCCTTCTAAGCAGGGGTATTGAGTTCGATTCACGGGTGGAACACAAGTTTTCTCCTCATGATAAATTATGTTTCTTGTTCTGGTTGTAATAGTGTGATGTGAATGTTTCCGGCACCCACGACACAAGTCATCGAACTTAGTATGTAGCTGTGGGTGCGAACGCGTTTGATACATAGAAAATTTACAATGAGTAAATGTGTTCAAGTATAATAGATCAAACCGTTCAAGTTATGATCTTTCATATATGCGACAATTTTTTTTTTTAAATACATAGAAAGATACCAGCTCTACAGTTGTTTGTCTCCGGTCTCGTGCACTCTAGCATCTCTCTAGCCGTCTCTACAAAAAATTCAGTTTGACTTTAGGTCGGCTAAATTTAGTACTAGCTATTAGTCGAATGGGTTAAACTGTAATACAAGTATGAATCAAACGAGGTATATCTGAAACAAATGGATGGATTTCGATGAAATCTAGTAAGCACTGAAGTAATAAAGGTCCTAATTTAACGCATAGTACTACAGGGACAATTAACATAAACGCTCTCTCACTCACAGCCTCACACTAAGTTCGGTGACTTCGTGGTTGGAGGTATTCACATCACACACAATCACGCCCAGAACCAGAAATGCAAATCCTTTGTAAGAAAACATGTGTACCGGAAATCGAACCCGATACCAATACTTACAAGGCAGACGCGCAATTGACTACGCCAGCGGGCAGTTCAGTTAGTAAATAATCTATCCGAGTAGTTGGCCTTATGGAATGTATAAAGTAGGTAATAACTTAATTGGTGCCAATTAATTTGGCGATGCATAAAAATAATATATTCTGACCCTGTTCCAATATTTAAGCACCCGTATACGTGTATGCAAATTTGATTCTGCGTATTAATTATTCTAAATATTTAGAATGGCCATAGTGCAAAAGATTTTTAAATACTGATCCTCTTGTTAGAATAACATTTGTAGGTATCGTTACAACAGGCACAAAAAAACAAACCGCATTCTCACTCATAATCCCTATTAAGTTCAAAGACTTGTATCGCGGATGCCGGAAATATTTACTACACACACGATCACTCCCGGATCCAGAAGCACAAATATCGCTTACGAAGGAAAATTGTATTCCTACCGAGAATCGAACCCAAGACTCACGACGTAGAGCGCAGACACCTACCCACTACGCCAACTAGTCGTTATTTTGACATAGAATCGTATTAGTACAATATAAAGTAGGTAAGCTATGGCATTCGCCGAAGTTTACCACTTCGTGGCGGCGAAGAGGGCTCGAGGAGACCCCCTAGCGTTGGAAGAGGTCACCCGCATGCGGTGGCGAGCGCGGGCTGCCCTGTTGCGGCGGTGGACGGAGGACCTGGCTCCACCGGTCCCCGGGCTGTGGACGGTGGAGGCCATCCGCCCGGTCCTTCGGAGGTGGGTACGGCGGCGTTTTGGGTCGCTTACCTTCCGATTGGTGCAGGTGCTTTCCGGACATGGATGTTTCGAAAAGTACCTGCACCAAATCGTGAGACGGGAGCCGACCCCGGCCTGCCATGAATGTGAGGCGCTGTAGGATACGGCGCTCCACACGCTGGAAGTGTGTGCCGCATGGGGCCCGCAGCGGCACACGCTTTCAGCAATCATAGGCGGAGATCTCTCCCTGCCGAGCGTGGTAGACGCCATGCTCGGCAGTGAGAGATTGTGGCAGGCGGTGGTCTCCTTCTGCGAAGCGGTGATGGCGCAGAAGGAGGCCGCGGAACGGGCCGGCGAGGTCGATCCCCTTTCTGACCCGATCCGTCGCAGACGGATGGGGGGGGGGGAGGAAGCAGTTCGCCCGCCTCCTCTCTCCTCCTCGGTAGTGGGGTCACCGGTAGAGAGTCAGGGAGCCCTCCACTGGCTTGCACGGCCCCACAAGTCTGAGGGGTGGCCTTGGTGAGCAAGGTCACCCCTACATGGGCGCTACCGCCGGGGCAAGATAGTGACTGCTAGCGCGACCCTATCTTGCCCTACCTCGGCGAGGGACTGCTCACGGCGGGGTTTTTAGTGGGTTCGAGCCCCACATACCCCCTTTCTTCACCCCTGGGAAGGAAGGGAAGTGCAAGGCATTTTAAACCAACAAAAAAAAAAAAAAACAGTCTCCTATCGCAGCAATTAGGTACATTTGTTTTGTTCTTAATTAATCTTATATTATTAATCTATTATTATTCTTATATTTTTCTCGAGAAACCAAATACAATGGCTCGGAGAAAGGAACATACATAGGTACAATCTACCCTTGACCACATAACTATAACAGTTGGATAGTGGTAAAAAAATCAGAATGAATATAACCTTATTCAATCGGATTGATAACTCCTATTTTGGTTTTCTTAAATGTAATTAGCCTAATCTTAGTTAAAATTTCATAGAAATTAATTTAACTGTAACGCTTGTAAAGGTTTTATATCCCTGATAGCTATCGATAAAAGTTAAACCATCACTGTCATATTTTTCAGAGCAAATTTCATCATTGCTTGTGTTTTGCACGTACGTTCAACATGAACTTAACAAGCCCAAAAAATGTTTTTCCTTTGCTGTTAATATTTTCTTTTTACTGTGAAGGTAAATATGTGACCGACATTCTTAAACTTCAAAAAGTTTCTTAACAGGTTATTTTGTGTAATATTTTAAAGAATCTGTTTTTTTAATGTTTATTGCGTGTCAAAATGAGCAAATCGCTCGTCTGATGGTAAGTGTCACGCTTGCCCATTACATATATTGTTGGAGAGTAATATGCACATGATTTTCTCCATGCCTATTCTATCTATTCTATTTTTTAAAACATTGAGAGACGAGATGAGCAAGTCACTCGCCTGATTGTAAGTATCACGCTTGCCGTTCAGTGTCACTCAGAGTTTTACACTTATTTAATTCTAGCTCTAGAGCTATAAAGCACTACGCTTGTCCCCCTGAGATATTAGATGTTAAATCTATTTAAGTCCTGTAGTTTCACTGGGAACATGCTCTTCAATCTAAAATACAGTAATGTTTGCTCACTTTTACTGCTTGGCTGTTGAAAGTCTGGTAATAGTGCGGTACTGCCCTAAGTGGACTCTGCAACAGAGAACCATTACAGGACATCCAAATACTAGTCATACTGATGACCGTAATCCCTTTGTACAGATCTCTTCCTTCATATACATCTTTTCCTCTATTTCTCATTTCATTAGCATTTTAATTTCTTTATTTCGAGACAGAGAAGCATTGACTATTATCTCACCTGGAATGTGAGAAGTGATGCGGCCGAAGATGTAACATGTTTGACTAGAAGCTGCCTATTCATTCTAGACTACCTAACTTCGAGATACCTAGATAATACCGTTCGAGGAACAAAGACGCAGGCAATGAGTTCCATTCCTTCGCTATACGATCGTAAACGTAGAAACGAAACGTTTCGAGCGAACTAGTTTTTTTTTTTAGTATTTTAAACAAGTATTTTATACAATTTTAGCAGTTTCAATACTTTCCATCAGGTGAGATAATTGCTTAAATCTGTAAGTTTTTTAATTTTTGTGAGGCGTTTGACTCACTTGATGGAAAGTGATGATGTAATCAATAATATCATTAATATCTGCTGTTTAGGTAAGGTTAATATTTAATCCATTTTAGATTTATTACTTTGTTTTGTAGCGGCTAACTACAGAGTAGGAAAAATAACTGGAGGATATGAAGCTAAACCACATAGCAACCCTTACGTAGTGTCATTGCAGAGCAGATTCATATGGATTAGATCTCGACTCTGTATGGGATCAATTCTTAATAATCGATGGGTAAGTACAGGACTTATTTCATATATTCTTATTCAAAAACATATTTCTAAAAAAAGTATATATAAACACAGTATAGTTTATAATATTCAGGTAAAACGATAAATATATACACGATTCACGATTTCTTTTTAATTGAGTAGAACCTTTTTATAAACACCATCTCTGGGATATGATATTGATTGTCAAAAAAGTCTTGAGTACCTATTGGATTTATGCTTTGTGCAATTTAAATAACAGATAACATTTATTATATCCCCTTGAAATAGATTTTAAGACGAACCGATTTAACTACACCACACAAAATATAAATTGTTATTCTAGATTATAATTATGTGAAAATATATCGATAAAAAATTTCACGATTTTTATCGATTTGCTTATCATAAAACTATAATAATTGTGATTTCTTGCGTGAACTATTCTCTATATTGCTGAGATTACATTTCACGTGTAACATATTATTTAGTTACTATGATTTTTAGCAAATTAACCAATATTTTTTTTCTACTTTTTCTAGGAACCATACATAAGCATGTTTCCTATTTTCATTACAATCTAGCCTAGACCTGGAATACGCAGGCTCTCAAAATTCGTGGGATATAAAAATGAAATCAATCGTATCCTTGTGTAGAATTAGTACAGTTTATAAACTTTCCAGATCCTCTCAGCAGGACACTGCGTCACGGACTCCTTGGCTAAATGGTTATCAATGGACGCTATCGTTGGAGCTCACAATATTGGAACATTCGCAAACTCACAAATATATCCCATCTCACATCGAATAGCACATCCAATGTACAAGGGGTAAGAAATATATATGTTTATTCCCTTACCTACACAAAAACACCCGTGATTCGTAGGTTTTTTTATTCTTGTAATGTAAAGCAAGACGCTCAAATTAAGATAACCGTCTCGCTTGCCTATAACTTCATCTGCTAAGCGACGCGGAGCTTTGCATAACATAATTTAAACGTAAAAAAGCCAACTTCACCGCTTATATTTTGGTTTTGGCATGGTCGATTTCGATAAAATTTATATGGGACCACCCCTGAAGTATCACAAATCGGTGATCTTTTTTGAAGTCGGTAAGAAATGAGAGTGCCATACGGTCATCTCCCTGAGGTTTTACGTAGGCCATGTAATAACACTAGTAACCCGGGTTTGTGGTCTGCTAGAGATTTTTTATACCTCTCCTACCGTAGGAAGTTTCATCTTTCAACGGAAGTTCCCCAATCCGCCACATTGGTACACGGACTTTAAAATTAGACTACTGCGAGGAATACCTAGTTATTTAAAAATTAAATTTATTTTACGGTGAAGCTCTATTTTTACAAATGTTTAATCGTATTGTTAGTTAAGTGGTTATTTTTGACTGCTAGACGTAAACTTGTTACTTGCCAGTAAAATATTAACTTAGTAGTATTTCATCCGCATAAGGCGCAGCCGGAGAGGTTGTGCCTCTAGTTTACTATACCTGTGCGACACACATACAATCTCGGAGGGAGCTTTATTGAATGGACTATATGAGGTGAACAAATGGTTAAGTAAGTCGAACCTAGCGATCAAAATAGGGAAAAATACACTCCACCAACCATTAGATCCACGCCCGCCTAGAGCAGCAGCGTAGTCAGGGATCACGTAGAACCAGCGTGATTTACTTGTGTAGATTTTCTTTGTGTTTAAAGCACGAACAACGCACAATAAAATTATTGTTAATTCTTTAATACCCAATTGCTGGATTTTCGTAAACAAGCATGTAGAAGCACAACGTGCGCTTAGCTCGAATGATTTAACAGAACTGTCTACATCCGTTCAAAAGTAGCATAGTATAAAATTGATGGAGTTTTGCAACAACCCTCAATTTGATTTGCAAAGATCTCATAATCATCATCATTATCATCTCAGCCGCAAGAAGTCCACTGCTGGATATAGGCCTCCCCCAAAGATCTCCAAAAAGAACGGTTGTTAGCTGCCTGGATCCAGCGTCTTCCTGCGACCTTTATTATGTCGTCCGTCCACCTTGCGGGCAGTCTTCCGACACTGCGCTTGCCAGTCCTTGACCTCCATTTCAGTACGTTTCGGCCCCATCGGCCATCAGTTCTACGTACTATGTGCCCTGCCTATTGCCACTTCAACTTGATAATCCGCCGGGCTTTGTAGGTGACTTTCGTTTGTCAACAGATCTCCTCATTCCACATCTCACAAAAAAACGTAAAATAATAAAAATATTAAAATGTCGAATAATGCAAAAATGATTATTATATGTATTTATTTCCCTTGCACATTTATCTTAATATCTGATTTTATTTTCAGAGATGTAGGTCCGTACGACATAGCTATGTTGAAGACCTATCGTAACATAGTGTTTTCTAAACAAGTGCAGCCTATTAGTTTGCCAACTACTAATCCTATTTTCAAGAGCAATGAAAGGCTACTGATCACGGGCTGGGGAGCTATGCAAGCATCGACCTTTTATGTGGTTTTACCAAAAAAGCTTCAGGAAGTTGAAGTTACATATCTACCATTTAGTGGTAAGGTTAACATTTAAATTTCTAAACGGTTAAGTCGGTTCTTATACAGTATAAATCTAAGAGTCTTAAAATCAAGAGTAAATAGGTATCTTCTAGGCAAGCATGCTACATCTTCGGCCGCATCATCGCTTGCCATCAGGTGAGATAGTGGTTTAATGCTTGCCTATCGAGCATAAAAAAATAATTAATAACATTGGTAATACGACGTACAATAGATACTCTTAAGTTTATATTTTACTTTCAGAATGTTACAAGGCTGTAGAAAACTTTCTGGAAAGAAATGAGATAAACCCTTTAAAAAGAAAAGCTAACATTTGCACTGGGCCTATATCTGGGGGCACAGCGGGATGCTCTGGAGATTCTGGTGGGCCCCTAGTTTTGTACGTGCCCTATATACAAGAAGAAACTACTGGAGCAACATCTATCACAACACCTGTGACAACAAACAGAACTTCGACAATTCTTGATAGTTTATCTTCGACGATATCGATGTCTTCAACGTCTGTCGAAAGCATAGTTTCGCCTACACCAATGACATCTACAACAACTACTGAGAACACCGCTTCTATTATACCAGTGAATACAGAGAAGTCATCTTCAAAATCTACAGATGGCGCTGCTTCTCAAACTGACAGTCTTTTATTGAACACTGCAGGAAGTACAACTAACTTACCATCAACGACTTCAGATAGGCTATCTGCCACGTCTGAAATGCCAGTTTCCCCAACTTTAATGCCTATAGATAGGCCTTCCCTTACAACTGTTCAAAGTAATTCAACAATTCCAATAACTACAAATAGGCCACCAATAACTGCAACAGAAACTTCGACAAATCCTACTATTGAATCAACTACCCCTGGACATAATTATTTAGATGTTCATTCTATGAAGGTTCATATGAAACCTACCATTGTAGGTGTACTGTCATGGGGCGTAGTTCCATGTGGAGATACTGGAGCTCCAACAGTTTACAGCAATGTTACTAATTATATGGATTTTATCAATATATATCTCAATCGTTAGAACTTGTATCTTTGGTTTTAACTAACCCTTACTAAGCAAAGAGCTCAATTCATTTTATTTTTAATATATATGGGTAATGACAACAAACGTCACCAAAAATTTACAAAGATCATTTATTTAAGAAGAACTCAATAATAAAATTCGATGTCTTCACAAATCAAAAAGTTAAAATTTATTATGATATCTGTAAAGCTTACATACAATAAAAATTGAATATAAAAATATTGTAGTCAAAGAAAATTAACGAGATCGCTACTAATAATAATAAATAATATGATATACTGCGGCAATTTGTGAGTACCTTTCATTTAAATACAGTTATCTCTGTAATAACTAAACGATTCAGTCACGCGCCGAGGCCTGAGCCGCTCGCCTTTGCGTATCGCGCGTCTCATCCTGATGAAGGACAACCAATTTGTCCAAAACTAGTCGATTACAAAGTAAGTCGACATTTTCTACGTGTTTCAAGTCGTATACAACATAAATTATAATATATGCCTGGACCGTAAAACAAAGTAATCTTTCTGCCATTAAAAAGCAGCCTCACCTTTTTCACGGTCTATCTATCTATAGCAATTCTGTGCCTCGAGGCTCCATCCAGTCGTTACAGACATACCTCAATTTATACACACGCACACTTAATATGATTAAATAACTAAATTCATTTGTTTCATAAGGTATATAACATTATGATCCTAAATTTACTTTCGTTCCTTACACAACATAAATACTAGAACTCTTTTAACTTTTTGCAAACTAAATTCAGGTTGTTTCATTATAACGAGAGAAAAGAATAATACATCGGTATAATACAACAACATGAATCAAGAATACTTTCTAAGTACATGTATAACCACTAAACATTAAATTTAATATTTATTTTTTTAATTATAATTTAACAACCTGTTAAGTACCACAGTTCGGTATAATTATGAGCTAAACTATTTTATACAAGTAAGACAAGCAAAACTTTCGCCTGATGGTAAGCGACAAGCCTGCCTTAAATATTGTAAGTGCCACCCGTACTTTGTTTAAAAAAAAATCTTCTTGAGACTTAAGGCGTTACGTCTTATTTGCCTAGTAATTACACTGGTAACTCCCTCTGCCAGCCGGAACCAGTCCTGCAGGCGCAGTGCTGTTATTCGACTGTTCCGACAATCACGACCGGCAGCCATCCGACCACCTCTTCTCAAATGGAATCTGATCGTGGAATCTATAACGTATACAAATTCCTACTTGCTCTCTTAATTAAAAAAAAATTAACTAGCAAATGTCACTTTCAAATGGTCAATTTGACAAAATGGACAGACACGATATATTTTCTATAGGGATCAAACTATGTACCTATGCCATTCATTGCAAAAGCATTACGGCACATTGGTATCCAGACGAGCATTAGCCACTAAAACGGATTTTATCACAATGATATCTTCACGAAAAGATTGTGCCAGTGGTGGGTTTCTCTTACCACGACCGCTTAATCAGGAACCAGTAATATGACCTTAGGTAACATTGTTCAATCTTATCTTTAAAGTACCAGTCTACCACAACTTCAGGAAATAAAAAATGTCCAAAACAACCGCCTCGTTTCCTAATCACAATAGTTTAAGCTATCTTTGTCAGGAAATATCTCTCCTCAACTAAACCTTTTATAAAATAGTCTTGGTACGAGTACATCACAAAAATGTTATCAATTTCATAGTCCTTAAGTCTTTGGCTTCAGTTCAGAAGTACATCTGGAGGTCTATAGCTCCCACACTTGGGCAGAACATCAAGAACTGCTTTGGGTAAAGAGTGAGGAGTATGGATGATGACGGCTGCGGGTAGGGAAGATAGGGCACATGATCTGCACTCTAGGAGCCAGCTGCCTCTCTCTGGACGCACTCTGATGACAACGTAGCCTTTGTTTGGGATGCTGAAGGTGTCTTTGATTGGTGGATTTTGTAGATTCCTGAAATAAGTTAAAACAGTAACTGAAATGTAAGTATGTCTTTCATCAAATCATGCTGTAACTGGACTATGTTCCATGTGATATATTCTGCCAGAAAATAATAGCAGATTTTTTTTAATAAGGTCTTTAAGTCTCAAAGGTGTATTTGAAACAATAAATTCCATTACAAAATAATGTCATCTACAGTTTTGTCCATCTATCCGAAAGGCAAAAATATAGCATTTTAGATCGACAACATATAAAATACAAAATAAACTGAGAAAGTGGGAGTTACACTAAGTGTGTTGTTGTGTGTGATGTGAATGTTTCCGGCACCCACGATACACTTCTTTGACCTTGGTAAAACACCCAGTTCAAGGATATTAAAATATTTTTCGTTGTACGTCTTATAGTCGACGTACAACGTCTTACAACCTCACCTGACGATCTTCTTTTGCCGTTCCATCTTCTTGAATTGAGCCTTGGTCAGCGGTGAAACGTCGTACTTCTGTCCAGTAGCAACTACTTGCACAGCAGGACCGTGCATGTGAAATGTGTAGGAGTCATTACTGCCAAGACCTAAAAATGTATCCAGGATGACTAGCAGAAAAATGGGAAATGGAATAATATTTCGGTTCTACGTTTATCATCCGTACAGCAAAGTAGTGGGACTCATTGCCTGCTTCTTTGTTCCCCGAACAGTATAATCTGGGTGTCTTCAAGTCTAGAGTGAATAGGTATTTTCTTGGCACGCATGTTACAGCCTCGGCTGCATCTACATTATCTATCATGTGAGATAGTGGTCAAATTCTTGTCTATCCAGCATAAAAAAGCACTCTGATTTGTCTTGCTTTAAATATTTTTCAACGTTGCATATGTACAATCATATAATTTATATTTAATTCCCAATAATTATCTTTATTAAATTAAGTGTTTGAAGAACATCGCCTTCAACCGCATCAACTGTGTGTGTACTTTTTGTTTGCGTTCATTACCAACGTTGTGCATATACTAATTGAACCCATGACACAAGTCATCGAACTTAGTGTAGGGCTGTAAGTATGAGTTATTTTTTTAAGAAGAGGTTCTCAAGTTGCCGCGTATTATTTTTTATGTATGACCACGCATATCTTTTTACAGAGTAGTCCGATTTTGATCTTTATTTTTTTTTTTGGTAGATGAGATCTTCAGAGGTAGTCCATTATCAATTTTATTGAAATCAATCAAGCCAAAACCAAAATATAAGCGATGAAGTCGGTTTTTTAAGCTATACTTGCGTTTCAATTATTATCTTATCGTTCTAAAGTCCGTGATACGTCAACAGGTGATCCCGATGCCTGGCCGCGCGTAACGATAGCCGGTACCACAAACAAGAAAAGCATCGCGATAGTTTTCACAATAAAAAAATCTAGTAGTACCGTGGGCTTTAGGAGGAAGTAAATTATTCTAGTCTTAATTTACCTTCATTTACTAAGGCAATCTCTAGCGTCTCTCCTTCAAGTGCTTCCAATATCTGCACACACTGTGATTCTTCTTGCTGGCTTTCTTTACCAACATTGCACGTTTTAGTAGCGACAACACTCTGAGATTTCAGTAAAATTGGAATGTTTGGGTAAAGGAAACTCTTGCCGTTAATTTGGACGACTCCGTTTTCTTGAAGAGCTGGAAAATTTTATAAAACAATAAATAAATATAAACGTTTTAAACCAAATTAAAATAATGGATTTGATATGTAATTGAGTAACCTATATAAAGCGTACTGTATTGGTTTGGTCCGTTTTGGTAATTGTGTTTCGTAGTAACGATAATAACAAAATAATTTATTTTTACTTTTTCGTATCTAATTAAAGACCAAACGAGAATTTCGTGGCCGTTTTAGTAACTGAGTTCCGTAATCAACTTAGTACGAAAAATGATTTTTAGTTGCTTTCTTGTTACTTATTATTAAACGAGAATTATCATGATCATTTATAATATGGTATTCTTAGAAAATAGGTGGGATTCCAGGGTAGTGGAATTCTGAGTAATAGGCACTTTTATTTCAGGCTTGAGACGAACTAATACAATGCACCAAATTTGCATGCAAACACACGAACTTATCATGTTCTTAAAAAAGAAAATATTTTTTTATCAACTTGCTTGACAACATAGTAATTTAAATAGTAAAATATTCTTCAGTGATTTTTTTTTTTCAAAATCTGCACACAGTCTTACAGGCGCTTTTAAAGTTATTTGTACATTTAATATTATAAGTTTAAATATATTGTTTAGTATTATGTAGTTATGATAGTACATGTAATTAATTACCTAAAGCCGCAGGAAAGTGGGGCTTTTTCGGTATAGCATCGCTTATATATCTAAAATCCAAATCACTCTCTTTGTATTTGATTATATTTTTATCAATTCCCATATACACTGCCTTAGGTTCCGGGGTAAAAGATACATCATGGAGGGATTCCATCATTTGACCATTGAGGCCTATGGAGTCTAAACTTGTATCGCTGATATAAATCTGAAAATATAATAGAACATTCATAAAACTAAAATGTATTTATAGATGCTGCATGATTTTAAAACACATTTGTAATAATGATAAAAGTGTATAAGTAGACCTTTTATGAAAAATTTAAAAATCACTAATCTCTTCAGCGTTTGACCAAAACCCAATACTAGTATTTTGATAATAATTTAGCGAGAATATCCTCCTTAACATTGAAAAACGTTTGCAACACTTAGTTAGCGATTATAGTACATTACAATATCTATATACTATATACTAATCTAAATATATATAACTCAAAGGTGACTGACTGACGGACATAGTGATCTATCAACGCACAGCTCAAACCACTGGACGGATCGGGCTGAAATTTAGCATGCAGGTAGATGTTATGACGTAGGCATCCGCTAAGAAAGGATTTTGATTAATTCTACCTCCAAGGGGAAAAATAGGGGATGAAAGTTTGTCAATTTTGAAATAATACTTCTTAACGCGAGCGAAGCCGCGGACAAAAGCTATTAATATTATAAATGTGAATGTAAGTTTGTTTGTTACGCTTTCACGCTAAAACTACATAGACCGATCAACATGAAACTTTGTACACATATTCTTGGAAGTATTAGAAGTAACATAGGAATCTATTTAAAGAAAAATTGAAAAAAATTCAATGCGAGCGAAGCCGCGGGTAAAAGCTACTATTATAATAATTAGCCTAACTTTTCAGTGTGAAACTATTGGTGTAGATGCCCATTCCGGTCAGGTGGTAACAATTTCAAATCCTATAACTAGGTTGAGTTTCCGGTAACATCGTGATAAAAAACATAGTGGTACGGCATTTCCTTGTGCTCGCCTGCTTAGTGACCCTTTAAATACAGTGGTTGATGATTAAAAAAATCTGCCATCAAGCTCGTAATGTTCCGGCACCAGTCTAAGCCTAGCGTGTTTACTTTCGTCAATCTCATAATTACTTTGATTGAGCTTACGTCTAAGGTTGAACACGTTTGCTCGGTAGGAAAGTAATATTCTCTGTCTAGTCTGTCACAGGCATCTAGCGTCTAAACCATATAAGCGAATGACTTTAAACTCTCATAAAAGATGTAAAACTACGGTCAAAAGCCAGAGAGGAGTCTTCCTCCTTACATGTAAGTGAGGAGCAAAATATTTTTTTATTTTTTATCTACCTTTTATCATTGAAAAGGGCTTGACAAGTAAAGCACGAAACAGGTTTAAAAAAAAAACTATGTTGGAATATAACGATTTGGTAGGCCACCAAAGTCACTGTTTTTAGACCTATTTTGTCCCGGGGTCTATCTCAAAAACAGCTTCACACTGAGCGTTGAAACTTAAGTATAATATCGGTACTTGAACAACAAATACAGAAATCAAACAAATATTATATCGAAAAAAAGTTATAAGCCTCCTTTATAAACCTCAAAAGTTTGCTCTATGAGGTAAAATGTAGGCGCGAGATCTCAGTTCGGCGCGAACGACTAGTTAAAATGTTTCCCTGTAATACAATAGTTTCACTTTTATCGTGTTTCTTTGCGATACACTCTGGTTTTTTTACGTCTTATATGGCGTTTTTTTACAGTTTTAATACTAATTAATTTATGCACCTGATTCTCCTTCAGCATAGATGTATAGTTGAAACCGGAATACAACAGCATCGCTTTTGCGGAAACTCTTGCGCAAGCGCCGCTGCCTTGCACTCTAATCCAGTAGCCTCCACTTTGCTGTGTGGTTCTAACCACGACATCCATGCGCTCTCCTGTAACATACATATAATATTTTAGAGTCTTCTATGATCCTTGGGAGTCATGGAGTAGCCAGCGAAAAGGCTTCTTCTAGGCAAATGTGCTACATTGTTGACTGCATCATCGACTTTGACAGTTTTTCGCCCACTTTTCCGTCCGCTTTCTAAGCAGGGGATTCAATTGCCTGTTGGCTTAGTTAGATGCGCGTCCGCTTCTAAGCAGGGTATCGGGGGGTATCGGGTTCGAATCCCGGTTGAAACACCAGTTTTCTCCCCAAGGGGAATTTGTGTTTCTGGTTATGGGTGTGATTGAGTGTGCGATGTGATTGTTTCTGGATGTAAGTCATAAAGCGTCAATTTTAAGTACAACTTAACAATGTCTAGTTTTCCCCCTAACATATCTGTTCTTGATTCGAGCTACGTATCGAATAATTTCCGTGGATATTCTTAGGTATTAGTTTACATTCGCTTGTCAAAAAAACTCAATTATGCGGTATAAACGGCCGTATTTTTTATTTTTTTGTAACTGTAGCCAAAAGTATTTGATATTAATTTCAACTTGATACCAAGCGATCTTCAGAAAGGAGTCCTTGAAAGACAGACAGACGGACAACGAAGCCCTCCTATCCTATTTTTTTCTTTTAAGATATAGAATCCAAAAAATAATATAACATTTAGTTTGATTGTCCTAAAACCACGTATCTCCGTAACGAATAACCGATTTTGATGAAATTTAAGCCGAGGGGCACGGTTTGTATGACATAATGATTAATTTATGCATGGATTGCGAATTGATAGATGTTTTTATTGACGACTTTGGATACTTCCGATTTGTATGATAAGATTTGCTGTAATAGAAATGGCATATTTAAATTATTTCGTATAGTTTGTTAATCATATAAGACATCTTGTTTATACGAATAAGCTATTAGAGTAGAATATGTTGCATAATAAAGTCGTAACAGAAACTGTTGGTGAAAGTACACAATTTTTAGAAGCCCATCCATTAATACTTTCCTATTAATTATAGTAAATTGTACGAGGTCATTGCCCTTTGCTAGTGTAATATAAAATGAGTGTAAACAATTTTAAAACGTATCTTGTCACTATTATATTCGTTATTTTCAAACTATAATTTCTACATTCAGTTAAGTTTACATTCACCGTTAACAAATAGTACTATTTGTTAACGGTGTAGTTTTTTATGTCACAAAATAAATAACAGTATATTTTTAACTGTTAAGCTATTTTTTTTAACGTATATCACACTCATACACATGTCCCTTCTTAATATCAACATTATATTCGTTTATAACATTTTTCCTTGACAACAAAAGTGTTGTAAAGGTAAATACCATACTAAAAAGTATGGTAAAAATATTTGTAAATAAACTAGAAATTAAAATTATTGGTAGGTATAATTCAGCTTTATATGGTTGATATTCGACAACAATGCTTAAATAGGTAGGTGCAGATTTACTCATCTGGATAATAGGAGGAGTATGATGACTTAATAAGACCAGGACATTATGCAACTTGGTCAAAATCTAAAATGAGACTTGGACAGTATGCTTCTTGGTCAAAGTCCGATTAGAACAAAATGAGACTTAGGCAGTATGCTAGTTGGTCAAAAATTAGATTTGGACAAAATCAGGACTAAATCAATCCTGGACAATATGAAACTTGGACGATGTGAGACTCAGACAAATTACGATTTGGAACTGTCAAAGTGATACTGATAGTACTTAAACTGATTTTTACGTTCGGACTATGTAAGATATAAACAATTTGAGACCCACACCTTTCCTCTCAACATTAACTGCCTTCTTAATGAAGGCAAACAATCTAAGGTACATAAATAAACTCGACCTAGCCCTACAAATTCCATTAGCGTGCATGTCCAAAATGTCACTCCAAACAAAGACAAAAATAGCATTAACGGGACAGTACAAAAGAAAGTGAAAACCACATAAAACGGAACAAGCAGTGCGCTTGACCTTAAACTCTCGCGCAGACGCAAGCTCACCTTTCTCTATCGTGTTAAAGAAATAGTGAAACTTATTCTGTCATAAACTGTAACTAGCTGTTTATTGGTGTGAAAGAAACTAAAAGCAGTTAAGAAAATGAAAACTGAGTCACGTATAGTGGGTTTATGGGTGGTAAAGTTATTTCGTAATTTCAATGCGTTTGTTAATTATAATTATGCTTAGTGCAGAGCTTGTAAACTATCTATCTACAAATATCCCAAAGAAGAAAAGCGCAGAGAGAAATACAGTTATACATTTGATTTAAATAACAGTAGTTACAGTATTACAGTTGACTTAAACTTAATAATATAATAATAATAAATAATGAAGCCCTTTATTCAGACCAACTTAGTATCTATTAATATACTTTTTTTTTGTAGAGTTATATAATCTTAATCTATTCTATTCTAATACATAATAATTTTTGAAGGTCTGTTTAACATTTAAACTTGCAATCATTAAATTATGTTATTGAAAATATATGCTATAGTGTAGTATTTACGATTAAATATAATTAAATCTTGCTGTAAACACTTACGCCAAATTAATTTACTACAAATTTATTTTCATTAAAAAAAAAGAAAAAAAAAATTATTGTCGTAGCACTAAATTACTTACTTTTTGTTTAAAAATGTTCTCATATAAGTGAAAATGTATTTCTTTATGAGCAATAAATGAATCTCTAACCGTAATTATTAGCGCTTACTAAGAGAGCACTGCATTGCGGAACTCATTAAAGCTCTTTCTAATTATTATTTAATATCTTGATTGATGAACCTTAAGGTGAATAGTTCAGCAAGGTACCAAATTGTCAGTTAGCATGTCATTGCATTGCGGAACTCATCAAAATACTATAATAAATGCATTATATCCCTAACGTCTGCGATAAACATAGCTGTAATAAGACGTAATAGTAGACAATCTTAGATTGTATACTTTCTCTTACTTGAGCTTTCCTTCAAGGTGAAACTGTAGCACCGCTCACTCTCACTTTGGCAAAGTGATTCTAATTGCAGTTAAGTCATTAAACGTGCGCTGGCTCTATAAGTAAAGATGCGCTGTTAAATTATATATTCGGCTAAGAAAGTGATATATATAATTCAGAGAGGCAATGCCGCCAGCATGATGGAAACGCTACCCACTTGTAGTAGTCTTGTAGGTAACTTAGGTCTTTGCTGTAAACCGTTTTAGTTTAGTTTTAGGAAATGTTTTTTTTTTTTTTTTTTTTTTATTTGTGACAGGCTAGTGTTTGACCACTATCTCACCTGATGGTAAGTGACGATGTGATCGAAGCTGGTAAACACACTAGACCTGGAATACACAGGCTCTCAAGGATAACTGCCGGAACACCGTATTTGGCTTGGCGGTAGACTTTCAACTTGATGGTGGTAAGCTACTTTGGTAGCAAGCCAGGCGAGCAACTCACAAAATTCTCTACCACCTCTCAAATGTCACCTGATTAGCACCACCCGGGGACCACGTGTAGGGAGTCAGACTTAAGGGGTATCCTCCTACGGACGTGGGTGACTCAGCCCCCTTCAGACTTACCTTCTAAAATGTAGGCAATTGGACCGTAGATTTGAAGTAATTATTATATTAATACATTAATATATACGCCAAACGAAGAAAATAATCCTATTATGTATAGATAATAATCATTGGTCTATTCGCTATTGTTATTCAGCTAACCGACCCATATAGACTTTAAAAGACACTCATGAATTTTGTCGACCAAAAAGAGGCGAGCAAAAAGACTCATGGGCGATGATAAACTAGTCGAGCCTAAATTGCAGAGCTTCGGTCATCGACGTAAGGTCGCGAGCCTATCGGTATTCTATCGTTTACATTTTGGAGAGTGCGCACAGGAATTACACAAGCTAATTCCACATTGCCCGTTTTACCATCTAACAACAAGACATACTGTCAAACGTCATCCATATATGGTTGACATACCTCCAGTTCGCTCGAAGCGTTTCGATTCTACCGCATCTTATCTTTGGTCGGATCATCACTTTCCATCAGGTGAGATTGTAGTCAAATTCTTGCCTATCGGGCATAAAAAAAATAAAAAAGAACTGTCAAATTTATTCTTGCTAATTGTTTTAGACGGCACCTAACTATCGTCTAATGAGTCAAGTATGTAATTTTATAACTATATTTTTGTTAAATAGTTATTATTGTATACTAGGGATCAGCTTCGGTTTCGCACGGAAGCAATTTCCGGTGAGTTTTTCAATAAGGTTTGTATAAAGGAAATTCATAGGTACAAACCTCCTACAAATTTCATTAAAATCCAATCTATAATTACGAGCACAATAAAAAAAAATAACTAAGTCGGTTGAGTCGTTCTCAAGTGATGATCTTTGAAATATTCATGTGGCAATCGATTTAAGTTTGTGCATCTAGTTTATTCACACGTTGTACCATAAATAAGTAAGTAACTACTATTATTCAAGAAGGGTTTTACTATAGTAAGTATAATAATGCTAATACTATGTGCTATAGAAAGTAATTGTAAATATTAATGTTCCATGTAACTGTTATTACATACTTCCTTGTACCTAATTACCTTTTCTGGTTATACAACTTTAATTATGTAATAAATCCTCTTGAAATCATTGTATTTAGGTAGGTAACTGTCTAAATATTACGTTTATTTCATCTCTTGTAAGTATCATTACCAACGTCTAGACAAATAATCATCACCGAGTCTAGACTAGATGACTATCAAGCTCATTATTATTACTCAAATACAATGCATGTAATCTGAGTAATGAACTAAGATTAAAATTCTTGCAACTAAAAATGTTGCTTAGCATCTTTATGCATGAAAGGCAAGCAACTATTACAGCCTGATGAAAAGCGGTGATGCTTGGTTAAATAGAAGAGTTCCAACATATAATAAAAAAAAAAAAAAAAAGATTTAGTTCAATGTTTTTTTCGTATTCTTTTTTTTTGTTACCACATATCCAGGTATAATATTCTATGCATGGGTGATGCAAGATTTTTCAAACTATTATTTATGGCTTAAACTGCTTTGATTTGATTCAAGCGGCCGGCCGGCACGCTTTATGCGTCAAGAACGAGATAGCACAATCCCGCACTGTGCGGTATTCAAGTGTTATTCAATAAAAGTACCCTTAATACCTATTGCATATCGAGAATAAATAATTAAACGCAAGCAAAGCTTAAAAAACCGACTTCACCGCTTTATCATCGAAACCTTGATCCCCCAGCTTTGAAATAAAAAAAGAATCATCAAAATCGGCTCACAACGAAAGAAGTTGTGAGGTGACTTTTGAAGTCGGGTAAACCAGAACATCGTCAAAGTACGCATTATTCGTCACAAAATAGACATTATTGACGATATTTCAAGAACTACTGATCAGATCTTGATCAAATTTAAATGGGATCAATTAGAAAGTAACATCATTAAAAAAAAAAACAAAATCGGTTCACGTGGAGAGAATTTATGACACATAAAAAATTTAAAAAAATACAGTCGACTTGAGTACCTCCTCCTTTTTGGGAAGTCGGTAAAAAAAAGTTAGTGTTATTTAATAAAAGTACCCTTTTGACCATGCCCCAAATGTATTATAACCGATTACAAAAATAAGAGGGCGACAAATTTGGAATCTGCACCGGGTGTTATGCTACGCCACTGTTCACGCCAGACTTGATTATGCCGCTTCAGGAACAAAGCCGTGGGCATAAGTTCCACTCCTACGGATTTTTTTGCTGCTAGGCGTGCATGCTGGATAGGCGTCCACTATCACACCTAATGGAATGTGACTATGCGGCCGAAGATGGATCATACTTGCCTAGAAACGTAACGCTCTAAACTAGAAGTGAACCATAAATAGATAGAAGCTTCAATTTTAACAATGGGTTAGAGCCGCTTTGATAGCGCTACAGCTAAGGGACTAGATATACAAAGCGCCCCAGGCGCGCGGCCCGGGCGCTGTGAAGATAAAATGAATAGCGTCTAAGTGAAATAAATACATGATACGGACAGGGCGCGCGTACAGAGTCAGTGGCGGGCGCGCGCCTCAGGCGCTCTGTATATGAAGGCCCTTACGTAATTGATATAAACAAGCATTTATGACACAATTCTATGGTGTATAGGAGTTCAATTTTTTTTTGAAAATCTATAGACAACAATCTATAGTCATAAATAATATAGTAGACATGGAAATCATCATTTGCGCGTCTGCCTGCAAACTGAATATATCGTGTCACTACTTACTTTAAGATCTTATTTATATATATAGATGTATTCTGGCAAATAAACGAGTAGATTGCTTAATGACTTGTTCATGATCTCCTAACGTAGGAAATTGAAACAGTATCCCAGGTAAGTGCACTAACTGCAATACACTAAATTGCGACATTACCTGGATAAAGTAGCACACTCCTAGCATGTACAGGTTTGACCGGTCTCCCATCAGAAGCAATACCAACCATATCGTGACGGTCAATTCGCACAAATACGGGACATTCTATACCGACAGCGTTGATCAACCTCAGTCTGTATGCGAAGCCTTGCATAACAAATAACCTGCAAAATTTAAAATTGCTTGTAATGCATTGGTCGTTAACCTCTGAAAAATTGAATGTTACTAAATCCACTGCAATGTTTTTGATTAGATAATTTTAGAAAGTCATACAGTTAGACTATGATTTAGTAAGCTGGATAGTTCTAAATGATTGATGATATGTAGGAAGCATGAAAAAAATTTAGAAACAAATTAAGCAAACATTCAGTAGAAGATACAGTGAAGTGGATGATGAATAGAATAGAATAGAAAATTCTTTATTGTACACCAAATACAGTTAGTTACAGGGGTAATCTTGAAAAAACTAAAGTACAATGGGCGGACTTATAAAGCGCTAAAAGCGATCTCTTCCAGTCAACCTTTGGATGGAGAGAGGGATAATTTTATATAATGAGGTCGGTAGTGTAAAAACATACTAATAGATATAAATACAACTTACTTAGATACCTATCTATACATATACATTAATACATACTAATAGACATAAATACAACTTACTTAGATACCTATCTATATACATTAATACATACATACATATAAACTTACATAAACAAATGAAGTGTGCTAAAGATTTATCACAGCTTGAACTTGCAAATATCCCTTGCCAAGAGTGCTCGTGTCGGGAATCGAACCCAGGACCCACGGTGCAGAGAGCAGTGAACTGCCCACCGCGCCAACTGAGTCGTAAGTTTTATTACGACATCATCATCAATATGCCCACTCAGTGGCTACCTATGTAAAATAGGATTTTCACTTATTGAACAATTCAGTATTACGTCAGCGTACTAAACATCCCATCTGCACTCACTTTGTATTTTCTTCATCTCCATTTATGAGCAGGGTCTCTGGCGTCACTTTACTCATATCCTCCAGGTTTCCAGTCATCATGACAGGGAATCTAGCAGCAATCAGTAAAGTGTTTTCGCTGCTTCGATCGTAGTCGTACAGGGATGCGTGAGGATCCAAGGGTTGGGGTTGGTTGATTACAAGAGTACCGTATACACCGTCGCTTTGATGGGCCACTGAAAATTATCATTTTTGTATTAGTTAGTAGTTTGTACTAGCTGTATCGCACGGTTTCGCTCGCGTTTATAGAAATAAGAGACTTTGTAATAGTTTTTTTTAGTATTTCTGAGTATATAAACATAAACGCTTTCACACTCACAGCCCCACACTAAGTTTAATGACTTGTGTCGTGGGTGCTGGCAACATTCATATCACACAAACAATCACAACCACTTACATAACACACATTTTCCTTGGAGTGAAAACTTGTGTTCCGGGAATCTAACCAAATACCCCTGCTAAGGAAGCGAACACGCACCCAACTGAACTAACGAGTATTAAGAAAATAAAATAGAGTACCTATTCCAAATTTTATCCAAATCCGTTAAGACGTTGCAGCGGGAGTGAAGAGATAACACACACACAGTTACACACTTTCCGATTTCTATTTAGTGTCGTTATAATTTCCCTGCTGTAATTCATTTCATGAGATTGGCAAAAAAAAATTTTTTACTAATTTTTTTTTTTAATAAACATATTTTCAAACGTTCAACTATGGCAAAAAATCAAATTTTGGATAACATATTTTTGACATTATTTAGAAAAATAAACTCCGTCACTAATTCTATTACTAACAAGAAGGAAAAAACAAGAAAACGAATAAATTAAATTGCGTTTATCACAGTTAACAAAACGCACGAGAGCAAAAATTTCTCGCCAGGTTCCTCTCTAATCTTAAGAAGAACCTAGCGAGAATTTTTTTAACTCGTGCGTTTTGTTAACTGTAATAAACGCCATTTACTAATCTATCAACCAGTGTAACCCTCTTTGGGACTATTACAAGCTTATTTAGTTCCACCGGTCCCGTGGTCTATCTGTCGGTCTGTAATCAAATCTATTAAGTTAAATTAGACCCATTTCCCGATGTCCGCTTGGATTCAAATTTGATGCACTTTTTTGTGATTAATGGGCAAGCATTTGACCACTAATTTACTTGATGGAAAGTGATGATACGGCCGAAGATATAACATGCTTGCCCAGAAGAAACCTATTCACTTTTGAAGACTCCCAGATTATACCCCTGGGGGAACAATGACGCAATAAGTTCCACACCTTCTGTGTATGGATGATGAACGTAGAAGAAACTTATTTTAAACAATATTTTTGGGTTCGTTGCACCTGTTTAATTAGGGAAAAGGAAAAATCGCAATAGATTTTGATTGAAGGTTCTAGCGTCATTTATTAGCGTCATTCACGTTACTTTAACACGTCAAGCAGTCAAGGTTAAAATTGCAATTTTCCATTGTTAACAATACAAGCTTGCACTGATTCATGAGCTTGTTTTTATATGAAAAGTATACTCGTATTTAACTAGCCAAATGTAACTCCTTCTTTAATCTTTGGTGGTTCTGAAATTTGCTTCAAGGAAAATCGTAAAATCAGAACTTCAAAAAACTTTTTCTTAATTTCCAGGCAGCGTACGTGTTATCGTTATAAACATTTTGTTAAGATAATACTTACATGATAATAAAACTGTGATAAATTTCTTATAAAATTAACATTATTACCAACGAAAACGTTAAATTAAAAAAATATTATTCGCTTCTCTTTCTAATAGAGTTTTAATACCTACCTATATTACAATTATAATATTTTGTATATATATGTATTTAAATTATAAACATATGTATTTATTAGTATTAACGTATAGAATTGATTTAGTTTAAGTATGTATATATACCTTATTAGACTCTCGGTCTATAGCGGAACGAGTGGGAAATAAAAAGTTCCAATCGTCACCACTGGGGACGAACGAAACTTTTTTTTTTCCCACTCGTACCCAGTGGGGACAACAGGGTGGGGACGACCGGGAATGATCCGTCTGGAAGAGATCGCTTTTAGCGATAATACCGCCGATTGTACACTTTAATTAAAGTCTTTTATAAATTATTTTAATTGATTTATGTAAGGTGTGACAATAAAGACTTATCTATCTATATTGACTTGTTGAATTTGATACCAAATTAAACAAAACAATGCACCTAGCTTCAAATCAAATCAAAATCCCGGTGAAAACACAAGTTTTCTTTCCAAGGGAAATTTGTGTTTCTTATTCTGGGTGTGATTGTGTGTGTGTGATGTGAATGCTTCCGGCACCCACGACACAATTCATTGAACTTAGTGTGTGAGTGTGAAAGTGTTTATGTTATGTTATAATAGTCAATAGGTATATCATAATCATGTTATTTTTGCGTAGCGATAGGTTATCATACTATGTTATCTCAGTCACTCACACACAACCTTGCGCATAATGTATGCGCAAGGGTATGTTAGGACTGCAATGACGCAACACGATGCTTACCGCATTATGACCATTATTTTTATCTCTACCATAAATTGTTGATGCTCTCTTGACTATAAATTTAGAATGCTGTAGGAAATTTCCGAGGTCTGTAATTTCTAGTTAAAAGTATCACTGTTTAACTCATGTGTGCCATAATAAATATTTTCTGGTAAAATTATGATGTTTCAATTTAAAATTGTTAGTTTTAGTCATTGTTATTGTTTTGGTATCGGCCACTACTACTTTTGAAAACTGATGAGGGCTGAAAATCAGCGCATTGTTTTATTGGTGCATTATGCTTAGCTATTTGTAGTTGACGTCACACTTGAAATATCAATGTATTTTTCTCTTCATACAATATTTTTGCGAATCTGGCAGTAGAGTCATTCACTTTCATGTGTGCCTCTTTGTCGCCCATGTGAATGAACGATTTTGAATACTTAAATACGTATAAGGTGGTTGAAAACGTAAAAAATCTCTTTCACACTCACAGCCTCACACTAAGTTCGATGACTTGCGTCGTGGGTGTTGGAAACATTCACACCACACACACAATCACATCCAGACCCAGAAACACTAATTTTCCATGGGGAGAAAACTTGTGTTCCCACCGGGAATCGATCCAGATTCCCCTGCTTAGAAGGCGAACGCCACCCAACTAAACCAACGAGCAGTTCAACAGTTATCATGTTGTAATACATTCAAATAGTTACCTGAATCAGCATGGTAGAAGAAAGTCCCGGGGGAAGAAGCAATGAACGCGTACTTGTACGTAGATCCATATCCAATAGGACATTGCGTGACCATCGGCGTCCCATCCATATAAGGAGTGCTTTTTTGCTCCAACCCATGCCAATGTATAGCTATATCTTCATTGAGGATTTTGTTCTGTACTTCTACTATTATGACGTCATTGACGCAGGCGTGTATTGGCGGCCCGGGTGTGATACCATTGATGGTAAGCTGCGGAGTCCCTTCGTCAGGTATACTTGGCTCTACTAGGAACTTGTAGTAACATCGCTTTGGTTTTACGTTGAATTTGCAAGGCCGGTAGCAAGATTTGTCTGTGAATGAGAAGGTGCTTAATATGAGGCCGTTGTTGCACAAGATATTGTTTAAATTGCTGCTGTTGATGGAATTTTATTAAATTCAAGGTGTTTAATTATAACTAGAGCAACTAATTGTTGTTACCTTGTACCTTCACATACTATTTGAACTAGCCAGAGTTCTAACACAGCTAGTTATTACTATATGACAGATATACGTTCAGCATATGTATTTTTTTTTTGTTTGTTCCGCCTTTTTTCCTCCGCCAAAAATCGGACACTATTTTCAGCTAAACATTTCATTATACAGTTTATTTCAAGGTCGATTGTTTATGATTCGCCTGTATTACGATTGTAAAAGCAGTTATAACATAATTACATCTAAAGTTAACATTATATTGTACCTACTAGCATAAGTTAGTTTTAGGATCTTTAATGTATTTTCTTTTATTGCTGGTATACAATAAAGAGTTATCTATCTATATATATTTAAAGTTATAAGTCAAGATAATATAATTTTCTAAAGTCATTTAATCTACGAGCTACGTACTAATAAATAGTAATGGCTTTTTTTTATATGTATATATAAATATATTTTTTTCCTTTTTTTTATATTAATATTTCAGCATATGTATTAGGTAGATATACCTTCCAAGCACGCTAAATTATTAAGCAGGGATTTCTTAGTTGCTTATACGAGTAATATTAGACGATTTTCTGGAATAGTGCGTTGAAATTCTACGTGGTAATATTTTTTTACCTGCAATTGCCTCAATTATTATGTTTTTATAAAGTTTTAGCCCAATATCTCACCCGATTTAAAGAGAAGATGCGGTTGTTGGTTTTATTGCCCTAAAAAATACCTATTCACTGTCCACTTCAAAATTCCAAGATTATCTGGGAACATAGAATCTGGTAGAGTATCACTCTTTTTTATACGCATCATGAACGCTTACACTCTTCGATCAGATTGATCAAGACTCACAGATCGACCCCACTAAGTTCGAAGACTTGTGTGATGTGTCGTGGGTGCCGATAACAGTCACATCACACACACTATCACAACCAGAACGAGAACACACAAATTTCTCTTGGAGAGAAAACTTGTGTTCCCACTGAGAGTCGAACCCGTTACCCGCTGCTTAGAAGGTGAATGTGCACCCAACATGAACATGAACATAATGTCAATATATAAGTCGCCTTTGTTGCGGCAAGCAAAGACTGTAATAGCGTCATAGACTATGTTAATATAGCGTCATAAACATACAAAACAAGTTGTATGCAAAAAACAATCTAATTACTACACAAACCATACAAGTTGAAAATTTACAATCTACTTATAACGATTTAATAAATAAAAATAACTATATATTTAAAAATATTAAGGTGAATAAGTAATATATATATACATATTATTATGTAGCGTAGTGTAACCTATATTATTAAAATCAAAGTCAACATAAATGTTCTGTATAATTTAGAATGGATTATCAATTACCTATAATATAAATACGGTTCTGCAATGTGACATTTCCAAATGAACTGTGAAATTAATACATTAACCATCAGCATAACAAATTAGGTATATAAAATCAGTTTCAAAGTATAAATTTTATTACACATGAACAGTTGAATTTAAATCTGGGTGTCTTCAAGTCTAGAGTGAATAAGTACCTTCTAGGCAAGCATGTTCCATCTTCGGTCGCATCGTCACTTTCCATCATATGAGATAGCGGTCATACGCTTGCCTATCCATAAAAAACTAACTAAGTATTATAGGTTTTATTTAAGTAGCACTTTTAATTTCATCTAGTACCTTTTTTTTATATACGATAGGCAAGCGTTTGACCACAATCTCACCTGATGGTAAGCGACGATGCGGCCGAAGATGTAGCATGCTTGCCTAGAAGGTACCTATTCACTCTTGACCTACCTACGTCTTACAAAGTTTGTTTATCTATGAGCAACTTATCTACAATTCTAGCGGTCATCTTAAAAGACAGCTAACTAGCGCATTCTTCAATGTTTAATTATTTTTCTTTTTAATATAATGTAATATACATTTTCTATAACATAGGTAAGCAACGTAAGTTAATGTCTACGTTTTTAGTTTTAATATTTCTTTACTCCATAATCTAATACCTTTGAACGAGCAATTCTTATATACCTATATACCTGTAATCTGAATCTCGGAAACGACTCCAATGATTTTCATGAAATTTAGTATGCAGGGGGTTTCAGGGGCGATAAATCCAGCTAGCTAGGTTTTAAAAAACGTCATTTACCAACAATTGAAACGCAAGCAAATCTTAAAAAACCGACTTCATTGCTTATATCGCAGAGGTTGTCCCATATAAATTTTATTGAAAGCCAAAGGCGAAATATACGTGATGAAGTCGGTTTTTTACGCTTTGTTTGCGTTTCAATTATTGTTCATAACTATTTATCTACTTACCGGAGTTTTTTATAATATCCTCTGCAAGATTTGAATTGGCTGGCGCAAAGCTCTCCAGTGATGCCTTCCCATTATTGCTTATATTAGCTATTACAAATAGACAACACACTAGGACTTTCATTATTAAACAATAGTTTAATTATTTGTTGTTGAAAAATCAGAACACGATTACGAAAATCTACGAACAGAAAACGTGACCAACTACAGAAGCGATTCGTCGGAAACTGGGAATGACGTCGAGTGAGGCGAAGGCATTAGCTTTTTTCTTGATGTCTCTTTTCCTTATCTAACTCAATACTAATGAAAGAGATAGGACTACACTGTCTATATGCGGTTCTATTATAGTTGCAGTTTACATTCATGTTTAGTGCTGGCAAAAGGCGGTTTGATTTTTACTTTTACGTCTATTGACAATTTATTATATGCAATTAGTTACTTTATTTTAATCATAATTTCGGATCGTTTGCTTATTTCCTAGATGAAGAGATTAATTATTATATTTTTGTGTGTATATTATGCTTGCTTGCTTGTCGTAAGGACTAGTGGCTGCCCACTAGTAATGGACATAGGACATAGGTTGTTGGCCAAGATTGGTCCTGGTTTCAGTATATTTCAGGCCGCCTGAAGGCATCCGACTGTCTAACGATCCGACGACTGCTACTTAACGTATTAAACAGAATTCTGAATATTTTTTCAGGAAATATAATTTTCTATAATACTTGTATAACTAATTCATCAGCATAATTATATTAAACTAGCTGTCCTGCCCGGCTTCGCCCGGGTATTAAAAAGCATAGCCTCTGACAGTCACAAATAATGTAGCTTTCTATTGGTAAAAGAATTTTCAAAATCGATTCAGTAGATCTAGAGATTACCCCTACAAACTCACAAACTCTAAACTTTACCTCTTTATAATATTAGTATAGATTGGTATTATTGCCGGATCTCTTTTGAATTTAAACTTAGGCATTCTAAAATATGTTTAGCCGTATAGAAGCGATAGTAGCTCAGTCGTAAAGGCTCCTCTTCTCTCGATCGGAAGGTCATGGTTTCGAATCTTACTATAGGCTTGAACAGCTTCCGGTGCCTACACCCATGCTTCACCTTTAACATCGTGATGAAATCCAATACATGTCAGGCTTGCTTGGCTTATAGTTACCATAACATAAAATAAAATAAACCGAAATTCCGGTACTGTAATAATTAGTCATTATTATTAACATATATTTTCTATAATAATATGATGGGGTGACCTATAAATGTTACCCCCATCAACTAGAAAAAATCTGCTAGCCTAATGTGCTTACCACCCTCGACCATATCAGCTTTCTAACAGCTGTGAAACTGGTCAAAAGCTAGCCTATCAGAAATAAAATTACAGTCCACGTTCTTTGTGTTTGAAATCCATAGAGATAAAGAATTTGCTCCACATAGTCGGCATTTTGTCCGTGTTGTTTACCTACCTAGAAATTTGGTGATACCAACATAAAATAAACATACGCTTTCACACTCACAGCCCTGCACTAAGTTCAAAGACTAAAAGACCTTGCTTAGAGAGAATCGCGGGTGCCGGAAATCTATATACCACTCTACATCTATATACCATTGTACAATATCTATATCTATATACCATTGTACCTATAGTGTATAAGTTTCTCTGTAAGCTGTTTTTATCTTTTGGTGTCAATAAAAAGTTATTATTATTATAGAGTTATTGTATACATCATACACACTATTACAACCAGAACCAGAAACAAAATTGGTGTTCCTACCGAGAATCGAACTCGGCAACCGCAACGATAGCAGACATAATAACCAACTAGCCACGCCCCGCGGCTTCGCCTGCTGTTATAAAGTTAAAAAGTAACCTATGTGTTAATCCTAGGTATAAGCTATGTACATTCTAAATTTTGTGCAAATCCGTTCAGCCGTTAGACCGTGAAGAGGGAACAAACATACTTACACCCTTACACACAAACTTTCACTTTATAATATTAATAATAGGACTACGCCGTCGCGTCGGGCAATTCAAACAGACAAAAGACTCAATTCCTTCCTCCTCATTGTCGGTATTTTGTCAGTGTGGTGTAAATAAATACATAGCACATAAATCACACTAATATTATAATCTAGCCGTTCCCTGCGGCTTTTGCCGTGTTAATTAAATTATAAAGTAGCCTAAACTATGTACATTCTATATTTTATTAAAATCGGTTTATTCGTCACGGAGATAAGTGATAATAAAATTCACCCACGTACACAAAAACTTTCGCATGAGCATTATATATGCGAAAGTTATTTTGCAAAATGTGTAAGAAATTAATCATGTTGGTTCGGTCTTCACGCCGCGCCGCTCTTCGTAACGGCTGAACTGATTTGGATGAAAATTCGAATGAACATAGCTAACACATGGTAAATTTTCTTAATTGACGCGAGCGTAGGCGCGGGAGTCACCTAGTCAATTAAAAAAAAATTGCCAAATTCAATTTTTCAACAAACTTAATTAATAAGTAATTTTAACCTAATTAAACTACTGTAAAAATATTTTCGTTGCACTCGCAGTGTATTATTTTAAAGTAGGTACTATTATAGGACGATATTACGGACGTAAAAAAATACAGATGTAATATCGCATGCAAAACCTAGGTCCTACAAATGTTTCTTGTTATGACGTCAGCTACACGCACACAAATATGCCAAAGGTCCGACAACCAGCGCTAATTCACCCTGTAACTATAGTTGTTTTTGCCGCGAAATTGAAAAAATGGCATTGTCGATTTTGTTTTATTAAACAAAACTTATGTATTCGTGTGTATTATTGGTAGATTATTAACTGTTAATTCCTAGTGTACGTGTATGAATGTAGGTAAATCACACAAAAATAATATTAAAAAATATTGAAAAACGTGATTTTCGCATTCGCTCCAAAACTCCAATAGAAGTTCTAATAAAGTTTCTACCACTTTAATAGGGCCTTACTTAACTATGACTAGACCTTGACTCTTTTACTTGCCTTTTACTGAGACTTTAGACTAGGACTTTTATTAAGAAACTTTTATTTTGTTACTTTTAATTTCTTTTTCAGGTGAGATAGCGGCCAAATGCTAACTTCACACTGGCTAAATGCAAAAAAGACTGCGGTGATAAAATTAAATTGGTAAAAAAAAACACGAACATTAGTATGCTTCATCAATAATTGGATGAGATTAGGTCCGTATTTCTTTCAAGTCCTTGACTATAACTAACTATGTGATGTCGGAATGTACCTTCATGTTTCGCAATGTCTATATAGCATGTGGTCACTTGCTAATAAGGCCGTGATGAAAGGCTGTGGTAGAAGGTCTAATGTGGTTAAAATTGTGCGTGGCAGCATTGTGTTTTGGTGTAAAACAGATTAAGGAATTTAATTTCTACTAGTAGTTAAATACCTATTAATTTGACTGAAACTATAATCATATTCTTACAATCTGTAATATTTATTTTACTTCCCTTACACTAAGGGACTTGATATAAAAAGCAGGCGCTTTGTATATTTAGTTTTGCCGTCATAAAGAGAAAAGGCGTATCTTAAATGTTTGACAAAATTTAGTTATATTGTGTGTACACCAGATTTTGTTCTGCCGTCATAAAGAGAAAAGACGTATCTAAAATTTTTGACAAAATTGAGTTTTATACACCAGTAAAGTCTTTACTTTCCTACTTCCTACTATAATATTATAAATCCGAAAGTTTGTGTGTAAGTGTGTAAGTATGTGTGTTCCCTGTTCACGCTTTAACGGCTGAACGGATTTGGATGAAATTTGGAACGTACATAGATTATACCTAGGATTAACACATAGGCTACTTTTTAGCTTGATAATAGCGGGCGAAGCCGCGGGGCACGGCTATTTTAGTGTATGTTATGACTTATAGCAGATGCGTCTTAATTAAAAGTAATATTTAGTAGGTTGCGTTTGAATGTTTTAGAATAAAAAATTGTAGTAAATGCGTCTATTTTTCCGGATTCCGATGTGTATATAACTAAATTTTGTCAAAAATGCAGATTTCGTCTTTTTCCTTATGACGACAGTAAACAAAACGGAAGCTCCGGGCGCGCGGCCGAGCGGAGGCCGCTCTGGCGCTTTGCATATCATGTCTCTAAAACTGCTGTTAAAATTTAATACTTAAACTGCTACCTCATAATGAATAAGAACGTGTCCATTAACATTTTTCTTTAAGGGTTAGACAATAAAAATAGATATACAACTATTTTAAGCATCATTTTCACTTTGAGACTAGAGTTTAAAAATTGTCACGAGTCATACATTACTTGTTTACACAGCAGACCTCATTTCCATCAGTCGATTAAAACACATTTACATACTTTTTGTTTACTAACAGTTTTGGGCTACGAACGTGATAATTATGTAAAAATATGGCCTTGTTTGTTAGAATTCCTACGGGTGTCAAGAAAGTATAGACATAATATTCTCTTCTTAAATCCAGTTGCATTTTATTGGCCTGGTTAAATTACAAAAGTGCAATCAGTGCTATTCACCATTTACTAAAACTTTACTACAGTAACAAACTTAAACATAGATTGGAGTGTAGTTGCAAAAGTATACATGTTTACTGGTATAATATCAGCTGCTAGCAGTACAATCGGCTTCTGTGCCTGCCTCAGCATCACAAATACCATCTTCTTTTCTTTTATATCGAAGTTCTCCCATCCGCAACTATAAACTGCTCTTTCAAACAACTCTGAAGCGCTAGTCAACCTCTGACAAAGAAAGCAGTATAAAAAGAAAGTTAAGAAGCAATACATTAAAATAGGTATATATTTAATCCACTCTATCAGTGGCAAACAGCAGAAGAGGCCAATGCAGACAGCATTAGCACCAAAGTCCACGCCAATGGCAAGACTGTAGAGACGCTTCAGTTTAGCAACAGTTGCGAGGATGGCTGCGTGACGAGCTATGAGATGCGGAAGTCTCTCCTTCACCGATATCTTGTTTGCTTCTACATTAGTAAACACATTTAACGCCATTAGTTCTTCTGACAATATGTGGTACATAGTAGCTGTGTGGGCTATCAGGAATAACAGCAGCGCTTGGTAGTTTAAACAAACTGCCATAATGCTAAACTCTTGCAGGAAGAGAATGATGAGACAGATCTCTCTGTTGGGGCTAGATGTTAATGGATGCAGTCCTGTAACACAAATGAATAAAACAACTATTTAAGTCCTATTTGAGAATAAGTTCAAACTCTGAGTGGCACTGAACCGTAATGGGCAAGCGTGACGCTTACCATCGCGACTTGTTCATCTCAATGACATAGAAAACAACGGGTTGCACTCCGGGTGTGCCGGCAGAAGTGAAAACTTGAACATTTTTCGCTGCTCGATAGATAGAGAGGGGGATATTACTTCCTCTCCTTCGTCTTACGAATTTTCGATCAGGTCACGTGTCCTGACGCGAGTTTAACATTTTTTATCCATCCCAAAAATTGCACAATGCCGCCAAAGAAGTTTTCACTTAAAAAAATTTGCTAAATTGCGCTTGGTCAACCAGCGAAAAAAATTTGTTGTCTTTCTCAATCACAACCCCACATTCAATTCGATGACTTGCGTCGTGGGTGAAAAATTCACAAATGGAAACATTCACGAATGTTTCTGGCACACACAATTAAACCCAGAACCAGAAACCAAATATGAAACGTCCAATTGTGCAGGGTTATTCATGACAAAATCGTATACATCTAAGACATTTAGGTTTTTCGGGGGGGAATTCTAGGGGCCAATTGCCTATATTTCCTAAAACTAAACTAAAACTATATACAGCAAAGAACCAAGTTATCTACAAGACATCGAGCCTATAGGTAACTCAAGTGCTCAAGGCTACTACCAGTGGGTAGCATTCCCATCATGCTGGCGGCACGGCATTGCCTCTCTGAATTGTAATACTAATACGTTGAGCCAAATAAGTGCCAGCATTTTGATCACGCGTCGCTTCAACCAGGCGCTCTCATAGATTTTAAAATAAAAAAGAAAGACCAGACCCAATATTTTAATGCTTTGTAGTGACTGGCCTTATGTCAGATCAGACATAGGGGACTGTGTGTAATAGTAAACCATAATCCTTGCCTCTTAAACAACATACTTTCTATATGGTAACTATTATAATTTTAATGGAACTAAAATTAAGCACTTAGGTCTTACCAACACAAGTAGCCATAGAATAATTATTGGTGACGTCCACTCTATTGGGCAAGTAAATACACGCCGCATTCGTGTAGTTGTAAATGTAATGGATACAAATTATCATCTTGATTTTGGAGAGCATCCTCCTGTGCTTCTCTTTCAAAGACTCCGAACGCCTTGCTTCCTCATCGCTCTTCTTGCTCAGATCTAGTGTTTCAAGAAGCAGAGTCCTGTAAAACAACTAACCTTATTAAGTGTCAATACCGCAGGTCTAAAATCATTACCGGGGCAAGATAGTAACTGCTAACGCGACCCTATCTTGTCCACCTTGGCGTACGGGGGTTTTTGTGGTTTAGTAGGTTCGAACCCCACACTCCCCTCTTATCACTCCTGGGAAAGAAAGGAAGAGCTAAGCATTTTCACACACTAAAAAAATTGGTTTAAAATTACCTATTTTACAACTATCCAAAGCAGAAAGTTAATCAATGAGGAGGTTGCGATACTATACTGTGCCCAATTCCTGATAAATATTAGGTGCTGGAACACGAACGTAAAACTGCATCCATACATAAAAAAACGGGTGAAACACCCTAGGTCCTACAAATTTCGCTGGTGGATTTAACACGAACTATACGCACACATATATACTAAAGGTCGGACAATCGGCGCCAATACATCTGTTAACTAATAGTTGTCTGTGACAGTTTGCAGCGACATGCACGCACACATGGACATTTGAATGCTTCACCCATGGTTGGGGTAAGGTTACTTCCGTATTTCTTTCAAAGATAGACTGATAGATGAACTCTTTATTTTACAGCAATTCAAAAAGAAAATAACTGCAAACAATAAAATTAAAAATGACTTAGGCTAGTACAATGGGCGGTCTTATCGCTTAAAGCCTTTTGATAGAGAGAAGATAGCAAAATAAATTTGGGACTGTGCTAATACACTATACAGTAATTATACAGTTCTAAACAAATTATGTATAAAAATCAAGTTTTAAATACCAAATATGGAGCAAATACATATATCATATAGTAGTACCTACTTAAACAATTACAAAAATACACATATATATATAAATATATAAAACTTATATAATAATAAGATATTATAAGATATGGTGCTGGAACTGTCTTTTGTCATTTGTTTTGTATAACACTTAAGAGGTCTTACTTTAGGTACTACTTATATCTAGATGTTTTGAACTCTGTATCCCTTATCAAGTTATCATATATAGATATGTAACTTTACTAGTTTGTCTATTGTTTAAGTAGTTAAAGGAATAAAAAAAAAACGTACACTGTAACTGTGAAAATACTGCACTTTACAAATGCAGTATTTTCACATGTAGTTACAAACAGAATACTCATCATTTTGTACATTACATAACTGCTTTGTGATGCTAAATAGATAACATTCACGACTAATAAGAGAACACTACACGTTATAACATTTAGTAAATGCACTATTTTCTAAAATGGCTTAGTCTCATTTACTTACACTTTCACGTCTCATCCACACGAATTCGAAATTGCGAGCAAAACCTTCACCTGACATTATGAAAAAAGACGGTTACAATTAACTGCCCGATGCATTGATGGACAACATTTTAGTATAACAAGTATAGCTTTGATTTTACATTAAGGCGACTTGGTATCGAATTAGCGTACTGGAGCCAAACTGTAGCCTTGCAGAATTGCCTGCATAGTCAGCGTGCGCGCTTTCATATATTTTTTAAAATTTATCTCACACTTTTACAAAAAACTTGAGTTTATAACGAGGTTTAAATGTTTGTTGAGAATACACCCAATATTTTTTGTAAAAAATATCTTTTATAGAAACAGAATAAAGTTGATTAATTCTACTGACGGGAACGGGAAATTTGATGTTTTTTAGTAAAGTTGATTTTTTTTCTATCGTGCTAAATTTTTTCAATCGTGCATCGCTGAACATATCCGACTAAAATATTTTGTGAACATTTATTACACATTAAAAAAATACTGTTAATCGACCGTTTTTAAAGGTCAAATCTTTAATATTCGTGAGGATAAATCGTCCAATTTGGAGCCTATTTCACCTTAAATAAAATTGGAGGTAGATGTACGCTCACGAAGGTATTTCATAAAATAATTGTACCGTAATTTGACGACCCAGTTGGCGCAGTGGACATGTGCCCGCCCTCTGCGCCGTGGGTCTTGGGTTCGATTCCCGGCAGGAGCACAAATTACTTCCCAAGGGATATTTGTGCTTCTGGTTCCGGGTGTAATGTGCGTGTGATGTGAATGTGTCCGGCACCCACGATACAAGTCTTTGAACTTAGTGTGGGGCTGTGAGTGTGAATGCGTTTGTTTGTTTGTTTGTTTGTTTGTAATGTTTGTTTTGTAGTCAGTTGAGGTGGTTAAATGAAACTAGGCCTAAAATTACACAACACGTATCAGTTTTAGCCACACTATTTACTTACTTTTTGTTTGCGTGAGTCTGTCTGGGTCACGAATAGTCACAACTGTATAAGCCAATTTAGATTTTGCATGTTTTGTTTTTTTTTTGGTAACTATTTTGAATGCTGTAATACTAACCACAGATAGACTGCTCGTTCGACTTGAACTGAGATTTCGCGCCTACATTTTGCTTAATAGAGAAAATCTTTTATATATGTTGTTCAAGTAAAGGATATAACGGATAGTATATATATATATTTTTATTTATTTAATAAAAAAAAAAACAAAATGAGAAAAACCAAATGAGGTTTGTGTTGGTACAGTCATTCGCACAGATTCACACTGTTTAGCAGTTACTAGATCTTAATCAACTTTGTAACTTAAAATTAACATACACAATAAACATACATGTAACCAGCTAATTTTAATAGAAATATTCTTGGCAATCGTCATAAGAACTCATTCGAGCCGCCCGCGCCGCCGCCGCGCCGCCTGCCACGGGACGCAGTAAGTTTCAGTTATATTATGTAAGTTTCAGTTATATGTGAACTCGTTCTTGAGATAGACCCTGGATAAAATAGGTCTAAAAACTTTGGTGGCCTACCAAATTATTATTTTCCAACATGGATTTTTTAAACGGTTTCTTACTCTACTTGTGAACACAAAAATGAAATGTGACTCTGCACTTACGTATATGGGTGTCCGTTTAACATTTTAATAACAGTCAAGAAACATCGCGGAAGGAAACTAACATTACTTTTTAACCGGCTTTAAAAGGAGGTTCTCAATTCAACCGTTTTTTATTGGTACTTTTTCTACATGAACCGATTTTGAATTCTTTTATTTATTTGAATACTGGTGTTTCCTATGTGATATCCACAATTTAATCCTGATTAAATCAGACACTGGTTTGTCCAGTAGTTTTTGAGCTATTCTTTATAATGCGTATTTAATTAATTGATTATGATCAATGGTTCCGAAGATAAAGCGATTGAAAACGGTGAAAACGATTTTTTAAGCTTTACTTGAGTGAAAAAAAATGTCACCTATTACTAGTATCGAGACCAGCCAGATCCAAACAGTTCAACCAAAGACATTTTATTACAACTATCATAGCCATAAGTTCTATTTTTAACCCCGATGCAAAAATGACGGGGTGTTATAATTTTGACGACTCCGTGTGTGTATCTGCCTGTGGCATCGTAGCTCCCGGGCGGATAAACCGATTTCAATGTTGTTATTTTTTGTTTGAAAGGTGAATAAGTTGGGAGTGTTCTTAGCTATATTTAATGAAAATCGGTTCAAGATGGCCGTTTAACTTACCGTTTGTCAATCCACCAAAAACTCACATTAGAGATAAGTATGAGAAGTGACACGTTGACGTGACTCTTTATAAAGTCTTCTGCGCTCTCAGCTGTTTTGACTTGGTACACAGCACTGCCTACTGCATACACATAAAACAACAGAGATAGGTGCAGGATCCAGAATGGTACTGAAAGATTTGAAAATATGTAAATGAATCACAATATTTGAATAAACCTTCACACCTGAACTGTCCGTTGGCTCAGTAGGGTGAGCGTTCGCTTTCTAAGCATCGGGTTCGATTCCCGGCGGAAACACAAATTTTCTCCCCAAGGAAAATTTGTGTTTCTGGTTCTGGTTGTGATTGTGTGTGTGATGTGAATGTTTCCGGCACTCACGACACAAGTCTTCGAACTTAGTGTGGGGCTGTGAGTGTGAAAGCGTTTATGTTTTATGTTTATTATTAAATAAGCTAGAAAACTGTTGTATTCTTGCTATAGGTGCAAACATGCTACGAAAATGACTTGAAGTAGTTCGAGTTAGTAGACAGTAATACACTAGATTTACACTATTTGAGTAAGCTAGAAAATGGCTAAAAGCAAACAGACTAGATTCACACTATTCGAGCAGGCTAGTAAAAATCTAGCAGTAACCAGACTAACTTTACACTATTCGGGTAGGCTAAAAAATGCTTGCTTGCTTGTTTGTGTATGTAGTGTTTAGTCCTAGTGTCAGGATTTTTCAGACCGCCTGAAGGCATCTTAAAATTATTATCTTATAATTCTTCATCATCATCTTCGGCCGCATCATCACTTTCCACCAGGTGAGATAGCGGCCAAATGCTTACCAATCTGGCATAAAAAAAATAAAAAAATCTGACATGGTGTTGTCATAACATACTGCTAGAATTAAAATAAATAGAAGTAAATATGCTACATCAATACTACCTATCCAAATTGGCTTGGAAATTACAAGAAGTACTTAAATAGGCTAGATAGATTAATAAGACAATAATATAAACTAGAGTAATGGCTCGAAGTAAACAGGCTAGATACAATACGAGACGTATAGTATACGATGAGACTAGAAAATTTTAAGTAAAATGACTCGATTTACACTATTCGAGTAGACTATCTAGCTGTATTTATCTAAGTGAAAATCGATTCATTTCCAAATTCCGGAGGTATAGTGACTTGATTTACACTATTCGAGTAGGCTAGAAAATGGCTTGAAATAAACAGCCTAGATTCACACTTTACTAGTAAGCTATGTCTATAAGTAAATAGACTAGATACACGCGATTAGCAAGTAGGTAGTTAAGCTAGAAAATGGCAGAGAATAAATATTCTTGATTAACAATTATGGCACGTAAAATAAAAAGAAGAAAAAAAAAATTTCTAACCAGCAATTTTTTTTCGACGGATAGAGAATCCAGCCAAATTAGGTATAAAATTTACAATACCCAAAATGTTACTAATAGTACTGTTTCTCAAATGTGCTTTTATGCGATGGTAAAACAGCTTCAAGCTATAGAACAACATTTTTAACTCTACTTTTAAAACGCTACTTCAGAAGTGAATACCGGCTTGAAATGTCAAACCTTTTATTGCTTTGAGCATATATAAATAACAGAAAGAATAAATACTGTAATTAATTTCCTTCGCAAGAAAAGCGGAGATAATGTATACTTACCGCTAATTGTAGATGGACATCCCTTATTATCCAGGTAGCAGCTTTCATTAAAAGTTCTACTGTTATTAACACTATGTATTAAAAAAAAATCTTAATGATATAGGTGAAAAAAACACACGCCATAGTATTTTTTTTTTAGCTGCGCGTGAAATTCTTGCGCGTGAATTGAGTATTAAGTGCAGTACTTATACATATATCAGTAGGTATGACTGCGGGCTCGGGTGTTAAAGTGGGTGGAGCGATAGGCCGGGGGTTCGAATCTCGCAACAAAGGAAATTTTTGGTACATTATTTTTAAGCAAAGCTCATCACTTAGCCGAATGCTTTACAAATACAATATCTTGTTGAACATTATTACATATGGTATAGATGTCTAAATATTTCTCACATCCATAAGATTTAAATATAGATCAAGTGTATAATTTATTTGAATCTTTATAGCTTATGAAACGTTAAAAATATTATATATTATTTACTTAAATGCTTTTTAATTACGACATTTAATGAATACAATGTGATAAAAATACATGGGAAATCAAAATAGCAAAATGCACACTATTGGAGCTATATTGCTATCTCATTTTATAACATGACATTTCTTTCAGTTCTCAGTTCCTTACTATATTTGTTATTTATGCCATCTATTTTCTTCCACAGTAACCAAAATAGACAACGCGCTACAATGGAATTACATTGTCTACGATGCCTTTTCTGTAAAATTATACAACCTAATTCTTATAAATTACAATAGATGGCGCTGCTACACAATATCTTAGCCTTCAGCCTTTAGAAAGAGGTGATCAAGTCATATGACGCGAAGGTCGAACAACATCGAAACAGGTTTCATATTTGTTTAGCAATGAGGTTGTATTTAGAGTTTAGTTTCGCATATATTTACCCCACATACAGCTACTTGAAAAGGTATTTTAAATTAGGTGCATTATCCAACTATTGACGAGAAGACTATACAGAAGCCTGAGAGTAGGTATAGAATGATATTTACACAGTTATCAACAGCGTGCTATCAATGGCAGTTAAAACAATTCGTAGCGTTGATGATGCATAGCTAATGACATTTTTATCTGTTCATTGTTTACTCATGTTCTAGAACTAACAGTAGCAACTGTTTTTCAAAGTACATGTAGGTAGGTTACCTACCTAGCTCGTTAATAGAGTTAAACTGAGAAAATTTATGTGATATCGAGATTGTTTTCATGCATTCCTTCTTAAATTAAAACTTAATACATTTTAAGACATTTTTTACATAAAATCCTAACTACATACTAGTTCTAAAAGTGACGTAAGGAACAACATTTTTAGTAAATGCTTGTTGCTTGACTGGCTATGTAACAGTTTTCCTGCTTATCGCAACAACCTACAGTTTACTAGACGAGGAAACCAATAAAACTGCCTTCGTACTTGCACATTTCGTACTTGCATTTATATTTCTCAAAGCAACAATTGACCAACATTCTTATATCGTACAAGCAACATTTAACATTCAGCACAAATATAACTCGTCCATTCAAAATAGATTAATTCTAAAAATATAATTAATAATACATTTTAATAAATAACTAGTCGCGCGACGTTTCGATTAGATGCGCCGAATAAAGTTACGTTTAGTAACGTAAATGTTAATAGTCGTTTTGCTTAGGATTTATGAGGAATGTCTTCTTTTGGTATAATTAAAGCTTTCAATTCAAGTGACGCTATACGCCGGGAAGGCCCGGCATGGCTCGTGTCAGCTGTGTTCCCCGCTGACGCTTCTTACCCTCCTTATCAATTCTTCAACCCGTTTGTATGGACTCTGACACCTCTCACCATTCGCTTCTATCAAATAAGGACCAGCCTCACTGTCTCTATTTTCTGGAGTGTGGCATTCACTCGAAACGTCTGTTGCAAGTTTATTTAAAAATGGTTCTACGTCTGTGACGGTGTGAAGTCCAGTAGCTACAGCTTTATTATCATCAGCAATGCTTCCGGTGTCCACTTCTCGCTGTTTTATCCAAACTGGTGAATCGACATAAATTCTCGGTCTCTCCCTTAATGCGTTGCACCGCTCCAATGTCCTGGCCATGACAGGTGCTGGGGGTCTGTATGCAGCAGGCATTGGAACTCCTCGTCCAACTATAGAACATAGGAGACCTTTGAGCGCGGCACGGAAATCTTTCAAATGATAAGCGTAGAGTAATGGATTGATGGCGGAGTTTAGGTGAGAGACAATGATGCAAACGTATGTTAGGGGATTAGGTATGTCCAGGTCAGGCATAAATGCTTTGACTGCGTTGATAGTGTAAAGTGGGATCCAGCATATCATGAAGAAGAAGACAATAATGGCGAGGTTCTGCGTGGCTTTGACTTCACGTTTTTGGGCGGCACCGAGGACTCTCAGCATTGTGCCTCCTCCAGGAACGCGACGTCCGCCTTCAACCGTCAACACCGCGCTCATCTGAAATTGACGGACAAACTACTTTGACTACTCAGTTAATAAACAAGGGCTAATATGACATTTAAAAACGATAACCAGTCAAGGATGGTAAAATAAACAGGAATGTTTAATTCTGGTCAATTGAACCATCCAATGTCGCGAAAGATTACCTTGTTTTGAATGTCACACAGGTGTTGTGTGTCCGTAAAGGAAAAGTTAAATATTTTACTTCCTCTGCTTGATTTTACGATCACGACAAACATGAAGTCGGTAATGAAAGTAACATTTTACATTTCATGAATACATACAACCTAATGAAATTGAACGGATAATCTGAGAGTATTAACAATCTCGACCTCGTTAGATAGTGGTCAAAAGCCTATACGAGATAAAAAATAATATGCACTCCAGACTATACAGTATAAAGATTTATCAAATCAAACCGTTTATTTTCCATAGTACGTGTAAACAAAGATGTTCCTAAGTAGTGACACAATATATTCAGTCTGCAAGCAGATGAGCAAATGATGATTAACATGTCTACTAAAAAAGTATTACTCATCTGTGTGATCAAGTTAAATAGTTTTACTAAAGTTTCTTAAAGTCCTTAACATTATATAGATACAATGGTTAAGAAATAAGCTAGATCAAGATTTTTTTTAATATGTTGCAGTCCAATATTTGAATGTCATTAGGTTACAATGTTCAAAATTGATACGCATATAAAAATATTATACTCATTATTAAATAATTGGTTATTTTTTAAATATCACATTCATTAAACAAGTCAAATAGAGATGGAAAGTGATATTTATTTATCATAAAAAAATATATGCGTGTAACGTTTGGCATTCGTTTTTTTTTTTATATTTTAGCGAATGGTGATTGTTTTTTGCTTGTTTTTCAATTATGTATTTAAAATGTTGTATAAATGCACCTGAAAAAACAAGCTGAAGGTGTCATTCTTCTAGTACATACACGTACCTATACGAAATTATTTCCACAGTAGGCATTCTGTTTGTATATAGAAAGAGTGAACAAAATGGTTTCAATAAGTAAAATAGATGTGATTTGCATGTGATTATGTTAAATATAAATGTTATGAATGATAATAATATGATAAGGAGACGGAATATAGTCTATATAGTGTAGTAGTGTATATAGTGTTTACTAATTTAAGAACAAACCTGCTTCACCACCACTCGATAGATGTGAGCGTAAAAAGCCGCCAGCAGCACACTCGGAGTGACGATAGTGGCAAAGTAGAGGAACAGCAGGTAGTTGTAGCTCATAACGTCGACGAAGTAGCAGCCATGAGCAGACTCCGCGGAATGCCAGCCGAAGAGCGGGAGGAAGCCCACACCAGCTCCGGAGACCCAGCATACTGAGATTATTCCTGGAAATGGTAAACATAATGGTTTTAGGCAAACTACACAATGGCTTTTTAGCTACTGCAAAATATAAACGTAGTTAAAATAATATGTACTAGTGATATAAGGCTTTATTGAAGTTGAATGCAGTACAAACGATAAAAGGAATATTTCCAATTCCAGGGTTTGTTGTGTATAATATGGAAGTTTTAAACATAATATAAATGAAACGCAAGCAAAGCTTTAAAAACCGACTTCATCGCTTATATTTCGGTTTTGGCTTGAACGATTTCGATAAAATGTATATGGGACCAACTCTGAAGTATACTCTACGAAACAAAATAAAACATCAAAATCGATTCATAATTGGGAAAGATATCGCGTAACATACATACATAAAAATACAGTCAAATTGAGAATCTCCTGTTTTGAAGTCGGTTGAAAATATGGATAAACCTAGTTTAAGATAATATTATATACTAGTGATATAAGAGTTTATTGAAGTTGAATGTAGTGCAAACGATAAAAGGAATATTTCCAATTCTTGGGTTTGTTGTGTATAATATGGAATTTTTAAACTTAAAACATAAACGGATTCACACTCACAGCTCTACACTAAGTTCTATGACTTGTGTCGTGGGTGCCGGAAACATTCACATCACACACAAAATCGCAACCAGAACCAGAAACACAAATTTTCGATGGGGAGAAACTTGTGTTTTCGCCGGGAATCGAACCCGATACCCCTGTTTAGATGGCGAACGCCACCCAACTAAGCTAACGGGCAGTTCCTATTGATAGGACATGAACGAGCGTGGTTGACCACTATCTCTGCTGATAAAAAAATGATAATGTGGTCGAGCATGGCAAACTTGCTACGTAGAATGACGGGCACTCAAGAACAGCTGCCAGAACTGTGTCAGTAATCGCAAATTATCTGTATATATTATTATTATTATGTTCCGAATGGTTTATATAATAAAACTTAAATATGTGTATATGCAAGTAGGAAAGAAAAACATGCGGGGCAGTCTTTGGGGACTGCCGATAGAAGTGAAAGCTATATATAGTATGTATAAGTATATAGTACACAGTATTTTAGATAATTTATTCATGAAAAATATAAACAATTTCAAAACTTAACTAAGTATATGTACATACCATACTATTTAAATTTTTAGACAACAAAGTAGGTCGGTAAATTAGGTAGGTCGACTGCATCGTCGCTTACCATCAGGTAAGATAGTGATCACACGTTTGTCTATCTTGATCAAGAATATTTAACTAACCTAGTCAAAATAATGTTATTTTAAAATAAAAGCGCGAAAAGTCCCTGTTTTTTTCATAAAAACAGTTTTGCAGTTTGCGAAAGTGTAAAAACTTCTAATTCTACATGATTACTAGCTGTACCCAACATGCGTTGCAATGCCACGCAAAAAAAAATGTTTTACCTCTTTCACGTTTCAGTACTTTAATGTGGGAGTGGCAGTGGCGGAACACTGGGCCCAAATATACGAAAAAACATTAAAATTGGTCGAGCCGTTTCGGAGGAGTGCGATCACAAACTCCGTTACACGAACTATTTATATAAAAGATAACCAACACTTTTTTTGTCACGAAAGTGAAATAATGGTTTTGTTGATTTTGTATAATTTTCCAAAACCTGTGATTTTTCTAGTGTTCGTGTGAAATAATGGTGGTTAACTGTTAATACTTATTGAACGTGCAAATAAAATTATATGTAATTAAATTATAATTATATATCATACAAAGTTGAAAAACGTGATTTTCGCCTTAGCTCCAAAACTCCTCTAGAATTTCTAATTAAGTTTCTAACACTTTACTAGGGCATGACTTAACTATGAGTGGACCTTGACTCTTTTACTTGACTTTGACTGTGACTTGTGACTTTTAATATGAAATACACTTGAAATATATATATTAAAATTTGATAACTTGACACTGGCTAAATGCCAAAGATTGCGAAGCCAAAATTAAGAAAAAAATTACATAACCAACTGTTTGTTTGGTCCAGGAACCCATGTGAATTGAATAAAAAAGTAAGTCATTGTATAAGAACGGAACTCGTTCGGCAGTCAGCACGTGTGAGAGTAGGCGGCGAAGGGATTCAATCATGTGAAAGGATGATAAGGATGTGTACACTTGGTATATACACTTGGGAACTGGCACTTTCTTATCAACTTTCAAAACAGGAAATTATGTGTTTACGGATTACTCGGAGATTTCTTAGACGAGTTGGGTTTTTATTCCGCACCTCAAAATTAGAAAGAAGGACGCTATAAGAAATGGGCCCGAGTTGTAAAATATGTATTTTTTAGGGTTCCGTACCTAAAGGGTAAAACGGGATCCTATTACTAAGACTCCGCTGTCCGTCCGTCTGTCTGTCCGCCTGTCACCAGGCTGTATCTCATGACCCGTGATAGTTAGACAGTTTAAATTTTCACAAATGATGTATTTCTGTTGCCGTTGTTATATAGACAACAAAAACTAAAAAACAGAATAAAATAAATATTTAAGGGGGCTCCCATACAACAGACATGATTTTTTTGCCGTTTTTATAGATGATGGTACTGAACCCTTCGTGCGCGAGCCCGACTCGCACTTGGTCGGTGTTTTTTATATATTTTTTGAGAAATTTGTGTTCCTCAACATCCACAATACTAGTCATTGAACTTAGTGTGGCCTGAGAATATGAAAGCGTTTGTTTCATTTTAATCCGAGCGACTTCTTTGTTTGTTTTTATTGTTATAACAAATACTAAAAAACCTAGATTTTAAAATATACTAAAGAAGCAAGACATGACACCGATTACCCTAGAATTCAGTTCAGCTCCAAGCGATACATTTCCTTTCTAAATGTGGGTAATCTGAGATAATTGAGAACCTACCTAATTATATATTTTGCTTAAATGATCAAAGTAATGCTCGAGTGACTTTAAATTTGTCACAGACGACGTTATTTACCAACTAAGAGACAATATGAACGCTGCTTAGGTATATTTTGTGTGAAATCTAAAACATTTTGCAAGCATAATAGTTAACCTCGAACGAAGCGGTGAGAAACAAAAGACACCTACAAAATTCCTTTGTTGTATTAAAACGTTTTAGCATTAAACGTCTTGAATATCTATCTACACACGTGTACTAAATATTCTAAATAACGACTTGAATATCTATCTACACACGTGTACTAAATAATCGAAAAATTCTTTAATCGAAATACTTTGTGTAGATCATGCCTTCAATATATTACTAGCTGTGCCCTGCGGCTTCGCCCGCGTTTATCAAGTTAAAAAGTAGCGTATGTGTCGCAAACATTCACATAACACATAATCACACTCAGACTAGAAACACAAATTTCCCTTGGGGAGAAAACTTTTGTTCCCACCGGGAATCGAATCCGATACCCCTTGATTAGAAGGGGAATCGAAATGCCCGTTGGCTTTGTTGGGTGGCGTTCGCCTTCTAAGCAGGGGTATCGGGTTCGATTCCTGACGGGAACACAAGTTTTCTCCCCATGGAAAATTTGTGTTTCTGGTTCTGGTTGTGATTGTGTGTGTGATGTGATTGTTTCCGGCACCCACGACACAAGTCGTCGAACTTAGTGTGGGGCTGTGAGTGTGAATGCGTTATTATTATTGAATAGAATTGAATAAAAGTGATAAAATGCATAGGAAATTCAATATACCGAAACACACTTTATTATCTAAACTGATTCAATAACGTCCGCGTCAGTTTGCAACAGTCAGCGGTCAACATTCCTTTACGACAGCCATGATTGGATCGTGTACGTCACAGAATGGCCGTCAAAATGGCCGTGCTTAAAATTGCTCGTAAATACTTATTTTTATTTAAATATTTATTTTCATATTATATGTAATGTTTTTATTATGAAATTTTACTATCGACAATGTGTTAACGGTTCGTATAAACAATCGATTAAAAGCATTAAATAAAATCATGCATACCTATTTCCTATTGCATAGCATATCTGAGCTAGTTCAATGCAGTAGATACCTTAGTTTTTTAATAAATGCTCCTACTAATAGCATATATGCTACAAATTAGTACAATTTTGGTTGAAAAATAAATACATGTAGACGGTAGTGGAGTCAGAATTGTCGTTTTGTTGACCCAGCTGAGGGTAGAATTTGCTGCCACTGCAGCAATAATTATCACGAGACAATATTTGTCATGGAACTATTAAGATGGTTTATTCCTTTTGTCTTCTCTCTCGCTCACACATTTCGATATTTTTAATAAATACAATTAGCTACAGATTATTACAATTCTATCAGAGCGCCTGGTTGAGGCGACGCGTGACCAAAATGCTGACACTTATTTGGCTCAACGTATTAGCATTGCAATTCAGAGAGGCAATGCAGCCAGCATGATGGGAACGCTACCCACTGGTAGTGGGCTTGAGCACTTGAGTTACCTAAAGGCTCGATGTCTTGTAGGTAACTTGGTTCATTGCTGTATATAGTTTTAGGAAATATAGGCAATTGGCCCGTGAAAAGAAAAAAAAAATTTGCTACATGTGTTTTTGAAAATGTTTTTAACCAACTTTATGGACATTTTTCATAACTTTATGTTAAACGAAGAAAGAGTGAAAATCACATTGAAATTTGGGTACTGCGTTTTTTCTTATCTTATTGAAGGATATGAAAGCGAAAAGAAGTTTGAAACATCATTGTATCAATGTACATATAGTCAGTTGAAAACATTTTCAAAAACACACGTACATGTATTACTTACGTATTTATTAAAAATATCAAATTGTGCAAGCGAGAGAGAAGACAAAAGGAATGATTAGAGTAAACATTTTGGAGAAAAAACAATTTTGGAGTTTTGCCGCGAAAGTGAATAAATGGCTTTGTTGATTTTGTATAATTTTCCAAAACCTGTGATTCTTGGAGTCTTAATGTGTAATAATGGTGGACTATAAACCGTTATAAGGCAAATCATACAAAGTTAAAATACGTGATTTTCGCTTTCGCTCCAAAACTCCAATAAAGTTCTGGTAAAGGTTCTAAAACTTTACTTTGAAATATATTGTCATTTGACACTGGCTAAATGCACAAGATAGCGAAGCCAAATAAAACAATTGATAAATAGAATATATCATCTATCAAATGGTAAAGGTTTGAAAGAATCTCAGTCTCAGCACAGAAGACTAAAGTCGATTTTTTTTTTCAGCTATATAATATTATTTTCTGCTTTATACATCTGCTATATCCAGTGTCATCAAAGTTGTATGTGTGATCATTGATTCAAGTTCAATTGCATTGGAAGTGCTAATAAATTAAATACGCTACGTCCGTCTGGGTACATTGTATACGAGTACTCATCCATAAGTCCATGAGTTCGTGACTCATCAAATCGGGGAATTTACTTCTGTGTGCGCGTGTTTTTACTGGAGCTAAGCAATTTTTCAATTGGTGTTGAGAACACTCAGGATTAATTTAATGCGATCCTATCAAGACTCTTTTGTACCAAAGCGTTCTGTGTGTTTGATACAACAGGAAACATTTTTAGGGCTTAACCTATACCATTTTTTTTCTTTTAATATTGGCTTCGCAATCTTCTGCATTTAGCCAGTGTCATGTAATGAGTATTTCAAGAGTATTTCATATTAGAAGTCCTAGTCACAAGTCACAGTCTAAGTCAAGTAAAACAGTCAAAGTCCAGTCATAGTCATGTCATGCCCTAGTTAAGTGGTAGAAACTGTACTAGAACTTCTATTGGAGTTTTGGAGCGAAAGCGAGAATCAAGTTTTTCAACTTTGTATGATTTGCCTACACTTATGCACGTTTACTAAGTATTTACGGTTAATAATCCACCATTATTACACATTAACACTCGAATAATCGCAGGTTTGGAAAAATATACAATATCAACAACGGTTTTTTTTCACTATCGCGGCAAAACTCCATATACAAATTGTTTTGAACCCATTATATAAATCAATTGACGTGCGTAAGTCTCTCAAAAACTCGAGAACGGCTGGACCGATTTAGCTAATTCTTTTTTCGTTGTGTTTGTAATTGTCTGGGCAAGATTCGTACGTATTTTTTTTAATCCACCGGAAACTGCACCCGCGCGCAACCGGGGTGGATCGCTAGTAGTGTATAAACTGCAAATATAGCTTTATCAATTTGAAGATAATGCATGCATTCTTAAAAATATAGTAGTTCAACGTTAAATGATCTAATAGGTATAAATAGACCGATAAGATCAGGTTTGGTTTTTCCACAAGCAAAATTCAGTAGGTATTATGAAGTTGTTAAATAATTTTTTTTAATATCTTAACACAATGTGTTAAAATACTTGTTTTTATTATTGTGCAATTGTAAAAATACTATGTGATAAAACATATATCTTGGAATTTTGAACATTTCAGTGTAGAGCTGGAGGCTTTGAATCTTTATTTGGGATCTTGCGTCGATAAATAATCGTACCTAAAATATATTTAAATATTTTAATTAGATTAATTAGGTATATATATATACTAATATAAATGAAAAAATCTTTCTGAATATCCTACCAAACTCTCCTGTATACTTGTGTATATACTAATTGCGAAAGTTTGTATGTTTGTTTTTTTTTTTAACCGACAGTGCGACGCCTTTTACTGTAATGTGTTTGTCAGCCTATGTACGATTGTTCCTTTGTCGCAGAGATCAAACGCTTGACCGGTTTCGATGATTCTTTCATCAATTGATTTGTCTAGCGAGTGTTACTAAAACCATGCCAGTAATCAAACTTCAATATGGCGTCAACTATACGTCATATTGTGAAAAATAGAAAAAAAAAATGATTTATTTCTGTAACCTAAATTTGCTTAACTTAAGGTAGGTTGGAACCTTCTATTAAGTATAAAAATACCTGTGTCAGAAGACCCCTCTTCCATATCCATTCCATAAATTATATTTCGGTTTCAGATAGGTAGATGATAATCTTATATATAAAATTACAGTCACAATGTTAGTTACCTTACTCCTCCGAAACGGCTTTACTGATTTTTACCAAATTTTATATGCATATTCAGTAGATCTGAGAATCGGCTACTATCTATTTTTCATACCCCTAAGTGATAAGGGTTGTTCACCCTTAACATTTTTTTTTATTTTTGGACAAAATTTTTATTTTTTTATGATTTAGCGGTAAAAAATACATACGACCCTATTTTTTTTCTACAATCAACCCCTATTTTGTACTGGCCATTTGTGGACAAAACAATGTTTGCCGGGTCAGCTAGTAGTTATACATAATTAAGTTTTTTAAGTTATAAGTTATCATATTTAGTTCTTATATTTGAAATAATATTGTGAAAAATAATAAAATGAAAGCCGACGAACTGTGTCCATTTTTGGACCTGTATTTATATCATGTTTAGGTTTCTTTTGCCATTTTTCATTTCGAATGATCATTTAGGATCAAAACGATTTAAAGTTGGTTAACAATCATTCTTACTGAAATTTTCAAAACTTGTAACAAAGCTGTGATAAAGATCTTATTTATTTGCATAATATGTCTTTTTAACAGAAATGTGTAAGCAAGTTCACTTTTACGTATAGTCGGGTGTTCTTTTTTTGTATATTTAGATAGATAGATAACTCTTTATTGCACACCAGAAATAGAGGAAAATACATTAAAGACATTAAAACGAACTTAGGCTAGTACAATGGGCGGTCTTATCGCTTAAAGCGATCTCTTCCAGACAACCTTTGGATGGAGAGGAGATAGCAAAATGTATTGGGACTCAGGTGTACCACATAGTTACACAAACTTTATAATAATGGATTAAGATACTAAACAAAATAATTACCATTGATATACTAAAATAAATAAGTACATACATAAGATATCATATACATTCTATACATATTATAACAAGAATAGAATAAATACATAAACAAAAATATACATACAATACATATAAAATACATACATACAATTTACTTCTTTGTTTAGTAACTCATGGGGCGCATTTGGTGAGATAGTGGTTAAATGCTAGCCAGCATAAAAAAAAATCACGCCAATACTAGTTCTCTACTCAGGGTATACCTAGTTTGAAATGTATAAAGAAAATAATCATTCAACACATAAACCATATTATATAATTTTCTACAGTATTGTGAGTAAGCGATCCAAGTCTATAGTTCACAATACAAGCACACTTGTGTAATGAAAGTGCTACCTACCCATTGTTATGCTGCGAATGATATCAGAGTGTTTGTTGAAATTTCCATACATTTGTAGTTTACCATAATATTGGAAATTACTTATATTACAGTCATCGTGTACATAGTGCGGTCACTGATGCATTCAATAACATTTTTCACCTTCTTTGAGTCAGTACATATGGCATGTTGTTTTGAAATTTAAATGGAACTCTATTTGAATTTCATTTGCATACAGGGTAGCATGATCCAGCTCAGTAGCGTGCAATTGGAGAGGCCAGTGGACTTTCATAGGCTTCATGATTATGAGTAAAGTAAATTGTAAAATACCAGACACCTGTTGCGACACCATGTTACTTATAGTACCCAACTTTTTTTCAACCGCCTTAGGAGGTTCTCAATTCGACTTAACTTTCTTTTTGTATGTATTTTACGCGACATCTCCGCCAATTATGAATCGATTTTGATCCCATATAAATTTTATCTAAATCGATTCAGCCAAAACCAAAATATAAGCGTTGAAGTCGGGTTTTTTAAGCTTTGCTTGCGTTTAGTTATTAGTACGGCTATTGCACATTTTGCTTTATAATTTTTCAAATAAATCTCCAAATATATTTTTTATCATCTCTTTTATGTCTATGATCTCAAGTGTTCTAGTTTTCCGTCTATAGTAAGAAGCGCGTGGCGGCGATGCCGTTCCGAGCGTAGTTTAAACAACTATGAATATATATACGTATATATATATAATGTATTACGGAAAATGTAGTATTCGAGGAAAGTCGTAAAACTAAATGAGAACCCTATATGTACGATGCATTTCAAAGTGCAATGTAAATATCCTTTATGTAGACTGTATCTCTGAAAAACGTACTCGTATTATGTTAGTACATCATTATACTGTAACAGGGCAATAAACTTAATAAATTAAAGCGTTAAGGACATTTCGCGAACGGGCTTCTTATTGAGAATAAGTATCTTCGCTTATTTTATATACTAATATACCTACTAGATTTTTAACACTATCTCACCTGATCGTAAGTGATAATGCGATGACGATGGTAAACTACCAACTCGTCTACTCCGCCTAGCGTAACATGACTCTAGTAGACAGACGACTTGGTAGTCATCTCAATCGCGAAAAAATGTTACGTGGTCAAATGGTCAGTACTATGCATACCTACAAGGATTCGCAAAGATTCTTATAATATAAATAAGTATATATATTTTTTGAAACAACTCATTCACACTTGCAACTCCACACTAAGTTCAAAGTCGTATACATTTATTTATCACACAACACACTCAATCACATCCAGAACCAGCAGCATGCACAAATGTGGCTTGGGAAGAAAAATGTTGCTGCCAGGAATCGAACGAAGGACCACGGCGGAGTCCTGCCTACCAATAATGAAAACCGATATTATTTAACATAAACTGTAATAATGAGTTTTTCAAAATAGCCATCATAACCTACATACATTATAATCTGGAGACTGGTTATTTTTCTATATTATTAATTTACGTCACACATACCACTTGCAATAATAAATGACATGACAATAAATTATAAACATTACACAAAATAAAGCAAGGAAAACAATAAGAAAATAATATTAGTAACAATTCATTTAATACAGCAATTAAATAATTATTACAAGCAAATTAACTGTTTTCCTTGTTAAAAAATTAGATTTTGAATAAACTTTTCTACCGACTTTACAAAAAATGAGGAGGTACTCAAGTCGACTGTATTTTTTTTTTTGTGAATCACCTCATTGAACCGATTTCGATTATTTTTTTTGTTTGAATTATATAGTTTTCCAATCAGTCCCATTTAAATTTGATCAAGATCTGATCTTGAAATATCTTCAATAATGCGTATTTAGTACATCTAATCTGATCAAAGTTCTGAAGACAAAGCTGTGAAGTCGGTTTTTTTAAGCTTTGCTTGCGTTTAATTATTGTATTTAGTATTATCCAGTCAAATATTATTTGCCAAATGCTGATCTTGAATATAACAACAGCTGTCATCCCAATTTCCTCCACATCATGTATGATGTTTTGTTTGGAGTCACCTAGTTGGTCACAATCCATGAAGTGTTGTTCAATGGCTTGGAATGGATCTGTCCTCGCTTCCAAACCAATCGCGTATTCCCAAACATTATGTTCCGTGATTCGTTCAGAAATTATCTAAGATGATTAATGGAGTTCAAAAATACTTAATTTTATAATATTTCTTTGAAGACCGTGAGATGATTATAATTTATGTATGGATGTAGTATTTTTTTTAAAGGCCTACATGCTGGTTGCTGAAGCCTCTGCGCCTCTGCTCTCAAAGCGAGCGGATGGCGCTCAGCCGTAAAAGAGAGCAACAGGCAATAGCGCAAAGGCAACTACAAGGTGCAAGCCTCGGTTTGGACTGTTGCCAGAGCGGGAGGAAATGCCCCGGTAGGTATATGTGTACCGTTAATAGTGGACTCTACGAATTCAAAAAGTTACGAACGGTACGATGTAAGTTTGGAGAAATATTGAATTATACTCTTTATTACTCGAGAATCCGCGTCCTACCCGAGGACTGTTTAGTCTGATTTTGGTGCCTGTACCGGACAAAAGGATATTAACTGTGAAAATTTAAAATTTCATAAGGGTTGAATTGAAAATGTGGTTCTCTATCAATCTTTGTTATTAGAATGTTGATATATATTTAAATCAAGGAGTTATGATGACAATCACTTTGTAGAAAGTGGCAAAATGGTTTTTTATTTCTATTATAAAAACAAGAAGTGAAATATTACATTAAACTATAAACTAAATTAAAATTAGAAAAAAAAAAAAAACTATAATTAGACATAAATATGTACAAAACTTAATCTAATAGACCGCTACCAGTAGGCAAAGTACCCAAAATGCTGGCAGCATTGCCACGTTGAATGGCAATACTCAATCTCTGTCCAAAATATTTTCCAGCATTTTGGTCACGAGTTGCTTCGACCAAACGCTTTGTTAATTCATTGTAGAATGTATGTGCTCTCGGTCCCCACGGTCCCAACGTCTCAACCCCAAAAGGCACAAATATATAACCACTATCAAGATTACTATATTATTTATAGTGGCAAAATTGTAAAATTTTATATTAAATTTTTAGATTGTAACTTAAGTGTAGTTTTTTGCAACGTTGTAAGTTTCTATAACTGTGACATATATAAATGGTGACATCAGCCAAATAAATTGGGTGCACGGTTAGTAGAGTCCACTATTTCGTCCTTTTTATGTGCTATGAGGAGAGGAAACAAGCGATTCATTCGCCTGATAGTAAGTAATCACCTCTGCCAACAACATCTGCAGAGCCCGGTACTTTGAATAACAATTCCTGCGTAGTACTGTAATGCGCTCCTCGCTCTTAGACTTAATCAGTTTCTCATATATAAGTGATGGTAACTTGGTTTCTCAGCCAAAACTCTATAGAAATAAGCTACACCGAGACGTTAATGCATTCAAGCCACAGCCGCGAGCCGCACGTATGAAGATAATAAAAACCCGCAGATCCAATACCCAAATAATAACTGGTTTGGTCGATCTTTGTAAAAAGCAGCAACCTTCACCTTCGTTCACAGGTAAAAACGAAATTAAATGCAGTTTGTACCGGCCGACAGCCGTTGTCCGCCATTACAATTATTTATCGTTTTACTGTATTAAATAGCAAATATAATTATAAATTATAGGAATTCGTATGTTATATGACAAGTGAAAGTCTGACTCGCGCACCGAGGGTTCCGTACAAGCATAGTTCGTCGATCAAATGAATTGAATAAAAAAGATTTTTTCCTATTTATGATTTATTCCCCTTTTTTATAAAGTTTAAATATAATTTTAGGAAAAATAGCCAATTGGCTCGTAGAATAAGATATAAGAAATTTACATAAAGTTATGTAACAAATTTAAGTAAGTACCACAATTTACCAATTAGAAGATATGTATCTATACTTGTGCTGTGAGATCTTACTTCTTGAAAAATTTTATAATCCTAGGTTTACAAATAGTTTTCATTTGTGAGCGAGTATTAAAATTTGTCTATTTATGCTGCTATTTTTTGATTGCACTGACTTAGAAACTTGATTTTTGACAGCTCAAAAGACCATAAAACTTAGTGTTTAATTTCAAATTAATATCAATACGCGTTCTTAAAAAAAAATACTTGATGGGCAGACAGACAGACAGACGGATAACGAAGTGATCCTTTAAGGTTTTCATTTTTCCATTTAGAGTACGGTATTCTAAAAATATATTACAAAAGAAATTGTATGGCGCAAACCGTTGTCTGCGGTAGTAATAAGTAAGTTAGGTAATTTTGGTTGTTCATCGAACGAAGGGAGATCTCTAAGTTGACTAGGATGGTTTCGATCGCCCGTTCATCTAGGCCACAGCTTTATTCGCTGAAATCGTTTTGATGCTAAATGCCTGACAGACGGACTGACAGACCACCGAAGGACCTGAACCCACCCAAGGGTATTTAGAGAACTCGCTTCGCTCTATCAATTAAGATCAAATGATTGGACCCGCACCGGATACAAGCATACCAAGTGTGTATGTTTGAAGCTCAAAGGCCAGTAGTTAATTGAGGTCCATGCAGTGAATTAGCGAGATAATAGAATGAGAATTGCAAATCTTGCAGTAGAATCATTAACTTTTATGAGTGCCTCTTTGGGGCCCGTGTGAATAAACGATTTTGATTTTGAGAATACAATATGAGTCACGTTCATAACTACTTCTACCTAAACAAGTATTACCATTTTATTATTAAAGTTTTCGCAAGTTTGACTTGTACTTAAATTTATTAATGATAAGGCTAGACTCACGATTAAGGGTCGACTCTTGCGACTCTTGGTTTCTGAGATGTCTGATCCCCATCATCAGGCGAGATCACGACGGAAGGTCACAGAGCTACCGAAGCGACGCGGGCAAGCTCGGCGCGACGCGTCTCGATACGGATTATGTTATTAATAGTGGGAAGATGGAGCACGTCTTAAGAGGTAGCCACATCGAGCTCCTAGGACATGGACCACATAAACTATTATAGGTGCTCTGTGAATTGATCTCGCGTTTTTTTTTAAATGGCTGAGATTGCGGGGCGGGGATTGCGGGTTAAAAACGTAAAATTATTTTTCACGTTTTCAACCCGCAATCCCCGCCATTTTGAAAAAAAAACCAAAAACTTGATTGAAAAAAAAATCTGTATATTTATCGATCCTGCTCACAAAATTACACGAAAATCGGTTGAAAAATGCAACTTTAGTGGAGAACAACCGGAAATCCGCTGGACATACAAAAGCAATTTTGCCCAAGCTGAAACGGAGACGCTTCGCTCGTGCTACGAGCTCGCTCGGTCAATTAAGTGTAACGCACACAATTTGATTCAGTCACAATTGGACTTGTTGTTTTAAAAATAAGTAACAAAGTCGTTTTTAAAATAAGCAGGAACAATGCCGTCCTCTGCTTTTACAACATCTAAGATAAGTCAAGAACCAAACACAAATCTTATGGTATGGAATATATATGCCCAGTTTATATCCTTTTCCTATGTTGACAAACAAATAACTAAAACCAAACGAATACAGAAGTATCGTTATATGTAGCCTATTATCAATCAATAAAATACAACTGCATTTACAAAACTGTAGGTATGGAGCGTTACATTTTTGACGGTATTCGAGCAAACCGTAAAAATACCAAAAAAGCAAACGCATTCACACGCGTTTGCTTTTTTTTCATACCAACAATTTCAAAGAATTATATTATGGGTGCCGGAAACATTTACATAACACACAATCACACCCAGAACTAGAAGCACGAAAATGTGTGCTCCTGTCGGAAATCCAACCCATAATCCACTGCGCCAACTGGGTCGTCATTTTCTACCGACTTCACAAAAAAGGAGGAGGTACTCAAGTCGACTGTATTTAATATTTTTTATGTATTTGGTAAATAAGATATATTGAAAGATGTTGCTTTCCAATTGGTCCCATTTAAATTTGATCAAGATCTGATCAGTAATTCTTGAAATATCGTCAAAAATGCGTGTTTAGTACATCTAATCTGATCAAAGTTCCGAAGATAAAGCGGTGAAGTCGGTTTTTTAAGCTTTGCTTGCGTTTAATTATTAATTGTAATTTAAAGGGTCAAACACACGTTACAATGTACGACACAGAGAGCGGCCAATCCCATGATCTAACCTAAGTACTATGATAAAAAATTCTATGCAGGATGGTGTAGGTAGGCGTAGGCTGGACGGGCGAGAAGATTAAGATATAGACTGTTGACGACATTCCATTGATCCATCTCTTATCAGCCTAAAAGTACAGTAACAAAGATTGTTGTTCTCTAAGAGAACAAATCCTGATTCTATCTACGTTCTATAGGTTTTCAAATGATCTTACAATCATCAAAATACACGTAATATTTATAATCACAGATAAAACACAACGGTGAACTATCTACAAAATGAACCAAAGCTTCTTATCATAGATTAGTCAGCTCGACCCAAAAATTGTTCCCACGTTGATAAAACATGATAAACTGATAAAAACAACCTGTGACTGTATTATTGAGTAATATATAAAACAATTACTATATTATTTCAGTTCGTTTTGTTTCTTTGACGCTATTTTCTGATGATAACACTATAAAAAAGTGTTATGATCGTATTTTTGATGAGGTGAAATATTTAGATATCTTCTGAGGTATTTCGCTTGATCTAATACTATAAGAATCTTTGTCCTGACATACTGATTCACTGACTGACTGACTTAGACACATCGCATAGCCTAAACCGCAGGTCGTAAAGACTTAAAATTTGGAGGGTACTTTGTCTTAGTACGTAAAGGTGTAACTAAGAACGGATTTTTGGAAATTCTACCCCTAAGAGGGCTAAAAAGGGTGAAATCGTTTGTATGAAAGTTTTTTGTTTTTGAACTTATAGCGATAAAAATTGGTATTTGAGTAGTTCATTTAATATAAAAAAATATGTTATCAATATTTAAGGTAGTACAATGAGAGATAAAACTTCATGTCAAAAGTTCTTTATTTATGAAATTATACTGATGGAAAATAAGTTATACTCGTACACATAAAATAAAAAAGAGATTGGTGCTAATTCTGTTGAGCAACGAACTAAACTAAAAATAAACTAATTTTAAGCACCGAACTAACCTAAACTAAACTAAAAATGAACTAATTTTAGTCAAAGAATACCTAAACGCTATTCTGATTTTACGTTGAACTTAATTTAAAAGTTGAAATGATTGCACGTGTTATTCTTTCAAGTATAAGATCACATTAAGAATAATCCAGATCCTTTTCATACAGACTAATTTGAGTTTAAAATTTTTACTTTTAGTCTTAATTTGACGTAAAACATGTACATCAGAATAAGAATTTGGTCATTTTCACTAAATAGAGTAACTAAACTAACTTAGTCCTGTCAAACTTAATTTTAGTCTAATCTTGCATTTTCTGAATAGGTTTTGGACTAAAGCAGGACTAAAACTAATTTTAGGCTAGTTTAGTCTAATTCTGGACAACAGAATCGGCACCATTGTGTTCAATATTTTTATATCATAACACATTTTTGTGGTTGATAAAGAAAACATAGATACAATATTTTATTGAAGTCTGTTGCACCAAAAAGTTAATTATTTATGCTTCAAATTCAAATGTGACGTTGTCATGTATCAAATTAATGGTGACTCCTGCTTTGCTTGATTAATTCTTCTGTCGAAATCAGGTTAGCAGCTATCACAAGTAGTGGGGCTGTGAGTGTGAAAGCGTTTATGTTAATGTAAATAGGGTCATTCGCCACTATATTCTTAGAACTGCCCGTTGTCTAAATTGGGTGAACGTTCGCCTTCTAAGCGGGGGACGAGTCAACCTTTTGAATTTTATGATTTTAAAAAGTACCTAATTACTTCATATACAGTTTCCTTCTTTCTCAACAATACAATATAGTTAAGTATTCACTTTTAACATAATTTAATAATATATATCTAACACTACACTAAGTTCACTGACTTGTGTCGTGGGAGCCGGAAACATACACATTACAAACACACAATCACCAGAACCAGAAACTCAATTTTCTCTTGGGTAGCGAAAGCGCACCCAATGACACCAACAGGCAGTTTAAATCTTATCTTTTTTTTAAAGGTGTACGTTCCTAAAAGTACATTTATAATAATATAATATTACGTTAGTTAATTCCCAGACACTACAAATATTGCAAAAAAACTTATTTATTTTATAACCTGCGTCAAACCAATAATTGAAATGTAAATTTTGTTCGCCAGGCAGTGTAGCCGCGTCGAATGTTATTGAAAAATTAACAACTTCCTTTTCAGTTATGTTTCCAGTTATATACCTGTTCAAACAATACCGTGTTAGTATATCGAATTACTTACATTTACCAACTTTATATACCTATATCTATAATGAACGACCCACTATCCATTGTATGAAATTATTGCAATGGATTCTACCAAACAAAGGTTCAAGATGGTGTTCGGCAATGTTTCCAAATTGCTTGCTACAATACCACGCTGTATTTACCTATTACACGGATCAGTTGTATCAGCTGCATCAATACATAGATATGTTTATAATTTTCTTGTCTTGGTATTTAGACGACTCCGTTGATTTTTTGTTGGGCAGACAACTGGCAGCTGGGTGCAATTCGCTTCTTACAACTATTTTGAAAAACCTGTGACAAATAGCCTACATTAAACTCCGTAAAGAATATTGGCTTCATTGACACTCATTGACACTGATTCTCTTCCTTGAGAGATAATACTATACCCTGGTATTATATTTCGATGATGATGGTATGATCATTCATTCTTGGTACAAAAATGAAGATGTTTTCCGTCAACATGAAATTCCGAAGGAGTGGAACTGCGTCTTTGTTCCCTGAACGGTATAATCTGGGTGTCTTCAAGTCTAGAGTGAATAGGTACCTTCTAGGCAAGCATGTTCCATCTTTGGCCGCATCGTCACTTTCCATCAGGTGAGATAGCGGTCAAATGCTTGCCTATATAGTATAAAAAATAAATTAAAAAAAAACATTTTTAAAGTTGCTAATCAATGTTACTATTATAATATGACATTTTCGGAACACCATCTACTGGCATTGGCCATTTAGATAAGTTTATTTTTAAACGCTTTCACAGTCACAGTTCCACACTAAATTAGATGACTTCTGTCGTGGGTGCCGAAAGCATTCTCGTCACACACATAATCACACCCAGAACTAGACACAACCATTTTCCTTCGGGGAGAAAGCTTCTAAGCACAATACCTAATGCTTAGAAGGAGAATACGCTCCCAACTAAGTCAACGTGCAGTTAATATCGTATATCATTTTTAATTGAATTATTAGTCATATTATTATAATATCTTAATTGTTTAAAATAATTATATATAGACTGACGTCGATCGTCACATCGAGCTTATAATATAATATATTACCTAGCTGTGTCTCGCGGCTTCTCCAGTGCTCATCAAGTTACAAATTAGCCTACGGATTATTCATTATAAATCCAATCAGCTTTTGCAGCGTGAAGAGCGAACAAACACACTCACAGATCTATAATATTCGTGTGATTTGAGAATTCAATATAATATTATTAGTAGTAAAACAGCTTTTTCCGTAATGAAGTATTGAAACATTTAATTATCACAGAGTAAATATATTTGACAAATACATACAATCAAATAATGAGCTCCAGCAATTGAGAAATATTTAAGTCTCTATTCTCCTTTTAATTTAAGGGTATCATAAAATTCATAATACAAAATAGTTATATTCAAACCCTTTTTCAAATGAGCTCTCAACATGCTTAAGTATTTAAAAACAACACAAACAACTACAATATCTTTTTTAATTAAAATGTGTCGTAAAATTCGTAATACAAAATAGCTTTATTTAAACTACCTTTTTTCTAATGAGCCCTCTACACACTTTTTAAAACACTTAGTAACGTACTTATTTTCTAATACATAATTAACATAGCAGACGCGACTGCAAATAATGTGAACACTGGTACATTTCGGGCCGCCGAATTCTTTTTCAGAGAACTTTCCGCGTATGTTTGCAGAAGTCCGCAGGGAACGGATTTCTTCATATCAGATGAAGGTGTGTGTCTTATGACGTAGCACTTCATTCCAGGGGTGACGTCCACAGCTTTACCCTTCACGTCCAGTGCGTTTACTATCGTCGTGTTCGTGGTCGTAGTCGTCACTGATACAGAGGATGCTACACCATTCGAAGTTGCGGGTTCGGGACTTGTGGCGTTCACAGTCTCATTGCCAGATGTCGCGTTCAAAGGAATCAAAGTACCATTTGCCAGCATCGAGTATATGACATTTCCCACAACAGGAGCCGCAGTTGTCGCCGCAGTCGCATCGACCCCTCCATTAGTGGTGTTTACCATTGTTACGTTCGTCACGGTCGTTGTCACCACGCTTGTATTGGTGCCGCCATTTTGCGATTTCTCTTGCTCGGCTTGGAATATGAAACTTGTTATTAGCTGGCAATCGATTTTCGTTTCCTCGTAGTCGCCGTTATCTTTTTTGATGCCGAATTTGCAGACTTCGCCGGGTTGGGTTTTATAGCTCCCGGATCCTGAACCGCCGCCGTTTGTATGGCTGATAGCATAGGCGGTTCCGGCTAGAGTACCAAGATTGAGCAGCGCGAGACCAGCAAGCAGCGTTCCGTATTTGCTATCAGATTGTTTCATTTGGTAGACGTAAGCAGGTGGTTGATGTTGATACACGGGGTAGTTCATCGGAGGACCGTGAGCGGGTCTATAGCTGATTTGTTGAGGAGGACTGTAATGATAATTGTTATAGACGTTGGTAGTATGACTAGTATGTGATGTATGTGTTCCTGACATGCCTTTGCCGCCAGGATATCCGTGGTTGTTGCCAGAGAGCCCGGTTGAGGCCGGGTAGCCGTGACTGCCTGAAGATGAGTGACTACCTCCGTTACTGCCCGAGAGTCCGCCAGACGAAGGGTATCCATGGCTTCCAGACGATGGATATGAATGACTCGAAGAGCCAGATCCGGACAGCCCCCCTCTGCTTGGTGGATAGTGGTGGCCACCACCTCCTCTTCCGCGTGCCGCACTCACATAATCCACATTTATTAGGGCGACTAGCAAAAGTACAGTCCCAAGTAACACATAACGCGTAAAAGTCATTGTGACGTTATCAATATAAACAAACCAGATACGCGGCCGACACTGACACTCCTGCGCATCAGACTGAGGTGAAGTTAAGCGCGGAACGTTGAAGCAACACCATTTTGTTTCATTCCATTGTACGATACATAGCGCGCGTTCTTTTAAGTTTCGTACCACAGCAGCTACCTCTTTGAGGTTGCCAGTGCATAATTTTCTACTCCCCGATAGTATAAATTACGTGAAGGGTAAACCTGTGGACGTCAAGACGGGTATGAAGTGCTACGTGAAATTATATGAGTTTACATATTGCAATCTTATTGTATATCACCAATCAGAAGGTCCACATTGTCACTATAAAGTCCTATAAAATGGATGAATTTCGATGGAAAATCTAAAGGAGTAGTAGTATCTCCTTAGCGGTCGAGCGACTAATAGTACCTAGTAGAGGTAGGTAGGTAGTTTATGGGGATACGTCAGCGATGAAAATATTTTTATCCATTATAAACTTATAATATATTTAATGTCCACCTGGCCCGAACTGGTGCATGGTGATTATAATTATTATTCGGAGTTTATAAGCTAAATATAAATGATATAATAATAAACACTTTCACACTCACAGCCCCACACTAAGTTCGATGGCTTCTGGGTGCCGGAAATATTCGCATCTTTTTTTTATGCTACATAGGCAAGCATTTACCGCTATCTCACCTGAAAGTGACGATGCGGCCGAAGAAGGAACATGCTTGCCTAGAAGATACCTATTTAATCTAGACTTGAGGCGTTTGCGAGATTGTACCGTTCAGGGAACAAAAAAGCAGGAAATGGGTTCCACTACTCATAATCACAATCACACACATACAATTAAATTCAAAACCAGAAACACTTTGCCTTGGGGAGAAATTGTGTGTTTCCACCGGGAATCGAACCCGATACGCTGCTGAAAAGGCGAACGCGCATCAAACTATGCCAGCGAGTGATTCGAAATATATTCCGTGAATCCGTGTATCCAGATGATGATACTCACAATTATTATTTAAGTATAATTTTTCACATCAGCCTGTTTGTGTTTTTCATGAGACTGGATGTGAGTATTATAAATTTTTACCACAGCCCAGGCAAATTATATGCTTTGGCAACACTGCCTGCATAAACGAAAGAGACAGATAGTTCTCACTTGTTCTGTCAGAGAAAACCAGACCTCAGACATACCATAGATTAGTCAATAGTTTGTACCATACTCAAGAGAAGTACAATCATGATTAGAGCGAGTCAGATGACGTTCTACGCGTTACGCGGAATGTATTACTCATGCAACGACGTCATCGGGAATCCAGGTAGGCAACCCTTTCTCTTTAGCAAGTTATCGCAACGTAAGGCAAATGTTCATTGATTGTATGATTGAATGAACTTTATTTAGAATAGAATAGAAGCTTTGGCCAGCCTTCGTGTAGGATGCGTTTTCCTTATACTGCGCAGAAATGTACCTATACTTTACAAATAATACATATTATGGGAAAAATTTAGTGGCTTCTAATGGCCATTTAAATATAATTTTGTCAAAGAAATAAAATGAATAAACGCTTTCAGACTCGCAGCCCCACACTAAGTTGTGTCGTAAACATTCATATCACAGTACCGGGCAGTTCAATAATGAAGAATGTTAATATGACGTGTTTTGCACCAAGGAATAAAACTTTATTACTATACTGGTTAAAATCTATGCATCTATTGTTTTATAATGATTAATCTATGCATTCTATGTATTTCATTTGCGTTGCGATCTCCGGCATGTAAAGGTACACCTGCAATAATTTCGAAGATTTTTATTGTTTGATATTTTATCAAGATAAACATAAAAAACATAAATGCTTGTACACTCATAGCCCCACACTAATTTCCATGACTTGTGTCGTGGGTGCCGGAAACATTCACATCACACGCACAATTACAACCAGAACCTGAAGCACAAATTTTCCTTGGGGAGAAAACTTGTGTTCGCGCCGGGAGTCGAACCCGATACCCCTCCTTAGAAGACGAACGCTCACCTATCTAAGCCAACGGGCATTTATTAATACCATTATGAAGAACAATTTAAATTAAAGAGAGTTATTAGTTTAAAGCTTTCTATAATAACATGAGACATTTTTACCGACTTCACAAAAAAGGAGGAGATACTCAAGTTGAGCTTATTTTTTTTATGAGTTTTACTTCATAACTTGGTTCCATGAGAACCGATTTAAAAAAAATTGTTTGTTTGATAGATGTTGCTTTCCAATTATTGGTCCCATTTCAATTTAATCTTGAGTCATCCTCAATAATGCGTATTCTGTGGACTACATTGACGATGTTCAAGTTTTTAACCGACTTCTAAAGTTACCTCATTACTTCTTTCTTTGTGCGCCGATTTTTAAGATTATTTTTTTATTTGAAAGCTAGTGCTTTCCCTGTCCGATTTTAATTTGGTCAAGATTTGATCACTAGTTTTTGAGTTATTGTCAATAATGCATGTTTAATACGTTAAATCTGATCAAGGTTCCGAAGATAAAGCGGTGAAGTCGGATTTTTTAAGCTTTGCTTGCGTTTAATTATCAAAACCACACGTATAGTATAAATTATTATGCAGATAAAATGTAAATTTCTATTTAATAAAATTAAATCGTTAAATGAACTTTAATACACTTCGGAAGCTACTTATATACATTTTTCATGGAAAATAGGAAACCAGTGGACCCCTGTATAGATGATAGAAAATGCCGATGCAGTCGGGGACAAAGCAAACTCTCCTATTAAGAAGATTCTAGGCTTAAATACTGAAAATAAATAAATATCACTTAAATAAATAAATATCAATCAAAATGATATTTCAGCAGCTATCCTTGAAAGTCTGTCATTCTAGACTTGCGTGTTTGGTATCCTCAACCACATCAACTGCCCGTTGGCTTAGTTGGGTGGTGTTTGCCTTATAAGCAGCGGTATCAGGTTCGATTCCCGGCGGGAACACAAGTTTTCTCCCCATGGAAAATTTGTGTTTCTGATGTGAATGTTTCCGGCAACCACGACACAAGTCATCGAACTTAGTGTGGGGCTGTGACTTGTGAGTGTGAAAGCGTTTATGTTATATTAAATTAGTATCACAGAATAGGTACTGCAAGAAAAAGCATGCTTCCCAATTCCATGTCTACAACTGACACATGCTATGAGTTTATTAACAGGGGCAAATAAAGCGCGGCCAGGCCCATGGACCTATAATAATGGTTAGATCCCAAACCAAGCAACGAAAAAATATGTTGACTAGCTTTTGCCCGCGGCTTCGCTCGCGTAAAGAAGTATTATTTTAAAATTGACAAAGTTTCATACAAAGTTTCATCCCCTATTTTTCCCCTTGGGGGTAGAATTAATCAAAATCCTTTCTTAGCGGATGCCTACGTCATAACATCTACCTGCATGCCAAATTTCAGCCCGATCCGTCCAGTGGTTTGGGCTGTGCGTTGATAGATCACTATGTCAGTCAGTCAGTCAGTCACCTTTGAGTTATATATATTTAGAAGATTTAGTTCCGGTTGTACTCATGCTCTACTAGAGGATGAGCGTCTATATCGCTCGAACACCGGTCGAGTTTCCCAATTAAATTAAACATAACGTGAGTACAACCGGAACTAAATCAACATGAATACGACTCAGAGGGAAGAGGGAACTAACATACTTACACACTTACACTTTTCATTAGCAGGATTTATGTCGGCCAGTACATGTTATAATTACATAGGCAAACAGTGTCCGTTCTGTAAGATTATACGCCTGGTAATAAGACCACTATTATAGACAGTTCTCGGAAGGCATCCAAGAACTGTCTATAATTATAATAGTGGTCTTCAGTAGTCGTATGCTATCTTACCTGTTGGTAAATGGATATAGGATGGGGCTCTCAAGGAAATAGTCTCTTGTCGGTAGACTATTTGGTGCTATACGACGGGAAAATCTATGTACCTGCGTAAAACTAATTTGTCGCATGTATGAAAGATCATATCTATGTATTATTTAAGATAAGCAACCGATTGACCACTATCTCACCTGATATTAAGCGACGATGCGGTTGATGATGGAGACTTGATGGTGGTTCATCCGATTTGGCTTTTTTTTTTTATTGTTCTCGCAATTCGGGAAATCTTCACTCAATCACCTTGCGTATGAAAGATTTTTTTGCGAATGCGACGTGCGTAATAAATTACATGAATATAATAAATTCGAAAGTTTCTGTTAAGTGTCTGTGTATTCAGCCAAGAGCATCAAGAGGTAACAAACCTCTTGATGCTCTTGGCTGAACGGATAATGAACTTAACATAGACTACTTTTAAATTAAAATCAGAACGGGAGTTAGCGCGACTTACGCGTTTTCGATGTCTACTAGATTGACGAAATTGTTTCGTCTTCATTCGGAAGCTTTTTTATGCTCGAAAGGCAAGCATTTTACTACTATCTCAATTTTTGGTAAGTGATGATGCAGCTGAAGATGTAGCATTCTTCACAATGAGTGCAGAGCGCTGACCGTTGCGTCCCACCTCGTTGTAATTATAATATAATGGTTTAAAATTTGCGTAGGTTATTAAACAATATTTGAAAACAACATTGTTTATAAAACAGTATCAGCTAGTAGTTGACTCGCTCATTCCTGTTATCTATCCTTATCATTTGAACTTAACCTCTGGTCTCTCCTATCATTACTTATTCTCTATAAGTTAGCAATGTATTATATTTAAGCATGTTATAACAGAACAGCGAATATGTAGAAACCTCGGCAGTGGTTACATATTTGAGCCGTTGGGCGCGTGAGGACCGAGAGTTTAGCTCATAAAAATTTCAAAAAAATATCCGTGCGCCATCCTGGTTGAGGCGAACGCGTGATTAAAATACTGGTTCTTATTTGACTGAACGTATTAGCATTTCAATTCAGAGAGGCAATGCCATCAGCATGATGGGAACGCTTACCCACTTGTAGAGGCCTTAACACTTGAGTTACCTATAAGCTCAGAGCCTTGTAGTGAGCTCTTTTTCTGTTTAGATGGATATAATTTTAGTTTTGGTTTAAGAAAATATATGTAATTGCATTATTTGTTTTTTTTTATCTCTACAGGTTTATGACTGAAAACCAGCGCTAAATGAAAATATGGCAAAATGCTGTGACACAACTTTTCAACTAAATAATTATATAGCTAATTTTCTTTTTCATAAATAATATACCTATATAGAAAATTTAAGTATAACTTCTTTTTTGGCACTATTTTTTATCTTTTCATTTAGTTTATTAACTATAATAGTAGTATTAGTAGTAAATTGTAACAAATTTATTAATTAAATAAGATTTTCTTCCTTTTTTTCCAGTCTTAGTCAAGTCATGCCCTAGTTACCCTAGTAGAAACTTTACCAGAACTTCTATTGGAATTTTGGCGTGAAGGCGAAAATCACGTTTTTCAACTTTGTATCATTTACCGACACTTATGTAAATTTAACACCCAAAGAATCACAGGTTTTGGAAAAATGTACAAAGTCAACAATGACATTTTTTCACTTTCGCGGCAAAATTCTCATTTTCTTTCTCTCTTATTAATTATAATGTTATATGTTGTTAGAAACCAAAAAGCTCTCATCTGGCTTTAGCGTTGTCTTAATATTTAATTGAGTGGAGTGGAGTTGATCTCATTGCCTGCCTCTCTGCCTGCCTCTCTGCCTCATTACGCCTCTTGCCGATGTACTAATATAATGTGAAATAATTAAAACGCAAGCAAAGCTTAAAAAAACTGACTTCACCGCTTATATTTTGGTTTTAGCTTGATCGATTTCGATAAAATTTATATGGAACCAATTCTGAAGTATAATCTACCAAACAAAAAAAAACATTAAAATCGATTCATAATTGGCGGAATTATCGCGTAACATACATACGGCGTTTTTTTCTAACTCTGGATTTATTTTCAGGAAATCAATATATTGGAAAGTTAATATTTTATTATCAAGTTTTCAAATTTTTACATTTTAATTAAATTACAAATTTAATTACTGCACTCCGTCAACTAAAAACAAACATAAACCGAACGGGGACTCCCTTAGCGTATCTGTGCTGTGCTGTAATTGATTTGGGAAATCTCATTTCGTAAATTAAAACGTCTTTGAATGTTGCCAATAAATTCATATAAATTTGAGTTTTTATTTGTGTAATTTTTTTTTTATGCAATTGAACGACGAGACATGCTGGTCGCTTATTTGATGGTAAGCGTCACATTTTGCTAACAGCTTAGCCACCCAGAATTTTTAACACCGACCGTCCGCTCAAATTCCGCCGCGGCATTGCGCATTGCGCTGTCGTCACCCTGTAACACCCTTTTCAAAGGAAAATTCGACCAAAAAAGCGGTGAAAAAAACACAAATTCCTAATATGAACTCTTAAGTATTTATTTTTAATAATATTGAATCCAGTACTCGTGGAAAAAAAGATCTACTGAAAAAAAACTTGATCATTTTTTCAAGTTTCTTTTTAACGTTTTCTTTCACGATTGTGATGTGAATGTTTCCGGCACCCACGACACAAGTTATCGAACTTAGCGTGGAGCTGTGAGTGTGAAAAGCGTTTATATATTTATTAATATTATACGATTGACACAGTTTTTTTGCAACACTAGGTATGAGCCATCTGAAGCTTTTACTTACTTTAATTAAGGTGGCGATACCAGAATTTCATGTAACGCGTGTTTTTGTAAGCGTTTTACTCAGTATTCATAATAAAACCAGATAAATAAAATTATGTGTGAATATACTTCGTCATCTTTGTGATACGAATAATGATGCCATCTTCTTAGAATATTCATAACAGTCATAAATATAAAGGAAATAAATATCAAATCTCATGCAAATAACATCAATTTGTATTTTTGTAACCATTTCGTTCCGCTATTTTATATCAAAACACTGTGAAAATTATTTCATATACGTTTCTTATATTTACTAGATGAATGATGTCTTCAGCTTATGTTTTTTATTTGATGCGCGTTTTTACGAAATTTGAATAAAACTATTAAAAATCAAAGATTGCCACGCGTGACCTTGCGTAACCGCCACGATGTAATTCACGCAATATACACCTTTACTTGCAAAAGTGTAAGGGGGATAATTGGCTGTGGTTAAAAAAGGTGCTCGCATTGTCATATACCAGCTCCTTAAGGTAGTTGCTAGTAACACTTCCGATGTTTCATCTTGAGAGGCTGAGATAACTTCAATGATTCACGTATTATTTTGTACTACTCCGCCTGACGTCGAGGTCGATACACTCGCATTTGCTGACTTTGTAAAAGCATCATGCAAAATAGTGTTATGTGGTTTTAGGCATTTGCGGCATGTTTGTGTTGATTTGCATGTTTTTCCATTGTGACTAAATAAGCAATTAATGCAAATGTTTCGTTTGTTCGCAGTTTTTATATTTTCTTCGTCATCCATTATTTAATAAGTTTTGCAATGATATATCTCATAATACTTATAATCTGAATCTCGGAAACGGTTTCAACGATTTCATGAAATTTAGTATGCAGGGGGTTTCGGGGATGATAAATCGATCTAGCTAGAGCATTTCTCTAGGTAGAGCATTTTGTGAGTTGCTCGCCTGGCTTGCTACCAAAGTAGCTTACCACCATCCTATTTTATTTTATTTTATTTTATTTTTATTGGAAAACTAACAGCTAGGTACATGAAATAATAAATATCTATGAAACTAAGGCCAATTAAAAGTTTTCACTGATAAGCTAACTAATTAGATTAAAAAAACACACATTAAATATAAATTGTAAAAAATAAGTATAGGTTTGTTAGTTAATAATAATTGATGGTACGAATACAGTACATTTTTTTTTTTTTTTTTTTTATGAATCATTTATACAATACAAATTGCGTTAAATTATCGTTTAAGACAAAAATGTTAATGCTACAAAGTTTGTTGATAAATAATAATTATTTGAGAATAGAAAAAAAGCGATTGTTGTAAATCCGCTTAAACTTAGACGCTGGGGTAACAAAAATATCCAAATCTAATTCATTAGCGAGTTTGTTGTAACACCTACAAGCTCTAATTAGAAAACTATTTTGACGGTAATTGCATCTTGCTGAAGGAATATTTAATATATTAGGTTTGCGTGTGTACGCCGTGAGTGCTCTCAGCCCTAGCTCACCGAGAAGCTCCGGACAGTCAATAGTACCATTGGCTATATTTAAAAGAAAAGAAATATCAGCGGCCTCTCGTCTCGCATGTAAAGGGATTAGGTGGAATTTTTTACATCGAGAGACATAATTTGGCAAAAATGTTTTAGCGCGAAATTGGAGATAACGCATGAATCGCTTTTGAATACCCTCAATTCTGTTTATGTAGATTCCGTATACAGGGTTCCAGACTTGCGAAGCATACTCAAGGTGGCTACGAACGTAAGTGCAATACAATATTTTAAAGGTTTTAATTGAAGAAAAATCAGAGGACATTCGTAGTATGAATCCTAATGCTTTTGAGGCTTTTTTGACAATCGTATTAACATGCTCATCGTATAGTAATTTTTTGTCAAATGTTACTCCTAGGTCTTTAATTGTAGATACGCGTGCAATTTGATAGTTTTTTATATAATAATTATTAATTATTGGGTTTGGCTTACGAGTGTAAGAACATACATAACATTTAGACACATTTAGATCTAGTTTATTAGTCGTACAATAGCTTTGAAAACGGTATAGATCATTTTGAAGTAAATAGGTATCATTTTTAGTTCTAATGGGGCATATAATTTTCATATCATCTGCATACAGAAGAATTTTGGAGTGGTGAAAGTGAGACGAAATATCAAATACGAAAATAATAAACAAAAGTGGTCCGAGCAAGGATCCTTGCGGAATTCCTGAGGGGATATGCATAGCAGTTGAAGTATAACCATTGAGTACAACAGTTTGACATCTATTTTGCACGTACGAAGAAAACCATCTAAATAAGTTCCCATGGATACCTATATGTTGGAGTTTACTTAATAATATGACGTGATCTATCCTATCAAAACATTTAGTGTAATCTGTGTAAACAATGTCCAATTGAGCAGGTTCCGACATGTGTTTAGAGATGTATTCACTACAGAGTAATAGATTTGATGTAGTAGACCTACCCTTAAGAAACCCGTGCTGTTGATCACTTAACGAGTGCTTAAGTGAAGAATATAGCTGTCTATACACAATTTTTTCTAATATTTTAGCGAATATACACAATTTAGAGATAGGTCTATAATTTTCAATTGAGTCTTTGGGTCCTTTTTTGTGAATGGGGGTTATATATGCCGATTTCCACAAAGTGGGTACTACGCCTTCGTTTAATGACCGTTTGTAAATTAGAGTTAGAGGCACTGCTAGACTTACTGCACATTTATGAATAAATATTGGGGGTATGTCATCAGGTCCGGCTGATTTGTGTAGGTCTAGTGATTTAAAAAGTTTGAGTACTTCTGTCTCGACAACTTCGATAGATCCTATGTCCGTGCTAGTGTAAGGTAATTCCAAGTTATGAGTAGTGAGTACACTGTGAGAAGAGGAGGAAGGGCCAAGAAAAGTAGAGTGAAAGTATTCACCAAACATGTTACATATTTCATCACCTTGATCCGAGGAGCTTTGACCAAACTTAAGTACCGAGGGGTAAGCATTTGAGAGTTTTTTTAGTTTTAATATAAGACCAAAAAGCTTTTGGGTTATTTTTAATATTACTTTCTATATTGCCTATGTAAGTTTTATACATTTCTTTCTCTACTAACCTCGCCCTTTCGTGTAGGGTATTATATGAGTCAAGATCATTTAGGTTTTTATATTTTTTGTACTTCATACGGTATTTGTATTTTTCTTTTAATATTTTTATAAGAGGCGACTTATACCATGGTGGATATTTACGTCTCGGTGTTACAATTTTAGAGGGAATGTAATCGGTGCGAAGATTTTTTAAAATAGTATAAAATATATTGATGGCGTCATCGAGGCTTTTATGATGCATTTCATTGGACCAATCTACCTTATTTAGTTCCGATGTTATAGAATTGTAATCGCCAGCGTGATAAAGGTATTTTGTATATGATTTTGGTGTAAGTGTATGGGGTTGTAAAAAATCAACTGTGATACAGAGAGATTTGTGGTGAGGAGATTTGTGGTCTTCAGGGACTAAGGGGCTACTAGAGTCTGAAACTGTAATGATGTCGTTAGAGTAAATCAAATCTAATATTCTATTGTTGGTATTTAATAATGAATTATATTGAGACATGTTACATAGAGTAAAAATATCGAATAGGTTGTACTGATACGCGCCTTGAATATTATGGGGCTCAAATGAACAACTGTCGTTCGAGGGCATCCATGTAATGTTTGGTAAATTGAAGTCACCCAAAACAATGAATTTGTCAAGTGGGTGATTTTGAACAATGTCATTAAGGTTATTTGAAAAGTTTGTAGTTTGCAAGGCCAACGAGTTACCTAAGTTTTGATTACATATGTAGACTGCGCAAATATGAAGTTTACAATGAACCTTGGGGTTAGTGCATTGGATAGATAAAGTCACCCATATATCTTCAGCGGTGGAACACCAGTCAAGGTGCCCCTCAGCAGCGAGGTCCCGACGCACGGCGATCAGTACCCCTCCGCCGAGGGACTGCCCTGTAGTATCGTAGTCCCTGTCTCGCCTCCAAACAAGATACCTATCGTCTACAAGCTCTGAACAGCTTAGTCCCTCATGAAGCCAAGACTCAGTAAGACAAATAACACCATAATTATGCATACACACATTTCTATAGAACTCACTTGTTTTGGTTCGCAAGCCGCGAACGTTCTGATAATATATCATTATCGGAGCCATCTTAAATATGAGTCAGTTGTAGCGACTGAATAGTGTAACGATAAACTTAATATATTTTTAACCGTATGATGAATCTCGATGCACAATTTATAATAAATACAAAAAAATAAATTCTTTTTGGATAATATAATTGAATAAGATGCTATGGCAAGATTAAAATCTCTGAAATAATAAGTAGTCATTATTATTATTGTATATGTGATGATTACATGAAGTAATAAAACAAGGTCATAATATTGTTTACAAAATAGTATATAAATAGTCGGCATAGGAATGTAAAAGACAAACAGTCTTAGTAGGCAGTTAAAGTAATAAACAAGTAGGCAGTTAACCAGCCGCCACGGAGCGATAAGAGAACAAAAGGTTAGGCGCACGCGCCGACTGCAATACGCACGGCCGCGGTGCATAGTAACAGCGCTAACAACTAAATTTATGCAATGTACACCATCAATCGAAGATAGCATGTAGGTATTACAACAAAATATTAACACAGTTTCTGCAATAAAATATGTATTGAATTTGTTGTGCGACACACGTAGTGATTGCACTGTGATTACGATAACTTTTTTAAATCTAACTCTGATTTTATTGCTATCACTGGGGAAGTGGGATTTTTGCGTGCAAAAATTTTGCACCCCTTGACCCATATAAAAGCAAACCCCCGCTCCTTAGCCACACCCTTCGTCTTATTTAAAAGTGTTTTATTATCCAGAGTTAAGTGGTCGTTGATGTAAATTCTGTTATCTCCACGAAGGCCCAGATCCGCTGGAACAAAGGTGCGCTTTTTTGCTGCAGCCACGAAGTCCTCCTTAACATACCTGTTGTGCACAGACACAATTATTGTTTTGTTGTGCTTGTCGTTGCGCATGGGTATTCTTGCAATGAAGTTAATGCCACTTTTAGGTATGGCGCAGTTAATGAGTTCCCCCAGCTTAGTGAAAATGCTAAAGAGATCCTCCGATGGAGACATCGGGACTCCTTTTATCTCTATATTATTCATACGAGCACGTTGTTCATTCTCCCGAGTGGTTGTCTCAAGATGGTCGAAGCGCTGCTGAAAGAGTTGCAGCTCATGTCTTGCTTTGATCAAATCTTGGACCTCTTGGTTAAGTTCCGTGGTCCTACCGGTGACCGTGTCCAGGCTGCTCTGCATGAACTCCACCGATGTTTTTAACTCTGATAGTTCAGGCTTTAAAAGCTTTAGGTCTGCAATATCGGTCTTCATGCTTTTCAAGTCAGCAATGTCAGCCTGAATAGCTTTTACGCTGGCGGTAAGAGTAGGGAGCGTGGCAAATTGAGCTGACAGTCGCTTGAGCTCCATAACAACCATATCCATGTCCGCGGGAGCAGGTGAATTAGACGCTGGTGTCTTTCCGGAAGGCAAGTTAAGTGGGCTAAGAGCACCGGTACCGGCATTCTTACAAGTCACGCATTTCCATTTGCTTTTTCTGTCGCCGAGCTTACGGTAACCTCCCTCTGTTATCCCAGCGCAGGGAAAGTCGAACTGTTCTTTGCACATAGAACATTGAGCTCCGTCTCTAAATTCACAATTGCAACTCGCGCAAGTAAACATAGTGGATGAACAAAATCACAATCGTACTTTTATGTAAACAAATAGTCTATTTATAGAACCGCGTTAATATGGACGATCACTGCTTGAGCGCAACCGGTTTGCGTTTAAAGAAATCGGTACGCGTGCGCGCGTTTCGACGCCTGTGTGCGAACTACATCAAGTTGAAAGTCTGCCGCCAAGCCAAATACGGTGTTCCGGCAGTTATCCTTGAGAGCCTGCGTATTCCAGGTCTAGTGTGTTTACCAGCTTCGATCACATCGTCACTTACCATCAGGTGAGATAGTGGTCAAACACTAGCCTGTCACAAATAAAAATAAAAAAAACGTCGTTTTATCCGAGCGAAGCTCGGTCTTCCATGTACTTATATAATAATATGCATGTTGACTATTACATGATAAATTACATTTTATATACGCTACTGGTCAATTCAAAGAATGAGAGGCAATGCCGCCAGCATAATGGGAACGCTACCTATAAGCTAACTTGAGTTACCTATAAGCTCGATATCTTGTAGGTAGCTTAGTTCTTTTTGCTGTATATAGTTTTAGTTTAGTTTAAGGAAATATAGGCAATTGGCCTGTAGATAGTCCTCGTCTGGAAGCTGAATTAAAAAAAAAAGAATAGCCCTCTGGTTTAGTTGGGTGCTCATTGCCTTCAAAGTAGCGAGTATCTGATTCCATTCCCGGTAGAAACACAAGCTTTCTCCCCAAGGAAAATTCACCGCTTATATTTTGGTTTTGGCTGAACCGATTTCGATGAAATTTATATGGGACCACCTCTGAAGTGTAATCTACCAAAAAAAAAAAATAAAATTGATTCATTTAGAAAACAAAATCTAGGGTAACAAAATTTAAAACAGCTAAGTTGAGAACCTTCAACTTTTTTTGAAGTCGGTTAAAATACAAGCCCTGACTCTGCTACACTTGTGAATTATTGCATTGATAATTAAGTGGAGCACAGAATTAGTTTTAGTTACTTAGGGAAAAAAAAAACATCAGGTGTGTATTATTTTATCCGCGTCGCTAATAATGTGTAAAAAGTGTAATAAACTCACAAAATTACTAAAAAGTATTTATTTTCAGAAACCTAATACAAGTTTTTGGCACGAAAATCGTAATATTTTTACCATCAGTAAACAACAGCTGTAACTGTAAAGCATACTTGTATAACATAACAAATAAAAATATACAAAATATGTATAATTAACAGTGATTTACAAACCTTTATATAATAAATAATTTATTTTACTGATAGTGTGTCTGCTGTTCTAATAACAATGATTAACAAATGTATTGTACGAACACCCCAGGCTTAGATGGGTGAGCGTACGCCTTCTAAGCAAGTTATCGGGTTCGATTCCCGGCGGGAACACAAGTTTTCTCCCCAAGGAAAATTTCATGTTCTGGTTATTACTGTGTGTGTGATGTGAATGTTTTCGGCACCCACGACACAAGTCGTCGAAATTAGTGTATGCAAAAAATAAAAAAGAATTTATAAAATAAGAACAGGAAAACTAAGTACTTGTCATGAAAGAAAAACATTAAAAATACCAGTAGGTATAAAAGGCAATATAATAAAAATTACTACGAAAAAAATGCAACAATTAGGTAACATTCAATACAAGAATTAGTATTGTACTTACTTGTTCATTAATTAAATCGTTAAAACTATACAACTTATCTAAACATAAGTAATATTGTAGAGTATTATTACACAGCTATAAACATGGACATCCACCACGGTGGCTTATTCAGCCATGATTTTAACTTCTCTCTTTCAGGCAGGATGGCACTCTTCTTTTCAGGAGGCGCGTTCAACTTTGAATACTTCATGAGAACTGAACAATCTACGTCGTGACGGAAATAAGCATCTTTAGTCTTGATATCAACAGAACAATCCATTTGAGATGGATCGATTGGCTGTCCTTTGATGCTTAGAGGATCTGTGCCCTTAAACGAAGATGTTGTAGTACATACTGTGATGTTTACAATTTCCTCTGTTGAGTTTATTATTCTCACTGTGTGCGTGGTCGTGTTGCCTACTGTAACATTCTTCTCGATAGTAATGGGCTTGCTAGGGACTGCTGGGCTTGGGTTTGTGATGGATGCGGTAACATTAGCAACAGTATTATTTCCCGCGGTTACGTTTACAGCAGCGTTTTGTGTCACGTTGTCTATTGAAGGAATCGCCGTTGTCATACTTGAATCAGTGATATTTGAATTCTCTGAAGTGTTGACGGCGATATTTGTGGGCATCGTCCGTTTAATTACAGTCGTATTTGTAGTGCATACAGTTGTATTTATACGCGTTTCGGAGATATTATCGACTTTTTTACTACCTTCAGTGAACGTCGACACTATTTCGCAGGGTATTTTCAGGAGTTCCACTCTGCCATTTTCTTTAATTCTCAAAGTGCAAGTAGCTGTATCACTGGGACGATCTCCACTTCTATACCCATTGCTGCTTGGTGAATCGTACCTTCTTCTATAATAGTCGTCGTAGTAATAGTGATCATGGTAATATCCATTATGCGAGCGTCCCAAGTTGTACCAAGTCAGGCCAGTCAACAGATCTCCATAACGGCTTCCAGAATCTCTGTATTCAGTGACGTAGACGTGCTGGGGGTAATAATGCGTGGTACCATGTTGATATCCGTTATAATATGATCCCGAATGGTAACCTGGCCCGTAACCGGAGTTTGTGTTGTATGTGTTAGTTGGCTTGTACGAGCCGCCGTGTGATCCGTAGTTGTTATTTGTTGACCAAGTGTTTCCTCCTGACCCAGTGCCAGATAGTCCTGTGCCAGATGGATATCTGTGCGTACCTGATCCTGAAGAAGGGTAGTTATTGCCAGATACTGCTGCTGATCCTGACAATCCTGTAGATGATGACGGATAAGAAGGACGTGATCCAGATCCCGACGACCATGGATAGCCAGAGCCCGATCCTGATCCAGACAGGCCGGATGACGAAGACGGGTAACCGTGTGATCCACGTCCTGATCCAGACAACCCGGATGACGAAGACGGGTAACCGTGTGATCCACTTCCCGATCCTGACAATCCGGATGACGAAGACGGGTAACCGTGTGATCCACTTCCCGATCCTGACAATCCGGATGACGAAGACGGGTAACCGTGTGATCCACTTCTCGATCCTGACAATCCGGATGACGAAGACGGGTAACCGTGTGATCCACCACTTGAAGGTTTACTGCTGGACCACCAACTTGATCCGGATGAACCCGATGACGAACTCGAAGGTTTGCTACTCGAGAACCAACTCGATCCCGAAGAATGCGAAGAATGCGAAGAATGCGATGAACCACCTCCCCAGCTTTTGCCCCATGACGAGCCACCCCGGCCGCCGCCGCTACGACCAAATTTACATTCAGTCAAATAAATTGATGCACACAATATCAAAAGGCACAACAGAATATTTCTGTTGGCCATCGCGAATGACGTCAGGCCGCCGCGAGCGCCCGAACTCGTTTAATCCCGTTCCTCATGATTGTTTCGCTTTAAAACATAGCATGTGGTGCGTCAACAACTCGCACTGGGAACTTACGTACGTCTATCTCGCTCTTTCATCGCAGCTACCGATAAGAGTAGGCGAGAGGCTAGAGGTGACGTAAACAAACCGATTAATAAACATCGCGTTCGTACATTCAGATAAAAATATCCCAGTTGATGAACAACCCAATTAAAACAATATTATTATTGTCCGGGTTTGTGGTTTAACATGAACCATCTGCATGTCACATGTGGCAAAATAACATAAATAAAACATAACACAAACGCTTCTACACTCACAGCCCCACACTAAGTTCGAAGATTTGCGTCATGGGTGCCGAAATTTTTTTTTTTTTTTTTTTAATATTTACATAACACACACAATTACAAAAAGAAGATACATTTCGGAGAGTGTGCGACAGAACTGCATGATTTAATTCCTCCAGCTCCCTTCCATCATCGGACAAAAAGGCGTACATCCTTTCATGGTGTATATTCCTCAGATTAGAACCTTCTTTGCCTTCGTTCTTGTTTCCCGATAAGTATAACTTAGACCTCTTCAAAGAGTGAACAGGTACCTTTTAGGCAAGCATGTCCCACCGTCGACCGCATCGTCGCTTTCCATCAGTTGAGATAACGGTAAAATGCTAGCCTATTGCTCATAAAAAAAAGAGCCAGAAATACAAATTGGACCATGTCAAAATAATATATTTTACCAATCTACGTTATGCGTAATTATGATAAATATAAGGATAAAGGAAATATTAGTACCCAGCGATATGATGACGATTACTACTATAAATAGGCAGGATAAAAAGTACAATATTTGTGACAAGCCCGGCCCATAAATCACAATCAAAACCCATTACGTTACATTTAAAACCAGTTGACGACCCAGTTGGCGCAGTGGACAGGTGTCCGCCCTCTGCGCCGTGGGTCCTGGGTTCGATTCCCGGCAGGAGCACTAATTCCTTCCCAAGTGATATTTGTGCTTCTGGTTCTGGGTGAAATGTGTGTGTGATGTGAATGTTTCCGGCATCCACGATACAAGTCTTTGAACTTAGTGTGGGGCTGTGAGTGTGAATGTGTTTTTAAAAAAACTTAGAGAAATATATTGTATCTTTATATAGATAGATAGATAACTCTGTATTGTAAACCACTATTAAAGGCAATTACATTAAAGACCTTAAAACAGTACAATGGTCTTATCGCTTAAAGCGATCTCTTCCAGACAACCTTTGGATGGATAGGAGAAAGCAAAATAATATATTTTTACCTTGTTTCAATAGTTCGCGTGGAAGTGTTATTACAAGCTTTTATTTAGTTTCACCTGTCCCGATGTCATCAAATCTTGCAAATAAAATTTTCCACTTCCCGGTTACAATCGAGCTGGAATTTTGCATAAATGTGTAAATCACGTGACAATGCAAGTATGATGACATGGTGCTGATCTGATGATGGAGCTGGAAGGTGGTCAAAGGAACTTCGCAATGAAATGACACAACCTCATTGAGTTTGGGCTCATTTGAATCGTCTTGACGAGCAGTTTGTCTTTCAATGGTAACCAGGGTCTGATGATGGAGCTCGAAGATGGCCATTGAAATTTCTGAACTAAACAAGATAAGCCCATCGAGTTTGGGCTCGTTTGATTCGTCTTGACAAGTTCTCTGGTTATATAACGTTTCAGTATTATTTATTTAAAGATAAAAAATTGATTTAAAAAGAAATAAGTATTAGGTACTTGTAATTATTATATACGAATATCATATTAGCGACCCGCTCCGGTTTCGTACGGGAAAGTTCCGGTTTTGGTGTTCGTAATTTGAAAAAAAAACAGTCAAATCGGTCGAGTCGTTCTCAAGTGATAATTTTTCATATAATTTTAGGGCAATCCTTCTAATATTACAAATTCGAAAGTTAGGGTGTAAGTATGTTCTCTTTTTACGCTTTAACGGCTCAACGGATTTGGATGAAATTTGTAATGTAAATATATTATACCTAGGATTAACACATAGGCTACTTTTTAAATTGATAATAGCGGACGAAGCCGCGGGGCACGGCTAGTTGGTTCATAAATACAAAGTGATATAAATGCTTTCACACTCGCAGTCTCACACTAAATTCGATAGCTTGGGTGTCGTGAGTGCCGGAAACATTCACATCATACACAATTACAACCAGAACCAGAAAAACATATTTTCCTTGTCAACAATCAACGAGCATAGGTATATAAAAAGATAGAAAATACCTATATAATTAAAAATCAATTGCCGCGTGTATGAAAGATGTCACTTGAGAACGAAACGGATTTGACTATTTTTTACCCAATTGTGCGACGCAAATGAGGGTAATGTGTAAAATTTGTGTTTAATTCTTACGTAAATTGTCACTAAAGATGTGACAGTAATCAAAATTAAACTGAAGTTGGTTACATATCATATGGATTTCCGAAGAATATCTCCTCAATAAAAAAATGTGTTTCTGCTTTTGGTAGTAATTGTGTGTGTGAGAGTTACCGGCACCCGCGATAACAGTCTTAGAACTTAGTCCGGGGTTGTCAGTGTGATAGCGTATGTTTGTTTAAATGGTTCAAGGAATAGTTACAATAACTGTTATCAAATGTGGACGTTGTTTACTCTGTTATTAATAGATCTGCTGGGAAATACATAGCTAATGAGTAATACTTAGATAACTATATCATAGCTGTAATGCATGGCTATACCTACAATGTCCTTATTATAAAAAATCCGTCTACGCCTAAAACACAATAAGCAACTTGCATATATTTTACAAGCTTTTATTTAGTTTCACCTGTCCAGTTGTCTGTCTGTCGGTCCGGAATCAAATCGTGCAAGCTAAATTAGAACCACTTCCCGATGTCCGATTTGACTCATATTTGGTGTACTTATTATCTTAGGTGGCAATACAATGACATTGTGCCATGGAGCTGGTCTGATGGAGACGGAAGATAGCCATAGGAATTTCTGAACTAAACAAGATAAACTCATCGAGTTTGGCTCGTTCGTTTCTTCTTGACAAGCTCTCTGGTTATATAACTTTTAGTCCATTTATATTTACAACAAACTATATTTTAAAGAAAAATTCTTTATCAAAACATTACATTTCATATCAAAATATATATTTGAAAATGCAATCAGGTTCGGGTGATTTTTAAAGCGCCCATTTTGACATGGATAGAAATAAAAAAGGAATAAAAAATGTAAAGGAAAATAAATCGTTGAAATCAAAAATCTGAAAAGTGACGTCACAAATCATGAATTCATGAATATATCTGACCTACTTTTTTATGCTAGATAGGCAACACTATCCATGGGCGCCGCCAGGATTACTTTCAGGGAGGTGCATCTGCATTTACACATTATACTATTAACTAATATAAAATATAGAATTATACATGTAGTCTATTATGTAAATAAATGTAATGTTAAATTCAAATCACGCAGGTATTTGATTGAATAATTTTCGCTAATCGAAAACATACTTAATCTCTGTAGTCGATGGTTAGCTTTTTGCTCGGGGGTGGGGGGGAGGGTTATTTATTGTTCGGGGATACCCCGCTGCCCACTGCCACGCGACGAATGCGGGTAGTTTTCCGCCTGCGCAAATCAGTTTTCTCTAATAATTTGAACAGCGACACTTGGTTTTAAAAACAAATCCGTGACGACACTACATATTCATAGTCTTTTGAGGTAATTTGTTGTGTAGCTTATACATTATTGTTCAAGAGTGATCATTCTGATGAAGGTTATTCATGCCTGTGCATGCTCAGTGTTCACAGGAAAGGAGTAGAGGAGGATACTGAATTTATTGAAAAGGTGATGAACAAATTTGGACAGCAACCTAGACGCCTTCAGTTTTTATTAAAACAGTAACATAATAAAAACATATATATTTTCTTTGTATTTTCTTTCCTGACATGAATATGTGATTGTGAGAGTGTTTGTGTGTGTGTATGTGTGGTGGTGTTTGTGTGTGTATGTGTAAGGGTGTTTGTGTGTTACTGAATATAATGGATCCTTCTTCCATTTCATTTTTTACAGCGATAAACAAGGCATCAGTGGCATCATAATCCAATGACAGGAGCCATTTCTTTACTTTAGCTTTAACACCATTAAGCATATTGTCTCTTAAATTGCAGAGCTTAATCGCTCGTTTATAATGAAATGAGACTGAGAAAAACTACAAATAAATTGTGTTAGTTAATTTGATTATTATAATATTGGGGTTAATAAAATCACAGACGTCTCGTAGGAATCGAAACCACAGCCATCCAATCGGTAGGCGCACTCATTACGTCTCTGATATCACCGCTTCATATAACAATTCACGTTTTAATTTAATACTGATATTTTTGTAATAAAACAAAAGGCGATCCACAAACAATAGGTAATTTAAAAAAACGCTTTCACACTCACATCCCACACTAAGTTGAAAGACTTGTATCGTGGGTGCCGGAAACATTCACATCACACACACATTACACCCAGAACCAGAAGCACAAATATTCCTTGAGAAGGAATTTGTGCTATTGCCGAGAATCGAACCCAGGACCCACGGCGCAGAGGGCGGACACCTGTCCACTGCGCCAACTGGGTCGTCAATTAATTTCATTATGACATTTTATTGTTCAATAGCGCGTAATTTGAACAAACCTTATCAGTAAAATAAATACGGAAATGGCCTAATGGCTTTCCTTACAAGCACCGGAACAATTAGTGATACCAACCTTCTATCAATCGCATACCTGGAAACTGCAATGTATCGACTTTAATTAAATGCGCGTGTCTTATAAAGCAATAAATAAGAAATGAGACAATTTGAAATAGCAACCGATAAGGCGGTCGCGCGTCACGTGCCAAGTTACCCAGCTCGAGTACCAATAACAATGAGCTGTTATTTGCAATTTAATAATCTTCCACCTGTAATCACCGCTCGTGAAGGCAGCCCATTCTGCAACGCTTTTTGTGGAGGGAACATAAAACCGCCACAATCGTCAGTCACAATCATGACACCGGCACTGCGCCACATTTAAAATGTTATTCGGAGTTCTGATCACGAGTACGTTGTTTTACAAAGTGTTATGTGAAGAAACCAGTAGAAAATTCACGCAAGTGTCGTTCCCTGTGCCTTTTGAATTCCCGAATCGCAACGATCGCGCGGAACAGTGCTGGCTGAGGATAGAAGATGTGGATATCACTGAGACGCTCACTGTGTACTGTAAGATCGCTCAGGCGTTCCTCGGGTACTATATCCATGATTACAATATCAGGAAAATGACGGAAGATGGCGTGGACGTTAGTCTTTGGATAGAAAAGCCGAAAGGGGAGAAGGATGCCGCGTATGGACCGCCGGATGTCGTCAACGGGATCAAGAATTGGCGCGTGACGACCATCCTGGATCCTACTACGAAAAGAAGGCTTTATGTGTCCAAAAATGCTGTATGCAGGATAGTTATGTACAGCAGGGAAGGCATGACGAACTATATCGTGGACTGTGAGACTCTCTTATACTTTGTTAACGAACATTTGAGTGGAACTGCGATATCTCGGGCGAGTGCTTCGATTCTAGCCATATGTATTTTCCTAGTATTCCTATTTTAAATTCTTGAATTTCCAGTTCTAGTAAGTATGTATTTATTAGCTTGAAATTTATTTTCCTCTGTATTTGTAATAGTTGTATTTGTTTAGCTGATACATGTTACTTATATACACATGTAGGTTATAGGTGATACATGTTACATTCATGTATAAAATACCTATTAATGTGCAAGTAACAGATTATATAATGTATTCGCGCTAGATAAGCCAAAGTATGAGTTTACTAGTGCAGTAAATAGGTATTTAAAACTAAATAACTGTTACAAACGAGTTAATTATAACTATTGCCGTGAATAATACATATTACTTATTATAAATACATTCTCCTAATCACACTCACACTTATGCTATAAATGCGAAAGTTTTTGTGTAAGTATCTTAGTTTTCTCTTCACGCTGTAACGGCTGAATTGATTGGGATGAAATTTAGAATGTACATGGCTTATACCCGGGATTAACTAATAGGCTATTTTTAAACTTGATTAACGCGGGCGAAGCCGCGAGGTACGGCTAGTTGTCTATTAAATATTTTATAAAACTCAACTAAAATTATATAATATGTAGGATTTTTTAATATTAGGATAAAACATATTAAAGCTATGAAAAAATATATTCATAATTTCGATTATAGATAGCATAATAATTAATTTATTTATAAATTAGAACCTATGACTTACCAAAAGGGAATATCCAGGAAACTTTAATAAAGGTTAAATATTATTTTTCGGACGTTAACATCTATAAAATTACATGATTTATTAGACAAATGTAGTTTTTTTCTTTTATATATATAAAGATAAAAAGATAAATATAATTTAAGCTTTTCCATATTATATATAGATAGCCTCAATTATCTCATATAGGCTGTAATTTTGTGAATCTGGCAGTAGTAATTAACTTCGTGAGTGCCTTTTTGGGGCCCAAGTGAATAAACGATTTTAAATTTGGATTGATAGTATTCATTATAATGCTTTCACACTCACAGCAGACTTGTATTGTGAGTCCCGGTAACAGTCACATCACACACACAACCACATCAGTACATAGATAACCTCTTCATTGTAATTCACATTTTAAATTATCTATGCAGAATTAAAACATAAACGCTCCCACAGTTACAGCCATACTCTAAGTTCGATGACTTGTGTTTTGGGTGCCGGTAACATTAACACACACAATCACAGCCAGAACCGGTAACACACATTTTCCTTGGGTGGAAAAACTGTGCCCGCCGGGAATCGAACCTGAACTGCTAATAAGGCGAACGCTACCCAAATAAACCAACGGGAATTAAATTGTTTCCACTAATTACTCACTGCGGTACTGTTATCATATGTGTTACAAATAAATTATCTTTATCTTTATCTTTATCTTTATCTTTGTTATATCGAAGCAAATTAAATATCAAATTAATTAGATGTATTTCTTTAGTATTATTAGTTAAGACTCTATATTTATATATCTTTATTGTATCTCGAAGCAACAGTGTTCTTATATATTACAGTATATCTTCTAAATATATATAACTCAAAGGTGACTGACTGACTGACATAGTGATCTATCAACGCACAGCCCAAACCACTGGACGGATCGGGCTGAAATTTGGCATGCAGGTAGATGTTATGACGTAGGCATCCGCTAAGAAAGGATTTTGATTAATTCTACCCCCAAGGGTATATAATAGTTGATCTATACCTAATTAATAATAATACTTCTTAACGCGAGCGAAGCCGCGGGCAAAAGCTAGTAATATATATTTACTTACAAAGTTGTACCTATTAGAAAAGAACAATAAAATGTTCCTAGTAATTTTATAGGCTTGTGTAATTCAAATTTAAATTATTATTACATTAAAACAATTTATGCTACATGTTACGTAGTATTATTACTTACAGGTAATAAGCAAAAATAAAATGGGCCCCAAATTCAGCAATTTCTGAATCTTGGGAGCCCCGAGAATTCAAGAGTTGAAAATAACTTAGCTTAGTATAATACGTGATGGAAAAATAATTACCTATAACAAACTTTTACCTAAATAAAATGGTTGTGATTGTGTGTGTGTGTGATGTGAATGTTTCCGGCACCCACGACACAAGTCATCGAACTTAGTGTGGGGCTGTGAGTGTGAAAGCGTTTATGTTATGTTTTATGTATAATAAAAAAAAATTACCCACTTTTAAAAACACTAAGTTAATATAAAAAGTGAAATATTTAAATGGCTTAGATGTTTTTTTTTCCAGATGTTTTCATTTTCAACAAAACAAATTATTAAACCGATTTTAATGTAATGAATCCAATGAGAAAGTACTTTGTATCCTTACAAACAAAAAATAATTTAAATTGGTTTTGAGGTAGCATACATTGTAAACACCTGTCTCTCAATTTAGCATTCCCTATATCTTACAGTGACGTCATTAAAATGTTTGCACGTTTAGAGGTTAATTAATTTATTATAAGTTCTTACTATAGAAATGGTAATACACGTTTAAAGTAAAGTTTTTTCCGTACAACGACGTCGAGACTATATTTCTCACATCCTGTTAAAATGTAAAGCACAAAGTGAGTATTTTGATTCTTAGTATAAGGATAAATGTAACTTTTAAGTAAATTATTGCCGCTTGATATTTCCGTGTTAAGGAGAAATAATAACAAGGTAATGCACTAAAAATTTAAAAACTCAACTGCGACAAATCTATGTAAAAACAAACGCATTCACACTCACAGCCCCACACTAAGTTCAGAGACTTATGTTGTGGGCGCCGGAAACATTTACATATCACACTCACAATCACACCCAGAACCAGAAGCACAAATATCCCTTGGGAAGGAAAAGTGTGCTCCTGCCAGGAATCTAACCCAGGACCCACGGCGCACAGGGCAGACACTTATCCACCGCGCCAACTGGGTCGTCATCAAAAAGATCATTATAGTCTTGAAAATTTAATAGAAAGTGATTTTTTCTAACTTTACAATTGTGATAGATCCTAAACGGTCATGTACGACATGAAAGATGTTAAAACAACCTAAGGATGATTTTTAAATACCGATTCAACGATACCCCACTTGATATACGTCAACTTCTTTTTACAATATGGCGGTTTGCGGTCTCCATTTTGAATTTTGATTACTGTAGGTACATGTATTTAGTGACTAACAATTGAAACAAATCGATTGATGTCAGAATCAATAAAATCGGCCCACGCGTTTGGTCTCTACAATAGGAACATACATACATTATAGAATGATCAATTAATTACACTTTTTTACACAAAATAAATTATTGATTCTCTCGCACAGTCGAGAAAAGAAGTAGGATGAGTTATAGTTCCTACAAAACAGGTATAGCAGCTAAATAGATTGAAAATATATGTTATTTGTAGGTGCAAAAGGTTAAACAACTTTTTTGCTATGTAACACAAATTACATAGTATACGAATTAGAAAGATAGATTTATCTTTAGATTAACTGTAAACTTAAAATATTAATGACGTGACGAAGAATGCGGAGCTAAAATTAAAGAAGAAAATCAAGTAATTAAGTCGAGTAATTAATATTTCAAGTTTGTTATTCATCACGAGTCACAGTCAAAGTCAAGTAAAAGAGTAATGGTCTAGTCATAGTCACGTCATAGTAGAGTTATAAAACTTTACTGGAACTTCTATTCGAGTTTTGTAGCAAAACGAAAGTCACGTTTTTCAATTTTGTATGATTTACCTACACTTATGCACGTTCACAAACTATTAACGGGTAATAAACCCCAATAAAAAAAGTTAAGTTAAGTTTGTCGGAATAAATGATTATTCTATTCTATTCAATAATTCCACATTAACACTCGAAGAATCACAAGTTTTGGCAAATATACAATCAAATAATTTTTTTACACTTTCACGGCAAAAACCTATACAGATTTTTCTATACTTTAACTGAGACTACCTTTGATATGGTATTTTTCTAGATGTAAGCATGTTCTGTACCTCTTCAAAGACTGAACGTCTTCCACCAAAATAAGTAATACAAAATATCAAGTAGTCTATCTAGGTCAAGCCTATGTAGGTAGTTATTGCAGAGAAATTTAATGTGTCTATATATAAAACGTTATTAATAAAATGTATAGTCAAGCCCAAAAGTAAAATAAAACTTATTTCTAATACAATAAATCTGCTAATTGTCTCCAAATGTTAATGTTCTAAAAACAATTCAGTTTACTTATTACAATAAATTTAAACCACTTGTATAGTCACTTCAATAAAATACGGATATTATCAAAGTAACCTTGAAAATATAATTTGAAACTTGAAACATCTGTTCTTAAAATGGAGACGTAATAACATATTTTTACATGTCATGAAACAAAGGTTGCTTGAAAAATACATAAGAAATATATAGAGTCGTTCTTACAAAAAATATCCGGAATTATTAACTTTGTCCTATAAGTATGCTGCTTTTTAAAGTCTATTTTAATAGAAAACAATCCGTGGAAGATGTCTTTTGCACAATTTAGCAATATATGGAAGACTTAATGCTACTACTACATTTTCTGCCAGTCATCCGAGGAGGTGCGAGAAATGTCGTGGAAGTGCTGTAGCAAATATGTGTACATTGATGACTTTTATCATTTTTAGGGTTCCGTACCCAAAGGGTAAAAACAGGACCCTATTACTGAGAATTCGCTGTCCGTCTGTCCGTCTGACACCAGGCTGTATCTCAAGAACGGTGATAGCTAGACAGTTGACATTTTCACAGATGATGTATTCTATTGCCGCTGTAACAACAAATACTAAAAATAAAATAAAATAAATATTTAAGAGGGGCTCCCATACAACAAATTTTATTTTTTATTGATAATGGTCTGGAATATATATGGAACACTTCGTGCGCGAGTCCGACTCGCACTTGGCCGGTTTTATTTATTCATCTCTCAAAGATCAGAAATCTTCATCTTTTATTTATCGAGTATTTGCATTGTAACGATAAAGAAATTGCGACACGAGGACTATCTCGTAAGGCGCATTAACTTTTGATCTTTTGACTATGTAAGCAAACAATTCTGCGATATTCTGATTGCTGAACGTATTAGAATTAAGACCAAACTGAATCAAACTTCACGACCCATAAATCATCTGCATCAAACGGGATTTTTATTAAACATAATACTATTGAAATAAAAAAAACACCCACCTCTCTTGACCACGGCCGAATGCAACTCTGCCGAAACGCCGAGGCTAGTCAAAATTACATAATTTTGAAAATAAATACGTGATTCGCGAAAGTTTACAAAATTATATACAAATAAAACCAAAAACCCTATAACAATCAGGTAGTATACGTAACTAATACTTTTAATATTCATTGGAAAATACACCGAGGTTCAATCCAATTCAGTTTAAACAACAACCTCTTAAAACAAAATGTATTTTTTGTGTTGATTATTATATACTTTACATAAAGTCTTAAAACCAACATAGAATAACGAGCTATGGGCAAGCAATACTACCTCGTTGTTCAAACCTTTCCAAAAATTTCCAAGTACAGCAAAGTAGCCATCAAAAACAACAAAACCTGTGAAATCGGCAACGTTTTGTTAATGAAATTGAATGGTTTAAATACAAAACTAAATTATGTAAATCTGTTTCTCTCCGCAAGTGCCCCGTCGACCGTGTCGTCTATTGACTGTAACGTTTTTATTGCGGTCAATGTAAAGAGTCTGTTCACATCAGGACGTCATGGCACAACACAATATATTAAGTATTTAAATTGCCGTTCCCACTGTTTATATTTGATATCACAGGATAAAACTGTCTTGATACGTCTGCCGTTACGACGACGCGGAATATTTTTTCTAAACTAAAAAATCCGACTTCAATTGCCGCTTTAGTATATTCATAATTTTCGTGGTGTGCAGAGATTTATCAAGTCGTTCAAATATAACTTGAACTTATTGATGAAGCTAAAATTGAGTAGTTACAATTACAAAATCTTGTGGTAGTTGTATAGCAACAACCACAAGATTTTGTAATTGAAAAATTACCGCAATTCGGCCCTGAAATCTTTGAGAAATCGTTGTGCAAATATAAAAAAAACTCACACGTAACGAATACATACCACAACTTCCTATTTTGAACTCAAGTAAACTATGTAAAAGTACTATATGGCAAAAGTGAACGATACCAACGAAAGATTATCTCAAGCAAAGACCTAAGTTGTAATGTATATTAAGACCTCATAATTGGAACAAAAAAAGTGACAGGAAGCTGTCATCCTTCTCCTACATAGGATGCCTTGGGTATATATCTTATTTATCTCTGATAGGATGCTCGCAACAAGATAGGAGATAAATCTTCGGTTATACTTTAGCTGCTAAATCCTTGGTTGCTTGTTAATATCAGCATAAGAATGTACGCGTTTTATCGCAAAAGAAAAAAATGGCTTTGTCGACTTTGTATTTCCCAAGACTTGTTATTCTAAGAATTTTAATATGTAATTGAACTGCCTTTGATCTGCATTGAATCATACTGAAGGATTTCGATACCCGGTGGAAACACGAGTATTCTCCCCAAAAGAAATTTGTCACTGATTCCGAGTGTGATGTGAATGTTTCTGGCACCAACGACACAAGTCATCGAACTTAGTGTGAGGCTGTGAATGTAAAAGCGTTTAGATAATAGCCAATAATAGTCACTAAACTTTCATGAGTATATATATATGCAGATCATACAAAGTAGAAACATGTGATTTTCATTTTCACTTCTAAACTCCAATATAAAGTTTCTACCACTTTACTAGGGCATGACTGGATCATGAGTCTTTTACTTGACTTTGACTATAACTGGTGACTAGAACTAGTTTTATGAACTACATCCGATCGTGTATGGAGTACTGCTCTCATCTTTGGGATGGCTCTGCGAAGTACCAACTTGAGACGAACGCAGAGCTAAGTGACTAATAAATTGCAAAGAACTAACGGATGCGAAGCTTCAAAGCCTAGAACATCGTCGCAGGGTCGCAAGTCTATCGGTCATTATAGGGTAGATTTTGGGGAGTGTGCCACGGAATTGCATGATCTAATTCCCCCATCCCCCTTTTACCATCGGACAACCAGACAATCAGACACGCGACATCAGTTTATGGTTGATATTCCAAGGGTGCGTACGAAGCGTTTTGCTTCCATATTTATTATACGTACTGCTAAGGAATGGAATTCTTTGCCTGAGTACAATCTAGGAATCTTTAAATCTCGAGTGAACAGGTATCTTCTAGGCAAGCATGCTCCATCTTCGACCACATCGTCACTTTCCATCAGGTCAGACAGTGGTCTAATGTTTGCCTATCGAGAATTAAAATAAAAACTACAATTAATTAAAAGTATTTATTACTTAACACTGGTTTACTTACTCAAAGCGTTTTGCTTCTACATTTATCGTCTTTGTTCCCCGAACAGTTATGATCTATCTCTAGTTGTCTTCAAATCTAGAGTGAATAGGTATTTTCTAGGTAAGCATGCTACATCTTCGGCCGCATTATCACTCTCCATCCAGATGAGTGAGTTAGCCGCCAAATGCTCCATTATCTTCACATAGTTTGCAAAGCCAAATTAAAAAAAATAAGTAACCAAAGGCATGTTCGCCGAATTTGTTTAAAAATCGTATTGTAACGGTCAATACAGACTGTGGTTTCTTCCGTGCTATGCCAACTGTTTGAATGGATTATATTATTGTACCATGGTCGAGTCATATAGGTATTAATATTCACCTATATCTAATATTAACGTAGAAGGCCAATTAAAATGCGTGTCATTGCATTTAATAGCTGTTAATACTTAACTAGCTCCGTCCCATGACTTCGCATGCGTGATGATAAAGCCGGTGAAAAATTAAAATCTATGACTCGATTATTTATTTGTCAGAAAACATCATAATTATTTACGTTTTATAATGAATAAAAAACTTTAAAAACATACGAAAAGAAAAAAAAATTTATGTGAAAATATGTTGATTACTATTGTATGTAGTACTGATACGAAAATCATACATTTAGACTTACAATAAAAAAAATATTTATATCACAAAAAGGTACACTGGCTTGGTGTATAATTTATATCTATGACATGCACAATTGCACATACGTTACTAAGACTAAGCCTTGTGTCGTAGGTACCTGTAAACAACAAATGGCAAAATCAAAATTTTGAAAATTACGCTCTCTGGAAAATGGCAGCACCGATTTTCACCTAACATATATAAAAAAACTGCATCCAAATCGGTTCTCCCGTTTAAGAGTTAGCTACAGACAGACACACACAGCGGTCAAACTTATAACACTCCTCTTTTAGCGTCGGATGTTAAAAATATCTATCTTCACTTAAATGAGGTTCTTTTCGATTATACTTTGAAGATGAATTATATATCATTTAATTATATTGCATATCTACTTTATTTTGCAAAATTATCCATATATACGACTTGTTATTTGATTTCTGTGTAAATAGAGATCAACTTAATTTAATATGGACATCCCATTTGTGTGATATGAGCATACATAAGCAATGATGACGATAAAGTACCAAAAACGTAATTATGGATGCTACCTTATTTAGTCGGCAGAGTCCAGCAAAATAAATAGAAGGAACGTTAGTGTATATGATACGTTGCAAACAAAATCCAAACAATTATCACATTCTAGGTTTGTCATGTTTACCTCCCTCAACTACATTATCACTTGATTGACTGGTAAGATAGTAGTCACAGAGGTAAAGTAAATAGATAGACTTTAATAAATAGAAAAGCAGAAAAATTGACGCCAAAGTGAATTAATGTCGTTGTTGATTTTGTATTATTTTTTTCAGAATTTGTGATTCTTCAAGTGTTAATGTGTAATAATTGTGGATTATTAACCGTTAATACTTAGTGAACTTGCATGAGTGTAGTCAAATCATATCAAGTTAAAAACTACAATTTTAGGTTTCGCCCTAAATGTTTACTGAAATTCTAGTAAAGTCTCTATCACTTTACAAGGGCATGATTAGACTATGACTAGACCATAACCATAACTAGACATTTTGATTGGTATTGACTGTTTCTCAAGAATACGACTAGTAAACTAAAAAACGTGAAATATTCGTAATCATACCTATATTTTTATTTGCATTCCACAATGTAACTTAGTTGGTAAACCTAAAATTATGGACCCTGTTGGGCATAACAAAATAGGAGAGAGGAAGCACATTTACAATATTATATTATAGCTATATCCGGGTGCTGGAAAACAAGGCTTTATAGATTGATCACAAAGTATCTTTTATATGATCAGTTATCGTAAGTTTTTTAATAGGATTTTTTTTTACTGCTTTATAAATAATATATCTTTGGATTCATTTTTAATAAGGTTAAGTAATTTGTTAAATAGTTTGCTCTTTACATAATTAAACGCAAGCAAAGCTTAAAAAAACCGACTTCACCGTTTCATCATCGGTACCTTGATCAGATTTAATCTATCAACACGCATTATTGAGTAAAACTCAATAACTAGACATCAAACCTTGATCAAATTTCAATGGGACTACATAAAAAGCACCAGCTTTCAAATAAAAAAGAATCATCAAAATCGGCTCACAACGATAGAAGTTATGAGGTAACTTTTGAAGTCGGGTAAACGAGAATATCGTCAAAGTACGCATTATTCGTCACAAAATAGGCATTATTGACGATATTTCAAGATCAGATCTTGATCAAATTTAAATGGGACCAATTAGAAAGCAACATCTTTCAAACTAAAATTTTTTTTTTAAATCGGATCACATGGAGAGAAGTTATGAGGTTACACATAAAAAAAAACAGTCGACTTGAGTACCTCCTCCTTTTTTGGGAAGTCGGTAAAAAGGGCTCGTTGAATGTAATGTAGAGCGGGAAGATCCGCATTAGCCTGTTTCCATACCTGAGCAAACGGCCAGGGTGTTTTTGTGTTTGTGTTGTAAAGAATTCAGGATACTCTGAAAATTTGCATATTTCCAATATGTAAATGCACGGCAGGGTTAAAATGTTATATTTTAGGAATTATATAAATAATACAAAAATATTACACTTTTTGACATTGGCTACATGCTCATACTTTTCGGAGCGAAACATAAAAGAATAAAGTATCTATCAACTCGGAGACTGTCCTTAATCGAATCGGGACTAATTTAACTCGCACCAATTACAATTACCAAACGTTTTACGTAAGAATGGCCACAATAATGACTACTGACTCTGACTGAGTCACGCAGTTCATTTCCTGTTATTTAATTCTTGTCATTAACATCCACAAACAGAACTAGTAATTCGACCCAAACTAAGACCTCGCGCCTACATTTTGCATTAGAGAGAAAATCATTTGAGGTTAATTGCTTCTAACTTTTTTTAACATAAAAAAAATATAAAATATAAACGCTTTCACACTCGCAGCTCCTAACACAATAAATTCGAAGACTTTTTTAAAGGCTCTCACTGAAATGGTGAGAGAAGACATTATCATTTGCAATTCCAGATACATTATTATACATATTTGATTATATACATAATTGAACAGGTATTTAATAAGCAAGTTTGTTTTGACTTAGCTTACCACATGTCACTTACTATCAGATGAGATTGTGGTCAAACGTTTTCATTGCCTGTAAAAACAAAGTTAAAAAAAATGCAACTTTACTGTCCTGCGTGTTATTTTAAATTGTATTTTTTTTCTATAAAAACAGTTTCGTATTTTAGTTGCAGAGCTCTTTTCAGAGAGACTCTAAAAGGTTTGATTTTATTTTAACTGCACCCTTACCTGTATTCATTTGTCCCCGTAAATTTTGTGTATATTATTGGAACGAAAGTTCCTTATCGCGCGTTGCGAATGGGGGGCTAGACGGAAAAAGTTAAGACCAAAAGTTGTAACGACACTTTTTGCTATAGTTGCAAGCCATACCACGTTCTCGTCCGATCACCGAAGTTAAGCAACGTCGGGCGCGGTTAGTACTTGGATGGGTGACCGCCTGGGAACACTGCGTGATGTTGGGTTTTGCATGATTCTTTTAATTTTGGAACGAAAGTTTTCAATCGCGCGTTACGAAAGGGGGCTAGACGGAAATTGAACTTCGTTCCATCCGGGTCCCTTGACACCTCTCAAGTTTTTTTTAAGCTATTGCATAGCTTCTATCGCGGGCCTTGAGCGTGGAGACCGAATCCAGAAATTCCGTAACGAAAATAGCCTAACACCTCCCACTCCGACCGGCACAGCGGTGATACTTTATAGTTTTGCCATCTATCGATGAATAGCAGAACTTTTAATGACTTTTTTGAAATATCACGCTTGTCTCTTTAGTTCAGCAACTCGCCTCTAGGTGGCAGGAAAAAAAATACTGCATAAATAAAATAAATAAATAATTATATTTGCATAAGTTGATAAAAAATGCTTTGCAATAACTTTACCGCGGCAGTCCCCGAGTGCAATGTCTTTTTTTATCATCATTTTCGGCGTCTGGCCATAGCCTTTAGTAGGTAGTTTAATCTTAAGTTACATATCTCAATTCGCAATTACAAATGAAACCTACCAGAGATTGTGTAGGCGATCTATTTTGGCTACAACACAAATAATCCGACCGGGCCTGCTATGGTCACGTTCTGATTGTAACCATTATAATCGAAACTTGCGAGCTTCCATTTTGTTGATCACAGATAGCTTGCGATAGTGCTATTTCGGGAAAGGCCGAGGAGCCTTTACAAAGACGGTTAAACACACCCCATACTACGATATGGGGTGTGTTTAACCGACTGGTAATATCTGGATAGTGATACATTATTTCGTGTGCGGAGAACCTGGTGTACCGAGTATCGTTTGTGGCAAAAATGACTCTATAGGATAGATATTATTCAGATAAAAAATAAGTATTTACCTAAAAATCCTCTCACTTGGCAAAACTTCGCAACTTTATGTCAAACAAATAAATTTTTTGTGACTTAATTATAGTTTCGTAACGAAATGAATTTTACCTTCTTATATTGGAACGAAACATAATGATTCTTGTCACAAAAAAATGCGTATTTAATAAACATGAACATAATTATACTCATTCACACTCACAGCCCTACACTAATTTCGAAGACTTGTATCGTGGGTGCTGAACACATTCACATCACACTCAAAAACATAATTATTCCTTGGGGAAAAAATGTGTTTTCACCGGGAATCGAACTCGATACCTACCCAGACTACAAAGGCTGTTTTTGCGTTCAGGAGACTTTGAAAAAACAATTATAATAAGTATACTTTTGGGAGAATTATCCAAATACTACATTGTCTTTATTAATATTGTCCTTGAAGACGAAAAACGTCGTCGTATTTAACTGAAGAGACACAAGATAGAGATGCGTGGAAGATAACCCCCTTTATCTTCCACGCATCTAATCTTCCACGCATCTAATCTAAAATAATCGTTAACAAAAAAAAATTGTCCTGTGAAATATTAGGCTTTGTCAGACCACCTGAAGTCATCTGGCATACCTCATACGAGTATTGTATTACGACTGACAACTTGGTCCGAGTCCACTTATACACCCATTCACGTACTGTCCGTACTGAATGTTGCTTAACTTTTTTAATTAGTTAAGATCCAAAATGCAAGCCGAGTTACGAGTTCAACAAAATCCCTAACAAAAGCTAAAAGACATAATACCTACTTATTAATATTATATATATCTACCGCAGTTAGCTTTTTGTTTCAGCTCTCCAAAAGTGATTTACGACCCTTGACGAATCTAAATCTGCGAATGACAGGCCTCTCGAGTAAATAGAGCAAAAACTTGGTACGTTAACGCCTGACAATATTTTATAGCAAATCACGACAGTCGCTATCTACAAAAAAACAGGCGCTATAAGCATGCAATTAGTCCTTGTGTTATAACGTTACCAAACAAACAGCGTTGATTTCTTTTCATGTGCCTTTAATAATATATATTAAAAGCCAATTAAGATCATAAAACATCGCAAATAGGCTTGCGACCTTACATCGGAGACCGAGACTTGAACTTTGCTTCCGCAATTTGGATTCGAATAGCTTCTCATCGCAAATGAACCAAGCTGGTCACACAGGTCTTTACGAGTATACCCAATTCTTAGTGGCCAGCTGAGCTCTGCCTTCGATGTAGGTACCAAAGTTAAAATTCAACGACAAAGAAACGCCAAGAAGCTCGAGTTTATTTGCTATCGGCTATTTTGCGACTTCCTTCAGTTGTGGCAGTAGCTTTTATTAGTCAATATTTCATATATTTTTAAATATAATAAAAGCATATTCAGACATTTACTGTTAAAAATAGTTGATGATAAATCTTGCGCTAGTTTTGCCGCAAAAGTGAAAAAAAATGGCATTGTTGATTTTGTATTATTTTCCAAAACCTGTGATTCTTCGAATGTTAATGTGAAATAATGGTGGACTATTAACCGTTAATACTTAGTAAACATGCATAAGTGTAGGCAAATCATACAAAATTCAGTGTTTTTGCTTTCGCTCCAAAACTACAATAGAAGTTATAGTAAAGTTTCTACCACTTTTTTAGGAAATGACTTGACTATGGCTGGACTTTGATTCTTTTACTTGACTGTGACTGTGTGGCTAGGATTTTTAAAATGAAATACACTTAATATATTATATTATAAATTATTATTACTATGTATATCACTAGACACTGGTTAAATGCACAAGAATGCATAGTCAAAAGTAAAAAATAAACTTTCTCGTTGTTTCACTCATATGAACTTCAAGCAACAACCAAAGCCAACCAAAGCCTAAACTCTGTAATTAGGCACGTTAATACTACAGGGGATGAGGGGTAGGCATTCATTTATCATTATCACACAGACACATGTAAACGTAAGTAATTACGAAGTGAGCATTGTTCTAGGAATGGCCACGGTCACCTTCCACAATACAATTTTATTAATCATCTTTCTACGTGTTCTAATTAATTTTGGGGTCGTTAGCAAATAAAGACAATGAAAGCATCTATTGTTTTAGGGATAATGGGCGGCCGTTTCCAGGTGGTAACGATAAACCTTTAATTCATTATCTAAAAATCTATAAATATTATCCGTTGGGAAGTACCCTATTCTTTATATAAAAATGTGTTTTTATGATTGTTCGCTGTCATACCGTTCATCTGATGGAATGAAACTTTAGTAAGTGGTTTTCGTGGCTGCCTGCGGGCTAATGAAACTGTGGAACACGTGATGTTACAGTGTGATGCCACTAAAGAAATACGAGCTAAAATTGAGATACATGAACATTCCAAAGAGGCGACATCATGTGCAGCTACATCTTCAACACTGGAACAATAATTATGCCAGCGACCCAAAGCCACGGTCCGATATATAATGGAGTTGGGGACTAACTGCTGGCAGGGGGAAATGCACAAAACACCCCTAGCGGGACGTTTGTGCAGGCCTTATCACCCCCAGCTAGAATTAGAATTAATGGTTGTCGTAATCCAACGAAGGTTACTGGTCCAAAGAATTGGAAAAGTTGGAAATGGTTTATATTATTTTTGGAAAGGATAACGTCTGTCTGTCTTGATGAAGTGCTAGACAAACATACACATGAATAACCATCTAACAACAAGAGTAACTGAGAAGCATCACATATTCATGCTTGACATCATCAAGTTCGTCGAAGTAATTTTTGTTCCACGAAAAGGGTTTATAATCTGGGAGGTAGTATTTTAGGCAAGCAAGCTACTTCTTTGGCCACATCATCGCTTTTCATCAGATGAGGTAATGGCCAAATTGTTGCTAAAATCTATTTCTGTTTCAACAAACTAAAAAGTTATTTAGCTTCGTGGAAATGTCAACAAAGTCCTCGATCATTAGATGTTCTTCTGAAACCGCCACAGTAACCACTCTTGGAGCGACCCAATCTAACTTTTCTATCAACAGCCTTGTAAACTGCTCAGAAAAGCAATAAAGCGATGGGAACATGTAATGCTACTCCTTGCCGCAGAAACAAGCAGCATGGAACCTTCATCCAATTTTTTATGCTTTGATTTTTTCATACAAAATTAGCTCCTAATTGTGGGACCTAGGTTCATGATTTGTTGTTCGTGCTGTAACTGCGTTGTTCAACTGGTTTTTAACACTTTCACACTCATGACATGTGTCGTGGGAACCAGAAACATTAACTTCAGACACGCAAATTTTCTTTTGGAAGAAAACTTGTGTTCCCTCCGGTAATCGAACCCAATACCTGCTTTTAACCGAACCAACTCAACTAAGCAAACGGGCAGTTCAACCGGTTGGATCACGCCCAAATTTTATTCACCGTGGTTTGACCATAACTGTACTCTATTACTCCGTATTAAAAAGATTAATATTTGTTAAGTTTCTGGTAAGGATGGTAAACATGCATGCTAGAATGGGAATGGGCTCTATAAAGTAGCTGCCACACAAAAACTAAAATGGAATGAATATTAATGGTTTTTGTCTTTGCTGCCTAAGCTACGATTGTTGCCTAAACGGCATCAAGCCGGAGCATGTTGCTAATCATACTAATATTTAAAATCGGAAAGTTTGTGTGTAAATCTGTAAACGTTAGTATGTTTGTTCCCTCTTCACGCTTTAACAGCTGAACGGATTTAGATGAAATTTGGAATGTACGTAGCTTATATATAAGATTAACACATATGCTACTTTTTAACTTGATAATAGCGAGCGGAGCCGCGGGGCACGGCTAGTTCAAAATATATTAATATTGCACATGTAATGAGAAGTGGACCGCCTCGATCACCATGGTTTAAACGTAACAGTGTTTTAAATGATATCATATGTCGGGCCTTTGGAAGTGCAAACGTCGCATCTGCTTTAGAGCCAACTGGTGCCGCCTACATGCGTGACGGCAAAAGACCCGAAGGTATGACACTCATTCTTTGAAAGATGGATCAGCCTTTAGTGTGGGATGCCACGTGTGTTGACAGTTTGGCGCTATCCCATCTTCCTGAAACGACGCTACAAGCTAGAGGCGTGGCAGATGCAACTCTTAAACGGCGCAAGTATTCAAAACCTGACAAAGGTTATATATTTGTGCCGTTTGGGATTGAGGCGCCCATGGGGCGCGAGTGCATTAGACATTTTCAAAGATTTGTCTAAGAGACTGACTGATTACTTCGGCACATGACCAAAATGCTGGGTTGTATTTTGGGGCAGAGAATAAGCCTTGATACAGCGCGGTAATGCAGCAAGCATTTTGGGCACTTTGTCGAACATTAAAGATCGTCTCGACCATATTTAACCTTGTATGTTTTTTTCTATTTTTATAAGTTATATATTTATATTGTAAAACTAGGACTTATATACATACATTTTTTAGTTTTTTCTACACAATTATCAATCTCAGTAAACAATAATTATTATTTATTTATTTTATCCAGAAATCCTAAATAAATTTTTGCAATTTATTGTACTTTACTATTTATTTCCTAAATACTAAGTAAGATATTATTGTAAATTGTTTTCAACTGTGGCACGTTTATCTTTTGTTTCCTATGTAAATGGCACCATCCAGAATTATGATTGAGCTCGTCGATCATCTCTCCGAACCAGGCCATTATGTTCCCGAAGGATGAGACGTTTCAGCTGATTACAATCTGTGCAAATCAAACTCTTAATATCATAAATGCAAAAGTTTCTGTATTTTACTCTTTTGGTATAGTGCTTTGTTTTGGGGCTCTGCCCCTATTTATTTTTAACTAGGGATCCGCCCGGCTTCGCCCGGGTGCAATTTACGGTGGATTAAAAAAAATACATACAATCCTTGGTCTGACAATTACGAACACAACAAAAATAATATTAAACTTTCTATAAAAAATCATATCAACAATAACCTAGTTTAGACATATGCGCTTCTCTCAATTACACATTGTCATATTCATAACCTCTATATCTAGATATAGAGCATAATACAGTTAACATTAACGCAATCATACCCACAGTCCCACACTAAATTCAAAGATCTGTATCGTGGGTTGCGGAAACATTCACACCCAGGACCAGAAATAAAAATTTCCCTTGGTGAAAAAAATTGTGTTTCCCCAGGAATTCGAACCCGATACCCGCTGCTTAGAAGGCAGCCGCGTTACTAACAACTAGTTACAACACCAGCGGCCAGTATAAGAGAAATAAAATATACAAACCGTATCATACGTTCAAAAATAATTTATGATGTAGGTACTCGTATTATACGCTACCTTACCTAGTAATAGAGGTCGTATAAACCCAAAGACAACTTTGTATAAACCGCTCATACTGTTTATATATATCTTGAATATAACGAAGCACTGTATCCACTATTACATACACTGTACCCGTTTTCTTCTGACTTGTGTTACCTTGTGGAGGTGACAGAGGTCAAAGGGTGTATAAAAAACCCACGAAAGGGATGTTTTAGGTAACATCTCACCTGACGTAACGGGGCTTACATATGCAGCGGGGTAGTAATATCACTAAAATAAAGTAGAGTGGATAACATAGAGCTCTACTTTGTATTATTATGTTATTCTGTCTGTAAGGTGAAGGTAAAACTGGTGACAGTAGTGTGCAGTAAATGAGAGTTTCTTCCTTGTAGGATCTACATCGACTACGAATATTGTAAGCTTTTTCACCGCCTTATAGTGACAAGGTACAAAGCAAGTTTGCTTTGCTTTGCTTTGCATATACTTTACTTTTTATTAGAACAATAAAGCTTGTTGGTAGATGTTTATATTATTTTGCGACGGAACCACAGAAATCTAGATAGATTTCTGTGTTCTTTGTTCCCTGAACGGTATAATGTGGGAGTCTTCAAATCAGGAGTGAATAGGTATCTTCTAGGCAAGCATGTTACATCATCGGCCGTATCATCACTTTCCGTCTGGTGAGATAGTGGATAAATGCTTTCTTATCGAACATAAAGAGCAAATGTTGTATTTTATAGTTTCTAAACTATTTATTTCCTAATAAGATTACACAGTGCTATAACTAGCTTCGCCCCGCGCTGTTATCCGCATACAAACTATGTCATGACAAAATAAAAAAAAATTGCCAAAGCGCTATTTAATTATTTGGTAGAAAAATATATAGCTTCTTTAAATTACTAGCCTGTATTTATTTTTTTGATTTCGTAATTTTACTGGGCTAGTTCTCAGGGAATAATATTTCATTCATGCGGCAATACAATTTTATTTATACTGTTGTTTAATTAAACAATATATTAAATTAATACGGTAAAAACCACTAATTAAACTTGTATACAACGTTATTAAAAAAAATACAAAATTATGTGCTCTTGAAACCAGTTCGAGAGATCCACTCAATACTATTATTTGCTGTAGTCAGATGACTAAAGTCAATAACATCATGAGTTGATCTATTATTAGCATATTTACTGCACAGAAAATGTAAAAAAAAAAGACGTGTGGCACTCGGGGACTGCCGCGGTAAAGCTATTGCATAGCATTTTTTTATTTTTCAGTTTCATTTTTCTTCACAATAAGATTTCGGTCACGATGAGATGCGAACTCAGTACCGATGCATACGATTCAATATCCAATACCAATTAGCTACCGAGTCTTCTAACTATAACTTCGAAATAAGCATATAGGTCATGACGTTTACTTTAAAAACGTAAACGTCAAGACCTATACGCTTATTTCGAAGTTTTAGTTAGAAGACTCAGTAGCCAATTGGTATTGGATACTGAATCGAATGCATCGGTACGGAGTTCGCATCTCAACGTGACCGAAAACTTTTTGTGAAGTCGCTAGAGTTAGTTGAGTAGGCGTTAGGTTTTTTCGTTACGGAATTTCTGGATTAGGTCTCCACGCTCAAGGCCCGCGATAGAAGCTATGCAATAGCTTAAAAAGTTAATTACACTTTACATAATCCTACTAGCTGATTTAAAAACTAAACAAAAAAGCAAACTATCATTGATATAGTAAATTGATCATTGATATAGTAATCAAAGGCTTATTAATGTCGGGAACAACTATTACTCAAAATAATTGAAACCTTGCGTTTTAAAAGCTTAAAAAAACCGACTTCACCGCTTATATTTTGGTTTTGGACCACCTCTGAAGCATAATCTACCAAACAAAAAAAAACATCAAAATCGGATTTATAAATGGCGGAATTATCGCGTAACACAAAAACACGTACAAAATATATATATATAGTCGAATTGAGAACTTCCTTTTTGAAGTCTGTTGAAAATCTTTAGAGTAAGCTTTTATTATTTGTTGATAAAAGGAACTAGAAGAGCCCAAATTTCAGTAGGTTTTTATAAAAGCAAATCCCTAAATTTTGGGTACTTTGCCTACTGGTAGCGGTCTATTAGATTAAGTTTTGTACTTTTGGCTAATTTTAATTTAGTTTTTAGTTAAATATATCATTATATAATATAAAGTTATTATATAAATTTAAGTTTTAATTAAGTTATTTTGTTATGTTAAGATCCTATGTACATGTATTTCCTTTTTGTAAGTACTTGTCAAAATGAAAACAACTCCTAAATAAACACCAATCTAAACTTTGTTTCTAAACCTCCAATTAAACTTATACCTTTTATTCTGATGGCCTTCGTTAAAGGGCTGAGGGTCAAAGGAAAATTGTCGGCTTAAAAAACAGGGAAATAGGAGTTAACATTCAGATTTACTGTGACAATTATACTATCTTAGACTTCTATTACAATTCATGAATAAATTAGAAATTAACCTTCTTACGAAAGGCTTAGCCAAGAACTTATTGGTATAATAGGTTATCTACAACATTTTAAAAAGGTTAACATTAAAAAAAAATAGGTGCGTTGAGCACTTTTTGGGTGAACAAAAAGTATGAAACTCGCGTCATCGTGACCGCACGCTTCCCATGAGCTATATGTTTACTGTGTATAATATATATTATATATAGTTTGCACTTCTATCGGCGGTCCCCAAAGACTGCCTCGCATGTTTTTTTTAAGTATTACTTATTAAGAAACCTTTGATTACCATATAGATAGTCAACTAAAATAATAAAGTCTAATATATAAGTCTAATCTTAGTTTATTATTTTAGTTGTTTTTTATCTGTATTGTTCAAAACCGATTTCGATTACCGGAGGGAATCACAAATTTTCTCCCCAAGTTAAATTTGTGTTTCTGGTTGTGTGTGTGATGTGAATGTTTCCGGCATCCGAGGCACGAGTCTTCAAACTCATTGCGGAGATGTGAGTGTGAAACCATTTTTTTTATTGTTGTACGCCGTAATGTCAGCGCACCTTTCCCAACTAGGTATTATCTATTTTACTGCATCATTATTGACGTTAATTGGTTGATATTAAAGGATAGCTGCAGTTTAAATGAGCCCCTGGAGTTACGGATAATTGTCAATTTTATGTACCAATGAAATAGTAAACATAACATAAACGCTTTCACACACACAGCTCCCAAATAACACCCATAACTTCTCACGTTTCTGTAGAGCATATTATTAAACTTATTTGTGGTAGAGTCATACATTTAATGAGTGCCTCTTTGGAGTACATTTAAATAAACATTTTGAATTCAACTTTAGGTTAACACTGCTACCTATCGGAAATAAGTGGCAATATGTACAAAACACAAAAAAAAACATGTCTAGTTAAGTACCTATATGTTTTTCGCGTGGAATGCTTTTAAATCCATCGAGATAAACTCGAATGAGTACACCAATAATACTGATAAGCTCGTGTTTCGTTATAATGAACAGAATAAAGTCCAATTCAGGTTTATTTACAAAATAACAGTGCCATGCGGCTTTGCTCGCGTCAATATGAATAACAACAATCAGTTCAGCCGTTTTCGAGTGTACAGCGTCGGGGTATATTCAAAATTGATTTTGCCATTTGTATCACCTTTAAATCTTCCCAATCCATAGTACGGTTGGTTGTGCAAGGAAAATTTAAGAAACCAGACCACTAGGAAGGTCACCCATGGGATGAGCCGACCAGATAAAATCTGCCATAGGCCGCGCCGCACACGAACTGTTTCAAAATAACAATGAACTGAGGTGCATCGTGAAGCGAGCAACATCAGCCGTATATCCATGACGACCACGATCGCTCTGTCAAGAGTGTATACGACTGAGAGGATCATTTGTAAATAGTGGACCGGTGAAGCTAATTCCTAGTGTAAGTCTAGCTTGGATCTTGGACCACATTATCAATTAATGAAGGGTGAAGATAGTGGTCAAAACGCTCCCATAACAGTGGATCGACGAAGCTTTTTCCTATTCAAGGACTAACGTGGAACACATCTTCGACCACATTTTCGATTTGACGACCCAGTTGGCGCATCTGTGAGTGTGAAAGCGTTTATTGTTATGTTATGTACGAGTGTTAAATTCTAATAAACCTTGCACTTACTGAATTAGGCGATCAAAAGATTAGGGTTTCTCGCTTCTATAGAATCCCGACGCGAGAAAACAAAACCTCACGATCTCTATCTATCTACTTGGATTCCTATCTACATTTATATACAGGATTTTTTTAAAAGGTTAGTATATAAAGGAGTTTCAGGTGAATGGCCTCGGTTGGTCACTTGGCGGTAATTCATAATTTTAACTATTTTATTTTGTTGCTAACCTAACGGGTAAATTGTGTACTTAGGTACGTAACAATGTAAAAGTTTTCAATATTAGTACAACTAATTAAATATGTAATGATCCAAAGTAACTTGTAATATTTAAGTTGGACAGATCAACTTGGCCTCCAACTGAATTGGAAGTATAGGCATTATGTAATTAGCTTATGTTATTATATATATCAGTATTAACATAATATAAAATAAACATAAACACAAATACACTCTCAGCCCCAATTGCAAAGACTTTAAACATTCAAACTGCACATACAGAATCATAAGCACAATTATCCTTGGCGAGGAATAATGCTGCTGCCGGGAATCTATGGATACACAGGACCAGCGGCGTAGAAAGCAAGGACTTGCTCATTGCGCTAAAATGGTCTACTGTTGATGGTGTGAAAAATTATAGGATAATTTTTTTAATGATGACGCACAACTACGATTGGTACAGCATTGGAATGACGATGTATCCGTAGACCTAACATATTATATGTTTTGGCTTTGTTTAGTAGGAGTACATGTACGTCGGTTCGGTCGTTCCAGCTAAGTACGGTTACACCGCAAAAGTGTATCGAAAGCATTTATGTAATTGAGCAGATAAGTATTTGGGTTGGGAGTCGATTAGACAAAATATTTATCTGAAGACCCACATTAAACGAAGTATCGACATTTAGATAGTAGATAGTGCCTTTATATAATTTTGTTCCTAAGGTGACGATTGATTAAGGTTTTGGTGAGAAAAATAGACAGTTTACAAAAACGTCAGAGAGTTCTAAGTTAGAGGTAGTGGAACTCATTGCCCGCGTCTTTGTTTCCTGAACCGTATAATCTGGGAGACTTCAAGTGAAAGGTATCTCTAAGTCAGACATGCTACATCTTCGGCCACAGATGAGATAGTGGTAAAATGCTTGCCTACAAATTATCAAACATTATAAAAAATAACTTTTGAAGTGAAAACTTCTTTAGCGGCGTTGTGCACTTTTTGGGATGGGTAAAAAATTTTAAACTCGCGACAGGACACATGACCTAATCGAAAATTCGTAAGACGAAGGGAGAGTAGACCGCCCGAGTAGGCTCTCTTTCTACCGCGCGGCGAAAATGTATGCCTGCTCCTACTGTTTACAACGTTAATGTTCAAGTTTTCACTTCTGTCGGCACTCCCGGAGTGCAACCCGAACACAGAATGAAGCTGGCGCGACATATTCTGATGAGCAGACGCGAACGACGAAAATATGCAGCTCTTACAGTTTGCCTTCTATTCTCCTCCCCAAGGGAAAATTATGTTTCAGGTTCTAAGTATGATAGTGTGTGTGATGTGAATGTTGTTGTTTTTTTTTTTTTTTTTGTGACAGGCTAGTGTTTGACTACTATCTCACCTGATGGTAAGTGACGATGTGATCGAAGCTGGTAAACACACTAGACCTGGAATACGCAGGCTCTCAAGGATAACTGCCGGAACACCGTATTTGGCTTGGCGGCAGACTTTCAACTTGATGGTTGGTGAAGCGTCTTTGCCTTTTATAATATAAAGAAATAAGTATAAATTATACATCTGTGAATAAATGATCGTTCAAGGAAATTCCCAGAGATGGCGCTACTTGCAGTTGTATCGAGTGACATTTTTGCGCTCGCGACCTCATTCGTGTGTCACCCCTGTGTGTGGTTGACAAAAAACGCTCCGCTATTGAATTTTGTGACGTAGAAAACTAATTAAATAATTATCATCTAATTAACCAGGACTTAAAATAAAAACTTCATCGTGTCTTTTGTGATCGACCGCTTCAACTGTGATGTGACTAAGTGATCAGTGCCTCGCATATTTTCGGATGTTTTCGGATTCAAACTCGCCGGCCGGCGCGACGTGGAGTTGTGTGTGTGCGCTTAGGCATACATACAGTTTGCTGTAGTTCCTTTCTTGGGGAGCTCCGGAGGCGGTTTCGACGCAGTCTAGGTACGTGGGCTTAAATAAACACTGTAAATTGATTCGTGTATCCCTACTGATTTTTGCCAATGTTTTAATCCAAAATAATTTACCGCTATAATCAAAATATTAATACGTAAATGGTGGGCTATTTACACGCCAGCGATTTTACTCGCGCCATCAATGGTGGTAAGCTACTTTGGTAGCAAGCCAGGCGAGCAACTCACAAAATGCCCTACCACCTCTCAAATGTCACCTGATTAGCACCACCCGGGGACCACGTGTAGGGAGTCAGACTTAAGGGGTATCCTCCTACGGACCTGGGTGACTCAGCTCCCAAAAATGTTTCCTGCACCCACGACACAAGTCAATGAACTTGGTCTTAGGCTGTGAGTGTGAAAACGTTTATGTGTATATCTCAAGGTGACGAACGCAGTGCAAATACAGGACTCAAAAACGTAGAAACTCACTTATATTATCACGTTGCCTTGTATTGGTAACTTAGGTCTTTGATAGCTGTATATAGTTTTAGGATATATAGGCAATAGACTCGTAGGTATTATTCATAAAAAATATATTAAATATATACATCTTCATAACTACAACACTTGCAAGGCCGTACTTTCAATCACGCCGCTTTCATTACAGTATCAAATACTCAATATCAGTTTCATAGAAAGTAGGTGGCTGCCAACTAATAAAACGCGCCATGTTGCGCGGAGCACTCAGACAACCTCGTGTGGTGTGGAAAGTTGGAAACTTTTTGTGGAACGTACTTTTGCTATCTACTATAAGGGGCCGTTCAAGTATTACGTAAGCAGATTTTTTACATTTATTTGCCCCCTCATCCCCCTTGTCAGCAAAAGTAAGCAAAGCTCTAACCCCCTTACCCCCATGCTTACGTAAACATTTTTCTATTACCTACTTAATGTATTGTTTCTTTTATTACTTCATGAGCAGAAGTTATAATTCTAGAAATAAGAAAATACCTAAACGTATTATTAGTGTAGAAGTTATAATTCTAGAAATAAGAAAAAACCTAAACGTATTACGTATACGAACATTATTCGTGGGAATTCCCAAACATGCGTTTCGTTTTCAAGCAGACAATGTGTGAGTTGCCATATGTGTAAAAAAGTAAATAGCTACGGATGACGTAATCATCATCTAGATCCCCCCTACCCTCAATGTCATCAAAAATAAGCAAAACAAAGACCCCCCCTATAGTGCTTACGTAATACTTGAACGTCTCCTAAGTACCTATCTACCTATATACTCGTACATGAACGAATAGTATAAATTAGATAGAGATTAGTATAAATTAGATAGAGATATTTCAGATCCCACAATTATTTCAGATGAACTGAATAAACGTTTTATAGCAATAAATGATAGCAATAATTATGAACCCTATAAACATACACCTTTAACACTGCCAAACTCTCAAACTATATTTCTGGCCCCGGTTGACCATGCAGAAATATTCAAAATTGTAAATAACTTTAAAAATAAAAAATCATCGGGTGAAGATAAAATCCCTATGCAAGTTATTAAAAGCAGTATTCATTTCATAATAGAACCCCTTGTCTATTTAATCAATTTAACATTGGAGACCGGATGCTTTCCGCAAAATCTAAAAACAGCAATAATAAAACCATTACACAAGAAAGGTCCTAAGCATGATGCAAATAATTATAGGCCTATAGCACTTCTTTCATGTTTCTCTAAAATATTTGAAAAAGTAATTTACAATAGGTTTATTTCATTTTTTGATTCAAGTGGCACTCTAAATTCAAACCAGTTTGGTTTTAGAAAGGGTAAAAATACAACGCTGGCTATTTTTAAAATGTTAATGCAAGTTGGGGAAGAAATAAACGCAAAAAAATCAGGTGTTGCTTTATTTTTGGATCTTACTAAAGCTTTCGATTCTGTAATTCACAGCACATTACTTACTAAATTAGAACATGTAGGTATAAGAGGCCAGGCTTTACTACTTATTAAATCATATTTAGAAAATAGAAAACAATCGGTTACGTTAGATGTATTTAACAAGTCTACTAAAACTATTGAAAAAGTATGTTCCAAACATGAAGATTTATTATTAGGTGTGCCACAAGGAAGTATCCTTGGGCCACTTTTGTTCTTAATTTATGTGAACGAATTACCTTTAGTGAGCAAACATTTATGCATTATGTTCGCTGATGATGCTACCATATACATACCAAAGAGAAACTTGAAAGATAAAGATTATGAAAAAATAATTAATGATACACTTAAAACTGTAGTTAACTGGTTGAACCATATTAATTTAAAAGTAAATATTAAAAAAACCCACCTTATTCAGTTTAGAAATTTCAAACAAGCCCATTTAAAACTTGACGTATCACTTGATAACAGAAAAGTAGATATGACTAACGAGACAAATTTTTTAGGTGTCACAATAGATTAAAATTTAAGTTGGAAATCTCATGTTAGTAAAATAAATAATAAACTTTCTAAATACTGTTATACTTTATCGACCTTAACTGACATTTCATCTAAAAAAATTGCGATTAACGCATATTACGGATATGTTTATCCTCATTTAAGTTATGGGGTTATTTTTTGGGGCAACTCCGTTGACATTAAATCCTGTTTTCTTTTACAAAAGAGGTGTCTGCGAGCCATATTTAAATTAAGTAGAACGGATACTTTACGTAATGTTTTTAAAAATTACTCTTTTCTCACATTAACTGGTATTTATGTGTATGAAATTTGTGTATTTGTAAAATCTAATGAAAGTTTATTTTTTGAAGTTAAATCAAATCGTGCAGTGTCCCTCAGACCCAAATATAAACATAACATATGTATACCGCAAATAAATAATAGTATGTTTTATAATTCTGCATTTGTGATGGCCATAAAAATATATAATAGAATACCACTAGAACTGAAAATGTTAAATGGAATACAATTTAAACGGAAATTGAAGTCATGGCTTATTCCTAAAGTTCACTATAGCCTTAAGGAGTTTTTTGATTCTTAATCTTTTATATAATTTATAATACTTCTTGTTTTAAAGTTTAATGTTTATACGCACTTTGTTGCTATAGCTACTAAATTAACAAAATTGTTTTTATATCTTTAAGTACTAATATGTCGTTACATTTAGGATGATAAAATATTGTACGCTCGAAATGGGCAAGCTGTTGAAACTGTATTTATTATATTTAAGATCTTGTAAACACAGTCTGAAAATAAAGCATATTCTGATTCTGATTCTGATCATTCAATGTGAATGGGCGTGTTGGCTTGACTGTCACACATAGGGCGCATTTGATTCTAGCGGATTTGGTTCGAACAACTTATAGATATACATAAATGCTTTCACACTCACAGCCCCACACTAAGTCCAATGTATCATGGACGCCGGAAACGTTCACATCACACATTTGTATGTTTGTGAACGTTTCCGGCATCCAAACACACCCAGAACCCAAATCAAAAGGAATCACAAATTTTCCCTAGGGAGAAAACTTGTGTTCCCCCAGGAATCGAACCCGATGCTTTCTATGCCCTGCTTAGAAGGTGAACGCGCACCCAGCTATACTAACGGACAGTATAATAAATATATATATATATATATTATTAGCCATCCCCGCGGCTTCACCCGCGTTTAACAATTTGAAAAATCCTATGTGTTACTCCTAGGTATAAGTTATTTACATTCCAAATTTGGTCTTAATCCGTTCAGCCGTTAAAGCGTTAAGAGGGAACAAACATACTTACACACTTATTCATTTGCACACTTACACACAAACTATCGCATTTATAATACTAGCCGTGCCCCAGGGCTTCGCCCGCTATTATCAAGTTAAAAAGTAGCCTATGCGTTAATACTAGGTATAAGCTATATACATTCCAACTTAATCTTAACGTATTTTTACTAATACTTACCATACGCTGACAAATAAATACATTTTGATTTTGATTTGATTCCAAATTTCATCCAAATCCGTTCAGCCGTTAAAGCGTGAAGAGGAAACGAACACGTATATTATACTTTTAAGGCATTGGATTAGCAACGTTGCTTAAAGTTTTACTAGCTATGTCACGCAGCTTCGCTTGACCAACTTTTCCTTTGTCGCAATTTTTTTTAAACGCATTCACACTCACATTACTCAGTTTAAAAACTTGTATCGTGGGTGCCGGAAACATTCATATCACACACACATTACGCACAAAAAAAGAAAAGAAGCACAAATATCCTTTGGTAAGGAATTTGTGCTCCTGCCGGGAACCGAACCTAGGATCCACGGCGCAGAGAGCGGACACCTGTTCACTACGTGTCAAATAAATCTTCAGAAAAGGAGCATTACGAAGTTATTACATCTTAATGCTCCTTTTATGTACTATTGTTAGTATTATCTGTAATATCCAGATGACTTGTTTGTTTTTGGTAGAATGTGTTTGAATTGTAGCCTCAGAAAGCTCCATCTAGTGTCGAGTAGAAACAGTTTTTTACATCGGTCATGGCGTAATAGATTACGCAGATAGTTTCTTAAGCCCGGTTTTACAAATGCAGTTTGGGAACCGAGCATTTCTCGGACCTGGGACGTTGATAAATCGATTCCTTGGACCGAAAAACCCCTAATCTGTAACTTTCATGAAAATCGTTGGAGCTGTTTTCGAGATCCTGATTACACACACACATATATATATATACAAGAATTGCTCGTTTAAAGATATTAGATTTACGAACTATAAATACACAATAAATAAAATCTCTAGATTACGCGTAGAACTATTTTTTTTTATACCTAAATATGTTCCACACTACAATGCTGCTCACGCAATTTCGCTTCAACAGAGCATTGAAATGGAAAACATGTTTCAGTCGACGAAGAAAATTGAGCTCATGCAGCTCATTGGAACTAAATAAATGCGACCTATTTTTATAGCTGAAATAGCAATAGAAATAAATTCGTTTCATAAAACACCTGCAGTATGTACAAATTTCTTTATTTGCTTCAATATGGGCAGGTACAATTACCTAGTCGGTGTAATAACAATAGTGCTCTAATTTAACTATTAAAGTTTTCGTGAGTTTGACACAAAAAAACAAACAAACAAACGCATTCACACTCACCGCCCCACATTAAGTTCAAAGAATTGTATCATGGGTGCCGAAAACAATCACATCACGCAACCACACATATTACACCCAGAACCAGAAGCACAAATATCCTTTGGGAAGGAATTTGTGCTCCTGCCGGGAATCGAACCCAGGACCCACGGCGCAGAGGGCGACACATTGTACCATATATAAATGAAACGGCTTGACTCACAAGTTAAGGTCGACTCTTGCGATAGGTTTCGGGGATGTCCGTCCTAGTTTATCTACGCAATATTATATGTTTTTTTTTATGCCCGATAGGCTAGCATTTGACCTCAATCTCACCTGATGGAAAGTGATGATGCGGCCGAAGATGTAGCATGCTTGCCTAGAAGGTATATGTTATTGTTGTTGTCGTATACTATGTCGCAGATACGTTTGCACCTAGGTAGAGCTAGCTATATCTGTACTAGGTCATAGGTGCTACTGGCTATGTTTTTTTATACCTAACTTTCCAGGGGGTGAAGGATAGGGGTGTGTGGGGCTCGAACCCACTAAAAACACCCCCGTGAGCAGTCCTTCGCCGCAAGATAGGGTCGCGCTAGCAATGACTATCTTGGCCCGGCAACCTAGCGCAAAAACAAACGTATTCACACTCACAGCCCTACACTAAGTACAAAGACTTGAATCGTGGATGCTGGAAACGTGGTAGCAAGGCGCGGCGCACGGTGCGCGGGCGCGAACTGCTGCGTTAGCACTCCGTTCCCCCACATACTAGCTGCGTGCTGCAATGACGATAGTATAAAGTGATGATGATGACGACGAAAAAATTTTTTTTATTCTATATAGGCAAACATTTCATCCCTATCTCACCTGATGGTAAGCGACGATGTGATCCACGATGGAGCACGCGTGCCTAGAAGATACCTACCTATTCAATCGTGATTTCAAGACTCCCATATTATAATTGTACTTATCAGGAAATACCGACTCAGGCAGGGCTTTACATTCCTTTGCCGTTCATAAAATAATGTAGAATATCATAATTATGTACTGGCTTCGCCCCGCGGTTTTACCCGCGTAAGATCCGGACCCACGGGAATTTCGGGATTAAAAGTAGCCTATGTATTAATCCAGGGTGTCAGCTGCCTCTTTACTAATTTCATCAAAATTGGTATAGCCGTTTGAGCGTGAAGAAGTAACAAACACACTCACAAACTATATATTATAAAGTTTGTAGTAAACTTTAAAATAGTAGTGAGAAGTTTGATCCCAATTCTCCTATGTTCAAAGATTCAGCTTAATCAAAAATTAACATTGAAACTAACAAACATCTAAACTATCACATGTTTATAGTGGGATTATGTACGCCCCTATGCCACACATAAGTAAAATATCCACTGAGGGTGACAAATCATTCCTTTTATGTTCGGGAATAAAGTTTATGTTTTACTACATAGTTGTAACACGAGGCGTCGGGGAAATAAGTAAACTAGCATGTTTGTTTGTGGAAAGGGTCCTCAATTCCGATCATATTTATTTTTATAGCACATAAATGATATAGGTAGTAACCCTTGCGACTTATATTTCTTACAAGATTTTTAGCTCCTCATATGTTTGAGTAGATAATTAATTAATATAGAAGTAACAAATAGTTATATTAATTTTCTTTGATAAAAAAATGAGGATCTTAAGAACTATGATCATGATCTGCATAGCTTATAAAAACTTGAACACAAATGATTACAACAATGCTAGTAGTCGTAAGAAAACAGTCGCTAAACCATGTCGAATGCCTTCAGGCGGCCTGAAAAATCCTGACTCTAGGACTGACCACTACCGATAAGTAAGCAAACAATAGTTTACCCCGAACTAAGACCTCGCGGCTACATTTTGCCTAATAGATAAAATGTTTTAGGTTAACAACTGCTTATAACTTTCATCTTAGTAACAATTGTAATACGTTTATTGTAGGTGGGGCAAGATAGGGTCGCGCTAACAGTCACTATCTTGCTGTTGTCCGGTTTGCATCCGGTCCATTGCGTCCATAGAGGGGTGACCTTGATCATCAAGGCCATCTCCCAGACGTGAGGGGCCGTGCAATGACCAGTGACCCCACTACAGAGGAGGAGAGATCCTATCCCATCCCGTCTCTATATCTATATATCTATAAATATATAAAAGAAAGTCGTGTTAGTTACACTATTTATGACTCAAGAACGGCTGAACCGATTTGGCTGAAAATTGGTGGGGAGGTAGCTTAGAACCAGGAGACGGAAATAGGATACTTTTTAGGAACGTCACTTTCTTTTTTATATGTGTATAAAAAATCATTTTCTCGGATTTGGTAAAGTACTAGGCAAACATAAACATGAAGGAGGTAATAATATAGTCACGTAGCATTGTAACGCATGCCGAGTATGGTTTCCTAAACATGCACATTCAAGTAGTAGTTATATAAATATAGTTATTCAAATACCTTATGTTCTATGAATCGTAGCTGTCAAGAAACATACACATAAAAATATCATCGGACCTTGTAAATGTCAAACATAATTATGTATTTACATTAATAAACCAACAGCTGGGAATGCCACGGGCTAAATTTATCTTCGTCATATCATTAAAATAAACTCAATTATGATGAATCTGATGTTCATATGGAACACGCTAATCGTGTTACATATTTGAGGCTTTGAGCCGTTTGGTGTTGAGACACTGGTCATGTGAAGACCGGGAGCTCATTCAATTTTCAAAAATCTATCAGAGCGCCTGGTTGAGGTGACGCGTGGTCAAAATGCTGCACTTATTTGGCTCAACTTATTAGCATTGCAATTCAGAGATACAATGCTGCCAGCATGATGGGAACGCTCGAACTGGTAGTAGACTTGAGCACTTGAGTTTCCAATAAGTTCAATGTGTTGTAGGTAACTTAGGTCTTTGCTGTAAATAGTTTTACTTTACTTTTAGAAAATATAGGCAATTAGCCCTTAGATATTTATACCCACTTACCTTTCTATAAATGATGTTATGTTAATAATTACTGATGTCTTAATGTTACATGGACAATGATTTAGTCATCAGTTCATACAATAATTTAAACGCAAACAAAGCTTAAAATAGTTAAACGCAAGCAAAGCTTTAAAAAGCCGACTTTACCGCTTTATCTTCGGAACTTTGATCAGAGTCAACGTATTAAGCACGCATTATTATAACTCAAAAACTAGTGATCAGCTCTTGGCCAAATTTAAATGGGACCACATGGAAAACACCAGTTTCAAATAAAAAAATAATCATTACAATCGGCGCACAAAGAAAGAAATTATGAGGTAACTTTTGAAGTCGATTAAAAACGAGAAAATCGTCAATGTAGTCCACAGAATACGCATTATTAAGGGTAACTCAAAAACTACTAGTCTGATCAAATTTAAATGGGACCAGTAAGCAAACTCTTTCAAACAAAAAATATATTTTTAAAATCGGTTCAGGTGGAACGAAGATATAACCTCGATTAAAATAATATAACGGTAAAATAATACAACCAGAAATATTGTTATTTAATCTGTAACAAAATTCTACTCTACAGCCAATAGCCTTTATTCTGAGGCTAAATAAACTACAATTATATAAACAAAAAAATGTTGATAAGAAAACAAAAATGTAAAACGTCAAAATACAGTCATTTTCACATGGATGGACCAATGTAAGGTTCAAACTTTGGGTGGCACTGAAATAGACGACCTTCAAAAACGGAAAACCCAACACCTTTGTTTAGTATGCATACGCGCAACCAACTACGCCAGCGGGAACTAAATTCTACTAATAGTATAAATCCGAAAGTTTGTGTGTAAGTATTTTTGATCTCTCTTCACGCTTTAACGGCTGAACGGATTTGGATGAAATTTGAAACATTTAGAATGTTTTGTTTTGAAAGCTTGGATTAACACATAGGCTACTTTTTAACTTGATAATAGCGGGCGAATCAACAGGGCACGGATAGTGATTAATAAAAATAATGATATCTTCTAGGCAAGGTATCAAATCTTAGGCCGCATGCTCACTTTCTATCAGGTGAGATAAAAAAAAAGACGTTTTTTTTCGATTTCAATGTATTTGTTATGCCACGTTGCCTAAATACGCATTATCGCATTTTAATTAAAAGTTGTTTACAAACAACTTACCGCCGAAAGAATTTTGTCCTAGTTAATGTTCACGGCACGTTTCTTATTATGTCGGAGACAAATGACTCCGTTTTTGACAAAGTGACGCTAAGACAAAGCCAAAGTATGTAAAGTTTTTTAAGTTTCCGTACCCGAAGTATGCAAATAAGTGAAACGGGACTGTTTTACTAAGCCTACGCCATTTCTGTCCTTACATTTAAAGGGCTGTAGCAAATGAACTATGAATTTTTATATTAAAGCGGATATCGCAAAAAATAATAAAATAAACAAAAGTATAATAATTTCAGTGGTCCCAAATAAGAAACAAAACAACGAACAATAGTGTGTTTGTGTGTTTGTTACTTCTTCTTCTACGCTCAAGCGGGTAACCAATTTTGATGAAATTTAGTATGGACGTAGCTGACACCCTGGATTACCACATAGGCTATTTTATCTTAAAATTCTCCCAGGTCCGGGACTAACGCGGGTAAACCGCGGGGCAAAGCTAATTTTAAATAATTGTTAAATGTTTTAGTAGAAAAAAATCATATAAAACATTGATTTAAAATTGTATTCAAACTTTCTAATTCAAAATCTATACAACTACTAAACTACATACTTCCTGCGTTACGATTATTAATAAAAATGTATGTAAGTCACGGTACGAAATTAAAAAATAGATTTGTGAACAAAAGATGCTGATCACAGATCACAGAAACTAAAGGGCTGATAGTACAGATCGCTGCATTCCAATTTTAAATTACGCGTATCTGTTGAACTTTATTCGCAATTCTGACATTGTTATTGCTACACTGCACAAAAATCCAATCTAAAGAATTCTAGACATTTTTTTATGGATCGACTCAAGTTACGTATGAAGCTATTCAAGTTTTAGCTAAGCGTATGCAATGTTTTGCTAACGTGGCGGACAAAAGCAATTTTTTTGTGTTTTGTTTTTATATTTCAGGTGTAGGTATTACATATTTCATAATAGAAGTCCTAGCCACAAGTCAAAGTGAAGTAAAAGATCTTCTATCTACGGGGCAATTACCTACAAGAAATCGGACTTAAAGGTAACTCAAGTGCTCAAGCCTACTACCAGTGGGAAGCGTTCCCATCATGCTGGCGGTGTTGCCTCTCTAAATTCCAATGCTAATACGTTGAGCCAAATAAGTACCAGCATTTTGATCACGCGTTTCTTCAACCAGGTGCTATGATATTTTTTTGAGAATAGAATGAGCTCCCAGTCCCCATGGGCCCAGTGTCTCAACACCAAACGGCTCAAATATGTATCTACTGCCGAGGTTTCCATGTTTTCGCCGTTTGCGATGCTCTGCCGGAGATGCCTCGGCGCCAACCCCTTTCTGTGAATAAGGAAGATGTGACAGAGCTAAAGTGTCGACACAAGTGCATTCCACACTAAAGGCCGTCCCATCTTCCATGGAACTAAAGTCATGCCGTCGGGTCTTATACCATCACGCTTCAGACCATTCGGTTCGAGAATGGCTGGAACATTGGGGCTGGTAAAAGCCAAGCGGATGATATCGTTGAGGCTGGCGTGGTGGGAAATTCGGCCAGCACTTTTCTGGCACGGGAGGTTGTGGTGGCCGAGCTGGTCAACAGCAGTACCACACTGACAGGTATGGGTAGCATAGCACCTTGCACCCAAACGTAGCAAGCCAAGCATATAGTGTAAAAGTTTCAAGGTTGATTATGACTGAATAATCAAATCATGCTTTAATATGGTGTTAAAAACTTTATCAGAACTTCTATTGGAATTATGGAGCGAAATGTACGATGTATATACGAATTGCTTACACTTGTGCACGTTTATTAAATATTAATGGGTAATAATTCATCATTAATTATTATAAACTATTTATACAAAATAAATATTAATGGTACCCCGATCCATTACAAAAGAAATATCTCACCGGTTTACGCACACCGGAGATTTTAGACGTGCCAAAAATAAGATACCTATTTAAAGTGAGTTTCAGATCCTTTTCTTTCTTTTTTACCCTGGATCAAAATTGAAAATCTAGGTTGATTTTCCTACAGTAATAAAACCACTATAGTACTTATTTGTTATGCTTACAGTATTATTAATATTGTTTTCGTGGAACACGTTTACTAATCAAGATTTATAGACGCGTTATATTGCTGTACGTGACGTTACACAATTATCACGTCAACGACGCAACTTCAAAACTACGTCACGGAAGCCAATGAAACCTTTATAGCGTCATAAAACTTCATCAACTACCACTTCGCAACAAACAAACATCAAAGGCACAAACATTATAATTCATGCAAACTTCCTCGCACCGTTTTCGGTTTTTATCCGACTATGAGGAAATTATTGTGGAACACAACGTAAATTTTTTATGATTAAATAGCCCAGTAAAACTACAAAAATCAAGAAAAAATAATTAAACCGCAAGCAAAGTTTAAAAGAACCGACTTATCGCTTTAACCGCTTTATCTTCGGACCCTTGATCAGATTTAATGTATTAAACACGCATTATTGACTATAACCCAACTAAAAAAAAAATTCGAAATCTGCTTACGTGGAGAGAAGTTATGAGGTAACAAACATAAAAAAAAAATACATTCGACTTGAGTACCTCCTCCTTTTTTGGGAAGTTATATATAGCTTTCAATTAAAAAAATAATCATCAAAAGAAAGCAACATCTTTCAAACTAAAAATTTTTTTTCGAAATCGGCTCACGTGGAGAGGATATAAGAGGTAACACACATAAAAAAAAAACCGGTCGACTTGAGTATCTCCTCCTTTTTTGGGAAATTGGTAAAAAAAATAACCAAAATCGATTCATAATTGGCGGCAATATAGCGTAATATACAGTAAACAAAAAAAAAACATACAGTCTAGTTCAGTACCTCCTTTTTTGAAGTCGGTTGAAAAGGATCCTACCAATATCATTGCTACATCAAAAGCTTTCTATAATAGGCAACTCCTTATTTATACGCAAACCAACGAGTACCTGTTCGTCTTGTCATTCTCCCAGCAAGTGATGTAGGACAACATAAGCACACTTGTAAATCCATGTAGTAAATATATTTGACTAGAGATTTATAACCGGCCGGCAGCCTGACGTCAACCCTATGGAGGGTTATTATTTTACGTTACCTGAGCCTCGTTTGTGATCATCAACAGGGGAGTGGGAGCACGTGCAGGGGAATTCCGCTTGGGCGCATAAGTGTTATACAGTTGTACTGCCCGTATATAAGTACATGTCTACGGCTGAAACTGAACCTCGTAGCAATGCTACGTAAGTAAATACCGTAGCAACTTCTACGCTGCTACGTGACCTCTGATTGATTGCTACAGTTGTTTGCTACCTCTCCTTGTGTGAGATAGCCATCAGTTGGGCGTTATTGTCTACCTACACGTATTTACTGATAGCTGATAGTGATATATTGGTCAATCGATTTTGGTGTTTTAGTTTGATCACAGTAGGTAATCTCATATATATCCGTTTAAGAGAACATGTTTGATGATCTACTGTCATGATTAACATAGCATTATATATACATGAACGCTTTCACACTCAGTGCCCCACACTAACTTCGATGACTTTTGTCGTGGGTGCTGGAAACACACATTTTCTCCACAAGGGAAATTTGTGTTTCTGGTTCTGCTTCTGGGTGTGATTGTGCGTGTGATTTAAATGTTTCTGGCACCCACGACACAAGTCATCGAACTTAGTGTGAGACTGTGAGAGTGAAAGCGTTTATACTTATGTTATATGTTCGGTAATTATCTGGCGTTTTGCGTCTTCTGACGGAAATAGTCTTGCTATTCGGTCATTTGGCCAAGAAGCGGTACCGCCCCAGGCGGACTCGGATTATCGGTTATCGGAGTCGTTGATCTTATTAAAGGATATAGAGTGTATGTTGTGTATGATGTCCCTATTGTAATAATAAATATCAAGCAAAGGAAAATCATTGCTCAACAATTTGTACGCCAAATTTGGCAAATTATGATGATAACTAACCTTAATTTATTGTACCTGTAAATATATGATACATTATTATGTGTTTATATTAAATTGTTGTTTATCCCTATCTTTATGGCCTGGGGCACGGGCTTATTAGTATTTTAATAAAAATGTTTTCATCAACATAACGTTTTGGACTATTGCCAAATAACAAGGAAGCTGTAGAAACAAAACTGTTACATTTATATCTTTAATCAAACAAGAATTTGTGGATTTTTATTGAGTACATAAAAATCTTCGCAAAGTAACATATGAGATAAATATGGTGACAATATGTATAGGTACACATTTAAATATTTATTTATCTCAACACTTACTATCTCAACGCTTACTTTGTGTGGAAACTGCGTAATAAAACATAAACGCTTTCACACTTATAGCTTCACACTTCGCGTACTTGTATCTTGGGTGTCTTAAACATTGACATCACACACACAATCTCACCGGAAGCCAGAAACACAAAATTTCAAATGGCGAGGAAACATGTGTAGAGATCTTTCATTCTAAATATGCACGCACCTCCATAAACATTTTCATACATTTGACACTCGATAGTTTGACAAATTTGGTGGAGGGCTGTGTTTAGAATGAAAGATATTTTCGGAACTTCGATCAGATTAGATGGAGATTAGGTAATTATGGAGCGAAATGTACGATGTATATACGAATTGCTTACACTTGTGCACGTTTATTAAATATTAATGGGTAATAATTCATCATTAATTATTATAAACTATTTATACAAAATAAATATTAATGGTACCCCGATCCATTACAAAAGAAATATCTCACCGGTTTACGCACACCGGAGATTTTAGACGTGCCAAAAATAAGATACCTATTTAAAGTGAGTTTCAGATCCTTTTCTTTCTTTTTTACCCTGGATCAAAATTGAAAATCTAGGTTGATTTTCCTACAGTAATAAAACCACTATAGTACTTATTTGTTATGCTTACAGTATTATTAATATTGTTTTCGTGGAACACGTTTACTAATCAAGATTTATAGACGCGTTATATTGCTGTACGTGACGTTACACAATTATCACGTCAACGACGCAACTTCAAAACTACGTCACGGAAGCCAATGAAACCTTTATAGCGTCATAAAACTTCATCAACTACCACTTCGCAACAAACAAACATCAAAGGCACAAACATTATAATTCATGCAAACTTCCTCGCACCGTTTTCGGTTTTTATCCGACTATGAGGAAATTATTGTGGAACACAACGTAAATTTTTTATGATTAAATAGCCCAGTAAAACTACAAAAATCAAGAAAAAATAATTAAACCGCAAGCAAAGTTTAAAAGAACCGACTTATCGCTTTAACCGCTTTATCTTCGGACCCTTGATCAGATTTAATGTATTAAACACGCATTATTGACTATAACCCAACTAAAAAAAAAATTCGAAATCTGCTTACGTGGAGAGAAGTTATGAGGTAACAAACATAAAAAAAAAATACATTCGACTTGAGTACCTCCTCCTTTTTTGGGAAGTTATATATAGCTTTCAATTAAAAAAATAATCATCAAAAGAAAGCAACATCTTTCAAACTAAAAATTTTTTTTCGAAATCGGCTCACGTGGAGAGGATATAAGAGGTAACACACATAAAAAAAAAACCGGTCGACTTGAGTATCTCCTCCTTTTTTGGGAAATTGGTAAAAAAAATAACCAAAATCGATTCATAATTGGCGGCAATATAGCGTAATATACAGTAAACAAAAAAAAAACATACAGTCTAGTTCAGTACCTCCTTTTTTGAAGTCGGTTGAAAAGGATCCTACCAATATCATTGCTACATCAAAAGCTTTCTATAATAGGCAACTCCTTATTTATACGCAAACCAACGAGTACCTGTTCGTCTTGTCATTCTCCCAGCAAGTGATGTAGGACAACATAAGCACACTTGTAAATCCATGTAGTAAATATATTTGACTAGAGATTTATAACCGGCCGGCAGCCTGACGTCAACCCTATGGAGGGTTATTATTTTACGTTACCTGAGCCTCGTTTGTGATCATCAACAGGGGAGTGGGAGCACGTGCAGGGGAATTCCGCTTGGGCGCATAAGTGTTATACAGTTGTACTGCCCGTATATAAGTACATGTCTACGGCTGAAACTGAACCTCGTAGCAATGCTACGTAAGTAAATACCGTAGCAACTTCTACGCTGCTACGTGACCTCTGATTGATTGCTACAGTTGTTTGCTACCTCTCCTTGTGTGAGATAGCCATCAGTTGGGAGTTATTGTCTACCTACACGTATTTACTGATAGCTGATAGTGATATATTGGTCAATCGATTTTGGTGTTTTAGTTTGATCACAGTAGGTAATCTCATATATATCCGTTTAAGAGAACATGTTTGATGATCTACTGTCATGATTAACATAGCATTATATATACATGAACGCTTTCACACTCAGTGCCCCACACTAACTTCGATGACTTTTGTCGTGGGTGCTGGAAACACACATTTTCTCCACAAGGGAAATTTGTGTTTCTGGTTCTGCTTCTGGGTGTGATTGTGCGTGTGATTTAAATGTTTCTGGCACCCACGACACAAGTCATCGAACTTAGTGTGAGACTGTGAGAGTGAAAGCGTTTATACTTATGTTATATGTTCGGTAATTATCTGGCGTTTTGCGTCTTCTGACGGAAATAGTCTTGCTATTCGGTCATTTGGCCAAGAAGCGGTACCGCCCCAGGCGGACTCGGATTATCGGTTATCGGAGTCGTTGATCTTATTAAAGGATATAGAGTGTATGTTGTGTATGATGTCCCTATTGTAATAATAAATATCAAGCAAAGGAAAATCATTGCTCAACAATTTGTACGCCAAATTTGGCAAATTATGATGATAACTAACCTTAATTTATTGTACCTGTAAATATATGATACATTATTATGTGTTTATATTAAATTGTTGTTTATCCCTATCTTTATGGCCTGGGGCACGGGCTTATTAGTATTTTAATAAAAATGTTTTCATCAACATAACGTTTTGGACTATTGCCAAATAACAAGGAAGCTGTAGAAACAAAACTGTTACATTTATATCTTTAATCAAACAAGAATTTGTGGATTTTTATTGAGTACATAAAAATCTTCGCAAAGTAACATATGAGATAAATATGGTGACAATATGTATAGGTACACATTTAAATATTTATTTATCTCAACACTTACTATCTCAACGCTTACTTTGTGTGGAAACTGCGTAATAAAACATAAACGCTTTCACACTTATAGCTTCACACTTCGCGTACTTGTATCTTGGGTGTCTTAAACATTGACATCACACACACAATCTCACCGGAAGCCAGAAACACAAAATTTCAAATGGCGAGGAAACATGTGTAGAGATCTTTCATTCTAAATATGCACGCACCTCCATAAACATTTTCATACATTTGACACTCGATAGTTTGACAAATTTGGTGGAGGGCTGTGTTTAGAATGAAAGATATTTTCGGAACTTCGATCAGATTAGATGGAGATTAGGTAGGCAAGCGTGCTACATCTTCGGCCGCATCTTCACTTTCCATCAGGTGAGACGGTGGTCAAATGCTTGCCTATCGAGTATAAAAAAAAATGTATTAAACACGCATTATTGACGATATTTCAAGAACTACTGATCAGATCTTGATCAAATTTAAATGGCACCAATTGGAAAGCAACATTTTTCAAACAAAAAATAATCAAAATAGGATCACTTGGAACAAAGATATGAGGAAACACAAATAAAAAAAATACAGTTGATTTGAGTACATCCTCCTTTTTTGTGAAGTCGTTAGAAAATGGAATATTTCTTGACTGTTTGTCCCGATATATCGCCTGTGAGTAACGCTTGTTTACTTTACGAATGAATAGGCATTGTGGGGGTCCTATGTCGTCGCGAATAAAACTCCCGCAGTAAATCTTCAGTGGACTGTATTTTCTTCTAGTCGTTACAATTTGGTTTCTTAGCCGTAGTTAGATGTAGAAAAATATTCACATACATATTTCACAAAAAGTGCTTACTTACGTGCTATGTGTATACAAACTATACCGGTACAATATCCCGCATGCAAAATACAAATGAGCTCTTTCTTACATTTGTACACATTTCTATTGCCGTAGTCTTCTAAAGTGAGGGTACGAGATGGCAATAGTCTCTTTCTAATTCAGTTATTCCTTGTCCTCGACAGGCATATTCTAGACAAACGCGCTCTATCGTCGACCGCATCGTTCAAAAGTTTACCTATCTTGAAAAAAAAAGAAAAATTTATGATACATAAATGAGCATTCTTTAAACGAGGTCGAAGTAAATTGAAAAACCCTAAAAATAAGTCAAAATCAAAGTCAATGCTTTTACGTTTACATTTGCAGCATCATACTGACCTACTGCCACAAAAACATCGATTTACGACCAGTAATATAATTTGAAATTACATTTGTTCATATACTCAGTCTTGTTACCTCATTGATTTTAGAACTCTAGATTTTAATATTGGATTTTTTTTAAGTTAAAACTATTGTGAGTACATAATGTTATCAGTTTTATATTACCATGTACTATATACGGGCCAATTGCCTATATTTCCTAAAACTATATACAGCAAGCAACTAAGTTACCTACAAGACATCGAGCTTATAGGTAACTCAAATGCTTAAGCCTTAATTTTTGAGTGCCAGTTATTCCTTTTTGTAATAAATAATTTATAATGATATGTGATTGAATATAATGTGTAGCATAATCTCAAAACATTAAAATGTACTTCGTATATATCTTCAAATATGCGTTAAATTATATATAAGACAAATTACTTTTTTTTTAAATCAGCATTCGCTAGCAAGATGTACAACATATCTTGTTGGAATGTGTGTGGAATGATGGCTATAGAAGATCCTACTTTAATCAGAATCATAATATATTTAATGTTGGATTCTGTAATAGCATCCTAGCCTGCCCAACGTCAAATTCAGCATATGTATTGTATACTTTAGTTAATATTGCTTTTTCTATTTAATTTTAATTGTTGATCTTGTTCTATCGGGTGCTGTGGTCGCTCAGCGACAAAGCCATTTAATAAACTAAAAAAAAAAAAGTTCGCTAGGCTCTTGACCCAAAATTCAGTAAATGTAATAAAATTGGGAAAAAAATAATTGTATAAAAGTTTTCGTATTTACAGAGAGGACAAAATCTAATCACAAATTGTAATTTGAGTAAAAATATTCAATAGTTGGTACTTACGTTAAAGTTTAATGATTTAATTATTGTTCGCGAGTGTACTTAATTAATCAAAATTTTAATGATAAAATCAAATGGATCGAAAACCATTTCTAGCCGACTTCAAAAAGGAGGTTCCAAATTCGACTGTATGTATGTTTTCCCATTACTCCATCAATTGTAGACAGGTTTTGAAAATTATTTTCGTCACAATATAAGAAACTGATAAAGGAAGTCTGCTATGATAAAGGTCTACAGAAATTATCTAACAGTCCTTGTTTACTTAGACGTGAACGTGTAGTCGTCTTTATCTTCCCATTTTTCCTAATTATGTAACGAGACGAGCAGACGAAAATTAGTATAAGTACTTACACTACACTACTTACCTACCTATATTTACACAAAAAATTAAAAAATAATTATCTTACAAACGATTATTTTGATTTTATTATTGGCTAATTAATTTATAATTAAATAACAGATACCTATAATCTATAATATAGGCAATCGTGCTCCATCGTCGACCACATCGTCGCTTACTATTAGGTGAGATAGGTAGTGGTTAAGCGCATGTCTATACCGAAAAAAAACTAAAGCTAATAAAAAAAAAAAAAAAAAAAATATTTAGTAAAATAATTGAAACGCAAGCAAAGCTTAAAAAAACCGACTTCATCGCTTAAATTTCGGTTTTGGCTCAACCGATTTCGATAAAATGTATATGGGACCACCTAAGAAGAATACTCTACCCAAAATAAATCATCAAAATCGATTCATAATTGGTGGAGATATCGCATAACATACATATAATAAAAACATACCATAGTCGAATTGAGAACCTCCTCTTTTGAAGTCGGTTGGTAAAGTAGACAAATCCAACATATTAAATGCCTTCTTTCACAAAATTATAATCTAAATTGAAAAAAAAATACTAACACTAGGTACTAACTAGCTAGACGCAGTCACTGTCGTCGTTTTGTTAGAGTTACGCTAATGAGTTGTAGCTAATGAAGAAATAAGGACGCTTAAATTAAAACTTGCCGTGGTCTTGTTACTAGTTTATTAAGAGTTCTCCAGCAAAACAGAGTTAATTTAAATTAAACTCAGAAACGGCAAATAGCGAAGACTGTAGAGCTAATAACATCGCTTAAGTTATGTAGAGTTCATGTGAGCGCCTTGCTTTATTTTTTGTACATTTACAGCATTACTTATAAAAATGTCGCTAAGCAATGCTTAGCCACCTCTTAGTTAAGCAGCTCTTAAGCCCATAATCAATGATTAACTATTTTTCACTCATAAACATTAGGTAGGCGCTGTTAGCTGAGAAACGCACAGAGAATCGAAAATAATCGAAATTTACACAATCGCCACAGATTATAACCAAAATAGTCGACTAAAGTGAAATTTTACGAATACAACTGTCAAAAAAATGGTTTTATTAATCTATTGAAATGAAATTACAGATAACAAAGACAGGTGACATTCAACGGTTGTCGAAGTCAACAATTTTGCGCCTTACGTAAAAAGTTTTGACACATTTATTATTGAAAGATATAAGTCCCGCCATCTTGCCCCTTAGCAAGTTTTAAACTAGGCAATGGCGGTGTTTAATTTTGACAACTATTTAAGCATTACTTAACGCTAAATCGGCTTTATGAGTAAAATTTTTGGTAAACTGTAGCTAAGCAATTGATTAAAAAATAAGAGGGGTTTATAAGTAAGACTGATTATATTTGAATTATGATTATAAAACTATTTTATTATTATATTCATATAGTATTAGCCTTGCTAGGCAGGACTATAGTGATCCCCGCCTCAAGCGATCATTTTTCCTTTCAATTTTTTTTTCTTGTTTTTTTTATGCCCTATAGGCAAGCTTTTGACCACAATCTCACCTGATGGAAAGTGATGATGCGGCCGAAGATGTAGCATGCTTGCCTAGAAGGTACCTATTCACTCTTAACTTCAAGACTCCCAGATTATACCATTCGGGGAACAAAGACGAGGGCAATGAGTCCCACTCCTTCGCGGTACGGATGATAAACGTAGAAACGAAAGACATCCTGATGAGTACAATATGGGAGTCTTCAAGTCACGAGTGAATAGGTTTCTTCTAGGCAAGCTTGCTCCATTGTCGACCACATCGTCGCTTACCATCAAGTGAGATTGTAGTCAAAAGTTTACCCCACGCTCAGGCTCAGGCGGAACGTGACACTTTTTCGTGCGTGCAGCCGGTGTTTATCGATTTATAAGACGTTATCACGTCAAAACCTTGTTTGCCTGGAATCGAACCCGATACCTCTGCTTATAAGGCGAACGTTCACCTAACTAAACCAACGGACAGTTCTTAGCTAAATACTAAGTTTACTATTTGTTTGCTGCATGTTCATCAGCTAAATCCTTATAATCTACACTACAGGAGAGGTATCGTCGAATTATTGGCAATTGTCTAGCAAAACAGGTCTTCAATGGGTGTATTACGGTGACAATAGCAGAATAATACGTGATCAGAATAATAATTACCTACTTAATTGTGAGTGATATTGTTTAAAGTTGGTATGTTTGTACGTAAATCTTTTGTTTAGAGAACAATTGGGGGAACATTAGGAAATCAAGTCATTTCTATAATAATGAAAGTTAACGGACCGTGGGTCCTTGGTTCGATTCCCGGCAGGGTCACAAATTCCTTACCATGGTAATGTGTGTGTGATGTAAATGTTTCCGGCACCCACGATACAAGTCTTTGAACTAAGTGTGGGGCTGTGAATATGAATGCGTTACTTATTTCATAAATTATGATTGAATAAAATGTTATTATGAATAATTAGAATATTGTTTCAATTACTTAAATCGATTATGTAATTTCGAGGCAGCTTTTTGTGTAAAAATTTGAACGAAATCATGAAATGTATAAAATACCTTACAAAATAGTTTAAAACCAATGAGGTTACCAAGTGTGAAGACACAATAAGCTCTAATATCAAGTAATTAAAAACTGGACCAGATGCATCTACTAGGCGAAGACATTCCATACCATACATTTTGTGTTTGTTCTAGAGTTATTTGTAGATGTGCTAAAGCACGAGCTGGTTATGTATCTGCATATTTGCAAACAAGTGATACTGCAAAAAGTTTCTTTAAAATCAAACTTTTGTTGACCAGTTGTAAATAAAAGAGGACTATAAAGTTAGAAGATACCAGAGAATTAGTCAAGATGAATGAAACTAGTCCAAACTCGATGGGTTTCTCTTTTTTAGTTGAAAAGTTCCTATGGCCATATTCCGTCTCCATTATCAGACCAAGTCCATGGTACCACATCATTGTATTGTCATCAAAGATACATAAGCACACCAACATAGTGGTGTGGGTCTTATTAAGCTTGCGAGTTAGGAATACAGACCGACAGATAACAGGACAGGAACTAAATAAAAGCTTCTAAATAAGCACCAGGTATTTTACGTGAAACACGAACGCTAACTAATGCAAATCAGGTCCACGGTGACGTCCTAGGAGCTAGTCACATATCTCTCCACTTCCGATAGTATCATTGTTTGAAAACGTTATTTTATGATTAGTATTGTCTTTTACGCCAAAAACCATACGTCACGAGTCAAGTCAAAGGATACTACTTCAGTACCATTAGAACCGTGTCCAGTTGATAGGTACTTAGCTATTACGGGAATCGCAGCGGCCGTGTAACGTATCATGATAGCCGACTGATAACGTACCTTTGAGTACACACTGAACTACGGGACTAGCATAAATCACATCAAATGACCAGTAAGCAGCAGTTCATACTAGTAATAACACGTAGTAGATGTGTCTGCGTTAAAGTTCCCGGTAAAAATAAAACAGATCGGTCTCTGCTGGTTCAAACTGAAGCATTTCCCCACAAGATGAACCTCATCATGTGAACAGACACCTTTTACTTATCTCTGTAGAATTAAGAAAAAATAAACCCTATTTCGTAGTAATTTTGTCGTTTTCGAATTGAAACCGTTCACAACGGAGATAGGTAATAATGCGTAGCTGAAATATGTTTATTTTTACGATTTCGCAACATCCATAACTCCGTCATTTTAGAAAAATACCAAAAACTGAATCGACTAAAACATTTTATATAATTATCGAACATGCTCACAAAATTTCACGAGAACCGGTTTTGAAATGCGACCTCTATAGGAGAACAACCGGACATCCGGACATACGAAAACTATTTTTCCCAAGCTGAAACGGAGAAGTTTCGCGCTTGTTCAAAAAAATTTGGTACACCAGCATGGTTAAAATGTTATTCACATTTAGTTCTACTTACGCCTTTTTACTGCATGCTATTTTTTTCATAATAATTAAATTAATCTATAAATTAATTGTTATTAAATACTGTCCCACAAAGAACAGCATTGCCGCACAGGCCTGGTAATATGTGCGCCAATGCCAGTTGACACTTGATACCTTAGACTTAGAAGAGAAGATTTATAATATATTTTAAAATTCATAAAATAGAAATTGTAATAATTGAACCATGAAAGACGTTGGTCTTAATGGTTTTTTTTTAATATATGTGCTATATAATCTCTTATTCTAAAGCCTTCATAGATTGAATGTAAACTTCTAACTTAAATACCCCATTATTAAACTATTTTGTCCAAAAATATATAATCGATATAATAACCGATCTTGAAGATTTTTCCCATTTAAATATGGTCAAGATCTGATCCGTAGTTTTTGAGTGCGTGTAATGCGTGTTTAATATATGAATTTGATCAAGGTTCCGAAGATAAAGCGGCAAAGTCGGTTTTTATTAAGCTTTGCTTGCGTTTAATTACATCATATAATTATTGAAATACCGACTTGTAGAGAGAGAGAGAAAGAGAGAGAGAGAGAGAGAGAGATCGTGCGGAAAAACAACATATTAAGCCGGTGTGTCATTATCGGGCAGGTACTTGTACATAATGTACCTACATGTTACAACACGGTCAACGCTTTATTATAATTCTAGTGTTGTTGCGCCGTATTTGTAACTGTACACAGTGGATGTAGGACCTTATTTCGTATGCTGTTCACTCTGCCAATTAGGTTGGCAAAACATGCGACCAGCTGGGTGGCAGCTAATGAAAAGGTTTGTGGTTTAAATATGGTTTCAATAGATTAAACAGCAAATCGATTATAAACTATCCATTATGATTGGAAAAAATTGTGTTTCTGGTTCTGGTTGTGATTGTGTATGTGCGATGTAAATGTTTCCGGCACCGACGACACAAGTCTTCGAACTTAGGGTGGGGCTTCAGTTCGAAGACCTATGCCACCTAAGTTCGAAACAAACACTCACGTGTGAAAGCGTTTGTTTGATTTTTTATGTCTATTTACTGCTGATTTACAGTGCACTTAAATGTGGAATACCACATAAATTACATAAATCCTGTTACGTAGGTGTTCATATTTACCTACTTCACTAAATATAAATATTTATTTCCGTAGTGTACTGAAGCAGGTGTCATAATGATTTATCCAATCTTTTGGCAAAGAAAAGACCGGAGAATTGTTGAGCTTTCTTAAAATATCCCAAAACAGTGACAATTGTATTTAATCAAAAAGAAAGCTTACGTCTCTGGCTAAGTGCATAACGCAATAAACGGATTCATTTAATGTTTGTGCGTTGTAAAATACATCGCAAAAAATATTTTGACTTATACGTGACGTCACACTGACGACACTCAACACAAGAAAAATTTAGGTGGCGATACCAGAATTTCATCTAAAACGCGTGTTTTTGTAATCGTTTTACTCGGCATTCATAACAAAACCAGAAAAATAAAATTATTCGTCGTAATCTGTGTGATACGATAAATGATGCCTTCTTCTTAGAATATTCATAACGTTCACAAGGGAAAAAATATCAAATCTTATGCAAATATCATCAAATTGTATTTTTGTAACCATTTCGTGCCGGCATTTTATATTAAAACACTTGGAAAGTTATTTCATAGACGCATATTTGCTAGACGAATGACTTTTCAGCTTGTTTTTTTTTGAAGCGCGTTTTCACGAAATTTGAATAAAAGCTCAAAAAATCAAAGATATGCCACGCGTGACCTTGCGTAACCGCCACGATGTAATTTACGCAATATACACCTTTATGTGCAAAACTGTAATGTAGATGATTGGTTAAAAAAGTTGCTCGCATTGACGTATACTGCCCCTTAAATAATTTTCTTTTACAAGAAGATGAGCCGCGTCCGGCATGCGTGCAATGCACGTAAATAAAAAATGTGTCTCTCTTCCACGTTTATGGTTTCCTAGTAGGTACTTTAATACCATACTTAACTACTACTACTACTACCTTCCTACTACCTCTTTCATGTTTATGTTATCCTAGTACTTTACCATGGCCAACAGACAATAAAAAAAACCATTTGGTTTTTCAATATTTTTTGGACTTTATTTTTTTTTTAACTTTTGCCGACATACGCAGAACAACCAAAGTTTCCATCATAATCGTCAATCCGTTCTCGAGATATCAACCAAAAAGTTGTTTTATGTCCGATTTTGTATTTATTTTTTATACCGAATAAATAAGTAAGCATTTGGCCGCTATCTCACGTGATGAAAAGCGATGATATATACATAATTATAGTTATTCTGCTATTCGGGGCGGAGCCAAATCCAACTAATCACAGATCATAAAAATGGGTCCAGCCGTTCTTAAGTTACAATGGTGAAATGCCCGTTGGCTTAGTTGGGTGGGCGTGAGGGTAGCAGGGGTATCGAATTCGATTCCCGGCGGGAACAAAAATTTTCTCCCCAAAGAAAATCGGTGTTTCTGGTTCTGGTTGTGTATGTGTGTGATGTGAATGTTATCAGCACCCACGCCACAAGTCATCAAACTTAGTGTAGGGCTATGAGTGTGAGAACTAACCCGACTTTGTAAAACACCTAAAGTGAAACATATGGCAACATATTTTTTAATTTTAGAATTATTCAGTTTTTAATGTATTTTTTTTGGGATTGGCTAACATTTGACCTCTCTCATCTGATGGTAAGTGACGATGCAGTCGACGATGGAGCACGTTTGCCTAGAAGATGTTCACTCGTGACTTGAAGATTTTGGGATTATATAAACATTCACGATTGAGCTTTTAAACCAGTATCAAAAGACAAGTGTATGTAATTACTAATTAAATTAATTAACATAATTTTTTTTTCTCATTTTCATATTCCAGATTGTAGAGCCAGGTCATTATAACTTTTCTTAATTTATTGTTAGAATATAAATGTTTAATCGACTTAAAATAACTCGTACAAAATGTCGACTTACTTTATAGTCGACCAGTTTCGGAAAAAAATGTTGTCCTTCATCAGGAGGAGGAGTCAGACGCGCGTTGAAATATAATTCTATTGAGATGTTTGTTATTGAGTAATGTAGCTAGCTTATCGGTGTTCTATCGCTTCGCATTTCGGCGAGTGTGCACTCAAATTATACCAGTTGATTCCCCCTTGCCCTTCAAATCAAAATCAAAAATCGGACCAAAAAACGAATTAACCAACGTCATCTATATATGGTTGACATACCTCATATCCGCTCGAAGCGTTTTGCTTCTACATTTATTATCCGTACAGCGAAGGAGTGGAACTCACTGCCCGCGTCCTTGTTCCCCGAACAGTATACTCTGGGAGTCTTCAAGTCTAGAGTGAATAGGTATCTTCTAGGTATGCATGCTTTATCTTCGGCCGCATCGTCACTTTCCATCAGGTGAGATAGCGGCCAAATGCTTACCTATCTGTCATAAAAAAAATGTTTGATATTAGAAAATTATGTTAAATTAAGGTAAAGCGTATATCATGACCGCATAGTGAAAATAAGCCTTAGGGAGTTATTTGTTTTAATTTTATTCTACCTAGTCATGTAGTATATCCAAATTATTACTTTACCGAGTAATTTTCGTGGGCCTCGTTCTCATATTATGCTCCATAAAAAGACCTTGACAATAAACGATATTGCCCTAGGCTTGTGTTTCTACAAACTTTGAAATTCTAAACCATTTATTACATAGGTACATGGTACTTACTAAGTCATTGCTTCTCTCGTAAGTTATTATATCGACTGTGAAAATTTCAAATTATACCATTGAACGACAAATGATGTTTCCTATCGACCTGTATGCCTGTAGACCGTATCTACCTGTCACTAATAAAAGATTGGATAAATGTCCTGTACCATGGCACAATAGTGCACTTGCGTGGAGACACTTCACGCATCTAGCACCTATTTTGTATAATATTCTTAATACTAAATCAAAAAATATTATTTTTGTCTTACAATTACATGCTGTATATTACTTTAGTTTTGTATAAAAATTTAGTTAATGTACCAATTATAGTGATAAATAACATAAATACCTGTTCCTACATTACGGGGTCGATACTGCATTTTGCAACACAGTTTGAAACTAAAGCAAGAGGCAGGGTTTCACTCTTTAATTTGTACCTACTTAATAATTAATGTCAAGAAATATTTTGTATTATTATAATTTTGTTCACAATACACAAGTCATCGAACTTAGTGTGGGACTGTGATTGTAAAAGCGTTTATGTTTACAAAGTCACGCGTCTAAGATATTCTGGTTTCCCCCTTAACGTTTGCACTGATGATGATGTAGCAACGATCTGCAGTTGCTAGAGTAATACAACGCTAATTCTGCCGTGATTTTAAATATTAATTAAAATCATGTCTATGGCAATCAGATTTGTATGTCATTAGCTGTCACTTTTGTGGTACATCAACAGTCAAAAGGTTCTCGCTGTGTTTTAATTTCTTTGATTAAAGAAGAAAGCATGGCTTAACCAATCAAAAGTGGTATGTGAGAGATGCTGTTCCGGATGCTAGGTAGCTATCAACGTGTGAAAGAACGAGATGAGTCACTAATCGCCCAAAAACTTACGCTTTGTGCACGGAATTCTTTGGTTTAATAGGAAACCAAATAACTTCGCTCCAAATCGCAAGTAAACCGTGAATGAACACTAACAGAATGGTCACAATATTTAGGAATTTCGCAATAATACCAGCGCTCTACAAACTATTTATGGAAGCAGCAGTTGGAATAACAAAAAGATCCATGTACGATATATATATTCTTAGACGCGCTATCACATCTAATCTAAGTTACAAATACCTATAATCCTTACTTATATTATAAACGAAGGCATCTTCTAGGCAAACGTGCTCCATTGTCGACCGCATCATCGCTTACCATCAGGTGAGATAGTGTTCAAACGGTTGCCTATACTGAATAAAAAAAACGCTTAAGTTTGTATGTATGGATGTTTGCTACTCTTTCAAGCGAAAACTACTGAATGGATTTTAATTAAACTTTACAATAATATAGCCTATGTGATTGTAACATAGCTTATATCAGAATACAACATAGGCTATTAATTTATAAAGATATTGTGTGAATTGTTCAAAATATAACAATAAGTGTCAAGTAAGTAGGAAAAAATTCTGCCATCTGCGAGCTATTCTGGCGTGTGCTGCAAAAACTGTTAGTAACACGTATATTATGTGTAATGGAAATGATTTTGTAGGGCTATTTAAGATAAAAATTTATCTTAAATAGCCCTACAAAAAAAGCCCGCGACAGCATATATCTATCTTGGTAATATTAGCTTATATTTGTCCACTGCTGAACATAGGTCTTTCCTAATGAACGCCACTGAGCCCGGTCTTCGGCTCTTCTTAACCAGTTTTTGCTGGCCTTCTTTCACAGATCGTCGCTCTACCTAGCCGAGGGCCTTCCTGTGTTACGTAATATTTATGCAAGTACATATACAAACTTCACTAGTGGTACAACAAAACACCAAGAAATGAAAACTTCTTTAGGCGCGTTGAGCACTTTGGGTGAACAAAAATCATGGAACTCGCGGCATCGTCACCGAACGCGTAGTATCCAGTATACTACTGGCATGTCTCTTTCTAGTTTTCGCTTCTATCGGCAGTCCCCAAAAACTGCCCCGCATGTTTATTTATTTTGTGCTAGACAGGCAAGCATTTGAAAGTGAAGAAATGTCTATAAAGTGTCCGAGAACGAACGTGGTCGGCGGGTTTTTAACCGACATCAACAAAACGAGGAGGCTTTCAATTCGTCGGAAACTTTTTTTTACGTATGTTAGCTACCTCAGAGCTTCGTCATTTGTTAACCGATTTGAGAAAGTATTGTTTTGTTTGAAAGAGTATATGTTCTAGTTGGTCCCAGTATAATTTGATTAAGATCTAATAAAGAATTTCGAAGATATGTATATACATTTCTAGCGTTCGCGCTCTTGCCTCGCGGCTTCGACTTGCGTTCATCAAGTTAAAAAGTAGCCTATGTGTGATATAAGCCATATAATATTCCAAATTTCATCGAAATCCGTTCAGCCGTTACAGCGTGAAGAGGAAACAAATATTCTGATAACACACAAACTTTCGGATTTATAATATTACTAGCCATGCCCTGCGGCTTCACCCGCGTTAATTAAGTTTAAAAGTAGCTTATGTGTTATACCGGAACCTAAACGATCTACATTCTAAATTTCATCAAGATCGGTTCATTCGTTACAAAGATTACGGTAACAAACATTCACACACACACACACACAAACTTTCGCATTTATAATATTAGTATTAATATGATACTTATAGATATAATAATTCCTTAGTATAACTATTGTTAGTCACGCACGAACTGTATTCCAGGGAAGTGTCTAATAATTTTCATTCATAAAAGATTGGTGTACGAGAATGTATTATTAGACGAGAATAAATATATAGTCTGTATAACAGGCCGCGGTCTTGTAATTGAGAATGCAGACGATTGCGGTCACTCGTCCAGACTCGAAGACGCTTGGTAAATATAGAAAAAAATTAAACGCACGCAAAGCGTATAAATCCGTCTTCATAGCTTATATTTTGTTTTATGTTGATTATCAACATAACAAAAAAAACATACAGTCAAATAGAATACGAAATAGAAAACCTCCTCCTTTTTTGAAGTCGGTTATAAATGTGTGAAACAGGCAAAGATAATATAACGATTTAAGTCTTTGGAAACAGATATAAAAATACCTATATTTTTTCATGTCTAATAGTACATATCCGAAAGATATGCAAATATAATTTATTGTTAGACAAAATATGTATCGCAGTATTTTTTTCCAGGATCTTCTCTACATTTACGTAATTTTGCAAATCTAGCAATTAGAGTCAACGTTTATGAGTGCTTCTTTCGAGCCCAATAAATAAACAATTTTGAATTTGTGAATAACGTATGTTTGTAATTTTAATATAAGTGAAATATATTAAAATTACAAACATACGTTATTCGAAAATCTAATTATGTGATTGTTTGATTTAATTAAGTATATTTTAATTCACAAACTTTGTTTAGTTAAGGACTCGGAGTGAATTGGGAGTGCATGTAATGCTCACTCTGAAAGTGTGAATATATAAATAAATTAATAATATTGTGCAATAAGTAATCTGTCTAAATATGTATATAGATAAATGCACTCGGTAGCTATTTGTTCACATCCGTAACTCAATTACTAGGGAATTTGATCGCACTAGTTAATCTAATATAAATTTACGATGCATGACATGATTTACTGAGCCAATAAATGTTTCTACATAATTCAGATTAGACGGAAACTCGATTCTATGAAAACTGGGACCAAAGTTGATCCCATTAATTGAAGTGTTGTTGTGTTCAAACGGGCTTTGTGTAAGCTTTGCTTAGGAATAGTATACAATACAGATAATAAATGTCACGGTATCTTGAGCTTATTTATGTATCTCGATGAATTTGCCTTAAACGGCGAGAGTAATAAAAATTATATCAAATTATATATTCCGAAAGAACTAAAAGTATCTTCTAGGTCAGCTTCTATGGCCGCATCATCACTTTCCATCAGGTGAGACAGCGGCCTATCTGGGATAAAAAAATAGTATTCAGTAATACCATATTTATGTGTCAAAATATTCAAAATTCAAAATCGTTTTGTCGCATTGGCCCTGCTGTGCGGCCCATCCTATGGCATCTGCTTATATCCTCTGCTGTGAAACAGTCTAGCTTGGACGAATTCGTAAAAACCAAAACTTAATCAGAAAAATAAATGAAAGTAATTGATGTATTTCTTACGACGAGTTAAAGTTATTTGAGACAAAGAGAAATGGTATGATATAACGCCGTTGAGTCCTTGGCACACCTTTTAAATTGTTAATCAAAATAAACCAATTAAGATATTTAACTATTGTAAAAGCTTTTTGACAACTTATAGTTCAAGTTGTAGTATTACTTAAAAGCATTAATTTATGAATAATATTTTTCATCTGCTAAGATTTATCTGTATATACTACGACATTAAAATTTAAATCGACTCTTTCATGTAACATTAAGGAGTTTTAGGACACATAATATAATTTAAAGTATATACCTAAGTGCTGATAATAAATAGATCGCATTTTTCGTCACAATACTAAGGTGCAATGAATAATTAAACGCAAGCAAAGCTTAAAAATACTGACTTCACCGCTTTATCTTCGGAACCTTGATCAGATTCAACGTATTAAACACACATTTTTGACAATAACCAAAAACTAGTTATCAGATCTTGACCAAATTTATATGGAACCACATGGAAAGCACCAGCTTCCAAATAAAAAAATATTCATCCAAATCGGCGCACAAAGAAAGAAGTTATGAGGTAACTTTTGAAGTCGGTTAAAAACGAAAATCGTCAATGTAGTCCACAGAATACGCATTACGTTTAACTCAGAAACTACTAGTCACATCTTAATCAAATTTAAATGGGGACCAATTAGAAAGCAACAATTATCGAACAAAAAAATATTCAAAATCCGATCACGTGGAACGAAGTTATGAGGTAAAACACATAAAAAAAATACAGTCGACTTGAGTACCTCTTCCTTTTTTGTGAAATCGGCAAAAATATAATAAATTTATTACGATAAATATCATTAGCTAACATTCTATTGTCGATGCCGCAATATATGGGATTCAGTAATTAGTAACACGTTATCGTTTTCACATTTTATTTCCATAAAACCCTTATATAGGTACTAACAAGAACATATATTAATTCTAATCAAATTATAGCAGCCCGTAACACAGAAGCAGCATGCAGAAGTGATCCAAGTTTTTTCAAACGGATACGGATCATAGTATCATAACTTCACATTAACCGATCATAACATGTTGTTTCCATCTGATCTCAAGATCAATAGCAACTAAAATAAATTAAATATTATTGGTCTTAATTGATCTAAGATCCATTGGAACTAAAATTTACAAACAAGTTTCATACGAGTAAATGTAACCCGTCAATAAAGAAAGGACCTAGGAGCGACGACAGATCTACTCCCATTGTTACAGTTTATCGATTGTACGAGTGAGATGCAATGTTAGATGTCATGGTCAGGCCCTTTCTTTATTGATGCGGTTTATAATTAAATGTTAAGCATAATCCACAAAACTAGATTTATTTGTACGCCATTCACTACATAGAAAGTATTTTTCTTAATCCTCATTAAAACTATATATCTTTGTTGAAGTTTTAGATACAATTACAATATTGCTATAACTATGAGAGATTACGAGACTTCATGAAAATAACAAAAAAAAATTATTATGATAGAATACTTGTAAGTAAGATCCTTCATAACAAAGACATATTCCACAATAATGGTGCGTATTCTACTATGGTATTATGCTTACTGTTACATTTATGAACTATGAGTACATGGGATGTTTTAGAATTATAATAAACTATATTTTATAGTAGTTTTTTGTAGCAGTCTAAATACAGATAAATATCTATTTTATAATAGGCTATCGAAATGAATGGCTCGATATACCTAAATACGAGCACCTATCACAAATAAATAACTATCATACATATCTATTCAATTCGAACATTCGAACGATAACCAATCACATGTTCATGGTTCAACGGCGCTTCTTCTTTGATTTCTTTCTTTTTCTTGCAGCATTGACAGCACAAACTAATTATAATAACTATTCCGACGAGCGTCGGCAACCAAATGTACACCGGCACTCCTGCAGGTTTCATTGTATCCGCGTATTGTTTCAACAAGGCACAGGGGACATCCTTTCTTTCCTTTACCATAGTCCGGTTATGCCACAGGATGCAAACTTGATCGTTAGTAACTATCAGACGGTACCCGTCATCCACTGTAGGTTTAACAACAGTATTCGAGGACGTAATATCAACCTTATTACTAGAGTTATAAACACGCATATCGTGAGCCTCACTCAGAAACGACGACATTATAATACAATCGATAGAGGTCTCCTCAAAGTGCGTTCTGTCGATCACTTGGAGGGAACACTTCTCATCCGGCACTGTGGTGTGGTAATGACTGTTGTGGTCGTTATGAGCAGAAGATCTTCCGAGGTTGTACAGGGCGAGGCCGGTGAGCAAATCCCCGAATCTGTTAGATGAATCACGGTACTTGTACACGTAGGCTGGAGGTAGCCCGTGATAGACAGGGTAGGTGGCCGGGTGTGTGCAGTGCTGACACGCGTATGAGATGTGGCTGGGTGGGTGGTAGGAGTATGAATGGTGCGAGTATGCGTGCGACCTACCGATGTGGCCATGGGAGCCGTAAGACCCGTGTCCTCCGCTGTGGCCGCCGTGACCTCCGCCGTGACCACCGCCGTGACCTCCGCCATGCCCACCACCTCTCGCAAAAACAGTCACTATTTTCAAAACTATCACACTGAAGCAGCTTAGTTTCATGGTGCAGCACAATGGGGTCCCGAGGCGCGACTGACGCATTTCGGGAACGCTATCGGTCGTCGGCTAAAGCAGACTCTATGGCGCCAGACTGTCGCCCCTTGCCCGAAGGGGAAGGATCAACGCTCCAGTTAAGATTTTCATGGAATAAAAATATTTGCTTTTGAGAATACTTGTGTTATAATTATATCCGAGCTCTTGAGTAAGATAGCGACTCAATTTGATTAAAAAATGCAATCAATTGGATTAGATGAAACGGACAATGAAAGGTTATTGTGAAAACGAACTTATATGACCTCTATATTGCACTTGGCCAGCTAAGCTATATATTCAACCGATAGACTGATTCATGTTAACTTAAAGAAAAGTATTTTTAATTGCAAGTGTGATATCTAATCAGATTATCGAAGGCCATATTTAGGCTATAGTTTCATCAGGATCAGAAAAACTTGGAACTTGAATAGAAATGCAGTTAATTTAGCAGAAATGAGAGCAATACAAGTGTGGCCCAGCGATAGCTCCTGTGATTTTAAATTCTGCACATCCTGTTTCGCATGCAGCCGCGCCGCACCAGTGACGTCCTTATTTTATGTGCAGAATGCGCATTATCATAACGGTGAAGGCAAAGATCAAGAGGTAACCGACAAACAAACAAACAAAACAAACAAACGCATTCACACTCACAGCCCCACACTAAGTTCAAAGACTTGTATCGTGGGTGCCGGAAGCATTCACATCACACACACATTACACCCAATAACAAGTACAATAACAGCAAGGACATGTGTCATCAGCCAACCGTAACTGCGCGAGCTTAGTGACAGACTCTCACCGTATGAGACAAAGCCCTGTGCCCGTGAATGTATGAAAAAAATGATTTGATCATGATGTAGATCAATTAATCAAAATTTATTCACATGGGCCCCAAAGAGGCACTCATGAAAGTAATTTTGTGAATCTGCTAGTAGAGTGCCAGATTCACAAAATTACAGCCATCTCGAGAAGTACTTAGCAAGATACGCGGTGGCGCATTTTTTCTTAATTTTTTTAAGCATTCTGAAATAACTAACACATGGATTATATTAATATTATACCCAGGTATATCTATAATATATCTATAATTATTATGCAGTAACCAGAAATCGCTTGTGCAGTTTGCCTCCATGCATCCTTGTCCGTAATGTAGTCAGAATCCGCTGTATCGTCCGTCCAAGATCTTGAAACCGTGTACTTTTCATTGTAGATCAATAAAGGATCAAACACTTGTACACGCATATCAGATAATACCGAAATTCAGAACCAAAGTACCCAAATTCAACACTTAAGCAACAAATTACAAACTGTGGTATATTGAGTTGACCAACCTATTTATTATCATGGTGGAAGTAAAAGGATACATAAAATATAACCAAGGTTTAACATAGATACCTAATATACATTAATTAGTATACATGTCAACGAACTAAAAATTACAGAAACTCGCCTGCAAAAAATTAAAATTTATATAATTTGATATAATCCCCTTTTAATTTCCTTCATTTTGACACCCTACTCGATAGGTTTGGTCCATTTTTATTTCGCGCCAAAAATCCGCCATATTGTTTTTTGTAACACCTATTTAAAGATACTTGAGTTTTTAAGACGAATATAATAATATGTTGACTGTCGAAATCCATTTGGAGAGTGTGCGCAGGAATTACACGACTTAATTCCCCCATGCCTGTTTTACTATCTAAAAACGAGACAAACAGTCAAACATCATCCATATATGGTTGACATACCTCCAGTTCGGTCAAAGCGTTTCGCTTCTACGTTTATCATCCGTACCGCGAAGGAGTGGAACTTATTGCCCTCGTCTTTGGTATAATCTGGGAGTCTTGAAGTCAAGAGTGAATAGGTACCTTCTAGGCAAGCATGGTACATCTTCGGCCGCATCATCACTTTTCATCAGGTGAGATTGTGGTCAAATGCTTGCCTAAAGAGCACAATAAATTAAAAAGAATTTCGTTTGAAAGTAACGAGGTAATAAAGAATTTAGAAATATACACACATATACAAGATACGCGCGAAAAATATAATCCTTCCTTGACAGTCGGGTAAAAATAGCCGACGTTTGATCTTCCGGCTTCAACTTTACCATCAGAAAACCTTAATTACTCTGCCTTCATTAATTCTATAGGTCTTTCAATCTAAAAATTCACACCCAACACAAAATTTCATACATTTGACACTTGATTGTTGTCAAAGTTTGTGGAGCGAGCGGCGTCACATTTTGACTCTAAAAACTCAACTTAATTAATGAAAATAGATCAATTATAATATAACCAGACGTAGATTATGTTCATCATCATCATCATCATCATCATCAGCCTGTATTCGTCCACTGCTGGACATAGGCCTCTCCCAATGCACGCCACTGAGCTCGATCTTCAGCTCTTCTCTTCCAACCGCTGCCAGCCACTTTACGTATGTCGTCGCTCCACCTAGCCAGAGGGCGTCCTCGCAAACGTTTGCCTTATTTTGCCTAGATTTTGTTAGTTGCATTAAAATTATTACGTTTTGTTTCGATTTAAAATTGATTCGAGTGAACTCACGGGTATAAAGTCACGGATCTGCCGGAGGCACACATGCTGCATCGTCGATCGCATCGTCACTTACTGTCAGGTGAGATAGTGATCAAATGTTCACCTGTGACGAATAAAAACAAATTGCAAACAGCCAAGATCGAGTGATATGACAGTTACATCGCGACACACAACACGAACATAAAACACTATTTCCTCCATTTGCTCATCAATAGAGTATAACCCCGATGCGTAATCAGATCCCAATTGTTGTCAACATGTTTTCCCACACGAACTTGAAAAACAAATCTATCTATTATTCCATCTTCCAAAACTGTCGATACGATATCCTTTGTAAATATCTAGTCGTTCGCCGTACGCGTACTGAGATTTCAAGCCTACATTTTGCCTTATAGAGAAAAAATTTTAAGATATAACTTATAACTATTCTAACTTATAATTGTTTGATATCTGTATTTTTTCAATTACAGGATATAACGGATATTATATGTAACTTTCTGGTTTAAATGTGCAGTCGTTTTTAAAATAGACTCCGGGACAAAATTGGTCTCAAAACAGTCACTTTTGGGGCAAATTTGGTAATTGTTATTATCTAACATAGATTATTTTTTTAAACCGGTTTCGTACTCTACTTGCCAAGCCAGTTTCAACGTTACCCCACAAGTGTAGATAACAAAAGAAAAAATCTCTTCCCATTTATATAATTTTTAAGGTCATTTCTGATTTAGGGACACAATTTTACACATTTTCTGAAAATTTTAAGTATTTGCTTGTATAGTTTAGATGCTAGATGTCTCTGACAGACGGACAGACGGATGGACGGATACAGAGCTGAATGACCCAAGTTAACTTAGAGATCTCGCTTCGCTCGATCAATTACTTAAGCTGGCTTAAACATTAAACGCATTCACACTCACAGCCCCACACTAAGTTCAAAGACTTGTATCGTGAGTGCCGGAAACATATACATCACACACACATTACACCCAGAACCAAAAGCACAAATATCCTTTGGGAAGGAATTTGTGCTCCTGCCGGGAATCGAACCCAGGACCCACGGCGTAGAGGGCGGAGACCTGTCCACTGCGCCAACTGGGTCGTCAATTATTATTAATTTAGGACATTTATATTTTTAAAATGTACGGACATGATTTTTTAAAAAGTTGAAAACGTATACCTATGGCTAATAATAACGAATTTATGTTTACTAGCGTTAAGTACGTGACGTTTTGTTTTCTTTTAATTTTGACTTTGAAATCTTGTGCATATAGCCAGTGTCAAATGATACTATATTTCAAGTGGATTTCATATTAAAAGTCAAAGTTAAGTCAAGTAAAAGAGATGGACTCTTTTACTTGACTTAACTTTGACTTTTAATCCAGGTCCAGACATAGTAAAGTCATGCCCTAGTAAAGTGGTAGAATCTTTACTAGAACGTTGGAACTGTTGGAATTTTGGAGCGAAGGTGAAAATCTACGTTTTTCAACTTTGTATATATGATTTGCGTATACTTATGCACGTTTACTAAGTATTAAGGGTAATAATCCAACCATTATTACACATTAACACTCGAAGATTACAGGTTTTGGAAAATTATACAAAATCAACAACGCCATTTTTTTACTTTCGCGGCAAAAAAACCGTACGTCACGTTATGGACAGTTATTTGCCACAAAGAATCCTATATCAAGTGATATGACACAATATCACATATGCTCGGCCAACTGCGCCTCCGCCAATAAAGCGCGGTCTTCCTGCCCTGTAATGCCTAGAAAATGATCTTCTTCCGGAACCGACAACACGATCCGAGACAAGATTGAGATGTGATTAGGTACTCGTTTCATCTGGCTACTCGAGGATGACAGTTAACAAATATCCTCCTACTAATATTATAAATGCGTAAATTTGTATGTGTATGTTTGCAACCACGTATCTCCGTAAGGAATAAACCGATTTAGATTAAATTTAGAATGTAGATAGTTAAGTTGACTTGGATGGTTCAGCAGTTTTCCGACCGTCCGTCCGTAAGAAGTACCTAATTACGATGGACGAAGGCCACAATATTATTAACACACATTATAATTATATTATAATTATGATGTGTACATAAATGTTTAAACGCTTTCACACTCACAGCCCTACACTAAGTTCGATGATTTGTGTCGCGGATGAGAAACATTCACATCACACACATAATCACAATCAGACTTATAAAATATTTTCTATAAAAATGTTGTCGTTTAATTATGGTACACCCCCAGGGAGATTTAGTATAAACACCATGTATCAATTGCAATAAGGAACTGCAGTTTTCCTTCAGATTCAGATCTTATTACCTTAGCTATGCAAAACCGCAGAACAGGAATTACCTTTATGTTAGTGTAGCTCGGCTATTGAATATACAATACATATTACATATACATAGCCATAGATAGCTCAACAACGTATAGGGTTATTGAAGAGTTCGATGCATAGACAGGAATGCAGTAGGAGTTTAGCCGCGCAAGTGAAAAAATGGCGTTGTTGATTTTTTTATATTTCCAAAACCTGTGATTCTTCGAGTTTCAATGTGTAATAATGGTGGATTGTTAACCGTTAATACTTAGTAAACGTGCATAAGTGTAGGCAAATCATACAAAGTTAAAAAACGTAATTTTCGTCTTTGCTCCAAAACTCCAATAGAAGTTCTAGTAAAGTTTCTACACTTTACTAGGGCATGACTTGACCATGGCTGGAACCTTTTACTTGACTTTAACTGTGGCTGTGATTTGTGACTATTAATATAAAACATAATTAAATTAATAAAAAAAAAGGAATGCAGTGGTACCGATTCAAAGGATTTTTTTTTATATTGACTTCGCACGACAATTGGTCATAAATATATTTGTGAATATTAAAAACAGTGTTTGATTATGCACCCGAGTTTTACATTCGGTATACACAACTAACAACTAACAACACTAACCTTCCTAAACGGCATCAGATACAGTATTGAAAATATTTCCCGGAAGCATTATCACCATAGTTGTGGTATCCCCAAGAGTGCTGTAAATCTTCGCTCTGTCCATGAGCTTAGCAATTAGCTAGATATAGATAAAGAGCAATTCAATAATGCTATAAGTATATATTGTTATAAAATATACGGTACTGTAGGTAGGTATACTAACTGCCGAGCTATTATATTACACTCTCACTGTGCCTGTGTATTTAGCGCAGTCATTTTTTTTATTACACTCTATTAGCCGCGACTTATTGCCACAAGACTGGTAATATAAAGATCACGGTAATTACCTTTAACTCTTCTGGTCAATATGGGTGCGGCGACAACGCATCTAAAGGTAAAAAAATCTTAGCCTAACACCGTATATATACCGTCATTGGTAAGTAGTGCACAATCCTGCAGGGGGTGGTTTAAAATCGACATCTGAGCAAAATAAAAATAAAATAATTTAATGATAAGTTTATATAATAAAAATAAATTAATAATAAGTTTAAAACTCAAAATAATATAATTATACGCAAGCAAAGCTTAAAAAACCGACTTCACCGCTTATATTCTGGATTTGGCATGATCGATTTCGATATAATTAAACGCAAGCAAAGCTTAAAAAAACCGACTTCACTTCTATCTTCGGAACCTTGATCAGATTCATCGTATTAAACGCGCATTATTGACAATAACTCAAAAACTAGTTAAATCTTGACGAAATTTAAATGGGACCACATGAAAAGCACCAGCTTTCAAATAAAAAAATAATCATCAAAATCGGCACACAAAGAAAAAAGTTATGAGGTAACTTTTGAAGTCGGTTAAAAACGACAACATCGTCAATGTAGTCCACAGAATACGAATTATTTAGGATAACTCAAAAACTGCCAGTCAGATCTTGATCAAATTTAAATGGGACCAATCGGACCAACATCTATCAAACAAAAAAATAATTTTCAAAATCGGTTCACGTGGAAAGAAGTTATGCGGTAAAACACATAAAAAAAAATATACAGTCGACTTGAGTACCTCCTCCTTTTTAGTGAATTCGGTAAAAAAATATATTCCTTTCTTACTGGTTAGTAAATTCTGGCGCTGACAGTTTAGTAGTTAGTGACACGTAAACTATGGCAACTCTAAGACAGCTGCTACAATTATAGCTTATGACTGCTACAAGTAAGCTACGGAAAGTACTAAGCTGCGGAATCATTGAACATGAATTACGAGGACGATAGATACTTGATTTACTACTTAACAACTGTATTAATTTCATTTACCTACTTAGGTATTAGCATCGAATTGTTTTAGATACGACATAAAAAAAATTAGCAATTTTTAGCTAAGTCTTCAACTATAAGCTAAATACTGCCCTCATCTTTGTTGCCCGAACAGTATAATCTGGGAGTCTTCAAGTCAAGAGTGAATACGTAACTTATAGACAAACATGATACATCTTCGGCCGCATCATCGCTTTCCATCAGGTGAGATAGTGGTCAAACGCTTGCCTATCTATATCTATACTTATATAATATTATAAAGAGGTAAAGTTTGTTTGTTTGTTTGTTTGTATGTAAAAGGTAATCTCTGAAACTACTGATCCGATTCCAAAAATTCTTTCACTAATAGATAGCTACACTATCAGTGAGTTTCATAGGTTATGTTTTGTTGGGATAGAAGTTAATTATCAGTTCGAAATAATAATATTCGTAAGACAAGTCGGAGAAAAATTTGCAAACTTTCCGCTTTATCGGCGTACGCTGACTAAACAGTTAGACATAGGTGAATACAATGTACAGCAAAAATGTTGGCCTTCATGAGTTTTACAAAAAAGTCCGCGACAACATATATCTAACATGTATGTATAGCTCAGAAAAAATACTTTTCTTTGTTAAAAATCTGAAAAAAATGAGGCCTATGTTTAGTTGGCTTTTTAAGACATTCAGTATTAATCCTTATCAAAATAAACTATTTCATCGTCTTACATAGTTCATGTAGATACAATTTGCTTATTGCAATTTGATTACTGCATGTGATTTGGATAAATAGTCTATGAGAAATCGTGAAATTAGTTTCACGGTAGTCCTCCCGTGAACGGGACGGGTCAGAAATTTATCGTCACGTACTACGTATTCCTGCACGTAAAAATAGCGGCTTCTATTTCGTTGCCTTTTTTAAAGTATTTAACATTAATCCTTAACAAAAAAACCTATTTCATCGGCTTACGTAGTTCATGTAGATGCAATTTGCTCTTCACTGCATATAATTTAGACCTATGTCTAGGAGAAATCGTTGAGTTTATTTGAGGGTGAAAACGGTGGATCACAGAATGTAACAGTTACTGCGTAATCCGGCATACTTCTATGTTTTGAACCGACTTACATAAGAAGGAGGATATAAATTCGACTGTTTTTTTTTGTTTAGTCGGTTATAACTTATCATTGAATTTGAACTGCCCGCTGGAGTAGTTAGGTGGGCGTTTGCCTTTAAAGCACCGGGTTTGATTCCCGGTGGGAACACAGGTGTTTTTTCACGGGAATTTGTGTTTCTGGTTTTGAGTATGTTGTCAATGTTGTGTGAATCTTGGATGTTTACAGCCCCACGATACAAGTCATTGAACTTAGTGTGAGGTTGTGAATGTGAAAGCGTTTATGGGTATGTTTTTTAATATTTACTACCCGGCAGACGCCGGGCGGGTCGTTCCTGAACTTTGAACTGCTCGCTGGCGTAGATGGGTGCGCGTTCGCCTTCAAAGCAGCGGGTTCGATTCCCGGTGGTAATTTACCTAGAAGATTTCTCTCCACGGGAAATTTGTGTTCCTGGTTTTGAGTATGTTGTGAATGCTTTGTGAATCTTGGATGTTTACGGCCCCCCGATACAAGTCATTGAACTTAGTGTGGGGCTGTGAATGTGGAAGTATTTATTTGTATATTTTTTAACCGGGCGACGCCGGGCGGGTCATCTTTTGAACTTTGAACTATCTACTCGCGTAAATGGGTGCGCGTTTGCCTTCAAAGCAGCGGGATCGATTCGCGGTGGTAACAGAAGTTTTCTCCCTGCGGGAAATTTTTGTTTTTAATATGTTGTGAATCTTGGATTTTTACGGCCCCACGCTACAAGTCACTGAACTTAGTGTGGGGCTGTAAACGTGGAAGTGTTTATGTGTAGATTTTTTAATCGGGCGACGCAGGGTGGGGAATCTTTGAACTTTAAACTACCCACTGGGTAGATGAGTGCGCGTTCGTCTTCAAAGCAGCGGGTTCGAATCTCGGTGGGAACACAATGTTTCTGGTTCTGGGTATGACGTGAATGTTGTGTGTGTGGTGTTAATTGTTTACGGCCCCACGACACAACTTATAGTACTTTTAGAGTGGGGCTGTGAGTGTGAAAGCGTTTATGTGTAAGCTTTTGTTTACCCGGGCGACGCCGGGCGGGTCAGCTAGTCGTACATAAAAAAAAAGTCTATAATGATTTTTAATTTCTTATTAATGATATAGTATAGATAGATAAACGCTTTCACACTCACAGCCTCACACAAAATTTTATGACTTATGTCATAGGTGCCGAAAACATTCACATTACACACACATTCACAACCAAACATGAAACACAAATTTTGTTCCCGACTAAAAAGTAGTGTTTCTGCCAAAAAAAAACATTAACCGGGAATCGTATCAGACAGCACTTGCTTAGAAGGCAAACCCGCTTCCAACTACAGCGGGCAGTTCATTGACTATAGCTTCGCTTTATTGAGAAAACTTCGATAGCTAGGAAATTAAAAAAAACTTCAATTTACTGAAAGGTTCTGTTGTGCTACGTTATTCTTCCAAGGAGATTTTCCAATTCACGTCGAATAAAAATGTAAATTAACGGGAGCTCGGACATATTCCGCGCCAATATCTGTCGGTGGGTGAAGGAAGAGACAAACTTTAACAGAAATATTGAAGTGCTGCCACAGTAGCCGAGCCACACACCGGAAGACGATATTAAAAACGTGTAATCTAAGGTGGGATAGTATCTTTTCTCATTAAAGTTTGTATCCATTGTCTGTCGACGATATTTTGCAAGTTCGACGAGTACCTAGTTTGCCTGATTAAAACTTGTATTGATAATGGAAAAATGCTGGAAAAAAGAAAGATGCCGATGATATCTGTGATGACCATACAGATATTCGCTTTAGAAAAAAAGTAATTAGTTTCTTTAGCCTTAGTTTACCAACTCATAATTATTGACTGAGCAGTTGTTCAAATTTAAAATTGTTTATTCACATGAGCCTCAGAGCCTCTCATTACAGTTAATGCAAAAATTACATCCATCTCGAGAAGAACCTGGCAAGAAACTCGGCGGCGCATTTTATTCAGACAAGCTTACACCACTAATTACATTAATAATATTATTATTAATTTAAGTCGCCAGAAAGCGCTTGTGCAGTTTGCCTCCATGCATAAGGATACATTTTATAATAAGTTTTCTTAATTAATGCGCCCGTTATTACTGGCTGAAACATTACCAATGATATAATTGTTAGGAATTCTACTGTAAAATCTAATCCCATTTGCCAGAAAAGATGTTAATTTGTAATGTTTGTTAGTCGCAAGAGTCGACCTTAAATCGTGAGTCAAGTCGTTTCATTTATATAAAGTATAATGTGTCAAACTCACGAAAACTTTAATAGTAAAAAAAAAAGTTCATTTGTAAGTTTTTATTTAAAAAAACTACCGACTTGAGTCGTGGGGGCCGAAAACGTACGCGTCACACACACAATTACACCCAAAACAAGAAAAACAATTTTCCCTTGAGGAGAAAAAATTGTGATCCTACCGGGATTCAAATCTGATACCCGAAGGCGAACTTAAAACTGCAAGAATGTCAAATTAACATACTAAAGTCATATAGTCAAATTAACTATATAAACGACGGTTATGCGTTGGTGAGCTCAGGCCTTAGTCGTTCGGCCCTATATCACGATAGCCTTGAACAACATTAGTAAAATATCATTGAGTCGGAAATTGTATACCTACGTAATGTTTTTTCAATTTGTTAATTAATTTTTGTTTACACGTTAAATCAAACATGTTACTCGGTTACTAAATAAAACAATGACCGTGAAACATATTTTGGCAAAAATGTTTAAATCTATTCAGGTATCCAGCTACTCGATCTAGTAACTGGATGGGTTCTCTGTGAAACAAGATAGGAACATTTTTCTTTACTAGCCGTGCCCGGCGGCTTCGCCCGCTATTATCAAGTTAAAAAGTAGCCTATGTGTTAATCCTAGGTAAAAGCTATGTACATTTCAAATTTCATCCAAATCCGTTCAGCCATTAAAGCGTGAAGACGGTACAATTATACTTATACACTTACACACAAACTTTCGCATTTATAATACTAGCCGTGCCCCGCGGCTTCGCCCGCTATTATCAAGTTAAAAAGTAACCTATGTGTTAATCTTAGGTATAATCTATGTACATTCCAAATTTCATCCAAATCCGTTCATACACTTATACTTATACACTTACACACAAACTTTCGGATTTATAATATTAGTAGGATAGGATTAAAGTATGACGTAACGGGAAGATTTGTCAAATCTTTTCTCCAGAGGGTTCTGTGTATTGTTATTAATCAAGAGTTTGCATCTCTATTGGTAAGTAAATAGTTAGAAACCAATGTGTTGGCAGAGAAAAAAAAACGAATATGTACTGAAAGATTGTTGTTGAGCTGCACGTTTAGGTCGAGTTGGATGCGCTTCCGCGTTCTAAGCAGCAGGTATCGCGTTCGTTTTCCGGTGGTAACAAAAGTTTTTAGAAAATGTGTGTTTCTGCTCCAGGTGTGATTGTGTGTCTGGTGTGAATATTTTCCGCAACCACAACACAACTTAGTGTGGCTGTGAGAGGGAAAGCGTTTATGTTATGTTGTGACAAGATTTAAATATTAAATAGTATTTTTCTTTTTTTTTTTCAACTAAATTATACTACACAAAAAAGCTTAAATGACAGAAAATTTAATAAAAGACTGAAGTAAACTAAATAAAATATAACTATAACAAAAAAATACTAATAACAACGAATAATAATTAAACGCAAGCAAAGCTACAAAAATCCGACTTCACCGCTTTATATCGAAACGTTGATAAGATTAGATGTACTAAACACGCATTATTGACGATAACTCAAAAACTAGTGATCTTGACCAAATTGAAAGGGGACCACATGGAAAGCACCAGCTTTCAAATAAAAAAATAATCATTAAAATCGGCGCACAAAGAAATAAGTTATGAGGTAACTTTTGAAGTCGGTTAAAAACGTGAAAATCGTTAATGTAGTCCACAGAATACGCATTATTGAGGTTAACTTAAAAACTACTCGTCAGATATTGATCAAATTTAATGGGACCAATTGGAAAGCAATATCTACCAAACAAAAAAATTTGGTTCAAAATTGGTTCACGTGGAACGAAGTTATGAGGTAACACTCATAAAAAAAAGTAAATAAAAATACAGTCGACTTGAGTACCTCCTCCATTTTTGTTCACTTCATTTTTAGTGATCTTGACCTGTGATGACAGAAAGTGCCTAATAATAATATAATAAACAATTAATGTAAACGAAGCGGGCGGGAACAATTACTGGACGAAAGAACTGGATCAATGAGAACGCAGCACCATTTAAAAAAGCCCACTGAATAGCTGAACAGTCGTTTTTCTTCCGAACGTAAACAAACAAAGCAGGTGTATATTCTAATAAATCTGCCTATTTACGCAACATTTCAATCGACGGGCCCGATTAAAGGAGTTTTAGATATAAATACTCATATTTTACTTGCTCCGCCTACTGGCATGCATTACTTATAGGCAATCAATGTATGTGCATGTTCTATGACTTAGCGTAGGTAGCTTCAAGCCGCGAGCCAATTCTCCTCACGAAAGGAGATTTGAGTTTCTGGTTCCGGGTTTTTTTTTATTCCAGACTAGCCGTGGCCCACGGCTTCGCCTGCTATTATCAAGTAGCCTATGTGTTAATCCTAAGTATAATCTATGTACATTCCAAATTTCATCCAAATCCGTTCCGCCATTAAAGCGTCAAGAGGGAACAAACATACTTACACACAAACTTTCAGATTTATAATACTAGCCGTGCCCCGCGGCTTCGCCCGCTATTATCAAGTTAAAAAGTAGCCTATGTGTTAATCCTAGGTAAAAGCTGTATACTATGTATATTCCAAATTTCATCCAAATCCGTTCAGACGTTAAAGCGTGAAGAGGGAACAAACATACTTACACACAAACTTTCGGATTTATAATATAAGTAGGATTAGTAGGATAGGTAACGATTCGGCCGCTATCTTGTGATGATACGAGCATGTAGCATGCTTACCTAGAAGATACCAATTCACTCTAGACTTGAAGACTCCCAGATTATACTGTCCGGAGAACAAAGACGCGGGCAGTGAGTTTCACTCCGTTGAATGGATGATAAATGTAGAAGCAAAACGCTTCTAACAGATATGAAGTATGTTAACCATAAATGGATGACGTTGGCTAGTTCGTCTTGTGGTCCCATGTGAATGTTTTCGGGGCGCAAGTCTTCGAACTTTATCTTCCGAAAAGTGTGATTGTGGAAGCATTCGTTTTATATGTTTGAGATTCCGAAGCATAAAGGTTTTTCTAGAGTTTGACTAAAATCTTACATCTTTGTCTAAAACAGGCAAATACAGGGTACTTAATTAGTAAAATACCAGAAACCTCTTAGAACACACTCACAGCATGAAAGATTGTTTCAAAGATGTTGCTTTCTAATTGGTCCCATTAAAATTTGATCAAGATCTGATCGGTAGTTCTTGAAATATCGTCAATAATTCCTATTTTGTGGACTACTTTGACGATGTTCTCGTTTAACCGACTTCAAAATTTACCTCATAATTTCTTTCGTTGTGAGCCGATTTTAATGATTCTTTTTTTATTTGAAAGCTGGTCCTTTTCATCTGGTCCAATTGAAATTTGATCAAGATCTGATCAGTAGTTCTTGAAATATCGTCAATAATGCGTGTTTAGTACTTCTAATCTGATGAAAGCCCTAAGATAACGCGGTGAAGTCAGTTTTTTTTAAGCTTTGCTTGCGTAGAAAAGACATGAGTAGAAATTTATACAATAGCACTTGGTAAGTTAATATCAATTAATAGATCTTTTCAATGAGAATGTCTTACTACGCCTCATATTATATCAATATTCAATTTATTCCAAGTTATTTAATCCCAAATTCGTGATCAGCAATTATCTGGGGCCGAATGCCCCCAGATATCAGATATAATGATCGGCCAAAGAAAAAATTCCAAAATGTAGTAGCAACTGAGGTGGGTGGAGGTGTATAAATTTACAGTAAAAATTTACATAAATATAATTTGTAAATTCATATGTATATTCATTACTTAAATACTTGTATATGGACAACTAGATGTGATTTCTATGTTACTATTTGCAATAAATAAGACGTCTGTGTTTCCCGAACGGTACAATTTGAGTGTGTTCAAAAGTAAAGTGAATAGGTATTTACTAAGCAAGCGTGCTCCACCTTAGACTACATCGTCACTTTCAAGTCAATCGTCTGCAATTAAAAAAAAAAGTTTCATCCTACTTCCTACTTATCCTACTTATATTATAAATCCGAAAGTTTTGTGTAAGTGTGTAAGTATGTTTGTTCCCTCTTCACGCTTTAACGCCTAAACGGATTTGGATGAAATTTGGAATGTAGGTACATAGATTAAACAAAGGATTAACACATAGGCTACTTTTTAACTTGATAATAGCGGGCGAAGCCGCGGGGCACGGCTAGTACACAATATGGCGGTCTAAACCGTGGGTAGGATTAGCCTTAAAATAGTAGATAGGTACCAACTGAAATTCGTAATCCATTTGCAGTAGGTACGCTTGCGACGTCTTTCCTAAACACAAAAGACGTATAAATAATGTAATAATATGCATATAGATGGATATTATAAATCCTTATTTATATGGCGCCTTCGCCAACGCCACCACATTCAGATAATGCGCCTGTGGTATATTTGAATGGGCGATAGTCATGAATTGACATGACATCACTATGAATACGTATAACGAAAAGACTACGTCGACCTAGCACGTAGACACTCTCATGAGGAAATAGAGATAATGATAATCTAAGTCTATTGCTAGCTTTTTAGTATCCTACTAATCTTATATCCTATTAATATTATAAAACCGAAAGTTTGTGTGTAAGTGCGTAAGTGTGTAAAAATGTTGGTTCTCTCTTCACGCTTTAATGGCTGAACGGATTTGAATGAAATTTGGAATGTACATAGCTTATAGGATTAACACATAGGTAATTTTTAAACTTGATAATAGCGGGCGACGCCGCGGGGCACGGCTAGTATATAATATATCTAATATATTATAATAATCTTTTTACGCTTGCCTATCGTACATAAAAATAATAAAAATAAACCCAAGCCCCACACTAATTCCGATGACTCGTATACCGTGGGTGCTGGAAACATTCACATCACACACAACAAACAAACGCATTCACACTCACGCCCCACACTAAGTTCAAAGACTTGTATTGTGGGTGCTGGAAACATTCACATATCACACCCTGAACCAGTAGCATAAATCGCCCTTGGTAAGTAAAAGTATGCGCCTGCCGGGAACCTGACACAGGACCCATGGCGCAAAGGGCAGAGAAATGTCCAACGCGCCAACTGCGTCGTCAACACAAATATCCCTTGGAGTGAAAACTTGTGTTTTCACGGGGTATCGAACCCGATACCCGTAGCTTAGAAGGCGAATTCGAGCACGACTAAGCCAACGATCAGTTCAAAAATTTACTGACTAATATTATCTAAAGTTTATGGGGTATGTAAACGTCAGATAAGAAAGAATTTTCATGTCCACCCGGGGGAAGCCAGGGGCAGCTAGTTGTGAATAATTTGAATCAAACAAACTCGTACAAATAAGTAAAATCGATGCATTAGAATAGTTGATCAAGCATAATTATGCAACTATGTATAAGCTTTGAGAAATAGACACTTAGGTACTTAGATAGATAAACTCTTTATTGAACTCCTTAATTGTGACAAAACAGAACAGAAACTATTTATTTACAAAATAAGTGTAACAATAGGCTGTCTATAGCTAAAAGCAATCTCTTCCACACAACCTTTGCATGGAGATGAATTATGCAATAATGTAGGACGTCAGTGTTTAAGGAAACATTTTGAAAGTGCACGATAAATACTTTTTGTATTTCATGCTACAACTGAAAAGCAGTTGTTTGTTCCTTACGACAATGGAGGTAACGGGTGTCGACATGAAATCGACTATGGGAATGCTAATTCTGTGTTTTTTTTGCTATTTAAAAAGTAAAACAACTATTTAACCATTCCTATATACAACCAAAAATATAGTTAGAAAAATTATTTATTTGTACACCAAAAGAGAGTACTTACATATAAATCTTAAATATAAGATAGGAGCACAAAGGGCGGTCCTATCGCTTAAAGCGATTTCTTCTAGACAACCAAAGGAAGATGATAAAGATATAACAAACAGAGATAGTGGTGTACCTCAACACTTATTAAAAGAAATGTACTTAATACAATGCTTTTGTTTTATCCTTTAGAGCCATTTACATTCTAACCTCTGTTTATTTACCATCCTCGTTAACATCCATACTCGTTAGAAGCGTTTCGCTTCTACGTTCATTATCCATACAGTGAGGGAGTGGAAACTCATTGCCTGCGTCTTTGTTCCCTTCAAGTCTCGAGTGAATAGGCAAGCATGTCACATCTTCGGCCGCATCATCACTCTCCATCAGGTGAGATGGTAGTCAAATGCTTGCCTAAGAAAATACCGCAATTTATTATACTTCAATAAATAGGCAATGGATCGTAATTTGTAAGTATTCTTCATAGTTTCTGTCACAAGAAACAGTTTTCTGTATAAACTGTTACATAATCCTTCGAAAATTTAATTAATTGGGTAACTTTAATTAACATAAACTTCGTATAAACAGGGTTTCAAGTAGTTACAACACTTTAAACAACTTCAATTAGTTTTAGATACCTACTTTGCGAAATCTACCAAATGTATGGCAACTTGATAGGGTTTCACTTCATGCCAGTTCGTGTCCTCTACGTATATAAAATAATATAAAAATTACAGATGCCTCCACAAAACAATACAATAATACCTAAGTAAATAACTCAAAAAAAACAAATGACTTTATTGCGTACCAAGAAAAAATATTATGTTTAACAGAAAACAGCAACAGCATAACAGTACAATCGGCGGACTTATCGCTAAGCAGCGATCTCTTCCCGACAAATTTTGGATCTTTTGATCGATGGTGCGGACAAATTTAAGCAAAGCATAATTTCCAACGAATAAATCTATCCATTGTATTTCAAAAACTAAGACTAAAATAAACTAAAATTGAATCTAACTAAAACGAATTGTAAAATAAGAATAAATATGTACAAGAGAAATGTCTAAAAAATGAAGTACCTACTATAGTCACACACACGCAGGATATTCGTGATAGACTCAGGAACCGAATCCGAAGTATAATAATTTTCTGGGTGCCGATGCCGCTCAGATATTTTAATGTGTCAGATTACACATTGATATATAAAAAAATCCGTGGTTGGTAATTATTTTGGTTAAGAAATTCAAATTAACACGGCGCCTAACAACATAAACTCTTTTACACTCACAGCCCCACACTAAGTACGACGACTTTAATCGTGGGTGCCGGAAATATTCACATCACACTGACACATACAATCACAACTAGAACCAGAAAAACAAATTTCCCTTGGGGAGAAAATCTGTGCTCCCAGCAGGAATCGAACCCGATACCCTTGCTTAGAAGGCGAACGCTTACCCAACTAAACCAACGGGCAGTTCATATATCTACAATTAACAAATTTATATTTAATACCTAATATCATTTTTTTTTTCTGACAGGCTAGTGTTTGACCACTATCTCACCTGATGGTAAGTGACGATGTGATCGAAGCTGGTAAACACACTAGACCTGGAATACGCAGGCTCTCAAGGATAACTGCCGAAACACCGTATTTGGCTTGGCGGCAGACTTTCAACTTGATGGTGGTAAGCTACTTTGGTAGCAAGCCAGGCGAGCAACTAACAAAATGCTCTACCACCTCTATAAAATACCTAATGTTTGCCTAACTCTAATAGGCGCTCTTTTAGTTTAGTTAGCCTAGTTGTTTAATTGTATACATCAGTATAAAACGCAGATCAATTAGCCAGGGTATAAAGTCTTTGGTATACAATAAAACAACTAAGCTAAAAGGCTCGAGCGCCTGTTAGAGTAAAACTTTCCAAGCACTGGTATTCAATTAAGTGAATTGACGTAAAATAGTCTTAATAATTGGTTGTCAACAAGCGAGGGTGCGGTTACCGGATCTCATTACTTCAAAATTGGTGACTACGATATACGAAGCCGATCCTGTGGATTCAGGGGATTTTTGCGGCGTAATACGGAATAATTTTATCCGAAACAATAATTTATTGAATATACATTTTAATATAATTTATGTTCAGATGTCACATATCGAATCATTGATAATTAATAAGTTCACAAGGAGTTTTGCCGCGAAAGTAAAAAAATGGCTTTGTTGATTTTGTATAATTTTCCAAAATCTGTGATTCTTCGAGTGTTAATGTGCAATAATGGTTGATTATTAACATTAACTGTCAATACTTAGTAAACGTGCATAAGTAGGTAAATCATACAAAGATGAAAACGAGATTTTCCCCTCGCTCCAAAACTCCAATAGAAGTTCCAATAATGTTTCTACCACTTTACTAGGGCATGACTTGACTATGACTGGACCTTAACTCTTTTACTTGACTTTGACTATGATTTATGGCTAGGACTTATAATTTTACATTCACTTGAAATATAATATTACTTACTTGACAGTGGCTAAATGCGAAGCCAAAATTAAAAGAAAATAACCAAAAACGTACTGTTATTGTACAAAATTCAAGCTAAGTTTTGCCGCGAAAGTGAAAAATGGCGTTGTTGATTTTGTATAATTTTCCAAAACCTGTGATTCTTCGAGTGTTTATGTGTAATAATTGTGAAAAGTTAGTTAACGTGTTACCAAATTAAAAAACATGAATTTCGCCTTCGCTCCAAAATTCCAATAGAAGTTCTAGTAAAGTTTCTACCACTTTACTAGGGCATGACTTGACTATGTATGACTGGACCTTGACTCTATTACTTGACATTGTTTGCGGCTTGTGACTAGAACTTTTAATATGAAATACACTCAAAATAAATTATCACTTGACACTGGCTAAATGCACAACATTGCGAAGCCAAAATAAAAAAAAACTATTTTAACCATCGAGATACCATACAAACCTACGGTTTAGCTACAAGATCCTTGATTTTATCTGATACGAAGTTTTTTTTAAAACATCGGGATAGTAATATCAAAGACCACGTTAATGAACAAAATATAACAATGAAGACTGTGGTTTGCACTAGCGAAGTGATTACATTATCTTTGGTTTGCACAGCTGTTTCTGCTGCTTGCATTCACCTGCGGAAAAAAATATTTTCCTCGCGTCGCGGTGAAAATGGTACCTGCGACAATATTCTATTTGCTTGAACGGGATTTATAATTGTACCCTTTGGCAATTACCTCTACAAAAATAATGATTGTTAAAAGTACTCGTCTTTTATTCTGGGTAGTTGTGTAGGAAGCGGTCTCGTTCAAGTTTTATTTTTTTTATTTATTTATTTATTTATTTATATATTCAAACTTTCAGGGTGAGCATTACAGGCATACCCAATTCACTCACCCCAGTCCTTAACTAAACAAAGTTTATGAATTAAAATATACTTAATTAAATCAAACAATCACATAATTACATTTTAGATAAGTTGGGCAAACTACTCTCCAAAAACACTTTTGCCGTTCTGTGAAACTCTAGGTTTGTGCAATGAAACAAATCGAGCTGGTGTTGGCGAACCACAGCATTGAGGAGACGCAGTGCACGCGGTAGAGGCGCCAGACGACCCAGTTCACTCTGACAAAACGGCACCGCAAATAAGTTACGGCGTCGAGCTCTGTTGTAATTGTCTGGTGCAACAATCGATATAGTCTCCAGCAAAGATGGATTGCACCTATGTCCCACTACTATATTAAATACGTACTGTATCAGGGCCATTAGCCTCCTCACTTCTAAAGTGTCATACCCTACCATGCCAAGTAAAAAAACACTAGGATATAAATATGGATATCCGACAAAATATCCATATTGTTTCAGGTATAACCATCTAACAAATTTTTTTTGTATTTTTTCTACTGCTTGTACATATTTTGCTTCAAATGGACACCATACAATAGCGTTACTTTCTAACCTGCTCCTAACAAAAGCATTGTAAAGTGCTTTTAGAGCTGGTATGCTATCCAGGTGTCTAGCTTGCCTTAGTACAAACCCTAATGTTCGATAAGCCTGTGCGCATATTTTGTCGATATGCAACCGAAACGATAAATCTTTGCTCATCGTTATCCCCAAATCTCTAATCTGGCTAACTCTTGGGATAATAATATTACCCAAACTGTAGTCATACGCCAACGGATTTTTCGAGTGCGTGAAGGATATAATGGCACATTTATTTTCATTAAATAGAAGCTTATTCTTTTCACTCCATTGCCGTACATTCTCAATATCCTTTTGCAAAAGAAAACAGTCATTAATGTCCCTGATATGAAGAAACAATTTCAAATCGTCTGCAAATAATAAGCAGCGTGCATCATTAACGACCTCCGGCAAGTCATTAATCATGATTAAGAATTCTAGCGGTCCCAAATTGCTGCCTTGACTCACCCCTGAATACGTGTAGTATGGTTCCGATACGTAGCCTCTATATTGAACATACTGTTGCCGGTTACGCAGATATGAACAGAAGAAACGCATCAATGGAGGAGAGAAGCCAACCCCTGAGAACTTTTGAATCAGTATGTCATTATCAACAGTGTCGAATGCCTTACGGAAGTCAAAATAGGCTGCGTCTGTTTGAGTACATGAATCAACAGAATCTATCACATACGACCAAAAAGGCAGGAGATTTGATGTTGTTGATCTCCCTGCTCTAAATCCATGTTGTTCATCAGCAAGTTGACTCACAACCTGTCTACTAATTCGACACTGAAGAATTGATTCAAACAACTTGCCAAAAATGGACAATACGGCCACTGGTCGGTACTCACTTACTTCTGATCCGCTGCTCTTGGGTATAGGAACTACCCGTGACAGTTTCCAAACATCGGGATAAAAGGCATCTTCGTAACAAAGGCGGTATAAATGATGCAGTGGTTTATTTAGCACTTCACCGCAATCCTTTACTAGGTATGCTGGTATGCCATCTGGTCCAATCGATCGTTTGGGCTTTAACAATTTAATGGCCTGCCTTACATCACCTTCTAATATTTCGGCAATGTGAATCCGCGCACTGCCACTATTTACCGTCAACATGGCTTCCTCAGCATTTAAACGAGGTGGATGGGGGGAATAAACTGACTGAAAAAAATCTGCAAAGCACTGAGCCGCTCTGTTATCAGAAACTACGGTACCCTCATGTAGTATTTTTTTGGCACTTTTACCCTTCGATCGTTTTGTCGCTATATAGCCCCAAAACGTCGCAGGGTCTCGCTTAAAATCCCTCTCCATGCGCTGTTTGTACAATTGAAAATCATTTTTAATATTCAATTTTACAATTGCTCTATATTTCATGAAGTTCATCCTACAAATAGGCATGCCAATAGATTTAAAAATCCGGTGATAGTGTGCTTTAATACGAATGTTCCGAATAGTGCTATCAGTATACCATTCTGGATAGATATACCTTGTTTTATTCTGAACACATGGCTTAGATGGAACATATTTGTCTATGCAATTGTTAATCGAATAGTAGAAAAAGTCTACAGCTTCCTGTGGGTCTTTTATAACATAAAGTGATCCCCAATCCATAAGGCGTAATGCCTCATAGAGACCAGCAAAATTAGCTTTCTTAAAATTCCACATTGTACCTATTTCAGTAGATTCTGTAACGGGTAATGGATTATTGTGTGTATTTTCAATGCTAACTTCTATATCTAATGGTGGGTGGTAGGCATCAGGAGATACCAACCACTCATCTTCACGTTTCACTGATACCTCGTACAATCCTGCACTTACCAACACCAAATCAAGTAACGTATCTGTTTTATTAGCTATCGTATTAACTTGTGTGAGTTCACAGAACGACAGTAAATATTGATACCTAGCAACAATGGCTGAATTGCATGAGTTCAGATTAAAATCTCCGCAAATTATCAGCTTATTGTATTCGACACAGACCGATTCTATGGCTTCTAACATATCAATATACAGACTTTCATCTAAATTCGGTGGTAAATAGACACTAACAGCAACAACTAGTAGATTGTCGCCACAATACACTCCAGCACAAACTGCTTCACCGCCCCTATCTGCGGCCAAGCTTAATCTAATTTCCCGTAGTTGATAAGTAGATGCAGCGATTATAGCGACTCCACCACCTCGCCGTGCTCCTGGTCTGTCCTTGCGTAACATAGAAAATCCACTAGGTATCACTTCCTCATCGGCGATTCCATCTGTTAGCCATGTCTCGGCTATGAAAAATAATCCAGCAGAAGACGAAGAAAGTGCCGCGGAAAACTCATGTAGTTTTGTACGAAGACCTCTAACATTTTGGTAGTACATTCTAATTGTCCTTTTATTCCTGTATGCGCGTCCCTGCCTCGTGTCCGCCTCTCTTTCCAGTTGTCGTGTAAGGGTTTCTTTTTCGAAACCACTCATTAACACGCACATTTTTAGGCCAATTTTGGCCTTGCATGAAAAAATTAAAGAGGCCTGCGGGCACCGTTACCACGAATGAGGCATAGTTCGTGTGCTTCAGTTCTAGTTTTTCCACCGCGTAACGATTTGCCCCTGATTGGTTCTTTTTCGTCATATAATTGACTACTTTTTCCACTGTCGTGTCCGCAGTGAGCGACCATAGATGAATTCTCTTCAATTCCTCCACCCCCTGCAAGTCCTCATCATCTTCTCCTTCACCGCGGATTGTTATACGTTGGCGCCTTTTGTTAGACACCATCGTCCATGCTTGTTCTTTGATTTCGCCCTCCTGTTGCGAAGCCCCACTCAAACGGACGGTTTCTGCGATTGATACATTGGTTGAAGCTACACCTCTGGTAACAGTAGCATTTATAGGCGATAGGCTAAGCAACTCTCTCGGATCCAGATTGGCACCATCTCTTGATCCCTGCTGCTGCTTTCCAGGTTGCAAAGAAGAACTGTTATGAGTAACGTTGGTATACTGTTTATTTGAAGTTTTTGCTGGTTTTTGGGTCTCGCTTTCCCTTTTTCCAGGTATAATCGGGTTCTCTTTGTTTCCCGTAGTGTCTTTTAGCTCTTTTATCTCATAACGCAAAGCTTTCACTTCAACTTCTAAAGAATGCATTGTCTCGAGCTGCTTCTTAGTATCATGCAGTTCCATTCTTAAGGCCGTTATCTCGCTCCTCAGCAGGTGCTCACCTTCACTGTAACTCCGCATACTATTCTTAAAATCCTGTGCCACAGATTGTAGCTGTTGAAGTATTTCGTATATTGGCTGATGTAGTATCTCAGGTGACAGGACCTGGGCACCCGCTCCATGTCCTGATTCTTCCACATACTGCGAATCAGCTCCTCTAACAGGAGTAGAGGGTCTATTATCCCGCGGCATTGCAGCCTTACAATTAGGACATATCCAGTTTACAGCTACGCGAACTTTCTCTGGAATCCCTACACATGCCCGATGATATGTTCCCACGCACTTGCTGCATTTAGCGCCCTCTGCGACGGAAAGGAACTTTCCACAACCACCACACTTTATCATTATTAGTGATACGAAGTAGTTCAGTCCGTAGATACAAGATGTCGCTGTATCTTCGTTTCGCCTTTGTGCACTAGATGGCTCTCTAAATTATACGGTCTTTCGTTTGGTTCCGCTAGTCCACAACAGATGGCGTCACCAAACAATGTTCCGGATGTTATCGGTTTTTACTTTTCTTGAACAACGAGATCTCGAGGGTAGGTAGACCAAATGGTACTCACAGTAAAACAATGAAGATAATCCCGACGAAGTAGAATTAGTTCACGTGTATTATTACAAAATGTGCTCCACGCGGTAGGGCACGTGATTCACTACAAGACACCCACAACAAACTGTTTGTAACCGTAATTTTAATTTTATTGTACAAAGCGATACCGCTATCACGAATTACCATAGAGAATTAGAAGAAACAATACCAAACCATAGAGAATTTTACTGGCTGCGAGAAAGAAGAGGCGTTTTAGGCATAATAGAAATATTTTTACGTATCAGTTTTAAAATTATAGAAGGTATATACTGCATAGGTTGTGTCAGAACTGACAAGTGACTTAGGACTGACAACTGACCTTCCAGATAAGCAACGGAGATAGGGAATCTCCGTTGCAGGCGGTTTTTATTTTAATTAACCTTATATCTTAGGTTTCTGTCGATTTTTTTTAACGCTTTCACAATTACAGGCCACTCTAAGTTCGTTGACTTGTGCCTGTAAACATTCACATAACACACACAATCATAACCAGAACAAGAAACACTTTTCCTTAATTAGAAAACTTGTGTTCCCATCAGGAATCGAACCCGATACCCCTGCTTAGAAGGCGAACGCTTACCCAACTAAGCCAATAGGCTGTTCTTTCATTTCGATTGAAACCGACCTTATCAGAGATATATGACAAGGATAATATAGCTAAAAATGGCACTCATAAATCGGTTTGTCTCTATAAACGGATATATAAAACTGTGCTATAAATTGATGCTCATATCTGTCACAGTTTCGACGCCTCTATTAAAAGAAACCGTGCTTGTGCAGTAACTTATTGCCTCTATGTAGAAATGTAGAGTCCGTGCAATCCATTTTGATTAAATTGCGTTTATAACGAATTTAACAAGTATATTTAAAATCTAAATCCTACTGCGTAAAAAGTGGACTTAATTTTTTTTTTCTCTCAACCTTTTATGCAATTATATAAGAACTTTATCACAGCTTTATTAAAAGAATTAAAAATGTAAGTGAGAATGGTTGCTAACCAAATTTAAATCTGCATAGATCCTAAATGGTCATTCGAAATGATAAGAAAAACCTAACCAGATGATTTTCAAATACTGATTTAATAATAAAATAACATACGTAAATGTTTTCACACTCACAGCCCCACACTAAGTTCAATGAATGAGTCGGTAGAAAAACCGACTTCACAGTTTTGTCTTCTGAACCTTGATCAGATTATATAATTTTTTTAAAACGCATTATTCACGATAACTCAAAAACTACTGATCAGATCATGATTAAATTTAAATGGGTCCAATAGAAAAACACCAGCTTTCAAACAAAAAAATAATCATCAAAATCAGTTCACGCCGATAGAAGTTATGCGGTAACACACATAAAAATAAATTAGTACAGTCGAATTGGGTAGGTCCTACTCCACCTTTTTTGTGAAGTCAGTAAAAAATCGAATGTCCTAAAGACTTTAGTTAGGCCAGAGATAAATAAGATATAGTTAGGCACTGACATAATACAATTCCAATCAAAGATATTCGTACCAATAAAATGATAGTAAAAATAATTGCTCTAGCATAAGATCTGCGCACTAGACGCATGTATGGATTTGATGACCATTGTATTCAAATAACGATCACCCACTGTGACCTTACCACCTGCATTATCTGGAGATAATAAAATAATCGAAAATAGCCTCTGATACATTTCACTGATATAATCTGAGCGTGATTTTCATGCAATATAAATCATTGAAGTATTATGTATCTAATAAACATAAACGTTGTCACACTCACAACCCCACAATAAGTTCGATGACTTGTCGTGGGTGCCAGAAACATTCACATCAAACAATCAAAACCAGAACCAGTTTTTTTTTTTATGCATTATAGGCAAGCATTTGACCACTATCTCACCTGATGGAAAGTGACGAAGAAAAAGATACCTATTCACTCTTGACTTGAAGACTCCCAGATTATACCCCTCGGATACACATTTTTTTTATGAAACTTGCGTTCCTGCACGGAATCGAAGCCGATACCTCTGCTTAAAAGCGAACACGCACCCAAATAAGCTAACAGGCAGTTTAAAATAAAAATACAAATGTTAAAAAAATATGTTTGATTTCGAATCCGCACTTGGTAGAGTTCGTTAGTTTGTTGTTTCTTGGCACTTACACTCATGAACTAATAAATATACAAGCACAATATACATAATACATCAGTTAAAAGATTTCTATCGCGGGAACTGGACTTATTTACAAGACATACTTTCAATCACACCCGGAACCTGAAGCACTAAAAGAAGATAAGAAGCCAGGAATCGCAACCAATACCCGCGGCTTCAGCCTCCTCCAGAGGCAAGTGAATAGTCAGATTTATATGAGTAGGTATTATAACTATCAAGACAAGATTTGCTATAGGTATGGTTTGTACTTACTTAATGCAGTTCTAGTCCGGACATTCCTCGAGTAGCACATCGGATGAAGAATAGCCCAGTAGCGATCCACTGACACAGCCACGAGGCAGAATATGCTTATAGTGCACAGCATCACCAACAACGACACGGTAAACAAGCACGCGTGAAGGTTCCTCGGCAGTCCCACTGAGGCCAGGATCGCGAACGGTATACCCAGCAGACCGACGAGGAAGTCAGCCGTCGCCAGCGACACTATATAATAGTTCGTTCGACGTCTCAGCCGCCTGTCGCGGCGGAACACGTAGATGACCATAGAATTTCCCACGACAGCCATCAGCGCTACCATAATTTCGAAGGTAGTATAGACTGCGTGCAGTTCGGCCGTTGGTGTCCTGTGAGGTGCTGCTGGCGTCGTCGACAGCATTTCTTCCACCATTTCTCACGATCACTCACATCCCCAAGCATTAGTTACACCCTATCGCACTGCCAAAAAAAATCGTCTAAGTAGCTAAACTTAACATTTTTGTATGAACCAAGTTTTGGTACTCCGACGAGTTAAGTTTAGAAACTCATCGGTTATCCGAATTCGGATCACGAGCGGCGGATATGAGGCGCGAGCGTGTCCCGACCGCGAGTCGCGTCCCATCACTGCGGGCGCGAATTGGCGCGAAACTCCGGGCGTCCCGACGCCCTACGCCGACGCGGCTACTTGTTGCAGCTCGCGGCTCCACCGCTGACGTTTGCCCTTGACGAGGGAGTCAAGTACACGGTACGACTGAGCTATAAACTTTGACAAGCGGTTCATAGGGATCCATTCTGTCCCGCAAGGAACTGTTAGAACAAATACAAGTATAATTTATCTATACCGCAAGTCAATAATACAATGTACCATAAAAGTCCATATATAAGCGCTGTTAAAATATATAACCATCTCCCCTTACATTTCAAACTTTTGAAAGTTAATTAATTTAAAAGGTGCCTAAAAGAGTGGTTAATATTAAAAGTATATTATAACACCAATTAATATTTTAATTGTTAACTTAGTTTTTTGATTGGTATACTTTATCTTTTTGTTGTCAAACTGTATTTTTGTAACAATATTGTACATCCGAAATGGGGAAAACTGTTGATTCGTTATTTATACTTTTGTATTATTAGTAAGACCTGTACACAGACCCTGTACACAGTTTATACAATAAATACTTTTCTATTTCTATAAGAGGTGTCTAAAGCAATTTTAGCACCAAAAAAAGGTATTGAAAATAGCTCTTACAATATTGGTATTTTGAATGAGTATGGGTGATACGAGTAATTAGGATTTTAAATTCAGTTTTTGAGTTAATTTTATGATTTTTGCCTACAATTTAAAAACTTTATGGTCACGTTTGTAGTTTGAAAAAATATTATACATACGACTTTTATATTAACTTTTTTCACGTTTTACTCAGCCTTCAGAAATCAAAGTACCTAACAAAAATAGCTCGCTCCTATGGCATTGTATCTAGAAGCATACTAGGTCGATTTCATTCGAAACGAGACTACGAACCATTTGCGTATGACCCATTACTCAAATTGCCGAATTTGTAAGGGCAGTGTTAAAAGGTTTTCCATGTTATTTTTACAAGCTTACTGGACATTAACTAAATAAACTTAACACTATATGTAAGTATTTTAGTATTTTTTATTGCATATAAGACTTAATAAGACATTGGAGATTTAGAGTCAATGTACTAACTAAAAAATCAAAAAACCCGACTGCGAGAAAAGTGAACTTTTTATGTAATTTTATATAATCCCCTCCTAATTTCCTTCTTTTTACCGACTTCCCAAAAAAGGAGGAGGTACTCAAGTCGACTGTATTTTTTTTTACGTGTGTTACCTCATAACTTCTCTCCACGTGAGCCGATTTCGAAATTTTTTTTTTATTTTGAAAGATGTTGTTTTCTAATTGGTCCCATTAAAATTTGATGAAGATCTGATCAGTACTTGAAATAACGTCGATAATGCCTATTTTGTGACGAATAATGCGTACTTTGACGATGTTCTCGTTTACCAGACTTCAAAAGTTACCTCATAACTTCTTTCGTTGTGAGCCGATTTTGATGATTCTTTTTTAATTTGAAAGCAGGTGCATTTTATGAAGTCCCATTGAAATTTGATTAAGGTCTGATCTCTAGTTTTTGAGTTATAGTCAATAATGCGTGTTTATATATTAAATCTGATCAAGGTTCCGATGATAAAGCGGTGAAGTCGGTTTTTTAAGCTTTGCTTGCGTTTAATTATTTATTGATACACTACTCGACAGATTTGATGATTTTTAGGGTTCCGTACCCAAAAGGTAAAACAAACGTGATTTTCTGCTCGTTATTGCATGATATTGATAACGGCAACAGGTAGACGCTTGAAATATTTACAGAATATTTAGGTATATTCACTTCAAAAACAAATAATTAAATTAAAATAAAACAAACATTTAAGGGGAGCTCCCATACCAACAGATACGATTTTTTTGCCGTTTTTATAGATGATGGTCCGGAACTCTTCGAGCGCGAGTCCGACTCGCACTTAGCCGGGTTTTTTAGTATTGTGTCACTGTTTCGCGCCAAAAATCTACCTTTTTTCCAATCAGCTATCTAAGGACATTTGGCTTTTAAGACGAATACAAAATCACTGTAATTATCGAAATCCATCCAGCCGTTCGGAAAATACGAGGTAATAAATAAATTTTCAAATATACATACGTACAAGATACGCACGAAAAACCTAACCCTTCCTTCCTTGACAGTCGGTTAAAAAGATTTTAATGATTCTTACGTTAATCGTGCGAGTATCACAAAATACATGACAGCAATCAAAATGAAATATGGCAACTTTTTTTTTTTATTCTCGATAGGCAAGCATTTGACCACTATCTCACCTGATGGAAAGTGATGATGTGGTCGAAGATGGAGCATGTTTGCCTAAAAGATACCTGTTCACTCGAGATTTAAAGACTCACAGACTCGGGCAAAGAATTCCATTCCTTAGCAGTACGTATAATAAATGTGGAAGCAAAACGCAAAACTCTATGTCATATTGTGAAAAAATAATCATATATATGCCATATTATGAAATAATAACATTTTAAGTAAACGGAATGTGTTAACTGGAGTAAATGATAAGGTCATTTGAAAAATATCTTTAGGTTTCAATTACTATTTTTTCGTTTTGCTTCTACTTTTATCATCCGTACAGCGAAGGAGTGGAACTCATTGCCTGCGTCTTTGTTCCCTGAACGGTATAATCTGGGTGTCTTCAAGTCTAGAGTGAATAGGCAAGCATACCTTCTAGGCAAGCAAGTTCCATCTTTGGCCGCATCGTCACTTTCCATAAGGTGAGATAGCGGTCTAATGCTTGCTTATCAAATATAAATAAAAACAATACTAATTAACATTTAGGATCAATAATGATTCAAAGTTGGTAAGCTACCATTATTGTCACTACACGTTAAATCATTAAAATAAAGCCGTCATAAACTTACACTATCACATAATAGGTCTTATAATGATTATCGGTCGGATAATTTAACGCAAGCAAAGCTTATAAAAACCGAATTCACTGCTTACATTTTGGTTTTGGCTTGATCGATTTCGATAAAATGTATATGGGACCACCTTTGAAGTATAATCTACCAAACAAAAAAAAACATCGATTCAAAATTGGCGGAGATATTGCGTAACATACAACAAGCAGTCGAATTGTGAACCTCCTTTTTTGAATTCGGTTGAAAAATTTAAAATAATAAGTTGCACTTTTTACGCAGTCGGATTTTTTAATTTTTAGTATATTGACTTATCATATTTCATCAGTAGTGGTTTGAATTTATAGCAAAATTAAACAAACGCTTTCACACTCACAGCCCTTCACTAAGTTTGATAACTTGTGTCGTGAGTACCGTAAACATTCAAATCATACGCACTATCACACCCAGAACATTGACGAGTACCGCTACTAATTTGGAACAGAACAAATATAATACTAGTCATTCGCGCCGAACTGAGATCTCGCGCCTACATTTTGCCCCATAGAGAAAAACTTTTGAGATTTGTTGCTTATTACTTTTTTTATACAATGTGTAAAAAAGGTGTAGTAATCAAGGATGTTGTAGCTAAAGTAATAAACGTAGGTTTGTTTCCTATCTCGATGGTAGTAATACTCAAGTCACACATCAAGCTAAATGTATGGAGTCTAACGGGAACTTCTGCATTGGCGGCAGAACAATTAATATTGAGTTCTGATGAATTAGTTTCAAAAAAATTATGTCATTTGCAACCCTGTTTCATCAGCTGCCTTTCTACACCACATAGCCTTTGGACCTAGACGTCTGACAGTGGTGGCCATAAAAAAAGTCAAGGTCACGCGCCTCAGATGTAATCGTAGGGTTGGCAAAAAAAATATTTTTTGTACGGAACAAATATCTCCGATTGCCGCACATGTAACTGTAGGGTTGTCAAAAGTATTTGAAAAATATAATTTTAAATTTTTGTACGGAAAAAATGATGTCCGATTTTGTCTTTCATTATCTGGCAGACGATTCCTGTCACGATACACACACACACCACCAAGTATTACTACACCTTTTTGTTACAGGTTGTATATAATAATTGTTTGATTTCTGTATTTGTAGTTCAAGTACAGGATATAACGGATATTATACGTAAATTTCAGCGTTCAGTTCAGTGTGAAGCCGTTTTTGAGATAGACCCCGGGACAAAATAGGTCTAAAACAGTGAATTTGGTGGCCTACCAAATTGTCATTTTCCAACACAGATTTTTTTTCAAACCGGTACCCCACAAGAATAGATAAATAATAAAAAAAATTTGCTCCCAACTCACATGTATGGGTGCCCCCTTAATATTTTCATTTATATAATTTTAAATGTCATTTGTCTGTCTATGGGCGTGGGTCGTGTCAATCTGGCTTTGGGACGTAGTTTTACATATTCTATGAGAATTTTAAGTCATTCGCTTTGGTATAGGGTTAAGACGCTAGATGCCTATGACAGACGGACGGACTGACGGACAAAGTGCTGAACAACCAACTCAACTTAGAGATCTCGCTTCGATCGATCAAAAAAAAGTTTTTTAAGTTTAATAATAAATAATTTAAACGCAAGCAAAGCTTAAAAACACACTTTACCACTTCAATTTTGATTTTAGTTGATTTTCTCGAAAAGTGCTAAATCAATTTCGATAAAATTTGTAAGGGACCACCTCTGAAGTAATATGCTAAACAAAAAATTGATCATCAAAATCGATTCATAATTGGCAGAATGATCGCGTAACATACATTCAAAAAAAACATACAGTCGAATTGAGAACCTCTTCCTTTTTTAAAATCGGTTAAAAAATATCATCCTGAGCCAGTGCTCGAACTTAGTGTTGTACACCCATCCGGTTTCCAAGTTACTCAGTCTCTGCAGAGACCGCAGCCTCCCTAAGTTGAAGCCTTGAATAGAGCTAAGCTCGAAACCCTTCCCTTACAGGTAGAGGGCAAAGGTGAAAAGAAAAAAAATAACATACACAATCACAAATTTCCCTTGGTGAGAATACTTGTATTCTCGCTACATAGAAGGCGAGAATCCACTCAACTATGCTAGTGGACACTTCAAATTCGAGATTGAGACTGTCTTTTGCATATGGCCATGCTTGTCTTTTGCATAAGGCTATGCTTTATAAGGTTAATAGCCGTGCCCCGCGGCTTCACCTGCTATTATCAAGTTAAAAAGTAGCCTATGTGATAATCCTAGGTACAAGCTATATACATTCCAAATTTCATCCAAATCCATTCAGCCGTTAAAGCGTGAAGAGGTAACAAACGTACTTACACACAAACTTTCGGATTTATAATATTAGTAGGATTAGTAGGTTAAGCAAACAAATAAATCATCAGCTGCGCACATTTTATTTCAAATATGCCTTATAATTATAAAAAGTTCGGAATAAATGCATTGCATATACATATTCATAATTTTTTATCTGATATTAAGCATCGGAACAACAAATAATAAATTAAACTTGTAAAAAAATCACACCAATAACACTGCACAACTTTAACTGCTTAAAATAAATATCTTTAAGTGCTCTAGAGACGACCAATATTTAATCTCTCTTCACCATCAGAGTAGTGGCTAAAATTCGATTTCTAGTAGGAGCATATCCTCCTTCTAATTAAGGAATGTGTTTGAGAAGGATACATTTAATTGTTTCTGGAGGAATGTGTTCAGGGTTTATAGAATTTTTGATTCTTGAAAGGAAAAAATTTGTTCTAGGTGTTTCTGGTTTCATATTACTGATTAAAATGTATTAAGTGTGTGTTCAAAATATATTATGTGTATGTCATTCTGGGTAGGAAAATGTGTTCCAGGTTTATATGTGTTTCTAAGACCGGGTAGAAAATGTGTTTAGAGTTTTATGTGTTTTAATGGGTTTTATTTGTTTTGTAGGTGTGATGAACATTGATTGTCTCTCGAGCAGTTAATTAATAAAACAAAATATATTACATTTAAAATAATTTTTCAGTTACATGTAATCTTTGTACAAAATGCTTTGGAATGCCAATGCTTAAAAGCGCTGCTTTATCAACTTGATCTATATTGGGGTGTGTGTTGATAATCGCATCAAAACATATCTCGCTTAATTTTGGTATAGCCACCCACGCTTTATACATGACGTTAACCCTACCTGTCAAATCATTCTTTGGTTCGATACCCCCAAAGATGTACATGCAGCCTGAAGGTGCAAGGCAAGCCGAGTGAAAGTATAAAGGGTTCGGTAGTGAAGTCTTTTGCATTAATCGCCATTGCATATCATTGATAGTAAGTCTCCAAACGTCTTTGAATACAGATTGTCCATCTGAGCCACCAGCTATAAACACTTGAACTCCATTGGGAGTGTTGATTTGAACTGCACTGTGGCACTTTCTAGCCAAGGGAATCTGTGGTTCTGGATCTATTCTGGTTTCATCTGGTTTGGTCTGGACAATCTCCCAAGTATTAGTCTCCAAGTCAAACACAGGTATTTCCTTGAGGTCGAAGGCCCATTCCCCCGTTCCACCTCCAATGATGTATAATTTGTTCACGTCTCTAATGATTTCGTGTCGATATCTTCCTAGTGGGTCCTCTTCTTGGCCGGTGCCCACATAAAGTACATCCCATATCAGTGTTCGTAGATCTAGCCTGTAAAAATTATGTTGGGTCAGGATTAAAAGAACTTCATTGACCGTGAAACTAGGACTAGACTATTTTATTAAAACTTAGTGGTAAAACTGGTTCATCTTAAATACGCTTTTATACCAACTACGGCAAAGATTGAAAAAATATTTTAGAACCATATTTATGTAATAGTATGTAGGCATGTTCATTTGATACCTTACAAATATAGCACTGGAAATAGTGAGTTAAACAAACAGTTAATCACACTGATATTATAAATCTGAAGGTTTGTGCGTAAGTGTGAAAATGTGTAAGTATGTTTGTTTTCTCTTCATGCTATAACAGCTAAATGGATTTGGAATATACATAGCTTATTAGGTATAAGCTATGTATATTCCAAATCCATTTATTATTAACACATAGGCTATATTTTACCTAGACAAACTTGGGTGAAGCCGTGCCTAGTTTTTTTATTTGTGATAGGCAAACATTGGATCACTATCTTCTCACCTGATGTTAAGAGGCCGGGGAGTCTGTGAAACGAGTCTATGGCTGTCTCTGTTTAACTGGAAAACTGTGTACATGCTTGATGCGATAGCACTACCGACCGAACAAATTATGATAGGTGCCGTAATACCAAAAAATATGAATGAAAATTTAATGTTTAGCCATTGTTTTTTGCATTAATAGTACTTTAAAATTATAACTATGTTTCTGTTGTAATGCCAAAAGAAATGTGTTAGGTTTTAATACAAAACGAATAAGTTAAAGATGCGACATTTACGTCGTAATAATGTGTGAAAATCAATTGGTTTATATTTCGTTTTAGGTAATTATTTTGGAATAAAAACTATCCAGGAACCTAGATTAATATGTTTTTAATCTGAATAACAACGCAGTATGGTGATGTTATGCTTGAATTATAAACAATTTCGGTATTACGATTGTATGGGCAAATCAACCACCGGAGGCCCCTTAAGTGATGATGCGGTCAATGATGGAGCACAATTGCCTAGAAAATACCTATTCACTCTCGACTTGAAGACTTCAAGATAGTTCTTATGTAACACAGACTGGTAAGGAGTTCCACTGCAGAACACATAATGGATGTGGAAGCAAAACACTGTGCGCATTTGAGGAATATCCACCATATATCGGTGTCCCAATGCAGTCTGTCTGGTGGTTCTATGATACAATGAGGATGGTTAATAATGTATACATGAGAGCTAAACGGATTTTGATTTCTTGTAAGCAGCTTCACTTACCTATAGATATCACAATTATATGCGAATCCATTAGTGCCTCCAACAGTATATAAGTAACCATTGTTGCACAATATTGCAGGTCCATACTGGCCCGGTGGTTTTGATCCCTTTACGTCTAGAATTTGCAGTCTCGGTACACTTTGACTTGTATGCCAGATTATCACATCATTGCTGCACTTATTGCCAAAGGGCTCTCCAGTGCCACCAAAAACCTAAAAACATAAAAATGATAAAAGTATACAGCCACCATTGTTTGCTTATGAGAGTGAGTGTTTGTGGAACACTCTCCCCATTTCCATAAGGCAAGCTACTTCGCTACCTGCCTTCAAAGCGAAGGTTAAAAATTTCTATCTTAACTGTAATGTCTGATTTGATAGAATGTTTTCATCTCTTACTTGAAGATAGTAAGTTTCAAATAATGTATAGGTACCTATTATTATTTATTCAGAATTATTTTTTAAGTATGTTATGTTATTGTATTATAAAATGTATTAATTAATTTATATGTTATATTTATGTATGAATTTATATTATTATAAATATATTTAGATAATCACAACACCGACCTACGTTCTTATATATTGTTTTTCTCTTTTTCCATCCAAAGGTTGACTGGAAGAGATCGCTTTTAGCGATAAGTCCGCCCATTGTACTTAGATATAAATAATATGATTGTTTTGTATGTAATTTTATTTGGTGCAATAAAGTGTTTTGTATTGTATTGTATGTCATGCCTTACTAGGTAAACACATTTTATACGTAATTTATTCTTATTTGTAATTTTTTCCTTAAATATACGATTTTACAAACTACATTGGATGCACCTGTAAATAAAGACAAATGCCTTACTTAGGGCTGTAAGTGTGAAATCACTCACAGCCCCAAGTACCAGGAATCAAACTCGATACTTAGAAGGTGAATGCGCACCCAACTAAACCCACAAGCAATTCAAACTCGAGCTTAGGCAGATTTGTCTAGGTGCACGGTCCTCTTAATATTTAAATATTACATGCAAAATGTACTGAGCAAAGTAAACAATCATTATAAAAATAAAGTATTGACATGCTTGCATATAAAAATCATAGGAAGGAAAATAGACCGCAGTTTGTATTACATCCTTCATAAATTGGCTAAGAAGACTTTAGGAGGTCTTTAGGACTCAATTCATGTAGGGTTCCATTGCTATTTAATAGAAGCCTTTCTGTAGTAAGTCATAAGAACTACAATAATATAACAAGCCCTGCTAGAAACTGCCAAAGCCAAGGTTTAAGCCGTTTTAGAAATTTGACATTGTCACTCAACCATGAGAATAGAATGATGAATACAATACAGTTACATGAAGTGTCTAACACAAATATTATAAGCAGGTAGGGTACAGACTTATTGTTTGAAACAAAACGAGTAGTCATTCAGGATTCAAGCAGATTATAAGAACACTTTAGAAATAATTTATACTAACCATCAAATATTTCCCATACATGCACATAGCATTCGATGCGAGCTCGTCAGGCATATTCTCTCTGATTCTATGGTGTGTCCATTTACAAGTAGCTATTGAAAAGCTCCATATTTCTTTAAAGAGAGGCCGACTGATACTCCAAGTAGGGTTCTCTCTTTCAATGCTGGTGAGTGGTAGTGAAGGGTTGTAGCCACCGAAACAAAACATACGATTCTCGTCGCAAGCAATTCTGTGCCCGCTACGGGGCCTAGGACAGTCGAAACCGCGATATTTTACTTCAGTAACCTTAAATGGTTCGAAGATGTAGTCTTCTCTTTGAGATGTCATTTTCGATGCAATGAAACAGGACTTCTCAATAAACCTAGTTTTTGTTAAATTAGATATTATTTACTCATAATAGCACTATTTATCATCAATTATTAACAAAACTCGATCAAAACATTTTATTTACGAACCATAGAGGAAGTAAACATATTTTCTCTGTGGAAATAACCAAAGATGATTTATGAACTACGTTTAATAAACGAGAACAATATATTTATTATGGTGTGGACTTGAGTGAGGTTGCGTATTTTTTTGCCGCGAAAGTAAAAAAATGGCTTTGTGTTGTTGAATTATTAATTAAATGTTAATATTTATGTTGTGATAGTGCATAAGTTTAGGCAAATCATACAAAGTTAAAAGACGTGATTTTCGCTTTACTCAAGTCAGAAAGGAAAGTTTGTGCCGCTTTATTAGGGCATGACTTGATTATGACTGGACAATAACTATTCAACTTGATGTAACATTTAACTAGGGCTATATTTATGATATACTAAATTCATCGAGATAGGAAACAAACCTACGGTTTGTAAAAGGAGGGACGACTCCGCCGAAAATCTGTGTCCTAGTGAGAGGTCACAAAGAACCTCTGTGTCCCTTTTCTTTAGGGTAACCCTGATTTTGAGATTTGTGGGATAACCTTTTGAGCCATTTGAATTATGTTCTACTTGAATGATATTTAACTGTGTAATTATGCTACAATATGATATCTAATAAAATATTATTATGTCATTCATAAAGATAAACTAAAATACACTATATGCGTGATTAAAATCCACACTGATGTTTCAAAATGCATTTAAATTTAATTAACATTATATATATTTACTAGTATCTATCCGCGGCTTCGTCCGCTTATCCGACTATAAGAGCAGGTTCGATATTTTTCAAAATGGCGGAGATATGTGCTGTAAAATTGTTGTAATAAGCTTCTAGATACATTTACAACCCATCTTTAAATTTGTATCCTAGAATAAAGATAATCCATAAATCGATGACAGATATTATTACTACATTGATATGTCAGAATCTTGGTAGATATTATTATTAGATAGATAGATAGATAGATAATACTTTATTGATCCACTTTACAAGATGAGATAAAACAAAGGCAACAAACAAGCTTATACGTAAAGTATCACAACAGGCGGCCTTATCACTAATAGCGATCTCTACCAGGCAACCTTCGGATGGAGAGAACTATAGAATGTAATAGACGGGGTATAACAAATGGCTGTATGGAATACTTAATTAACTTAAAAATATCATTACTTATACTATGGCATAAATACAGTATGAATATACATAAACAAGTAATATATTATTATATAATACATAAATTAATAATATAAAATAAATAAATAACATATGTATTTATATATATATATATATATATATATATATATATATATACATATATATAAAAAGGGACATTCAATATGACACATTTGAGATGTTTTCCTAGACACTTTAGTGAAAAACGCAAATCTCTTGAGCGAAAGACGAGAGAAATAAAAAATAATAATAATAATAATACATTACCTATGTTTCGGAGAGGTATAATTTTCTGACCCGATCTTTGAAAGTGTTCAAAGTAGGAGATCGTCTTATAGGAACAGGTAAGGAATTCCACAGACGGACTGCTTGCACTGTAAAAGCCGTATTACATACTAATAAGCTGTATTACATACTTATATCAAACTAATTTATGCATCCGAAAGTTTGTGTGTAATTGTGGCATTATTTAAGTATGTCTATTTTCTCTTCACGCGGCAACGGCTGAATTAATTTTGATAAATTTGGAATGTACGTAGCTTATGCCTAGGATTAACAAATAGGCTGCTATTTAAATAGATAAACGCAGACAAAGCTGCGGGGCGGCACGGCTTGATCATCAATATATCCATAAAAAATCCAATGAAGGTAAACCCTAACTTTTATGACACCTTACTGACACAAATTGTTGTGTACAAATTATTGTCGTAGAGTGTGACCCAATGCAAAATTAAAAATTACTAAATTCTTCAAGCCAATCAACTCATCTCCAAGCAAACATTTTGGCCTATAATAGTTATATAAGAAAAATATAACAACGCTATAAATTATCAATAGGAAATAAGCATACAATTTACATACAGGTCAAGTATTTTTTTTAAATCTTTATTTTTATAAAATAACACCCATAATATGATTTTCTTCTTTAATTGCTTTTTATTAGGAGTTTTAATAAATAAAATTGATGGGTACTTCAAAATAGCAAAACGCTCGCTATTGGCTAAGCTGATCGTGACTAAGTTACACATTTTTGAGGTCACTGATTGTTCAACTTTCCTTTAATTCTATTTGTTTTTTTTAAATCGCTGTGTTTAAATTTGCTAAACTTTTTTTCGCCGCTATACGGAGTCAATTTGAACTGACTCCAACTTTCCGAAATGTATCCCTACCAGTAACTGACCATCTCGAGTTACTCGGTTTGACTCTAAACTAACTTCAAAGCTCAATTTTGGTACTTCCATCGAGTCAAAAACCCAACTAGCTGCAAAAAAGCTGGGAATCCTTGCAAAGGTGAGACGATACTTCACACCGGGACAGTTGCTCAATTTGTATCAAGCACAAGTCCGATCATGTATGGAGTACTGTTCTCATCTTTGGGACGGTTCAGCTAAGTACCAGCTTGAGACTCTTGACACCATTGAGTGGAGACCCAAGAGACACATTGGTAGCGAGCAGCTGACTAATTCAAAGTTTCAGAGCTTGGGTCATCGCCGCGCCGCATGGTAGCTAGTCTCTCGGTTTTTATCGGATACATTTTGGAGAGTGTGCTAAGGAACTGCACGATCTAGTTCCCCCATCCCCGTTCTATCGTCGGACAAGCAGACAAACTGCTAAGCGACACCGCTATATGGTGGACATTCCACAAATGCGCACTAAGCGTTTTGCCTCTACATTCATTGTGCGAACCGCAAAGGAATAGAACTCCTTACCTGAGTCGGTGTTTCCTGATGAGTACAATATGGGAGTCATCAAGTCGCGAGTGAATACGTATCTTCTAGGCAAGCTTGCTCCATCGTCGACCACATCGTCGCTTACCATCAGGTGAGATAGTGGTCAAAAGTTTGCCTACTTGAATAAAAAAAAACCTGATTGCATTTCCCAATGCTTATTTATTTCGACATGAGATGTATTGTTATGAAGGAAAATTTTCTTTCCGGCAATGTATTAACGGCAACAATCGAATAAAAATATATGCATATTCCATATTTAGAAACGTATTAATGAATATAATCATAATTGAGCATCAAGAAGGAACAAACTACAAACACACTCACAAACTTTTGCCTTGATAATATTAGTAGGAAGTATAATAGTAGCATAACTTTATTTTGTTTTTACAAAATATGTTTATAAATGGCGGATGTAGTTGTGTAGCTTGGCGTGTATACCCATATAACAAAAATAATATCATAAAACCTCATGCTATTAGGAAAAAAAAACGGTTTATTGAGAATAGTTTGATAGTACGTATGGCATTTAGAAACATATTCTGTAAGGTTTCGATTAAACAAATAATTACGACAGATAAGATCTTATTATTACTACAGACTACAATTTCTACCACTTGGAAACTTTTTTAGAACTAGTCGTTCTTGTGCGAGAGGGACACAGGGGTCTTTTCTAACCTTTCACCCGATTTCATCGGGACCGCAACCACGATTGGTTCTTTATGCAATTGATAAAACGATTTGATATTGTAAATACGCTCTAAGTCAGTTGTGATAAGAATCCATGCATGTTTGATATTCGGCACTGTAAGTTTGTCAGTTAGCCATCCTATTACTTTAGCTACAACATCCTTGACTAAATTATAGTTGAAAAATATTCATCACTTGTCACTAAAAGGACAAAGATTGCGAACCCAAAAAAAAATTGTGCGGTTAAACCAAAGATAATGTAAACACTGTGCGTTAAGCTAAGTAGCATAATATGAGCATCGAGATAGGAATCAAACCTACGGTTTATTTTATTACTTTAGCTACAAAATCCTTGCATATGAGCCATATATAAGCATACATAGGCATGGGCATAGGATAGGACCCTCACGCGCCATCAGTCATCCGTGTAGAAGCGGCTCGGAGCGCGGTTTATCGTCCCTACTATGCAGCTTGATACACCATGCAGTTACTTAGCTATTTGTACGTAGAATGGCCAATTATATGTATAAATACTATGTCTGTACCACGATAGATGAATCCTACTAATAATATAAATCCGAAAGTTTGTGTGTAAGTATATTTTTTCCTTCTTCACGCTGCTAGAGAGATATAAAGATTTCTGATAAATCTATTAATTAAAAGATAAAATGATTTCTATTCTATTCTGAAAACTAGAATCAGATTAATTTTATTCACTGCTCGGTGAACGTCCTAAACAAGGTGGCTATGGATGTTTCGTTTGAAATAAAATTGTTAAAATCTGTTTATATAGTTATTATTGTAATTTAAAATTAGAATTATGTTAATTAAATTTGTTTAATGTTTAGTGGGTTTTTTAGCCTTGGGTTGTTGAATTGTTGAATTGGAAATCTGTACTTATATAATCATCTTCATACCCACTGCCTTCTTAAGATTTAGAGTCGAAACTTTTTGTAAATCTAAAGAGATCACTCTAAATACCTGCCCTCAGAGCCTGCCCTTAATGGTCTTTAATTATTTCTATGTTACGAGTTATTTCTATCATCAGCTATCATCACCTAAGGGTATCTATCACAAAGTTAAAATACCATGTTAAGTCCATATCCTTTATTTTACCACATTATTATATATATGTAATGGTATTATTTGTAAGCGCATCAATTAACGGTTACATTTGAACCAAAATATTTTATTGAATCAATACACAGTTATTAACTTCAACAACGTGACTATGAAAAATATAAGAAGCAAAACTTAAGCTTCAGTAAAAAAATGTTTGAACACCTAGTATTCCCATACATGATAAAATAGTTACTTTTTTTTAAATATTATCTCACTATTAACAAGCAAAATACTTTGTCAAACAAGTTTCATTGCAAATCTAATAAACATAAAAACAAATCAACAAAATGCTCATTATGAGGACATCGGGTACACGGAACTTCTATTTCGTCTCCTTTTTATTCTTCTTAAGAGCAAATTGTTCGCTGATTGTATACTATGCCTAAACATCTACAGTGTTATGCGTAACTTCGCGGCACTGCCATGATGATGCCTCATGCCTGTAACTATGAAAAATATGTATAGAATATGTTTGAATGTGGTAAGTTTACCTATTAATTGAATACAACATTTAACATTAAAAGCCAGTAAAGAGATTATAATTTTACGTTTCATTTTGTAATCGAAGTTCCGTGTATTTCCAATCTATTAATAATATATTCCTGCAATGGTGTATTATGTATAGCTTTGTAAGTAGAATCAAGTAATTTTTCATATTCATGATATAAATGCCTAAACATACATAGAGAAATTTAATCAACCAACACAATACACCACATCAACAATAGAGAGAGAACAAAGCCATAATAAAACGATGAAGAGTTAACTCGGAACACATCTACCCGTTACAAAAGTATTTGTTTAGCGGGTCATCGGAACTGCCTATTTTGCGATTTGTTTCTAAATTAGGCAAAATTTAACTGATTACTTGAGTTTAGTCGGTTTTAAATAGAAACAGATCAGAGTTAAGTAATATAGGGCGAGGTGCTACATGTGCACCAATTTCACGAGTTAACCAACATTTTATTATGACTCAAGCAGTGCGTTGCATGCCCGTTGCGAAGAGAACTTTCTGTTTCTTCTTCTTTTTGCCAGAAGGCGATGGCGCCGCTTGGAGAGCCGCTTCGATCGCGTCGCTGAGGACAAGCGCGCGGGGGGCGAAGGGTTCCTCGTCAAGGGGCGGCGGGGTAGGGGGCGGGGCAGTCTTGCGAACGCGCCATGTACCGCTTGTACTTGCCATCTATGGATAAAACATTTGTTGAGATTCGGTTGATATTACTGGTGTTCTAGTTGCCCAAGCAGACTTCCACATTTAGACCCCCGGATATTCATAATAGGAAATATTTTCGAGATTTAAATATACATCCAGTATTTTTTTTATCTTTATATTTTTTATTTACACTTAAAACATTATCTCGTATTTTTTTTATCTTTATATTTTTTATTTACACTTAAAACATTATCTCGTATATTTTTAATAAGGAATTTTAATAAATAAAATTTGACAAATGCGTAGGAAATTCAGAATAGTAAAATGCATTAGTTCACACATTTTTGATGTCAATAATTGGTCAACTTTCCTTTATGGCAGCCTTGATTATATTGATGATGTCTCAGAATAGCTCAAACATGGTCGAATTTATAATATTTATTTTGATATTACATATAATGTTTTTATGAATAAAATGTTATTTTCAGCTACGTATTAACGTAAACAATTGATTGAAAGCATAAAAAAAATATTCCCTATTCTATGACTTGCCATATTACCTTAGCAAATGAGAGGCCTGAGGGTGGTGATCCAACACTAGTCGAGGGGCTGGCTTCAAACGTAGACAACGGCGACGGGTCAGGCGGTGGGCTGGAGTAAGTCTGGGCAGGTGGGAACACGAGGTCGGAGGTGAAGTCCGGCTTGGGAGGCCCTTCCATCGCGCGGCGGTAGGCACGCTCGCGACGACGCTCGTCACGCTCGGCGCGGGCGCGGTTGCGGGCGCGACGGTCAAGCTCATCTAGAGTGGAATATATAATTATAGTTTGCATTCTTCACTAGTAAAATTGATGCTCAATCGGAAATAATTGAGCGAAACGAAGCTAATACGAAAAGGTGATAAAAACAACATAGTCGTTATGTGTGAGAGTGGGAATCGATCATAATTATGACCATAATGAATTACCCTGTAATTTAAAAAAAGGTTCTACGCAGATCTGGGCAAATGGTAAATAATTCAACATCCCTCCCCTGTAGAAAAGGTGAATTTATCATTGAGAGCAAAGTGATGGCTTCATTTCATGCAGACGTGGTTAAACACAAGCATAAGTATAGCATTGCTGTTGCAATTTTGAATCTTTAACAGTATAACATTTATAATTGATTTGTTTTATATCAATCACAATTACAATCACCAATCATTTAACCACTAAGGCATAACAATAATATGATGCGTTAAAACATAGGTACAGGGTTCAAATTCATATTTTAATTAAGCAGCTATGATGTTAGTAGGCACTCTAGTTTATACAAAAGGATTCCCTGTGATAGAATCAACTATGACAATCAAAACTGGTATGACTATATTTTCTTTACCTGCAAAGTTTTGTAATGCTTCAGGTGAAACATAAGGTGGCTGCAGATCCATTTCCACAATGTCAAATGAACAGTGGAGCGGGAGATGTGCTGTGCACGGCATGTGTTTTCTAGTCTGAAAATAGATATAAATAAATAGCCTGCTATAATTTGAGTAGAAAGAGGCTAACTATAATGGATAAAAGTACAGTGGATGGCTACAGACTGTTTTTTTTTGTTCATATCTTTTAGGCTAGCTTTAGACCACTATCTATCTCAACTGATGAGATTCTTTGTCATAGTCATATTTATACTGTGTATGAGTAGCGCTTTAGAGTGTAACTAGAGAGAACACAACACAAACTTTATGAGGCTATTACTTGAAATTAACATCCTGTAAGATTTTTAAATATATTTTAAAACTCTTGGTGTGGTGATTGTATATAAATAATAATAAACGCTTTCACACTCAGCCCACACTAAGTTCGATAACTTGTGTCGTGGGTGCAGGAAACATTCACATAACACAATACAATCACACCCAGAGCCAGAAACATAAATTCCCTTTATGGAGAAAACTTGTATTTTCACCGGAAATCTAACCCGATACCCTTTGCATAGAACTGTGGTATCGGGCAGTGCTACGTCTGTATTTCGGTACAGGTAACGTTACCGGAATAACAAGCCCGTCGTAAGATTCCAAAGCAAAGAATGCGACACAGTTACAAAAACACATTTTATTGGGTTGCAGCACAAAGACTTAAGCGAAATCCTGAAGCGGCTTCAAAAATAGAATAACAAAATGTTATTTGTATATTCAGTAGGTACTAGCATATGAAAAATCATTGTATTCGCTCTATTCAAGTCAAGAGTGAATAGGTACCTTCTAGGCAAGCATGCTACATCTTCGGCCGCATCATCGCTTTCCATCAGGTGAGATTGTGGTGAAACGCTTGCCTATCGTACATAAATAAAATAGCTTACTTGTTCGCTAAGGGGCAAAGTCTCGCGATGTAAAACTCGACCGCGAATGATTGAGGGCGCGGCTGCTAAAGCGCCCCAAGATGCGTTCAATACGCGCACGTTCAGACTGTTTAGGAACACTTGTTGACCATCTTCAGCTGAAAAGAAAAAAACACATATTAAATATGTTCAAGGACTAGTGTAAGAGCCTTATTACTAAATTCTATAAGGTTTGAAATGAACTTCGTATGCAACAAGTGTATATTTTATATACTTACACAACACACACATCGGCAAAAACCTTAATTGCCATACATAATTCGCCATGGAACTCCCTTGATGTCCTTTTTGAACTCCTTGGAAGTCTACACAGGGTGGTAAATTAACATAGATAGATATAGATAGTAGAAAAGTGACTACATCAACAATAACTACTTAATCTGGCTAGGTAAGTGAACAAAGCTGGCAAGTTTAATGGTTACCTTGGTAGAAGTAGAAATATTTCGCCTGATTCTGCTTATCAACATCAGTCAGAGCATTGTCTAGGAGTGGTTTAGTCTCCGGCTCGCACTCAGTGAGAGGAAAATCTTCAGGTTTGTCATCATCATTGCAGTTCTGATTGAATTCGGGAGCATCGGGATTCAAGTTAGATTCAAATTGAAGCTCCTCAAGTTGGTTTTGTACTAATTCAACTGCTGCTGCACCTTCTTCGTTCACATCAAACCAGTCCATCTTGTTTCCGTTAATCTCCTGTTTCTCATAAATGATTGGAACCTCTTCGTCAAGTATAGGTTCCTTTACAGGTTCATCAATACAGGTAATGTCAACATCTTTTTTCTTTTTGAGCATTCCTAGAGCTTGCTCCATGAACACAATTTCAGTTGTGTCAATCTCAGCTAAAATCTGAGCTTCGATTTCTTTCTTTTCTCTTTCAGAGATATCTTGCACCTATGAAATTAGAAAACATAATTTACAGAAAGTAAAATGAGATTAAAATTTGCATCTTCTAATATAGCTACTACTCTAGCCTATTCAAGAGTGTACAGGTATTTTCTAGGCAAGTATGCCAAAATGTCAACCGCATCGTCGCGTCAAATGCTTGACTTGAAAAAAATCTTACAATGAATACACATAAAATGGTAATCCACATAAAATGGTAATCCTCATATGTCTAAAACTAGCAAATCCATTGTTCAACTGGAACCAGTCTCCCTGAAGAAGACCTAATATCCTCTCTGACAAAGGGGTACTGTACAAGGCATTCTTGCTAGAGTAGTCCTATTACCCTCATTTGTTGATGGAGTTTTATTTCTTCAGTCTTGTGCGCCTTATGGTTAGCAAAAGTATTAATTTCCCTTTTAGTATCGGGAGGTTTTGTTTCTAACAAGCATTTTCCTATATACCAATCGGGGATGCTATGGAATATATACTGATGATAAGGAATCAGGCTAGCCCAAAGCCAAATAATGCTAGCCTGGAAAGCAAAATAATGCTAGCGTAGCTAACCACTCCAGTTGTATGACAAAAATGACTACATTTCATCTTGGGAAAACATTTGTTTCATCGGTTTACAAAATCTACCTAACATATTTTTAAGCAAATTATTATGATTTCCTCGGGAAAATATGGTATAATATGTAGTATGGTTTTTCAGGGTGGTTTAGCGAGTTTTTATAAAATTAATATCACCTGTTGCTTGGTAGCCGAGAAGAGCTTGCAATATGGCGCGTCATTAATGTTGTGCAGAGGCAGGATAGAGTTTGGAGTGGCATCCATAATTTCACCGCGACCCGGTGCCACCTCCACTGTGGTGGAACCGCGGAGACGGCGCACTAGACGCATTGTTACCTGAAAAAATATGGGTATACTAAGTATTTACAATACTATCACTGGTTTCTATTTAAATGGAATCACTGTAAGAAAATTTTAAAATCATTAAAACTTGTTATACCACTTTAACTTTGTATATCAAATGCAAGTGAATCATCCCGATTGGCTGGTCAGCTGGCCTCCCAATCTCTGCAAAAATTGCCTACATTCTTATCAGTACTTGTCAGAGGAGGCAGGTCGTGCATCACACGGACACCTTTATCAGGATATTGGCTTACTAGTTCAAGCTCATTGGTTTCATACAATGATTTCATGGCGTTAACTATTAATGTTGAGTTCTGATCTGCAATGCAGACTTTCAACTTTATAGTTGAAGACTGCTTATGCAGGTATTGTGAAAGATTTTTTCAAAGTCTAGCTTACCCTTCTTATTTTTATCTATTTGCACTAAGACATATGTATGACACTGCATGGATGAGTGCAGATACTGAAGGCTAAGTATTAGTTATTTGACAAATAAGGCCTAGATGCACAAGTAAATATGCTATGTTAGATGCCAGCTTTTTAAAAGTAGAAATAACTACACATTTTTCACTTAAATCAAGTCCAAAATATATTACAATTCATAAGGTTCAGCTACTAATCTGTTATCTGTACCACTAAAGCACATACCTCTTCAGCAGGCGAGTCCCACTGCACCATCCTTGTAGGCTTCATATCCTTAACTAATAAGGGAGTGGTGCAAACGGGGCATGGTGGTGGTTGCTTTTCATGTGCAGCAGCATAGTGAAGCACACAAGGCCAACAGTACACGTGACCACAGAGCCCCACGCGACCCGCCACGGGAGCGCCCAGGCAGATTGGGCATTCCGAGCGGCCCGTGCTACGTACCACCTTAAAATGATTTCAACATTGTGATATGTATATCACTCTATCTATAACTAGTCGTTCGCCAGAATTAAAATTTAGCGACAATTACTTGACAACTGTTTGACAAATACTGTAAATGTAATTTTGCATTTGTGCCCAACTTCAAATAGAAATCAAATGCAACAGGGGCTATCTTTTACATTTTGGAGAGTATGCACATGAATTACATGAAATTACCCCATCTTCATTTCACCATCTAACAACAAGACAAACACTCAAATGTCATCTATTTATGTTTGACATACCTCCAATTAGATTAAAGCAATTCGCTTCTATGTTTATCATCCATATAGCGAAGCTGAATGGCTTAATCTGGGAGTCTTCAAGTCTAAAGTAAATAGGTATTTTCTAGGCAAGCATGCTTCATCTTCACTTTCTATCAGGTGATTTGTTTTTGTTTTTTTTGCCAGACTACTTACTGCTGGCTGCGAGAGAGTGGTCAAATGCTTGACTAACCAGCATAAAAATACCATAGAAGGTCAATTTGGGTTAGTGGCAAAATACCATTCAGCCTGCATTTGGAGCTCTAAAGGGGATTTCGATGCTTAAAGGCTCAAAATCCTCTTTAAGGGAAAATTTACTTTACTATACATCTATATTAGGTTCATACTATCATTAGGTTATGGATGCATCCATTCTCCATACCATACTATTATAAATAATTTTTATGTTAGTGATAGGCAAACATTGGACCACTATGTCACCTGATGGAAAGCGACCATGCGGTTGATGATGGAGCATCTTTGCTTATAAGATACCTATTCACTCGTGACTAGCCTCCCGGATTGTAACTATCAGGAAACATAGACTCCAGCAAGTTCCATTCCTTTCCTAAAATGGATTTTGCCACAAACCGGTCAATTTATATCACTCATGATTATTTGATTCTTTGGGCTAGAACGAATTGGTTGTGATTGTGTGTGTTATGTGAATGTTTCCAGCACCCATGACACAAGTCATTGATTTTATTGTGGGGCTGTGAGTGTGAAATCGTTTATGTTGTGTATGTTTATGTATGACCTTTTGATGAGTTTAAATGAAGATTTAATATTTATCTATAAATACAAAAACCATGATGATTACCTTACGAAATAAATACATAGAAATTTGTGTGGGCAATCAGTGCAATTATAAATTAACCAAATTCAACCAACTGCTTCAGATATGTCGTCTTAACACATACAACTTATTAAGAATTGAAGCTAACCTTTGTTGATTGCATATGATTTAGGAGTGAAGGTATCTACTTATATATTTTGTAATATTGAGGGCAACCTACCACTTCTTCAATTTGCTCCCATTTCACCGGCACATCAGGATCCAACAAATTCGCCTTGTAATCACCATTTTCCTTGACCACAAATTGACAGCTGAAAAATTTCATAAGCACTTATTCACAATACTTATTTGCACAACTGTAATGTGGAATTTAGGACACTTCAATAACAATATATTTGAAATTTAAAGGCAAGTTTGTTTTAATCGAACCTGTTACATGTACGTTAATAGTTTACTTGCATAATGGTTTCTTCCATGACACATATTTAGAATAGAATAAATTTATTCCGACAAGCGTAACCAACATAATTATGATAAATAAATAATAATAATTAATGTAGCAGAAAACCTTAAGCGGCGTAAATATCCCAACCTTGATAGAGTTTATATGTTTGTACCGTTTGGGGTACAAACTTTGGGTCCGTGGTGATACAAATGTTTAGTCGAGGCGACAAGTGACCAGAATGCTGGCTCTTATTTATCACAACAAATTTGCATCACTATTCAACATGAAAGCGTAGCTAGTATTCTGGGCACTTATCCTTCCGCTAGCGGTTTACAACATTTTTTAGTGCTATTTGTTTTATTCCCCTTATGTAAATCTGTTTATTATTATTTAAAGAATAAACGATTATGATATGTTTTTAAGATATTTTGGTTACATGCATTTGTAGGATGCTTCCTGGACATCTTACAAGATTTGAAGACTTGAAACCCACACAATATCCCAGAGAATATTATAATGAATAAAAGAGATTTTTTTTTTAAAATGAAAACTATGGCGAATCCTATTCATTGTGGAACTAAGTGGCTGTAAATCGCATGATTTTTGTGTCTGTTCAGAATATTTTTCGACACAAATATCACATGATTAATAGCTGGTTAGTATGACAAAGAAAGACATTCGTTGTGATCTTAAAATATTCAGCTTTACATAAACTTTGCAAATTATGAAACTTTTTGAACAAATTTAGTACACCATTATATTATTAACAAGAAGGGAACAAGTCAATATAATAAAAAAATTTAAAACCGATGGGGAATAAAGTGAACTTTTCATATACTTTTTCGATAATAAGACCTTTATGCAATTATATTAAAACTTTCATCAGTTTTAAAGGTATTGAAAATTTTAAGTGAGTATAGTTGCTAACCAACTCCAAATTGTTATAGATCCTAAACGGTAATTCTAACTAAATGAAGAATGGTAAAAGAAATCAAATATGATATCATCTTTTGATTATTATAGTTACCTATTCAATGATGCCCTACTTGACACAGTTCGTCAAATTTTTTATTTTTATTTTTCACAATATGGTGTCTGGGGGTCATATTGAATTTGATCTCTGTTATCTTTAGTGACACTCTCATGATTAAAATATATCAATTGACACAATAACACATACATAGGTTAATAAACTCATTGTCACATTAGCATCACGCAGCCAGGTATAAAAGAAAAATATTGATTTGGTTAATTCGATGATGACTTACTATGCGCGCAGGTATAGATCATGCTCATGTTTGAACGAGACGCGATGATGCTGTGTCTGGCGACGGGGCTGCAGCCCCCTGCGCTCTGGTGGACCTCGGGAGGGATACATGAAGTTCAGCAGATGATTCAAATTCTGCTTTTTGCTTCCAGGCACAAATACTGAGCCAATCTCTGGCTCTTCATCATCTTCTATCCTGTAATCATAATAAAGTGATAAACAACAAAACTACGTAAACTGTGCTCAATGTTAAATTTGATCTAACTGTAGTTTGGTCCAGAAGTTGCATATTATTTTGTATATGTTGGGGAACTATTTATCAGTTATGTGTTCCAATTAAAAAATTACTATTTGCAAATACATTATTATATCAGACGTAAGTATCGAATCAACAAGTGAGATCTTACCCGGTGTTCTGCGCTCCACCCATAGCGTAATTAGGAGTACCGCGCGGTCGTGGTCTCCTGTCAACAGGTCCCCTGCCTCTTTGCGACGGCACATTCTTGCGATATGCCTCATTCTTAGGTGCGCTACCAGCACCTTCGCGCTTTTTGTTGTTACGTGGCCAAGGTTTGTGCGTCAAATCTAAAATTCAATAATATGCAGATCAGCTGATAAGATTTGTGTAGAAAAAAGAACTGGTAATATTGATGCAATATTATGAAACAACCTGTGTGTTGACATTATATTATGAATCATACATTATGCAAAGTGACAGTCACTCTCAAAGCAGAAAAGATATTTCAACCTTGGAAAACAGTTGATGCTTACCCGAACTCTTTTTACAGTCGATGGCAGATGCCCTCGACTGTGGTTGAGTAGATCGATTCAAAGATTTCTTGTCCATTCTGGATTCGTCCAACATCCACAAAAGCAGAGCAAACTCCGCGAGGAGATAACGAGATTACGTACGAGGCCGACATTTTAGAAAGCCATGTTTATTGATACACAACAAAGAAATAAAATATTCCTTATATAAAACACTTTACCAAGCGGCAAATAAGAAGAAATTAGACTTGCAACGCAAATAAAGGGAGTATAACTACTCCCTTTCGCCGTAACGACGAAAACGTCGAAGCCTGAGATTATTTTCTAGCTACCTAGAAAATATGTCGACCAGCCGGCAGCCAGCCGAAAACACGGATGCGCACTTCCGTTTTATACGAAAAATATTCTAGAAATAGTGTAATGTTCCCAAATATTTTGGCAAATGATATGAAATTGTTTTTATTTTTTTGTGAATAAAATTTATTTATGTCATCCGAGTAAAATGGTTTTAAAAAGGTTAAATATATTTAAAAAGTCTTATGTTTGATTAAAATATTGTCTTTGTCTACAATTCTGTTTTTCATTCGATTTGACAACCATCAAAACCCAAAAATGTAAGATATGAAATAAAATAGATATAAAAGGTGTATATTAATAAAGGTATTATTTAAAGGTGTGTAATTAATGGATCGTTTATAGTGTGCTCGGATCAAGTATAAAAATATATTATCCTAGATGGGGTGCTTCCAAATCAAAGACACAGTTTGTTATCTTATTTATCTATGGTCTATTTTTAATTACATCTATGTTTCCGGTTTAAATTGGCGCCACTGGGCGCCACAGATCTCTGAATATATTGCAAAGATAATGTAAATACTTGTTATATTATTGGCGGCAAAGATAATGTAATCACTAAAATTACTTCGTTTAATTGGCGGCAAACATCGAATTTTCCCATCAGAAAGCTTTGGGTGTAAAAATACGATTTTGACGGAATTCATCATGGAAAAAGTAAATTTACCCACTGAAAAAGCATCTGAGCCGAATGAAGAAGCACGTCAGCCAATGGTAAGATGAACTCATATTCTACCCACATTTCCTCGTCAACAAATATGCATCACAGTTGTTTAAATAACTTTCCTCTTGTAATTTTATTTAGCCAGAAGCTATGACACCCAAGCAGGTAGGGAAACCAACTAAGAAGCTTATAACGTTTGCCGATGACACCGACACGGAAAAATCGCCTTCACAGAGAAGCAGGTAAATATGTTCTTAGTCATCCCATAAAAAGGAATTTATTGAGCTCTTTCCTAACAAAAATAAGAAAAGAATTGGATAACTGTTTATTTTATTCAAGAGAATTAACTTGAAGATAATTTATATCCTATCCTACTAATCCTACTAATATTATAAATCCGAAAGTTTGTGTGTGAGTGTGTAAGTATGTTTGTTCCTTCTTCACGCTTTAACGGCTGAACGGATTTGAATGAAATTTGGTATGTACATAGCTTATACCTAGGATTAACACATAGGCTACTTTTTAACTTGATAATAGCGGGCGAAGCCGCGGGGCACGGCTAGTACCCCATAATAATTATACATATAACCTATCATCTTCAAAGAGGCACTCATGAAAGTTAGTGATTAATTGCCAGATTCGCAAAATTACAGCTATCTCGAGAAGAATCTGGCAAGAAACTCGGAGGCGGATTTTTTCATTAATGTCGCTTTTTCGCTTAGCTTCAGGTGAGATAGTGATCAATTGCTAGTCTTGCACAGATATAAAAACAATAAAACAAAATTAGTATTAGCTTATAGCCTTATATCGTATTTTAAACGGTTCGTTAAATCAGCCATTAAATATCATCTAATTGTTATATTAAATGTGTTATCTAATTCATTAACATGGTATATATATAATGTGATCTCATTAAGTTTTACATGCCGCAATGTAAGAAATTAAGATTTTGTATATGTTACGGATACACCTGTCTCTCTCGTTTAATAAAATCAGTCTCGAATACAAGGTATCGTCTAGGCAAGCATGTTACATCTTCGGTCGCATCTTTACTTTCCATCAGGTAAGATAGTGGTCAAATACTTGCCCAACTAACATAAAAAAGTGGTATCGTTCGCGTACATCACGGCTTTTATTCACATATACTCGTATAAAACAATAGACATAGAACATATGATACAATGATGTTAATCTATACGATTTCTGAACTTTCCATGTTCTCTATAGTACCTACAAAGAAGTTCTAAGCCAACCAGCAGCTAATCTCTCCCACCGCCAGAAGATGCTTTGGCTGCAGAAGCGCCGAACAACTGGCTTGTGGGTTCAGTGCGACGATTGCGACCGCTGGCGGTTCCTCTCTAACGTGCTGGATAGCTACGAACTACCCAAGAAATGGTTCTGTCGGATGAACCCAGGTCTGTATACCTAATTTCGAATAGTTTTTTAGTTTTCCAGCTCTTGCCATAGGCAAGAGCTGGAAAACTAAAAAGAAAACTAAAGAGAGTTTTATAATAACAGATAATGAACGCTTTCACACAAACATTCACATCAAAAGCTCGTGCTTCTACTGCTGATACAAATTCGTCACCCATTTGCATATGTCATCACCATCAGTTTAGTTATACCTGTTGTGAGAGAAAAAAAATAAAAAAAATAAGCGATTTATTATTATTATCATCTAAAACACCTACTTTGGAACAGCTTTGTAGGAGACCCCGAGCCATCCTACGCTACTTAAAGGAGCTGGGATGACTTGAGTAGTTGCCGTCAGGGGGAAATGCACAATACACCCCAAGCGGGACGTCAGTTCAGGCCATATCACCCCTACCACAAATTAGAATTAACATCACACAAGCTTTCATCATCTTACGATACTGAATCCTGATACTGATACGCCGATAGCTTATATAGTTACAATATTATTATGTATTCTACAGTACGGGTATTTTTATGTTCGAAAGGCAAGCATTAGACCACTATATCACCTGATGGGAAGTCATGATGTGGCCGTAGATGAAGCATATATAGGGTGCCGGTTCAATTCAATTTTAGTGCGGGGCTGTGAGAGTTAAATCGTTAGTGTTAGTTTCCATTCGAAATTTTATCCTTATCCATCCAATAGTTGCCTTATACCAAAAATAATAATAACAATCCTCAAACACATATGCACACCCTCCCAAAATTTGAAATTTATAATGTTAGTGTTAAGAGTGATTACAATGATTAGGAGACAAGTTATTAATTTTTAAACTTCTACGCAAAAAGAGGGGTGTTATAAGATTGACCGCTATGTGTTTGTGTCCGTTACACAAATGGGCGAACCGATTTGGATCCGGTTTTTTTTATTTGAAAGGTAACTTGATCGAGAGTATTATAGATGCACCGATTTTCATCAAACATTATCTATTTTGGTGAAAATTGGTGCATCCGTTTACAAATCGGGGTATTTTCAAAATTTTGATTTTGCTCCTTGTCTAAGGGTAGGTTTGTGTGTGTAGATAAAAACAAAATTAAAACGTAAATTAGTAACTAGGTAATACTTTTTTATCTTATTATTCACAGATACAGCGAACGCGGAGTGTTCCATTCCCGAGGCTCCGATCCGCGTGCGAGATGAAGAGGATCTCATCCACAGCGAGTACTCGGCCGGGTCTGTGGTTTGGGCGCGAATGGCGGGCTGGCCATGGTGGCCTGCAATGGTGGATGATTGTCCCGACACCGAGCAATACTACTGGCTCGATGGATTCTCGGACATACCTGTCAGTAACATTTCATATCAAATTAAATCGGATATTAAATCAAATTTAATCGCGAGTTGTTTGGGTTCCATACTTTGTATGAGTACATGTACCGTAGAAGTCCGTCCATCACTAGAACTCAGTCTGTTTATATGTAGATAAAAAATCTGTACTCTAAAGATTATTTTGCCCGTTTTTATTTGTAGTATTTTTCTCACTCTTAAATAAATACTTAGACATAATAAACATGTTGGCTGGTATGCCAAGCATCAAAATGGACATAACATTAATCGTTTAAAATAAATTAATTGAAAATGATATTAAAACAATTAACTGTTAAATTAATAAATAAAATAAAATAAATGTCGAATAACAATTTTCGGATTTTCCGTAACTTGCGCTGTATGTCTATAATGCTTCCTTCAATAACCTTGCTATTAGTCAAATTCAATGATTCTAGGCGTACCAGGTTTTGATTTTTTTTCTGGTGTCAAAAAACCTATGTGACGAGACTTAGAAGCTTATAATTTCAGCTTTTATGGAGCGTAGAGCTACGTATTTTATGTTTAATTTCAACTTGGTACTTTCACGCGTTCCTGAAATAGGTGTCTTTAGTCTTAACTCTTAACAGACAGATAGTCAGACGGACTACCTAGTGATCCTATGAGCGTCCTTTGATCCCTTGATCACCTGGGTGGTCATACGATACTTTAGTGTTCATTGATCACCCGTGAATATAATCACCAGTGTGATCAATGTCAATGCTTACTATGATCATTGTAGAATTCAGAGCTCCATTTACATGCACAGTCAAAGTAAATTTTTTTTTAAATAAGCAATATCTTGTTCTCAATTTACAGACACACTACAACGTCGTGTTTTTCGACTCGATGGACGCAACTCGAGGTTGGATATCTCCCGAAAATTTAAAACCGTACACTGCGTACAAAAACTCCTTCATGACATTTCTCAAAGACAAGAAGTACAAAAACCGGCTGCAAGCTGCCATGAACCAAGCAGATACCGCTGTGAAGCTTTCCCATTCCGAGCGGCTACAAAAATACAGCTTCGTGGCAAGATATCAAGGCGCACTGAACTCGCCGAAAAAAGTGAACAAGAAGGACCTAAAGAAGCATCAGAAGATACTGAAGCGAAGATATAACATCGAATTCGAGTCAGAATCGGATGAAGATCGTGAAGTCTCTAGATCTCGTGGGAGACATAACAACGTTATCACGTTAGGCACGCCAAAAGCAGCGAAAACAAATCGTAATCGGAAGACTGGCTCTGATGGTGAGCCAACAGAAACTGTTGAAGCGGTGAAAGCAGCTGGTACTGAACCAAATACTGATGCTTCGACCGACGTTTTGAAGCGACCTAACTCTTTGGCAGTGCAGGTGGGCAGTAATGATGACTCTGCAATGGTTGAGGAGCCTTACGATGATGGTAATATACTTTTATATATGGAATATAACTTTACCCCGTAGCTTTGCCAGTATGGATCAAGGTAAACAGTAGATAATATATCTCATAACAGGGCGCAAGATCTAGACTCGAAGAACTCTGGACTATGGCATAATTCTAACCTGAACTACTAAAAATACGCTGAATTGATCGTATGGCCTTTTGTCGTAGTCGGAACTTATACCTACACCTTAGTGATGACGATTTTATTGTTTGTGTATGTTTTGATTTAGATGTAGAGTTTAGATGAAAACTACACTCAATTCCATGCAGTAGTTTTTGCGTGACTAGCGTTCAAACATCTAGACTAACAGTAAGATTATTATAAGGTAAAGTCTTCGTCACATAGGGTTAAGTTTATAATAAAATAAAATAATGATGATGGAAAACTAATTTATCTGCTTTATTGACGTGCCAATTCAGACCTAATATTTTGTCTAAATTCCATATACAAAGTAATTTTTTATTTTTCTTTGCTTCAGATACATCGAAAACTTACTTGCCCACTGCAGCAAAAGAGTCTCAAGAATCTACCCAAATAACTCAAAATACAAGTGTAGCGTCTGAGATTACAGAAATGCAAGTGAGAAATGCATCGCCAACCAGTGACGACTTTGATTTTTAAGTTACAATATTAACTAAGTACCTAGTTAAAGTAGGTATGTAATATTTACCTATGTTTGTTTATATTTTATATACGAATTATATACCCAAATAATTTATAGTAGGTATGTTAGACTCTCTTGGGCTACACCTTTGGAGAAATAAAATACTTCAAGGGTACTCTAGTGGCGTTTTTTAGAGGGGGGCATGCAGTCTATAGAAAAAAAAATACTATTATGTATTTTGTGATTATAGACAGTAGGTTGTAGTACAAAATAAGTTTTCATTTTCATTGTATCCACAACGTAATAAATGCTGAATTGCTGATATTTAATGTGTTTTCTTTAACTTGTCTAATAATCTAACAATGATTAAAATATGCAGATGCAGTTGTATATTTGTTGGATAACAGCGTTTGATTAGCATTGCCGTCGTCGCGTCGCGTCGTCGTCGGTCGGTCAAATAGGCGATAACTCACAGAAAAGATAACCAAATATTATATTATGTATATTAAATTATAATGTGATCAACTAGAGCGTATCCTTTTTGAACAAAATAAAAAATTTCCAAATCGGTTAATAAGTTACAAGCGTTTATCTTATTCCTTTTGTTTTTATCTGATCGTAAGTGATGATGTGGTCGAGTGTGATAAACGCGCATGACTGACTCAAGGATATCTGCCGGAACATCAATTTGAGTTAAATGTTATAGAGTTTATGCCCCACCCACCAGGCTGTCACGTAAAAATAAACCTAGGTTCTGATTTTAACGACTAATTTTTCGACTAGATTGGCGAGTTATATTTCGGAACAGGGCCAAATTAAGAAGTAAGGCGAGAGATATAAAATGCCCTGCCACGATTTTACCTTTACTGGAAGCTAAAGTCTGGCGTCGAGTAGTATTCGGGCAACTCGTTTGATAGAGAGGACGTTACATAGCTATGAACATGGGGCGGCTCTTCAAGATGTCCAAGTAGTACAGCAATCAATAGCGGTGATGCCGGGTGACTTTATATCATAGCAAAGGAAAGCTAGTATTCTTAGTAATCCTAAGCTGTTGTACGGAGCTCCGCTACAGAGTTGGCGGGAATCGAATCCAGGACCGTGCCCTCGTACTCACACGACGATCCGTTAGAACCAAATGCGTTCTGTGTGTGACAGTCATTATGTCGCCGAAGCGGGTAAGCAACAAAAGTTACTCTATGTAAGTTCAGATTCATATTAAAATAAAATAAAAAATGTTTTCTTTGAGGAAAGTTGAGGCAAACATTTTGAATCGCAACCTACCCCTAATCCCCTTACCAGCCTAATCTAACTATTACATTATATCATACATAAATCTAAATATATATAACTCAAAGGTAACCAGCCTAATCTAACTATTACATTATATCATACATAAATCTAAATATATATAACTCAAAGGTGACTGACTGACTGACATAGTGATCTATCAACGCACAGCCCAAACCACTGGACGGATCGGGCTTTTGATTAATTCTACCCCCAAGGGGATAAAATAGGGGATGATAGTTTGTTGTACTTCTTAACGCGAGCGAAGCCGCGGGAAAAAGCTAGTAAAATATATTTTCACAATTTGTATTTATGGTGTATCATTTGCATTCCCGCGTTTTTAGTTACCTACCAATGTCATCCATATTTCTTCTGAATAATATAATGTTAGAATGGAACACTATATATACCTACTTAAGTCTATGTGATAGACAATTATAGCCGCATCTTCACTTTCCACCAGGTGAGATAGTGATCAAATGCTCGACTATCGAGCATAAAAAAAACTGACGCATAGATAAGCCATAGACAATATTTACTTTATATTCTTCTGGATAGGGTTGGTTAAACATGATGGTAATCATGAGATTATCGATATGAATCGATAATATGGTAGCTGATGACAGCAATATTTGTACACCGGAAACGGTAGATTATGTGAAAAAGAATACTGTATTCTATATATACATACCATAATTTGACAAATAAATAAAAAAATCATTTTAAAATATCTATTTCAGCAATTATATTTAAATTTAACTGCAGCGATCTCGCTCTTCAAGAAATCATATAACATGCAGAAGTGGCAAAAGTAGGCACGCATATAATAGTTCGAGAGGTGAATATGAATTATATGCAGGCTGTGCTAGCCGAGTTGTACTTTTTTGCGTCGTATCATGAGTCGCTATTTATGACTTTTGTACTAATACTTTTAAGTAATTTGTGCTATTAGGCTATTACACAAAACAAATCTCCACAATACCATACACCATTGTTAGAACATAATATTTTAGTAATATAAGTATTTTTTAAATCCAAATAATGTTTCGTAACTTCTCTTTATATTATAGAGGCCTCTGTCAGACACAAGATGATGTATGGTGGGTATAGCACGCAACTGTCAGTTAAACGGATATAATTTCTGTAATAAAAAGTGTCTAGTTTCTTCATTCCCTTCCATCTTTCTTGTCTGTGTTTTAAAAAATGAGTACTATAATGTATATGAGCTTCACAGCCATTATCATTTAGTTTTTTTATATTTACAGGCTACCTTCAATAATATCAGGCTTATTTCGGTAGAAATACATACAGTATGGCAAAGCTAACTCTGCATTAATTTAAAATTTGTATAATGTCTACCTACTATTATGACCTTGGTTTATGTAACTTTAAAAAAATACTGTATTCCATACAGACATAAATGCAATGTCACATCACTACATCTGTCACTTCTGTCAAGTTCTTTCTGACTTGACACAACTTCTACAGAAAATATGAATTTGTCGATTTAGGGTTTGACTGAAAAATCGGCGTGCTATAATAGATTTTTAGATACTTGCTGAAATTGGAAACAAAATTTAGATTCACCGTCTCCGAATAATTAATTGTGCGTGATACATAATATATTTTCTCCAGGAAAAGTTGGTTTCCAGAATGGCTACCATATCATTCGCGAAAAGTTTGGTTAACCCAGGTAAATTAACTCAGTTTTGGTTCATTTACGACTGTAATTTATATATTCATATATAATATATGCTTCAATTCAACATATGATGCGTAATGAAAATTTGGTTCCTTATGTATTGCATACTTTTAGCGTAAATTGGTTTATCAGTGGATTATGTAAAAGTTGGAAACAAATAAATATCGAGTCCATAGAATTGCATTCGTCAATTTTTGATTCGACTATCAGTTCAATTTCATTTTAGTCAATGTACCTAATGTGAGATCCATTTTATTATCTTCTTCTTTATATACTGCAAAATATTTTGAGGTTAAGTTTTGTATTCATTCTTATCATTAGTGGTATCATAATGTGTAACCTACTTTATTGAACTCAAGTTAAAAATCAAATTTGCAGCTCTCAAATTGGTACTGAACTCTAACCAGTGCTGTCAAATAAGAAACACACTTGCTCGACCAAGTCTGACACCTTTGAGCTTTGTACTGAGAAGAAATTATGCTGAGAAACAGATCTTTGAGAGGACCAAGCCACATTGTAATGTTGGTACAATTGGACATGTAGACCATGGGAAAACTACACTCACAGCTGCTATTACCAAAGGTACCATTTTAAGCTATTGGAATAATGTAAAAAAAATTTGATGAAATTAAGACATTTAAAAAACAGCAGCACCTTTAAAGTATAATTTTTAGCTATCTGGGACTAGAGTCGAGTTATAAATTTTCATGAGTGCCTCTTTGGTGACTTGAATAAACAATTATGCTTCCTGGATAAACAATACGAGTGAGGTATGGATTTAAAAGCTGCTTTTAACTGACTGAATTCTTTCAGGTCGAAGACCATTTATTAAATCTTTTGTAAATTACACCCAACGATCCATTGTGTCAATAATGTATAAAATACTTGAGTCAAAACAACTATTTTTAACATCCACATTTTTTAAATTAAATCCAATAATAAAAAGAGATTACAGTTTTACCAAATTAATAAATTTTTCAATTAGGACCGAGACTAGTTTGTATACACAAAACTTTGGACAGCAGTCAAAACATATGTTGTTTGGGACAAGTTCTCTCGAAAATCTCTACAAGCAGACTAATAATACTCGATGAAACGAACTTTATTTCAAAACCCTTAATATGCGCTGTTGCATGCATAAAGATACAGTTTTACTCACAATGATGGCAACAAGCAACAATATAAGTTTCGCTCCAATGTTTGCGGATTCTCTAATGCATATTATTGATTATTTGGATATTTGAGGCTCTATTTTATATATTAGAATTACAGTTGCAAATAAAAAAAAATCAAAATTAATTAAAATCATTCATAATGAAATCTTCAACTTACAGTATTATCAGACCAAAACTTAGCCCAGTCGAAAGGTTACGCAGACATTGACAACGCACCTGAAGAGAAAGCACGTGGTATCACAATCAATGTAGCCCATGTGGAATACCAAACAGAAACCAGGCATTATGGACATACAGACTGTCCTGGACACGCCGATTACATCAAGGTGAGATGGTAGAACAAATTTTTTGAAATCTTAAAACAGTTTACCCAATTATATTTTCTGCTACCACAATAAATGGATAAAAAAAAAGCTTGACTATTGGTTGCGAATTAATAAACAAACTTTGTTAGACAAGTGAAATGTTATGACTTTCAACACCGTGATATATATACATAGACATATCAGCTTTCTGCTGCTCGTCTATACATATATAAATAAATAAATTTGACTTACTATTATGTAACTCAAGATCTCAGCTCTTCACCAAATTTTAATAAAAAAATATGGGACCAACTGAAACCTGCCTTCAAACTAACAAAGAGTTACTAAATAAATAGGGGCAGCTTAGGTTTCTCTCACAGCTACCTTTTCTTACCCTTATTTCTCATGTTGTTATTATGGACCGAGCCCAGTCAGCCACTAAAAAGTAGGATCCCGAAAGACTATGGCATAAACCGTCCTCACAGACCAATGAGAGACTCATTCAAATCTGAGAATCAGATTTTTGAGATCATCATTGCTTATCACCAGGTGAGATAATGGTCAAACGTTTACCTATACTGCATTCAGTAAAGGTAGTATATAGTATATATAGTATAGTATATAAAAATAAAAATTTTTTGGTACAATTGGACATTCTTTTACAAAATTTTATTTAGTTTTTCTTGTCCTGTTATCTGTCAGTCTGTAATAAAATCTTGCAACCTAAATTAGACCCATATTCCGATGTCTGATTGAACTCAAATTTGGTGTACTTATGTATATTATTCAGTGACAATACGATGATATGGTAACATTGAGCTCGTTCTGATGTGGAGACGGAAGATGGCCATAGGAACTTCTGAACTAAACAAGATAAACCCATTGAGTTTGGACTGGTTTTATTTGTCTTTACAAGTTCTTGTTTTCATAACTTTTAAGGCCATTTATTTTATTTACATCTGGTAGAAGCTTTATTTTAAAAAACTATTTAACACTTTATTTGTTTTTTTCAGAACATGATCACAGGCACAGCGCAGATGGACGGTGCAATCCTAGTTGTAGCTGCTACAGACGGAGTGATGCCACAGACTCGTGAGCATTTACTCCTGGCCAAACAGATTGGGATCCAACATGTGGTTATATTCATCAATAAGGTGGATGCTGCGGATCAGGAAATGGTGGAACTTGTGGAGATGGAGATCAGGGAGCTGATGACCGAAATGGGATATGATGGAGATAAGGCTCCTGTTATCAAAGGTAAGAGTGGAACTCTTAGACTGAGCTGGCTCAACATGTGAATCACTTGTGCTCTATATTTCCTTACTCATGGGGAACTACAAAAGTGATTCATATTAGAAATTATAACAATTATACATAAAAATAACAAAATGATCATGATGCTTTGAATTTCTTTAAGTCGCTAAGATTAAGTCTTATTCAGTAACGACAAAATATGAAGCTTTAATATTTGGAAAGTATATATTAAAACTAACCGTTTCGCGTACGCGCGTAGTCTGTCTGGTGTACCGGCGTGTACTGATGTCAGTTTGAGTACACGCCGAGACGACTGACAGACTACGCTCGTCTTCTCGACTAATAGAGCACCGACTACTCCGAAACTAGTCACGCAACAAATCGAGATATCAAATGTGTGATAAATTATTAATAAAAACAAATTTATCGTAAAGCTTATTTCATTTTTTTGTAACTCTTCTCTAGGTTCAGCCCTCTGCGCATTGGAAGGCAAAAGCCCCGAGATAGGAGCTCAGGCGATCACCGAACTGCTAAAAGAAGTGGACGCCTTCATCCCAACTCCAATTCGAGAGCTGGACAAGCCGTTCCTCTTGCCTGTTGAGTCTGTTCATTCCATCCCAGGACGTGGCACAGTTATTACTGGGCGCTTGCATCGAGGTGAGATATATTACAAAACATAAACATATGCTTTTAAACTTATATTGCCCACAATTATTTTGAAGAATTTTATCGTCGGTACTGGAACATTCAATTGCACAATCACACTTAGAACCAGAAACACTAGTTTCCTTTGGGTAGAAGGTAGACGCGCAATATATTGAGTATGTTTTTTGTTAATAAACGGTCATAAACCGGATTATTCGACGTAACCTTATAAACCAAATATTGGTAAGGGATTTTCTCTTAATGACCTATAACTAGCTTTCTATACCAAAATACAGGTATGGTTAATGATTGATGAATTGATCTGTTACTTAATTTAATTATTCATTCAATGTCAAATTTTAATGTTTGTTCAAGAAGCATAATCTTATCAAGAATAAAGAACAAAATAGATGTAAAAAAAGAAAGAAAAAAGTAACAAAAAAATATGAATCAAATAAAAACTATCTTACAATTAAAAATGCACATGGGCATCATAAAAAAAAACAACTACAACTCACACAGTACAATAAAAAACATTCACATATCAGAAATAAATAAAGAAAAAATCGTGTCCCAGGGGGTATATCATGGTTGATACTATGTCTGCCTGTACACAAGACACTAACCATCTGGCATCCTTGTTTATTATACATGCCACTAAGTTGTAGAACTTTATGTTAACTTTAAAAATCAGGAGCAGGCTATAGACCCTAAGTCATAAACATATAGATACTAGTTGTTGCCCGAGGCTTCGCCTGCGTAAATAAAAAAATAGAACATTATTTATCTGATCGAATTGTAAATCTAAACTATTCTTGAATCCACTTGAATACACACAAACAATTTCATCAACATCGTTTCAGCCGTTTAGGAGCAGTTAAATAATATACACACACACACACAGAAGATTATATAAAGATAAATGTTCTACCAGTACATAAATATGATTGGTTCCAGGTGTATTAAAGAAGGGTACAGAATGCGAGATCGTGGGTCACGGGAAGACCATGAAGACCACCATCACGGGCGTGGAGATGTTCCACAAGACGCTGGAGGAGGCGCAGGCGGGAGACCAGCTCGGGGCGCTCGTGCGCTCCGTCAAACGCGAGCAGATCAGGCGCGGGATGGTCATGGCCAAGCCCGGCACTGTCAAGGTAACCCACCATCAGTGCCAGCTACTAATAATAATAACTGAAAAATTATTAATATTAACACATAAATTAACTGAGAAATTAATAATATTAACAGATAACTTAATAAATGTTAAAAAAAAATTGTTTCTGGTTCTGGTTGTCATTGTATACGTGATGTGAATGTTTCCGACACCCACTGGTGGGGCTGTTAGTGTGAGAGCGTTAATGTTTAACCGTTATATAAAACAAGGCTCAACTGTATTACCCAATAATAATTATACACGATACGAAATATTAACAAGAAATATATTAGGAAAAATCAAAAGTAAAACAAGTACTAAATACTTTAATAATTTAAACGCAAGCAAAGCTTAAAAAACCTGACTTCACCGCTTATATTTTGGTTTTGGCTTGATTGATTTCGATAAAAGGGAGCACCTCTGAAGTAAAATCTACCAAACAAAAAAGAAATCAAAATTGATTAATAATAAATTGGCGGAATTATCAAGTAACATACATACAAAAAAAACATACAGTTGAATTGTAAACCTCCTTTTTTGAAGTCGGTTGAAAAGTTTATTAAAATCAAGATTTTACCAAGTTGTACTCTATAAATATGGTTTAGTAGCGCGTAAAAATTAGGACTAACGAGATTATGCGTATTAAACGGGAACCAGTTAAACTCTAGCCTGTCAGAGATACAAAAAGGTATGACGATAAATGTTCTTCCAGGCCAGTGACAACATTGAAGCAGCCGTGTACATCCTGAGCAAGGACGAGGGTGGTCGCTCCAAGCCCTTCACATCCTTCATCCAGCTGCAGATGTTCTCGATGACCTGGGACTGCGCCACGCAAGTCACCATTCCCGATAAGGAGATGGTCATGCCCGGAGAGGATGCTAAGTATGCCATCATGTTATGTTTTGAAAGAAAATACATTTATATTATTGAGTACAGAATCACAGCTACATCTTCGGCCGCATCGTCACTTTTCATCAGATAGTGGTCAAATGCTTGCTATCGAGCATTAAAAAAACAAAACAGATTCAGAAAAAACGATACTGTTGCCGCCACGAAGGAAGACAGTTCATGCTTTCTACGGGACGCGTCCCCTTTTTTAATAATTAAAATAATAATAATAAACGCATTCACATTAACAGTCCAAAGACTTGAATCGTGATTGCCGGAAATATTCACATCACACCCAAAACCACAAATGTCCCTTAGGAAATGCTCCTGCTGGGAATCGAACCCAGCACTCACGATGCAGAGGACAGACTTGTCCATTGCGCGTTTTAATAAGATACTATTGTTTTTCACAGTGGTAATTCTATTACCATTGTCATTTATCATTATTTTCTGTGATCATTATCATCTCCTTGTCCTACAAAGTGGGATCCGTGCCGATCCATGGACTTGTCAGTATACTGTAAAAAGAGATTTCATGGCCTTATGACAGAGTTGACAAAGCCTGCCTGACGTGAGCTCTTGGGCGTGCATTTGAGCCTCATTGTTGATCAGCAGGGGCACCACGTGCAAGAGAGCTCAGCAGAAGGTCAGCTTGGGCGATTAGTTATTATACCAACCTGTGAGAATTTTGTTTGTCTCAACCTAAGTTAGAAGACTTCCATCGTGGGCATTCTCATAACACAAACAAACAATCACAACCAGAACCACACATTTTCCTTGAGTAGAAAACCTGTGTTTTCAACGGACATCGATCCCGATACATAGAAGGCCAACACTTAACCAACTACGCCAGGCAGTTCAAAATTAATCAATTTTTATTTTTATCGAACACTAAGAACTTGTGTCGTGGGTGCCGGAAACATTCACATCACACACACAATCACTACCAGCAGGCCTAGCATGGCGGGTGGACACTTTTCCCTGGGGAGTAGATAAAAATCGTTTCCCCTCTGTCAGATTTTTCCTCGCTCCGAGCATGGACGCACAGGTGGATATATTATCCACGATGGATAAGGAAGGAAACGCCATTTCCCGTTGCTACGTCAAAATTAAACCCACGTCCTACGAACGAAGATAATTTATCTCTACCAAATGTAAAACGGCAGTTTTATCCACTTTTCGTTGCGCCCATGTTATGAAGGTAGAAATATATATGTCTACACCAAATGTCAAACAGGGATATACTTTCCCTTTCCACTGCTGCCATGCTGCGTATGGTGGAGAGGACAATCTTGTCCCTTGTCAGTGGATAAAAACAGGGGATACAATTTATATCCCTACGCCATGCTAGGCCTGCAGAACCAGAAACACAAATTTTCCATGGGAATAAAACTTGTGTTTCCGCCGGGAATCGAACCCGATCGAACCCTGCTTAGTAGGCAAACGCCACCCAACTATGCCAACGGGCAGTTCGAAGTTCGCGTTCGGGCAGTTTCAATTATATACCTTATTTATTATTCCCCTGTCGTAAACATCGAGTAAAATCCGTTATAAGTTAGGTATTTAATCCAATAATTACCAATCGCGAAACCTTCAGAAATCATTAACATAGCAAAAAAAATTTATCTCCTCTCCATCCAAAGGTTGTCTGGAAGATATCGCTCTAAGCGGTAAGACCCCATTGTACTAGCCAAGTTATGTTCAATAATTATTATTATTTTACAAACTGTTAATTTATTTATTTGGTTTACCAACAGTAGATACACAAATAACTTTCATATTTTTTTTACTAAACAATTATATCTATGTGCACAACCAATTATAGGTCAACACAATATGCACTACTTTAAACTATACAAATAATAATAACACATATACGGTGACCGTTTATACAGTTAATGATACCTAAAAGTTTACATAAATTACAATTGTACATGAATAAATGTCAATAAACTAAACTAAGCCCAAGTTGTACCTTATATACAAATTCAGTGCCATCGACACACCTAGCGTGTCCTCACGAATCTTTATCGCTTTGCTGCGAGCACGCCGGGCGTGCTCTCTGTTATTTTCTTTTTCGGAATCGGTGTACATTAAAGAGTTCATCTATCTGACGTAATTTTATTCACACAGGTTACAATTGAAGTTGATGAAGCCCATGGTATGTGAGCCAGGACAAAGGTTCACTCTCCGCCTCGCAGACTTGACTCTCGGCACCGGCGTCATCACCAAAATAAACAACAACCTCTCAGAAGAAGATAGACTCAAACTCACCGAAGGCAAGAAGGCCCGAGAGAAGGCGGCCGCCAAGAAGTAAATTATTTTAAGCCTAGGACTAGTATTATTTTTATGTAGATCGCGTTATGTATGCATTTAAAAGTGTTTACTGCAAATAAATAGTGAAAATGTTATGTTTTATTGTATTATTATTTCAAAATATATTCAGGAAAAGATCTTATCTACAAGCGAGCTTTGGGGCTTGATATAGTAAGCTCCCCATACGCGCGGCCATTATTTGAGGTTAGCTATATACAATGCTATATAAACCTCGATTTTGTTTATTTTGTTGCTTCTCCTCAATCGCACTTGGGGGCTACGGACCCGGTTTCGGCCTGCCGTACCGGTCAGCTTGGAAAGCACAGTAATTCTTAATTTTATTAGTACGGTGTGGAAACTTTACCTACTCATAAAAGGTTGTAAAATCAAACTTTAATAAAAAATAAATGTATGCGTGTTCAAGACAGTTGTTTTTTTATAACAACCTGACAGACTCGCACAACAGAACGAAATATACTTGGCCTTGCGGGGGTACCGGTGAGCGGCGGCTGCGACGCTTCCCCTCGCACTGCCGATGTTTTTGTATAGGATCTAGTTTAACAATAATTTGAACGTAAGCAAAGATTAAAAATCCGACTTCCCCGCTTATATTTTGGTTTTGGCTTGATCGATTTCGATAAAAATTATGTATATGGGACCACCCATCTCTGAAGTATAATCTACCAAACAAAAAAAGATTTTTGAGAATCGGTCCACAAATGGGGGAGAAATCGGTGAACATACATAAAAAAAAATGCATACCTATAGTCGAACATAACTATCCTCCTCCTTTATTGAAGTCGGTTAAAAAATACTAAGCGGACAGGCCGCGCGTATTTCTATTGTCGGGAGTAAATACACAACGATATGAAATCTATCTAAAATATAATGGCTTCGCCATACAGGACGCATTTGGTTACGAATAGATGGGTTATTCCATCTAGTCCTACTAATAGCCCTGCTTGGATGTAATTGTTCCAATTTGTTATACTGAATAGTCGAACAGTTTGAATACGCAGGTTTTATTCCAGATAGACCTACAGGAAGTAAAGTACAGAGGGAATCGGCGTGCGGGGCGCGGACGCGGTCACCTCTCGCTGTCCGTTCGAACCAGGTGCACCGAGTGGTGGCAATCCAGTCTATAGACAATATAGTTATTAACCATAACAAGTCCATGAAACATTCTTCCCACGCGCGGCGCCATACTACAGAATAGTAGCCAAACAGCCAAACTTCTGGAGTGATTAATTCAAGTTTTATTAGTACTGCTTTGTACATGAAAAATTATTTATTACTGCTCTGTATGTAAAAAGTCAAGATAGAATAGGTACCTACAAGGCAAGTATGCTACATCTTCGGCCGCATCATCACTTTCCATCAGTTGAGGTTGTGGTTAAATGCTTACCTATCGGGCATAACAAAAGTTTTCCCCAATGATATCAAAAGTGTGACTACCATATAGGACACGGACCGCATAAGTGTGGCTTAGTTTAATAATATATGATTGAAAACAACATCTCTAGTATTTGTATTCAATAATGAATCTTTATTAGACCCATTGAGATATTAATACTTAATAATATATGCTATGAATACTTATAAATTTAGGTCTCATGTGTAATTTTTTTTTAAATTAGGCAGTAGTATTAGCAACAAATAAAACAGCAAAATAGGTTTTACATCTTTATTAGAAAGTATCACCACAATTTTACATTGAAATATTGTCAGTCCTTACAGGTTTACACGGTAACCGATTGAGATAAATGGTTCCTACATCCCATAATAATTGGTTAGTTTTACAGTAACTAAGATGCACAAGCATAGTATGTAATTTTGATAAAATCTCACAATGTAGGTACCTAACAACAAACAATTACATAAGACAATTTTAAGCAAGAAACTTCCTATTGACCAAAAAATTTTATTATACAATAATTTTTTTGGTTAACAATAACAGGAACAAATTAAGGAGATACTATTTCATAGGGTACACATATTATAAATGATTGCATTTTAACGAAGGCAATTTGAACTCACCAAATAAAAAAAAATACCTAGAAATGCTTTCAGTCAAGCGATGGTGATTGATGTTAAATAAGTTAAGTTCTTGTGTTACATGTACTTGATCGTTTGGAATTTAATGGAATGAAATTACAATTCGTGTACATGCATGAGGATAATTAGCAAATTCCTCAGATCACAAAAACGGGCACTGGAAATTTATGATTTACAATCGTTTTACAAGTCTTCGTCTTCTTCTGGTAGAGCTGTATCCTGGGCTTCCTTGAGTTCGCTTTCAATTTTGCTCTGCCATTGAGGATCCATTGTAACTTCTGGGGGCACCAGTGCAGGCATGGCAACAAACTCAAGGTTACCATCACCAATCAATTTTCTAGCTAACCACAGGAATGGTTTCTCGAAGTTGTAGTTTGACTTGGCAGAGATGTCATAGTACTGAAATGAAAATAATTGTAAACATCATAAAATTACTGAAACTGTAAACAGGAAAATATTATACAAGCTAAAAATAAGAATTGCTGCTATGCAGATGCTAAGTGAATGAGAAAGATAAATTTTCCAGTGAAACATTCAGTATACTGTAGACAGCAGTATATAGAATGTTTCACTGGAAAATTTGATTCGATTTAAATAAATAAACCCTGGTTTAACTTTTTAACTGTCTACACATTACATAACAATGGAAATTCTAATGTCATGAAATGCATAGACACTTAAGTGTTGAGATTTCAAATTTTTAAAGTAGGTACAATAGTTATGCTGTTTATAGAATAGAATTAGGACATAGGCTGACTATTTATTATTGTAATTGTAAAGACTGCATAAATTACACTAAAATAGTAGGTAGAAGGTGAAATTAAAATCATTACCTGAAGATTCTTTTTCCTGTGAAAGACGATTGTTTTTGCCTTGACTTTTCTATCCTTGATGTCTACTTTGTTGCCACACAAAACAATGGGAATGCCTTCACACACTCGGACTAAATCTCTGTGCCAGTTGGGAACATTTTTGTAGGTGACGCGGGAAGTGACATCAAACATGATTATAGCGCATTGACCTTGGATATAATAACCATCTCGGAGGCCTCCAAACTTTTCCTGGCCAGCAGTATCCCATACGTTAAATCTGATCGGTCCACGGTTCGTGTGGAACACGAGAGGGTGAACTTCAACACCAAGAGTAGCGACGTACTTTTTCTCGAACTCTCCAGTCAAATGCCTTTTCACAAAGGTTGTTTTGCCAGTACCGCCGTCGCCTACCAGCACGCACTTGAATGTGGGCATATCATCTCCCATTTTTGGGTTATCTTTATGATTCTATAGTCTGGAAATGAACAAACGAATAGATTAGTAAAGAAAACTTACCTTTGATGCATGACGCATCAACAAACGAACATAAGTTATTGTTAAGTTACTTTAGAGGCTCATTAGAAGTTAATAATGGATTATAGTAGAGAAATAAGGCGCGAAAGGGTCCAAAAACACGTTCCAAATGAAATTGACAAGTTAAATTTGATTAAACTTTTCATCGAATGGCGCTCTAGCAGGCTCACAGGAATTTAGCTCTATCGTACCGAACATTAACTAAAATTACAGCTAAATTACGTTGGCTTCTACAGAAATATGGAATGAATATTATAGATTACCACTTATATAACAATTTCACACAAAATAAAAGCACCTATTACCGAGATTGTATAAGAAATTCGAGATTAATCTCGTTGCACAGAAAAGTCGTTACGGCTCACAATGGCGTCACTTAACTAAACGGAAGAATTCGTTGACACTGACAGCTGCAATGACTACCATACTCAATCACTAGTTTTATAATTGTTACTAAAACTACACCAAATTCAACCAGATAAACTATTGCCATTTTAATAATCTTAGATTTTATTAATAAATAATGTATAATAGTAACTTACTATATATTTTCTGTTAATTGAATTGTTTAGATTAAATAGGTCACAAATTGTTTTATATGTTCCTCACTGCTTTACCGACATTACCTATGACGTCACGAATAGCGTGAACGGCTGCGCCATCTACAACTTTCAGTAATTTCTCCAGAATGGACCGAGTTGAAGTTTAGTTCGTTTCGTTTCGTGTGTATCGATTTTCTGAGTGAAGTGAACGTAGTGTTCGTGTCCTTTAGTTTAGTGACGTTCGTTAGAAAAATATCTGTGAATGGGATTGTGTAACAAGATAAAACGTTTACTTGGTGTGTGATTCTCTGTAAAGGATGACGAAGGACAGGCTAGCGGCGCTTCAAGCGGTAAGTTTGATTTCCTCAGATTCTCGGCATTGCCATAACCAAAGGTCTCATTGGTGACCTCGAATTCGTCATGAAATAGCATTGAAGCGGTGCACCAATTCAGCCAAGAGTATTGTATGCAATGGTCCAGTTTAAATTAGGGGAAGTGATGTAGTTTGGAGAAACTTATCTTTCTGAAGGCTCTGTAATCTTGTCGCCCCACCCCGGACCGAGCACCGCTGAATGATAGCTGTCATTGAAGCGAAACAATGTGTTGCGTTCCGCAGTTTTACCAATACAATAGTACCTGCTCTATCTCCATTGTTTTTTTGATAAACAGCCTTGCAAATCAATACCCACTCATTGATGGAAGAAGCTCTATGACTCAATTGAAACCTGTTCGAAAACTCCAACTTAGTTCATTCTTCCAATTAGAATCAATTACAAAAAGACCAAAAGTTATCTTAGTTCCTTTACAATTCAACTTCCTACCTACATGAAAGATATCATAATATTTTCCAATATGATTTTCAATCTAAAGAGAAATATAGGCCAGCTTCAGAGATATTCAGTTTTAAATATTCCTGGTTTTTTGAAAAATATCAATTTAAATTCATTTACATAATTTGCTGCTACAGGTACCAAAAATTGTGTAATTTTACCTTAATATATAGTGCAATCCTGGGAAATCTAAACAATGTAACTACTCCTATGCACTTAACTGGCTTTATAACTATCCGCTGTTTCCAGAGTTTATAAATCAGAATCCTCCATAAATGGTCACTAAACATTAATCATCAAATAACACAAGTTTTAAGTATGGACTACCTGAGATGAACTTCGTACCATTCCTTGGATTCACAATGTAGATTTTTATTAAGATAGATAGGCAAGCATTTGACCACTATCTCAACGGATTGAAAGTGACAATGAGGTTGAAGATGCAACTTGCCTAGAAGATACCTATTCACTCTAGGCTTGAAAACACCCAGTTTGTAGCGTTTGGTGCTGAGTTCATTGTTGTATGTAGAATTTAAGATAATGAGAATTTAAAAAGTATTTCAAAAGCCAAAAACTATTAAAAAATTTTGGATGACATCTAAGCGTCATGGTGATGATTCATAGCAGTCGGGATGTTTTATCAAATCATTGTTATCATTGGTAGTATGATAAAATGTGTTATTGTTTTGTTAAAAAATATTGTTATCATTGTATTTTGAATGATATTGTACCTACTGAGTTTTGAAGGTTTTCAACAGTTTCAATATTGTATTTTTGTTGATTCTTTATCATGACTGACCACAAGAAACCAATTAATGATTCGACACATATGTACTTGAATGTCATAACTTTTTATATTTTGACAATTATTATAACTTTAATCTGTCAATAAATTGTTATGTTAATAGTCGGATTGTGCCCATCTCATGGTTTTCCAGATAAGATCACAACTTACATTTGATATACTACAGTATTATAATAATTTTTCTTAATCTATTGCACGCCAAATAAAAGTAAAATAGTTAAACTTAAAATATAACAGCAGTCATATAAGGAGTCATGGAAGTACAATAGGTGGTCTTATTGCTTTATGCAATTTTTACCGGACAACCTTTGGATGGACAGAAAAAGAGCAGAATGATTTGGGTTGACAATGAAAAACTGTTTGTGATGTTGTACCTGGTATGCTATGTTTTGTATTTCTAGATCTTCTATGGTGATGGCTGGAAACCTTTATTTATATGTCTAATGAAACATCATTTTCTACACGTAATTAAGTAAGCTAATGATTTACTGTGTGGTTCAAATGAGGATTTTATTTATTAAAAATAATCAAATGGATATAGCGGTCAAATGTCTGAAAAATTCCTTATTAATGTTAAATAAATAACCTAAGCTTATTGCATTATAATATCATATTGCTGTTAGTGGTTTTTGTGATAGGCATTAAATTTGGATAATGGAGGAAAATTATGTTGCCTGACATTTATCTGATCTATGTTATGTTATATAGTTACAGAAACAAGTAACTATAATGGCAGTTTTAATTAATCATTGATGATCTAATAATGATGTCAGTAAAGGAAGATTTATTGGTTAAATTCTTAACAATTAAAACTGCCATTATAGTTATTTGTTTCTGTAACTATATAACATAACATAAATACTTTCACACACACATCCCCACAAAGTTCGATGACATCTGTTTGTGAGAGCTGGAAACATTCATATCACACACAAGAAATACAATATGGGAGTCTTCCAGTCACGAGTGAATAGGTATCTTCTAGGCAAGCTTGCTCCATCGTCAATCACATCCTCACTTACCATCGGGTGAGATTGTGGTCCAAAAGTTTGTCTAACTTTAATTAAAAAAAAAAGATTTCCCTTGTACCTAATTGTTGTGTAGTGTAAAACTGCATTTGTAAATCCCAATTCACTTTTCCTTATTTATTGTGTTTTCTGTCTTAGTCATAGTGTAATTAGAGAACAAATAATAAGTGTCACTTACCCAAGTCATTATTTGATTACCTATTAAGTGAGAGACTTGGTTGGGAGTAGGTTGGTAACTGTATCTATTAAAACTTAGCCACTCCTGTTTATCCAGACTTGCCTACCCAAGTCATTATAAGTGTTCTTATAATGTGACCCTGTATGTCCAAGTTATTATAAGTGTTCTTATAATGTGACCCTATATGTCCAAGTTATTATAAGTGTTCTTATAATGTGACCCTATATGTCCAAGTTATTATAAGGGTAGGTACATGTACCTATTAACTTAGCCAGTTTTGTTTATCTAAGACATTATTATAGTAGATACCTAATGAGTGAGAGGTTGACTGATTTAAGACTGTCGATTTAAATCATACTGATTTTTTAGCGACTTCCCAAAAAAGGAGGATGTACTCAAGTCGACTGTATTTTTTTTTTTTTATGTGTGTTATCATAACTTCTCTCCACTTGCTTTTAATTATTTATACAATAATTTGCTCAGAAATCGAATCATACGATGCTTCATTATAAGTTGTAATATAGTAAAGTTACAAAAGAGAAAGTAAAGAATATAAGAAAACCACCTCTAGCTTTCAACAATTCTTGATTGATTATTTATCAAAGAAAATTATTATTTCTTATTTTTTCTACCAACTTCATAAAAAAGGAGGAGGTACTCAAGTCGACTGTATTTTTTTATTTGTGTTACCTCATAACTTTTTTCTACGTGAAAAGATTACGAAATTTTTTTTTTTAGTTTGAATTATGTTGCTTTTTGATTGGTATTTAAATTTGATCAAGATTTGATCAGTAGTTCTTGAAATATTGTCAATAATGCGTATTCTGTGGACTACATTGACAATGTTCTCGATTTTAACCGACTTCAAAAGTTACCTCATAACTTCTTTCTTTGTGAGCCGATTTTGATAATTATTTTTTTATTTGAAAGCTGGTGCTTTTCATGTGGTCCCATTTAAATTTGGTCAAGATCTGATCACTAGTTTTTGAGTTATTGCCAATGATGCGTATTTAATATATCAAGGTTCTGAAGATAAAGCGGTGAAGTCGGTTTTTTAAGCATTGCTTGCTTTTAATTATTTTATTACCATATTGGTTAGAAATTAATGTTTTATTACAGCATACTAAAAGCTCTTTACCTATTTTGCCTCGTGTTAAATTACCTTTGATTTAGATAACGTGTAACATTGCTTTAGTTAATGAAACCCTTGATAGCTTGGTATTTTTCTAATAAAAAAGTGTAGGTATAGGTAAATTGTGTTAAGTTTAGGCCTTCAGATAATCGGATTAGTTATATGAATAACTGTTTATCATAGAGCAGATCAATACCCGAAATTAAATGCGCAGGATGCATTATGTGCAGTAATAAATTATCTGTAATATTTATAATTTCTAAATTTTTATAAGTCAGTAACTTTTTAGACACTAAGTTTCTTACAAAATATTATTTGTCGAAACATATCGAGTCTTCGTCAGAAGGGCTTAATCGACATTTCACATATTGTACTTTGTTCTATTATTGACAGATTCTATTTTATTGTTTATTATATTTTAATATTTGATATAAAATACTACTAATGCTGTAATTTTCGCATTAGAACTGAACACGGAACGACTTAGAGTCAAAATATTATACTATTCTGTCAAAAGTTAAATCTATCAAATGTTGACTAAACCGTCAAAACAATTCGTTTTTGATATACAAATAGGGTAAATATTGATCATTATGAAGATGAAATTAAAACCAGCGACATAATGATCTGGCGAGCGACATGAATCTACTACGATTTTCAACAAACATCCTAGTGAAACCAGCTCCCTACGAACAGTACTTATGGAAAATTTTAATAAATATATTTTTTATTTTATTTTATTTGTGACAGGCTAGTGTTTGACCACTATCTCACCTGATGGTAAGTGACGATGTGATCGAAGCTAGTAAACACACTAGACCTGGAATACGCAGGCTCTCAAGGATAACTGCCGGAACACCGTATTTGGCTTGGCGGCAGACTTTCAACTTGATGGTGGTAAGCTACATTGGTAGCAAGCCAGGCGAGCAACTCACAAAATGCTCTACCACCTCTCAAATGTCACCTGATTAGCACCACCCGGGGACCACGTGGGAGTCAGACTTAAGGGGTATCCTCCTACGGACGTGGGTGACTCAGCCCCCAAAAATATAATTTCGTTCCAATAAGTTTCATAGCAATGTTGTAGTAAGACTGCACAACCACTATGAATTTGTAGAGCACCTGGTGGCACCACTATTCTAGTTATTAGATACATAGTAGTTATAAAAACGAAGGAATCTACATGACTAAGTAATTCTTTGTAAGTTACGTAAGCAACCATCATGTCTATTAGTTTATTATTATTCCTAGTCTAGGTTTGAATCGTGATAAATTATACAATAGGTTATTTAATTACTTAAGTCTCGGCCGGCAACTGCCAGTCATCCACTGCTTCTTCTGCCTGTTCTTGGCTACCATTTAGTTAGATTTTTGCCTGTATTCCTTCAATTAAACTTTTCTCTATACCTTCCTACATATAAAATTAGTATATACATATTGATATGCAGTATGCACACGACTTTCTCATACTACCTATGTACTTAAAACCAACCTAATTCGAAATAATTCCTATTTATAAATCATACTAATATTATAAATCCGAAAGTTTGTGTGTAAGTATAACAAACATACTTACACACAAACTTTCGAATTTCCCTCTTCACGCTTTTACGGCTGAACGGATTTGGATGAAATTTGGAATGTACATAGCTTATACCTAGCCATTAACACATAGGGAAGCCGCGGGGCACGGCTAATAATTGTCTAATAAAATACAATTTTATGTTAGTTCGGGTGTTACCTAAAATGGTAAGATAAATGAAATCATCACACATAAAATGCATGCCGTGCATTTCCACAATTATATTAGAAAAGATAAAATTAGAATAGTATTATTTCAGGAGTGAGAATACGTTAAATAACTTAATGTTATCGTTAGAAAGTTGAAATTGCAATACCTACCTACCATACAGAGAAAATATCTCGTTTTAAATTTTCGTATTTTCCGAATATTTTCTAGAATTGTTTCGTCGCGAAACTCCTAAACTAGTAACAGTAACCGGATAGACAAAATGAAGTTTTCGAGTCGCAAACAATGGCTCCCAGGCTGCATGGTCCGCTCCAGGAACTTGCTATCGAGAAAATTCATCATAACGAGTTTTCAAAGTTTACGAGAAACCCGTCGAGTCGCTTTTATTGCCGTTTTTGCAAAACAGTTCATTAGGCACGATAACAGTCTGGAGCTAATGTAGTTTACGTTTAATGGTGAACATCCTGACTCACTATCGGAGTATGATTAGAGTATCAGGCTGAATAAACCTTTAAATTAACCGGTTTGAGTCGCAAGTACATTGAGTAACGAGACCTAATATGTTTATTATAGTTCGCGCCCAAAATTATAAACTCTAGTGCCACTACCCAATGTCATAATCGTAACGGCTGCACATGTTCACCCTACATAATCAAGAACCACCCTGATAAAACAACTAGAAATTAAGATAAATCGCATTTACATTTATTTCATATATTCATTCGGTCCGCCCCGCCCGCCTGTTTGGATAGACGACCAACCAGGATATTGAACCTTCTAAATCTTATATTCTTTTGGTATATAACCTATGTGATATTGTAGCTCCCTAAGAGCTACAATATTACAGAGGTTCAGACAGACTGACATGTCTTGGCCTTTGACGACATTGTGAGTCTAGAAATCCTAGAAAGCTTAACAGTATCATACACACCATCACTTACCAACATATAAGATGATAGTGTTCAAACGACTATAAAAAATACAAAGCAAGTAGATATGGGCTTCAAATGTAATCAGAATCAGAATATCGTTTATTGTCAGACTGTGGTTGTAAAAGAATAACACCCGTTTAATTTTAGTTCAGGGTTTAAATGACTACTCCTTGTCTTGTGAACTTTTTGTGTGTTCGTCTCCACTTTACCCTCCCAGGCAATAATATCTGGCTCAACTCAGACCTTCGTGATTTTTTTTAACGCTTTTCTTCTGCAAATATTATTTAACCTAAAATATGACCTAGACAATGATTATTTTTATGTTTTTAGAGACCTGTTAAAACAAAGGCTTTCATTCAGCTTGTTAGTTGACTTACCCAGTTAGAACCCAGTTAGATCTGGATAAAAGTAACCTCTGTCCTTTTTTATTTAAATATATCCATGCTATCATCATCAGAGCGGACTATTTTGCCTTAAAAGTACAAACGAAAGTTTTAAAATGCGTGGATTGATTGAGCATAAAACTTCCCGGGGCGCTGCAAGCAATAAGAGGAAATTGACTGATCACAAATCGCCCTCTAACTGTTAATTGGCTCGGAGGTGAATCGTTAACTTTTTGTGTACGTTGCCATCTCCGCCTACACAGCAAGCGATTAGATTATTTTATGTCGATGACGACAAACATTCGAATTGGCTCCGCATTCCCGGTGAATATAGAGATACCGATATTTAAAATTTGTATGTGTTGATTCGTGTACGTTCGTTTGGTGGCGTTATCAGATGTATCCGGCGAATGGCCTTCACAGAACTTGACTCACACTCGTCGCGTCAGATTTGCATCATCAATCTGCCTCTGACTGACGCTCAAATTCATTGTCGATAAACAATGCTCGCAAGCTGGAAACAATGTGGGGTGCGCGACGATTGATTGACGCATGTGAGGAAAATACGATGAAATTGTTAGAGGCTTTTACGCAGATTTATTTTTTAATAAATGTGTTGCCATGTGTCATGCACAAGTACACTACCTGTCTGTATCACACTGCTGTGTTTATAAAATCTGCACCGGAGTATATTGCTCATCTATTTCGTAATGATTCTCGTGAATTCGTTTCTATATCAATAGTCGCTAATTTTAGGGAGCAAGTTCAAGTCTGAGGTTGAAAAATACAGTTTTTGGGCATTATCTGTGGAATATGGCATTGGACACTAAACCTCTACAGAAAGTTTCAAAGCTTTTAGCTTGTATCTAGCTTAACTTTCCACTTTTAACCCAAGAGGCTAGTAAGTAGTGATGCTATAGTTTCTCTCTAGCGAAGCAGTTTCGTAAACCATTTGTACAAAACATATAGAACACAAAGTATCACATACATTTCTAAGTATTGTTGTATTTCAACAGTCCATTCTAATCGCCCAATCCCTATTCGTTTACTCAGTTTGTTTCTTCGTCCTCAGCTTAGCTGGGTTTTCGTTTATCGGCACGAACCATCTACTTGGTGTATTTCATGTCCGTCCACGAACTCTATTCCACCGTTCGTTACACTCTTATGCAAGTGTATTAAAGTTGTTAGATAAAACCCGATAAAAAGAAATTGCTTTTCACTTCCCTTGCTCAAAACCGTTTACATTTAAACTTGTATATATATATATATATGTATCTCCAAGCAAAGTTCCTTAACTTATTTAAGAAGAGTTGGGAATTGTTTGATTGCCATGAAATTTGCTTTTCGAACTCGGAGAATTTGCGAGCAGCGTATCCTTCACCTTGCTTCAGAATCACGAGTGAGAAATTATGAGAATGATTGCGTAAGGCTTTACGTCTATATCCTTGCTCTTGCTTGTCCTATGAGTCATACATTACGAAGTTTTTATCATGTGGGCAGGAAACAAGTTGATCCAATATAATTAACCAAGTTTATGCGACGTGTGCAATGTAGACTATGCGTATAACGAGAGAAGACACCCGCCTATAGAATGTGAGGCTGTAAAGACTTCAAATAGTCGTCAAGTAGTGTCTAGGAAATAATTTCGGTCGGAAAGCATTGTAACGTAAAGCTTACGTCACATGCACTTGCAACAGCTGATTCGCGTGATGCGCCATCTATTTTTAGACGTCTCACGTGACGTGACGACGAATGAATGGAGCCTTTCTTGAATAGCGACCGTTTCAATAAAGAAACCACGAAGCCTTAGGGATTACGTTTTCGAGACGCCTGTGGTAATTGTTGTCTGCTCCCATGAAATTTCATCACAGCTTTCGTTTTTATTGCGCATGCAGTTATTTTATGAGGATGCCTGATTTGATTACTTCTATCCTTTATCTTCTTATGTAATTTATTATTAAGTGTTAAGTGTCCTGTTTTACATCTGAACTGAAAATTACTTTATTATGTCGTTTTTTGCTTAATTGTTAGGAACATAAGTAGGGTAAAATTGGGGAGTCTAGATCAATCTATTCATCTTGAATAGATGAATAGATTAATCCAGACTCCCCAATGTTTACTTTTCATCTATTCATCTTGAATAGATGAATAGATGGATCCACACCCCCCAATTTTTACTTTTCATCTATTCATCTTGAATAGATGAATAGATGGATCCACACCCCCCAATTTTTACGTTTCATCTATTCATCTTGAATAGATGGATCCACACCCCCTAATTTTAACTTTTCATCTATTCATCTTGAATAGATGAATAGATGAAAAGTCAAAATTGGGGAGTCTGGATTCATCTATTCAATTGGATCCAGACCCCCCAATTTTTACTTGTCATCTATTCATCTTGAATATATGAATAGATGGATCCAGACCCCCCAATTTTTTCTTTTCATCTATTCATCTTGAATAGATGAATCCAGACTCTCCAACTTTTACTTTTCATCTACTAACATTAATGTTCATCTATTCAAGATAAATAGTTGAGAACTATTTATTCCAGACCCCACGATTTCTACCTTTTATCTCTTGATTGACATTTAAAATGAATAGACGAAAAGAAAGTCTGGATCAAATAGTTTTCAATTATAACATTAACATGAGTAGATGAATAGATGAAAAGTAAAAATTGGGAAGTATGGATCAATCTATTCATCTATTCAAGATGAATAGATGAATAGATTATTCATCTATTCAAGATGAATAGATTGATCCAGACTCCCCAATTTTACCCTACTTACATACTTAAACTTACTTATAGTATCAATATACTAAAAGTAAGTTTAAGTTTTACTATTGATAGAAAAATAGTGTTATAACACCTAGCCGTCCAAGCTAAACTTACTTGCACTTGGTACATCTGCTGATTAGCGAATGAGGCTGAAAACGAGCATTCCTTATAAGAATAACAAACAATGCAAATCTTATTAAAACCTACAATAACTAACAATCACTATAATATGTAAGTTTTTACGTTTTAACTTTGTACGAGTATCTAATACAACAATAATAAATTTGGAAGAGAAATAGTCTCCTCAAGACAGGGAATCCTAGTGGCGATCTATTGCTCAATCTCATATCTTGTTAATAAGATTATTTCTTTTATCTAAATATAAGGTTACCATATCACGGTAACGGAACCAATTCAAAAAGTGTACCGCTGAATGACGCAAACCATCCCGAAAACTATAGTTTATGGAACAACCGTCGATACCAGCAGCAGCGGTCTATAAAATATTATGGACTAGGTATAATATACTCATAAAATTGAGCGAATATTTTCATCGCCCGACGACGCCCCAAAATTCTTTACATCGCAAATCATGGGATGCTATCTAGATAAAGTTTATATGGTTTGCAATCTCCATTTTCCGAGTCCAGTAACATTGTTGTCTCGCAAATTCGCAATCCCATTTTTGTTAGTCCTATACGGCTATAGTACATACTCGTATAAACTCTAAAGATCTTCGTTCGAGACAGGGCGAGTCGAATGGTCCACCCGTTTAACTCGAGGTCTTTCAGTTCCCTGAAATTGTGCCCTCGAGAATCAACCCTGATTGTTCACACAAGGAAATCTCCAGCTACCAGAGTTTAGCTCTACAAATAGGTGGTAACTCGAGTTTCAGGCTTCGTGCAGTGTTCTCATCGGAATATTTGTGTTAATGTTGCTGGCGTGGTTCCAAGTGGAGCCTCCACTCGGCCCGTTGAGGTCGCTGGGACTATAACTGTATGCCAAATTATCCTATTCTGAATTTATTGATAGAGCATCGTCTGATTCTGATATCATTTACTACTTATTCTTCTTGCACTGGAAACGCATAAAGCATTTTGCTGCAAGTTTCAAGGTTTTATCGTAAACTTGTTAAGAAGAATAATTGAATTTATTGTACTCTAAAAATATTATATTATAGTATATGTTTGGTTACGAAGCTAGACCTACATGTTTTGTTTGTTACATGATATTACCGTTGTTATGTTGTACATAGACCAGGATTTCCTACGTATTCCTAGTTGTAAAATAAAATCTATAGTGATACCGTTTTGTACTTCTTGAGTTTTTCTTAATATTATACCATTAATCATAATACTTAGAAGAAATAAAACCATTATGCATGTTTTCGGGTTATATAATATATTGGTTGACTTGTAAGTTTTTAACATTACCAATTATTATGATTATTACGCTGCGTTGCATATTGCAGGCACAAAATAAAAAGTTTGTTTTTGAAGGCAAAATCGTGTAGCTCTCTTTGTTATTTATCACGTAGGTACTTTGCGGCGTTCACGAGATAATAAGAGATAATGCGCTATCAAAATTTCACTTTCTGTATTTTATCTCATAAACTCGGCGTAGCTCATGAACAGGTTATTATTTTCGCCGCAAACTACGTTGCGTAAATATTAGTATAATTTGAAATTCAAATTGTGGATATACTGGAAGCTGAAACTATTGCAGTGTAATTTTTGTATTCGAGATATATAACATTCCTTCCATACCTAGCGTACCTACGTCGTTCGTCGCCGTCGCGCCCGAACGGAAACGTAGCTGGCGAAATAGGTGTCTACCCACACCACACCTATATCTATAGACACTAAATAGTAGTAGAGCCTTGCTTGTGCACCATTTTGAAACGGTCTAGTAGTCGAGTGTTTAGATAGTTCTATAAAAAATAAAATTTTAGAAAGGGTTCCTGATTTATTCCTGCCTTGCCGGATGAAGAATGCTTGCTGTTGTATGTTTATAAATAGCTGTGGTTAAGGGTCAAACAACACGAATTATTAAGAGGAGGGACGAAAACAACCCCTCCTCGTTGTGTTCCCAAAATGTTAAACCTTGGGTCGGAAGTTTTGCTAGTTTTCGAGACATTCGATTTCTCGAATTTAGGTAGTCGAAGTCAATATAGGTTTTAGTATCTTTGTCTTAAAGTCTTGAACTGTAAATACAATAAATCACTAACCTGGTATATGAACATTGTAGAAAAATTTTAAACTTTGTGTCGGAATACCTTACGAAATACATACACACGTACTAAGTAGTTTCCCTACTCAGTACGTGTGTACGCATTCACTCGGTATACATGTTTAAGTATGGACGGCAACTCATCCTACCATGGTTTTTACTTACTACTTTACTTATTTCTGAACCCCACATATTGCTTTCCATCTCCTTCTATATTATATTCTTCTCATTTCACAATGTTTCGAGAAAACCATAGTATTTCCTGTATGTAATAAAACGTTAAAGTTCACACATACATTGCCAACATGTGATTCCCATATTGTATATACCGTGCTGCGTCTGGAACTGGCACTCTCCAATACATAAATCAATCGGCATACTCGGCATAACATTAAATACTTTATGCATGTCGTTACAGATTGAATTCCAAATCGAATTGATCTTTTTGACACCGTCACGTTTGGTTAATTCTGTTGTAGAGGACGTTTTCCGATTCTTGCGTGGCATCGACAGTATTTTTAATTACATTTTTAACGACTTTCATTATTTTTGTACACGATACAAAGCACATGCAAGACTTAATTACAAGCTTCTATTCTGTTACTATTACAGGTCGGATATCAATTAAATAGTTGGTTTTCCATTTATGAATATTGAGCTAGAATTTTATGGCTTATGTACTAATTAACAGCGAGATGTAGAATGCAGGCACCTACATACTTAGGTTACTAGGAATGTTTAGCCGGATCGTGTAGAAATCTTTGGTTTTAGTAGAGTTAGTCTTTACAGTTACATAAAATATATTCTGGAGCAAAAGCGTAGTGAAATGCTTTCTTAGCTATAGTTCCAAATTCTTTCTTCACAATTCTTTGAGCAGTATTCCTGCCATCGTGGCTTGCGATAGCACTACAACATAAATCACTGTAAGCAATAAATGCTTCGAAGCCTTATTGAATTCACTCTTCAATTGAAATAGGAACTGGTGAGTCTAGCTTTAAATTCAGTAAATTCTGTAAAGATTTAAGTTAAGAAAATGACCTCATCTCACATTAACCTATGAATTGATACGCATCGCTTTTAATAAATGTGTTTAATCTTGTTCTTGATGTTATGACTAATTGGTGGCATACGCGCCATCAATTACCAGTACGCTTTTTGAAGCACAACATTAGAAATTGTCATAAAGTCGGGTAGAAGTTTCCATCGGGACATGCGAATGACATTTGAGAGTCTATTAGAATCGTTATCACACTTTTATTATACCGGCGAATGTTTTTGAGTGTGTTTGTATGTTTGTTACTTCTCCACGCTCAAACGGCTGGACCAATTTGGATGAAATTTGATATGGAGGTACTTTTTATCCAGGAATTTCCCCGGGTACGGTACTTACCCGGGTAGATCGGGTTGCAGTAAACAGATAATTTGATGTTTTCTTTAAATAATGATGATGACGAATTTAGGTATGTGGGAACGACCCGTAAGAGTAGGATATCGTCATATCGTGTCATAAAACGAATGTATAGCTGCGTCTTCTATCCGTTATTGTTATGCCCTCACATAATTTACTTTTATTTGATCGTTATTGCGGTAATTTCTGGCACTCATAGTAATTATACGGCCATATTACCTACTCTATAGTGTCAAATGTTTTTTATTAGCAAACTATCACAAATTCGTAAAGTTTTGTGAGTGGAAAGTTTAACACTATGTACTTAAGAATATGAGGTTTCACTTTTTATGCGACTGTTCAGAAGTAGGATTCGTTTTTCGAGGACATCTAAGTATTGTATGTATGCTCTACAGCTTGATGGACTTAGCAAAGTACTGTTAAGTTATTGCATTGCTTTTATGTACAGCTGTATATGAAATACAGTCAGCGCAAATTTTGTTGGGCCGTCCCAACAAAATTTGCGCTGACTGTATTTCATATTAAAAATCTCAAGATTCCCAAATCCTTCCAAGCTATTTAGCAGTCCGTTATTTTTTTTGTTTTAAATGTCTTTATATCCTGCTATATGTACTAAGCATAATTAATCAGTCCACAATTTTTTTTACGTGTGAAATCTCTCGGAAAATGATTTACACCACGGCCCCGACTCTAACCAGCATTTGAGATATACCTGTTTTTACTTTACTCTAAGGCCCGTATCAATAAATCAAACTCGAACTAAAAGTTTCAAGTAACGCTTTAATTAATAATATACACTTAGTACTCGAATTACAAATCTGCCACTAGATGAGTAGCGCTCATCAGAACCTCAAATCTTATGCATAAATGAATACCAAGCATCAAATAGGAGACGTGACTGATCATGGCGTTTATTAGGAGATGCATATGTTCAGCAGTGGACAAATATATGATGATAATGATGAAGCGTCCAATCAAGGCTTCCTTAATAAACGGTTGTCAGAGCTCAAATTGTTGACTGAGAATAATTTCTATAAATGTTAGTAACTTTCATATCTCCTTTGATTTCTATTCAATTATTACCCAAGAAGAAATTTGGAGAAGAGATTCACCTGATTACAGTTTATTAATTAATGAATTAACAGACTTTTGAATCATTGACTGAGAAGAAAATCACCTGAGCGAAGGTCAAACTGCACTTGAGGATTATTTATTAATACGGGCCTAACACAGACAGATAAACATTATGTAATATTATTCAGCGAAATAAATTCAACTTGAGTCTAGAAAGCGAAACCTACTCAAGTATTATTATTATGAGTGTTCTATTTATTTTGTGACAGAGAAAGACGGTTATAGCGAGCGTAGTAACATTGTGTACAGTATGATATGCTTTCTCGACATGAAATATTCTATCCTTACATACCTTCAAGTACATAGTAATGTACTATCTCTGTATATACTGAATTGATAAGCACTACAGGAGATATGGTTTAAAATTTAGTCGTTTCCTTGTAGTTTATATCTCCATTCGCGTCATATTTACTATCTATACTCCTTTACTTATTTGGCATTCTGCCATTTTGGCCCGTTATATATTCTGTTATTATTATCGTTGCCAGTTACCAGCAACCTGTTTTCTTATTGATTTTTAACTTGCAGTTCAAAAATAGATGTTATTAGTTTTTGAAGCCTGGTTCTGTGTGGATATGTATGTAGCGTCCTGGAACTGCACTTGATTCGTTCCAGGCCAATTCAAACGGATGGACATATTTTGAAGCTTTTTTATTACTGCCGTATTCATAAGGATAGTTTCTATATTGTCGTTACAACCGAATAGGTAGCTACGGATATCACAAATAAACATGCAAACTTGAGCAACAGCTTCTTATCTTCGACGATATGTCGATGTTTGATATGTTTTATTGATTATTGGACACCATAAAATGTAACGATATGTTTTTCTTACACAGCTCCATTTTTGTTTTACTAAAAGGTTTTTCATTGCGTTTTGTCTGTTATTAATTTCCAAAATTGGTTGAACAGAAATTATGAGTGATGAATTCGTGATGTCCATGTTGAATGATAAAACTGTTCCCCCGAGAGTTTCCCTTATCCTTTGAATAGTCTGAGCACGTAATATACCATCATTTTACCCGATATCCATTTATTTCGTACTAGATATTTACTATAATAATAAACGTCAAATGTATGAATATATAATAATAATAATGATTTTATGGATAAGATAATTGTTATATGAAACTATAACTTTTCTAGCGATTTATGAAAATTATTAGATTGTTGCTTTTAGGCATACATGGTTAAGGAATGCAATTTAGATCAACCACATATTTCTATAATTTATACCTATTATGATTGTATTCTGTTATGTTTGCTAATAAATAAATACGTATATTTTGCTGCTGCTCGGATTTCTCCGAAAAAATCCTTACATATTTGCAATTGAGTATCTGCGAGTTTCTTATTTACTCTGTCTGTGTCTATATGATGATGATTAATCTGTTTGAACTTATACTAACAGTGATTAATTGAGGCAACCGGACCGGCGGTATACGAGGAATGTGTTTCGTACATTTAGAGCGACTTATAGTCCACATAATCAACCTGCCGAACGCACGATTCGCTATATCATCGAAAAGTTTGAAAACCAATTTACATTATTAGATAATACACGACCAAATAAGAGGACATTTGGTACCAACAAGATGGCCTTACTTGCCACCCAGTAAGTGAAACCATGGCTTTATCGCGAGAATATGTAGTCTTGATGACTAGATACTGGGATATATCATGATTGCAATCGAACTTAAAGCATACGGTGCAATCAATTCAAGTTCTTTGTTAACTTAAATGCAAATACGTTGCCCCACTGTAATACAAAGCTTTATTGGATATAAATCAAACTAGTTACTTTCACGAAAGTGGTTTTCTGGAAAACTTGCGGTTAAACTTTGTCTATTCATTGTTGCAACCGTTTCGCAGGCTCTCGCTTTTGTACGAAGTAATTATTCCTTGGCAATATTTCCTTTGGTGTTATATTTTCACAACTTGGATTATTGTTACTCGTGCAGCGTTGGTTATTTATTTTACTTTGAAAGAGCAAATTAGTTACACAGTATAATGTGGGGATATGATTGTAAGAGGATATGAGAGTACAATATGTTTTCACTGCATTATACTAAAATTCCTCCGTTACTGTCAAATCTTCGATGTGGATAAGATTACATGTTCCGTCTTCGGCGCCATCTTCACTTTCCATCAGGTGAGATAGTGGACAAATGCTTGCCTATCCAGCATAAAAAGACATGCGGCTGAGATCTAAAGAATAAACATTAATGCCTTACTCATAAAATTAAATGAGTCTAATTGTAAGATTAGCAGAAGTATAGTATACACATCTCATTGTAAACGTCCATCGATTATTATCACACTGTTCACACTTCCCACTAATAATATCCAGATGACCGAGCTTTGTTCGGTTTTTTATTTTTGGTAGAATGTGATTTGTAGCCTCAGAAAGCTCCATCTGGTGTCGAGAAGAAACAGTTTTTTTACATAGGTCATGGCTTAATAGATGGCGCTGAAAGTTTCTTAAACCCGGTTTTTCAAATGCAGTTTGGGAACCGAGCATTTCTCGGACCTGGAACGTTGATAAATCGATTCCTTGGGCCAAAAAACCCCAATCTGTAACTTTCATGAAAATCGTTTGAGCCGTTTCCGAGATCCTGATTATACATATATATTTTATATATATATACAAGAATTGCTCGTTTAAAGATATTAGATTATAAAGATAAAGATGAAATTTATTCAGGAAGAACAGTGAGTTTGATACATTTCGATTTAGAATACAATATTTATGTGAATAATAATAACGATATTATGTAACTTTGTGATTCTCTGTCCCCAGCACTAGGTCTCCTAAGAGCCGGTATAGCTGGGTTACAGCGACCCTCTCCGGTAACACATAACATAGCTTATAGTTTGGTATCCTTTACAGTAATTGTTGTTGTAATTTTTTATCTACGTATAATAGTAATTTTGATGTAGTGTTAATAATGAATGTTATTGTAATAATTTAAAAATAAAGCCAAAAGTAATTCGTCTATCTGTTGGTTACCTTATCATGGCTGAACATAACAGCAATTAGTTATAGTAAAATAATAATATATTATATTTAATAATAATATTTTAATTCATACTTATAGAACAGAACTTATTTGATTTATTTCCAACTTCCACACTAGTCGGTCCTGTGTTGTGGAAGCTAGCTTTAAATACATATATGTAACAAAAGAAAACAAATAGGTAATTACTACAAGAACAACAAATACAAAATTTATTCTGAGACATCATCATTATCAATTAAGCGGGCGAAACACCTCATTATATATAATTACATTAATATTATAAATACGAAAGTTTGTGTGTAAATGTATACCTAAGTGGGTTTGTTTTGTCTTCATGCTGTATCGGTTAAAAGGATTTGGATGAAAATTGTAATATATATACATGCTTACCCAGGATTAACACATAATATGTGTATTATAATAATATAGGCTATTATTAATTTAGTCATAATGAAGCTGTGGGACACGGCCAGTCTATATATATAAAAATGAATTGACGTTTGGACAATTTTGCTATTGAAATATTTTTAGAACTCCAAGGAAGGTTTAGTAGGTGAAAAAATACAAATTTTGTTGTATTTATATTTTTATTGGCGGTACGAAGTTTGCCGGGCCAGCTAGTATTATACAGGGTGGTTTTTTGAGAGGGGCGGTGATGGTTAAGTCTAAAACCACTCGAGTTGTGAAAAGTCGTGAAAGGAGTCATGCCTATATTCATAAGTAAACAATAACTGAATATTTAGTTTTTTATTTTAATATTTTACTTTTGACGGAAATCTACCCGAATGATTAAAAAAAGACCCTGTAATATCGAACCAATAGATTTTGTTGCTGATAAGGATCAATCTTTGCAAAGAAATCTATTACTAAAAATTAAAGGAAATCCTCCTTTCACGACTTTTCTCTAACTATCGTGGTTTCGGACTTGGCCATCACCGCCCCTCTCAAAAAAACCACCCTGTATAAGCTTCTTTGCCTCACAGCTTCGTCCGCATTGATAAAGATAAAAAAAGTTGCCTGTATAAAATCATCTTCCAAGGAAAGATAAACTCCTAGATTATTTTTATCTATTAAATTAAAATCAATATTTTTATCAAATTATTTTTATCTATCTTCTCTATCTTTCATTAATTGTAATCTGATTAGCCGTTACAGCGAGTATCCTACGAACTTGTTTCAAACTTACACACACCAACAAACTTTCCCTCTTAAGACTTGAAAAGACTTCTTCTCCCCTATGGTATCTTAACTTTTGCCCCCAAACCCATTGTAAGTTCTGTTCCAATTGTCAAACAAATCTAAACTGTAATGTTTCCGCATGGAAATTATATGTCGCACCCAAAATTCAATATGATTGTTATAGTTCTCCGTTCCCCGATAAGCTTTATGACAGTCACCTCCTTGTAATTTAGTGTAAACAAGGTTCCTCCCTCGGCTCGGGATCTAGGAGGCAGGAGGCAGGCAGATTCGTGACGTCGTAACACGGGTAGAATGCGAAAACGAGGCACGCCCGCTACATTGTTATCGCTCAAATTATCTCAACGCTTCGTGGCATTGTAAGTAATATCCCACGGTTGGGCTCAAATTTGTTAAACGATACCCAAGTGCGAACGGAATTACTCACCGAGACCATCGCGAACGTATACTTCGCATTAATTTACAACGAGGTTTATCTGCAGCAGCTAATGAGCCTTATGTGTTTTATCTTTTATTCTGTTATGGAATACGTTAAACGTTTTTGGAACGAAAAGAACTGCTGTTTGGATAAATGGTTTATTGACCATAATAGGTATACCGCGAACTTTACTGCTTACATAAAATCTGTTCTTCGATCGGGATTCCTATTGTCGGCTATCAATACCGTCTTATTGATAGTAATTCTGTTCTGGCATCATAAAGGCGATCCGTTATTAGGGTTGAGTGAGTTTTGAGGATTCGGAAGATCCGTGTAGACCTGACAGGCTCACTGGCGTCGAGGGCCCTTCCCAACTCATTTGTCGCAGGTGAAATACCGGATTCTGTTCCGGATAGGATACGCAATATCTTGACATATCTCGTTATTTATTCAAGCCTCGGAAAGTTTCGCTTGATTATGTCTGTGGTTTCGTATCGCGGATCGAAATTCCCCGTTGCTATGCCGCCCGAACTGTATTGTCTAGATAAGACTATAATATTCATTGAGGGGATCGATCCTCACTCTGTAAGATCGGTTCTTGTGATAAGAATAGACTTTATTCCTCTCTAGTTACAAAATACAGGACTATTTGATTCAAATAGTTACAACTTAGAAGAGACGCTAAATCATTGGGTACAAGAAATAGATTAAACATTCCACAATCTAGCGGTCGCACAGGGGTATACATGTGTTTAGTTTTAATTAGAACAGCCGAATAACATTGCGAAATGACTTGCAGCCTGCAATAATACACACAAGCAAGGGAGCCACCGGGACTGGGACCGCCTGAGTCAGCCGATGGCAGCGGTCGGTCTCGGAAGTGTCAAGACGGGGTGGGGCATGGCGTGGCGGGGTGGTTCTGGTTACGTAACGCGTCTGCCGCAAGTTCCGAACCTCCCTCGCCCGACTTCTGCTACCACCGCGCCGTTGATGCATGTCTATTGTCAACAATCATACGCCTGCTTAGCTTTCAACTACGCGCTGCTCACTTTTATTAGAGGACATCTCACTATTCATCAACACGACGAAGTTTTTATTAAAGCACTATGGGCCGGAATAACAATGCCTGCTGTTATGCCTCACATTATACGCGTTGTGTTCGACTGCATCGTGTTCCATTACCCTGAAATAGTTCTGTCATCGACCGACTCCATCCCGTGTGTGCTTATGAAATATTCAAAAGCCCCTAGTAAACATGCGGCGCTCGGCTGTGATTAAAATAATGAATACCTTTATAAAGGTATTCATTATTTTAATATATATAAATTCAGGGAACTCAGTAAAAATATTCGTGCTCCACAACTCTACATTGTGTGGCTTAACAGTTAGAACATTGTTTGTAAGTATGTACTTAAGTCGCATGAGGCGAGTGTCGAGGCCTGGGGCTAATCCTTGCGGAATGGGGTTTGGTTGTTTTGAGGGGTCGTAAATAAGGCAGCGGCGCCAGAGGTGCGCAGCGGGTCGGCCTTCGGGGACCTTCGACGCTCATGATGCTTTACGACTGGTTTGCAAACTACCCGCGTAAATGTAAACTCTGCTCTCGATTTGCAGCGTTTCAGAAAATAGGTCAGCCAGCCGCCACTCAACATGGACTTTGTCTCATGTCGAATGCGGCAGAACCACTCACAGATGCGACATTGATTTCCCGCTGCACAAAATTTAATTCACTAATGGGTGTGTGTTTCAAAAAGCTAGAAATACAATATGAATGGTTTACTCGCAAAACATTTCATTTGCAATTGGTCACGCAGTCGCAAATCGTCGAGGGTATTTTTTATGATAATATTTAATAAAGAAATATGTAGTTAATAATTATGATTGACGACCCAGCAGGCGCGAATACATAAAACATGGTGTAGGGCTGTAAGCTTATGTTATGTTAGCATATCACACCATAGTCGTGTGGTATGCTAACAAAATAATGTATACGTGGCACATTTTGTGGATTTAGCATGCTGCCCTAGTCTACAGTACCTATGCATGGGACACTTTGTTGATGGGGCGATTTGAGAATGGGACAGTCTGCGAATGGGACGTACTGCGAATGGGACGATTAGCGACTGCGTGACCAATTGCGAATGGGACTATCTGTGAGTAATCCAGATGAATATGAGATATCTCCGTGCGGTCGTTAGTCTAAGTACCTATTACGCTCGCAATGTTGGGCTTAGGTCTGTCTTAAAGAGAGTGAGCACTAATCCACTTACTTTGTCGCAGTGAGAGTTGTTTGAAAAGATGTCACTTCTATTTTGTAACTCTTGGAATTTTCTACCGACTTCCCAGAAAAAGGAGGAGGTACTCAAGTCGACGGTATTTTTTTTATGTGTGTTACCTCATAACTTCTCTCCAAGTGAGCCGATTTCAAAAATGTTAGTTTGATGGATGTTGCTTTCTTATTGGTCCCATTTAAATTTGATCAAGATCTGATCAGTAGTTTTTGAAATATCGTCAATAATGTCTATATTGTGACGAATAATGCGTACTTTGACGAGGTTCTCGTTTACCCGACTTCAAAAGTTACCTCATAACTTCTTTCGTAGTGAGCCGATTTTGATGATTCTTTTTTTATTTGAAGCTGGTGCTTTTTATGTAGTCCCATTGAAATTTGATCAAGGTCTAATATCTAGTTTTTGTGTTATAGTCAATAATGCGCGTTTATACATTAAATCTGATCCAGGTTCCGACGATAAAGCGGTGAAGTCTGTTTTTTTAAGCTTTGCTTGCGTTTAATTATTAACAGTCAGTCCGTTCAAAGTTTTCTCATGTTTTTTTACATTATTGGTAATATATATCAACTCAGATATTTCCACGACACTTTTTAGGTTCACCTGTATATTGTTTTTAATACAAATGCATTGCCACTTTAATGTAGGTAGGTAAATATACATACACTCGACCACATCTTCACTTTGCATCAGGTGAGATAGCGGTAAAATTTCAAACGTCGCAGATATAAAAAAAAGGTTTTATTTGTATCGGTAATCCATAATTATCCGACTTTTGAATCGCCACTTGTCGAACATCGAGCTTCATAAATAATTCAAACTCGTTTAATATTAACAAGGCCCAAAGAGATTGCGTTAATTGATACCTCTTTTGTTAAAATAACATTCGAGGAAATTTCATTTCGTTATCAATGGAATCGATCGATGCTACCTACACGAATAGATATGAAACCAATTGAACGGTTGATTCGTTTATTATTGAAAGCTTCACTTGTATGGTTATTTGAGGTTTAACAAAACCTTGGCCATTAAGCGATGTTCGCTGAGGAATTCATGGAATCAGTAATGGGACAAGTTTTGAAATTAATGAATGGGTACTTTAATATCGGCCAGGTGTGAACGGGTAATCTCCTCGTTTCAAAGTCGTCGATAACTATTTTCACTCGAATAATTCCACCCTTGAATTAAATTGTGCTCGACGACTTGAATAAAATATTTTTCAAATTCTTCGAATTGTCCTTAGCTAAATAAACTGGTCTGGCTATAAGTTCGAAATAGAAAAATATCACATATTTTTCTTTTCCATGGAATCTTCTATAACTCATCAATAATTCCCAAGGGATATTTGTGCTTTTGGTTCTGGGTATAATGTGTGTGTGATGTGAATGTTTCCGGCACCTACGATACAAGTCTATGAACTTAGTGTGGGGCTGTGAGTGTGAAAATTTTTTTATTATAACGGAGGCTAATTTGTTGTTCAACACAGTTCAGAAATAATTCGATGTATTATCAAATACTTGGCTAGACCCTTAAAGATTTTAAATATGATAAAAAGAACATATTTTACAGATCCAATAAAAGCAATAAATCCTTCTTGGCGGATGTCGTAATTCGTATATTTTGAACCCCATAAAGAAGCTTTTAACCTCTATTTATTTCGCGAAACTGTCCTTTTCTAGGTTGTAACATAAAAACGTTAAATTTTACATAGCTGACCCCACCAAAGGGTTGCGTGCGTTACCAGATAAATCCTTTATCTTTTAGTATTGCCTTACTTATAAAAAACAGCGTAAATAATCTTACTACAGCAGAATTCGTAAAGATTCTCTTGCCACAGCTATAAAAAAAAACTCCGGTACTTTTAGCACGTAACTACTGATTTAACTGTCCCACTTTCCCAAGCAGTATAAAGATGTCTTTAAACATTTTAGCAATTACATAATAAATTTCCTTGAAAAATATATTCAATTTTGTGTAAAACTTCGCAAATAGCCTCAATTTATAACTTGAGCTTTTAAGTTGGACATGAAAACTCAGGCTTGCAAAAAAGCTATTATGTATTTTGGTGCTTGGGCTGTTTGCTAACGTTCTATATAAAATGGTAAAAGTTTTACATAAGCCAACAAGCGAGCTTTTAGGCAAATCAGGCGCTGACTTTACCTTAGCTAACCCTAGCTTGGCTGGCTAGCTAGATATACGACTCTCTTGAGGCTATAAATCTATCCATATTACAAATCTATTCATATAACATTCTCATGAATCCATAAAACGACGATATAGATTTTAAAAATATGGTTGTGCTACCATGCATACATGTATTATCATGCGTATGTACAGCACTAGCTGTGCTCCGCAACTTCGCTCGCATTTTTTTTATGTTATAGAAAGACGATATGAGCAAGTCGCTCGTCTGATGATAATGAAATTGGTACTTTATAACCATGACTTGAAACTACCTACTTATTAAATTCATCAAAATTGTTCCAACTGCCTAGCCCTTAAAAAGGTACTAGAGTTACTTTCATATATATACTTGTGTGATGTGGTAATAATACGCCTTAGCCGTCCAGTTGGTTGAATATAAATATTACAAGACGTTATAAATAACGAGTTGAATTACCTAGAGTGATAAGTAGAACATACTATTTTCATTCCAGCATGATTCCAGCACACGCGATGTTGATAAGTCTGTTTACTTTTGTTATGCAATTTTCTTGTCTCACCCATTGACATACCTAGTATATATATAAATATACTAAGATAATAATTGCTAGATGGACTCTGTCATATAAACATAATAATAGATGTATCAGAACCTTTTTTATTTATTGAATGAGTTTATATTTCGCTTTTTATCTGTGTTGAATATTTGAGTAATAGCGACTGGCAAAAGTGTTTAAAAAAGATTGTATTGGTATATCAATATGTCCCTTAATATCGATATGACTTAGACAGAAAACACAATCTACTTATACATTTTACGATGGGATAAAATAAGTCGAAGAATATCATTGGCGAATTCGTCGAGCGAAGTTTTTAGGGCCAATGTCGTTCGTTATATCGGAGTGTTGGAGTGCTCTTGAACGTTTCTCAAAGCTTTGAGATACAACCATTTTAAAATTAATAGCACGTCGTCACCGTCGGTGCTGGGGCCACAAATAGGGCGAGTCAAAACGTTGCAAGTGAACTGTGAAGTGTTGGAAAACTATACACTTCACCGTTTGCTCGCCAATTCGCCACGCTTCGCTTCCCCGGTCCCGTAATTATGTGCCGAGATTTAGGGATGGATGACGGCTTAGAATTGACCCAGATATTTGTAATCCTCTTCACAAATGTAAGAGAAATGTAGACAGTAGTTGAGTTGATGTGAATTGTTGTGCTGACGTTGCCTTCGCCCATTTCAAATCGATTGTTAACGATTTAGAATTTGGATAGAGTCTGAGATAGGAACTTTGCTATATTAATGGTAAACTTCACAGGCGCTTTCTAGTGACTACATAATATAATAAATATACCTAGGTTAATATAATTCATATATTAGTGTTTAAGAATGATTTAAAAATAAATGATTGAAAAAATACATCGCCGAGTTTCTTGTCAGGCTCTTCTCGGGATGGCTGTAATTTTGCGAATCTGGCAGAAGAACCACTAACTTTTATTTAGAGAGCTTTGGGGCCATGTGAATAAACGATTTTGATTTTGATTGTAATGAAGCAAATATTTTCGGAATAAAAAGTTGATTTTATATTGAGTATAGTTATGATATATTTAGTTAAACTTGTTCATACGTTGAAACCTTCTCTAGTTATCTGAGACTAAAGTAAATGTACAAAAATATGAATATATTAATAGAAAAACCCCGAAATTGCCGGCGAAAGCTTTATATGTGTTCTTCGTACGCTTCTGAAAGTTTCCGACCAATTAGAATGACTAATCCTTCGAACAAACAGAATAATCTAAATTGTTTTATTATGCCGGGTTACATAAATGTAGACAGTAAAAAAGTTTAGGCATCGATACATATAATAAAAAATATTTGTAGTATATTGTTGAGTTCAGAAGAGTATGATGTGAAAACTGCATATTTTATTTTTCTCGACGTTTTGGCAAAATTGCATAGGTGAAATACTCGTATATCATATATATCTATAAGAAACAACGTCCTGACTTACTAAAGTATAGGTAATCTACCAAACAAAAAAAAAACCAAAATCGATTCATAATTGGCGGAGATATCACGTAACATACATACAAAAAAACATTCAGTCGGATTGAAAACCTCCTCATTTGAAGTCGGTTGAAAAATAAATGGTTTCTCAATATTTTTGAAAGGGATGACTTGATTTGAAGACTCCCAGATTATACCTATATATAATGACGCAGGCAATGAGTTCCACTCCTTCGCTGTACGGATGATGAACGTAGAAGAAAACCGCTTCGAGCGAACTGGAGGTCTGTCAACCATAAATGGATGACCTTGGTCAGTTTGTCTGGTTGTTAGATGGTAAAATGGGCATGGTGGAATTAACTCATGTAATTCCTGCGCACACTCTCCAAAATGCAAACGATAGAATACCGATAGACTTGCGACCATCCGTTCTTCTTTATTTACCGACTTCACAAAAAAGGAGGAGGTACTCTAGTCGACTGTATATTTTTTTGTGTGTTTTACCTCATATCTTCGTTCTACGTGAACTGATTTTGAATTTTGTTTTAATGATGTTGCTTTCCAACTGGTCCCATTTAAATTTGACCAAGATCTGATCGGCAGTTTTTGAGTTATCGTCAATAATGCGTGTTTAGTACATCTAATTTGATCAAAGCTCCGAAGATAAAGCGGTGAAGTCGGTTTTTTTAAGCTTAGCTTGCGTTTAAATATTGGAAGTCAGTTTACGGATATATCTTGTATTCTGCGTTTCATTGCACTGCAGTTCCGTAGTAGCTACAAGCTTCAACCACTATCTCCTATTGTTTGCTCTCGTTTCGCTAGTTTATTTGTTGCGATCATTACTACGCCCGTTAGCGGTAACTGTCTGTATTTCGCTTCGATTCGGATTCGCAGGAAAAACCATTGTCTTTATTCTTCTATTTTGCCCTCTTCGCGTCTTCCAATAACTTTATTTTGAACGTATTTATGGTAGAAACTCGTCATTGAAGTTTGTACAGTCGTTTCGTAGCAATTATACCTGAAGGTCGAGATGTCGTAACGTGGTCGGTAGGCGGTTCCGCTTTTCCCTGCAACAAACAACAGTAAAATTACTTCACGCGCATTGTTTGTGGTTTTGCTTTGCCCAATTTGCAGACAAGCTCGACTTATTCCCCCTTGCAAAACTCGTCACGCACTCCAAGTCTATATTGGGTAATATTTCAGCCCGAATAAATGCTCTACACGTACGAAAACCTCCTTTTCCCGAGCTATCCGATAACGGCATTAGTCAATTCTCGCGGCTAAGTTATAGAAATTTACCTTGAGCTGAATTTAGAATTCTCCCTCGTTGGTTGTATTTGGGTAATATGTTTCCCCCGGGCACCCCCGGGTGAGAGGAAAGAAAAGATTTGCGAGAAGGTGAAGGTCGTCGCATTGTTCGTTGCGTAACTGCCAATAAATCCTCTACTTCAAATTTCATTATCTTGTGACGGTCCTGCCGAACTAAGGTCGTTGAAAGAAACTATTATACCGTCTTAACACAAACAAATGAGAAATCTATATCATTATGTTTTAAGTTAAATATTTCAACCAGTCGGTTGATTGACTACTCGACCTGAGTCCGTTGGTAAGTTATTAGGCAGAAATCCGCTAATTTGATTTAATTGAAGTACGTACAGGGGTCACAGAATTTCCCGGATTTGGTTCCGCCCCGGATGCCCCTCGTGCGGCTTGCCGCTGTTTAATTAAGCCCCGTTACATTATAAATGCTAACAAACACAATTAACTCATTAAACTTTAACATATTTTAGCCAACTGTTGCGAAGCTGGAAACGGAAACATTCTCTGAAATTCCGATATTGATTGTTACTAACAATAAAACGGGAAAACGGATACTTGATGCCTTCATTCGCATTCGTTTTGTCTACAGTGCAGCTTTGTGCGAATCGGAAATGACAAAATGCTGGTATTTTAATAGAATAGAATAGAATATTAATTTATTTTGACCTGATATAATTCTTACATGATATGACGTCATACGTGTCTGGTGGAAAGTGAAATAGACTCTCGCAGCCTCGTTAGGAAGCCAACACGGGTGATGTTATCAGATCTGGTTCGATTGAAATACGTGCCGTGACTCTCAATTTGCTGCGTCGTCGTCGACACGAAAATAGTACTCGGCGGGGGGCTTAATTAACCACCCACCTATTTCTGCGTACGTTTAATTTATGGGATTTAGTCGGAGCTCTCGTTTTACTTTTAATTCATGCGGCGAGTCAGCTCCGAGCTTTCAGCGGAATTCCGGTACCAATTAGCAGTGTAACTCTGGGTTCGAACGCCTGAATAATGTGCCGTAATACATTTTATACTCGTTGCTGGGAGGAAGCCATGACCCGTGTTCTGATTTTATTGGTTGAACAGTCTGTTTACAGTGCATGTACGTATACCTATTATATGTAGTATATTTCACCTTACAAACATTAAGTATTTTATAATCGCAATACGTTTATTTATTCATAAAGTAAAAACAAATCTTAAAAAGATCAGCGTAATAAGAATCTGACTACCTCGATGGAAAACAGAAAATTCTCCCCAAACTATTCTGTTTATGTGATTCACGTTTGTTTCGCCTTATCTCAAAACTGTAGCCACAAAGCAATGAACACAATTCCTTGCTCGGAACTAAAACTGATAAACAAACTGGTCGGCCGAGGCAGTTAGTGACCGAGGAGTTGAAGATAAACCTGTCCACCGCAAGGAATTAGAGCGTCCGCGGAGTGACATATGGTAATCCGTGTCTCCGAGGCCCTTCTGTCTAGGCGGGGCGGGGCGGCCGTGACCGGCCTTCAGCCCATAATACATACTCTTGATAGATACAACTGATCTTATTGTTATATATCTACAGATCTACCTAAGTCTCAAGGAAATAGCTATACTGGATAGCACTGTTATTACTGTCGGCAGTGACGCTCGTCAGGCGAACGACTGGTTTGAAGGATACAACACTCGGAAGTCCTACAAAATATTGAGCTAGTTTCGTATGGTAATCCATGGATCTTTATGGCGACCGAGCCAACTACCCTGCTTTGGTTTTGAGGAAGATATATTTTGGGCCGACTACAAACGAAAATTGGCAGTTTATGTTGATCGGGTTTAACTTACTTGATCTGACGTTTGGGTACCATGCCGCGATGCGGTATGTATGTATTTAAAATTACAATAAGCTTCAATATTTCGAGTCTGTAAAGCTGACTCATCCTTCTATTACATAATTTCATTTCTTTCTCAGCGTAGTTATCAAAGATCTAGTATGAACCGCAGGGCAAAAAGCTATTCAAAGGCTGGCAAGAAGCGAAAGGCAATAAACTTCAGTGGCTATAATCCGAACCCGTCTGGGGGGCGGCGACGGCCGTGACCGAGGCGACTGATAAATTCGCGGAGCCTGGGTACAGAATCGTCTCAAACTTAGAAAATTTACACGAAACGGGCGAGGTGCTATATTTAAGTCAGACGAAATTTGTTTACCTGGTATAAGTTGGACTTGTTTTGGTTATACTAATACAGAAAGGTCGTGACTTATTTGAAGTAGAGTTCAGAATTCCAGATACTTACTTATATTTTCGAGTAGGCGTAAAAAGTGGGAGGATCTTATTCGATGACTAAATCAAATATCTGTTATATGGTGGTAGGTACTCTGATATCTATTCTTAGGTTTAGAAATAAGAAAAGAAAAATCGTCCAGAGCAGGAATTTATCCTCGAGTCTTTAGAACATCGGACCAACGCCCTAACCACTAAACTATTCGAGACATTTATTATTGAAATTTATTCAAAATGTTTGTTCTATACTAAACAGTATCAAAATTAGGGCACTGGCTTTGTGATACGCATTGTGATAACATTAACACGGTTTTAAGTCATGTGATCATATGCAAAATTCATTAAAAGCACTTGTATTTTTCACAAGAGATTGTTTTTTTTTTCTGATATTCATTATAAACTTTCGTGTTTTGACATCGTGCATCGCCGCGTTGGTAACGCTGAAGAGATGTGCGTTTCAGTCCCTACGCACATCTCTTCAGCCTTACCAACGCGAACCATAAAAATGTTGAAAGTTTGTTGATGTTCTTGCAAAGAGTGGTTTTTAGAGAGGGGCAGTGATTGCCAAGTCCGAATTAGATTCCAGTTAAATCATCCAGATTTAAAAGAAAACTAAATATGCAGTTATTGTTTTCTTATAAATCGAGGGAATGACTCCTTGAGGGCGCCCACGACTATTCTCCACCTCTTGTGGTTTCGGACTTGGCCACCGCCCCTCTCAAAAAACTATCGTGTATAATTCATACAAAATAATACAAATATCGCGAAAGACTTAATACGTTACATGACGTAAAAATAAAAAATTCGCCGCGGTCCCCTATTTCGATTCCCGGCAGGAGCATAATTTTTCTTCTCAAGAAATATTTCTGGTTCTGAGTGTAATAGTGTGTATGGTGTACATGTTTCCGGCACTCACGATACAAATCTATGAACTTGCCGTGGGGAGTCAATTTCATCAGAAAGTTAAAATTCTATATTTAAAATAATAACTGACAATTTTCACATTACTACCAATATTGTTTTATCATCTTAACTCATTTTTATTTTTGATAGCTAGCGCTTGACCCAAAGATAATGTAACCATGTTTGACCGCTATCTCACTTGTTGGTAATTGATAATGTAGTCGAAGATGTGAATTAAACTAAATTTAAATCGGATACGGTTTTGAACCAATGTATTCAGTTCTCCAGAATTCAAATCTCAAAGAAAATACTTCATTTGCTGTAAAGGCACGGGCGGATACCGAAATTGAAAAACTGTTCATAATAAAAGAAAATTATAGTCAAGTTGATTGCGTAATATCTTAACCTTGTCGCGATACCCTTACCTACTCTAAATTCATTTAGCGAAATGAAACGTCCGCTTTAACAAGGTAAAGCCCATTTAATGAAAGCAACGGGAATAACGAAAGTAAAAAATACAATTTACAATAAGACCCCGCGTCGCCGCGCTGGAAGAATCATAAAAACAATCGATCCTTTTGTTCCGACGCGAATAAGTTGGATTAAAGCGAATGTGTAGGTAATGTCGGAAGTAATATGGTAAGCAATTACGCCTTGTAAATGTACCTTCATCTCATATCTAATCATACTGCATAATAACAATTAATTATTGAATCTTTGGAAGTATTCTTATACAACGTTGAAGTTCTTTTTCACTTACCATCGATTGCATTTTTCCATTAAACAACATCTTTTCCCATCAATCATTATTCATAATACCCTGTTATACAGAGCGCTTATCATGATCAAAGTCATTAAAACGAGCACTAAATTGATGACTAGAAGTGAACGTCTGAATCAGAACCGACGGCGCTGATTGTATGACTAAACTTTGTTGAAGCAAATTACTTCCTGGTGACTAATCTAGCAATATCGAACTCGTAAGCTTGTGCTACTCTCCGATTTGTGACTATCACCGGTTTGCGAACGCATCGTGTTAGCTTTACACATGACACGCTGCTTCCGGTACAACAAAGTGCTAAAACTCATAATCGGGCCTGCTAATGGAAGCCATTGTCACAAACTCCCTCCTGTGAATTAACCGTATCTATCACGGGCAGACCCCTCTGACCTGATTTCAGCTACCCCAATTTATCGTAAAGCCAATGCATCTTCATATTATGACACCTTGCAAATGATTAACTCACAGCGATACCGATAAGAAGATTGCATCATACATGGCTAATTTTTTTATCTGATAATTATGTTTTTACATTACGCATATACATGTATGGAGCTGTTATCACAATCTTGATAAGGGAAGCAGTCGCCATATTGTTAAGTTCTGAGCATTTTGCATTTCCATTAGCTGTTGAACTATACCATAGGTTGACTAAAAGTATAGTGTTTGAATTTGTTTAGTGAAGTATCAGGTTTCCAAAGGAGTCCTAATTGCTGCCAATCAATTCAAGACCAAGAGAATCACGGGCGTGAAACTGAATGCAGAAATTAGTAATCTTGTCAAGTTCCCTTTTAACTATATTAGAGCACTTCATTAAAGTTTTTAAAATCAGAAAATGTTGATATTGTTGTGTCGCATAATGGAACTGAATTATTTCCACAGGCGGCTTTCGCGAGGGATATGGTACACACTCACTGAGCGTATATTGAATAATGGCCAGCTCGCCTCAACTAAGTGGATTCTATTTTGCTTTACGTGCGCCATCCTATGTCGGACCGCGCTTCCGCTACGAATTATGAAAATGCTTGTTTTTTCGGCACCCACTCATTAACAATGTTACTTTGCTTACATTATAAAAGACTCAAATTGGGCTTCGTTTTAGTCGTATTTTTACGTATTTACCTACTCGAAGCCTCGTCTTCGTCGCAGCTTCGGCACTGTGGCATCAAGATAAACCTTGTCTATATCTTTTTCAGGGTTCAGTTAAGTCTAGAAAGTCTAGAACTTAGAATAGAATAAGAAATTTGTATGTCTATGTTAACCATTTAAAAATGATACATCGTTTGTAACAACCATCAACAATCAAAACAATGGGCATCTGCGTAAAAGGCGTATGTCGTAGTAAAGTCATACACGTAGTTATATAATAATAATAGAATATATTATTGTTTTATTTACGTATTAGTATCTACAGTAGGTGTGAATAATTATGTACTATTATATTTAAATTTTTAAAGAAAAACCAGCGTTTTGCACTTTTTTGGGATGGGTAAAAAAATTTAAACTCGCGTCAGGACACGTGACCTGATCGAAAATTAGTAAGACGGAAAATTTGTAAGACGAAGGAGAGGAAGTTATATCCCCCTCTCTTTCTACTGCGCGGCGAATAACGTTCAAGTTTATACTTCTGCCGGCACTCTCGGAGTGCAACCCGTTGTTTTTTTGTTTTTTATTGTACACATCCGTCTATTCCTTCTTCTTTTACTGTCCATCCAAAGGTTGTCTGGAAGAGATCGCTTTAAGCGACGAGATCGCCCATTGTACTACGACGATGATTGTGATATTTAATTTGTCATTGTTTTTATTTGTTGGTATACAATAAAGTGATTTGTATTGTTTATATTGTAGTTCTACATGTACTTATGTCTAATGGGAATAAGAATTCTTTCTTAATTCTCAATTTCATAATTTTTGGTCATCATACATATCATATCATCCTAATATATCCATGGTTATATTATATTTGTCCTATCGTCGTCAATATCCGTTGATTCAACTTCTGCTGATAGCAGACGCGAACTAAACCAATTTATTGAAAGTAAATAATCTTTATAGATGATTTGTCTTTGTCAAAGAGTGATAGATTGTGTTTTCTCTTCGCAGGCGCAAAGCGACGATGATGACGTCGGGCCCGACGATGTCAACGTCGCCGTCGAAGGGGGTTTCATGGACGAGTTCTTCAGTGAGGTACGTTTTTAATTCTGTACTTAAGATAGTTAGAGCTTTGTGGAACTCCAAACCAACTTTGAATAGGGAAAAACTCCGAATGTAATGGAAACTATTGCGCGGATAAAATTGGTGTTGGACAAATTCCTAGTTGGACATTCTGCATTTTGGACACGCCGTGCAAAGGATTACAACCAAAGAAACAACGGAAAAGAGCAGAACATCTGTTATTGTAACAATCTACGTCCATTGCTTTTCGTCGCAATTAATGGAACTTCATAAAATGTTTTCTCTGTTCACTCTGTTCTCACCTCAATAATGTTATCCGAGAAGCTGTGGGTGAAATAGTCCATAAAGTGAAGTGCCATCCTTCCAATATGACTAGAATAGCGTCCCTGCAAACGTAGGCAGAACGTCCTTGTCATCATTTACCAGGAGGTAACAATTGCGCATCGAATGTTGGCTAGTTGTAATAATTTTCTAGTCTGATCAAGTCTAACGTAACTGAACGAAACTTAATCAAATTATAAGGCGAAGATCCGAACGGTGCAATCAGTCGGTGTCATTGTTCGGTGGAGCGAAAGATTTAAATGAGTTTCGAATCAAAAGCAAAGCAAAAATTGGTAATTACGCAGGACATCTAGTTTTGTTGTTGATGTTACGCTCTCCAAGAATGAAGACCATCCGTCTGAGATACCTAACCCAATAAATAATCTAGGACATAGTTTGGAGCAACACGTTCAAGGCATAATATATCAAAGGTCGAGAAAATCTATTTCAGGTTTAATGTGGCTCTAAACCCCTCGACCTATTTAGAGTTGTTTACCTTTACTTTAGTATTAGTTTACACTTTCACTATTATACTAGTTAGTTAAAGCTACGTAGTACTAAAAGCAAATCAAAATCTATTTTTAGTTCACTTTCAACATCATAACTTGTAGTGCTGCAGCTCGTTTATGCTAATTCACAAAAAGCGGGTAAAGCAATGGAAATAAGTTTCGGCACGTACTAGTAATGAACTCGGTTCACGATTTCAGGAACACTTAGCTAAATTACTTTCCCGTTCGTGAACAACGGAACAGAAACAACAGTATCGAAGACGTGACTTTCTGTTACTATAACTACATCTACTCAATAGATTAACTGTTATTGAAATCACTACACCAATATTATAAATCCGGAACTTTGCGTGTGAGTAGAAAGAACTTAGATATGTCTGAAACGTATTTAGGTAAGGTATTACATAGAACACAACAGCTGCTCTACTGATGAGAGCAAAATATTACGAAAATGGCCCACTATTTTTCACTCTCTGTCTACTCATTCGTGTAGTATAAGGCTATTTCCATCGGACAGACGCGGTTTTAAATTTTCTAACGCTACCATACAGTTCTTCTTTCTTCAAGTTAAATCATGCTATGAAATCCATGCAAAATGCATTTATTGACGCAATAGTATGTTTGTGAAGCCTGTGGCCCTTGATGTTGAAAAATACATGTTGGTTAGCCATTTTCTTCAAACCGTAGTACAGTCGCAGTTTATCTAATCTTTTGACAAAAAAGAAAAGCCAGCGCCTCATCCTCGACCACATTTTAAGACAACTGATATTATTTTAATAAAATACGGTTATTTTTATATAGTATACCAAATTTCTTCCTTTATATGGACCACGGTCACAGCTATTCTTGGCTGACCTCACTATGGTTTGGCTGAAACCATGAAAAATCTCAATCCATAGTGTTAATTTATTGGCTGACCTCTTTTTCCCTCTCAAAATATAGCAGTGTATAGTCTTAGACTATAAGAGTTATAGCAATTAGTCCAGCTGAGGCAGCTGTGAGTCACCAATGACGTCACTATTGCATGGCTTAATGTACTTGTAACACGAGTGTTTCTAGACGAGAGCCATTCGATGTTCTCGGGTTTTTTTTAAGTCTGGCTTATTCTGTCAGCTAGACGATGAAATATTTCGTAGATTGAGGCGTGCAACCATGTTATTCAGGATATTTAGCCTCTGTCCTATCCTATTTGTAATTTAAGACTGTTTGTATATTAATATTATATATATTATTATACACAAATGATGATAATATGATTTTTCGTATTTATTATAAAATCTATGATTGTTAAACTCGTAGACACTGACAGACGAAGACTCAAGGTCTTCGCTTAGTTGCATCTATTTATATCGTGATAACGGAAAGGTTAAATGATAAGGCTATCTAGGTACATATGTAACTGATGAATGGATTAAAATGCAGGTAGATAAAGCTTAATGTTATTCCAACCATTGCGGAGCCAGCCGGTATTAAACATGTATATGTTTTTTGGATGGAGAGTAAAAGATTCCTCTTATATCAATATCAATGAATATTCATGGACCCGTGAATAAATGTGTACACAGCTCAGTAAAGCTAGCAATTTATTATTTTTATTCGATATTATGTTTACTGCCGATCCCAAAGTTACCGACTCGTGAAACCTTTCAAAGCCTTGTTTTTGCAGTGAGTAAGCGAAGTTTCCTCGAGGAGCACTTTAGTATCGTGACTGTGCGAGCGGAATAAATCCGGGAAAACCCAGCGCTTGCATATCTCAGTTGGGATTCACTCAAATGTTGCGGATATTAGGAGATAGGCAGCGATGGATTTGGATATCCCTGCGTCGTGTCGTGCTCTCCAGTAGGCTCGGCAGTGGACTATTTTCACAGTTTGGTTATGTTTATTTGACTATATATATGGGGGTAATAAAGGGTCACTCTCGTGAGCATTTGGTTTCTGCAAGGAGCACTTGAATCGTAGCTTTGTGAGTGTAATAAAGCCAAAATAATCCGGCCATTGGTATTTCTATATCCACTCAAACGTTGGTGATATTGGAAGATAAGTAGCGGTGGAAGATGGATATCCCAATACCGGCCGATACTAGGGTACTACTGTATATACTCCATACAGGACTGCCTAGTTTGCCAATCTGGTTGATTAATTAATTTATCATAGTTACACAAATATACGATCATAGTTTGTTTTCACTTAAAAAAACTATTTACATTTGCCATGATCGCAGTTCTAGTTTACGCGGATATCCATCCACGTGAACGTTGCGGATATTAGGAAATGTAGGCATCGGTATTAGGGGACGGATATCCCTGTCATCGCCCGTTGCTGCGATAGACACGGTACTAGTCCCACATTCTGGTTATGATCGATAGTTTTTGTTGATGCTGGGTTTTGCTGTTCGGAGATATTTTTCGCAGATCTGTCTATCTCATCTTAATAGATTTTACACCAATAATTATCATTCTCTAAATTATAGACGAGATAAAACTATTTAAATAGTTTCAGCAGACATATGTTAAAACTGTTAAAATAAACAATTATTATTTAAGCAATTATTCAGAAAACTAATATTATTTAATCAAATGTTTTGACGCCTCCGAGAAACCGAAAGTTTCATTACAATTATTGTAACGTTACTAATGTTTTTATGTCATACTTTAATAAGGTTTCTTAACTTCATTATCCCACAAAATAATTTATTCGAAGGCCTCGGTTGAAGAGAGCTGACGACAAACTAAAAGTTTCCCAATATCGTGAAACCTTCAATCAAGTTTGTACTAAGTTATCCCGCTGCTTTCGCCAGTGGTCGTTGAAAGTTTCTAAAGAGCAAGATAGAGTTCTACGTATAAAAAGAACAAAAGTTCGCACAAGCTCTAATTTTCTAAGTAACTGTAAACATACGTGTATTTCTTATATAAATGTCCAGTATGGCATTTTTCAGACATTAACTTCACTACGATTATATATAGGATAGGATAGGATTAGAACTGTCATTATAGAACTATTAGTGTCTTTCTATTTTAACCGAGGAGATGGCTTCAATGCTTAAAGCCTATTCATAGGCTTGAAAAATTCTCAATAAATGATATTATAACTTCTGTCAATATGAGGCTACAATGCTTGTGGGCCGTCATTTTTTCTGTATCCATGCAATCTAAGCTTCAAAAATATATACCTTACAAGCCTGTGTAGCGTAGATACGTAAATATTATAATATTTATTGTCCTTTAAAAGTTGTGCCGTGTAATCAGACACTATACAACACCAATGCAATCCTCAAAGTCAAGTTTTATAAGCGCCTCGATTATCTGACACTGACACATTCATAATATTACTAATATTATATGATCCCTTATTTCTCTAATTTTGTTGTAATCTGTTTTTATTTGAATAAAACTAATATTTCCCTTATTTTGTTTTTTGTTGATTTTCTCTAAAAGCGCTAAACCAATTTCGATAAAATGTATAAGGGACCAAATTTAAAGTATGATCTCCTAAAAAAAAAAGAATTGTCAAAATAGATTCATAATTGGCAAAATGATCGCGTAACATACATACAACAAAAAAAGATACAGTCGAATTGAATACCTTCTTCTTTTAAGTCGGTAAAAAATTTGTAATAGGGGTCCGATCATGCTTTCAGGCTTTTTCATTTAACCCCGACGGAAAATGTTTTCGTGTAAATCTTAGTGTGCGGTCTCTGACATCTTAGCTCCCAAACGGCTGAATCAATTTTGATTGTTTTGTTTGAAATGTTATTTTATTTGATCGAGTGTGTTCTTAGCTGTTTTCGGTGGAAATCTGTGTAGCGTTTTATCATTAAGGGCTATTTCCAAAATTTTAATTTTGTGTATTGATTTTTCAAAAAGCTTACAAATGATATCTATATATCTTCGAGTCTATAAAATACAAGATACGTAGCACCGGTGGTCAATTACAGAGAAGCGAAGCACACAACCAAAACAAATTCCTAAGAAACTCAATTATTAGAACATGCGAGGTAGCTGTTAACATAGCGTTTTCTGTTAATCGACTTTAGTTTCAGTATCAATTTGCAAAAGCTCCACTACTAGGATTACCACGCCTTTGTAAATTACCGTCCTCGTCCATGACACAAAGTAGCTGTGAAATAAGAGACTCCGTAGCTCCGGTTTCCGTTTACGGGTGACCAATGCTCATTCGAGTGATTAATTGGGACGTTGGATGGCAAATCCGATTTGTGTGCGATTTCTCGATTTTTACTTTACTCTGGTGATATTTTGTTACTTGTTTTTCAGCAAGATAAAATCATCCCCGAGTGAGTCTGGTGCAGTCACCAGACACTCGGGGATGATTCCGAAAAACAGTCAGTACTGATTTCCGGAATTAGAAGCATGTCTATAATGTAAACTTTGCAAGTGGAAGAAATAAATGATGTTTTATAGTAGTTAAAAAGTATCGAACATGACGCAGTCACCGGATGCTAATTGTGGAGCAGCACGTCAGACTGAGTGAGATGTAAGTCGTAACGGCATCCGTATACGAGAGCCACGGGTAGACGTATCTGCCTGCACACGTCGCATGCGGTAGAGCTTGTATGGACACCTTGTAGTGAAACGCTATTAGACATACCTATTACAGACATGATTTACTAATGCCATATGTAACATGCCCATTCTATCATCATATAACTAGACAAGGTGACGACCGTTATCATTCTTATTTGACACCCGATTGTAGCATTTTGCTTGTACATTCGTCATCCAAAGTGAAATTAATTAGTCGTGCGGCATTTGAGTTCTTCGAACCGCGGAATAGGACTGGGAGGGAAATGGCGGCTCGTTTGTGCAAGAACCTTCATCCCCGCTAGTGTCCACTATGAGTACTAGACTCGAACGAAACTACTACGAACAACTAGACACATCAGTGCATTAAAACCACTTTGAACGCGGTCTCGCGGTCGGCAATTAGCTAACACACTCCTTATAATGCTGTGTACTTCGAACAGCACAATATTGGCGTCACCAAGTGTTAAGCGAATCTGAACGGTAGAAGAAGTAGTATACTAAAAAAATCTTTTCACGGGCAAAGTGTTTTTACCAAGACCTAACATGGTGAGTAGCACGGGCAATAAACGGAATCTTTTAGGCAAGCATCATACATCGTTCTCGCTTTCCATCAAGTAACCTTACGATATAAAGACTAAAATGCTAGCCTATTTCTAATCTTGCAACGTAGTTCTATTTAGAGGCACGAACGGTTTAAAAGCTCAGCCTTTGAATCCTGCCTTTACGGCATGGCATCCGACTCACAGTACAGATCCTTCCATTAGTGAGGTCTACAACGGATTATGCTTTGTCCTGTGTTTCCATACAAAATTGAATAACCACGTCTCCTAACTACCTTAAATCAGGGAGTATGGCTGCAATAACATGTAAAAAATTCCAGATGTTGAAATGTATCTAATCGAAGGAGAGTTGCATTTAGTAAATCAATAGAATGCACAAAATCTGCTTAAATTAGTAGTTGGATACATTTGAAAATTACATGTGTAAATGTTATTGCAGCTACGAACGAATAAGTCACGCCTCGATATAATTATTTATCACTCGAGTACCAGACTTAATCAAACGTTGGACTACATATTATTTTTACATATTCTCTGAGAATTTCAAGTTAATCGTATGTATAGTTTAGACGCTAGATGCCTCTGAAAGACAGACGGATGGATCTGACAGACGTAAAGAGTTCTAAAACACCTAAGTTAACTTAGAGATCACGCTTCGCTAGATCAAATATATAATGCGATATATTGTATCTATTCAATACTCCAAGAACTCCGATTCGAAGCACAGAATAATATATAAATCGTAGATCAAACATTCAGATCGGTCGCTAGTCTAATTGGACGCCTTGGGCGGAACGCTCGGCTCCGGGGACTGACATACACAATACGATCCCTGCAATTAGTAGACCTTTTCAAATACATGCTTTCCATATAACTCACAATGTACACATACGATACGAGTAAAGTACCTGGTCTACTGGAAATCATATGTGTATTCAGGTTACTAAATGTAGAGCGTAGGAATTCTAAGGGCGCATTATAACGGAGCAAAAATATGGCGAATACGCGAGGTTTCGAGAGGCGCCTTTCTTTAGAGGTTTTCCCAATGACGCTATTAAAAGTGGGAAGATATGGCACGCTCTAAGTTCAAATAACAAGGGCAAAATCAAAATTCCGGTACTGATTTGGCTCAACGTATTAGTATTGCAATTCAGAGGCAATGCCGCCAGCATGATGGGAACGCTACCCACTATTAGTGGGCTTGAGCACTTGAGTTACCTATAAGCTCAAAGCCTTGTAGGTAACTTAGGTCTTTGTTATATAGATGTATAATTATAGTTTAATTTAAGAAATATACAATTGGCAAATAGATAGAAAATAAAAAAAGGGGCAAAATCGAAATTTTGATAATATCCTCGGGGATGCTCTATCTGGAAAGCGGTTGCACCGATTTTAACCAAGCATAGTGGGAAGGGATTGGAAGGACGTAGACGACATACATTAGGTACGCACATAATTTGCCTCAGTCATAATCATGCCATACAATTTGTGTTTCGATCTTGAGCTATTTGTAGATCTTGTAAAAGCACAGGATGGAACTTTTGCTGCTTATTTCCATTTAAAATAATCGCCAGCACCTTACATGCGTCATGCGACGTACCACTTACACTAGTCGGATTATGACTGAGGCAAATTATGTGAGTACCTAATGTATATAGTTCACGTCCTTCCAATCGCATATCTTCCCACTTTTATTAACATTATTGGATATTGGATGTTTTTTACTATAGAGTTACAACTGTATCATTTTTTAAATGCATTTAAATTAGGATTTTTAATTAATAAAAATACATGAAAAATCCAAAATTGCTAAACAAACGCTATTGGCTAGACCCGTTCGTGATGTCATTCACATGTTTTTGATGTCTATGATTCGTTAACTTCTTTTGACGGAAGTCGCGACTGGATCGTGGCCCGTGGATGTCACAGAAAGAACAAAAGGGCACGTCGGATTGGCCGCGTTTAAAATAGCTCGAACCTGCTCGCGTCTTCAATTGTTTATTTTTATATGAAATGTAACATTTGTATTAACGAAGGTTTATATTCTACAATGTATTAACGTTGACAATCAATTAAGTAATTAAAAATAATTACGCATATTCCTTATGTAACCTATTGCGTTTCTGTATTTGTGAATCACGAGATATTCCTATAACTTTTTAATGTACTTATATTATTATTTTGTTGAAGGCTTATACTTCTTACTTAAGTAGAATCTTAATTAACTAAAATACAAATTAATACAGTTATATTTTGGACTGAAAAACTTGTGCAATTTTTCACATTTGTCACAGTCTATAAAAACTTGTGTAAATTTTTTGATGGCAACGGAAAACGACTTCAAGTTTCTTCATGGAAGAATGAAACTGCTGAAACTTGGACATTAAAGACATTTATACGAATGTTGGATGGCATTGTTGAACTTCCTCCCTGGCGGCTTTTATGAGTTGAAAGTTAAATGTGGACTAATTTGGTTTACTACTTTTTAAGTTGCTATAAAAACTATATTATACACATCAACTCACGCCTGTCTTGCTATAAAATTTGTATACTAATTATAAATCGCAATTATGAAAAAGCTTTGCTATTTATTTAGTATTTTTTATGTATTGTAAAATACCAGAAACTTCTAGAGACATCTTTTCAGCAATCGAGACAATTTCAAATTCTGTATTATGTAATTTTAAACATTTTATTTATTTATCTTCTCTGTTAAGTCTTAGGTGTCAACTGGCGTTGTCGTGCATTGATAAGCACGAGAGTGCGGCGCGGCGATGGCGTTCTTTGCGGGACAGTGTAGCTTAAACGACCATTAATTACAGATTGTATGGAATACATCATCTTAATTATGACGAAAAATATAGCATTTAAATTAGAAGAAAGTCATAGAACTAAATGCGCTAAGGGTTAGAACAAGAATCAGGGTCTAAAAACTTGCTGATATTTTCTACCGACTTTACAAAAAAGGAAGAGGTACTCAATTCGACTGTATTTTATTTTCCCTCATATCTTCTATCCACGTAAACCGATTTAATATTTTTTTTATTTGATTGTTGGTGCATTCCCATTTGTTTCATTTAAATTTGGTTAAGATCTGATGAGTAGTTTTTGAGTTATCATCAATAGTTCTTTTTTAATACATTGAATTTGATCAAGGTTCATCACCGAAGCGGTGAAGTCGGTTTTTTTTTAAAGCTTTGCTTGCGTTTAATTATACGAATTAATCTGTATACATTTGAATTGTGAATGCAATAAGAATGAACTTAACAGAGTTCCAGACGAAAGTGCACTCATGTAAATCAGAGAATAAAGACATGCGACAATGTCCAGCGCAGCACAAAACATCTAAATTCTAAACAACCATTATATCGCACATCGTACATTGTGTTAGTGTTAAGTGGGTCAAGACTGCAGCTAATTGCAACTGCAGTAGAGGCAGGTGGATTATGTTCTAAACTCCCACATTATGCTGTGCAGCACAAAGGCTCGTTGCTTCATTGCTATAGCCAGTCTTGTTTATCGTGGGAACAATCGCATTATGCGAAGGGGTTTTTGCGTTGGTCTAATCAAAAGGACCACGCTTTCTTAGATTTCCGTTCTCTTGCACGCGAGATATCGCTACAGGAAATGGCAACAGGGTTTCTGAGGGAAAAATAAAACAATATTTATTTTAAAAACACTTCGAAAATATGTTACTGGAGTTGGCTTTTAGCGTGTTTGCAGCAGTGCTTTTAAGAGGTTACTTCGTATGAGTTCGTTACTGGAACAGGTGTACATATAAAATGTTATTCCATTTACACGCTCTAAATGTTATACATGCTAAACCAGCAAAAAGTAATTTCCTTCGGAAAGCTCGACTCAATATAAATACGAATAAGTAATGGCTAGAGTTTGTTCAAGTTTATTGAAATGTCTAGTTAGTTACTTTTTCTAATTTTAAAAGTAAAAGTGTAGTGTGCAAACATTACTGTGTTTCGGATTGAAGGGCAGTGTTTCCAGTGAAATTACAGGACTTAAAAAGATCCAATATATCAGGGTTACGAGCGTAGTGCTTTGCCGCGCAGGAGTTCGAATTATATAAGTTCATAACTTTGGATGCCACTTTTATGTAATGGGCAAGCGAACTCTTACCACTCGAACGGCTTGCTCGTATTATCTCTCTATGACATAAAAAAAAACGTATATATACATACACTCCCTATTACGTCACACACCCCTCAGCTTCTGCTTCTGACTACCATTAATCCACTGCTGTTATTTTGCTATATTGCATACAAAATTACAAACGTTAATTTTTACAACTTGTAGATTGTTTTACTTATTAGTAAATATGAAATTGCCACCTTCCATTTCCCTAAATTGTAACCATACGTGCCGAAAACCCATAAAACCGATACGATCCATAAACATACATAATTCTCGCACGTAACACACCTTAAACCTAACACACGGGAATATGCTATCACTCCTCAAAGTAACAAGCAAAGTATACCGGTAATAACAACAAAAACACATCTCCAGTTTTCATTCGTTGCGCGAATCCCTCATGCGTTTTCATTAAATCGGGAGTAGACTCGTGTCTCATAGTCCGTCATAAATATTCAGCCAGTGAATGGTACTCATCGTGATCGTGCAACTCATTTACATGTTATTATGTGTGCGTCTGATGTGAGTTGCTTCCATGGACATCCCTCGTTAATGGCTCATGACGTTACCATATTATATAGATCTTCGTTATCAGCTTTTTCGTATTCATGTTTTTAATGTGCCTGTTTGGTTGAATCGTCATCGTTTTATTTTGTCCCTTAAATACACTAGGCTGGACTTATATATGGTACTAATTGTACCCGGTGTGCGTTGCAATGCCACGTAAAGAAAAAGTGTTTTACCTCTTTGACGTTTATTCGAACTGCCCATTGGCTTAGTTGTAAGTACTGTACTATCGGGTTCGATTCCCGGCGGAAACACAAGTTTTCTCTCCAAGGAAAATTAAGTGTTTCTGGTTCTGGTTGTGAATGTGTGTGTAATGTGAATGTTTCTGGCACCCACGACACAAGTCGTCAACTTAGTGTGGGGCTGTGAGTGTGAAAGCATTTATGTTTATTTATGGTAGCCTAATACTTTAAACTGTACTAAAAACTTTTTGGTTCAAAATCGATAAAAAAGTGGGGGGGTAAGTGGGGTGATGAACACCCTATGACCTATTATTGTATTAGACCTATTTACCAAATACACAGAAATTAAAATTATTAAAAAAAAACATTTCGGAGGAGTGCGATCACAAACACCGTGACACGAGTTATTTATATATTACTATTAGATTATTTATAGCCTAAAATAATGGTTACTTCTCGTAGGCGTAGATGGTTGCGCATTTGCTTTTTAAGTTGCCCGCAGATTCAGGTTCAATTTCCGGTGGGTTTCTCCACTTGGAAAATTGATGTTTCTGGTTCTAGATGTGATTTCTATTTTTTAGTTTAATTGGAATTTTGCTGGCACCCTCGACACAAATCTTCGAACTTGAAATGTTAAAGCATTTTATGTTTATATTCTGCCTATATCAACTTCGCACTGCTTAGCAAAAATAAGTAGTTCGTAATGTGCAATTTTATGTAATTTTGAGGGTAGTATAACACATTTTGACCAACATTGGCTGCACGAGAAGCCCTTCCCGATCATCGCTGATAATGTTGATCGGGCGGTGTGAAACGAAAATGTAGAACTAAGCCTTTTCAGACTGGCAATTTTGAAATCTCTTAACGAATTCCTCTCCCTTTCTTTAAAATTGGGTGATGATCATGTGATGATGTATTTACTGGATGTTATTTGAACTATTAATTTCTCGTACATATTAAAATCAAACATTTTTACAGCCGTAATGTGTTATGCTATTGTTTTGACACAAAACCTTGAATCATATAAACTCAATTTCCATTCCGAATAATGAGATGAGCTTTATCTGGTCTACTTTTCAAGGCTCAAATGGCGCACGTGAATTTATTATGTTTATTCCCTTTGAGTATATTTACTAAAGGGGAATATTTCACTGCGGTTTATATTACCGCATACATTATATCAGTCCATTAACTTAATTGCCGCGTGGTTTGAACGAATGAAGTGACATGCAGTTGCTTCATTGAATTACTCTGGTTTTAATTCGATGAGACTGATGCAAGTTCCATGTAGATTAATATTTACTGAATTAATTAGCACTACTCTCGTAGGAGAGAGAAACAACGCCTTTTCTTTTCCTTTCAATTTATTCGACGCGTTTTTTGCCCTCTCCTTTTATATTATACACTATTAATATCTATAATTCTATTATCAACTAAATTTCCTTACAGCATTCGTTCTTCTTTTGCATCTTTACATTTCTTTCTGTCATTATCAATAACACATAATAGCTATCTAACTACATAGTACATAGTGATGTACTTTCCTAATTTATTAAAATATTTTTTCTTAATTTTGCAGGCCCTGATTCTTTGTCCTTTATTAGACCGAGTCTTATATTGCCAGATTCTGGAATTCTTCACAGATTTTTTATTGTATTCTTTATGTATTCTCTGTAAATTATGAACTGCCCGTTAACTTAATTAGCTAGTTCTAAGCAGTGGTATCAGGTTCGATTCCCGGCGGGGGAACAAAAGATTTCTCCCTAAGGGATATTTGTGTTTCTGGTTTTTTTTGTGATTGTGCAATGTAAATGTTTCCGGCACCAACGACACAAGTCACTGAACTTTGTGTATAGAAGACCCAGTTGGCACGGTGGACAGGTGTCCGCCCTCTGCGCCGTGGGTCCTGGGTTCGATTCCCGACAGGAGCACAAATTCCTTCCCAAGGGATATTTGTGCTTCTGGTTCTGGGTGTAATGTGTGTGTGTGTGATGTGAATGTTTCCGGCACCCACGATACAATTCTATGAACTTAGTGTGAGGCTGTGAGTGTGAATGCGTTTGTTTGTTTGAATTATTCTTTTTTGCTGTGAGTGAAAAAGCGTTTAAAATAATATCATAGATATTATGTGTAACGTTGCACGTGCTTCATTTCAATCCAATCTGTTAATTCCCACGTTTGTTTAACATTTCATCCAGTTAACCTGTTCAATTATCTATCTGCTACACTAACTTTTACAAAAACACTTTTGCATTTTTTTTCCAGTGTTCTTTTTCATTTTTTTCCTGTTCCTCTTTAGAAGTCTATCATGTTGCCTATACAAGCGAGCTAAATTTACGGACTTGCCTCGTGTAGGCGGGTGCTTTGCTCTTTATTAATAGTTTGATGTCAAGTTCTCGAGGAAGCTCAGGGTTAATGATCTCGAGCCTGTCTAGTGCCTGATTATAATCAAGGCTCGTGATTCGCGATTTAATCGAGTATAGTTTGATTCGATAAACGTTTACTTCAGTTTTCAGAAACAATCATACCGCGTACACTAAGTTTAGGCATAGACGATGACTTTTTTTTAGCTTTTCAACCGACTCCAAAAAAAGAGGTTCTCAAGTCGACCGTAATTTTTTTTTTTCTATGTATGTTACGCCATATCTCCGCCAATTGTGAATCGATTTTGATGTTTTTTTTGTTTGGTAGATTATACTTCACAGGTGGTCATGGGACCACCTGTAAAGTATAATGTATATGTGGATTCATTTTATCAAAATCGGTCAGCCAAAACCAAAATATAAGCGATGAAGCCAATTTTTTAAAGCTTTGCTTGCGTTTAATTATGTTATGTTTATTATAATATGACATCTATGCTGTCACATTGGTATAAAAGGAGTTAATTTTTCATGCTCGATAGGCAAGCATCCGACACTATCTCAAGTGATGGAAAGCGATGATGCGGCCGAAGATGTATCATTCTTGCCTAGAAGATACCTATTCACTCTTGACTTGAAGACTCCCATATTATACCGTTCGGGGAACAAAGACTCTTGCAATGAGCATACGTTTATCATTTCGCAGTACGAATGACAAACGTAGAAGCGAAACGCTTCGAGCGAACTGGAGGTATGTCAACCATAAATGGATGACGTTTGCCAGTTTGTCTTGTTGTTAGATGGAAAACAGGCAAAACTAAACGAACATCTGTCAGCAGCTGCATAATGCTTCACAGGGTAATGCTATACAAACCGTCTAACCATCCAGACAATAAACCGATCGGTCGGTTATCGACCGGCAACGGGCCGGTATCAGTTATCGCGGTAATCTGATTAATTGGCGACCCGCCGGCGAAGTGTTGCCACTGACGCGATCTGACCGCGTCTTCTATCGATTCAACGCGTCATCTGCTGATACATTAGCTACCTACCTGCTACGACTTACTCGTATACATATACTAGCCGTGCCCCGCGGCTTCGCTCGCGTTTATCAAGTTCGGATGACTTTCGGCGAGTAGAGAACTAGAAATGTATGCATTATTCTTTCTATAGCATTAGCCGTGCTAGGCGCAACTAAAGTAGTAAATTTGAAAAAGAAAAAGTCACCAAGTGACATTTTTCCTTTCAAAATTTACTACTATAGAAATGTATTGATTCTTAAACCACAGGCCATAACGTTGGATTGATCGCCTTTTGAGATATGTAGTGATGAATCAAGAAACAGAATTATAATAGTAGAATCATAATAGGGAATATGCCATTAAATTCAAATTAAAACGGGAATTAGCGTGACGTATGCGTTGTCGATGTCTAAATCGACAATTGTTCCTCAATTTTTCCTCGACGACGACGATTCCTCGAGACGCTTTTTCCTCAGTTTTTCAGGGAATATGCCGTTATTAACATAAAATCAAGTGTCAACCCTAGGGTGATATCGTTTTGAGCCACCAGATACCCGTTCATTAATCGGCTAGGGTACCATGTGCAGGTGATGTCAACCGCGACCTGGGCCACAAATGTGCTATATACCGTCATTGGTAAGTAGTGCACAATCCTGCAGATGGTGGTTTAGAATACACAACTGAACAAAATAAATAAAAATAAAATAAATCTATTTTTTTTTCTTTTTTACTGGTGAGTAAATCGTGTAGGAGATAGTTAAGCGATTGCTCAAACCCTAGCCAATCAGAATGCCTAGTGTGAGTTTTCCACCGAAATATGTTACCACCTCGTTTACTTATTTTAGTATAATTTTTTTTTTTTTTTATTTATTTGTGACAGTCTGGTGTTTGACCACTATCTCACCTGATGGTAAGTGACGATGTGATCGAAGCTGGTAAACACACTAGACCTGGAATACGCAGGCTCTCAAGGATAACTGCCGGAACACCGTATTTGGCTTGGCGGCAGACTTTCAACTTGATGATGATAAGCTACTTTGGTAGCAAGCCAGGCGAGCAACTCACAAAATGCTCTACCACCTCTCAAATGTCACCTGATTAGCACCACCCGGGGACCACGTGTAGGGAGTCAAACTTAAGGGGTATCCTCCTACGGACGTGGGTGACTCAGCCCCCATTTGTATGGCAATCTATAACGAGCGTACTATTGAACTAAGCAGACGAGTATGATATTATTTTTAATATTCGTAATTGCGGTCGGATACATAAACTACAAGTTTCAGTTTAATGTGTCGGTAAACAATAAACTGTGTGGTTATCTAGTCTTAGCACGACCGCTACGGCTAAAAACTATCAGGAGCCTTATCATATTATATCCTATTTCAGGCCTATTTCACTACCTATAATAACCATGTTGTTTTGTAATACTCTGATATTTATGCGATGTAGGTATAGTATGATATGTGATTATATACTATCAGAGGCAGTTTAAGGACAAGTATACAGTTAACATGATGTTATGAGGAATGTTGAAAGTCATGTAACGAGAACATAGTGGAAGAGTTTCGAGCCGATAAGAACTAGTCTTTTTATTAACGTTAATAATAATAGAGCGTTCATGTTTGGACAGTATATACTTGAGCTAATAATCTAAATAAATTGAAACCAGAAACGTGGTTAGTGAACGTTTTAGATAGAATTTCATTCCTAAGTTCGTTCTCAGACTCGATAAACATATTCTCTAAATATATTTTTTGTCAAACCCTTTTGATTAACTATCTTAATAAATGGAAACCATTTTTGTTTTATATTTATTTTGAGTTTTCACGCATAACGACGTTTTATTATTGATGGCTTTTTTATCTCTGATAGGCAAACGTTTGTCAACTATCTCATCTGATGGTAAGTGATAAAGTGGTCGAGGATACTAAATTCGCGCTAGGCCTAGAATTATTAAGTCAAACCAAATCATCAAAGAAGCCACGTTGCTTACCCGAGATAAAGCGACTGGTGATCTGTAAGTTTATCCTTATCTACAAAATGGCGAGTAAAGAGTAAGCTTTTTTCACTACTGGCAAAAAAAATCACTGGATTTCATCATGACAATGTTACATTCAACAAAAGCTCATAGCTGTAATAGTATTCGAAACCGCGGCCATCAGATTGGAAGGCGCATTCACTATGACGGAGTATCACCTCTTCAAAGTTTTTGAAGAGCATCCTACTATCCTACTATTATTATAAATGCGAAAGTTTGTGTGTCTATGTGAATATTTGTTAACACGTATCTTCGTTACGAATAAACCGATTTTTATGAAATTTAGAATGTAGATAGTTTAGGTTCCGGAATAGCACATAGGCAATACTTTTTCACTTAATTCACGCGGATGGAGCCGCGGGATAGGGCTAGTAGTATGATAAGTTTATTGTACTTTTCTGGTGCATGGATATAATTAACAAAGAGTTCATCTATATATATAAAAAAATCTATATATCAAGGCCACTTTTCGTTGTCATTTTATAACTCAAGAACGGGCTCACCTCTCCAAACCAAATGTTTAGGCTTTGTTCGGACTATTTAGTAGATGGTTTATGTGAAGTTTGCACAAAATCGGTCGAGCGGTTCTTCATTTATCACACCCGGGTGAAGCCGGAGCGAATCGCTAGTAAAATATAAATATTAATAGCTATATATAGATTCTTAGGATACCATTTTACAATAGAGTGTTTTTCCCACGATTATCGTCATTGTATATTGCAAACTGCCTACGCTCGTATTTTTACTGACTTCCCAAAAAAGGAGGAGGCACTCAAGTCGGCTATATTTTTTTTTTCTGTGTTACCTCATAACTTCTTTCCACGTGAACCGATTTCGATTTTTTTTTTAGTTGAAAGATGTAGCTTTCAAATTGGTCCCATTTAAATTTGATCAAGATCTGATCAGTAGTTCTTGAAATATCGTCAATAATGCGTGTTTAATACGTTGAATCTGATCAAGGTACCGAAGATAAAGCGGTGAAGTCGGTTTTTTAAGCTTTGCTTGCGTTTAATTATCATGATTGTACCTATAGTATTGTGAAATGTGATGTGACAAGTAATGTAGATTTTGTCTATGCTTCTAAAATATATGTTTTGATGTCGGCTAGATTATTATCAGGAATCGTCATTTAACGTAGCAATTGTCTCTGTCATTAAACTACGTTTCAAAGCTTACTTAACTCTAATAAGTAATTACCAAATAAAACAAAAAAAATTAACGGTATGCTTCTTGGCTCAATTTAATACTGTTTTACTCATTGTATAAATTTATTCAAATAAAGCCGTGAGTATAATAATTTGTGTCGAACTTGGTACGTTAGTGTTCACGCCTTGAAGTGAGGCAGTTAAAGCTAGGCCATGAACTATGGAACGGGTTCTAGACCAAGGGATATTTTTTCATTCAAAATTTGGTACATTGGTTTTAGTCTTCTGAGATTACCACTAGACATATGACAAAAATAATTAAAACGTAAGCAATGCTTAAAAACCGACTTCACCGCTTATATTTTGGTTTTGGCTTGATCGATTTCGATAAAATTTATATGGGACCATCTCTGAAGTGTAATCTACCAAACAAAAAAAAGAATTTTGAGAATCGGTCCACAAATAGGGGACAAATCGGTGAACATACATAAAAAATACAAACAGTCGAACATAGTGCCACCTCCTTTTTTGAAGTCGGTAAAAATGAAGCTTCTCGATCGCACATATTTACTCCGGAAGTGTTTGTACTCGGCTATAAAGCTATTGAATTCCGCGCTGTAACCAGCAACTCGTATGCCTTTGACAAGCCTTTGACAAATACTTTTGAAGGAAGAATTTTGCAAATACTTTTCTATAGGAAGTCTAAAGGAACGAAACAGAGTTTTAAACAATACATAAATAACGTTATGAGCTATTTTGATGGAGTTCCGTAACATAATTATTTATAGACAATGAGTCGTGCCGGGTTCTTCATCAGACGTTCTATTAGTCATATTTTATTCGTTGATAAAATGTTTATTTTTCATTCAAATTAATATTCCCGACTTCAACAAAGAAACTAAATTTCAAATAGTTATTTGATACGAAATGTAATGTTTTTATGATGGAAGGGTCGACAATGGGTTAAAGTAAATAATCAATTAAAACAATAAAAATATATTATATGCTATTATCCTAAACAAAGGTAGGTATTATTTGAACTGCCTGCTGGCGCAGTTGTGTGCGCCTTCGTATTCTATGCAATAGGTATCGGGTTCGATTCCCGGAGGAACATAAGTTTTCTGCCTTAAGACTTGTGTTTCTGCAGGTTCTGGGTGTGATGTGAATGTTCCCGGCACCCACGACACATATAATCGAACTTAATGTTGGGCTGTGAGTGTGAAAGCGTTTATTTTTATGCCATTACTTTGACTGAATAGGCGCAGTATTTAGTATGAATTCCTTTTTAATTATATAAATATTTAGCTCATACCAGTAGCGGTTGGCTCAACAAGCGACGTTTGTTTCGCGGTTGGAGTTCTGCCAGTGATCCCTTAAACCTAATTTAACGTTGAGTGAACTTGAGTGACGGCATTACCACGGACGATATCTGCCACAACTCCAAATATTATGTACTAGTATTTTAGAAAATTATTATTATTTCGTTTAAGGAAATATAGGCATTAGGCCTGTAGCTAAGCGACATTGAAAAAAATAGTTTTTTACGTTTCAACATCTCATCGGCAGCAGACAGCTTTGACACCAACCATGATCATATGATGCATTGTGAAGTTCATATTATCTCATCCTAGTCATTAAATTATTGTCAGACAAATAAAATAAAAACATAACATAAACGCTTTTACACTCACAGCCCTACACTAAGTTTGATGACTTTTGTCGTGGGTGCCGGAAACATTCACGTCACATACAATCACAACCAGAACCAGAAACACAAATTTATCTTATGGAGAAAACTTGTGTTCCCGCAGGGAATCGAATCCGATCCCCTGCTTAGAAGGCGAACGCTCACCCAACTAAGCCAACGGACAGTTCATTCAAATGTCTGTTTTCAATGATATCCTCCAGAACCCTGACTAGCTAATAAAAAATGATCTCTTTTGTTATCCCAACAAAGGTGATTTGACCCATCCGCTCCAGTATTGATCCAAAGTTAGAAAGAACTTTGCAAAAGTAGAAAATAACACAATTTCCGCGACAATGATGACTGCTATACTTTGTAATTTAAACAAAAGCTTAGCTTTTTGTATAGTACTCATAATCCATAAATCCTGTAATAAAAAAAAATATACATATAAACGCTTTCACACTCACACTAAATTCGATGACTTGTATCGTGGGTGCCGGAATCATTCACATCACATACACAATCACACCCAGAATTAGAAACACAAATTTTCCTTGGGGAGAAAAATTGTGTTACCGCCGGGAATCGAACCCGGTACCCTTGCTTAAAAGGCGAACGCGCACCCAACTAACGCAACGGGCAGTTCTGTTGTAATGTTGTCATCATCGGTATGTCGAAGTAGAAAATGAAATTCTAGCGAAAGTACAAATTATATTTTTACAGGGTTATATAATACAGTCTCACAAATCATAACTAACACAAATGTCAGGGTTACCAATTTAAACTGTAACACAATTGTTTTGCGGTAAATAAATTTGTATTTGCATATTTATGTTCGTATTGCGTATAAAATCGCTGTTGTTTCATGAGTTTCCTGCTTCTAAAATATTGGCAAATATATATCAGATGTGCATACATCTCTGGCACATGGTGACATAATACACATTAGGTCACCATGTGCCAGAAATATTTCTGCTAAGGATTAATTTTAATACCAACTAACGAGGGACCTTATTGGCAAATATATAGACGAGTTCAAAAAACGAATAACCGACTTCAATCGCCAATATCTCCAAAACTTGATCAAATTGTAAGAAGTACAAGCAAGAACAAATACAGTTTCGAACAAAACAAATGTTTTCCAAATCGGTTAATAAATGACGGAGTATATAAAAAAAGATTCCGGAAAATTGGTAACCTTTTTTTTAATGAAGCTACTTATCTTTCTTGGTATTAAGTATTGACCCAAAAACCAGTACATACCAGTCTTTACAAAGCCTATGTACTGCTCTTGTCGAATTGTTCCATGTCAGTAGGCTTAGAGTAGGTCGTGGTGTGCCGTTCAGGAGGTCTGGCGGTTTGCCAACAGGCACCGCCGCCTAGCGCCTCCCCGGCTAGACTCGGCCGTAACCCGATGCCGAGATAAACAGCGAACCCCGATGCATTGTAAAAACTTCTCACCAAATAACTAATAACACAGACTAAATGACACATGGTCGGCTCTCTCTCGCTGATTAACTATTTACCGACCCCAGAACCAACTCGGTTCGCAAGAGTAATGTGTAATTAAGGTGGTCTTTCTTTTCAGGTGGAGGAGATACGAGAGATGATAGATAAGATTCAGGCGAACGTCGAAGAGGTGAAGAAGAAGCACAGTGCCATCCTATCAGCACCGCAATCAGATGAAAGTAAGTGTCGTGAAAATCTCGTGATCATGTTGAAAATGACTACGATGTAGTGTTACGAATACATCATTTGTCGCTTTGAGAGGAGGCTGGAATCCCAAAATCGACGAGAACGCTGTGGCAGTCTAAAGTCCTAAACATCTGAAAAAAAACCAAGGAAAATGATATAAATTGTATTTGTATACCGAAACAACAGTCTGCTGATATAATGCCTGTGTTCCTTTCCTTTGGAAAGCCTCTGTATATCTTATGCATCTAGTAGAATTACTATGACAACTATTTGATTATTTGTTTATGTTCAAACGACTTCAAAAAGTCCTTATGTCAATACACTGTGAAGTAAAAAAAAATCGTTTGTTTGGTAGACTTTGTTCCAGTTATTTTGATATAAAACACAAACAACTGAACCGATTTTGATGAAATGTGTATACAACTTATTTGAAAGTGTTTAAAATTACAAATGAAAAAAGAATTTTCCAAATCGGTACCATAGTAGAAATATATATATATTTCTACTATGTACAAATATATAGTAGAAATATATATTTACTATATCTACTATTTAGGTAGCATCTTCGACCGCATCATCATTTTCCATCAGGTAAGTTGTGGTCAAATGCTTGCTTATCCAGCAAAAAAGAAGAAGTTCTGAGGTAACAAACACAAAATACGAATTAAGAACCTATTCCTTTTTTAATTCGGTTAGTAAATGTACCATTCAATAGCTTATTACGACTTGCTATAAAACAATGACTATAGAATTTATGGTGATCAATATTTTTTATTGTTTCATTATATTGTATGCCGCTATCATTCAGAAAATGCTATGCTAATTTTGTTTGTAATCTAAAGTTGTAATGTGTACTTGGAATTTTCATTTCAATTTAAATACCGCGATAAGATCGACTTACTATTTCACTTGAAAACTGTTATTGATTAGAAATGGTATGAATATTTAGGCTTTGCTGATAATATACTTACCTACTAACTTTACTTAACAGTAGGTAGATATTCTAGGGCAGACTTTATTATGTACATGAATTATAAGTGAGCACTGAAAGCACTGGATACGATAATTAAAGTTTCAGATTAACATCTTTAGTCTGGTTCATTGAGAGGCAGACCACTGAATAAATACATAATAACGTATATGCAAATAGCAGTACTTGAGATTGTTGTTAGAATGCCACAGGCTTATCATCCGGACTGAAAGGGAGCGGAACTCATTGCCCTCGTCTTTGTCCACAAACAGCATAATCAGGGAGTCTTAAGTCAATAATTATCTTCTAGGCAAGCTACATCTTCGGCCGCATCATCACTTTCCTTTAGGTGAGATAGTGATCAAATGCTAGCCTATCGAGCATAACAAAGTTTATATTCAGCCCACTTCCTGGCCTTTAAAAGGTGAGATGATGTAAACCAGTAATAAACTCTGATTTATTGGATTACATATTTATTACAGAAAATCTGATAATATGAAAGGGACTTACGTTCTATTTCCAAGATCATTATTTATTTTCTAAATATATACTCGGTTTCATCTCTATCACAGTATTCATGGAAAACCTATTGGAGTGCCGAGCGTGGGCCCAGTCTAACTTTGTCGAGCAAATCGTGGAACAAACCCCCACACAGAATTGAAGGGCGGAATGGTGGCATTTACTTCAGACATGGGGGCGTTGTCTGACCGTGTCTGACTTTCAAGAAGATTCTCGGCACTATAACGAGATCTTATCTATTTATTTCATCCATATTAAGCAGATAATATGGATTATTACCGTTTCGCTGTAACTAAATAAATTGATTATTTCAGTAGTTCAATATTCAAATCGCAGCAAACTAGCGAAGTACAAGAATACATTTCGACTACGCTTAAAAAAAATTTTTTTTTACTCCAGTAGTATAGTACCCGTATTAATTGAGGTAGCTTCCATGTGCGTTACAATAAATATTTATTTTTCTACAAGAAATATTAGATCCCAATTACCATAACCATTCAATATCCAAACCAAGCTTTAGTGTTATGAAAATAAGGTATTATTATCATATAGAAAGCTGCGTGATATCGCATGGCTCAAAAGAAATGTCTAGGTTCCCTCGAGACTGGCGTAGAAATACACGTAGAAGTGAACATAAAACGTCTAGATGTGATAATACTTGACGATGTGTTTCGCCTTCTTTATAGGGCCACTTCACAACAGAGGGCCCTCGGCAGGAGCGTCACGAATAGTCACGATTAGCCATTGACCCGACCTAAATAGCCGCGAATAAGCTATCGTTGCCGACGTTATTATCGAACAAACTAACGTTTTATGTGCTATAATGGAACTCAATGTCCTTAAAACTCACTAATGAGACGGTTGACATATTTTAAGTACCATTTTCTGTAAACAGAAATGGTGGGTTACTCTATTATACTTGTTTATAATTCAATATTGAGGAAATTCTGGAAGGAGCTTATAAAAATGTCGTCAGTGTGACAAGATTAGGAACCTACCATCGTCGATTTCCCACGAGAGACGAAGTTGTTCAATTTGGCGAAAATATTCGCTGGCGATGAACTGTTCGATATATTTATTGATGCCACGCATAATAATTTACTAATATTGTATAAAATGTTTCGTATATACAACAGCTCAATATATAAAACGATCCTACTCCTGAGACCGGATTCAAATATATCAAATACAGATAGAATAAGGCGCGCTGTCTACTATAAAACGCTATTCATGCAGGTGATGTCAAATTTATTGAATGAAGCATCGTCTCGCGTGAATCAAAGGCATCGATTTGTTTGCCGATGAATGAAAAGCGATTTTCCATCTTCGATTTTTATCTCAAATTGACTTACTAATTTAGATATAGGTAATATCAGATGTTGTAGCGCTAACCACTCAATTTGTTAAGATCACCAGTCTGTCGATGAGATCAGCCATTAAATTGTCTCGCACAAGACCACAACCCTTACTTATTTTCGGCGATTTCTATTGATGGAAAAGCGAAAATCAATGAAACCCATTAAATTCTCTTTGAAGCAATTGAAAAGGAGGGATCAACTTTAACATGAATCGGGGAATCGAGAAATTGGATTTTCTTTTTAAAAGATTTTTTGCGTTGTCTGGACGCGATCGAGGAGCATTTCGTGGAAAACTGTTTTGAAGTTCTTTCTACCTAAAATTTGACAAACATTGGCAGTCCTGGCGTTTGCGCTTTTTTCACGTTCACTGAATAATTTTTAAGTAATACTAAGAGTACATACATACTAAGAATCTAAGAAAAAAGTACACATTTAAAATAATTGCTTATTCGCCCGTCCTAAAAAAGTACACGTTGATAAAGAATCTGATCTTATCCTGTTACGGAAGAACACGTACCTACGCAACCTTGCTTAAAATCACTGCTTTTAGGGCAGCTTAATTGTCTGTAACACTGTTAATGTTCTCATTGTTGCTTTATATTAAAGCCATACGAACGTGAGCCTTCAGGCTATATACGTTCGGGGTGAGGCAGTCAAATCCTTTCATAGTGGCGAAGTGTTGCCAACGACCTGAAATTCGCATAAACGGAGCCAACCGAGTGAGAGTTAACTTTCAGAAGTATACAACTGTGCCACGATAATACCCCGCAAGGGAATATGCCTGAAACAACATTGTTCGAAGCCCGGTTTCTACACGCGACAATTGTTACTGCCAGCCGTGTTCTATTTACCGAGCGGAAACACAAACTCAACAAGTTCATAATAAAAGCCTAACGTATTCCGCAGACGTGGACAATTTATTCGCACGATTGCGTATGCACACACTAAATAGTTTATGCAAATCGCACCCGACGAGTTGGTCCAACCAAATCGGATGAGGGGAGTGCCGCGTCCAGGACTGTTTTGTATGCGTGTATGCATAGTATGCATATTGAATAGCTGCAGCGAGCACAAGTTTGTTGCGAAACTATTGTGCTATATCCAGTAACGAATCGATGTGCAAATTGTGAAGTTATTGCAGTTTCATATGGTTAGGAGTAGTTGGTATTTATGGGTGATTTGCCGCGCTAGGGTTCGTAGGAATTGAGTTTGTATATTATACTTGTAGTTTATTATATACGCTGTAGTAAGTAAAGTATTGCTGTTTTATATCGGGTAAAAAGGACAGAAAAATGCATGAAAGTTTGGGCAGTGTGTAATAAGGACGTAGATAAGTCAGTACCATTATTAATTCTGTGGCCGTGGTAAACATCACATGTGATAAATCAGTCCACATTTTAAGCCTATTTTTTTTCCAGTTCCATTATGTTACATTATATACCTACTTCATCCAACGCAACGTTAATACAAGAGGCATATATACCATAGTAGAAACTATGCTAGCACTGGGATCACAAGGGCTGTGCGTGATGATGATGGTAGTTCGAATCAAATAATACGATTGTTCAACCAACTACGCAAATATGGTACATCCACGGTATATCTAATCATTATTCCGAGTAAGGTTGCGCGAAAGCAAACAAAACATAAAGCGATGCTTTCTATTTCCCTCTAAGTTCGCAGTTTTCATTTTTCCAGAGGCTTATCGCAAAACGCTTACCGCGTGTGAGGCACGAGGTTGGAAAATCGCGATCCGATTTTCAGTCACTATTCAAGGAGTCGCATCTTTTAAAAAGCATCTAGTCATTTATACGATGAAGGGGATCAGTGGAGTCTCCAGTTAAGAATATTTCATCAAAGAAATAAAGGGCGAGAGGTAGTTACGCGAGCGTGTTATCCCTTAGAATTCGGGTGAAAGGCAATTTTCTTTCGTTTTCTTTATGGAGAGTTTATCTGCGCCAGATGTTAACGACAACTTTTTAGGTACAAGAAACGCCTTGTAATGTGTTTTGTATTTTCTTAAACATTTATTACTCAGAAATAGCATTGATTGTACCAAGATAAAAGCGTCATAATTATTTGCTTTCAACACATTATTTAACGACATCGAGATCTCATTAAGACAGTTTAGTATCGGTCGTGTTCATGTCATGAAACAATGTAACCTAACATTTTCCTCTTGCGTCACTAATTAGAATTATTGTTCAATTTTCGATCCTAGAATCGGCCAGCTAATTGTATTGCTCCACTAAGTACACTATAACTGGGAGACCCTTGCTCGTTACTAAGGCGATTACTCCAGAAACTTAAAGTGGGCGCTGTAAGTGGGAGTACAAGGATCCAATCGATGGCGTTATAGATCGTCATAACGACTTAACTTTATTTATCAGTATCACCACAGTCGCCAATCAGAATTGAATGCTTTAGATGATTGATGAGCAGCTGAGGTACATTTAGCTGTCGAATTCGGTTTGAAATTGATAGTTTGTTACCATCACAGAGTACTTTATAATGACCACGTCCTATTTAATGATATATCGTTATAAAATATTTGTTTTAGTTTCGAATAATCCACTAACTGTGCCTCGCGGATTAGTCCGTGTTTATGAGGCCGTGTATTTATGTATATTCTCTATGGTATAAACCGTCTTTGTGCCTAATATCATCAATATTGGATCTATCTGTTTGTTTAGGTTGAACCAACAGAGTCAGAGGCAGAGTAGCTTTCGGCTTTATAATGTTAATGTGATTACGCCCCCAGATACTAACAAAGTGACTATTAATTTTTAATAGACGTTCAAAAACACAATTTAGTGTTATTATTAAAACTAAATTGTGATTATATTTATAACTTATTAGTAGGTCAACTCGATAAAAGCAAACAATTTTCATAACCTTTACAAAGTTAATAAACCTACACAGCTTCAAGAAAACTTGATAAATATGCCCTTCAATTGCCTTCAAATAACGTGATATTACACACGAAAATATTCACCCGGCTCATTGAGGGCAAATTTGCTATCGCTACGGCAAATTGGATTACAATAGGCAGACAATTAGAGCGCCCACACGATAGAGATAGCACTCGTGTCTTCATTGTATGGGCCTACATTATTCAGGAATTTATTCCATAATTAGAGCAAAGAGCACCCTATTGAAAACCTTATCCATTCTAACTTTAGCTATGGTATGACTAGAATGTTCTCGTTTTCAGAAACAAAGCACGAGTTGGAAGATCTCATGGCTGACGTTAAGAAAACAGCCAACAAAGTTAGAGGAAAATTAAAACGTAAGTTTTGGAAGTCATTGTCCTAGCACGCAAGTACCTACATTAATTTGTCGAGTGCTCCAAATAATAATTTTGTGCTTGGGGATTATATATCTTAATCAACACGATTGTGGTTGTTCAGCTTTTTGTAGATGTATAAAACTTAATGGAAAATTCTAATCATCCATTATTCACTCCTACTTTTTCTTCAAGAAAATTGTTGTTCCGTCCCCATTTAGTGTAAATCGGAAAGGAAGATAAGGGTCGTTCATAGCAGGAAGTATTTCCATAAAAAGTTTAGTTCACAGATTCCTTTCTTATTCTAAGACAATATGACTACTGCATTGGACTCCTACGAGTTTTGTAAATATTTTCGATACAATGTATTCTTACCAAACACCAAAAACTCCACAGACATAGAGCAGAACATCGAACAGGAGGAGCACTCGAACAAATCGTCTGCCGACCTGAGGATAAGAAAGACACAGCACTCGACGCTGTCGCGCAAGTTCGTCGAGGTGATGACGGAGTACAACCGCACGCAGACGGATTATAGGGACCGCTGCAAAAGCAGAATACAGCGGCAGCTGGAGATCACAGGGCGTGCCACCACTGACGATGAGCTCGAGGAGATGTTGGAGCAAGGAAACTCTGCCGTATTCACTCAAGGGGTCAGTATCTGCGCTTATTTAAGCTTAAAATGACATTAATTTATTTTACAAAGGGTCTCTCAGGACTACTACGCGCGAGGAACGACGGTCGTGTCGCTTTTGAAGAGTGTATGCTGACAGGCATCTCTGTGTCTATTTAAAGGTATATCACTACGACAGACTGGGCAAGGTAAGGTTATACGCCCGTGTTTGAAAGGGTTAGTACAAAGTATCTAGAAATAATACAGTCTGCGCCGCTAATGACTTAAATGTAATATTATTATTAGATATAGCCCTAACATCACAATTAAATTGACTGCTACACTCTACCCATTTTGGATGTGGAATGTTAAACAAACAATCTCACAGTTAGTTATTATGGCAAAGGTCTGATTAATTATTTATAAATAAGAAAGAAACAAAGCAGATGTACTAGGCGGGCGTTCTGCTCATCATCAGGCGACCGTCCTGCTTGGCTCTTTTCACATAAGCATACACGAAAACGCGTGAAAATCGTATTTGGCAGAACTCCGTGTTTGGGTAAGACTTAGTTAGATACTTAGCAATATCCTTGTGATATCCATCATTGTGATCTTAACGCAATATCCGTAAATTTCCAGATTATAATGGAGACGCAGCAGGCGAAACAGACCCTTGCGGACATCGAGGCGCGGCACGCCGACATCATCAAGCTGGAGACCTCCATCCGCGAGCTCCACGACATGTTCATGGACATGGCCATGCTGGTCGAAAGCCAGGTCACAATGCATTCTTACTATCTCTTTCACTACTCTCACTACATGGACTTACGGACACCTACTAGAGTCTATTTGAATACCGCTTGGGTATTATCAAAGTGAGGTAAGAGAGCTGTGTCTCCTCACGTTATTATAGATATTCTGCTTGTAAGCCAGGTCACTATAAATTCCTACTATCTCTTTCACTGCTCTTTTACAGTTCTACTGTGATAACTTGGAAGTGATGGCTCACGAGTGTCCATTTGAATACTGCTTGGGTGTTATCGTCAGGTTCGAGACCTGTGTCTGATAGCTCCACGATTTTATGGACATAACCGTGCATGTCGAAAGCCGGGGCATCATTTATTCTTACTATCTCTTTCACTGCTCTTGTCAGACGAATGTCAATAAGGATATCTACTAAAGTCAAATTGGATACCGTTTTGATTATAATCATTGTCAGGAACTGCGTCTGCTTGTCTAAATTGCCTCAATCAACCTGTCAACGATATGTATGTATATAGTTGAAATCCGGGCCACAATTCATTCTTATTAGCTCTTTCAGTTCTCTTTAGTAAGACAGAAATATCGATTAGTATTTCAAACTGACTATATTACTTTTGTACAAGAGTCCAGTTGAATATCTCTTGGGTATGTATATCGTAAGTTCGAGACCTGGAAATGCTAGTTCAACAATTTTATGGACCATGCAATCAGATGCGATGTCATAATGTATTGTATCTCTTTCGATTTTCATTAGTAAGAGTGGGACATCGAATCGATAAAAAATTTCGATGGTCCCCATATTATCTTATTACGAGAATATATGAATACCATTCAACTATTTTTTTTTTATCTGCTGAATGTTATTATTGGACATGACTATGGTGAAAATCCTGGTCACAATGAATCCAGACATATTCTATTATGTCTCTCTTATTATCTAGACAAGGATGTTGATAAGGATATCCGATTGCTTGTACCGAGTCTTAGTTCTAGAGTTAATGTAAATACCACTCCGATTAATCTCGGTAATTATAATCCTTCATCCACGAGCTCCAACATTTTTATGAATATGGCCTTGGTTTAGTCGAAAACTAGGTCACAATGCAGTTTTCCTTTTTTTCTTTCACTTGCGCGAAGTTACGCAAGGAAGTGTCACTAACCACATGTGGTACAAAACCCCGTCAAGATAATGCTTGGAGATTCTGCCAACCGCTAATAATGCAGGAAATATCTTTAGCTGACGAAAGCAGTTCTATTCACATTTTTTGCTTAGTCTAAAAGTCAGTGAAAACTCTATGCCTTCAGATTTTTATAGAAATGATATGCGGAAATTTGATACGTAATTACGTTTCCCAAAATTCATTTAATACTGAACTGATGTATAAAACTATAAAAGTATAGATCGACGAACTTAAGCAGGCTTGTAGATGACATATTGCGAAAGCGCTGCTGAGAATGGAAGTGGTGGTCTAAAATATTCTTCAATGGTACCGGGTGTTGTCGGCTCTATTCACACTACTGAAACAAAGAGAACTGTGTGGCCGGCCGAGTGTGATGGTAGCAGCGACAATTAGTTACAAATAAATAATTGATAATGTTAACCTGCTCCTAATGATGCAGGGTGAAATGATCGACCGCATTGAGTATCATGTAGAGCACGCTGTGGACTATGTCCAAACCGCCACACAAGACACGAAGAAGGCCCTAAAATATCAGAGCAAAGCCCGACGGGTGAGTTTTCATTCCACTGTCGATTCATTCGTTACTAATCTGTTTATTTTGTTTTGTTTTGTCCCACGTCCGTCCCACTGCCCGTTTACCATTCCTGTTTCCATCTCCATTTTGTTTGTGAATGAATCGTAACGTTCGAAAAACGTGCATTTTGTTTGCGTCGACTATTCCGGTGATTGGTTCACACTTGCGCTTTTATATTTTATGTTATCTTTATTTTATGTTTGATACCTGTTTTATTTGTTTATATGAATTCGCTTTGACTGTTGTTTGAATAATTATGTCGCTCGAAATTACACTGGTGAAATGGGCTTCTGATCTTTAAACTGTATATTGTTATTGTGTGTCTAATTGACTAATCGGTGTGTGCGTTACTTGCCTCTTGTATCGTTATATTTGTTATACAATAACTGTACCATTAATGCTAATTTTATATCTATTATAACATGTTATTATGTAACAAGTGTTCGGTGTAACTAATACTTCTAATCACTATAATATCTACACTATTACAACTATGTATCGACTCAACTAACACATGTAACATACTATCACTCCGTTGTGCCGTCTCCGACTAAGATGTTCTATATCGTATGCGGTGTCTATTACATAACCGATATCTATCATAACAGTATCTAACATTCCACTTCAGTTCCGTATCGGTCGGTTCCTGTAACATGGGTATATTATAATGTATGAACCAATCGGCCCTAAGCGTATGTTGCGTCCCGCTCCCTCCCAGCGCACATGACCTTAGCGAGAGCAGGGCGAGCTTGTGGATCGCATCGAGCACCACGTGACCCAGTCCGCGGATTACGTGGAGTCCGGTCAGGTGGACATTAAGAAGGCCGGCGTGTACGCCTGTAAAGCACGGAAGGTAATGTCACAAGTTTCTAGAGCCACCGGGCTGGTCGAACAACTAACTGGCACCTGTCAAGTCGGACATAAGAAATTACAACTAATTTGTCACCACGATCTTTTTTTTTTTCAATCGTACTGAATTTCAGCATCCTGTTGTTGACTTACAATATTCCTCAAATGTGTATGTTTGCCGTTGATACAACAATGAAATCTAGACCAAAATAATTCTTTAGCTTGAAACCTACTCGCCAGACAACACTTTCGTTATAAACAGTTGTTTTTTTATTTTTGATTTCTTTGTTTCTTGAATATCGAATCACAGCAGATGGCGTTATAAAATATATATCTTTATAACAAAAAAACGTGTTAATAAGAATAAAAAATATTCTAATTTCTGGCAAATTTAGTAAAGCAGTCTAGTAGTTTCTAATAGCCGTAAAAATTTTAACAAAAAACAGATACATGTACTTTTAGATTTATAATGTTAATGTAATTATTCTGATGTGATACTAATGATATTTTCTTTGTCCGACTTCACCAAATTCAAAGGCTGCTACACAACTTTGAGCTAAAGGGGTATACCGGAGACATTACTAAAATTCTACAGGCTCTGATAATAACAATTCTATCTAAATAGTCAATTGGTACTCTAATCGTGTCGGAAATCTCATCTACTTTCACTTAATTTTTCATGCATTTCCTTTTTTTATCCGCGAGCATGATTGCATGTTCAAATCTGATACGAGTCACGCATGGACTTTGCGATGGAATAAGCATTTTTAGCATTTCATGGTACTTTCCATCTCTATCATTACATGTGTCTCTTTTAACTTTCAATATTTTAAAGTATTAAAAAGTAAAAATTCGATAATTAACTATTTTTTTTTCTTTTAATTTTATCGAGCCAATTGCCTATATTTCCTTAAACTAAATTAAAATCTATTATCTCTATTATCACTTTGGCATGGCGACAACCATTGAATGCATTGACATTTATATGATGCAATTTGTAGAACATTAAAATTAAAATCTTTTTATTATATGTCATCGAGAATAATCAAATGAAATGACAGTTCTTGAATAAAACTAGACACTTGTACTTTTTACCAACTTTTTGTAGTCATCTTCAAATATAGTATTTTCTTTTTTATTTAATGTCGGTGGCTTTAATCAAACTATTTCTTTCTTCCTTTTATCTGTTTACCATTGCAATATTTTTATTTTGTTTTTGTTTTTCATTGCCATTACAGAAAAAAATCTACCTCATTATATGCCTGACAGTTACGGCGATCATTTTAATAATTATTATTGCGAGCACAGTGAAGTGACCGAACAGGAGCAGTTAGTGCCGCCTTCGTTTGGACTAAGTGACACATCCACAGGAACATAATAAATATAAAATTGTAAAAATTAGATATTGTTGAGGTGTACATTTTGAAACAGATTTTTATGCATCTGTACACGAATGAAGTCGACAAATCTACGCTGGCCAGCGATTGAACTTATTATATCGCGAAGGCGATGCTCATCTTACAAATAGAAGTTAATTACAAATGAATAAGGATGATTTACGCTATGACACTACACTGGCCAAAGCAGAGCCTCGACTGTTTCGGTCTCAACCAGCGTTAAAAGTTCATGCTGCATCGGTAAAGCTCTGTACGAATCGCACGAGTCAGTGTACACGTACCCTGGACTGCGCAGTTCATACGGGTCTTTAGAAAGTTAGTCGTGCAGTCGTGCTCGACTGTGTCCTCATGTACTTAGTGACATGATTAAATATAGTTTCTTCGTCTAGTGAGCCCGACAAGGCTCGGAGATCGCATGCATGTTTCGATGGCCCGAGAAAACATTGTCCATTGATATATCAGCGAATGGGTCACGTGTCAATTCACGGTCGGCCATAACCCCGTCTAACATGGATTATTTCTTGTACTAATAATATTAGACCGTGCCGGGAGTAGCGTGAATCATCCTTTAGTTCTGATTTCTGCTGCGGACCCACATAGGTTTGTCGAATTATACAAAATTAGTCAAATACTACTTAAAAATGGTCGAGTCTCATTTGCATAAGCACACAGCTTGGCAAAAAATATCTAAAAACACTGAGTAACTTTCAAAATTATTGTTTTACGAGCGATCCATGATTTGGACTTGTGCAGTTGTTTATTAGTGGTTTTAGTTTTTCTTGCCAAGCTTTACCGGAATTATCTCAATGTAACTCTTATTGTTAGCTAATAATATACTTGACAGTAAATATTTAGTCGAGCTTAGATACAATCGTTTATTGTTACACTAAATGAACACTACATAGAAAACACTCGTACAAAAGGGTATTATTACTTCAAAGAAGTTGTAATAACGAGTTCATTATTTCAATGTCTTAAAGAGTATTGTTTGCTTTATTTAAACATTTAAAAACAAAAATATGTTAGCACGACAAATATGTTATAATATTAGTAATAATAGTCTAATTATTATGTGCAAAACAATTGCAACAATAAAATTATACATCAAAGGCTAATGCCGGGTTTTGTTTGGACGGTGGCGTCTTTTTTTTTCGGGCGGCCATCATCCACCTCTTGTTTTTCTATTACTACTTTCTCCAGTACTAATCAAAACTTTTATGATTTGCATATTTCTAAGCTCATCCCGAAATTAGTTGTAACTTACACTACACTATACTGTTTTATAAAAAAAGGGTAGGTAGGTAATGTGTAAAAAATATTACAAAAAAGACGCCACTTTCAAGCGTTAGCTTTTGATTTCGTTACAACTTCTTTGATATTCATATTGTTTGTAGATGATCTTGCTTTGTTTCTACGTGCCTTGTACTAAATGTGAGCTTTGTTTATTTGATTTGTTTGGTGATGGTGCCTCTAGCTAGGGACGCGGTAAAGAGCCCATATAATAGACAGTTCAATGTTGCCCCTACAAGAAATTGAATGCTGTATATACTTTACGTGACTGATGCAATGTTGAACTGTGTAAAAATTGCTTATTTGATTGCATGGTGTTGGAGTTTATATTTTTTTGTTTATCATCATCGATCACATTATTACTTACCAAAGATAGAGGTCTAAACGCTAGCCATCTGAGATAACAGTAAATTATTATCCACCATCAGACAAGGCTCATTACATTTTTACGTTACTTTTGCTCGCGTATCCCAACATTTTCTGTTTAAACCATTACACAATAAATGTTTTATGTGTGTGGAGAAACATATTATTTTATAAATTGCTTGGAAGTATGCAATATTTTGAAATAGCAATGAAGGAAGCATTTTTTTTGTAATCAGATTATTAGCTTTTTTTTGTTTAGCTTCATTTTCTTGGAATGATCAGATTAATTTGGTATCTAATGTATACTTAATATTTTTAGTAATAATTAAATATGCGACCTGTTCCACCATCTTCAAATACGTTTCTGTTAATTTGCCTGGCAGATAATTTTACACAAACTATTGTTCCATATTCGAAATCTGGTAGATAGCAACTAAAAAATATAAACACTGAAAAAATAACTAAAATGAATTTATCGACCGTAATTCATCGTACGCATCATTTACCGTTGAAACATTTTTATATTTTGTTTCCGTTTCCTTGTAATTGCAGAAAAAAATCTTCATCATTATATGCCTGACTGTTACGGCGATTATTTTAGTAATAATTCTCGCGATCTTCCTGAGTTAAACCCACGGAGGACCAAAGTCACCATCATCTGGACTGAGCGAAACATCTAGTATGAGCAATCCGGCTTAAGTGTACAGTACTGCTAAGTTGATATTCTGTTTAAACTAAAGTCGATTATTACTTGCCGGGGCTAAGGTCATACAATGAAATGTTCAATCATACACCTTATTATTATGCCCGATAGGCAAACATTTCACCTACTCCAAGTAAAAGATTTCCCATTACAATAAATTGACGTGTAATTGCTGAACCATAATTTGTTTTCATGATTGAAGATTAATTTATTGTATGTTCTAAAACTGGCCTTACTATTTAGCGCTCACAATGTCTACTTGTAAAATATTATTGAACAAAAATGTGTTAAGGGGACGTTGATTTAGTTCTTTATACCGAATTACGAATATATAAGAATTCAGAGCCCAGCCTCAAAACGCTTTAATAGAAATGTTGGAATTATACAACTTTTAACGAGATTATACCGCGTATATGTTACATTACTTTTATTCCTGACGTTTCGAACACTTTGCCCCGTTCGTAACTAGGGAGACTAGATGACAGCTGTCTTGAAAGAGAAATTGTAAGCTACCGCCCAGTTAAAAGTTGTTTAATTCAATGAATAATAAATGCAAAAACCTAAGAAAAGTTGTCTGTTTAAATTATTTATCAAACGCGAGAGACAATCAAACGGCGAATTGCCATGTTGATTTGACGACAAAAGGGCTTTTGTAAACTTAAATTGTAACCAAAACGTTACTAAATAATGTATAAAGTCTAGCTGGCCACCGATATGATTGTGAAAAGAAGCATTATGTACAAGTTTCTCATATTATTAGTAGAATTACTAATAATAATGGTTCATATATTACCTTTACGGTTAAATTTAAAGACAATATTGCGCAAAGTGCAATAACAATGAATGTGCTTTAGATTAAGGAACTATTTAATGTTAGATACAAGGCTACTTTGGTGTTACCGAGCTATACATATAATATAAATATTATTATTATTTGTAAATACGCAATTTATTTAGGGGTAAATGTAGGACGCTATCACAAACTGTTTCAATACAGGCGTCGAATAAAAAAATATGTCTGCGATATCGCAATGTAATGCAAAGTAAAATATAAGCAATCATATTATATTACATTACATATTACTTATATTTGGAACTGTAGCTTATAAATTAATTCAGCTATCTGGTCTACGATATTCAAATATAAGAAATAGCCTCCTCGTATTCCAAGGTGTATTGGTATAGTATAGGTGTCGATTATCAAACTTTATCGAAATCCCTCGAGCCGTTAAATTACTCGTTTCAAGACACAAAACTTTCGGCTTTATAACATTAGTGTAATGCGATGTTTTATATCTTCGCTATACTTTGCGATATCGCATCCATAGCCTACGCTAGGAAATTTGTATGTGCTCTTATTAATTTTATCATCACAAAAACAAGGTTTAACTCTTTCATATCGATAGTATTGAAACAAGATTAATTTATTTGAAATTACTAATATTTAGGTCAATCATTTAATTAACCAACTTGTTCATCTTATAATAATTTTGTAATCCTTTACAAATGCCAAAATTGTAATAACTTTTGGATTTAAAAAACAATCGCGCACATTTTTTCTATAATATTGATTCTGCAACATTATTTTGACAGTTATCAGTATTGTTTCCTTATTTTTAATATATAATAACTATAATATAAGATCAAGTCCACAGATGAGTGTTACGACCCTCAAGACGTTATTGAAAACCACTGTTGATGTGTTTAACGAATATTTTTGGAGTGGCCTATTGAAATTTTCCTATTATTATAAGCCTCCCGTGTGACAGTTATCACTGTAAACCAAGCAAAAAAAAAACAAGGCAGTGTTTATATCGACTTTCAAATGACATAAGCGTAACAATAAAATGCTAGCACGAAAATTTCAGAATACTTACCAGATCTAGATGTCGTTGCTTTTAAAGAAAGATTAGAAAGGTTATTTCTGGTGTCAGAACAGATAGCCTTATTACTAAAAGAGATAGATATATATACTAGGCGAACTTTGTTTTTTTTTTTAACTTTGAATGATGAAAAGATTGAGAACATTAAAGACTGTAGTTTAAATAGGTATATGGCATGAAGGAACTATGGCACACAACAAAGTCATTTCACCATGTTAATATTTTGATCTGAAATTGCTTTGCAATTTTGTTAGCGTGGTTTTCTTTAATGTCAAGGCAACGTTGTACTACTCATTTACTACAAAAAAGTTTAGTGCAGTATTCTGCTAAACCAACCAAATGTTATGAACGGCGGTTACTTAATAGTTAAAATGCCTTTGAATATACATAAAATATACTTGGAAGTGGTTTAGCAGAAGTCTGTTTGTTCACATTTATAATGTTATGACACTTTTGTAGCTGGTGTGTATAGAAGTATCATAATGCTAATAATGTGTTGATTAGTCATTTCGATTTCGGATTACTATTTTGTACCTATTATTTCACAACTTATTTATATTCTACATTTCATCAAGTCACAGCCATAGAGCTGTTTATAAAGTATTTCTTGCTATGTAAAGTTGCATTTAATATTAGCATTTTAAAGGACATTATCGTTAAACTAATTTGAATTTTATCTAGTTATCGCGTATATGGTTCAGTGTAAAAATGTTTTCTCAAAACTGTGATTTGACTACATATAAATAGTGTATGTTGTCAACTGCGCAAGTCATTACGCTCAAATCACTGATATATACAAGTGTGCTCTAAGCTTACGCACTAATTAATTTAATCAAAAGACTGTGAGACATAATTTAATGCCATTGTAATTGATTAATTTACTATAATTATGTTAAACAATATTAACAGTTTGTTTGCGTTATGTATGACACATAGTTTAGTTGCTCTCAACGACGAGGGTTCGAGTTACAAAGTTGTTTATGTTAAATTATAGAAAAAGAAACGAAACTTTACTCATGTTGTAAATATGTTTATAATTATTTTGAAAGATTACATTTATTTATTTTATTTTGTTCTATTTTATTTTAACACCCGATATATCGAGGCTATTAACGCACACCACAAAGAAGCCAATTTGCAGTGATTTATTGATATGATTGTGTAATGATATGAGATATTGGAGCGGTATCGCCGCAAGTTATGGCGCCGGTCTCGGACCGTGTTATAAGCGTATGTTGCATGCTCGCCATTCGCCGTCTACAGAAGAAGATCATGATTCTCGCGTGCCTGCTCATTCTGGCGGTGGCCATCATCGCCTACGTGTGCAGCTACTTTACATAATGAGCGGGCTGAGCTCGCTCCCCGACCGCCAAATGCTCAAAGGTAAACTGTCCTATGCGATACGCGAGCGTGCGGGCACGGCGCGTGCGAATACGACCACACTGCAACCAATTGGTAACACGTGTTACTTCTATACTACTTATAAGTGACATGGGCATGTTGGTTCCTGTCGAAAAACAAAATGCAATCGCATATCTGTCATCCAATTACTCGAATAATGAAACTCCTAACGATCAGAAATTCAAGTTATTCGTTTACAGCAATCGGCATAAAAAGGACGATGTTACTTTTGAGTATTATAGAGCATCGTATTCTCACGTATCCTTGTCACCGCGCGCTCGCTAAACATTACTAGTCACTAATATGTGTTGTATTTGTCCACTCTGCAGAAGAAGATAATGATTATGCTGTGCCTCCTCGTTCTCGGCCTCATTGCGACCGGCTACGTCTATAACACGTTCTTCTAAACGGGTGAAGGGGCAGGTTTGACGCGCAAAATGATATCATCCCTAGCAACCGTAGTTATTTTCTTGGATATTGTATCGAAAGATAATGAATCAATAAGTAATGTTGCAATTCCTAGATTATTTAGTCTGACGATAAATCATGCTCATTTTAATCGATTGTCCAGTTTCGTAAATCATTTTTTGGGGTATTGTGCATGCGTCAATTCGAATATCGAATGAAAGCATTCGCCAAAGTAGAACATACATTGCTCTCAAAAGCTGACATGGCTTCATAATAATTTGTTCAGGATATATAAATAGATCTTACAAATCACAACACTACTGTAGAAAATTCGCAAAATTCTATCATTGACAATATTTATATGTTTATTCAAACAAACAACACATGTGGTCGGTCTTTATTCTATTTCACTCTATACATTTTAAGACTGTATATCCTGAAACGGCTTCCACGCTTACATGCATAAATCGAATTCTTATTAATCATATTAAAATATTTAAGCACTTTTAAATACTCTTGCACCTTTTCTCTTACGCCATATATCATGGATACCAGCATTTAGTAATGATCAACAAAAAATCGGTATTTAGTTTTTAATCTTAAATCGCATTAAAATTATACTCCTGCAATATATCTTAACCTACCGATAATTTTAAAACCTATTATTTCAATTTTGATACATTTAATACAGACAATACAGTAAATAAAACATAAGTTACAATATTGAGCTAGGTACTTAAACAAAATAATCAATTTTCTTGGTGTCATTATGTGTCCAGTTCATTAGATAATGTAGCATGAAGCTATTTTTATAATGCTATTTTTGTAATAACTGATTATTATTAAACTACTAATATTGATGTCAGGTTTAGGTAGACTGATTAGGGTATGTTTTAGTAAAAAATCGAGTTTTAATCTAGTTCAGTAAAAAAATTAGGTACATATTTAAAGTATTTACTATGTGTAAACTTGTACAGTTCCGGCCAGGAAAGTATTTTATATTATTACATATTTTATAGTCTATGGGTATGTCGCTTACTTGTAACTTTATTGTAGTAATTTTTTAATAATATACATATATATATATATATATATATATATAAAGAAAACTAAATCTGATACATAAGTAGAGCAGGCTATGTATGGTATTATAATATACCTATAACCATGACCTACTAAGTAGTTATATTTAATACATATATTCATGTAGGTCTAGAGACATGCTGATTAAATAGTAGCTTCTGCTGGACTTAAGACTCATAATGCAGTTAGTTTTAGTTTCCTGGTCGGAATACAATTTTAGTCGTTACTTCTAGAATGTCTCCTAGTTGTTATATACGGGTTTAATTTCACAGGACCGTCAAGCAAAGAAAAAGCGACGCGCATTGTTGGTGCTTGCATCCCGCCCGACGAGGCTTCCTTGTCGAAAAGATCTTCACCATCGTATCCATACGCATACCATAACTCGAACTATGTAACGTTCAAATACTCAATTATTATCGTATATCAAACGACACTTACATAACATTGCAACATCTCATGTGATCACGAATCATAGTTGTCACCGCTGACGGCAAATCAAACGCGTCAGGCGATTTGGTATTTATTTATAAAACATATTACCTAGCGTGCAATAATCGACAAATATACATAACTTAGTTATATACTCGATATATCATCTAGTATACATATATTATAGGTCATTATGGTATCTTCAAAAGTTAATAGTTTGTCATATAAACATCGGATCATTACTATATATATGGATTTTGAAATTTGAATGTTTAAATACCATGACGTGGTATAAAACGATATCTACAGTGTTTGTGATTTATTGATCGTAGCTTTTAATATAATAGACCATATTATAAATACACGATAGTTGAATCCTTCTTTCTTCTTCTCATATAATATTGGAAAACTATATTGAATCAGTAGTTTTAACTGACCTGTTGATAGTCGAATCCACCGCGCGCTTAAAAACTGCTATATGTGATGTATAAAAGAGAAAGAAGGATATCGTAACCTCATTTTTAACGCATTTAACAGTGATATAGTACGTATCGCAATCAGTATTCGAACCGTGACTTAAGGGTTCTATCTCACAACTAGTATAACCGTTATGTTCAAAATGCAAGTGCCTGTTAGGCATTGGTACTTGTGTATATATTCGTGAGTTGGTAATCTGTAGTCGGTCGAGGACCGGGTTAGAGGCGTCAATGTGACAGCGCAGATGTGAGACTACGCCCTCTCAAACGTGGTATCTTTAAGCACAAAATGACTTTACGCTATAGCAATAATAATCAATGATGCTAATTGCATGTTTATTTTATTCATTCATATAAAGGTAAGAAATGAGGCATTAATATAGAGAATAGCAATCTATTTTAGGAATTTAATATCATCTTGTTCTCCATTATAATGTGATAGGTACCTAAGCGATGGTTACGTAAAGTTTAACTCCAATTCAATACCATGGTACTGAAAGCTAAATCCACAGCATCCTTTTAAAGTTAAGCAAATAAATCAGTTGAAATAAATAGTATTAAACGTTCTGTTAGGGCGTTAGGCTTTAATGCTATGCAGATTTTCGCATAGGCATTTTGTTCCCGCTAAAATAGACAAATGTTTTAAGTGCTAAAGAAATCAATAGCTCTTGAAGCAGATTATGAAAGTATGTTTAAATACGGATCATCTAATTTTTGCAATAAAATGTCATACACATAGATACGCGCAAGCATAGATGTATCTAATACACAAAAGGGTCATCATTAATGGCCGAATGATGACCAATGATAACGAGAAGTACTATTCGTAGCTTAAACACATTGCAGCGACAGCGTTCAGTTTTGTATGACGGCGATCCCAACCGTTTTGTTTAATATTCTGCCAGTGCAGTCTACAGTCAATTAATAGTCTTCTAAATATCGCCTACAACTTCACTAGTAGATCAGCATTATTCTTCATACCTAATATAGTTGTGGGAGACATTAATTTAGGTAATTAGTGTGTGTTGCGGGAGAAGAGAGGGTGTAGTCTCTAAGCTGTCGCAAGTGCGCCACGCATCATATCGCGCTGTATCGCGCCGCAGCAATAATAAAGTTCGAATACAATCGTAACATTGTTTTAAACTTTCGAATGTGTGATAGTAGATGCAGTTGTTGTTTAGTTAACTTTATAATAATAAAGAATTGTTATTGTGAATGTAACTTTTAATAAACAATAAGAGTACTTTAAAACTTTTCAATATTTATCGTATAGTTTTAAAGTGACATACAAAAATAACTTTTGGCGCTTTTCGATCATATTTATAGACGAGTGATTGAATATCTGTTTAATACCTTCTAAGATGCTCTTCGTTGTACAGTAATACATAATGTAGCTGTTTTAGCTAGGATAAAGTTTTTTAATAAATTCGTATTACCAGCACTTCAGCAATATGATTAGGTGACGAACAGTATTTCTGTTTGTGAGGTTCAGTCGACGAGGACACTCGATCTGAAGCACCAATGTTTAGTATTTCCTATAGGAAATGTCAAATCTGATTATCAGTATGTGAATGGTAATGCTAAACGGTATTCGGTGGTATATTGTTGAAGGACGGTTCAAGCTATGGACGATATACAAAGGATAACGGCACTAAGTGACCCACGGGCCCCCAGTCCCCGCGCCTCTCCTATCCTAGTATGCATTTATGTAAGAACATGAAGCAATGTTAATTTTAACATTTATAGCGTAATTAGATTTTTATCCTTAAGAGTAGGATTTCATCTAGTTGCCTTCGTAACAGTAGAGAAATTAGGTGATACCTTTTCTCTCTCGCTTCATCACCGTATCGCGGAGGTCAGTCGCATCCCATTCGCCAGTCAATTGTGTGCTTGCGGGTGCGAGCGTGCAGCACGCAGCACCGCCCTGCCATTGTTATACATCGCGCTGACACTAGCTAGATTCATCTTACTCATCGTATCTCTAGTGTAATTGTAATTACTGGCCTCGAGGCGAGGCCGCGTACCTGACACCAATGTATCGATAATGTGGGGACGGCCCGCGGAGCCGGGCTCGCCGTGTCGCGCCCGGTAGCGACCCGCGCGCGCCGCGTTTATCCCTAATTATTATTGTAAAATAATTTGTTAGAGTAGGTATAACCGAACTTCTAGTCAGCTTTTGATGATCTCTTTATTATTCTGATAATATAACTCTCGATATTGCAGTTGTATCTTGTGTTACTAGTGTACATATAAGTGATGTTTCGGTGTTCAAGCGTCCGACGCACGGACAGCCCGCGTCTGTGCATTACGACGCGCATGCGTTCTCTAACAAATCATATTATCGTCAAATATAGATATTTTCATAATCAATAGTGCATATTGTTGATTGGATTGCTAATTTTGTATAAGTACACAATTAGTATAGTTTATATACTTATGTGTCAATTCTTATAGCGTTTTATTACATTAACAAAAGATAGCTAGTAAGTGTTAAAGTAATCCAATAATATTTGCAATGCTGTTTATTATTAGGCTTATTAAACAATTTTATGTTAAAAATAATATCGAATGGTTAATGAAATCAAATATATAATAATAAATAATCAGTAACTATGTATTCTTACTGTTACCTTGAAATAGTTACTTCCATACTATTTATCTATGAATTTAAAAATAGATACGTTTAATTCTATATCACATAAAAATCCGTAAGTAGATCTTACTAAAATTTCAATTTCAATGTTACATCAAAATTTTAACCAGGTATTGAGACCTTGGTGAATTTAATAAAACAACGAACATTCGAAGTGTAATTATAAGGATTATGAATGGTTATAATATGTATGGAATCATTAAATCCTATATATTTAAGTTGATAACACACTGTTTGCAATAAAAACTGTAGAGTCTGCGTCACTTTATATTTCGTGATTTTAAAACATACCGTGGGAGGTACTGATGCCAGCGTGTATACATACAAGCCCCCTGCATGATGAGAATAAAATATTCCGCTTTATTTATTAGTCTAAGCATTTGTTTTGTATTTTATTAAAATTATTACGCTGTGCAAGGGCAACGCCGCAAGTACAAATAAAAGCGCTTGCAGCGCCCCCGTCTATTTGAAATTTTATAGTAGTAAGTATATAAGAAATAAAATGGTAGGTTTATACCGGAAGTAGTTTTGCTTTGAGCTGAATCTTTCCTCTGCTGCATTACGTACCTTACCAAATCGGTATTTGTCTTAAAACGGATCAAGCTAAACCACACCGACTATTAAATATTTAATAAACTATTGTTTACGAGTAGAGTCGCTAGACTTCAATTTGTAGATAAATGTTCGTAAACTTTACAATTTCCACGATTCGTGCTTTGTTCTTTCTGAATCTTTGATGTTGCTTGGCGTTAAATAATGTGAAACATTATAATATTAGAGTTTATAATTTGTTTTTTAAATCATGTTATTTTTTGTACATGTTTAGTTTAGACAAAAATGTTGAAATAGTTTAGTAAATTGTTCGAAGATGTTCTTTACCCTGTATGTATGTATACTTATGTATTTCAGAATTTGTATTCTTATTGTATTCCTCTATAAACATTGTCTTGTAATCTTGTTGTAAAGGAACACTAACAACTAAAGCAGTTGCTGCGATAGGAAATAATTATATTACAAAATTATCAGTGAAGTTCTGAACACATTGTAAAATTCAAGTTAGATTGGTTTTATAGTCATATTATTCTGTACGTAGGTTATCAATCTGAAATTCTCTCATAATTATAAAATAAACGGTGTTTTCTGCTGTAACTGTCTTTTCATTGTCTAGCAAATTATGATCCCCACGCAAGAACGTCAAAGTGAGTTGGTTAAAATAATATGAGTAATAGCAGATGTATTTTTGTTTGTGTGTGGTTCATAGGTAGTTTAAATATTTTAATAATATATCTATTAAAAATATAAACTTCTAGCTTGCCTTGCTAGTAATGTCGAATACGTAGATAGGTGCCCCTTACTTCTACAAACCTTTTACATAGTAAATACTTAATCATAATGTCCCAACGAGGAAGTGTGTATGTAATAATATTATTATTGGCCGGACTCGCATCAGGGGAGTGCTTCGCTACGGAAGCGGAAATAAACAGAATCTTCAGGCTCGGAAACACCCTTATAAATGTATGTGCCCTCCTTCTGAAATAGGTACCTACCTAACTTTTTTAAAGAGAAAAAGTAAATTTAATTTAAATTGAACATAATTTCGCATTTTTTGTTACTACCACTTTAGGTAGGGTAGAAGCTGCTCTTCTTCATCTTTTCTCTTCTTTCTCACATACTGTATTACTTTCCCGGTACAGTATGTACCATAGAGGTACTACTTATCTTGATATAGGAGTTTTGACAGTTTCATAAAACTTTAATCTGATTTTCTATGTATGGAAAAATGTGCCATATTATTTATTTATCATAAAGTAAAGTACTCCTAGCAAAACGTGGATAAAATAAAATAGGCAGCACAGGAGCTAGTAGCAACGTACCTACTTCCTTTATATTACGTCGCTGGATCGTATATAGATCCCATAGAATACTTGCCTCGGGTACCCTGATTTTCTAGGCCACGTCCCCATCAGATGCAGGAAAGGAAAGTCCCTTTTGGAGGTATAACTTTCTGAGGTAGGAGGGAAACAATTGATACTTGGCCTTGGTTACCTTGATTCTCTAAAGGCCGCGATCCCAGGTGGCGGAAGAAGGGGAAGGGGATTTATTTTATTTTATTTTTGTTTTTTATTTTCATAATCCAACAGCGTTTACAGAATATATACATATTTATGAATGTTATGAATATTTTAAGAAGGCATAATTTATCGTATCAGACGGATTACGACGATTGTTTTTATTTATCTGGTTTTATTATGAATGCCGAGTAAAACGGTTAAAAAAACACGCGTTTTAGATGAAATTGTGGTATCGCCACTTTAAGGCAGTAGGTAGTTAGTAGCGATCCGCAAGAGCAACTATATCTCCTCAAAACTTGCGTTTTTAGTAAAAAAAACCTAACGATTATGCGTTATCTAAAGAACTAATTACTGAAAATCTTATGTAATCATTCTCATTCATAAATAATATTATTCATGCCTCATCATCACAATGATAATTTGATAATTGTTGCGTTATAGTTTTATTTACTTTCATTTCCTGCAATCATCTGTAGAATATTTTCAGCCACACTCCTATCTAACAAAAATCGGCGCATAGTCGATTTCCATGAAACTATGAGAGTGAAGAGAGAAATGAAATTAAAAGAAAACTTGCGGAGAGACTTTTTCGACGTCAAAAGCAACGATGAACTATAATACTTGATTCATAAGCATAGAAAAATAGATATGAAGAATTTTTTGTAACTAAATATTAGGTTTTCAGCAGCATCTCATACATTTCAACATTTCGGAGACCTCACTCTACCCACCAGCGCCTCCACCCCCTATTACGTATCTTTGTTGCACGCGGTTTCAATTAAAATTAAGCAAAAATGAACCTTATTTCTTAGGAGTTTTGTCAATTTAGTATTGAAACCGTTTGCAACAAAGATAGGTAATCGGGGGGCCGTGGCAAATTCAAACGTACAGACCACAGAGAATACTACTTCAAACGCGCGTTAGCCCTCATTCCACCGAGATAAGAGTCATCGACCGGCAGGAGGCGGTAGGTAACGTAGGTACTATGTAAGCTTGATGCTTAATTGCATACATTTAGTGTAGCATTAAAATGTCCTAACTGGTTTTTTTTTTCGATTACGAATCTTTATTGACGACTGCTTTGACATTCCACTCAACCGCTTTCAACGCTCACGTCCATGGATGAATAAGATAAACTAAAGCTCACGCTCGCCATGTGGATTGTGGAACGGCAAAAATGATTGTCGCAATGACGCCGAGAGGCATGGATACCGCAATCGCACACGATTAATTTCGGAACCAATTTTTTGAGTTATGAAGATGTCAACGTCAAGTCATTTCTTTCCTTCACATCACTTTAATTGTCAAGTGTCAGTCAAATCAAATTGCAACTTGCAAGGCATTGTGCAGTTGACATCCTTCGTAATTTGTGTCGTTTGTTTTTCCTGTTTGTTTATCAATAACCTAATCAAAAATAACCTTTATAAAGGAAACTGTTTATTAAAATTACAAATAATTATTTAATTTGAACATGAATGCGCCACCTACCTTCGAATCGTTTCTTTTGTATGACGGAGAAAAGAAGTGAGCACCAGATAAAACTAAATACTTGTTTTCTATTTATTTGCAAGTATTTTAATGATATGTTGTTTCAGGGTACAAAAAGAAGACGATACAAAAGTAACAAATGCGGCGATATTCACAGTTAATAAAGAAGATCATACTCTGGGAAATATGATCAGGCAGTGAGTTTGCTTATACTTTCCTTTTGTGAAAAATTACAGATCTGTGCTTTCCAATTGATGTTTTCAACTGCATTTTACGGTAGTCTATCACCTATCCGACCTCACTTGCACTGTATACCCCTGTTGCTAACTGGCTGTTGTGATTTATAAAAGCTTACCCAATGAGTATCTTACTGTTGGACAGGACAGACAACTATTACCTTCTGTGAATGTCTACTGCCGAAACATCTACAGCTAACATGTTGAGAAGCAGGCAGAACACTACCGCTAAAGAATAGAACATTTACAAAGTAGACAACTTGTTAAATGCTTATTTGTCATAAATATGAATAATAATAAATAAATAAACACAGTTTTCCCTTCTCAATTTGGGTAAGGTGCTACTTGCAAACAAATATGTATTTTTACCGGAAAATATAGTTAATTACACCCTTCGGCACACCACATTAGGTTTGTCGAACTGTAGTGAGTTCTGAATCATGCTCACCAATCTTTACATGTATAATGTTGTATTGTGGAAACGAACTGTTAGAATAGATAAAATGGGAATCTTGTTTCCAATCAATAGTCATGTTTTTTTTTACTTACCACTTGACTAACCTTATTATTAATACATTTGAACTGCTTGTTGGCTTAGTTGGGTGGCATTTGCCTTCAAAGCAGGGGTATCGGGTTCGATTCCCGGCTGAAACACAAGTTTTCTTCCCAAAGGAAATTTGTGTTTCTGGTTCTGGTTGTGATTATGTGTGTGACGTGAATGTTTCCAGCATCCGACGACCCAGTTGGCGCAGTGGACAAGTGTCCGCCCTCTGCGCCGTGGGTCCTGGGTTCGATTCCCGGCAGGAGCACAAATTCCTTCCCAAGGGATATTTGTGCTTCTGGTTCTGGGTGTAATGTATGTGTGATGCGAGTGTTTCCGGCACCCACAATACAAGTCTTTGAACTTAGTGTGGGGCTGTGAGTGTGGATGCGTTAATTTTAATAATAATAAAAATCATAACTAGTAACAAAATCTCAACTACCTATGAATGCTAAATCCAAGACAACAAGTCATTGAACGTAGTGTGGGGAAGTGAGTGCGAAAGTGTGAAAAAAAAAATATGCCTTTGTTTTTATTTCAGTCAGCTCCTTAAAGATCCTAAAGTGCTGTTTGCGGGATACAAAGTGCCGCATCCATTGGAACACAAGTTTGTACTGCGCATCCAAACCACATCAGACTACACCCCACAAGAAGCATTCATGAATGCTATCACAGATTTAACATCAGAGCTGTCGCTTTTTGAAGAGAGATTCAAAGTGAGTTTTTTTTCTTTGTCTATCTCTATAAGGTAAGTTATGTGGAGCCCAAAAGATGGCTTCTTGCGCCATAAGTGTCATTGGCTATACTCTTTGGTGTCAATAGTTAAACAGCCATGGTCAAGGTTTAAATAATGCATTACTTGTTTTGAATGTCAAATCGAAAATTCGTAATTGGGCACTAATAAAACTCCAAGGAACATAGTTCATCCAACAAGTCATCGACCAAAGCTGACCTCCGACATTTGAAGGAGTTGGCTTAGTGCTTGCAAGATGTTGACTTGGGTAAAAAAAACCCTTAATGAGACTTCATCGCAGGCCTTACCAATAGCACTCATGAAATTTTACTAAAATCACAAAATTACTGCTGTCCTGGCAAGTTAGTCAGCGACTAAATCTGACCTCGAAATATTTGATGTAGTTGGCTTGATGTAGCATGTAGACCACCCAAAATGCATATAATTTAAACATAAGCAAAGCTTCAAATAACTGGATTAACTGCTTATATTTTGGTTTTGGCTTGATCGATTTCTATAAATTTATATGGGTCCCTCTGAAGTATAATCTACCAAACAAAAAAAGTATTTTGAGAATCGGTCTACAAAAGGGGGAGAAATCAGTAAACGTACATAACAAAATATATATACATAGTCTTTAACCTCCTTTTTTGAAGTCAGTTAATAAGAATATCATCACATCACTGAGGTCAAAAGTAAGTTGGTATTTAAAAAATAGACTTTTATATTTCTTGCTTGTTGTTACAGGAAGCCATTAAAGAGAAGAAAGAAGGTTTAGATTGAGACCAAATTACTATTAATTACTTATCTTAAGAATAATTTTCCATGAAATTAAATAATTAAACTAAACATAAGTTCTTTAATTTCAACATCAACAACATAACAACATCAGGGTAGACCAATAATATTAGAATTACACAAATTAATTCCCCCATGCCCTTTTTGTGGGGGCACAATCCTAATATTCAAAAAGATTTGTCTAACTAGTAAGGCAGGCAAACAAGTACTTGAGGATTTTTTTTCTTATTCAAGATAGGCAAACTATTTACAACCATCTCACCGATGGTAAGCGACGATGTGGTCGACGATGGAGCAAGCTTGCCTAGAACATATCTATTCACCCGCGACTTGAAGACTCCCATATTGTACTCATCAGGAAACACCGACTCAGGCAAGGAGTTCCATTTCTTGAAGGTTAGTATGTAATCGATAAAAAGGTACTTTTACCAAGAATATATCTAGGCAAGCTTGCTCCATCGTCGACCACATCGTCGCTTACCATCGGTGAGATAGTTGTCAAAAGTTTGCCTATAATGAAATAAAAATACACCTTCAAGAAAGAACACTAAGATGGGTAAAATATCATTATAACCAGGCAGTGTCAGAGATTATCAACATCACTAAACCAACAACTTTATTTACATATATGGTGATTCATCACGAGATATTAGTGGGATGTGATTATTTGCAGAGCTAAGTGCATTTCAGTGTCAAAATATCAAAATAATAAAACCATACATCAAGTAATAATTAAATTTATTGCATAAAAACAGTAGGTAATGATTTGGTGTTCTTTATTACATAGAATAAGATAGCAGTAAAGTTAAAATACCATGATTGTGATGGAAAATTATTTGTGCCGTATAAAAATAATTCTCAATGTTCATTATAACCAGATAACGAACAAGAGAACACACAATAACCTTTCACCTCATATAATTTGATTGGTAAAATAACATGCAATTGTTAAATTCTTAAAATTAAAAAGATCAAAATATTTACAAAAATATTGGTCTAGTATTGAACTAACAAATCAACTGTACCAAACGGTAAACAAATAATAAATAACGTCAAACAACAACAACGGTAACATTTAAATTAAGTTATTTATAATTTAGGGGTTAAAATGTTTCTTCTTCATCACAGTTTTCAGTAGCATGCCCGAACACTGAAAAAAGGAAAGTATTTTTATTACAAGATATATCGTTATATATTATTATGTATTTCATTCTTGTGTATGTGTGTATCTGAACTCCTAAACGGCAGGACCGATTTTGATGAAATTTATTGTGTGTGTTTAGGTGGATTCAAGAATGTTTTAAATTTACAATACGATCTGATAAATAATGTTTTTAAATTAGTTTATTTAAGTATCCGCTAGTAGTGACTTTATAATAAAAAAGACAACAAAATTTAAAACTAACTTCAATTTACCTAAATAGTTTCAAATAAAATCATCAAATAAATAAATATTACAATAAATTAATATCTATCAGTGAATTCGACCACATCATACCTAACTTCAAATAGCTTAGTTGATTAACATCTTTTGCATATGTAATGCTTGGATCTGGAACTACTACATTTGGACCATAAATCAAGAGAAATATGCCATAAATAAGAACTATTAATTCTGCTAATAAAGGGTTGCAAATTCTGTTAATTAAATTAAACCAAGATAAACATAATGATAATTCCAAGACACAATGTTCGGCGTTCACCTTCTAAGTAAGGGTATAGGGTTCGATTCCCGGCAGAAACACAAGTTTTCTCCCCCAAGTAAAATTTGTGGTTCTGGTTCTGGGTGTGATGTGAACGTTTCCGGCACCCACGATACAAGTCATCGAATTCAGTGCGGTGCTGTGAGTGTGAAAGCGTCTGTTTGTTACCTTCGCAAATGTCGCAGTAGGGTCTCGGGGGCGGGCGGTCGCGAGCGGGGGCGGGCGGCGCGGGTGCGTCAGGCTCGGCCGCCTGGCGCGGACACTCGTCCGTGTCGTGCGCGTCGAACACGTCGCAGATGTCGCAGAACAGCCGCGGGGCCACGGCGCGGGGACTCCGCCCGTAACTGTACAAACTCACACATATATAAAACAGAAAAATCAACTATCCGGCTACACTATTTATTCTTCTTCTTCTAGTGCCGTTCCATTATTGAAAGTTGGCAGTCCGCTTTTTAAACTTTTCTTTGTCCAGAGCTAGTCTGAACAGCTGTTCTACAGTCTTAATATTTGTCCACTCCCGAATGTTTCGGAGCCATGACATCTTGCGTCTTCCGATCTTTTTTTTCCAGGTATTTTGCCTATCATTATGGTTTGTAGCAGTTGTATTTATTGTTTATTAAAAAGGTACAATTTGGGTGTGTTCGAAAGTACAGTGAATTCTTTGTTTTCTGAACGGTATAATCTGGGAGTCTGCGAGTCTAGAGTGAATAGGTATCTTCTAGGCAAGCATGCTACATCTTCACTTTCCATCAAGTGAGATGGTGGTTAAATGCTTATATATGTAGCATTCAAAAAATTCATTACGCCCAATACCGTCTGGGTCTTGTGGTCTCTAGTTGTACTTACAAGATGGGCTCGGGAGCCGCCGTGGCTCCCTCCAGGGCTTGAACCCGCGCCATGAGCTGTTCATTCTTTCGCTGCATGTCCACTATCACAGAGTTCAGGAAACTCACTTGCCCGTCCAACATCTCTTTTTCTTCGTTGTTTCTGGAAGAAGAAAATTGTTTTACATAACATAAACGCTTCAACGCTCACAGCCCCACACTAAGTTCGAGTAGTATGGAGTGACAAAAACATTCACATCAATCACAGACAGAACAATAAACACAGATTTATCTAGTTCATCTTTATATATAATCTTTATGTACGTGTGTATGTGACTGAACTCCTACTAAACGGCTGTACCTATTCTATCGACTTCACAAACAAGGAGGAGGTACTCAAGTCGACTGTATTTTTTTTATGCGAGTTACCTTATAACTTCGTTCCACGTGAACCGACTTAGAATTTTTTTTTTGTTTGAAAGATGTAGCTTTCGAATTGATCCCATTTAAATTTGAAATATCGTCAATAATGCGTGTTTAGTACATCTAATCTGATCGTAGTTCCGAAGAAGGTGAAGTCGGTTTTTTAAACTGCTTGCGTTTAATTATTTGATTTAAGTTTTTTTTTGTGTGTTCAGATACATTCAAGAAAAAGCGATCCTTGAGAGTTTGAGTTTACTATCAGGCGAATGCTATCTTTTTTCCTCTCTTATAAGTATAAACACTTTTAAAAGGACCTCACATTGTATGCGACAAGGGTTTGATGATGACTGAAAGTACTTACTGTGGTGTCGTAGCAGTGTCGCCTTGTCCTAATACTCCAATAGAATTATTATCATTCTTGTCTTTACTTTTAGCTGTCATTTCTTTCTGTAAAAGCAGTTTCTCCCTTTCTGATATTTCTGCTTTGGCTTTTTGATTCTAGAAAAGGTATAAAACAAATTAGTTTAGCTTCATATTCAAGTTTAAAACGAAATTATCAAAACTCAAACGTACATCAATATGTTATGAACATTTTGCGTTATGTATATGAATGGTCCGATATTATTGAAAAAGTTTAGTCAAAACATAAAATATACATAAATGCGTTCACACTCACAGCTCCTTACTCAATTGGTGGAAACATTGACATCACACACATAATCACGCCTAGAACCAGAAATACTAATTTCTCTTGGGAAGAAAACTTGTGTTTCCACTGAGAATCGAACCCGATACCCGTTGCTCAGAAGGCAGACGCGCTAACAACTACTAGGTCAATAGAGATATAAAAAGGTCTTACCTTAACTTCTTGTTCCAACTTTGTTATAAGTTCTCCCTTTTGCTTCAATTCCTTAATTTTCTTATCAACCTCCGCTTTCAAATTATGGACTATTGTTTCACTATTCGCTAAGGATTCCACTAAAGCTTTCTTATTAGCTTGCAATTCCATAGACAACTTCTCTAGCTTACTATCTTTTTCTACGTCAGTACTTTGTTGAACGGTAATTAATTCTAATTTCTGACTGAGTTCCGATACATTCTTCTCGGCCTCAGTCAGTTTTTGCTGCAATTCGTTTTGCTTCTCTTTCTCAGCTTTAACAGAATCTTTGGAGTTTTGTAATTCTTTTTCGTATTCCGATAGTTTTACTTTGAGATCTTGTTTGGCACGTTTGCTTTCTTTTTTGTACTCTTCGTACTGTGATTGTAGTTGTTTGTTTAAGTCTTCGTAATTCAGTTTCTGAGCTTCATTGATATTATTCAACTGTTTTACATCATTATCGGACTTGTTGAGTAGCTGTTGCAGTTCGTTGATTCTATCTTTGGATTGTTTCACTTCTTCGCTTAGTTTGTCACTCTCTGATACTTTGGCTTCTAAAGCCTTAATTGAACTGTTAAGAGATTCAACTTCCTTCTTATATTTCTCACTTAAACTAGCATTTTCACTTTGCAACTGTGCAACAACTTTTTGCGTTTCGTTCGATCCCATTTGTAATGACTCGTTTAGTTTTACTAAGTGGGATTCTTTTTCGTGAATAGCGGTATCTTTGTTTGTAATGTCTAATCGTAATTGAGCTATTTCTTGTTCTAAAACCTTTAATTTGTTTGTTTCAGTCTCATTCTTGTCATTTTGTGATTTTAATAAATTGTCTTTTTCAGCTATAGAATTTTTGAGTTCGTTATTACTGGTCACGTTTTCATTTAGTTGCTTAACAATATCTTCATGTTCAGATTTTAGTTTGCCCAATTCATTGATGGTTTCGTTGTACTTCGCATCAAGCGCGGTTTTGTCTTGAACCAATGTGGACATTTCTTTACGCAAATTCTCCAATTGACCAACCTGTTCTTTCAGTACAGATTCTTCGGCAGATGAATTTGCTATTAAATTTTCATACTTCTGTTTTAGATTAGACGTTTCTAATGCAGTGCTGTTTAGTTTTTCTTCTAATTGCTTCTTAATGTCAGTAACTTTGTTTAGCTCTTCGGTAACTTGTACAATTTGGCGATCCTTTTCTGTGACCATTTCTGCATTTGATTTTAAATCCACATCAAGCATTTCAAGTTTTAGACTTAATTCTTTGATGCTATTTTGTCTTTCCTCTACGAGGTCTTTCAGCTTATGTTCTTCCGTTTTGTATTTACTTACTTCTTCACTTACAGTAGATAATTGATGTTGTATTTGTGTTAATTCACCTTCATGCTGAGCTTTCTGACTGTTAATTTGGGCAGTCATATCATCCAGTATTTTTTGTAGTGAGTCTTCGTGTTTTCTAGCTTCTTCTAACTTGTTGTTCAAATCATTTTGCGCTTCTGTTAGTTGATCTACTTTTTCCATAAGTTTGACTTCAGATGTTGCACCATCAGCTTTCAGTAATGATATTTCTTCTTTGTATTTATCGATTTCTACTTCCAACTTTTTCTGAACTGATTCGTGTTCACTTACTTGCTCCTGCTCTTTTATTTTCAGAGCTTCAATGTCCCTTTTTAATATGCTGTTTTCATCTAACAAGTTGTCGTTATTAGACTGTAAATCTTGGAACCGTTTGTACAGTTCTGCATTTTGAGTTTCAAGATCTTTGGCTTTATTATCTAGATCTTTTAGTTTTTCAATATTTTCATTGACTGACCCTATTAACTGGCTACGTTCTGTTGTAGAATCTTCTTGTATTTTGAACAGCTTCTGTTTTAGTTCTTGTTCCGTTCTAGCATAGTTGTTACTAGATTCTCTATGCTTATCTCTTAAATCTTGGAGCTCTTTTTCAGTTTCCTTTAAGTGCTGTGACAATCTGTTAAATTGTTCGTTTGAATCTGTCGTTTGCCCAGTTAGATGTAAATACTCTGTTTCTACCTTTTCTTTGGCTTTTTGTAGCTCATCGCATTTTTCGGAAGTACTTTCTAGCTGCCGTTTAACTTCTCCGACTTCTAATTCTAAAGTTGCTACTTTAGCTTTCAATTCGCTGTTGTTTTGTGTAAGTTCATTAATAGTTTGTTTCAGTTTTTCATTTTCTTCTTTCAATGCCTTGAGTTCATCGACATTACTATTTAATTGTGAGTTGAGTGCATCGAACTCAACTTTACTTTGATCTAGAGATTGTTTGTGGCTTTCTATTTCTTTAAGTAGCTGCTCTATTTTACAATTACGATCTTCTATCTCTTTTTTATGTTCTTCTGCGATTTTACTATGTTTAATATTAAAATTAGCAGTTGCCTGTTCGAAATCATCCTTGAGCTTGATGATTTCTTTATCTCTCTCATGAACAGTTTCCTTATATTCACTTATAAGTTTTTCTGTAGAAGCTGTTGATGTACTTGACTCTGAGAGTAATCTTTCGTAGTCTTTAGTTTTGACAGCAAGGTTTTGTTGCAATTCCAAAATATCTGTTTTACTCTTCTCATTTAATTGGGAAACTTCATTTAGTAGACTTTCATATTCGTTGATTTTGTTAGAATATTCTTCTTTCACACGGGCTATTTCATCCTGAAGGGATTTGCAAGCCGAATCTTGTTTTCGTTTGGAATCTTCTAATTGTTCCAAATCTAATACTTTGGCACTGAGTTCCATTTTCAGTTTTGTGACCTCTTTGTTGAGGTTTACTTCGTGTTCTTTACTTACGCCTATGACTGGAACAAAAATAATACATAATAAGATACATAAATTATGAAAGACGAAGTATTTGGCACATACAAGCTGTTTACCTTTATTTAATTCTAGAGTTTTATCATCTACAGCAGCTTGAAGTTGCGTTAGCTTAGTGTTTAGATCTATGATTACTTGGCTATTTTCCTTATTTAGTCTTTCTAGGTTTTGTTTTTCAGTTTCTAACTTAGATTCTGCTAGCTGCAATTTTGCCGTTAGAACAGATACTTGAGTTTCAAACTCTGTCTGAGCTATGGCCATTTTAGTTTTGGCATCATTAAGCGCTCTTTCTGATTCCGCTTTGACTTTAGTGAGTTCGTCGGACATGCTTTTACCAATGGAATCTTTTTCGGTCTCTTTTTCTTTGAGGAGAGCGTACGCTTCGTCCAGCAATTTTTGTAGTTCCGATGATAGAGCTGTAAAAAGAAATAATACGAATTATAACACGCACGAGGTTTTACTAGGTATTTTTTGATTATACAGTGGCATGTGGATTTGAACATAGTAGAATATTGTAACTGCTAGAAACAAACGAGACGGTAAATCCTCACAAATATATCGGTTTCAATATGAGAGGTAAGCAGCTACTCTTTGTGTTGTATTATTATCTGTTCCTCCGTGGCTCTGAGCGTAGTCCTTCTGCCTAATTGCAAGCCGTTTCGAAGTGACACATTCATCTATATGTATGTACGAAGTGGGACGCGACGGCGAACGCTCCGCACTCACCCATTCTGGCATAAAAAATTGTCGATCTAGACATCGACAACGCGGAAGTCACGCTAGTGCCCGTTTTATTATTCTAAACGATAAAACCTATCGTCTTTTTATGCTCATTATCTTACTCTGAGCAGCAGTGAGTTCCTCCTTATGTTGTTCAGCGACTGCAGCGGCGTCTGCAGTTCTCTGGTCCTCAGTGACTCTGAGTGCGGCAGCCGTGGCCTCGGCGCGAGCCATTTGTAGCGCCACGTCAGCCTCAAGGTCTCTGATGCGCTGTTCATGAACCGCTCTCTCTTGCTGAGGAACGGAATAAAGGGACATTTATTATGGGTCCCCATTTCTTATGTGAATACAGAAAGATAGTGCAAAATATAGCATGGTTATGTTACAAAATACATTTAACAAGTTTTGACAAGCTCTGCACCAAAGTTTAGCTAACGTTTTTAGGACAAAAAGGTTTCATTCATATAGATATAAGCATTTGCGTCTTCAACCTAGTAGACCAGTCCTCATTGTATTTCTAAACACTATCTACATATATTGTTAGTATAATACTAATAGCGAGATATTATGGTATGGAAATAATAGATATTTTCATAAACTGTAAACAATCATAATGGGAAATATGAGCTAAAGCTATTACACCAAAGGGCCCTGTGTTTATCAGTTGTCAAAAGTAATTGACAGTTTACAACCCTAAGATGAAGATTAGTCAAAACTCGGTTATAAGGCTATATTGGTTAAGAGAAGATTAGCTAGAGTTTTCAGAGTCTGTATGGTGTTATTTACAAGAAGAACATTAAGTTCGCATTGCCTATGTTGCGGTCGGAGCTAGTTACATTATAGTTTAGGTAATATCTTGGAACTTAATCGCGCTAAAAACTTTTTTATTTAAATTAATGTTTCGGCCAAGGTGCATTGGCCATGGTCTCAAGAAGACTCTTCTTCTATAAGGTAAATAAAAATAGTTTTTAGCGCGATTAAGTACCGAGATATTACCTAAAGTATGTGTTCGAATCGCGACTGTTTAATAGTTACATTATATTTGGGTAAAGGCGGGTGGTGCACGGGGCACAGTAAGTTATAAATAAAATATTAATTATTTATCGGCCTGAAGGTACTATTAGAAAATAATGTTAGCTTACCTCCATTGCATCCTTGAATTTCTGAAATAAGAGAATACGTGTTAATCTACCATGCAACTACGTCACTCAGATTATAGTATTTCTCGTGCATCTATTATACTTATACTAAATTGGTTAATAGTAATACTCAAAGGTTATTAAATAATTATTTATACTGTTAGTATATTATACAAGAATAATTACAAAAACTAATTGTACATTCAATATTTTAAATATGCTATGAGATAATGAGCTAAAAATATACAACGAATGACGCAATCAAAATATAGAAAATCCTCGACCTCTTATCAATAACAGCTCCACCAGTTTAAAAAAAAATCTTACGTTATAATCTTCCTTATTGATATTTTCCTCTTCATTCCTGAACATGAGATCCTCGACTTTCTGTCGTTCGTCTTCCAGCAGTTTGCTAAGCTTGCCCAGCTCCAACTTGAGTTTGCCATTCTCGTCATTCGCCTGGAATTAGTATTTTATACACATTTTGCGGAGGTAGTCACGTAGATATTATGTATAGACTAAATGAATTCTAAACTAGAGCCTATGACAGTAACACAATTAATATTTATATTAAATAATAATTAATACCGGCTTCTGCCACCAATTCCGGTAAAGTAGTAATCCTAAAAGATCTCATCTCCTTTATAAAATTATTAGTTAAGATTGTTGCGTATACTTTTACTTAATTACTCTTACATTACAGGGTAAATGTCTTTAGTTTCTAAGTTTAGGCTTATAGGCGTACATGTAATGCAAAATAATAAATAAAGTATGGTAGCATGCGAGATTTTCAGTAGATTAGCTAAATTCATAAAACAAGCACGCGAAGAAAACCTACATGTTTACGAGTATCTTCAATTCTTATTTGTTCTTTTTCTCTATCTCACTTAAATCTACAATGATTTTTGATTTGTGGTTTTTAAGTAATCTTTAAATTATCTGCTAGCGCAAGCCGCTTCTTGAGTAGAGACACTGAAGTCTCAGCGCGGTCTGCTCGTAGAGATAGCTTCGTTACTTGTGCTCTCTCTCTCTCTAATACTTGTTGCTGCATCGACCTATTATGACCCCATAATAGATAATATGCATCTCTGTTGCGAGCAGTATTTGAATTAAGCAAAAATGAACCTTATTTCTTTAGCGTTCTGTCGTTTTTTTAGTTGAATTGAAACCATTCGCACAACAGAGATAGGTAATAGAGGGTCTGCAAATAATGTAACATAAAATATAAACTACCTGCGCCGCTTCCTTCTTGAGCTGCGAAAGCGCAGTTTCAGCGCGGTCCGCTTGTAGAGATATCTTCGCTACCTCTGCCCTCTCCAACTCTCGTTCCCGCATCAACCTTTCCAGATGTTGTTGCTTTTCTCGCAGCAGCTCCTATTTTATAATTGTTTTTTATGAAATAGACCAGTTGTTATTATCAGCTGTAGAAATATCTGACCATTCTATATAAAGTAAAAATTGTATAACTACGAGTAAGTATTTATGTAATTTTATTCCAAAAAGGCCAAATATTTGCTCTCTGATATTTACTTGAAGTGGATACATAAACAGCAATTTTGTAAATTAGGAAATATAACCATGTTCAATTATATACATGTTTTTTGTAACATTCGACAATACACCAAGGATATCCGTTTTTATTTTCAATTTTCTCTCTTATCTTATATACTTGAACGCCCCAAATTAAACAAAAACAAACTTATTCACACTCACAGCCCCACACTAAGTTCAAAGACTTGTATCGTGGGTGCCGGAAACATTCACATCACACACACAAAACACAAACAAACGATTCCGTGTAAAATACTTGTACATATAAAATCATAAAGGACATTTCGTTTTATATTGGGAGACCTACAACTATTTCCATACAAAAAAGGTCACCTATTAGTGAGTTGGTTTTTATTGATCGGTTTTAGTGATAAGGTGCGACACCTATAACTGTATTTTATTTGTATTTTATGTCAAATAATAGAAATATACTGGTATAAATTATTTATCTAAAAAAAAATTATTTATTTATTCTTTTGCACAATTAACACAGTACACGGAGGACTTAATGCTAACACAGCATTTTCTGCCAGTCATCCATGACGGTGCAGGAAAATTCTTGGTAGTGCAGTACAAGGACTATTTATTATTTATGATTCAAAATACACCTACTTATACTATAATATGTCTGGACGATTAGAAACTTCGTCATTCTTTTATAATTAACACAAACATGATAATTTTCATAAAAAATAAATAATTTTCATATTTTTATGACAAGACAATTACGGCATTTTTTTAAAAACCAAAATAAATGCCTATCGCGAATAAAATTAATAAACTCAACTAACTTTTTTACTTTTATATTCTGTTCTCATAAAATATGCAAAACTTGTTAATTTGCTTATCCTTATTGTGTTATATTACCATAATATTAAAATACCTTCTTTATATACATACACACAAAGCTTCTAATCTAAATAACAGTGACGTAGGTACGTCAAGACCTTGAAGCATGCTGTGAAGCCCTGATTAGATAAGAACGCTTAATTTGCATGCACTTTACCATCACTTACATGGATTTTATTAGCATGCAGCACGGCATTTTGAATCGGGTGGATGTTTTGTTAGTGTATACATGCTGAAATTTTATACGTACAGTCAGCTGCAAATTTACCAACTACACTCCGAGTAGTACCTTAAAACGCATCCTTTTCAACGGACTTCAAAAAAAGAAGTTCTCAATTCGACTGTATGTTTTTTGTATGTATGTTACGCGATATCTCCACCAATTATGAATCGATTAAGATATTTTTTTTGTTAGGTAGATCTGCCCCCCGATTACCTATCTTTGTTGCAAACGGTTTCAATACTAAATTGACAAAACTCCTAAGAAATAAGGTTCATTTTTGCTTAATTTTTATTGAAACCGTTTGCAACAAAGATAGGTAATCGGGGGGCAGGTCCCATATAAATTTTATCAGATTCGATCAAGCCATAATCAAAATATAAGCGGTGAAGCTTTTTTAAGCTTTGCTTGCGTTTTATTATGTATTTACTGAAATGTAATAGGTACCTATATTAATTGTTTAAGACGGAATTTTCACGACAAAACGGAGAAAGGTATATGCGTTTAATGTAAGAGGTGGGGAATAGTGGGGATAGAACCCGGTATCTACAATTCTACACAGTCTCATCTACTAAACCCTTACTACCCAGTAAGTACCACGTAGTTAAGCCCTTACTACTCTTAGTACTTGCATTGCTCTTCTGGTACGTAAATACCTACCTACAGAGCTGAATTTTCTCAACCTGTAAAGTCATCAGCTGATCTCGAGGACTGCCATGAATGTAAGTATTAGTAATTAACTTAGATATTAAATCCATGACAAAACCACAGTATAACTAATAACAGTAACGTGATAATGTGGGAACTTGAGTTGCGTCCACCACTTCCTCAGCCATCAGCGCCCAAGTAAAGTACTAAACCTATGCTTTTTTCAAAATTGTACTCATATCCAGCTGTATTATAACTTTTACATATCTACTTACCTATGCCGACCAAAAAAATAATATGTAGGTACAATAAACTTTTTCTAAGCGTGATTTTGTATTCAAAAATTTGCTTGATCTTTAAAATCCAACCTATCAAAGTTGAAGTAAATGGCTGCGCCATACAAGACGTACAAGAGGCTACCGTGCCTCGATCGCGCACGCCATTACTTCGAGCCAGATGCGGGTCGCGAAGCCATTACAGGTTTGATTGACTCTTTTTATATGTAGTTCCTATATAGTATACATACCTAAGTTTAAAAAAAAGAGAAATTCAACCCTGTCTTTAGCTTAGCCACCCAGGCCGCACATAGTTGGACCAGTTAATAGTAAAAATATCGGATGAAAGATATAGCAGAGGCAAAGTCAATTTTGTTCTAATAAAATCTATTTTTTTTTATATTTACCTATTACTTATTATTGTGCAACTCTTGTATAATTTTGCTTTCTTGCATAGCAAATCAAATCGCCCTTAACCATGGGTAATCTCTGGAGTACCTAATAGTACCTGTACTACCTACCTACTAATCAATAAAATTATGCGACATCATGTTCACAATTCTGTGTAAGTACAAAACGAATGATTCCTAGAACCTAAATAGATGCGTAGCCAATAAAGATAAGAATAATATTTACATTAATAATTCAATAATCGTCGCTATATGTTCCATATTTACGACAGATATTGCCTTATCCGGGCCAGTTTTATTATAGCACTGGTTATCTAAAAGGGTCCGCTAATAGAATAATTTACACCTACTTCGGTTGTGTACAGTCAGCAGCGAAAATAGCAATTACCATTGTGATGTCTCAGTATCCACCTACACTGTGGACCTACTTGTAACTATAATACTAATGAGCCTGTCTGACTAATTCTGAGCAATAGATATTGATGATGAATTCTCGTTTACAGTTATGAGCATTTCATATAAATGATGCACTCGTTCATCTTACTTAAGCGGTAACAAACAATAGCTTGGTTTTCTGGATCAGCCAGTTTATACATGCAAGTGATTCATTGATCCACACTACAGCTTTAACTTAACTGTTCTAGTCCAAAGTCCTAGCGAAGAAACAAAGATGATGGCAATCCTATCCTTCTTACAGGCGGAGACTACTATCTGTTGATGACAATATCAAGTGGCCAATATAGAGTTTGCAGACCGTGGTTAGCTATTGCAAGAATATTTAGGCATACGTATACCTACTAATCTCTCACAAAATACACCTGCCTAACAACTCCTGACTCAGGGCCAATAGGAGATCTTACAGCGCCTTTAACGAATAAAGTTTTGCCACATAACTGGCGAAAATTCGATATAGACTAGGTTTCCAATAATACAACAGCACCTATATAGGGATTGGAGTTTAGAACCATGACTAAAAAATAATTAACTTCAAATATAGGTTATAGGTTTTGGTGAAAGCGATCAATCGTCACTCAAATCTACGGCAGTTAAACAGATAGAGCTTAAGTAACAAGACATAACCATCGCAACAACCTTGCGCCTTTGACTTGAAGATAAATATCGCTGGACCTAGTGTCCTACACAAACTGAACATATTTACAAGCAATGAATTTCCGAGAAACGTATTGTTAGTCAACAGTGTAAATATAGGTACTACACTTCGCTACTTTATGGCGCCACATTTACAACGAAATGACAAAACCTACTGGTTTAGGTATCGGTATGAAAACATCAACGATTTTCCTTCTGTTGACGTGATCGGCTAACCAAACATGACGACATCTGTATACATTAGTAACAATTAGGTAACTCGTGTCAACTGCATCTAGAACAGAGTATACCTAAATGTTACCTTATATTACACTGGAACAAATGCAGTTCAGTCTGAGTCATTGCATAGCGAAATAATCGTAAACAATTTTTTATCAATATGCAGGTATTACTGAATGATCAATCTACAGCTTGTTTCTGTCAACTCTTCTAAGTCAACGATTCGTAAGAAATCATACATTAGAGGGTCTTTAAAGTTGATGACGTATGGAAAATTGCGCTGTGAACTCGGATCAGAAGAAAATTGGTAAACATCGTTGCGACCGACTGCACAGAAACCGCATAAATTTCTTAGAAAATGTTGTATTTGGCTAAATAAATAACGCAGCCATACCTAAGAAGAATTCTTTAAATTATTCTTGTACTTGGAATATAACTACCTAACATACTTACTAAAGAACGGATAATTTTCCAATAATTCGTATTTACAATATACATACATTTTGATTTGTTGTTGGAATATTCACGCTAATGTCTTTTTGACCCCTGCCTAATATTAGATATATACGCAGTCATACCGAACATTAACTAACTTGGAATATACGTAGAACTGAGACTTTACTTTAGATTATTCGTATGTAACAGATAAACAAATTGTGATTATTATTATGTATATCTACCAGACTAATAATAATTTATCTTGAGCAGTGGCTATACTACATCAGGGATCACTGTAGTAGTGTGGCAATTCTAGTACAATGTGACTTCAGAAGTTACAAAATCCGATCGAAAAGTCGACAAAATGGTCAATACCGGGAAATGTTTTCATTAGCAACTCGCGCTTTCCATATAAACTTTCCATATTTAATCAACAGAAATGCAGATTTAACCTTATTCGTAACCCTTGACAAAAAGAGGGGTGTTACAAGTATGTATGTCTGTGGCATCGTATCCTACAGATTTTGTTTTAGTTTTTTTTTCTTTGAAATGTGACTTGATCGAGAATGTTCTTTAATATGTTTGGTGAAAATTGGTGCAGCCGTTTTCCATTTAATGGAGACGAATCAGTATATACATGTTTGTTGTATTGCTTGATAAGGTATTATAATTCTGGAAGTTGTTAAAGCAGTACGAAGAGCTTCAGTGCATTCTCATAGCATTTGTATTTACAAATTCATGCATTATCCACATTCAATCCAAAGAACCGTTTCCTGCTATATACCCATTTTGCTTTTATCTAAATTATTGCTTAGATTAATATGAAACCCAACGCAATTGAGATATATTTTCAACCGACTTCAAAAAAGGAGGTTCTCAATTCGAATGTATGATTTTTTTTGTATGTATGTTACGCGATGTCTCCGCCAATTATGAATCGATTTTAATGATTTTTTTTTGTTTGGTATAGTATACTTCTGAAATTGTCCCATATAAATTTTATCGAAATCGGTCAAGCCAAAACCAAAATATAAGCAATGAAGTAGGATTTTTTAAAGCTTGCGTTTCAATTATTCAAGTTAGAGTTAAAATTAAACCCAAAATATCAACCCTGAAACGGGTTATCGGGTATCGTGAAACGTCCTTTAGGTATAATTAATGCGGACTTTCAAGGTCAACACAGAAATAGAGCTAAGCCAAGGCCGGTTGGCGGGTGTTTAATAATTCAGGGTAACGGCCCTAGTGGGCTATTAGGTTACGTAGGTTTCATATTAATCACCAGTCAAGGGCATGCCTACGCACGTTGAAACCTTTACTGGGTGACAATTTTATCTTGGGCCCTATGAATCATTAGCAATAATTGTTTATACAGTTTTATGTATATTATTCGACAGAAAATGATAGTCATTATCATTATTATCACACGTGCTAGATTGGAAAATTCCTTGTGAAATAAAATTTTACAGTCAATCTGGTACACAAAACATGTATAATTTTATCTGTTTCCACCGGATCGACAACATTTTTGTGGATGTTTTAGATATAGTATTTATATATCTCTTATGATAGACTGTGACATAAAATTAATTTTATTTATAAAGAATTGTGAACAAGGTACCAAAATAAAATTGTCTGTCTCCACCCCAAGTGTGGCAAGCGAGATACAGCGTTATTAGTGCAATAAAACAACACATTCAAATAAATCTTAACATTTTATTATCATTATTACCATAAAAAAAGGACAGGGTAATAATACACGATAGATTTAATACATTTTATTAAAACACTGTCATTCAATAACCTATACCTACAATTAGCCACTAATCTAATTCATATGTTATTAGAATTAATAGAAAATTATTTTATAAAAGATATTAACATAAAAAACTACCTACAGCGAAGGAATGTACGTGTCTTTATAATTAGTGAATATCATGATTAATTCTTACAGGCACTGGTTGATTTATAATTAATAATAATTATACGAGTATACATTGCACCAAATAATATAAAAATGCAATTTTGCAATATCAATGCAATTTTTATTAAATAAATAAATACATGGAGTCAAAATAATCTATCACAGTTTTGCCTCTGACACTGGTTACAAGTTGGCAAGCGAAGTCATTGTTACAGTATTTCTATGGAATCCAATGATTTATACATTGAGCTTGATGGGTACTAGTCTTGGTGTATTGTCAAAATGCTTCAGCATGTATAAAAATAACTGTAGTTTGTACTATTTAGTGCACAATAATTGACAAAAAGTCATATAAAATCATTGTCTCATTTAAAAGTTAAGATCTAACTAAACAAATAAGTAAGTTTAGTTTGTTAAGGCATACATTGTAAAAAAACACAAATACATTCGTTGTTCGTTACAGTAATAACAAGATCAAAAACAGTCGTAGCAATTGGCCCATCATTGCCGGTGTGGTCAACTCGGTAGATACATGCGCTTAACTTCAAAAACTCGAAAACAGACGTTACATCCATTTTTGGCCATTTTCCAATACTTTATTATGTATTGAAAAATGCTTGATAATTCTCATTATCAACGATTTTTTTAATTAAAAATCGAGAATTATGAAATTGTTGTTTCTGGAAACTTAATTATACTCAGGTAAATATTGATCTAAAGTGATTTAATAAATAAGAGGTTCTTTGTTAATTAATAATATAAAACTCACATAAGCCTTTCTGCCTACAAAATTTCTCAGTCTGCAACTTTGAATTGCTTATAAAGTCAATTAGATCTATATCCACAGAGTATTCTATAGCTTGTCACATTCCATAGATTATAATAATTTCCTTTGCACATATATTTTTTTTAAAGATACAATATTAATTGCAAAGCTTTTGTTAAATGCTTTCTGTCTGTTTTGGTCCCAATATGTATCCCCATTTTAATACATATTTGTAGAACGGAATGAATGCTAATGCTATTTTAGTAAAAAAATATGTCTTACTAAAATAAAAATATCATTTTGTATGTCAAAGTCAAGTTTATTTAACATATCTATAATTTTACTGTTGTAAATCCGCAGATTTCATTTTGCAAAAGCAATTTTATGTCTCAACAAATATTGATATGTGCGAAAGACGCTGTAACAATCTGTGAAATGTGACAGCGTTCCACTTTTCCCTCCGACTGTACTTTGTATGAGCGGTCGAGTTAACAACAATAAAAATTAAAGGTGACAACTCGACCGCGTGGTCGACTAACTCTTCTAAAAGGATGTAACGTGCGGTTTTGACGTCGAGCCCACGTGTCCATTGCACCCGAGTTTACCGCGCGGCGATGGTGGGGTACTGTACCTGCAGCGCGTTCTTCGCCGAAACGGGGGTGGAGGTCGCGCGAGGACCGCTTACACGCTGCCGCCGTGCCGTTAGTGACAGTGCGAATGCGACAAACATGGGGAAAACAACACGCGTTAACGCAATCGGACGCGCCGCTTTATGGCACGGAGCTGTGTTCAATATTCGGGAAATAACTTAAGTCGACCGGGTTTGATTATAAACATAACATATACGCTTTCACACTCACGGCCCAACACTAAGTTCAATTACTTGTGTCGTGTCGAAAACATTCACATCACATCCAGAACAAGCAATATAAATTTCCCTTGGGGTGAAAACTTGTGTTCCCACTGGGAATTAAACCCGATACCCGCTTAGAAGGCGGACCCACTCGGACCCAGCTAAGCCAACGGGCAGTTCATTCAGCAGGCAGCTAAATCAGAGTCACGTCTCATTATCTTGTCTAAGTCTAAGCCATACATCGCAAAAACTCATTTTGCGTGAGAATTGTACCATTCAAATATTTTTTTTTCTATTTATTCAGGTATTTCAAAAAAATATTGTTAAAAGAGCTGAATAAAGAACGATATTCATGTTTTCAAACAACCCAATTTTGAATTTGTATCGAGAAAACTTTCACCAATCATGTTTATGGATTCCATTTATCTCGATTACATCCTTTAATATTGTCTAAATATTGAAACTTTATCTGTTGTTTTTCCCGAGTAAAACCAGTTTTTATCAACTGGATAAATTGAAATAGCGTCTTAAATCAATTTTATACTTAGATGAGTGTACAAAAGAGGCAAAATACGGGTGTTATTTTTGTTCAAAGAAGAGTAAAAATACATTGTATATATCTTGGAATATTTCAACACAGCTCACGTTTTACCAAAATTGGTTTAGCACCATAAAGTGGCAAAGCACAGTCAGTTACACTAAATAAACAACGTTGGTCAAATACTGTATCTTATAAAAAGTTTTCGTTATTATATTTTGTAACTGACTGTACTTCTGGCATACGAGGTGTTTGGTGTTCAGCAAACACATCATTTGCCTTCCGGCAAAATATATTATTAAGCTCAATAAAAAACAAAATCTTATTTTTTAAATGCATGACGTGAAATATGAATAATGAATCTATTGAATGAATATGTTTTTTTTTAATACTAAACATCTGGAACCAATTAATATAATATTGAGATAAGTACTTAATAAGTACTTCTAAATGCCAATAAAAAATGCAACATTATATCAAATGTTCTAATGATGATTGAAAAGGAGATGAGTATGTATCTAATTTATAAAAAAACAAATTAATCTACCCTGTATGTTTCATCTAAGAGATTCATGAAGGAACTTTTGAACGTGGGTATAAATAGCACATAAAAACGAAATATTAGTCAGCAACTATGCAAATAAAATGTTAATTTCCACAAATTCTACATAATATATCAGTTCTAATAGGATTGCCTTAAAAATAATATCACAGCCGAAACATTTTAGGTGTTGTTCAAATGACTCCCGCAGTCTATAAAATGATCACTATTCTAAACTAAATTTGGACGTGAATGAAAGCTGAACAAATGAGATGAGTCACTAGTCCCAATACACTATTTCGTTCTCGATTCACTATCACTTCCAAATAAGAGAAGTCCGATATAGTAAACCGAAAACAAAACGTAAATGCAAAAAAAAGTTAATTAAAAACACAAGGGCCAAACCAAGGAGTGCCAGAGCTACAGACAAAAACTAAAAACTCAAACCGAGTATCATGCACACGGTGGAAGCAACTCTACATAATACCATCGCTGTTGCATGTCACGCCTACCCTCATATCGTAAAATATTATAAGTTTACAATAGACGGAAACATCGCCCCGTCGACGATAGTATTTTTACGGGGTTTTGCGCATATATACACGTAAATAATGAGATTAAATCGTTTCATAACACGAAACGCAAGAATATTTTGATCGTATCTAAATAATAACCGCGAGCGACACCGCTCACCGGCACGAACGTACACGGCGTCTAATTCAAATGTAGACGACATAAGGGTAGGTGAACTGGAAAGGTGACACGCAAGAGAAATGATAGCTCTTCCCAAAGCCGGAGAAGTGAGTGCGCGGCGGCGGCATCTCCACGAATATGTCGGTAGCTGCGGCGACCCCGCGGCTGGCGCGCGTCACGGCGGCCGGCCGGCCCGCCCACCGCACCACCTCGCCGCCCGCGCCGCCCGCCCCCGCGCCCGCGCCGCCCTGGCTGCTGCCGCTCGACACGCTGCGCCGCGACCGCTCCGAGCCGCGCGTCTCGAAGCTGAGCACGCTCTCCGAGCACCGCCACGACTTGGGCAGCGTGTCGCTGGCCCACCTCCGCGGGTTCAGCTCCTTGCATTTGGAGTTCGGACACGATCGGAACACGATATCGTAGTAGACGCGCGGCTTCGGCAGAGCGATCACGGCGCAGCGGTCGGCCTCGACGTGCTTCACGAGAAGCGTCTTGTCGAGCAGGCTGGGCGCGCTGCGGTGCGGGCGGGCGCGCGCGGCCGGCGAGCGCGAGCGCTGCGAGGCGGGCGAGGCCGAGCGCGCGCGCGGCTAGCCTACCTGAGCGCCCAGCGACGTCACCCCGAGCCTCACCCCCGCGCGGGACGACGCGACCGAAGTGCCGAGCGACGTGAGCGACTCGCGCGAGTTGGAGCGCCGCACGGGCGTCGCGCGCCCGTTGCTGTGGATGGCGCACGCGCCGGGCTTGCGGTTCGACGGCGACCGCGTCACCTTCGACACCGGCGCGAACAGACCGAACCGGTGCGGGCACTCGAAGTATCTGAAACCGGAATCGGCGAACGTCATTATCGTGTCGGGATCGAGAGCGCCGTGGAACTACGTTCGGAGCGATCGCCGAGCCATCGCTCCTACCTCTTGCCGTCGACGGAACCGTCGTTCTTTCCGAGAGGGTCGTCCAGCTCGACTCCGGCCCAGACCCCGGGCGCGAAGTCTGTGTTGCCGACGAATCGCAGCGTGCCGGCTTTGCTTCCGCGACTGCTCGAGACGATTACGCGGTCTCCCATGCGAACCTCACCGTTCGTCGTGGTCGATATCGAAGCGTCTGGAAAATGGAACAAAAACAATTGAAAATAACGCAACGATTTTTGGAAACAAAATAAACATCATATATGGGCACGCACTCATTTTACTGCTGACGAAGCTACGCACGCTTCCATTGGGCGAAAGCGCACGCCTCTGCCTTCCCATCCCAGAAGGCGGACGTTCGAACACGCTTCCGGCATCAGATACAGGTGAAGCATCATGAGGCGCGTGGGTCACTATAGGCACTCGAGTCAGTCGTGTCAATCGTGAGAAAACTCCGCGCTTTTCTGGACATTGAAAGTAGCGTACACTTGAGACTGAACCGTCGTTTTTGCCTGTAAACAATAAACAAACAACGTTATATTAGGTACGCTTATGACTAATCTCCAAGTCATAAAGTCCAATCTGAGGTCTCATATTAAGTTCTGATATTCGACATAAACAACGCGTATTAAACATTGACGTTATCGATGCACCCACAAGTTTTCTGCAAACACTAATTAAAACTAAGCAACCAAACCTCAGCCTCGATAAATAGTGAATGAATTTAGTATAAATTAGAAATATCTTACAACCAAATAAACATAGCTACATCATCAAACAACATTATCTTCGAAGCTTCGATAAGTATCAAAGTAGAACATCTGCTGAAACTTACCGATGGGGTCATCCAGCACGATACCGGCCCAGTCTCCGGGGGCAAACTGTGTTTCGCCAATGTACGCTATCTGCCCGGGCTTAGTTCCGCCAACCCATACTCGTTCGCCGATTATAAAGCTATCAGTGTCCTCTGTCAGTACGACACTGTGGTCTGAAATTCCACAAGAAAAGTTTTAGCATCAAAACAAAAGGTTAAGGTACATTAGCACGTTCCTCTCGAGAGATTTCGAAACATTAACACATTCCAGCTTAAGAAAGTGTGTTTACGAGCCGCAAGGACTGAAATTTATCGCCGTTTGAATATGCATGGCTAGTGTTTCCTATTCTGTGCACATTTATGATGCGTGTGCGCACACGGGCTGAATACCGTTGATTGCAAGTGCAACGACCATAGGGGCACTATTTGCAAGCCGGTTTGCATATCTTACTGTTTCATCGAAACAGTGAACTTTCGCTACGACAAACTGCATTTGACTCGAAGATTCGTCCGTGGATATTGTGCTCTAGAAGTCTCCTAATGAATGAATCTATTGTGTGCAATTCGTAAAAATCAAAAAATCTCATCAAATGGCATTTTCATCATTTGAAACAGAACATTGAAACTGCTTGTTGAAACCGGTATATAAATTCTCCTTATCTAGTCATCATTTTATAATCATGCTAACAGATGCATCCATCAGGTTTGACCGTCATACTTTCCAACCAAAACTCATGCGTCTTAAGTTCTCAACCAAGTGCATAGCGGAAACCAAGCAAAACACAAGATTTCACACAACATTCTAGAGAGCGTGATTTACATTCGTGATGCTTCGGAGGTGCACGATACTTTTAACTAAGTAAAACATAGAAATGTGAGAATCCAAAAAATATAATCCACAATGAACAATGATCTATCAGTTTCGTGGAACAACTGAAAAAGCCACGTACAATAAAAATAAAATTACACTTAGTCCTATCGGTTGGATAACGCGTTAGAACCACGGGCAACAAACCGTATGTGCCTAATTATTCTTATCGTCACGAATAACGAGTTAATCAAGGATACAAATGAATATCTCATTATGACATAATCAACTAGTAGTGACACATTGTGGAATATAATTTTAGATGGAACCAATGGAAAGATGTTTACCAATATCAATGTATTCGTCAAATTACATTAGGCTAGGTGCAGGTACGAAGTGAACTTATAACCAATAATAATAAAAAGAGCTTGAGGATATTACCATAATAATAATTGTTAATAGACTTTTCTAGAAAATTTCATTTCGATAGATGTTAGAATATTGTATAAGAAATATTTTTGGTTGGTAAACATATTTCATTCATTGGTGTGCAAAGTGCGGTTACCTGAGGACCTCCTGAGGCCCGCCTCGCTGAGGCGCCGCGGATGCTTCTCCCAAAGCGCGTCCATTGAGGTCCCGCTGAAGGTGCTGCTAGCTGCGCCACACAAGCGACACGCACACAAACATTAGCCACTCTATCTACTATTACTCAAAACATTTGTATCAGTGTAAGACATTGGATTAAAGTGGTTACTGTTATTTGTAATTATCATTTCTTCATGCCATTCATAACGCAGCCATAATCAACAAGTTTAATTTGATTTGTAATTGTTAAACCTTTAGCCTCAAATGTTTTAATAGGTTTTCCTTAAAATATATTAGGGATTATTTTTACGTATATTTTTGTTTTATTTTTACTTCAACTGTATTGTCTGAAGATTTCATCGCAGACGAAAAGATATTACGAATTTGCTACAAGCTAGGCACACGTCAAAGTTCCCCCATTAGCTTTTATTGGCACGGGTGTAATCACTACTCGGATGCCAGTAAATAAGGGAACACTGGATTAGTTTACTTCCTTTGCCAAGACGCCCATCAGCGTACTAATGAAGTTTTTGTATATACATTGTTTTTCCGGCGACGACGTAAAAAAGCAGCACAATAAGTGAAGATTTACGACCGGGCACTGACAATGAGTCTAATTGCTTGTAGGCGACTGTTTCGTTGACAGGCCTACTGCTATAAATTATAGGCTCTTGGTATTTACAGCAATATCTAAAAGTTTACCTCGATTTGAGTCAAGAACGTTAAAAGACATTTAGTTATAAAGCAACTGATATTTGAATATCTATTAGTTCCGTTAAAATATTAAATTTTATTGCATGCCCATTTTAGAATGCGAATAATTATAAAATAGAATTAAGATGTTAACTGAGCATACATAACGAACCGTTTCTAAAGATATTTATTAATGCATAGTTATTTCAATACGTTATAAGGATATTTATTTATTCATGCTCAATTATTTCAACTGTTTTTCATAAGAGTTATTTGTCTGCATTAACTATCTATCGATATTATCTAACAGTATGCATTATTTCTCTACGGATACTTTTAGTTTTAATTGCTATTTGTGCTATTAATATCAGTGGGTAATAGTTGCCTACAGTGGCTGTTCATGTAATCATGCCCCGTCACCTTATGAGATATTTAACGTAACTCTAAACAGTTTGCTACCTTCACCTTAGTTCAGTTAGCCACACTTACTAGATGCCTTCCGATGTGTCCTGGGTCTGTCAGGCAGCGTGCTTGTCACTTCGTCCTCCTCGTCTTCGATCAAATCTGCTCCATGACCAGTGAAAAATTATGAACAAGGTGAACTTATATAAACTATGTACAGATCTGTGATGTGATCATGTTCTTTGAGGGAAGCTCGTGCAGTGCGTGATATAGACATTGCAACAATACAGAAAGCATGCTTGAGAGTACATTCATGCCAACAGAAACAATAAATCATCTCATTACAACTAATGACAGAAAAATATTTCCTTTACCTGACAAGTGTTTTCTAGAAGAGTCGTCGCTGAGCTTTCTGAGCGTCTCCGAGCTGCCGTCTATATCAACAAAAACAAAGAACACATAAAGCAAAAACTAAAGAAAAACATGCCGACAAAATTAAACATTGATGACGAAAGATTACACAGATGGTTCAAAATTTACATGAATACAAACATTGCAATTAATAGACAGATATAGAATAATAATACGTAGAATACTATTTGCAATTCAGATGGGGCAGAGTTCGATAAAACCTTAGTAGAGTGAGGTGAGACACCCACTAGACTAGATGGAAATGAAACACAAGGCCCTTAAGATATGTAAAGGTGTGAGTAGGCTCACAAACTGCGGTGGGTGATGATAATGATAAACTTCAAGACCCTATTCAAACACTTGATTGTTTTGAAGCAATTAGTTTTGTTTACGTTTGTGGTTACATTTACACGCACTTAAAACTGTCATCTAACAATAGCAATCATTAGGATAAAAATTGAGTTAGACAATAATGAGAATTATAATAAATTAAGATGTATTGAAAAGAGACCTTCGTTAGTAAATCCAAGATTGTTTGGAAACTTCGTCTTAAACGAACGGCCACTAAAATTTTTTTGGCACTGATCTAAAAAAGGTTTAAGAAAGAACGGTTCAGACCCAGCCAGTCGGAGGCAACGCGTGTCCGGCACTGATGGTCCGAGTCTGATCTATCCGATTAATCATATGACAACTGCGCAGCCGCCGGCCTTGTAAGCGCGCGTGGGCATACACATCATAACTCAAAGCACACAAATGAAAAGAGCCTCATCTCTTCACGCCTACACTGAGGAAACAGAAGAAAAGCTGACAAAACCTTTTCAAATGGACACAAAGAGAATCGCAATCTCTACAATAAAGACTATCCTGATAAAGAGTAACTATTTGAATTTTATTCAACGAATTATCGCCTTTATAATGACATGTCTATTAACTATCGAGTTATAGAAGCCTGTTATTATCATAATTGAAATAATAACGGGCAATCTTGCAAGAAGCAGCTTTTCCGCGTAGGCATCTCATTGTTATTTATTGCTTACATTACACAATAACATCATCAATGATAGGAGAAGTCGTAATGTGTTTAATAAAGGTAATTGGGCCATGTCGTGAGCCAAATTAAAATAGTAGAACGTAGCACGCTTCGGTCGTGCTGCAGGCACTAATAAATTATGTACACTTTGAACAGTTATACTGTGCACCGTGCACTTAATTATGTCGCAGTTGCGACTTTTCCCATAATTTAATGGAGCTGTTCTTTTGCTTCATTCGCTAGATATTTTTCATATGGAATAAATCCGACTTACACAACTACGTAGATACCTAAATACGTGGTTTTATTTGTCGTTAGTTTTTGTAAGTTACTCAATCCGAGAAACATCTATTTATTTACGCATTTTGCAAATCATGAAAATTATTCACGTGGTTGTAATTGGTGTTCATCGTAACATCCTTCTCATAAATGCGTCATATACTTACAAGTACTACAGAATCAATAGTTTTCTAATACTGAAACATCAATACGGAAACTAAATATTTTTTTTATATTTCTTAAATTTGGGTCAGTATCTCGCCGTTAGAGAGCGATGTTGTCGACATAAGTCGAGGGTGGTAAGCACGCTACGATGAGCATATTGTAATTTGATTTCCGACACACGCTTAACCACGATGATTACTTTTGTCATCATTACCATAACAACTGGAGATGTTCACGATTGTCCGTGATGTCGGTACGTCGTCGGTCGATTGGCGGTCGCCTATTGTAATGTTAAGGAAGTGTATATCATAGCAACTGAATACGTATACGACGAATGCAAAAGTCAACTGGCAATAACAAATTACAACATAAGACCAAAATATATAAAAACCCAACGATCAAAGATCAGAAAAATAAATAATAAATAAACTATATTTGACAGTGTATAAAGAGATAACCTTTCTGATAAAAAAATACTAATATATGTTGTCGCGCAGCAGGTGTCAGACAATGGAACAAAATGTAATCCCACGCTTTTAATTTGTGTTCACATCTCATCATACAATGCGGGGGCGACTTAATCTAGTTCCGAACACTCCTCTTTGAATCATGCCATACAAATGGAAGCGGAAAATATAGAAGAATTTATAACAATTATTGCAAAGAATGTTGTAGAAAATGTAGTGGATACAATCGACATTTACGCCCGCGCCGCAAAAGTCGCGATCAACAAATATGATGTAATTGATATAACAGGCTCGTCGTTATTTAACAATTTTATTAACACACACCAACTTATATTAGCGAGCGAGACACTTGAGTGGACAACGTTCTACGAAATCTTATGACATTGCTTTTTGTGGTCAAGTTCAAGATGATATTCGTCAAGTGTACAAAGGATGTTTTTATAACTAGACTTACGTTTGTCCATTATCTTACAGTTGGTAATACATAATGTAGTCGAGGATGTAAGCATGCTAGAACTGGAATTCTAAACAGCACTCAAGGATAGCTGACGAATATTTGGGTGCTTGAAATTAAATAGGACTGTAAAATAGGTTAAATGGCATAACATTAGAAATTTAGAACCTTCCCAACCACCAAAAATTCCCATGACTTGTCATGGGAATGTCATGTCTTGATAAAATGTAAGTTCTGGTGATATATTTTACCTATTCTGATGGCACCCGCGGGATAAAAAGGAGTAAACATATTTAACGTCAAATCAACGAAAGTAAACAGGCGAGAGGGCGGGATAAAAATAAATGTAGAGAAAATTTTACCTTATTTTATTCTAAAACTAATAGTAAGTATACTTAGAATAAATTAAGTTATATGTAAATAACAAGACGGCATGCTTGTTAAAGGCATTTTTGTTCGTGTTTTGTATGTCAATTAAGCTAACTCCTAAATGAGAATAATGAGGCATGACACTTTCTCAGTTGGTTAGACAAGACACTAATTCGTCAATTGGGGACAATTTCGCGGTTGCCTCTTATGTCGGTAGATCAATTGATGCAACGATTACGTGCTGCAAGTTGCAATTCTCAATGCCAATTATTCAGTTTAGCTAAAAACGCCGCGAATTCAATTTCTTTGAATGTTATTTATTTCACAGCAATTATGACATAAGGCCGAAAATGCCGAAGAATAGCGAACCGTGACCATTTGAATTGAGGAACATATTATGAGTATATAGGTAAATTATACGCTTTCAATTTGTATGTAACCAAACCGAATTGTATATAAAAGAAATCGATCCTACTCACGCACGAGAAGTACTGAACAGTTTAAAAGCAAAGCTGGTCAAACGTGGTGCATATCCTACTTAACTGAAAGAGCTAATCGTGTCACGACACGAGGAAGTGACCTAGGCAGAGTAAAGTCCCTCGTTCTAAAATACTATGACTGACCGAGTTGGCGGCCGCAATGCTACCGCGATCCTGAACTATCTTACATTAAAAGACATATCACACTATACCACTCGTGACTCATTGATATCATGATTTAAGCATTTACTTGTACCTAGATCATTATCATAACTGAAATATTTATTGATTAATCATCGTATACGAGTTTTTTTACTGGATAATTGTGAATCATTTACAAGTATGGAATCAGCGACGTCCAACCATATAATAAACCATATGAGCCGATGGAGAAACGGACAATTTGTATTCTTCAGTATACAACAACAAAGATTGAACAGGCCGTAAACGGAATATCTTAAACCGAAAACGGTAATTCGCGAATTAAGCGTATTCGAGTGGCCCTGTGGCCAAAACTAACTGATAAGTTATGTCACTATGGTCTCGTAAAGTATTGTTTATTAGCCATTCGATATTGAGTTGCAAGATTTATCGACTATTGTTTTATTTATCGAACAAGATAATGTAATTGATGAGATTTTAATGGAGATAGAGACGCGATAAGGAACAAAAGATTAGGAATGTAATGTTAGATAATAAACTGATCTCAGTGGTAGTAATCGAAAATTATGTTTCGATTGTGGTAGCCGAATTAAATTTATATCACTCTGCTATCAATCTAAATAATTCAATGATAAGAATATTTAACCAGAATAATGAATATAAAACACGTCAACGCAAGTTAATTTACTAACAAAAGGAATTTTAATTGAATCATTTGTTATCTCAAGATTGTGCGGCTATACAAATGCTATCTCGAAGTTTGCAACAGTTGCGTAGATGACATGTTGACCTAGCAAGAAAATTACGAATATCTACTACGATAAATGCTAATGAATAATGTAGTAGGTAACAAAGGTTGATCGCCAGAGCCCTTTAGGGTATGGCATATGCAATGAAATTCGTTCAGCAATCAGGACACGTTCGCCCCGGCTACGCTAATGCAGCTAATGGTCAGTAATGAGGCGCGCCAACACCTGGCATGATAATTGTGAATCGTCAGTCATGCTAAATCATTGTAATTAATCCAAAAGATGTCGACATCAATTAATAAATAATTACTGGTGAATGGAGATTTAGATTTCCAGCTCGGGGTCATTTGCAATGCGGATATAAAGATTAGTTAGAAGTAGAGAAATATCTTTGAATCATAATTACAATATTATCCTAATTTTTTTATGCGAAGGAGACACTTCATTGGCGTTTGTTCGTTGTTTTCACCTTTAAGCTGATCTTGATTGACAGTAAGGTAGCTTGATGCCTAATGAAAACTTTGGTAGTTGTTACCGTAATTTTTTTTTTTTTTTTTATTTATGACAGGCTTGTGTTTGACCACTATCTCACCTGATGGTAAGTGACGATGTGATCGAAGCTGGTAAACACACTAGACCTGGAATACGCAGGCTCTCAAGGATAATTTCTATTTTTCATATGGAAAGTCTCATATTAAAGAAGTCTTTTCATAATCCGAAGAACAAAGAAGCTTGTGTGTAACAGTATCTGGAGTAATTAAATAATTATTTCGGAAATACAAAACACGGCAATTCTACGTCAATGTTTAAAGGAAACCCATTAGAAACCGTTGATTGATGTTGAGTTGTAGATTCGATGAAATTGGCCGAGAGAATTGGTTAAATCGCTTAGATTGCTGTTTAGTAGAGGTGAAAATCTACATACAAAATTATGGGATATACACACACTTCCCAAACTTCGATTTAATATCGCAATCTTGAATATATACAATTGATTTAAATAAAATATTCCATTATGTCCTGAATTCAGTATCGGATTAACAAGTTAGATGTGACAATAGACATTTTTATCGACGTTGTTTCGGATAATCCAGGGGGTCAATGCATGAATAAATATGCAAAATTCTCCAAACAGTTGAAAAAGCTTTTGTGTTTTAGGCAAAATAAATTCAGCTGTCAGCAAGATTTATTTAATCCGCTCGTAAGCAGTCTGATCTCGTAAGAATATATTTAAATATTTCAACGAAAATTTATTTACAAAGTAAAAAAACAGCATGTTTTATGTACATACAATTATAAAAGTGAAACGTTGTCTGCTTTGTTTGTTTGTCCTTCGTCACATACAAGCGGCTGAAACATTTGAATGAAATCCCGTATGTATATAAATATCATGAACATTTAAAAATTAATGTATCCAAATACCGATAGTTTAAATATAAACTGTAAAATTGTCTTCCCGGGCGAAGCCGGGGCGGATAGGCTAGTGATCAATATACGTGACGACACCACTACAGAAGTATCTATTATATATATATCTTTCTAAAATCACGTTTACGACAAACGATTCGTGAAAGAATCCGCTTCTACCACGTATAAATAGATATCAAAGATTGAAGTATCAGACCAATTAAAATCGTTTGTTTGTTAAACAATAAGTATAAAATGTCTCCATTTAATATAACCGCAATTAGTTTGACAATGGTAGTAAAGTGCAGTTGTAAAAGCCAGTCACGATATACAAGCAGCAGAAATCAGCTTGATTCTCACGGTCGCTGAAATATAGCTGTGATCGTTATCTAGCGCGATGATAAATGCCATTCGGGCTTGCAATAATTTCAGTTTCTACACGATCTCGGTCTACATCAAGAATAACAACAGCTCAGATCGCTTACATAAATGAAAAAGGACTTTGTCGGTATGCAATTATCAATTCACGTATGAGAAAAAATCGGAGCAGTGGATGAAGTTGTTCAACGTTATTAATGATAGGTTTGATTCGGTTAAAAAGCCGACGACGCGACGTCCTATAAGTAACGTAGTCTCAAATTGTTTATCTTTATTTTATTCTACGATTTATATTTTATGATCCAAAACAAGGAGTTTCTAGCTCTTAAATAATTCCAGCCTCATATGACATTGGGTGAGATAAAATGCCCTGCAAGTCCTGCAACACACCTAAGTTAACTTCACACACGCCACAAATTGTTTTTCTTAATTTCCAATGCTAACTAATTACAATGCGCGTAGATATATCTAACAATGCGCGTTTAGATATATCTTCTACTAAGTATGAATTGACTAAGTACAAGCAAAAAATACGTGATCTGTGTATCATCTGGGGACCTCTACAACCTTATTATTTCTTATGAGTATGTGATATGAAGCCTACGCAATGACACCGTTTACCGCCAAGTCTAGTAAACACACGTTGAAGATAGCTATTTGAAAAGATGACATCGACTTTGTGTGCTTGATGTAAAGAAGAGATTATGGGGCAAACCCTTTGGCGTTTTGACATCGTTCTAAGTACATAAGCGCAATGAGTCAGCTATGTCGCCACATCTTGGTACATAAGATACATGGAACTGGAGTGAGCCTCAGCAGCCAACTGTGTACACATACCGGCTAAAATGACGTGGCGTTTGCTTCGTGTGTCAGCCAGTTCACATTTATCCCTCTGAGCGACAATAATAGTTTCGAAACAAAAGAAAATAAATTCTCAATTATATTTAATGCAATATTCATTATATTATTATACAAAGTAGCAGAAGGCTGTAGTTACCCAGAAGCCTTGCCTTGCCTTGAACTTGAGTGCGTCTTAAACAAACACTGACGTAAGTGTTTTGTCAATAAAGCAATTCACACTGTCTTGCTTGACTGATCGCCTTTACAAAATGAAAAATTGATTATTGAAATCAGATTAAAATTCATATGTGTTTTTAATTGCCTTTAATGATTTTACGATTGAGGTTTTTACAACGCGCTTAGTAGGCTTAAATTATGAACATTTTTAGTTCAGTCCCGCAATTAAATGTTTGATATCGATATAACTAGTTCCTAATACTGAGCCAAGTTCTTAGAAAGGTATGATAAATGGTAATTGATAGCATATTAGAATTTATAATATCAATTGCATGATAAAAATAAACTCAATTATATAACTTAAATACAATAAAGTATTGTTGTACGTATAGACAGAACAAAAATATTGTTTTTTAAAACAAGTAATTTAACCCTGGAAAATAAAATATAAAAAAGATAAAAGTTAGACATAAAAATACGCCGTGAATGAAACTTTAGGCATGTTTGTTTGGTAGTTAGTTTGTACTCCTATGATATCAACAAACACACAAAGATTATTTTAGATATAAAGGTTTCAGAGAACGTGAAAAGTCAATTACCGTGAACAAAGATATTACTTGGATTTTGTAACAAGGTATGTCAAAATTCGTGTCCGACTTTCCAAAACTACGAATATAGAGTTAGGCAGAACATGAAAGCCTGAGTAATTTTTAACAGGTTTCAAAAAAAGGGAGCGGGGTTCTCTGGGCTCTTTCTTTTGTATACAATTTATAAATCCATTTAGAAAAATATTTTTATATTAAAGGGCTTTCACTTTACGTATTATATAATTTCCCTTTGGTCCCATAATTCATCAAAATGGGTTCAATAGTTTTGTTTTTAGATTAAAAATAACAGAAAAAACTATGTGATAACGGCTTACCGATGGTCCTGGTTCTTAGTCGTAAGACAATAGTCTTTAAACCAGCCACCTATACTGCCCACTAGACCATACTATAAGCAAGCATTATCTTGAGTATAGTAGACAAAACGCAAGGAAATCAAGTTATTGTTAATAATCATCACTCCCTTGTATTCCGATTAAGTTTAAGCATATTCTCTTAATATGGACTTTATAATGAAGTTAGCTTGTCACTAAAACAGTTCATAATTAAACAAACGCTATACTGCGATCATATACGCTAAAAGGTTGTTGACGATAAAATTTATATGGAAATCACGCCTCTGCAGCCGAATTATCATTTAGGTAGGTAATTAACATCTACATATTACGTGCAATAAATAGTAGCAAAATAAGGCATGAAGCTAGTCATTATGTTAAACTTTTTCAAATTGTCCTTATACGCAATTCATTTGTGAGAAGTCGTATTTTTCATAGATTTCATGGATATGAGGTGATTATTCCCTCGGTTTGCTACATTTTCGGCCGCATCATCGTTTCCCATGAGGTGAGATAGTGGTTAAATACTTGCCTATCAAGCATTTTTAAAGCCAAGACCAAATCAGTTTTATAATCAAGACTAATTAAAGACAGAGGTTTATATTACTCATTATAATATTTTGAAGAAACTCAGGGTATTTAAAAAAAAAACCGCAAAGAACGTTAAAATTAATTTCAATATTAAAAAGTTAACAAATGACGCAAACCGCGACAATTATAAAAAATTACATACAAGCTGCGCCCCGCAGATTTGACCATGTTCATTATGATGACGAATCAGGATAAAACGTACTTACCTGTTGCAGCGTGAAAAGAAAGCAAACTGACCTTTGGATTGATAAAAGGTATACATAATGTGTGTGACGTGATATGATAGAGAACATAGATAGCAACCAAAGTATTTTGATATGACAAAAGCGTCCAAAAACGTGTTCAAATCAGACACGTTTAAATTCCTGAACACCCACGATAACGTTCCGTGTGGACGTAAAAATGTAATCGAGTGCCGTATTCGGTAAGGCTTCTGTTAACGATGTGATTTCGCCGTAAGGAATTCTACTAAAATTTTACACATTTAACACTGATACAGTTACTGTTAATCTTCTATTACATCTGATGAGAAAATCATATTACTGTGCAAAGAATTTAGCTAGAGTAGCAACGTTCTTTATTTAATTTAAATACTCTTTGATCACAAACAATTGCAGTCCTATAAACAATAAAACTTTCATAAAATGTTAATTTATATGACAGAAGATACTTCTATCATGCAACCAAGTGAGAAGCACAAGGAATATTAATCAAGACAAGGAAATTAACAATAGTCGCAATTTGCCTCTAAAGGAAGAAAAGGAAACCTACAACATGTTTCGATGAATTTAGATACCTATCTACTGGGATACCTCCTCAAGGGAGTAACGTAGAACGTTTCTGCTAGACTATCTGGGCCGGACCTTTGGCAGAACTTTATGCCAAATAAATCTGTTTGGAAATCAATTTGACGTATACGGGTAAACAGATAAATCTGATAATATATCACCATAATTTCTAGTAATCTGCGCAATCCCTAGATAAGAAATATGCTCACAAGGACACATTGCGTTCTATAAATCTAACGAGATAAGATACTAGTCTAATAATCACTATCTTATTCACCGTTAAGATGATTTGGTGATGAAAATGTATGTAGAGTTTATCTAAAGCGTTAATTCTAGTAGAGTTTTATACGTTGTATAAAAATCTTTGATTAATTGAATATTATATAATAATTATCTTTATACAGATATTTTTGTTACATCCATAAATCACATAAACATATTTCTTACAATCAAAATTAAGATTTCAAAGGGTCCAAACTAGAATGCCTAGTTCGGGCCCTTTGAAATCTTAATTTTAATATGAAATCTTAATTATGCTGCCTATATGTATATTGGGAAAAATAGCAGTCAAATGTTATTATAAATCGACAGAAATTAAAACATATTGGCAAATTATAAGGAAAATAAATAAATATAAATAAAACAAAAGTATTATCCGTACCAAATTTGATAAGCAATAACGAACTGTTGTACGATAAATTGGGTGCGCGTTTGCCTTCTAAGCAACGGGTATCGGGTTCGATTCCCTGTGGGAGCACAGGCTTTCTCCCCAAGAAAGTAAATTTGTGATCCTGGTTCTGAGTTTGATTATGTATGTGATGCACGGACTTCAAAGAAATATAGTATTTTTAAATTCCGTAGTGTGATGGGAATGTTTCCGGCACCCACGACACAAATCATCGATCTTAGTGTGGGGCTTTGAATGTGAAAGTGTATATTATAAGAATAGGTAAGAAACAATAACGGATTCAGACAGCACATTACAATAGATAAAATTTATATCTAGCCTCATTTGCTAATTTAGATATAATGATATTATAAGGACTTGGATCAGCTTGAAGGTACATTTTAAAACGTATTGATATCAGACAAGTGATGATTTGGTCCCTGAGCGGAAACTTTGTTTAGTAATTGAACTTAAATTAGGTGGAGCATCAGCTTATTCGCCTATAGCAATACAACAAAAAAACTTTGTTGAAGATAGCTAATACAAGCAATTGATTTGAGTGTACGTATATAGTTTCAATATTTATTCTCAGCTTTCAATCCATAATGCAATTTTCTAAATGCATCGCACATTCGGACGGGTCAAAGACATCCCTCGACAGGCGGGTAGGTCTAGACCAGACGGCGCCTGTGCAGACATCTATAAATAACTGAAACGGCGGACTACTCCATAAAAACCATCTATATTTCTACTAGCTTTGGACGATATCCAATTTCAGAGTTCATTAAAAATATAAAATGTTTACTGCAGTAGTGATTATTGTCGGCAAACTACAATCGGCTACAGTAATTGATAAATAACACATTGAGGAAACACAAGCAAAGGAGCAAGTGCTTAACGACCATACTCGTATATCACAAATCGCTTATGATCTCATCTCAGCATGTATTATTGTCTACTGCGCAAAATATATTTTGCAGTCAATGTTGCTTATATAACTGGATATTTATATCAAAGACCAATTCGCCATTGAAGTAACATGCAAATACTCTAATAAAATTCCGAGAACCGATTTCGTAAATGTGGGAACCAGCTAGAAGGAAATAAATGGCAAGAACAGGCGATGGACGTGGCCTTGTTAGGACTAACGCCGAGGATAGGACGTGTTAGGGATAACGTTGATAAATTATTCAGATATCCTCGATTGTCGAATGGCCAAACCCAGCTGAGATTCATTTCCTACCTCGGATGCATATGTAATCAGATTTTATACGATAACTTCCGATAAAAACTTAGTACAAAATCAGCTAATTTAAAATAAACTTGTATGACTAAGACAGGTCCTGTAGTAATGATATCGAATGGCGCCATGTACCGGCAAAAAATGTAGTCAGGTGATTGACGTGCGCTGCAACTACGTATGTAATTGAAAATAGAAAAACACTCAATTACTGAGATCCATCGACGGCATGACATGACAAGCCATATAGATGGCCACGTGAGATGCATTAGGACAAAGCCGCATCCAGTGGTTATGTTCTTACAACCAGCTTTTGTCACCGGCGTGTCGCAAATATGGGATGTCCTGGATTGTCCATGTCCAGTGCAGTTGCGTAAAGAGGAAACGTACATTTGAATAACAACCATAGTACAGGTTGAAGATACAACGTGAGATCCACCGGTAATTTATCATTGAGCGACCCTAGGCGTGGGAGTGATGGCTCATACCGCACCGTATACCCAATGAAATGATTAACATTACAACTCAATTTCGTAATAAAAATATAATGTAAGATAAGACAAGCCGCTTGACGATTGATTACCGATACATGTTTAGTTCGGTTCGATACGCTCGACAAGCATCGCAAGAGAAATCGAGACCGTGGTTCAAGGTGGCACTTGCTTATTTATTATAGTGACAAAAACTATATTTATGTGTATGCTTTAAGGATACTGTTTCGATGACTAATACAATCTCGACGTAGATTCGAGATCTTGAGTGCAAGGTAGGCGATTTACTTAGATAAAATTAGCAAGGAAGTCACGTAAACACGTCAGGTCGCACCTGCCCAGCAGTTTTGCTTCGGTTGACCGACAACAATGCTAGCTTAAGTAATTGAGCAATTCCGACACAAAGAGCACATCTCCGATAAGATTGAGACACAGGAAATGTCATACATAATACAATTTAGCTCCAACTGGAATACGGAACTTTTCCAAGACTTTTTTATGCTAAATAGGCAAGCATTTGACCATTATCACACCTGATGGAAAGTGATGATGCGGACGAAGAAGTGACATGCTTGCTTAGAAGATGCCAATTCACTCTTTATTTGAAGACTCTATATACGGCTAGACCCGTATACTTAACAATTTAAACCGTTACTTTGCAGATTGATATCCAATGCTCAATTTGGTTTTTTTGATTGCAGTTTTGACTTTACAATGACAACAAAACTGGCAGACAGCTTTGTGAGTTTCGTTAGCCAGTTAGTCAATTGAAAAGTTGGATTTTATTTGATTTTAATCGTGCCCCCAGTTTAAAAGGAAGGTGACCTTCAGAACAAAGTTGGGAACGTTATTGTCGTACCGTATGATTAAATGTTAGTGGTATCGACCATTGACTGAGCTTGGTGGCATTATTTACCACATTTATCAAGAGAACATGACGTGCGTCACGCTATTTGGAAAGAATGGAAAATAAAAAACACAATTATCGCGCAACTGATGCCTGCTAACTACCCGGTAACGCAAATAGACACTAAAATAGTAAACATTATGTCTACTTACAAAGCGAATCATGATTTGCCTACAAGACTGTCGTGTCAACTGATAACTTTTTATGGTACTCAGTGAAATATTCGAGCAAAAAGTATGCAAAACGCTAGCGAACTGACGGAACTCAATTAGTAAACGTTTAAAGTTGGCTCGAAATTGATTGCTTTGAAGAGTTTGTTGAAGTAAATGAAAAAAAAATGATCATCATTCAACGGAAGACAATGCGGTTTTTGAAATGCAAATGGAGTACGGTGATACTCTTGTTTTATTTGTGGTGGCTCATCAAGGCCAGGATGCAGTTATGGTTTGCGATGTGGCATGTCGTGCCGTTGTACCAAACAAGGTTAAGCGCTGGACACCGCAATTGTAGAAACATAATGCGAGCAAAGGATAAGTGCAGCGGTCACGGTTAACATCTCACGTTAAACGAAGGCTTGAGACTAATGCCGACCACCAGCAGACTAATAATAAGAAGTCAGTTAATAGAACAAGTATTCTATTAATGTGCAAATAAGGCTGTCACACTAACCTAATGAACACACTATTAATTATAAAGAACATACCTACATGGAGATAGATTTGACACTTAGCAGCAAAAGTTTGAATTTAACATTGCATTGTTACAGAACATAATATGTGAAGAATTAGTTAAAACTCCACTTAAGTGGAGTTTTAACTAATTCTTCACATATTGATTCTTTTTGAACTAATTCTTTAAACGTCACTTAAAAGTGGGAATAAGTTCCTTTTATAGAGTTTATATTTGAAAATGTAAAATAGTTTCGGTTCGTTTAAAAAGGCAGATAATTGACAAAATATTCATTTGATGTAAGCTTATCAAATTAAGCCACAATCAATATACTGTTCAATAGGAAGTTCCTACCGGGCTCCATAATCCAGTTGCATTGTCATCAAGTTCCATACGTATTCCAGGTTTTAAACACAACACATACGCAGAGATATGAACATAGTAAGTTACATAAATCTCTTGAAAACAATGTTGTGTATTCTAGCTATCATATTAGGATATACAGGTGGATGAATGTCATCTCCATTTGTCAGACATATTGTGAAAATGTAATTAAATGAATATGATAATTGTGTGAACTGTCTTTATATTTTATATTTGTGTGTAATAGTTGTGTATTTTAATTTTATATTCTTTTAATTTATAATTGTGACAATTAATATTTCGTTATAAGTGTAATTGGCTAAACCCGTGCTTATTTCAATAAATAATTTGAATTTGAATAGTTCTTAATTTCAGACTATATTATAAATCCGAAAGTTTAGAGTGTATGTTTATGAAAAAATAATATATGAAATAACAATAAATATCTGTAACGGGCGAATGGATATGGTAATTCAGCTTAGCTAGACAATTTAGAATATAGACTATATTGTAGTTTTCTTTTCATCCTTGTTAACATGCAAAGAAAGGCACACATTCTTTATATGGAAAGCAATTGGTTGCGTAGTTAAGATTGATTACGCGAATCTAGGGTTACAAGGACAAGGGTCGATGGAGGTGAATCGCAGGAGGCACACAAGCACTCTCTTTTTTTAGGTCTGGTTAGTTACTTTAATTAATTGTAATAATTGTTTATTACTTATTACTTTATTACTAAGCAATGGGGAGTTGGGGACGAATAGGGCATTAGGTAAGTACCTTGTGGACAATGAAACAATTTTCACATCAAATTATTTCACAATATTCAGTCGGTTTTGTATGTAATGTTAGGTATAACGAGAACTTTAGAAGTGTTGATAATTTTTATCTCTGAAGTACATAGTACTTGTTCATGCTAAGTCGAGGATCAAATACTGATCAACAAGGAAAATACAAAAATAAATATTTATGAACATTGTTGTTCGAAGCTGAAACCCAAATCTCGGATTCCAAAACACAAAGCGAATATTTGCATATTTAACGTACTGAAACTCTCTTAACATTTTGCCACAGAGAACAATAATTTTAACAACTGTGAAATATGTTTCCTTTGACCGAGTGAAAACTAGAAAGTTGCTAACAAAACGCCTTTTGTAGAATTTAAGGATGGACATTGGCCACATACATATAATATTATTATGGAATATGCGTCTATTAAATCTGCATTATAACGGCTAATATTAGCATAAACAGTCTTCTAAAGGTATTTGAAAGTTAATTTGTTTAAATAAAATGAGGTTTAAAACATCGCGTCGATATTTCAGAAAATCTGCACAACAAAGGGTTTAAATTAATTATTATTTAAATTACGATGCCGTAGCATGGTTGAATTATGTCTTTATATACGAATCGAATGTAAAGAAATATTAAATAAATACAAATATCATTCAATTGATACATAATGTAGTAAATAAAAATCTTTTAATCTAACAATGATACAAAGCGCCCACATGTTTTCGACAAAACTGATATAACAATACCGGAAAATTGGTTGACAATGTGTTAATATAAAATGGCAAAAAAAATAAGATACCCTGCAAAATACATCTAAGTATAGTGAAATAAAAATAAATTAGAAGAAACAACCATTTAAAAAAATATGTTCCCGCTATAATAATAATTATTTAAAATGTGACTAAACGTTACTGAAACCATTTAAAAGTAAGCGAAGCTTAAAAAACCGACTTCACCGCTTATATTTTGGTTTTGGCTTGATCGATTTCGATGAAAAAATGTATTTGGGACCACCTCTAAAGTATAATCTACCAAACAATTATAGACTTTTGAGAATCGGTCCACAAATGGTGGTGAAATCAGTGAACATACATTAAAAAAAACGTACAGTCGAACATAATACCTCCTCTTTTTTTGAAGTCGGTAACAATATATATTAGTAATTAAATGCTTAGTTATATATAATATATATATATATATATATATATCAATGGATGAATCTTAATATTTTTGGGATTTATGGATAGACTGTACATATAGCTTGTATAGTGTTTTAAGACTTACAGACAATACTTTGGAGTTTCAGTTTTTACCAATTGCTAATAGTAGAGATGCGAGAATTTTGGCTTCTTTAGTCATAACCTCTGAATTCTGCACCGCATTATCACACATTATTATCGTGGTTATTGTAATAATTTAATCGTCTTGTTTTTTTAAGTAAATATCTATCGGGCATACAAGACAGTTGTTACTATATAATAGTGAACTAGATATTTCACAAACCTTTAGCACTTCGTATTCATTAGCACAATTATTCAGATTAAGATCTATTAGCACTGTGTTAGCCCGCGGGAGTGAGATCGCAAAACGAACCTATTAGTATGCAAACAGTACTCTATCATAATATATATCTATAATAATCAGTATGTCTTAAGCTGAGTCACCAGTTATTAAAGTTTCAAAAACAATAACAATATATTGCACAAAAACACCGGTTAAATATCTAGAGACTATGACATCATTTATTATCTTTTGCCTTATTGTCATCGATATTTAAGATAATTTTAACTATTGTGCAAATTACAGTTTCTCGATGTTGACGTATGAATCTGTTGTTTTTTGCATTAAACTGCACTCTGTAGTGAAGGTATAAAAAGATGTAAAGCGTCTTCACTCACCGGAGAAGCTAATTCTGGTTTCGACCGGCATTTTCTGCTCAGTGGCAAAATGCTTAGGGAAATTTATCAAGTACCGGGTTTCCTCGGTTCGATGCTCGTGTGAAGTGAAGATCCTGCGTGGTTGCAGATGCGCGTTAGGATTTGTCGAAGCGCGCGGTTGTGTCGGTAGCCGAGCGTGCACTGGCGGCCAGTGACGGGCGACGCTCAGCCCGCGCCTCCGCCCTTGCTCGAGGTTCCTTCGACGCTACGATAGGCTATATTGTTTTTGTTTTACCGGCGCCTGCCACCCTGTGACCCAGCCGCGGGGTAGTCTTGAATGCCGAATTAACGATGTTACTTTTGCTCCTTCGCCTGGGACTTCAGCTTGAGGCTGTTTAGGTTTACATGAGAGTACTACGCAATAATAAATAAACAAGGACCCGAGCTTGGGGTGGCGTGGGCCCCAAATGTGATTTTCTTAATTAAATAGAATACTATATAATTTTACAGTACCCTTTTTAAATATTTAAGGTGTCTAAGTATTTTTCAGAGATTTTGACTTAAGATAGAAGAACTTAAGAAGAAATCTACAATATAATTCTAAAATCAGACAGCATACTCCGAATGAATATTTTAATTAAGCAATGATCCTTTTGCAGACAAGTGAAGACTAATGTTGATTCTCAATATATCGATTTGATATTGTAGGTATCGATATATTTAATCTAATCATCTTATCTCATCTTAGGATGAGAAACAATTCTAATATTTGATAAAATTTAACACCTTAAGACCTTAATTTTTAACACATAATTTAATATTATTTATAGTATAATTTATAATATAATAATTTTATTATATACACTATTTTAACAGCAGACTCTACCTATAGATCTCATTCTACCAATTGGTTTTACTACGACTATAACATATACATAAATTATTATATTTAACAAATGCCTATTGAAGATACCTCGAACAAGAATCTAAACAGAACCACTCGACACGATACAGCTAATAAAACATTGAAACATCCTCAGGAATTTCCAACACATTCCCCTTCATAAATTATGGAATGTAGAGCCTTCTACAAAATTACTTGCAATTGGCTAGCACGGCATTAATAGTTGCAACATCAATGGCAAATTTACCGCAAGCCCTTTATGTACGGTGCGTTCACCTTATTATTATCTAGCTTTAAGTAAATGGAAATGACAAGGAATTTGTTTGTTTTCTCTATAGAGATAAGATAGACGCGCGATAGAAGGACGGCGATAATAAAGGTTGTTTATTTGCAGGAAAGCAGTTGTGGAAAAGAACAATCGCAGTCTACAATTTAACTAGTACATAGTACGAGTATATCGTATTGAAGAAATCATGTAATTTCTGCTTTTAGGAGAGACGGCAAAATGTATATAATCAAGTATAGATTAAAGTTTAAATAAGTGCTGATTGCTGTCTTATAATTATCGAATTATGTATGAATGAAGTAACTATTACCAAGACTTCGACAGAGATATTTCTTGAACGAAACAATCAACGTACAACGAAACATATCATTCAAGGAATCCTGTAAAAATGTTATTGTACTGAGAGGCGATTGAAATTAAAAACCCTTCCAAACAACAAAGAGGATACCCAGTACGCTGGGATCCTGACATCATATTAATTAAATATGAAAATCAATCAAAATGCCTCTCTTGACCCTGAGTGCAGAATGTGGTAGAAATTATTTTTATTCAAACTCTTTGTACAAATCTACTGACATCTATATGCAATCTTCCGCGTAATTGCACTGCAAACTATTCGAAATGTCAGGAATGACGATAAAATCATTTAGAAATATTCAATTGATGAGTAATTGTCGGCGAATACATATTTCAGTCTTTTAGAGAGAAGGATCTGCAAAGATTTAACAGTTTTATAAATGTTGTACTTAGTTGTTTGCTAACTAAAAGATCACTCAAGAAAAGTTTCATCAGAATGTATACTCTAATCTATAGAATGTGTCTTCGTCTTCATATAATTAATCGGCGTGTGTGAGGAGTAAACCCATCGTGACAAAACGGAACATCACGCTTGAACGAGGCACGATTTCTAACAGGTCAAAGAAAGTGAGTGTGACGAGGTCGAACCTGTACAAAGAGCAAGTGATTCACTCACACCGCATCCTGCTATGAAATGCATTTCATAGTATGTGGTCAATTTGTAGCTCATAGGCTCGTGATAGGCCCATAAACTTCCTTTCACTCAGTATAAACTAATTTACAATCAGAAAGTGAGCTTGGGCAGAGGGAACAAATTGCCATGTTTTTAGAACGGTCAGAAATCTTATGTAACGGCGGACAATACAGTTCAAGACACCTTTCACTGAAGCGCAACAATCACACTATCACAGAGAGACCTGGTAGAGCTAGTAGGTAAACAATGAGATGTATACAATGTATATATACACATTTGCGAATAATTCTTGAAAGCACCTGAGCACTTTCCTTTGATTATGTTCAATCACTATATCAACTGCTGAAGGCGACGATGCACAAGTTTCACCAATACGTTTTCTTAAAATACTTAATTAAAATGGGACATACAGATGGGATAAAGATTTTTTTTTTTTGTGACAGGCTAGTGTTTGACCACTATCTCACCTGATGGTAAGTGACGATGTGATCGAAGCTGGTAAACACACTAGACCTGGAATACGCAGGCTCTCAAGGATAACTGCCGGAACACCGTATTTGGCTTGGTGGCAGACTTTCAACTTGATGGTGGTAAGCTACTTTGGTAGCAAGCCAGGCGAGCAACTCACAAAATGCTCTACCACCTCTCAAAAAGAATGATTAAAAACGGTACTGTTGACATTTAGGATTAGTCACATTTTACCGATTTGCCAGAATATAGTGTTTACATCATCTGCATCACCTAGAACGTAGGTATATGAATATGATACCATGATACCTTCATAATTTCATTCGCCGTTACCTTTGAAATATTTTTTTTTCGGCGTTTATATATTTTTATGGGACATAACTTACTAAAAAAAAAATAGACATGAGAAAAATTTGGTATAAACTTATATCCGCGAGATATGCGGTAACATAAAATTTACCTCAAGTAATTAAAATGTTCTACTTACACATACTATATAATTTCTCTTAATTATATAAATACGTGGTCGCCTTCAACTTTTAAGGGTAAAACAACAAATGTTTTATTACCAATTTGCCTCGTACCTAATGGCATAATAAATTACGTCGACAAAACTTGCAAGTGACAGTTACGCGCGCGGTTCGTGTCCTACCTCGTTAAAAGTTGCAAATTGGACTCCCAGAAGGCTGACTGAGGCTAAAAGACTAACACAGGTTAAAAAGAGGCAACATTTTATATTCATAAATACACTGACATCAAATCTAATAAACGGCAGCACCGATTTTTACCAAACAACTTAATATACCAATTAAATACTACGAAACCACTGCGAATTGCCCGAGGCTTTGTTCCCCGAATGGAATAATCTGGGACGCTTCAAATCAAGAGTAAATAGGTATCTTATAGACAAGCATGCTACATCTTCGGCTGCATCATCACTTTTTATCAGGTATAGTGGTCAAATGTTTGCCTAAAAACTATAAAAAACCCTGAATGGAAATCGGTCCAGACGTTTGGAAGCTAATCATCAGAGAAAGGGTTCAAACTGAGCACGGAGGATTGTGATAAGTTTGAATCGGGAATAGGTAAAAAAAAATATCTCGTTACCAAATCATATAAAAAAATATGTAACACATGCGTAATCTTAAAACTTTTATAGATAGCAAGGACTAACTATGGATTCAATATGGTACACCAAATTGATAAACAGATAGAGAATGATTCGGAATGCGATATCTTCCAGCTAATATAAGCCTAGAAAATTTAAAAATTACTAAGACGGCGTAATATCAAGAAGGCCTCAGGATACAAGCGATTCCATCCTATAAAGCTGAGAGCGTGTGCATGCAGACATCGATGAATCGATCCCACTCCAGTCAAGCGTCTCCCTTAGGGGGAAAAGCTTTTGCAATATCTGTATTTTAGGAGCCTGCAGCCATTCAAAAGTTAAGACTGCAGAACCGATATTTTAAAGATCAGTCATATTTCATTCTACTTTATCGCACGTTACTTTTATAGCCTATTTCGTAATTTGGCTCTACCTAACGCGATCGCAATAGTCATAAATTGTAATGATCGAATTCCATTGAATGGAGAAAGCGTTTTATTTGAACGATGTGTTACGATACTTTATAGGCGCTGAATTTAGCACTTTTAACTCTAATGGATTTCCCAAGTTCGAGCAATTAGTACTGGAGTCTTGTTATACCTACTCGTAGGCTTTGATAATGTCTACGATATTACCGAAATTGGTTGTAATATGAGCGGATGCTTAGTAATACATTCTTGGGAAATACCAGTCTAACCGCTTAAACCGACATTCAATTCACAGATTAATCTATATGTCAATGCAATAAGTTAAATTATTATTGCATTGACATGAAGTGACTCTTGTGTATGACTATCGCAGTCCGAAGACCCTTTAAGGTGCAAGTGATATGAGACAATGTGGGACTTTCCGTGGAATGTCGAACGTGATACGAAGAAAGAGTAACTGAGGACAAAAACGATATAAAATAAATAGCTTTTGTAAGTTCCAAGATCACATTGCTAATGTATCAGATAGGGATCACAAGAAAGCGGGTCATAGAAGTAAAGAATTTTGGATGGCCCGAGGAAAAAGACGCTAAGCTATTTTGAACAGATCCATTCCGCGTCTAACCTAGGACCTCTGTTGAAATAAAAGTTAGTCACAATCGTAATCACCTTGTTAGTTGTTAGCGTGCATTTTCTTAGAATACAACCGTCTAATGATTACGTAAGTTTGTGTATTTATTTAAGTTGCACATCGGGGCTTTGACCGAGCGGAATCTAAACAATCCTCGGTTCAAGGAGCGAGGTGGAGCGAGTTTACGCCGGAAGGCACGCGCGGTTCGTGCCCTTTGCTCGCAACTAAGCAGTACCTTTGTATATAAAAGGCGTTGGATGTGATGGTTGGATAATGTATACCGTCGATTGAAAACCATGAAGATACTGTGGATATTGATGAAGATATCTTTTAAACTAAAGTTGTTTCCGCCAAATTATTTATATGAAAAGGTATTTTATAGGGAGTTTATAGGATAAGTACTTCAAAAACTTCAACTCTTCACTCAATTACTTGACTAACAATTTGGATTGTTTCTCCCTACAAGGGAGTTTGACCTAAAACTTCAAATTAGGGTTGCCAGTCAGGGTTCCAATGGTTTATAGTTCCCTCCTCCTTCAAACATAATTGTACCCAGCTGTCTATTTCTTTTTCACATATTCATTTATTCACAGTAAAAGTGTACAATCTACATACATTAAAATATCTCGTTTTTGGAAGGTAATGGATACCAAAACTATTATATTTTTATGTTTACATTACAAGTATTGTTACTCACATCCAAATACATATTGTTAATTTGAGCACAGAACCTACACTATCCATCGTTGCTCGTGCTGGTACCTGTTTTCTTCAAGGGGAACTGATAAATGGTATTCTCAATATATGAGATTGTTATACTGGTATTTCAGCATGATACAATAATAAGAATCACTGTTCTGTTGAGATGATACAAAATAATCGACTTATTACGTGCTCTATTCTAGAAGAGGTTAGTTGAGCTCGATCATTCTCTTAAAATTCCGATAATAGAATAAAACGAAAGGCTTAGAATAAACCTAATAAAAATTTCGAAAGCAAGTTCCCCCAAGTTCAATATTCTGTTGAATCATTATTTCTTATAACTTTCGTCTACGAGAGTTCGTGCCTGTCCGCGATTGAAGAATAGATTCTTGATTAACATTACTACGGAACTAAAGCTCATCAATGTTTTTTGTTTACAAAAAACGACAATATAGTGTTACCGTGAGATTGCAATGGATATTTGTTTTTCGCGCATTGATGTATGACCGCCACCGATATCCTGTTTTTAAAGTACTAAGTCACGTTCAGTTCTCACAAAAACCACTGTTTACTCAACGTGCTGAGAAATAATAATATTTTACTTGAAAGTCTTCTGTTTCAAAACAACAGATGTTCTGTTAGGCAAACATTTAGGTTGCTTCTCATACATGTTCGACGACACAACAAAACCAAGGTTTTGCAAATAAAACGAAGCCAGGAGTTGTTATGCAAATGTAATTTTGCAACAGGTTAATGAACCCGGATAGAGTGACAAATGTTTTACAGGAGTGGCATCTCAAGACGCTTGGATATCAGAGAATCGCCATGCAATTTATTTGCAGCGTCACTTTGTGAATAATGCTAAACGGTAACCTCATTGCTCGAATGCATTAACGAGCGTGAGAGCTATTTTGAGAAGTTGTATAAATTGTATGACTACCAAAATAGCGTTCATATATTTCAATTCCTGTATACGAGTAGGTATCGCGACTGCTGGTACTTGCATGTTTGCATAACCTGCATTAAAGTATTGCGCTTAGACAAGAACTAGAGGCCTATTTCACGCATGATTCGTTATCGTATTTCATAGAATGATATCTGAATGAACCGTAAGTCTATCATCGTCAAATAGAAATATTTATATTATGTTCAACCGCCTTCTACATGGATTTGTGGATAGATATGATCTATCAAAACTCAAGCTGCGTGGTGACTCCATAAAAACTTTCTAAGTTCTAAATTGTTTTGTTCCATGTATAATGGGCATCTTAGTGGAGTGGCACTACAGACAAAAATATAACAAGTATCTTTCTCTATTTCACGAAAACAACTTGTCATTTGAAGCATCAATTCAGAAGTTATTATTGGTCATTTCGCAACTGACGCTGACAACTGTTGCATCGGTCAATCACAATCATATTTTACCTCCTCTATTCTACCGTCCTCTTCCCCCTCAGGTGAATTTTGCTGTGAAGGCCATTCAGCCTCAAGCGCTATCAACTGGTTTTATTATCTTTGAGTGGCACCCATAATCTCAAAAGTTATAAAAATAATAGTTTGAACTGTCCATTGGCTTAGTTGGTTGAGCGTTCGCTTTATAAACAGGGTATCGAATTCGATTCCCGGCAGGAACACAAGTTTTCTCCCAAGAAAAAATTGTGTTTCTGATTCCGGTTGTAGTTGTGTGTTTGCTGTAAATGTTTCCGGCACCATACATGATTGTCTCTTACAAGAACTAAAAGAGCTTGATTTATGCAAAACATTATTGACAATGGAGTTACGAAACGAATAACAACAAATCCTTATTTCTGCTGATCAAACGATACTAGCAAACAATGAGGTACGATTATTTCGCGCTAAAACAAACCGTAAAATGTGCGATCAATAGGACTAACCTCTAGACTCTAACACATATAGGGCCTCCCGTCACAGCCATTGCCTCCAGACCGGATATCTAGTACCTACTTCCCAGTACTTCCATACTTCTTTCTCGTATTACAGGAACGTCGGATACCAACCATTCACTTGCAAGTGAAAGACCAGGATGTCAGTGATGCAGTTATGCTGAATCAAGTTACATCAGACCGCTTCTCCGTATTAGGTGTAGAAATTGTCGCATTTGTCGTCACGTTGTCGTCAAAAAAGTCGCAGAAATGTTAATGCTTGGTTTGGCTGGTTTTGGTGATAGAGGTTAACATGAGTAGCCACTTTTTGACGAAAGTAAAGTTGCCTGTTAACAACTGAACTGGAGAAAAGTAAGCACTTTAAACGTGAGAAGTTTTTGCCGTGCGTATTGAGTTTAACCAATTTACCATCATCCTCAACACTTAATTCTTTATAGCTTCCATTATATGCAACGGTTTATAATGTAATGGATTTATAATATAAGTATGCAAAGATTGTAATCCTTACTAATATTATAAATACTAAAGTAACTCTGTCTGTCGCGCTTTCACGCCAAAGCTACTGATCTGATTTAAATAAAATTTGGTACACAGATAGTCTAGGGCTTAGGAAAGAACATAGGCTTTTTTTTTATCCCGGAATGCCCGCTGGTCCGGAACTTACGCGGGTAAACCCGCGGAGCGCAGCTAGTGAGAATATAAAAGAATGAGATAAGTTCGAATTATGTATTTAGTGATAAGACCTACGCAATCTAAAGCATATCAAAAAGGTTTCAATTATGCTCGTCGATTTCAAGGTAATCGATCATCCATTATTTTCAATAATGTAAACAAAAAGTAAACGTCAATTTATCAAAAAAAAAATAGAAGCCCGATGAACAAATTAAAGAAGTCTGAGTCACTGCACGCCGAATTGACTTACTGTCTATTACGATTAACAAGAAAAGATCTTGCCGTTGCCCGTTGGCTAAGTTGGGTGAGCGTTCGCCTTCTAAGCAGGGGTATCGGGTTCGATTCCCGGCGGGAACACAAATTTTCTCCCCAAGGAAAATTTGTGTTTCTGGTTCTGGTTGTGATTGTGTGTGTGATGTGAATGTTTCCGGCACCCACGACACAAGTCATTGAACTTAGTGTGGGGCTGTGAGTGTGAAAGCGTTTATGTTTATGTTTATGTTTATAATAAGTACTTAATCATCTTTGGTTTTGACTGTTTTTGTCTTTTCACCAATTGACAGATTTTAATGAGTATCGGTATGGATCTCCATAAAATCTAAAAAAATTTCATTCGCCTTGAGTCCTTCTCTAATCGGCACAGAAGATTAGAGAAGGACTCAAGCTTTTCCGGGTTCTTAAATAAATAAATATGGTAAAAATCAGTGCAGTTGTTTTTCAGATAAGTAGTGGAGGGTATTTCTTATTTTGGCCACTTATATCCTCATCATTATAATCAGTTTTCATCATTGCTTAAGAAGTTCATCAGCGGGCGCAGCTAGTAATTTTTATAGGTGTTTTGTTATCGTGACAAAATACAAACATTTGTTATTTAGTTATGTTAAACTACGACTTTACAGGACGGCTCAAATGTCAGGCAATCATGCTCCATCGTCAATCGCAACGTCACTTACTATCAGGTAATGGTAATATATTTGCCAATCCCAGGTAATGGTAATATATTTTTTTTCTCAAGAATGGAGCAATTTAGAAAATTTAAAAAAAAAATTGTTACTAACCACATCATCAGCTACTCAGGCTCAAGGTGAGATAGTGTTCAAAGGAGAAAAAAGAATTACAGATAGTGAGCTATTTTACATTGCTTTATTTATGAACTAAAATATATTATGCGATTCTATTCGATTTCAATTCAAGAACATTTATCAATCTAAACCTGGAAAATGCCCAACGGAAGAAAATGTAAAGCAGCAATTCGAGAGCGCAATTCTAAACTAAGTATCTAATACAAAATGCGCATGTAGAAATATAAATGATATCACTGGACATTAAGAATGCAACAGGGGCCTTGAAATACTGAGATTGGACCAATACTACTCCGGACGCACTGAATAAAATAATCCGTCTCTTCAGGTGGACCCGATGGCCGTAGAGATTAATAACGATTTCTCGGATTCATTTATTCCTTTCCTTGGCTCCGACTTGTATGTTTGTTACTTCTTCACGCTCAAACGGCTAGACCGATTTTGATGAAATTTGGTATGGAGGTAGCTGATATCCAGGATAAACACATCGGCTTAAAAATTATCGCTTGAGGCCTATTAACCCTATGGCCGCGAGTTCAAACCCCGCCTCAAGCGATAATTTTTCCTTTCTAAATTTATCAATATAGTTCTGCCTAGCACGGCTAATGCTATATAAACAAAATCAATTTATTTGTATAAGCTTGTAACTTTTTCCTTTCTAATAAATACAAATAGTTTTGCGATTAAGACAAAACGATGTATGCTATGTACATACCATGTTTATAATAATATATTGATTGATAAATGAGCTATTAAATTAAAATTACAAGTGGCAAAATCTAAAATACCCCTGACGAGACGACGGTCTTTCTTGGAAAAGGCTGCACTGATTTTCACTAAACATTCCTCAGAACAGTCTCGGATACCTTTCGAACTAAAAATAACTAAATCAAAATCGGTCTAGGCGTTTGGGAGTTACGATGCCGCAGACAGAGACACAGATACACTCTACAAAATTATAACACCCCTCTTTTTCATAGAGGGGAATTAGCGTGGCTGCTAGACATCTAGACATCGACAACGCGTACGTCACGCTAATTCCCGTTTTAAATTTAATTTAATAGTTCAAAACGTGTGTGAGTTTTTATCAAGATAAATGTGCTTTACTCAATTTTGTTTGGGTCGTTTGATTAGGATACTTTTACACCAACATATCATTTTCGGCTAAAACAATTCTTCAAAAACATTGGCCAACACGTATGTCACAATTACGAGCTCATTGTTATTCAGAGAACGAAACATGATATTAATTGTAATGAAACAACAATAGGGAGTGCTAATTACTTGCATAATAAAGCGGCTAAACTTAGCAGTAATTATGTTTAGGTGAATTCGCAATAAATTCGAGATTCTTAAGAGATCACGGTGATTTGTAGCTTAAAAATGGTGTTCCGACCGCTATCACTAATTTAACACACTATTAGACACAAAAACTTCTTGAAATATAGAGAAAAATATAGGGAATTGAACTGACAATTAATGATAAACATGCACAAAACAGTTTCTGGATTTATGTAAGTATACTAGTAAATGGCATTTCCATTGTAGGGACACTTATCTATTATAGACTAGCCGTGCCTCGCGTCTTCGCCCGCTATTATCATGTAAAAAGTAGCCTATGTGTTAATAAGCTATGTATATTCTAAATTTCATCCAATTCCGTTCAGCGGTTAAAGCGTGACAAACATACTTACACACTTGTACATACACTTACACACAAACTTTCGGATTTATAATATTAGTAGGATTTCCGTATAAAATCACTTAGTTTCGGCAGTGACTTTAATTCTTACACGAGGCTTTCGGCTAGAGTATTTATATTTATTAATTAATAATGAGTGTGTATTTAAATGTATTAAAAGGTTCAATTTCCGACTACATTTTGCCTAAAATCTTATGATGCTTTTGGATTCAAAATTAGCAATTTTAGTTACTCTTCGTAGATTCAAATTAGGCCAACCTCACCTCAACAACCACGTATTTTGTACAAATGGTGGATGAATGCTAAGAGCTCAAACTCAAACGACAATATATTAAATCAATTTAACGTGTACTAAATATAGTTCAAAATAACATCCCAGTTAGTCTTATCTGATCTATATTTAAAGTGTTATTCTAGTACGTTTGACATTTGCGAAAATATCATACGAATAGTTATTTAGAACGTACGCTAACTCAAGGCGAACCAGCTGCAATATAAACAGGATGTTAAGTACTTGTGAATGTTTGTATACAATGCGCTTATTGTAAGTAAACAATGCAGTAATCCAATTTCATTCAATCACATACTCTATACCTAAACAGTTTTACCCATATGTATAGATGAGTTGTGGTCCCACCCACATTGTCTCCAAGTAAGTAGTAATTTAAAGGTAATTGCCGTGATCGATACCAGTCTTGCACTTGAGAGTCCGGCAATATGTAGCCGCTATGTTTTTTAGCAAAAAATTGCGATAAAATGCCTTCCTCTGTCTTTAGACACTACAAACTACACAAGTTCTGTGAGAGATAAGAGAATGAAATAATTTCGAGCGTAAGTATTGTATTTTTTAATTGAAATTAAAAAGAATGGTAATTTGGTGTCTTAGGCGACTGTTGTCACTATATTGATGATTGAGATATACAGATTGTCTTGTGTGAGAGAGTGAAAGAGATCGCAGCGTTACTTATATAGCTACTCTCTAGTATATATTCCAACTCACTGCTCATACTAATACTACCTACATACTAATACAACCAGTAAGCATTTCTGTTTGCAAAGCTAAATTGAAATGGAATTACGAGGGATTTGTGTGATTACCTCCTAAGAAATTAGATTTCATTAGATTCACAGGAGTACGAATATTATTTCGATTCTTACTTGGATATTAGATTTTCAGTATGTCGATTTGCCGACCCTTGTTTTGAATCAAAGAAAAAATCAGAGCGAAAAATTTGTTTAGAAATAACTATCCGAGAGAACATTTTTTTGTGTAAGAGACGAGACGTGCAATTCCGCTCGCTTGATGGTAAGGGCCACTCTTGCCCATTAAAGTTCAGTGTCATCTAGAGTATTGATCTTATATACTTAGGTCAAAATACTGCGCGGCAAGAAACTGCGCTTGTCACTCTGAGATAGTAATTATATCTTACATCTTTTTGTGACCTATAATTTTACTGGAAACATTGCCCTTCAATCAGAAAAAGAGTAATGTTTGCACACTAATGAGATAGTTCTGCTATGTAATAAGATGAGTGCGAAGAGACGATAATTACTCCATCAAAATGTTCCAGCCCGCCTCCTGGTCAACGTACGTGGAAATAAATATGACAACAACTTGGGATTAGTCAACCAGCCGCAGTGACAACAGACAAGGAGACCCGATAGCAATCTATTAGAAAGAGGTCAAAGGAAAATCGAAGACTTTTGGATCAAATGTCCCTAGATGGAAGCCAAGTGACAATCAGCTAAATCGTTGATAGGTGCGAAAAGGATTTTGGCCTATCTTATTTGGAGATGTAAGAACGAGGTATTGCATAGGTTATTTAAAAATAATAATTTTAAAGTCAAATGCAAATGTTTGTTAATCAAATAAGTATAAGCATATTCAATTAAATCTAGTATCAGTATTTGCCTGGGTCTATCTAGTCTAGTAGAATGTTCAATCCAGACTCAAGAATAATTGAGATTTTTTTTAAGAAAGTGTACGAAACGGCTATCTACGGCTTAAGAGGATTTCGCACCAGCTTTGGATCACAATCGGCTTGCCGACCGAATAAAAACAATGCGTATTTTGGTCACGCCCGTAACCACCGGACGGCACAATATCGTAAGTGGCCGATGACAGTCGGCTGACCGTGAACTGTCCGTCTTCCTGATTGATGAGACGCATTTAACAATTGGAAAGAAAGCACTTAACGGTTCTCTAAATTCGGACTCAGATATGAATTAGGATACATTTGATAGACAATATTAAATGTTTGGTAAATATGTCTCTCTCTCTCTCTCTTCCTGACTAAATATACCACATGGTGGTGGGGTCAGCCTTCCTACTATTTACTTTCCAACTTCGATCTGTCCTGGACGTCAGTTTCGGATAGATCACATTCCCTAATGTCCTTTTGCATGTTTTTCTGTTTGGTAAATATGTAAGTGAAATTAATATGTAAGTAGCAATGTTTGAAGTGAAACTTCTTAACTACTTTTTAAGCTTTGAAATTCTGATCCACAATCTTTTAGTGTGACGAAAAGTGGTGCGGGTAAACAATGTGTAGAATAATAAAATGTATCCCTTTAATAAAAAAGTTTCACTTCTATTGTGTGTCTTTACGACCATCCCTGCTTTTTAACACGCTTTTATTAGCTTCACCTGTATGTATGAATGTTTGTTTGTAACCAACTCATTTGGGCTTGATTTTGACCCACTTCAAACCGTCAGATTTCATTTATACTTCGTAGACTTATCGAGGACCGATGACAATACAAAAATATGGTTTTTTATTTTATTTATAATGCATATTATTTGTATTTTTAAACTATTATATTTATTTATTTATAGTTCCTTAATAGTTATTGTGCTAGAACCGAAACTCAGTTACTTTTATGTGCATGCATGACGCTATGTTCGTTCGACACTCACAACACATCCACGTCACCTATGTTTACGTCGTCGTAGGTATAATGCACGCGGCACGTTGTATTGAGGACTATTTTTAACAAAATCCAGCATATTTAAAGAAATTGCGACAACATGTATAAGCTTATCACTGCTATTTTCATATATGTATACATTATTATTTTTTCAAAGTAAACTAATTAATAGTTTTTAAAAATACACATACGGATAAATACTAAATAGTACTCGTGAAACAGAATATATACAATATACTTCAGAGTGTACCTCACCCGCACTATAGTTATAAAAGTTGTATAGAATCTACATCCATATGTAATGACTTGACCACACAGGACGCATTTGGTTCAAACGGATGACGTGCGGTGACGTGTCACAGTCGCCTCCCGTAAAGTAATGCCCACGTCCTCATCCCTACACACCAACCCTTTCCGAACCAAATGCGTCTTGTGTGGCGCAGCCTTAACGTACACAATAGAAGTAATCGCAGTTTCCTCCTCTTAGAAGGGTAAGGTAATATAATAAAGGATAATAATATACAAAAATATTTCCTTATTTCAATACCTGGTCAACTCAAAGACGAAGTTTTATGATAATAATGGTTGATTGGAGAGCTATTGAGAAAACTTGACTAATGTAACCTGAGTATAAAGCGCATGTACTAAAAGGTAGGGCGGCTGTGAATAGAAAGATCAATAAAATTGTAGGTTTGTAGCGAAAATGGCGGACGGAAGTGGAGAAAAGCAAACATACCTATCCCAACCCTCCATCCTCTGCCAAAAACTCGGAGGGAACAACTGCTAATCCAGTTACATGTACGCATGTACTGTATAGCTGTGTACGTATAATAAATAATACTCGCGTCTCGTATGATGCTCTATATAGAGTTCAAGTAGTTAGCTAATATCTTCATTGATATGGCGTTCAGATAAGATTTGATATTAAACATAAAGCTAGTTATTGAGATGTTTATTTTTGCGCAAGCGCTACGCGACGTAATGATATAATGCCGATAAGAGTAAAACTACAAAAAGGTTCAAGAGTCTATGCTCAGGTGGTGAGACAATCTAGATAATAGTATATTACCATACATGAAATGATAGTTACGTTGTATATTACGTCCTATAATAATTAAAACCAAGCAAAGCTTAAAAAAACTGACCTCATGGCTTATATTTCGGTTTAAGCTGGACCGATTTCGATAAAATTTATATGGGACCATCTCTGAAGTATACAACAAACAAAAAAAACATCACAATCGATTTATAATTGGCGGAGATATCGCGTAACATACATACAAAAAAAACATACATTCGAATTGAGAACCTCCTTTAAAAGTCAGTAAATTATAAGATTTCGATACAGATTGCTACCCATATCGCTTTCAAATCAGCTGCCAGTTCTACGACGGTGGATGAAGAAATAATTATTATGATCATACCGATCTATTTATCCGGCTTATATAAATTACCTTGCTTCCGATGGAGTTATAAAATAGTTTTATCTAAATAGGCGATCTTAAATCGCAACTGAACATAAATTATGGAGCTCTAATGCGCTTGAAGAGAGAAGCCAATGAGGTCAACATTAACCAAAGATAATGAGATTATGGACCAGTGAAATTCTGAAGATGAACGTAGTCCTTGGTGTGGATTTAAATAGAGATAATATTTAAAACAAAAATATACTATAGTTTTTGTAGTTAATATGACTTGTAAGTCATCGGTATTTTAAGAAGCCGCTCGATATAAGCCTAGGCGCGACAGCGATTGAACTCCACCTGCGTATCGATTCACCAACATGCCTGCAAGTTCATAGTTCAGAACCCAGACAGTTCCTAAGTATTCTTAATGATTGTAGAGTCATTGCACATATCCGGTTTGTATGCTAGGACAATTGCTATTAAAATTATACATCTTATTGTCAGGCCAAGTAATTTCATATTCCGACTGACAGCATGACAGTCTTTCGTGTTTTCGAAAGCAAACCAATATTGTGTGTTACAAAAGTTAAACGTTGCTCTTCAAGAATCATGACGAGCAACAATTTTAATTTCCACTTCCACAGCTTTGTGAATTTGACGAACCGGACCGGTGGCAATTTAGATGGCAGCGTCTATTGAAGGGGAAAGTACACGAACAATAGAATGGAAGCCCCAAAACAAAACATGAAAACAACATTATGTCCCACGATAAAGTGCGGAGAAACTTCCATCCTTGACATGAACAGGACAGGAAAGGAAAACCAGCATTTAATTTTGCTTCTTTTGCGATTTTTCGTTTATTGCCAATTTACGATTCACTTTACTTGGCTCGTCTGTCGAAACGTTGAAGATTTTACCCATTTTAGTACGTTGTTTACTTCGGTTTGATGTTTCAGGTGTGTTTTGCCATTATACTCCAGGTGGTTGTTTATTACAGACCGTAAAATAAAGTAATATGCACCGTACAAATCCGTCATGTAGCTGGTTACAACATCATGAGAGACAGCAACGTAACATCTGTGACTTTTTGAATAAAATGATCAAGTTTGGCGCTTCTTGGAGATCGGATTATGTCTACTTTCCAAGGTAATGGATGGCTTCTCACCATCATCATACAAGAACGATGCGAGAGCAACAACACCACGTAAAAGCAACGGGACTTAAGTACAGTTTTAAAATTGCGAAGGCCGTATCAACCGGTTAAATATAACATAATAAGTTTTTACCCAAGTGCTGCGGACATAAAAACAATAAACAAAGCGCTCAGTTTGAGAACTGGATCATAAATCGCCGGGTTTTTTTATGTGAGAAGGAAACTGACGCGGACACCGTTTCGGCTGACGTCAAAAGTAAATGGTTCTAAAGGTGTCAGGGTTAAATCTGAATGCCATCAGGAGATAACAAACTGTGGCCATTAGGTTCAAACAGGCGACAAAGCTAAGAATCAAGGTAAATACATCTAGACACGACGCGACGAGCGACGTGGCTCTAACAATAGTTACAGTATTCACGTTACAATTATTTTATTAAATACGCAATCTAAGTCAAAGCTACATGCGATGAAATAAAATATCCTCCTTAAGATCTTTTATCGCTGACAATTGTGGAGAGGTGTAAAAGCTGATTTTTCCGCAATGCCGCAGCATTCGCAAGGAGCATTGCGGCAAATATTTCCTCCTCGCGCTACTGATTTAAAGTAATTTGATTGGGATGCGATAAAGAAGATGTTTTCGAAAATTTAAGAAAGATTTCATTTATGCGTAGCCTTTGATCTGTATGATCGAGACAAACGTGTCATTACGAGGATTACAATACGATTTACTACAAACGAGTGTTCATAAGCGTCTAGTTAAAAACTTACGTGACGAGAGCAGTATGTCCAATTACTCATAATATGCACGTAAAAAGCTTATTCATGCAAATTGGAGTGAAAACTGCGGTAACCGCCGCGAATCGGTCAACAAGACGATGGCTGGTGAGCCGCGAGGCGACGCAAATCGGCCACGAGCTTCAGATTCAGGTGAAACTCGAGCACCATGGCACGAAGAAAAAAGCAAAGAAATTCAAAGAATACGAAAGGAGCGCAGCCGCGTCGATCTTCACACTTTCATTCCCGTTTGAATGATTCGTACTCCAATTACGAACATAAGATCGGGCCTAATGATCTGCGACGTATATAATGTTAAATTAATTAACGTACGCAGCGAATGTTGTAGGTAAAACTAGTTTCCTTTGGACCCATTCAAGGTTATATATTTAAGAATAATCTTCGCAATAAAAGTGGACGGATCGTAAGCCAGCTTAGCTGAGGTCATGCGCGTGCATCTCATCGATATAATAAGCACTGATGACCTAACGCTATATTTGTAACTGTAAACAAAAGTATTGTACATTTCTTATCTGAGATATGTCCGCAATTTCGTTATTTCGTTGATATTACAATATACTAATACTGTACAACTGTGCAATAAGTTAAATAATAACCACATATCTGTAAGCCTAGAGTTTGACCACCATACCAACTGTTGATAAGTGATGATGTGGTTAATTTAAGCATACTAAATAACTTGAATGAGATCTGTTTATCAAGGAACTTCATTGCTGATTTGGCAACAGATTTTCTACTTGAAGATGGTAAATTATAACAGTATTGCTGGTAGAGAGATAACTAGCCAGGTAGGCATAGAAAATGCATGAATTCAGCTTTATACATGTATAGTGAATGATGTGCTGATTTTGCCCTCACAATTAGCTTCCCTCTGCTGATGGCCTGGCTTATCATTGCCAATTCTGATGGCTATAGTGGGATGATAATGGAAGTAGGTAACAAATATGTAGGTTAAGGCAGCATTTGTTTGAACTTTATATAATGGCACAAAGTAGGTAAATAGTGGAATATATAATTTAAATTATAAATGGAAAATTATTTGAATAATTGGAAAAATTCTACTACCATGAAAATCAATGGGAAATTTAGATTAAAACAGAAACACTATTATTTTCAATTAAATTAGTAGAATACAATAATACAAATAATACTACAATTATTAAGGAGTTTATAATTTCACTCGGTTTAACTTTCAAAACTTTCAATTAAATAAATAAATACTTCAGTATCTGTGATTCCCCAAATGGATGAAATAATTAGAGGTAATTTTAGACACAGACGGAGCCCCAACTTTTTATGTCAATAGAAAGTAAGCTAACCTTAATATTGTCATTAAAAAGCAGATTTAACCACCGCCTGCATGTTTTTATCATGATTGTTGCAAATGAAAGTGGAACATGGACATTGCGAAATGTATGAGAAAAGATTAAGTCTTTAATAAACAGTGTATGTATTACTTGTGAGAGTATTGTATTAGGTATATCATACACATCATTATATGACAAGAACCCGCTACAAATGTGTTTAAAGTTTAGTTTAAATGGTTAAATTTACATGTAATTCGAAACAAGTTTCTGAGCCAACTCATATACAGGATGTGATGACATTGGAACTAAATTACTATACCTATGACCTTGTGAGTCAGTTTGATTAGAGAAAATACAATTGTGTGACTGATTAATTCAATTGGCAATTTATGGACTTCAAAGGTAGTTAATCTCTTGATCGAACTCTGCCATAGAATTGTATGAAAATGATTGAATATAACAAGAGTTTTACATCAACAATATGAAAGCAAGCAATAAGGCGATGTCATTTAAGTTTTATAAAAGAAAGTCGTCAATTGCAGTTTGTATTTCATTGTACCTTTAGGGAATTTTCATAAGATTGATTAGAACCTAGAATGTAATTTGTGAAGCATTTCATAAGTTTCTTTAAAAAATATATTTAAATGATTGAACTGACAAAATGCTTCTAAAGAATGGAACATAGACTTACCAGTTCTCGGGGAGATGGGCACTGCAGGTTTGGGTGTAGAATTGGAGCAGAGTCTGCCAATTTTGGAAGGCTGTTTCAATCCTGAGGGTTTTGGGAGAGATGATGGTCGGGTTGAATCTGGCTTCTGTGTGGATGCCGTGGTGCTGGCGACTGATGCAGCATCCGATGATGTAGATGATGGAGCTGGTGGTGGTGCTGCCTCCGGCGTTAACTCTTGAGTCTCACTCATCGTTTATCACTTTTATCACTTCGATATCCGAAATATTAACTAAACATTGCGCTGAAAACGGACGTTTATCTATAGAAATTTATGAATAAACGCGACGATGGTTACGACCGACGTACTAAAAATAACGCAAGTTCCCGCGCAATAATAAGACACGTAATCTGGATCACGGCCAGTGTCTTGGATGGTAAATAATACGAATAAATAAAATAATTGCAACTTCACTAATTAGGCCTTCCTGGCTAGGATATTGAGCGTGATAAATCACACGTGCGGTATGTATTTCTATCTTTTACGCTAAAAATATTATTCTTATTTCGTATTCACTAGTTTCAGCAGAGACTTAGAGCAAGCGTATAATAAATAAATATAACGGCATACCTTGAACAAATGGAGCACGAATAGTGCAACCTGTAAGCCAAAGAAAAACTCGCGAGATTTTTACCGCTCCTCGAACCAGCTGAGCTTGACTGTTGACGTTATCACTAATTTACACTGCACACACAATAACTAACAGTATTTTACCAGGTCTTATATATCTAACACTAAACCAAAAATAAGCCAAAACCGTGAGCATAAAATATGGTAAACAATCTACTTTGAATGCACGAAAAACATTACAAAACGCAGGAATCTCAACATCATCCTCTCAAGAAACCGTATAACTTCAAAATTTACGTTTTCTCTTTTGCTTTGGTTGTCAATGTCAGATTGGTTGCACATGGATTGCACTTGAATCTATTTTTAGAGGTAGCAATAATGAGAGACAAGTTATAACCGGTGCATTGCCGTGAAAGTGAGAAAATAGCGTTGTTGATTTTGTATAGTTTACCAAAACCTGTGATTTTTCGAGTGTTAATGTGTAATAATGGTGAATTATTAATCGTTAATACTTTGTAAACGTGCATAAGAGTAGGCAAATCATACAAAGTTGTAAAACGTGATTTTCGCCTTCGCTCCAAAACGAATATAAGTTCTAGTAAAGTTTGTAACACTTCACTAGGGCATGGCTTGACTATGACGTGACTACTTGACTTTGACTGTGACTTGTGACTAGGACTTCTATTACTTAAAAAATGTAAAAAAAAAAGTTATAACCGGTGCTTTGCCGTGAAAGTGAAAAAAATAGTGTTGTTGATTTTGTATAATTTTCCAAAACCTGTGATTTTTCGAGTGTTAATGTGTAATAATGGTGGATTTTTAACTGTTAATACATAGTAAACGTGATTTTCGCTTTCGCTCCTGAACTCCAATAGAAGTTCTAGTAAAGTCTTTACCACTTTACTAGGGCATGACTTGACTATGACTGGACCTTGACTCTTTTACTTGATTTTGACTATGTTTTGTGTGAGTTGTGTGTGACGTACTGCTATTATGGAATATAGAAATTGTTAGTTTTTGTTTAATATATCGACTGAAAGACTAAGCATCCATGGTCAGGAAAAAAAAAGGAATGAATTCATGTTTTTATCATTGGTTATGTTCCTTTAAGACGCAATATATGTGTATCAATGCAGTGTCAAATAATAAATATTTTTCAAGTTGGTAAAGAATTTCATAAAAGTAATCTTAGGCAAAGTCAAGTACGAAAGTCATGGTCCAGTAAGGTCATTCATTGATTTATTTTAATCTGAATCGAATTCCTCAAAGTCTTATTCGAAATGTAACGCTTAGCTTCAAGGTTAAATAAAAAAAAACTACATATATTTAGAGCCCGTGCATCCAAATAGGTGGCATCATATTTAATTAGAGTGTTCGTGAAATCCAAATCTTCGGACATAAACGAAATATGCAAAACGTGTATTTTAGAATTTAGACGCAAATCGGTGTAAACGCAGAGATCTATTAGTGGAATGTATCTACTAGAGTCCAACTTTTTTGATGTCAGTTAGTCTTGACAATGTCAAATTAAAATAACAGCGGAATCGTGCGCGTGAGAGAATTCGCGAAATGTTTTCGTCATACCAGTTATGAAAATTTCCATTATTCTTCAATAATAAAATGGACTATACGCTATAAAAAATTAAAAGATGAAGTTGGTTCACAAAAATATCGAGAAAGATGGTTGCGGGTGAGTAAATATTACTTGCTAGTGAGTTCTCCAATTTACCGAGTTATCGTACATTATTGTAACATATTTTTATGTTTTGCAGGAGTATTGGACTTATTCCTGAGGAGCCTGAAGATATGTGGCACGCGTACAACCTCATTTCTGAGGGTGACGCGGTCACAGCGTCGACTGTTCGTAAAGTCCAGACGGAGTCGTCAACGGGTTCCTCTACAAGTAGCAGAGTGAGGACTACGCTCACGATCACAGTAGAGACTATAGACTTTGATACGCAAGCATGTATGCTACGGCTGAAGGGTCGCAACATAGTCGAGAACCAATATGTGAAGGTAAAGCCCTAGAATTTTTCGCTTTAATTTAAAAATATAGTGCAATATTCCAGCATCCAGGATGTGAGAAATTAAAAGCGTTCACTAAGAATTACACTAAGTGGTAATTTATTCCACTACCCTGTTAAGTTTAGCACATGTTAGTACATAGCACTATATCAAACAATTTAAATCTGTAGTTATTTCACAGATGGGAGCATATCACACTTTAGATCTAGAGCTGAACAGAAAGTTCGTTCTCAGAAAGCCATACTGGGACTCTGTAGCGTTAGAGCGAGTGGAAACAGCATGTGATCCCGCAGCTAGTGCGGATGTGGCTGCTGTGGTGATGCAGGAAGGATTAGCGCATGTTTGCTTGATAACCCCCTCAATGACCCTGGTACGGATAAAAATCGACATCACAATCCCAAGGAAAAGAAAGGGATTTACGCAACAACATGAAAAGGTAAATAAGGAAATTTGAACCTAAAATACGAATGCTAGGTAAAAATCAGTGCAGCTGTTTTTCAGATAGTTATTATTTTGAAGATATTTAGCCTCTTGTATTATGAATACTTTTTTATCTCTGATACACTAGAATTTGACTATGATTGCACTTGCTGGTAGGGAAGTGATCCAGGGTTGTTTAAATATATATAAAACCATTACCATATTCACAGAAAGGAAATCACATTTAACTAAATAATTTCAGATTGTTAAAATTTAATTAAATTACTTACTTAAATTAAAATTACCTCCATTGCCTTAGTCTCTATCTTAGCTGCACCAATTTAAATGTAAATAAAAACTATTAAAGTAGATTTAAGCAGTAGGTCAAAGTTAGCTTATATGTAATGACCTGACTTGTAATTATTAAAATGTAAATATACCAAAGGGCCTCTTTGAAAAGACTGGTGAGTTCAAATAAATAATAGATAGTAATATTTTTTTTTGGTTATTTACAGGGTCTAAACAAATTCTACGATGCTGTTATGCAAGGCATCCTTCGTCACGTTGACTTCAGTATCGTCAAATGCGTGATCCTTGCATCACCAGGTTTTGTGAAGGACCAGTTCTTTGAGTATATGGTCCAGCAGGCGATTAAAACTGATAACAAACTGCTTATGGATAATAGAGGAAAGTTTCTATTGGTGAAGGCGTCTTCAGGATTTAAACATTCCTTGAAAGGTATGTAATTGTAATGGTAGGTACACTTTTGCAGTCTGCCCGGGAAAGTAAAGTTATTCAATCACAATGCAGTATAATTGTACAATGCAGTAACTTTACTGTATTTTGAATTGAAGAGCAATATTTCCAGTGAAATTATAGAGCATAAATGAGATTTAATAGCTATCTGAATTAGATGTTGATGCACAGTTAGTATATGTATAATACGAGTAGCATATTATTATGTAGGTATGTATCATACACCATCATCTAGAATGTTATCTTATAACTACCCAAAGTGTTATGCTTCTATAATTATTATCCATATAGCAAAGGAATGGAACACACTGTCCACGTCTTTGTTTTCCAAATGGTGTAATTTTTGAATCCTCAAGTCTAGAGAACAGATATTTGGGTCTCTTGCCATTAGGTGACATGATGAGCAAATCAAGAAATTGAATTTATCAGACATCGAATATCTTAAAAATGTTTATTAGCTATATTGAGAATTGTATTACCTTGGCAGTGATCAAGCCAAATATTTTTCTACTATGCAACAACTTGTATCATAATCTAACAAATGTGATATCTATTTAATTCCAGAAGTTCTTCAAGAACCGGCGGTAATGGCGAAAATATCGGACACAAAAGCCGCCAGTGAAGTGAAGCTTTTGGAGAGTTTCTATACAATGTTGCAATTGGAACCGTCAAAGGCTTTTTACGGGAAGAAACATGTGGAGAGAGCTAATGAGGCGCAGGCAATTGAAACACTAATGATATCTGATAAACTATTCAGGTAAACAAGATTATATTATACTAGTTGTTCCCTGTGGCTTCACCTACGCGGGTGAAGCCGATTATTCCATTGACGAATCCACCTGGATACACACAAAAAAAAACATCAAAATAGGTCCAATTGTTTAGGGAGAGTTATAACAGTAATTCAACCATTGTTAAACATTAGCAGTATTTATACAAATTACAACTAATATGAGAAAACTCACCAAGCACCAAATGATGTATGTCAATCAAACATGTATGACATTCTTCAGTTATAGGGGCATAAATAAATAACATCATTAATTCATATACATTTTATTTCAGATGTCAAGACATACAATTGAGGAAGGAATACGTAGCTATAGTAGACACGGTGCGCGACAATGGTGGGGAAGCCCGGATATTCTCGAGCATGCATGTATCCGGAGAACGTAAGTTTCCGTTAACATACTGCGGTGAAGTTGCCAAGTCTGAATGTTTTGCTCTCATACCTAGCGCCGCGAGATTCCTGGGACCTATCTTTGAAAGCCAGTCGAATTATAGGCTTTCTAGTATACTTACCTCCATTGACCTCATAATTACCGTAGTTTGACCATCTCACATAGTAATTATAAACGCTAGTCTATCACAGATAAAGAGACCACAAATTTTATTAAGATTGGTACAGCAGTATAATATCCCTTATGAAATGAAGCAACATACAGAAAGAGTTACTTTCTGTTTTATAATAATTTATCTAGTGATGATGAGTAGATGAGGGTTTTTAGTGGGTTCGAGCCCCACATACCCCTTTCCTTCACCCCTGGGAAGGAAAGGAAATGCTAGGCATTTTCCCACACAAAAAAAAAAAAAAATGGTGCTCTCACATCAAGTTTCACGCAATAGAAAGAGAGGTGAATTTAATGTTTTAGTCTGGCAGTGTGTTGCGAGCTGAATAGCACTTTTTTTGCATCGGAGCAAGAGTCGCTATTTATTTAAACGTCTTTGCGGAGAGAAACTTCTATACTTGTACTATTTATTCTGTGCTAATGCCGAGGTTTCCATATGTAAGGTCGCGGCAGCCGATAACACGTTTCATCATTGTTTTTGCTGTTTCCAGAATTAGACCAGCTGACCGGCATAGCGGCGATCCTCCGGTTCCCCATGCCAGAGCTCGAAGATAGCGATGGAGAAGCTGATTCCGATTCTGATTAGTTTAAATAGATAGCTGTTATTTGGTTCTCTGCTATGTTATCCTAGTCTAGGAATCACTCAATCTCAGTCACCAATGTCAAACATTAGTTTTATTAGTAGGAATTCCAATGTTGAAAGCCATAAAAATACAGAAACTATAAAATCACATGTTTATGTGTGACATTTTTGTTTGCAGCCCACAATTTGTTCTATTTCTTGGGTCGTGGGTGCTGGAAACATTCACATCACATACACAACCAGAACCAGAAACACAAAATTATCCTTGGGGAGGCAACTTGTGTTTCCGTCGGGAATCGAAACCGATACATACCCCTTATTAGAACGCAAACGCGCACTGAACTAAGCCATGGACAGTTAAAAATGTTTAAAAAAATATTTAGCATCAGGTGAGATGTAGTTAATACACACTCTTACAGAAAACTGAAGAGGTTGTTTGCTAGTGACATTCGAGTTAAAAATTTCATGTATGTAATATTTTATTGGATATATGATCCTTTAAGTCCGGGGTTCAGTATTATGTCCTACAATTGTATGCGTATATCTGGGGTAGCATCCAATCTTGACCTATATTTGTTTTTTGTAGAAACGTAGGCCGAAAAGCCTGTTTCACAACCATATGTTGTGACGAATGGAAGCAATGTTAAGATAGCCTTTTTGGCCATTTCGTTTTAATATTTTTATTATTAGTACTCGGTTGTTGTCGAACGAATTAAAAGAAACAATTGAAGGTGACGACTCAGGAACGAGAAGAGGGTGGGGGACGAAGCCCGCCGCGCGCCAAAGCGCAACGTCGTGCATTGTCTCAGGCTACTTGCGCTGAGCCATACATAGTCCGGGCTGAATGCTTGCTAACTACCTACCTATTTACATAAAAGTAATGAGTCCTCATCACATATTTTGCGTTATTTCAAAATAATATTTTTATCTGTGGTATTATTTAATAGCTAATAATAAATAATTTTAGCGGAACCCTGATAACTATTCTATGGAACCCAGTTTGGGAATCCCTGCTTTAGGTAGTATATACTTCGCTTTATGAGATGGATGAAGGCTCTTACAAATGAGAGATGATTTCCTCAAGTGCACCTCATCTAAGTTATTATGATCCAATCAGAGAGTGAATTCAAACTGGATTATTATTCGTAATGAAATGATATGGCTTGCTTAGCGAGAAACTTAGATTACTTTTGATACAATGTTGGGTTTAATTCCTAAACTAGTTAACATAGCTCTGAAAATTATGCTGTGAAACTGAAGACATGGATAAACTGTGATAGACACCACATTAATATATGCTATATGACTGAAAAATATTCTCTTAAAACCTGTTAACAAATTCTTCACACTGTTTTGAAATATTTTTAAAAGGAAGCATTTTAAAGTTTTAGATACAAGATATTAGCAAAATAAATGTACTCGTTAACTGATTGTGTACTTAGCTAATTAACTATACTTATTATTTATATATAAATGTTTGTAAATAAGTATTTAACAGCATTTCAGTTTTAGGACAATTTTGTTAAGTATTGTGCAGTGTCTATTTCATGACTTAGCATTAGTTGTTTTTGTTAACATTTTTAGTAATGTTCAAAAATTTATTTATTTTAATTAATGTAAATACAGCAAATTAAGGAATAAATAATCCAGTTATGTTTTAAAATAGTGATTTATTTCTGATAAAGTTATTACAAATATCCAGGTAAGTATGATTAATATTGTACGTGATCACTTTTGCTGTACTCATTTAGGCTTTAATTGGGTGTATTTTCTGGTTAGATGGTTATGGTATAGACAAGAGAGTTGTTTAAGACTTTCCGAGTACAATGTTGGTTGCCCATTTGTCAGTCATCACTGGTATAAAACTTAAGTAGAAGCAGCTTCTAAAGCTTTAACTTTCTGCTTCTTTTTCTCTGCCTTCTTTTCTTCTTTAACTTTCTCGTCGTGTAGTCTCCTCTTCTTTCTGAGTAGCCATATTTCCTTCTTCCTTTGTTCTTGACCAGCTTTCATGCTCTTGTACAATTTCCTGTGCTTCTTGGGGACAAGTTTCTCTCTCATTCTGAAGGCCTGTTTGTCTTCGATTTCTTTCTGATAGGGGTGTTCTTTGTGTGGTACCCCTGAAGATACTGCCATTGCTTTTTTCTGTAAGAATATGAACATTGTTAGAAAATAATATACTTGTTTGTATACTTGAAGAAATAATGTTACGAATAAATTTCATTTATGACTACACTAGCACTAGACAAATGAAAGATTATTGAAAATTTCTTTTAATTATTTAGCTCCATTCCATTTTTCTCCAAATGTCAAACATCCTCATGTCATTCTGGTTTTGGGCGACATTGGAGATGTTCCAGTCAAGCCAAATTGATGACCGCCAGTTTTTTAATTTTATGTTACAAAAATCTTTATTTTCAAAACTAGTTATGCATAGATGCATTTGACCACTATCTCACCTGATGGATAGTGGAGATAAGGATGAAGATGTACCATACTTGGTTAAATGCTTAGACGATTCTTATTTACTCTAACTCTATACTTAAAGACGCTATGCTTACTGATAATGAGGCTTTTTATGCAAGATAAACAAGCATTTTGATCACTATAGATAGATATTCAGATAATATTTATTACCGACTTCACAAAAAAAAGAGGAGGTACTCAAGTCGACTGTATTTTTTTTAGTATGAAAGATCAAATAATGCTTGTTTAATACATTAAATCTGATCAAGATTCCGAAGATAAAGCAGTGAAGTCGGTTTTTTTTAAGCTTTGCTTGTGTTTCATTATTAAGAGTTTAATTTAACTCGCAATGTCAATATACAAGTATCACATAAAATAAATATTAATGAGGTGCTTATTTAGGTCTGATTCTAAAGGTACTAACTTAACGCTGTACACTTGCTATAAGTGTACAGCAGCAAATGGAGTGTCAGCGGTATACATTTCTGCAGCAGGTAGACAGCAGCAGCCACTCACAACTGCCACTTTATGTTAAGACACATCTATAAATTATTACCAAAAACAAACCAGAATAAGCAGGACAAATAAGGTACCTTTTCCTTAGCCTGTTTCTTTTTCTCGGGATCAACATCATCATCATCTTCATCCTCCTCAGAAGTGGAGTCTTCCTTGACTTCCTCCTGGTACTGCCTGGTGATGACAGCTTCAGCATCATCATCTGAGTCTGGCTCCTCTTTTTCATCCTTGTCTTCATCACTGGCTTCTTCAATGTCACTGCCGGACTCATCATCATCTGTGAAAGTTATGGAAATGTGGTAAGACAGTGACTCATATACAGAATAAGGAACAGTGCAAGTATGGGATGCAACTTTTCTCACAAAATAAACATGTATTTTTTTAAAATGACTATACAGTTATAGACGTAGTATACTTAATGCTAGCATAGTCTAACCTTGACGACTTCGAAAATTATATTTACTGTGGAAAAAACAGAAGATGAGAAAGATGATGAGTGTAAATGTAATTTGTTTCTAGGAAATGTCCATAATATCTATTGTCTTGTCGCCAATGTTTATAAATATTTCTGATTTGTATTGTTCACTTACTGATAGGTTTGAAGTTAGGATCTTTGAGTTCCCTCTCTTCTGGTGGCATGTAAACTTGATCCTTGATCCTATCAACAAATGGAGATAAGTGTGGAGGCAAGACAGCTCCCATTAGGTACTTGTTGATCGGCAGCAGAGTCCTGGCATTGACACTGTCGAATACCCACTGCGGCTGGACGTAATACCGAGATAGGTACTGCTTATCCATGCTTGGTCTGTCTACAATCTGATAAGATATACTCTCATCAGTTTCATCAAATGTGGCTCCAACGAAGTGATCCCGATCCCATGAGACTTCGCCTCCAAAGCTGCGAATTATGAACACCAAAGGTTCCCTTGGCACTTCTCGGTTTATGAAGAATTTGAGACCCTTGAACATGGTTTTCAGCTTCTTGACCAATTCAACTTCTTTCTTTGCTTCCTCTAATTTAGCTGGGTCTTCATCTTCTGTAGGGAATATGTCTATCTCAGGTAATTCCTCTGCTTCATTGGAGCCCGCTATTCTTGCCAGAGATAAGTTCATGGCTGATATTCTCTCTGACACATAGGCTTGTTCGTCAATGAGGTCTTTGTCTGTGTCCGAGTTGAATGCGGCTGTCAGTCTGGGAGGGTACACCAGATTGAGGGAATGGTAGAGCTTGAAATTGACAAATCCAAGCATCATCGTGTAGAATTCTACGAATGTTGACATAATCTTGAAGTCAACTTCGTCTTTGCTTTGGGGCTAGAAAAATAATATAGAACAATATAAGTCTTAGTAACTATTCAAAACTGGGAGCTGTTGGACTATCTCTAAAATTATTTAAATTAAAATCAATAAATATCCTATGGATTTATGTTATTATCGCCTTGACTCTAGTAGACTAGTAGTGTACTAGTTAACTACGGCAGTCTGTCATATGATATAAAAAATGACTAATGCCAAGAGGCATTTCTACATTTACCAGTTATTTTTCTATGATCTGTTAATTATCCTGTGTTCTGTTAGACAATAAAAGTAATTTAGTTACGAAGCAACTATGACAACAACTGTCGAACTATATAATCTTACCTGGAATGAAAAGTGGTGTGGCACAATCCATGTTATTGTTTGCCCTTCAAACTCAACCTGGTAATAATAACCTTTGACGGACACAAACACTTTCCGTAGAGCTTTAGCTGCAATCACTGCGTGCATAAACTCTACTGTGAGTCTTCTGCAGAGCATGGACTGGTCTCTGGGCACTCTTTTCAAAGATGGGAAAGTACTAAACAGGAAACACAATGTGAGACAGTCATCTAAGTCACGTAGCGCATCCACAAATGTTGGATATCTCTCCTTTACAATATGGTCAATGTTTACATCTGGATAGTCACGTAAAAACTTCCTCATCTGTCCGTATTCTCTCATTGCCCTCGCTCGGCGGATTTTTTGTTGGTAAACCTAAAAATTTTTAAAGATTAGATTTGTACGTAAATATAATTTTAACATGGTTTGAACATCATTGTCTGTAACTATTTCTGAACGAAAACATACCTTGATCTCGCGCAGCTTCCATATTATAGGTTCATGTAACAGGAATTTAATGTCCTTCGTATGATAAAGTGTTTTGATGCCGCCCGCGCCTTTCTGAGCTCGCTTACGGTTCCTAGGTTCCCGAGGATAAATCCCTTTCAGTATGCATATCCGTCTAAAATCTTTGAGTGATAATTGCAGTTTCTTCAGGGCTGCTTTTCTCGTCATAAACTGAGCTCCTTCTCCGGACGAGTACTATACAAACAAAACTTTTTGGTTAGAATCACAAATAAACACGTGCTGGGTTGGTTATGAACTTCGTAGTTACACAAACCTTCTTCTTTTTCTTGGACACCATCTTTAATTGATAAATCGATTGAAACTACCGAATTGTGATGTTTCTTATTAGCAATAAATGGTGATTATATTTTAATATCTTAATTATAAATAAAGATAAACTGCAATATTTCTTTTCTTGAATTCCGTAGACACATTGGGCGGCCAGCTGGGATAAAAGAACTTTGACACAGACCACAGAGAGTACTACGTAACTTTGACAGTGTCAATGACAGGTTAATAGGACAATAGTGGCTACGTTCCAAAATCAGTTGTTCATTCGTAATTCATCAGCACGACATCCCCGCGCTCGCTCGCATTATTTGAATTATACCGTTTCGATTTAGATATTAGCTATTTTTATTTTTTGATAACCAAATGCAACTGTAATAATAGGCTTCGGTTAGGCCTGATGGTGCCAGATGTAGTGTACAAGATGGACGATTGCATCAGAGGAACGGCTCTATGAGCGTTGCGGACATTGCGGACGAGTTTAGGAAATTAACTTATGACAACCTCGCGTTCTAAAAGTAGTTTGTAAGCAATCGCGGCATTCACGCTTATGACCACAACGCCCATTATTCCGTTCCAAAAGTCGTGAGCGTTTGAACGAAGCAGAACAATAATGCGGTCGTTTTATAGAAAAAAACATTCGAATTCCTAATTTTAATTTTTTGACTGCCGAATGTTAAACTATCAAAGCAGGCTGGCCCGCAGACGTCATTTGTGACGTCATCTTGACTTGGCAAGGGCTCGAGACGATAGACGATTACATCGATCACACTCAATAGTGGAACAACTCCGTGAGCGTTCTCGATAAATCGATGTATTCTGGAATGTGGAGTTTGACAGATCGCCACAGCCCGAATGTGCTCGTCTTTGGAGGGATATTCATAAATTTCAAAATAATTACTGAATAATAGATTTTAATATTTTTTTTGTTTTTAGCCACATTCCTTTTCACGTCACTTACCCATCATAAAGTATGTTTTGCTCGAACCTGCCCCCCTATTACGTATCTTTGTTGCACGCGGTTTCTATTTGAATCAAGCTAAAATTAACCTTATTTCTAGAGATTTTTGTTAATTTAGTATTAAAACCTTTTGCAACAGAGATAGGTAATAGGGCTCCATGCTAACCATCGCGATACTATGGCCTCGGCAAAATGTAAGTATCACTATCCGAAGTTGAAATTGAATTTGAAAATGTATTTAGTGATATAATTAATTCTTTACATGTTAGGTTTGACCGGATAATAGGGTTCTCAAACATTAAAGTATTAACATATTATATAACGCTAGGTAAAATAAAAAAACAAGTTTCAAACAAGATAATCCCTAGACTAAAATAATAAAACGCAAGCAAAGCTTAAAAAAACCGAATTAACCGCTTTATCTTCGGAACCTTGATCAGATTTAATGTATTTAACACGCATTAAAAATTTTCGAAATCGGTTCACGTTGAGATGAGGTAGCATACATAAAAAAAATATACGGTCGACTTCAGTACCTCCTCCTTTTTTGAGAAGGCGGTAAAAATAAGACGTATTGTAATGATGAAGTTAATACGTTAGTCGCTGGGGACAAATCAGATGGTAGAAAATATATTTTTGTAATTTATAATGATCATATTTCCTATTATTTTTCTTTGACATACTTATGTTACTATGTATAAAAATAAAAAAAACGGGAACATTAGTACTATTCAATCAAAACCGAGAACACTCATGAAAGTTAATAACCTTACTGCCAGATTCGCAAAATTAAAGCCATCTTGAGAAGAAGATTCGGGCCAGTAAATGAAACATTAATTAATTTTATGTTTTATTAAATCTTACATTAGGCAATAAATAATTAAATAACTTAATGTTTAACGCTTTAACTGTCATCATTAGACGGAGCAGCCGTAGAAGTATGCGCAGCCTGAGCTTGCGCCCACGCATTAGGGTCTACCATCACGTACATGGGATAGGCACCGTAAGGAGACCACATAGGAGACGCCTGGGAGACGATAGCACTAGCTGTATCTTCGCTCATGCCAGACTCCTTCAGGATAGACTTAGCGTTTGTGTACGCAGACATCATATGAGGGTAGAAGTACTGGAAAGGGTTGTAAGGGACTGCAGCAGTTCCTTCAGGACATTGAGAGTTAGCTGATGTTTCGGCAGTCGACGCGGGTTGAGTCGTTGCTGTCACCGCGGGGATAGCATAAGGATACTTAACAGCACCTTCTGTTCCCGACATTGGGAGAGCGAATGCATACTGTACAGGCGGAGCCATCACAGCTCGCTTCTGCGTCGATTGGCTCTCATCATGATTTGAGACAGCGTAGCTCGTGTAAGGCAAAGGTACTGGAGTTCCTTGACGTTGCGTGGCCCCTCCGACAGGCAGGAAGTTGATCGGCTGATCTGTCAGCCATTGCGTCTTCGTACCGCTGTCTTCTGTGGCTGCTACATACAGATCTCCCGTGGTTCCATCGATGGAGGGTTTCACGTAAAGCCCATGGACTGGTTGCAGTTGGTTAGGGCCCTTCCACGGATTTGTGTGACCTTTGCCGAGGGTGAGAACAACTAATATCACAAATGTCTGAGTAATCCTACTCATCGTATGGTAACTAATACAAAGAAGTTTTATATCCAATGATGCCTGTGAAGTTTTACGGATGCTTTTTATACTATCAAGTTACGAAATAATAGAAGATCAAGATGCATGAATGAATGATAATGATGATGTACTCTTATAGTTTTTGGCACGTTCTTCTCTTGAAATTCATGACGCATCTCGTATCTAATGAAGATTGCTCGAATGTTATCTTTTAATAGATAAAATGTCGTAATTATAATACAGAAGGATTTTAATAATTTTATGTTCAAGCCTTCTTGAACGCTGAAACTTACGTATAATATCCGTTATATCCTGTACTTGAACAAAAATACAGAAATCAAAAAATTATAACATACATATAGATTATAAGTATGTAACCTCAAAAGTTTTCTCTCTATGGCAAAATGTAGGCGTGAGATCTCAGTTCGGCGCGAACGACTTGTCTAGTAATGATTACTACATGTGTCATATATTTTTAAGATGATATTTTGAAGCTCCTTCATATTTAACTTATTTTAACTTTTTGTCACACCTTTATGGAGCATCAGGGACGTTATTTTGTATTTTTTATTACAAAATTATATCCTGTGATCGGGGTGCATCCGTAGTATTGAGATGAATTCAACGATACCTCGGTTTATTATTTTTAAACGCTGCACGCTGTCAGGGAACAAACGAACATACTACACCCATACATATTTATATACATATATAATATATATATATACATATTTCTACGGTAGGTACTAAAGTCATAACCCCCCTTTTTGCTCGTCGAGTAAGCTACAAATTGAGAGTAGATTCTCAATCATTTTGGAAGTTGTCTATCAAAAGCCGATATAATAGTTTAAATACAAGATCGAAATGCTGGTACTTATTTGGCTCAACGTATTAGCATTGCAATTCAGAGAGGCAATGCCGCCATCTTGATGGGAACGCTACCCACTGGTAGTGGGCTTGAGTACTTGAGTTACCTATAAGCTCGATGCCTTGTAGGTAACTTGGGCCTTTGCTGTAGATGTGTATACTTTTAGTTTAGTTAGGAAGCTTAGGCAATTGGTCCGCAGATTTTAGCCATATTAGAAAAATACATCATTCACCTAATGTACCTACTTATTGTTGTATATTATTATTCCGTTGGTATGAAACGGCATGTTGCTACCAAGAAATCATATTCTGATGACGATGGAATTCCTTCGATGTGCACATCGTCAATGGCCGAAGAACACGTTTCGCGTACATGGAATAACGATCAAGGTCGATGTGATACCTAATATTTAACAATATTGATCAGTATAAGATTTTGATTATACGGGCCAATCCTACTATCCTACTAATATTATAAATCCGAAAGTTTGTGTGTAGGTAAGTATGTTTGTTCCCTCTTCACGCTTTAACGGCTGAACGGATTTGGATGAAATTTGGAATGTACATAGATTATACCTAGGATTAACACATAGGCTACTTTTTAACTTGATAATATCGGGCGAAGCCGCGGGGTACGGCTAGTTGCATATATTTCCTAAAACCAAATTAAAACTATACATCAAAGACCTAAGTTACCTACAAGTAAGGCAGCGAGCTTATTGGTAACTCAAATGTTCAAGCCCACTACCAGTGGGTAGCGTTCTCATCATGCTGGCGGCAAAAAAAACAACGTTTATTATTTTTTATTTCTTAACTAGTTGTATCCAGCATGCGTTGAAATGCCACGTAAAGAAAAAGTGTTCTTCTGTTTCACGTTTATGGTTGGTGGTCACACTCACAGCTCCACGTTAAGTTCAATGACTTGTGTCGTGGGTGCCGGAAACATTCACATCACATACATCATCTTTGTGATGTATGTGATGTGATGATCTGATCCGTTCCATATAAAATGTATTAGATAAATACATAAATATTTATTTCGCGAATTCTGCCGATGTTCTAATAATCCGAGTAATTAATTATAGGAATAATGTAACAAACGCGTTCAGTTCAAAACATAACAATACAAGTCTTCGAGCTTAGTGTGGGAACTAAGCTAGAAGGCTTGTATTGTGGGTGCTAAGACACCCAACAATCAACCAGAACTAGAAACACAAATATCCTTCGGGGAGAAAAAATATTTTCTTACTAGGAATCGAACCCGATACCCGCTTCTTATAAGGCGGGCGCGCAACCAACTATTATTGTAGGCCTAGCGAACTTAAACAGATTTCAAACTCTAGCCTAAGAAAAAATCATTGAAACGCAAGCAAAGCTTAAAAAAAATCGACTTCATCGCTTATATTTCGGTTTTGCCTGGACCGTTTTCGATAAAATTTATATGACCACTTCTGAAGTATACTCTACCAAACAAAAAAAGAATCATCAAAATCGATTCACAATTGGCGGAGATATCGTGTAACATACATAAACAAAAAAAACGTACAGACGAATTTAGAATTTGGTTGAAGCGACGCGTGATGAAAATGCTGGCACTTATTTGGCTCAACGTATTAGCATTGCAATTCAGAGAGGCCAGCCTGATGGGAACGCTACCCACTGGTAATGGGCTTGAACACTTGAGTTACCTATAAGCAGGAAATATAGGCAATTGGCCCGTAGATTGGAAAGAAAAAAAATGTAGAACCTCCTTTTTTTGAAGTCGGTTGAATATGCATTTTTTTTCTTTAGGCATTATTTTTCTTTCATACAAAGACTAAATAAACTGGTTTCATAACCATTGGCTTTATTGTATGTAAGTACTTCAAAAGTTATCGCCGTACTACACAAGCGTGGTAAAACATTATACCACACTTTTAGAATTATTATGTTCACCGTGCAACGTTACCAATTCGTGTTGTGTTTTATATTCTTACATCCGTTGAATCCTGTACAATCATACAGGACTTCTATTTGTCTGAGGAACCATGAACATTTCTCTTTGTGTGGGTTGAGGTGCCCTCCTACTTGTGTTAACTTGAAGTTGTTGGCTTCAGGTAGGATTTTCTAAGTTTTTTATCATGTCTTTAGAGGCCATGTCAATGGCTATGTCAACTTATAATAAATTAACAGTAAAATAATTTAAACGCAAGCAAAGCTTAAACTAAACCGACTTCTCCGCTTTATCTTCGGTTCCTTGATCAGATTTAACGTATTAAACACGCATTATTGACTATAACTCATAAACTAGAGATCAGATATTGATCAAATTTCAATGGGACTACATGAAAAGCACCAACTTTCAAATAAAAAAATAATCATAAAAATCGGCTCACAACGAAAGAAGTTATGAGGTAACTTTTGAAGTCGGGTAAAAGAGAACATCTTCAAAGTAGTCCACAAAATATGCGTTATTGACGATATTTCAAGAACTATTTATATTGATCAGATCTTGATCAAATTTAAATGGGACTAATTAGAAAGCAAACTCTTTCAAACTAAAAAAAAAATTCGAAATCGGCTCACGTGGAGAGAAGTTAACACAAATAAAAAAATAATATTACAGTCGACTTGAATACCTCCTCCTTTTTTTGGAAATCGGTAAAAAAAAAAACCCTAGTCTCCTGACAAGGGAAAGATGGGAATAATTTGTTTTTTGGTCCTCCCAACCCTGAGTGCAGCAACCATGTCATGGTAAAACTTAAATCACGCTATCATAATTAAATGCGTACTTACATAATATTTAGTATTGCGCTGTCGACCATTGAAGAGTTCCTTTATCTATATCTTTAGCTAATCCTGAATACTCAGAATACAGGTTCTTTCTGTATTCTGAGCTTGAATAACGATTCCTATCTTGCTTACCATAAACATGTATTGTTATCGGAACTGAACTAACATGTACCTACCAATTCAACTCCATAAGATAACAAAAAACAAAACAAACGCATTGACACTCACAACCCCACACTAAGCTCAAAGACTTGCATCGTGGGTACCGGAAACATTCACATTACATCCAGAACCAGAAGCACAAATATCCCTAGGGAAGGAGTTTTTACGAATTTTTACGTTTAATCGAACCCAGGAGACCTGACCAGTGCGCTGACTGGGTCGTCAAAGAAAGAATTTCTAATTTAGCTGGAAGATTTGACCTAGACAAACAAACTAACATACAAACATTGAAATGTAAATAAATGCTTGTAATAAAAATATACAACTTGTCTGCGCACTTTACCTATAGCACACGGGACATATTTGGTTCGAGCCGACCGTATCCGCTTTGCACGCCGCGCCGTCCGTTCGACCGAATGCGCCCTGCGTATAAAAGCTATAACTGCGAATGTATATAAGCTAACATGTTTTATAAGCTAACATAATTACAGTCATTAGAACTAATACTTGATATGGGATTCACCACGTATACCTCTAGTGGAAAATCTTCGACAAAAATATGCGACACTGCTATATGGTAGAGAAAAATAATCTTCCCTATTTTTTACAGGTTTTTATGCTTGTTAGGCAAGCATTTAACCACTATCTCACCTGTTGAAAGTGACGATGCGGCCGAATATGGGGGATGCTTGCCTTGTACCTATTCACACTGGATTGAAAACAGCTAGATTGTAACGTTCGGGAAACAAAGACGCAAGCAATGAGTTCCACTCCTTCGCTGCACGGATGATAAACGTAGAAGCGAAACGCTTCGAGCGAACATGAGGTATGTCAATTTTCTTATTGTTTAAGTGACTCATCAAAAAATGTAACAGGTGAACCACTGTGTCCTTCCACCTGGGAGTGTCGCGTAGGATGTCGCTGCGCCGCTGGCTACGTAAGGGACGAGTATTCCAAGAACTGCACCTTGGTGCAGAACTGTCCGCGTAAGTTGCCATTGAAACATAAACTATACACACTTTCAACCTATCATATACTGTTAGAAGACATATTGTATCGGAAACATTCACACCCAGAACCAGAAACACAAATTTAAATTATAGACAAAATTTGTGTTCCACCGGGAATTGAACCTGTTACCTTTTTAGGGTTCCGTACCCAAAGGGTAAAAACGGGACCCTATTACTGAGACTTCGCTGTCCGTCCGTCCGTCCGTCCGTCTGTCACCAGGCTGTATCTCAAGAACGGTGATAGGTAGACAGTTGAAATTTTCACAGATGATGTATTTCTATTGCCGCTATAACAACAAATACTAAAAATGAAATAAAATAATTTTTTTAAGGGGGCTCCCATACAACAAACTTGATTTTTTATAGATAATGGTACGGAACCCTTCGTGCGCGAGTCCGACTCGCACTAGGCCGGTGTTATTTTATGTTATTGAGTGACTAGTCTAGCAAGTCGTTCTTCGATGGTAAAAGCGCCACGCGTGCCTAATATAGTTCGTTGCTACCCAGACTTACATAGGTTGAAATCCTGCGCGGCAAAGAACTGCTGCGCTCGTCACTCTGAAATAAATAAATAAAAATAAATAAAATAAAAATAAAAAATAAAAAAGCCTTTATTTGTTTGTGTTACATAATATTTACAGTGCATGCTAATTAACCTTAAAATTTATCAAGAACCCCCAGGTAGGTAAAGGCCTCCTCCAAAGATGCCTAAATTTCCCTGTTTTGGGCTGTTGGGCACCAATTTGAGCCTGCATTTTTTTAAATTTCGTCCTCCCATCGTGTAGGCGGTCTTCCTCTTCCTCTTTTTCCCTGTGGCTGTGTGTGTGTCACTATGAAATAATTAGATGATAAACTGTAATTTCACTGATAACCGAACCGTTACCGTTACCATAGTAGAAATATATATTTCTACTATGCCGTTACCGTAACCCGAACTATGCCAGGGCAGTTTACCTTACAATCTTTGAAGACAGTTCAATGACAAAACAGTGTCATTGAAATTGTAAACATTGTAATAACATTTTCGGAGGATTTTTTTGATTGAAAGTGAAAAAATGGCGTTGTTGATTTTGTAAATTTTTCCAAAACTTGTGATTCTTCGAGTGTTAATGTGTAGTAATGGTGGATTATTAACCGTTAATACTTAGTGAACGTGCATAAGTGTAGGCAAATCATACAAAGTTGAATACGTGATTTTCACCTTCGCTCGAAAACTCCAATAGAAGTTCTAGTAAAGTTTCTACCACTTTACTAGGGTATGACTTTACTATGACTGGACCTTGACTCTTTTACTTGACTTTGACTGTGACTTGTGACTAGGACTTATAATATGAAATACACTTGAAATATTATATTATTACTTGACACTGGCTAAATGCACAAGATTGCGAAGCCATAACGAAGAAGAAGAAGAATATTTTCGGAGGTGGGCGTTGGCAGCTGCGACCCTTTTTCACACTAGTCGTTCACCAATATTTTTAACCGACTTCAAAAAAGGTTTTGTACGTACGTTACGCGATATCTCCGCCAATTATGAATCGATTTTGATTGATTGATCGATTTTTTTGTTTGATAGAAGTGGTCTCATATAAATTTTATCAAAATCGAGCCAGCCAAAACCAAAATATAAGCGTTGAAGCCGAACATTTTTTAGCTTTGGTTGCGTTTAATTATGTTTTTTTTTTATTAGTGACAGGCTAGTGTTTGACCACTATCTCACCTAATGGTAAGTGACGATGTGATCGAAGCTGGTAAACACACTAGACCTGGAATACGCAACTTTGTTTTTAATACCTAATAAATGATTTATTGTTCTTTTTTTTTGAAAAAATGGTAGATTTGTATGTGAGGACAGATAACTGGAGCCAAAATAGGTAGAACTACCAGTAAGTTAGTAGATTTGATAACGCTGGAATGCGTTTGCCTCCTCGTCGAATGTGCAAGCCCTTTACCTAGTTTCTCGAGACCATGGCCTAGATTTCACAACAGCCTTTATGCTGAATTTATCGATACAAAATCAAATTCCAAGAACTGTAAGAGTAGGTGTTGTGAAACAACTTTATGCATTTACGTCATGCTTATGTTATATGAGATGTTAAGTTTTAGGCAGGATTTCGTCTATTTGTTAGTACTTGTTAGAAAGATGACTCTGCCAGTTGGTTACTTTCTTGTCATTTAGTCTGGTGGATAGTAACAGGATTTTGTCAGACCGTTTAAAGACGACTGTTGTCTTAGGACTAACAAACAACTGCTTAGCATGGCCTCTGAAGCAAGGTAACTTTCGGTAAAAAGTCCCACTAAAAAGGCATCCGTTCAAGTACTGATCGTACTGAACAACCTTATCAAATAGTGGGATTTGCTAAGTGGACCGCGCTACGTAGGTAGTAAGCAAGCTATGCTTGGAATGCTACGGGCTGTCAAGGATAGATGCCAGAACACTGATCGTTGCTTAGCGATAGACTTAAAGGTGATCATTTGAATTAAAATACTCCAAAAAAATCCCAAATAATATGTTAAAAAATAAATCAAAACGTCTATGATACGGCTCCACTAATTATGTTTTTATCCATAATAGGCAAACGTTCTAACACTATCTCAATACTTGGTGAAATGTGACGATGCGGTCGACGATGGAGCACGCTTGCCACGTGGCAAGCTTTACAAAAGGGCCGACAGACTTACGATTGTGAGAAGATGCTCTGAGTGACTCACAAACTGTCTATTTCCTGTTTGTCAACCTTAACAGTTTGTCTAATCTAGGAGTACTTTCATTTAACTTGTTCAATGTTTGGTGAACATTATCATTTTGTATCTACGTCGAAAGCTAAAACGTAGATGCTTGCTCGCTTGTTTCTTTTTTTACTAGCATACATAAAGGGGCGTTGCATTACCGGCTATTACGTACTTTTGTAATTTTTTCGTCGTAGCATCGTAGCCGTAGACTAGCTACATGCTACGGGGCTACGAGAGGGTCAAAATTTTATTAGGTCCCACATTCGATGCCTAAGGGGATACAACACCTAGCCGCCCAAACCAATCTATCCAGCACCTGGTGTCTCAGGTAATCGTTCCAACAGTTTAGCCGTGAAAAGGACAAACATAAGCTACTTGGATTCGTAAAAGTAAAAAAAACAACATGCATCAGAAAATGTACTTATTTTTGAAGTGTTAACTTTTTAAGCGGCATTGTGCACTTTTTTGGGATAGGTAAAAAATTTTAAACTCGCGTAATGTTCAATTTTTCAAACACGAACGAAACGATTTTTTTTCAATACGAGTAATTTTTTTAAACATATAAATTTTTATTTTAAGCGATGTGTCATATTTGGTAACAGATTTAAAGAACACGTTTTTCTGTTCAATGTTGTTATTATTTGTTAAAAGTTAAAACTTCAGCGTAAGCGAAAATTACTCGGTCAAACCAATACTGGCTCTCAGAATATGTAGGTAGCCCGTCAAACTGCTAACTAAGATATTAACCGAAAAGCTTGATTGCAAAATGTGTATAAATATTAGTGGCATTCGTATCTTGATCATCTGCAGTTGTGACTCGAAGATGGAGCTTATACTATCTGTGATTATCTTCGCCGCGGCTGCGGTTGTCGTGGCTTCAGCACCGACTTTTACTGAAGGTCAAGCGACTCCCAATACTGTGGCAGCTGACCAGGAACGGCGGGACTACTACAGGGATAAGCGGTCGCAGTATCAGTACGTGTCACCGTGTGCTGCTGCTGCCGCCTCGTCTCCGATCCCGGCTATCGCTCCAGCCTCGTACCAAGTCAACGTTTCACCCTACCACGCATACGGCGCTCCTCATGGCTACTACGGCGTACCTCAGTACCGGACGGAGTTCGAACCCGAGCAGGAGATGCTGAACTTCTCAGATATGGATCACATGATGTCCGAGCACATGCCGATGGCGAGATATGCCTACGCGGTTCCAGCGCCTTCTCACGTCCCGGCGAGTTACGCTGCTCCTCTGACACCGCCGGCTACGACTGCCACAGCGTATGGCGTGTTCCATAATGCGAATGCAGGAGGCTGCAGTGTCCCTCTCCTGCTCAGTTGTTCTCCGTCGGTGGTGCGAGGACAGGTCGTCCAAACCGCGCCTCATTACGGCTATGCGGACTCTTACAGAGGAGTAGAACCGATGCTCCACCACGACTCTCAAGAGGTTCACGAGGAACCTATCATTCACGAAAATTCAAATCCTGTGCACGAACCAAGTCATAAGACTGGACACCAGTGATAGTTATTTGTTGGTATAGTGTAAGTTATTGTAGTTGTATTTGAGAAGGACGACTGACTAATTGTAACATTTAGGTTTTTGATAAATAAAATTAATTTACTAATCCACTATTTTTGTTATTTTGGTATCCTTTATGGCAAGTTATATGTAAATGTATTATTGGAAGGGATATAAAGTAAATTTATTTTCTAATTCTATTCTTTCACTTCAAAACAACCTTAAAATCATCTGATTTCAGTTTGATAACAATTTGCACAGTGATTTTGTACATTATAATAATAATAGCTCAATTTTAATATTTCATTTACAAAAGGGTATTATCATCTTTATTCCTTCTTTGATGCGTATGTGGGAGAAATCACAAATCATCCTTTGGCATACACACATCTAGTAAATACGTGTTTTCGTGCGTTAGATATTATTTGTAACAAGGTACGATTTTTTTGTTTAGATCAGATTTAGGAACATGGGTATTCAAATGACTATAACACATAATGGGTCAAGTTATTATTCTTTTGCCTAAAATTCACAAGTAATCAGGTATCTTCTACGTGCTCTATCGATCACATCGTTACTTTCCATCAGGTGAAATAGTATGCAAACGTTTCAAATAAAGAAACTCCACCGGCCATACCTTTACCATAATTTTAGGGAACAAATATTCTCAATGTAAACATGAATAGTAAATATTAGACCTTTTGTTTTTGATAAATTGTGTGGAAATAAATATGTCTAATAAAGAGCGTCCAACTTGTTATTAAGATATCGACTTTGCTAGGATACTTTGTGCATCCCTTATATATCCAATAACCATCCAATAACCATTTAAAAAGGGTTTTTCTACCAAAGGGGGTTTTTAGGTCATTACTAGATATTTAATTTTCTCTTTTAGGCTAGCGTTGTACCACTGTCTCACATGAATGGTATGTGATGATGCGAGGATGGTAAACATACGGTCTGGAATAACTGGCTCTCAAAGATCACCAAACAGCATCTTGAGTGACTTTAGCAGATTTTTTTACTTGAACTACATTATTTCGATACAAGGTAGCAAACCACTCGATCACGATATAAATTTCCTACCAGACTACCACCATAAAAACACTTCCACAGGCGTATGCACAATAGTTATGCATGGTAGTGTATCATGTATCTTCGACCTATATTTTTAATGAATGTAAGCGAACACGCTTTAAAGAAACTACTAATTTACCTTGCTTTATCTACTAACTAGTTACTTGCACCAGCACGGGTTTTTTTTTTCTTATGCACGATATGCAAGCATTTGACCACAATCTCACCTGATGGAAAGTGATGATGCGGCCGTAGATGTAGCATGCTTGCCTGGGAGGTACCGATTCACCCTTGACTTGAAGACTCCCAGATTATTCCGTTCGGGGAACAAAGACGAGGGCAATGAGTTCCACTCCTTCGCAGTACGGATGATAAACGTAGAAGCGAAACGCTTCAAGCGAGCTAGAGGTATTGATTTATAAAAAAAAGAGATGAAAAAATGAACTTACTACCTTTGATTATATAATTTCTATATATTATAGCTTGACTAGACCACATTATGACTCACCAGCAGGAGAGACGGCAGTCAATCTCTAGCACGATTATCAGAAAATGCAATATGTTACAAGTACTTAGTTTTTAAGATCCATGTTACAATAATCACTACCAATTTATTAGAGCTCTAGTATATGCTCTAATAAATTTATGCTCACTGAAAGCTCATACCTACATTACGCCTAGTACAGCAAAACTTTTGAAGTTAAAAGTGTTATAAAGTTTCTTAAAACTTTTTTCCAACTGTAACTGTTTGTTTTTTGGATTAAATTTTCAAGTACAGGATATAATATAACTCATACTCGGTCAATAAGCCTGATTTAGTACGTATACCTACGTGCCTATTTTAGTAAATGTAATCTGATTTGCTGTTTTGATAATAACGACTTCATTCAAGTAATGAACATAGGTACACTTATTTTCTAGAATTCGGAATCCACACATACATAACACACATAAAAGATCATAATGATTGTCAGCAACGATGGTAGGTAGGTATTATTAGTTACTTCTAGCATTTAAGATAAAATACAATTCTTAAGAAATATTATCATCACACGTACCTTAAGAGAATATTTATAATTGTTACTATTAGTCTATTATCTATTGCACGTACCTATCTATTTCACGTACAACTTTATTAATAGATATCGTTTAGCAATCCCCTCGTAAATCTATCTATAAATGCACGTTATCTTAAACTTTAGAAGACTTCCACAATGAAATTTGTCGTAGTGATATCTGTTCTCATAGCCTCGGGTTTGACTGCACCTGTGGAAGACATTGAAAATGCGACGAAATCTCAAGACGATGCTAACGTCACAGCTGTAATAGTGGTTGTGCCCGAGACACCGCCTCCATTATTTCTAGAGGAGATAATGGACTTCACAGAAGAAAACGGTTCAGCTACTCCTATTAGCGAGCACGGTGAAAAGAAACATAGGACGCGTTCATATGAAGAACCTCATGCTGAATCTGGAGCAGCTAAACCAGCATCACCGTTATCAAATTCGGATGAGGTTGCATATTTCCCGAAAGCCATTTCTCACAGTGCAAACCCGCTTCTCCTCGACTGCGAGCCAAAAGTAGTAAGTGGTCATCTAGCTAAATCGGCCCAACCTGCTTATAGAACTGCCTCTGATGTCACTGATATCCTGATTCCAATCAGTTCAGAGGCCCTTGACTTGGATGAAGTCTTGGATTTAGACAGTCCGTCATCTGTGATAACATTAGAAGAGAACGATCGTAAAAGAAGGAATGCCGGAATAGTTGGCAGAACTACGCACTATAGAGTGTCGGAAGACTATCCAGAGCTGCATCAGGGAAAGCGTCATCTGGTCTCCAAGGATTATCCCCACCCAAATATGGTTAGGGTCACGTCTGGGTCAGATTAGAGTAAGCTGAAGAAGAACTAATCGATCGAGTGGATAGTGTGCTATTTAATGATATATTATTATATAACATGATTATAATTTAGTTCTTCGTTAGTTTTCTCTCAACTTATAAAATATTATATTGGGTATATTATCTCGAACTGTACATTGTTATGGACCTCTCAAACCATCCATTTTTCTTAACGTTTTACACGTCATAGATCCAAAGTTGATAATTATTTACGATTAACACTAATATGTATATACTATGTTTATGTATACGTATGTCTATGTATAAATTAATATATTATTTTATTTGATACAAGATTTTTACATTGTACATTTTACATTTTGAGAGCTCCCGTATCATATTATAACATAAAAATCGATAAATGTGAACATGTTAGCTTAAAAACGTATATGGAATAGATATTTATGTGTATCCAAATAGTTTATTATACTTAATGCATTAATAATAAATTGACAGACACAATAATATTATAAACAGATTGTATTGATTTAAATCCCAGGGTCTTAACTATCTACATACAAAAACAATCCTAAGCCGTAGCGTGTCATGATATCATTCAGAAATAGTTACAAATACACAAACACACACACAAATTGTGTGTGTATGAATAATAATTATGTGTAACAATTAATATTCCGTATTGATATATCGTTTAGTCGCATAACGTCCAATTCTCAAAATGTCCAGTGGTCACGAAACATCCAAAATATATGTTAGGTCATTATTGTAGGTATGTATAAATTATAATCTATTTTGTTTGTCCGTTTTTTACAATTAAGTATATTACAATTTACTATTTTTAAAACCAGAATGTTGTTTTCTTTAAACGACGCCCAACTTTATCGCGTAATTCCTCTCCTGAACCTGAAAGGTTGTCTGGAATCGATTTTTAGCGATAGGCCTATTGTTACACTAATTATAAAATCTTTATTTGTATTTCTATTTTTGTTACAATTAAGGTGTTCAATAAAGAGTTTATCTATCATCCTATATCTTGTTATGACCGATCGATTTGGACAACATTTTGAAGGTATTCTGGATTGTACAAGGTAGGCAAGCTTTATACATTTTAGTCTAACTAATGCATTAATTAATTAATGTAGTCTGACAGTTAGAGTTGGCCCTATTGTCTTATTAGGCCGACTCTAACTGTCAGACTACATTAATTAATTTTGTGACTGATAGGAATTACTAAATAAATTATACCCAGATAAACACTAATTACAGTATCTTATACCAAAATATAGGTTTTACTATTGATATTAAATTGATTCAACGCAAGCAAAGCTAACACCGACTTCACCGCTTATATTTTGGTTTTGCCTTGATGGATTTCGATAACATTTATATGGGTCCACGTCTAAAGTATAATCAACGAAACAAAAAAAAAAACATCAAAATCGATTCATAATTTGAGATATCGGGTAACATACATACAAAAAAAAACATAATGTCGAATTGAGAACCTCTTTTTTGATGTCGGTTGAAAAAACCACTTTAGGACTTGTGTTTATCCCAGTTTTATCATTATTGAGAGATTATAATAAAACTGTTCAATCGTCCGATAAATGACCTGCCTAAGACATGGTCAGTTACTCACTCTCTTAGAACTCTTAGCTCCTACATCGTTACCGATGGGAATGGGGCTGATTAATTATATTATCAAGTACCAAATGGTATCCGGCAGGTATATTTCAGAGCCAGGCCAATTCAGGGCCTAACGAGCTTACTATCTTCAACGACACTTACCAACAGGTGCTATAGTAGTGATAGTGGCAGTAGCGTAACTGACAAGTTAAATTGAGTTCCAGGTACTTAGATCTGCTCGTAAGTACAGAATAATCTAATGTTGATTTACCTTTTATATTATTTTGAAACTTCTGTACTACCCGCAAGATTTAACTGAAAACCAGGCTCGAGTTTTTACTCGACATAATGCTGAGTTAAACTTTATTGACATGAAAATTATAGTATATATTTTTGTTTTTAATATTAATTTACTTTTGTGTCAAATAAGTGTATATTCTTTCATTCTTTGTATATTCTAGAAAAGCTCTACATTGAAAATATATTATTCAGAAGAAAGCCGTAAAACTAAATGAGCTAATGACTAGAACAAGAATCAGAGTCTTTCTAGTAGTTTGATAGTCTTTCAGATGAGATAGTGGTAAAATGCTTGCCTATTCTGAATTTAAAAAGTTTCCAAATCACTCTGTATATGTTTAATAAAAATCGGTAACCAATCTTTGAAATCTGTTACCTTCTAACACATTTAATAAAGCTGAGCCAAACCTATTATTAATGCTTTCTAAAAAATGAACTGCTCGATGGCTTAGTTGGATGAGCGTTCGCCTTCTATCGGGTTCGATTCCCGGCAGGATCACAAGTTTTCTCCCCAAGGAAAATTTGTGTTACTGATTGTGTGCGTGTGTGATATGTGTGTGTGATGTGAATGTGTCCGGCACCCACGATAAAAAGTCATCGAATTAAGTGTGGGGCTGTGAGTGTGAAAGCTTTAATTTTGATTTAATTAATTTATAATTAATCATAACCATGGTTAATTAATTTAACTTACAATAGGAACTAAAATAATTAAACGCAAGCAAACTTAAAAAAACCGACTTCACCGCTTTATCTTCGGAATCTTGGTCAGATTAAATGTATTAAACACACATTATAGACTATAAATAAAAAACTATTGACCAGGTCTTGATTAAATTTAATATGGACCAATGGGAAAGCACTAGCTTTCAAACAAGAAAAATAAATCATCAATTCGGTTCACGTGGATAAGGTTATGAGATAGACATATAAACAAAAACAGTCGAATTGAGTACCTCCTCCTATTTTGTGAAGTCAGTAAAAATATTGTGAATTGGCTCAAACATTTCGGAGAAATTGGTGTACAGTACGGTATTTAGATAAAACTATTTCTTTATTAACTGACTCATTTTCGTCTCTGACTTCAAAAAAAGAGAATTCATGTATGTTTTAAGGTCAATTTAAAATTTAAATTCAAGAAAATAAAAAAAAATCCATCATTCATAAATCCTATCCTATCCTACTAATATTATAAATGCAAAAGTTTGTGTGTGAATGTTTGTTACCGCGTATCTCCATAACCACTTAACCGATTTTAATGAAATTTGGAATGTAGGTAGCTTCTACTCTGAAATAGGACATAGACTACTTTAATCATCATCATCATCAGCGGGCGAGGCCGCGGGGCTCAAGTAGTTTATAATATAGAATTGTTAGTAGAAAACATTGCTTTTGCTACATCTGATAGGTTAGCGTTTGGCCGTTTGGATATCTCATTTGATGGTAAGTGATAATGTGTCGAAGGTAAGACCTATTGAGTGGCTATCAAGGATAGTTGCCGGACTTCTCTCTAAGAGAAGTCCAGTAAGTAACTAACGCTGTCATTGACTAGTCATTTGTGAAACTATAGATCAGTTTTATTACGTTCTCCAATTGTGGGAGACAATTGTTAACATTGTTAAGTGATTTGGTGACTGAATATATACATGAGGGTGGTAAACTACCAATGTACGGTACTGAGCAAGACAGCCGAGCATAAGGATATTCTCGCCTGGATTTAATACGGGTAATAAATTATGAGCTTAAGTTATATTCCTATATTGAATATAATAACTATTTATTTTCTACATTGTAAGGTATAAAACTTACGAAATGGGAGTATAAAAAAAATATGTATGCGTATATATATGACATGATCGGGAAAAGTTAGTAAAATCTTTATTCAATACAAAATTGAGCATTTCTGATAATCATTTCCTCTATTTTTATTAGATATTATAATTTTTTGAAAACCAAGTAGCTGGTGTACTACTGCTATCTCTGGAAACTGGATCCCTTTATCTTATTTTTTATGATGGACAGGCAACACAGTCTCACTTAATGGAAAGTGACGATGCGGCCGAAGATGGGACATGGTTGCCTAGAAGGAACCTACTCTAGACTTGAAGAGATTTCATCTGATCTTAATTAAGTTTTTATAGCCAACTAAACAATACACTACAATGTTAAACACATTAGATCTATTCAAATCCATTTATGTACCCCGGAGATATAATACTCGTACGTACCCAAAAACCTCCTGTTGGAAGTAGATTTATAAAAAATATGTATGAATAATTATCCTGTTCATTGACGTCAAGACAGATATGAAATAATATATTATACGTACAATCCGTCAGGCGGAAGGCGCTGCGCTGGTTCAGCATTTCCAACGCCTCATTGAGGCACGTTCCACAATTACGCTTTCATTGAGATAAAACGTGATGGGGTTTCCTTCGAATGCCGTTAGTATAAAAGGACACAAACACGTCCATACAGCATCACACACACCATCGTTCCCACACGATGAAGACAATAATAGTGCTCTCTGCCTTGGTGGCAGTTGCACTCGCAGCACCGGCACAACTCGAAGAAACTGAAGACTTCAAGAAGACATTGACAAATGGTCCCGAAACATTTAAAAGGGATAAGAAATCAGCACCTCAAGAATCTGCTTCTGGCTCAAACTCAGCGCCAGATGCACTGGTCAACTTACCATCTTCGTCACAAAAATCTGAATCTACGTCATCTGCAAGAAGCTTCGCTTTGAAAAAACCAATCATCGTCAAGAGGAAGCAGGGCTACCACGTATATCGGGACTCTGACGAAGAGGACGCGGAGTCCGGCGAATCGTGCGGCAAGCAGGTGAAGGTCAAGCTCTGCGATGACAAATCCGAAGACAAGATGAGAAGTTCAACGATTGAGGACGCGGACACACATATGACGGAAGAAGACATGAAACAAAGCATCAAACTTGCAAAAGAAGCTGTTGAAAATTTGCAGAGGGACTTGAAAATCGTAGAACGTAAACCAAGAACAAAGGCATCTGCATGGAAACATGGACAATCAGAATCTGATACCGAATTACACCAGGACATTGAAGTCGCAAGAGAAGCTCTTGAACATATACACAAGAACTTTGGAAACTTGGAGTCTATGAGCTTACACGCACGAACTCTTGAAAATGCAGATACTGTTCAAGACTCGCACTTAGCCATTACGAAAACTGAAGCACAAAGACTAGCTCAATGGAAAGAGGCAATAGACACAATTCAGAAGAATTTTGAAATTGCAAAAAACATAGAAGATAGCTTTAAAGCGAGAGCGGCGTCAGGCGAAACAGGATTGCTGTTCTCCGATGACATGATAGACCACGGAAATGAACATGAGTTTAGTAAAAATAACTTCATGAGGGCAAACGAAGATGTGCCAAAAAAGGAAGAAAAAGCGCATTCTGACAACTGTAAAACCAACATACTACATGAAAAGTCAAGTGAAAAGGAAAACATAAAAGCTGGATCATTAGAAGACGATATGTCACCATCAGCTTCTACAATAACAGAGCAAAAAATTGAACATAACTCTGAAAAGGCAAGACAAGCATCTGGACTCGACACAAACATTCACAAAGAAAAATCACTGAAACCAGAGCCGCCCTTAGAACAGAGCCACAAGGAAAAAGATGCGGATATGGAAGCAGTTGATCTTCAAAATCTTTTCCAAAAAAGCAGCGTGACTGTTGATTCCATGAAGGCAATTGAAGAAAAAAAAGAAAGAAACTCACAATCAGAACCACAAAATAAGAAGCATTCTCTAACAGAAGCCATAACAGATAATGTACCTGCAGCTATCAACAAGATGAAGTCAGTAGAATCTGAAGATTTATTGCTAGATCATGAAAGAAAAGCAGCGGCTGATACCCACGATCAACCACAAAAGTTTTTAAAGCCTGAAGATCATGTAAGCAAAATAGAGACATCTGAAAAGAAAAATATCGAAATGAAATCTGCTGAACATATCCACCAACAACACGGAGATATAAAGAAACACGAAGGCAAACAACAGGACCAACTACTTCATGCCGAACAAGCAAGAGCAGATGACACAATGACATTTATGAAATCTGCTCAGCTAAATCCTGTGAATAAGCAAAAACAATTTATAGAACACACCAAAGTTAATGATCATGGAGTGAATGCGGACCAGTCAAAACATCACTTAAACGCAGCAAAAATGGCACAGGAAGAAGCTTTGAAACATCAGGCTGAAAATAATGCACCTAATAATGCAGAACAGATTAAGACTCACGGCCATATGCAGTCACTGAAACATCCTGAAATGAGAGCAGTCGAAGATTTACACTCCATGCATCAACATCATCATCAATTGTCAGATATGCCACAGACACGCTGGGCCGAGGACAAGAATCATCATTTGCACGTGGAGTCCATAAAATCCGCTGACAATATACCGTCACAAAGCATGGATCATGCCCAGATGATGCAGCATCCTGGTCATCACCATCAACTAGCGCATGGGATGAAAAGTCATCACTTTGACTCACCGAACGGCCACGACCATCCCCACTTACGTTTCCCTGACAATTTCATGCCACAAGGTAAATCAGCAGACATGGATATGCAATCTTATTACATGAGTATGCGGGATGGTTCAGGCTTGGGACCGGAAAGTCAAAGGTTCCGCTGGACGCCAATGCATGAGGCTGCGAGGAGCGCTTATGGAGCCCCGGCTGCTCCTGCTGCGAGTGGAGGTGCTGTGGGGGTGTTCCCGAACGCCAAAGTTGGCGGCTGTGGCATCCCACTGCTACTGAGCTGCAATCCATCCGTTGTGTCGGGAAACTTAGCTAGCTCGCCTCCCGCCGCATACTCCGCCCCTGCTTACAGAAGCGAGGATAACTTCAACTTCCATACCAAGAGGGACGTGAAGAAAACCCACGAGAATCTACCCAGTTCACATCACAGGACCCCTTCAAATGTAAACGTGAAGACCAGCACCGTTTTAGTTGCTAAAGAATGAAATAATGTTATTTTCCGGGCTATGAACTTCTCACAAAACTGATTTTAATATGTTATTGTTTTAGATGTAAGAATTAGTTATTAGTATTTATTTTTTGTACTAATTATTTTGCTTATGTGATTACATAAGAAACATCATAGAATTAAAGCGTCTTAAAAATATTTACTTGTTGACTTGCTTTATATACCCCGATGACTTTAAAGTATATAGCTTCGTATAATCTGTCGCGAGATTAGTGTCGCCTCATCTGTGTAAAAAGTTAGCTGTAAGTAAATAGAGAATATGCATTAGATTTTAATATAGTTAATTTTTAACGACTTCAAAAAAAGGAGGTACTATGTGCGACAGTATCAAATATATTTTTTTATATATTTTCACCGATTTCTCCCCCTTTTGTGTACCGATTCTCAAAATTATTTTTTGTTTGGTAGATTATACTTCAGAGGTGGTCCCATATACATTTTATCGAAATCGATCAAGCCAAAACCAAAACATAAGCGGTGAAGTCGGTTTTTTCAAGCTTTGCTTACGTTTAAATTATTTTTTATAGGTAATTTCAAGTTAGGAAGTAAATTTTTGTATTATTTGTAGGTTTTCAAAATATGTATTGTTTTTATTATATTATTTATTTATTTATTTCGGGACCATCATGAAGGGGACATCTGTAGGTATATAAATAATATTTAAATATTCCCTATTGCCTGTAATGAAATCTAAAAGCCGCGCTGCCTTGTTTTGAATTATGCCACTCGCTATTGTTCTCAAACGATATGCGTATTGCAACCAGTTAAAATTAGTAGATTTAAAATAAAAATCGTTTATTCACATGGGCCTCAAAGAGGCACTCATTTTAATGTTTTAAAGTTAATGTTACTCGTGGTAGATTCGCAAAATTAAGGCCATCTCGAGAAAAACTGTTTCTTTTGATACCAATCGCGATGGTATATGTCTATTTTTTGCACTACTTTATGGAATACTAGCCGTGCTCCGTGGCTTCGCCCTCTATTATCAAGTTCATCCTAGGTATAAGTTATGAACAATACAAATCTGTTCAGCCGTTAAAGCGTGACAAACATACTTACACAAACATACTCAAACTTTCGGATTTAAAATATTAGTACGACTACTATAAAAAACCAACCTAGCCCATTATTCATGCCCTGGAAATAGTCCCGGATGTCATTCTCAAAAATAATCTTAGAAATATTATCGACAGTTAAATTGCATCCTATTTTATTTTCTAACTCGTATCTCTCCCGCCCATAGACTGGGCATTCTGGCAGGACATGTTGTACGTTTTCAATTTTGCCCGGCTCACATATACAATCCGGGCTGTCTTTACAAATAAAATCATTTTAATCTGCGGAGAAGCCGCCATGTCCTGTCAGCACCTGGGTCAGTATCCCGGCAGGTTCAGTTTTCCTAACTATTTTGAAGGCCTGGAGCGCGTCTGGGAAAACCAATTTGGTAGTCGTAGCCGTGTCCCCTGACTTATACCTCCGGTTCCATTCGTCACGCGTACACAAACGAATTTGTCGCTTGACGAATGATATCGGGACTCGGTCATAGTCGGGTTTCGTTTTCGCTTTAAATACATACTTACTCACATACATATCTACTTACATACGTACAAATGGAGCTGATATCATATACCCTAATTTTTCTTCGCCCTAGTCGGTTTTAAAAAAAAGGAAACTTTTTAGGATCGCTTTGCCGTCGGTCCGTCGGTCTTTCAAGACCCTTTTTTTAGACACGTGAAAAGATATCGAAAAAATCACCTAAGTAGCGGAAAAAAATAAGAAATCTGTATAAAAAAAAACTATATAAAATAAAAACGGGCAAAAACTTCAAGTATCGATTTCCGTGATGACGAATTTCTAGTTCTACTTCATTTATACTATTTATTACTGTCTTGAGCTGATGATTCATATCTTGTGGTACTTACCGACCTAGATGTAATATGAGAGAATTTCATGTAAGTGAATTTGTACTTTTGCTGAATTGAAATAGCCTACTCCATTTCTATGTACACATTGAATTTATTTAGTCACTCGTACACAGCGAAATAATGAAGATCATTATTTTAATATATTGTGTCTTCGTGCAAAGTCTCCCAGTGATATCTCAACGACATGAAACGTTCAATTATGAGAGTGAAAACAAAACAAACGATAATGTTAAGAAATCTGTAACAGACGGGTATCCGTTAGTTCTCCAAGGAATTGATAACTTAGAAGAACCAAGCAGACTGTCACTACCCACACTAGAAGGTATAACAATAGGTGATGATGAACCCTCTCAAGACCTGTACGATGATCTTGCGCAAGTTAATATACCCATGGATGTAAAACCACCAATGATACCTCTCCCTCTACTATGGACAAACTGGGTACCCTATGATACGGACAGTATACAGTACCCAAGATATAATACCTACGGCGAAGATAGGTATCAAATTGAACCTTATAGCTTCGCGGATTCCATACATTCTATTAAGGCTCTGCCACTAGTTCAATCGACGCAGATTCACGAAACGATTCCTAATTTCAAGGATAATTACGAAGACAACGAAATGGACGTAGAAGACGAGCAATATTTTACACCATATGTAAGAGCTGTCCGATCCCGAGACGATTTTATAGATCAGTTGAAACATGATGCTATGATACCTAATATTATTCCAACGATGCCGGTACCTTTTGTCCGTAATGCTGTTCCGGTATATCAAGCTCTTGAACCAGTTCACCAGGATCGTAGTCAAGTTTATCAAGTGGTGGAACCAGTTCCACAAGCACCGCTGAGGGCTGTTTTTCAAGGACAGGTGCCCGAATGTGCCGTTCCATTCCTATTTAGTTGTTCGCCTAAGATTGTGTATGGAAGCTTAGTTCCTAACAACTATAAACCGTATGGAGGATATCCACAGCTTGCACCTTCAGCTCCAGCGTATAGAGGCCAGGTAGAGGAAGACGATAGAGTGCATCATGTGCATGGTGCGGTTTCAAATACCTAAAGTGTCAAAAAGTATAGTGCATTAAAAACTACACAGTTATTTTTCTATAGCAAATTTATGTGAAACCAGTAAATTAAATTAATGTGCACTAAATTATGTTTTTATTTTAAAACCTATGTGTAAACGATACCTATACAGGCATATATATGTAAGAAGATGTAGTTTATTCTCCACCAGCCATCCACCGCGGTTTCACTCACGTATTTCAAGTGTAAAAATAGCTTATGTGTTAATCGTGGAGATAATAAATGAATGTAGATATATTATAATTAAAATAGTATCACTAGAACTTGCCTTACATGTACCTACAAGTTGTTGTTGAAGAAAAGGTGACTAGTCGAGAGTGTTCTTAGCTATGGTTGGTAAAAATCGGTGCAGCCATTTTCCAGATAGAACGTCGGGGGGTATTTTTGAAGTTTTTATTTAAATAATAAATGTCGATCGTTAAAAAAATCCCTACCGAATGTTATTGTTAGTGCCTTTAACACCATTAATGAATTTATTTAAAAAATATTTATTGTACAATCTTTTTCAATTAAAGATTTATAAGCGCCATACAGAATATTTTTTAGAAGCCTAGCATTAGAACCGTAATCTAGTTTAATAAGAATTTTGGAATAATATATCTATATTTTAAATTTCATCCAAATCCGTTCAGCAACCACTACCGATACAAGACTTATTGTGGAATCCTGTGTGTTTAAAAACGAGTGATAAGTATAGTGTATGTTTAGTAAGTAAGTGTTGTGTTGCAGCGGCAGCCAGCTGTCCCCCCGGCGAGGAGTTGGGCACGACGCTGCAGTGCATCATCAGGTGGAGCACTACGCAGACCAACCTATCCTCGTGGAACGACTATGAATAACCACAATATAACTACACTATAGCGTGGCTCACTTGTTTTTTAATGAGATATATACCTGTAACTGTAGTTTAGTGAAGTACGAGGGGAGGTCAAAAAAATCATGGTTTTTCCAGGACAAGAGTCCTCGTGAGCAGATGACATCTCTTCTATAATAATCTACAGCGTTTTACCCAGCTTGGTGAGGAACTTTATGACTGCGCAAAACTAAATTTTCTGCATAGTTGACATTTTCTTCCAGATTTACTTGTTGTCGATAATTCAAATACCAGTAACCCGATTTGGCTAAAACTTAATATTTATAGTAAAGTTGAGTCACCAACTAGACCCCTGTTTACGAAAATATTCCTGTCTCTTGCCCTTTCATTCCGCAAATTTTTTGACCCATCCTCGTATGTAATAAGATACTTTTTTAAATTCAAGATGGGCAAGCTTTTGACCGCTATCTCACCTGAAGGTAAGCGACGATGCGGTCGACGATAGTTTTATAGTCGATAGGTACACTTTTTCAACCGCCAAGTCGTAGTGTGGAAACAATATTGTAATTTAATATTTAATTGTATTGAATATTGAAAAGCAAGGTTTCCATAGAAATTTAATATCCAATATCTGAGAGTGGCGATCAGTGCGTTGGCAGTTGGCAGACATGCTTCTAAATAGTTGTAGTTTAAAATTATGGGTGGCACTAGTAAAACTACCATTACTATAGAATTACCAGTAAGCGACTTGCCCGTCTCGTCTCTCATTTGGATAAAGAAAAGAAAAAATTAAAAAGATTTGAAGCCAACTTTAGCTACAAATATGCCACCAGTTAATCATTTACTAATTTCTCGCGAAACTTATAAGATTCATGTTGATAGTTTCCAGCGCCCGTTCAGGAGCTGACTTCCAAGAGTCCTAAGGCAGCCAGAGTTATCTGAGTAAACGGTCATTGCCCGTGCTCCAACTACACAGTCCGTCCGGCTGTACCAGGGGCATTTCTTTCCCGTGGTCCACCTATTTAATGATTATTAGAGAGCAACAGCTCAAAGCGCAACTACTAAGGAATATATATTAATTATCCTGCAACCGCCTACTTTATTTAAACTTGTTTATTTAGGAAATCAATTTCTTGAGAATCTAATCAGTCTTCAAAACACTTCATTTCCATTGACATGATAAGCGCTTTAAAACAGATAAGTAGTCGATACGAGAAAAACTTTCCAGAAATGATAATTTATAAACCACTGTCTAAACAATGATGCAGGAGTTTTCATGTTTGGCTACTTGTTATAGAGGGCAAGAACCTGATATTTTTATGCTACGGTCAAATGCTAATTTCGACCTCTGCGCTTAATTCTATGAGCCCGAGTTACCCTAAATAATATTGCTGATAAAATTATTATTTAATCATAGACATAGACATATATTTATTTGTGGCAAAAATTTAAATTGACAATAAGGGTACAAATAGTTTTTTTTTTTCATTTTTACCACAAATAATTGTCGAAAGATTTTCCTACTGAACGGTTTACTACTTGTTCTTACTATAATAATTTATTTAATGTCATATAAAACCTTTTTTGTATAGTTATCTCTGCGTGGCGTGGCGCTTGGCGTTTGTTATATTATGAAGAAGTTTTTTTTATGGGAATTTTGCCGCGAAAGTGAAAAGAAGGCGTTGTCAATTTGAATTATTTTATATCATAGTAAAGTTTCAATCACTTTATAAGGGCATGACTTGACTATGACTGGACCTGTATCTTCTATTTTACTGTGACTTGTGACTATGACTTTATAATATGAAAATTATGTATTACTAGCTGCGCCCCGCGGTTTCACCCGCGTTTATAATGATGAAAAGTGATGATGATGATGATGATGATGATGATGATGAAAAATAGATGTTGGCCGATTCTCATAGATACCGGATAAGCACAAAAAATTTCATCAAAATCGGTCAAGCCGTTTCGGAGGAGTATGGCAACGAAAACTGTGACACGAGAATTTTATATTATGTATTATTTTATACACAACTGAAATGCAAAAAAATTACTTTTATTATATTTTATACACGTACAAAGTACAACATAAATGAATACGGAGAAAATGCCTTATTTACATAAATTTCATCCTCGACCACACCATCGCTTATCAACAGTTGAGATAGTGGTTCAACTATTAGATTAATAAAAAAACTCAAGGGAAGGTCAGGCTGTTCTAGCGCAAAACTGCGCAAATCAAAGAACATAACTAAGTAGATTCCACTTCACTAACAAGGGAATAAGTGTATTTTTTATGCTTTTAATCGATTGTCTACGTTAATAAATTGACGAAAAATAAAATTTGTTCATAAAAACATTATATTTAATACCAAAATATATAATTGAAAATGCCAACTGGATTAAGCTATTTTAAACGCGGCAATTTTGACGTTCATTCTGTAACGTTCACGATCCAATCATGGCAGCCGTATAGGACAGTTGTCCAATCATTAACATAAAAAAATCTGGTAACTGACGTCACGAATCAGTAGGTATAGCAATACCAAATCACTTTTTACACATGAACATTCCTAATTTAAACGCATTTTAATAGGAAAATAACGCTATTGGTGTAATTTTATACTAAGTTATACCAATTAAATTAATTTAAATACAACCAAAGCTAAAAATACCGAATTCCACGCTTTACTTCCAGAACCCTTAATCAGATTAAATATGCAAAATTGGAAATAAATCAAAAACCACCGATCTTGATATAATTAAAATGAGACCACATATAAAGCAACAGCTTTTAAATATAAAGAATCATCAGAATCGGTTCACCAAGCAAGAACACACATAAAAAAACCAGTCGAATTGAGAACCTCCTCCTTTTTTCGAAGTCGGCTAAAATCAATCAATCAAAACATTTATTGACGTACATTTGGAGGATACAATTTAGATTCTGAAGCCTCTGTTGGCGATGTAATTTACACTGTGTTTCGAGAACCAGTGTCTTCTCCCATTCATGAAACATTTTTTTTTATGATTGATAGGCAAGCATTTGACCACTATCTCACCTGATGGGAAGCAATGATGCGGCCGAATATGTAGCATGTCTGCCGAGAAGATACCTATTCACTCTAATTATGCCAAGGGTTAGTTTACAGCTATCCTACTAATCCTACTATTATTATAAATCCGAAAGTTTGTGTGTAAGTATGTTTGTTCCCTCTTCACGCTCTAATGGCTGAACGGATTGGCATGAAATTTGGAATGTACATAGATTATACCTAGGATTAACACATCGGCTACTTTCCAACATGATAATAGCGGGCGAAGCCGCGGGGCACGGCTAGTTTACAATATATGAAAGACCTGTGAGTGTGTGTGTGTAGTGTGGGTGGTGTGTGTGAAATATTTAACGTATAAATAAATAGTATATTCCCTATTGCGAATTTGCGATTTAATGTTGCGTGATACTGTTTCTGAGAATAAATCCAAGCAATGCAAAGAATACGTAATCGGTAACTTTCCTTCCACGCGTATACATAGGATGTCAGTTGTAAAAACACTTTAGTCAACGATTTGTAAGAAAACTATTCATGTAATGTATCACGTAACATTAGAGGATGTGTCTATGACTATTAAAAGTTAGGTGTTAGGTATATATACCTACGTCGACATACACCTGTATGTTTTGTTTTAAAGTAATGCATACATCTGAAATTAAAGTAAAGCGGGAAATTAAAGTTATATATATGCTCAAAGGATAATATCATTAATAAAAATTGTATGTTATATTTTTTACGCTGGAAAGGCAATCACCTGATGGAAAGTGACGATGCGGCCGATGATGGGACATGCTTGCTTTATTTATAGTATTTTATTTTATATAGTTTAAATAATCCTAATAATGTGTATAATCTGACATTAGATAGAGTCATTAACTTTCATGAGTGCCACTTTGGGGCCCATGTGAATTAACGATTTTGAATATTAGACGACCGATTTTGAATACTAGTTGGCGCAGTTGGCAGGGATCTGCCCTCTGCGCCGTGAGGCCTGGGTTTCTTCCCGGCAGGAGCTTAATGTTCCTCCCCAAGGGAGATTTGTGCTTCTGGTTCTGTATTTGCTTGTGTGTGATGTAATTTTTTATCCGGCTCCCACGTTACAAGTCTTTGAAGCTAGGGCTGCGAGTGTAAATGCGTTTAATGAAAAAGAAAAAAAATTGTACCAAAAAGTTGATTTAATGTTAGTGTAATCCTACTAATATTATAAATCCGAAAGTTTGTGTGTAAGTGTGTGTGTGTGTGTGTGAGTATGTTTGTTCCCTCTTCACGCTTTAACGGCTGAACGGATTTGGATGAAATTTGGAATGTACATAGATTATACCTAGGATTAACACGTAGGCTACTTTTTAATTTGATAATAGCGGGCGAAGCCGCGGGGCACGGCTAGTGAATAATAAGTACCTGCAACTGTGGAACTTGTTGTAACTTGGCAATAAAATTTTCCAAGTGCGAAAAGTCAAGCCTGTACCAACTAGGTACGTTACCTAGAAAACAATAATAATTCTTACGCAATATACCGGCAAAATTTATCAATGAATGTAATGCTCATGTGTTAAACAACTACAGTGATTCAAAAATATCGGAAGATGTATCGGAAGATGTACCTACAAACAAGGCACTTTGCGTCATAGAAGGTAAATATTAAACCAGCCAGCTTGGCTCGCCCGATTTCCCCTGCGGTCTACTCGTATGATATGACGTCATGCCTACTGGCATTATGATAACAATGAACGTTTAAAAGGCTGCAAAATTTTGCCTTCGCCATTAAAGATACGAGAGACTTGTTGACCGCAGCACATAATAGTAAAACAAGGGACATTTTCGACTGGATTCCATTCCTTCGGCGCTTTGGAAGATCCTGTTTGAACAGCTAAAGTACTGATACAATGAAGACTCTGTTGTTCTTTGGTTTAGTGTTGGCGATGAGTATGGTGCAAGGAAAGCACTTACATCCGAGGAGTACAGTGAGACTTGGAGAAATTAATGTGGACGACAACAACAGTGAAACCATGGTAGCAGACATTGATGCAACATCAATCGTGAGTATTGTTACTATCATTTACTTAATTGACACTATATTCGCACATGTTGAATAATATCGGTGCATTTATCTTTTATCTAGCCTATCGTAATCAATCCTGAAATAATCTTAGGGCACACAAAGTAATACTGGTCTATATATTATTTGTTAACTTAAATATGTGTGTGCGGTGTGTGTTTGTGTGTGTCTGTAACGACCAGACGGATTTGAGTGAAATTTCGTATGTATGTAGTTTGTAGAAACTTGTGTTCGTTGTCTTTTAAAGCACATGTTGTAAACATAAACCAATACATTCATGATGATAGACACCCGTGAACCAACAGAAATTAATATTTATAGTTTTAGTACCAATATAAATAGTTAAATGTTTTGTATTAATTTAACATGTGACATTAGTCTAAATAGGTAATGTTTTAAAAGTTTAAGGGTTTTCAAGGTTTTATCTTTTTTAACCGACTACGGCGGCGGCGAGGCAAAAAGGAAGTCTATCTATATCATCGTCACCATATTTTTTTTTTAGTTTTATTAATACCATTGTCATTTGTATCGTATAAAAAAAATACATTCGACTTGAGTACCTCCTCCTTTTTTGGTAAGTCGGTAAAAAATAGCTCAAAAATAGCATTTCAAAAATATATAACTCGTCATGTTATAAAGTATAACGTAGAACATATTTTTTTGGATTTTCCAACTAAGTATAAAAAGCTATTTACGTAGGTACTAATAAAGTTTTGACCACTTTTGTAAACTAGTAGCTCTATAAGCTGAAGACCGCGCGTATTTTTTTAAATGAAGGTAATTTTTTTACGTCTCTTAAAAAAAAAAGGACAATAAAATCCACATAAATATCGAAAGCTGCTTACAAAATTTCACGAGAACCAGTTGAGAAATGCGATCTGTTGAGGAGAACTACCGGAAATCCGAATATACGAATGCAATTTTGCCCAAGCTGCGCTCGCTCGGACAATTGTTAGATATACAAAGTTCTTATGTTTTTCAGGACGCAATTCGCAACATAAGGCCGAATCGCTTCGTCCCCATCAACAGCGTGTTCTACTTCAAAATCTATCCACCTTGCGAAAATGGCATGGAGAGAGATTATATTGGAGTCTGCAGAGAAGTTTGGTAGTAACATTGTGAACAAGATATAGGTTACAGCTAGGGAACAATTAACGTTGGAAATTGAACAACATATGATTTATTAAAAATACAGATACAACGTTCAGGACATGGGAGTGAAGCCGAAACAGCGTATCCACTCGCACCATTATAGTTTCAGGTAGTGTTTATGTATGTTGCACAATGTCTATTGCCTTTTAATTTATTTGCCTTTTTTAATATTGAATTTTTAATTAAATCCCACAAATGCATTTCACTTTCATTCGTCTGTTTTCTTAATAACATCTGAAAAATTAGTAAAAAACCTACACAATTATACTCTAGTAAGTTCATATTATAGTTAAATTTGTTTATTTTAGAATTATCATATTAGTTATGTGTTTATAATTGTATAGTAGAATTGTGATATTAAAATGTAAGATATTTTGTAGTGTCCATGTATCATGGACATAACAGTATTAGAATATTGAACCTTTGAATGAAATAAAAGTGATATAATAAAGAGCTTTTAACATGTTAGAGATTTACTACGATAACATGGCCCGCCCCTCCAAATTACTGTTTTAATGTGTGTAGTCACATCCTTACGAAAGAGTTTGTATGTAGTTGTAATTAATCGATTAATGAACGCCACTAGTCGAGCAACAAATCCATAGATTTGCTAGCTCGACTAGGTGTTTGACGGCAGTAGCAGTACGCACACATGCGTGGTGGTGCGTTTTAAATACTTTCACAAATACTTTCAAACGTTTTGAATTTTGGAGGGGCGGGTCATGTTATCGTAGTAAATCTCTACATCTCGTATATTTTAGCGTAGTTTCAAACCCTATATGTAAAGACATCAGGTAACTGAAAAACTGAGCGATATGTAAATAATAAGATAATAATAAAAAATTAGCAATAAGTAGGTATTATACAATTTATGGAAATCATATATTCTGATACCATAACAATTGAAATCCTATCGTTTTTAATATGGAACAAGGAATCGGTGAAAACGAGAACCATAATTTTATAGCTAACATGGTCATATTAATTTTTATACTTAATACGGATTTTTTCTAGGTATATTTTGATTTTAATTCAGAGCTCGATATTTAGGCACCGCTACAAAGGCAACGATCCCGAAAACGATCGCACATCAAATTTTAAATATCCACGGAAAAAAACCCGTTTTAATTATAAATCCTACTAATATGATAAATTCGAAAGTGTGTGTTTAAGTGTGCAAGTGTGTAAGTATGTTTGTTCCCTCTTCACGCTTTAAGGCTAAACGGATTTGGATGAAATTTGGAATGTATATAGCTTATACCTAGGATTAACACACAGGCTACTTTTTAAATAGATAAAAGCAGGCTATTCCGCGGGGCACGACTAGTATCTAATCATTTATTATTACTCCTGATTAAGATGAAACAACACTTTGGAATTATACAATTTTATTCAAAGTTAAAGATGTAAAATTAAGTAGACGCATAGTAAACGAAATAAATTAATACTTACTCGAAAAAATTTCGCTAAGTACAAAGCTATATTAAATGAATTTATATAAAACACTTAATCATAGAGATAGCAATAAAAAAATACATTAGCAAATCTAATCACATGTACTAATTTCGATTTACCAGTTTTATCTGAGAAGTATACCTACCCTCATTCCGTAAAAACATAAAAGAAAACAATTAGAAAACTACACAAGAGTTTAAAAATACGCTAGCGTGTATTTTAAATTAAGAAGAACATATTATTTACTTTTAATTCAGTTTATATTAAAAGATAATTGCTACTTCAGATTTCTGAGGTAGTTATGTAAAGTAACCTATATATTTTTATGCGGATTCACCACCACCGTTCAATTTTGAAACTTCACCAACAAAACACAATAGGAGAGGAGAATAGGTTACCTTAAAAAACAGCTGTTCTATAGTAATGGTTACTTTGGAGATTACATGAGAGAAGCGGGGGGTAACGTGACTGCTCCGTGACCAGATAACGGTGAAGGTAGAGTTGCCACCCCTCGAATCCAAGCGCCACGCTCGCAGCAGTATGATTCAACGTTGTTCAGGGCTCGCATGTAGATCGTGGTAACACCACCTGGTTGAAATTGGAATCCTTAATTTTAAGGTAATTTTCACTTAAGTAGTGCAAATAAGATTTTGGCCAGAACTAGTTTGAACAGCTGTTCATCCATAGGCAAAAGTATTTTATGCTTTGTTTTTGACACTGTCGTTTATTATTTTGGTTTTGTCGTTTATTTTTAGGTCTGATTTTATTTTATACTCAATAGGCAAGCATGTGACCATTATCTCCCTGACTAAAAGCGATGATGTGACCGAAGGTGTAGCATGCTTGCTTAGTTACCTATTCAAGCAAGATATTCACTCTTGACTTGAAGACTCCCAGATTATACCGTTCGGAAAAAGACGCGGGCAACGAGTTCCACTCCTTCGCAATATGGATGTAGCGAAACGGTTCGAGCGAACTCGAGGTGAGTCAACCATAAAATGATGAAAGACAGTTTGTCTTGTTGTCAGATGGTGAAACGAACGGGCATAGAGGAATTAACTCGTGTTCCTGCGCATAATCATCAAAATGTAAACCATAGAAAACCGATATGCTTGCTATCTTACGTCGTCACCGACCTACCTTTGACTTGAGGGACTTTGAGGAGGCTACAATTTGGATTCGACTAGCTAAATAAATTATTTAAGCACAATGTAAACAAAAAACAAGAAATTATTAATCGTTTGTACAAATAATGTACATCCTAATAAAATAAATGAATGATATTTAATAAATTAAAGATAAATACCTACATAGTACAATAATAGTTCCCGTGGGCCCCAAACTAGGCATGGCCTGTATTGGGTACCCAGTTTATATGAATAGAATTTCCTATCTGTACGTAATTAACTTATTATTAAAATCCACTTAAGCAAAATTTCAGGAATAAAGTACGTATATATGGATGCCTGAAGAAACGAATAACATTGACCCCTATTCCATTTTACTAGGTATAATACAATATTGTTCATATTAAGTAATATAGGCAATTCAAATTCACAAACAAGGAAGCAAAATGTTTGTTTATCTGTTCAATCTGGCGATCGAGGTTGACATTATCTGTATCAGCAATATTTTTGAGACGATTCAAAGTTATTGAAGAATGCACGTATGATTTACGATTCTTGGAAATATTACAAAAAGTATTGGTAAGATGGAATGACGGACATACTTTAATGCAAATAATGCATGTATTTTAAAGTTATTATAATAAAATATGTATGAAACATAGCAGGAATATAACATTAGAATTAACTGTCACTGGGATATCCGAAACTGACCTCATCAAACACGAGGTAGGAAGTTCTGCTTAGCTATCGAAATAACTCAATGTGATATAAAATACTTATGATATTTGAGTCGTACTGTCCGTTGACTTAGCCAACTAAGCCATAACGGGCATGAAAAAATTTTTGGTTTACATTTTTAACATTAAAGGCGAACGCATAGGCACGGGTTCGCCTTTTACGCCTTTTATCTCTGCCCTCTGCGTAGGTCCTAGATATTTTCCATCCCATCACACCCAGACCCAGAAGCACAAAATACCCCCTATTTTGTGCTTCTGGTTCTGGGTGTAATTGTGTGTAAAAGTTTCCAGCACCCACGATACAAGTGTTGGAACTTAGTGTGGGGCTATGAGCGTGAATGAGTTTTTATTTGTTTGTATTTAGCCCCTGACTAAAAGGGAGGGGGGGGGGGGGGTGAGGGGGGGGGGGTGTAAATAATATTTAAAAAGTAAGCCACCTCCGAAGTATACTCTACCAAACAAAAAATCATCAAAATCGATTCATAATTGACGGAGATATCGCGTAACATACATACAAAAAACAGTCGAATTGAGAACCTCTTTTTTTGAAGTCGGTTGAAAACGAAAATGAAAATAGGAAGACACTAATTAATTACTTACTAAGGGTGTTACACACATCTAGTTTGGAACTAGGGCCGCAAATAAACAATATTAACTTTAATAGTATCCTTACCGATGATGATCAGCTGCGTCCCGAGATATGCTAACGCATGTCCATGTCTGGGCATAGACATTTCAGTCTCCTGATGCCATTCCTTGGTCTTCCAGTCCCATACGTCTATGGCACCTACGCTACTCGCTGTTTTGTCCTGCAAATTATTCAAATTTGCTTATATAGATTATCAAATTCAAAGGACTCCGCGGTTGAGGTAGAGCTACGACGGGCCTATGGTATATATATATATACATATAATATATATAATATATATATAAATATATATATACATATAGATATATAATCTGAATCTCGGAAACAGCTCCAACGATTTTCATGAAATTTAGTATGCAGGGGGTTTCGGGGGCGATAAATCGATCCAGCCAGGTTTCATTTTTAGAAAACGTCATTAACTAAAAAATAAAACCGAGCAAAGCTTGGTCATTCAGGTACTTATTATTAATGGTTAGATGCAAGTCTATCAGAGAAAAAAGAAACTACAAAACTTAATATATAGGTAGTAGGTAAATAGATGTCAGCAATTCAGAGAGGCACTGATGCCGTCAGAATGATGGGAACGCTACCCCCAGTGGGTAGCGTTCCCATCTGAGCATTAAAATTCCCCAATTGAGCATTTAAGTTACCGATAGGCTCTGTAGGTAACATAGGTCTTTGTTGTATAAAGTTTGAGGAAATATAAACAATAAGCCCATAGATTACTCATATATGCATCTTATTACAATTGAATTATTTTAATAGATTTCGATATAGATAGATACCTAAACATAGGGTTAGGTTAGGCTAGTTTTAGGGATTAAGATTACCCACTGGTAGTGGGCTCGATGTCTTGTAGGTAACTTAGGTCTTTGCTGTATGTATATAATTTTAGTATCATTTTAGGTAATATAGGCAATTGGCCCGTAGAGATTAAGGGTACTTCTGCGCACTCAAGGCTAAGTGCATTATCACTTCTCAGAAAGAACAGAACTGTATAGGTAAACACATGTAATCGATAGCTAGAATTAATAATCTACTATCGACACATGATATTACTTTTGCGTGCTATTATTTAAAAGAATAAATATAGACTATGGAGTAGATACATATAATATAATACCTATCAGTAGCAAAGCTTAAGGATTTACTGAAATTAAAATCAGTTGATTGACATCCTTTTTCTAAAATGTTTTGGCCCCGCAAACTTTGTACATTTAGCCAGTGTCAAGTGAATTTCAAATTAGCTAGGTATTTCATGAATCCAGTCTAAGATACTAGTCACAGTCAAAGTCATGATCCAGTCATAGTCAAGTCATGCCCTAGTAAAGTAGAAACTTTACTAGAACTTCTGTTACAGTTTCGGGAGCGAAAACGCAAATCACGTTATTCAACTTTGTGTGATTTCACGTTCACGAACATTTTTCATTAACAGTTAATAATCCACCAATCATAAGTTTTGGAAAATAATACAAAATAGAAAACATTTTTTCACTCCAAAAATTACAGATGTTTACAAATCACTAGCCGTTCCCCGCAGCTTTACCCGCGTTTATCAGGTTAAAATATAGCGGAACGAGTGGGAAATAAAAAGTTCCAATCTTCACCACTGGGGACGAACGAAACTTTTTTTTCCCACTCGTACCCAGTGGGGACGACCGTGTGGGGACGACCTGGAATGAACCGTTAAAATGTAACCTATATGTTAATCCTAAATATAAGCTACGAACATACAAAATTTCATCCAAATCCGTTCAGTCGCTACAGCGTGCACAGAAAATAAACTTACTGACACACATACTTTCGGATTTATAATATTTAGTGTGATATATCAGACCGCCTGGTTGAGGCGACGCGTGATCAAAATACTGGTACTTATTTGGCGCAATGTATTAGAATTGCAATTCAGATGGGCAATGCCGCCAGCATGATTGGAATGCTACCCACTGGTAGTGGGCTTGAGCACTTGAGTTACCTATAAGCTCGATGCCTTGTAGAGAAATTAGGTCTTTGCTGTATATATATAGTTTTTGGAAATTTAGGCAATTGGCCGTTAGTGTGATTTATAGTGTTTATATTCTCTTTCATTTTGCACGTTCATTATGATCCTTGTAGAGTTATTACCTTTTCAGAAATCTTGCCGGCACCGCCGACTACGTACAGTTTGTCATTCATGGAGAACAGAGTGGCGAAGCATCGCGGAAACCGGAGGCTGTGGATCTCTGTCCATCTGGAAATCGGATCTATTCTATAGCATTAGCATTTCCAAAGTAGAGATTTGGTTGTTGGTACACAATACACTACCGCAGGTTTTCTTTTCATGTATATAGCTTGTTATAAATTGTTTGGGGTCTTTTATATATGAAGCTAAGCTAATAGCTTTGTAGGAATTTATTTGCAAAAATATGTTTAAAGTAGAATTTATGCTTTAAATATCCATCTACCGCAGGGTTACCATCATCTATAATAATAATATTCGTCGCAACGACTATCCGATCAAGTACGTGCTATCCAACGGCTATCATTGTCCCGATAGTTGTCTCAGCGAATGGGCTAATAGCGAAAAGTCTCGATCAACACCTCAAGAGACATTCGTTAAATGGTTGGATCAAGGGTCAGATTCAGAAGGCAGTTACTCTTGGACACGGCACGTATTGTCAGGAGGTTCCTCACTCTATAGCACTGACCTACCGGTAGCTTGGGGCATACAAGGTTTAGTTTTTTTTTTACAGTTTTCTTTATCTTGTAATATTGCATTTTTTATTACTTTTATAAAAATATTGTAAAAAAAACCTTAGCTTAAGAAAAAATAATAATAATATCAAAGTAGCAAAATATTTGGAATTCCAGATTGTATAAAAATGTATTTAAGAATTCGATATTTTTCACAAAAATAACTAAGAAAAAGTCACGTTCGCACGACGTGTTCATGTCAATATCAGTGATATGATATATCTCAACTGCCATTTATGTAAACTATCACGATAAGCTAAATTATCTGCTATTTATAACTGAAATTCAATCATAAATAAAATATAATATCTATAGAAATGCATTGGGTGCTCTTATCTATTTTCACAAAATACTTCGTTGGTTCGTGATTTTAATTCTTGCCTGGTTTGAATATAGTACTGCTGATCTGCATACATTTTAAGGCTTTTTGTCATAGTCAGCACTCAGCAAGTCTTCCAATTGACTTGGAGAAACTTATCAATATTAGATTTTTTATATCTTTCGCTATGCGACCAAGATTAACTACGGTTACTATTATAAGAAAAAACATTGCAACACTTCACTATTTTGCAAACCGACTTCTTATTCACCCCTTCATTACCTATGGGATTTACTTTACTTATAGTGCCTCCACGGGGCTCTCTAAAAATTAAATTATTCCAATATAAAAGATGCAGGCTTATTACCTTACTCATTGAGTTTTAACACGCTACAATCTTGCTTACCAGATTTTTCTTCACCCCTTTCTTTACCTACGCAATCTGGATTTGTTTACATAGAGTGTGCTCCATGGGGCTCTCTTTGAATCGAACTATATTCCAGCAGAAAACGTACAGGAACTTTCTCATTAGAATTTGGATTGTAACACTCCACAATCTTGCGAACCGGTTTCTTCTTCTCCACCATCATATACCTAGATCTACCTACTTCTCGTACGCTGCAGGAGGTTTTCTTAGAATGTAACTAAATATAACACTTCAGAAACTTACTCATTAGTGTCAGAATTATAACGCTCCAAAATCTTGCAAACTGGCTTCATCGTCTTCACCATCATATACCTGGATATACTTCTCGCACAATGCAAAAGGTTCCCTTTGAATGTAACTATATAGAACAAATAAGAAACTTACTCATTAGTTTTAGAATTGTAACACTCTACAATCTTGCAAACTGGCTTCTTTTTCTCCCCCGTCATTCCGCCAGCGACCCAGATGTACTCCCTGTATTTAGTGCACGCGACAGCCATCCGAGCCACGCCCATAGAGCACACTTCGCTCCACGACGCAGTCTTTGGGTCGAACCTTTCTACTGAACGGAGTACCCTGAAATTGTAACTATTGAAAATATAGCTGACTAGCTGAGCCTCGCAGATTTACCTACCCGGAATAAAAAGTACCCATTGTCCTATTTCAGGGTCTAGACTATCTACATAGCTTTCATCTAAATCCTTCCAGCAGTTGCAGCAATAGAGATCTTCCAAACCAAAACTGGACGCCCCTAAACTAAAGATAGGGGGAGAGTATTTCTTTTTAATACAGCTTTCAAAAACTTCGTAAGGTGAACAGGGTTTATCCTATATTCTGGGTTCATGGATGCACGATCGTGCCAATGGTTCAGAATTACTATCCATTGAAAAATATGTTTAATGAAAGATCCTGAAATAAAAACTAATTACGTATGTTTTGACTTGCGAGCCCTCAGTTCCCTTCTGTGTTCATGTATAGCACGGAAACATTAGGATAAGTCCAAAGTTATTTGTAGGAACCACTATCACCACAAGTTCACTGAACGGTCACAACCATAAATGGCGTAGAGCTTCTAACCATCGACATCTATTACTTGGCCATTCTAAGTTTAATACTTTTACAATGAGCTAGCAACCCTCACCTCCCTTTCTTATCCTGTCCCCCAATGGCATACAAGGCCATCCGATGTACAACTAGTCCAAAGTTCTTCCTAGGAACCGCTAGACCAGACTCGCTGTACCACGACCTAGTTACTGGCTCATAGCTCCAGACAGTTGATACAACGACCGACTTGCCTCGAACGTCGTCGTCTCGAGGGTCTGCTCCACCTATAAGGGTTGTCGAAGCGTCAGTTTACCAACGATGATACTTAAGTATTACTGGGAAAGCATTATAGAATAGAATGATTCCTTATTCCGACAAGCTGATCATCATTATCATCCTTTTAAATCCAACTGCTGGGTATAGGCCTCTCTCATACTCTGCCACTCGCTTCGGAACTGTGCTAGTCATGTCCAGGTTCGACCCGTAAGTAATGTTAACGATATCGTCAACCCATCTTGCCGCTGCGCGCTAGGAATATCCTCTAGCTTTAGAAATATTTACGTATTATACTTCACAATAATAGTTGGTAGAGAAAATGGTTCTAATTTTAAATGTGCACGCCCCTCCACCACATTTGTCAAACGATCGAGTGCCAAATGTATGTTTTTTTTGTGGAGGGGCGTGCACATTTAGAATGTTTCTATTCTATTAATTTATTTACTTATTTATAAAGAGAACGAACAGCTGAATCTTATCATAAGTTCTCACGGCTAGAAACAAATTATTAAATAGAGTCGACACACTAATATCGCATTAGTAATTACGCATCGTTCCACAAAAAATACTTACCTGACAAAAACTTGCAAGAAGGTATATGTAGGTATATATAAATCATTAAATTGCGTTTTAGTTAGAACGCGTTTTTACACTTTAAAACTACTTACTGGATGCCTTAGTTAATTAATACTATAATTTCATATTTCATAGTTATAACTTTCGTGTTTAAATTTTAGTTAAGTTCGATCTAACTGGGTTAACATATATAGTCATAAGAACCCGACTTGGTTCTGTTACAGGAAGGCGGCCTTCAAAAACTAGTGAATACACGTTTTAACTAAAAACGCGATGTAACTGTGACATATACACATCCTTACTAAAATTATATTATATACATATTTTTTCAACAATTAAAGTTAATTATTATCAAAGAAATCGCTGCGAAGCAGTCGCCTCGCTGAGCTCACGCTAGAGCAACAAGGCTAATTATTGGTGTACTATTAATTTTGTGATTACAGTCATGAAAAATTGCCTTTTAGAGCTACTATGCTACGAACAGACACAAAGATTGCCACTTATTGTAATTTTGCCACATATCAAATATAATAATCATATTATTATGACACTTTAAAGATAAGTGACTACCTACAGGCTAGGCCTGTAGGTAGTCACTTATCTGGTGGGTGGACGCTTTTCCCTGGGGAGTAGAAAAAAATCTTTTCCTCTTTGTAATTTTCCCTTTCCTCACTCCGATCATGGACGCACTGGTGGATATATTATCCACGGTGGATAGGGACGGAAACGCCTTGTCCCGTTAACATATCAAAATAACCCCACGCCCTACGAATAAGGATAATTTATCTTTACCAAATGTCAGTTTTATCCACTTTTAGTTGCGCCCGTGCTATGAAGACATATATATGTCTACGCCAAATGTCAAACAGGGATATACTTTCACTTTCCACTGCTGCCATGCTGTGATGGTAGAGAGGACAACCATGTCCCTTGTCAGTGGATAAAAACAGTGGATACAATTTCTAGGCAATTTACTGATAAAATGGAACGAGCAAATGTATATGTGATTCAATAGCTACATTGATGTAGCGATATTTATATAAACTAGAAGCAAATCAAAATTGTTACTTACCAACTAAATACACTCTTCCTCTAAGAAATGCAACTGAATGATGGTGCCGTGGCTCCGGAAGATCCCCAACGAAATCCCAAACATTTGTGACTGGGTCAAATCTACAACACAAAGGAAAGCCAAGTTGTACATAATTTAAACGCAAGCAAAAGTTAAAGGGGCGACTTCACCGCAATATCTTTGGAACCCTTAATCAGATTAAATCAATTAAATACGCATTATTGACGATAACTCAAAAGTACTGGTTATATCTTGATCACATCTTAATGGGATCACATTCTGTAAGGAAAGTACTTATACCAATCATTGACATCAAATCAGTCTAGCCAATAGCGTGCGTTTTGCTATTTTGAATCATTTAATTTTCATTTAAATAATGGACGTCCTAGATACAAATATATGAATGCACTTCTGTCATTGCAAATGCTCCTACGTTAGGTGCCTATTAATCAATATAATTGTTCTTATCTCACGAAATTAGGTCGGCAAAACGCGAATTCGGCTTTAAATATTATGTTCTAATAAAATTTAGCATGCGGTTTTTATGACTGTTTGTATAATTCTTCTTGGGCATGCTTTTGTGATTCACCGGAGCCTCGTTTGTTGGTCAGCAGGGACACTACATGCAGGTGAAGTCGGCTTGGGCGGTTAAGTGTTAAACCACCCTCATACCCAATGCTTTTACTGACGTAGAATTATAAAGCCTAATAAAACAGAAGCTCTATCAGTAGATAGGAGTGAAATCTAATTTAATATACCTGTACATATCTTTCCCAGTGTTGCCACTCGTCCCGTAAGGAGTGTGAGGATCAATGCCTCCAAAAACAAGCACGGTCTCACGATCCCAGTTAAAAAGAGAACCCTCTCCGATGTAGTTTTTATTTGAAGGTCCAAGTATAGATGTGGATAGCTTGTTCCTGCAATTTTACTTGCCGTTAGTGACAATATAAAAGCCTTGCTATTTTATTCTATGAGCCTTGCTATTTTAGACTATAATATAATTATATCATTTAGCATGTCTAATTCGTGAACTTTTGGGAATATCTAGATCTATGCATGTCTGCTGATATAATATGTATCAAATAGCATTCTTCCTAATTTACCCTAGTTAGGATAAGTAGGTGTCTTCTTACGACAATCTGTCAATAACATTTTGTGCTGGTGGAGTGTGGGGTCTATACATGGACGAGATTTTGAAGAGTTGAAAGCTCTTAAAGAAAATAAATAAGGACTGCGTTTTACGGGTCTGCCGGCACTAAAACTAGCCTTCCCCTCTAGACTACCTTAATTAAAATCCGTTAGACATTTTCGAGATACCTTGCTTGAAACGTAATTTTATGATTTTACAGAATTTGAACACATATACACTATTTGACTACTATCATGTACACATATACACTAGGTATCTCACTATTAACAGGTGAACTGCTTAACGGCACCTAGCCAGTCGTAGACAAAATCTAGCCAATTGTTTGCAAGTTGTAGAGAGCGGATATACAAACATATTGATCCTGGCTAGAGATTCTTTAGAGTGGTTGAAGAGCGATATCTGCGGGCTAAAGATGTTGTTATCCGAGTGTCCAGCGGCACGAGGGGACACATCAGTGCCTCGCGGCGCTGCCGACGGCTGCGGACGCGGTGACGCAGAGTTTCTAAATAGAAAAAATAAAAGGGTAGTTGCAAAATATAACAGACATCTTTAGTCTTCCACAAACGGTAGATATTGTCTGAAACGTTAACGGTGTGAGATGTTATTAATGTTAATCCCATATCATATAACTGCTTAGCATTATCTCGGTCGGGCTAAGCAGATCTTTAAAATTGACTCAAAAGAACCGTCCCTTGAGTTACCCTGCCATTAAAACATCGGATGAGCAGTCATCAACGACAACTCGAATCAATCGGTACCGCGAAAAAACCTAAATCAAAGAACATAAACCGAGAGCTATACTATAAAGCAGAAAGCTTTCCAATAAGGCTACTATGTCAAAGGACTTGGAAATGTCAAGCGATCGAATCGCTTCGCCGTACGCGTCACGTAAGCCGCCGGCTGACCAGCCTCCTACCTCTTATCGGTTGGTCCTTAGCGCCAGCCTGGGGCCACGTATAAGATATCAAGGGCTAAATCTAACGGATGTGAGCAAATTTACAGATTTATTTTAGAACAGCAAAAGATTTCAGGAAATGCTATATAGCAAACCTTCTGGGTCCGGCTAGAGCAGCAGTGGCTGCAGCCAGATAAGAGGCCGCTACGCTGTGCCGCCTCTCACTTATGTGTTGTGCATATTGATTCTAAACATAAAATGAGAAGAACATTATTGTTTAAGGTTTGCAATATTTTATTTAAACGCCTAGGCATTAAAGGTTTGCATCTTGTCTTACTGTCGCTGCTATTACTATAATATACATAGCGTGATCTATTGCTACATCATTCCTTGAAACTTTCATAGATCTTTAGAAAAGCTGGATTTAAAGAATCATTACTATAACAAGAACAATTTTTTTTACTTTAACTCTGTTATCCGGTTCTTTTAATGAATTCCAATAATTAGTGTTCCGCTCTATCGCTCAGCATCAAAAGATATTTTTACAGGTATCCTTGAGAGCCAGTTTCCATGCTTTTTACAACGTGCTTTACATCTTTACCAATATGTTATCAAACAGTAAGGCTACTGTTAAAAATATCGAGTGTTTTATCCATAGGATGCCTATCCTAAGAGAGGATCAATATTGTGAATTGAAATTCGAAGGTGAATGTATTATCCACCGCACTAGGCCAGCGTGGTGGATTCCGCCTAGATCTTTCCCTGTGAGTAAGGCTCCAAGCTCCTGTGGGATGATAATGATCTGATAATGACGATGAGTAGTTATTTTATACAACCTTATCTGTTATGCTTGTATCGGCAGTACCGCTACTGGTCTCGCTTGTGGTGTTAACGTCTTCCGAGTCCTTTTCTGGAGGATCGTACATATTGTCTTGTTTTGGGGTACTCTGTGGAAATCTAATGATTATTGGAAATATTTCATAAAAATTAAACTAGTGCGATTATAAGAGGCAAAGATTATTGGAAATTATTTCAAGGTTAATGCCTTGAAAACTTAAAAGCGTATATAAGAAGTCCAAGAAGGTAATTAACACTATTTGGTGGTAAGATCTAGTTTTTTCTTTAATACCCGGCAGTTAGACTTCATTAAGTTAAATCAAAATGTATTTAAATAATATTAAATAAAATATAAATAATTAAAAAATAAAAATTATTACTCTGCCTTGTTCTAGAGTGCACATCTGTATTTGTTGGATCTTCCGACGTTGCGTAATCTGTAACTGTTGCTTCTGTTCTATTTGTTTCTTTTGTTCCTAAAGACAAACATAAACAGAGTGAGAAATAACTAGGAAGCTTATTCTGATTTTAATATTAAATAATAATAGTTTATGGACATTTATTAACTAATTATAAATGGTCCTTCTATGAAATGGTCTGACGCCACACAGATTTACTTGGCTCAATGCGTTTTGAATTGAGCTTTGTTTTTAATAATAGCAATCTCCGCTACAGTGCAAAAGTGTTATAATACACTATTAAATATAATAGGTACAGGGTAATTTATAAATACCAGAAAATTTTAAGACCCTGACTCTTGGCTCACTTATTTCTATAACTTTATTCAACTTCTTCTATGACTTTATGCCGAGTAACTAATCATTTGGCCTCTAACATGATGGAAAGTGATAATGCGCGGAAAAAACACGGGCAGTGGAACACACTTCTTTGCTGTACGAATCATAAATATAGTAGCGAAATGCTTCGAATTATAGTTTCCATAACAATTAAAATGTGTTCTACACAATCTATATTAATAGTTATTTAAACTACACTAGGTTATTTAAACTCCCACAAATAAACGGCATCGCTGCGCCGTACCTCGTAATGTGCACGCCAACGCCAGTTGACACTTGAAACCTTAGACTTTACAAAGGAGGATAAATGATATATTTTACATTTTATTTTTGAAACCATAAAACAGAATTTGCGATTGTCGCATCACGAAAAACGTTAGTCTTTATAGTTGCAACGATGTCCCAAGAGGTTTCTGGTATTTTACAAATAACCCTGCGTATGGTGACCGACGTTATAAAGACTCGTATTTTTGGAAAGACTGTCTATCTAGTGCCGTTACACGTTGTCAAATTAAGTATTTATTTATTTATTAGGAAGACTAACAACTATTGTAATACAATATGGCTATTTTAGTATAAAACAAAGAGTTAATTAAAAGTCTTCACTCATAGATATTAAATAACTTAAAAAACTTGTAGGATATAACAATTATAAAAGTGTTTTTCCCTTTATTTAAATATTAAATTAAATAACGTAGCTTTTTTTTTCAATAACCAGTGATGAATACTCACTGGGAACAAACAAAAATTAAGATGAACAGCACTCACTAACAATACAGTATAAGTATAATCCAAAGCACTAAATATATTGATTAAAAAAAGTATCGCCAATTATACGCCTCATTGTTGGTATACTAGTGTGGAAAAGGTCAAGGTCGACTTTTCCTTCGATAAATCACTAAATGTTTTGCATGCGCGGTAGACAAAGCTATTCTGTGGAAGTTAGAAAAGAGGACTGTTCCTGTATGTTCTATTGGGTATGTAAAAGCTGATTTAATTAAGTAGATCTGGGCAGTCAATGACAGAAACTAAAATCCTTTTAAGGAAAACTACATCGAGATTTTGCGTCTATAATTAAGTGGTAGAAAGTGATGCTTTGCACACGACTTTAAGTAGTCTTAATTAGTATGGATAGAATAGCAGTAGAAAAATATATAAGAAGAAGATACGCAACGCAATCCTTACAAACGCATTCGTGTCCCCCGCACCACGCTTGTCACAAGGTGAGGCACAATATTAGCGGTCAGGATAGCTTTACAGTTTGTCTAGTATTTCACAGTGACATACTAATAGTTAATCGTCGTTTATCGTGAAGCCGCTTTACCTACGTCTTCATTTCAAAGTAAAGTTATTATTAATATGTAGTAATAGTTTAGTAAAACTGACCTCCAACTGCTTTTGATGCATCGCCTCGTTCCTCCGCCGGTCCATGAGCGGAGCTTGTGTACTGATATCCGTGTCGATAGGCGGCGACCGCGCTGAACAAGGAGCCGATTCTTGAGTCTAGAGATAATATATTTTTGTACACTAACAGCCTCTTAATGAGTTCAAAGACATGTTCGTGGTTACCGTAAACTTTCACAGAACTATAACTAATTTTCCTTGTGGAGAAAAGATGTGTTCCCATCGGCATTCTAACCCGGTATCCCCTGCTTAAAAGGCAAACGCTCAACCACTTACACCAGCGGGCAGTGAGTTCTGGAGAAAAAAATATACAACAGTTCACGGTTGTACTGTTCGTTACCAATTCGAATCTACCCCAGTAACTAACTAGTCACGAAAAAGTACAATAACCACAAACTTTTGTTGTAAAAAGCATTAAAAACAAAGGAACATTTATACAAACAAATCATTAATAGTTAGTCATATAAAGTTCAAGGCAATATACCTAAAAAAAGTGTTTCATGTTTCGAATATCAAACGCGTCAAAGCAACTTAAATTTAAAAGTAGAAGTATTCCGTTAGGACTATACTGTTAACTTCCTTAAACGTCAATTCTCGAAATGTCATGTTTTCCATTTTCTGCTGTTAGTTCTTTAAACGAAAATTAAATTAAAGATAGCACGAGTTGAAAATAAAATAATATGTTTTTAACAGGCACTTTAGTCAAATAGATATATATATATAGCGACAATCAAACTAAAGAAACGATCCAACAAATTTTTTTTAGAAAGCGAGTTCGTGATAAGCTGCGCAAATAATATACAACACCTTTCTTCTATTCTCAAAAAACTCGCTCATTGTCGGGAAAGACTTGTCCTTGTCACCAGTGAGGCCTTTCAAAGTGGCCGGCAAGGGGAAGTCCATCTTAGGCCTTCTCATGTCAATCTTGTCGCTGTCCATGCCTCGCATGCTCCCTGGTGAAAAATAAAATTGTAATGCAAGCCAACCAGATGGAGACATCTGATTGACATTATTTGCAAAGGAAATAACAGGTTGGGGAAGTGTTTTCTAGGATATAATATTATCATAATAAGAAAACGAATGTGACAAACATTGCAAGATTGAAATGTTTACCAAGTGAATTCAGTGTACCCCATACGGGTATCTAACATTAATACAGTAAATTTACCATCAAATTATTAATGAAATATTGTGCCTTGTAAGTTGTAATAAAATTTCTTTGCTTGTACTCAAATCCATTGCAGCCAGATACAAACTGGCTGGCTTTGATACCATTATAAGGTGACATTTAAATAAAAAGAAACAGTTTCCCGCCCAATTGCAATAGCTTTTCCGTCCACTAAAATGAAAAATATAAAGAAGAAAAAAAAAACGATACATTTTGAAAAAATGATGTACTGATTAAACGAATACATAAAAAAATAGGTATATCGGCATCATCGTCTAACTCCATTATTTAAATATTTCCAACAGCCATTATCTTTGGGACGAAGTCTCGGGAAAAAGGTGATTAATATTGAAATCATAAATTGTTTTCATCAAGCTTAAGCAGCGTGAGCGATTGATTTAATTCTTTTTATAAATACACTAGCGATCCGCCCTGGCTTCGCCCGGGTGTGATAAATGAAGAACCGCTCGACCGATTTTGTGCAAACTTCTCATAAACCATCTAATAAATAGTCCGAACAAAGCCTAAACATTTGGTTTGGATAGGTGAGCCCGTTCTTGAGTTATAAAATAACAATGAAAAGTGGCATTGATTTTTATATACAATGTGTAACAGAAAGGTGTAGTAATACTCAAGATACACATCTAGCTAAACGTATGGATTCTAACAGGAATTTCTGCATTCGCGGCAGCACCATTAACATTGAGTTATGATGAATTAAAGTGTCTAAAAAAATATGACATTTGCAACCCTATTTCATCAGCCACCGTTCTACACCACATAGCCTTTGGACGTCTGACAGTAGTGGCCATAACAAAGGTCAAGGTCACGCGCCACAGATGTAATCGTAGGGTTGGCAAAAAAATATTTTTTAATTTTTGTACAAAACAAATATCTCCGATTGCCGCACATGTAACTGTAGGGTTGTCAAAAGTATTTTAAAAATATAATTTTTAATTTTTGTACGGAATTTTTTTTGTCCGATTTCGACTTTCGTTTTCTGGCAGACGACTCCTGGCACGATACACCTCCACCCCGCCAAGTATTACTACCCCTTTTTGTTACAGGTTGTATATAGATAGATATAAAGTAATCATTAAATCTTTGCATATAAAAAACTACAGATTCGCATAAATTAGAAATGATTAGCGCACGTGCTAAATACCTACGTATACATACCTATCTAGTGTAATTACAATTATTACCGGGCATTATATTTTCCTCATTCCGGTGCGTGGCTTGCATCATTGCCATCTGCTGGTACATCTGCTCTTTGGGTACCATGAACTGTTCTAGGTATTTGAGGAAATCCTTGTATGTCACGTGGTTCTGGAAACGCGTGGAAGGTTCATGATAGTGACATTGTCTTGGTTAATTTCGTCGCTTCAGGCGGCGCTTGAGTAGCTCAGCGGTTAGAGCAATAGGGCATGAGACCCTATGGCCGCGGGTTCAAGTCCCGCCTCAAGCGATAATTTTTCCTTTCTAAATTGATCACGACATTGTCAATGTTTTAAAAACGCAGCCTTATAGCCAGTTAGTATTAAAGTGATGACAGTATGTTATATAGATATAAGTATTATGGTAAATATAAATGTTTTATTGGTGGGTAGAGGTATATTCAAATGCCTGTGGATACGTCAACTTGTTGAATTGTAGCTAATTCAATAAGTAATGAAGTTCTGTACCCAACGTAGGTAATTGCATTATTCAGATTTTAGTAGATTTAACTTTATGTATAGGTTTACTTATAAATAAAAAAATCTTAGGTTTGCCCTTATAGTTGCGATCTATTCAAAGACTCTAAGATATGTTTTAATAAGACCCAGTTGGCGCAGTGGACAGGTGTCCGCCCTCTGTGCCGTGGGTCCTGGGTTCGATTCTCGGCAGGAGCACAAATTCCTTCCCAAGGGATATTTGTGCTTCTGGTTCTGGGTGTAATGTGTGTGTGATGTGATTGTTTCCGGCACCCACGATACAAGTCTATGAACTTAGTGTGGGGCAGTGAGTGTGAATGCGTTAATATCCGCTTGCCATTAAATACTTAGTAAACTAGGCAACAGGTTGAAAAACGCGTTTTTCACCTTCGGTCCAAAACTCCAACATACCAAAATTATAGTAAAGTTTCTACCGCTTTATTAGGGCATGACTTGACTATGACCGTGACTAGTTTACTTGACTGTGACTTGTGACTAGGACTTCTAATATGAAACGTGTTATACACTTGAAATATTTTATAACTATACGCTGGCTAAATGCACAAGATTGCGGAGCCAAAATTAAATTAAAAAAGGGATTATTGTAGACTTAGACGTATGGACTAAATGTGGTAAAATGTAAGTGTGGATCTACAAGATAAAACTGTGTAAACCACTTTAAACATTGATTATATTATCCATATCTCTATTTATTTTCATTTTATGGCAGGGTGGCGTGTCCACTTCCCCATTGTGTGTAAATAGTTTATCTTCTGTATTGTTTATTCTACATTGTTTAGATAACGCCTAGTTAGTCATTGTTTTTACAGGTCCGATTAGAAACATTTCTGGGTAAAATACTGAAATCATGTTTATTATTAGAAACGTCTTGAGGTAAATAACTCCTGCGCATGTTTATACGTTTATGATATTTTTTATATTTTTCAGTTGTATTGTATTTATGATGGGAACGTTACTGGTAGTGGGTTTGAGCACTTAAGTTACCTATGAGCTCGATGTCTTGTAGGTAAACTTGAAACTATCAGCATGTTTTATTTGTAAACTAAAATATATATTATTCAATATAATTTAACTCTCTTCTATTTGAAATAAACGTGTACGATCGACAACCGCATCGTAAGTAAAATAGTGGTAAAATTTTAGACCATAGTTGAAATGTTCTTAAGATACTACCTACCTATACATTTTTTGTGCCTCTTAGAACTTAAAGTTAAAGTAATACTTTATTTTGGCTTGACAATATGAATCTACGAGTAAACTTAAACAAAACTAAACTAATAAATACATTTTAAAAATTACAAACAAAATCACATACAGCTAAATATCGGAGAGCAACGGTAATAAAGTCAATTTAGAGAACGAAAAATTTTTTTAAATCTAAACTGGAAATCTCACATATCGAAAATAAACAGCAAATTATCCCAATACTGCCTTACTCTGTCAATCACAAAAACTGCTACGTCAAAAGTTATTGCTACAAACACCAAACACCTATTATGGATATGTCTACCCACAACTTTCATATGGAATAATTTTCTGGGGAAACTCTGTAGACGTAGTCTACTTTCCTACCTCAAAAAAAAAACAACGGTTGCACTCCGGGAGTGCCGGCAAAAGTGAAAACCCGCCGCGCGGTAGAAAGAGAGGAGGATATTACTTCCTCTCCTTCATCTTACAAATTTTTCGTCTTACGAATTTTCGATCAGGTCACGTGTCCTGACGCGAGTCTAACATAATTTCCTAACATTATCAAGTTTATACATCTATGAAATAAGCTTATTTGTTAAAAATAACGAAAATTACTTCTTTGATGTTCATTTTAGACGTGTTGAAAAATTGCGGACTATATATAAACACAATATTTGTATCTCTCAAGTCAATAACACTATATGTATAAAGCACTTTTTATTCTGCAATTAAAATATTTAACCACCTACCTGTAGAGCTAAAGATATTAAAAATGCCTCACTTTAAACGAGAATTGAAAGCATGGCTAATTTGTAAAGTGTATTACAATCTAAAAGAAAACTTTAATAGTTAAACTCGCATTGTACATTAATATTTTATTTAAGTACAGTGTCAAATGCATAGATAGCAAAATATGTTATACATTATTGTATCTTATTTTATAATAGATATAACTCTGTTATTTGAAATTTTATAATATTGCATGTCCGAAAAGGGCAACTGTTGATACAATATTTTATACTAAGATCTTTTGTTACACAGTTCTGGCAAAAAAAATCAGATTCAGGATAAAGTTTAAATATTTAGTCAATATTATCACTTGGTAAGTTCCCTCGATAGAACTATTTTGCGATATTGACATATCATAGTAGCTTATATCGTTCATACTCCAACTAGAAAAGATTAATTTAAGTTTTACTTAATTCTACGATGACTGAAGTATCTAAATAAATGGAATCAATTTTTAAAGTACAATATACGAGTCTTCAAATCGTGATTGAATATATTGTATATCATCGCTTAAGGTGAGATGGTGGTCAAAAGTATCTCTATGTAGAAAAAAAAAATGTGGCCCTTGGCGCGAACACTTAAGTCGAGGTGACGTTGTTGGTTATGTTTTCTCAACTGTACTATTTAAATATCTACACCAGTAGTATAGTTAAAATTTAAAGCATCGGTGTTACCTTCTCCTCTCCAATCCAGTTTCGTTCTGCAGGCTCATTGAGACCGAGCACGTCGAGCCAGTGGTAATAGTTCTTTGAATTGTTACCGTACCAGTACTTGATGATCACATAACTGTAAAGGGAAAACCATTTTCAAAAGGGGGTTCTCACTTCGACTAAGTTACTACTACTTTTTTTGTATGTGTTGTCACGCGATGTCTATGCCAAATATAGGCTAATATTTTAATGATTAATAGGGAACATGCTTACGTATGTAAGTATCATAGAAAAGGGGGAAAATGACATACATAAAATCCACGCGTTCATGTTGCTGTTTCCGGTAAATACTGTCACTGTTCCGGACAAAATCGGATCGGGTAAAAACTAGATTTTTATACGTAAGTTTTGTCCTGGCGGTAATATGCATGGACAATACATATTACGATTTTCGTTAGAAGTATATATCGAACAATTAGTTTACGTAATCATCACAGTATGTCGAGGTAAATAGTTTGAAGTCCCGTGATATTACCTAAATAGAATCGAATACTGACTATCACCACTATCTATATATTAAGAACTTCAGATTCTGTGTACTGCTTAACTTTTTAAGTTCTGTAAAGCATATAATACTTTTTTATGTTTTATTTTGCTTAATTGGTCTTGTCATACATAATATAATATGTTTGATAAAGTGGTGCTGTGGCATGCTTGCCCTAGTGTGGTGATCACTAGTAAAGCTGTATACATATATTAGGTTAAAACGTTATATCTACACAACTATCTAACGATCAACTGGTGTCAGACATTAATTATTATCTGGGTATTGTTTACCATATTTAAGTAAGTTTATCAATGTATGTATTAATTTATTTAGATAGGATTCCAACTAAGTTGTAATTATGTGTATGATTGATTTTACACCACCGACCTCATTATTTAAAATGTTCCCTCTCTCCATCCAAAGATTAACTGGAAGAGATCGCTTTACGCGACAAGTCCGCTCATTATACTTTGGTTTTTTTAAGATTACCTCTGTAACTAACTTTATTTGGTGTACAATTAATATTTTTCTATTCTATTCTATATTGTGTAGGTATAACTTTTCATACTAATTTTATCAATTCGAAAGTATGTTTGTTCCCTCTTCACGCTGCGACGGCAGAACGGATTTAGATTAAATTCGGAATGTACATAGCTTATACCTAGGATTAATAGATTTTAACTTGATCAAAGCGAGTGAAGCCGCAAGGCACCCCGAGAACGAAATAAATCTATTATAGTATTTGCTTCGAGGACAAAGAACGCTGTAACTTACGCCAGCCCATCGTCCACCATCTGCTGAACCTCGGGCTCGTTAACAACCTCCAGTATCTCAGCGTTATCAGGGTTCCTCTTTATGTCGACCAGCTGCCATGGGGATATGAGGCCGAATCGGACGCATCGCATCATATCCACCGCGTATTGGCGACGGTTGGTCCAATCGCCGTAGAGCCACCGTATCGCCGCCATTAGGATCTCAATCTCACTAAAAATTATGAAAATATGGAACAATTTTATTCTAATTCCGATTATTTGATGTTAATAGTGTAGTTTGCTCATAATATTATAGTTAAAATATTTCACTATTTCTTTTTAACTTTGCTTGTTTGTTGTTCATTTTATACATATGTAAACGTATATACATACCTATATATGTATATTATATTATTTAAATTGATTTTATGTATTTATTATATTTTATATATATTTATACTAATATATGATATCATACATATACATATATTTATATATTTACTGTTTTAGAATCGCCACCTCTAGGTTGTGACTGAAAATCAGCGCCTAGTGTTACACTTGGCAAAAATGCTGAGTCACGAACCTTTTGGCACTTTTTTTTGTTATGTTTATCTGGTTCTCTGGTATATCTGGTGCCAAATCAATATATTTCATTTAATTTAATTTTGATTCTCTAAAATATATTTGATCTATTTGTAAATGAGCACTTTCGAACATACTCAATGAATATTTGGTATACAATAATAATATTTGAACCTCTTCATTAGTTAGGTATTAGTCATTTTTATAAATAGGCTACGGTATTTTTATACTTTAAAAGATTAATGGAATTATATAAAAAAGTACCACACATTTTTTGCCTAATTGTAAACGGATAAAATATAGATTGATTAAATTTATGTCATCATTAAAAAAAATCACCGCATAGTTTTTTTGCTTGCTGTTTTTGCAAATGATGGGCCGTGAATAACATGTACTAATGGATAATGATAGTAAATATCATTATCATTTCCTAAATATTTATTGCATCTCACGAGTCTATGCCTTGATTGGTTTAGACATCGGCGCAAGGTAGATCTAGCCTCTCGGTTGTCATTAGAACGACAGTCATCCGAACGTTTACCCTTTCTGTATTATTTCCATTGTCCCATGGAACTAGTGGTGAGTTCCATTGTCGTCTTGATTGGAACTGATTGGAAAGGTCAACCTCAAAGTATACAATATATTACAATGACATCAAGTTGGTATATTCACACTATGTAAGAAGGAATCTACAATCAGCGTAGACACGTAGCACACTCAATGTAATACATAATCATCATTAGATACCCAAATGGTGATGAATTATTGGTGCAAAAACATTCCATAACTTTTAGCCCGCGCATCACTAACCGATTCTAGGAATAAATATACGTTGCGAACAATTACATATATGATAAACAATGGAAAATCGTGCTCTTCACCATAATTACCATGCATACCTATCCTGTAGTTGCTCATTAATCATTGGAAATTTACACACATTATTTAATGAGATCTTGATACAAACCACACTTAATAGCGCTGTTACTCACCTTGTTACTGATATATAATTGGATTTCAGGAATATCATGATCTCTTCAGGTTCAAGCGTAAGGAAATCTGTAGAAGCGACTAGTGGAAGAAAGAAACGCATCACTCGAGGCGTCTGAAATTAGATCAAACTAAGTCCTGTGACTCAATATAATAAATTAGATCAAACTAAGTTCTGTAACTCAGTATAATAAATTAGATCAAACTAAGTTCTGTGACTAAATATAATAAATTAGATAAAACTAAGTTCTGTGACTAAATATAATAAATTCGATCATACTTAGTTCTGTAACTCAATATTATAAATTAAACTAAGTCCTGTAACTCAATATAATAAATTAGATCAAACTAAGTCCTTTGACTAAATATAATAAATTAGATCAAACTAAGTTCTGTGACTAAATATAATAAATTAGATCAAACTAAGTTCTGTGACTAAATATAATAAATTCGATCATACTTAGTTCTGTAACTCAATATAATAAATTAGATCAAACTAAGTCCTGTGACTCAATATAATAAATTAAATCAAACTAAGTTCTATGACTCAATATAATTTGATCATTTTTTATCAATATAATTATTATGCAAATTCAGACCGTTTGAGCTTAAAATTGGTATCAAAATCAAAATATTTAAAAAATACCTTTAGATAAATTGTATCGAATTGTACTTAATTTGGACATTATGATAAATGATAGGTAAATATATTGACCTATAATAAATTATTAAGGAAATATTATAAATACGTACAGGAAAATTTATTTTACATGTTATTGACATTTGAACCTGTGCGATGCAATGTGTGTTATTGTTACTTGTGATTTTATGGTGCTTATATAGGAAATAGGTATCTAAATAATTATATATATATATATGTGTCTGTCCTACAAATTAAATTAGTACACAAAGTCAATTTCATTAACTAACACAGCCTTTTTAAATATTATTGTTAATTAAATAAATATAAATTAAAGTGACTTTAGTAATTGCTTTATCGTAAGAGATACAAGTAATTTAAGTGATATCATTATGAAGTTTATTATTATTCCTTGGCTTTTGCTTTTTTTTGGCACTGTCGTTGTAGTGACTAGTGCACGTGATATATACATGCTAACTAATAATATGGATTACGGTAAGATAATTAATTATTAATACAACTTGTAAAATAGGAATTATGCTTAAGCTCTTATAATCTGTTCTCATAATCCTCAATTCCTAATAAAAAGAACAGATTTAAAATGTTTTCTTTTCTAGGATTGGCTCCACACACTTTGAGATAGGTTATAATAAATATGTGAAGTTTATAATTGATTAATTAAACACCTAGTCCTAGTAGTCACAAGTCACAGTCAGTTCTTTCTGTATTCTGAGGGTCTAGTCATAGTCAAGTCATGCCCTATTATAGCGGTAGAATATTTACAAGAACTTCTGTTAGAGTTTTGGAGCGCAAATGACTTTGTATGATTTGCCTACACCCATGCACGTACAGGAACTATTAACGGTTAGTAATCCACCATCATTACACATTAACGGTCGAAGAATCACGAGTTATGGAAAATAATACTCATTCCACGTTTGCGGCAAAAATCCTATACTATTGTGACCATATATTGTGATTTATTTTCGAGAACTAGCACGGTTCATACAAAATTAGGCCCAAAGTCATAAGTGATTTCTCCGTTGACTGATATTATTTACGATTTAACCAGAGATATAGAGAGATATACATGTAATACCTAATAGAATACCTACCATCAAATCCATGACGGGCGTCATCCCCTTCTGCCTTGCATCCCTGAACAGAGCAAATGCAGTATCTTCGATGAAGAGATTTTCATTCACTATGAGTGACCAACACTGGTCTTCCAAATCTATAAAACAAAGTACTCATATGATCAAAATTATACGACATCATTAAATATAGGTACCTACTAATTATTGTTAGTAATTTTTAATAGGTACGTGCATTCTAGCTTACCTTGCCGACATCTGGCGATAATATATGCGTATAATTTTATACATAAACCTTGTATTTTAAAACTACAGTGTAGACTAGTACGTGGAAACTAACTCATACCTAAACCAGAACGACAACGGACTATGGTCTGTATTAAAAAAACTATCCCAAAGTGACTTTCGATCTTCGTTCAGGTTCTCTTCTTAGTCAATGACAATTGCTAATTTATTATGCGTGATGTGAATGTTACTAGCACCCACGACTCAAGTCATCAACAGTGTGAGGCTGAGAGTGTTAACGCATTTATGTTATTTACATAAATAAACTGTAATCATCCCTAAATCAAGTGAATTTATTACATATTATTTATTGTTTCTTAGGTGATAATTGATTTTTGACTAGAAGAGAGAGATGAGAGAGTACTTTAAAGTTGATCCTCAGCCGAAGACTTGAGCGCTGAAAACTATTTATTACTTAATATATATGTATATACTAGACCTTGTTTCGATGCTTAATATCGATTTATTCTTATAGACTTAAGTCTAGGTTCAGGTACGCGGTACTTATCAAATGACAGATTTGCAATTTGAGTACAGTTGATTAATTAAAACGTTACATGAAATGAGTTTTAAAGCTAGTTTGAATATGATTTTCATTTATTAATACGGCCCTAAGATCATTTTTTACCTAGCGGCTGTATAATGCCAATATGTTCCAAGATATAAATACTTATTACCATTTTACCACAAGTACGGATTACAACTGTTACTGTCTTGAAACAGGCAAAGCCTTCGGAGCCTGTTCCTATTCCAGACCTTCTGTGCTTTATATTCTAGAATATTCTAGATCATATTATCATCATGTGTGGATACTACGTCATATAGAACTAAAAAAGTTCCTCGGGAGGGTTTTGCCGCAAAAGTGAAAAAATGGCGTTGTTGATTTTGTATTACATTTCAATATTTAACTTGTGATTCTTCGAGTATTCATGTGAAATAATGGTGGATTATTAACCGTTAATACTTAGTGAACGTGCATGTGTGTAGGGTAAATCATACAAAATTGAAAAACGTGATTTTCGCAGCAAAACTCTAATGTAAATTCTAGTAAAGTTTCTACCACTTTATTAGGGTATGACTTGATTATGACTGGACCTTGACTCTTTTACTTGACATTGACTGTGACTTGTTACTAGGACTTTTAATATGGAATGCACTTGAATATATTATTAATTGAAACTGGCTAAGTGCACAAGATTGCAAAGCCAAAATTGAAAGAAAAAAATATTTCCTCAGATTTGTGTATTTACAATTAAAAATGGATAGTAAAAACCATACCTTTGATGGCTAAATATTGTGATGCACAGAACAAGTTAAGGATATTGTCTCTCTTCAACACTTTGTTGCTGTCCAGTCCTCCAAAGATCATCCATTCATATATCGTGTGGAATGCTTCAGGGGTAACACTTGACTGCGTAACAATAAAAGGCTGTAGTTTCGATATAATTAAAAAAACCGACTTCACCGCTTTATCCTCGGAACCTTGATCAAATTTCAATGGGACCACATGAAAAGCACCAGCTTCCAAATAAAAAAATAATCATCAAAATCGGCTCACAACGAAAGAAGTTATGAGGTAACTTTTGAAGTCGGTTAAACCAGAACATCGTCAAAGTAGTCCACAAAATAGGCATTATTGATGATATTTCAAGAAATACTGATCAGATCTTGAAAAAATTTTAATGGAACCAATTAGAAAGCAACATCTATGAAACTAAAAAAAAAACGAAATCAGCTCACGAGGAGAGAAGTTATGAGGTAACAGACAAAAAAAAATACATTCGACTTGAGTACCTCCTTCTTTTTGGAAAGTCGGAAAACATGTTTTACAATATTTGACGACCCAGTTGGCGCGGTCGACAAGGCTCTGCCCTTTGCGCTGTGGTCCTGGGTTCGATTCCCGGCAGGAGCAAAATTTTCCTTCCCAAGCGTGATTTGTGCTTCTAGTTCTAGGTGTGAGTGTGTGTGATAATATGTAAATGTTTCCAGCACCCACAAATAAAACAAACATTTAGCTTTTAAAACAATATGGAGCCCTTAAATATTTGTTTTATTTTAATTTAATTATTTAGTTTTCAAATGAATATATAACTAAATATTCTGTGGATATTTCAAGCGTCTACCTATCGTTGCCGTTATCAATATCGAGCAAAAAATATGTAACTATTGTTATGGGAGCCCCCTTAAATATTTACTTTATTTTGTTTTTTACTATTTGTTGTTATAGCGGCAATAGAAATACATCATCTGTGAAAATTTCAACTGTCTAACTATCACGGTTACAATTCTTTAATAAATATATATACAATTCTTCTATACGTGTGTATGTGAATGTACTTCTCCTAAATGGCTAGGAGGCTAGGCGGATTCCAGAATGGTTTAGATTCACAATCCGATCCGATAAATAATGTTTTGTTAATTAACGAGAGCGTAACCGCCGGGAACAACTAGTATTATATAATAATGTTAAAGTTCTCACTGTAGGTAACTCGATTTCTCTCAAAGGATTATGATCAAAGAAATTTGAATATATCTGCAGGACAATCCGATGGCAGTGAAATTCTTCGTCCCCGATACGTACGATAGTGTCAGTATTTCTGGAAGCATGTAAAACATAATTATTATATTAACATAATTATATATTATTATGCTAATGTTGTTAGCTAAAGTCATATAGAGCGGTTGAATGCAAAACATCTATAAGAAAAAAGTAGAAAACAAGTTAATGTACTAAAAATTAAAAAAACCCGACTGCCAAAATTTTGATGATAGAAAATGATAGTTCGGGCGTCCTGGTATAAGTATTACAGGTACGCTTTTTGACGATTTGAGTAAAAACAGTAATATAAACGTGATATGATACATATATTTTTCAAATAGTCTTTTCACTAACTTTCATTTGATACCCATATTGGCATGGTAAGAAAACCCTCCCCCTTTTTTTTATTTACGGGCGCCATTTTCAAATTTATTTGACCTATGTCACTACCACAATTCTAACGAATTGAACCATATCTCGTATGAGTCATATGTCAAAATCTTCCAGCCGATATATATACATACATACATATATACGCTCGAAATACATTACCCTCCTTCTGACGTAGTCAGGTAAAATACTCTTTGTGCCATTATTTAAAAAATATCGTTTTTGTACGTAGTACATTTTGCTTGTAGGCACTTTGTGACGCCAAACGTGAACTACCCGGATATCCGCGACAAGCATTTATCACAATACAAGTTACATCATATTTTCTGGGGAATCCCCATAATGGCAGAAGCTGGTACTTTCCTGGCATACCTAATAAGGTATGCCAAGAAAATACGCACGCAGTAAATAATAAAAAAATCTTTAATATTTGCGAAAACCGCGTTTAATTAATCCTAAACTGACGCAAAAGACTTGAAAACAAGGTTTACGTAGGTACTTGACGAATCCAACCAACTCTATCGATGAAGGCTCACGCTTATTATAAATATCTAATTATAATAGCTACATAATCTTTACAAAACGAACAATGATAGATATATTAAGTTTTATCCGACATGCATAAATAATATATAAATTAAAAGTTAGAATCTAAAATACATACTCATATGTAGGCAGAGTTGATCGATAATTGCATCAACGTGCTTTTAATTAAAACATTAGAAACACGAATACAAAATAAGGATGCAAACAATATTACCCACAACTAAATACAAAAATATATTGAATGAACTAGTATTTATAAGGTTGCATTCCCAGAAGTACTATATACATACTGGGATCTGTATAATAGAACTAAATATCTACCGAACAACAACCTACAGTTATACATAGAATAGTACAGAATTGCCTGCTGAATGGATGCTACGTATACATTTACATATAATTGTGTATCCTCCTATAGAACTCCTGAAATAGGTCCAGTTTCTTCGGCACTTGTACCCTCGACCAATCGATCGGCTCGGCGGTAGCGTACCCAAGGCTGTTCAGGTCTTTGCCTTTATCTTCCCTGACTCCGGGGGATTTCTTTCCATTACGACCGTGGTGCTCTCTGGAGCTGTATTGATATTGAGCCTCGTCCTGACAGACAGATTATTATCATAGATTTCAGAAAAAAAATATTTAAAATGTTTATTTATTAACTGACAAAGTGTAGGTACATAAATCAGGTGGGTGGGTTCTTACTAAGTATAACAACTTAAAATCTAAGGCAACAGCACCCCGATTAATCTTTGTCGTCAGCACTAGGTCTCTTCCGAGCCTGTATTGCTGAGTAACGACCCTCTAATAAAGTCACTACAACCAATTAAATAAGTATCATAATAATATTTATATGTATAGTTTTTTAAAATGTTAGGTATAACAATTTACAATTATCCTGTATGGATCATGTTAACAATATTTAACATGATCCAAATCCGAAATTATAAATTAATAAAGAATGTTTCTTTCTTAAGAAGTAACTAAACCCACGACACAAATCACGAACTTACGTGGGGCTGTGAGTGTTGAAAGCTTTTTAAAGGCGTCCAGTGTGTTTTAGTCTTTAGTGTGAATGTAGAATATAATACTTATATTTTATAAAACTGTGTACAAAGTTTATAAAATGAAAGTCTAGTTTTAGCAGTCTGTAGCTCTAGATCATAGGAAAATAGGTTTGTAGGTTGTTTTGTTTACGCCATTAGTTTTAAGAAATGCGAAAGCTGTAAATCGCAACTAGATCAAAATAGGTTTAGATTTAATTATTATAAAAATGAACTATTAGATTACGAAAATTATATTAAAAACCACTAACAAAGCTTTGCGAGAGTTCATCATCCGGTTCGCCACAAGCCTTCCCCTCAAACTTTACTTTCACCTTCGCTTGAGTAGGGTCTGCCAGAAGGACACCAACGGTAGATGATTGGAAAACAACCTAGAATTAAGATATCGCATTTATCGCTGAGAGAGTATGAGTGACACCGGTTATTCGAAGTACGGCTTGCAGATAAATTAAAAAATGGAACAATGTTTTACATATGAAAAATGATCGGCTTGAAATCGCGGTTGATTGATCGGGATATCTCCAAAGCTGGTCAGTATGCAACAAGGTGCAAAATACGACTATTTTGCATCATCCAGAATATAAAGGTGTAGAGGTTACCCCTTATTTTTAACCGACTGCAAAAAAAGGATGTGGTTATCAATTCTACTGCATGTTTTTATGTGTGTTACCTCAGAACTTTTTTCTTGGTAAACCGATTTTGATGATTCATTTTATTTGAAAGCTGCACCCCATTTAAATTTGATCTGACCGGTACATAGTTACCATGAAAATATCTTGGTTTGAGCAGTCAACTGACAGCACTTACTTGATTTGACTGTACTTTCAGGTTTCCGCTAGGTGTAGATTTGAAAGGGAATGTGGCTCCTTTCTGGACGCTCATGCGTTCCGTACTACATGTGCTGCAAACACTAAGCATTGATTTAGTAGGACCTGCGGAAACCTTCGTATTACTAAGTATATTTTATAAACAAGTTATAATTACGTTTTTAAAAATCAATCTTTTACCAGTTGTAAATAAAAAGGACTACAAAGTTATACAACCAGAGAACTTGTCAAGACGAAACAAACAAGCCCAAACTCGGTGGGTTTATCTTGTTGTGTTCAAAAGTTCCTATTGCCATCTTCCGTCAACATCATCAGACCAGCTCCATGGTACCATATCATTATATTATTTATTATTACCGAAGATACATAAGTACACCAAATTTAAGTCCAATCGGACATCAGGAAGTGAGTCTAATTTAGCTTGCAAGATTTGATTACAGACCGACAAACAGACAACAAAAGTTTGTAATAAATAATACAGATTTAATGTTTATTTCTATAGTCAAGCTCAAGTATAAACGAAACATGGACATATCACACCATCGGTAATATTTTATAATACCTACCTGTCTTACATGTATAATAATTACTTTGTCATTTCGATTTCATATATAAAATAAATATATACCTAAGTTTAATTCCTTAGAAATAAGGTAGGTCAATTTTCTATACAAATACAAAATCTTTATTTGCTTGAATATGGGTACAATTAGCTAGTGAGAGTTATGACAAATAGTGCTCCATATTCAGCCATTGCGGCATGCAAAAATTAAACAATATCAGTGACACCCAAAGCACAGATACCTTCCATGTATTGATTAGGTTGGCTTATATATACGTTAAAAGTGTCGATGTCAATCGGTGGTGACCGATACACTTATTATGTCTGTTTATTCTCATCACGATTTCTTCAATAAGTTATTACTTCACTTGCTATATTTATAAACTAGCCATGCTCGCGGTTTCGCTCGCGTTAATTAAGTTCATTAGTGAGCTATTTCTGATGTAATGTAATTAATTATGGATAAAATTACTTTTAATATTACTACTCCGATACAATTTACATCACGTTAACTGCAACACTAAAACTTCCCATTAGACATTTGTTTTTCCCCATTGTACCACTTTAATGCATCCCTGGCTAAAAATATTGTAATGATTTTTTTTTAAATGTTATATCAACATACTTAAATACCAATTTTCATCGGTTAAGTTCAAAAACAAAGAACTTTCATACAAACGTTTTCACCCCATTTAACACTCTTAGAAGTCAGTCAGTCAGTGAATCAGTATTTCACGACAAAGATTCCTATATTATTAGATAGATGTTGGATCAAAAAAAATTGCCTATACAAAAGCCCTTTCCAAACGATAAGATAGCAATAAGATAAGATAGTTTTTCACACAGACGACATATCGCCACACATAATTATTACATGTATGACGCCACACAGAATTATACGACGCGACGGCCAGTAATCATTACATGCATGATTACTGGCCGTCGCGTCGTCGTCGCATCGCTCGCGTGCACTTTGGGTTTCTACAAATGGTTTAGTTTACCAAAGTTTTATTTTTAATTTTGGCTGCGCAATCTTGTGCATTTACAGTGTCAAGTAATAATTTATATATCAAGTGTATTTCACATAAGAAGTCCTTGCCACAAGTCGCAGTCAAAGTTAAGTAAAAGAGTCAAGGTCCAGTCATAGTCATGCCTTAGTAAAGTGGTAGAAATTTTACTAGAAATTCTATTAGAGTTTTGGAGCGAAGGCGAAAATCACGTTTTTCAACTTTGTATGATTTGCCTACACTTATGCACGTTTACTAAGTATTAACGGTTAATAATCCACCACTACTACACATTATCACAAGTTTCAGAAAATAATCCAAAATCAACAACGCCATTTTTTCACTTTCGCGGCAAAGACCCACCAAAGTAAGTTGTTTAGTGAGCAGTTGAGTAACAGATAATTGTGCAAAAAGTGCCTAAATTTACATAATATTATACTTTATCCCTCGTAATAAATAGAAAAACATTTTTACCTTGTATTATCGATGCCTGAAGAGTAATTGGGATCGGTTGAATCTTTTGGAAAGCTTAAATAGTCAGCTGCAAATTTAGTAGCATAGGTCTGAGACATGTCTTTCTTCTTCGGTTTCCTAAAAATTAAACATTTTGATAGATATAATCTAGGAAAATTTATTTTGTTTATATAGCATTAGCCATGCTAGGCAGAACTAAATTGATAAATTAGAAAGAAAAAAAATATAGCTTGAGGCGGGGTTTGAACCCGCAGCCATAAGGTGTCATGCCCTATTGCTCTAACCGCTAAACTACTCAAGCCCTGCCTAAAGCGGCGAAATTATCCTTTCCTTATTATTAACGTCTTACGGGGACGTGTGACGTTATCTTACGAAACAGTTTATAAAAACTACTGCGGCCAACGAGTCTAAATTTTGCAGTTAGCTACACATTGTGTTGATAACGTCCACCAAAATCAATTGTTTTTGTTTATATAGCATTAGCCATGCTAGGCAGAACAAATTTGAGTGTGCAATATTAGATAATAGTGTGCTACGCCAGCGGGCAGTTCAAAGATATAAGAAGTTATAACCAGTTTCATAAAAACAAAGATGGAATTTATATCCTCCTTCATAAGTAAGTCTGTTCAAAACGTAAAAGATCTTACACGCGTAATGTTAAGACGATGTAACAGTTTACTTTGATATGAATTTATATTGAATGCATAAAAATGACATCAAAACAGAACCCGCTAAATTTTCAGATTTTTAACAAAGAAAAGTAGTTTTTCTGAGCTAAATATACATGTTAGATACATGCTGTCGCGGAATTTTTTGTGAAACTACTAAAGACCAACATGTTTGCCATGCATTGTATTCACTTATGTCAAACCGTTTAGTCAGCGTACGCCGATAAAGCGCCCAGTTAGCAAATTTTTAGCTGACTTGTCTAGCGAATATTATTATTTCGAACTGAAAACTAACTTTAATCCAAACAAAACATAGCCTATGACACTCAGCGATAGTGTAGTGAAAAATACTATTAGTGAAAGAATTTTCAGAATCGAATCAGTAGTTTCAGAGATTACCTTTTACAAACAAACAAGCAAACTTTACCTTTTTATAATATTAGTACAGATGATTCTATCTATGACTGGAACAGCACTACTGATGACAGATATAGCAACGTTGACTTAGTACGGAGATATCAATCTTTATGTTTAAGGTGGCGATACCAGAATTTCAACTAAAATGCGTGTTTTTGTAACCGTTTTACTCGGCATTCATAATAAGACCAGATAAATAAAAATATTTGTTGTAATCTGTGTGATACGATAAATGATGCCTTCTTCTTAGAATATTCATAACGTTTGTAAATATAAAGGAAATAAATATCAAATCTCATGCAAATAACATCGATTTGTGTTTTTGTAACCATTTCGTTCCGCCATTTTATATCACAACACTTTGAAAGTTATTTCATATACGTATATTTACTAGACGAATGATGTCTTCAGCTTATTTTTTTTTATTTGAGGCGTATTTTCACGAAATTTGAATAAAACCATTAAAAATAAAAGATCGCCACGCGCGACCTAGCGTAACCGCCACGATGTAATTCACGCAATATACACCTTTACGTGCAAAGGTGTAAGGGGGATAATTGGCTGTGGTTAAAAAAGGTGCTCGCATTGACGTATACCAGCCCCTTAAGGGATCGTAGATCACAAAGCCGCGGTGATTTTCTGGCCATAATGCTATGATCAGATTATATAGAGATTTGTACTAACTTCCCTCTAAAATTCCAAGACATGAACGGGTCTTCCGTCAAATGATTAACGTATTGCTTAACAGCGTCTCCAGCACTTTGCGGGTGGTAAGACAACTCTGCTTTCCGTCTAGTCTTGCCTTTAGTGAATTTGAGGAAGTCTAAGGCTGAAAAACAATCAGCTCTTCTAACTGATGTGTTTTATAAAAACCAATGGGTATTATTCTCTTCTATGTTAGACCATTGTCCACCAGCGGAAAAACTTTTGGGTAACAATTTAGATTAACCGATAATTGTAAACCGATAACTACAGTATAACAGACTTTTATCGCTAAAGTAGAAATGCAGCAACAAACCTACAAGAACCTACAACGTTATGATACTGATGTAATAAATAACAAAACAAACACACCATCATCACCTTTTCTGATGTCTCTGCTGAGCATGCCTACGGATTCACGTAATCTAAGCTAATAACTTAATTAAGTAATGTTACATTAAAATGTAAATGTATTGTTTCTGTAGCTTGAGACTTGTTAGGAAGAATTAAAGTAATTTCCTTTCTAATATTCACTACTGAATTATTACATTTCAATAAATTGATTATTATGAATTATGAAATTAAACTACTCATATACTACTAGCCGTACCCCGCGGCTTCGCCCGCTATTATTTAGTTAAAAAGTAGCGTTGTTGTGTTAATTCTAGGTAAGTATATATAGCTAGTAAGCTATGTACATTCCAAATTTCATCCAAATCCGTACAGCCGTTAAATAGTGGAGAGGGAACAAACATACTTACACACTTAAAAACTTGCACACTTACACACAAACTTTCGGATTTATAATATTAGTAGGATTGATAAGTAAACGTAATAGCGGATTGTATGAATTTCGGTATTAAGGGTTGGCCTAGAATATGACGTAATTAAGTTTTCCTCGGCACAGTTAGTAAGTAATATCTTCCTTCAGAAAAATGTTTGCCTTTAATTTTGTCCATATCCAAATAACCCAACCTATTTTTAAATTCATATCAAATCATTACAACCTGTGAGCTAAGCCGCGGGAAAGAAGAGCTATTAAAAATAATTAAGTAAAACACAAATACTAACTAATAATTCACTCACTGTAATCGCTATTCGTGAGATCAGATAGGGAGCTGCTTCTATGGACTTTTGGTTTGATGGTGATGGAGTATTCTTCCAAAATGTTACCGTACGTGGTCCTGAAACGTCGCTTTGGGACGCTCCTGTAACTGGCAATGGTAAATCGTTGCAAGTACTAGCTGTATAAAATGAGGACAATTTCATTTTAATAATAATTTGGCAAACAAAAGAATCAAAGAATCCAGAGAAATCCATCAGTGCATTAATCCCAGTTTTATTTTTATGCTAGATAGGTTTGGCCGCTATCTCACCTGACGCAAAAGTCATGATGCCGCCAAGATGTATTATGCCTAGAAGATTCAATCTAGACTTGAAGACTAACTTTTTAGTCGGTTTACGATTTATTTATTTTCACACTGACTATAAATACGCATAAGAATAAGGCTGAAAAAGTATTTCTTTATGTTTTTGCATTTGGCCTGCGTGTTCTGTAAAGTTTAAATTATCCTCCTTGATATATGGGTCTATCAACTTGACCGCAGAGGTAAAAGAGAAATCTAGACTTTCCTACATTATATTCTTCACTAATGATAGCGCAAACCGAAAGGTACGACAACAAGCAAAATTAGGAGTGTTCCAATGATGTTTGAACATAGATATAGGTTACTAGCGACCACAATGTAACACGTGAGCCAATCGGGCGAAGGGCTAGAAGCTTAATAAGTTTCTCCTAGTTTCTCCTAGTTTCATAAGAGTTGCTTAATAACTTACTTGTGACGTGTATGTATTATGATATTTTTTTCATCGGGCACCAGATCCGATGCATTTACCTGCGAAAAGTTGACAAGTTATGAACTTCGTGAACCGTGATAAGCAAATTTTTATACGAAGGACTGTTAGGCACCTACAATTGGTAGGGTACCTTTTCCAAGCTGGCACTCTTTTGCATTTCAAAATCACTGAAAGAATACTTCAGATACATGTGCCATGTTGCTGATAATATTATTTGGACGGCTTTTAAATAATCCCAGGATTCGTTTAGAATTTTTTTCAGATGATGTTTGTGTCGTTTTATAAAACATGACAAGTCTTTGAAAAATTCAAAAGAGTTCATGTCATGACATCATAATCAGAGACGTATGGAAATACAAGGAGATTTTGTCGAAATGAGCTTTTGTCATTATAAATCCATGGACAAATAAATATAAACTTTATGTGTCCTTCTCTCGCCCTGAAAGCAATCTTTCTTTTGCCATTATTTTCTAAAATAAAAATTTCGTGTAACGGTGTTTGTGGTTTAACTCCTCCGAAACGGGTCGACCGATTTTAATGATTTTTTCTTTGTACATTTTGGTAGGTATGAGAATAGGTTGTACAGTATTTTTCACCCTACCCTCTATTTTATAATCGTGATTTTAGTATTTTTGTATGAACAGCGTCCAAAAAGTTTTAAATATGGTACTTATTAAAGTACTAGGCGACCATAAGCGTGAAAGAGGTAAAACACTTCTTTTTAACGTGGCATGCCGCATACTGCGGGTACTGCTAGTTTTCACTTTTCTATAATACAGTGCGACAACGATGTCTAGGCAGTGACAGTCGGAACTATCGTTGTCATTTTTTAATGTGTCACTTTTTGAAAAATCTGTCAGTCCGCATATGGCTGTATTTAGGGTTACCAGATGGGAAGCTGAGAATTCCTGACAAAAGTCCTTACCAGTAAAGATGAAGGCCATTTACGGATTATAAATAAAGTCGAAATTGCACATATTTGATAACAGACATCTTAGAAATGACTTTATTTCAAAAAAATTTTGAACCTCATTCTTTCTATCTCTTACCAACGCTATTTAAAATATTATATAGAAGAAAAAATATAGTTTCGTTGAATGTCTTTGTATTTTTTTCTTGTTTAAACATACATTTCTCAAAAATAATCTTAGATCAAGTAGATTGCAATAAATTATCTGAGGATCCGAACTGATCACAGGCAAAGTTGGATGCGTTGTAGTTTTTCTCGTTGTTTACATGTTTGGATGTTGGATGCCATTTCTTATTTTCCATTCCGTCAAAATTAAGCAATACTCGCTTGATTCCAATATTGTAAACTTCTTGTATGCTCATAAAGGGATATTTTATTGCTGGCGACCCTTGAGTAGCAAACTCTTTGCATGAGGATAAAACCTCTTTATCTGGCAACAACAACGCCTCCCTGCAAATGTCAGTCAAGTGCCACAAAAGGCTAAAAGATCCTTCTCGCACTGTACGCATGACCATAGAGGAACTTTTTACGCATGAGACTTATATAACTTGTAGATACTATCATATAACTTAATATATTGTAAAAATATTTTAATAAGTTGTATGATAGTACTTATTGGATTCAAGATAAGTATAACAAAAAAGTTTAATGAAGTGAATGATAAATAATAACAATGATAGATAACGATGCAGATTAATGAAATGGATTAAGAATAAACGTTTTTCAAGACATCATTGTTGTAAGCATAGAATTATAATATGTCTAGAACGAGTCTTGTGATGTATAGGAACGAAAAACAATATGGTGTGCGTGACAGCAACGTCTTTTTTTTCTATTAATTTTGGCTTCGCAATTTTTTACATTTAGCAAGTGTCAAGTAATCTAGATATACTAATATACTAATAATAATATAATAATAATATTATAAAGAGGTAAAGTTTTTTGTTTGTTTGTATGTAAAAGGTAATCTCTGAAACCACTGATCCGATTCTGAAAATTCTTTCACTAATAGATAGCTACACTATCTCTGCGTGTCATAGGCTATGTTTTTTTGGGATAAAAGTTAGTTATCAGTTGTCACAAAAAAGCTGATTTTTTTTATTACAGACATAATGGAAGACTTAGCAGACCACATCGTCTTCCCTGACGCTCTTGAAGACGCTTATAGCGTCACAGCTACTGAAGTGATACCTGATAATGAAGACACAAACACAGTAAAAGATGTTCCTGTTCCTCCTAGGATTATCATGAGGAACATGATCGTTGCTCCACCCAACTGTCCACCCGGAGAACACAGGGGACCCGATCGCGTATGTCGAGTAGTAATTTATAATTAAGTAGGTATTTTTGTTTTTTTTGTATGTTAAATGCCAATCGTCGCCCGGTTGGATATGCTATAATTAGCTAAAAAATAATTGACATTCAGCCGGCTTTAGAACCTCCTTGTCTAATTCTGTTCAAAATGTAGGCGTGTCTATGGCGTTACGTAGTAACTGTTAATGAAACTGTTATACAAAACCCTTTGCCAGTTACCGCGCCAAGACTTAACGATTTCCCCGAATCACTCAAAATATTATAAATGTGAAAGTTTGTGTGTAAGTATGTTCGTATTCTCTTTAAGCCGTAACGGCTGAACCATTTGAATGAAATTTGCATTGTAGGGGAGCTCTCTCCCCTACAATGCAAATTAGGCTTGTTGTAACAGGGGTAAGTAGTAACAGGCTCTTTTCACCAGGAACTTTATTGACGCCTTGACCATATCTTAACTTTATCACGCCAGAACATGTCGTCTCAGCAGTGTCCCTCAAGATGGCGCAGTGAGCGGATGTGTGCATGCGCTTAATTTTTGCCAAGTAATGTAAAATTATACTTTCGTAAAATTTTGATTGGCGTTATTATTAACGACTAATTTGAAATTATCTATGTTTTACGTATATTCAAATTTATGTACCTCTGATATCATGTAACAGTTTTTAAGATTGCTAAGTTGGTTAAATAGTTATCTTGTTTACCATGGGGTTAGTTGTAACAAAATCTTGGGGTTTGTTGTAAGTTGTTACAACTTGCCCCCGAGTTTTATCGATAACGGTTGTTAAGATGATGATGATTATTATTATTTTTAATTCTAGAATGAGGATGTTTTAGAGAAAGTCAGAGCGGGAAATACAAAATCAAGGAGTGTATGAGTTAGCTTCAGCTGATGTTATAGAAAACAACTGTAGTATTCGGAAAGCGAGTCGAGTTAAAAAGGGTAAAGAAACTTATCCAAAGGTTGATTATTATATTATTATATAGTGTACTTTGTTAGATGTAAGGTATTAGGAAGAGATAATTACGATACTTAATTTAGAAGTAAACATTTTTTTTACTGTGATTTTAAAGTGCCATGTTGATTATAAGTATTGTCTAACAAATTATAATTAACACTTTTTAAATATTTTGGATCGATTACTTAAAAAGTGTTTTGCAGTTGATTTTTCTATAAAGATTACATATATTTATAGAAAGATATTATTTTGGTGGCCAAACAACAAGAAATAAACGAATGAAGGTGTTATATTTTGGGTTTTTTATAATACTCGTGGTTACTATTTTCCTCAAACGCGGGGTAAGTTGTTACGGGTTATGCCACTGCGCTCCACGAAATAGTAGACAACGCTCCACGAGCACTTTTTCTGAGTTTTAATTAAAATGATACATTCTCTAGAAAAATGGTGATTGTGAAGTGATGGCCTGTAGTTTTGGTATTATTTTTACTTAATTTGATAGAGGAAAGTTACAGAATATATCGATGTCTATTTAGTAGTAATTTAACCGATCTCATATAGGTATATAAATTTTCTAAAAACTGTTACAACAAGCCCCTCGCTCCCCTACATAATAATAATACTATAATAATAGTATCCTAACACTACATAAATAGTTTTTAAACTATCGCGAGTGTTATTAATTATAACTGTTTACTACCGGCTGATAATCGCGTCGGTTTTTATCGGGTTTTCCGATTAGTTTCGGGCATGTACGATGCCCATCATCTGGGAGGTGGCCGATCGCAACGGTCGCATCGCCTCTCCGCGCGATGAGGTGCCCGCCGCGCCGCGAGTACCAGCCGGTTAAACAGTGATAACTACATAAAAAATAACAATAATAACTGAATTACATTAAGCACTATACTATTGTAGAAAATGCCTCGTATTTCTTTACATAAATAGGCGGTAGACAACTCCTTAAAGCCAAATTTCCGACTACATGCCACGCACGAGTCATAGTACGGGGCTGTGAGTGTGAAAGCATTTATGTTTATAAGTTGTGAGAATACCAATATAGCCGGAGCAGTCGGTTGTTTATTAATTAGGAAAGCTTATCCTACTAATATTATAAATCCGAAAGTTTGTGTGTAAGTATGTTTGTTCTCTCTTCACGCTTTAACGGCTGAACGGATTTGGATGACATTTGGAATGTATATATACTTGCTTGCTTATACCTAGAATTAACACATAGGCTACTTTTTAACTTGATAATAGCGGGCGAAGCTGCGGGGTACGGCTAGTTAAGTATAAAACGAATGACTACAAAATGCCAAGGAAAACGAATGACAAGGATGCATGGAGGCAAACTGCACAAGCGCTTTCTAGCGACTACATAATACAGATTTACCTAATGTTAGGTTAAGATAATTCCTGTATAAGTAATTTAAGAGTGTTTAAAAAAAATATATGAAAAAATGCAATGCCGAGTTTCTTGCTAGGTTCTTCTCGAGATGGCTGTATTGCGATACTGGGACCTATGTGAATAAACTATTTTGAATTTGAATTTGTTCTAATCTTGTGTAGCTCACGTCATCGTCAATGTTTCTAGCAGAATACATAACTTATACATGACTCAAAATGTGGCTCTTCATCGTCCTACAGTCCTTAACAAGGCAAATAAGCACCTATGTTTACAGAGGGAAGGCAGGATGAACACCGTATGAGTCAGATCATTGATTTGTTATCGCAGTTCTAATAACAATCGATAACTTTGTTTACTGTGTCTGCGGTTTATCAAACAGACTATGTGTTTACGAAATTACAGCTAGCGTTGCGCATCTGTATTGCGCACGTTCAATAAATCCAATAAAACTAGACTTAGTAAAAATAACATAAAAAAAATTGGTTGTCTGTAAAGTCGATTTACGGACCATAATTTTACGTTATAACGTCATAAGATGAACGCTTAGGCCGATCGTGCCTCTCTATCGTTTGTTCCGCGCTCTCGCTTGCACGCTCAGGCTCAGGCGGAACGTGACACTTTTTCGTGCGTGCAGACGGTGTTCGTCGATTTATAAGACGTTATCACGTTAAAACATAAACGTTTTCACACTCACAGCCCCACACTAAGTTCAATGACTTGAATCGTGGGTGCTGGAAACATTCATATGCAGTATAATAGGTACTAACCTATCTACGAGCCTATAATAGGTACTAACCTGTGGGTACTAACCTATCTACGAGCCTATAATAGGTACTAACCTGTGGGTACTAACCTATCTACGACCCTATAATAGGTACTAACCTGTGAGTACTAACCTATCTACGAGCCTATAATAGGTACTAACCTATCTAAGAGCCTATAATAGGTACTAACCTGTGGGTATTAACAATCTACGAGCCTATAAGTATAATAGGTACTAACCTGTGGGTATTAACCTATAAACGAGCCTATAATAGGTAAAAACTGTGGGTACTAACCTATCTACGAGCCTATAATAGGTAAAAACTGTGGGTACTAACCTATTTACGAGCCTATAATAGGTAAAAACTGTGGGTACTAACCTATCTACGGGCCAATAGCCTATATTGCCTAAAACTAAGCTAAAATTATATATTTACATCTATACAGCAAAGATCCAAGTCACCTACTAGTAGGGCTGTTAGGAATGTCAAAGCGCTGGACAACCGCTATCAAGTAAATCCTAATCAACCTGTTTTCTATAAATTATTTCAATATTTATACTTTTACGCTTATATGGTTGACGTTCTTCCGGTTCGCTCGAAGCGTTTTGCTTCTATGTTTATCATCCGTACAGCGAGGGAGTGGAACTCATTGTCGCGTCTTTGTTTCCCAAACAGTGCAATCTGGGTATCTTCAAGTCTAGAGTAAATAGGTATCTTCTAGGCAAGCATGTTGCATCTTCGGCCGCATCTTCACTTTCCATCAGGTGAGATAGTGGTCAAATGTTAGCCTATCTATCATAAAAAATAAAAACTAAACAACATATTACATGGGAATTAAAACCAGTACCCACGACGTAGTACTCTAGTGACTCCCTATATACAAGCATTCAATTGTTATGGACATCGAAATTTTGAGGGCGGACTAATGAACACTTTCTATATTTATATTATAGCTCATATATATTATAACACATATATAAGTAAGTAATAAAATATGGAAAACTCGGCAGTGGTTACATATTTAAGCCTTTGGTGTTGAGACACTGACCCCGTAGGGACCAGGAGTACATTCTATTTTCAAAAATCTGGTGATCGCCTGGTTGATGCGACGCGTGATCAAAATGCTGGCACTTATTTGGCTTAACGAATCCCAGCATGATGGGAACGCTGCCCACTGGCAGTGGGCCTAAGCACTTGAGTTACCTATAAGCTCGATGTCTTGAAGGTAACTTAGGTCTTTGCTATATAGTTTTAGTTTAGTTTTAGGAAATATAGGCGATTGGCCCGTAGATACGATGTGATTGAAAATGATGCGGACGCTAGGCCTAGGAACTTACTGAAGAATAAGTAGCAGCATACTTTTAAAATGTCTATATCTCTAAGTCGAAACGTGTGTACCGCCAAATAGTAATATAATAGCCAATACATAATTTTCAACCAAAATGTATCAAAACTAGGTACCAACCAATAAAAATGTCAATACTCTCGATAATATGGCATATATGATATAGAGTTTGCTCTACACGATATTCTGTTGTATCATTAGTGTACCTAAAGACACATAAAATAGTATTTTTTAAAATAAGAAGTTATAAATCTAATTCCTTCTTAAAACTCTATCTTTTAAAAAAAACTAAGTACTGCATTAGAGTGTAACTCTTTACCCGATTTTGTGTTTCCCGATGAATACAACCTGAGAGTCTTTAAATCCCGAGTGAACCATGTATGCTACATCTTCGACCAAATCTTCGCTTTCCATAAGGCGAGATAGTGGCCTGTATATAGAACAAAAACCAAACTAAAAACTATATCTTGGAAGTAGACCAAGATAATTCAGGTACCTATATTATATATGGTAGCATCTTCTGACTCATCATTAGTTCCACCAGGAGAAATAGCGGTCAACTGTTTATGCCTAAAAATAGGTAGCAAATTCAAAGACAGCGCTATCATTTTTCAGAATCACTGCCAATAATAAATGACTGTATACCAAAGTCCTAAGTGCGAACCATTCTGTAATTCTGCGAATCATTCTGGGTGTGTCTAAAAAACCTCCAAAACGTCACCGTGGTAGAGAACCAATATAACCAATATACTGAAAATTCCTTAGAAATAACGGAATTGTAAGCAATGTATAATCGGTGAGTCAGAGAGACGTCATGGAGTGCAATAGATTAGTTCGTATATAACTCTTCGTTGGCCAGTCCATGCATCAGTTGCGTCCGAGCATCCTAAAGCTGTACCGTGTGTCCAACGTTAAAGCTGTTTCTTTCGAGTTTTTAAACAAAATTGTAAGTGTTTTATTCGTTTTACAAAAATTTAGTATTATTTCTTATTAGTTATATAGGTACTAAGTGAATTCAGTGATTTTAAATGATGAAAGATTAAAATTTTAATGTCAAGAATAGATAGTGCAGCCCTTTTGGCATTGTTATACTCTCGTGGTCGTGTCATAATAAGTACTTATATAGTACTAGTCGTGCCCCGCGGCTTCGCCCGCTATTATCAAGTTTAAAATTATCCTATGTGTTAATCCTAGGTGTAATCTATGTATATTCCAAATTGTATCTAAATCCGTTCAGCCCATAAAGCGTGAAGAGGGAACAAACATACTTACACACTTACACACAAACTTTCGGAATTATAATATTAGTAGGATTAATCCAACTTAAAGTATTTATTGAAATCATAGAAATTACTCGGCATGTTAGAGCTACTTTATATCTATAATCTATTTTTTATCGTAAGAATTTTAGGTGCATTACACTTACCGTTTGATAAACAATTATTATTTTAAATCATGTGCAGGTAGGTAGTATAGATAAGAATATTATCTATTATACTTAGTTATTGTTATTGCAGGTATTATTCCTGTTTTAACACCGTTGCTAGCATCACAATGTATATATTTTATATTATTCAATGGATTTAGTATTCAACTTAGTTCGATAATTATAATAGGAAGTACGTATCGTATTCATTATTCTTCGCTAATAATAGATATCTACGTTTGGGAAAATAAAAGCTTCGAAGAAATACTTTTGTTACTAACTCGATTAAGGTATATTCAAGGTTAGCCAAGTCGCTGCACAAGTAATCGACAAAAACCCTGATCGTGGCCCGGATGACCTTCGAATGTTCGCGGAACCGGTGGAATAATGCTAATGTCCCTTCAACCTTCAGATTCCCGATTGCTATCTCCGTTTCTTGATGCATTCCTATCTCTAAACAAATGATTCAATTATATACTAGAATAACAATATTGTTATACATACCTGTACGTAGGTAGCTCTTATAATTAATATTATTACCTTGAATAATGATGTCTAAATATAAAATCATCTGGTACAATTCCGCCACAGAAATTCCCATTAAAAATATCATATATAATAGTAGGTACGTGTTACTTATTTGTACTTATTATTAAACATCGACCATGATCTTTGTTTGAGTAATTTGTCACCCAATTTAGCACTTATATACTTATTGAAATTGTTTTCTAAACGCTTTTGTGGTCACTGTACTTAAACATAGACATTTCAAGGTAATTTAACAGCAAGATGTAAATTTATGTTAGATTATTTATGTGCTCTATATTTGTATGTATCAACTCCGTATTTTTTTATTTAATTGTGAGACGAGACGAGCAAGACGCTCACCTGATGGTAAGCGTCACGCTTGCCCATTACAGTTGAGTGTCACCCAGAGTTTTGAACGTATATAATTCGAAATCTTGCGAAGCTAAGAACTGCGCTATTAGGTGTAAAATTGAGCTCAGTAATTTCACTGGAAATTTTGACTTAGAGCTCCTGCGTGGGGTCCCGCTGGGAGGTAAAAAAATCCTGCAGAAGGTTTTTTTTTTTTTATTTGTGACAGGCTAGTGTTTGACCACTATCTCACCTGATGGTAAGTGACGATTTGATCGAAGCTGGTAAACACACTAGACCTGGAATACGCAGGCTCTCAAGGATAACTGCCGGAACACCGTATTTGGCTTGGCGGCAGACTTAAAAATAAAATTCCTCCCGTGGAGTATACAGCCGGTAAGATAGAACACCGGCAACAGCGAGGACGTTACGGGAGTCCGGCTGAAGCGGAGCCAACCCTTTGTCAAACAGTCGGGTAGTACGATTGCACTAGTAGAACTAAACAAACGCAAACGCAAACGCATTCACACTGCAAGTCCGCTTTCTAAGCAGCGTGTATCGGGTTCGATTCTCGGTGATAACACAAGTTTTCTCCCAAGGGAATCTTGTGTTTCTGGTTCTGGGTGTGATAGTGTGTGTAATGTGGATGTTTCCGGCACCCACGACATGATTATGTCTTGACTTAAGTCATCGAACTAAGTGTGAAAGTGAAATTATTATTGTTATTTTTCGTGATATATCCACTAGGCGCCTTACCTTACAGCTGCTTTTAGCTCACTCGCACACAATGCCCTTCCTTGCTTGTCTATGAAATGTTCAACACTATCATAGTAAGTACCTTCTTGTTAGTGTCAGCGCATTCTCAAAGACAGGTGTATCCACCTCTTAGAAAAGGTAATTCAGTAAAGAACTTACCTATTAATTTACTAGCCAGTAGATCTTGCAATTCTTGAAGATCCAGATTGTGTTCTATGGTTTTTTATATACTTATCGTTGTTGCTAGGTGCTTAATTTGTTTTTCTTTGTTACAGATAAAATGGCCGATACGGACCGCGTCGTTTTCCCCGACGAAGTTGAAGAGGCTAAGATCGCCAAAACCACTGCAGAAGTGAAGCCTGAAAGTGGAGACGCAAACACCGTAGAAGAGGCTCCACCCCAGATCGTCATGAGGAACATGATCGTTGTTCCGCCCAACTGTCCTCCCGGTCAACAAATGGGACCCGATGGCGTGTGCCGAGAAGTTTTTGATTAACTGTTTTCTGATGTTTCTATTTTATTGTCATTGTAACGGACCAAGGTAAAAGAGCACACCGCATAGAATACCTATATAATCACATATTACTATTATCAAATGTGTCACGTGTCACAAAAATATTTATTTGCCATAAATAGTAATAGACCCCGGCTGATCACTAACATGGATCATTGGGTGCTTTTTCTAAGTACTATAAGCCAATATGCATAGTAAATAGCTACCATCAAGGATGGTATAGCTATTTACTACGGAGGATCTATGCTAGGATGGTCCATACTTTTAGAGGATAAATCTTTGTTAGACTTAACGTGGTGTAGGTACGTTCATTTTGACACAAGCAAAAAACATATTATAATTTATTAATGACTTACCTACAATACCCATTTTTTTCTTTCTGAAATGATTACGGATTATACTATTGAAAAGATCACCAGTCTCGAGTTAATCATGTTTTTTATAATGGTGACTCGAAGTCTTGCATCAAGGCTTGATATATAACCATAAGCTATTCGATTGTCGAAGGTATAGTCTGATATTGACAAACGCTCTTCTACATTTGGTACATAAATTTGATAACAAACTTTGTATAAATGGATATTGATACAAGCGAGCGGCTTCAATTATTGTTTTTTTATGTTTTTTCTTTGTAATTTTTATATTGTAAGTTCGAGATAAGTTTTTATTGGATACTGAGGTGTGATTGGGAAGGCCTTCTGTTTGATTGTAACTTTCATTGGTATAGTTTTGTACAGTATTATTGAGTTCGTATGAATTGGTATGGATTGATCACTTTTTAACTGTTTCTCGATTCGTTGTATTATGCGATGTTCCTAATATAGTTATGTGATAAATTTATATATAACACAATGTTTCATTTAAGACCTTTTATTATAAGAACCTACTTACAGAAACAGTTTAGAGACTAAACGGATCGTTTGTTTGTAGGATAGATTCTTGGTTGATTCCCTGACCAAAGAGCGCAAAGGAATCTGTCCGATGACGTCATAATCCATGAAACAAATGGGACTCATCATTAAACATGTGTCTGTCTTCTGTCGTACCTATAGTGGATAATCAATAAAACAAGTGAATTCTAGTAATTAACGATCATTTACTTTAAAATATTATTGAATGCGGTGCTAGTCTCTGTGACAATCAAAACATAGGGTCTAAATTTAAAAAATTAAGCGTCCTTTCTATAACCCTGACATCACAAAATAGGTCGCTATTGTTGATCGCCTACAAAATTATAAGTAACCGAGCGTTGCATAAGTTTTAACATATGGAGCTTCACTCTCACACGAATTCCTGCAAGAGAAAACATAATGTTAGACACTACTCGAGAGTAGGAAAGATTTTCTAGTATTTCGAGTTTATCGGAGTAAGAGTTAACTAATTGGTATCAAGCTCAGGAATACTGATCTGAGTAAAATTTTTTTATATGAATGATCTATTTTACGTATAAAGTATGTCTAACAGCTGGGTACTTATTTTAATATGGCGCTTATCAATGTACCTATGATTGTAAAGATCATCTACATTAACATGACCGTCCCCTCCACAATTTTTTCAAACATAATATTTTTTAACGTGAAGTAATGTATTTGTCATCTATGTATGTATGTCTATGTATATATATGTCTGTTTCTTTATGGCTCTTTAGAAGTCAAACGCGCCAATTTTGATGATTCTTACGTCAATGGGTTTGTTCATTTTGCGACAATCACAAAGTCATGATAATAATCAAAATTAGAAATAGCGATAACCAAACGCCATATTGTAAAATAAAATGTTGAAATTTAATATTCAGGTTTTTATAACATTTTGCATTTTGAATTACCATTTAGGATCTATTACGATTTAATAAAATTCTTATACATAGTACGTCTTATTAATGAAAGTCTAAAATAAAAAAAAATGTCACAAATACATTCTATGTAAAAGTATATTCACTTTTTACACAGTCGGCTTTTTTATTTTATCGTAAATTACTAGTTAAACGTTTGTATGTATTACCAAACTTATTTTTTTTTCATCAGCTATCTACGGACAAATTGCCTATAATTCCTTACGCCTACAATAACAACTACATACCTACAAACCACTACATAAACCCCTCACTACAAGTATGTAATTATAATTCACTTGGCCTTCGAATGGCTCGGCCAGGAACAAAAGTAGTTTTAAACATAACCAGATTTTTAGCACATTTTTTTATTTTAGTTGTTTTGCACTCATATAGCCCCACAAGTTCCGGAAACATTTACATGAACATAAAAGATTTAAATCATTAACGCTTTCACACTCACAAGTCACACCCCACACTAAGTTCGTTGACTGGTGTCGTGGGAGCCGGAAGTATTCACATCACACACACCAGAACCAGAAACACAAATTTTCCTTGGGGAGAAAACTTGTGTTCCAGCCGGGAATCGAACCTGATACCCCTGCTTAGAAGGCGAACGCTCACCCAACCAAGCCAACGGACAGTTCAAACAATCACAGCTAGAACCACAAGCACAAATATCGCTTGGAAAGGAAACTTGTGCTTCAGCTAGGAATAGAACCCAGGAACGTTGTGCTCAGCTTTTAAGAATCGCAATTATATAACGTGACACAGTCAGAATATTGCAACAAGCATCAAATATTTTATTCGTGTTTTTATTTTATAACACAAAAAAATTAAAAATCTCTCCAAATACGCCTTCAATACCTATAAGTACATAGATTTACAACCACCTAGAACCTAGAACCTAATGGTATTGGTTCTATATTATTGGCAAATACAGAAAAATTTTGAAATTACAAAAAAAAATACGATCAGTTCTTTGGATAGGAGAAACCAGACACAAATTTTCGAAGTAAAGTCAGACATACCAGTACACCGAGTACTGCAATGTCAAGCTATATTAAGATACAATCACTTCGTAAGTCACTTTAACTGTGTTACGTGACATTTACCATCAGTCGAAAGATTTGCTTTCCTTTTATTTTTCCTCGCGTAAAAAATCAAACAAATACCGACTACTTTTGAAAATAAATATATCATTGCTATTGTATAACCCAGCTGTCAGATACCTTCATAAATAAAATCAATTGTATAGTTCTACCAGGACAAACAAACGTGCAAAGAGAGTGATTTTATTATTTTAGGTATAACTATAATTGGTACAAAACATTATAGGCGTAATGTTACTTACAATACGGTGCACCACTAAAATAGTTCTTGACAAACTTCCATCGAAATAACTTATATTTCAAGTAAACAACAAAATATATCGTTTAATCGTTTTTCAGACCAATTATTACAATACATTCATATTGGATTTTAAGGCAATTTGATTTTAATTTAGTCTGGACGCTATCGATGTAGACCTTAGAAGATTTTGTAAGAATTGGAAGCTCTTACGTTCTACTACGAGTTTTCTTACTTACTACATAAACTACTACTACAACTTCTTAGTCTTCTAACTCTACTATCTACAACGTTTTATAACTAAAGTGATTAAACTACGGAAGACACAAAACAAACTAAAAATTAAAACGATTTATTAGAATAAAACTATATTAAGTATATAAATACTGTGCAGGCGTGTAACTATTCTAAGTAAATAAACATAACTTAGTAAGTATGAACACTAAAATAATAACAAACAAGTAAAAAACAATCAATATTTTGCTTAACTATTCTAAAGATGTTATAGTCCAAATGAAGTAAACAAGGAATCCAATGGCTAAATTCGAAAAACCATTGGCAATCAACCAAATAAGCAGTAAAGTTATCCACTCAATCATATTTGACGCTATTTCTTCAGAATATAGCGTCATAAAAGCAGCTCGGCTTGGCTAAGAAACAAGCAAAGCGTTCTCTATCGTCGCGATAGCATCACAAAGGCAATTTAAAACTTTAACAAATATATTTCAGATCTATTGGCTTGGCTATAAGTTGGGCCAATCAAATGCATTCAAATTAAACCATTTTTAACTTTACCCAAAATATTGTATGACTGTTGGCTATTAGTAGGCGTTTGCAAAGATATAGAACGCTTTGCTGACAGCTTTGCTAGGGGCAGACAGGAAAGCGTCACTGAAGCTTTTTGATTGCAGCATAAGTGCTTACAATAGATAAATTATTTTGTCTTCGATTATACATAATCGGTGTTTCGAATTTAGCCACTTTGTAACTTTTATGTACGAAAAAATATATAAGTAACTACTTCTAATTTTTATTAATACTTACATGTGCAAAAACACATACTATCTAACTACAGTATGGAGATATCAAACGCTATCGCAAGGCGTGGTATACGTTTATTTGATGATACAATAAATTAGGTAGGACTACATACGTTAAATAAGTTATCTAATCTACAATAAGTACATGGATATAAACAGTACTTTGCTAAATTGCAAACGATATAAGACGTATTTAAACGCATATAAAAATAGGGGATGTACCTATAATAAAACGAGGTAGATAAAATTGGTCTAGCCACAGACATACTTCAGTAGTGAGACGAAAAAGATACTACGCATTGTAGTTTGTGTTTTATCTTCAACAATTTGGCAAAGTGTATCGAACAGGGGGCCTAGTGGAAGTGTATATAACCTGAGTTAATAAAGATATGCTTTGATATTGCCAACAGCTGACGTTGCATATCACTGCAACAAGCTATTAACGGCAATAGTGAGAGTAAAATATCATTATAACTGTTGTCAATCTTATATGTCTTCTTTATTATGTCGGGTTATACGTAGTGTTTAGTATACTCACGTCTTTTCAAAATTTAATCATCAACGTGTGAGCGCAGAGTTTGTCAACGATATTATTATTATTTTTTCTTTTATTTTGACTTCACAATCTTGTGCATTTAGCTAGTGTCAAGTTATAAAAAAATCATGTGTATTTCATAATAAAAGTTCTACTCACAAGTCATAGTCAAAGTCAAGTAATAGAGTCAAGGTGTGGTCGTGGTCAAGTCATGCCGTAGCAAAGCGGCAGAAACTTTACTAGAACTTCTATTGGAGTTTAGGTGCGAAGGCGAAAATCACGTTTTTTAACTTTGTATGATTTGCCTACACTTATGCACGTTTAGTAAGTATTAACTGTTAATATGCCACAATTATTACACATGAGCACTCAAACAATCACAGATTTTGGAAAATAATACAAAATCAAAAAAGAAATCAGCATAGAATCAACATATTATTATTATGTGCATTCTATAACCTTATTATAGGCTATGTTCCCCTTAGATACCGCAGGGCTCGCATAACTGTGCCGCCCATAGGCGCGTTTATGTGCTATCATGCATTTTAAGAGATTTGCTTAGTGAAGATGACGTCATATATAGACAACACGCCCCGATTGCGGCCGGGATATCAAATACAAATACAAAAATGCAAATATACTCAAATTAAGGCCAGTGTATATCGTAGCATACGGGTTCGCATTTAGCACTTAATAACATAAACATATATAAAAATATATTTAGACACAATCTATAGATAAATCAGTAGATCTATGAGTGAAAAATAGAGTTTTTACGAATCCACGAATTTTAGTGGAACGGCAAATATATAGGCGTCGTGGGCGTCGATGCTGCGATTGGTCATTACAGTCTAATAGCGGAACATAGCCTTAATAATCTGCATAGATAAAAAAATATCACCTATTCGGCTCGAACAGGCTAAACAATTCCCCAATGTGTAATAGTTGTAGAATGTTTAACATTGGAGACATAGATACGAGTACATTCGATATGGTATAGGGCATAGCAGATTCGAAAAGCATTTATTTGTTGAAGGGGTGCGCACGGAACTTTACATTTAAACATTTAAGGTAATAAAAAGAATACGTGTGCAATTTAGGCCAAGATACGACTATATAATCAGTCTGGGATATGAAGGACTAACTCCTCAGGCCCACCGGGCATGCGGACAGGATGCGTAATAGCACTACGGCTAGCGTGGGACAGGGGACAGGTGGCGGTACTTACTCGTCCTCCCAGGGACAGACGTCATTCCGTTGTACACGCTCCCCGACGCCACTAGCACGCCTAACAATACTCGATTCAGACACCGACGACACTTCGTCTCTATTATCTCTGTGAGCAACTATCGCGGGCGCGGCACGAGACGCGGGCGGCGGCGCGGGCGGGGGAGGGGGCGGGGGCGCGGGCGCCGAAGGCACTTTGTCTGCGTTGTCGTCCTCCGGGGCGATGTCCTCGCCCTCCGCCAGCGGCGCCACCGGCGGCCGCGCCGTCGTCGCGGGCGGCGCGGGCGGCGCGGCCGAGGCGCCCGGCGTCTCGCTCGGGGCGGTCGACGTGCTCGCCTCGCTCGAGACGCTCGGCGCGATCGAGTCCGGTGGCGCGGTCGAGCCGATCGATGCGCCAAAGCGGTTCATGCTCGAGCCGCTCGCGACGCCCGACCCGCTCGGCCTCGGCTCCGAAACTTCCTCCACTGACGCGCCCGGGGAGAGGCCGCCCCGGCGGACCGCCGGGACGCCGATCGAGATCGCGTCCGTCTCGTCGATCGTCGGCAGATCGAGCGCGGGCGGGTCCTCGTCGTCCGGGCGCAGCGTGGAGCGCGACTCGGAGACGGCGGCCGACGTGGTGGACTCGTCGTCGGAGTCGCAGCGCCGCTCGCCCTCGCCCTCGCCCTCGCCGACGGCGCGCGGCTCCGTCGGCGTGGCGGCCGTCGACGCGAACACGGACGAGGGCTCGTCCGAGTGCGCGATGGAGCGCGACTCGGGCGAGGCGGAGCCCTGCGTGGAGTCCTCCTCGGGCGCCGAGCTCACACTGATGGTGGGCGTGGGGTGCAGCGGCAGCGCGGGCGCAGGCGCGGGCGCGGGCGGCGCGGGCGCGGGCGAGGGGCGCGGCGGGCGCGGCGAGTGCGGCGGCGAGGCGAGCGGCGCGAGGTGGCGCGGCTCCACGGCGGACAGGCGGCGCAGCGGCGGCGGCGCGCCGCGCAGGCCGCCGTCCAGCGTGCTCTGCTGCGGCAGGCGCCGCGCGCGCTCCCCTCCCCCCGCGCCGCCCACGCCCGCGCCCACCGCCGCCGACACGTCCGACGACGACGACCCGGAGTCCGCGGCGGAGTCCTGCACGGGAGATAGCACTTAATCGATTCATCCATTAAATCAAATCGATTGACGTAAGAATCATCTAAATCGGCCCCCGCGTTTGATGTCGAGACGAACATAGGCTGATAAATACGTTGCCCTCCAATTTAGTTTACGTCGCGCAATCGGGTAAAAGTGAAAGTAATGTTGCAAAGTGTAGTAGTCGCGGCGAGAACACCGACCTGTCTCCGTCTGGGCGGCGCGGTCTCCCAGGGCAGCGCGTCGTCGTCGTCGTTGGGGTCGCGCAGGTCGGCGAGGTTGGACTGCGAGTGCGAGTGCGCGGGCGGGTCGGTGGCGCGCGGCGCGGCGGCACACAGCGCCAGCTCGTGCGCGGAGCCCGACAGCGAGCGGTCGGAGCCGCGCCGCCGCGCCAGCGCCGTCCCGCCCGCGCCGCTCGCGCCGCACGCGCCCGATGTCGAGCCCGGCTTCTTCTTCACCTGCCCGCCGAAGTTGAAGAACCTGGTGGAATGGGGAACATTAGCCCAGGTTTTCCGGTTTTGTTACCGAAATATTTTTAACGCATTTACACTCGCAGACTGAGTTCAATACAAGTTTGTTACTTAGCCCCACACTAATCAAAACTTACACATCACGCACATAATCACACCCACAACCAGAAGCACAAATTTTCCTAATATTCACAAATAGCACAAATATTCCGTTGGGAAGGAAAATTGTGCTTCTGCTGGGAATCAAACCCAGGATCCACGGCGCAGAGGGCAGAAACTTGCTCCCTGCGACAACTGGGTCGTAAAATTAGATTATGATGTTTTCAACAGACAGAGTTCAAAGTTGTTCCGGCAGCTATACTCGAGTCACATTTTAGGTTCGGACTATTCGCCTGTTACTATCGTTAATTATCACTGACCAACAAGTAAATAATGTTCAGTCGCTAGTTTATCATCGATAAAAAAGTGACGATATAGTTGAGAATACCTGTTTGTCTAAAATTCACAAAATTATTAAAGGCTCCTAGATTAAATAAAATGTTCGTTGAACACAGAAGGGACTCTCACGCGCAAATAGATGCTGCTTACTTTGACTTTCAAAAGCCATTTGACACTGGATGATTATTAATTATTTCTACAAAAACTTTTCTAAACAAAATCAAAGATCTTATTATTAGATTATCGTACACTTTAACAAAAAAGGAATTGGTTTTTCAGCGTTCATAATGCTGTATACCTATGTAGTTACGTATACATTGAACAAATCTTCAGATCATCGCTGGTAGATAACTCACTTTGCTTTCTTCTGATGCACGTTCTTCCCTTCGACCAGCAGTCTTTGAAAATGGTCAGACCGAATAAACCGCGGGTAGCAGTCCTTTTTCAGTAGCAGGCCATACACGTGGTCGGCCGCGTGGTCGAGCGCGTATCTAGACCCACTCTTGATACCTTCGGCGACGCGCTCAGCCGTTGCACCATCAATGTTTATCTCGCAAGGCGCGCCCGGTTTTAAAAACTCTCTGGAAAAGATGAATCGAAATTTGACAAGTCTTACTCAATTTTATAGTTCCGAATAATAAGTTCTTTATAAGGTCACAGATTGACAAAATAAAGTAAACATTTATATCTCGCTAAAACTCCAGAATTGATTTAAAATTTTGGATTTAATAACTAATGTTGGACTGCGAGAAATCCGTGAATCGGGACAAAAGTGTAATAAACTTTGATTTCCCTTCACAATAGTACTAAAATGATTGCTATGCCTGGTAGATCGCTTTAGTGATAAGGCCGCCTTTTGTGACGCTAAAATAAAGAAAAAATAAATACTAAACCCTACTCTAACTGTACTACATCATACTGATGCCGCACTTGATTTTGCGTAGAAACGATTGCAGCATGCTTTTTTCATGTAGGTACAAGCGTAACTCACACACTCACACGGCGCGCGAGGATAACCGCGGTTTGTGACGTCTTAACGTCTCTCTGACACTTATAATACGCAGGTTCGTAGGGGCCACTCAAACTTCTGATTGGTTACCACACTTACTCATAGATCTCCTCTAACTTCTTAGGGATCTGCTTCGTACTGCTCCTTCTGAGATCCATCACGGCGGTCCAGAACCGAATGTTCTCGTGTGAGTACTCCTTGCGGAGGAAACTGGTGAACTCCTGCAGCCCCGTGGGGTCGGAGACTAGCTCCTCGATGGACAGGGCCCAACGCTGGACTCGTTTCTCACTGGGCACATCCACGCTGGGAAAAAATACTGGAGTAAGATTGGCAAAAAAAAAAAAAGAAATTGGATCAAACGGATGGACCGATTTTAATGCGATTTTCATTAGCAGCTGATTTTATAGGGACGGTGCTTAGCTATGTTTGTAATAATAAAACACACGGGTAAACACTTTAATAACGTATGTAGACATAATAATACATAAGACTTGTTTTGCACAAGCGTGAGCTCGGCGAGGCGGCTGCTTAGTAGCGATTTCTTTGATAATTAGACTCAATTGTTGAAATAATTTACATTATTCTTATTACTGTCTTTGTTCGGATGTATACTCAAATTTTGATTTTTTATAGGTATTACTTTCTTTGTGTAACGATGCGTATAATGTTATGTTTGCGTTTAATAGTTAAATATTTTGTTTCTAGCCGTGATGACCAGTAGATTGGCTTCGGCTGTTGGTCTTCCTTATGAATAAATAAATAAATAAATATTTTTCACCAAACGGAGCTATACGAGTATGTGATTTTCAGATGACATTTTTTTGTTTTATTTATTAATTTTAATAAGACAACTGTTAAGAATCACCTGTTGTAAGAATATCTGTTTCCAATATTACAAATAAGAACAATTTTGTATGTAATTTAAAAGCAATTCTGCGTTCTGCGTGCAAATTAAGCGTTGTCTTCGTGAAACAGAAATGTCGCTTGCAGTTGATGGTTCACAATTCCTAGATTAAGTATAGAAATTAAAGTCAATTTGATATATAAATCTAAATTATAGGCGGCGAAATTGTACTTCTTTCAAAGTATACCTAAACTTTGTTACACGCGCAATTTTAATTTGCCCTGATCTAATCAAGACCAGGTTTATTTTTTGTTTTATTTCCAACATCCACTCCTCTTTACAACTGGGAAGTGTTTTCCGATAGCATAATATCATGTGATAGTGCTGTTTTGGCTGAAGAATGGTTCAGAGATATGCAGAAAATCGTTGCTCATTGGAATTAAACACTAAACTTTAGTAGGTGTTCCAAATGTTGCTGTTAGTATATGCTGCTGTTCTTATATCCATGCTGTTACTGTTGCTATTCTATATCTTTATAATTACACATAACACAAAAGTTTTTTAAGACATTCAAACTGAAACGTGTCATTTGTATCTATGTGCAATTTAAGTCAGAAGTGTGCGGCGAAGAATTAATTATTTATTGTTAGGAAATAAGTTGAGCTCTGATCCTGACGCACCAAGTGGTAAAAATATCAAGATGCGTCAGATCTGTTCTATTTGGTTTCTGACCAGGGCTCAAATTAAACAGGCAACTATAAGGACACAAGCGACTAGGTACAGCACTCACAGAGGGTTGTTAATTTGCCAGAATAGGGTGTCATCGCTGACCCAAGGGTTGGAAGGCTGCGGCGGGGTGAGCCAGGGATCGTAGGGAGCGAAGGTCTCCGAGTACGCCAGAAGGGCCTCGAGGGCAATTGAAGTCTTCACTCGCGTACGGTCCAGGCTCGCTTTTAGTTGCTCAATCTAGAAGAAGTTGAAAGTAGATAGTTAGGAAGTGTTTCTACGGAAGTCTATTTACAATAGGGCTACGTTTCCGTTTGCAAGGGAGTGTTGTACATTCTACTTTATGGTTTGTAACTAGATTTATAAAAACAGTGAAGAAATTCATGATCGCGAGATCATTGTACTTAATAAGGCATTCGAAATGTTACGGATAAAGCACTATGATTTTTTTTTCATGGCATTCATCTACTCTGCACCCACCAGCCCTCAATGATGAAATGTAATATTATTATATCCTGAACTTGCAGAACGAATAAGTAACCAACCTCTTTTTTGACCTGATGCACGATCGTTTAGTGGCGAATGAGCCGCGCAGGGATGTCGGCACGACTCAATAGCACTGGGCATTGGGACCTTGTCCCCTTAAGCTTCGCTTATGGAGTGATAAAATTGCGACAAAGAGTGAACATTGTTCTAAGCAACAAACGTTCATTCTTTGCGTTCACGTTCTAAGCGCCATAAATATTTCGAGAAGAACCCTGACTAACCTTGACTTGTCCATTTCGCGATAGTTCGCGAGTGCGTAGGTCGAGCTTACTGCGCATCAAGTCGTCTTCCTACATTCGCCATAAGAGACAACTAATAGATTCGTACATTGTAGTGTAGGTGACTGGACAAACACTGGACCAGAAACCTGGCATGCAAAAGCATTGGGCATGATCGTCATCGAGCGCGTTGCTCATTAATGTGTCACATTTTAGTCTTCGCCAAAGAATTCCCGTTTATACAGTGCAGATGAAAACTAAGGTGACCAACCTTCTTTTTGACCTGTCGACAGTCGATTTTTTGTGGTACACGGGTGCCTGGCACGCACGGGCACGGAACACGACGCACTCTGGTCATGAACTCGTCGCCTGTTTGTATTCCTGTGTACCTATATACAGTAATGGTGAAAAGCAAAGTGACCAACCTCCTTCTTGACCTGTTCGACGGTACGTTTCTAGGTGGTCCGCGGGTGCTTGGCGCGCACGGACACGGAGCAGGACTCTAGGCATCATAAACTTGCCGCCTTTCTATATTCGCCCACAAAATCCTGTTTATACATTTCGAATGAAAAGCGAAGTGACCAACCTCTTTCTTGACTTGTTCGACGGTCCTTTTCTTGGTGGTCCGCGGGTGCCGCGCGCGCACGGGCACGGGGCACGGCTCGAGCGCGCTGGGCACGCCGGGCGGAGGTCGCGCCACGCGCCAATACGCGCGTTCTTGGCTATCGCTTACTATCTTGTCGCCTTTCTTGCGGTCTTTCGCTAGACGCACCTGGAATGGTCATAGATATAGAGCCTGGGCGCACCCCGGATGTTGCATATAATGCCAAACAATTTATTTAACATTTGACACTGTGTTGTGTGTTTACGCTATAACATAAAGCGCCTTTTGAAATTTATAATTTTAGGTATATAATAGGTTTTTACTCAGTCTGATATCAGATATAGTTTCGAATCTAGGTATATTCAGACTCTGCAATATCTACAATAGGTTTGGACGTGAGCAAGTATGATTCTCTGATTTTAGGGAGAACTCGTCCATAGACAACTATATCGTAGATATATAGTAAACGGAGTGATTACATTATCTTTGATATATAGCATAGCACATCATAGATACATATTATGATAGCATTTATCATAGTTTCTAATCCTACGACGAACTTAAGCTTCCGGTAAAAGTCACGTTGTGATGTAATCCATAGTGGTAGGGTATTTTTTCCGTGCTTGGTTATCTTTCTTCCTTATAACAAAATACATTAGCCTATTTCCGGTAGAATAATCTGTCACAAGCTCTTAGTGGGGTTTAGGCTATTGAGAGTCTTATCTTTGAGAGCCCCAGTCTAATGATAGGCCTGGCGTGTTTACCACCCTCGACCACATCATTACTTACCAACGGGTGTCAAACGCCTATGAAAGATAAAAAATTCGGCGTATGTAAATCAAGTAAATCAATAATCTCATCGTTAACTATAACTACAGTTGTATTTTAGCCGGTTTTAAAAAGAGTTCCAAAATGTGTGTATAATTTAGATGACGTGCGTGGTCCTAATCACAGCCGAGGAAGTCAGTTATTGGATTTTTACCGCGAAAGTAATAAAATTGCGTTGTTGATTTTGTTAACTTTCCAAAATTTAGATTCTTCGATTGTTAATAAATCTATCGTTGAATATTAAACGGTAATAGATAGTGTGCTTCTACGAGTGTAGGCAAATCATACAAATTTGAATAACTCTGCTCCAAAACTTCAATTAAAGTTTAGTTTACACTATATTTCTAGACTTGCCTTTAACTTGACAATGACTCTTTTACTTGACTTTGAATGTACTGCGAAATATTAGGACTAGTTTTATGTAATACAAATAGATAAATTAATAACACAATATTATATATATATATAATATTGTGTCGAAATACTCCGACCAGTTTCGAGCGTATACGACGCTCTTCATCTGGGAGTCAACAAAGCGGCCGATCCCGACGCCTGGCCGCATGCAACTCTGTTATTAATATACATATATATATATATATTTATATATATTTTCTTTTTTTAAGTATAATTGCATTAGCAATATTATTAGCTCCGAGCACACACGCATGATTTTATGTTTAATTAGTAAAGCTGTAAGCACATGTAGTTGGATCGCTATCCAGCTTTAAAAATAAGTGAACCTATCCTATATTATTTTCATTGTGATCCGTTTTGTGCTGCTTTAAATAAATAAAATAAAATAAAACAATAAAACGCGATTAATGGCCGGTTAGTACCATAATAATAATACATAGAATAGCAATCGCGGTAGTTTTCATAATAAAATTAATAACAGTACATTAGTACCTTGACACTGGCTAAAAGCACATAATTTTCGGAGCAAAATCAAATCAATTAGGGTACAAAAATTTAATGAAATATTGAGATTCATCGTCGAGGACCTCGTTACTAACTTGTTCTTCCGCTTGCATGTTTATGAAATCCCATTTGGCGGCGAGGTTTTTCTTGAGGTTTGCGAGGGCCTCTTGTTCATAATCTTCGAGGCCGTGTCGTTGTTTGTTACGCAGAGTCCGTTTGACGAGGTAGATGGCGTATTCGACGTTGTCTGGGCCCAAAGTAGGCGCCGATGACCCGCCGGCCACTCGCGGCGATTGCCACGGCCAGTAGTATGGACTCTGGAATTCGGAATCACCACTTTAATATCGAAAGACATATAATACGAAATAAAAACTGTAAATGGAACACATTAACCGGGTCCTTCTTTCTAGAACTGCATAATATCGGGAGCGTTAAAGTCTAGAGTGAATAGATAACTTAGTAAAGGACTATAACTATATATATATAATAACTTCTACCGTCTAACTTCTAGACAACCATGCTACATCTTCAGCCACATCATCGCTTTCCATTAGGTTCCTGCGGCCAAAAGCCATTCTTGGCAAAGGTTTCTCTTGCATAAAAAGATAAAGTTAGTAAATTAAAAACTAAATAAAAATGAATAAAACTCACTTGAAATCTGTAGAGAGAAGAATCATCTTTTAAGACAAGGTTCTTCAAATCGTTGACAGGAAAGAAGTAGCCGTATTGGCAGAGTTGGTTGCCTAAGTTTACTGCTTCGACTGAAAGAGGAATAGCTGTACATGAATTATAGTTAAAACTGTCTATACATCAATAAAATACGAGGGTATTTAATAAAGAGAAAAAAACATCCCGATGCTCCTGCAAAGGATGTATCCGTCCGAATATCTTCTGCAAGAACGATCTAATGCCTTCATGAAATCCTTGCGCAATATTCTACTTATGGATTACTTAAAGATACTTATCTCACCAACTGTAAGTGAGTGTATGAGTATGTCTTTCCAATTTCCAATATCATAGGGCAGAAGCAAAGTATTTCTAATTATCGCATGTCTTACAATACTCGTAGGTTCATTTGTATTTAATTTTCTAGAAAAGAGCCCAATAGGCTATTACGTTTCCTTTTTTAGCAAAATATACACAGGTATGATATAAAAAAAACATGTACTTGTATGTTATTTTTGATCATATTTGAAAGGGCACTCAAAATTACTTAACACGATTTCGATCAATGTTGTTTTTGTTCTTTAAAAATAAAATTGAATGACTTAAAACATGCTAAGAATGAAATATCTCAACTATTTACCATTTTTTATAAATTAAAATAGAAGATATTATGAGTAAGATAGAAACATGACCTTACTTAATTTATTACTTCAATTAGGTTGGAGTCCATTCAAAAAAAATATGTTGCTCTCATTTGAGCGGCGCATATGCGCTTGCGATCAGCTCTAATTGCCTCCCCCTTAGTTCGATGCAAAATGACAGTGTCCGCTGTGGCGCAATTGTTAGGTCTTATGCATCTTATTTATAAGCATATGTTACAAAACGCATATAGGAAGTCAATTTTAACCTACTATAATTCTGCTAATTGTTGCGTCGTTTTGATACTTTGCAAGTGAGATCATGTAATATATTAGTACTATCTAGGTGGTCTGTTGATGAATATACCAAAAGGTGGATAGTAGAACTCTTAATTTTTATTTGTAAACCCATATTAAATTATCGTCATTTAGTTGTTTTTATGAGTATAATACATTTTGGTGATGAGGGTCTGATGGTGGCTTTTGAATAGTTTTTTATCTCTGATAAGCTAGCATTTGACCGCTATCTTACCTGATATTATGATAATTATAATAATAATGATGATGATCGAAGGTGGTAAACACGCAAGGCCTAGAATCTATCTACTGACTCACCCGAGTTTAAAATCATTTTGAGTGTAAGTACTTTTTAAAGATGTGTTAAGCTATTGCATAGCTTCTATCGCGGGCCTTGAGCGTGGAGACCTAATCCAGAAATTCCGTAACGAAAAAACCTAACACCCCCCACTCTCGGTCACGTTGAGATGCGAATTCCGTACCGATGCATTCGATTCAGTATCCAATACCAATTGGCTACTGAGTCTTCTAACTATAACTGCGAAATATGCGTATAGGTCTTGACGTTTACGTTTTTAAAGTAAACGTCAAGAACTATATGCTTATTTCGAAATTAAATTTAGAAGACTCGGTAGCCGTTTGTTATTGGATACTGAATCGTATGCATCGGTACGGAGTTCGCATCTCAACGTGACCGAAATCTTTTTGTGAAGAAAAATGAAACTGAAAAATAAAAAATTCTATGCAATAGCTTTACCGCGGCAGTCCCCGAGTGCCACACGTCTTTTTTTTTACATATGTGGGGCGGGGGCTATTCTACGAAAGTTTCAGCTATCAGTCAGGTTCAAGATAAAGTGTATACATTGATGGTGGATGTAGCATGCATTGCCAATGGAACAACACCTACCCAATAATTTTTAACTACTACCATTTTGCCATGGATGGGGCACTTCGCAATGAGTGACCCATGCACACACCTACCGCGCCGATTAGTGGTCGGATTGAAATTTCTACGGGCGCGTGAATTCTCCACAGGGTAAATTTGTGTTGCTAGTTTTGTGGGTGTGATTTTATGTGCGGTATGAGTGTTGACACCCACGATGCAAATTGTCCGGCTGTGAGGGTGAACGCGTCTTTTTATCGCGAGGTCCAATTTCTAGACTAGTTACTTATGTGTTAGTAAATATTATAATAGCCAGTAGGTCTATTCTGGTCGTCAAAATACGATTGTTCGAATTGATGCGACGTCGATACGACAGTCGTTTGGTTGAAATTTCAGTTGATTCGATGTACATAATAAAAGAAAATTGTTCGATTTCGACGTCGATGTGACGCCCGGAATAGACCCCTCGTTGAGTGTGGATGCTGTAGATGTATATAAGGTAAAATAAGGGTTGGATTGCCTTAACACTCACCGTTGCTGGTGTCGTCAAGGTTGAACCGATCCATGAGCCATTCGACCATATCGTAACCTGAAAAGACAATAAAAAATGATGTACATAAACCGGTGAAAAGTTAACTGTTAGTAGTTTTTACAAAATATATACGTAGGTACGGATTATAACGCCAATAGGCATGGGCTACCCAGTTATAGTTATGTTACAAAGTTGAAAGTAGGTAGGTTTTTTTAACCTACATAGGCATGTAGGTTAAAAAAACATGCGGGGCAGTCTTTGGGGACTGCCGATAGAAGTAAAAACTATATCTAATACCTTTAAACGAGAAATTCATATAATTTGAATCTCGGAAACGGCCTCCAACGATTTTCATGAAATTTATTATGCAGGGGGTTTCTTTCGGGGGCGATAATCATCCAGGTACAATAACGCAGTATATATAGGTCATTGGAAGCGTGCGGTGACGATGACGCGAGTTTCACGCTTTTTGTTCATTCTAAAATACACATATATACACAGTATACATATAGCTCATGGAAAGCGTTCGGTGACGATGACGCGAGTTCCATGTTCACCCAAAAAGTGCTCAACGCGCCTAAAGAAGTTTTCACTTAAAAAATTGTAAATTGCTTACAAAATTAAATAAAACTCTTTTTCCAAAAAACATTAAATTGGAAGCCCGTGTAATAATTGGTTTGTATAAGCATTTCGCTTCTACGTTTATCATCCGTACAGCGAAGGAGTGAAACTCATTGCCTGCGTCTTTGTTTCCTTAACGGTACAATCAGTGTGTCTTCAAGTCTAGAGTGAATAGGTACCTTCTAGACAATGTCAGATGTTTAATCTTTGGCCGCATCATCACTTTCCATCAGGTGAGATAGTGGTCAAATGCTTGCTATCCAGCATAAAATAATTAAACGCAAGCAAAGCTTAAAAAAACTTTACCGCTATATCTTCGGAGCCTTGATCAAATTAAACGCATTATTGACGATAACTCAATAACTACTGATGAGATCTTGACCAAATTTAAATGGGGCCAATGGGAAAGCACAAGCATTCAAACTAAAAAAATCTTCAAAATCGGTTCACGTGGAAAGAACATATGAGGAAAACACATAAAAAAAACAGTCGAATTGAGTACCTCCTGCCTCCTTTTCCTCAAAAAGGTAGGAATACCTCCTACTTTTTTTGCGAAGTCGGTAGAAAAAGTTACCTGCTTAGGTAGATTGGGTAATCAAAATCATTTCCAAACCTGCTCCGACGCTGCTAAATTATAGCATTTCATTTATTTCTAAAAGCGTTTTAAAAACAGTGGAATGATCCCATAAATTGCGGAAAGCTACGTGTTCGCCGGAACGGTATGTAAATAACCCAGCATATTAAACGCAAGGAAATGTATGGGTTTTCTTCAGTTGAACGTCCGGGCAGACTGAAATGTGAAATGATAGGGCGTTTACGTAGAGCTTTTATAAGGATTTTTAGATTTGTGTATTTTGTTAGGCTTAGATAGGTGCGTGTCCTTCTAAGCAGCGGGTATCGGGTTTGATTCTCGTTGGGAACACAAGATTTATTCCTTTTTTTGAAGTGCGCGTTGTGCACTTTTTTGGGATGGGTAACATTTTAAACTCGCGTCAGGACACGTGACCTAATCGAAAATTCGTAAGACGAAGGAGAGGAAGTAATATCCCCTCTCTTTCTACCGCGCGGAAAGTTTTTACTTCTGTCGGCACTTCTGGCGTGCAATCCGTTGTTTTATTTTTATTCATTACTAGTTGACCCGGCGAACTTCCTACCGCCAATTGTCTGTGGTCAAATATTCAGAAACATCTCCTGTTTGACAGGTACGAACAGTTTGTATGGGAATTTTATTGCAATTTCTTTATATTTTCTCACCTTATAAACCTTCCCTGAACTTCCACAAATATTTCAAGATCAAAATTAGCCAAATCGGTCCTGCCATTCTCGAGTTTTAGCGAGACTAACGAACAGCAATTCATTTTTATATAGGTATAAGAAGAAGAAGAAGAAAGAATAGGCAAACCTTTGACCACTATCTCACCTGATGGTAAGTGACGATGCGATCGATGATAGAGCATGTTTGCCTAGATGATGTCTATTCTTCGATTTAAAGACTCCCATATTGTATTTATCAGGAAACACAGACTTAGGTAATGCGTTCCATTCCTTTGCGGTTCGCATAATGAATGTGGACGCAAAATACTTCGTCCGCATTAGAAGAATGTCTACTATATAGCGATCGCTTAGGAGTATGTCTCGATGTCCGACAATATAACGGGGATGATGCAAATGTCTTCGTTAACTTGGTTAGAAAATATACATGTAAGTGAAATGATTGAGTCTTTTGACGTATTTGTGACAACCTCCGAGTGCACTATTACTCAGCGAGTTCTAAAATGGGTGTTTTTTAAATAAAAGTCTAATAAAAAAAAAGTAGACGAAAAACGCTGAAAGCATTTTATTTTATTTGACCCGAAATCGAGTGCTTATCAATTCTCAATTCAAACTCAAAAATATGTATAAAATGCTGTATCTGATTATACAGTATCAAATTTACAAACGCGACATGTAGAGGCTCTCAGTAAGAGGTAGGTAAGGTTGTCGGGCATGTGCCTTCGGTATTGATTTTTCAATCAGACATTCAGGCTAAGAAGGGAAACACGTCGGACCTAGGTATATAGGTACCTACACTTCTATGTAGATTCAAAGAAACCCAACTGACTAGTGTCTAATTTATCATCTATCGTATTTGCTCTTTGAATAAAGAATACATTAGTAATTTGTCTTTCTCGTTCTGGGTGTTTGTGTGTGTGATTTGTATGTTTTCGGTACTCACGACGTAAGTCATCGAATTTAGTGTGGGCTGGGAGTGACCTTTATTTTATTCTCATGCATATTATTCATGTAGTTAGTTAAAAAAGGATGCTATCTACGGGCCATTTGCCTATATTTCCTAAAACTAAACTAAAACTATGTACAGTAAAGAACTAAGTTATCTACAAGACATCGAGCTTATAGGTAACTCAAGTGCCCAAGCCCACAACCAGTGGGTAGCGTTCCCATCATGCTGGCGGCATTGCCTCTCTGAACGGCAATGCTAATACGTTGAGACAAATAAGTACCAGCATTTTGATCATGATTCGCCTATATTATTCTTTGTATGTATTATAATTTGGATGACCATAAAATAATTTGATAACATCGCGTAGAGCTTATCTAACGGAGCCAGGAGGTGGATATTGGGAATCCTTAATGACTTCTTTGAACTTCTCGTTAGTATAGAAGCGTTCGCCATCTAAGCAGGGATAGGGATATCGGGTTCCATTCCTGGCAGGAGCACAATTTTTCTCCCCGAGGAATTTGTGTTTTTGTTTGACATTGTGTGTGTTTGTGATGTGGATGTTTTCGGCACCCACAACTCATATCATCGAACTTAGTGTGGGGCTGTGAGATTGAAAGCGTTTTTGTTATGCGTTTATGCTTCTAGTAAACTCCTCAAGTTTGGACTCATTTGGTTTGTAGTTTTTAGCACGCTACTGGTAAAGACGTGTTTTTGAGTGATGTTAAACTTGGCCGACACGTCGGTGACGTCATGGACTGGCCGACTTCAGGTTCAGTTAGAACATAATCAAGTAAAAAAATAATTTAATAACATTGAAATACACTTAACCTTATACCACTTAATATTTTATAACTTGACACTGGCTAAATGCACAAAGATTGCAGAGCCAAAATTAAAAAAATATGCGCTCAATGTTTGAATTTCTTAAAAGAAAAGCTGTCAATGTTTGAATAAGAACAGTAGACTAATATGTACGAGCTGTAGATTTTTTTTAATGCTAGCTAGGCAAGCATTTAACCTCTAACTCACTTGATGGAAAGTGAAGATGTGGCCGAAGATGTAACATGCTTGCCTAGAAGATACCGATCTCCAGACTTAAATACACCCAAATTGTACCTTTCGGGGAGCAATGAGTTCCACTCCTTCGCTGTGCGGATGATAAACGTAGAAGCGAAACGCTTCGAGGGAACTGGAGGTAATAGATTCAAGAGATTCTAGTACATCGTATAAACTTACCAGTAAAAGCAGAGGGGATAACACTGAGAAAAAGTTTTTGACTTCTAACACGTACGCCATGTTCTGGATCTTGCATTTCTTTTAACAAACTTTCCATCTGAAACAAATTATAAATATTATACATACAATTTTATTAAAATAGCACAAAATCTCCACGGTAAGGAAAAAAGGCGTTTGCATACAATACAATAACTCTTTATTAACACCAAAGGATAAATACTTATAGCGTACAGAGAAACTTCTAAAGATAGGTACAATGGGCGGTCTTATCGCTAAAAGCGAGCTCTTTTCAGACAACCTTTAGTTGGAAATATCAACGAAAAGTGAATGTAGGGATGTCGGTGTAATAAAATGAATGAATTAAGTAAAAAAAAATTGCTTAAACGACAAAATCATAACATACTAAAAATAATAGCAGAACACCTAATCAAATAAAAGAACATAAAATAAATACATAGTTAATTAACTATATTTATAGCTAATCCCGATGAATACTAAATATAATAAACTAGCCGTGCCCCGCGGCTTCGCCCGCTATTATCAAGTTTAAAAGTAGCCTATGTGTTAATCCTAGGTATAATCTATGTTCATTCCAAATTTCATCCAAATCCGTTCAGCCGTTAAAGCGTGAAGAGGGAACAAACATACTTACACACAACCTTTCGGATTTATAATATTAGTAGGATTAACTTTGTTGTTATGGATTTCCGAAAAGTAACGCCTAACTCAATAAATGTTATAAAATAAATAAATAAGAGATGGGAAAGAGGTAACAAAAAAACACAGTCGAATTGAGTACCTCCTCCTTTTTTGTGCAGTCGGTAACAAAAAAAACAGTTGAATTGAGTGCCTTCAAATTTTTTGTAAAGTCGGTAGAAAATCTGATATAAACAAATAAGTCTACAATTTGCAAGATTTGCATAACGAGCGATGACGTCATAGGCGTCCTTTCAGGTCAGCGTGCACTTGAGAGCCGTTGAAGACGACAGACGACGACCCTGCGGCGATTGAAGAGAGCCCTCGACCCAATAGAAGCCAACAAGGGGCCTCGAGACAGCGATGCAGCCAAGTTATTGCGTTATGAAACATTTCTGAAAAGCGTCTTTCTCATGCACAGAAGAGGGAATGTTTACGTACAATTTTCTTTGTTTCTTCTATGTTCTCGTGTACATTGTAAACAGATTGATCTCTAACTTTGTTATATACCAGTGATAACGAAATGCATCAACATATATCTACCATTTCCATCAGGTGAAAAATGCTTCCCTACCAAGTATAAATAAATATCACTAATATTTAAACTGCCCGTTGGCTTAGTGAGGTGCGCGTACATCTTCAAAGCAACGGGTATCGGGTTCGGTTCTCGTTAGGAACACAAGTTTTCTTCTCAAGGGAAATTTGTGTTTCTGGTTCTGTGTGCGATTACGTGTGTGATGTGAATTTTACGGAACCTACGACACAAGTTATTGAACTTGTGTCGTAGGTTCCGAGTGTGCTTAAACTTTTTGTAAAGGCTGAACGGATTGAAATTTGTGCTCCCGCTGGGAATCGAACCCGATATCCCGATGCCTAGAATGCGAACGCGCACCCAACAAAGCCAACGTGTAGTTCATTATCATTAACAGCAATTCAATTTGATACTTCAAATTCACCCACATATGTAAAACACAAAGCCAAAATGGCATGAAATAATAATTGTAACGCAAGCAAAGTTTAAAAAAACCGACTTCACCGCTTATATTTTGGTTTTGGCTTGATGGATTTCAATAATCTTTATATGGGATCCTCTGAAGTATAATCTACCAAACAAAAAAAGAATTTTGAAAATCGGTCCACAAATGGGGGAGATTTCGATTAACATACATAAAAAAATACATCGAACATAATACCTCCTTTTTTTAAGTCGGTAAAAAATCTTTTACTTATTACTGTACCATATCAAGATCGGTCCAGTTCCGGCAGTAAAGTTGTCCGGTTGTCCGTAAAGAGGTAACAAACGGACGGAAGAGAAAAAGGATTAGTTTTGGTTTTACATATGTTATCAATATTAAAAATTACATTGACTTCATCGGCACCATTAAAAATGTCAGCCTGTTTATTTTAAGTCGACTTCAAGTGATTATGTTTATGAAATTGTTGTTGTTGTCTTATAGACGCAGACAATATTGCGACTAGGTCAACTTGGAAGATTTTTAGGCGATGACGTCACCCTCGTCCTTAGAGGTCACCGTGTACTTGAACGGAGGGTCGTCGACGAAGGCAAGAGCCCTCGACCCAATACAGGGCTGGAGGGGCCTCGAGGGACAAAGCGATGCATCGACGACGTTTAGTAGATGGAAATCTTAAATTTTATATATAATGCTGTAAAAATATCACACACAGATCACAGAAATATCTATATCTCTGTGATTTTGCTCCATTTGTATTTTGGCGCCTTGGGATCTCGTTTTGGTTGAGATAAAGGAGCGGAGCGTCGACGTCGCGGTTGATAAATTTTAGATTTATTTAAAGCGTCGTAAAAAACATTAAGTTAAGAGTAGCATTTCGACGGATTTGGACCACAATAACAAAGAGATGAGCGATGCATCAATGACATTTAGCATAAGCAAATCTTAGATTATTTTTTTGTATCTGTGATAAGCACCTGATGATGATGGAGCACACTTGCCTAGACAAAACCTATTCACTCTCGACTTGGAAACTCCAAGATGTATATAAAACGTCTTAATTTTTTTAGCTCTGTTGGATATTTTGCGGATTGAGATCACAAATTTAATGACATAAGCGATACGTCGGCGACGACGCTATTGTTACTAGATGTTATCTTAGATTTATTGAAAATGTCTTCAAAATATTTTTCTTAAAATGGCGCTGGATTTAGACCACAACATCACCGAGAATAGCTATGCGTCGATGACGATGCTAAGTTGATAGAAAACTTAAATTAATTTAAACATCTTGATTTTGAAAACCATCGCGAGTGTTATTCATTATTATTTATTTAATAAGGACTAATTCATAGTAGCGTAAAGTCGAAGAGCACAGAAGCATCAAATTTTGTTGCAGCGTTTGTCGCGTTCAGACGTGCGAAATCTGTCGAATCCGCACGTCTTCTTTTTATCTGAAAAGAAATATGTGCATTACGTTGTGGAGATCGTAACTCCACAACGTAATGCACATAGTTCTTTTCACCCTTATGGGTGAATTTGCTATGTTAAATTTCAGATCGACCGTTTGAAGCGCTTTGACTCTGAGCTAGTATGAATTGACCCTAACCGGCGGGGACTCACGACAGTTTTTTAGGATTTTCCGACTAGTTTCGGGCATTTAAGGGGATAATACTAAAAGTCTTCTAATACGCGTGACTTTGTACCCGTTTTACTCGGCATTAATAATAAAACCATATAAATAAAAAATATTCGTCTGAATCTGTGTATATCAAAACAATATAATACAAGTATTTTTACTAGGCGAATGATTACTCCATCTTGTTTTATTTTTTGAGGCGCATTTTCACGATATTTGAATAAAACCATAAAAAAACAAAGATTGCCCACGCGTGACCTTGCGTACCCGCCACAATATAATTTACGCAATATGCACCTCTATATGTACAAGCGTAAGGGGGTTAATTGGCTATGGTAAAAAAGGTGCTCGCATTGACGAAAATCTGTCCCGGTGCGCGCTGAGAGGCGACGCGAACGTTGTGATCGGCCACCTCTTAGATGATGGGCATCTTACATGCCCTAAACTAGTCGGAAAATCCGACAAAAACCGCAGGAATCCCAGCTGATAAGTAAACAAATAATATTAACACATCGATCTTTTTTTGTTCAAATTGCATTGTGACTTATTAAGAGAAACACAACGAGAAACTGTGGTATGAATATGATATTACTTACTAGTTTCATGTACTACAATATCATTGAGATAAGCGATGCCGGGAATAGGTACATTTAGTTGGGAATCTAAGATTTATTTAAAACGTCGCTCGCAACCTCGATTATGATCTTTATCATCTTATCTTATCGTTTCGGCGGATTAAGACTACAGTTTTATTAAGATAGAAACTACTATTTAACTGATATTGCGACAGTTTGTATGTCAATAAAATTGTCATTGAGATGGATATCAATCTAATGAGATAACGTAGTTGTTCGACTGTTTGTTTGTTTTCGCAACACGTAAAAACATCTGCATCTATTTTCTACAGACTTCACAAAAAAGGAGGAGGTACTCAAGTCGACTGTATTTATTTTATATGTGTACTCATAGATACTTACCTCATAAATTCGTACCAAGTGAACCGATTTTGAATTTTTTTTCATAGATGTTGCTTTCCAATTGGTCCCATTTAAAGATCAAGATCTGATCAGTAGTTCTTGAAATATCTTCAATAATGCGTGTTTAGTACATCTAATTTGATCAAAGTTCCGAAGAAAAAGCGGTAAAGTCGGATCTTATTAAACATTGCTTGCGTTTAAAAAAAATTAAACAAAAAAAAATGTATAAATTATAAAGTTTTTTTTTCGATTCCCGGCAGGACCACAAATTCCTTCCCAAGGGATATTTGTGCTTCTGGTTCTGGGTGTAATGTGTGTGTGATGTGAATGTTTCCGGCACCCACGATACAAGTATTTGAGCTTAGTGTGGGGCTGTGAGTGTGAATGCGTTTGTTTGTTGTTTAATTATTAGAAAACATTTTGAGTAAATAGCTATGATACTTAGACTTCAACACTAGTGCTATCATAAGTAGGTACTTAATCGTCATGAAAATTTGCTACATTTAATGCGGAAGATCAAGGCAATCTTCTTACAAATTATGTACACGACACAATTTATCGAACTTAGTGTGGGGCTGTGAGTGTAAAAGCGTTTATGTTTATGTATGTAAAAAATAACGAATCGTAAGCCAAACCATTAATTTCACTGATATAGATGAATGGTCTATTAATGGAGTGACGATATCCGGTTTCTGAGCATCAAACCGATATGCCGTGAATAATTTTAATAGATCAATGTTATTTATTATAAATTATAATTTATTTACTCAAACAGTACCGAGAAACTCTTTTCTGGAAAAGCTGCCTCAATAATTTCCAAGATGTTTACTGAATTTCAATCCCATTCCGAAGAAATAAGGTAGGTACTCCAGTGTCCTGAATAACACACGAAGACCCAATCAGATGAATGAGGCAAACAAATAGGGCATGCGACGGCGAAACGTTTACGGAAACGGAAAGCCGGCAACCATCGGACAATTTTCCAGAATGTTAAATCCTCAATAGTGTATAGTCAGTGGAGTATATCTGAGAGAAATATTCAGAGGGTGTGCTCTGATTCGGGAGCGTTTTCGGAGCTAAGGCGGTGACGTCACGATCGATCCGCCCGCCCAGCCAGCCTGCCCTGGGAAGGGGATGGAGCTCGCAGCCTCGCGTTTTAGGAGTAAGATTTTATACAGCACCAAGCTTAGTCCGAGACGTTAACTTTAGAAAATAATTGTATCTTGATAAATAGACTTTTTACTGTAAGGTACAATTTAGCGTAAACGAAACCACGTATAAAAAAAACACTGTGCTTCTTATATTGTCAAATAAAAAAAATTTAATCGCGTTATTAATGTGACAAGTCCAAAGACCTGTCACGTTAAAAACACACGACAAATACAAATCCCACTCTTTTATGGAAGTCGGTTAAAACACTGCCTAATTTCCACCAGACGTTGAAAATTGAATATGAAATGATTCTACCACAGTATATTCCATTATATGTACTGTGTTCTACCAAATACCAGTATACTCAATTACACATCTTTAGATAAGAGCTAGTATTATTTTTAACCGACTTCAAAAAAGGAGGAGGGTCTATCGACAGTAGGTTTTTTTTTATGTATGTTCACCGATTTCTCCCCCATTTGTGGACCGATTCTCAAAATTATTTTTTTGTTTGGTAGATCATACTTCAGAGGTGGTCCCATATAATTTTTATCGCAATAAATCAAGCCAAGACCAAAACATTGCTTACGTTTAAATAATTGTGCTTTAATTTCACAATGGAAGGTATTCTCCACGGAATAATATTTCACTTATCTATATCAAAATAACGCCCAAAATAAAGCGTTTCCTTTTGGCAACGTAGTAGGTTACCAAAAGATTTAATTTGGCTCGAAAGCCCGAATGCCATTATCCTAAGAACTGAAGCGAGGTTGGCTGAATTCCAGGAAGCAATTCTCTGCAGCTGGAGGTTCATTAATCTGTCAAAAGAGCTCAAAATCCAGGAAAGTTTCGAAGAAAACTTAGTTTCAATTCAGATGCGTGTTCAATGTCTATACAACGATGTAATATTATTGTAGGTACCTACCGTACCTTTTAATGTGCGTACATTACATTTTTTAACGTGATCCTAAAAGAAAGTAGGAGCGTGGAGTAATTTATTTTTAACTTTTCTAATTACCTGCCTATACTGGACTCTCGTGTAGTTAGTGACTACTCAGTACGATTATTAATGATGGCTAAATAGTAGGTAGATTTTGTCTAATTTAGATCGATTCTCGACAGAATCACAATTTTATTTTGTGGATTAAAAGCTCTCCACATTTTATTATTAGTACCTGGATGACCGAGCACGGTATGTTTTGGTAAATGACGTTTCCTAAAAATGAAACCGATCGATTATCGCCCCCAAAACCCCCTGCATACAAAATTTCATGAAAATCGTTGGAGCCGTTTCCGAGATTCAGATTATATATATATAGGTATATATATATATACAAGAATTACTCGTATAAAGGTTTAGATTTATATCTACAGTTACTTTTATTACAAGATTAATTATCACTTACAATATTCGTTATATGTAAAAAAAAAAAAATATTTAACTGTATCATTAATGTATTAATGTATGGAATAATATGCTCTCTCAATTAAATATATATTTGATTTTGCTGTTTAATTTGGGTTATTGCTTACATACTGATTAAATTAAAATACAGTTGTAGAGCGTGAAAGATTTTAGTATTTTGAGTGTTGGCCAACCGTTACACCGACGTTTCAGTGATGCCATCAGCCGTTATTTCACATATCTGTTATAGTTAGATAAACCAACAGTTGTGTATGAATTAATGAATGAATGAATGAAATATATCATTTTTTTTTTTTTTATTTCATTCATCATTTTCTCAGCATTTTTGCTAAGTGTAACAATAAGCGCTGATTTTTCAGTCACAACCTAGAGGGCCACCTCTAAAACAGCAGATATATAAAAATGTATGTATAATATCATATTTGTCATTAAACCAGACGCGAAAATCTGGTCACAGATAAGTATTGTCTTAAAAATATGCAGAATCGTGAATCATATAAGGAATCGTTTCATGTATCATCTTTTACTAACACTCTTACACTAAAATGTCTTTGTTGCAGGTTTTATAACTTAAAAACAAGTTATACTTTAAAATACTAAAAAGATTTTTTAAAGCACGCTTTTACCAACTGTAAATAAAAAAACTAAAAAGTTGTATAACCAAAGTACTTGTCAAACCAAATAAAAACGAACCCAAACTCGATGGGTTTATCTTGTTTAGTTCAGAAATTACTATGGTCATCTTCCATTTCCATCATTAGACCAGCTCCGTGATACCATATCATTGTATTTTCGCCGAAGATACATAAGTACACTAAATTTGAGTCTAATCGGATATCAAGAAGTGGGTCTAATGTAGCTTGCAAGATGTGATAATAGACCGACAGATAACGGGGCAAACTTAGTAAAATATAGTTAAAGTAAAGTCTATATTCATACATACGAAGGCCTAAATTGTACTGTCCGCGAAGAATCAAGGTAACAGCACTAAAGAATGCGGATTAGGTAGCGCAAGGCCGGAGTCGAGGAAATCAGATACGGACAATGTACCTGTCTTTAAAGAAACATCTTTGCAGAATTATAGTTACAATATTTTTTTAATACCACTTTCCCTGCGCATATTAGTAAGTAATAGATATAATTGGCCTCGATTCTGATGTACACTCACTAAATTAAATTTAAACTATCCCTGTCTCTTACAAAATAAAACACAAGACAGAGATAGCATGCATTTAAGTGCTGTCACGCTAGTTTATCAATTAAAATATGAACAGCAGAAGCAGAAAGGCGCTTGTTTTTAGTCAACACCAATACAACACATACTTGATTAAGCTTGCATAGACATCTAAGTTCTGACTAACTTGACAGCACAGCAGTATGCTATCTCTGTCTTTTGTTCCTATTTTGTAAAAGATAGGAATAGTTTAAATTTAATTTAGTGTGTGACATCAGAATCGAGGCCAATATAAATGTTAGTAAATGAGTTTAAAATGTACAGTTTAGTAAGTCTGAATTCAAACAGACTTAATGTTGTGATTACTATGTCAAAGTCTCAAACAGTACCTACCAATAGCTTGACATTTATAGAAAGTTGAAATAAAAAACAGAAGCAAATGTCAGAAAACCAATTGTTTTAATTTCAGGCCCTCTTCTTTCAACCCCTTAAACCTATAGTTATTTTATAACCTTTGGAAATATGAACGTGAATATAACATGATGATACCAGCTTGGCGATGGGTGTATCTGATACGTAAATATTTTATTATCTTTGGAAGGCTTTCTGTTGCGTATTCCTTTCTACACGCAGTATGATTATTTTAGCTGTAAACGTTTGCTTATTTTTGATTGACTGATTAAGCAACGCTAAGGCCCTCCTTAGTGTTACTTTGTGTTTATCAGCCCATGTCTATTTGTTTATTTTGTTCCTTTGTGGCGTTCTAGAGACACAAACGCGTGGGCCGATATTGATGATTTTATACGTCAATATTTTTTTCTTAAGCTAGTGACTGTCACTAAAGACATGACAATAATCAAAATTCAATATGGGGGCACGACTTGACTGTGACTGGACCATGACTCTCATAATTGACTTTGACTGTGACTATAGTAACTAGGGCTGGTTTATGAAATACCTAACAAATTTGAAAAAGCTTTATAACTTAACTCTGGCCAAATGCAAATAGTTTGAGGAGCCAAAATACAAAAAAATATTTAAACGCAAGGAAAGCTTAAAAAACCGATTTCACCGGTTTATCTTCTGAACCCTTGATCAGGTTAAATGAATTAAATACGCATTATTAAATATAACTTAAAAACTACTCGTCACATTTTGATATAATTTTAATGGGACTACATGAGCATATTTTATTTGAAAACACCAACTTTCAAATAAAAAAAAGAATCATCAAAATTGGTTCACCTAGAAAGGAGTAAAGCGGTAACACACAAAAAAGTGCAGTCAAATTAAGAAACTCTTTTTTAACTCGCTTTTATTAGCTTGGTAATTGAAAACTAGAAAGTAACTTGAAACGTCGAATTGATTTTGAAACTTTTTTTTCACACTTATCAAGAACCGATGTGAATGCAATAATTTAATCAGTTCTTTTCAGTTATCTACAAAAGCGTGTTTTTAGTTTTTTTTAACTATTCGAATACAAATCTTTATTGCAATTTAAATTGTACATAGGTGGTAGAAATAAATGACAGCACATAAGAGACCCTGTTGGGCAAAACAATTTAGAGCAGCATTTTTTAATTATTTGTGAAGGCGGTTTAAAGAGGGTATGCTTACCTTATCGAAGGCAAGGGGTCGGTGTCTGGGCACGTCGGAGAGTTCCATGGCGTCGGCGGGGCGGGGCGGGGGACGCGGGCGCGGTGGGTGCGCGCGCGCCGCTAGCCGACCTCCATGGGCGTCTGTCGCCTGCGCCGCATGCCGCTCGCGCCCGCGCTGCGCCCCCGACACCTGCCCGAGGACCACTCAATAAACAACAGGGCCACCGAATCTACATCAACATGGGTCAAAATCACCAAGGTGGAGAATTAGCTTTGCCAGCAAATAAATGTCTAAATTTAGTTTATTTAAGCAAGTCGTTATTGTAAATATTACTAAACTCTGTTCATATTAACTGTACATAATATTTTATACTGAAAAAGTAAAGCACGTTCATTATTATTTGAAGAAATAACTACAAAAATCATTTCGAGAACGCGTCCTATGTAGCAATCTTCAGAAATTAATTTTGGAAACATGCATAAAATAAAATAAAGTGAAAAGATTTTCTTACTTAATGGCCTACAATTTTATCTTATATCAATTAATTATTGTTATTATTAAATAAAGAAAATAAATAAAAGAAAAACAAGTCAAAATATTGTGTCCGGCAATGTAAGCGTCATTTTAGTGAACGCAATTTTGATTCTCAGTAAAAAATCAGTTTTTTAACGCAACCTTTACTTGTCTACGGTACAGTGATGTGAACGATGTAAACAAACGGTTGTCGAGAGAGTTTTCACCAAAAACAATTGAAAATAAGCGGTAAGTGTCTTTCAATTCATTATTTATAGAGCGTACATCAATACGTCATCATACCGGGAATGCGTTTTTCAACTTGGAATATTGTAAAATACGTTTTTTAGTGTTTTATAGCAAATACTAACATCAAATATTTTACAATAATAAAGCCGAACATAATGTCGATGATGGTTGCCGTCTAAAAAGAGCGCAATAATTTTAAAAAGTCATTTCGGGATCGGTCATTACGGGACCGTTCCCGGACTTTACGGAGCGTTCCTGAAATGACTTTTTCAAATAAACGCACCCTATTATTATAACTATTGGTTAATTAATTTATTGTATGTTGTGCTAACATATTTTTAATACATGTTTAATATTTTTTAGCAATATGAAGTCTCATGTGGCTGAAAAAAACGTCCGAAAAAGCAAGTTTAAAAAAATAGTTCGGCTTACTTGCGACAATGAGCTAATAATAAGTATTATTCCAACGCCATTGCTCAAAAAGAAAATAATAGAGAGTATAATTACTTTGAGACTTATAATGATGTTAATGAAAAAATCAAAAGTTTGTTTCTTTGTATATAATATTATATTTTTGTGTTCAATTAATATGATTAGGAAATCTTGTTTTTGAAGTAAAGTTTATTTAATATTAACTACAAAACAATAACTTTAATGTTTAGATGGTTTGATTATTACCATCATAATAAAAGTTTAATATGATTATTAAGAATTTCTAATCGGCTGTGTACAGCAATTAAAAGACTGTAAAGTGATTTAAGTTACGTTTTTGTTAATTAAGAACCTTATTCGTACATCGTATTATAAATAAGTACGACATACAAAAACATTGTTTATGATTTTATAAACCTAGTTTGTATCTATATCGTGATTTGAGAAACACACGTATCATTTTGCAAACAACTCATCATTTCCGGGATCGTCACTAAAATCACAGATAATACATTATTATTTTAGATATTTAAAAAAAAGCCCTGATAATATTAATATAAGGCAAACTTCTTATACCTATAGCATGTTTATTTATATATAAGACAGCAATATTTCTCATATTTAGATAATTTAGACAAAGAAATAGTCATAATAGCTCCATTTGCACTATATTTTGCTTTTTAACGTCTTTATTGGCAATTTAATTACATTTTTTAAATTTTTATTTATAAATAACATATATCCGCTATTGAACAAGGTAAAAAATAAATTCTTATATTATATTTTAATGTTATTATAAGCCTCACAAAAACGTTCCCGGTATGATTATTTTCAACGATAGCTCTCTTTAAAAATAAAATTATAAGAGTAGTAATAAATTCTGTGCTCTGCCAACGTAAATATTGTTAAAACATAAGTTTAGTGATCATTTAGGCTGATCATCAAAGTAATAGCTGCTAGGTAAATTCATCGTAAAACAGAATTTGGAATTTGCCACCTTGGTGATTTTGACCCACATACTTCAAATATCATTTTACAAATCATAATAGGCAATATGCATGATATTTAAATAGTTACAAAACTTACAAATGCTTTAAATTAATATAAATACATTTCTCCCCAAGGGAAATATGTGTTTCTGATTCTGGTCCCACCGGAAATCGAAACCAATAGAAGGAGACCGCTTACTCAACTAAGCTTTAAATAATAAATAAATTTTCTCCCCAAGGGAAATCTGTCTTTCCGGGTTTGATTGTGATTGTATGTGTGATGTTTCAGATAAAACTTGTGTTCCCACCGGCAATAGAACCCGATACCCTCGCTTAGTAGGCGAACGCGTACCCAATTAAGCCAACGGGCAGTTCAAAATGTAGGTAAAGAATTTATTTTTACTATTTATAATTATAAAATTACACCTATTAATAACACTCCTAAGTACCTTATTTAAAAGCTTTTTATTTATAAACCTTTTACATTAAAAAGCGATAAACCTACATGGGCAATTCAAAATAGCAAAACGCACGCTATTGGCTAAACGGATTCGTGACATCAGTACATACATTTTAGATGTCAATTATTGGTCTTTGATTTGTCAATGGTGTCCTAGACGGTGATTGGATTGTGAATGTCAAAGAAAGAATATTAAAATGTCCGCGTTTTAAATTGCTCAAATGGCTATATTTTTATCAAATAATTTAAACGCGCGTTTAAATTATTTGCTTAAAAAGGGTGTCATACTGAATATCGACAGTTCATTACAAATCAAACTTTACCATTTCGGAACCCTTAATCAGATTAAATAAATTATAATTTAAATTTATTTTATACGCATTATTTAATTATTAAATACGCATTAGATATTCAAGATAACTCAAAAACAACTGGTCAGATCTTCATCAAATTTAAATGGGACCTAGGAAGCACCCGCTTTCAAATAAAAATAGAATCATCAAAATCGGTTCACCTAGAAAAAAGTTCTGTGGTAACACCTCCTTTTTTGAAGACGGTAAAAAATGTAATTAACGCGAACCTAACACGTATATATGGTAGCATTAAGGTTGACGCATCGACGGACTACCATAGAAGAGTTAATAACACTGTATTATTTCTTCTATGGTAAGTACAGAAGTACTACATTTCTACTATGGTACTACCCAAATTTGCGTAGCACATTGTTCGTAGATGGGTTGATGCTTATATTGTGTGCGTTTCGTAACTCGGATGTACTGATTTTAATGTACGAGTTTTTTTATTACCTGACTACCAAGGAAGGGTTATGGTTTTCGCGCGTATCTTGTATCTATGTGTGTATGTAGATATATTTGTCATTTCTTCATTACCTCGTGTCTTCCAAATGGATGGATTTCGACATTTAATGTATCGTTATATTCGTCTTAATACCCAAGTATCCTTATATAGGCGAAAGAAAAAAAAACAAAATTGCATTTTCTGGCAAATACTTAATAAAAAAAATACCGAACCTAAAAAAATAATAATATCAAAATGAAGGAAATTAAAAGGGTTATAAAATGACATATAAATTAGGTACACATTGCAAAAAATGTGTACCTAATTTATATGTCATTTTCAGATTTTTTTCATTGTTTATTCAATTCATTTATTAATCAGATAAAGTACATAGTGTTACGAAGGTTTTAGTAGCTATGTTAGCAAACAATAATAGTACCTAATAATGACATCGACAAAATAAATAAAATAAGTTAAAATTACAATAATTGAAAAATAAAAATGCGTTTGCTAAATTTTTTTAAATATTTAAAAGAATTATTTTTAGTACCTACATTGATTTGTCCAAAGATTTTTCTTAGCTGTCTTTGCAGACGATTGGTGCAGATGTTTTTTAAATGTGTCGTTTTTAATTTTAAATTAACATCTATTTTGAGTTCATGGATCAAACAACTTAGCAAAAACTTTTGTTTTCAGCCAAAGTGTATATAATATATATTATACACAGTCACGTTAAGTCTTGAAGTGGTTCTAAAAGGATCGAGAATTTTAGGAAGAAAACATTACCTTGTTTAGATAAATTAATTATTTTTTTAATTATTGACTTTAACACGTGATGGTTACCTACATTCTCTAGCATTTTACCATTGAATTATTCGAATGCAGCGTCAATCGACGAATTTACTAAAACACACTAATATAAAAAATCTGAAAGTTTGTGTCTTAGTGTGTGAGTAGATATGTTTATTTTCTCTTCACGCTGTAACGTGCTTGCATAGAAGATAATTGTTCACTCGAGATTTAAAGACACCCAGATTGTACTTATCGGGAAACACGACTCAGTCAAAGAGTTCCATACCTTAGCAGTATGTATAATAAATGTGGAAGCAAAACGCTTCGTGCGCACCCTAGGAATATCAACCATAAACCGGTGTCCCATGGTTGATTGTCTGGTTGCCCGATGGTCAAAAGTGGATGGGGAAATTGTTTTAAATATAGAAATGACTTACTCTGAGTAACCGATGAATAAGAAACGAGGTTTTTTAACATTCACTTATCGAACACTTTTACAATGGAGCAGCATAAAGTTATGACTACACAGGCATTAAAAATAACTCGCGAAACTAGCTTTCTCCCAGAGTGTCGATCACTCGGTACGAGCTGCGCCGTTCGATTGATGAGATAATCGAATAAATGCAGCGATCACCTGCATTCATTACGCATTACCTGCATACCTACAAATCTATCAGTTAAAATGGCACATCGTATATGAACCACACATATGAACCAAAAGTATTAAAATTTAACTCAATATAATACAAGAATTTTATACCCGACTGCCAAGAGAGGATTATATTTTTCGCGAGTTCCTTGTAGGTATATATTATATTATATTTGTAAATTTCTTTATCATAATATCTTTAAACGATATCGTTATATTCGGCTTAAATACCCAACAGTCCTTAGACAGCTGTTTGTAAAGAATTTAAAATGGCGGTTTATTGGCGCGAAATAGTAATAAGTTCGTTAATAATAAAAAACTAACCAAATCTATCGAGTAGGGTATCAAAATGAAGGAAATTAAAAGGGGATTACATAAAATTACATAAAAAGTAGGTTCACATTTTTCACAGTTGGGTTTTTTAATTTTTTTAAGTCATTGACTTATTTATGTAACTACATTACAATGCAATACCTTTACCGTGCAAAAAGAGATACACTTTGTTTTTTTTTTTTATATACGTTTTCATAGCTTTCGCAGCGATGAAAAATTGGGCCTCGCTTGCTCTGGATAGATTCAGTAGATAGATTTTCATCGTTATGAAATTATTGGTAATTAACAATACTTACTAGAAAAGTATTCCTGACAATATTATGTAGGAACGATACTGTGTCTTTTGAGATCTTGTTTTAGTACAAATCCTGTTTTAGACTTCTATCACAGCTATACCTAAGTTGTTTTTTTTTTTTATTTTTTATGCTAGATAGGCAAACATTTGACCACTAAGGGTGGAGTGATGATATGGTTGGGGTTGTTAAGCAAGCTAATTCTAAAATAGATAATTATATACTGCGATTATTGGTAGTTCTTAATTTTTATAATCCGAAGTACAACAAAAACCGTCAGTGTTTAAATATTAATTATACAAAAAGGCCTCTATGGGAATATACAATATTTACCAAGAGAAATGAAAAAGAACCGACAAATGTTTACGAGGACGCCCATCATAGTGCGAGCGACGATATCATACGAGTACCCAAAGTAGCTTGCAGAGCATACCAAATTTATTTATTTATAATAAAAATATCTAGTGAAATGTTTTGCTCTACGTGTGACCCGAACTAGTCTGTCTCGACGAGACAGACTGTTGATGAACTCCAAACAAAGAATACTTACTATCTCTACGTCAAAGATATGACAGATCAAACGCGTATCGGTTTCGCTGGTTGACGCATGGTGCGAAGAGATTAAAAAATACTAGTTAGGCTTTCAATATATTTGGACACAGAAGTGTCACAGTAACAATTTACAGCCGATTAGACCGGATCTTTTAATAATTGAAACGCAAGCAAAGATATAAAAACCGACTTCATCGCTTACGTTTCGGGTTTGGCTTGACCTATATCGATAAAATGTATATGGGACCACCTCTGAAGTATACTCTACCAAACAATAATCATCTAAATCGATTCATAATTGGCGGAGATATCGCGTAACATACAAAAAAAATACAGTCGAATTGAGAACCTCATTTTCTGAAGTCGGTTGAAAAATGACAACAAACACAACCACACCAACCGCATCGTCATCGTCGTAAACAACAGGAGCGCTAATGGTCAAATATTGAATAATCCTGTGAAAAAAAAGGAAGGGGCTGAACCAAATACCAATGGCGATGGCGGGAGCTGCAAGTATACACTTTGATTAAGCAATACGTACGCACTCAGAGTAAACAGCAATGAGTATTAACGGAATAGTCAGTAATTACATCGTGGATAGTCTATTTATAGACTTTAATTTCTTGGTAGTGAGCAAGGAAATACAAGCATGTGATAAAATCTAAGCAAAAGAACGATGCCATACTATGCTACGAGTTTTATATCAACACACAAAAACATAAGTAGGTGCCCCTTTTTAAGAGATAGACTGACATTCGATTATGTACCATTATTGTTTGCTTGCACTGTTATAGTCTTAGAAACTATGACTAATATTATAATTATGTTATGAATAGTTGTTGATAAATATAACAAACCCCTTTTTATACCTTGACAAGCCATGCTGTAGAATTCACGACCTCGTCAAGCGACATTTGAAAGATATTCTGATCTGAAATAATGTAAATTATGGTATAGGTATCTGTAATAATTATTGAGCCCATAGAATCGCTTGTTTCAAAAACTTTGTGGATCATTTCAATGTAACGATAAATTTAAATAGAATAGCATATAATTCTAGTCACTTTTAACCAACCAACAATACAAAATCATTGCGATCTCAAAGATAGAAACACTTCCACAGATGCAGTACATTATAATAAATCAATGATGCCAAATATCTAGTCGGTACTCGATAAACAGTTCAAATTCACTAACCTTATGTAAACAATCAAAATTGTATGCTGCACGTCACTCTGGATCTTTAATGATCCCATTTCACACGTGTTTCCAAACACACCATGGAGCAGATCTTGACACGTGCAGCATCCACACGTCGGATAGTTTAACACGAATATAATTCTAGTTCGACAGTTTGGACTTGTTTAGGAGACTAGAGAGTTTTACAAAGACGCAGCCCGCACACGTTCTGATAGAGATAAGACGACGCTAAAATCTCTCATAAATTTATGAGACGAGAGAATTTTAGGAGGCTTAAGCACCTTAAGATAAATGAGATAAGTGTGGTATCGCGAGAGACGCGTACTATGGACATTACACGTTATGCTTTGTTTACTGCATGGTAATGACTGGTTAGGCTTTTTATCTTTTTTTATTAGTAGATTCGTTGTAACGGTGACATATGGTGCTGATGACGTTTTTGTTAGCTTTTGATGACACGTTTCTTGATACTCGGAAGCTCGCATGTTATTAAAGTTTATCATCTAGGTGTCTATTTCGGTACCTACGTGTTGACCAGAAAAGATCAATATTAGCGATACGTTCGCCTATTGTACTTAAGTTTTTAAGATTACCTACCTGTTATTGGCTGTTATATATCTTATTTCTTTAGTGTTAAATAATAGTTCTATGTTGTATCATCTTTTTAATTATTCTTTTAGTTTGAAACAGAGATATAGCTTAGTAGAATTTAAGCTTAGTCTTCCATAGACTTATGGTAAGCAAATAAAATCGATGTTTATATAAAATTGGATACCCTACAAATAGTTATTGTTTGACTGTCATTAGTCACCATTGTTTGGAATTAAGATAATCTACGACTAAAATTATTAAATTATTATCCTACTAATATTATAAATGCGAAAGTTTGTGTGTGTTTGAATGTTTGTGACCACGTATCTCCGTAACGAATAAACCGATTTTGTTTTTTTTTTAACTTCTAGTTTACTTCTTACTAAATACCCGATTATTATTACAATCTAACTAAACTATGACTAATCAGTAATTTAACTTTAACTTAAACTGCTACATTGCTATTACTAAGAATGTGTCCATTAACACTTTTCTTAATGTCTCTATTTAAGGGTAAAACATGTGTTTTAGTAGCACTCTCACTATATATTACACTGATATATTATACTAACTAATATTAGGTACACAAGACCGATTTTGATGAAACTTTTAACGTAAATAGTTCAGATTCCGGAATAACATATGGGCTACTTTTTAACTTAGTTAACGCGGGCGAAGCATCGGGGCACGGCTTGTAAATACATATAATATGAAGAAAAACTAGAGCTCAAGGTATATATTATAATTATTGGATGCATGGTCCTTCAATCGAAATATTAAACAAAATATAATAAATTATATATCTCATAATATCAGTCCTAGTCACAAGTCACAGTCAAAGAGTCAAGGTCCAGTCATAGTCAAGTCATGCCCTAGTACAGTAGTAGAGGCTTTACTAGAAACTACTAGATTTACTAGAACTTCTATTGGAGTATTGGAGAAGGAGAAGGCTAAAAATCACGTTTGTTTGATTTGCCTACACTTATGCACGTTTACTAAGTATGTACGGTTAAGAATCCACCAATATTACACATTAACGCATCAAATACACTTAATCACACTTAATCAGCAAAAAATCACAGGTTTTAGAAAATTATACAAAATCAACAATGCATTTTTTTTACCGACTTCCCAAAAAAGGAGGAGGTACTCAAGTCGACTATATATATATTTTTTATGTGTGCTACCTCATATCTTATCTCCACGTGAGCCAATTTCGAAAAAAATATATTAGATTGAAAGATGTTGCTTTCTAATTGGTCCCATTAAAATTTTATCAAGATCTGATCAGCAGTTTTTGAAATAATCGTCAATAATGCCTATTTTGTACGCCTACTTTGACGATGCTCTCGTTTAACCGACTTCAAAAGTTACCTCATATCTTCTTTCGTTGTGAGCCGATTTTGAAAATTCTTTTTTTATTTGAAAGCTGGTGCTTTTCATTTGGTCCCATTGAAATTTGATCAAGATCTGATTTCTTGTTTTTGAGTAATAGTCAATAATGCGTGTTTAATACATTCAATCTGATCAAGGTTCCGAAGATAAAGCGGTGAAGTCGGTTTTTTTAAGGTTTGCTTGCGTTTAATTATTCACTTTCGCGGCAAAACTCCGTAATATATTTATCTATTAATTGTGTTGCCAGAAAAAAATACCAAATTAATAATGTTAAGCCAAATAAGCCTTACGACAGCATAGAATTAAATCAATTGTTGAACAACCTAGCAGAGCTTTACTGTTTTTGGTAGAGTCACTGCACTCATAATGGGTTCATTCACGGTATTGAATAGACAGTGTACCTACCTAAAATGTTACAAAAATTGTTTGCGCGTGATATTTTATAAGCAAAAGAGTTCAGTACTTTTAAGAACATACATTAGATACGGAAGACTTAGCATTTGTAGCACAGGGCAACCTAGCACGAATGCTAATGACTCTAGAATTTGTTATTGTTGTTTTTTTCTTAAATAATCTTTAAAAAGTTCTAATTAATAGGTATTAATAAGTCTCTTACAACACTATATGTCCAAGATTATACCTAAATAATAAGAATATAGCATAAGAAAAAAATTATGTATTAAACTTTTGGAAATAAATCCATGAATTATAATTCGAAAATATAGTCTCAAGTGGCTCTTAATTTTACTTAATTAACAATTCGGCAAAGTATTTAGTACCTATTTTTTAAATAAATGTACTACCTAAACAGGATTGATATCGAGTACTACAACTACTACATCGAAATAATATTCACTTATTATTTTGATGACCTACTAATTTACTACTTAATAAAAACATTCTGACACACACACAGCAATAAATTTAATCTATATATATAAAAATGAATCTCTATTTCCCTTGGTCATCGCATCACACGTGAACGGATGTAACAATTTCGCTTATTCTTATTTTGTTACTTTTAATTATTGTCAGGAGAAGGTTCTTATGAGAGAAAATTTTATCCCGAAATTCTCGCGGGATCGGGACTACGCGGGTAGAGCGGCTAGTCATACTATATATATATAATATATATTTTAACATACTAAGAAGTTCTTACCTCTTTGTTTTTTTATATTAAGAACATCGGTCTACCGGATGTTGCTGCCAGACGCAATAATTTAATTAAAATAATAAATTCAAACATATACAACGATAAAAGTGACAAAATCAACATTTCAAAAAAAAGCAACTGAATCAAAACCGGTCCAGCTATTCTATGGGGGCTAAGATGCCACAGATACACACTACAAACTTATAACACCCCTCTTTTTCATCGGGGGATAAAAATGCAGTAGAAACATAAAGGTACTACTTCAATAGGAAATGTAGGAGTGGACGAAAGACAAATATAAATATACTCTTCAAGTCTAGAGTGAAATGGTATCATCTAGGTAAGCATGGTACATCTTCGGCCGCATCGTCACTTTCCATCGGGTGAGATAGCGGCCAAATGCTTACCTATCCGACATAAAATAAAACTTTATTGCTTATTGCAGGAAGTGATTCTGTATATAACTGTAGTACCCCACTTCGATTAAATTTTCCATGCCTTTTATTTCCGACTGCTAAGAAAGGGTTATGTTTTTCTCGCGTATCATGTATATTTGTATGTATATTAGTTAATTTATTTATTACCTTGTATCTTAAACGGCTGGATGGATTTCAACAGTTAGGTATCTTTATATTTGCCTTAACAACCCAAGTGTCCTTAGATAGGTGTTTGAAAAAAAAAAACAATATTGTGAATTTTGGCGAGAAATAGTAAAAGGTATCAACCAAACCAAACCTATCGAGTGGGCTATCAAAATGAAGGAAATTAAAAGGGGATTACATAAAAAGTTGGTTCACATTTTTCGCAGTCTGGTTTATTGAAGTTTTAGTACATACACTTGCTTTGAGATAATAAGTATGTTTCACATACTAAAGTTATACCAAAGAAATAACCATTATCATGGAAATCATCATGTAATAGGCACCCCTTTATTAACAACACGGACAATTGAATCAGCCAAGCATGACGAGCTGACAGTTACGCAATATAAGATAAATAGACGACCTAATAAGGCCTTGGCTGTGTCCATTCTTCGTAAGGCTTTATTGCCTATCATCCTCGTTTATGGCTGGATTTGTATACCTACCGGTACTTAGCTCATTGGATTGATGATTACGATAGAAGCAACGGTTAGCACGTCGGAATGTCAAAGACCTAGTTAATAATGATGACATAAACCGATTCATATTTGAATGAGAAAACTGTCCGTTGGCTCAGTTGTGTGCGTGTAAGCCTTTTAAGCAGGGGTATCGGGTTCGATTTCCGGCAGGAACATAAGTTTTCTCCTCAAGGAAGTTTTGTGTTTCTGATTTTGTTGTTTGTTCTGTTGGTATCTTCTAGGCAGGCATGCTACATCTTCGGCCACATCATTGCTTTCCATCAGGTGAGATAGTGGTCAAATGCTAGCCTATCAAACATAAAAAAGTGAACTCCGGCACCCACGACACAAGTCATCGAACTTAGTATGGGGCTGGGAGTGTAAAAGCGTTTATGTTTATGTTATAGAACTCGCGGATTGCTTCTTTAGTCCAAAGTATTATTTTTCAATAAGTTTCACAAGCGATCAGACAACATTACTTCTACATTTTACTTCCTACTTAGTTATTTTTTGTTTCGTATTCATTGTGTTCATCGTAATCATGGTCGTGTTAAAAATGTACAGAGTAATTAAATAGAAATTGGTAATTATTTATTAATATAGACGAGCAGTTTATAGTTTAGTTCACTTTTCTAACAAAGATTGTTTATTAATTTGCAACCAATTGTCTAGCTTGTTTTTAAATCCATTTATTGTGGTAGCAGAAATAACATCTTCTGGTAATCTGTTCCAATTGTGATCCGTTCTGTTGTTCAAGAAATGAAAGGCTGTGTTTGTGTTTGATGGTGCACGGATGAGTAACGACTGGTGTCTTCGTGAAAGTCTTTGGTCTGCCTTTAGCCTGTAGTTGTTATGGATTTCCGGCAGGCTGTTCGCGATCTTGTTGGTTTCAATAGCCTCTGAGCCTTTTTTCTTGAGCAGTAGTATAATAAATCACGATAAAAAAGTGTTAGTTATTTTCTTCAAAAGGTAGATTTCTCCAATAAATACCTACATCATCTAGTCGCATAAAAGCTTTAACGTTGGCTTGAAAAGCCTTCTTTAATATTAATTAATTATATCCTAATAGTTTATCTGATTACTCCTTAGTTTCTGGGTGATTATTCTCCGTTTATTATTTTACAAACTCAGATAGTTTATTACCGTCGTAAAAATTTCATTTTGCGTGTGCGCAAAGTTTAGATGCCTCATAATCATTACCGCAAATCTCAGGTAAGACATAAAACAAAAACTAAAAACAAACGCATTCACACTCACAGCCCAACACTAACTTCAAAGACTTGTATCGTAGGTCCGGAAACATTCACATCACACACACATTACACCCAGAACCAGAAGCACAATATCCTTTGGGAAGGAATTTGTGCTCCTGCCGGGAATCGAACCCAGGACCCACGGCGCAGAGGGCGAGCACCTTTCCAACGCGCCAACGGGGTCGTAAACTATGTAATAATAATAATAATAATAGCAAGTAGGTAATAAAATCTACTGTCTATTGAATTTCTGACGTTGATGGTTATGGATTTGGCAAATAAGTAGGTACCGATTTTCTAAACCGTTGTTATTGCACTTTGCCTGATCTAACAAGACTAAAATTCAAAAACTGCCTACCACCCAACTACTAGTAAAAAACGGCCTCTTTTAATTTAAAACCAAGAAAAAAATCCGCATTATACTTTATTACTACGAATAATATGAGTTATATTATTTAAGATGATATTTTGACGTTCTTTCATTTGAAACACATGACGATGGTATCAATTTGATTATTTTCGTCACTACTCTGTTAAGCGCAAAACCCTTTTTTTTTATAAAAAGAACTTAGCATAGAAACATTTTTGCATCGCCGCGGTCGGGTAAAATTACGTATTTTTTTCAGTCGAGCTAAGCATAACCTAGCGCTCCAAGCCAACAATTTCAGGTACGTATATATAGAAGTACCAAGTATCATGAAATTGATGAAATTCTGCACTCACAAAGCCCATTAGAATCTATGTAGTTTTGAGCTGGCTCCCTAACTCTCAACTTTGAATTACTCGAATAAAAATAAAGAGTGTATGTGTTTACACGTCGACGTAATGTTGAGTCAGAATCTCAGAGCAGCCGTAAACAGAATATTAGCGATGGCAATAAAACACGTCTGCCGGAACATCATGGCCATTGGCGATATTACGGTAAATGTTACACGAGGTTCGGAGATATAACGACCGCAATACCGATCTATACGGAGAGTCATAGCGCGTTAACTACGAAAGTATTTTATCCAATAAAACGTGTTAAAAACAATTTTTATTGCGGTGTTTATAACTAGAAGCGGTTTGTTCGCTTCGAACCAGAGAAATAACTTAGGTTCTGTATTTCTATCGTGTTATATACAAGTTTAACGCCCATGGCGATTTGTACGAGATTTTGCAATCCTTTCGCGGCTAGAATACTCTATTTTGTTTGTGGCACCCAAACAGATGGACCGACTTCTATACAGTTTTTTTTATACTATATCAGGACGGTTCTTAGATGGTTGATGAAAATCAGCGCAACCGTTTTCCATATTATGACAGCAGCAGTGTTTGGGTAGTTAATAGTGTTAAAATAAGTATACCAAATTTGAGCCCAATCAGACATCGGGAAGTGGGTCTAATTTTGATTTCAAACCGACACAAAACGGGACAAATGAAACTAAATAAAAGCTACCGATGCATGTTTTATAGGTATACAAATATTTAATAATATGTTACATTTAATTAAATATTTAAAAATGGATTTAGTGGTACAAAACCTATCAATTTTAATGTTTAAATTATCGTGAGTATTACACATTATGTTTCAATGTTATTTACTTACGTACTTTGTAGTCAACTAGTTTCGGACAAATTAGGTGCACTCCATGAAGGACAACTAATTTGTCCGAAACTAGTTGACTACAAAGTAAGTCGAAATTTTCGTGTTTTAAGCCGAATATAACATTGAAACATAAGACCTATCAATATAAAAAAAATATAATATAAATACATTTACCCAAGATACCATTAACCTTACAAGGATACCTAAGGGGCATGTATTCCACTGAATATACTATGCTAAAGATGCTATGATGATATGATATTAGATGGTTAAATATTGTTCCATATGATGGTTTTCCCTTCCACTGTCCGATCTTCTGTTGTGCCTAGCATGTCAAAAATTTACAAAAAAACACTGTTTCTTAACTGGCTAAAATTTGTCTGCAGGATATGTATATAAAATTATGAATGTTTTCAAATTAGAAATGTGGTACAGCACTTTTTCCGTTCATCCGTCTGTCCCTCTGCCAGAGTAATTTAGCGTCTTAAATAGTATATGCGAATGACCATATACAAGCGAATAACTTAAAATTTTCAGAGGATATGTAAAACAAAAGCCAGAAATGGCAATTAAAATTATAAAATGATATTTTTTTTCTCAAGATACTGTGTTCGAGAAATTGATGGATAAATGCTCTCAAAAGCATTCAAGTATTTTATAATTAACCTGTAATCTGTTTGGGATTTTAGAAGCCTATCTCTAATACCTAATACAAAAAGTGTTTTTTATTGTTTACTAGCCGCGCCCCGCGGCTTTGCCCGCTATTATCAAGTTAAAAAGTAGCCTATGTGGTAATCCTAGGTATAATCTATGTACATTCCAAATTTCATATTAATACGTTCAGCCGTTAAAGCGTGAAGGGAACAAACATACTTACACACTTACATACAAAATTTTGGATTTATAATATTAGCAGGATTTGTTTGAGCGTCACTGAAAATTTAATTTCATGAAAGTCTTCAATAATTTAAAGATTTTCGGCAATAAAAAAAGTTTATGATTAGATTTAAAAAAGGATGTTTATTTTACCATTCTCTAATAGTTCTAAAAGTAAATGCCGACGAGGACAAGGGCAAAAGCTAGTAAACACTAACTTTCATAGTAGCCGTTAGTAGGTATATTTTGTAGGTAAATATTTATGTTGACTTATGTGCGTGACAGTTACTATGGTTTACTACGAATGAAACTAGAAATAAGTGCCTACGTTTGTAATCAGCTTCAGGTTGAAGGGCATTGTATACGTACGAAACGATTTGCTTCCACATTTATTATGCGCACCGCTAAAGAATTTTTCACCCGAGTCTGTTTCCCGATAAGTGTAATGCGGGAGTCTGCCGAAGTGAACAGGTATCTTCATGGAAAACATGTCGTCCATCGTCGATTCCATCGTTACATACCATCAAATGAAATAGTATTCAAATGTTTGCCTATCCCGAATAACATAAATAAAATAAAAAAAAAACACTCGAATACAGTCGAATTGAGAACCTCCTCCTTATTTGTGAAGTCGGTTAAATAGCTACACTCGCGCTTTACTGATGGTGACGACGGTAAAGCAAGATTTCGAAAGAAGTACACTATATCCTTTTATCTGACTAAAACTTTTTAATTTCATCTAGATCGGTCCTGAGTTGTTACTGCAATGATGTAACAGCTTTACGTTAGAATTTAGAGCTACTTTCAGATTTAAATATAATCCGTAAGTAGCTTGAACTGTCTCTATTGTAATTAATATAATTAATGTTTATTATAATATGTATATATAATAATGGCAACTTTTGTTTATATAACGGTCAGTGGAGCTAGATCGGCTAGGCTTATGTACCTAGTTAGGATTCCTAGGATCTAGCCCCATTGTACTCGCTCAACTGGGTCTACATTCGATATATTATTATAAAACGCAAAAATAAAAGGGGTGGGTTTTTATAGGGTACATTGTCATTATTGTTTGTAAACATCAAAAATGAATTTAGCAAATGTAATTAAAATACATATGAAGTACCTAACGCATTTTATTTCGTCAGAATTAAAACTAAACTAAGACTCTTTCAAGATTAGACGTAAGTGACTCTCCTCGCATTTGTTAAGACCATTACCCCTGATTAGCGCTAATTTGACCTCTGCATGTTCATCACTGTGCTCTCTAACAACAATAATTGCAATTGTAGAACAGTCAGATTTGTGTTGAAGTGCCCGAATCGATATCTCCAGTCACTCTCAGTCTCTTGTTGCTAGTGTCTGTGACTCTCCCCAAGGACAAAGCTAGTTTCGCACCAATCGCATCACACCGTTCCGATCCAAAGCCTTAAAAGCATCGTTTCCACGGTCCAAACACAAAATCTTACATAAGATGACTAAGCTCTAAGCAGCAAGCGGCTAAAATCTAATATTCCATTATGTAACAGCTAGATTCTCACTAGTTACGAGTAAGCACTAAAGTTATGGCAATCTAGAGATAGAGATAACTTATGAGATAAAAATGAACTAACCGATAGTGCATCGGAGCTGTCGGAAGCGCAACACGCGACCGCCGGACGGATGCGGGCATACACCGGGGCGAGGATCCTAGCAGCGGGCCCGGACGAGGCGGTGACGCAGCGAGATAGAGCCCGGGAACACTGTTTTCAACGTGATAGATAACGTTACCTATGTAGTGTCATGAACGGGCGGGCGGAGGGCGGGAGTGCGCGCGACGCAGAACAAAGCGCGGCCGGGCGGGAGGTTCGAACGGTCCGAGGTTACTTTACCTATCGGGTGCGTGGCGAGGCGCGAGGCGACGGGCGGAGCGAGCTGAGTCCGCGGGAGAGCCTCGGGCGCGGTCGCTGCGGTCAGCGGCGGGCGCGCGGCGCGGCCATGGCGGCGGCGCGGCAGGCGGGCGGCTCGCGCACTACCGTCGCCGCCGCGCGCCGCCCCGGCCGCGACCGCGCCCGCCGCCGCGCGGGCCCGCGCACGCGCCCTGCCTCCCGCCCCGCGCCCCGCGCCCCGCCGTCCACGCTCACCCCCCGTTCTCATCAGCCGGCTCCCCGATTGCAATGAAATTTATGACAGGTCGGGGATCTATCGACGTGACGCCGCGCGTAATCCAGACCCAGGTCCCGATAATCGCCCAGATTTCGTAATTGGAAGTGGATTACCTACGTCCTCGCCCTGCTTCTCATTAATTGGGGTTTAGGACGAAGTGGCGTTTTTATCGCGGCTCCCGAGTTTAATATGAAACGTCGTTGTTTACATTACGATGAACCGAATGAACCCGCTCTCAGCGAACGCGCGTTCCCTGAACTGATCCCTAAATCCTTTTGAACCTATTTGCTTACACTCAGTATCCATAGCTATGTATATTAAAATCGATATAGAAGCTCACATCTTTTACTTAGACTGGGTCGACATCCCAGAGCACCATCTCTGTATCCATACAATATGGATTGCTACAAGTAGGTTCTAATTTATTTAGGTACCTACAATCTACATAGGTGAATCTATGAATTATTTTCCTTTCTTTTTTCCTATTAGTAACATAAAATTATTGTAGAAAATCTTTCGATTTATAAATTCACGCCTCTACACCAAATCTTGGCGATCGAGTACTTTCACATGTATGAAAAATTAAGTGGAGGCATGCATTTTTAGGCTGAAAGATTTTCTACGATATATTTTGTTTCTTATACAAAAAAAGAAGAACTAAAAATTGTTTATTTTCTTATTCCAGATTTTTTTTTCACTATTATAGGTCACAATAGTGTTCCCTATTTTTGTTACAATCTAGCCAAGAGTAGGCTAATAAGTAACTTAAATTTAACTTATTCTGCTAGATTTAAAATATCCAAGAATGTGTCCATTAACACTTTTCTTATTGTCTTTATTAAGGCGAAGACACTTGCTTATTCCAGATGGAATAAAAACTAAGATAGTGACAGTTGCCTATCTAGGCAAACTTTTTACCACTATCTCACCTGATGGTAAGCGACGATGTGGTCGACGATGAAGTAAGCTTGCCTAGTTCATAAGTATATAGATTCACTGAATGAGTACAGGTACCTATTCTTATTAATTATATACTATCTTTTCAGTACCGAGCTAATAAATTAATTCAACACATTGAAAAAGGTTAGTCGATTTTGATTTAACATAATTAATCGCAATTACGGTTAATAGCTTACATTAATTTGTTACACGATAATTATTCCTATTAAATGAATATATTTCACACTCTACTGAAGTGATGAATAAACTTTTCTTAGATATTGTTAGATAAGATATTCTCTACATTACAATAACTGTTAGGTGAGAATTTATTACAAACACTGTTGGATATTCAATCAGGTGAAACGATTGGTTTAAAATTTTAAATGGAATTACCCATGTATGTACGTATTGCAGTATTTTTAAACAACTTTAATAAAAAGGAGGAGGTTCTCAATTCGACTGTTTTTTTTTCTATGTGTACCTCATATCTTCTTTCGTTGTGAGCCGATTTTGGTGATTTTTTTTTGTGGTCTCATTTAAATTTGATCAAGATCTGATTTTTAGTTTTTGAGTTATCGCCAATAATGCATGTTTAGTACATCTAATCTGATCAACGTCCCGAAGATAAAGCGGTGAAGTCGGTTTTTTCTAAGCTTTGCTTGCGTTTTATAATTAATTATTTAAAACTGTACCACTCGAAATTTAATTATCTTTTGAAATTTGCAATGAAATTGATTAATGATTATTTATCTATGAGTACATTAGGACTGAATGTCTTTAAGATGGTATTTTGTCTATTTCAGGCACTGTATCTACATATAAAAATAAGAAAATATATACAATACTAATAGTCGTTCGCTCCGAACTGAGCTCTTGCGAACATTTCAGATATTTTGTCTAATAGAGAAACCCCTTCGAGGTTAATTGCATATAGTTTCTTTTTCTGTATAATAATTAATAATTGTTTGATCGTTCAAGTACAGGATATAACGGATAATACACGTAAGTTTCAGCTATGAATGTGTAGCCGTTATCGAGATAGATCCAGGGAGAAAATAGGTCCAAAAACAGTGACTTTGGTGCCCTAACAAATTATTATTTTCCAACATAGACTTTTTTAAAACTTCTTCGGTTTCGTACTCTACTTGTAAAGCTCTTTTCAACAATATCCCACAAGGGGAGATAAAACAATTTGCTGCCTACTTCCACCATATAGCTAAGACAACCTCTGCAGCCACCCAAAAACTCGATTCGTTAGAATTTAAATTATGGCAATAACAACAAATATTACCATCGTTTTTATTAAATAGATTTTTAAACAATGTTTCTACGACATTCCGTGGCATGAATTTAAATGTGCGATTGTGCAAAAAAAAATATTACTAAAGATTCCAAATATTACATCTTGTGTCTGACTTTCCAAAATAGTAAGTAACATCAATAATCTTAATTCGAGACGTGCGACATCGTGCAACCGCCAAAATATAGCTCGGCTAACACGGACGTAAAAATAATGTGAACTTAATGCCGCTAGCCACTGTGATGTAGTCATCCAAGCAACCCAGACTTCCAAACTAATAATAACTAGTTGAGCCCCACGGCTTCACCCGCTGATGATGATCATTAAATAAGCCAGAGTATAAGCTACCTACACTCCCAAAGTCCATCAAAATCGCTCAAGTAGTTACGTAGATACGTGGTAACAAATATTCACACACGCATAAACATTCGCATTTATAACATTAGTAGGATATTTTAAGATATTCTCTTTAGGCTGTTTCCCCGTCATATTTTTTTTATTTTTCAATTTCACTGCTAAACCGCTACTGCTGCACCGATCTACCTAAGACCATGAAATACAAAGCCGCGCGTGGCATAGTTGCTGTTTACCTATTTTTGATATTATAAAAACAGTCAAACGACATCAATTTATGGTTGACATACCTCCAACTCGCTCGAAGCGTTTCGAGGGAGTGGAACTCATTTCAAGCATCTTTGTTTCCTGAAAGGTATAATCTGGGAGTCTTCAAGTCAAGAGTGAATATTCATTCTATATAATATGTATATTCTACACAAGCATGCTTCATCTTCGGCCGCATTATCGCTTTCCATCAGGTCAGATAGCGGTCAAATGCTTACCTATCAATCATAAAAAAGGAAGATGTTTTTTCCTTTATAAGCTAGCGTTAGACTACTATTTCACTTGATGGCAATGTGGTCGAGGATGTTAATCGCTGAGTTTTAATCTAAGCTACTTAATTTTAATTTGCATAGAATAAATAGATACATAATGCGATTTTTTTACTACATTCATAGACATGAAAATGGCAATATTTCTAGCTGAACATAGATGATGGTTCGGCTCATTTTGATAAGCCACCTAGGTACTCATATTTTTCCAACAAAACCTTATATTTTTAATTTCTTATATAAATACAGGAATGTTTATGTTATCAGAGCTTGTAATAACTTATATATGTACGATTTACTTTAATTGGTTTTCTAAATTATACGTTTTTAAACTCCCTTGAAGATGTTGAAATATTTATTACCCAGTTAACGTATAGGTTCCAGTGGTAAAATCATTATTTTTAAATACACCAGACATCGACATTCTATCTAAAAAAAAAACGGCTGCATCTATTTTAACCAAACATAGCAAACTACTAAATCAAAATCGGTTCAGCCGTTTGGGAGCTACGATGTCACAGCAGATACACACTACTAACTCATAACACCCCTCTTTTACATCGGGGGTTAAAAACACAAGCAAAACTTCAGCGTTAAACCAATGCAACTGTAGATTTTCAATCGAACATCTCCGAGCTCACGTGCAATCATCGTAAATCACGAAAGAGGCAGTACATGAAGGGAAGGGTTGCCTCCGAAGAATCCAAGGCTATCCGGGTGTCACGCGACCGTGCAGTTCGCGACCTATTTTGATATGGAGAAAGCTTGGAGCGAGATAGCCGCGGGAAATGAACTGAGTCAAACGTAAGTAACTGCTTATTGTAACCCTTCTTTTTATCTCTCTTATGCAATAATGCAAGCGTTTGTTTACTCACCTGGTGATAAATGATGATTTTTCTATATATATATCTATTTATATATTTATAAAAATCAATGCCACTTTTCGTTGTTATTTTATAACTCAAGAACGGGCTCACCTATCCAAACCAAATGTTTAGGCTTTGTTCGGACTATTTAGTAGATGGTTTATGTGAAGTTTGCACAAAATCGGTCGAGCGGTTCTTCATTTATCACACCCGGGCGAAGCCGGGGCGGATCGCTAGTTTATTATATATATAAAAATGATAAAACCTAATACTAGTCATTCGCACCGAATTTAAATCTCGCGCCTACATTTGACCTAATAGAAAAACTTTTGAGGTTAATTCCTTGAACTTTTTTTAAATATATTTTTTATTTCTGTATTTGTTATTCAAGGACAGGATATAACGGATATTATACGTAAAATGTCAGCTTTAAATATGACGCGGTTTTTGTCCCCCGGGACAAAATAGGTCTAAAATCAGTGACTTTGGTGGACTACCAAATTGTTTTACATTCCATTTTTTTTTTAAACGCTTTCGTACTCTACTTGCAGAGCTCTTTTTAACTATACCCACAAAAGTAGATAAATGACTAATATACACTTTATTCCCCACTTACGTGTATGGGTGCCCTCTTAATATTTTCATTTATATAATTTTAATTGCCATTTCTGGCTTTGGGCCATAGCTTTACATGTTCGCCTAAGCCATAAAAGCGAATATTTGAAATTATTCGCTTGTATGACTTAAACGCTAGATGCCTCTTTCAGACGGACGGACGGACGGATGAAATAAAACGATAAACTGTGTCAAGTGGGGTATCTATGAAAAGGTATTTGAAAATCATCTTTGTTTCTTAGATCATTTTTCATTTTTAATGATTGTTTACGATTTTAAACTGTTTGTTGCTTTTTGTATTTTTTTTTTATTTTAGGTTGATGAATTAAGCCTGTATTTAGGTACAAGGATGGTTCCATGGATTTCATCGCGATGTTACTGTCACCAAAAGCTCAGGACCATCGTAGGATTCGATCGGAAGACGACCTTACGACGACGAATTACGGATTTTTTGTTGATTCGGTGTTTTCTTAATAAATAAATAGAGAAAGGGTTGTTAAAAATTTTCTAAATAGCTAATATTTGTGCATCATGCAACCGTTCTGTTTGATTTAATAGTATGACGGAGAGTGATTTAACAGGAGATAACATCAGGCGCGTCGTGCCAAAAGAGAGAAAAGAATAAGTTAAAGGTAGCGTCCGTTTGTTATTCTTTTCGATCAAAGAAATTTGATATGAAGGCAGTTGACACCCTGAATTAACACATCCTGTTATCCCGAAATTCCCGCGGGTTCGGTACTTACACGGGTAAAATCGCAGGGTGCAGCGAGTATCTTTACATATATAAATCTTCTGACAAACTGTATGTGTGTGTGTTCTTTTTTTAAAATCTTCTAAATATATATAACTCAAAAGTGACTGACTGACTGACTGACATAGTGATCTATCAACGCACAGCCCAAACCACTGGACGGATCGGGCTGAAATTTGGTATGCAGGTAGATTTTATGACGTAGGCATCCGCTAAGAAAGGATTTTGATTAGTTCTACCCCCAAGGGGATAAAATAGGGAATGAAAGTTTGTTGTACTTCTTAACGCGAGCGAAGCCACGGGCAAAAGCTAGTATTATATAAGTATGTGACTGAACTCCTCTAAGCGGCTGGATTTTCGTGTGTTCAGGTGGTTTCAATAATGGCTTACGATTCACAATACGATCCGATAAATAATGTTTTTATAATTATTTTATATAATTAACAGGCCTGCTAGTATTTGTATAAGAACTACAATAGGTGAAAAGCAAAGAATCAATGAAAAAGGTATTTATAACTGTATACATAATGTATTAAATATAATTAAGTGTACTTTATAATACGAATATACTTAATACTACAGCGAACGTGAAATATTTCACTTAAAAACAACAATTATTACGTGAGTACGTGAAATACGTGGGAATGTTATTTCTTCATACAAATATGTTTATTATCATATCACAATTAAATATCATCAATTACATAAAAGAAACGAGTACTATAATATAGTAGTATAGATTGTAACATGAATATTCATTAAAGTAATGTGTAACTTAAATTTGTGACCAATACATAAAATTCTTCCCTTTTAAGATAATCAAGGTTTATCTAACTTTCATCCCTTTATGAATAAAAACAAAGTCAAAGTCAAAGTTTCATCATTTTATCAGTCATGGTTTATTAAAGTGGTTGACGATTTACTACAACTTCTGTTGGCATTTTAGGGAGCTAAAACGAAAAGTGCGTTTTTCAAGTTTGTATGAGCCTGTTCTCATGCATCATTATGCATTAAAACTGAAAGAATTACAAGTGTGACAAACACAAAAACGATACAAAATCGACTACAGCATTTGTTCACTTTCGTGACAAAAAACTCAAACATGTCGTTGGTCCATGACTAATGACAAAATTACAACAGTAATGTCCGCGACACATATAATATACCTCGATTTTATATATTACATTTCTGTTTCAGAATATTTAAGGCTCAGAATAAGCCGTTTTTGACTTATAAAACAAACACTAGGTTTGACAGTAACTAAATAGGGCAGAGAGTATGAAACTTCATCTCCTCTGAATAGGGTAAAATTTACATCAAATAACTCGGCACATGAAACAGGCCATACGTGATATGGTCAAATGCTTGCCTATCTAGCATTAAACAAAACAATTATAACATAGGGGAGTATTCATAAAAAGATTAACCGTTTGATAAACCTTTTATTTTAATGTTTTATTTTATTCTGACGCTTAGCATTCACATCATTCGAAACAAACGTACTGTATTTAAGATTTATCAAACTCATTTTTTTATTTAAAAATAGTTTAATATAGTAGACTGACTACGACTATTCTCTTGAATAAATACTTGAAATATTTATTAAGTACTTGATACATGCCAATGCAAAGTTTGAGCTAAAAAACGTTCTTGTTTATTCATGACTGTTAAAGATCATCGCGAACGAAACGAGCCGAATAACCTTGAGGAAAGATCAATGGTATTCTACCGGTCGAGAACGTGACTACATTTCAGAACACAAATGTACTTTGTGAATGACAATGAAACAATTTGTACATAATAAAGTATGGACTGTAAGCAGATCGAATCTGTAAGGAAACTTAAAACTAAGGTTTAACAAGCGACAGAATAGTTTAACCTAACCAGTACCCTGAAAGTTGATTAACCAATTTTTTAACAAAAAATAATACCTTGTTTTCGCTTACAATAAATATTGGTTCCAATAACAATTCCTTAAAGGTAGATACACATTGTTCAGTAATGAGAGAAAAAAATATAAAAAATATGCTCTTCAAACAAATGTATAGTCGAATATTTGAAGGCCCTTGAGAATTAAATAAATAGCTCGCTAAAGAAATTATTGTTGAAGAATTTAGTAACATGTATTTAAATTTAAATTGGTTTTCACATGAGCTCCACGCAAATTCTTGGTAATTGATCAATTGAAATAGATCATTAAGTACTCTGACATTATTCGTCTATAGACTCGAGATTAGAACACAAAAGAATACTTTTAAGTGTGTTTGTAGATGACATTCTTCTACACATTAAAAACTGTCGATGCATAAGTGTGTATGTCTCAAATATGTTAAAATTTACTAAATTCGTAAATTGATCAACTCAAATGAGATGTCAATATGACGAATACTTGTTTAGGATACGATTACTAGAGGTGCGACGAGCAAAACGAGGCTAGGTTACTTCAACATTCGAGCCGAGCGAGCGGAGCAAGCGTGAAGCACCGTAAGAATAGTAATTGTAGCAACTTTCGTGAACTATTAAATTAAAACAAGTCAAAGTTTCAAAAGTTTTTTTAAATCAACCTTTACAAGTTGGAATTAAGAGGACTAAAAGTGATATATCCAGAGAACTTATCAAGACGAATCAAACGAACCGAAACTCAATGGGGTTGCGTCGTTTCATTACAGAGTTCCAATGACCACCTTTCAGCTCCATCATCAGACCCTGGTTAGCATTGAAAGACAAATTACTCGTCGAGACGATTCAAATGATGGTTATGTCGTTTCATGGTGAAATTCCTTTGGCCAACTTCCAGCTCCATCATCAGATAAGCACTATGTCGTCATAATATTGCATTGTCACGCGATTTACACATGTATGCAAAATTTCAGCTCAATCGGTAAACGGGAAGTGGATTAAATTTAATTTGCAAGATTTGATGACAAACATCGGGACAGGTGAAACTAAATAAAAGCTTGTAATTCAAAAGGGAATTCGTGTGACTTAGGTGTTTCGGCTTCATTCGGAAGCCTTCATCAGGATGAGTGCGAAGCGCTTACAGTCGCGTCCCACCTCGCACTGATCCACACAAATTCCCATTTACTTTTAATGTAATAGTTCCAAATGTGCGTGAGTTTATGCAAAAATACCTATCGAGAATTTTAATTTTCACACATCCCTGCGACATATATAAGTAATACGAGTAATGAGCGTCTATTACAGAATCACTTTAACAGGCAACCTAATAACTGAATCAACATCAATCTACCTTTAAATAGTACACAACATCTTATGCCCTAGACTTGTCGGATTTGATGTACTTGTCAAGGTCGGCATCGCTCGCCGGGTCCACTTGTGACAGCTGTCGGAAGCTCTCGTCGTCGACGAAGCATATCTCGTGACCGTCGGGGTCGGCGAGGATGACCACTCGGACGGTGGCCTTGCCGGGGGTGTCGAGGGAGATGAGGGGGGTGAGGATGGTGCCGTTCGCTGCTTGGATCTTTTGGTCGATGGTCGGTTGTTCGTCGAACGGGCAGGAGAATGCGATGCGGCCGTACGCTTTCGCGCGGTTCACTGGCCCGCCTGTAAATACAAAGAATATTCATTTTAGTCAGCATTATGAACTTAATAAACATAAACGCTTTCACACTCACAGTTCCGCACTAAGCTCGACGACTTGTGTCGTTGGAAACATTTACATCACACACACTATGACAGCCAGAACCAGAAACACAAATTTTCTATGGGGAGAAAATTCCGTGTTTCCGCCGGGAATCGAACCCGATACCCTTACTTAGAAGGCCAACTAAGCTAACGAGCAGTTCACAAGCGGGACGCCGGCTATTGTGAGCCAACGTCAGTTTGAAGATAGTGCAAAAACAGATTTCTCTTTAGACAACCAGTGTGGTCCGGTCAACATTATTTTATTACAAGTTTATTCAGATTTTGTTATTAATTAAATCTCATTTTATATTATATTTTTTATATCCGGCTAACTCCAGGATTGCTGCCGGAACATCACTCAGAATGGAAACTAGCTCCGCCGGAATCTTTTGGTGCTTCACAACAAATTATCTGTTTGATGGTGGGAGACTAATCAGTGCGATTTAGAATCCAATTTAGTCTAGTGTTATTACTAGCTTTCAAGTTCATAGTTAAAGTCTTCCTATTAGATTTCCTACAAATTGAATAGTGTAATAAGCGATTTAGCTAGAGGATGCTATAAAGTGACGACAAAGAGGAAAACAAGTTGGCTGGCTCAGTGCGTCGTAAAGCATTCCAAATTACAAATTACACATTTCCTCGAATGACAACAGTTCGTCCGCTTGTTCACAGAAAACATTGCCAATATTTTAAACTTAGGATTTACCTGTAGATGACATCATGATTAACATTAAAAATCTTTGAGTATACTGTGTCAATGTGGAAGCAAAACTCTTCGTCCGAATTGTGGAATGTCTACTATATAAGCATATGGATGTCGGATGACGGATGATTCTATAGGGGGGAATTAGATCATGTAATTCTTTGTCAAACACTTCGAAATATATCCTATATAATACCAAGAGACTCGCTACCTTTTGCGACGATGCCCTAAGCTCTCAAGCGTTGCATCAGTCGCGATGGTCGCAGCCAATAAGTCTCTTGGCGTTTTGATATATCATTGTATGGGCGCGTAAGATTTAATATAGCTCAAGATACTGCTCTATATATTTATATATTGACTTGGAAATGTTTTTAAAGTTTGATAACCTAAGTTAGGACAGCTCTTTTTAGCTCTGACTTAAATATTAAATCATTTAATTTGGTAATGAACAACACTGTATATACTATTGAGATATCTATAAGTATCGAACCCTTATATTGCACTTGAGTATTGTTTACAAGCGGCCGTGGCGCAAGCATAGGCACGTTTCATCCACGCTTCAGACTATCTTATCTGGGAACTAATCTTACTTCTGAAACAGCATAATGCGATGTGATAGCGTTCATATGATTGGCATGTCCGGTTTCATTTTTACTTTTATAGAACGTTTGAAATTCAGCAAATTTGCTCTACAGCGGGTATTTATTTTAATGCTATGATTTGGTAGCATTCGTGTTAGAAACGGCATACTTACCATATATTTTTTATTGTATCAGTTACTAACTTTAATGTCAGTTTTAAAGACTTATTCTTGAAATTAAAATATAGAGATTACTTCACTTTCAGGCTAAACACGTTCCATACACGACTTAACGAATCTAAAATCTGAATGTACCTCAATCGATTATATTTCAACGAAAAAGGACTGTCAGGAACCGATACTTCATTATACACATAGAGCAATACAATATGTATATGGGCATCACGAAGTGAAGAAATATAAGTACAGACTTGTATTATAGGTGCCGGAAACAATTACAGTACCCATACATACAATAACATCCAGAATCAGAAGCACGAATGTTCCTTGAGAAACAAAGTTGTGTCTCTATCGGGAATCTAAGCCAGGCTCGCAGTGTAGAAAGCAAAGATTTGTCCTTTGCGCAAACAAGTACGTCAAAAATAAAGAAAAACAGTAACTTACCAATATCCACCAGTTCAAGCTTAGCTTGGTTGTCGCCGAAGCCAAGCAGGGCCGATTTGGGCGACTGCTCGAAGATCTTCAGGGTTAGGAGCCCGTTCCAGTACGCGATGGACTTTGCCAGATTCGAGCTAGCCAGGGAGACTTTCACCACTGGGTCTGAAATGGAGAAAAATGCATTTTCTGTTAGAAATTGCAACACATGAGTATAACTTTTTATATTACACTAGCCGTGACCCGCGGCTTCGCCCGCTATTATCAAGTAAAAAAATAGCCTATGTGTTAATCCTAAGTATAATCTATGTACATTCCAAATTTCATCTCAATCCGTTCAGCCGTTAAAGCGTGAAGAGGGAACAAACATACTTACACACTTACACACAAACTTTCGGATTTTTATATTAGTAGGATGTCTATATTGCATATTGGTTGAGTTTCGCCACAACGTCACCTGGGGGTCTAGTACGAGTTAAGATCGGAAACTGAATTTCGTTTTATTTCGTACCATACATTTTCTCACAGCAATGTATGGAAAGAAACAAAACGAAATATTGTTTTTGCATACGATCATTACTCGTACTAGATCTCCAGGTTATACTCGTATAGTACTAGTATTCATGCAAACAATATGCAATATGCAAACTTACTTCTCCATAGCATGTGCACTACCACTTAAAATTCACACGATACACCGAGGTTAACTGGAAGATAATGCTTTATAGCATTAAGTTCGCCTGTGTACCTACAATTTGTTTTGTTTGTGCAATAAAGAATTTTCAATCAATCAATCAATCAATATAGAACAACATAAAAAGGTATACACATTCTTCTAAAATGTTTAGCTTAGAGGTGTACTTGCCAGTTCACGGAAAGAACAGTCGGCTTGAGTACGGTTTAAGATACGATGAAACCATAAGAACCTACATTACAAAATATTTAATGGTGTTACGAACTTGAGAAGTCCACGTAAGATCCGTACTTTTATGTAAGCAACAACAAAAAACGCCAATAACAGTGACTGACGAAATAGTCCAAATATAAGATAAAATAAAACAATGTTTATATTATGACTATTATGAGACTCTCAGAAAAATAGCCAAGAGTGTATATGTATAATAATAATTATAAAGTAAACCTTTCGAGAGATAGCGTGTGATATTCCACGACGCAATGTCATGTAGGTATTGTAATGAAACATTGTAACATCTTCGCACTTTATTAGGCACGTGCAAACGCTTTCACACTCACATTCCTAAACTAAGCTCAAGGACTTGTATCGTGGTTTCCGGAAACATTCACATACACACAATCACACCCAGAACCCGGAACACAAATATCCTTTGGGAAGAAAAAAAATGCTTTGTCTGTGGGTCTGCCTGTGGCATCGTAGCTTAGCCTAGGATTAACCTAGGTATAAGCTATGTACATTCCGAAATTCATCCAAATCCGTTCAGCCGTTACAGCTTGAAGAGGAAGTAAACATAATTTCACATTTACACTCAAACTTTCGGATTTATGATATTATTGCGAGTGTGATTCCATAAGGTATCCGTTATTCGCGATAGATTTTTGTCTTACTTAATTCCTCTAAATAAATTAAGGTGACTGAAATCTTAGGTACATATTAAGGGAACTATCTGAACATGGACTAAAGATGATGAGATCAAATTAGACATTATTATTTTCAAGTCAAAAACTACTGATTAGACGATGCTAAATTTCACAAAACGCAGTATCTGCATAAGCCTTAGAATGTCAAAAATACCTAAAACTTAACAAGTAGACGGAAATCATTGTCAACTCTCAATCAAGCCTATAATCTTGGGGAGGATCATATGATTCTTTACTTAATCTATACGTTATGACAGGTAGGCATATTTTTTCTTGCACAAAAAGGACTTTATACCACATACAAATACTTCTAACGATAAAGGCTATCACAATCTATGTTTGCTTGTCAAAAATTCTAACAGCCGCAGCCTGATCATGATTACGAAGAGATTCACGATTGTATTTTGTTATCGTTAACTGATAGGCCGTTTAGATCTAAGTACTTGCACAAAAAAGACTTTGAACAACACGAATCATTTTCATGATAGGGATTTGTTAGGCTGGTGACATACTCACTTATTGGTTGTAATTTAAGCTAATTTTTATGATCAAAATTCTATTAATCTAATAATGTATTAAATTCATCTATTTCTTATTATTCTATAATTACATATAAATATTGTTTGTTTTTTTAATTAATTGATAATTCAATATTCACGTACAGACAGGCATTTCTTTATAATTGTTAACCATATCGGGCTCCCAAGATACAGGCTTTGCCTAGTTTGGGGCCCACAGCACAATTGTACTGTATTGTGTCTTTCTCTGCCAAATAAACAAATTTTCAATTTCAATTAAAAATGTTCATACAGTATTCTAACCGACTTCGAAAAAGGAGGAGCGTATCAATGCAGTGTTTTTTCTATGTCAGTTACGCGATTACTCGAGGACGGCCGTCTAGGATAATATTTTTTTATAGAATGTCAAGTTGGTACCAAGGTTGGGTTTGCTTGTGTTTAAATTACTGTCAATGATGTACATTCACATAAATACCAATTCATCTTCAAAATTAATTTATCATCACCAACCTAGAACTTTTTACGTGACAGGGAAGCATTTGGACACTGCCACACCTGAAAAATACTATTGAAGCTATGATACGCCCGAAGATGTAGCTTGCCTAGAAGATACTTACTCACACTAGTCTTAAAAACTCCCAGATTATTCCGTTCGGGAAACAAAGATGAGTTATGAATTAGTTATTGAGTTCGACTCCTTCACTGTAAGGATAATGAACGTCGAAGCATTCCGCTTCGAGCGGACAGGACGTATTATTCAATCTTCTAAGTACAAGCATAATATTAATCGCCACATTACAATTAATATGCCTGAACTGCAATTAGTTACGCGTTTTTCTTCCATGCAACGGGTATCGGGTTCGATTCGCGGTGGGAACACAAGTTTTCGTCCTAAGGATAACTTGTGTTTCTGGTTCTTGGTGTGATTGTGTGTGCGATATGAACGTTTCCGGCACCCATGACACTAGTCATCGAACTTAGTGTGGGGATTTGAGTGTGAAAGCGTAGCGAAAGCGATCTGCCAATGAAAAGCAATAAGAGCTTAGGATCTTTATTGCTTTTTTTTGGTTTTAAAAATCATTAAACTGTTTAAAACTGTAGGAAAAAAATATTAGGACATCCATGCAATCTTTTTTTACGTTCAATCATGAAATCGATTATTTTATTTTATATCTATACAAGTTGCTCGCCGCAGCTCCGCCCGCGTAAATTAAAAAAAACATTATTTATCGGATCGAATTGTGAATCTCAACTACTCTAGAATTCACCTTAACACGAACAAAAAATATTTAATCAAAATCGGTCCAGCCGTTTAGGAGGAGTTCATTGACATACACATGTACAGTAGAATTAAATACATATAAAGATCAACAATCACTGTTAAATTTTCGAGAGTAAAGCTCACAGGCAAAAAATCCTGGTTTATACTCTTATGTTGTAGTCGGCTTCAAATACGTATGTATAATAGAACGCGAAAATATTTCCTTTTAAATGTTAGGAACTCTTTTTAGTTCAATATTACTTTTATCAAAACAATCTATTATCGATTTATCATAATAAGTATGATAGTGCTTAATCGAATGAGGTACCTACTAAGAATAGATACAAATCTAATATGTATAAGATTCTAATAAAGATAATGGTAATACATTGAGGTGTTAAGTATAATTGAATGTGTCAAATAGTTCAATCAAAATGAAAAAATATTTATTCAAAAATTTGTATCTCCATCAAGTCTGATGCGATGATATTCAAAAGTAAGCCGCATTTGGTAATGATCTATACCAGGGGTCGGCAACCTTTTCAGTCGGAAGAGTCAAAAATTACCATTTACAAAATTTCATAGAGCCACATTTTGGAGGCTTGTTAATGACTCGATAGAAATGGTGCGGTCAAAACGTTTTTTTTACATTTTTTTCAAAGAAATAATATTTGCGTATGGAACTAAAGAGCCCCAGCTTCACACCCAAAGAGCCGCATGTGGCTCGCGAGCCGCATGTGGCTCGCGAGCCGCAGGTTGCCGACCCCTGATCTATACTAATATTGAAAAGAGGTAAAGTTTGTTTGATTGTTTGTAAAAGGTATTCTCAGAAACTACTGATCCGATTCTGAAAATTCTTCGCAAATATATACACTATCGCCGAGTGTTAATATATAGGCTTTGTTTCATTGGGATAAAAGTTAGTTTTCAGTTTGAAATAATAATATTCGTAAGATAAGTCAGAGAACAATTTGCTATCTGGCCGCTTTATCGGCGTATGCTGAATGAAAAGTTAGACAGGTGAATACAACGTATGGCAAAAATGTTGGCCTTTGTGAGTTTTAGAAAAAAGTCTTCGACGACAATCTAGATCGGAATAAATACTTTTATTTGTTTAAAATCTGAAAAAAAGGGTCTTCTGTTTTGTTGGCTTTTTGAGGCATTCAATATCCTTATCAAAATACAACTATTTCATCGTCTTACGTAGTTTATGTAGATATCATTTGCTTTTTATTGCATATAATTTGGACTAGTAGTCTAGGAGAAATAGTTAAATTTATTTGAGGAGAGAAGCGGTGGGTCATAAAATGAGTAGCAGTTACTGCTTAGTCAGCATATTGATACGTTCTAAACCGACTTACCTACGAAGGAGGACATAAATTCAATTTTTTTTTTTTTGCCTGTTATAATTATATGTTTGAACTGCCCGCTGTCGTAGTTAGGTGCGCGTTTGCCTTTCGCACCGGGATCGATTCCCGGTGGTAACACAAGTTTTCTTTCCACGGGAAATTTGTGTTTCTAGTTCTGTTCTAGGCTTGGTATGAATGTATACGAACTCACGACACAAACCATTAAACTTAGTGTGGGGCTGTGTATATGAAAGCGTTGATCTGTATGTTTTTATTATATGCTACCAGGGCTACGCCGCCGGCCGGGTAATTTTTGAACTGCTCTCTGGCGTGGGCACGCGTTCTCCTTCAAAGCAGCGGCTTCGAATCCCGGTGGTAACACAAGTTTTCTCCCCTCGGGAAATTTGTGTACCTGGTTCTGAGTATGATGTGAATGTGTGTGACTTGGATGTTTATGGCCCCACAATACAGGCGACGCCGGGCGGGTCAGCTATAGTAATGTACACTTGTAGCGACATACATTTATCTTCCCTGACTCGTAGCTGTCTATTTTAATTCAAATAAACAGCCAGGTGAGTCAACTAGGGCGACGAAGGGCGGGTCAGTTAGTAATTAATATTTAGCGTTTTACCACTATGTAGGTATGTAGTTCAGGGTGGTAACAAAGCTATGCCTAGACAGCTGGAAAATTACATCAATCACCATACATACAAATTAATGTTTAACTAAAATAAAAGGTAAATGGAATATTCCGATAAGTCAGACAATACTTCCATATTTTTAACCGACTTCAAAAAGGAGGAGGTTCTCAATTCGACTGTTTTTTTTCTTTCCTATGTATGTTACGCGATCATTCCGCCAATTATAAATCGATATTAATGATTCCTTTTTTTGTTTGGTAGATCAGATGTGGTCCTATATACATTTTATCGAAATTGATTAAGCATATTTTGAGAAAATCAATAAAAAACAAAATAAAGCGGGTATTAGTCCGTTTAAAGTTTTGCTTGCGTTTAAATTATTCTCTGACACTTTTGGTTTTCTTTTTTACCGACTTTACAAAACAGGAGGAAGCTAATATCTATGATAGCAGGCTATTTAAACATAAACGCTTTTACACTCACAGCCCCACACTAAGTTCGATGACTTGTGTCGCGGGTGCCGGAAACATTCATATCACACACACAATCATTACTCATGCTCACCTGGCTAGTGTCTAATATTTTTTCTAATTACATATTTACTCCACTTAATCTGACTGAAATTAAGGAAGGTATACAAAAGGGGAACTCATTAGGACACATGTGACCAGTACAAAAGAAAACAAACTTCTCTGCAAAGTAATCTCACCTTTGTCGACTGGTTGGGGCTTGTCAATTACATAAAACTTGTAACCACCAGGAGCCTCCAAATACTTCAGCCCATTGTCTTCTTTCACTGGCCAGTTGTTGGCAGCAGCTCTCTTCAGACTCTCGCTGGATTGGATGGTGAGGCCTAGGAAGTCATTTCCCTGTTCGTAGTGAGTGATGCCATAGTTGTATGTGAGCTCAACTACAAAGTGTGTGTCCTCAGGACCATAACCTATCATGGTTTTGCTCCATCGGTTTGCATAGGGTCTGGAACGACATATATATAGGATTAGGGAAAATGCTGATGCATCAGTTAAACTATAGCTCATGTAGGTTTTTGATCTGGTGCAAGTTCACTTGACATTTTAAATTCTTACCCATTGCAGGCAGCTTCACAACCTTCACTGAACTCCTCATGGCGGAGAACCTGGGAAAATTATAGCATTGTTAGACAAGTTTAAAACTTAAGTTTTACTCAAGTTTAAAATTAACTTAAGTTTAAAATTAATAATAAACTAATAAAGAATGTTTACCCATATGGCAATACTGATAGATGTGCAACCTTCCATCAGTGACCAAGACTACTATCACAAATGAGTCACTTTACTCGTCAGTCAATGAAGTCAAGAACTTTAAACTGGTACTTAGTTGATTCATCTGAGAGGTGGCCAACTCTGCAGCAGTTCATACAGTATCCAACTTGAGCTTAATACATTGAAATGATGCCTAAGTGTGAAGTACTGCCTGATCGGTGGAGTACTCAGTTTTCTTAGCGGCCAGTTAAGATCACTAAATAGATTATTTCTGTTTACTTGCGCTGTAAGACCTTGCTTTTGGCAAAATTTCACAACTCTAGGAATTACTCTATTGCTTTTGATTTATTTGGCAAATGACGACCCAGTTGGCGCAGTGGACAGGTGTCCGCCCTCTGCGCCGTGGGTTCTGGGTTTGATTCCCGGCAGGAGCATAAATTCCTTCCCAAGGGATGTTTGTGCTTCAGGTTCTGGGTGTAATGTGTATGTGATGTGAATGTTTCCCGCACCCACGATACAAGTCTTTGAACGTAGTGTGGGGCGGTGAGTGTAAATATGTGTATGTGTTTATATGTATAAGTCTCATACTTAGACAGCACAGTGCATCTAGGATTATATCTACAGTACATATACATTGTTAAATATCCTACTCAAATTTTACCTTCTAAAAGAATTAAAAGTAAAAATGATTACTTGTTGTTTTACAGCACAACAACAAAGTTTTGTGCACACAAGAGCCTACTTAGTTATTTCTATAGAAATAAATCCATATTTTCATTCAATTATTTTATGGAATTTACTTTACCTTTACAAGTAAAATTTACAAAAATGATTCCCGTTTATGAAATCATGAGAAATAAATCAACTTCATTTGAATTATCCCTGTCAACAGGTAAAATTGTATCTACCTACTAAAAATATGATAATGTAAAATACTAAGAATTCAATATGTCATTGAGATGACTAATTAAGGGTGCTTTTTGAATTTAATATAGCTGAATATGACACTGTAATAATGAAAAATAGTGTAAAGTGTTAAAATTATTTAATTATTTATTACAAATTTCAATAATAACTTTACAGTATTATCCCCATGCAATAGTGTAAGTCAACGTTACTAATATATCTATTAATAAAACTAAGTTGGATTTAGTTATACCATTTATAACTTAAGAACAGCTGAACTGATTTCATGTGATTTGTTGGATTTGTCTCCGCCCTGAATAGCAGAATAACTACAAAAACATTGCAAAAAATTCACAAAAAAAAATATTTTTTAAAAAGAAACATTTTCTCATACATTTCACTCAATGGGTTTTTTGATAAAATTTCTAGAAAACATTGTTTTTTATTAATATTTATTATATATATATACATCATTACACAGACATGAGTAATTGAAATACATATCGAGTTTTCCACAATAAGCTAGACAGTGGTCGGCCAGTATATACATATAGATAGATAGATAACGCTTTATTGTCACACCTAACAATAATCACTTACAATAATTTAAAAAAAAACTTGAAAGTGTACAAAATAATTCAACTCATAATAATAATTGCACAGTACAACCTAATACCGGTTAGTCAGCCATAGTAATTGTGATAACCTTGAACCTGGTAATAAAAAATCTGATTTCTGGTACAGTTCAGCAGCCTTTGAGGCAAATAAAGCACATTGTACGTATGTACTTACGTCATAAGCATGGGAAAATTGTCTTACCTTCATACCCAGAATTTCTCTGTAGAATTTAGCAGTGAGGGTCCTATCTGCAACTTTGAACACAAAATGTAGGGCACGGCCGGTAACCATTTTCACTGTATTTATTTACTTATAGGGAAAGCAAAAACAAACAAAAGTTGTTAGTGGTGTGCGTTTTTATAAGACTTACGCAAAAATAGAAATATATTAGATAAAAATCAGTACTACGTGATTTCCAAACGAGAGACTATATTAAAATGTGAGACAAATACATCCACAGCAACGTTTTAGGACGTCGACGACTGTTATATTTGACACTTGTAACAGTGACACTAACTATTTTTGTTATTGTCAGTGTCACTGCCAGTAACTAGATTAGTTACGCTCCGCTTAGCCAACGTTTCGTCTATAGAAACCAGTAATTTGATTCGTGAGTTTCGTGACTGCTTCTAACGTTGCAAGATTGCGTAATTTTACTGAAAAGGTACGTAAAATGGGGTAATTTACTGCTATTTTATATATTAGGATAAAAAAAAACATTTAAAAACGCAAAATCTTACATTTTATGTTTAACTATTGTTTGTTTAACATACCTAGAAATTGTAAATTTCCGTTCGGATTTTTCTGCCTATTAATACTATTGTAATCTTATGGCCCAAAATAAAACCAAACCTATTGTAATACTAATACTTTTTATTACATTTTACCTAGCTCAGTTATTTATTGTTCTTTATACCAGCTCTCTGAGCGCAAGACGCTGTATCATAGTAAAAAAAATTTCTACTTTTATTTAATCATTAGTTTAGCGAGAATGAGGACCAGGGTCCATTTTGCACCCAAGTCGTCGTCGCATGGTTCCTTCCACAAGAGTCTCTTGGTCGTGGAGGGTGTTGGCCTTATGTTCGTCTGGGAGAGGGAGTAGCTGGTCCCAGGGAATGTGTCGAGTGCGGCAATACAGAGTGCCGAACTCTGGTGAGGTCCGGTATCTTGGGGGGAACGAGTCCGGGCTGGGCTAAGGCCATCTTGCTCCAGACTGCCCCCTTGTCGGACTGGCTGGCCTGGCCGGAGTCAACCTCAGGGCTTGATCGGGCCAAGCTGGCACGAGTGTGAAGCCCAAAGGGTCTCAAGGCCTTTCCTGGGTCGAGTTAGTGATGGTCTATCTATCTATCTATTCCCAGTTTTGTCTTCAGTGGAAGCTTGGAGGAGAGGACCGGTCGGTCACCCAAGTAAGTACATATGATAGAGTTTATCACATTAAAATTGATAATTACTTTTAAGAATACTATTAGTAAATTATATATTGTCTAAAATTATCTTAACCAACTCATTCCATAGTCATGATGTTAAATATTAAATTTATCGAATTATTAGGGTTTCTAGACCTTTATTTAGTATTTGTAAATATAAGGCAATCTTCGTCATTGAGTTGTTTTTATTGATAAGTCCGCTTGGACCTGGATCTTTTATTTAGACATAAATGTAGCATAGGCTAGCCAAGGAATTTCTTGCATAATTTACTTAGTAGTAATTATGTGTAATAATTATGGGAAATAGGTATATCAGTGATTGTGGTCTCTTCTCTAACCATATTTTTGTTGAATCTTGTTTTATTTAAGAGTTTATTTTTATCTTATATTTATATTGTATTTATACCATAGTATAGTAATGATATTTATTAAGTTAGTTAGGTATTCCATACACCCAATTATAAAACCCCGTCTATTACATTCTATAGTTCTCTCCATCCGAAGGTTGCCTGGTAGACGCTATTAGTGATAAGGCCGCCTGTAGTGACACTTTACATATAAGCTTGTTTGTTCCCTTTGTTTTATCTCATCTTATGAAGTGGATCAATAAAGTATTATCTATCTATCTATCTGTTGTAATAAGTTTTAACTCCATAGCAAGCTGTTCTGGATATTATGATCTTTTTAATTAACTCAGTTAGCAAGGGGTTGCGAGCGGTAAAACACTGTCGCCGACCTAACTGCACGTGGTGCTTGCCGATCAATGAACGTAACGTAAAAACAAACCTTCCCAAGGGGAATTGAATGGAGTATTTACAAACGAGTCCATAAGCAATTGAAGAAACTTCCACCTCCAGGAAGTGTTGTGCTGACCCAAATAGTAGGCACAGAGTAAAGATGATGAACTAACTAAACAATTCTAAGGATCCTTTAAAGGCACCGAAACAAATAATACTTAGGTAAACTAGGTATCTAGATAAATAGGTATCTTCTAAGCGGCATGCTGCATTTTCGGCCCCGTCGTCGCTTTCCATCAAGTGAGATAGTGGTCTAATGCTTGCCTGACGAGCATAAAAAAACACAAATAGACTAGTGGCTCTTTTAGATGAAGACTTCGCGTATTTTTCGAAATGGCTGAAATGTGTTTTTTTTTACGTTTAAACCCCCATATCGCTACCATTTTGAAAAATATCCAGAAACTGAATCTACAGTAAAATTCTATAAAATTATCGAACCTGCTCCCAAATTTATCGAGAATCGGTTGAGAAATGTGCGACCTGTACAGAAGAACAACCAGACATCCGGACGGAAAGCAATTTTGCCCGAGCTGGAACGTAGACGCTTCGCTCGAGCTTCGCGCTCGCTCGTTCATTTGACCGGAGAGTAAGGTAAATCGGGATTGGAAATTAGGATACCAAAGTATAGCTGCTGCTTATCCCTAAAACAGTTTAATCAAAATCCATTATTCAATCGTCCACATAAAAACTACATATAATTTCATACAGAAATACGATTAAATATATTTTGCTTAATACTAACACTACATCGATTTAAATCTTGTTGTGGTATTTTTTTTTACATTTTCCCATAATATGCAAATAGATAGTCTTATATAAATGTAGTATAACATTAGATACATTTTACGTTTACTGTCGAATTAGCTACTTCTGTAAATATCAATTTATATTATTTTCTTAACATCTGATTACATTTATCAGGATTTCCGGTAGTTCGAGATATGACTGTCTGACGTAATGAGTTAAAACTTATCGATTGATATTAGGCTTTCCGAGTCACGAAGATTCTGCTATCGTGATGTATATTGCAAAAATAGTTCAAAATATAGGTACTTGCAAATATTTATCTTGTACATAGATTAAATAGAGAATGTATACATTCAGTGATTTTTTACAAAACTACGATGTAGATAAATAAATATGTAGTTAACGATTAATAAATATGTATAGGTATGTTTAGCACAATCTAAAATTATTCAACTTATTTTTTTTTTACATTACTGACTAGATCAGTTTGTTTTCTATGCATTTAATGCATATGCTAGGGTAGCTAAATATTTTTTGCGTAAAATATTTTTGAAAATCTGCTTTGTATAACATAATATGTATTTTATAGATATTATTTTAAATGGTATTTGAACTTACTGACATGTTTCGTGGAATTTGGTCAATATTGGAAACACCAACACCTTTTTTTTTGCTTAGTCCGAGATAATAAGAACTTTAGGCATGCGCAACAAAACCTGTCCTTACGGAAGTCTTAACAATTGACCATACATCTTAATTGTTTTTTTTTATAAGCTTTACATAACTTTGAGGACACTTTTAAAATGTCCCTAAATAAGTTCAAGCTAAGCAATACATATGTTTTAATAGTAAAATATATTTACGAAGACATCAGTAAATAGAGATTATCCACTAAAAGAACCCTCTACGTTACTTTTTGCACATTTCACAGTCAACTGTTTGACAAATTTGGTAGAGGGGCGTTCATTTCAACAGTGGATGATATCTATTTATTACTTTTACAACGAAAAAGTTAATAATTAAATAAAAATAAATGCTTTATTTGCGTTTAAGAACAGAAATATGAGTAGCCCTAAGGTCTCTAACCTTTAACATAAGCAAAAAAAGCAATACAAGGCTTTGACTTAAATTAAACACTCAAAGAAAGAACTTCGTTAGGATAGACAAAAGAGTGATGATTAACATTGAATGCACATTGACAAACGCTTCGTTGAAGTCACGAAATTCTTTATTTGAATAAGACTACACCAAATATCTAATGAATAAATATTTTAACATACACAAACAATGTCAACGTCGTCGTCTGGCACAAAAGTAAATGACTAAGCGGGTTATTTCATTTGGGTTTATCCTTGTCGGCGGTGTCTTTATCCTTTTCCTTCTCCTTCTCTTTCTTCTCCTGCATCTGTTGTAGGTGAGCAGGCAAGGCCTTTAAAATCGCGTGCACCTATAATAAAACGAAGTAGGTGGAATTAATATTATTAATACAAATGAAATTTGGGAGTTTGTGTATTAATTAATATAAATTGTGTGAGTTATAATTTATAATCACACGCGCACTTGCATTGCACATAAACTCAAGCCCTAACATTAGCTGTATAAAAAGTCATAACCAGTTAAATAGAGATAGGTATCATTTTCAGCTCGAATTTATGTTGAGTAAAAATGAATATTGATGATGGTCACTTATAATATAATATACTAGCTGCGCCCCGCGGTTTCACCCGCGTTGATAATGATGAAAAGTGATGATGATGATGATGATGAAAAATAGATGTTGGCCGATTCTCATAGATACCGGATAAGCACAAAAAATTTCATCAAAATCGGTCAAGCCGTTTCGGAGGAGTATAGCAACGAAAACTGTGACACGAGAATTTTATATATTAGATATACGGTTCTGTTTTTAAATTTTGTTTGAATGAGCGTGGCTCTGAGTGCCTGAAAATCAAGATCTCAATTCTCAAACTATATCAAAATACTAAAAACAAAAACAAGTGGAATATGCAAAGTGGCGCCTATCACAGTTATGTACAACTATAAACTACTCGTATATAACTATATAAAATTGTGAAACGAGCATTTATTTTTCTAAGGCCGTATAACAATACCTCAAATTAGAAGTTAAAAGCAAAAATATATGTTACTGAATTAAATGTCAACGTAAAAAAATACCTCAAATTAGAAGTTAAAAATATATATATATTTTTTTTTTTTATTATTTGTGACAGGCTAGTGTTTGACCACTATCTCGCCTGATGGTATATGTTACTGAATTAAATGTCAACGTAAAAAAATACCTCAAAATTGAAGTTAAAAGCTAAAATATATGTAACTGAAATTAAATGTCAATGTAATAAATATTATTATCTTCAATCTAACTAAAATGTCTTCTAATTCATGTGTATCATGTTAGCTAGAAAAATACAAACTTCTTCAGCCACGGCCATCAGCACAAACTCAAACTGCTGCTTGGTGGCGACGGTGCGTGGTCGTTGGTCGCGGATATGCTCCAAAGTCGCTGCGATGTCGATCTCCTTTGCGCCTTTAGCCATACGGTTCAGCACCATGTCGATCAAGCAGTACGTGCCAGAGCGGCCAGCACCATCACTGAAAGAAAAAATGTATTATGTCGATTTGTCGTACTTTGTCGATTGTGATAATTTAATAATAAACATTAACATAAACATAATTTATGTGATTATAATATAATAATAATAAACATAAACGCTTTCACACTCACAGCCCCACACTAACCAGAAACAACCAAAACGAGAAACACAATTTTTTAACCAGAAATAAAAACAGCTGCTCATCTGAATCAAGCCTTCTAGCCACGGTACGATGTTGCTGTTTATTTTGTAAGGCACGCAGTATTAAAATTAAATGCTCTGTAATTTATTTACCTGCAATGGACTACGATCGGACAGGATCTTCCCCGGTAAGACTTATTCACTTTCCTGGAAATGAAGAAAACGTAGAAATTACGAACAAAATTTCATTTTCCACTCGTCCATAAAGAAAGTAACTACCTTATAGGAACGTTTTAGATATACGAATTATCAATATTTACTAAAAAAATACATTTTTCTGTGACGTCCATGACCAATCATGGCTGCCGTAAAGGCAAGGAAACCAATCACAGACAGCAAAAATGTGTAAACTGACGTCACGAATCAGTCTAGCCCATTATTATATTTGATAGTTGTCACAAATACTATCACAATAAGTGGAAATGAAAAATCCATCATTAAAGATTATCAAGGTATGTCAACATTTCAAAATATTATTCCTTAATATGATGCTGCACTGAATGCATATTTTCTATTACAACTAGACTATTAGTTTGGATGGAGTGTTCTCTCACCTCCTGAACTCGAGTAGGGCCTTGGTAGAAGACGGCACGCCGTTCTCGGACCACGAGAGGAAGTGGAACTGCGTGACGGTGCGGGTCTCGCCGGTGCGTTGGTTCTTCAGGTAGAAGCTCCGGACCAGGTAGTCGTCGCACCAGATGTGCTCACTCACTAGGTGCACCTGGATATATAACATTGTAAAATACATATATAACTAACTCCTTGATAGTGTAGTTATATACGATAGGAAACAAAAATAGCTGAACTTGTAAAATGTTTAGCCAACATTGTTAATATCCTGTATTGAAAATTAAATCTAATCTATAGTATCTATATATAATAAAAAAAAATATAATAAGTTACATACTCCCTAAATGCTAGTGACCCTAATATGATGCGGGGAATATAAAATCTTACATATATTTTTAGGAATTTGTCTCCTGAAGCTTGGTAATTTTACATACGTAGGAGGTTCTACAACATTCAATGCTTGAAATATCTAACTTTCCTTAAGAAACCTTCTTGGTACCTACACAAATGTACTTCGGTACCTGCATGATTTACTATGGTACCTGCATAAATGTTCTATGGTACCTGCATACATGTACTATGGTACCTGCATAAATGTACTATGGTACCTGCATAAATGTACTTTGGTACCTGCATACATGTACTATGGTACCTGCATAAATGTACTTTGGTACCTGCATAAATGTTCTATGGTACCTGCATACATGTACTTTGGTACCTGCATAAATGTACTTTGGTACCTGCATAAATGTTCTATGGTACCTGCATAAATGTACTTTGGTACCTGCATAAATGTACTTTGGTACCTGCATAAATGTACTTTGGTACCTGCATAAATGTACTATGGTACCTGCATAAATGTTCTATGGTACCTGCATACATGTACCAAGAACATCGGCTTTGAATGCCAAATGTGCGTTTGGTTATCAAAGTGTGTCAGGGATAGATTAGGTATGCATGAACTTGCTCTAGCTTATTACACGAACTGGGTACCTTTAGGAAAAGAGCGACTTCAATGTTATACTATTTTAATGAGCCGCTAAGAATTATATTTATTTGAGGCGTATTCAATCATGATGACAAACGCTACAGATATCATATTTGGGATATAGTAATTGAGGATATAATCTTAATAAATAACAATCTTCTGATATATAATGTTGAAATTGAAAAATTTTTAAACATGAATTCTGAATCAGCGCCATTGTTCCTTATAGTTCATTCTCTGCCTTTGTCGTCAATTTGTTTGCATTTTTGACCATTTTTAAAAGTTGTCTAGTTGGTGCTATAGAAATTCAAGCAAATTCAGATCTGTATATACTGGCAGTAGATATAATTAATCTTTTTTTACTCTCATTCTAATAGCACCAAATGTACAGTGACATATCTTGGACAGCTCAAACAGCTTCACCTCATATATTCCATGTGAAACAACCAGAAGTGATAAGTTATACATAGTAATTGATACAGCCAACCTACGATATTTTAAGGAGTTGTGATAGCATAAACTACCCTTAGCGAGACATCAGTGCAGGCCTAACCAACGTAAATTAGAATAGGGAAGTTGCCTGCCTGATTAGTCCGTCAGTTAGACTGAACTAATCAAAAGTCATTTACAAAGATAAAAAGATCCAAAGTTTGAGATTGGGGGCTCCTGACGTCACGCGGATTCAAGGCACTATATTTTCGACATTTTTCTCTATATCTTGGACCTTCATTAAACAATATGACGGTGGTAGAGTTCAAAAAATATGCTTAAAAATAGATTATGAAACTATATAAATCGTGAATATACGTGTCCAGTATTTTTGGATAATGTAAATGACGGACTAAATAGAATTTTTTGAGCATCTAGCGCATTGGTTTCATCAACTGACCTCATAGATGTGATAGAGCTCCGAACCCTCATCCGGCCAGTACCGGTGGCACAGCTGCTGGCCGTTCTCCGTAAGCCTAGTCAGCATCACCATGACTACGCTGCCTTGTTCCCACACCATCTGCCAGAAGTCTGGGGCAGTGTGGGCCAGGGGACCCGCGGCTGCGATGTATGCTGGGTTGCGGGGGTCGTGGTCCGTCTGGTGGTAAAGGGTAACGGAACCAAAATAGTTATCAACTTCTTCATCATCTTAAGAAAGGAAGAGGGGAAAGGTTTTTTATTTTATATTTATGTATAATAATATTATATATTTATATATATATAATGGTATATTTGTAGTATGTTATGCTATGTATATATGTAGGTATATTTTAAATCATAAATAATAGTTAATAGTCCTTGTGCTGCACTACCACGAATTTTTTTCTGCATCTTCTCGGATGATTAGCAGAAAATGTTATGTACAGCTACCTATATTGTGCAAAAGAATAAGCAAATAAATATTTTATTTATGAACAAATTTAATTGAATGGAATTGAAATACGTCTCGACAGTTCGTGTGATATTAAATCCTATGTTGGTACGCATACTGTAATTACATTTGATATAATTTCAAGCTCTCTTGCCGAGTAATGGGGGTATAAGAGGGTTGGATGTAATTGAATAGTACCCTCTTATAATATAATTTCCTATTTAAGACTTAATTAGGAGGTATCACGTGCCTTATCTACATTTGCATTAGACGAGTTGATTATGGTCCTAAAAATGTAGAACGGTATCTACCTAATTATTTTATTGTAACGTTAAAAACGTGACCTAGTTCAATAGTATGAGTATATAATGTATGTAAATATTGTACCTAAACATTATATGGACTTCTTTTATCTTATACCTTTAAACGAGTAATTTGAATCTCGGAAACGGCAGTGTTTAGAGGGCGATAAATCGATCTAGCTATGGGTTTCATTTTTAGAAAACGTCGTTTTTATGTTTTCTTTTCCATCTGCGACACAGTTTTATACTTCTACATGTAGAATTGTTCTCCGTATTTTTCTAGTACGTAATAAAGACTAATTGATGCGTGACGAAGCGACGGCAAGAGGCCTGATGGAATGACGCTAATTCGTTGGAAGATGGGACGACCCTTAGTGTGGGATGCAACTTGTGTCGATATAATGGCGCCGTCTCAACTTCCAGAGACTTGTGTTCAAGAAATTTTCAAGGGCTGCAAACAAAGCAGAAAACCTCAAAAGGCATATATATTCTAACCTTGATAGTGGTTAGGTATATGTTTGTACCGTTAGGGGTAGAAACTTTGGGTCCGTGGGGACCGGGTGCACTTGAAAATTTTAAAGATATATCCAAACGTTTGGTCTAGGCGACAAGTGGCCAGAATGCTGGCTCTTATTTAGCACAAAAAATTTGTATCGCTATGCAACATGGAAACGCAACCAGTATTCTGGGTACTTTTCCTTCGGCAAGTGGTTTACAAAATGTTTGAGTGCAATTTGTTTTATTCCCCCGTTTTTAGTCTTAAATTTATTTATAACTGGCTGTCCCGGCGACCTTCGTTCCGCCTAACATTCAATGAATGTGCATGTTTAGGAAGTCATACCCGGCATGCGTTACAATGCCACGTGACTATATTATTACCTCCTTAATGTTTATGTTTGCCTAGATCTTTACCAAATCTGTGTGACGTATAAGAAAATTATTTTTATACATATATTTCAAAAAAATGTGACGTTCCTAAAAAATATCTTCTTTCCGTCTTCTGGTTCTAAGCTACCTCCCCACCAATTTTCAGCCAAATCGGTTCAGCCGTTCTTGAGTTATATATAGTGTGACTAACACGACTTTCTATTATATACATAGATTATCTGTACGTAGTACTTCTTTGTTGTAAATTATTTAAGCTATATAAAGACTAATTATTTATTACCATATTCGTTCATATACACAACGGCTCTAAAGAAGGCACCAAACATACAAATCTAAGTTTACACCCATATTGAGAAGAATCTGCTAACGTGAAACACGACTGTGATATAAATTACACGTCGTTATTTTCAAACAGTCACTTGCGAGTACATAAAAAAAACTACATTTATAGGTCTACATAATAAAATTATACGCATTAAAAATGCAGTCCCCATGCAATTACTTCGTGTTGATTCTAAAAATATAAATTCTATCATAACTCCAATACTCGAATACATATAAAATCATGTGATCAAAGGTTTTAAATTGCGTCACAAGACAAGCAATGTGAAAACTTCATACGCTAGATTTAAGGTCTAATGCATGGATTTACGAATTTTGTGATAGCATGTCTAGATAGTTATCAATAGATAGAATCGACACAAAGCGTTTGTTTTTTTGGGTAGAGAGGTCGGCCTTGATAGATAACGACTTTCTTAAAAACATTCTTTCTACGAAATTAAAAGCTAGTTTAATCAAGGCGTCTCTAACAGAGATAATAAAACAACATTTTTTTACTTGGGCCCCAAAGAGGCACTCAATGAAAATTCCAGAAAAGTCACTCTTATTTCCAGATTCGAAAATTTGTTATTTACTTACGATAGTAGAAGCATTGATGTAGTCAGATCCGACGTGGTTGGACAGGGTGTTGAGAGTGACCCTCGAGTGGTCGTAAGGCAGCACATCAGCGTATCTGTTCTTGCCAGTATTCTCGGGCTTTAGGGCTGCAGCGGTCGCACAGGGTTCCGCTTCATAGGCGCACAGGGCGCGCCACTCCTGCTCCAATCGGTCCTTGTTGCGGAGGTGGTCTTCCATATAAGCCTAGAGTAGTTGGAAACAAGTGAGCACTGAGTGGTTTTATGTCCTTCAAGTCGAAAAATCTATAGCCTAAATCACTAAAATTAATGTTCAGGGATATAAACTTAGCGTATCCGAGACCACATTATCACTTAGTGATTGAACCTTAACCTCTCAGGTTTCAAAAAATTACCAACGGCAAGATTTGAAATCATGGGAATTATTTAAAATTTTGCAGTAGGTACCATAGGCGATTGACATATGATTATTTAGCAAAAACTCTAAGGCCTATCCCTATATTCATGGCTGAATTAAATAACATGTAAATTATAATATTTGAATGTAATATGTATTCCTAGTTCCTTGTCTTTGATCATACATCTCCACCTTTCTAAGATATTTTATTAGATTATTCTAAATAAAAATCTTACTTTTATTATTCATTATCTAATGAATAAACTTTATAGTATTCATTATCTACTTACCAAAACCATGTGTCCAGTGGAAATGTCCATGTTGGTCAGTGCCGGTTCTTCGCTCCTGTGTAAAAAATAAACCACTCACAAAATAAAGTCAATAGACATCCATCATAAAGGGAATATTATGTAATTTTAACATTACATTTAAAATTATACATTATATTATCATTAAAGTGATATAGATATAGATTATTAGTCGTACCAAGACGAAGTGCTAGATCGGGTGGATGGAGAGTTCCCGTCAGGTTCTCGAGAGAGCGAAGTGATGCGCTGTGGAGGGTCTACTGGGTGAGGAGGCGCAGTGGTTGCAGTCTGCTGTCCTGTCCACTTGCCAGACATACGGGCACGGCACAGCTCCTGAAACCGCAACTTTATTATATGGACGATATAAGAAAAACAAATACAAGCTTGAAGAGTGTGATCAGCTATTCTCTCTCTTTCATCACCGCTTGTTTATCTAGCTATTTCTAGTACATCATTAGATTTGAAAATGACTTTAACTTTCAATTAACATACGCGCTTTTACACTCGTATCTCACACCAAGTTTTCAAAATAGTACCGTGGTTGGCGGAAACATTCAAATCACACACAGAATCAGAAACACTTTTCACTGTGTAGAAAACTTTTGTCCACACCGGGAAGAGAACCCGATACCCGCCGCTTAGAAGGCAGACGTGGACCCAACTACAACAGCGTGCACTCCAGTCAATTATTGAGACCCATCAGATTCGTATATTCAGTTCAGTCAGGTCACCAATTTATAAAACTCTGATACATTTCCAGTATATCAAATTGCCTACTGAAGCATCGAAATAACATTTATATTCTTCAAATTCTAAACATCAAAAAGTATACCAATTATACAGTTATATAATATTTTTTTTATTGTTCCAAGGCTTACCTGGTAGTCCCTGGTAGCTTCAGCATCAATCTCAGCAGCACCAGCGAGCCCTGGCATCTTTCTCTTGCCACTCATATCCCGTTTCAAAAGGACCGCGAATACCACGGCGCCCACAATAAGGACTGCCATACTTCCCACCAGAGCCATGAGAACTGGCAGCTCCAGCCCAAAGAATAGGGTTTCCGTGTTGTCCACGTGTCGGATCACTGGATGTTTGCTCTAAAAGATTTTAAAAGATTTTAAAATTAGCTAACTTTAAAATCACATAGAGGCGACGAAAATGGGTAAGATTATATGTATTTAATCTATAATGGACGTACAAGTAATAATCTGCCTCGTTCGTCTCAGAGCAAATCATAAGACACAAAACAAGACACCGACTTGATATACAGTACAGTAGGTATAGTTTTACTGTAGAGTGAATTCCGATTGAAAAGGTAAAACTTTCACCGAAATTGCTATTTATGAAAGATATATAATTATGTAGGTACATAATTAAGATTTGAAACTGACTATTCAAAGATTAATTTAAAAAAAATCAAATCACAGTTCGTTGAACTGAATTTAATACATAAAATGCTGAACACTAAGTTACTAACTTAATAGATATAGAAAGGGACGCTTACCAACAAATAAATAATTTGCTTGGAACATCAGATATAACCTCGTCTAATAACGAATGCTGGCTTGCTTTTCGTATGGACTAGTCTATAAACTTTATAGTGTCATATACTTTTCACATAAATAGTGTGCGGCCATTTGCAAGGTTATATGCATGATGACACCTGCATATGTCCGGCCCCTATTCAAGCGTTTGTCCCTGCTTACTGTCAGAGATCCATTCATGTTTACTTTATATTTATTTCAGGTCTGTGTAAGTTGTATAAAAACATCTTACCCTGTCACCGACTCCAGTAGATAGAATTTGGGCGCCAGTCTCTCGACGTAGTTCTTCTTTGATGGTATCTATACAATCAGATTTTATATCTTTGATTATTTAAATTACGAAACAGGTAAGAAGTTAACTTCTAGCCGGAGAACGATACGTACCAACACGTCGTGCAACATCTATAGCATTATAACCTTTAGTATTTTTCTCAACTTTGAATGTAACCTCGCCAGGGTCCACTCTAAAACAGCAAGTTGTTATTAGTCTCACATTAACACAAAAACCAGAGCTCAAAAGAATGTTCACAAGCTAACATATTCACAAGCTCACATATAAACGCAAATAAAATTACCGAGGGTTGGTAAAAGTGTTTTTCTCTAAGCCAAGCAATTCTTCAAGTCTTGAAATAAAAGAGATGCCTTTCTCCCAGTCAGTAAGGAACCTGGGGGTAAAGCCACAACAACAAAAAATTAATACAGCATATATATAATACATTGTAGTGATAGTGATAATCTTAAACTGTCCACCAAAAATTACAACTTATCTGCTTAACTTAGAAGTGGTGTAGTGCGGTGCGCAATTTCAGAATTGATCTCTAAATAATATCAACTTTTAAGCTGACCTACATCTTAAAGATATAGTATAGAAAAGCAGATTATTTTTCAGAATCATGTGACCTATAAACAAAATTATTCAAACTACTAACTAAATTTTTAACGATGACCCAATCAACAGGTCTATCCTAAATGTACTATGGGCAAGAATCGTACATTACATTGATAGCATAGGCACATACTTATAGTTCACAGCTGAATCTTGCCTTCAATATTAATAAAGTTCATAACCAGAAATTACTGGTATTGTAACATTTTTCAACTATACATATAACATGTGACACGATTTACAGAATAAATTTTCATTAAAAAATAATATGCATGTTAAAGATTACCTATTCTTGAATAAGACGTAAGCATACGATGGGTCGTAATCGTATTCATTGTGGTTGTGACCTTCTCCTTTACCGTCCTTGTGGGGATAAGACGATCCGTGAGCTGGAAAATCAGGACGATTTAATATGTAGCCAAGTGGCAAATAGTTGTACTGACAACATCAATTTGATTTTTTAAATTCATGCAGTTGGATTTAATGATTTTGATTATTTAATTAATTGCAGTTAATTTAGAACATTCAAGTTATGCAGATATAAAGATATTTATTTATAATAATGAACATAATTCTTCAATTACTTCTATTTAATTAAAAACGTTAAAAGTAGAATTCTTGGAAGTCGTATGAATTTATAAAATTAAGCGAATAAAAATGTATGACAAGGTAATATTAAAAAGCACGATTATAACTTTCATTAGACGGAAACGACCAAATCGCCCACACATAAGAACAATTTGAGTTTGATTAAAAATTACACGTAACACAAAATAACAAAGGAAACGTTGAACAGGAAAACAGCCCTAATACCGAGACGGCGACGTGATAAAGTACATCGAAATTGAAAAACACATAGGCACACTCTGTGAAACGGCCGAAATGGCACCATGCTTTCGAATAAGGATAAATAAAAGGTGCAGCGAAAGGTAAACATTTAGTGCGGTGTACTAGACAAGACGTGGAAGGTGCTGTTAAAATTTAGGATATAAAATATTTTTCCAATGCAGCGTTAGACTGACGCCGATAATTCGAGGGAACATCGAGATATCTAACGCAGCTGTCGGAAGCCGCGGTGACACTAACCTGTCACGGATCTATTGTGGTATAAAATCTTTAATGTTTTGGCATCCAGGCGAGGCCCAGGCTTTTTTACATCGTCTCTTTCCCTACGCTTAAAGCCCCAATCGCTATCAAGCAAATCTTGGATGTCTTCGGGGTTTAAATTGTAATTTTCACCTGAAACATCGTCGGTATCTTTAACACCTTCATTCTGGTGTGAACGTGCTTGCGGGCCAATTGTCTTCGATCATAGGGGCACAGTGAAACAAAATAGCCGAACTCAAAATAAAACACCAACTGAAAAACTCAGAAGAATGAAGTTAATGTTAGTCGGGTTATCGAAGAATGGGTGAAACAGTTCAGCTTTCGTCCTACAATGCAACAAAGCAATGAAGCAAAAAAATGTCTTTTTTACAGAAATTTTACTTTGTAATAAGTACGGCCTGACTGAGTAATCACGTACCCTGTAATTCGTCGGGCTTGAGTGGCCCTCCTTCAGCGTAAATAGGACCTTGTTGGTTGGTTTTAGATTCGACTATACCTCGCCAGTAGTTCATCAAATATTCCATATTTTTCGAATGTTTAGAATCCAAAGGTGGCGCGTTTTGATCTGAAGCGTTAAGAAGCATTGTGTGATTATGTAGATTAAGTATACAAAGATGTAAATGAAAATGTCAATGACTTACCTTTTTGGTGGTACGGATAAACATTTTCACCACTCCCGGTGTCTATAGGGAACTCTTCAGCACCTTCCTCGTCTACATAAACTCGTGGTTCAGGCATTTCACCAGTTTCGTATTCGAACGGAAAGTTTTTCTCCACGAAACTCTGTTTGTAGTTTTTCCAAGCATTCTCCCGAACCTCTTCGTCGAGTGGAGAGATTCTATTACCGGTTATGTATTCTGCCGTGTTTGGAGGAGGTTTGAATTTATGTTTTCGGAAGTGAGCTCCGAGTCGTTCTTCGTCGGCGAACGCGTTGGGGTCATTTTGGCTTAGGTCGAGTAGAGATTTCTTTTCTTTCTGAATTACCGAGGGTGCGTTGATTCCGATAAGGTCGTTGTTTGCATTTTCTTCTTGGATTCTCTCGCGGAACCCTTCGAAGGGCCTTATATCTGGAGAGTCCTCCACCGCACCCAAAAGCATCAGGTCACGCAACTTATCGCTCGGGGTTTCGCCCACAAATTGGTTATCATCATTTATTCCGGTGACTGTTAAATTAAAGGAATTGATCAAGGCCATAGTTTTTAGCTTAGAAAAGGTTTACTATGTCAGAAATAGTAAATTCAGACCTAGATATCTATGTAAGTACAAGAAATACAAACTAAACAAAATTTTAGGGGCTTATGGCCAACTGCTTATAGCATAGTGATAATTATCTAGAAAAATAGTTTAGTCCAAACTTTATTTTATATATAAAAAATAACCTAGTAGATGGGTTTAAATCTTTGGAAAGTTTCTACTTTTCTGTCATTTCAAGATTTGAAAATCCCTACAAAATCCCTCCAAAAGTCGTAAAAAAAGTTAGACAACTTGATGTGGCAGGAAAAGTCGAGTCAAAATTTTTCTTACGCTATCTAACTTCCGAAGTAGCATCTATTTTTTATAATAAAACGACTTGTTACATTAAAAACACATTTACCTTTAGCCAAGTAGGCCGCGGGGTCTTCGTCAGGTGAGAATGGCGGGTTGTAAACTTCGTTTGCAAATTCAGAGTGGGCCGAGTTTGGCGTGAAACTTATGAAAGCTGTTTCAGCCGACGGCATCTGTTATATTAGAAACAAAACTACTATTATTTTATGGAACTAAATTTATTTTTAGTCATTAAAATAAATGCGTTTTTTTATAAATAAGATAAGCGTATGATAATGCTAACCAATTAGGACTACCGCGTTAGGTTTCTACAAAATTTTTGACAAAATGAACTTACCTCTTCTGAGGGTCTATCTCCGTTGTCTCCGAGTTCAGAACTCAGTTTCGGGTCAGCGAAATTATCGCATATCTTTGTGTTGACTTCTGATGGGTCCCTAAAACAATCAATCAAAATTTAAATTTAAGAATTTCTATATTAGGATTTTCTTTCTTTTTATATCAATCTAAAATATTATTAGATTTTATAACGTGTTTTCATTTTGAAGAAAACGTAGCAGCAAACTAATCCGTAGCAGCGCCCACTTTGAAAATATCGTAGCCATTCGTAGCATATAAAATCACGTAGTCGATCCCCTGCGTAGCGATATGAAGACCGCCGTCTTAGTAGCGAAACGGGTAGAGCGTAGGCGTTGCTACAAGATCATTTATTCAAGATTTAATTTACTTATACCTAACTAATTGAAATTCGACGTGGTGTTTCGACGTGATAGCTTTGCAATACGTAGTATTTGTCATTGCGATACGGCTTGATCGGCCAGTCTACGAACTGTATATGTGAGGTTAATGACTCCATTAAATAAGCAATGTCGTTCTGCAGTATTAAGGGTAACGGACAACAAACTATAGATTGTTCTTGAATGTATACCAAATTCACTCAAATATCAAGACACTTGGAAACGTGGTAATCAAAATTGTAATGGCTTCTCTGCAAGTCTAGAAATCTGTAGAGGGATCCAATGAACATGAGACTACGGTGACTGCGGCCACGAGGTAATTTTCGCGTCATCTAACTGACGTCGTACTCGTTTTTTCAAAATGAGTCAACTGCCTCTACTATACAGCTATTATAACACTGCCTACTTACATATTCTGACGCAAAGTGTACTGCATGGATTGCAGCACGCACTGAGTATACGCATGCTCCCAGCGGTAACCACGCGCCAACAGACGTTGGAGCTCCCCTTCGAACCATTGCAGTTGCTCAGAGCTCATCGAGTAGCTATGTGGAAAATACATCAGTTTACCTTCTAAGAAAATAAGCGATATATGCATCCGTGAAGTAAATGCAATTACAATAAGCCTTCGAGGGATGAAAAGAATAACTACAAGTAATACTTTTGAAAGTTATTTTTAAATCAAGCTTTTACCAGTTGTAAATAAATTAAATAAATTAATAAAAAAAATTAATAAATTAATTAAAAATAAATTTCAAACTCGAAGGGTTTATGTTGTTTAGTTCAGAAATTCCTAAGGCCATCTTCGGCTCACCAGACCAGCTCCATGATACCATATCATTATATTGTCACCGAAGATTCATGAGTACATAAAATTTGAGCCCAATCGGAAATCCGGAAGTGGGTCTAATTTATACATATATCTATTTAAACAACAGGACCGGTGAAACTAAACAAAAACACACAGTAAGAGATACTTTTGAGATTCAAATAGTGAGATAAACGAACAAATTCTATGTAGATACAACACAAATTGCAATAAAAGTAACGTTTACTTACCGATAGAGGGATCCATCTTCCGGCTCCTCTTCAAACACCGGTATGCACTTTCCAAATGCAAAATCTGAGAAAAGACAAGTTATATTATATTTATAGTCAACAATCACACTATTATTAAGGCGAAAGTTTGTGAGTGTGTTTGTATGTTTGTTACTTCTTCACGCTCAAACTGCTGGACAAATTTTTATGAAATTTGCTATGGAGGTAGCTGACATCAACACATAGGCTACATTTTATCCCGGAATGCTCGCGAGTCCGGGACTTACGTGGGAAAAACCGCGGGGAACATAATTTTTTTAGGGAAGCATTTGACCGCTATCTCACCTGATGGAAAGTGACGATACAGCTAGTAGATAAATGAATGTTTATTAAAAGACACAGGAACTTACCATCATAACACCATTCCACTCCCTCTACGCATAGCGAAGCGCTGAATAGGCAACCTGACAAGAGAAAAACGATGAACACATCAACATAGCTTTCATGTCATCATATCGTTAAAGAAAAACGATGATCACATCAACAAGATTCAAGATTCAAGAAATATTTATTGAAAGACTGAGCATACAATATTTTATGCTAGATGTTAGTGAAATACATAGTTATGTCAGTCTACCCACATTGGGCATTCAATGTTCAGCATTTATGTTCATAAAACAGCAAATTAAAATACATTCTTTATTATCAATCAAATAAGCATGCTTGCCTATATTCTAAATAATTCTTAATTCTTATTATACATTTTATCGATAAAATAAAAAATGTAATATAGGTAATGTCATAAATATAATAAAATTTAATATATGTCTAGGAAAGAATTATTGATAATCAAATAATTAATTACAAATAGGAATTTGGTCATTTTCACTAAATAGAGTAACTAAACTAACTTAGTCCTGTCAAACTTAATTTTAGTCTAATCTTGCATTTTCTGAATAGGTTTTGGACTAAAGCAGGACAATACAGATTTAACTAAACTACTAACCTAATACAAAAAGTCATTCTCATTACAAATTATTTTACATAAGTATCTATGCTATATCATTATTAAAATTAAATGTCAGTAGATTTATATCTTTTTAAAAATTCTCTGATATTATAAAATACTTTTTTTGTTTGCCACTGCTTAAGTTTTGTCTTAAAAATATTAAAAGTAGCTATTTCGACAATATGCATAGACAGACAATAATACACACGAACTGCGCTTATACATGTACTCTTTTCTAAAGTCATTGATTTCATTGGGGGCAGGTAAAGGTAAACATAGCCTCTCATTTTAGTACACCGTGACCTCATTTCAGATTTATTTTTAAAATATTATTTCTTACAAACAATGCTAATTCCAAAATGTCATCGAGATAGGAAACAAACCTACGGATTAGCTACAACATCCTTGCTTTCAAGCTACATAATAATACACTTCCTATTACTTTAGCTACAACATCCTTGCAAAATGTATATTCCAGTTAGTGTTAAGTATTTTTTTTCTTGAAATAATAAACGTAAGGAGTCATCACTGTTTTTACTATAGACAATTCTGAGGCTTTTCTTTTGGGGCACAAAGGTCTTGTGAATATTAACTGAGTTCAACATAGCTTTCATGTCCTCATATCGTTAAAGAAAAACGATGACCACATCACTATAGCTTTCATGTCCTCATATCGGTAAAGCATTAGAATGGAAAACGGTTAATAAAGTTGGTAATAAAAATTCTAGAAATATTCCATGCATATAGCCGACATTGAACAAGACGACATTTTAAAAACTAAACCTGTACTAGACCGAAATGGTGTCTTATTATACATTAAAACCAAAAAAGAATTATAACTTGCACGTTGTACTTTCTTACTACATGTTTTGCATACTAGACTATGACACCCTATAGGTAACAATCGTTAATTGTGATGTTGTATCGTAAATAAATGTATTTTCTTTCTTTATTTTATTATTCACGCGCAGAAAAAAAAACTTAAAATACTTTATAATTGAAAATTAAAAACAAAAATCTTTTTACATAATTTACACTAAGGTAATCCATGCTTTCAAACTTTTAATAGTCACCCAATCAAACTGGAATCGAAAGTTACAATTGGAGTTGTGATCCGGGATCAGACCGGGATTTAGCTTAGCGTTACCCTGCGGAGGTCGCTGTTAATATGGGTTTGGGCCTCGATAGAGCTTAGTTGCAACTTGGGTGACTTAACTCTGTTTATCCTTGAACGATTACGGTACCCTATGGTTTCTTATAGAGTTAGTTGTGGTAACATGTTGGTGCTCACCCTAGACTTTAGACCTAGATTAATAATTCTAAAACACATTTAGTTAGTTAACTTTATTGATGTTGTATTTGTCTTTTTATATATCATGAAAGTAAGTAAATATGAGTAGGTTTTAAAGGCCAGTTTACCTATGTTACCATCGGCTCGCGAGGGCGCTAGCACGCTTACTAGCGCCAGCGCCCATAGGGGCAAACGCACCGACGCGTGTGACATTACATCTGCAACAAACAAATTAATTATTATAATTTAAAACCGGCACCCACACACGCATTGTCGGAAGAAAAATACTCCGGCCAGGTTTCAGACATATTAGACCGTGGGCCGGTTGTCGGCAACCCTACCTCATCACAAAGATGAGACCGATATGGGGGTGTTGTGTGTAAAAAGTTATGCCTAAACCCGAGCTACACCTGTTTAGAAGCCGAACGCGCACCCAACTAAGTCAATGGGCAGTTCATAGTTATTCAATCTTTGTTAGTTATATAATTTTTAATTATGTATACAATCTTTGTTAGTTATACCTATGTTTGGTGAAAATAAATGCAGACGTTTGGGTTATTTACTACCGACTTCACAAAAAAGGAGGAGGTACTCAAGTCGACTGTATTTTATTTATTTATTTTTTTATGTGTTACCTCATAACTTCTCTCCACGTCAGCCGATTCCGAAATTTTTTTTTTAGTTTAAAAGATGTTGCTTTCTAATTGGTCCCATTTAAATTTGATCAAGATCTGATCAGTAGTTCTTGAAATATCGTCAATAATGTCTATTTTGTGACGAATAATGCGTACTTTGACGATGTTCTCGTTTACCCGACTTCAAAAGTTACCTCATTACTTCTTTCGTTGTGAGCCGATTTTGATGATTCTTTTTTTCATTTGATAGCTGGTGCTTTTTATGTAGTCCCATTGAAATTTGATCAAGGATTGATCTCTAGTTTTTGAGTTATAGTCAATAATGCGTGTTTATACATTAAATCCGATCAAGGTTCCGATTATAAAGCGGTGAAGTCGGTTTTTTAAGCTTTGCTTGCGTTTCATTATTTAAGCTTTGCTTGCATTTTATTATTATATATTGCACTGTGTAATTGGGACATTGGATCATTTATTCGATTATCCTGTTGTTTACGCGTCGACTTAATTAAATATTAAATAAGAAACACTTTTAAATTAGGCTAACAGTATCAGTAATCGATTTGGGAGGTACCCAACTACAGTCTTCATATCGCTACGCAGGGGATCAGCTACGTGATTTTATATGCTACGAATGGCTACGATATTTTCAAAGTGGTTGCTGCTACGGATTAGTTTGCTGCTACGTTTTCTTCTAAATGAAAACACGTTTTAAGTCTAATAATATTTTAGATTGATTTAAAAAGAAAGGAAAACCTAATATAGAAATTCTTAAATTTTAAATTCGATTTATTGTTTTAGGGACCCATCAGACGTCAACTTTTAAATTAGGCTAACAGTATCAGTAATCGATTTGGGAGGTACCCAACTACAGGCAAAGGCGTCAAACTTAGCATCGGTGATGAAGGAAACCTTTGTTATAATATTTTAAACTAAACTCCGCTCCTCGAGATGAATATTATCTGCAAGTCATGCAAAAGATTTAATAACGTGGTTCGTGATAAGCCACGACTTCGCTGTATAGAAGCTGTCTCCATAAAAATATATTTATTCTTTAGAAACGAGGTAAAAGATAGTGTTTTATTGAGTAAGTATACAATTTTATTTGTAACTGAAAAACAGATTAATAAATTTATTTTTGTTTTTGTACTCTGTAACTAAATGATTATAATTAATATTCCATTTAGTTTAATGTCAGTATATACCGATTGTTATTTTATATTATTAACTAGCTTTTGCCCGCGGCTTCGCTCGCGATAAGAAGTTTTATTTTAAAATTGACAAAGTTTCATAAAAACTTTCATCCCCTATTTTATCCCCTTGGGGGTAGAATTAATCAAAATCCTTTCTTAGCGGATGCCTACGTCATAACATCTACCTGCATGCCAAATTTCCGACCGATCCGTCCAGTGGTTTGGGCTGTGTGTTGATAGATCACTATGTCAGTCAGTCAGTCAGTCACCTTTGAGTTATATATATTTAGATGTAGAATAAAAGTAGAATCTAGAACTCAATACGTGAAATGCTTGAAGTATTCACATCACACACAGTACTAGAAACACAAACATCCCTTGGGGAGAAATCTTGTGTTTAGGTAAAAATTCTCCACCGGGCATCGAACCCGATACCTGCTGCTAAGAAGGCATACGTGCAACCAACTATGCCAGCGGGCAGTTCTATAATTGTCTATTTTCGCTAATGACTAATAAACGTTTTGGCTTCGACGATAACGATTTCTTGGTGAACTTCTCCAAAGATAATACAATTTTACTGTCTATATAACATCACAGAAGCCTGAAAGCCTTCGATATAATAAATTAAATCGGCCCTGTAGCGCAACAAAACGCGTAATATATAGTTACGAGGACACAATTAAATAAATTGCATTAAGAGTGTCCACACAAAATTACACTTACCCCATTAACTATTCATAGTACCTACTATACTGTATACGTATTATAAATCCAACGATCAGATATAAGATCAGTTCTTAATGGAATCAGGACGGTATGGAGCTATCATAGTGACGTAACAGGCAATGCAAATGCTGCTGCGTAATTCCAATAACTAATGAAATTCTCGTGTGACGTCTCGTTGCATGAATAATACTAGGTATCACGTAATCTAGAAGCCAAGAAAGTGAATACATAATAGCTAGGTAATAAAATCGATTCGAGAAGCTCTCTGTACTGCACCTGCTTCCATGGTGCCTGACAGGTAGCGGAGGATTCATTGCTGAAAGTGATATTTATGCGATTTTCTAGCCAACCTGCAAATTAAGTAGCATATATTTATGTACTTATAGAGCATAGTTTAGCCAATGAAGGTTTTATTTTTCAACAATAGGTCATTGAGGTTAGCAATGGGAGTAATTAGGTAAGACCAGAGCTGTTTCATCTCACTTGTCGAATGTTTTTTTTTTTCATTGATATGTTTATTCGAAGTAAGACTTTGACACATTCGTTTAACTTATACGAACACATATTCGATAATAATAAGATGAAAATGTATTTATATAATATACTCATTATTCTTCTATACGTATGTGACTGAACTTCTCCTAAACGGCTACAGCGATTTTGATGTTTTTTTTGTGTGTTCAGGTGGATTCAAGAATTATTTAGAATCGAAAAATTCATGAAAATTAAACTGAATAAAAAAAAACAATTCATAGACAGGAATACGTCACTCGGATTTGGATTTGAAGTACTAGGCAAATATCATCATGAAGGAGATAATTGGGTCATTCCTGGTCGGAAATCCTGTCGTCAACTTTGTTGACGATCGATAAAAAAGTTGTCAAACGCTACTTTTTGTTAGGAAAAGAGTCAAATGTGGAAAAATACATTTCAATAAGAGTTTAGTGAATAAGTTTTTACTATGGCATTAAAGTACTAGGCAACCATAAACCTGAAAGAGGTAAAATTATTTTATCTTTACGTGGCATTGCAACGCAAGCCGGGTATAGCTATAATAATATAATGATATTCTCTAAGTGATATTTTATTAACACAACAAGAGAGTAGGTACGTGTTTTCACAATGATTAATATCTGTTTGTTTAGAAGAGACACCCGCCCACACATGACCCGCGAGAGCCAAGAAGTTTATAAATTACCTTGGGAAGAGAGGGCTGTCTTAATTTACGACCCGGATATCAAGGGTACACAAAGGTTAATTTCGACCCCCATTCATCCTTTGACTTTATTTCAACTGAGAATAACACAAAAAGCTTTTCAATTGAAGACCTTCGACAAAGTGTGGGAAATAAAATTTGAGAATAAAGGTATTTTTTACTCGACTACCAAGGAAGCGCTCTGTTTTTCGCGGTATGTAAATTCATTTATTAACCTCGAATTGTCCAAACGGATGGATTTCATAGAAAAGAATATATCTATTTTACCCTAGAAGAATGCCAACTTAATAGAAAACATTCCGCGTATTGGACATTCCAGGAATTGGACATTCCGCGAATTGGACATTCCGCGAATTGGACATTCCGCGATCACAGGACATTTAGCGAATTGGACATTCTGCGACTAAACGTTTGACTTGCAGTGAAATACTTTTTACGTTTATAGCACAATAGGCCATCTATGTTATGACCATTATAATAAATAAAAAAGAGGGAATTTTAAAATTTAGAATGTTCTATATACAAGTGTTTATATGAACGTGACTATAAACGTTAACATTCTCATTTCTCACCACGTGCAATTAAATCTTTGTAAATCTTCACTAGTATACACGCCTTAAAAATGAATTAAGTACTAACAGTTAAACTTTATTGTCTTTATATCAGCCACTAAAAAGCTTACTAAATTTACCCCCTTTTTCACCCATGAATGAGCACATGCACTCGATTCCCCATCTCGTCTGCTATAAAAGTATGTGTGGTTAATGTATCGTTATATTCGTCTTAAAAACCAAAGCGTCCTTAAACAGGTGTTTCAAAAAAACAAAATAGCGGATTTACGGCGCGAAATTGTAATACGTTGATGAAAAAAAAATAAACCGAACCTATCCTACCGAGTAGGATGTCAACATCGAGATAGGAAACAAACTTACGGTTTGTTTGGGTGTCAATGAAGGAAATTAAAAGGGGATTACATAAAAAGTAGGTCCACATTTTTCGCAGTCGGGTTTAAAATTTTTAGTACAATGACTACTTTTATGATTTCATTTTGAAAATACCTCACCTATTGATAATATAATTATAGAAAATAACGGGCGCAGTAAACGCGCAGGGCTGGAATGACTGGCTTACCATAAAAAAAAAACACCTTATTAAGAAGCTTTGAAATTTTTTGGATCTCTTAAAACTAATATATTATATTATATTTATATATTTCAACATACATACTAATATATTTCACATTATATCTTTAAGGATATAAATTTAATGAATAAAAACTAAAAACTTAAACTAATAAAGATTTTCTTGATAGGATTATTCTGTGAAATTAGGTCTTCCGAACCTCTAATTATACAAATATAATTAATTCTCCGATGCTAGAAAAGATAAAAAACCCTTCTGTTTTAGTGCTTAACTCTGCTAGTGCTTTTACTCGATTGAAGTATCTAAAAAAAATTTTTTTTTTTAATTATTAATAGAAAATGTTTTCCCAAAACATGATCTTATCATTTGCCGCATATCGAGATAGAGCGACGTGGCTCTGATCCAACTTTCCTGTGATCTATATGTATATCTATCTTTTTCTACAGAAAAGCGAGTAGTAAATAGTTTAACGTAACCTCGTATATAATGATAATAACAATAATTAACGCTTTCACACTTACAGCCCCACACTAATTTCAATGGCGTGGGTGCCGGAAACATTCACATCACACAGACAATTACAACCAAAAACAGTAACACAATTTTTCTTTTGGAAAGAAGAATTGCTTAGAAGGCGAAGGCTCACCTAACTAAGCTAACGGGCAGTCGAACTTTTGCTCTTCCAACAAAAAAAATATGGTTTGCGTCTTAATTATGTTCATATTTTGGCTTTTCGGCCTCCGCCCTTTTTCAGGAAGGAAAAAGAAGATTACATGTTAGTAAGATGCCTGCAGAGTTTTGCCGCGAAAGTGAAAAAATGGCGTCGATTTTTATTTTCTTCAAAAAATTTACCCTTTAGTTGACTGAAAATCATGCTTTTTGGTTTTGCTCCAACTCCAATAGATGTTCTAGTGAAGTCTCTACTACTTTGACTATAACTGACCAAGCATGATTTGACTATAACTAGACCATGACTCTTACTTGACTTTGACTTGTGACAAAAACTTCTTTAATGAAATATGTAAATTGAATTATTTTATTACTTGACACTGGCTAAATGCACAAAGATTGCGGATAAACTTAGATAATACATTATCTATGCAAATGAGCAGAAATGATTCTAATGATAACATGGTTAGCAAAGTTATTAAATACTGCTATCTAAATTTAGAGCCGCGACCTCAATTCTAGGGGAAAATTAGATTTGAAGCAACCCTCGTAACACCGAAGGTAAATACGAGTTTTTTTTTGTTTAAATATCATACTAAGTATTGTTGTAAATCTAAAAGTTTGTGAAAGTGTTTTTGTTGCTCCTTCACGCTGCAATAGATGAGCGTACTTGAATTGAAATGTACAAAAACATACGCACTCACAGTCCCGCTAAGTTTGATTATTTATCATAACTTATGTCGTGGATGTCGAAAACATTCACATCTCAAACACAATTATTCAAGGCAGAAACAGAAAAAAAAATCCTTGGGGTGAAAACTTGTGTTTTACTGGGAATTGAACCCTGTTAGGGAGACGAACGCGCACACAACTAAGCCAACGGGGAGTTTAACACATTAATGTTAGTGCGTGTGTGTGAGAGAGAGAGAGAGTGTGTGTGTGCGGCGTGAGAGAGTGTGTTTGTGTGAATAGGACGCGCGCGTGTGTGATTATAATTTGGAATGTATGTTGTTACAGTCTCGATGTTTATTTGAATAAACCATTAACATACAGGCTACATTTTAACATGATTAAGTAACGCGGACAAAGCAACGGGGCACTACTAATATATATATGTATATATAAAATCCTCTATTAATCATTAACGATTTGTGTATGAGAAAGGTACATCACAAATAAAAACGAATAAAGGTTGATTCCCAAACAATTTATTTTTATAAAGAACCACCGGTAATAAATTCTAATCAAAGAATCCTCGGCGGTCAGCGCCCAGGGCTTAATTGAATGGAACACAGTGTAGGTTTAACCTGAATAGCTTCTAATTGAAACTCGGTAAAAATAACAAGAGTTCTCCTAGCTCCTACCAATACAATCAATGTTACATACTCTTGCCTTTGAGAACTTGTACCGTATTAGTATTTTCAAGAACTATTGATTAACAAACTTGTACCTACATTACATCTATAGTTGTTGTGTTCTGTATGCTATTTAGTTGAATTATAATATCAGGCAAAACTTTTCAATGATCTCTCATCTGATCAGTCTTTTAGTTCAATATAATTATTATTATAAATCATAATTTAAACTTAAGCAAAGCTTAAACAACCGACTTCACCGCTTATATTTTGGTTTTGGCTTGATTGATTTCGATGCAATTTACATGGAACCACCTCTGATGTATAATCTACGATACAAAAAAAAATCATCAGAATCTATTCATAATTTGCGAAATTATCGCGTAACATAGAGTAAAAAAATACTGTCGAACTGAGAACCTCCCTTTTTGAAGTCTTTTGAAAATATAAGTAATCAATCAAATATATATAAGTTAAAAATAAATTAAAGAAAGTTTGTGCGTAAGTATGTTTGTTTTCTATTAACTAGGATTAGCACATAGATTACTTTTTATAACTTGATAAACGCGGGCGATGCCGCGTGGTACAGCTATTTTATTGTATACATGTACCTAGTTATAAGTTTTAAAAATAAAAGATATAATTACATATAGGTATTTATTATAAAAACGTATGTATTACAGAGCCTTTGTAAGTGTTTAGAGATATATATCATGTATCGCGTGTAACAACCTGCATGTTGACGATCTTACGTCGAAAACAAATATTTCAGTCTAAACTTGTCTGCGGTACTGTATATGAGCGGACTATTTTATTAAAGTGCCGTGTTGTGCGGTGATTCAAGGCAAAAATTAAAGTTAATCTAAATCCTACAAGGTCCATGGCATCACATGCGAGTACAAAATAATTTAAACGCAAGCAAAGCTTAAAAAAAACTGACACAGCTTTATCTTCGGAACCCATGATCAGATTCAATGAATGAAATACGCATTATTGAGGATAAATCAAAAACTGATCAGACCCCCTATTACCTATCTTTGTTGCAAACGGTTTCAATACTAAATTGACAAAATCCTAAGAAATAAGGTTCATTTTTGCTCAATTCAAATAGAAACCGCGTGCAAAAAAGATATGTAATAGGGGGGCAGATCTTGGTCAAATTGAAATAGGACCACATGGAAAGAAACACCTTTAAATTTTTCAAAATCGGTACACCGAGAAAGAAGTAATGATGTAACACATATAAAAAAAAAACAACGGGTTGCACTCCGGGAGTGCCGGCAGAAGTGAAAACTTGAACATTAACGTTGTAAACAGCGATACATTTTCGCCGCGCGGTAGAAAGAGTGGGGGATATTACTTTCTCTCATTCGTCTTACGAATTTTCGATCAGGTCACGTGTCCTGACACGAGTTTAACATTTTTACCCATCCCAAAAAGTGCACAACGCCGCTAAAGAACTTCAAAAATACAGTCAAATTGTGAACCTTCACCTTTTTTATGAAGTCGATTAAAAATAAAAAAACACCGAACTTATTTATAAATCCGTATTCAAGTAAAATAAAATCAACTAAAACTAGAAGGAGCTCATTCGTTGCGACTTTGTTCTCCAAGCAGTATAATAGGAACTTTCAAGGTGTTTTGACCACCTGAAAGTTCCTATTATACCTACTGCTTGGTTAAAATATGTTTCTTTTTTACGTTTTCAATCCCCATTACTCCCATAATCATATCTCCGCATATCGAGATTGAAAATTTTCACAAACTGAATCGACAAACATATTATATATAATTATCTGCCCCCATTCAGCACCATACGATAACTCAGTTACCATACAAATCGGTTAGTTATCGTACGATAAATGTATTTTCTACCGACTTCACAAAAAAGGAGGAGGTACTCAAGTCGACTGTATTTTTTTTTTGGCCCTCATAACTTCGTTGCACGTGAACCGATTTCGATTTTTTTTTTATTTGAATGATGTTGCTTTCTATTTGGTACCATTTACATTTGATCAAGATCTGATCAGTAGTTCTTGAAATATCGTCAATAATGCGTGTTTAGTACCTCTAATCTGATAAAAGTTCCGAAGATAAAGCGGTGAAGTCGGTTTTTTTAACCTTTGCTTGCGTTTAATTATTAAAGCGCAACTTATCCAATCGTATAGATTCGGTACTAATTTTTTAAACGTTCTGAGTCAGGGGGCTACTCACAAAATTTCACGATAATCGGTTGAGTAATTCTACCTATAGAGGAGAACAACCGGAAATCCGCCGGACATACGAAAGTAATTTTGCCCAAGCTGAAACGGAGACGCTTGGCTCGCTCTGCTCCCTCGTTCAAACTGTTATCTTTTTGCTACAAGTACCAACGGATTCAATTAAGTCGTCCGTTCTATTCGATACCATCTTTAAAGATCTATTTTTAAACCCCAACGTCGATAAAGGGCGTCTATGATTGGCGTATAATTTTGTCTGTGTTTTTTTTTCTTAATGTATGACTACGCAAGCGTTTGACCACATCCCGCCTGATAGAAAGCGACGATGCGGTCAACGATGAAGCACGCTTGCAAAGGAAATATCTATTCACTCTTTTCTTGAACAACCCCATATTATAATTTAGGATAGCAAAGTCCTGTGTGTTTGTTTGTCGTCATGTAACCAGATTTCAATTGGAAGGCACCAATATATTCCTATATTTGAGATGATTCTTGACTATTAGCTAAGTTACTCATATTTCACATTGTAAGTGCTGTCACTAGCATAAAAACACTTGGAAATAACTTTTAAATAACCGATACCTTCCAGAATAAATAAACTATAACGGTACATAAAATGCATTTTTGGTTGTTTAATTTTTTTGTACCACCTCAACCAAATCAAAACAGCATAAAGGATGTTACAAAAATTTCGCAGACGGATCGTTTAGTATATGAAAATTACACACTTTATATAGCGAGTGAATCCATGGGGCTCAGCTATATACAATACACAAGCTATGTCTCGCGGCATCGCCTGCGTTAATCAATATAAGAAGTAGCATATGTGTTAATCTCGGCTCTGTTTACATTCCATATTATTATTTCATCCAAATTCTTGTTGTTGTCCACATGCCGTTAAAGCGTGAAGAGAAAATAAACAAACTTGCTGACATTTACACACAAATTATGACTTATATGAATGGTAATGAAATTTCAATTTGTGGACAGTCATTGCTAAACCTAAATATTATTATGATAGTAGAATTTCACAAGTATACTTAAAACAAAGTGTCGGCAAGTAAGCTATAATAAAATAAAATTTTACGTTGTTAAATCCGACGCTTCGTTAAAATTGGAGAACTCCTACGTTTATAAAGCTTCTTATTGTTACAGGAATAGCGACACTCCTGGCTGTTTATTTGAATTAAAATAGACAGCTACGGCAGGGAAGATAAATGTATATCGCTAAAAGTATACATTATAATACCCGTCAGATTCTACTTTTACCTTCTTAGTCCTGTCACTGTAAAAATGTATCAATAATCAAGGTCTCTGGCGTGATTTTATTCGATGTTTTGTTAAGGTTCTCTGTGGCGAATCTGTTATACTTCCTTTCATCTGTCTACATGGGGCCTGCGAGAATCTGTTTGGAGGTTTTACCGCGAAAGTGAAAAAGTGGCGTCCTTGATTTTGTATTATTTTCTAAAACTTGTGATTATTCGAGTGTTAATGTGTAATAATTGTGGATAATTAATATATCGATCGTAAACGGACATGAGTTTAGTTAGGCAAATCATACAAGGTTGAAAAACGTGATTTTCGTTTTAGCTACAAAACTCCAATAGAAGTTCTATTTATTTCCTATATTTACAAGATTAATTAAAAGTACTAGTCACAAGATAAGAGTAGAAAAGGGGATTAAAACAAATAATACTCAAAAATTTTGTAAACCGCTTGCCAAAGGAAAAGTGCCCAGAATACTGGCTACGTTTCCACGTTGAATAGCGATGCTAATTTTTTGTGCTAAATAAGAGCCAGCATTCTGGTCATTTGTCGCCTCGACTAAACGTTTAGATAAAAATTTAAAAATTTCGTGTGCTCCCGGTCCCCACGGACCCAAAGTTTCTACCCCAAACGGTACAAACATATAACCTCTATCAAGGTTCGAATATTTACGCCGTTTGAGGTTTTCTGCTTTGTTTGCAGCCCCGCCAGCTTGAACACTAGTCTCTAGAAGATGAGACGGCGCCAGTGTATCGACACAAGTTGCATCCCACACTAATGGTCGTCCCATCTTCCAAGGAATTAGCGTCATTCCATCAGGCCTCTTGCCATCGTCACGCATTAAACCGTTTGGTTCTAGAACTGACGGTAAGCCAGCACTAACAAAAGCCCTACGGATAATATCATTCAGGCTGGCGTGACGAGAAAAGCGACCTGCACTTTTGCTGCAGGATAGTCCGTGGTGACCCAATCGATCTACCAAATCACCGCAGTGACAACGGTGAGGGACTTGGCAATATGCACCCAAACGTAAAGATACAGCTGATCGGAAAGTATTATTATCTAAAAGGTTGCCAATATTTTTTGAAGGTAAAGCTTGCAACCAAAGACCCGATTCCCATTGCGAAGACGCAAGGAGACGAGCTCGCTCTGCTGTACAATTGGACGTATCGACTAATTTGTTCCGTTCAATCTCGCATAGCGGCCCGTCCCATAACCTCTGCGAAGGAGGGATTTTGGGCAAACTTTGATTCGGACAGGCTATTTGCCAACTTGCCTGTGCCTCACTCATAAAAGAAATTTCAAATGTATCCAAACTAGAAGATAAAATAGAATTTATTAAATTTTGTGTACTGTACACTGAGGACAAGAAAGCTGGTAGAGATACACTTGAAATTTTGCGAATACCAAGACCTCCATACCTAATAGGTAGAGAAGCCTGACGCCAAGTTCGGTCATCAAAAGGTATATTAAGAATGGCGGTGAGAGTATCTTTTAAAATATTGTCAAACTGTTGTAATAATAAAGGATGATTCCAAAGTTGGCAACATCTTAAAACATACATAAATTTTGGAACAAATAGACAGTAGCGAATAATGTAATAAGCCATATGTGAATTTAAGTTGCGTAAACGGTCTAATATAGAAAGGAAATTTTGAATTTTTTCTGTAACAAAATCTGGTATAGATTCGTCAAAAATAGGTGCCCCTAACAGGCGAAGAGTGTTTTTTTCCAAGATTTTAATGTCTGGTGCAATTTCTCTAAACTTATCTATTGTATCGCTTTTTGAAATATTAGGATTGGCTATGTAAATTTCACATTTTGAGAAATTTAAAGTTAAACCTATCTTACTGAATTCAGCAACCAACAATTCAAAATCTTTGAAAACAGTACTCACATCACCACCAAGGGTCCCATCATCAAGGTACCAAACGTTAAATTTTGATTCCAATTTTTTAATGATTGGATGAATGGCCAAGGAAAAAATAGCCGGTCCGGTTGGATCTCCTTGCTGGCATCCTACTTCTGAGGAAATAATGTCATTTTTGTAAAATAATTTTGAAGGTTGTCCATAACAATGCCAAAGGTATTTGTATAAAAAAGGAATTTTGTCTTTCACTTCGGTCAAAAGAGCAGCTCTGTTGACCGAATTAAAAGCATTTCTCACATCGACCTTCACCAAAATATCACCTGCATTATGAGACAAAAAACTTCTTAGGGAGTGAACTGCAGCCTCACAGCCTCCACGAGATCCAAAACCCAACTGTACAGGCTGAAAGTATGTGGATAGTGTGTTACTAATGGATCTACAGCAAATTTTGGCCGTGAGACGACGGTAAACTGACCCAACGGCAATTGGTCTTATGCTTTTGTCTTTTTTTAAAAGTGCGCAAAGGTTAGCCCCATATAAAATTGGCAATATATCTTCATTAACCTTGCCTGCTAACATAAAATTTGAAAGGTTTGTTAATTGTTTTAATAATTCGTCACCATCTTCACCACAACCACTACTAATCAGATCTTTGAGATGCTGAGGTGAAAGTGCATCAATGCCGCTTGCGGAACCACTTGGAAAAGAACTTAAAGCTAAGGATACATCCTCATAAGCAGCAACAAGCACTTCATCCGATGCATTTGGTGGCAAAGGAGTACTATTTTTATGAACTGGTGAAGGTGGATGTTTTTCTTTTAGAGCCAGCAAGGTTTCAGGATTATTAGGTGCGATGGTGTCATTGGAAAATAAAATTCTGGCTGAACCTTTTATATCTCCATCACTCAGCTTGTTTTCGACCATCTTATATGATATGGAAGAGGACATAGCTGAATTAAAAGACAGAGACGTAAAAGAAAAAGTTGGTAATTTGTTTGAATTTTGAATACAATTTTGTTTAATTCTATTTGTTAGTGATGAACAGTCGGAGGGATTATTCGCCACATGTAATATTCTGTAAGGAAAAGTCAACAAGTGCTCCCATACTTGAATTGAATTTGTAGTTATAACACTTTTTATATCTTGTATTAAACACCGAGCTACGGAAGAACGTGCTCCCCGAGGAATGCGTCTGATTACCGGAAGATTATTTTTTAAATCACTTAGTAATTCATCACTTAGTGATTCGGCTGTTGTTGTAAAATTTTGAGGTAATAGTTTACCGGAATTTATTTGATGAGTCCTGCTCACATGAATTTTCAGCCCACGAGCACCTTTAAAATACCTTGGTTGGGAGCACTGGTCACACTTTATCATATTTCTATTTTCCAAAGACACACTGGATACGTTTGAATTTTGAACATACTGATCAGCTGCACTTTGTGGGCATGGAAGTTGGAGCGCGGTTCCACTAGACACAGAGTGTAATGAAGACCATATCACATGCAGCTCATCTTCCAGCGAAGATTTCTTGCAACGCCGCAGAACGGATTGCGGAGACGATGGTAGGTTTTCATCTTCGCTTCCTTCTGGAGTGTAGAAATCATCCTGAATTGGCATACTGAAGCCAAGGTCATAAAATTATTTTCATGAATAATGTTTTCATTTGTTGACATGCCAGAATACTTCAAATGTAGGCGCGCGCAGATTATTTCCCTGCTTTGAGCAAATCAAAAAAATTGGGTCCTTTTCTTCGTTTCCGTAGAAACCAGAGTATGACTATCAAATTATTTACAATAGTTGAAATCAGCTGATTTTGAGTTTCTCAGTACTAATCAATATCAAAAAAAGGTTACTTATATGTAACAAGTAATTTACTTTATACTGTTCTTGGTTTTTTAACGTAAAATAATTAAATAATATTTTTATTTCATATTTACGTGTTCGTTTGTAAATAATTTTGTTAGTTTAATTTTATTATTTGATTATAATTTAAGTTCTATTAAAATTTCTACCACTTGACACGACATGACTGTGACTTGACCATGGCTCTTTTACTTAACTTTGACTGCGCCTGGTGACTAGAACGGTTTTATGAAATAGAATAAAATATATAGAAGTAGTATAACTGACTTGATAAATATTTAATTAAGTACTTGACACTGGCTAAATGTTCATAGTTTGCGGAGCCAACACTATAAACAAAAATGAACTATTACCACTATTACAACTCTAATTTTGGTTAAAACTTTTATAAATAAAAAAAGATAGATAGCAAACAATTGACCGCTATTTTATTGATGTTGATTCAGGTTAATCCTGCACTGTGTTTCACTCAATTAAAGCTTTGGGCGACCTACGAGGACTCTTTGATTGGAATTTAATAAAGAGCATTACCCCTATGTATAAAAAAAAATATTTCGCAAAAGTGAAAGAAGTTCTAATTACAAAATTATTTTTAAGATAGAGTTTATTCAAAGACTATCTACCTTTTTAAATATGATGTTATTATTACGGACTTGAATGGAATATAGTGGTGTGGAGGCAAAGACCGTGCGTGGGTGTAGTTACCTACTAATAATATAACGCGAGCTTTCGAAGCTGAGCTTCAGCAATAGATTTATTGGAAAAGTGAGGTACCTACCTACTGAAATCTATTACCGTCGGAGTAATATTGAAAAGCGTTTCACATTTTTCTGTTAACGTATTGCATTCTAAGAATTTGATACTGCGAATATTTGATCCTTTTCACAGTAATAGAACGTAGAGCGTAAGAATGCATTTCTGTAACTAAGTAGGTATATGTACCTGCCAACATACCTACCTAACTGTGCTATAATATATATAATATATATGCTATAATATATATGCATAACTCAAAATACTTATTCTACAAAGTTATTTTGAGTGAACCGATTTAATGTATGTAGGTAGGTTGAAACAATCTTTCACATACTTAATAAGTTGCAGAATTTAATTAAGCAGAAGCCGAAACAAATGTAAATCGAAATTTAACGAGCTGCATCATTCGATAGGCAAATTTTGGAATTTTTGCATAATAATTTTTATTTGAGTAGGTACTTATTTTTACTTTTTTTTTCATTAATTAAGAAGGATATGGTTTTTTATTAATCTCAGTTCAAGATAGACAGTAGGTAAGCGGTGGTTCACTAAAGTAAGTAATATTAGTATCTCGCCTCTTAAATAAATAAACGAACCCTAGGACAAACACGACATGTACATTATTGCAATAAATTATTTATGGAGTTTTTTCATCTCGAAGACTCGAAAAATCTAATAATCTCACTTATCACAGTATAAGTAACAAGTATAATAACTTACCCACTATAACATATTACCAGGTTTTAGTATCGTTTGACTCTAATAATCAATAAAAAGTATATATACAACTGCTAATAACTGAACAATTGGGAACCAGTTGGTACCAACTTCATAATATTCTAAGCTTCAGCTCATTAAGACAGCTTATTAAGACAGCTCATTAAGATAGCTTTACATACAAGCTGATAAATCATATTTGACATTTCATTCGTTCTTTTTGCCATCACTGCGTGTACCTACATAATGTGGCATCCATTTGGATCCATTTCGAGTACGAGGAAATATTTTTTTAATTCACTTATGAATAATTCAAAAGTACCATGGCCGAATCAATTTGTGTACATCAAATAGGCTGTTATTCACGTTAAGACAACTAGACGTGTAGCAAGACTGTTATTATAGAACTATATTAATTGACTGTTATTATAATAATATCTTTAATCTTGTTAATACACGATCCAAAGCAATCTATTAATCGATCATGTAATATTAATTGCCGCTTAGCTTTATATAGAAATTATTTTTTAAGCGCAGGTACATATTCTTAGCATGTTCACGAAGTTAGATATTATAATTAAACGCAAGCAAAGCTTAAAAAATCCGACTCCACCGCTTTATCTTCAGAACCTTGATCGGATTTAATGTATAAAACACGCATTATCGACTATAACTCAAAAACTAGAGATCAGATCTTGAACAAGGGACCACATGAGAAGCACCAGCATTCAAATAAAAAAAATCATCAAAGTCGGCGCACAACGAAAGAACCTTATAAATACTGCTCGCTAATCAAGACGATGACACCCGCCATATGAGGTAACTTTTGAAGTCGGGTAAACGAGAACATCGTCAAAGTAGTCCACAAAATTGGCATTATTGACGATATTTCAAGAACTACTGATCAGATCTTGATCAAATTTAAATGGGACCAATAAGAAAGCAACATCTTTCAAACTAAAAAAACAAATTCGAAATCGGCTCACGTGGAGAGGGGATATGAGGTAACACACATAAAAAAAAATACATTCGACTTGAGTACCTCCTCCTTTTTTGGGAAGTCGGTAAAAAACAGCTAGCTTATATTTCTCTACTAGTATATGGATGAATTCTTCAATCTAACGTTAAAATTTCAGTCCACGATATCGATGCAAAAATACTAGAGTTCCTTTTGCGAACTATTTTCATATTCAACCATGCGTGTTTGTAAACGATAAACGCCGGAACACTTAGGTGTTAATTTTTATATCACAAGTAAGTAAATACTTCAAATAGGTATAGGTACTACACTCTTACTAATTGCATATTCACTTTTCACTTGTAAGCACACATCTCTAACATCGCCATAAATCTTTAATCTTGTTAATACACGATCCAAAGCAATCTATTAATCGATCATGTAATGTAAGTAAGCATTCGATATAACTAGTAGCCGACCTAACTATGTATAGGTACAGCGCTATGTCGATTCCACTGACGTAGGAGCTCGCTTCTGCCCTTTGGTACCTCCCACGCAACAATCCAGATGTCAATTCCCTACCTTACAATTTACTGTTTAAGTTATTAATAAGTACTAGACACATCCCCAATAAATATCTTAAATCTTAAATTACACAGTCGAAATAATAGCGACAAGCAGGTGTTTAAATTACCTACCTATATATTCCACGAGACAATATTGATAAACTTTTTCAATATTTTAAGACGGAATAAACGAAATAGGAACACCAAACAAGAAACTAGAAAAAAAACACTAAATTTCAACTAAAGAAGCTACAGTTTATAAACAAACATATTCACAGGCACTAATGAATTGTTATGAAGGTTCGCGTAACAGGTTTCACGTTATTTTTAGCTATGGCGAAGAGGGTTGTGCACTGGGTATATTGAGACACTGGGATATGATGACGAGGGTGTATCGATGATTCGATGATGGTACGCACCGTTTAGATCCGCGGATGAGACGGGGACATCCGTGGTGTGGACGAAGCGGTTCCTTGCTGGGCGCACTGAGGCTTGGCTCGGGCGAGTCGGCGTCGCCGCGCGCCAGCTGTGCTCTACAGCGCGAGCGGGCCTGCGCACTCCGCTCTATCGATCTTCTGGCTCCATTCACGCACTTCGCCGCCTACATACACCCGCCATGTCACACACGACGATCGGCTCCAGATAACGCGATATTACAGATGCCCTCACACCTTCTATACTTGAACCACTCCACTCGGACACCAATTAACTTTCATGCGATAAGCGCTTTCATAAACGATAACGGCTCTATTTATCCGACGAATGAAATGACTATGGTGATGTTTGAGCTTTTTAGAATGTAATTACTGAAATATTAAGAAAACGAGGACAATAATATGCTTGGTGATGTTGTATGCCTAATGTACTCGGTAGCGTAATGGCGCCCACGCGCGAGTTATCGCTTGACGCAACCCTGCATGCTAATGACGGTGATAAACCCGATGGGAGTCGTGGTCATGTCAATGCTTCCACTATCTATACAACTGTATTCTAACTCTAATTAAGTATACCTGTATCGGACGTCTCAAGAACAGGCTATCTTAACAGGGTATTTTCCGCTACAATAAAGCTCTACTGACAACGAAACACGCTTTTGTTACTGTTCAAGAAATGTTTGGATTGTTACTTAGCTGTATACGAGTACTTGGCAAGGGGTAGGTACTTACCGAAAATAGCCCTGCCAAGTAAAAGCCGTAAGCAATAAGAGGAAGGATGGCTATTGAAAATGCGGTCAACGAATGCATAAATCCGAATGTGGGTTACTGAGTAGAGGTTGATATTAATACCTATGAAGTTTTGCCGAGGCTCCATAACATAGCTCTGCGGTTTCTATATAAGACAGGACTGAATAAGAAAATATTTTCCCCTCGGCTGCGTTGTAAATTTATTAACAAGTTGTATGGAGATAGTAACTATACAGAAATGGTGGAAAGCTGGTTATTGTGGCAAAGGCATTGTACGTGGGATGATATATTCTATACCTCAGAGTAGGGAGGCAATATTTCAGGAGATAATTCTAGGTATTCCTGAAAGATCGCAAAAAATATTCACGTCGTTATTTATAACTGGTGTTTAATTATAAGCTTCAGTTTTAATTTCAGTGGTGATAAATAATGTAGGTAAAGAAATATAGGTACAAGAATTATGAATATTACCCAAACCTTTCAGGCTTTTGCGATTGTGAAAGTAAAGTAAGTATGTTTTATTTTATTTTTTTATCCTGACATTTAGAATACGTTAGGTACAGCGTCAATTATAATAAGAAACAACCATTTTTTTTTTGAACTGAATAGTAGGTATAAAGAACTAATATAATAATTAAACGAAAGCAAAGCTTAAAAAAACCGTCTTCACCGCTTTATCTTCGGAACTTTGATCAGATTGGATGTACTAAACACGCTTTATTGACGATATTTCAAGAACTACTGATTATAACTTCATCAAATTTAAATGGGACCAATTGAAAAGCAAAATCTTTAAAAATAAAACAAAATCGGTCCTCGTGAAAGATGTTATGAGGTAACACAAATAAAAAATTATTGTAACGCAAGCAAAGCTTTAAAAACCGACTTTATTGCTTATGTTTCGGTTTTGGCTTGAACAATAGGTATATGGGACCACCTCTGAAGTACCTCAGAATTGGCGAAGATATCGCGTAACATACGAGCACATACAAAAAAAACAGTCAAATTGAGAATCGTGAATGTTTCCGGCACCGACGACACAAGTCATTGAACTTAGTGTGGGGCTGTGAGTGTGAAAGCGTTTAAAGCGTTTATGTTTATATACATTCATAATATAATTCAAATCTGTTGAGCCGTTACAGCTTGAAGAGAAAACAAACATACTTACACATTTACACCGAAACTTTAGTATATGGACCCAGTGTGTATATAAAAAACCAATGCCCTATGAGACTCTTCAAAACTCATATCGTGTCCTAACCTAGTACTGTGACCTAAATCTCTCAACAACCTCTGTGACCTTTTATGCACCTCTGACATTAAAACTGAAGCAGAGTTTATTTATCGCTAGGATATCAGTTTATACACCATTTAACTATATTTCATATATTAGTAAGTGATGATGTGATCAAGCGTGGTAATGCGTGGCTCGCATCATTGGGGATAGTTGCCGGAACGCCGTTTGATATTATATGGGCGATATATTTTTTAAGTGGTTCTAATAAGCTGGTCGGTGGCCGGATGAACTTTAGAAAATGTCTTAGTGCTCATAAGGCTCATATGTGGTGATAGGACGTAATAGAAGCTTCATGTTTATCCTTCTACTGGTAATAACGATCCAGTTGGCGCAGTGACCTTCGGCCGCATCATCACTTTCCATCAGGTGAGATAGTGGTCAAATGCTTGCCTATTCAACATAAAAAAAAAAAGTGGACATTTGTACGCCTTCTGCGCCGTGGGTCCTGGGTTCGATTCCCGGCAGGAGCACAAATTCCTTCCCAAGGGATATTTGTGCGATAAGACCGCCCTTTGTGCTCCTATGTTGTATTTAAGATTTCTTTAAGTGTTATTTTTTGGTGTGCAAATAAAGAATTTTTCTATCTAAATATATCCGACAAAATAGGCAAAGTAAAACCAGGGACTGTTGGTACTGGCGTGGACAAATGCTTGCTTATCACGCTTAAAAAAGGTCTTGGCTCGCCTGGTTGGCATTCTAGCAGTGGTAGGAAAGTACTTCCTAATACCACCTTCAAGTAAAAATTCTGTCGCCAAGCTTTAAATGCTGTTTCGGCGGGTACCCTGAGAGCATTAACCCTCCCAATTATCTACGATCCATATCTGGGTCGCGCATCTCTACTTCCGAACAGTAATCAAAGGCTAGCTTATAACGGTATTATTAAAATAAAAAATATTATCCATTTGTTTGTATGAGTTCCAAAACGAACAAACGCGTTCACACTCACAGCCCCACACTAAGTTCGACGACTTGTGTCGTGGGTGACGGAAACATTCACATCACATACACAGTCATAACCAGAACCAGCAAAATTTTGTTCCCGTCGGAAATCGAACCCGATACCCTTGCTTAGAAGGCGAACGCTCACCCAACTAAGTCAACGGGCAGAAATGTTGAGTATCTAGTAAAAGAGGTCGAATTGCTCCCATATAGGCAGGAAAGCTATTACTAGGATACACGAAACACTTTTTTTATTACATAGAACGAAATTATAAATGGTAACTGTTGTGTCATTATTTAGTAGATTTTGACATCTACCCACATTTTTTATTATTAATAGTTTCGCAATTAGGTAAGATAATACACATTAGTTTTGTTTTTATTGTTAAATACATAATTACTGTCGTACACTCTGTAGTAATAAGTAATCTTGTATTTCTCTTGTAAGCAAATTGTATTCTTTTAGAGAAATAAATATCTTAATCCGTTATTATCAGCACGTACGATACAGTACAAGCCTATAAATATATATATATATGTACACATATATATATATATATATATGTGTACATATGTATATATATATATTGCCATTGTTATTTATCCTCCTGGTATAATAGCTACGGGCGAAAGTGATTCGTGGGTGTGACCTAAATAAATATTTACGTATAGTGGAATACTCATATAAGTGTAAACATGTGTGTCAAGTAAAATGTCGGAAGTTTAAAAAACTAAAACCACACTCCTAGTAGGTACTCACTAAATGACATCCTAATACATATAAAACAACAAAAAAAAACGTTAATCTTTACTACAACATGATAATTATAAACGATTTCACACTCACAGCCCCACGCTAAGTTCGATGACTTAGTATTGTGGGTGCCGGATACATTTGCATCACACACACTACACACACACTACCCAGAAACACAAATTACCTCTGAAAACTTTTGTTTCCATCGGAAATCGAACCTGATACCCGCTGGTTAAAAGGCGAACGCGCACCCAACTAAGCCAAAAGGCAATTAATGAGAGCCAGTCACATCTATCGTTAATATATTTAAGAAAATATAATATTTTGTACTTATCACTGTAAGCTTGAAAACTCCGATTACATGCACTGTCCAGGGAACAACGATGCAGGCAATGAGGTCTACTCCTTCGATGTACGGAAGTAGAAGCAAAGCGCTTCGAGCGAACATGAGTTTGGATAACCATGAATGGATAACGTTTGACAGAGAAACTGTCAATTTGTTATATTGTAGAAAGAGCAAGGGGAACTCCCGCGCACAACCAATACCGGTAAGGTTCGCGACCTTTCGTCGTCATGACCAAGACCCAGCAGTTTCAAAGGTTTGCATCTCGGGTGCCGTATACATACATATTTATTTATTACAACTGGAACCAGAAACACAAATTCCCTTAGGAGAAAATTTGTGTTTATACCGGGAATCGAATCCGGCCCCAGTAGCGTAAAGGCAGCCATGCAACCAACTACGTCAATGAGCAGTTCACTACAACGGAACAGTATTTATTAGCTTAACATTCCTAGAGCTGTGGCCTACTTTATCGGGACAAAAGGAGCCTTATTTCCTTCTCTATATTATATCAAGTAAGAATCGACATTCCTAATTTTAACCCAAGTTAAGAGGATATAGTTACCTTGTTCCCATTATATTCCCGCATCACATAACTGACTCGTTATAATAAAACTGTCATCTAAGCTAGTTCATAAGGATTAAAATAATAAAATTGAAAAGAAATAAAAAACGTCCAAGACCTTCAACAAATCTTTTATTATACTTTAGTACACTTATCGGGTAGCTGTTAAAGCTTATATACATCAATTTTTAACTGTACAGGTTTAGTCACGTTCTAGGTATATTTAACAAATTATTTCAGACAGTAATTTGATATACCTAATCAAATAGCAAGGCAATTATGGCAACGGTTTATAAAGGAAATCCCAAATTCGTCTTTTAATTCCCTTTACGTCAGCGCGTGCTATCGAGTTCCTGACCTCTTGTGGTACAATAAAAAATTTGAAAATACTCCTGACGCCCTATCTGGGCAACGGCAGTACCGATTTTTATCAGACATAGTTAGGAACACTATCGACCAAGACAACGTTCAAACTAAAAAACTAAAACAAAATCAGCCGTTTGAAACGACAGAAAACATATACTTCAAACTTATACCACTCTTTTAGCGTCAAGGTTAACCAAAACGAATCCGAAAACATTTTTTTGTTTTAATTGCAAAGCTTATCGTTCAAAGTGCTTATAGACGCTCCAAAACTTAATTTTAATTTCTACCACTTTTATTTTTTATTTTTACAATATTCGAGGTAAATGGGTAAAAAGTGATAATAATGCCAATCGGCACTCACGTATTATTGGAAGAAAATGCTCCGACCAGACCCTTTATTACGTACGTGTGTTAAGCAGGCAGTTTCTATTTTAATTTAGCAAAATTGAACCTTATTTCTAAGTAGTTTTGCCATTTTTTTATTGAAACTGTCAGAGGGTCAGATATCGGACATATCTTTCTTCTGGAAGATACGATAAAAGGTAGCGACTGAAAGACAATGTATATGCCCGAATCTGGTTGGAACATTTTCGTGAGTGCTGATTAAAATTATTATAATCAATAACTCTCACAGTTTTCATACTAACATTGTAAATAAAAACATGTAAAAACGGTCATGTACATCAATATAGATGTAAATACAATTTATTCGCATTTGACTAACATTTAACTCACATTGCACATCTGTATCTGCTGTCTCAATATAATAATGGAGATTTGCACCATGAAGCCAATTTAGCTAAGCTAAACTAACTTTGAACCTTATTTATTTAAACCGACTGTTAAAGAATTAAAATCAAAACGAGGCTTAAGTTGCTTAGCTAAATTAAACATTGAGGAGTTAAGGAATCAACTAAAAATTAAATCTTAGCTTCATCTTAACGCAATAGTTACTATCTAAGACATACAAGAACCAGAAGCTTGTAGTGAGCTTATGGGTAACTTAGGGCTTTTGCTGTATAAATGTATATAGTTTAAGAAATATAGACAATTGTTAAGAATCAGTTGGAATTAAATAATGATTAAGCTTAAGTTAACTATCTCGGCTGTTTGGTGCAGAACGATCAAAACAATTATAAGAGTTTACGATGTTTTGATTGTTCTTTAAATCCCGGGTAGTTACCACAACACACTAAAGCCAGCCAACAACTGCTGAGCTGCAGTAAGTCCTACAAACATTGTATGAATCATATCACTAAGATTTGATCACTATAAAAATGAGTATTCATGATAATTATTATAATTTCTCATATCTCAATCTAGCATAAAGATTAGAAACACTGAACAATCATTCTCCTCTGCACTAAATTGTCGTCCTCAACAGGGTCTCTAATGTACTGTCATTTATTTCGACCACCTATCTATATTTAGAGAATGCAATATAGATTTGGATTTGAATTTTAAATTTGAATTCAAATCAAAATAAAAATCCTTTTATGAATCTTCTTTCAATGTGAATCAGTTTCCCAATAAATAAATATTCTATTCTATTCTTTCCCAAATCACTTTTATTGATTTAAAGTTTTTCACTATGTGTATTCCAAAGAAAATAAAACTAAGTTCAAATGCTTGTATCGAGAGAGTGGGAAACATTCACATCACACACAATAACACCACACAGAAGCACAAACGTCCCTTGGCAAAAAAAAATGTGTGGATCGATCTTTTGATTGGCCAATGCAAGATCTATACAAATAGTGATGTTGTACCACTAATAACAAATACTGAAGGAAGAAATGAATATGAGTTATTTAAAACTATACGGTTGCAAGGTTTCTTCGAATCATCATTCATCCGTGAAAGTATTTGCTTCACTTGCACAAGTTTTTGCTCTAAAACTCATCATGTTTTAAGATGGGAAGAGGTACTAGTCAACTGGCTACTTTCTCTGATGTGTACGTCGATATCTCACTTCAAGGTGGCATTGTGATCCTATAGACCACACTGCGAGTGTCTACGAGCCCTCAAATCTCAAAGGTTGTGATGTCAACCTAAAACATTACACACAACATTGAACTAAATTAAACAACGTACTATCCATTGGCTGAGATGGATGCGAGTCCACCTTCTGAGCAGAGGATATGGGATTCGATTCCCTATGGTAAGACAAGTTTCTTACTAATTTATGCATCTGGTTCTAAGTGTAATTAGGTGTGTGATGTGAATGTTTCCGAAACCCACAACACAAGTTATCGAACTTAGTGTGGGGCTGTGAGTGTGAAAGCGTTTTAATATGATTATAGTGATTTATGTGATGTTGAAGTAGGTACTAATTTAACTCGGTGTCTCAATTCAACAGGTAAGACACCGTGTTGTTTATGTCAGCTCTAGGGACGAAACAATCGGCTCGAAAACGATGCCTTACATTTTCATAATAATGTATAAAATATAATAAAATCATGGACAAACTCTATATAAAAAATCAGGTGCTCGGATCTTTGTTTCTTTAAATAATACACGAACTACTTGTTGAAAGAAATAATAAAAACACACATATATAGTAAGAATATATGACAAATATAATAAAAATTTCGTGAGCGCACTGCACGCAAATAAAATGTAGTGAAATTATTGATATAAGGCAACACCGGTCTCCGACTTTTTGGTGAAAATAGATAGTTTACTTATTATCGACGATAGATCCACCTTTTCACTACACGCCAACTTAAATTGGCCAATCTAGGAGCTTCTACTACGAGTCACGATAACTTGACACAATAACTTAGCAAAAACTTGATTTCGATTTGTTTTCTTCATACATTTCTGTCAGTGAGTTTTACAGTCCTAACTAAAACTCGTACTATACCACCTGTATAGTGTCTAAAAGAGTAACTGTGTCGGGTTTTTTTTTACAAAATATAAACTAGCTTGTACAAACAAAAATAATCAATAGTACAAGTCAGTTATAGAGGGTATCGAGTTCGATTCCCGGTGGAAACTGAAGTTTTCTCCCTAAGGGAAACTTTGTGTTTCTGGTTGTGATTGTATACGTGATGTGACAGTTTCTGGCACAAACGTCAAATGTCGTCAGTGTAATGTGGAAAGGTGAAAAAAAATTATATACAGTGTACAAAGTGATAAAGACTTCGAGTCGGAACTTCGTTCCCAGGTAAGAATTAATGAATTCATTTGTCTGTTGATACATATACGTACAATGAACACCTTGAAATGACATAATATTAGGTGTATATAATGTACACGAAATTAAAGTTACAAACGGTTCTGCACGTTAAGAAGGCTATTTGGAACTGGCTGTACATAATCAATACAATAACTACAGCACCGTCTGTCTGAATTTTTCCGATTTCAAATATTCCAGATATTGAGTTTGAAAACCAGATTCCAGATATTAATTATAATAAAAATAGCAGCTTATAAATGTTACTAGGATTTATTATTTGTTGTATTTGCACCACGCTTTACATCTTACAACAATGTATTTAGCACTTATAGGTTTTGGATACATTAAAATTATTGTTTTAGAGATTTTCGATACCTTCCTAGTTAGTTAATTTGTTCGAGAACAAGATATATATATCTACTAAGCAACAAATACCAAACCTCTATTATTTGTCTACAATAAATTGTCATTTATTTAAACCTATTGTAAAACTATAATAAGTTTTTATTAACATTAGTGATGTTCTGTAATCACATTAAATTAAAAGCATGCGTTAAAAATAAATTAAAAAAACACTTAGTTGCATTGTTAACCTACATTTTGTTAAACAATATGTAGCAGTTCACTCGATTTCGTTATACAAAACACAATTATGTATATATCTAAGATTATTAAAAACATACTAATAATATCAGCACTAGACACGTATTAATTACACGCATCAATGGTACAAAATCGATATCAGTTATAAAATCTATAAATGTTTTAAAGCGCTAACCTCGTAATCACAAAATTATCAAAACGCCTAAATCAAATCCGACCAAAAATTACCTTAAAATGTGAAAGCCTCCACGTGAACACTCAATTTAAAACCAAAAAAACAATCACTGTTTATTTTTCTTTGACTACATTTTTATCTCTCTTCAGTCTTTCCTATAGAACGTTAAAAACTTACTCTATAAATATGTATGTGTAAAATAATAGGATCTACCTTCATCACAATATGGGCAATATTTCTGTTTCTACATATACATGGCTATGTAATAAAATCTCACGTAATTTCAAGTAAAATATCTTTCTAGCTACCGTAAATGCTTAAACGCCAATAAATCCATATCAATCAGTCGTAACAAGGCACATGACAAATATAACAACATACCGTGAAACAGTTAAATAAAAACCGTTATAATTTAGATTTTAGGATATATAAGACTTTTAATATCAATGGTATATACTAGCGCACGCACAAATATATTGCTTTTGCACTCGCTCATGGACATTTGCATAAACAAAATACATATGTGCCTAAATGCGAGGGAGACGGCGATATATTTGTGCGCGAACTACAAACAACAAACGGATCAATGTACGATTTATTCTAATTGAAGTTAGTTGTCTCGTATGAATTTGCAGTTGATGGCAACATTTTTATATATATTCCTTCACGGTTCAATTGCAAAAATTAAAGAAAACTCTTTGCGGAAGTAATATTCTCTTGGTGCGCTCGCGAATATAGTAGACTTTACACTTTATTTAGGAATTTTAAACTCCCAAAAAACACAAGAACAAAGTCTTACCTTTATTAGAGACAGTGAGTGTAATAGATACATTCTTATTATGGTAAGATAGATCAATGACGTACTTTATGGTAAAGCAACTATTAAAAAACAATTGCATTGCTCATTTGAGCATAATGTGACGATTGTAATAATTCTCTTTACCATCCAAAATATATCCAACTGTTTGTGAAACTAGGCATTAAAGTATATCTCCCAATTCATACAAATAAAACGTTTACGTAACCCTTATTAAAACGTTTTTTATTTAAACTGTTGTTGTCGTGCATTAAATTAAGTCGAGCTTTTTTAACTACAGAAGGATAGAACTTCCATTCAGTTCTACCTTTATTGAAAAATTATAAAGTAGGCATATAGGAAGATTTCATTATGTTGTTATTGTGCAACTGATTGTAGAGACAATTTTGAAAAGAAAGCACAAAAAAAGTAAGTCGGCGCGGCGTTAGCAGGCTTACTGCTTTCAAATTATTTATATCGCCGCGTCATATCACCGTTGCAACAGACCAGTCAGACCTTTTTAGAAGGCTGTAGAGCTTTTTAGACAGCTGTGGACCTTATTAGAAGGCTGTAGCCCTTTTTTAAGGCTGTGGACCTTTTGAGAAGGCTGTATTGCGTACCACTTAACTATTTACATAGTTATAGCAACGATCTTATAAATTATTTGGGTTTGGCGGGAGAGGGCGCTGGCGGCGCCGGTCTGTGCGGCCGAGGCGCTTCCTCATACACTTCGTCATACAAACACGCATTCGTGTACAAATTCTGCGTCCCATACACGCTCTGATTAGAGCCCTCCCCTATCTCACTATAGAAATTACTTGCTGTATCATCATTCACTTCGTCGTAAGCGACGCGCGAACTTTGCGACACCAAATTCCCACTGTTCGAGAAACTAGGATACCCGTAATCGACGTTCTGGTACTTGAGCGCCGAATAATTCTTAGAATTCTCCAAGCAGTCGCTGAAATTCTTCAATTTCTCCGCTTCGTCTTCATACTTGGGCACGTATATGTTCTTTTCGTAATCGTTGCTCGTGTTTGTCTTCGCCGGCGTCGAGTATTTAGTATAGAAATCTTTAGTTTCCAACAGGAATTGCTGCTGAGTGGGGTTTATATCGAAGTTGCTGTATATAGGTATATCGGTGTACTTTGCTTCGTTGACATTGCTGGGTCCGGCTGATGTGGAAGGCACGCTTTGGTAGGGACTATTCGAGTAAACATTTTCGTTCTTCCTGAGATTCAATGATTCGGATATTCTGTCGTCCAGCGACATTTCCGCAAACGAGGTTACATTTGGTATATTCCTTTCCATAGAGATGGCATTAGGTCCCGGGACGGTTCCATACGGAGAATTATTTATCGAGTTGTTTCTAACTACATTATTGTACATGTGTGAATTATCGCTAGGCGGAGCATAATTAGTCGAGTATCTGTGAGATTCATTCTGGCTTGTACTAGGTCTACCCTGTATTTCATAGTTGGGTCTAACGGATTGCGTGTCGTAGTTAGTCCTCGTGGGTAGCCCATCGTAAGATCTGTTCATAGGTTGGTTAGAGAGGCTAGTTGCTTGTATATCAGAAGGTCTAATTTGTGTGTCATTTGTGTTTATGATATCTGTAGGCCAAGGTGATGTGTCGAAGGGGTCGGGTTGTGTAGAGCTGTATGTGGGACTCGAAAGGTTATCCATGGACTTGGCTCCGTAGATATTCGAGTAGCTCTGAGGAGATTGGTTTGATGAGTATGTAGGTAAGCTCTCTGTACTCTGTAGAGCCCATTCTGTTTCGCCACCTGAAAATACACGAAATAATATGAAAATACATTGAGAATATATTAAAATACAATTATAAATAGGTGTGGAATATAGTTGGAAACCCAATGTTACTTTGAATGATTGCGATGATTATTGTCCCTCCATTTTTTATGCCTGATATGCAAGCTTTTGACCGCTTTCTCACCTGATGTGAAGCAATGATGCGGCCAAAAAAATATCTATTTATTTTATTTATATTTTATTCTTTCCCGCTTGAGCAAAACGGAACTCAGATTTGTGCTTTTTAGAAGCAACCCGATTTTCTAACATGCAAACTTTTATAAAATTAGAGATTAACTAATTATAAGCACTGATCATTATCTAGTTTTTGCAAACATCAATACATTGATCTACTATAATAAAGGTGATATTTCCTTATTCAAACATATCACAAACATCTTTAATGAATTTTTAAAAAAATCTATGGATGTTCAAATATTTTGAAGGAGACATGTTCAGTTTTTGTTGCTGACTGTACCTACATAAAAAATTCGAAGAGCAAAAACAATGTAGTTACGTACGTAGGCGAGGCCTATATATCATATTGACACAAGTAGATAAAACATAAAAGGTTTTTGTTAATATGTTTACTTTAAGTAAATCGCACTCTTCGTTTTCCAATTGTTAGTATTAGATTAGATAATATACGTTACATAAAGACTTGCCCTTAAATAAATAACGAAAATATGTGAGCACATTAATATTGAAGGATAACACTCGGTTTTTTTTTTCAAATAGGAATCAAGTGTATTGTAAAACAAGCATAAGTAGCCAAAATATCTATATAAATAGTATGTTTTCGAAAGTTTGATCGTGTGTGAGTACATACTACATACTCACACACATACACAAACATATATAAGGCAAAGTAAAGACAAGGTATATCTGTATGAACTGGACAGATTTGCTGACTGCATAAGTCAAATTTTCCTTAAATACAATATTTACCAGTGCTGCGGGGGAAGAGGATGAGGAAAATGTTAGCTTGTGATGTGCAGATGCTGATCTGCACATCGCTGTTGCATCGGACTATCACAAGCGCTGGCTCGTGATTGTCCGATGCGACAGTTAGCGACACTGCGGAACCAGCAATCATAACTACTGAATTGATGCTTCAAAAGGCATGTTGTTTTCGTGAGGAGAGAATAGACATTGGCAGTCAACTGGTTGTTTTGTCTATGGTTATGCCTTACCAAGTTCAGGCACGTCGATCGGCTCGTCTAGTAGAGACACGTTGTTTTGGTTGGCTGCTCGTTTGTTCGGCGAACGCGTCGATGGCGGCAACTCTAAGTCGATTAGCAGGTCTTCTTTTACTGAAATATCGATACTCCACGGGTCTTAGGTTCGAATTAGTTAGTAGGGTTTTAGTCTTAAATAAAAAGAATTAAACAAAATGTGTGTTAATTAAATTTAACGCAATTAAACAGCGATTAACTTATTTACATTAAATATACGCATATTGAAAAATCTCACGTGAGATTAATTAATTAATATTAATAATAATTGTTATTAACAATAATTATTAATATTAATAAAAAGAATTGGTTTTTTTTACAGTTTTCTTTGTTTTTAATATTGTATTGTTTATTACTTAAATAAAAATATTGTAAAAAACAACCTTAGCTTAAGAAAAAAATATAAATAAAGAGAATAATAATAATATATTAATATTATTTATTATAATAATAATATGCATTAATATTGCTTATTATTATTATTAATTATTATTCAGGGGGAGGGGGGTTGAGCAATATCTCAGGAAATCTCGAAAACTCGCCAAAATCTACTCGCGTAATTTATGGATGCTCCCTTAACTAGACAAAGTAGTTAATTAAATAAAGATAATATTACCTTGATTCAAGCTCTTAGAGTAGGCATCTCTAGCGTTCCTCGCGACTCGATCTCCCAGTTTCAAACTAGCTGCTCGATCGTTGACTAGTTTATTGTAATTGAACTGCTTGCTGCCTCCTTTCTCAGCGCGAGTAGAGGACGGTTGCGTGGACTCTATGGTTCTTCGCTTCCGAAGGACCACTGCGCTGTCATCTAAAGCACCGTTAGATTGTGTTGTGATTGGCTGGACTGAAAGAAAAAATACGACGGTTAGTTAGGATTTTCTTTATATAAGTGACTAGTGTCACAAAGGTTCTGTGTGTGATTATGCGAGTGATATGTAAATGTTTTGGGGTATCAACGATACAAGGCTTTGATCATAGTGTGGTGCTGTAAGTGTGAATGCGTTTATTTATTTTTGTTAATATTAAACTGAAACTAAGAAAATTATGTAATTTTTGAAACTAGGTTTTACTATTTTGGAGTACTATTTATCATATCGAGGGTTCGATTTTCGGCAGGAGCAGATTTTTTCCTCACCAAGGGACATTTGTGCTTGTGGTTCTCAGTGCGTTTGATATGTAAATGTCTCCGGCACCCACGATACAAGTATTTAAGCTTAGTGTGGGGCTTCGAGTGTGAACATATTCGTTCGTTTGTTTAGTATGTTTTATATATTATGTTATGTACTAGTATGTTTTATATATTATGTTATGTACTTTAATACGGGGAACTATATATTTTTTTAAAGTGACGATGCGGCCAAAGATGGAACGTGCTTGCCTAGAAGGTACCTATTCACTCTAGACTTGAAGACACCCAGATTGTACCGTTCAGGGAACAATGAGTTCCACTCCTTCGCTGTACGGATGATAAACGTAGAAGCAAAACGCTCATATACATAGATATATTATATCACGTTCAGGCGTGAGTCTGTTAAGGCGTAAATCGATGTAAATCAAACACAAGTTGGTCACGCTGGCGATAAAATATCAACTCAGTTAGTCACAGATTAGCAATTCTCAATGCCAAGTACGTATCGCCGATCGGTCAATGGTATTACCATCTATATGAATAAATGATAGTGTTATGCGAAGTGGAAAAACCGACTCATGCACATTGTTGCATATTAAGACGGGTTGTAAATCATTTGAGCCACTAAGAAACAAATAATAGCTAAAAATTTATTTATTGTTTATTGAATCAGAACAATAATATCTTTGGTTCCCAAACTAGGTCAACCTGTATCTTGAGTACCTTTTCCCTGTAATATAATACATGTTAATATTATTATTCCTGATTTGACAAACAAGTTCAAACAAATAAGATTACATCAATAACAAAATTGATGTTTTAATATATGCAAAACTAATTTACGATTGAATAATGTGTGTTTTTGTTGTGTGTGAGAGTTCAAGCGTGAGGATAAACCTATGTGTGTGTGTGTTCTGTATGTTTGTGCGTGTGCGTTTATGTTTGTTTGATGCTATTTTAACAAAAAATATTGTTTTCATCATTAAACAATATATCCTGGATGTAATCTAAATAAAAGTAATCTGGAAACATGAATGGCAAAAGTTTTTTTTATAAAGGTGAATATTTTTTTATACAATAAAATCGTTCTCTGACATAATGATAAAGGAATGGTTTTACTACACCTTTAGATTATTAACATAGATTCATTTAGGAATAAATAGAAACTATTATACCATATAGTGATAGGTAATTTTACTTGCCTACCATTCTCGACCACATCCAGATCAAATCTATATCTGGAGGTGTTTGGATGCCCTGATTATATACTTATAACATATTGAAAATATGTTTTGTAAATTTTTCAAAGATGGCGACCGAACATTGTCAAAATCGAGGTTTACAGATCCGGATCAAAATCGATATCTGGGGGCATAATCGGGGGATCGCGAATTCGGGCCCTCAAACATGGCGCACGGGCCGCATCACTTATAACAGGTGAGATCAAGGCTAACCTACGATAACAAAATATCCAAGTGCTTGACGGATAGGAATGTTCAAAATGCTTGCCTTTGATCATAAAAAAATATATTATTTGGACTTTTATTATATGCAAAACTCAAGCGTAGCCGCGAGCATGGCCATCATTAAATACTATCCTATTTTTTTTTATTTTTTTTTTTTTATTTGTGACAGGCTAGTGTTTGACCACTATCTCACCTGATGGTAAGTGACGATGTGATCGAAGCTGGTAAACACACTAGACCTGGAATACGCAGGCTCTCAAGGATAACTGCCGAAACACCGTATTTGGCTTGGCGGCAGACTTTCAACTTGATGGTGGTAAGCTACTTTGGTAGCAAGCCAGGCGAGCAACTCATAAAATGCTCTACCACCTCTCAAAACTATTTATATTATAAATGTGTGTGTGAATGTTTGTTACCACGAATCTTGATAACGAATAAACCGATTTTGATGAAATTTAGAATTGTTATGGTACTAACCGGCTGTTAATCGCGTAATTCTAATGTCGAAATACTCCGACCAGTTTCGAGCGTATACGACGCTCTTCATCTGGGAGTCAACATAGCGGCCGGTCCCGACGCCTGGCCGCGCGCAACTCGGGACCGGCCGCTTTGTTTGACCGCTTTGTTGACTCCCAGATGAAGAGCGTCGTATACGCTCGAAACTGGTCGGAGTATTTCGACATTAGAATTACGCGATTAACAGCCGGTTAGTACCATAACAATGAATAACAATCGCGATAGTTTTCATAATGAAATTTAGAATGTCAGATAGTTTTGGTTCCGGAATAATACATAGGCTACTTTATAACTTAATTAACGCAGGCGAAGCCGCGGGGAACAACTAATAACTTATAAAAAATAAGTTCATTATAACTTATAAATCTAATTATATATTACGATAGTAAGTAAACATCGTAACATAGTATAGTAGTGCGTCAGAAGCGTCATAAAATGACATGTGCTCGTAAATATGTACGATAATACCGATAAGGTTAGAACAACGTGTACTCACAGCCAGGCGATGTTTGCCTCTTTATAATGGCCTAGGAGACAATTTAGCAAAGTGGTATGACCTCAACACGCCCCACTTAGGATATACTCTATATCTCTGAGGGTAGAGTGTTTGGTGCTTATCGTCCATATTTAAAATACTTTATTTACATTGCAGAGGCACTCATGAAAGTGAATGACTCTAGTGCCAGAAAAAAAAAATTGTTAAGGACTCTTCGCAAAATTACAGCCATCTCGAGAAGAACCTGGCAAGAAACGCAACGATGTATATTTTTGCCGACTTCAAAAAAGGAGGAAGTACTTTGTTCCACTGCATGTTTTTTTAATTTTTTTTTTAACTCTCCCTCATTTGTGGACCGATTCTCAAAATTATTTTTTTGTTTGGTAGATTATACTTCAGAGGTAGTCCCATGTAAATTTTATCGAAATCGATCAAGCCAAAACTAAAATATAGGCGGTGAAGTGGTTTTTTTTAAGCTTTGCTTACGTTTAAATTATTTCAAACATTTTGAAATTTCTAATACAAAATTATTTTCACCTTGGTATATCTATGTTATGAAGTCACCAGAAAGTGCTTGTGCAGTTTGCCTCCATGCATCCTAGTAGTTAATGTAGTCATTAGTTATTATAGGTTTCCTAATGAATGACAGTTTTATTACCGAACTTTCCCAGTGGATAAGTTTGTAGTGTGTATCTGTGTGTCTATATATGTAGCGTAGCTCCCAAACAAGATAAGCTTCCAGTTAAAGGCATACTGGTGTGATAGTTGAGACATTGAAGCTCTAGTCTCAGAGAGAAGAGCGCATTTCAGGGCAATGAACTCTTTATTACAGCCTAATATTAAAATATCTACTCTAACAGTTTCGTTCAAACGTTCTGCCATCTCATAACTTTTTACTATTTCCTCAATAGCAAAAACGTAATAAAACCCACGTTAAAAGTACATAGCATTATTGAGACATGTATTTCCTCGACAATCCATAAAAGACTGCTTGGAACCGATAGCAGCTGGTTTTAACCACATGATTCACTTTTTCTCCGTAAAGGTATACAGGATAATTGATAAACCCGATAACTACTCACCTCTCTGTACCGGCGATAATGTTTGTGATTTTTTCGCTGACGCGGCGTTTTTACTCTTCGCTATCAGCGTACTGGAAATAAAAGATTCCTTAGAGCTTAGAGTAACAAAAAAACAAAATAAATCGAATCTCTATTATTTATCTCTATTGCGTGCAGTTTCTATTCTAATGAAGCAAAAATGAACCTTATTTCTTAGTAGGTTTGTCGTTTTCGAAATTGAAACCGATCGCAACAGAGATAGGCAACAAGGGATCCGATAATGCGAAACTGTTTCATAATTCATAACGTGACCCAATTTATAGATACGAGATAAGCCGGTTACTTTCTTTCAATATAATTTGTCGCCGTTGATTTTCTGTTGCAGTAAAATGTATATCAAGGTCCCATCGATTTTTTTTCATATTGTAGATTTTTGTAGTGCATTTACTACACTGAAGGTCGGGGAAATGGTTGGTCCATCGGCTCGTTCAATAAGAGTGGAAATATTACACAGCTTGTCTTAACATCTTGTATTGTCTGAGAAAGTATTACCTCGGGAACAAGCCAACTTCTAACGTCCTCTGGTTCTGTCCCTTCCACCAATGCAGCTCCGGCCGCTTGTCTATGAAGATGATAGCGTCTCCGGCGTCTATGGACATCTGTCCTTGTCTGCGGTAACTGTTAAACAAAAGAAAACATGTTTTATATGAGATTCAATTGTTATACATAGCACAGCAATATAGACGCAGATAGCTATCACTTAAAGGAAACAGTGGAGTTTACAGGGACAATTAAAAGCAACGAAAGTTTCCGTAATATATGTGGGAGAGATGATTAAATGCAAAACTGGTACTGCAGTTATAGGATAAGGCATAATATGGTGTTGACGCATGGGCGTTTTTTTTTTCGTAATATATAAAATTCAAAATTAAACTCAGTTTATAATCGTAACTTTACAGTAGTTGTATTCATGAAACATTAACCTCTATTGGCAAATGGACACTAGTTGCATGCAGTACCCGCCACATATTGCTTTCTTCCGTTTCTAAGGGGTAAAAATTAAGAATTTGTATGAAATTCTCCTTTTTATACCATGAAAGTGAAAAATATTGTTTTGATTTTATATAAATTCTAAAACCTGTGATTCTTCGAGTGTTAATAGTGGATTATTAACCGTTAATACTCAGTAAACGTGCATAAGTGTAGGCAAATCATACAAAGTTGAAAACCGTGATTTTCGCCTTCGCTTCAAAACACCAATAGAAGTTCTAGTAAAGTTCCTACCACTTAACTAGAGCATGAGTTGACTACGACTGGAACTTGACTCTTTTAATTGACTTTGACTGTGACTTGTGACTAGGACTTTTAATATTAAATTTATACTTGTAATATAAATATATTATAACTTGACACTGGCTAAATGCACAAGACTGCGTAGTCAAAATTAAAAGAAAAAAAAACTAATTTTTTTTCCAAGAAAAACATTACAACATTGAGATAAATATCAAAAGTATTGAGATAAATAGATTTCGACTGTAACAAACCTGAGAGCAGCAACAGCAGTTTCAAATTTGTTGGTCTCCATATACCGCTGTATGCCCGCGAACGTCGGTCGTTCCTTCGGGTTGAGGTCCCAGCACTGCATCATCAGCATATACACGTCGGGCGGACACGCACCCGGCGCTGTCAGACGCTGGCCCTCGCGCATTATGAGACGCAAGATCTCGGACCCGTTCAAACCTACAGAGAAATTACGAGGCCTTTAGGTGGCTGGACACCAGGACTGCGTTCTACTCCACAAGGTCAGCAAGATTACTACGCACGATACCGCTATTGACAGATATGACCTCCGTCTGACCTGTACGTTATCTGGACATTTTTTTAAAGCTTGCCTGTATACCATTACAATGTGTAGTCTTTATTTAACACAAGTAGTACGATACCGCTTAACGTCTCGAATATGTACGAGTACCAGAATTACACGAGAAAACTAATTTACTGTCGTAATATGTGTTGTATCCTCTTTTTTATCGAATTGAGCGAAATCGAAACTAAATTATACCTAGCTACTAAATTCGGTTTACATTTTAGAACATTTCGAAATATGAAATAATAATACAAAGAAGTCTTTACATAGAATAGAATAGAAAATTCTTTATTGTACATCAAATAAAGTTAGTTACAGGGGTAATCTAAAAAAACTTAAGTACAATGGTCGGACTTATCGCTAAAAGCGATCTCTTCCAGTCAACCTTTGGATCGAGAAAGGGATAATTTTATATAGTGAGGTCACATAAAATAATATTTGAAGAATAATCATTTATTTTTGGCTATTTCGAACTAAGGAGTACCACTAGACGGAACATTGCTTACTGTCATGTATTCTATTCATCCCCTCCAAACAAGGAGAGCAGGTTCACACTCCACACCAATAGCCATAATCTACTAACGCAAGATTGGTTGGACTATATGAAATCGAATTGGCTACCTGTGATTACTGCTTTTATACCGATAATTGTAATCTAATGCGTCCCGTGTGTAGGACGTATCATCTTTAGTAGGTAAGATTGCCTGGAATCTCTATATAAACAAAAAAAAGACTTGCCGTCTTTCGTTGGGTATAGGTATCGGACTTATTCCAAGAATTCCTAAACTCGTACAGAATCGACAAATGTCAAGGTCAAGTCACTACTATGACCACCACTTCACAAACGTTTTCCTCTTTTAGTCGCAGATATTTACTAATTCAGGGTATCAACCGCAGGAAGCCATAGTTTTGCCGATTCGCGAAGACGTGCGGATTAGATAAGTAGTGAAGTTGGCCGTGAAACGGTAGCGTGAGTCAGATTGTATGATTAAAAGCGAAATTTATTGTCACTTGCTGTGATACAATTCCACTATGCCACACACATTATATTGGAATGAGGAACGTAGTTTCAGCAACGAAAGTTGATACCCGTTGCGTGTTGTGATAATATCACTACCAGTTTTTTTTTTAATATTTAAGAATAGCTATGTATAACAGTAGATATAAGTATTACGTTACAGGTGTAATCTGGTTTACCAATCCACATTTTGTTACTAGATTTGAAATTGTCGTCAACATACCCAATTTAATTCAAATATCTAAGGAACCAAGAAAATCCTATTCATGATTATGTTAAATTTCTATTAACAATACACAAAATTTTTTTTAGGCTTTCTATCAGGTGATACAAAGGTCAAATGCTCGCCAATCACTAAAAAAAACATGTATATATCGATTGCATCATGGCTTACCATCAGTTGAGATAGTAGTAAAACGTTTGACTAAATTGAAAAAAAAAATTTGATAACTTTATTTATATTCATATTATAAAATCATATGTACCAACCGGCTCGTTTTATATGGAAATATGAGCATTCAACAGCCTAAGGAAATGATTTAGATACAGTACAGAAATATATGCAACATCTTACCAATCCAAGGCTCTTCTCCAAAGGTGTACATCTCCCATAGAGCGACAGCGAACATCCACACGTCAGATGCATGAGAAAACTGCCTTGTACGCAATGACTCGGGGGCACACCAGGGAAAAGGCACTCGTCTCCTTTCAGACATTACATAGCAGTCATCAGCATCGGGCAGCGCTCGCATGAGCCCGAAATCGCCGATTTTGACCTAATAAAATGAAACTACTCTAAGGACCATAGTACTACAGGAAGTACTGAATAAATATAGTCATTCAGACCCAGAGCATTCAACATCTAAGTATTTATAACATATGATTCCTTAGATGATGCTCTCATTCAGAAATTGCTATTGTTATTTAATACTTCTTGGAGTACCCTGGGCCTTAGGAGGTTGAGAAACTAAACAGGGTGAATAGAATATGGACTGATCTTTATTAAATTTCTTTACCATAGTTTTAATACAAACTTTCATAATGCCATACATTACTTTAATTTCCAGATTTTTTAATTATCTGACTACAAAGGAGGAGAGTTCACTTTTCTATGCAATTGGTTTGCCCACAGTTGATCAACATCGAGAGCTAATGTTTTCATGCACTTGCATCTGACAAGTTGATTTTTATTTTTATAGTATTAGCCATGCTATATAAAGATAAATTTAGAAAGGAAAAATTATCGCATGGGCCCCTCCCCATTTGAATGAACCTACAACCATAGGGTGTCATGCCCTATTGCTCTAACCGCTGAGCCTGAAGCGACGAAATTATCCTTTCCTTATTGTTAACGATAATTTTTTCTTTCTATTTTTATCTAATAAGTTATCAGATTCATGCAAATTACTAACTAAACATGACAGTATCATTTATTATTATAAATATTTACTCTAATTCAAAACACATATTAGGTACAGTAAATATACCTAAAAGTATGTTTGCGAGTTGTCTAGACTAGACTTTGTTATTCAAGATAGACAAACTTACTTATTTACTGTGCATGTTACTGGACTATAAAATTAACTGAATACTTTAGTAGCCAGACACTTTCAAATATGTTCATGGCCGGACATTTATTATTAAAGCAGGAGGGAGAGTTCTGTGCTAGTAATAAACACTTATGAAACTTTTCCTTTTTAACAGACTTTAAAAAAGGATTAGGTTCTTAATTCAAAGGAATAATGCCCTTATTTTCTTGTATTATTAGAATATTATCTCTGGATACCTCTTTGGATGTTTTTTAGCTATTTTTTATAGTTTATTTTAAAATGGTCTCATAAAAACTTAATCACAGTTAGATTTAGATATACTGGAATTTAAGTAGGTTCCTGGATACAGTAAAAATGATTGATCGAGTGAAGCAAGATCTCTAAGTTGATCTGGGTTGTTCAGCACTTTCTTTGTCCATCCGTCCTGCCGTGTCTTGTTAGAAGCATCTAGCGTCTAAACCATATAAGCGAATGACTTCAAATTCAAATCGAATATGTAAAAATACGGCCCACATCCTGCGGCGACATTGAAAATTATATAAATGAAAAAATAATAAGGGAGCACCCATACTTGTAAGTGGAGAGCATATATTTTTTTATTATTTTATCTACCCTTGTGCTTGACAAGAAGAGTACGAAACGGGTAAAAAAAATCTGTAGGAAAATAACGATTTGGTAGGCCACAAAGTCACTGTTTTTAGACCTATTTTGTCCCAGGGTCTATCTCAAAAACAGTTCCACACAGAATGCTGTAACTTACGTATAATATCCCTTATAACAAATACAGATTAAACAATTATTATATAAAAAAAGTTATAAACAAGTAACCTCAAGAGTTTTTCTCCATAAGGAAAAATATAGGCGCGAGATCGCAGTATGGCGCGAGGGAGTAGTTGACAGTGTTGGTGTCATACAGATCCGCCCAGATTAATCTGGTCAAGTATTATCTACTTCCTAAATTTATTCTCATCATGTTAAGCAACCCATTATGCTATGAAATGGTAACAAGCAGAAACACCTGGTTCATTTTGCATTGATACTAATTGAGGCCCGACCGTTTGCCTGTCTAGATTAGGGCAAGTAGTAGCTTAAACCTCCTGCATGATCAAAACTATCTATAAATATCCCTGCTAAATTCCATTAAGAATAGTCTGTTGGTGAAGCCGAAAAGGCAACAAAGAGAGACACTTAAACTAGTGTGAATTAATATTGCATGAAAGGTATAATCAGAATGGATAAGAAATGCGTATCATAACTATTACATATTACATAAGAACTTACCAACTCCAAATTTGAGAGCAGGATATTTCTGCAAGCCAAGTCTCTATGCAGAAATCTGTTTTTTTCCAAATGTGCCATACCAGCTGCCACTTGCGTCGACCACTTAGATATGTAGTGTAACGAGACTTTAGTATTCTGCGTTCTGATATAATCTAACAGAGCACCCATAGGGGCCAGTTCACACACCATCATTAGAGGGTGAAACACAACTCCATGTAACTTAATAAGATTTGCATGCTTTAAACTATGCATAGCTTCAACTTCTCTTCGGAAGTCATCGTAAATACCAGGTTGAGAGAAAGCATCTGCTTTTAATACTTTTACTGCAACGGGAACAGTTTGTCCTTGCTCTGAGATTCTCCATTCTCCTCGTTTTACTACGCCAAATGAGCCTGTGCCTAATTCGTTATGCAACCTGCAACAATATGTACACATAGTTTAAATAGGTGTATCATTAATATGTTGATAGAGTACACAGTTATGTAATTTTAATTATATTGCTACTTAATTTGAGCAACTGTTAATATTTTTGTGCTGGTTAAATAAGGCTAGAAATGATATACCTACTTATTATTATAATGTTATTCAAAATAAGATTTAGAATTGATTTATACATGTAACACATTTTTGTAAGTGTAACATTTGATTAACCGTTATATAAAGTCCCATTTGTGTGATGACACAAATGGAAAAAATACTGATAACTGATGAGTTATCAGTATTTTTTTGCCAAGGGTGCATTATAGTGGTGCAATGGGGGATGAAAGGCATGTCGAAAGATTTTTTATTTATGAAGCTGTAGGGTTGAAAGTGTTTATGTGTGTTTTTGCACGCTAGTATTTGTATAAAAATGTTTTCAGTGTTTTGAGAGAATAATGGTCACAGAATAGAGAATAGCAAAGACTTAATTAAAAATCTGTATTAATGTCACTTACACAATATCTTTCTCTAAAATAATACAAGTGGTTCTTGTTTCTGTCTGAGCTGCCGGTTTCGCTGTCAGCTCAGCCTTTTCCTTTGCAGAGTTTGACGAACCAAAGAGTTTGTTCCAGAACTTTCGGTTCCATAGCTGAAGCTTCTTCTTTCTAACAGAATCAAACAGTCTACGGACTCCAGGCTTGCTAATACCTATTCGTTCTAGATCCTCTGCATGAACATAGTCGAAATGGGCTAGCCGGGTTATCTGTAAACACAATTCTTATTAGTAAGAAGCCATTCTCCACAGTAGCCATTTTCCACACATTACAAAGAAGTGTGGTTTAAGTTATATTGCATGATAATTTCCACCTTAAAATTTTATACTTGATATACCTACTATAAAATTTTAAAAAAGTATAGGTAGACTAAGGTAGAGCTATTTTAATTAAAAAACTCAAACTCGCAAATTTTCAAATTGTTTATTTATATTGAAGGATATATTGCCAAGCAATGAAAGATGAGGAAAAAAAAGTAGTATTTTTTCCTCATCTTTTCATTGATCAATTTCAATTCAATATCTACAAGGATCGGGTCAACTTTTGGTTTACAAATAGAAATACCTTTGATGCTAAAGTAAACAATGATCAATATTATTCTTTGTAAAATAAAAACAACAACATTCATTGTTTACTTACCTGTAACTGGTCTCTGATGGGTACATAAAACTGTTCCAACTGCACATTTTGCAGAATCTCACAAAGCCAATCCGTGCCTGAATCCATCGCAAAATTAAAGAGTTCTAGTCGCTATCGCGCACAGTAAAAACGGTACCATCTCGCGCGACTCCAGCAGGAAGTGTGCATTTGTGCAACTAGTTCTCGAGGATGTAACAGCGATTGAATAATTTTTCCAACAAATCCAGTAATCCACACAAACTACCGATAACACATGATATTTTATGACATTGAAATCAAGAACACTACGTCTTTATTTACACAAGCTAGCCAAACTATTTAAAAATTTAAATTATTCATAAACTCGTCCATGAAAAAGATGGAAAAATAATGAAATAACGCAACAACCGCATCGCATCCGTCCCTTCGTTAAACTGACACTGACATTATTGACACTGACATAATGCGCGATTACAATCATTCACTCAACCACTAGGCGGAGCGAGAAACGAGATTGCGGGAAAGCGGAGCTAACGTTGCACGAGAATTTAGACGAGGTATCAAGAGACGACAGTGACTGATGATGACCGAAGATAGGAACGGAAGACTCAGTAGGGAGCCTAAGCCAAGATTGCCAAGATTCCCCGAGAGTAACCGTTGGCGTTCATCCTAAGCAAGAATGGTCACATTGTGGCCTATTCCTGGCGCCAAGAAAGACCCCAAAAGAGAATATTCGACTCGACTCGCACGAGAATGGCAATCTACCATTTCTTTGCACATGATATGAGGAGGTCAACACGGCACACAGACCACAGAGAGTACTAACACGGCATAAGTTGTCTGCGTCGTTTTCCGTCGCCATCGCGCTCGTTTCAAATCTTGCAGTGCAGGAATAAAATAACATAAACGCTTTCACACTCACAGCCCCACACTTAGTTCGTTGACTTGTGTCGTGGGATCGTAAACATTGACACTACACACACAATATTTACATCATACCGAGAACCAGAAAAGTACTTTTAGTGTGGGGCTGTGAGTGTGAAAGCATGTATGTTTTTTTTACCCGGGCGACCCCGGGCTTTTCAGATAGTGTATTCATAATAATGGTGGATTGTTAACCGTTGCTACTTAGTGAACGTGCATGAGTGTAGGCAAATCATACAAAATTGTAAAACGTGACTTTCGCTTTCGTTACAAAACTCCATATATAGGTAGTAAAGTTTCTGCCACTTTATTAGGGCAAAAGTTTCTTCCACTTTATTAGGGCAAGAATAGAATTTTACCACTTGACACTGGCTAAATGCACAAAAATACCGAGCCAAATATTAAATTGTCTGTGTGTGTGAGTTGGTTTTGTCTTTACGCCTGTAACGGCTGAACGGATTTGGATGAAATTGGAACGTACTTAGTTAGCTTATATCTAGGAGTAAAACACATGGCTACTTTTGTATAACGAGGGATCTATCTGATAAGTAGTTTGGGCATAATATTTAGTATACAGAAATTGAAAGTAAATTTCAAATCAGACTATTGGTATCATTAAAAAGTGCCATCTTTAAATGGCTTATTGAGAAGCCCCAAATAAAATAAATAAACGCTTCCACACTCACAGCCCTACCCTAATTTTGAAGACATTCATATCTCACACACAATCACACCCAAAGAAAAAGAAATTACATAACCAAAAATATAAACGTCTCTTTTGCATTTAGCCATTGTCAAATAATAATATATTTCAAGTGTATTTCATATTAAAAGTCCTAGTCACAAGTCACAGTCAAAGTCAAGTAAAAGAGTCAAGGTCCAGTCATAGTCAAGTCGTGCCCTATTGAAATGGTAAAAACTTTATTAGAACTTCTATTGTAGTTTTGGAGCGAAGGCGAAATTCACATTTTTCAACTTCGTATTCTTTGCCTACACTTATGCACGTTTACTTAGTATTAACGGTTTATAATCCACCATTATTACACATTAACACTCAAAGAATCACAGGCCTTAGAAAATTATACAAAATCAACAACGCCATTTTCTCACATTCGCGGCAAAACTCATTTTTAACATTATAAGTTACTTACTTATTACTTATTATTATTATGACATACACCTCCGTGGTGATGCTACGACGTTTGCGTCATGATGACATATTCCAGTAATGTCTTTGACTCATTAAAATTTGTCCTTGTTTTTATTATCAAACAAAGTGATATATTTACGTTCAAAGAATACATTGTCTGTATTTGCTTTTTATAAAAAAATATTTGTAAAAAATCATATACTGTACATACAATTTAAATTAAAAGCTTACCGTATATTATACGTGCATATAAAGGAAATCGAAACACGAAACATTATCATGGAAAGCTTAATATTTGATGATTCTGCCAATCTCAAAATCGTGGATTTTGGATCTATACCTGTAGATACCACGGCTGAAAAGTATATAACCCTGGAAAATACTTACAGTGTAGGTTTCCAATTTTCTAATCAACTGTAATTTTACCTTTTTTTATGTTTGATAGGCTAGCATTTGACCACTATCTCACCTGATGGAAAGCGATGATGTGGCCGAAGATGTAGCATGCCTGCCTAGAAGATACCTATTCACTCTTGACTTGAAGACTGCCAGATTATACCGCTCAGGAAACAAGGACGCAGGCAATAAGTTCCACTCTCTCGCAGTACGGATAATAAACGTAGAAGCAAAGGCTCCGAAATAGGTATTTTATACTCTGATCTTTTGCTTTTTCAGAGGCCTCTTAGTTATCGTGTTACCGTTACTTACATTCTGAATAACATTGACCGCGTTTTCAAAATAACCATAACGTCCACTCCGATAAAGCCGGGCGATTTTGCCCACGTGGTAGTCCTTTTCAAGCCTGTGATACCTGACCAGTCATACACAGATTACTTTGTTATAGAAGACACGGTTGGAAACATTCTGAGATTGACAGTAACTGGGCAAAGCTATGGTGAATATCAAAATCCTGTTTTAAATTCTAAATAAGTTCATAAGCTCCAATTTATCTTAAGCCAACATTCTCTCTATATTTACCTACTTACCTTTAGTATATACCTACCCCTTTACAGCCGCTTTGCCTCGCCCATAAAATGGTGTGCGTTCGCCTTCTAAGCAGGGGTTCGATTCCCGGCTGGAACACAAACTTTTTACTTAAAGGGAATTTGCGTTTCTGGTTCTGGTTGTGATTGTGTGTCTGATGTGAATGTTTTAGACATCCACAACACAAGTGTGTAGCTGTGAAAGCAATAAAAAATATTTTATACGCGGCTAAAACGTAAAAATTTCGCCTTTGTTAGTTTCGAACAAATTAGTTCATCAGGATCGAAACTAGTCGACAACAAATTAAGTCGACATTTTTACGTGTTTAAGCCGTAATTATTTACGGCTTAAAACATTGAAACTAATGAACTTACTTATATTATAGTACGTAGTAGCAAAGCAGCAGTAATAATATTTTTTTGACAGTTTCTTAAATTTAAGGTCCACGAGTGAAATTAGACAAAAAGCAATTAGAATTTCGGGTTTGCAAGAACGTGGACGAGCAAAGGAATGACGTAGTTAACATCATAAACAAATCTGCAGTAGACACCACATATCAATGGCTGCTGCCAGTCGGCGGTATAGGAAATTTTCAAGTAAGGAAATATTTTTAATTTTGATAGTAAGACTTATGGTTACACTTAGTATAAGTTTAGGAAGTGTAAAGAACGACGTCAGCCGAATTGTGTACGAAAGGATTCATAATTGCTGTTGTGTCAAACAAATTGTTTGTTAAAAGGAACATAGTTTACGTTTAGCATATAAAATGCGTAGCAAAAAACACCCTGCTCTTCTTATCTAATTCTTTCTTTCAAGATATCAACAGGTAACTGTGGAGTAATCAGAGCCTTCGAAACTATAACGACTACTGTATATTTCTCCGGAACCTCGCTCGGGGTTTACGCTGCTGAATTGGTATGCCTAGTTTTGAACCAGGTAAGACTAACCATCTAACGTGTACGAAGTAAACCTAAGATTAATCAATACAACTTAAAGGAAATGTACATTTTTAGGAGCCATTGTATTTACACTTGATTGCTATAGTGATACTCCCGACAAATCCTTTGTTCAACATCAAAGACCACATGTTCGAAAGAAATTGGAAGCGTAAATCTCGCTTCACGCATCTCATGGAAAACAGCCTCAACTGCTTGACCTATATACCAGCAGCTTCTGTCTTCGAGAGATACCTAGACTTTGGAACGGGAAGTTCTACTGATGTGACTCTGAACATTTCGCAGACTCTATGTGTAACCAATCATGAACAGTTGGATGGGTATATCCAATGGTCATCAGGTTCGAAATTATGTTCGTTTTTATACCTACTAGCTAAGCTACTTATACGATACTAGCTGACCCGCCCTGCGACGCCCGGGTATAAAAAAAATACACAAATGCTTTCACATTCACAGCCCTACACTAAAAGTACTATGTAAAAGTAGTGTCGTGGGGACGTAAACATTAACACCACACAGTCCACACACACTACATTCACATCATATCCAGAACCGGAAACACAAACTTCCCGTGGGGAGAAAACTTGTGTTCCCACCGGGGACCGAACCTGTTGCTTTAAAGGAAAACGCGCACCCATCAACGCCAGCGGGCAGCTCAAAGTTCAAAGACCCACCCGGCGTCACCTGGTTAATAATAAACACATAAACACTTTCACATTCACAGCCTCACACTAAGTTAAATGACTTGTGTGGGGCCGTAAACATTCAAGTTACACATATTCACATCATACTCAGAAGCAGGTACACAAATTTCCCGTGTGGAGAAATCTTGTGTTCCCACTTACTACGCCAGCCTTTAAGTAGTTTAATGTTCAAAGATAAGTTATAACCGGCAAAAAAAAAACAGTCGAATTGATGTCCTCCTTCGTATGTAAATTGGTTCAAACGTAGAAAAATGCCGGATTACGCAGTAACTGTTGCTCATTCTGTGACCCATCGCTTTTATCCTCAAATAAATTAAACGATTTCTCCTAGATTATTTGTCCAAATTATATACAGTAAAGGGCAAATTGTATCTACATGAACTATGTAAGACGATGAAATAGTTTATGTAGATAGGGATTAATATTGAATGCCTCAAAAAGCTATCAAAACAGAAACCGCATTTTTCAGATTTTTAACTAAGAACAGTATTTTTTCTAAGCTATATGATGTTAGATATATGCTGTCGCGGACATTTTTGTAAAACTCATAAAGACCAATATTTTGACATACCTACATTGTATTCGTCTATGTCTAATTGTTTAGTTAGCTTACGCCGATAAAGCGGTCAGTTATCAATTATTTCTCCGACTTTATTATTTCGAACTGAAAACTAACTTTTATCCCAGTAAAACATAACCTATGACACTCAGTGATAGTGTAGCTATCTATTAGAGAAATCATTTTCAGAATCGGATCCCGTGTTTCAGAGATTACTTTTTACAAACAAAACAAAGGAAGAATATACGAGTACGTTAATTTATGCATATGCAATCATCTAGAATCTAGACATTGCTGCGTGACATGAAGTATCTACATAGTTACCTAGTTATTTTTAGTGTGACTATTTACAGCTTGTTTTATAAATAACACCTGCTTCAATTTCAGACCCGGATAATGTATTTATGATTGACCCACTTGCAGCGGTCATTCCTCCTAATGAATCTAGACTATTCACAGTTAGATTTAGGTGAGACTAGCTCTTTTATATCGTAGATATTTGTTGGAAATAGGATAATAGTGTTGTAGGAAACACCTACGACAAGTAGGATATGCAAGTCGTACATGCATTTTACGAAATCTCCGAAGATATTTATAACCAATAGGACTTCAACATAGCCATATTTAAAAATGTTATATTATAGGACTAGTTACTAAGTGCAAGCATTATTCTGCAGGCCAAGGGTGCAAGAAGAAGTGTACGGATATTTGATGAATGGAGACTATCAATCCAAAACATTCAACGACAAACACGAGGCTAGACACAAGCACATATGGTTTCGAATCCCGTGCATCGGAAATACATGGTCCCCATGCACTGAGTGGAGCACTGAATGGGACACACCTACAGAGGTTTTCAATGTTCATTAAATTGAGAATTTGAGACAACCTAACCTATGATATTTTAGCATAAAAATCTTATCCTATTGGCTGACTCAATATAGATACGAAAAGTATTCGTACCTGGTTTTAGAATTATATGCATATTGTTATTATTACTTTTAGTATAGGGGTGGACTGCCGCTATTATGTCCTGACTCGTGATCTGGGCAAGATGTGCGCCAATATATAGTGATCACGATATCACCACCTGCTGCCACCGAGCCATCAGAGTAGGTAGTAGTACTACCTGTGTCAGTCACTAACCACCAAGCAAGTGTGCAAATGCAAAAAATAGCTCTACCTAATGGTAAAGTATTTAGGATTGAAGGGCAATGTTCCCAGTGAAATTACAGAGTATAAAGATATTTGACATCTAATATCTCAGGGTGACGAGAGCAGTGCACTTTGCATTGTCGCGCAGGGTTTCCAACTGTTGAAATTAAGTTCAATATTTTGGATGGCACTGAACTGTAAAATAGGGACTCGGGTAGAGTTATCATTTTCTATAACACTTGATATCAGGCGAGCGACTAGCTCGTCCTATCAGTTGCCTGAAAAAAGCCTCAGCATCAAACTCTTCACATATATACAGGTTTTAAAGCTTTAATGAATAGTTTATCTAGTATTTTTGGTTTTTAGGTGGTCCTGCCTCCAACAGTTCCAACACGAACCGCTTTTAGTAATTTCATGCTCTCTAACAAATTGGAAACTCCGATGTATTTTAAATTTGAGTCACCAAACGGATCGTAAGTTTCCATAATATTCAACCAGTACCTACTGTGAATGGTTTACAGGAACCTGAAATAATCCGCTAGTTTTTTTAGGAATTTCGTTGTAATGCCAATGTGCGGGATCGTACAGGGTAGAGGATGGTACGTTATGTCAGTAGCATTGGAACCTAGATCCTCCGGAGAGTACTGCGAAACTTGGGATCTAATTATTAACAGAAGTCAGAAGGTGTGTCTTTTGTATCATTATTAATTTTGTGCCAATGATCTAGAGAGTTACATCTCATCTTAGTTGCTTTTAGCAAATAAACGAGGAGTTGGCAAATAGCCGATCCACTTTTATTAGATGTATTTAACTCTCGACGAAATAGAGGGGTGTTATAAGTTTGTAGTGTGTATCTGTGTGTTTATCTGTGGCTGCACTGATTTTGATTTAGTTTTTTGTTTCAAAGGTGATTTGATCGAGTGTTTTTAGAGCGTCATCAAAATTTTATTTTTGTCTCTTGTTGGATGTATTCGGTATTCTTAGGTTGTGTAATGAAATGAATGAAGACTGAGACTTAGTTGAGACTTATAGTATTAAGTTGATGATGATTTATTTTTTATTGAAGATAAACAATCGTTTGACCATTAATTAATGAAATAATATTATTTCACGTGATAAAACTGTCATAGTAAATGACATTGGAGCACGTTTTCCATAAAGATGTTAATTTACTCGCAACACAGTCTCCTCACTGTATTCAAGACTTTAATCTGAAATACCGTGAAACTAAATATGTATCTTTGATTCAGACGCGCGTGTGTCTATCTGGCAATGCAGAAACAAGCCATATAGATGTGATATCACATGGATTCAACCCATCGACCCATGCTTTGCTGGAATTCCCACCGACAATAACTGGATGCACTAACTATTGTACTTCTTACTTACACAATTTGACTAGGATGGAGATACAGTAAGTAGAAAGAAAATACTATACCTATGGGTCGGCTTATACAAAGTATCTGTAGTATGTAGCTGTGAACAAAAAGTTAGGCGTTGGAAGCCGCATTCTACACCGCATTCCTACTACAGTTCTCTGCTCAGCGGAATGATCGGTAAAACGCGGTAAAACTGTTAGTTATTACACTTTGATCGGGTTCATGGATGTACAATTGAAACGCAAGTAAAGCTTAAAAAAACCGACTTCATCGCTTATATTTCGGTTTTGGCTTCACCGATTTCGATAATTTTTTTATGGGACCATCTCTGAAGTATATCTTGAAGTCTCTCTTATACCAAACAAAAATAAATAATCAAAATCGATATATAATTGGCGGAGATATCGCGTAACAAACAAAAAAGATTTAGGTACAGTCGAATTGAGAACTTCTTTTTGAAGTCGGTTGAAAAATGATAACCGTTGTTCTCCAGTTTTAGGGTCTTGAACAACGTGACGTGGCTTGGTGCAGACAACTGCGGCACTGTTGTTATTCCGCCTAAGGAGATAGTGCGATTCTACTGGTGGTTCTTCCCCAAAACTCCGGATGAAGTTTTCGAGACTAACGTTACTTGCTCGTGCATCTGCCTTATTGATGGAAAGTAAGTTCTTAATTAGCATTCACAAGTAAAGAAACTCCAAGGAAGTACTCTGCGTACCATATAAATGTGTGAGCGTAAAATCTATGGAACGGCGACGATGATGGCTTGTGTATCATTTAACACATAATAAGACATGATATGAAAAGGAAAGAAAATCCCTACCTTTCGATTTCTCAGTCACTAATCCAAACAGAGTCGTTTACCATTAAGTTTTAATTTTATAATTCAATCTGTAATGTAATAATTATAACTTTATAAGTTATTTTATCGCACACCAATTACACCGCTTGGGGCTGATGCTCGAATCCGTACAGCTAAGGGCATAAGTAAAAACAAGAAAGCCTTTAACAAAGCTGCCAAGTCCTGCAAGAAGGTTCTTAAAAAGGCTCGTTTCGTCCACATAAGCCGAATAGGGGCCAAACATGCTTCCTAATTCCTATTCCGCAGGGAGCAAAGCATTTTGGTCCCACCATGTCCGTTTTTCTATCTAACAACAAGACAAACTGACAAACGTCATCCATATATGGTTGACATTCCTCCAGTTTTCTTCTACGTTTATAATCAGTACTGCGAAGGAGTAGAACTCATTGCCCTCGCCTTTGTTCCCCGAACGAACGGTATAATCTGGAAGTCTTTAAGTCAAGAGTGAATAGGTAGGTAGGTACCTTCTAGGCAAGCATGCTACATCTTTGGCCGTATTATCACTTTACATCAGGTGAGATTGTGGTCAAATGTTTGCCTATCGGGCATACAAAATAGACATATTACCCGTTCGGGTTGCGATCATTTATATGACATAGCTAACATTATAAACCTAATTACAACACAACGATTGTTTTAGGCCAGTCGGAGAGCCTTCGGAGATTTTCATACACATAATGGGATTTTCAGAACTTCCTGATTTAAGGGTAATTCTCAATTTATAATCTTCTAGAGATAGTCTAATTTAAAACTGAGCGCCTGTCTTTGAGTGCGAGGTGGGAAGCGACGTCAAGCGTAACAGCCGAAACAGTTGTCGACTTAAACATTGACAACGCGTAATTCACGTTTAATTTTAATTTCGCGTAACTTCTCTTTGGCGCTTTAAAAGGGATAAAGGCACTGACGATTTCCTTTTAAATTCAGATATTGCCAAACACGACGAATCTTCATGACGTACAAGTGGGAGAAAGCGTCACATTTCCCGTGACTCTATATAACAATGGATCTTGCTATTTCACTTCCAAGCTATATCATCAAATCCAAGGCATGGGTGACGACTGTACAGGAGATACATTAATAATTGACTCAAGTGTGGTAAGAAAACATAACTAACATAGATTCGATAGAAGAAGCGAAACGATAGAACAATAGATACCTACTGTTCTCGCTCCCTATCATTACGGTTCCATCTCAAACCTTTTCGTTCCTCATCAACAAAACTAAAACCCGACTACAAGTACGAAACGGCTTAGGTATAGTACTATAGTTTAAAACAAAAAAAACAAGTTATACTGTGTTAATATATATATATTTGATCGAGCGAAGCCAGATTTCTATGTTGACTTCGGTCGTTCACCACTTTGTTCCTCCGTCCGTCTGTCAGAGGCATCAAGCGTCTAAACCATACAAGCGAATGACTTTAAATTCTCTTAGAATATGTAAAACTACGGCTCAAAATTAAAAATGACATTTATAATTATATACATGAAAATACTAAGGGGGCTCCCATACATGTAAGTGGGTAGCAAAATATATTTTTATCTAGCCTTGTGGGGTATCGTTAAAAAGGGCTTGACAATTATAAAAGAAATTGGTTTTAAAAGAATTCTATGTTGGAAAATAACGATATGGCAGGCCACCAAAGTCACTGTTTTTAGACCTATTTTGTCTCGGGAACTATCTCAAAAACTGCTTCACACTGAACGCTGAAACTTACGTATAATATCTATTATATCCTGTGCTTGAACAACAAATACAGAAATCGAACAATATAAATAACACAGTTTTAAACTAGCTCAGGTGGCAAAAGCCTAACTCTATATCTTGGTTACATTCGTTTTTCCAAAGGTTTTTGTAATATTAAAGTACCCATAAGCGTTTACTTATATGATGCTCTGTAACTTAACTAATTACTTTAGCTTAATATCAAAATTTCATGTATAAGTGTTTTTAATTAAGTCTTCTTATGTCAATAAAGATATTATTATTATTCTCTTTATTTATTATTATTATTATAATTTAAGATAGTATTTTGGAGCTCTTTCATTTGATACCCATGACGATGGTACTTTTTGTCTCCACCCTACGGAAGACCAGGGCCAATTTTTTTATTTTATATAACACTAGCCGTGCCCCGCGGCTTTGCCTGCTATTATCAAGTTAAAAAGTAGCCTATGTGTTAATCCTTGGTATAATTTATGTACATTCCAAATTTCATCCAAATCCGTTCACACATTAAAGCGTGAAGAGGGAACAAACATACTTACACACTTACACACAAACTTTCGGATTTATAATATTAGTAGGATAATGAAACGCAAGCAAAGCTTAAAAAACCGACTTCACCGCTTTATCTCGCGGAACTTTGATCAGATTAGATGTACTAAATACGCATTATTGAAAATATCAAATTTAAATGGGATTAATTGGAAAGCAGCATCATTCAAACAAAAAAATAATAATTTCAGAATCAAATCGGTTCACGTGGAATGAAGTTATAAGGGAACAAAATAAAGTAAAAATACGGTCGACTTGAGTACCTCCTCCTTTTTTGTGAAGTCGGTAGAAAAACCTAGCCTATGGCACCCGTAAAATTGGATGAATTCAACGATACCTGTTACAATAACTTTATTAGTTTGATCTGTATCAAGATGAAATTAATGTCAAATATTAGGGACTCGGCCATTGGAGCTATAAAAATATAAAGCTTCTATGTCGCACGGTTTTTCGAATTAATTTTTAATATCCCATCGTTTCATCTTTTTTTGTTTTATATTTTTTTTTTCTCACTTAATGATAAGCGACAATGTGATCTACATAATGATAAAACCACACACGCGGCCTTTGAACTGCAACGTATGTTTTAGCTTCCTTACGTTAAACATATGGCACTTTCCTAAAGTGGAATAGTAAATAAAAGTTTTGTGATTTTTCAGAATAGCCTTAAGCCATCAAAATACTGCGATGTAATAATGACAGCAACTCCAGGCGGTGCTGGATTCAGAAAAATCACAATTAAATATACGGTACTATATCGGAATGAATTTGAGGAAGTAAAGGAAATAATTCCCATTAAGAAATCTATTTTAACCATATGGTACGATGGAATCTATCCAACTATGAAGGTAAGTGTAGAATTGACCTTTAAAAATAAAATTATCCCGCTTTTCATCAAAAGGTTGACTGGAAGAGATCGCTCTTAGCCATAAGTCCGCTCATTGTACTTTCGCTTTCTCAAGATTACCCTTGTAACTTCACTTTATTTGGTATACGATAAATAAATAATTTTCTATTCTACATATTTATGCCAGTAAAAAAATATTTTATTACGTAAGTGTATACATATCATGTATTTGAACCGTTGTTGAATGAAAAACATGCGCCGCCGAGTTTCTTGCCAGGTTCTTCTCTGAATGGCTGTTATTTTGCGAATCTAGCAGTAGTCATTACTTTTTATGAGTGCCTCTTTGCCCCAAAGAGGCATGTGAATAAACGATTTTGATTTGATTTAGTTGTTAGAGTACATCATTCTGTCGAGTACCTATAACTTACTTTTAAGTGAACATCGTGTATCATGTTTGTGCAATCAATTTGCTACCTGAGAACACCTGACCCCTCAATAGTTTTCTCGGGTCAATTAGATCCATTATTTTTATGTAATAATAATTTAACAGGTTAAAAGAACCATCTCAGTAACCTGTCCCGTCATTCTGAGCAACCACTGTGTATGGAATATTACCAACGTAAACGCGTGAGTAATAGATGACATTGCTTAAGTATGTAAATTTATTTTGATAACAGGTAATACCTTAAAACGTTTTTTTTAATCAAGCTTTCACCAGTTGGAAATAAAAAAAGACTAAAATGTTATATAACCAGAGAACCTGTCAAGACGAATCAAACGAGCCCAAACTCGATGCGTTTATCTTGTTTAGTTCAAAAGTTCCTATGGCCATCTTCCGTCTCCATCATTAGACCAGTCCATGGTACCATATCATTATATTGTCACCGAAGATAGATAAGTACACAAATTTTGAGTCCAATCGGATATCGGGTAGTGGTTCTAATTTAGCTTGCAAGATTTAATTACAGACCGACAAATAGACATCGGGAAAGGTGAAACCAAATAAAAGCTTGCAAAAACATTTCGTTTCGACAGGCTTAACAAGGCCTTAGTAGACGTTCGTCCGAATAAACCGTTGGGCGTCCATATCCACGCGCCCGATCTTTGCGTTAGAAATGGTTACGTTGAATTTATATTTGTTTTGGGATGCGAGTATATGGTCCCAGTAGAATGGACGCTGCATAGAAGGAAAATCTGCCCCTGTGAGATGGTTGAAGTACAAGTTGGAATATCCACGTATGAGATGAGGCACAATTGCTTTCACAGACAGCTTGTTGAATTATTCCCTTTAAGCGGCACTGTGACGGTAAGTTACACCGAATTTATATTTATAAGTTATATAATTTTGTAATTAACGCTGTTTAATTAACCTTTAGGAAACAAGTTTTTGACTAATTTGTCTAATGCTACATTTAATATTTGTATTGGGTCTTCACGACACAGACTTGCCTGGTATCAGAGATCTCTCCCTGCCGAGCGTGGGGGGGAGCGTCCTCTGTAGTGGGGGACTTCTTCACCGGCTTGCACGACCCCACACGTCTGGGGGGTGGCTTTGGTGAGCAAGGTCACCCTCTCCATGGGCGCAGTGGCTCGGTTTGCATCTGGGCCTACCACCGGCGCAAGATAGTGACTCCTAGCGCGACCCTGTCTTGCCCCACCTCGGGGAGGGACTGCTCACGGGGGGTTATTAGTGAGTTCGAGCCCCACATACCCCTTGTGCATAAACTAATTACCTTAACACATTGTTTGTGAACATTAACCGCTACAAAATATACATTATTAATTTTACTTTTTTTATTTAATTTTACTAGGATTTTATTTTGCGAGTGAGCTCTAGACTTATGAATGATTTCGTTCCAGCCGGACAATCCTGAACTATTACATTTAAAATTCTCTTACGCCATTGAAGGATCAAACGTTTTGTGTTATATATTGACGATGTCCAACGATAGAATTATTTATCTGTACATTAATATCTTTGCAAATCTGCACTCTAAAGGAGTACTAACGGCATTGAGACGACCTGTAGATTATCCCGAATGTTTGGCAGTTTTGGACTGTGGAAAAGTTCCCATTAACAATCTAGATCCTGTTATAAAGGTGAGAGCAATTGGAGTTTTCTGAATAATATAGTAAAAATAGACATAAATTAGTGTCACAATTGGGAGAAGCCACTGGCATCTGAAATACAGTGTACTCACTAATTCAGAAGCCTATGGATCAAATACACTACGTAAAAAATTATGTCAATAAATAACATTTTTACTTTACTTTAATTCTTGTGTGTATATATATAATATAAATCTCAGAAACGGCTCCAACGATTTTCATGAAATTTACTATCCAGGGGGGTTTCGGGGGCGATAAATAGCTAGGTTTCATTTAGAAAAATAAACCGAGCAAAGATCGATCAACCAGGTTTTCTTTTTTAATATGACATGCAATGTTTTAAGTAATGATTTTTCTTTACCGGCAATGTATTAACGTAAACAATCGAATAAAAATAAATATATGCTTATTCCATATTGTAGAGATTTGTAGTTATAATGACCTTTAACAGATATATCGGTATTGTATTTCTATACCCTTCACAGATTGTCTGGCTGTACAACCCAACGGAGGCCTATACAACTTGGCGACTATTACGCGGTAATACTATATTACCAGGCTCAGTTCTTCGTTGCTTATTGTACTTTGCTGAGGTGCCACCTTTGGGAAAACTGGCCATACCGTTCGCTTTTATGCCTACAGAGATGATTGACTATCAGGTACTTCCTACATTTTACCGCAAGACAGGTTATTTGGTCATATTATGTATACAGGGTAAATTTACAACTAATTGAACTAAGGGTTAAGACAAGAATTAGGGTCTGAGAGCTTTCTGGTATTTTACAAAAAACCCGTATATGTATAATATTATGACGATGTATTCTGAGGTATTCGGTATATATATTTTTTTTTTAATCCAAAATAACAAAAAATATATATCTCAGTCTCAGTACGCTGGTAACTATGTGGTGAAATAGAAAATGTCTCAAGAAAGCTAAATACGTGATTCCGTTTGCTTGGATGTCATTTTTTTTAAATTATTTTGATTTAAAAACCAAACTACTGAACCAAACTCGATTAAATTTCTATGGGACCTATCTCAAAATATATACTTTCAAGCAAAACATGTTTGTAAAAGACGGAACAAACATGAAAAAAAAATACATCCAAAATAAGAACGTCTTCCTTTTTTAGAAGTTAGTTAAAAAGTTGACTTGTATACCCTGTTTTAGTTTAGAATGTTTGGAATAGGGAGAACTTTGATGAAGTAAGGTGACTAACAAAATCTGATTATTTTTAATTTCTAGGTGAAATTCCAATCTTCGTTCGGATACGAAACTGTCAGCATACTAGTGAAAGGACAAGGTGGATTACCAAATTGTATAGCGACGAGACTCGATATACCAAGCTATGTGCCAAAAGTTATCAGATCTGCGTACAGGAAAAATGTGGTAAAACTACTATGAACTAAATGAAAATGCCCACAGGCGTAGTTAAATGCGCGTCTGCTTTCGAAGCTTTTATGTTTGTAGTTCTGGGTATGAGTGAGTGTTTCCGATACGACACAAGTCATCGAAAATACATTCGATTTAACCATTATCTTTTAGTTTTGAAGTTAGTCTCTTGTACGTTTTGTAGTAATAGCCTATATCTTCCAGGTCTACTTGTCAATGGAACATATGACGATCCCAACAATGCCTACGCATTCTTTATCCAGAGATTTAATATCTATCAATAACGATACGGATCACATCATGAGATATATATGGCTACCGTTAGTCTAGTTTTACATTACTTCATTATCATATTTCACATAATTTTTCTTATTATTTATAAAATCGAAGTAGGTCTAGGCAAGTATGCTACATTTTCGGCCGCGTCATCACTTTCTATCAGGTGAGATTGTGGTAAAATGCTTGCCTATCTGGCATAATAAAAGTTACACATGCTGACTGATTCAATTTCTTTTTAATTAAATTTCAAGTAATAAACTTTATTGGTTTTGAAGCTATTAGCCTATGACAGACGAACGGACAACTGAATATCCAAAAATACAGATCTACGCTTTGCTCGGTCAATTAGCTATAGACATTTTAATGCACAGCTATAAGAATCTTGACATTGTAATGACAAACTTAAAAATAACTTTTAGGGAGAGAATTGCGAACGTAGTGAACATAGTAATGACTCCGTGCTGGGGCGTCATTCATCCCAAAAGCGCTGAGTGGATAACGATGACGGTGTATACTCTTCAGGAGCCAGCTACGTTTACGTAAGAAATTTTGGACTAACAAATTTAAGACTTACTACAAGTTGTTTAATAAATAATTATTATACTATGTTTACAGCACAGCAGTAACATGTGAAATTTTGGATTTGACTAATAGGAAAAACTATCAACGAAACGAAATATTGAGGAGGAAGAAAATTGAAAAGTGCAACCAAGAATTTATACTGACAGAAGATGGACTGTTTTATCCAGTATGTGTCTACGCATTATGTATATGTGATTATATATATGTATATGTATACATACGTCTTTGTCGGCTAATATCAGCTAGTTTTAGTACGGTAGAGCGTCGTACACACACACACACACACTACTAACACACACACCTAGGTGACACTACAAATAAGGCTTTTGAAATATGGAAACTATGCGAACATAATTTACGTTATTGGTACACTCTTAATTTCTCATTGAGTGCTATATATATTTAGCATGTGGCATATTTTATTTTTATATAAACTACCTAGTTGCAAAATTTCACCGAACATAGTTAAGTGCATTCTCGATCAAGTCGCCTTTCAAACAATAATTTAAATGTAAGCATAGTTTAAAAAACCGACTTCACCGCTTTATCTTCGGAACCCTTAGGATGCATTTTTATGCATTATTGGGGATAGCTCAAAAAGTACTGGTCAGATCTTGATCAAATTTAAATGGGACCACATGGGAAGCACCAGCTTTCTAATAAAAGAACAAAAAGAATCATCGCAATTGGTGCACCTAGAAAAATCTAAGAAAAATCTTTCTCTTTTTTAAGTGGGTTATATAACCATTAAAATCGGTTTGGGAGCCAGACAAACATATACACACCTCATCTTTGTTTGCGTCGGGGATTTAAAATGGAACAGTAAATTATGTTTTGTTTCAGGAAATAAATGATTCTCCGCCATATGTCGATTTGCAAATGGAAAGGCCTCAATCGTCTTACTTATCTATGACAGTGGCGATAGCATCCAAAGGTCAACGGGATGGATATCCACGGATGCTTCTAAAGCAGATGTGGGAACATGTGCGTATGCCTACATTTACTTTATCGTTTTGACGACCCAGTTGGCGCCGTGGACAGGTGTCCGCCCTCTGTGCCGTGGGTCCTGGGTTCGATTCCCGGCAGGAGCACAAATTCCTTTCCAAGGGGTATTTGTGCTTCTGGTTCTGGGTGTAATGTGTGTGTGTGATGTGAATGTTTCCGGCACCCACGATACAAGTCTTTGAACTAAGTGTGGGGCTGTGAGTGTGAATACGTTTTGTATGTTCATTTCTCGCTTAATTGGCATTTTTTTTCTGTAATATTCTGCTATGCAAGGTTACTCTATTCGTATCTAATTCAGAAATTACAAAGGAAATAATTTTCCTGACACAGCATCTCTTATAACAATTTCAAACTAATTTATGTTATGTATATATAAAATATAATATATCTAACGTAATTAATATAAATATACTTTTTAATGTATCCAATATCCAGGTGCCGCCGTATGATCTTTTATCGACAGATTATTCAGAAAATATTGATACAAAAGCGAAATCATGTGGTGGAAACAATATGACTACGGCAGATATTATAAGAGTTATAAACGATATTTTATGGTATGTATACATAGAGCATGGTCGTTTCATCTTGTAACAATATTTATATAGACTAAATAAATAAAATAGTAAAGCAAGCTCAAGTCGATCGGTTATGGAGCACTGCGGCCACCTGTGGGATGGATCCGTATTACCTCAGGACTTGTTTATAGGTAAACCGATCTACATCACAAACAAATGTGGATCATGTTATCCAAAATAAATAGATTTTGATTTGATATGATTTTGATGTTTTTTTTATTTTATTTTTTTTTTGGTTTTCATGTGGTCCCATATTAATTGGATCTAGATCTGATCAGTAGTTTTTAAGATATCTTCAATATAATGTTTATTTAATTCTTAATCTGATCAAGGGTTCCGAAGAATCGGTGAAATCGGTTTTTTAAGCTTTGCGTTTAAATTATTTTGTACACAGCTAGTACAGTACCGCGTTGACATAATGAAATTATGTAAAATGTTTTCAGGGAGGCGCTCCACAGCAAAATGTTTAGGAACCAAATTGAATACTATGCCAAAGAGGAGATTCCAACCTATGGTCAAATGGCCAAAATGATTGAAAGTGGTGTGAAACCACAGCTGAGCAGGCGGTGAGTTGATTTTGAGTTTGCAACGCAGTAAAAACAATCACTTATTTAAAAATGCTATTACTCCATACAGGAATATTTAATGATAAATTTTTGACATAAAATTACTTAATAAATAAAACAAAGTCGGGTTAGTTACACCATTTATAACTCTACAACGGCTAAACCGATTTTTTAGATCATTGATTTGTCAGATTCCGTTTGTCAGAATAGCAGAATAACTATTAAAACAAAAAAAACACGAAATTTGTTCTATGAAAAAACCATTTCCTCATTCATTTGACTCAAGTAAGAGTTTTTGATTTCAAGAGCTGATTGTTTTTTTTTTGTTATGCGGGCGAAGCCGCGGGTCATAACTAGTTTCTTATAAATATCCACATTAAGTATTATGACATTTTTAATTTTTTCTGAAATCATTTTATTTACAAAGAAAAACGAAACCATGACGTCAAATAAATAAAATGACCTATATAGATTATACTCATAAATATTGAAATATAGTTCGCCTCTCTTCTACGAGTAATACTGGTATTGCTGTGTCCTACCTGGATCTATAAAGAATTATTTAATTAATTGAAACATATTTGCTATTACTTTATAGATGCAATAAAATACTGAATACTACATAGAACCGATGTCGTTTCAATGTTATATTCGGCTTAAAAAACGAAAATGAACGAATGCGGCTGCGCGTGACAGGTCACGCGCCGTGGCCCGAGCCGCACACCTCCGCGTATCGCGCGTCTGACTCATCCTGATGGACATTTAATTTTTCCGAAACTAGTCGACTACAAAGTAAGTCGAATATAACATTGAAACGAAATTTTCGTGTTTTAAGCCGAATATAACATTGAAACATAATGTGTAATACTCACAGTAGTTTTGACATTAAAAAAGAACCGATGTTGTCCTAAGATTTGAGTTGGCTGTAAATTTTTACCACAAAGTGCTACTTAGGCTGTTCACAAAAAAAGCAAATAATGGCAAATTGCCACGAAGATTTTTTGGTGGGTTTTGGTAACTCCAGATGTATTTAATTACTACATATTTATTTTATTGCAGAGTTACTTCAGGAATATGTGACGCCATTGTCAACAAGGCAATATTCCACGTTTACTCACTGAATACGAAGCACGAATATCCTAACGTTTTAGATGCCGAGTAATTTCGATTATTACGTTAAATAAACAAGTTATTTTGATAATCGATTTTTTATTTACAAGTAACTTAAATTGATCTTAAACCTATATCACAAACTGTTATCTTTAAAAAAAAATTACCTACAAGGTATAATAAGGTCAGTCAAGAATCCTCTCCAGCCTCAGCTGCAGTTTCTTGGGTTTGGGGGACGCTATCACCGTGACGGCTACCCTGTCTCCGAGTTTGGGCGTCTGGTTACCTCCAAGGTTACTTCTGTGAATGAGGCCGTTGTCACCCACGCCGCAGTCTACGAAGCAACCGAAGGGTACCACGTTGCGGACCACACCTGAAATGGCAAGAGGTGTTATTGGTAGGAGAATAGGCCAGCTGTTTATTTTTATTAACTCAAAAAAGCTGACCTAAGAAGATCTGATCAACGAAAACAAAATTGAAATATATTCAAAAACAAGAGATATGTATTCCATGCAAGTGAGCGCACTATAGCGGTTTATGACGTTAAATTTCTGAATAGTATTCACTATTACTCAATTTGCGTTTAGTTTAGGGGCAGAGAATTCCTTCTTAATCGTCACTAAAATTGTGAGATATTAATCTCAAAACTTTATTAGCAGTTTTAACACTCACAATCCTACACTAAGTTTAAAAACTCGTGTTACGGGAGTCGGAAACATTAACATCACCCAGAACCAGAAAAAAACCAATATCCTAAGTCGTTCAAACTACAATAAACTAAGTATGTTTGAAGGGCATTATTAGTAACGCTTGCACAACTGACAATTCAGAACCGATTCTGAATTACTGCATACTGTATTACTGTATTCCCGGTACTGGCTTACATATTAAGCCGGAGAACCGATAACCGTTGGGATAACCGTATTCTTGAGTAGAGACCCCGAATTGGCAAACTTAGTACAAGACTCTCTCAGCTCGGTGGAGCGACGATTAGCGACGACCTTCGCAACGTGGTTGGCAAGAGCTAAATGAGCGAAGCCGAGGATCGTGCTTATTGGCGTGCAATGGGAGAGGCTTCAGCAATAAACTTCCATATTATGCTGATGATGATGATTACTGGTATTGTTGAACGAATTCGGATTAAATTTGGTATTATATAGGTACGCCTTTCATGACGTGTTTATTTTTCTTTATGGCTTCAAACTTGACTGGGGATCCTCGAGTACTCAATATATGATTAAAAAGTAAGTCCTCATATCTCCCCCGTCTAAGGGGATCCCCGTCTAAGACTGAAAGAATCCTGATGTCTCCCCGAGAGAGCCGTCGGAGAGACACGAGAACAGAATCTAAATTTGGTTTATAGACTACGAGTTATCATGCAAGTTCTATACGCTAATATAAAGTAGTAAGCTTCTATTTATCCTGATTGACGCAGCGGGCAAAACTACGAGTTTTTGCTAGAGAATACAATAAGAACAAACCTGTGAGCGCCGTCCCTTCAGTTATCTGATCCGTAGCTTGCACAGCTAAAGAGTAGACTGGTCTACAGAACGATATAATATTGTCCTCGTGTGCTTTTTGCTTGAAAGCGTTTATGATAAGTTCCAATGTGCATACGTCAGTTTTAAGCTCCCCACTCGTCTTGCTTATGTCTATAGATACGGTTAGTCTTTCAACAGTTTCGGGGAAGTGTGGTTTACTCAAATCCTTTATGTTGACTCCTATGTTTTTGGCGAATCTGTGAATGAGATGCATTTGTTTGTATAACTGGCTAAATGCGATAACTATTCAACACATTACAGAATTATCATTAACTATAACGCATTTCAAACGCATTCACACTCACAGCCCCCCACGTTTCGTTCAAAGATTTGTATCTTGGGAACTGGTTGCATTTATATATCACACACAATCACATCCAGAACCAGAAGCACAAATGTCCATTGAGAAGGACAGTTATGCCTGTAAGTATATGTTATATATACTGGATGCTTTGAAGAACCCTTTTCAATAATAGATAAATAAACGAAAGCAAAGTTTAAAAAAACCGACTTCACCACTTTATCTACAGAACCTTGATCAGATTAAACGTAACTAAACGCGTATTATTGACGATAACTCAAAAACTACTAGTCAGATCTTGATCAAATTTAAATGGAACTAATTGGAAAGCAACAGCTTTCAAACAAAATGGTAGAAATAAGTAATGAGGTACACATCTAATATATAAAATTCTCGTGTCAGTCTTCGTTGCCATACTCCTCCGAAACGGCTTGACCGATTTTGATGAAATTTTTTGTGCTTATCCGGTATCTATGAGAATCGGCCAACATCTATTTTTCATCATCATCATCATCATCACTTTTCATCATTATCAACGCGGGTGAAACCGCGGGGCGCAGCTAGTAATATATATATATATATATATATATATATATATATATTGTGTGTGTGTGTATATATATACAGTTGAAAGTAACTTCTGTGAGGGAGAGTTGTGTTTATCCATATGGAGATAATATAATATTCAACGAGACAAAGATCTTGCACGCTACAAGATCGGAATGAAGCCAGACCGAATGCTGTTTGCGGTACCTATCTAGTATTGTACTAAGCGAAAAGTGATGCCATCGACAAGCTAAGAAAAACAATCTAAGTTTAGTGATATGATTTCTACAATACAACGTTATGATAGGATGATAATATAATTTACGTAATCAAAGCTTAAAAAAACTCACTTTATCACTTATATTTTGGTTTTGGCTTGATCGATTTCGATAATGTATATGGGATCATCTCTGAAGTACCAAACAAACAAAACAAGAATATTGAGAATCGGTCCACAAATGGGGGAGAAATCGGTGAACATAAATTAAAAATGAATACTTACGCCTTGGCTATACTGTAACTTTCCGGATGTATAATGGTGGCGTCCAATGGTTCCGTACCTCCCAACACCTTTAGAAATCCAGCGCACTGTTGGTACGTAATCTTCCCTATCCCCGTCACTTTTAAGATTTCGGCTCTTGTTGTAAAACCTCCATTCTCCTGACGATATGCTAGGATTTTCTTGGCTCGCCCTTCATTTAGACCTGAGATTCGTCTGTCAAACATTTGTACGGTTATTTTAATGACTTCTATTCAAACAATTCGTGTGGAAACAGATACATGAACCACAAAAATCTATGACTGACGGGTCTAAGTAGTGGATTGAAGCAATCTCTCTGGAAGAAGACCAGCTTCAACACAACATGAGCGAATAGTTTAAGAAAAAAATATAAACAAACGCAAACAAACAAACGCATTCACACTCACAGCCCCACACTAAGTTCAAAGACTTGTATCGTGGATGCTGAAAACATTTACATCACACACACACAAATACACCCAGAACCAGAAGCACAAATATCCCTTATATAAAGCAAAATGTCTCTTTTCTTGAAATTTTGTATGCAGGTGGTTTTGGGGGTGATATATAGATCTAGCTAGGTTTCAATTATCCGTGTTTTTAGCCGAGCAAAGCTCGGTCATCCAGGTACTTTTCCATTAGATGAGATAGGGGACAATTAAGCCTCTCAAGCATTAATAAAACCTATTCTATATTATTACCATTTACCTTAACATAGCCTGTGAGGCTGTGTTGATATCCACACCAACTAAGCTCACAACCTTCTCAACGGCGCAGTCCAATGCAGTCTCCAACATTTTTGGCGGTATATCGTGCTGGTACATTCCCACACCCAAGTTCTTTGGTTCCACCTAAAAATTAAAGTGGATTCAATAACATTGGCACAGTAAATGGATACTTATAATAAGGTATCCAATTTAATTGTAGTACCATACAATAATAATATGTATAGTATTATATTAGTATTTGGGATAGTAATACCAGCATCGTAGATAGGTGGGACTACCTTCTTCAATATTATGCTGAGTTGGGACCATTTTGTGTAAGTGCACATTAATGATTAGGGTAGTTTTAAGTCTTTTAATTTCATTATCTTTATTCCTCATACTAGTTATAAGTGTAACTTATACAAATAAATTTATATTCTATTCTATTCTATAATAGTCGGCGTCACTCGCGGCATTCCGTCATTCTCTGTACCTACAGGAGAACATCACTATTGTATTATAACTAGGTAGGTATTTATATTGAACTATTGTTATAAGCTTTTAAACTTGCAATGTGTGTATATAATATGTTCGGTTCAAATCTTGCAACTTAATTTTATAGTAGTTATTATCAAACTCAAATAATAGGTCTTATTTATGAAAAACTGTGAAATAAAAAGTTTTTAGTATATTGACTTGTCAACAGTTTTTTAGTGCAAACTATTTAGCAAATTATTTGAATACATATACACAGGATATCGATATTATACGTACTTTAATCAATTCTCCCAATGGGTCAAGCACTCTTCTTGCAATGGATAATGCTGATATTAAATTTGGGTCCATATTTGGATGTTCCTGTAAATATAAATAACACTAACATTTTTTATTTAACAGGGTGACGACGACATTTCCTGATCCTGCGACAAGATTTTTTCAGTGCCACTTAGAATTTTGAACAGTTCAAAATCCAGCACGGCAATGCACTGCGCTCGTCAACCTGAAATATATGCTGTAAAGTCTCTTTATACCTTGTATTGTTACTGGAAACACTGCCCTTCAATGCGAAAAGTATGTTTCCACAGCACTGCTGATGCTTGAATGGCAATATGGTACTGCCCAAGGCGGACTCAGCAAAGAGTCCTACCCTTACATTTGAATAGAAAGAGTTATATAATTATCAGATAGGCTACCGTTTGACCACTATCTCCCTTGTTGATGAGGTTGAGGGTGCTTGACATACTAGGCTTAGACCCATCAGTATCAAAGACTTACCGTATAGCAAATTTATAAATAAACTCAAAGAATGGCTGCTAGAAAAAACCTACTACACTGTAAATGACTTTCTTGACAATTGTAAACATCATTAAAATTATACTTATATTCAATCGTGGGACTGTAATAACTTATGACATAATTATATTTTAGTAACATTTTTATCTTTGACATTAATATTCTGAAATTTCGACAACCCTTTACATTATAACTTTAATGATGATTTTTCCATTTTTACTTATTGTAATTGGGCCATATATAGAATATATTATCAATATTCAAAAATATTATTATGACGCTATAAAGATATCTAACTACCTAGCTATTTGCATGTCACTATTATGACCAAGTGTGTGAACTATATTGATACACTTAACCTTACATCTGTTTATACCTACACTTGAAGCAAATAAATGCATTTCATTTCATTTCATTTCATAGAGTGGTAATAGTGGGAACTATTTATCAAGGAAAGCTGCTGAAAACCATTTGGGTCTTGATTGTTTTTAGATTGAATATTAATCTGAAGTTGTAATAAAAAGTACAAATTTAGGAAGATGCTGCTTCTAGTAACAACTTTGTAACAGTTCTTGCACAGTTTCAACAAGAGGCGGAGTAACAAATAGATTTGTACACAGCCTTTAGGCAGGCGTTGGAATATAAAGTACCTATAATATATGTGAGATAATTAACAAATGCTGCAGGGTCTTGACAGACTGACGGACGGATGACGTGGTATCCTATAATGGCTCCTATTTTTATTCCTTTTCACTCTAAAAATAATACGAATATAGTTAAATGTTCAGTGAATACTAGGTTGTATTTTACCTTTTGCGCTTCTTTACTAATTGAATAGATAGAGGCCCCTTGTTCCGGCACAATAATGACCGGTATCTGGTCAGTTATGTGATGGCTTTTCAACCAAGTTTCTGTTTCGCGGCACGCTGTTCCATTACCCAAGCCTATTAGTTCTACTCTGCGAAAAAAAATATGTATAAGCACAGAATATTAAATAATAAATGTACAGAAAACTCACACCACAAACAATTTAATAAATTGCAATTCTTACCACGACGCAATAAAGTTACATTACAGCTGGCAGAGAGATGCGTGACTTTTATATTCACCTCTATTTCTATCTCGTACCAATTAAATAAAAAGCATAGAACGGTTACCCTACTATATTGATAGCTAGCCAGGCAAGAATTAGCAAATGCCTACCATATATGCCACCACATACGGTAGATTTCAGATCGCATGCCAGCCACTCTATACTATTACAGAGTTACATCGCTTTATTTTAAGTTTATAAGACTTATAAGCATTCCTCTCTATCAGCTCTCACCTCAAATCCTTAACATAAACATGACCTTGGGATGCTGGCATAGTTGTTCCAATAGGATGAGGTGGTGTTAATGACTGTTGCACTCAATCAATTAATGAAAATAGTTTATTCACATGAACCCCAAAGTGGCACTCATGAAAGTTCGTATGGTCGCAAGTCTATCGGTATTCTATCGTTTGCATTTTGGAGTGTGCGCAGGAATTACATGAGTTAATTCCACCATGCCCATTTTACCATCTAACAACTAGACAAACTGTCAAATGTCATCCATTTATGGTTGACGTACCTCCAGTTCGCTCGAAGCGGTTTGTTTCTACGTTCATCATCCGTACAGCGAAGGAGTGGAACTCATTGCCTGCGTCATTGTTCCCTGATGGATATAATCTGGGAGTCTTCAAATCAAGAGTGAATATTATGTATCTTCTAGGCAAGCATGTTACATCTTGGACCGCATCTACACTTTCCATCAGGTAAGATAGTGGTCAAATGCTTGCCTATTTAACATAATATAAACAATAAATGTTAATGACTATTGCCACTCATGATGTCAGTAATAAAACGGGTAATAATAAAGAAAGCTTATTATAAAACGATTGACTACATGGATGCATGGAGGCAAACTGCAGGAGCGCTTTCTAGCGACTACATAATATAGATACACCTAGGTTAATATAATTATGTATTAGTGTTTAAGAAATATTAAAAAAATGCTCCGCCGAGTTTCTTGCTAGGTCCTTCTCGAGATGGTTGTAATTTTGCGAATCTGGCAGTTAGTCATTAACTTTCATGAGTGCGTCTTTGGAGCCCATGTGAATAATCGATTTTGATTTTGATGATGATGGTTCAGTTGAAAAAGATATAGCGATCCCGAAATCAAACTCGATTAAGCCTGGTACTTCATAGAAAAAGTTATTATAACAAGTGGCAAAATCATAATTTTGATAAAACAACCGACGCTCTCTGGAAAACGGAAAGCACTCTCGAACAAGTCGCTTTCAAACAAAAAAAACTAAATAAAAACCTGTCCAGCCTTTTTTTCGGGATAAGCAAGTATTTGATCACCATCTCACCTGATAGTAAGGGACGATGATGGAACATGTTCGCCTAGAAGAGACCTGGGGTTCTATTCCGGCCATAGAGTATCTTTACATCGACGTCGAAAACGAACGATTTTCTTTCCTTATAACCATCAAATCAACTGAAATGTCAACAAATCGACTGTCGTATCGACGTCGCATCAATTCGAACAATCGAATTTTAACGACCGGAATAGACCTCTCTCGTGATTCCCAGATTATACTTATCAGGAAATACAGACACGGACTAGGAATTCGACTTTTTAGCGGTGCGCATAATAAATGTGGAAGCAAATTGCTTCATTTGGTAGCTTTGAAACTACAGACGGAGGCATAATAACACACAACAAACTTTTAAAGCCAAAGTCCTGGGGCACTACAATGCGCTCCTCCGCAAAATATTTAAACACTTAGGTACATTACACATACACATAGGCTTTTCAAACAATGATGTATATTTTGGAAATGAAACATACTTGAATTTTGTGATGAACTCATTCAACTGCCTAGCTGCTGGGTCATTTTGATTGTGCCCCCGTAAATTGGGATACAAGGTACAGGCCTCCAATTTGTCTCCATTTGCATTAATTATACCAAGCTGAAAATAAAATAAAAGTACTTATAAAAAAATATAGCCCAGCTTGCTTACCATCAACTACATCATTTAATTACCAAAAATTAATGGTCCAATAGTCGGTGTGTGTGTAAATAATAATGTTTGAAACTACATACATGTTTCTGGAACTATTCTGGACTGCGGAAAACATAGGCTTTTTATTCCAATTAACACAGACGCTAGTTTCAGGAAAGTGGTTGTGGTAGGGAAGAACTAAGAAAGTAATTACAATACAAACAACCATCTTCGGCCGCATCGTCACTTTGATCAGGTGGAATAGCGATGAAACGTTTTCCTATCTAGCATAAAAAAACTCAAGTGATGGACCAGTGGGTAGTGTTACCATCATGCTGGTGGCATTGCCTTTCTGAATTGCAATGCTAATACCTTCATCCAAATAGTACCACCGGTTTGACCACGCGTCACTTTAACCAAGCGCTCTGATAAATTGTTGACTCCCGGTCCCTATGGGCCCAGTATCTCAACACTAAACGGCTCAAATATGTAACCACTGCCAAGGTTTCTACATTTTCACCGTCTGTACTGCTCTGCCGGAGTTGCCGCGGCGCCAAACCCATTCTGTGTTTCAAGAAGATGAAACGGAGCTAAAGTGTAACGAAGTTAATTTACTAACTTCAATTTCTTTCAAAGCCTCATACACACAGATGACGAAAATAAACAAGAGCTCTCAGAATGTACCTTACAACCAGCCCTGAAACCAGGATCTAATCCCGCTATAGTCCTGTTCTTTATTGGTTCAGTTAGAAGGTACTTCTCCAGGTTGGTAGTGAATGTTTTCACGGCTTCTTTCTGCGCGACATTCGTTAGATCAGTCCTGACTTGTCTTGAGAGCCATGGTTTGATGAGGCGATTGTAGGCGTCACCTAGGCCTTTACGGACCCAGTAGCCGCTTCTCCAAAGTGTTAAACAGAATCTAGAAAGCAAAATTGTAAGGCATCTTTCACTCATTAATCTAACGCACTAATAACACAGATTGTACTACATAATTAATGTAGCTTATATAGTTTTTAGACTACACGGAGTGCTGCGAAACTATCTGCATAATCTAAATTTCATTGAATTAGTCAGGCTTTTTTGGAGGAAACTAGCTGTTCGAGATCATTCAAATTTATCGTCTTACATATGTTTGCGTGACTTTACGAATATGATCGTAAAATATATTTTATTAAACATAAAAACATAAACGCTTTCACAGCTGAAAGCTGAGCAGGTGCTGAAAACATTCACAACACACACAAAATCACAACCAGAACCAAAAACACAAAACTTGTGTTCCCGTCGGGAATCGAACCCGATACTCATACTTAGAAGGCGAATGCTCACCCAACTTAGCCAACGGGCAGTCGTGGGCAGTTTTATTTATATTTTTGCTGATACAAATAAGTCAATTCTAAAAATACACTTAAGCCAAGCGCCAAACGTAAAAAGCCTTATCTCTTATTTTCAAGTCTATCTGTCTTAAAATAAGTATAAATGTTAAACGAACCTTTCAAGCCTATTATGAAACCAGTCGGGAACCATAACTTTCACGCTCAACACCTTCTCATCTTCCCCTCTATTGAGGGCTAAGGTCTGATGTGGTTTTACAAAGTGACTGGGGCACTTCCATTCAAAGTATATTTTGTATGTCTCTGGATCCGACTTCTTATCTTGTTGTTTGTTTTCTGTTTCTTTCTTTTCTTTTGTTGAACTTTTTGTTCTGTTGCTTTGGATTGAGAATCGGGTTTCTTCTTTTCTGTTGTACACGATAAACATAAAACAATTTGATAATTGGAAATATAAAATGAAAAAATCTTGTAAAGGAATTCAAAGATAAAAGTATACCCTTCACGAAATTGTACAACACTTAAAATTGTTTTATAAAAATGAGGTATGTGATCCCTTTTAAACCCCTGACGAATACAGGTGTTATAAGTTTGTAGTGTTTATCTGTGCTCCAAATGGCTGGACAGATTTTGGGAATTAGGAAACGATTGAAGGGCAATGTCACGAGTGAAATTACAGGACTTATAGAGATTACTGTAGAGATTGAACATCTAATATCTCAGGGTGACGAATGCAGTACTTTGCCAAGCAAAATTCTGGGTGGCACTAAACTGTATTGGGCAAGAGTGACACTATGTCACTCAGGTTAGGTTAACATAAAAAAAAATTTAAAGGGAATAGCTTTGCCCCGCAGCTTTACCCGCATTACTGATGATTTTGATGAATTAGTATTATAATTTAAATGTAACCAAAAACGACTACACCGCTTATATTTTGGTTTTGGCTTGATCCATTTTGATAAAATTTATAAATTTATATGGAAGTATAATCTACCAAACAAAAAATGGGGGAGAAATCGGTGAACATACATAAAAAAAATACATACAGTTGAACATAGAACCTCCTCCTTTTTTGAAGTCGGTTTAAAAATGCAATGGCTTCTTTATGATTTAAAATATCTTTTTACCAAAGATCGGTTTAGTTGTGATAAAGTTACAAACAGACAAAGATGATAGAGGGAAATAGATTGAAGAACTGTCTGATTTATACATATATTAACCTGTTGTAATGTAATAAAGCACATTGTTGCATAAAACTATTCTCTAAACTTACAAGCTCCTCATATGCTCCAGAACCCTGGTGTCTTTATAAATGATATCAGCCACAATATGTGTAATGTGAGTCTCTACTTTATCTGGTGAGGACATTTCCTCATCATTTGTACATAGAGTGTTCACATTGATATATTCTCCATTCAGTGCTCTGATAGCTACCGGTTCCAAGCCAAGATTACGAGCTCTCTCTGCTAGAGATAGTGAATGAGACTTTAGAGGTGCATACTGAAAAATGAAAAAAGCTATTAATGAAGTGTATTAGTATAAAAACTGATGGTCAGTTGCGTCACACGATATTTTTTAAGCTAGACACTTCCCATCATGCTGGCGGCATTGCCTCTCTGAATTGTAATGCTAAAATGTTAAGCCAAATAAGTTACAAATGCTGATGACTGATAAAAAATAAATTACATAGAATCTGCCCCTCATCCTTCTTACATCGTATATCTAATACTATAAGTAACTTTGTCCTGACATACTGATTCATTGACTGACTGACTGACTTAGAGACAATGCACAGCCTAAACTGCTGGTCTAGAGACTTGAAGTTTAGAGAGTGCAATTGTCTTAGCACATGGAAATAACTAAGAATAGATTTTTGGAAATTCTACCCAAATGGGTTTAAAGGGGTTTTGTGAAAGTTCTTTCTTTTTAAACGATGCCATTCATAGCGATGGAAATTGGTATTTGAGTAGTTGATTTACTTAATATAAAAAAGTATGTTTCAAATTTTTTTATAGGTTTTAATTTATGAAGTTATACTGATGGAAATTAATATTTGAGTGTTCATTTATAATAAAAAAAGATGATATTAATATTTTGGCCAGGGATGCCGTAAGGGGGTGCAATGGGGCATAAGTATAAAAAAAAAATGGGATTTTTTTATGTTGCAGTTAAAGTGATGTAACTTTTATCTGAGTAGTAAAATGAAAGGTAATTTTAATAATAAGTAATTACAATAATTTAGAAACGACTAACTAATTAATGAGGGTGAAGCCGCGGTGCAAGGATAGTTAATTAGATATACAATTTGTAATAGGGAATACACATGAGATTTCACAATTAAATGTAGGTTGAAATCAATTATAAGAATTGTGATATTGTATGTAAAAACAAATATTTTAAAAAGGAACAATCTCATTTTAAGAAGATAAAAATAATTATAAGATATCTTTATAAGAAACAAAAGTAAACACATTCATAGCCCCACACTTAGTATAAACACTTGTATTGTAGGAGCTGGAAACACTTACATATGATACAAAAAATGAAACTATTTTCTTACCACTAAATCCACTTCAGAGAGATTCCTAGCGTTAAGTAGACTCTTTTCCACTTCTGGAGTCAGTTTGTTTGCTTTCTTTAAAGTTTCTATTACAGTCTTAACCTTTTTCTTCAATTGTGCAACATTTTGGTAACTTTCAAAAAGCTCCTGGAGCCTGGAAAATGATGACATTTGTAATTAGCAACTAATAAGGTCATTTGTGTTAACCAAGGAAAACAATATTTTGAGAATTTTAATCTTTCATATAACTTTCTGAGCTTGAAGAATGTAATGACATTTGTAATTAACTATTTTTATTTTTAAACCCATTAACACTCACAGTCACATTTTTTTGTATTGGAGCCCCCCTTAAATATTTATTTTATTTTTAGTATTTCGTCGTTGTGCGTGCAAAAGTCGCTATGTGTTTTTTCGTGATATTCGGTTTTTTATGAAGTTTTAATCGGTTCCCTATTGATTTGACTAATATCTTTAGCCCTAAAATTGAATCGCATAAAAATTTGACTCCTAATATTAGTTACTACTAATCATCATTACATACAATATCACTGCCCCTAATATCACTTGTCAAAACCGAATATCACGAAAAAACACAGCGACTTTTGCACGCACAACGACGATTTGTTGTTATAACGGCTATAGAAATACATCATCTGTGAAAATTTCAACTGTCTAGCTATCACCGTTCTTGAGATACAGCCTGGTGACAGACAGACGGACGGACAGCGAAGTCTCAGTAATAGGGTCCCGTTTTTACCCTTTGGGTACGGAACCCTAAAAATGACCTATTAGGATTGACTATAAAAACAGGATAGCTTTAGTATCTTGGGTAAAAAGTATTAAAAGAACAGGCAGACCCACCTATCGGGCATTAGATGATCAACGTTTGCTTTTCGGTATCTCGCTATGAAAGGTAAAGTGCAACCTTCAGTAAGCAGTGATATAAAATTACGCGCCAACCCCAACGGAACTCTTTCGACATGCGCTAGCATTTCCGATTCATCCCACAAATTGTGTATAACATCGTCAGATGCTCCAGAAAAATTATCATCATTTATTTTTGATTCTTTTGCTGTTTTAGCACGAGGCTTTGTCTGAGCTTGACCATCCACTGCATCAACTTCTATTGTATCGACAATTTTAGTTTCTTTTGAAGCCTTAGCATTAGTTACTTTTTTTTTAGTTGTGTTATCACCTGTATCTTTCGCAGTCCTTTTTCTAGGCACTTTAACAGTCTTTTCAGTGGTTGTTTTAGTAAGTTTTTTAGGTTTTTTCGTGGGAGTAAAATCTTCATCTGATTCGTCGTATTGAATTGCTACCCGTTTTCTAATTGTCCTCGTAGGTCTTTCCATGTCTGCTACAATTTATACACTTTTTACTGCAGTTAAAGTTTAATCCCCGTTAGCAAATCGTTTTTTACAAATTTCGAAATCGACTTATTTTGTAAACACGGTTACGGCTAACGATTTTGAAGTTGTCTTGACATTTTGACAGTTGACACTATTTGACACTAGCAAACAATATAATATCATTATGATAGTTATATTAGCCACCAAGATTCGTCCGCATCCGCAACGATCGCAAAGCCAAGAGCGATAGCGATAGTCACTTGCATAAAATAGGTTAATAACTGTAAAAGTTTGGTCCACTGGTTGCTATGTATTCGTTCTAATAGTAAGCAAATGCAACCCGTAGCTTTGACCGCAAATACGCATAGATATTACTAGGGCTACACTGAAGCTACGGTTTTTTTGTGTATGTACTCGTGCTGCAAACGTTACCTACTATATTATTATGTTTTTTATAAGTATTGCCCCAAATCACAATGTACAAATAAAGTTAAAAATTGTCTTGATAAAACGGTTTCTGTACCATTTTTTTTTCTATAGGCATGAGCCTTAAAAGTTATCGTGGGAATTCCTATAGAAAAAAAAAATGCTATTAAAAAAATTAACCTAGCATCTATTCTGCGGTTTTGGCCGAACGTCATTTATGAATTATGACGTCAACTGGCCTTGACAGAGGCTCGAGTGGAACGGCCGCAATGATAACGCGGCACACTCAATAGTTACACGGTTTTGTGATCGCTGCGATTGTTGCAAATTATTCTGGAACATTGCCATTAAGGTCTGATATTGGCAAAATTGTGGTGGCATAACCACAAAAGCCATAAAATTAAAAAATTCAATGGAGAAGTTGAAGTTGAATTAGATTAAAGTTGCGTAGAAATGCACAGAACTAGAAAAGGCTTAAATTTGACCAACTACTACCACGCTTTGGTTTTTTTTTGTTTAGTTGAGTGCACATGTAAATATGGCCATGGCTATGGAGGATACTCTCCTGGAAAAGTTGACGATAAGATTTTTTAGAGGTTCTCCTAACATTTTACTACAGGTAAATTATTTTAGATAGACTTAGAGAAGTAATATGCCATAATAGGTAATATACTTATAGTCTTATCACTCTCCATCACTCTAATATAATATGTAAATGTAAATTTTTGTGTAGATAGCTTTTACTCTGAATTTATACATAGCATTTCTTCTTAGCATCCTAAAAACAATTATACATTGTGGGTAAGTAATACCTAGTTATAAATGAGCATAATTTTCTCTCTGTGAGAAGGCTGGTGCTGCAGGTGGAAGAGGTTTAAAAAAATATACTGATGGCCATATACCTAAATAGTAAACACTATAAAAATAAATGATAATGTCTAAAATCATACATAAGTAATACATAAATCGTTAAATATGTAACTCTATGCCAAGACTACTAGAAGGCATCACCATATCAATCACCACTATTCAAGATATTTTCATTAATTCCAGCCAGAAGATGTGAGCTGCATGACTTGGGAATGGCAGCAAAAGTTATTAGCTGCGACAGTTAACAGCGACTTGATTCAAAAGTATCCTATAAGCAGACCATTCACAAGGTTGTTCTTGAAGAAAATTATTGAGCAATTAGAAGGACATCAGGAAGTTCATGATGACTTGTACACCCACCTTTGTCTTGCTATGAATAACCTTGCTTCTGAAGAATTCTGCTACCATCATTACCTTGTCAAGAATCATAGAGATGTTATAACGATAAAGGAGACAAATAAAATGGTTGTTAATGGAACAACTGGAATGCGTACTTGGGAGGTATTCTTCTTTGATCAATAGGTTTGTCACATTATATTACCTACAGCGAGTTCCACTGCTGAAACATATCCAAAAAACATGTTTCATGCAGTTGGATTGCTAACCGTATCAAAACAATATGTATATATTTAAATTTAAATTAATTTGTACAACTGTACAGTCATATAATAACTACAATCAAAAAGTGCTCTCAATATGTATTTCTTTTTAATTATTTCATGACCATGGAGTCCTTCAGTTGAAATATTAAACAAAAATTACAAATTTTATATTTTATAGAAGTCACAAGTCACAGTCAAAGTCAAGTAGTTGGTCATAGTTAAGTCATGCCCTAGTAAAGTGGTAGAAACTTTACTAGAAGTTCTATTGGAGCTTGGGAGAGAAGGCGGAAATCACGTTTTTCAACTTTGTAGATTAGTCTACACTTATGCACGTTTATTAAGTATTAACGGTTAATAAATAATCCACCATTATAACACATTAACACTTGGAACATTTGGAATTCTTGGAAAATTATACAAAATCAATGATGCCTTTTTTTCACTTTCGCGGCAAAACCCCAAGTTGTGGCATCTGCATGTGACCATAGTATATATTTCTACACAACTTGAATAGTTTGTTGTGTTTAGTGTAATAAAAGGTTAACCAATTGAATCTTACATCTCAATACTGCCTCTAACATGCAATTATATTTTAGTTTTATTACAGGCTGCTTTGATGTTAGCCGATTGGGCTCTATGTCATAAAGAACAATTTCACAACAAGATTATCTTGGAACTAGGTTCTGGTGTTGGTTTCACTGGTATCACCATTGGTAAGCTGTGCCAACCGAGATATATGTATTTATCTGACTGTCATCCAGAGGTGATAAAAGCAATATGCAGCAATATCAGAATAAACTTCCCAAAGTCAGATGTTACTGAAAATAATGGAACAACTTTGTTCAACGATGATGGAAGAACAATTGGTGAGGGCTGTTCAGCATTAATAAATTAATGTTAGACCATTCTAATGGCACACTTATAAGCGGTATGGACAATCAGCAAAAGTAGCTGAGCATTGTTAGTTTTTCAAAGTAGCTAAACCATATTTAAACTAGACCTCACATATTTATGGAAATTGCTGAAATATGTTTTTTCTTTACATATTCAACACCATATCTCCCCCATTTTGAAAAATTCTACCTCCATATATTTGATAACAATGTTCGTCGTCCGCCTTCTATCGGGTTCGATTCCCGCCAGGAACACCAGTTTTCTTCCTAAGGAAAATTTGTTTCTGGTTCAGGTTGTGATTGTGTTCTCGGCGTCGAACTTAGTGTGGGGCTATGAGTGTGAAAGCGTTTAATGTTACCTTCTCTCGAAGCTCGAGCGCGTCTTAGGATATGAAACCGTGACCCCCGATCAGAAGGCGGGCTTACTACCTGGCGGCGCGGCGCCATCACGCGGCTATATTACTATTTTATTATTCTGTGACTATAAATAACATTAAAAATTAAATTCTTTTATCTCAGAGTCCATAAAAAATAAATTTATAGTCTCACGCACCTTAAAAGAACTGAGTTAGCAAAAGATAAACAAATATATTAATTTATTATCATCATATAATAACATGTACTTAGTGCAACAGTTCACAGATTTCCACAGGTACAATGAAAATCAATGAACCGCCATATATTAATACATTATTTTTATTATTTCTAGGTGCTATACCCCTAGACTGGCATTGCCTTGAAGATTTACCGAACAATATAGTCCCAAATATTGTTATTGGTGCGGATATAGTGTATGATCCATCAATATTACAGCCTTTGTGTGATGTTCTGAAGACACTATTCAAGAAAAATAGTCACTTGGAAGTTTATATTGCTAGTGTTATAAGAAATGAAGAAACATTTCAGTGTTTTTTAAAACATCTGGGTAAGAAGATAATACTATAAGTCTATACTTATGCTTTTATTCAGAGCCATTTCTACATTTACATTTCATCTCTACATTTTTTAAATGAAATTTGGTTCACAGATAGTCTAAAGCTTGGGAAAGAACATATTATTATGCTTCTTTTTATCCCGGAACTTACGCGGGTAAAACCGCGGGGCGCAGCTAGTTATTAATATTAAACAAAATACGAAGCGTTTTCGCTTCGCTCTGAGTCTCAAGCATTCATAGCTGTTTTTTTAGTGATAAATTAAGAAGGAAAAACTGTAGTTCAGTTAGAAGCAGTCAGTCGGAAAGTGTATGGATCTGCTGGTTCTTTAAGAAGACTCCGGAACTTTCTTCCTACGGCAACTAAGGTTACGCTTGCTCAATCTCTCCTTCTTCCTATTCTTGAAAATGCTGATGCCTGTTATATAGATCTTACGGAGGACCAGCTAAACAAACTTGAGCGACTTCAAAACTTCTCTATCAGGTTTATATTTGGCTTGCGCAAATATGACCACATTTCTGAATTTCAGTCCAAGCTCAAGTGGCTCCCCATTCGCGCTCGAAGGAATACTCATATTCTAACTCTCCTTTACAATATTTTCTTCAACCCTTCCTCTCCTCGTTACCTTCAGGAACGTTTTAAGTTTTTTGACCTCTCTAACTCGCTAGGGTTGAGGTCGTCGGAGAACCTCAAGCTCAAAATGCCACCACACACCAGCTCGTTCTATGGCAACTCATTCACAGTCGAAGCCGTTCGACTGTGGAATGCGCTTCCCATAGAAATAAAGCGAGCTCAGTTGCTGCCTATATTTAAAGAACACGTCAAAGCTCACTATCTCGCTGAAAAATAATTTAATTATGTTGTAATCTGTCCTATTAAATTCAATCTTAATTCACGACATTGGTATTTATATATATGTACTTATATTATGTAGTTTACGTATTATATTATTATGCGTAATAATATGTATTTATATTAGGTCATAATTGTACATGGGTATATATAATAATGTTTTTTTTATTGTTATTTATCATTATTAAATTATTCATAATTAGTAGGCATATTATAGTTAATATTTTTTCAAATCTTGCACCTTTCTAAATTTTTGTTAAATAAATTAAAACACCGACGTCCAACTTTGTTGCGTTATTCCTCTCCATCCAAAGGTTGTCTGGAAGAGATCGCTTTTAGCGATAAGACCGCCTATTGTTACACTTACTTTGTAAGTCATTATGTTCTATTCTGTTTTATCACAAATAGGGTGTTCAATAAAGAGTTTATCTATCTATAGTGATAAATTTATCACCATTATTTTTCCTTCTTAGCATAGCTAATCTATATAATATATAAAAATGAATCTCTATTTCCCTTGGCCATCGCATCACGCGTGAACGAATAGAACATAATTTTTTGTTGTGTTAATTATTGTCAGGAGAAGGTTCTTATGAAAGAAAATTTTATCCCGGAATTCCCGCGGTTCCGGGTCTTACGCAGGCAAAACCGCGGAGCGCAGCTTGTGCTATATAAATATAATCAATTGTTTTTTCTTTGTTGCAGAAAATATGAAATTTATATATAAGAAGTTATCCCAAAGTGAAAGTGTTTTTATTGATTGGGATCATAACATAGAAAGATGTTTATTAAAAATAAATTGCTAGTTTCTACGAACCTAATTTTGTGTGTATCATTTTTGTCATTAACGAAAATATCCTAAGCATTAACCGAACTGACGGTTTTCATGCCGTCATTCGGAAAAAAGCAGCTTCTCTTTTAAGGAGGGTCAGGGGAAGTGACAACATCATACTTAAAACTGTGGCAGAAGATCTGCGCGCGCCTGTGCTGAGGCATTTCGTGCGGATAATGACAGAAGTTGGAGATACTCACTCCTCTGATTACCAGTCGCACGGAATGCTTCTCAAGTACAGAATTAATTAATATAAGCAAAATTTCTAAAAATTTCTAATTATATTTTATTGTATAGGTACTAACATATTTTTAAGTTTTGTGTTACTAACAAATGGATCATGTTGTCCGAAATAAATATATTTTGATTTTGATTACATTAATATAATGCTTTATTGCATTAATCGTTGCTGGTGGTTTCTGTCGGCATAATTAAATTCGTTTCGCGGCAGAAGAAATCTTATTCGAACGGGTACATCTAATATAGCCTCCAACATGTGAAATTAAAGAGATTTAACATCTTATCACAGGACAACGAGCGCAGTGCTTTGCGGCGATGGATTTTGACCTATACAAGTTCAAAACTCAGATTGAAACAGAACTGTAATGGGCAAGCATGACACTTACTATCAGGTTAGCGACTGGCGCGTTTCGTCTCTCCATTATACATATTTAAAAAATTAACTTTACTGCATATTATATTAATATTATCTCTAGAATGAGTTCATGCAGTGACGGGCCCGTTATAACGTGTTAGGGCTGCCGTCTTATTATAGTAAGCCCGACTTCCGATCGGGTGGTCGCGGTTTCGAATCTTGCATCAGGTTTGAGCTTCCGGTTAACATAACATGGTGATAGAATTCTTGTCGTAAGGGCACTATCTAGTGACTAGATAGTCTAGTGCTCGTTTAGCTTGCTAATCTGTACAGAAAAACAGTAATATCACATTAAAAGACATCACTGATAATCTGGTATAGCTAACTCAAGCATGCCAGACATTTAAAAACAACCCAAAAAGTGGGTAGAAGAATTGATTATATAAAGTGCAAGTAGATTAAAGTCTGTCGTGACGATAGTAAACTCGGAAATAGTAATATGACCCTGGAACAACTTCTCTAAAATAACGCAAAGAAAAGCCTTCAGAACCAAGATAAGAGTAAATATATATTACAGTAGGTACACTTGGATACAGGACTACTGGATAGTGGATTCAGAACCAAGATCTAAAAAATTCTAGATGGGACAGCCGGAAATAGAAGTAACTCTGATTCAGACGCGGAAGGTTGCTACTAATTTAGGTTAAAATATAGAAAAAAATATGGCAGTAATTTGCCATGATATCTACCATGCAAAGTAGTTCTGGCTACGGAACCCTACCCCGTGGCTACAAAAAAAAAACGACGCGGGCCCAGAAACACAATGAATACAAATATAGCGATTAGCGATCTTTAATGTTTTTCGGCGTAGTTGATGTCATTGACAAATTAATGTCTGTGTCAGGAATGTCAAGTGTCCACTGTCCAGGCAGGGAGCTATATTCTGTGGGATCAGCTGAGCTAATTTCTAACCTAAAAATAAAACCAAAACAGTAAATTATCAATGAAAACGGATTTAAAACCTTACCAAAATTTCCTCCTAAATACGGTAAATATGTATGTACTCAAATCACCGAACATACGTCAAGGTTTCTGCTACCTGCTTATCACAATGAAATTATTCAAAATCTATCTCCGTTAATTTTCCAGCGTATGATTTTGCATCATGAATGAAGCAAAGGCTAGTAAATCCGAGAACATTTCCAGTGAAGAACCTAAAGGTACCCAACAGACAACCGATGGATCTACGGGCGAAGCTTGGGGCTACGATCTGTACCCTGAGAGAAGAGGTACTTTCAAGGCGAGCTTAGGCGCTATATTGATTGGAAAGGAAGGCAAAGAGAACATGGCCAAATATAAATGTGAAAAGAACGTTTATGATTGCGTTCTAAATAGTAAGTAGTTTGAATTACATATTTACATGGTAGTTAGCGCCATGTTACAAAAATATTTTTATTATGAGTACTGAACTTTATATTGAATTGTAATAATCTATTAGATCGTACTTATTGAACTTATTTTATGGCAACAATCTTATCTCTTGTGCACCTACACACAGCTGGTCAGGTTAGATACAGTTTCCGCATCAGTAGACATGTATATTTCATACAGCATATTGTTATGGATTTTGAAATATGTAAGGCCCGAACGTTCAGCGAAGTAGGTGTCGTTGCCAATGTCTGATCTGACCATTAGAGTGCGGCGGAGCTTTGATTCCCATTAGATGTTTTATCCACATCTTTTTAACTTTAATATTTTCAAGGGATAATATTTGAGTTGTGTGTATAATATATGTTTGATGATGGATTCTTATAATGTTTATAGTTAACTGTTTATACCTGCATTATAAAAACCAATAATGCTAGCCTATCTGCGATATACACAAGTATGTATTGCAGTGAATTGGCACAGGTGGCTTTGCTTATCTAGTAGGTATGTATGTTTTGTGCTGCTACTAGCAAATCTGTTGAGAAAATCGACCTTATTGTCACTTACCATCAGGCAAGATAGAGATCAATAGCTTGCTTATCTTATAAAAAAATTATAAATCAATAATTTTACTGACTATTATTAAATTTTTTTATTTTCAGGTCCTATCGTAAAAGTAATGATGGGTGCTCTCAAAAGCTCTGGATGGTAAGTGCTATTTAATTTTGGCTTGCATTAATGATAAGATTCTCCTAGTATTGTGATAATAGCACTCTTGTTGGTGGCTATCAAATGAAATACCAACTTTCATAATATTAATTGACTCGGGGACCCTTTCATAATGATAACTGATAATTAATTGCCTTCCTGAAGACAATTAGGGTCCAATAGAAGATCGGTAGAACTAAAAATACAACAGACCCTACTGCTTTATTCAATACTAGCCGTGCCCCGCGGCTTCGCCCGCTATTATCAAGTTAAAAAGTAGCCTATGTGTTAATCCTAGGTATAAGCTATGTACATTCCAAATTTCATCCAAATCCGTTCAGCCGTTAAAGCGTGAAGAGGGAACAAACATACTTACACACAAACTTTCGGATTTATAATATTAGTAGGATTCAATGTAACAATGTTCAATCTAGCTTAGTACTGCAGGCTTATACACAGTAAATTATATGAGTAAGCGAGTAACATGTAACACAGGTGGTGGCTTGGTGTGGAGTACTCAAGCAAGGAGACCCTCACCTCCTAGTTGCCACCCTCTTCTCTCCAGCTATGCCTACATCATACAGTGATATCGGTGCATGAACAGTCACTAAAACCTCATTTGATAATCAGCACATGTTTGATGTGCATGTCAAGTCAGTTTGGGTGCCATTCTTCGAAATATTATTATTTCGTTGGTGCCAATTGGATGGCTTGCATAGCTATTATTTATAATGGCTTGAAACAGGTTAAAAAGTATATTTCAACCTGTTTCAAGCCATTACAAATTGTAAATATACTTTTAAAATATATTTTTTTAGGTATATTTACAATCTTGTGGTACTTTTCTAATAGTACATGACACAGACCGAGTTATATTTACTTTTCAGTCCAATAGATATCCGCAGGCACATATCTTGTGAAGTGTGTGACTATTCTGTAAGTGGTGGCTATGATCCGGAACTCAACCAGGTATGTCTTATTTTTCTTTAGCCAATGGCTGTTTTATTTTTCTTTAGCCAATGGCTGTTTTATTTTTCTTTAGCCAATGGCTGTTTTATTTTTCTTTAGCCAATGTGATTATTTAGGCTAAAAATGATGGTGGTACTTAACACTTAAGGGGCCTGCGGAGGTTGGTTTGCCCATACAATCGTAATACCGAAATTATTTATAATTCAAGCATATAACCACCATACTGTGCTGTTATTCAGATTAAAAATATATTAATCGAGGTTCCTGGATAGTTTTTATTACAAAATAATTACCTTAAACGAAATATAAACCAATTGATTTTCACACATTATTACGACGTAAATGTCGCATCTTTAACTTATTCGTTTTGTAATAAAAACTAACACATTTCTTTTGTCATTACAACAGGAACATAGATTATCATTTCAAGGTACTATTAATGCAAAAAACAATGGCTAAACATTACATTTTCATTCATAATTTTTGGTATTACGGCACCTATCATAATTTGTTCGGTCGGTAGTGCTATCGCACCAAGCATGGGCACAGTTTGCCGGTTAAACAAAGACAGCTATAGACTCGTTTCTCAGACTCCCCGGCCTCTTAAGATATAATGACAAAAAGTTAACTTTGTCGTCTTGTTTAACTTTTAGTACATAAAATTTTACATATGCATTGATGGGAAGTAAAAGTATATACTAGGCTGAGCATACATTTCCAGTAGTCAACCGTGAAAGTAATAACACAGATAAAGAATTTTCCTGTTTTACTACTGTTGGTAATAGCATTAGATAAATTCAAATCGAAGTTGATTAGCTAAAATATGGTTGGCCTTGTTGAGACTGTTCTTCTGTTTCCGGTATTATTGCTATAATATTAATTGAAGCCTTCAACTTAACTTCTGCGCATCATTTTATTCCCTTCTTACCCTGGAAAGTTTAATCTCCCAAGAGCGTGCCACAGTCCGCCACCTGTGGATGAGACCTCTAGATGCCCCGAGACAAATTTACTAATAAATAAGTAATTTATATCCATTTTCAATTTTAACTTTCAGATTGTGGTCTGTCAAAATGTATCAACCCGTAAAGGAATGGTGCAGGGAGTGCTGGCTCACGAAATGATACACATGTTCGACTACTGCCGCAACCATCTTGATTTTAAGAACATGGAGCACCTGGCATGTACTGAGATACGAGCTGCCAACTTGACACATTGTTCGTTTACAAGCGCTTGGTCTCAGGGCGACGCCTCGTGGACGAAGATTAAAGAGGCACATCAGGTTGGTTATGCTCACACTGTAGATAGACCCAAATCCATATATGGTTGACATACCTTCAGTTCGCTCAAAGCGTTTCACTTCTACGTTTATCATCCTTACTGTGAAGGAGTGAAACCCGCGTTTTTGAACCCCGAATGGTATAATCTGGGTGTCTTCGAGTCGAGAGTGATTAGGTATTTTCTTAAGCGTGCACTATCGTCAACCGCATCATCACTTAACATCAGGTGAGATAGTGGTAAATGTTAGCCTACCCTATATAAAAAAAATATGTGGTCGACGATGAAGATTTTTTGACTATAAGATATATTACCTGTTCGCTAGTGACTTGAAGACTCAGAGAGGACCCGCAAAATGCGTCCGAGATAGGAGCATGCGACGGAAAGAGAGGTTTATTTATTTTTTACTTCTAGAGTACCTCTTACAAAGCATCCTATTATAATTACTACCTAACCAAACTATGGCTAATCAATAATTTAATTTTAACTTAGACTGCTACAGGAAAGAGAGGAGAATATAAATGAAAGCACGCAGCGCTGTCCTTGCAGAATAATAACGTATTGCGCAAACGTATAAGCAAGAATTTTTATTTATTTAAATAATAATGTTAACCTTTTTTTACTTTCAGGATTGTGTCAAGACGAAAGCACTGTATTCTGTCCTGGCAGTTAGACAAATTGGAAAAAAGGAAGCAGTACAACTTATAGAAAAGGTATTCCCCAAATGTTACGCAGATTTGGAACCTATAGGCAGGCGGATAAGGAGAAACTCCGACGATATGTTACGGTCTTTCCAAGAAGCTTCTTACTACGGGTATGAATAATTGATCAATATTACTGGTCTAGTACAAATATTGATATTCAGAAAAAAAATTGGATTGGAATATTGAGACAAATTTTCATTTGTTTTACATGTTTTATTTCACATGTTTTTACAAATCTTGAAACTCGTGTCAGTGTGTTAGAGTATTTCGAATTTAGTGACTCATTTTCATTTATTTCGTATCACAAGCCCTGAAATTCGGAATAATTCTAACAGGGTAAAAGTATTACGGATTATGAGACGAATTTAAATTTCTTCATTTTCAAAACTTTCAAAAAATCTTGATTTTGACTTTAAAAAAAATCGAGAATACGGTATCAGTGTGTAAGGTATCACGAATTTTGATACAAATTCGTTATACATTATATACCTTATATAAAACTCTCATATATTTTATTTTATAAGTTTTTAAAAAACTTTAAATTGGAAATAATGTTGTATACATACAGTAGTAATATCTAATTATTTCTCAAAATGTTATAATTTTCATCATTTCAAAAAACAAAGCTCCGTTATTTTACAATATCTAGCATTCTAAAAAATGTTGACTCAAGCCAAATCTTGCACATCATAGATTTGGAAGAAAATACGGGATAAAAAAATGGTATTTATGTAGTTACAAGCATTTATTGAAATATATGTTGAAAAAAATAGCGTAATACTTTTCTGAAAATGCGTCATGTATTACTAACTATTATTGTTCGCTAGATTCCATTTTTGAAATGTAAAACTCCCTCTCACCATCCTAAGGCTGCACCGCCATTAGGTATTTTCCTGTCACAGCGAACCAATGATAGCCGGTAACATTAAAAATAATTCGAGCTTTCAAGAAATGTAATTACATGTATAAAAACAAAGCTATTGTATGTAGTGTATATAGTGTACATAGGTATAGAAAATTAAACAAACTATTAATGATTTTAAAATAATGTCTTTTATTTCATTATTTTCATTACTTAACATTACATATTGCATATGAATTCGAAAAGTATTTATAATACAGTCCCTCCACAGTTATACAAGATTTATCTTTCACAAGCTTTGTATTACATATAACTAGTAAAATTATTCGAAGGCACACATTCTTTTTACAAATTACAAAGTTAATTGACAAACCAATTGTTTGATTCGAATTGAAGATATGAATTGACTCACTTGCATTCTTCGCCGGAATATGCCTTTATAAAACTTGAGTCTATGTAAATAACTCGATTGTAATTGAATGGCAGATATTTGAAAGCTTTGAAATGGAAGAGTCGAGCTTGATTTGCGGAGCGAACGGCACTAGACTGTCTTTTGACACAAAATATATTGTCCTACTTATTCAACAAGGAAAAAGTATCAACAAATATTTAGGTAAGTATTTAATAATTAGAAATGGTTTATTAATTTGCTAATAATTGGGCGTTTTCCAGATAAAAGTGCTTTGTACATGTGCGTATTAATATGGATTAATACGCACATGTACGCATACATAATAGGGTACAGACAGCTGGGTGGTTCTTGCTGCGTGTTCTGTATATTTAGGATATGCTGTTTCCTTCTATACCATTGTTTAGTTGCGATAGTGGGAGCAAGACAACAGGCAGGATGAGAGATTTCTTATCGATTCTTAACCGATATATAATCTACCGTTGAAATCGATAAATTCGAATCGTTAACAATTATTTGATTGTTAAAAAGTTTTTAATTACCCTCGACTTTTTTTTCAATATGAATTTGAAACGGCTTTTTAAAATTTGAATTGTTATTTAGTTGCGAGTTTTCTTACGTGTGTTTGGTGAAAATCGGTTCAGTCGTTTTCACGAAAATATTATGTTGTCTTTATTCTGTTAATAAACGTTTATACTTTGACTATAACTTTGCACCACTCTTCCATTTCGTAGCTTTATATCACGCGGTTTGTGCAAAAATAATTTTGTGCATCACCGAGTCAACTACCTACGTATTATAACTGCAGGGACATGATAACATTAAAAAAATATAATATATCATTCTACTAATTAACTAGAACAAATGACGAATGACTAGTATATTTCGCCGTATTTGTACAACATTTTTAATAAGTGTGAAATACCAGTTATGCTGCATAATGTGACATGGACGAAACTACTCACTACATTAATTGCTAGGGGGAAAATGAATCCGTTTAACATAGTCAGTTTAACTGAAACTTAAATATTACAACGCAGTGTACGTTTCATACAATATAAATAAACTAAGTATGTAAAAAGCTGTTTCTAAATTGCCATATTTTTCGAAGGTAACTAATTAACTCTGAGTATTATTTAAAATCATTCATAGAAATATTTGGTCTGTAAGTTATTGAGGAAACCAAGCTTGTCAAACACATATTTGATTTTAGTTCGGGGTATTTATTTGACTTGGGATGGGATACAAAAGTAAGAGTATACCAAATTATAATGACTAAAAATAGCTTATTATTTAAAAAAATCTTCCTACTTACCCTTTTAGAGACGGGTTATTCTAAAATGACAAACAAGTCTGCAACCACTGGATTTTTGAGACGATATGTATTTTTTTTAAGCCGCAACAGCGTAAGAACTAATTTGATTCTGACTTAATGTCAGATACGTAGTTAGTTATAATTTTCTCGATATAATTATTCTTCGAATTGGGTTGTTAGAATCACTAATATCGTTTATTCTCCGACTCTAAGAAAGACAATAAAATACTTTTTACTCAATAGTTTAGATAATTAAATCGAAATAAATAGAAAACCTTGTACATAAATTATAGCTCATACGCAAAAAGAGAGATTATAATTTATTGCTTACTCGAGATTGACGTGGCTATAATATATAAGTTTATCCCTCTCTAAATCAAGGAGAGTAAACAACACGTAACCTTATTGCACTTCTGGCTAAAATCATGTCCAGCCTAGGCAACAATGGTGAGACCTATACAAAGGCAAGAAGAGCAACGGAAGATCGAACTTGATTCTGGTAAAGAAAAATGGTTACCGTCTTAAATAAAGACTAAAACGGTACGAAACTACCAGTAATGTGTGTGTGATGTGAATGTTTCCGGCACCCACGATACAAGTCTTTGAACATAGTGTGGGGCTGTGATTGTGTAAAAAAAAGTTAAAGTTGGTATACATTCAAAATTTGATAGTATACGTGCAGTGGTTACAAACTGTCGATTTTAAACTATGATTAATAAATAAAATGTAAATTAACTAACGTGATTAATCTAAATGAGCACTACAACCTGAATCAAACTTCTTAATCCAGAAAAAACGAGATATAAATTAATTGATAAGATAAAAATTGTACTTAAAATTATTTTAAAAACCTACTTAACTATGTTCATAAGTACTTTAACTATGTTCATAAGTACTTTAACTATGTTCATTAGTACTTAAAATATGTTCATTAGTTATTTAGAATAGAAGACTTAAGTACTTTGTATCAATGATTTTTTTAATTTATTCTACGAGCATTTTGGAAGCATTAACTTAATGTGTTTATACAAGGCAAAAGGCACCTGGGTAAAAATATATTACATATTATAGACTTATGTACATTGTGGTAGTTCTTCTGAACTGAGCTCTTGTCATGGTCCCTTTATTGCCTGCTTATATACAATTTATTACTTCAATTATGACTTATAACGCCGACAAAGGTTAATTAAGGTTTGTAAATAATTACTCTCAATGCCACGTATAGTATTTTAGAATTGTATAGTTCTTCAATAGGGAATATGCATATGTTTTATTTTATGTTTTGATTCGATTGTTTAAATTAATAAATTGCCGGTAAAAATAATAATTCATTAAAATAAATATTTGAAAATTTAATTAGGTTCGAGCAATTTTTAACGCGGCTATTTTGACGTTCTTTCTGTCACGTGCTCGACCCAATTATTGACTTCGAAAATGTGTGAACTGACGTCACGAGTCAGTTTAATTAATAGCGTGCGTTTCGCTATTTCCAATTACATGTGTATTTTTAACACTTTACTCTTTTTAAATTCAGAATTAATTAAAAATATAATACTTGACCTATACTAATATAGATACTAATAACATGCTATGCATATTCCCTATTGTAATAAAGTTCTCCAATTCTAGGCTCGTAACCGTTCGATCTTTTACTAACCCCTTTAATCTTTATCTACGCAACTGAATTTTATATATTTTACACTTTTTGTTTCGATTTGGATCTATTCTAAGCTTCAAAGGCACATATTAATTGTGACTTTTTAAAAGTTTAATAAGAAGTAATCGCACTTCGAAACACCTACATCTAGAATCGTTTTAAGATGCGAAGATCATTTAATATTAGTTGGTACTTAAGTAACGGGGTTCACACTTTCAAAATCGACTAGCAACTTGTCTAATATTTACAGTAGGTTACATTGTCTCTGTACAGGCACTGAAATCACAACTGTGATTGTAAGAGCATATAGAGTCCATAATTAAATGTACACATTGTCACTTGTGCATCGCTCGATGAGCTTCACTTAGGTACGTGGTCCAGTAGATGATAGTGAAGAGGATGAAACACACTGGGAATAGCATCAGAGCGAATTTGTCCATGTCGCCATGTTGGGCGCCACAAAACATTACTCCTCTGTCCATCATGGAAGCAAAACGAGTCATGAAACTCGTCGGCCCGCCATTTGAAGGCATCGACTCTAACATCGGTGAGTCCTATAAACGAAAACATTTTATCAAACCCTTATATTTAATCACTTTCATTATTGTTATATACACATTAACTAACAACTCTATGGTGTAGCGACGTTTACTGTTTGGCAAGCTTTAGAAGTAAAAGCAGTGCTAATACTAACGCTTACCTACTCAGCCTATCATACGAACAATTTAGCAGTTATGCTGTCCCAAGCTACAATACGTTGCCTAACAACTACGCACGCAGTGTTACAAATATTTCCTACTTAGACCATCCGTATTCTAATTCAGATGTACAAGACTACTCTCAAGCGTACATGTTAACTATTATATGAATTGTTTACATCTAGATACACACCTACTATCGTGTCTCAAATACTGCGTTACGTTAGCCACACAGTGCATTTTCTTGTCTCTATTTTTACCTTGCTAACTGATCTTGTCTCACATCCAACCTTATTTTGTCTCCAATTCCTTTTCCCCGAGAGGGACGACTAGAAATCGGTGGCCTAAGTTTAAAATTAATGCACCTAGACAGACCTATATACGTGTTAATGCTACTTATTAATTGAATCTTACATGCAATTTACTACGGTACTAGTGGTTGTTCTGCTTACCCTTTGGATAGTCTGGTGCGAGAATTGTTGTTTCAAGCCTTCGTCTTCGACGCTTAGCGTGGGAGAGAAGACTCCGCCTTGAGGAGTCCCTGTTACAGGCGTACTGAGCCTCTGTGGAATCGCAATGTTAGCTTAGCGGATGTCCGAGTAGACAATAATTGGAGATGGCTGTGATATACTTTTATCGACGAACCACATCCTGAGACGCAAAACGCCTGTCTCTAGTAGACATTTCTTGACTAATTAAACAAAGCAGAGGTGAGGTGAACTTAAAAGAAGGAAAAAGAGCTTCAGCAACTACAAGCTTTACCTAACTACAAGAAAGACTGATGTAACGTACTTGTGAATGGTTAATGTGCAATGGCGGCGGAGCCAGCTGCGCCGCGGAGGCTGCCCGGCGCAGGTCCTGTCTCCGCCTGCACCAGCTCTTGTCGTATCTGATGCCGAATAGCACCACGAAGTACTCCAATAGAGCAAGGAACACGAATATCGTGCATGAGATCAACCACACTTCGATGCACTTCAACTCGAGGGCATCTGGAGAGTTGGTGCTGAAATGTGAATTTGGTGAAGACTATTAAGTTCGTAATCGATCAATCTAATGGTTTAAATATTGAAAATTGTAAGATATATACAATGTTCAACTTCTCAAAGAAACTGCAATCATTTCATGGACTAGAAAAACTTGGAATTGATTACAATATATATATTAAACAATAATTTTCGGAAAAATTAGATAAATAAAATTTTCAAGATTAATCGTGCAAATAGATTTATATCAACGTACGACAGACGTTGGGGAGGTTTTTTTCAATAGGATCCTGAATATCTTGGTTTGAAAATACCTAATTATTGTCATATTAAGACACAGAAATGTATAAGATTATAGCAAAGTTATGTTTACACTACTATTTTATGCTTAAACATAAACGCTTTCACACTCACAGTCCCACACTAAGTTCGATGACTTGTGTCGTGGGTGCTGAAAACATTCACATCACACACAGACACACATAACCAGAAACACAAATTTTCCTTGGGGAGAAAACTTATGTTGCCACCGGAAATCAAACCCGATACCCCGGCTTAGAAGGCGAACGCCACCCAACTAAGCCAACGAGCAGTTTAAATTAGATAGAGATGTCAAGAATAAAATATTACTGTAAGAATTAAAGCAGTCCAATTACCTGACTGTATCAAACATGGTGACCAGCGACAGTAGCGTGGTCACAAGCAGCACCATCCGACCAGGTACAATCTCCGGGATAACGCAGAAGCTTCCCCAGGATATAATGACGAACAGTGAAGACGGCAGGTAGCTCTCCAGGAGGTAACTCCGGAGCTCTCTGGACAGTTTGATCTGCAGACGCGCAGATGAATGGGGGCCTGGAAGATGTTGGTTACGATGATAAGCTTATTAGCAACAAGGTCTTCATAAGTAATGTAAGTAACGACTGATGGGACTGTTAGAAGTTCATGACATCCATAAACTCTGCCATTAATTTGTATAGTTTGCAGTGCAAGAGTTTTACATTTTATAAATTTGTACTTGTTGATATAACCCAAAACGTAGATGCAAATGGAGTAGGTACTATCAAGGCGAAAATGTTTATCGGTGTTACACAGGGCTCTATACTTGGTCCTTGTCTTATATTTGTTTATGTTATACATTTAATTTTTTTTGCTCACAAGCGTTGTGAGATCTTTGTGTTAGCATATTATTGTGACATATATTAATGGTACTGATGCTATTGAAAATTGACAGAAAAATCAATCATTTCTGGTACCTTAGGTTTTTTTTATGGATAACTTAATAATATGAGATTTTAACTTATCATAAATTTACTTTTCATCAATTGTACTAGGTAGGTACTGTATGCAAAACCGTACAGGTAATGTCGTACTTATACCTATTTGTTTAAACAAATTTATTGATTTGAATTCTTTAGTAAGATGTATCAAAACCCAAGAGCTCGGGATTTAATACATCAGCTCTTTCATAATTTGATTCAAACATTTTTAATTTTCTCGTTCAACCTTTAGGTATGTTTATATATTATTATACATATTTGATTTGCTAATGGTACCCTATATCACTTTAAAGTAATGTACCTATACAGAGGTGATGGTAAACCAAATTCGAGTCAGTTAGATTAGATTGTTTGAAACTAATGATACTACGCACTAAGTGCCTACATATGACTGAAGGACTCACCTTTTTGGAGAAATATTCAAAGAAATCAAATAAGCGAACAGCACAAATGCGTGAGTTTTATCTACCTTCCTTCTTATAGACGCCATATTTTTATCATAGATATATTTCAACACTCCTTCCTCCCATCTATCAATCTTCATTGGAAGTTGGATTTTTATGCTTGGTATGAGAGTGATCCTTTTAGTTGTAGATAATCTCTCTAGTTGTGAGTCTTCTACGAGGGTTAAAGGAGTTTCGGAAATTGGTTCTAAAGAAGCATCTATAACAAATGTAAGGACTTTTCACCGGTGTGTGTAGTCTTGTGTTTCTGAAGATTGCTTAAATAGCAAATCACAAAAATATATCCTCGAGTTCCTTTTCCTTACACTTCTTTTTAAAATCTTTGGCTTTCCTGCAATTTTCTTCACTTTGAGCAGCCTTTTCGATTAGTTAGGATTTTGATCAGACTCGTCTTCAATAACACTGTCTGTTTGGATAAAGTGTACAACAAACTTATTTTCTTTGCGAAATGCTTGATCACTTTTTTCATTGATCGGATCAATTGGTTTAATATGAACCAATTCATTGCAATTTTATTCACATCGCATCTTGAGTAAGGCCCAATGCCCAATAGAGTAAAATAAATAAAAACTGCGTATACTACAATTTCTTTAATAGGCAAAAGAAGGAAGGTAGATAAGAATAGTAAGCAATACATAAACAGTAAGCACCACGAACTAGACAACGTAAAAACTAAACATGCATCACGGACGTTCACAAAGAAGGATGTTGGTGCTTGGCACGGACGTAACTATCTATAGGTATGGCAACCTAATGTATGCAGGATTTGCATGCCGTTCATTACTTGTCTTGTGTACGACGTACGTTCACAACTTAGTACATTCTTGTGACTAATATATCGTAAGGTAATGTACGGTCTACCTAAATATTTTGCTACGATCGAAGTGGAGATGTTTGTTTTGCTTTTATTCGCTGATTTCAGCAAACCCGTCCTATACCCTTCCATAGATTAGATTGAACATTTCAATGAAGTATTTAGGTCGCCAATGGATGGATCTGTGATAGATCCATTGGATCGTTTAAGCAGTAAGTTTACAAACGACTTGGTATTTTCTTGTGACTAATATAACTATCGTAAAGTAATTTAGGATCTTAAGACTTGATTACGTATAAAATGGAGATGTTTTTTTTCTTTCTAGACTAGATGTAATTGGGTAAATTAAGAATTAGGATCCGTCAATCCGGGTCTACTGGATGTGTCTATTACACAACTATTAAGCAGTAACTCTTATGCCCTATCTGATTAGCTAAACTGTCAATTAATTAATTAAAAAATTGAATAGTATATTTACATCAAAACATGCAAATTTGAATGGTATATGGCCCAGTCATAACTTTAACTTACAGAAACAGTTAGCAAAGCTACATACGCACAAGTACGTTGCTATTGATTATGCTGAGCCAGATTTTTGTGTATTGCCCTTGGCCTATTGGCATAAATTATAATTGAATAACGATGTTGTGATAGGAATTTGAAATCTTTAAATTCTTTATTATTATTGACTTTATTATTCAATGCAGCTTTAACTCTCTCCTTTGATCGAAATTGTCGACCTAGGTTGCGAGCATGTACGATGCTCTTCTTCGGGATAAGTCTACGCCGTGAGATCGCAATGAAGGCCTTTTTTATTTCCTGAATGCGCGTAGCAAAGGAGGGTTCCATTTTTATCAGCTTATGTAACATATGTTTTTTCCTTTGTGGCACTCTAGAGACTAAACGCGTGGGTCTATTTTGGTGATTCTTACGTCAATAGATTTGTCTTCATCGTGCGAGTGTCACTAAAGATATGACAGTTATCGAAATGCAATATGTCTACCGCCAGACGCCATATTTTAAAAACATCGTCAAACAGTGTCAATTGGAGTAGTAGGGGAATGTATCGTTGAATACGTATTGGAAAATAATCCTTTGGTGTATTTAACAATTTTTCATTTTGAATAACTATTTAAGATCTATGATGATGTAAAATTGCTTGAAAACAAAATTCTTCATATATTATATTATTATAATAAAGTCGCATGATAGTTCTTATTGAAGAAAAAATTTAAAATAAAAAAAAGTAAATTAATTTGTTACGCTGTCAAGTTTTTTGAATATTTATATGTCGAAATTTAATTTGAGCCCTATTGATCCGCACCAGCACCGCTTGCAGCGAATAGCGACAGCGCGTAGCGTTAGTAAGGTACAATATTTAGTCACAAAGCGCAAACATAAGCGCGAAGCATTGAATTACATTTACCTTCACCAAATTGTTTAATAAGTTTACTTTTATCCGTTACGAAGGAGACAACGTATTTCGGAAGCCTGAAGTGTTTCCGTTGGCTGGTGACCAGCCCCGTGCCTATCCAAGGCTGGATGTCTCGCCACTCGAATCTTACGTCTTCTGTAGTGTATTTATCTGGAAAATATAAGTAAGAGATTAAACGCAGCCAGTATTATGGGCAATTTTCCTTCGGCAAGTGGTCTACAAAATGTTTGAGTGCTATATTTTAATGTTTTATTTCCCTTTTTTAGTTTTGAATTTGTAAATCATTATTTAAGAGATTATATTATTCACCGTTGACATCCTAAATGTAACTTATTTGCTTTGGAAAAAACCAAAATACATTGTATATTTTTAATCTATGCTTAAACTAAATATTCTTTCAACAACCCAAGACGACTTCGCTTCGGTGCCAGTATCTCAGGAATACCTTTTTTATGGGGCCAACAGATAATAATAAACAAAAAAAAGAGCAAAACGCTACGTGCACACTCACTATTGCACCAAATTAAGTAAAAGAAGAATGAGCGGTCCTTTAATTGAGTCGTTTTGGTTTCGGTTCCAATACGAACGTACTTTGATATCCTATAAATATAGATTAAATAATTACAAGTAGCTAAATCAACGCTCTATCTAGTAAAAATAAATAAATATTATTTCAATTTAAGTACAAATAGCGGACTTTTCGCTAAAAGCGATTATTCCCAGTCATTCATGAAAACTATCTCTATTTTGGAAGGCGGTTGAAAAAGATTAAAAGGCACTCTGACAATAAAATTCTCTTCGCAGCATGCTAAGTAATGTGAATGAATGAATAAGATCTGTTAATATATTATTTAATGTAGTCATATCTAAAATGCTAATGTTTTATTTAGATATAGAGTTCTGTCTGTGACCGACTTTATACAAGTCAAGTGCGCAATATGATCAAAAATAGCTTTGGTCGACTCGGTTTGTATTACGCTATATTTTTCTACATAAATAGATCATGGTAAGAAGCGCTAACATTTTTGCAGCTAATTGGCACTTCTCTATAAACTCAACTCATAAACTAAAGACAAAGATTTGTCGCGAAAGTGAAAAAATGGCGTTGATGATTTTGTATTATTTTCCAAAACTTGTGATCCTTCGAGTGTATATGTTATAATAATGCTGGACTATTAACCGTTAATACTTTGTCAACGTGCATTGAGTGTGGGCAAATCATACAGATTTGATAAACGTGATTTTCGTTTTCGCTCCAAAACTACAATAGAAGTTCTAGTAAATATAGCTTGACTTTTACTTGGACTAGGACTTCTATTATGAAATATTGTACTTGAAATATTTTATTATTTGACACTGGCTAGATGCACAAAATTGCGGAGCCAAAATTACAAAAAAAAAGCTAACGACAAACGACTGGCGTGTAGACAAAACATTGTTGAAGCAAAGTGAAATGAAAACATTTTACGATTGGAATGTATTTCCGAATGCATATAAACTGCTAATAATATCAGTACCTACTTAACTGAACTTAGGTATTTTTTTATGATTGGGCGAAGTGAATTCTCTTTAGCGATTTGTTTATCCGTCCGTTTGTCGGCGATTTTTAGTTTAATCATCAAGGTAATTACTTGAAATTCTGACACAGTGTCTAAAGCTGAAAATGGTGTTTTGAATGACTCGGTGTAGTTTTTTCAAGAAGTTGCGTTTGCTGGTGGTGTTGCGTCTACATGTAGGTAGGTACTTCCTATGTATAGATTTTCATCTTGCTACATATATTAATCCGTAGGTAGGTACTTCGACCACAAATAACATTACTGAAATGTTTTATAATTTCAAACGTAATAACGTTTAGGTAAAGCTATTCAAATGCAAATAAAACGTGCGAAGTGGCCAAGAAATACAAATCTAAGAGATACGGCTAGAGCCAAAATAAATAAAACACATACAGCGCAAAATACTTACAACTAGTGAAGTCGATGGCACAGTTCTGCACATCTAAAGGGTACAGCACGAAATCCATCTGACATTTAATGGTTATCGTAGCACTGAAAAAAAATACATATTTTTATTCGAAGTAAAGACATCCCTAGCTATTTTAATTCGCAGATAATTCAGCTTATAAAATCATTACGTTTTAACGAATCGTTTTAAAATATTGCTTTTTTATTTGGTCGCTTTCATGTCGTCGACTTTTCCGGCAATAAAAGTATGGTTTATGGACTATTAACTCCTTGGTTTGATTCTAGAGCTAACTATTCTTTCGAGTTAGTCATAAAATTGTTTTGTACAGGTTTATGAATAGCTTTATTATTTGGGTACTTAAATAATTCTCGCAGAATATTAGGAAGTAATTTAAAACAGCTTTGCTAACATTTTTATATAGTAGGTAAGTAATATCGTTAATCGGACAAATGAGACGTGATACATTTTGATAAAAGTGTTACGAACATTTCTATTTCTTATTAAGGGGTCACAAGCTTAACCGAGTTGGATCAATTGTAATCTGGGAAAGCAATACAATTTAGAAAAGTTTTTAAACCTTTTTTAAATCCTTCACTATAACTAGTTGGCTGTGATTGCCATATCGTGGTGTATCTTGTTACTGTACACCCGAAATGGAAAAGCAGTTGTTCCTTTATACTTTTATTTTTTCATTTTATGTACACAGTTAAGTGGTTTTATTCCTTTTGTCTTCTCTCTCGCTCGCACAATTCGATATTTTTAATAAATATAATTATGTACATGTGTTTTTGAAAATGTTTTTAATTAACTATATGGACATTAATACAAGGATGTTTCAAACTTCTTTTCGCTATCATATCCTTCAATAAGATGAGAAAAAACAGAGTTCCCAAATTTCAATGTGTTTTTTACGCTTTCTTCGTTTAACTTAGATAAGAAAAACGAAAGGTAGATTAAAACATTTAATGTAAAAAGTATGGGTCTTAAACTGAAATAAATGATTTTAATAATAATAATTAATTAATGTCCATAGTTAGATGAAAACATTTTTAAAAACATACGTAGCTAATTGTATTTATTTAAAATATTGATATATGTGAGCGAGAGAGAAGACAAAAGGAATAAACTCTCTTAACGCAATAAAACAATATTCTATTCTAATAGTACTAGTTAGTTTATTAATTTGTTCATCGGTAGGTAGATATGTAATAGGTACATACATACCTCCATTCGCGATACCTAGATCTCGATACCACTGATACCGAGGTTTATGCAGCACACATACGAAAATTACACAAATATAAAAAAGAAATAGACGAACCCAATACTGACTGAGACGGTGCTGTTGGAGTAGAGCCTCAGGGAGGCCATTTCCTGCAGCACGGAGAGTATCCTCATGGTCTGCAGCTGCCAGATGTACAGGTCTGGCGTCCAGATCAGCTGGCGGAACTCCCATGGCAGGTCTATGAACGGTATACCCGAGGGTAAATGCAGACGTGTGTCCTGCCATGTCACTTGCAGGAACACGTCTAGTGTTATTTCCTGGAAAAATAGTTTTTTCATGTTAGTACGTCTATGTTTGATTGTATGTGTTGAGTTAATTATTTTCATGTAACCTTTTTGTATGCCCGATATGCTAGCATTTGACCACAATCTAACCTGATGGAAAGCGATGATGCGGCCGTAGATGTAACATGCTTGCCTTGGTGGTACCTATTCACTATTGACTTGAAGACTCCCAGATTATACCTTTCGGGGAACAAAGACGAGGGCAATGAATTCCACTCCTTCGCAGTACGGATGATAAATTTAGAAGCGAAACGCTTTGAGCGACCTGGAGATATGTAATTATTTAGAACGTTTTTCAAGTTCAGAATGAGGCCAGCCTTTCGTATCCATTAATTGTTACAAGTAGGTATGTAGTAAGATGAAATTTGTTGTAGAGACCATCTACTCTAGATATTAACGTCCCATCACCAAATCTGACGAACGATTAAGTCAAATATATAAAAGATAAACGCTTTCACACTCACAGCCCCACACTAAGTTCGATGACTTGTGTTGTGGGTGCTAGAAACATTCACATCACACACACAATCACAACCAGAACCAGAAACATGGGGAGAAAACTTGTGTTCCCGCCGGGAATCGAACCCGGTACCCCTGCTTAGAAGGCGAACGCCACCCAACTAAGCCAACGGGCAGTTCAGATAGTTATCTATGAGACTATTTGTTGATTATTGCATTATGGAATAAAAATATTTTGATGATATGAAATTGTTATTTATTATTTAACATTGATTGTACAATAATAGTGTACAAAAGGAGGACTTAATGCTAAAAGCATTTACTACCTGTTATCCGGTGGAAATAAAACGACATGAGTCGTAATCAGGGAAAACGAAAATATATGTAAGATAGCAACTATGTATAGGTTTTTAAATATATAAACATTTCATATGCCAAATCTTACAACACAGCAGGAATTATTCGCAAATTTGTCTTGCGTAATCACTATTTGTATCAAATCCACAAGGGATCCAAAACTCGGCCATTTTGTTATGTTGGCTAATTGGATTTTAACGTGAGTATTTCACGTAAACATCGGCTTAGCGAATTTTGCTTCCGGTGTTCTTAATTTGGTCTGATTTTGACCGAGTTCAATAAATATAATCTTTTATGAAATTTTTAGTTTTTCATCGCGGCTTCGCTATCTTCCTTTTAACTTTGGTGATGTCTATGAATCGGGATAAAAAGTAGCCTATAAACATTATCACACGAAACGCTTTCACACTCACAGCCCCACACTAAGTTCGATGACTGGTGTCGTGGGTGCCGGAAGCATTCACATGACACACACAATCACAACCAGAACCAGAAACACATATTTTCCTTGGGGATTTAACTTGTGTTCCCGCCGGGAATCGAATCCGATACCCCTGCTAAGAAGGCGAACGCTCATCCAACTGAGCCGCAGTTCAACAGTTATGCCAATTTCACATTTAAATCCATAGAAAAGAATATACTCTACCCGAGTTTAAATTGGTGAAGAAAGAAAAAACAAATCCCTAGTTTTATACGTTGCTGTTTATTTATTTTACAAAACGACCGAATTTGTTACCTAAACCTTGAAATACTTACTATAAGAACTAATGTCGTTTTAACATGACTCATGCAAGAGCCAACGGGGAAATTAAAAAAGCAACGCAGTTTGTCTACTTACTTCTTTGTTCTCATCCACTCCTGACACTCGGTTCACATGTACTCCAATATAAACCGTAGTATTTTTTTCTGAAATCAAAGAAAAATCAAACTTAGATTGGAAAGTAGAATTTTCAATGCAACTTAGCAAGTTGACAAACAAGACAAACAAGCAAGTTGTTTGTCAAATATCAATTCTGTGTATAGACGGTTAGATAGACATTGCAACCGTTCATTGCCCGTGGTCCACCTACATTGTCCACCTGGCTGTACGAGGGGCATTTTTTTTCCCCCCATGGTTCACCTCAAGATAACTGAGTGTAATCAGGAGCACAAATTTTCCTTGGGGAGAAAACTTGTGTTTTCTTCGGGAATCGAACCCATTAACCGTTGCTTAGCGAAGGCGCACTCAGAAAATAAGCCAGCGGGCAATTTTTGGTCATGTTACTGCCGGCTTTCTATTATATCTAGGTACCTAATTATAATTCCGGTACCTATTAGTAATTTAAGAATGTTTAAAAAAAATATGAAAAAATGCCCGCCACGTTTCTTGCCAGGTTCTTCTCGAGAAGGCTGTTTTGTGAATCTGGCAGCCTTCATGAGTGCCTCTTTGAATGTGAATGAACTATTTTGATTTTTGATATTAGTTCCACCGTTTCTTAAATTGTATTGTAGTTACCTACGTGAAGCGTATTCTAGATATCTATACCTAATTATATTACCTACTAAAATGATAAGGCCCTGATAATACTATAAAACCGTTTTTGAACCTATAGTTAATAAGTAAAGAACCTTTTAGATTGCGTCAGTTTTAAATACGATAAGCGATTCCGAAGCAGCTTGTAGTAAACATCGGTTTTATGGTAGCTTGCGGAGATATCACGGATTTAAATGACGGTCTAGAATGTAGGAAAATTGCAGGATAAATTTTAACCGTCAGGTTCGTTTAGGGAGCTAATATAGTCGGCTGACAACTACGTTGCAATTTCTTGTGGTAGCTGATGTTTTTGAAACGGCTTTATTAAGTTCATGAACGGTTGAATCTTTTGTCAAATGCCGACTGAGTATTAGGCACAAGTACATAAGTGAATAATGTTCATTTATTATGCACTAAAATAATAGTGATAAATTTAGAAAGGAAAAATTATCGCTTGAGACAGGAATTGAACCGAGCACGAGCAGAAAAATCTGTCATCAGTACAGACAGCTACATTTCCCTTAAAAGCCATTTGTAGGTACCCATGCTGTTTCTTAATTTGTAGGTACCCATGCTGTTTCTCCAAAATAGTGTCATAAATCTTGGTATCGTGATTCTGGGCAGTAAGGCCACGGATTATAACATAGTTCGTGAGTAAGGTGGCTCTACTTGGTAAATGGATTAAGCTAGATGGATTATCTCTTAACACCCTGGAGGAATATGTATAAGGTAGAGAAGATATTTCTGAATCAGTAGAGACCTGATCGGAATCAGTAGAGACCATTTAACTCAGATATTATTATAAATACTAAAAATTAGGGATCCATCAACCTGTTATTAGCAGGGTTCGTTAGTTTAAGTTTAAACGACCTTCAGCGTAAAATTAGGTCAATCGCCTGAAGAGAACGAGGGTGGTAATAACTTTAGGCCAAGAATATGACTGGCTCTCAAGGATCGCTGCTGGAACAGATTTTACTATTTATTATTATGATGATGTTAAACTACCTATACAGATATGTAGTAAGTACTTAGTTATTGGATTTCTTTCCAGAGATAATTGTTCAGGTGAGAAATGACTAATTCTGAAACTACAGGGAACAGCGAAAAATGTGGAGTAGGATTTTTATTAAAACTCCAGCTCAATGTTTATATACTTACTATACATTTTCAATCGACTTCAAAAAAGGAGGTTGTCAATTCGGTTTCTAAAAATTAAACCTAGCTAGATCGATTTATCGCCCCCGAAACCCCCTGCATACTAAATTTCATGAAAATCGTTGGAGCCGTTTCCGAGATTCAGAATATATATAAACATACTGGCCGTGCCCCGCGGCTTCGCTCGCTATTATCAAGTTAAAAAGTAGCCTATGTGTTAATCCTAGGTATAATCTATGTACATTCCAAATTTCATCCAAATCCGTTCAGCTATTAAAGCGTGAAGAGGGAACAAACATACTTACACATTTACACACAAACTTTCTTATTTATAATATTAGTAGGATATACAAGAATTGTTTCTACTCGGTGCAAAAATATAATACAAATCCTACTTAATATTATCAATCCGAAAGTTTGTGTGTAAGTATGTTTGTTCCCTCTTCACGCTTTAACTCCTGAACGGATTTGGATGAAATTTACAATGTATATTATACCTAGCCTACCTAGCTTATACCTAGGATTAACACATAGGCAGCTTTTTATTTTGAATTTAAATATACTTTCTCATTGACTATGTAATATGTATCTTGTTTAGCATATTACATTATTTTAGTACCATTTTCGGTTTAGCATATTTTAGAAATAAATATATACACACGTTGTATAACACTCGGTACATTTTATAAATAGATTTATTATACACACTCATTTAATAACACTCGGTACATTTTATAAATACACTAGCCGTGCCCCGCGGCTTCGCTCGCTATTATCAAGTTAAAACGTAGCCTATGTGTTAATCCTAGGTATAATCTATGTCCATACCAAATTTCATCCAAATCCGTTCAGCTATTAAAGCGTGAAGAGGGAACAAACATACTTACACATTTACACACAAACTTTCTCATTTATAATATTAGTAGGATATACAAGAATTGCTTGTTTAAAGGTATTATAGATACATACATACTTAGGCTGATTTACAACACCCTACTTTGCGTCGCTAAAAAAGGTGCTCAGACTCGCTTTTAATACAAAACCTAGTAACGATAACATTTTTACCTATGTTAAACTATGTAACTCAATAAACGTATGTATTTATTTAGTATAATAATATGATACAAACGACTAACCATGATGCCTATGTTATCGTGTAATCTGTTCTATAATTAACTAGGGCTAGTTACCGCTAATCTTTGACTAATAGTCGGTTGGAGCAAGCGGTTTTGCTGAATAACGTCCGTCACTAAGTGGATGGTGTTAGCATGATGGTGTCAGAATATAGCCCAAATATAGCATTTAAGACTAAGTGAATACAGTCTATAAATAGATGATTTGATTGATATGACGCGTTCGCATTTTACAAGCTTTTATTTAGTTACACCTGTCCCGTTTTATGTCGATCTGTAATCAAATCTTGCAAGCTAAATTTGACCCACTTCCCGATATTCAATTGGACTCAAATTTTGTGTACCTACTTATCCTACTTATATATCTTCGGTGACAGTACAATTATATGGTAGCATGGAGCTGGTCTGATGATGGAGACGGAATATCGACAAAGGAACTTAACAAGATAAACCCATCGAGTTTGGGCTTGTTTGATTCGTCTTAACAAGTTCTCTGGTTATATCACTGTTTAGTTCATTTTTCATTAACACTGTTGAAAGTTTGATTAAAAAAAACTCAATTTTTTATTTACCTTAACGCGGGAGAAGCCACGGGGCACTGATGGTATGAGGTACAGCTAATCTACTTTTACAAAACTCAGATTGTTTAGTTAATAAGTATTAAAATTTCACGATTTAAGGATAATTCTTGCGACCACAGAAGGAGAAAACAATTTATTTTTCTCTCCTCTGTGCTTGCGATCTAGGTATCGAAGAAGTTTTTTTTATTTTTTTTATTTGAGACTAAGCTAGCCTTTGACCACAATCTCACCTGATGGAAAGCGACGATGCGGTCGAAGATGGAGCACGCTTGCTCAGTAAAAACCTATTCACTCTCTTCTTGAACAACCCCATAAAACCAACCAAACCATGTAACCTTCCGCCGTTAACTGGTGATGGAAATCGGATATCAGGTCCCAAGAATTGACCTTAATCGTGAATCTATTTCAATAAGAGAATTAAAGACGTCTTTAAACTTACGTGGTGGAACATTTCTGCTGTAGTTGGTGGGAATCTGGTATGCATGCTGGTCCATGTACAGGATCTGGCTGGAAGAAACGGAACATTCATTAGGCACTGATATAATCTCTGTCTAGACTTATTAGGTATCTATACATACAGAGATAGTCGTGCCTTGCGGGCTCCTTATAATATAATTATGATGATAATATATCAGGTAAAGTTTCTATTCTTTCTCTAACCTGGCATCATGTGTAACCTGGGCAAAAGTAACTTTTTAGTCTATTCCATATTGAATGCAAACCGTTTAGAGGTTTATTAAGAGAGGTTGGTTACGAGGAGTTATGTTTTCTTGTAGGCTAACTGGTTTGGCTACCTATTTGTAGAAGTAGGCCACAAGGATTTAAGTTATCTTGTGGCTTAATTGGTTCGGGTACGTAGTTGTGGAGGTTGGCTGCCAAGAATTGAGTTTCTTTGTGACCTAAGTATTTTGGAAACCTAGTTTTTTACTTTGGCTAGGAGGAATTAAGTCCTTGTGACCTAACTGGATTGGCAACACAGCTTGCGGACCTCATTAATTTGATCTATTCACCCTGATTCTTCTTTTCTTCTCTTTGAATCTATCTATTTTACCAAATATTCATAAAGAAAAATTAAATTTAAAACAAAAGTGCAAGATTTTGAGTTTTTTCCGCAATTTACTTAGGTATACTTTTTAAAATATATTTTTAACGCATTCACACTCACAGCCCCACACTGAGTTGAAATACTTGTATCGTGGGTGCTGGAAAAATTCACATCACACACACATTACACCCAGAACCAGAAGCACAAATATCCCTTGGGAAGGAATTTGTGCTCCTGCCGGGAATTGAACCCAGGACCCACGGCGCAGAGGGCGGACACCTGACTACTGCGCCAACTGGATCGTCAAATATGTATAATATTGAACAGACAATGATCTTTTTGTAAGAAGAGTTCAGAAACCGTGTCATAAGGCATTTCTAATGTTAGTTCTCTACCTATGTTATAGATATTGGTGTGAGTATGTTTATTTACTTTGTGAACACTCCTTAATCCTAATAATGGATTTTATCACTTGTAATTGTCTCCCACCTCAATGGCGTACTCCTTGGAAAAATACAGTCCGCTTTTTTAAACAATGCTCATGTTTTATACCGCGAAAGTAAAAAAAGACCTTTTCGATTTTGCATTATCCAATACTTTTGATTATTCGATTGTAATAATGGTGGATTATTAACCGTTCATAGTTCGTGAACGTGCATGAGTGTAGGCAAACTATAAAAATGTGAAAAAACGTGATTTTCGTTTCCGCTCTTAAAACTTCAACTCGAATATGATGACTTGACTATGACTGCACAATGCATAACTCTTTTACTTGACTTTGACTGTGACTATGCTTTTTATGAACTACTAAACTGGATAAATATTTATTACACTGGTTAACACTAGTTTAATCCACATGGTTTGCTACTACACTCTTGTAGTCCACCCATGAGTGCTTTAACGTCTTGAATTATTATTTAACACAGTATATACCGTACCTATATACCTACTATGTATGTTTTTGTTTGGGAGCGAAATAATGAACTTTCATCCAAAATGGGAAACCTACTGTGTACATAATAATATTGTCTCTATATAGAATTAGAAGAAATAATTTGTGATAAATGTACTCAACAGTAAATAAATTACTAGTTATAAACCTTTTTTAAAGACATGCTTTTAGAAGTCCACCATATTGGATTTAAACGCCACGTCACTTTATTTTTCGAGTTATTCTCAGCAAGCCCTTTCATTTGATATCCATATTGTAAGAGTGCATTAAAAATTACTTGTCTATTCTGGGTGTTCCGCCATGTTGGACTTAGAATGACGCCACACAGCTCACCATGCATTGTCATTCAAACTAAACGTGAACACAAAATTTCAGCTCAATCGGTTGAATATATCTGCTTCAAAATTGAGTTGCAAGATTCCACCCGAACAAACATACTTCCACACAGTGCAAGTTAAATAAAAGCTTATAAAATACGATCTATATATAACAACATAACGGGTTGTTATAAATGAGAAGGTGTACCAATATTACTGCCGTGTCCAGTAATGTCGGAATAGGTCTGACATGGTGAGGCTGCGGATTACCTACTCCCCAGCGCTGATTTTAAGTCCTAATCCGTGGGTGACGCACTCGGTGCAAAAATATCATACCAATATGTATTATCATCTAATACCTTAAAACGAGCAATTCTTGTATATATATGTGTAATCTGAATCTCGGAAAAGGCTCCAACGATTTTCATGAAAGTTACAGATTAGGGGTTTTTCGGCCCAAGGAATCGATTTATCAACGTTCCAGGTCCGAGAAATGCTCGGTTCCCAAACTGCATTTGAAAAACCGGGTTTAAGAAACTACCAGCGCCATCTATTACGCCATGACCGATGTAAAATACTGTATCTACTCGACACTAGATGGAGCTTTCTGAGGCTACAAATTCAAACACATTCTACCAAAAACAAAAAACCGAGCAAAGCTCGGTCATCCGGATTTTAAACCATAAATAATCAATAATCAATCCTACTAATATTATAAATCCGAAAGTTTGTGTGTAAGTGTGTAAGTATGTTTGTTCCCTCTTCACGCTTTAACGGCTGAACGGATTTGGATGAAATTTGGAATGTGCATATACCTAAGATTAACACATAGGCTACTTTTTAACTTGATAATAGCGGGCAAAGCCGCGGCGCACGGCTAGTACAAAATAAAAAAATTACAATTACTTGAGAGAAATCAGAAACAAGAATACATATAGGTAGGTACGTAAGTACCCAAACCGTAATAATAAGTATTATAAATCCAAAAGTTTGTGTCCTAGGTATAATATATGTTCATTCCAAATTTCATCCAAATCCGTTCAGCCGTTCTAAATCAAAATCAAAATCGTTTATTCACATGGGCCCCAAAGAGGCACTCATGAAAGTTAATGATTCTATTGCCACGTTAAAGCGTGAATAGGGAACAAACATACTTCCACAGTTACACACAAACTTTCGGATTCAAAATATCAGTAGGATTAATTATACACACACATTTTATAACACTCGCTACATTTTATAAATAACAAAAATCATAAACGCTTTGACACACAGCCCCACACTAAGTTCGAAGACTTATGTCATGGGTGCCGGCAACATTTACACCTCACACTGTATGTTGTATCGAAGAGTGAATTAGACGGCTAAAGACGCAAGTATACCAATTAAGATCCGCTTCGCAACATTAAACGTTGGCTCTCTGACAGGAGGGTGCCAAGAACTTGTGGATGTCCTGTCCAGGCGTTGCATCAATATTGCGTTTCTTCAAGAAACGCGATGGACATGAGATCCAATGGTCTAAATACCGAGGATGCTAACAACCGTGCAAAGTGGAGAAAACTTTGTCGGAAAGCGGACCCTGGCCCAAGCCGAAACAAACGCTAAGCAGATGGAGTGAATTAGACTCTAAGTCAACGCTTACACTAAAGCCTATCCAATCGATACACACAAATAGAATCTTGCGATCAATTGGAGACGGTTTACATAACCCCGTTTACACCAACCTAATAAAGGATGCTCCTACCGCAGCCATACAAATGATAATATCTACGATTCCACGCATTTGCCCACGAGTCTGAATGTATGGAAAGGTGCAGGTGTGGACCTTGTTTTGTTACTTTAGCTAGGTCAGTTTTTATTAAAAACGATGTGGGTGGCATGCGCTGCAAAGCCACCTAAAAAAAGTGTTTTACCTCTTCCACGTTAATGGTTGCCTAGTACTTGAATTCCATAATGAAAACGTTATAAGTAATTTTTACCTCTTTTATGTGTATTACGTGTGTGTACATACATATTTTTAATAGTTATTTTGCTATTATTGGCGGAGACAAATCCAACAAATCAAACATTTTCAAAGACGGTCCAGCCGTTCTTGGGTTATAAATGGTGTAAGTAAACCCGACTTTGTTTTATGTAGCTACTAGCCGTGCCTTGCGGCTTCGCCCGCTATTATCAAATTAAAAAGTAGCCTATGTGTTAATCTTAGGTATAAGCTATGTATATTCGAAATTTCATCCAAATCCGTTCAGCGGTTAAAGCGTGAAGAGGGAACAAACATACTTACACACTTGCACACACACTTACAAACAAACTGTCGGATTTATAATATTAGTAAGAAGTAGGATATTAACAAACACGAATCTTTTCTGTCTGGAAGAGATGGATATTCATATTTATTGGTCGCGATTGGTTCCAAATAAAGGCGAAAGTTTTTGAGTGTGTTTTTATGTTTGTTACTTCTTCACGCTCAAAAGTCTGAACCAATATTGATTAAATTTGGTAGTGGTGTAGCTGACACCCTGGATTAATACAAAGGCTATTTTTATCCCGAAATTCCCACGGATCCGAGACTTACGCGGGTAAAACCGCGAGGCGCAGCTAGTTACTATATATGTATAAAAATCAATGTTTGTTTGTTTGTTCGTACTTTATACACTACCATACCGTACATCGGAATTTGATAAAACTTTGGTGAGTTGTTCTGCGTACGTCAGTCAGCAAAGTTTGTTTTTATTTTGGACAGGATTACGTCTGTCTGGCTTGGTAAAGTACTAGGCTAACATAAACATGAAAAAGGTAAGTAATAATTTACTTATTATGCTTATTGATCGAGCGATGCGGCATCGCTAATTTTTCTTAGGTAGGCATTTAGCGTTTAAACCATAAAAGCGAATTATTTTTAAATTATCGGAGAATATGTAAAGCTACGGCCCAAGTCCAAAAATGACAGTTGAAATGACATAAATGAAAATATTAAGGGGCACCCATGCTCTAAAGCGGGGAGCAAAATCATTTTTATTTTTTCTGCTCGTGTGGAGGGGAGGTATCGTTAGCTTCTAAGGTAAACCAAAAGTAGTGCTAATAACATAAACATAAACGCTTTCACACTCACAGCCCACAATGACTTGTGTCGTGGGTGCCGGAAACATTGACATCACACACACAATCACACATAATAATCGTAATAAACAAACACTTTCACTACAAACAAGTTCAATGCCAGAAACTTCACATCACACACAACCACATCCAGAACCAGAAACAAAATTTCCTTGTATCTTGTGTTCCCACCGGGAATCGATCTCTATGCCCACTGCTTAGAAGGCACACTCGCAACCAATACGCCAAATGGGTAGTTAAACCGTGAAAACATACAACTTTCCTTCGAACAATTAAAGTTTAATTGATGCATGCATTGCATACCACATTTTTATTTCAACCTTGTAAACTAACATATTAGCGACCTACCCGCAGGTAATCAGAAGGTTACTTATACAGGGCGTTTATATGAGGAAAATAAATAATGGGACAATAATAACTTTATCTGCATTTATTTTTATCTGACTCTATTTATAGAAAAGAAGAGTTTAAAATAGAACGCCTTGAAAATGGTCTATATGAATATTTCGAAATATGCGGGTATGTATATAAATAGACACCCGCATATTAGAACTATTATTTATTTATAAATATGAAATATAGTACTATTGTATATCATTATTATTTATAAAAATAAAAATTATAAATATTTTGGTCGAGCCAGTTTGTACTGTGGGCAAAACTGCCTTCTGCGTCGTGGGTCTCGAAACCCGGCAGGAGCACAATTTTACTTCCCAAGGGACATTTGTGGTACTGGTTCTGGGTGTGGTTATGTGTGTGTGATATGTAAATGTTTCCGGCAATCGGAGTAAGTGAATAGATGGAGTGAACGAATGGAAAAGGATTGGAGATTTTTGTTTCAATGACAATTAAAATGATATAAATAAAAATATTAAGCGGAGAGCAAAATCATTTTTTTTTTACTCGTCGTTTGCTTTCGTTTATCGTTAGCTTCTAAGGTAAAGCAAAAGTAGTGAAAAAAAACGTATTTGTTCCCTGAAGGGTACAATCTGGATGTCTTCAAGTCTAAAGTGAATAGGTCCTTCTAGGCTGTTATATCTTCGGCCGCATCGTCACTTTCTATCAGGTGAGATAGCGGCTAAAGGCTAAAACCTATCCAGCATTAAAAAAATGAAAACAACGGTAGCTGGTGGTTCGGTCTTGGTCTTGTTCATCGGAGTTCATCCTAAGACCGACACTTATTCAGTGTGCATATACTGAATATCTTCCAAAAGATCTAATAAAATAAATATACGAGATGATAACTGCATAATCGATGCAGCAGGCATGCTAGAAACAAGCACCCCATGCTTTTAAATAACAAAGTAACTTTTAATTACTACAAACTTATGGACTGTATAATCGCATGCTGCCGCATGCACATTATAATTATGTGTCACTCAAGGAAACGATTTGTTCTCTATCGTTGTAGGTCATCGCGGTTTCTTTAAACATAACCTAAAAGTCAAAATACAAATAATTTTAATGTAAGCAAAGCTTAAAAAATGGACTTCACCGCTTTAAATATGGAACCCATAACCAGATTAAATTAGAGGACTTATAGAGGACAAATCAGTAACTACTGGTTAGATCTTATATTATGATTATATATTATCAAATTTAAATGAGACCACATGAGAAGTATCAGCTATCAAATAAAAAAGAATCATCAAAATCGATTTACCTAGAAAGTTCACCATTAAAATACAAACCACACATAAAAAAAATAAGTACAGTCGAATTGAGAACCTCCTCCTTTTTTTGAAGTCGATTAAAAATCTAAAACCAAATGCAATATTAACGAATCGATTGCCGTATGAATCATTAAAATCAGCCCACCCGATGGTCTCAGAACGCCACAAAAAAACAAACATACATAAAAACAAACAAACACATTCACACTTACAGCCCCACACTAAGTTCAAAGACTTGTATCGTGCGTGCCGGAAATATTCACATCACAAACACATTACGCCCAGAACCAGAAGCACAAATATCCCTTGGGAAGGAGTTTGTGCTCCTGCCGGGAATCGAACCCAGGGCGCAAAAGGCAGATACCTGTCCACTGCGCCAACTGGGTCGCCTACCATACACACAACAAACATACATGCTAATAAACACGTAAATTAAGCCGCTTCTGTGTCGCGCAGTCGTATAAAAAAAAACCTAAAGTACTTAACATTAAATTAGCATATTTTTATTACTTTAATTTAATTTCATCTATGACGTACTTTACCAATTATTTATGAAATTACTTATGTCACATTTTTCATTTTGAGTTAGCACTTAGCATGTTTCCTTCATTGCATGAATTCGCGTGATGTGATAAATAGTCATTAATCATGTAAATTAAAAAAGTCCTGAAAGTAAATTAGCTTAAATTATTATTTAACATTAATTATTTAATTTACAAATGCTTAACTGAGCGGTGGAGAGATTCTGCTCGAGACCTAGAGATACTAAACTACACCCTGCAGGACTGTGTGCTTTTTACCAATGACGGTATATCCTACTAATATAATAAAGTTTGTGTGTAAGTGTGTATGTTTGTTCCCTTTTCACGCTTTAACGGCTGAACGGATTTGGATGAAATTTGGAATGTAAATAGATTATACCTAGGATTAACACATAGGCAACTTTTTAACTTGATAATAGCGGGCGAAGCCGCGGGGCACGGCTAGTATTATATATATATTATTTAAATCAAGATAGGCAAACGTTTGATTACTATCACTATTGATAGATAGATAACAACTTTATTAAACACCAAATTACAATAGTGACATAAGAACTATGTGTACAAAACGATCTTATCACTCAGAGCGATCTCTTACAGACAACCAACAATAAAAACAATTTGAAGCGACTTCACTCTTCTCGAGCCCATGGCCAATGCAACTAGGCCGAAACGTCGAGGTAAATAAAATTAGTTTTTAGTGCGACTAAGTCCCGAGATATTATCTAAACCATGTGTTCGATTTGCGAAAGTTTAAACGTTACAATCTAAATGTAGACGGCGGTGCATACAGATTTACTATTATTCCTACTGAAATCAAGATTGCCCTATATGCAATAACAAAAGGTACTTTGATATTTAGTTAAAGGCTGCAACATGTCCATCAGAATTCAAAGTTGTAACCGCTGATGATCCCAGACTGTACAATCTCATGAATCATTACTCCTGTTCAGTATCAGACGCGGTGATTCCTTTGATATCACCTCTAATTAACATTATTTGGACAATGATGCGAGTGACGTGTTACGTGGCACTGAGCCAGACTGTCTGCCTGGGCCATATATCATGCGAAAAATATGAACTGCTGCTTATTAATGTCCCTAGGAGTAGGTGAAGGAACTTGCCTGTACGATCGGGGCTAGGGATATCACCGTGTAGTGCTATGAACATATTTACCCAGATCTAGTGTTGTAGATATGTAGCATGAACAAGAAATTAAAAATTGTGAATAATTAAGTTGTTAGCCTCATCCAAGAAGGATTTTTATATTGAGAACTTTGTTTCATGATTTACATCAAAATTGTTTACTTACGTGAGCCAAGGGGCACTCATTAAATATAAAGCTATCTGCGCCGTCAATCTACTAGAATCGAAATATCTTTACTAGATAAATAATAAGAATTAAATACAAAAAAAAAACAATCTATTGCTCCACAATTAAAAAAAACACATTTATATAAAATTTTCCTATGATAGACCGACCGTCTGAAGAACAAGGTCTTTTAGTCTATTATGAAAATGTATTAAATAATTTTAAGAATGCTAAAACTGAAACGGTCGCATCTATCAGTGTACACCCAGTTTGTGACAACCCAGTTGGCGCTGTGGACAGGTGTGTGCCCTCTGCGCCGTGGGTCTTGGGTTTGATTCCCGGCAGGAGCACAAATTCCTTCTCAAGGGATATTTGTGCTTCTGGTTCTGGGCACCCACGATACAAGTCTTTGAACTAAGTGTAGGGCTCTGCTGTGAGTGTGACTGCGTTTGTCGATTGTTTGTTGTTTGTTACTTTAGGGCAATAGGAGTAGATTCAGCACAAGTTGCGGGTACATGTGCATTATGATCAATAATCTACTCACAGCCATTACTTTTTCTTATAATTCCACTCTAAAATTAGTCTAATCTTTGCTCTAATGAGCAGGTACCTTAGTTACTTGCCTATGTAGATAGGTAAGTACACGCACAAAATAGTATTTTGCTAAACGTTATTCAAAATGATAGTCGCTTATAAACTGCACGTCATTATTTTATGTCATGTCCGGTGATTATCTACGGTCACATGATGTCTGAAAAACTGAATGACAAGGATTTTTTACTAATATTTACATCACAAAGCGATAGAATGAAGATGAATGGTTCGCAAAGATTTTGATGCTCCCTGGAGACAATTAGGGTCTCCAGTAACTGTAATGTTTACGTTACTTCCAAAAATGAGGTGGATCTTAATACGCCTGAGTGTAGTATTTTTTACAGGCTTCACAAAAAAGGAGAAGATACTCAAGTCGACTGTATTTTTTTTAATTTTTATGTGTGTTACCTTATACATTCGTTCTACGTGAACCGATTTAGATTTTTTTTTGTTTGATATATGTTGCTTTCCAATTGGTCCCATTTAAATTAGATCAAGATATGACTAGTAGTTTTTGAGTTATCCTCAATAATGAATATTCTGTGGACATTGACGATGTTCTCGTTTTTAACCGACTTCAAAAGTTACCTCATAACTTTTTACGATTTTGATGATAATTTTTTTATTTGAAAGCTAGTGCTTTTCATGTGGTCCTATTTAAATTGGTCCAAGATCTGATCTCTAGTTTTTGAGTTATTGTCAATAATGCGTGTTTACTTCGTTAAATCTGATCAAGGTTCCTTAGATAAAGCGGTGAAGTCGGTTTTTTAAGCTTTGCTTGCGTTTGATTAAAAGCACAGGTGTCAGTGATCATGAGGCACTGGGAGTGCCTCATGATCACAGATGCCATTTGGATGTTTTATTAACACTAACAACGGCTGATCAGATTTTGATTTACTTATGTATTTTTTGTTTGATAGCTGACTTAAACGGGAGTGTTCATATATAGCTTTGGTTAAAATTGGTGCAGTAGGTTTCCAGATACGTCGTCGGGAGTTTTAAGACCATACATTTTAGTTGGTCCCATAAAAATGAACAAGGATTGGATCAAGGGTTCTGGATATATTGGGGTTGAAAATGGTTTTGATATGTTACTGGTCTAATTGTGTTTAATTTCTACACGTACACTAAAATTATAGATATAATATTATAGAAATAATATTATCTTTACTTTAATATTATAAAGAGATAAAGTTTGTTTTTTTTAATCGGTAATCTCTGTAACTACTGGACCGATTCTGAAAATTGTTCACAACTCCACTATCTCACCTTATTTCGTAATGAAAACTAACCTTTATCCCAATAAAATATATTCTATGCCACTCAGGGTGCATAGAATATGTTTTATTGGGATAAAGGATAGTTTTCATTACGAAATAAGGTGAGATAGTGGACAAATGCTTGCCTATTCTGCAAAAAAAAAAACAGTATTTGAAAGACCATCCGCGTATAAACTAATTGGCTGCTATATCGACGTACACGCTGATTAAATTGTTTGATTTAAGTGAATACAATATATAACAAAAGCATACTTAGGCCTTTATTAGCTATAAACAAATTCAGCATATTTTATAAATAATATATAAATTGACCAAAATGATTTCTTGTCTTGGTCAAAAATCTGAAAAATATCGGCCTACGTTTAGTTGGCTTTTGGTGGCATTAAATTTGAATTATTATCAAAATAAACTATTTTGATAATAATAATCGTCTTTTATGTTTTATGTATATATACGATTCGCCATTTACTGCATATAATTAAGATGATTTTTAAATAGATAATCAATGATACCCCATTTTACACCGTAAAAATTCAATATGGCGTCTGCCGGTCGCCATATTGAATTTTAATTACTCTCATGCCTCTAGGACACTCGCAAGATTACGTTAAATCGATTGACGTAAGAATAATCAAAATCGCCCCATGCCCCATCTTTGCAAAACCATAAAGGAACAAACATACATACATAGATTGATAAACACATTACCCTCCTTTCGTCGCGCAGCCGGGTTAAAACACACAATAAGCGGAGACGCATTGCCGGATTCGGAAGTGCAAGACTGGTAGCGATCACGGCAATCACCTTGAAAGCTTCTAGTCACTACTCATCTACAGGTGAAATAGTCTTAGTGAATAAGACGGACATTGACGCCTAGTGAGTCTAGCTCAAGGGGCACGAATCCACAGGCTTCAGACAGACGCACTTGCGTTGCAATGACAACTATTCAGAGCAAATGGTCTATTTCAGATGTCACAGTAACCACGACCGGCCACGGCGTTTATATTCGGGGTGTTAGTGACGCAAATAAGTGTGATAAACTGATTTAATTTTGGCGCATCACTTCTATAGATGTGTTGTTAGTAGTTATTGTCTTTACAGACGTTGTAACCTTGTTTGCATCTGGAGATGATGGTTTTGATGTCTCTAGTAGTTTTTAGTGACGTTTACGATAATTGCGGACATTTATTGACGAAACGTGAATATGTTTATGAAGGATTGGTTATTTCACAATTAAACTCTCGTGAGGAGCTTTGCTGGCGAAATGATCATGCGCATGAGTATTAACTTGTTAATGTGTAGAGGTCAATCAATTTCCTTCGTTCATTCATTCTTATCATGGTCACATTAATAAAAAATGTATTTTATGAGATATAACCTATATAATATTAAATGAAATGAAATGAAATACATTTATTTGGCACTAAGGATAAGATAAACAAACAACAAAAACATGAAATAGACAATAAAAAACAGCTTATAAAGGTAATTAGGCATAGGTAAAAAAAGTGCCAAAAGGGTCGTGACTCAGCATTATTGCCAATAGGCGCTCATTTTCAGTCACAACCCAGAGGTGGCGGATCTAAAACAGTAAAAAATATAAAAATATATATATATGTATAATATCATATTACTTTATTATAAATATATAAGAAATAAATAAATAAAATAAGTCTAAATAATATAAAATATACACATACATATATACAAGTATATAAATTTACATATGTATAAAATGAACAACAAAAAAGCAAAAATAAAAAAAATATTGAAAAATAAACAGGACAATATTTTGAGCAAACTACAATTTAAAACAATAAAATAAATAAGTGATTCCTTTTAATAGATATAAGAGCATTTTGATTTAGCTCTATATTTTTTTTGGCATCATTGTTAGGTTAGCGTTACCATGAGGAAGAGGGTAGATATGTCAGCTAATAATAAACAGTAAATAACATAATACTTTGGCCTACCAAATTGTTATATCCAACGTAGATTTTAATATAAAAACGGTTTCTTCTTGTTAAGCTCTTTTCAAAGATGGAGGGTATCTTTGAAAAGAGCTTACACACGGATAACAAAAAATGTTGCTTGTCACTGACGTGTATGGGTGCCCCCTTAATATTTTCATTTATATCATTTTAATTGTCATTTTTGGCTTTAGACCATACTTTTACATATTCTTTGAGAATTTGAAGTTATTTGCTCGTTTGGTTTATATACTAGATACCTCTGACAGACGGACGGATGGACAAAGTGCTGAACCACCCAAGTCAACTTAGAGATCTCGCTTCGCTTGATCAATTTTACCTATACCTATATATAACTAACCGCTTAAGCCAATCTCACTTGCACGTAGCTCTCCTGCTAATCTAGGAACGAGGTTCCGGTAAGTCTAAAGGAGGGTTTACCTCAGACAAGCGGTCAAACTCGAGCCTAATCGGTTCACCTTGAAGACCCTATTATTTTTCTTATACTTTTCTCTTTTCTCCGGGTAAAGGTAAGAGTAGGTACATGCTGCGCGGAAACCCATTTAGTGGAAAAGGAAAAGTAATAATGATAAAAGTTTTTACTGTGTGGAATAGTTAAAGTTTTATCACCTCATTTTTACCCCAATAGTCGACCTCCTAGAAAGTTCAAACGTGCATGAGGCTAATCAAATACTCGTAACTGTTATTTATATTAAACGCCAATGGAACTATCATGGCTCAATATAATTATTAAAAACTACTGGAGCTTGTCAGACACGCTTTTAAAAAATTGCCAACATCCTTTTTTTCTATTACTTGCTATGCATTATCAATGTTAATAATCTGTTTCGGAGAACCTAAGTACTATTAATTAATATCACGTCTTTTCACTGTGAAATTGCTCCGTTATACCCTTTTTCTACCGACTTCACAAAAAGGAGGAGGTACTCAATTCGACTGTATTATTTTTTTATGTGTTACCTCTTAACTTCTTTCCACGTGAACCGATTTTGAAATTTTGTTTTGTTTGAAAGATGTTGCTTTCCGATTGGTCCCATTTAAATTTGATCAAGATCTGATCAGTATATAGTTTTTGAGTTTTCGTCAATAATCTGTTTTTTTTATGCTCGATAGTCAAGCATTTGACCAATACCACCGTGTTTAATACATATAATCTGATCAAGGTTCCGAAGATAAAGCGGTGAAGTTGTTTTTTTAAGCTTTGCGTTTAAATTATTCGGTCAAGTCTAAGTCAAGTATTAATATTATTTTTCTATTAATAATAGGAGGCAACATTAACCAGTTCTTAATACTAAATATCGGAGTAATAACCGGCAGTTATTGGAAAGACTTGTTTATATCTTTGTTTATTTGTATGTCAACACGGAGCCCTGCCAAGCGCTGCGACCGCGACCGAGATACAGCGGCCGCGTCAACGTCGCCTTCTCCACGTCACGGGCGCGTCGCGTCGCGTTGTGAACCACGCGCGGATCCCGCCCGCCCAATGCTCTTGCCAGATTCATACACATAACTACCTGCCTTTATGTAACACGTGTGGGAGTTAATGTACACGTTAATTGATAATTATGCAAATATAGAGCAAATAATCAAATCGCGTGGAAAATGATCCAAAGAATGATTTTATCAGAATCTGGCGGAATACAAATTCAAAACTTCGAATTCAACCGTTCACCCAGCGACTGACCTCCTATCGCTCTCTAGGGTAAACATCTAAATTCTAACATAGCATGTGGCTAATCAAAAAACTGTTATATTAAAATGTCAATTAAAATACTTGTTTATTAAGTAACAAACAACATACATATTCGGTTAGTGAGTTCATGTGTTGCGTGCCCATTCGAATTATTTTTGTAGCTCATTCGAGGCCCCTGAGCGACTCGGATTGGCAGGTCTCAGGCAGTCGGGTTGTTTTAATTTTAAACGAACCTAGCACACTCGAGCAGTTCCTTGTTGGGTGTGAATGTGGCTCCGCCTGCGAGCGCCAGGAGCGCCAGGAGCGGCGGGAGCGACGTCCACATGTCTGGCTACGGTCGCGCCGTTCGGGACCGCGCGTCCTCTGTCGCGCACTCTCTCACTTCACTCACTCTCCGCGTGCACATCATCAGCGGGTTTAATGCGAGCACATCACTTCACTCGCGGGGCGGCGGGACCGTGGCGGTCCGAGGATCAGCGAGCGCGGAACGATACTGCGCGAGTGGCGGTCGCGTTATCGCACGCTCGCGGTGGGCGGGCGGTCACGGGCGCAACCTTCGCTTCCGCGCGATTTCAACCTGCAAGTGACGCGCCGAGAGCCCCCATCTGCCGCCAGCCGGCGTCTGCGGCGCTCTCAGCTGATTGATGATTTAACACCGTATCGGACGTAGCCGCTGCCGCGTCACTCGGTCACGCACTTCCTACAATTATCAACTGCATACGCATAATTAACAACAAATTTCACGAGCATTTACAAAAATTCGTTTGGTTGATAAAAGTTGTCCCGTAGCGGTTTGGGCGGCGTGTCGAGCTCGCGTGCCGTTCTGCCGTGCCCAATCGTTAGACAACATTTGACTTTCGCAAATCTACGGAGTGACTGTAGCGAAAGCGAATAAACTACTAACAAGATATTAATTTCCAAGGTCATATACCCTCGCAACCTGCGCGGCATCACGCGCTGTTTTCCATAACTTTTCACAGGTTTTATGTTCAGTCTCATTGGTTAGCGACAGATATTATGATGAGACTTTATGATATTTTGGGTTGGGACTTCCTTTGTCTTTTATCTATTTAACTGTAAGAAAAATGACAATTTTAAAATGTGATACTTGAGGGCAGTGCTGCTTTTTGTTAGGATTATACAGGCTGCCTTCATTAATTATTTATTTATGATTAAATTAGTACGGAACACACCTTTTAAATTAATGAAACTTATTAAATAATAAACAGAATGATTAAGATAATTATTAAATTAAAAAAAAAAAACAAAATAAATTAAAATAAAAAAAAACAACAATACATAAAAATATCAAAACACCTTCACAGCGCCCGGGGCGCGCGCCTCGGTCGCCCAAACAGCCCAAAAGGAACTGTGTAGAGTACAAATATGAGCAGTAGCCATAGATGCGTTTATAAAGAAAGCACATGAATGCCTTGGATTGCCAGGATTGCCCAGGAATGAGTTATGCACCTTTTCTATATTATTTATTGTCACGCCTCTTTCCCATTGGAGTAGGCAGAGACAACATCTCTCCAGCTGCTACGATCCTGACACGAATCTTTCGCTTCTCCTACATTCATGAGTCTTTTCATACATGTTCGTTGGTTGCGGGTACTTTTGACTTAGCCAATTTTAATCCGTTTTCGACCTGACCAAGATAACCTATTCTAACATGAGCGCAAATTTGATGACGACATCCGGCTTAATATACGTGTAGGTAACGGTTGTTTTTTTTTCCAACATCCGACAAGGACCGAAGGCATCTCTTGAAAATAACAACATCCAGTGGCCATACTGGACGATGCTTACCGTTTCAATGTATTGTGAATTTATGATGACAAAGCGGACCACGCTACGAGTTGTGATGATTCACGACCACGGGGAATAAACCTATGATTACGCATGTTCCGAGATAATCTCGACAAACGAATGGTTCTTGCTCCAAGGCTATCAATAGCTCGCATTTATCAATATTTAGCTCTATGTGTGTTCCATTTATAAATCACGAAAGGTACGGCATCCGTGGCTTCACGGGAACCTTTGCGTGTTGCGAATTTTATTTAATTTCATTGCAGTGGCTCGCAATACCTATCTACCATACCCGGAGTGAATCGTCGTCCTAACCCGTACCGGCAAATTGATTTGAATGACAATCAAAACGATCAAGCTTATCGTAACAATCAAATTGGCTATAGAACCTGCCAGATGTAACGCAACCTTGTTTTGCTGTAAAGATTTTTTGGTTTGCGTAAATAACTATCTAAACATAGAACGGGTAAAAACGGAAATGTTACTCTTTTCGATTTTGTCATATAGATAGAGTTAGTCTATTGAACAATTAGTTGATATATACACGAACCCATGGCAGTAAGACTTAATTATACCTATATATTGACACTATGCTACTTATAATGTTGCTTAGGATAACCTGTTTCACTAAGGCGGCGACCCTGGTCGCGGTTAAAGGCATCAAATGGTAAATCTCTTGGGGAGTACACCCATTTTACTCAGGTGCAGTTGCCCTAAGTTATGCAATCTGACAAGTTCCGATAGCATATGAGATGTAACAACCAAGTAGTTAAGTCTTAGGGAGAGGAGCGATTTTCAATCCCTCGCAGAACAATGTTATTCAACAATCTGGTTAGAACTGCGGACATGCAAAGGCGGGCATGTCTTTTACTATCAGGTGATCAATGAGGTCTTGTTGGCTTTTCATTAAATGCTGCAAGGGCATTTTCTGATGCTTCTCGCTTGCTATGCTGTACCGAAATAAAGTCCTAGTTTACCTTTGATTAAAATTTGTCGCCAAATCACCAAACAACGTTCCTGCAACTATCTTTGAGAGTCAATCATTCTGACGTGTTTACTTTCGTCAACATCATCACTTACCAACAAGTGAGATAGTGATCAAACATTAGCATACCACACATAAAAATCTTCAAACATCAAAACAAAACACTTCTTTGTATAACAGACATCTGTGTACACGATAGTCGTACCATTGTATGTACACTTTGCCCTCTTCTGTTGTCCTACCCGTTGGACTACGCGGTAGGACCATGGGCAAACAACAACAGACCGAAACTCACATTACATAAGATTATTTTTGGCATAACACTAGCATAATTATACTTGCCTATACACTTGCATAATTACTTCCGGTTATTTCCAGGTGGCGAAGCAGATATCGGGTATAGAAGCATGTCGTAATGTAAACTTGCACTTGATCGGATTCCCTTCGACCCCGCGCCATCGGATCAACATACGTAGCACTTCTAACCCTGTGTATCACGTGTTCCTGCATCTGTAGCTATATAGCTTACTAGAACAAAAATGTTCATCCTACTTATTGTGTGTAAGTATGTAAATGTGTAAGTGTCCTAAGTATGTTTGTTTTAAAAAAAGGCCAGGTCAAAAGTACCCGCAACCAACGAGCATGTATGAAAGACTCATGAAGAGAAGCGAAAGATGTGTGTCAGGATCGTAGCAGGTGAAGAGATGTGGTATCTGCCTACCCCAATGGGAAAGAGGTATGTATGTTTGTTCCCTCTTCACGCTTTAACGGCTGAACGGATTCGGAAGAAATTTAGAATGTACATAGTTTATACCTAGGGTTACCTATCACAAAGGCTACTTTTTAACTTGAAAATGCGGGCGAAGCCGCGGGACACTGCTTATCTTATCATCTTGCACTGTGCCTTCCATATTTGCGGCCATCTTCCTAAACCTTTTCTACCAATCAATTCTGATAATATCGTAGCTTCCCGTTACCGCTTCTAAGCCTGCTGATATAAATTGATACACAAAATCACCCGAGGATTTGAGACGTGAGTCCCAAAAAAATTTCAACAAACACACACACAAAAAACGCCAAAAAATTGAGGAAAATTGTGTAATTTGGAATCTCGGTGTCCGTGGCGTTGTAGACCAGAGATTGCTTGAACCTTTACTCTAACTGAGCAGTTCAAAAATCAGACTTCTGTACACAATTATTGGTAATTAATTCTATTAGCGGAGTGGCCCAGTCTTTGCTTTCTGAGCCGCAGGTCCTAGTTTCGATTACCAGTACAGGAGCACAATTTCACTTAATAAGGGAAATTTGCGTTTCTGGCTTCTGGATCTGTGAATATGTTTGTGATGTGAATGTTTCCAGCACCCTCGATATAAGACTTTTAGTTTAGTGTGTAGCTGTTAGTGTGATAGCGTTCTTAAAAAAACGCGCCACACAAACAAAAAAAATCATCTGTAAAAGAAAGTTTCTGAGGAACCTACTTAATATTGAAGGTTAGCTTCAGTCAATGACTCACTGCCAATTTAATAAACTGTTCGACGGCTAAAAGTAAAACATTTCTTTTGGCTCGGGTCCGGTAAGGATCGACTGGATCTATAAATAGGCAGTAAATAGCGTAGTTTTCTCGCGAAACTGAGATTTGCGTCGGCTGCGGCGTCCCAGGCGCGACGATAGTCACACCAGTGACGTCCCACATCTCTGCCACATTTTTATTGCAAAACTGAGAAAGAGTGTGAAAGCGTTTGTTTTTTACTTGCTGTACCCGCCATGCGTAGCAATACTTTACCTCTTTCAGGTTTATGGTTGCCTAGTATTTTAATACCATACTAAAGACTTAATAATTACATTATTACCTCTTTTATGTTTATGTTAGCCTACGACTTTACCAAGTCTGACAGCAACACACCAAAGTTTCATACGAATTGTATGAATGAGAAGATATATTTTTATAAAAAAAAACTTGAATTATCCCGATCTTTTAATATTTATTCTGTTATTCGGGGCGTAGACAAAACTAACAAATCAAAGATCATAAAAATCGGCTTAGCCCTCCTTTAGTTATAAATGATGTAACAAACAAACAACCAATCAGTGCAGTGGATAAATACATATATACAGAATGGCGTTAGTAACATCGTTTTACCAACACAGCTATTATGCACGGAACATGCGGTTAAAGCTCATGAAGACGATACTATTCCACTATTTTTGGTAGACCGATGGATGGGTAGTTCATAGTGAATTTCAATGGCTCCTAATTAATTTTACAAATCTGCTCCCAAAAGAAGCAAAAAATAAACTTTAAAAATACCGGAAAACAGCTGCATAGATTTTCACCAAACATGGCTAAGGACACTCTAGATCAAGTCACCTTTCAAACAAAATTGGTTCAGCCGTTTGGGAGCTATGATGCCACAGAGACATGTTAAACTAATAAAACCCTTCTTTTGCGTCGGTGGTTAAAGACTTTACAATTGAAGTAGGTAGTAATATCAATTTTGTACGTCAGTTGTATTAGATTTCTAGTAAGAGGACCAAAATAGAGGATAACTCCTAGTCTAGACTAGCTTGCCTAAACTTGTTGTTTGATCTGAGAGAAGACTCGAAATCTTTGACCAAAGGTAGTTTTTCCATACCATAGAGCACTATGGTCTGCTGAAGTGTTCCCTTTGAGTTTTTGTTATGAAAAATAAACACCAGTCAAGCATGAATCATCGCAGTTTACAATTGAAGTATACTGTTCAATTTCCATTTAAATCAATCATCATCAACACTTTAAGCGTTTGATTCAGCTCAGTTTAATTATATTGTTCCTTCTTTATTGACAGCACAGATTGATCTTCCGGGCGTCTCAGGAATAGTTCCCGAGAATCGAATCTTGAGTGCGTAGGCAGTTTTTTTTTCGTGTTTGGCCGTCAGCCAGGTGTTTTGGCGGTCTTTGTCAATGTTGGATTTATTAATACACCGCATTGTCGCTTGTGCGAGGTGAGCGACATCCGGATAATCGGCTGCCCTTCATTGTCTACCTGTTGATGATATACTTTCATAGTCTAATATAATAATGAATTTAAAGATGTTTAGTATTGCGTGTTGGACTTGGCAGCTGTTTAAATAGATTGACGTAGGATCATCATTATTGATTATTTATCTACGATAAGCTGCTTGGACAGAGTAAAACAGACTGGTGATAGATCTCTACATTTCAAGGACTTAAATTCCTTATTGAGAAAAAATAAATATTTTGGCTCTGTGTACGATATACATACATAGACTTATATATATTCATAAATAAACAGAGAGTAATATAGAGAGTGATATATATATATATTTTAAATTGTATAGCGATTGAGATGCATTTGTGCCTTGTGCGCCACAATAATGTAGGTTCCTTTTATTACGTACTAGCGATCCGCCCCGGCTTCGCCCGGGTGTGATAAATGAATAACCGCTCGACCGATTTTGTGCAAACTTCACATAAACCATCTACTAAATAGTCCGAACAAAGCCTAAACATTTGGTTTGGATAGGTGAGCCCGTTCTTGAGTTATAAAATTACAACGAAAAGTGGCATTGATTTTTATATAGATAGATATATAAACTAAAAACATGAATGTAATGTACATAAATATAATATACTTCTCTAGTTGCAACTTGATGTTCATTAATTTGTCATCAAGTACCAAAATTATGCTTCCCAGCTCTCACAAGTTACAACCGTTTCTTCGCTTGCAGCTTCTGGTTGCTACGTGACCTAGACGATATTATAGAACAAGTAACGGTGTCTATTGTAGTTGTGTAATGCCGTCTGGTATTCGAAAAATGTAATTATTTGGGTGTTGGAAGCGGTGATCAAAATAACACCGACATGCGGATCAGTGCCAGAAGTGAGATGCCGCGAGATGCGCGCGCGCTTTCCTTGCCATACTCGATGCAGGGAGGGAAATCCAAAACTAATAGACCGTGGGCCGGTTGTCGTCAACCCTATCTCACCGAGTACCAAGATGAGACCGATAGGGTGTTGTGTGTAAAAAGTTATGCTAAAAAAATAGGGTTGCTTGATCCTAGCCTGGAGCATTTTGTGCAGGCGACTAAACTGATCAATTCTTTAAATATTCAATTCTTTTGGTTAGAATAACTTCATCGAGTACCAAGTAAGGACATGGTTCATTCGATAACATTAATCGAGTACTACATAAAAAATAGGGTTACCCCCTCCTACCCTGGAGCGTTTGGAATTCGGAGTTCGGTTATATGGACGTGTAAGAATTTAGTCAGTTTCTAGACAGAGGTTAAACAGTATGACAATTATATAGTAGGTATTACTGATTTTTTGCTTCTGTCACCTCATTCCTCTCCATTCAAAGGTTGTCTAGAAGTCTCTGGGCGATAAGACCGCCTAATATAACACTCAAATAAAAAAAAACTTATTGCTTTCTTTGTTATATTAAGGTGTTCAATACAGATTACCTATAAATAGTTATATATATAATCTGTATCGAACTCTCATCTCAGCATTTTATTGATGAAAAAAGACAAAAATGGAGCATAATACGGAGATACAAAAAAATAATACCACACGTTTGGCTCTTTAGCTTGTTACCATTTTTGTAGTTGTGATATAAACATTTATTTTGTAGTTATGTGTAGGAAATTTTAGGTACTAAATTAAACAACAAACAAACGCTTTCACACGCACAACCCCGCACTAAGTTCGTCGAACTTGTATCGTAGTAAGTGGAAATATATTCACATCACACATACAATTACATCCGAAACCACAAACTTCCCCTGGGGAGAAAATTGTGCCACCGGGATTTGAGCCGAGAGCCGCAGCTTAGAACGTAGGCATGTGACAATCTACTTTATCAGAAAGTTCAAAACACAAATAAAAAAAGATCTTTTTATGTATCCGTAAATGAAGACATTCATATTGACCAAAGAACAACACATAGGCATCATCTGAAGTGTAAACAACGTTGTTTGGAAGCCGTGCCAAGTTTTACGAGACAAAACAATGTAACGATTGTTCAGTTTTAAATATCAGCAGTGTTGCCCACACACAAAATATCAGAATCTTTGATGTACTTGAATATTCTTGGATGGCGAGATATATCTTAGATAATCTTAGTATAAATTTATGACGAATTACGTTATACTTATAAGTCCACTAAATAACTCGTAAAATGGTGCTAAGTATGCACTGTATTTATACGTGGTATTATTTGGTGAAAATCTATTGAAAACTACTGGCTCCTATAAATTATATTCTACTTAAAGGGTTTGCTGGAAGAAAACTCTGTGAAGGGTTAAGCTCGCCTTTGTACATCTTTTGTTATGGCCTTATTGTAAAATTGTTTATCAATGTGTGTACAAAAAAGAATATAAGAATATAAGGAACTAAAATTAAAAATATTTGATAGTTAAACCTGTCGTGAGTTTGATGTATACGGTATAATCCTTATTCCTTACTAATATTATAATTGCGAAAGTAACTATGTATGTCTGTCTATCTGTCGTGCTTTCACGTCAAAACTACTGAACCGAAATTTAAATGAATTTTGGTACACAGATAATTTAGAGCTTGGGAAAGAATATAGGCTCTTTTTATCTCGGCATTCCCGCGGGTCCGGAACTTACGCGGGTAAACCGCGGGACGCAGCTAGTATTAGGTAGGTATATACGGCTTAAAACACCTAAAAAATCGACTTCCTTTGTTGTCGATTAGTTTCGGACAAATTAGTTGTCCTTGTTGTCGACTAGTTACGGACAAATCAGTTGTCCAAAGCTAGTCGACAACAAAGTAAGTCGAAATTGTTTAACGTATTTTAAGCCGTATGCAATATTGAAACACTTTTATTTTTGTGATCTATCTACGGGCCAAATGCCTATATTTCCTAAAAGAAACTAAAATTATATACATCTATACAGCAAAGACCTAATTTACCTACAAGTTATCGAGCTTATAGGTAACTCAAGTGCTCACTACCAGTGGGTAGCGTTCCCATCATGCTGGCGGCATTGCCAAGAACCATTATATAATACATAGGCTACTTTTTAACAAAATACTCAACCTAACGTTTGCATAATCTATAGGCTTCATACTTTCGATTGGTATGGAACTTGTCTATTAACCAAACCAGTGAATTTTTTTTTTTTTTATGACACATAGGTAACCACTTAGCCGCTATCTCACCTGATGGAAAGTGACGATGCGGCCGAAGATGAAGCATGCTTACCTAGAAGGTTCCTATTCACTCTAGACTTATAAAAACTTATGTCTATAAAAACAATATTTTTAAATTGTCAATGAATCATATACTGTACTGATTTTTTTTGTCAACCCATTTGCAATACATTCATTGACATATTTAATTTAATTTTTTTTTTATGCCTGATAGGCAAGCATTTGACCACAATCTCACCTGATGGAAAGTGATGATGTGGCCGAAGATGTAGCATGCTTGCCTAGAAGGTACCTATTCACTCTTGACTTGAAGACTCCCAGATTGTATAATACTTTTCATCCATTAAACAGCTCGGTGAAGGTCGTTATATACTGGGATCATATACTACTACGTCACTTCAGAAACCGAGGCGATTATTATTTCCTTGACATAGAGAAAGAGACGCTAATCATGTGACTAGCTAAAACCTTTCTCTTCCGCCCTTGAGCAAATATAATGGTTCCTACTAAACACGAAGTCATGTGATCACGAATGTGAATAAAGCAACGTTAATGTGGTATAATAATGTACCCAATAACAAAGTTAAGACGATACATAAATTTATTTTAGCCGGAGGTGTAAATTGAGACGTGATATTCATAATCAATCGATTATTGCATAATATCACAATTATCACACTAATAAATATATAAAAAAAAGAAGGTTTGTGTCTAAATGTGTAAGTATGTTTGTTTTCTCTTAATACTTTAACGGCTGAACGGATTTGGATGAAAATTTAAATGTACTTAGCTTATATCTAGGATTAACACATAGGCTAATTTTTAAGTTGATTAACACGGCATGGCTAGTAAGTTACATAGTTTTAAAAATTCAACATTTTCTTTTGTCTTAATATAATATGTACCTAGTAAGGGCATATCTTTACGAGTAGTCGTTGGATCTTTATAATATTATATTATAGATATATATGTTATTGTGAGTATAATTAAGTCATATTTATTATTTCTTTAACTTTACTAATTATAAGATCCTTAAAAATATGTACATAATCATAGTAACATTTATTTGTTAGTAGTTTGTTTAACCTTAGTTTAAATGTTTTAAGTTTATATTCAGCTTTGAAATAATTTCGTATTTTGTTATAATTTAGTACCAATACTATGTAATGCATGTTTGGAACTGGTTAAAAGGAAATTATGTTTGGTCGCGGTTGATCAACTTTTTCATTATAGAAGATATTGTTTAACAAATTAACACATTTACAAGATATATATAAATGTAACCCAAAAGTACGGATTTTATGATTAATAAAATATGGTCTGCATCTTTCCCATTATTTTTTTCTCATATTAAATATAGATTATATATGTAGATCAGAGCCACGTCTCATCTCGGTTAAGATACGAAAGGTAGAAACTCGGTATGCGTGAAAATGTATACAATTGAGAATAAAAATGGTTTCTATTTATTTAGGAATTTCAATTTAAAAAAAATAAGTAATTTGTTTTTGAGCCGTTGGTATATGAGCTGTATTAGAGTTTCAGAAGACACAACATTGAAAAATAATTATATCGTAGAAACTTTTATTATTTATGTTTCTGGTTTCAATTTATTTAGATTATAATCTTAATTAAATAAATGATACCCAGTATATATTGTTACTGAACACAATTCTCAGTTACTCAAAAAGTTTGCATAGAGTCTTAATTATGTGGCACAATCATGTACCCAATTAAGAAACTTTAACCACAATTGAGGAGGAAATTAACTTCTTACACAAGGTGTGAACTGAATGGAGAGTCATTATTGGTTTGAGTAATGATTATAATAATAGTTCCTGATTACAGAACAAAACAACGCACACTCACGCTTCACTAAATTCGTTGCCTTGTATCGTTGATCCCTAAAACATTTAGGTACACCACAAACACACACTCACACCCAGAACCAGAAGCACAAATATCCCTTGGAGAGGAACATTGTGCTCCTGTCGAGAAACGAACCCAGGACCCTCGGCACAAACGCAAATACTTGTCACCTGCGCCAACGGGGTTGACCTTTTGGGGATCCCATCAACAGAGAATAAGGCGTAAATCATTATATGTATGCATTAAGTACCACAAGGTTTAACCCACATTATTTATTGGTTCAGAAAATGCATTTTAAAATTGTATATCACGGCCTCCGATGACGTAGCTAGCGTGTCTTCGTAAACCAACATCCACTGTTCCACACATTGAACTTTAAACTGATGCACGGCTGACTGACATCTGGCTGACACATGACTTTCAGCCTTTCAGTGGATCAGGTTTCGCGGCAAACCTTTTACAAGCTCACCGGAACTACTGAATTAACCCTTTAATGATCGCGCGGTATACTATTAAATCGTAATTTTATTATGTTTACCATCTTCGACCACATCACCATTTACCATCACGCTAGCCTATAAAATATTAAAAAAACAGAAAATTCTTGAGCGTATTATTTAAAACACCACGTACATTCTGGTATTTTTATTCGTGATAAGCAAACGTTTAACCACTATTTAACTGATATTAAGTGACAATGCGATCAACGATGGAGCATGTTTGGTTAGAATTTACCTGTTCAGTCGTGATTTGAAGACCTTCTTAGAAGTGCGCATTACACATTTGGGTGCAAATCGCTTTGTGCGTATTTGTGAAATATTAATTTCATAACGATGTCGCAATGCAGTTCGTCTGGTTGTAAGATGATAAAGGCTTGAAGCTTTGCATCAATCAGTCGAACTTCGCTTGTTAGTCTCTTGGCTATATGCTCAATAGTTTCCACCAGGTCAAATAGGGTCATTATATCCAAAATGCTTTTTATATCATTGTAAACACCTGTATTTAGTATCGCTTATAACTGAAAATTATACAAGCATGTTAGGTTGTTGTTCATTTACAATAACGAGTTTTTTTAATAAGTATAAGACGAATGAAAAAACTCGTTCACGCTATTTACGTTTATTTTTTACTTCTAATTTAACATAGGTAATAGTAGTCCAAGCGATCGCTGAAGGGTTAATATAGTACTACGGAACTGCGGTAAGCTTACTGTTTACAGAGAATCTGAAAGCTATAAATATTGTAGTGTCATACATTTCATTGCAAAGATATGCACATCCTAGTCTGACCTTTTTATGTATTTTTTGTCTCAATTTGAATTTTCTCGATTCTCCGGGTTTCATAGGTTAGGTTATAAGTAGAAAAAAAAAAATTATACAAATAAATACCATCGAGATTGGCATGATATATTGAAAGAACTCCTAAATTTAATTTCAAATATACATAATAATATGTATTTAGGTGATAAATGAATACCTAGAACATTAAGCCATTTAGTAATTAGATTTTTGTCGTGTCTATAAAAATGTGGACTGTGGTCTAAAAAAATATTAATTAAACCAAATAAATAATTAATTTAAGCCGAGAGCCACAGCTTTGTGTCACAGTCTACGCCTTGGGGGTTCATCGTTTACCATCAATTGAGATAGTGGCCGGACGCTAGCTTATCAGAGATAAAAAAACTGTTCTGAAGTAGTGATGGAACTTCCGCAGTGCGTGTGAGTCTCGCAGACTCGCCAAGGACGCGGTAATGAGGCCGCTGCGTGACTGCCGGCAAGGCTGTACCGTTCTATACTGGATTGTCAGTATACAGGGTTCATACATTCTGTCAGCTTTAGTAGAGATAGTATTTGTAAAGGACTTTTCCCAACGCTTGAAAATACGTTCAAACGTTGGGTTCAAGCGTTCAATCAATCATTTATTAAAAAAACTAACTTAAAAATGTATGCAAACCGAAAGTCAAATTCTATCCAAATCAGTTCAACCGTTAAATCGTGAAGAGGGACAAACATTCTAACACACGAACTTTCGGATTTATAATATTAGTAGGATAATGTATTTTAAAACTCCAAACCAGTTGGTGGTATCTTTGTTACCAATATCGGATCAATTTACCTATACCAAATTTTAATGAAAATTTTATACGTGTTGATGTAGTCAGAAAAAAATAATATTCATAACAAATTAAACTTTCAACCGACTCCTCTTCTTGTTGGTTAATGACCAGGCTGATATATTTTCAACGTCATGATTTATTAATCAACAGTGATAGATGAAGAAGATAAAATGTATGGCGCCTAACAAACGAAATATACTTAGCGTCGGGGGCTAGATTGAGATTTTTTGTTGGGCCAGGGCGTATTTGGGTGCCTCTTCTAAATTGACTGACTAGTAATTATAATAATCTAACGATCTAACTTTAAATAATCATGACCATTCAAGTTTTTATTTACTTTTTTGTGATTGATAATCTATTATTCGCGAGATCTGATTCTGACTCTATAGTACTTTACACACACCGCGTGCGTTTGCTTTCGCGTGCTTTTGCAACCATCCCAATAATTATCAGAATAATTCGACGTAGATCTGAAATACGCTGATATTTTGATACAATCTTCGTTTTATCAAAAGTTGCCTAATTTTGATTTTCCAATTCGAGTTTATCAATGGATATAGTATTTTGTTATCTTGTATTTTAGTAACCATTATGTTCATCATACTTCAGGGTTACGATGGGAAAGGCTGAAGTGATAAATTTCTACTCATCCTCATCTATATATACTCATCCTTTCTACTCTTTCGAACCCTACACCGGGTGTGGGCTTTCTGTGAAGGTAACATGTTGATGAAATGCATGGGACTAATCTGTCTGTCTAGATAACCCGTATCGAAATACGAAATATTAATCCTCAATTACAAAAAAATATCGTAAAGCTATAAATTATATTCCGGTAGATATCCTTGAGAACCAGTCACATACTAGATCTAGCATGTTTACCATCACTTACCAACAAATGAGATAGTAATAAAATGCTAGGCTATCAAACTAAATATCGGACAGAAAAATGGAAAATCAATCATGTGTGAAGATAGTGAGAAACCTATAGAGAGGGAGAGCATCACATTATAGACTCTCTTCTCGACTCTCTATCTTCCGAAATAGAAAAAACCCTACAGAATAATAATAACTATTAAACCCTACTATCATGTTAATGTGTTATATGTTTTCTAAATTAGATAGACTAACGTTTGACCACCATCTCACATGTTGGTTGTTGAAGACGTAGTCGAGGATAATAAGTACGCTAGCAGTAATATCTGAAGACGTATCTAGCTTAAGTTATTTTTTTTTTATTTCTTTTTGCTGTTATTTTTTTCTCTTTGAATTGGTGTACAATAAATAGTTCATCTATCTACCTATCCATGGTCCGAGGCTTAGAGACCAATATTAATCTATCAGTATTTTTATAATTACCTTTTATAACTATAAAAGGAAGTTATATATTATATTATGTAAATACTCACCTAGTCACTTTAATATAGGTACATACTGCACGAACATTTTAATTAGACCCAATAAAGTTACCTACTGACTGATTTTGATTTAATTTCCATGGGATCAATGTAATAGTACATAGCTCATCTCATAAAAAATTACGATTAGAAAGCTAATAATATAATCAGATTTGTAATTTGCATGTTAGTGCTTCTGTTGCCGAGCTGTTGTTTTTCGTTAGGTAGCGCCATCTAGTAGAAGTTGACGAAATCCAATAGAAAACTGGTTCGTAGATTTTCAGACAAATTTCATAGACGAACGAATACCCAACAGCGTGCATTTTCGTAGTAGGCGCTACTCAGAGTTGTTTTCATAATTAAGTAGAGGCCGCTACTTACCTATATTAGTTGCTAAAACTCACAACAGAAGAGAGATATGTGTTGAGGGCGAGAGGTTGTTTGTAAAACGAAGATCCCATTTATCTCCAAAAACGGTTTGAAAGATTTAGAATAGGTACAAATAGATACGGTTTTTTACTTATAATGTTACTTCAATCGAGATGCTTCTCGATTTGGTGAAAATCGCCAAAAAGTACCAAGTACCCATTATTTAAACTATCTGTCCGCAAAACTCCACGGCCCAGCAGTTTAGCAATGTAAAAGTAACAAACAGACAGAGGGACAAAGAAATATATAAAGACGGACAAAGCTACTTTTGGATTGATTTATATTACTTTGAAATAGGCATCAACATCACCATTAACGTACTAGGAATAAATCATATAATACCTATATTTTTTAGGTTCTCAACAAATAATATAAAAAAAGAATATTAAAATGTTTATAAGTGGGGTTAAAAATAAATCCATTGATTTCATACAATCGAGATTATTTTTAGGTATATCACGATGGAAACAATCTCTTCATTACATCGCAATAGCGTATTTTCTTTAAAATGTACATCGGAAAACAGAATTATAGTCCTATATATTACATACCTATATAATAATATGGTAGTTATGGACAAAGTCCAGGCGTGGCAGTGTAGTAGGTATAGGTAGTTACTCTGCTCATATTCCTGCATGATTCCAAAAAACTAAACCATTACAGCTATATTATTTCAATAGGCCTATTCCATAGTCAAGTAGTATGTAAAATTATTCAATTCTTTTACATAGCTTTTAAAGGTCTCATAAATTATTCATTTATTTAGCGCCTAAAAAGAATTCAAAAAAGAAAATCAGATTTCCAATTCAAGTAGATGTCCTATTTACTTTTCTGCTTGTGAACATGACACGTGAATGTTTTGAAAACTAAAAAAATAATTTGGCATCAGATTGTTCCAGTACGAGTGGGCAATGTAAATTTACTCTAAAGGTAAATATTTGCCCGCACGGCCACAGGTTGCCCCCAAAGGCACATTCTTGTCGCTAAAGCATTTCCTGCCTCGATTTCCCGACACCTACACATGAAATTCAAATCAAGTAACCTTTATGGGACCCGGTTAGAGTTAGCTGACTTTAGCAATATTTATGTGTTAAGTTTTTTTTTTGCTAGAGTAGCAGTATGTTCGCAAAGAAATAAATCAAAATTGGCACTAATGGAAGAAACTGGTCCTCGTAATATAGGGAATCCTAGTATGAGGCCAGTGTTCCTAGCTAAACAGTAATTGCAGTTCAAGTTGCTTAACTGTTTGTGTAATGTAGGTATTGGTACTTTCTTTATTTTAATTTAATATAGGCAAAAATTTCACTTAATACCGACCTAAAAAGGAGGAGGTACTCAAGTCGTCTGTATTTTATTTTTATTGTATTACTGTAATGTGGAATCTTTAGGTCCAACATTTGAAACTTTACTTTTCAATTGTTTTCAATTGTTCACACCTACTATGTCTGTAGAAAAACCTTTATTTATGTGAATAAACTATTATTATTACAGAGAGCGTAGGTAGGTATCTACCTTCGAGAGAAGAGTAACAAAATCAAAATCTAAATCAAAATCGTTTATTCACATGGGCCCCAAAGAGGCACTCATGAAAGTTAATGAATCTATTGCCAGATTCGCAAAATTACAGCCATCTCGAGAAGAACCTGTCAAGAAACTCGGCGGCGCATTTTTTTTTCATTCATTTTATTTAAAAAACATTCTTAATTTCTAACACATAATTTTCTTAACCTAGGTGTTATTATGGTAGTCGCTAGAAAGAGCCTGTGCAGTTTGCCTCCGTGCATCTTTGTCATTAATATAGTCTGTGGTCTTATAATAAGCTTTCTTAATTAATGCCCGTTTTATTACAGATTTGAACTTTCCCAGTGGTAATTCAGTTACGATTTTAGGAATTCTATTGTAAAATCTAACCCCATTTGCCATAAAAGATTTATTCGTTTTACTTAATCTAAATGCGCGCACTGTAATTTTATGCTTATATCTAATAATAAGATTGTGTGCGCCGCTTCTTAATTTATATTTACCAATATTTTTGCGATTTAACGTGATGTATAAATACCTACGCCTTATGTGGCCGAACATACAAACTCATGTGGATTATGAAAATCAGAATAAGATTAAGAAAAGTCTTTATTTATACAATAAAGACTATTCTTATTAGAATAGTATTTAATGTATAACTGTGTCGTAAACAAGGCGTAAAAAACATGTTTGGTATTAGTAGCAATAGTTTGCCTGTTTCGAGCGTAGTAGGCACTATGTATGAGATATGATATAGGTAGTTAAAGTTTTATTTTCTATTTAATTTTTATGGCTATTTAATTACACCTATATTTTTTAAATTTAATTGCTATTTCAGTTGGCTATTTCATTGATAGAAAGGGATGTATCATGTATGGAAAATTCAAAATATCAATGATTGGTCCACTTTACGCTATCCGTGATTGGATTGAGGATGTCACAGAATAAACATCTAATTGACCGTTTTTAAAATTGCTCGAACCTTCTCGCATTTTTAAATATTTATTTTGATATGAAATGTAATGTTTTTATGAATTAAATATATTTTCGGCAATGTATTAACGTATACAATAGATTAAAAGCATAAAAATAACGAATATTTGATCGAGCGAAGCGAGATCTCTAAGTTGACTTGGCTGATTCGGCGCTTTGTCCTCCTAGCGTCTAAACCATACAAGTAATAATGAATAACTTAAAATTTTCAGAGAATATGGAAAACTACGGCTCAAAACAAGAAATGGCAAGATGACATAAATGAAAATACTAAGGGGGCACTCATACACGAAAGTGGGGAGCAAAATTTTTTTTTTTTATATAGGTACCCTAACGTGGGGTATCGTTGAAAAGAGCTATGTAACTAAGCAGTGAAACGGTACGAAACCAACCAGTTTTAGAAAAATCAATTTTGGCAAATAACAATTAGGTAAGTAGTCCACTGTTTTTAAATATATTTTGTCCCGGGGTCTATCCCAAGAACAGCTTCACTCAGCTTCACAAACTTTTATATAATATCCTGTACTTGAACAACAAATATAGATATCAAACAATTATTACAAAGAATAAAAGTTATAAGCAATTAGCCGCAAACATTTTTCTATATTAGGCAAAATATAGGCGCCAGATCTCAGTTCGGGGCGTACGACTAGTTATAATAAGTGAATAAAAATACTTTCGATAAGTCAATATATTTTCACCTCAACTTAGTTTAAAGTTGATGGAAAGGTTGTAGGTTGATAAAGTATCTATATGGAAAGGTTACACCGCGCGCCGCGCCGATGCGTTTTGACTGATATCAAAACAGTCAGTATGGCTTTATCTGACCGTTTAGCGGGATTTTCAGTTGAGTGTTATTGTGCTTAGGAGGGCATGTTAGGCCGTCGTCGGTCCCAGCTGTAAGTGGTAATAAAGGTGCCTTTATTACCACTTACAGCTGGGCAATCGCAATCTCCGACGGCTTCGCCATCTTCCGGAAGCGAACATCAAATCAGTTCATCATCAGTTCCTAAAGCTTTTTGTCGTTGTACTAAACTGGAGTGAATTTCTACTTGTTTGTTCTTCGCGCAGAACTTTATAATGAAAAAAAAAACATAAACTGAAAAAAGTTTAACTTTTTTTTTAATTAACTTTAAGCATTATTACCAGTAACATTCTAAATAAAAATCAGTTCAGGCCTTTGGGAGCTACATACACAGAAAACAGATACACACGTTAAAATTGTAATACACTTAGGTATTAGGAAAAATGAAAATTAGGAAAAACACGAAAAAGGTACTTTTATATGTGAACCACCTCTGCTGAATACTTTCAATAGATGGCGTGGTACGAAGTTCATCGGGTCATCTAGTTATAGGTAGTGTAGATACTGGAATGCACACATTTTACAATAAATGAAAAGTGCGCTTGAAATTGCTCTCTGAGGATCTGATACTAACCCATCTCAACCGCCTCCGCCTTGTTATCATCAGCATATTGATTTCATCGCTTCAGCAAGGTGCCGACCTTATTATAGCTAGCATCGTTTTTGCAGACGCTCTTGATGCAAATTAGATTTTGAGGGCGACCCGAATTTTCAATAAAAGCTGCCCACGCCCTGAACAAAGACATTAGTAACTTCTTAAAAGAATTACCGTTTAAGTTTGTGGGTGTTCGCCAGCTTGCGAAACGCAAGTTTTATTAAGAATCGTCAGATTTTGAGAGGAGAAAAACAGGTCTTTGGCCTTAATCACGCCTGCCTACATCTACAGTGCCACCCGGAACAAGTTAGTACCTAAGTCCTCTTCTGCAATGCAATGCTCATCTTAGAGATGTTAACATTAATTTAGATATGTGTTTTAACTCGTTACTATACATACTAATTAATTTACACTTCGCCACCTAGGTTTTATATTGGCTTCTGGTACTCTAATAAATATCCCCATTGTTTTTCTTCAATATCTTTAATGTACAGACATCGGCCTGTTACAATTTTATTATATGTATAGATATGAAAGTAACGACAACGCAATAAGAGAAGTGTTATAATTTTTATGTGTGTATTTATGTCTGTGTAAGTAGCTTCCAAACGGCTGAACAGATTTTTTTTTTTAAACCTGTCTAAAGCTTGGACAATAAATCCGTGAGAAAAGAAAAAAGATCACTCCAAATATTATTGTACTAAATTATTAATAAAGTGACAGCGATATATACAATGTTTCTGTATATTCTTTCATATTAACTTTGATCTAGCGTCTTCAACATAACTAGATACTAATCCAGGGTCTAGGATTCTGGACTACTTATACGTCCCAAATTCAGATCCAATTACAAATAACGAGTCAAATTATAGAACCCCATTAAGAAGAGTGTATACGCCAAAATTTCCTTAGGTTCCTAGACAAGGTAACATAAAAATATTTTATTACTTTTTGGCGTAGTATTTGATTTTCGTCACCTGTTGCTAAGTACATAAAAATAACATTTTTTTTAAAGATATTCACTTATTACTTGCCACTCCTACAAAACTTTAAAGATATCGTTTTTAGTCTGGTAGTCTAAAGTAGTAAATTTAGAAAGGAAAAATGATTGCTTGAGGCATGGATTGAACCCGCGACCACAGGTGTAGGACGACTATTTAAAAAATAATAAATAATAATAATAAATCTTTATTGCCAAAGAATGTACAATATTTCACGATAGTGTTCTTAAAGGCTAAGTTAGCAATATCGTTGTAGAGTATCTGCTGCCGAACTAGGCTCATCGCCGGTGTTTCAGCATACAGCGCTCTTCCCATAACTAGATCTACAATATTAACTAGCACTAATATCTTACATAATCTAGTTACATTTAGATGATTTATAAAAGAAGTTGATTATAATATAATCTGTATAATATAATATAATCCGTTTTATAGACATCCAGAAAAATACGTTTGATAGAAAATTAATTTAGTTTCTCATAATCTCATCAAGTTATTCATACCGCCTATACCTAGAAGGCATTGACTTCAAATCATTTCTGAAATTAATGTTACTAGTTACTAGGCAATAACAGTGAATATTGCCTTTGAAGAATCCTTCAAAGTTTATTGAAAGCTTGTTTGTTTTTTATTGGAAGACCGCCTGTAAAAGTCTGCGTAACAAAAGTTTGTATATTTTTATAACTTACTTAGCTACTTGATTAAGTTTTTTGATATTCCATCAAGTTTATAGCACTATTAACTTCTGATATTACATTGCGTTATTACTGAATAGATAGATAGATTTTGACTACAAGCGGTTTGGCTCTGTTACTTTTAAGGAGATCGCTTTACTAAATGGTATTGTGATTCTGTGTGTAAATGCTTATAAATCCATGAATTGTATGTATGTGGTTCGTGGGAGTATACCCAGCTTACATATCATACAATATATCTAATTCTGAGTAATTCTGAATACATTTAATCAAGCATGCTTGCGGTACATGGTAAGTGTTTGGTATACCCCTAACCATATAAGTCTAAATTAATATCTAAGGACAACATAAGCCTTTCATTTACAACACACACATTCATACGCTAAGTTTAAAGACTTGTATCGTGGGTGCCGGAAACATTTACGTCACACACACAGCACACCGACGCGCACGTAACTAAGTCAACGGGCAGTTCATAATATTCGTACATCATTAACATACGCCTTCAAATTCCTGCTCGCGGCTTTGCTTGCATACACCCGATAATTGAGAATAATCTAAAATCACGCCTCAGCCGTGAGCCAAACATCCTTTTTGCCTTAACCTACCCAAAATACATATACAATGTGTAACAGAAAGGTGAAGTAATACACAAGCCACGCTTCTAGCTACAAGTATGGAATCTAACTGGAACTTCTAAATTCGCGGCAGTATGAATATTAATTTATGATGAAATAAAGATTCTAAAAAAATGTGTTTACGAATTTTCCGTCTTACGAATTTTCGATCAGGTCACGTGTCCTGACGCGAGTTTAAATTTTTTTACCCATCCCAAAAAGTGCACAACGCCGCTAAAGAAGTTTTCACTTCAATAAATACGTATTTCACAATTTAGTTTCTAGCTACATGAAGTCGTTTCGTAATAGTAATCGGGCTTACTTTTTCAAACTGTCGTCTTATTTCAGATTGTAAAAGGCACTTGTTTTAAATTATTTTTGTTTTAACGATTCGCAGCGGCAACTGACATATTGATAAATGACGTGTACACAAGCTAATTACATCGCTACACTTCCCCTGAAATTGAAGTTCGGTGTGCTTTGGCATATTGGAAAAGTTTTTGCAGCGCGTTGATGGGCAAACTTAGGCGCTTTATAATTACATTGTATCTGTTTATTGTTTAACTATGTATTTACGTTTTACTATGAACTTATACGTTGTTGATATTTTCCACTTGACAGAGTTTTTTTTTAATTTTGGCGCTGTAAGTTATGTGCGTTTAGCCAGTGTCAAGTGGTAATTTTGGTAATGTTAAGTATTTCATAAAACCAGTGTTGGTCACTAGGCAAGTAAGAGTCATAGTCCAGTCAAAGTCTATCGTCATGCACTAGTAAATTGGTTGTAATTTTACTAGAACTTTTATTGGAGTTTTGGAATAAAATCGAAAACTTGGATTTGCCTACAGTAATGCACGTTCAACTATTAACGATTATAACAAATTAACTCTAGAAGAATCACAAGTTTTGAGAATTTATTTTTTTGGTTTGATTTGATTAAATCTCTCTGGACAACAAAAAAAAAACACTTTCGCGCCAAAATTCTATTCGAGTTTGAAAACTATCGCGAGTGTTATTCATTATTAATATTTACTAACCGGATAAATTCGGATTTTGGTTAGCGACACGGGTGTTTACAAGAATGTAGACTACAACCCAACCGCGCGAGTGACGAATAAAGTGGTTAAACTATTAAAAGAATCCGAAGACGAGGATTTAATAGTCAAACTTCGACCTCTCAATCCTGTGACTCCAAAAATCTATGGATTGCCTAAAATCCACAAACCTGGATGGCCACTTCGACCAATAGTAAGCCAAATCGATGCTCCAACATACAAGCTATCGAAACATCTAGCTACGGTCTTACAACCTCTCATTGGGAAGACCAATAGCTATGTTAGCGACTCCAGGCATTTCATCCGCCTGATAGAGAAAGTCCGAATACAACCGACTGAGATAATGGTGAGTTTCGACGTCACTTCGCTATTCACCAACGTGTCAGTAGAAGATACTATGAGGGTAATCGAAGATCTCATACGGACCTCTAACCTACCTACTCGGTACATTGAATGGACTAGGTACTGTCTGAACAGCGGTTATTTTGTATGGCGAGGGGACTATTTCTTGCAGATTGATGGGGTGGCCATGGGATCGCCAATAGCGGGAACCGCAGCCAATATATTTATGGAATGGTTCGAAAATGCAGCGATGATAGACGCTCCTACGAAGCCTAGATACTGGTGGCGCTATGTTGATGACGTATTCGCTATCGTCACAAAGGACTCACTTCATGATTTCACGTCATACCTGAACACGGTCCATAGGAAGATCAATTTCACAGTGGAAGAGGAGAAAGATGGGAGCCTACCTTTCCTGGACGTCCGGGTCATAAGAAAGCCAGATGGCACGTTGGCGCATACCGTATATCGGAAACCAACACACACGGACAGGTACCTAAAGGCGGACTCCCACCACCACCCGTCCCATCTCGCCTCCGTGCCGAGAACATTGATAAACAGAGCACTAGGTATCTGCGACCCCCAGTACGTCCAAGCTGAGTTAGATCACGTAAGGGGAGTCCTTGAAAACAATGGATACAACTGGCGTCAATGTTCTCGCTTTATAAAAACGGGTGCGAGAAAACGAGCAGACACAGTGGAACGGTTGCCTGTATATCTACCATATGTCAAGGGGGTGACCGACAAAATCGGTCACTATCTGAAGCGTAGATACGAAATCAAAACTATGTTCCGCCCACTAACACAACTCCGACGCCTGCTAAGGTCACCCAAAGACAGAGAGCCACTGAGCGGTCCGGGTGTCTACAGGATCCCCTGTGACTGTGGAAAATGTTACATCGGCGAGACGCGTCGCAACGTATCAACCAGGATTTCGGAGCACATAAGGAGTGTCAAAAATGTGGATACCGTACGTTCGGCGGTAGCAGAGCACGCCCACATCCAGGACTCGGGGCATTATTTGAGATTCGATAAGGTTTCCGTACTGGCGAGGGATAAACATTTTATCCCACGTAAGGTACGGGAAGCTATCGAGATCAGTCGCTACCCCAATTTCAACCGTGATCGTGGATGGATACTACCACCGGCTTGGAAAACCGTTATTGACACTCCTTTCACCAATACCACAGTACCGGACTATCGCGGTATAGACACTACTAGTGCAGTGTGCCTACAGCCCAACTACTACCGGCCCAGTGATGACTCATCGGAGGATGACTCGACGACAACAGCCGAGCAACCCCTCGCACCCCCACCCGCACTCTTGGCGCCAACCGCGCCGCCTGCGCCGGCCCCCAGCGCTCGTCAGGTGCGCGCGGAGAGGCGACGCGAACGTTGCGATCGGCCACCTCCCAGATGATGGGCATCGTACATGCCCGAAACTAGTCGGAAAATCCGACAAAAACCGCCGCGAGTACCAGCCGGTTAGTAAATATTAATAAAATTCTATTCCTTTAGGGTATATATGCGTTTTAAATGTTTTATTCGATTGTTTTCGTCAATATATTGGCGAAAAAAAAACAGTACATACAGTACAAGCAAATTTTATTTTTGACAATTATCTTGTCTACTATTTTGTATATTTTTTAATGTTTTCTTTGATAATACTGACGTTTGACTAAGATAACGAATAAAAACAATCTAAGTATATTTTCATGGTCACAGACGTATTCGAAAGTGACGTTAAACCTTTAAAAATATATAGATACTTCCAAGTTTTATATTCGAAACATATAAATTTAGCTTCACTTTATCGAATTAAAAGTTGTCCACTAGCAATTTCTGTTGAGAGCTTTGTTAGAGAATTGTACTGGCAATACAAAAGAACTCGATGAAAAGTTTGTGAAAAAAATATAACTGTTTTCAGGGCGATAGGTGACAATGGCAACTAACGAGCGAGTTTGTCGGTTTTCAACGCCAGGGACGGGATAAGGGAGGGTGTATTCAGGTGAGGATTTCCAACGAGGCAATGCACTTCATGTATCGCATTTGGTCATAATACCTGTAGCTGTGTAGCTGAGTTTTCTTATACTGTAGCGTACTGTATAAGAAAACTCATATTTTTTCACCCGCCTTCAAAAAAGAAGGTTCTCAATTCTACTGTATGTTTTTTATTGTATGTATGTTAAGCGATGTATCCGCCAATTATGAATCGATTTTGATGATTTTTTTTGATGACTTCAGAGGTGGCATATATACATTTTATCGAAATCGGTCAAGCCAAAAGCGAAATATAAGCGATGAAGTCAATTTTACAAGCTTTGCTTGCGTTTAATTAATAAATTATTGAGTGCACTTAGTAACCAACAGATTCGCATATCCAAGTCAAGTATGAAAGTCATGGTCCAGTCACAGTCAAGTCCTTCTCTAGTAAAGTGGTAGGCATTTTACAGAACTCCACTGAAGTTTCAGAACGAAAAATTTATGACAAGTATTGGAAAAAATTTACAAAGACATTTTTTCACTTTCGCGCCATCTCCATTAAATGTTGTACACTAGTAAAGTACACTATGGGGAGTTTTGCCGCGAAGTTTTGATTCTTCAAGTGTTAATGTGTACCTAATAATGGTAGATTATTAGCCGTTAATTCTTAGTAAACGTGCATAAGTGTAGGCAAATCATACTAAGTTGAAAAACGTGATATTCGCCTTTGCTCCAAAACTCCATTAGGAGCTCTAGTAAAGTTTCTACCACTTTATGGGCATGACTTGACTATGATTGGACCTTGACTCTTTTACTTGAATTTAACTGTGACTTGTGACTAGGAATTTTAATATGAAATACACTTGAAAATTACTATAATTAATATATTACTACTTGACACTGGCTAAATGCACAAGATTGCGAAGCCTTCATTAAAAGAAAAAAAAAGTACACTATGTTATAGTAGATATAATTATGATATAACAAACCACTTGTCACTATAGTTAATCGATGTACTACATTTATCTAATATAAATGTTCTTTATTGTTTATAATTATTATACATTAATCATTTCCTTGTACTTAGACTATCTTAGGTTTATTTTGATATGTAGATACTATTATTTATAATCAATCTTTCTGCGCACTGAAATACACGCCCTTTATGAAGTAACCTGGGTTCATGAATGAATGGAAATAAATCACGGAATCACGTTCGGATGTCATGTCAATCTTACACACCATCCATCATTTTTTTACCGCTACTTTATTCATTTATGAAAATTCAATACCACAGATGTGTAAATGTTTTGGTATCATGATGACGTATCATTTATTCATTAAGATCAATTAGTTTCTAGATTTCTTGGCAGCAGTGGCACATTTTTCGCCGTAAGGAAAGGTTTGCTGCCACATTTATTGTGCGAACCGCAAAAGAATGGAACTCTTGCCTGAGTCGGCGTTTCCTGATAAGTACAATATGGGAGTCTTAAAGTCACGAGTTAATATGTATATTCTAAGCAAGTAAAAAGCCGATTTTAAAATTCCTAAAGTCATTGAATAGCTTTAAAGATCTTAATTTACTGTTATTAGCTATAATACCAAAGTCTGGAATAGCTCGTCTTGAAATCATATACGTCAACCCAAGAAGAAAAGAGCTATTACGCGAATCGACTCAATCTACAATTACAGTGAATATTTAGGTTTCGCCCCTTACTTGGTGCATCCCTGTTGGACTGTGGAAGTAGAACGGTAGAACGTAGGTTTGGAAGCACGCCTCGATGCATCCGTGTCGCATGATAAACGACATTGTTTCCCTTCTAGCTCTATTTCCTTGCATTTATTACTATTTTCGAAAACGTAGTGTTGAAAGACTTTGTTTAAGTACCTTATACCTGTTTTATGGACGATAAGCACTAAATCAAGTACTTATCGTCCATAAAAAAGTTATTAAAAGTATAGAAGTTATAAGAGATAACTGTTTGGAGTTTTTTGTCGCGAAAGTAAAACAATGGCGATGTTGATTTTTATTGTTTTCCAAAACTAGTGATGCTTTGTGTGTTAATTTGTAACTAATCCATGTCGTATGCATGCCAATCATGGAAGAAATTTACAAATAAGATAAAAAATAAAATGACAACATGTCAGAGAGGAATGCAACGAAGCATGTTGAGCATCAAAAATCTACACAAGATAAGACACAGAGAGATAAGATCCAAGACGAAAGCAATTGATGCTCTGAGCCACGCACAAAAATTAAAATGGAAATGGACTTGTAGTGCGCCTCACAGATCACAGGTGGACCAAAACCGTAACGACATGGAGAGGTCCAATAGGCAAGCGCTACAAAGGGAGACCTTACACACGATGGGATGATGTCATCAAAAAAATCGCTGGTCCGCAGCGTAATAACAGTGCTCAGGACAGAAAAAGATGGCAATCTTTGGAGAAGGCCTTCAACTGAGAGGGGTCCATGTTAGGTACCTAATTATTATTATATAATATATAGGCAGATATAATTTTATCGTTTTATACGTTTTATCCTACCTTAATTTAAGTTTGATTTTATGTATAATTTTTAAGAGTATTGTAACAGAAAATAAAAGGCTTTTTCTATTTATTAACCGTCAATTCGTGCATGAGTGTAAGCAAGTCATACAAAGTTGAAAAACGCAATTTTCGCTTTCGCTCCAAAACTCCAATATAAGTTCTAGTAAAGTTTCTACCACTTTATTGCATGACTTGATTATGACTGAACCTTGACTCTTTTACTTGACTCTAACTGTGACTTGTGACTTATATTATAAAATTTACTTGAAATATTTTATAACTTGACACTGGCTAAACGCACAAGACTGCGGAGCCAAAATTAAAAGAAATAATAAAAGATAACTTTTGGAAACATCAAATTATTATTTACAAACCGTAGGTTTGTTTCCTATCTCGATGTTAGGTACTACTGTCAGTGTCATCTTTAGTGTCAAGTTATACAATATTTCAAGTTATTTTGTTCAAGTTTTCAAAACTAGTCCTAGTCACCGGTTACAGTCAAAGTCGAAGTCAATTAAAAGAGTCGTTCCCAAGTAAAGTGGTAGAAGCTTTACTCAAAGATAATGTAATCACTTCGTTTAGCTTTACTAGTACTTCTATTAGAGATTTGGAACTTTAGATCAATCGTCGTCGCGACTCGTACCTAAGATTTGACAAAATGGCTAAGTTACGTTCTGCCCCGTCGTTATGAAGTAAACTTGAAGTCTAGCTTACAATAATAGCCGTCTTGAGTGGCTAATTTAACCATTTGTCTGCTTAAGATCACTTCTAAAAGCTTATTAGTGTCTGTGCTAAAACGCAATATCTATTTATATATATTTTAAATATATATAACTCAAAGGTGACTGACTGACTGACTGACATAGTGATCTATCAACGCACAGCCCAAACCACTGGACGGATCGGGCTGAAATTTGGCATGCAGGTAGATGTTATGACGTAGGCATCCGCAAAGAAGGATTTTGATTAATTCTACCCCCAAAGGGATAAAATAGGGGATGAAATTTTGTCAATTTTAAAATAATACTTCTTAACGCGAGCGAAGCCGCGGGCAAAAGCTAGTTCACTATAAAAATCCAAATGAAACATTCTATTTACTTTTCAGCGTGGGTATTGTAGATTGTGCAGTGACCGGAGAAAAGCACGCGAAGGGAGCACGTGTCCTCCATTTATACACGGTACGAGTTCATCATATTAATATTGTATTATATTGAACACAAAGCGTTTTGCTTCTACACTATTGTGCGAACCGCAAAGGAATGGAACTGACCTGAGTCGGTATTTCCTGATAAGTATGATATGGGTCTTCAAGTCGCGAGTGCTCCAACGTCGACCTTATCGTCGCTTACCATCAGGTGAGATTGTGGTAAAATTTTTCCAATATGAATATGAATTTTTAGAAAAATCGTCTAATTATAGTTTTGGGTATTAAGTACATATCTCACTTAAAATTAACAAAGAAAAAAGTTGATGAATGTCCTGCGTATCCTACTTTAATATTATAAATGCGAAAGTTTGTGTGTATGTGTGTGTGAATGTTTGTTACCGCGTATCTACGTAACGAATAAACCGATTTTGATGAAATTTTGAATGTAGATAGTTTAGGTTCCGGAATAACACATACGCTTTTTTTTATTTAATTAACGCGGGCGAAGCAGAGGGGCACGGTTCGCTTAAAATAAATTGTTAGCCGGGAATCGTAATTTCCTTTTAATTTTCATTTGTTTCAGTACATTTTGTTTTTAATTTGACAGCTCAAAAAACCAGCATCTTGTTAATTCCAAAAAGAACTATTAACAAGAATAGCTTGCTAAGTAACGTATGTACGGCACTTAATCAAGTGACATATAGCAGGCCATGCTCATGGCTTGCTATATTAATGTTAATGTTCGCTGTCAGCTCTTGTTGACATTTGCCAGGCGAAAGTGTTGGAATAGAATATAATAGAACGTGTATAATAGAATTACAATGTTTTAAGTAGGTACTTAAATTAATTTGCTCCAGTTCCATAATACATATTTATGACAAACACATTGAAAACGACTGACTCAAATTAATAATAATATGTCAAAGAATAACGCGTGATTTTTGAATAGATACAATCGGTTTAGTCACATGGACGCCAAAGAGGTGATAGTAAATGTTAAATTTAGTACCTACATACTTTATCCCTACATCCTTTACTTACGTTTAATGTAAAAATGAACCGTCTCATTTTGGTCAGACCAATCATTAATCTGAAACCTTAATTCGCCTATAACAACAACAACAAACACAACAACAAGCACAAAGTTACTCATGTTCGTCGGCACTCGCAATCAGAGGTTTTTAATTTCTTCAACATTAAGTTCAAGTTGTATCAACTGTATTTAGACGATTTGATAATATGATTATCAATGATATCTGTAGCAGGTCATGAAAAGTGATAGATATCGTAGCGGCGATTGAATAAATATCTCCAATATCTTCCATGGAGCTACACAGAAGTACACAGTAGCTTCCACAGAATAGTAACTGGAAGTGTCCTTCAAATCTAAGTTGCCGATAAAGCATTTAGCGCCACATCCAGTGCTATTAACTTTTCTGTTTTGGCAAAAAACTTTTTTATCTAAATTAAGTTTGTTAGGGGTCCATCCTGCGGGTTATTTGCAACCTTTCCTAACCTAATTTAAAGCTCGAAGAGCTTATAAAATGTCGAAGGTTCGGGCTGGTAGATACACCAGCCCAAACCATCGAATTTTATAAGGTTTTTTACAATTTTCCTGCTTTCATTTCCTTGGAGATTTTTTTATCATTAGCTAAGCAAAAGATTTTCTTTTCTATGTTATGTGTTAGATTTTGCTGTCGCTGCCGCTGCAGCAATAATTATCACGAGACAAGGTTTTGTCACTCAAGAACTTAGATGATTGGGAGGGGCTTGAGTCCCTTAGCCCTTAAGCCCCCCCTCTCCCTAGATCCGCTTCTAAATGTTTTTAGTATGTATTAGACATAAGTTGAAGGACCCTCGGAATTGTAACAATCTTCTAATTCTACACATTTATGCAGCAGGAGAAGTTCAGTGATATACACACGTACAGTAGAATTATATATATATAAAGATATAAGAATTGCTCGTTTAAAGGTATTCGATTTTAATTGCTATTTGTGGCTTTGGGCCATAGTTTTACATATTCTCGGAGAACTTGAAGTAATATGCTTGTATGCGTTAGACGCTAGATGCTGCTAAATGCCTCTGACTGACGAAGGGACGGACGGACACAGGTACTTAATGACCCAAGTAAACTAAGAGATCTCACTTCGCTCGATCAATCGAGATTAAAGATTTTGATTTATTAGATAAAAGCCCCACATACAAACTTAACCTAGCCTAGGTTATAAAGCTTAAAGGATACTTATTACAAACAAGCCTAGTTCAGGTAAGGTACATTTATTTTTGTAAATATTGGCTGTAACAATGCGTCATAGAGATGAACCTCTAAAATCTGATACTAGGTTTAGCCTGTATAATCAGATTTAGCGATTCTCTGAAGCTAACACAAGAGACACAATAACGCGTACCTGAGTAATAGGTACCTATCCGAAACTGTGCAAAGTACTGACACATGTTTATCCAGACCTATATCAAATTAAGGAAGCAATTGTATTGTTCCAGCACAACAAAACGAGAGAACTTAACAACTTTTTCAATTAGATAATTCCCGGGGGTTTTCGCAAACATTTGTTGTAACGTATTCTGCATCAGACGGGAACTTTTGAAATTATGTCGCGTTTTCTACTTTCTTTGTGTCATTGTTGATAAATGGTTAGGTACATTTTGGATAGAGGCACTAAGATCCAGTAAACATTATATATAGATCCACTATACTTATAATATTATAAAGAGGAAAGATTTGTATTTTTGTATGTAACGAATAAACTTTAAACCTATTGAACCAATTTAACAAATTTAACCTATTGAACATAGGCTATATTAATTACTAAAAAAAATTGAGATCCTTAGAAATTCCTACTAAAACAAATACAAGGTGTAAAAAAATTAGCCATATTTCTTTCATCGCATGCGCTGCGGAAAATATTGATGATAGAACAAAAAAAAAATTCTAAAATATTGTAGAACTCTTAAATAAGTTCAAGTTAATAAGTGATAAATGGTAATAGGCAAGCAATTGCTGAATGCAGGGGGCGTTTCGAAAATCGTAATTTTTCAAAGAAAGTCCATGACATAAATTCATGAAAAGCGAAATAATAAGGAATGCTAGATTCAGGTATATGTTATAACAAGCATAATAATATAGAAAAATATGTCGAAAGGGTTCTGCTTACGATAATATTTTCTAAAAAAGACTTAAATCATCGCATCGATTTTTTTTAAGCTATTGCATAGCTTCTATCGCGGGCCTTGAGCGTGGAGATCGAATCCAGAAATTCCGTAACGAAAATAACCTAACACCCCCCACTCCGATCGGCACAGCGGTGATACTTTTTAGTTTTGCCATCTACCTATGAATAGCAGAACTTTTAATGACTTTTTTGAAATATCACGCTTGTCTCTTTAGTTCAGCAGCTCGCCTCTAGGTGGCATTGGCTGTATCGGCGTTACTGCGCATGCGTAATCCCTCTCTTCGCCCCGCAATCTGGTGACTCATGCCTGCGTAGAGATTCGGCGTTATTATACTGCATAAATAAAATAAATAAAAAATTATAATTGCATAAGTTGATAAAAAATGCTATGCAATAGCTTTACCGCGGCAGTCCCCGAGTGCCACACGTCTTTTTTTTATTATTTAAAGACAAACATTTGACCCCTATTTAACCAGATGGTAAGTGACGATGCGGTCGGCGATAGAGCAAGTTTTTTATACAATTAATTGAATAAGGAGTTACTTTCGGAAACCCATAACCACAAAGTTGGTACATTTTTTATATTCAGTGAGTTATATGTAACGTGGTACTTAACGGATTAACACTAAATACAATTAATTAACTTTCTGTTTAATTACATTTATTATATTAAGTGTGTTAGATGTAACGTGTTACCTAACCGAATTAAAAAATTAACACTGGATTAACACTAAATATAATAAATTAACGTTGTGTTAAAGTAAATCTTACTAATATTATAAATCCGAAAGTTTGTGTGTGTGTGTAAGTATGTTCGTTCCCTCTTCACGCTTTAACGGCTGAACGGATTTGGATGAAATTTGGAATGTTCATAGATTATACCTAGGATTAACACACAGGCTACTTTTTAAATTGATAATAGCGGGCGAAGCCGCGGGGCACGGCTAGTGTATTATATATAGTGTAAATGAGTTATCTAATCGGAATTAACACTTAGAGGGTTTATTCCTTTTGTATTCTCTCTCGCTCGCACAACTCGATATTTTTAATAAATACAATTGTGTACGTGTGTTTTTGAAAATGTTTTCAACTAACTATACGTAAATTAATACAAGGATGTTTCAAACTTCTTTTCGCTATCCTTCAATAAGATGAGAAGAAACTAAGTTCCCAAATTTCAATGTGATTTTCACGCTTTCTTCGTTTAACTTAAAGATATGAAAAACGAAAGGTAGATATAGTTGGTTGAAAACATTTCCAAAAACACACGTATCTAATTGTGATTATAAAAAATATCGAAATGTGCGAGCGAGAGAGAAGACAAAAGAAATAAACTCTCTTAAGTGTTAATCCTGAATTGGTTTAAAACATTTTCAAAATCACACGTAGCTAAATGTGTTTATTAAAAACATCGAAATGTGCGAGTGAGAGAGAAGACAAAAGGAATAAACCCTCCTAATATTATACATATTTTGGAGATGAGTGAAGTGGGGGAAAATCAGAAGTGGAATGAGTTATAATGAGTGAGGCGACACGCTGCTAACCCTCAGCTACATACTAGCACTTAACTACACCTATGGGAGTCTTATAGCACTAGCAGTCGAAAAATGCGAGTCAAATGTCAAGTGTGATTTGCACAAATCCTGGCTCCGCTCCCGCAGGATTTGCGGCAGCGTTCGTGAACTCTGACCTATTGTGAAGCTTCACGTGTTGGCTTACGAAGAACAATGCGAGATTTTGGATACCTTTTGCAACTAATAGCTACTTATTTTGACTAGATAGGGGTTAAACTACTTATTTCTATGAATCCTAGACAGATAATACGGTTGTTTGTTTTATTAATCGAGCGAAGAGATATCTAAGTTGACTTGGGTGTTTCAGCACTTTGTCCGTCCGTCCGTCTGTCAGAAGCATCTAGCGTCTAAACCATATTGGCGAATAACTTCAAATTCTCAGAAAATATGTAAAGCTATGGACCAAAGCCAGAAATGGCAAATAATATGATATACATTAAAATATTAAGGGGGCAACTAATATTTTCATTTATATCATTATAATTGCCATTTCTGGCTTTGGACCAGAACTTTACATATTCTCTTACAATTTAAAGTTATTCGCTTGTATCGTTTAGACGCTAGATGCCTCTGACAGACGGATGGACGGACGAACGGACAAAGTGCTGAACCACGCAAGTCAACTGAGAGATCTCGCTTCGCTCGATCACCTATTTTACTACTAACTTTATATATATTTGAGACATTTTTCTTTTCTACAACGAGCTAGTTTTACAATTAATGATATTAATTGCTTTTTTTAATTTATTGTTGATTTTTCTTTGCATTTGATCTAGACATCGCCAACGCGTAAGTCACAACCATTCCCGTTTTTATTAAAATTAATATGATAATTCATTTTATTTGTTTTCTGTTTAAGCATTTAAAGTGATATAACTCTCATTTCACTCTGTTTAAATTACAGCTCGACAACTTATACTGATAAATTATTCATGATTATAGGTACATACATATATATATCGTTAAAATTGTAAGATAGTCGGTAAAGTGACGCTGGATAATCTGTTCACAGACGAGCGAGCGTGGTCTGCCTTCAAAGCCGGAGCTAACCTTTATGTGCTTACTCTTTTGAACCTAAGGCACTAGAAGCAGGGATGTTCATATTATTATAGAAACATACCTAGTAGTTTACTATTTAACGAACATATTTATTTACTACAATTCTACGCTGTACGGACCAATTGCCTTTATTTTTTACCGACTTCACAAAAAAGTATTTTTGGCTTTCCAATTGGTCCCATTTAAATTTGATCAAGATCTGACTATTATTTTTTGATTTATCCTAAATAATGCGTATTCTGTGAACTACATTGACGATGTTCTCGTCTTTAACTCACTTCAAAAGTTGCCTCATAACTTCTTTCGTTGTGTGCCGATTTTGATGATTATTTTTTTATTTGAAAGCTGGTGCTTTTCATGTGGTCCCATTTAAATTTGGTCAAGATCTGATCACTTATTTTTGAGTTATTGTCAATATTGCGTGTTTAATACGTTGAAACTGATCAAGGTTCCGAAGATAAAGCGGTTATTAAAGTTTCTCTTAACTCTCTTCTTGTTCTTAGACTAAACTAAAACTTTTTATAATCTACAAGTATACAGCAATAGAGCTCACTTGCTTATAGGTAGCTCAAGTGCTCAAGTTTATTTATTACTAGCCGTGCCCCGCTGCTTCGCCCGCTATTATCAAGTTAAAAAGTAGCCTATGTGTTAATCCTAGGTATCCTACTAATATCATAAATCCGAAGGTTTGTGTGTAAGTGTGTTTGATCACTCTTCACGCTTTAACAGCTGAACGGATTTAGATGAAATTTGGAATAAACATAGCTTAAATAATAGATTAAATAATCTTTCGGAAGTTATTGAACGACAACTGTACTGTATGTAGTTAGCTAGGCTAGCATCATTAACAAAATATGTTAAAATTATATTTTAATTAAGTTGTGAATTGGATCTTTCCAATTTACTTATGTGCAAAATGTATGTATAAATGTATAAATACTTGGTATCTTAAAATATAAAAAAAATTATATACTACTATATACGAATTAAAGATTTTGTAAAATAAAACTACTTTTTACCGAAGATGTGCACTACCATATCGAAATATCCTCGATACAGGTTAACTGGTTAACTGATGTTAACCGGAAGAAAATGCTTTGTAGCATTAAGTTCGCCTATGTACTTACAATACTGTTTGTGCAATAAATAATTTTCTATCTATCTATGTGCTAATAACATAATTTAGTCCCATAAGACCCATAATGATGGACTTGGACCATCGAAGCGAAGAACTAATTTATTGCTAGAACATTTCAGACTCATAGAAGTACGAATCAGATACAGTACATGTCTACTATAAGTAGGTATATTGACACATAGTATATACGTATCCATTGGTTAACTATGACATAGAACTAAAGTAAGAAGTGGATCACAGGAACTCAAATTACCTAATAACAGATGAAAAAGGTTTTTTGGGTAACATTGTCTATATTTTCTGGTAGATAGAATATAATAAAAATCATAAAAGACTATTGTTTAGTTCTTTCTTTGTTATAGGTGTTGGAAACGTACAAAAATATGATTAAAATATTATATGTAGACAAAGAATAATGTTTTGTGGTGTTTTGTAAAAGGTGTGCGATCTTTTATTGTTGCGTAATGATCCATGGAATTTGCCGTATGGCCGGTTTCAAATAAACAAAAATGTAATAAATCATTCGTCGGCAAAATGTATTAAAAAAGTCATTTATATGGGCATTTGCAACGAGTGATCGAACGGAATTCCATTATTTTGCGCAAACAACAGCCTTTGTGGATGATTTACATTTAAATAATTTGTTTGAGCGTTGTAATCAAGTTTATACGATGGCAAACAATACTTGAAAATAATTAAATGAACGAGTCTAAAATAGTCGTTTATGTGCTTGCCTTTATATACCACTTTATGTGCTTGCCATTATAAGCTTTTATTTGTTTACCTGTCCCTTTGTCTATCTGACGGTCTGTAATCAAATCTTGCGTGCTAAATTAGACCCACCTCCCGATGTCCGATTGGATTCAAATTTGTACTTATTTATCTTCGGTGACAATATATGGGGACCATGGAGCTGGTCTGATGATGGAGACGGATGATGGTCATAGGAATTTCAGAACTAAGCAAGATAAACTCATCGAGTATTTTTATTTTCTGATTATATAACTTTTGAGTCCTTTTTTATTTATAACTTGTAAAAGCTTGATTTTCAAAAACTATAACGGTATTTCTTGTTATTATTATTTAAGCGAGGTAAATTACTCAATAGTTAAAAAAAAAAACTACATTCAATTCACTTAGGCACCAAAGAGGCACTCATGAAAGTTAATGACTCTAATTACTAGATTGGTAAAATTTCAGCCATCTCCAGAAGAACCTGGCATACTGTATATTAGTTAAGTGAATTGCCTTTATTTTTTAAAACTGAACTAAGATTACTCACACTGCGCAATTAGTCACCACAAGCTAACAAGCTAGTAGCACGTACTATTCACTTTAATTTAAAACTGGATAAATTTAGTTAATTTTGGACATGGGAAAGTTAATGTTTCAATATTATATACTCTCTCTCTTTCGAAACTAGTCGACAACAAAGTAAGTCAACATTCTATACGTGTTTTAAGCCAAAACATTGAAACAATATGTGCAAAAGTCACGATGGTTTTAACTTTCAAATAGGAAAGTTATTCAAACACTAACACTCACAGTGACTTATAAGAAAAGACTTGTATTGCGGGTGCCGGAAACACATACATCATACACACAATTTAAAACACAAGCATAAATTTCCTTAGAGGAGACAATTTGCGCTATTAGGATTTGAACCCGGCACCCGCACACAGCGCACGAAAATTCCTATAACTTGTATTTTTGGGTGCCGGAAACATTCACATCATACACACCACACACAACTAGAACCGGAAACACCCATTTCCCTTAGAGAGAAAACTTGTACCGGGAATCGAACCCGATACCTGCTGCTTTAAGTCGGTCGCGGAACGCCAGAGTGCGATCGATTAAACTTAGCTTTTATTGCCACTATTGTTTATTGAAATTCGATTGAGTGCTCTCATCTGGACTATTGAATTAGAATGAACAGTGTTATTGATGCGGCCGCCCGCCGGGTAGAACTGCTAAATAAATCTGCCCTCCCGTCGCTCTCTAATGGAAACTTATTGAAAGCCAACCATTCTTTATGCAATTCATTTCAAACTAGCGTTTTTGTAATTGCTAATATTTTATTTGCAGACATTTTTTAATCAATTTCTGTGTAACGAGCTGAGTTAGCGTTGATTTTCATCGACGATTGTTCTAGACTATATATTTACTTATATCTATTTATCTAAATATATATAACTCAAAGGTGACTGACTGACTGACTGACATAGTGATCTATCAACGCACAGCCCAAACCACTGGACGGATCGGGCTGAAATTTGGCATGCAGGTAGATGTTATGACGTAGGCAACCGCTAAGAAAGGATTTTGATAATATAAATATAAATATATATAACTCAAAGGTGACTGACTGACATAGTGATCTATCAACGCACAGCCCAAACCACTGGACGGATCGGGCTGAAATTTGGCATGCAGGTAGATGTTATGACGTAGGCATCCGCTAAGAAAGGATTTTGATTAATTCTACCCCCAAAGGGATAAAATAGGGGATGAAAGTTTGTTGTACTTCTTAACGTGAGCGAAGCTTCGGGCAAAAGCTAGTTACTATATAAACTGTTAAACTTTGTACCTTCTACAATGTAATAAATAAATGTAAGGGTTTCCAAATTTTCTATTTTCTGCTAAACCAAAGTTCGGCTCATTACTAGAGCAGTAATGAGCCGAACAAAAAAAAATATCGGTTGAGTTTTTGCTAGACTAACGCTCGGTGATTGATGTATTTGTACTGAATATATATCTATATAATATATCCATATCTATATATTTTTTTGTTTCTATAATATGTACTTGAGTAGGATATTTTTAACCGACGTTAAAGAAAGAAGTTCTTATACTTAAAAAAAAGTTAAATTCCAGTGACATCATTCTGTTTAGAAAAACATTCGATTCGTGATTGGCTACCGGTATTCTTTTGATCGTCTTTGACTGGGATAATTTGAGTGAGCATTGCGTTTCGCCTTTTTTGACATCTAGAATACTCATTTGAATATTATCGATTTGAATTATCATTTTTTGCTTGAAAACGGATGGTAAGGATGGAAAGGTAAGAAATCTAGACAGCAAAAGAGCTGAATAATATTTTAAATAATTTGTCCTATAGATATCATAAAGACAAACAAAATTTTAATATAATATATTTACTTTTATATATAATTATAATAGCTTTTGCACTCACAGCCCCACATTAATTTCGATGATTTGTGCCGGAAACATTCACACTACACACGCAATCACACCCAGAAATACAAATTCCATTGGGAAGAAATCTTGTGTTCCCATCGGGAATTGAGCCCTATACCCGTTGGTTCGAAGGCGAACGCACACCCAACTACGCCAGCGGATAGTTCTAATACAAATAAGGGCCAAAATACAGTTCGCATTGTTATTTGTCAAACATACCTCTGATTCGCGTTCCACAAAGAGTTTCCTCACATCCGTTATGCGAGGGAAGGAATAGAATTCCATTCCAGACGCGTCTGTTTTCCATCGTAGCTATAAAATCAAGTCACGAGTGAACAGATGATTTCCAAGCAAGTGGGATGCCTTATATCGTCACTTTCTGAGAAGATAAAAGGTCACGGTAAAGGTGAAAGAAATAGAGACTATATAACTTAGAACATTCTAGAAGTTATCACGAAGTTCGACCACACACTCGTAGCCCTCTAAATGCTCGAAGACTGGGTTAGGTACGAGTATATAGTGGTCCTAAGTAATTTCGAATACCGCAGCGACCGCGATTTTATTTTGAATTTTGAAAACCATAAAATATATACTAAATTATTAAAGGGATGCGGGAAACATCAGATGACACACACAATCACAACAAGAACCAGAAACACAAGTTTTCCTTGGGGAGATAATTTGTGTTTCAGTGGGGAATCGAACCCTACCCCTGCTTAGAAGGCGAACTCCAGCCAACTAAGCCAACGAGCAGTTCTAAATCAATTTAAAAGAACAATAATTATGTGTTATAAATAATTGAGGGTTTGTTCATTTTATATTGTTGCCCCAAGGCCAGTTTATTTTTATTTTCCTAAGGATTTTTTATCTTGGAACTCCTTAGATGAATTAAATGAGATTACCGTCATAACAGGCTTTTATTTAATTTCACCTGTCCTGTGACTGTCTCTCTGTAATCTTGTCAAGTAAAGACCTAATTTCCGGTTTCCGAATGAGCTGAAATTTAACATGCATATGTAAATCGAAGGACAATGCAATATTATGATGACATGGAGCTGATCTGAAGATGAAGCCGGTAGGTGGCTTTGGGAACGGTGTAATAGAACAACGCAACACCATAGTGATTATTGACCTGCTTTCTGAGCATGTATACCAACGGGATGTAAACCATCACACGTACATATATGACCCAACACATTATAGCGCATGAGTGAGGGTTTAAAGAAATAACAAATAACTTAGTTATGTACAAGTTTTTCCATGTGGAAACCAATGCTGTAATGGGCAACACAGAGTTTATATAACATTCATCACTGTTATTTTGGGACGAATCTAAGAACTATCCTTAATCATGGTCACCGATAGATTGCTATTTGCAATCAATCACTCCAAGACTAGCGGTACCAAATTGATGAATGGTTGATGAACCGATGCATGACTCTGCTCATGTGGTACGATTTAATTTTATAAAATTTGTTACACAAATTACATATCTTTATGTATACAAGGTTACTTTGAATTAGCGCTCCATACTTCACAGGGGGTCGGGGGGTATCGCTAATGCAACACAAAAAAATATAAAAAAACTTTTAATTTTTTTTCTGATAAGTTTGTAAAGTGCCGAGCTACGATTACTACCAAACTCGTAAACTCAAAAATAAAAAACAATACAACTAAAACAGCTGTTATTGTTCGCATGCACCAATATGTTAGAGCAGGTGACGCAGCGCGGCACCACTATCATCAATGCGTGCGCGTCGGGGCAAGTGTCGGGTCAATGCCCGTCCGCGTGCAGCCGAGCCTAGTATTATTATACACTGCGCTTTCAATGACCAATTTCAATAAGTGAACAAGACCTAATCAGTTTTTTTCAAACCAATACAAAAACTTTTACATTCACAGCATTACCTACACTAAGTTCGAAAAGTCATGGTCATTCATAACCTACGAACTGCCGAGTCACACTCAGAACAAGACACACGGAATTCCTTTGAGGAGGAAAACTGTACTCGTGGCGGAAATCGAATTCTATTATATTCTATTCGCTACCCACGGCGTAGAAACCAAAGACTTACCGACTGAGCTAACAGATATCTGTAGAAACATACAGATAGACTTATTCCATTACTTAACAAAATTGTGCTTTTGGTCGGAATCGAACCCGGTACCCGCGGCGTAGAAACGAAGGACACGCTAACTGTTTTAGTTGTATTGTTTTTTATTTTTGAGTTTACGTGTTGGATAATTGGTTTTAATCGTAGATCGGTAAGTACTTTACAAACATATAAAAAAAAATGTTTTTTTTTTTGTTTTGCTTTGTCGATACTACTGTGGAGTATGGAGCGCTAATTCAAAGTAACCTTGTATAATCTTCGCGTATAATCAGCGGTCTTCGCGGGTAAAACCGCAGGGCGCAGCTAGTTACAAATAAAACGTTAAAATTTCCGAACGAAAACTATTTAAAAAAGTTTTGTAGTAATTAAATCTTTTTTGTTGGTCTTTAACGTTTTGCCGTGGGCTTATCTACTTTTTATATAAAAGTTTTTATATTTTAGTTTTCAGTGCCTTACATAATTGAGTACCTACATGAAATGTTATCCACATCTTGCTTGGACGTCGCGTCGTAGGGGACTTGATACACAAAGCGCCCTTGACGCGCGGCCAGGCTGACGCTGTGAAGATAATATTATGTATGGTGCCTAATGAAAAAATTACATTTGGCGTCACGGGCGCGCGGACTAGCGGCGGGCGCGCGCCTGCGACGCTTCCCCCGTTTGTTTGTCCGACTTTTTTGTATAGGCTCTAGTGTGACATAATTAATCGCAAGCAAAGCTTAAAAAAATAGACTTTACCATCTTTTGGTTTTGGCTGAACCGATTTCGATAAAATGTATATGGGGTCACCTCTGAAGTATATCTACCAAACAAAAAAAATCATCAAAATCGATAAATAATTGGCGGAGATATCGCGTAACATAAATACAAAAAAACACACAGTCGAGATGAGAACCTCCTTTTTTTTGAAGTCGGTTGAAAATATACTGAGCGGACAGGGCGCGCGTATTTGGTTAGGTACAGTGACAATGTTCGACACGGAAAACTAAAGCAGCGCGGCCGAGGCGCTCGTACAGGGCGAGCGTCCGGGCGCAAGCCCTGGCCGCTTTGTATGTCAAGTCCTTGTGTCGATACTATAGCTCCGTCACATCTTCCTGAAACACAGAATGGGGTTGGCGTCGCGGCAACTTCGGCAGAGCAGCGCAAACGGCGAAAATATGGAAACCTTGGCAGTGGTTACATATTTGAGCCGTTTGGTGTTGAGACACTGAGTCCGTGGGGACCGGGAGCTCATTCTATTTTCAAAATTCTATCAGAACGCCTGGTTGAAGCGACGCGTGATCACAATGCTGGCACTTATTTGTCTCAACGTATTAGCATTGCAATTCAGAGAGGCAATGCCGCCAGCATGATGGGAACGCTACCCACTGGTAGTGGGCTTGAGCACTTGAGTTACCTATAAGCTCGATGTCATCTAGGTAACTTAGTTCTTTGCTATACATAGTTTTAGATAAGTTTTAGGAAATATAGGCAATTGGCCCGTAGTTAGTCCTTATGTACTTGTGGACAACCCTCATATCAGATTTTTTTAGGCATACAACAAATTTGCACGCCATTAATAGCCGGTTAGTATCTAGTTTTTCTTTTTTCTTTGGACTATCTACGAGCCAAATGCCTTTATTTCCTAAAACTAAACTAAAACTATATACAGCAAAGAACTAAGTTATCTACAAGTCATCGAGCTTATAGGTAACTCAAGTGCTCAAGCCCACTACCAGTGGTTAGCGTTCCCATCATGCTGGCGGCATTGCCTCTGAATTGCAATGCTAATACGTTGAGCCAAATAATTGCCAGCATTTTGATCACGCGTCGCCTCAACCAGGCGCTCGTATCTAGTTAACATAAATAACAATCGCGACAGTCTTATCATATCATATTGGAACTGAGTTGGGTGAGCGTTCGTCTTCTAAGTAGGGGTATCAGGTTCGATTCCCGGCGGGAACACAAGTTTTCTCCCCAAGGAAAATTTGTGTTTCTGGTTCTGGTTGTGATTGTGTGTGTGATGTGAATGTTTCCGGCACCCTCTACATAAGTCAACATAACTTAGTGTGGGGCTGTAAGTGTGAAAGCATTTTTATGTTTTAATAAAGAAAGCTCACAACTTCTATGGAACTTGCTATCAGAACAATTTAAAGTAACGTTATATTTCAGCTTACATTATGGATAGTGTGCACAGGATACAAACTTTCGGATTTATAACATTAGTGTGAAGTGATATTGATGAATTTTGTCAAATGTATTATTATGTGGTAATTTTTAGAGTAGACCAGCTCTACCTGCCGATACATCCTACTAATATTATAAATCCGAAAGTATGTGTGTAAGTGTGTGTGTAAGAATGTTTGTTCCCTCTTCACGCTTTAACGGCTGAAAGGATTTGGATGAGATTTGGAATGTACATAGATTATACCTAGGATTAACACATAGGCTACTTTTTAACTTGATAATAACGGGCGAAGCCGCGGAACGGCTAGTAGAGACATATATACATTTATTCCACAAACAAGTGAACACGTCGTGTGGAGGTACACTTCACACTTCACGTACGAGCTCTAACATAGATGTCTAGTTATGTTTTGGAAGGACGCTCTCCAGTCCTTTTGTGTAGCCGTGAATGCCGTGATTGGTTTAAAAAGCCGCATTCATTTTGTGCGAAAATGCGTGAAATAGCGTAGAGCAAGTGTGCTATACTGAATTGGATGAAAAACGACGTAAAAAAACGGTAATTGGAACAGTACAATGGCCCAGTGGAAACGTTCTTACTGTCTTGAAACATTGTGTAGATATTGCTACATTTGTCTACCGACTTCACAAAAAAGGAGGAGGTACTCAAGTCGACTGCATTTTTTTTATTCCTGTTAGGCAAGCATTGGACCACAATCTCACCTGATGGAAAGTGATGTTTTTTATGTGTGTTATATATCTCATAACTTCTTTCCACGTGAACCGATTTACAATGTTTTTTTTTGTTTGAAAGATGTTGCTTTCCAATTGATACCACTTATATTTGATCAAGATCTGATCAGTAGTTCTTGATATATTGTCAATAATGCGCGTTTAGTACATCTAATCTGATTAAAGTTCCGAAGATAAAGCGGTGAAGTCGGTTTTTTGAAGCTTTACTTGCGTTTAATTATCTACATTCAATATGTCGGCGAATTGGCGTATAAATAAGTCGCATGTTTTATTTTTCACAAAAAAAAAATAAAAACAAAACAAAAAGTTTTTGTACTTGTAATTCACCCTGATCATGACCTCGGGGCTACATTTTGCCTAATAGAGAACAACTTTTGAGGTTTATAACTTTTTAATTAGTATTTTTTTAATTTTATTTTTTGTTCAAGTACAAGATATAACTGATATCATACGTAAGTTTCAGATTTAAATATGTAGCCGACTTCTAATAAACTTGCGTATTGAATTTCGATTACCGTCACGTCTCTACCTGACTGTACCTTCTTCTAGCGCTAATTAGATCATTGGAGCTATTAGAACAATACCTAACTTAAAACTCACTTAAGTAATAAATTAGAACTTGGCTGGTAAAGGACTTTCTCGGTTTCTATCAGGTAACTGCTCTGGAATAAAATATCACGGCTATTACTCTGAATAATGGAAATGGTTGAAGATCTCGAATTTATAGTCGAGTAATAGCTATTGCCAGAGCAGGTAATCGTACTATCATACTAATATTATACTATTGAACTGCCCGTTGGAGTTTTCCTTAGATAGGTGTACCTCCGCCTTCTAAGCAACGGGTATCGTGTTCCATTCCAGGAACACAAGTTTTGAAGGGAAAATTGTGTTTCTAGTTCTGGTGTGAATGTTTCCAGCGCCCACGACACAAGTCATCAACTTAGTGTGGAGTTGTGAGTGTGAACGCGTTTATTGTAAAAAAAATATTATAAGTTTGAAAAGTTATGTACCTATGTGTATTTAATATAAAATAATGTTTTTTGGAAAAAAAAAAAACTATGCCAGGTACTTATTTTTTGTTTACGCCAGTTAGGCAAGCATCATACCACTATCTCATCGGATGGAGAGTTAGAGATGTGAATATGCGGCTGAAGATGTAACATGCTTGCCTATAAGATACCTATTCAATCTAGAAGATACACGATTGTATTGTTCGGAGAACAAAGACGTGGGAAATTATATTTATATTTATTATCATGCTTTGAAATAGATCATGTTTCCGTCCTTAAATATCACAAGATATTTTATAAATAATTTTTAAAATGGTTGAAATTCTAAATTCCACCAGCACGATTTTTACGTACATGAAGTCTAAACATAATTTATTTACGAATATGGTTGAATTTTACTTATACCTAAGTATATAAACGTAATTTAAGTTATGTAATGGCTTAAACTCGACGGTAAATACAAATGTAAGTGTTACCTTAAACCTTTTGCGGTCCGAAGGGCCACGGTAATTTATTGGAGGGGCACGTCGCTTAGAGGGGTCATCGGTCACACAGGTATCTCCGAACCTAGTCTAGATGGTGTAATTGCAAAAGTTTGGGTAAAAAAGTTGCTTGAAATATTGCTAAGACCCTGCAAATCGAGACTTGCCATTATTCTTTTTTCCTCTTCATTATTTAAGCGTTTTTTTATCATCCTAAGTTCGTGACTTGAACGTGAAAAAAGCCAAGAAGATAAATTTCCCTTGGGGAGAAAGCTTGTGTTCCCATCGGGAATCATACCCGATACCCGCTGCTTAGTAGCGACGCCCACTTAACTATACCAGTGAGCAATATTAGAGTATTGTATTGTTTTATTATCGCCCTATAATATCAACACTAGTAATTCATTCACTTTGTTATAATATTGTACAGTTAAGCATATAACCTAATTACTTTTTGCGAAATAACACGACTCTATAAAATGTTCTCAATAAGAATGTGACAATGACTATAAATAAAGTCTTGTATTATCCATTTTAATTAAAGTAAAGCAGATATTAATATATTATATACTTTTAAAATTTTGATTCCTAATGAAGAAAGATTTTATATTTTTTCACAATCACAACCAGAAACACAAATTTTCCATAGCGAGAAAATTTGTGTTTCCGCCGGGAATCGAACCCGATACCGCTGCTTAGAAGGCGAACGCTCATCCAAGTAAGCCAATTAATTAGTACGTGCAAATTACATTGCAATACGGCCACACATTTTGACAGTCTAATATTATTGCTATCTTCTTTAGCTACACACGATAGAGTCGAAACTTACTTGTTGTTTGTACAACCTATTTAAATGCTAACTTGTGAAGTAGTATGTAAGATATAGAGTTAACTATATTAATGGGTTCGATGTTGTTGATTCATAGAATATAGGGACAAGCGTAAAAAAGCAACATCATCTTTGACTTTCCTATAAACATTTATTCGTCGCTTAAAAATTTAGGGTAAGGTAAGACTGTAATTCAATTATAATATTTACTTTTCTGATGTGGTGAATCTTTTTTATATAACTCATTAAAAAAGTATTGATCGGAGTCATATACTACTTAATAATTATGCAATAATTCTTTATTTCACACCAAATAAAAGTAAAATTGCAAAACTTAAAATAATACAGTGAGTTATATGAGGTAGGTGCAATGGGCGGTCTTATCGTTTTAAGCAATTTAATAATATGTATTAAATAAAATTCGAGTAATAAGTATTTATTTTAAAGATAATTACTAAAAATAATAAGTGTTTATTTAAACTAACAGTTTTTATATCCGGATCTCTATAATGAAGTAAAATAATAACCATAAATATATTCCTAAAAATTAAAAAATTTTCGCCAAAGCACAGAGCATTAATCATATTTACGAACAGGGCTCAACTTAGTTGATGAAGAATGGTAAAAAAAATACAACAAACTTAATTACTCGAGCTTGTGCATTACCAAATGAGTGGTTTGGCCGATCTAAAAACATTAATGTTACTACGGGTAAGGTGGTAAAACCTCGAACAATTCCGGTTTTACCACCAAGTGCCGAGTTTATAGCCTCAGCGTGTTCTAGTGCATAGTAAAATATAAAATGGCTCTTGAATAAGTGAATGTAAAGTGTCCTACCCAGCAAATTAGAAATTAAAGCTTTTTTGCAATGCATTTACTACACTTAGAAGGTAATTGTTTTTCCCTATTATTCCAAGTAATTTTGAATTTCTACACAATGACACAGATAATAAAACCTGTATAATAAATGGTTTTATCTATAGTGTTATTTTTATATGCTAATGCCTTAAATTAACTATTATCTTCATTTTAATGATATTATCCGAATTGCGTCCCCGAAAAGCTGCACAGGAAATTCTCACAGTATGCGCGACTTAGATATCAGAGTGTTCCGAAGTTCTTAACGTGAAGTGCTTTTGTGAAAAGTCTACCACGGACTTCTCGGTTTACCTTTATCTGCAATAATGAACTTACTTACCGTCTATACTGCACATGTCGAGCCTATGAACAGCCTAGTTATTGATTGCGGTCTATCAGAACATGCAACAAGCTTTACAGTATTATTGTCCTTACCTATATACTTGAGGCAATGCCCCCAGCATGATGGGAACACTACCCACTGGTGGTAGGCTTGAGCACTTGAGTCTTGTAGGTAACTTAGGTCTTTGCTGTTTATAGTTTTATTAAATATAGGTAATTGGCCCGTAGCATCCGGGGGTAATTGTTGATATAGTTGAATATTACCTATATACGTACATTATGGCAATGCACGAGTACGAGTATATTCTTAAGAACCGTAAATAATAAACGGCTACAGAATATGTTCAGAAGATTTATCTTATTTAGAATTCATTTATCTTTATTTTAAATCATAATTTTGCTAAAGATCTGATGATGACTCTCTTTTTTATTTGAGAAGGTCAGGTATCCACTGGACAGAGTTACTGACAGAAGTTGCTTCAAGAGAGGAAACTTAGTGTTTACTTTCGGCTTACATGATATTCATTCAAACAGTTTGTATCATAACTTACATTATCAAAAAAACGCTATATTTATTAGACAGCATGGAATCGGAAATTGAATAACGTGTTTCCATGACAAAATGTATGAACGAATATAAGTCAAAGTCTAAATCATCACAAGTTTAAACAAATTAATTACGAAAACATACTTGCTACGGCGCTACGTCTCGTAGCAAATTCGTAGCACGATTGTTTAGCCCAATTTAGAACACAAATTCAATTGAGGCCAATCTTTGTCTTTGAACCTACGTTACTCCAATGTTTTCATATCAAGAACCTAAATCTTGACCAATTCTCATATGTACAGTCAGTAAGAAAAGTAACTGAATAACTATAATAATATATGAATTCTGGCAAATGTTCATACCTTTAAATGCTGGTTCAGCGCTTATATGTAAAAATACATTTGTTAATCTCTCTGGTGGCGCGAGTAAAATCGCTGGCGTGTAAATAGCCCACCATTTACGTATTAATATTTTTAATGATAGCGGTAAATTATTTTGAACATTGGCAAAAATCAGTAGGGATACACGAATCAATTTACAGTGTTTATTTAAGCCCACGTACCTTAGACTGCGTCGAAACCGCCTCCGGAGCTCCCCAAGAAAGGAACTACAGCAAACTGTATGTATGCCTAAGCGCACACACACAACTCCACGTCGCGCCGGCCGGCGAGTTTGAATCCGAAAACATCCGAAAATATACGAGGCACTGATCACTAATCCATATCATAGATGAAGCGGTCGATCACAATAGACACGATGAAGTTTTTATTTTAAGTCCTGGTTAATTAGATGATAATTATTTAATTAGTTTTCTACGTCACAAAATTCAATAGCGGAGCGTTTTTGTCAACCACACAGAGAAGACACACACGACGAAGTCGCGAGCGCAAAAATGTCACTCGATACAACTAGCGCCATCTCTAGGATTTTCTTTGAACGATCTCTAACAGTGGTCAGCAGAGGGCCTAATACACTGCAAATGTACACAAATATCCAAAGATTCTTGCCAATATGAATATTAGGTATATAAAGTGAAGTATTTATTCACAGATGTATAATTTACATTTATTTTTTATATTATAAAAGGCAAAGACGCTTCACCATGCACCCCGCCTTGGAAGAGCGCAAGATCTTTCAAAAGAAACAGTAAGAGTTATTAGATTCTACTCGTTTATATTATGAAATAATCTAAAAGATCAATGAACTTTATGTCTGATCAAGCGTGAATGTTAATTATTAAGAAATTGTAACTTAATCCTAATAATGCGGAATACTTATAAGCGCGCGTAGATATATAAATAATAAATAATAATAAATATTTTACGAATATACATTTATTGTGTCGGAATGGAATATAGTTTGACGATAGGGCGTTTAAAACTACCTGAACTGGTCTTGACCGTGGCAACACGAACAATACCGTCGGTGCCTTTATAAACTTCGGTAATAACCCCTAAAGGCCAGTTTAGAGGAGCTAAATTATCCTGCCCAACGAGTACTACAGTCCCGATTTCAACCGGTTTATCCGGAGTAGCCCACTTTTGCCTTACTTGCAACGTATGCAAATACTCTAAGCGCCATTTTTTCCAAAAGGATTGGACCATGCTGTCCAAAAGTTCTTTGCGTTGTACAAGACTGATGCGCTGATCAGAAAGATCGGCAGTGGGTAAGTATTGCAGGGGAGACGACATTAAAAAATGGGCGGGAGTTATCACCTCTGGATGTGGATCTGAAGATACGACATTCAGAGGGCGCGAATTAAGAATACACTCTATTTGCGTCAATACGGTTTGTAATTCCTCATATGTTAGAAGCTGACTACCTATCACCCTGTACATATGAGTTTTCAAACTCTTAATGTTCGATTCCCACATTGCTCCGAAATGGGGAGCTCTAGGAGGAATCATTTTCCACTCAATGCGTCGGGTCATCAACTCCTCTGAGAGTGACGAATTGAAACTAGAGTTCAATAAAAAAGTATATAGCTCATCCAATTGAGCTTTAGCACCAACGAAAGTGGTGGAATTATCAGAGTAAAGACAGGATACTGGTCCGCGGCGGGAAATAAAGCGTTTAAAGGCGTCTACAAAAGCCGAAGAATTTAATGAAGTTACCAACTCAACATGCACAGCGTGGGTAACCAGGCATACAAACAGACAGACATACTCCTTCTGCGCGTGTTGACCTCTACGGCGGGTAAGCGTCATGCGTATAGGACCCGCATAATCCACTCCTGTGTGAGCAAAGGCTTTCGCTTCTGAAACACGATTCGCAGGAAGATCTGCCATCATGGGAGTGGGATGCGACGGATTCACCTTAAAACACGTATTACATTTACGAAATTGAGACCTGACGACAGTTCTGGCATCTAATATCCAGAAACGCTGTCGTAAAATCGACATGAGAAGTCCAGGGCCAGTATGACAGTTCACGACATGGTAATGTCGTATGATAAGATCAACGATATGATCGCGTTTAGGAAGTAGGACTGGGTACTTGGCATCAAATGGAAGATTTGACTTAGAAAGTCTTCCGCCAACCCGCAAAATATCCTCTTCATCTAAGAAGACAGCCAAGCGTTGCAGCTTCATGGATGGCATTTTTTTATTTTTAATGCACTTTATGTCATCTGCAAAATGAACTGATTGCACGGCGCGGACCATAGCACGTTCCGCGGCTGTCAATGCCTGAACAGACCGTGGCACGATGTTATTTTTCGGTCGTGCGAATCTCAGGATGTATGAGATGACACGCAGCAATTTGTCCCAAGACGAAATGCGTTGCGCCAACTCACATAAAAGCGGTTGTTCCGATTGAGAAGTCACTGTCAACACATTTGTCTTGTGCTCAGGAAGGTTACTGCAGTCAGTCGGCGAAAATGGCTTGATTGGCCATTCTTCAGGAGCGGTATGCATCCAGGAAGGGCCATTCCACCAGAGGTCATGCGAGACTAGCTGCGACGGCAGCATACCTCGCGACAGACAATCACTAGGATTTTCTACACCAGCTACGTGGTAGAAGTGTTTCGCGGCTAAGTTCTCTTGACACTGAGCGACGCGGTTACTCACGAAAATCGACCAACGGTGTGGGGAAGAATGTATCCACGATAATGCAATAGTCGAATCGGAGAATGCATACACTCCTGCAATAGGAACGCGTGCAGCGTAAGAGTCATTGACAACCTTCACTAACTTAGACATAAGCACAGCAGCACATAACTCAAGACGTGCAAGAGTCGTGACTTTAGTCGGTGAGACCTTTGACTTTGCGCAAAGTAAGCGAACTATGATGCCAGCAGGGTAGGTACAGTGTAAAAAGATCACACAACCCATGTCATTTAAACTAGCATCACAAAAGCTAACGAGATTCACAATGCAGTCAATATTTACACCTACATGGCGCGGAATCCGTAAGGTATCAAGCAAGGGAAATTCTTGCACAAGGGCGGAAAAGCGGACAACAATATTTTCCGGAGCGGGATCGTCCCAGCCACTGTTGCTCAACCACAACTCTTTAATGAGCAATTTGGCATAGAGAATGACTGGAGCGACCAAACCCAGAACATCGAATAATCGTGCAACTACGGAGAGTATATTTCTCTTAGTGCATTTGTCGGTTATTACAGCGGAAGTGAAGAAAAAGTTATCTTCAGAAGATTCCCAGGAAAGACCTAAGATCTTCGCGGAAATATTGCCTTCGTCAAAATCGAGGGATTTGCGGTGCGAATCAGGAAGACTACTTAAGAGAGCTGGTGAGTTCCTAGACCATTTCACCAGATCAAAATCACCCGATCTGAACATGTTTATTAGGTCTTGTGACAGCTGCATAGCGGTTTGTTCATTATGTGCAGAATATACCAGATCATCCATATAGAGACTGGATTCTGCAATTTTTGCAGCGTCAGGATAGTGTGGACTCATGTCGGAAGCCAGCTGTCGCACAGTGCGCATAGCTATATAAGGGCTCGACTTGAGTCCAAACGGTAAGCGTTTGACGACAAAAGTACGCACTTGTTCGTTCTCGTTGAAACGAAACAAGATGCGTAAGTATTTACGCTGATCCACGGGTACACCTATGCGTAAATACATTTGTTTTATGTCAGCGTTCATCGCGACAGGAAACAAGCGGAATTGCAAAAGCAATAAAAACAGATCAGCTTGCAAATTAGGTCCTATATGCAACACGTCATTTAAAGACAAACCTGTGTGATTTTTCGAACTTGCATCTAACACTATGCGCGGCATCGGCTTATCAGGTCGCACGACCGCATGGTGAGGTATGTAGTAGCCTCCACCAGAAATTTCGGTTTCATCGACAGAGCTAAGATAACCATTATCGATATATTCTCGAATGACCTGGTTGTAATTTTCCCTCAAATCGGGTGACTGGCGAAATTTTCTCTCTAGTGCCATAAATCGGCGAAGAGCAACAGCATGTGAATTGCCGAGTTCAGATGGATCCTTGCTGAATGGCAGCGATACCGTGTAGCGACCGACATCATCACGCGTCACTGATGACGTGAAAATATTTTCGCATTCCGTCTCTTCGGGTGACAACAAATGCATCGTAGGTACTTCTTCGAGTTCCCAAAACTTCTGTACTAGATCGTTCAGCGCGAGCGCGGTGAAAGAAGCGGTAGGTATGGTGTCATTATGCGGATAATCTCCCATCAGAACGTAACCAAAAGTGGTTAGAAGTGCAGGTGGAAGTCGCAGACCAAAGTCAACGGTTAAGCGGTTGATTTAAAGCGGGTGAAGGCGCGCAATCAGTCGGCGGCGGCACCGGCGGCGGCACCGGCGGCGGCGGCGTTGTCGGCGACAGCACGGGAAAATTCGCATAAGCAGTGTGTACATGCGTATTATTTTTTTGTTTCACAAAATGTAAAAGCGTATGGTGTCGTTTTCTACATAACCCGCAGACCGATGATGAGTTACAGGTCGATAAATTATGCGTCATACTGAGACAGTTTACACATCCACGTTTGGATTTAATAAAATCATAACGAGATTTAGGATCGTGTGTATTTTTGAATTTAGCACAAGTATATAAATGTGTGTGAGCGGTTTCATTACAAAATGCGCAATGAGATATGGCGGGCGGGTATGAATGCAAAGCAGAGGTTCCGGCAGCAACCATTGGTACCTCGCTCGCAACAAAGGATTTATATGTGTTTGAGCGTGTGTTCCGTGACGTAGAAGCGGGCGGTTTATTTGTGTTATTTGAATTACGCGGGTTTGAGTTCATGTACATGGTCGGGTTCAAACGTCCTAAGATCTTAGCCTGATCTTGAACGAAACTGATCAGCTGTTTTGTTGTAGGTATTTCAACATCTCTAACAGAAAGTTCAAAACATTGTGCAGTTTGAGTGTCTAATTTTCTAAGTGCGCAGTGCACGAGAATAAAATCCGTCAAATCCGAAACATGCAGCTGTTTGAGAGCAGAAATCGATGCCGAAAAATGATCGATAAATGAATCGAGACTAGCGGCAGTGTGAGTACACCCTTTTAAATCTAACACATTGTTGAGATAATGTGTTCCTAGAAGTCGCTTATCCTGGTATTTCTTGACTAAGCTATCCCAAATTATGCTGTATGTTTCACCCGTTGGAACAATTCCCGATATAACGGAATTTGCGGAATGACTCAATTTACTAACCAAGTATTGAATGCGTTGCGAATTACTTAGACGCGTATTATCGTGAATATTTGCTTTAAAAGATTCATAAAACGCTGGCCAATTCTGTATTTTACCATCGAATTCCTTAATATGAAGCGGCTCCAATTTAAACACAGAAGCACTATCACTTCGCGGCGGTGACACATTAGCGTGATTATTCATCTTATTTCTAACGCGTTTCACTCTTGTAAACAATTCGTCAAACGACTCCAAACAACCAAAATCGGGACTCGCGGAAGGGTTTGACATTAAGGTAATCTCATTAATTTTATCTACAATAGATTCAAAATTATTGTGAAGGTCATCCATAGTTTCTGTTTCAGACATAAAGTTTTCATTCGACCTTGAACTCTCGAAAGAAGTGATGTTTTTAGACATATTATACAAATGATTCATACGTTTAAATAACAACTCTTTCTTTTCTCCTAAAATGATCAACATCGTATCTGAACTTGGTTTCGACATGTTCGGTTATCGTTATGCTAATAATTTATGCACGAATAAACTACTAAATGTTTGTTTACAAACAACAAATGCGGGCGAAACAAGTAGGTAAGTTAGCGGGCGGCTTATACTATAGGTAGTTATAAGCGGAGCGAATTGCACATAGCAACGAACGGGCGATACTTATGTATGAAATGTTTATGGTTAATAACTCAAAGCAAAAGGTAATTAAAACTGGACTATCCGGCTCGAAAAGGACCAAAATTATGGTGGCGCGAGTAAAATCGCTGGAGAGTAAATAGCCCACCATTTACGTATTAATATTTTTAATGATAGCGGTAAATTGTTTTGGATTAAAACATTGGCAAAAATCAGTAGGGATACACGAATCAATTTACAGTGTTTATTTAAGCCCACGTACCTTAGACTGCTCTCGTCGAAACCGCCTCCGGAGCTCCCCAAGAAAGGAACTACAGCAAACTGTATGTATGCCTAAGCGCACACACACAACTCCACGTCGCGCCGGCCGGCGAGTTTGAATCCGAAAACATCCGAAAATATACGAGGCACTGATCACTAATCCATATCATAGATGAAGCGGTCGATCACAATAGACACGATGAAGTTTTTATTTTAAGTCCTGGTTAATTAGATGATAATTATTTAATTAGTTTTCTACGTCACAAAATTCAATAGCGGAGCGTTTTTGTCAACCACACAGAGAAGACACACACGACGAAGTCGCGAGCGCAAAAATGTCACTCGATACAACTAGCGCCATCTCTAGGATTTTCTTTGAACGATCTCTAACAGTGGTCAGCAGAGGGCCTAATACACTGCAAATGTACACAAATATCCAAAGATTCTTGCCAATATGAATATTAGGTATATAAAGTGAAGTATTTATTCACAGATGTATAATTTACATTTATTTTTTATATTATAAAAGGCAAAGACGCTTCACCACTCTCATTTAAATATGAATTAGCTTTTTGAAAAACTATGAGCTACTTTTATTGCTGACTTTACTCGTATTTATGTTGCTGCATTGCGCTTTCTTCTGTGAGATCCAATATCTGAAAATAAAATAGATATGAGAGAAAATTGCATACAGCTGATGCTCGGTTCCGATTCCAGTCTTCAACTTGCGTTTGTGGTTCAACTATTGTTTTTTGAAATTATAAAATGTATAAATATAGTAATAACAAATAAAAAAAAAAGATTAAAGCGGAATCAGCTTAGTGAGTGTGAAAGCGTTTATGTTTATCTGTTGGCGAATGATGATATGGACGAGGTTGGTTTGCTTAAAATTTTACTGTTTACCGTAACATTGTTTGGTGCTCGACGAGAGATTCTTTTTTTTTAGTGATATAGCTAACATTTAGAAATAATAGCAATATATAGAAATATTTTTGTTAAAACAAACCTATGACCTGTGCAATCCAAAATAATCTATCCTAGTATATATTTGAATTTAATTCGGAGCATCTAATTCCGAATACATTGACAACTTGATAATGTTATGCTGCGGTACTGTTGAGAACTTGTTGAGTAGCGCCACTAACGATGTGTTCATAGTGTGATGAGAACCTAATCCGCAATATAATAGATCTCAATTTATTTGTCGTATTTTAAACGACTAAACTTTTTTCATATTTAGTGTTTGATACGAGTACTTAATGTATGTTATTAAGGTGTAGTTTTGATTTACTGTACAAGAGAATCCTCTCTTTATAAAATGTTATTATTTTCATCTGTTCTGATTTACTATTTTTATTGAATTATCAGATTGACAGGCTCTTTTGCTGTATCCTACTAATATTATAAATCCGAAAGTTTGTGTGTAAGTGTGTTTGTTCCCTCTTCACGCTTTAACGGCTGAACGGATTTAAATGAAATTTTGAATGTACATAGGTTATACCTAGGATTAACACATAGGCTACTTTTTAACTTAATAATAGCGGGCGAAGCCGCGGGGCACGGCTAGTAAAAGATATATAAAGGTAATTTTAGTACATTTTTTCAATATACGTTTAGTGATCGTATTCGTGAAATGTATCGAGAGAAAATTAAAACAAAATTATGTAGGTACCTAAATCCTACGTGATCGAAAAACTTTGTTGTTTTTACATTTATACTTAAAGAACTTTAAAAATTACAAACTTCTTCGCATATATGCATATGTGTATGTATCCGGAAAAATACAAAAAGAATAACATTTTATACGACGTTTCAGGCTAGTCGCTTATGTGTAGCTTATAATCAAGTTTTTATATTTTTAGCGAAAAAGAAAATAATGAACAATGTAAAAATAATGTAAAGACTAGTACATAATATACCTACATGAATACAGAGCAATTCAATAATAAATATATAAATTATATAGCAATACAAAGCAAAGTAATAATGTTTCATTTTCGTCCGCATCTTCACTTTCCATTAGGAGAAATAGTGGTCAAATGTTAGCCTAATAATGCTAGCATTAAAAAACTGACAAATGGGCAGAGCACACGATCATTAACAGAATGCTTACACTATCAACTCGTAATTTTCACAAAATGTTTTTAAAAGTATAATGTAAAGCTTTAGCAAGATAAAGCTTTACAAGTAATTTTAAGCTTTATCAAGATAAAGCTTTACATTTTACTTTTAAAATTAGGTACTTTTTTTTTATCAGCATTTAATTTAAACAACAAAATTCTACAATGTTCGAGAATATTTTATCGCCGATGGCTGCGAGCGTTAACAACGAGCTTTGTTCTAATCTCCTGTTGGGAATTCACAGTAGAATGGCCTTATCTGTTAACTGCACATTAGCACTTCAGTGAAATGTTACAAGTGTGAGCTGAATGCATTCTCGCATTCAGAGCTTAGTTGAATGAACGCGGTACTGTGAAACTGTGTTGTGTTTTTGCTTTTACTTTTTTTAGACGTGTTTTATTTGTTTTTCTGATATTTAATTGGTTTTCCGATATTCAATTGGTTTTCCGATATTCAATTGGTTTTCCGATATTAAATTGGTTTTCCGATATTCAATTGGTTTTCCGATATTCAATTGATTTTCGATATTTAAATATTTGTTCTACATTTGATTGGTAATAGATGCTATATATTACCCGCGTATTTCGTTATACATAAGATGCCATTAAATTCACGGGATTTAAACGAGCTAAAAATGGTTTTAATTTACCCCGACGTTTGGGTTAAATGGCTATTCGTGATTTCGATCAATTTTTGTATCGATATTTGATATATTTTTTTTGTATCGATATTTGATACTTGACATTTGATTACATTTTTACATTTTTTTTTCTTTGTTTTTATTTAACTACCGTTTAACAATTCAAGAGATCTTTTTACAATTTTAAGATTAAAAAGCAATTTAAAATTGTTTGAATATTCTAACAATTTATTTTTAAAAACCAATCTGTGTTAAACCACAAGAGAATGTTTCACTGTAGCGTACTGCGTGCAAAGTAACAAAGCGTTATTGTCTGGTCACAGATGGCAATGACGGAGTAGAACTTGCCACATGAATCAAAGGAGACATTGCGTATACATTACTATACATACTTGAATAGATGGAATACGTTAGAATACATTTTGTCGAGAAGTTCACTGTACAGTTTGAAAGCATTCCTAGATTTGAATTTCAATAGCGAAAAGTTTTTTTTTTAATGCTAAATAGGGAAGCATTTGACAACTATCCCACCTGATGGAAAGTGATGATGCGGCCGAAGTTGTGACATGCTTGCCTAGAAGATACCTATTCACTCTTGATTTGAAGGCTCCCAGATTATACTCCTCGGGGAACAATGACACAGGCAATGAGTTCCACTCCTTTGCTGTACTGATGATGAACGTAGAAGCAAACCGCTTCGAGCGAACTGAAGGTATGTCAACCATAAATGGATGACGTTTGACAGTTTGTCTGGTTGTTAGATGGTAAAATGGTGGAATTAGCTCAAGTAATTCCTGCGCTCACTCTCCAAAATGCAAACGATGATTGAAATGGTGTTAACCATGTGGATATAGTTGCTGCTTTTGAAGCCTTGCACGTTTTTCAATTATAAATCACCTAAAGTTGAGTGATTGTACCACCTGTGTAAAGGTGTTCGGTCTAATAACGTGTAGGTACTTGCTTTCTATTGTTCTTTTTGTCTATTAGCCAGCTTTAACTTACTGATCGGCTTAAATCCCCCAATCAACCGAGATAGCCGGTCGGGATGCAATAATCGTGATAGTTTTCTGATCCAAACCTTTTGTAGCCCCGATTATGTTTCGCCTTCTGATTGTTTTTGTTGAAAATCCAATTAAATAAACAAAACGAAAGTATAAAAACTATTATTTTAATCGTAACAAAAATCTACCACATGTCTTACATATTTGCAGAATTGGTTTTTTGAGCTCTTTCATTTAAAACTCATTAATAGATAGATATACATGGAGAGTGTGGACATGAATTACACCAATTAATTTCCCGATGCCTTTTCTATCATCGGATAACCAGACGAATTGTCAAACGTCATTCATTTATGGTTAACAGATCTCATGTCCGCTCGAAGGTTTCTGCTATACATTTACCATCCGTACAGTGAAGGAGTAGATACTACTCAACTCTATATAATTTATTTATTTATTTATTTACAAGGAAGACCAACAGCCGAAGCCAATTAATGGTCCTCACGGATAGAAACAATATATTTTACTAATTAACGCAAACATGACATTAACGTATCGTTACACAAAGAAAAAATAGAAAAGTCGTAACAAAATTTCAAAATTGAGTAAGTATACATCCAAATGAAGACAATAATCAGAATATTGTAAATAATTTAAACAGTTGAGTCTAATTATCAAAGAAGTCGCTACTAAGCAGCCGCCTCGCCGAGTTCACGCTTGTGCAAAACAGATCTAACGTACTATTATGTCTACATATGTTATTAAAGTGTTTACTCGTTATAAGTAAGAATTATGCGTCTTTGTTTCCCGAACGGTATAATTTGGGAGTCTTCAAGTTTAGAGTGAACAGGTATCTTCTTTTTAAGCATTTTACATCTTTGTCCACATCATCACTTTCCATCAGGTGAGATAGCGACCAAAGGCTTGCCAGCATGACAAAATAATTATCAGGCATGACAAAATAATTTTTTGACGCTACTCTACGGACACCATTTTTTATATCCTAAACACGACAGGAGGATTAGGACACATTCAACGATACTCTATATGATACAATTGGTTTATTAGTTTCGAAGCTGTGAGGCATCAAACAAACATCATAGATACATACAAACGTTGTACATTATAACCATCTTTTTGCTTCGTCGTAGTCGGGTAAAATGGCAACAAGCTCAACCTTTCCACAAACAACGGATGCAGGCCAGAAAAGATCGATTTAGATGTTTATCGCCTAATTCAATCAGCGTTGCAGGTGAGGATTCGTGCGCATTGCAGGTGCAAAGGCTATTCGACGAAAACGAGGCGAGCTCACATTTATGTCGATGTTTATGGCTTTTTCAAACGTGCCACTCTGCTACCGGAAAATGAACGCAGTTTATGCCAGTAGCTGTACTGTTTTTACATACCTACGTAGTGCGAAGAAAGTGGCGGTGGCCTACTTGTTTTACGTGGTTACCATTTTAAATGGAGAATTAGGAACCCAAGCGCCTTACCGATTTATATCAATGCCTTATTTCTGTACAAGTTGTATAGACAGTACTACAGCGTCGAGAGCTAATCATTCTAGGCGAGGTTACCAATCCTTGACCATATCTCACTTAACAGGTGAGAGAGTGGTCAAACCTAGCGTTTCGAAGCTTGGAGAAAAAGCATTGATGAGAAAGAAACGAATATTTACAGAAATGTATTTAGACGTTGTTGTTATTAAAAGTATTTAAAAAACGCCCGAGATTATCAGAAAAATATGTAACCAGTGATAGTTTGGTCACAGAAAATGCGGCTTCTATCTGGCCAAGCTGAAATTTGGTCACATCTAAATTGTAATTTGACTTAGACAAAATATGATAATAATTTATGTATGGCTAACTATAAAAATAAATACACGTCACAATTACAAAAAAAAATAACAAATATGTTAATTTAATAACCCACCCCTGACTGTACACGGTGCAAAGGTGCCTATGGACATGGCAGAATTTCACACAACTCAAATTGATGTGCCGACAGCTATTCTCAAGAATCAATGTCCACAATATCATCACTTCTAACAAACTAGATGGCGATGGCGGTTAAACTATACAAAGCTTTCAGAGATAAAAAAATAAATGTTTTTCTGAAGCAAGTTTTAACAAAATTACTCATATCTATCTATCTAGATAGATATGAGTAATGTTATGTTTTAAAAGCAGTACATTTACAAACTGCGTTCCTAAGAAATTAAAAAAGGATCACTTAGATACTGGCATTCGCTAAAGACTTAAAGAAGTTCTAGAAAATACTCGTAAATGATCTCAAGATAAATAGAGCTTTAATTTACTTTCTTTTCTCTGAAATGGATGAGAAGTAGGTTAATTTATTGTTCAAAAGGAATTATTTTTAAATGGATATCGCTTTTAAACGTGGGTGTTCTTTTATTAACTGGTATTAATAAAAGAACACCGACACTAATAAAAAATAATAATAATATATAAAAATCAATGCTATTTTTCGTTGTTATTTTATAACTCAAGAACGGGCTCACCTATCCAAACCTAATGTTTAGGCTTTGTTCGGACTATTTAGTAGATGGTTTATGTGAAGTTTACACAAAATCGGTCGAGCGGTTCTTCATTTATCACACCCGGGCGAAGCCGGGGCGGATCGCTAGTATTGATATAAAAATTAGTGAGTCTATGGTTACCTACAGCTAAAAATGTAGAGTTATTATAAAGCTACAAGGATCAAAACAACTTGGAGCTACATTTAAAATATATATAATTACTAATAAGAAATCCAAAAAAGTTTTCTTCAAAACAAATGAAGGAGACAGAAGTATTACTGCCGAAGTTGGTTATTCGATCATCGAGATAGGAAACGAATCTAAGGTTTGTAGCTACAAAACCCTTGTATTCGATTTAAAAGAGATAGAATAGAATCAATTATTATATTCATTGGATATAGATAAGATAATTTAACGCAAGCAAAGCTTAAAAAAACCGACTTCACATCTTTATCTTCGGAACCTTGATCAGATTTAATGTATTAAACACGCATTATTGACTATAACTCAAAAACAAGAAAACAGATCTTAATCAAATTTCAATGACTACATGAGAAGCACCAGCATTCAAATAAAAAACTAATCATCAAAATCGGCTCACAACGAAAGAAGTTATGAAGTAACCTTTGAAGTCGGTTAAACGAGAACATAGTCAGAGTAGGCATACAAAATAGGCATTATTGAGACGATATTTAAAAAAGCACTGATCAGATCTTGATCAAATTTAAATGGGACCAATTAGAAAGCTACATCTTTCAAACTAAAAAAAGTCGACTTGAGTACCTCCTCCTTTTTTGCGAAGACGGTAAAAAAATATGGGGGCACGAGTTTATCACCCGAACATGTAAACCTTTAATATTTTATCATGATTTTGAATATTATCAATTATAGTTCTGTTATAAGTCCAAAGACTTATTTCGTGGGTTAATGTACCGAAATTAATATCGCTCAAACAATCTCAACTAGATTTTTATCATTTTGCTTTTTCAGCTTTATATTAACATTTAGAGTAGTAGTATAGGTACAAAAATATCCCTTCGGCCGTTATATATAATTCCTCCATCGAAACTAGTGGTGTAAGTCAAATTACAGTATGACACCTCTTTGATTTGTTATGCAAACTCTTTATTCTCTTTATTTTATATGTATTTGTGGTATGGAATAGATGTCATCGCTGTGCGTAGACGGAGAAACGAACCGTCTACGTCGCTGTGGCATGTAATGTTTTCCTTATTGCTACCAGTCCAGGTGGTAGTAACACGGGATAAGAAAGGGTCCCGTTCCACTGCGGCAATAAGATTTGTAGTAGCACGAGAAATAAACGAAACGATAAAAGTATCTCGGATATTAAAGTTGTGCTCCTGCCGGGAATTGAACCGCGGTGTAGAAAGCAAATACTTGCCCATTGCGCCAACGATTATGACTCGTTCATGTCCCATTTAGAAATATACAGCAATATAATTACTGATATACATATTGGCCAGGTATAACATTAGTTAGAGTTAGTCAGATTATATGTTTTACTCTGAAAATGCCAAAGCTTTCACGTAAAGGTAATTTAATTTACGATTTATGTGGCATTTGCCATAAAATAATAACGTTAATTATTATTTTTTTACAGCTACGATTAAAACTGAGCTGAAATAGACGCAATAAATTAATTACAAGAATTAATTTAGGTTGCTGTTCAAAAAGAAACGTAAATTAAAACGCAAATAAATATTTACAGTACAATGAGTTTTTAATGTAGGCTTGGTAAAAAAATACAGTCTTCTTTGACTTTATTTTTATACTAGCCGTGCCTCGCGGCTTCGCCCGCTATTATCAAGTTAAAAAGAAGCATTTGTGTTAATCCTAGGTATAAGCTATGTAAATTCCAAATTTCATCCAAATCCGTTCAGCCGTTAAAGCGTGAAGAGGGAACAAACATACTTACACACAAACTTTCAGATTTATATTATTAGTAGGATATTTGGTACATTTATTCGAAAGCTTTAGAGATAAGTTAAATGTAAGTGAAGATATTTTCTAGAACTTTTTTTTCTTACATCAGATAGTTGAGCGTCTGATTACTATCTCACCTACATTTTGACGATTTTGCATTTACAACTGGAAAAATGTTCATCACACACACAATCACAACTAGAACCAGTAATACAAATTTCCCTTTGGGAGAAAAATTGTGTAGGTATATCTAACGGGAATTGAATCCGATTTTCAAGCCAACAGATATTCGAGTCATAATGACGTATGTCTAATTTATTACTCCGTATAATTCTTAACAGAACTTTACTGCTGCGTTGTGAAGAGCTGTACCTCTGACTATATCACCAACATAATTAAGAGTCAAAGTTAAACTCCCTTTTCAACTTTGCCGCTTACAAAAGCGATCGTAAACAATTTTTTGTCTACCGAAAATTTAAAACAGTACTTAGTTGTATATATTTTTAAAGGTCTACATTAAATGTATACTAGCGCAAGTACGATTGCTATCGTTGAGTAATTATAGCTTGTTTAAATAAATAAAAACATCAAAAAATATGACCATGTATTTCATTTCATGATACATACATGTTGCGTTTTTTATGAATTTTCGTGCATATTTTAGGTATTTCTCTTGCATATTTGCATGCATTTTTTGGGCTTTTTATTTTGCGTATAATCCGGTATAAGCTTAAGGCCTGGAAAGGGCCATATATTATGTAGCTACTTTTATACCAATCAATGCGAGCAGAGAAGCGGTTCAGTAAAAACTAGCGGCGTTCACAAACTTCCGGCGCCATGTCCAATTTTCGGACGCTTTCTTTGAAACAAGAGAAACGAAATCATACTAGGTACATTAATTTTCAAGGCTCAGACAATTTAAGCCGTAAGACGTGGAGTAGGCCCTTATTCTGCTTCAAAAGAAAATCCATCACCTTTTTGTGAGGACGGATATTTAAATATTACTGAGACGCTTAGAAAATCGAGGTGTGCCGGCGACAGCGTCACAAAAGTTCAATCAAGTAAGGTACGCTCATGTAATTTCACTAGAATCGTATTAAAATATCTCATTTTATATGATAAATAAATCCAAGGTAACATTGTCGCTTCTACATTCACTGTCGCTTAATTTTATTTCAATGAAAGATGCAAGTTTCCTTACATATTCATAGAAATTTCATCAAAAGTAGAATGCAAACAAATTTGTTTAGCAAATGGATTTGAGATGAGCTTGTACGTGTTCAAATTGAATCTGCATGGAACGATACATGTTGACAGTTTTCTTGTTATAACAATTATTGTAGAATAAAATAATATAAGTTAAATACACATTCTTTCTCATGGTTCACCATGATATAAAATGACTGTGGGCTAAGAGGAATATACCAAACATTAATCTACTAATCTACTAATATTATAAATCCGAAAGTTTGTATGTAAGTGTATGTGTAAGTGAGTAAGTATGTTTGTTCCCTCTTGACTCTTTAACGGCTGAACGGATTTGGATGAAATTTGGAATTTACATAGATTATACCTAGGATTAACACATAGGCTACTTTTTAACTTGATAATAGCGGACGAAGCCGCGGGGCACGGTTATTATCATATAAGCGCGTTCATGCAATAACCTTAAATGTTAGAGGACTGTTATGTTGCCAAAGTCAACATGTTATTAAAATAAATTTCGGACCATACAATACGAAAATTGCCTGTGGAACTATTTTAAGGACATTGAGTATTATCTATGACACAATGTGGAAAAGGAAATAGCTTATTATAACCGACTTCTAAAAAATAGAAGCTTCTCAATGCGAATTTCACTTTAAATTGTGCAATAGAAGTGACTGTGCAGAATGAGGATTATGTTAGTTTGTATTTTTCTTTATTTTTATTTCTACGTTCACATCCTAAACATAAACGCTTTCACACTCACAGCCCCACACGTACGCATGGTAAACGATGTAAATGCTACCGACACGATACAAGTATTTGAACTTAGCGTGGAGCACCTAATATATTAAATCAGTACAATGGCGCTTCGTCCGAAGCGGAAGGGGTTGCCATATGCTGCCGATATTACATCCGCGACCGTAGTTCGTGCGGAATATCATAATGAGGCAATATAGTTCAAACGCTCCGCGCAGTTATTTAGGCTGTCATCATCATCATCAGCCTGTATTCGTCCACTGCTGGACATAGGCCTCTCCCAATGCACGCCACTGAGCTCGATCTTCAGCTCTTCTCTTCCAACCGCTGCCAGCCACTTTACGTATGTCGTCGCTCCACCTAGCCAGAGGGCGTCCTCGCAAACGTTTGCCGAGACGCGGTCTCCACTCTAGAACACGTCTACCCCATCGGTTATCAGTTCTACGGCAAATATGACCAGCCCACTGCCACTTCAGCTTGCTAATCCTGTGGGCTATGTCTATAACTTTAGTTCTTTGTCGGATCACTTCGTTTCGAATTCGATCCTTCAAAGAAACTCCGAGCATAGCCCTCTCCATAGCTCGCTGAGTGACTTTAAACTGGTGGATTAGTCTTACCGTGAGTGTCCACGTCTCAGCCCCGTACGTCAATACTGGCAAGACACACTCATTAAAGACTTTTGTCTTTAGGCTTTGTGGTATTGGCGACGAGAAGACTCGACGAAGTTTTCTAAATGCCGCCCAGCCCAGCTGAATTCTCCTGCGGGCCTCTCTCTCGAAGTTGTTCCTACCAAATTGCAATGTTTGCCCCAGGTAAACATATTCCTGAACAACTTCGAGAGCAATTCCGTTGATAGCAATCGGTCCCGGTTTGATATGTTCATTGAACATAATTTTTGTTTTGTCCAAATTCATCCGAAGACCGATGCGTTGAGAAGAGTCAGCTAGGCCATTAAGCATTTGTTGTAGGTCTTGCAACGTTTCCGCCATAATAACTATGTCGTCCGCAAATCTCAAGTGTGAGATGTTCTCGCCATTTATGTTAATACCATATCCTTTCCAGTCCAACGTCTTAAACATATCCTCCAAAGCATTAGTAAACAATTTGGGGGAAATAACATCCCCTTGTCTTACTCCTCGATGCAAAAGAATAGGTTTAGACTGGTGGTTCTGGACTTGGACGGTCATGGTGGCTTCGTTATACAAACATCTCAACACTTGGATATATCGCCAATCGACTTGGCACCGTTGCAAAGACTCCAAAACAGACCAGGTTTCGACGGAGTCAAAGGCCTTTTCATAATCCACAAATGCTAGGCACAGGGGCTGATTTACTCTTCGGTCTTCTGTATAATCTGCCGCATAGTGTGGATGTGGTCTATAGTTCCGTAGCCTGCTCGAAACCCAGCCTGTTCCGGGGGTTGAAATTCGTCGAATCTACGCGTGAGACGATTCGTAATGACTCTCGAAAACAACTTATAGACATGGCTCAAGAGCGAAATGGGTCGGTAGTTTTTCAGAAGGGTTTTGTCACCCTTCTTAAAAAACATAATGACCACACTCTTATTCGATGCCTCATGCCCTTGGAGTTCTCCCGGAAAAGAGAACGGAATTAAAAATACGCTGAAATTGTAAAAGTACAGGCGTGCCTCCAGCTTTTAAAAGTTCTGTAGTAATTCCGTCCTCTCCCGGGGCTTTTCCATTTTTAAGCTGTCTGAGAGCCATCACAATTTCGTCTAGGCTGTGCCTAAACATAATTGCTAATGGAAACAAGTCACTTTCAAGCCCAAGTCAATTCAATTTTGAAAAAGGAGCTTCGCAATCAATCGTTTCTTATGACAAATAAACGAACAATTCTTGTACATGCATATATGCATATAATCTGAATCTCGGAAACGGCTTCAATCATGAAATTTAGTATGCAGGCGGTTTTGGGAGCGATAAGTCTCTAGCTAGGTTTCATTTTTAGAAAATGCCGTCATCTAGGTACTCTTTATTTATGACAAACAAGAAAAAATCATATAATCTGACTACAAAAAATGTGAACTTACTTTTTATGTATTTTTTTTATTTCGCGCCATAAATCTGCCATTTTTTTTTCAAATACCTATCCAAGGTCACTTGGGTTTGTAAGACCACTATAACGATACCTTAACTGTCGAAATCCATTCAACCGTTTGAAAGATACGAGGTAATAAAAAAATTCACAAATAAAGTACATACCCACATACAAGATACACGTGAAAAACATAACCCTTCCTTACCAGTCAGGTCATATTGACGACACAAACATTAGGAATAAAACATAAGCTTCCAGGAATCGCATATTATAACTACCCGCAATGTAATTTGGTTGGAATTTATAACACAAAGAAGCAATCTTGTCTCTATTGTTTACCGTTGAAATATTTTCTAGGTAAGAATTTCGTTTACTGCCCGAAATCAAATAAAGATGTTATTGCCTCCCTCTAAATCATTAGAGCTGAGCGAAAGCCACTGTCGGAATTGCCCCCGCTCGAGCGATTTATGAAGACTATAAACTTGACAACGCCACTTAAGAGTTTCCTTACGCGTAGGCACCTGAAAGCTGTCGGAATCTGCGCTAATACGTCCCATTTGTTACGTTACCGTTGGAGCGAAAAACCGGAAAGGATTGGTACTAAGCGGTTTCTGTGGCTATAATTCGACGACCATGGCAGGCACATTCATGACTGAAATTTAGGGGAAGCAGTCTATAACGGAAACACGCAGTTGAATACTTTAAGAAGTAGCGTAAAGGTGCACGAAAAATATGTTTTATCGCGTTTAAATTTACCTGATTGCATTGATATTTTATTTTTTTAGTTTCGCTTCTACGTTCATCATACGTACAGCAAAGGAGTGGAACACATTGCCTGCGTCTTTGTTCCCCGAACGGTATAATCTGGGAGTCTTCAAGTCTCGACTGAATAAGTATCTTCTAGGCAAGCATGTCCCTTCTCCTTATCTTTGGCCGCATCATCACTTTCCATCAGGTGAGATAGTGGTCAAATGCTTGCCTATTCTGCATTAAAAAAAAAATGTTAATGTAATATTTCGATCTAATCCATACCAATACCACATTCTAATACCAATAGTATTTATTTTTAATCATAATTATAAATGGAGGTTTGCGCGCTGCTTAGACATCGCAGTCTGCAAGTGATGGCAAGTATAAAGGGAAAATATTTTTATAGGTTCCAAATACGGTATGCTATATCTGGGCTAATAATACCCATTTGGGATTCACGAAAGCTTAGTTGAAAAGGTTTTTTATGCCATTCAGAGAGGAGCTTTTTAATCAAAAGATATATTTTCCATATGGTCTCATAAGGTTAAATCACTTAAAATAACTTAAGTTACGCCACCCACAATAAAATACAAAGCCAGCCACAAATTTTAGTATAAAAATTCATCATATATGTTATTGGGATTTATGATGATAAATACTCTACCATTTCAACTGGAACCAGTCGAGCTTGCACAGTGCCACTATATGACTACCGCTAAACGCCTACTTCCGCTCGATCAGACTTGCAGGAAGTAATACAACATTGTTTGTAACATCTCCAGTTTTCTGGTCTGCAGCATTTTACTTACTTAACGTAACTTAATAGTATCTCTATAAGTTAACTTATAGAGCTACTATTGTCTCCTTCTATGTTCCCCTATCTACTAACGCTAGGCTTAGCGCAGAGTCCAATGTTAAAAAATCTTTTCATTAAGTAATTGCAAAATAAAGTTCGAAGAAGATTCGTAAAGCCTGAAAACGAGGGATAAAAATGTTGCCATGTGAATAAGAAAGTAAGAGTAAAGCTCTGTATATGTATGGACAGACAGACAGATGGCGAAGGCCTAGTTATAAAGTCTTTGGGTACGAAACACTAAAAACCAGTACAATAATAGATTTAGGTAGGAAGGCTTACATTTTACGATTCTCCTAACATCAAAAGACATAAATATTATTATCAAATCATACAGATACTAAGGTGCAAGTTCTTTAAATAGTCCTCACTTGTAGCTCAGTAGCCGAATAAGATGCCATAGTATTCCAAGTTCTGTGATGATCATCATCATAATAATATGCTACTTAATATGAGGTCGGCGCTACATCTTTTATTTTAACCTAAATGTATTTGATTTGACTTAAGTTTTTATGACCGACTGCCAGCTTGACGTAAACCCTATTAGAAATTGCTACTGTGAATCACCGGAACCTCTTTCATTCAAAGGCAGTAACACAAACCGGTCTTCTTCTTCGTCGTATCGATGGTCAATGATCCTAATATTGTTTGGGCTTGCTCTGCCACTACCACTCCCAAAGGAGATGCTTCATTTAAATCACCCAAATTGCAGGAAAAGGGGAGCAGGATACGTATGTGTGACATTGTTTGTGAAGGTCAATATAACCGCACCTTCAAAGGTTGCTTCTGCAACGGCTTACTTGTCTACGTCTACGTCTTCAATTAAGTGACTTCCATGTCGCCCATGGCAGGTAACAGCCCGCAGATATTTGCTCAGCGACTTTTATATAATCGGGTGGTAGGGCATATTTCTTCTGCCATAGCTTACGCCTGACCTCGCTGGGAGGGCCAGTCAGAGCTGCAGTGCCTTCGAACAGGTCAGGACGGCGAAGTGTCATACCGCTCTTCTCTTTATCAATTCTAATTTCCAAGTTCTTTGATGAAAGAGGTTAAAGGTTAAGAGAGTTACATGGCGCGCCTTTTAAAAATCTTACACGCATTATCTTTAGTCTCCTGAAACTGGAACTGGCTCAACAAGTAGGCAGAAAATTTACTCCTTCACAAGTATCAGCTCGAGCGTCCTATCTTATCTAGGGAGGGTGCAGGTCGGAGTATCGATCGTGCGCAACAAGTGCTCGGGCTCGGTCGGAGTGATGCCAATGACTGCCAATTTATGGTACGCATTGTTTTGTAGAGCTCATGTTCCTAATGACACTTGTGCTTGATAGTCGATTATTCTAGGTTTGAATTTTGGTCGTAATTTTTTTGGAGCAGATCAGATTACTTATATCAGATAGATTGAGCGTTATTCACGAAGTTACTGAAGATGCGAAAAGCAATATTTTTGAGAATATGATGTGAATTCAATCAGCTTTTTTCTCACTCTGTAGATCTCTTGTGCCTATTTATATATTTTCTATTTGATATTTATTTTTATTTTGGTTTCTTATAAAATGTTTGGTTGTAGATGTTGTATATTGTTTTTTCTATGAGTTGATAGATCATAAATAAAAAGAGATAATATTGTTATGTTCTGCTGTATTTTTTATTTATTTAAAGACACAATTTTATTTCAATTTGTAGGTACAAACATTATTACATTGATAATCTTTGAAGAATAAAAAGTATTTAACATTAAAGTTAGATTGTATAATTTAAGGGCAGGTAGATACACAATTACTACTGTTAAGTAAAGAGACATAAAATTAATAGATATTTTTCACAATCTACACATTTCAAATCCGTCAGTGCTCTGCATCTCGAATAAAAATATAGGTAAATATTGATATTTTATAAAAATAATTAAAAGAAAGGTAAACATTTTTATCTTTAATATCTAAGTATTTAAATTGTATATATATTGAATATAAGTTAATTTACACAGTAATTAAATTTAACTTATTTAATTTAAGCTAATCGAAGTTAATCGAACACGATCTAAAAGTATATATTTTTTACTTTTCATGCACAATAATGCACATATCATAGGTGCGATATATTTGTTTTGATGGAATGCACTCAAGACATAAATAATAAAACCATTTGCTTATAAACAACAATTAAATAATGTGGTAAACTCAACGCGTACAAATATATATTTTGTATAAACTAAATTACTCGTTAAAAAAGGCACATCCATATAATATGAAGACAAGTATCTATATATGTTGGTGTATCATTCATTATACATTTTAAATGATTGAATTACTCTAAGTAACAAATACTACTATTATAGAGATATACATCATTTTATAAGAAACGTTGATATACGGGAAATATTGGTTTTGATTGTTAAAAATGCAAACATTGATTTTTTATTATAATATGTCTAACGACAAAATTTGCAGTACCACGATCTAAACGTAGTACGTAAAACCTACTGTCACGGACTAATATATAAAGTCTTATAATATGCAATGAGACGCAGGACTAGCGCGTTCTTATTGGAGCCAAAAAACACTGAACTCTTCTTCACCAAATGTTTCATAATATACAACACTCAAACAGTTGACAAATTTAGTAGTGTCACTCGTTTCCACAGAAGATCTATCTACCATACTTCGCCCCACGCGTCCACCGCCTGTCAGCCTGTCACACCCATTGCTTGGGCAAGCATTCGCGGCCAGTTACTTGATCTCGTTTCTTCTTCTATAGATTCAAAATCTTTGAATTAACTGGAATATTCTACAGTGATCGAGAACAAATACAGAGTTTCTATACAATTACATTTATATAACCAAAAAAAGCGTTTTCTACTGAAGACACAAACAACCGGAACCGTACGATACCTCATTAACTTTGATAGATGGCTCGTGAGAACGTTGGCAGTTCCACGAAGAAAGTGATAAAGGAAATACTGGTATTTATTGTATTTTTGTCGTGGAAATACTGTTAAGACAATAACTATGCATTAGTATCCAGAATAAATATAAGTGGATTTGCAATACCGTTGATTAAATTGTCATTTTCAGTACGAGCTGTAGTTACTTCGCAGTGCAAGATACACAGTTTGATTATTCTATGGAATTTAAATCCGACCCGCTACTTATATGTACCTACGGGTCAGATTCTGTTACTTGTTTGTACTTACAAGTAAATACCTGATGCCTAAACAAGAATTTATAAATTCACTTTAACTAAATGCATTCCAACACTACCAGAAAAACAAGCATGAGAATGTGGTAAGCAATAAATTTCAAGTTCCTGATTGACATTAGATGCAAAACCGCTTAACCGAGCTCTGTGATGTAGGAAGACCACATTGTTTTCATTATCTTGATAAATAGAGATTTTCGGTGGAAACTCGTGCTGATATTTCACCCAGAAAATCCAGCGACAGAAGCAAAGTGCTTCTGCCAAGAACCGACCTGACGTTGACGAAACGTCAAACATTAATTTAGAATACTTGCTTCTCTGTTGAATTCAATTATGCCGACGAAAATAAATGGAAACTGTTCTTAGAAATGGGAAATGTTAATTGGAATTAAGGAATAGGTTTAATTATTTAAGCGTATTGTAAGATACTTGAAGTGTATTTTTAGTTTAGCTTACGACAGATCTTAACAGAGTTAAACAAATTTACGTGGGATTCAACGTTGTGGGATTTTAACGCAAATGATACAAGGATTAAATTCGTGGCAGCATAAGATACTACTAGTTCTCGATGTTAGTGCCGAAGCGAAAACGTATATGGTATTTTTTTTAACTTGCTCTAGACATGAAACTATAGAAAATAGATCTACAGAAACGATTTTATCGACATCCCTACTTCATAGGTAGGGTTAAAACCGGCCTACAAATTACGGCCTATTAGACAACTAATTTTCTTTAACATTTTGGAACATCTTCAGCCGCGTCATAACCATCAAGTAAGGTTTTTTTAAAGCCATGGCTGCTTTAAAAAAACACAAGATAAATTTAAAATTTGTGCACCGAACATGGAAAGGGATAGCCGAGTTTTCGAAATGAGAAAGACTCGAGTTCCAATCATTCGAAAATTCGTGCTTGCCATAGTTATGCTTTCTTTTCTTCTTAACTCAACTTCGTAATGTAATTTGTTCTTGAGCCTCTAAGTAGTGGAAAATCTTCTGAAATATTCTAGGAAATTACACATAATTTGTACAATTATTTATGGACTGTTATTACATGAAGTATGTACGAACGAGGAAGACACAAATTATTTACAATATTTACTTAACACTATGAATTAGTAAGATATACATTTACAAAAACGTATCTTTAAATGGTACAATCATGGAAATATTATAAATATAATAAAACACAAGTTAAGCATACAACTTGATTAATAGGTATATCGTAAATAATGTAATATGAAAAAATGACAAAAGAAAAAATATTTTTTGTCGTCAGTTTTTTAATATTACTCTGATAAAATCTATCTAACAAATAATTTAAAGAATGGTCTGACAGACTAATATTATAACAAGAACAATAACGTCCAATTAATCAATTAATCCTTCTGATGGAGGTGGTGAATCGATCTGCAAATGATTAATAATTTTCAATAAAGATGACCAATGAACTTACGTACCAAATTGATTTAATAAACTTACGTACAAATAACTAGATACATTAAACCAGTCAGAAATACCCTTCACTCTACATTATCACCGTTTCTCTACCATTTTGAATACGTTCATCTTAATCTAAACTTATATTATCTAAACACTTACTTGGCTTCGGAAAATGATCATATATATTTTTTACTTTAATGTCCTATACTAGCATATAGATAAATAGTTGTTTTTAGAAATCGGGTGTAGCATAGCAGAATCACAATTAACTTCTTCTATCGAAATATTTAATTGTGGTTTGGAGGAGCCTTAGTTCAGATTTGTATAGCTGATGCTGTAGAGAAGGCAGATCTCTCTATATGTTTTGTAATGTATTAATAATTTCGATGGAAGACGTTTTTTCGGTGTAGAATAGATGTAACTTCTTGATATTAAGCTCTAAGAAGAGCTCTTATCTATAAAAAATAAAACAATCGAAATGTTTGGTCTTATTTTGACTGAAGTAAAATGTTAAGCGTGAAAATAAGACAAACCATAGTTTATCTATAGAACGTTTTATCTGTGGTAAATTGACTAATATTTTTAATAAAAAATATAGAAAAAGTAAGAAATGTTAAGGCCCCTCTTTGGCTCGTGGGTTATTTCTGAGAAATTCTAATAATCAAAATATACCTCATAAAGAATATGAAATTCAGAAGATGAAGTGTAAAGATTAAGCGAATCAGGGACTAATGAAATGTACCTATTTCTAACATACCTACATAAAACGCTTTAAAGAGCAATTACTTACTTGAAACTAGTCAAAGTTAATACCATGCGATGTTTTTTTTCTCATTGCCTGACTTTAATGTAATTTTTATTGCCAGTATAACCGTAAATTAGAAGGACGATGAGCTAGCAAGTGTTAGGTACATGGTTCTACGAGACACTTATAATAAACATTTTTATTGTAACGTACTATAATGACGTCATAAACAAAATAGACACATAAATTGGAATTATTAAGTCATCAGATTATACTTAGATTTATTACATTTATTATTTTAAACTTACTGTAATTATATTTCCCGTTATATATGTGTAAATCGTGCATCGTTAAAAGTTTAAATGTATTTTGTCAATGTTTTTAAGCATTCCTGAAATGTTTTTTTATTGAAGAAAACATTAGACATTTTCTACAACCATGCAAGAAGAAGATTATAACAAACAATTTATAAACTTTAAACAACTATTCGTATAGTAGGTACAAAACGTCACATAGCTACAGATACATATGTAGAAAATTCAAAACTCACGATCGACTTTAACGTCTCGTTAATCTTATGGTAAGTACTAATACATTTCTAGACAGAGATCTGATCACGCGTCAGAGCGCTGCGATGTTGCACCGAGTGACACTTTGTAGCACTTTCATAGCTTTACTTGACTGGATTTGGGACACGACATCAATAAATAATTTTAGAGCTTTCAAACCTTATTTCAGATGCGATAGTGGACAAACGCTTGTCTTTCAGATATAAAAGATATTTAAAAATTCTAGTAAATTTCATGATGACGTAGTCAAAAAGAAGCTCACTAGTTCCAAATAACAATGCAACAGATTAATGAATAACGATAAATTCAAAATTAATTGGTAAAAGAATAGATTTGCATTCCTTTAGTCATTGAAAAATGAATAAACCACACATAACCAAACATTTTACGAATGTATTCATCAGCAGTAAGATCTTCCGAACTAAAACGCTTGCCACCAATGAAACACTCCACTCGATTTATTATAAATCGATTCAACTTGCAAACGGACAAAACTATTTTGAAATAAGGTACATTGTTACTGATTCAAATAGAAACATATAGCTACAAAGTTAGAGAATTAGTGGGATATCTTGTCAATTGTACTCCGTGCCGCATCGCATTACCTTTACTCCAGAGCTTTAAGAAATGATGCACGAGTTACGCTTGTTGCTGTGACGTTCGCGAATCTGCTGAAGATGGGCCAGCTGTGCTGGAGAAGGGACGTGGGGCGGCGTTGGAGGGGTCGGGCTGGAGCCGGGTGGACCTTGCGGCCCCGTGGGCAGAGATTGCCGTCGACGCCGCCTGAGCGCGGGCGACAGATTGTACTTAACCTTAGCTTGTACGAGAAGCTCCTTGAATATCTGCGACACGTTGGTATTATCCTTCGCCGAGGCTTCTACGAAACCATTCTCCCAATCCACTGTGACTACTGACTCTGTTGTGTGAAATTCCACCTGTTGAATAAAATACTATTAGCTTAATGAGGATTGAAAATGTGAACAGAAAATGGCTAGATCTCTCTTTGTCTCAATATGAGGTATGACCTGTCTTGGCTCTATCGGGTTAGTTATGTAATGTATTATAAGCTCTTTTGAGGCAATATCAAATTGTTGTGGTCGAATCTGCTTGCAATATCTAATTAATATTTGGCTAGACTGGAGTGGGGGAACAAGACCACAGAAATGCCAAACATCCCTTTGGCAGCACCAACTAATCAATCATAGTGTTGTGTATAACTTATTAAAGTTGTTCGTTTATATTTTTTCTAACTTTTCTGAACCTTAGTAGTATGTGTTTCTTTTTATTATAATTACTATCCACTAATCAAACACCTTTGTTTGTCATTGTTACAATTCATTCCAGTAATGTTATTCCAACCTAAGCTTATATTGTTAAGTCACTGTTCAATACATCGTGCAGGCAGAAAATCTTCATTTGTAACTTGGTAACGAGACAAGACGACAATTTCTTCTTTGGTAACGGTTACGAAACATAGTTACGATGGCGCGGGCGGTGAAAGGACTATAGGGCAGCTCATCTATATAGGTATTTAATATTGAACATGTAACCGGCCTAACTTGACCTTTACAACCTGTTCGGGCGTGATCGCACAACCATTATCCTGAAAACTAACTTGAGGCAAGTTTAATGAGCTTGCGATACATATCGTTGTTTTATGAGATAAGTTTAACCATCTCGAGGATGTGAGAGACGTGGGATAGCAGCTTCTCAGGAAGTGGCTAAATAGATGGATCGAAAGTTTGAACGTGATTAGTAATGAGTAAAATGCGAGTGTAAAATATAGACACCTAAATTCGATAACCACATAATAGAAGTTTAACTGCACTGCAAAAGGATTGAAAGCGTTTCGATGTTTATTTTCACGTTAAACTGTCTAAAAATGCGCATATATAACGATGCCAGCTAACAGAAACGTGACCAAAGCGAACTAGTTCGGCGGTAGTAACGTCCCGACAAAACGAAAACTCGCTGCTAAGCTGCCTAGATATTTTAAAAATAAAAAATGTTTTCCATCCATTGACAGACCGGTCCGTAAACCATACCTTTACTGCAATATCGTTGTCTACACCACACAGCTGTCTTATCGTAGAGGGGGATCTCAGTTTTACATAAACATACATGATTATAAAAGCTTCTGTGTATAGTATATATATGTACCTATATATAGTGTATACCTGGGTAGGTATACACTATAGGTACATTTCAATCGCGTTGTAAATTTCAAAAGGGTACGTATAAGGAAGTCTTTATACCTAACCTTTTGATGGAATTTGTCAATTAAAATTTTAGGTCTTCAACTCTACTACCAGACGAACTGCATTACGACCTCGTTGTCGTTTATATAACGTACGAAGCATTTGCTTCCACTTCTATTAAACGCACAGCTTAGGAATTCCGAATCTGTTTCAATGTTTTTACTAATAATATCAATACTTTTTCTGATCTTAGGGCTTGTATTGTTGCTTGTATATTATCAGAAAAATATATTTAAAAAACCCAATAATGCGTAATAAAGCTTGCTTATAAGTACTTTTAATCTTAAGTGTTTAAATCTCGAGTAAACAGGTACGTTCTAGGCAAACATGCTCAATCGCCGATTGCATCGTCACTTACCATTAGGTGAGATAGTGATCAAATGTTTAACGTTCCAGAATATAAAAAAAAGCTTTTTTATGGAAGAGTAGCTGTTCCCTTAAAATCTCGTATATTCCTTTTATTACAGCTTATTCTGATAGACAAAGTCTCTTCGGAACTAATTGGAACACTCTCGTTGGTTAACATTATCTTACAAAAGTGGCTTTATTTATTGCCTGTTAGGGATGAATATATATTTGTGTATTATTGTTATCGGGTAAAATATATAAGATATATCGCAATTAATTTTTGGACCAAATATGAATGACGAAGTTTGTGAGGTTGTGTTGCAGTACCTAGTTTTGTGCGTCAGAGTTAAAAGCAGTATAATATTGTTTATTTTTAGAGATTTTTTATTTACAGTAAACAAATTGAATTTTAATTAGAGCTTCTTTAGGGCCCATATTTCCTCTCAACTGTGCCACGGTATCCTACTTACGACGCCACATAAAAAACGTATTTTTGGGTTTTTTGAATATATTTTTCTGATAACAAGTAGTAAAAATTTTAATACAAGCCCTAACATCAGAAAAAGTATTGATATGATTAGTAAATAAATTGTTTTTAGAAGATCCACTATCTCCGGGTCAGTTGCCTATATTTACTAAAACTAAACTATAATTATATACATCTATATACATCAAATACTCAAGTTACCTACAAGTCATCGAGCTTATAGGTAAATCAATTGCTACCAAGCCCACTACCAGTGAAGCGTTCCCATCATTAAAAAATAATTGGTAATAATATATGAATAAAGCCGGTGGTCTGCGCCGACAAAGACATTTATTTTTGTCCAGTAACAGTGATCGCCACAGAAGAGTACCTAAATACGGTGTAAGTAAAAATGTATACACACTAAATGAGTATACATATTTGGCCTTAAAATGCACACCATACATTTAATAAAAACGTGTTAAATAATGTACTGTCCAAACAATGCAAGCGTAAAACATTATTATCGGGTTCATTGATTGGTGTCACTATATTAGTTTCCTCGTTAGCTTTAATAGACAATGTGCGCGGAAAGTCCACTGTTCCGGATATTGGCCAGCTCTCGGCTATTGTTCGCTATCTACTTCCGCTCAGCGAGCTTAGAGCCTCTACATAGCTCGATTATTGCAAGCAAAGTATTCAACTATTTTTTTTGGTATCACTTATGTAATCACTTATTTAATAATAATAATGTAATTTATTCATTTAGATCACTCTTAGAAACTAGGTACAGTGTGTGAAAACATAAGCACTTTAGGTTCGTGTAGCCATTTTCTTGAGAGCTCCAAACTCGGCTAGGCCTGTATCTTGGAAGCCCGGAACAAAATAATTTTTTGCATGTTAGATTTACCGCGCGACACATTTAAACTTGCCTACGCAAGTATTGGATCGCAATCTCACCTGATGGAAGCAACGATGCGGTCGACGGTGGGACATTTCTGCCTAGAAGATACCTATTCACTCTTGACTTAAAGAGACCTTAATTATAATTATCGCTACCACGTTTCAGTGAATGTTTTTCTACAAGGGCGAAACCGGGCGCGTCATCTTTGAACTTTGAACTGCCGACTATCATAGTTGGGTGCGTGTTAACCATCAAAGCAGCGGGTTCGATTCCCGGTAGGAATACGAGTTTTCTTCCCACTGGAAGTTTGTGTTTCTCATTCTGGTGTGATGTAAAGGTTGTGTGTGGTGTTGGTGTTTACGGCCTCACGACATAAGCCTTGTATGGGGCCTGTGAGAGTGAAATCGCTTATGCGTGTGTATTTTATGTTTTTATACACGGGCGACGCCGGGTGGGCTAGTTAATTGTATAAAGTTCAAAGTCAATTATAAATTATGTTCCTATATCTATCTATACCTATCATTTTACGGACCTTTTGTTTTTAACCGCTAATCCGAACCTTGATGATATTTGGCATAGAGATTAAATCATATTCTGATCCTTATAAATGCGGGTAAATCCTACTAAGGGAACAACTAAGTATCAGCGAATACGTAGTGTGTCGAGATAATTAAACCCAAAATGTATAACTTGTAATTTCATCAATTTGAGTCACTTTTGCTTGTGATGTTGGAACTTAAAAAATATTACTCGTTGATTTCGTGAACTGTATAGATGATATTTTACAGAAGCAATACAGTCGTCAGATAGTCTGTAGATATAAGTTAATAAATATCTGATTAAGCAGTTGATGACAAAAACAAGGTAATAGTGAATCTTGGTCAATATCCATTTAAGTTCGTATACCAGGAAAAATGATACGAATTATCTTATTTCATATATATACAAATCTCGGGTCACGATGTTTGTGGTCGACCTCCTCTGAAACGGCTAGACCAATTTTGATGATTTTTTTTTGTAAATTTGGTAGGTATGAGAATAGGTCTTTAAGTATTTTAAACCCTGCTACCCCCCACTCCCCATTTTTAATCGCGAATTTAGTATTTTTGTATCAATAATATCCAAAAAAAACTCTAGTAAGTCATTATAGTACTAGGCAACCATATATGTGAAAGAGGTAAAACACTTTCTATATGTGGCATTGCAACGCATGCTGGGTACAGCCAGTAAAGCAATAATAACAATACCATCAACGTGTTTCATAAATTCACGACGTAATTGGTCATGCTCGTTAAAAAATATACGCAAAATATGTTCCGTATATAGGGATATTTGGAATATGTCCAAAAACTATATTTTGTTATGTACTCCCAACAGATTCGGTATTTAAGGTCAATTGTTATATTTTTATTAACATTGGCTATCAATACAATACAATACAATACAAATACTCTTTATTGAAAAACCAATTCAAAAATCTTAAGAACTAACTAAATAAATAAATGTTAAAGAGGTTTCACAATAGGCGGTCTTATCGCATAAAGCAATCTCTTCCAGACAACCTTAGCATGGATGTATACTTTTTTTTTTTTTTATAAAGAACAGCATTTGGCGGAGGTGTACACTAAAAAGTAAATAATAAATAGAGAATATAACTATTAATATACAGATATTCATCAAAAGTACATAGGTGTTAAAAATAAACTACATAAATTATTTTAAATATATATATATATATATACATACATTAATACACATATACATATAATATACACTAAACATAATGTTATATTACATAAAAAATAATACATAAGATTATATACATAAATAGCAATGTGCAGCAATTTTTCTTTTTTTTTTTTAGGATTGGGATAGGTAGAATTTTTTTAACGTGGACTTAAAGATTTCCAAAGACTTAGAACGCCTGATGTCCACTGGCAAAGAATTCCATAAACGAACTGCTTGTACCGTAAAGGATTTGTCGTAGAACCGTGTAGCGTGCACTGGGATCTGTAACTCAAGGGTTTCTGAGGAGCGTAAGGATAAAGAATGAGAGGAGTGTAGGAAAACAAAGCGCTCCTTGAGGTAGGAAGGAGTAGAAGGATGAAACAGGACAGTGTAAAGGAGAGATAATAAGTGAGTATTCCGGCGAAGTCGAATTGGTAGCCATTTTAGCTCATTTCTAAATTCGGACACATGGTCATATTTGCGTATTCCAAATATGAACCGGATACAGAAGTTCTGCAAACGCTCGAGCTTATTAAGCTGCTCTTCAGTCAAATCCAGATAGCAGGCGTCAGCATAGTCCAGGATGGGGAGCAAGAGAGATTGCGCTAGAGCTGTTTTGGTGGCAATTGGCAGAAAGTTGCGTAAACGACGTAGTGAACCGGCAGATGCGAAAAGTTTTCGACTGACTTCAGCCAGGTGAGGTACCCAGGATAATTGCTTATCAAAAATCACCCCAAGATTTTTAACCCTATCACTTATAGGAATTAGCTTCCCGTCGAAAATTACTTGGGGAAGGTGGAACCAGTCGATTTTCGAAATCATCCTGGAACCGCCAATGATAATTGCTTGGGTTTTATCAGGATTTACACATATTCCAAAAGATTTACTCCAGCTAAGGATACGGTCCAAGTCTGCGTTAGTTTGGTCAATTGCCTCATCTAATTTCCCAATTGGTGTGTGCCTGTAAATTTGTAAGTCATCTGCGTAAAGGTGGTAGGAAGAAGTAAGATGAGCAGAAATAGAATTTATGAAAATGGAAAAGAGAAGGGGAGATAAAACGCCACCTTGAGGAACACCAGCATTCGTATGACACCAACATGAATATGTATCATCTAGGCGGATACGCTGCCGACGTCCATGCAGATAGCTTCGAAACCAGTCAATTTCTTTATGAGATACATTAAGTGAGCCGAGAAGAGCTAATAAAACGTCAAAATCTACATTATTGAATGCGTTGCTAAAATCTAGTAGCGACAGCACAGTCACTTGCCCGTTAGCCATACCATTCCGAACATCATCACTTATTTTTACCAAAGCAGAAACAGTGCTGTGGCCAGGACGAAAGCCGGATTGGAATTGGTTAAGAAGGTTGTTTCTATTTAGGAAAGAACTGAGTTGTTGATGGATGAGGCGCTCTAAGACTTTGGAAAGGAAAGGTAAAATTGATATTGGGCGAAAATCAGAAAAAGCTGAAGGATTTGTTGCTTTTGGAAGAGGAATAATTTGAGCCTCTTTCCACGTTGATGGAAAGGTGCCCGAAGTGATGGATTCATTGAGAATATATAGAATAACAGGAAGGATTTCGTCCAAGATAGGCATGATCATGCAACGACTGATGCTGTCGCTACCAACTGCATTTGACGTGATGGAGGATATAGCCCTCCTGACGTCTCTATCAGAAAATTGTCCAAAAGTGAAAGAAGAATAGTTAGGAGCTGGAATAGAAGAAAGATAGTTTAAAGTAGATGCTTTAGTGGTTATATCAAAATTAGAAGTCTTTGAAAAATGCTGATTTAGTGAATCTATGTTAATATGTTTCGGAAAATTGTCTTGACGCTGTTTTCCAACGCCTAAAGTTCGTAGAAACTTCCACACTTTTGACGGGTCATCATTGTCAACCGATTTATAGATATGTTGGCGTTGTGCATTCCTACACACCTTGTTGCAATGATTTCGACTTTCTAAATATCTTTCCTTGTTTTGATCAGACGGTCGTAACTTTAATCTGGCCTTGGCAACAAGTTTTTTATGCATTATAGCTTTTATTTCGTTGGTTAGCCAAGGTGCAGGCAAATGTTTAATCTTGACAGGGCGAAGAGGAGCATGCTTGTCATAAAGGTTGAGTAAAATACTATTGAATCTATTAACTTTGTCATCCATATTGTTTTCATTCATTATAACAGACCAATCAGTTTCCAGAGCTTCTGCACGCAAACGCTCTTGATCTATCCCTCCAAAACAGCGCCGCATAAGAATTTTAGGCTTAGCTTTTGGTGGGCGTAGTTTATACGATAGAAAAATCAGATTATGGTTGGAAAACGCGTCCGCTGTATATTGACCATGTTTGGAGACAAGATTATTAGAGGAAACTAAAATAAGATCGAGAAGGGATGGAACAGAGTTTGGAAAAAAGTGAGTAGCGTTTAAGGGTAGTATGGTCATGTTGCAAGCCCTTGCCAATGTTTCAAGTTTAAGAGATCGTGAATCTTTCTTTAGAAGACAGGTGTTAAAATCACCCATTAATATAGTATGATCGAAGGATGGTGCAAAATCTTCTATAAGATTCTCTAAGGAAGCAAAGAAATCAATACGAAGAGAAGGACAGTAATACACTCCAAGTAATACTTTAGAATGAGATAGACAAACTTCTATAAATAGGTGTTCACCAGCATTGGAAGGCGGTGGTTGCGCTGACATACTTACAACATTAAAAGGAATATGGTTACGGATATAAATAGCAACGCCTCCACCACCACTACCAATACGATCGTTGCGAAGAAGTCTGAAGCCTGGTAATGAATAAGAAATCGTGGGATGCAGAGGTTTCAGCCACGATTCGGAAACCAAAAGAGCATGAATATTTCTATGCTCAAATGACGCCAGCATATCGGAGAAATGAGCCGGAATACTCTGTGCATTAATATGTACTACGTTAAAGTTTTTTGGTGAATCTTCAAAGTAAGATTCTAGCATGTTCGAAAGACTAGGAATACTATTAAAACTATCTGCACTTGTGTTTGAAACACTTGAAGAAAAAGAAAAATAATCATCATCGCTGTTGCTATCATACATACTTAAATAATAAATATATTAATATAATATGATAAATATAAAAAAAAAAACTAATTATCAAGAGTATACGCTTGAAGTCTGCTTAGTGATTTCAAGTCCACCTGCTATAATTGTGTATTGAAAAAGTATGAAGAAATTCAAATAGATGGAAAAATAATAATATTAAACAAATTAAGTACATGCTTTATCGATTGGTGTGAAAGTGACATAAAAATTACAGCTGCCAATTTTATTTATAATTATATTTATAGCTACTTTGAAAAATAGGCGGATTGATTTGATACAAATATCATTGCGATGCGATCATTGCAGTCGCTAAGTGGAACATACCCATTAGAAAAAAAATTGACACATTGACTGACATAAAGATGTATAAAGTGACAATTTGTTATAATGTCAAATAATATAAACAAACAAAAATAAATAACCTGCAAATAACAATTATCTAAGATATATTGGAAATTGAAGGCAAACCAAATAATTTAAATGACGGTGAAATGAAATATTGTAACTGGTTTGAAATGAAAAATTAAAGTTTTATATCTACCTACCCAATCGATATACGCATTAGAAATACAAAGACTTTCACTTCTTTGGTTTCCGAGTCCTCTTCGACATTCCAGCCACTTTTTCTGCGGGCTCAGGAGCAACCTTCTGGATTATTGCATCTAAATCTGCCGCACAGCTTACTCGACGCCGATTGTCTTCTTCATCCAGAATGTACACATGGCCTCTAGAAGTCCACGATCTTTTCAATCCGAAACGTTTCCGTGCCTCCAGAAAGATATCATGCCGAGCCTTTGTAAGGAACTCAGACACGGTTACACCCGAGCCCTTAAGGGCGATTTTAGAAGACCATATCTTGTCACGGACTGAGAGCTCGCGAAACTTGCATAAAATAGGGCGCGGGCGGCCGGCGATCCCAGTGCGACCCATTCTATGGCACCGACTGATGTCTTCAACTCCAAATGCTTGCAGTTTGAGTTGATCCAACATAGCACGAACTACTACAGCATTTGTGTCCTCTTTAGGGTCTTCAGGGAGACCATGGAGAAGCAAGATTTTGCGCCTGCTTTGCATCTCCAAGTGATCAACACTTGTAGCAAGGCATTCTATTTGGCTTTGAATTCCTCGCAACGACTTAAGAATGAATGCCTTGAAAGCAGCAAAATCTGCTGCTAGCTCTTCTCTGCTAGGAGATGGGTTCGGAGTGGTGACAAGTTTACCTTCAAAACTGTCCATCCTTTGTTGGAAAAAGGCCATCAAATCACTCACAGACTGTTTGGAGCTAGCTATCGGAGAAGCTATCGTTTGGACTTTTTTTTTAATTTTGAGAAAACCGATAAAGTTTCTCGGAACCACGGCCTGTGCAACTCTGCGATAAGATTTTCTCATAAAAATGATAGCGTTTGGTCTTTCTAATTCAGTGTATATCAGTACAGAGTAGCAAACTGGTACAGAGAGCATGAAAAATGGTCCGTTATATATTACTAGCCGAGCCGCGGGGCTTCGCACGCGTTGATCAAGTTAAAAAGTAACCTACGTGTTAATCCTAGGTAAAAGCTATGCACATTCCAAATTTCATCCAAATCCGTTCAGCCGTTACAGCGTAAAGAGGGAACAAACATACTTAAGTACACACTTCACACAAATATTCGGAATTATAATATTAGTAAGATAATACTTTGAACGTATGCTATGAAAGATATGTAAGAAAGTCTAAACTGTAAACTTTATTACAAGGTTCGTTTATTCGCGCCCCGATTGGGTTTTCTTGTCAACGTCTATATAACAAAAGGCGCGGAAAGCCACTGTGTTCCGGATATTGGCCAGCTCTCGGGTATTGTCCGCTATCATCTTCCAACCACCTATATAGAGCCTTTATGTACTGCAGTTTTTCAAATTGCAGTCACTGTGTTATTTGTATGACAATTGTTATATGATGACTTAATTCGATGAAAAAACGGTAATCTTTAAGGCGTTATTTTGCCGTACTTCTGCATTTAGGTGCTATTTTAGAGGCACTATGACTTGTAAACGTTTTCAACGCTTTCAGGCTTGCAGGGGTCTGTGAGTACACTAAGTTCAATTACTTGTGTCGTGGATGCCGGAAATATTTACATCACTTACACAATCATACCCAGAAACAAATGTCTCTTCTACAAACTATTTTCAATGCTGATTTTTTGTACACGAGCTCAATTTGTATGTTAGTAAAACCTCCCAAAAAAATGGTATGGTTTGTTTCTTATTTTTCGTAAAAAATGGGAAAAATCAAAATCTCAGTTTAAGGTTTTTGCTCATCTAAATGAGCCCGTAAATATAAGCGCATATAATGATTGACTGCGGCAACAAACGTGCTCGCATTGTATAATAGGTATATATAAAGATTAAATAAAAAGACATGCTCAGCGGATTTGGCTAAATCAATACTGCCCTTTGTACTGATCGCATTAAGAGAAAGCAAACCTATTTAAATTTTTCGCTTCTTCATCCCGCACAAAGGACAGATAATCTAACTTTACGAAGTAACAAATTGTTCTCAATACAAGAAGGTTGGGCTGCACAAAACCGCTCTTTATGAGGTCTAGTGTAACCGCATGGGATTGTAATTTTGTGTGAAATAAACAAAGTACAATTGGCAAAGTCAAATTTTGAATATACCCCCCCGACGCTTTGTATGGAAAATGGCTGCAGCAATTTTCACCAAACATTAGCTATGTTTGGTGAAAATTGGTGCAGCCGTTTTCCAGATACGAAATACTCGCGATTAAGTCACATAAAAAATACAATTAAAATCAGTCCAGCCGCTTGGAATCTACAATGCCATTGGGGTCAAACGTATAACACACTTCTTGTGGCGTCGGAGCTTAGAAAAGGCGTTCACTGCATTATATTTTATAGCGGCAAAATGTGACAGTGAATGCGGAAAGCACAGTGTTCCGCTCACTGCCCCCTATTGACTTCCGGTTATTGACCAGAGCTTTTGCCTTGTTTACTTTCTCTACTGAGCAACTTTACGCTGTATGTTGCGAATAATCATTATACAAAAAAATGTTGAGCTACAAAATTACAATAGAAAAGTGCTGCAGTTTGTATGACACTGATGAACTGTGGAGGAGTATTTTTTATTCAACATCAGTCATTTTGATGCGAATTTTCAAGCTCAACTCATCACTAGGATTATCATCTATAAATGCATCCCAACCACATCTAGGTACCAATTTAGGAACTAGCTGAGGAGATGTTGTCTAGGCATTAACGTGCTTTATCATCAACCGCATCGTTACTTAATATCAGGTATTACAGCTGAATACGTTTTTCTAAAATAATTAACCAATTTTGATTTAACGGTTGACTGATTCAATTGTAATTCTATATTGAGACTTCTCAGAGAGGCGACGAGATAAAGTAGCTATCTTTTTATTCTATAAAGAAACTTCTAAGTATGCAGACAATATGTGCAAGTCGTTATTAAGCTCTTTTATGCGGCTGTTTGTCATAGTAACCCCAAGCAGACTATCAACAAATCATAACATACTACACTATCTATATAAAATTTAAGAAGATAATATCTGCAGTTTGTTAACATTTACTGGTACTAGCATGTAGTAGTAAACATGGGTAATAGACGTCAGCTAAAAAATCGTTTGAGGAATTATAATAATATGTCCATCCGGTGGTAGTTCAACTAGTCACACTAATATTATAAGTCCAATGTTTGTGTGTAAATGTGTAAGTATGTTTGTTTTGTCTTTACGCTGTAAAGGCTTAACTGATTTGGGTGAAATTTTTAATATACATAGCTAATACTTAGGATACACATATGCTACTTTTTATGGCTAGTATACGTATAACATAAACGAATATAAAACACGGACTTTTCCAGCTTAATGTATTCACACCTGCCTGGATGAAAGCGTCACTTTACTTCCGATAGTTGGACCGTGTTGCCGGAGTGTTCCATATTTCTGAAGGCCGCTGACGTGGACAGTCCGGAAATTCAATTTCGCCCACACCCTCCAACATCCAGTGATACTTAATAGGTACAAATAAATAATACTTCACGACGGGATATGACTATTTCTGTCGTGAAAGTAATTTAGTTAAGATATAATTTGTAATTCTAACTGTATTATCGTCTTGATAAAACATGAAGGTCTTTTTTACGGAAACGCTTTGAGTGAACTAGAGGTATATCAACCAAAAATTTATGATATTTAACAGTTTGTCTTGTTACAAGATGGTAAAACAGGCATAGAGGAATTAACTCGTGTAATTCCTGCGCACAATCTCCAAATTGTGTGTAACGGTAGAACCGATAGGCTTGCGATCTTATGTCGGTGGCGGAGACTCTGCAATTTTGGACTCGATTAGCTCATCATCGTCAATGTCTTAGGTATACGTCGACTAATTTAATATGCTCTTATTGTTAAATAAAATTACCTACCATAAACCTTCAAAGAGTACTTATTTCAGTAGCCTTGTTCCACATACAGAGGTGATGGGTCATTTGTATTCAAATATTATGTGAGTGTCAACTCATTACTCTTACTTACAATTTTCATACGACTCTGCTAGGTATATATATATTTATATATCCACAGTATATCCACAACGTTCATGTGAGATTGAAATCAGAAATATAAATAAATTTCAGCTGAAATCGAGAAATGTCATTGTACTATAATCCTAAACATTATGCGTCTGACGTGAGGGATTAAAGCGACGATTCAATCATTTTCCAATCTGTAAATTCCTATCATTATTGCATAGCTGAGCGCTGCGCCCTAACTTCTCAAGCGTTTGATTTGCTTGAAATTCTCAGACGGATTGTAAATCCAAGCAATAGAATATTTAAATGATTTAAACCAACCTGTCTATCGCCTGTCTCCGCCAGATCGACTTTATTTCCAACGACTACTATAGGTACCGCTGTGCTGTCCTTAGTTTCATGTATCTGATCTCTCAGTGCTCTGACTTCAGCGAAGCTGTTCGCGTCAGTAATGTCATAAACGAGGATGAATGCGTCAGCCGATTGCATTGATAGAGCCCTCATGGCTGGAAACTCATACGCCCCCGACGTGTCCAAAATATCAAGCGTCAGTCTCACGCCTGCCACATTGAAGTCTCCATGATGCATCTCCTCAATTGTTCTTTTATATTTAGGAGAGAATGTGTTGTAGAGAAACTGTGTTATCAGCGATGACTTGCCCACTTTGGCGGCACCTAGCACAACGATTTTGTGTCTTACTGCGGTGTTGTTTAGGTTGCCACTGCTCGATACTGTGTCTTCAGTCCTTTCGGTTCTGTAACAAGAGTAAAAGCTACATTTATAGTAATCTAAACCTTAATAGCACATTGTTACAAGGTCATTGACTTGAAATATGTGGACCTCGGTGTTTTTTTGCAATCAATGGCAAAAGTGATTAGAAAGATGCATCGAAAGACAAATAATAAAAAACGTAGGTACTATAAAAATACGTTCATCATCAGTACAGCGAAGGAGTGGAACTCATTGCCTGCGTCTTTGTTCCCTGAACATGCAATCTGGGTTTCTTCAAGTCTAGAGTGAATAGGTACCTTCTAGGCAAGCATGTTTCATCTTCGGCCGCATCGTCACTTTCCATAAGGTGAGATAGCGGTTAAATGCTTGCCTACATAGCAAAATAAAAAAAAACTGCTCGACATAAGTGCACTCTGTACAGATGTTTTCAAATAAGCTACCTTCCACAGTTAGTTGTAGTTTGTTTGAAAAGCAAGGTGACTCTACTTCTAGAAAATTCCAATAAAGTAGATTATAAAGGATCTGTAGGATTATTTCCATCTATCGCAACTAAAATAGAATTCCAATATAAATTCATAGCTTGTAGGTAAGATTCTACTAGGAGTAACATTAACAATGCTCTTTAAAATCCAGTGAATTATACGAATCCAGTGCAAAATACCCATTCATAAATCCATGTGTAAATAGCAGGGACACTTCAGTTAGCCCTCGCCCACATTCGTATATCTTTAGTCCGCAAATTCAGCCTAATTATGTGACGTGATAAAATGGCCATAAATTTTCCTCATGGGCGTAGAGAATGATAAATAATTCAATAATGCTAATTTCCTTTTAAACCTTGCGAAAATAGACGATAATGTTGTTTTAAGTACCAAGATAAAAACGAGGTTGTTAACGGTTATCGAAGGAAACGAGCGGCAAGATCATGTTTTCAGGTATTCATGTTTTTGTCGATAGACGCCTACGTCGATAAAATATCAATCACTATCAGTTTATTTCGTTCGGATCCGAACTAGAGACTAACTTTTTATAAACAATCAAACTCTTTCACATTTACCGCCCCGCACTTAGTGCGAAGGCTTGTATCGTGGGGGCCGAACAACATTCACAGACACAAACAAACACATCTACAACCATGCACCTTGTATTGGATTGTATCAGTTAATTTTAAGTAAAGTAGAATTTTATAGTTTTTATTAATATTGTAATAGAAACCTAACCTTATTGAAGCTCCAAATAATAATTTATACACTAATTAGCGCGTTCGTAGCTAATAAATGTACCCGCATTAATTACATCATTTATTCACATTAGTTAATTAACATAAAAAAAACTGAAAATAAGTTTGTTTACAGCAAAAAACACACTCGTAATATTTCAGTTATAAGTATAAATTAACCTTTAAAGATATCAGTCAAGTTTAACTGTTTTGGTGTCTTGGACTGAAAGGTTAGAACATATTACTGTGCAATGTTATACTGTGGCCTTTAAACTAGACATGCCTGTGTCGTTAAGGCCTAAAACGAATTACTCTGGTAGTTTACAAGGTACACATTAGTCATTATTTAATTGACAAAAAATAAAGTGATGGTAGTTACATCAGGATATTATTATATACACCAATAGAATTGTGTAGGGGAACAAGTGTGAGATGGACAGTTAAATTCAAATGTATTATATTTAATACATATGATGGCAAATGTCATCGAAATTAGGTCTCATGAATCTTTTCTGTGTGAAAAATTTTACTTTGCGTATTTAATTTGTTTGGTATAATACTTATACACCCCGTTGGTAGTTGGTTGCGCATCAGCTTTGAATAAGAATAATATGTCAAATCATGAAATAAGAAAATACTTCTACTTTAAAAAAAAACATTCCTTCTACATATATCTCCAATACGCGGTGTTTGCCGCGTTAAATAAGATAAATTCAAATTCAATTTATTTATTGATTGCGAATACAGGTGTAAACTTTATGATGAGAACGGTAATAAAACAATAGGCATGTTGGCATGCAATACAAATCAAAACTTATCTAATTAGGACACAGTTTTCATAATTACAGTTTATCTTTTAAATGTTCATCTACGAGTATTAAGCCTTATCAATTTAAAAGGCATAGACCTTAGACTTAAACATATTAAAATTAAATACATATAGTCTTGACTATTTACATACAAAATATTATGCAATTACGTTTAGCTATTATTTCAACACGTTTGAAATATCACACTTTCACACACAAAGACATATTTTATCAGTGTGATCTGTCAGGTAAACCAAAAAGTTGAGCGTGTGACTATAATTACGATCATAACGATGTATTTGCAATGGCTAGATACATTTTAATGTATTTAAGTAAGTTGATAGTCTAAACCAAATACCCACACTACAATTAGAGTTAAATACCATTGTTTGATGTAGATAAATCAAGCAATTTACTTGTTACTTCAAGATAGCTTAAGGTACAATATTCGCAACAACAACATTGGTCGATTGATTCGTCTGGTAATTAATTGCTGTAATTGCCATGCTTTAGCGACTGGCTGTATCCACGAGTAGTAGAGGGGCTAGACGGGTTACGGGATAGATAATAACCACCCCTGCAGGGTGGTTCATAACAATCAAATTGTTTCCGTAATTACGGTTGCGATTGCGACCATTGTCCGAGTGCGAATAAGCATAATAGTTTGGGTGATATGTGTAATTTTTTTTATGCTTTGAGTTGTTTTTTTTATGTTAAACCATTTTCGTTATTATTTTTTTTTTTTTAATTACATAATAATATAATTTGAAAATAAATATTTTACAAGTTTATAAAGTTTTTCAAAATTAAGTTGTAAATAAAATTGGACTAAAAAGTTATATAACCAGAGAATTGTCAAGACAAATCAAACGAGCCCAAATTCTATAGATTAATCTTGTTTAGTTCAGAAGTTTCTATGACCATCTTCCGTCTCCATCATTAGCTCTATGGTACCATATCATTTAATTGTCACCGAAATTACATAAGTACATCTTTGAGTCCAATCGAACATAGGGAAGTGCGTCTAATTTAGCTTGCAAAATTTGATTACAGACAGATACAGCGGGCGTCAGAGTGCACGACCCAATGACTACCGTGAAGAAAAGTTGATTAAAAATACATGTCTACACGACACTCAAATATTGCTATAAAGTTTGAAAAAGCTGGCATTTGATAGCAACACGTACTATATCATGATCCACGTTTCGGTTTGGATACAAAATAAATATAAGCACTCCGTTTTGTGTAGAAATATTCTTCAGTTTGCGTCCAATACGAAATAAAGGAAAAAGTCAGATCAAATCTATCGGTCCATAATGAAAAACCGTCTCTCCTCTTTTATTCTGCCGTCGATAAAAAATAACGAAGCTAAAGAATGTGGTTTAATTTATTTAAAAACGTGACGTTATTTTTTTATTTGCAAATGGCTATTGAAATATGCCAAGTACCTTCATTAAAGAGTAGAAAAATGAAACTTTACAATTAAGAACGTTCCATCGTTGCATCGTATTTTTATTTTATACAAATATTAAAATATATCTAAGGAACGAGAGATCATAACGAACAAAATAAAACATGCTCTCAATAAGGGAAGACCCATTTGCAGTTTATTAAACACAATTATGCTCCTATAGAGGGTAGAGATTGTAGGCGGTGAGTAGAGTGGGTGTTAAATTTTACTGAAAGAAACCACAGATAAGTATTTGGTATAGGTATATAGATGAAATAATACGGCTTTCTATTGTTTATCTCTGATTAGTGGAGACTTTTAATGAACTCTTTGTTATATACTAAAATTGCCATATTGTATTACAATAGTTGTTAGTCTTCCTACAAAATAAAAATAAACATAAAAAAAATTAAATTACACGCTAAAATTGCATATTGGCAATAAATAGAACAGAAAAAATGCCACAACAGAAATTTATGGCCCATTAAAAAAGCAACTATAAGTTTACTTTTTCAAAATACAATACAAAAAAACACAAAATAGCTTTTTCCAAACAACACATAACTAATGTAAGTAGTAGGTATGCATAGATTAGGCCATAGTTATTAGGGCTAGCATGTATCGCGGGAGGCCACTCTACGATTTTCATAACTACATTTTAAAATAAAATAAAATAAAACAAAATTATTTATATATTACCAAAAGAACTAGAATTATTTATATTCGTGTGACACGTATGAATGTGTAATTGTGAGGGCTTTTTCGTTTATTTATGTGTGACAGTATAGGATGGTTGCTCCAATTCACTTCAGAGCGATAATCTAATGTCAGGAGCCATTTCTTAACCTTATTTTTAGAACCATAAAGCATGTATCTTAAATTGCGAAGCTATCTAGCAAAAACATCTTTATGGTATTGAAATGAGAGATTGATTATTATACTCTAAGATGTTTTGAATATAATCGCTAATCGTGCACTTTTAAAACGTGTATACCTTTGATAACTTAAATATATATAATTACTTCACAATTATTTAGATGTTTAACTATTTTGAAAATATGGACATGTTGCTGACCAAGGTCTAAATTAAAAATCGAATGAACTTGAAATGCTAATATTCTATTCCTGTAAAAATTACTCGTCACCTGTAACTATTCAACGCCATATATATATATATATATGAATAAAATGTTTTATTCAATACTCAAATAGAAATAAATTATTTTCTGTTTACTTTCACTGTACCGTCTGTCACTTGTTGAAATTACTGTTAAATAAAAAAGTCAAGTAATATTGAAAGATTTTATATCTTCAATATTAGTTATTGACGTTTGTAGCTTGTGTACGGACGATTTGGTTGGAACATTAAACGAGCGATATAACAATGTGCAGCGAAAAACAACCAATGTAACACATACGCCATATAATTCTGTTTCTAAGTTGTATTGTTGTCACAGTTCTAGATAACGTCTGCACAAAACGACTCGTAACCACATCATGAATGGACGAGGCATCAAAAAGTCAGTCACAACGAGACAAGTGTCTCAACAGACTGGAATAGGCACTTTACGGGCGAATCACTTTATTTACCAGCAGGCGTCATATTAATTTTATTGGCCCATCGCAAGCAGTCGTCAAGTAAATGTCACGGTACTCACGATCCCAGTGAGCATTGTTTAAGCTTTATTGTTGAGATAACCTTTGGAACAAAGGCGCAGCAGATGACGGTTATAGACACTTTGTAAAAAGTTATTAGGTACAAAATTAGCTGAACCTGATGATTTCAATTGGATTCGTCGGAAAATGTGTTTCTACCTCCATTTAGACACAATAATAATGAAACGCAAGCAAAGCTTATAAAACTGACTTCACCGCTTATATTTTGGTTTCGGCTGGACCAATTTATATGGGAACACGTCTAAATACAAAAAAAATAATGATCAAAATCGATTCATAATTGGCGGAGATATCGTGTAACACACATACAAAAAAACATACAGTCGCATTAAGAACCTCCTTTTTTGAAGTCGATTGAAAAGGAATGTTACAACGAACGAAATAACAAAAACACGAATAGGAATGTTACAACAGTTTTCGGTTTACTTACATCCATCTTACATCTATTGAATAATTGAGAACTTAACTAAGTTCTTATAAGCACCATGGTTTTCGTGGTGATGTGTTTTTAGTGATCGCCTGTTACTACTTTATCATTGTACAATCGTTACATTAACAAAATTGTGTGGACAAATTTTGTTAATAGTAAGTACTTGTAAGGCACTAACTAGCTCTAACACTAAAAAGTCTAGTTCAAGTACTACCTTCGAACTCATCTAACCAACAAGTAAAATTGTGTTAAAACGCAAGCATTTTTGTAAAAAAAAAAACCAGTGGTAAAACGCACGCCTATAAGTTGTTAAACTCGGATTGAAAATAAATAAATAGACGTTGACAAAGAACGACAAGATAGAGACGAGACGTTACGTGCTAGAATCTCCATGTAAACCTTATCTTATCTCCAGATCTAGACACACAAGTGATCGATTACACACACCCCTTTGGCGTCACTACCTCTATTAAATAATCAAGTTTTATTGGCAATATAAAGTTTTCCATCGTAAAATGGCAGACATATCGACCAGCTCTATTTGATGTCAGACAACCTGCAAACATAATAGAAGCATAAGGTATTTTCTGCGCAACTGAAAACGATAAAATGTTTTATTAGAATGTTTCGCACCTTCGCAATCATTGAAATATGTTGTGCTTTTTATATCTTTTATTATGTTATTGATTTGAGATTTTAGGAAATTTACTCAAATATATCCGAAAGTAAAACTCTGTATGTCTGTTTGTTATCTTTAAGCGGGTTAGCTGCTTGTCAATTTTAATTAATAAAATTTGGCAAAGAGATAATTTTAATTGAGGCAGAACTGTGGGGTGAATCTACTTAATAATAAATTTGTAAAATTCTTCCATTTCTGTCGAACAAAACATGACTTATATAATACTACTATTTTGTACAGTTTCTTTATGATAAATTTGCAAAGCTATCTTACCTGATGGAAAGCGAGAATGCGGTCGACGGTGGGACATGCTTGCCTAGAAGTTCACTTTTGACTTTTAAAAATAATTATCTACTTGCGCTTAAGGTGTTGTTGATACAGATCTTATTATTATAGGTACCGGCAGCTACAGCGTACAGCGAAGGAGTGGAACTCACTGCCCGCGTCCTTATTCCCCGAACAGTATAATCTGGGAGTCTTCAAGTCTAGAGTAAATAGGTATCTTCTAGGTAAGCATGAATCATCTTCGACCGCATCCATTCCATCAGGTGAGATAGCAGCCAAATGCTAACCCATCTGTCATAAAAAAGCTCGCTTTTTAAACGGATCCAGTCTTCAATGCATTTACCAAAAGAACTAGAACTATTCATTTTGATCTACTAAATTACTGCTACTGACCAGCAAAATGCAAATAAATCAATAGAGCTCGTAAATCTACTGACAACTGACAAAGATAGATACTGCAACTTCATAAAGTGATAATTATCGCGTACCGTCCAAAGATCGCTTAGTGTATTTTCACCACAGTGAACGCGCCAATTTTGAACATTTAGAATTCCGTCGAGTGATTTATCCTGGGATGTTCTTATCTTCTAGCGTTGAAATATGACTAAAAGCTGTTTGAGGGTACAGAGTTCAGGCTGAGGGGAATACTTAATCTCTCAGAAAAGCGATATTTTCAGAAGCTGAAACGTTTTTGTAACTATCTAGCTCGAAAACTCCAGATGGGAATTGGGACTGCTTTCGCTCGTAAACGAGATGTGAATAAAAAGTAATGTTCCCGAGTTTCGTATGACAGAGTTATTTTATCGTAAAAATAATATGCTACATTTCTCTTCGAAAGTTGTGGCTAAAGTGAATGCCATAGGGATGTTTTGTCTCCAAACTTTTGAGACGTTCTATTTAGATTACTGAAGTGTGGTGTCAACAGGTTCATAAAAAATGAAACAGCAAAGTTATGATGTTGTTACGAAGTTATATGTTACTTTGATGTTATTATATTACTTTGTATAGAGTCCACAATGTAAACATCACGTATTATAACGGTTATTAATACCTCGTAGCTATGCCCTGCGGTTTTGCTTGCGTTTATTGGGTTTAAAGGTTACTAAAGTTCTATTCCAAGGCCAAGTTTATCTAGATGTCGCAGGGAATTGATGAAAATTATCAAATCGCTAGGTAGGATGATAAATTTGATTAATTCACGGAAGATATTAAAACAACAATCCTTTGGTGGATTTCCTTAAATAAAGTAATTTGTCCAAATCCCTTAACTCTTTAAGTGAAGAGATTAAACAGCTCTGTTTCGTTTGTCACCACTCCCTTTTACTTCACTGCTCCCCTCCGGCGTCCGTGCGGTGAGGGAAAGGAGAGTGGTAACAAGTGAAACATAGAGTTGTTAGGAACATAATATACAAAGCGCCTGAAGCTTCACAGAGCCTTGGGCGCGCGCCCAGGGTTCTGTGAAGGTAGAATGTATGGTGCGTAAGGGACCTTGATATACAAATCGCCTGAGGCGCGCAGCCGAGCGGCAGGCGTCATCAGCTACAAGTCATAACATAATAGTAGATTCGTTTATTTTTCGGATTCCGATGTTGTACATAACTCAATTTTGACAAAAATACAAATACGTCTTTTGTCTCAATGACGGCAGTAAACAAAACAACAGCGCGGGGGAGGAGTAGTGGGCTAGGCGCTTTGTTTATCTTGTCCCTTAGAGTCCTGAGTAGTACCTACTTAAGTTAAATCACCCTACTACCTACTAACTTTTTACTCATTGATATTCCTAATTAAAATGTAAATAATAACTAAAATGTAAACATGAAATTAACTGAACAATCAAAATAAATCGTTAGGTACTAGTGTTCCAAAAATGCTTGCCCATAGAGTTATCATTTCAACATCTTCCATGAATAGATCATTTACCGTATATATTTGATTAAATCTTCGTTTTCATCATTTTCTGGCGACATATAGGTACAGAGTACAGCATATAACTTACAGTAGGAGACGTTTATTCCAACTATTCATAGTTATTACAATATCATTTATTTACAAATTATGAAATAACTTAGTGCGAAAACATTCAAATTCTAGGCTTACATAAAAAGACCAGTAGCATACTAGCACTCCTAGGTATTCGTTGCTAATAAATCATAACACTCAAGTTACCATCAATGTATCCATTATTATAATCATGTATTCTTTTTTTTATTTTCTTTCTTTTTTATTTAATTCTTTTTCTTTAATTTTCTCTATGAAAGGTATTCAAATGTTACAAATCTAAATATATATTTAGGTGACTGATTGACTGACATAGTGATCTATCAACGCACAGCCCAAACCACTGGACGGATCGGGCTGAAATTTGGCATGCAGGTAGATGTTATGACGTAGGCATCCGCTAAGAAGCTAAGGGTTTTGATTAATTCTACCCCCAAGGGAATAAAATAGGGGATGAAAGTTTGTATGAAACGTTGTCAATTTTAAAATCGCGGGCAAAAGCTAGTAAAGTATAAAAGTATAGCATAGTATCAAATTAACTACTAAAAATATATATTTTTATAATAGTAATAATTTGATATGACTGTATAATTATTATAATATATACGATCTCTAGATAATAATAGTTATAATCGAATAACTGACTAATGTCATAATAATTGTAAATATTTAACTTATACAGTAACGGTGTTATAGGTAACTGGTTACAAAACATGGTTACGAAAGAGTTATATTATTGAACTACCCATTGGCTTAGTTAGGTGAGCCGTCTAAGCAGGGGTATCGGGTTCGATTCCCGGCGGAAACACAAGTTTTCTCCACAGGGAAAATTTGTGTTTCTAGTTCTAGTTGTGATTGTGTGTGTGATGTGATGTTTCTGGCACCCTCAACACAAGTCGTGTGTGAAGTCGAATTTAGTGTAGAGCTGTGTGTGTGAAAGGGTTTATGTTTTATGTTTTTTATTACGATATGCTTATTAAAACATAATTTTTAAATTAGTACAAATATTATATATTAGAAAAAAGCAAAATAAATAATTGCTTTCTAGTTGTCTCAGACCTCATTTCTACAGGAAAAAGGGTTGCGAATAAGGAGGAAAGGTTGAATAACTTTTTTATCGTTGCTCAGTTACTTTAATAAACAACTACCTAAAGTTTTTGGCTACGAAATTGCTTTCTTCAAGGAAAAAGTACATGTTACTTTGAACTTTTGCCAGGATGCGGGAATTTCTATCATTATGATTTCCGTTTAACTGTTATAGGATCAATATCTTCGTGTCGCAGTGCTTGTAACGCAGGATTTTGAACTATTTAAAGGCTTAGGTTTAAGCAATCACCAGATATAATGAAATATAACGCCCAAAAAATCGTAAGTAGGTACTTACCAGAATTTAATCCCCATTTTAATATCAAATTATCACCAATAAACGTAAAGTCTGCTAACCTAAAAAAGGCAAGTATCTTCAGAATAATCGCTGAGCTACCCAAAAAGACCACGCATGCACCAAATATATACTCGCATTTTATTTAAAAATTTCATCCAAATACATATGAATGTTACTATAAATCAATTTTTTCGTTTTATAAATATTTTTGTATTAATTATAAAAAAATAACCTTAACCTACTGTTATCCGATTCGGTTCTGTCACAGGAAATTTTATTTTATTTTTGGTGGCCATCTAAATTATACCCCAAGTTAAAATTTGGTGCACGCGTGACCTTTTTGGGTTATGAAAAGTTTTTGTAGTGCAGGCATGACTTAAATATCCCGAATGATTTTGGTACAGGTTTCATTTATTTGTACATATTATATATTTTTTGGATTAGGCTGTTTAGGGCAACGATTGTTTTTTTGGTGGTCATTAAATTTTATCACCTATTTAAATCCAAAAACCTGGATGTCAATTAACTGTAATAAAAAAATGAATTTAACAGCGCAGCACTTGTATCTCTTAAAGTATTTTATCATGATGAGAAACAAGCAAGCAATGATTGGTTATTATGTAGGTACTTGAAATAACTGTTAATTCAAATTCTTTATTGGACTATGTAACTTTCACATTGGAGCCATTAATAAAACTATAGATAGGTATACAATTATTGTCAACAATAACAAACTACTAACATAAATTTAAAGCAACAAGGCATAATGACAACAATATCAAACAAGCGATACACAATTTCACTCCGTAACATAATTTGTCAATGCCACCAACAAAATCAAACGAAATATTGTTTGGTAGTCCAAAAACATTTTATTGTTTTACAAAACCACTGAGCCTCAGTAAATACAAAAATCTCTATCGAAATTTGTAACATGAAAGAACTTCTAGCGAAGCAACAATCTGAAAGGCTTTTAGCGTAAAAAGCGAGGAAGCCAACTCGAACTTTGTGAAAGAATTGTACAAAGAAATTAAATATTTTAATGAAACGCTGAAAAGGTGTTTAATTCTGATATAATCTACGTTTTTCTAATTGCTGGCGGAAATTTTGAGGCTTCGGCAACAAAGTCTTTATTCTTTATTAAAGGTAGGTGCTAAGAAGCCTTGGCAACGTCAAGTCACATAGTACCCATTTATTGCTAACTAGGTTTTTATTAGTTAGTATTTACAAAGAGTGCTTACTTATGTATTGTGTAGAATTCTATTAGCCCCTCTACAATTCGTTAAGGTTTGGTCGACTAGCATGGATGAGCAACTTTTTAGGTCAAACAGTTGAGATTCAGAAATCACAAGGGAGGAGGAGGAAACATTGTTAACGATGTAGACGGAGTTTCGCTATCGAGCTATACACAGCCTATTATGTGGAATGCGTTAGAAAATTGGCTTTAGTGGACGTACCTACGTATAGAATCAGTTTTATGATCTTACACTATAACATAGCAGCACATAGCATAACGTAGATCTATAGGACATATTTTAATATAGCCTAGACTACCTATAAGCTCGATGTCTTGTAGGTAACTTAGGTATTTGCTGTATTAAGTTTTAGAAAATATAGGCAATTGGCTCGTAGTTTGAATAAGGTCTAGACTTGATCAAAATCAACTGTCTAGGCATCCAGTGGTTGTGACATGTAAAAGTAATGTCTATGAAAGAATAGATCTAATTTGGTTACAAGATGATACACGAAGCACAACGTAGTATATGTGTACATAGGTGTCATGTTAGGTGTGCGTTTGGGGTCTTATAGTTCCTAATCATCCACGCTGTAGATTTTAAAATGTTACTGCCTAAGACTGTAAATGAGTTGTAGCTCCACCAAACTGACTAGAAGCGTTCAAGGTTATTGTCGTGATCGTTACCAGTCTTGCACTTCCGAGTCCTACAATATTACATGTCGCCTTTATAACCTTCCTGCGTCTTTAGACACTGCACAAATTACACAGGTAGAGCGTGAGATGCGTTAAATGTTTAATTTCGTGTTAGTACTGCATTTATAATAAAAACGAAATAATTAAACGCAAGCAAAGCTTAAATAATTGAAACGCAAGCAAAGCTTTTTTTTAAGCTCTGCTTGCGTTTCAATCTAATCTCTAAAACTTCATCGCTTATGTTTCGGTTTTAGCTTGACCAATTTGCATAAAATTTATATGGAATCACCTCTACCAAACAAAAAAAATCATCAAAATCGATTCACAATTGGCGGAGATATCGAGTAAAATACATACAAAAAAAAACATACAGTCGAATTGAGAACCTAATTTTTTGAAGTCGGTTGAAAATGGCAATTTATTTAATCTTAGACAACTGTTGTCACTAGGTATAAAGTGGATGACCGAGATGGATAAAGCGTTTTGTGTGAAAGAATGAATGAGATTGCAGCGTAATACATAATTATCTATCTTTATATTATAAAAATCAATGCCACTTTTCGTTGTAATTTTATAACTCAAGAACGGGCTCACCTATCCAAACCAAATATTTAGGCTTTATTCGGATTATTTAGTAGATGGTTTATGTGAAGTTTGCACAAAATCGGTCGAGCGGTTCTTCATTTATCACACCCGGGCAAAGCCGGGGCTGATCGCTAGTTAAGTATGAAGTACAGATACTTTATATGTTTTATATTTTTATGATTTTTTAGATAGTATACATGTACATTACAATTCGATATAAATTTCATTTACATATATTTACTTTATCCCTGATGGATGCACGCCTCATGTCATTTCATTTTCCACCGCTGGATGACTGCTAGAGAATGCTTTTAGCATTAAGTCCTCCATTTGTACACTTTTTACTGTGCAATGAAGTATTACATAAAATATATATATATATACTCGTATAAAGCGTATGTACGTAGAAGGCTTATAGTTAGTTTTAAAAGCAGTGTTGTTGGGGTATAATTACTCTATTAATTTCAACATAGTGGTTGCCTCTGAGTCTCTAAGGTACAGTTTCATAATAAATCAAAATTCGAGGCCGTTACGAGACTATCTAAGCTAGCCTAAAGGTAATCACCGGCCATTTGATACACCTTACCTACCAGTTAAGGTTGGACACTTGCCTATCGCCTTAGGCTTAATACGAACGAATAGCAATTAAAAGCTTTACGGAGCCTTTGTCGACCTAAGTGAGATAGCTTGGCAAATCTACAATAGCTCACAGAGGATACAGAGTGTACCTATTGCCTTAAAATGTTTTGATTTGTTTGAATTGCTTTGATTTAGTAAATTTAAGGAATTGTGAATGTATTAGCTAAATGTTTTAAGTTTTCTATATTTGTTATTGAATATAACCTCTATCGTTGTTTTAAAATGAGTTTTTATTGTAAATTTTCAGACAAAGAACAAATATTAAATATATAATAATACACGATAAACTATGGCCTGCACTGAAGCGTAGTTTTATACATATAAACATATCTTTAAATCTTTCGTTAATTTTCTTCTTGAACAAGTAAAGAAAACAAAAAAAAAATACGATAACGATAAAAGGTAACTTGCCTATGTATTCTGATTGCAGTGCCACCTAATAAGGTTCTCCAGTTGATGTTATTTTATCGACATGGTTACAATATTTTAGTGAAAAATTGTCGTATATGAAGTACAGCGTTTCGCACTGGCATAGTTAACTTGGATAATTTTCACTACCGTTTCTTTACTGTCAAGGTTTTAAAATTACGATATTTTGTGAATTGTTATGGAGCTGCCACTACGATGCGTCCGAGTAGAAATCCGACAGCGCTCGATCCGACCAAGCTTTAATCGCGTCAACACATTCACCGAATTATTAAAATCTTCTCCATCCAAAAGTTGTCTGGAATAGATCGCTTTTAGCGATAAGACCGCCGATTGTACACTTTAATTTAAGGTTTAAAATGTTTTGTAAGTGATTTATGTAAGGTGTGACAAAGCGTTATCTATCTATCACTTTTTTTAGGGCGGATTATAAATGCGTGTCTATATACGCAACGAGATACTCGCAATTTACCATGCTGGCGTAGCGAATAACTTGCGGATGTCACATGTCTTGAGATTATGTGGCTCTAGGGCATTTTCCTCTTCCCCCAAACATCATGATAAATACGCACAAATGGAACAGCAAGATTTTATTTGTACTTGTATTTTGTAGGGCTGTTCAGTAAGTTTATCATTTCTAGACATGATGGATGCCTATCCTAGCCTGAAAATTCCCCTAGGACTATTCGCTAACTATTTGTCTACACGCAACTATTTCAACTGTTTATAACTATTGATTTTGTTTTTAAAGTATTAGCTATATATAATATATGAGGCCCAGAACTCAGCCACCGAACTGCATTTGGTGCAGCGTCCATGAGCTCTTGTTGCGAACAGGTAACAGGCACGCAGGGTATGTAATAAGATGTGCCATAGTTTAATCTGCTATGCACAGACAGGCTATGTTGTATGGGAGCTCATCTGTCAAAGGACTGACGCATTTAGAAAACCTTTTTGGGTTTTTCAGCCTTTGCTGAACTGTGATCTGGTGAAACATCGGATGTCGTAGGTCATTTTCCATATTAGTCCGTTCAATGGAGTTTGCCATTAGTCTGCGAATTCGCTATACCGGCTTAGGGATACAACAGCTTGACCAGTGTCGGTTTTAGGCAACCAGCAATGATCCGGCAGGTTTAATTTAAGACTGTATCTACCAGTTCCGCATGGCCAGTACGACCCCATGCTGGGCATGCATACTCACCGGCGGAAAAAGATAGCGCTAGACTACGTACTCATTACCTGTGGAGTAGCACCCCACTTTGTGGTAGTGGTACGCTGGAGGAGATTATTTCGGATGTGAACCTTTCTTTTTAAGCTAATATTATCATAACAACTACTTAAACAACGGTAAAAGTAATCACGCCTAGACCGATCTACAGTTTTGAAGATATTTAGATTCGTTTACCAACCCTTTCATCTAAGTACCTACATTTCACAAACAAGCAAAATTTATATTATAGTTCAATCAATCAAACTCTATTAATTATACGTATAAAGACTTCTAATGTGTACTTGGGTTTTTCAATTTGGCTCTTCTCAAGGTTTTTCTTATCTCTGCACATCCACTATTGCATGTGGTAGAGGTGCAGGGCCTAGAATGACTGGTTCTCAAAAATATTTGGTGGCAATATTTTTCGCATTTATATCCTAATTTTTTTGCTAGAAATTGGTGAACATGGATATAATTTTAATTAGATACGAGTAAAAAGCGAGAACGAGAAAAAGTCCTACGGCTATGGAAATCTTCCCTAATGAATATGCGTCTATATATATATATATATATATATATATATAGAAACTTGCTCCACTTTATCCCTTTGATCATAACAATATTATATCTATCGTCGGATAACATAATACCACACGTTTCAAAGCAATGGTAGGGAGACGAATTCAACGATACCCTATACGGTACTGTTTAATAGTTTGCGTGATGTTCTTATATTCTTTTTTGTACACGCATAAATTGTTTTTATTACAATAAAGTCATACAAACTGAGAAAACAGATGTACAAAGGCGAGCTTAACCCTTTAAGTATAGGATAAAATTTTAAAACCCTTTTCTTCCAGCAAACCCTTTAAGTATAGTATAAAATTTGTAAGAGCGAGTAGGTTGTTGCGTAAATAGAAATATCTAATAGCTTTAAACGAGCAATTCTTGTATACATATATATTTATAATCAGAATGTCGAAAACGGCTCCAACGATTTTCATGAAATTTATTATGCTTGAGGTTTCTGGGGGCGATTTAGCTAGGTTTCATTTTTAGAAAACGTCGTTTTAACGAGCAAATCTCGGTCATTCAGTTCAGCAAGATAAAATGTTAAAAATATTAAATTATATCAAATTTATAATCCTAGGTATAAGCTATGGACATTCCAAATTTCATCCAAATCCGCTCAGCCGTTTAAGCGTGAAGAGGGAACAAACATACTTATACACAAACTTTCGGATTTATAAATTAGTAGGAGAAACATAAACTATATAATGTGTTAAGAAACAAATAAACATTCATAGATACATAGATACATACATACATGCAATTATAGAATTATTCATTAGAGCGCTTTTTAAGCAGGTTTTAGGGTTATGATTATATAATCATAACCACCCTAAAACCTGCGAAAAAAGCACTCCAATGAAACCCAACGTAAATTTATAAATTCCAGTTTATTTATTTGCTTCAATATGGGTAGGTTTTCCGTATATAACAAAGTAATCTATGGGGTAGGTACAATAAGCTAGTAAAATTCATCTAACAATGGTACTCCATATCCCTATATTTAAGCCTATTAGCTCACAATCCGCATCAAAAAGTTATCTCTCAAATTCTTTAACTCGAAAGATAATACGGGCCAATTGTCTATATTTCCTAAAACTAAACTAAAATTATATACATCTATACAGCAAAGATTCAAGTTACCTACAAGTCATCGAGCTTATAAGTAACTCAAATGCTCAAGCCCACTACCAGTGGGTAGCGTACCCATCATGCTGGCGGCATTGCCTCTTTGAATTGCAATTCTAATACGTTGAGCCAAATAAGTACCAGCATTTTGATCACGCGTCGCTTCAACCAGGCGCTCTGATAAATTTTTGAAAATAGAATGAGCCTCACGGGCCCAGTGTCACACCAAACGGCTCAAAATTCTTTAACTAAAATCATAATCATTGTGCAAATTTAATTAGGATGCCAGGATTAGAGGTGTTGCGTGAACCGGAGTTTGGACTTAGTTAATTGGTTAAGCGCTCGCTAGTTTCCATAAGTAGATTACCCGGCGCCACAACACGCTCTGTTGTTACATTATTAAATCGATTTTAGAACCGAGTCTCTTATCTGTTATGGTAATCGATAATTTGTCGGTGCTTGAGGATTTACTGTGTTGTCAGTGGCAATCACCTATGAGCATAGATTTATAGCGTACTTATAGGGTATAACGATTACATATTCTTCAGTCTACATTATTACGCTACGCTTAAGGACGTGCATGACGGATTTCAGACGGAGAGTCACAGTTTAAGAGTAATGTTAGAGTTTGTAATTACTTTGACCATGAACTGGAAGTAAGGGCAGGAGTCAAAGTCAAAATTTTATTAGCGATTGAGAAAATTTAATATTTTCATTCGTCAAGAAATCATATTAAGAATAGAAACCTAATTAATATTTAAGGATAGTCAATATAAAATACATGTTTCACAATTTACCAAGAAAAAGTATCTTTTTATTTTTTACAAGCTGCGCCCCGCGGTTTTACCCGCGTAAGTCCTGGACCCGCAGGAATTCCGGGATAAAATTTTCTTTTGTAAGAACCTTCTCCTGACATTAATTAACACAACAAAAAAAGTTGTTCCATCCTTTCACGCGTGATACGAAGACCAAAGGAAATAGAGATTCATTTTTATATGTATAGATTATAATTTGACTTCGATTTGACCACTATCTCATCCGATGAGAGTGTAGCATGCTTGCGTAGAATATACCTATTCACTCTAGCCTTGAAGACTCAGATTATACCGTCCAAAGAATAAAGATGCGGGTAATTAGTGCCGCTCATTCGCCGTACGGATAATAAACGTAGAAGAGAAACGCCTTGAGCAAACTGGAGGTATGTCTACAATATTAGATGACTTTTAGTCTTTTTGTCCATTTTTTTCTTTTTTTTATTTGTGCCAGGCTAATGTTTGACCACTATCTCACCTGATGGTAAGTGACGATGTGATCGAAGCTGGTAAACACACTAGACCTGGAATATGCAGGCTCTCATTACTCAATTGACAGAAGAACGGACCAAATTACTGTTGCTATAATTCATGGATCTACGGCATTCACTCATGGTTTAACAGAGAAAACTATAAACCTACTAAAAAAAAACAGAACTGTCCATTGGCTAAGTTAGGTGAACCTTCTAAGCAGAGTTCGATTCCCAGCGTTAACATACATTTTCTCCGAAAGGAAAATTTGTGTTTCTGGTTTTGTGGTTCTGGTTGTGATTGTGTATATGTGTGTGTGATGTGATTGTTTCCGGCAACCACAACACAAGTCATCGAACTTAGAGTAGGCTGTGAGTTTAAAAGTGTTAAAAAAACTGTTCATGGACCTATTAAAAAAGAAATATCTGTGGAAAGCTTATTTAGCCAAAGATAAAAGTGTTTTCGGTTGCGATAAAAAGGGGATTTATTAATATGTGTTGTCCATTCTGGCAAACATCCCAAAGGAAATTTTAACTATGCATCGTTCTCTCTCTACATAATGTCACTGATAGCAGATTGCACATGAAGATGCAATCTGAAGCCAAAAAAAAACAATAAATTTAGCTTATCTCTATATAGATAAGATTTTCACCAACATAATATACGTTAAAGTATTGGTTCTCTATGCAAAAAAAGTATTCAAGTCGAGAGCATAATCACTTAATATCAGTTGAGATAGGGGTCAAATGATTGTCTATCATAGATAAAAAAGAACTATGACTATATCCTATATCCAAACTTTGCAAGGAATCCATACATGCATTGGTACAATTGTGCAGTACGAACAGTAAATGATAAGTTATATATTTAGCAGTAGGTACTGAAAACTTAATTTTAACCTCGATGATGATGAGTATCGTAGATAATATTTAAATAATATTAATCTAGAGAATTAATTCGTTATTTTAAAAAACCTCATTACATATAACTCAGTCAGAATTTATACGCCGCTATAGATTTCAAATAACTATTTCAAATAAATAACTTTCAAACATCTGTCTCGTGAAATCACACAAAACAAAACGTAAAGTAGCAGCCTGCTTTTCACGTACAAAACCACACCTTTGTCTACATAAATTTGTTCGCGCCGATCACGTTGCTGTTGTATGTTATCAGTGTTATCATTTGTCCGAGATAAGTCCCGCTGATAAACGGCAAGCGTGTGTCGACCCTTCCATCTTTCTGCGAAAGCTAGAGCATTACCCTCTATATTGTACAACATATATGAACACACGTAAATAATACATTTATATGCCTCTACGTAGGGGCAGTTATTATATAGGTACACGATGATAACGAGTCTGGATATATTAAAGACCCGCGATTTCAAAGTACAGAGTAAAAAAGGTTACGCTGAGTTCCCGTAACGTAATTTCCATTCTACTCATTAATTATAATTTTTCGGTTTACATAACCCATCCCAATCTTATTTTTCCTTATTTGTGGCTATGGTAATTGTTATTTCGTGCAGTCGTGCGTTAAGATTGGCATCGTTCACCGTCAGAATTGTACCTTTAATTTGAAGTAACACGGGCCGAGGCACTTTAACAGTGAATGCCTTAAAAAAGGCATTAATTTCGCATGAACAGGCGATAATAATCACGCATTGAAAGCTGGTCGGAGGTATTTTTAGCTCGTATAGAAGGGATAGTTTCTATAAAAACGCTGACGCGACGTTACATTGTATGGTGAAAAGGTTCGTTGGGTAGGGGATAGAACACGATATATCTGCATTCTAAACATGAGCAGCGAAAATTGAGAGAGATATCTCGGGAAATGATTTTCACACGTCGCTTCTCCGCGAATACACAACTTTAATATTAAACTTTGTAAGGTGAAGTTACCTGTAAACAAGAAGGGAAAGCGCAATTTTCTTAGAATTATATAAAGCTGTGACTGTTGCAACACATTTTTACCGCAGTGTTATTTTTAACAAGACGCGTGGGATTTACTAGAACGCTTGTTCTTGGGCTCAATAAAAAACATTTTTAGCATATTAGCATTTAAATTAATGAGTGGTAAAAAGATTTGCAGCTTGAATTTTAGGTTACAAAAGATTCCGAGAGCTCATAAATTTGTTATACCAAATTGTTTGGTCTAAAACCTGTTACCGGATCTGGTGATGAAATTGATACATAATTTTATTGTGGGTTGAGCCCGACATTGTAATATAACCCGATTTGGGGACGGAATTCTATTGACAATATATTCAAATGAGCTTTTCCCAAACCGGTACAAGTCCCAGATAAACAGTTTTAAGTTATACGAAGGGTTTATGGATTTTTTTTTCAAAATTTAGCAAATCCCGGGACTTTAGCGATCTCATAAGATGTCTTTTTAGCTGCCATTATTTATAATTGTGGGTAAACATTGAACCTTTAAATTGCTTGTATTGACTTGTGAAGTTATAATCAAGAGTTAAAAATATATTTCATATAATAACTAATCTTGTCAGTAGGAAAATATACATAGTGCCACAAGGGCCATGCTGTTAATATGCCTACGCCGGCAGTTCAAAATCTATTTATAAAGTGGTTTTGGTCATAAACATAAACGCTTTCACTAATACAGCCCCACACTAAGATTCTCTCAGTTAAGGTTTGTGCCGTCGATGCCGGAAACAATCACATCATACTCACAATTGCTCCTATCACCAGAAATCCTTGTTAAAACTTATGTTACCACAGGAAATCGAACCCGACACCAGCTGATTAGAAGGCGGATACGCAATCATATACACCAACGGGTATTTCGTATTCAATGAAAACGAAAAGTATACAGTAACTTTTTTTTATCCTATTTTAAAAACTGCGTGTTGAAGGCTTTAAAATGGCTTGACGGCCGTTGTTGTCTTGAGAAACTTGGACCTCCTACTTATACCTATATTATTATAAATTTAATAAACACTTAACTCTTATTTATCATTTATAAGAATTATATAATAAAAAAGAGTATTATTATTTATAAACCAAAAATCAACTGCATCAACAAAACCACTAGGTATATATTCATAGACAAAATAAATTCCCTAGAAAATGTGTTTCTATCAAATAAATACAAACTATTGACATAGCTTCAAAACTAAGAAATATAATAGCTACGAATGCATTTAAACCTCTATTTTTATAGTTGAACATCTTAATTTCACCCAAGATTTCCATGACAGAAGAATTATATTATAATTTGTTTCAAGCGTGTGTTAAGTAATAATACTAGATAAATAATAATATAAAATAACCTACCAGGCCGTAACAGAATAAAACCTCATTTAGAATGGACCTAGACATGCGTGGGAAACTAAATGAGGCATGAAATTGAAACCTTTTCGACGAAGGGCTCGAAAAAAGACGAAAAATACTTGAGTCTTTTTTCAACTCCTTTGAAAAACCTAAATCCACAGCACAGGTGAAGACGTAAAGACGATATTAAATTGCAGAAAATTGCCTTTTCAATATAACGAGCGCCTCAAAGTGTACCAACGACGTTTGTAGTGAGCTAAAGGCTTTTTGCAAACGCTTAGTGATGAAAATAATACTATTGAAGTTTTATAGCATGACTACACCCAGTCGTCGACTGGCCGTGGGTAGTATTGTTGAAAGGTTGAGATGTACTTACACGTAATCCGGTTAATAAGTAAATTTTGTTTTATTTTGAATCTTTTTTCTTTTCTCCTCTTCGTAGAAAGAAAACAATCCTTTTATTTCTTTTCAAAACAATATGTCTATAAAAGACAATATACCTATAATACGGAAACAAATTTGAAATAGATCATGTATAACAAACCTTTTTAAAATGCGGTATCAAACAAAAACGTATCTAACAACGATTTGAGACAATTTATACAATCATCAAAATATTGCGATCATCAAAATACTAAATTATCCAAGCGATTTACTTATCCGTAATTTATTGCGACGTTAAACAAATTTAATCTACGTCATAAACGTTAACGACTAAACTAATTTATCGTCCTCTATTTGTTTACGTGTTGATATTATATGCGAGTCACAACATACACCAACAAAATGATTTACGAAGTGCTACGTGACGCGTAGCTTCGTAGACTCGTCGTAGATATTAAATTCGTAGACATTCGCGTGGATATTCCTTGTTATTGATAAAAATGATCACCTGTGGGGCCTGCGTTCCTCCTCGTGGTCCTCTTTCATGAAAGAGGGTTGCAGACTGAATCTGCGCCGGAATTGATGTCTACCCTTCATTTTGGCGAATGATTCACTTAGCACATACTACGATAAGTCCACAAGGTGCGTTCGAGAGGTGCGTTCTGCGGATCGCGACGTGCGCTTCGACTAGCGGTCGGCAGGCGAGTGGAGGGACTCCGTACTCCGCACAGACTCGAGTCTCGAACCACCCGGGTCACGCGCGAGCACTCGCGTAGCTTATCCTTTAATGAAAACATAATACTTATAACCGTTCTAAGATGTAGATTAGGGTTGCGCCGCCTCTTAATAAACTCTTCAACATTATTTGCTACATCATGCAAGCTCACGCTCACTCTGACATACTTTTGGTTTCGCATTCTCTCAACTGAGTAGGTAGAGCCCTCCGATACTGTAATTAATCAATGTGATACTACGTGCCATTGGTAGAATAATAAATCAGCCAATGCACCGTGTAGATTTATTGATCAGGCGGTAGGGAATGATAGCAACAAGCTTGTAAACGAGCCGTGAATGCGAGTTTTGTTATCTAGAAAATGCGCACAACGAAAATATATACAATTTATTCGCTTTTGTAGAAATAATGGCTTAATTATCTTTGTATATTATTTTAATCATAAAACTCATTTAAAAGTAATTTTGCTGGGCCTCAATGTTTCGTTTCAGGGTAGAAATAATGACACAGCCGTTTTATTTTTATAATGAGGTTTGTCTAGTAAACAATTTCCTAAAAGGATATGCTTATCTTCTAATCCTGGGAAGCCGAGATGTGTCGGCAAATCCATCCCCATTTTAGGATTATCTTAATACATTTTAAGAGGTTTCTTTGAATAATTTGCTTCGCTAATGATATTTGTTTTAAGCTGGCTGATGCCCGCTAAATCTCTTTGTTTGGTATTTTTGTTTACATTTAGGCCATAAGCATAAGTACAAAGACGTAGTTTACGCATAACTTTTTATCTTATAAGATATTATTAGCATGGAGTCTGCAAATTATTATACTTTTTCTAAAGCATTTGAATGCTAGGCCGGAACTAAATTCATAAGGAAATTTAGTGCAGTGAATGTGATCTTGGGTGGTTTAGTTACAATAGCATTGGGGCACTGATTCATAGACGCGAGTTCGAAGTATCCAAGCAAAATGTTTCTTTATTTATTGCTGAATTTTAGCTTACAATTTTTGCAATCTGTTTGTTATTCTAATTAGATATGAGACTAGTACGATGATATGATGCAGGTAGTACATCTGTTTTAAAATAAGGCTTACTATGTAACATACTTGTGTAACTTTGTGTATACTTAATTGTCAACAAAAGCTCTATAAGCACATATACTTACATCTACGAGTATACTTAGGTATTGCAATTTAGGATTTCTTGGTCCTTTTTTCATTCTATATATGAAACTAAAAACTCAATACGTCTTTGTATAACAAAATACATAATCTAGCCTTAATTATTAAAATTAAGCTCTCAGCAATTAAACCACTTATCAATAGGTAGTTTTATTGCTGATCGCTAATATTTTTAAACTAATACATCGTATTATAATAATACGATGAATTAAAATTAACTAAATATACACGCATCTTCTATTACCATTATCGTACAAGGTGATGCTGTGTGTGTGGTGGGATTGGAAGGGCATTATTCATTATGAGCTGTTACCACCAGGCATGACCATCGATTCTGAACTCTACTGCGAACAACTGATGAGATTAAAGCAAGAAGTTGAGAGAAAGCGGCCGGAATTAATCAACAGAAGGGGTGTGGTTTTTCATCATGATAACGCTAGACCTCACACATCTTTGGCCACTCAGCTAATATTAAGAGAGTTTGGCTGGGAGGTGTTAATGCATCCGCCGTATAGTCCTGACCTTGCACCTTCAGATTTCCACCTGTTTCGGTCTCTTCAGAATTCTTTAGGCAGTGTCAGGTTAACATCACGAGAGGACTGCCAAAACCACTTTTCGCGTTATTTTGATCAGAAGCCCCAAAATTTCTATAGCAATGGGATCATGTCCCTACCTACAAGATGGCAAAAAGTTATCGAAAAAAATGGTACCTACTTACTTTAGTTATATGTAAATAAACTATATTAAAAAATATTTTAAATTTTCCTAAAAAATGCGAAGAAACTTTTTCCCTAACCTATTATATATCTGAATCTCGAAAACGACTCAAACGATTTTCATGAAATTAATAGTATGCAGTGGGTTTCGGGGGCGATAAATCGATCTAGCAAGGTTTCATTTTAAGAAAACGTCGTTTAAACGAGCAAAGCTCGGTCATCCGGGTACTTAAAGAATTAAGCAAGTTGCTTGCCTATATATATATATATCGAAAACGACTCCAACGATTTTCATGAAATTTAGTATGCAGGGGTTTCAGGAGCGATGAATCCATCTAGCTAGGTTACATTTTTAGAAAACATCGTTTTATCCGAGCAAAGCTCGGTCATCCAGGTACTTTTAATAAAGAATAACACTCAACCACATCACTACTTACCAGTAGGTGAAATAGTTAAACAATAATTAATTTATTGGTTGTGAACATAGGTGATACAAATGGTCATGCATTAATTAGTAAATGTAAGGCAGCTATGTTTTGCCATATGGCGTATAATCATCCTTGCAACAAATAATCAATTAAAACAGTAAATCAATGTGTAGTACAGTAAATTTTTTTTAAATTTGGGATTTGTGAAACGCAGGCTTAATTATAAATTCTAGAATTTGTCTTTTAGGTATTATCTTATTGACTAATAAGATTCAATAATAAAAATTATTGGCAATATTTAAAGACTCCGTCAAAATACCTTGCAGGTAAAAAATAAAACAAATTTACTTTCTTGTCATAATTTGAAAGTAAACTTCTATTCGTCACGCAAATATGTAATATAGTCATGTATTATGTTTATGTATTCTATGTTTTAATTTAGGTATATTATTGTTTATGTATGTTAATTGTATTTTCTATGTTATTATATTTATACAATACACCGTTTCATTGCTTTACTCCTCTCCATCCAAAGATTGGCGGGAAGCGATCGCTCTTAGTGATAAGACCGCCTGTTGTTACAATTTTTTCTAGATTATTACTCCTTGTCATGTATTTGTTAAGGTGTGCAATAAAGAGTTTATTTATATATCTAAGCTTAAGCTTATCAGCGAAAATGATGAATGATTTTAGTTTGAAAATTGACGTTTCTTATGTATATACAATTGGTCGTACAGCCTATTAATAGCCTTTTAGATAAAAAATAATTAAACGCAAGCAAAGCTTAAAAAAACTGACTTCCCCGCTTTATCTTCGGAACTTTGATCAGATTAAATGTACTAAACGCGCATTATTGACGATATTCCAAGAACTACTGATCAGATCTTGATTAAATTTTAAAGGGACCGATTGGAGAGCAAAATCATTCAAACAAAAAAAAATCTGTTCACATGGAAATAAGTTATGAGGTAACACACATAGATAAAAAAAATTAAATAAAAAATACATTCGACTTCACTTTATCAGTTCCTTTTGTGAAGTCGGTAGAGAAACAGTAAATATGTTTGTAATTTTATATTTAATATAAGCTCTGCTAGGCTATAACGAACAATTATTGTAGATACAGAAGAAACGTTAACTTTTTTTCTCTTATAGAATAACTAGCTGTGCCCCGCGGGTTCGCCCGCTATGACCAAGTCAACAAGTAGCCTATCTGTTAATCCTAGGTATAAGCTATGTAAATTTCATCTAAATCCGTTCAGCCGTTAAAGCGTGAAGAGGGAACAAACATACTTACACACTTACACACAAACTTTAGGATTTATAATATTAGTAGAATTAGTAGGATAAGCTTTATCAGCAAGAATGCCTATTACTATTAATATAATATAAGATATAAAAAGAACTTATTTACCTCAAGGAGACTCGTAAACACAATGACCTATCTGAAATAGGAATCTAACAGATAGCTGCTACTGAAGACGAAGGCACTCACAATATGTCTCCTATAGATTGTATGTATGTCGGTGAGCCTGTTGCTTCGGCCGCCACCCTTAAATAAGTGGATGAAAATATTGGGGTGCTTTCGCTAACTTCTCTGTATATGTTTACACACGCTATGTGCTCTTTGTGGACTAATGCTTTGTGTGTCCCACTGATAACGCCTAAACCTATTTTAACGGTTGGAAATTTATTTGGGCGGTTTTGCAAACATGACCCAAATGGCTTAGAATTAGAGATGGTAATCGCTTGGGTTCATTAAGATTTAAATAATCTATTTGCAGTACATTGTGTAAAGGTTGGCCATGCTAGCTCACTGTTTGTAGTTCTTTTTCTATGTAACTTAGTACCTACCTATATTTAACCTATAGTGAACTGCCCGTTGGCTTAGTTGTGTGGGAGTTCACCTTCTAAGCAGGGGTACCGGGTTCGATTCCCGCCGGGAACACAAGTTTTCTCCCTACGGAAAATTTGTGTTTCTGGTTCTGGTTGTGATTGTGTGTCTGATGTGACTGTTTTTGGAACCCACGACACAAGTCATCGAACTTAGTGTAGGGATGTGAGTTTGAAAGCGTTTTATTTATGTTTATTTACCTATAATAGTTAAGGTCCGTAGCACTCCAAATTTCTGTCAGTGAAGCAGTCTTTGTTCCCCGAACGATATGATCTATAATAGGAGTCTTCAAGTGAAGAGTGAATAGGTATCTTCTAAGCTAGCATGTTACATCTTCAGTCGTATTGTCACTTTCTATTAAGTGAGTGGTCAAGTGCCAATCTAGCATAAAAAGTAATGTTTGTTATCACAGGCGATTCTTCTAGTTATATTGCTAAACATAAAGGCGTATAATGTATAAGAAAAATATTGCGGTTGCAAAAAATATTTTTTTGCAGCATTAAAAAAAATACCGATGTACAGCTTAGTTGCTGCAGTATGGATATTTTTATTTAAAATACTCAGAATCTTTTTCGCTACCTCTGGTTACACTGCTTATATATTAGGCAGATGAGTCATTAACTTAAATGATAAATTAATTTGTCTCAATTCTTTGGATGTTATAAGCTAGGACATTCTTAGCATAATAATACCATCGATATAAAGTGAAAGATCTGAATAATACCATTTCCAAAACATTTAACATGGTTATTAAGTATAGATAACAAGAATATTGTTTTTATGTTTGAAATTATAGAAATCCATTTTATACAAGGTATTATTTTAAATTTTCACTGAACTAAGCAATACTACCGTTTGGTCAATATCAAATTACTTGTTTTGTTTAATAAAAGGAGGTCTAACAGCATCCTAGATAAAAAAAACACTCATTGGTAGAGGCAAGAATTCATCTGATTTGTTTAGCCGTTTTATCGTGATATCACTTTATGGAAGAATTTATTATAAAATAAATGATCCGAGCCCCCTTTTATGGAAGAATTAGGTATTCTTATAACTTGTGAAGTTTTTAAAAGCTACAATTTTTGTAAAGAAACATCAAACATCCTGAATTTTATATGTTTAATTCCAATCCTCGACGTCAACATCAAATTTTAGCTCCGGATCCCCAATTAGATATATTTAAAAGAGCACTACACTTTATGACAATGATTTTTTTAATAAAATCCCTACTTTTCATTACGATAGATAGGCAAGCATTTGACCACTATCTCTCAACTAATATCAAACAAGAAAAAAAAATGTTAAACCGAACTAAAACAACTGCTGATTAAAAAATGCTAATACACTGTCAAAGACTTTATCGAAGACAAAAGCGTTTCGGTTCCACGCTGAACAAAAACGATTAAATTGTTCTACTGGAGTTGATTAATTAGGATGACTAACTATTTGTAAATAAATGTATTTTTTAAGACTATAGAAATAGGAATTAATGTGTAGTGAACTTGTAATTATTTTTAAACTAAGTTACCAGTTTATTTTGCTACACCCTTGCAAGGTACATGTACCTAGTTTTAATGTAACTGTATATGTTTGCAATAAAGAAATATGAATATAAATAAAATCTCCGTAGGGATTCAGTTAACCTTTGAGTAACATGTAAATAAATTTGACTAATGTTAGTTCAGAGATTTCGAATCATGTATTATTTGTTGTGTAAAAGCGTAGGGGGCAGTAACAATGAGAAAGTTTTAATAAATAGCCCTTCCTTTTTTCTGGCTAAATTCACATTTATATTTGGGTAATTCAATATACCGCAGGATACGGTATCAAATAATTACAATAACGTGTCCTGCGGTCTAACCAGCATTAAACAGGATTTCCAGTCAATAGACTATCAATATAAGTTCTTATATATTTTTATTTAATTTCAGCAATGACAGACGTACAGCGAAATTTAAAAATATAATAATGAGGGTGGTAGGCACATTGACCGTTTTTTTCTACAGAAAAGGTTTTAGGAGTCCGTCGAGGACATTTTGACCGCCATTAAATGATTTTGGAAAGAATGTAATGCAAATTATGTGTCAGAAAATAAACGCAAGCAAAGCTTCAAAAAAACCGACTTCACCGCTTTATCTTCGAAACCTTGATTAGATTAAATGTATTAAACATGCATTAATGACGATAACTCAAAAACTACTGATCAGATCTTGATCAATTTAAATGGGATCAATGGAACAACATCAGCTTTTGCACAAATAAATATTTTCAAAATTGGTTCACGTGGAAAGAAGTAATGAAGAAAAGATGTATAAATTACCTTTTCAACTCCTTTTTTAATGTAAATCAATCCTGTTTTTAGTGAAAATCATAACTCTATATTACAGTAACTGAAGTTAGATTACTAGACATGGTAAATAACGCAAAAGTATGTCTCTATACTCCAGCCGAGATCGTTTCATCAATGTTTAACTTTTGTAGCTTATTTTTTGCATAAACCTTACTTACTTGCTCTTTGCCACTTTGGGCAAATATTCTTTATGTAAAGTACCTTTACAAAATAAAACATTTTTACATAGTTACCTTATAATTATTTATTACACATTTATTTGCCTGTTCTAATTTGTTTAACATTATTTGCATTGTAATAATACCAATCATTATAATACATGTTTTATTTATTATTATTTTCATTGAATAACATAATGTATAAAATCCCAGATGTATCTCAAGATGCAAGGTTGTTAGAAATGCAAACAAACTGGATCTCGTACGAAAGGTACGTATGCTCCATATCCGCATTAACATAAGCTTAAAAATAAACTCTAAAACAGAAGTTACAGAGCTCCTATTTCATAATTTCTGGGAACATTTCCTTGAGTTTCAACACACCTTTAGTCCTATTTGTGAACCATTAACTGTCAAATCCTTACCCTCTCAACTTCAGTATAAGAAGGACGCTTGTGGATTGACGCGGAAAAAACACCGTTTGGTAAAGAAAACTTGTTGAAATAAGCTCAGCAGTTGGAAATTTCAGTGTTAAGACAGCGTGGAGGCCTCGAAGGGAATAGCAAATTAGTCTGGCAGAGAAAGGGCGAAGGAGGGTGGGCCAGGTGGGACGGGAACAATCGACTGAGAACGGTGAAAAATAGCGTTCAACAAGTGAGCCTGGCAGTGCTTTCAAAGGCTCGAATTTGTCTTTATTCTTTGTACCTATGGACATAAATACAGATGTTTCGACATTTATGTTACTATCGTCTACTGAGCTCCGTTTTATTGTTGTATCTGTGAATAAACACCCTTTCAGAGTAAATGTATCATTTATCATTTAGCACACACATTTATGTAAAACAGTTACTATGTAAAACAGTTTGAATTAGAAAAAATATTCTACTAAAAATTGTACTTCAAAATTATGATCGAATGTGCTGTTAGTTTTTGGCCTAGAAAAATATTCGTTTTTTAAATTTTAATAATAGGTCACTGGGTTATTTCGTTTTAAGTAATATAAAAATCGACGCATCGTCAGTATTTCGAGTAGGTAGATAGGCACTTAAAGCGTCTACATTTGTTTGGTCGTTAGAAAACCTGAGATGGCTGTTATTTTTGAATCTGGCAAAAGAAGTTATTAACTTTCATAAGTGCCTTTAAGGGGCCATGAATTTTAAATGGTGTTTACATATAACACGATAATTCATGTAATTAACCGTTTTATTCCATATCGACACATTAATACTGTCGACAGCAACGCGTGACTGAGTCGAGATGTAGATGAAATGATGTAAAGTATGCAAAAACATTTATTAACTGTTTAGTCGCGGAACGTCCAATTCGCGGAATGTCATATTCCTGGAATGTCCAATCCGCGGAATGTTGTCTGGACTATTTCAAATGAATATAGGTAATTTAATTAATCTAGACCTGGAATAAGTCTTGTACATTTTTATTCTATGATCTTTCCACAGGAAATTGTATTTACTACGCAGTACAAATGAATTATACAGTAGCAACTGCCATATCTCTATAATAATAAACTATTTTGGTTAATATAAACGAAAACTGTGTACTTTACTGAAGCAGCTTCAGACATAACTGTAAAGTTAGTAGCACACAAAGATTATGAAACTAGTTTGTGAGGGGGGAAAATATATGAACAGTCTCCAAGTTATATTCTCAGTGTTTGCACAAGACAATGACATCCATATTTTAAAATCCAAGTGAGCGGTGCCATGGCAGCGTTCCTAAATACATTAGCAATGATAAAGCTCACAGATCGATCCGCTAATAAGCGCAATCGTTGCGGTAGTCCATCTTAGGTTTAAAACTTGTCAAGTTAAGATGATGTCATAATTAGGGCTCACATCCACCGGACTGCGGCAAACAGAGCTGTCAGGTTTGTTGCACAAAGTAATAGTACGTATTGGGTGCAATCGAAATAGTCCAAATAAAAGATGATGCAGAATTACGCCATAAAGGTTACTAGCTGGTTAACACATAAACACTGAACGGAGATGTAGACTACTGGTCAGGCCAGAGGCATGCATACATTTTGCTAACAACGCATTCTTATCCTCGCCCCTGTCCCCACAGTAGGTATTCTGAGAGTGGATTAGCGCAGTCGTCATGTCAAAATGTAAAGTTCGAATATTTTTTCTTGAGGAAATCTCTCGAACGACTTGGTTCCAATGAAACAAAATGATATCGACACTCATGTTATGTGGTAACGTCAAAATAATTGCTGCAGGCGTGGATGCCGGGATCGCTAATGGACTAATTTCGGATCGTAGCCAAACTACATGAGTTTAGTTGACTTAATTATCTGAAACAGATTTTACACCGCATTAAGCTAGACGTCTGTAGTACTCTGTAGTAATGCAGTCTGTCTGATTAAATTGTACAAGCGCCCTAAACTCGCAGATGACATTCAGCTTGTCAAACAGAACTGTGATTTAATTAATCAAAGTTAGAATCTGATTCTACAAATGTACATAATACCTTGAAGGGATTTAGGTGTTAGAATTTACCTAAGACTTAACTTGGATGCTGCAGATTTAAAGTAATGTAAGCCAATGTATTTTTAACTAACAATTTTTTTTACAAAATCTGGTTTAGAATCGTACCATAAAACCTTAATTTTGGTCGCCATTATATGGCTAGAAGATTCAAGTACATATATCAAAATGATATATTAATGAAGTTGAGGAAAGAAAAGGAATTACTTTACTACATAAAAGTTAAAAACAGACGAAAACCCATAAGGAGTAGAATTAAGATTCATTAAATTCCATTCCTTTACTCTTACTTTAACAACAATCATAGGAGCATTATTAAAATGTTTTAAAGATTGGGAAGAAAACAGTCCAAAACTAAACTGTAATAATTCGGATATCAAAATGTAAACGGTATTCTTTTATTCGAATTTGTTTTCTTGATAATATAAACTTTTTCTACAATCGCGTAAAACTTGTACCTACGTTTTATGCAATTATCGAAATACCAACCGTAGGTAGTTGGTATGCGGGCCTGGGAAATCTAAAAAAGGAGTTGGTATAAATATAATTTACAAGCGATCCGCCCCGGCTTCGCCCGGGTGCAATTTCCGGTGGGAAAAATGTGATAAATGAAGAACCGCTCGTCCGATTTTGTGCAAACTTCACATAAACCATCTACTAAATAGTCCGAACAAAGCCTGAACATTTGGTTTGGATTGGTGAGCCCGTTCTTGAGTTATAAAATTACAACGAAAAGTGGCATTGATTTTTATATATATAGATAGATAGATAAAATATAAATAGTCACTCCCTTCGCTATATTCCAGTATGACGTCATTATAAAGTAATTTGATACTTACATCCTATGTGTTTTACCGCGTAGCAGAAGTTCAAATTATATAGGTTAAAATCTCTGGGTGACACTGTAATTATCAAGCGTGACGCATCAGGCGAGTGACTTACGACTAAGTGAAAACGTACTTAGCTAAGATTGCTGCAAAGTTATGGCAAGTAATTGTCAATTAAAACAACAAGTTTGGAGCAAGTTTGTTATGCGACTGCAAGCAAATTTGATTTAATCTTGTAGCTACTTCCCTTGACATAATAGTATTAGGCACTCCAAAGCATAGAATGTTGAAATATTTCTAGAACTTCAGTTGTTACTAAATTGTTGTAAATTGAAATTAAAAGAATCCACAATAAGTTTTATTAAATAGCGATTTAAAGAAATTAGGCTATTTGTGACTCAAACAATGTTCAGAAACAATAAACATTTATTCACACAGATACGCAAGTACCAAAAAGAAATAAAGCCCTAAAATGATGGGAGACTCACGAGATAAAAAGAGGAAAGAAAAGATATGAAGGGAAGGAAAGACAAAGAGGAAAGGTGAAAAAGTCTGAAGGGTGCGATACCTAAATAAATTACTGAGGAGGGCTCGTATCATGTCTTGGCGAAGTGATTTACCTTTCTTCCGAGTTTTGGTAGGTTTGTCCTTATAGATGTGCTTCTTGTTATATATGATTTTATTATATTAGGAAGGGCTAGATAAAGGATAGTTCAATAACTTGCCTTAGTGGTATGAAATATTTGGATAGAAGAAAAAGTCTAACGGGCAACTAGACCGACTAAATTCATTGAGCATGTTGTAACGACTGTTATCTTCCCTTTTTTATTCTCAATAGGCAAGCATTTGACCACTATCTCACCTGATGGAAAGTGATGATGCGGCCAAAGATGTAGCAGGTTTGCCTAGAAGATACCTATTCACTCATGACTTGAAAAATCCCATTATACCGTTCGGGGAACAAAGACGCTGGCAATGAATTCTACTCCTTCGCAGTGCGGATGACAAACGTAAAGCGAAACGCTTTGAGCGAACTGGACGTATGTCAACCATAAATAGATGACGTCGGCTAGTTTCTCTTGTTGTTGGATGGTAAAACGGGCATGGGAGAATTAACAAGTGTAATTCCTGCGCACATCCACCAAAATGTAACCAATAGAATACCGATAGCCTTGTGACCTTACGTCGGTGACCGAGACTGCAATTTGAACTCAAATAGCTTATCATCGCCAATGAGTACTTACTATCTTAGTCACCTTGAATGGAACTACTTTAAAGTAATTCTCACTTGATTTGGGTCTTAATAGGAAAAAAACACATACAATTTCTTTCATAGTAGTATTAAGAAAAGCCTATGAAATGCCGGCAATTTTACTTCTACAAAATAGGTATAGATACTAAATTATATTTTTATAGTTCTGATTTAGCAGTTGTACTCCCATGCATATTGCATAGCAACGCCCCGCAACACTTTGCTAACACATTTTGTTTGTTTTTCTAGCAGCCGGCTGCAGCGCCGCAGCTGTTTTCGTTACTTGTTTTTTGGACTCTTTGATACCCCATTTCGTTTGTATCCAATATTGCTTCTGTGTATTTTTTTTTGTAATTGACAGCAAGCCAGTTTTTACAAACACCGACGACTATCCGGCAAATGCGTGACACAGTTCGATTTAGCCATTTGTCTTCTAACACTATTAATCTAATTTTAAATCTTTTGAGCGGATATAATAATATATGGTCAGCTATATCAGACTATCTATATATAGTGTAAGTTATAGTTTTATATATAGTGAAGCCATTACCAGTGGAATACAATACGAGGCACGGTCTGTGTCGGTTTCTATATAAGCTTCAGTGTATTGCTAGCTCGTCAGAGACAAACTGTCAAATGATACGTGTAGATTTGTAGGCCAAGTTAAACTGAAATACAAACTTATAAGCAGCATTGTTAAAATTTAATGCCTGGTACTAAATTGCAGTACTCGTGTCATTTGTTATTAAAATGATTTACCTCTTCAAAGTTTCGTCAGTTAATCTTACTTGCAAGTAAATAAGTACAAGTAGCTATGAGCTGTTGAATATTCCGCTTGTCTTGAAGTTTGTCGCAAGTTCGCGACAATCGGAGTTTTATTGTTCAGCATAAAAGTAACCGTTTGGCGCCATGTTTTTAAATATAAATAAGGTTTTATTAAAAAAAAGAAATAAAGACGTGAAAGTAATATAAAAATATATATTTGCATAACAATGACCTCGTTACATAGACTTGGGAGAAGTAAGAAATCAAGCTTTTTAAATTCTTTTTTGCATCAGCAATCACATTTTGGGACTTAAAATTTCAAGTGTCAACAGAAGTTTATCTTTTTTATATCTCACTAGCGATCCGCCCCGGCTTTGCACGGTGCAATTTCCGTTGAATTATTGATTTTTAAACTCGTATATATAAGTAGATAATGTGGTAAAAGATGGTAAGCACGATAGCCCTAATTATTCATTCAAGGCATACATACGAGTATGTCACGCCGTTTACCCATATCTCTCCACCTGCTACGATCCTGACACACATCTTTCGCTTCTTCAACATTTAAGTATAAGTCTTTTCTAACACGCTCGGCATTTGGAAAGATAGATAGAGAACGATAGATTTTCTACTTGATGATACGACTTAATTACTGGGATATAAAGTAGTAGTGGTCTACCTAAGCGAGCTTTAAAAAGTGACCTACCGTCTTTATTGGGATTACATCGCGAGGGTAGCCTTCCCGCTTGTGCAACTGCTCATGATAGCTTAACATTTCTTTGTCTGTTATGACGGCAAAAGAATAAGTGTTTGCAATGACGACAGTGAACCTATTGTAAAGCAGGACACTCAGAAAATAAACTTTGCGAATTGCGAAGAACTTGTGTTAAAAATTGATAGGGTACGGAAATTTATGGAATCTTTACACCCACCCGAACTCTGCCATACCTTGGGCGAAGGTTTAGATTATCTATATAATTATATATAACATAGATAATCTTAACCTTCGCGCAGAAATGATGACAGATTTCGGATGGGTGTAAACTATTATACTATATCATACTTATGGAAGTATGTAGTACGGATGAACGTAGTAAATATACTACATTGTATTATAAGAATTTATTCGATTTAGTGGTTGCAGTGGGAAGTTCTCTGCTCTCTACACCGTCCTGGGTTTGATTTCCGACAGGAGTACAATTTTACTTCCTTAGGAACATTTGTGTTTATGGTTCAGGGTGTGATTGTGTATGTGTTTCTGGCACCCACGATACAAGTCTTTAAACTTAATGCGAGGTTGTGAGGGTAATGCGTTTGTTTTTATAATTATTTTCAGTGAATATACAAACTACAACCATGGATACACTTACATTATCGACAGATCTCTCTATAGTGATCTTAGATCAAATATATAAAAGAAACAGTAAAAATACAGAAAGTAGGTTAAACCACAACTGTGTTCAAACTAGCAGACTGTCGGCAATAAATTTACCGCAAAGAGGAAAGTCCTCCCCTCTTCGCGGTAAAATACATACTGTCCTCACATTTTGTACTATCGAAAGAGCAATATAGCTGTCAATTCTGTTTTATTGGTATAGGAAATGGAATTATTAATAGTAGAAAAACTTTGGTAAACTGCACTGAGGAATTTATTGAGGAATTATTTCTGCTGTAACATCAGTCTGGTAGAATTCCTATTTAATTATTATAGATACGCTCACTTATTTCTAGCTCTATTGTATATATATATCTAGAGAAATATGTAGAGTGAAAATCGCTCTGTCAGCCAAAAATTGGGCATTTTACCTGACTGCGCGACGCAAAGGAGGATAATGTGTTTATCAGCCTATATTACATACATAATAAGCTGATTATGTTTCATTGTGGCGCGGGCGTTCTAGAGACCAAACGCGTCAATCGATTCGTCGTAATCTCGCAAGTGTAAATATCGCTACGACTAAGTATTAATAATAGGACGAGTGTTAATATGACGAGATATCAATTTTAACATTTAACATGACCTTAATATTGAGAAAAATTAAAAATGAAAGTAGACAAACTGTGTCAAATGGGCATTCTTTAGGTTTCTTTTACCATTTTTCATTTCGAATGACCATTTATATTTGTTACGATTATCGTATATTGTAATTTATTACGATTGAAATTTGGTTAGCAACCATTCTCACTGAATATTTCAATATTTATAAAGCTACTAGCCATGCCCCGCGGCTTCGCCCACTCTTATCAAGTTTAAAAGTAGCCTATGTGTTAATCCTAGGTATAAGCTATGTACATTCCAAATCCGTTCAGCCGTTGAAGCGTGAACAGGGAACTAACATACTTACACATATATAATATATTAGTAGGATTACGATTTAAAGTTGGTTAGCAACCATTCTCACTTAATTATAATAAAGCTGTGATAAAGCTGTTATAGTTCTTATAATCGCATAAAAGTGTTATTTTATAAGAAAATGTGGAAAAAAATAGTGTACTTTTTACGCAGTCGGTTTTTTTTTTGTATAATTGACTTGTTGATTGTTAAATGACAAGCTTCGTTCGCCCTAATTAGGGTAAAAAAATGTGGGCTATTTCGAAAACTACTTACATACACACATACCCATTAAATACACCCGTTGTCACAACTACAATACAATACAGTACTATACAAATACTCTTTATTGAAAAACCAATACAAAAATCTTAAAAAACAAACTAAATAAATAAATCTTATAGAGGTTTCACAATAGGCGGTCTTATAGAATTCGTCATATAATACAAATATTTTAACTATATAAGGCTTATAGAATGTGTATTAAAAGGTTTATTGAACCTTTTATGGAAAAGAGGGTTAAAATCTAGGTAGACTATTTACTTTCGTATATAAAGAAAGAAAGAAATACATTTATTTATGACACACACACAACATCACACTACAAAACAAACATTAAAATAAATAAAAAAAACAGAAAAATATAAAATACATAAATGAAGGAAAATAATAACAATCACAACAATAAAGCTTTCTTAGATTTCATTAAGCTAAAAGGGTGGTCCTATAGGTAATATGAAATCTGAACTAAAGTATACTAAGTAGGTAAAATCTCTGTTCTAACTTCTAAGTAATTTCTCGAAACACTTTAGGGACTTACAGACTTTCTGAATCACACTTCATATCACATTAATATTATCCGAAAGTTTGTGTGCATGTTTATTTTCTCTTAACGCTAACGTTAACAATACATTGTACCAAAAAAGCACTTATATATCCGCAATAAAAATTTATAATAATTTACCTCTTAGTATAAAATCTTTAGAAGGTAATACATTCAAGGCCTCTTTAAAGAAATGGCTTTTAAAAAATACTTTCTATACCATGAAGGAATACTATGAATGTACAAATATTATCTTTTGCACCCACATCCCATAGATGAGTTTCCGATGCATAATCAAATATATTACAATAATAAAAAATGTAAATAGCTAATATACATTTATAAGTAAGTAACCATAAGTCTATATTCACGTTGCATGTCCGCAAGGACAAACTGTTGAGACTGTATTTATAAATAAGATCTTTTTATTTTGTACACAGTTTAAGCAATAAAACTAATTCTATTCTATAACGGCTGAATGGATTTGGATGAATATGTAGGTATACATAATAGGTATACATAGGTTATACCTAGGATTAACACATAGGGTACATTTTAACTCGATAAATGCGGGAGAAGCCAGTCTTTACCAGCGGGGCACGGCTAGTCTTTTTATAATTTTGGGATACACATAAACATAAACGCTTCTACAATCACAGCTCCACTAAGATGGATGACTTGTGTCGTGGGTGCCGGAAACATATATCCCAAAACCAGAAACACAAATTTTCTTTGCGGAAAAATAAAATGTGTTTCCTTCGGGAATCGAGCCCGATACCCGCTGCTTAGAAGGCGGACGCGCATCTAACCACGCCAATGGGTAATGAATTACATACAGTACAAAAAGGAAATATTACCTACAAGGTAAACCTACTCGTATTTTGGAATGACATCATAAAAGGTATATAGTATTTAATACTATAAAGGAAAAATAATATGTAAAGATCTATGACTGAATGCAAAATAGTGTGTAAACACATATTCATCGTCTCATATTATATAAAATATATAAAACCCAATCTACTAAATCTTACTTTTAATTTAGACGCATCTGCTACAAGTCATAACATAAATAAATAATAAAGACTTTCTGATGTATATAACTTAATTTTAACAAATACTAGCTGTCCCGGCGACCTTCGTTCCGCCTAACAGTCAATGAATGTGCATATTTAGGAAGCCATACCCGGCATGCGTTACAATGTCACGTGACTATATTATTACAACCTTCATGTTTATGTTTGCCTAGTACTTTACCAAATCCGAGTGACGTATGAGAAAATGGAAAGCATGTCGAAATGTAAAAAAAAAATTTATAGAAATGTACGTTCTTAAAAAGTATCCTATGTCCTTCTCCTGGCTCTAAACTACCTCCCAGCTAAATCGGTTCAGCCGTTCTTGAGTTATAAGTGGAGTAACTAACACGACTTTCTTTTATATATATAGATGTAAAAACTTTTTTTTTCCTTATGACGGCAGAACAAAATATAAAAAGCGCCCGACGCGCGCGTACAGGGCGCGCGTCTCGGGCGTTTCGTATATGAAGTTCCTATAAAATTGTTTAGGTAATGTATGGATAAATCTCATAAGATACATTTATAATGGTAAAATACATTTATAAAGGTTGTCTGGAAGAGATCCCTCTTAGCGATAAGACCGCCCATTGTACCTATTTATTAGTCATTTCTTTTCTGTACTTTTTTATTATTGGTGTCAATAAAGAGTTATTGTATTATATTGTATTGTATAATGCAGTATTAACTAGATTAGTTCTTTGAGCATAAATAAACCAACTGCTGGTACATAATGTCCTAGTAAGATTGGAACTGAGTAATTAGTGTCTGCAGCTGGGAGCATTGTCAACATCAAACGTTCAAGTCACCAATAAACTTCGTATTTTTCTTTACTTCCTCAACTAAAAAAGTGGGAACAAAACAAAAGAAAGGCTATTTTTTGCTTTCGTTAGTTATTGTCAAAAGCAGGTTTCTTTATGAGTTGGGTTGGGTTTCGATTTACGTCACTCTCGCCTAGATACAAGCATGTTTTACGACATTTCTGACCAACTACAAAAAAGGAGGAGAGGTTCTCAATTAGTTGGAATCTTTTTATTTATGACCACTGATTACTCTAATACGCATGAACCGGTTTGGAAAATTCTTTTTTGTATCAAAATACTTCTCATGTGGTCCAATTTAAATTTGATCGAGATCTGAGCAGTAGTTTTTGAGTTATCCTCAATAATGCGTAAGCACAAGTCCGCTCATGTATGGAGTACTGTTCTCATCTTTGGGATGGTTCAGCTAAGTACCACCTTGAGGCTCTTGATACCATTGAGCGAAGAGCCAAGAGGCTCTTTAACAGCGAGCAGCTGGCCGATGAAAGGCTTCAAAGCTTGGGACATCGTCGCAAGGTAGCTAGTCTCTCGGTATTTTATCGGATACATTTCGGAAAATGTGCCAAGGAATTACACGATCTAGTTCCCCCATCCCCATTCTATCATCGAACAAGCAGGCAATCTGCTAATCGACACCGGTATATGGAAGATATTCCACAATTGCGAACAAAGCGTTTTGCTTCTACATTTATTATGCGAACCGCAAAGGAGTGGAACTCTTTGCCGGAGTCGGTGTTTCCTGATGAGTACAATATGGGAGTCTTCAAATCGCGAGTGAATAGGTATCTTCTAGGCAAGTTTGCTCCATCGTCGACCACATCATCACTTACCATCAGGTGAGATAGTGGTCAAACGCTTGTCTATAATGAATAAAAAAAAAAAAAAAAAAAAGCATTACTAATATCTACTAATGCTTAAGTTTGTATGTATGTAAATGTACTTATCCGAGTTTAACGAGCATCTGTAAGCACCATGTTTAAATGGATTCGGATGCTACTTTTGGCAAGTCTATGGTCTCTACGACGCGAGTCCTGGGTTCGATTCTCAGCACGAGCACAATGTTTCTTTTGAAGATATATTCGTGCTTATATTTCTGGCTGTGGGTGTGATTGCGTGTGTGTGATGTAAATATGTCCAGCACGATACAACTGTATTTTTTTGTAACTGTATGTTTTTTATTTACTTTAAGTACTTTTCCGTATCTATAAGATGTCGCTTAGCAATAAGACTATCCATAGTCCCATCTGATTAGTTTTTTCTTCGTTATTTCTAGTATTTTGGTGTCCATAAAGAATTTTTGTAGTATGTTTGATATTATTATAATATGTGGATAATTACTATTTATAATTGTATTTATATTATTAATAATTGTAGTAGACCACAGTCCCAAAATTATTTTGCTATCTCCTCTCCATCCAAAGGTTGTCTGGAAGAGATCGCTTTAAGCGATAAGACCGCCCATTGTACTAGCCTAAGTTATTTTCAATGTAATTGTTTGCTATTATTTTCTTTTTAATTGGTGTACAATAAAGAGTTCATCTATCTATCTATCTATCTAATTATGCAATAAATGTTCAAAAATGTTCATATCTTCTATTTTTTTTTTTTTTTTGTGACATGCTAGTGTTTGACCACTATCTCATCTGATGGTAAGTGACGATGTGATCGAAGCTGGTAAACACACTATACCTGGAATACGCAGGCTCTCAAGGATAACTGCCGGAACATCGTATTTGGCTTGGCGGCAGACTTTCAACTTGATGGTGGTAAGCTACTTTGGTAGCAAGCCAGGCGAGCAACTCACAAAATGCTCTACCACAGAGGCGGTAGAGCATTTTGTGAGTTGCTATATGGAGAGCTATATTACAACTAAAAAGTACTAATTGTAAGTTTAACTTACTATAGTACTGATTACTACTTACATCATCGTAGATGCTACATTAACATCAGGTAAACTTCCATCCATTTCAACCTTTACCCGATGCCAATCTCAAAACAGATCAAATACTTACATTATTAGAATTATAAGAACATATCCGAAGGCTTTTTACGAAAACCTATCGTAACAAAGCTATACTGAAGTCTATCAAAATATGATCCTTCAATTTATCCATAACATCTATCCTCATCAGAATAAACAAGAACAAACAAATCTGACATAATATGTATGATAATGGTTCGTAAGTCTGTATTTTTATGTTATAAATTAAAATTAAAACAAATACCCGTTTTGATTTACGTGACTTACGCGTTGTCGATGTCTAGATCGACAATTGTTTCGGCATCATTCGGAAGCCTTTTTCGCACAGACCACAGAGAGTATGTTTTTCGAATGAGTGCGGAGCGCTCGCCGTCGCATCCCACCTTGCACTATTGTCGTAGACATCGACAACGCGTAAGTCACGCCAATTGCCATTTAAATTGTAATTGAATAGTTCAAAATATGCATGAGTTTATTGTATTATTCTAAGTAGGTACATTAGAAACTTCGCCGCATCATTGTTTTCTGTCCGGTGAGATGGTCCATAGTCAAATGCTAGCCATAAAAAAGATTTTCTTTTTCATAAACTACCAGGCAGACATTTGTTTTTAACGTAGCAGCTAAAGTCATATATACGAAGCTAGTATAATTCTGTACTGAACGTAATATGGCCAACATTTATTTTCTCCGAAAACAATGGAAAAATCCAAGTCCGTACGACTTATATCTTACATATTAGGTACAGTTATGTCAGCTTTTCTCGACCCCTAAAAATAGATGACCAACAATAAACTTGGGGCATAAAAGAGGTTTATGTGATACACTATACGGAGATGCAGAGATATTCAATCTTAAAGAATTGAGCATTTCATCGGCTTTATACTATAAGAGTTCTGTTAAAATTCTCCAGCAGTTTAAGTACCAACATCGTATCATTCGCCAAATAGCTCACTATATCATTTTATGGCTGGCGTTGAGTTTTGGTATGTGGACGAAGGTTGGACTCTAGGCCTATAATGGGAACTGGCTCTTAAGGGCAGCTGCCGGAGTCGCTTGGTGACAGATTTTCAACTTTAAAGTGGTAAATTGTGATGATACTACACTGATAAAGTGTCAAGGTTATTTTTTTTGTAAAATTATTGAAAGACGGTTTATTGGTCGTGATACGATCTCGCTGCCTTTACTCATCACAAAGAAGAACATCGTACATATTCGAAACCTATCGACAATTTTCAATATACTGAACACCTCGCATAATTAAATACTGAACAGCTCGCTGGCGTTGTTGGTAGTGCGTCTGCTCTCCGAGCATCAGTTCGAGTCTCCAGTAGAAACTCGAGCTTTCTGCAAAGTAAATTTGTTTTTCTGGTTCTGGGTTTTAAGCGAATGTTTCCTGCACCCGTTACTGATTACTATTCGTCTTTGTACTTAGAGTGAGTGTGAAAGCGTTTGTGTTTATTGTTTATTCAATAAATTTACAAAACATGTTAACCTAATTGTTAATCTTTACTTTGTCCCAAATACTTTATTTAAACGAATTATCATTTTATGATGAGACGTGGTGAAAGGAACTTCGTATTGTAGAAAAAATAAAAGCTCATTGGCACTACTTATCGTGAAGAAACCACACTGACCCATTTAAATAAAAATTCAGTAATTCACTGTCTAATCACGAAATATAGAAACTACTGCTGAAAGCTGAAATTATCCCGACGAACGATTCTATTTCATAATTTATTTAGTTATTTTGATGTATTTATAGCAAATTGTGTTTTATTAAAAGAGGATATCGGTTTAAGCAAAAATAACAGGGAAATTATAAAAAAATTATGTGTTAATTGAACTTAAATACGGTGTACAGTCAACTGCATAAATGCAATAGCATTTAAGCATCTTCAAACATATGTAACGGGTAAGAAATATATCATTGAAATAATAAACAGATATATTATTAAATTAAATATCAACGTTTGATATATTCTTATTCTTTATAACCAGTCGTTCGCGCCGAACTGAAATTTCGCGCCTACATTTTCCCTAAAAGAGAAAATCTTTTGAGGTTAATTGCTTATAACTTTTTTTTAATAATTGTTTGATTTCTGTATAAGTTGTGACTTCAAAGACTTGTAGCGTGTGTGCCGGAAACATTTACATATCGAATACGCAATTACACCCAGTACCAGAAGCACAAATCTCCTTTGGCGAAGAAAATTGTGCTCCTGCCGGTAAACCCAGGGCCCACGGTGCAGAGGGCAAAAACTTGCCCACCACGCCAACGGGATCGTCAAATATATTAAGTCACAAGTTGAGCCCCGCGGCTTCGCCAGCTGATGATGATGATAATTAAAGTAGTCCATGTCCTAATCCAGAGTTTAAGCTACCTATATTCCAAATTTCATTAAAATCGGTTAAGTTGTTACGGAGATACATGGTAACAAACATTCACACACACACAAAATTAGTAGGTATTTTATACTAAGTAAAAAATAGGTCTGAAAATAGGCACTTTGGTGGCCAAGCAAATTGTTATTTTCTTATATAGATTTTTTAAACCGGTTTTTTACTTTACTTCCTGTCAACTCAATACCATAAAACCTTCTTTCTTTCTGTCAAGTTGAAAATAAGGAGATGTTAACATACTTAAGTAGTGTCGACGAGGGCATGCCTGCCCCACCCCCCCACCAAGCGTGCCCTCTCGCGCCGCGCCGAGTGTGTCGCCGTGACCTTCCTTTGTGAACTCGCCTGATGATGGGGATCGAACATCCCCGAAACCTAGGTCGCAAGAGTCGACCCTAAATTGTAAGTCAAGCCGTATCATTTCAAAGTGTAATGTGTCATACTCATGAAAACTTTAACAATAAAAGATGTTAGCATGTTATTGCAACTGACTGTACATGATTTAATAGCGACTGGCATTAGGGATTATAACGCAGACAAGCTACTCGTTAGTCGGAACACGGAGGGTTCGCCGGCCGACTCAGCTAACAGAATTATTACTTGATTTGTAAATAGTTTGAACTGGCCTGTAGCTATCACTTGTCTATACAAGTGATTCCTAATGAGGAGCATGGTATACTGTAATAAAGCATTTTAATTTAGGTTTTACTATGTTACCTATGACGACGGTGTGAAAAAACTTTGTTAATTTGATAATTAAACGCAAAAATTAAACCTTAAAAAAACCGAGTTCTACGCTTATATTTTGGTTTTGGCTGGATCGATTTAGATAAAATTTATATGGGACCAACTCTGAAGTATATACCAAACAAAAAAAATATCAAAATCGATTCATAATTGCGGAGACATCGCGTAACATACATACAAAAAAAATACATACAGACAAATTGAGAACCTCCTTTTTTGAAGTCGGTTGAAAAATATAGCTTTTTATCATTGATTAGCTATACGCCGAGGTGTCAATCGCTGAACAGCTACTTTTTTTGGGCCAGTCAACATTTTTACGGGAATTGATGGTTGTTTAGAAGGCGAACGCTCACTCAACTAAGCCAACGGGCAGTTCATACACTTTTTTTTAAATATTAGTTATACTGTATAACTAATATTTAAAAAAAGTGTATGAAGATGTATAACTTATACATCTGAATACCTACGAATAATATACACACAACTATTAAATATCATAGTATTACGATATTAAAAAATATATAATATATAAAATAAAATATAAATATATAAAACTTATAATATTAAAAAATATTATAAGTTTTATATAAGGGACTTGATATACAAAGCGCCCGGGGCACGCGCCTCATGTCAAATGCATTTCATTTGCCGGTATATCATTTGCCTAAACGTATTTAAGAAATAATCCATCGTTTATAAGAAATTAAATTATATATATATATCGATGAATCGACGGGGGAACCAAATACAAACGTAGAAGCCAAGATAAGTGCTTCCGAGCGTATAGGAGCGGCTTTCTTGTTGCAGACGTCCCGACAAATTGTCGACATAACTCATTTGACGTTATCTCCCTTTTACCCAGATCGGGGGGATGCAATTTGGGGATGTCTTGTGAATTTGTGATTGAGCACATAAATATTCATGACAAATACTGAGAGGGATTCACTCACGGACGACACAACGCATTGTTGTTACGATATAGAGTCTTGTATTGACACGTATATCAGTGTAATTTATTTACAGCAGGCCTACCATGAACTTTTTAAGCCTGCCAAGTTCCGGGCAGATCATTAATTGGATCGATATTTATTCTGCCTAAATTTGTATTAGATTAGATAAATCACTCTGTGATGCCCGAAGCAGGTCAAAACAGTTCAGCAATTGTATGTTCGTGGTAAGTACGAATTTTAGCAGGTCAAATATCGATCCAATAAATGAACTGCCCGAAAGTTGGCAGGCTTAAAAAGTTGCCTACAGCAGGCACAACTCACGTCTAATGTTTGTAACCGAATTTCGGTTATCTCCTCTCCAATGGTGGTATACGCTAGGCCTAGAAAAACTGGTTCCAAATGCATTGCAGCCGGAACCATATTTTTAGAGATTTTGGCGAATGTTCTTTGACTTGAGCATGGTAAAGTACGACTGTATTTTAGTATAGAGTCAACACGAGAAAATACTTTACTAAAATGTTTTTAATCACGATATTACCTTAACTGGAAGCGCAGGGCAGGATTCGAAACCACGACCACGAGATCGAGAGGCGGGCTTACTACGACGCGCGACGTGCGACGGCGCTATTATCACGCTATCACGTGTCGGCACTGCATAAACTCTTCTTGGAGGAATAATAGGATTGAAGAATGACTCTCCATTTGTAATGGAAGTTTTGTGAATAATATCTGGCATGAGTTTGTATGCCTGCTTAACACGGAAAAGCGCTTCTAATTTTAATTTGCGTTTAGTTAGACTAACACCTGCATTCTGCACTCAGGGTGTTTTAATCATATTCCTCTGTCAGCAACTTTCGAAGGCATTCCGACTCATCATACAATTTCGAGAGATGGCTTCGAAAACGCGCGAAGGTGGACTATCACCACACCTAAATCACGGTGAAAAAGGCCTGCTTATGCTGACAGCTATTATTATATCGTCCAGCAAAATATCATATAAAAATCTTAAAAGATATATCGACAACACTGCTAAAGATACCCAAAGATAATATAACCATTAGTTTAGTCTTTGTTGGTACCTATATCATGCAATAAGAATAGAATACTGTAAGAGAGTATTTGTAAGGGCAATAAAATAAAACATTTTATGTTCCTGTATGAATGAAATTGTCGAACAGGTGTTAGAAATATTTCATATCTTGATATTAGACGCTCCACAAAAGATCGTTGGTAGCTCGAAATGTTTTAGCAAAAGCACGAAAATATCGGAGAAATTTTGTCGAATGCTGAACTTGCATTTATAGTTCATACCTACGTTGGTAAGAGCATACATAGCCTACATTTATGTTTATTCATTCACTTATTACTTGTAAATAACCTAAGCGATCCACCTTTCTTTTAATTTTAGCTGTGCTCTATACATAGACATAAACTCTTTCACATTCACAGCCCCGCACTAACATAAAAATAATATAACATAAATGCTTTTACACTCACAAGTTCGATGACTTGTGTCGTGGGTACCGGAAACATTCACATTACACACACACAATCAGAACCAGTACCACAATCACAACTAAGTTCGATGATAATTTTAGTTTGAAAATTAACGTTTCTTATGTATAAACAATTGGTCGTTACAGCCAATTAATAGCCTTTTAGATAAAACATAATTAAACGCAAGCAAAGCTTAAAAAAAACCGACTTCGCCGCTTTATCTTCGGAACTTTGATCAGATTAGATGTACTAAACACGCATTATTGACGATATCTCAAGAACTACTGATCAGATCTTGGTCAAATTTAAATGGGACTAATTGGAAAGCAAACTTTTCGAAACAAAAAACAATTTCGAAATCGGTTTACGTGGAACGAATATGGGGTAACACAGATATAAAAAAAGAACAGTCGGCTTGAGTACCTCCTCCTTTTTGTGAAGTCGGTAGAAAAATAGCAAATATTGTAATATTTCATTAAAGATGCCGAACGACTATTTTTGATATAAAATTGCCAGCTCATTGCCAGATTTCAGGTTTTTTCCCCAAGGGAAATTGTTTCTGGTTTTGGGTGTGATTGATGTGAAATCTAAGATACAAACAAACAAACGCATTCACACTCATTTGACGATCCTGTTGGCGCAGAGGGCAAGTCTTTGTTTTCTACGCCACTGGCTCGATTCGCGCCAGAAGCACAATTTTCCTCCCTAAGGAACATTCGGATTGAATTTTACGGCACCCACGATACAAGTTTTTTATGAAACAACTAGCTGCGCCCTGAGGTTTTACCCGCGTCAGCCCAGGACCTGCGGCAATTCCGGGATAAAAAGCCTATGTGTTAATCGGGGGTGTCAGCTACCTCCACACCAAATTTCAACAACATTGGTCCAGTAGTTTGAGCGTGAAAAAGTAACAAACATAAAAATACACTCACAAACTTTCACCTTTATAATATTATACAGTGATGTGATATAAATATTTCCTTAACCTTACAGCCTGAACAAACGCTCGGGTTATGTACGAATTATCGTAATTATATGCGGTACGACCTGTACGACATGGAAAACCTTTTTGTACGGATTGGGTTCAGCAATCCGAACTAAGTACACTATAATAATAAATTATTCAACAAAACTCCACTAGACGCAATCACTTGACGTGACGACGAGGCGTAGCAGACGAGTTTCTTTTAAACTGCCTATATACGGCGCAGCAAAAAGGAGGGTTGCGATTTTAGCAGCGTGTAAATGTTTTAAACGTTTATACGCTACTAAAATCACTGAGCTTTGAACTGCTCGTTGATAATTTAAGATCTTTTGTATAAAAAGTTATACAATATATGTTTTCTATTCAATAGCGTACTTACCATCGTCGACATCATCTATACCAACAGTTGAAATTAAAAAGCGCCAAAACCATGTATAAGTATTCGTTTCCTTTCAGATCACAACTGCACTCACTTGTACTGTAAGGCATATTAGGATTAATCAGTCGATACCAATTGTTAGTCATAAGATAACAGTTTTTATCCGTGTCTGATGCCTTCTAATGGCCTGAAAAATCTACAGATTTTCTTCTCAGAAGTTTGGCCCTAGCTAAAAACCAAAAAGTTTCGCCTCGATTTAAAAAAAAAAAAAACATATTGAATTGTTTTTTTTTTTTGACCATAATTTTTGACCATAATTTTTGAGCATACGGGATTCAAATTGCCTGTCAGTTAGTGCTCGCTGAAATTGCTAAGTAACAAGGCAGCAATTCAAAACCTATATGCACTAGATTTAAGGTCTATTGGATTTGTGATAGCGTGTCTTTTGAAAGAATCAGATCAAAGCGTTTTGGTTTTGGGCTAAGGCTGGTCGAGCTAGCAAGTTTGCAATTTTCTATAAAGACTACATTTAAAAAGCTTATGTTGATATTAAAAACAGCGATTAAATAACAGACCTTCCAATTATTAAAGGACGAATGGAGATAGAATATAATCTTCAACAACTCGACGATTTTAAAATAAATAAATTCCTAAAACAACTGAAGTTCCCCACAGTTGAATTGTTGATTTTAATTCGAATTATTTGCTTCCGTTGTTGAATCTGTAAATATTTGAATTTGAACAGTAAATTATACAAATTAAATGTTTCTTTTTCTTGAGGGGTTTATCTGAAACATCTAACTTCAGTTTTCCTATATAAGTAGTACCTATTGGAATTACTGGAAGAGTTCTATTGGTAATGCGTAGCCTTAAGTAGTGGTATAAGCTTTAAGTAGTGGTATAACACCTAGCCGCTCAAGCTGACAGCGCAGGTGAGCGCGTGGTACCGCTGCTGATTAACAAACGAGGATCCGGTAAAACAAAAAGCATTACTAAGGATCGGTATGTCCGACGTCAACCCCCAATTGGTTTACGTCGGACATGCCGATCCTAACATAATGGTGATATTTTTGGTTAGCAATATTAGTCCTTGATAACTATAAAGCAAATCTACAGGCATTAGATTTCGAAAGACAAAATGTTGTGACAATTTACCAGAGAATTCTAATAACACTCGTTATTTAACGATTTTGTTTTATAGCATTAGCCATGCCAGGCAGAACTAAAAAGTAAATTCAGACAGGAAAATATGATGATTTGATTGGACGTTATCAACACAACGTAGCTAAGTGACTATAACTCTTTGACCGTAGTAGTTTCAAACTATTTTCGGTACATTGCGTCACACTTTACCATAATAATAATAAGGAAAAGATAATTTCGTTACTTCATGCCAGGCTTGAGTAGCTTTACGGTTAGAGCATGATACCTTATGGCTGCAGTTTCAATCCCCGCCCTAAGCGATGATTTTTGCTTTCTAAATTTACTTCTAGACTTTTCATAATGTGACAATGTATCTGCGAAGTATTATTATGTAAGTTTGAAGAAAACAAGAATATACGCAGCTATAGTGGCGTAGTAGGTACAGTTTCAAAGCGACAACTTAATCACTAAACTTGTCTGCCCGTAACCTTCCCTTACTATATAACCTGTCTTCGAGAGCATGTCAACCCTCAAGCTAGTCGATATTGCATATTGGAAATGCCTTCAGGGTATAACCACAGATTACTTAAAAGTTACTACGTGCAGCTTCAAAATTTCTATCATGCCTTAGCAATATGGATGCTTCATTACAATATTGTCTCTCATAGCCCTTAGACAGCTTCATGTAAAAGGAATATCATACAAAATGTTACTTAAATAATTTCTTTCTTATTATTATGATAATTTTGGTTACGTTGCTATTTTATTTTGTACTGGCCGTGCCCCGTGGCTTCGTCCGCTATTATCAAGTTAAAATAAGCCTATGTGTTAATCCTAGGTATAAGCTAAGTACATTCCAAATTACATCCAAATCCGTTCTGCCGTTAATGCGTGAAGAGGGAACAAACATACTCACACACTTACACACAAACTTTCGGATTTATAATATTAGTAGGACTAGCCGTGCCCCGCGGCTTCCCGCATTATTAAAATTGAAAAGTAGCGTATGTGTTAATCTATGCTATCTTAGCTATGTAAAATGCTTAAAAGAAAAAGATATCTCTTTCTCCAACACTAATTTCGATAACTGGTGCCTTGTGTGTCTGAAACATACACATCACACATAAAATCACACCCAGAACAAGAAACAAATTTTCTTTAGGGAGAAAATTTGTGTTCCTGCCAGAAATCGGACTCCCTAAGCCAACGGGCAGTTCAAGCCAATTATAGTTATCATTTGAAAATCAGGTTCGTAGATTTAGGAGGGCATTTATATGCCATAACATAGGAATTTAAGGCATATAAGTATTAAAGGTATTAAAGGCATGTAAGTAAGTTGCATTAAATAAATCATTTAATCAAATCATTCATTGATTCATCTATGACAGTAATTCAACCTTTCCAAAGAGATAGTTGGTTTAAGCTCTACAAGCAATCTGGAACGATTTCAATAGATAGTTTTGTATACAAATATTTTTTTTTTATCTAATAATTTGATAAAAACTCACGCACATTTTGAACTATGTCTAAATCGATGTCTTTATCTATATCTTTGGTTATCCTGAATTCTCCCAAGTCAGCAAGCCCCGAACGTTATGACGGTGATTTCGGACTAGCATTCGGAACGCGGTGTCATTAACGTTTATGAGAGTCACTTAGCCACATGCGGACTGGACACGGGCAATACCAATTCGGGAATTATATTAATATTTGCGTAGTATTGTTGAGGATAATCTGCCCGGGTCGTGTGGGTTCTGATGTTGTTTTGTTCGTGTAAATGAGCATTCTCAACAAATTTTGTGTCAATCGCTATAGTAATTAAAAAGAATCAGCTTTCGAATTCGACGGTTCTTTTACCATTGATATTCTTGATCAGATCAGATAGTAGCTGAAGCGGATGCACTCATTTCAATCTAGATTTTTATTAAATACTTGATAACTGGTTTAGCACAATGGTTTTTAGGCACGTTCTGAAAATCAAATGATTTAGTCAAAAATTTAACTTGGTGTATACTTTATTTTCAATGATGCATTTTTTTTTACTGACTAAGCAAACGTTTGACCACAATCACAACTGATGAAAAGTGACGATGTAGTCTAAGGTGGAGCACGCTTACTCAGTTAATACCATACCTATTAACTTTACTTTTGAACACACCCAAACACCACACATACAACTATACTTAACTAAGAGGCCGTTAGAAATCATCAACTTTTGTCTTATCTATAACATAAAATAAAATCAGGCTAGTTACACTTTTTAGAACACAAGATTTTTATCATCTTTGATTTGTTGGATTTGTCTTCGCCCCGAATAGCTGAATGACAATTAAAACATTGAAAAAATTACGCAAAAGATATGAATTAAATATATTCATTTTCGTATACATTTCGTGTGGAATGACATTTTATTGGGAACAGTATTATGTCTGTCTTACCTGGCAAAATACAAGGCAAACATAAACATGAAAGAGGTAAAACTTTTTTTACGTTTTTTTTTTTTTTTATTTGTGACAGGCTAGTGTTTGACCACTATCTCACCTGATGGTAAGTGACAAGCCAGGCGAGCAACTCACAAAATGCTCTACCACCTCTCAAATGTCACCTGATTAGCACCACCCGGGGACCACGTGTAGGGAGTCAGACTTAAGGGGTATCCTCCTACGGACGTGGGTGACTCAGCCCCCAAAACGTGGCATTGCAACGAGTGCCGGATACCTATAGGTAGTTTTTAATAACCTGTAAATCATGATTATCTTTAATGTTATGTATGTTCTTATTTGGTATATTTTCTCCGCTCTCAAATCCCAAAGGGACGTTCGTTGTCCGTCGTCACTTTACTGACCATCTGGCTTATTGTCTGTCACCTGGGCGTTTTCACTAAGTATCCTTTAATAGAAAATCGGTGATAAGTTGACTAGCAGTAACGACGGGAGCGTATAAGTTAATTGAGGAATATTAAGTCTGAGGTAAACGTTTTATTTGGAGTAAACAATAATAGGTCTTACTTACGCAAATCTTCTTAGTAGTGCAGTAGTTCGGGGTTAATCTGGTTAACAGAACTAGTGTAGCCTATATCTATGCTTAGTGCCAATCTATATCTATTTATACTAATATTATAAAAAGGATAAATTTGATTGGTTGTTTGTATTATAAAATGAAACAACGTTTAACAGGCGACAGCCAACAATCAACCGTTTCATTAAGTTTGTAAAAGGAAATCTCAGAAACTACTGATCCTATTCTGAAAATTCTTTCACTAATAGATAGCTAGACTATCTCTGAGTGTCACAAGCTATATTTTGTTGGGATAAAAGTTACGTAAGACAATTCGGAGCAAAATTTGCTAACTGGCTGCTTTATTGGCGTACGCTGACTAAACAGTTAGAGATAGGTGAATACAATGTATGGCAAAAATGTTGGCCTTTATTAGTTTTACAAAGTAGTCCGCGACAGCATATATCTAACATGTATATTTAGCTCCGAAAAAACACTTTTCTTTGTTAAAAATCTAAAGAAATAGAGGGTTCTGTTTTGTTGGCTTTTTGAGGAATTCACTATTAATCCTTTTCAAAATAAACTATTTAATCGTCTTGCGTAGTTCATGGAGATACAATTTGCCGTTGCATGCATATAACTTGGACAAATAGTCTAGGAGAAATCGTAATATTACTTTTAGCCGCACTAAAACTGACTGGCGACCGGTCACAGCTAAGTAATAGTTATTACGTAATCCGGCACATTAGGCGCGTAAGATCGCCGAAAACTAACTTACATAAAAAGAAAGGTCTAAAATCGACTGATTTTGTTTGTCTAAAAATACTCGCAAGATTAACAAATCAATTGACGTAAGAATCATCAAAATCGGGTTACGCGTGCGATCTACCGTTCCACAAAGGAAAAAACATACATACATAGGCTAACACAATTATCATCCATTGCGTCGCACAGTTGGATAAAAACGATTTCTTTGGGTGGCCTAAAATTCACAGCACTCACCAAGCATGCTTAGCACATATACCTATACTAGCCGTGCCCCGCGGCTTCGCCCGTTATTATCAAGTCAAAAAGTAGCTGTGTTAATCCTAGGTATAATCTATGTACATTCCAAATTTCATCCAAATCCGTTAAGCCGTTAAAGCGTGAAGAGGTAACAAATATACTTACACACTTACACACAAACTTTCGGATTTATAATATTTGTAGAATATCTAATATCTGGTAAATAAACACCAAATTGAATGAATAGAACTATATAATTCACCTCCATATATTAATGAACCTTATATAATTGCTGAATAGGTACGTTTCCTACTAAATATTCTGTCTCATAATATCCAGTTTAAGCAATTTGTGAGCACAATTTAATCCACAAGCGTAGTAGTTAACTCTCGCTTTACTAGCTGAATCAAAGGCCGCAACACAAAGCGGAGAGGGGGCGGGGTGAGAGAGTAGTGAAACTGGCTACGCCACAGAAACTCATATATCTACTAAATACACATAGTGAAGTGTTGCTCTTGGAGGCTTCCTGTTGTAACCTGTATCACAAAAAGTGTAAAGAACTATCCGTGTCCCACACTTCGCCCGCTATTTTCAAGTTAAAAAGTAGCCTATGTGTTAATCTTAGGTATAAGCTATGTAAATTCCAAATTTCATCCAAATCCGTTCAGCAGTTAAAGCGTGAAGAGGTAACAAACATTTACACACAAACTTTCGGATTTATAATATTAGTAGGATAATAAAGTAAGTAAATGAAGAAATTAACATAGAGCAAGTACGCTGGGATCTTTTTTTTTAAATTAACCACCATTTATCAAACTTTAGACAGATTTGCGAAAAAAATTACACGTATAAAGAATAATATAATTAGCTGCACGCCTAACTAAGCATATATATAATATAACTATCGGGTTCGATTCCCAGAACACAAGTTTTCTCCTCAAGGCAAATTTGTGTTTCTGGTTATATTCTGTGTTGGCTTTAAACCTTACAATAATATTTTGTAGATTATAGTGCATTTCAAATATTCACCTTGCACCGAACTTATGTTAATGCAAACGCAATAAGAACCAATGGCCTACCTACTACATACACACACATCAATACATTTTCGCGACACGTGTTTCGGACGGCTCATCTGTAAAGATTTATGCGAGTCATTCAACTCCCCCTGTTTCCTCTACACCGTAAGCTCTATGCGGAAAGAAAATTGTTTATCTCCCTTTTCGATTTGTTTTTCTTTTTGGAAATAGGTCGCCGGATTAGGTGGAGTTGCAACAAGAAGCAAAGTTGTTATTACGTGATAGCTCGGTCGATATACGTATCTCCTTTTATTTTATTTTTTATTAATATTATGATTATCTAGACTAAGCTTACCAATACTTGTATTTTTAGCTAATATTGTATTTATGTATGAGTGTTGATATTTTTTGATTGCGTTGACGTTGACGTTTGATTTTTGCAACTCCAGGGGACCGTAGCATAGACTAGCATAGAGATATATGTATATGAAAAAAAGGCCTTGACAGACAGGCAGGCGTCAAGCAAAGCGATCCTGTAAGGGTTCCTTTTTCCTTTCTAAGGCACGGAACCTTAAAAAATAGTGTGTACATGATAAGTGATATTTGTTTAAAAAGTGTCCTGTATTCCTCGCAGACCTTATGTGTAACATTTTACATAATAAACGGTAAAAGCACATAGCCAAAATTTAATAATAACATTAATATATGTATTTGTTTCTGCCTAGAATGGCTAATGCTATCTTAGAACAATAATTACTATTCTTCGTAAAAATCTGAAAATAGTGACCTGAGTGTAGTTGACTTCTTGAGGCATGAGGGTAATAAGGATTATTATTAAAATAATCTTTAATACAAGTGGTAAAATTTAAATTTTGAAAATACTCCCGACGACGTCCTATTTGGAAATTGAGTATACTTAGGTAGAGCCTGCGTATTCCAGGTCTAGTGTGTTTACCAGCTTCGATCACATCGTCACTTACCATCAGGTGAGATAGTGGTCAAACACTAGCCTGTCACAAATAAAAAAAAAAAAAAAAAAAACCAAACATAGCTGTTAAAAACACTCTACATCATGTCACCTTTCAAACAAAAAAACTAAGTCCAAATCGGTTAAGCCCTTTGGGAATTTATGTAAGACAAAAATACACAATTTAATCTTATAACACCCTTCATTTTGCATCGTGGGTTAAAGATCAAATAAAATGAAAACGCCCAAACTGAAGTAATCTAGAATTGATAAAACAGTTTTCGTTTGACATAAAATTAGTCAGCAACATGTGAATAAAAGTTTTACATTTCGAACAAGGCTTAAAACTGTAGCAAACCTTCTTTAATCTGTTTTGTTCAAACAGCTTTGATTGATGCCTACGTCGCGTCGTCCCTGGAGAGAGCTAGTATATAAATCGAGATATAAATCGTTTGCGAACGATGGCGCTGATTATTTCGCCATTTTGTGACTGTTGGGAGAAGTAATTTAGCACATAAAATACTCTCCTAAGCTTTACTCCAAAATTTTTTTAGTTATCAGTAATTTAAATAGTTTATTTCAATATTATTCTTGTTCCTCTTCATTAAATGCCATGATAGGCATCTCACGTATTTAACAGATACATAATAGAAACCGTGCTTCTTCACGATCAAATTCATACTGATCGAAAGTAAGTAAATGTCGTTCCCTAGTTGAGGACCAGCAAGTGACGCCTAGCCGTAGCTGGGTCGATCGGTTCGGGTGCCTCGACTAGGTTGAAAGGCGAGGTGATGAGGTGAGGTGGTGTTGATTGTTTTCCAGCTGATATATGTACGGCAACCTTTAATAATGAAATTGATTTCTGAATTGGATGAAATTAGAATCATAAAAAAATACATGGAAATAGTTTCCGCATACTCTTTTATAAAGGCGGGTAAAGCGGCGGGGACGGGGCACAGCTTGTTAGTATTAAAATGTAGAAATATAATCTGTAAGTGTATTAATATTATAGTTGACTCTATTTTCCATTTTATTTGCTTCTTTCTACAAGGCTGCATAATAATTTACTGCACTCATGCTCAACATGTAGGTACCTACTTTTCTTAGAGGAATAGTTATTTAAAAAGAGTGAATAGTTATCTACAAGGCAAGCATGCTCTTCACCCACATTATTACATCCCATCAGATGACATAGTTGTAAATATTGATATTTTTTATTTTTTTATTTTATTTATTTACATTAATTACATGTGTACATGAAAACTTGCTTACATTTTTTAATACTAAATGCATAACCAATTAAAGGTAAACACCTCATGCAATTTTAAACGAAAACCAATTACAATACATTTTATTACAAGGTAGTGTTCTCAATTAGAAACATGCCTGACTCTCATTGATATTGCGCTGTTAATGAAAATATCTGATGATTTTTTGCGAAAACATCCTAACGAGTCTCCAAAAAAGTCGAGTGTGTTACCACGATATGGTGTGCCTGTTTGGCATAAAAATAAAAATAAATGTTTCCTCTTGAAATTTTATATGCTACAGTGTACGCGAAATAGTTGACTTATAGTTAAAAAATATTCCAGCCAATATTGTTGTTTTTTTGTACAGGGTGTTATTGTTTTGTATATTTTCTCGACATAATGACTGCATGACAAATATTGTAATTTAGTTTTCTGGCAATGCCTTCAAAGCAAGGGTCACAAACTTTACTAAGCACTGTATCATCCAAATATGAGTTATGTCTTTGCAATATTCTCCGCAACATTTCTCCTATTCTAGTTTAAGTTTGACGTTTGTTTTAGTAATAATTCAAGTATGTCCGTGCCGCATCCGAGTTTTGTGAGTATATCTGTAAACTTTTGACATTGTATTGCCGTAACTATGAACCGGAATACCGGTTCAATCGGTTGGTCCATGAAATGCCAAAAAGCTCATCTCAAAAACTCAAATAACTATGGCAGTCAGTGTCTTACATTCATTTGTTTAGTAACCACTTCTGATGTCTAATGACTCATTAGTAGGTAATCTAAAACGCTTTCAGACTCACAGTTCCACGCTAAGTTCGATAACTTGTGCCGTGGGTGCACGGAAACATTCACAGCACACATAATCACAACCAGAACCAGAAACACAAACTTTCCTTGGGAATAATACTTGTATCCTGTATTCCGGAACACCAGTATTCTCCCTATCTCCTACCTACTTCAATCTCATTCTAGCACTTCAATATCTTTTTTATTAAGATACGCACTTCATTATTCAGTAATTTCATTAATGCACGTTAATTAATAAAGTGTCGTTCTTATTACTAACAAAACGTAATCCGATAAGATCTTTCGATCGGGTCCGATTTTTCAGTGCTTGCACCATCGTCCCTAACGCTGTCATGTTCTCGATTTGAAACATAAAATACTTCAATCAAATCCTTTGTTCTGCAAGCTCTGCAGCATATAACTTTAATACAACAGATATTTTCATCAAGCTTCAGAACCGACGCGCATGTAATATACGTTGTAATATGAACTTTCAACAGGCTTTGGAAGTATGAGACTTGATATGACATTAATCCTTTGATGGTTATATAAACTTGTCTCATATAAGTTGAAAAATGTGGTTTGTTCTTGGTTAATAAAGGAAAAGCCACCTTGTTATATATCAAACAGAGATTCGGGTTTGAGGAACTTCGTTCTTAAATACAATATCTTTGGTAATTAAGAAAAGCAGTCATTTGTTTTCGTCTGATCAATATAATACTGAATATATGAAAAACGGGTTTCCTTAAAGGCCTCCAAATTAAATCTTATCTATGATCATTCGATTATTTTTAAATTATGAAGGCTTCCGATACACTAAAGATAATTTTGCCTTCACTTTAATTGAAAACTGTTACAGAAACAGCTGCACTGATTTTTACCAAAAAAACGAGAAGTATTTAAAAAATATGGTTAATTCACTTGGGCCTCCAGTTACTCATGAAAGATAATTCTAATAAAAAAATCTTAATGCCAGATTCACTAATTTATATCAATTTTGAGATGACCTTGGCGATGAACTCGGCGACGCATTTATGTTTCCATCCTTTTTTACCGACTTCCCAAAAAAGGAGGAGGTACAAAAGTCGACTGTATTTATTTTTTAATGTGTGTCACCTCATAACTTCTCTCCACGTGAGCCGATTTTGAAAATTTTTTTTTAGTTTGATAGATGTTGCTTTTTAATTGGTCCCATTCAAATTTGATCAAGATCTGATCAGTAGTTCTTGAAATATCATCAATAATGCCTATTTTGTGACGAATAATGCGTACTTTGACGATGTTTTCGTTTACCCGACTTCAAAAGTTACCTCATAACTTCTTTCGTTGTGAGCCGATTTTGATGATTCTTTTTTTATTTGAAAGCTGGTGCTTTTTATGTAGTCTCATTGAAATTTGATCAAAGTCTGATTTCTAGTTTTTGAGTTATAGTCAATAATGCGTGTTTATATATTAAATCTGATCAAGGTTCCGATGATAAAGCGGTGTAGTCGGTTTTTTTTAAGCTTTGCTTGCGTATAATTATTTCAAATAGAAATTTACTTCTCCAATTCATGTTTTGTCCTAGGTTTATCTATACTTTGCCATCGACGGAAATCATTGCGATAAAACATGCTTTAAAAATTAAAAATTCTAATTGATCGCCATCCTTTAGAAACTACGAAGCGATACCGACACAGAAACTTATAAACATAGGCGTCGAACTAATAAGACCCTAACGCCCGAGGTTAACAAAGTTCAAGGAGTTGGTGAACAGTAAACTTAACGATGATGGCGGCATAGCCTTAAACAACTCGTTAAATCGTTTTGAAAATCTGTAGTCTTATTTTTGACTCGAGATTTAAAAATGAATAGTTTTGATTACCATCCACATTTTAATATTACGGCTCTTAATGAAATGAAATATATTTATTGCAGAAACTGTGTTACAAATATTGTTATACTTTGATTATTGAACCAACAGCTTTTCCAACTATGAACGTGCAATATTTACTTAATTATAAATAAAATTAAACATAATTTTAAATGAATTATTCACAATGTCAACGTTAATATTATAAATGTCAACACAATGGATTTAATTAATTAAAAAGATATGTATTCAAAACAGGCACTCATAACAAATAGAATAAACTTTATATTATCAATTCAAAAATAATTCCTTCGTGTCATAGAAACATTTTTCAACTTAGCATCTTTAAAATATGTTTGAGTTTAATTCAACAATCAATGAAAATACAATCACAGCCATTTTCGTATGTAGCTAAAATGGGAACCGCAAATCCAGCCATATAGAATGCAGGTGTTAGTTTTCAAATCCTTTGATGGGGCGAGGATTTGCGCATTTGTGTCTCTTGTTACTATCCTTTTTATTCTATATTATTTATTTTGTAGTTTAGTATTAGTTTTAGTGTTGAAAAACAGGCGTTATCATAATAATGAATTAAATAAAATGAATTAAAAAATAAAATAATAATAAAAAATTATAATAACACTGCAATATATTTTTTATAACTTTCGCAAACTGCAATCACGTTTGTATGAGAAAACTGAGTCTTTTCGCGCATTTATTTTTTTATTAAAATACCGTTTGCAATAAAAAGTAAAAAAAAGTTCTTCACAAGTGTTTCTTGATGATTCTTCATTTTTTCGTCAGTTCCATTATCCTTTAAATATCAAAAACGAATATTAAATGTTGTTAAAATGTAGATGGTTTAATAAAATGTGCATGCGATGTCACAATAGTACTATTGTGGCATCGCTACTTGCAGGTCTTTGTGGAAGGATTTAATAAAACTTTCTCCATCAAAGAAGTAAGACCTTTGCAGACTGTGTCAAAGGTTTTATCCAAGTCTACAAACGACACAAATAAAGATGTTTGTTGTCCTCTATACAGCTACAGTTCTCTTGCAGCAGGCGAAGTGAAAAATCAATATCGAGTTTGCACCCGTAATAAACTACTACCCGTATTTATTACGGGTGCAAACTCGATATTGACTTTTCACTATTATTTTAATAAATGAATACAAAAACTTTGTTTTTAACCGACTTCAAAAAGGAGGATGTTCTCAAGTCGACTGTATGTTTTTTTTGTATGTATGTTACGCGCTCATTCCGCCAGTTATGAATCGATTTTGAGGATTCTATTTTTGTTTAGTAGATCATACTTCAGAGGTGGTCCCATATAAATTTTATCGAAATTGATTTAGAACTTTTTGAGGAAATCAACAAAAAATAAATATGAGCGGTGAAGTCGGTTTTTTAAAGCTTGCGTTAACATTATTTCGGATCGAATTGATTCAAAACCAATCATGAAAACCTAAACACACACAAAAATTTTTATCATGTGGTCCCATTTAAATTTGATCAATATCTGACCAGTTGTTTTTCAGTTATTCTCAATAATACGTATTAAATTAATACGTAAAAATTTTATCTGATCAAGGGTTACCAAGATAAAGAAAGCGGTAAAGGAGGTTTTATAATCTTTGCTTGAGTTTAAATTATTACTTCACACTAGTCGCTGTGCTATGTTCGAACATTTACATGCCCCGAAACATATTGAACAACCCGGGAATATGTGGACATATTCATGAATTCATGGCCAGTACACTCGCCAATGTCCATGCCAAAATCCAGGGATGCCACGTTGGCGGGATTCATTTATCTCATCAGTGAGCAGTGGTCCGAATGGTAAATATCCATTGATATTGAATCCACGAGAGGGTCTATGTACTAGATTAGGGACTATGGCTTAGATTTTTCGTACGAACGAGTAGTATCTACATTCGTATATAGGTACGTAAAATAAATAGTTATAGGAATAAGCAAGGAAGTTGCCTTATACCTAAAGAACTGCCCGTTTGCTTAGTTGGGTGGTTGTTTGCCTTATAAGCAGGGGTATCGGATTCGATTCCCGGAACACAAGTTTTCTCCCTAAGAATATGGTTGTGATTGTGTTAGTGATGTGAATGTTTCTGGCACCCACGACACAAGTCATCGAACTTAGTGTGGGGCTGTGAGTGTGATAGGGTTTATGTTATGTTAATCGATACGGGAACCTGTTGTAGGTACCTATGACAGATTTTAGATATATTATTATCATATATTTTTGATTGCGATTTGACGTACTGTACACAAATATACGCATATTTTGGTCAATATTTTGCGCATTCTCTACTTAAATATCAGATATGTACTCAGATGTGTTTAAGACGTTTAATAAAATGTTAAGGCCAAGGTACTAATACCTATAAGAATAACATTTTGAACGAATATTGACTTATCTAAAGATTTTTTTTTTTTTTTTTTTTATTTGTGACAGGCTAGTGTTTGACCACTATCTCACCTGATGGTAAGTGACGATGTGATCGAAGCTGGTAAACACACTAGACCTGGAATACGCAGGCTCTCAAGGATAACTGCCGGAACACCGTATTTGGCTTGGCGGCAGACTTTCAACTTGATGGTGGTAAGCTACTTTGGTAGCAAGCCAGGCGAGCAACTCACAAAATGCTCTACCACCTCTCAAATGTCACCTGATTAGCACCACCCGGGGACCACGTGTAGGGAGTCAGACTTAAGGGGTATCCTCCTACGGACGTGGGTGACTCAGCCCCCAAAGATTTATTATGAGACTGTTCAACAGCCAAACTATTTTGCAAATGACATTGAAATTAAGACATTAGAGATAACATAACATATAAAAAATAGGAAACTAAGGACCTTAAACATATTCCCTAAGCCCTGTAATGTGATAGAACAAATTGGGTTTTGGGTTTTGAGAAATTGCCTGGCGATTAAATCTTGATATAAATGGCCAATTCTCTGAGGCTGCAGATACCTCACAAATCGTTTATAATGACCAGGAGTTACTTAGTTGTTTCAAATATAGTTACGAGCATAAGTATGTATATACAATCAACGTCTTGGCAATAAGATACCGTCATTGTACAATTCTGCAAGGGATGGTTTAGAATCGACAACTAAGCTAAAAAAATAGTACGATATTTTTTTTTTAATCCGAACTATATACGAGTTACTATAGCTTACTAAACAGTTTCTTCTAAACTGTCTGCGCCACAATTTACGTGTAATAAAATGTTTTCAGATTTATATATATTTGTATTTTGTATGTATGATAAATCATGACGTTTTCTATCCAATTATTTATAATGATCGATTTTAAACCACCTCGTGCAGGACTATGCACTACTAACCCACGACGGAATATAATATAATAGGCACAAGGAAATAATGATTTCTAGGCCAAAAACGTAAAAAATAAAAAAAGTTTATTATCTTTGACTACACATCACTTACTATCAGATGAAATAGTGGCCCAACTATGAATTTGAGATAAAACGATCAATTATTTCTATAGCTATTCTGCCAGTTTTTTTAAAATAATAAGATTTTAATATATTTATAGATACCAAACTTTGCCGGGCCTACATTTCTTAAAACTAAACTGAAACTATATACAGCAAAGAACTAAGTTACCTACAAGACATCGAACTTATAGGTAACTAAAGTGCTCAAGCCCAATACCAGTGGGTAGCATTCCCATCATGCTGGCGTCATTGCCTCTTTGAATTGCAATGCTAATACGTTGAGCCAAATAAGATTCAGCATTTTGATCACGCAATCAATGTAATTTTAAATATAACGTCAAAACAAGCTAATTATAACCGAATAACAAAATTATTATTTCATATATAACAACTAGCCGTGCCCCGCGGCTTTGCCCGCTATTATCAAGTTAAAAAGTAGCCCATGTGTTAATCCTAGGTATAACTTAGTACATTCGAAATCCGTACAGATTTTATAAAGTGAAGAGGGAACAAACATTCGGATTTATAATATTAGTGTTTTATTAGTATATTAACAATTAACTTAGAATGTCAAAGTTAAGGACAAACTTGTACTTACTACACTAGATCTATTGGCGCTATCTATAACGAGGGGTAGATTACCCCAGTAGGTCTACTTAGAGCTAACAACTCGATGTCAAGGGTCAATAGGCCTAATGATTCTAGGGATTACAGGCATTACCGACGAGACGCCTCGTTTTGTGTTTTACTTACCAAGATATGCTTCTAAACGAAAACGATGCTACTGGACGAGCTTTCATCTGTATACTTTCATTTGAGCTTTCATCTATATAACCATAAAATAAACGCTTTCACACTCACAGCCCCTTACTAAGTTCGTTGATTTGTCACGGACCGGAAACACAAATATTCCTTAAAAACTTCTGTTCCCGCCGGGAATCGAACCCGATACCCATGCTTAGAAGGCGAATGGCACCCAACGAAAGCAAACGAGCAGTTCAAATAACATGAACGCTCTCACACTCACAGCCCCGTACTACGTTCGATGACTTGTGTCGTGAGTGCCGGCATCAGTCACACAATCACAATCAGAATCAGATTATTTTTTTTGTAATGAACTTGTGTTCCCGACGGGAATCGAACCCGATATCCCTGCTTAAACGAACGCGCAGCTACGAAGCCAACGGACACTTAAATGTCATTAAGGCAATTATATGCGAACTGCCCGTTGGCTCAGTTGGGTGAACGTTCGCCTTCTGAGCAGGGGTATCGGGTTCGATTCCCGGCGGGAACACAAGTTCTCTCCCCAAGGAAAATGTGTGTATCTGGTTCTGGTTGTGATTGTGTGTGTGATGTGAATGTTTCCAGCACCCACGATACAAGTCATCGAACTTAGTGTGGGGCTGTGAGTGTGAAAGCGTTTATGTTTATGTTTATATAAAATAATTACAATTAGACGTAGATTACACCAATGTATGCATATAAGCTTCACCACTGATTAACCGAATATTTATAAATAATGTCACACCCTACTAACCTACTAATCCTACTTATAATATTATAAATGTTTATATTTATAATTTATTTATTATATTCATAATAATATTTATATTTATGATTTATTTTAATAGCTTATAAATTAGAGCATAATATTAAAATATTAAGCAGATCATTTTATCTTTAAATATTTATAAAAAAATATTTTTTATTTTTACAGTGAAATGTAATGTTTTATTTTGAGTGTAAGTGTGCCAGTGTGTTAATATTGTATGTTCCTTCTTCACGCTTTAACGGCTGAACGGATTTGGATGAAATTTGAAATGTACTTAGCTTATACTTAGGATTAACACATAGGATACTTTTTAACTTATTATTTTTAACTAAAGGGTTTCAGATGACCTCAGTGAAAGAGTAATCTTAGTGTGAAGAAACTGGAAGCGATCCTTAAGATAGGAAGGAAAGGCTGGGTTGAAACTCTTCAACCCAGCCTCTCCTTCCTATCTTCTCTATTATTCTCACATTCTTTCCTTGCTCTATAATATACTCATATTATAGAGCAAGGAAAGAATGTGAGAATTACGACGAAAGCGAATAGGAAGCCACTTGAGCTTATGACGGATACAAAGTTTTACATAAAAGCTAGCGTGAAATATCTTATAATAAAGTACACAAAGCATTTACACGGCACAGTTATGAAAGGAGAGAGAATTACTGAGAAATGTAAACTTTCCATACCACATAACTTACGCTTTAACGCTTGCTAAATGTATTTACTTCACACATCCATAAAATAGGTAAACTCACGCTTAACTAACGTTCAGGGAGTTAACTTTCTTAGAATACATTAAACACCTCTGGTAGCTGATTAAGATTCCTGTTCAGTGCTATAAGTTTACTTATTTGCATTTAATAAAAACTCACACACATTTTGACTAATTATTTTAATATTTAAACGGAAATTAGCGTGACTTACGTATTTTCGATGTGCGAGGTAGGACACTACGGCGGCGCACCGCATACATCCTGAAGAAGGCTTTCGAATGAAGCCGAAACAACTGTCGATCTAGACATCGACAACGCGTAAGTCACGCTAATTCACGTTTTAAATTGTAATGTACTAATTTTAATTTGCTTAGCTACGCAATTTACCGAAGGCTTATAGGTAGAGTAGGTACCTATATTATGGCACTTATATATTACCACGGAATTAATAATAGTAACAGCTAGAGGACACTTGTCTGTAAAACTTAAATGGCAAAATGTTTTATTCACCTGGGCTCCAAATAGGGACTTATGAAAATTTATTACCAATTGCCAGATTTGCAAAATAACAGCCATCTCGAGAAATTTTTCTTAGAGAGAAAACTTGTGTACTCGCCTGGAATCGAACTCGATACTCCTGCTTAGAAGGCAAACGCTCACCAAGCCAAGCCAACGGGGAGTTAATTACTAACACATTAATTACTATGTTGTGCAGTCTCCAGAGAGTGCTTGTGAAGTTTGCCTCCATGCATCCTTGTCATTAATGTAGTCATCAGTTTTATACTAAACTTTCTAAATTAAGGTCCATTTTAGCTGTCCCGGCGACCTTCGTTCCGCCTAACAGTCAATGAATGTGCATGTTTAGGAAGCCATACACGGCATGCGTTACAATGCCACGTGACTATATTATTACCTCCTTCATGTGTGTTTTCCTTTCCTAGTACTTTACCTAATCCGAGTGACGTATGAGAAAATTATTTTTATACACCTACAAAAAAAAAGTGACGTTCCTAAAAATATTCTATGTCCGTTTACTGGTTCTAAGCTACCTCCCCACCAATTTTCAGCCAATTCGGTTCAGCCGTTTTTGAGTTATAAATAGTGTAACTAACCCGACTTTCTTTTATATATATAGATTTAAACTTTAATATTATTAAATTATAATATCTATGCCTAGCAGTCACCAATAACGAGGTAAAAAGATCTGTATACAGCTATAACAATATAAGATAGAAATAGATAAGTATGAGTCCTGAAGTCTCGCTAAAATATGTTTTTTTAAATTTATCAGTGTGTGTAATATCCCGAATTGCTCCTTTTTGATAAGTACTTACCTACAAATGAAAATAGTGTTAGTATCTACTTGCTAAAAGGCTCTCTTTTCCGAGTAATAAGTAAAAGGAGTTCCTTGTTGCTCGGCGTGGGATGAGTGCATACAGTTTGCTGAGTAGTTAAGTGAAACCACTCTGTTTTACCAGCATTTGGAGCTTTCTACTCGTAGATTATTATGCTAACCTCTCTGGAAGTCAAGTACATAGGTATGGGCTTGAGGGATACTGAAATATCAATAAGTTATTTTCAACCCAGCGTGCAATGCTTGAGTACACATTCACTCGACACACATTTACACTCTATATTTTATTTTATTTATTAGTTGTAGGGAAACTTATAGCTGGTTACAAAATATAGATACACTGATACGTCCTGAAAGCCATTTAAAAATTTCCACTTATAAACATAGTTATATATATATCTCTATATGTACAGCCCGTTGACTTAGTTGAGAGGGCGGTCGCCTTCTAAGCAGGTATCGGGTTCGAATCACGACAGGAAGTATTATTTCCAAGGAAAATATGTGATTCTGGTTTCGGTTTTTTTTTGTTCCGCTTTTTGTTTTCCTCCAACACAAGTTGGAGACCTTTTTAAAGCGGGTTTTGATCTGATATTAAGATGCAATGGGCCTCAATAACCGACATTTATTTCTAGTAAATTGGTATGTTAATGTTTTTTATTGTTTTTTGTGATCGTGTATAGTTGTTTTTTGGAATGTTGTGTTATGTCAAAAACTTAAATATTTTCATCAAATTTTTAACTTTTATTTGGGTGTTTATTTTTTCTTTTTTTGTATACTTTTTTATATTATTCTAAACAACATCTGGTTCTGGTCGTGATTGTGTGTCAGATGTGAATGTTTCCGGCACCTACGATACAAGTAATTAAACTTGCTTAGATTATTAACGCGCACCAACTAAACCAAAAAGCAGTTCAACCAAACTATTGAATTATCTGAAGTAATAAAATAACCTATACCTATTAAGCGAACTAAAATTAATTTTCATAAAATATACAAATTTCAGAACTAAAACGTCTTAACCCGTAGTGAATTATTACATAAATAAATAAACATCACTTTTGCAGACGGGTGGCTTATACATTAACTGAGATTAGTTTGAAATTCAGAGAACCGCTGGTGAATCAGGCGTCAGTACGTAGTTACTGTAATCTAATCTGCCTCGGTTTACGAAGTGACTATAACTTAATCTTGGATCGGTCGACAGCGGCTAATCCTGTTACTAAGGCCGCTCTACATTCGCTACTTAGATTCGCTAAATCGTTGACTTTATTGCCACAGCTGGGTTTGGAGATTACAACAAAGCTGAAAACAAAGTGTTTTGTGATATTCACGCTAAATTGCTCTTGCGGCAGATTTTATTTTGTGATTTCTTCTAATTTTTTTAACTCCTCTGATCACATTTTTTATATATTCGTGTGTGTGATGTGAATGTTACCGGCACCCACGATACAAGTCTTGAACTTAGTATGGGGCTGTGAGTGTTAATACGTTTGTTGTTTTGTATTTTGGTTTCAGCACGTTTTTATAAGTTGAAACCTAATTATTGTATTTCTGGCTCTAAATCATGCCTGCATTATAGCTAGCTTGATTGTTTGCCGATTTGTGTACAAGTGGGTAGTCCATAATGTATCTGCCGCCGTGACACGAGACTAAGTGTATCTGTAATGGGCAAGTGGCTTTGAAATTCTGATCCGCAACCTTTATGTGGTGAATAATTAAAATGTGTCGCTGTACCTAATACAAAAGTTTCACTTCTTTCGTGTGTTATTACGACACATCCTGTTCTTTTTAATTTAAAGTTTTGTTTTTAGTTTTAGTATTTAAATAACTAGTCGTTCGCGCCGTTCTGAAATCTCGCGCCTACATTTTGCCATGAGCAAGTAACGTTAAAAGCTTTTCTCTAAGAAGAGAAAAGCTTTTGCGGTTACTTGCTTATAATATTTTTTTCTATGTAATAATTATTTGATTTCTGTATTTGTTGTTCAAATTTAAGATATAACAGATATTATACGTAAGTACAGTGTGAAGCCATTTTTGAGATAGACCCGGGACAAAAAGGTCTAACTTTGGTGGCCTACCAAATCTTTATTTTCCAACATAGATTTTTTTTTAAACCGTTTTCGTACTCTACTTGTCACGCCCTTTTCAACGATACCACAAGGGTGGATAAAAAAAATTTTGCTTCCCACTTACATGTATCGGAGCCTCCTTAATATTATCATTTACATAATTTTAAATGTCATTTATGGCTTTGGGCCGGCATATTCTATGAGAATTTGACGTCATTCGCTTATATGATTTAGACAGACGGACAGACGGACGAACAAAGTGCTGAAAGACCCAAATCAACTAAGAGACCTCGCTTCGCTCCATCAATCATTTAAATAAACTAATCAGTTTTACTTTGTATAAAAGAGCCATTTGGATCACTTGATATTTCTCGTCATAGAATCGTAACCGCTTTGAAGTGCTGTACAAACAGCTGTCTTGGTACAGAACGTCAACTCGATCTAGGCATTTGTTCAGCGCAGTTTACTTACAGTTAGTTAGCAAACACGCCCGCCGACTTAACCTTTTCAAGGGGCTCTTTGTATTCGCACAAGACCCGGACTAAGACGCGTGTACAAGCTTATGTACTCCAGTTTGTAGAGATGCGAAAATAGCATCGATATCGATGTTATTAAACATCGATATTCACAAGGCATCAACCAATTATGGTTGACAATGACATTATGTTATAAGTTTATTATTTTATTTTGTTTGAATATGTCTTACACAATTTATCATATATTTATAATTATTAAGTTTTGTGTTATAGTTAGTTATTACGTGTTAATAGTTATTTATTTAGTTTTAGGAAATATAGGCGATTGGCCCGTAGATAGTATTTATATAATTACTTTTTTATAATATTTTTATCGATAATTTTATAAATTTTATTATTAATGCCTGGCTGCTACTGTGTATTATTATATACTTATGACTATTGTGAATATAGGTTGAAACACCTGAAATAAATCTAATACCTTTAAACGAGCAATTCTTTTTTTATACTCTATAGGCAAGCATTTGGCCACCATCTCACCTGATGGAAAGTGATTATGCGGCCGAAGATAAAGCATGCTTGCCTAGAAGATACCTATTCACTCTTGACTTAAAGAGTCCCAGATTATATCGTTCAGGAAACAAAGACGCGGGCATTGAATTCCACTCCTTTGCAGTACGAATGACAAATGTAGAAGCAAAACGCTTCAAGAAAACCGGATGTATGTCAACCATAAATGGATGACGTTTGTCTTGTATATATATCATCCGAACCTCGGAAACGGCTCCAACGATTTTCACGAAATTTGGTATTTAAGGGGCGAGAAATCGATCTAGCTAGGTCCCATTTTTAGAAAACGTCGTTTTTTACGAGCAAAGCTCAAGTCTTCTAGGTACTGTATTTAATTTAATGTGAATGCTATATACAATACGTCCTAAAAAGTAGTCTTGATTTTTGAAATACTTTGATAACAAATCAATAAGTATACAGTGTAACCTTACTGCTTTAGTTTATAAATATTTTTTAAAGATTAATTCATTAAAGTTAGGCTCATAACGAACTGCCAGTTGGCTTTGTTAGTCACGTGTCTACCTTTTAAGCAGGGGTATCGTGTTCGATTCCGGGTGGGATAACAAATTTTCTCCCTAAAGAAATGTATGTTTCTGGTTCTGGTTGTGATTGTTTGTATGAGTGATATGAGTGTTTCCGGCAACCATGACACAAGCCATCGAACTTTGTATGGGGCTGTGAGTGTGAAAGCTTTGTTATGTTTATAACATTTAACTATCAGGTGACGCTATCCAAGTGGTAAAACATAAATTAAATCGAAATAATAGATTAATAATTATAATTTAATATTAGTAATAAAAAAAAATTTCATTTTAAAGATGATGATGATAAATCCATCACAATTGCTATACAACACTTTCCTACTCTATCCATCATGCTTTTTAAGTACCCAACTTGTGGGTAAAAGGATTTGCAAGAGAAGTAATCCAGATGATTTCCTCCGGCCCGCGGCATCTCAACAAGATTTTTCCCTAAACGGAATATTAAGATTACTTTCAGTCCACTCAATTATGGAATTCGATTTTAGATGGGGTTTATAATGAAAATTTTAGTAATTTACGAGACTTTACGTAGTAAGTAAAATAAAAATGTGTTTACCGATTGCGACACAGTATTCAAGTATCCATACCATACCCTCACAGTTTCGGCCTACATCCAATTAAATGTTTTTTATGACATCCAAAAAGAAGAAAGTTTCAACTGAATGTACCTTTTCTTTAGGCGTACTTGAAACTATTTTAATGATATTTTTTTATTTGAAAGTGTTTTCGAATTCACATTGGGTCTTATTAGTTCCAAAATCTCTCAATCTTATTAGTTAATAATGTCCGGATAAAGTTTCCTTAGTTTTTTATATCTTAATACATCAATTATTTATTTGTTTATTCTTCAATATATTTTTTTTCTTCAAACATAACTCCATGATAATTTTTATTTCAATACATTTGCGAGAGTTTTTTTAAGAAATTGAACAAATTGCGTTGTCGATTTAAAAACTAAATTTGTGTCAGTTAAATACGAGTTCAAATGTGAAAAGTGAAAAGAATGTTATCACTCGGTTTTGGAAATCAATGAACTGAAATGACCAATGTGTGTAGACCAAATATTACATGAATATTACCAACGAATGACCAGTATAAATAATGACCGCGTCTGTTGCTTTTTTAAATTTTTTAAATTTTCCTCTAAGATACATTTTTCAGCTAATTTGACGTTAGTAGGGATATAGGCGCTGCAACACCTAGCCGCTCTACCCAACCTCACCCATGCACGTTGTATCCCTGCTGATTATGGAACGATACTTTAGTTACTCCAGAAGCAAGAATAACTACAGTTTTTTGGAATTTCGATTACTTTTTGCTAGGTAAAAACTTTAAATGTATATTAGAGGAATCGATAAACTTTTTTTAGGCAATACCTACTGCTTGTAAAAATTTGTCCGATAAAACGAACTGCTTTTAAAATGTTTCAATATATAGACAAATATTTATATCTTTATGTATATAATTCTACTGTACGTGTGTATGTCACTGAACTCCTTTTAAACGGCTGGACCGATTTGAATGTTTTTTCTGTATGAGTTTGGGTGGCGCCCTGGATGGCTTAGATTCACAAATCAGCCCGGCAGATGGCGCTGCAGGGGTTGCACACGGGCAAGGCGAGGAGAATCAATAGTATATATATTATTAGGTGTAAACTTTCGCGATGACAATTAGTCACGAGCTCGCCTATAAAAGGAAGCAAAGAACGTGGGATCGGCCATTTGCTCGTTGGCGTTCGAAGTGGAATCATCAATAATTCAGTCATAGTGGGTAGAACTGGTAGACACGTGAGTCATTCTTGTGGTGATTTTGTAAGTAGTTTTGAATAATTAGTACGTAATTTTAAGTAATTTGTAAGTAAATTTGTGATAAGTCGATTTGTTTTGTTTTGTTTACTTTTCTGATTATTGTTAAAATGTTAAAATAAATTTAGGTTACTTGATTGTTTTTTTTTTAATCTGATCTATTCTGATAAATTAGATCAGAAGTGGGATAAAAAGCCTCTAAAATAGCCCACAAGTACTCTAAAGCAAAACAAATCTACCCACATTAGTACATTTAACTTTTTGGTTTTGAAATGCCGCGGTCCACGTCACGTGGTCGTTCTAGATATCGCTCAAGAAATGGCTCGCGTGTCAGGGCGCGCCGCCGTTCGCGGAGTTTGTCGCGCAAAAGTTCACGGGATAGCACGCGTCGCAGTAGGTTGCGATCTCATTCGCGTGATATTAGGAGTCGAACGCCACGACGCAATAATAGGGACAGGGCGCGATCGCGTGATCACTCTCGGTCACGTTCTTCAAGTGTCGAACGCACTCGGCGTCGTCACTCACGTCCTCGTAGATCGCACGATACCCGGAGTCATAAGAAAATAGGTGATTTTGGTCACTCATCTGGTTCACGTAATCCCCAACAATATCATCGCGACCCATCTCCGGTTTTCGGGCCATCTGCGACGGACTACGGTATTAGAAATTTGGTTCCCAACGATGGTGGGCCACGTCTATCCGTGGAGCCAGATACACCTCCACCACTCACTGGGTCCACGCCATGTAATCCACCAATTCAAGGGGTTTGTGGTCAATCTGTTGAGTCAACTCAACGAACCGAGGCATCTACCTTCGCTCAAGCTCTCATCGAGGCCATAAGTACGATCCGTTCAAATAGGTCCCACGGTTACTTTGTTTCTAACTTTGACCCAACGCTTCACAACATTGAAACGTGGTGTGAGGAAATGGAACGCGCTAGAGAGGTAAATAATTGGAATGACTATGAATGTTTGTCACGAGTGGCTGCTTGTCTGAAAGGAGACGCTAAGGTTTGGTTAAGCGAGTGGGTAACGAATGATCGCACGTGGTCCAACTTTAAACGAGAATTTACTCCACTTTGTCCTAGTAAACTAGATTTTGCGAACATCTTGTTCGAGGCGATGAAGAACACATCGGATAAGTACTCAACGTACGCCGAGTACGCACGGCGTACCTTACTTCGTCTTAGAGTAGTGAGGGGACTGACTGACGCTATAAGAGGGGGTCGGCCGCTGTCGTAGCCGACGTTACGACTGGCACTGAAAGCGAGCTCGATGGTGGTATGATTGTCGGTGACATCAACGTGCTGAACGCACATGAGTTGAGGTTGCATGCGGGCGAAAGCCTCGCCTGCATTTTGGAGGTAGCCAAGAAGTCTGGCAACCTCAAAGGCGAGTACGTAGGTCGCCTGAAGCGGTCTACATCGACCTTGAAAGAGGTTGTCGAGGCCTTGGCTAGCAGGAGCGAGGCTGAGGAGACGCGGCGGCTTAGAGCGGAGAACTCCCGCCTGCGCCTCGAGGTAGAGTCGTGCAAGGCGGAAGTAAAAGCGCTGCGTCGAGGCTTTACCGAAGCCAAGTCGGAGGCTGCCGCGGCCACCACTGCCGCAGCCGTTGCTGAGAGGCAGGTACCCACACCTCAACTGGGTACTGAAATAGTAGAGGAGTTGAGGCGGTCCTTGACCGTTACGTTCGGGCAAATGCTCAATGCCCGACTCGCGGTGGTCGAAGACCGGCTTCTGCCCGCCCCGACGGTCCGTCCATCTTTAAAGGCGGACGTTAAAAATGCCAGGACGGCAGCGGCAGCAACCGCGCCACCCAAACCGGCTTCAAAGCCGGCTCGCGGTCCCACCCACAAGGTGAGCAAGCAGGCTAGTGAGGGGACAAAGACTGCCGCTGCCACTTTGGAAGAACCGGCTACGGCTTCTTCTTCCTCCGCTGCCTCTCCGCCGGAAACCTGGGCAACAGTCGTTAGAAAGGGCAAGGGGAAAGGCAAAGGGAAGGGGAAGTCCTCTTCTCCTGACCCTGCTTCTGTGGTTGCCACAGCGGCTCGTGCACCAACCACAAGGGCTAAGCCGGCGGTCCCTGCTGCCACGAAGACCAAAGCGGTGCTAAGATCCCCAAAGTCGGCGGCCGTGGTGATGTCTCTCCTGCCCGAAGCCGTAGAGAAGGGGGTGACATACGGCGACGTGATGGACAAAGCACAGGAGAAAATTGATCTCCAGGAGCTTGGGATCGACCGGCTCCACTTCCGCCAGACTGCCACGGGAGCCAGAATGTTAGAAATTCCTGGCTCCCAAAATCACGAGAAGGCGGACAGGCTCGCCGAAAAACTCCGCGGCGTCCTGTCTGAGGTGGCCAGCATCGCCAGGCCTATCAAATCCGTTGACTTGAGGATTACGGGCCTGGATGATGCGGCCACAAAAGAGAAGGTTGCGGCGGCGGTCGCCAAGGCAGGAGGCTGTGATGTGCGGCTACTGAAAGTTGGGGAAATTCGCCCCAGCATAAGTGGCGTGGGGTCCGCCCTAGTATCTTGCCCGACTTTGGCGGCTAAATTGCTGCTGGGAAAGGGCAGGCTCCTGGTGGGGTGGAGCTCAGTGCGCGTTGTGGCACTGGCGGCGCGTCCCATGCGCTGCTTTAGGTGCATGGGGCTGGGACATACGCGTACCCAGTGTCCCGCGTCTGCTGACAGGGGGGACCTATGTTTCCGCTGTGGAGTCACGGGTCATCGCGCAGCCAGCTGCAGTAGGACCGAGCCGCGCTGCGCGATATGCGCGGAGTGTCTGGGCGGCCTTCCGGACATGTGATGGGAGCACGCAATTGCGCCCCTCCAAAGACGAAGGGGAAAGCCGTTAGGACCCTGGCCCCCCACGCGGTAGCTAGCAAAACCGCTCCTGAGGTTTCACGCCAATCGACGTGTGAGGAAGTTGTGATGTCCGACTAATGGATCAGGCCCGACATCACAACTTCCTACAGACGAATTTAAACCACTGCGCCAGGGCCCAAGACTTGCTTATGCAGACCCTGGCGCAATGGCAAATAGACGTGGCGGTTGCGGCGGAGCCGTACTATGTTCCCCCTCATTCCTGCTGGGCTGGGGATCTGGACGGCTCCGTTGCTATCGTAAGGCGGGCGGGTGGAGGTCCCCCTCTTTCAGTGGACGAGAAGGGCTCGGGATACGTGGTGGCAAAATGGGGCGAGTACACTGTCGTTGGCGCGTACTTCTCCCCAAATAAAACTGCTGCGGAGCTGGAGGCCTTCCTGGATCTCCTAGCCGCAGCGGTAAGGAGGCAGGCGCCACGACAAGTTCTTCTCCTGGGGGACCTTAACGCAAAGGCCCGGGATTGGGGCAACCCATCCACTAACTCTCGCGGTGCGATTGTCAGGGAGTGGGCGGTTGCCTCGGGACTGACCCTACTGAATAGGGGGTCGGTCCACACGTGCGTGCGGTGGAACGGGGGGTCCGTGGTGGACGTATCGTTTGCCACCCCGTCTGTCGCGGCACGTGTCCGGGCCTGGAGGGTAATGTCGGAGGTGGAGACTCTCTCGGACCACAAATATATAAGGTTCGAGATCGCCACCTCTGACAGCCGCGGTAGGTCTCAATGCCTGGTCCGGGCGGAATTTCCGCGCTGGACGGTTAGTCGCCTCGACGCCGAACTGGCGAAAGAGGCGGCGATTGTCCAGTCGTGGCTTGCCGCCCCCACGTACCCAGATGTAGGTGTCGCAGCGGGCCGCTTCCGCGAAGCGGTGACGGCCATCTGCGACACGTCCATGCCGAGGTCCCGGAATCGCCCCAGCCACCGAGAGGTATACTGGTGGAGCTCGGAGATTGCTGATCTCCGAGCCATCTGCTCGAGGGCGCGGCGGCCGTACACCCGCTGCAGGAAGCGGCGTCGTGGCCGAACCTATGAGCAGATGTCGGCCGAGGAGCTGGCTGTTGAGCTCCAGCTTTACGGCGTATACCGTGAAGCCAAGCGGGAGCTCCAGCTAGCCATCGGCCGAGCCAAGACCCGGGCCTGGGATTAGGCCCTGGCGGGACTAGACAGGGACCCTTGGGGGCGTCCGTACAGGGCTGCCCGGAAAAAGTTCCGGGGCCGAACGCCCCCCATCGCGGAGTCCCTGGAGCCAGACCTTCTGTGCAGGGTGCTGGGTGGGCTCTTCCCCGGAAGCAGCCCTCACCACGTGCCCTCGATGATGGCGCCCTCCCCCCTGGAGGAGTTGGACCCTAACTCCATCCCGCCCATGTCGGAGGCGGAGATGGAGATTGCGGTCGACCGCTTGAAGGGGAAAAGGACCGCGCCGGGTCCAGACGGGATTCCAGGGCGAGTGCTACGGATCGCCTTGGGGGAGATGGGCGACCGGCTTCGGGAACTGTTCGACGAGTGCCTTACGTCAGGACGGTTCCCGAAGCTGTGGAAAGACGGCCGACTGTGCCTGCTCCGGAAGGAGGGTCGATCTGTTGACTCACCTTCCGGGTACAGGCCTATAGTGTTGCTGGATGATACGGGTAAGCTGCTGGAAAGAGTAGTGGCTTCCCGTATCATCCGGCACCTAGAGGGTACTGGGCCAGGGCTGTCCGAGGCCCAGTACGGGTTCAGAGCGGGGCGGTCTACAATAGACGCTCTGCTCTGGCTCAAGGGGTGGACACAGCAGGCGGTCAGGGAAGGGGAAAAGGCGTTGGCTGTTTCGCTTGATATAGCTAACGCCTTCAACAGCCTCCCGCACGGAACAATACATGAGGCGCTCCGCTATCACGGAGTGCCTCTGTATCTGCGGAGGCTGTTGGCTGACTACCTCCAGGATCGTGAGATCCTGGTGGTAGGACGTGACGGTATGAGGCGCCGTCGCGTCTCCTGCGGGGTTCCACAGGGGTCGGTGCTGGGTCCACTCCTGTGGAACATAGGCTATGACTGGGTGCTTCGTGGCACGCTTCCCGCAAATATGCGGGTCGCGTGCTACGCGGATGACACCCTTGTCGTAGCCAAGGGGAGGGACCTCAGGGAGGCGGTGCGGTTGGCTACGGTAGGTACAACCATCGTGGTTGACCGCATACGTGCCCTGGGGCTGGAGGTCGCCCTCTCCAAGACCGAGGCCCTATTGTTCCATGGGCCTCGTGGAGGACCCCCTCCAGGAACGCGGATCGATCTGGACGGGGTCTCGGTTCGGGTGGGGACCCAGATGAAATATCTGGGTCTCATTCTGGACGGGAGGTGGGCTTTCGGGGCTCACTTTGCACAGCTTGCCCCGAGAGTCGTAGGGGCTGCGGCCGCCTTGGGAAGGCTGCTGCCCAACGTGGGTGGCCCAAACGCGACCTGCCGTCGGCTTTACTCCGGAGTAATCCGGAGTATGGCTCTGTACGGGGCGCCGGTCTGGGTGGACGCCCTCAACCGCGGAAACAAGACCCTGCTGCGACGTCCGCAGCGGGTCATTGCGACAAGGGCGATACGCGGGTACCGGACAGTGTCCTGGACGGCAGCGTGCGTGCTTGCGGGTGATCCCCCCTGGGAGCTCCAAGCGGAGATCCTCGCCGTAGTTTACCACTTCGTGGCGGCGAGGAGGGCTCGAGGAGACCCCCCAGCGTGGGAAGAGGTCACCCGCATGCGGTGGCGGGCGCGGGCTGCCCTATTGCGGCGGTGGACGGAGGACCTAGCTCCACCGGTCCCCGGGCTGTGGACGGTGGAGGCCATCCGCCCGGTCCTTCGGAGGTGGGTGCGGCGGCGTTTTGGGTCACTTACCTTCCGATTGGTGCAGGTGCTTTCCGGACATGGATGTTTCGGAAAGTACCTGCACCAAATCGCGAGACGGGAGCCGACCCCGGCCTGCCACGAATGTGGGGCGCTGGAGGATACGGCGCTCCACACGCTGGAAGTGTGTGCCGCATGGGGCCCGCAGCGGCACACGCTCTCAGCGATCATAGGCGGAGATCTCTCCCTGCCGAGCGTGGTAGACGCCATGCTCGGTAGTGAGAGATTGTGGCAGGCGGTAGTCTCCTTCTGCGAAGCGGTGATGGCGCAGAAGGAGGCCGCGGAACGGGCCAGAGAGGTCGATCCCCTTTCTGACCCGATCCGTCGCAGACGGATGGGGGGGAGGAGGAGGCAGTTCGCCCGCCTCCTCTCTCCTCCTCTGTAGTGGGGTCACCGGTGGAGAGTCAGGGAGCTCTCCACTGGCTTGCACGGCCCCACAAGTCTGAGGGGTGACCTTGGTGAGCAAGGTCACCCCTACATAGGCGCAGTGGCCCGGTTGTACTCGGGCCTACCGCCGGGGCAAGATAGTGACTGATAGCGCGACCCTATCTTGCCCCACCTCGGGGAGGGACTGCTCACGGGGGGGTTTTTAGTGGGTTCGAGCCCCACATACCCCCTTCCTTCACCCCTGGGAAGGAAGGGAAGTGCAAGGCATTTTCCCCCCACAAAAAAAAAAAAAAAAAGTGAGGGGACTGAGTGAGGAGCTGAGGACCCTTATCGTGATACGCGGTATCGATAACCCCCAAGTACGCGCCGCCGCCGTAAATGCAGAATTAACATCTGACAAGCTTATTTCATTTTTGTCCATTTACACCAAACCGGGTAAGTCAAATAACGATAGGCGTCCTCAAGCTACTTTTCAAAAGCGTCATCATCAGTTTAAGCCTAGCAACAGTGATGATAGATCTTGTTTCACGTGTGGGCAGAAAGGCCATCTCAAAGGTAATTGTCCTAAGAAACCCAAGCCAACCCGTGCGTTCTTTGAAACTGCTGCTTCATCCAAAGCATCTACTGACGTTACTTGCACGTTTTGTAAAAAACGCGGCCACACCGAAGACCAGTGTTTTGGAAAAGCACGATCCGAGTCGCGAAATCAATCGAAGGTAAATTTATGTGCCGACATGTCTAGGTACTCGAGAAGTGGTAGTGACATTATCACTGCAGTAGTAGAGGGTATACCTATGGATGTGCTTATCGACAGCGGTGCGCTAAATATTTCTCTCGTCTCGTCTGATGTGCTGAAATACCTTCCGTGTCAGCCCAAGCTAAGGCGTAGCGTGCTTAAAGGTATAAGTGATAAGGAGATAGTCTCCACTTCTTACGTTACAGTAACTCTTGAGTTTGATTTCATTTCTATCGAGGCTGATCTAGTGGTGGTGCCGTCGTTCTGCATGAACACGCCGATTATTGTTGGGACCGAAATTCTCAACCGCGAAGGAGTGACGTATGTGCGCACCAAGGACAAGCAATACCTCACACATTCTAAGGTAGCAGCCGTTGGAAGCGTGGTCAAACCAAACGATGCCATTGAGGTTAATACGCCGCTCCAGGGTAAAGAACGTGAGAGTTTAATGACTGTGGTAAGTAAATTTTCAGACTTCCTGATCACTGGTACTGCTGCAACCACCGTTAAAACAGGTGAGATGGAAATTAAACTCACCAGTTCCACTCCAGTAGTTTACAGGCCATACAAACTTTCCTATCAGGAAAAACTAAAGGTTCGTGACATAATAACAGACCTCTTAGATAAGGGCATCATCAGACGATCACAGTCGGAGTACGCAAGCCCGATCATTCTGGTTAAGAAGCGCGATGGAACGGACAGGCTTTGCGTTGACTTTCGGGCTTTGAACAAAATCACCGTAAAGGTTCGGTATCCTCTCCCTTTGATCGATGATCAGATTGACCGCTTAGGGGACTCTACATTCTTCACGAGTTTAGATATGGCAACCGGTTTCCACCAGATCCGTATTAAAGAAGAGTGTATACACCTCACAGGGTTCGTAACTCCCGAAGAACATCTCGAGTTCGTGAAAATGCCATATGGTCTGGCTAATTCGCCGATTACGTACCAGCGTATCATAAATGATACATTACGAACTCTCATCGAGGAAGGTAACGTTCTCGTATATGTTGATGACGTTCTACTCTTAAGTAACTCTGTTTCTGAGGGTATTGAGTTACTACGTCGTGTGCTATACACGTTAACTCAAGCAGGGTTTTCCATTAACTTGCGAAAATGTACATTTCTTTCCACTGAGGTCGAATATCTGGGACGAGTGGTAAGTCAAGGTCAGGTTAAGCCGAGCACTAGAAAGGTGGAAGCTATAGCAAACACCTCACCACCGCAAAATGTCAAACAGGTAAGGCAACTTCTCGGTCTTGCTGGATATTTTCGGCGTTACATAAAGGACTACGCAAGCAAAACTGCGTGCATTGCGCATTTAACTAGAAAGAACGTCACTTTCAATTGGGGAAGTGAACAGGAAAAGGTACGTCAAGATCTTATAAAACATCTAACGAGTGAACCAATCTTAGCAATTTTTGAACATGGCCTGCCTACTGAGGTCCACACGGATGCCAGCAGTGTCGGCTATGGGGCCGTACTTTTTCAGACTCATCCAGACGGAACGAAGCGCGTCGTTAGCTACTTTAGTAAAGTGACTCAGGAAGCCGAGAGCAGGTATCATTCCTACGAGTTAGAAACTCTCGCGGTTGTCAAAGCGTTACAACATTTCCGTCATTATCTCGTGGGAATGAAATTTGTTGTCATCACTGACTGTAACGCCCTAAAATCTACTGAGCGAAAAAAGGATCTCATCCCTCGTGTCGCGCGCTGGTGGATTTATCTCCAAGATTTCGATTTTTCAATTGAGTATCGAAAGGGGATAATGATGTCGCACGCAGACTACTTGAGTCGCAATCCACCTGCGCCAGCAATCGTTAATCAAATTTCCAAGCCTCGTAACTGGGCTCTGATAGCTCAAGCAGCGGACGACGAGACCCAAAAACTATTAGAAAGGCTTCAAGAAGGTAATTTAGATGCAAGTAGGTATGTAGCGCGAGATGATCTGCTGTACTACCGGTATACTCCAGTAGGTGAGGAGGCTAGGCTTTTGTGTTATATTCCTAGGGGACACCGGTTAAGTCTGCTTAGAGTGTTTCACGACGAGCATGAGCACATTGGGGTGGATAAAACAGTGGACCTCATCCTGAAACACTTTTGGTTTCCGGGTCTCCGACAGTTCGTCAGCAAATATGTAAGTCATTGTCTGGTATGTATCTCAAAGAAACGCGTACCTAGAGCACCTCAGCAAGAGATAACTTCTTGGGAGAAACCAGATGTTCCTTTTGACACTGTGCATGTAGACGCTTTGGGCCCTCTGCCATTATCTGGGGACTTTAAATTTGTGCTTTTAATGATAGACGCGTTCACCAAATATTGTCTTTTGTATCCGATCGGTAGGCAAGATGTAACAGAATTAAAACGAGTGGTTACTCAGGCTATTTCTTTATTTGGGGTTCCAAGATTAATGGTCACTGATAAGGGGAGGATGTTCGAATCAAGAGAATTTGTCGGGTGGGTTAATGAAATGGGGTGCGATCTTCACCATATTACTCCCGAGATGCACCAGGCTAATGGCCAGGTAGAGAGATATGTAAGAACCGTCCTCAATATGATCCGCGTCGAAGTCAACCACAAGGGCTCCTCTTGGTCTGAAGTGTTGTGGAAGCTCCAACTGGTATTGAATATAACCAAACAAAAGTCTACGCGTACCTCTCCCCTAAGTTTATTGATTGGTATAGAAGCCACCACCCCAGTGATTCGTGCGCTGATCCGTGACGTTGCTGCAGACAACTCAAGGCCGAATCGAGAGGCTTTACGCGAAATAACCAGGAGCAGAACTAGAGAGCTTCTCAAACAAAATCAGGCTCGCCAGGACGAGTATGCGAACAGACACCGACGACCGCCTCGTGAGTTCGCGCTCGGTGATATGGTCTTCGTAATCAAATTTTCTCAGTCGACAGGGAAATTGGACCCTGGAATGCGCGGCCCCTACAAGGTGGTCGGCATAAAGCCGAGCGGTCGTTACGAGCTTACGCTGCTGAGTGGCAGCTATGGCAAGACGACGCAGGCTGCGGCGCAGTACATGGTGCCGTGGCGTGGCGAGTGGTGTCCGGAGACGTGTGCGGCGTTCTTCGACAGTGAGTGTTCGATCGTCTTTACCTTGGTCCTACAAACGTTGCATACTTTTGTCGGTTGTTATCCTCATATTCGGATAGTGATAAAAATCAAAATAAACTCTCACTACCCATCGTAGGCACACTCGCACACATAGACACACCTACCTATAATAGTAATTTGGGGTTTACTTTAACAGCTGTATAAACTTTAGCATAGTGGGTAACTTTTGACAACTAGGAATGTAGCGTGTGGACTGAGATGAAGTTCGATCAACGTGGCGAACATATCTGCGGATACGTGTCGCGGATCTCGCTATTACTGCGGTATACGCGAGTAGACGATGCGTTCGTCTGTGTGAAGGCACAAAGCGTGTCGACCTGAGTCCTGTGGTGGACTGGTCCGTAGTCAGCAGTGCTATGCACTCGGTCGGACGGCGCCTGTGGGCGGCACCATGGCGGTGTAGCAGCGTGCTGGTTGACCTCCACGGCGAGTGCCGAGCCAGACGACCGTCACCGCGCCGTGCTGAAGTCTTCATAAGAGTAAAAGGGCCCTATTTTTATTATTTGAGACGTCTCTGAGATGAAGAATGTCCGAAGGAGTTCTGAAATGATGTACGTTCTGTGATTAATGATTTCAGTGAAAGTGCCGTAGTGAGAGGAGAATGTTAACTAGGTAGCCGCTATTGTGACACTGAATATTTTCTTGAACAAGTGTTTTCTTCACAGATGATGAACTCGATGAGGCTGATAATCTGTCATCATCTCCCGCACAGAGACTGGCTGCTCTGCCCTCCATGCCCTCTCTAGACGCAAATCCTGAGGCTGGACCTTCAACGGCAGCCATCGCTAGTCCCAGAGGCACCACTCCGCGTCCCTGGGTCGAGGACGACCCCTTGTCAGAAGAGGCCGTATTAGGTGTAAACTTTCGCGATGACAATTAGTCACAAGCTCGCCTATAAAAGGAAGCAAAGAACGTGGGATCGGCCATTTGCTCGTTGGCGTTCGAAGTGGAATCATCAATAATTCAGTCATAGTGGGTAGAACTGGTAGACACGTGAGTCATTCTTGTGGTGATTTTGTAAGTAGTTTTGAATAATTAGTACGTAATTTTAAGTAATTTGTAAGTAAATTTGTGATAAGTCGATTTGTTTTGTTTTGTTTACTTTTCTGATTATTGTTAAAATGTTAAAATAAATTTAGGTTACTTGATTGTTTTTTTTTAAATCTGATCTATTCTGATAAATCAGAATATATATATATAGCTAAATATTTAGTTACTGTTTTTTATACTTTAAACACCCACTAATGCTTTGCCTTTTATAGTAAGTATACCTAATAGATAAGCGGTTGTTTAGTTAAAATAAAAGTGTATCGCAAAAATAAAAAAGAATATCTCAAACCCGGTAAAGGTAATGTTTGAAAAGTACCTATCCATTAAAGGACTTAAGAAAACACAAGCTACTCAGCAATTTGCTCAATTTGTAGGTCGTTCTCGAAACTCGTATAATTAACATCGCTTGATTTATTCAGGACTGCCGTTTCAATTTGTCGTGATTTGTACAAACAATTTTTTTCCGAATAATGTTGTACCTAATATAATGAGTCCTTTGTGAGAGCTACCGAGAAAAATGTGAGGCATCTAAGCGGAGCGCTTTATAAACAGGTTATTAAAATGTCTGCGTAGAGCTTAATTAACTAGATATTTCATTAATAAGCCATTTCTATTAATAAAATACATGTATGTTTATGGAATGTAGTGAAAGAAGCTCCAACGAATTTTTATCACATTCTACACGAGATGGCTGTAATTTTGCGAATCGACAAATTATTTTTGGGGTCGATAAGTAACATATTTTGAATTTATAACGTTTTTTTTTTGCTTATGTTTCTACATATTGGTACTTATGTTATAAATAGATAAATACATGCTTTCACACTCACATCCCCACTCTAAGTTCGACGACTTGCGTCGTGGGTGCCGGAAATTTTTACATCATACACACTCAATGTGTGTGTACCAGAATCAGAAACACAAATTTTCCTTAGGGATAAAATTTATATGAAAAGCTTAGAAAATACGTTTAGATATAATTCTACAGTCTTATCTCGATTTCTTTTATACTGCTAAGTAGATGGTAAGTAGATAGCCTTTGAAGCTAGGTTTCAAGGTCTATCCGCCTCGCTGGCCAAACAGTAGATTTATCTCATAGACGAGTAAAAAGATTTGGGAGGAAAAAATACCAACTACGTTGAAAACTACCCAACTAAATTGCGTTGTGCGTTGTAAACTAACGCTCTAAAGAACTTCATAATATCTAAGCGAAATCGTCACAGTTTCCTAAATAATTCACAAACTAAAGTACTTATATACGAACGAGTAACTAATAAGTATCTTTTCATTAGACAAAAAAACGTGGTTCAAGTAATCCCTGAGCGAAAGTGGCGTTTCGACAAGGACTGTTGGACAAGACGAATCCTCGAAAGGAGACCATGGGAACACCAGACCACGAGTCCACCCACTGAAATGTTGGAAAGATGACATTCGAGGACACGTAGGATATGACTGGATGACCAAGGCACGAGGTCTTGAATCATGGAACACATTTGGAGAGGCTTATGTGCAAAAATGGACCTTCAAAGGCAGAGGAAGAAGAAGAAGAATAAGTATCTACCGAAAACAACTTCATATTTGATGGTATTCGGTGTGAGACATAAAACTGTAAAATATGTGTGCGAATACGCCATCAATTAGAGTTGCCACGACAGTTTGTGGGTCGCCTACTCTGATACATCGCAATCAGTCATAATACAAAACATACAACGAAAATAGAATGTTACACCTAGAACCTTAAGAACTATTATGGCCTAAAACGTATCATCACGAAAACAGCCACATTTTCGCGATTATTTATCATTCTGCGACCGGGTGTCGAGCGTTATAACTGAAAAGATTAATATGCAAAATTTACAAAACACCCATATGAATATTTCACGTGGACTTTTTGGGATGGCACCAAATTGTTAGACATTTAGAAATGCCTCCGTTACAGCTGAAACCTGCTATTACTAATGTTACTTAATGGGGCATTAAATGTTGACCCTGAAAGTGGCTTTTTCGAGAACCACTAGTAGATTATGTTTTAATTATAAGTAATTCGCTTTGTAATTAGACGGTTAATGTATTTGGGAGCATTTAAAGAGCGTCTACCTGTGTTAATGTTGCTAATTACATATTCTCATTCTCATTCTCGAATACATTATGTGTGTTATAAACGGGTCATCTATAGCAATTAAATTTTTACAAGATTATATAAGACATCTTATTCTTCTATGAAACTGAACTACAAAGAAAGTGAGATAGATATTGTTAATGAGGTAAGTACCTACTCAAAATCGGACATCACACATCACAGATTAAAAATGTATGACACATCCAATGAATTCACAGTTACACATTTTAGTATTCAATGTATCCACAGGTCTTAATTAACATAGTTTAATTAAATTTACGATATTTTCTACAGCCAAAAATGGATTCACATTAGATATATATTTAAAATAATATAGAAACCTACTATAAAAAACGATTTGTGCCGCGCGGCTTCGCCTGCATTAATCGAGTTTAAATGTAGCCTAGATGAGTTTTTTCAAATAGTGGTCTCCCTATTAATATAAAATTAAAATAGTAAAAAATCCTTCGCTGCAACTGCGCTCGTCGCATTGAGATATCAGATGTTAAATCTCTTTATACCCTGTAATTGTAATAATAATGTACGTTTACACATTATTGCTAGCAGTTGAATGTCTGGCAATGGTGTAGTACTGTTCCAAGCGGAAATATTCGCATTTATTAAGTAGTCAGATATAACCCGTTGGTTAGTTGGGTGCACGTTCGCCTTCTAAGCAGGAGTATCGAGTTCGATTCCCGGCGGGACCACTAGTTTTCTCCCCAAAGGATTTTTTTTCTGGTTCTGGATGTGATTGTGTGTGCAATGTAAAATATAAAATGTAATGTTGTAAAACCAAACTTAGCTAGGTGGATCATATGAAAGAATTATCTCGAAAATTTTTCTCTTCTTTCCACTCCATTTTTTGGCTCAAAAATTTTCTTCCAACTAAAACTACAATTTGTCTCGTTAGCTCTCTCCTTCTCCCCATACTAAAATATGCTGACGTTTTTTTTACTGACCTCAATTATGCAGAATATTTAAATAAGCTGGATCGCCTCCTGAACATGCATTAGGTTCATTTTCGGTCTGAGAATATTTCAGAGTATCGTGCAAAAATCAAATGCTGCTAATACGAGAGCGGAGAGATCTAAGAATTTTATGCAGTCTCTTTTTCGTGGTAATTCTGTGATCCATTTACCTTAATAGTGGTTTTCAATATCTTACTGATACTAATGGACGACAGCTCAGATTCCTGCCTTACTCTAGCGACTCCCCAGCACGGCATATCTTTTATTGACAAATCCTTCTCAGTTGTTGTATTGTTGGATGTCAAAAATGTTTAATGCATAGAAGCTTTTAAACGCAAATCTCGTGAATATTTTGTCAAAAAGGTTCATAGTTGTCTCAGTTAACCTTGCAATAGTAACTACATACCATCGAAGTACTTTTTATGGTTACATATTATTTGTAACATTTGTGTAAGTTTATTGTAATAAAGTATTTAAATATTACATGCTATATTTATAAGCATGTAATTTAAATACTTTATTTATTATCATTATGTATATTATTTACATATATTCCTCCTATATTTATACATTACATAATTATCCTTTTACTTTCAAATATATTTACTGCACCGCGACCCTTTTCTCTGCACCTTCAGGATGACTGGCAGAAAATGCTATTGTAGCATTAAGTCCTCCGTGTACTGTTTTTTGTGCAAAAGTACTAAATAAATAAAATATATAAATAATGTGAATGTTTCCGGCACACGACACAAGTTATTGAATTTCGTGGGACTGTGAGTGTGGAAACTTTTATTATATACGTAAAGTATGGCATTTCTGGAGAAGTGTTCATTTTGAAACTAAAAGATCTCTACTACATAGTTTACCTACTACATAGCAACGAGGAGGTATCATCACTACCTAAACACATATATATACACTCCCTACGTATAGATTCCCATAGTCAACGTGACCCAGTTATTAAGATGAGGACCTACGCTCTAAAGCCCGTCTCTGTAACGGATGAAAGGAGAAAGCAGCTTAATGAACGTGTCAGTCAGAAACCTGATGCGCCTGTGTGCAACAGGGATTAGGGCTCAGAACCCACCGGAAATGGAGACTGCGTTTCTAGAGATTAATTGTGTGTGTGTGTGTGTGTTAGGTTGGCTGTCCTGTTACCTAAGGCGAAACAACTGCCCGTTGGCTCGGTAGGTTTTTCATATATATAATTAAACTCAAGCAAAGCTTAAACAAACCGACTCCATCACTTTATCTTCGGAACTTTGATCAGATTAGATGTACTAAATACGCATTATTGAAGATGTTTTAAGAACTAATGATCAAATCTTGTTCAAATTTAAATGGGACCAATTGGAAAGCAACATCGTTTAAACAAAACAAACATTTCAAAATCGGTTCACAGGAAACGAAGTTATGAGGTAACAAAAAAAAATACGATTTGAATACCTCCTCCTTTTTTTGAAGTTGGTAGAAAATAAAATGGTGCCTGCGGTTCCCCAGAAATTAGTGATCCAAAACTTAAAAATAATAACATATCAATAAAAATATGTTAATAGCTCAAAAATATATAAAACATGTAATCATAAACAATAACAACACATAATGGTGTGGCTATGTACTTCTTTTCGAAATAGAAGCATAACATAAGCATTTTTTAATGTCATGTGGCCGCTATCTCACCTGATGGAATGTGATGATGCGGCCGAAATGTAGTATGCTTACCCAGAAGAATAGAATTAAAAAATAACATAGCATTAAAAAAGATATCCGAGTATGAAGTGTATCATAAGTAAATTGTGGTCGTTAAAAAATATTTAACAAAAATTTTTTTTTTTTTTAAACTAGTTAACATTTTATTACAAGGGGATTTATGTACTTATTGAAATATTTCTTTTTTGGGCGCTTGTGTATTATTCGTGATGAATAAGATGATATTTAACTGTGTACCATGTAATAAGCTGCGTTATAAAATGAGCCTGGTGAGATTTGGTAAGAAAATGTATAAAAGCAAGAAAAGACGAGCATTAATGATAACATGACGCACTTCACATTGCTTTCTTTCATCACAAAATCAAAATCAAAATCGTTTATTCACATGGGTCCCAAAGTGGCACTCATGAAAGTTAATGAATCTATTGCCAGATTTGCAAAATTACAGCCATCTCGAGAAGAACCTGGCAAGAAACTCGGCGGCGCATTATTTTTCATAATTTTTTTTTAAAAACATTCTTAATTTCTAATACATAATTTTCTTAACCTAGGTGTTATTATGGTAGTCGCTAGAAAGAGCCTGTGCAGTTTGCCTCCATGCATCCTTGTCATTAATATAGTCTGTGGTTTTGTAGTAAGCTTTCTTAATTAATGCCCGTTTTATTACAGATTTGAACTTTCCCAGTGGTAATTCAGTTACGATTTTAGGAATTCTATTATAAAATCTAACCCCATTTGCCATAAAAGATTTATTCGTTTTGCTTAATCGAAATGCGCGCACTGTAATTTTATGCTTATATCTAGTATTAAGATTGTGTGCGTCGCTTCTTAATTTATATTTACCAATATTTTTGCACAACACAAACAAACCAAATTTCCATAAGATACAACCATTAGATTATTTATTTCTCCCTGAATCAGCGACGCCCGTTTTCGATTGGTAAATAGCGCGTCGTAATTTATGTAACACCACACAATGGAATAAGCGAAGTCGCGCAAGGTGTTAGCTAATATTGAATATTCATGGAAGCCTCGAATTTGCGAGATATCATTAACCTCGCAAAGATTATGTATTGGAAGATCATACATCGACTCGAACTTTACACCTACACTCGTGTTACAGTGGCTTTATCATTTACTACATCTGTGGTAATCTCTTAGTGGTTGTCTCGTAGTTAAAAGCAATATCTAGAAAAATAAAAACTATGTAATGGTATAAAAACTATGTGATGAAACTAGATTGTATAGATAAGTAATGGTTTTTTGCCCTGAAAGTGTAAAAATAGCGTTGCTTGTATTATTTTCCAAAGCCTGTGATTGTTTGTGTGTTTTATCGTGTAATAATTGTGGATTATTAACCGTTAATATTTAGTGAACGTGCATGAGTGTAGGCAAATAATACAAAGTTGAAACACTTTATATTCGATTTTCGAAATTAAAGTGTGTTTACCAGCTTCGATCACATCGTCACTTACCATCAGGTCAAACACTAGACTGTCACAAATAAAAAAATAAAAATTGCAAACCAATGGACCATATTAAAAAAAAAAAAACTTCAATGTTTAAAAATATTATCCCTTCAATTTTCAATAATTCGTTCCTTTGCGAGTAACAATATCTGTAATAATACCTTCAGGGTGTTATATATTTTAAACAAGTAGGTTGTACTTAAGTACTTTAAAAAGAATTTAAAATCAAGTTTTTACCAGTTGTAAAAAAAAAGGACTTAATGTAGCAGTTTAAGTTAAGGTTAAATTACTAATTAGACATAATTTGGTTAGATTGTAATTAAAATTGGGTACTGTAAGAGGTACTCTAAAACTAAAAAAAAAGTTATATAACCAGAAAACTTCTCAAGAGGAACCAAACGAGCCCAAACTCAGGCTTATCTTGTTTAGTTCAGAAGTTTCTACATTTCGTCTTTATCATCAGACCAGCTCCATGGTACCATATTATTGTATTGTCAGCGACGATACATAAGTACACCAAATTTCTCTATGGATCTAATTTTGCTTGCAAAGTTTGATTACAGACCGACAGACAACGGGACAGGTAAAACTAAATAAAAGCTTGTAAAAAAACTTTCAGCATATAGCATAATTAAAAATAATTCGTAAAAGAAAAAGTACATATTAAAAATCATCATTTTAAAGCTTATAAATAAATTTAAATTCAAATAGCAATCCTACTAATATTATAAATCCGAAAGTTTGTGTGTTTATGTTTGTTCCTTCTTCACGCTTTAACGGCTGAGCGGATTTCAAATTCAGCGAGTTCAGAACGCGTGCGCACGATTCTGTTTCGACATTCCGTTAAGGGCCCATGTAACACCATTCCTCAATGAGCACTCTATTTTGAAGATGAAGCACCGGCGGAAGCTTCACTTAGCCTGCCTACTTTTCGGAATTATAAAATACAGAAGTCCGGTATATCTATACGATAAGTTGTCATGGGTAGTCAGCGGCCACTTTGTTAGTCATAAATTTGTTTATGTGCACCGTATGCGGGCCGTGATTTCACTAGAATGGTTCCAACAGAATACCAGCGTCGGAGATAGGTGGGTGACTACCTTCTTCGATATTATGCTGAGTTGGGACCATTTTGTGTGAGTGCACATTAATTATTAGGGTAGTTTTAAGTCTTTTAGTTTCATATTTATTACTCGTACTAATTATTGATGTGACTTATACAAATAAATTAATATTCTATTCTATTCTATTTGGATGAAATTTGGAATGTACATAGATTATACCTAGGATTAACACATAGGATTTTAACTTGATAATAGCGGGCGAAGCCGCGGGGCACGGGTAGCTAAATATAATCACGATCACACGGTCAACCACAATAAAAGTACAGGCATTTGACTAAACATATACATATTATAGCTATATAGAAATAAAGAATAATTTAACTAAGCAAATGAATAGGTAGGTAGACAGAGGTCGGTGAGCTAACATCATAATTTCCCTGCTAACATATTTATAATTTCATACATTAGCCACCGCAGCGTTTAGGTTAGGCGTGGAAAAGCGAATATTATTAATGTTACCTGTCTAATTGTGTTGTGAAGTTCAGAGATTCTCAAGTTTGCAGCAAATTTTTTTTTTATTTACGTGTTTGTGTGATTTTGTGAATCTTATCTGTGGGCCCCAAACTAGGCAAAGCCTATCTTATATCTTGTATCTTAGGTACCCATTATCTAGCATTAACTTATTAAGATTGACCATTCGCTGCGTGATCAGCATGATTAAATGACTATATTATTTATTTTATTATTGGCATGGAATAAGTAAACTTTTAAAAATAACAGTGATTTTATTTTTATATTCGGGAACTTGGATAATGTTTTTACCACTGAATGAACTAAAAGGTGCTTACTTGACGAGTCGATTGGGTCACGTGCACTGGTTTGAATTTAAGACACGTAAGTTTAGTCAATTAATTAGCAACTAAACAAATCATAGGTAGGTTTGTTTCCTATCTTGATCATAACATTCAATGATTTAACAGGTGAAGTAATCAAATGCTTGTTTCCTAGTTCGATGACAGTAAAACATAACAATAAGTCCTCAATTTCGATAATCAAGTTTTTATAGGTAACAATATCACGTAAAGCGGTTTCGATGTCACATAATAAATTAATAACACTACACAATTGTCACGCTATGTATTATTATTTTTTATTTTAATAATGCTGTGATACGACCAGCGCAGTTTTTGTAGTACCTACGCTACTTTATTTAGTACTTGTAAGAACTACAAGGTTCAAAGTTTGGGAACCTCTGAAGCAGACTTTAATTAACTCGTGCAAATTACGCGATGAAGTACAAAGTTCTGTAAAGCTTTTAGTTCTAAACACACATCAATATAAGTTCTTTCATATTTAAGTTATTTTATCTTTTATATGCTATCAATTATTATCAATTATTAATAATAGTAATATTTTACAGTGATGTTTATTTTTTGTTCCGCCTGTTTTCTTCCGACAATGGTATATTAATGGTGATGACTATTTTTAGCATAAAAAATTGTATAGCAATTTGCTGTTTTTATTTCACAATGTCGATTTATAAAAATTCGCCTTTAGTTCCGATAGTTCACAGTGATGTTGTCGAGGGTGGTAATCACGCTATATATGATTTTCAAGGATTTATCCAATCGAAGAATTTGTCTCAGCGTTTTGTCAATTGGCTTAAAACATTGAACATGGACTCGTACCATTGAAGTAAAAGACAAAACTTCACCGATCACATTTTTCGGAATCACGTTTCTCCTGAAAACGGAGACTGAAGAAAACTGATGAAAAACGACGATAAAGACACTGATTTGGCCAATCACGGCTCCCGAGGCTCGGCTTTACGTGATCCGTGCGTTTGATTTACAGAATATCCAAATACCACGGATATTTTGTTTCTTATTTGGATTCCTCGCGCATCTTGGATATCACCCACGTAGTCGGCAGACGGCGGCGTATAAATTTTGAGGCAATATTTAATTTGAGGGATGATTGTTTGCCTCCTCAATTGAATTCAATAAACGTGAAGAATGTTTGGTATGTTGAACGATTGTATGACTATTAAAAAAACAATCTTCTTGGTTGGTAGAAGCAATTTTTTTTTTCTACAGTTATCTTAATCCGCAGTTAATAAGCATTAAATGTTACTTGTTACTTGAAACTGGCGAAATGCACATACCTACCAGAATTGCGAAGCCGAAATTAAAAAAAAAATGCGCTATGCATACATATATTTATATATTAAATAATATTTGGCATTTGGTTGGTTAAAGACGTAGTTCTCAAATAAAGCACGTAAAAATGTAAACGAGTTATGTTCTAGAAAACTGACTCAGTCTGACTCTTTGCAAATGGCCGGTCCCTAAAAGCTTCATTTATCATAGACACCAAACGAGTGCACTTTACATCCGATGCCAGTACTGCTATCTCACGCTTTTAACCTGACAAATACGCTTGAAAACTTTACAAGCATTCATAACTCTAAGTCAAAAAGTTCACAAAGTTACGTATTTAACGAAGCTATTGCCGGAGTTGTTCTTATAAAATAATAGCGATCCGCTCCGGCTTCGCCCGGGTGTGGTAAATGAAGAACCGCTCGACTGATTTTGTGCAAACTTCACATAAACCATCTACTAAATAGTCCGAACAAAGCCTAAATATTTGGTTTGGATAGGTGAGCCCGTTCTTGTGTTATAAAGTTACAACGAAAAGTGGCATTGATTTTTTTATATATATAGATAGATAGAATTAATTGTTCCCTGCGGCTTTGTCGCCTTCAGATATAAATCTAAAACATTCTTGAATCCATCTGAACAATGTCAAAATGTTATAGTACCATAAAATGTTAAAGATTTATTAAAGCATGGCTGCTTTAGAGTGTGGTAAAGCGCCTGGTTTTAACTGAATAATAAGCGGCAGCAATAATTTTACATCTACGCTAATTTATAATGTATTCAAGAATTTTGTAGATGCCGCCGCTTGGTCCCGGCGGTTTCTAACTTGTTTACGGTATGAGCATGACCGGTATTTTGCGAAAATTATATAGCCTACCAAAACTAAAACTATATTACTCACGGTAAATTTATTTATGTTAGATTCTAAAAATCTAATGGTCGGACACTATCTATACTAAGATTGTAAAGAGGTAGAGTTTGTTTGTAAAAGGTAATCTCTGAAACCACTGATCCGATTCTAAAAGATCTTTCACCAATAGATAGCTTGACTATCGCTAAGTGTCATAGGCCATGTTTTATTGAGATAAAAGTTTGTTTTCGGTTCGAAATAACAATATACTTAAGACAAGTCGGAGAAAAAATAACCTATCGGCCGCCTTATCGGCATACGCTGACTAAACTGTTAGACATAAGTGAATACAATGTATAGCAAAAGTGTTGGTCTTTATGAGTTTTAGTCCACCAACGAATTCCTTACAAGTTTCAGTAATGCTAATAATACGTCCTTAGATATCTTTTACAGAGTTAAACACGCTACATTTCAAACAGGGTAGTTGGGTAGTTATATTACAAAGGCCTGTAGTGGAGGAAACGTGCTGTCGCCTCTAGCATGAGGATTAATTTTCATGCACATCTGTATAAGGCTGTCACCAGGTACAGTATACATTCCGATAAGTGATTTAACAAAATATATGATAGCTAGTTAAGTCCAAATTCCAGAGCCTCAGTCATCGACGTAAGGTAGGTATCGGTGTTCTACCGCTTACATTTCGCCGAGTTTGCACTAGAATTTGTAGCAGAATTAGTAGAAATAGATCGACTAGAATTAGTAGAAATATTACCAGTCAAACTGACAGATGTCAATCATTTATGGTTGATTTATCTCATACATGCTCGAAGTGTTTTGCTACAGCGCACGTAGATAGAGATAGTAGATAGTCGATAAAATCGATGTTATTCTCCTTACTACACGGAAAGGCAAATTAAAATAAACGAATTTATCATAATCAATCAATCAAAATCGTTTATTCGCATGGGCCCCAAAGAGGCACTCATGAAAGTTAATGACTACTGCCAGATTTGCAAAACTACAGCCAAATCGAAAAAAAACTCGGTCTTAGCTAAAAATGACTTGAGAACTCACTTTTTTGTAGTTTAGACCAAGGTTCGTCTCGAGACGGCTGTAATTTTGCGAATCTGCGATGTTTGATAATTTTTTTTTTTAAGTACTATTGTATTTTTGCGTTTTAGCTTTGTATTTTTTATTTAATCATTGTGCTGTAGTATTGGATATGGGTTTTTTGTCTGAAATAAATAACTTATTATAAATGTTGACTACGCAGTGACGAAAAATAATTTACAATTATTATATAACGCAATATGAGCAATTCCTTGAATTTAATTTGAATAAAAAAATAACCAGTTCTGGTTACTTCCTATTTTCTTGATTATTTTTAAGTTTGCTCGATTTTTCTTCTGACATATTTTGTTCGGAAGAATCTAATATATAGACAAAAGATATTGACAGTTTAGTAGGTTTTTTAACCGACTTCCCAAAAAAGGAGGAGGTACTCAAGTCGACTGTATTTTTTATTTTTTTTTATGTATGTTACCTCATAACTTCTCTCCACGTGAGCCAATTTCGAAATTTTTTTTTAGTTTGAAAGATGTTGTTTTCTAATTGGTCCCATTTAAATTTGATCAAGATCTGATCAGTAGTTCTTGAAATATCGTCAATAAAGTCTATTTTGTGACGAATAATGCGTACTTTGACGATGTTCTCGTTTACCCGACTTCAAAAGTTACCTCATAACTTCTTTCGTTGTGAGCCGATTTTGATGAGTCTTTTTTTATTTGAAAGCTGGTGCTTTTTATGTAGTCCCATTGAAATTTGATCAGGTCTTATCTCTAGTTTTTGAGTTATAGTCTATAATGCGTGTTTATACATTAAATCTGATCAAGGTTCCGATGATAAAGCGGTGAAGTCGGTTTTTTTAAGCTTTGCTTGCGTTTAATTGTATTAGAATAAAATTATTATTATTATAATATGTTTTGATGGTCTTAAAGTAGCACATAGTTAATTATTTTCTATGGTATCTACTACCTACTACTTATATTTAAGGTTCTTGGCAGCTTTTTCAACAGAACAAACATTTTTACTAAAGACTTAAAGCTAAAATTGTATTCTTTTCGCCTAAAATTCAACATTGTGAGCTTTTACAACATACTTCGTAAGATATGATATTTTCCCCCAATACTCGCAAAGGGGACGGTGGGAGTATACCGTCAAAAGCAGGAACTATTTCTGTTCACATTATTTATTCTCTGACGGTGCTCGACGTTCATACGAAAATCCTAGGATAGTATTTCAATAAATCCACTGAGCTCCCTTTCGGTAGCCGTTGGACGTTATTAGGTCTATCTAAGCCGACGCCAGTCCTATTAGACTGCAATATTGATGTGCTCGAAGCCCAAGCTTAAGCCACAAAATTCTTCTTTCTGATTTGCTTGAAGCAGACTGAAGATTTATGAGCGTTAGAATATAAGGTAATTAATTATTACAAGTTTTAAGGTTTCATATATCTCAAAAGGAAAAATAGAGACTCTACAAGTAAATATAAATCAACATAATAATGTTGTATAGTTAAAAATCTTTTTTTAAGATATTTTATTATAAATCTAAAGTGAAAATCTGCCGTTATAAAGAAAAATTACCTAACTGCATTTATGACAAAATTGAGTGAATGGGGTTGGCGTCGCGGCAACTTCGGCAGAGCAGCGCAAACGGCGCAAATATGGAAACCTTGGCAGTGGTTACATATTTGAGCCGTTTGGTGTTGAGACACTGGGTCCGTGGGGACCGGGAGGTCATTCTATTTTCAAAATTCTATCATAGCGCCTGGTTGAAGCGACGCGTGATCAAAATGCTGGCACTTATTTGGCTCAACGTATTAGCATTGCAATTCAGAGAGGCAATGCCGCCAGCATTATGGGAACGCTACCCACTGGTAGTGGGTTTGAGCACTTGAGTTACCTATAAGCTTGATGTCTTGTAGGTAACTTAGTTCTTTGCTGTACATAGTTTTAGTTTAGTTTTAGGAAATATAGGCAATTGGCCCGTAGTTAGGCAATGAAAAAAAAAAAAAAAAAAATTAGTTTTATACATCATCGGAATCAGGAGAAATTGATATATACTAAATAGTAAAGACATTTCTGATGTATATAACTCAATTTAGACAATTGACAGTTACGTCTTTTTTCCTTATGACGGCAGAAATGTGCTCTACAATTGCACATTAGGTTTGAACCTAGTGTGTAAAGATATATAGAAGAGTTTGTACTCTTCTATATAACTTTGCTATTCACTTACAGGTTCTATTTTTGTACCTAATTTGTAAGTTTCATTATTTTAAATGCAGGTACTTACAGATGTAGAGCAAATAAATAAATAAAAGAGATTTGACTTTTTATGACGTCGTCTGTATTGTTTGTATGCTTTAAGCATTTCACTACCGTCATGAATTGCCCGTTGATTTAGTTGGGTGCGCGTTCGCCGTCTAAACATCGGGTTCGATTACCGGCCGGAACTCAAGTTTTCTCCCTAAGGAAAATTAGTGTTTCTAGTTCAGGTATTGATTGTGTGTGATGTGAATGTTTCCGGTACCCACAACACAACCGATTGTAGTCTGGGGCTGTGAGTGTGAGAGCGTTTATGTTTATATCTATATGGCTTGCATAGGTAAATAGTCCGACCACTCAGCAAAACTAAATGTGCTTGGTCATTTTCAATGGAATGATTTAATTAAGACGTAGACGGATGTCCTGACCTGGTTGTGTACTGGAGTGTTGTTCCTAGCTCTACTAACAGGTTTTCATTTCATTACCTGATGAAGTCAATCATCAGTTATTTATTCAAGAGTTTTCTTTCGCTAGAGCAAGTTTTGTATAGAATATGACTAGCCGTGCCCGTGGCTTTGCCCGCGTGAATAAAGTTAAAGTAGCAGTAGTCATGTGTTATTCCGTAACCTAAACTATTTATTTACATTCAAAATCGGTATATTCGTTACGGAGATACATGGTGACATACATTTACACATAAAAACTTTCACATTTATAATATTATTAGGAAAGGTTTATGTTTCATGAAATTTTAAGTCTATTAAACGGCCTGAAGTATAATCAACGATTTAATGATTCTGATATTATTATATTCAACCAATAACAAATCAATCATGAGTAATAAATAGCAAGCATATTCCAAGTTGCTCTATTTGTTCGATTATGGTACTGTACCTGGATGACCGAGCCTTGCTAGGTTTTTTTGGTAAATTAGGGTTTCTAAAAATAAAACCTAGCTAGATCGATTTATCGCCCCCGCCCCCTGCATACTGAATTTCATGAAAATCGTTGGAGCGGTTTCCGAGATTTAGATTATACAAGAATTGCTCGTTTAAAGGTATTAGATAGATAGATAGATTATTCCTTACAATCTAATACCTAATATATAAAATAAAAATACTTGAAACTATATTGGTGTTTTTTTTTAACACCGCTTTCCAACTCTAGAATATACCTTTTATTTTATTTTTATTATCTGACACAAGAAGCTATAGATCTACTGTCCCCTCTTTATTCTTTATGTCGAGCTTGCATAATATGTGTTTCTAACAAGGTAGTTATGATATTATTGGGCCAGTAAGAATTGGGTGAAGCAGTAACCACTCCTTTATATCTGTGAAACCATTTATTAGTTTAGCCATCAAGAAAAGAGCTATTTTATTAACTGTGGCATCATAACTTTCTGATAACACAGGTTTGAAACTTACAGCACTTCAAAGATAGTTAGCTCTTCGGAGGATATAGAGGTAACCTCTCAGAAGCACAAAGTTGTTGAATTTTTAGAACAGTATTTTTAAGTTTGTTATTTTTAAAAATCAAGTTTGGTAAAAATCGGTATTTTTTAAATTAGATTTCGGAATACAATAAAATGTTCTTTTTTTATCTCAGATAGGTTAGAGTTTAAGAAAGATGTTTGTTGCACGTGTAGATAAGTGACGATCTGTTTGAAGTAGCTAACCTCTTATTCATAAGATAAACAGTCTGTTAAACCGTCAACAGTTATTGCCTTCAATAGTCTTAAACACGGTAGATATCCTATCGGTGTTCTTTCGCTTACATTTTGCCAAATTTTCATTCGAATTGTGCCAAACCAACAGTCAAACGTTATCCATTTATCGTTGACATACCTCCAGCTCGCTCAAAGCGTTTCGCTTCTACATTTATCATCGAAAATTCGAGGAAGTGAAATTCGTGTTTTTGTTTGTCCGTGACTTTGTTTCCCGAACGGTAAAATCTGGGTGTCTTAAAGTCTAGAGTGAATAAGTATCTTCCAGGCAAACATGTTACATCTTCTGCCGCATCTTAACTTTTCATGAGGTGAGATAGTGGTATAGCTTGCATCTAGCATAAAAAAAATGTGACATTTAGCATCGGTCAAAATAAGAGAAACATATTAAAATAATTGAAGGTTTATAGAATATTTTATTTTCGACTTCACAAAAAAGGAGGAGGTACTCAAGTCGACTGTATTTTTTTAAATGCATGTTCCCTCATAACTTCGTTCCACGTGAACCGATTATGAATTTTTTTTGTTTGAAATTAGTTGCTTTCCAATTGGACCTATTTAAATTTGATCAAGATCTGATCAGAACTTGAAATATCGTCAATAATGCGTGTTTAGTACACCTAATCTAATCAAAGTTCCGAAGATAAAGCGGTAAAGTCGGATTTTTTTAAGCTTTGCTTGCGATTAATTATTTATTTATGATAATGGAGTAAGATCAATTTTATTAGCAAGCCAGGCGAGCATAAGAAAACACTTTACTATCCCGTCGTAGAAGTGAGCATTATGGTGGATAGGGCCTTAACAACAACTGAGCTATCACCACTTCGAACTTAGTACGACTGCACCAGCAACTAAGTATTTTATTTTATTATAAACAAATTGGATAGATTACAGACGAACATAATCTTCAAACTGGTAAATCCTTCAGCCGTGTTCTTCCGCGTAGTAAAAGCCAATTTAGATTTATGGTTACCAGAATAGTAATAAAATTGTTCTGGAACTCGGACCAAATTGTTTTATTTTATTTTAATTACACGGAGTGTTGCCAGACACATAAAACCAAAACAATGAAGCTCTTGGTTCAAATCTAAAAAAAAGTAACATTGTGTAACCGCGAATTCATTTTGGAGGTGTTTTTTATTAAAACAATTTCGAGCTAATACTTTTTAAGCAATAAAATAATTATATAAGTACCCACATGGATTAAACATTATCAGATTCAGATTGTTTATTGCCTCCATATATACAGTACATGATGTCACATTCCAAAAGGTAGGTACAATGTCTCATATAGTCTCTGTCGGGCGCAGCTACTTAAGAAAGAGGACGCAATCTTAATTCTTTCTATTATTCAGAGAGGTTAAAAAATATTCTAGTTAGTAATATAACAAAAAACAATACTTTTATTTTTTAAATAGTTGGAACCATATTTATGCCTATAGTGGCTACTGCTCATTTTATGCCTATGAATTAGTGGTTACTGGTTATTTAAATTGTCTGTTAATTTAGTCTAATCAGTTGAATATATCTTATTAAACATCGTAGTAAGTATTTGTATTTTATTGTACGTCTGGAATGAATAAACTGTTGAAATAATAACAACTTTGTACACAGTTTATGAAAGGAAAATATTTTATGATTTTGAAGAAATTATGTGTACGCCCTCTGCGCCGTGGGTCCTGGGTTCGATTCCCGGCAGGAGCACAAATTCCTTCCCTGGGATATTTGTGCTTCTGGTTCTGGATGAAATGTGTGTGTGATGTGAATGTTTCCGGCACCCACGATACAAGTCTTAACTTAGTGTAGGGCTGTGAGTATGAATGCGTTTGTTTGTTTGTATGTAGGTTGTAGTCTCAGGGTGACGAGCGCAATGCTATGCCGCGCTGGCTTATGTGGCGGCTGAATTAGCCGAGAATCATAAAGGGCGCAAATATCACGACTTCACCATCAGGTTTGATAGTGATGAAAATCTATCATATTAGAGACAAAAATAAACTATAACTTATGCAGTGGGTACATATTAGTTGTGCATATGCGGATAAAGTGGGTTCATTGCAATTGACTGAGCGAACGCGAATGACCAGCGAAGCGTCTTGACTGGGTTTGGTCAACAATGATTTCGTATATGTCCGGCGGAGAACGGACATCCATCCGGCTGTTCTCCTCTACAGGTCACATTTCTCAACCGATTCTCGTTAAAATTTGTTTGGAGTGTTTTGTCGATTCAGAAATAGATTATTAGAATATGTTATGATTAGATAATTTTGTAATATTTCAAAACAGCGGAGATACGGGCCGAAAACTTATTTTCCGTTAGTAATCATGTATTTTCGGGTTATACATATTATTTGCTTGGTTTTAAATCGTTTTGTTTCTACCACGCTGATCTCAAAACATATTCCATATGTGAGTAGTTACATCTTTATCATTGTTACTTTACCTTAGTAAACAATTAGTTCACCAAATAATTATTAAACAAAGTAAAACATTTTAAATCCGTACGAAAATCATAATATTTTACCTACATCCCAAAGGCCACATTTTTCTCCCGTAACCAAATATTTATTACGAAAACAACCCTCCTTGTTTACCTGTACGTCGCACCCACTCACCCATCTCCATTATAAGCGGGGATAATATTTATAATGTAACCAGAAAATCCTTCTACAGGTGTATCAACATACACCTACATCATCATAAGCTTCGAATGCCGACCAAGGAAATATTTCTAATAAAATCTTTTTTGATAGTTGGACATATATTTTTAACTATAAGTATTATAGTCGCTTTTTAAGTAGTCATAATAAAGAATGTGTGTGGATTTAAACATAGCAAGTCATATTTTTTTATGTGTATAACTATACAATAAGACCTATAACATTATTTTCTTAATTGAATATTGTTTAATTAGGAATTTGAATTAATCAAAAATTACATGCTGCAACGCTGTTTCAGCAGCTATAACATCTCTGCATATTATATTCTCTTACTCTGGTACCGTATTAATTATCTTTATTGAAATAAATTTCTACAAAATCGAGGCGGTATAAACACAAAGTATATTCTCAGAAAGCTTAAATAAATGACTAGTTAATTAAATCGAGGCCTCATGGGAACTAACTGTATTTTAATAAAATATTCAATTAATTCTTTGTTCATCCAATAGAATAAGACCTTTTAAACGCCGCGTATCGCCGTCTCCTACAAAACCTCCTTTTGTATTTTCTTCTCGTGTGAAATCCTTTTAATTTATCACTATTGGTGACTTTTTCGACAATATTAAACCATTTCTGGTCGAGATCTTCCGGTGGCTTATCATTGATTAAGATTATCGGCAATATGAAGCCGTGGTTATCTGCGGTTGTGATGTTCTTTTCTCGTTTGTTGAATGATGCTGAGATGTCAGTCCACTGCTTGTTTTCTTCTGGAGTGTTGAGGTTAGTGCTTTCTTTGCTGGATATGACTGATTCTAGATTGTGCTGCGATAGTTCCGTTACGTGGACGTCGTTTTCAGCGGCTGCTAGTTCCGCTTGAAGAGCTGCTTCTGCATCCATTGCCTGAAATATAAACGAGTTAGGTTAAGAAACTATTATTATGTTATTTTAGGGTCTTAGAGATCGCAGCGTGGTTTGGCTTCGGTGTCGACGGCAAAGTTTTTTTATTATAAATATGTAAGTTTATTTTACTCAACAGCAAGGCTTTATTGGTTTATCGCTAGCTGGGTTTGAGCTGTCGTGTCGGTCCAAATTTTTCGCGAAAGAGAAAAAATGTATTTGATGATTTAGTATTATTTATCAAAACTTGTGATTTTTTGAGTTTTAATCTGTTATAATGGTGGATTATTAACCGTTAATACTTAGTGAACGAGCATGAGTGCAGGCAAATCGTACAAAGTTGAAAAACAAGATTTTCGCATTTGCTCCACAATTCCAATAGAAAAACAGTTTTTTTTATTATAGATAGGCAAGCATTCCATCACTATCTCACCTGATGGAATGTACAGTACCGTTCTAGTAAAGTTTCTACCACTTTATTAGGACATGACTTAACTATGACAGGATCATGATCTTTTACTTGATTTTGACTATGATTTGTGACTAGGACTTTTATTTCGAAATATGTTCCACTTGAAATATTTTATTATTTGACACTAGCTAACATGCACAAAATTGCGGAGCAAAAATTATTTTTGTTTTTTTTAACAACTCGCATTTATTTATATCGAATGTAGGTATTAAGATGGCTGTTTTCACTTATTTGGGTGTAAAGCGTGTAAAAAATATTTCATTCTACATATAGATTGGGCTCTTTTGTTATTATCAAAAACTACGAGACCTTGGATTGTAGACGATAAAAAATATCCCCCCAGCTACAATAAAGTTTGTCTAGACTAGATCTTTACATACAAAGCAAAGTAAATCCTTTCTACTTAACTAGAAATCCGTGTGTAGGCTTTAGATCCACTACCTATCAATATCCTCGGTGACGCAATATTATACCGTATTTGTAGAATATGTAAATATGGATTTGTTATAGTGTCGTCGACATACACCCGCTATAAAGATCTTTTGTTATCTATGATGGGCTAGCATTTGATCACTAACTCACCTAATAGTAAGTGATAATTAATGTGGACGAAGCCGTCCTCGTCCAGGACTACCATAGTCACGCTAGAATAACATAACACATAAAAATAAACTTTTTTACACCGCAGTCCAACACTAAGTTCGATGATTTGTTTCGTGGGTGCCGGAAACATTCACATCACACACACACACATTCATTACTTGCAAAGCTCTTTTCAAAATGGCTAGAAAAAAAAAATTTGCCCACCACTTACGTGTATGCTTATAAGTTAGCATTTTAATTTATATAATTTTAATTGCCATTTTGAGCTTTTGCCCAAAGTATTTATTACATGTTCTCTCAGAATTTCAAGTAGATAATTCGCTTTAGACGCTAAATGCCTCTGACAGACAGACGGACAGACGTAAGGACGGGCGGATAAAGTGCTTAACCACCCAAATTAACTTGGAGATCTGGCATCGCTCGGATAATTATATTTTAATAGCTAAGGACTTCAACATTTTACATAAATAATTTGTATTTATTGAATAAATACCCAACCTCACCTTCGGCCATTTTACGTTGGATAAACACAACAGTCCCTTAAATATTAAATGATTTTAACATGATCTTGAACTGGGATTTCAACTCAGTTTTAACTGCAATAACGATACCTGAACATTACAGTTACCTGCAAAAAAACAAAAGATCAAGGCAAATCGAACATCATTTTGCAGCCGGAAAACGACGTCTCTCCTGTAATGGGATTCTATTATGGACTCTATTACACGAGATATCTACTGTACTTCCAGTAACGTTCTCTTTATAACGGTGATTGCGTGACAGTATCAGATATTATGGATATTTTATGCAAAGGAACATGGAGAAAGCGATGAAAATTAAGTAGATACCTATATATAAACATTATTTGCCTCGGAGGAAAATTATTATTCCATTTATATCTAGTAGCTGTAGGTATTGCTGTGCTTCGCAGATTTGACTACAATATAATTATTTCATGTTGTAGATCACAGACAAAATAACCAGTAGACTGCTAGTATCTTTTCCCTCATGCTTTTTGCAGCATCAATTTAGTAATTATGATTAGTCATTCCGCAACTGGCGCTGACAACTGTCGTATCGGCCAATCACAAGCATTGGCCGATACGACAGTTGTCTTATTACTACGCCTTCATCCACAGCTGATGTATTTTGTTCTGAAAAAAAATAGCCTCATACTCTAACATCTGGTTTCATAATCTTTGTATCCTAGAGTTTAGCCCGTCTACATTGACTGTCTAAATTATAGCGTAACGTCATCGAAAAAGGTACATCGTTTTAAACATATCTACTCACACATATGAACAAAGGCGCACACAATATATTAAGATTTTAATAATATTAGTGTCATTGTGCACACATAATAAAAAAAGATAAAATTATATTTAGTTAGTTGCTCCAGTACAACATATATCATAAAACAATACAGATCTGGCACATACAAACTAAAAATCATTTGCGTTATGACAATCCCTTTTTAGTTATATTATGTACAAACATAATATATTTTGGCAAATGCACCGAGAGAGGAGACAAACCTAACTTTAGCTGCAAATTTATCGGGCATAATATGTGATTACCGGGACGCTAGGTATGTCTCGGGCTGGTTTTCAGTGTAAAAAAAAAACAATTTAGTATTTTAAATCACATTTAAAAAAGAGGTTAAGATTCATTATGTATGTTCTTTATTTACTGATTACTGAAAGACTTATCGGCTATTGTATAGTTATTTTTTAATTTGATGAAAGAAGTCTCGAGGTTGTCCCACAATTATGTCATTAAAATAGGTATGTTGTGTACTAGGCAGTTATTAGTTTGAGCCAATTTCAAAAACAGTATAACAATAGCATATCAAATGTGTTAATTTTATTAAGTTAAAACAACCATGTTTTACGTAGCTATATAGGGGCGAGTAGAGATCGACTTTTAGTTGAGAAAATATACTTCTATCTAAAATTTAGTACGGTTAATAAGAACTATGAAATATTGCTCTAAGACCATATTTTACTCGGGCATCTGTCCATCATTATTCGCTTGTATACACAAACATTGTAAGTGTACGTAGACGGTTTTTGGGCTAAGTACGTATACGATCTCCCAAAGAGGAGGATTATAAACAATGTTGTGAACAATTTCAGACTTTCAGAGCTCAGGCACGCGAGTTAATTAGTAATCTACTATATTTAGATAAAGGAGCAGCGATGTAGTAATTACGAAACTACGTCTTGTCGGTTGATGCGTAAACAAACGTTCGTTTAGCAGTCAGGTCGACAGTAGATTTAGGTTTATTGAACTTGGGAAGACAGAAGCTCCAAGCCTGGGGTATAAATCCAAATTAAAAAAAAAAACGCTTTCACACTCACAGCCTCACACTAAGTTCGATGACTTGTGTGGTAGACGGCGGCAACATTCACATCCACGCTCACAATCACAACCAGAACTAGAAACACAAATTTTCCTTGGGAAGAAAACTTGTGTTCCCGCCGAGAATCGAACCCGATACCCCCCTGCTTAGAAGGTGAAAGCTAAACAAACTAAGCCAACGGACAGTTAAAAAAATTGGCTTTGGTATACCGCAAACTTTTCACCTTTACAGATGTGTTTGTGCTTGAAAAGTACTTAGGCGCGCAAATATTTATATTACATATACCTATAACACATATGTACGACAATATGTTTATATTTTATAAGGGTAAGTAATATGTTTAATATTACCTGCTACTTTTTTTATTTTACTAACCTGTAATGCTACCTACTATAAGGTGCTTTGTCAGTTGACCTTTGTTATCACAGAAAAGAGATAAGTAAAAATGTTCTCTCTTTTGTGTTTGTTTTCATATTTGAGTACCTTTTTATCTTTAATATTCTCTGATTATCTTACTTAATGGTGAGTTTGATGAGGCCGAGGATGATAATTTTACTAGCCCTAGAATATCTAACTTTCAAGGATAGCTGCTAGGATGAGGGAATGTATTTTTTTTTGTGATTATGGCGACAAATTTTTCAACTTTAGAGGACAATGGCAATATTTCTGAACATAGGTTTAACAAACAAGGGGAAATCACGAGAGAATGTTCTACAACCAGGAAGGTTCGAAACAGGAAAGCAGACCAGCTACTTATTAGCATAGTTACTATTTGCGTGAAGGGATCCACAATGTCATTTTCTTAAGTAGAGTGAGAAACGATTTTCGAGAGATTTCATTAAAATCCGTCGAGCCTTGATATACCTCGTTTCAAACATATTATTTTTTCACACTCACACAAACTTTCGGAATATATATATTAGTAAGGATAGGGATATTAACTATAGTGAGAATGGGTAAGAATTTACATTAGTAACTGTTAATGTTCATCCGTCATCAAAGTCGTGCGAGCTACCAAAGTCACTATTTATGCAGCACTCAGCAGTGCACTGCGTTCGTCACACTAAAATGCACTGTAATTTCACTGTTTTTTTTCTCACAACGTAAATAATTAATCAAATGCAATGTAATAAAAGTAGTTTCATGTCACATTTACGTATCACAAGGCAAACCTACAAAAACTACTTATTACATCATCATCATCTTCTTGGATGAAGCTACCTCGAAAAAGTAGATTATCTCTAAAAATCTGGCAACAAAAAACATTTGAGTTAGCTTTACCGTAGCTGGATAAAAAAGAAAATTATAAGTAAACACAACGGCCTAACTAAAAGTATTAGATTACTTTCAAAACAATGTCTTTCAATCCAGTTTCAATATTACGAATGCAAATCTCAAAAAAACGGCAACCTTTTGTAACATCAATGTGTGTATATCTAGTAGGTTTCGTGTCGGATATTTTACATAAAATATTAATAAAATAACCTTTGACCGCTGGTATGGGATGAGATAAGCTAAAGCCAATTATTTTGCATGAAAAAAGCCTCCCAAGCGTTACGGGAAGTGCTCGGTCCAACGAGCTTTCGGAGACTTTCAGCGAGATAGAAACCGTTTTTTGTCCCTTCTTGAACCGCAATCTTCATACTTTAGTTACTCGATGAACATACTTTATCACCTATAATCCAGGCAAGATGAGATGAAAGTTTTCTATATTCCAAAATCTAGGTATAGCCTACATGAGTAGGTACATACCATCACATTAATATACAACTGACGGTATCTATACTTTTGTCTCTCTATCTATATTGGTAACGTTGATAAAATTGATGTTTTATTTATTTAGTTGATGATTTCGTCGATGGCAATGATGTCCATTATTTCATTTATATTGTACCAGTGATGATTGCCCAGTGGTCGTAATTTGAGCGTCATTAAATTTAATCATAGAAACCTTAACTGTGCCATATCTATGTCCAATCTTGGAATCTTTACACACAATAACTTTAAAAAGAGGTAACTAGTTATTATTTCTTTATCTTTTTCTATATAGAAGGCACTCTCTAAAATCAGGATGAGATATATGCTCTACCTAAGACAGTCTCACTTGTATTAAAAAGAAGCGAAAAAACACCAGATATCATTCGGCGACGTTGCTTAAAAAAACACTTTGTTAGTAAACCATGCGTTATAGACATTTAAAAAATTGTTACTTATTGTTAAGTTGGACTGCAGGCAAGAAAAGTGGCTGCAGTTCACGAGGTGAACTAAGTAGAAGAACATGACTTTGGATTATATTGGATTATATAGGTATGTTACACATTATACCAACATTAGTCGAATTATTAGTGCCTCAAGACAAGTAACAGTATAGGCAAAGTCTTAGGTAAATAATTTAGTTACCTTTTGTTTTTCTGACGGCCTACAACACCTCTAATATAAGTTAATGGCATTACAAACAATCCTAAATTTCGGTTATACTTGTCAAACACCTACAAAGCTGACCCTTTTAAATACACCTGGCAACTAACAAGAGTACGAGTAGATGGCGGAGCAAGAAGAATTGCACGAGAAAGTGTTCTCTCACTAGAACTCTTCAACGCCTAAACTATATATAATTATCAACCTTAAACTTTGTGACAGCATCTGACATGCTTGGTTTTCAACCGACTTCAAAAAAGAAGGTTGAAAAATCAAGGTTGAAAAATATAGTTGAAAAATCCGACTGTTGTTTTTTTTTTTGTACGTGTGTTTTTTTTTAGTTAGTTTACTTCAGAGGTGGTCCCATATAAATTTGATTGAAATCGGTCAAGCCAAAACCGAAATAAAAGCGATGCAATCGGGTTTTTTAAGCTTTGCTTGCGTTTCAATTATGCTATCACAAATTATACATTTTTAGGAACCTATCTCATTTGTGATAGCTATTGTAAATATCTTCATCTGTGCAAAAATTTTCGTACTTGACAAAGATTACGATATAAATACGTACCTAAAATACCATTTTATTTATGTTACGTCGTCTGGGCTAAGGTTTGTTTCATCCACATTTATTCAATTGGTTTAACTCTAGCAAACATTTCTTAACACTGCTGATTCCTCGATCAGTATCATTAATCATATTGTTTACTAGGTTACCCGACCCAGCTTCGCCCGGGTGGACATCTTTAGTTTATGATCGGAGTACATGTACTTACCAAGTAGATTCCACACTTATGTGGGATTGTGTATCATTTAACCGTTTTGCAAGGACATACACTTACTATCCGAGTTGTAAAGCGCTTATACTCTCACCCTCCGTTCATAGACCATCACACCCTCAGAGATAAGAGCTCTGGTCTATACCTACTAAGACTACCCTGTTTTCCTGTAAAGTGTCTAGAAATACGACCAATTCAAATATTTGCCAAAAATATCACACAGTATGATAGTCTAATAATATTTCCATTAACTGTATTTTAAAGAGAAATCTTTACACTAAATAATTTAAACGCAAGCAAAGTTTAATAAAACCGCCTTAACCGCTTCATCTTCGAAATCCTTGATCAGATTGAATGAATTAAATATTCATTATTGAAGATAACTCAAAAACTACTGGTCAGATCCTGAACAAATTGAAATGAGACCACATGGAAAGCACCAGCTTTCCAATGAAATAAGAATCTACGAAATCGGTTCACCTAGAAAAACATTCTAAAATACATTTAAAAAACACAGTACAGTTGAATATTATAATATTTTATATTTATAAAATATTTTTCTTCATTAGAATGATATATAAATATGTTTTCTCATTATTATATAATTTAAACAGGTAATTTTAAATATTTTTCGTTTATATAAACTTAAATTCACACACACATACTTTACGAAACGATAAAAGAAAGTAAGATAGTACATTTATTTAACACCACAGAAATACAAGAGAAACCTGACTTTCAATTGTTGTACTTCTGCCCTTTAAAATGTGAATCTAATTTTGGCTTATTAATAATTCAGAATAAACTGTTATTTCAATCTCTAAGTTGACTTGGGTCGTTAAGCACTTTGTCCGTCAGTCCATCTGTCAGAGACATGACTAGCGTTTAAACCATATAAGCGAATGACTTCAATGAAATTCTTACAGAATATGTAAAACTACGGCCCAAAGCCAGTTATAACATTTAAAATTATTTAAATTAAAATGTTAAGCCCCGTACAAAAATCAAACAATTATTATATAGAAGAAAAAAAGTTATAAGCAAGTCAAAAGTCAAAAGTTTTTCTCTATGAGGCAAAATGTAGGCGCGAGATCTTTGTTCGGCGCGAACGACTAGTGTTATTTAAGACCTATTGATTTATTATAATAAATAAAATTAAAATTAAATCTTCGAAGTACAGACACAGCCCTTTTTATTATATGTATAGATTAAAAAGTACATTCATTATTATAAACAACAATTTTAAATTAAGAAGGTATTTCGCTCTACCTGCCATTTTCAGAATGCTAAATGGAAAAAGTTTCCTTGATGGAACGTAATGTCTCGAAAGTTGATTGAGTCGAAATCTTGTAAAATAATTTGTTTTACGAAATTCAATTTCCGCAAGCGTTTACTGTTTGACGGCGATACGAAGTTTTACACTTTGTTATTGATAGGTATTATTAATGATGATGCGGTAGGCAAAAGAAACAGGAACAGTAAGGACTCTAGGTACACATAATAATAACCCTTTGAGACTTGATATACAAAACGCCCAAGACGTGCGTCTCGGTCGCTACTTTTGCCACTGCAATTGTATAAATACGCTGGCCCTGTCCGCTTAGTATATTTTGTTACACTAGAGTTACTTTTCTACTGACTTAACAAAAAAGGAGAAGGTACTCAAGTCAAATGCATTTTTTTATGTGTAAAAAATTTACACAATTTACAGTCTGTTCACGTGGAACGAAGTAATGATACCTCATTACTTCGTTCAACGTGAACTGATTTTGATTTTTTTTTTTGTTTGAATCATGTTGCTTTCCATTGGGTTTTAATTTAAATTTGATCAAGATCTGATCAGTAGTTCTTGAAATATCTTCAATAATGCGTGTTTAGTACATCTAATCTGATCAAAGTTCCGAAGATAAAGCGATGAAGTCGGTCACTGTTACCTATACAAAACGTCGGCAGCGCAGGGGGAAGAGTCGCAAGCACGCACCCGCCTGAGGCCTATATCATCCAATATCCAGCAGTTGATTTTTGCCTTTGATGATTAACCTCCTTGAGTCATATATGAAAATTTGGAAGAAGTGTGTTATTTTAAATTGAAACTGCGAACTTTCGTTTTCGCTAAACAAATAAAAAATTACAGATAGTATAGAATTTATAATAATGTCATAAGACTAACGAAGAGATATTACTTATTATAGTCAGGTGCTGTCTACCCCTTACTGTTATATCTTACTTTTAATTCGTGATAGGAAATTTGTTTATTACCTATCATGCATATTTTAGGAATTTTTATTTTGCCGAAAACATTTCACCTTTTTTTCTGTTTAACCGGAACCTAATTATAATTTTACAAATTTCAAGATTCGCTTGTTTTTCTACTGCTTCTGGTAAAATGTTTTATTCGACAGAACAAGCGCCCGAATTAGTTTTTTCCTAAATTTGTTAACACGATTACTTAATTTTTTTTATTTGTGACAGGCTAGTGAATAATAATTGATCAAATTATTGCCGTAAAGTAATTTACCGTAGAAATCATTTCTCAGAAATACATCATTACGAATTAAATACATGTTAATAAATTATTTATTTTACAATCCAAATACTTTTAAGTGCTATCAAATCAAAAACCTTTTTTCGTTGTTTTTGGCACTTCACTGGCTGCTACACTATTTCCTAATGAAACCTGCCATTAGAACTAACATGGGCTTAGATAACTTTTAACCAAAAGGAAACGGATTTTGGAATTTAATATAAGCGCTAAAAACGAAAATGACGTCTTTTTTAGAACATTATTCTTATAAAACGTAATTTTGTCAGTACCAAATAGGGCTATGCCACTGCGCTCTACGAAAAAGGTAAGGGTAACGCTGGCTTATTCTTGAAACCAAATTTCAACCAAATCAGTTACGTAGTTTCGGCGAGATTGAGTAACAAACATCCAAACGTTCATCTTTATAAAGTCTAGCTGCGTCCCGCAGCTTCACCCGTATTAACTATAATAAAAAGTTATGATGAAGATGATAAAAAATATCCTAGGAATATCCTAGGAATAAGACATATATTCAAAATGTCAGCTAAATCTGTTCAGTAGTTTTGGCTTCATTGAGTAACAATACATCGAAACATCCAGTTTCTCGCTTTTTTTTTTTTATGCTTAATAGGCAAGCATTTGACCAAGATCTCACCTAATGGAAAGCGATAATGTAGCCAAAGCATTTATAAAGTCAAATAGGAATGAAAATAATAAGTACGAAGTATGAGACATCTGGGCACCATCTACCGTTTTCGATTAAGTAAAATTCGGATATATGATTTTCTGAAGTATGATATGTTCTCAGTTTGTTTATATCAGCGTGATATTTATGATACTTAATTCGAAATCCAAGGCAAGGTTGTAATAACAAAGTCAAGTGCAGCGTTCTTCTTGTGATGGGATTAAGAGGCAATAAATTACGCGATAAATATTGTTTTGATGGACGTAAAAATACGTGTTTTAACAGCGAATGTATGAGGTGCTGATGTTTTAAATAATGACGTTGATCGCTTAAATTCGAAGCTGCTTGTTTTTATTGGGCTGTTATAACATTTCAAGTTCAATGGCAATTGAATTAATTATTTATAGCAACTACCTTCTGATATGTGAAACGAGATACCTCTGTAATTAATGTACATCTGGTTACTTTTCATCAACTCATTGTACTTCACCCAATCAGTGCAAGATGAATTCACTTGTAAACCCGAGTTGCCAGCTTTTTCAAAAGATTTGCTTCATAAGTACGTTACATATTGCAACTTACATACTTTTTCCTCTTGATTCACACATTCACGTGACTAATCCTGTCACACTCACGCTACTACGTACACATGTTTGTATTTAAAGGCGAGCATTTTACTATTGTCTCACCTGTTGGAAGTGACGATGCTGCCGATGATGTAACATAGAAGATTGCTATTCACTCTAAACTACATAAGTTACTTCTGAGGTACGAATATATACGTACTTACATCTAAATATATTAAAATGTTGTGTTGCTGATTGATTGACTGACAATCAGAGCACAGTCTAAACTAGATTAAACCGTGGGCCGGCTGTCGGCAACCCTACCTCATTAAAAACTAAGATGAGACCGATATAAGGGTGTGGTGTGTAAAAGTTATGATAGCAAAATAGGGTTGCCTCCTCCTGACCTGGAGCGTATCTTCGATGAGTTAGAGTAGCTGACCCACGGTTAGAAGTAATAGAGATGTGATTCATGGTAGCCACGAGTACCTTTAGTAGTCTAGTGGAGTATTCAAAAGAAGGATTTCCAACACAAACGAAGTCGCGAGCTTCAGCTAGTATAAGATTTAATCTATACTTGTCAAATGATTAACATTAAGCGGATACAATTAAATAGTGTAAAATTTGGTCAGTTAATATAATAATAATAATAAACGCATTCACACTCACACACAAAATCGATGACTTGAGTCGTGGGTGCCAGAAACATTCACACAATCACACCCAGAACCAGAAAGTATTTACCCTTGAGGTGGAAACTTGTGTTCTCATCGAGAAATCCGGGAATGCTAAACACTTTCTACGTTCTTTTTACCACCGGGAATCGAACCCGATATTTTTAAAGCATGTATTACCGTTACTCATTCTGAGATGTAGTCTACTACATCTCAGAATGAGTAACGGTCTAGCGATGTTTCACTCATTAATCGACCTTAACCAACGTCCTTGGTTTTTGCATTTTAAACGTCTGTTTCATAAACACAGCCAAACTATAGCATCCATCGACAGCACATGTTTACAATCGAACCCAGGCCGCGGATGAATCAGGCGGAGCTGTTTACAGAGTCCCGCCCTGTAGTACAACTTTGATGTTTTTGTGGGTATTTACTCTTTGATTGCCGATGCCAATGACGTCACTTAATTGACTGGGATTAATGAGTAACAGAACGCTCTCGTTTTGAAAACTTGACCTCCGTTACACGAAGTTCCGTCTCATCAGAAACAATAATCACAGAATTAATATCGAAGTTTGAATATATCGAATAAAAAAATTTTTAGGTACTTTTAGTGAAGCTACTCTCTACCATAACGTTATTGATTGCACGTCTGTCATTTAATCGGCGAGTATCAGGTTCGTTACCGGTGGAAAGACAAGTTTTTCCCCATTGGAAATTTGTGTTTCTGGTTTTGTATGTGTAATGTGAATGTTCCCGGCGCCCACTATACAAGTCTTTTTTTAAATTCAAAATAGGCAAACTTTTGACCACAATCTCACCTGATGGTAAGTGACGATGTGGTCGACGATGGAGCAAGCTTGCCTAGAAGTCTCCGAACTTGTGTGGATGCTTGTGTCGACTATGTGGTGCTGTGAGTGTCAAAGCATTTGTTTTTATGTTTTCAGTGAGTCTAAACGAGGAAAAACGTCACAAAAGGCAACTTATACTTGTTTAGTGCCTATTGTCTAGTGATGTAAAAGTTCTGTCGTAATGGGATAACTTTACGCTAACTTTCCATAAGTCTGAATAAGTTGAAAACAAGCTGACGTTATTACATCAACTTCTGACACATCTTGTTTCAGTCTTCAGACTACTTGATGATTATAATTTTTGACACTTCATGCGTGTCTCATGATTGTAGAGAGTAACTTTTGTAATTCAGAAGAAGTTTTTGTAGCGAAAGTGAAAAAATGGCGTTGTTAATTTTGTATAATTTTCCAAAACCTACTTGGAGTGTTAATGTGTAATAATGGTGGATTATTAACCTCTAATTCTTAGTAAACGTGCATAAGTATAGTCAAATCATACAAAGTTGAAAAACGTGATTTTTGCCTTCGTTCCAAAACTCCAATGAAAGTTCTACCAATTGATTTAATTTATATAGCATTAGCCATGCTAGGCAGAACTATAGTGATAAATTTAGAAAGGAAAAATTATCGCTGGAGGCGGGATTTGAACCCGTGGCCATAGGGTCTCATGCCCTATTGCTCTAACCGCGTCACCGTAAGACGTTAATAAGGAAAGGTTAATTTCGTCGCTTCAGGCGGGGCTTGAGTAGCTCAGCGGTTAGAGCAATAGGGCATGAGACCCTATGGCCGCGGGTTCAAATCCCGCCTCAAGCGATAATTTTTCCTTTCTAAATTTATCACTAAAGTTCTACCACTTTACTGGGGCATGACTTGACTATGACTGGACCATGACTCTTTTACTTGACTTTGACTGTGACTTGTCAGTGGGAATTTTAATTTAAAATACACTTGAAATATATATTGTTACTTGACGCTCTGGCTAAATGCACAAGATTGCGAAGCCAAATAAAAAATAAAGAGTTACGTAATACATTTTTGAAAAAAACTTTTTATGGGAGGGCTTTGAAATTCTGATCCTTCTATTATATATTATAAAACATCTGGGATTGGCGACAGCTGTAATGGTTTCACTCCCACTATTGTTATTAATCGCTTGTGGGTGTGAGATACCATGCCAACTGTCGTCGATATCAGTACTTTTTATTAAATCGGATTATACCTTTGGACAACCTTACCATGCCTTCGCTTTACGTCTCTCAAAATATTATTATGCATTTTCTTTAAAATATTTATAGTTTGAAATTAAGAAACGACACACACAATCATAATACAAGATATACGTAAGCATAAAATAGTAAATCGAATAAATCGGGGTTAGATTTTACTATAAAATTCTGGATTCTGATTAAATGAACATTAAAAATTCTGTTAGAATTACCACTAGAAAAGTTTCAATCAGTAGATAATAAAATGGGCATTAATTTAAAAATCTTAGTATAAAACGAATGACTACATTAATGAAAAGGATAGAGGCAAACTGAACAAGCACTTTCTGGCGACTACATAATATATTTTTTTTATTCTCGATAGGAAAGCATTTGACCACTATCTCACATAATATAAAATATATACATATGTTCATATAAATCCTGTATTAGTATTTTAAGAGTGTTTAAAAAAAATATTAAAAATGCGTCGCCGCCGCCGTGTTTTTTTGCCAAGTTCTTCTCAAGGTGGCTGTAAGTGTTGCGTTGCGTTGTGAAGTGTTGCGAATCTGGCAGTAGAGTGTGAACTTTCTTTCTTTAGAGCCCATGTGAATAAAAGATTTTCAATTTTGATTTTTTTATTACGTAATGTGTGTCTAATATGTACTCGTATGCATGATATGACAAAGCGCAACCCGAAACTTCGCATTTCGGTGGTAATACCCTGGGGGTCTATTCCGGGCGTCACATCGACGTCGTAATCGATGGATTTTCTTTTGTTATGAACATCGAATCAACTGAAATTTTAACTAATCGACTGTCGTATCGACGTCGCATCAATTCGAACAATCGTATTTTGACGACCAGAATAGACCTACTGGATGGACTAGGAAAAACTGAGGTAGTGCCAAATTTATGACGTAGAAACAAGAACTCAAATGAATGGAACTCCTTGCCTGAGTCGTTGTTTCCTGATGAGTACAATATGAGAGTCTCCTAGTCGCGAGTAAATAGGCATCTTCTAGGCAAGCTTGCTCCATCGTTTAAAATATGATTACATCGTCGCTTACCATCAGAAAAAGTAAGCATATCTTGAAAAAAAAAAATTAGACGACGACTACATTCAAAGCTAGAGATCAAATGGAGTTCAGGAAACTGGCATCGGTTAAACTTCATCTTACAACAAGACAAACCGTAAAACGTTATGCATAATTATAGTTAAAAGACTTCCAGTTCAATCGAAACGTTTCGCTTCTATGTTTATCATCCGTACAGCTAAGAAATGGCTCTCATCGCCTGCAAATTGTTCCCTGTACTGTACAATCTGAGTGTCTTCAAGTCTAGAATAAATAGGTACCTTCTAGGCAAACATGTTCCAACTTCAACTGCAACGTCACTTTTCATCAAGTGAGACAGTGGTCAAATGCTTGCCTATCCAGCATAAAAAAACTTACCCTTAGTTTATCTCTTGAGGCAGTGTATAGGACCCAAGCCACGTAAACAAACATGATGAGGGCTGGTACCACGAGGCTGGCTACGACTGGGATTCGGCGGACCCACGCGTGGTATATCGCTAAACAGAACAGCATTATGCCCACTAGAATGGCTATGTAACGCCCAGTACGGCGGCGCTCCTCCTGAAATAAAAATAAATATTGTTTATATAGTTTCATATCACAATTATGAAAGATTTGAATATGGGTCTAGTTTTATTTTTAAAATGTTTATAGGTGTAATTACACCAGCAAAAATATTTTCTAATTTAAATGATTTTTATTTGGAATTTCAATTAATAAAAAACACCATGGGAAATTGAATATTGTAAAACGCACGCTTATCATGACGAAATTGATGTACCTAATTACATCTATAAACATTTCAAAAATAAAACGAGAACTATAATTAATTATAGATTAAAATCTCACGCATTTTTCATCTTCGGTCGCATCATCACTTTCCATCAGGTGAGATTGTGGTCAGGAAAAAAAAGGGAATAAAAAAAATACCTATAATAATGACCTGTCAACTTTCTTTCACGGCAGCCATTGGATCGTGTATACAAAAACAACGTCAAACTGGCTGTGGATGGTGGACTATACAGAAACAACGTCAAACTGGCTGAGATTAAAATTTCCAGAGCCGGATTGCATTTTTAAAATTTTATATGTAAACTTTACTAAATAATTGAATTTGTGGCGCGCGGGCACGTTCGTCGCAACCTAACCTCGCGACCCTCGCAGGAAGGAATAACACGTTTCCTTCCAATGCGACCACGCTGACCATGTTATTAAGTCTAAATAAATAAAATTGGAAGACTTTTGACAGTTTGTCTGATTGTTAGATGGTAAAATAGTATCAGGTGAGATAGTGCTCAAACGAGCCTATCTCAGACAAAAAAAGGGTATGGTAGAATAACCTCATGTAATTCCTGCGCACACTCTTCAAAATGCCAACGATGGAATACCGATAGACTTGCGACCATACGTCGATGTTTGGCTACCAATTAAAAACAATAGATTTTTTACACTAATGAGCGTAAAAAATCTGTTGTTTTTAATTGGTAGCCAAACATATATTATTTATCAATTATTACAATGAAACCACATGACAAGACTTTGCTTTACACCAAATATTTTTCTCTCTTGGCACACGGTGAGCCGCGTGGGGTTTAACGTGTTAAGGATAATAAAAAAATTACACAAAAAAGTGCACAATCAGCGGTTATATCTCGCTGTTAGCGATCTCTTCAGGAGAATTTTGGTCAGAGAGAATTTTGAACAAAATGATTTCCGGTGAGATTGTGTATCAATACTACATAATTTACATAATCAAGCCAATATTGTAATGAATCAACCAATCTAATACAAGTAGAAGTTGTTAGTTTATTAAATGTGTTAGGGCTTAAGCTGGTAACTCCCTTAATAATCATAAATCTTTAGTCACAGCAATTAATCTGCTTACGAATAAAATGGCACTAAATCTAGAATTTAAATAAGCTTAATTTGAATCCCTTGCCGTTTTAGAATTCATTAAGCTTACTTAAGTACTTTTTAATACTTACTTAAGTCTTAAATGAGAACTATTTCAGAGGATAAAATTAAAAAAAAGAATAACTTGGGGATTTTATTATTCAATTGTTTGCTCTACAAGCGCTTTTCAATTCACTTAATTTTCGCCACTCAGAATCACATTCAGAGCTGCATGTTTGTAATTGCAGACGATCATAGGGCGTATGCCTTAGTACCGAGTCACGGATGCATTCAGCGGCTTAAAAATGCGGTTGATCGGTAAAGTGACTTTACGAAACCGTATTTTTCCTCCGTGTCATACTTTGACTTATAAGGCTTTTTATAAATTTCTCTAAAGTTAGAATTATATTTTCTTTTTCACTTAATTTAGGCTTCGCAATCTTGTGCATTTAGCCAGTATCAAGTAATAATATAATATTTCAAGTGTATTTCATATTAAAAGCACCAGCCACGAGTCACAGTCAAAGTCAAGTAAAAGAGTCAAGGTCCAGTCTTAGTCAAGTCATGCCCTAGTAAAGTGGTAGAAACTTTACTAGAACTTTTATTTGGTTTTGAAACTAAGGAGAAAATCACGTTTTACAACTTTGTATCATTTTCCTACACTTATTCACGTTTACTAAGTATTAACGGTTAATAATCCACCATTGTTACACATAAACACTCGAAGAAGCACAGGTTTTGGTAAATTATACATAATCATCAACGCCATTTTTTCACTTTCGTGGCAAAGCTCCTAACAACGAATTATACTCATTCTATTTTTAAATTGTTAGTATTTATTGACAAGCAAGATATAATTCTCGTCAATAAAGAAATCTACACTAGTTTTGCCGCGAAAGTGAGAAAATGGCGTTGTTGATTTTGTAATTTTTTCCAAAACCTGTGATTCTTCGAGTGTTAATGTGTAATAATGGTGGATTATTAACCGTTAATACTTAGTGTACGTGCATAAGTGTAGGCAAATCATACAAAGTTGAAAAACGTGATTTTCACCTTCGCTCCAAAACTCCAATAGAAGTTCTAGTAAAGTTTCTACCACTTTACTAGGGCATGACTTGACTACGACTGGACCTTGACTCTTTTACTTGACTTTGACTGTGACTTGTGACTAGGACCTATAATATGAAATACACTTGAAACATATTATCACTTGACACTGGCTAAATGCATAAGATTGCGAAGCCAAAACTAAGGAAAAAAAAAAAAAAAGAAATCTACTCTTTTTTTGTCTACTCTCGTTTCGTCGAAAAAGAAATTCATGGATCACTCGACATGCAGTCGGGTAATTTCTGGGTGTTGTCGAGTGATTACTTTTTCGACGAGAGAAAACTCATCGTGCTAAACTGACTTATGGGACCAGAAAAGACGCCTTTATGTCACTAGTACCATCGGATAGTACCATTAATGGTACTAGTGACACTGCTTTACATCGCCAGTATCGGAGGAAAATCATAATAAACGCTTTAAACGCTTTCACGCTTTCACACTCACAGCCCCACACTAAGTTCGATGACTTGTGTCGTGGGTGCTGGAAACATTCACATCACACACACAATTACAACCAGAACAAGAAACACAAATTATCCATGGGGAGAAAACTTGTATTCCCGCCGGGAATCGAACCCGGTACCCCTGCTTAGAAGGCGAACGCTCACCCAGCTTAGCCAACGGGCAGTTCAATAAAGTTTCATATTGATAGCATGATATGTGATTTACTATAATTAATGCTGCGAGGGAGCGGAACTCATTGCTCTTGTCTTTGTTCCCCGAACGATTTAATCTAGGAGTATTCAAGTCTAGTGTAAATATGTGATCATATCTTCTATAGGCAAACGTGCTACTTCGGCCTTAATCTTCGGCTGCATCATCACTTTCCAACAGGTTCAGGGGTTGATATATCTCCAGTTCGCTCGACGCGTTTCGCTTCTACGTTTATCATCCGTACAGCGATGGAGTGGAAGTCATTGCCTGGGTCTCTGTTCCCCGAACGGTACAAGCTGGGTGTCTTCAAGTCTAGAGTGAAAAGGTATCTTATAGGCAAAAATTACATCTTCGGCCGCATCTTCAGTTTCCATCAGGTGATATGTGAACGACTAGTTTAGATGACAATCCATGGTCAGCTGTGCGACGTCATTCTAAATACAACATGGCGGAACACCCAAAATGGCGGACAAATTATTTTTAATGCACTCGTACAATATTAGTATCAAATGAAAGGGCTTGTTAAGAATAACTCGAAAAATAAAGTGATGTCACTCTAAATTCAATATGGTGGACTTCTAAAAGCTTGTTTTTTAAAAAGTAGTATTTTCATTATGTAATTTATTGTACCTATCTGCATTCATTTAATCTCACAAACAATCGTATTATAGATTATCTATGGAATATGCGGGATAACAAGCTTCGTTGTAGACAAAACAAGTCCCTGGAGCGAAACCGTCACAGATTTATCACCAGTTACTTCAATATGCTGGAGTCATTGAACTCTAGTTAACGAGAATTTCTAACTTTCTGAATAGTTATATTTTATCTTGAATTAATTTGTTTATTTAGGATTAACTTATACCGGGTATTTTCCTAGACTTACCATAAAAACATTTTTGGTTTCTCTGTTACCAATTAAAATTTATTTTATTTGCATGAACAAAATTACAATCATAATTTACAATCTGGGTGTCTTCACGTCCAGAGTGAATAGGTACCTTCTAGGCAAGCATGTTCCATCTTTAGCCGCATCGTCACTTTCCATCAGGTGAGATAGCGGTCAAATAGTGCTTGGCTATCTAGCATCAAAAAAACATAAATAACATGCATGTTGTTTTAAAGCTTTTCATACCCCAAAAATGAGCAAATAATTTTTAAATAAAATAAAATTTGTGCCTATGAGATAATATAATAAGAATTCTTTAGAATACAATTTAAATCACATGAATAGAATATCGTAAAATGTACCCTATGTTTATGTCAGCCATAATTTAAGTAGGTACCTAATATATAAATGATTAAAACAATACAGTTATTTGTAATGTTATATTTAATTTATGTCCAAATCCGTCTAGACATAACGAGATAAGACGAGATGCCTCAATACAAAAATATAAAAATACAAGTTACGTATCTAATAAATTGTGTTGTTACCTATTCTTATGACGTTAGGTACCTACAAATCGACTGACAAATTATGGATTAAGTGACCAGTCTCGGAAAAGAGTTGATATATACCTATAGGACTGCTACTTCCATGGAGATCAGTCACATACATGCATATAGTCACGCCTCTTGGCCTTTGGAGTATATAGACAAATCTCTTCACCGCCTGCTACAAAGCTAAGCATGTGTGTGAGGATCACACAGATGTTTAGCTTTCCTACATTTATGAGTTTTTTTATATATGCTCGTTGGTTGCGGGTACTTTTGACCTAGCTTTTTAAAACGTTTTCGATCTAACAGAGATTTAGTCGTCTAGATCGACCCTTATCAACTTTCCTGATCACACTCGCCTTATAAATCTGCTTTGTCAATCTTTTTATGAAGATCAATCAAATGTTTCGTTTGTAAAATCTGTTTATGGATGTGTATAGATGCTGCTCTACCATGTATGAAAATTAGGGTGGAGGGGCGCACAGTTTTAGTCAAGAAAAACCAATGTTAAAGTCATCCCAAAGTACCTTTTATATCTAAACAAGTGGCAAAATCAAAATTTTGAAAATACTTGGTATACTCTACGACGCTCTATCTGGAAAACGGCTGCACAAATTTTAACCACACAGCTAGGAACACCTAAGATCAAGTCACCTTTAACACAAACAAAACATGCGGGGCTGTCTTTGGGGACTGCCGGTAGAAGTAAAAACTATATATAATATATATGTATATATATACACAGTATGCATTTAACTCAAGGCAAGCGTGCGGTGACGATAACGCGAGTATCACGCTTTTTGTTCACCTAAAAAGTACACATATATACACAGTATACATATAGCTTATGGAAAGCGTTCGGTGACAATGATGCGAGTTTCATCATTTTATTCACCCAAAAGGTGCTCAAAGAAGTTTTCACTTCAAAAAAAAAGAAATAAAACTGTGTCCAGCCGTTTGGGAACTACGATGCCACAGACAGACACACATACACACCACAAACTTATAACTTTATCTAAATTCAACTTTCGTCGTGTGTTAATAAAATTAAACGCAAGCAAAGCTTAAAAAACATCGACTTCACCGCTTTAACTTCGGAACTTTGATCAGATTAGATGTACTAAACACGCATTATTGAAGATATTTCAAGAACTGATCAGATCTTGATCAAATTTAAAAAAGATTAATTGAAAAGCAACATTTTTCAAACAAAAAAAATCAGTTCACGTGGAACAAAGTTATGAGGTAGCACAAATTTAAAAAAAACTACTGTCGACTTGAGTGACCTCCCCCTTTTTTGAGAAGTCGGTAGAAAATAACGAGCGCTAATAAGGCACGAAAAGAAAATGAGAGCACCTATTCATTGAATGACGAGTATTTCTGTTCCTATAAACGTTTGTTTACCTACGTCACGTAACAACCTACAATCTAGACCGTTAAATCGAAATTTTGAACACAAGATTACATTTTCAGTTGCATTTAAAGTAGACATTTTGGACAAGTTTCTCTATGTCGGCTAATATAGAGAACTGCTATAATAGTCAATTGATGATGACACCACAGTGCAGATAGAATGTGATTGTGCTGACACCGCCGCGTCAACAAGTACATAGAAGACCGCCAAACCATCTAGCATCAGCTTAACGGCTTGTACGTATAGCAAGCGGGACCGATAGCTTAACGAAACCTCCGAAGCACGGCAACACACAGAAATCCCACTAAGCGGTCAATATCCAAGCACTGGGCTGACTGTACTTCGAGCGTCACTCGTAAGTGTAAACCGTGATCTTAAAAATAATAGCACAATATGGTATACGACGACTCTGTTGACGCAGATGTAGATACCCGGCAGAAGTACGACTATTTGGATAAAAGGGGATTTTGCCACTAACCCATCTTACTTTTTCTTTATTCATAATAAACAGGCAAGCATTTGACCATGATCTCACCTGATGGAAAGCGACGATGCGGTCAAAGGTGCTTGCCTAGAAAATACCTGTTCACTCTTGACTTGAAGAGGCCTGAATTTTACTTGTCGGAAAATAAGAACGAATGTAGGGCGTTCCATTCCTTTGTAGTTCTCAATAATATAAATAGGTTCTAGACTAGGTACATAGACTTATTTGTAAAAAGCTAAGTTTTCTTTTGCTACCCAAGCGAAAAAACCTTTCGAATATAATAAGTGTGATGTGAGTGTTTCCGGCACACGCGATACAAATCGTTAAACTTATTGGGGCTTACACGGGGCTGTAAATGAGAAAGCGTTTGTTTATTTCATTTATTCCCTAATCCATGCTTAGCACGTAAGATATGATATCATGAACTCTTCTATCAAACTGAGAAGCTGTGTTTTTTTCTCATAGAAACAGCTTATAAAAATATTTTTCGGTTGAGACTATACGCCATTAAAAAATTTTGTCTTACTTTTCGTTCTTTGAAGTCAGAAAAATATTTACGAACACTGGCTTCAGCGTCTGTCTTATAAATCAATTATGGGCAAGTAGATATCGGAACTACTTAGGTAGGTACATTCTACTAGAATGTTTTTTACTTAGAACGTTTTAGTAATAGATTCCTTTAGGATGTTTTAAACTATAGTATTTCTAATATTTTCAATCCTTTTTTATTTCGCATAAGCCATGCTAGGCAGAACTAAAAAAAAATTTAAAACAAAAATAGTTTCCCTTTCTATAAAAACAGATGACTAAACAGATCTATAAGCTCATCGTGGATTTTTGTACGATGAGCTTATCCTACTAATATTATAAATCCGAAAGTTTGTGTGTAAGTATGTTTGTTCCCTCTTCACGCTTTAACGGCTGAACGGATTTTTATAATTTTTGCTGTCGATTGCCATGGGTGTCATACTAAATTTCGACAGTTCATTACTTCGACAAGTTGCTTACTTCAGCAAGGGTATCGGGTTCGATTCCCGGCGCGCGGCGGGAACATAAGTTTTCTCCCCAAGAAAAACTTGCGTTTCTGGTTCTGGTTGTGATTGTGTGTGTGATGTGAATGTTTTCCGCAACCATACATAGATCTTAGTGTGAGGCTGTGAGTGTGAAAGCGTTTATATTTATGTTATATTTATTTGATACACATTTGTGTTGAGGCGTTCAGTTTTACATTTGACGATCTCTACTTCATATAATCTAGATCTTACACATTGTAAATACTAACATCTATTGTCTAACTAAAAGGCAAGGCGCCAAGCCATTAACATTTAAATTATGTCGTCATAAAAATACTGCCCTAGTTTTGTACTACGTCTCAAGAATTAAATTATATTGCAGGTAGGTCTGATATTACGACTATTCTTGTAGCAATGGTAGGCACCCGGGCAATCGTGAAATAATAGGTCTCGAACATTATTGTCTCTAGGCTACGTATTTTATGAAAAAGAAATGTAGAACAGAATATAAATGCTTGTTAAAATTATAGTTAACTAGACGCGCGCCGCGGATTCGCCCGCTATTATCAAGTTAAAAAGTAGCCTATGTGTTAATCCTTGGTATAATCTATGTACATTCTAAATTTCATCCAAATCCGTTCAGCCGTTAAAGCATGAAGAGGGAACAATTATGCTTACACACAAACATTCGGATTTATAATATTATTAGGAATTAGGATTAGTGCCATGCTTAAGTACGTATCTGGAGCTAATTGCATTTGGCTCATTAATAATATTTTTTTATATTAATTAGCAGTAGTTCGCCCCGAACTGAGACCTCGCACATATATTTTGTTATGTTAAATGTATGAATAAATTTGTAAACATATATTCATACTTACATAACAAGTTAAGACTAAAAACAGTTACTTTGATGTCCTAGCAAATTGTAATTTTAAGTAAGTACAGCAAAAATAAATAAAAAATCTGTTTTGTGCCCTACTTGCATAGTGATGCAAAATTCTTTTCAATTGTACCCACAAGGGCAGAAAAAAATATTGTGCCCCAGCTTACGTGTATTAAATTATATGAGAATTTGAAGGTATGAGCTTATATGGTATAGTGCATTTATACGTCATTTCCGTTACTTCACCTGTAAATAAAGGAGGTACAATAACCTAAAAAAAACAGTCTACAAAAATTTCATCCTCTCACATGCTAAGTATCAGAAAGTTGTCTGCTTGTTTACTCTCCTCTCGATCGATGTAAAACCAACAAGGATCGATCATCTATTTCATGATCGACATATTAGGAGGAGAACAACGTCGTTATAGAAAGTGCAGCAAATTAATGCTTACCTACTCCTTAACCTCAATATGCATGAGTAAACCGACTTCAAAAAAGGAAAATATGCCGTCATAAAGAAAAGAGATGTAAGTATTTTTTTCCAAAATTGAGTTATATACATCAGAAATGTCTTTGCTATTTAGTATATGTTATGACTTGTAGTAGATGCGTCTACATTAAAAGTGTAAGATTTAGTAGGTTGCGTTGGAATATTTAAAATAAAAAAGTAAATAGCCTCTATTTTTCCTAATTCCGATAATGTATATGTATTTTTTGACAAAAAAATATTTTTTCATTATGAAGCCAGAATTCGACTGTATGGTTTTTTTTTGTATTTATTTTACGCTTTAATTACGCCAATAATGAATCGATTTTGATGATTTTTTTTTTATTTGGTATACTGTACTTCAAAGGTATAAATTTTATCAAAACCAAAATATAAGCGGAGCAGTCGGTTTTTTAAGCTTTACTTGCGTTTAAATTATTTTTTATCTTTTTAGCTATAGAATTACAACATATAACATAATAATGTTGTATTAAATACAATATTATTATGTTATATTTAAATAACAACTGAATAAATTAGATTTTGTTATGATTAAAAAGTGATAAATTCGAAATATTAAAACCCACACGATTAGCTAGACTGATTCGTGACCTGACGTCACGAATCAGTCTAGCTAATACATTATACAACACAAAATTCACACATTTTTGATGTCAACGATTGGTCAATTTTACGTCAGCCGTGATTGGATAATTAATATCACAGAAAGAACATTAAAATGGCTGTGTTTAAATCGCTCGCTTTGTAAATACGAGCTCGTATTTTCACATACATATTTCGATATTAAATGTATCTAATAATATATACCTAAATTTAACCGGTACCGGTACCTGAACGTGCGCTCCTAAGCACGGTGACACTCAGTTCAAAATCCCACTTAGCGATCACACATCTTAGCAATACATATAAATGATAAGCAATTGATAAGCTTATTAAGTTAATTAGCGCGGGTGTAACCGCGGGCACAACTATAGTCTGTATATAAAAGTATTTGGTCCAGTTACAGGTATTTACGAATATAAAAAAGTTATTAAAGTTACTTTAACTAGATGAGAAGTCGTTTGTGCTAGAAAATTTTCTGCCTTTGAATAATTTGTCTCAAAAAATAATTCACCTAAAAATGTAGGTAAAAACTTTGCTTTTTGAGTTCGTGCCCTCAAGCAGCAATTTCCTACTAATTAAACCCTTGTTTTTAGAGTTCCCTTCAAAACAAAACTTTATTAACGAACCTCTTTGTGACCGCTTGGTCTGTTACAAAGTAATGAACATGGAACTAATAATAAATGAAACCGCGTCACGGGCATCGTAACAGATTACAACCTTAAAAAAGGATATTACTCTTTTTAAAGCTTTGTTGTTAGTCCTTACTGTACTCTTTTTATGCAAATAAAGGTTTATTTATTATTATTCAAGTATTAGGGTATGGACTCCTTTTTTAGTTGTAGATGTTTCTTTAACCTTGAAGTTGCTTGTGATGTAGTTAATTTTAAGTGTTCTTTAGTTGCAGAACACATAAAATTAGAACTCGAGGACTTGTTCTTGTCTGGAATCGAACTCAAGACCCACGGCATAGAAAGGAGGCCTTCTTGCCCATGATTTTTGGATCCGTCTATTAAAACTTTGTATATATAATTTCGAATAAGTCGCCATTTCTAAATATCTTTGTATAGAATCAGAGACTACTTATTAGATCAAAGAACTGATTAAACGTCAAGTACTTATACTGCCTGACTTAAAAACGTCGTACTGCTATCGCATAATTAAATACAGAACATTTTAGGGGCTGGTATTAGGATCAAGAGAAACGAAGCAGAACTTTGGGTATTAGGTATACAATGTTTATAATTAGAAGGCAATAAGTTCTACAAACGATTGATTACAATCACGATCTGATATATGATAATACGATTCATTCACAGTCACACCCAGACATACAAATATTGCAACGCAGAACCTTAAAAAACACTGGCTAAAGAAAAAGTAGCTAACTTTCTTTTTAAACTAACTTATACCTTACACACATGAAAATAAGACTAAACTCACCTTAACCAATGATTCCGCAGACTTCACATTAGAGATGGAGCTCTTAATGTTATTGTCGTTGTTCAGTTTGAGATTCATTGTGTCACTGATACTAAAAACAAGAAAAAACAATTGACAAACAATTTCGCGCCACAAAACAAAAATTTTACTGCGAAAATTCGAGTTAATTAATTATTTGACTCAATTATTGTTAAAAAAAAGTATAGATTTATATTGTATCCGCGATAAATACGATCGATTATGATAAATAAATACACACCCTTCACTCATAAACTCAGCGTAAAGTGCGATTAAGAATCAGTGCGTATGCGCGCTTCAAAGCCCGGGATAGCACTACTCGCCTGTACCGTCGACTGAAGATTTACATAATGAGTTCACGCCTTATTTCCCCAGTCGTTAAAAACGTATAAAGCTCCCCTACCCCGTAACCTGTCTATCAACTGCAAAATACCTGGATAACAATGATGCGATCAATCAATAGCCACATAAATATCCCGTGATACTCTCCAGGCTCGAATTTTATCGTTCCTCTAACCGGTAGCCGATAAAAATTCGCTAAAATCGTGATTTTGCGATGTATTTTCGTCGATTATTAAAATGTTTGCTCGGTAAGTAGCCGCGTTGTTTGGCGCGTGGATTATTTCGTTAAACTTTTAAGACGAGGTCAATAGCTTGAATGGTTTATCATGTTTGTAAATTTGGTACATCTTTCCGCCCTTTGGAAAAAATCTTACTATAAAAATTAAGGCGAACGTCTCACACAACCGAAACCTCTTTTTTTGTAAATCTATTTGTTTCGTTGCTTTTATCAAGATAATTTATTCAATTCATTGCAGTTTAACCAGAAAAGAAATAATCGTAGATTTAATCAATTCATAAAAACTTGTTTTTACAGAGTTTTTTTGCTGGTGAAAAGTGAATATTCATTCAAGAACAGTAAACAATGCTGCAATTAGATTATTGTTGTTGTTTGATTGAGGTAAAATTAATGAATTTATAAATTAAATAAATGGTAAGTTAATAAAAAAATTGCAGTAGAAATCTATAGATACTATATATTAATAATAATATTATAAAGAGGTAAAGTTTGTTTGTTTGTTTGTAAAAGGTAATCTCTGAAACTAATGATCCGTTACTGAAAATTCTTTCACTAATAGATAGCTACTCTATCGCCGAGTGTCATAGGCTATGTTTTGTTGGGATAAAAGCTAGTAATTAATAAACTGTAAAATAAACCAACTACAATAAGTGATTCTAATACAACCAATCATAAGGGCCTTTTTCTTAATTTACTCATTGAATTCAGCTCGAAAAATGGAACTAAACAAACTAACATTACAAGTAAAATAAAAATTCGTAAAAAGAATGGCCATAGCTCTGCTAGAAAAATATATAGTTTTTATTTTGATTTCCTTGGGGAAGCAAGAAAAAACCAGAAGTCACTAAAGTTACGATATCTCAATATAAATACCTATTCGCTTATGTATATCAAATCAAGATAAAACAAAGAAACAAACGCGTTTACACTCACAGCCCCACACTAAGTTCAGAGACTTGAAACGTGGGTGCCGGAAACTAATTTTACACATCACACACATAATCACACCCAGAATCAGAAGCACAAATTTTCCCTTAGGAAGGAAAGGTGTGCTCCTGCCGGGAATCGAATGCCTGGCCCCACGGCGCAGAGGGCAGACACCTGCCCACCGCGCCAACTGGGTCGTCGTCAAAAAAGATAAAGCAAAGGTTAAGAGTAATCAGTGAAACTAAACTCATCAAATACCACATTTCAACCGTCAATTACAGTAATGTTGTAAAATCCTTACTCACTAAAACTTCCATCTCAATTCCGTTTTAATTTTCTCTGTCAATGTTTTCAATAGAGTCATCTCGTAGGCGGTGATCCCACAATTCTCGAGTCAGGTGTGAGAACTCAAAAGCCGTCGGCACTGTAGGTATACCATTATTACAGCCATTAGCTAAGTGATTTCCTCCGAATTTTCACATCAATCTACACCTACGCCTGAAAAGCTAAATTTTCAAACGTATTTCACTAAAAGCTGGCTTGATAAGTTTATTATAACTTACATTCATGAATTTGTAAACACTGGAATCACTGGATTGTCAACATAACGAAATTTAATGTGTTTAATCAGGTTTTAACATTGGAAATGTTTAAAGGGAGGTTCTGAAGCAATTTAAGAGTAGAAAGCCTATAAGCATAATACGTATTTATTAATTCATTCAGTTAAAATGATTATTGTATTTATGAACATTGACTTTTATCATAATAACATTTGAAATGAAAAAAAATCTTCCACCTGCAATATAGGTCGTTAACTTATCTATAAGCAATGCACTAAATACGCTAATTTGGATGCATTGATGGCTAATTCACTAATCGTTCCGTTCGCGCCGAACTGAGATCTCGCGCTTACATTTTGCCTTATAGAGAAAAACTTTGTTAATTGCTTATATTTTTTTCTTTAAAATGATTGTGTTGTTTTTGTATTTGTGTTCAAGTACAAGATATAACAGATGTTACGTATATTTCAGCTTTAAATGTGAAGCCGTTTTTGAGATAGACCCCGGGACAAAATAAGTCTAAAAACTGACTTTGGAAGCCTACCAAATTGTTACTATCCAACATGGTTTTCTTTTAAACCGGTTTCGTAATCTACTTGCAAAGCACTTCTCTTCAACGATACCCACGAGGGCAGACTTTTTTAACACTTATCTAAGGACACTTGGGTTTTTGAGACTAATCTAACGATACTTTTGTCGAGATCTATCCATTCGTTTGTAAGATACGAAGTAAAATAGAATTTTACAGACATACATGCATAAGTGCAAAGTACGCGCGAAAAAACAAACTTTCGTGGTAGTCAGGTAAAAAGAATCGCAGTATTGGACAGGTCGTCATTGCTCGTAGGAACGTATTGCATTGATTCGAAACCTAGAAGATCTGTGATGATGACTGTTATATGTTATAATATATTGTATGTTGTAACTATGTCCGTTATTACAGAGATGTCTTGTTTCGAACATATCTAACACACTCTCTTACACATATCGGTTTTTTAATTAATACTAGTGTGTGTTTTTATAAGAAAACTGGGTGTTTTCGTGCATTTAGTGTCAAAATGATAATATTTTGACTAACCTTGACGTTTCGGCAGGGTTGCACCAACCGTGGTAACGAATATGTGTGGCCGATATTGGTAAGAAAGAAACGCTGGTTTGAGAAAAAGAGATGGCTCAAGGATTGTTTAATGTAGATACTTAATGAAATAGGTACCATTTGATAGGTGAGTGGAAGCAGTATTGCCAAGCAGTCCAAAATAGTATGTCCCCTTGAATTAAAGTTTATAAAATAAACAGCTTAATGGATAAACACAAAAAACCTTAATAGATTTTGACCATATGTAGGTACCTAAGCGTATAGTAAGGATAGTTTATTTAGGTACGCGAAAAGTAGGTTTTTTTATTACATATTAATATAGGAATTAGTAATAATGTAGCCCACAGCGCTATCATCAGAGTTATGTGAAGGGTTAGTCAGTAGATCTCTACGATTGTGACTGATAAAATAATTGCTATACAATTATGTAACATTTCAGAGCGCTTCAATAAATAATGCTTTAACTAAATATAATGCTCTCTGATACCTTATAGGATAAAATTATGATTGCATTCTGTATGTACCAACCAGATTTTGTACTTGAGCTGTACAAAATACAAAATACATTTATTGACACACGATTATCTCGTACTTCTATGTTTGTGAAGCCTGCATCTGAGGAATTGAGATTCAATTCCATAATATGCTATCTTCTACAATTCAAACATATTTCTCTTAATCTCTTTCGATAGTTTAGTAAAATAAAAATATTATTCATAAGATTAGCAACCCGCCTCGGCATTGCACGTGTGTAATTTCTTACATTGTTTAACGAATCCAATTGTGAATCTAAAACTTCTTGAATACACACACAAAAATTCTTCAGAATCGGTTCACCCATTTAGGAAGAGTTCAACAGAAAAAATATATATATGTACAGACGTATAAAATATTCATATACATTTCACTCGTTATAGGAAAACCTAACGAGTAATCATTTGAATTCAAGGATTTTCAATACAAAGTACGCGTTACACACAACTTTTAAAAGATTATTCAAGTTATATTCACTACAGAAGAGAACACAAAGAAATTCTGTTTTATTTTGAAATGTGCTTTGCTTCTCCGTTCAACATCCGTACAGCAAAGGATTGGAACACATTGTCCTCGTCTTTGTTCACTGAGCGGTATAATCTGAGTGTCTTCAAGTATAAAGTGAGGTGGTATCTTTAAGGCAAGTATGATACATCTTCGACCGCATCATTGCTTTCCATGAGATGAGATAGTGGTCAAATTGATTAGCAAAATCCAGCATATTAAAAAACTCTTTAAGGATGACATAGTATAGTTTTGTCTGTTACTTTTATTGATCAGCTTGTACATCCTACTAATATAATAAATCCGAAAGTTTGTGTGTAAGTGTGTAAGTTTGTTTGTTCCCTCTTCACGCTTTAACGGCTGAACGGAATTGGATGAAATTTGGAATGTACATAGATTATACCTAGGAGTAACACACAGGCTACTTTTTAACTTGATAATAGCGTGCGAAGCCGTTGGGCACGGCTAGTGATACAATAAATATAAACCAAACATATGAGCCCGAGAAACGCCTCATAATTTAAAGGAGATATCAAAAAAAAATTTAAGGTTCAAATAAAAATTTCTCTTTGGGTAGCCTGATTCCACTTGACGCAGCAAGGAACAATCGAACAAATAAAAACTGTGCTAATATCAGCATCCTTGTTTTTGCTTCGCTCTATTCGCTTACAAAAGACGTTGTTTGTCTATGTAGCTACGTCATCTCTACGTAGTATAAAACGAAGTCGCTGGGTTTTGCCGTGAAAGTGAAAAAATGGCGTTGTTGATTTTGTATAATTTTCCAAAACCTGTGATTCTTCGAGTGTCAATGTGTAATAATGGTAAATTATGAAATACTTAGTGAACGTGCTTAAGTGTAGGCAAATCATACAAAGTTGAAAAATGAGATTTTCAGCGTCGCTCCGAAACTCCAATAGAAGTTCTAGAAAAGTATCTACCACTTTACTGGGGCATGACTTGACTGTGACTGGACCTTAACTGTTTTACTTGACTTTGACTGTGACTTGTGACTAGGACTTTTAATATGAATATACTTGAAACATATTAATACTTGACACTTGCTAAATGCACAAGATTGCGAAGCCAATATTCAAAGAAAAAAAAAGTCGCTTTCCACGTTTGTCTGTATGTTTATCCGATGGCTCCTCCTAAACCTTGTTCGTTACACCAGTGCAAATCCGGGGCGGGTCGCTAGTAAAGTATAATAAAAATTATCGTTTGATCATTTGAAAAGAGAACCTATTTTATTGTGGCAAAATTATAGGTCGGACCCTCCAGTTCAACCTATAATTTTACAAGTGACTGGATCGTATCGTTTCTTGGTAAGTAAGTATACTTAGATGCTCGTTAGTATAACATGGTATAACCATTGGTGACTATAGGTCGTAATAATACGTACACGTACTATACCTCTGGTAGAAATGTTTTATTATTAAACAATGTCTTGAATTTTAATACCTACTATAAAAATACTATATACACTATTTGTGTGTGCCCCGCGACTTCAACCAAATACAAATGAAGACTATCATTATATGTGTAAGTATTCCAGATATATTATTATTATTTCTGATTCGATCTACGTTGGAATGTTCAGCGGAATGGTTAGTTTCAGTGAGATTGTGTAACAAAGATCTAGACTTTTGGAATTTTAGAGCAGTTTAATGGATAACAACAAAATAAAATATCCACTTATTTTATCGACCAACTAACGACCCGCCCCGGCTTCGAACGGGTGTAATTTCTTTATTTATCGGATCGAATTGTGATACAGGAAAAGAGCTCACTGCGAGCCATTAAGCAAAATTAACGCATCACAGCATAAGTTTGAATACTTTTTTTATAGATCTGCAGATAGACAAAACGAGCAGGTCGCCTGATGGCTAAAATTTTGAAATTAAAAAGACGAAAATCCTACGCAACAACGCACTGAATTTGTCACTGTGATATATTAGCTCTTTTCAACCGACTTCAAAAGAGGAGGTTCTCGATTCGATTTTTTTTGTACCTATGTATTTTACGCGATATCTCCGTCAATTGTGACCGATTCTCAAATTTTTTTTTTTTGTAGATTATACTTCAGAGGTAGTCCCATATAAATTTTATTGAAATCGGTCGAGCCAAAACCGAAATAAAAGCGATGAAGTCGGTTTTTTTAAGCTTTGCTTGCGTTTCAATTATTACACTTTCACTTCACTGAAACGTCTTCAATCCGACAATACAGCAATGTTTGCATACTATAATTACTAACTGCTTGGCAATTTAATGTAGACTAGCAAAACGTAGGGGTACGTACTTAGGGCGTTAAAAATGTGTTACCTACAAACATAGACCAACACCCGCAAACAGAAAGCTCTATCTGAGGGTAAATAAATCTAGCATTTTTCTTCCCTTTGTTGAAAGAAACACTATCTGCACCGATTAATCAAAGAAAGACAATACGGAGCGCGGACTGCGACAACAAAGGATGTATCGTAAATCACGCAGGGCTTAATTAGTTTTGTTTCTAGTTTATAACCTACAAGTTGCTTTTAAACTCGACAGTTTTTTGTAGAATGTTTACTTAAAAAGTTTTGTTTAAATCAAGCTGTTACTAGTTGTAAAAAAAAGACTTAAAAGTAGGTATATAACCAGAGAACTTGTCAAGACGATTAAAACGAGCTCAAGCTCGATGTTTATCTAATTTAGTTTTTTTTTTTACTTAATATAGGCAAACTTTTGGCCACTATCTCACCTGATGGTAAGCGACTATTAGAAGTTCAGAAGTTCCTATGGCAATCTTCCGTCTCCATCATCAGACCACATATCAATGTTTTGTCACTAAAGATACATTATGTATAATGTACACCAAATTTGAGTTCAATCGGACATCGGGAAGTGGGACTAATATAGCTTGCAAGTTTTGATTACAGACCGACTGGACAAAGGGACAGGTGAAACTAAATAAATGCTTTTAAAAACTATCTAGATCTAGAATTATTACGTATATATGTCCTAGATTAGATTACAAACTGGGTAGACTTGCAATGCCGATGAACTGCATTGAACTGCGATGCGTCGTGGCATGCTGCCGAGACATCAGACTTCTCAGCAGGGCCGTACTGGGAATAACATGCGTATACAGTGATACGCAATTTGCAAGAATATTTTTCATCAAGATTCGTGTAGTATTAAACATATTAAGTATTTACCGATTTCACTCACGATTGGTTTCTCGTACCTACATTGTTTTCTCAGTTCACGATGAGATGCTGGCGCGCCGGACGGTCTACACGCTTACTCGACTGAAGAAGTAGCACCGACTGTTCCGAAACTAGTCTCACTACAAGGAGAGAAATCAACCGTGAGTGAATCGTTAAACCCTGTATTAATATTTTTCATATTTATAATACCTTTTGCGGCCTGCGAGGTATGCTTACAGTAAATTATTGTACAATATTGACTCTGTGCAAGTATCAAATACATCATAATTTCCTTCGAAATTGCCTTCAACCGGAAACTACACCTGACCCTACAAAAAGAAATCAGTAATAGCTTGGTTTACATAAAAATAGGTTCTATATCCTAAAAAAATGTATTTTCATATTTATTTGTAACTTACCGTTTCTAACTACGTTTGTAGATACATACCCTAGTACCTACCTATTAAACCCTTTTTTTAATATGGTTATTTTATACTGAACAAATAATCAAATCACCTAAAAATTTGATTTACGGGAACTAAACGCCTAAAATATTTTCAGTAGTGGGAACTAAACCACATACCTTCCTACATCCACCCCTTACCTCATTACACTTTGCCAACTGTGTGACACCATAACTCTCGAGTGCTTGCCAAACTACGCTATAGTCGGGACGCCAGTCGTACTTTCATTGACAACCGGAACGGCTTGCCAAAGAAAAATACAATGCGCTTGCCAAAGAAATCCACTTGGGAATTGGAAACTTTGGTGATGGAAAACTTTTGAAAGACAATGGAAAATGATTCGGTTGGTCATAATAGCGAACTGCAAACAGAATTTATAATTCTGTTTATTAAGTTAGTTAAGTAATTAACTTAGTCGATTTGATTCTGGCTGAGTAAACATAACATCAACGACAAATGCATTCACGAACTAAGTTCATAGACTTGTATTGTGGGCGTCGGAAACATTTAAATCACACCCACAACAAGGAACACAATTGTCCCTTGAGAATAAAAAATGTGCTCCCGCCAGAAATCAAAACCCAAGACACGTGAAACTTGAAACTTCCATCTGCTTCTGATCCACTTCTACTACAAGATATCGCTATTCTTTGCGTTTCTGATAAACAACAAACAAATACCTAATTATCATAATATTATTATGGTATACCTATATCGTATTTAGATACCTCTTAGTAATCAAGCCAGTTAAGTTTCACAAATATCTATCATCGGACCACAAGAAGAACTGACAAGCGTCATCCATTTATGTTTGATTTACATCATATCCGCTCAAAGCGTTCCACTTCTACATTTATCATCCGTTAAGCGAAAGCGGCGAACTCACTGCTCAAACAGTTTAATTTCCTAGAGTGAATAGGTATCTTCTAGGTAAACATGCTACATTTTCAGCCGCATCATCACTTTCCATCAGGTGAGATAGCGGCCAAATGCTTGCCTATCTGACATAAAGAAGTTGTGTACAACAATGTCTCAGTAACAGTTTAAAAAATAAGTGTGTGTAGGTATTATATATTGAAACATCACAGAGTCAAAATTTACCTAAATAAAATACTGTATATTCAGTCTTGTATATAAATATTAGTTCTATCGTATTCATCTGGAATATTTCCTCGCTACGTATCCACATCGTTTCCTCTAAATTATCGATTTTATCTTGTGGAAGTCATAAAATAAAAATTCCATGCCTGTACGGCAGAGATAAAAAACAAGAACATTATTGTAAATCTCACATTCTGCTGAACATATTCTAAAAATAGAAGTAAACAACCTTTGAAATTATTTAAATTTTACAACTCAATTCAGTACAGTGTGTTAATTTAACGACTCGTGTCGTAATGAGCTTTTGTTCCCTGACTCGGGACGAATTTGCAAAGGTTTACAATTTCTGGCCTGAATGCTGTTATACCTAGCTGTAATTTTATTCAGCATTTTGTGATCATCGACGTGTGTAATTTGATACATCTCGATGCTAATAAGTTGACGCGAAGTTAACAAATCAAAATATTAATTTCGACAGATTGATCAATCTTATAATGAATAGCTATATGAGTTTAGCTAGGTTCAGTACTAATCTTATTATTACAGGTTCAATACTTTCTAATTCTGCATAAACATTGATATAAATAAACGTTGTGATATAATAAGTAATTTAAATTAATACTTCTTGAGTTTACTTTTAATAAGTCTAGGTACTTCTTTCGTCCGTCTATCTGTGCGTTTGTTTGATAAGACCCTTTTTTACAAATACCAGTGGAGATTAATCTCCACTGCCTCATCTCATTTGCCATCTCTGCCTCATCTCATACTCATCTCATACCTTGTGGCCAAGATCTTGTCGTCTATGTAGTCGACGATGGAGCACGCCTGCCTAGAAAATACATACTCACTCTCGACTTGAAGACTCCAAGATTGTCCTTATCTGGGAACGCAGCAAACAAAATAAACTTACTTGCATTGACCAAGAATCATGAAAAGCTGAAATCATGGTCTCACAGCAGAAATACAGGAAATAACCGTAATTCATTTGTTAAAATAAAAACGAAAAAAAGTCCCAAAAAATCATTAAGGTTGATTTCTGTGATGGATAATTATCCATTAGATTATAATAACTTGTATTATAACAAGTTTGTATGGTTCCGTCGCGTCGCTCGGTGCGTAACTTGCGTAAGTCTCGCATAATATGTCCAGTTGTTTATTTGAAATATTTTGTATGTCGTGATCAAGTTTGATTAAAATTAGACCAGAAGTAGAATTAATCGTTCAAATCCATAAAAATCAGGGTCGGATGAAGGGTTAAAATTTGTTTAAAGTAAGTAATGTTACATAGTTATTTTAACAACAAAATAAATAAGTACTAACATAAATAACTGTAATCAAAAGCATTGTTGACATTAAGGGGTCGAAGTTGTCTTCGTTTTAGATGAGCTCAAATCCTCGCTCGGAACTCTAGTCTTCCTCGTTCTACTTTACTATCCTCATAGCACCCATGAAGTATACCTAGTCTACCGATCCTTTAACCTCTGTGAATCTTGAATAATCCACAAACGTTTACAAATTTTATTGCATTGAAGGTGTTTCTGTTGTTGCAAAGTTACAGCTTGTTATTCGCCTGTTTTGTGTCCAATTTAACTTTTATGTTTTTGCATTTGAAGCCTTTACACGCCTTCATACAAAGGGTTCTCGGCCGGATATCCAGCATTTTTACGCGCACAATTATGTTTTAAACCGTTTATTTACGAGCTCAGAGACCTTTTAGAGAAATATTTTTACGTGGGGAATACAAAGTAGCCTTCTGTGGACTGTGCTTTATGGAGGCCATTCAGGGCCGTTGCAAGACAGAAAGCTTTTGGGTACAAAACACAAAACATGTTATTTGCCTCCGGTTTGCTTTTGGGGCCAACTAAATATTATATTTTATGCATATGCATAAAAATATTTCATTTGTAAAACAATATCTACCAATATTAAAATTATGTCTTGTGTGTGTGGATGTGAATGTTTCCGGCGCCCACGACACAAGTCGTCGAACTTAGTGTGGGGCTATGAGTGTGAAATCGTTTATGTTTATGAAATATCGACTTTCTCATACCCAAAATTTTATACCATAATTAGATATTGAATATACCAGAAAAAACAATCAGATCTTCATATAGCATCGTCACTTTCCATCTGGTGAGATAGCTGCCAAATGCTTAACTAAATGTCGTAAGAAAAAATGAGATTACCCAAAAACATTATAAAAAAGTTGCATAGTCTATAGTCTAGTCAGAAAGTCTTCATAATTATTTAAATTAATTCATTTGAATGACACATCCTCCCAAAGAAACACGTTTTGAGAATTAGTGAAACCCTTATGGTTCTTCAAGCTTTTTATTATCCACCCAGTAATTGTTTAGCTCCCTTCAGCCCTACCTACTCCGTCCCTGGTGTCGTTAAAGCCCATGCAGGTCGCTCAGAGCTCATGGCTTCATACCTACTAGAACGTTAGGATTCTCGTTTAGGACAGTTCACGAGACTACTGGGACAGATAAAAGGCATTTTAGGTACTTTGTTGTATTGGCCGATATACCTAAGTGTATTGCTGTCGTCTATTATCCCGACTAATATTAGAAATGCGAAAGTAGCTCTGTCTGTCTATTACGCTTTCACGCCTAAACCACTCAACCGATTTTGATGAAATATGGTACAGAGATAGACTAGAACTTGGGAAAGGACATAGACTACTTTTTATCCTGGAATTCCCGCGGGAAAAACCGCAGGGCGCAGCGTGTTAAAACATTTTTTGAGAGCCTACGTATTCCAGGTCTAGTGTGTTTACCAGCTTCGATCACATCGTCACTTACCATCAGGTGAGATAGTGGTCAAACACTAGCCTGTCACAAATAAAAAAAAAAAAAAAAAAACATAAAACTGAAATGTGACCGAAAAATTACTTGTAACATTGTAATACTAATTTATTATTGTCAACTATAGCTATGCCCTGCGGTTTCACATACGTTTATGATGATGAAAACTAATGTGTTAATATTATCTAACATGTAACACATGTTTGCGTAGCTATCGATTATCTTAATTCTGGTAAGAACACGTACAAAAACTATAATAATCTATTATTTCTGTTTGATTATACTAGTTAGCAGACAGACAAAATAGCAGTTCGAATAATAATCCTTCTTTCAATTATTTTCACTCGTGTTTAAGTATGAATTTGGGAATATATTAGTTATACTTCCGGGTGCTTCTGGGCTATATACATATAACACAACATTAGCGGTAACCAAACCGTTATAAATCACACTTATATTATAAATCCGAAAGTTTGTGTGTAAGTTTGGTGGTTTTCTCTTCAGGCTATAACGGCTGAACGGTTTTGGATGAAATTTGGAACACACATAGCTTATAAATAAGATATATAGGCTACTTTTTAACTTGATAATCGCGGGCAAAATACTTCCTAAAATAAAATAATTATTACAAAAATGAAAAAAAAAATTAGTTCACACAAAAACCTTTTTTTCGATACAAAACGCGATAAAATCCCTAGTACAAACAATATATCATTACGCCCTGCTAAGAGGCCAAACACCCTTATGTGCGGCGGTTACCACCTACCATCCCTTGCTTGGTTGGTAGGTACTCTTTTAATACTTAGTACCTGGATGACCGAGCTTTGCTCGTAAAAACAACGTTTTCTAAAAATTAAACCTAGCTAAAATCGATTTGTCGCCCCCGAAACCCTCTGCACACAAAATTTCATGAAAATCGTTATAGCGGTTTCCGAGATTCAAAATATACATACCTACATATACAAGAATTGCTCGTTTAAAGGTATTAGATAAATGCCTATATTTCTGGCATATAAAAAATTAAAACAAATCTAACGGTAAATCTATATAAGTACCTACATAACCCATCAATTGTAGGTTACCATGCTGATTAACAGCTATTACTATTGTATGAGACTCAAAATTTTACAACTACCAAAATTTTTTTATATCATAAATAAGAGAGTTAGTATATATTTGTTTTGTTTCGTATTTGTACAATGTTCGGATAGAACTTAAATATATATCTCACTGATAAATATTCGGAACGGAAGGTTAGCATTCGTAACACAGGGCAACCTAACATGAATGTTAACGCTGCATCTTATAAAATCTTTTTGTCTTGTTTGTTTTTATGATAATAATTAGTTCTATTGGTTTTTAGCAATAAGGTTCTAATTTTAAGTAACAATCATACATATTGTAATTGTTTTTTTTATTAAATAGAAATAAATAAATAAAATCCAACATAAAAACGTGCAAACTGAAAAATTTTACGAGCTATTTTACAGTATCGGATTTCGCGTAATAAATAATGTTGATAATAAGAAACTTCCAAAGTAGTAGCAATGATTCCGCAAAAAAGGCAATTTCTGTTCTTGACGTTATTATTAAAATTCTATGTAAGCCGAAGCCAAATTCTCAGTATCCACTTACTTCACTGCGACATTATTTCGTATTAATACCAAATTTCTCAAATTTAATGGAAATTGATCGCGATAGGATCATAACAAAGTATTAAGCCGTAGAATAAGTCATCAAGCTTTAGACTACATCGCTTTAAGTTTGATTGGAGTGCCATATTGTGTTATTGAATACCGTCGTTTATTTGTTGCCAGTAAGGGCATTTACGTCATACGTTTATTTAATTATAAAACCCTGTCTATGTTCTGTGTACGATTGCTTTAATAATACTAGTAGCTGAACAAAAAAGGGTTAGGGTACACAACAAAAAATATAATGAAAATATTAAGACATAAAACCATACACGTAAGTGGGGGCTATATTCTTTAAAAAAGACTATCTAATTGTAGGGACCTATCTTTGAAAAGATCTTTGCGTGTAGAGAAAGAAACCGTCTGTTGAAAAAATGTTTGTTGGGAAATAACAATTTGGTAGGACATCAAAGCAACTGTTTTTAAACCTATTTTGTTCCGGGGTTTATTTCAAAAACGGCTACACATTTTAAGCTGAAGCTTGCGTATAATATCCGCTATATCCTCTACTTGAACAATAAGACTACTTGAAAAAAAATTATAATTAAGAAAAAAGTTATATAATATATATATAACCACAAAACTTTTCTCGTGAAATGTAGGCGCAAAGTCTCTGTTCGGAGCGAACTACTAGTTTTAGCTTTTAGCTTTCTCTATCTTTTTTGGTGTATGTTGATGAAATGTTTATTGCTCTCTTACTGCTAATATGTAGGCAATATCTAAGAAGCAGTATATAAACCTTTGACACGCTTTCGGTGAAACGAACGCGAACAAAAGTAGGCTCGCCAGGATTATAAATTTAAACTTGTGAAGCTGCGATGGATAAATTGTGTTTAAGTGCTTTTGCGAGGAACTTTTGGCAATTTAGTTTATCTAGTTATAATGGCTTTACTGTATAGTGGGGTGGGTTTAACCGACAAAGAATTAAAATCAATAGACACTAGAAATGCCTTCGACTCTGATGGAATGAGGATCCGTAACGTTTTTAGTTGAGAATGCAGATTTATAGAGCTAAGAAATCCTTAACATGCAGTGCAAAAATTTTTGGTCTACGACAAAAATTAGCAAAGTTATGACCGAATTACTAGCGAAATTCACCGAGTGGCCGTCGCGGTAGCTGTGACGTCACTGTGACGGTCGCCGCCAGTTAGCCGTTAGCAGCGATAAGGCGCGCAGTGTTTTGTTTCTTTAATTGTGACTTTTAAAACAAATTAAGTGTCCAATTTGTGTCTAATTCACTTTTTATATATGTATATATATTGTATATTGCCGAAATATACAAACACTTCTATTAAAACGCCAGGAAAACTATTTTTTAACGTGCCGAAAGACCCAAAACATCGTAAAAAATGGTATTCCGTTGTAAAAAGAGATGATAAAACTACACCCTCTGCCCAGGCTACAAGACATTGCTATGAAGATCATTTCGATATACGTACTATTTCGTACCTACATAACTATACCTATCATTCAGTTGATATTTTTGGAAATAAAGTGGTACCTACTGTTACGTGTAGTGTACCATTTTATATATTCTTTTATTTTAAGCCCACTGTATTAATAGTAACATACCTACATAGTAGAAATAAATAAGTATGATAACTCGAGGCCTGTAGGAGATTCAAATGTCTACTCTAGCCGAATACGCAGGGTTGTCACTATCTCTGACTTTTAAAGGTACCTAGGTATATGTAAAATGTATATTATAACAAACCAACAAGTAGGTACGATAAAATAGTATAAAATGTGATGGTAAAATAGATATTGGCATGTATATACATATTAGCCACGCCGACAGAGTCAAAACAAAATCTTGAAAAAAAAATGTTTTTGCATATGTGAAAAGAAATCACGGTAGTAGTATATTTAACGAAGTTAAAAGGAAAACTATCATAGTTAAGTAGGCTTCAATAAATCAATGTTCGCAGCATGTACGCGGATGTACGACCCGGTAAAAGATCAATGTTTTACTTAAATTACAAAAAAATATGCGGGGCAGTCTTTGGGGACTGCTGATAAAAGTGAAAACGATATATAATGTATATATACACAGTATACATAAATAACCATTATAAGTTGATCCCCGATCGTAGAGCTCAACAAATATTGGCTGTCGGTGACGATAACGCGAGTTCCATGATTTTTGTTCACCCAAAAAGTGCACAACGCGCCTAAAAAAGTTTTCACTTCAAAAACCTACATAGTTATTAAATTGAATAAACACGTAGAGTAACACAACATTAGGTCCGATTGTTTGATGTAGACATAATTCGAGGGAAACGCTTTGCGCAGCACGCGATATCTGTCTGCGCGGAAAGGCCCGTGTTTAATGGCGCGAACACGGCGAAACGTCGACGTCGAGCGCCGGCCCCGGCTCGTGTTGGCTTCGCCGGTCTGTAAGTTATCAAAGTGTGCGTGCTGAGGCACGTGCGTACGACCGTGCACACATATGAGCCGCGTTTGGTACCACTCTGTGAAGATAACATACTTATTTATTTCTACTATGATATCTATACTTACTTTTTCTGAGTATTGTGGATAAACCTACGTACCTACCTGTTTGCCCGTTCCCATTTCTATGTAATATTCCAAGGTTAAAACAATGACACAGGGACGTACTCGGGTAAAAATCAAAGAATGAGTAATACATTTTTTTAATCATTTACACACAGCGGTGCATTTATGTAACTGCCTCAGCTATGCCTTACTATTACAGAACAATACCTTACTATTACAAATAAATGAATATAATAATTATCGCGTCATGTTTCGCGGCAAACAATATTGTTTGTTTGTATGCAAAACTACCTTCAACTATAATATAAATAAAAAATCCACTAGTTTTGTTTATGTATGTATTATGTATGAAATAAAATGATCTTCAACCTCAAGAAGATATGGAAAATTACGTTAAGTTTAAGTTGGTTCGAGGAAAGCTTATTTCATACATAGAATTTTTGGACAATATGGTAACAATAGCTTGTGGTTCAGTTAATTTACAGGATTGTACTTTATTCTGTAGCTTCTACTTTATTCGTACTCGTATTATGTACGTTTTATACTTAAACTTCACAAAATTACACTCTAACAACACTTTATGTAAATAAATTGCCGAATAATAGTGACCAACCGCGTCGCCGCCGCTCCGTCGAATCGAAGAGTGGCGGCCGGCCGCGCTCGGTTCCGTCACAGTGACGTCACACGTATCCGCGCCATTGACTTTTAGCGATAGGAAGCGTTTATGTTTATTACTTAATATCTTCGTAGGTAATGGTCCGATTTGGATAATTCAAAAAGATATATCATTCTTATGTCATAAAGAATAACATGGATACTAGTTCTATTGAATTTGCTATAACTGTACTGATCCTCATTATAATTAGGACTACGAAATATTATAACTCAATGGGTACTATCTATTACAACTTATTCAATAACGACAAAATAGTACATTTTTTTTATTTTCGATAGGCACTTTGACCACTATCTCACCCGATTGAAAGTGATGATGCAGCCGAAGATGCAGCATGCTTGCCTAGAAGATACCTATTCACTCTTGACTTGAAGTCTCCTAGATTATACCGTTCGGGGAACAAAGACACGGACAATTAATTCCACTCCTTCGCAGTATACGGATGACAAACGTAGAAGCAAAGCGCTTCGAGCGAGGTATGTCAACCATAAATGGTGACGTGTCCCAGTTTGTCTTGTTGTTAGATGGTAAAACGGGCATGGGGTAAGTAACTCGTACATATTTTGACAATAATTTCTTGAGGATTTTAATAAATTGAAACCTGAAACATAGTTGGTGAAATTTTTCTCGATAGAAACTAATATATAGATAGTATATATATATTAGTTTCTAGTTCTCTTGGTATCTATTAGAAACCAATATCGTTCGTTATCAGATAAAAAAAAATATTTTTACTAAATTCTTTAGGTTATTGAAATAAGTATCTATTTAAATCATTTTTATTTTAAATGGTATAGGTATATAGTTTTCACGCAAAACTAGATTTTATCATTTATTTTTCTAAAGAAAATGCGAGTAAATTTGATATAAAAAAAAAATTGTTTATCGTCCAAAAAACCTTGCCTTTGTTACATCATATTTAAGCTGTGACTACTAGGTATTACTAGCCGTGTTCGGGGCCTTCGCCCTGGTTTCAGCCTTCGCCCCTCGGTTTGAGCCTTCGGTTAGTGTGAGTTGTAGCGCTCTAGAGCGTTATGTGCCTCGATTAATCGGAACCACATACATTGAGACCGTTAACCGCCTAGAGAGATGGTAATAAAATACTATGACGCCTGTCAATGTCATGTTTCTATGAGAATTCCCGCGAAAAGTTGTAGGTACCTAAGTAAAGTCAAATTGAAAGTTGAAGTTGTAAATTGTTGAATGAAATTGACTGTCAGGGTTTTTTGACGTGAGTGAAAAAATGGCGTTGTTGATTTTGTAAAATTTTCCAAAACCTGTGATTCTTCGAGTGTTAATGTGTAATAATGGTGGATTATTAACCGTCGATACTAAGTGAACGTGCATAAGTGTAGGCAAATCATACAAAGTTGAAAAACGTGATTTTCGCCTTCGCTCCAAAACTCCAATAGAAGATCTAGTAAAGTTTCCACCACTTTACTAGGGCATGACTTTACTATGACTGGACCTTGACTCTTTTACTTGACTTTGACTGTGACTTGTGACTAGGACTTATAATATGAAATACACTTGAAATATTATGTTATCACTTGACACTGGCTAAATGCACAAGATTGCGAAGCCATAACTAAGAAGAAGAAGAAATTGACTGTCATACGTCGTAGATTATTATACTATTCAATATTCCGTGGTGATATATCGTTCGGAGCCTTCGACCGTAGATAAAAAACAATCGCACAACCGAAGTTATAGCTACGGAATGCAGTCAAGTTTTTCTAATAAGTAGGTAATAAAAAGAAACTGATAAACCCACACACACATATGAAACGTAAAAGATAGGTAATTACTTTTTCGGGGGCAGTCAAGTAAATAGAAACTTAGTTGTCGAAACTTTGCTATGCTTTATTTAGATCTCCTCGAATTTCTTAACAAATTACGAAAGTTCGTGTTGTTTCAAAGATAGAACTATCTAGAAACTTTTGGCTGTTTAGCTGTTGTGGTTTAGACACACCTATCTATAAGTAAACCGAGTACAAAATTGAAATGTTCTCAGCCGAATACAAAAGAGAGAAGTTTCTTGTACTTTTTTACAACAGTTCGTAGTTAGTTACTTTGGTTCTACCTCTAACGGCAGACTCCCAAATATTTCGTGACAGAACTTTATACCTTTATAAGTACCTATACCTACCCCACCTATGTTTTTGTTTCTATATTAAAAATACTTTCTAGAACAAAAGTATCTAACCAATGCGATGTTCACCCACATCCGATTGTGCCTCACCTGAGATAAAGTATCATTCTTGCTTAAAAAAAACTTTTTTTGTATGATTCCAAAGTTAAAAACTTCTAGATTATTTCTTTCCGGGAAACCTAATCGAACTATCTTTTGATGAAGCCGGAAATCGTTTATTTTATTTATGGTTAAACAACGATTATTACATTAATAATTATATTCATTACTTTATTATACTTATGTAAATTTGTATACTGTACACCTCCACCGACCTCAGTTGCTACTACAATTTCTGTCCATCCAAAGGTTATCTGGTAGAAATAGCTGAAAGGGATAAGACCGCCCATTGTAATATTAATTTCGTAGTAGTAATAAGTACATATATAACTTCGTAGCACATTCGTAGTTTTAAGTTTGTCTAAAATAACACCTAAATCTTTTAACTTCCTTAATTAAATTTTCGTCAACAGTATAATTTGAGAACATAACATTACGATTTCGCGTAAATTGAGAAAAAAGAATTATAATAAATTCGGTTATTTTGTTTCTGCCGCACACCCACCGCTTTTCTTTCACGACCAGGATGGCTGGTAGAGAATGCTATTTGGCATTAGGCCATTCCCTGTACTTTGATTTGTGCAAAATGTTTAAGTAAATTAAACGCTTTCACACTCACAGCCCCACACTAAGTTCAAAGACTTGAATCGTGGGTGCCGGAAACATTCACATCACACACACATTACACCCAGAACCAGAAGCACAAATATCCCTTGGGAAGGAATTTGTGCTCCTGCCGGGAATCGAACCCAGGACCCACGGCGCAGAGGGCGGACACCTGTCCACTGCGCCAACTGGGTAAATAAAAAATAATTGAAGCGCAAGCAAAGTTTAAAAAAACCGACTTCATCGCTTACATTTCGGTTTTGACTGCACCGATTTCTATAAAATGTATATGGGACTACCTCTGAAGTATACCTACTCTACCAAACAAAAACAGAATCATCGTTTCACAAACATATAGTCTAATTAAGAACCTTCTTTTTTGAAGTAAGTTGAAAATACTAGATAAATGCGAGTCTGGCTTGCGCACGAGGTCGACCATATCATCACTTACCAACAGGTGGGATACTAAAGTAAGTACCTTACTTCCTAATTTAACAGCTCCAATAACATTCTAATCGAAAGCAAATTATGGGTCAATAATAAAAAACGATTATTTAAACCAAATCTTGTTTATTTGTTAAAATGTATTGTAATCTCATTAATTTCAATTGTATAATATCATACTTCATAGTAGTTCATGGTATCACTAACTTACATAATAAAAAACAAACGAATGTTTACGTGTGTGTATTTTTTAAACGACGAAGTCGATAATGAACGATAGAATGAGCTAACAAAACAAGTAATAAATTTAAAAAGATTTAAAAATCAAGCTTTTGCCATTTGTAAATGAAAAAGAACTAAAAAATTATACAAGCAGAGAACCTATCGTTCTTCAGAAGTTCATACGGCCATGTTACTTATCTATCATCAAACCAGCTCCATGGTACCATAACATTGTATTGTCACCGAAGATACATAATTACACCAAATTTGAGTCCAATTGGACATCGGGATGTGGTTCAAATCTAAAAAAGAAAGAAAATCTATGTAATGTATCTAAATGTATTTTTCGCACCTATCTATTCCGGAACGTCTTGTATGGCAAGTGTTAAGGCATTCATACTTCACAGAAATCATGTATATGCGTTGATAATTGGCAAGAAATGTTTAAAATAAAACTCTTATTTCTAAATTAATACAAGAATAAAAGAGAGACGTCGTAATTAACCTGAAAATATTAATAAATCATCTAAATAGTTCAAAAAAAATCCCACTTATTAAAATTTTCTTTAACCAAATGTTAACGTTAGCATTAGAAATACCCTGAGTGTTGATAACTAAGGAAAATAAAGTAACAAATAATCTCTGAACTCTCTTTAATTATCACGAACAATGTTGCCAATCCTGCTAATAAAGCGAGAACAGATTGAACTTTGAGTATCCATCCAAAGGCGAAAGCATGGCTAAGTTAGTCGACCAGTACAAAGTGTTTTCACTTTTGCAAACGTTCGTTACACTTTAAACTGGACAAGTAGTATACCTTAGTAGTACCCTTAAGAGTTTTAATACTGAAAAGTGCACGTGAGTGATTTTTAACAGTTAACTTCTTTTCGTTTCTTAAACATTTGTAATGGCAATAGGGAATATGCATGACTTTTTTTTTTTTAATCTTTATAGCTATAGAAATACACAACATCTTATTTAAATGCATTAGCATATCAACAATTAGGTATTTCAATAAATAATAATTTAAAACAAAGCTTAAAAATACCAAAATACACCTTTGATCAGATTAAATGAATTGAATACGCTTTATTGAGGATAACTCAAAAACTACTGGTCAGATCTTGGTCAAATTTAAATGGGACTACATGGGAAGCACCACCATATATAATAAAAAGTATCATCAAAGACAAACAGTTCACACAAAAAGTTCTGGGGTAACACACAAAAAAAAAATACAGTCGAACTGAGAACTTCCTCCTTTTTTTTAATTTAAAAAGTAATTAAAATGGGAATTTCAAAATAGCACGCACGCTATTGGCTAAACTGATTTGTGACGGCAGTTCACACATTATTGATGTCACTGATTGGTCAAGTTTACTTGACGGCAGCTGACGGACAACTTTCCTTGACCGTGATTAAATTGTGGATGCCACAGAAAGAACGTCAAAATGGCCGCGTTTAAGCTTGCTCGAACAGGTTCGCATTTCAAAATATGTTTTTGATATGAAATATACATAATGTTTATATAGGTAATATATAAGGATCGATTAAAAGCATACAAATAATTATGCATATTCCCTATTATACAGTTTTATTTATGCTTCTAATTTGTCATTATTATATTTGTTTAACCTTCAATATTTATGTATATTGAATGTACCTGTAACACGTATTTTTATGTACCATAGACTTCTTTTAAAATGCAATTTTCATATTTATTTAGTTCCGGTTGTACTCACGTAATGTTTAATTTAATCGAGAAACTGGCGCGTACTGAACACCGGTCGAGTTTCTCGATTAAATTTAACAGTACCCGGATGACTGGCTGAAAACACGGATAAAACAACGTTTTCTATTCTCTATTTTCTATTGAAACCTAGCTAGATCGATTTATCGCCCCCGAAACCCCCTGCATACAAAATTTCATGTAAATCGTTGGAGCCGTTTCCGAGATTCTGGTTACATATAAAATATATACAAGAATTGCTCGTTTAAAGGTATTAGATAACGTGAGTACAACCGAAACTAAATGAATATGAATACGACTCACGATAATTTTAATAATAATATGTAATTTTCAGCGCGTTCACGCTCTGTTGCCGTCTCTTTTCAAACAATAGAAAACAGATGCTGCTATCCCATTTTTAAATCTCACTGGGTATTTCGTCCAACAAAGTATTTTCCTTACAAATCCTCGTACCTCTCCAAACTGCACAAGTTGTTGACGTCACAATTGTGTATGGAGTCGTGAAAGTACTCTTTCAAATGCTTCAAGGGACAAAGCTCTTTTTCACAGTAAGGGAGCTTTATTATACGTTCTTGATGCAAGGCCAAGACGTGGTCGCCGGTATCGCAACTGTAAATAGGAATTGATAATATCATTATATTGCAGCAGTACATTGTTCGGTGTAAACAATCAATATAATATGATATATACTTTAATAGAGAACACTTAAATATATTAATATCCGGATGTCCGAGCTTTGCTCGGTTTTTTGTTTTTGGTAGAATGTGTTTGAATTTGTAGCCTCAGAAAGCTCTATCTAGTGTCGAGTAGAAACAGTTTTTTACATCGGTCAAGGCGTAATAGATGGCGCTGATAGTTTCTTAAACCCGGTTTTTCAAATGCAGTTTGGGAACCGAGCATTTCTCGGACCTGGAACGTTAATAAATCGATTCCTTGGGCCGAAAAACCCCTAATCTGTAACTTTCATGAAAATCGTTGGAGCCATTTCCGAGATCCTGATTACACGCACACATATAATATATAATATATTATATATATATATATATATATATACTAGCGATCCGCCCCGGCTTCGCCCGGGTGTGATAAATGAAGAACCGCTCGACCGATTATGTGCAAACTTCACATAAACCATCTACTAAATAGTCCGATCAAAGCCTAAACATTTGGTTTTGATAGGTGAGCCCGTTCTTGAGTTATAAAATAACAACGAAAAGTGGCATTGATTTTTATATACATATAAAGATAGATATACAAGAATTGCTCGTTTAAAGATATTAGATATACTAGCCGTGCCCCGCGGCTTCGCCCGCTATTACCAAGTTAAAAAGTAGCCTATATGTACTCCTAGATATAAGCTATGTACATTCCAAATTTCATCCAAATCCGTTCAGCCGTTAAAGCGTGAAGAAGGAACAAACATACTTACGCACTTGCTCACTTACACACAAACTTTCGGATTTATAATATTAGTAGGATGTATGTTCTACCTTACAGTGCGGTGTGAATGTCTGTACCAATACAAACCTCTTTAGGTTTAATGGTGCTATGTATAATTTAAATTTAGTAAACAATGTAAATGATTAAGTAAATAAATAAAAAAAAATATTTATAATAAAAAAATAAATATTTGAATTTCCCACGCATTTTCATCACATTTTACTCAATTAAAATCATTAAAAAAAAAAAAATTATAGGTGTTATTCTATAGCTATATTTATTAAAGATAGTAGCTATCTCTTTTTTGTATATTCATTTCTAAATTTTTAGTAGATTCCATAGAGCGGCGTATGAATGATCGAAGGACTTACCTAAAGAGAACAAAAGCCAAATTCGCAGCGAAACAGTCAATATTCGTTGCTCTCCAAGGCCTGTCTCTCTGCAGAACATCCGCCTTCAAATGCGCGTCGGGTTTGTAGAGTCCGAGGTGGGCGATGATCTTCAGAAGTGTACCGGAATGTGTGAAGAGGAATACCGCTTTTGGATCGGAGCCGGTACTGAAACGGAATTGTCGGTTTTTTATCGGTTACAATTTGAAGAGTGCAACCTGTGCGAAAAGTGTGTCAATTTCGCACGAAACGATTTGCTTCCACATTTATTATGCTCACCGCTAGAGAACGGAATTTCTCGCCCGAGTTACCCGATAAGTATAATCTGGGAGTATTTAAGTCACTAGTGGACAGGTATCTTCAAGGCAAACGGGCTCCATCGTCGATCGCATCGTCACTTACTCTGCACAAAGCCACAAACATCTGGATGTCATGTGTTGCCGGGCAAAACACATTTTTATAACTAGTCCATTTTCTTCGCAAACCTTATTAAAACATGTCATTTAAGCTCAAGTCATAACATGAAGTGCAGGAGTTTTATTAGCGACTAGCTTCTGCCAGCGACGTCGTCCGTAGTCGGTAAAAAGTCCCATCTCATGTGTCAACCCCGGTAATAAACTAGCTGTGTACCAAATTTCATCTAAATCCGTGCAGTTGTTTTAGCGTAATTGAGCTACAAACACCCATCCAGAATTTCATAATATTTAGTAGTGTCTACAGAACGTGAGATCCCGGCAGCATTAAACTTAAAGCAGTGGGAATCAGATATTTTCTTTCTGTACAATGGACCCTACATTTTAAGTTAGACCTGTAGCAATACAACGATGAAAACAGCATTAAATTCCATACTGTAGTTTTGGCACGATGCGCGTACAAACATACAAACAGACAGACAAATTCTAAAAAAGGTTGTATTGGCTTCTTTTGATCTAATAAATACCCCCATATTCATTTTTCTTCAATATCTTCGATGTACAGACATCGGCCTGTTACAATTTTATTAGAAGTATAGATATCTATGTTTTACAACGTTTAAAGACTGACCCCAACAAACCTTTTTTTTATTCGTGATAGGCAAACATTGGACCACCATCTCACCCGATGGATAGTGATGTTGCGGCCAAAGATGCAGCATGCTCGCCTAGAATATACCTATTCATTCTAGAAGACTCATATTACACCGTTCAGGAAACAAAGACACCGGTAATAAGTGTGAAAGTGTTCGTTTGATGTTATTTGTTTACCTGAAGCTATCAAACATAGTTTTAAGCGAGAGGCAAGCAGGACGATATGTTAATTCGAGCCCATATCCATCCCTCCAGTAATATATCAGGTCACAGTAGTACTCCAATACCTGAAAAACAAGTACTACTTTAAAAAGTTTTTAAATTCAAGCTTTAACCAGTTATAAACAAAAAAGAACTAAAATGTTATATTATAACCAGAGACTTCATCAAGACGTATCAAACGAGCCCAAACTCGGTGGGTTTATCTTGTTCAGTTCAGGAGTTCCTATGCCCACCTTCCGTCTTCATCATCAGACAAAGATAAAGATATTTTATTTGTGAAACATGAGTAAAATATACACACATTTTTATGTGAGCATGCACATTGGTCTTACAAATGATTAATGGATTGTCATGTTAGATAAGCGTACAAATTTATAAATTACATCCAATTGTGGTACATATCAACTCCATTGTACCATATCATTGTATTGTCACCGAAGATCAGACTACGGGAAGTGGGTCTAATTTAGCTTGCAAGTTTTGTTTTTTTTTATGCTCGATAGGCAAGCATTTGGCTACAATCTCACCTGATGGAAAGTGATGATGGAGCCGAAGATGTTGCATGCTTGCCTAGAAGATACCTATTCACTCTTGACTTGATGACTCCAGATTATACCGTTAGGGGAACAAAGACGAGGGCAATGAGCTCTACTCCTTCCCTGTACGGATGATAAACGTAGAAGCGAAACGCTTCGAGCGAACTATTATAACAGACCGACAGATAACGGGGCAGGTGAAACTAAATAAAAGCTTGAAAAAACAACACAGTTTGTTAGCTACGTTACCTTACCCGATGCTTACCTCTACATTCTCTTTATCAAAAACGGCACACCACGGCGAGGGAAAATACTTGTTCCACGCGGTTTCGAAGCCACAAGCTTTGTACATGAGAATCATCTGACCTATAAACATAGCCAAAAACATAAACATTAAGTAACATAGGACTTCATTTTAGTTCGATGAAGTAAATTAAAAAATCAAATTCTAAAATTCTAAATTCTTTATTGGACTCCATAACTTTTGTGAGCGACTATATTTGATATGTAATGTAAAATAATGTGTATTATATTAAACTTTAGATAATAATTAGAGAAAAAATATTGTGTGTAAAAATATTCCCGTTGGATTTGGACGTTTACTACCAAAGGGAATTTTTTGTTTCTGGTTCTGTGTGATTCCGTGTATAATGTGAATGTTTCCGGCAAACACGACACAAGTCATCGAACTTAGTATGTGGCTGTGAGTGTGAAAGCGTTTTTATATATACGTAAATAGGGTTATTTGTAAAATATCAGAAACCTCTTGGGATATCATTTCATCCATTGAGAACGTCTTTGGTGGTATGGGTATTGTAAATTCCGAGTTTTCAAAAAAATTTTTTCATATATTTTTTTTATCTTTCTGATAAGCCTAAGGTGTTAAGTGTCAAATGGCATTTGTGTTCACTGCGCCAACTGGATCGTTAATATAATAATTATATGAGCCAAGGGTTAAATGAATCAGGGTCTTAGAGTTTTTTGGTATTTTACAAAATGTTTCAGAATAAATAGAAAAAAAATATGATAACGCTTTGTTAGCAGTGAAAAAATAACAGACGCCTTGGTGAAACAACCCTTAAGCATATTAGATACATCTTAATATATAATATATATTCTTCGGTATGTGTGTTTGTAGCCTAACTCCTCCTAAACGGCTGGGCCAATTCGGATGAAATGTTGTGTGTATATTTCAATGGATTCCTGAATAGTTTGAAAACACAATTGGACCCGGTAGGTGGCACTGCTGTCGGTATATCACCAAATTTGAGTGGCAGGACGTCTGCCGGGTACGCTATTAATAAAATAAGAATGAAGACTATTGCAGCAAATAGCAAAGCAAGCTACGTGAGAGTGAGAGCATATTATTACGTTTTCGTACAATGTACAAACCTAAACTTAGAACATGGTTCAAGCCGAGCCTTTTAGAGACCGCCTTTAGTGTCTCGTTCATTTCTTGACTTGTACCAAATGCTTTGGACTCCACGTATGTATTGGGATTTTTGTTAACTTGCTTTTGCCACTTGTCACAGTGTTTGTAAAACTGGAAAATGCAACTCAGTGTAGGATAAGCCGAGAAGGATTATAAATAGACGTGTTTAATCAAGTTGAGATATGAAAATTACTGTATTAAATATTAAGGCTGATCTCCGAGCAAAACAGAGCACAAATGGTGAGCTTTTTAAACCCCTGCAGCCCTACGCAAAAAGTGGAGAGATATAATTTTCAAACTGACTTTGCTTGCGTTTAATTATTTTCCTGTGTGTATTGCTTGAGGATCTGCCTTAAATAAATACGACATATTTATCAGTAGAAATGATCAAAAAGCAATAAAAGCAATCAAATTAGTATCCGTTTAGGGCGAGATGCAAAGCACAGGAGCACCTCTCCCCATCAACACCATCATTATATAGTCATCCACCATGCATCATGATCATATATGTAATAGATTAGACTAAAATATTTGGTTGTCTGGAAGAAATCGCTTTGAGCGATAAGACTGCCCTTTGTGCTCCTATGTTATATTTAAGATTTCTTTGTAAGTGTTATTTATTTTGGTGTGCAAATAAAGAATTTATCTATCTATCTAAAATATCAAAATTGTCACATCAAAAATAGAGATATATACCTACATAAATATTAGAGCATAATAAAACCTTACTAATATACAAAAGAATAAAAAGGTATAAATGAGTTTTGGCGCGAAAGTGAATAAATGTCGTTGTCTATAATGAATATTTTTCAAAACTTATGATTCTTCGAGTGTTAATGTATAATAATGGTGGATTATTAAAATATATTAAAAGTTCGTGAATATACATAAGTGTAGGCAAGTCGTACAAAGATGAAAAACGTGATTTCCGCTTTTGCTCCAAAACTCCAATTGAAGTTCTAGTAAAGTCTCTACCATTTTACTGGGGGCATGACTTGACTATGACTGGGCCATGACTCTTTTACTTGACCGTGACTTGTGACAATATTTATAACACTCAATTATACTTGAAAAATATTAATTATTTGACACTGGCTAAATGCACAAGATTGCGGAGCCAAAATAAAAAATTACCCTTAATACTGGATCAATTTTAGAGGCCGGAGCAAACACAACTTGTTTTGCTTCTTTCTTATCGAATAAGCCATTGGCAAAATATATGGCACTCTGTTGAGTCCTCTCCGTTGCAGTAAAACGAAACTGGAAGGATATAATTTAATTAATCAAAACAGTAAATATCAATTACATTGTCTATTAACTAAATAGGATATCAGTTGATAATATACCATGCCAACACAGCACTGTTACACTCTCGCAGAACTTTAAGCACACAGACAATATATCTCGCCATTCATCCTCAATGAGATCACAGCCATGATGAAGATTTAAGAGAGAGTTCGCATTAGTGCGACACCAAGACACAGCAAAAAATTTATGTTTCCTGCTCCTGGTATAATTAATATGCGCATTATAATCGTTATACCGACTTATACCTCAACAAAGAATAATAATTTCAAAATTTAAACAACATTGGATGTTTACATCTCATAAGTGAAGTCTTTACTTTTGAAATGAAACTAAATAGGAATCCATAGCACGGTGTGGGCAAGTACATCTGGCCCCTAAATGACTGCATATCTTTTCTTATTCAATATGGGGGCGGTAAGGCCTACACTGACGTCCCGCTTGGGTTGTACTGTGCATTTTCCTCTGCCTGGAACTACCCCTTCCACCCCTACTCCTTAAGATAGCGGAGTGTGGTTTGGGGTGCTGGGATAACTGATCCAGTGGTGAAGTTGTTGTATTTGATTTCTGTGAGTCTTTAGGTTTTGTGAAATGCTACTCTAGCATTTTTAACGCAAGTTTTCTAACTCAAGGGAATTTTGTGTTTCTGGATCTGGGTGTGATGTGAATGTTGTGTGTGTGACTTGAATGTTTACATCCCCACGACACAAGTCATTGCACTTAGTGTGGGGCTGGGAAAGTGAAAGTGTTTATGTGTATGTTTTTTACCCAAGCGACGCTGCCGGGCAGGTAATCTGTGAACTTTTAACTGCCCTCTGGCATAGTGTAGGAAGTGTAGGGCTTTAGCTTAACACAGAATTAAGTAGTACATCCTACTAATATTATAATATTATAAATGTGAAAGTTTGTGTGTGTGTGTGTGTGTGAATGTTTGTTACCATGTATCTCCATAACAAATAAACCGATATTTAGAGTGTAGATAGTTTGCGTTCCGGAATAACACACAGGCAATTTTTTTACTTAATTAACGCGAGTGAAGCCGCGGTTCATGGCTAGTAACTTATACCTTACCAAAAATCTATTAATATCATATTTAGTTTTGAGTATTCCAGGGAATCGTTTTTTCATTCTTTCTGCCAGCATAACCATTTCCTCACGCCCCTCTAGAGCCAGGAGCTTTTCATTGGTGCTCAGTGCTTTGCTTTTCCATTCTTTCAGATTTAATATATCATTATTTGTTAAATTTCCTGCAAATAAAAAAATATTTTATATTGGTGTCAATGTCTACGGATCATTATTAAAATAAATTTATTGAGTAGATCATATAAAAAAACCAATGCTTAAAACTTTGCCCAACTGAGGTCAGGTTTTTTTTTTAACATTGCACATTTTGTTCGATACTTATAATTTTTATACACAGAAATAACATTTCTAGTTGTTGTTGTTGTTGTAAGTAACTTTTGTAAGGTTTTTAAAATGTTATAGCCACTAATGGATAAATTAGCTGAAGCTGTGCAAGAAACGCCACTTACTTATTGGACCTTGTTAATTAATATTATACACAAAAAGTTTATATTGGTCGCGCAGTAAATTATTAGTATAAGCTAATTCTAATTTGTAGTAGGAACAATAAGACCTGCACTGATCTCTCCCTTGGGGTATACAGTGCATTTCTGCCATCTCAGCTCCGTTATGTAGCATAGGATCGCTCTGCGTTGCAACTAAGCTCATCTATTTTATATGCTAAGTAGGCAAGCATTTGACCACTGTTTCACCTGATGGAAAGTGATGATGTGGCCTGATGATGTGGCCTGTGAAGATACTTCCAAGACGCAGGCAAAGAGCACCTTATATATAGTGTACAAATGAGAGAAGCGAAATGCTTCAAGTGAACTCGAATGTCATAAATTTATGACATTCGAGTTTGTCTTGTTGTTTAGTGGTAAAAGGAGCATGGGGGAATAGCTCGTATAATTCTCACACACTAATCAAAATGTAAACAAGCTTACAACCTTGTTTTGAACTTACCTTTTCCAAGATTATGCCGCATTAGGATTTCATATTTCATATCTTTTAATATAGTATTCATGCCTTCAACATCTTCGGGACTGGGGTATCTTGTCCCATGGCGAGCAATCATCCATATCTTCTTAGGTTTACAGCCTAGAATAAAATAGCAGAAGTTCATTGTTAATTAAATATATACTTGACGCAGGCATGCCAAGAAGCAGATGTTGATGTATTCAACATGCTGTTCTATGAGTGAATGAAATGTCTAATTTGTTATAAGACATATATATCTATATATATAAAAGAAAGTCGTGTTAGTTACTCCACTTATAACTCAAGAACGGCTGAACCGATTTAGCTGAAAATTGGCAGGGAGGTAGTTTAGAGCCAGGAGAAGGACATAGGATACTTTTTAAGAACATACATTTCTTTAAATTTTTTTTTACATTTCGACATGCTTTCCATTTTCTCATACGTCACTCGGATTTGGTAAAGTACTAGGCAAACATAAACATGAAGGTTGTAATAATATAGTCACATGACATTGTAACGCATGCCGGGTATGGCTTCCTAAATATGCACATTCATTGACTGTTAGGCGGAACGAAGGTCGCCGGGACAGCTAGTATATATATATAAGAAGACTGTAATAATCAGTTTTCTTTATAATAATACATCACTAGTATGTAAAATTCAAATGAATTAATTAATTTACCACTTTATTGACTATCTAAATTGTAGTTGACCACACCATATGTCCACTAGCTATTTTATACATGCCACTAGCCGTTTCATATGTTCATAAATCTAAATCTCCATCCACGCGCACTACTCCAGTTACTCTGGATCATGGTGCTTGCAACAGTGCCGAAATATCTAAACTTAAAATACATGGTAAATATCCCGTTATTGATACAAACAACCATGGAAAGTGACCATGGTATGTAGTTAAAAAACTAATATTTCGTACATATTGGTCATAAGTCAATGCAAATGTGTGCTGTAATAATACTGATTATAAAAAATGATTTTGTTTTTTTGCAATTTTTCTTGTTTATATAGGACCTTTATCACAAATCCAGCAATGACACTCTCACTAATTTGACTAATTGGGATTGACTAACTTAGCGAAAACGTTCTGTGTGTACCAGATAGGGTACACTGCACAATGAGTGGAACTCATACTCCTTTTTTTATATTTAGACAAGCACGCTACATATTGATAACTTTCCATCAGGAGAGTTAATGTCACTGAGTTTGATTTCTGGCAGGGCTGCATTCAGTACCTATCTCTAGTTGCAACTGTTGTCATTATGTTATAACTTTTTAAGTCACTTTCAATATAAAAATTCAATGACAATGTTATCAGGTATACAAGTACAATACGTACCTGGATATTTGATAAGTGTATCATTTCTATTGTACTTGAATCTATACGGTGTTCGTGTAGATAAATGATTGAGAACTTCACTAGACTTCAATGAAAATTCACCAGGCTGGCTAAAAGAGGTGAGCAATATACAAATTATGTAGAGTTTCATTCTTCAATATTCTTCTTCTCGGATTCCGGTTATTTTCGACATACACAATGTTTAATTTTAATAAAGGTAATGTAATCACTTGAATATAAATACAATGGTGAATTTTACCGGTACATATTAGCAAAGATAAAGATAATTATTATGGGAGACGATAATGTACGACCCGATATTTCACGGCCCGATTTTGTACAGCCAATAATGCACACCCTGATAATTCATGTACATGGTTCGAAATATCAATCCGTGCATTCCCGGGTCGCCAATTATTACCTTTACAAAATCGGTCTGTATCGATAATGTACGGCCAATAATGTACAGTAATTAATTCATGTACATGGCTTCCTAATATCAGGGTGTGCAATACTGTGCGTGCAATACTGGCTGCGAAAAATCACTCCGTGTCGATAATGCCGATTCCGAGTCCATAATAGCTGGTGCTAATATTTTCTGTGTGTATTGTATGTTCGTGTATTGTACGGCCAGTATTACACGACCTGATATTTCGTGTATATTGAATACAAATATTGGTTGCATTTACCTAGCTGCGTATTAACGTCTGCAAAAAAATTGGTCCGTAAATTCGGGTTGTTATACAATGTATGTTATTTCACATCCAATAATGTACGGCCCGTATTGCACAACCTGATAATTTGAAGCCATATCACGGAATACTGCTTGCGAATTATTGGCCGTACATTATCAGATCGTGCATTATTGGTCATAAAATATAGGGACTCATTTTTCATCTATGTTATACTCCCTACGGAGTTCTAGGAGCGCGGGGAAGTAATGATTACTAGTTATATACTCTTTGGTAATGATCGTATTATAGGCAGACCGGTGTCCGGTTCACAGATTACTAGTGAAGCAAGTATAGACTTACTTTGAAATGTCACTTTTTGACAAATCTGTCAGGCCGCCTATTTCTACAATCTTAGACTATGTACAATCTTAACTGTAGGTAGGTATATAGTCCAAGGATTTTGTAGCTAGAGTAATCCGTATGTTTGTTTCCTATCTCAATAGTTCAATGTTCATAAATGTACGCAGTACTCTCTATGGTCTGTGAATGAATGCTCTATCATAAAAAGTAAAGAGCACATTACTACGTAGGTAATAATGTATCAAAGAGTATATTCTTTGATACATTGTTTATTACTCTTATTAAGTCCTATGCAAGGATGTTGTAGCTAAAGTAATAGGATGGATAACTGACAAACTTACAGTGCCGAATATCAAACATGCATGGAATCTTATCACAACTGACTTAGAGCGTATTTACAATGTCAAATCGTTTTATCAATTGCATAAAGAACCAATCGTGGTTGCGGTCCCGTTGAAATCGGGTGAAAGGTTAGAAAAGACCCCTGTGTCCCTCTCGCACAAGAGCGACTAGTTCTAAAAAAGTTTCCCAGTGGTAGAAATTATAGTCTGTAGTAATAATAAGATCTTATTTGTCGTAATTATATGATTAAGCGAAACCTTACAGAATATGTTTCTAACTACCTACTATCAAACTATTCTGAATAAACCGTTTTTTCTTCCTTATAGTATTAGGTTATATGATATTATTTTTGATATATGGGTTTACAAGCCAAGCTACACAACTACATCCGCCATTTATAAAAATATTTTGTAAAAACAAAATAAAGTTATCCTGCTATCATACTTCCTACTAATATTATCAAGGCAAAAGTTTGTAAGTGTGCTTGTAGTTTGTTCCTTCTTGACGCTCAATTATGATTATATTAATGAATACGTTTGTGAATATGGAATATGCATACATTTTTATTCGATTGTTGCCGTTAATACATTGCCGGAAAGAAAGTTTTTCTTCCTAACAATACATCTCATATCGAAATAAATAGGCATTGGGAAATGCAATCAGGTTTTTTTTTTATTCAAGTAGGCAAACTTTTGACCACTATCTCACCTGATGGTAAGCGAAGATGTGGTAGACGATGGAGCAAGCTTGCCTAGAAGATACCTATTCACTCGCGACTTGAAGACTCCCATATTGTACTCATCAGAAAACACTCAGGTAAGGAGTTCTATTCCTTTGAGGTTCCCACAATGAATGTGGAGGCAAAACGCTTAGTGCGCATTTGTGGAATGTCCACCATATAGCGGTGTCGCTTAGCAGTTTGTCTGCTTGTCCGACGATAGAACGGGGATGAGGGAACTAGATCGTGCAGTTCCTTAGCACACTCTTCAAAATGTATCTCTCCAATATGTTCCGATAAAAAACCAAGAGACTAGCTGCTACCATGCGGCGCGGCGATGACCCAAGCTCTGAAGCTTTGAATTAGTCAGCTGCTCGCTACCAATGTGTCTCTTGGGTCTCCACTCAATGGTGTCAAGAGTCTCAAGCTGGTACTTAGCTGTCCCAAAGATGAGAACAGTACTCCATACATGATCGGACTTGTGCTTGATACAAGTTGAGCAACTGTCCCGGTGTGAAGTATCGTCTCACCTTTGCAAGGATTCCCAGCTTTTTTGCAGCTAGTTGGGCTTTTGACTCGATGGAAGTACCAAAATTGAGCTTTGAAGTTAGAGTCAAACCGAGTAACTCGAGATGGTCAGTTACTGGTAGGGATACATTTAGGAAAGTTGGAGTCAGTTCAAATTGACTCCGTATATCGAAGAAAAAAAGTTAAGCAAATTTAAACACAGCGATTGGAAAAAACAAATAGAATTTAAGGAAAGTTGACGAATCAGTGACCACAAAAATGTGTAAATTAGTCACGATCAGCTTAGCCAATAGCGAGCGTTTTGCTATTTTGAAATTTCCATCCATTTTAATTATTAAAACTCCTAGCAAAAAGCAATTAAAGAAGAAAATCATATTATGGAGTAATTTTGAAAAAATAAAGATTTAAAAAAAATACTTGACCTGTATGTAAATTGTATGCTTATTTCCTTTTGATAATTTATAACGTTGTTATATTTTTCTTATATAACTATTATAGGCCGAAATGTATGGCATATGTTTTATTCTTAAAATGTTGTGTTAGCGTTGGCTTAAAGAATTTAGTAATTTTTAATTTTGCATTGGGTCACACTTTTTGACAACAATTTATGACAGTTAGGTGTCATAAAAGTTAGGGTTTACCTTCATTGGATTTTTTATGGATATCCATATTATATATATATATATATTGTTAATCCTATTTGTTAATCCTAGGCATAAGCTGCGTACATTCCAAATTTATCCAAATTTATTCAGCCGTTGCCGCGAGAAGAGAAAAAAGACATACTTAAATAATGCCCCAATTACACACAAACTTTCGGATGAATAAATTAGTTTAATATATGTATATAATAATAATATTAACCAAGATTCTGACATATCAATGTAGTAATAATATCTGTCATCGATTATCTTTATTCTAGGATATAAATTTAAACATGGGTTGTAAATGTATCTAGAAGCTTATTACAACAATTTATAGCACACACACAACATATCACGAGCATCGGTTGAGAAATGCGACCTGTACAGGAGAACAACCGGAAATCCGGACCTACGAAAGTAATTTTGCCCAAGCTGAAATGAAATCGCTTCGTTCCCGCTTTGCGCTCGTTCGGTCAATTAAACCGAAGGTAATTTAGTCTTTCATAATAGTTAATAGCTGACCCAACCGGCGTTCGCCTGGGTATAAAAACAAACACATATACGCAAATATTTTTATAGTCGGATAAGCGGACAAAGCCGCGGATAGATACTAGTAAATATATATAATGTTAATTAATTTTAAATGCATTTTGAAACATCAGCGTGGATTTTAATTACGCATATAGTATATCTTTATGAATGACATAATAATATTTTTATTAGATATCATATTGTAGCAAGATTACACAGTTAAATATCATTCAAGTAGAACATAATTCAAATGGCTCAAAAGGTTATCCCACAAATCTTAAAATCAGGGTTACCCGAAAGAAAAGGGACACAGAGGTTTTTTGTGACCTCTCACTAGGACACAGATTTTCGGCGGAGTCGTCCCTCCTTTTACAAACCGTAGGTTTGTTTCCTATCTCGATGGTCCTATGAGACAACGCGCTATTCAGACTGCCATAGAGTCTAATTAGTCAAGCTCCCTATTACACCGCGCTAAATATCGCACGCTAACTCATTCGTAAGAGTACTCTCTGTGGTCTGTGTTCGTAAGGTGTCTGTAGGTAGGCGTCGTCGCGTCGTCGTCCCTTTAGACAGCTGATAAAGGGCCTATTAGTGTATTGCGTAGTCTAATAGGCACAACGGAGTTATTATATTATCTTCGGAAGCCGATGCAGCTGCATGACAGCCACTGTCAAGAAACTTCGCTTTTTATTTTTCGTTCGAAGTGGCTGTCAAAGATAGTGTAATCATTCCGTTTTAGTAGCTGTTGTAGTTGTTTAAAGAGCTCAATATTTAAATATTTGCTTTTTTGTAAGCTGCTACAATAACATCATCGAGACGAAGACGTCGAAATAAGATAATATATAAATCTAGCTATGCCGAAAGACAACGCATACTAGCTATTTCTATAACATCCGTATGATGAACGGAAATGACTTTAGAACAGACGCAGCGTTTTCATCAGACACCAGTGCCAGTGTGGGCCACCTTCCTACCGATTTGAAACATAGTTGATTTTGACATACACAGTGCGCGACAAACCTAATTTGCTTTTCTACTAACTTAAAAATCTGTTTATATTCCCCGTTTTTTGGATACAGAATAAACTTTCTATTGTGCCGATATTATATGATCTGTTTAAAGCTTAACAATCCAGAAACACCTTTAAAAATTTAATAAAATGGCAAAAGATAAACAAATCGGACATACCAAATGTCGTGTTTGTGATTCTGATTTGGGCTGTTCATGTGCAGATAGCTTAAAACGCAAAGAGAAGCAACATATATGCCCTGTGTGTAATTTCAAATCGACAACAGCAAGTAATTTAAAATATCACTTAAATACACATACGGGTGAAAAACCTTACAAATGTATTGTGTGTAATTTTGAATGTGCATGGGCTAGTAGTTTAAAGCGACATCATAAGAAACATACAGGTGAGAAGCCATACAAATGTAATGAATGTGATTACAAATGTTCAGAAAAAACAGCTCTAAGGCAACATATAAAAAAACACACGGGAGAACAACCTTTCCATTGCAGTATGTGCGACTTTGTATGTTCACAGACAAGTAACTTAAGACGTCATGAACGAACCCATTCCGGAGACAAACCATATGCATGTACTATCTGTCAATACAAGTGCACTGAAAAACGTACTCTAACACAACATATTAAAAAACACACAGGAGAAGAACAGTTTAAATGTAATATGTGCGGTGCAGAATTCGCACGTGTAGAGAGGTTAAATGATCACATAAAAACTCATACAGGAGAAAAGCCTTTCAAATGTAGCTATTGCGACTACAGATGTATAGCGGCATATTCGTTAAAACGTCATTACAGAAAACATACCGGAGAGAAACCTTTTGAATGCACTATTTGTGATTATAAATGTGATATGATAAGTCATTTAAAAAATCATATAAGAATACATACCGGGGAAAAGCCATTTGAATGTGATACGTGTGGTTACAAATGTGCAGAGAAAAGTTCTCTAAAGAGGCATATAATACGGCATATAGGACTGAAGCAGTATACATGTAATTTGTGTGATTATAAATCAGTTGCTTCAACTGATTTGAAGAAACATGTTAAAACTCATTTTAAGTATGTTTTAGAAGTGCAATTTAAAGAAGAGCCTGATGACGACTTGTCAGAAAAATCTTAAACAAATGTTGCATTTTATAGCTTATTTTCGTACTGTTTTAAATTTTTTGACCATCATCTCATAGGTTTTAATAAGTATGAGATGATTTTCAAAATATATATTTCAAGTTATTTTGAGTTATGAGCATTATGCCCAAGTTAATTCGGATGAAATCACAACATATCAAAATGTGAAATTGAGAGATAAAAATCTTAACCAATATCATTATGAATTGTTTAAATGTGTACATTTTATTTAGTTTATAATTAGGTATAATTTTCAAAATAGCTTAAATAACAGAAAACTGATAAGACTAAAATGAACAAAATTAACTCTAACTAGAATAAATGTACAACACTTGATCTAATTAACCTCCACTTGTAGGCAAAGTGCCTAAACTCTTGTGAAAATTTTATTGTTTAATGGTAGAACTACTTTTGCTGTACACTGCACAGTGAAGCGTTCAGCTCCTCATCCAAATTAATATTAAAAATTTTGCAAATTTTTATTAATATCTGAGAGATACATTTGAAACTATGCCCACATTTATCAATTTATCAGTGTGATAACATTTTATTTTATAAATGTTGATAGCACCCACAATACAATTCTTAACTTCAAAGAGTGTGGGGCTGTGAGTGTGAAAGTTTTGTTTTATATTGTTAACCATAATTATCAAATATTATTTGTAGGATATAAATTCACTTAATTAGAATGACCAACACATTCCAAGGTTCCTAGGTTTCCTATATGTAACCTTGGAACATGTTGTTTATTACTAACATAGTCTAGATTTTAATTAATTTAATATGGTTTTATATCTGTATAATAATTTTGTAATAGATTTTAAATTAATACATACAAAAAATCCTGTCCAATACTTGTATTGCACATACATGAATCTTGATTCATGTACGATTAATATCAGAACCTAATAATTATTAGTTATGTTTTTTATATGTATTAAGCGCTAAGTCAAATTGATAACATTTGGTTTCATTGGGCCTCCAAAGATATACTGCATAATTTTAGTCCCATAGTTAATTAAATTATGCATCTGATTAGTCTTTATTTAAAATTATACTTTCTTTGAATAATGTATTATAGATATTTAATGAGCATTTAGTTTTTTTTTTATTATTATTCAGAATAGGCAAGCATTTGACCACTATCTATTTAGTGTGTGGATATTAATAAGTGCAGGAATAATCTTACAGAATCCTCCAGTTGTTTTGTTTAGACTGATTGAGAACCTAATCTTAACCATGGTATGTGAGTTTTTGTAATAATGTGGCAGAAAACTTCACAGGAATGTGCTTGTGGTTCTGGGTGTGATTGTGTGTATGATGTGAATGTTTCCTGCACCCGCAACACAAGTTAATGCTTTTCCTAGTTTGGGTTCCACAGACAAGAACCTTTATGTATTACCAAAAGAAACAACTGTACATAAATGTTATCTTATGGAAATAAATTAATTTTTAATTTTACATTACATATTTTATTGAACTTGAGAGGTTGTCAGTGTGAAAGCGTTTTATATTCAACTGACTTCAAAAAAGGAGGATGGAAATTTTATTGAAATGGGTTCAGCCAAAACTGAAATATAAGCAATGAAGTTGGTTTTTTAAGTTTTGCTTGCATTTCAATTAGTTAAACTAAAAACTAAATGAGACCAGAAATGTTTGTGTTTATACTTGTACTGATAATAAACGAGAGTTTAACCTTCAAGAAATTTTTGTTCAAAGCCATAACTAGAAAAAAGCTGTTAGTGGTAGGTATTTCGACAATAAAATACATTTTATAGATAATATTAATTGTATTCAAAAATATTATTCCGCTTGTAACAAAATATTAGATTGCTGAAGAGTAGCTTTTAATGTAAATGGTTTGCTCAAGCTTTCAACATTGAATGTCTCTGTAGCAAATTGTTCGCCTTCAGGCTTGTCGTGAAGAGTGAAGCTTATGTCCTTAACATCTCCTGCGTCAATGGTCTGGACATTGTGGGAATATGGGGGCGATCCCTCTTTGAAGATCTGAACAGTTTGGTCTAAGTATTTCAAATACACATCTCGACCCAAAAATTCTACTTCAGCATTCATTTCCTTCAATGCTAATTCTGGCATGTCCAATAACAATCCCGCTTGCTTTGTACATCCAACAGCAATGACTTCATCTGGATTTATTCCAGACAGAACTTCAGCTTCTGGAATCAGGCTAGCTATTGCAGACTGCAATTTGGGAATCTTTAAACTACCACCGCACAAAACAATCTTGCTTATTTTACCATCAAAGCTGTCAATTAGCTTTTGAGCTGGCTCTATGTATGCCGATATTTTAGACGAGATGATGTTTTCAAACCTTGCCCTGGACACATTCTGACTCCAATCAACTCCATCGAGTAGTGATTCAATGAATACATGAGCAGAGTTTAATGTGGATAAAATATGTTTGCAGTTGTCAGCATGGTTTAGTAATTTCGCCATTGCTCGTTTACTTTCATGAGGGTCCAGTTTCCACTTTTGCCGAAACTCTTGTGCAATATAATCTGCGAGGTCTCTCGTCACGCACTGTCCACCTAAATCGGAACGGTAATCATTTTTCTCAATTGTAATGAATCCATTAGATACTTTTGCAATGGAGACGTCACAGCTTGACCCACCAAGCCGGTAAACTAGGACATTAGTATCTTCTGTGGATTCTTCAATGTTGTATGCGAGTAAAGCCGCAGCAGGTTCACTAATAACTTGTAGGACATCAAATCCGGCTAACTCTGCACACTTTACTAACCGCTCTCTGCTCTCATTACACCAGTGTAGCGGCGCAGCCAATACTAACTTCAAATCGCCATCAGAACGCATAGCATGGCTAGCAATAGTAAAAAGCTTGTCAAAGATCTTAGTAGATATATTATCCGGGTTGGAATACACAGTAGTTTCACTTGTCTCAAACACATACTCAAGTTTTTCATCGTTTTGAATTCGGCACGATGAAGAGGCTTCAACAAAGGATAAGTCATCTGCGGTAAATCCACAGTTCATAAGTCGTTTGTTGTGTTTTATGATAGACTTTGAGGAGGCCTGGCCAGACTTAGCAGGAAGGCCGATTTCCCATTCTGTGGCATTGAGGGCTATAACCGCCGGTGTAACACGATCTCCTGCGTCGTTCGCGATCACTTCCGGAGCACCATTGCTAAAAGCAGCCAAACACGCAGAACTGTTACCCAAGTGTATGCCGTATGCTGCAGCCATGTTACTTATATTTGTACCGGTTTATTGTCAGAAGAAACATTAAATTCTAGTTTGTTCAATTACAGATGCAATTTTTGAGGCAAATATGTATTACTTTTTATGGTAAGTTTAAATTTATAGATAACTAATATAACCTAAACGCTCTTGCGGTCGAAGATGAACATTCTGAATTTCTGACATTTAATTTGATATTGACAACATGACGTTTGATTAATGTTGCCCAGCTTCAAAACATTATTGTCTTATCCATTGTCCACAGAATTGAGTATTGTTTCAGTGTATATACGACATAATTTTATAAGCGGGAAACTTAAAATATTTGACATATCAACTTTAAATTACATACAGTAATGTTATTCTGTTTTATTCAATTATCAAGAAATAATAAATATGGAAGAGTCGGATATAAAACAAAATGTCGACAAAGATGTAATATGTGGGCGCCTTCAAAATATTTTAACATGTCTATCTAAATGTAAAATTGTGAGTTAATTTTGGAAATAATAATGTTATTCTATTTTATTCGCTTACTTACAAAACACCTGATAAAACATTTATATCACATAGGATTATAACAACGAAAAGGAGGAATGCAAGAAAGCACGTGAAATAAATGTAAAACTAGAAGTAGAGCTAAAACAGGCGCGTGAACTTGAAAAATCTCATCGTTACCATTTACTATCTTCAAGAGAAATGATTGGAAATCTTCAGGAAACAGTTTCACAGCTAGTACACCTCAAACGAGATGTAAAAAAGTTAAAAGATGAAATGACATCAAGAAACAAGATATTAGCTGCAATGGAGAAGGTAGGTTAGGTACCGAATATCATCATTGTTAATGTTAGCCCAAAGCGGAAGTAATGTTAATACATTGCCAAAAATAAAATTTTATTATTGATCGAGCGAAGCGAGATCTCTAAGATGACTTGGGTCGTTCAGCACTTTGTCCGTCCGTCTGTCAGAGGCATCTAGTGTCTAAGCCTTATAAGGGAATGACTTCAAATTCTCTAGAATTTGACCAAAGCCAGAAATGACATTTAAAATTATATAAATGAAAAATATTAAGTAAGTGTAAGTGTATAGGAAATTAAACAAAGATTAGGTAATGATACTATCAGATAATCTTTATGAAATTGGATAAGTATTGTTGAATAATTCACCATAAATTTAAATTAACAGGACAAAGAAAACATAATACAGAAGCATGAAGACAACATCGACGAGTTACGTAATGCCCACGAGAAACATATTGACGAGTTATCAGTCATCAACGAAAGGAAAAGTTAGTATCTGTTCACAAACTTTTGTGTTTTATTATAAATAAATTCTCTCGCACTCACAACCCCACACTAAGTTCAATGACTTGTGTCGTGAGTGCCGGAGACATTCGCTTTCAAATTCAAATTCAAATGTTTATTGCAATCTCTAATAGTCAGCACATGGTTTTAAAAGTTTACAGTTCATTAGAGACCCTGTCGGGCACAACAATATTAGAGCAGAGGAGGACGTCTTATTATTTTTATAAAAGGCTTATCCACATTATTAACGCTTTATCCACATAACTAGGTAATATTAATAACCGACTGTGTGTGTTTTATACCAAGATAACTTACCGTTTTTGAAGGTATCAAAGCACGCTATCATCAAGTTAAAAAGTAGCCTATGTGTTAATCCTAGGTATAATCTATGTACATTCCAAATTTCATCCAAATCGGTTCAGCCGTTAAAGCGTGAAGAGGGAACAAACATACTTACACACTTACATACTTACACACACTTACACACAAACTTTCGGATTTATAATATTAGTAGGAGTAGGATTATTAAAAGCTATAGGCGATGCGATGTAGGTAATAAATTTTGGGGGCTGAGTCACCCACGTCCGTAGGAGGATACCCCTTAAGTCTGACTCCCTACCCGTGGTCCCCGGGTGGTGCTAATCAGGTGACATTTGAGAGGTGGTAGAGCATTTTGTGAGTTGCTCGCCTGGCTTGCTACCAAAGTAGCTTACCACCATCAAGTTGAAAGTCTGCCGCCAAGCCAAATACGGTGTTCCGGCAGTTATCCTTGAGAGCCTGCGTATTCCAGGTCTAGTGTGTTTACCAGCTTCGATCACATCGTCACTTACCATCAGGTGAGATAGTGGTCAAACACTAGCCTGTCACAAATAAAAAAAAAAAAAAAATTTACAAGTATTTTCTGCGGCAATTGTTGCGTTTGGAGCCTGGGTCTAGCGAGTTTGGGTGGAATGTATAAACTTTGTAAACTGTAAGTGGCACAAAAGTGTAAATGTAAGAACTAGTCTAACCACTTGCCCAAAAGTTCAGCAGGTGCAGCGTGAGGCTGAAACTCAAATAGCGCAGTTCACTTGTGTCATTGAAGAACTTCGTTCGAAGATAAAGGAAATAGAGGCAGAAAGCAGAGAAAAGGTTCGTAACATTAACAACACGAATTAGTAATATAAATTTTCTCTATAGGTATTTGAAGTCTTCTAGTCTTTTTACAATAAGACGAGGTTAGTTTTGTTATATATAAATATGTTTTTTGCTGCACTCAAATTTCATATTACCATATTTTCAAAACTTATTTATTGACCGGAAACTAAAAAAAATAATTTGGCGCTAGGGAGTTTTCGTGATGCTGTCATATTATATACTCAACATCCGGATGACCGAACTTAGCTCGGTTTTTTGTTTTTGGTAGAATGTGTTTGAATTTGTAGCCTCAGAAAGCTCCATCTAGTGTCGAGTAGAAACAGTTTTTTACATCGGTCATGGCCATGGCGTAATACATGGCGCTGATAGTTTCTTCAACCCGGTTTTTCAAATGCAGTTTGGGAACCGAGCATTTCTCGGACCTGGAACGTTGATAAATCGATTCCTTGGGCCAAAAAAACCCTAATCTGTAACTTTCATGAAAATCGTTGGAGCCGTTTCCGAGATCCTGAATACACACATATATATACCTACAAGAATTGCTCGTTTAAAGATATCATAAACTAATCAACATAAATGTTTTTGTTTGTATGTTGTATGTTACGCGATATCTCCGCCAATTCAGAATCGAGTTTGATGATTTTTTTTTGTTTGGTAGAGTATACTAAACATCAGAAGTTGTACCATATAAATTTTATCGTATTCGGTCAAGCCAAAACCGAAATATAAACGAATAAGTCGGTTTTTTAAAGCTTTGCTTGCGTTTCAATTATATATGATATAGAATTGTGAATCAATGATCAAAACTCTGTTTAGACCATTAAAGTGGGATACTTACATTGAAAAAATATTAAATCTGTACATACTTAATTTACCATTTCATACTTGAGAGATTAAGATAATGTAATGTCATCCTTATAATTTAAACTAAAGAGTCGTTATTCAGTAACAAGCCCCACACTAAGTTCGATGACTTGTGTCGTGGGTACTGGAAACATTCATATCACACACACAATCACAACCAGAAACAAAAATTACTCTTGGGGAGAAAACTTGTGTTTCCACTGGTAATCGAACCTGATACCCGCAACATAGGAGGCAGGCAGTCAAACTACCTAAACCTATATTATCATTTACTCACATTATACATTATAGATGAACGTAGTAGTATTGGAATACGAAGAAAAGATTCAGAGAGGTGCAGCTCAAGTGGCTCAGTTGCAGGAACAACTGGCGAGGCAATCTACTCGGACTGATACTAACATTGACGCCTATAGACGAGTAAGTATAGGTACCTAAAGTTTGACGACCCAGTTGGCACAGCGGATAGGTTTCCGCCCTCTGCGCCGTGGGTCCTGGATTCGATTCCCGGCAGGAGCACAAATTCCTCTCAAGGGATATTTGTGCTTCTGGTTCTGGGTGTAATGTGTGTGTGATGTGAATGTTTCCGGCACCCACGATACAAGTATTTGAACTTAGTGCGGTGCTGTGCGTGTGAATGCGTTTGTTGTTATTGTTTTAATAATTTAGACATCAGCGCCAAAAGATAGAAGTCGGGGACTTAAAACCCGTGTATTAAATGTATAAGTATGTATTTGAAATGAAATGTTTATTCTCTTTAATTTGATACCACTCTAGATGGTATTTATATATTGTATGGACGCTACTTTGTGGACAACCACGAACGCTATATCTTACATTAAGTAAGTATATAAAAAACCTACCTTATGCTACCCGTGAAAAAGAGACGAATAAACGAACATACATACGGTTATAAAGTCATAACCCTCGTTTAAGCCTCACCGTAGTCCGATATAAGTACGTTTTTAGTACCGGACGTCTGCCTGGTTTGTTCCGTTTTGATAATTTCCTACTTTCGTAACTATTTATTAAACAAGAATTTCGTTGCCGCTTTCAAACGTCAACCCTCCTTGTGAATGCTTTGTGGTTCACCGGAGCCTTGTTTGGTGATATGCAGGGACACCGGGCATTTTTGAATATTAAAATTTGCTGTACATTGTGTGCCAATAGATTTTTTTTCGAATCATGTTTAATTTGCATCAAGGCACGGAAATTGTTTTAGTAATAGTATTAATAGTATTACGAAAAGTGTAGCGTTAATCATCACAATTATATATATGAACTAGCTTTTGCCCGCGGCTTCGCCCGCGTTATTATTTTAAAATTGGCAAAGTTTCATACAAACTTTCATCCCCTATTTTTTCCGCTTGGGGGTAGAACTAATCAAAATCCTTTCTTAGCGGATGCCTACGTCATATCTACCTGCATGCTAAATTTCAGCCCAATCCGTCCAGTGGTTTGGACTGTGCGTTGATAGATCACTATGTCAGTCAGTCAGTCAGTCACCTTTGAGTTATATATATTTAGATAGATGACGCTAAAACTCTTGACATATCATAATGCATTATATGAACTCAAATCCTACATCCGATATATAACAATCTTTTATTATTATCATTGTGACGAGACCGGACTAATACATAACCCGGTGCATTACCGAACAAGTCTATAAACACTTTCTCTTATTAACCGCATTTTGCAGCGATTAGAGGAGTTGGAAGAAAAACTCAAACAGAGTCAATTCAAACAATACTTAGCGCAGTCTTACCCATCCCAGTTTGAAGGACAAGTTGAACGACCATATTCCTCAACCCGGGATTACGATACTTGCTCTGTAGACACGAATCCAGTGCTCGAAGGGACAAGTTCTAGACTGACTATGCCAAGCCAAAAAGCACCGAAGCAAAATACGCTGCAGGTCATGTACTATGGCAATACACCTCGGACGGAAAAGAAAGGACAGTTTAATATCACTAAGAAGAGAAAGCTTTACAACGATAAGGATTTTCAAGAGTTTTAATTTTTGCTTGTATTCATTTGCAATACTTATACTCTTTTCAACCATTTTTATATATACAAGCCTATGAAATTCCATCGAAGACTGTCAAAAAATACAATACTGTGTAGACGCTTATTTCTACCGACTTCACAAAAAAGAAGGAGGTACTTAAGTCAGTTGTATTTTTAATTATTTTTTTTAACTCATAACTTCGTTCCACGTGAACCGATTCTGAATTTTTTTTATTGTTTGAATGATGTTGCTTTCCAATTGGTCCCATTCAAATTTATCAAGATCTGATCAGTAGTTCTTGAAATATCTTCAATATTGCGTGTTTAGTACATCTAATCTGATCAAAGTTACGAAGGTAAAGCGGTGAAGTCGGTTTTTTTAAGCTTTGCTTGCGTTTAATTATTACAAGCTTTTATTTAGTTTCACTTCTCCCGTTATCTATCTGACGGTCTGTAATCAAATTATGCAAGCCAAATTAGTCTTCGCGTTATCAGATTGGAAGTACTTATATATCTTCGGTGACAATGCAATGATAAGGTACCATGGAGCTGGTCTGATGATGCAGACGGAAGATGGTCATAGGGATTTCTGACTAAACAAGATAAACCCATCGAGTTTAGGCTCGTTTGATTCTTCTTGACAAGTTCTCTGGGTATATAATTTTTTGTCTTTGTTGATTTACAATTGATAAGAGCTTGATTTTTAAAAACTTGTTAAAGTGTTAGGTACTTGTTATTTATAAATAGTGAAGTAACGTGGTCTTTAAATGCGATATTTATCGAGATATATATATATGAATGGTATAAAAATGAATGGTTGAAAAGAGAATAGAGATTTTATTACTTTGCTTCACATATTTTTCTAAGCTTACATTTTTATTGTTTGTTAAATTAGTTTTCAGATAGAGTTACTTAATTTTAGTACGATTACACTCTAACAAAATGATTCTTAGATTGTTTTAATGCAATAATCCATTAGCAGATGTAGGTAGGTACAGTACCCGGCGGTAAATAAGGCACATGCACCGCGTTCCAACGAACTTGTACCTACACCACTTACGAAGTGGCAAAACGGCACTTCATGTTGTGAGTGTTATAGAGACGAAGCTGGGTTTTTACCGACTTCAAAAAAGGAGGAGGTACTATTTTTAACTGTATGTTTTTTTTAAATTCATGTTCACCGATGTCTCCCCCATTTGTTAACCGGTACTCAATATTCTTTTTTTTTTGGTAGATTATACTTCAGAGGTGGTCCTTTATTTTTATCGAGATCGATCAAGCCAAAACCAAAATATAAGCGGTGAAGTTTATTTTATTAAGCTTTGCTTACGTTTAAATTATTACAGTCCCTCTTTAGCTTCATGAGCATTATTTACCCCGGGTACTGTACAGTCCCTCTTTAGCTCGATGTGCATTATTTACCGCCGTGTACTGTAACATTCTTACATTAATTAGCAATGTAACAGACGCCTCAATTTTAGAGATGTTTGATCAGATATCACACGTTTACTACGACCGAGAATGCGATTATGAAAAATTACATGACTACATAATTCATAAGTTACATCATGACCTACATAGGAGCGTTTAAAACGCGCATGTGATTCCCTTGAAGCGTGAATTGCTTTATTAACCACTTACCTATTAAGTACTGAAACTGCTTCGTAATTATGCGCACGAGTTTCGAGCTGGACGTGTGGGTGATGACCTGGTATGAAACATAATTGTTGCGATGTATTGGTTTGTATAATTGATCGAGCGAAGTGAGATCTCTAAGTTGGCTTGGGCGATTTAGTCTGTCCGTCCGTCTGTCAGAGGTTACCATAACCATACAAGCGAATAACTTAAAATTCTCAGAGAATAAGTTAAACTATGCCCTCGCTTTACATCTTTGAAAATATTATGCATGTTCGCAAAAATATTGGTAAATATAAATTAATAAGCGACGCACACAATCGTAATACTAGATATAAGCATAAAATTACAGTGCGCGCATTTAGATTAAGCAAAATAAATAAATCTTTTATGGCAAATGGGGTTAGATTTTACAATAGAATTCCAAAAATTGTAACTGAATTACCACTGGGAAAGTTCAAATCTGTAATAAAACGGGCATTAATTAAGAAAGCTTAGGTACTGTAAAACGATCGACTACATTAATGACAAGGATGCATGGAGGCAAACTGCACAAGCGCTTTCTAGCGACTACATTATATAGAGGTTACTACATTATACCTAGGTTAATATATATAGAGGAGACTACATTATACCTAGGTTAATATTATTATGTATTAGTGTTATGAAACGATTTCAAAAATGAATGAAAAAGAAAATGCGCCGCCGAGTTTCTTGCCAGGTTCTTCTCGAGATGGCTGTAATTTTGCGAAAATGGCAGTAGAATCATTAACTTTCATGAGTGCCTCCTTGGGGCCCATGTGAAAAAACGATTTTGATTTTAATTTTAGGGCCTAAGCTGGAAAAAACAATTAAAATAATATAAATGAAAATAAATATTAATTTTTCATTTTTCATTTTTTCAAATATTTTATCGCATTAATGTATGTTAATGTCATTAATGTTATATTTATTTTTATCATACTTTCATGGTGGAATATCCACCTTGAAAGGATGATATAGTAAGACTCAGATTAGAACCAACGTTTTGCCACGACTTTTATAATGCGAACTGCAAAGGAGTGGAATACCCTGCCTTCGTTCTTGTTTCCCGAAAGGTATAACTTAAGCCTCTTTAAGTTAAGAGTGAACGGGTGCCTTCTTGGCAAGCATGTCCCACCGTCGAACGCATTGTCGCTTTACATCAGGTGTGATGGCGGTCAAAAGCTGGCCTATTGATCTAAAAAAATTTTTTTTTTAAACATAGGAAATAAATGTAAGTACCTCTTTTGATTTATATACACAATACAATACAAAATACTTACCACAGAAAAATTACCTATCTTATCTGGGTGCTTGTTATAATGCGTTTCCATTTTGCTTATTGAAAGCGAACCGCATTATTTATATGATAATGATGAATATCTATTGTATAGATATCACAATCAATTTATAAATGACTCGTCATTTAGTCGGGAAAGTTACGTACGCGGTAAGTAGTTCCTACCTACCTATGAGTAGGTACTTGTTCAATCAAGGAGCGCGAACGGTCTAAAATTCTAATCATAATATATATATAGCAATCCTGCTATGTTATGCAAGTCTTCATTGATTTTATGACTTTTGCAATGTGAATAATAATTACGGTGACAAAATGTTCAACACTTATAAAATGGTTGATATTTCGATATAGAAAATCATAAGTTATTTATTGTAAATATTGACTTTTTGTTGTTTCACGCCTACTTTTGAAAAAATATTTCAGGGTCAATAGTATCTATGCACAATCATATATCTACCAAATCCAGGCAGCAGCTACTGCACAGATATCTGACCTCATATCAAACATATAATATAACATTTCAAACATATAATATAACATATTCATATTCACAGTTTCACACACTCAAACTTGCAGATTTAAAATGTTAATTTACAATAAAACATTTTTTTATTATAACATTAATTTATTCGTCTTTGGCTAATCACAAATCAATATAAAGTCTAAGAAAAGTTATATTTACCTATAGTTTAAAATTAATAGCATCTCTTACTAATACTTTGGATAATTAGCTAGCCGAGCTTAGTGAAAGATATGTATAGCCTATAAATCTAATTATTATAAAATATCTTAAATGTTCTATAACAAGTCATTATTTTTTAAATAAACAAACGAAAGTAATCAATGTAACAACTTACGCGATTCAATATTTAACCTTATCCATAAATAAGAACCGTTATTCAATTATTCGGAACGCAAAATGTATCGTTATTCGTTATAAATCATTTCAAATTGTCTTCATTGATTGCGTATGAGGCGGTCGAGGGAGTGCCAGCTAAAGGAATAGTCGATCTGAAGATGCCCATATCTGGACAGGTGGAAATTGTCTGGAGCGGTCTTTGGAAATGGTCGAGCCCAATCTTCGTACTCCGGAGACAGGCTTTCGTAAACGAAATGAGCGTCGTAAGCATCTGGTAACCTGCTGAGAAAAACAGGAGAAATTATGTTAGTACATATTTTAAAACAGTTTAATTAGTAAAGTTTAAGAAACTTCTAGCTTGAATGGATTGTATACCTACCTAACATGAGTAAAGACTTTGAAAACCGTAATAGAGTGGGATGAGAACTTTAATAGAGTGATTAAGATATCACTTAAGACACTATTATTATGCTACTAGTAGATTGGCATACCACGGTTATGTTACTTCGGAGTACAGTGTTATGTTGAGATATGGCCTACTGCTTTGGGGTAACTCAACTGACATTAATAAAGCTTTTCTATCGCAAAAAATATGCACACGTGCTATGGTGGGTATCCCTCCGCATGTGTCATGTAAGCCACATTTTAGCGACCTATTCTGACTCTGACTTGTATGTACATTTTCGAAATAGGAATGTTTGTGCGAATTCAGCCTGAATTGTTCACCAAAGCCTCGCATATATTCCCACGCAACAGTAGGCGTGGAGAAAGGCTTGCATTAAATGTAGTACCGAGAACCACATTATTACAAAAAAAACTGCTACCCAATGTGTATAACAGTTTATAATAAAATACCACATGCAGTAAAAGACCTTTATGAGAGATAAGAAAAATACTGAAGTCGTAGTTACTTCACAAGACTTTTTATTGTCTGAAAGAGTTTCTGAATACTAAATTCGATTGACATAATCTAATATATAAAATTCTCGTGTCACAGTTTTCGTTGCCATACTCCTCCGAAACGGCTTGACCGATTTTGATGAAATTTTTTGTGCTTATCCGGTATCTATGAGAATCGGCCAACATCTATTTTTCATCATCATCATCATCATCACTTTTCATCATTATCAACGCGGGTGAAACCGCGGGGCGCAGCTAGTAATATATATATTAAAATCAATAACTGTATTCATACTTAATTCGTTATTATCATTTTTGACATTTATTTTTAAACTTAATTTAATAATTAATAATTTATTGCATGCAATTCACATGCCACTACATGGCAAAATAGAAGGACTATTCAACAAGACAAATATGTATACTCTATTTTGTATGAAATATATCTACTCATTTCATTATGTTCTGTTTTTTCGCGATATAAATAGTATATAATATAACTAAGTATCCTACCCACCAGCTAGATTAGACTATGCGCATACAAAATGTATACTGTCATTGCAGCGATAAGTACCCCCCTAGCTCGTGTTATTTTTATATTGATATTTTGACTAACTTTCGCATTTGAATAGTGGGCCGATATGATAATCGAGACTAGTAAAAAAAATGCATTTTTAATATAGACAATGTAAGCTACCTATAGAAATATAGTACACGAACTTGGCATGGCACGCTACTGTATTCCCAAATTCGATTTGTACGAGAATATCGTCTACGAACGTATAATTTTTTGGAGCCTATAAATGTTACTAGAATTTTTAGGTACAATATAACGGTTCCAGTGATCTAAACGACCTTAGCCTTCGATTTCCAAGATTTTACGAACTTAACGTGACAATGGCACATAAAAAAAACATAGGTATAAAATTGTATAAAATTCACTTTCATTATTGCCAATCAGTGGTTATGGCTCATAGAGCGAATGCAAATACTGTTCGTATCTTTGCAATAATGGATATACGGTATGCTTAAGTATACTTAATTACCTAAATAAACTATTATGCGGTTCAATAAAAATATTGCACTAACAGAATATTTCAATATTGTTCATCGCAAAAAAAATTAAGTAGTTTTTTTTTTGCTCGAATGCTGTTTTACTTATCTATGAAAGAACATGACGACTATTATAAACTTTACATTATACACCTAGTTGAGGAGTCCTATTATTACTTACTAGCCGTGCCTCGCGACTTTGCCCTCATTGATATGAACTGAACACGCCAGACCAAACAATAACGTACCTAATTATATGCCAATAGGCACAGCCTGACTAAAACAATAGGACGTTTGTTTTTTTATAGTAGTAGGGATTATAAGGTACCAGCCGTGCCCTGCGGCTTCGCCCGCTATTATCAAATTTAAAAGTAGCCTATGTTTACATTTTATTACATTGGACATTTTGGCGTTTGTACATATTGACTTGTTGTCTTTGTAGCATTTTACATTTTAACACCTTGGACAGGTCTTAGTAGGATTCCACAGCAGCAGCAGCTATTAATTACATATTTGTATACCTTCTTGGTCACATTTTTGGTTTATAAACCACGCGCCACTGAATCCAGATTTGTAAGAATCAGGTGTGTCTATTGTAAAAGAACTGCCATCTAAGTAGAAATCTTTCCAACTAGGTATAACTAAGAAATGAAACTGCAGTTTTACTAACTAAAGGATAAGAACACTTTGTGCTCACCAATAAAGATAAAAAACAATTAAACTAATTGTTTTGTCTGTGGTGTGAAACAAATGACAGCAGGAGGTTTGTGGAGAAAATACAAGGTTAGAGTTTGAGTGATCGCTATATATGCTTATACATATTACCTATGCCACTAACTACTTAAGTATATTTACACGCAGTAAGTATCAATAATGTTTTAAGAAAACGGTGATACTTTCGAATCTATAGTACCAACTTATCAGTGTGGATGAACTATACCTACTCTCTACATGCAAAAACTTCTTGACTCTGCATCGTATTTACAATCGGGTGCCTACCTACTTACGCCGCGCGCTGCTGGTCATAGAGAAACCCACATTTAAGTATTTATAACATACCGAGGAATCGTCGAGTGCAGTGCACACCATTTGTGATCTCTCGACCGTGTCTAGAGATGGTCGATTAGATAACATCAGACGATTTCCCATGCTCCTCCTTTACCTTACCTCGCACTAATTCGCGATATGACGATTATGAAGCCCTGTTTGGCCCGACTTTCTAGTATCCGCTAAAACTCCATAAGCTGTGCTCACGTAATACGTGACTAGAAAGTAGTGTGTTACTGGAATAATTGTTCTTATGTCATTAGAAGACAAAAGGAATGAGAGTAGTTCCGGTGAGTTCCCTCGTATTTCTAGAAATGTTATTTTTTAATCTTGTCTCCGTAGACTATGTGCATTAAGACAGGTCGAGTAATACATATTTTCCATTTTCCATGTTAGTTGTAGTCAAGTCAAAGTCAAGTAAGAGAGTCATGGTCCAGGCACAGTTAAGTCATGCCCTAATAATGTGGTAGAAACTTTACTAGAACGTCGATTGAAGTTTTGGAATGAAAACGAAATTCACGATTTTTGTATGACTTGCCTAAACTCATGCAACTCAACTATTAACGGTTAATAATACATCTTTATTACACATTAACACTCAAAATCACAGGTTTTGGAAAATAATTAATTCGACAACAATATCTTTTACTTCCGCGCCAAAACTCTTGTTAAAATTATTCGGAGGAACGAAACGTAGATATACTAAACTAACATAACTATAACTCGAGACTAATCTACGTGTATAGTGCCATTACACCTTGTGGAACAAATATGCAAAAAACAATGTAAAACAAAAGTCAGACTATTGGATTGTTTGAGTAACTGATGGAGCCTTACGACCTTAGGGCCACCGAGGACCGAGGTCAATGTTAGGAACAGGTTTCTCCTACAACAACAGCGCTTTAATTCTCACAACTGCAACTTTCATTTGTAGTAAACAAAAACTCGTACACGTTCACACGATGGATTTATGTACTTCTTATTATAATACAAAATAGCGCCGTTGTTACCTACCACATTGCTGGACGTTTTTGCCGCGAATGCTTTCCTTGGAACTAACGTCACGCACCCGTCATGGGAACAAGAATTTCATTAGCGAAGACTTCGAGGTAACTTTTACTGAATTGATTTTGAGACCGCTTTGATTGATAGCGATAATTTACGAGCACGATACAAAAAAGTAAACATTGTATAAGAATTTATAGAGATCACTTCAGATCACGTAAAGAAAGCTTGCATCTGGTGTCTCGATGTAAAAGGCGCCATAATTATAGTGAATCTACGATAGCTTGGTAGTTTCACTATAACGAGAGTGTAAGCATTTTTGCCATATAACTGCACTGTCTGTTTTCTATTACGCTGTGCCGAGACAAATAATAGAAATCTTTAAGTACACACTGCATAAATAAGTAAATGTTTTCCGTGCTTGTGGTGTATTTTTTATCTCATTAGCGTGCAAACATCTTCTTATTGTTGCGGTGCAGCCTGAAGTGGTAGTCATACCGTAACGCTTCTCTTTAAGATATTTCATACATCGTTATCTTTTAACTGCCGATGGTGGATCAAAACAGGTCGTTGAGCAAATATAACTAGCATTGAGTCTGTGAGTCAGTATGATCGTTATTTGATTGCAGTCATTATACCCATTAATTAGAAAAACGCTTTGAAATACGTAGGTAAGTTACCTATGTTTTTTATTACAAAGTGTCCATTTAAAAAACTATGTAGTGTGGTAATTCACGCTATTGGCGCTTACTTTATTGATACGAAGTAAGAATATCTTAAATTGAGCTAACGATAGTTTGTCTGTCTTCTCTAGCACGCTAGACGTCTGTATCTATGTAAATATATGATGTTTTATAGATAGAAACATACTGTGTAAGTCTATATACAGTCGACTGCAATATTATGTAATCATTTTCAAATTGTAATATGTATGTAACTACAAATCGAAGTGCAATTTGCGAAATTTAGCTTAGTAATTAAAACATTATTGTGGATTCAACGGTATTCTCAAATTCTTTTTAGATTAATAGTTTTCTTAGACAATGTACCTACACTTGAATTTAAATAAATATAATCCAAAAACATGATTGGTGAAAATTTTACCGATACAAATATTTTTCAAAGTTTGTAACACTAATATCATTCATTCTCCGAGTCTATAAATGAAGAAAAAAGTTTTTAATAATGTAATATATTGCTACCTATGATTTTTTTCAATAAATTAATATAAGTACCTAGTAATTTTTTTTGCTTAGTTAAAAATTTTTTTTGTTAAATTTAATATGTGCATGTATTTGAACACTTAAAAAAAAGTACCTAGTTATTTACTCTGCCTACCTGGAATGTCGTCTAGTCTTTCCATGTGTAATGCCAGCCATCATATAATCGGGCTGGTGTGGTAAGGATACCCTGGTCCTGGGTCTAGGAGGAAGGTAGCCCGGGGGAGGAGGCACTCCGTACATAGGCTCGTACATCATTGGGGTCATCGGATGCGGCACGTACATAGGCTCTTCAATGTACAAGGATCGTCGGCGGTCCCCTGTGAGCAAAACTTATGTTGAATTAATTTTTTTATCTCTGATAGGTTAGCGTTTAGCCTGTACTGTATCCTACCTGATGGTAAGTGTTGTCTGTGATGGTAACGCTACGCTAGACTTAGAACTGACTGTATTTAACATAATTATAACGTATATTTTGGTTTTGGCTTGATCGATTTCGATAAAATTTATATGGGACCACCTCTGATGTACAATTGGGTATAATCTACCAAAGAAAAAATAGAATTTTGATAATCGGTCCACAAATGGGGAAGGAACATACTTAAAAAAAAAATACATACATTCGTACCTCCTCCTTTTTTGAAGTCGGTAAAATGGTAAATCAAACATCTTATTTATTTATTTGATTGAGAGACTAGACAAGCAAGTCGCTGGCCTGATGGTAAATTTCATGCTTGCCCATTACAGGCCACCTAGGGTCTTGAATTTCGATTGAATATTCAGAGCGGCAAAGCACTGCGTTCGTCACCCTGAGATTAGATATTAAATTTCTTTATGCTTTGTAACTATATTTTTTTATGGTTCTGAGGAACGCGTGAAGTTATACCTAGATAACACTTTATTGAACACCAAATAACATTAAAGACATAAGAAAGAAAACGTATAGGTCTTTTGTTAATGAAGGGCGGTCTTATCGCTCAGAACGATCTCTTCCAGATTTATTTCAACTTAGGTTTGAAATTAATATCAATTACCTAAATCTACCGTCGATTTGGAACTAAAAAAAACAAGCTTCAAAGTAAATGCAATAAAATGATACTGCCAGTTATGCCGCATATTTGGGTTTTTGACTCGCAAGATAAACTATAACATATGTGGTACTCTCGTGTTCCTAGAATCGTAAAATTACGTTTAAAGCAAGCAAGCAATAATAACGAAAATCGTTAATTTTAATACTGAAAAAAAATTACAGTTGGAAAATCTATTAGGATCCATTCTCGTGATGAAGGTATTATAAAATATATTTACTACAAGTTTGTACGGAACCCTTGGATGTGCAAGTCAGACCCGCACTTGACAAATTAATTTTTTTATGATTAAAATATTATTTTAATGATAAAAATAGTTATGTGTCAAAAAATACCAACAAGTTACCAAATAAATCATCACGAAAAATACAAAATAAACAAATGAATCGAAGTTTAATATTTCTGGCAATAACAGCTAGAGGCGGGTAGATTCTTGTTAGGGATAGCCGTAAAATAATGTTGAAAAAATCCGTCATCATTGTAATCAATAATATCGATCTAATTTTGGATGTCCGTTTTCAATTACTATGACGTGAGCCCGTTATTGTGTGCATGTTGTCATTGTGTTCACGGATATGTTTTGATTTTAGATTGTTTTTAATTAATTAATGCTTACTTACTTATTGGCTTCTCACTATAGATGGCATGTTCAGGGATATCCTGAATCACACTCCTAGATATCTTCCTCCCGTAAGGCGCGTAGTCATCTTGAGAATGATCATCTCTGGAAGAAAGTCTTCGCCTTGGCGGCGGCAGCGGCGGTTCATCTCCAGAATCATAATTTTTCGTAGGAACGTAGTAAAAGCTAGCGCTGACAGGTTCACCAGCGAAAGAATTCATATTTTCTTCTTGGCTAGATTCTGCTCTATCCGGTTGTACTATTCCATGAGCTTCATTATCCCAGGGGTCGAGGTATACCCGGTGGTTCGGAGGTGGAGTTGGCACATCATCTCCTTCGCTGTCGAAATCCACTGCTGCCCAGTAAGGGCTCCCAGCATGTCCTGGCATTGTGGATATCACAATAGCACTGTTTGTCTCAACAAAAATGTTCGCAATAAACTATTAGCCACAGTCATTTGGACACATAACCATCACCTCACGCTACCGCGGTCCGACCAGATATGGTGCTGTAATGTATTCGGCTCGCTTAGAAACACTGATTGTTATTCTCGACGCGGCTCAAGTGGACATTCGACAGCGGACGATGCAATCGGCGGGAGAGAGGCGAGCAAACAAGCGCGAGCGATCGCCGTGCCACCTTCCTTCAAATAGCGATGCGCAAGCGCAACCGCCACTCGCGAAGATGCAATGAAAATAAAAAATGTTAATGAGCAGTTGCCCGCACGCAAACTCCGAAAGCAATGCAATAAACTGAGGAATACCTACTGTTAACGATCATAATTATTATGAAATTCAAGACGAGTTTATTTATCTACGAGGTATCTTAAGTAACTAATGAGGTACATAACATAATCTTGCATTCAAAATTCAAACGAATTTTAAGCTTTTATATTATTTTCAGTAGTACTTAGGTAGATTAGATACCTACACATATTTTTTAATTCCAAATTACTTTTATTCCCATAATCAGGTAGGTAAGTAGTTTATGACGATTAAGTAGTGACCTAAGTTCAAATTCTATAATAATAAGGTACTTGACTAATTAAGTACTTAGTGTACTTATACCTTTCTCCCAAAATTATTTTTGTCTCGTAGGTAGTAACCTATATTACCTAACCTAACCTAACTCTAAAATGAAGTGTAGGTACCTAACTACACTATAATGGTTAAGAGTATGTTTTTAAGTATACCTACCTATCTAGTACCTACTATATCTGTGTGTCTGTTTCACCTATTAAACATTAATCATTGCGCGTCTGACTCGCGCTTTTTCAATACTTATTATTTATCATTTTGCAATACAGAAATAAGTCGCTCTGGAAGAGATCGCTCTCAGCGATAACACCGCCCATTGTACCTTAAAACTTAGTTTCTCTGTAAGCTGTATATATCTTTTGGTGTCAATAAAGAATTAATGTATTTCATAGGTCCAGGTTGAGGTCTGAGGTTCGTTTATTTTAACAATAATTATTTAATGTATACACGAAAGTGAGGAGTAAAATAATTTTTATTTTTTTATCAATACCCTCGTGGGTATTGATAAAAAAATAAAAAATCGTATCGTTAAAAAGGGCCCGACAAGAAGGGTACAAAAACGGTTTAATAAAAATCTATGTTGGAAAATAACGATTTGGTAGTCCACCAAAGTCACTGTTTTTAGACCTTTTTGGTCTATCTCAAAAACGGCTTTACACTGAACGATGAAATTTAGGTACGTATAATATCCGTTATATCCTGTAAGTACTTGAACAAAAAATACAAAAATTTAACAATTATTAAAAAAAAGTTGTAAGCATTTAACCTCAAAAGTTTTTCTCTATGAGGCAAAATGTAGGCGCGAGATCTCGGTTCGGCGCGAACGACTAGTTTTTAAATCTAGTATTTTCATTTATATCATTTTTATTGTCGTTTCTGGCTTTGGGCTATAGCTTTACATATTCTCTGAGGATTTGAAGTTATTCACTTGTTTGGTTTAGACGTTAGAGTCCTCTGACTGACGGATGGACGTACGGACAAAGTGCCGAATCACCCAAGTCAATTTAGAGATTTCTCTTCGCTCGATCAAATATAGGTAATTTTTTTAGTCTTTATAGATATTGAGTTAGGTAAACCTATAAACATTTTTATGGTCTTATTGTAAATGCTAGTTAAGTAAGGATATTTTTACTGTAATAAATAAAATCTTTAAATTATACGATAAATTTAATAATATGGCAAAACGCACGTTATTGGCTAATTGTTGTGGCGTCAGTGTTCAGATTTTTGATTTCAATGATTCACGGCAGCCATGATAAATTAAAATTGCTGCCGCGTTTAACATTGCTAAATCTGCTCGCATCATGGCTCGCATTTTCAAATATTTTAATAATTCTGATAAGAAATGTTTTTATAAATGAAATCTTATTTTCGGCAACTAACGTTAACCATCGATTAGAAACAAACAAAAATGATGCACAATATTCCCTAGTGTAAAAAATACACAGCTGCTATGATTTTCATCAAACATTAACTTTTCACGGACAGCGCAACGCACTGGCTAGCATAGAAAAGAGCATACTCTACCCGAGCTGGCTAGTATGGGACAGTGGTTATTTTTTGTTGTGGCAATAATTAATCGTTTATCGGAGTGATACTCTTTGGTTTGTTGAGAGGTTTTGCCGCGAAAGTTAAAAAATGGCGTTGTTAATTTTGTATTATTTTCCAAAACTTGTCATTCTTCAAGTGTGACTATGTTATAATGGTAGATTATTATTAATGCTTAGTGAACGTGTATGAGTGAAGGCAAATCATAAAGAGTTGAAAAACTTGATTAAAACAAGAAGTAAATTAGTTTTTTGTATGTTATGTCAACAGAACTTACTTGAAATTAGTTTATAAAAACTTTTATTGTACGCTCGTAATGGGCAAACTGTCTTTTACTGAACATTTTTATTTACATCTTGTTTACACAATAAATATTTTCTGATTTCTAATTTAGCTCTCGTTCAAAAATACCTACTGAAATTCTAGTACAGTTTCTACCACTTTATATTAGGACATGGACTTTGACTTGTGATCAATACTTCTATTATGGAATACTTTTTACACTTCATAATAATATAATGTTATTACTCGTTACTGGCTAAATGCACAAGATTGCTGAGCCAAAATATAAAAAAAGTAGCGTAGCGTTTTACCATATCATAGGTCTTTCTTGTATTTCGATGCTAATTCATCATCGGTAATTTAACATTTATACTAAATTACCGATGACGAAAGAAATACGCGATATTTTTTTTAAAACAGTCCATCAAATGGGTCCATACTTCCAAGCTCGCAGGAACTACACGCTTTCTAGTCAGTAGGAAGGTCTATCATAATACTTAATAATAAAAAAAAAACCACCTGATCTCGAGTCGGAACTTCATAGTTAAATCAATTACAAAGCCATAACCCATATATGAATAAAATTTAGGTACTATGAACCCTGTCCGTACTACTTATAAACTACGACTGGATCGTCGTGCAGTCGTAGTTTATAAAGTAGCAGAATCTATCGCCAATGGTTTCCAGCAGCAATCCTTGAGAGCGTCCCGTTTTAAGCTTTGTGTGCTTAAAACGACTTTTTTATGTTTAATAGGCAAGCATTTGACCACTATCTCACCTGATGGAAAGTGAAGATGCTGTCGAAGATGTGACATGCTTGCCTAGAAGATACCTATTTACTCTTGATTTGAAGACCCAGATTATACCCCTCAGGGAACAATGACGCAGGCAATGAGTTCCACTCCTTGGCTGTACGGATGATGAAAGTAGAAGCAAACCGTTTCGAGCGAACTGGAGGTATGTCAACTATAATGGATGACCTATCTTAACTTATAAACAGGGGAGCTAGTGATCAAACGCTAACGCTATTCTATCAGATAAAAAAGCATATTTTTCTGGGGAATCATTAACAAAAGGATATATTTGAATACCAAATAATAGAAACGTAGATATTCAATGTTTAATCAAAGAACGTGCGTAATTACCATACAACTAAGTATTAAAGTAACTACTTAATGTTTATAAGATCAAAAGTAGCGAAAACACTGGAGCTTGATAAAGCATGTTTAATTTAAACAAAATAACTATTCTACAACTTAACATTGATATTAATGTTATAATATTATTAAATTAACATAGATACAAAATAATTATATTAAGGGTAGTATAATGTTTTAAAAATAGGACATAATTATATATACGCTTTTATCCTAAAATCATATAATTTAAACCTAATTAAATGATGCAGAACAAAACCAATCAAATGAAAACAAATATCTCCAAACGAAAACAACTGCATTTTAATATACAATATGCAAGGATAAATTAAAGACTGCAAGATTTCCGATTCCCATCGCATTATAATTAACATTTTCTTGCATTTTTAATCATAATTATATAGCCGCATAATTTTTAGTTATTCGCTAAATTGTTGTCCAATACATGGTATACATTACGCTCATATACTAAAAGTATATAACGAAATGCTGATTTTTTATTCGAGGCTTGTTTTTGACAGAATACTGAGACAAGGTATTGATTAACATCTAATTTTAATCCTTTTTGGCATCACATAGCAACTGTTATATAAGTATTTATTGTATAAACACAAACTTAAATGCAATTAAGTTACTTGTAGTTTAAGTTGTTAGTGTTTAAAGCCAAATAAGTGTATCCTCTTTCTAAGCGATTTCTTAACAACGCTAAAATTAAATGTATTTACAATAATATATACTAATACACACTGCGTACAAAGAATCTTTGTATAAATCAATAGTAATAAATAATTAGGAAAGGTCACTTAGAAATGTCTCTAAACATCGCTGTTAAGTGCATTGATGAAACAATACAAATTGTAGTCAAATACTAACTGACATCAAAACAAACTTGGATACATTTGTAAGTTACAAGAAAGTTCTCGTGTCATAACTCTTATTAATAGAGTATAATATAAATAATACTATATTTTTCAAACAGAATCGACTTCAATCTACAAAATCTTAATATTACTCTGAACGTTCCGTCAACATTTGAGATTGTACTTGTGACCTAATTCGTTCCATGTTTAGTGCTAATGCAAAACAACAGCAGTAGTAATCTATTTGAAAACACAATAAAATAATATATCTCAATATTAGACTATGTATCTACTTTTGTCAAATCTCGACAAACCGATCAAATAATGAAGATTTTGAACATTGAACTTGATTATTTAAAAAATATATAATATAACGTACTCTATCGATAGGAGATATGACACAAGAACTTTGTGGAACATTATAAATTATCCTTTTTTTAATGCTTGATGCATTAAATAATAGCATGTTCCGTATCCAGACTTCGTCCACATTTCTAGTACCTGCTAAGCCTTTAAGCTAGTATCTTGGAAAAAACCTCTTCAAAAGAATTAAAAATAATATTATAACACGAACAAAAAAACAAAAAAGCTTAGCATAACGTCTAGCTTAGCTCTTAGTATAACGTCTAAATAAAATGAAATGATGAAATCAGTCTCAAATAAAATTTTATACATTTTACAAATTCCCTGACAATGATACAATCTTAAGAACATAAAATAAGATCAAAATGTATGTAGAAATACGCTTCATCTGTCTGGATTTATGGTATCCTAAGATACTACTAATGACAGGTATAAATTAAGAAGCGACGCACACAATTTTTATACTAGATATAGGCATAAAAAAAGCGGCGCGCGCATTTTGATTTAGCAAAACGAATAAATCTTTTATGGCAAATGGGGTCAGATTTAACAACAAAATTCCTATAATTTAAACTGAATGACCACTGGGAAAGTTTACATCAGTAATAAAACGGGAATTAAGAAAGCTTATTATAAAACGAACGACTACATGAATGACAAGGATACATGGAGGCAAACTGCACAAGCGCCTTTTCTCGCCTACGTAATATAGTTAAACCTAGATAATTCCTGTATTATTCGTTTAAGAATGTTTATAAAAAATGCGCCATCGAGTCTCATGCCAGGTTATCTCGACAAACACCCGTCAACAATTTTTTTTGTTCATTTTTGTTGGCTCCGCTGTCTTTGTACATTAAGCCAGTGTCAAGTAATAATAAATATTTCCAGTTTACAATTTATACATCATACATAATATTAGTCCCCAGTCAATCAACTCCTGTAACTATGCGACTATTTGTCTGTATCGTAAATTGATTTTAACATATTACAGCAATGTAAGATTTTATCTCGCGTGTTAGATCGTTTTCGTAATAAGTCTGATAAGACAGTCATATTGGGTTTTTTTTCTTCAAGAATTTTAACGATTTCGTTTACAGGAAGTCTTGAGCACAGTGTTCTCATTGATGCTCTATCCATTCGCTCTATCAGCCTGTCAATGTGATCTTCTCTCTGAAACAAAAAAGATTGACAGAAATGATTAGCTGATTACCATACATGTAGTGACTTTCTTGAACTTTTAACCAATTTGAGCTGGTCTTGGTATACATAACATATTTTATATCTAATTTAACTTTATATTTGCGCAAAATCAATAATATTTTTTATTGATTGAAAATACCTTTGAGTAATGAATATTTTTTTGTTTTATTTTACAGTAACGCATTTTTAAAATATTTTTTGTGTAATGTAGACTGTGAAGTGTTTTGAATTGATTTGTAAATAATTAAATCAAAAGGTAAACGCATCAACGCTTTCACCCTCACAGCCCTACACTAAATTAAATGACTTGTGTCGCGGATGCCGGAAACATTCAAATCGCACACAATCTCAACCAGAAACACAAATTTTCCTACAATTGAAAATTAGTGTTCCCGCCAGGAATCGAACCCGATACCCCTGCTTAGAAGGCGAACGCGCACCTAAGCCAACAGGCAGTTCAACATAAATATAATATTTATTATGCTTAAATATTTTTGTATATGGTGATTTTATAGATAACTTCTGAAATAACTTGATTAATAAGGGGCCATCCATAAATTACGTCACACTTTAAGGGGGAGGGAGGGGGACAAAGTCTACCTCAACATCTCATAAATTTCTAAATTTAATAGCAAAATATGTGACATAATACTAGTTAGGGGGAGTCTCACAAATGTGACCAGCAGTGACAATGACGAGGGAGGGGTAAAAAAATCAAGAAATTCGTGTGACGTAATTTAAGGATGGCCCCTAATATAAATATACTTACTTGGATAAGAGTCTCTACAAGATTATATGTGGGTATTTCATCAGCTTGCATACTAGCATCTCGATTTGAGACTGTAGTTTGTGTGAAGGCAACTTGTAATTTATTCACTGTCTCCATATCCACTACACTCACTGTCACAATTTCCTTCTCTGAACCATCTGACCCACAAGTAGGACTCTTTTCAGTCATTTCTACATTCATCTCTGTCGCAAGAACAGTATCGTCGTCTATAACAATTACATCAGGTTTGTTAGCTTCTTGTAAGCTCGCTAGTTTGATCGCGTAATCCGTTAAAACTTTCTTGGCCACTTGAATCTTGGGCGCCTTGATACTCAGTCTGTTAACTTCAATTTCAGTCATTTTCGCCAGATCTCCTACTGTATCGACTTTCCCTTGCATTTCCTTTACGAATAGCTCATGCATAGCTGGCGATGATAATTCTTTTGCTATGTTTTGTATGGAGTCAGCGCAGTGCACTAGATCTGGGCATATAGGTTCTGTATCGTTCAATTCACTGGTGATCACAACTTCGACAGTCGGTGTTACGTCCATAGATATATTTGTGTCATTGATATCTGCGGGCGATTCTTTGAAACTTTCAACAGCTTTGGACAGCATCGTGTCGAGTTTAACAAATGAGCTGTCGAGACGTACGGGTGATTTTAAATGTGCACGTGACGGGTTATGAAGCTCGCTTTGACGCTCCAAAAGTTTTGACGATGAACTAGGAGATTTACTGCCGGTCTCGATGTATTTTTGAACAGATACCGTTGATGATGTCGGTGGATCGTGAAAGCTGACCCTTTTTCGCTGAAAATAGATAGATAAATAATACTTTATTGATCCACTTCATGAGATAAAAGGCAGGTAACAAACAAGCTTATATGTAAAGTGCCACAATAGGCGGCCATATCACTAATAGCGGTCTCTAGCTGGTAACTTTCGGATGGAGAGAACTATAGAAGGTAAAAATGGGTGTACGGAATAACTTACTTAATAATATCATTACTTATACTATAATAATATATAGATATACAAAATATAAATTTACTTGCTTTTATAAATGGGTAATTAATTAATTAAAACGTGTATTGTGTGTATGCTTATGCTGTGATTTTACCGAACGGCTCCAACGGGAGATCAGCGCTGGTCATCTGCCAGCATTATGCTGAGTTGGGGCCGATTTGTGACTTTCATATATGTGTATATTTCATAATATAATTTTAATTTTTCTTTTACATATTTATCTTGCTAAGTCACAAATAAATTATTTTACTTTTTTCTAATTTTAAAAAAATACCAGAAAGCTGCCGGACCATGATTCTATACTCCTTGGCTCGTATGTAGTTATTCGACTTTATTTTTACTAGCCGTGCACCGCGGCTTCGCCCGCGTTAATCAAGTTAAAAAGTAGCCTTTGTGTTATTCTGGAACCTAAACTATCTACATTCTAAAATACATCCAAATTGGTTCATTCGTTACGGAGATTCGTGGTAACATTCAGACACACACAAAATTTCGCATTTATAATATTAGTAGGACGCTATATTTGCCGTAGTAATTAAAATTATGTATTTTATACAATCTATAATTAAATTTTTTTTTTCAAGATAGGCAAAGTTTTGACCGCATCTCAACTGATGGTAAGCGAAGATGTGGTCTATATTTGGTGTAGTATGATAGTTGTTTAAACTCATTGTCCCGAAAAGTACGGCGCCACCACGCGGCGCCTAGTAAAATGCACACCCATGAAAGTTGATACTTATGACCATAGACAACTGAGAAAATATATTCTATTGTATTCTAAAAAGTATTTGAAAAATCATAAAACGGAATTTGGAATAGTCGTTGTTAAGATGTTTGAAATGATGTCCCAAGAGGTTTCTGGTATTTGACAAATAACCTTGCATAAAATAAAATTAATAATAATAATCTACTTACTTTATTTGCAGGTGATATAACAGCATCGTCCACAATATCAATAAGCTTTCTTTTAAGTATAGGAACAGCAGGGCTGCTGTCTGTTGAAGGCAAGTCTTTTTTGAATTTTAGGAAATTTTCTGGTTCTACATTCTCGCATACATCGCTGGTATCGCTTGCGGCGTTGTAGAGAACGCGCAAATTTCTCCTAGCTGGAGTACTTGTATTAGCTTTCTTAGGTTCCTCGGCCTTTTCATAGTTCTTCAGAGTGTTGAGCGATTCAGGAACACATAGGCCTAACATATGTGCAGCGCGACCGCCCGTTCGCATAACCTGTGGCCTATTCTTTTTCAAGGATAAAGATGTACTAGGACTACCATTATTTGAGACGGTAACTTCGACCCTAGGCGGCGACTGGTCTCGCTTGTCGGGTGATACTTTATCTTCTGTGAAAAATTCAGGTGAACCTTTATCGAATGGCTCCCCGTTGCTTTGAACTGGAGACGTCAGTTTTACCACCAAGTAATCGCTACTCGTCTCCTCGCGAGTCGGAGTTTTCTCTCTGTCTGGGCTTTGCACTTTTATAGGCGATATCTCAGATGTATTATTTAAGAAGTCTTGTTTTCTTTGAGTATCTTCTTTGAAAGGAGAGCACACGTCGGTATTATTGTCGCTATAAGCAGCTATCGGATGAACCGGTTCTGAATTTATTTCAATAATCCCTTGTGTTTCATTAGTAGCGCTTAAAGAAGCCCCTTCGTTGTTAGCAGTATGTTCTGCTGTATCTATAACATCGGTTTCCATATCTATAAAATCAGCTGGATCATTAGGTTGTGTGGCAGCCTCTGCCAGTTCCTGAGTTTCTGGTCCTACTGGTTTTTCGCTGCTTATTGTAATAGGTGATTGATAGTTATCTACAATAATCACATCATCAGCCACAGTTCCTTCCGTTGCGGGTTCAGTATCTAAATTTTCTGTAAGTACTGATAGATTTTTATTGGATGCCGAAGTTTTATTTTGTGTTAACTCAATATCATCTTTTTCATCCTCATTAGCAGATTTATTGAGACTACTATTCGAAATAGCATCTTGCAACAAATCTTGCGTGTCCAAATTTACTAGTCTTTCAATAGCAATTACAGGTACACGTTTGGGTGTAGCTTTAGTAGATTTTGTGCTTATAGTTGTGAGAGTCGAGTCCTGAGAGCTCTCTATTACATCTTCCGAATCATGGACATTTTCAAACGTATCTTTGCCTGAATTACTGTTGTGAGTCTCTTCTAAATTTATTGAAGAAGATTCTTGGTTTATTGATGAAAATGTTTCTTTTGAATTATCTTTTGGCTTCCGAGGTGTAATAGTTTCGGCTTTTGACTTATTTGATTTATTAGCTACATTCGTTATTTTCGTATCAGACTTTAGATACACTTTTGATTCCCTTTTCGTTTTACTTATCTTCTCATTCCCGGTTTTTGAATTATTTGGGCTAATTTTTCTTCTTAGTCGACTTGTAGGTGGTGACTGTAGGAATGGATTGCCCTCCACAGTATCTATTGCCAGTATCTGGATTTCTCTCACCTTCTTGGGTGTTGCTTTTGATGGAGCTTCTTTAACTTTTAATGATTGAGTTTTTAGTACTATGACTTTAGCTTCATGTTCTGCGGTGCTACACCCATTGTTTGGCACATTGTCTAAGACATTAATGTTATTAACTTTCTCACAGTCTTGAATATTAACATTTATGGTAATATTTTGGACATCGTTACCAATCGGAATGTCTTGGGTATTGTCGACCATTTGAACATCAGATTTTTCTTCCGAAACTGGCTTCTCTTGTGTGATATTTGTAAGTTCTTGTGGCATTATAGGAGTGATTTCTGATGGCTGTGCATCGTCTTGAGGAACTGCAACTTCTTTTGTGTTTTCTATTACGCCAACCTCGACCGCGATTTCTTCAGTCACGGGATTTTTTGAGTTGTCAAGGGTTATGTCAGTCGTTTCGGCGTTTATAGCGTTGTCTGTCTCACTTTGTTTCAAAATATTTGTATCAGTTTTGTCGGTCTGTATATAACATAGAGCATTCGTTTTCAGATCAAATAATTTAACATCATCAAACTTTTTAGGTCTTCTTTTCATACGAGACGGTCTATCCGTTGATATAGATGAAGGTGCAGAATTGACAAGGTTTGCGTTATCTATTTTATTTGCTAACGGTGTTTTTGGAATATTATCGATTTGTAATTCATCGACATTAATTACATTTGTATCGATTTTTGGAGTTGATTTTTCTGTTAAATTTCGTACATTAAGTAATACACGGTCTTTCAATGACATTTTAGGTGATTTAACGCCTTTAGGTGTAGACAGATGTTGAATGTTCTCCATGATTTTAGGTACAAGAGCACAACTTGGATTGTTTATCAGGATATTAGCGGCTTTGTTATCTGGAATCGATATATTCGATTTGCTGTTATCACTATTTGAAGTTGTGTCTTGTGAATCTGTTTTCCAACTAGCCAACTTGAACTCATCTTGGGATTGAGACAAATCTTGGTAGAGAGCTGGTATGTCTTCTCTTTTTCTGTTAAGTTTTTCTCTTTGATTCTCAGTTAATCTCTTAGGGTTAAACTTCCAATTGGATTTAACAACTACATACTCTTCATTGTTTTCCATTACTGTATTGACTATGCTAGTTTCTTTTTTCTTAACCTTTTTAACGACTTTTTTGATATTTGGCGAGGTGAATTCTTTGATAGTTTTGTTTACGGTGTTAGTACTACTGGTAGTTTTTAATGGACTATTCGTTGTTGACTCGTTTACAGAGTCAATAATGCTGTCATGCACCCTCTTTGTATGAGAAATGGAAAGTGCTGGTATTTTTGTGACGATAAACTTGAATAAGGTTGATTCCTTATCTAGCGATGCTGCCTGTTCTTTTAACTCATCTACTAAATTAACTTTTGCGTCGGCATAAGATGATGTTTTGAATTCAAGTTCTACAGCATTTAATAAATTCTTCAGCATAATTATAATGTTGTCATCGATTGGAAAGTCAGCCTGGAAAATAAATATATCCCTCTGTCACATCAATAACATTTTAAAATCGAATTTTTCATAACCTCATACAGAATTCTATGTATTTTTGATGCAAAGGGTGATCGCTTTCACACTCACAGCCCCATACTAAGTTTGTGTGATGATTACCGGAAACATTCAGAAACCAGAACAAATACCCAGATCCAGAAACATAACATTATTGTTGGATAGAAAACTTGTGTTTTCAACGGGAATCGAACCCTCTGCTTAAAAGGCAGATACGCAACCAACTACGCCCACGGGCAGTTCATGCAAGAGATAGATTTTAATATATGGTTATAAGGACTTCCACCAAACTCCATTGTGTATATCCCATTCAAAACAATATTTTTTCTAACATATAATTTAATTTATGAAACAAAAGTATGTGATTAAGGATTAAAAACAGCACATAAGTGATAAAACTTACAGCAATTTCGCATCTTTTTATTTCCGATAACAATGTTCTCATAACATTTTTTGCACAATCAAAAACCATTTCTACTTTGTCTGTATCCTTTGTTAATGGCAGATTACTTAGCATTAAAATAATTGTGTCTACCAACAGAGGGACAGCTTGTCCCAATTCTCTGTAATCACTAATTTCTGATGTAGACGTTTGGAAAATGTCTAGTAAATTGTGCATATTATCTGAAATAAATAAAAAATCTATTTCAACGATGGTTAACACTAACGGGTATTTTTATTTACGATGCAAGAGCAACATCATATTACTAAAGAATCATCAAATATCTGTCAATGTAACAAGCTTAACCCAAGTTGCCACGTTTAAATAAAAATGTGCAATGATACAGTCAGAAATACAATTATGACTTAATAAAGATTTCATAGATATCAATAACTGAACATTGCAGTCTTGAACGAAACTGTTGCATTTTAAAATGGAACTAGAATAAAGTATGCTAGTACATTGTAATAGAAAATATGAAATTTAAACACATTGTTACGATGATGTTATAAATGGAAACAATATTTTAATGCAAAAATTTCGTTCGAAGCCATTAATGTCTCACTGGCCTTACAATGATCATTAGATTGAAGCTATTGTCACTAAGATTACAGCGAGCGGGGCTTGGGCCGAGTCTCAAGCTATGTTAACAAGTGACAGAATGATTTATGCACGCCTTTCTAATCATTTGTCGCTCTTATACTAGAACATATATCATACAAGCAAGAAAATGCAGGAAGACTCATATTTAATCGAATATTTCAACATGATGCGAATTTATAGCACAAAGTTTTGATAAAAAAAAGCGAGACAAAAACACTTAATCGGCTTTACCAAAAGATATAGTACAGAGATTGTGATATGTACCGTCATAGTACTATCATTTGTTTGATTTTCAGTTACATTGTCATTTCAAGCAAGGGATTGTGTTACTACCATCTCAGTCCCTCATTGCGAAGGCAAGGACATATCAAATATTAATAAATGAATTAATGAATGAAATATTTATTTGGCTCTATAAACAAGATAAATATAACATATAACAGACCACACAAACAGCTTACAAAGAAACATATGAAAAGTAATTAATCATAACAATATTTATGTGCCAGAAGGGTCGTAACTCAGCATTTTTGCAAAATGTAACACTAGGTGCTGATTTTCAGCCACAACCCAAATGTATAATGAATATGTAAATATTCAGTTAAATTCAAGTCCTTCATGCTCATTCTTGCTCGGAGAATATAACAGACAATATAGAATTAAAGGGACGATTTGAACTGTCTCATTCTATCTCACTCACACTATCGGCTTGTAGAGATAGTGGGCATGAGATATCACGTTTCGTTTCAAATCATATCTTTATAAACGTGGTTTAGAGATATTAACGTAAATAAACATACCCTGTTCATTAAACAGCTTGTATTTCAACAGGCAAATTGTAATACACAATCTGAAGTATTTCATTTTATTGTAATTTTCTTCTTCTGTTAAGTGTTTTATAATTTCTTGATCCAATCCTGTTTTGCAAATTCTTTCAACGTCCAGACTTGCCATTCTGTACCACGTCAACGCCGCATACTTATCCTAAAACAAGAAAATGTAGGAGCTATTTGAAAAACCCACGTAACGCTATATTATGCTTATGTCTAGTATTAAAAATATGTACATAACTTCTATTTTATATTTATTGATATATTTCCAACATGCATTGTTCTCTTTAAGAACCAGTCACATTCTAGTGTTTCCTCTTCATGTGAAAAGGGTGGAAATCGCTAACCAACAGGTGAGACACATAAACATACAACGCTTTCACACTCACAGCCCCACACTAATCTCGATAACTTGTGTCGTAGGTGCCGAAAACATTCACACCACAAACACAATCACAACCAGAACCAGAAACACATATTTGCCTTGGGGAGAAAATTTGTGTTCCCGCCGGGAATCGAACCCGATATGATGCTTAGAAGTTGTTCAGAAACAGAAAGGAAAATGTCATTCGGAGCTGGATTGGAACTTAGCGTCTTTAAAAACACCGACCTAATGCTATAACTACTATACCATCCGATTTTTTTTTCTTTATTTCTGTACTTAATTTCAGCCTAGCATAGGCGCTATACAAATAAAATATCAAGGCGAGATAGTGGTAGACACCTTGACAGAAATAAAATAAAAATACATACATCATTTATCAAACGCATTGATTTCACTGGCCACATCACAAGCTCGCTGAGTAACTTCGGAGGGATAAGTGTTTTAGACTCCTTTACTGAGAGCACCAGTGCCGTCCATATCTTAACAGTAGTTTCATTTGGTGTCAGTTTTTGTAACAACCAATCAACGTTCAATGATTCTACTATTAAATCGGTCAAAGGCTTGATCAACCTTGACAGTTTTTCAGTATCATACCTGTAATAAGAATAATTAAAATATTATCTACCGCCGGATACGGCATGTTTATTTGCGGTTGTCGTATAAACAGATAAACGGAAGGATAAGCGTAACATCAGCAGTAACAACTGTGTAACAAAGTCCTCTCCGTTAGCTTTTCCTCTCTGCATTAAAATATATTATTTTTTAATAAACTGTGCAAATGCATGTCGACTTGTAGGGGAGCTTTCATTCTATTGGTTAATATAGGCATAGCTTCGGTCTTCACATTACACCGACTCGACGCCAACCCAACACCGTTCCAACTCGAACTATCGATTCGGTATCAACGGGTCGGTGACAGTCAATAGGTGAACAAAGCGTGGACCACGCGTCGTAGACTTTCAACTTATGTGTTGAAAAATTCACTCTTATGTAACACGAAAAATGCTTACATTTCAATGCCATACTGTGAGTTGAGTTGGAGTGGAGCCGACGTTGAGTTGGTGTAATGTGCTACCTTAGGCCGGGCAGCCTTAGGGCTGATTCTGTCAGGCGCAGATAGCTATCCGCGCGCGATTGAAATCCCTCTGCGCCGGGGATCTCGTCGTGCGGACCTATTGGTTCTAATGTTGTATTGTTCAGAGGTCGACGGATGGTCGCGTGGGGCGGACGTGAAGTATCAACATGGCTATGGAAATTGAGAGGGTTATACAAGAAGTACGATTTCGATCATGTGTATACCACTCTTGATCACGATGCACATGGAACTGAACGACAAACTCATCCGCGACAGGCGCGTCCGCTTATCCGCGCGAGGATCGTCCGCGTCGCACTGAATGTGGCCGTAAAGTGTTATCGCCCGCGTTCCCGCACGCAGAACTGATCGAACTAAATGCGTCCTATGTGGGGAAGACTTTAGAATCATAGTGTAAGAATAACTGTAAGGTTAATGGAAAAAGATGGACTCATCTATCAGAGCCACCAACGTCTTATTTCAGTCATAAACAACACATATTCAACTTAATAGCTTGAAAGCATATTTTAAACAGGTAAAGTTTGTTTGTAAAAGGTAATCTCCGAAACTACTACTATTTAACTAATTACACTATCCTGGAGTGTCATTATCTATGTTATATTGCGTTAAAAGTCAGTTTTTAGTTCGAAATCATGACTGCCGTAAAGGAAAGTTGAAGGAATGAAATTTAAATACGAAAATAATTTTATATGTAACATGAAAAAAATGAAAAAGATTTATTTCTGTAACCAAGTTTTGCTTAACTTAAGGTAGGTTGGGACCTTCTATTAAGTATAAAAATACCTGTGTCAGAAGACCCCGCTCCTTTTTTTTTTTTTTTTTTTATTTGTGACAGGCTAGTGTTTGACCACTATCTCACCTGATGGTAAGTGACGATGTGATCGAAGCTGGTAAACACACTAGACCTGGAATACGCAGGCTCTCAAGGATAACTGCCGGAACACCGTATTTGGCTTGGCGGCAGACTTTCAACTTGATGGTGGTAAGCTACTTTGGTAGCAAGCCAGGCGAGCAACTCACAAAATGCTCTACCACCTCTCAAATGTCCTCCATATCCATACCATAAAATATATTTAGGTTTCAGATAAGTAGATGATAATTATACATAATTAAGTTTTTTAAGTTATAATAATAATATTTAGTTCTTATACAAGTAACTATTAGTGTGTTTGTGGTATGTGAGCGTATGTATGTGTGTGTGTGTGTTTGTGTGTGTGTAAGTATGTGTGTGAGTATGTGTGGGTGGGCCGTGTGTATGTGTGAGTGTAAGGGTGTGTGTAATGTTCATGTGAAGAAATATATTATATCCAGTATATTTAAGTTAAATGGTATTTAAAGAGAGTGTACGTTTTTATTTATATCTAAGTTATTTACTTTAGTATTTGTAGTAGTGCTTCTGTTTCATCATAGTTTTTTGAAAGTATCCAACTGGTTAGAAGTTTTTTAACATCATAATATTTCTTTGGATAAATATCTAAGCTTTTGTTTATAACATTATATAATCGCGCGGATCGTTTTACATATTGATTGCTAGCATAAGAAGTTTTTGTGGCTTGGACTACAATCGCCTTATCCTTTCTTCGTTTCTTTAAAATATTTGTATATCAAATGATAGATTCTTGTGGCGTTTTAAAACTGATTGTACGATATACAATTTTCTTACAGTTAGTAAATTACTTAATGCATATAATTTATCTGTAGGATATCTATATTGCTTGAAATACATAACTTTTATTAGAATTCTTTGTGACCTTTCAATCTCTATAAATTTGGTTTTAGCGGCACCTCCCCAAATCGGCAAACAATAGGTTAAAATAGATTGAGCTAAAGCCATGTAAATTTTATTTAGAAGATTTTGTGGTGCCACATGTCGCAACTTTTTAAATATCCATATCAATTTTCTTATCCTAGTACTAATAACGTCAATTTGGTAGAACCAAGATAATCTTTGGTCAATCTGGACTCCCAGATACTTAGTTGAAGTTACTTTATTTAAGATAGAACAGTTACAGTCATTCATATGAGTCGTATCAGATTTATGGAGTTTAATACTAAAGTCAATTTTAGGCTGGGTTCTATTGTAAATTGTATAACACATGTAGTTAGTTTTAAGAGCATTAAGAGTGAGTAGATTAAACTTAAGCCAATGAGCTATTTTAAGAAGGCCTTGTCCAGCTTGTTTACGTACCCTGTCCCATGTATCGTTTGAAAAAACCACAGCGGTATCGTCAGCATATGAAAATATTTTTGCACTATCGAGGTTTAGGTTACACAAATTGTTTATATATATTAAAAACAAGGTAGGTCCTAAGACACTCCCTTGAGGGACGCCGTAGATGACATCAGCGTCCTCACTAATATAGTCACCAATTTTTACTTTTTGTTTCCTATCGCTCAAATAGTCCTTAAAAAGAGCTAGGGGCTTATCTCGAATTCCAATAATATTTAGTTTCTGCAGCAGAATGGGGACAGAGACAGTGTCAAAAGCTTTTTTTAAGTCTATATATACAGCCACACATTTTTGTCCTCGATCTACTTCGTCTACAATAAAAGAAGTTAAAGCTGTTACAGCATCCTCAGTGGATTTCCCACTTTGGAAACCGTATTGCGAGTCTGATATTAAATTGTATTTGTTAAGATATTTAGTGAGTCTACTATTTATTAATTTTTCTATTATCTTTGAAATACAAGGTAGCACCGATATAGGTCTATAATTATTTTCATCATCTATGGCACCAGTCTTATACACGGGGGTTATAATAGATTTTTTTAACAATAGAGGAAATATACCAAGATTAAAGCATAGATTAGCCAAGTGGCAAATAATAGGCACTACCTGATATTTAGCCAATTTCAAGAAACTAGTTGGTATATTATCCCATCCAGGGGCACTATCCGACTTGAGGTTCATGAGCACATTATATACTTCTTCAGGGTCAGTTTCTAAGAGAACAAATGAATTAAGTTGTGTGCGACACTCTTCATGGGTGTCGCTCGAATTTGGATTAGATAAATTATCATTTTGCAACATATCTTCTGCTAGCTTCTTGCCAATATTCGCAAAATAGTCATTAACATAATTAACAGACTCGATTGGACAAGATTTAATGCTTAACAGTTTTGTATTATCTGCTTTTGTTTTATTTAAATGTGTTATAGATCTAATATTTTTCCAAAGAGATTTTGAGTTTTTCGTAGATTTAGCCAATTGGGTTCTTTCGTAATTTCTTTTTAGTTTCTTTATTAAATTGTTACAAAAGTTTCGATATCTTTTGTAAGTACGTTTTATAGTTTCATTATGGGGATCTAATCGTGTTTTTTTTCTGAAGCTTGTTTCTATTTTTAATGCATCGTAAAATGCCAGTAGTTATCCATGGCTTTATTATACGTTTATTTTTAGGAATTTGTACATTACTAGTGTTTTCTTTTAAAGACTCTATAATTTTATTTACTAATTGCTCTATTAAAGAATTGGGATCGTCACAATATAAAAGTTGTGCAAGATTCTTTTTCGCTAAACTTATAAGTGCAGCGTTAAAATCGATAACCGTTTTTATTTGTCTACATTTATTAGTAAAAGTTTGACCAGACAGATTTAAAAATATCATGGAGTGATCAGTAATAGTGGTACTTAAAACTGCAATACTTGCAGATAATTTGTCTTTCTCAATCTTCAACATGACGTGATCCAGACAATTACTTTCTCTAGTTGGAAGCACATGTCCTGGCAATATACTATGTATCGATAGCATATTAAGGTAATTAAGTCTATTTGTTCTTTCATAATTTTGTTCAGTTTCCCTCGATATTAAGTTTATGTTTATGTCTCCCGTTATTATTATATTTTTATATGGTTTTAATGATTCTAAATGTAGGTTAAGCGAGTCAATAAAGGGGTCAGCATTGCTGTTTGAGGGAGAACGGTATATGCCCAATATAGTACTGTTGTAAGTATCAATTTGCAAACATGATGCATGGTCTAGTTTTACTTCTCTTACATTAGTAGCTATAATTCCATGTTTTATATACACCACGACTCCATCATTTTGATTCAAATGGTGACTTGTTGCAAATGATGTATAATTTGTTATAGAAGGTATTGGTTTATCAGTTTTTATTCTACATTCAGTTAAAATAAGTATGTCTGGATTAATATTTGTAGCACTTACGCGTAAGTTAAAATTAAATCATCAATATTACTATAAATACTTCTTATATTTTGACTGAAAACTTTAAGGTCATTGTCTGTGACAGATATTTTATGAGAGAGATTTTCAATATCACATTTCATGCTTACTGCAATTTCAAAATTGTCTATTTCATTCAATGTCGTAAGAGGACTATCCATAATCGACTATAAAAAGACTGCGCGTGTATATCAAGTGCTCAATACGATGTCCTGGTATTACTTTACGATGACCAAGTAAATTTGAATTAGGGGATGAGTAGTTTTCATACCATGTTTGAGTACTGGAGATAAAAAGATTTTGTTGGTTTGTGTTTAAGTATAGTTTTGATATGTGTGAGTGAATGTGTGTGTAATTTGTAGTTTTTGTAGTGTAGGTAGTGAACGACAATATTGGCAAATAGCTTAATTCTAGATACTTCTCTAGCCAGAAAATGCAGTCGTGAGCCCTTGGCAGTCAATTGCTCCGAAACATAAATTGGGGTATCCTCAGACTTCCGCAGGCCTAAGTGTACTGCACGCAGCTTCGTCTTATGTTTGACATTAAAATTTTTACACATTTTTAATATATCTGTCTTTAGTAATGTAGAGGACGTTTCTACAACGATCGGGGTATTTTTGATCTCTTCCTTCTTTCCCCGTACTCGGTAAATATCCTGTGTAATATAAACTTCAATACCAATAAAGATTCAATAAATGAATACTTGACCTATATTTATATATCGTGCATATTCCTGTTGCATATCGTAATATAACCTTTGTAAATACCAACCTCTTCAGTACGGGCTCTATTCCTGGGTTCAGGATTGTTGACATCACTTTTCTTAAGGGCATCTCCTGTTCATTACCAGTCATGAGAATTTTAGCAATATTTGCATTGCTTTTACACAATGTTAATATAAGATGGAATATTACATCCGATGGATAGTTTTCAGAGTCTTTGTCAGTCTGAAATAACATAAACACGGTTTCACTCTCACAGCACCAAAGTAGTTCGATGACTTGTCGCGTATGCTAGAAACATTCACATCACACGCACAATCACACCCAGAACCATAAATACAAATTTCCCTTGAGGAGAAAACTTGCGTCTCCATGAGGAATCGAATCCGGTACTCGCTGCTTAGAAGGCGATCTCGCACCGTATTAAGTCAACAGGTAGTTCATAATAAATCAGTATTTTATAATACCCCACTGTTAGGTTTGCCAGTGAATGGAAGGTATGATAGAAAGCGATGATGAGGCGAAAATATATCATGCTTGCTCACGAAAATAGCTGTTAATTCTATGCTTTAAGTTTCCCAAATTACATTAGTTAGGTAATAATGATGTGGACAAAGAGTTCTGATCCTTTACTGTACAGATGATAAATATATAAACAAAATGCTTCAACAAATTTGAGGCTGCCAAGTAGGCTATAATACTTTACCCGCAATATTAATATGGTTTTAAACCAGTTGTGATAGTGGTGTTGTTTCTTTTGAAACAACAGTATATATTAATATTGGAAATAAGATCATCAGATAAAGTATGTAAATAACAAATATAGATACGCATTCACACTCACAGCCCTAAACATTAAGTTCAAAGTTGTATAGTGGGTGCTGGCAACATATACATATCACACGCACAATCACACTCAGAACAAGAAGCACAAATTTTAATGTCCCTTGGTAATCGAACCCAGGACCCACAGCGCAGAGAGCAGACTTTCCCACTGTGCCAAATGGATAATAAATACCTTTGCCAATGAATGGAGAACGTCAATCAGACAATTAAACATATCTTTTCGAACTCTGTTTGGTGGCATATCTACAATCGCTTGGAGGAATGCTTTCCATATGCATACAACTGGCAATGAGGCTCTACAACTTGGATGATTGCTTTTATTTAGAGTGTGAGTAAAGTAGATAGCCTTTTCTAGAGCAAACAGCCAGTCGTTTAAATTGGTCGCCAACAATCTGTTATTCAATATCTTCCCATTTAGGTCTGGTAAATTTGATGGACATTTGCAATTAGAGTGTCCTACGATTTTAGCAAAGGCATCGAGACCGTAATTCTTCACACTATCATACAACTGTCCAACTCCGGCAGCATTAGGATGTTTATCATCTGGTTTCTTGCCAAATATGAAATATATGAACAGTAGAATTACTGCATCGTCAGTGCACGTAGCCAGTTTTGGCTGATATCTCCTTATGAGATGCCACCAAGTGTTGAGTTTTGCCAGAGCTGTAGCCTCAACTTTAGCATTGTTGAGTTTTAATGGGAGAAGTAGCAGTTTTATTCGCTTCGGCAGGCAGCTTTCGTTTGATTCATTGAAAAAGTTGTCTATCAAATTTTGCCAGCACTGAAACGCACGACATCTGTTAGCCACATCCATTTTAAAAGCTTTTTCAACAACGGGCAACAGCGCATTGATCGGAGTTCCATATGTTTCAAACAGACGAGTGATTTGATTTTTCAAAAGTTTAACTAATACAATCCAGAATCTGTGCCAACTTGTGCTCCCACTTTCTAGCTGACTCTTTATAACAGATGGGTACCTGAAATATGAATTATGGTAGAGTGATATATAATAACATTAACTGGGGATGGTAATGACTGCACTGATGGCTCGCTAGGGATGTATTGTGTTAAACTGCTTGTTAGCTTATATGGGTGTCTTTGCCTTCTAAACAGGGATATTAGGTTTGATTCCTGGCGAGAACATAAGTCTTCTCCCTAAGGAAAATTTGTTTCTGGTTCTGATGTGTGCGAACTTAATGTTTTCGGCATGTCCTAACACAAGTCATCGAACTTAGTGTGAGGCTGTGTGTGTGTGTGAAAGCGTTTTATAATTATAATTATAAATAAGGGCTTCATAATGTTGGCTCCACTAACACCTATCTATGGATTGTCCTCATTTATACAAGGAGAATCTGTAACAAACCAAAACATATCTGCAAGACGCCTTGTAAGTATTTTGGAAAAAGTTTGAGATTTTGTACTTACTTTTGAGTGTTGTATACAGATGGCAGAATTTCCTCTCGCCATGGTTTACAGTCAAAGTATTCAAGATGGACTAAAGTATCCGTTACAGTTTCCAAGAATTCCATGTACAGTAACATATCATAATGGGGAATAACAGAACTGTCCATCATAACAGTAGGTATTAAGTCACTTAACCATATTGATAAGCCTGCTTGGACAAAAAGCATTTTCTCTTCTGCGGACAAAACTTTCAATAACTTCTGCAGGAAACAACATATCTGAAATCAAAGTGAATTTTATGGCTCAGTAGTAGAGCATAATATTCTTTGATATATATTCTGCTGTAGGTCTCTATGGGCCAATTGCCTATATTTCCTTAACCTAAACAGAAACTATCATACTAATAATATAAATCTAAAAAAAGTTTGTAAGTATGTTTGGTCCCTCTTCACACTGTAACGGTTGAACGGTTTTGGGTTTAATTTGTTATGTACATAGCTTATATCTTGGTTTAACACATAGGCTACTTTTTAACTTGATAATAGCGGGCGAAGTAGCGAGGCATGGCTAGTTGCCTATATATCCTATAACTAAACTAAAACTATCATACTAATCATACTAATATTATAATTCCGAAAGTTTTGTGTAAGTATGTTTGTTCCGTCTTCATGCTGTAATGGCTGAATGGATTTCGATGAAATTTGGAATTTACATAGCTTATCCTTAGGATTAACATAACATATATACTTTTAAATTTAATTTAATCTGATCAAGGGTTCCGAAGATAAAGTGGTGAAGTAGATTTTTTAAGCTTTGCTTGCATTGAAATGATCATATTAATTTTATGCAGTTTGAAGACTGGACAATAGTCACTTGTCCGAAAACTGGTGACTGTCACTCTAGTCTATTACAAAACTTTCATTAACACTTCAAAATCCTGTGGAGCACTGCACTGCGCATATCACCCTTATATGTTAGATGACAAATATATCTCTTAATATTTTTTTTAAGCATTTGATCAATCTCACATGCAAACAGCATGTGAGATTGATAACTTTCAATGCAAATAGAAATTCTACACATTCTCACTCCACTTTCCACATCTTATATTAAGACTTACACATTCCACATCTTATATTAAGAATAATGTACACTTAGAATTTCATTTCAATAAAATATGCTAAGTAAAGAAATTAGATACAAATGCAACGAAACTATACATATATTGTAAGTATAGACTATAATATTTGTATTTTTTTTGTAAAATCAAAGTCACGTCCCACATTTTCAATAGGTATATGGTTATTTATTTTCTAATAATCAAAAAGTTGAATGTGGATTGAAATTAACAATTCTCCACAAATTCTACAGCAATGCTTGCACTACATTTCAAATGTCAAATAATAATTAATGGAGGTTTGTTTTGGTTACTTCAGTAAATTAATTTTATGAACAGGATTTGATGATGCAAGGCGGCTGAGGGAAAGAAGGATGTTTATTGAGCTGGCTCTGCCTGCAATCATCAAGTTAAAAAGTAGCTTAGTACATTCCAAATGTCATCTAAATCCATTCAGCTGTTACAATGTGAAGAATAAACAAACTGCCTTGAACTGCCCGTTGGCTGAGGGTTTCTCAACTAAGTAGGGGTATCTGGTTTGATTCCTGGCAGGAACACAAGTAGTCTCTCCAAATCAAATTTGTGTTTCTGGTTCCGGTTGTGATTGTGTGTGTGATGTGAATGTTTTATGGCACCCACGACTCAAGTCATCAAACTTAGTGTGGGGCTGTGAGTGTGCAAGCGTAGTCTTTGTATTGTGTAGTGGTACTGTGGCAACATGAACAACAGTTCACGTTGCCACAGCAGATCGTCAAGAAAATAAAAGTTGAGTATCTTGGTCATGTGTTTAGATATGAGAGATACCAACTTATAATGATGGGCAAAGTGGACAGAAAAAAACACGCTGGAAGGAAGAAATCTTGGTCAAGAAACATTCGTGAATGGACCAGCATTTCCAGTGTCGAACAACTTTTTCGCTTGGCACAAGATAGGAAAACATTGGCTGAGCTGATAGCCAAGCTCCAGTAGTGAAGCGGCACCTAAAGAAGAAGAAGTGGTACCACATTTTGTGTTTTTTCTGTATTTCAGGTTGAAGAGCAATGTTTCCTGTGAAATTACAAGGCTTAAAGAGATTTAAAATTTAATATCTCAGTGTTACCATCTCGCAAACAACTTTTTCTTTTTCTTTTCAAAGAGATAGTGGTTCCACGCAAGCCTATCAGCGATAAAAATCTTCTTTTGCATTAACACTAGTAAACTTTTATTAATATATTTTAACAACAACTTGCGAATTGAATGTTCTTTTAGACACTAGCTGTGCCCTACGACTTCAACCATGTTAATAAAGTAAAAAGTAGCCTATGTGTAATTCCGGAAACTAGCTAACTACATACTCAATTGCATAAAATTGGTTTATTAGTTATGGAGATACATGGTAAATAACATTCACACACAAGCTTTCACATTTATAATATTAGTAGGATTTTACAAGTATGACTTATGCACCCCTGAAATAGCTCGACCAATTGTAATGAAATTTACTTTATTCGGTAGGTATGAGAATAGGTTCTTAAGTATTATTCACCTTCCTATGGAGGTAGGACCCCACCCCGCCATTTTTTTATCGTGATTTTAGTATTTTTGTATGAACAATAATCAAAAAGTTTTTAGTATGGTATTTAAAGTACTAGGAGACCATAAAAGTGAAAGAGGTAAAACACTTTGCATGCCTGGATAGCTAGTATAGTAAATATTTTTTTGTCATTGAGAGATGAAACAAGCAAGTCCACGCCTGATGGTAAGTGTCACTCTTGCCCATTATTATAGATTATTCTTACCTCTTTGCTGATTTTCACTTTTCTTTTTGGTTTGCTAACTTCAATTATTTGGATTACATCAGAGCAGTTGTGAGTTATTATAGACCCTATCACATCTCTTGGATATGCGAGGAGAGTGTTAAAACACAATTCCTTCAGAGTTTCTGTTCCAGGAGATGCACAGAATTCCTTGAGTATTTGTAGCAACGATAATGCTGAAGACAGCTGGTCAGGAAGTGGTATGCACTCTACTAACTGAAAGTTATCAAAACACTGTTAGTAGAAACTGCAAAATTGTCATACAAATATTTTTTAAATTATTGCATAAAATAAAATGATTAAATAAAAAATGGGGAGTCTTCAAGTCAAGAGTGAATAAGTATCTTCTAGGCAAGCATGCTACTTCTTCGGCTACATCATCACTATCCATGAGTTGAGATTGTAGTCAAATGCTTGCCTATTGAGCGTTAAAAAAAAATACTTAATAAATAATAATATAGACACATGTTTTGAATGAGGTATGTAATTTTGTATTGGCTGAACATATTGTGGCCTGTGGGAGGTTAGGACGGGATATCTGTATTTGTATTGTTGCAGTAGCATTCTGACTGTACGAAACTGTTTAGAGAACAGTGTTCTCAACATGTTCATTGTACATGTTTCAGCAGAGGAAACCAATAACTCGAACATAGCAGGGAACTAAGTTTTGTAAATTGAGTTAATTACATTACCTTGGGCTTCCGTAAGAGAGATGAAATCGCAGGAATGGCGTGTGGAAAACATAGTAGGTCTTTTTTGATATAATTCGTTAATAGAGCGAAAGCTAATTTCGTATCCGATGGACTAATATCACGACCTTCTTCAAATATAGTTTTAAGACCCTCAAGACTTTCTATTAGCTTATTTTTTGAATGCAACGTAGTTTCCTTTAGGACCTTAAGGCAGTCGGCGGTCTTTGTGCAAGACAGGGCCATATTCGGCATTGCTGAAAAAAATATCAGTGAATGAGATATTTATTTGTAGAATCATTACGCTATACAATAGCTACCGGTTTTCGGGTAATTCTCCGTGTTCAATATTTTGAGATACGAAGAAAAATTTGATCATTTAAAGCAAGAGTAAGCAAATAGCATACAAAGATAGCCAAATTCCTCTTCTTCCCGGAGAATTTTTAACGGAAGAAAATATACGAACTGAAGTCTCTATTTCATAGGTAGGTATAATGAACAAGTTACGTACTCATATATTTAGTTAGATGCGGCTTTCTGTTTTATACAACTGATATTTTCACAAATACATCCACCATTTTGAGTTAGCCTAAAATCGATACTGAATATGGTTTTTTGGATCAACGCGACAAGCAAGACGCGCTTTTCTGGCGCGAACAATGACATTTAATGACATATGACATTTATGACAGCAAATTATTGTTAAACAGTGTCTTTGATATCCTACCAAATTTTCTCTATAATAGTACAATCTACGGACCAATTGCCTATATTTCCTAAAACTAAACTAAAACTATATACAGCAAAGAGCCAAGTTACCTACAAGCCATCGAGCCTATAGGTAACTCAAGTGCTCAAGCCCACTACCAGTGGGTAGCGTTCCCATCATGCTGGCTGCATTGCCTATCTGAATTGCAATGCTAATACGTTGAGCCAAATAAGTGCCAGCATTTTGGTCACGCGTCGCCTCAACCAGGCGCTCTGATAGAATTTTGAAAATAGAATGAGCTCCCGGTCCCCACGGACCCAGTGTCTCAACACCAAACGGCTCAAATATGTAACCACTGCCGAGGTTTCCATATTTTCGCCGTTTGCGCTGCTCTGCCGAAGTTGCCGCGACGCCAACCCCATTCTGTGATTCAGGAAGATGTGACGGAGCTAAAGTATCGACACAAGTTGCATCCCACACTAAAGGCCGTCCCATCTTCCATGGAATTAAAGTCATTCCGTCAGGTCTTTTACCATCGTCACGCATCAGACCATTCGGTTCGAGAATGGCTGGAACGTTGGCACTAGTAAAAGCCCGGTGGATGATATCGTTGAGGCTGGCGTGGCGGGAAATTCGGCCAGCACTTTTCTGGCACGAGAGGCCGTGGTGACCGAGCTGGTCAACAGCAGTACCACACTGACAGCTATGGGCAACATAGCACCTTGCACCCAAACGTAAGCATATAGCGAGACGGAAAGCAGATGGATCCATAAGAGTACCAGTATTAAGCGAGGGAATGGCCTGCAACCAAAGCCCTGACTCCCATACAGAAACTGCTAGAAGTCTAGCACGCTCTGTGACGCTAGGACACGTATCTAAAAGATGTTTCCGTGCTAGTTCACAGAGCGGCCGATCCCACAGTCTCTGTGAGGATAGCCTCACTGGGAGCCCGGTATTTGGGCATGCCATCTCCCAGGCGCTTGTGGCCTCAGTCTGGTTTGAAATTTCTAAAGAACCCAAACTATGTGAAAGTATTTTTTCGACTAATTTAGAAGTACCATGAACTGAGGACAAGAAAGCCGGTAACGCAACACTAGAAATTTTACGAATACCTAAGCCTCCTAGTCTTACAGGTAAAGAAGCTTGCGACCAAGCCCTATCATCTATGTCAATATTCAAAACCGATACAAGAGTATTCTTTACGATATTGTCCATGCTCTCGAGGAGCGCGCCATGTTTCCATAGCGGACAACATCTTAAAGAATACGTAAATTTTGGGACAAAAAGGCAAAATCTAATAATTGTAAAAGCCATATGAGTGTTAATTTTGAGCAATCGGTCGGAAGAATTTTTAAAATTTTGAATTTTTTCTTTTACAAAAGGTGAAATTGATTCATCTAATATCGGCGAACCTAAAAGGCGAAGTGAACACTTGTCGACTAGTTTTATATTGTAAGCCAATGAGTTAAATTTTTGTAAAACCGATAATTTGTCTGAACAGTTATCGCAAACAAAAAGTTCGCATTTTGAAAAATTTAGTTCAAGCCCAATCATTTTAAATTCATCTATTAGTAATTTTAGATCACTTAAGACAGTATTCACATCACCTCCCAGAGTTCCGTCATCCAAATACCAAACATTTAGTTTGGATTGGAGACGTTGAATTATCGGATTGACAGCTAAAGAAAAAATTGCTGGGCCGCACGGGTCACCCTGCTGACATCCAACGGAAGACAAAAGAACATCGTTTTTGTAAATTAATTTTGATGGTTTACCATAGCATTGCCAAATAAAATTATATAACTCTGGAATTTTATCTTTCACCTGGGTCAGAAGGGTGCCTCTATCAACAGAATTAAAAGCATTCTTAACATCCACCTTTAGCAACACCTCTCCACAATTTTGATTTAAAAATGTTCTAAGGGAATGGACAGCAGCCTCACATCCGCCCCGCGAACCAAAACCAAGCTGTATAGGCTGAAAAAGATTGCTTAAAGAAGCAAACATTTTCTTACAACCGATTTTAGCCGCGAGGCGGCGATATGTGGTGCCTACCGCTATAGGCCTGATTTGTTAAACTAAAATACAATCCGCTTAATGCACCTCGACTGTATGTGCTGTGGAAGTTGTGAAATGAGGTTTTTTTTCTTTTAATTTTGGCTTCGCAATCTTGTACATTTAGCCAGTGTCGAGTAAAAATATATTTCAAGAGTATTTCAATACGGTGTTCCGGCAGTTATCCTTGAGAGCCTGCGTATTCCAGGTCTAGTGTGTTTACCAGCTTCGATCACAATGTCACTTACCATCAGGTGAGATAGTGGTCAAACACAAACCTGTCACAAATAAAAAAAAAAAAAAGTTCTAGTCACAAGTCAAGGTCAAAGTCAAGCAAAAGTGTCAAGGTCCAGTCATAGTCAAGTCATTCCCTAGTAAAGTGGTAGAAACTTTACTAGAACTTGTAATTTTTAAACTTTCGCGATTCGAACACATAGTTTATACTCGGGACTTAATCGCGCTAAAAAACTATTTTTATTTACCTCGACGTTTCGGCCAAGTTGCATTGGCCATGGTCTCGAGAAGACTCTTCTCGAGTTCTATCCGAGTTTTGGTGCGAAGGCGAACATCACGTTTATCTACTTCGTATCAATTTTGTCTACACTTATACACGTTTACTAAGTATTGACTGTTAATAATCCACTATTATTACATATGAACACTCGAAGAATCACAGTTTTTAGAAAATTATAAAAAATGTCCAAATCTGTGTATACTTTGCCTGGGTTGCCCGAAATCAAGAGGGGTAAATAAATATTCACGAACTTCTATAAATCTTTACCAACTTCAAATATCATAATAATGCAAGTGAAAGAAAATTTATAACCTTTTATTTATTTATATCTTATATTGTTGTTGAACTTCCGTTCAAAATAACTGTAACGACGACGATAGTCACAGCTCGTTTATAGTAAAGGCAAGTTAAACAATTGGTATTCTAATATTATTTTATTAATGATTTTTTTTATTTGTTAATTAGTAATATATTTTTTCTTTTGACTTCTGTGGTTGTTCTAACTGAATTTTGTTTATTTTAGTAGAACCTATTTGTCGTTTAAGTACAGGATATTAGTATCTAAGATTATATATAAGGAGCAACTTCGTAAATTAAGCCGTTTTGACTCGGAAACAAAATCAGTCTAAAAATAGTGACTACTGTCTTGCCAAATTTAAATTTCCAAATCGATATATTGTTAACGGATTAAAACTCGTACTAAATTACTCCCGAAGATGCTAAGGATGACGCTGAGCGCTGGATGCCGTTACAGCCTTTGTATATATAAGCTATACCGCTTTTAGAAAATATCTAATAAAAAAAAAAATATATAGGTCAACAGAAACACTTTTTTACGATGTCGCCAACAGAAACACTTTTTAAGGATGTCTAACGTTTCGCGCAGATCTAAAAGATAGCGCGACAATTTGCTTCAGCTTGCATCAAACAATATTCAAAAAGTCCCACTTACTACGTCAAGTTTGACTTGCGAGTTTGAATAGCATGATTGGCGTATGAGCGGCAAGCTCATACGCCAATCATGCTATTTATCATATTGTTAGCTTTGTGAAATTCATGGCTTAATTTAAAAGAAATATTGCGCATTTATTAATTATTTTTACCTCAGTGATTAAATATGAGTTATGAATTTGACTAAAACTAATCAATTATTACGGAAGTTAATATAAAATAAAATATGAATTACTGTTCAAACCTACCATAAAATATATTGATTTTAACTTGATAATTTTGAATGTTTAGATTTATTGTAATATTGTTTTAGTTTTTATATTTTAAAATATTAGTAGCTCATTTCTGACCTCCGACAGTAGTAACGAAAAGTCATTTGAATGCAAGGATGTTGTAGCTAAAGTAATCCGTAGGTTTGTTTCCTATCTCGATGTTTGAATGTTTTTTAATGTTCTCCACAAGACCGGCAGTCATCGTTGAGCTACGAAGCGAGTCGATTGTCAAAAGTGTTATAAGTGTCGAAAGTTACTAGTGTCATAATTAAAGTGATTGTGACCAACAACGGTGCTTTTTATATTCCCGATATGAAGTATTTTACAATATCGGGAATATCAATACAGTCCAAAACCAACTTTTCTCATCATAGGTAGTTAAGTAGGGATTGCTGAAGGATTTAGCAATATGTGAACAATAATAAATAAACATTCTTATTACCATAGTAGAAACAAATTTATAACCTTACTTTCGGAAATAAGACGACATATGAAAAGAATCGTAATCATTTTCAAAACTATTTTATTCAATATAAAACAAGTAGGTTTAGGTACCTATTTACATTATTCAGTCAAGATATTAACCACATGGTCAATAAAATGTAGGTATTGAGTGTAATTAATTATGTCAAGATTGAAGGTTTCATTCAAACGCATGTCATAGTATATATAATTTCACTCTAATGGCTGCGCCACACAGGATGCATCTGGTTAGAACGGATGGCGTGCGGGGACGCGGGCGCGCGGTCGCGCTCGCCTCTTTAACACCAGTGCCGTTGTTACCGGGTTGGTTCGAACTTCGAACCAAATGCGTCTTGTGTGGTATAGCCATAAAAAGGAACTAAATGTAAAATTGATACATAGTGCCTTTAGACCACGTTGAGAACTACTCGAAAAATATAGTAAGTGTCTCTTGAAAACTCAATAACAGCGATACGCAAAATAACGCATGGTAGGCATGAGTTGTAATGTCTGTAACCATCACCAAATATCTTGGTCTATTTTACTTCTTTCTTTAATTTCTGCATTTACATGTTTTACCATACTTCTTATAAATTACATATTGCCATGTCATTTTAATAATCATCCTCAAATTATTTTCAATATTCTCAATCATTTTATTAACCACTCGCTTTTGAAATTCCTTAGCGCAATCCTACTCGCTTAACCTCAAACGAAATTTGATTTTGATCAGATCAGATATAGAGTAGGGTCAGAAACGAAACTTTGTTTTAATTTCGTTCGTTAACGAAGTTTCGTTTCGGAGAAAGAGAGTAGATCTCCAGGGGTATTCGCTTGCTGTGACTGGTTCGAGCTACTGTGGGATAGGTATCCACAACAAATGGCTCAGTCACAAAATTAAGTTACAAACAGTTACTAATTCAGTTTACATGACGCGGTAAGTAATTCATTCAGATAGGTACTAGAAAATGATATAAGTGCATCACTCTATATAGATCATGTCAGTGAAGTCGATCAAAATTATAAGACGATTGAGTGGTGTGACAATATTTGAATGAAAGAAAGTCACTGATAAGAATGCGACATACATTTCAGAGGCAATGTTTTATATTAAAGCTCCCACCCTACGATATCGAGAGAAATATCACGTCTGCTTCCATCTCGAGCAACGCCCTGGCATACAAAGCTAGTCGCAATATAGTAAAAATAGTGTTGCTATTGAAGAAAAATACAAATTGAAAACAGAGATGTTTTCATGGCAACAAGAAAATATCACAACTATAAAAATATTTACAATCTAGCACAGGTAACTTTAAAGCTTTAGTTCTACTCGTATAATACGTCACATGATGATTGTATAGTTATAATCGACGGGACACATGGCAACATTGGGCATCGTTGCCGATACTGCCATCTTGTGGTGTTCGTCTAGGTTTACCTTATATGTTTCGCTGATGTGAAAACTAGATAGCGCTGTAACTAACTATTTCTTTTCCCACCGAAAGTTGTTAATGTCTTGGCGGTTGATATACTTACTCATATATTAAATCCTACTCACACTATATACAAAACTCACCCATCCCAGATAATATCACACTAGCACTAGGCTTATTATAAATTAAAGTAGTTTTAAATTACAATATATATGTGAAAACCAAGAAAGTCCACAATACTTTTAATTTAATTATATATAGTTCTACGAGATGGCTCTATCGGTATCTTTGTAGGAACTAATACAAAATGTAATAAATATTTTAGTAATCTAGAATCATCTTTCTATTGTTATCATGTAATTTTAATGTTAAAACTATCGCGTGTATTATGTTTCAATGTTTATACTATACGGCTTAAAACACAAAAAAGTAAGTCGAAATTTTATACGTGTTTTAAGTCGTATGTAACATTGAAACATAATGTTATCATGATAGTTTATTAAAGTTATCTCTTGTTTTAATTTCAGTTATCACTGAAGATGGGCACAGATAGGCATCATATTATATATCATATAAACCAGGTAAATACACACAATTTGAAAGGTTTAATAGATTTTTTGGTCTGGTTCCATATATGTCTAGATATATAGGTATATTTAACTAACTTAAAATTATTTTGCAATTTGCTATCGGTGACATTACATTGCTTTAGTTTCATACGATATAATCATAACCTCTCTTAATGCAGCCTTGTACTAAAATTAAGATCCATATCGATGCCGTAATCCCAAAAACCTCGAAGAGCAATAACAAATAATTGTCCCTTGATAACACTCGCATTCAATGTTTACAGTTCTTAGCAGAATACTTCCTACAAAACACATCACTATTTTTATTGTTCTTTCCCCGATCCAACTATTCCAATGCCTCATTCATAGTTAGCGTAATACTTTGGTCCACAAATTGAGCACTTGTTTACATTAAAATAGAGGTTTGGGTCACCGTCAGGGAAACCGCATTTCCGCAACGTAATCTAAATGGTCCAAATTATGATGTGAGTTTGATCGTCGAGGGGCTCGCGGTCTGTGTAGGTTGTGATGGGAATGCGCTCGCATCACTCTGTAGGTGCCCTCGCGCTGCGGCCCAGAGTCACTTGTCTTTCGAGTCGATAACCACTCGTCGTCTCTCGGTTTTTGCATTCCGGGTGCTTTTCTGTGGTTGTCAAAAACTCTTCTGTTGTCGTCGTACCTTTGCCGTTGCCAATTTCGATCCAATTCATGTGCATACAAATCTAACTCTCCAGACGGTTGGAATTGACTACCACTCTGAGCATAACTTGATCTTTTCCATCCATCTTCGTACTTTTTCCTGCCATTATCATCCTCGCCTATCTGTCGACGCTGTGATTGATTCGAGCTGCTCTCGCTAGTATCTTCTCCAGAGGTTCCCAAGCCCAGGTCTTTGTCGTCTCCGTAGATTTTATAAACTCCGTTTGGATTTAAGTTCTTGCCGTTGTATATTTGATCGTTCAACATTAATTGAGGATGGGGAATGCAATAAGGATTCGGATATGTCTTTTCGAGCTTAGACATCTTTATGTCCTTTTCATGTCTGCTACAAGATCCAGGTCCAAACAGCGAAAGTAGAACGGGCAGTAAGAAAAGGCCATGCATCGCCCCAAAGAAAATGACCATGAACACCATTTTAAAGAAAACCAAGAATATGTAACTGTCCGCAAGAAGTAATGCGACGACTCCAAGAATTGTGCTGAATGATCCTTGAACAATCGGCAGTCCTAGAGAGTAGAGGCATTCACTGACTCTTTCGTCAGGTCTTTTCGCTTTTGATGCCATGTAGGCATAGCAGATGTGAGCCGTAAAATCCACGGAGAATCCTATGCACATAATGAGGTTGATCATTGATATAGAATCGAGGTTGATGTCCCAGAGAGCCATGTAGCCAACAACGCCAATTTCTATAGAAATGATACTAAATGCCACCCATAGTGAGCATAGGATATTTGGTATGAAAATGAAGGAGGTAATCATCATCATAAGGGCTCCGTAGCATAAGTTTTGAAGTGACGTAGGCCGGACAAGCTCAAACTAAAAAAAGAAAAAAAAACATTGATTTATAAAATTTTACAACGAATTACTAAATTCACCATGTTATGAGACGTATAATAACTCTGATTTGGGTTTTTTGTTAATTTTAGTACCTGGTCGAAAAACACGAAGTACGGATGGAACACAGAAGCATTTAGCGGAGAGGAAGCTACAACATCTCGTAGAACTTTGACCATTTCCTTCTCGTGATTAGTGCCGCTTATATTGATTGCCTGGATTAAGAATCTCGACGCGATTATCTGGTCTCCGGCTTCGTTGAATTTTACATCCAGGGAAAAAGGGTCTGCTGGACGCAGCCACAACTAAAAAGAAGATGAAACACGTGTAGGTAATAGAATAAATGCATAATATCAACGTGATGTGGAAGTATACTGTTACTACGTTCTAACTTACCTCTTTTAGATTCTTAATGAAATCAACTTCGTTGTCGATTGTTACATTCAAATAATCATTATTTCTCGTCACATAGTCGACGAAGGTTCGTAGCCAAGATTCCGTATACAGTGAGTTTGATATGTATGACGTGTTTTCTAATCTTTGTGCTAATTTCTCAACTTCTTGTTGTACCATGGGATCCGAATAGTTGTATTGGCCGGTGATCACCACCTGAGATATAAAAAAATACAGTATTATCCTTTAAATTTAAGAAGAACAGGTTTCATTAAGGAAGTAAAAGATTTAAAGTCATACCTGGATTCTGTATGGGAATTCTCTGTAATACATGTCTTCGCGATCGAAAAACACCACAGAGTACGAATCTACTTTCGAAAGTTTCCTCCTTTCTAATCCTTCCTGAAGATTGGTTACTCCATACCCTGCTCCAGCCAGGTATAGGATAAATATTGCTATAACCAAGGCCTTAACTGCAGAATTGTTGAGTAGGTCTGCCATTGTAGTTTTGAAAAAAGCCATAATGCAGTGTTCGTTATTGTCGATGGGATTGTCTGGGTCTGCAGGGTCTATACCTCCACTACAAAATATTCTGTACAACCACATTTTTTCTTCTGTAACAAAATTCGCAATGATTTTAGACAATATGCCAGACAGCTTTGAAAAGAAAGTGTTAAGATTTAGACGACACTGTTGGCGCAGTTGGTAGTTGAAAAAAAAATTGTTTTCAATATAGGCAAACATTTGACCACTATCTCACCTGGTGGTATGTGATGATGCGATCGACGATGGAGCATGTTTGCCTAGAAGATACCTGTTCACTCGTGACTTAAAGATTCTCGCATCTTAGGTACTCCCGCTTTCTAAGAAACATTTGTGCTTTTGTTTCTGTGATTGTGTATGTGATGTAAATGTTTCCGGCATCCACGATAAAAGTCTTTTAACTTAGTGTGGGACTATCAGTGTTAATTCATTTGTTTGTTTAAAACAAAATTTTAAGCAGATTATCGTTTAAAATGATCTTGAAGATGTCTTGAAATGAAAACAACCGTGAACATATACGTACGTATTATAAAGTACTAGCAAACCCGGCGAACTCCGTTTCGCCGCTATAAACCTCACGGAGCCCGAGACCTTTCAAACGAATGCAAAACCGTGGAAATCGGTTTGTGCGTTCTGGAGTTATAGCGTCAGGAAGGAAAACCCGACTTATTTTTATATAGCAAAAAAAAAAAAAATTAAGATATTTACCTTTTCTCGCCCTTGACTCGGGTAACACTTTCATCATAGTGATAGTATGTCGATTTTGCTTTTCACGATAGCCGGAAATGGCCACGCATCCAGAGAAGAACGTCAAATGCCACACAAATGTGAAACAGACAGCGAGACCTGGAAACGAGAGATTATCAAAGTAACAAATCCACCAACCTAGTGAAACGAGGTTTACTTGGGTGCTTCTACACAACTTTGTCCTGCCGTCCGTCAGAGACTTAGAGCTTTTATACCAAACAAGATAGTGAAAAATAAATCCAAATTCTTATACAATATAGTACAGCTCTTGCTAATGAAAATTTAGAGTAATTTTGCAAGTTTTAATATCAATTTATTGTATCATGTAATAGTGCTGCATTCAAAAGCTCTGGAAGCCATAAGACACATCTTAAACCAGTATAGGTTGGGTCGCTAAACAGTCGGTATTTATAAATTCTATTTGTGCCCCTCGGCTTCGCCCGCGTTGATAATGATGATGAATATTCGATATAAGATAATTCCTGTATTATTCATTTGAGAATGCTTAAAAAAAAGCCACCAATTTTCATGCCAGGTTCTTCTGGTTCTTCATTCAGGCTGTAATGTGAATGTGAATGAAATGTGGCAGTGGAGTCATTTACTTTCATGAGTGCCTCTTTGAGGCCCAAGTAAAAAAACTATTTTAATTTGATCAGATTATTTCTCATGATTTAAATTATCAGATAACCAAATTGCATTAAGACCACTCTATCGTGAAAGTAACATATGACAAACATAGAAGGAGTCAAAGCTACTTTCTCATTTATATTTATGAGTGTGATAGATAGAGTGCCAATGCACGGCGGTCTCATAGATTACTGTTGGATTGCCACTAAGCCGCAGAATCGTGGTGACACAGCATTAACATGGAGTATTAGCTTTAGTCCTATGAATTCGCAAATTCATACAAATAAAACATTGAAAAAAAGTTAAAAGAATCAAATAAAAAATCTAAAGAACCGTGACCGCAATATAGAAAAAAAAGGATAGGTGATTTGGCTTAAAAACGTGGTTCATCATAAAGTATTGTTTTGCTTCATTAAGCGTAGAAAACAGCACAAAAGAAGCAGCGCCGCATTTCTCACTACTCAAGATTTTATTTATGTTAACTAGGTACGCAAGATATGTTTTCTTACCAGAGTACATGCAAAATATTTGGACGGACGGGAATGGAGAAAATATTCCAATAAAGAATGACAGCATATCTGTCACAGATGTAATCGTGATTGAAACAGCTGCTTCTGACAACATTATCGCCATACGTTCTGGTACAGGAAGCTTAGGGGAAGCGCGTCTCCAAGCAGCCAACATCACGAAGGTATCGTCAATTCCAATGCCTGAAAATTAAGGTCCATTAGACATGATTCAAATGAATACTATAGAAGAAATAGCTGACACTTACCAATCATCAAGAAAGGAGCCGCCAAGTTAATACCGATGAAAGAAATTCCCAGATAAACGGCGCAACCGAAAGCAGCGGCTGTAGCCATCACAGCAGATATGTTACCCAACAAACCCAACCAGGGCTTAGATCTAACCCAATCTCCCATCATACAGGTGACGATGGAAAATATTCCCATTAGAATAAAAGTAGAACTGAAGAAGGGTATGACAGTTCTTGTATTCTTTTCCAGCTCATGGTCCAAAGTACGTGAAGCAAATCTCGCAGTGGATATATGTTTGAAACGACCTGTGTCTTCGGCTACACCCACAGCGTCCAAGAATGCATCTTCCCATGCCGCTCCTCTGCAAAACACAAACGGAAAAACGAAAGAGGTTATTACGCAATCTAATTGCATGGGTCCATTTTCCTTGGTTTAATTAAACAACAGGAAACAGTAAAAACCTTACAAAATATTGACCTACAACTAGTTTAAGTGACGGCCTTTCTATTCGTATTCTGGTCCACTATTACGCAGTGTTTAGTATTCGAAACGATTTCTTTAACCGTGTCAAGATCGATGTCCATTATCTAAGTTATACCACCGTGTGTTAGCAGTGCACTGCTATTGAAATTCTAAATTAACCATAGAGGTTGGTTGAACAAGAACGCATACTATCATTCTTTGAGAAACTATAGAAACGTTGAGCGCACCACTAATCGTAGCTACATTGACCTCTTCTACATTGCGTGTTCATGAATGCTTTAACTGATAATAATTTAGTCCTGAGGATATCCTTCATTACACATGTCCAGATAATGTATCTTTGCCTTGTTCACGAGCAGTTTAACTTTATAGACGTTGGGCTGGTACGGCATCCGTCACGTCATTCCGGTTATTAGAAATATCCAATTAAGGTTTTGGCGCGAAAGTGAAAATGACGATGTCAATTTTGTATTATTTTCTAAACCTTATGATTCTTTGGCAGTTCATCCTTAATGTGTAATAATGATGGATTATTAACTATTAATAGATCATAAACATGCATCAGTATAGGCAAATCATATAAAGTTGTAAAACGTGATTTTCGTTTTCTGTTCAAAACTACAACAGAAGTTCCATTAAAGTTTCTACCACTTTACTGGAGCATGACTTGGCTATGACGAGACCATGACTCTTTTACTTGACTTTGATTGTGACTGGCGACTTGGACTGGTTTTATAAAATAACTGGCTAATTCGAAAATTATTTGTCAATTAACATTGGCTAAATGCACATAGTTTGCGGAGCCAAAACAAAGAAAAAGAGGGTTAGCTTTTTGAGGAATTCGGATCTTCCGAAACAAATGAAAATACGTAGTACAAAATACATGAAACCCCGTTTTCTTTCATTTATTAGCTAGCCGTGCCAGCGGCCCCGCTATTATCTAGTTAAAAAGTAGCCTATGTGTTAATCTTAGGTACAAGCTATTTACATTCCATATTTCATCCAAATTCGTTCAGCCGTTAAAGCGTGAAGAAGGAACATACATACTTACACACGTACACACTTGCACACTAAAGCACAAACATTAGGATTTATAATATTACTAGCCGTGCCCCGCGGCTTCGCCCGCTATTATCAAGTTAAAAAGTAGCCTATGTGTTAATCCTAGGTATAAGCTATGTACATTCCAAATTTCATCCAAATCCGTTCAGCCGTTAAAGCGTGAAGAGGGAACAAACATACTTACACACTTACACACAAAATTTGGGATTTATAATATTAGTAGGATTAGTAGGATATTTTAAGGATTACTAGGATATATAGTAGGATTGCTAGAACACACTAGAACAGATGAAATTAAATGAAAATATTTATTTGCTTGAAACATGGTACAATTGGGTTATTGAATAATGTTGGAACAGCATATTTCACCATAGACTGGCATGCAAAAACTTACTGCTGATGATACAATTTAATACATCGACGAATCTGTTTACCTTTCTTGCTGTAATTTGTTATCGGTCCTTACGAACCAGACCAGTTGCACCGCTGGAACTGATACGATGGTGTCGTCGACCACTTTGGCCCCGCCGAAGTAAACCGGAAAAGCATGAATCTCTGCAGTGACTGGATTGAACATTATCGGAAACGTCAGATTCAGTTCGCCGCGTTCAACCTGAAAAGAAAAAAAAACGTACTAATTTTAAAACGACTTCAAAAAAGAAGTAGGTTCTCAATTCCACTGTATGTTTTTTTGGATGTATGTTACGCGATCATTCCGCCAAATATTAATCGATTTTGACGATTCTTTTCAACCGATTTCAGAAAAGTAGGTTCTAAATTCGACTGTATTTTATTTTTATTTTTGTATGTATGTTACGCGACATCTTCGCCAAGTATGAATCGATGTTGATGATTTTTTTTTTGTTTGGTAGAGACTAGAGTATATCAGACTTCAGAGGTGAAATTGATTTAGCGCTTTTTGAGCAAATCAACAAAAAACAAATTATAAGCGGTGAAGTCGGTTATTTAAACTTTGCTTGCGTTTAAATTAAAAAATATTATTTCGCAAACTGCAATCATGTTTTCATGAGAGAACCGGGTCTTATCGCGCCTTTATTTTCAAAATAACTTGATTAATCTCGACGTTTGATATAAAAATTATTGAAAATTTATCATTTGTTACAACACAGGCTTAAAGGTACAGATAACAATAGACTATAAGGTTGTCACGAAAATTTAACTGGTGTTAGATATAAATTGTGTAGCACGTGCTATTTTAATAATTACAAGTCATTTCGATCTTTGATTAATTGATGATTAATTAATCATAGTTCAGTAAATTATTAAGTGAAGATTAATAATCATAGTAAACTAGATACATTTTACTAGACATAGCTGGTAGAGCGCGCTTCAGAATCCTACTAATATTATCAATCCGAATGTTTGTGTGTAAGTGTATAAATATTTTTGTTCCCTCTTCACGCTTTAACGGCTGAACGGATTTGGATGAAATTTGGAATGTACATAGATTATACCTAGGATTAACACATAGGCTACTTTTTAACTTGATAATAGAGGGCGAAGCCGCGGGGCACGGCTAGTTTACTATATACTTTTGGACAAGCCTTCATTCAATTGGGGAGAAAAGATTATTTGAAAATGTACATGTAATTGACTTTAATAGAATGCAATGATAGCAGCAAAATTCTAATATACATTATCTCTCCCTTTTTTATCCGACTGCACGATGTATTTATGTATGTTCGTTTGTGGCTTCCTAGAGACCAAACGTGTTGAGCGATTTTTATGATTCTTATGTCAATCGATTTGTCTTAATCTTGCGAGTGTCACTAAAGACATGACAGTTATCAAAATTATTTATGGCGACAACCAGACGCCATATTGTGAAAAAAAGACGTGTGGCACTCGGGGACTGCCGCGGTAAAGCTATTGCATAGCATTTTTTATCAACTTATGCAATTATAATTATTTATTTATTTTATTTATGCAGTATTTTTTTCCTGCCACCTAGAGGCGAGTTGCTGAACTAAAAGTTCTGCTATTCATCGATAGATGGCAAACTAAAAAGTATCACCGCTGTGCCGGTCGGAGTGGGGGTGTTAGGTTATTTTCGTTACGGAATTTCTGGATTCGGTCTTCACGCTCAAGGCCCGCGATAGAAGCTACGCAATAGCTTAAAATAAAGTTGACGAACGGTGTCCAGTGGGGTATCGTTGAATAGATGTTAAAATCATCTTTTAAGTTAAAATTGGATTAGAAACTATTGTCACTTAATTTTACAACGGCGGCTGAATCAGCAGAGACTCTCAAAAGGCGCAAATATAGTAATCTTGACAGTGGTTATATATTTGTGCCTTTTGGGGTTGAGACGTTGGGATCGTGGGGACTGTGAGCACATATACAATCTTCAATGAATTATCAAAGCGTTTGGTCGAAGCAACTCGTGACCAAAATGCTGGCAAATATTTTAGACAGAGATTGAGCATTGCCATTCAACGTGGCAATGCTGCCAGCATATTGGGTACTTTGCCAACTGGTAGCTGTCTATTAGATTAAGTTTTGTACATATTTAGTTATAGTTTTTTTTTTTAATTTAATTTAATGAAATATAATTATAATATACTAGCCGTGCCCCGCGGCTTCGCCCTCTTTTATCAACTTAAAAAGTAGCCTATGTGTTAATCCTAGATATAATCTATGTACATTCCAAATTTCATTCAAATCCGTTCAGCCGTTAAAGCGTGAAGAGGGAACAAACATACATACACACTTACAAACAAACTTTCGGATTTATAATATTAGTAGGATTTAAGATTTTAAGTAAGTTTTTAAATAAGTATTATCTGTTATGTTGAATAAATCTCTATTTTACAATAGTTATATACATATATATATTATATAATATATATAAATGTTTAAAAAGGCATAATAAAAAAAAAGGTAATTCATTTATTACTCAGTCGGACCCTTTGAATTTTTAAAACATTGATGCATTGACTTGTTTAGCAGATGTAATTAATGGGAATCAAAATAATCAATTATATGGTGATTAGACAGAGCGATTACTAATCAATTTGTTGCCTACCTACATAATAGGCGAATCCACGCATGTCTCACATACTTATTAAGATCTCATCGGAAAATAAATGCAAGAGAGTGTTTAGAATACAAATCAAGCTTAACACGTGACTAACACGAACAATACAACGTAGATTTGCAAGATAAAACGATCAATTGCGTTGCTTTGCAGCCACTTGGGTAAGCCGTAACAATTATAAATTGAAAACATTGACTCTGTAAAATGATAGTTTCTTTAAACACCCTTTTGTTAAAAGACAAATGACTGTTGTTTCAAGAATTTTAACCATCGCTGCGGTCTTGATGGTCTGTGGTTTAGTGAGCGTCACTCAAACTTATACATATACCAGGATATATTAAACAAGTGAGTTGTATTTCTCTTACACCAATTGTTATGGGTAAGATAAGTATCTATTGTTTATATTAGGAATATCAGATTATTGCTGTGAATCACCTAGCTATGAATCTTGCCTTGACTCAGACATTGTGTTGAATGCGACATAAGAATATGTTGCTAAAACACATGGTGCTGATCTTGGTTTGCTGTTAAAGGCAACATCAAAAACATGGTCTAATTAATATGTAGCAATTCTCGAAATATAAAGGTTTTTTCGTAGAAATTACCTGTAAACAGTTTTTGGGCTTTAAGTTTATACGACGTATCGGTAAGATCGATGTAAATCGCCCATTTTGGGTAGAAGGCAGCTATAACTAGAATATTGGTATACATTGAAGATTTTCATACGAGTTTTATTGAATACACTTACATGGAACCAATAGCACATGGGTATATGGAAAATGTCTTTATTATACATAACCAATGATATATCTCATTTTAACACGTATTAATTGCATCTTGACCGTAAGACATTTTTGAACACGAACAATTTTTATTTTTTACTTTATTTTTTTAATTTACAAACTTACTGCTCTGAAATTAAAAACCATAAATAGCGGAGGAAATGAATCGTAAATAGCTTAAGTGCAATTTTAGACAACCAATATTCGGTAAGTAGTGCAAGTAGTAAGTAGTATTATTATAATATCATAATAGGTCACAGTATAGATAGCATACCAAATAAAAATACATTGTTCGGCGAAACGCGCGTTCCTCATTAATTTGACGTTTGTGATTCCCTAAATAAAGGCAATTATTAATACCTAAAACGCTTTCACACTCACAGCCCCACACTAAGTTCGGTGACTTGTGTCTTGAGCTCCGGAAACATTCACATCACACACACAATCATAACCAGAACCAGAAACACAACTATTTCTTGGGGAGAAAACTTGTGTTCCCACCGGGATCGAACTCGACACCCCTGCTTAGAAGGCGAACGCTCACCCAACTAAGCCAATGGGCAGAAAACCTATGCAATTTCCAAGAAACATACATTTTGTATCATGGAGCCAAATTCAAAGCCAAATTACTTAGTCGTGAAGCGCATTCGTGCTTTGGGTTCAATAATATATAGTCACATATCTATATATTGAACTCACTAGATAGACTACAAGCCAATTGCCTATAATTTCTACATACTTAAGTAGGTATTATTTATTTGGATTGCAGTACCATACATTATGTTATATTAGATTGCAGTTGTAATACAATTCCTCAAAAGGGCATCATCAATAATGTCCTATTCAGATCTTCGAAAACTTAAGCAATTGACTTAGAGGAAAATATCAATCTGACATTTATAAAGTAGCTTATTAACTTACTACATCATAACTTAGGTTAACATGTTGTAAGTTGGCATTAGTGTCAGCGATTTCATTACATAACGTTACGTGCTAGAAATGTAATATCATCTAGATACATTGATTACAAAAGTACTGAATCTATAAGAAATTTATTCCTGTTTATGCGTTGGTTTTCAAAGTGAAAGCAACAAGAAAATGAAAGTAAGTGAATTGTTAGTATTTAAATGTGCTGTACGGTATTGGACGTATCTGCTCCTGACACAGATATTTTAAATTCACGCATTGTTTGTGAATTATTAACGGTTATGAAAACACCATGAAATCACGAAGCTTTTCATGTTAGTAATTCGTCATACATATTATTATGCGGAATATTGGAATATTAGAAATATTTGTTGCTAGGAATTTCGCTGACGTATGTTTCATAAACAACTAGCTATGCTCGGTAGCTTGACACGCCTTTATCACGATAATGAAAATCTACCTTTATCTATATATATAAAAATCAATGCCACTTTTCGTTGTAATTTTATAACTCAAGAACGGGCTCACCTATCCAAACCAAATGCTTAGGCTTTGTTCGGACTATTTAGTAGATGGTTTATGTGAAGTTGCACAAAATCGGCCGAGTGGTTCTTCATTAATCACACCCGGGCGAAGCCGGGGCGAATCGCTAGTATACCTATATAGGTAAATGAATCTCTATTTCCCTTGATCATCGCATCACTTGTGAACGGATGGAACAATTTTGCTAATTCTTTTTTTGTTGTGTTAATTATTTCAGGAGAAGGCATGGGCCCTTAAGTGGCACTCAAGAATGTTAATGACTCTACTGCCTCACAAAGAAACAAACATACATCCATACATAGGCTGATAACCACATTACCCTCATTTGCGTGGCGCAGTCGTGTAAAATCATAAAACAGAATTTGATATAGTCGTATCACAAACGATGTTGAGCTTAATTTGCAATAACTTAGTTCTTTCACACTTTACATATTGTAAATAGTATAGTTATATGTATATAGTTTTAAGAAATATAGGCAATTGGCCCGTAGATAATAGCAATTAATTCAATTTGTATACATTTGTGAAATGTAGAGATATTTGCAATGGTTGGAAAGATGTCCTAAGAGGTTTCTGATTATTTGCAAATCCTGTATAGATAGAACTCTTGACTTACAATATCATACTGAGGTGAAAGATTAGAGAAATGTAAACCTTACCTCGCCAATAATTTGATCCAAGTTGAGGATGTCGTTGGTGAAGCACTGGTTCTCCCATTTCGCGCACTCGTCTCTGTACGTGAAGGTTTCTCCTGAAGGCAGCGTGACTGTTATGTTTTGGACCAGGTCGTCCAGCTGCCGTAACTCCTTCCATATTTCTGTTCGCAGCATGTTGGTGTCATTGTCTTTGGCCACGATGATCACTCTGCCGAACCTTCCTGAAAAACGTAGTTGTTTTTTAATGTCTTTACATTGTATTTATATGTATATACTAGCTTTTGCCCGCGGCTTCGCTCGTGTTAAGAAGTATTATTTTAAAATTGACAAAGTTTCATACAAACTTTCATTCACATACACTTATCCACACTTTTTTACTACTAATTTATTATCATTAAAAAAAAAAGAAATTGAACTGTTGTCGAAGCACTAAATTTTTCGTTTAAAAATGTTCTCATATAAGTGAAATGTATTTCTTTATGAGCAATAAATGAATCTCTAACCGTATTCCCTATTTTATCCCCTTGGGGGTAGAATTAATCAAAATCCTTTCTTAGCGGATGCCTACGTCATAACATCTACCTGCATGCCAAATTTCAGCCCGATCCGTCCAGTGGTTTGGGCTGTGCGTTGATAGATCACTATGTCAGTCAGTCAGTCAGTCAGTCACCTTTGAGTTATATATATTTATATAAGATTTATTTATATTTAGATATAACCTGAACCTCGGAAACGGCTCCTACGGTTTTCATGAAATGTAGTATGCAAAGGTGGCGATAAATCGATCTAGCTGGGTTTCATTTTAGAAAACGTCGTTTAAAATTTAAAAAAAAACCGACCATAGTTCTGTTATCCAGGTACTGTTTTTATGTTTAATGTCTATAAATTGCGGTATACAAACTTTGTGTAAGTGGTAATTTTTAGGGTTCCGTACCCAAAGGGTAAAAACGGGACCCTATTACTGAGACTTAGCTGTCCGTCCGTCCGTCCTTCTGTCTGTCACCAGGCTGTATCTCAAGAACGGTGATAGACAGTTGTAATTTTACAGATGATGTATTTCTATTAAAAAGCCCATAGACTGCGCTGGCTTGGTCATCTAGAGAGAATGGGTGCGGATCGTAACGTCAAGAATGCGTATTTGGGAAAGCCGTATGGGCGCAGACCAGTGGGTCGGCCAAGGTATCGCTGGATCGACGAACTGGAGGCAGACTTGCGTCTGCTTCAAACCCACAACTGGCAAGAAGTTGCGCAGAACCGAGACCAATGGCGTTCTCTTATCTCAGAGGCCAAGGCCCACTTTGGGTCGCTGAGCCAGCGGAGTAAGTAAGTATGTATTTCTATTGCCGCTATAACAACAAATACTAAAAATAAAATAAAATATATTTTTAAGGGGGGCTCCCATACAACAAACTTGTTTTTTTATAGATGGCCGGTTTTATTATTTAATTTATGTTGACTCATTATAACTAAATAACATAAACTACTTCACACTTCTCAGCCACTGGAAACATTTACAACAGAACTAGAAATTAACTTCTCTTGGGGATAAAAATTGTGTTCTTACAGGGAATCAAATACCGATACCCGTTGCTTAGATAGATGCCATACCAACTGCACCAGTGGACAGTAGAAACAAAAATAACCATCTAAATGCATTTATTTTCCGTTTTACGACCAACCAGTAAAACAGGAGAATATATATATATATATATATATATATATATATATATATATATTTATACATGCTCGTACATATTATTATGTACATATACGCTAAAGAGCTCAAAATGAAGTTATTCGTATTGGGCGCGTTCTATGTGTACGTGCTGGAAGTTCAGTAAACAGTAAATACAACCAACGATCTTTGCAATTGGCATTTTGCCACTGCAAAAATCGTTGGTCGCAACCTGACCACCTATTACCTATCTCTGTTGCAAACGGTTTCAATACGAAATTGACAAAACTCCTAAGAAATAAGGTTCATTTTTGCTTAATTCTAACAGAAACCGCGTGCAACAAAGATATGTAATAGGGGGGCTGGTAATCCGAAGTACAACAAGCTACAAACAAACACACTAACAAGTGCGTCTATCTGTAACTTAGCAGCTCCCAAAGGGTCCGGTCACATATTTCAATCAACAATGAACTAGTTACACATATTGTTTCTTGTTTGACAGTTGACGTTGTTAGAACTTTATAGTCAGCTATGTCTGGCAAAAATTGATGCCGATCTTAGATAAGAGACGAAAAAATAAACGCATTCACACACACAGCCCAACACTAAGTTCAGAGACTTTATCGTGGGTGCCGGAAACATTTACATATCACGCACACAATCACACCCAGAAACAAGCACAAATTGAGAAGAAAAAATGTGCTCCTGCCAGGAATCAAGCCTAGGACCCAAGGCGCAGATTGCCCTCCGCGCCAATTGGGTCGTCAAGTAATAAGATAAGAAGTCCAAAGTAAACAAAAAACAAAATTTTTACAACAATAAACATCGACAGTCAATAAAGCACGACAGTATCAATAAACTTTGTTAAACATATAGCTTGAACTCATACATTATGTATGAATGTAAAAACGAATAATATATATATATATATATCCTTCGCAAACCACACTGCTTTATAGAACCAAGTTATTCCTGCTATACAGACCGCTACAAATAGGAACGGCGCCCGGGATCTAGTGCCAATCAAACTTAATTACTGTTTCTATTCCTGCAATGGACCGGTTTACGCTGTAATTACTTTAGTACAAGTACAGAAATAATCCCCGCAAATACATTTAAATAAATAGCGACTCTTGCTGCGACGTAATAAAGTGCAATACAGCTCACCCAACGCTGCCTAAAATTTATGGGCAACGCTCTTTTTAGTAAAGGCATTGCGAGGACTCGCTAAGTCAGGTGCTCCGTTTTAATTGTATAAACCGATTAAATAAAGGGAACATTTTTGAAGTGAAAACTTCTTTAGGGGCGTTGAACACTTTTTGGGTGAACAAAAGTCATGGACCTCGCGTCATCGTCACCGAACGCTTTTAGCTGTAGGTACTGGATACTGGCATCTGTCATCTTAGTTTTCACTTCTATCGGCGGTCCCCAAAGACTGCCCCGCATGTTTTTTTTATTCAAGGCAAACTTTTGACCGCCATCTCAACTGATGGTAAGCGTCGATGTGGTCGACGATGGAGCAAGCTTGCTAAGCTCTGAATCATACCGAGTAATTCGAGATGGTCAGGTACTGGTAGGGATACATTTCGGTAAGATGGAGTCTGATCAAATTGACTCCGTTTAGCGGAGAATAAAAACGCCTGTGTCTTGGTGGCATTGACCAGGTTGGCATCGCCCCAATCGGAGACTGCCTTTAAGGACAAGTTTAGACGGTCAACCATTGCCTCCTTTTGGGACTGGATTCACATATGGCTTGACGACAGCTGTATCGTTATATAATATATATCAGCAGTAGTCAATATTAGAATATTTCTGTATAAAATTGAGTTATACTGGCTCTTGGGATGACTTGCCAAGGCGGTTTGTCTACGCTCATAAAGTGCGGAGTAAGCCGGCCCTGGTGATATGGGGCGTTCAGCACTTTGTCCATCTGTCCGTCCGTCTGTCAGAGGCATTTACCGTCTAAACCATACACGCGAGTAACTTCAAATTCTCAGAGAATATGTAAAGCTATGTCTCAAATCAAAAAATGGCAATTAATATTATATATATGAATCATTAAGGGGCAGTTATACACGTAAGTAGAGGGCAAAATATTTTTTATTGTTGTATCTGCCCGCATAAAAAAACTATTTTGGAAAATAACAATTTGGTAGGACATCAAAGTCACTGATTTTAGACCTATTTTGTCACGGGGCCTATCTCAAAAACGAATGCATTAGAATATATAATTTAAGTTATATATTCTAATTAAACAATCTTGTTGACTATGTAATTTCCGTTTCTAATTAAACAACAAATATTTCATTTATTTATTTGAGAAAAAACGTTATAAGCAATTAACCTCAAAAGGTCTTTCTATTAGGCAAATGCAGGCGTGAGATCTCAGTTCGGATCGAACTACTAATCGTTCGATCCGAACTGAGATCTCGCGCCTGCAAGAATGTGTCTAGAAATTTACCTGGTCGTGTTATTCTTCCAACATTAAACCTGTGCGAGTAATTAACTTTGAAATGTTCTTCCACAATCCTCCTTTCATATTTCCCTTGTCCACTAACTGGGGAAAACAGGTACTCTGGATCCATTTCATAGTGTATCCGCTGGTACCCAGTGATCATGAGCAGCGTGAGTAACACTGGGATGATGATGAAATATCCAGGATTCTTGCCGACGATCAGTCCGAGCTTGTAGAAAGATTTGTTTAAAACATCGTCGACTATCGTCAACCTACAGCCCCCCATCTGTAACAAAGAAATGTTTAGTTAGCTTAGTTTAGTTTTTTTATTTTAATTTGGTTTTTTCTATTTGCTTCTTTTGTGCATTTAGACAGTTTCAAGTTATAATAAACTTCAGCTTTTTCTTTAAATGGCGACTATAGGCTGTTGCACCATAATTCTGCCAATATCGCGTAAAAAGTTATCATAATTATATTTCAATTGTATTTCATATTAAAAACCCTAGTCACAAGTCACAGTCTAAATCAAGTAAAAGAGTCAAGGTCCAGTCATAGTCAAGTCAAGCTCTAATAAAGTGGCAGAAACTTTATTAGAACTTCTATTGCAGTTTTGGAGCGAAGGCGGAAATCGTTATTTAACTTTGTATGATTTGCCTACACTTATGCACATTTACTAAGTGTTAACGGTTAATAATCCACACATTAACACTAGAAAAACCACAGGCTTGGAAAATTATACAAAATCGACCACGCCATGTTTTCACTTTCGCGGCAAAACTCCTCTGATTTAGTTACCAAGTCGGATTAATGTTAGCGTAATCTTGTTTGGACTCAAGAGATATAAATTATAATAATGCATTACATCAAATAGAGAGCATTGGTAACATTGTATTAACCAGCAAATTATTGTGATGCTGATTGTCCAACTAAGCACAACATCGAGATTTGTTTTAAAATTTGTTCAGTTTGAAATAAATATTGGAAATCAACTAGGTTACTTATTTACACACTCAAATACAATATAGGTACGTAGGATACATATATACAATTTACATAATATTTTTTTCAAACTTAAATCTTCTTAGTTGTTTTTTTATTTATAAGCTGTTTATTTATGATTGTCGTATATTTTAATCTGATTAAATATTGTAATATCTTTGATCATATATTTACATATTCATAAAAAAAAAATTACTAAATGTCACATTAAAATAATACATTATATAGATTAAAATAAGTAATCATATTGAAGTGTGTTCCTTACACACTTATATTAAAAAGACGAGGGTTTGTGTGCTCGAATGTTTGTTTTCTGTTCGCGCTGTATTTAGATGAAATTTGCTTTTTTTACGCTGGATAGGCAAGCATTTGACCGCTATCTCACCCGATGGAAAGTGACGATGCAAACGAAGATGGAACTAGCTTGCCTAGAAGATACCTATTCACTCTAGACTTGAAGACACCCAGATTGCACATAGCTTATACCTAGGATTAACACATAAGCTACTGTTTAATTTAACATTTTTGTCATAAATATTTATTATTCCTTTTAATCGAAAGCCATATTGTCCAATTGATAAGATTATCATAGCAATGGGAGGCATAAGCAATGAGCAACTAGATTCAATACCTTTATTATTGTTATTAATATAAGTAAGTATGTGTGGGACATTTTGCGAATAGGACGTTTTGAGAATGAGACAGACTGCGAATGGGACCGTTTGAGAATGGGACGTACTGCGAATGGGACCGTTTGAGAATGGGACGTTCTGCGAACGCGACGATTTGAGAATGGGACATTCTGCGAATGGGACGTTTTGCGACTGCGTGACCAAATGTGAATGGGACGTTCTGCGAGTAAACCCTTCTAAATAACTTAACGAAGCATGTTATTATCTTATCTTTTGTAAAAATTGCAAACTATAGTACCTATATATTTTTGGATATTTCGGTTTGCTTCGTATTTGTTCCGATTCAATATTGATAGCTGCGTTGTTTACTTTAGCGGGAAGTAGAACCTAACTGTGCTAATCTTACTCTGTTAAAAATGCGTTTCATCACAATGTAGGCTCATTGTAAAAGGTTCAGAATAAAATTTAAAATTACTACTTATGCAAAAATTCATATTATTATTTTTCAAATTAGGAATTATAGTTTAAACTTGAATTTCTTTGTAAGCAATATCTATGATAAACCTGTATTTATCACAGATATTGCTTAAAAAGAAATTCAAAATAATCAAAGAAATACAAAGAGATTGATATCTAATAGTGTTTTTTTTTGGAACGACAAATAATAAAAAGATAGTAAATTTTATTAAGTCTGGTTTTATTAAAACATTTTTAAAGTTAAGTGTTGATAATAATGTAACAAAGATGGAATATTTGACTGCCAAACATTTGAGCTTATCAAACATCTCAATTAAAAAAAACGATTTCGTGTCCTACCCAACTGCTAAGAAAGGGTTATGGGTTTGAGTATCTTGTATATAAGTATGTATGTATATTTGTTAATTTCTTTCTTACCTCGTATCTTCCAAACGGCTGGATTAGGCGAGTAGGGTATCAAAATGAAGGAAATTTAAAGAAATTATGTATTGCATTAAATTACATAAGAAGTAGGTTCACATTTTTCGCAGTCAGGTTTTGAATTTTAAGTACGTTGACTAGTTCTGCATACATTTTGTTGTAAACATGTTGTACATACATTATTGGAAGAAAAGACATCAACGCGCTTTTATTCGTAACAATAATGAGTAATAACCATCGAGATAGGAAAAAAACCTATTTTGGTACCAACGGATCTTAAGATCAGTTGAGAACAATAATATATAATTTATTTTAGTTGCAACTGGTCTTGAGATCAGATGGGAACAATAATATATAATTTATTTTAGTTGCAACTGGTCTTGAGATCAGATGGGAACAATAATATATAATTTATTTTAGTTGCAACTGGTCTTGAGATCAGATGGGAACAATAATATATAATTTATTTTAGTTGCAACTGGTCTTGAGATCAGATGGGAATAATAATATATAATTTATTTTAGTTGCAACTGGTCTTGAGATCAGATGGGAACAATAATATATAATTTATTTTAGTTGCAACTGGTCTTGAGATCAGATGGGAATAATAATATATAATTTATTTTAGTTGCAACTGGTCTTGAGATCAGATGGGAACAACAGTTATGATCGGTTAATGAGAAAATATGATACTATGATCCGATTGGAAGTACCCTACGGTTTGTAGAGTATGATCTGCTTATTGGCTTAGTTGGGTGAGCGTTCGGCTTCTTTGCAGGGGTATCGGGTTCGATTCCCGACGGGAACACACGTTTTCTCCCCAAGAAGAATTTGTGTTTCTGGTTCTGGTTATGATTGTGTGTGTGATGTGAATGTTTCCGGCACCCACGACACAGGTCATCGAACTTAGTGTGGGGCTGTGAGTGTGAAAGCGTTTGCATGTATATTTATACACAAAATCCTTGGTAATAAATAGATGAATGACAAAACACGTCAATGGAAACAATTGTTTCACAACCAATAAATTAAACTGGTAAAGATTTTGTAACCAATTGTCTATATTTCCTAAAAAAAGTAAACCAAAACTATATACTATTATATATATCTATGTATATACTAACTATATACCTAAGTTACCTAGAAGGCATCGAGCTAGTAAGTAACTCAAGTATTGAAGCCCACTACCAGTGGGTAGCGTTCCCATCATGCTGTCGGCATTGCCTCTCTGAATTCCAATACTAATACGTTGAGATAAATAAGTACCAGCATCTATCATTATTTGTAAGAATCTCATATCAATAAGATTTAAAATGAAGTACTTGCTTGAATGTCCATTATTATTATACCGTTTATAGTAACCATATCATAAATATTATCGTTTATCGTCTTGACAATGCGGCAAATTGATGTACACCTAGATTTATGGCTGACATTATTTGCGGCGATAGGTTAGGCTTTTGCTCACCACCGAAATGGAAGCTACGGGGATTATTTTCTCGTAAAAAAAGCGCAGTTTATATATATTTTATTGGTAAGTAGTGCACAATCCTGCAGAGGCTGGTTTAGAATCGACAACTAAGCAGAATAAAAATAAAAAATAAATTGAAAAAAATATTTTTATTAAGTAAAAAAATTTTTTTTTGTAAATTGTGGTGCAGACAGTTTAGTAGTTCGCTTACCGTCAGGTGAGATTGTGGTCAAAGGTTTGCCTATCTCGAATAAACAAAAAGTAGTAACTGTCAAGTAACGGCAACTCTGAGACACCTGCTAAAATAATAGCTTATGACTGCTACGAGTGCTAAGTGCTACGGAATCATTGAACTAACATATGACAAGAGGTCACGAGAAGTTGCAGCTGTTCATGAATTACGAGAATGTTATTTTTTTTTTATTCTGTCAGTTATCGATACCCCCCTGCAAGATTGTGCACTACTAACCAATGACGATATATATACAATACAAAAAATACAAAATACAAAATGTTTTTATTATTCTTAAAAATTAATGGCGGTACATAGTAATTGTTTTATGAAGTACTATAAACTAGGACATAAAGTACCTTCGTGAACCTCTGTCCCCAACGCTAGGTCTCGTAAGAGCCTGTATTGTTGGGTTACAGCGACCCTCTCTGGTCATCTTCATATTATTACTGACATATAAGTATGTGCACCTAGTGTAATTGTATATGGTCTCTATACTAACTTACAAAGCTCTACTAACTCTATACTAACTTTCGGAACTATAATTTACAGTACCTACCTACCTCATTCTGTAAGTCTACCGTGTCTACATGTGACTTTTATCTCTCCCCAATACTTTGCCGAATCAACAAGAGTTATCAAATTAAAGGAATTGACCGAGCGAGCGAGAAGCGTCTCCGTTTCAGCTTAGGCAAAATGGATTTCGTATGGAGGCTTCCGTCTACTGGGACCGCAATTAACTAGGACCGCGGTCCCAGTCACCCGTCCGGTCGATCTCGTCTACAGGTCGTATTTATCAACCGATTCTCGTGAAACTTTGTGAGCAGGTTTGATAACTATATAGTTTTGTCATTTTAGTTTTTGGAAATTTTTCAAAATGGCGGAGAAGGAACACTTAAATAAAACAAATTTCAGCCATTTCGAAAAATACGCGAGGTCTTCAACTTACAGACCCACTAATATAGCAATTGATCAACGACACTGACAAAAATATAACTCTCGCTAAAGAAGCAAAGACAGCAAGGTCTTTGCTTAAAAGCCAAAGAAGCATAAGAGAGAGAGAGGTGATTTGTTCAAAGTCAAGGACTACTATGAGTGAAACCAATGGCAGTACTGCATCAAGGTCTTGTAATGCATAACACTCGGCAGCATGGTGACAGTCGCGAGACCTTGCAGATCGGCTTTGCAGCGATATATTACAATGTACTCAAATATATTCGAATGCTATTAATTTAATTAATAAACATAAATTTTAACGCTTGTATAGTAATGAATGAGTAAAATAATATTGATACTATACTATTGTAATTTGTCCTATCATAATTTGGGGGTCTTAAAGTCTGAAATTATCTGATATCTTTCTACATATTCAGACGACCCAGTTGGCGCAGTGGACAGGTGTCCGCCCTCTGCGCCGTGGGTCCTGGGTTCGATTCCCGGCAGGAGTATTTCGACAAATTCCTTCCTAAGGGATATTTGTGTTTCTGGTTCTGAGTGTTATGTGTGTGTGATTTAAATGTTTCTGGCACCCTCGATACAAGTCTTTGAACTTATTGTGGGGCTGTGTGTGTGTGTGAGTGGATGTGATAGTTTGTTGTTTGTTTATTCAGACGCATTTTCGCTTTATGAATAAAAACAAAAGAAAATTAGGTATATTTCATAGCTCAGACTGAAGACCATTCAATTCTCGCCAATAGCATTTCGCTGGTAGTTACTCTCGCCACTCACCAGTGAGACAAGTACCTAATGATGATGATTGCTTGCGGTGCTGGAAGTATTGCCCTCGGTTTCAACAACGGTGGTTACGTTTTAGTTACACACCGCAAACTATTTAACTAGTGTACTAGAATCCCAGATAGGTAATGTGCTTGCACTAAGCGTTTATGAGTTGACAGATTAGAAGTTGCTCGTTTTTGTGTAATTATAAGCCTGAGCCTTCACTCCCTCACAGATAAGACTAGTTAATAGTAAGCACATAAGTGCTTACTATTAACTAATATATAATATTATTATAATATATATAAAATATTATACAGAGCTTTATCTCTAAACCTCTTATCCTTTCTATTATCGGACCACAAGACGAACTGACTAACGTCATCCATTTATGGTTGACATACCTCATGTCCGCTCGAAGCGTTTTGGATCAACATTTATCATCCGTACAGCGAAGGGGTGGAACTCGCTGCCCGCATCTTTGTTCCCTGAACAGTATAATCTAGGAGTCTTCAAGTCTAGAGTGAATAGGTATCTTCTAGGTAAGCATGCTTTATCTTCGGCCGCATCATCACTTTCCATCAGGTGAGATAGCAGCCAAATGCTTAACTATCTGGCATAAAAAACAAAACGGAATGAGTTATCTGAAATTCTGATTTTTCTAGAAGAGTTTTGACAGAGAATTCTGGTCGGCCAAAGCAAACATTTTGGTTTTTCAATTACCTACAAATATAGAGTTTCAATATGGGAACGCTACCCACTGGTAGTGGACTTGAGCATTTGAGTTACCTATAAGCTTGATGTCTTGTAGGTAACTTAGGTCTTTGCTGTATATAATTTTAGTTTAGTTTTAGGAAAAATAGGCAATTAAAAGTTTAAAAATAAATCGTTTCAATATCCTAATAATATAGTTTGACGAAAGCTTTTAAAACCTCTTTTTGAACGAGAACGCTTATTATTATGTAATATTGTGTTGAGTTAGCACCTAACAGTAAATAGTATTAATAATATATTGGGTAATAGTATTAATTATTATCAAGGTAGTATTTGTATGAAATAGTGTCAAAGATATATAAAAGCCCACTTAACCGAAATACGTTCAATAAAAACGTACAAACTTACATTAAGACACTAAATGCCCGTTAATTGCTAAAAAAGCGTGATAAATCGATCGCAGCAAAGGCCATCACGACCGTCATTGGACTTTCTGAACCATTGAACTGCCCGTTGGCTTAGTTCGCCTTCTAAGCCAGGGTATCGGGTTCGATTCCCGGCGGAACACAAGTTTTCTCGAGGAAAGTTTGTGTTTCTGGTTCTGGTTGTGATTGTGTATGTGATGTGAATGTTTCCGGCACCCACGACGCAAGTCATTGAACTTAGTGTGGGCTGTGTGTGAAAGCGTTTATTTATTATTATAATTTATTAATGAAATTTAGTTTGACTTTACAATTTAACATTAATACTTTTTCAGATTTATAGTATACTGAAACCATACATAATTATATTCTACGTAATTAAACTCAAGCACAGCTTAAAAAAACCGACTTCACCGCTTTATCTTCGGAACTTTGATCAGATAAATGTACTAAACACGCATTATTGAAGATATTTCAAGAACTATTCATCAGATTATGATCAAATTTAAATAGGACCAATTGGAAAGCAACAAACAAAAAAAAACAAAATCGGTTTACGTGGAAAGAAGTAACGAGGTAACACAAATAAAAAAATAAAAAATACAGTTCTACTTGAGTACCTCCTCCTTTTTTGTGAAGTCGGTAGAAAATAGAGCGGCTTGTCTATGACATCAGTCCACGCGAATCCTTCAGAGATTTTTTTGAAGAAATAGGAATTCTTTCTTATACGAACATCGTTCTATCGTTCCTGCTATCGCTACTATTATTTAAAAATATAATTATTGTTTGCAAATTAAGACAATTGATAGAAAAATATATCCACCGAGTATGACCAGCAATTTGCCTGAAGTCTATGCTTCATAGGAATGCTTGTTGTAAGTCACCGGGAACCTTCGTTCGTTGCTCGGCAGAGGCACCATGTACAGGTTAAGTTAGCTTGGGGGTAAAGAACAGCTTGCTCGTTTAATGTTTATTAAATTTTGTCAAATATATGACCTATAAGAAATAGTTCAAAAGAAAGATGTAGCACGCTAAAAGACCTGTTAGAAACCAACTATGCTATTTTCCAGGCCGAGTTGGGCCGAGGTAGGCTAAAAAAGTGTAAGTTCTACCACGATATGATTTCTTCAACTCCTTTCTATAATTGGGCAGCAAGACAATTATGTTATTTTATGATGGACATTTTTATGATTTAAACTCAGCAATTTGCGCCACAATATTAATTATGCGAACTGCAACGGTATGTTTGCCTATCTAGCACAAGAAAAGATTACTTTGCATTTATTTATTACCGACTTCCCAAAAAAGGAGGAGGTACTCAAGTCGACTGTATTTTTTTTCTGCTCTCCACGTGAGCTGATATCGAAATTTTTTTTTTAGTTTGAAAGATGTTGCTTTGTAATTGGTCCCATTTAAATTTGATCAAGATCTGAGCAGTAGTTCTTGAAACATCCTCAATAATGTCTATTTTGTGTGACGAATAATGCGTAGGTACTTTGACGATGTTCTCGTTTACCCGACTTCAAAACTTACCTCATAACTTCTTTCGTTGTTAGCCGATTTTGATGTTTTTTTTTTATTTGAAAGCTGGTGCTTTTCATGTGGTCCCATTGAAGTTTGATCAAGGTCAGATTTCTAGTTTTTGAGTTATAGTCAATAATGCGTGTTTATACATTAAATCTGATCAAGGTTCCGATGATAAAGCGGTGAAGTCGGTTTTTTTAAGCTTTGCTCGCGTTTAATTTTCATATTCTATTTTTAATTTAAATTCTTATTTCATGATAAATACAACTAGGCATTATAAGTCAAGAGTGATATTTTAGGTAAGTAGGTAAGATAGGTAAGAGAGCACGGTCAAAAAAGGTTAATTGTTTTTCTTATTATCTATTTGTCTCTTTATGACTTGACTTCTTTAGTTGATAGATTTCCATTAAATTTTCCTTCCTCAAAGAACCTGTGCACTTGTAAATTATAAAACTACATGACCCACTTACATAGTGACGAAGTTGTTTTAACCTAGGCTAGATAATTACAATCAAGCATATTCTAAATTGATTAATGTGTTAGGGCCTTTGCACATTCTGCAGAAGCGGTGAAAGCGATTTCTCTCCGATAATCCGCTAAGAAAGTTTAGACGATAGAGTCCCAACTGACTTCTGGCCAGATGGAAATACATTCAAAAATGAGAGAATACACCAAAACATTAATATTTGCAGTACATTTATGTAAAGTAATTTTAAATCATAATTAATTCTTAAATTCTTAAGTCTTTTTAAATTTGGAACAAAACATTACCTGGACACAATTTACCTACACAATACCTATTCAAGTCATTGGTAGCTATTTTAAATAGACTCGGGAAAGGAGTTCCACTTCTTTACAGCACGCAATAAATGTGGAAGAAAAGGGCTTTGTGCAGCATGTTGGAATATCAACCAAAAAATAATCGTCACTTGTTTGTACGTTTGTTAGTCAGTAATATAATCAATAAAACATCGATGTGCAAATTCCTATAATTATCTACCTAGATAAAACCGCGATACTAAGGTATGTAGAACATCAGCTGTGGGCCTCCTTGACCACTCGACTAAGCTACCTTTCACTATACTCTGATATAAAACTACGTACAAGGTAATAATTCGTGGTAACAGTTACACTTGTAAAAAATATCGAGGTAATAGATCGGTAAGGCGATTAAATTAACAGCTAATTTACAAGGCGAAAATTAATAACTAAACCCAGCTATTAGAAGCCGTTTTGTGCGTTAACTGCTTCCTAGATAAAATCCTACGTAATAATATTTCATACTTTTCAACCGACTTCAAAAAAGGAGGTTCTTAATTCGACTGCATGTTATTTTTTGAGTATGCATGTAACACGATATCTCTGCTAAGTATGAATCGATTTTGATGATTTTTTTCTTTGGTAGAGTATACTTCAGAGGTGGTCCCATATACATTTTATCGAAATCGGTCGAGCCAAAACCGAAATATAAGCGATGAAGTCGGTTTTATAAGCTTTGCTTACGTTTCAGTTATTCAAAAGTAATGTTTACTTAGAATGGTATTGGATTTACAATGGTACTATCACACCTAGTCACCCAATACTGTAAGTTAAAATGTCATAATACAAATATCTCACGAAACGTATGCATAAATCAATTGTTTTGAATAAATATCTGTATTCATTGTGTTTATTTTTTGTAGTAAATAGGTTCGTAATTATAAAATCAAAGTATAGCATTTTTAATGCTCCGCCAGTCCAAGCACGAATGTTAATAAAGCTCAACAAACTATATACAAATGTTTCAAAACCTGTGAGCAAATAAATATCAGATTCAACAAATAGGTTAGACTTGTTTTGACCTAAGAGCTTGACGTTTTAGTGTTTATTTAATTGTGGTTAATTTATTTTACAGTTTCACTGTATAATCTGATCTTAATTCCGTTGGCCTAGCCTTGAGTAACGCTACTTGACCAGTTTTTTTATCAACCCAAATTGGGTTGATAAAAAACTCAAATAAAAAGCAAATAGAAAGCCCGCTGTGAAACACTTTGGGTAACCCAAAGTGTTTCTACCCTAAGTCCTTCCACGTCCGTCTTTCTTTTGCGACCTCGCTACTCACTTGACTTAGATGGGTACCAACTACCAACCCATCTAAGTCACATCGCCTGTTAACAAACAAAAGCATTCACACTCACAGCCCCGCGCTAAGTTTCGTTAGTGTGTAGTGTGTAGTGATATGTAATCACACAAATAATCACACTAAGAAGCAGAAGCACAAATATCCCTTGAAATCAAAATTTGTGCTACTGCGAGCACCAAACCCAGAACCCACGGCACTCAGGGCGAGACTTGCTCACTGCGCCATCTGGGTCGTATTGCCAGCTCAGTCCAAATAAATACGAGACCAAAGGTTCAAAAGCACCTCCAGGACCTGACTCACCGTCTTTGTTCATAGCTTCAAGCTTCGAAAACCGCAATGCACAATGTTTTTGTACAGACCTGGCTGTGAAAGGAAAGTAAACAGTGTCGGTCAACGGCACTTTACGTCACAAGGCGACTGGGGCCTCCTGATTGGTACAGGTATTACTTAATTGCTTGCTCGATTACCTCGAAATGTGGCTAGGCGTAGTTGGAAACTTATTTGAAGTGGCAATACTGAATACATTGTCAAACTTATAAAGACAAATATATAGGAAAAAAGTTTCTACCACTTTACTAGGGCATGACTTGACTACGACTGGAACTTGACTCTTTTACTTGACTTTGACTGTGACTTGTGACTAGGACCTATAATATGAAATACACTTGAAATATATTATCACTTGACACTGGCTAAATGCATAAGATTGCGAAGCCAAAACTAAGGAAAAAAAAAAAAAAAAGCAAATCTTTCCTAGATACAAAACTCACAGCCCGATGAAGAAGGCATTGTAAGTTACGGTGGAAATTAACAAGATGTATAAATTGATTTTAAACGGCTTACAAAAACTCATACGTGCTATTTACTTGCCTAGTATAAAAAGACTAGCTGTACCCGCATGCGTTGCAATGCCACGTTAAGAAATAGTGCTTTATCTCTTTCACGTTTATGGTTGCCTAGTACTTTAATACAATACTAAAAAACTTAGTTACTTAATGATTAGTTTTTATGTATAGATTACTTTTTCTATTTTTCTAGATTTACCAAGTCCGATCGTTGTGTTACATTACAAATTTTAATGCAAAATGAAATGTCAAAAGTGACACGACACGATTTTACGTCAATGAACGAATGTTAAATTATTGGATATTTTTCATAGAAATATACTAAAATCGCCATTAAAAAAATCTGAGTAGGGGTGGGAGGGGAAAAAATACTTTACAACCAATTCTCAAACCTACCAAATATACAAAAAGAAATTCATTAAAATCGTTCGAGCCGTTTAGGAGGAGTGCGACCACAAACACCGTAACACGAGATATTTAAATATTACTTGCTGTGTCACACGATTCGACCGCGTCAAAAAATAAAAAGTAGTTTGTTTTATCCTGAGTAAGTATAAATGTATATTGGAAATTTCAGCCAAATTTATTTAGCCGTTACAGCGTTAAGATAAAATGAAAATACTTACACACTAATACATTTACACACAAACCTTCGGATTTATAGCATGTGTTTATAATAGAGTAATCGCGAAAAAGAGAACCGGTAGCCATAGCAGGGAGGACGCCCTGTGACTAGATGGAGCGACAATATACGTAGTAGGGCTGCTGGTAAGCAGAAGACCGGGCTCATTGGCGCGCTTTGGGAGAGGTCTATGTCCAACAGTGGATTGAGATAGGCTGATTATGATGAATAGACTTAACTACGCGTTAAATTTTTTTATTTATTGTAATAATTACCTTTAAACTTATTATAAAAAATATATTTTATTTTACAACTCAGATACAATTTACATCATTTTAACTTTCATAAATAAAAAACTTTCCATATGAACTTTCATCTTCCATTGCACCACCTTTACTATTTTTTTTATATTAAATTAACTACACAAACACCAATTTCGTTTGCTATAAGTACAAAAACAAAGAACTTTTATACAAACTTCTTCGTTACAACGTTTTTACCCAATGTCAAGTCTCTACGACCAGCGGTTTAGGCTGTGCGTTGTCTCTATGTCAGCAGTCAGTCAGACAGTGAATCAGTTTTTCAGGACAAAGATTCTTATAGTATTAAATTATGGTAGGTGTATGATACAAAAAAGAATACAAAAAGTCATGCAGCCTTATCACTATTTACTCAGAAACAACAAACAACTTGAACAGATTTTTTTACATAATATTATTAAGAACGCTAAGCAACAGCCTGTTAAAATTAGGATAGTTGAGAAACAAGTTAACAACTTAGGTAACCATTAAATTTAACCCTACAGTTCGAACGACTCTGACCTGTGTCAAGGGTAACTACCGTTGACAATGACTCTATACTGGCAATTAATAAAACATTTTAGAGAAAAAACTAACGGAGTTAAAATTGGATAAGCCTAGGTAAGATTACACTCAAGACAGTTTGCTGACACGGCAGGTCAAGGCACGATGTTTTCCGAAATTAGTGTATATTAAGGCTAAAGCTGTTACAGCTTTGAGAATTACGCAGGATATCATTACACTGTTATTACGTGTGAAACATGATGACATTATTTTTGCGTAAGATTTTTATCCGTTTATTTTAATGATAATATTAAGGTATTATTCTATTTGAGATATTATACACCCCTTCATCATATATTATATTACTAGCTACGCCCCGCGGGTGTACACGCGTAAGTCCCGGACCCGCGGAAATTCCGGAATAAAATTTTCTTTCATAAGAACTTTCTCCTGACAATAATTAACACAACAAAAAAATTATATGCGAAATTATTCCATCCGTTCTCGCGTGATGCGATGACCAAGGAAAAATGTGGCTTAAATTGTAATCCTAGCCAAGCTATGTACATATAACTATTTCAAATTCTATACGAATCCGTTTAGACGTAACAGCGTGAAGAGAAAACAAACTACTAGCCTACACATTTCCATATATCTCGCACTCACTACGCTGCTAACGCACCTACTCGGAGACTATTGTCAATTTTAAACCGTTTCACACACGAGTTCCGGCAAATTGACATATTCTACGATAATTTGAATACTGTGGCAAATAAGCTAAATTTGTACTATACATGTTATTTAAAATAGTAAGTGCTTTGGTGTATACTGTAAGCTTTCTATTATGTTTAATAAATAAATAAATAAATATAAACTTTTGTATTTATCATAATATAAGTGTGATCGTATAATAATTGTGATACATATTTTGTCCCACGTAAATATTAAGAACAATATTTATTGTTTCGCTACGGAACATTTTGTTCCGTAACGTGAAAGATTCTCACAATTTCTGTGAATAAGCTAAAATCTCGAATGGATGTTAATTAACTTTTCAAGGTGTTCGTAAATTCAATGACCCGTCAAGTCTAATAATATTATAACGTTTATAATTTAAAAATCTACGTGTGCACATAGCAAAAAATCACAGCAATTTAATAAACATAATGTACTGTATGTTAAATTTTGTATTTATTGTTCCGTACCCAAAGGGTAAAAACGGGATCCTATTACTTCGCTGTCCGTCCGTCCGTCCGTCCTTCCGTCTGTCACCAGGCTGTATCTCAAGAACGGTGATAGCTAGACAGTTAAAATTTTCACAGATGATGTACTTCTATTGCCGCTATAACAACAAATACTAAAAATAAAATAAATATTTAGGGGGGCTCCCATACAACAAACTTGATTTTTTATAGAAAATGATACGGAACCCTTCGTGCGCGAGTCCGACTCACACTTGGCCGGTTTTATTTACTTTTCATTAGACTTTATACTTTCGACCTTCTTGGACGCAATGAATGAGATGAATTACTAACTCAAGTGACTTCCAAAGTTAATCCTTCCTTAAAAGGATTCTGTGTAAAACTAGAGGAAAACAAATAGGAAAACTAATCTGTTGGTAGTTTTTATATACTCTATGGACCTCCAGCAGTATATTCTATCTGTGTATGCGCTTTTTGATACCAGTTATACCAGTTATTACGTACAGTATTAAGTACTACCAATAGGAATTGGGGTCGAATTGATATTTTTTTCAGATCCGCAGTGCAGTCTTCACACACCCAAATGACACTCTAGGCTACCAAAGAAGCCCTAATCATGGTCACGCTTCTATGCTCATGTTGTTTGTAGATGTTAAAAATATGTAATTTAAAGGTACTGGTCTTGTGCCTATAACATTTTTTATCTTTATCTATCTTTAAAAAAAAACTACCTACTTCCAACACTTTCATTCAACATACAAATTTATATATATATAATTATTGTTCTATAAGTTCGCGAGCAAAGTGTAACGTAAGTGCACCGTAAAAGTTGCAATATTGTATTACATTAATATTTTTTAAATATTTTAAGCAAATTATTGTATTCGGTATTATTTCTCAGCCTCTTTGTTTATTACGGCTATTTTTCCTAAAACTAAACTAAAATTATAAACATCTACTAGCTGCGCCCCGCGGTTTCACCCGCGTTGATAATGATGAAAAGTGATGATGACGATGATGATGAAAAATAGATGTTGGCCGATTCTCATAGATACCGGATAAGCACAAAAAATTTCATCAAAATCGGTCAAGCCGTTTCGGAGGAGTATGGCAACGAAAACTGTGACACGAGAATTTTATATATTAGATACAGCAAAGACCCAAGTTACCTACAAGTCATCGAGCTTAAAGGTTAACAGGTTAAGTGCTCAAGCCCACTACCGGCGGGTAGCGTTCCCATCATGCTGGCGGCATTGCGTATCTGAATTGCAATGCTAATAAATCAAATAATTCTACTTCTCAGTTTGTTCTATACTTTACTTCTATGAAGTCTAAAGTTATTTTTATCAATACAAGCTAAGTAAATAACAAACACTTGCACACTTACAACCTCACACTACATTCGATGACTTGTATCGTGGGTGCCGGAAAAGTTCACATGGCATAGCCAAGGAAACAAATTTTCCATGAGAAGGAAACTTTAGTTCCCACCGGTAATCGAACCGAACATTCGCTATTTAGAAGGCGAACGTGGATTCAAATATGCCAGCGGACAGTTAAAAAAAATAAGCAACCTAAAGTAAACGAGTCGAGCAGCCATTCAGTGTTTGTGGAACTTGGACCGTAAGTTACTTACCTTGTTTATTAAATAAACTATTTTATTAGCGCTTGAGTTGTGTAAATAATATTAATGTTGAAACTGTTAGTTAAGAATTATTATAGAATTATCTATACTAGCACCAATAATACTTATGTAGGTTAAGCAAATTTACACGTTTATCAGTTATTTCAACAGGATGTTAACAATACGTAATTGGTGTTTGTATTGATCGATTGTTTGGTAAACTGTTGCTCTTTAAGATACATTGTTATAGTCGTGTATGCCGCATGTTAGTTGGCAGGAGGTATTGTCGAAGATATCTTAGTTCTCGGTAGAGTAGGGTTTTTTGTTTGACTACAATCACACCTGATGAAAAGTGAAGATGTAGTCTAAGGTGGAGCACGCTTGCTCAGTAATACCTATTCACTTTACTTTTGAACACACCTAAATTGTACGTCTCGGGAAACACAGATGACGGCAAAGCGTTCCATTCTTTTGCTCTCTATGTTTGTCCTGTTCTATGATATTTGAAATTTCATGGCGTCCCAAAGATCTCGCCTCATTATGCAAATCCCACCTAATAACAAAATATACTTTATATTCTATATTTCATATATGTATTTACAGCTTTTTATTACGAGTATAATTCATGAGTCTTTTTTTACTCTGCTTTGGGTATAATCGGATCATCTCATTGCTCTTGAAAAAATATAAGTATCACGACTAAATCCCATACATTTATAATTAGTCAGCCGGCATTGTCTACAAATAGTGATCATTGGGTTATCTTTAAGAATGTTAAGTTAAGTATATTTTGTTCTTAATCGCTGGGTAATTTTTTGACCTAATATTAAACGGAGTGATTACATTATCTTTGCCTAATTTATTTGACTAACCGAAAGCTGATTTGACGTTGACTTACTAGCAGTGACAGTTTAATGTATTCGAATTCGCCGACCTTATTTTTCTTTTACTTTTGGCTTCGCAATCTAGTGCATTTTGCCAGTGTCAAGTGATAATATATTTCAAGTGTATTTCATAATTATTTAAAGTCCTAGCCACAGTCAAAGGCAAGTAAAAGAGTCAAGGTCCAGTCATAGTCAAGTCCTAGTAAAAACTTTACTAGAAATTTTATTGTAGTTTTGGAGCGAGACAAAAATCACGTTTTTCAACTTGGTATCATTTGCGTACACTTATGTACGTTTACTAAGTATTAACGATTAATAATCCACCATTATTACACAGGTATGATCACATATCAATAGAAATAAAAAATAACTGCTTTGATAGCTTGCTTGTTATATGTCGGCAAATCCGGACAATTAACAATCTTTGAGAGTAAATCTTATACTTCCTTTGGGGGTCAAGCTTAGCGCAGCAATAAAACTAGAGAAAAATAACGTAAGAACCCAATGCTTTTAATCAAATGCTTTTATAACTTACAAACTACACGCAATGGTCTTTGCGTAATTATTTATAATACACGTAATTAACCGATTACAGTAGGTACCTAACTGGTAAGATTTAATATTCATACTAATTTTACGCGTCCCCGTTAGTATGTAGGTAATACTAGAATTATTATGAAAGAGGTTTCTAGTCTCAGAGGTCGCTAAGTCATCGCAGAACGCAGAACGCAACCAGTGTTCGTTGACAGCACAAACTGAGCGTTACACGTTGCGATTTTTCCAATATAAAAAAAATTACAATTTAAAATGTCTTGATAACGGGATAGGATGCATTGTATAGAGAGCATCATTCACTAGACGCGATAGACAAATCCTTTATTTGTTACACTGGGGTTATGGGTTAGATTCCCGGTAGAAGCACAGTGCACATTTCCTCTCAGAGAGAAACTTGTGCTTCTTACTGTCAATGGGAATGTTTTCGATAATCACAACACCAGTTACTAAAATTAGATAAAAGTTGTGAGTGTAAAAGCGTTTGCTTGTTTATAGCGTTTGTGTGTATATTACCGAAATTTGAAAGAGAATTTGTAAAGAAATATGCGAATATTATGTGTCTGGATACAACATGCCCTGACGTTACGCCGAATGAACTTTATATTTTTATTGTCTGTTTGCATACATAACTGTATTTCATATCTTTTTTTGAATTTGACGTCATTTTGCGCGTATACGTAGGACCCCTAGTAAATATTTATAAAGTCGAGGTTTTCATTAAGGAACATATTTTCATTAGTTATTGGTAAAAAAATATATTGTTTTCATACATTGTGAATACTAAAGGTCTTATTATTTTCAATAATTTCCCACGGCTGGAAAAAGGCCTCCTGTCTCTATCTACCTACTTCGAACCGAAACAATCATACAACAATCATGAACATAAATCGATTACAAAAGGGCATCCAGATAGTCCACTCTAGCATTTATTATCCTATTTTGGTTACTTTAGATTGTATTTATTGCATCGACTTGTTTTAGCTGGATTTTGCTGGAAGCGGCGAGAAACAAACAAGCGATAAAAAGTCGCCGCGTCTAAAGGGTCTTTGTTTCTTTACCACATAACACGAATATTTACGTATTTCAATGTTCTTAATATGACTGTTTCTAATTACTGACACGCGAATTGTTAAATTGAACAAGTATGCGGTATGCTACAAGTGGTTTCGAATAAACGAGTTTATAGAAGAAAAAGTAAAATACAGGCAAAGAATATTAAAATCTAAATTCAGGTGTTGAAGGTTTTATTTTCAGGCGAGTATTCTGTTGTTCTTTTGGAAATTGTCGCTGGGTTTTATTTTTTTAACTACCAATTAAAATGGAGACAAGCAAATCGATTGTTTAAGCATCGCACCTCATTTATAACATCCCACAACTTTGAATCACTATGTCCCGCGTGGCATTGCAATGCGTGTTGTGCTCCTAGATGTTATGTCGTATAATTATGCCCAATAATTAGCGCCGAAATGCATTTTTTATTTATATTTTATATATATAAATTCAGGCGAAACCAGTCTTGCGCAGTGCTGCTAAGCAGTAAGGTGTCTAGCTAGCCGCTTAAAATTTTAGATAACTCCATATTTTCGTTTAGTCCCAGAATGTCAATTTCGCAAAATGTCCAGTGGTCGTAAAACGCCCAATTCGCGGAATGTCCAATTCGCAGAATGTCCAACAGTCAAGGTAACTTACAAAATGGTTCCGATTGAGGTACGGAACCTTGTATAAGTTAGTAGTTATTAGTCTTATATTTATTACTGCCACGCGGTTACATCCACTGTGATGATAATGATGATGATGTAAAGTAGACTATAAACTATTTTTCATGGACTTTTATAGACTAGCGTAACATCTAAATAGTGATGGAGTTGAATAAACCTCCGTCACTCTTACTTTAAAGTTACGTGTCACGTACAATTTTTCATAGATACTTAATTTTACTTTCGTTTTACCACTACCATATTATGTCCATATACATAAACACGAAGTTAAATAAAGTATACGAATAAATAATACCTATACCTTATTCGTAGGATAAAGTTTATGTTCCTGTATACTGTGTCTATATGTACTCAGTACACACTGTGTACGTATCTAAGTAGCTGCTAATCATGCCGGTTATGGACAATTGGACAGCAGTCGTAACTGCTTCCTGTCAATCAAATGGCCAGCTGTCTAGCCATTTAAAGATTTTTAAGGCAGGTTATCGCACTAGATTATACAAGTAGGAGTCAAGTCTTAAACCGCCTCATCCCAATTCGGACCGGTGCAGGTGTTTGAGTTTCAGCGGATTTACCATAGAATGGTACCTATATAATGTTTAGGCCATCATGTATAATCAGCTTCGACTAAGTTCTGATTTAATTTTAATGTCTTATTCATACCTAGCCCGTGCTCCGCGACTTCGCCTGCGTTTATCAAGTTAAAAACTGGCCTATATGTTAATCCTAGGTATAAGCTATGTACATTCAAATTTAGTCCAAATCCGTTCAGCAGTTGCAGCGTGAAGAGTACACAAATATTACACACTTTCACACAAAATTTTGTATTTATAATATTAGTATGATTGTGCGATAAATAGATTCACCTGCACTTTAAGACTTTTGAGACGATATATGCAGATATACCTACAAGATGTTTTGATATCGTCATCATTAGCTCACTTCAGTCACACTGCGGGCTCTTGCAGCCTTCTTTCACTTTGAGAGTGGTCAGAACATAATAAAAAAATATCACATGAGAAGGGGCTTCAACCCGTATCTCCCATCTCCGGTACAATGCCATTATCCAATTCGACGACACATCATCTAAGCTTGCTTTACGAGCGAAGTCGCGGGCGACTTCGTTTTCGGGCTTTGGAATTCCTTTCTTAGTGCTCCTAAACTGCTGGAAGCTACTGAAAATATAATGTATCTATAGCGACCGCACCCGCGACCCCGCACGCCGATCTGCTCGAACCAAATGCGTCCTGTGTGGCGCAGCCTTTATAGTTTGAAGTTTCTACAATAATAAAATTCCGCTCTGCTAATAATTACTCTCCGAAATTTAAAATTTTGTTTAAGAGCTTATGTCGAAAAGCATATCGTCAAACTTTGTCATTGCAAATGTAAAGCTGGGTAAAGCTTTACTATGGTCAAGGTTAATAATGGTATTCCAATAGCGTCAGCTATTTTTAAGACCCAGTCACATTCTAGACCACACCATCACTTGTCAACAGTTGAAGGCGAAGGAGTGGAACTCATTACCCCGTCGTTCCCCGAGGGGTATAATTTGGGAGTCTTCGAGTCAAGAGTGAATAAGAATCTTCTAGACAAACATGTCACATCATCGGCTGCATCATCACTTTCCATAAGGTAAGATAGTAGTCAAATGTTTGTCAACGTATTAGCATTGCAATTCAGAGAGGCAATGCCGCCAGCATGATGGGAACGCTACCCACTGGTAGTGGGCTTGAGCACTTGAGTTACCTATAAGCTCGATGTCTTGTAGGTAACTTTAGTTCTTTGCTGTACATAGTTTTAGTTTAGTTTTAGGAAATATAGGCAATTGGCCCGTAGTTAGTACAGGATACCAAAAAAAAAAAAAAAATGTTTGTCTATAAGGCAAACATTCTGGCTTGCTACCAAAGTAGCTTACCACCATCAAGTTGAAAGTCTGCCGCCAAGCCAAATACGGTGTTCCGGCAGTTATCCTTGAGAGCCTGCGTATTCCAGGTCTAGTGTGTTTACCAGCTTCGATCACATCGTCACTTACCATCAGGTGAGATAGTGGTCAAACACTAGCCTGTCACAAATAAAAAATAAAAAAAAGACACAAAAAAAAATGGTAGTCTGTAAAGTCGGTTTACGGACGATAGTTTTACGTGATAACGTCATAAAGAAACATTGATGAAAAATTGCATACTTCTATGAATTGAATTATTATCACTGAATAATCTTTTTTTTTATGTGTGTTATCTCATAACTTCTCTCCACGTGAGCTGATTTCGAAATTTTTTTTGTTTGAATGATGTTGCTTTCTAATTGGTCCCATATAAATTTGATCAAGATCTGATCAGTAGTTCTTGAAATATCGTCAATAATGCCTATTTTGTGGACTACTTTGACTATGTTCTCGTTTACTCGACTTCCAAACTTACCTCATAACTCATAATATCGTTGTGAGCCCATTTTGATGATTCTTTTTTTATTTGAAAGCTAGCTTTTCGTGTGGTCCCATTAAATTGATCAAGATCTAATCTCTAGTTATGAGTTATAGTCAATAATGCGTGTTTAATACATTAAATCTGATCAAGGTTCCGAAGATAAAGCGGTGAAGTCGGTTTTTTTAATTTTTGCTTGCGTTTAATTATGTATAAATACAAAGAAGGAGTTAATTGAAAAATATAATTTTTCGACAAATTAACATTTATTTACACTCGTAATGACTCGCCGATGCTTGGGCCGATCGTGCCTCTCTATCGCTTGGTCCGCGCTCTCGCTTGCACGCTCAAGCTCAGGCGTAACTTGACACTTTTTCGTGCGTGCAGCCGGTGTTAATCGATTTATAAGACGTTATCACGTCAAAAAAGTTGAGATAAAAATCAAACTCTACTCTATCAATGGAAAAAAATACGAACGTAAAAAATATATTACCGACATTTTGAATCACTTGCCTTCAGGAAAATCCTTGGTTTTACTCATTTCCTTTAACCACGAATTTATGAACGGCAACAAGTTTTCGTAATCAAAAGACGTAAACAATATCAACGCTTGCACTCAACCAAGTGGCATCAGAAGTAATAAATCTCAACGACAAGTGTCGTAATTCGTTATGTCTGAGCCCATCATCTTGTCACAAACACGTGCAGAGGTCACAGAGAGTCAGTGAGTGTGGAATTATGTAGTGGATAAAAAAAACCTAACCAGTCAAGTCCCTGTTATTGTTTGGGAAAATTCTTCCCAACGAGTCACACGAGGAGCACAAAGGGCGGTCTTATCGCTCAAAGCGATTTCTTCCAGACAACCAAAGGGAGTTAAAAACCTGGATGACCGAGTCTTGTTCGCTTTTTTTTGGTAAATTACGTTTTCTAGAAATAAAACCCAGCTAGATCGATTGATCGCCTCCATAACCCCCTGCACACTAAATTTCATGAAAATCTTTGGAGCCGTTTTCGAGATTCAGATTTATAATTCTCTTCAGATTAAATGTTCTCTTGTTAAGTGGCGAACACTTATTATATCATTATTACCCTAGGTAGTCAACGCACCGGAACTGATATTGCATTCTATATGTGAAGGATAACGTTTTCCACCAGGAAGACAATCCGAATAACTGGAAGATAATGCTTCATAGCATTAAGTTCGCCTATGTACCTAGATTTTGTTATTACAATTAAGAATTTTCAGAATGCTAAATAAGAGCCAGCATTCTGGTCATTCAATTATAGAGCATCAAACTCAAGAACATAGCCGGGCAAGGTTGAACTGAATTAAAAATGTAAAATGTCCAACGATAAACCCGGTGGAAGGTCACCCAAAGCTATTTGGGGCAATAAATGTATTCAATCACAATTAATTATGAACTGTCCGAATTCACGCAAGTGTTAGTACTCTAACGGCTCACGTTTTTTGAAGTGGGTATATGCAATAATATTAGGCAATTTGTCGGTTGATGTTGGATGCTATTATTGGATTTATATTCACTTTTACTTCGCAACCTTAGGAACCATTCGCGTTCGACAGAGGCGTTTTGCTTATCTGATTGCATATTAAAATTGCTGCATGTTAAAAAACCGACTTCACTGCTTTAGCTTCGGAACTTTGATCAGATTAGATGTATTAAACACGCATTATTAACGATATTTCAAGAACTACTGATCAGATCTTGATTAAATTTAAATAGATCAAATTTAAAACTTGATCAAATAGAAATATCGACTTGAGTCCGTCCTACTTTTTTTCTGAAGTTAGTAGAAATAAGTTTGCAGATCGGTTACAATTTGAGCTGACATTGATGCATCCAATAAATAAGGCTATAAAGTTGACACTGTTTCGGTTCAGTGATTTTGAAAAACCTTTCGCTATTTATGAAAAGGTCTTATAGAGATAATAAATAATATTGAAATAATGAAAAAAAAGTAATCCTAGGTACTTAGGTTCTTAATAAGTGTAGGTACAAAATTTTGTTTTTATTTCTAGAGGTATTGATGACCATGAATGATGACTATTAATAATATTAATATATTAATATATTATTATAATATATTAATTATTATAATATTTTATTTATTAATATATTATTATAATCATGCTATAATAACTTATACAAATACGAGTATTGAGAGGGTTTACATCACTCTCATTTTACCTTAAAATAATCTGTACTGTTCTCATCTTTGGGACGGTTCAGCTAAGTACCAGCTTGATACCATTAAGCGAAGAGCCATAAGGCTCATTGATAGCGAGCAGTTGGCAGATGTAAGGTTTCAGGGCTTGGGACATCGTCGTAAGGTAGTTAGTCTCTCGATATTTCATCGGATACATTTCGGAGAATGTGCCAAGGAATTACACGATCTAGTCCCCCATCCCCATTCTATCATCGAACAAGCAGACAAACTGCTATTCGTCACTGGTATATGGTAGACATTCCACAAATGCGAACAAACCGTTTTGCTTCTACAGGAATCAGGAAACACCCTGAAAGGTATAATATGAAAGACTTCAAGTCGCGAGTGAATAGGTATCTTCTAGGCAAGCGTGCTCCATCATCAACCACATCATCGCTTACCATCAGGTGAGATAGTGGTCAAACGCTTGTCTATAATGAATTAAAAAAAAAACTCCTATAAAACACCACATGTATATTTTCTCCTCATTATTTGTACATTACCCATAATCTATATGTTAATCCTATCATGTTAAGCACTAACTCCACGTAGCTACCTACTCTTTTCGTCACAGAAAACCACAAACTCCGCGAACTTGACACAAAAACCCGGATTAAAATCGTGTACAGAACGGTTATAACAACCTCAGAATCGTGGCAAGTCACCATCTTCAGAATGAACTAGGTATCAATGAGTATACGAGGTCGTCTCAAGGCCAGGAACTTCATAATTTTGCTTTACCATTTGTGCGACCGAACTATTTTACAATCAAATATGAAAGGGGGGGTTATATATGGGGGGCTTATATTTTCTACTGACTTCACAAAAAAGGAGCAGGTACTCAAGTCGACAGTATTTTTTTTTGTGTTAACTCATAACTTCATTCCACGTGAACCGATTTTGAATTTTTTTTTGTTTGTAAGATGTTGCTTTCCTATTGGTCCCATATAAATGTTATCAAGATCTGATCAGTAGTTCTTGAAATATCTTCAATAATTCCTTTTTTACTACATCTAATCAGATCAAAGTTCCGAAGATCGCGGTGAAGTCGGTTTTTTAAGCTTTGCTTGCGTTTAATTATTTTCTACTATGAGATTTAGTCCCAACCAGTAGGTAATTGGTAGAAACCAATCCTATATTTCCTAAAAATATTCCTTATAATAATTTATAAAAACGATTTGCATCTATACAGCAAAATACCTAATTTACCTACAAGCCACTACCTATCTACAATCACGCATTTCCTAAACCAAGAGCTATAATATTTTTTTGAAAATATAATGATTTGCCGGTCCCCAGTGTCTCAACACCACACGGCTCGAATATTATTATATCCACTGCCGAGGTATTCATATTTCTTTGAGCTAGGTCCCCAGAATCTAATTTTAATTATAATTTATAGTGTACATATATATATATATATATATATATATATATAATCTATGTAATTATAGTCATACCTTTAGGTTGGGCATTTTAGGAAGCCCAATTCACATAACCTCGTCCTAAAAACTAAATAACATATTATATTATATACATACTGAATTAAATTAAACCTCTAAATACATTTAAGATAAGTAAGACAAACACCTCTCCAACAACACTTTTGAAGTTCTGTGAATCTAGGTTTATGGATTGAAACAAATCGAGCTGATGTTGGCGAATCACAACATATTATGAATATATCTATTGTAATGTACAATTTATGAACAGAATTTTAATATTGTTACTCGTCTGTACACACTAGGGGACTGTTGATAAACAACAACTATACAAGTGAATAACTTTGTACCTATCCTTTGTTGAACATTTGATTTAGTAATTGGTTGATCATGATACACTGTTAGAATTTGTTTCAACCAATGAATCAATCAGAAAGTTGTTTTTAGACAGTTAGAGTGACAACTATTATTATATCTCACTGGTTTAATCGCAGACTGGTAGAGTCTCTCTCTCTCCCACTCTTAATGAAATCTTTACAATATAACAATATTTAAAGTGTTTGCCTAAAAACATATAACATTAAAACGCAAAATTAAACACAGTTGCGATCAGTAGAGTCTGCACGAAACCATCTCAATGTCAGGTCGTATAGAAGTCAATATCCCAACCTCCAGTACCTTGCGCTACCAAGCAATACTTTAGTTATCAAATGTGAGTCTAAAACCGCTACACTAATCACCAGTAGCCACTATTTTCAGGCCGTAACCACATAACACTAAAACTAGATCTATGTAGAATAGTTATAGCGAGGTCATCTCAAGGCCAGGTCGCAAGAACCAAGGTTGCTTCACCTCACGCTTTGGGCGCAATGGGCTTTCCTTATTTAAAGACACTTCCGTAACTTCTAAGTTTATATTGCTCATTGTTATGCCACGGTGCTACCATTTGTCCGACCTTTCCAAACGTTACGTGGTCCATTTGGTTGATGATAGGACGTTAGCTGTGTGATTGGTGTGTTGTTTTGTTTGTTGAAATCTTTAGGTAACCCAATACAACGACCTAGCCTTTTAAACTCAGTCTCATTGCTTGTTTATGGAATAAAGTCCTGTGTGAACTGCCCATTGGTTTGTTGGGTGAGCGTTCGCCTTCTAAGCCGGGGTATCAGGTCCAATTCCCGGCGGGATTACCAAGGAAAATTTGTGTTTATGATTCTGGTTGTGATGGGAATGTTTCCGTCACACATGACACAAGTTATCGAACTTAGTGTGGGGCTGTAAGTGTGAAGCGTTTATGTTTATGCTTTGTTATGTGTATGTAATCCTGATCTAAGCGTACTTATTTAGCGAAACTAAAGAGTCTGTGTAGACCCAGTCGCTTTAGTTGCGTGTTGTAGGCCACACACAATCGATTGTAAAGCTGATAGATCAGCTTTACAATCGGTTGTGTATAGCCTTTTGCAAAAATCTAGCGCTCACCCTTCCAAGTGTAGGCCAGACTGTAATCAATTACCATTGACAGTCTAGACCGCGCTAGACTTTGAACGTTCAGCCCCAATACGTTAGATTTTAACAGTTTACATCTGTATAAAACATAGTAATGCATATTCAACATAACTATATTGTATGAAAGAGTTACTTCAATGACAAGGTTACATCCCGAGCGGAACTAAATTATCTTTTTAGAAAAGATCTTTCATTCACAGACGTGTTATTATATGGCGATTATCCATTCATATGAAGCAACTTCAGAGAGGACATTGTTTTAAATATTACTAACTACCTTCAATTGTTACGAATCTTTCAAAACACCCATTGTAACGATGGTAATGGTAACGATAGTGGCATAAAATCACATGTTTGATATTTTGTGATTATGATGAATCCAATTGGACGTGATGAATCCAATTTTGTGATTATGATGAATCCAATTGGACGTGATGAATCCAATTTATTTCGCGCCTATCGTAACTAATACTTATGCATATTATTGGTCAGTGGTGCTGTATTATGACAGAGTTATTTTAATTATAAGGAACTTACAATTGTTTTAAATAGTAAAATTTTTTTCTTTTCATTATGGCTTTGCAATCTTGTGCATTTAGCCAGTGTCAAGTAATAATGTAAGTACTCATACTATAAAGTCACAAGTCAAGTAAAAGAGTCAAGGTCCAGTCTATAGTCAAGTCATGTTCTAAGTAAAGTGGTAAAAGCTTTACTAGAACTTATTTTGGAGTTTTGGAGCGAAGACGAAAATCACGTTTTTTAACTTGTTTTGTAGTGAACCTCAATTACTTTGAAGTGTGTCGTGGGCAGCTTGCGTGCGTGCTGCAGTGACATCGCAGTGCATACCGATCGTACATCGTGATTACTTTCCATCTCGGGGTTGATGGCTGAATTGTGTGTAGGTTAGTATTTTTTAACCAACTTCACCGAGGTTCTCAATTTGAGTGTTTTTTATGTGTGTTATCTCATAACTTCTTTCTAGATGAGCCGATTTTGATGATTATTTTTGAAAGCTGGTGCTTCCCATGTAGTCCCATTAAAATTTGATCAAGATCTGACCATTCGTTTTTGAGTTATCCTCAGTAATGCGTATTTCATTCATTTAATCTAATCAAGGGTTCCGAAGATAAGGTGGTGAAGATGGTTTTTTTAAGCTTTGCTTGCGTTTAAATTTATTTTTTTGGCTCGGCTATCTATGTGCATTTAGCCAGTGTCGAGTAATTAATAAACTGGACGTTATTGTTTGTAAGACTGGTTTCTATTTATTTGTACATTAAAATTAACATTTACCATTTCCAATACATGCCTGAAAGAGGAAACGTTTTTAGTTATGAAAGTTGTAACTCACATTTTATCGTAAATTATATTATTGTGTTAATTGATTTTATTAACAAACTAAGAATAATGGCTACTGTATTTTTATATTAAATTAAACTAAAAATAAATTAAAACTAACCAAAAATATCCATAACTATATGGTTATAGATATTTTTGGCATATAAATATGCACAAAACTTAATCTAATACACCGCTGCCACTTGAAAAAGTACCCAAAATGCTTGCAGCATTGCCACGTTGAAAGGCAATGCTCAATTTCTGTCCAAAAAATTTGTCATCATTTTGGTCACGAGTTGCTTTTTTATTTTTTATTTGTGACAGGCTAGTGTTTGACCACTATCTCACCTGATGGTAAGTGACTTCTACCAAACGCCCTGATAATTCTTTGAACGGTTTATCATCGCCAATGAGTCTTTTTGCTCGCCGGTCGATGGACTCAAGAACTTCAAGCTGGTACTTAGCGGATCCATCCTACAGGTGGCCCTAGTACCTAAACACGATCGGACTTGAGCTTTATGTAAATTATTAAGAACCTGTCCCAGTGTGAAGTACTACCTAACCTTTGCGAGGATTCCCAGTTTCTTAGCGGCCAGCTGAGCACTGGCTTCGATATCGGTACCAAAGTTAAGGTTCGACGACAAGGAAACGCCAAGAAGCTCTAGCTTATTAACTTAAAAAAAAATACAACAAACATTAACCGACAGCTAATGTACAGGCTATTTGAATATATAAAAACAAAAAATTACATAATTCCTATATGGCAAAAGAGCTTACTACAAACCTATATAGTACTACCTAAGGATATTAATCCTTAGATATATAGGTAACTTAAGTGCTAAATTGGACTACAGGAGCAAGGTAGAGAGTATGCCTATCACAAAAAAAACATACAACTTTAAAACCTAAAGAGTCGAACGCATTCTTTTCCCATAGTTTCCATTTTCACTTGTTACCATATAAAAGAGGCCCGATGCTAGCTTTTGTTTTTTTCTTTGCTTTAACAGTCCGAATGTCAAAGAACTGACGACGAGAGTGAAAGTGAACGTTGACTCGTCTTGACCTACGGTTGACCTATCATAATCGTATGTGGCAAGGGAAGCCTGTCTGTAGGATGGCCCTTAAATGGCGAATTAATTAAGGGTCAAGAATCTTTAATTTTTTTGAGTGAATCCTGATTGTTGGTGGTCCTTCCTGTTATTAATTCTTATTGGAAAATTTATAGTGTTGTACTGATGACCTCCTTTTTTGTGTTTTGGGGAAATCGGAAGCTATAAATCACACTTATATTGAGAATGCGAAAGTAAGTTGTTGTAGTGGTAGGTGGTCTGCAAAAGATTCCTGGAGCATTACCACACTATTGCCAGATATTCTACCGCTAGCAGTAGTGTTAAACATTGCTGTATTTGTTAATCATTGTTATTTACATTCATATTGTCACGCCTCTTTTCCATTGGGGTAGGCAGAGATCACTTCTTTCCACCTGCTACGATCCTGACACATATCTTTTGCTTCTCCTACATTCACGAGTCTTTTCATCCATGCTCATTGGTTGCGGGTACTTTTGACCTGTCTTTTTCTCAAGACGTTTTCTGGATTGAAGGACTGAAATGTTTCTAGTAAATTTTACGGTATAAATTCAACTTTTAAACTTATTATAAAATGCTATTCTTTTTTATTTTTAGTAAAATAACACGTAATACTTAACATCTTTATATTCTAAAAGAAATAAATAAGATGTCCTTATAATCATTAATTTTGTTTTATTTTATTATCAGAGCTGTACTAATTTCCTATAGTGGTCGAGTTAACTACCAAAATATTATATCAAAATTAAAAGTGGTTACTTGACCGCGTGGTCGAGTTCCGTTGATCGAGATAACAACCAACTCATAATAAAAATAAATTTACATCTAACATGTCAGAGTGACGAGCGCAGTGCTTCAATGTACAGGATTTTGAACTATTTAAGTTCAAAACTCTGTTTGGCATTCGTATTCGTTCGAAGCTGTAATGGGCAAGCGTGACGCTTACCATCAGGCGAACGATTGGTCAATTTAACAAAAAAAAAAGGTGGGTGTAAGTTATGTTCTTTGAAATGAGCTCTCTAATCGTCTGTCTCGGCTAGACAGATTTTTATAAAATGTTGTACCTAATGTTATGTAGAAAGTCGAGACCCAGTCTACGATATACGCTATTATATTTTTTATCTCGATTAACGCGTTCAGATTCTATTATAAAGTACCCAACTATTTACAATTATTTTATTTCTAAATAGATTTGTAGAAAGTTTCCGTACTAGTTATTTTGCCTCTCTGGTCAGACTGCTGGGTTGCATTTTAGGCCGAGCGTCCTTACCACACTCGACCACAAAGCTGACCAACAGTTAAAATTGTGGTCTGATAATTATTAAGGATTTATACGATTTCACTAACGGTCGTTTTCTCGCATTATTACGAAACAAGTTTCGGAACAGACGGTACTCCTTCATCAGTCGATTACGCGAGTAGACCGTCCAGCTTCACGGCGTGTACTGATCAACATTTTATGGTTGACATACCTCATATCCGCTCGAAGCTTTTTGCTCCTACATTTATCATCCGTACAGCGAAGGAGTGGAACTCACTGCCTTCGTCTTTGTTCCCCAAACTGTATAATCTGGGAGTCTTCTAGTCTAGAGTGGACAGGTATCTTCTAAGTGACCATGCTACACCTTCTGCCGCATCATCGCTTTCCATAAGGTGAGATAGCGGCCAAATGCTAAGCATCTATCGGGCATAAAAAATTCTTAATCTGTGTAATACTTACGTATCGTCTAAGTAATTCACAATAGGCATAAGATAGAGCTTACAAGAGCCTTAAATTCACTTATTAATATGTTAAAGGTATAGCGGACTACAGCGTGTGTTTAGAATTTATATCTTCTAAACTATATATTATCTCTATCTTATTGTGAAAAAGATTCGTATGTATTACACATATCAAGATTTTAATGCCAGATTGCTTAGCCTTTGGCCGTAATCTTACCTAATGGAAAGTGATGATGCGGCTGGAGATGCATGCTTACTATAACTATGTTATTCTAAGCTATTGCATTTATAATAGTTGTAAGGTTATTGCGCATCGTTATTATAAAACAGATTTTCGGCTCTAAATGCTTCTAGTTTGTAATCGTTATGTGTGTCGATTGCTACAACCATATTGCGATACTTGATTACGGCATAACATGTTTCCGCTGGTTGCGCTTGCGGCTGCTTCCGTCGTGAACGTCTTCAAAGACTCTGTACTTTATAAGAATCAACTTTATACATATCACCGGACGATTGTAGGAACCACGTTTCTGTGATCTGTGGTAGGAACCGTTCGTTTAAATGATAAAAACAGACCACATCGTCGCTTACCAGCAAGTGAGATGGTGGTCAAAAGATTGCATCTTGATAAAAAAAAACGACGGTAATAAACGGTGGAGGATTGTGAACTCACGGAAAAAAAGCAATATTATGTATAGGTATTATCTAGTCTTTTTTTTTTTTTTTTTAATATCCTGTACTAACTACGGGCCAATTGCCTATATTTCCTAAAACTAAACTAAAACTATGTACAGCAAAGAACTAAAGTTACCTACAAGACATCGAGCTTATAGGTAACTCAAGTGCTCAAAAAAAAACATGTGTTTTTCGTGTGTTGTATAGGTTGAATATAGTATTACGCATGATCGATAGTTTTGTACCCAATAAATTTTCCCGAATTTAAATCGTTTGTTTTAATTTTCATTTGTTTTTCTTGAAGCTGTAATCAATTATTTCCCTTCAATCCACTGCTGGGTGTACGATTGTTAAGTGTTTCCACGTTATATTAATGGTGAGAATAACCGGTGCACGGTGGGTGCAAGGGGCGCGACTCGCGTTTCCGCTTGTCCCTTGATATAAAGTTTTCACTTCTAGACACTAAAGTAAGCATCATCTTCATCAGAAGCAAACTATCAACCCTAACCTAAGTTTGTTCATGTTCAAGTTTTCCTGGTCAATATTACCATGTCTTTCGCTACTACTGGTCTTCTTGTACAACATAACAATATAAAAAAAGCGACATTAAAACACTATTTTATATAAAAGAATTAAAGTGATGTCTCAAGGATGAGACAACAAGTGTTTTGTCACGGCTATTGACAAGTTAGGTATTTGTTAAGTCTTTTGTTAGTGAGGCCCGCCTTGACAACTTGAGATCATAAGATTTAAATTTAAAGGCGTTTTTATAATTGCCATTAATTCGCTGAGAAGACGGACGAATAGACAGGACCTTGAGTACAACAAGGTCCTGTCTAGCCGCACCCATTTCATCAAATTCAAGGAATAAAAGATGATTGATAAGATTTCTATGTATTTTATTTCTATTTTGTATATTACCAAACGTTCGATCTCACCTGATAGAAAGCGACGTTACGGTCGAAGATGTAGCATGCTTGCTTAGAAGAAACCTATATTTGAAAGATGTGAAACGGTTCCCCATCATTGGTTTATAATTCTATATTAGTACTATTTTTAGCCAAGATAGTTAAACAATTGACCACTATCAATCGCTTATGTATAATATATGTTATTAAATCTACTTAACTTACTTGATTTGTGTTTATAATATAGCATTAGCCATGCTAGGCAGAACAAGAGTATAATACAACGTATAGCTAACTGCATTGTAGGACACGTTGGCCGTAGTAGTTTCGAAAAACTGTTTCGGTAGATGACATCACACGTCCCCGTAAGACGTTAATAATAAGGGAGGATATTTTCGTCGCTTCAGGCAGGGCTTGGGTAGCTCAGCGATTAGAGTAAAAGGGTATGACTCCCTATGGCCGCGACCGACCGGTAAAAATCACAAACTTACGGGATTTCCAACAAACGCTTTTTGCGCAGGTAGGAAGGTTAACAACGTCAAACGTATTCCGGAGCATATTGTTTCTGTACTAGTTTTTTTGTATTGTCAAAAGACAATTATTTGAATGGTATAGTACCTGGTAAAGGTGACTCCTTAGTCATCGGTCAGCCAGTTAGATCCTTATGTATTCAAGGGTGTAGGAGACCATCCTCGAACACTTAAGAAACCTAGCGCATGCTGGATAAGGTGCAACTTAGTTCACTACAACGATATCCTAAAAAGTAAAAAACCCGACGGGGTGAAACTTTCATATATATTTTTTTAATTATGGCATCTGCTTACTGTCATATTTAAATTTGATTTCTGTCATGTCTCTAGTTATACTCACAATATTAAGACAAATCGATTAACATAAAAATCATCAAAATCGGTCCCCGAGTTTGGTCTCTCGAACGCCACAAAGGAACATACAATACATACAAAGGCTGATAAATCGGGTAAAAGACTACGATGTTTCTATTTATCTTCGACCCAGTTGGTCCAGTGGACAGGTCTCCGCCCTCTACGTGGGTCCTGGGTTCGATTCCCGGCAGGAGCACAACATCCTTCCCAAGGGATATTTCTTCTTCTGGTTCTGGGTGGAATGTGTGTGTGATGTGAATGTTTCCGGCACCCACGTTACAAGTCTTTGAACTTAGTGTGGGGCTGTGAGTGTGAATGCGTTTGTATTTTTTTTTTTTATCTCCAACCAAAACATGACATTCATTCAAAGTACGTGTTTTACCAACGACTTCCTTTTTAAGTGGCTAATGCAGAGGGCTCATTGCTGCAAAGGCGGGGCTCAAGCAAACTGTTCAGGAAGGCAAGGAAGGCCTAATGGGGCTGTCGCAAACGTTCTGCTACGCCGCGTGTGGTGCAACGCGGGTGACGCAACGGACATACTTGTCGCTGGCCATGTTAAAGCAGATACAGTGAATAAACTTAGTAAAATGTGTTATTGAACTGCCCCTTTGCTTTGTTAGATGCGCGTCCGCCTTTTAAGTAATGCCGCTCGATTCCTAGTGGAAACACACATTTTCTCCCCAAGGGAAATTTGTGTTTCTGATCCTGGTTGTGATTGCCCATGACACAATTCATTGAACTTAGTATGGGCTGTTTGTGTGAAAGCGTTTATGTTATGTTTATTGTAAATGCTTTGCTTCTGCTAGCGATTATTTATTTTTCAACCGACTTATAAAAAGGAGTTCTCAATTCGACTGTATGTTTTTTTTGTATGTATTTTACGCGATATATCCGCCAATTATGAATCGATTTTGATGATTTTTTTTGTTTGGTAGATTATACTTCAGAGGTGGTCTCATATACATTTTATAGAAATCGATTCAGCCAAAACCAACATATAAGAGATGAAGTCGCTTTTTAAGCTTTGTTTGCGTTTAATTATTTATCTTATAGGCTTGCTTTTTTGCCTTTCTATCTCACATGTTGGTTAGGGTGGTAAACACACTACGCTTAGAATATGACTGTTGTTTTTTCTTTAACGTGAAATGTTTACCAGATTCTTATAAACTCTGCAACTATAGTCATACTGTGGTGACATCGAATTCCAGTTCTTCGAAGTTTATATAATAAAAGACCTCATTCATAAGTAGTGTATGTATCATGGGTAATAAGTAACGATAAGTTATAGCATTCTTTGGTACCGTGGGCTTGTATTCTAGGAATTTTATACAAGTCGTTCATCTGATTGTAAGCATTACGTATGTCTAAGACTATGCTACTGCTACTGCAATACCTTCTATCTAGAATTTAAATAATTAAGTCCAGCATGGCATTTAAAATAATAACATACTAGCTGACCCGCCCGGCGTTGCCCGGGTAAATAAAAGCACACACATAAACGCTTCTAACTCTGAGCCCCACACTAAGTACTATGACTTGTGTCGTGGAACCGTAAACATTAACACCACACACACAACATTCACGTCATACCCAGGACCAGAAACACAAACTTCCCGTGGGGAGGAAGCTTGTGTTCCCACCGAGATTCGAACCCGCTGTTTTAAAGACGAACGCGCACTCATCTACGCCAGCGGGTAGTTCAAAGTTCTAAGATGATCCGCCCGGCGTCGGTCGCCCATGAATTAACACAACCAATTAGTAAGATACTACCAAGTAATTACTTATTTACTTATTCCGGGAATATCATTACAAAGTTTAATCCATTCAACAGCTTGACCTTAGCTAAGCTCATTAGCTTGTCTAAGTTTTGTAATATTACAATTTTGATAACTTAATCATTGACAGACAACATGCTTGCCTCGTAGCGTGAAGGGAGACGTTGGGTAACAGTAATTACTATTGCATGTTAAAATGTATAGTTTTATGATGATAACTTTAATAGTTTGTGTTCCTAATTTTTATGAAAAAAAGGTTATATTTAAAGAATTAGTGTAGGTTAAAGGTATTCTCATTTTAACGGGTTCATATTTGAGGCAGGTCGAGGAGATATTACAGGATTTTTTTTAATTTTCTTTTAATTCAAGTTAGGCAAACGTTTGACCACTATCTCACCTGATGTTAAGCGATGATGCGGTCGACGATGGAGCACGTTTGCCTAGCAGATGCCTATTCACTCGCGACTTAAAGACTCCCATATTGTATTTATCAGGAAACACAGACTCAGGACTTTTTTGTAGAATAGGCAAGCATTTGTCCACTATCTCACCTGATGTAAAGTGATGATGTGGCAGAAGATGTGACATGCTTGCCTAGAAGATACCTATTCACTCGATATAGTTGTAAGATGTCTGAATGCTTATAGTTAAAGGTTACAGAAGGAAAAGATTTATTGTTGACTTTGTATCAAAACGGCAATAAACGGAACTATATATAGAATAGATACTTCCGTTTATTGCCGTTTTGCAACCAGAAGTAGAACGAGAACATTATTTGCCCCATGAAATCCATGCAGTATTAAATATGTTTTTTTTTGTACCAATAGCTTATATTTCTTAAAAGTAAACTAAAACTATATACAGCAAAAACCTAAGTTACCTACAAGACATCAAGCTTATAGGTAACTCAAGTGCTCAAGCCTACTACCAGTGGGTATATGGATATTATACAATATTTTCCGTCCTACACTTAAGCTAATTCAAAGAAAAATGCAAAATAAACTTGATATCTCACAATTATTGTCAAATAAATAAAAATATCACATATTATTTATTTGATTATTTGATTTTTTAACGCGGTTTTACGCGGTGAACCTAGATTTATTAAACGTGGGCTAAACCGCAGGAAGCACTTACTACTAGTAAATTATAGTGTATATTAAACTATAATCATTGCACATATTTTTTTAATAGGTACAACACAAGATTTCTCCTCAAGGAAAATTTGCGTTTCTGGTTCTGGTTGTGATTGTGTGTGGGGTTGTGAATGTTTCCGGCGCCCACAACACAAGTCATCGAACTTAGTGTGGGGCTGTGAGTGTGAAAGCGTTTATGTTTATGCTATGTAGATGTTTCGTTTTTAAATTCAAAGGTCTATTTAACATTCAATTTATTGAAAGTCCTTGATACCATAAATTAATGTAGGAAGTCTAAGAGGTTATTAATATCTACATAATTATAATCTATGCAGCGATTATTAAATGTTTTAAATAAATCTTCGTAGAAATAAAAGCACATTGGAATTAGTTCCGTAATGACAGAGAAACCTTGGCTGTATAGATTGGTTAATAAATTCAGGCACACACAAAAATGCTTCGCTATTACTACCCGTTGCACGTTGGTTTAGTTGGGTGAACGTTTGCTTTCTGAGCACCCCTGCATCGGGTTCGATTCCCGGAGGGAACACAGGTTTTCTCCCAACGAAAATGTGTGTTTCTGATTCTGGTTGTGATTGTGTGTGAGATGTGAATATTTCCGACACCTACAACACAAGTCATCGAACTTAGTGTGGGCAGTGAGTGTGAAAGCGTTTATGTAATGTTATTATGTAACCTGCAAAAAAGGCGAAGAATATTTGTACGTCGCTAGGCATAGAAGTCCTAAAAAGGGACAGTAGAAATCCCTTTCAGGACTATGATATCATCAGTTACAAACAGATGCAATCAGCAGATTGCTGCGCTTTACTTATACGAATAAAGGCTTTGCTGATGTCTTAAAGATTTTATAGCAGATCGCTGTTAAACCTTTGCACATTCTAGCACAATCGTAAAACTATTCGCATTTTCCTCTCAATATTTAACTTAACATGAGGTGAGATAAACATAAACATAAATATAAACGCTTTCACACTCACAGCCACACACTTAGTTCGATTGCATGTGTCGTGGGTGCCGGAAACATTCACATCACACACACAATCACAACCAGAATCAGAAGCACACATTTTCCTTGGGGAGAAAAATTATGTTCCCGCCGGAAATCGAACCCGATACCCCTGCTTAGAAGGCGAACGCCTCAACTAAGCCAACGTGCAGATATTGTTCACACGCTATCAGATAAAAAAACATTAATAATTTTGCACTGTGCCTGTAATCATCCTCTCGTGTTATTCAGTTATGGTTCATACAGTATCAACAATATCTAAATGAGATCTGTCATCGGGCGGGCTACTGTATCGCGTGGTTATCTCGCCGACGATCTGCGACGATGTAAGCGACCGTGTAATTGGCACGACACATACCTACTTTGTTATTGTACTCGAATGTACCAAAATACACGCGATTTCACAAAATACATGTGTTTTCAATAGAAGAATCAGTAGATGATGGCGCAAAATAACTCAAAAATACATCGACATAATCTTATATATAAATATCTCGTGTCACGGTGTACAGGTCACACTCCTCAGAAACGGGTCGACCGATTTTTGTGACTTTTATTTTGTATATTTGGTAGATAAGTATAGGTCGTTAAGTATTTATCAACCTCCTATATATATAGGGGTGGGGGGGGACCCCCCATTTTTTTATCGCGATTTTCGTATGAACAATATCCAAAAAGTTTTTAGTTTGTAGTTGGGTTCTGACTGAAAATCAGCGCCTTTTGTTACACCTGGAAAAAATGCTGAGTCACGACGGTTTAGGCACTTTTTTTTTCTATTTTTAATCGCCTTTGTAAGCTGTTTTTGCCTTTGTAAATTTTATGTTTGTTTATCTTGTTCATAGTGCCAAATATATATATTAATTTCATTTCATTTCATTTAGTTGGTATTAAAGTACTAGGCAACCATAAACGTGAAAGAGGTAAACACTTTTTCTTTAGGTGGCATTGCAACGCATGCCGGGTACAGCTAGTAATATAGAACATAATCTTTGCCAGATACAACTATTATATACAATTATGTTTATCCTGCGTGGAAGTTGCGAGGCGTCTTTGCCCTCCATGATGTCGACGACTGGAGGTGGCATTAAAATGCACTGGACTGACCTATAGCTAACTAAAACAAGAACGTGACATATGTTATTAAAACTTCCAAGTATTTGTGAGAACGCAGGACGCATTGCCAGTTTATGTAGGTATAGGCTGCATTCAGCGATCCTATCTGCCACACCTTGGCGAGGGACTGCTCACGAAGGGGTTTTCAGTGGGGTTTTCAATGGTGGTGGTTCAAGCCCAACACAACCCTTTTCTTTTACCCTAGGAAGAAAGGAAAGTGATAGTCATTCTCCTAATCCTTACCCCCACAAAAAAAAAAGATTCAGGTCAAGTTTACTGTTTGCATCCAATGATCCTTCATATAATTTACTTCCTCCTTATATAGCTTCAATATATACCAAAATGGGAACGCTTTGGTATTTTTTTTTAGTCTAAGATAAATTGCTTTATGCAATACGACTGCCGATCATTTAACTATGTACCTATATATATGTTTTTATGAGAAAACCAGGTCTTTTCGCGCTTTTATTTTTGAAATAACATTATTTCGGCTAACCTCGACGTTTCGGCAGGGTTTCACCGGCCATGGTCACGAGAAACTGTCATAAAAACACGAAAGAAGTACGCGAAAGTAAAAAAACATAAAAACAATTATTAAGATGTTTTTATTGGGTTTGTATACATTTATAAAAGGTATGGCAATAAAATTTTATGGTACTTAAAAAAAAAAATTGTAGGGAGATTAATTCATGAAGACTAGGACATGATACAGACGCAATTTCGGCTATAGGGTTCGTAGCAGCCAAGGAATCCGTAATTATTTAACGCTTATTTTGCAATACGCATACCAAATGTGAATGGTAGCATAACTCGTGAACTTTTGACGTCGACTCAACAAAATAATTAAATCTGTCAAAAGCTGAAAGTGGTTCACCTCCAATGAACTTGTGATGTGACTACGTCACACAGTGATGATATAGAATGGATATTAATTGATTGCTTCCTGGTTTTTCTCTGGTATCTAGTACTTCCGTAATTTAATTGTGGAGGATGTACTTGGGCAAGTATTGGCTTCATGGGCTTCTTAGTTTTGTACGTTTTGGCTACTTATACATATTAAATTATATTTTGAAGACCAAAAAACGACCTCGCTGTCAATATTTCCGGAAATCTTTATCCGATCAAAAGTGATTTATTATCTACCAGTCACTGTTATAGGAGGTGATCCGTGACTTTACTATTTTAACCAAAAATAATATAAAAAAATCTACCAAAAAATTGTGATTATCAATCGAAATAATAACCTCCTATTTTTGATGGTGATGTTTTGGTGACATAATTCACTTTTAATTAGGTTTCGGAGAAATGGGTTCATATATGTTGTTACGCCTTTCCCCGTTGCCAATACTATCTCTCTACCAAATTCCATCAAGATCGGTTCAGCGGTTTCATTGTGACAAACACACGGAAGGTCAGACAGAAGTCGTTGCCTGTCTGTAGTTCTAGACAGAGTTACTTCCGGATTTATGTTAATATTAAATACTTAGTCTGAATGTGATAAGTAATAAGTAATACAATATTATTATTATTTGTTAGAGACGCCGACTTAGACTTCCGCCGAAAATAAGAAAGGAGAACAGTCCTAGAAACCTACATTGTTTACTGTGCTACATACAAAATCAATAAATTTTCAAAATTTTTAGTTGTTTAAAGATTTCTAAAGATGTACCAGGAGATCATGAATCAGCAGAAGGAGTACCATAGGCGTATTTTTTTTGTCGCTACACTGTTATTGATTGTTATTTTGACACTTGGTTAGCGACACTTGGTTTTTCTCAAAAGTTAAACAAGCTTTCGCAGCGCTCACAATTAAGAGAGTATTCACGAGAAGAAAGATGGAATGAGAGTCCAGATGAAGACCTGAATGATACATTCTGAGGCATAAGCAGAGCGGGCCTTTCGACTCGCATAATTTTCCAGTTCCTAATTTAATTTGGCCGAAAATGTTTCGCATAACAAAATTTGGCATAATAATGTTAGGGCATACCGTTTATTTTTGCATAACTATTTGTTGGCCTAATGTTTTTAGGCATACTATTTGAATTGTTGGCTAAGTCATATATACATTGGTGCGACGACGAGCGAAGCGAGGTCAGTGGTGACCACAAAACGCGCGAGCCGAGCGAGCGCAGCGAGCGTGCCGCGGTAGCGGCCGGCGAAGCGCCAGGATATAGTTATGCACATTCGTTTTAGGCCACTTTATCATTATGCTCAATATTGTTATGCGGAATTTTTTTATGCCTAAAACGTTATGCTTATCATCATGTGGCGTATTGATGCGTGGGCCAAAGGTTGTTATGCCACTTTAAATTATGACTTCAGATTTTATGCGAGCCAATATGGACCCGAGCAGAGCCATAGCAAGAGCTAGTCTAACAGATACTTAACTAGTGTCATAAAGTTTACTTAATTTATGCTGAATCGTCTTGATCGCCTTCAAGTTGACATCGGAGATATACCACCTGGTAGTTGGCATTACAACTAAGAGTTGTATTTTGTATTTCGACTATCTTGTTTTATGGCAATGATCTTTTTGACATGTATACTGCATTACGGACGTCTTGATGACGCTACTGTCATTGAATAAACTTGTAATCAACTGCCTGATTTGAATTTTTTTGACGTGAGTGAAAAAATGGCGTTGTTGATTTTGTAAAATTTTCCAAAACCTGTGATTCTTCGAGTGTTAATGTGTAATAATGGTGGATTATTAACCGTTGATACTAAGTGAGCGTGCATAAGTGTAGGCAAATCATACAAAGTTGAAAAACGTGATTTTCGCCTTCGCTCCAAAACTCCAATAGAAGTTCTAGTAAAGTTTCCACCACTTTACTAGGGCATGACTTTACTATGACTGGACCTTGACTCTTATTGACTTTGACTGTGACTTGTGACTAGGACTTATAATATGAAATACACTTGAAATATTATATTATCACTTGACACTGGATAAATGCACAAGATTGCGAAGCCATAACTAAGAAGAAGAAGAAGAAGAATAAGAAGAAGAATTGCCTGTTTAGCTACAAAGTTTGAGATTATGATTTTGTTTCTATACCATTAGCCATGGCAGATCAATCAATCAATCAAATATGAAAATTTATTAACATAAATTGGTCAAGTCAAAACCGAAATATAAGCGATGAAGGCGGTTTTTTAAGCTTTGCTTGCGCTTTAATTATCTTAATTAGCAATAAGCAAACGTTGGACCACTATCGATATGTCGATGTGTCTTTCATAGGTTCTTTATAGTTTTATTTTACTTAATGGTATTGCATTATTTATTAATTTAACACAAATATTTTTAAAAATCCTACACTCAATAGAAAAAATAAATAAAGAGAAATAATAATAATAATGGTTTATATTAGTATAATAACGCATTTTCTCAGTTTAGAATCCGTATAAGTAGTAATAAAAAGGTAGTTTTTAAAGAGTTATGGTTCGTTTAAAAAACCAAGCATGTAATTAAAACATGAATTATTGTACACACTAAGATTAAAGTTTGATGACGATACTTAACTTATGTGACCAAAACAATACACTTACGTAATTGTAGTACGCGCTGGGTACTAATCCTACTAATATTATAAATTCGAAAGTTTGTTAGCAAGTGTGTGTGTAAGTATGTTTGTTCCCTCTTCAAGCTTTAACGGCTGATCGGATTTGGATGAAATTTGGAATGTACATAGATTATACCTAGGATTAACACACGAAGCCGCGGGGCACGGCTAGTAAATATATATATATATATATTATATGTATTACCTCACAGTCGTTACACATTGTAACTGCCAACGACTATATATACTATTTTCAATTTAATTGCAAATGTGAAGGAAACAACTCGTAAATAAAACTACTACTCGACAATTTGACCAATTGAACGCTGTTGAATCGACTAACCTTGGCTAAGTATTTTTCGTAACGAAAGTCAGGTGGCTGGGTCTTAATTCTGAGCTCAACGTTTATATGTAGAATTACGTGGATATCTTAAAGGAATTTATAAAAACAATAAGACTTTTAAGGTCTAAAACCCGAGTACATAGTATTGTATACAGCTTGCGTAGAAGTCTATGAACTAAGTGTGGGGCTATGATTGTACACATGACACAACATATCGCTTTTACAAACGCAGTCCCACACTAAGTTCGATGACTTGTGTCGTGGGTGTCGGAAACAATTACATCATACACACAATCTTACCCAGAACCAATAACACAAATTTCCTGTGGGAGAAAACATGTATCCGCGGGGAATCGAACCCAATACCTGCTGTTTAGAAGGCGAACGCGCACACAACGAAGCCAAAGGTCAATTCCCACAAAATGGTTCGAAATTCATATTCATATTAAAACCAAAAAAAAAACATGACGGTATAGGTAGGTACTTTTTCATCCTGTGTTACATTATTGAAATGTTATTTTAGAGCTCTTTGCTTACATAACCATCTGTAACTACTGTATTGTGTATCAAGGACGCCATTTTGATTTTTACAATCGGTTTATCAGTTTGAACGCTGGGCGCTGTGAGAAAAGAAATGAAGTTAATATAGGTAGATACATTTATATTTATGTATCTACGTAAGTAAATATGTGATCAATCAAAATACTGGTACTATTTTGGCTCTATGTATTACCATTACAATTCAGAGATGCCATCATGCTGGCGGTATTGCCATACCGCCAGCATGATGGAAACGCTACACTGGTAGTAAGCTTGAGCACTTGAGTTACTTATAAGCTCGATGCCTTGTAGGTAACTTAGGTCTTTGCTGTATAGATGTATATAGTTTATATAGGAAATTGGCCCTTAGATGAAATATTGGAAATTGGCCCTTATAGATACGTAAATATTAGAATCGTAGGTATGTACCTATGTACGGTGCTAAAATTATTATACTCCTTAAAATATAATAACCCGTAGTCGGGTAAAAATAAAAGTAATTTGAACAATTGAAGGCTCTCTAATTAATTTTAACCTTGTTTAAGTTGTAGAAGAACCTTTCGTAACTAAAATTCGCCAAAGTGACTACGGTCATAATTCCATACGCTGCTTAGCACTAACATACGTGTAAGTGGACGCCGTGTCAGAAAACACTCATAAATAAGATAGGTATAAAAGTACTGTAACAATTTGACCAATTGAACGCTCTCGAATTAACTATAACCTTGACAAAGTTCTAAGTAGTTTTCGTAACGCAATCCGTCAGGTGGCCATCCGTCTAATGCTGAGCGCAACACTTATATGCAAAAGTACGTGACATGGGTGGTGATGCGTAGTATTGTTTCATTAGTTTATGGTGGCCATTAAATTATCGGTGTTGGGTGACCGCTGACCTGAAATGATCGTATAACACCTACGTCATCATCATACTTGAACTGCCCGTTGACTTAGTTGTTGTAACCAGGGGTATCAGGTCCGATTCCCGGCGGAAACACAAGATTTCTCCCCAAGGAAAATTTGTGTTTCTATTTCTGGGTGTGATTGTGTCTGTGGTGTTTCCAACACGACTTAAGTCACCGAATTTAGGGTTGCGCTGTGAGTGTGAAAGCGTTTGGCGTTTATACTAACATACATACATCTGAAAGGAAATCTGTCTCTTTAACTATATCTACGGGCCAATTGCCTTTATTTCCTATAACTAAATATTTATTTTTTATACAAAAAAAACACATCATATATTAGAATTTGTCATACATTCTGTATAAACATAGTTACAGTCATTTAGTTATGTTACTGCGGGCCCCAAACTAGACTAGGCTTGTATCTTGGTGACCCAGAGACTCTGTTACTAAGCTGGATGTGTCACGAGCGCGATAATGGCTACCAACTAGTTTTACATTGTTGTTATACATTCGGAATATTGTAAACTACTAATAAATATATCTATACAGTAAACACTTAAGTTACCTACAAGGCACCGAGCTTACTATAGGTAAATCAAGTGCATAAGCCTACTCCCAGTGGATAGCGTTTCCATTATCCATCTCTTTGGACCTCTGCTTCTATCAAGCAGTACTAACTACTTCATAAGTGATAAACCGCTGGACCGACCTCCATTGAATTTTCTAAGATAGTTAAAGGATAGTAATAGTAGAAAGGTTTTTTAAGGTAATTTTTATCCTGATTCATCATCATTATCTTCATCGAAGCCGCGGGCCACAGCTATAATATACGAGGTAATTGTCAAAACTTCAGTTTAATGAAAACTGCTGTATATATTTCATAGCTAACAACTTTTGCTTTCACGAATGATTCATGCTAGCATGATTACAGTAATTACGATTTGCTAATGTAGCGCTGCAGCGCTGTTCGTTAACAAATACACTGTTTTTTTAAACCGAGATCGAAAACCGTTATTGACACTGTAGTTTAGGTCAACGAATTTATTGATGTTGCCGTATACCTATAATTTAGATAGTTTAGTTTTTGCATGTTTACTTTCCTCGACCACATCATCACTAACCAACTAGTTGGTGGTCAAATGCTAGCCTATCAGTGATAAAGAAGGAGCAGATAATAGTCTGTTGTATATCAAATTGTCTTATTATTCTAATACACAAATGAAGTAAGTAATTAAGCATTATGCTTTGAGACCCACAAAGGCTTTGCAGCAATGGTTTTTAATTTTCTTCAAAAACAAATTAAAAAAAAAATAGTTTTAGATAGTGGTCAAATGCTTGCCGGAAAAATATTAAAAGAATTAAATTAAAAGTCAGAAAATAGAATATTCCTCACATATGCATCGACCACCAACACATATGCATTACTAAATATGGAGATATAATAACATGTGTTTCTTTTTTCTTTAATGGTTGTAGCTTTAAGCACCTTTTCAACTGACTTAAAAAATTTCAATTTTATTTTTAATTAGGTTTTCAATTCGACTGTATGTTATTTTCGTATTTCTGTTACGCGATATCTCCTAATTATGAATAGATTTTGTTTTTTTTTGTTTGGTAGATAATACTTCAGAGGTAGTCCAATATAAATTTTATCGAAATCGATCAAACCAAAACCAAAGTAGAAGCGGTGAAGTCGGTTTTTTAAACTTTGCTTGCGTTTAATTATTGAAAGTAACGTTAACGCGTATTCTATATTGAATTATTTGCTGTACCTATATGTTCAGTTATCGCGTTTTGATTTTGACTTTGACTTTGTTACATATTATGTATTATTCTAAATAGTTAACTTTTCAAGCAGGTAAATCACCACGTGCTGATCCACGGTCACATTTTTTTGTGCAACAGGTAGACACCTTACGGCGGCGGTGCCAGCCCTAGAGAATGCGGTTTTTTCTTAGGGGTTCCCTCGGCGTAAAAAATCAAATTTATTTACGGTTAAAAAAATCTCCTCACTGATCTACTCGTATAAAGCCATAAAAGCACAAATCTTCTACAAAGACATTTATTTATAATTTGATAAATTACGGTTCATGTGAAATGGTACATTCAACACCTGACGTAGAACCGTCGCTACGGGAGCCCATTGTAATATACAAAAGGCAATTTGTATTATTTCTTTAGAAATATCTTACTAAATTGGCGACTGAATGCCAGACTTTACGCTCTACCTGCTCTCGAGACGTTTTTGTTTACAATTTCTTTGTGGATATGAAACGTTTCGTAAAATTCGTTCATACAGTGGGTGAGTTGATTTCAGAAAGATATAAGCATCCTGTGTCCGCGTTAATTAATTATAAGCTATGTATGACCGACAGGGTCTAGAATAGAATAGAACCGAATAATCTTTATTGAAAATCTGTGTACATTAGGTATCTTAAGTTAATAAATATTGTTGCAACAGCCTATTCTATTCGAACATACAACCATAATAGGATTGTAATTAATATGCCACAATAACGTTATATAATACATAAAACTTATTAAAATTATAATGCCTCACCTGGTTACATTTCAAGTAGAGATAAATAAACGCTATATTTAAGAATGAAACGCATGCAAAGCTTTAAAAAAACCAACTTTATCGCTTTATCTTCTGAACCTTGATCATAATGAATGTATTAAACACGCATTAATGGCTATAACTCAAAAACTACCGATCAGATCTTGACCAAATTTAAATGGGACCAAAGGGAAAGCACCGGCTTTTAATCAAAAAAAATATTTAAAATCAGTTCACGTGAAAGAAGATATAATGAGGTAACAAACATAAAAAAATAACAATGAACGAACAGTGTTAAGCGGATGGGGTGCTTATCCATTGAATAGGTATTTGAAAAATATCTTCAGGTTTTCATTTCGAACTATTATTTACGATCTATAACGATTTGAATTTGGTTAGCAACCGTGCCCACCAATATTTTCAATTCTTATAATAAAGCTGTGATAAAGTTCTTTTAAAATCACATAACAGGAATTATTAATGAAAAAAATAAAAATAAAACTTGAAGTTCTTGAAACTTGAACTTTCTACGGAAGCAAGTTTTATTTTTATTTTTTAATATATTGCCTAGCTGTAATCTATGATATGTTAGCTTTTGACCGATATCACCCGGTAAGTGATGAGGTGGCTTCAGCATTGTGTTGATATTACAGCCAAATGGTTGACGTCTTCTGTTTTCATAAACACTAATAATGATGATCTTTGCGTGTTCATATAAAATATTAGAAAATTTTTTTAGGTACAACAACTTTTTTATTTTTCTTTAGTTTACTAATCTAAATATTGCTCCTAAAGGCTATTTTTTCAGTGTTTTATAAGAATCGGATTGTTGCTTCTGAAAAGTTGCGCTAGTGTAACCGGACTAACAACGAAACGACTATTACTAGAGGATAATGAGGTTACCTATCCAGAACATTGTATAAAATATACCATGAGCTAATTAAACTACTAGGTATCATCGTCATCCGAAAGATGCTTCAATACTAGACATAACCAGTATTACTTATAAAAATTTCGCTAAGCAATGCTTAGCCACCTCTTAGTTAAGCAGCTCTTAAGCCCATAATCAATGATTAACTTTTTTTCACTCTATCATATCTATTTCCAATGAAAGTTTAACCAACCATTGTTGACAGCGGCAGCGGAACGAACGTGACGTTCTCTTATTTAAGCGTATAAGCAAAAATCGAAATAACTATGCAAATAAAAAAAAAAATATCTAAGATTGTTCAACAGTAAGTAATGTAGAGCGGCTTGGAACGATTGTTCCATTCTTTCGCACAGAGTCACCTACTTTCACAGAGATGATCTAACGAATAGGATTAAAATATACATCGATACCTTCGATAGTTACGTGGAGATTGCACGTCAGTAGTGATGGGATTATCGTTGGCTATCGATAGAATCGTTTTGAAACGAAAGGATAACTTTCGTCTCTTTAAAAAATAAGATAGTTATTCGCTGCGTACTCTACTCGAATAACTTTGCTAAAAAAGTTAAAAATATAGTATTATCGTTTTCATTCGATTATTATAAGTTTCTTAATGCGATAGATTCCGTTTCTAGAACATAGAACCACTGGCCTAATATATATACGTATAGTTCTAACAGACACACAGTATCAAATAGTTCAGATCTTGTATGTAGATCTTAGATACTCTTAGATCTTTTGATAATCAATATACCAAAATTCACATTAATGACAAGTACCAACTTGATTTTATTTACATAGCATTAGCCATGCTAGGCAGAACTATAGTGATAAATTTAGAAAGGAAAAATTATCGCTTGAGGCGGGATTTGAACCCGCGGTCATAGGGTCGCATGCTCTATTGCTCTAACCTATTGTTAGAGCAATAGAGCATGAGACCCTATGGCCGCGGGTTCAAATCCCGCCTCAAGCGATAATTTTTCCTTTCTAAATTGATCACTAAAGTACCAACTTATTAGACAATCTACGGACCAATTGCTTATATTTCCTAAAACTAAACTAAAACTATATACAGCAACGAACTAAGTTACCTACAAGACATCGAACTTATAGGTCACTCAAGTGCTCAAGCCCACTACCAGTGGGTAGCGTTCCCATCATGCTGGCCGTATTGCCTCTCTGAATTGCAATGCTAATACGTTGAGCCAAATAAGTGCCAGCCTTTTGATCACGCGTCGCCTCAACCACGCGCTCGGATAGATTTTTGAAAATAGAATGAGCTCCCGATCCCCACGGACCCAGTGGCTCATCACCAAATGGCTCAAATATGTACCCACTGCGAAAATTTCCATATTTTCGCAGTAAAAAAAAACTTATTAGAATAGAATAGAAAATCATTTATTGCAAAATTTTTAAAAAATCACATGGCTCTCTAAAAAAAATACTTGCTTATGTAATATTTCCTAATGTTAATGACACCTACAATTGACACCTGCCAATAATATACAATGAATATATATTAGAAATTAAATAATATAAAAGTACAATACTGTATAATTATGCTTAGTAACTTATTAAGTTATTAATTAACTTGATGATAACGCTTAAACGTCTAATTACGCATATTATCTAAATTAATTAATGTCTAGTTGTTCACAATGTATGTTAGATATGTATTGATTTAATTACCACTTAGTCTTTTTATCGATATATGTAACTTTAGAAGGACAAACATTAAATCGATACCTACAAGAAGTATCGATAGTTACACAGACTGCGCACGCGCAGCCGGGTCATGTGCAACAAACTGTTGCGACTGGACTTGATGCAACATGTGGGTGATTCCACAATTGGAACATCAAATACCGTTGCGCTTAAAGCGTGCGAATGATATATTTCTCGAAAGCAAATGCTATTTATAACGCAGTGTCAATTGCTAAATAATTTTTAAATACCTAATGGCGATCAATTTATAAAGAAATAGAAGTGATAATTGCATTTAGATTATCATAATACTATCATTTATTATTATCATTAAATTTGGCCTTAAGTAACTTAAAAGCTTTCACACTCACAGCCCACACTAAGTTCGATGACTTGTGTCGTGGGAGCCGGAAACATTCACATCACACGGATAATCACAACCAGAACCAGAAACACAAATTTTCCTTGGGGAGAAAACTTCTGTTGCCATCGGGTTTCGAACCCGATACCCATGTTTAGAAGGCGTACGCGTACCCAACTAAGCCAACGCAACGGTCAGTTCATTTTACACAAGGCAAAGTACATTATCTAATATTATTTTTTGAGATACCTCGTCCAAATAATTTGTTATGAATAGGTATATGTCTATTACCTATTATCGTGTAAATAATAAGATCTATAAGATTTTATTATTTACTAAATTGAACCATCACTCAAAATCTAGTAAAAATTTGACATTGAAATTTTAAATTTATTCAGCCGCAGCACTCTTCTATAAAAAATAAAATAGGTACATATTACATACACGAACAGGAAATTACATCAAAGTTATTGTAATTATTTTACTGTTATCATGATTGCAAAATCTGTTTTAACATAAAATTTTCACATTTTATCCTCACACTAAGTTCAAAAAACTTGTATCGTGTGTGCTGGAAACATATATACGCAATCACACCTAGAATCAGAAGCACAAATGTCCCTTGAGAAGGACAATTGTGCTCATGCCGGGAATCTATTTTCCCAGGATCCGCGACGCAGAGAACTTGCCCACTGCGCCAACTGAGTCGTCATTATTGTACGTAGCAAGTAAGCAAATAGCCTGACTGATGAGAAGAGGTCACCGTTGTCGCCTACATACTGTAAGACTGTAACTAAGGATCCTAGTTTACAAGACTCATTTACACCATTTTTACCCATAATGGAACAGAGAAAGCTTTTATGGAAAAAGGTTGTTTGTGTGCAAAACAAAATTACCTATTTGTATCCGAAACGGTTAGACCGATTTTATTTGGGTTTTTTAAAGGGTTTTAATTTAGTAGAAATATATTCTATTATGGTTTTAACTTTATTTTAACTTGATAGTAACTATGGTTTTAACTTGATCGAGAGTGTATTGCATGTTTGGTGAAACAGAGTTTTCAAAATTTTGTTTGCTCGTAAAAAAATACATGAAATATTTAGTATGTAACCCCATCCGTTCTGGAAGTTGTTTAAAATCTTATCATTTTCTCTAAGTCAATATTTTGACTTGTGTCCTATTTCCTGAATATGGTAAATACAATCAAATATGTTACTAAAAAACTTGAGTTTCTTTTCTTGGTATGTAATCACGCTCTTTACTTTTGGTACGGTCTCTACAAATGTAGAGCCAGTAAAACTCCATCTGATAATATTTTGGATGACAGAATTGTCCAGTTTTAAAATGTTAACAAAACTGGAATAGTTCTCCAAATCAAGCTACGAGTACATTATTTCAATACAAAAATGGTGATTCTTTCGATACATAATGGTATCTAGATAAGACTCGATTAAATCGCCTTTTAAATTTTACTTTTAAGGTTACATTGCGAAACTAGGTGCTCAGTAGGTTGAATAGATCTTAGGCAATAGATTTAGCAAAATATAATGCTTTCAATGTAATTACTGAAGCTGAAGAACGTACACGACTTTTAAGACCTCTTAAAAATGATGTTAAGATATTTTTATATATTGTTTAAGTCATTAGAATAAATATATTTTTAAATCTAACCATACATAGCTATAACTAGATATAAAAAAATATGCAAAACTAATGAAATAACTATAAGGATAAATGTACAAAACTAATAAAGAAACTAACATTTTGTTCACGTATTTTATTGATTTAAATTTTTTAAGCTCACTGCATTTCTATGGGAATATAGTGCAGAAAATATTGCATTTTACACTTTTTACGACTTATTTTTATATGTTTGCCTTTTAGAGTGTATATATAATAGTAGGTACAGTTTTAGTAAAAAGGATTGTAGGTACACTTGAGATAATAATTGAATTTGAGAACTGAATTTTATTTATTTTGTGTTTATTTAAACTAGTTTAGTTTGTTTTTTTTTTGTTTAATGAAGAATAATAATATTTCTAATCCCGGATTCACCTTAGCGGAGGCAGTAATTATTTAATTTTAATTACCAGCTTAATTACATACGCGATTATCAGATATCTACCACAAGATTAATGTCTGCAAAGCATCGAGAAAGTTTGCAACCGGACTTCGTCGTACGTTATTACGTTGTAAATAGTCCACAGAACGTAGTCGTACTGCAGGTCAGTTCAACATGTCGCAACGATCGGACAAAATAAAGTAAAACACACTTACCTTGAAATTTTTGAGGGTTGCTCCAAGTCCTTTAAAATAATCCTTTTTTCACGTTCCAAAAAAAAGGAATAGCACTCGGTCACAGTTGAACAAAACACTCAATTTGATTTATCCATGTTTTTATTTTTATTAAAAACTCATTTCACTGCGTTCGATTTTTAAAAAATATTTTTCTTTTTATCGTTCGAAAGTTGGAGTTGCGCGGGCGCGGCGTGCGTACGAACGGCGTTCGACAATCGTGGTAGAGCGCGAAATGTTCAACCAGCGGGCACCCCACTACTCTGTGCCACTGCTATCGCTCACTGTTGAAACCTCGGAGGGAATAAGGACGTCTTTTCTACGAATTATAAAAGTACTCTACGGTTCCAACTGTCTCAGATAAGGACCACCTCCACACCGCTTCCCGCTGCGAGGCCCTAATAAAGGATTAGAAGAGTCTATGAACTTTGTCACAGTTTTTGTCGTCTCATTGTAGATGGAATTCTACGTATTTTTTTTTATCTTTACCTGGAACATTCTACGGGATCGAAAGTTGGACAAGTGATTTACAATAGTTACAACTTAAACTAATCGCCCCTGATATATAGGCTATATCCACTCAGGGCTAGCTTTTGGGTTGTTACTTAGAACCACTTAAGTTTGGTAAGATAACATTTATTTCAGAGAAAGTTAGTTGTTAATAGGTACTATCTTTTAATATTTTATTTCATGCTCAAGTTCATTTGTAAAAGTAGAAATTAAGAGCAGAGTTGAGTAATTTATATAATTTAATAAAAATATATATATATATACGTAATAACTATTTTTTTAGTATAGTTTAACAGTAGTTATGTAACATAATTGTGTCATCGCCAGCCTTGCCATTCGCTATGCAGTGATCACTTCAGTAATAATTATCTATACTAATATCTATACTAATATTATAAAGAGGTAAAGTTTGTTTGTTTGTTTGTTTGTTTGTTTGTATGTAAAAGGTAATCTCTGAAACTACTCATCCGATTCTGAAAATTCTTTCACCAATAGATAGCTACACTATCACTGAGTGTCATAGGCTATGTTTTGTCGGGATAGAAGTTAGTTATCAGTTCGAAATAATAATATTCGTAAGACAAGTCGGAGAAAAATTTGCTAACTTTCCGCTTTATCGGCGTACGCTGACTAAACGGTAAGACATAGTTGAATACAATGTATGGCAAAAATGTAGGCCTTCATGAGTTTTACAAAAAAGTCCGCGACAGCATATATCTAACATGTATGTATAGCTCAGAAAAAATACTTTTCTTTGTAAAAAATCTGAAAAAAAAGCGGCCTATGTTTAGTTGGCTTTTTGAGACATTCAGTATTAATCCTTATCAAAATAAACTATTTCATCGTCTTGCGTAGTTCATGTAGATACATTTTGCTTTTTAGTGCATATGATTTGGATAAATAGTCTATGAGAAATCGTGAAATTAGTTTCACGGGAGCCCGCCCGTGAACGGGACGGGTCAGAAATGTACAGAAACGTACTACGAATTCCTGCTCATTAAAAAATAGCGGCTTCTATTTCGTTGGCTTTTTTTAAGTATTTAATCCTTATCAAAAAAACCTATTTCATCGGCTTACGTAGTTCAGGTAGATTTAATTTGCTCTTTACTGCATATAATTTGGACCTATAGTCTAGGAGAAATCGTTAAGTTTATTTGAGGGTGAAAACGGTGGATCACAGAATGGAACAGTTACTGCGTAATCCGGCATACGTCTATGTTTTGAACCGACTAACATAAGAAGGGGGATATAAATTCGACTGTTTTTTTTGTTTAGTCTTATCATTGAACTTTGAACTGCCCGCTAGCGTAGTTAGGTGGGCGTTTGCCTTTAAAGCACCGGGTTTGATGCCCGGTGGGAACACAGGTGTTTTCCCACGGGAATTTGTGTTTCTGGTTTTGAGTATGTTGTGAATATTGTGTGAATCTTGGATGTTTACAGCCCCTTGATACAAGTCATTGAACTTAGTGTGGGGTTGTAAATGTGAAAGCGTTTATGGGTATGTTCTTTAATATTTACTACCCGGCCGACGCCGGGCGGGTCGTTCCTGAACTTTGAATTGCTCGCTGGCGTAGATGGGTGCGCGTTCGCCTTCAAAGCAGCGGGTTCGATTACCGGTGGTAATTTACCTAGAAAATTTCTATCCACGAGAAATTTGTGTTCCTGGTTTTGAGTATGTTGTGAATACTTTGTGAATCTTGGATGTTTACGGCCCCCCGATACAAGTCATTGAACTTAGTGTGGGGCTGTGAATGTGGAAGTGTGTTTATTTGTATATTTTTAAACCGGGCGACGCCGGGCGGGTCATCTTTTGAACTATCTACTCGCGTAAATGGGTACGCGTTTGCCTTCAAAGCAGCGGGATCGATTCGCGGTGGTAACAGAAGTTTTCTCCCTACGGGAAATTTGTGTTCCTGGTTTTTAATATGTTGTGAATCTTGGATGTTTACGGCCCCACGCTACAAGTCACTGAACTTAGTGTGGGGCTGTGAATGTGGAAGTGTTTATGTGTAGATTTTTTAACCGGGCGACGCAGGGTGGGGAATCTTTGAACTAACTACCCACTGGCGTAGATGAGTGCGCGTTCGTCTTTAAAGCAGCGGGTTCGAATCTCGGTGGGAACACAATAACAAAAGTTTTTTCCCCACGGGCAGTTTATGTTTCTGGTTCTGGGTATGACGTGAATGTTATGTGTGTGGTGTTAATTGTTTACGGCCCCACGACACAACTTATAGTACTTTTACAGTAGGGCTGTGAGTGTGAAAGCGTTTATATGTAAGCTTTTGTTTACCCGGGCAACGCCGGGCGGGTCAGCTAGTATTATATATATACACACTTGCACAATTACACACAAACTTTCAGATTTATAATATGAGTAGGATATATATAATATAATGATTATATATTAAGTATGCGTACAAATACTTATACTAGTTTAAAGTATGTTTAAGTTAAAATAAAGTAGTTTGTTAGTACATTTAAAAACCTAAAAAAATACTATCCCTGTCATTTCACTCGCGAGGCGTGACCAAGAGCCCTGTGTGGTTCAGTAAACCGATACCCTCTTTTGTTCATCATTTCCTTTAGTGTTGCCAGATGTGTCGTTAAAAAAAGCTATTTGAGAATATCATTCAAAAAGTTCTAGGACAAAAAAGAGTCAAGTGCATGTTGTTAATTTAGTTAATCATTAGTTGAAGTCTAATGACAAGGTAACATTTGTTATTTTATCTTTACCGACCTTAAAGTAATGGGTATGGGCTTAATGACTTCTGGCCCTCCCTCTAAGTAAACATAAACGCATTCACACTCACAGCTCCACACTAAGTTCGATGACTTATGTCGTGGGTGCCGGAAACATTCACATCATACACACAAACACACCCAGAACCAGAAACACAAATCTTCCTTGTGGCGAAAACTTGTGTTCCCGCCGGGAATCGAACCCGATATCGACACCCCGTTAACTAAGCCAATGGGCAGTTCGAACACTTAATAAACTTGAACCGTGTAAAATTTAAGAAACTATGGTCGTAATTGTCCCAGGTACTTTGTTGCCTGTAGGAGCATATATTTTTAACCCCTGACGAAAAAGAGGGGTGCTATAAGATTGTAGTGTGTCTGTATGTTTGTCTGTGGAATCGTCGCTCCCTAATGGAAGAATAATTTTGTTTTTTTTTGTAAGCAAGGTGACTTGACCGAGAGTATTATTAAGTACTTATTTTTGTCAAAAATCGGTGAAAGCGTTTTCCAAATAGATAGTACATAAATGTCAGCAAAATAATCATTGTCAAGTTATGAAGTAAATATATGATTACAGTTTGTAATTTATAACTTCATCAAAGCTGTAGAACGTCTGCTGGATAAGACAGTATTTTTGGCGATTTATGAAAAAAGTAAGTGCGGTCGCTTCAGTAATTTGTTCTGGCAGCTTGTTATAGAGTATGATTTGGCGTATTTTGATTTTGCGACTTATTGAACAATTTGGCATAGCAAAACAATAAAGTATTAGTTCCGATAATGGTATTTATTACCATAGGATAAAATAAACGCTGTGATTACTTTAAGTTATTGGTTTTTGCCAATGTCTAATTTGTTATAATTTTTGCAGGACGTTTTCACTATTCAACCTCTAAGTTGTGTGTCGACAGAAATCCGTCAGACCCCAGTCATTTTTACGCCAAGTACGTTTCTTACCATTTACCAACAAGAAATAATGTGGTTAAATGCTTACCTGTCATAGATAAATGATATACTGCGCAGATTACATTTTCAATGAAAAATGCAGACGATCGAAAGGAGTGGAACTTAGATTACTTATTTGTCAAAATCCACCAATAAGTTTCACTCCTATTACAAGAGGGTGCAAGAGAATATGCTAACAAAACATAGAATTGACTCTTTATTACCCATCTCTGTTGCAAACGGTTACAATTCTGAATTGAGAAAACTCCTAAAAAAAGGGTTCATTTTTGTTTAATTCAAGTAGAAACCGCTTGCAATAAAGATATATAATAGGGGTTTCATTACGTCGCGTTCGATCCATCCCTATACGACGATGACGCCGCACTTTGCGACTTGGGTATATTATTAGTTCCTACATGCCACGACACAGCTGACATTGCTGGAGTTCCCGGCACGCCACTCGTTGCATTATATCGATGTAACAGAAAATCCTGCTTAGTCTCAGAAATATTCAGCACTCAATACTGCGTCTGATCGAAACCAGATTACATAATCCGATTGCGCTGCGTATTTACTTAATACCTGACCCATGACGCTCTCAATATTCAACGGAACTTGGTCTACATAAACGTAACTTAACAAGGTAAGCCACTGCAATTACCAGTCTTAGAAGTAAATAAGTTTTAAACGTTAGTGTTAAATGAATTTAAATGATGTGCGTGTCTAGTCACCTGTGAAGGTTGTACGCCTCATTTTATTATTTACTAGCCATGTCCCGCGGCTTCGCCCGCTATTATCAAGTTAAAAAGTAGTCTATGTGTTAAGCCTAGGTATAAGATATGTACATTCCAAATTTCATCCAAATCCGTTCAGCCGTTAAAGCGTGAAGAGGGAACAAACATACTTACACACAAACTTTCGGATTTATAATATTAGTAGGATATATTTAAATTTTAATTACAAACACTGTGTTATAGGACGACTTCATTCAGCAGTATTTTTAACAAGTCATCTTGCTATTTCAGGAGATAATATCGACGTATACAATAAATCGCTGATGCATTTTGACTCCATGCATCCTTGTCATTAACATAATCATTGATTTTATAACAAGCTTCCTTTATCAACACACTATCAACTTTTTATTTATATATTAAAAAATTATGTAAAATAAGTAAAGTTTGCGAAAGTAGGTACTTATGTTAGAAATGAAGCATACCTATTTATAAAGGCTGGATCGATTGGCACTAAATTTGGTTTATGGATATTCTAGAACTCTCTACACTGACAATATAGGACATAGGCTACATTTTATTCTGATTGATGCGGGGGAAACCCCGGAGCACAGGTAGGGATTTCATAAGGTACATAAGGTAGAACGACAATCACATGGTCTACAATAATTATTAAATATAATAAACACTAGTTTGACCTAGCATGGTTACCAAACAGTTATGCTACTGTAACTACCCTTTTCCCTCAGTTGTGCGCTTACAGCTGAGCATCGTGATATGTCGTGATGGTCTCTATCTGTATTCGTTCTTTCGTGGATTAGCCGCCATTTTCCGAAGACAGTATCACACTGTGATGCCGCGCTCAGCGTTTAGTTGCTCGGATACTTGGTCCATCTCTTTAGGTTGCGATCCTTGGATCTCTTACCATGCACCTTCTTGTAATGTAACTACCCATTTATGTATAAATAAATAGTTATAAATAGCTATTAGTATAGTGCACATAGTTAAGTTGATTTTTTTTGTTGAATCGATGTCCGTATTACCTACATTTTGATTATAACTAATTTGTTTTATTATTTGCCTCCACATTCATTATGCGAACTGCAAAAGAATAGAATTCCTTACCTGAGTCTGTGTTCCCTAATAAATACAATATAGGAGTCTGTGAATAGGCATCTTCTGGGCAAACGTGCTCCATCGTCGACCGCATCGTTACTTACCATTCAGGTGATGGGCGGTCAAACGTTTGCCTATCTTGAATAAAAAAGGACAAACTCTATGGTTCTACCAAAGTTTTAGCTAATAGAGCAATAATATAAATATAAGGCCCCGGTCCTATATTTTTGTAAGAGAGCCATTGAGATGTAGATATTTTAGTAGTGGTTACTTTATATTGAGTGGTACTTTATGAAACTTTAAAGTCGACATTGACTTTCAAATTTCCGACTTATGTAAATGTATAAATAAGTACCACTTTGCAACGGCCAAGGAAGTAAAAAGTATCTACCTATAAGCATGATTACAATTTTTTACGCACGAATTACATATCATCATTATAACTATAATATTGATTTAGGCACGGCTTGAATCAACACTTCAGCAGATATAGTTAAATATGATTTATGAACGATAAACCCATCATGGATATAATTAAGATAAACGTAAAAAAATAACATAGCTATCCAAATAAAATTGATAATATTTTTTGTAAATAATACTTGTATAATTGGCGCAGATACCTATCACGTAACATACATATAAATAAAAAAAAACATACAGTTGAAATGAGAACCTCCTTTTTGAAGACGCTAGACGGTTGAAAACTAACAGTATTATATTATTATTAAACTTGAATTACCAATAAGCTCGATGTCTTGTAGGTAACTTAGACCTTTGCTGTATATAGTTTTAGTTAAGTTTTTTTTTTCAAATTTCTAATGTACATAGCTTATAATCAGGACACAGGCTACTTTTTAACCGACGAAAAGGAGGACATAGGCTACTTAATCAACGCGGGCGAAGCCGCGGGTCACGGATAGTTTTATTGAAAATGGTCAGTACAGACAGAGCTGTGGTTAGTTAGTAAGTAGTTCGGTTAGTAGAAAGGTAGCAAGTGATGTCATCAAATCGTTTTACTTTTATATATTTTTTTGTTTTTCTTGTTGGGGAATTTGACGTCGCGCGTCGTAGTGTTTGCGACGTAAATTATTATAAGTATACTAACAGTATTATGTAAAGTATAATTGGTAATTTTATATCGCAGCTACGAAACAGACGCTTCGATTGTTAAGGTCTTATGTGCATTTTTTTTTTCAGAAAGACTCAAAAATGGTTATCCATATTTGCTCTTTAATCGACTACGACTCGCGGCTGATTTGTCGAATGTTTCGACGAAGTTCGGGCACGTTAAATGTTCATCATTGACAAGTTTTAAGGAGGAGGTTCTCAATTCAGCTGTTTTTTTTGTATGTGTGTTACCTCATAACTTCTTTCGATGTGAGCCGATTTTGGTGATGATAATGATGGCCGATCAAAAGTTGGTGACGCCTTTCCGCGAGTACAAATCCAGATAATTAGATCAACCTATCAAATGTCATCCAAATTCTCACCGCAGTCACTATATATATATATATATATATATATATATATATATATATATATAGGTATTTTTTTATGTACGATAGGCAAGTATTTGACCACAATCTCACCTGATGGAAAGCGATGATGCGGCCGAAGATGTAGCATGCTTGCCTTAGAAGGTACCTATTCACTCTTGACTTGAAGACTCCCAAGTACCTCGTTTGTTACTAACAAAAACAATGACACACTCGGTAATAACGAACGCCCAAGAAGGAAGCATCAGATCAGTGCAAATGCACTAATACGGCACCATAATAGCTTCCTGCAAGCCAAAGTAACCATTATTACAAATACTAATAGAACTTGACCTCACCACTTGGTGAAATTGCCTGGAGACAAGGATCAGCCTCGCTGGTTATTCTGGAGTTATGCCAATGTAGGCAACGTAATCGCTATTACATACAACATTTGGCGCGCAGGGTCAGCACTCCCACATTAAAAGTATGTAAGGCTGGCTATACAATTTTTAATTTTATTGGAGATAACAGATCATTTTTTCATTTAAAACAGGTAAAACAGCAAGAAAATAAAGAGATTTTACACTATAACTTATCGTCCAGTCTAGACATTTTTTTCAAGCTACTGATTGGTTAATTAAATGTCCAGTATAACTTTTAAACTTCCTCTTACAGACAGTCAATAATCTGCATACTTGATCGGCTACTTTCATTCTATGCTGCCGTTTTGTTCTTTTTGGAAGTGTAACAACCAACTACTAACGAAAATCAAAGTAATTAGTCTGACATTTTAATAGTTCTGGCAATCTTTAGGTTGAAAATTTAAGAAACTACAATTATATGTAACTAGCTGCGCATCGCGGCTATGCCCGCGTAAGTCCCGGACCAGCCAGAATCCGGGGTTAAAAAGTAGCCTAAATCCTTTCTCAGGCTCTAGACTATCTGTGTACCAAATTTCGTTTAAATCGGTTCAGTAGTTTTAGCATGAAAGCGTAACAGACAGACAGACAGACAGAGTTACTTTCGCATTTATAATATTATTATATATAGTAAGGATAAGGATTATAGTCATGTCTTTAAAAGTATAGGCAGTAGGAAATATGCATATGTTTTATGCTTTTAGTCGATTGTTTACGTTAAAACATTACATTTCATATTATAATAAATATTTCAAAATGCGAGCAGGTTCGAGCAATTTTAAACGCGGCCATTTTGACGGAAAGTGTTTTTGTGACATCCATCCAATCACGCTAGCCGCCCCTGAAGAAAAGTTGACCAATCATTGATTTAAAAAAATATGTGAACAGACGTCACGAAAAAGTCTAGCCAATAGTGTGCGTTCTGTAATTTTCAATTTCCCATGCGTTTTTATAACATTTTTGTTTTAAAAATTCCCAAATAAAAATATTTAGCATTTAGTAAAGAAAATAATGTTATACCTAGATATAATTCTTTAGCTATAAAGTTAAAAAATTGCCTTGTTGTTTAGCATAATATGTAGTAGCAAAAAAGCTCTTTACAAGCTAACAAACTTATACATAGATAACCTTATACGTAGATAATAATTCAAGTGATCAAGCCCATAAGCAGTGAACAGCGTGCCCATCATGCTGCAAGCATTGTTTCATATATAACAACATAATTTCCTCTGATCCGCAACCCTAAAACGATACAAATAAGTACCAGCATTATGATCACGCTTTACCTCGTATGTATTAGTTTGTACTTCATTAATTAGATAATCAATTTAGGAGGTATAATCATTATAATAATAGGTATAATAGGATACATTCAATAATTTTAATTTAATTCTTAATATTCATTACCTACATTCTATTTTTTTATGTAATCGAACTGAGTAAACGATGTATTGTTACCATGACTCACTTCGGGAAGGATCAAGTCATCAAGACACAGGTGCTTACTGCATCGAGTTTGATGACCTTGGACGTAACTAAAAATAATGTACTTCAATGGAATAAAAATTTTTTTCATTTCTAACTATTGCTGCATAATTATGTTGCTCTCACTGTTACGTTTAGTCAGAAACATTATCTTTTTGTTTTGTTCTTGCAGCAGTAATCATTGTTTTAGGTCATTAGCCTGACATTAGTTTATCTAAATTAGGAATACACAACTGTTTTGTGTCTGTTATCGGTGGATGTATTAATTTTATAAATAATGAAATATTACAAAATAATAATTGAAACGCAAGCAAAGCTTAAAAAACCGACTTCAACGCTTATATTTCGGTTTTGGCTTGACCGATTTCGATAAAATGTATATAGGACCACCCCGAAGTATACTCTACCAAACAAAAAAAAAAACATCAAAATCGATTCATAATTGGCGGAGGAATATTTGACATAAAAAAAAACATACAATCGAATTGATTTTTTGATTGTCTTTTTTAAAGTGCGTTGAAAAAAAACACGCAACACAGTGCTTGAATCTACACAAACGTAGCTTTCCTCAAAGTATTTTTGCAGTTATGCACCTATAAAATCGTCCATCTCCGTTTAAGCGGAAGAATAAGATATAACAATACCTATATAATTATGTAAGTTTGTTTCATTGTGGCTCTTTAGTCTAGACTCTAAAGAGCCATACAGCTCACGCGTTTTAGTGTTTCTTGTGACAATAAATTTTACTTAATCGTGCGAGTGTCACTAAGGACATGACAGTAATCAAAATTCAATATGGCGACTACTAGATGCCATATTTTTAAATATAAAAGGAATTAAATTCGACGAACTATGTCAAATAGAGTATCATTGAATAGGTATTTTAAAATCATCTTTAGGTTTCTCTTATCATATTCATTCCGAATGACCGTTTAGGATCTATAACGATTTACAGTCTTATTTTAAAAAATGTCGCTAAGCAATGCTTAGCTACCTCTTAGTTAAGAAGCTCTGCAGCCCATAATCAGTAATTAACTTTTTTTCACTCATTAACATTAGTTAGGCGCTGCTTAGTTGAGAAACGCACAGAGAATCGAAAATAATCGAAATTTACACGATCGCCACAGATTATAACGAAAACAGTCGACTAAAAGTGAAATTATACGAATGAAGCTGTCAAAAATGTCGTTATATTAATCTGTTAAAATGAAAATGAAAGACAGGTGACATTCAAAGGTTGTCGAAGTAACAATTTGGCGCCTTACGTTTCTGATTCTGGTTGTGATTGTGTGTGTGATGTGAATGGTTCCGGGACCCAAGACACAAGTCATCGAGCTTAGTATGTGACTGTGAGTGTGAAAGCGTTTAGCGTTTCTGTTTACTTATAATAAAGCTGTGATAAATAAAGTTCTTATATACATGCATAATCGCATAAGTTACCTACATGTTACATATTCCGCCGCATCATCACTTTCAATCAGGCGAGATTGCCCAATAGGCAAGCATTTGACCACAATTTTTTTTTTTGTTGAAAAAACAAAAAAAGTGTTTTCAACAAAAAAAAAAATCTAATTAAGGAGTCAACAGTCACGTTCTGAATTCGAGTTTGACTTATTTCATGCAGTCGGGCTTATGTTTTTAAATGAACTGTTATAATAATATGTGTAACTAGCCTAAAATACAAAATCGGGCTTCTATTATGTCATTATCTTAACTCTGAGTACAATCTTGGCCGTAAACTTGTGCCAGTCCCGCCATAGAGATAACAAAGCTCACACCTGACGAACAATGCAGATCTTATCAGCAAGCTCTGGGTGCTGATAAGGTATCTTAATACCTTGACGTTAGATGATTTGTATCTGCTGTACTGGCGCCGTGTAGCCTTCTTTTTCTACCGACTTCACAAAAAAGGAGAAGGTACTCAAGTCGACTGTATTTTTTTTATATTTGTGTTGCCTTATAACTTCGTTCCACGTGAACCGATTTTGAATTTTTTTTTGTTTGGTAGATGTTGCTCTCTAATTGGTCTAATTTTCAATAATGCGTGTAGTATATCTAATCTGATCAAAGTTCCGAAGATAATTCACCGCTTTATCTTCGGTTATTTTTAAGCTAATTATTGTTTTTACCCTACTGCGGGGGAGGATAATGTGTTTGACCGATTATCACATGAAACATTTTTAAACGGCTCCGCAAATTCTTTATCACAAAATTATAACCAAAGTAATTTAAAATAAAATAACAAAAAGTAAGTTTTAAAACTAAAAGCGAGTGCAGAAAATTCGCGCTCTAAAAGTATGAGACAAAAAAATATTCTTATCTAAAGAGCAAGAAAATATGTAAGTACAAACCATGATACTAATATCTACAGGCCAATTGCTTATATGTTCTAAAACTAAACTAAAACTATAAACAGCAAAGACCAAAGTTATCTACAACTTACAAGACATCGAGCTTATAGGTAACTCAAGCGCTCAAGCCCACTACCAGTGGGTAGCGTTCCCAACATGCTGGCGGCATTGCCTCTCTGAACTGCAATGCTAATACGTTGAGCCAAATAAGTGCCAGCGTTCCGATCACGCGTCGCCTCAACCAGGCGCTCTGATAGATTTTTGAAAATAGAATGTGCTCCTGGTCCCTACGGGCCCAGTATCTCAACTCCAAACGGTCAAATATGTAAACACTGCCGATCCTTATTTTTGGCTGTTTGCGCTACTCTGCCGCAGTTGCCGCGACGCCAACCCCATTCTATGTTTCAGGAAGATGTAACGGAGCTAAAGTGTCGACACAAATTGCATCCCACACTAAAAGCTGTCCCATCTTCCATGGAATGAAAGTCATGCCGTGACAAACCATTAAATACACATAATGTAAGTTAATTACATATTTATTGTGATGTTTTTCAGAGGATATCCGTGATCGTATGCCACCTATACCGTACACATATACACATTTTTTTTTTATTCGTTACAGGCTAGTGTTTGACCACTATCTCACCTGATGGTAAGTTCATATAACTATAACAAAACAATACATTGTAATGTTAATAGCAAAGTGCGTTTTATCGGTTTTTTTACTTGGAATATCTGTTATGTTTCTAATTCTATGATAGAAAATCTCCTCATCGACGTCTCCATTATTTAGTCGTCCGTTTATGAATAGCTTCCGCTGCTGTTGAGCATCATCATTCAGACCTTTCTCGACGAGCACGTGCAGACTGCTACATTGTAGTTACGATGACATTCAAGGACATGTGTACTGATTGTACTAGAAGAGGGAAACCGTGCTTATCTGTATGTGATAGAAGTAAAAACAATAAAAACAATCGTTTCATCCGTACAGCGAAGGATTGGAACTCCTTGCCTGCCTATTTGTTCTAAATCTCAATCTGGGTGTCTTAAAGTCTAGAGTAAATAATTACCTTCTAGGCAAGCATGTTCCATCTTCGGCCACATCGTCACTTCCACCACAGGTGACATAGTGGTCAAATGCTTACCTATCCAGCATAAAAAAATATAGCACCTCACAAAGTTCAAAGAAACTGTCGGAAACATTTATATCACACACGCTCACACCCAAAACCAGAAACACAAATTTTCTTTGGGAAGAAAAGTTACGTTTACACCGGGAATCGAACCCTATACTCGCTATTTAGAAGTCTCACGCGTTTAATTAAGGCGACGGGCGGTAAAATTTTTTTTTTCATATTTTTTTTTTATTGTTTAAGTATACATAACTAAGGATATAACAAAAATAACACAATGAATTATACATAAGTTTAGCAACTTCGTTAATAGAGCTGTTTTGGAGGCACAACAAACGGGGAGGACAAAATAGGTCTGACGACGTCGACTTTGTTGTCATCAACCGAACCCAAAGCAGGGTTATCCTGCTTAGAAGGCAACTATGCCAACGGGCAGTTGAATTAAGTATATCTTATATTATATGTAAAAAGTAATGTATTACAGCAGTGGGAGCGTTACAAGCTGATTATGGAACTTCCGCATTTTATCCTCTGTGTATATTGTCAACGCAACACAATTACGATAATTAGTTTCACCTAAAATTCTCTCGTCAAAACAATGGCCGCTACGCATCTAACTCTATTTCCTTTCCATGTCATTGAAACATCGGAAAGAACCGATTCCGCAACCTTTACCGAGATAATCTCGTGGTGTTTTTGAAACATAATTTTAGTAAGATTGCTCAAATTACTGAGACGGTAATTTATATTATAAGTTAGAACATGTGAATTTCGTACCACGCCATCTATTGCAAGTAATCCGAAGTGGCAATTTCCATACAAAATTTCTAATTTAGATATTAATTAATTTTTATTAATATAAGTCTTTAAAATAGGAACTGGAAAAACAAGAATCTTTGAACAAAGCTGTTTAGCTTAGCTTTGTTAGCTGCTTGTAGACGCGTGTACCGGATTTGATTGCCGTTAGGAGCACGTTTTCTTTGTAATAATGACATATATATTTCAAATTCTATGTACTTTGTGTGACCAATGTTTTTCGCTTGCGATACAAGTCTTCGATCTAAGTGTAAGCTGTGAGTGAATATGCCGTGTTTTTGGTTCGCTTCTTCGTGATATTTGATTTTTGGTTCTATGGTAAAGTTGAGTGATCTATTTGACGTGAATCAGCTTCATATATGTATAGAAGTAAGTATTTTAAAGTTGAACAAGTTGATTGATTGATTGATTGAAAATTCTTTATTGCACAAACAAAACAAATTGTAGGTACACAGGCGAACTTAATGCTATAAAGCATTATCTTCCAGTTAACCTCGGTTTATCGTGTGAATTTTAAGTGGTAGTGCACAAGTTGATCAAATGGCCGCCACGGGAAACTTTTTTCCGGGAATAACTCACGCTACTTTTATATTTTCTTTATCTCTGATATTCCTGCAAGTAAACGTACTTAACTTATTCTTTAAATTCGCAAAGTAAATGTTTTAAGCAAATATAGCTTAGAACTGCGTTTCCTTTGCTATAACAGTGCTTTTTACTGGCGACGAAAGTCCGAGAATATCTTAACTGTCTGTTGTAATATTAATGACGTAGATATTGGAACACGGCGCTTGCAATCTCCGTCCAGTGAAAGTGTGTTGAGGAAAATCCTAGGTAATTTGTGAAGAAACGTGTTCGATTTGCTCAATACTGCTTTTACTGTCATTATTACACATTTAAATTTCTTCTTGAATGCATAACGCAGGCGTTGTTGAAGAGTGTTTTCCAGAAATGAAAACCACTATTTTCAACCGACTTTAAAAATGGAGGTTCTCAATTTGACTGGATTTTTTTTTTGTATGTATGTTTTTACGCGATTATTCCGCCAATTATAAATCGATTTTGATGTTTTTTTTGTTTGGTAGATTATACTTCAGAGGTGGTCCCATATAAATTTTATCGAAATTAATCAAGCCTAAACCAAAATATAAGCGGTGTAGTTTGTTTTTTAAGCTTTGCTTGCGTTTCAATTATTAAACGTTCTGCTTAAAATTTTGGCGATTGGAAACTCAGTAAGATTCAAATTTAAATTAACATTCAAATCGTTTATTCATATGGGCCCAAAGAGGCACTCATGAAAGTTAATGACTGCTGCCAGATTCGCAAAAGAAGCTCGGGGACGCCTTTTTCGTTAAGTTTTTTAAAAGACTCATAAATTACTAATACAGGTATTATGTACCTAGTTATATTATGTATTCGCTAGAAAGCGTTTGTGGAGTTTGCCTCCATGCATCCTTGTCATTAATGTATAGTCATTCGTTTTATAATAAGCTTTCTTGATAGATGACCGTTTCAAGTCTGATTTAAACTTTCCCAGTGGTAATTCAGTTACAATTGATTTTATTGTGAGAGGTATTGACGTAGTTAATTGATGATGATGAAGAACAGGATTACAGGTGGTAAAGTAGTGTACTACAACAATGATTGTAATATTTTATTTGTCATTGTTTTTTTATAACTAACAAGCGTTAATAATAATGTAATAGGTACAGATACTGTCTAGTTATTGTTTTCATAGTTTCTAGTGTGTGGGTGTCTTCAAGTCTAGAGTTAATAGGTACCTTCTAGACAAGCATGTTCCATCTTCAGCCGCATCGTCAGTTTCCATCAGGTGATAGCGGTCAAATGGTAATAAAAGTGGCATAAACTATGAAATTTGTATTTTTCATGTTAGTGAATTGTATTATTTTTGAGAAATAAAGATCTATATCCACATTTGTTCGTATACAATAAAGTCAAAAATCTTGTATTGTATTGTGTTATTTGTAAAAGTAACCAATTGGCCATGATAATATCAAAATACTAACACACACATTTTGATGATGTGATTGAGTTACACACAAGTTATAAACTTCAAATATCACAAATATCACTTCCTATGAGAAACTAGAGAGAGAAAGCGGATGTTGCTGTCGGAAAAGTCTAGAATCTACATCCTAGATGATCAACCTGATATCGAACGATAGCAAAATGTTATATGACATGACTATATTTATTTTAAACTGTGAATGTAAGGTAACTAATACCTATTGGGCGCGATTCTATACGACCATTCTTTAAAGCGTTTTTATCTTTATCACAGTGAGAATTACTATAGATTAGGTAATTCATTAAACTCGAGTTTTTGTTTGAAATTATTATTAAAAAAATCACGTTCATAAATTAATCTGTTTTTAGGGTTCCGTTCAATGATACCCTTCAATGGTTATTAAAATGTACTCTTATTTGATTGTTTTTATAGATAAATGTATTTACTTATCTATAAAAAAATACTTGCTTAATTCAGTAAGTATAATTTCTAAGCTGTCTACTTTATTTTTATCAAAATTTGGAAACATGAGTTCCGAATTAGACTAGGTGATAGAAGCAGTACTTCACTTCTGAATGCATCGTGCAGTAAACCTAGGCCTGTCATAGCAATGAACAACCTTCTGCAACTGCTGCGTTAAAGAAATAAAGACACGACTGTGTCAAAATTGTAAAATGCCGCAACATCCTATTCCACCCAAAAAGACGCAGCATGAGCGTTGCCTTCTCTATGTGTATCATTTGGAATAATCACTTTCCTTTTATATGTTGCAGGTGTCATGCGTCAGAGCAATCTAATTTATTCAGAATGTAGACAGAGTTCTTCGAATCCAATCGCAAATTGAAAATGATGGGCGATGTGATGCAATCCTTTGCCAACGCACCGAGCGAAACCGGGCCAGCCGGCGCGGGCGCATTGGTGACCGACAAACTGACACATACATCACTTATATAGCCACACTCCAGTTAGGCACACTTCACTATATTTGTTCGGAATTGGCACGGCGATTTGCAGATTAGGAAAATTGGTGCCGGAGAAATTGTACGAAAAATGTTGAACATAATAATATATTAAGAACAGGGTCCGTAATGATCTCATTTCCTTTTTAAGGTTATGAACCCTTGTAAGTACATTAAGGATTTTTAATGCTTAGGAGTAAGATTTGATGGTTTGAAAGTACTAAATTTACTTTGCATCATGTTCCTTAGTCCAAATATTCGGAGCTAATCCATGTCGGATGTCTTCAGGTAGCCTTAAAAATCCTACAACTACGACTCATTAGTCGCATCGTAGCTACCAAACTTGATTTTGGACCGATTTCAATCCGTTCATTTGATTTGGTAGCTTGTATTATCAGGATAATTCTCAGCTATGTTCAAAAGAAATAGATACTTACTAAGATTTTTAGATAGGACATTGGTAGTTTTTCACTCGAGTTGTCGTTGCAATAATCGGTTTATTAAATTTTTCGCATCATGATTTCTACTTTTCTCGTATCCTAGTTTTTTTTTTTAAATAGCGTTTGTCTATTCACATATGAGATTCACCAGTTCCTGAATAGGTATATATCAGAAATATATCAGAAAAATAAGATATTCTTAAGAAAAACAATCGACATAATATACGCCATAATGTCATAAGACTCGTGAGACTTGGTACCGTGTCTAGACAGCGCTAACGAAACGGTTCCTTCAATGTAAAGGTCCTCCAGACCAGTCCTTTAAATATAATCCCCCATTAGACTACGGACTCCACGGCGGCTAATACCCAATTTGATTAGAGAGAGCGGACATGCCCAATTTGTAGGCCCCCCTCGAACGGTCGTTGGTGCAGACTCACATACACGTGGGTACAACATACCTAGATAAACACCTACTATAAATACGCCGTAAAGTGACGACTATACTGTGGCGTAGAGTTTTCTGGACTTCTAGTTCTGTGTCCTGGGTTCAACACTTCTTTACCAAAGCATATATAATTGTGGTTTTTAATGTGATTGTGTGTGCTGCAGATATTTACAGCTAATTGTAAACGAGTCTTCCAACTTTGTCTTTGAGTCATTTTAAGTTAGATAGGCAAGCATTTAACATTTGATTATTAGATCAGATTAGGAGCAATCACTGTCATTAAGCAAGAGATAAGACTCACCTAAATCTCCATCCGTGAAAAACTAACAGCCTCTTGGGGTTGAAAATTGGGAACATTTTAAAATAAGGAATATTTGGATAGAACCGGCATATCAACAGCGTACTCATTTCAGGTGAAAATATTAGATAGTAGATAAAAATCTCGGTTAGTTATTTACATCGTATCTGCTAGACTATAAATCATTTATTTCTGTGCATAAATAATAATCGGCATAGATGATACAAGTATAATCTAGTACTCGATGATACAATCTCAACCTGTCTACTCAAATGTCATTACGTAGGTTTCAAATATGCTAAAATAGTATTATTATCTGCTCTGACCAAGCTTGAACATTTATACACTGATTTTTCACAAGTGCACAAAATATAACTACACTTTTATATGAGGTCTATCAATATACCTAAAGATGTTATTTTGCCAACAAACTTACCTTTATTCGTGGCGCAATAGCTCTACTATATTCGTAGTGCATACAAGATAAGTTGACGTAATCAGCAACTATTATAATACAAATGAATTATAACCAAAGGTCAAATAAGAAAACATCTAACTAATTATAAACCAGCACACACTTCACCACCTAAATATTTATCACCTAAGAACCATATAAAAATTAGCTTATCATAATGAACTCATTAAATGACAATTTGTATTATAGATACTTGAAGCATGACGGGCTAAACTTTTAAAGTGATGAAAATTAACTTTTACCCTATTATTTTGTTACCTATAAGAATTCGGAGTTTGTTTTTACTAACCAACTACAAAAAACGGATGAGGTTCTCAATTCGACTGTTTCTTATGTGTTTTACCTTTTTTTCTAGGTGAACCGATTTTGATGATTCTTTTTTATGTGAAAGCTGCATGGCACTTTCATTAAAATGTAGTCCTATTTCAATTCAATATCGGACCAGTAGTTTTTGAGTTATCCTCAATAGTGCGTATTTTAAATTTGATTGCGTTTAAATTATCTGATTAAGCTGTTCCTTTTAAGGCAATGTCGCAGATAGGTAATACCGACGCCCAATCTAGAAAACACCGATTTTCAGCAGGTCGGGTTCGATTCTCGGTGGAAAAAAATTTTTCCCTAAGGAAAATTTGTGTTTCTGGTTCTGGGTGTGAATGTGTGTATGATGTGAATGTTGCCGGTGCCCACGACACAACTTATCGAAGGTATTGTAAGGCTGTGAGTGTGAAAGCGTTTTTTTTAGACAAAATTGGTACAGCCTTTTGTGAGCTACGATGCCATAGACTGACACATAAATACACACGTTAAAAGTATAAACACCCTTTTTTCGCCAGGGGTTAAAAAAGTAACAAACAACTTTTAAGTAAAGTTGACATCTAGTTTTGACCAACAGGTGGCCTTATCACTAAAAATCTTTAGCAGGCCGAGTCAGGTACTCTAGGACGATTTAGATTTATGTTTGTTTAGTTGTACTGTAGGCATTTAAATACATGTTTCAAACAGTGTAACGCAAAGATGTCGTTAGACATTTACGGTAATGCGAGACCAATATAGCTAAACGACTCAGTCGTACCTGCCTACCTGCATATCGAACTAATTACCATGGTATCTTGTCGTCCTTAATATTATTGTAAACGGTATACATTGTATGTTTAATTAACGTCATAATTCAAACCTAGGTTCAATCTTCTATGACCATTAGTTAAGAGTAACCGCATTAATGATAAATATTGAAGCGCTGCTTGAATCAAAATTGTAGCAAAAATATATGTGTTTACCTCTTAGTTTCTTTTGAGCAACGAGCCAACCGAAACATTGTCTACATGATCAATATAATAAAGAAGAGTTAAGTAAATAAATATGTTTGTGACGTAACGGCCTAGAATGCGCTCCCTCGCGATATTGTTCCGAAGGACGACGATGACGAGAGGGCAAGTGACGGCTAAAGATGAGGCCAACCACCGGACTGACAACCACAGGCCCAGGAAAGGTCGTGAGAGCCCCACGGGGTGACTCCGATCCAGTACGGGCCGAAACAACCACAGGAACAGGACGGAAGGAACCCAGAAAGGGACACATTGGCCCAGAAAGGGCCACTCATAACAACCTCCCTAGAATGCGCACATCAAGCTCACAACGCACCCTGGGTGTAGCTGCCCAGAGCCCAGTCCAGGCAACAGTCACAAGACTAAGGTCTACAGCCACCACGCCATAGAGCGCAAGTGGAAGAAGAAAACGAACGAACGAATGCAATTTATAATTTGTTTGTTCCCTATTTATTAATTCCCTAGCTACTTTCAGTTTCCTACTATTTTTAATCGCTTTCTTTCCAAAGTACCGTTAATCGTTACGTTATGGTTACGATTTTGCATATAAATCAAGTAACCCAACCAAAATGATAAATATATCAAAGATGTCACCAAAATATATGATAAACATTTGCGTTATAAATTCTGCGAGATCATGTTTAAGTACACAATTACTCTACTTAATTTCCAGTAACTCTTATGGGCACAATTCTACTTAAAAGTTCACTTTATCAAGGGATCAATATTGGATTCCCTCACAGTATATAATACCCAGCGGTCGTTGACCGGATATCATAACAATATCATAACCGTGTCACCAAAGTGCTAACATAAAACAAATACGAGCCATTCAACAAGTATAACGGGAACGTACAAACGAACACAATTAAATTACATTCCAGTATATTCTATGTAGGTAAACAAACATGTGTTAGACCAACATTGATGAAAACAACAATCATTGTATTGATTATTTACACGTTATTGGTTATTTACAGTCGCAAATTGTTGAATCACACAAATATTATAAAGGTGAAAGTTTGTGAGTGTGTTTGTATGTTTGACACTTCTTCACACTCAAACGGCTCGACCAATTTTAATGAAATTCGGTATGGGTGTTGCTGACTCCTGGATTAAGACATAGACTACTTTTTATCCCGGAATCCGCACAAGTTCGGGGCTTACACGGGTAATACCGTGGGGCGACGCTTATAGTTGAAATATTTTTTATCCAATACAAAAACATCTATTAGTTAATTATAGAAACATTTGTTATAGTTAGATTATAATGACTAAACGTGGAAATAAAGTAATATTTTTAATCTTCCACCGACCGCTACTTTTGGCACAAATATTTATATATATTATTTTGTCCTCTCGTCCCCCCACTGGTGACCGATTTTTAATGGCACTGATTTAAAGAGGCAGTTATAAATAGCGATTTTTGTAAGTTAAAAATTATAAATGGCACGTTTAATAACTAGTTCAGCAGTTAAAACTAAGCAGTAAAGTAAACAAAAATGAGTAATAAAAAATAATGAAATAGATCAGTGAATATATAATTAAGCAGGAAAATAATTAAATGGGCGGTAAAAATTATTGAACGAGCGGTTACGTGTGTAATAAATCGGAATTTGTCGGTAAAAAATCTCATTCTAAGTAATTCTTCTTTAGTTAAAACAACATGTAATTTAAAACACTCACAGCCCCGCTATATGCAATCAAAGTTTTTCTGCCGCTTCGCCGGCCGCTACCGCGGCACGCTCGCATCGCTCGCTCGGCTCGCTCGTTGTGGTCACAAGAAACCTAACCACTCCTCCTCGCTTCGCTCGTCGTCGTACCTATTGATTGACTATAAGTGAAAATTTTCTAAGTCGTTTTTCCTCAGTGCCCCCTTTACGACAATTTGAGTTCGGGTGTCACCGCTCGCTATGATCTGCCGAACTATTTATCAAACCGCTCATTCCATCATTTTTACCGCTCAGTTATTGGACTGCTCAATTATTTTTAGAATTGACATTGTATGATGAAATAACCGACCAATTGATTTTTTATTACTGCCCATGTTTTACTGTCGCAATTAAATAACTGCTCAATATGTTTTCAACTGATCATAATAACATCTCGAATATTTAAATAACAGCTCAAAAAATTAGTTCCCATTTTTTATTAGCCTTTGGGAGCAAACCCTTGTTGGGAGTAAACCCTTATTGGCAGTCGGATTTTTAAGAACTTTGGTAAATTGGTTTGGCCGAACTTTATCTCGAAATCTTTCATGTAGTTATATCTTTTTAAGGTTCCGTACCTCATAAGGAAAAAACGGAACCCTTATAGAATCACTTTGCTGTCCGTCTGTCTGTCTGTCAAGACCCTTTTTCTCAGGAACGCGTGGAGGTATCAAGCTGAAATTCTTATCAAATACTCAGGTCAACTGTCCCTTGGAGCTGTGAAATAATCAAACTTCTAAGCCAACGCAATCAAAAGATACAGCCGTTTATGCTGCAAATTTTCGACACTCGCAAGGGAATCAAAACCTACAAATACAACTCAGAATTTTGAAATTCGGTACGAATCAACGTCTTATAGCACAGATAAAGTAAAAATTGCAAAATGCATATATTTTTAGTTACATCATATAATAATTTCATTTAGCAATGAAAATACCATCACTTTTACTCATATACCTACAAGTTTATACGGAACCCTCGGTGCGCGAGTCCGACTCGCACTTGGCCGGTTTTTTTTAATTATGATAGGCTGGAGCTTAGGTTTTATCATCCGTATTGGGAGGGAGTGGAATTCATTACCTTTGTCTTTGTTCCCTTTATGGTATAATCTGTGAGTTTTCAAGTCAAGAGTATGTTCTAGGCAAACATCTTAGGCCGCATCATCATTTTCTACAATGTGAGATAGATGTCTAATGCTCGCCTATCGAACATAAAAAAACAGAATGTGTCGTAAAGACACACAATATTAGTGAATGTTTTTAAACTTTCGCGATTCGAACACATAGTTTAGGTAATATCTCAGTCTTCTCGAGACCATGGCCAATGCAACTTGGCCGAAACGTCGAGGTAAATAAAAATAGTTTTTTAGCGCGATTAAGTCCCGAGATATTACCTAAACTAAATATTAGTGAAACTTTGTATTACAGGGCAACATTTTAATCAATCATCACAGTATTTAACCCCACTTTTCGTCACGCAAAAAGGTTGTAGATCAGAATTTCAAAGCCCTCCCAAAAAGTTTCATTTCTAAAATAGGCAAAACGTTTCACCACAGACAGTTATCGTTGTCACGACTGCATCGTCACCGTTTTGGAATTTTAATTATCGTTTCAGAGCTTCTTTTGCTAATAAACGCTGTCGAGGTTAGTATGTCATTACATTACGAACTGTGGGTAATAAATCACCTGTCTCTTGTGTATTAGAATGCTTATTATTTATGTCTGATGCCTTTAGGCGGCCTGACCGCTAGTCCATACGATAAGTAAGTAATACCTAAGTATTTATTTCGTTTAAACATTAAAATCACCACGTAGTCATTCAATCTGGGTGTCTTCAAGTTTAGAGTGAATAGATAGAACATATTCTTTACTAGTTGACCCGGCGAACTTCGTACCGCCAATTGTCTGTGGTCAAATATTCAGAAACATCTCCTGTTTGACAGGTACGAACAGTTTGTATGGGAAAATAAAATACTACTTTATACTAATTTTATTGCAATTTCTTTATATTTTCTCACCTTTTAAACCTTCCCTGAACTTCCACAAATATTTCAAGATCAAAATTTGCCAAATCGGTCCAGCCATTCTCGAGTTTTAGCGAGACTAACGAACAGCAATTCATTTTTATATATAAGAAGAAGAAGAAAGAAGATTTAACACCTTAAAATAACAAAGAACACAAATAGGAATGACAGTAAATAATTATATAAGTGTAACAATAGGCGGTCTTATCGCTGAGAGCGATCACTTCCAGACATATAATAGGTACCTTCTAGGCACGCATTTTCTATCTTCGGCCGCATAGTCACTTTCCATTATGTGAGATAGCGGTCAAATCTTTGCCTACCCATAAAAAAGTGGACGTAGATTAAAAAGACATGATTACAACACTGATAGGCAACTAGAAACTGTAGTTTTTTCTGGGTCAATTAATAATATCGACTTAGCCGACTTTCAAAAAGAAGATTCATACGAAGACATTAATAAGAATAACACATTCATACACTTCTAATTTTCGTAATGTAATTTATATGGTAATAAACACAAGTAAAAAATAGTAAAACGAGTTAGTTGTTTTGCATAAAATATGGTTAATTATCCAATTAATACACTAGTGTGTACAAATAATAATGTCTTCGTAATTGTAAATTTAATCATAAATTGTTTATTTTGAGTGTGAGTTACTTATAGTTTTAGGTACTACATTTATTTAGAGATGGATGATTTCATCCTCAAAATAAAACTATTAAATTAATAGACCGAAATTCAAAGTTGTAATGTTGACTATCTTGGCTGCTACTCTTATATATATATATTTTTTACTAAGCATATGTTTGACCACAATCACACCTGATGGAAAGTGACGATGTAGTCTAAGGTGGAGCACGCTTGCTCAGTATATACCTATACACACCCAAATTGTACCTTTCGGGAAATACAGATGACGGCAAAGCGTTCCATTCTTTTGCTGTTCTATAAATGAACGAAGACGCGAAACGTTTAATGCGAATGAATATATATTTATCTAAATATTATCCCGTTAGGAAACCATTTCAAAATACGGCGGACGTACTTACCTAACTGGTAACTTCAAGTGGGCGGTAAAAGGTACAACCTTGTCAACAAAGAACTTAAAAATTGTGAGCCTCGGAAATCATCGAATAATTGACTGAATTATTAATTGGTTTATTCTTCTGCGAAACGAATTTATTTACCTAAACTCAACGCTTACATACAGTGCAGGTAGGTATATTATTTTTCAGGGGTTTTGCAGATTATGTAGAAATTAAACCCTATCTTTTTTCTTAAGTTCGAAAGATTTGAAAAATCTATAAGAAAAAAATTGAGAAATAGAGCCAGCTCTACTTACACAACAAATAGTTTTGGTGCCCTTTTTGTCCTTCACAACGCTTATAACAAACGTGGTGAGAATTACAAACTCATTATAGAGAGTATATCAAACATTGCAAAGGTCACTATATTATCTAACAGTTTTGTAGACCCCTCTACCACCACCCAAGAGTTGCGCACGCGACGCGAACGATTCGCAAGAAAGGACCCACTGACACAGTTCTGTGAACGTAGGGTTGCTGCATTTGGTTTACTTCGTGGGTGTTATGAGTATGAACGGTTTTCAAATAACAAGACGCTGACAAAACCTAAAAATTAGGGCCTCAGCGGTCGTCGCAATTTATAATAGCAAACTTGACATAGAAATATAGTATGTCAATTAGTCTCGTTTTTGCATTGCTCTCTCTGAAAGTATGTTTTATTTGTAACTACTTCCTTTTTTCGTACATAAGTAAACATTTTGTTTTGCGTCCTATGGTCTCACATGACATTGGCAATATTGTGGTGGCATTACCGTAGAAAGTCACAAAAGATCGAATGGCTAATATGTCTCACTTAAACCGAAAGATACACTTTTTTCAACTGACTTCAAAAAAGGAGGTTCAATCTCAATTCGATTGATGTTTTTTTTTGTATGGTATATAATACTTCAGAGGTAGTCCCATATAAATTGTATCGAACATTTATCTATACTATTGTACTGGAATTAGTAATAGAGATGCGAATAGTAGCGAATAGTGCAGTGCACCTATTCCAACCGGTAGATTTTTTTTTACAAAAACGTGCACTTATCTCTACCAGCAGGGATAGTTCGGTATACTCGAATCGATCAAGAATCAAAATCAAAATATAAGTAGTGAAGTCGGTTTTTTTTAAACTTTGCTTGCGTATAATTATATTAAAACACAACTACATTTAATTCATGAAGATATCGGTGTTGGACATTTGACCACTGTTTCACCTAACGGAAAGCGCCAATGCGGCCCAACAATGCAATATTAAAATTAACTGCTTATTGTACTATTATCAACAAATACAAGTTATTTTTATTTTTATTCATGCAAGGCAAACATTTGGCTACTATATCCATAGAGTAGGTACTTCTTTACCAGTACTAGTCATATCAAAATATTTCTCTGATGAGTGGCAGCCCTACCTTTGAGGTTTCCGTCAACTCAGCCGGCCGTTCGGCCTAGTGTACCACTGACCGGACCAGCCCTTGGTTATATAACCGTCACACTATTATACTTAATTTCGTGATGACGTCACTTATTTACATATACATTTGTAATCCAAGATTAACACGGTGAACTTGTACCAGATTATAATGTCCTTTGATACTGTCGGCAGTAGTTTAGAATTCAGGTTACGTGCAGTACTAGGAAAGTCTTCTTCAGGTAAATTGCATCTTATTTCATTTTTATCAACATAGCATCGACGTTTGTAGTGACTAGTTGTCTTTGTAGCATCTGGACATTTTATTACCTTGGACGTTCTAGCCTTTGTACTAATACCCCCCGGAGTCTACTGGTCACTTATAAATACTACTCATAAAACCCCTTAGTATATAAACCTATGAATAATGCGCTGTGATGAGGAAAGCAAGGTAATTTGAATGGTGCAAACGATACACAGCAGTGTCATCTGCACCATTGATGGTGCAAGTCACGTGCATACGGCACGACGACGGGTGCTATTCTGGGGTTTATAAACAATCCACATATCAAATACCTGATAGTTTTGACGCGAAAGTAAAAAAATGGCGTTGTTGATTTTTTATAATTTTCCAAAACCTGTGATTCTTCGAGTTTTAATGTGTAATAGTAGTAGATTATTAACCGTTAATACTTAGTAAACGTGCATAGGTGTAGGCAATTAATACAAAGTTGAAAAACCTGATTTTCGCCTTCGCTCACCAACTCCAACACTACTAGGGCATTCTATCACTTACTAGGGCATGACATGACTTTGACTGGACCTTTTCTTTTTAATTTATTTTTTCTTGAATTTACTTGACTTTGACTGTGACTTGTGACTATAATAGTATGAGTACTTTTAATATGAAATACACTTGAAATATATTATTACTTAACACTGGCTAATGCACAAGATTGCGAAGCCAAAATTAAAAAAAAAACCTGATTTCGTTTAGTTACCGAGACATCTTGTGTGAAATATACATCCTAATTAAATCTCAATCTTTCTGAATAGAAGAAAAAAATGTCCCTGATACAGCCAGGTGAACTAAGGTGGACCATGGAAACAAATTAATAACCCCGGTTCACCTAATTATCATGAGGTGGACCACGGGAAAAATATATTGCCTCTGACACAGCCAGGTGGACTATGTAAGTGGACCACGGGCAATGACTGGTTATGAATAGTTACATATTCTGTTTTAAATGAGTAGACTCATTGACTTAGTAGAGTTATTAAATTGTACCTATCTCACTTTTAGGCAAACAAACGCTTTCACACTCACAGCCCCGCGCTAAGTTGAAGACTGGTAACGCGGAAGCTGGAAACAGATATAATACTGTTTTTTTTTCTACTTTCATAAATTTATTAGGTTTCATCTAATACTATAAGCATCTTTGTCTTGACATACTCATTCACTGACTGACTGACTGACTTAGACACAACACACAGCCTAAAGCGCTGGCCGTAGAGACTTGAAGGGTACATTTGTCTTAGTAATACGTGAATAAAGGGTGTACTAAGAATGGATTTTGGAAATTCTACCCATAAGAGGGTTAAATGGGGTGTAAACGTTTGTATGTTTTTCGTTCTCTTTTTATGATGTAAATTGTATCTGAGTAGAAAAATTAAATGTTATTTTATTAATAAGTCATTACAGTTAATAAGAAATAACAACTTGAAAACTATTATAATCACACTAATTTTATAAATCCTAAAGTTTGTGTGTAGTATGTTTATCTTTACGCTGTAACGGCTTAACTAATTTGGTTGATCACCAATGTACATAGCTTTTACTCAGGATTAACACATGGGCTACCTAATTACCGCGGGCGAAGTCGCGGGACACGGCTAATTATATATATACTTCCGTGGAAAGTTATGACTGATTAACCTTCTGCTTAATTGCTATGAACCTAGCAATACTGAAGACTACTAGGGATAAATACCTATACTGATACCTATCCCTACCTTTATTAGGTAAGGTTAGGTACCTATACCTATGCCAGGTCACGGGATGGTAAGTGTATATAAGTGAAGAGGAAGAAAGTGATGGGTCGATGATAAGATGTAAATCTACCAGAGAACGTCTAGAGATTTCAGCGACGGTAGTTACTGAGTAGCTCAGTAATACAAACACAAGCGTTTGCCTCAAAACCTTTATTAACCAACTCAATATCTATTACCCACGTCAATTAAGATCTGAAAACAAGGAGCAAAACCAACTTGAGATATTAGGACTCCTAAAAATAAAGGGAATGAGAACATCAACATTAACGAAAATGTAGTGTAATAACTAATTAATTAATTCGTGCTTAAATGTCAATAGAAAAGCTGGCCCATGTCTTCTTTATAGACGTGGGTTGTACTAAAATACTAGGGCCCCATGTTTTTTCTTTATGTATATACGTGGATTGTACTAAGAGACTAGGGGCCCATGTCTTTTCTTTATAGACATGGGTTGTACTAAGAGACTAGGGCCCCATGTTTTTTCTTTATATATAGATGTGGATTGTATTAAGAGACTAGAGGCCCATGTTTTTTCTTTATAGACGTGGGTTGTACTAAGAGACTAGGGGTACATGTCTTTTCTTTATATATAGACGTGGATTGTACTAAGAGACTAGGGGCCCATGTCTTTTCTTTATAGACATGGGTTGTACTAAGAGACTAGGGGTCCATGTCTTTTTTTTATAGACGAGGGTTGTACTAAGAGACTAGGGGCCCATGTTTTTTCTTTATAGACGTGGGTTGTACTAAGAGACTAGGGGTACATGTCTTTTCTTTATATATAGACGTGGATTGTACTAAGAGACTAGGGGCCCATGTCTTTTCTTTATAGACATGGGTTGTACTAAGAGACTAGGGGTCCATGTCTTTTTTTTATAGACGAGGGTTGTACTAAGAGACTAGGGGCCCATGTCTTTTCTTTATAGACATGGGTTGTACTAAGAGACTAGGGGCCCATGTTGGGTTGCACTAAGAGACTAGGGGCCCATGTCTTTTCTTTGTAGACATGGGTTGTAATAAGAGACTAGGATATCATTACTTCATAGACGTGCGGGGTACCTATCACTTCTTTCCCTTGCCCTTCCCTTTTTTGGATGCGACCTCGATTACAGGGACCGGTTTCGGCGGTGGCGGAGGCGGCCAGTACTTGTCGAACAACTCGTCTGTAGCAGCGTAACTTAGAGGCAAGATGTGGCTGCGGATGTAATATTCTTCTCGTTCACGCTCCTCTTGCTCTTCCAATGCTTTCTCTTCTTTGGCTATAAACTGGAAAATAACTTTTCTTCAAACCAAGAACTAAATTTCACAGTTATTACCAAGACACTATTCAGTAATCAGCCGACTTCAAAAAAGGAGGTTCCCAATTCTACTTTTTTTACCTCATTACTTCTTCTGGTGAACTGATTTTGATGGTTTCTTTTTGTTTGAAAGCTGGTACTTCCCATGTGGTCCCATTTAAATTTGATCAAGATCGGGCAAATAGGTTTTGAGTTATCTTCAATATTCGATATGCGTATTTAATCGATTTATCTGATCAAGGGTTTCGAAAATAAAGCGGTGAAGTCTGTTTGTTTTTAAGCTTTGCTTTGCTTTTACCTCCTCCTTTTTTGAAGTCTTTTTTGAAAAATTATGAACATTAATAGGACTCTATTGCATCCGTGGCAAATATATCTTCTAACTAGTCAAACAGATATCACAGTACTCTATTACACTAAATATTATAAAAGCGTAAGTTTTTGAGTATGTATTTTGGTTATAATTTGGGGCGATCATGTACATTTCAATTATTTTCAACTCTCTATGCTTTTCTCAACTAAGCAGCGCCTAACCGATGTTTATGAGTTAATAAAAGTTAATCATTGATCATGGGCTTAAGAGCTGCTTAGCTAAGAGGTGGCTAAGCATTGCTTAGCGACATTTTTATATGTAACACTGATAATATGTAAGTGTCCATTTTACCTCCAACAACGCTAGATATTCAGCAGTATCAGAATTAGTTTTCTTTCCTTTTGCTGAAGACGATTTGCCGTCCTTTTTAGATGACGGCTTCTTCACCTTTCCTTTCAAAGGCTGGTACAAACGCTTAGGGTTCTGCATCTGGTACGGCGCCTCTATGTGAATATAGTCTGGCGTGAAAGTGAACACAGACCGTACTAGGTCGAACTGATAGTCTGTACTGAACCTATGACGAACATACAATATATAGGTAACATTAAATCTAGATATACCGATAACTACAGTATGACAGAAAAGTGTATTTAATAAATTTATAGAATGTTAGCTACGCCCCGCGGTCTTACCCGCGAACTGTCCCGGATCCGCGGGATTTCCAAGATAAAAAATAGCCTATATCCTTTCCTAAGCTCTAGTCTTTCTCTGTGCCAAATTTCATCAAAATCGGTTTAGTGGTATAGACGTGAAAGCGTAACAGAGTTACTTTAAATTTTAAATTAATAATATAAGTAGGGATTTTGGTGAAAGAATAAAAATATAAAATCATACTAATATTATTAATCCGAAAGTCTGTGTGTAAATGTGTAAGTATGTTTGTTCTCTCTCCACGCTGGCATTTTTCATTTGGGTGAAATTTGGAATCAACATAGCTTATCCATACGAATATTATAAAGAGGTAAAGTTTGTTTGTTTGTATGTAAAAGGTAATCTCTAAAATCACTGAAAATTATTTCACTAATAGATAGCTTCACTATCCCCGAGTGTTATAGGCTATGTTTTGTTGGGATAAAAGTTAGTTATCAGTTCGAAATAATAATATTCGTAAGACAAGTCGGAGAATAATTTGCTAACTGGCCGCTTTATCGGCGTACGCTGACTAAACATACTTAGGTGAATAATTGTATTCCCCTATTTTTGTCATACACTGGTATGGCATGAATAAAACTGTTTTTTAATTCATCTGGTAGATATGGCACCTATTTTATTTACATTGTGATAAAGTATTCAATTCGTGTAAGAAAGGGATATAAAAATCCGCTTGCTATAAACCTTCATTCCATGACATCTCTTCTCATACTCGGTTGCCATGAAAAAAATCCTCCTACTCAAGACAAACCGTCACTAGAATACGTGAATACTTACAAATCAAAAATATAATGTATGATCTTCGACAGATCCCTTAACGAACATTCGAAGCTTTTTCCTTCAAATGTGACATTGTGCTTGGGCGGTGATGTCACAGGAGCCGTGTTTAAAATATTGCTTACGCCTTCTATTGGTTCTTCAAGAGCCTTATAAAAAATGCCAGCTTCTAAAGGAGTGGGCAGGTGATCTTTTTCGGATACAAATCTAGCTGCCGAGAGCATGTTATCCTAGAAAGACAATGTTGGTCATTATGATTTCATTAATTGCAGTATGAAAAATTAAGAGTTTTTGAGAGAAGAACCTGAAATCTTTTCATCATGCGTTTCCGGTCTGCTGCATCGAATTGTTGAATCTCTTTCATCCACTCGCAGAACCAATAAATCAATATTGTTTGTGTTGCTGAAATCAGAATTTCGAAGATAATCAGACTAGCCTCGACCACATCAGCTTACTGTCATTGATATAGTAGTCAATACCAATCAGAGATAAGAAACTATAGGTATAGTAGGAACATCTGAAAGGCATGCATAGTTTAAAATAGGGAATTAATACAAACTTACTGATACTAAAGATAACTTTACAGTGCCTCTTGGCGAAAATTGGACCTATTCTTCACTAAACTACTGTTGAAATTCTACTAACATCTGTTCATGTCATCTTCTTGTGCCCGTCTGAGCAAATTAGCCAGTGTGTCCAAAAACCAGAATTCCGCTAGAGATTTCTTATATCGTTCGCAGCCCACAAGTTCCCCTAGTTTATCGATATATTTCTGCTGCGCTGTGTAAGCTATTTTAGGAATCGCGTTCGGATCAATATCTGTTTTAAAAGTTTCGGGAAGTACATGAAACCTATTTTCACTCTCAACATTTCTTATTCTATCGGGAAGGACTTTTCGCAGTGATGGAGTAGGAAATATATCCGGAACTACTTCGAGTTCTTCTACTACTTCTTCTTGTTTCACTTCCTCCTCTTTTAAAGTTTCTGGTGCTACTTTTGCGCTTTCTTCTTCCAAATCTGCATTTTTAAAGTGTGTTTAATATATAGTCGTAGAGTTACATATTACTCCATTTATATTGTTTATATAGCATTGGAACTCATTTTGAGGCAAAAAATATCTTGCATTAGCTTTATGTATTTTAATATTTTGCTCAAAATATATTGTTGCTCAGTAAAATATTGAACTACAACATGAAACCAAATATCACAAAAAACCTATTCAATTTTCAGTGATTCTTACGTCTCTTGTACAGACGTAAGAATTGGTGCAGGAGCGGTAAATTTACACACAATCATGAAAGAAAAGCCGTAATCTGGATGTGCCGGATCACAGATTTCATCACACGTAATCTGGATCCAGATTTTCTTATTCCTAAATTGACCCTAATCAGACATTAGTTCTATTTTGTTCTGAGCCTCGACCACATACTAGTGGTCAAGCACTTTCTTATTAAATATTTAAAAGAACAAGCAGCAAAATCACTCGAAAATACGCCCGATGCTCTCGGAAACGGCTGCATCGGTTTTCACCAAACAAAACAACAAACACTCTCGATCAAGTCAGTCAAGTAAGTCAAAATCGAATATGATTGGGAGCTACGATGCCCAGACAAGACAGATACGTAAACGTATGACAAGCGTATTTTTGCAGGCTTATTCCCATCCAAACCATTGTTCTCAAGAAAATAATGCAACATGGGCTTAAAATAAAAATCTTATAAGTAAAACATACGTTGTTCTTCTATCTCTTCTCCCAGAGACTCAAGTTCCAAAGACTCAGACGGCGACCGAACGCATTCTAGACCCGATTCAGATATCAACTTATTTAGTTGAGATATATGAATGTCTTCTATGGCTTTCGAGGCCATTGTCTTGCCACTTCACCTATCTAAACAAAACAAAGATTAAAGTAGACATTTGTTCCATACAAACTACAAATTAGAAATTACTGGAAATTCCGATTACATTTCATTAAATAGTATAAACAATTAATATTATTTGAGAAGGATAAATTGCATCTTGATTCTATTTGCTTTACTTTTTCTTAAACCTCGACATAATTTCAGAGTACCTTATATCGTACAATACAATATTAATCGATAAAATAATAATATTATATTATATTATACACGAGAAAAATATATAATATTGTTGTAACTTATTGTATTTTTTTTTATATATGCAATCAGAGTTGCTAGTTAAATGACATTTATTGTCAAAACTTTTTTCATAACAAAGGATGAATAGAATTTAGCAACTGGCACAATATTGTCAAGAAATAGTTTATAATCGACAATGTGATCTATGCTATAAAGTCCTCATTATTAACCATATACAGCCTATATAGGCAGAAATAAATTTATTGAAGTTTCTTGATCGAAAATCTGTGATAGAAAAAAAACAGCAAGTATAACAGCGTTATATTTTTTTTTATATTTCACTAGCCGTGCCAGGCCTTTTCGCCCCGTTATCTACTATATTTACATTGTTTTTTTTTTTTCAAAATTGTTTTTTTTTCGTTACAGAGATGTGTAACAAACATTCACACGCACACACGAACTATCACATTTATAATATGATAGTAGTATAATAATATTTTCATTACCTATTAAGTATATACCTTATTTCCAACTTCACCGTCTGTCTGTATAATGACTATTTTTTATTCTTGGTATAGGAGCGGATTAATCACACAATATAGCGTGTAACCTAAGAGACATGATAAACAAAGCGCCCAAGGCGCGTGCCCCGGGCGCGGTGAAGGTAAAATGTATGGCGCGTAGGGGACCTTAATACACAAAGCGCCCGCGACTCCTCCCTCCGCGCTGCCGTTTTGTATACTACCGTCATAAGGACAAAGACGTATCTGCATTTTTGACAAAATTGAATTATATACATTATCAGGAAAAATAGACGCATCTACTATTATATTTTTATTTCAAAATTTCAAACGCAATCTACTAATTCTTACTTTTAATTTAGACGCATCTGCTACAAGTACTACATATTATATGTATTTTACTTTTTAGTAAGTCCGAAGTATAAGCTAGTTAAATCTACATCGAAGTACTACAATATTTAGTAAAGACATTTTTGATGTATATAACTCGATTTTGTCAAAAATTACAGTTACGTAATTTTTTCCTCTGTCTCTATTTTTCCTGATTCCTGTACGCGCGCCTCGAGCGTTTTGTATATCAAGTCCCTAATAGTCCTAATACATACAAGTATAAATTAAGAGTGATTTTAGTGTTAAGAAACAATGAAAAGCGCCCATGAATGGAAATCACTTGGCGCTAATGTTTTGTTTGGTCGTACGCGCGGAATTATCAGCGTGCGACGTCCGACCAAAATATAGGAATGGGAATTCCTATTTTGGCCGGTTTTTTCTAAAATGTGGTTTATGAACATTTTTCTCAAATAAAAATTATTTTTTTCACACAAATATAAGTAAATTGTTAAGTATATTTTATAATGATAACAATGTAAGTAGCTAAATATCGATTTTATAATAATATGCTAGTTTCAGATAATATTTAATATAAGGCTACGAAACAATGGAATATAAGCATAAACGCCTTTAACTTGAACTGAGCTGGGCAATGTTTTTTAAACATTATCTTGTTTATCAACTTTTAATGTGAATGCGATCGAAACAGATCTCACTCACAGCAAATTTTCTTTACATTCATAACTCAAACGAAGCCTGCGTTAATACACTACAATACAATACCTCTTTATTGACACCAAAAGATAAAAACAGCAGACAGAGAAACTTATAAAGATAGGTTCAATGGGTGGTCTTATTGCTAAGAGCAATCTCTTCCAGACATCCTTTGGATGGAAATATAAACGAAAAGAGATGGTGGTGCGATAAAATTAATGAAACAAAATTTTAAATAATAGAAATACTAACATTGTATAAATTACATAAACAATACCTACCAAAAATAATATCGTAATATATAATCAAGTAAATTTACATAAAATAAATTAATAATTTACCGTATAAGTATTTACCTATAATACATATTATTTAACATATATAATTCACATATAGTAATTGTACTGCCCATTGGCTAAGTTGGGTGAGCGTTCGCCTTCTAAGCAGGGGTATCGGGTTCGATTCCCGGCGGAAACACAAGTTTTCTCCCCAAGGAAAGTTTGTGTTTCTGGTTCTGGTTGTGATTGTGTGTGTGATGTGAATGTTTCCGGCACCTACGACACAAGTCATTGAACTTAGTGTGGGGCTGTGAGTGTGAAAGCGTTTATGTTTATGTTTTATGTTTATGTTTACAGTTTGGACGAATAAAAGTTTTTGAGTTTGAGTTTTAAATGACTCTTGAGTTTGGGCACGTTTGACATACACAGGCAGAGCATTCCAGAGACGCACTGCTTCTATGGTAAAAGAAGAATCAAAGAAACTTGTGGTGTGCGTTGGCATTTTGAGACACAAATTTTCCGATATACATTTATCAAGGTGTATGAAGAGAGAATTGAGAAAGTGAAAGAAATTACTTATTAAATTATTATTTATTTTAATGTGCTTATTAATTTAAACAAGTAATACTTTGAAGACGCACACACAGAGACACACACACACACACCCACGCACACGCGCACACACACACACACCCATTCACACTCACACACACACATATACATTAAAAAAAAAACAGTTTTAGCTATGTAACCTAATTAAGTTTGATATTATGTATAGTTCTTTTCTAGATAGATTCGTAACTTAAATTATTTATCTTTGTCTGAAACAGTATAATTGTTTGAAATTGTGAATATTGTATCAACATTTTTCGGAGGAGGGCGTTGGCAGCTGCGACACAGTTTTACACTACTGCAGGTGTCATCGTTTTTACCAATTTTTTTTCTGTACAACCTTGTTTTTATCCTTAGATAAACGATTTTTCAAATTTATTTTCAAATTTTTTTTTTAAAGTTTTGAAAATCAAACTTTAGGTTTAAATATTTTTTCTAATTGATACTTGTAATTGAGATAGACAACCGGGATAAATTGGTATTTAACAGTGAATTTGGTATCCTACCAAATTGTTATTTTCCGACATAGTTTAAAAATACCTTTATTGAGAGAGAGAACAGAGCAAGTAAAGCGTCTCCGTTTCAGCTTGGCCGATATTGCTTTCTTATGTCCGGCGGATTCCGGTTGTTGTTCCTCTGCAGGTCGCATTTCTCAACCGATTCTGGTGAAATTTGGTAAGCAGGTTCTATAAATATGACGTTTTTTTTTGTCGATACATTTTTTGGCTATTTAATAAAATGGTAGAGATAATGGAGCTGTAAACCTACAAAAAAAATCTCAGCCATTTCGAAAAATACGCGATGTCTTTAGCTCACGTTCATGGTTATTAGATCAGTAGGTACTTGTTTTACTAAGGTGTTGTACTAAGGTGGAAAGGGGTGATATAAGAGAAAAAATACTTAGTGGCTGAAGTATTTTTTCTCTTATATCACCCTTTTCCACCTTAGTACAACACCTCAGTAAATCAAGTACCAACTGATCTAATAACCATACTAATATAAACAAAGATTCTAAACATCTGTTACATAAACAGGAGTTTTTAATGAGAATATGTTCCATTGTTCCGACAGATCGCTTGTCGTTGTCTCTAATGTTAATTACGTGATATCGTTCCCTATTGCGTTGCTTACCTTATTAGATAATGATAACATTGGGTTTAATTACTAAGCTATGGCTTCCTGGTCCATAAGAAGATTACATCCGCGCATGGGTATCTAAATCCCCGAATATACATCTATATAAAAAACACATAAATAATAAAACCAGGGGCAATTGTCTTATTCCCTTGGTTTATTATTTTTTTATCACGAGGCAGAAATATTGTATACATAACTAGCGATCCGCCCCGGCTTCGCCCGTGTGATAAATGAAGAACCGCTCGACCGATTTTGTGCAAACTTCAAATAAACCATCTACTAAATAGTCCGAACCAAGCCTAAACTTTTGATTTGGATAGGTGAGCCCGTTCTTGAGTTATAAAATTACAACGAAAAGTGGCATTGATTTTTATATATATAGATATATCTTCAGCTATATCATCGCTTTCCATCAGGTGAGAAACTGCAAAAAAGTTCTTGATTACCTTAATATATTATTTGGTCTGAGGTAATGTACTTTGGAAGACCACAAATTGAGAACTTCCTCCTTATTTTGAATAATAGTAATCCTATCCTAAAACCTTTTTTAAATAAAAAAATTAATAAAATATTTATCATACAGAAAAATAACATCATTTAAGAATGTTATGTAGCAGTAGGTACCTACATGTGTATGGATAGAGTACGGTTTACATCGATTACTAACAGATTTTTTAAAATAGGCTGACGTTTGATCAATATCAGATCTGATCAGATTGTACCTAAATAATAAATTCCTTTATTACCTCATATATTCCAAACGGCTGGATCTGGTTGGATTTACTGTTATTGTTATATTCGTCTTAAATACCCAAGTGTGTTTAGATAGGTGTTTAAAAAAACAAAATGGCGTATTTTCGGCGCGAAATAGTAGTTAATACGTTAGTGAAAAAAATTACCAATCCTATGGAGTAGGGTATAAAAAATGAAGGGAATTAGTATGACACCCATTAAAAGGGGATTACATAAAAGTAGATTCACATTTTTCGCAGTCGGATTTTTTAAATGTTTTATTTAGTACTGACTAGCAATGACTTGTGCATAAGGAATAGTATAGAATAGAAAATTCTTTATTGTACACCAAATACAGTTAGTTACAGGGGTGATCTTAAAAAACTAAAGTACAATGGGCGGACTTATCGCTAAAAGCGATCTCTTCCAGTCAACCTTTGGATGGAGAGAGGGATAATTTTATATAATGAGGTCGGTGGAGGAGTTAAGCCTTTGCCATTATTAATTTAAGCGGCCTATTAGCCAATCACAGCTCCAATTAGATAATCACTTTATGACTGAATGAGTCCATAAGAAGATTTCTCATTGATGATTTCACAATTAGGTCATATCCGAGTTAAGAAGTCTGCTTCCCTAATAAAGATAATGTAGCAAATTGCGAGTTCTTGTTACGTAGCCCACTTTCACACACACAGCCTCCCACTAGGTTCGAAGACTCGTCTAGTAAGTGCTTCAAAGCTCCGCACCACACACACACAATCACACCCAGAACTAGAAACACAAATTTCCCTTAATGAGAAAACCTGTGGTACCACCGAGAATAAAACCCATTACCCGCTCGATACCGACCCATAAGTCATAGAACTTAGGGTGGGGCTGCGAGTGTGAAAGCGTCTTTATTTATGTTATTACTAGTTCTGCACGCGTAAGCCCCCGTCTACAGTAGCCTGTGTTGCCTAATAAACGTGTTAAATCCAAGGTGTCAGCTACCTGCATGCTACATGCAACAAATTTCATTAAAATTGGTCCTGCCGTCTAAGCGTGAAGAAGTAACAAACACACAAACTTTTGCCTTTATGATATTAGTGTGATTGTTTTTTTATCATATAATAATCATCAGCCGGTATTAATTCACTGTAGAACTGCCAGACTAATTAGAGCTCTATTGAAATCCAACATAGTTAAACTAGGGAACACTAAAATCGTAGTTTCTATCATTTGGTGCAACATGTAGGTGCAACGTTATTTTTAACACATAATCAAACAGATATACGCAATATTAATCTCAGAAGAAGGTGTTACATAAGGTAACGCTGCAAGGTTGTTTACTGCGTTTGCGAAACGAGTCCATTACGTCAGCCGGACCCGGCGCCTGCGCAGCTCGTGGTGTTTATAATATGTTGATTTTGTTTTATAGCATTAGCCATGATGGACAGAACTAAGAAGTTAATTTAGAAAGGAAAAAATATCGTTTGAGGGATTGAACCCATGCCCTGCCTGAAGCGACGAAATTATCCTTTGTATTATTATCCTGTGGCACCTATCTATTGTTAATGGTGCTCGTGACACGTCTATAATCTGGGGCGTCGAGTGAGATTTTTTTTTGTATTGTCATAAAATGGTTATAAACTTTTTGATAGATTGGTGTTTGCCGTATTGACTCAGAAGTTAACTGACGGCATTCGAGATAGCTTAACTGTTGTCTTACGACTACCTGACAAAAGGAAGTATATACTCGGAAAACATTCTGTTCTAATAATTTCGTATTCCCGGAAAGGTGTGCTAAATAAACTCATGACGTCACATCCTCTTTCAGCTGGCTTCACAAACAGCAGGTGACTAAGATTCCTGAGAACGAGCAACAAATGGTTTCTAGATAGTGGGCAGTGCAATAATGACCATAAATGGCTTTTAAAGTACCAATTCTTGGTTTAACGATCATACAAAGTCGAGTGTTTATCAGTTTCCAAACACGTTTGCCAGGACGTGAAATATATGGTTTTCAACAAATTCAAACAATAATAAATGAAACGCAAGCAAAGCCTAAAAAAACCGACATCGCTTATATTTCGGTTTTGGCTAGACTGATTTCGATAAAAAAATATGGGACTACCTCTGAAGTATACTCTACCAAACAATAAAACAATCATCAAAAACGATTCATAGTCGAATTGAGATTCTCCTTTTTGAAGTCGGTTGAAAAGAGCTTAGCAAGTAGAGTAGGTACAAAACCGTTTAAAAAAATCTATGTTGGAAAATAACAATTTGGTAGGCCACCAAAGTCACTGTTTTAGACCTGTTTCCTCCCGGCGTCTACCTCAAAAACAATCAGCCTATATCCTGTAGATATTTACAAAACAATTACAAAAGTAAAATATTAATTTTAAGAAAATGTATAAGCAATTAACCTCAAAAGTTTTTCCGTTTAGGGTAAAATGTAATCGCGAGATCTCAGTTCTGGGCGAACGATTAGTAGGTACCTATTTATTACCTGCTCACAAAATTTCACAAGAATCGGTTGAGAAAATGCAACCCGAAGAGAAGAACAGCCGGACAACGGCCGCGCCAGATAAACAAAAGTAGCATTTTTGCTCAAGCTGAAATAGAGACGCTTCGAGTTTCCGTATGTATCAAAGTACTCTATGGCTTCGAGCTCGCTCACAAAATACAAAAATGGACTGCTAAGAAAAGAAAAAAGTTGTCTTCGTTTTACCGTTCAAGCGCCATCTAGGCGATTTAGTAAGCAACTCGTTAGTAGTAGAGTAAACTCAATACACACCCATCGTGTGTCATCAATCATGAGGACACTACACAGCTATGTCAGACTACTTTTAGTTCTAGAAGTAACTTGGAGATGTCGTTGCAATGAAACATAACAATATTCGAGTAGCTCGTTGTTGCCACAGAATAAATAATTGTTAAGTACTCCTTACTTTATTATAATAAGTCAACCCTGTCTGAACCACCCTCATGTTTTATAGTTCAAAGTTTTAACCTCTAAACTAAAATATCTATGTGATAGAAAAAGTCATGCATAAGTAGGTACTAGGTACCCGATAAGATACCTCACCAAAGTAATAGATATGTAATACAAGCCGTGGCCCGCGGCTTCGCCCGCATTTATCAAAAGTAGGCTATGTGCTAATCCTAAGTATAAACTATGTACATTCCAAATTTCATCCAAATCTGTTAAGCCATTAAAGCATGAAGAGGAAACAAATATACTTACACACTTGCACACAAACTTTCACAAATTTATAATATTAGTAGGATTTAATAAGACATGTCATCCAATATTTCAAAAGCTCATATATTTATATGTATATTACATAATATATAGTACCCGGATGACCGAGCTTTGCTCGGCTGAAAACACGGATAAAACGATGTTTTCTAAAATTGTAACCTAGCTAGATTATCGCCCCCGATGATGAAGAATGAGTTCCACTTCGTCGCTGTTTAGATGATAAACGTAAAAGCAAAATAAAACAAATGCAATATACTCAGTCTTACTTATAAACCCCTCTTAATTTTTAATCAATTGCTTAGTACATTCCAAATTTCATCCAAATCTGTTAAGCCATTAAAGCATGAAGAGGAAACAAATATACTTACACACTTGCACACAAACTTTCACAAATTTATAATATTAGTAGGATTTAATAAGACATGTCATCCAATATTTCAAAAGCTCATATATTTATATGTATATTACATAATATATAGTACCCGGATGACCGAGCTTTGCTCGGCTGAAAACACGGATAAAACGATGTTTTCTAAAATTGTAACCTAGCTAGATTATCGCCCCCGATGATGAAGAATGAGTTCCACTTCGTCGCTGTTTAGATGATAAACGTAAAAGCAAAATAAAACAAATGCAATATACTCAGTCTTACTTATAAACCCCTCTTAATTTTTAATCAATTGCTTAGCTACAGTTTAACAAAAAATTCACTCATAAACGCGATTACTTACTTATAAACCCCTCTTAATTTTTAATCAATTGCTTGGCTACAGTTTAACAAAAAATTCACTCATAAACGCGATTTTGCGTTAAGTAATGCTTAAATAGGGTATCAGAATTTCCACAATCGTCTTGAATTCAAAATGCCATCATGTTTTCAAAACATAGTATTTTCACATTTTTATCTAACAAAAAAAGCTTTCTTATAAAAACATAATTACTATTAATGCTAATTGTTACTTATTAAATTGTTAATTGTTTTTATAAAAAAACTTTAATAAATTTCAGTCACGAAAGTAAAAAAAAACAATTCAAATTTCAAATGCTATAGTAATTTATTTTAAACGCTTTCGCTCTCACAGCCCCACACTAAGTTCGATGACTTGTGTCGTGGGTGCTGGAAACAACCACAACCAGAACCAGAAACACAAATTTTCCTTGGGGAGAAAACTCGTGTTTCCGCCGGGAATCGAACCCGATACCCCTGCTTAGAAGGCGAACGCTCACCTAAGCCAATGGGCAGTTCCAGTTCCAAATTAAAACAAACATAATCGCTAAATACACTTGTAGCAAAAAATCTGGATTATAAATTGTCTTAATTAAAAAAGGACAAAACGTTCCATAAATCTTATAAAAAAAGTTGACTGATGATGCCAAAAATAAGATCAAACTAATTTAATTATACTTAGACGGGTGTACGAACGTTTTGTCTTTTTATGAATAAGGGGGGTTTTATGAACATATTTTAGCTTTTGAAGATTTATAGAACACTAGCCGTGCCCCGCGGCTTCGCCCGCTATTATCAAGTTAAAAAGTAGCCTATGTGTTAATTCTAGGTATAAGCTATGTACATTCCAAATTTCATCCAAATCCGTTCCGCCGATAAGGAGTGAAGAGGGAACAAACATACATACACACTTACACACAAACTTTCGGATTTATGATATACTAGCCGTGCCCCGCGGCTTCGCCCGCTATTATCATGTTGAAAAGTAGCCTATGTGTTAATCCTAGGTATAATCTAAGTACATTTCAATTTTCATCCAAATCCGTTCAGCCGTTAAAGCGTGAAGAGGGTGCAACAAACATACTTACACACTTACACACAAACTTTCGGATTTATAATATTAGTAGGATATATAAGTAGGATAAGTAGGATAAGTAGGATAAGTAGGATAAGTAGGATTCATCTTTTAATCAATACGAGTTGAGTTTAAAAAGCTTGAGTATTACTGGTATTACGCCGTATAACGGTACTTATATATAAGTTGCGCGATTATTGTTTCAGACACATATTCTACTATTTGTTTCTGCTAATCTATCTGAAAAATAATGCATTTCAGCTCAGTGAGACGTAAATAAAAGAGAAATAAAACATGTCATATACAACTTTACCAATTTTTTTATCTCCCTCCATTGTTACCAGTGTAATGGGTTGCGTAGCTGCTTTTTTTAAATCCTCCCTTCTCCCTAAAGGGTGGTTTGTTAAGGGTGCACGGAGGCATATTTCTGGGGGTGAGTGAGGCCTAGGCGGTCGCCCTATTTCAATGTCACAAGCGTTCGTTGTCCGAGCCTAGAGGTCGCTAGCAACAGACTTGCAGCTGGTAAACTGTAAAACATTAGAATTGACACTCTACTGCTTGAAAATAAGGATGTTTTTTACTTTTCGGGGTGGATACTGCTGTTAAATGCATTGAAAAGTTGAAGCGACAGCTTGAGTTGATGTAGGCACATGCTGAAGCGTCTTCAAGTTTTCTGACTATGCGCTTTATAATGTCACTCGATGATAACTGAATTTTTCATATATCTGTCGTTCTTTATATATTGCTTTACGTAGTCTTTTATATACTTTGTGGTATATGTAAAGTGAAGTCTTTTAAATAATAGGGATTTAAATCTGTTGTCTTGAGAGTCGCTCTGAAAAGTTTATAAGAGAGGGTTCGAAAGACATTTTTCACTATTTTAAAAATCGTATATACGAACATTGTATAAGCATTTTTTTTTTGTAATACGGAAGGAGACAAGTCACTTGCCTGAAAGTAAGTGAAACGCTTGCCTATATTTTGAAATTGAATTGTAGTGCCTCCTGGAGCTAGGTATAGATGATGAAACGTGATGATGAACGTTCCTGTTCTTTAGCTAGAACTACAAGCAATAAAAACTGTCTTAGCACCTACATAAATTGGATTACCTAATAAATACAGTAAAGTACTTATTTAAAAAAAACATCTTTAAATATTAACTTATTGGTCCCTATCTACGTATTTACTTGTAAAAAAATAAGGCCTATCTCAATACCCAGTACAAAATAGATTTGCTCGGGGTTGTTTGCAGAAGTTTGTGACGCTTGATTGAGTTTCAAGTGTTCCATTACACGGACCAAACTTCTGAAAGGTCTGATGGATATTTGAGAGAGGAGTTGATAAAGAATTTTCTGAAATTATATCTACTTACTTTCACAAACGACTTATTCCAGATATTTTGATGTAGGTATATGTATCAAGGGATATCGTTTAGATTGACAGGTTTCGCAAAAAGACGTTTGAAAAACAAAAATATCAATCAGGTCGAAATTGATGATAACACGGGCTTTAAGAAAGAGCACAATTTCCATGGGATGGCCCAAATTATGGAAAAGTTTAAGTGAGAAAAAGATAAAAACTATAACAAATATACAGTGCTCAATTCTGGTATTATGTGCACCTTGTAAAGTTGCTTGAAATAGCGTCATAACAGCAGCTGTTAAGACGCTGGACTAACGTAGCGTCACAGCCTGAAAGGCGTTCAAAAACTACTCAGGATTGTTATAAAAGTGAATAGGGAAGGCAAAAAGTAGCCTGACGTAACTGGATGATATAAAGACAAATTTGGCATGTAATTCAAACGCAAAATCACGCAATTAATAATTCAGATCTCAAAACAAACCACCACCTCAAATAATTATGAACTTCACACCCATAATTCTAACACCAACACAATAAAACTTTACGTTTACGATAACGTTATTGAAATTTAAATATCGACCTTTTCCTCCCACCCCCCTATCCTACCCCACCCTCCTCTTCCCACAGTCGGCCGCATCGCACGTAATTCAGAGTTTCAGGACTACGTTGCTGGAAGACAGCGATTGATGTTTGTACAATATTTATATTATTGTTCATTTTTGTATTGTGTTTTGTCTTGTTCTCTATAAATAATGTACCATTTACATGTACGTGGTCACGAATAAATGTATTTTATTTCTTTACAATACTTTGTTCGGAGATGAGATATACATTAATTGGAGGTATGCTACTCTCCACTGATAAGGGAAAGCTCTACTACAGTAGCGCTTTAAGAGAAGAGAAGTATTATGTTTTAGTGGAAATAAAGTTTCTTTTCGATGTCGTTTTACCCCTTTTTTTCACCGTCTACGGCGACGAAGATAAGTAAGGGTTCTGATTTAGAGTATGTAAATATATAATGTATTTTACTTGTATGCTTTTCTGTACCTACACAACGCGCAAGGTATTGATGAACTCGTAACAATTCGCCGAGCGTTAATGGCTAGATTTTTGTACAAAAAAAAATAGTCCGTGGTGAAGTAATGACTTTTTTTTCAATATCATCAAGATTAATATCAAATGAAAGAGCTCTAAAATACCATACTTAACAAAAAATTATTCTCAACACTTAGGGTGATACAGGCCAATGGATCATAGTATCAAACTTTCACATTAACCGATCATAACTGTTGTTCCCGTCTGATCTTAAGATCTGATGGAACTAAAATGATGATACATACAAATGTAGTAAAGGTTATATTGTTTTAATTAAATAAAATAAACCAGTTTGTGGGTACTAATAGTCGAATTATAGTCTTTGAGTGTTCGTTTTATTATTTTGTAGTTTTTTTTTTTTTATTGTTGGTGGCTATCTACGGGCCAATTGCCTATATTTCCTAAAACTAAACCAAAAATATATACATCTATACAGCAAAGACCCAAGCTACCTACAAGGCGTCTTATAGGTAATTTTGAATTGCATTGTATTTTTTTTTTATTTATAATTATCTTGAGATGAATAGATTTTGATCACGCGTCGCCTTAACCAGGCGCTCTGATAGATTTTTGAAAACATAATGAGTTGTTTTAATAGTTAATCTATTATATACTTTACGTACTGCAGCGCACTGTTTTTCAGTTTCAGCGTTCAGACGACCCTGGGCAAGGTCGCAGACGCACTCTCACACGCACATCGCACGCACACTTGCACTCGTACCTGCAGCAGGCCGTTACCCTGCAGGCTTGTAATGACTGTAATAAATGAGATTTAATCACATGGGTATATAATATTAATGGGTACCTAGCTGATTCCCGCGACATAGCACGTGTTCTATCTAGATTTAAATAGCCTATGTCCTATTACTAGAGTCTAGGAGGAGTCTAGAGTATTTAAAAAAATATATAAATTTTAAAGTAGAAGTAGACGAAGTAGACGAGTATTTATCTAGTAATATCTACAGATTAAACATTCAAGTTGCGTGCATAGATACTTTATAACTAATTACAGTGACGTACTAATTCATATATTCACAAATTGCGATATTTTCGTAATTAGTAAAAACGCGTTAGAAGAGTTCGGTAAATATTTAAAAAAAAAGAGTTTAAAAAGTACAATTATTTATTTATGGTTCACCAACAATTATTACACCAATACATGCTTAAAATAACTATTAACAATATTATTACTAAATGTATAATCAGTTACAGATGAACACCACATGCAGTACATAATTATATAATTTGTATTTATAATATTAACTAAATCTATAATCTATGTGCTTTTGGAGTTGTTGAAAAAATCTAAATTAAGGTATTGTGCATAGATACTTTGTAACTAAGTGTAGAGACGTACTAATGAATGTATGAATACATTCACCCATCGCGATGTTTTTAAAATTAGTCAAAACGTGTTAGAAGAGTTCGGTAAATATTGAAAAAAATATGAGTCTAAAAAAGTAAAACTAAACATTACCCCTGGTGGGACTCGAACCCACAATCCCCGGCTTAGGAGGCCGATGCCTTATCCATTAGGCCACAGGGGCTTGCATCACAGGAGCGAAATTATGAAGTACGCAGAATTTCTTGTAACAGTGTGTTCATGCTCAATGGAGTCCGAATACGAAACTGTTTTTCAAAAAGGACAATCAATTCGGAGGAAACTCAATTCGACTGTATGTTTTTTTTGTATTTATGTTACGCGATCATTCAGCTAATTATGAATCGATGTTGATGCTTCTTGTTTTGTTGGGTAGATCTTACTTTAGAGGTGGTCCCATAATTATAAATGTTATCGAAAATAATTAAGCGCTTTTTGGGAAAATCAGCAAAAATCAAAATAAAAGAGGTAAAGTCGGTTTTTTAAGCTTTGCTTGTGTTTAATTTTTTTTCGTAAAAATAATCCTATTTTATAACCAACTACATCGAAACAAAACGGGGAGTAATGATTTTAGCACCGTATATAAATGTAAGCATGTATGTTCGTTTATTTTCTCATAGCGTCCAAACTATTAGACCGATTGTAACATAGATACCCAATACGTTACAATCGATTTAATAGTTTAGACGAATACAACGACACCCTATACTTACTACCAAGTATACGGTAATTATTATTGATCGAGTGTTGAACGACCCAAGTTAACTTAGAGATCTCGATCGATCAAATATATGTATCACACTAATATTATAAAAACAAAAGTTTGTGTGTATAGGTGTAAGTATGTTTGTTTTCTCTTCACGCTATGACGGCTGTACGGCTGTAATATACATAGCTTATACCTAGGATTAACACATAGGCTACTTTTTAACTTGATAAACGTTAGCGAAGCCGCGGGGCTCGGCTAGTTAAAGTATAAGTTAGAACATTTTATTTTTGTTTTAAACTATAAGAAGCCATTTTGTGCTAGCAGCGGGTTTCAGTGTTTAAAGTGTCGTCTTGTTTAAGGTTTGACCAACTATCTTGTTCTTAGAATGGCTGGCTTTCGCAAACGACCAGAACTTGACCCCGGTATAGACAAATGAACCGACTTCAAAAAAAGGAAGAGGTTCTCAATTCGACTGTATCTTTCATTTATGTTTGTTACCTCAGAAGTTTTCTAGGTAAACCGATTTTGATGTCTGCTTTTTTAATAGAAACCTATTAAATTGAACCCATTAAAATTGTATCAGGATCTGAGCAGTAGTTTTTGAATTATCATCAATAATGCGTATTTAATGCATTTAATCTGATCAAGGGTTCTGAAGATAAAGCGATGAAGTCAGTTTAAATTATTTTAACTTCTATCACAATGTTTCATACACATATCAGTCATCGATTGACCTGGATCTAGTCTGAGCTGGATGCGGAATAGCCCTCGAACGAAGAGCCCTCGACTAGCTGCATACCGCCGAATCAGCTCTTCGTCTGCCAATATTTTATGTTGGTAAATAAGTACTGATCCTACTTTTGTAACTCAAGTTTACTTTGTTATTAATAATCACCGCTAGCCTGACGTCACATCCGCTTATAATATATATAAGATTTGCGTGAAACTGAAATGCGCTACTCGCCTGAGATAGGTTTTACATCTTTTTTTCTACCGACTTCACAAAAAAGGAGGTACTCAATTCGACTGTATTTTTTTTGTGTGTGTTACCTCATAACTTATTTCCACGTGAACAGATTTTGAATTTTTTTTTGTTTGAATGCTGTTACTTTCTTTTTAGTCTTATTTAAATTTGATCAAGATATGATAAGTACCTTTAAACGAGCAATTCTTCTATATATATATATATATATATATGTGTAATCTGGATCTCGGAAACGGCTCAAACGATTTTCATGAAAGTTACAGATTAGGGGTTTTTCGGCCCAAGGAATCGATTTGTCAACGTTCCAAGTCCGAGAAATGCTCGGTTCCCAAACTGCATTTGAAAAACCTTGTTTATTATTTATTAATCGTTATGACCGATGTAAAAAACTGTTTCTACTCGACACTAGATGGAGCTTCCTGAGGCTACAAATTCAAACACATTCTACCAAAAACAAAAAACCGAGCTAAGCTCTGTCATCCGGATATTTGTTAATAATGCGTGTTTATTAGATTTAATCTAAGTCCCGAGATATTCCATAAACTAAAAAACTTGATGAGTAGTTTTTGAATTATTGTCAATAATGCATGTTTGTTACATTTAATCTAAGTCCCGAGATATTCCTTAAACTAAAAAACTTGTTTTTGTACATACACGCTTCTTATTTAGTCTGAGCATACACGTTTATTGTTTTTATGTTTATATCCCTGTCCAGACAAAAAACAAAAGTAGGTACCATTTTGATTGGTGGCTCTGTATTTTTTTTTATTCATATAAGCTTCGTGCGTATAATTATGGCACGTAGTTGTTCAATAAAGTCGGGTCATTGGCGTCCCGATCAAGGGTTAATCGGGACGTGTCCTCAGACTCCTGAAAATCGGGACGTCCCGCGTAAATCGGGACGTCTGGCAACACTAGCTTTGAGTCACATTCCGACTATCACAGCTGTATTGGTACACTCCTCGCTGCATCTCTACTAAATGTTTTTGATACTGACCCTATTTGATAGAGTCCATATCAATATGTTATTTTTCGTGAAAATTTCAGTCACACATGTGTTTTATTGATAAATAATTAGAAGCAATTAATTACGCCTACCGAAATACCTGAGCAATTGTGCTATACCACATATATGAGATTACTTACCTGTAATTAATCTCACGTGGATATCAAATCCACTGTCGGAGATAAGCCAGTAGACATTTTTTATATAGTTAAGAGGCGAGACGAGCAAGTTGCTCGTCTGATAGTAAGCGTTACGCTTACCCAGCTCAGTGCCACCCAGATTTTTTTTTTACTTATATCAAAATCAAAAACCTGCGCAACAGCACTACGCGTTAGATGCATAGTATTGTAAAGTGTAGCAATATATATAATTTATACTCTAGCTTATCTAACACACTAGCTTGTCTAATACAGTTGTATGACAGAAGTCACAGTTTAAGTGGCATTTAGTCTTCATATAGCAGTTTATACCTACAGTAACTGCAGTTGCAATTAGTGTTGTGGCAGGCGCGGGAACTGCGTCTGCAGTAGAACGATGTCGATGACATATTTCACGGTGGACGAGTCATGCAGTATGCTGCTATTCTTTTGAATAGGTAGTTTTTGCCCCAAGGCTTATGTATTTTGTGCGATGTGTGTATGTATATTTGTAAATTTCTTCATTACCTTCCAAACGGCTAAATGGTTTTTGACAGATAAAGTATCGTTATATATATCTTAAAAACCCAAGTGTCCTTAGATAAGTGTCTGAAAAAATAAAACAAACTGTCGGAAATAATAATACGTTAATAAAAAACATACTTACCTTACTAGTATAGGATGATATTTTTAAGCTATTGCATAAAAATATCATCCTATACTAGTAAGTACATATTTTTGGGGGTCCATGTCTGCTCACGTCCGTACGTGACCCCTGGGTGGCGCCAAGGAGCAACAAGATAAGTGGTGGGAGGCTTTGGCCGCCGGCATACGAACCACCCCCCGGACAAAGCCATGGTGCCAAGCGATTCGCGTTCCATCATGATGTCCGGGCCAGCCGTTTGGGGATAAGAGTGGGTTCTGTTGCGTTGCTCGCTAAGACTATAATTGGCATACCCAACGACGCTGTATCGGGTAATCAAACTCGGAGAGCAGCGGGATCCGAGGCACGGTTCTCCGCTGGCCGACCGCAGATAGTTGGGGGCCCAAGTAGTGAGCTAGCCACTCATGAAAGGCTGCCCCGCCATCTAGCGAAAAATCCCGGGAGTGCGCCATCGTGCCGGATGGCGACCGGAAGAGAGGACCCAATGGACACTCTTGGGGGGGCTCGGGCGTCCCCGCGGTCTCCGGTTTGGTTCCCCAATGGTGTAGTGAATTGTTGTGTGTCATGAGTCACCGAGTAGCGCCGCGACCCGTCCCTTACCCCCTACCCATACCACACAACCACACAATGAGGAACAGAATAAAAAGAAATTTGGTTAGACAGCGGAAGCACGTCCTCTCACTGCAAGTGCACCTCTCCAATATTCGAGGCTTGCACTCCAATGTCGTACCGGTCCACCACCACCTTGAGACCGAAAAACCGCACCTTCTGTTCCTCACGGAGACGCAGATCAGATGTCCAGCTGACGCGTCGTACCTAGCGTACCCGGGCTACACCCTTGAGCATAAGTTCAAGCCACGCTCGGGTGTTTGCGTGTACATTCGCGATGACATCTGTTATCGGCGTCTCCGGAACCTTGAAGACTCCAGCTTCTCCAGTATTTGGGTTTTAGTGGATACTGGCATAGAGAAAATTCTCTATGCCGGTGTCTACCGCTCGCACACGGGAGATGCGGAGACAACCAGGCTCACTACACATTTCAGTGAGGCGGCCGACGTGGCGCATCAGAGTTATCCTTCTGCCGAAATAGTATTTCTGGGGGATTTTAATGCCCACCACCAGGAGTGGATATTCCCATACCAGAATACTGACTATGCTGGGCGAGAGATGCGCAAGTTAGCCTTGACGCACAACCTCACTCAGCTGGTCCAAGAGGCAACAAGGATACCCGATGTTGATGGCCACACAGCCAATTGCTTGGACCTTCTGCTGACAACAGACCCAGACCGCTACTCAGTGTCGGTTTCATCACCACTTGGTAGCTCCGACCACTGTCTGGTGAAGTCTGTATCAGTCCATTCCCCGCCCGACCCCAGCCCAATTGGCACTCGGCGGGTGTGGCGATACAAGTCAGCAGATTGGGATGAGATGCGTTCATTTTATGCATCTTATCCTTGGCGGCAAGTATGCTTTTCTTCCAGCGATCCCTCTGCATGCGCGGATGCTGTGGTGGATGTGCTGCGTCAAGGTATGGAATATTTTATTCCATTCTCCGACGTACCTCTGTCCAGCAAAGCTCGCCCTTGGTTTGGGGCCGAATGTGGTAGCGCAATGGCGCTAAAACATGAGGCCTACACCGCTTGGGCTGATGCTCGAATCCGTAAAGCAAAGGACATACGCGAAAAGAAGAAAGCCTTCAACAAAGCTGCCAAGTCCTGCAAGAAGGTTCTTAAGAAGGCTCGTTTCGACCACATAAGCCGAATAGGGGCCAAACTTGCTTCCTATCCCGCAGGGAGTAAAGCATTTTGGTCCCTGGCTAAGTCGGTTGAAGCGAACTTCTGCCGTCCCTCACTGCCTCCAATGCTGAAGCAGGATGGGTCACTGGCTCACACCGCTAAGGAGAAAGCTAACTTGTTTGCTTCACTCTTTGCGGAATCTTCTCGTCTAGATGCTGGTAGCGCTGTGCCTCCGACTTTATCTGTCTGCGAGTCGTCCATGACGGAAATCCGCATTCGACAGATCGATGTACGTAAGGCGCTACGCAATCTGGACGTGAACAAGACCAGTGGCCCTGATGGCATACCAGCTTTAGTTTTGAGGACATGTGCGCCAGAGTTGACTCCAATACTGACACGCCTGTTCCGCCTCTCTATGGAAACTGGTCAAGTGCCGAAAGCTTGGAAGTCTGCCAACGTGCAGCCTGTGCCTAAAAAGGGAAGTCGTGCCGACCCGGCCAATTATAGGCCCATCTCAGTCACGTCCATTATCTGTAAGACAATGGAACGTGTACTGAACAAAAAGCTCCTTGGCTATCTTGAAGCAAACGACCTACTGAGTGACCGGCAATATGGGTTTCGCCAGAACCGGTCAACAGGAGACCTTCTTGCATATGCCACACACATTTGGAGCGAGGCCTTGGAAAAACACGGCGAGGCACTCGCAGTCTCGCTAGACATTTCCAAGGCTTTTGACAGGGTTTGGCACGATAGCCTTATTGGCAAGCTTCCAGCCTATGGTTTACCTCCCGATTTATGTATTTGGATATCCGACTTCTTGAGGGAACGATCGATTCGAGTAGTTGTCGATGGCTGCTCGTCCGATCTAATGGCAATTAATGCCGGTGTACCTCAAGGGTCGGTTCTTTCGGCAACACTCTTTCTGCTTCACATTAACGATCTGCTCAAGCCCGGTATCTTTGGGTATGCAGACGACAGCACTGTTGTCGAAAGATACATGTCCAATGCACGAGCTGGTGAGGTACAAGTCCAGTTACTAAGAGAGGAAATGATAGGTCGATTGAATTCGAGCTTGTTGGCCGTGGCCGATTGGGGCGAAGCCAAGTTGGTTCGTTTTAATGCGTCCAAAACACAGGCGTGTCTTTTCTCCGCTAAACGGAGACCTTTTCACCTGTCTCCGACTTTCCAAAGTGTATCAATACCGATTGCAAATAAACTAGAACTTCTTGGTGTTTCTTTATCATCGAACCTGAACTTCGGTACTTTCATCGAAGCCAGAGCTCAGCTGGCCGCTAAAAAACTAGGTGTCCTCGCAAAGGTTAGGCAGTACTTCACACCGGGGCAGCTTCTTAATTTATATCAAGCTCAAGTCCGATCGTGTATGGAGTACTGCGGCCACCTGTGGGATGGATCCGCTAAGTACCAGCTTGAAGCTCTTGAGTCCATCGACCGGCGAGCAAAAAGACTCATTGGCGATGATAAGCTAGTCGAGTCCAAATTGCAGAGTCTCGGTCACCGACGTAAGGTCGCAAGTTTATCGGTATTCTACCGTTTACACTTTGGAGAGTGTGCGCAGGAATTACACGAGCTAATTCCCCCATGCCCGTTTTACCATCTTACAACAAGACAAACTGTCAAACGTCACCCTTATATGGTTGACATACCTCCAGTTCGCTCGAAGCGTTTTGCTTCTACGTTTATCATCCGTACAGCGAAGGAGTGGAACTCATTGCCCTCGTCTTTGTTCCCCGAACAGTATAATCTGGGAGTCTTCAAGTCAAGAGTGAATAGGTACCTTCTAGGCAAGCATGCTACATCTTCGGCCACATCATCGCTTACCATCAGGTGAGATTGTGGTCAAACGCTTGCCTATCGTACATAAAAAAAAAAAAAAAAAAAAAAAAAAGCTTCTAGAGCGGGCCTTGAGCGTGGCGACCGAATCCAGAAATTCCGTAACGAAAATAACCTAACACCCCACTCCGATCGGCACAGCGGTGATACTTTTTAGTTTTGCCATCTATCGATGAATAGCAGAACTTTTAATGATTTTTTTGAAATATCACGCTTGTCTCTTTAGTTCAGCAACTCGCCTCTAGGTGGCAGGAAAAAAAATACTGCATAAATAAAATAAATTAATAATTATAATTGCATAATTTGATAAAAAATGCTATGCAATAGCTTTACCGCGGCAGCCCCCGAGTGCCACACGTCTTTTTGTATACTAGACAGGCAAGTATTTAACCGATGTCTCACCTGATGGAAAGTGACGATGCGGACGAAGATGGAACACAAAATTAAATAAAAAGTTGGTTCACATTTTTATCAGTTAGGCTTTTAGAATTTTTAGTACATTGACTTCTTACAAGATTTATTTAGTTTCTCCTATCCTATGTTTGTAATAATTCTATGCAATTTTGTTTTTTAGTAGGTATATTATTGTTGCAAAAAAATTTACTACTAATTTACGGCATTCGAATCATTAATTTCGTAATAAATCAGCATTAATCACTTAGTTGCAACGCTACAAGGGCCTCGTTTATGGCGAAACGTGGCTAAATGACTGTAGATTTCAAAGATTTGTAGCTAATGGCTTCGATCGACGTCGACGACGATGAAAGGAGTCAATTCTGAGATGAATATTTTAGATATAGGGGTACCTCAAGGCTCAGTTTTAGGTCCTGTACTTTATTAAATATACGTTAATGTCCTTGTGTATTCAATGCCCATGGAAGAGTTAAAACAAATGTCAAAATCAACTAGACGATAAAATTAATGATGCATTTATTATTCTAAAAGACTGGTTTCATGCTAATGGCATTATTGTGAATGCTGATAAGAGCGTTATTATGAAATATGAAACACGTAAATCTAGTAAAGGAAGTCGCGGGAGCACACTGTCACAAAATATTTTCTCAGGTTCTGTAGATTACATTAAGTAATTTAAAAACAAGGAATTTATAATAAAATAACTATGTACAACAAGTTACAATTTACCGAGTTAAATGCAATTGACTTTAAACGATGTTCTTTGAACAAAATCCACTATACTCGCTTAATTAATTTATGGACATGCGTATATCGGCTACCACGTTTTTAATTTATAGTATTATGATTACACGTTTAAAAATGATTTCAACCTGTACGTTTACGTAAACAATATTTTGTTATTTTATTAAATATATATTTCATTATTAGATATCATATTGGATATATTAATTTATTCATATAATGATGGTACTATAACAATGTGACACAGCTAAAATTAAATCAGTAATATATTTAAAACTGACATTTTATATTTAATAATTATATACCATTAATTAATGACATGCTTCTGCAATTATTTATTTTAAACTATACAATATAATTATACAATTTTCGACGTTTATTTATTTACAAACTATATTACGGAGAGTTTTAAAACTGGAGATGTACCTACTTTTAAAAGAAATTTAAATAAATTATTAACTGAAAAATGCTTCTATACTATTGAAGAATTTTTAATGGACAAATATTAGAAGATTGAATTATGTACCTATTTAAAGTTTTTATTTTGTTGACATTTTTGATTTAATAATTATTTTGCTGCATTGAAATTAATAAATATTTTGACATTGTTATGTACTAATATTATTAATTAATTTTACGAATAGAATAGAAATGGTTAATATAGTATATGAATATGTAATATGAAGTAAATAATACTGCAAGTTAAAAATATTGTACGCCTAACAGGCATGCTGCAGCGATCTACCTATAATTTGTTAACATCATATAATTGTATCTGTAGTAATGACAATAAATTGATTTGATTTGATTTACTATAATTATCAATTTTTAGTTTAGTGTCAAGAACAATATTAGTATAATTAGTTTACCATGTTGTTATTTAAGTTGTTAGTACATTTACATTTTAGTTGATATTAATTGTAACAATATGACTTGCCCAGTGTAACAATCTTTGTTATAAGGCGAATAAATAATTCTAATCTATTCCATTCGTCTCCAGACGCTAGATTTATTTTTTCAGTTATTATTCAGGTTTGACTTTGTTATTTGATTTATGATTTTATTATTTCATTAGGCTAGACGTACTCTCTATCAAACCGTAGACAAGGCGCGTAGGCGTCTACGTAAAAGTTTTTCGTAGACAGACAGAGTAGGCGTAGGTATTCCCAAAAAACTGTAATGAGGTCTTTAGGTAAACAATTGAAGATTATTTTTAGTTAAATAAATCCAATATTTATGTCATTTTGTTCCTTCTAGAAGATATAGCGATTAGCGACAATCGTCAATTTAATCGTATTGGCAAATTCTAGAATATTTAATTTTGTTGATTTTGATTTATAAGAAGATGTTTATTTTAATTGATCGAGCAAAGCGAGATCACTAAGTTGACATGGGTGGTTCATCACTTTGTCCGTCCGACCGTCCTTCTGTCGGAGCCATCTAGCGTCTAAGCTATACAAGCGAATAACTTCAAATTCTTAGAGAATATGTTAAGCATAGCTTAACATATTTATTATTGGCCCAAAGCCAAAAATGGCAAGCACCAGTAAGCGGGGAGCAAAGTAAACTTTATTTTTTACCTTCAGTTGTTGAGAACAAAACTGGTTTAATAAATATCCATGTTGCAATATAACAATTTGGTAGGCCACCAAAATCACTGTTTTTAGACCTATTTTGTCCCGGGGTCTATATCAAAAACCGCTTGATGTAGTGAATAATATTCAAAAATTTAAGCTTAGATAGTTTGAACATGTAGAGAATGTGGACGAAAATAGATTGACGACGCATAAGGCGAGTATGTGAATAGGCAAATTTGTAAGCGTCGATCTAAGCGAACGTATCTCGTCGTTGAATGTAATGGATCGATTTCAAGAAAAGCCAGGTCAAAAGTATCCGCAAGCAACAAGCATGTATATGAAAATACTCATTTATGTAGGAGAAGCGAAAGATGTGTGTCATGATTGTAGCAGGTGGAGAGATGGGCCTCTGCCTAACCCAATGGGAAAGAGGCGTGACTTCATGCATTTATGGAAAAATATGGGTCAGTTTAGATTATCAATAATAAAAATATGGTCGGGCCTTTACATGAAAAGAAATCGATGTAAACATTAGCATACAATGTACTCGTATCAATTAAAAATATGGTAGAAAGGAATCACATAGAAGGTGCGTTTGTGTTGGTATAATAATTATGTGTTGATGAATGTTTCCTAAAATATAAACTTATTCTCCTTGTTCCTACAAAGCCTTAACTTCTCACGTGACTATATAACAAGCTAAAAACAACATTAAAACTCGTTTTAAATTTACCTAATAAATCTCACTTAATCTAGACTTAGGCATGAAAATATATGCGTCTGTAGGCGCTGTTTACATTTAGATTAAGCACTTAGATGGCGAGTAATGAGACAGGAGTCTTGGCGGATTGAGGCACAACGCCGTCCTGGATGTGTCATGCGATACAAACCAGCGTTTCCAAACTCATAAATATCAATCAACAGCCATTAAAAGCAAGCACTGGTACTTGAGAACATTCTGCCACCAGCTTTGACAGACCTCTCAATTCTCGACTCTTCGTATGATGTATAAAAGAACGAGGCAAGGTGGGTTAGACTTATAGTGGTTTTTATTTGCGATCTGTTTGCCTTAGACTGTCTCCATCTTCCCTGGTGTGAGTGTCCTTCATAACGTGTCGAATATTGTTCTTAAAAGTACTTGACACCTTTTATAAGGAGTAATGTTTATTTTTTCATTATGCAGCTGACTGGAATTTCAAAGAAACTGAAATACGCTTTCACTCCACGTTTGAACCGTATTTTAGTTACTTAGAAATAAAAAGGGACTTAAATTTTCTTCTTTGTGATACTTTTAGGTAAACTAAGTAACGGTGTAGACACACATAGTAGATTTGTTCGAGAATTTAATATACAAATCCTAAAAAACAGGGTGTGTCGTAAAGACACGATAGTAGTGAAAATTTGCCGAAGACTCGAACTAATTACGGGTTATTTATTATTGGTGTCAATAAAGAGTTATTGTAATTTAGTTATGTTTTCAAGTAAGTGACAATTGTCGTATGAGAATAAATATCTTTAAACTATTTTGTACTACAGGGAAACATTTAAATTATTCTGCACAGTGTTTACCACCACCACTTTTCGTCACACATAAATGTTGCGGATCAGATTTCGAAGCTCTCCCATAAAAAGTTCAACTTCAAAAATATACATTTTCCTTGTAAAATTATTCGAGGCGAATAAGCTCTAATATCTATTTATACTATGTTATTATTCTGTGCTCTTAAATTGCCGCAAGCGATTATTAACACTCAAAGCATTAATCAAGACTACAAGGCAGCTAATGTTCTCAAAATGGTGGTATATCTGGCCGCGGAGCTGATGTCAAGTATATTTTAATCTGGACCCTTGTCAATTTGATAAATTCACGTACCTCCAGGCAGGGAAATAAATTTTTATAATATTCCTTGATTCGTCCTCGCGTTTTTTTTTTAATCACCGACCAAGAGGGGTATTATTAGTTTATAGTACATCTCTGTTATTAGTTTATAGTCATTTTCTTCTTTAAATATAATATTATATATTATATAATTCTTTTGAAATGTTAAATTTCTCACTGGCAACATTCCCCTTTAATTCAGAATACAGTAATGTTTGCACACTACTACCATGCTACATCTTCGGCTGCATCATCACTTTCCTTCAGGTAAGATTGTGGTCAAATGCAGGCGGACTCTGTAAAAGAGACCTACCGCTACTAAAATAGTGCATAACTATATGCAGTGGTGCATGCTGCGAACATTTCACGTGACGTCAACAAGCCCTTCAGGGCCTTCTCAGAAAAAACATAGTTGGGAGTTTTTGCCGCGAATGTGAAAAAATGGCGTTGTTGATTTTGTATAATTTTCCAAAACCTGTGATTCTTCGATTGTTATTATGTAATAATGGTGGATTATTAACCGTTAATACTTAGTAAACGTGCATAAGTGTAGGCAAACATATAACGTTGAAAAACGTGATTTTTGCCTTCGCTCCATAACTCAAATAGAAGTTTTAATAAATTTATTACCACTTTACTAGGGCAGGACTTGACTATGACTGGACCTTGACTCGTGTACTTCACATTGACTGTGACTTGTGACTAGGATATACGCTACTCCTACGGCCACGCGGCCCTTTAGCAATATCTCATTATTATTTGTCATTTATTATTGTATTCTATTTGTAACTTCGTTGATTATATTGCTTAGTGTACTATTATTATTGGCAAGCTTTATAATCACGTAATAAATAAATACAAAGTTATTACTGACAGGGCTCAATAAAGTATCACTCATGAAGTTATTCAAGGAATTATGTAACGGCTCACGTTGAATAATGAAAATTGTTTGCGCTTAAGGCAATTTAGTTTTTAATTAGTATTAAACATATCAAATGTTAAGGTGGCGATACCAGAATTTCATCTAAAACGCGTGATTTTGTAGCCGTTTAACTCGGCATTAATACCAGACAAATAAACGTATTGTTATTTGTGTGATATGATTAATGATGCTTTCTTATTAGAATATTCATAAAGTTCATAATTATAAAGGAAAAATATCAAATCACATGCAAATAACATCAATTTGTATTTTTGTAACCACTTTCGTTCCGTCATTTTAAATCAAAACACTGTGAAAGTTATTTCATATAAGTATATTTATATATAGACTTGAGGATAGATTTTGAGGCCCGTTTTCACGAAATTTAAAAAACGCCATAAATAATTAAACGTAAGCAAAGCTTAAAAAACCGACTTCACCGCTTTATCTTCGGAACTTTGATCAGATTAGATGTACGCATTATTGACGATATCTCAAGATCAGATTGATCTAGTCAAATCTAAATAGGACCAATTATTGGAAAGCAACATCAAACGAACAAAAAAAAAAAACAAAATCGGTTCACATGGAAAGAAGTTATGACCGTGTGACCTAGCGTAACCGCCACGATGTAATCCACGCAATATACACCTTTATGTGCAAAACTGTAAGAGGGATAATTGACAGTGGTAAAAAAATGTGCTCGCATTGACTTATACCTGCCCCTTCATAGCTATATGCCGATGATGATGATATGATATGATAGATCTGCCCGTTGGCATAGTTAGGCTGTGCGTTTGCTATTTAAGCAGGGGTAACGAGTTTGAGTCCCAGCGGGAACACAAGATTTCTTCCCAAATTAATATTTGTGTTTATTGTTCTGGGTGTGACTGTGTGTGTGATGTGAATGTTTTCGGCGGCACGAGTCCTCGAACTTAGTGTGGGGCTGTGAGTGTGAAAGTGTTTGTGTATTATGTAGCTCAATGGCGATGCTGATGACAAATGATAATAAAATTACTCAAAAGCATAATTTATTCGTTTGGGGCATTAAACTTTACAACATGAATATGATTTTTTGCACATTAAATTCGGTACGGCTATTTAAATAATAACATTAATATCCTGTCCAGAACAATTTGTGTACTAATGGTAGGTAACATTAAAATTACGAATAATGAAAAAATGTTATTACTCTGCTGGGTTCACCGCAAATTAAAAACGTTTTTAACCGCGTACCAAAACGGAGAAGGCTTTCTAATCCGAATGGCTTTTGTAAATCTGGTAGGCTAGCTTTTGACCACCATCTTAAATTTAAATCAAAATAGTTTATTCTCATGGGCCCCAAAAAGGCACTCAAATGACTAAATGACAGCCATCTTGAGAATAACCTGGCAAGAAACTATAACAATGGTAACTTAATGATGGTAAGTGAATTTGTGGTCGAGGATGGTAAACACGTCATCTGCCTTCAAAATCACTAAAAACATATGTTCTGACAGCTATCTTTGTGCCAAATATTCTAGACCTAGCGAGTATACCATCCTTGACTATATATTTCCTTAACTCGATAATATGTTCTTTGTCTATATAGGTAGCACTAAATGTAATTTTACCAATAGAGTTCGCAGGTGTCTAGACTCTAGACAATTGAAGATGATCCCTTCGAAATAAATCCTTTTCATTCTTTTAACAAGTATAAAAGGTATTTTTCTCTGTAATGGTAGAAAAATCAAATATAGAGTTAAGAAAGGTTTATCTAATATCTTTAAACGAGCAATTTTTGTATATATATATATCAAGTCAAGTCAAGTCTTTCGTCTGCGCCTGTCTTGGCGTCAGGTAGTGGTCCCAGTGTTTGACACTCTTACCACGGCTGGGCGCCGAGGGCTATTACCCTCGGCGCCCTCGAGCTCCTTGCCTATCTATATATATATATGTATAGTATGTGTAATCAGGATCTCGGAATCGGCTCCAATGATTTTCATGAAAGTTACAGATTAGGGGTTTTTCGGCCCAAGGAATCGATTTATCAACGTTCCAGAGAGCCTGCGTATTCCAGGTCTAGTGTGTTTACCAGCTTCGATCACATCGTCACTTACCATCAGGTGAGATAGTGGTCAAACACTAGCCTGTCACAAATAAAAAAAAATAAAAAAAAGGTCCGAGAAATGCCCGGTTCCCAAACTGCATTTGAAAAACCGGGTTTAAGAAACTATCAGCGCCATGCCATGTATTACGCCATGACCGATGTAAAAAACTGTTTCTACTCGACACTAGATGGAGCTTTCTGAGGCTACAAATTCAAACACATTCTACCAAAAACAAAGCTCGGTCATCCGGATACTCGTTATTAGATAAGTATAGCAATCATAGCGCCCAAGACGTCACCTGCACGAGATGCAACGAAACTCCGGTGAATCAAATAGGACATTTCCAAAGTGAGTTTAAACGTCAGGCAGGCGGCCGGTTATAAAATCTTATTCACAACATCAAAAGTCAAGAATCTCTACTTACCAGGAGTAAAGAGATTAAGTGTAAGAGTAAGAAATCTTCTTCCAGGAAGAAGCACAATAGCGAAAAAAGGAAATAGAGAATATGAAAAACAAACGCATTCTAAGACTACCATGGGTGCAGGTGGCATCTACATGACACATTCACACACCCAACAAGAAGCACAATGTCTCTTGGGAAGGAAATTTGTACTTATGCTGGGAATAGAACTCAGTGCCAGCGGTGCAGAGAGCATTCACTTACCTACTGCGACACCTGGGTCATTATATAGCTTCTAATAAATTACATAAACATAAAAGCTTTCACACTCATAGCCCCACACTAAATTTGATGACTTGTGTCATAGATGCCGCAAATATTCACATTTCGCGTGAGTGTGACTGTGTAGTCACAACCGGAACCAGAATATAAATTTTCTTAGGGAGAAAACTTGTATTTCAGTCGGGAATCTAACCCGATACCCCTGCTTAGAAGGCAAATACATAACCAACTAAGCTAACGAGCACTTCAGACTTCTCGAGTTTGGGGTCATAAGCTTTATTTTGAGTCAATAAGACTTGACAATTTTTATACGATAACGTTCCTAAAAGGCTGTAAATCTACTTATTAAGCAAATAAGAACTCCTGTGGCGACTTCGTTACCTTTACAAACGTACACAACTTCGTAAACAAGTATACAGACATCCATAGCTTCGAGTTGGTCCGCTGCAAAATGTGATACACTGCACACCGTCTGTTGAAGCTTTATCACCAACTCCTCGGAGAAAACCGATACGTAAAACAACCCCTTCCCATCTCCCCATCCCCTTAGGGAGGGAAAAGGGGGGAAGAGCGTGGGACTGCAACATTTCAAGGTCACTGCGTCTCGACAACTTCACCTTTCGTATTTGCAGACCGTGAAGATATCGGTTTTTTTTTACCGTTTTACCGCTCTCGGCAAGTAGCGTGCAGTACGTATGTACCTAGTTAAGTAAACAAGGTATCTTGTGCTAATTAACTGCTGTTACTTTGTAGCAGTAATGGTCCTTGAACGATGTAAAATATAGCTTTTAAAATTATTTTCTCGAATAGTGGACTTTGACTGTGATGCCATTCGATTTTAGTAGGTATGTCCATGGTTTAAGCTTGAGTTAACTGGAGATTGCTAATCTTTAAATTGTTGCAGTTATATTGAGAATAATAACAAAATAACTCGTAGTATATTTAATTTTAATAACACTATTAAACTGACATAGAACGGTGCTCTTGCAAACAAAAAGATTTGTGAAAGGTCCAACTAAGTTGTGCCTATAATAATTATGTTCTATTTTACAAAGTTGGCATTCGAACATAATAATAATAAATTATATTGACAAAGAAAATATTTAAGAACATTGATTTCATATCCTACAAATATTATAAATCCAAAAGTTTGTGCGTAAATGTTTAAGTATGTTTGTTCCCTCTTCAAGCTTTAACGGCTGAACGGATTTGGATGAAATTTGGAATGTACATAGCTTATGCGTAAAATTAACACATAGGCTACTTTTTAACTTGATAATATCGGGCGAAGCCGCGGGGCACGGCTAGTAATCTATAACTTCCACTTAATAGGTGAACCTGTGTTGTGGAAGGTAGTCAGTTGAAAACAGTTGTTTTTGTAATATATCCATAATTATATAAATCACATATTTGAATTATTGAAACAGATAAATTGTTTTAATGTTTTAAGGTATAAATAACACTAGCCGTGCCCCGCGGCTTCGACCGGCGGCTTTTATCAAGTTCAAAAGTAGCCTATGTGTTAATCCTAGGTATCATCTATATTATACATTCCAAATTTCATCCAAATCCGTTCAGCCGTTAAAGCGTGAAGAGGGAACAAACATACTTACACACTTACACACACACAAACAAACTTTCGGATTTACAATATTAGTAGGAAGGATTGAAACATAATGTGAGATACTTACGATAGTTTTAATTTAAAAAAAGATATATTATCATGAGTAAAATCAAACTTACGGTATGATATAGGTACTACAAAATTAGTCATTTTAAAAAAAAAGCTTTGACTTTACATAACCTCTGTAAGGTTCCGTCAATTTTTTTTTTTTTTTTTATGTACGATAGGCAACCATTTGACCACAATCTCACCAATTCCAATATTAAAGCTTTTACATTAATTAATTCCTAGAAGGCAGTTAATTAACTAGTATTTCTAGCAAACAGCAAGGTATATCTTTAAGTTATTTCGCATATTTATATTGAATAATAAATGGATTAGCGGCAACAAATATTAAGGCACAAAATCTGCGTAGGTATTTTATCTACCGACTTCACAAAAAAGGAGGAGGCACTCAATTCGACTGTGATATGAGGTAACATATATAAAAAAAAATAAGTGTTACCTCATATCTTCTTTCCACGTGAACCGATTTTGAAGATTATTTTTTGTTTGAAAGCTGGTGCCTAGCTGGTTCCTATTTGAATGGAAGCAATGTATATATATATATTATAGACAACTCTCATTGAAAACAAGGGGCTCTCAACAAGCGTCACAACGTCACAGCACTCAATAAATATCCCCCTGTCGTTCGGTTGTTACCGCATTATTTTATCTGATGCCTTATTATCTAATATCCGATAGAGCGGGTTCAAGGTTGGTCGATAGATTCGCAGATTAGATGACGTCGTAGCTTAGGTATTAGTTAGTACGACAAGAGGTTAAAAGCGCTGCATTTCGCATCCTCACGGCCCGGGCAGCGCGCCCTTTGCGCTTTTATCAACGATCGCAGCGCCGTCTCTCGGCCCCCTTCAGTAACGCCCCGGAGTCCACTGCGCACGCTCCGTGCTCTATCGCCGCATTTACTCTCTAAAACCCTTCCCTAGCAACAATCCCATCAAAATAAACCATAATTTACCCCAAAAAACGCGATCTGTGACGTACCCGCCGCGTTGATTCTACAAATACCTGAAAGCTAACCTAAAATCTGATTACGTCAATAGCCCGAGAAATCCCCCGCCTGTTTTGTTATTGTATCGGAATCACAAACACTATCACAGAGGAGGTTGAAACTGAGGAGTTCTTATACGGTGAGTCTTGTTTTCAATACTTTTAGATACAGAATGATAGTATCCGATCAGTGTTATCTGGGTACGCGAGCGGTTTACTTTCGCTGAGCGGCGCGCAGAAATGAGGACACTCTCTAAAATAAACTGAGATTTTTAACGCTATAAGTAACATCTGTAGAGTGTCAAATACACATTTCATGCGTTGGAAAATTGTTAATTTTATATTATACACATTTTACAGTTCAGTATAATGTTCCAAAGTTACAAAGAAGCACTCTTCTTTGTAGGTGCTTTTTATACAGGTTATGAATCTATTTTTAGAAGTGATCCTAAAGATCAGAGATTTATTTTAATTTTATTATCAAGAAGGTACAGTTAGTAGTAGATTATAATTAGAAGAATATAATTTAAGTTTCAACAATTCTGTCTTAATACCTACGAAAAACAGAAAGTAAAAATTTGTTTGTGCTCTACCTTGTCAGAAATGCACCAATTCAAGGACTAGTTTAAGTACCAGTAATAAAATTTAATACCAATAATAGTTCTGTTTAACAATAATACGTTCTGTTTATTTGCACAGTATTTCATAATAATAAGACCAATCTCTTAATTAATTCGCAGTTTACAAATTGTTCAATCAGCTTGTTTCGGTCTAAATAGGTTCTAAGGAATCATCTGTGCAATAAGCATGCGAGCTAATGCTATAATAATATGTACCTAGATAATCTAGCTCGTACTACGAATCTTTTTCATAAAGTCGGGCTCGAGGCATGTATCAGAAGAAAAAAACGCTTTTAAACACACAGTCCCACATTAATTTCGATTACTTGTGTTTTGGCTGTCGCAAACATTTACATCACACACACAATCAAAACCACAACCAAAAACACAAATTTCCCTTGGGCAGAAAACTAGTGTTTCCACCGGGAATCGAACCCGATACTCCTGCTTTGAAAGTGAATGCGCACCCAACTAAGCCAAGGGTGATTTTCTTTAAATTTGGATATCGTCTTTATTAATGAACTCGGGCCAAATAAATAAAATACGTCATTTAAGCCCCCTCCGAAATGCAATGACATCAGTGGGCATTGCATTGTTGCATATAATGCATTCAACTAACACTGCACTGCAGTGCAATGTGCATGCAGCTTTGTATGCGTTTATACAAGGTGTCATTAAAATGTACATACCAATATAAATATATATGTTTTATTATGATATATAACTGCGAGAGCAAAGCTTTTAGTTAAGAACTTTCAATTGCTATTAAAAAAAAAAACTATTTTATTATTTTAATCATAATTTATTTAAAGTATTTTGCCAAATTCCGGTTCACCAGCCTCTTCGTACATTATCCTAGATTCTTTAACTGGAAACCATATTTATCTTTCTTCTAATACTATAAGATTTTTTGTCCTGATATACTGATTCACTGATTGACTGACTGACTGACTTACTTAGAGACAACACGCAGCCTAAACCGCTGGTCGTAGAGACTTGAAATTTAAAGGGTACATTTGTCTTAGTACGTAAAAGTCTACCCTTAAGAGGGTCATATATACGTTTGTATGAAAGTCCTTTGTTTTTGAACTTACAATATTTTTTGCCAAGGGTGCATTAAGGTGGTGCGATGGGGAATGAAAGTTTACAAGCAAAGTTTTTTATTTATGTTTTATCTTTTCGCTGTCATGGCTAAAATTTCCAATGTACATAGTTTATGCTCAGAATTAGCACGTGGGCTGTTTTATATCTTAAATAACGCGGGCTTCTTAAAGTTGCGGGATACGGTTAGTACATATTATATATATATCATTATACACAAATATTGTGTAAATGTCTATTTACGTAATAGCTAAAACAATAAGTCAATGAGATTCCAGTAGTAAAGCAGGATAGATTCAAAAGCAGCTTCTGGGGAAAGTGGAAAAAAATATTATTTGTCTAGAACACATTTATAGGAATAGAGACAGCATGTTTAATTAATTAAAAACATGCTAAGTTTATGCCATTTTCAAGTTTAAATTTGGAAGTCCTCAAGTCTTAAGTGAATAGGTATTTTCTAGGTAAGCATGCTAAATCTTTGACCGCATCATCATTACCATCAGGTTAGATAGAGGCTGAATGTTTACATATCTGGTCCAAAAAAAAAACTGTGGTATTTATAAATAGGTAATCCACTTATTGCAATCAACAATCTTTCTAAACTAAATACTGATCATCGCCACTAATTTGTGGAAACATGACGGCCGGTTCCAAGCACTACCAAAAAGACAGCTGAAAATATTTTGAATCATCGATAGGTACATAAACCACGTACACGACCAATACACAACCCCTAGCTGGTTAAAAGTCATAAAAGAAAAATGTGCTAAAATTACATAAACACATTTATTGTTTCTTTTCTCGAACACCCTGTATATTTTGCATAACCCTTTTGTGCGTTGCCCTTCGTGCACCGTGAGAATATAGGGCAAGTTCAGGGTCGATGCAACCAATGTGCATGTTGAAGGACGATTACAGAGAGACCTTACATTAAAATTCCTAATAATCGTAAACTAAAGAAAAAAGGAATAGAAAAACTAAAGAAATCGAAACGGCCAAATGCAAGTCGGACTCGCGAACGAAGGGTTCCGTACCATTATCTATAAAAAATCACGTTTGTTGTATGGGATATTCTGTGAATGTTGCCGTCATAAATATCGAGCAAAAACGAGCATAAAAATCGCGTTGGTTGTATGGGAGCCACCTTAAATATTTATTTTATTTTGTTTTTTAGTATAGGTTGTTATAGAGTCAACAGAAATACATCATTTGTAAAAGTTTCAACTGTGTTCATAAGATAAAGCCTGGTGACAGACGGACGGACAGCGGAGTCTTAGTAATAGGGTCTCGTTTTACTTTTACGGATACGGAATCCTAAAAAAGTGGGAATAAATTGCGCCCGTATGCTGCGCTCGAATCCAGGCAGGAATGAATACTTATTCCAGATTTTTTGGTATAAATTAAGATTTACAATAAAGATAAGACCATCTCACCTGATTGTAAGCGACGATGTGGTCTACGATGGAATAAGCTTGCCTAGAAGATACAAGTACGATCGGCTAACATTAGCTATCTGTTTATACGAGTACGTTGAGGTTTCAGCTTTGAACGTTCACTTTCTATGAATATATAATTTTGTTTCCTACAGAATATATGATTCTTGTTCTAAACCTTAACGCATTTAGTTCTATTACTTTCTTTGGAATGCTATATTTTCCGTAATAAAAAATAATATATTCTATACATATATAATTCTTAGTTGTTTAAACTACAGTTTCTGCAAAGAACGGCATCGCCGCGCCGCGCTTCGCAACATGCATACCAACGCTAGTTGACACTTGATACCTGTAATGTTAAGTCTATAACAGGAAACATAAATAATATATCTTAAAGTTTATTAAAAAAATAATAAAACAGTATTTGTAACAGCCGTACCACAGAAGATGTTGGTTGTAGTGGTTAAAACGATGTCCCAAGAGGGCTCAAACCCTTTACAAATAATCTTGTATAAATTTTTCTAGGTTTTATTTGAAAAGTAGTTGACAATACTAGGCTGAAACTAAGAGCATATAGCATAATGACTAATCTATGCACGTATATTTTTTCCAAACAACAAAAGACAGAATAAAAATGTCATTGTAACAAAAATTAAAAAAACCCGACTTCGAAAAATGTAAAACTGCTTTTTATGTATAATGTAATTTTATGTAATCCCCTTATAATTTCCTTAATTTTAATACTGTAAACTATAAAAAAAAAAAATTGAAGGTTTTGGTATTATTTGTTTTTTTTTATACACATACAAGATACGCGCGAAAAATATAACCCTTCTTGGCAGTCGGGTAACTAATTGTGGGCAAAAGTATAAATGCCCATCTGTTGCCTTAAATAGCCTACAAAGTTCAGTGTAAGAAAGCAAACACAATATCTGCCTATTATAATCTTTTGCATAAACCTTACACACAACCAACGAGTGCAAATGCATGCATTTCCGATCGGGGCGCATTCCCGTAACCGGTTCAGGCGGCATTCGCATTAAATAACATGATAACCTGTATTCACAGAACACATCGTCTAGTTAAACAATCGGCCCTAGTTTACTCATAGCTTACTTTAATTTTTCAAAAGAATCTTGTTTCTGAAAATTTAAAAAGGTTGGTGACACCTGGCTTACTACTCTCTTTGTCCGAGTATAGTAAAAAAGAGGGGTAAGATTTTTGCACCATATGTATGTATAAGCAAAATCTTTACTAAAAAAAATTTTTTTTCTAAATCGGTTCACGAGACAAAAACAGTTGATTTGAGTACTTAAGTCTTTTTTTGTGAAGTCTGTAGGAATAGATTCATACAAGATTATCAAATAATCACTTCGAAAGTCAATTCATCACCTTATAACGGTGATATTGGGTTCAGTAACATACATTTTCTAAGGGACTTGATATACAACTGGGCGCCTCAGGCGCTTTATATATCAAGTCCCAACTGTTACTATTCATTTACGGCATAAAGGTTAAGCATTTTTAAGGCAAAATCCAAAATCAAGTAAAAATGCATAACTTTTGGCGAAAATTATCAATCGAGTGAAATACATTCATTCGTGAAACCAGTTAAATTGAGGATAGAAAGAAGTCCGAAAAAATACATATCAATGTAATCGGATATGTGATCGATTCAGGATATCATACCAAGATATCATAATTTTTAGGAAGCTTGCTCTTAATGCTTTTGGTGCTTTTAATGTTTTAATTGAACCAGTTTCTTTAAACGGAGTTCATAGGCAAGAATAATGAAGTAACTGGATCAATAAAAAATATTACATCACTTAGTAACAAGTTCAAGGCTAGTACCGCTTTAACCTGTTTTCTCTTCAATCGAAATCATAACTTATAGTACCAAGAACCAGTTTTTTCTAGTCAGCAAAATAAATTTCATGCAATACGACTCTTGAACTTCGATAGCTAGAGCATCAGATAATTGAACCTATAAAATTGTGTTTATTAGCTTCTCCACCTTGAATTTAATGTAAATCAGATGCCGAGCTTTAAACAAACAAAAACAAGGCAGTAACAAATGTTTAAGAACCATAAAATGTTGAAGTACCTTTGAGGAGAGAGCATGAGCTACTTAATCGACAGTGAAATTTCTTGGAAGAATTTAGCGGAGTAACAAGAAAAAAGGGAAAAGGTAATGAAACAAAAGGTTGTTAGAAATATCAATACTGAAGATTTTGATTGTATGACGCGTTTAGGCTTATCCGCACAGGACGCATTTGGTTCGAACATTTAAGTGTGCGGGAGCGCGCACTGCTGTATGGGAGGAGAAAGCGCCCGCGTCCCCGCATGCCATCTGTTCGATCCAGGAGCAGGAGTGTGGGTTTATTAGATTACTCACTGTTTATTAGAATACTCACTGTAATACTTAATATAAACCATGGAAGAGGACACCCGTTACTTTTAAACTTGGTCAAAGAGAGCCACGGGAATAATGACTGTAATACTTAAGGGGCTGGTATACGTCAATGCGAGCACCTTTTTTAACCACAGCCAATTATACCCCTTAAACTTTTGCACGTAAAGGTGTATATTGCGTGAATTACATCGTGGCGGTTACGCTAGGTCGCGCGTGGCAATCTTTGATATTTAATGGTTTTATTCAAATTTCGTGAAAATGCGCCTCAAATAAAAAAAAATAAGCTGAAGACATCATTTGTCTAGTAAATATACGTATATGAAATAACTTTCACAGTGTTTTGATATAAAATGGCGGAACAAAATGGTTACAAAAACACAAATTGATGTTATTTGCATGAGATTTGATATTTATTTCCTTTATATTTAAAAACGTTATGAATATTCTAAGAAGAAGGCGTCATTTATCATATCACACAGATTACGAAAAATATTTTTATTTATCTAGTTTTATTATGAATGCCGAGTAAAACGGTTACAAAAACACGCATTTTAGTTGAAATTCTGGTATCGTCACCTTAATATAAACTATGGAAGAGGACACGCGTTACTTTTAAACTTGGTCAAAGAGAGCCACGGGATAAAGCTAGTTTGGTAAAAAAAAAATCCCGCGTTGATGTGTCCCGGTTGCATTGCGAATTGCGATGTACGAATGGTATTCTTTCTGAAATTAAAAGAGCTAATAAATTAATTCTAGGCCTAGTGTGTTTACAATCTTTGACCATATCATCACTTACTATCGTGTTAGATAGTTTTTAAACGCTGGTCTATCTATCTAATATATGGCTATAATTTTGCGAATCGGGCAGTAGAGTCATTAACTTTCATGAGTGCCTCTTTGGGGCCCATATGAATAAACGATTTTGATTTGTTTTAATTATTGTATAAGAATCTTTATCCTGACATGTTGATTCACAAACTGACTTAGAGACAATGCACAGCCTAAACCGCTGGTTGTAGAGACTTGATATTTGGAGGGTACTTTTGTCTAGTTGGTATGTAAGGGTGTACTAAGAATGTTTTTTTGGAAATTCTTCCTCTAAGAGGGTTAAATGGGGTGAAAATGTTTGTTTGAAAGTTTTTTGTTTTTGAACTTATAGCGATGAAAATTGGTATTTGAGTAGTTTATTTAATATAAAAAATTAAGTTCTATATATATTTTTGCCAGGGGTGCATTAAAATGGTGCAATGGAGGATGAAAATTCATGTCGAAATTTCTTTATTTATTAAGTTTTTGGAGCAGAAGATAAGCCTTGCTATACAGCGTGGTAATGCAGCAAGCATTTTGGGAACTTAGCCGAACATTCAAGATCGTCTAAACCATCTTTAACCTTTTTTTATAACTTGAATATTTATAATGTAAAACTAGGTCTTGGAATAAATAAATGTATATATATATATATATATGAAGTTAAAGTGATGGAAATTGTATCTGAATAGTAAAATGAAACGTAATTTTTTATTTAAGTCATTACAATAAATTAGAAATAACTACTCTAACACGTAGTTAAATCTATGAAAATCACACTATTATTATAAATTGGAAGGTTTGTGTGTATTATTGTCTAAATATGTTTATTTCATCTTTACGCTGTAACGGCTAAAGTAATTTAGCTGAAACTTCCAATACATTATTAGATGTATACTTAGCTTATACGCAGGATTAACACATATGCTACTTTTTAACTTAATTAACGAGGGCGAAGCCGAGGGGCACGGCGGTCGCAGATTGTAAACACACTACACCTGCACTGGCAAGTGTGCAATATAATCGAGAGCGATAAAACTTGATCTCTCGAATTCCTGCTGAGATTTTCACGAACGCCTAAAACCAACAGAATGCTATTGAACTCATAAAATGTAGCCGATTTCTGCTTAGTGTATTCCATAAAATTCACATCCACACTAAACTAGAGCAGTAAGGTATCAAGATTTAGGTAATGGACTAGTTTTAGTTTTAACCCGGGTAGTAAAGTAGGTGTAAACAGCTACTAAAGTAGTAAATTTAGAAAGGAAAAGTGATTCCTCTCTAAAGTTACTGATATTCTGCCTAGCTTGGCTAATGACTAAACAAAAACTGCTGGTTATAACGTCGTATTTTTTTTCGCCCCTAATTTTTGTGCGATGTGTTAGGTAAGTAATAAATATTAATCCAAGTTATTAAAAGATTATAAGATTTAAATAATGTCGCAATTTTACTATCAGTGGTATTAATGACACAAAGCACAACGCACATGTACGGTACAGCCGGTAACAAAAGTAGCTGAACAAAACTTAGTTAAGTAGCCAAACCATGATGCATTCCAGTAGTTTTAGTTTATCTTAGGTGTTTAAATTACAAGCGCTGATAATGTGGACATTTTCAAGACACTTTTTTCATAATTATATATTTATTTAATACTTTATTGCACGGTAAAAAGTGTACAAAAGGAGGACTTAATGCTAAAGGAATTCTCTACCAGTCATCCAGCGGTGGAAAATGAAATGACATGAGGCGTGCATCAATCAGGGGTAAAGAAAATATATGTTAATGAAATTTATATCGAATTGTAATGTACATAAATATAAAATACTTAAGATATACATACTAATAAAAATATATTACATAAATATCTAAAAAATATAATATATATATATGTAGATGATTAGATAATAATTTATTGAACATATGGTTACATTCAGCTTATGTTCCTGACTGAACTGGTGTGCATTCCGATTAGTTTCACTTTGTATCATTATGCCTCAAATAAAGTTTAATATGTAACCATTTTATGCCACTCCTAGGAGTGGCATGATTCTCTAGAGCCCGTATAGTTTCAAGAGAAATAAATACCTTCCGCCTGTGGAGCACAGTCCCGATTAATGAGACTCAGTCGTCCAATTTTATTTTTGTATGGACTACATGCTCCTTGCTGTGTGTAGTCTCTGCAGCGTCACCGGGCAGCGGTTGTCTAATATTGACTAGGTGGTTAATAACCTTGGTTCCTACCGAATCGTCGTAGCTAGGCTTGGAAGGTTCCAGCTGCAAGAAAATATACACACGATGTGAAGCTGAAATACCATTGGGTGGGTATCACTTCTTCGTGTGGCCTGCGAATCGTCATTTCTGCTTCAAGTGTATATTTTATCTTTACATTTGACTTTTTAATTCGTTACAATTGACGATGAATTAAGACGAAAGTAAAGAACTAAAACTACTGGACACTTAGTACGAAACGGTTTCTTATAGTTTAAAGCTAAGAAAAGTGTTCCACGTTATACTTTATTAATTATGTTTTATGTATTTTTGAGATGGTGTTTTAAAGTTTTTGCATTTGATACCCATTACGATGGTATTTGCCTGTTTTTATTTTTAAGGAGGTCCACAAACGCTATATACTTTATTTATAAAAAATGCCCATGACACCTGTATATTTCAACGATAACCTAAACCTAAGCTTTACTATCGGTTTATTAGTTTGGCCGCTGCTGTGAGGGAACAAATGCACGTAGTACAATACATACATACATACTTACATACATACTTACATACATACTTACATACATACTTACATACATACTTACATACATACTTACATACATACTTACATACATACTTACATACATACTTACATACATACTTACATACATACTTACATACATACTTACATACATACATATCATCCGTACAGCGAAGGAGTGGAACTCATTGCCTGCGTCTTTGTTCCCTGAACGGTATAATCTGGGTGTCTTCAAGTCTAGAGTGAATATTCCATTTTCGGCCACATCGTGGCTTTCCATCAGATGAGATGGTGGTCAAACGCTTGTCTATCCAGCATTAAAGAAAAACTTACATACATACGGAGGTAAACTCATAATCCTCATTTTTGCTTCACCGTAGTCAGGTAACAACATCGAAAAGACATCAAATCTGTGAAGTGGTTCAAATTTATAGCAGCCGGTCTAAAACGTTATGGAAGTTTTTAAAACATGTCGGGTTTACATTTATTTTTTATCACATATTATTAGCGAATAAAATATCTCACGCCCACACAATCGATTGACGAAATTATACTTTTTCCATGTTTGTGATACCGGTTTCATTGTTAAACTGGTCAGTGATTCGGCAACGGCCGGTGGTAAAGCTGGTTGTCACCTAACAACACGCAAGTAAGAACCTATATGATCATATAGATAATATGATAATAATATTTGCGGTAGCCTTGGTTGTCGCCTATGACGCGACTACCATAGCAACGTATGTATGTTATTGAAGGGTGCTATTATGTTTTGGATTGGGTTCAAGATAAAGGCGGAGGCGGAAAGCCTATGTTCGTGAAGCCTTTCTTACCACTTAGGTTATGCAAAGTTCTGTTTCTCGCGTCACTGCATATTATGTTAAAGGTAACCTAGTAAAGTTTTTGTTAAAGGTATCTTTGCTGTATGTTTTAGGAAATATAGGCAATTGCTCCGTAGGACTACAAAAAAAAAGTTACAGGCAAGTGTGAAGGTTATGTCTCGCTTTTGCTACCAAGTTGGCGAGTGCTTGTCTACATAAGTCGCAAATATAATGAGCTGGCAGTAACATCATAAATACATATATACGATCAAGTCAATGTACTAAATATTAAAAAATCCCGACTGGGAAAAATGTGAACCTACTTTTTATGCAATTTTAAGTAATTCCCTTTTAATTTCCTACATTTTAACACCCTACTCGATAGGTTTGGTTAGTTTTTTAATTAAAGTATTGCTATTTCTCGCCAATAATCAGGTTTTTTTTTCAAACACCTGTCTACGGTCACTTGGGATTTTAAGATGAAAATTAACCTTAACTGTCGAAATCCGTCCAGTCATTTAGAAGATACTAGGTAATAAAGACATACATACATACATACATATGCAAATATACATACATACATATGCAAGATACGCGCGGATAACATAACCCTTCCTTGGCAGTCGAGTAAAAAGAGTTGTAAAAAGTACGTATATCGTAAACAAATGAATAAGCTGCTTTAATCATATCACCATAAGAAACAAATATGAGTCAAATTTTTACAAGCTTTACTGTAACTATGTTTGTTCGGGTGGAATCTTGTAACTCAATTTTCAAGCAGATACTCGTATCTTCAACCGATTGAGCTGAAATTTTGTATTCACGTTTAGTTTGGATGACAATGCATGGTAAGTTGTGTGACGCCATTATAAGTTCAACATGGCGGAACACAAAATGGCGGACAAGAAATTTTTAATGCACTCCTACAATATGAGGGCTGGCTGAGAACAACTCGAAAAATAAAGTGACGTCACTCTTAATTCAATATCGGACGTCTAAAGCTTGTTTTAAAAAAAGTTTTTAACAAGTAGCTTATATTCAAGCTTATTTCGTTCCTTTTTATTAACGTGTTTCAACGTTCGTACTTTTCACATTATCGCCAAATTAGCAACAATTTTCACTTCCCTCCTGTCGTGTACACCGACCCCCTGTCGTCTGTAACTTCATACATTCTCAACAAAAGGTAGCATACAAAGGATATTTTGTTAGAAACCGTCTACAATACGAAGCCTTTCATAATAGTTAACAAAATAACGATTACTTTGATCGGGATTATTGTCGCTTTTCAAAGGAAAACGCGGATGTTTGATGTTTGGTTCTGAAGTCAGTTGGTCCTTGCCCTTGGATACGGTTTTGGAATAGAGTTGTAACAACAACTAAATGTTGAAACGTTACGTTTTTTATTTATGACTACACTTACAAATAGTGGCCGTAGTATTTTTAACCGACTTCACAAATAATTTAAACGCAAGCAAAGTTTAAAAAACCCGACTTCACAGCTTTATCTTCGGAATCCATGATCACATTCAGTTAATGAAATACGGATTATTGAGGATAACTCAAAAACTACTGGTCAGATGTTGATCAATATAAATGGGACCACTTGGGCAGCACCACCTTTCAAATAAAATAAAAAAAAACAAAATCGTTTCACCCAGCATGAAATTATGAGGTAACACACATAAAAAAATACAGTCGAATTGAGAATCTCCTCTTTTTTGTGAAGTTGGTTAAAACCGTCAATTACGGCAATTTTTCACTTACCAATTTTCAAATGGCTCTCTAATATGATATCCGATACAATTTGTTCCTAATATAGCCTATAAATTCTAACGGAGATAGTCCTGATTAATCCCAGAGACAGATCCCTCCAATAAAGGCCGGTGGCGATCCATCTCCAGAATAACTTAATTGGATTCCGCGGTCGCTGGCCGCTCCTCAAGGGCGTGGAAGAAAGCCATCACACTATAGTTATTAATGGCCAAAAGAAAATGATGAAAGCTTTAATTTTAGAGCGCTGAAATATTTTTGACTTTTCAGATTCGGAAACGGTGTTACGGCATACGGAAAGGCATAATAATATGAGAAGGCATAAATTGTACCGGTAGAACTCTTTTGCAGAGTCCGCCTAGGGCCACACCTTCAATACGCAAACATTGCTGTATTCCGGATTGAAGGGCAATGTTTCATATGCCCCAAATTACAGGAGTTTAAAGATCATCTAATATATGAGCGCAGAACATCTAATATATGAGCGCAGTGCTTTACCGCGCAGGTGTTCGAACTATATCAACCCTTTCTGCTACAAAGGTCGTAACTCCAAATCCCATACTTTTGGCAACGAGCAAAAAACTAAAAAAAAAACATTCTTACATTCACTCTTTTGTTTTTATACTCATAAAATTGAGTTCTTTAAGGTAGTTCTTAAATTTTTGCGGTCTTTTGCCTCATTTAATTACAATGATGTACGAGAGTAAATAACAAAGTTAGCATGGAGTTTCACCCCGGAAAACCTAAAAAAAATGTAGATACAACTCAATTTAATAGCCTGGTAACAAACGTCTGCAGTAAAAACCAGGTAAGCGCATACAAGAGTATTTACTTAGTTTTAAATACCATTTTATAAAAATGTAAATACTCCCTTATATTAATACTTATGCAATTACTATAATAATATAAGTTCAAAACTCTCGTCGGCACTGACCTGTAATGGGCAAGCGTGACGCTTACTATCAGGTAAGCGACTTGTTCGTCTCGTCTCTCAAAGACAAAAAAACTATGGACTTAGTTGGGTTTTAGGTTCTAACATTCGCCTTGTTTCCTACTCTGAAATCTGTTGATATCTGATGAAGGGCGTGGAAGAAAGCCATCATCACACTATATTTATTAATGGCTAAAAGAAAACGGTGAAAGCTTTCATTTTAGAAGCTGAAATATTTTAGACTGTTCAGATTCTGAAACGCTGTTAAGGATGACGGAAATCATAAGCATATGGGAAGTCACAAATCTCTATGACAGCCATTATTTTGCATTCAGTAGGTATACTTCAAGGACTTATCACTGACATAAATACGATCCCCGAGCCACGAGACCGCAGAAATTAATGAATCACCGACAAAGTGAAGACATTTCTTGTAAATCTGTTTGAGGCGAGATCGGAACCACCCTTTCCCGATAATTTGAATAGCATATACTCGTACGCGTAAGCAGAATTGGTTACGACTGGAAATTCGAATCGCCTCTGTGGCATGAGATACTACTTTTAGTAACAGGGAAATGAGTACGTTGCAGTGCCATGTAACAATTCTTTTTTAAATTTGTATTTAATTAAGGGATTGACAACAATCTTACGTAATGGAAAGCGACAATGCAGTCGAAGTAATTTATTCAAAGTTCTGGGTTTCACTGTAGGTATATCTACCATCGGCATATTATCAACTTTTTGCTTATCTCATTTCTTAATAGTATAAAGCATTTCAATATCTGTGTCAAGCTTAAGTCCACTCGTGTATTTAAGATTCACATTTGGTTTAGGATAGCTTACCAAATACTAGCTTGAATCTCATGAATCCATTGATCTACGAGCCAATAGACTCATTGGCGATAATAAGCTAGTCGAATCAAAAACTGCTGATTCTCGGTCATCGAAGTAAGGTGCGAGCTTATCAGTTTTCTATCATTTACATTTCGGAGTGCGTGCTCACGAATTACACGAGTTAATTATTCCATGCACTGTGTATCCATATACCACCTAACAGCAAGACAAACTGTTTAACGTTTTGTTTCTACGTTCATCATCCGTCCAGCGGAGGAGTGAAACTCATTTCCCGCGTCTTAAATTGTGTGTTAAAATGTCTTAAATTCTAAAGAGAATATGTATCTTCTAGGCAAGCATGTTACATCTTCGGATGTATCTTCTTCATTTTCTAATCAGGAAAGATAGGGGTCGAATTCTTGCATATTTAGCAATAAAAATAGATAATAGATTCGTACATGACACTAAAAGTGTTATTGAAAATTGCTATGCCTCGTGGTGCTTTAACAGATGGTGCTGTTTAATGCATCTCAAGTCATTTCTGGATGATAAGAAAGGAAAGTGAAGGGACTAAGTACCGAGTCAAAGTTTTTAAGAGATTGTATCAATTTATACAGATGCCGCCCGTGCCGCGCCGTGCTGTCGCCTAAACTAGCACATGGCCTTATCGAGAATTATCCTAGAAATCCAGGTATTAATATGTGCGTAAAAGCCTATTAATATGTGCGTAAATTACGGATAACCCTTTTACCTTTCATTGGGAGATGTTCATGACTGATCTGAATTGTAATTTATGTAATACAACTGAGTCCCGCGGTTTTACCCGCGTAAGTTCCGGACCCGCAGGAATTCTGGGATAAAAAGAAGCCTATATTCTTTCCCAAGCTCTAGAATATAGGTACCAAATTTCATTTAAATTGGTTCAGTAGTTTTGGCGTGAAAGCGCGTCAGACAGATAGACAGACAGAGTTATTTTCGCATTTATAATATTAGTAAGGATTTTGGGTTTTTACTCGATGTGTTCCTAGGCTTTGCCGCGGAAATCAGGATAAAAAGGTCAGGCTAGCTGATTATAGTTTAAAACTTACAAACCATAATGTTATAGTATGTCACATGTTTTGAAAGTTATGCTTATGTTTAAGCCGCAAAGTATTAATGATTTTTAGTAACAGCAAAATGTAGTTTTGATATTTGGGAAAAATATACTTGAAAATTTTAAGAACCTTTTTCAATTTAATTATTTTTCTAAATTGAGTCTTCTTATAAACTATTGTCGATTATTTTTTTTGCATCTTTTATAATATCTTATATTTACTTCGGATATCATAGTCCTAAATAGAAGTAAGATATTTCTATTATAACTGATACCTTATTTGAGATAATGTGACGTGGCACTGATCGATGATAAATAATTATATTTACCTCTTCCTAATACTATTTTCGCACTTGAAAATAAATTTGACTATCGTGATTACTTAAATTTCTCTTTTGGGTTTAAACATACCAATAATTTTACGATTTTTCAAATAAAAAAATGCTTTATATAACTATACTATTAATTTTTACTCAAGCAGCGAGTGAAGCGGTGTCCCATCCGCATGCAAAGGTTTATTCAATAATAACGCCACAACCTGTATAATATTATCGTTTAACATTCTTTCGAGAAAATCTTTATCGATAATTTTCTACCGATCATGATAAATCAGCCCTCTCATCATTCATCTTTTAATCCGATACGCTCACCACAAATAAAACTCAACCGTCATAACTAACGATCAACTCTCGAGCATTTCAAAAGTAATTTAAGCCCAAAGGTCCGTAAAAATAAAGGACCATTAGTTTCCCAGTGTTAAAAGCTCCGCCAGCCCATTAGGACTGATACATTATTGCATGGATTTATCTGATCATTCTTATGCCTAAACCTGGCTCGGTGGAGGCATCGACCTGTCCGCTAATGTATTCCTTTCAAGCACCATTGTGAGACATTATGTATTGAGGCAAAAAGTCACAAGCGAAAAAAAATCGAAGGCATCCTCTGAGACTCTCAAGGTTGCAGTGTGAAACAAAGTAGGCTGGCTATGTGTGCTCGACTGAGATCTCACGTCACTCAGGCTGGCTGCCACAACAAACTTTGTACGGCATACGTTGCCTAATTGTATTTTTGACTTATACAAATGCCACGGACGAGAAAATAATTAACTTCGAATTCAAACCGAGGTGAAAAAATATAAGTTACGGGTCCACCGGCCCGTAGCAGGTCTGTTTTGTCTTGTAAAGGGCATCGGACTTTGAATAATTATATATATTTAATCAAATTCTTAAGCTTAAAATATCCCGTGTATCAAACTAATTGTCTATAGCTGTTTTTATTTGAAAATCTACTATTTTTTCAGCCAGTTTCTAACCTAACGATAATATTTGAGGATAGAACCCGGGATGAAATTATTGTAAAATCGGCGAATTTGCAAAATTGTTCGTTCAAAACTTGAAGGTTTTCTTCAAATTACGTATTTCAAATGCAAAATTCTTTTCAATGATCCACAGGCTTTCAAGGCTACTCAGGCAGATATAAACTAGACAAATATATGATATAAATCAACACTTTTTGCTAACAGAAATGTAAGGTGCCGACTGCTGGCCTTCAATAATGGAACAGCATTTGAAAAAGTGAAATAAATCAAGAAATCGGTAACACCTCTCGGTCAACGCACTGAGACGGCTTGGAATTCCTTAAACAGTCACGGTTTTTGTGCAAAAGCAATTCAAGATTCCGCATAAACGTCTCAATTTGATCCAACTTACAATCATTTACCGAAAGAACAAAAACAGATGTGCTATTAAAAAAATATAGCTCGTAAGCCATTTGAAGAATTTATGGACGTTGTACTCTGACATTCTTGCTTTCTTGTATTTGCTGAAAAAAGGAAATATTTAGGTTACAGGGTTTCAGATGTTAATGTGCTCTTAATAAAGTTCTAAAACTGGTTAAGTACTACGTGCTACAAACAAACAAACAAACGCATTCACACTCACAGCCCCACACTGAGTTCAAAGACTTGTATCGCGGGTGCCGGAAACATTCACATCACACACACATTACACCCAGAACCAGAAGCACAAATATCCCTTGGGAAGGAATTTGTGCTCCTGCCGGGAATTGAACCCAGGACCCATGGCGCAGAGGGCGCACACCTGTCCACTGCGCCAACTGGGTCGTTTGGAAAGGTATTCTATTGTATCTTGGAAGGTAGAGATCCACAAACTATACCTGCCGTTATCAAACGTTAAGAACAATTTCGAGGCATAGTACGCATATGGGATGTGGTAAAAGAGCTACTTTAGTTGCTGTCTTATTTTTTTTTTTAATTAGTCAGAACCAATCAGACTAGGGAATTTTGCCGTGAAAGTGTAAAAATGGCGTTACCGATTTATATTGTTTTAAAAACTATTAATGTGTAATAATGGTGTAAACAGTCGATAGATCGTAAACGTGCATGAGTGTAGGAAAACTATATATACACGAAGTTGAAAAACGTGGTTTTCATTTTAGCCCTAGAATTTTAATAGAAGTTTAGTAATTTTCTCTACCACTGTATTAGGGCATGCCTTGACTGTGACTGGACCATGGCTCTTTTACCTGATTTTGAGTGTAAGTGGTAACTAGGACTTTGGTTTTATAAATAACTTGGAATATTTATTACTTGACACTGGCTAAATGCCAAAATTGAACTATTGAACTTTGAAGATTGATTACTATTTAAGACCTCAACCTATATCATCTACTTAATCTCATGTTTTTAGCCTGTACCTTATGGCTTGATTTATTTTATTTCCTAAAATTGACATTAGGAAGTTCTTAAAGATTAGTGTAGATAGGTTTTAAGTGGTAGTTTCATTAACTTAGATCACTTTAGAGTGAATATTATAGAGCCCTATATATATTTTTTTAATTTATAAGTTATGCAACATGGATTCACAAACAGTTTTCCTTTTTGTGTGAAAATAGCTAGAAGAAGACAATATTGATATATTGTGTCAGACTAGAAGACACGGTGAACTTCGTACCACGCCATTTTTTATGCCCGATAGGCAAGCAAATGCTCTGCAAATATGGTCAAATGACCACAATATCAAGCATCAGCAAAGTGATGATGCGGCCGAAGATGTAGTATGCTTGCCTAGAAGATTATATAATATTTACCTATTCAGTCTTCACTTGACGACTCCCAGATTATACCGTTCGGGAAACAAAGACGAGGGCAATGATTAAATGAAAATATAAAATTTTTAGGCATCTATTGAAAGTAATCCGAGGTTGCGATTCCCATATAAAGTTATCAATGTCGATTTTTTTATTTGTCGACTGTTCTTATGGGGCTTTTCTAATTTATTTTTCTTCTTAACCAACACTATTTTGAGGTGAACAAATTAAAAAAGAAACAATTCTGTCGAGCTATTTTCGATTTTTTGCGAGACTAACGCACGGCAATTGATTTTATATGAAGATACTCATATATGTGTAGATATATTACCTTACTGGTTGGTTTGAACAAGAACACACTACTCAAATTGTACAGAAGATTTAAACTCAAAAGATGCAATGGGATTTCCTTCATATGTAAACATTTAATTTCGTATGGATGTGTGCCAGCACTGATATTAGCGTATTAGACCATCAGTCATCGGCCTTGCTTCCGGCATTTTTAATAGTTCAATGCCTCAGATCAGCGTCCAAATAACCGACCTTCAAAGCATACAGCGCAGAAAACCTCACCAGTTTTTTACAACATTGTCGTACAAAGTTACCACGTCTGCATTATATCCACAATTTTCATTGTTTGCTGTTGTAGACCAGCAATGGAAGCTAAACTATTAAAATTATCTCACCTTTACTATGATTGCGTGAGAGGGCGTGTCAAATTAATTGTAGTGTTAGATTTATTGTTCCGGTTTTACTCCAAAGCTGATTACTGTGAATGGACTCACAAGCATAACCAAGTCTAGATAACTAAAAACTATAATTTTATATTTTATCACGTTATTTTTTAAACATATAAATGCGTTTTTATTGTGAGAATATTCGCTTTAGGCTATAAATCCATAGCGGAAATTAAAATGTGGATAAGATCTCATCGAAATAACAATTTCGCTACAGAAAGATAGAATCAAACCTGGTAATACTTGTATATATATAGTGTGCTTGTAGGTTTGTGCTATCTTGACAAGACTTCGGGTTGAAGGCAGAAGGGTAAAAAATCCATCGATCTTGTTCGTAATGTCATAACTCGAAAGTGTATGTGATTGATGAGCTGAAGTAGTGATATTAGTTGATATATAGACATATAGATAGGTTAAGGTTTTTGATTTATGTATTTACCTACTTATTTATGTACTTGGACACATACTGGGAAAGTTATTGCAAACTATTCTGTTCTGATATTTTATTTTTGGCTTTGTGAGCTGTAAACGTTGCGTATTTCTCGAAATGGCATAATATTCTACTCCATAATTTCATGTTTTCAGCCCTGTATCTCCGCTACTTTAAAAAAAATCCAGAAACTGAATTTCTACCAAAAAAGAACTATATAATATAATAGATAGAATTAGAATTAGATATGTATTAGGATAATTATATGTGTACATGAATATGTAGTGTTTATGTAGTTTATTTAGTACTTAGTCTCAGTTTTACCACACCACCATCCCTGCTTATCTGTTTTATTCTTTTCCATCCAAAGGTTGTCTGGAAGAGATCGCTCTTAGCGATAAGACCGCCCATTGTACCTATTTATTAGTAATTTCTTTTCTGTACTTTTTTATTATTGGTGTCAAGAAAGAGTTATTGTATTGTATTGTATTGTATATGATTAACAAACTTGCTCACAAAATTTCACGAGGATCGATTGAGAAATACGAGCTGCAGAGGAAAACAGCTGGACATCCACCGGACATACAAAAGTATTTTTGCCCAAGCTAAAACTTGGTATTATATCATGGACATTTTAGCACCTTGGACGTTCTGACATTTGGACTTATACACCCCGGAGTCAAACGGAGAGGCACGAGCTGCTCGCTCGGTCAAATATGAGTAAAGCTATTTGTTTATATTTATGATTAATTAGTTATGGTAATCAGTACGATATAGTATTAATCGATGCTAAATAAAAATTATTATAGCTGGAATGTTGCGTCATAAATTAAATATGACACGGATCTTGATTCTAGATGTTAAAATGTATTTTATTGTTTTGATTTTATATTTTTTTTTTACTATTATGTAATGATTCTAAGATGAGAAATATTTTATTGATCAATAGAAAACATTTTTATCATAAACTACCTACTTTTAAAATTTGGCTACTCTCCAAAAAGCTTGGTAACAAAACCAAGTTCGAAACTTAAACAGCGTCCAAAATCACAATTCGCACGATCATGCTAAATTTACTGAGATGCTAATAAATTATATTTTTATTATTGTGTCGGTGCAGCAGACGTTGCCGATCATTGGTTTGACATTCAGACAGACTAGCTAACTCATTGCATCGCTGTATCCACTTTACGGACAACCAGAAACGTACTCAAATTACTGGGGGGAAAGAGTTATTTTCGTACAGTGTCCGGTTTCGCTGCATTCGACACTCTGACGACCGTGCATTTCACACTCAAGGGCAGGGGTACGAACCGTACGAATTATTTGGTTGGATTTGACCGATTTGACTCTGAAAGACTTATTCGCTATTGTTAGCCGAGGCCGATATGAATTCGCGGTCAGGCCCATTGTTTACTACACCAACATCACTTTCAATATTCGTGATTTTGTTCTATATCAGATTATGTAGACGAATATGCTGCAATATGCACTCGCTTTGATTAAAGGAACCGCAGATCGTTCCGCATGACATTGGAGATCTCGACTTTATTGTGCGGTTGTGAGCAAATTGTTATTAATTTTTGAATGGAAACGTGACTGGCAAACGTTGTAGCTCTCTCATATTATTATGTTAAAGTCTAATTCACTTCTTTTTTGTTACAGGTCTAAATACAACGCGCAATTTTCGAGTGAGCCGATTTATACAGTAGGGTTTTGTCATAGTAATTAATTAAGAAACGAATATACAAAAAAAGTATAAGTAGTAATAGTTTATAAGTAAGTCGTTGTACATTTTGACTGATCGTTTAGTGATTAGTGCAAAGTGGATAATTCATCAACATCGGCGAGAAATGCGGGATGTACTCCGGTAACAGATAGGTAAGCATTTTTAATACTTTTAACTTTTTATTTAACACCTATAAAGCATATTAACGATGGTTGACATTGATTCTGATCCATAAATTCATTCCCAGAAATCATTGTTCGCGAAGTACTAGGCTAAAGACTAAAGAGTTACACTACTTATAAGTAACCCGCCGCTAACTACAAATTGGTTTTGTCTAAATTTTATATTTTTCAATTTTGTTGGTTTTACCGATTTTTATTAAGTTTTGTTAAGTATACCGATTTTTGTAATAACTTTTTTGGGGTAGTAGTATTGGTAAACAATATTGCTCGACTTGATGAAGTTCGTAAATTTCTCAAAAAGTAAGAAACAACAAAATTTAGGCTAAACAATGGATACCAAACTATGTTTCGTAACTTCGTAATCTTTACGACATAAGACCAATTCAAAGAAAAATCCAAAATAAACTTAACAAATTCTACAAAAGCGTCCTATCACTACAAATAATTTCCGGTCCGCACTGTAGATTTATATAGGCGGGCGTATCGCTTACAACCAGACCAGAATGTCTTGCCTGTCTAATTTCTTACTAGCTTAAATAACCCAGTAGGTCTATTCTGGTCGTCAAACTACGATTGTTAGAATTGATGAGACGTCGATACGACAGTCGATTCGATAGTTCAAAAGAAAAGAAAATCGCTCGATTACGACGTCGACGTAAAGATAATCGATGCCCGGAATAGACCCCCTGATATCTCCAGGCAAAAGATTGTTTTTTTTTCACCAGAAGCAAGCTTTGGTGCGTCGGATTATATGCTAATAGATTTTTCAATTGGGTTAATCTGGAGAATCGCTTGCCTAGATAATGAATACAGATAGAGAATACGTGAGCCTTCGCTTAATTAATCACCACCCAGAGGTTTCCTTAATTAACGTACTGTAATGTTCACAAAAGAGAATTTGATTTTGTCGAGACCGGTAGACTTTCAACTAAAACTAGTTTAATGTCACAAAATACCAATATAACATTAGGTGCAGATATTCCAGTCTAAAAACGAACATTATATTTATATCGTCAACCGTCAAACCATTGAAGGTCAAATGTATGAGAAAATGTAGGTAAGGGCGCATATAATTTTTTTATACATTTGACGGTGGACGATCATCTTTACACTGGAGAATAATGTTTGTGTTTAAAAACATTATACTCCAGTGTAAAGATGATCGTTGATGTCTTTACAAACATTATACTCCAGTGAACCCTATTCGCTCTAGACTTGAAGACACACAGATTGTACCCTTCAGGCAACGAAGGCAATGAGTTTCACTCCCTCGCTGTACGGATGATGAACAAAACGCTTTGAGCTAACCGGAGGTATGTCAACCATGTAACGACAACGTTTGACAGTTTGTCTTGTTGTTAGGTTATAAAAAGGGCTTTTCCTGCGCACACCCTCCAAAATGTATGAAATAAAATATACGGTAGATAAACGGTAGAATACCGATAGGCTTGCAACTTTACATCCACCTTACGATCAAAACTCTGCAATTTAGGTCCTTTCTACCCACTTCACAAAAAAAGGAGGATGTACTCAAGTCGACTATATTTTTTTATGTATTTCTTATTACTTCGTTCCACGTAAACCGATTTTAAAAATTGGCGGTGAAGTCGGTATTTTTTAAGCTTCGCTTGCGTTTAATTTTATCAGTTTCAATTTTGAGTGACCATTTAGGATTTAAAACAATTTAAATTTGGTTAACCACCATTGTCATTTAAACTTTTAAATAAATCTGTGATAAAGTTATTTTGCAATCTTGTAAAATAAAAAATATACTTTTTCCGCTGCAAGTTTATATTTGTATTTTAAAGATATTGACTTGTAGCGTTGTTAATGATGAGAAAATGGAGGCAATGACACATGATGACGAAGATTCTATAGTATGCTAAGATTCTTGTACACTTTCCAAGGGCATTGTACATATAACTGCGAAAAATACTGAACTCTATGTTCATACATATTCTTCTACATACAGCGCGTTTTATTTTTGGCTTCTTTGATTTGAATTAAAACATGATTACAGAATAATAAGGAAAGTAAGCGGAATATATTTTTTATAAAGCAATTCATGATTACTCCTATCTCCTACCCACATTCAAACGAACAGATATTTACAATTTTTATGTTACCATACCGATAAATGAAGGTAGTAGAGATTACCACGCCTTTGATAGGCTTTAACAGCATTTCCTCCTATTTTGGTGTACACAAATAAGCGTGAAATATCTATATTTATCCAATAAGTGTTGGTATTTTTATAAGAGACATTTTTGGGAAAATCTTGAGGACGTTCGAAGTAATATTACACATATAATACCTATGTAGAAAATATATAATAATACTAGCGATCCGCCCCGGCTTCGCCCGGGTGTGATAAATAAAGAACTGCTCCACCGATTTTGTGCAAACTTCACATAAACCATCTACTAAATAGTCCAAACTAAGCCTAAACATTTGGTTTGGATAGGTGAGCCCGTTCTTGAATTATAAAATTACAACGAAAAGTGGCATTGATTTTTATATAATATAGATAGATAGATTAAAAAAGTGTAGTTATATTGTTTGTTCCAGCTCCACGGACAAACTACTACAAATATGTGTGTACGTTTTTTAAACATTTACTTAGACTAATATAAAGTTAATTATCTATCGTAAATTATTTAATCTTCCTTTATGCACTTTTTAAGGTTTACTTACAAAATACAGTAGGTACATTAGTACTATTGTTTTATATTTTTTATACTCGATACGTAAGCATTTGACCACTATCTCACCTGATGGAAAGTGATGATGCGGCCGAAGATGTAGCATGCTTGCCTAGAAGATACCTATTCACTCTTGACTTCAAGAGTCCCAGATTATACCGTTCGGGGAACAAAGACGGGCAATGAATTCCACTCCCTCGCAGCACGGATGACAAATGTAGAAGCAAAACGCTTCTAACCGGAGGTATGTCAACCATAAAAGGATGACGTTTGCCACTATTTTCAACATAAGAAAACACTGATCACATTCAATTATGGTTACATTTAAATTAGATTGGGTAATGCATAAAACATGATTATGTTGTAGTCAAATTAGATTTAAGTGTTCATTAAATGACCGTAAAGATAATTGGTACTAACTTAACAAGGGACATTTATGTGTACCGGTTTAATTCTTCATTATATTTCTGAGTAAGTAGAGATAATGACGAACATATAATGAATTGCTAATCAAAAACCGCACCTAATTTTATGCAGTATGAAAACGGAATCTTGGTCATGCTTACTGTTTTGTAAACATTTTCAGTTTGGCTTTATTAGCAACTAGCAGATCCCCGCGGTTTCGCTCACGTTGTAGCCTATGTGTTATTACAGGTTACTAACTAACTACATTTAAAATTTCAGCCAAATCCGTTCGGTCCTTACGGAGTGAAGAGAAAAGAAACATACTTACACATTTACACACAATTTTTCACATTTATGGTATTAGTGTGATGAATATATTTTATTTTGTTATTTTATAGGTATCTTGAGTAAATCTTGAATAAAAAAGTCGCCATTTCGTTCTTTTATAAAAAAAATCCTTGCTATAACAGCCGGAGAAATAGGACAAAATTAACGATACCCTATTACACACAGTCGGTATACCTACTAGTAATTTAGCCGCTGTGAAGGAACAATCGAACATACATTCATATGGTTCTTAAATCATAACCCTTATGTTTAGTTGGCCATAGTCAGTTTAAAATTTAGGTTCTTCAGAAAACCAGAAGCTAATTTATTTTCCGCCGCGCATCCATCGTCTAGAATTGTCGTTGAATCACTAAATAGCTAGCTACGTTCCGCGGTGTTACCCGCAGAAATGGAAGCCTATGAGTTAACTCAGGGTATAAACTAACTCCATTCCAAATTTCATGTATATCCTTTCAGCCGTTTTTAAGGAGAAGGAGCATTAAAAATACTATCCCTCACACATATATCTACGCTCACCAAATTTCGCATTTCTTCAGTCTAAATATTCCACCATTGTCGCATTACTCATAGTCATTTAAATTCAGAAGATTTTTAATTTAATCACGTGATAAAAATCACTTTTAAATGATATCCATATATAGAAACAAGATCATGTACATAAAAAGCTGCACAAAACCTTTATACAAATTTGATGGGTCATTTAATGTCGGTTTTATACTTGTTATCTTATCATTCAAATTAATAAGGCAGCATCGGCGCCAAAAAGATTAAAAACTTTTTTGACCCAATGTTTTAATTTGAATTTAGAATATTTTCAATTCTAATGTAATCATCATATAGAGGGTTTTGGCGCGAAAGTAAAACATGTCGTTGTGGATTACCGACTTCCCAAAAAAGGAGGAGGAACTCAAGTCGACTGTATTTTTTATCTTTTTTTATGTGTGTTACCTCATAACTTCTCTCCACGGGAGCCGATTTCGAAAAAATATTTTAGTTTGAAAGATGTGCTTTCTAATTGGTCCCATTTAAATTTGAACAAGATGTGATCAGAAGTTCTTGAAATATCGTCAATAATGCTTATTTTGTGGACTACTTTGACGATGTCCTCGTTTAACCGACTTCAAAAGTTATCTTATAACTTCTTTGGTTGTGAGCTGATTTTGATCATTATTTTTTTATTTGAAAGTCGGTGCTTTTCATGTGGTTCCATTGAAATTTGATCAAGATCTGATCTCTAGTTTTTGAGTCAATAATGCGTTTTTAATACATTAAATCTGATCAAGGTTCTGAAGATAAAGCGGTGAAGTCGGATTTTTTAAGCTTTGCTTGCGTTAATTACTTTTATTCTTTTTCAAAATGTCTTATGCTTCGAGTTTAAATGTGTAATAATAGTGTGGAATATTAACAGTTAATACTTAGTGAACGTGCAGGAGTGTAGGCAAATCATACAAAGTTGAAAAATGTGATTTTAACTTTCGTTCTAAAACTCAAATAGAAGTTCTAGTAGAGTTTCTACCACATTATTAGGGCATGACTTGACTGTAACTGTTACTAGACAATGGCTATTTTACATTACTTTGACTGTGACTGGTTTTATGAAATATATAACGTACGGAGCGTCTTCGTTTCAGTTTGGGAAAAATTACTTTTGTAAGTCTGGCGGATTATTGTAAAATTTTGTGAGCAGGTTCGATAATTTTATAGATTTTTTTTGTCAATTCAGTTTTAGGATTTTTTTTAAAAAGTGCGGAGATATGGGCTTACTAAATCAAACATATTTCAGCTATTTAGAAAAAAGAACGCGAGTTCTTCAGCTCACAGAGTGTTTAGAATGTTGACAGTGACATATGTCCACTAGCTCCAACAGGTATCAACAGCTTCGAAAAGATCTAACGACTACATACAAAAGCATAAAATAAAACATAAAAAATCAAGGCCTATACTACTATTATTAATTTATGGCCTAACCTCGAACGACCACTGGACATAAAAGTGAGAAGAGAATTATGCCGAGGTCGACTTGTATTTAAAACATATTGTAAAGTTTATGTTACAATGTATTGTGTTCGCGAATAACTTCTATCTTAAAAATTAAAACTATCGTGAGTATTACACATAATTAATGTTGTGTACGGCTTGAAACACGTCTAAATTTCGACTTACTTTGTAGTCGACTAGTTTCGGACAAATAAGTAAGTCAGTAAGTCGAAATTTAGACGTGTTTCAAGCCGTACACAACATTAACTTCTATCTTTACTACTAGTCGTTCGCGCCGAACTGAGATCTCGCGCCTACTTTTTGCCTCATAGAGAAAAACTTTTGAGGTTAATTGCTTATAACTTTTTTTCTATATAATATTTGTTTGAAGACAAAATAGTGCTAAAAATATGACTTTTGGGGACTACTAAATCGTTATTTTCTTAACTTAGATTTTTTTTTTCGACCGATTTTGTATTATACTTGTCAAGCCCTTTTCAATGATACCCCACAAGGGTAAATAAAATATTTTCCTTTAAATTTTTCTCCCGCCTACTTAATATTTTCGTTTATATAATTTTTAATGTCATTTCTGGCTTTGGGCTGTAGTTTTACATATTCTATGAGAATTTGAAGTCATTCGTTTGTATGATTTAAAGTTCATATGAAAAGTTAAAATGATAAACATTGTATCTCAGTAATAAAATGAAATCTTATTTTAATGATAAGTATTACATTATATTTGAAATAACTACTGTAACGCGTAGTTAGCCCTATGAACTGCCCTTTGGCTCAGTTGGATGAGCGTTCGCCTTCTAAGCAGGGGGTATCGGGTTCGATTCCAGGCTGAAACACAAGTTTTCAACTCAACGAAAATTTGTGTTTCACAAGTTATCTAACTTAGTGTGGGGATGTGAGTGTGAAAGCTTTTTGTTTATGTTTATTTCACACTAATATCATAAATCCAAAAGAGTGTGTGTTAGTGTGTTATTTCTTTTCACGCTGTAACGGCTAAACAGATTTGGCTGAAATTTCTATGTACATAGCTTATACTCAGGATTACACATACACTTAGACTACTTTTTAACTTAATTAACGCGGGTAAAGCCGCGGGACACGGCTAGTTCTCTATAAAACAAACCTTGGTCCTCGTATCGGAGAAATGTCACATCAATGATTGATGTTATATAAATATCGGTATTGCGGCCAGTTATAAAACCCATGTCAATGCTTTCACTAGGAATATATAAATGTCAATTTAATCTAATTGATGCTGTATATTTGAAGCATTTTCTGAGTCTATTGACCGGCGAGCCAAAAGACTCATTGGCGATAGTAAGCTAGTTGAGTCAAAACTGCAAAGTCTTGGTCACCGACGTGAGGTAGCAAGCCTATCGGTATTCTATCGCCTACATTTTGGAGAGTGTGCTCAGAAATTACATGATATAATTCCTCCATGCCCTTTTTACCATCAAACAACAAGACAAACTGTCAAACGTCATCCATTTATGATTGACATACCTCCAGTTCGCTCGAAGCGTTTTGCTTCTACGTTCATCAGCCGTACAGCGAAGGAGTGGAACTCATTGCCTGCGTCTTTGTTCCCTGAACGGTATAATCTGGGTGTCTTCAAGTCTAGAGTGAATAGGTACCTTCTAGGCAAGCATGTTCCATCTTTGGCCGCATCGTCACTTTCCATCAGGTGAGATAGCGGTCAAATGCTTGCCTATCTAGTATAAAAAAAAAGACGTGTGGCACTCGGGGACTGCCGCGGTAAAGCTATTGCATAGCATTTTTATTTTTCGGTTTCATTTTTCTTCACAAAAAGTTTTCGGTCACGCTGAGATGCGAACTTCGTACCGATGCATACGATTCAGTATCCAATACCTATCGGCTACCGAGTCTTCTAACTCTAACTTCGAAATAAGCATATAGGTCTTGACGTTTACTTTAAAAACGTAAACGTCAAAACCTATACGCTTATTTCAAAGTTATAGTAAGAAGACTCAGTAGCCGATTGGTATTGGATACTGAATCGAATGCATCAGTACGGAGTTCGCATCTCAACGTAACCGAAAACTTTTTGTGAAGTCGCTAGAGTGGGGGGTGTTAGGTTTTTTCGTTACGGAATTTCTGGATTAGGTATCCACGCTCAAGGCCCGCAATAGAAGCTATGCAATAGCTTAAAAAATAAAAAAAATCTATATTTTCCCTTTTTTACAAGCTTTTATTTAACTTTCAAATCTTGCAATGTAGCTATACTTGTTCGGGTGGAATCTTGCAACTCAATTTTGAAGCAGATATATTCAACCGATTGAGCTAAAATTTTGTATTCTCGTTTAGTTTGGTTGACAATGCATGGTTAGCTGTCTGACGTCATTCTAAATCCAACATAGCGGAACACTCAAAATGGCGGAGGAGTTATTTTTAATGCACTCCAATATGGGTATCAAATGAAAGGACGTGCTGAAGATAACTCGAAAAACAAAGTGACGTCACTCTAAATCCAATATGGCGGCCTAATAAAAGCTTGTTTTTAAAAGCGTTTTTAACTAGTACCTACTTATTCTAGTTGGCCTCAAATTACCCGGCCTAAACTTGAGTCAATCTACCCTGGAATACCTGGAATTGATTTCGAAAGTACAGACAAATATTTTTTTCTTTGATCTTACACGTGGATAAGAACATGGATTTTTATTTAGTACCTATTCAAGTTAAGGGTTTCCTATGATTTGTTTGATTGTATTGAGTTTTAGCGTGACGGTATATGTAAAAGAGCAATTCTATTTATTTTTAACCGACTTCAAAAAAGAAGGAGGTTCTCAATTCTATTTTTTTTTATGTGTTACCTCATAACTTCTTCTGTTGTGAGCCGATTTTGGTGTCTTTATTTTATTTGAAAGCTGGTGCTTTCCATATGGGACCATTTTAATTTGACCAAGATCTGATCACTAGTTTTTGAGTTATCGTCAATAATGCGTGTTTAATACATACAATCTGATCAAGGTTCCGAAGATAAAGCGGTGAAGTCGGTTTAAGCTTTGCTTGCGTTTAATTATAAAAAGATAAAAATCAATTTCGAATGAGACTGGTAAGCGACATATATAGGTACATTAGGAGTGCCAGCCAAAAATGTGTCTACAATACGTACGTGTTTAGTATAATTACACTGGCAACTTGCTCTTCCGATAGCAACCAGATCTGCTAGCCCAGTCTCAGTAATCTGCCGTTTGATAAAAGCATTGTAATATTGGATGATAAATGGTCCCATATGGAAAGCACCAGGCTTTCCATATGGGACCATTTTAATTTGACCAAGATCTGATCACTAGTTTTTGAGTTATCGTCAATAATGCGTGTTTAATACATACAATCTGATCAAGGTTCCGAAGATAAAGCGGTGAAGTCGGTTTAAGCTTTGCTTGCGTTTAATTATAAAAAGATAAAAATCAATTTCGAATGAGACTGGTAAGCGACATATATAGGTACATTAGGAGTGCCAGCGAAAAATTTGTCTACAATACGTACGTGTTTAGTATAATTACACTGGCAACTTGCTCTTCCGATAGCAACCAGACCTGTTAGCCCAGTCTCAGTAATCTGCTGTTCGATAAAAGCATTGTAATATTGGACGATAACCGAAGTAGCTAATTTGATCAAAAAACAATATGTGACGGATTAGAAGTTAGCATTTCGTACTTCCATAAATGACCGCTGCTCCGCGTGTATATAGGTACTCAAATGGCATGCCCTCTGTTGGTTCCCACTAAAAACGATTTCCTTCCAATTCTCAGAATAGAATCGCGTGCAAAATCAAATGGATACCTACTTTGAATCCATTTATAATTGCATAACAGTCAACAGCTCGCTATCAGTCACTTCCCTCTCTGGGTGACCTATGCCAACCCATGCAGGAAACTGGGTCATCGGCATCTGACCTTTTGTATATTTGCAACGCGGCGGATTGAAAAAGCATACGATCTAGCTCGAATGCTCGCGAACGCACACGATCTCTATTTTCGTTGCAGATTGAACGGGATCGCCGATAAGCGCAGTAGTCATTCAGATGTCTACTAGCTCCCGTAATAGTATTCTGTGTCTACTAGTGAGGCGAGATTGTTATTGAATAACTGTAGGCCCTTAGGTTGAGTTGAATATGATATCTTTTAATAAGTAAAAAACGCTTTTTAATTATTATAATCGTTTTTCCTACCGACTTCTCAAAAAAGGAGGAGGTACTCAAGTCGAATGTATTTTTTTTAGGTGTGCTACTGAAAGCAAAATCTTTCAAACAAAAAATATTCGAAATCGGTTCACGTGGAATGAAGATTGAGGTAACACACTTAAAAAAAATACAGTCGACTTGATGACCTCCTCCTTTTTTGTGAAGACTGTAGAAAATATGTAAAGGGCGATAAATCGATCTAGCTATTCATATATTAATTTTTTCAATTAATATATTAATTTTGTTATAATGTTACTATCACTAGCACTTGTAATACTGCGGACTTAATAATTAAATTTACAGAAATCCTTACTAATAATATTATAAATACGAAAGTAACTCTGTCCGTCTGTCTTTTGTTCTTCTTGTTGAAATTTGGTACACAGATAGTCTAGAGCTTGGGTAAGAACATAGGCTTTTTATATTCCGGAATTCCCGCGGGTAAAACCGCGGGGCGCAGCTATAGTTAATAACAATGATGATAAAAGTTTCAAGGAATTTATATAATACATTATTTTCTATTTCTTGAAATATTGTATGCGCATTGAGACGAAACATATATTAATAAAAAATTTGAGTATACATTTGAATAATTAAAATATCGTTAAATTGTGGTACGCCGATTTACAAATAGCAATAAAATTAAAGACTGGTAGTCGGCCGTCAATCAATTCCACAGACTATAAATAAACATAGGACTTGGTATTTTGTTGCATTTGTGTATTTTCGGATATTATTTCTTTTCTGTCGGACTTTGTCGCATTTCGTTTCATCATCAATTGTCACAAAGACTAAGGGACATGATATACAAAGCGCGCCCGCCGCTCGACCACGCGACTCGGTCGCGCTCCCCCGACATAAGGAAAAAAGACGTACCTGTATTTTTTACAAAATTTAGTTACTTACATCATCGGCATCGTGAAAAATACACGCATCTACTATTATTTTTTATATTTTAAAATATTCAAACGCAATATACTAAATTTTACTTTTAATTTAGACGCGTCTGCTACAAGTCATAACATATACTAAATAGTAAAGAGATTTCTGATGTATATAACTCAATACATCATAAACGTTTTCACACTCACAGCTCCACATTAAGTTCGATTAATTGCGTTGTGGGTGCCGGAAACATTCACATCACACATACAATCACAACCAGAACCAGAAACACAAATATTCCATGGGGAAAATACTTATGTTCTCGCTGGGAATCGAACCCGATACCCCTGATTAGTAGACGAACGATCACTCGACTAAGCCAATGGGTAGTTCCTGTTAATACTATAGTGGATTGAATATTTTTACTTGGTTCGTATGTCTGTCTTTCCGGTTTAAAAATGTTTAATTATATTTAGTTATCTATTTTCTTATATGGCTTTAGTTAAGCTGAAAAATTACAAGTCGTGATGACAAAGCATGATAGAGGCAAGCCGGTATGATAGAGGAACTTCCTAATTTCTTAAAATAGTTGTTGTTTGTTAAATTTAGCTTGTGCTGAGTACCAATACGTATATTATAAAAGCTTATTCAGTCTTAAAAGTGTTATCGATATTTATATATTTTGGTTGGGACTGTACTGGCACTCGCGGCGCATTTATCCGACTAGTTTCAGGCTTGTAATATGCCCATCATTGGGCGTAGTCCTAGTTGTACCATAGAGTTTTCCCATGATACGATTGAATTAATGAAGACTGGGCAATTTTGCATGGTACAAATGCATATTTTTGTCTAGTACCAGTTTTACGATTAAGCCAATTAATTAAGGATTTACACAATAAATCGGAGACAACAAATGAGAATCGAGGTAAACAAATAAATATAGGCTAAAACAAATGAAAATTGGGAATAACAAATTAAAATCGGGAAGGTGGTCGATCGCAACATTGCGACGTCTCTCCGCACACACTTGACGAGCAGTCCCTATTTGGAATTTTAGGTAATGTTCATACAAAATAACTATTTATCTTGCAATGACATCTTGCATTGACTCCGATCGGCAGGATAACAGATGTATTTCCAACATAACTTATCGATATTTCAGTGTTTTTTTTATCATTTCCCGTTACAACGTTAATTCTTGCCGGCCCTTTCACACTCACAGTAATGAATAATAAGAATGAATAAATTAAGAAAAGAAATATCCAATGAATAAAATTTTTTAGTCGTAGGAATTAGCCAAATCTTTTAACACCATGCAGCAAGCAGCAAGCAATAGTATAATTCACAAAAGCGTCATCACTTACGGATAGCGACCTATTCAATGCAGCATTCTATCCTACCCGGGAGTATAGAACCAGGTCACGGCAGGAACCTTGGCGGCAGTGACCTAGTTCCGCGACCAGGTCAAACGCACCGCCCTGATAACGGCTGGGTCACGATGGGTTATATTATTATGCACCTGCACTAATTAAAACATATTGACGTTATGGCATTTCTATTTTCCGGCTTTCAAGTTTATAAGATAGTGCGTCCCAGTTAGTGCAAGTCTTTGTTCTTGGATCTTGGTCCAGATCTTTGACTTTGTCCTGGGTTTCGATTCCCAGCTTCTAGAGCTTCTATTTGAAAGAATAATCGGCCCCAACTCAGCATAATGCCGGCAGACAACCAGTGTATGCTTGTGCCGTGATATCAGCACGGCACAAGCATACATACTATACACATAGTTTCTGGTGTGATTTTATGTGTGTGTTTTTTATGTTTTTTTATGTCCGAAACGCAAGCGGTTGTTCTCAATCTCACCTGATGGAAAGCGATGATGCGGCCGAAGATATAGCATGCTTGCCTAGAAGGTACCTATTCACTCTTGACTTGAAGACTCCCAGATTATACTGTTCGGGGAACAAAGATTAATAAAATTAATGTTCTCGGCACCCAAGATACAAGTTTTTGAACTGCTCATTGGCTTAGTAAGGTCAGCGTTCGCTTTCTAAGGGGGCATCGGGATCGATTCCCGGCGGAAACAAGTTTTTTCCCCAAGCAAAATTTGTGTTTGTGGTTTTTGGTTGTGATTGTGTGTGTGTGATGTGAATATTTCCGGCACCCACATCACAAGTCATCGAACTTAGTCTGGGGCTGTGAGTGTGAAAGCCTTAATGTGTGATTGTGATTATGACTGCGCCTATAATAAAAAGAAGTGATCGAATATATACCTAAGGAAACTTATACTGTAAAGAAGTGTCTGGTTTTGACTCTACATATGCCTTTGATGACGAACCGATGATGGACGAACGGACAGACGCTACGGTCGGTCAATAATTATGTAGGTATATAAAAGTTTATTCGGAGAAATTGTGTTTTGAGTCTAATCCAATATCCGAGTGGCTGTGTCGGAGAGAGGCTTCCATCATTTGCATGTAAACTTAAAAATCTACTCGCATGTTATATGAAGCCTAATCTTTTTAGCTGTCAGATAAATCCGTTTGGTATGAGCACATCAAAATATTGAGGAACCGACGAAGTGTCAAATTGGCTCGCTTGGACCGAGAGTCGCCCTTTCGAATATCACCCTCATCTCCCATTTGACTGCTCTTATATATAAATTTGAATCTAGTTAGTAGTTAGAACTAGTAGTTCTAATAGCTATTTATTATTTTTTTAATATTTCTCCTTTATGTTTATATTGTCTAATTTGATTATTATCTATGTATATATTAAAAAAAAAACTCAGTTTTTCTTGGTCATTGCATCACGCGTGAATGGATGGAACAATTTCGCTAATTCTTTTTTTTGTTGTGTTAATTATTGTCAGGATGAGGTTCTTATGAATCAATTTAATCCCCTGATTCCCGCGGGTAAAACCACGCAGAGCAGCTGTAGTATTATATAAATATTTAATAAGAAATACTTAGGTAGTACTAAGTTGTATTTACTCAAATAAATAAAAACATATCAAACCTATCAAACAGTGTGCGGTCACTGAAGAAATTAGAGTCAACACTGGAATGGGCAACAATCCACAAAACATAAAGACTGGCGAGTCTTTGTGTAAAGACTAACAAAATTCAAACACAAATACAACAACTTCACCACTGGAACAGTTATGCCAGCACCCAAAAACCACACTCCGTTATTTTAAGGAGCTGGGGTAGTTCCTGGCAGGGGGAAATGCACAATACACCCCAAGCGTCAGCGACATCAGTGCAGGTCTTAACGCCCTCATATTGAATAAGAATAAGAATATCAAACCGTATCAGAATGATAGGAAAATTGGGTTTAGTTTCGTTTTAAATTTTCGTTCGCAAAGATTTCGTATTTTAGCTTATTACGTATCTAATGCAATAACATGACAAAAGGCACATAAAATGTTTAGTTATTGGGCATTATAAGGGCGATTGCGTAAAATGGTATGTATGTGAAGTATATTTAATAATAATTTGGCCATGATTATTGCTAAAACGAAAATGCTTGTTAATTGCATTTATCTCTAATGGATCGTAAAATAATATTTCTACATTAGCAATTACAAACCGATGTTACTGTGGTCAAATCGTTGTTCTATCGCTTACATTTCAGTGAGCGTGCACTCGAATTACATCAGTTGATTCCCCCATGCCCTTTCTATAATCAGACCACAAGACGAACTGACTAACGTCATCCATTTATGGTTGACACACCTCATATCCGCACAAAGCGTTTTGCTTTTATCATCCGTACAGCGAAGGAGTGGAACTAACTGCCCGCGTCTTTGTTCCCCGAACAGTACAATCTGGGAGTCTTCAAGTCTAGAGTGAATAGGTATCTTCTAGGTAAGCATGCTACATCTTTGGCCGTATCATCACTTTTCATCAGGTGAAATACCGACCAAATGCTTACCAATCAAGAGTAAAAAAAAGACGTGTGTCACTCGGGGACTGCCGCGGTAAAGCTATTGCATAGCGTTTTTTATCAACTTATGCAATTATAATTATTTATTTATTTTATTTATGCAGTATTTTTTTTCCTGCCAGGTGGCAGGAAGAGGCGAGTTGCTGAACTAAAGAGACAAGCGTGATATTTCAAAAAAGGAATTAAAAGTTCTGCTATTCATCGATAGATGGCAAAACTAAAAAGTATCACCGCTGTGCCGGTCGGAGTGGGGGGTGTTAGGTTATTTTCGTTACGGAATTTCTGGATTCGGTCTCAACGCTCAAGGCCCGCGATAGAAGCTACAATAGCTTAAAAAAACAAGAAACTTAAAACCTTTTAAATCTCTCAAATTCTCTGAATAACTTATTTATACAGAATTTTAAAGCCCTCCTATAACAGTTTCATTTCAGTAGTATTCTTACTTTGACTTGAAAAATCTTGGTATCAGATCCTAGTCTAAAAGTTACCTACTTGACGTGTTAATACGATAACAAGATTATGTTCTTAGCTATCGAGATAGCATAAATTATAATTTTCCAAGCTGAGAGCGCGGAAACTGTATACATTCAGTAGTACACAGTTCCGTTTTAAATATGTTTATGTTACTAACTTAATTAGAGTTAGTTATTCGTTATTTAACGAATAGACTCGAAATCGTACGTCAGAAGTGGATAACGTAAAAGTACGTAGTATAGTATTTTTATCTTTGCTTCGAGAAAATAAGGATTTTTGAGTTTTTGCCGCGAAAGTGAAAAAATGGCGTTGTTAATTTTGTATAATTTTTCGAAACCTGTGATTCTTTGAGTGTTAATGTGTAATAATGGTGGATTATTAACCGTTAATACTTAGTAAACGTGCATAAGTGAAGGCAAATCATCACAAAGTTGAAAAACGTCATTTTCGCCTTCGCTCCAAAACTCCAAAAGAAGTTCTAGTAAAGTTTCACCACTTTACTAGGGCATAACTTGACTATGACTCGACCTTGACTGTTTTACTTGACTTTGACGTTGACTTATGACTAGGACTTTTAATATGAAATACACTTGAAATATATTATTACTTGACACTGGCTAAATGCACAAGATTGCGAAGCCAATATTTAAAGAAAAAAAAGACGTGTGGCACTCGGGGACTGCCGCAGTAAAGCTATTGCATAGCATTTTTTATCAACTAATGCAATTATAATTATTTATTTATTTTATTTATGCAGTATTTTTTTTCCTGCCACCTAGAGGCGAGTTGCTGAACTAAAGAGACAAGCGTGATATTACAAAAAAGTCATTAAAAGTTCTGCTATTCATCGATAGATGGCAAAACTAAAAAGTATCACCGCTGTGCCGGTCGGAGTGGGGGGTGTTAGGTTATTTTCGTTACGGAATTTCTGGATTCGGTCTCCACGCTCAAGGCCCGCGATAGAAGCTATGCAATAGCTTAAAAAGAAACCATTCTTGGTTAAGAATTTGGGAAATATGGGTGAAGTATCGAGACATGAAAAAGACGAATTACTGGCTGCGTATCAACTGGTCACGCGGATCTAGATACACGGGTGTCCAGTTAGTCATTACTTACTGGACACCCGTGTATCTAGATGTGCTCATATTGTTGATTATGACGTCAGCCCAAAGATTTTGCTGTTGTCTATAACAAATGTTACAAATGCCAAAATGTTGGCATTTGTAACATTTGTTATTGACAGCAGCAAAATCGTTGGGCTGACGTCATAATCAAAACTATGAGCACAGAATAAATAATAGAACTGCTTAAGTAAATAGGAAGGCAATTTATATCGATCTATCAATAATAAAAAAACAATTATTTCATGAAGTTTGTGTAATACCTTTATTCTGGTCGTTAAACTACGATTGTTAGATTTGTTGCGACGTCGATACGACAGTTCGTCGATCAAGTCGATCGGTTGGAAGTTCGGTTCGATGGTTAATAAGTGAAGAAAATCGTTTGACTTTGACGTCGATGTTAAGATAATCGAATGCCTGAAATAGACCCCCTAATTCCTTCATATTTTTTCTCTCTTTGATGCTCCAATTGTCGGTACGTATGTACCGAGACTTTGTAACAAATACTAATTTAAATTTTATAATAGTCTTCAACTAACTATATATTTAACTTATAAGCAGTAGCCAAGCAATACACAATCAACAAGTCTCAATTTCAAGAGTATACTTTTCCTTATTTCACACGCAAATATCAAAATGTCACCTATCCTTACAATATTAGCAGTAGTATTGGCAGTAGCGGCCAACGACCAAATAATATTTTTTTAAGACGATATACAAATTTATTTTAGCCTGAGGTGTAAAATTCGGAAGAGCCATTTACTCGCCATACATTAAAAAGTGATAACATATTGATCAGATCACGTCTTATTATGTTGTCTAAGAGATAAATCACAAAAAAATCGTTTTGCTTGAGAACTTTATCATTTAAAATAATGTACATTTCAAATTTCATTCAAATCCGTGCAACGTGAAGAGGGAACAAACACACACTTACACATTTACACACAAACTTTCGGATTTATAATATTATAGTATGATTCCACTAAATGTAAAAAAAAAAAATATCTGTTTTCGAGTCGACCAGGGTCAAATATAGTTCATATAGCAAGGGTTCTAGCGACATAAACTAGTACCACTAGCCATCAAGGGTACAATGTGAAGGTACAAGCGGTACTACTCGGTGTGCTTAAGTATTTTAATAGAGTTTAAAAAGACCCAACTTTCAACAACGACAATAACAAAGACAAAACTTTCACCTTTCATGTTTCTGTTACATTATATATCCTCTCAAGTATATGTATGTGTATAGTATATTATAGATATGTTTTGTTGTACTACGTATTGTTATGTGTTTATTATAATATGTATAGAATGTTTATTATATTAACCTATATGTACCTATTTATTAAACACTTCAGACCCAAATTATTTGCTATTTCCTATGAATCCAAAGGTAATCTGTAAGAGATCGTTTTAAACAATATGATCGCCCATTGTACTAGCCTAAACTAATTTTATGGTATTTCATTTATTTTCTTTTATTTCCGGTATACAATTTAATTATTTATCTATCTAACTATACAAGGTTACTTTGAGTATACGCTCCATACTCCGCAGGCGGATCGGGTGTCGACAGTGTAATAATTGAAACGCAATCAAAGCTTAAAAAAATCCGACTTCACCGCTTATATTTTTCTTTCCAAAATCAAACCAAAACAGGCTTGATCGATTTCGATAAAATTTATATGGGACTATGCGACCACCTCTAAAGTATAATCTACCAAACCAAAATATAACATCAAAATCGGCTCATAATTCGCGGAATTATCGCGTAACATACATATTAAAAAAACATACAGTCAAATTGCGTCTTCAAGTCGCAAGTGAATAGGTAGGCTTCTAGGCAAGCGTGCTCCATCGTCGATCACATCATCACTTACGATCAGGTGAGATAGTGGTCAAAGGCTTGTCTATAATGAATGAAATAATTAAACGCAAGCAAAGCTTAAAAAATACCAACTTCACCGCTTTATCTTCGGAACTTTGATCAGATTAGATGTACTTAACACGCATTATTGACGATATCCTAAAAACTACAGATCAGATCTTGAAAAAAATTTAAATGGGACCAATTGGAAAGCAAAAAAAATAATTCGAAATCGGTTCACGTGGAACAAAACAATGAGGTAACAAACTTAAAAAAAAAATACAGTCGACTGGAGTACCTCCTCCTTTTTTTGTGAAGTCGGTAGAACAATAGAAATATTTTTCTATCCTTCTAATAAGTCACGAGTCACAGAATACCTAAAGCTTTCCTCTATAACAGCGTCCAAAATAGCCTGTCGCCTCGCGTTACCACGGTTACATCCTTGGTTAATGTCGTCTGAATCACATACTCGCATTCTATTTTCTAAGAATAATCCAAAACTGCATCCGAGTGAATCATGGCGCAGAGTGATACTCAGAGGTCGATGACCTGATGATCTTGTCCTTTATTGCATGTATGCTTTGCGAGCGATTAAATGGATCCGGAGGCTTTGTTTGGCTTACAGTGTTTACAGGACGGTGCTGTTTTGAAGTTGTTGTCATGCGATTTTAATGTTTATTATGAGTGGTACTAGAGTTATCGTTTGTAAAAAGTGAGGTGTTATTGTTAGAATTAGTTGATAATCATTTTGATAATCGCAAAAACACAATAGTTTTAAATTAACTCAAATGTTTTTCCGATATTTATAAAAGAGACGGTATTCAATTCGTTGTGAAAGACACAGATATCTTAATAGTTGGTAAAAGGTGCCTTTCTACAATACTCTGACATATCAACATTTATGGTACCTCGCTCGAAGCGTTTCGCTTCTACGTTCATCATCCGCACAGCGAAAGAGTGGAAATCACTTTTTCCCTTTGTCTTTGTTCCCTAAAAAGTATAATCTGGGAGTCTTCAAGTCTAGAGTGAAAAGACATCTTCTAGGCAAGCGTGTTACATCTTCGGCCGCTTCGTCTCTTTCCGTCAACTGCTTATCACGGCAGTTGACGGAAAGAGACGAAGCGGCCGAAAGTCTATTTATTAATAAAAGTAATTATACTTTTAAGATAAGACTAAATATTACTCCAATAAACACAAAGCATATACAAATAAAACTTAATCTAACAAACCACTGTCATTTGAAAACGTTCCCAAAATGCAGTGCCACGCTATTCAACGTGGCAATGCTACAAGTGAATGCTTGTAGCATTGCTTGCAGCATCTTTGTGGTAAAAAAAAATATCTGTCAGTATTTTAGTCTCTACTACATTGAGAGAATGGCTATTATTTAAAGTTTGTTTATTACTCGTTGGCTTAGTTGGTTGAGCGTTCGCCTTTAAAGCAGGGGGTATCGGGTTCGATTCCCGGCGGAAACACAAGTTTTATCCCCAAGGAAAATTTGTTTCTGGTTCTGGTTGTGATTGTTTGTGTGATATGAATGTTTCCGGCACCCACGACTCATGTCTTTGAACTTAGTGCGGGGCAGTGAGTGTGAAAGCGTTTATTATTACGTTCCGATGAAGAATAATATTTGTGACTATGCATTTTTTTAGATGCAAACCAGCATAAATATTAAAGTCATACCTCAAAGCTTACTTATAAAATTATGCAACATTCCTTCAAGAAAAGGGAAAACTTCTATAATTAAACTCTCACTAATGAAGTCACGTTCGGGAACATTATAACTATCTCGGTCTGCAACCATTTGCATTTCCCTCGTCCTTTAATTACAAACCTGACAACTTTCTCTGTCACAACTTGGTCGGGACGTCATCAGTCCAACTTAATCGGGACGTTAAGTTGGTCAAACTTAGTCTTGTGCTGGGTATGAGATTCTACAGCTTGTGCAATTGATCGCACGTTTTGCTTATAAATTGAAAATATGGTTTTATATGCCTATGGTTTTACGGTTACTGAGCTGCCCGTTGGTTTAGTTGGGTGGGTACTCGCCTTCTAAGCAGGGGTATCGGGTTTGATTCCCGGCGGGATCATAAGTTTTCTCCCCAAGGAACATTTTTGTTTCTGGTTCTAGCTGTGATTGTGTGTGTGATGTGAATGTTTCCGGTACCATCGACACAAGTCATCGACTTATTGTGGGGCTATGAGTGTGAAAGTGTTCAAGCGTTATGTTACTTATAATCCTATTACAAGTAACTTATACATTTCCAAATTATTGCTAGAATACAGAGATTTTTTATATCATAGTTAATAATGTAGAAAAATACTAGGTTTTTTTATCGCCTTGATTAGATGATAAGAGCGATAGTAGGCGAGTAATTAATTGAGTATATACTCATAAGTGCAGTAAATACGGTTTAATATTGAAAAGGCTGGTTACTTAAAGTATTTTTATATATATTACTAGCGATACCTGGCATGCGTTGCAATGTTTAGAAAAAGTGTTTACCTCATTCACATTTATGGCCGCCTAGTACTTCAATACCATACTAAAAACTTTTTGTTTATACAGAAATATAAGTAATTTAAATTTACCCTTTTATTAAGTGCTAAGTTAAATAATATACTAAGTATGTGACCAATAACACTTTTCTTATTGTCTCTATAAAAGAGTAATAATTTTCTTATTTTTTTTTCCAGTCTTCTAACCACTATATAAAGCAGATATTAAAACTCTGCAATGATGAAATAAAAAAAAAACAAGTGTTGCAACATGGTATCACTAAAACAAATATAGATTATAATTATTATGTATATAAACATAATAACCGATTATAAGTGCTTCAGATTGCAAGGCAAACAAGGAGTTGGGGTTTGCACGGCAGTGGGACGAATCACAACTATAGAAGATTGTTGCATAGACTTTAGTCACAGAATACCTAATACATATTTTACAATCAATCACGTACACAGTACATTATTTAGTGGCAATACTGTAATCCGGCAATCTGTGTTTTTCTACCGACTTCACAAAATAGGAGGAGGTACTCAAGCCGACAGTATATTTTTTTTATGTGTGTTACCTCATAACTTCGTTTCACGTGAATCGAAATTGAATTTTTTTTTGTTAGATGTGACTTTCCAATTGGTCAATCAGTAGTTCTTGAGATATCGTCAATAATACGTGTTTAGTATATGTAATCTGATCAAAGTTCCGAAGATAAAGCGGTGAAGTCGGTTTTTTTAAGCCTTCCTTGCGTTTAATTATTTTAGCCCAAGTTGAAGGAATTTTCAATGGACGCGGTTGGAGGATTTTTTTATGCTAGATAGACACGCATTTGTCCGCCATATCACCTGATGGAAATTGAAGATGCGTCCTAAGTTGTAGCGTACTTGGCTAGAAGATACCTTTTACTCTAGACTAAAGACTTGAAGGCTCTAAAATTAAACCTTTCAGAAAACAAAGACGCGGGCAATGAGTTCCACTCCTATGCCGTACGGCTGATAAAAGTAGAAGAAAATCGCTTCGCGCGAACTGAAGGTATGTCAAACATCAGTGGATGACATTTGAGGGTTTATTGTATGCTAGATAGGTAAGCATTTGGCCTCTACCTCACCTGTAGGCAAGTGATTGGTTTGTCTTGCTAGGGTTTTTTGTTTTTTATTTTCAAGGATTTGTAATTTTCTGATAATGAAAATAAAATAAACTTATCAGTGGTGAAAATGATGAAACAGGCCCCAGTCTTTCCTACGTGTACACAAGGAATTTGAATAAACATGTGACACTATACATAAAGCATGTAGATATGTAGGATAGTGGTTACTAACTACACGACCTCGCAGAATCTGAGCATCGCGAGTAGTTTGGTAAACCTCTCATCTGGTCTCTAAGCAAAGATTGCCTTTGAGCTTCAAGAGGGTTTATTTAGCGTATTTGCTACTTTCAAGGATGTTTCAGTTTGGTTTCATGAAACTAAGCAGAAGATTAATCAAAAGATCTATAATTTGAAACATTTGCTTTGTTAATTTCATGATTTCTGAATTTGTTATTACGCTCAGAGGGATATGAATCCCATATAATTAAAATGCTTAATTTTGTTTTATATAATTTTGTTTGAAGCATTAATTATCTTGACTTAGCCTACCAAAAGAAAATACAATAAGACCGTCATGTTGTTAAGTTAAGATCCTGTAATAAAATAATCCTCCTCTAAACAATGATCCTGTGAATTCGATATTTTTTTTTAGCAGGCGATTGTTAAATAAACCGGCTAAGTGGGAGTGGGACTCGCGCACGAAGGGTTCCGTACCATTATCATTATTATTTTATTTTAATTAAATATATTTAATGAGAACATAAAACTAAATATTCTGTGGATAGTTAAAGCGTCTACCTGTCACCGTTATTAGTATCGAGCAAGAAACGGTAACAAAATCAAGTTTGTTGTATGGGAGCCCCCCTTAAATATTTATTTTATTTTATTTTTAGTATTTGTTGTTATAGCGGCAATAGAAATACATCATCTGTGAAAATTTCAACTGTCTAGCTATCACCGTTCTTGAGATACAGCCTGGTGACAGACGGACGGACGGACAGCGAAGTCTCAGTAATAGGGTCCCGTTTTTACTCTTTGGGTACGGAGCCATAAAAGCTAGGTAAAAACTACAATTTACAATTAACAATTACTAGCTTTCAATTTTTTTGCAATTAAAATGTCCCCTACTTCAGCAATATCTTAATACCTTCAAACATATATTTTGAGAATCTCAATATTATGTACAGTTTAATCACCTGTAATCATCAGTAAAAATAAATGATTACATGTTTACAAATAAATAGGTTCCTAAAAGCATTCATGCTCAAGCTTGACTCTACAAAGAATAAGAACCCAATCGAGATTCAAAGCGAATACATATAGTTATTGTAGATGTTTTATGGAGAAATAGGTAATTTTAGTTTAGATACAAATGCTAATTACTACGAGTCTGCACAACTCTCGTTCAAGGTAATGAGTAGACAAAGCACCGAATACCTAGACCGCGGTTCTCTTCCATCCCTAATACGCCGAGCACATCACATTATAACCCGCAGTTAGCGCAACTTGCATTGGAACTGCCCTTAGAAACAGTTACAAAACTCCACACAAGTGTGTAAAAATATCCATTTTACTATCCACATTTATACCTATTACTATTCATGTATATATCTATGTTTCTTAAAGGAAATTCAAATGGATACGTGTAGAGTCCATATTTCTGACAAAAAATTGTTCAAAATACGTAGCTTTTTAAATTAATTTGGGTGATATTTTTGCGAATATTTTAAATACAAGTTATCACTAGTATACATTCAGGGAATCTGATAATATTTCAAGCATGTAATGATTAATACATTACAATATTGATGTAAAGGTACGAGTATTGGGCAACTTTGATCAGGCACCCGGCAAGTGACTCGAATGCTGGCCTTAATGCAACCATGTAGCATTTGGGAAATGCATTGCACGATGCTTTGATATGTAAATATAAAAGACTTTCACAATACAGCCCCAAACTATGTTCGAGGACTTGGGCGTGGGTGGCGGAAAAAATCACATCCCACACACAATCACACCCAGAACCAGAAACATACATTTATTATAGGGAGACAACTTGTGTTTCCACCAGGAATCGAATGCGATACATACTGTTTAGAAAGCGGACGCACACCCAACTTAGCTAAAGGGCAGTTCATTACACTAATAATATAAATCCGAAAATTTGTGTGTAAGTGTGTAAGCATGTTTGTTTTCTTGTAACGGCTGAACGTGATTGGATGAAATTTGGATTGTACATACCTTATACCTAGGATAAACACACAAGCTTACTTTTACTCTTATAAATGCGGGCGTAGCTGCGGGGCAGGGCTAGTATTAAATAGTTTAATGTAATTAACATAGTAGTATGTGTAATTTTTGTATTTTTTTTTTTATTGTATATATCTGCACTGAAAATTATACAGAATTTGGCTATCTTTAGCTACAAAATTAGTAATAAGAAATAGTGGTGTACTCTTTCTATCAACCTTGAACTACTTCTGTAACGACACAGAGTGGGTAGAAAAATAAGGTAACTAAGCTTGTTAGAATTACTGAGATCTTCTTATTACTCCTACACAATGACTAAAATAGTCTACGAAAATCCATGCTATGTAATTGTATCTTTATGTATAGCTCTTTATTAGCAAGTTTAGTACGTATTTATTCAAGGACAACAAGACTGGTGTGTTTTTCTTTTTGCTAAGTGACTCTACCTTGATCTCTAATAACATTTTAGTTGATATTCCCTCCAGTTCGCTCAAAGTGTGTCGCTTTTACGTTTATCATCTGTGCGAAGGAGTGGAACTCATTGCCCGCGTCTTTGTACCCCGAACGGTATAATCTGGGAGTCTTTAAGTCAATAGTGAATAAGATGCTTCTTGGTAAGCATGCTACATCGTCGGCCGCATCGTCGCTTTCCATCAAGTGAGATAGTGGCCAAATGCTTGCCTATCGAGCGTACGAAAATCGAATGTTAAGAGATGATACAGTCAAGGTTAAATGCGTTGTAACTATCAAATAATCTGTGACATGCATGTTTAGAAGATTATGTCGTCGCCAAGTTTTTTTTTTGCCCAAGTTATAGTCAAGTTAAAGTTTAAGTTTCAAGTTTACACTTCGTCAAGATTGCGATAGCACAGGTACTGCAACGTAATCCACTGTGTTCCATCTGCACAAGGATTATTTTAATGAATAGCTGCTTTGTTCCACCGCACCAAAGGGTTATTTGAATAAGAAAGTTCCACTTTCGCCGCTGGTATTTTCTTTAGTAATTGAATTGGATGGATGAACGTTTGCTCAAATTGAATCTCTAGAGTTTCATGTATTTTTTTAAATGCAGCGGAGTGTATTAGATGCAGTGTATTGACGTAGACAGGAACCTTGAGTCTTATAAACTATACTATATTTGTATATTAGAACATCATAACGAGATCAAAAGATATGATGGAAGCATTATCGAAAACTAACTAACGCTGCTCGGATCTAGTCTAGACTGTTTCCTTCATTTAGTTCAAAAGCAGTGATCTACCTAAGGCATGATAGAAGAGGCGGTAAAGTAATGAGATCCTATCAATGAGGAGTTTGTATTAGTATTTAACCTACATATAAGCATAAAATAGCAGTGCGCGCATTCATAAAGCAAAACAAATAAATCTTCTTGACGACCCAGTTGGCGCAGTGGACAGGTGTCCGCCCTCTGCGCCGTGGGTCCTGGGTTCGATTCCCGGCAGGAGTACAAATTCCTTCTCAAGGGATATTTGTGCTTCTGGTTCTGAGTGTAATGTGTGTGTGATGTGTATGTTTCCGGCACCCACGATACAAGTCTTTGAACTTAGTGTGGGGCTGTGAGTGTGAAAGCGTTTTTTTGTTCGTTTTTTGTTTTCTATGGCAAATGGGGTTAGATTTTACACTAACATTCCCAAAATTGTAACTTGATTTACCACTGGGAAAGTTTAAATCAGAAATAAAACGAGCATTAATTAAGAAAACTTATTATAAAACGAACGCATTCATTAATGACAAGGATGCATGGAGGTAAACTGGACAAGCGCTTTTTGGCGACTGAATAGTATAGATATACCTAGGATAATATAATTCCTGTATTAGTCATTTAAAATGTAAAAAAAAAATATGAACAAATGGCGCCGCCGAGTTTCTTTTCGTTTTTCTCGAGATGGTTGTCAATAACCGCGTTATAATTGAAAATCTGGCAGTAGAATAATTGATTTTCATTTTCATCTTTAGGGTCCATGTGAATAAACAATTTTTTTATTTATTTTTATTAACCCATCTGAGATTTCAGTAAGATTATCTTTTTGATCGCCCTTGAATCATCCTATCATCTGGAGTATTTAGTTATCTGCCGCAAGGGAAATCAGTGGGTATTCGCTTATCTAGCCTCATTAGGCAGGCCGATGGCAGCGACAAGGGCACAGGACTCCCAGTCCCTTGGGAATTGTCGCCATTTGTCGCCGGAGTACGATAGAGTGGGTGTTGCTAAGGACAGAGGTCATGTTGATTGTTGGTGCAATATACTATTATTTATTCTGTGGTACTAAGTCGTTGTCGACTAATACTTTGACAGAGGACAGGGGCAAACCAATGTCTCGTATAACGTATAGATATTACCCCACGAAGTTATCCTTATCTTTTGGTACCTATTGAACTTGTAACTACTTCTACGTGCTTCTATTCTCGCTAATGACAAAAAAATTTGGTCCCCGAAATCGCCAGAAGTAGCAATTATTCGGCTGTCAGTTGGCTGACGTCTTCTTCTCTCTATTGGACGCATTGTAACTTACCACGTTCTGATTGGTTAATTAGGAATATACTTAACTATTATATTTTTATAGTTACAAGGACAAAGATAACATCTATCGTTATAAAATATGGATCGTTATTGCAATGTAAAGTTGTTTTCCCACCGGGAATTGAATCCAATACAGGGGGTATCAGGGGGCATAGAATGCAGACGCGGAAAGTTGGTGAATTGCGCGTTGGCTTAGTTGGGTGGCGTTCGCCTTCTAAGCAGGAGTATCGGGTTCGATTCCCGACTAAAACACAAGTTTTCTCCCCAAGGAAAATTGTTTCTGGTTCTGGTTGTGATTGTGTGTGTGATGTGAATGTTTCCGGCACCCACATCACAAGTCATCGAACTTAGTGTGGGGCTGTGAGTGTGAAAGCGTTTATGTTTATGGTAGTCATCTCGACCGAATGGAACTCGACCACGCGGTCCTTTGATTTTTTAATATATTTTTGGTAGTTAACTACCACTAGACGAAACTAGTTCAATCAGGTAAAAAAGTGTTTCAAAAATTTGTTTTGATAATAAAATAAAGCAAGATTGATAATTATAAAGATAATGACTATAGTAGAATTCTCTGTGACATAGCAGTGTACTAAGGATATGTTTCCAATATCCGTTATTGCAAACACTATCAAAACCGAACCAAGTTCAAATCGATAAAAACAAACAGCAGCTCCAATCCATAAGTTTAAGTTAAGAGGTTACTAAGCCACAGTTTTATATACTTTTGTTACTTCAGCCCGTTCGTTTACCATTAAGTCTGGTTTTATATTATCTCTGGGAAAAACTTGTAACAAATTGTTTAATTAAGGCCGCACTTGGCAGTTAGGACCCATTTAGTGCAGGGTCAGGGACGTACCTCCAATGTAATCCCGTACCCTTCGGCGATCGTGCTGAGCACCCATTTTATCTCCTTGCTTCGCAGACAAAGGGAAATGGAAAGGAAAGTAGTAAGTACGGCTTGGGATAAAAGGAAATAGGAGTAGAGTGACACAATATAAGATTTGGACATGGTCATTCACAGAATTATATACGGGATATTAACCATATATTTCAACCCCGACGTTAAAAGACGGGTGTTATAAGTTTGACGGCTTTGTGTGTGTCTGTCTGTGTCTGTTTGTGGCAATGTAGGCTTTTAAACGGTTGAACCATTTTGGATGCTTTTTTTATATGAAAGGTGACTCGATCGAGAGTGTTAAATAGACTATGTTTAGTGAAAATCGGTGCAGGCGTTTTCCAGATAAAACATCATATTTTTTAAAAAAAAATTTTCCACTTAAATATTCATCACTTGACACTGGCTCAATGCACAGAGATCGCGAAGCCAAAATTAACTACTTGTTAAAAACTTTTTAATGTCGCCATATTGGATTTATAGAGACGTCACTTTATTTTTCGAGTTCTTCTCAGCAAGCCCTTCCATTTGAATATATCTGCTTCAAAATTGAGTTGCAAGATTCCACGAACGAACATTACATGTTGTATTACATGTTACATTACAAGTTACATAAAAGCTTGTAAAAAAAATGTCTACTGTTGATATTTCAAACATGTCACTGATGGTGGAATATAACAATAACAATGGAACGTTGCTAAACTTAGTTCCTTTTTGCCGAGCCACATAACGTAACATAGTACGAACTTACGAAGCTTAGGACAAGACGCGCATCGCTCCGGGCTATTCATCCGTCTCGAGCTGATAAAACTCCTGTTCCAAACTATACTTTTTACTCCACAACTCCAATTTATTTTTATGTTTACCGAGAAACTCTTTGTGCTTTTAGGACCGGGGAAAATGATAAATGTAGTTTAGGTAATATCATAAAACATTACATAAGCGCTTTTACACTCACAACCCCATACTAAGTTCGATGACTTGTTTCGTGGGTTCCGAAAATATTTACATCAGACACACAGTCACAATCAGAAACAAAAATTTTCCTTGGGGAAAAATTTTGTGTTCCCGCCGGGATCGAACCCGATACCCCTGCTTAGAAGGCGAACGCGCTAAACCAACGAGTAGTTCGAATTACGGCACTTTGTTAACCTCGACGTTTCCGCCAAGTTTATCGTAATTTGGACATGGTCTCGGGAACATGACCAATCAAAATCTAAATCGTTAATTCATAATTATGGTCCCCAAAAAGGCACTCATGAATGTTAATGACTCTACTACAAGGTTCGCAAAATTATAGCCATCCGGAGAAGAACCTGGCAAGAAATTCGGCGGCGCAATTTTATTTTTTTATACAATTGAAATGACTAATACAGGAATTATCATAACCTATAGGTATGTATATATTATGTATTTGCCAGAAAGTGCTTGTGCAGTTTGCCTCCACGCATCCTTGTCATTATTGTAGTCCTCAATGCAACTTCAAATAACTTAAACATAGGTTTTAGCGCAATTAAGTCCTGTGCAAATATTGCTTAAATTATGTGTTTGGTTCGAGTCGCAAAAATTTTAAAGTTAAAAATGATTTATGTGTTTAATATAGGTTCAAAATGGAAATTGCGTTGCGTGTGTATTATTTATTCCTATAATCCTTCTTATATGGTGCAATAAATGGTTCAGCCAGATGGAATTTAATATTCCGTTTATGTAAAATAATTTGTAATATGAGTGAGGTTGTGTGAGCTCATGTGGGATATAGAACGATGAGTTATTAAGTGATGGGCTCAATAACGCCCTTCAAGGAATTAATGGGAGGGTTTTTGAGTTATATTAATTTTATATTTATCTGATCTCTATCGGTGCTTGATGGAGATAGAGGGTAGGAATGTTTTTGTTTTCATATATAAGGTATTTTTAGCATTACAATTATTTAACCGAAATTTTACCATCTCTTCTTATCCCCGGGGATTTTATATGATGAAGAATTGAGAACATACGTCTTTAACAGTTGGTAAAATAAACCTGGATTATACTTACAAGCGGCAAAGTGGTTTACAGCTTGTCTCTGTATAATCACGCTAATATTACAAATGCGAAAGTTTGTGCGTAAATGTGTAAGTATGTTTGTATTAAAAATTTCTTTAAGCTGTAACTGCTGAACGGATTTGGGTGTACATTAGACCGTATATAGTTTATACCCAGGACTAACACATAGCCTTTTTAAAAATCATCTTCAGGTTTCTTATATAACTTTTATTTCTAATGACCAATTAGGATCTATAACGATTAGTTTAAGCAAACATTCTCACTTAAATTTTCAATGCATATGATTTATAAAGGCTGTGATAAGATCTTATTAATATGCTTAATTGAAAAACGTATAATAAAAAAAGTTAGTTATTTTTTCATGCAGTACAGATTTTTTTATGTAATTAAAAAAAAACAAAACAAACGCATTCACACACCCAGCCCCACACTAAGTTCAAAGTAAATTCACAGTAAATTTTACATCACTTTCTACGTTCATCATCCGTACAGCGAAGGAGTCCACTCATTGCCTGCGTCATTGTTCCCTGAGGGGTATAATCTGGGAGTCTTCAAATCGAGAGTGAATAGGTATCTTCTAGGCAAGCATGTCACATCTTCGACCGCATCATCACTTTCCATCAGGTGAGATAGTGGTCAAAAGCTTGCCTATTCTGCATATAAAAAGGCAGAACCAGAAGCACAAATATCCCTTTGGAAGGAATTTGTGCTCCTACCGGGAATCGAACCCAGGACCCAAGGCGCAGAGGGCGGACACCTGTCCACTGCGCCAACTTGGTCGTCATTATATTGACTGATTAGCAACTTCAGATAGGAGAAGTGCAAAGTATATTGTTTAACTCATCAATGAAAAGGTAATTGACCGCTTGTTCAATAAACTGCCTTGACATTAGTAGGTAAGTCGTAGTTAATAGCTATCAGTTATTTTCAACCTGTAAAGGTCTATAATAATAATTGAACAACTAATTAACTCTACCTGCTGACTCTTCTAAGGGTAGAAATTTCAACTGAAAATTCTTCTGAATAAAATATGAGAAGATAAATCGAGGAAACCGGGTTCGATTCCCTGTTGGAACACAAGTTTTCTCCCTGAGTCAAATTCCAGTTTCTAGTTCTGGGTGTGATTGTATGTGTGATGTGAATGTTTCCGGCACCCACGACAAGTAAAACTAAACAATCAAACGCATTTACACTCACAGCTTCACCTTTGGAAAGAAAAAATGTGCTCCTGCCGGGAATCAAACCCAGAAGCCATGGCGCAGAGGCCCGCTCTCTGCGCCAATAGGGTCTTCACAAGAGTCACAAGTCATCGATCGAACTTAGTTTGGGGTTATTAGTTTGAACACGTTTTTAACTGATAGACGCGATAGCATGACAAATATAGTAGCCAAATGCGATAGCAAAGCACGTTGACTCGGCTTATAACATTTTACCGAATGCAATTAGCAATTAATTGAAACCGTGATGGCGCCATTCGTAGTAAGCCCGCTTTTTAATTGGGTTCAACGGGTTCGAGAACTGCGATGGCTTGAAATCTCTAAGTTACCTTGGGTGGTTCAGTACTTTGCCTGTCCGTCCGTCAGTCCGTCTGTCAGGGGTATCTAGCGTCTAAACCATACAAGCGAATAACTTCAAATTCTCAGTGAATATGCAATAGTCCAAAGCTAGAAATTAAAGGGAAAATTATATAAATGAAAATATTAAGGGGGCACTCTACACGAAATTTGAGTTTGAAATATTTTTACATTTTTCATATACCGTTGTGGAGTATCGTTGAAAAGAACTCTGCAAGTAGAGTCCGAAAGTGGCATAAAAAAACGATATCTCTATCAAATCATACTATTATTGAAACAGTCTCATATATACTTACCTAAGTAGAAAACCATGCACCAAAATGTTATACGCTAGCTATTATATAGTATTTTTGACAAACTGTCAAATGTCAATCATTTATGGTTAGCATCCTCCAGTTTGCTCAAAGCGTTTCGACTCTAGGTTCATCACCCATATAGCGAAGGAGTGGAACTCATTGCCGTCTATGTGCACTGGACGTTAAGGGAGTCTTCAAGTCTAGAGTGAATAGTATCTTCTGGATAATCATTGATTCGACTGCATCGCCGCTTTGCATCAGGTCAGATAGCGGTCAAATGCTCGCTTATCCAGCCCAAAAATAAAAGTGTTCAAATTTCAAACGAGACAAAATAAAAAAATCATAAATATTAATTAATTTCAGTAACTGGGGCTCAAAATGAAACATCAAAGAGTCGGTATTGTGTGTTGTAAGTATCACATTTCTGCAGTACCTACGTCATCGCGATCCCATCTGTTTTCTGTACAACTGTACATCCGGTGCCCTTCTGCGCCCTGTGTTACTATGGCGTTCATTCAGAATGGGCTTCATTCATTCATTCACTTCATGATAATGTCATTAAAACGATGAGCCGTGAAGGTTTCTCAGTGTATTACTGTTTTCAAGATAAATATTCACTCAACCGAAACTCGGTTAAACATTGCAGTCTTTTAAGCCGACGGTCCAGTTGACATATATTTGGACTTTGCTGGCAAGAAAGAATGAACGATATCAAAAGTCTCACACAAATCGTAAACAAGCTGATAATCTTAAACTGAAATAGGTAAGAGTCGCATGTGTGGGGCTTAAGCATCTACGCCACAGGAGCTGAGTAAATTTTTGTCACAAGCTAATTTTGGCAGCCGACATGAACAAAACCTCAACTCAACCTCCTGTATTTATTTCAGTATTATGTAAAATAGTACCAAATAATTTGCTTTGTAAAACCCCCATTTCCATTATATTCTTTTATGCTCCGATTTTTCTGTAACAAAAAAAATAAAGAATCACGCGCCGTAACAGAAGAGCGCAAAGCAATAAAAACTGCAACTGAGCCTTGCCAGTTAAATAAATTAAAAAAGAACAATAAAAAAATAAAACCAGATTAGTGGAAAAAATGTTTCAACTAGCGAAACAGATCTGATAAGCGACCGGTACAAACTAGCCAGCGCATCTATGTACCCAAGAATATGCAACTTAAGAGGGTGGCCATGAGTCTGACTAAGACAAACTGAGACAGACGTTATAAAATCATCAACATGTGACAAAACTTAAAGAATAAAACTTGGTTTCTAGTAAACAATCTGAATTGAATCTAAAGCGATGGCTGTAACAGCATATTATTATGTTGTTGTATTGTTTTTTTTTAATAATAATTAGAGAGCTCTTTTATTCGTTTTATTATCGCACTTTTTGAAATAAAAACCACGGTCCAATTTCTTTGACATAATCACAATACCAATACTAAAGATTTTAACTATTCCCAATTTGTAATTGATTAATTTGTTTGTTTGGACATTGTGAGGATATGGAAAGGGTGTAGGAAGGTATAATGAAAAGGATGCATTACCGTGTTCTTTCCGATAATTATAATATATATTATATTGAACTGCCCGATGGTGTAGTTTGTAGCCCGGCTGTCTTTTATACAGCGGATATCGATTCTTGGTGGGAACACAAGTCTTATCCCCTAGTGTGGTTATGTATGTGATGTGATTTTTTCCGGCATCCACGACAGCCCCACACTAAGTCCCAAACTTAGTGTGGGGCTATTATTGTGAAAGATATTATTGACTACATGTCGATACCTTTTCCTGGGTTTATGCTATCTATATAGCGATATATATAGCTATCTGTCCCGCATGAACTTTTTCTTTCACTCTTTCGCCGTTTTGTAATACGAAATTTGATTTCATTTTCGATATGTTAAATATCCTTACTTTTAGAAAAATTGTGGTCGCCCCTTTACAGGCAAGGTACGAAATCTCTAGAAACCAGCTTGTAAAATAAAACGCGGCGCAGCGGCGCATTTATGAAACCTTGTTTGGGAGGCGCTGTTTATGTGGATGGCTTTAGAGTGTAATTGCACACGAAATATTGCTTACGTGGCGTAGTTACTTTGCGCATGTGTACAATTTTATAACCTTTTACATTATTCACCTGCATCTTTGTTTAAGACCGTCCACTGATTCGAATAGTTTTGTCCCAGTACCCGTTTTTTAATTGAGTTGAAATTATGCAAGCGAGGTAAAGATATAAAGATATTGATTTAAATAAAATTTTCGACTTGAACGGTTTCTCCTAGAATGTAAAATTTGTCTCATTAGATGTTGTATGAATACGCACGAGAAGTTTACAAGTTAGTAATAACAAAAGCTTAAAAAATAGAATTGTTTTTCTTTTAATATTGTATAATTATACGCCTAGCGTAATAACCTCCTTCGACTTCATAATACCTTATATCCATAAATACCTATCTGCCATAAAAAAAAAACTTACTATAAGGCGATTTTGTGGTCAAAAATAACAGCGAATACAAAAAAATATAGGAACGTTACAAACTCACGGAAGTAAATTATCATTATAAACAAAGCCTGAAATATAAATCATTCATAATTCATAAAGTTTTCTAATCAGCTAATGTTTTTGTTATAGCTATTCGTTGTAATTTCATTTCATAATTCAATTTTCATGGAGAAACTACTTATTCACAATGTACCAACTGTGTGTAGGTACCTACCATCAAGATTGCTTTTAAATACGAAGTAGTTAAAATAGTTCGATTTTATGTTATTAATCCATGGTTATATTAATTTAAGTCACAGACATCCTACTCATCCTACTAATCCCTAATGTAGACGTGCGATTTTCGAGTATTTTTGCTCACCCTTATTTTTAGTCGGAAAATGTTTACGTAGAGCACATAATAAAAGTAGATGTTTGGCTGTGATAGTTGTATTAGTCTATTGAACAATTATCAAGTTCAGTCTCATCGTTATACAATTCCCGGTAATATAAAAGTTAGAACCGTCGCGGCTATCCCGGCTGAAGTTAGCAATCGATAAAGGTATGTCTAATAGCTTTACTCGAGCAATTCTTGTATACATATAATTATATAATCTCAATCTCAGAAACGGCTCCAACGGTTTTCATGAAATTTACTTTCGTTGGCGATTAATTGATCTAGCTAGGTTTCATTTTTAGAAAACGTCGTTTTAACTATGCTATAACTATATATATGCATCTTTTATAATGAAAACACGGATATTTTGCTTGAACCCAATATATTTTATGATCTTACGATACTTAAATCAATACCTCCGTATTGATTCAAGCCGCTAATAAAAAAAAATTATATCGTTTTTCATGCATGTTCCTATTTTTTTAAGCGTGGGTACGAAAACCGCTTTAAATGTCGTTCCATGTTCTCTTGGTTCTATCTACTTTGTACGTACAAAGTCGTCGTACGAATAATAGTTATAAAAACAATTAACCCTCATACATAAGAATCTGATTATATACACTCCATCATCATCATCATCATCGGCCTGTTATAACGCACTGCTGGGAATAGGCCTCCTTTTAGTTTTGCCATTCACCTTTCTCGCCAATCGCATCCACGTATTGCCTCTTCCTCATCTCATGCCTCATCGGTCCATCTCGATATTTTTGATATTATATACCTATTTATGTAAAAGTAAATACAAAAACAATCGCCTGCTCCACCAACTAAACCTTTCAAACACCATTTCGAGAAAATCACCATCTAAAGACGTTTACACAATGGCCCTAGTTACAGAGGCTGTAAGTGTGTATGCAAGTAGGTATTGGAGTTTGTCATTGACTTACCGCGCTAATTCTTGGCAGAAATTGAAAGGCACGTAGCTAATTACCATTATAAAGGGGACTTACTTTTGTTTTTAGTAGAATATTCAGATACGTGAGAGGCATTCAACCTTATCAATGAGAAGTCGATAATAGGCAAATCCAATATGCCTGTCTTTATTCTTTGATGTTTTTTTAAGAGTTTTGCTACCCATAATATTTTTTTTTAACCCACGATGAAAAAGATGGATATTATAACTTTTTAGTGTGTACTAGCCCAAATTTCCACAGTAATGGGGATTATGAGACTAAAAGTCTCTAAATCCCCAATAATGGGGAAATTGAATGGGGATTTTGACACTAACCCTGTATCTTTGTGTATGTCTGTATATGTCTGCCTGTGACATCAGACTGTTATTAACAGAGATAAATAATAGTTTAAAAAAACTAAAAAACACGCTTTATATAGAAAACCAAAATAAAAAATAGAAAATAAATTTGAATTAATAATAGTGACCGTTTAAAGTGGGTCAATATCGCGCCCAAAGGAGTCAGCTACAAACATACAAGTGAAGCTAATATAAAGCATGTAAAAATAAATGATATATTAAAAAAAAAACAGAATTTGCTCTCTGGTATTATACAAATTATCCTGTACTAACTGTGCGTCCGTTTAGTTTTAGAAAATATAGGCAATATGGCCACAACGGCCCATAAACAATTTCTTTGTTTCAGATATAGAGTCATCCTGACGATCTCGACAAATGCCTCCGACGACGGTTACAGCTTGATAAACGGTACGTAAGCACTATTACAGAGATAATCATAAACGCGAAACGCTTTGTACGAATGGTAGGTATTTTAACCATTAGAGGATGCTGCATTGCCGTCTGCCTAGATGTTTGGTATTAGAACGGTGACCTGACACTCTCCGTAATAAAATTTGTAGAAGACCGTTAATAATAATAATATGATTATTTCGACGCTTGAAACTGGGTTATGGTAGCTCAGCGGTCAAGTACTCCTTTATTTTTCTCAATAAGAGCGATTTATAAACAAGGATGTTTGCAAGGTCTGGACGTATTTATTGGTTTGGTATGTATGTATATTGGTTGTGTGATGTGCATGTTTCCAGCATCCATGACACAAGTCATAAAAATTAGTGTGAGCTTGTGAGTGTGAACTCAGGTTTACCTTAGAATACACTTTTATTCCGATTAACGTGAACAAAGCTTTGCTAGTAAGCTTATAAAGGTCAAATATTAATCATAGGGCACGTTAGGATTTTACTCAAAAAATATTTTTCTTATTTGCGGGACAGTACCGGATTACTCGTCCTACATGCGTGTCAATTTATGGGCGCCTCATGGTAGCCTTTTGGCCACAAAACCATGGCAAAAGTGGCGTTTAAATATTGAGCAGCTACAAGTATTTTATGCCTCGTGATGATAAAATTACTGAAGTGCCAAACTTAGATTAGTCACCATATTCGTTAGTTGATAAAATTAATAGTTATATCCATTTTACAAGCTTTAATTAACTTGTAATGAAGCTATGTTAGTTCGGGTGAAATCTTGCAACTCAATTTTGAAGCAGATATCTTCAACCGATTTAGCTGAAATGTTGTATTCACGTCTAGTTTGGATGAAAATGCATGGTTAGCTATGTGACGTCATTCTAAGTCAAACATGGCGGAACACCGAAAATGGCGGACTATGGTGGACAAGTTATTTTTAATGGTGGACAAGTTATTTTTAATGCACTCCTACCATATATATGAGCTAGAACTATAACCATATTGTATGAGTGCATTACCAATATAAGATAGAGCTTGCTGGTATAACACAAAAATATAGTGACGTCACTCTAAATAAAATATGGCGGACTTCTAAATGCTTGTTTTTTTTTTTAATTTGATTGATTTAACAAGTAGCTTATTATGTTTTGTCGTGTATTTATACAGTCAAATCCGGCACAATGTGAACACCATGCTGTAAAAAGATTTGGCAAGAGTCTTCGGATCGGCCGCCCGCCATGATCAATCCTCCATGTGAATGCTTTTGTGATTCATTTGAGCCGTACAAATCAAATAATGAGCGTTTATAATATTAGTGTGAAAATGTTACTGGATAGTCGACGTGATTTTGTAGTTTTGATTGCATAGGCGCTTATATTTGGAACACTTAGATGGCGTAATAAATAATATTTAATTCACAATTTTTTAATGGAAGAAATTGCTAAGCATAACTTGTTAATAACATTACCTATGACCTTTTGCAATAGTTTTATTAATTACGTAGTAGTAAGTATGTAAGTACGGCGAAATAAACAGGTCTGAAGTGCATACCCCTGTTATGAGAGGCCCAGGTCAGTGAAAGTATTAAAATAATAGATGGCATTTCACGCAATGATAATATAAACTATATATCGCTGTGTGTTGTTATTTGTCAAGAGTTACTGACAGCTTGTATCCCCAGGGGAAGATTAGTCAAAGTTCCGCTAGAGGGTTCTTTGTATTAGAGGAAGATTAGCTGTAGCTCTGCCAGTAGGTTTTGTGTATTGGGGGATAAGTCGAAGCTTCACCAGAGAGCATTGTGTTCCCACTGGGAATCGAACCTGATACATGCTCTATAGAAAGCGAACACGCGCCAAACTTCGCTCACGAGAAGTGCATTCATTTTTGGGCGAAGATTAGCCTAACTTCACCAGAAGGCTCTGTATTGGGGGAAGTTTAGCCAAAGCTTCCCCAGCATGGGCTCTGTATGTTGTTACTTTTCATAAGTAATTGATAGGTTTTATTCTTAGCCTTTTTTTCAGTCGTCGTTTGTGTAAGCGTGTAAACGTTTTTTTGTTTTTTGTATTTATTATTCCTATTTGTTGGCAACAACGCTCGCAGCGTTTGTTTCGTGGCCCTCAGAGAACGGATTATACTCAAAGCGTGGTGAAAGCTTTCTTTTAATTCACTTTGTTCAGATTTTGGATTTTTTCATTATTTTATCTCGAGTTAATCTGTGGCTCTTTGTTTCACAATATGCAAATCTTTGTATATATTTTTTGTTAAATAATGTAAATACAGAAAAAATATTATTGCGTGTTTATAGGAGAACAGTATTTAATAAGAAATTAAAACATAAGTTTCGGGGTTGGTATTGTAGAGTCGAGATTACTTAGATGTTATTATGGAAAATATATTTAATAAATATATTCTTATAAAATCTAGAAATTGTTATGTGTTGCGATATCTTATATTGTTAAGACACAACATATTTATTTTATCTATGTCTGACTACGGGCCAATTGCCTATATTTCCTTAAGCTAAACTAAAATTATTTACAGCAAAGAACCAAGTTACCTACAAGACATTGAGCTTATAGGTAACTCAAGTGCTCAAGCCCACTATCAGTGGGTAGCGTTTCCATCATGCTGGCGGCATTTCCTCTCTGAATTGCAATGCTAATACGTTGAGCCAAAAAAGTGCTAGCATTTTGATCACGCGTTGCTATAAAATAAACTATACATATATCTTCTTTGTTGAGAATGTTGTAAATGACGCTTATCATCTCAAAGTACGCACCTCTCGCAATGTTCACTGGAAGTTAATAGCCTAAGGAGTGATCCTGCTATAGAATACATAATAAAAATACTGCATGTGAATACATTCAATTTGGTAGTCATCATTGATCGCATGACGACCTATAACTATGACTACTTTTAAAATCGCAGCATACAAATAAGAACATAATTTTAGAATAGGCGTAAGATGATATACGAAAAAGGCATAATAGAGCCGCAACACTAATGGGGCATCCATTAGTTACGCGAGGTGATTTTGGCGATTTTTCGACCCCCACTCTCCCTTGGTGAGATGTCGTGAGATTTGCTCGAGATCGATTTTTCCCTTAAACTCATGTGAGATTTCCAAAATGCGTTTATTTAATATAAAAAAGTTAATATATGGTTGATTGCGTTGAATTTATTTAACACACATTTTGTTCAATTATTTTTATTTAAGACTAACCCCTACTAACTATATAATTAATAATAATTAATTAATTAATACCCTGCCTTTGTTCTTGTATCCCGATAAGTATAACTTATGCCTCTTCAAGTCAAGAGTGAACAGGTACCTTCTAGGCAAGCATGTCCCACCGTCGACCGCATCGTCGCTTTCCATCAGGTGAGATAGTAGTCAAATGCTAGCTTATATGTAATTAAAAAAAAAATGCCCTAATTCAGTAGTTTTTTTTACTTCATTATACCCAATTCTCGCAATTTTACACTGTATCTTGCAAAAATAATGATGTCATATTTGCTGAGACATCCCCACGCCCCCTAATGGGTACTTGTTCATTCGCCTGGCTTATGAAGTAGTAACATTAACGAGGCCTACGAGTATCAAACCGTAATGTCTTCTCAGACAAACCATCATATTCTTAATAATAATGAGCAATTAGGTGAGCAGTAAACCGCGACCGTTTGACTTTAGGCGCCCTTGCGCCGTCCTCGGCTACGCTGACATTAACAGTCGGTCAAACATACTATACTTTATTGTGATAACTACTGTAGACTTGGTTTGTATGCGTTTGTACAATGGGAGAGCCATTCATTCATTCGATTACGCTTTGTAGAGACGGTGTTTTATTAAACCTATCGATAGCGCGCTTAAGTCTACTGGAGCTGACAGGAGCGGAGAGGAGAGGAGCAGAGCCGAGAATCCATGTCATCTCATGGATTTGCAAACTTAATTAAGGATTCATATATTTTAACGCAGAGTGGGATGTGAGTGAGGAGTGGGGCGGGGTCTGGAAGTAGAGCGGAACTCGTCACCATTCGCCCAATGCGCACAGCTTAGCTCCGCACAATATCGCATACTCCCTCGCTCCGCGTCATTAGACAAACACAGTTCGCAAATTCGCTCCGCATAACTTCCTCGCTCCGATCCGCTTTTTCACCTCGCTCCAGTGGACGGGTAGCCTAAGACTTTAAATTCTGTGAGCTCTGTACATTGATGCGGCTTGATAGAAATATCAATCGAATTTTCATTATAATAACGTTTATACGCGTACCAATGTCACACAATGTCACACATTGCGTTTACGACAATCGCTGCGACTGTGTATTCTGTATAGTACAAAACAATCGGGATTTTATTTAATTTTCGTTTCTTATAATTCAGTAACTTCTTCAAAAACTTGCTCTATATAATATTTTCTTTATGGTTATATAACATCTGGGTAAATTATTTTAATGTTTATTTGTGGGATATATTTGCGTAATTGTTTATATTTAGGGATGAGAAGAAATGTGTTTTGCATTGCCATCAGTTTTTAACAGGTTTTTTATATCTCTGATAGGCTAGCGTTTGACCACTATCTTAGCTGAATACACACAAAAATGTCATCAAAATTGGTCCAGCCGTTAAAGAGGTGTTCAATCAGATACACACGTACAGTAAAACCTCACTAATATAACAAATCTGAAAGTTTGCATGTAAAATGTGTAAGTATGTAATTATATTTTTTTGGCTTCACACTGTAACCGCGAAACGGATTAAAATGACATTTGGAATGAAAGAAATAAAGAAAAAAACTATTTTTTAACTTGATAAACATGGGCGAAGCCGCGGGGTACGGCTAGTTATATATATATATATATATATAAAGATACCTAAGAACAAAGAGCTATCGATACTTATGTAAACAAAAGAAAAATTAAATATTATTTTAATTTGTCCGACAAAATGGTTAAGAATTATTATGTTTAATGGTTGGTCTTGTTAAATATTTCTTTGTACGCTTTACTATTTGGTTTCAATAAGAATAAAGCATTAATCTGTTTAGATCCTACTAATATTATAAATCCGAAAGTTTGTGTGTAAGTATGTTTGTTCCCTCTTCACGCTTTAATGGCTGAACGGATTTGGATGCAATTTGGAATGTACATAGATTATACCTAGGATTAACACATAGGCTACTTTTTAACTTGATAATAGCGGGCGAAGCCGCGGGGCACGGCTAGTAAGTTATAATTATGTCAGGATGTGATATTGAACACGTAGTCACGTGTTACGAATTACAAAAACATTTCCTATTCCATATACATGACTGCTTTGCGTCAATCCGTAATGACATTTTATATTTGTAACCAATATAATGTGTTAAATTAAATTCAACCTCGCCTACCCATATAAGGAGGAGCAACCTCAATCGTGCTGAAAAGGAACTGAGTTTTATTGATTCGAAATATTTCCATTACTATTTTTATATATCCGTTTTCTCTGGATGTAAATTTAAGGATAAACAGCAGTTTGCATAGAAAATAATATACGTTCTGACTTTACCGCAGGACGCCAGGAAGAAACAACAATGTTTGAATGAGATCAAAATAACCACTTTCATGAAACATAATAATATACTTAAAACAAAAATAATACACAAAGAACCTAGAGGTACCTATTATTATTTCATTAGAAAATGAAAAGACGAAACTTCTTAGAGTCTTCAAGCCTAGCATTGCCTAGAACATACCTATTCAGTATCTTCTAGGCAAGCGTGCTACATCTTCGGCCGCATCATCACTTTCCATCAAGTGAGAAAGTGGACAAATGCTTGCCTATCGAGTATAAAAAAAAACTATCATTCATATATTTTCAGGGGTTTTAAGTTTCAAAACCATTGTATCTATAGAAATACAGCTGATTCTTGTCAAAAGATAATAAAATATTGTTTTATCTAATTGCAATTTCTCGTAGGTACGTCGATTAAATTAATTAGAACATCTTTAAAACAAGTCAATGTATTAAAAACCCGACTGCAAGAAATGTGATTCTACTTACCCTAGCCTTAATACCCTACTCGATGGGTTTGATTTTTATTTTTTTGTTATTGTTTTACTGTTTCTGTCCAAATATCCGCCATTTTGTTTTTTTTCAAACACCTATGTAGCACTTGAGTTTTAAGACGAATATAACGATACCTATACAGTCGAAATCCATCCAGCCGTTTGGGAGATATAAGGTAATAAAGAAATTTACAAATATACATAAGTACTTACATACATACAAGATACGCGCGAAATACTCGAGCTAGTTGCTCGTTTCGTAACTCGATTACCATAAAAAATACATAACCCTTCCTTGGCAGTAAGGTATATGAGGTTATTACCTTGATACTGACATGGTAACTAGATAATTAACGATTTGTTTTCTAACACAAATGAAAGTAACAAACACGTGTTTACAAAATCAGAGAACGCCATTTTTCACTGTTGCAGCGTGGAGAGGCAGACGCGGGAGCGCTTGTCCGCGTCAAGGTCATTAGTGACGTCACACTTGCGCACAATGACCCCTAAAATCCTGATAGTAGAGATGGGAAATATTGTATCGATGCGAGGGTGGAAATCATTAGGCAGTCAATGGATTTAATAGTATAAAATATAACAATTTTGTAAATAGTAACAATTAATGTAAAATTATTAAAAATAAATTATTGTAACTATTAAACTTTCGCGATTGAAATACATAGTTAAGGTAATATCTCGGGACTTAATAGCGTTAAAAACTATTTTTATTTACCTCGATGTTTCGGCCAAGTTGCATTGGCCATGGTCTTGCGAAGAGCAGTAACAGTGAATTAGATTATAATTAAATATCGATACAATTTCTAGTATAAGTGATTGAAAAAGTAGTGTCATACCTTGTTTGTTAACTAGAGCCGTATCCGATTCTGTATGTACAATTATTGAAAAAAAAAATACTTTTCTTTTAGAGCAGATAGTAATGAATAAGAAATGTAGCAACAATTTTTGATAATTGGCTTACTTTGGGTGTTTTGCCTCTATGTTTCCGTTATTACATTGCTAGCCGTGCCCCGCGGCTTCGCCCGCTATTATCAAGTTAAAAGATAGCCTATGCCTTATCCTAGGTATAAGCTACGTACATTCCAAATTTCATCCAAATCCGTTCAGCGGTTAAATCGACACAAACTTTCGGATTTATAATATTAGTAGTATTATATTTTACCGACTTCAAAAAAGGAGGAGCTTCTCCATTCGACTGTATGTATGTATGTTACGCGATCATTCCGCCAATGATGAATCGATCTTGATGTTTTTTTTATTGTTTAGTAGATTATACTTCAGAAGTGGTCAGAAGTGGTGGAAATTGATTTAGTGCTTTTTGAGAAAACCAATATAAACAAAATATAAGCAGTAAAGTCGGTTTCTTTCAGCTTAAATTTTAATGTTATCGGAGAAGTATTTATGTAATCAAATATTCTAAAACAGGTTTTATTAGGAAAAGCGCAATATGTAGTGTTTGAATCTGGAATAAAGCTTTTTAATACGGTTTAATCTAATTGCTATGTTTGTGCTGGTAGAATACGTGGTTTGAGCTTTAAAATATATGGTGTGCTCTATTTCTTATCTCATTTCGGCGAGGATTTCAACTTGTGAATGATATGAATACAAATATATAGGTTTCTTAACGTTTCATGTCACATACTTCATACTGAATAGGGAATTATTTGAAACATTGATATTTATATTAACACTAGCCGTAGCCCGATATTATAAAGTAAAAAAGTAGCCTATGTGTTAAACCTAGGTATAAGCTATTTACATTTCAAATTTCATCCAAATCTGTTCAGCCGTTTAAGCGTTAAAAGGAAACAAACATACTTACACACTTACACACAAACTTTCGGATTTATAATATTAGTAGGATGGCACTATAAATAATAGAGTTACTTTCAAGTGAGCACAAAATTTTTACATAATAAATCAATGCAGTAAAAGCAAGAGGAATAGGAGTATTTATTTATCAAATAATAATACTAAATAGGTACTCCTTAAGGTCATTTAGTACGTCATAATATTACGATGACCTTTAAAAGTGAAGAGGTAAAAGAATATCGATATAATATAATTGCTAGTAATTTCCCCCACTATGTAATTAGTTAACATTGAAAGTTTGTGGTAAGATTGGAAAATTTAGGACGTTGATTACATGAAATTGAAAAATAAATATTTTGATATCCGTTTATTATGTAATGATTAAAAAAAAGTTACATTTCACAGATACTATAAGTTAGATTTCTACTTATTCTATTGTTGGCAAAGATAACTAACTAAATGTTAGGTAGACAATTTAATGTGTAGTTAACGTGGAACTCAGAAGACACAAAGAAAAATAGCAAGCTAATTACCCTACTGCCAAGGAAGAATTACCTATGTTTTTCGCGCGTATCTTGCATTTATATATGTAATTTTGTAAATGATTTACTACATCGTATCTTCAAAACGAATATAACGATAACTTAACTGTTGAAGTCAAAGTTCCGAAGATAAAGCGGTGAAGGCGGTTTTTTAAGCTTTGCTTGCGTTTAATTATTTTACACAATAAGCTGTTTTCTTTCTTTCTTTCTTAATACTAATTCTGTTGCTCATTAACAGTTCAAATTGCAAAATAGTTACTGTCTATGATGCTGTTACAATAGTAATAGAAAATAGGTTATATCAGGCGTATTTGGTTTTATTACATGGTTTTTAGCTACATTTATCATCAGTCATAATAATATTTATTCAATAGTAGATTGTTTGAAATTCGCGATATTCGTACATTTGGTTCACTCAATGGCTCTTGGAGGATAATTCTGTTGACATGACGACTAAGTAAATTCGACATGTGGCTGTAGAGGGTGACTGAATGGGGAGGTGGTTGGTTTAGGACTAATGGGATAGGAGAAAAACGTGATCATTCTCAAAAAAACTATTAATTAAGTCTATTTTCTTGTAAGGTAGCGATGTACAGAAGATTTCACATTATTTATATTATTTCTCGAAATAATATGATAAAAACTCATGCACATTTTGAACTGCTAAATTAAAATTAAAACGGAAATTAGCGTGACTTAGGTACGCGTTGTCGATGATCGACAATTGTTTCGGCTTCATTTGGAGGTACGAGGTGGGACGCGACGCGACGGCGAGCTCCCCGCACTCATCCTGAAGATGAAAATGAAGCCGAAACAATTGTCGATCTAGATATCGACAATCACGCTTATACCCGTTTTAATTTTAATTTAAGGTATGTCGTATTATACAAAAAACAATTCCAGTAGAGTTTTTTTCTCTTCTATTAGGCATTCAACACAGGCAAACGTTTGGCCACTATCTTACCTGATCCTAAGTGAAATACCGTCGACAACCGACGACGTTTGCGTGATCATGCTAAATGATACTTATTCGTATAATCATGACTTCAACACTATCAGATTGTACTTACCTGGAAACACAGTTCAGGCAAGGAGTACCATGCAGAAGTCTGTAAATAAGTATGTATTAAGAAAGTTAGAGCAAAACTAAACACATGTTAAAAGTTGATAAACATTTGTAAATTCTTCATGTGGCTGTAGAGGGTGATTGAATGGGGAGGTGGAGACAAAGCCACTTCCGAATTAATAGTGTGAACAAGTTCTTAAATGAACAATAATTAAACAAAACATATAAAAAACTTAAGAGCTGTCCAATAACTATATTTCTGTTAGCAATACAGGTCATCATATTGTGTATTCTTTACATTGGAGCTACGAGCTTCTAACAATTTCATTATTTTTCAGGGTAATCGGTTCACATTATGACAGTTGGGTTCAAAGGAGCATAATCCGAAAAAATATTATTATTTCTGTGTCAATACACCAAAAACAATATCTGTACATCCGGTCTAATTGAGTCGACTCTATTAATAACATACAAAGGGTAGAAAATAGCAAAGTTCATATAATTGATAACAATGAATCACTACCAAAACATAACGTACCTAGTAGAAAAGCTATAAAAACCTTACTCTTATTAATGACTTGGACAATTACATCAATTAACCTTAATTAATTTATGAAGGTCAACGTTAACTATCAAAAACTTAGGAACAACTACAGAAGAATAACAAAGGAAGTTGCTTAGCAATAATTAAATAGGTACAAATACACGTTAGTGTCAAACAAAAGTTTGTGGTCTGACAAAAAATAGGTCATATTTGGAGGTTAGTTGCCAGTTTTTTGCACACGACGTGGTCATTTATCCATGTCAAAGTGTCAGTTTGTACGCTGAGGACTTGTCAGATTCGTGTTGGAAAATATGTTTTAGCTGGAAAATACTTTTAAGTACCCACTTTTATTATTTGTTAAGTAAAAACGCGAGTTATGAGATTGTTGAAGCGATTATGGAGCAGTAATGTCCGTCTGTCTGATTGTCCGCCCGTATGTCACCAGTCTCTAGCTCGTTAACTAATGTACTATTTTGAGTTGAATGATGAACCCAAAACTGAATATTGAATTAGAAATTAAATTTAATTATTTACCTCGTACATGAAAGAGAAGCAGAAAATATGTTTTTACATGTGATTTTCTTTATTTCTTACGTTACGTTATTAGTTTTTATATATCTTTAAAAATCAAAAACATGACATTGAAACACCCCATGTTTCAAAGTCATAAATTTTAGAAAGAAAATACACAAAGTAAAAAATTAAACTGTCACCCGGTCAGAGCGAGCGCGAAGCGTCTTCGTTTCAGCTTGAGCAAAACTGTCATTGTATGTCCGGATGTCCGGCTGTTCTCCTCTACAGGTCGCATTTATCAACTAATTTTCGTGAAATTTTGTGAGCAGTTTCGATTATTATATATTATGGATTTGTTTTGTCAATTCCGTTTTTTAATTACGCGAGGTCTTAAGCTTATCTATAAGCTTAAGACCTCGCGCATTTGGCTCTGGCCAATAGTTCAAAATATGGAAACTGGTACACCATATGAAAACACCAATTCAAATTGTATTTAGTTGACTGTAAAAAAACAAACAAACATTATTTCCAATCATAAATTCATATTTACAGAACCTTATTAAAGAAAAACCAAACTTGCACTTAATTGGCAATACATATTAAAATTAAATTTAAAATAAAAAGTACAATTAGGATTTTTTATAATATGCTGAGCAATTTCGGTTTTAAAAGTTAGTTAAGTTGATCGATTGCTTTATGTGATAAGGCCGCCCATTCTACAACAATTATTATTTTTAGATTTTATGTTATTAACATGTTACTTAGCTATCTTATTGGTGTTCAATAAAGAAGTATTGTATTGTATTGTATCGACTTAGGATAAAATTGTGACTTTTTGGTTTCGACAAATTATAGAGAAATAATTTCACGAAAACTGGAGATATCAAAGATTTTTTTGGCAAAGTTTTATGAGCCATCCAATTTTGCGCCAAACGCAAACAACCGCATCTTCTTTCCTGTAACCAAGTAAATAAGTATGTTTTCGCGAAGTATCAAACATCAAAATCAAACATTGCTAGAGGTCCGATGTGTGCTTAGGACGTTCGTCAGTAAAATTCCACTGGCATTCGCAATAAAGTTCCTTGCGGATTCAAATCACAGTACGTTTTGTTATTCACACCGATCCTCCGACTTGGGATTTCCTTCCATGAGTGGAAGGAAATATTTTATAAACACCTGCATTCTATCACCACTATGTTTTTAATGCGTTGCAATTGAATGCTGATGGAATGAATTTGAACAAACGCAAAATGTGAGTTATATAATGATTTTCTAGGATTTCGTTTTTTTTTTCGATGTGTGACATTGGATTATAACAGTTCTAAGCACATCAATATTTCACACAAAGAATTGAAAAAATTGCTCATATTAGACGTTGATTTCGAGTTTATTTTAGTCTTAGACGAAATTCGATTTAATTTGACGTTGACCTTGACTTATACATCAACTCCGAATTCAATCGTGACTTCTGGTTCTTGTTGTGATTGTGTGTGTGATGTGATTTTTCCAGGACCTACGACACAAGTCATAGACCTTAGTGTGGACCTTAAGAGACTGCACTCGATGTCCATCTGTGGGTTGGTTTTTTCGAATTTATGAACGAAGTAACTGAGAGAATGAACTCGATGTCCATGTGTGTGTTGGATTCTTCGAATTTATGAACGAAGAGTCTAAGAGAATGCATTCCATATCCATCTGTGGGTTGGATTCTTCAAATTTATGAACGAAGAGTCTAAGAGAATGCATTCCATGTCCATCTGTGGGTTGGTTTCTTCGAATTTATGAACGAAGAGTCTGAGAGATTGCATCCCATGTCCATCTGTGGGTTGGTTTCTTTGAATTTATGGACGAAGAGTCCGAGAGATTGCATTCCATGTCCATCTGTGGGCTGGTTTCCTCGAATTTATGAACGAAGAGTCTAAGGAATTGCGCTCGATGTCCATCTGTGAGTTGATTTCTTCAAACCCAATACGTTTGCCAGGGCTGTCATGCGTGGTGGTTATTCTTGCACTAGTCGTCTCGAATATTGATGTGACATCAATCATCCGACCACGTAACCCCATCGCTCATCGCGGTGACGTACGGGTTTCTAGGGTTCCACAAGATTAATGCGAGAAGAAAACGTTTTTTAACATCTGCACAGAGCATGTGACTGATGTTTCTTGGGATTCGGCCACTTAAAGAATTATATTTTTATTATTTAAGCTTTTGTCATAAACCCTGTTGTTTCGGTTTGTACTTATATCCGTTCGTATAAACAGGTACATGTATAGGTATATATACATCATAGGTATCATCATCATCATAGGTTTATATACAGGCATCTTATTTGTCAAATAATTGAGATTTTATGCTGAAGATTGGTATCATTATTTTTCATGCATCTTAATTAATTAAAAGTGATAAAAAAATTATGGTAAATACTAAAACGCACGTTATTGGCTAGTCCGATTGGTGGCATCGGCTCACACAAATTAAAATTAAACGATTGGTCCTTCCTTGCGGCAGCCGTGATTGGCTTGTGGACGTCACAGAAAGAACGAAATAATGACCGCGTTCTAAATTGTTAGAAAATGTTCGCATTTTAAAGTATTCTTTTTTATATGAAATGTAATGATTTATTATTGAAATTTTATTATTGGCATATTGTTTAACAGTCGAAAATATACATGTTTCCTATTATGCCTAATGAAATTACCCATTAGTAAAACTATTGATAAAATAAAATCTGTAAAGTCGGTTTACGGACGATAGTTTTAAGTGATAACGTCATAAGACGAACGCTTAGGCCGATCGTGCCTCTCTATCGCGTTCCGCGCTCTCGCTTGCACGCTCAGGCTCACGCAGAACGTGACACTTTCGTGGGTGCAGCCGGTGTTCATCGATTTATAAGACGTTATCACGTCAAAAAAAGAGGAATGTCTAAATTGGTCGTGTAGGAAATTCTGAAGCAAAGCATGGTTAATTATAATTAAATATTTTGAAGTTATTATAATCGATGTAAGCAAACTTTTACCACGTTTAAATAGATGAAGTGGCAAATTAGTAATTATTAAAACTTGGCACTGAACTTACGTATTTACTCGTAGTAGTCGGCTTATACATTTTGTTTGCTGAAAATTGTAAGAGAAACCATTGTTGTCTAGAAAGTTAGGCAAGGCCAGAGTTATATTGAAACTTTCATTGTCAAACCCAATAACCTTTACTCAAATATAATTCAAATAATAATAGATGTTGTGAATATTAAAACCCACGCACGTTTTCAACTTCTACATTAAACTAGCCCGCAGTTTTACCCGCTTAAGTCACGGACCCGCGGGTATTCCGGGATAAAAAGTATGCGTTAATCCAGGGTGTCAGCTGCATACGTGCAAATTTCTTTAAAATTGGTCCAGCCGTTTGGGCATGAAGCAGTAACAAACATGCAAACACACTCACAAACTTTCGCCTTTATAATATTAGTGTGAAGTGTAATTATAACGGGAGAGCAAGGTGGGTTAAATTGCAACGGCACGGCACTCCCGTTTTCCCCGCCCGCTCCGCACTCATCCTGAAGACTGCTTCTTGACTTCTGTACTGCGAAGGAGTGAAACTCATTGCCCTCGTCTTTGTTCCCCGAACGGTATAATCTGGAGACTTCAAGTCAAGAGCGAATAGGTAGTTCCTAGGCAAGCATGGTACATCTACGGCCGCATAATATCTTAGCGTCAGGTGAGATTGTAGTCAATTGCCTATCGGGCATAAAAAATGGAAAAAAGAATACAGCAACTATCCTCTCTATCGTTATCTTGAAATTTTACCCCAGTAGCAGTACGTTTAAACGTTTAATAATTCTAAATTCACTGATTTTTGCACACAATCATGATTTATTATCAAATACCAGTGTATATGAAGCTTCGATCAAAAAGAGAAAATTTGGACCCATGCATTTGTTTTGTTGCAAAATCCTTTATAAAAACGTGAATATGAAATTTGAGTTAAATATTCTGATGTTATAGCTTTTGATACACCTAATAAACTATCTGTACAAAAATCAGCGACTTTAGAATTATTTAAAGTTGCAAGGCAAATGTTATTGTCCAATATCGGTCTATTATGGAAAGAAAAAGTCTAACTACGGGCCAATTGCCTATATTTCCTAAAACTAAACTAAAACTATGTACAGCAAAGAACTAAGTTACCCACAAGACATCGAGCTTATAGGTAACTCAAGTGCTCAAGCCCACTACCAGTGGGTAGCGTTTTTTTTTTCTTTTTTTTTTCGTTTTTTTTTTCTTTTTAGCGTTATTTTTTTATTGTTTTTTATGTTTGTTTTTTTTTCTTTTTTGTTTTTTTTTTTTTTGTTTGCTTTTTTGTTTTTTTTTGTATGGAAAGTGAACTTAATTTTAGAATAAAATGGGTGTGTATGTAGTAAATATTACCAATGGGTAAGACGCGCTAATTACAGTTTTAATTTAGGTATATACATCAAATTCTCGCATATATGAAAGATCGTCACTTAAGAACGGCATGACGTATTTGACTGATATAAGTTGTTCGTAGCTGTCAGAAATATGTTTTAAAATACTTACTTTTTAAAGTAGCAAATTTTATTTCATACAGTGAATGCGGCATATACAGCTGGTCACAACTAGAATTGTGATACTCTTTACCTCACGTCATGTCACTGAAAATAATTTTATAACAAGATAACTTTTAACAGTCTATGAAAGCTTCATAAAGAATTCTAACACGAATGAAGTCGCGGGCTACAGGATAACTTTTAATATTTACATCGCTTTAATATTGATAATCCTACTGATATTATAAATCCGAAAGTTTGTGTGTAAGTATGTTTGTTCCCTCTTCACGCTTTAACGACTGAACGCATTTGGATGTTTTTTTTATGTAAAGGCCAACTTTTGACCACTATCTCACCTGATGGTAAGCGACGATGTGGTCGACGAATGGAGCAAGCTTGCCTAGAAGATACATATTCACTCGCGACTTGAAGACTCCCATATTGTAATCATCAGGAAACACCGACTCCGGTAAGGAGTTCCATTCCTTTGCGGATTTGGAATAAATATCTAGGACTAACACATAGGCAACTTTTTAACTTGATAATAGTGGGCAAAGCCGCGGGGCTAGTATTTTAATATGTACAAAATGTTACGGAACCTTAAGCATAGCCCGCCACGTCATTTAATCCTTCACTTTGTAATTTTTTTTCTCTCGCACATTTTATGCTATTGTCATTTGTACGTGACATTAATGTTCAATTGTTTATATAGCCGTTTGTTTGTACAATGAATCTAAATTATACCAGTGTAATCGTTTGTCATTCTTGTCAAAGGATTATGTATAATTTGTGGCTTATAAAAATAGACGCGCTTAGTGGGAGGTATATGATTGTAATGACAAAAATTTTACAACTATTAGTTTACACGAACTACGTTCTGTCGCCTGTGGCTTAACTTTGTTATGCACTATGTAAAATTACATTACGCATTTCAGAATGTAAAGTGCTGCAGGATCCTTATATTATATATGATCCGTATATTACTTCGTTAGTTATACTTCTTTATTCAGTTCAGATACAAACTTTCGCACTTTTATTAAGATGAATACAATCTACGACTTATCAAGTCTGAATTAAATCTACTTGGCAAGCATGCTACATCTTCCACCACATCATCGCTTTCCATCAGGTGAGGAAGTGGCCCGAAGACAATATAATTAAATGAGGCTAGGCTATCAAAATATTATTAAATTATCTCAACTTTGAGTTATGTGGTATTCTACCATATATCTTTATAATCATTATTATAAAATAAGTCGCTATTAAACACAAACACATAAAACTAATATTTAAGACCTCGGTGACTTCTTCATCAAATTGTTAAGCCCCATGTTGTATGTATTTGATAAATGTGTAATCTTAATTTTATAATAACTCAATTGTGGTATGAGCGCCTAATTTAATTAATTATGCAACAAAAAATGAGCTAAGTTAAAACAATTTCATATAGAAATATAAATTGTTTCAACAGATTACTCTGCACTGAATAATCTACCTCATTTTCTGCTCCACCTGCAAACTACAAGATATTAAATTCGTCCTTTGTTCAACATTTTTCATGAAGGTCTCTTTTAATAAAAGAGAACCGTTTCGCTCTGAAATCTGGCCGCAGGTTCACAGTTATTTTCAAAACGCCACGAACAGATAAAAGTTTCATCTATTCTTTTAATAGTTTGTTTCGTCTGCTTGTAAGATATAGATACGCTTTGACATTATAGTCTAGTATATATTATAGTAGACAATATGTCTTTAGTCTAAAGTCGCATTATAAGTCAACTTTTTGGAACAACATACATTTATCCTACATACCTACTTCAGATTTCAATGTCGTCGTTTCTATTAGCAGTCGATGCGAGCGTTTACACGTAACAATTGAAGATGAATGGCTCAAGACAGCGTTGTCCTCAATGTGTCCGATGCTGTCACTGTGAACCTTCATCAAGGCTGTAATTTTCATTATTTTCATTACCCTACCAAATCCAAGTCCATCCATTTTGAACCTTGCCTTTCGTGAGGGTAATTTGAATCTTAAATGTATTAAGCCAAGACTGGATTTAGTTGAAGCGACCTGTGAATGTTTAGGTATTCGTTCCAAATGGATTTCTAATAAAACCGAGATCAATTAAAGTGTAATTCGAGAGTAATGTTCCAACGATATCCGGTCGACCGCAATCTTGATCAAAAGTTCTTTTGATGTTTTGTAACTGTTTTGAGCCTTTTTCAACATTATTGATGTTCACATGTTAATTAGAGTGATCAATACATTCCTATTTATTCTGATTGGCTTCAGGATCAATGACATCGAAAAGTGAAAGGATGTTTTTCTCAAATTCTTCGACTATTATGTCAGAGAGGCGCCGCCGTTAGCACTACTTTTATATTTTTTTATAACATAGAGCATAATGTCACAATCAAATTCTAAGTCATTCAACTCGATGCTTTGGCTATTGATTGGAATGATAGCATTCTATTAGATGCCTAGGTCGGTTTAATGATTTTTGGCTGTTAGAAATATATTGTATCACTTTGAAAATGGTTGAACGAAATCCACCGTGTGATTAAAATGAAATAAGAAATTGGTTCTGGCGCATCACTGGCCGTTACCAGCCATTAAATAACCAAATATTTGGCTAAATCGCCAAATATTGCTTTTAACAAATTTGAATAAGAGCCTTTCAGTAGTTTAATTCTATATTGCCATTTGACTACCTAGCAATAATTAGGCTGGAACTCACAAATGGCAAATAGCTCGTTACGATAGACCAACGCCGCGCCGCACACTTTACACTCAATATGGTTTTCTTTTTTGTTTAGGCGACCTATATCAGCATTGCTATTTAAACACTTGACATCTAATCTGGCAGCATTTTATAGCGAATGCCTATGTGTATTTTGTATTTGAAACCGAAATTAAAAACCATTACATCATTGTAGGTCATGTCACCTACTAGAAAACGTATGTCAGAAATATCAAACAGTCTATGCGATAAGGCTTGCATGCAAATATGCAAGTGTAGAACGAGTGGTTCTCTCCGTGTGGTTGTAGGTGTTTGCAAGCACGCAGGTATCGTTTCGATCACTGATCGCTCTCTGGTTGACCATCCATTGAGATTTATCTACAGAAATTTACATGCGATCGGATACACGGCTGACCGACCGATGATGTAACATAAATAATATATTACTGCAATGTATTTCTAAGAACGTACTCTGTGAGGTACCTAATAGAGATGTTATACAATTAAAGAACTGCCCGTTGACTAAGTTGGGTGAGCGTTCGGCTTCTAAGCAGGGGTATCAGGTTCAATTCCCGGCGGAAACAAGTTTTCTCCTCAAGGAAAACTTATGTTTCTGGTTCTGGTTGTGACTGTGTGTGTGATGTGTTTCCGACACCCACGACGCAAGTCATCTAACTAAGTGTGGGGATGTGAGTGTGAAAGCGTTTAAAAAAAATGTTAAAGCCGTGACCACTAATACTAATCGTATATACTAATTCCTTCATCCCCTTTCTACCGTCAGACAACCAGACGTACAGGCGACATGCTTACCGCATGTCGCATGCCATATATGGCTTACCTATAGGCATGCTTACCTATATAAGATAAAAAAGGTGAAATAGTGGTCAAACGTTTGTAAATCGAAGGTCAAAGATGAAGCAAGGTTGCTTAGTAAATTACATACCTACCTATTCACTCTTTTCTTGAACAACCCTATAATATGCTTTTCGGGATACACAGAGTTGGTAGGGCGTTCCATTCTTTTGTAGTTCTTATAATTAAAGAAGAAACGAAACGCTGCGTAGGAATTGTAGGAATTTAACCATTAGAGGATGTCGCATAAGATGTTAGGTTGTACAATGGTGATGCGGGAATAAGATTGCGCAATATGAACACTTTTCTTGACGCATCTCATACTGCGCCCGCGACGCATCAGAACAATACTTCTATTTCTAGCGTTCGTCGTCATCCAGTAACAGTTTTGATGAAATAAATAAATAAAAGATGTTTCTTTGGAAAGTTGCATGTACAGATTGTTATCACGATTCTGCTAGCTTCTACAATAGACTCTATTGCTCTGTTGTCGTATATAAGAGACCTACTGAAATTGTAAGTGTCAAGTGTCCCCGAGCCACACAAGTCACGTCCACTCTCTGGCAGTTAGTCACAGACGTTTCGAATTTAAATAATAAATGCACGGTACGTCCACGATGACCGATAAAGAGGTCGTCTACATACAAATATGAGGTAATGCTTCAATGTCGCCGCGTTAGAAGTCACCAATACTTCGTGGCTGGGATACGTCTTCGTATCTCTTTGATTTAGGACGCATTATAAGCAGTTAATGGTCAACTGTGCGAGGGAAAATGAATGATCGAAGATATGTACTCCTTAGTAAAACCGGCTACGATCCGCAGCTCAGGATAAAAAGTAGCCTGTTCTATTCCAGGGTTTTATTTGTAGACTCTCTTCGAAGGCAATCTTTGTTCCTTCAAATTTAATTCAAATACCTCTGTTACACGAATACCTTCCGTAAATCATGCTCACAAACTTTTGGATTTATTAGTTTAGTATGAAAATGTGATGATGAAATATGATAATTATGAATCCATACCAACTGATGCGTTCTTATACGTATATAAATAAGTATGTACGTAAATAAGTATGCATTCAAATAATATCAATATTCAATATTAGTTCATATATCTAACTTATATTATAAGGGCGTGTTGTAAGTTTGTTACTTCTTCATGCTCAAACGGCTAGACAAATTTTGATGAAATTTGGTATGAAGGTAGCTTACACCCTGGATTACACAAAAGCTACTTTTTATCCAGGAATTCCCGCGTTTCCGGGGCTTCGCGGGTAAAACCGCGGGGCGCAGCTAGTCCTACATAATTATGTTTCAAGTACTATACTGTGACCTGATGACGCACGATGTCTGATACCTACTTGTATTTTAAAATGATTCTAGTGTTCGATAATACGTTTTTCAACATCGTAGAGTAATCTCAGATCAGTTTTTATAAACTGTGTTCGCTAGTAGTGGGGGCATAAAATCCAGTTGGCCTTTAGATAGGCTATGTTTATGTACATTTTGTACATAAAAATATTACCACCCCATTTTCGTCCCTACTGCTAAAACTCGGAGTCTTTTCTTAAAGAGTCTAGCTTGCATTATACCTGGCTCGATAAATAAACATTTTGTAAAAAAAAACCCTCAATTGGAAATTTTAACTTCACTATAAAAAACACGTTTGTACAAGTGTTGAAAAGAGAAGCGACTGAAGGTTTCAGTCGCCATAACAGCGGGTTTTGATTACTTCCAGCCAGATTAATTCAACTTCGTTAACCTATTACTTGGTTGTCTGGAAGAAATCGCTTTGAGCGATAAGACCGCCCTTTGTGCTCCTATGTTATATTTAAGATTTCTTTGTAAGTGTTATTTATTTTGGTGTGCACATAAAGAATTTATCTATCTATCGATTACTAGTAACAAGTGAATAAACAACTGAAAAACACCAGTCATTTCACCGCGGCCCTACCATCGACGTACCAGTTGAAATCAATACTGTTAACCGTGGTTCAAAGCAATTTGGTTCGTTTACCTCCGACCATTCACCACCTTCGTTCATAATTCAATACTGAGGCTCCTGGCTATCGAACGGGGGTCATAATGATGGACGGTGCCGGGTCATCGACCGCCCTTGATGAGGACTTTACAGGACGTACCATGGACATACTAATTGCTATCGAAATTGATAGTTTTTTGTCACGAACCACTTTGATTCAGTATGGATTTATGATTGTACTACATATTTATAAATACAAGCTTACATATGAGCTAATTTTATTCACGAACTCGTTTTATAATGTTATGTAACAGTAGAGAATTGTGATGGTATTACCATCGGCAATATTCTAACGAACATCGGAAACCAACCTGACGACATGATATATTTAAAACAAATAAAGGAGTTTTTAATTAATAAAAGCTATTACACAATTCAGGAATACCTCAACGACAAAATATAATTATAGCATATTTACTTTAAAAAATTTTGACTGCTATCTAAATACTATGAAATAATTAAAGACGTATTATAACTTACTAATTTAATATTAACTTACATTAACAAATTAAAAAATACTTGACATTTATTATAAAGCACTAACACTTATAACAACACTATACATGAATACAATAACAATACATAATTATGACATCTTATTATGATTTAAATTGATACATTATGATTAATAAAGCATGTCGTCCTCCTCTGCTCTAAATTGTTGTGCCCAACATGGTCTTTAATGTACTGTCATTTATTTCTACCACCTATCTACATTTAGAGAATGCAATAAAGATTTGCATTTGAATTTTAACATCTTTACAATTGCAGTTTGTAGTAATTTGTATTATGACTCCACACCATTTGCCAGCAGTGGTAATCTGGTACACTGCAAAAGGGTAGACATTCAACCGCTAGCAGTAGCGTGCATACGTTACTATATTTCGGTTGAAGGCCAATGTTTCTAGTAAAATTACTGGGTATAAATAGATTTAACTTCGATTCTCAGGGTGACGAGTGCAGTGATTTGCCACGCGTTTGTGTGCTTAAAACTCTGTGTCATTGAACTATAATTAGTCCAGTAAAACAACGAAAACTAATAATAGTCTAATTTTCTGGAATAACAATAAGGAGGTGATATCAAGAGACTATGTTTTGGAATCCACCAAAATTTTCCAGAGGAAGATAGAAAAAAGTATCACACTCTCCGAAATGCAAACGATAGGAAACTGATAGGCTCGCTACCTTACGCCGAGACTTAACAGTTTTCTCTCATACAGTTTACTATCACCAATAAGTCTTTTGGCTCTGCGGTCAATGGGCTGCAGAGATTCAAGCTGGTACTTGGTAGAGCCATCCCAAAGATGGCCACAATACTCCATACAAAAATCTCCAAAAAGGTACCCTTAACAACTTCACAAACAAATATCATAACAAATGTATTTTTGATTCTATAGCATAAGGTAGTCAATTTGATAAGATTAATAGTACTATGTGGTTTTCCTCTCTCTACTTTTATAACAAACAGGTTACCAAGCAGAAGTCAAACTATAATTGGTGCTCAACCTAGCAACAAACAGCCAGCACCGTCGTCATACAGACCATAGTCACCTATTGAACCTGAAACTAAGCGTTTTGACCCCGACATCCAAACGAGATGAGGTCATAGATGCAGTTTTACGAGTTGTCTGGGTTTGGGTGCAATTTCGTGCGCAGGCGCAATTGGCACGGTAGACGGCGCGTCGGATGTCGCAATTTATAGTCGCTCGTCTGTGTCGGCCCACAACACTCAGATTGTGATGAATTGGATCATTTCTGGTCTTCAACAAGTGCAGTTTTGGTATAACGAGACATCTGACCTTCAATTTTGTCCTCTTCTCGAGATGAATATTTAAATGATAAATATTAAGTATACTTTACCGAAAATATTGAAAGAACCTAACCTACCAACAAGGTTCTTTTGTCATGGTTATACGGATTGGGATAAAATAATTTAAACTCAAGCAAAGCTTAAAAATACCGACCACATTTATCTCCGGAACGGATTAAATGAATTAAATATGCATTATTGAGGATAGCTCTAAAACTACGAGTCCGATCTTGATCAAATTTAAATGGGACCATATAGGAAGCACCTGTTTGTATTACATTGACTTATTTATAAATACCTAGACAAGTAAACAAGTCAATTTACTAAAAATTCAAAAACTTGACTGCGAAATATATGAACCTACTTTTTAATGAAATTTTACGTAATCTTCTTATAATTTCCTTCATTTTGATACCTTTGATTAGTTAATTTTTATTATTAACGTATTACTATTTCGCGCCAACAATCCGCCATATTGTTTTTTTTTCAAACACCTATCTAAGTACACTTTGGTTTTTAAGACGAATATAACGATACCTTAATTGTCGAAATCCATCCAGCCGTTTCGAAGATACGAGGTACATAATAAAGAAATATACACACATGCATACAAGAAAACATAACCCTTCCTTGGCACTCGGTCCTAGATCCTTTTTCTTTATTGACGCGAATTATACCCTAGCTTTATTACCAACGCGAAGTCATTACATCCTGTGTTACTCATCCATTATTAGAAACTGAAGACCGACATTCATAAAAAATATATCGCGTGAGCAAAGTAGTAAAATATGACTACCATTCATTCTAATGTAACATAGCATGGAAACTACGCCTACCCATCAACAAACGTAGATATATAATACAAATGTATTTTATCATGGAAGATCTATAACTCAGAGATTTTAAAATAAAATCGAAAGATACCTGGTCTACGAGTAGCTTGCGCAACCTGAAGGTTCAGTACAGAAACCACATGCAAGTAGAATATTTTGTTTGAGAAGCTTGGTTTTTGTACTGTTTTAAAATTTGTTGCTTAAATTTTTTTCATGAAACCCTGCTTCCTAGTACCTCATTCCAAATCTCATGAAAGTTTACTTTATTGCCAAATTTATAGCCATCTCGAGAAGAATATCCTGTCCCATCTCTATCTTATCACACAATCACAGTAATATTATAAATCCGAAAGTTTGTGAGTAAGTGTGTTTGTTATCTCTTCATGCTATAACGGCTAAACGGTTTTTTTAATTTTATACACATTAATTCTTTAGACACTTAACAATTGCAACAAAAAAGTTCTCAAATTCTCAATTTAACAGAATATTGTTTTTTCAAGGGTTTCTATTATTATGCCAGCCTTATATACAAATACAAAACAGCAAAAAATAGAGTAAATATAAAATAGTTTATTTTTTAAATAATGCTACCTTTTTATTACGAGTAGGTATAACACCAGAACTGACCATTTGCTTCGATATTTATCACTTAATGTCTCCGGCAAACAAATATTTTTATTATAATCTGATCATACGGTGGTATGTACAACGAGTTTCGAAAAAAAAATCGAGATACTCTGTAGGTACGGAGGGTGACGTCGCTTTTAGTTTTAAAACAATATCATTCTCATTTTGAGCAAATATATTTTGGCAAGTTCTCTCTTATTCTAAAATATACAATGACGTATATTTGCGAGATCATTTCGCAAAATGTCTCAAAAGTACTTTTGTGGGAGTTTCTTACACAGTTTAAGAACGATTGCATAGTTTGATTATTTAAGAGGGTAAAGTAGGGCAAAATAATTGGCGAGAAAGCCAATTTCTGGTGAATTGGAGGGTAGTTATCCGCCTTTGTGTCCAGAGAAAACATTGTAAAGAAACAGTTAAGTGGAATGGACGGCGTGATGCCATAAAACGCAGAGCTAACTGTCTCGACTTAACAACAATTTGTACGTTTTGCTTTGCTTTAGAGTAAATAATTTTTAGTCTCATTGAGTTTGGATTTGTATTTAAAAAGATAGAACAGAAATTTTAAATGTAGACTGAGTATAGTATAAAGTGTGAGGCAAGATATTTCAGGTGTAGTCAGTATTTATTCTTCATTTACTTTTATACACCTAACTTTTGGGTGTATGTTAAATAGTAGTTATAAGTATAGTCACTATAATGAAGATAACCACATGAAAAAATCAATGTACTGTATAGTAAAATTTATTTCTGTATCCTTAGTTATCCATAACCTTATTTATATCATTTTTATTTATGATTGGCTAATATTTTACTACTATCTCATCTATTTAGGATTTAACGATTTCACTCACGGTTGGTCTCTCGCATTGTTGCGAGACTAGTTTCGGAACAGTCGGTGCTCCTTCATCAGTCGATTACGCGTGTAGACAGTCTGGCGTCTATGCTTGTAGTACACGCCGTGTAATATTTACGAATCTTTCAATCAAACTACTCTCCTACCTGTTTAAAGTGATTGTATGGTCAAGGCTAAGCCCTCTAGGTCTAGAGATCAGAGCACCTAGCATAACCACTTCTACCATTAGAAGATAGCAAAAAACAAGTCTATTGGAATTAGGTGGCACTATAGATACCCGTAGTAATAGATCATCGTAATTATAGCCCAAGCATGCCGCCTAGATTAGTTTCGACGAATTCAAAATTAGCATAACTACAACGTTTACTCTCAAGGTGAATGCGGTGTCGGTGACCGATATATGGATGATTGCCTCTGCACCAGCATTTTAGAGGTTTCATTCAGCTCTGACTACTACAGATTTCTCAGTATTACCACATAGTAATTTATCGTAAAGGTATAAATAAACATAAAGATAAACGCTTTCACACTCACAGCCCCACACTAAGTTTGATGACTTGTGACTTGGGTGCCGGAAACATTTACATCATACAAACAATCACAACATGCTACATCTTCGGCCACATCATCACTTTCCACCAGGTGAGATATTGGTCAAATGCTTGCCTAACAAATATAAAAAAAAGTACCAGTAACAAATTTTCCTCAGGGATAAAACTTGTGTTCCCGCCGGGAATCGAACCCGAAACCCCTGCTTAGAAGGCGAACGCCATACGACTAAGCCAACGAGCAGCTCGAGGGTTAATGAAATGGGTGTTACTACTACACAGGGTAATGTATTAAAAAGCTTCAGATTCTTATTCTAATCCTTACATCATTTAGGTCTACGACTTTCGTGTTTAGTGTGGGGCTGTGTGTGTAAAAGCGTTTATGTTTTTTTTCTTCTGAATGCTATAGAAATAATGTAGGTGGTGTATTTTATATAGTTTACTAGCTTCGCCCCGCGGTTTTACCCGCGTAAGTTCCGGACCCGCGGGAATACCGGGATAAAAAGAAGCCTATGATCTTTCCCAAGCTCTAGACTATTTGTGTACCAAATTTCATTTAAATCGGTTCAGTAGTTTTGGCGTGTAAGCGCGACAGACATACAGAAAGACAGAGTTACTTAAGCATTTATAATATTAGTAAGGATAATTAATAGGTGTTAAAACTACAGTGAAAGAAGAACGAAATCGTCGCGAGCGCCACGTTTGACTCACGGAGCATAGAGCAGCGGTCTGGTCACCGCGCCAACTGGATCGTCAAATGGTTAATGTCTACCATGGCCAGCCCTTTTTTAGGGTTCCGTACCCAAAGGTAAAACGGGACCCTATTACTAAGACTGCTGTCCGTCCGTCTATCACCAGGCTGTATCTCATAAACCGTGATAGTTAGACAGTTGAAATTTTCACAAATGATGTATTTCTGTTGCCGCTATAACAACAAATACTAAAAAACAGAATAAAATAAATATTTAAGGGGGCTCCCATACAACAAACGTGATATTTTTTCTCGTTTATGCTGGATATTGATAACGGCAACATGTAGACGCTTGAAATATTCACAGAACATTTAGTTTTATATTCACTTAAAAATAAATAGTTGAATTAAAATAAAAAAACATTTAAGGTCTCTCATACAACAAATGTGCTTTTTTGCCAGTCGACTTGGCCGGTTTTTGAATAATAATTAAGTCATACATTCATCGATTTTTTGCTCATTATATGTTAATTTCTATCTTTATATTTTCCATCTCCTCATCAAACCAATATTACCTGAAAGTTTAATTTAACCCCTATTATCAAGTTTTATCATACCTAGTCATCTTTTTCAGAACAAGATAACTTTCAAATCAATTCTAAGCAGTAACCGCAAATAGTCGAACACCCCCTTATCAGGACTTATCGGTCATCAGTATAAGTCAAATTAAATTTATGTTATTCAAGGCAGGGAAGCTTTATCGAGTTTACTAGGAAATTTTAGAGTAAACAGATCGTACATTTATTTCTGTTGGTCTTGATACGTGCTTTGAATGATTTCAATGTTGCTACGAACGTTGTATTAAGATATTTTTTTAGCAATTTTAGTATATTTATTTAAAAGGTTAAAGATGCTTTAGACAATCTTTAATGTTCCGCAAAGCGCCCAAAATGCTTGCTGCATTACCACGGTGTATAGCAAGGCTTATCCTCTCCCCCAAATACAACCCAGTATTTTGGTCATGTGCCAGATAAATCTTTGAAAATTTCTAATGCACCCGATCCCCATGGGCTCAACCCCAAACGGCACAATTTTTTATTTGTCAAGTTTTGAATTTTTGCGCCGTTTGAGAGATTCAGATGTTATTCCCGCGCCTCTAGCTTGTGCGTGGAGACATAATGAAATCTTTTTTCAACTCACAGCCGCACACTAAGTTTGATGACTTGTGTCGTGGGTGCCGGAAATATTCACTTCACACAAACAATCACCACCAGAACCAGAAACACAAATTTTCATACGCTAACCTACTACAGATAAAAAATCTAATTAAAACCTATACTAGCCATAATCTCAAAATAAATATTAACACAAGCATAATTGTTAAAAAAAACAGTCGTGCACAAACATGCCATGTATGCCATGTGTGGCTATTGATGGTAAATTTGAGACTCGTACTGGTTTTACCGTTAATGAGAAAGCTTAATGGTAAAACTGCTTCATCGCCACAATTTCCAACTAAATAAATATTTACACTGAAATTTAAGGAAACTTGTAGGTACCTAGTATACAAAATGTTTATCTTGTTCTTGTGTTTATTAAGAGTAACGATTCAATAAAAACCTAGTATGCTTGATTTCTTTGAAAACTGGCTGTTCATTCGCCAATTTCAATTCACCATCATCTTCCTTCCATCACAGCCTTTTTGATCCCATTGCTGGGTGTCTCAGGCCTCTTCCAAATTCGCCTCGGATCTGTGTTAGTCATGTCCTGGTTTAACCCAATACCGTCAATCTGTCTTGTTACTGGATATGCTACTGTCAATATATCAAATATCACATTACACTAATATTATAAATCCGAAAGCATGTTTGTGTCTAAGTGTATGAGTTACGTTAAACGTTATGAAAATGATATATCAGCTTCTTGAATTTAACGTAGGTATATAATTTTAAACCGAAGCCCGCGGGCAAAACTGCGCAGCATAGCTAGTTTATTAAAAGGATTTATTACGTTTCGCCGGCAAATACCTATACCGATCGCTGTTCTAAGTAACTCGCTGCAATAATCCAAGTGTGCTTCTCTCATTATCCTGCCACGCAGGTTTTGCTACTCTTTCTATAAATAGTGACCTTCGCTTATATCAAAACTAGCTTTACTACCAGCACGGAGCAAATAAATACCACCTTAGTGTTAGAGACAGTAAAGTATGTTTTAGAAATATCAAACGCGGCGTTTAGCACGTTCTGAAGTAGTGTGGTTTGTTCACAGTGGCCCAGTCGCAACACGAAACTGGAAGGAGTGAATTTCGTAGACTGCTTGCACTTTCAATACTTCGTTTATGCGAATCGTTAATAGCATTGCGAACTCAGAGCGCGCGGCTAAATAAGCCATAAAACATGTTTGGCTTAACAAATATCAAAGAGTTTCTTGGAAAGGCGAACGATCTATAAATGCGACGTGAATAATGTGCCTGCTTTTTAATATACGTCTTGAAGCTTCATGTAGACGCGGGGTAAACAAACACCGAAACAAATTATGATTATGGCAAAAAGTTCAACGCATTACGTTTGGGTTTTTGTTGTGCGGAGCTATGGAACTTCAGAATGTAACTCAAGTTTCTTGTTTGTCAGAAAGACAATCAGTTTTTTTCTACAAGTTACAAGTTGGTTTAAGATGTAAGAAGTACTCACATTCGCAATTACATTTCATGTAACATCTCTTTTCAATATATGAACATATTCACTAACAGTACCCAGGTATCAAACGTAGCTTTATTTAATTGTATTTTATAAGGAAAATACCTAATTTCATTAATCATGATACAAATGTTAAGTAAGCTAAATTATTCCTTGGTATCAACTGATCACACCGATCTGGATATAAGTGTGTCCACTTCGTGTAAATAGAAATGTATAATGTTTATTATATTGACAACCAATCTTTTATTTTTGAGCGTGTCTAGATAAGTAGTGTAACAAAATAACTCAATTTTTTTGGTCAGCTGTGGTAATCAAATTATATTTAGTCGGTCAGTAACCAATTATGTGCAAAATAATTGAGATAGTTTTATCATCTAAATTATACTAACATAAAATTTGTCAAAAGCAATAAAGGGCGGATAGTAAGCATTGATTTAAAATTGGGAAGATTCGTGACTACCTCATAGGGCGCGGACCGCATTAATTAGGTATGACGCTAATGAATGGCCTGCCCTCTAATCGTACTTATAGTGGATAGCATTTAAAATGCCACCTTAGCAACGCGAACATCTCCACCACATTTTTTGTCGTGAGCAGAAGACACGTTATCCAACACCCACATCAAAGCACCCCTCATTGAAATTTCCAGGAGCTAAGCCTTCGCGTCGAATCATATTATTTGAATGTATAATATATTTTACATGATTGACGAATCTATTATTAAGTAGCAATAGGCAGACGTTAAAGGAATATAATTTGATGATATCAATTTCTTGGAAATATTTTGTAATAAAGGAACGTGCCTGGTTTTATCGGGAAAAATAATCGAGTTATATTATACGGGAGCTACGCTTTGCTTTTTGTGCCAGATTTAGAGCTTGTCTGGCCCCGGTTTTATCTTCATCTATCTTAATTTTTTTATTCTTGTTGACGGGGGAAATCTTTTAAAGATTCCCTCTACTTTTGGGGAGCAACAGAGTAATGTGAGATTTTCATTCACTAAAACTGCATCGGTCGCCAGCCTCTGTGGATATTGAAAGACTTCAGGATTTCGCTAAACGCCACTGGTGCCCTTTTATGCACCTTGCTTATGACTCTTCCTGGAGACACTGACATTTGTGCCTCCGTATCTTCATCTATCTACTACTTGATCGATTTATTTTTCCTTAGTTTCATTTACTATATTAGTTGTTCTTGATTATTGATAATCCTATTCCAAACCAACTCATCCCAATACTGCATCCTACTAATGTAATATAGAAAGTTTGGATGTTTGTAACTCACACGTGCCAAAAGTACGGAACCGATTTAGCTGACATTTTAAACATAGATATTACTAGCAGTGCCCCGCGGCTTCGCCCGCTATTATCAAGTCAAAAAGTAGCCTATGTGTTAACCCTAGGCAGTCTTAATCTATGTACATTCTAAATTTTATCCAAATCCGTTCAGTTGTTAAAGCGTGAAGAGGGAACTAACATACTTACACACTGACACACAAATTGTCGGATTTTTAATATTAGTAGGAAGTAGAATTTTTGTACTTTCATCATCATCATCATCATCATCATCGTCGCTTTTCATTATTTTCAATGTGGTAAAACCACGGGAGGCATATTTGTTTTGGTGTATATAGTCAAACAAGAGTAAATGAGCTCTACGACTCGTTTATTATACTAAATATTATAAAAAGTTATCTATAAATTCTGGCCACAGTATTATTTACCTACGTAGTGAGGTATGTGATCCTAATCGACGGAATATGAAAACGTTATTGGCGCGATTCTGGTCCCGCCAGGTACCAACTGCATATATTCTCATCGTTATCGAGCCCTCAACATCGAAATATTTCGATGGCCCTCAATGAATTAAAGAGCTTTAATAAAGATAGAGAGAAGATAAGGTTATCTATTTTTTTTTTATGTTAGATAGGCAAGCATTTGACCACCATCTCACCTGATGGGAAGTGAAGATGCGGCCGAAGATGTGACATGCTTGCCTATAAGATACCTATTCACTCTAGACTTGAAGACACCCAGATTGTACTGTTCGGGAAACAAGGACGCATCTATCCCATCAATGTCATATTTTATTTCTAGAAAGAGTCAACTATTTAATAGACTCATACCAGTCTTTATCATCAAACCAAAGTCTATTTCCATTGAGACACAAAGTTAAATATTACCGTACAAAGTCAGAGGTAACAAAAGCCCGACTGAAAACTGATTTACATAAAGCCAATTTATACATCAAAAACGAAATCTAAGTAGAAATTAAAATAGACTTAGGTAACAAAAATAATAAAATCAACCAAATCTGTTCTGAGATATCATATTTTCCCGTCTGGATTTTTAATTAATAATTTCAAAGAAAATCTGTTTGGCTGTAAAGACTAAAAGTTTGAAGAGAAAAGGTTCCAGTACTTTAAAGAGTTCCAGTATTGCGTTTTCAAGTGGAAAAACTCATTATAACTCATCTCCGTTTTTATTAAGCTAGAAAAGTTTTAATGGGACTAATTCTAAAACCTCGGCACTATAAATTACTTAATTTTCATGTGTCAAGATTCGCGGCACTTGGAAAATATGCTCTTTAACTCTTAACTATTATTTAATCTGTGGTTTTATACAGAACAAATTCAGATTTTTCAGAGAAAAAAAACAAATGCAGTCTTCTCGAACGCTACTTAACCAAATGTTTCATATTATTTGACATCTAATCGTTTGAGTATATTGGCCATTCATATTTAGACCTAGCCGTGCCCCTCGGCTTCGCCCGCTATTATCAAGTTAAAAAGTAGCCTATTTGTTAATCCTAGGTATAAGATATGTACATTCCAAATTTCATCCAAATCCGTTCAGCCGTTAAAAGGGAAGCGTGAAGAGGGAACAAACATACTTACACACTTACACACAAACTTTCGGATTTATAATATTAGTAGGATACTCTTCTTGAGCATACAATAGAAGTTACAAAGATGACTTAAATAATTATTGACAAATGCGGCTCGAATTTTTTTTTCTACTAGCACGAGCGGTGCTAGTAGATATATTTTGCTAAAACTTCAGTTAATATGAATCTTAATTTGATAAAAACTCACGCACATTTTGAATAATTATAATTGAAACGAAAGCAAAGCTTAAAAAAACCGACTTCTCCGCTTATATTTTGGTCCTGGCTTGATTGATTTCGATAACATTTACATGGGACCACCTCTGAAGTATAATCTATCAAACAAAAAAAAAACCGGTCAAGTGCGAGTCGGACTCGCGCACCGAGGAGGGTTCCGTACAGACCTGTAGGTATATAAGTAAAAGTTATGGTATGTTTATTGCTAAATTAAATGATTATAAGATATAACTAAAAATTTATGCTTTTCGCAATTTTTCTTTTATCTGTGCTATACACACGTTACTTCATACCAAATTTCAAGATTTCTGAGTTCACGGGAAGTACCCTGTAGGTTTTGATTCCCTTGCGAGTGTCGAAAGTTGCAGCATGAACGGCTGTATCTTTTGATTGCGTTGGCTTAGAAGTTTTTCATAGCTCCAAGGGACAGTAGACCTGAGTTTTTGATATGAATTTCAGCTTGATACCTCCACGCGTTCCTAAGAAAAAGGTGTCTTGACAGACAGACATACGAACAACCAAGTGATCCTATAAGGGTTCCGATTTTTCCTTTTGAAGTACGGAACCCTAAAAACATCAAATTCGATTCATAATTGGCGGAAATATCGCGAAACATACAAAAAAAACAAACAGTCGAATTGAGAACCTCCTTATGAAGTCGGTTAAAAATGGGACTTGTCGATGTCTAGATCGACAAATTGTTGCGGCTTCCTTCGGAAACCGTTCTTCGTCATACTTCGCACTTCTATCTAGACATTGACAACGCGTAAGTCACGCTAATTCCCGATTCACGGTAGTATCTTATTCACGGTAACGTAAGTGGAGAAAGGTCGAAAGTACAAAGTAAACGAATTACAACTCGCAACGATAATTACACTCATATAAAAGCGTAAATACATAACCAAGGCAAGTACCATCAAAGCACGTTGCGCCCACGCGTGACATTAAATTATGTTTCGCAACAATTTTCACAAATTGTAAAGCCAAATAAGCCTTGAAAATGTTCTTGTACTCGACCACTCTAGCAATACAACTTGACGAAATTACGTTTCCATACATTTCCTTTGTAAATTGAAACACCTTGACATGAAAGGCAAATCTACGAGCCCTTATAAATGAATAATTCATTGTAAAGTTATTCCTAACATCCTCGTTGCTAGCTGAAAAACCTACGCCTATTGTTACTGGATCGTTTGTTTCTGCCTTTTGTAATCGACACCTTGATCTAAATAGGTTTCGGGCATTTGTAGGGCTTTTATTTATATCAGATGTATTACTATCAGGACTTGTATCCCACGACTTCCGTTTGGGAGGATGTATAATTGTGCTTCTATTACAAGCTTTTATTTAGTTTTACCTGGCCCTTTATCTGTCGATCTGTAATCAAATCTTGCAAGCTAAATTAGACCCACTTCTCTGTCCGATTGGACTCAATTTTGGTTTACTTATGTATCTTCAGTGACAGTACAATGATATGGTACCATTGAGCTAGAATGGGGACGGAAGATGGCTAAAGGAACTTCTGAACTAAACAAGATAAACTCGTTTGATTCGTCTTGACAAGTTTTCTGGTTATATATAAATTTTTAGTTCTTTTTTATTTACAACAGGTAAAAACTTGATTTTAAAAGCCAATCAAACGCATTCACACTCACAGCACCAAACTAAGTTCGAAGACTTGTATCGTGGGTGCCAAAAACATTCACATCACACACACATTACACCCAGATCCAGAAGCACAAATATCCCTAAGGTAGGAATTTTTGCTCCTGCCGGGAATCGTACCCGGGACCCACGGCGCAGAGGGCGGAGACTGCGCCAACCGGGTCGTCGAAAAAGCTTTTTAAAGTGCTACTTGTTGTTATTTCTACAGTAGCCTTTACTACAGTATTAAGCAGCACCACAATGTTACTCTTAACCTAGTTCATGCCTATAACGTGTAAACAGTTTTACGAGGCGAAAATCAAAAATTTAAAAATAACGACCATTTGCTTTGCACCATATGAGTACGGAACCTTAACAGTTAACCTTAACGTACTTTTATTCGGATTAAGGGATTGAATTCATTTATGCTTAAAGCTATGATCTTTATCGTTTCATAAAAAGCCTGCTTGTAAATATCAGCAATGTACAATCTCGGTTCCGTTACAATTTCAGTAGTAGAGATAGGATATTCTGGTCTAATGCCGGCTGTCACCGTTATTTGTGTTTTTTGGCTTTATGCCACGCCATTTAAGCATATGTCAAGTATGCGATCACCGATACTATTTGCATGTAACCCTTAAAATTAGGGCACCTGGCCTCTGTCCACAAACTTAAAAGCAAAAGCGTGGATATAGCTTACTGGGTTATGCTTTCGCCGTGTCCCGTTATGTTCTCAATCGAAAGAAAGGTTTAAAACTGGCTGCATTCCTTGTCTCGTTTTATTTCTCTATCCGATTACGTCAAGCAGGGTCGTTAGCCCACCTCAGCTCGTTTTTACATCGAATCAGGTCAAAAATTTGGGTTGAACTCGGCTATATCGGCCGTTTGTTCACCTCTCTAGGTCGCGTTCTTATGTTCCGTCTTACTTGCTCGCTTTAGGTTTGCTTGTGCTGGCGAATCTAATTGCATGTGGGTGTTTCGTGAATTCAATACAGGTTTGATTATAAAAACACAATGGCTTTTGGAACAAAGGTGTTTCAATTCGTTCGACATCTAAAGAAATTATATAAATAATTAAAAAAAAAAAATTCTTCATTTTTTTTTTTATAAGTTTTATTTTTAAATCAGCTCTCAATTACATAAAAAAATACACACTCAAAATATGTCTTGTATAGTAAAATCAGTAGAGAAGTGACTCGTTTTACCCGACACTCTCCGTCTATGTTAGACACTTAAAACTTTATTGGCGTTATTAGAATACAAGTATGTTAATTGCGTTACCTACGAACGTTAAATTACTACGATAATTAGTTAGAATGGAGTTTAATATACCATAAATAAAATTTTACTCGAGCGTATGGTTACGATCGTAAATAACTTCTTGGTTATAGAAGATTCGAATCACATTGTAACTAAAACCGTTATCATGCAAACAAGATTCAATCAGATATAACAAATAAACAAAACCTTATTATATGAAAACGCATGAATATGGTGGAAATAATGTGAATCGGAGAAAAAAATAGATAAGAGAAAAACAAATGAAAATCAAGAAAATCGAATGAGGAGAAAACCAATGAGATTTTTTTTTATTAGAATTTAAGGAAAACAAATGAGATGTTTTGTTTTGAGCACTTTTTCTTATATTATTATATAAAATAAAATTTTCTAACATAAAAAATACAAAATTTACCTAGAACAAAGTTTGAAACGTCACATTATCACATTAATGCCGTAAATATTAAAGTGTATGAGTGTTTGTCTCTCTCCACGCCGCAACTGATGTCGTATTTACACCTCAGATAAGCTACCGTTTAACCACTATCTCACCTGTTGATAAGAATTGATGACAAAGATGCTAAAGAATAAATGTAGGAATAGACGTTTATTATATCTAGGGTTAACACATAGGCTATTTAACCCGATTGTGCAATGCCAAACGCTTAGATCGATTTTGATAATTCTTACGTCAATCAATTTGTCTTAATGTTGCGAGTGTCTATAGAGCATGACAACATCGAGATCGAGCTGCGAATTCCTTGCATGACAGTAATCAAAATTCAATATGGCGGCAAACAGATGCCATATTGTGAAAAATACAGAAATGAAAGTCGACGAAATCTGTTGAAAATTTAAAATCATTAGGTTTTTCTCAATTTTTCATTTTGAATTACCATTAAGGATTTATATTAATTTAAATTTGGTTAGAAATCATTCTCAGGACCCATTATTGGGAAGATTTGGGCTGGTCTTGATTTTTGATGGGTTGTGACTGTTAAAGTAGCAATTAAGCGACTATTTTGTTAGAATTTTTTAATTTGTACCTAATATTATTATTTTCTAAGTTGATAAGTGTCGAAGTAAACTGGGGAGCTCTGCACCTGGATAAACCATTTTAGGGTTTTAGGTGTCACAAATTATGTACTTACATATAATAATTATTATGAAATAAATAAATTGTTTTATGTGGGTATCGATCATGAACCTATTTCAATAGTGTATGACTACTGGACCTGTTTTTTCTTTTCAGTTTTAATTTATAATTATATTTTCCCGCTGTGGGGACTTTTTTTCTTATCCTATTTTCTCATTAAAGATTTTAGCGACAGATTCGCGAATACAAGAGAATGTCCTACTCGTAGCCATGCCATTGCATAGCCATGGGTGTCATCACTATATCAACTTACTCAGCTCGTCATAGAATTCGAAACCACGACCTGTCGATCGGTAAGAGCTTACTAGACGACGTAATCGTTTTATCTAGGTCAAATAATGACGTATCGACCTATCATAACCTAAATGCGAAACTTGTTACTACTAAACATATTATACATTTGGCTCTACCGATGATGTATTGAGCCAAAGGTTTGCAACAGTGTAGTGCATCCTAATTTGTCATTTTAATTCCACAGTGACAAACATCTTCATTAACATGCACTTTGATGTTTAGGGTCACATAAAACGTGTTGGTATTTTTAAAATTAATTTGATTTATTGACGGTGTAGGTATGGAATTTGTTTATATGATTTTTTGTTCATTTTATTATTCTTAGTTTTGTAAGCGAGTTTCTTTACAAACCACACTAATGTATTTTTTGTTTGTATAATTGTTTTTCCCGACGAAAAATATGGGTGTTATGAGTTTGTGGTGTATATCTGTTTGTCTGTCTGTAGTATCGTAGCTCCGAATCGGCTGGACTGATTTCGTTATAGTTTTTTTTTATTTGAGGCGCTTGATTGAGGGGGTTCTCAATTGTCTGGTGATAATCGGTGGAGCTATTTTTCAGAGAGATTGTTGTGGGTATTTTCAAATTTGATTTATCCACTTGTTATTTTTTAAATATGACTATGGCAACTTTTGCCATAGTCATATTTCACTGTCGACAATAACACGAGTGTGTGTACCGATTTACATTACAATAATATCTAATTATAATAATATCCAAATAAACCAATGGTATTTTCAAATACTGGTTTCAAACTTCATCCAGCTTTCTCCTGCTGAACCAGATTCGCTTATTTTGAATTACCGAATTCTTTTTACACATAGAGCAAAACTGTCGGGACGGATTTTTCCTAGCTCTCCCTTCAACAGTCTAAATAGTTTAGGTATGTGTTATAGGTGCTGTAATCTAATCTAAACTGTAACTTTTAAACTTTCGCGATTCGAACACAAAGTATTCGTAATATCTCGGGACTTATCGCGCTAAAAACTATACTTATTTACCTCGACGGTTCGGCCAGTCTTCTCACAATCTTCTCGAGACCATGGCCAAACAACTTGGCCGAAACTTCGATGTAAATAAAAATAATTTTAGTGATCTCGAGATATTACACATACTATGTGTTCGAATCGCGCAGGTTCAAAAGTTACAGTCTAGATTAGATCACAGTATCTACCTATAACACATTTTTTTTTCGAACGGACTACTTGCTTCTGGCTGTGTGTAGCCTCTGCAGCGTCACGGGGCGGGAGGGCGAGCGCGAAAGGCGCTCCGCCGCAAAAGAGAGGGTGTAGGCAACTAGCGCAAGGGCCATCTAGGAGGTGCGAGCCTCGGCTTGGACCGTTGCCAGGACTGGGGGAACGGGAGAGAAACGCCCCGGTACATGAGAGTACCGTTGATAGTGGGCCCTATGAATGCGAAAAGTTCGATTAGATCGATTTTGGCTAGAATTTGGAGAGACATGACGAGAGAATCTACGTCCTCGAGAATCTACGTCCTCGCCTATAACACATACTTGTATATACAAGTATAGGAGTAAAGCTTTCATTGAAGAGTTGCAGGAAACAGAGCGTTCAATCGCTCGCATACTGACCCAATGATGGACGGGAACGAGTGCGGTCTAAAAAGGAAATCCTACTTGCGCCCGCGCAACCGATACGCGAGTCTACGCTAACGACTACAACTATTAATATGAAATTGCATACTATGGTCGAAACTGTACACTGTGTCTCTTTCGCTATAGTACATAGTTATGTAGTGTAGGTAATGTATCGAGACTTATTCGCGATAAAAACTATTTTTATTTACCTCGACGTTTCGGCCAAGTTGCATTGGCCTTGGTTTCGAGGGGTTATGCCACTGCACCATAGTTATGCTTTAGATATACGTACATATATGTGTTATATTTTTGATAGGCACTAACAATGTGGTTGAATTTTTTAGACAAAAATGTGCAGTAGGATCACTAGCACCCTGACTTTGTACCCTTGAGGGTACTAGTGCTACTAGTTTTTATGAAGTAGTACCGCTAGTACCCTCACTTTGTACCCTTTAGGGTACTTGTGGTACTAGTTGTATAAACATAAACACTTCTCACTCACAGCCCCACACTAGTACTATTAGTACTTGTAGTAGTAGTAGTGTGGGGCTGTGTTGTAATCACATCACACACACAACCAGAACCAGAAACATAAATTTTCCTTGGGGAGAAAACTTGTATTCCCACCGGGAATCGAACCCGATTCCCCTGCTTAGAAGGCGATCGCTCACCCAACTAAGCCAATGGGCAGTTCAAATAAGTGTGAGTATTGCAGAGTAAATATTTGGAACTTACAAGATGGATCTTGCGAATTAACAAACTTAAAAAAAAACCACATACGTGCATCCTACGTATGTGTTTTTTCTTAAAAGTTGTGATTTATACAGTTATATTTTTATGGTTGTGGATTTCTGTGGTAACAAAGATAAATGTTTAAATTTAAAATAGTTTGTTTCGGATGAATCTATATTTTTTGCATGTCATTAAATCTAGTCATGTTGGAACATTTCAATCGTGTATTTTTCCCTTCTTAATATCTTGAGAAATTATATTGATATCATTTTCAGTTCAGCAAAATACCAGCATTTCATAATTTTAGAAAGCCTTATTAATATTTTATCATTATTTGCCCGAGACTTATAAAAATCGATATGTTATTATTTACACCCAATTTATCATCTTTTAAAGCACCTTTTCGTATGTTTCTTGTTAAAAAATTTACCCAGACGTGTTAATTGAGGATTTATGAGTTTTATCCGTTTTCAGAGTTCAGTGACATCTCTATCGATCATGTCCGAACCCAAGTCGTTAATATATGAAAATAAAGTGTTTTGTTCTGGCCGAAATATACTAAGGCATAAATCATAAGACCTAAGTTATAATTAAGTTACGGTTGCTTCACTTGTGCCGAGTTCCACCAAAAGCGATAGCGATGATAGGATATTAACTAAAACTAGAAAATCTTCTTTTTGATTATATTTAGAACTGCCCGTTGGTTTAGTTAGGTGCGCGTGTGCCTTCTGAGTAACGGGTATCGGGTTCGATTCCCTATATTTATTCCGAATACGACTATGTGTCTTGAAAACTTGTATCGTGGGTCTGCATCTACATCACACACACAATCACGCATACAAAACACAGTAAAGTAGCAGCGAATCATCATCAAGCTCTACTACATAATGTATGTTGCTGACCAAAATATATTTTTTTTGACAAATAATTTTTTTACATTTTTTGCATTTGACCGCTATCTCATCTGATGGAAAGATTTGCTTACAATAATATCCGTCTGGCTTAGTAAACAAATATGTTGATAATTGAAGTTCATAACTGTATTTACCTAAATATCTAAATGGAATTTGACATTTAAGTTCAGCAATTAACATGTGTGATGTCACAGAACTCACAAGTACAGAACCGTTTCGTCTAAGAAAATCACCAAAATAATATATAATATACAAAGTGAAAATGAGCGTAATATATTCATATTCAGATTTTTTTATATTATACGAACTGCCCGTTGGCTTCATCTTCTTCATTGGCGAGCTTTCATCTTCTAAACAGGGTATCGGGTTCGATTCCCGGCGGAAACACAAGTTCTCTACGCAAGTATTTTTTTTCGTTTCTGGTTATAGTTGTAATTGTGTGTATGTTATAGTTTTCCGGCACCTACGGCACAAGTCATCGAACTTAGAGTGGGGCTGTGAGTGTGAAAGCCTTTATTTTATATAACAATGATATGCGATTTTTTGACACGTTTGACGAATAATTTGTATTGCTAAATAAACATTTGAATGCGAATACGTCAGTCGCATGCGGCAAATACTATGTCTGATATTTTATTATTTAAATTATAGTAAGATATGTAAAATTTGAATATTGACCATTGGAGCTTAGAAATGTTGCTAAATTTAATATTCACGTTTCACCTATCTATAAGTTGTAATTATCGCTGGACCACTCTTGGAGAGTTTCAACAAGTGTTATCGCTCAGTGGGCCGTGTGATTTTCGGTTGTAGTTTTTAGTGAAGAGGCCTACCCCTGGGTCGTGTTTAGTAAGTGCGTGGGCAGAGCGTGGGTAGAAGCGCCGCGAATAAGCCCCGAAGGAGGCTCAATTCCGCAGGTGCTAATTACGTAACACCTACTAGATACCAGATAAAATGCACTTAATTTGCGCTCTTATTGCTTGTAATCTATTTAACCTGTAATTTATTACTCGATTGAATAAACAGCGGCCTGGAGCGGTGATTGAACGGCCGGTTGAGACAATTTGATTGGTATTGATAAATCTTGATTAATGGAGTTATTATTTAATTATTCAATCAGCCAAAGTGTTGGTTGATATATAAACAATTTAAGTTATGATATTTTCTCACCTTGAAGTTTATCGTTTTAGCTTGAAACACTTACTGGACTTCCAACAAGAAAGAGAGAGAGAGAGGCTAAACGATAGCGTATCTTGTAAAATCAGACAAAAATACAACTATTTGTCGAGAAATATAATCATTGATTTAAGGAACAATGACCAGCTCTCTCTGTAATAATCTACAATATATATCTCTAACAAAAACATTATCTCTAAGATGAAACAATAATAATATGAACGGTACAATCTATGTGTCTTCAAATCTAGAGTGAGTATTAGAAAACTTCTAAGCAAGTATGATACATATTCGGCCGCATCTTCACTTTCCATCAAGTGTTTGTAATAGCCTATGTACTAGGATTTTAAAAATCAAAACTAAGAAAAACACAAGCTAAAATTTTTTGTGGTACAAAAATTAAGTTTATATGTTTTGGGTTCATTGATGACGTGTGACCAAATTCTTACATTAAATGTATAATTTTCTTGCAACTCTACAAGGATTTACATATAATTCAAAAATATCTAGTTTATAGAAATCGTCCCATCTCCATTACAATCTACAAGTAGTATCTTCTAATTTACATCAACTTCCGCTTCAATACACCAAAACTTAACCTTTTGATGTCTTGTTGTTATATAACTCTATTACTCAATTTTAGTAAAGGAATCAACTTGAGGCGTTTACTGGAGTACGAATAAATTATAATTGGATCTTTACTATAGTTAAATAAGGTGTGTTTGATATCATAAACGTTATGAGTCAGTACCTGTGGTTTAACGTGTACGTTTATGAAATAACCAATCGACATCGACTGGTCATTGACCCACAGAGATGATCTTAAAATCTAAATTGATCAGATATGGGTAGTACCTTAAATTCGGTACATGTTATTTAACATACATAATGGTTAGAAAAAAGACTCATTCGGTTTTTAAACATCTTCAAAAATATTTTTTTTATTTTTATATATATGTCGTTGTAAGATTTTTTATGTATGGTATATATATTTCGATTACTCGTATATCCTGGATGCCAGGATTAAAAAAAAAATGGTATGCTTCCTATTTGGATCCATTATTAGAGTTTCTGAGATATTTGCGATTGAATCAGTTATCAGTTTTTTCAAACTCGTATATATATTTTTTAAATAACTCTACAATCATATCGTTTTCTAGTCTAGTCTTCTCATCTACTACCATCTCTGGAATGGTAAGATTAGTGGGACAAATACCGGCAACTACCCGGAGACGGTTAGGCTATCAACAATTGTGGCTTAAGTTTCTTTGTCGATGTCCAGCTTCTGCGGAGAAAAGGCTGCCAGGTCTTTTGGCCCTAATATTTCACCTTCACCGACCTCAATTGCTACAACTATCTCTGTCAATCCAAAGGTTGTCTGGCAAAAATCGCTGAAAGTGATAAAACCGTCCATCGTACTGCCTTATAATCCTATTTTTGTAGTTATAGGTTTGTATCGTTTTTGGTGTACAATAAAGAATGTTTGTATTGTATTTCTCCGGCCTTAGAATCCGCAGAGGAATTTAAAGTACCTTAAAGAGTTATACCTTATTTTTTATTAATTATAGCATCACATACACAATCACACCTAAAACCAGAAACATACATTTTCACCGGGGAGAAAAATTGTGTTCTCACCGCGAATCTAACCCGATACCGCCCAATACAACAGGCGGTCAAACTGGTATTTACCTAACTATTGCATAATAATTTAAAAACAAATAAAAATCAATTTCATGATTTATTACTTATTGATGGAATGCAATGTTATATTTTCATTTTAGAGCATAGGAAAAAATATTAACTGTTACAGTTTTCTTATTTTTCAAGTTAAATATACATTTTTTTTAATATACCTTTGAAAATTATAAATTAATCTTAACGACTTTTTGATTAATAAATAAATATCAATGTTTAAGGTGCAATAAGGTTTTTTAAGTAATTAATTTTTTAATTTAGTTTATATAACTCTTTAAAATAAATAAAGAAATATATCTCCCACTTACCTATATCGTTCAAGATATTCGAAACATAGGGAAATAATGTAAGATATACGTGATAAAATCCTTTAAAGGATTTTTAATTCAAATGATGATTAATATTGAATCAAAATGTTTCCTTCCTTATTATAGAATACGTTGACTATTACTTTTTTTATTAAGAATTGTTTCACCACAGACCTAATGTCCGTGCCCTTTTTTAACAATTTTTTTTCGCACAATACATTAACTAAATAAGGAAGAACAAATAAACGATTACTTAAAGAAACGAAACAAAAGTTTGTGTGGCAAAATAACTTAGAACAAGGGTCTTTACTATGTATTTGGCATGCAAATATTGAAGTTTCCATTCTCACCACACTTGAACAGCGTTTTGTTCAGTTACGACTATTTCTTCGCGTTTATGTTCACAGACAAAATGTCCTATTCAAGTCTAACAAGAAGACACTTATAAATGCAGTACGGCATGTACGTACAAAAGTTGAACCCGCTACAAAGCAGCGGGCACATTGCGATATCACACATATTACAAGATCTCTATAATGCAGAAAAGTTGAAATTTCTCCCCTAAGGGGGTTGGCTACATAGAGAATACAATGTCGCTTACAATCACACTAATATTATAAAGGTGAAAGTATGTATGTTTGCTAAATCATTACGCTAAAACACAAATAATTAAACGCAAGCAAAGCTTAAACCGACTTCACCGCTAAAGCGAAGATATCTTCGGAACCTTGATCAGATTTCATGTATTAAACACGTATTATTGACTATAACTCAAAAACAAGAAATCAGATCTTGATCAAATTTCAATAGGACCACAAAAAAAGCACCAGCTTTAAAATAAATAAAAAATCATCAAAATCGGCTCACAACGAAAGTCGGGTAAACGAGAACATCGTCAAAGTACGCATTATTCGTCACAAAATAGGCATTATTGACGATATTTCAAAAACTACTGATCATATCTTGATCAAATTTAAATGGGACCAATTAGCTAATATAAAGCTACATATTTCAAACTAAAACAAAAAATTTTCGAAATTGGCTCACGTGGAGAAAAGTTATGAGTTACACATAAAAAAAAAAAATTACAGTCGACTTGAGTACCTCCTCCTTTTGTGGGAAGTCGGTAAAAAATTGATGGAATTTGGTATGAAGGTAGCTAACACTCTGGATTAACACATAGGATTTTTATCCCGGAATATCCGCGCGTCCGGGACTTATGCGGGTAAAACCACGGGGCGCAGGTTTATGATTATTACGCAGATAAGTTATTTGAAAATGCACCAAGTTAGTTAAACAGAGAATACAATTTTACATACAATTATTTTAATATTGATAGATATGCGAGATAAATGTAAGTATTTTTAATTTTACATGACAGTTCCTATTTATTTAAGCTCCAATGGGAAATTCCTACTAATATTATGAATGCGAAAGTTTGTGTGAAATAATTGAAACGCAAGCAAAGCTTAAAAAATTGGTATACCAGATAAATGTAAGTATTTTTAATTTTGGTTTTGGCTTGACCGATTTCGATAAAATTTATATGGGACCACTTTTGAAGTAAAAAACAAAACATAACAAAATCATCAATATCGATTCATAATTGGCGGAGTTATCGCGAAACATACATACAAAAAACTTACAGTCGAATTGAGAACCTCCTTTTTTGAAGTTGGTTGAAAATATAATACAATACAAAACACTTTATTGTACCAAATAAAATAACATACTATTTATATCTTAGTACAATGGGCGGACTTATTAAAAGCTCTTCCAGTCAACCTTTGGATGGGATAAGAAAATATATATATATAATTATGTAGGTTGGTGTTGTGGTGAACTTTACATACAAGAATGTATTTATCTATATAATTAGATGGATAGGTAAGTTTTTATTGTTTACCATACTTATATAAAAGCAAAATACCTTCTATAACCAAAGCAATTTAAGTTTAAATAACTAGAGAGAATAATTAGACATGACATAATAACCTAATACTACAACAGTACTAGGCTATTAACCAAGTATTATTATTTGACTACGACAGTACCTACGGATGTGCGCAGTGTTCTGTGGTACGAAGTACACACTAACAAACAATCATTTACGTCGCGCTCTGTGAAGATTTGTTCAAGCAATCAGCCGTAGCTGCGTCGGCCCGCCACAAAGACACAAGTTCTATAAAATAGAATTGCGCATTCAATTACAAGATCAGATGTAACTCGTTAAGGACCACACGCAGCTGTTATCGTCAGAAAACTCGGAAACCCACGAATGGACGATATAAAACATCGCGGTAACGACTATTTCGGCCTGATTACAGGTGAGATACAGCTAACAAGGATTTGTCATAGAGTGTGACAAGTCTTGGTAGCTTTGATGTTACCGAGGAGTTATTGTCTCTTGTGACCAGTAGCAAAATCGTCATACCTTAAGAGGGTTTATTCCTTTTGTCTTCTCTCTCGCTCGCACAATTCGATATTTTTAATAAATACAATTATGTACATGTGTTTTAAAAATGTTTTTAACTAACTATATAGACATTGATACAAGGATGTTTCAAACTTCTTTTCGGTATCATATCCTTCAATAAGATGAGAAAAAACAGAGATCCTAAATTTTTATGTATTTTTCACGCTTTTTTCATTTAACTTAGGGATATGAAAAACGAAAGGTAGATTTAAACATTCATTGTATTAATGTCCATAGTTGGTTGAAAACATTTTCAAAAACACACGTAGCTAATTTTATTTATTAAAAATATTGAAATGTGCAAGTGAGAGAGAAGACAAAAGGAATAAACCCTCTTAAGTAGATACTATTGCAGACCGAGCGAACCGCTCTGGGTCAATTTTATATAATTATTAGAATTTTATACAAAAAAAAAGTATTCATGAATAATTCTAGGCTAGTAATAAAAATTGGCAATTTTCCGGAAATGTAATAACCGATAAGAATAATGTAGTGTTCATAGACATAGACATTTCTCCTATTTATAGTAACGCTACTACGTAATAATTACTTTTTAGTAGAGGAGGTACTCCTTTATCGCTACGTGTACCGTCCAATCTTTTACTATTATTATTAAATTGTACCCTAAGTCCCAAGTCATATTACTAAAATATCATTTTACGTTATCATAATCACAGGAACGTCAAAGCGGAATAATAGTAATAAAACCTAACTGACTTTAATTGACACTCTTCGAGCAGAAATAAGACTCGAAATTGCATTTCTGCGAGCTGTCACTGTCACTGGTTGGAACTAATCAGATGGGTTGACTTGTAAGATGGAATCTCACGCATCGTTACTCATGCGCTTGCGCATCCCGCCACTGAAACTTAAGGGGCAGATATATATCAATTTGAGCACCTTTTTAATTAAAGTCTATTCTCCCCTGACACATTTACACATTTTTTTATGCTAGGCAAGCATTTGACCACCATCTCACTTGGTGGAATTTGAAGATGCCGAAAAAGTAACACATAAAGGTGCATATTTCACGCACTCACGCGATGAAAATCTTCGATATTTTATAGATTTATTAAAATTACATGAATATGCGGCTTTAAAGAAAATATAAGCTCAAGATATATTTTTCTAGTAAATTTACGTATTTTTTATCTGCGGAGGTTTGTAAATGGCTACTTGTTATATATATATATTATATATCTTAAGACTTATTTTGTATCATTAGCTGTAAGCCCCCAAACATAATATTTATCAGGTTTTGTTATGAATCGGTTACAAAGTAATGCATTTTAGAAGACATTTTCATATCACGCCCTTAAGAGGGACCTACCTAGTCCACCGAAGTACAACAGAAGCGTGGCTTAAAAACTTATTAATTCATTGAGCGCAATGTTTGAAACAGACAGCTTACTACTACTAACTTGTATGGTAATTAGTGAGTGGAGATTTTACAAAATTTGCTCCAGACTATAACATTGCAGTTTTTTCATAAAACGTATATACATAAAGTTTTTGAAAAAACTGCAAAGCTTGTAGATGAAATATTTGACACTTTACTTTTATAAATATGAGTACAGTGAAAGTGACGTATTAATAAAAAAAACGTAGTACTTAAATAAAATGTATAGATATTTTTAATAATATTACATATAAATTATATAAATGTATAAAAAGATTACCATTGTAGGATAACTTTTTTTTCTTTTTTTATTATACCTACAGGATAACTTTTCTGTTCAAAAATATTAGGAAAAATATTTTTTTTGGGATCGCCATAATCAAGCGTTTGTATAGAAAATATGGGTTCATACTGGTTTCAAACAAAAAAAGGCCGCTCTAATTTCATCGCATTTTTTTTTTATTTATAGTTTTTCAATTTTATGTCTCTTGCATATCATTTGTAAAACTTATAATCTAAGTTATTATTTTTACAAGCTTTAATTTAACTCTCAATGTATGTACGTTTGTCCGGGTGGAATCTTGCAACTCAATTTTGAAGCCGATGTCTATAACCGATTGAGCTGAAATTTTGTATTCACGTTTAGTTCGGATGACAATGCATGGTTAAGTAGCTGTGTAACGTCATTCTTAATCCAACATGGCGGAACACCCAAAATGGCGGACAAGTAATTTATAATGCACTCCTACAATATGGGTACCAAATGAAAGGGCTTGCTGAGAATAACTCGAAAAATTAAGTGACGTCACGTTTAATCCAATACGGCAGACTTCTAAAATCTTGTCTTCAAAAAAGTTTTTAACAAGTAACTTCTTATTTTTATACCAGTAACAAACGGATGCAGTGCCAACAGCAAATTTTCTTGTAAAACCCGATGTATCAACTGACTCTAAATTAACTTTTGGAAGTATCAGAGACATCTCAACCTATTATGTTCAGGTTATGTCAAAACATCGCTGCTCGAATTAACCATGTGCCAAAATATTTCGGTAAATTGGATTTTATTTTGGACTTCTTGACAACGACAAATTGTCTGATCGATCAGATTTACCCTGGAAAGTAGATTTTATCTGTGTCGTAATACGGTTGTAATTAATGTTATCGAAAAATGCTTTGTACTTTAAAAAATATTTAAACGCAAGCAAAGCATACCGATTTCAGTCTTCTCCGCTTATATTTTGGTTTTGGCTTGATCGATTTCGATAAAATTTAGGGACTACCTCTGAAGTATAATTTACCAAAAAAAAAACATTAAAATCGATTCATAATTGGCGGAATTATCACGTAGCATACACCAATGAAATTGGTAAATTCGTTCTCAAGTTATGGCGTGACCCAGGTAAATAGCGATTAATTTATATACATACTAGCTGTGCCCCGTGGCTTCACTCGCGTTGATCAAGTTAAAAAGTAGCCTATGTGCTAGGTAGGCTAAGCACATAGGCATAAGCTGTACAAGCTATGTATAAGCTGTACATTCCAAATTTCATCCAAATCTGTTCAGCCTTTACATCATGAAGAGGGAACAAAGATACTTACACACTTTTATACAAACTTTCTGATTTATAATATATATATTAAGATAAATAGATTTCAAGATATTCACAAATTAAATTTTCTTTTTTTAACTTATTGACGAGCTTTTACTTTAATAATAATAAATTGAAACTAACCAAAAATAACTATATAACAAACAATACAAATACTAACGCATTCACACTCACAGCCCCACACCAAGTTCAATGACTTGTAACGTGGGCGCCGGAAACATTTTTACATCACACACGCAAATACACCCAGAACCAGAAGCACAAATCTTCGGGAGGAATTTGTGATCCGGCCGGGAATCGAACCCAGGACCCACGGAGCAGAAGGCGGGGACGTGTCCACTGCGCCAAATGGGTCGTCAGGCCAAACTAGATATAAATATGTATGTACAAAACTTAACCTAATAGACCGCTGCCAGTTGGCAAAGTACTCAAAATGCTGGTAGCATAGCCACGTTGAATGGCAATACTCAATCTCTGTCCAAAATATTTGCTAGCAATTTGGTCACGAGTTGTTTCGACCAAACGCCTAAGTTTTAAGTTTTCCTCCCAGTAGTTCATGAATTAATGGAATCACTGTTTTATTTCGGGTGTTTTTGTGAAAGCGGTGAAATGGCTAAGTGTTTTTATTCCCTGTTTTCGTATATTTGTATCGTGATGTTGGCAATGGTTCGGGCGCCGCCGGCGGAAGTGGCAAACGGCATAGCGGGCGACCACCTCCGAGTAGAGTCGTAGGGATGTGAATGGGTTGAAATCGATTTCTAACCAGTTTACAATATTGACTTGAATGTTTTATATATAACAATTAGATGTTTTTTCTGATCCAAACAAATAGATGCTCTTGCATTGCAAATTATTGAAGAACTTTTTACTTCCATGAACTGCTCATGGGCTTAGTTGGGCTTAGGCGTGTTTGCCTTCTAAGCAATGGTATTGGGCTCGATTCCCGGTGGTAGCCCAAAGTTTCACCACGAGAAAAAATTATGTTTCTGGTTCTGGTTATGATTGTGTGTGTAATGTGAATGTTTTCGGCACCCACGACACAAAATCGAACATCGAACTTAAGGACTGTGAGTGTGAAAGCGTTTATGTTTATGTCATAGTCTGAGAAAATAATAAATGATGTATCTAGGATTTCATTCTAGCTGTCTTACGTGGCTACCCGCTTTAACAAATATATTAAACAGCCTAGCTTTTTTCGAAGAAACTCTCTCCATGCTCAATTTCATCTAGACCAGTCCAATAGTCTAGCTGTGAAGAACAACAAAAGGAAGAAAAACATACATTATGCAAACAACACAAATAATAAGATTATCGATTGAGGCACTAATCGATATTTTACAATTCTACAAATACGTCCTTTTTGGCAATGTCCTTAGCAGCTCAAATGTTGTTGGTATGACCCAGTAATAAACATAGGTATATATGTGTGATATCACTGGAGATGTTTCCTTTCTGAATAACTCTGTTCAACGAAATCGTGGTCTTACCGTCTTACTTTCCCAAAGTAAACCGCTAAACATATAGTATTGCTTTCTTTAAAAGTATTTGCACTTAAAATACCACTTTGTATGTGAAATCAATGAACAACATTTGGTTTTCTTATATACTCATATCACATACTCTCATGCTTTAATGAAAATCTATACCAAATTTATCAAGAGATGTGAAAAAGGAATCAACAGGCAGACATATTTACTTCGGATTATACTATACTATTCGGATTATATTATACTGATATATATATACATATCAGTGATGTGATGTGTGATAATGTCAAGGGAGGATTCAAAATTCATATATCTCAAATAGCTTGCGTGGCGAATATTGGGTGAATTATAATGTTAACTAGATACAGAACATTTCAATCAAATTATACGCCATGAAAACGTGCAATCAAAAAGCCAGTATAACCTATTCTCAAACCGACCTTTGTACATTGATTCTGCACATGATTATAGCAATGTGCAACTGGTAGACAGGATGTAGAGATATAATATCGGATAATCCTATAGCTTCAACTACGTGGGTCGTCTACATTGTTATTCCTCTCTCGTTTGTGCATGAATCCTTGCATCCTTTGTAGATAATTCTCTTCGTACATAAGCAAGTTGTGTACATCGGAACAATCAGTCAAATAGGTATCTTTCATTGTCAGGTCTCTGGTTGACGCAATACGGTTCAGAATTCGACGAAAATTATCTGATTTCGTTTTACCTGCCTGACTGACTATAAGTACTAGACTGAGGCTCGAGTCTAGACTAGTAATCAATGAAAAGCGTCTCAATCTAGGGCCAGAGTTAGAATTTGAAGCGCTAAGTAATATTTGTGAACTAGAGCGCGAAAACGCTGTTCAATGATTTAGAACAAATCGATGCGAAGATTATCATACTCGTAGTTAAGGAGGCAGGAAGATATGTTACATGTCTCGTAGTTATGTATGTGATACGAGAAGAAAAATCTTAAGAATTCTCTTTCTCTCCTGTCTATAAAATAATTATTTTAGTATGCCGACTACTGCTAAGAACGAGAGGATTTAGAATCTCAATTGTATCCTCTAAAGTTATGTCAATAAATTATTGATATATTGATGCTCCGGAACGCGCCCTTCTTAGATCTGTGCAAATGAGGGTTAAAGTCGAAATCCCCATTAGATATCCCCTTAAATGGGGATTTTGAGACTTTTAGAATATGTTTACTTAAACGTACTCGCTTGATGAGCGTCTGCAAGTTATTTTCTCTTCACATGTTCTGACATATTGTATCACTGTACAAAATTATACTCGACTTGCAGATACAGAGTTCATTTTGAGTTTTTTACTCCGTAAATGCGAGAAAGATTTATTTACGCCGCATTTGATGTTCCGTGACGACTTGTGACGATGATGAGTGCTCCTCTTTTTGCACATCATCGTTCATTATTTCAATGTCATTCCTAATTACAGTCAATTCAATGTGTACGCCATATTTATACTCCAATTTATCAACTATTTCGACTCTACATTTTATGTTTACTAACGTAGTCAATTATTGTTATGCAATCTTATTTATTGCATGTTGGCACTTAGAGCTAATTTTATTTTGATATGGGCGGGTATAAATAGATTTATTTGCGATATCAAGAACGTTGAACTATTCGTAGTAAAATTGAATCATGTTAGCGTCATTGGCGTCGTTTTGAGATTTTTCGTAAGCAAGAATAGGATGACATAGTGTCGTGTGTGCAACCTTGAGCTGGCCCGTGCCGTGCCCGCTCGTGCCGCGGCTGTTGTAGTCACTACTCGACTAGTAGGTAGGTATTCCTCCTAGTGACGACTTCGCCACATACGCCAGCTATTATTAAACGAGTTCATTGGAACATCTATTTGCGCAATTTGTAGCATCGTTGCTAAAGCATTCCGATGACCTTACTGTGTTTACTGCAGAGACTATGGATTTATTCGAGACATCTGAATTATAACCACCTACCGATTTTACGTTTCCAATTGAGAAGGCGTGCTTTACGCATTCGAGCCAATTTACTAAAAGAAATGTTTCTATGTTATCTGATGTTGTGTTGACTCTATCTTTACTTTTCTTAGAGAATGGATTACATATATATTTTTTTTAATACCTCTGTTTAGGTGTAGTACTTAACTACCCACTACGTTCCATAAATGTGTCTGAACTTCAGCTACAACGGTGTGCTTTATAGGAGTGTGCGTGGCGCATGCGCTCTTGGCACTTTAGCCGCACAACACGCTGTCCATTCACTGCGCAAGCAATGCGTCCACTGAAACGGCATTGGTTTTATTCAGGTAAATAGGTATACCTACCAGCCGGTCGGACAGGCTCGGCTCTTCGACGGGCTCGGTGATATTTTAAAGTCAAATTCGGTATGAATGCTTAAAATATCGGCGGATCTTGCGTCCGGTAAGGCGCGGAGAGTCGGTGTAAGCGCGGCGGCGGTTCGTCGGTGTGGTGAGCGGTGCGGCGGGAGCGACGCGAGTGTGCGCGAGTGCGCGTGTGTTTGTGAGCCGAGGTTCGTCGCGGCGCGCCCCGTCAGTCGGCGGCGGCAAGCCACGCGCGTCGTCTCGTACAACTCTCTCCGCACCAAACGCTGCAGTTCACGCAGCTCACCTGCCAACGTTCAGGCTTCGCCGGCTCTCACGCTCTCGAGCGTGGAGGTCGCGCCGACCTCGCGTAGTTTCGGTCTTCGGCGGTTTCTCTTTGCGCCGGTCGCGTGATCTGCTCTACTGCAGCGGTACTGGCCGCGGAACTCTCGACGTGTCTGTGCTGTGCGTGCTGTGACTCCGGCGGGCCGGGAGCCGCCGCGTGCTGTGACAGTGAAATCGTGTCTCGCGGTATTGTGCGGATGTGCAGTGATGGATGAATAGACAGAGGCGCTAGTATTACGCCGCCAACTGAACCTACGAAGCGACCGTTTTTGTAGCAGAGTGCAAAAGTGGATCGTCAAAATTGAGCCCAAACTGTATATAGGTAGGTATCGCCATCGGTGAGAGCCGTGACTGCTGTAGCCGTTGAATATTTATAACGAGGTAGTTGGAAAGTTGCTTGTAGACAGTTGTCGCGAGTGACGATCACGGCCTGGCAGCGAGCGCAGCGTTGCGCGCTGCTCAGCTGATTTGTTGTGTCACATAAATATAAACTCACCACAAACATTATTGTAATGCGGGTCAATCATAAGAAGCATTTTTGTGACCGTGATCCAATTGAGATAGAAATTGTATAAATTGCATGTTCTGGTTTATTGAACATTGGTTGAAATTATTAGACGACTGGCCAGCGCAGTAGAGGAAACACATGTTTGAATTACCCAGTCGGTTGACAGATATACTGCTATTTCAGCAGTTCGTGATATTAATGTCCCATTAGCCACTGTGTCGTATCGAGTGATAGCAATTATGCTGGCTAGCACTTGAGTGTGCAATACGCTGAAATGTTTAGGTCATATGGAACTTATTATTTCAGAATCCAACATCAACTCAGGTCAACAGCATTGTCTAAACAGCTTAGTCTTAGTAAATTGAATTAACTCGAAAGCCAAGTCCATTGCAATGACACTTAAGACCGTCATTGGATAAACTGTAACAGATTACGAAGAACCTCCAGCTAATGCAATTAGAGCTGTAGAAGAAAACAACATAAACGCAATCACACGAAGAAGATAGACAATGATGGTAGTAGCGAAATATCAATGTAGACATTGAAGATTAAACCTAATCTTTTGGTGCAAAAATAGGAGAACGAATAACAATCTCCGCTGAAATCTCCAAAAATGTTCTATTTCACTCACTTATATATATAATTTAAGTAGGAGCTTTTCAACCGTAGATGGAGCAAATCTAACAACGTATCAATTTGGGGATTGGTCAGCAGTTTCAGCCATCACCCATCAATCAAATCTTCTTGCTATTTAAGTTTGGCTGTAGTTCAAAGAGCAGATAAAAATGTGCCAATCCCAAAAGCAGGACAAGGCCGCGCCCTCGATTCCCCGCGGGAAACTAGGGTTCTTGTAATAAACTCACTATTGTGGATGTATAGTTTTGTGGTAACTTGATATCGTTACTTATGGACCCAGACCCAGTATGTACCTACCTAGTTTTCGTCAGTCCGTTAGTTAAAGCAGACATGTACAACGTGAAACGTGCAAACAAATGTATAAAAGTTTTACGACATACATTTCAGCAGTCACCTCCAAGACCTCATTGAAATTTAAAGACATGATGTAAATAGTAGATTTGTAGCTGTTGTCTACCAATTCATATTTTAGTCTGTCAAGTACATTGCACCTACACTCATTATCACTTGAGAGGCGTCACAAGGCGTCAGTGGTTGCTTGTGTCAACAGAGTCGCCGCGATTGCAGGTGCTTGTGAGCTGGCGAGGTCATTCACCCCACCCGCCACCGATATTTGGATATACAACACCCATACACTTATAGAATGTGTTGACTATGGGACTATAACGATAACGGAACGTTTGGACGGCGGCAGTCACACACGTGGCGGCAGGAAACTGGATAGGGGACGTGCGGGGTAAGCCCATTGTTATGCTGATTAGCTAATTCTACAGCAGTTTAGAATGATGGATACGTTAAACTTAATGCCAAACTTGATAAAGTTAAAGGGTATCAAGATATTGATTGCATAATAGATGTAAAAGAACAATCGATCCAACATAGTTATAAAAACATCTCTATTAAAAAGTGTTTCGACAGTAGTAACAGAACGCACCAGCTGAATTAGCAATCGTTAATAATCAATAACATCTCAAGAGCTTCCATTCAGGAGGAGGAGTCTCAAGCACTTTGAAGACGCCCCACAGTTTTAACACTTATGCTGTTAATGGTAGCAATAATTGAAGAACGTACGCACCGCAGGGGAATCTGGGACAGCGCACGTTATTTTGGTACTGAATTGTGACAGTACGTTAAAACATCGGGGTTTCGGAGCCGTAGTTGCTACGATGAAAACAAATAGTTCGTTAGACAAACACCTGAGTGGGCGGTTTTCAAGATGGATAGTAGACTCTATGCCCGTGGGCGTAAGAGCGATGTTGATAAAGTAGATGGTAAACGCCGACACGTAAAGAGTATTAATGATTGAAACGGTTAAGGTGTACAGTAGAGAAGATACATCAGTAGTGATTGAATTGACTCTTAAGATATAGATAATAACCTAATCGACTCTTTACATATAAATATAATGTTAGGAACTGCAGAGAAAACAGCAATAAATTAATTTTATAAATGAACTCAAAAATATGAAAGTAGCAAATAGTGTTCCCATGTTTGCTTCTTTGATATGCTTAAGTAATGTTGATAATAATTTAGTTTTTATTTCCTTAACAGCAATAAATTAACTATATGATTAATAAATAATAAGCCTAAACGTTTATCCTTAAATAGAATATAAGACTTAGATTAATTGCTATTATTAACTAACTTCAAAAAAAGGAGGAGGTTTTCAATTCAATGTGTATTTTTTGTGTTTGCTACCTTAAAACTCCGTTATTTAAAAACCAATTTGAAAAAAATATAATTTCATGAAAACGATTTTTCGATGGGTAGAAAATGGCATACATGTTAGGTCGAAAACGGAAAGAAATACTCGTAGGTTAAAACTGTGGGTTAAGAACGAAATACCTCAATCGGTTCGAAAGTTTTGTTTTTCAAATCAAAAAAGTATAGTAACCAAGTAAACGAATTGCGTTTTGTTTGCCTGTAATTTTTGATATTTCATGGTTTTCTCATAATATCTTTAGATTACGTCATTGGCCCCATTAAAAGCTAATTATAATAAGTACTTAGGAGAGTTTTGCATGAATAAGCCGGTATTAAGTTAAAAAATATTTATTCAACGCCATTGCTTTAAAATATTGCGGTCTCCTATTTCAAATTGAGTAACAGGTTTTCCAAATAAGGTTACTAAGCAATAAGCGGGATTAAATTTCCAATACAAACTGTTTTGACAATTTATATTATTAATAAAATAAATTATAATTTATTCAGCGTTGGATTGGCTGACACAGTCGTTTAGAAATTGGGCCGATAGTATTGCATAACATAATTCTTATTAACTCGTGACTAAAGAACTTTTTCTTTAGTTACTTTTAACTGCCAATCCAACGCTGAATAAATTATAATTTATTTTATTAATAATATAAATTGTCAACAAAATATGATTTTGTTTGACGGTTAGATGCATTTAGATTTGAATTCAGAATAGAGCTGTGAAATAATTATCATTGGCTTATTAAGTATTGTGACTATATGATAATGTTTTTATTAATGACTAGCGATCCACCCCGGCTTCGCCCGGGTGTGATAAATGAAGAACCGCTCGACCGATTTTGTGCAAACTTCACAAAAATCATCTACTAAATAGTCCGAACAAAGCCTAAGCATTTGGTTTGGATAGGTGAGCCCGTTCTAGAGTTATAAAATTACAACGAAAAGTGGCATTGATTTTTATATATATAGATAAATTCAGGCTAGCTTGTACTAGTCGCAATCCTAGACAAATAAGAATGAATCCTTGTAACATTGTCACAGTGATGCTTGTAACAATGTTACAGTGCAATGTTTTTAGTTAGTGTATCGAGACAAACCCAGTGGTTTTTCGATACAATTGTATTGTCAAATATTGTTAATTTGTGACAAAAAAAAAACCTACACCAAAATTAAAATCAAAATCGTTTATTCATATGGGCCCCAAAGAGGCAATCATGACACTTAATGACTTTATTGCTAGATTCACAAACAACCATCTCGAAAGGAACCTGGCAAGATACCCGCCGGGGTTTTTTTAACATTCTAATATAACTAATATAGAAATTATAGTAACCTAAGCATATCTATATTATGTAGCCACCTGACAGTAAAATAAACTAAAAACAACATCAACCTAAACTGAACCTTAATAATTTCATATAAAGAATGTAATAAAGCTCTTTAATGACGCGTGAAATATGTATAATGATGAAGCATAACATAATCTAGTGTTTATGCTTGTAATTACGTAACATGAGGACGCAGGGTTCAATGAGCTAGTTGGAATTATAAATAGGATGACTTGTTTCTAGGTTATACTTAGTAAACAATCAGGCACGCTTATCAAACAGGTAACAAAGTTAAATTACATGAGGTAGCTGGTAATGATGATTGTTCTCGTTGATTTGATTGTTTTTTAACCGCAAATTACTTCTTTAAGATGATTAGGAACTCGAAGACCTTTTTGGTCTTGATGAGATGAGAACATCATGGAAAAGCTGACAAATTGTATCTTTATTTATTTGCTCTTATTTTGTACGCATGCGACCCAAAATCTATTTGTGCTCTCAATTCCAATTTGATTATACTCTTTCAATGACATCTAATCAGAAGCCTATGATTACAGGTAATTTCGAACTATCAAACAATCGGTTCGATAGGCTTCGAATTATAATAAAAAGCCCACGCACACTTGAATAGCAATTGTGCTATTTTAACGCAGTAATAAAAATCGCGATTACACTTATAAAAAGTCAATGAATCGAAAATATTTAAATCGATTACCCCAGTAGGTACTAGTATCGAACACACTTTCAAATCACGCCGTCTCAGTCCGTCTTGCATTCCACAACTCGCTCACCCACAGCAAGCAGACCGGTCTTCGAGCATTGTACCAAAACTGGCACCCGGCCGGTTTGAGCAGTCTTCACACCCGCTTTTCATGATGCTTGAACCATGGCCATTTCAACTCGGCAGGGTTATACAAAGCGAGGTGCGGGCTCAAGGTGAATCGTCCGGTCAACATACGCTCGATTCGATCGAATGCCTAGACCAAACACTGCCGCGTGGCGTGACCTAACTATAAATAAAGAACGGTTACTACAAATTTTGGTAGTGACCTCTCCTATTGTTTGACGGGTCTTTGAACAATGATCGATTGCGTCAACGTCCTCAAGCCCGATGCCAAACGTCATTCAATTCCTATGATTCTTTCAATGTTTCCAGTCAATAAACAGTTCTGTGGTGAAGGAGCTTGAATAGACATGTAATTCAGAGTAATAACAACACTAACGCTGCGAACCAAACTTACAAAGCAATTTTTCGTCATTACGTCTAGATCCTAGAATTGACCATAATGACACCATAATAAAACCTTGAGAATGAAATGACTCTCCAATCGAATCCAAAGACACATACGTGTAACTTTTTGCCGTAGTTTCTGCAAATCTACTCCCAGTCAGTAGGTGGAATTAGTTACGGAAGCTTGCGTAAATTGACTTTTCACGTTTTAAATAAACCCGGAGCGAGCCACTGGTCTAAATAAATATTAAAATTAAATGAATGTGTATGAGAGCGAGGTTAAAATTCTCATTAAACGTCCGCAGTTTTTTACCGATTGGTGCCAGTGGTTATCAGATTGTACGCAGTTTCGATTCATAATAAAAAAAACCTTGAGAAACGAGTAGTTCGAGCGTGGGTTTTGAAATCTGCGCTCAAGTCGTTTATGTTAAATAATAATAGTTTTACAAACATTAATGTGTCTTATTTCAGGATTCCATTCGAAAGTCTTTTAGAAGGAATCCATTTGTGAAAGAGTAATTCGTATTGCTATTGACGTTAAAAGTCTTTAGTCGTGATTTGTATTAAATGCCCCCTCGTTTGGCACGTGGCTTCATACATAACAACATTTAAAGGGCGTTGCCTTAGTAATGTTATTATGGAATTTTTGTTGCTACTATTTCGGCTGGTTTCATTCTAACCCTAAAATCGATGTCAATGGAGCGAGCACAATGGGGCCGAGCACGGCCATTGACCGAAATAAAAAATAAACATTAGAACAGCCGGTTGCTAAGGAATTGGGAACTAGATCGTGAATCATAGACGTAAGAAAAATACAATTGTTCCTTACCTATTCAATTTCATATCCGGCTTGCGATGTTTGTAGTGAAACTTACGTAATGGCAAATTGTGTAATGTTTTATAAATATTTTCAAATTGTTACCCCGTCTTAACCATACATTGTAATAAAAACAAAGACATTAACTCCTTGCCACGCAGTGTTGCATAATAAATCACATAACATTGCATGTTATTATAATTTGTGATAATTGACTCTGACCTGAACGAAGTTCATTTAATTATATATGCTGTTGCTGCACTGAATTCGAAGAGAGCAGGGTTGAAACTCCGTTTAACAATAACAGAAACGAAATAAGAGAAGAAAATTATTATCATAATTGACGATAAATTAAAATTGCCGGATTTTTTTCAAAATAACAACAGCAGCTTAAGGTAACTAACAAAAAGGTTAACTATGTGTGAGACCCTGCTAAGGAGGCTCTTGGGATACCTAGTGCTGGGGACAAAAACTAAAAAAGGTATATATCGAAACACACATTGATTATACCTCAAATCTGTTACTCGAGTATGATACGATAGACCCGGCAATTGTATTAACTATACAGTTAATCCTTGGAATGCTAAGAAGTTTGTCTCATATATGAGTTGCAGAGAAACCGGTTTCACAAATATCATTACAAAATATGCATAAATTCGGTTAGGAATCCAGTTTGAATCCTTGTTGACACTCGAATGTTTACTACTTACCAGTCTATAATTAAATATTGCAGTCTCTACATAATCAACAACAACTGAAAGCTGTTTGGTAAAGTTCCAGAAAGCTATAAAGTGATATTTGTCTTTGAATGTAATTATTATCTCAAAGATCAATAGAATATGAACATCAAGAAATGCTAGTTGTCAGAATATCAGGTTAAAGGTTTTCAAAACTGAGGTGAAAATAGAAAGGACACAACTAAATAAGAGAACTATATGGGCGATGGTAGCTTGGGAAGAAGTAATGGAGGAAGAAGTAAATTAATGTCTCTGTGAGCAGAAGACCTTGCGCATTTTGCTAAATTATGGCGGAAATATGATTGTTTTACGATTAACCCCATTTTGAAAAAACAATCCAGAAGCTGAGTCGACATAAAAACGATATATTTATGGAACAAGCATACAATATTTTACGAGAAACGGTCGAGAAATGCGACCTGTCGATGAGAACAGCCGAACATCCAGATACACGATAGTCAAATTTTTGCACAAACTGAAACGGAGACGCTTCGCTCGCGCTTCTCTCTCGCTCGATCAATGAAGTGGACACATGAACAAAATAGCATCGAGATAGGAAACAAACCTACGGTTTTAGCTACAACATCCTTGCAAAATAGTTAATACTGTCAATTGTAAAGGGAATAAACTTTTTTAATGTTGATGTGAAGCTAATGCTCCTAATGGAAAAATCTAAAAATTTGTTAGTATGGTAAAATAATATACTGCTTCTCTTGATTATAAAAATTTCTGTTCAAGCAAATTACATTCAGATTATTCATAGAAAATATGCAAACTAATTCATATAAGTAGTTGCTTTTATTATATGTTAAGTAGGTTTTCCCACAGAAGCAGGGTTTCAGTAATTTTTCTGCAGCTGAAAAATAAACTAGAGAAAGTTTTATAATTTCATTTCTTTATTTAGAGCGAAATATATTGAGTTAGTGTAGTAATGTGACAGTGATGTACGAGTATATACTTAGTTACAAAGTGTCATCCCTTGAACAGAGACAGAAGGAAAAGTATTATTGGACACATTCTTAGTATACTACTTAGCAGTTTACCAAAATTAAATAACTTATTAGTCTTAGGGCTAGATCGTAATTCCAATGGTGTACCAACGACATAGGTGTAATTTTTTTTTATTTGTAACCGGGCGAAGCTGCGGTGTACGACTAGTACATAGCATCGATATAATGGCTAGTTCAATAACTAGCGGTGCAGCGTGAAGAGAAAACAAACATACTTACACATTTACATGCAAACTTTGGGATTTATCATATTAGTGTGTGTGAACATAACATATTCAGTGAATTTGATTATCTATATTGCATTAAGGATTTTCTATATACGGTAAAGAACCCGTAATTTTTATGTCATTGAGAGACGACACGAGCAAATCGCTTGCCTGATGGTAAGCTCAACTGTAGCCCATTACAGTTCACCCAGAGTTTGAACTTATACAGTTCGAACACGTGGCAAAGCACTGTGCTCATCTCCCTGAGATCATTATCTCAGCCGCAAGAAGTCCACTGCTGTATATAGGCCTCCCCCAAAGATCTCCAAAAAGAACGGTCGTTAGCGGCCTCCAGCGTCTTCATGCGACCTTCACTATGTCGTCCGTCCACCTTGTGGGCGGTCTTCCGACACTGCGCTTGCCAGTCCGTGGCCTCCATTCTAGCCCCATCGGCCATCCGTTCTACGTACTATATGCCCTGCCCATTGCCACTTCAACTTGCTAACCCGCCGGGCTATGTCGGTGACTTTCGTTCGTCTACGGATCTCCTCATTCCTGATTCGATCTTGTAGAGAAACCCCGAGCATAGCCCTTTCCATAGCTCGTTGTGTGACTTTGAGCTTATTTATAAGGCCCACAGTAAGAGGCCAAGTTTCAGTAGGGGAGAGCGGGGCTGGTTTTAACGGAGGTAAGAATTAACAAGCTGATTCCAGCCAAACGTAAAGAGTTAAAAATATGATACTCGGTTTAGAAACACTAAATACACAGCCGAACGTGTCCTGACTTGTTAGTTACCAACTGGCCATCGCTTGTGATAGTTCTGTGCAACGACCTCAGATTGACAGGTAAGCGAACTTTTTGTGCTTTACAATAAATTGATTTAAGATTTATTTATTCGTTGAATCAAATTTTAGTTTATCCTGAATCGAGCTCTATTTTATTGACAGTAACACTATATTATTTGTTTATAATTATTTTAACAAGTTAATTTTCTGTAAATGATGAAGTAAAAAAAGTGACCTTGGGGCTAAAATTAACAAATTGAGTGGGGTAAGTATTAACATGTTAATACCTACCCCATATGAATTTGGTATTAGCCGAGTTTTTTTACAATAGGTATGTTTCTTTACAGAATGAGGAACTACAAAAGGAAGACTACAAGGGGGTCCACGTCTCAAGAAGTATTTGACCTAGCAGCTAAGGAAGTTCTGGAAAAAAACAAAAAATATAGAGATGTTGCTACTGAATACGATATTTGTCATGTGACACGTTTAAATAAGCAAAACCAAGAGAGGGGACTTCTATTAAAGTGGGTTACAAAAAAAACAGTTTAGTTTTGAATTCAAACAAAGAAGCCATGATGGCAAATTATTTAACCCAAAGACTATCTGAGACTAAAAAAAACAATGCGTTTAGACATAATGTTAAAGGCTGTTTTAAATAATTATTGTCTAATATGGAGTATTTCCGCCTAAAAACACCGAATTGACCACTCCTATTTTTCTATGCTTTAAATACAAATTAGATTAACATTAATTAAACTAGACTTTGATCACATTATTAAGATACCCAAGGACTTTTTGAGACTAAAAAATACAACAGGCTGTGTATTATCATTTGTAGGCTTACATTTTAAAACTGTGAGTGATAAATAAGTAAGTTTAAAAGATAATAATACAATTTTATTGTACCTCATTAAGATTCTTGATGACTGTTAACACTTAAAAGTTTATGTAACATTTAAATTTAAAGTTAAAAGTATTTGTACTAATGTTTGTAGACTAAAAAACTTTAATATTCAATTAATGTTAGTTAGTGTAGCTTTAAAATAATATACATACTAATTCTTTCAGTTCCTATCATAAAAAGTACTGATTTGTTCATTTCAAATAAAAATCTTTAATATTACTGACATTTATTTAATTATTTGATAGAATTTTAGCCTCTGTTAATAATTGCCCCTTACGTTAATACTTACCCCAGCTCCGTTAATATTTACCCCAGATACGGGGTATGTATTAACAAATGATTTTATTGGTTTTGATGACTCTTATTCTGAAAGCACTGACCTAACTGAATTTTTTTGTTACTAATATCAAAGCTGAATAACCAAAGCATGCTATGAATAAAAAAAATGACAAAAAAGTTAATTATCATTGAAAATATAAACCATATTACAAAATTTGTTAGCACCAGCCCCGCTCTCCCCTACCATATGTCATCACTGGTAACAAACACTGGTCAAAGATATTAGATAATCTCCCTGAGATATTAGATGTTAAATCTCTTTAAACCCTGTCATTTCATTGGAAACATTACTACGCAATTTTCTGTTGACAACAGTCCGGCCTATTTGACCACCGAAGCGTCAACCGACAGATGTGAAAACTGGCCAAGGCGACCACTGCCCAGCGACCTGATTTCTATGACATTCCGATTTATTTTCTGGCAACACTAAAAAGAAAGATTGATGCTAATTAACTTCATTGTGAACGTTTGCTTGATAACCATTATAAAGATTTGAGGAATCAATTAAAATAAGAGATATTTTAATATGTGCTTTGATGTAGATTTTAATAATAATTCATGTGATGAAATTGGGACTTATAAATTTCATTCTTTATATTTAAATTAACGACTCACCCTGGTTTCATGCGGGTGAAATTTACGGGGAATTTTCAAAAATAAATTACATACAAACCTTGTCCTGACATAAATTATTACGACATAAAAAAAACAGCCAGTCCGAGCTATACTTTTGTATCTGGGAGACTAACGCTTCGCATTTAAATTTTTAATATCCGGATGACCGATCGTAATTTCAATGGTGTACCAAACGTAATTGGTACATCATTAAAAGAAAATAAAAAAAAAGAAGTGTGACACTCGGGGACTGCTGCGGTAAAGCTATTGCAGCATAGCATTTTTTATCAACTTATGCAATTATAATTATTTATTTATTTTAATTATGCAGTATTTTTTTTCCTGCCACCTAGAGGCGAGTTGCTGAACTAAAGAGACAAACGCGATATTTCAAAAAAAGTCATTAAAAGTTCTGCTATTCATCGATAGATGGCAAAACTAAAAAGTATCACCGCTGTGCCGGTCGGAGTGTTAGGGGGTGTTAGGTTATTTTCGTTACGGAATTTCTGGATTCGGTCTCCACGCTCAAGGCCCGCGATAGAAGCTATGCAATAGCTTAAAAGCAACTACGAAACTAAATACAAATAAAGCAAACAAACAGCACACTCACAAATAATTTATTTGTAGTACTCAGTAATTCGATAGATGTCTACATTTGTTGAATTACTGAGTAGAAGCGGTTGGCACGCGTAAAGGTATCGTTTGATGTTAATTCATGTTTTCGATTTGATTCGTAATTTGTTTCGTAGGTATGAAAAGTATCAAAACATAAACGCTTTCACACTCACAGCCCTAAACTATGTACGATGATTTTTGTAGTGGGTTTCGGAAATATTCACGTGTCATACAAAATCGCAATCAAAACCAGAAACACAAATTTCCCTTGAGGAGAAAACTTGTGCTTCAACCGGGAATCAAACCCGATACCGGCTGCTAAGAAGGCGAATGCGCACCTAACTAAGCCAATGGGCAGTTCTTTTTGATAATTACTAATAGTTTACAATTGGTTCCGATCGTTATTTAGGGAGATAGTGGTTTAGCATTCTCAAGAGTTTTTTTTTTCCTTTTAAACGCTTTCACACCCACAGTCCAACACGAAGTTAAAGACTTGTGTCGTGGATGCCAACAACACTCAAATCACACACAAACACGCAGAACCAGAAGTAGCAATGTCCCTTTGGGAGGAAAATCGTGTTCCTGCCGGGAATCGAACCCAAAACCAGCGGTGTAGAAAGCAAAGACTGGCCAACTGCGCCAACAGAGTCGTTCATCACAGCCTCTTTTTACCATTACAGATCTTCGTGATAGTATCAAATAAAGTGCAGCTACACTTAAAGTTGAAATCGGTAGAATTTTAAAAAATATAAACAAACGGCAAATTTAAAGTAACATCATTAAACTATAATTAAAACTTACATTTTAAGTCGCAAAGCTTAAAAAACCGACTTCACCGCTTATATTTTAGTTTTGGCTTGATCGATTTTGATAAAATGGGGCTACCAAACAAAAAAATAATTTTGAGAATCGGTCCCCAAATGGGGAAGAAATCGGTGAACACACATAAAAAAAACGCAGTCGAACATAGTACCTCCTCCTTTTTATAAGTCAGTAAAAAGGTAAATGATGGCTCTGCATTGTGCGTAAAAATCAATTCCCATAGGAACAAGTACATAAAATAATGTCTAAAATTTCAGCTGAAACTTCTATAATTCACGAAGATAAAAACAAGCAGTAATTTTCACGTAACATCATCAAACTAAAAGCTTAACGACTACGTTTCCTTTAAAAAGTACATTAGCGAGTCATGTTACCAGTACATAAAACAAGGCCTAGGAAAGTAGGCGCCATGCAGGCAGGATTGCGAGTGGGAAGCTATTGATCAGTGGCAGTGGGGGTGAAGAGGGGGCAAAGGGGGGGCTTGCGGAAGTGCGGCGTATAGGGCAGAGGCGCGGCCAGTCGTTTGGGCGGGCGCGGGCGGTGCGTGCGGTGCGTTCCACTCGGGTTCAAGGCCAAGGTCTTCGCCCATTCAGCTCCGGGCACGTGCCCCAAAGTAAATATAGTACTCCAAATGTTACGCCATCGTAGCCGTAATACTCTAATGCTCCAGCCAATGGTCTACTTGACGGATTCTGTGGAAATCATTTTCCGGTTCAATCACTTCAAAACGTCAATACAATTGCAGTTTGGGAGGTCTTACCAGACTTACTTTTGCTTATTTAAACCGACTCCAAAAAAGGAGCAGGTTCTCAATTTGAGTGAATTTTTATTCTAGTTAAAATTTTCTTTTATTTAAAAACTTTTTAAATATTTCTGTGTGCTCACATTTCTGATAGTTTAGATGTCAACCTGAGGTGTACCTTTGCCTAGCGAACAAAGGCAAACTATGATATAAATATATGAGTGACAAAATCAAAATTTGAAAATGCCTCCGAGACGGATTTTAATCAAACATAGCTAAAAAACTCAATCAAAATCGGTTCCGCTGAGCCGAGCCGCAGTACACGCCGAGCTACAATGCCACAGACTGACACATTAAACTTTTCACATCTCTTTTTTGCGTCAAGGGGTTAAAAATTATCTTCGGTTAAAAGTAAGCCTATATTATAAAAAAAAAAAAAAACAAAATATGACATTGGTTGAACGTTCGTCAAACACCTCTAAATTAAAAAAAAACCTATATAGTTTAAACGCAAGGAAAGCTTAAAATAGCCCACTACTCCTCTTTAACTTTGGAACCCTTGGCCAGATTAAATGTATTAAATACGCATTATTGAGGATAACTCATAAACTACTAGTCAGTTCTTGATCAAATTGAAATAGAACCACATGGGTACCACCGGGTTTTAAATAAAAAAAAGAATCATTAAATCGGTTCAGAAAAATACTGCGGTAACACATATAAAGAAAAAAAAAACTGTCGAATTGAGACCCTACTTCTCTTTTTGAAGTCGGTTAAAACTGTAAGGTAATCTGTGCCATAGGCTCTACCAGCCCATCAATGTCCAATTAACTCTAAACACAATTACCATTACTTTATATTAAATCCAAGCAACAAACGTACAAAGAAAAGTAAATACTCGTACATTATATTCTCGATATCAACGTTATAAATTTTACCCACAATCACCCTTAGTTACGTTCATTTGTCTCATAAAACCTAGTACATTGTGGCGGAGAGTGGGAAAAATATGAAATGGAAAACCTGGATACCACCCATGGTCACGCCACAGATTATATACTGTTATATATACTTTTATGTATAAGTCCAATCTTAGTCTTGCCGAAGCTTTGATAAGCTATTTCCATAAATTTACTTGAATTATTTAGTATGGGGAGATATTTATACTATGTGTTCTATGACAATTTTGCCTTTTAACAACAAGTTTTATTTGAAAATGTTGCTGATTTAATAGAATATACTTATTTTTTTTGTAGTTTATAGAGTTTTTGGTGGTTTTTTTTATATGAGACATATTTTGGCATGACTATTATATACATACAAAAGTGGTTCCTTTGCTTCTTTTGAACCGTCCAATGCTTTGAAATCAACAGATATGAGTTTAAAAAAAAAATAGAAGTTTACAGTCTGTTTGATTAAAATTTCAACACCGCCAGTGTTGAAATTTTAATCAAACAGACTGTAAACTTCTATTTTTTTTTTAAACTCATATCTGTTGATATAAATTTTAATATAACTTATTTTAGATTATTAAATTAATGTTAAACGGAAATTAGCGTGACTTACTCTTTGTTGATACAATTTTAATTTAATTGTTCAAAATGTGCCGGAGATTTTATCAAATTATTATTTTATATTAATTATTCTTAAACTTATTAACTAGTCCAAGGGCATACTTTATTGCCTATAACAAAACAAATTTTAATACGATGAGTCAAATTTTTTTCATATTGTTAACTCACTCGAAAACAATACTTTGGTATTAAATTCAAGCATTTGTTTAAGTCTACAGCAGAATATGTTTTGAAAGTTACATTTTAACAACGCAGACATGTGCAGTTCATGTGCTCTACAACCTCTGTTCAATCAAGTTGATTCACGAATTTCTGCTTCTGTATAGAAACCGGTTCGCGATTTGTCTCAGCAATAAACTAAGTAACGCCTCTGTGATTCCAAACAAAAATGTAAAACGCGATTTTCTGCATTCGTTCTGCTAAAGCGTATTTTATCAGGCCACTGTACGATTACACGGTTGGTTTCGTAGACCTTGATTAAATCGTAGCAGATTTTGTAGCTGTTTTATATTCTAGAGCATTTAAATTTGAATATTGAGTAATTTAATTATAAGAACAGTAAAAAATCGATTTGACGAAACAAGTTCGTGACTTAGATCATGGACTAGACAATACTATGGACGATGCCTTACGACAAAATAAAGATCCAACTAAACGTAACGCATGCGTTCAAGACGGATGCATAACAACGCTCTGAAACACCTTTGAAATAAAAGCAAGAGCATTGCAGAATTTATAACCACACAGCGAGCAACCGGCGTTCAAAGCACCCCTTGTACGTGTTCTCCTATAAACATAAACATGGAAAACGCACAAAAGCCTCTCGGGCGTCGCGTCGCATCGCTGTCAGATAAAGTTGTAGCGTTTCTTTTGCGAGACGGGGCACAACGCTGTGGGTGTGAGCGAGATGGAAAACGCACGCCGATCGTTAGCCCTGATCTTCAACGCGCCACAAACACAGAGCCCGACCGAGAGCGAAATTGCAGCGAGAATGCACCTAGCTGTGTTATTACCGCGACCGCTCAATTCTGAAACGGTCTCTATACGCCGATGTTACGATGGGAACATCGACTCAAATTCAAAGCCATTAGGTGTAGATTCGTTCGGAGTCGTAGTGAAACCGGTTATTTTCTCCAAGCAAGCAATTGTGGACGTTGTCGTTGCGACATAAGTTCCGTTCGGCGCGGCACAGCGCAGGCACGCAGCGAGCCCTGTATATTTAGCCCGCATTGCATGCGGTCGCCTTAGTGGGTGTATTAGGTCGCTTGCACGCACTGCTGAACTAGTCGGAGGGCTTCCTATTATCGATTTATGTTATTGTGCAGGACGCGGCGTCACGTCGATGCGGGCTCGCTTGTTTTCGTGAAGTTTTTCTACATTTCCCTCCGCGCGACGCTCGTTTTCTCTTTCGCAGAAAGCTTCATCCGAGAGAAACTTGTTGGAAAATATGATTTCACTCGCCATATTGTTACGATCACGTTGTCGGCGCGTATAATATAGCAATTATTGCTTTTTGTCGAAGCTTGTTGCGCAGACTGTGGAACTATTTACGTATTGATGCCTAAATAATAAGAGACCATTAATAACGAAATATAAAGCAATATATGAATACCGCTGTCAGTTTGATGAAATATGGTCTCGGTTCCATTAAATCCCGTTCAATTAAGAAGTCTTGATTAAGGTAGCTCACGTGCCCGGAAGGTTCCATCTAAGTTTTGCAATATCGTAGAGCTGAAGTATCCGAGCGTTCTGACAAGTACAACGATGATTGATCTCCAAATACCGTCACAAATTGTTTCCCAGAGGGCTTCAGAAAGTTATATAGATACCACAGGTTATACGATCTATGAACCTGAAACGTGACTATCTTTTTCGATCATGTCAGCCTCTCCAAAGGCTTCATAGCGTATTAGGGAAGGACGTAATGTAGGGCTGTGGTTATGCCCACACACGATGACACCTTTGTGAGCTGTATACTTTATTAAAGCAACCACAAGAGTATTGTGTGAAGGCTTATGTGAATAGTGTGTTTACGTCACAAATGGTAGGGTTTTGTTTTCCAGGTCTACAAATTAAAGACAGTAAAGCTTTGTGTGGTGGCAAATAAATGTCACATCACAAATTAGTTTAAATTCACATGTATTTTACTTACATAAGAAGCCGAATCAGCCGTTGGACGATTTTTTTATTGTAGACATGATATAAAACATCACCTGTGGTTTTTTGATCTCGCATAGTAGAGAAACAAATACAAAAAAAAATAGTTTTGTGTTATACATTTTATTGTAGCGACTCTACAACTAAGTTCTTCAATACAACAATTATGTTATATTCTATTTCTCGGTCACTTCAGCTTACTGCATTGTAATGAGTACCTATATATTTTTTAAATAGTAGCTTATTCTTCATGTTGTCTACCGTCACGCATACCTGGCTCAAGTGATACCATACCGTCTTCTTAGAATTCTTACATCCTTTCTTGAATGCTTTCGTTCAAGATATATTATTATTGTGTCACAATTTCCCGCTGCTTAATAGGATATAATTATTTATCCATTGTATTGCAAATTAGATGTGTGCTTTGTTCTCACAGCCCTTTACCTCAGCCCTTTACCTCAGCCCTTAAGATTTGTTTGCAATTTGATTTAATGGCTAGCGTTGAATTAAATATATCTTCAATATAAATTTTACCACTATCTCATCTGATGGTAAGTTATGATGTGGTCGAGGAAGATTAAGATTCCAAATAGATGGTAATTAACGGCTTTCTTTATATTCAAAACTAATAAATGATTCGTGAACTGCCCATTTGGATTTTCTCCCCAAGGAAAAATTGTGTTTCTGGTTCTGGATGTGATTGTGTGTGATGTGAATGCAACCAGCAACATTCAGTAGATTGATGAGTATGGTGTAAAGCATAAATTGTTGAACAAAATATGCTCCACACTAATTTCGATGACTTGTGTCGTAGGTGCCGGAAACATTCAACATAACCATACATCACACACCCAATCATAACCATAACTAGAAACACAAATTTTCTTTGGGGAGAAAACTTGTGTGCCCGCCGGGAATCGAACCCGATACCCCTCCCTGCTTAGAAAACGAACGCTCACCCAACTAAGCAAATCCATTGTTTCGTTAAAATGAAAAGCTGGTGACATTTAAACTGACATTTCATTTACTCTGAAATGAGGGAAACGGTGGGTGTTTTAAAAAAAAATGCTAATGAAATATGCCGGTTTGAATGACATTTTATTTAATGGTTCTATAAAAAATGGTCTTAAAAAGAAAACTTCATTTTAAATAATAAAGGCAGGGTAAAAATTACCAAGCGCCGTGCTCCCCGCTTTCTATTTATTAAATATTGTCATGTAAAATATTTCAGGAGATATCGTTGAGTTTTTGGACGTTTCCTTATTAACTTTCCATAAAATACTTTTTAGTGGGTTCTTTATAATAAAATATGTTAAGGGTGTGCTGGGCCTATCCTGCCGTTTACATTTTTTCATTTATTTAAACGCCTTTACGATTATTCATAATTATATTACCCGATTTTGATAAAAGTTGGATTTTGTTATAATAAATAGTGTTTTTAAGTAGATTAAGTATTTTTTTAAATAATAATAAAACAATTTTATTCACATATAAGTACAAGTTACAAATATTACACGCAAATACAGGACACAGCACAAATATCGGTCAATTAGCCTGTAGTATTAAAAATAATGATAATGTTATTATTTCGACTGAAGTTGATCGCTTTTCTGGTGTATACAGCCGGTGCAGCTAAAGTTAAATAAATAACGTACGAAATATGCTTGTCTGTAAAATACTTATTCGATTCAGTTGGACTGGAGCTCTTGCATTTTTATCGACAGTAATAAAAGGAACGTCCGACAATAAACGCGCCAGGGCAAAAAACCAGCTCACGTATTGCAATTCAAATCGGTTTAGCTAAATACTTCGCTAACAAAAGTCAATTTATTGATAACGGTAAAGGAGTTGCTCGTTATGTTAGAATTTTTATGGTAGGTAAGCTGCATTTATTCACGCTTTTACTTGAAATAAGGGCGTACAAGACTGTTTGCCGTTTTAAATTAAACGCTTTTGACTCAATTATTGTACTGGTTTTTGCTAAGCAAGTATAGAGTAAGTCCACTTTAGACAACACCGTCATTAGGCTAGATTGTAGAGAAAAGATGCTTAGTCCGTATAATGAAAAAACAAGCATTACGCTAAAACAACTCGTCATGATTTTTTTAGTTAAAAACCTTTATTTCGGTATCTATCCTAAAGACCCTGCCACATCACATTCCACGCCAAGAATATTTACCACCCTAGACCACGACATCTGATTAGAGTTTATTTTATCTGTGATTGGCTAGAGCTTGAACACTATTTCACCTACGTTGATGTTAAGTGTTGATGTGATCCAGGATGGTAAACACGCTAGACTTAGAATACTAATAAATAATAAGATATATTGTGAAAAAAACATTACGCAAGCTAGAACCTAACTAAAAAGGCTTATTTGCGTACTTAAATAGAATATCTTTTATTAAGTTGATGGAGAATAAAACAGAACGATAATTATTGTAGAATTGCATAAAATCTGGCATAGAAATTATAAAATCATTAGCTTTCAATATTTATGATGTAACAGCACCAGTATATTTGAATCGAAGTTTTATATTGCCATAAATACTCAGTATTTCCTTCATTCTCTTGTCTAACGAGATATCAAGATTTCTTAATTAAATTCTGCATTCTATGAACATCGGGTCTCCGTTTGCAATGTCTACCATTAAATGGAATTGAAACATTGATAGGCATAATACCAATCCAAGAAAATACGAATATAAACCGTATTAAGTAGTATCTTAAAAATGTACACAACTGAAGTTATTTTTAAATTACACCGATGTTATAAATATATAATTAAATAATAAACCATCAATAGTAGAATGTACTTGGTTCAAATCTCTATAATTATCAATACATGTTTTATATAACCATTTAATTTTGCTGTATAAGGTAATTTCTTTCGTATTTAAATGTATTTTGGTAGGTAAAAGTTTTTTCCACTAAAATTTATTTAAATCAACTGTAGGTGTAAAAAAGGCATGACTCACAAAACGCATCATCGTTTTATTGAGGAAAAGTCAATACCTCCGGCGACTTAAAATACACTCGTGTTCTCGCAGTAAACAACTGTGCGGTGAAATGCAACGCTAATTATAGTTAGGGCTCGAGTTGTGCGTGGTCAGGACTACCTTTCCCCTTTCTCCCCTACCCGCAAGGATCGTCTAGGGTTATCAAATGCAAGTAAAAAATAGTCGGTGCCTAGGTAATAGAATCACTAATTCTACTTTTAAAGTATGTTAATATAGCATTTCAGCTTCGAAATAACAGTACTGGTTTAAATATGCTAGTATGAGGTCAGTAATTGCAGTTCAAGGAGCTTCACCTTTCCTATAATGAATATACACCTTTTTTACAGCATTACTGTAATGTAGAAGTATTAGGTACATGTGCAACAATATTTTTAATTATTCATACCTATTCTATATATTACTAGCTGCGCCCCGCGGTTTCACCCGCGTTGATAATGATGAAAAGTGATGATGATGATGATGATGAAAAATAGATGTTGGCCGATTCTCATAGATACCGGATAAGCACAAAAAATTTCATCAAAATCGGTCAAGCCGTTTCGGAGGAGTATGGCAACGAAAACTGTGACACGAGAATTTTATATATTAGATGTCTGTAGATATAAGTACCGATATTTCTGTGAATAAACTATTATTATTATTAATATATCTGCCAGATAACATCTATCGTTTTCAATTATTATGTTACATAATAAGTATTCTTATTAAATTAAAGAGAAAATACCCTATTAGTAAGCAGTCTATATTTGCATTGAGGTCATTATTTTGAATTCAGAGAATTGTGAGAAAAACCTTTACTGAAATAAAAATAAATCAACTACACATTATAACAATAATGCAAAAAACAATGATTACTTGATAATATGATTTCACGTTTTACATGTTTAAACTACCCAAGTAAAAAATGTATTAAAAAAATATTAATTCTGTAAAATCAGTAAACATACAAAACTCAGCCAAAGGGAAAAGTGTACATGCGCTGGTAGAGCTTAAAAACGCAGAAAAACATCCTTCACGGGCCTTGCCCCAGCCTTCATAAATATAGATCACCTAGGTCCCAAGGGCGGCTGTTGAAATCGCGTTAAACACGGTCTGAAGCACGCAGCTTGAGGTAGGTTAGGGGTACGTAGGGATGTGAATGAAACACGATACAGCGCAGGTATCGATATTTATCGCGAGCTAAATAGAAGGGAGTTATAAGTATAAGCCATAACTATGGTTGAAGTCTATCTCAGTGGTTATCTGTAGTATCATAGCTCCCAAACGGATATACAGATTTTAATTTGATTCTTTATTTAAATAGCTTATTTTACCGGAATGGCCTTTAACTACGTTTAATGATAATAACTGTGCATTTTCATGATGTTTATCTGAATACATTTCATGAAAACGTCTGCACAATTATTATCATCATTAAATATAGCTTATGACCATCCCAACAAAAGTAACAATTGATACTGTTGAGACTAATGGAGATACTTTTAGTTTTAGATAAGACTAAGTATTTTGTTTACTTATATGATAAGCAGAAAAAACATCTCTGAAGATACTTAGGCATATATTTTTTTATTCTCGCTAGCTGTGATGGTTGCGCGTTGCGTTGCATTTAAAGCAGGGTTTCATAAAACCACAAATTATCTCCCCAAAAGAAACTTGAATTTCTGGTTGTGGGTGTGATGTTGCCAGACATCCCGATTTACGCGGGACGTCCCGATTTTCAGGGGTTTGGGGATACGTTCCGATTAACCCTTGATCTGGACGCCAAATGTCTTGATTTGATTGAACCTTGAATTTAAACTACGCGCCATAAGTATACGCGCAAAGCTAATATTTAAAAAAAAGTTCTATGGAGCCACCTAATTTAATGGCACTTTTGTGATTGTATTTCGTCTGGACAGGTACAAAAACCAGTTTTTTTTAGTTGCACCGATTTTGAAACCCAAATCCCGATTTTATTTACCTACCATCCCGAATTTTGAAAAACTGGACCTGGAAACACTACACGATACAACTTTATACTTAGTGTGAGGTCACAAATTCACAGTCAAAGTGAAAGCGTTTCTTTTATAAATAAAAACGTAATCAGTTTAGTAAAATGCTATCGACCTTACTTTTTATCGATATAATCTTGTTAGCTCTTGCTAGCACTACTGGTTGGAATATGACTGGAAGCGTTCCAGTACATGCGCCGTGTGTATGTGTTATTGATTTGTTCCTCGGCTTGATACATCTACTTAATATTATTTGTGATACTCGTATGTATTTGATATATGCGTATCTGGATTTAGATTGGTGGAATACGTAATTTGATATACTTATGATCAAAACACTTAAACGCAGTTACATTTAGTAATTATAGATAGTAAAATACATAGATCACTAACAACTACAGTAGACTAGGTCTAGGACTAGATCTTTTGTAAATAGTAAGTTAGTATTAACTAAGCTTTGTTATTTTAGGTAAAATAACGTGTAAACTAGGGCATATAACATTTATATCTATTGTAAAAAACGTTTAACCCTAATAAGATATACTAATTTATATTGCTTAATTTGAAAAGAACCAAATTTAATACTATAGGAATCTTTGTCCAAACATACTGATTTACTGACTGACTGACTGACTTAGAGACAACACACAGCCTAAACCGCTGGTCTTAGAGACTTGAATTTTGGACTTTGAGTTTGAGTTTGTCTTAGTACGTAGAGGGGTATTAAGAAAGGATTTTTGGAAATTCTACCCCGAAGAAAGCTAAATGGGGTTATGGGGGAGAGTTAAGTTCTTTATTTATGAAGAACTGATACAAAACTGATATTTGAATAGTTAATTGACAATGAAAAAATAATGATATCATATAATAATAATCTTTGCCAGTGGTGCATTAAGGTAGTGCAATGGGGAAGGAAAGTTTATATAGATTTTTTTTATTCATTAATTAAAGTGATGTTAATTGTATCGAGTAGTCCTTTTATTAATAAGTCGTTACAGTAAATTAGAAATATTCTTATGCGTAGTGATGCGTAGTTAACCCAATTATAATCATACTTATATTATACGTCTGAAAGTATGTGTGTAAATGTGTAAGTGTGTTGGTATGTTTGTTTAATTTTTACGTTGTAAAGGTTAAACTGATTAGGCTGAAATTTCCAATGTAAATAGCTTATACTCAAGATTAGCACATACGCTACTTTTTAACTTAATTAATGCAGGCGAAGCCGGGACACGGCTAGTTTAGGTGTAAACTTTTTAGTGTAAATAAATTTGTAGTTCTTTTTTTATAAATAAAATCACTGTTTATTGAAATTCTGAATTTTTTATCCCAATGCAAGTCTCCAAAATATTTATTCTTAAAAATTCCAAAACTCTATATTATAAACAACATTATTTTTAGAAACTTATTACTAGTGAATAAAGGCTACACCAATTTTCTTTCAATCAAATGAAACCGCGTAACACCTTAACATACCCTTTCATTATTTCCCCACAGAGCACGGCCTACAAAAGAACATCCCGTGTTAGGGAATCTACATACATATAATTAAAATCTAGATTTCGTGGCAGCCCTAAGCGTTACATAAGGCGAAAAGGGGAGACCGGGCGAATACATAAGGGCGCGTGGCGATGGCGTGCGTGTGCGTTGTGATATTATGCACAATTCTGTATGAGGTTTAGGAGTGCGATGAGATGATATGGCCGGATCTTTTAGGACGGTAGAAATAGTATTTTATTTTATATGATAATATGAAGTTATATAGGTTTTACAGATTTTCTATTAAAATCTTCTATACAAAGAAATATTTTACATTTTTTTTTATAGCTCCAAAATTAGTTCAATTACATTGGTGGGTGCCGGAAACATTTAGATCACACGCAATTATATCCAGAACCAGAAACACAAACTTCCCTTGGAGAGAAAACTTGTGTTTCCAACGGGAATCGAACCCGATACCAGCTGCTTAGAAGGTGAACACGCACCCAACTAAGTCAGTTCTTCAAGATAATTAATGCATTTGAATAAAACATGATAAAACATTACTTCCGCAACAACAAAGCATACTCCAATTCGCATTCATTACGGAAAGTATTATAAGCGCTAAGTAGGTAATTAATAAACTTCATAATAGCTCTGGCTTTTAAAGTTGTAATAAAAATATGAGCGTTATTATTTTCTGTATTATATACAAAATACAATATTATATAACTATCATTTTGATTTTTTTAAATTGCTTTCCGGCAATATTTATCCGGCATAAAACAAACCGATCTAAAAGTTAAATATGCTCCATCTCTATCGCACTGCACGCACTATGCACTCACAAACTATAGACACGTATAGTGCAGCTATACTATGCATGTGTGTGTCAAAGTCTGGAACGGTCAGTCGGGCACAAACGAGTGGGTGAATATTTCAGTGACATAGGTCAGGCATATCACCGTTGTAGCTTTTATTTCGAGTTGCCATCCTCGGTGTAGGACGTACTTTTGTCCCAATTGACATTGTATTTTATTTGAATCATTTCAAAATAGTTGCAATGGATTTAATGATTCTGAAGTGACGCACGTTGTAGTGGTGTTTGGGGTTCTGCTGAATTGTAGTGCTTTCTTGCTGTTATATTTTCACTACGTGTCGAAATAAATTACATTATTTTTCTTTCTTTCTTTTCTAAGCCGATTGCAATTGTAACCTATATATTGTTGACTTCGTCTTAACTCTCCGTGTGTAGGGGAATAATGTTATTAATTTTACCTAGGCTTTTTATATAAAAAACAAAATTGGTTCTCCTTAAATTTGAGACTAAACAAATAAGAATGAATGATTTTGTTTTGCGTTTGTTTTTTGTTTTTTTTTTTGTTTTAACCTTTGAATGTTTATTAGTTTAAATTAAATAAAGCCATTTTGTGAATACTAGTGAATAGGTTTTAGCGCTTATACTTTCGTTTTGTATATGAAAATGTACCTACATATACATACACGCTTTTACACTCACAGCCCCACACTAAGTTCGATGATCGGAGCCGTGTATAGCGGAAACATTCACATCAAACACACAATCATAATCAGAACCAGAAACACAAATTTTCTTTGAGAAGAAAACAGGGAATCGAACCCGATACCCCTTAGAAGACGAACGCGACCAGACTAAGCTAACGGGCAGTTCTACATATTATATACAATGTACTATATTTATTTATATTGGGTATATGAAGTCACCTTGCGGAACATACTCTTGCTTGACCGTATGACATTCAGTATAGTTTTTGTGATAAACGGACAATGAGAAGCTAAATTGATGGCCTTTGATTCAGTTTTGTCTGCCACAGGAAACATAAGCTAGTATTTTCATAAGTGGTCACGTAGTAACTTATATGATAGGTAATATATTCTTCATTCGTAGGGACATGCACTATGTATTTAAAATATGTATACATTCGATGTTTCGCCTCCAGAAACTCCAGATGCGGTGGAGACGTGCCCGGAGCGTCCAACCAAACCCATATTAAAAAACTTGTAATATGTATTACTTGACACTAGCTAAACTTTAATAAAAACATTACCGGTACTTATGAGTACTCATAAGTACCGGTGTAACTAACCCCACTTTGATTTATATATAAAACAAGGTTGGGCTACTTACACCATTTATAACTCAAAAACAGCTGGACCGATGTTTATGATTTTTATTTGTTGGATTTGTCTCCGCTCCAAATTACATAATAATTATTAAAAAATCGAAAAAAAATCACGAAAAAAAATTCCTGAAATAAATTCATTTTCTCATGCACTTTGCTTGGACCCGCTTATCATTTTGAATAGGATACGATTCAGATTTAGATTGTTTATTGCCTCCATATATACAGTAGGTACAAGGTATTATATTACAAAAGGTAGGTACATTGGTGCTAATTCTGTTGAGCACCAAACTAACCTAAACTAAACTAAAAATAAACTAATTTTAGTCAAAGAATACCTAAACGCTATTCTGATTTTACGTTGAACTTAATTTAAAAGTTGAAATGACAGTTCTTTCAAGTATAAGATCACATTAAAAATAATCCAGACCTTTTTCATACAGACTCATTTGAGCTTAAAAATTCTATTTTTAGTCTTAATTTGACGTAAAACATGTACATCAGAATAAGAATTTGGTCATTTTCACTAAATAGAGTAACTAAACTAACTTAGTCCTGTCAAACTTAATTTTAGTCTAATCTTGCATTTTCTGAATAGGTTTTGGACTAAAGCAGGACTAAAACTAATTTTAGGCTAGTTTAGTCTAATTCTGGATAACAGAATCGGCACCAATGTCTTATATGGATACAGTCGGGCGCGGCAACTTAGAAGAGAATTACGTCTGTAGGACTTAATAAAGTACTAGGCGAACATGAACATGAAATAGGTAATAATTTAATATTAAGTTATAAGTATGATATTAAAGTACTAGGCATCCATAAATGTGAAAGAGGTAAAGCGCACTTTCTTCACGTGGCATTGCAACGCATGACACGTACAGCTACTTTTCAACCGACTGCAAAAAAGGAGGTTCTCAATTAGACTGTATGTTTTTTTTTTGTATTTACGCGATATCTCCGCTAATTATGAATCGATTTTGATGATTTTTTTTGTTTGGCAAAGTATACTTCAGATTCCCATATTTTTTATATCGAAATCGGTCAAGTCAAAACCGATATATAAGCGATGAAGTCGGTCGTTTCAATTATAAATTAAAACCTTTTTTAATTACTGGGTACATTTTATCTGGACATCAATCGTTTGAGTTGATAGTTAAATGGGTAGGAACAATGGAGGATCTGCGACAGGACATTTATTAGCTTAACAAGCCGCTATGAATGCTATTGCTATTAATAGGCAGACATAAATTGCTACTACAACGATCTACGACATATCCTACGATATACCTACCTCGCACAACTACATTTGTAATTAAAACCTTGTCCGCTTACTAACCTGCCCGATGGCGTAGTTGGTTGCGCGTCTGCCTTATAATCGGGTATCGAGCTCACCAAAAGAAATTTGGTTTCTGGTTTTGGGTACGTGAATTGTTTTCGGTACCCACGATACAAGTCTTCGTACTTAATGTGAAGCTGTGAGTGTGAAAGCGTGTTATGTTATGGTTGACCGGCTGCGACCCGTGGCGAGGTTTTGACTAGTTTTGGGCATATAAGATGCCCATAATCAAGTAGACGATTGCAACATCTTTTGCGATATGTCCACTCCAGAGACCACGTGGCTGATGACTAATATAATTATTATGAATGCTAGAAGGTATTACTTGTACTTATTTTGTCAATGAATTAAACCGCTGAGTATCTACATTTCGAAATAAAAGACATTTGCTTTAATTATTGCATAATTATGACGTACTCGTACATATGTATACGGCATAGCTCACGGTTAAAAAAATACTATGCAAATTCGAATGCTTGCGTTTTTTTTTTCTAATAATCAGGAAAAGTCGGATAGCTGTAAAAGCGTGCTCCATCGTCGACCATACTGGGTCGGCATAACCATCAGGTGGATTGTGGTCAAAAGTTTGATTAAATTATATTAACAAAAAAAACTTTTTAATAATAACACTTCAATTTCCTGCAGTAGCAAATATTTCATTTCAAGAGACATTTTTGCTTCTGGTTTTGGGTACTATTAATAGAAAATATAAATAAAACATTAATAAACGCTTTCACACTCACAGCCCCTCACTAAGTTCGATGACTTATGTCATGGGTGCCGGAAACATTAATATCATACACACAATCATACCCAGAACCAGAAACACAAATTACCCTTAAGGGGAAAACTTGTGTTTCCACCGGGAATTGAACCCGATACCCGCTACTTTAAAGGCAAAAGCGCTCCAACTTGCCAGCATGCAATATATAGCCCGACGAATCTGTAAAGAGCGGTTTCGGTATATTTTATTCACGTTTCCAATAACTAATGACATACTGATCGAGAATTCATTCGAGTTGATACCCCGCCATATTGCTGTCTACAAATTCTACAGCAACAGAATGCAAATGTTTTATGTATGCCTGGCACATTCACACTAACATACAACTCACACATTAACGAGTTAAGTTCACACCAACCGTATCTACAGGAGAATACAGGTTTTCACGCACACAATCAAGATATTTTCATTGTTGAGTGTGCGGCCTCTTTACGTAAACCTTATAAAAGTTATTTTAGTCTTTTAAAAGAAGTTACTATTGAAATACTATTGAAGTTACTATTGAAACTGATTATAGACCTCAGCTCACAGAGCGATAACATAACATAAACATAGACGCCTACACACTCACAACCCCACAGTTCGATAGCTTGTGTTGTGGGTACAGACAGAACCAGAAACACAAATTTTCCTTGGGTAGAAAACTTGTGTACCTGCCGAGAATCGAACTCGATACCCTTGCTTAGAAGGCGAACGCTCAATTAACTAAGCCAATGGGCAGTTCAAACGTAATAAACCTTCGTAAAAAACAGGTCGTAAAGACACACGATAGAAGTGAGACTTTCTATTACAGGGAAATATTTTAATAATTCATCACAGTGTTTTTTCGTCACACAAAAACGTTGCGGATTAGAATTTCAAAGCCTTCCATAAAAAGTTTTATTTAAATTATCCAAAATTCAAAAAATACCACATTAATTTAATAGAATAAATATTAAAAAAGATCGTCTTATCTAAATCTGACCTTTTTGAAACGATTGAATGCAATGAAAAAGATGAGTTTATTTTGGAACCAATTTTTTTCATTTGTTTGTACATAGCTCTGTTTGTTAAGTGTTGACGTCTAGTCGGCTACCGATAGACTTCTACTTGAGGTGCCTCTCCTTTACAGAAGGCAGTAATTCTTTTGAATTTATCTTTGTCCCGAGCTAGCCTGAACAGTTCTTCTTCACTCTTTATTCTGGTCGATAGCCTGATGTTTCCAAGCTAGAGAGTTTGCATCTTCTTACACTTATTTTTCCCGATAGACTGCAATCAAATATTAAATAAAAAGTTAATTTAATTATAATAAAATTAGAAACAGAAAAACATCTCCCTTTCAAACTACGATTTTATTACACTATGATTTAAAATATTGATTAATTCCTATTTATAATTACTTTTAATAATAGTGTTTATTACATCTGTTATCTGAGTAGTAGTTATATTAAAGGGAAAACCATGAGAATATAGAGTCTTAATGCTGTAGAATTAAGAAATTTAGGTAATTTTTAGATGTTTCCTTTCTAATGCTTGATAGGCAAGCATTTGACCACCATCTTATCTAATGGAGAGAGAAGATGCGGCCGAAGATTTTTTTTTTCAAATATTGTTATTTATTGGTCCACGTCGTAAAAATACGCAGTCTCGAGTTCTGGGCTAATTTTGCCGACCCATAACAGGAATAACTCTTAAAAATAATGTGCGGCACTCTCTCACGTATTATTGTCGGCAGAAGATGCTGCGACCTGATTGCGTTTCGAAGTTAGGCACACGCGCCGCGACCTATAAAAGTAGCTTCCGGAAGAAGAGCACTATGTGACCAAAACCCGTTAGAATCATTTCTTATGACAATCATAATTTGCCGGTTAACATTAATTATTGTAATTAAATAACTCTCACGATTGTTTTAATAATAAAACTCTTTCATATTTAAACCAGTTCACGTGTAGCATTAAAAACAATTGCTGTAATACCTAAAAAAAGTTACACGTGTACTATGGAAGAAACAGTAGCTTAGACAACGCTTATTGAAACGCCTCAATCTGACCACATTAACCAGTTTGAAATAATCTCCACCGTATGCAAACAATTAGGGTTGAGAGGTCGTAGTTAATTGGTCACAGTCATGAGATTGCGCAACAAAACTGACAACATGTCATTTACCTCTCGGCCTTCGGTATGCTTCCCACTTGGCCACAGCTCATGTGTTAGTATGTAGTGTATTGTGTATGATTTTGCCACTTCTGACGTCAATTTGTTGTAGATACGGTAGTAGCTGATTAAATATAAATTGTGTGAGTCACCTCACTACGTCTACGAGGAAGCTACACTTTTCTATGTCTATGAAGCCAATCCAAAAAATAATTTGTTCCATTATACTTTTCAATTAAAAAGACGCGTCACCCATTTATGGTTGAAATAGAATTCATTCGCACGAAACGTTTCGCGTCTTCGTTCATTTCTAGAACAGCAAAAGAATGGAACGCTTTGCCGTCATCTGTATTTCCCGAAAGGTAAAGTTCGGGTGTGTTCAAAAGTAAAGTGAATAGGTATTTACTGAGCAAGCGTGCTCCACCTTAGACTACATCGTCACTTTCCATCAGGTGTGATTATAGTCAAACGTTTGCGTAGTCAGTAATAAAAAAAGACTAATTATTCATATAAAAATGATTGACGTTGTTAGTCACACCAAAACTCGAGAACAGCTCGACCGGATTGACTGATTCTTTTTTTATTGTGTTCGTAATTGTCAAGGAAAGGTTTGTGTGTAATTATTATTTTTAATCCACAGGAAATAGCACCCGTGCGAAGCTAGGCGGATCGCTAGTACAGATTAAAAACGTCAAAAGAGATTTATGTATTTGAATTTCAAAGAATTTTTTGAAATAGGACAATATTTTTTTTTTACTTTCGCAATGCAAAATTTTAAAGAATTTATTTTTTATTATTTTATATTATGTTTTTGAAATTTTGAAAACTTTCGTGCTTTGCTACTTTGTTATTCATTTCGCAAGAGAATCATTACATTGTAATTTTATGCCCAAGATAAAAAAAAGTAATCTTGAACGCTTAACTTTTTAAAAACAACTCGGAAAAAACCTTCAGCTTCTCAGCCTTCTCATTTGTTATTCTATTTTCGTCAGGTAAAAATAAAAATTCTTGAAAACGAAGTTATCGAAAGTTTCTCGTATATATAAGGCTACATACAATCTAATGGCAGTGGCATAAACTTAGCTAATCACAATAATATTATATATGATAAAGTTTGTGTGTGTATGTAAGTATGATTGTCTCTTTTTCACGCTGTAACAGCTGGATTTGTACTATCTACGATGGAAAGTAACCTAATCCTAATATGGGTATAATAACTTATAACCAAGATTACCACATAGACTAATGTTTGACTTGACTAACGCGAGCGAAACCGCGGGGCATGGCTATAAATGAAACCCTATAACCAAGCAATTTGCTAAGGTTTAGTTTGTTGCCGTTTATTGCCGTTTCTTGGTTGTGTACGGCGTAGGTACTTAGCTACAGGCATGTGCCCTTACTTTCTCAAAGGAACCATCTTTTGATAAAACGTTTCTATTGACACTGCTCAGCTGCAACATTAGGTACAGACATACCGACCGACACTGACATTACAGGTTTTAGTTTTAATACCGTCGACGCAAAAAGAGGGTGTTATAAGTTTAACGTGTGCATCAGCGTCTCTGTATGTGGCATCGTAGGGTTTTTTAAGGTTAATTGATCGAGAGTATTCTTAACTATGTTTAGAAAATATCAGTGCGACTGTTCTCCATACGCCTTGTATGGAAAACGTCGCACTGATTTTCGGGGGTAGTTTCTAAATTTTGATTTTGACACTTGTAAATTTTTATAAGTAGTAACTTATATAATCTGTGGCATCGCTCGATATTTTGTGTGGTGTACAATTAATTGTACATTAAATATCCCTACTTAATATTATAAATGTGAATGTAAATTTATTGGTACACTTTCACGCGAAAACTACTTAACCGATCATTATGAAACTTAATACACATATTTTTGGAGGTACTAGAAGTAACATAGCATTGTAATGATCTCTGATACTTATTTAATGGCTTCAATGCGAGCGAAACCGCGGGTAAAAGCTAGTATGCTATATGCTATATTGCACAAAGAGAATTGGGGAAACAAATGAAAATCGAACGAACAACTGAAGAGCATCCTTTACTCTTAATATTTTCCGTTCTTTTCAACTCTCCTAAGTTGTCTAAATAACTAGATATCATAATTAATGTATCCCTCACTTAATTTCAGATTATAACGCCGCCCCGCTGTTCGCCTCGGAAAACGCTTCCAGTGGTATGTATCATTTGCTTGTATATTTTTTTTATTGCGCTAATTTCGCTTTCTCTCAATCATTGTATGTAGTGGTTTTAATTTAGTTACAACTGTTTTATTTAACAAAGGAAACATAATAACCGATATTGTAAAAGGTAAAATACCTGACGGAATAACCCTCATCTCATGGAAGATAGGACGGCATTTATTGAGGGATGGAACATGTGTCGACTGAAGCGATGCGTGATCGAAATGCTGATAGGTACTTATTTAGCTCAACGTATTATCATTGCAATGTCGCCAGTATGATGGGCACGATAGTGGGCTTGAGCACGTGAGTTACCTATGAGCTCGTTGGCTTGTTGTTTAAGCAGTATAATTGTATTTATTTTAGCTAAGTTAAAGAAAATAAAGGCAATTGACCCGTAACCTAAAAGTTTCCGAAGTTATATAGTACTAGTTGAGCCCCGCGGCTTTGCCCGCTGATTATGAGTAAATCAGCCTATATTCTAATCCAGAGTATAAGCTACCTACATTCCAAATTTCATGAAAATTCGTTTAGTAGTTACGGAGATACATGGTAACAAACACACACACACAAATTTTCGCATTTGTAATATTAGTAGGAGTAGGATAGGATATCGTTGTTTTTGGGTCTACTAAGTGATATTCTGACATTAGATAGTTGAAGTATTAAAATCAATTACAAAAACACAACCAAACTAATTTGAAAACAAAACAATTATCTAACACACAAGAACAAGGTAATTCATAAAACTTGAAGCCATGGCTTGTCATGAGGATTGCACGATTTAATTCATTGCCAGTTCAAAGATGAATCTTATAGGAATCGTGCAACGCCTCAAGCAATTTTGATACTTTATACCCAGTCTTCACATTAAGCAAGTAGCATTCGATTGGAAGAGCAATTTTGCCAGCAAATCTGTAGGGTATATGAGAGATACTGTAAATATTATGGGGAAAATGTATTATACTTTAACCCCACGCGATTTACCGCTTCTCTATTGAGCAGGACGCGAGGCAGCCCTAACAGCATACTGCAAGATATAGCGGGGCAATTCGACAGTCCGATTAATAAAGCCCTTTTAGGAGTACTTACAAGACAATATTATTATGATGTTTGTAATAATAATAAATGTAAATATGTATACAACTAACAAAAGCATTAAATTAAATGTAAAACCATCTAACAAATGAGTCATGGTGCCTGAAGAAATAAGTACATTAATATTATTGTTATATGTATTTTATAATTATTTTCTATGCGCTTATCATCAGGCAAGCAAATTACGTATCTTATCATTTATTTCCATCAAAATACATTTGTCTAAGAATGTACGTAAATGAAAGATTCTACACTATTTTAAAAACAATTCTGCAGCTAGTGCAGCTATATGTTGAAGACAGTCTATCATGACTCAAACCAGTTAGAAGTTTTATTTTTTCTTCTACGTTTAATTAGTCATAATATTTTAAAAACTTAAGTTTTAACAGTGTTCTAGAATAAGTTCCTATAACATGCAATGGCTTTATGCTGTACATGCACCACTCATTGATATATTCGTATGCATTAGTGTCATATCACGAATAAAGCAATTCATCGCTCGATCATCAACACAGTAAGCTGCTGTCAACTAAGCAGCATAACAAAACTGTGTTTATGTTTGGCAGATATTATGTTATACAATTACGAAGCCCCTTGACCAGTGCGACCTATTTAATTCAGGTCAAGAACTAGCTGTACCAGTTTGACACAGTTAGATGTCAGGACGAGACACTAGGTTCGATAGTGATCGTTAAAATTGGAGTAGCTCACTTCGATATATAATACTCTACTTATATCTATCAACCCACTTTAACGTACGTGAAAGCAAATGATGGCGACACGAAAAGTAATTTTATACAAATTTAAAGAAATGTATTATACAAGATTGATGGAGATCTTTATTCGGAAAAAGAATTAGTCCTACTCTCAATTTCTAAAGCATATAAAAGATCTATAAATCTGGTACGGTGCGAAAATTTGTTTATGACAATATTTATAATTTAGATTTTAGACAAGACACTAAAAATACTCGAAAGTGAAAATTATAGTAAGAATATTATATATTATAATAATAACAGAAGACGAAAGTTTAAAAACTAAAACTACTGTTCTTTAAAACTCTACTACTAGTACTAAATGTCTTCTTATAATGAAAAAAAATATATACATTATACTTTTTAGTATATGTGTTATAATAATATACTTTAGAGATTATATTTTTCAGCTCTTTCATTTGAAACACTAAATATCTCTTGTATTTGACAAAAATAATTGTCACTACCTTACGAAGAGCCACGGACGTCATTTTATTTACAAAATAGATCTAGTCTTCAATACTCGCAAAATAGGGACATATTCAGCAATACCATATGCGTTCTGTGTACAAACGAACATACACTACATATCCTTTGCTTTGGCGTAATCAGGTAATCAGATATTTTCCAATAATTATTACTACAATATTATTGCTTCTTATTTCACACTGGACTTCTTGTGAGACAAGATGCTAGCATACGCGATAAGGGCAGTGATTGCAACGATACTTCCAATACTAGGCTATAGGTTGTTAACCCACTAAGATATCGCTTATCACGCGCCGACGCACGGCCAGCCTACATACTTCCGCGCGATGTTGGCACAGCCCCGTCTATTTTCAACCTTATGAGACTGGAACAAAGTCTAAAGTATCAACATTAATCGGTCGCAGTAGAACATGTGTTTTGAATGTGATAGTAAAAGTTTTATAGTAAAATTGGTTAAGACATAATATATTCGTTTTATACCTGCGTTTGATTAATTATTATTGTGTTACAGTGACTTTCTTTTATACAGTTGAGACAATCAAAAGTTTAGGTATACTATACAGAATTAATAAGACATTATAATTACATTTGATTATTTTATGTCAAATATCTAGTCACCATCAAACAATTTTTAAACAACTTCAAAAAAGGAGGAATTGAGTGAGGTGGAGTGAGGAATGTATTTTTTTTATGTGTTTACCTCAGAATTCTTTCTAGATGAACCGATTTTTACGATTCTTTTTTAATTTGAATGCTGGTACTTCCCATAGGACTACGATTTAAATTTGATTAAGTACTGAGTAGTAGTTTTTGTGTTAACCTTAATAATGCTTACCTATTTCATTCATTTAATCTGATCAAGGGTTCCGAAGATAAAGCGGTAAAGCTGGTTTTTATAAGCTTTGCTTCCTAAAACTTATCTAAAAAAAACTAAAGCTTATTATAACAAACGAATGTATTAAAATAACAATAAGTAAGACACCAAGTCGTATATCTGTCAAAAGTAATCAATCAAGAAAACATTGAACTGAATGCTGGTGTATCTAAGTACGCGTACGACTGCTAAGCATCTCGTATCGGGTTCGATTCCTGGTTGGAAAACAAGTTAAATCTCTAAGAAATGTATGTTTCTGATTCTGGGTGTGATTGTAGTGTGGGGCTGTTAATGAGAAAGCGTTTATGTTTTGTTATTTGTCTATTTGATGCTAGATTGCTAACTGACTGGTGGTTATTGTGAGCTGATGAATACCTAGGTATTGCGTTAAATGAGGTACAGACAGCACAAAAAATCTGTCTTCTTTAAGAAAACTAATATAATTTCAAATGAAATCAATACATGAGCGAGGATTTTATATTATTTTTATAATAAAAGAGATACAGATAAATTTTCAAAAAAGCTGATTCTTATCTTTTACTGTATTTGTTTCTAGAGTACTCAATTTGATGTTGTGAAATATAAATTTTTGATATTTTGCCTCAAGCGACTCCAAGATATCGTACAAGTAAAAATGACATAGTACTAATCTCAGATAAAAAAAAACACATATATATTTAAATTAAAATAGATGTCTGTATATTTGAATTAAAATTGATAGGCCTCAATTAACAAACAACTTATCAAAATACGGGCATTAGTAAAAAGATACAAAAATTAACAAAAAAACAGAAATCAAACAACTAGTACTTCCGTAGTACGTCTGAGCTTTGAGAAGCTGACGTACGCTTAATTTTGCGGCCGACTGTACCAATTATTCAGTAATTGAAAAGAGAAAGGCTTATTACATCGTTATTCGATAGATAGCTATTGAATATTGATTGTATGGTACACACAACGTAAAAAGTGAGACCTACATAATAAAACAATGATAATAGACTTTCTCATTCGTCTGCTAGACTTATGAGAAATGAGTTGAGAGGCGAATAAATCAACGAAGATTGTTTTTGAACAAATTAAATACACACACGTAATACAATGTACAATACTCATTAAAATGATATAGTTAGATAGATGTAGAATGATATAAAAAATATTTAAATTAAGAATGATATAGATAGATATACTATTTACTGAACACCTTAAGTAACAAAGACACAAATAGTACAATTAATAACACAATATTTATATAAGTGTAACAATGGGCGGTCTGGTCGATGAAAGAGGTCTCTTCCAGACTACCTTTGTATGGAGAGGAGTAATGCAAATGAATAGGACAACAACAGTTAGAAATACTTCTAACTGCCCGTTGGCTTAGTTAGGTGTGCGTTCGCCTTCTAAGCAGGGGTATTGTGTTCGATTCCCGGCAGGAACACATTTTTCTCTTCATGGAAAATTTGTGTTTCTTGCTCTGGTCGTGATTGCGTGTGTGATGTGAACGTTTCCGGCACCCACGACACAAGTTATCGACATTAGTGTGGGGTTGTGAGAGTAAAAGCGTATTATTATTCCGTAACGAGATAGCTGCACAAGTTGAAAGCGGCTAACGCATAGCGTTCTCTGTATGTAGGGATGTCACACTTAAATAATTTGGACATATTACTTAATAGTTGCTCCGTAAGTGAAGATTTTAAATAATAATAGGAGTTCCAAATAATCATTATAAATAGCTTTAAGCGTAAAGAGAAAACAAACATACTTACGCACACATGTACTTACTCACACAAAACTTTCTTATTTATAATGTTAGTTTGATAAAAATAAATACTACAGACCTACAAAACATGTGTTTTTGAGTAGTGTATCGATTAACATCAGTTTCTTGCCCATTGTATGTAAGGTGCGATGCGGCACAACGTGTGTTAACTAAACACCGATCTTAACATGTTAACTCGGTTTTAAACGCATCTAATGGTACCCAGCCTTCTAAGATACGAATAACAAGTTTGAACGGGCAATTCAATTCTGCGATATACTTAGTTATTCTAGCATCTAATCGTATACCAACACGTGACAAGTAAAAAAGCGCCAATTAAAAAACTTATATTATAATTTAATAAAAACTTACGCACATTTGGAACTAGCGTGACTTGGCGTTGTCGATGTCTAGATTGATAATAATTGTTTCGGCTTCATTTGGAAGTATTCTTCAGGATGAGTGCGGAGCGCTCGCATTCGCGTCCTCCGCGCACTCTATTAATTTATATCATAATATTTATCAGGTTTTGAACTAATATAAACTTCTATTCGTTGAAATTCTGAAGTCGTCATTTTTCTCTAACATTAATCAATGTTTGTTTTTCACAACACTTTAATAAATTAAATATAGGTTTTTTTAAATGTAGACAACCCTGAGAACCTGCTATTATAACTATCAGCTGGGCACGGATGCTACAATCTCATTATCATTACAAGATGAAGCTAATAAACCTAGTTTCTAGACATTCTAGATATTCCATGTACTTACGAAAGTATTTCTTGCAAAATTTTCACTAATTATATTTTTTTCTGTTAGAATATTTAACTTTAATGAAATAAGTTCTAGACTTATTCAGACTTGACTTTATTTGCTTTCACTTTTTTTGCTCAATTCAAAGGCCTGTGAAGGTCTTTACTGTAAAAACAGTTATTATATAAATTAGACAGATAAAAATATAGTAGGTATTAAGGTTATTGCCTATCTGGCATAAAAAAGAAAACTGAAAGTTTTGAATTTTAAAATTAATCCTTATATATTTACACTAGTCGTGCCCCGCGGCTTCGCCCGCTATAATCAAGTTAAAAAGTAGCCTATGTGTTAATCCTAGGTATAATCTATGTACATTCAAAATTTCATCCAAATCCGTTCAGCCATTAAAGCGTGAAGAGGGAACAAACATACTTACACACTTACACACAAACTTTCGGATTTATTAGTAGGATTCAATAGCTCTTGCAAATTTTCATAGAAGAGACATACAACAAACCTGATAAAAAATATGCTTAGTAGAAATACCAGGATTTTGCTCTTTCCATAAATACTGGCAAATTTTATAAAAAATATAAATCAATTTTAGCATTAATTGAATAACTTCTAGCTTTCATATTCACTACTAGCCGTGCCCCGCGGCTCCGCCCGCTATTATCAAGTTAAAAAGTAGCCTATGTGTTAATCCTAGCTATAGTCTATGTACATTCCAAATTTCATCCAAATCCGTTCAGCCGTTAAAGCGTGAAGAGGGAACAAACATACTTACACACTTACAAACAAACTTTCGGATTTATAATATTAGTAGGATGTTATTAGCAGTAAAATTATATTTTCGGCACAGAATAAACAATTTCGGGAAAAAAGTCAATTTCGCAGAAATGTACAACTTTTTCATCAGTGTACACATCAGTGTCCAAAGGCTCCTAGACAAGGTATTAAGTTCTAAAAAAATTATCCATAAAGAAAACGCATTTTTAGGACATTTTTCTCAAGGGAGGAATTTTTTACTACTGGTTCTTGGTGTGATATGAATGTTTCCGTCACCCACTATACAAGTCTTTGAATTTAAGTAAGGTTGTTACTGTAGAAAAAACTATTTGTCGTGCATCGAAACGTAGTACTATTATTTATGCTGTGTAAAATTAAAGGTTATGTAGGTACAAACTACGACGTAGGGTGGCAAACTTTACGGTATTCTATCGCTTACATTTTGGAGAGTGTGCACAGGAATTACATGAGCTATTTCTCCCATTCCCTTTTTACCATCTAGAGACAAACTATCAAACGTCATTTATTGTCGACATACCTCCAGTTCGCTCGAAGCGTTTCGCTTCTACGTTCATCATCCGTACATGGAAGGAAGGGAACTTATTGTCTTCCCTCATTGTCAACCCTGCATCTTTGTTCCGAGAACGGTACAATCTGGGAGTCTTCAAGTCTCGAGTGAATACGTATCTTCTAGACAAGCATGTCGCATCTTCGGCTCCATCATCACTTTCCATTCCAGGTGAGATAGTGGTCAAATGCTTGCCTATTCTGCATAAAAAAACTTCATAGTTGTTACCAACGAGGCGTGATTTGTGAAGTCTCAGTAGGTCATCGAAGCGTTGCTAACCCTCTTTATAACGAAAATAACTAAATATACAGAGGCGAGTGACTTGTTTACTTTAATATAAAAGCTTTTAGCAGTGATCAGTCGGATTCATTTAATCAGGCAGGTGAAGGTAAATTTATCCTTAATATAATGCACCTAAGGTATACATTCGATGTCCGCTTAAATAAGATCCAAGTGCGTTTGAGATAATTTAAGTGTGTTACGTCAATTGTTGATTTGACTCATACGTACTTAACATAATTGATATGAGCAGATTCTGAAAATGAATGGAAACACATACTTATTACGGTTGATTTCAAAATTGATGATTCAATAGAATAGCTGCTCTCTACTCATTTTCATTTTGCTCATTCTTTTCTTCTCGATACTACAAGGCTCAATAATTCTCAATTTTGGGTATCCACATGCTTAGAATGCAATCATATTACTAAACCTACGCCCGCCAGCGCCGGCTGTCGTGCTGTTCTAACATTTGAACTATAATAGTAGTCGACTGATTTTTTACACATGTGTTATTTAGGTAAAATTAGTAATAAATTCTTTGAGAGAAAGCAAAGAGCATAAATGGTATATAACGGTCTACATTCAATAGATAGATAGATAGATAAACACTTTATTGAACACCTTAACAAATACATTACAAGGAATAATAATCTAGAAAATAAGTGTAACAACAGGCGGCCTTACCGCTAAGAGCGATCTCTTCCAGACAACCTTTGGATGGAGAGGAGTAAGAAATGAAATTGGACGTCGGTGTTTTGTATAAATTTAATAATATAGAAAATACAATAAACATACATAAAAAATAATATACCTAAATTAAACTATGATATAGAATACATAAACGTAATACATAACTAGTATACATATTTGCGTGACGAATAAAATGTTCAACTTCAAATCGAGACAAAAAAGTAAATTTGTATTATTAAATAATATAGTAAAAACTGTAACTAGTAGTTCGGCCCGAACTGAGACCTACCACCTACATTTACTCCTCGTACTCTTTTACACCTCGTATTGTACTCGGACTCTTGACGCCTCCTTCTTATTATTATTCATATTAACAAACAAACTAACAAACGCATTCACACTCACAGCCCCACACTAAGTTCAGAGACGTGTATTGTGGGCGCCGGAAACATTTACATGTCACGCACATAATCACACCCAGAACCAGAAGCATTCAATAATGTACAAGCTTCAAATATATTATAGCGCTTTAAAAGCTAAACATAGAGTAGTCTGTGATTTAAAATAAAAACTGGCCAAGTATAAATTGATCCCGCACCTTTATGCAGTCTTACGGAACCCTCGGTGCGCAAGTCCGAAACGCCTTTGACCGGTTTTTAGGTTCTTAAAATCCGCTTCGTAATTTTCCTTGCAATGAAACTAACAAATTAGTTCTACCTAATAACTGCGGCCTTTACTTAGATGTTTCTAACTTTTACTAAGTTTAAACCATCTCCATTGGTGGTCTAAAAGCTCTCCCTTCAGCACATAATAATGTATTTATAGATATATATACATCCATGTAGTTGTTAATGTATTCCCAGACGGAGCTTATGAATGGAATATTGTTTGTGAGACCGGATGTCGACGCTGAATAAATGTTCAGTCGAGTTACACAAACAAAATGTAAAGTGACATTTCGTCCCTTGATCCATAACCCTTAACGTATTCAATAATCCTCTTGTATTTCGAATTTGACTTTGAAAGTTATCCAGGTGTTCTTTAGTACGGTATATGTACTTCTAATTTATAGTCTCCGTGTATTACTGCATGTATATATACATATGTATTTACCGGAATTAATAGTGTGTTCTACTTTTTAATTTGAGTATTGTTATGGAAGAACTTAATATTTGCTTTCGCGAAATAACTCGAAGCAACAAGTTGCCAAATGTTGTACAATAATTAAACGCAAGCAAAGTTTATAAAAACCGACTTCAACGCTTATATTTTGGTTTTGGCTGGACCTCTGAAGTATACTCTACCAAACAAAAAAAACATTAAAATCAATTCATAATTGGCGGAGATATCGCGTAACATACAAAAAAAAACATACAGTCGAATTTAGTACCTTTTATGAAGTCGGTTGAAAAGAATGTGTGATAAAATGTATTTTTTTCATATTAATTTTTTCGATAATATTCTAATAGTTTTATTCTGCTAATCCCGGCGGAGACAAAACCATCAAGTCAAAGTTCATAAAAATCGCTCCAGTTATAAATGGTGTATCTAAAGCAAATTTATTTTATTTATATAAATGATGACATAAATATCTGCTGTAATAAAGCTATATACGTAAGCTTTCCCAGAATAGGCGTCAAACACTGTTATAATGCATTATTTATACTAATATAGATTCATATAAACCTGGAAAGTGCGTCAATCTCCTGAAATGCGGTGCATCACTGAGACTTGTAAACGACGCGAATGAATTTTAATGATGGTTTTCATTCATACGATTCATGGGCTTTAGACTGTCTTAGAATTCAAATATATTCAAATATATTATTATGTGCTTACCGACACTATTATTGTTTATTTTATAAGTTTCTTCGAGTACATCGTGTCGATATAAATTCAACTGGTCATCGCCGTATTCACTATAATATTAAATTATTGTTCTATTCGCTGGTATTCGGCAACGGTTCCCGATGTAGGATTATTTAGTTAGAATTTATAAATATTACATACAATTATATGTCGAGGCATTTAGCGGAGTAAACATATGGTGGTTACGCGGCGATGACCAAGATTTTTTTGGATTTTCGTTAAATACTCTAAAAGTAAGAAATACATTAAAGTTTTGGCTAAAAAACGGATAATAAACAATATTTTACCTGTATTTATTTTGTGCACAAGGCTAAAACGTTCAAACGAAAAATCATAAATAAATTAAAAAAGGCATCATTTTCGACGAAAAAATCTGCCGAGCGAAATAAATTAAATCGAGATACAGGCTCAATGGAGGATACAATAGATAAAGTCTAATAATTTTGTACTATAGGTACGCATTAATAGTATAGGATAGTAGACTCTAAAAAAAAAACATATTGCAAAATGTCATAATTTTAGGGTGTGTGCTCTCAATACAATTCTCTAACTTTCCTTCTACTCTTTCTCTAAGAAAAGAACATTGTTATATAGACCCTATACGTAATGGAAAAAAAGAGTAAGATAATAATCTTTTATTTCGCTACCCGAATCTATATTTCACGTTTTGCACCTATGTAAATAAGTATGCATATAATATTAACATTTTATCCTATTGTAATGAATGAAATGTATTCCATTCAATAGTAGTAGTTATCTTTTCACAGATAAAAAATATATACACTGGATTAATTTGCATTACAATAGAATTAAATTGTCAACTCAAAAACTAACCTAAATGATCGTTTTGTCGGTTCTGCCTACATCCGGACAGATTTTAGGCTTCTAAACGGATGTAACTTTGTTTTCTGTTATCTATTAATTATCAAGAGAGCTATATCTATGCGGTTATTAGTTACCTTACATTATTGTCATTATATATAAACAAACAAACGCTTTCACACTCACAGCCCCACACCTTAGTGTGGGGCTGTGAGTGTGAAAGCGTTTGTTGAACTTATTCAAAGACTTGTATCGTGGGTGCCGGAAACATTCACATCACACACACATTACACCCAGAACCAGAAGCACAAATATCCCTCGGGAAGGAATTGGTGCTCCTGCCGGGAATCGAACCCAGGACCCACGGCGCAGAGGGCGGACACCTGTCCACTGCGCCAGCTGGGTCGTCAATATATTACCACATTAGCTTTTTGTTTATAATTCTCTGCTCCTACATTAAAGTTTTCTTTAAATTTAACGTTACATATTTCCATAGGTATATTGTCATATAGGTCTTTTTTATAACTGACTAAGCAAACGTTTAACTACAATCACACATGTTCAATTAGGCAAGCATGTTCCATCTTCGGCTGCAACGTCACTTTCCATAAGGTCAGATAGCGGTTAAATGCCTATCCAGCATCCAGCCAAATAAACACCTGATGGAAAGTGACTATGTAGCTAAGGTGGAACACGCTTGCTCAGTACTTGTCATGTACCTTTTCACTTTTCTTTTGAACACACCCAAATTGTACCTTTCGAGAAATAGATATGACGTCAAAACGTTCCATTCTTTTGCTGTTCTATAAATGAATGAAAAAGCGAAGCAGTTCGTGTGATTGAACGGTATTTTTAATACCAATAAGTAACTAAAGATACCGTAATTAAATCAGTCTAACCAGGGACACTAAAACAGTGGCCGTGGTTAGATTAAAAAATAACCCATCTGACCATGTCCACCAGTCTAACTACGGACACTAAAATTGTATCAGTCTAACCAAGGACACTAAACAGTGTCCGTGGTTAGATCAATCTAACTAACTGATCTGACTATGGATACCTTACGATAATTTTTTAATTTATATTAATCAATATTTTGTGAACATGATATTTTTCGAACAGCGATGGCAGGATAAGAATAACATTTTTTTCTAAGAATACCTACGTCTGAAACAAAATAACTTCTCGTTATCACGACAATGAAGGCAAACCATTACCAAGGTTCATTTATCAAGAGCCTATTCTCTCGACCCTCCCACACGTATATCAGAGATTGACAAATTTCCCAGACAACCTTTCATATTTAATAACACCTTTACTTCGTGAATAGATACAAAAAGGCCTCCTGAAAGCCGATATCTTGTTTTTCTCCTTTGACACAAAGGTGTTGCTTATTTTCGGTGTCATATTTAACAGCAAGAATATTATTTTATTATATATTCCTTTAAAAGTTATCAATAAAGAATATTATTGTATATTAATATCGTAGCTTCAAAAGTTACAAAACAAAACCCTATCTGCCTAGTGTTGTAGTGTTTTTCAAAGATAAATGAATTAATATTTAATATGGCGCGGCCGAATTTCTTGCTAGGTTCTTCTCGATATGGCTGTTATTTTGCGAATCTGTCAGTAGTGTCATTAACTTTAATAAGTGCCTCTTTGGGGCCCTTGTAAATAAACGATTTTGAATTTGAATTTTAATTCCATTTTCTGCTTATTTGTTAAAAATCAAATGATAAATAATTAATTTTCATTTTATGACTGCAATTAGGAAACAACATTTTGTTTCGTTCATAGACTTGCTAATAATTTTGATTCCTGTGATTACTGGGATTTTTAACCGACTTAAAAAAGAAGGTTCTCAATTCGACTGTATGTTTTTTTTAAATGTATTTTACGTGAAAATATAAGCAATTGGCCCGTAGATATTAGAAAGTTATGTTACGCGATATCTCCGTCAATTATGAATCGATTTTGATGATTTTTTTGTTGGGTAGATTATATTTCGGAGGTGATTCCATATAAGTTTTATAGAAATCGGTCGAGCCAAAACCAAAATATAAGCGGTAAAGTCGGATTTTTTTAAACATTGCTTGCGTTTAATTATGTATGTTTTAATTAGAAATTCAAAGGGTAATATTAAACGTAAAGGTAAAAATTTTAATTAGGGTACGGCACCCGATCCTAAAACTATCTACAGATTTAGTTTGAAAAAGAAGTAAGATTACGAGCAGGCTCCCAAAAAGATGTGGTATATTTTTCAATGATACCTATATTTTTCAATGATACCTATACTAAGTCGAACTCTCATTCTATCAATATGTAATTATAATATATATATTTATGGACGTTTTTTATTATCCGTTCAGCCAGTTCACGATAAAAAAATTTGTTCACTTCAAAGATTATTCATCAAACATTGTGTTATTTTAGACTTAATTTTGATTTTCTTTGCTTAAGCCTTATGTCGTAAATAAATACCAACAGTTATGAAATATAGGTTATATAATACAACCTGTAACAAAAAGGGGTAGTAATACTTGGTGGTGTGCATGTGTATCGTGCCAGGAATCGTCTGCCAGAGAACGAAAGTCGAAATCGGACATAATTTTTTCTTCACAAAAATTAAAAATTATATTTTTCAAATACTTTTGACAACCCTACAGTTACATTTGCGGCAATCGGAGATATTTGTTCTGTACAAAAATTATAAAATATTTTTTTGCCAATCCTACGATTACATCTGTGGCGCGTGACCTTGACCTTTGTTTAACCACCACTGTCAAATGTCTAGGTCCAAAGGATATGTGGTGTAGAACGGTAGCTGATGAAATAAGGTTGCAAATGAAATCATTTTTTAAAAACTTTAATTCATCATAACTCAATATTCATGGTGCTGCCGCGAATGCAGAAGTTCCTGTTAGACTCTATACATTTAGCTAGATGTGTGACTTGAGTATTACTACACCTTTCTGTTACACATTGTATATGACTTATTTTAGTTGCAACTGATCTTGAGATCAAATGGGATTTATAGTTATCTGATACTATGATTGGGAAGTACCCCGTTATTTAGCCAGATTCGTGTTATATTCTTATTATACGATATTTTTACGTAGAACCCCAAAAAACTAAGTATGGCCCGCGTGTCCTTGCTTACCCGCCAAATTTTTAATCCGTTAAATCCAGAGACTATATCTAGGTTAGGTGTTTTAATAATCACACAACAAACAAAAATAGATGTGACGATAATTAAACACAAGCAATGCTTAAAAACCGAATTCACCGCTTATATTTTGGTTTTGGCTGAACCTATTTTGATAAAAAATATATGCGACCACCACTGAAGTATAATCTACCAAACAAAAAAAACATCAAAATCGATTCACCATTGGCGGAGATATCGCATAACATAATAACATACAAAAAAAAACAAAAAACAACACAGTCGAATCGGGAACCTTTTTTTTTGAACTCAGTTGAAAATCAAACGTCTGTACTAAAATTAAAACTTACACTGTTAAATAAATAAGCAATTAATACTAAATATTCGGTTTAGACTATCTGAGTAGGTTTGGTAGCCTTCAATAACAAGTTGTCTAGACATTTCATATCGATCAATGTTTAACGAAATCACTTAAGTCGATTGATTTTGATGTTATTAATTTTCATAATGGAAGTACAGGTCACTAGCACAGAAATCTAAGTGTTGACCAATCAATTAATGGATTGCACAAAAGCCATTTTGATTATCATTGAGTGAGTGCGAACGTGAAATCCTTCTGGAATTTCGGACAAGAAATACGTGGTTCTACTATGGTTTCGACCCGATTCAATCAATCTATACAATAGGGAATATGGATGAGATTTGATTATAGGTTTTTGAGGCTATAGGATTACACTTATAACATAATATTACTTATTTTTAAAAAATCATGCACAAATACTATGTACATAGGAGGACTTTATGCTAAAGCATTTTCTGTCAGTCATCCTGCTATATCAGGAGATATATTGGCTGCAAGGATTTCAATCCTTAAGAACCTTATATGGGCGTTCAAATTTATGCCGAGTTGGAACCGATTTGTGGCAATGGCACCAAATGTTATTTTATTTTCTGTTTTATTGTTATTAGGTGTTTACTGTGACAAATTAATATATTTTCTTTCTTTTTAAAGATAATAATTATATTAGCTTTGCAAATAGTTGCAAAGCGTGCAAAGCGAATGTTCTAGCAGCATTTTAATTCACAAAGCATTAAAATACTACATAGTTAATTAAACGAAGAATAAGTACATTTATTTGTAATAGGCTTAAGAGTTGAAAAAAATATTTGGTTGTATGGTTTGTATATATACGAATAGATAAATAGAGAAATATTTGTTTTTAAATAATCTTTAGTCTTTGTTCCCTGAACGGTATAATCTGGGTGTCTTTAAATCTAGAGTGAATAGGTACCTTCTAGGCAAGCATGTTCAATCTTTGGCCGCATCGTCACCTTCCATCAGGTGAGTAAGCGGTAAAATGCTTGCCTATCTAGTATAAAAAAAAATTTGGTTATTTTACAATCGCAATTTTCATAATCTAGAGGAAAATATAAACTGATTTTATTACATTTATGTCACTTATAATTTCATAGCTACAGAAATCACTATTGAACTTTTTCACGGTATTTTATTTTAAGAAATTCATGTAATTATGGTGTTCAACTGACATAAATCTTTAGCCTAGCCACTGTAAGTCACGTATTTTCTATTTTTACGCCATTGGGGTGGCATTCAATTCAAACACTATTTCCTAATGTACGTTAGTCGCTCTGATTCATATTCCCCCGTAATGTGTTCAAGTAGAATTCTTTAACTATAGCTCCTTGATATCAATGCTCTTCTAGTTCTTTGGATACAATATCATTACAAATAATTATTCGACTAGCTGCGGCCCGCAGTTATCCACGTAAGTCCCGGAACCGCGGCAATCCCGAGATAAAAAGTAGCCTATGTTTATCCAGTGTGTCACCTCTATACCAAATTTCATAAAAACTGGTCCAGCCGTTTGAGAGTGAAAAAGTAACAAATACACAAAGTTTCGCCTTTATAATATTAGTGTGATATATTTTTTAAACTGTGCTGTGAAAAAGAAAATCATGTCCTAATAAAAATAATTTCCAATAAAACCCCTTTGGCTTTCTTGGTAGAATTATGCGAAATTACATTATTTGTATAGAGCAGTAGATTAAAATCGTGTTGACAAATCACGCCTGCTTTTTAACAATCGAACATTTGTACACTACGGTCTATTACGGACGGATACCCCAAACTGATCCACCACTATTTATTATTAAAACACTACGGTTATATAGCGTTTTAATTCTTAGACAATCCGACAATTTAATATTTTAACTCATAACATCAGTTTTAACATTTTACCACTGGACATTTTGTTTTTGGACAAGTGGCCGAATCATACTTGAAGTGGAAATTTCCCATTTGTTTATCTCCCACGATACGACCGTTGCGCCAAAGGAGATTTTTGTATCCCATGACACTGGTAGAGTCATGGATAACAGCATCTCGCGTTCGTGACACTACTTACTACGACGTTTTATTATGCTGGATAAGCATGCATTTGACCGCTGTCTCACCTGATGGAAAGTGATGATGATATTCACTCTAGACTTGAAGATACCCAGATTGTACCGTTCAGGGAACAAAGACGCAGTTAGTGAGTTCCAGTCCTTCGCTGTGCGGATGATAAAAGTAAAAGCGAAACGCTTCGAGTGAACTGGAGGTATGTCAACCATTAAGGAATGTCGTTTGACAGTTTGTTTTATTGTTAGACGGTAAAAAGGGCATGGATGAATTATATGATGTAATTCCTGAGCACACTCTTCAAAATGCATGCGATAGAATACCGATAGACTTGCTACCTTAATTCTGGATCCAGTAATCGTACTTTTAAAAAAATCTATACCGTTTATTCACTTGGGCCCCAAAGAGGCACTCTCACTTCGTGGTTGATAACAGTATTCATAGCTTTTATGCATGTATGGTCAAAACATTTCCTTGTCGACCGATAGTAGGACCCTTTTGTAAAGGAAAACGTGAACCGGCCTAACTGCTTCTCGGTATTGATGATTCACCCACTACGCTCTCCTGGTTTTTGGGCCTCAGAATTAATCGGCGTTCGGTCAACATCCTTTTAAACTGTTACGGCATACATTAAACATACTTTTTATCTGTTGTTTGGGATACATCTCCGGTTAATGCCGTTTTATTAATGACTTTAATAACTGGTTTAGCTATCAATCTAAATTCTTGCTATGACGTATCATTAAGTGAAAGAAAGATCAATTAAAAGAAAGTACCCGGTTGACTGAGCTTTGCTTGGCTGAAAACACGGATAAAACGACGTTTTCTAATAATTGAAACCTAGCTAGATCGATTTATCGACCCCGAAACCCCTGCATACAAAATTTCATGAAAATCGTTGGAGCCGCTTCCGAGATCCTGATTTAGAGCAATTCTTGTATATATATGTGTATATATACAAGAATTGCTCGTTTAAAGGTATTAGATACACGAGTAGCTAAAAATTTTTTCCGAAACTTTACTTCTCATTTTTTTAATAGTAATAATGTCTGGACAATAGACGCAGGTATGAACCAAGTGTTATGCTTGCATTTTTCTTAAATTGGTTGTTCTAGATAAGTTTTTAGTTTTTTTATGTATTTAGGGATGACCATGATTCCATTTTGTTTTAAATATCAGGCATATAAATAACAATGTACGTCCTTTAAATAAACACATCACCAAATATAGACTAACTATCCTTAATAGTGAAACGAACCGAATGGTTCAGAAAAATATCGAGATACCTCTCCCAAAAAAGCAACAAAACTACCATCGACCCAAATCGCTAACGACCCGTAAAAAAGGAACAGCATAACATCCATTGCCGCTTTATCACGCAGCAGGCAGACGCAGCCAAATCAAAAGTTTTAATGACGTGAATCCTTATCGGAGAGCTCGCACCGGGCTGAACGTTTCTGAAACGAATCGATTGTCCCGATGTAGGTCACAGGCTTGCGGGTCAAGGGTCACGGGTAGGTCACCTCGTCAACGTAAATAGTCTGAAGCCTCCCGCCTCTCTACCCCTCTCTCCTTAGGAGACTGCCTCCAGCCCTGCCCTTTGTGGATAAAGACGCTACATAAAATACATTGTTGCGTACAGACAGGATCAGCATTAGCACGTACCCAGTAATCGCAAGAATGTTGGGTTATTTAGTGATCGTAAAGTTTGTGGTTTTCTCTATTTGCAAAATAAATCAATATTGGTATTTTTAATTAAAATCAACCACACCTATGCCCCGCAGTCATGCGCTCCTCAAAGATGTATATTACCGGATTCTAGATCCGAATATCTAGATATATATAGACTCTAGGCAGAGTCTACATCGTAAGGTTGTTAATTTTATATTTTACTAAAGAAATATTTTGACTTTGACTTACTGTTATTCAGAAAAATCTGTAGTTCAAAATATAATGGTGTGTCTATACTCACATGATTTATACCATTATTGTGTTAGTATTATGTACGTGCTATTGTCTATATTATAAATTAACATCATAAAAGTTTTGGTAATGTGAGTATCGTATGTTTGAAATAAGGTAATGTAAAAGCTGGGGAGATTTGTAAGAAAGAAATGGAAATAATGTAGTTTTTTATAATAGATAGGGAAGCATTTGACCGCTATCTCACTTGATGGAAAGTGACAATGCGGCCGAAGATGGACCATGCTTGCCTAGACGGTACCTATTCACTCTAGATTTGAAGACACCCAGATTGTACCGTTCAGGGAACAAAGACGCAGGCAGTGAGTTCCACTCCTTCGCTGTATGTATGATAAAAGTAGAAGCGAAACGCTTCGAGCGAAATATTGCGGAAGAAGGTGCGGGGCGTTGCTAGTTTATAATACCAAGTATCTTGGAATTATTAATTAGCTAAAAGATACGTTTTATTTAACATTATCAAAATAATTCCCTCAAAGAACATCCTAAAACATATCTGATGAATATCGCTAATCAGCTCATAAACAATTCAAAAGATACACGATATTATCATGTTATTTTCTCTAACGTAGGGTTGAATAATGAACAGAATGATGATCCAGCTGAACCGATATTATTTACAGAAGCTCTAGAAATACTGCGTATAATACAAATCCTTTGAACGCCACGTTTGCGTTGTACGTGGTGCTTTGTTAACGATCGCTTTTACATACAGTTCGCTTATTGTGAAAGTAAATTGTGCTGTTCTTTCCTTTTTATCTTTTTTTTTATCCAGGCGCATAGGCCCGACCAGCCTGTCGCGTCTCTGATATGATCAGAGATTTTTGTATAATGATTTTTTTCAGCCTTGTTTTTTATTTATCACATTTTTTCTTAGTCTAATAAAACACACCTTATTCTTATACATGTTATTTCTTTGGTCAAACTATATTAAAACACACTTAGTCTAATAAAAATTTGTAATTTTTTTCTCTATACATTTAGTTTTTATTGATTTCTATTAATTACCTTACTAGCTATATGTACACAATACTTGAGGAACAAATCATTCATCATTGTGCTGTTCACAGCCGCGGATTTCAGTTAGCTCTGAAAAATATTTAACATTAAATTACACAAATGAAATAAAACGCTTTCACACTCACAGCCTCACACTAAATTCGATGATTTGTGTCGTGGGTGCCGGAAACATTCACATCATACAATCACAACCAGAACCAGAAACACAAATTTTCCTTGGGAAAAAACTTAAAAGGCGAATGCACACTAAACTACCGTCTTTCTACCGGGCGCGAAGGCCCGGCCAGCGTGCAGCGTGTCGCGTCTCTGACATGATCAGAGATTTCAAAAAGGGTTTAATAAATTTGTCATACATATTATTATATCATTAAAAGTTATCCTTAGTCTAATTACAAAAAAAACCTTATTCTTATTATTCATGTTTTTTGGTCATTTATGTTATAATATTCATTTAATACCTACACGTTAAAATATCGTCAATTTATACATAATAATATCACTTGTTCCTATTTATTACTTTATAAGCAATATGAACACAATATTCCAGAAAATAGTCCCGGATATCATTTTGAAAAATAATCTTTGGTAAGTTTACAGCAGTAATATGACATCCTATTTTATTATCTATCTCGTAAGCTACGGGCAGTTCTACATACCTACGTATATACTACTTTGTGCCCTAAGGTTTTTAATGAAGTGAAACATTTTGTGTGAAGAAATGTGGTGGAGGCAAACATTGTAATGGATAGTTAAAATGTTTCTCTGTAATACAAAAGTTTTACTTCTATCGTTTGTCTTTACGACACACTCTGTTTTTTTTGGTCGGTAGGTAAGCATTTGACCACAATCTCACCTGACGGAAAGCTATGATGTAGCCGAAGATGTAGCATGAAGGTATTTTCCTCTTTGTATATTTTAAAATTATTTAAAAAAGGAGGATTACATTTCATGATGGTTTTCATTTGTTTACCTTCGAACTTCTTCATTAAAAAACAATTTGAGAAATTCTTTGAGGCAAATTTGTATATCTTTAGGCGTAGGGCTCCTGTGAAATTCTGCCAAAAAAGCTGCTTAAGCTAATTCTAGATGTTAGTAGTCCACCCAATTAGCAAGCATGCCTCTGCAAGCTTTTTTTTGTTATTGTATTATTTCCACTTCGTTCCGCTGTGCCCTTAAATAGATATAAATACAAATAGTTCTGATTATAAACCTTGATATAAAATTCTGTATTGCATGAGTAAACTGGTACATAGGCAAACTCTTTGCTTATTAGCATTTTCTTCCAGCTAACTTTTGTGTATTATTGATTTGGGGGTGCTATGCGCAAAATCTTTGCTTTAAGCTGTTGATGCTTGCATAAAACCTACAAACATTTTACGTCTGTTTCAATATGCCATACTACACGAAATTTTACACAGCAATTTGGAACCAATAAAAATCAAAGCTAACGATACGAAAATGGATTTTACACTTTTAGTTGTGTATTTGCAATCATCGACAATAACTAAGAAGTCTGAACCGCTACTCAAAACCCTCCGTTCCAGACACCTCCTTCTTAATAACAAGCAGCCAGTATTCACGCCAGTTACATAAACAAGTTATGCACTCTCTCACGCTCCTCGCTGAATGCACAAAGCCAATTTTCCGCCAGCAAAAACAACACAAATTCAATTAGGGAAATGGTTTCTGTTTTGCAAAACAGAAGGGCGCGCGATGAAATGTATACGTTCACTCTTCACATAAATAGTGGTGAGATCCAATCGCCAGATGGAAGAAGCATGCACCCTGCAAGCAAATAAAGCATTAAACGGAAGGAACACGAAATTTATGTTTACTTTCTTGTTTCCGTTGCTTTCAGATGATCTAATTGCACCGAACCGTCTTTCTGACGTAATTTTGTATTTATTACTCTGAGTGAAAGCACTTGGGTAATGTTGCTTATGTTTCTGTGAGATACTGAACAAACCTCAAGATTCTTATAAAGAAAGTAACGTAGATGTTGTTTTGAAAATTCAATGTTTTTTACACCTGAAAATTGCCCGTTAGTTAGGTGGTTCTAAGCAGGAGTATCGAGTTCTATTGCCGACGGGAATATAAGTTTTCTTCCTAGAGAAAAATTGTTTTTGTATGTGACGTGAACTGTTTGTGTGAAAGCGTTGTGTTTTTTGTTTATAACAATGAAATAAAGTAACTAAATTTTAATTTAAATATATCTAATTTATTGCTAATGTACACATGCATGTACACATGGGAGTCTTCAAGTCACGAGTGAATGGGTATCTTCTAGGCAAACTTGCTCCATCGTCGACCACATCGTCGCTTACCATCAGGTGAGATAGTGGTCAAAAGTTTGCCTATTACGAATAATAAAAAAAAAAAAAAACATGCAGTCAGGCCTTCCGACCCTCTCGGTATGAAAACTATCGTTAAAGTTATTCATTACAAAAATGTTAACTGGAACACCAGTAATCGTAGCAGAAGAAGGTAAATGTTCGAAACCTGATTGGAGCATTTTCTTCTTACCCTTTTGTCGTGAAATAGCTCGCAAAGTTAGTCAAAACTAATAATTTCCTGATTAATTTCTTTAGTTCTACATTGACCAATATATAATATGTTAGATGTTAGAATTATGTGACAATCCAAGCAGTTTTCTATGGCAAAGCTATTCGAACGAATTATGAACATTCGAGGTTATAATACTTATTGAAGCAACATAAATTCTATTTTATTGCGATCCCAAGAACATCCGGTGATTCCAGAAGAAGATATCAAATATAAGAAGTTGCGCCGTTTGAGATATTTAACTGCCATAGCCGCGGCACTAGCTTGTAGCGTGGAGACATACTTAAATATTTTAAGCTTTTGCCTAAACTTTATTAAACGCTTTCATACTCACAGCCCCACACTAAGTTCGATGACTTGTGTCGTGGGTGCCGGAAACATTTACATTACACACACAATCAGAACCAGAACCAGAAACACAAACCTTTCCTTGGGGAGAAAACTTATGCTCCCGCCGGGAATCGAATTCGATACCCTTGTTTATAAGGCGAAAGCGCATCCAAATAAGCTAAGGGGCAGTTCAAATACGGTTACGTTTAAACCTTACGTTTAAAGCGGTACATTTTTGTTACGTACTCGTATATGTAGGTACAATAGGAATCGTGAAAGTGTAAACAAGTTGCAAAGGAAATTGGATACCGTTCTCAGACGCTGAAAACAGTGGCAGGAAATCGAAATCCACAAGAGTGCACTTGAGATGAGCAGTTAGAATAGAAACCCGCAGTTTGATATAGTTTTTGAATGAAGACTGAAGTCTTGTAACGTTTCTTATCTGAAGAAGATAGCGCAAAAGATTGGAGGAGGAATTGGCTCATAGTTACTTTTATCGAATGGGTTTGTTGCAGTTTTGTTGTTTCGTTCGTGTTTGAAAAGCAGCATCTGAAATAAGTTTTCCTAGATATTATTTCCTTTTGGCTGCTTCAATTATTTGAATTACTTTGCAACAGTATCTACCTATATCTACCTATGTATTTTTTATAAAAGGCTATATTTTTTTGCAGTATTAGGAATTTTGGTCCACATTTTGCCTTCCCAAGAGTAAATAGGTCCATCCACCTTCTAGGCAAGCATGGTCCATCTTTGGCCGCATCGGCATCGGCGGCTTTCAATCAGGTAAAAAAGGGCACTATGCAGTACTTGTAATATGAGATAGAGATTGTTGGTTTTCGGTTTACGGCGTGACGTCATGCATAAGATGTCATATAGTTTTAAAAATTGCATTATTACAGATACTGTGGTATAGTATTTATCAAATTTGCCAGCCTATTTAGTTGTTTAAATATATGACCTAATATCGAAAAATTCGATCCTAAAACCGATTCAAAATGTAAAAGTGACAACAAATTATTAAAAAAATATATTATGTTACCTTAAGTCAACAAACATGCACATTAAAGTAGCGTTTAATTTAGTTACAACACCAACAATTCTAAAAGATTCACTGATTTATATCGAATCATACAATATTTGTATAAATCACATAAAGTTCGAGGAAACATAAATATCGCATCCTTAGTTTAATGGCTAATAAATATCATTGTGTTCAAGCGACAAGCGACTACATTCACATCTATTTCGGTTTTAGTTGTTATCCTTCCAGGGTTGCCAAAAAACATACATCGTTTATGTCAGAAATCGGGTCGGTTTTTAAATGCCGATTAACATTATATATAATGGACAATATATATATTATAATGGATAACTATAATATATATATTATAATAGATAACTTTCACGACAGCGGATTTGTCAAAAGAAAAACCTTTGTATTTAGTTATCATTAGATAAAAAGCTTCAATATTCTAGAAATAGTACATATAATAGATCCACGGTCTCGCTTTTGCAGTCAAAATGCTTTGGTGAATTCACCAAACAGACATCAGTATTTTGGAAATAAAATGTCGCAACCCTATCGAGAATATATGTTTATAATATGCTGTATTAATGTATAATATGTCGTCGTCCGATTCTAGAATTGGGTAGATAATTTTGTTCCTAGGAATTATGTGATGCGCTACGTCCCTTCTTTCGTGAAACGGCTAACTTATAATATTAGAGGGGCGGAGATACTCCACAAGTTATGGGGTAATAATTTAACAAATTTTCTTTTCAAATTTAATTTAAAATAAAATACATTTATTTTAGAGTCACGTTCATATTGTGATTCATTTTAAACAACACTAAAATTAAATAAGACACTGATAAAAATACGTTAAAAATTACATAATATTTTTATAACGACTTATATAAAAACGACGTTTCGACGAAATTAGCCCAAGACGACTTCCACTATCGGCTGTATTGTATGCAATGTTCCCTATTAATGAATATCAAGAAGCGGCGATTTGGCAAATTGACTAACCAACAAATTACTCTTACCAATTTTCCAAAACTGTAAGAAGCATATATACATATATACTGGCAGAGAAATAATTAGCAACATTGCAGGCGTATTAGAGTTTTTTCAGGCACATAAAGATCTGCACAGTTCAGCGTTCAGGCGGCTACATGTAGGTACATAAATCCACAATCGTCTACCCGAACGCCCAGACTGGCCACAGACTAGTGAACGTTCTTTTGTGAATGGATAGGAAAGCGCCAGTGTTGCCGCATTGGAGAAAGAACTTTATTTTATAGTCTGCTGTGATTTTAGTTACAGGAATAGTAGAGTTACGCGGCAACATAATCAGTTTTCATTCTTTTTTCCGTGACAAATGTAGCCGTTAATTATGATACCAAAATTATCTTAATGGTAAAGGAGGATAAATATGTATAATAATAACAATTGAAGATCGAATTCAATGTAAACCAATCCGCTTTTAAGCTGATAATGAAAAAAAAAACAGATTCAAGTATTTAATCTCAAAAAAGAAGTACTTGAATCTGAATTGATTAATAGAAAGAAGTACTTGAATCTTTTTCTATTTTTCAATCGTGTCAATCATGACTATGACTAACAAATATAAACCGCAATATTAGGCTCTTAAAAAACTCTAAGCGCCATAAAACGTTTAACTAAGTACAACTGTACATGCTCCATCATCCACTACAGCGAAACTTAAATATAATACGAAAATAAGTTAATTATTCCTTTGATTCACCTATACTGTCCTATAGCAACGTCCTGCAAAAGCGGAGTTAGAGAGAAAAGAGACTGACCTCACCTGTGGGGTACATTAGTCAGTAACAGAGAGAGAAAATAAAATTAGTTTACCCATGTCAAAGTTTTACCGCATATCTCCAGAATCTGCACATTCTTCGTAAACAATAGGTTCCATGCAGAACAAAAGATGTCCAGATCAGCGCTGCTACAGTCTTGTTTATTCAAGTGCCTGTAATCATCAACGCCACATCTGGACAATAAGTACGCTGCAAGACAGTTCTTGAGATCGTTTTAACACAGTTATTTACCTACACATTCTGTGGTTACAAATCGGACGAGCCAAGTACTTTTATATAATCTGTGTTACTTTTATTTAGTGTATGTAGAGTTGTGAACTAAAGCCAAAAATGGCAATTAAAATAATATGATATAGGTAACTAAAAATAATATTTAGGCAACCTACACGTGAATGGGCTGCAAAATATTTTATAATATAGAGTGAATACTACTAGTTGTTAGCTGCCTAAAAAATTACATTGCAAGGTTGTACTTAACTTTCTTACAGTGTAATACTTAACATACTACATAGTTATTAAACTTATAGGGCGGGTAAAGAGCAATCAATTTTACTTTATTAGTAGATATTAAAACGTGTAATCATCGAAATATTAATTGATATATGAATGTGATAAATCACACTAATATTATAAATCCGAAAGTATGTGTGTAAGTATGTTTATTTTCTCTTCATGCTGTAATGGTTGAACGGATTAGAATGAAATTTAGAATATACAAAGCTTATACCTAGAATTAACACATACTTTTTAACTTGATAAACTTGGGCGAAGCTGCGAGACACGGCTAGTATTCTTTAAAATAAGAAATAATTAGCAATTAGTTGTTAGACACTAAGCTTCCAACGCAAGTAAGGTTGTAAGGTGTAGTATTTTATGTCTGGTAATGGTTGAAGGGGCTAGCAATGAAAGTAAAATACAAAATTTACGATATTTCGCACCTTCTTCAGTACCAATAACTTTAATATTATATAAGGTGTTGTAAAAGACATACCTATTATACCTTCTTTTTCTCTTTTATGAGTCATTCCGTATTCTTAAGTTGTTGTGAACTGCCTGTTGGTGTAGTCAAGTGCGCGTCCGCATTCTAAGCATTATAAGGTATTAGTTTTGATTCTCGGTGGAAACACTAGTTTTCTCCCGAAGGAATTTTTTTTTCTGGTTCTGGGTGTGATTGTGTGTGTGATGTGAATGTTTCTGGCACCCATGAATAGAGCTACCGTCGAATATCAGTTAGTTCTTCAGATTTCAGAGCTCAAGGTCTGTTGCAACCAAATCTGCTTTTATTATAGGCTTTTATCAGCTATTTGCGCTTCTGGTAATCTGATTTTGAAAGTAATCATTTTATGCTATATAATAAATATACAAGCTAATGATTGGTCCCCTGGCTAGACTCCACTATACCAAAGATAGTCGTGGTTTACCAAGAGTAAATATAAAGAATCAATACATAACTGCGACAAAAATATACTTTCGCACTGTAACACATATAAAACATAACTGCCACATATGATACGCATTTTGGTCGCGCGGAGTCTAGGGCGCAGAGACGTGACCGCACTTGAGATCTCCATCGCCGCGCCGTCCGCGCGAACCAAATGCGTAGCTCTAAGTAAAAAAATCTGCTGCCAAAAGCACCACACAGTAACCCAACTTTCGAGAGCAACCGTTGTGAGCCAGTAGCCTTTTTAGGTTTATCAGGCTTCTATATTATCACTGGTGCTACATAAGTAAAACGCTTCGCCTAGCTTCAATGTGCTTGTCAAAAAGGCACGATATCCAGCTCTGTTTAGTTCAGTAGTGTGCAATGGGCGCAGTCGGCTCGCAGAAACGAGGGCGCCGGATCGATACCAGACTAGCAGACACAACAAGCTTTGCTGCTCACTAGCGCCTCGCCCGTGACTGTATAACCAACAGGGCATACAGTAGAGGTACTTGGAACCAATATATGACCATAAATCGATAACCTAGATGTATTTTTAATCTGTTTAACGTTGTTTCTTATCAACTAAATATGTAATGTTGATGCTGTTCAAAGGTATAGGCTCGAGAGGTAGGGGACATTTAGATAATATTTATTAAATAGCAAAAATATCTCAGAACCTAATTCTTTTTTCTAATCTTAGGCTCATTTAGTTCTAGAAATTTCCTCAAAATTAATATATTTTCCGTAATAATTAAGATGATGTTTTCTGAACAATCAATGATTAATAGTTGTTTAAACTCCACTGTCCCGCAAAGAACAACATCGCGTCGACGACGCGCCTTTAATATCCATCAATCACGCCAATCAACACATTAAACTTAACAAAGATTTTTAAAAATTATTTGACGATCATAAACTCCGTTTCATAAAATCAAAATTTGCAGTAGGCTCACCAAGAAAGACGGTGTCTATGGTATTCTCTCGTCTTTTCGGACTTTATAGTTGAACTGAAGTCCCAAAACGTTTCTGGTCTTTCACAAATGACCTAGACAGCAATCTGGAACCCACTGAAGGTTAAATCCTAGGTATTTTCAATACTCCTATTATATATTTAAGATTATAGGTACTATATGATATGATACCTGAAATATTAAATATAATTTTCAAAAAAATTGCATGTATGTTTTTTTAATCGTTTTCATGTCTCTAGTCTGACAGACCCAGCCATTAAGCTTTGCTCCCGATATAGCACACCTAGGCAATTGCTAGATTGCAGTCAATTCAGAGGCCAGGGGAATGAACTCAATACAGTTTCAACACAACCCATCAATTTTAGGCATGCACTGGGCTACTAGGAAATTAAAAACGAACTCTCAAATTGTAGACGAAAGAATGAAAATAAATACTGAAATATTTAAAAAAAGAACTGCCCGCTGGCTTAGTTAAGTACGCGTTAGCCTTTTAATCAGCGGGTATCGGGTTCGATCCCGATAGCAACACAAGCTTTTTCGCCAAGGGAATTTGTGTTTCTGGTTCTGGTTGTTATTGTGTATAATGTGAATGTTTCTAGTACCCACGACACAAGTCATCGAACTAAGTGTAAGCTGCGAGTGTGAAAGCGATTAATAAGAAATATAGTATGAAATTCAAAATTAATATTATTCACCAAATAATAAATATATTTGATCACATTTTTTTTTTGGTTTCATTACGCTATCATCTACGTCGCCGTCTGTTTAAAAGGCTTTAGAACCGTGAAAAGTAGGTGGCTGAAATTTTCACAGAATATATATAGGTATATTATATTTTAACAGTGATTTTCGGTGGCTGTGGTAAATACGAACAACTTCAAAGTAGCACTTTCTTTTTTATTATCAAACGAACGCATTCTCATTCACAGCCCCACACTAAGTCCAGAGACTTGTATTGTGGATGCCTACTTTCTAAAGACATAATAATAAATACCGGCCAAGTATGAGTCGGGTTTTTTAAGCTATATAGGCAAGCTATATAGCAAAAGCTGCATTTTGTTATAAGAACCCTCGGTGTGCGAATTAAAATCGCACAAGTCTTATTTTTCTTTACAATTTAAAACTTTATTGTATAACAGTTATAGAGAACAAACTTGCAAGAAAGTAAAAACATAATTAAACATCCGAAGTCGCACTAACACAGTGAACGAAATCCAATTCCATTTTCTAGAACAACCTTTCAATTTATTCACAAAATAAGTTCGAAATACTTTCCTCGAACGCGGAACAAAACTGTACAAAAGATGTAAACTCAATGGAAAATTTGTTAAAACAGCTTTGCAAACAAGTGATTTGTGAAAATGAAGGCTTGAGAGCAATGACCTCTGCTCAAGGATGTACGTTGTTTACGGTGATGCACGTAGAATACATGATGGGCGGTTTAGTTACTTTCAATACGTTAATGTATTTTATATTGATTACAAGTTAATGTAGTTAAACATTATTTAAACAAGTGTAGGCCTAATAAATTACGTTTTCTATTGGCCTAGACTCTAGTAGTGGTCAAATTTTCTTATTAACGAATTTCAAATTCAATTTAATTTAATAATTAAGAAAATACAAGTTGTTTGATGTAGTCTGTAAACATAGCTTTATGTTGTCTAAATGATAAATTACGACTAAAAAAAATAAAAATACCTTCCCAAATCCAATCCAACAACTCCAAATCCACAAGCTTCATAGCAGTTGCTTTGCAGTTATTTGCACTTTTTACTATTTATATTTTCCGATACAGTCCAAACCTACTATTTATTTCAATTAAATAACTTAGATAACAGAAAAAGTCAAGATAAATATCACATTTCATACTATACTATATACTATATAATAATACTATAAAGGCGAAAGTTTGTGAGTTGTTTGTTACTTCTTCACGCTCAAACGGCCGGACCATATTTGATAAAATTTGGTATGGAGGTAGCTGACAACCTAGATTAACACATAAGCTAGTTTTTATCCCGAAATTCCAGGGTCCAGGTCTTATGCGGGTAAAACAGCGGAGCGCATCTAGTGAAAATATAAATTAGAAACTTAACGAGTATGTGTAGCTATATAGTTAAAACAATATTTAAAACTATCTATTTCTGTACTATTTATGTTTACGTTAAATTAAATTCAAACGATAATTCACTTTTAAATTTGGTTTAATTACTCGAATCTTTACATGCAGACAAAAGGAGGTCATGTAGTCCATTATATATTCTGTGCTTATATTGAACAAGTCACTATTTTAAGCAATTACACAATACATTACAATATGTACGACCATCCATTTAGTGCGGTGGGCAACTCTCTGCCCTATCCTGGGCCTGGGTCCTGGACAGCGGACTCTTGTCCTTTTAGTTCTGGTTGTGATTATGTGTGTGACACGCAAATGTTTCCAGCATCCACTATACAAGTTTTGAACTTAGTGTGGTGCTGTGAAAGATATAAATTTATATAAATGTATTTATTATTAATGTACCTATTAAATATTAAAGCACAATTATATTATTTTTAAGACAATGATCCTCCGCAGTAAATATATTAGTATTGGTCCCAAAAAGGTCTTTAATTATATACCTACTGTAATTATTTATCGTCTTACGATAATGGAAGATCCATCTACGCGGCGTTTTTCTTTGTACTGTTTTGTTAAGATTTTATATTGTGCCGATAACATTGAAATATCTTTCAGGCGAAACTTATTCAGCGTCACTTTTGTACTGAAATAATTTATCGTTCATAACTGGCTTCTCATAGATTTTTGTTATCATTTTATTATTAAAATACTAGTAAATCTCTCCGTACTGAGACGTCGTGCCTACATTTTGTCTAATGGAAAAAACTTTTCAGGATAACTGCGTATTATTACGTAGTATAACAATATTCCTCTCTATCCAAATATTATATGTAAAATAAAAAGGTTGTCTGGAAGAGATCTCACCTCTCTTAGCGACAAGACCGCCTATTTTTAATTTTTTATAATTATGTACTGTTATTCCTATTCGTGTTCTTTGTTATTTTAAGGTGTGCAGTAAAGAGTATATCTATCACTTACCATCAGGTTGAGATAGTTGTCAAGCACAAGCCTATTAAAAAAAACCGAGCCATATTTTATATATATATTTAAAAACCGCTTTAAAAACGCTATCACACTTACAGCCTCACTCTAAAATCAAAGACTTGTGTCGTAGGTACCGCAGACATTCACATCACACAAACACATTCAGTTATCAAAGAACCAGAAACACCAATATCCTTTGGGGAGAAAACTTGTGTTTCCTTTGGGAATCGAACCCGATAACCGGTGCTTAGAAGGAGAACGCGCACCCAACTAAGCCAAGAGGCAGTTCAAATCATTTCAGTTAAATATATTTACTAAAGATAATTGAGATTCATTCCATATCTTAACCATTTACATTACTTGTGTCCTAATAAATCTTATCAAGTTTTACGACATTTGGCACGTCACCGTTCGCAATCGGATCTAAGTCGGACTTGTTCAAGTATGCGCTAAGATAAATTGTCACTACATCTTGTGCACTAGAATTAGACACTAGAGCTTTGCTGGCTGTATGAGCTCATTCGGATGCGATCTGTAACTAGTGGTGGCGTCACAGTGTCGAGTCTCTTTGATTTTCGGAATATATTACACTTGAAATAAGAGCAATTTGTTTGAATTGGAGCATTGCGCTGTATCTACGTAAGTGCAGTACATTGCGATTTAGATTCTTTGTTTCCAAGACCGGAATAGCAAGTTTACAGGCGATATCAAACTTATGAATGATTTTAATATATCGCATCTACTTTTTAAGTACATACTAGTGCTACACTGTATTCTGTGATAATTACTTCAACAACGACTAACACTTAATATATAATAGTAATTTGTGTTTCTGGTTTTGGTTGTGATTGTGTGTGTGTGTGTGTGATGTGAATTTTTCCAGGACCCACGACACAAGTCATAAACCTTAGTGTGGGGACAGCCCCACACTCACAGGAGTGTGATAGAGTTTTCTTTTTTAAATTAATCAAGTATGACTAGATTTGTACGTTACCACTATCACAACGATGAACGATGATGACGAAGCATGCTTGCCTAGAAGATACCTATTCACTCTAGGTTTTAATACTCAAAGGTGAAGTTCGAGGAACAAAGACGCAAGCAATGAGTTCCACTCCTACGAATGATGAACGTAAAAGCGAACTAGAGGTATTGTCAGTCTAACCAATCGTACCACGTGGTTTTTTTTCCTATTAGATCGATTAGAGAATTCGATTTCGTATATCAATAAGTTAGCTTATTATTAGACCAAGATGGTCTTATTTCCCTTTAATTCATTTACTTTTTTGGATTACTTTATTAAGAAAAATATCTTAAAATTAGCCCTAAAATAGAATTTGCATGCAGCTTTTAAAGTGATTTTTGTTTCTATATTGGTCTATATCCGTAAGTATTGCTGGAATGCGTTATAGAATATTACGAAATCAGCTTACAACGCATTTCAATGTTAAACCTTAGTATAATAAGGTCGTTTATATTACATCTTATACCTCCATGCTAATTAGGTCTACACTGAAGCGTAGGTCGCACGCGTACGCAGGCGTCATATCTCGCATTAAATTCCTGATTAAATTTCTCAATAAATTGCTCTGCTGAAGTAGGCGTTGAATTATGACTGCCATAAAAAGATACACAAAGAAACATCCAGATAAGTCCCGAGTAATTATCTTCAGCAGATTTTAATACAACAGTGTTTATTATAGCCGCTCGTGATTTTTATATTGCTGTCTACTTATAGACTGCGAAAATGTGTAAGCAGCTTTACCAAATGTTGATATATGATTATACATAGTTAGGATTTATGATTTCACTCACGGTTGGATTGAACAAATTGTACGGAATGTCTTTGACTAGCAATTAGATTTTTATTAATGCTGAATAGGCAAGCATTTGACCACTATCTCACCTGATGGAAAGTGATGATGCGGTCGAAGATGTGACATGCTTGCCTAGAAGATACCTATTCACTCTTGATTTGAAGACTCCCAGATTATATAGATCCAATCTAACCCAATTTTCGTCGTTTATAATATTATTGAAATACGGCGTCATTTGATCGATATTGTCGACCTAGGTTTTGAGCATGTAGGATGGTCTTCTTCGGGATGAGTTTACGCCGCGATATCGCGACGAAGACTGATCAAATGACGTGAATGATAGCCGTATTTTATACATTTACCTTTCTACGGGCCAATTGCCTATATTTCCTTAAACTAAACTAAAACTATATACAGCAAAGAACTAAGTCACCTACCGTATTTTAATAATATTATAATGTCTAATTCTCACGAAAACTTTAATAGTTTTTGTTAGTTTGTGCTAGAGCGTATCATGTCTTCCCTCAACTTTAAATAGCATTATTGCTACTACGCCGCATATTTTAGCTTGAAATACGAAGATGTAAAAAACATAGATCTATAAATATTAGTTTTCTATAAATGAAAAACTTACCTAGCCTTTGAGCGCTTGTGCAATACCAGAATTTCATCAATAACGCGTGTTTTTGCAACAGTTTTACTCAGTCGTCGTCATTGTCTCAGAATATTAACATAATATGTCTTTGTCTTAGCGAAAAAAAAAGAATATTAACAAAATTTTGAAATGTAAGAGAAACCAATATCAATTCACATAAATTTTTCTTTTTATAACAATTGTTTTTTCGCCATTTTAAATCAGAGCCCTGTGAAATTTATATCATATACATTATATTTACTAGACGAATTATTTTTTCAGCTTATTTTTTTTGGATCGCATTTTCACGTCATTTAAATAAAACCATAAAAAATCAAAGATTGCCACGAGTGACCTTGGGTAACAACCATATGCAAAAGTGTAAGGGGGAAAATTGGCTGCAGTTATAAAAGGTGCTCGAATTGACGTATATCTGCCCCTTAATACCCGGCAGCGCTCTGTGATGCCATAATATGCAAATATTATATTTTATAATCATAAAGGTATTGTAATGTGATTTATACCTCAAGGAAAGACGCCAACGTTAACAAAATGTTTTAACTAGGATGATTGGTATTGGTTTAACAAGGATTGATCACTGCATGAACTGTCGGATACAATTTATTATGTTCATGACCTCACGGAGTCGGCTTTATCAATTGGTAGGAATCTTAAATTGTGCTCCTTAAGGTGGCAGGTATACGTCAATACGAGCACCCTTTTAACCACAGCCAATGAAACCCCTTACACTTTAGCAAATAAACCTATATTGTCTAAATTACATCGTCGCGGTTATGCAAGTTCACGAGTGCCAACCTTTGATTTTTTATGGTTTTATTCAAATATCGTGAATATGCGCCCCCAAAAAAATAAGCTGAAGAAATAATTCGTCTAGTAAATATATGTATATGATATACATTTCACAGGCTTCTGATTTAAAATGACGAAACAAAATGGTTAAAAAAAGAAAATTTGATGTGATACATTGTTTTCTCTTACATTTCTAAATTTTGTTAATATTCTTGAACTGCCCGTTGGCTTAGTTGGGTGGCGTTTCCCTTTTATTCAGGGTTATTGGGTTCGATTCCCGGCGGGAACACAAGTTTTCTCCCCATTGAAAATTTGTGTGTCTGGTTCTGGTTGTGATTGTGTGTGTGATGTGAATGTTTCCGGCACCCACGACCACAAGTCATCAAACTTAATGTGGGTGATGATGACGACGACGACGAAAAAATCATTAATCATATCATATAAATTCCAACAAATATTTTTATTTATCAGAATTTGATATAATTGCCGAGTAAAAAGGTTACAAATTCATTCGTTCTAGGATACATTCTAGTATCACCCCCTCAATAAATACCATAAAGTGTCAAGAGACTCGAATAAATGTAGTTCCGAGTGAGATAGCAAAATTGCTTACCTTTTCGGAAGACAGTTCGCTCGTAAAAATCTATTGAACACAATTTAAGCTTTCGATATTACACATACGAATAGACTGGAACATGAAATACGAATAAAACTATTATGCAAACTATTGCCAACGTCCAACTTGAGTTCGAACAATGGATAATTTGAAACTTCACTTTATTTGAGAAGTTTTAGAGCTTCGACGCTGGTGGTGGAGTATTCAGCGTCTTTTGGAGCGATAAAGTCATTTCATTTTCTTTTGTTCGTTTTATTAAAATATCAATTTGGAAAATTCGTCGTTGAATGAGTTTATTTTATTGGGAAATACTACGCTGATGAATTGGAATTTCGTCGTGAGATGTTTGTTGACCAAAATCATATAATCATTTGTTGTGACAATAACCTTCTCCTTACCATGAACATAAAAAATCTAAAGCTTTATTACTATTTAAACTTTCGCGATACAACGTACATATTCATGTTTTTAGTAATTTAATATTCATACAAATACTACAAAATTCTAAAAAATAATATATCTACGATATTGGTCCAAGCGAATTCTTTAAAGAATTATGTTTTCTTTACTCTGCCGTCTTGGAAAATGATTAATGCATTTTCGGAAATATATGATGAATATAAATATAAATGATACTTGAAATAAGTATAATATAGCGGCAAAAATACTTTCCATCTCATTAACACAATCCTGTTCATTATATTTTTACAAAAAAAATACCATCTAAAGAGTGTCCCAAGATATAACTAAAGTCTAGATAGATTTTAATACAATGTACACGCAAATATAATAAATGCCTTATCTGTTATCGATCGTATACAAATACTAACAAAGAATCCGGTATTATAGTAGTAATAGCAATAGTCGATTCTTCCACGCGTCCAAACATTCAGTCTGACCCTTGAAAGGTTTTTGGTAAATAGTGACTAACAAGAAGCAAATCGCAAAATCTCTTATATCAGCAACTCCCCATCGCGTGAGTTTTTGGCAAGTAGGTACCACGAAAGGGCGGGCCCGCCGAGGTCGCCAGTCGTCCTTGCTACAGCCTCGCTCCCGGCTTTGCTTTTGTCAATGCATTTTAAATATATTATCCACAGTCATGTAGATCTACACAATAGCGTTGTCATTGCAACCGTAGCCATTGTTCACATTTATCCATGTGTCGATAGCGGAAACTCGCTTCAACGTAAATTGTTTCAGTGCTTTTGTAACTGAATCGGTTTCGTATTCAAAGTAGAAAATAAACTGTGGAATTGATGTTGGAGATGCGACAGCTGGATATTGGATATGGGAAGCGTGGAAAAATATTTATTAGGTACTAAATGGTATTTGTAATTTGAAATATATGACAGTTACTTATGCGTATACCTACGCGTAACTAAGTAGAACATATTTTTGAACTTGCTGATAAATAATAATGATTAAACACTTTTATTTATCCTCTATTAATATACTAATAACATCGGTTTCAGTTCTACACAGGTTTTTATTTTATTGAAGAGAATCCAAGAAGGAAATAAACACACCCAAAGATTAGGTAAAGAAGAAATATAGTATAAATTATATTGTGCATTACTGTTAGTAAATGCACAATTCCAGGATTGAACATATTTACAAGCTTTTATTAAGTTTCAACTGCCCCGTTGTCTATCTATTTGTCGGGCTGTAATCAAATCTTGCAAGCTAAGTAAGACCCACTTCCCGATATCCAATTGTCAGAAATTTTGTGTACTTATGTATCTTCAGTGACAATACAATGATATGGTACCATGGAGCATCCGATGATGGAGACGGAACATGGCCATAGGAACACTGAACTAAACAAGATAAACCCATCGAGTTTGGAGTCGTTTGATCCGTCTTAACAAGTTCTTTGTAAAGTATAACTTTTTAGTAGTTTTTTATTTAGAACTGGCAAAAGCTTGATTTTAAAATCTTTTTAAAGTATTACTTGATAAACATTGGTATCAACAGTATGTCCTTTTTGGACATACAATATAATGTTAATATATTGTAAGTTCATAGTTACTGATACTGTGAACAGCCAAGGGCAAAACTTTTTCCCACAGCCGAATTTATGTTCGCACCCAGCGGAGCCCGACGATTCGTCTATATGGTGCATCAATAAATATTAAACGCGCACCCAAAACTGCAGTATAAATCTAGCAGAAAAAAAATTAAAGAGAAACCTTGCAACTAGATGCTATCTCATACAAACGAGAAGCAGAAAATGAAAGTATGACTGCGATAAGGCAGCACGTGAGCTAAACTTATTAACATAATTATGTAGAGCTTATGGAAATTGCAGCAAACATGTTTTCTTGTAGTTGTTCCACATTTAAGTATATAAACCTAGTCGACTCGATTGATATGTATTTTGTAAATATACAAGGACGCTCGGTATCGCTTTCTTTTTAACCGACTACACAAAAAGGAGGAGTCTCTATTCGATTGTTTTATTTTTATGTTACCTCATTACTTCTTTCTAGATGAATCGATTTTTAATGATTTTTTGTTTGAAAGCTGGTGCTTTCCGTTTTAATTTGATCAAGATCTCCGAAGACGTCCGTCAGTCAGGGGTATTTAGTCTCTAGTAGTCTCAACCATACTAGCGAATAACTTAAAGCTAGGGCCCAAGCCCAAAAATGACAAATAAAATTATATAAATATTTGCCCCCATAATCGTGAGTGGGGCGCAATTTATTTTTGTGCCTGCGCGGAATGTCTTTGAAAATAAGTTTGCAAGTAGGGTACGAAACCATAGTTCAAAGACTTGAATCGTGGGTGCCGGAAAAAATACTTTATACACACAATCACACACAGAACCAGAACCACAAATGTCCCTTGAGAACAAAAATTGAGCTCCAGCAAGGAATCGAACCCAGTAGGTACCTACAGAGGGCGCACACTTGCTCACTGCGCCAACTGAGTTTAATATTATTGAAAGATTCTTTTTTTATATTTTTTAATAATTCTTTAGAGATCTTGATATATTTTTTACAAAATTAGACAACAAATAACATAAGAGCACTTCTTCTATAATAACTTACACAATCTTGCGTAATCTCTTTAACTCATATCCAAATTTTCCTTCTTCCACTGTCATTGAAAAGTTTTGTTATTTTAGGGAAAACTTTTAAAAGAACCTCTTTTTTGTTATATGCCAAAATAGCTTTGTGTGATATAAGCTTATGTTGAATAACTTCCAAGTCTATTTTTACTCATTCAAGGTCAAAGTTTTCTGAAGTATTACGACTTTTATTATTAAACATTAGAGCCAAATTTAACATTTCGGAGGGTGTGCTACGGAATTACACAATCTAATTCCCCCTTCCCCATTCTTTTATCGGACATCGAGCCATACTCCTAAGCGACACCGCTATATGGTAGACATTCCACAAATGCGAACAAAGCGTTTTGCTTCCACATTTATTATGCGAACCGCAAAGGAATGGAACTCCTCACATAAGTCTGAGTTTACTGATAAATTCAATATGGAATTCTGTAATTAGCGAGTGAGGCATCTTCTAGGCAAACGTGCTCCATCGTCGACCGCATATTCGCTTACCACCGGTCAGGTGAGATAGTGATCAAACGTTTGCCAATCTTGAATAAAAAAAAACACTTCGGCAAAAAAAACGACCGCCGCGCGCCGCAAGCAACAGATGCATCTTAAAGATGTCGCAAACGAAACCATATGTTCCATGAACATCATACCGATATATTATTATCAAAGGATGAATAATGTGACACCATTGCTTCACAACATTGCCTAACCAGTGTAAGCTTCTTGATAAATATGGGCAAGATTTATTTAAGAACCGAACCAGCTTGATTATGTTTGACAGCTACAAACATTACGAAATGAGAAGTGACATAGTGTTAAACGTTTTGATGGCTGTGGGCTGGAACAGTTGGCCTGGTTGTTCAGTAGAGCACTGATAGGGTTAATGGCGTGCATTTGACAGGTTTGATCAGCTGTTTTGTTTGGTTGTGAACTTTATTATTATTTATACATAATAACATAATAACATTACTGGATATTACAAACATATTTTTTAAAAATCCATGTTTTCGAACGTTATTTGGGTTATTTTTAGATATTTCGCGTGGTAAACAAATTCTAGCTGTTATGTTTATCCGAAAAGGTAAAACCGAGAATGTTCTATGTTCGGCTTTTACTTTCTTACATATTGCATCTATTCAGTTTGAACTAGGCTAGGTCGCTTACCTTTTTTTTTTAATTCAAGATAGGCAAACTTTTGACCACAATCTCACCTGATGGTATGCGACGATGTGGTCGACGATGGAGCAAGCTTGCCTAGAAGATACCTATTCACTCGCGAAAACTCCCATATTGTACTCATCAGGAAACACCGACTCAAGCAAGGAGTTCTATTCCTTTGCAGTTCGTACAATAAATGTGGAAGCAAAACGCTTCGTGCGCATTTGTGGAATGTCTACCATATAGCGGTATCTCAACAGCAGATGAGATAGTGGTCAAACGCTAGCCTATCAAAGATAAAATATAAAGAGGCTGTCATACCATAAGTAGACACAAAAAAAAATATAATTTTGGGTAGGTAATGGATGAGTAGGAAAAATGCTAGATCATTACGGTTTTTTTAATCCTCAATTTGCGCCTCTATTTAGTCGGTTGTACTCAATGTTATCAAGTTGTACTGCTATATAACAAAAATGCTTATAACGTATACTATAACATGACCTAGGCGAAGCAGAAAGTCTTAAGTACTTTTATATTTGCGTAGCTTCAAATCCCAATTCGTAAGGAAAAATACGTATCGCCTTTTAATACACATTTCGCGCAAAACGAAAAGAATCCAAGCTCCTTGAAGTCACCATCACGCCAGCACAATGAGGCTATAAACTAGCTACGTGATTTCAGCTCCAATCTTATACCACCCATCCCAATCCCCTCGGAGGTCTCGTATTCCAGAATTTCCAGAACTGCAGTAAACAGACGGGCTGTCATCTGGAGGGAATATCCGAGGATTTTACATTCACCGTCTAGCTCTATCGCGTTATTGAAGCACTCTCCACAGAGCTTTGATGCGGGTGTAAGGTATCTAATAGTATCTGTAGCTGTAGTTAGGTTGTTGTTACATGATACGGTATCGAATTAGATTTTTGATGTTTGTGCGGTATTTGATTCCGTTGGTCTGTTTGTAAATCGAAGATGGGATAGTCTATAAAGAAGTATAAACATTTTCAGCATAAAAGTCCTGCAAGTTTTCATTTCTGTTTTTAACATTGCTAATGCTTATAGGGTCTGAATGTTAGCACCAAAAACGCGGCATTGATATTAGCTGCAACATAATTAGTTTCGCCTAGAGACAACAGTGTAGGGACAAAGACTGGACTTCTAACTTACTTAGGTATTGCTGTGCATAGTTTACTTTGCGTAGCAGCACCAAGCACCAAACTGTTTTAATTAACAAACTCGGTTCGTAACGCCATAATGTTGTAACACATCAAATAAAGAAACCATTGCATTAGTTCGAAGTTGAGGCAACGTCCTTCTGCCTCTAGATATTGCATAACTGTTTCTAATGGAATTAATTGCATAAAGCGATGCACAAACGTGGCGGGATCCCGTGGGAACTATAACAATTTGCTGGCAACCTTTGCCAGCAGCAGCACGCGCAACTCAATAATGCATGAACGCAGTCAGACGTCCGCTGCGCCCAACACTCTAATTACGGCAACACAAACGGTTTATTCCCACCTCGGGGCGCGGTTATCGAACCCTAACAAAACTAGCCTACGTATTATAACAAGGCCATTAGTCCACCGGAATGACGCAACGCCGAGGCGGTGACCTCGTGTACATATATCACCATTCGCGGGGTCACGCTACTCGTAAATTCTATTTCCGAGTCATCGACGAGGTCCAGAGCTTTGCATTTAGATAGAGACCGTGAATCAAATGGTAGCGCCAGGCGGGCTGCATTGCACACTAGATCACTGGCGGCGATATCTGCTATCTCCATTCCGGAGACCGGAACGTCCTCGAGACCCAACGCTCGCGCTCACCGGTAATACCTATACACTTTATGCGACGAACGTCCACAGACCGCAGCGAGGATACTTTATACGTGCGTTCTCGGCGAACCACCGAACCGCACCGGATTTATTTCACTGAATATTCTCTAGCTCAGGATTGGAATCGCACATAAATCAGACGATCGCAATCTCGACAATCGCGCTGAATATTTGCCGAAAGGAAAATCACATGATGGTGCGGTGCTTACATTCTTTCGATTGCTGTTGGCGTATTTTATTCTAACGTTATCGTAATGAGTCGTAAAAGTTTATTGCTGAGGTCGTAAAAGTGAATTCTCAATCGGTCTGGAGGTGGATGCTTCGAGGCGAGAACGAGTCGTTAGGTCGTGTGCAGAGGACAATGCGCCGTCGCGTCGTCGCGGAAACCGCAATGGCGATGTGGCGACGTTCTGGCCAATTTCGACGGTCCTGGCAAATAAAAGCATGACGCTTTTTGCTCAATGGGCTATTCGTAGGAATTAAGGTCACTCCGCACTTGTGTGATTGATGTTTTTGGAACCACTTTAATGTTATGCGGCGCCAAATTGCTAGCAAACTTTAAAACTTTGTCTCAGATTCGCATCTTACCCGAAATGCTTTTATTGTCCTTCGTTTGGTGCAACTAAATACTTACTACATTATAACTATAATAAAAGCGAATCTACTAGAACTAGAAACCTGTGTTGTTTCGCTCGAGACCTACTTAAAACCGGCAAACGCATTGATGAAGGGAAAGTGGTATATCAAGACGACGAACTGTAATCTAAACTAGAATTAATAACTAGCTCTAGCTAGAATGTGAGAATAGTAGTGCTACTATGAAGATTATTTTACTATTTACCAGTATTTAGCTAATGGTAGCAGTAATTCACAAAGTTTAAATAGTGTAATGAAAACCTTGTAAAGTAGTGACTTCTTGTTTTCAAATATAACATGTGTAGATTCCGGTTAGATAAATATGCAGGTATGTGTCACATACACAATAAAGACTTTCCCTCTATAAATAAACAAATATCTTCTTCATAATCATTGTTGTCAATTTTATAAATACTTGCGAGGGCTCACGTAGTCAGAGAAAGCTGATGGCATTGGCATAAATTACTTGAGGCCTATACAGTGTTAGAACTTGTTTGAAGCTGCCAATCTTAGTGCGGGACTGTGATTGTGATTCGGCATTGTTACCAACCTCGATCGATACTTTGTTTAAGCGGTTGGATACCTATACAAGTGCTCAAATTGTTATTATAACGTCAATTAAAGAAATAGTTTTGTTAATTATAGAGATTATATCTCACCTAAACTGTATTGCGTAATTTTCTTCATCCAAAGGTTGTCTGGAAGAAATCGCTCTTAGCGATAAGACCGCCTATTGTTACACTCTTTTGTAAATAATTATTTTCTGTTTTGTTTTTTCTTAATTGAGACGTTCAATAAAGAGTTTATCTATCTATCTCAATACGAAGTAAGAAGATAAGCTCGTATATATATTTTAGACCTTCCTGTGCATGCCAAATGCATTACCGAAGAAATACGTAGCATAATTAATGAGACCACGCTGAAATAACAATGTCTATTTAGTCATTCTATTATGGCTTTTTCTCGCATCGGCGAAACACAAGCTTAATTCTCACCTTGTTTCCTGCTTCAGCTGGTGAGTTATCTAATGAAGGGATATTAGCCACTTGCCACAAAATGGCTTTATAAATCTTTGTATCAGTGCAGTCACAGGATTTTTATATGAAAGATCTAGATAGCATTTTAAATGTAACGTAGTGTTCTTCAAGCATATGAGCTTGTCTCATCTACTATTTGCATACAAAAATGAGGCAATACAATACACCCTGAATCAGCGCTATGACAAAGTAGTGGAACCCATTGCCCGCGTCTTTGTTCCCTGATCCGTATAATCTGGAATGTTCAAGTCTGAAATAAATAGACAAGCATGTATCTTCTGCTGCATCATCACTATCCATCAGGTGAAATATTAAGCAAATAAAAACCCCAAGAAGAGTGTCAAATCTTGCTTCGATCAATTTGGATATAAATAATGTTAACAAAATGTTTATTACGCGATATTTCCGCCAATTAGGAATCGATTTAGATTTTTTTGTTTGGTAGTTTATACTTCAGAGGTGGTCTCATATAAATTTTATCGAAATCGATTCAGCCAAAACCAAAATATAAGCGGTGTAGTCGGTTTTTAAGCTTTGCTTGCAATTGATTAAAATTAAATAGTCTCAGTAACATAGACCACAGATTTCTTTTAAAAAAATTATTAGGTCTATGTAATGAAATGGAAAAAGAAGTTAGTTCCTCGACCTGGGGCACTGTTAAATAAATGTTATGCGACATTGGTGTATCAGAAGTGGGTTGGTGCAAGCGCGCGCGCAAGTGGGTGAGCGTGTCGAGGTCGTGACGTCACTCGCTTTCTCTGCCGCGGTTGTGTAACCGTGAGCCGACTGCATAGGGATGAGCTGAAAAGGTGCATTGATCTTTTAACTTCTATATCAAGTATTTTTCTCATTTTAGGGTTTTGTGCCTCAAAAGGAACTCTAGTAGGATCACTTTGTTGTCCGTCTGTCTGTCAAGAGCTTATTACTCAGGTACGCGTTGAGGTATTAAGTTGAAATTCATATTAAATACTTAAGTCTACGATCTATTGAAGCGGTAAAAAAGCAATCTCATTAAGACGGGCATTATTTTAGTCACATAAACAGTTGTGTAGCCTATGTGTTCATCGAGGGTGTCAGCTACATCCTTACCAAATTTAATCAAAATAGGTGCAGCTGTTTGAGCGTAACGAAGTAACAAACATACAACACACTCACAAACTTTCACTTTTATGATTAGTGTGAAATGTTATGATTGGTAATTATATATATCAAATATTTCCATCAGTTTTGTGTATGCAATTTAGACGGCCGGCTCAAGTTCAGAAAGACAAATAACGAAAAAGCAAGTCTAGTCCTTTTCTCTCCATAACAAATAGTGAATATTTCGATGGGTCCCTGTTTTCGACGACCTTTATTTAATTAGTGATAAATTAATTAATTACTCTTATTTAATTCACCGACCTTTACTTTTATTCAATTCCTAAGAGACAATTTCGTTTGATAGGTGGAGCCAAGAACGGCGCAGGGTAGCCGGCAGCCCCTCGATGAAGAGAGCCGAAGACCGGGCTCATTGGCGCGCCTTTGGACCCTATGCCCAACTCTGGGCTAACACGGGCTGATGATGCAACAGTTCACTATTTACGAGATAGTTGAAAGTTAGTCACTTTGTTTATTTTTTACATTAAGTAACTGTTAAAAGGATTGGCTCGTCAATGTCCTTAGTAGGATTTATTTACAGAGTCCGCCTCGGAAAATACAAACAAAAAGAACTGGAGGTATCGTTAAAACACACTATAGAAGTGAAACTTTGTATTACAGGGAAACATTTTAATTTTTCATCATAGTATTTACCCCCACCACTTTTCGCCACAAAAAAAAGGTTGGGAATCGGAATTTCAAAGCCGTCCCATAAAAGCTTTACTTCAAAACAAACGCATCCATACACACAGCCTCGCACTAAGTTCAAATAGTAGTATCGTGGATGCCGAAAACATCAACATATCATACACACAATCACACCCAGAACCAGAAGCACAAATGTCTTATGGGCGGGAAGATTGTACTCCTGACGGGAATTGAACCCAGGACAGGGCAGAGACTTCGGAAGGCAAAGTTTGACATAAATCTTTACAGATTAAGGTAGTAACTGAGACCTTTGAATTTGATAATTATGTATAAGTTAAAATATTACTAGTAATCACCATCACTATTGGGTGGTGGTAAGTGCTAAGTGGTGGATAACACACTTCTTGGTCTTCAGCCTATAATGATAGATCACCACAGTTTTGGTTGTGATGATAAATTATACTTTTGCCGCTAACTGTACTTACAATAATTGGTATGCGGGACGAATATGCACAAATATTATCGTGCGGGACGAATAAATACTTTTTAATGGCGTGGGCCAAAAATTCGTGACGAATGTGGCACAAATCGAAATTGATTTACAGGGCATTCTCGAATGCTAAAATAATTGAAAACTCCTTAGAAAGTATCAAGGCAATGCCCATTTAAGAGAAAATCAATATTAAATCATAAATTATTTTTACTTTTATTATTTTTAGTTACTCTAAGGTAAAAAATAATAAAGTTAATAATAAATAACAATGTAGGTTTTTATTTAACTTTCTAACACTGATATGTATATGATTCATCAATTCGTCACCATAAATTATTTTGACTTTATTTTATTAATTTTACTTACGTACATTTGTGTATTTTCATCTATGTATTTTCATCAGCGCTGAATCCTTAGCATTACGCTGGCTGCAGATCTTTCGGCAAATGCTGCTGAGTTACGTTCTTCTTGTTTATTAAAGCAGAACTAAAACTGTCTGAAAAAATTATGTGGTAACTGAGTGTGGTAGTGAGTAGTATAGTACCAACAACTTGTTGAAATAAATGTTTATTCTATTCTATTCTTCTGTAACTTTACTATGAAATTATTAGACGTAATTTTCTATTGATAATTTTGCACACCCGTGCTGAGCAGAATCATGATCAAGGATTCAAAAGAAAATTGATGAAAATGTGTGCTAGAAGACGATTTGTTTCTTTTTTTATCACTTAGGAAACATTGTGAAATTACTTATCACTGAAAATATCCTACGTTATTGGAAAAATGATCTCTAATTAGAAGCCATTCCGATTAAAATTCTTAATTGACCTTTATCTGAGCCGTGAGAACTTAATTCTAAGTGTTAAAATAATAGTATAATTATTATCATTATTCAAGCCATGCACATGAACATAAATAACTTATCTCAAATAGGTTTCTCTAAATAATGATCCTGTTTTAATGACTTACGTTTATGTTCAGGTTTATAGTTAAAAACTAATACAGACTATATATTACAGCAAGGGAAGAGTTCTAAAAACGTCAAGCAAGTATATATTTTAATAATATACGAGTTCTGCAATATATAATTCCCTAGTCTCATGCAGCGACCGTTCTTAGAGCGAATCGCATGTTTTGCATATTTATATTTTATGTTTCGTCGTAAAATGTTTAAAGTAACAAACTTTATTGTGGGGAACATAAAACCCTGCGAACAAACATACCACTCAAGTACTGACTGTTGTATTTTTATTGGTATTATTATATATATATATATATACATATAGGTATGGTATAGATAAGGAGGTGTTTGCTTTGTGTGTCCACTGTGGACTATGCATTTGCAGAAATCAGCCCCCCGATTACCTATCTTTGTTGCAAACGGTTTCAATACTAAATTGACAAAACTCCTAAGAAATAAGGTTCATTTTTGCTTAATTTGTCAGTTCTACTGATGCATTAGACTACTTTTTTAACCGACTTCACAAAAAAGGAGGCAGTTTTCCATTCGACTGTTTTTTACGTGTGTTATCTCATAACTTCTTTCTAAGTGAACTGATGTTGATGATTTTTTATCATTTATGCGCTTTCCATTTAAATTTGATCAAGATCTGATCAGTACTTTTTCAGTTATCCTCAATAATGCGTATTGAATTCATTTAATCTGATCAAGGATTCCGAAGATAAAGCGGCGAAGTTGTTTTTATTAAGCTTTGTTTGAGTAAACATTATTTTAGAATAGAATAGAAAAATGTGTATTGAATTTGTTAGTTCAAATATTTTTAACGGATTATAAATTAATCACAACAGTGTTATATATAATTATATAATTCATAATATATAAATAACATAAAAAATCCCCTTACCAACCTTAAAAATCACATATCTGATGGTGAATTTTATGGTCTGTAAGATATTTTAGTTTTATCTTTATATTCCAAGTTACCAACTACTCAGTATTAACTAATAAAACAAAATACCATTTCACACTCACAACTTTACAAGTTAGTTCAAAGACTTGTATCACGAGTGCTGGAAAAATTCACACACAGTCACGCCCATCGTTAGAAACACAAATTTCTTAATTCCTTCAAGTTTAAAAAATCTTTTTTTTTATTATACAACCAAAAACTATCGCTACATCTCCAGACAAAAAAATAATCTTTCAAATCGGCCAACGTATGCCTATAGTAATACAATTAAAAAAAAACATAATTCAGTAGGAACTCCACTCCATCTCCTCTTTTTTTAAAGTTAAAATTAGCTTATTCTTAGGTCACCATAACATTTAAACTTTGTGACGTATGACGACATTGTGACGTAACAAATTCTCGGGAGTTTTGCTGCGTATGTGAAAAAATGGCGTTGTTGGTTATGTAGAATTTTCCGAAACCTGTGATTCTTCGAGTGTAAATGTGTAATAGTGGTGGATTATTAACCGTTAATACTTAGTAAACGTGCATAAGTGTAGGCAAATGATATCAAGTTGAAAAACATGATTTTCGCCTTTGCTCTAAAAACTCCAATACAAATTCTAGTAAAGTGTCTTCCACTTTTCAAGGGCATGACTTGACTATGACTGGAGTTGACTGGACCTTGACGCGTACTTGACTTTGTCTGTGACTTGTGACTAGGACTTATAATATGAAAACACTTGAAATATATTATTACTTGACACTAGCCAAATGCACAAGATTGCGAAGCCAAAATTAAAAGAAAGAAAAAACAAAACAAAATCTTAAGCTGGAACACATTCATACAAAGCTTTTACAAAAGACACAAATGTCGGTCGATCGCTATCGTCCCGTGGACCCGGGATCCAAGGATCGTTATCCCGGCTAAGATCCCATAAAATCCCGGTCATACAGTGGTTTATGGCCACTATCGCCTTGGATAAAACATTAGGAACTTAATCTCTAGCAAAATGTTACGTAAAGGACTTACAAACTAACATATTTCATGTCCTTGCATAAGTTGTTCTAGAGCTAACCGATTTATTGTGTGGATATTTTATTCCGACTAAAAAATAATGCCACAAATCAAGCATTTTTCAACCGGCTCCATAAAAGGAGGTTCTCAATTCAACTGTAGGTATGTTTTTTTAATTTTGTATGTTGTGTATGTTACGCGATATCTCCGCCAATTATGAATTGAATTTGATGTTTTTTTTTTGTTTGGGGGAGTAAATTTTATCAAAGTCGGTCAAGCCAAAACCGAAATATAAGCGATGAAGTCGGTAATTTCGGAAGAAGAATGAAGTCGGCTTTGCTTACGTTTCAATTATTTCCGACCATATTTAACTTAAGATTGATTCACCGCTTGTCTGATTAGTCAATCCCGAAATATCACTGAATATTTAATCGTAAAACTAGTTTAATGGAGGATATAAAAAAGCCAAAAATATATATATTAATTAAAGTGACACATTGATAGGATAAGTGATCGATACAAAAAGTGATTATTTTAGGAAGTCTGCTCTTAAGTCCTGTTCTGTGCATTACCTAACGTTTTCCTATGTTGACTATTTCTTCCTGTTTCCGGTGTAATATTTCAATTCTTACACACAATCAATAATATTGTACAACCAACCATCATCATCAATATACAACAAAACGTCTTATTAGGTCCGAAACGTTTCAGACCGCCTGGCCCGCCTGACGTCAATAGGTACTATATCTACATACCAAATGTCATGAATGTAATTTTATTTTCTTTTTTATTATTTTATCCCTAATCAGCTGTCCAGAAAGATACAGACATACCTCGTTTCAATTATACCCACTTACTCTAACACACAGTTCTTTGGTTGGATTTATGTCCGCATTAATCTGGATAAAGTAGCTCATGTCCTATTTCAGGGTCTAGAAACTCTAAGACTATCTAGATAACAAACTTCATCCGATCCCGCCAATGGCTACCTGCCCATCGTCAACCCTCTTTGGGAATGCTTTTTTGATAAATCACATCCTCGTTCGTAAATTTACATAATCAGCAGATTCACCACGCGTAGGTTGTGTTGGCTTCGCTGGCTACAATTTTATATACATGTATTCAAACCACCACTTCTCTTGTTACAGAAGTGTGGAGCGCGGGCGGCGGTGGCGGCGGCCCGCCACCATGCGGTAGCAGTAGTATGGACGGCATGATGAAGCACGAGGTGGCCTACCGCGGGCTGCCGAGCCAGGTCAAGGCAGAGCCTGGGGTCAGCCACAACGGCCACCAGGTCAACGGCCACGTGAGGGAATGGATGGCGGGAGGCGCCGGCGCCGGCTCGCCGTCCCCCGGTGCGCCGGCGCAGCCCCAGCCGAATGGATACTCGTCGCCTCTGTCGTCCAGCAGCTACGGGCCTTACAGTCCTAACGGAAAAATAGGTCAGTAGTAGTCAATTATAAATATTTTTGTTAATTTCACAGTGTAACTATCAAGCTTGTACGAGGTTTGATAAGGAAACGTAGATCTCGAAGATAAGACTGGTCGATCGGCGCGTACTGTCCCCTTTGCTAGTCGCTGCTGTGTGAGTTTTCTCCCTCTATCCAAGCTGATAGCAAGCTGTAACCAAAATGTAACCTAGGTCGCAAGATTCGACCCTAAATCGAATCGTAAGTCAAGCCGTATCATTTATCCTACTAATATTATAAATCCGAAAGTGTGTAAGTGTGCAAGTGTGTAAGTATGTTGTGTCCCTCTTCACGCTTTAACGGCTCAACGAATTTACATGAAATTTGGAATGTACATAGCTTATGCTTCTGGTTCTGGGTGTATTTGTGTGTGTGATGTGAATGCTTCCGGCACCCACGATACAAGTCTTTGAACTTAGTGTGGGGTTGTGAGTGTGAATGCGAGTGTGAATGCGTTATACGTAGGATACTTTTTAACTTGATAATAGCTGTAACCAGCTTATTGACCGATCGAACCCGAAGGTCTCCGTTTCAGCTTGGAAAAAATTGCTTTCGTATGTCCGGCGGATTTCCGGTTGATCTCCTCCACATGGTCCTCTACAAGTCGCATTTCTCAACCATTCTCGTGAATTTTTTTGAGCAGGTTCGATAACTACTAATTTTTTGTCGATTCAGTTTTTGATTTTTTTTTCAATATGGCGCAGATATGGGTATTGAAAACGTAAAAAAACTATTTCAGCCCTTCGAAAAATTCGCGAGGAGTTCAACTCACAGCCACTAGTAATGAGCTGATTACAGCTTGCTATCAGCAATGACTAGGTACTACTAATATTACAGATGACGATCACATCTGTAATGTAGCCAAAGACATTAATGTCCACGCAGTATAATATATACCTCTATGAATATAAAACCTCAAGATATTTGATGCGTTACCTTGACTATGTAACCTTTCGCCTTTGAAACCATTCTGTAAGCGCTGTAACTCATATTCTGGATTTCATTTTATCTTATGCCAGAATTATTATGCACGTAATGTGGATTACAGTGCAGCTGAAGAAAATCCAATTTATTTGGCTATATCGTTGCCTCTTGCGAAGTAAACATCTACAAGAAATGGAAAGCGACAGTGAAAATGTCTAAGCTAACAACTTTTGTCCTCGTTCGCAGAGTAATGTGACCCAACATAATTGTGTAACAGCGGGGCACGGTAATCTATTGAATGAACGTCCTACTAAGAACTACAATAGTCCATTTTAGTACATTTCCTAACGGCCTTCGAGTCTCCGGGTGTTAAGACGCTGTGGACATTTTCATATTCAGCTGCTACGAATAGGCTGTATTCATAAACAGAATATTTTTAAAATATTTAGACATATTTGAGGATGTACAAATTTAGATTATACTTGAAAATGTCCAATCTCTGCTACGGGCCAATTGCCTTTATTTCCAAAAACAAAACTAAAACTATATATATCTACTATTCAGCAAAGATTCAAGTTACCTACAAGGCATCGAGCTTATAAGTAACTCGTATGCTGAAGCCCACTACCAGTGGATAGGGTTCCCGTCATCCCTACGGCATTGCCTCTCTAAAGCGGCTTCGCTTCAACCAGGCACTATGATAGATTTTTAAAAATAGAATATGCTCTCGGTCCGAAAAAAAGAGGTTTGAAGCCAAACGGCTCAAATATGTTAACACTGCCGAGGTTTAAATATTATTCACATATATGTTTTAAGATGTTCCTAATCTACAAAAATAAAACCAGAAACTTTATTGACGAAAGTTTTCTCGTTACAGTTATTTTTCAAAGGTTTTATTACATTCTTTAGAAAATTTAAACACCTAAATAAATAGAAACCATTATTTGAAATGGCACAAGCTCTCACGCAAAACGAGTTATAGTTTAAATAATATCTTTAGACTTATTCGCGAAAAAAACTATTTTATTTACCTCGACGTTTTAGCCAAATTGCATTGGCCATGGCCCGAGATGACTCTCTTTTCTAGGAGCGACTAAGTCACGAGATATTAACCTAAACTATGTGTACGAATAGCGAAAGTTTAAAAGTTACAAAAACGTGTATGTTTTATCACTTAACCGAAACAATGATCTATATGTTTATCTCTTTCGAAAGTAAGGTGAGTAAATAGCACGTCCGCTTGTAAACACTTCCTGCTAAAATAAATTTGTGTAGCGTCTTAATGCCGGCCTCGGAGGAAATGCATGTTATGGCCTTATGGCACAGAAGAAATAATAGTGGGTTAGGGGACCTTAAATATGTTGTTATTAAGTGCTTGGTTACACGCTATGTAGTAACGTATAATAAATTTAAGAATTATTTGTTGCTGTAATGATAGGCCCAAAATGTCATTCTTTGATAGCTATGTAAACTTTTCTTATCCTATAGGTCTTCCATACATGTTAAATATATCAATCAACATAATTACTGTATTACGGTTAGGATTTTTTTTGTATTTTGTATGTATGAAAGTTGTAATAAAATCTATTTGCTTGTATATGATTGGTTTTTATACCATTAAAAGATGTCACTTTAAAATAAGAAAAAAAGTAAAAACTGTTTTCTGCAGTCAGTTCTGTTTGTTTACCCCTTATATTACATATCTACTATTTTAATTTTAAGAAAAAGTCTAGTTTTGCAAACTAGCGGATTCCTTCACAAGGTCATCGGGATAATTTTTATTTATGATGTGCAAATGTTTGACCTCTATTTGTGACGATGAGGTGACGTGGTAGATAATAATATTAAAATAAAACAGCTACCTATATTGCTGTCCACTTATTCATAACAGTAAATAATTGACCGAGCGAGCGAGAAGCGTCTCCTTCTCAGCTTGGTCGAAATTGCTTTAGTATGTGTGTACGGATGTCCGGATTTCCGGTTGTTCTCCTCTACAGGTCGCATTTCTTAACCATTTCTTCTCTTTGTGTGCAGGTTCGATAATAAGTATAATATGACGTTTTTTTATCTGTTCAGTTTTGGAAATATTCAAAATGGCGGAGATATAGTGGTTGAAAATGTAAAAAAACATATTCAGCCATTTCAGAAAATACGCGAAGTCTTCAGCTAACATAGCCACTAACTAGTATTGATGTTACAACAACTTGCAAAAAAGCAGAATGAAAATATGATAAAGGTAGATAGATAGATGAACTCTTTGTTGTACACAAATACAAAGAAAAAAATACGTGTGGCACTCGGGGACTGCCGCGGTAAAGTTATTGCATAGCATTTTTTATCAACTTATGCAATTGTAATTATTTATTTATTTTATTTATGCAATTTTTTTTTTCCTGCCACCTAGAGGCGAGTTGCTGAACTAAAGAGACAAGCGTGATATTTAAAAAAAGTCATTAAAAGTTCTGCTATTCATCGATAGATGGCAAAACTAAAAAGTATCACCGCTGTGCCGGTCGGGGTGGGGGGTGTTAGGTTATTTTCGTTACAGAATTTCTGGATTCGGTCTCCACGCTCAAGGCCCGCGATAGAAGCTATGCAATAGCTTAAAAACAGTTAAAAATTACATTAAAAATTATTATTCGCAAGCAAAGCTTAAAAAAAACAGACTTTACCTTCATCAGATTAGACGTACTAAACACGCATTGTTGACGATATTTTAAGAACTACTCATCAGATTTTGATCAAATTTAAATGGGACCAAATGGAAAGCAACATCTTAACAAAAAAATAAATAAATCGGTTCACGTGGAAAGAAGACAAAAAACAAAAAAAAACAGTCGACATGAGTCGCTCCTTCTATTTTGTGAAGTCGGTAGATAACTTAGGCAAGTACATAACAAGGTAGTGGTAAGCTGAATTTTTGATATGAAAATAACTTTAGGTATAGGTAATTTCAATTATAAACCACAACGTAACAACGCAAATGCGAGCAATAAACTCCAATTGAATGATAATTAACCTACGCTGATGTCAGCATAAATTAAGGTTAAGTAACGCAAGAACAATGACTTCGTACATGTTTATGAGTTTACTGTCGTCAAGAACAAACAAATACCTATTCGCCTCTCTGTGATTTTCAAACATGACGTGACCTCTGACATCCTCACGTTATACGAGGCAAATACAAAATATTTATCGACTAGATGCGCCCAGCGGTTTTCATCACCACAATCTCCGGAACGTTTCATCAAAACAAACATGACACACACAGTGAGTTCAGAGAGTTGTATCTTGGGTGCTGGGAACATTTACATAAGACACACAATCCTATTCAGAAGCACAAATTTATTTTTAATGAGAGAAGCACAAATCTCTCTTGGGAAGAAAAATTGTGCTTCGGATGGAATCGGAATCAAACCCAGGACCCACGGCGCAGAGGGCAGAGACTTGCACACCACGCCAACTGCGTCTGCGATCATAAGATCTTAGTTTTTTGGGACCAAATAGATCACTTTATCCCATTAGATAATTAGCAGATTTAATACGAGACAAAATCAAAATTTTGAAAATAGTCTTTGTCGCGGCGTAAACTCATCCCGAAGAAGAGCATCGTACATGCTCGAAACCTAGGTCGACAATATCGATCATAATATGACATGAGTGATAGCCTTATTTTAATAATAGATTATTATTAAAATACGGCTATCACTATAGCTAAATAGCACTACCTGGAAAACGTAGCTTAGAAAACTCTCGATCAAATCACCTTTCAAATAAAAAAACTAAGTAAATTGAAATCGGTTTAGACGTTTGTGAGCTACTATGCCACATATACACACTTATACACAAATATACGCATTAAACTCATAACCATTGTTTTTGCGAGGAAAAAATCGTTAACTGGAATTGAAAATTGTCTTCCTTTTAGTAATCGTAAAAAAATTGATACTTTTTCGATGTCGTTCAGCTAAGAGTTGGTAGTTATATCAACCACGTGTTCGAAATGCTTGAAGGAGTACCGAACACTCATACAAAGTACAGTCGGAGGAAAAAGTGGTGTAAACCAAAATATTATTATTTCTATAAGATGTTAGTCAAATCATTAGTTTTCTTAGGTATGTTAGTAGTTACTAGCCAATTACCCGCCTCAAGGCCAAGAATCATTTTACAGTATACAATTTATTTACGCTCTCATTACCGCCATAAATAGACCTGTCGCGTGTCGTGCCAATTCCAAAACTGACCTTATTCGTTTATAATGTGTAACACCGCGACAGGTCCACTAATAGTGGTCGCATGTTATCAAAGCTGGATTTTTTCCGTGAAACGTTATCGTGCAAAGCGATAATGAGGCCAACGACCTGCTAGTTGCGTGATTTAGATAGCAAATAGAAAAGTGGAATTTTAAAATTTGCAGATACGATGAAAATATTTGAGCAAATATCCGCGCGTCATATTGCGTTGTAGCGTGTAGCATCGATCTTATTAAAATCCAGATACAGCGTTTGGAACATGGGAGTGAAGCTAGACAAGCGGCATACAAAATATTTGTGAAGTAGTAACTTCACAAATAGCTCCTATTTCTTCAAAACGAAAAGATTAGCTTACATCTTGCTCTTTTTGACATATTTTCAACCGACTTTAAAAAAGGAGGTTCTCAATTCGAATGTTTATATTTTTTGTATGTATGTTACGCGATATCTCCGCCAATTATGAATCGATTTTGATGTTTTTTTATTTAGTAGATTATACTTCAGAGGTGGTTCCACAGATGCTAAATGAATGAGCTATTAGTGAATTGGTGTCCACTTTTTCGGCTTCATTCCCATGTTTCATGAGTTGTATCCATCCTCCTACAAACAAATGGACCTCAGGTCTAATACAAACTTCACGGAATAAGTGTACGAATTAAATCCTACACAAACATGGACACTTACATGTATAAACATAACATAACCAGAACGCTTTTACACTCACAGCCTCACACTAAGTTCGAGGAATTGTGTTTTTTTGTGACCCAAAATCTATGTATTGGTAGTTCCATTGTTGTATCTATATTTTTAGTAGATTGATGGCTTGTATGTATAACGTAAGAGTGATGCAACGAAAACTGTTCGAATTCTTTTGCCCCTATAGTTAACTGGTTTACAAGCTCTATGAATAATTTAAAACAACATGTCGCTTCGGATGATCCATACCATTATGAAATCGAAAGTAACTCCTACATACTTACATCCGTCTATTTATTACCTCGCACGACCAAAGACTCCTTATGAACGCGTTATCTTAGCATACTTTCGAAAATAAGTTTAATAATTTTAACGCATATAAAACTTAAAAAAATCGACTTCACAACTTAATCTTCGGAACCCTTGATTAGAATTAAATACGCATTATTGAGGATAACTCTAAGACTACTGATCAGATCTTGATCAAAGTTGAGTAGAGCCAATTGGAAAGCACCAGATTTCAAATAAAAAATAATCATCAAAATCGGTTCACCTAGAAAAATATCGCATCCTGAACCTGCATCTGCTAATTGACAAAAACCACAAGTCTAGCTAAAATTACGTAATTCTGAAAACACGTAAAAACCATTACTAAGGACGTTAACCCCATTAGCATAGCTGTAACAACTCGAAAACCTTCAGTTATGGCATCTCGTCAGGTATTTACGTAGAGGTTATTTTCCATTACCGCATTTGTAGGCACATTAGCTGCTCTAGGTGAGGCGAAATTCGCAATCCAACGCTAACAATGTTTAAAATCACGCGTCATTCGACGGTCTTGCAACTTAAGAGGGTGATACCAGAATGTCTCCTAAAACGCGCGTTTTTGTAACCGGTCTACTCAAATCACAATAAATTTCTATAAAAATAATATTCTTCGGAATCTGTATGAAGATAAGTACATGAGTCTTTCTCTTCACAATATTCATAATATTATTATTTAGAAAGGTAAGACTAAAAAATATCAAATCACTTGCAAAATAGATATTTTTTTCCCTTTGAAACTATTTTGTTCCGTCATTTTATATCAGAACCCTATGAAAGTTATATCGTATAAGTAAACTTACTAAACAAATTTCTTTAGCTTTTTTTTTTTGTTGCGGCTGTGGACGGAAGACCTAGCACCACTGGTTCCCGGGCAGTGGACGGTGGAGGCCATCCGCCCGGTCCTTCGGGGGTGGGTGCGGCGGCGGTTTGAACTTCCGATTGGTGCAGGTGCTTTCCGAATATGGATGCTTTGGAAAGTACCTGCACCTAATCGCAAGACGGGAGCTGACCCCGGTTTGCATCCGGGCCTCCCGCCGGGGTAAAATAGTGACTGCTAGCGCGACCCTATCTTGCCCCACTTAGGCGAGGGACTGCTCACGGGGGGTTTTTTGTGGGTTCGAGTCCCACACACATGGAAGGAAAGTGGCAGTCATTTTCCCCTCCAAAAAAAGGCAATGAGTTCCAATCCTTCGCTGTACGAATGACGAACGTTGAAGCAAAACGTATCGAACGAACTGGAGGTATTTCAACCATAAAAGGATGACAGTTTGTCTGGTGGTTAAAGGGGCATATCTGTAAACAGCGCCGAAATCAATCCGTTAGTAAAACAACTCAATAATTCACGACTCACGACCTTTATTCATTCCAAAAAGACGAAAGAAAACAGAAGCCGAGTTCCGAGAACCAATTAAGAATAACTTGTCGCCGGGAAAAATATTGCGTCGGTGTTCCGCTAAGAGCATGATTGGCACTATTATTTATTCTGTGGCATAATGTTGCGTCGCCCCTCATTATTTTCTCGTTAAGATTTATTTGGAACCACAGATATATACTATGTTACATTATGTCTGTTTGTAACCAAATTGACGAACTGCGGCACTTGGAACAATAATTTAAACGCAAGCTTAAAAAACCAACTTCACCGCTTTATCTTCGGTCACTTAAACAAATAAGAAATAATTACATACACAATATTGAAGACAACTCAAAAACTACTGGTCAGATCTCGATCATATTTAAATGGGACCACTTGGAAAGCACCAGTTTTCAGATAGAAGAGTCATTAAAATCGGTTCATTTAGAAAGAAGTTATGATAGGTTAACACACATAAAAAACGATCGTATTGAGTACTTCCTCCTTTTTTGAAGTCAGTAAAAGGGAATGTAAACCTTCTTACATGATTTAATTCGTCTAGGACGACACACAGATACAAATACAAAATGTTTTTATTATTCTTAAAAATTAATAGGAAATATTTTTTAAAACTAAACCCTTAACTAAACATCGACGTACAAAATGTATACATATATATGTATACACTCGAAATCGCAATGATACTAAACTGGTTAGCCTTAAATTATTTCAACCGACTTCAAAAAAAGAGGTTCTCAATTCGACTGTATGTTTTTTTGTATTTATGTTACGCGATGTCTCCGCTAATTATGAGTCCATTTTGATGATTTTTTTTTTGGTAAAGTATACTTCAGAGATAATCCCATAATTTTTTTATCGAAATCGGTCAAGCCAAAACCGAAATATAAGCGATACATTCGGTTTTTAAAGCTTTGCTTGCGTTTCAATTATTTTGAATAGCTTCTGTCACTATGATTTGCTCTAGTTTGAGGCGAGGTGTCAACTAAATGCTGGTTCAAGTTATTTTTTTGTCATAAAATTTATCTAGTTTTTGGTTCAAAGTGAACCTTGTTATTCAGATGACGATCCCGCCTCAGCATCATGGGCTTGATGGGGGTACATAGCTCACATAATGAAACGCATAGTTGCATACATACTTTGTAGTTTCTAGTGAGCACTTTAACTGTACTTTTAGATGTATGTAATAGGCAAAACATATACAAATTGCACAATTTATACTCGCGCACTGAAACAATTAAACGACAGGAAATTGTTTTAATTATGGTCCATTAATTTAAAAGCGAATCACCGAACAGATACTAGTTAAGTAATAAATAGACTTATGCTTGCTTACTACAAATGAATAACGAAGATACTGACATATACAACCTGTAACGGAAAGGTGTCTTAATACTTGGTGGTGTGTATGTGTATCGTGCCAGGAATCGTCTACCAGAGAACGAAAGTCGAAATCTGAGTTATTATTTTCCATACAAAATGCAAATTTTATTGTTTAAATATTTTTGACAACCCTACTGTTACATCTGTGGCGTGGACCTTGACATTTGTTATGGCCACCACTGACAGACGTTTAGATCTAAAGAATATGTTATTTAGAACGGTAGCTGATGAAATAGGGTTGCAAACGATATATTTTTTAAGAAACTTAATTCATAAAAACTTAATATTTTTGGTACTGCCGCGAATTCAGAAGTTCCTGTTAGACTCCTTACATGCTGCTAGATGCGTAGCTTGAATATTACTACACCTTTCTGTGACGCATTGTATACATTAAATGATTTATGTTGGTACCTTCATATAAACATGACGACCGTTAAATGACGTATGTTGGTACCTTCATACATACATGTCGATCAATACACTTAGAGGAAAATTAGTCAAACCTTTTAGTTTTTTTTGTATATACTCCCCAACTGTGGGAATTCCAATTGCGCCTGATTGGTTATTTCCAGCTGTGTTCTGAATTCCTTCTGGCCAGAACGAGGCGCGTCCGTTTAGCCAACATTGCTGAAAAATAAAACGAGACAACGTCATATCTCACGTCTCTTTCACGCGATCTCGGTATTTAAGGCATCCTAATTTGAATAATAAAAAAACAGTAAAATGCACTGGCGCCGCCGCCGTGGGAGATGAAAGAAATGCTGAATGCTGTTCAGTATATATAACATTATATGATTGATATTATTTATTGACCGCAACGAAAATCGTATAAACGGGGACAGGTGTTAGTATATTTTTTATAGGTTGATAAAGTGTGAATAAATAATAAATAAGACGACTGGACAGGCCAATAGCTATTGATTTTGTTTATATAGCATTAGCCGTGCTAGGCAGAACTATATTGATAAATTTAGAAAGGAAAAATTATCACTTGAGGCGGGGTTTGTTCCCGCGGCCATAAGGTGTCATGCCCCATTTCTCCGCTGAGCTACTCAAGCCCTCCCTGAAGCGACCAAATTAACCTTTCCTTATTATTAACGTCTTACGGGGACGTGTGACGTCATCTACCGAAACAGTTTTTCATGCGATAATTCTTCCTTTCTAAATTTATCAATATAGGCCAATATGTGTCAGTATTATTTAATTAGTTGTATAATATTATGTTCTACCTCAGGGTCTAGACAGATTAGGCTATCTAGTGTAATATCATTATTTAAATCGCTCTGAATATAATTAATTTAAATTATCTCCAATACTAAACTACTATATTAACCAATTTATATATTTTCTAGGAATACGAAACAAAACAAAATCAAATCTGTAAGATGCATAATAAGTTTACCCTCGTCATTAATTTCGTATTTAGGTATACATCTTATTTATCTATAATACTTTAAAAATATGAAGGATTGGAATCAAGAAAATTTTTACAAGCTTTTATTTAGTCACTGTATGTATGTATGTATGTTTGTTCGGGTGGAATCTTGCAACCCAATTTTGAAGCAGATATCTTCAACCGATTCAGCTGAAATTTTATATTCACGTTTAGTTTGGATGACAATGCATGGTTAGCTGTGTGACGTCATTCTAAGTCCAACATGGCGGAACACACAAAATGGCGGACTAGTAATTTTTAATGTACTCCTACAATATGGGTATCAAATGAAAGGGCTTGCTGAGAATAACTAGAAAAATAAAGTGACGTCACTTTAAATCCAATATGGCGGATTTCTAAAAGCTTGTCTTTAAAAAAGTTTTTAACAAGTAACTTATTCAAAAATGTATATGGTCCAATTTGCATAGCTAATAAATATTATCATTAAAACATGGTTGTGGCTTTGAGTGAGGTCACATTTTGGTGAAATATGGACGTATTTGTCTGGTGCGGACTGCAGAAGATTTACGACGAGAGCCCGATTTCCATATGACCTTTCATTTGTAGAGCGAAAAAATAATACTAGCTACATTTCGCTAAGTTTTTTTCGTAGGAATATTTATAAGGAAATTGGAAACATGCGTTAAATGTTTCTAGTGTGGCTACAAACTATTGCAAACTATCAAATTATTTTTGACAACTATCATGACGATATCATGACGATAACATGCCGAGGTTTTTACCGCAAAAGTGAAATAGTATCATTGATATTATTTTTTTAAACTTATGTGTTCTTCGATTATTAATGCACAGTGGTGGATTATTAATCGTTAGTGACGTCAAAGTGCACGAGTGTAGTCAAGTCATGGGTACAAAACTGTAAAAACGTTATGTTTGTTTTTGCATTCTATAGGCTGGACTGATTCGTGACGCCAGTTACCAGACTTTTGATGTCCTGATCAACTTTTTTTAAACGCAGCTATGATAAGGTCGTGAATGTCATACAAGGAACGACAAAAACAGGCGGCGTTCAAAATGCTTAAACCTGATTGGATTTTCAAATATTGATTTTGGTATGAAATGTAATTTTTTTTTACCGAATATATATTTACGTACCCATTCAAATAAATAGGTACATAAAAAAAATCATATTTTCTATAAGATTTTTGATTTTGTAGCCGTTGCTTTTGGTTTTTCCTTGTTACCTCTTTTCATGAACCATTCCTGTAGTGAGGCGAATAAACTAATTTGATAATTATGATAAAATGAGTAGTTATTAAAACAGCAATAATTATTCCTAATATTTATTTAAAAAGTGAGACGTATTTTGATAGTATTTAAGAATTATTTTGAAAAACAACAGTATTACCCCAGTAAGTCGCACACGATGAAGTCTTACAATCCACTATCCAAAACCACTTCGCCTGTACTAAATGATGTTTGGAATAAATCTCATTTACCGAGTAAATGTACTACAATTTGCTACAGCAGGCTGATATAATGCAGACAGATATGAATAACATGTTATTTGTAATGTCCGAATAGAAACAAACATACAATAGGTCAAACAGTGGGTACACTTGCATTGGGATTTCGTGTGCCAAGTTGGCAACGGTGCCACTTCATTGAGTTGTTTTATTGTGTTGCATAATGAAAACGAATGGATGAGGTGTGATTACAATGCGGATTATATTTATTCCAATTATTTATCTTGATTAGTGTTTGTGTATTAAAATATATGTATCGTAGTGATAGCGAACTAGAATAGAACTAAGGATTCAATATCGGCAGATTGACCCATATAAAGCGAGTGAAGTTGTGCGCGAGCAAGAGCAAGATGATCCGTCTAATTATATAGAGAAAAAAAAAATTATTACTGGTTTGAGGCGACGAAAAATTTTGAAGGTGTAGAGCATTGGGATTCTGCGTGACGTCACGCCTTAGTACACATTTTACCAAGGCGTGACGTCACGAGCCCCCACTCCCAAACTTTGACGCTATCTTTGTATTTTTAGGGTTCCGTACCGCAAAAGGAAAAACTGAACCCTTATAGGTTCACTTTGTAGTCCGTCTGTCTGTCTTTCAAGACCCTTTTTCTCAAGAACGCGTGGAGTTATCAAGCTAAAATTCATATCAAATACTCGAGTCTACTGTCCCTTGGAGCTGTGAAGAAATCAAACTTCTAAGCCAACGCAGTCAAAAGATACAGCCGTTTATGCTGCAAATTTCGACATTTGCGACAGAAAACCTACAGGGTACTTCCCGTTAACTCAGAATGTTGAAATTTGGTACTAAGTAACGTCTTATAGCACAGATAAACGAAAAATAATGAAAATAATAACTACATTTTTAGTTACATCATATAATAATTTCATTTAGCAATAACTACTGATCAGATCTTGACCAAATTTAAATGGGATTTTAATGGGAAAATACAAGCTTTCAAACGAAATAAAAAACTTTAAATCGGTTCACGTGGAAAGAAGATATAAGGTAACACACACATTAAAAAAACATGCAAATTGAGTACCTCCTCCTTTTTTGTAAAGTCGGTAGATAAAGAGAACTTTGTTATTTTTTACCCAGGTCACATCCCTATTGACCGTAAAAATTATGGTAAAATAAATGTCACTTTTAGCATTCACTTTCCATCAGGTGAGATAGCGGTTAAATGCTTACCTACCTATCATAAAAAAAAGAAATAAAAAGCAGAATGATGTAACTGTTTTGACTCTTATAATTATATCTATCTATCTTTATATATCTTTACCAAGCAGTCTGTATTCAACATGCTAGCTGTCCAATTGGCATTCAAAGTAACGTGCAACGCTCGTGCACTAGCAATTACTAATGTGGACCAATCAATCTGATCATTACCAGTACGCTATTTACATTTGTAATAATGATGGCAAAGAAATTAAACTTTATTGCCATTCAAATAGAGCGGTGTTTAGTCCAAACTATTGCACATAATCGTTTTTGTAAAGCATTGTTTACCTTTGATGCTATTGCTGCTGCCGATGACCATTGTTTTCTACTGGGTGATCGGCTATAAATATATTCACGCCGATCTGAATCTGGCGCCGATTGTTGGTTTTAATTTAAATTTACCGAATTAGCATAGCAACTTTCTGCAATAATATTGCAACTGATAAATAAGGTATTCCTAGGTATTTTTTTATTTCCACACAACTAATATACACTATATTGCATAGACCTAATGTAGTAGCTAAGTACAAAAGTGCTAAATCATTGCAAAAAAAGAAATTTCAACTAGTTTAAATAATTTGGCTCACTGGGGCTTTACAAATTGAATGTAATAGGTACTTTTGCGTAATTGGCGATATAACATCTAGATCGATAAGAGGCTATACGAATTTAAAATTAACACCTTTAGTGTGGTGATGTTTTTTATGGTAACGACATCGGTAGAGAATCGGCAAAATGAGTACTACCTATCATTATATCCATAGTAATTTCCTATTTAAACGATTAAAAAATAAGTAAGAAGTTCTCTATTCATGTTGTATATTTTTATGTATGTTACTTTAGACCACCGTCATTTAGAAACCGTTTGGGGAAATGATTAGATAGTTTTATTTGATAAATATACCTTCAGATAGTTTTCATAAAAACAATATCAAAATCGGTTGTGTAGTTTTTTTTTAAATCAAAATAACTGAAAAAAAAGGCTAGGTATGCCATACCTAGTGAATAATTTTTTTCACGTTTTCGTGTAAATTGAAGTCTGTTAAAGACAAATACCTATTCTATAATAACAATTCGTAAGGCTACTTATACCTTTTGTATTTCAATTTCAGTTGGATCATTATATTGGCTATAGGTACCCGCGGGGCACTCTCACGCGTTAACGATTACTAATCATATTGACCAATCTATAATCCATCATTATAAAGCTTTCCCTCTTTCCTAATGCTTTGTTTATCTCTGAGGCCAAGGCCGACATCGTGTGAAGCTCTCGCAATATCTCGGATCTAGCTCGTTAACGTCGTTAGTGTGATTACGCCCCTATAACCTTATTGACGGGAAGTTCGTTCTCGTTTGGTAATTTTTGAAGTAGAAACAGTTCGGTAGTTTGTAAAATTTACTGTGTATGTGGATTGTTTTATGCTGTACAATATGCTTAATATAGAAAATATTATAACGTACATGCTATCTCGGAGCTTTCGAGTAAAAAAAGCACACTAGCGTGGCTGTACGTTTATTATAATTATAGTTTTATCGCTTTTCTTATTGAAAATTATGAAAACTCAGCCAAATAAAATAAAAATATACACAATAAGCTAAACCCTGCTTTGAAAAAAGACCTATCTCTGGGTGGAAATATTTAACGGCACTGCAACTTTCAAACTCCCTCAAAAAGTACCCACTTATGTTTTTTAATAGGTATGAGAAAAATTATGTTATGTATTTGTAGATTTTATTAATTTATGATTCTTTAATGCTGGATTATAATAATCGTTAATAGTTTGTGAACGTATAATGTGTGTAGGCAACTTATACAGACATAAACAACGTGATTTTCGTTTTCACTCCAAAACTCCTTTACAATTTCTAAGTAGTATATTTTCTACTACTCACTAGGATAAGTCTTGACTATGACTGGACCATGATTTACTACTTATACACTACTCAGAGGAGAAGTGTATAAGTAGAGACAGAGTTGTTAGTCGCCTCAAACGCGAAAAATTCGACCACTTGGTCTGGCTGCAACCTTTAATTTTCATAGCTTTTTACTGTAGTCAACTCGACCACTCAAACACAGTACAGTCGGCGGCAAAAGTGGTATAAAACCAAACATTATTAATCCTATTATATATCGAATCAATTATGTAAACGTCAAAACTCCCCAGCCTTTTTTTTATATAGTCGACACTTTACTTTTTCTACTAGCACTACAATTATAAGTATCTAAAATTTATTGGATTTTATAATAGTTTAATGGTCGTCTTACTATGCATTTTGTTATTATAGCACTCCCTGCGCCTGTCAGTCTGTGAATGTCACATAAAAACGAGCGTGAATGAATGTTCAGCATACGTAATGATGTACCGTGCGTGATACGAGTAGGATAACAACGTTACGTGGGTTTAATGGATATTGAGACTGCATCGTATTACACTCTATCAAAATAGTTTTTGAATTGAAACTTATTATAGGCGGGCTTTGAAATTCAGTTCGCAACCTTTTTGTGTAACTAAATGTGGAGGGGGTAAACACTGTGATAAATAAATAAAATGTATTCCTACAATACAAAAATTTAACCTCTAGTATGTGTTTTTACGACACATCCTGTTTTTTTAATTCAATTCAATTCATTTATTTCAGATTAAATCCATAATACAATTTATACACACAATTAAAGATTTTTAGTATAAGTACATTAAACGATAATTATTATAAAGTCTTCAGGTCAGATACTGATGGTCACCCCACATGTGATACTACACTCTCGGACGATTATCAACCTTGTACTAATGATACATGCAACATAGCACTAATGTTTCGTACCTCACTACTAAATGTAGATATATATATCTCCTGCGACTAGTGTTCCTACTAGAAGGTGGTAAATATCGAATAGCCTACATTAAAGTGGTGGCTAGCGAGCCAAGCAAGTATTATAAATTGTCCTGCAACACGAAATTAAAATTTTTTACAAAACATTTTTTGATATACAGGGTAATTTGTAATATACCAAAAACATCTTGGGACATCATTTCAACCATTGATACCAATGTCTTTCATGGTACGGCTTGTGAAAATTTTGATTTAATGATTTTAACATAATATATTATTTATCTTTGGTATTAAGTATAAGATCTCAAGTGTCAACTGGCGCTGACGTGCATATTACGCTGCGCGTAGCGGCAATGCCTTTCTTTTGCAGTATATTGTAGTTTATACAACTATTTATTAAATTTTGAATTAAAAACATAATTTTTGATGTTACGGAAAAGTTGTAGAACAAACTTTGCTAAGGGTAATAAGAATCAGGGTTTGATATCTTTCTGGTAGGTACAAATAGCTACAAATAGCCCTGTATAGGATTTTTTTTTTTTTTTTTTTTTATTTTTTTTTTTTGACCAATGGGAAAGAAACAGGTTTCAAAAAATTCAAAATCGGTTCACGTGGCCAGAGATTATGTGGTAATATACATATAAAAAAATACAGTTCAAGAGTACCTCCTCTTTTTTTGTGAAGTCACAGATAGAAAACAGGTACCGTTTGTGTATCATTACTGTGGGACCGAAACTAGGCATTGTATCTTGGGTGCTCGTTATCTAGCATTCACTAATAACAATTGACTATTCGCTACTTGACATTTATACGTTATCAGTATGAAGATACCTGTTAAAGTTACAATAGAAATCAAAACTATAACTATATTTCACTTCACAGTACTACAATTTACGGTGCTGTGATTCCCATAGGTACTACGGTTCCATACAATTGAGTGACTTAACAGAATACCTACCAAGGCCGGCTCGTGGGAACGTGCCACTCTAGCCCTATTCAAATGATTTAATGGGTTATAAACATACTCTAGTCCAAGTTAAATATTTCTTGAGTAATCTGCTAGAGAACTGTATTGCTCCATGATTCTCGTAACTTTGTGGTAATGTCACCGTTTGGTCTTGGAAGGTTAACGACTGAATAAACTATGGGTAGCTAGTAATATAATGTTAACGTGATACGTATGAGAACATTTATGTAAGTTCTTTTAACCGACTTCATAAAAGGAGGAGGCTCTCAATTCGATTGTATTTTCTACCGACTTCACAAAAAAGGAGGAGGTATTCAAGCAGCAGACTGTATTTTTTTTTATGTATTATAATAGCTTCGTTCCACGTGAACCGATTTTGAAATATTTTTTTGTTTGAAAGATGTTGCTTTCCAATTGGTCCCATTTAAATTTAATCAAGATCTGATCAGTAGTTCTTAAAATATCGTCAAAATATGTGTTTAGTACATCTAATCTGATCAAAGCTCCGAAGATAAAGCGGTGAAGTCGGTTTTCTTAAGCTTTGCTTGCGTTTTGATGATTCATTGATAAAACCGGGTGTTTTCCATGTGGTCCCATTTAAATTTGATTAAGATCTGGCCAGTAGTTTTTGTTCCTGTGTATTTAGTTCATTTAATCTGATCAAGGGATCCGAAGACAAAGCGGTGAAGTCGGTTTTGAAAACTTTTCTCGCGTTTAAATTATACTATTTTAAGACAGTGCAATCAATAAGGACGGTGGCAAAGTGACCAGACAATACCAGTAGACTCACAACTTATTAAAATGTTTGATTTACACGTTAAATAATAGACTTTGAAATGTAAAAGGGACATTTTTGCTCGTGACGTGCATAGTCAAGCTATACATTCTTTGCACGACTAATTCGTGTATTAACGTAATTTTCCTCGTCAATAAATAAATACGGATATTCATTACTAGCCATGTAAGGGACGTACAATACAAGAAAATTAGATGCCATTGTATACAGAGCAGCAGGGAGCGAAACCTTTTCATGGCAGTAAATGTATCAGAAGAATTCTCTTTTGTTCGCTAACTGACTAACAAGTAACAATCAAACCTTGTAATCAAATTTGCGAATATTTTTAGGTAATAAGTCTATGATTTCCTGTTAGATAATTCAGTTGTTTTGGTCATATGGGCTGAAGATATTGCGTTATTAGTATTATGTATTTTTTTAACGTTATTGTAAAGTATACACGACATACTGACCTGCCCGTTGACTTATTTGGGTGAGCATTCGCCTTCAGGTGTATGGGGTTTGATTCCCGGCGGGAACAAAAGTTTTCTTTCCAAAAACAACTTGTGTTTCTGGTTCTGGGTGTGATTGTGTGTGTGATGTGAATGTTTCCGGCACCCACGACACAAGTTATGGGGCTGTGTGTGTGAAAGCGTTTATTTATTTATAATCCCTGTGATGATCTAGGAGAAAGATTAATGGCGAAAAAAACATTTTTTTTTTTCAGAAACCCTAATGTGATCATGGGCAATTCCAAAATTACGTGGAATAACAAAAAAAATACATAAAGAAAAATAGAGCTGATTTTAAAAATATACGATTTAAATAAAAACAATATATTATGAATATCTACTCATTAGTCATATAAATAAAATATCTTAATAGTAACATACTTTTAAAACAAGCGAAGTATTTGATAGCTATATTTTGGAAAAGCTAATAATTACTCCGCCACCTTAGACGGTTCGCCATACTTATTTAGAGTGAAGTCATTTTATTTTGCATATTCTTCGAAGCTTATCCATTATCTTGAAACTGAACGTGTACGCATCTTAATCTCATTTTGTTGAGGATAACTGCTTTGAAATTCAGTTTCAACATTTGACCAGAACATACATACAGACATTGCAAGTTAAATAAAAGCTTGTAAATTAATTAAACGCAAACAAAGCTTAAAAAAACCGACTTCACCGCTTTGTCTTCGGAACTTTGATCTGATTAAACACGCATTATTGACGATAACTCAAAAACAAGTAATCATATCTTGATCAAATTTAAATAGGACCAATGGGAAAGCAACAACTTTACAAAAAAAAAACATTTTAAAATCCTTTCACGTGGAAAGAAGTTATAAGATAACATACATAAAAAATACAGTCGAATTTGGTACCTCCTTTTTTGTGAAGTCGTTAGAAAAGTCTATCAATTGATAGAGTAACGTGAAACGGTGAACTAAGGACAATTGCTCAATTTTGTCTCTATTGCTTAATTAAAAAGATCGCCCTGTGTATTAGTATATGCCCTTTTAAACAATGTCATTATACGAGTATATCAAGAATGAAAGAACACAATGGCGAATCATTGCATTGTTTATTTAATATCAACGGTGCGTGAAATTAGTTAGTTTGGATCGCGTCATATAAACATCGATTTGTTGGCGTAAAACCACATGTATGTAAGTATGATTACATACTAAAATAATCATTTATAAAATATGTATTGGTTGCAGCTATTTTTTCTTCTCTTCTTTCGCGTTTATGACGAAAATAAATGGAAGAAAACTAATGACAAGACTTATATCTAAGAAAACTAGAACTCTAGAATTTGAATTATTCCGGCACCCCACAATAAGTCTAGTAAATAGTGTGGGCTGTGCGAAAGCGTTTATTTTTATTTATTAACAAGCTTGCAAAGGTTTATGACAATTACAAGTGGTAAAATGAAACATTTGAATGTACCCTCCGACGCTCTATCTGGAAAACGGCTGAAACATAGACATCGAGAGTGTTTATATAAACACTCTCGATTAAATCACCTTTCAAACAAAAAAAACTAAATAAAAATCGTTACAGCTATTTGGTAGGATGATGCCACAGACATACACAAAGATACACACTATAAACTTAAAACATCCCTTTCTTCGTCTTGGTTTGAAAAATAAAACTGAAAACCACGCGAAGTCGCGGGCAATAGATATAAGTCAGCTAGCAACACTTATGCAACTAAGATGATTTTGAATTGATTATATAGGAGAGTAGTTTGTTCACATAAAACACACAGAATAATAACTAAGCCGATAGCCACAATGCTTAAATTGTTTACAGCTTTGGCGTGTCAACCTAAATTAGTCTTGGAACAAAAAGTAAAAAAGTGCGAAAAGAGTGAACTAACTTATTTTTTATTTTACGTTTTACATTTAAGACACCTATGCACCTATTATCACAGGTATGTTATCTTAAGTATTAAATATTCAAGTGAGATTGGTTGCTATATAACGTACTGTAGATCGTTATGAATCTTAAACGTCATTCGTGTAATGATGAATGGTGAAGGAACCTAAAAATTTTTTTCAAGTAGGTACCTATTTATACTAATATTATAAAGAGGTAAAGTTTGTGAGTTTGTGAGGCTGTAAGAGGTATTATCTGGATCTAGTGAACCGATTTTGAAAATTATTTTATCAATAGAAAGCCACGTTATTTGTGAGTGTCATAGGCTATGTTTTTTTACCGGGGCATCGAAGCCAGGCAGGTAGTATTCAACAATACCGCAGTGCATCGAAAATATTTTTATATTTTTCACAATATATCGTCTGTCGGTCGCCATATTACAAATCGATTGACGTAAGAATGATAAAAATCGGTTCACGGGTTTGATCTCTAGAACGCGACATAGTAACAAACATAAATTGGCTGATAAACATTACCCTCCTTTGCGTCACGCAGTCGGGTACAAAATATGTACCGAATTCTGAATGTCATTTGTACTCTAAAATCAGTACGTTTGGACGTCACGATAGCAGAACAAGTCGGTCGTGAGGCAGGTCACGACGTGACCTCTATGACCTCTCGAATTGGGCCTTCCCCTGCCCTACTTACGCATCCAGGGATGTTGTAACCCGGTCGCTGCCACGCGTACCGGAGGCTTGTAAGATATTACAAAGAGTGGAAGAATTATGACACCTCAGTTGGTGAGAATAAGGCTTTTTTTAAGTAAAGATGTCGCCAAGAATTCTTATGGAACCGCAGCCCGGCTAACTTTGTAAATTGACATTAAGTAAAAATCTATTTATTGTGTATACCAAAATAAGCCTTAAGCTTTTTCTTTGTTTTTTCGGTTTAAATAATATGTAATCCGTCTAGAAAATACTACGTTGAAAATAATCTTCTAATATACAAAAATCGCGTGTTGGTGTTTGTGGTCGAACTCCTCCGCAACGGCTAGACCGATTTTAATGTTTTTTTAATTAATTTGGTAGGTATGAGAATATATCGTAAAGAATTCACCCTCCTATCCCTCACCCCCCATTTTTTAAACGTGATTCTAGTATTTTTGAATGAACAACATCCAAAAAGTATGGTATTAAAGTACTAGGCGACCATAAACGTGAAAGAGGTCTAACACTTTTTCTAAACGCGCGGCACAGCAACGCATGCCCGGTACAGCTATTTATTTTTAATATACAAGGTAATTTGTAAAACACCGGAAACCTCTTTGGACATCAAGGATACATTCATTCGATCACATGGAATGATGTAATTTTATTCCGCCTTGAAATATTTTAGATATCAGAGAGAATTTCATATTTTTTTTTTATTCCTGTTGAAGCATGAAACCTATAAATGAAAATGGAAAAAAAGTGGGTTATGGGGTTTTTTTTCAAGTTAAAAATAGACTATCTTCCTCAAATTATAACTTTAGCAGCCTTTCACGACCTACTTCCTGTATGTTGTTGAATATTCTTGTAATATTTCACTTTGTTCATTATTAGGTCAGTGTGCCACCCGGGCAACAGGTTGACCCGGTCATACGAGTACCGAGGTACCTCGTGTAATAACCGGAACCAAAATAGTAACAGAATGCTACAATGAATACGTTTGGCAATTCAACTCAGTTGTTGCAGGATTTTCGTGGAAAGCCCATTTGTTCAAAGCAAAAAGTTTATTGGTGTTTTTGTTTCGCGATAATTCGATTCCCAGTTCGGTTGTACAAAAAATTTAGTTTTCCGTGTTTGATTGTTTCATTTTAACTTTATCAATATTACGTTGCAACATTTTTTTCTTTGGATTATATCTTGTAGTTCTCCCTGAACTGAGACCAACATTTTGCCTAATAGGAAAGAAAAACTGTTGAGGCTTATGGCTTACAACTTTATTTATTAATACTAATTATTTGATTTTTGTATTTGTTGTTTAAGTATTTACAGTATATAACGGGTATTATACGTAAATTTCAGCTAAAAATATGTCGCCGTTTTTTATATAGACTCCGGGGAAAAATAGGGCTAAAAACAGTGACTTTGGTGTACTGCCGAATCGTTATTTTTTTACATATTTTTTAATCAGATTCTTACTCTATTTGCAATGCTCTTTTCAAAGACGCTCCACAAGGACAGAAAAAATAATTAAGTACTAATTATTTATCATTACATGCATGAAATCTTTTCATTTATATAATTTTAATTGCGAGTTTTGTCTTTGACAAAGCTTCATATATTATTTGAAAATATGAAGTTATTTGCTTGTATATGTTAGACGCTAAATGCCTCTGACAGACGGATGGACGGACAGAGTGTTAAACCACGCAAAACAACCTAACCTCATGGGTTATCAACTGTTTTATAATCTTTGCATAAAAACTAATATGTAAATTGAATGTATGCAAAGTTTTATTATATAAAGACCTCCATCTTTTATTTCAATGCTTCTATCACATACCTAATAGTAAACTCAGCTAACAAGATACTTACTATAGTTATAGATATACCTATTATAAGTACTTCAGAAGACTAGTAAAGACTTGAAAGTTAAAAGGCTTCTCGACGCTCCGCTTCCGGTGGCAAGGGACGGTAATCACATCGCTCTTCATCATTAAAAATATGAAATGCAATTTTTATTTAACATTTTTCTGCTTTAAAATGACAAATCGTTGATTATGAAAAATGTTTTAAATAATTCTCGCTAGTTTATGCGTTTGAAGTTTGTGCCTGAAATACGAAAATATCGCGACTGATTACAACTAGATTGCCTTTATAATTATATTTTTACACAGTCCTACATTAAGTTCGATGACTTGTGTCGTGGGTGCCAAAAACGTGATGTGGATACCTCACACACATAATTATACCCAAAACCAGAAACTCATTTTTTTATTATAGATAAGTAAGCATTTGGCCGCTATCTCACTTGATGGAAAGTGGCGACGCGGCCGAAGATGAAGCATGATTACCTAGAAGATTTCTATTCACTAATTTCCCTTGGGAAGAAAACTTGTGTTCCCACCGGGAATCAAACCACGATCCCTACCCCCTGATAGCTTAAGCGAAGCAAAACACTTTGCCCGTAATTATGAAACATCTGCCATATTTTACTGGCGTAGCTTAGCAGTTTGTATACTTATCCAATGATAGAATGGGAATGGGGGAACTAGATCGTGTAATTGCTTGGCACACACTCCGAAATGTATACCATAAAATACCGAGAGACTATACACCTTGCGGCGATGTTCTAAGTATTTCCTAAATTAGCTAAACATGACGTGTACTCAACTTTGCCAAGTTATGTTTTACTTTGCCATTCACAATAAAAAGTACTTATTATCTCTACATTCTGATTTCACGACGGCTTGATCGCCAACAACCTCAAACGGATTCTCGAATATAAGCTCACGCAAATCCCAACCTCACCCTTCACCTATAATTCAAATGGACGTGACTGTGCGATACTCTCTCGGCAACAATTACAATAAACGTAGTTACCTACCTACATATCTCGACGGACTACAGATCGGACCGACAAGGGCGATTGCAGCGCGCATACATAAACCATGAGCTGTACAGCTCATCCGTATTCAAGGGCAAAGCAGCCGGCTGCACCGCTCCAGAACATTCAAACTGACGTAATCAAGGTGGACACTGCAAGCGGAAAATTTCAGCTGGACCATACTATGAAGTTAACACTCTAGCGTAAATTATATATAGTGATACATTTAGAAAGGAAAAATTATCACTATAGTTCTGCCTAGCATGGCTTTAGTTAGTTGCGTGGTTAAGGAGGAGTTAGCGAATATACAGACAGACAGACGCGACAAGCGACTTTGTTTTATACTATGTAGAGTAGAGATATGGTTTATACGGGTTCTACAATGGACAACCACTGCACTGCTGACTTTGAGAGTACTGTATTAATCCAAAAATGTTAAGTCCAGAACATTTATGTCTACTACAATACTGTGTACTGCATGCGATAAAAAATCCGGTGCATTCTTCTTTTTGACGTTCAAGCACTATTGTGCTTTTGAGGTCGTCTTTACTGGTAAAACCTGCATTGCCGTAAAACTTTCAACGGACTTAGACTTAGATACCAAGCTTGTCTGTGGGTAATATACAACTGGTTCTTACTACGAAGATAGTTTTAAAGTCCATTACAAATTAAAACTATGCTTATCTTTCTATAGATTTTTTTTGTCATAAAATTTACACATTGGGTTATTTTTCTAAACCACTGCAATTGTTCAAGGGAATTCCTTATACAATATGTGATACTTTCTACCTCGCTCCAAGACAAAATGTATGCTCTCATCGGGAATCGAATTATTACATTTAATTATACTATACAATTCAAATTTATCGTTTTCTTTAGTATAAATACCATTACTGTCATGTTTTTCCAGGAGATATGAGTGCGTTGTATATAAAACATGAGGTAACCGCTGAATAAATTTGTATAACATTTGGTTTGTAGTAGATAGTCTAGACCCTCGGGTATATTTTATCTTAAATCATACGGGCCCAGAACCGTAGCTAGTAGTATATAATAATAGTGATAAGTGGTCTTTTTCTACGAAGCAGAGGATGATTTAACCGCATTACGTGAGACAGTCTAACAATAGAGATTGTTTAAGCACTCGTAAAAGACTAAACGAGCTCCTAATCGAGGCCGCAACGAATTAAAGGGACGAACCTTGTGAACAGTTTAACCGCGATATATTATACTGTCTCTACTATATACTATGTTTCTATCTGTCTGTGTATACGTAATATGCAATTCGGTCTACTATCTCTTCATAATAATATTATGCTATTCGATTGAGAGCCTCTTTGGGAGTGCCCCATGTGTTAAACGATTTTGATTTGATTTTTCAATAGTTTGCAAAAATGCATTGCGTTGCAATGCAGTAATAGTTTTGATTTATCTGTACTTGGTTTAAATGATAATGCAGTTGGTTATAATAATAATCAGTAGGGATAGGATAGACTAGCTTTCAAAGACACCGTTTGGTGCTCGTTGATAGATTTTCTACTTAAATGAGTATGACGGATCTACTGTGTATGTGTTGTAATTTATATGTGCTTCTGTGATTGTGCGTGTGATGTAAATGTTTTTGGAAACCACTGTACAAGTCATTGAAATCTCGTATGTTTATTTGTTTTAACGAATAATTCTTAAAAAATGACCTATCGTGACTGAAGTATAAAGTAGAGCAGTCTATGAGTATTGTAGTCATAAAGTGGCATAAATTAGATTCTTATTGGCATTTTAAAATAAATACCCTCGGTTTTATCGTGTGACTTATAAGTCAGAAAGTCGACGGGCGTAACATTAACCATTGATAAGATCAGAGATAATCCGCCATGTATAAAAATGCATGCAACCATGTTTTTATTACACTTTTGTTTAACCGATGGAGTTATAGATAACTTTTAACTTTTGAGTCACTTTTCGAGTTAATAATTAAAATTTTAAAGGAATTAATTGTATATTCACTTGTGAAAAAAAAATCAAACCTTACAAACCTTGCCCTGACAATTACGAAAACAACAAAAAAGAATCAGTGAAAATCGGTCGTGCCGTTCTGGAGTTTTTACGGGACTAACGCAGAACAATTGTTTTGTATATAGATTTATATATATATATAGATTATTCTTTTATACACTTTTTTATAATTTTTTTCAATATGTGATACCTCCTTTTTCAATTTCAATTATATGTTTTTTTCGACGTTCCGTATCCCCAGCAATTATGCTATGGTCCTTTAGTCAAATAAGTGTAGGAACCAATTATGAAGATTTTTTTATTCAAATATAATACTTCCTATCTACTTTGATTTCAAAAAGATGCGGCAATGATATATTCCTATTTTAAAAATATACGATCAAAAACTTCAATTCTATTCTGTATTCGAAGCTCCAACTTTTACGAGCATCCAGATAGGGTATTGTGTACCAAGAAAATTCTTTAACTTTTTGTCACTCAATCATTCTCTTTGTCTACCTTTCAGAGTCCCTGAAAGTTACGATACATTGTCCAACACAATCCCACAGGAGTTGTTTACTTCTATTCTCTTCTATTCTACGAGAGAATCAATTGCAGTGGCGAGGACATAATCTCCTTGGGGATGCGTTGGGTTTCGAGACAGGGTACTACGGGGACTGCATTGTTGTTGAGTCGAGTAAACATCCCCTTTGTTGGCGATTTTAAACCTTATATCCTGTGAAATATCGTCGGCAGCTGAATATTTTTAGTATGTATTGGGAATATAGAAGCTTTTCGACTAATAAAGTTGGAAGTACCTATGCAAGGAGAACTCGTTGGCTGTGCGTTCGCCTTCTAAGCAGGGGTATCAGGTTTGAACCACACATTTCATACATATTTTCTGCCCAGGGAAAATTTGTTTTTGGTTGTGATTGTGTGTGTGATGTGAATGTTTCAGCACCTTCATATACGAACTTAATTTGAAAGCGTTTAAATAAAAAAAATTGATACAAACATTTTGATAGTAGACGATGATAATATGACGTGTTTAGGTTTATCTAGCGTCAATAACTATTTGAAAATTATTTTAACTATGTATTATATTATGAAGTGTATTTTAATTTGAATGTCTGTTGTATTTTATTTTATTAATTTATTTTATTTTATTGTATTTGGGTGGCTTAAAGCTATCATTACAAAATAAACATAACTTAAACTTAAGAAGAGCCATTAACAAGCCTCCACAAGTAGCAAAAAAGTACATTTAGGCAGTTGAAATAAGTAAATTACGAGATGATTATGTAGGTATAACGCGTGCATAGCGTTTTCAATACGATACTCGTAATACGGTAGGTATACATTAAGGATTAACTAATCATTATTAATAAATGCATGTTAATAATCTGCTTATTTTTTGTTTCAGGTATGTCAACTAACTCCTTATAATATTAAGATGATATCATGGTAAGCATGCCATAGTAACCAAGTAGACTGCGTAAGTTACTGCGTAACATAAAGTTAAAGTAAGTAAACAATCCAAGTTACCAAGTACAATAATTGAAGTACAGATTACCATGATCACGACCGCAAGGCGTGGGGAAATCGAGAAAGTCGCGGTAAGCCAGCGCCTCTTATTTAAACTAGGCATCTGTTATATTAGAACTTACTTTCTTCTTGGGGATGGATTAGTAAGTAGGTAAAGTGCCAATTGTGGTAAGTTGGAATTAAGCAAGAAAGTGAAGCTAAAGGTAGGACTTTCATGAACTAAAATGTTCCCGATAAAGAGCTTAATACCATAGTACTATGTTAATACGCTAAATCATGAAACTATGCAGGTACTTAGTTTTTACTGTTAGCAACCTGCAGCCTCTTAGTGAACTTTGCTATATAAATAGGTAGGTAGAAATCTTCCAGACTAGAAATACACGACATTGTACAACAAATATTGTTTTTCGGTTATTTATTGTTATTGTTTTTAACTACTTATTGGTGTTCAATAAAGAAATATTGTATTGTATTGTACACGACCCCCAACAAAAGTCTTTATGCATTTGAAACTAGATCATTTGTCAAATTTTGACAAAACAAAACTGATAAATTTCTGCTTGATCAAATTACCGCTTACTAGACATCTTCTAGGCAAACGTGCTCCATCGTCGACCGCATCGTCACTTACCATCAGGTGAGATGGCAGTCGAACGTTTGCCTATCTTGAATAAAAAAAAAACTAAGATGAGATGTTATAGTACAGGTGAATGAAGCTACAATCAGAAAGGAATATTCGAAGCGCGATCCGCCTGGTCCATCAAACAACATAACTGATTTACAAGGCTTGGTGACTGTTTAGTAGGAGTCAAATAAGTGTTTCTGCGCTTCAGAGGGCACGCTAAGCGGTCGGTTTTGGTTAACAGTCATTAAGCAATATCAAGTGCCTTCAGGCGACCTCTGCTTAAAGCTTTTAAATCTGACAGACGAGCAAAAAGACTCAATAATAAGCTAGTTGAGTCCAAATTGCAGCGTAAGGTTCGCTACTTTATCGATATTCTGTCGTAAGTATTTTAATATTATTTCTTATGTCTGATCATAGAATGTATATTAACTAGAACTAACTGAACTGCCCGTTGACTTAGTTGGTACGCGTTTGCCTTCTAAGCAAAGGCTTCGGTTTCGATTCCCGGCTGGAACACCAACGTTCTCCCCAAGGAAAATTTGTATTTCTGGATCTGGTTGTGATGGTGTGTGTGATGTGAATGTTTCCGGCACCACGTTACAAGTCATTGATGTGCGGGGCTGTAAATGTGAAAGCGTTTATTTATTATTATATTTTATCTCTGATAAGGTGCCGGTTTAACTACTTTCTCACCTGATGTTGTCGAGGATGGAATGCGAGGCCAAATATGAATGGCTCTACACAATTACTCAGTTCAAAGCGAAATATTATACAGTTCCATGTATCCGTTTGTTGCATGTTTTTTATACCGCAGACAGCCAATATTTCCACATCCGATGATAATTTCGTAATCAACGCGTTTCCTTCCATCATTTTACAAGTTCACACACCAAGAATCAGCCTACATTGATCTACCGCCCAGCACAATCAAGGAGATATATATCTCAGTTGAATAAAACTTTAATGACGAGTACTTCAAATAAATAACAAACGATTTATTTTAATTGCCTAAATACCTGAATTAAATCGCTAAGCCCTCACCGATGCACACAAGCTTACTAATTACGAACCGTTTCATTCTTTCATTGTCTGTCTGTTTCGCTTCGTCGCCGGCAGAGGGCGCGGCATTATCGCAACAATGGCGTACTCGTTGCTAATCTGTGACGCACCCGCGCCCTCTATTGTGTGAAGTGACCTTTAGGCCTTTAGTACGATTTCAGTAAGCCTATGTCGTAAATATGGATGTAAGGTTAGGTTAGTTATATTAAATACTAGTCAATGGTTTGAAGTAAAGGTTTATTGGAACGAAAGTTCCTTAACGCGCGTTGCGAAAGGGGGCTAGACGGAAAAAATTAAGACCAAAAGTTGTAACGACAATTTTTGCTATAGTTGTAAGCCATACCACGTTCTCGTCCGATCACCGAAGTTAAGCAACGTCGGGCGCGATCAGTACTTGGATGGGTGACCGCCTGAGAACACCGCGTGATGTTGGTTTTTGCATGTTTCTTTTAATTTTGGAACGAAAGTTCCTTATCGCGCGTTGCGAAAGGGGGCTAGACGGATATTGAACTTCGTTCCATCCGGGTGTCCCTTGACACCTCTCAAGTTTTTTATTATTTAATTACTTTAAAAAAATATATATGTATTTTTAGTTATCACTAAGCTTACGCTGCCTACTTGTATTATTTATGTCTATATAATAATAGATAATATGTATTGTTATGGCTGATATACTAACAAAAATGCTTGCTTGCTTGTCGTATAGACTAGTGCGCAGTCCTAGTGTCATTTTTCGGGCCGCTTGAAAGCATCCGACATGGCTTAACTAGGCGTTACGACAAACAACCCTCCGAAGAACATTGGTAGGTCGATGTGTAGATAGCGCCTGTTTTACACTGTGATATAGGCTCTAATCTAATTAGTACGGGTTGCAGTTAGCGCATCGAACATGTATTGTTAGGTACATAAACTACATTGACCCACCTTGCCATGCTCTGTTCTTCCGTCCTCGTTATCGGTCACGCCAAACAGCGATTAGTCTTAATGCTCTTGAATTTGATGAAAATGGCCTTTTCGGCTTCGAGAAGGTTGTTAATGAGTCATTAGGAAGGGTGAGAAGATAATTTGGAGTGAGAGTGGCTCAGCGGAAGTTTATGCTACTTTTTTGAATCCGCACATCTTGTCGTCGTACCAGTGACTTCTAAAGTTTTATGTCGAACTTGCACTCGCTGTAATAAGCTGCAAAGGAAATATCGTGAGAAAACCGTATTTTGGCCTGAACTCTGTCCCTGTCAGGCGAAAACTACCATGAAAGCTGAGAAAAATTTTACACCTTTTTACACTTTGTCCTGATATACCGATTCACTGACTTAGAGACAACGCACAGCCTAAGCCGCTGGTCGTAGGGACTTGACATTTGGGGGGTACATTTGTCTTAATACGTAGAGGACGTGTACTAAGAAAAGATTTTTGGAAATTTTACCCCAACGAGGGTAAAATGGGGTGAAAACTTTTGTATGAAAGTTCTTCGTTTTTGTACTTGATAGCGATGAAAATTGGTATTTGAGTAGTTGTAATGTAAGTGATGTAAATTGTATCTGAGTAGTAAAATGAAAGTTTATAATAAATAAGTAATCTAATGAGTAGTTAAATTTATTATAATCACACTAATATTATAAATCCGAAACGTTGTGTGAAAATGTAAATATCTTTGTTTAATCTTTACGCTGTAACGGCTAAACTGATTTGGCTGAAAATTCCAATATACATAGCTTGTACTTAAAATTAACACATACGCTACTTTAAAACGTAATTAACGCTGGCGTAGTACTAACTTAATATGCAAAACTTTAAATAACAAGGGCACACAAACCTAAAATCTTTGATGATATTTGAGCAAATAATAAATGTATGCTTTAATATTTATTTATTTAAAACAGATATGGTACTAGTGATATAAAGGCATAATATATACCTGCAGGGAATCTCGGAAACATTTACATCACACACAATTTGTGCGATGTTAATTACCTATATCATAAGCAATTAACCTCAAAAGGTTTTCGTTATTATACAAAATGTAACGCGAGGGTTTTAGGTACAAGTAAAACAAGCACTTGAGTTACCTGTAAGCTCTATGTCTTGAAGGTAAATTTAGGTCTTTATTGTATAGTTTTAGGGAATATAAGCAATCCATAGTTAGGACTACCAAATATTGATCTTAAGATCCGTTGGACCTAAAAAATATATTTAGGAGTAATATAAAGGTATACCGCACTGCCAGAGATGTAAAATGGTTCGCGTAAAAACAATCATCATTGTGTATTCCAGGAATACCTATAAACTTCGGTATAAGAACCATAGTGTTACTTCACATTCGACCACTCAACTCCAATGACTAACAGTAGTGATATCATCGATAGGTGCTAATTCTAACTTTAACTCAACCCTGAGTTGCACTACATGTAGTTTAAAAAGAGTTAAGCGAATATACAAGTAAGTATTCCTTATTGGAACAAGAGACATAATCAAAATTCTGAATTTACTTTTAACGACCGGTTTAAACGGCTCTTCATCATGTCACCCTTAAAAAACGAAACCTAAATTGGTTCAGCAATAAAGTAGTATGGAAACATTACTGTATTTCGGATTGAAGGGCTAAATTTCCAGTGAAATAACAGGGCTTTAAAAGATTTCATCATCTTTTAAAATTCTAATATCTAAAGGTGACGAGATCAGTTATTTGTTGCAGCAGAATTTTGAATTATTTAAGTTGAAAACTCTTAATGGCATCGACGTGATGGAAGCGTGACGCTTGCAGTCGAGCGACTTGCTTGTCTCGTAACTCCAATTCATAAAAAAACATATAGGATACTTTTTATCATGGAAGAATTATGGGGCGGAACCGCAGAGCAGTCGCTAGAGCTAATAGCCCGTCAATTCTCCCATATTCCAATGACTAACGACTATGAGATCATTCTGATGATGGAGCTAATTCGATCTCAACCCTGAGTCGTTACACTTTGTTGCCCCGTGACCATTTGGCAATGTGTGCAGTTGTAATCGACATTAAGTATATTTAGCACTTGCTATTTTTGGCGGCCAGGTGGACGTACGCTAACCTTAGATCTAATAGTGTTTCAAAACGTAACTGGTACTTATTGTGTCAATTTGACACACTTTTATAGGTACATAAAATATGGTCAAATGTCCGTCACAAATGTAATTTCTGAGGTATTCCATTTCAGTTACCTATAAGTTTTAGCAATCAATTTCTAGAGCGCCAATCAATAGGTATGTGCTAATAAGTGTAGGCAGGTACAAGGTAGGTTAAAGTCAGTAAGTATCTAGTGACGCATATAAAACAAAACTGTACCATTGGTAGTGATCTTTTAGTCTAAAATTGCATGGTCCTCCATCTGATTGGTCAATAATCGAATGACAAACGTGTGAAACTTTTGTAGAGCGGCGTTCATCTTTAGACTGAAAGAGCTCTAACAATAATGATAAAGCCCGGATACATACATACATAGTCTTTGATCAAGAGGTTTATAAGATATACTTTTATGTTTTTACTTTCTACCAGAAAACTGCATTAAAAGTTTACTAACGTCAAGAAACGAATTTTTAAAAATTTTTTGAATGATATACCTACAAGCTATCGAGAAAGAAAAAATACTCACATTTTGCCGTTTTCGGTAAATCTCATATGTTACTATATCGAAATAATACATTATGAGAGAGTATTTAAAAAATAAAACTCTCTCATAATGAAAAATAATTACTTTGTTACACCATGTTTCTTTTAACCATACATGCTGACTAACAAAGAGAAAATACGGGAAAAAAGCTTGACATAGATACACAAATGTAAATAAAAAACACATTTTCCATTCGCTTTCATCTGGCATACTTATCGACTGACGATACCAGTAACGCCATCTGTGTCGCGGCGGCGGAACTCGGCCGCCGACGTCATGCCGACATTGACCGCCAGGTGGGGTTAGTAGTACACGAGTGAATGACGCGAGCGGTTAACGAACGTTCTTGACTGAGCGCGCAAGTTCGTTGTGACACAACAAACAACGAGTGGCTTGCCGGCTGTGAGTCGACGAACGCGATTCGCAACTAACGTGCACGCTTCTTGTTTTGAAGTATTAATACACTCAAATATACTTTGTGTTTAACTTTTAATGACTTTATTCTTAGCTTCATTACTTTCAATGTTTGTTACATACCTACCTAGATATTTGATAAAACTATTATGATAATAATTATTACATTAATTAAAATACTTGGGTTACGTAACTTAAATATTTTTATTCATCTAGTCTCATTGATGACATCATTAACCTTCGCTGGAGATCATTAACCTTTTGACGGAAAATGCTGGTTTTACGTTAGAATTATTATTGAATACGAGTTAGTAAATACAATATGAATTATAACTACCTATGTATAAATTTATTACATCCAGCATTCTTCAAGAACATTTATGACGGCACGTAAATTCCACATGTTGTAAATAGAGTTGCAAAGCACTTTAGATAGATGGCGCTAGCAGTCTGAAAGTTTATCTATAACTACGCCTGTGTTTTTTTATCACTGATTACAATTTATTACTGGGTTAGATGTCCTATATAAGTTACACTAGCCGTGCCCCGCAGCTTCACCCGCTATTATCAAGCTAAAAATGCCTGCTAAGTAGCCTATGCGTTAATCCTAGGTATAATCTATGTACGTTCCAAATTTCATCCAAATTAGTTCAGCCGTTAAAGCGTGAAGAGGGAACAAACTCACTTACACACTTACACACAAACTTTCGGATTTATAATATTAGTAGGATTATTATCTGGTTACCTAAATTCTAATAGTTGAAATAATCACGAAAGCAATTAACAAAACTCTTTTAAATGGACCAAAATATATCGTTTTACATGTATACGATAGGCATCAAATTATTAAATATCCCAAGATCGTGACTCACGCGGTCACGTTATTTTTATAAATCTTTTACTGAACAATAAATCCAATTCTATTCCAATGCGATAAAAAGCGAAGTTTGCATTACATTCCACTATTTGTTCTGTCGATTAAACAAAGTGATTGTAAATAACGCGTATTGGATAGCATCAGAAATCAATTTGCCGCTTGTAAGACAACGATCTCTTCGACCGGAATGACATTGAGTCGTCATATAACAATGAAAACAAAAACGCACAAGGTTTATGTCTGTTTATTTGAATTTATGTAAATAGTCGTAAGTACATAATGTTACAGGAGTCATTAACGGTGTTGTTTTAAAGAAAATGTATTCTAGAGTTATACGTAGGTATTTTTAGTACAAGGAAGAGTAACTAGTGGACAACGACAGTATCAACCTTAGAGACAATAATATTTTTAATGACACTTTGTTTTTAGTGTAGATGGCTTGTTTTATTTTTTAACTAATTGTAGATCCTACATTTAGTAAACGATACTTACTATACTTCATATTATTTTTAAACAACAAACAAACGTTCTCACACTCAGCCCCACACTAAGTTCAAAGACTTGTATTGTGGGTGCCGGACACATTTACATGTCACACACAATCATACCCCGGAACAGATGCACAAAATGCCCCTTGGGAACGAACATTTTGCTTCTGCCGAGAATCGAACCCAAGACCCACGGCGCAGAAAGCAGAGACTGGTAAGAAATGGGTCTTTTGAATACGAATTAAACATAATACATAAGTACCTACGTATAATATTGTTTATCTCGCTAACCATCAGGGTGAGATAGTTATCAAACCAATGAAAATATAACCTTGAAACTATAGTATTTGGGTCAAACGTCTGCTGCCTGTCTTACGTAAAATTTGTTGGACAATTAAATTGTACATTTTATCAATTACGCGCCCAAGAAATTCCAATTTAATTCTAAGTTAAATTCGCTGATTTAGTCCACACCTGCCAAATTGCCATTTACTGTCTTAATAATAATAAAAAAACATATATACCACCTTCCTGTCTGAGTCGTATCCGGGAATTAGTTATTAATTTATTCTCACTAGTGTGTTCACATTAATATCTACTCATTTGCCTATGTAACGAAGTTTAAACTTGAAAATTCAAATTTGTTTTTGACATTCACCAACTCCCTTTTACTATTTGGGTAGCCTTTCAGTCTTTCACTAAGTAACTCAACTAAGAAGTTGTTATCAAATCAAATTATTACTTCCAGTTCGCTCGAAGCGTTTCGATCCTACGCTTGTCATCCGTACTGCAAAGGAGTGGAACTCATTGCCCTTGTCTTTGTTCCCCGAACGGTATAATCTGGGAGTCTTTAAGTCAAGAGTGAATAGGTCGAGTGAATCTTTTATGCAAGAATGCAATATCTTCGGCCACATCGCTTTCCATCAGGTGAGACTGTGGTCAAATGCTTGCCTATCGAGCATAAAAAAAACGTTCTTTCCATCAAGTGTGATTGTAGTCAAACGTTTTCTTAGTCAGTTATAAAAAAAACATAAGGAAATCGCCGTTTCGAAGATTTTTCGACATACGTCATTAGCACTAACACTATACAAAACACATACCTAATCCACTACCATTGTTTCCGGCGGTAAAAATCTGTATTGTCAAAATTAGAACACATTTACATACTGGTCATTAAACTTTACGCACTGTAGGTTTTCTAAAGATATTGTCTAAGCTGTGAGAAAATTACCAAATTACTCGGCGGCGAAAATAAACGTTCGTCAAGCTTGTCTGTGCTCTACATAATGTGAAACGGTACAATCGGAAACACAATGCTACCAATATATAATCTGACAAAGTTTTAATGTCTGTTACTTAATCACGGAAAACATTTCAACAGCTACCTTATCTCGGGTAGGAAATATAACATAAACGCTTCTACACTCACAGCCCCACATTAAGTTCGATGACTTGTGTCGTGGGTGCCGGAAACATTCACATCACACACAAAATCACAACCAGAACCAGAAAGACAAATTTTCCATGGAGTGAAAATTTGTGTTCCCGCCGGGTATCGAACCCGATACCCCTGCTTAGAAGGCGAACGCTCACTCAACTAGCGAACACTCACCCAACTAGAAACCTTCCTATCTCATCGGGTTGGTGGTATATACAAAACTAAGCACCCTCGAAAGGTAGATAGATGAAAAGTAGATATACTCGCTTTAAATTGTACCATGAGTTTATAAATAAAAAAATGTTACCGCTGAAAATGAAGTAAGCTAAAAAGAACATTGTGTTAATTTGAGATTTTTGTGTATTCAACAACTTATTAAAAAGTTGTTCAGTTTAGATTTTATTTCGTTCGGAAAGCGTGTCGATGTCAGTGACGTAGGGTTTCCATATGCAATCGAGTGCAATGCGTAGGAGAAAAAAATATGCATTGTTTTACGATAAGAAAGCTATAGTTGTTGTGGCAACATATTGAGAACTGAGGATTATAAATTTTTTCGCGTTTTTATTTGCTTTAACACTCACAGCCCCTCACTAACTTCGATGACATGTGTCGTGTGTGCCGGAAACATTTAAATCACACTCACAATCACAACCAGCAACACAATTTTGCCTTGGAAAGAAAACTTGTATTTCCACCGAGAATTGAACCGCAACTGCGCACCCAAACTAATCCAACGGGAAAATCAATTAACTTAATTATTTTACAATCTACATATAATCCAAAAAAGGCTCATACTAAAGCGTATAACGTTGAACTAACACACGGCCATCGGCCATTTCGTTTTGTGCAATATCTTAATAAATGTTGTATATTTATGAAAACTACTACCATAGTAGAAATATATATATTTCTACTATGCTACTACGCTCCTTTTACTCTCTTTTTGTACAATGTTAAAACCTTCATAAAATCCGATCTACGAATATCTCGTGTCACGGTGTTTGTGGTCGAACCGATTATAACTAATTTTCTTTGTACCTATATTTGGTAGGTATGAGAATAGTTTGTAAAGTATTTTTCACCTTCTTAGCAACCCCCCATTTTTTTAGTCATGATTTTAGTATTTTTCTATGAACAATGTACATAAAGTTTTAAGTTTTGTATTAAAGTACTAGGCGACCATAAATGTAAAGAGGTGAAACACTTTATCTAAATGTGGCATTGCAGCGTATGCCGGGTACAGCTACAGTAATCCTACTAATATCATAAATCCGAAAATTTGTGTGTAAATGTGTGTACGTGTGTAAGTATGTTTGTTCCTTCTTCACGTTTTAACCGCTGGACGGATTTGAATGAAATTTGGAATGCACATAGCTTATACTTAGAAATCTTAGAATTAAAACATAGGCTACTTTTTAACTTGATAATAGCGGGCGAAGCCGCGGGACACAGCTAGTAATAAAGTAAAGTTAGTCTCGCGACAGTTGCATAATAGAGAACTTAACCTCGTAGCTCGCGTAAATTAATAACCACCCTTGGGTTAACCCTGTGTTGAGTTATTGATCAGGGCGATGACCACGCACGTCTGACTTTATTAATCAATATGGCAGTATAGTCACAGTGACTGGACGCGCTCGTATAACAGCGTATACCTTAAAGATTTTTGGAGAATAGCCGCTGGCGTAGTTGGTTGCGCATCCGCCTACAAAGTACTTGAACTGCCGGTTGACTAAGTTAGGTGTGCGTTCGCCTTTTAAACAACGGGTATCGGGTTCGATTTCCACAACTAGTTTCCTCCAGAAACACTAGTTTCCTCCCCAAGGGAAATTTGAGTTTCTTTTTCTGGGTGTGATTGTGTCACCAAGTTAACTCAATATTTTATGACATAATATAACGTAATTGCGTAAGAAGGCGTGGCAGTGAAGTCTCACGAAGAGCCAACAATCAATATACAACGCAACTAATGAGTAATTGATCGTTGTAAATTCAATAAATTCTAATAAACTTTGATAGATACCGTAATTATAGGGCAAGTGCAAGATCGCGGTACAATATCATAGGCAAGCGCATCAGAATATAAGCAGTAACTCAGTTCCAACAAAAGTTAATAAGACATACATTGATAATTGTAGAACATAACTAATTAAAAATTTAAATATACAATTATGAATAGGTCCCTTTTATTTTTATGTTCAATTTACTTATTTTTGGTCTTGCGAGTTACAAGTGGATCCCAGCAAGTGGATTGAAAATGTAATTTAAAAAATCTACTATAGATTAAATCTGTATAAAATACAAATACTCAATAACAATTAATTGTTACTGTTGTAGTAACTAGTAATTGTTATTGACTACAATAGTTATAGGTATAATTTATTTATTATAAAAAAATACTTTTCAGTTTTCGATACATATTTATGACATAAAAATATTGTGCAGTTTTCTCTATGTGATGTACTGGCTTCGTCTGTATTGAGCTATTGCGGTTATTAAGTCGATAACATAATGAAGCATCTACATTGCCCGTGCCCAGGGCCAGACTAACGATGTGAAATAACATTTGCGTTCCACAACGTGATATAAAATAAAATCTCTAATGATCAATGTCTATACAATTGTTATATTTTTTCATAATATTATAAACAGACCCTAAGTTCGATGAATTGTGTCGTGGGTGCCGGAAACATTCACATGATGTGAATGTTCACATCACACAGATGTGAATGTTATCCAATCATAGCCAGAACCAGAATCACAGATTTTCATCGGGGAGAAAACTTGGGTTTCCTTCGGGAATAGAAGCCGATACCCTCTGGGTAAAAAATGGTCGTCCATCTAACCATGCAAACGGACAATTGGTTGGACGCCGGACGGACGGACAGAGTGTTGGCCTTCATTCGTTTTACAAAAAAGTCCGCCACAGCATAGGTATATCTAAAATTTGAATTTTGCTCAGAATAATTACTTTTCTTTGTAAAAAATAATAGCGGCCTTTTTTTACTTAGCTTTTTGAGACATTAAACGTTTTGAACCGACTTACGCAAGAAGGAGGTTTTAAAGTCGACTGATTTCTTTTTTGTTTATCTGGCACAGTTGTTTGCGCATTTGCCTTCAAAGCAGCAGGTTTGATTCCCATTGCGAACATCAAGTTTCCTTCCCACGGAAAATTAGCGTTTCTGGTTCTGGGTGTGATGTGAATGTTGTTTATGTGATATGAATGTTTACGATCCTGCGACAAAAGTCATTGAACTTACTGTGGGGCTGTGAGTGTAAAAGCGTGTATGTTTTTTTACCCCGGTCAGCTAGTATATTACATAGTATTAGCTGTACCTGGCATGAGTTGAACTTAAGAAAAAACATTAAATCAGACTATGCGCTTAAAATTCAGTGCAGTCAACTTGTTTTTTCTCTGAAACCCAACACTCTCAGAAATGATCTCATCACATCATGCGGCGACATTCATCGCGAACATTGTGATTAATGTCCGTCTGTCTTCGCTTGTAAATTACACGGCGACTATCCGTCGATGTAATTGAAGGAATTGCGGCAATTCGCAACACAAAGCACTGAATTGAGCAATTAGTAACACAGTCGATTGAAAAATGATGGGGCAGTGGGATCATTAAATGGAATGATTGTTGGTGTGGAAATTAGGTATTTTCTAGGCAAGCGTGCTACATCGTCGACCACATCATTGCTTACCATTAGGGGAGATAGTGGCCAAACGATTTTTATATACTAAATCAAAAGAACGAAAAATTATATTTTATTTTTATATGACAAACCTATTACGTCAGGAACATCATTGGAATTAAGATATATCCTTAAGACTAATAAGAAATTTAATTTTGACCTAAACTCCTAAGCAGAGAAGTATACTTAGAATGTGTCCAATAACACTTTTCTTACAGTCTCTATTAAAGGGAAGACACTTTTTGTTCTTGTGTTCTATGTTAATAGCACTCACTATATCACAATTTCACATCACTCACTACACTAATTCAAAAGGTTTAGTTCTCTCGAGTCAAAATTATATCATGAGATCATATAATTACATTCGTCATATTTAGCAAACAACCTTCTCAAAATGGCTGTAATTTTGCGAATCTGGCCGTAGAGTGATTAACTTTCATGAGTGCCTCTTTGGGGTCCATGTGAATAAATGATTTTGATTTGAAATCATACCCAGAACACAATACAAATGTACCTTGTGGAAAAAACTTGTGTTCACACCGGGTATCGAAACCGATACCCGCTGCTTACAAGGCGAACGTGCACCAAACTACGCTAGCGGACATTCAAAACATATTTGTTTTAATTTCATGATATAAAATAATCCAAATTAATCTAATATACATGAATATTCAACACTTGAGTATACCAATAACAACCAGTCCTGTCTCTACTTTAGGGTATTCATTAATTTAACAGACAGTATTGAATATATCACCATGATAAAAAATATTTTAATGAATTGATAAATGTCGCACGCTTTAATGCTAACAAGACATTAGTATTAAAAAAAAACAAGACGTTTTATTAAATTATAATGGCATATTTTGACTCAGACTATATAAATTATATACTGATGCCTGTTTTTTTTTTGCCATTTGTAAATAGAGTGGGATGATAGAGTGACATGGGAATCGGGTGCGTTCGGAATTTTCAAAGATTTATCAACAGTGGATAAAGTCGGCACGTGTCCGAAATGCTGGGTTGTATTTGGGGCAGAGGATAAGCCTTGCTATTCAGCACATAATGCAGCAAGCATGGGCACTTTTCTGAACACTAATGATCGTCAAAACCATTCAACCCTTTTTTGTGTTGTGTTTAATGTTTTAATAACACTATTAATTCCACTGTTTATTCATGAAGCATATAACTGTTTATACGTACAATCATTTTAAAACTAAAAATCGAAATTATAAATTCTAATACAAAAGCTCTTTACTTGTTGGAGACCCCTTGGCTTAGTTGGGTGGGCGTTCGCCTTCTATATAAGCAAGCGTATTTGATTCTTATCGGGAACACAATTTTTTCCCCAAGGAAAATTTTTGTTTCTGTTTCTGGTTGTGATTATGTGTGTGATATGAATGTTTCCGGCACCCACGACACAAGTAATCGAACTTATTGTGAGGCTGTGAGTGTGAAAGCGTTCAGCAAATAAATATATAAGCTATTTCATGAATTGGTGATTTCATCGAATATCAACATTGACAATTATTGATTGGATCCACACAATGACATACGATTAATTATTTATAATGTCAAGAGTTAATATCCGTTCGACTATTTAAAGCTAAAAATACTTTATATATTTTAATTTGAATAATCAGACCCTTACCATGAGTGTGCAGTCTAGTATTTGTCTGTATAAGTCTAGAGTGAATAGGTATCTTCTAGGTAAGCATGCTACATCTTCGGCCGAATCATCACTCTCCATCAGACGAGATAGCGGGAAAATGCTTACCTATCTGGCATAAAAAAAAAGCCTACGTATTTTTAAGTTCGTATATTGAAGAGAACAAAAGCACATATTTATATAAGTGCCTATGTTCTCTTCGTGATCTAATATATAAAATTATCGTGTCACAGTTTTCGTTGCTATATTCCTCCGAAACGGCTTGACCGATTTTGATGAAATTTTTTGTGCTTACCCGGTATCTATGAGAATCGGCCAACATCTATTTTTCATCATCATCACTTTTCATCATTATCAACGCGGGTGAAACGGCGGGGCGCAGCTAGTTTACTATAAAAATATGTGCCCCAGTAGCGCCCTGATAAGCTGCTTAGACCTGAAATAATAACAAACAGACATGAGTGTTTTTAAGTGTTGTTGATAATAGAATATGCAGCCAGATACCTGATAATTGCATAACAATATCTATTAATAAATTTACTTTGTGCTTTTTGAATAAATGCCTTATTATTTATATAAAAAAAAAAACCAAACGCTTTCACACTCACATCCCCACACTAAGTTCAAAGACTTGTATCGTGGATGCCGGAAACATTCACATCACACACACATTACAACCAGAACTAGAAGCACAAATATCCCTTGGGACTTTGTGCTCCTGCCGGGAACCGAACCCAGGACCCACGGCGCAGAGGGCAGACACCTGTCCACTGGGTCTTAGTCGATGGGAATTACACCTTTTTAGCCCAATTATGTCAAAAGAAAGAGAGTAAGAAAAATGTATTTATTTTGACATGTTTTGTAATAGCAAAATGAACATAATTAAGCTTGCCTGTTGGGCATAAAAAAGGTATTTAAACACTAATCAACTTATTAACAATATGTGTTTGTCTGCACTAAAGTACTAGCGAATAAGTGGAACTCATTGCCTGCGTCTTTGTTCCCTGAACGGTACAATCTAGGTGTGTCTCGAAGTCTAAAGTGAATACCTTCTAGGCAAGCATATCCCATCTTCAGCCGCATAGTCACTTTCCATCAGGTGAGATCGTGGTCAAATGCTAGCCATCCAGCATAAAAAGTCAAACACAAAACTCGACGCTGATTTTCAGGCAAACTGACTATGACGCAAACAACATTCAGTATCACTTCGTACAGGTCGTCTAGTGTAACATAATGTTGGCTTGCTGAACATGATAATATTATTATGAACAGTTGATCGTTTTTGTTTTCTTTTGCTACAATCACTTACCTGTTAGAACAATACTATGGATTTTTTGTTTTGTTGCCGTAATTTGGAATCGAGAACCTTTAGTAAATTCGCAAATAAACATAGGTAGCAATACTCCTTATTAAAAATTCAATTAAGGTCTCTTGGCGGCAACAAAAGCTCTTTGTTCCGAAGCAACTTAATGGTCTGCAATAATTATAACGAAGCTGTCTGTACGTAGGTGGATAATGTATTCCTTTTGCTTTTTATAGGCGAACATGTTTTTATGGTGCGCGTCTTCTACGTTTGTCATGATCTTTAATTTTATTCGAATAACTAATCGATTAATCGAATATGTATATTTTACGACTTCTTTTTAATTAAACCTTTGTTTTGGTTATTTTATTGCCAGAAGGCGGCTCCTTAAAGCTTCAAAAAGTCTGACCCTATTAAATTATTTTTTGCTTCACCTCTTTAGACAATGTTTCATGGTATGCGTGCGTGTCCAACATAATTAAATTATTAAAAATTCTAAATTTATTATTTAAATTAATCGTAAATTCTTGCTTAAGAGATCGTCAAATCTAAAAAAACCCTCAATCTTTTGTCAATTGATTGAGTGTTAATACATAAAAAATTTGTTTGCCAGTTAGTTTTGAAGATCTCTACATTATAAGTTAAAAGAATGAACCTGCAAATGATTATTAACTGTACGTATAGTACCCAATTTCCCATGATTAGCCTTCATACTTAAGTTTATGACTAGTTACAACATCTCAACGGTCACGTCGGCATGGTTATAGTTTTGTTTTCATGCAGTCATCAGTCGACCTCGCCAGCTTCCGGTACGGTAATATTAATAGCACTAGAAGAGGCAGCTTCTTTGATCTACCGACGGTAATACAAGGTGTGTGAAACTGAAAACTTGAGTTCTAAGGCTTACAAACTGGCCTTGTTACTACCCAAAGGTAGGAGTATAGAAAAAACCGTATCCTAACTAGAAATTAGTGTAGACTTGCAGGGCTATGCCACGGCTATAGCCTATCGATGAGACTGTTCAAGTTGCTCCATTTAAACAGTGGCTCAGTTATCTGAAGACTTCGAGTGTTTATCGAAATAGCTAACCGGATATCCAGCCTGTAGATCCTGAAGGCCGGAAATCCGCCGGACATACGACCAAATGAAACGACAATTTTGCCCACGCTCAGTCAAAAATGTATAAATCTTTATAGAATACTAGCGATCCGCCCCGGCTTCGCCCGGGTGTGATAAATGAAGAACCGCTCGACCTATTTTGTGCAAACTTCACATAAACCATCTACTAAATAGACCGAAGAAAGCCTAAACATTTGGTTTGGATAGGTGAGCCCGTTCTTGAGTTATAAAATAACAACGAAATGTGACATTGATTTTTATATATATAGATATAATTCTTATATTCCTGTTTATGTGACCAATCTCCTCTTAAACGGCTGACACGATTTTGATGAAATTTGTTTGTGTGTTCAGCTAGATTCAAGAATAGTTTAGATTCACAATTCGGTTCGATATATAATGTTTTTTTATTTTACGCGAAAAAAATAGGGATTAATTAAAACTATAATTTAACTTACAAAATTATGACTCCAGTTCCTATAATAGCAACGTTTCCAAAATGCTGGTAGCCGTTACGTAGAATGGATTGCAATGCTAATCTTTTTTTTAAACTGGCAGTAGAATCACAAATTTTCATGAGTGCGTCTTTGGGGCCCATGTGAGCAAACGATTTTGATTTTCATTGATCCGCTGAGCGAAGTGTACTTGGTACGCTTTAAGATCTATCTTCGGAAACCCTGTGCAGTGGGTAATTTTCCTTTTTTTCCGCTAGCGCCATGGATTCTGGGCTCAGTAGGAATAAAGCTTAGAACCCATGGCGCTAAGAGTAGAGCAAGGAAAATTATGCTCCGACTTGGAAGCCGGAGCATAATTCTTCTTACTAATGTCTCATTAGTGGTTCTTGTTAGCGCCGGTGATACAAATCTTTGAACTTGGTGTAAGGCTATGAGTGTGTATGCGCATGCCTTTAATCTCTCTTATTCCGAATAATTTTCAAAAGTTCTCAAGCTAGTTATAATTTGAAAAACATAAAAGTATAGTGAAGCAAATGTTCAATGTATGTTTATTTATTTACATAATTGCCAAGGTAGGTTACTACTTATAAATCAAATGTCACCGGGTCGATGGTCGAGTTAATATAACTAATTTATTATTTGTCTAGAGAAGTTTTTATTATTCTTATACCTGATACAAATGATTAAATAAATAACTCTGATGAAGTGAAACAAGGCGATAAGTATAAACCAAGGTTAACACGTCTTCGGTGGCAATTTTTTATGCTAGATAAGCATTTGAGCACTCACCTGATGGAAAGTAAGATGTGGCTGAAGGTGTAAAATGCTTGCCTATAACTCAGGCTTGAAGACTCTCAGAATGGACCTTTCGGTAACAAAGACGCAGGCAATAAGTTCCACTCCTTCGCTGTACGGGCGTTTCTCTCCCGTTCCCCCTGTCCTGGCAACGGCCCAAGCCAAGGCTCGCACCTCCTAGGTGGCCCTTGTGCTAGTTGCCTACACCCTCTCTATTGCGGTGTAGCGCCTTTCGCGCTCGCCCTCCTGCCCGGTGACGCTGCAAAGGCTACACACAGCCAGTAGTCCGTTCGAAAAAAGTACACAGATAAACATAAAAACGAAACCTTTCAAGTGAACTGGAGGTATGTCAACCACATCGAGATAGGAAACAAACCTCTACAAAATCCTTGGTCAACCATCAATAGATGACGTTTGACAGTTTATCTTGTTGTTAGATAGTAAAAGGTCATGGGGGAATTAGCTCGTGTAATAGGGATTACACAAGCTAATTCCATCGCTTACATTATGAAGAGTGTGTGTAGGAACACACACTCTCCAAAATGTAAGCGATGGAATAAATAAAAATGGCTCCTGAGCTAGTTTGTTTTTGCGGATGCGCGCCATTCCCCTCGCCTATCTGCTGACGCTGCAGAGGCTACACACAGCCAGAGCATGTAGACCGTTCGAAAAAAAAAACAGTTTAGTAAACAGGTATATAATAGGTTCTTACATTTACCAAATGGACATTGCAAGCGCTCTGCACTCATATAGAATAAGGCTTACGAATGAAGCCGAAACATATTGTTTCGGCTTCATTCGTAAGCCTTATTCTATATCTATCTTCAATGTCGAATAGTTTTAGGCGACCTGAAAATTACTGAGTTCAGTCTCTTGTAATAGTCCAAAATTATAAACAGTCTTAATTGTAATTGAATTAAGAATTGGTTTTATTCAAGATTCGTATGTATACCAATCATCCACCTTTTGTCGAGCATGGGAACTGAATAAGTGTTCATGATTTGTCTTGTGTATAATTGAGTTATCAACCTTGTACGAAACCATTTACGGACACTTGTCTTTTCCCATGAAACATTGACTATATGGATTTAGCAGAATGGTCTCTATCGTGTCATTAGTACACTCGATTTGCTGAATTGTCTTATGTGACATAGCTAAATGATGACATAGTAAAAAACTAATTTTCGCCTTCAACTTTGTGCCTGTCATACCATTTTTTCTGAAACGACCTACCTATTTATTCTATTCCAGACTTCAGGTTTTATTGTATTTAATATAAAGTGAACAATTATGCATACCCTTTTTGCTCGCCCAGACAAAGGAGTTTTATTTGACAGATTTTTTTTTGTAAATTATACAATACAAAATTATTATTTGTTCGTCAAAATTAACAAACTTAATCTGAGAAAAGGGTTATACTGTTTTAGGGCAATACAATGTGCAGTTTTATCGCTTTCAGCTATTTCTACCAAAAATATGAATATATTAATACGTGAATACGTCTAATATACCAAACTGAAGGAAGAAAACGCAAGCTCGCTAAGTTACCATATCTATGAATTCTTGTTAATGACAAAATAGTAACGCTACATCCAATTTAAGCTGTCTGCAAGACTCCATAAAACATCTCATAAAGTTAAAGTCACGGAACCACTTGTAAAATATAACAAGAAGTCTGTCTGATATTTGTGGGAAAATGCACATTATGATTTTTATGTAGATGTTTAAAATATAAATAACTGAGAGAACGCAATAACTTCCATTTATAGAGCTCTTTATCCGCTTTACTACGAAAATCAAGCAGGCTCTGTGAACATCCAGATTTTATGATGCCAAAGTGAACTTTATGCTTTTATCTTAGAGCTCACTTTGACAATACATATTAATGCAAGAAAGTCTCATACATGGTTTCTACGTTCTCGTTACTAAAGATTTTAATGCTGAGTTGCCCGTTGGCGTGGTGGGTTGCACCTTGTACGGGGTATAAGATTCGATTCCCGGTGGAAACACAAGATTTCTCCCCAAGGACGACATGTGTTTTTGAATCTGGGTGTTATTAACAATTATTTGAACTTACTAGGGCTTTGTATAAATGAATGAATGACTTGCATATATGTAGATATCAAAAACACTATTTCGTCGAGCGTAACGGCGTAGTTTCGACGATTTCCTGAAACCTCTGATAACTTCACCTCGCTTGCATATGAGCTTAGCTTGTTTCTCGTCAACATCTGAAGATCAAGTGAAACAGTAGCCACATGCTAGCCTATCAGAGATACACAAATTAAATAATGATTTAACTATTATATCAAACAGATTTATGAACAAATTTATAAGTAGACTCATTAGCGATGATAAACTAATTTAAATTTCCAAATTATCTTGGTCACCGACGTAAGGTCGCAAGCCTATCAGTATTCTATCGTTTACTTTTTGGTAAATATGAGCAGGAATTACACGAATTAATTCCCCTGTGCCCGTTTTACCATCTAACAACAAGACAAACTGGCAAACGTCGCCTATGTATAGTTGGTATACCTCCAAGTCGCTCAAAGCGTTTCGTTTCTACGTTTGTCATCTGTGCTGCGACGGAGTGGAACACATTGCCCGCGACTTTTTTCCCCGAATCGTATAAACTGGGAGTTTTCAAGTCAAGAGTGAATAGGTATCTTCTAGGCAACCATGCTATATCTTCAGCCGCATCATAGTTTACCATCAGTTGAGGTAGCCCTTCCCTATCGAGCAAAAATAAAACTTGAAAACCCGTATTTGTTTCACTAACAAAATTTTGAAGTAATCTACAATAAGTTCAAGGAAAAAAACGTGATTAAAATATATGGCCTTAATTTAAATTTTACATCAATGATTAAGATATTATTAGTCATTAGCTATCATCGAACATGTTAAACCGCCATATTATAAATGTAATTGGACACCTTCGGGTTCTGTGAATTGGAATTTTGCTTCCGTTAAAACCGGAAATCATAATACTATATAGGTATGCGGTGTTGCGTGCTTAGCGAGGTAGGAATATGAATAAGCTTATTATGTCGAAAAGATGTTTTGATTAGTTTTTCTAATATTTTATGTTAGATAGACAAGAATTTAACCAGCTTTTCACCTGATGGAAAGTGAAGATGCGGCTGAAGATGTATTTTTCAGATCCAAGCACGATATTATAGTTTAATTAATAACTTTGCTCAGATAATAACAAAGAATGCTCAAAATTAATAGTCAAAGAAACCTAAAAAGTAAAAAGAAAAATATATAACAAAATAATAATAATATACTCGCAATCCAATACGAGATGCACACATGACACATGATATACAAAGTTTCCGAGACGCGCGCCCCTGTGCTTCCGGGAATAATATGTATCTGCATTTTTGACAAAATTGAGTTATATACATAATCCTTCTGTACGTATATATATGTGACTGTACTCCTCCAAAACGGCTCCGATATTAATGAAAATTTTTGTGTGTGTGTTCAAGAGTCAAGAGTCAAGTGGCTTCAAGAGACACAAACGCAATTTGATCAGATATTAATGTTTTTTTTAATTAATGGGTCCTCTAGTACTGTATAAAAATGTCTATTCCAGGGTCTTGATATCCTTTTTTTTTTATTCTCGATAGGCAAGCATTTGACCACTATCTCACCTGATGGAAAGTGTCGATGTGGTCGAAGATCGATCTTTTTTAAAAATAAATATTTTGCGACGCGTGATCAAAATGCTGGTACTTATTTGGCTCAACGTTCAGCATTGCAATTCAGAAAGGCAATGCCGATGCCGCCAGCATGATGGGAACGCTAACCACTGGTAGTGGGCTTGAGCAATTGAGTAACCTTGTATGTAACTTAGGTCTTCGCTGTATAGAGTTTTAGTTTAGTTTTAGTAAATATAGGCAATTGGCTTATAGACAGAGGTATTTGAAAAATACATAAATAGATAAAATAAAATATTCACACGTATATAAAATTTGAGGTTTTTAATATAATTGTAAATGTGAGTTATACCTCTTATAAAATTAAGCTTATCTAAAGCCGCGGAAGGCTCTAGAAGGTAGCCAGTCGTAATAAAAATCAAAATATCGTCTCACGATTATCGAATTGTATCGATATTATTTGATTGATGTCGATTCTGATAGCTGGCATTTACCAGTTACCACCATGGTTATGTCCATACAGGCTCGGAACTGGTTTGGAGCCTTGGCATTTTATATTTTTATAATTCGACGCCCGGTTGGACGGCTCTCCACGTGTATTCAAGGGACGAGAGCTCCTATATTGTCTCTTAATTTAGTTTATACAATACAATACAAGATAAAAATAAAATGCTAAAACCGAGCAGCTAGTACAATGGGCGGTCTTATCGCTTTAAGCGATTTCTGCCAGACAACCTCTGGATGGACAGAAAATGTTTAGGATAATTTGGGTCTGTGTGGCGTTCTATACTTATATTATAATATAATATATAACTAAATAAAAAACAGACATAATACACATACACAATATATACTACATATAATATATACCTACATAAACAGCTAACAAATTAATATTACCTACTTATAGATGGACCGATAATGCTTAAATACCAACGTTATAAATATGCCAATAGATTTAGCTTACCTGATGGGCACAGGCAGCGCATTCCTCAGACGGACAGCTCTTTTTAATTTTCGATTCACAATTTTGTGCATGTAGCCATTGCCAAGTTATTTATATTTTTGAAGTAAATATATTTTATTTTTTTTAATTGTGACATGCTAGTGTTTGACCACTATCTCACCTGATGGTAAGTGACGATGTGATCGAAGCTGGTAAACACACTAGACCTGGAATACGCAGGCTCTCAAGGATAACTGCCGGAACACCGTATTTGGCTTGGCGGCAGACTTTCAACTTGATGGTGGTAAGCTTCTTTGGTAGCAAGCCAGGCGAGCAACTCACAAAATGCTCTACCACCTCTCAAATGTCACCTGATTAGCACCACCCGGGGACCACGTGTAGGGAGTCAGACTTAAGGGGTATCTTCCTACGGACGTGGGTGACTCAGCCCTATTGAGTATTTCATAGATATAAGTTCTAGCCACAGTCAAGTAAAAGAGTCATGATCCAGTCATAGTCAAGTCATGCCCCAGAAAAATGGTTGAGACTTTACTAGAACTTCTATTGGAGTTTTGGAGCTAAAGCAAAAATCACGTTTTTCATCTTTGTATGATTTGCTTACAATTATCCACGTTCACGAACTATTAAGGGGGTTATACCAAAATTTCTCCTCAAACGTGTGTTTTTGTACTACTCGGCAATCAACAAATTCTGATAAAAATATATTGATGTAATAAATGATCCCTTCTTCTCAGAATATTCATCCATATAAAGGAAAAATATATCAAATCTCATGTAAATAACATCAATTTGTAATTTTGTTACCATTTCGTTCCGCTAAAGTAATTTAATATACCTATTACAAATATAGTAAAAATAATCACTAGACGAATGATTTCTCCAGCTTGTTTTTTTTTGCGACGCGTCTTTACGAAATTTGAATAAAAGCATGAAAAATCAAAGATCGACACGAGTGACCCTGCGTAAACGCCACGATACAATGTACACAATATACACCTTTATAAGCGAAACAATAAGAGGGGAAATTGTCTGTGGTTAAAAATGGTGCTCGCATTGACGTATATCTGCCCCTCTGACATTTTTTCACTTTCGGGCCAAAAACTAGTTTATTCTTTGACCTATTCCTAGTTATTAAATAATATGTAGATTTTTAATCTTAGAAAATTAGACAATTACCACTTATTAATTACTAGCCGTTCCCCGCAAAGTAGCCTATATGTTTTAATCCTAGGTATAAGCTATGTATATTCCAAATTTCATTCAAATCCGTTCAGCCGTTACAGCGTGAAGAGGAAACAAACATACTTACACACAAACATTCAGCTTCATAATATTAATTGTGATTTATTTTTGTTAATAGTACCAAGTAAACGTATTTCATTCATTAATTGCAAGCTGTTAGACACTGGACGGATTCGGTTTGAAAGGATCGGCGACCGCGCCCGCTTCCTAAATGAGTCCAGTGTGTAGCAGCTATAATGCACGTCAAGAACGTTGTAACGATGTTTCCACCATAAGATGCCTTAGTTCACACTTCACAGTATCCGGCAGTTTACGATCTAAAACTAATTATAAAATAACGGAGTTCATCACAATAGTTAACATGTAATACTCGTGTACACTATTTTCAGTGGCTGGAAGCTTTTACCCGACTGCTAAGGAAGGGTTATGTTTTTCGCGCGTATCTTGTATATATGTTTGTAAATGTGTATATATTACCTCGTATATTCCAAACGGCTGGATGGATTTCCATAAAATGAAAAATATTTTTTTAGCTCCTTACGTGTGTTGTGTGTGCTTACGTGTATGGGTGCACCCTTTTTATTTAATTAGGGCCATAGTTTTATATATTGTCTGAGAATTTAAAGTTAATCGCATGTACGGTTTAGACGCTAGATGCCTCTGATAGACGGACGGACGGACGATATGCTGAGCCACGCAAGTCAACTTAGAGATCTCGCTTCGCTCCATCAATAAATAGTAACTTCTCTTGTATTACATATTTCTTTTACATATTTTTTTACTGTAGCATTGAGCTCCCAAACGTCTGAACCAATTTTGATTGAGTTTTTTTGTTTAAAGGTGACGTGATCAAGAGATTTCTTAACTACGTTTGGTGAAAGTTTCGTTTTCTAGAAAAGGTGTCAGGAGTATTTAGAGTTTGTCACAATTTTTATTAAAAAAATATATAATATAGAATCTGTCACAAATGTTATAATTGGCAACGATCTACGCTATTTTATTATTTCTTACTTCTCACTATGTTTTATAGCGTATTAATTAACTGCAGGAGACGGTTAGCCGGTTAAAAGCAGGTGCTAGCACGATTAGTGCCGGTGTGTGCGGTCTGACATTATAATATATAGCATATAGTATAATATATAGCTAGACAAAGGGAGAATATTTTATAACTCGATAAAAACATAAGCCTCACTTTAATTGGCGTGGTTGTACTAAATGCATATTAACATGTTAGGAAACATTCGTGAGAGTCTTTCTAATATTATTATTTTTTTGGTAATAAAAATATTACGAATACGACGTGTTCTTGAGTGACCTCGTCTAGGCAATCTAGCGAGGATGCCATAAAATGTTTGATTCCATGCCGAGTTTTACCATCTAACAACTAGACATCTCTTATACCATCAAACAACATCACTGTCAAACGTCATCCTTTTTGTTTGACATACCTCCAGATAGTTCGAAAAGTTTCGATACTTCTTTTATCATCCGTACTGCAAAAGAGTGTAACTCATTGCCCTCGTTTTTGTTCCCCGAACGGTATCATCTGGGAGTCTTCAATTCGAGTGAATGGGTTACATCTTCAAGTTGTACAGTTTTTAAATAAAACTTGTACCTGTAACTACCTGTTGTTGTCAATCATGTCTCCGTTACATTTCCATTTATATCATTTAAATTTTTGGCTTTTGTTCACAGCTTTACATATTTACTGTGAATTAGAAGTTATTAGCTTGTAAGGTTTAGACGCTAAATGTCTCTGACAGACGGACGAACAATGTTCTAATCTAACCACATAAATAACAAAGAAAAAAACATAAATAACAGGCTCCACAAAACTAACTCCACGTATGTTAACTATTAAACACTATAATCGAAATTCAAACGTTATTCTATTAATTTTCTTCTTTTTTGCAGGTAAGCACAGATCTCATCGGATAAAAAGGTAGATTACTCAATAGTCGTAACATCTCAATCATAGATTACAAAATAGCTCTGCAGTAGGTTAAAAGCGCTCGTGTGCGGGAGAAAGCGACCTGCAGCGAGATGGTCATTGACCCGTCTAAATTCGGCCAAGGTCTACGGCGCGACAACGCTTCCCTGCACCGACTTCTCTACCGGAATATACTCACACTATTTAATTGCGGTAGTGTGGAATACTCGGAGTCTTTATACCCGATACTTGAACCAACTTTACTGGTTGTATTTTCGGTTCTATTGATAGTAAGATGGGAATACATTAACATTTTACTCGCGTTTTCTATTTTACCTACAGCGAACAGTATAAATATTTTCATAAACATTTTATTACTGTTTTCACCTCCCGTCTGGCAGATGTACGGCTATTTCGAGTAGATCAGATCATCAGGAAACAAAGTTTAAGGCGTGAACTTTATCGTCAGGCGGGAAAGTTATAAAACACCGACTCTCAATCCGAAGTCGAACGTCGAACTTGCGTTTAAAATCGGCCAAGGTCTCACCGAGCGCTGACCTTTCGACGTGGTTACGAAAAATCGAGAATTCGAGATGATCATCCGATAGTGAAATAAAAATGATGGGGAAAGAAATGAGCGGATCCAATTAAGATTGCGTGTCGCCGCATTCCCGTGCGCTGCAATAAAAGGTCCAAGTCCGACATCAAAAGTAAAACGAGTGCCGTCGGGAGTCCGTCGAACCGCGTCTAAATCCAGCCAAGGTCTCAGTCAGCTGAAGGGCGCCTCGCTCGGCCGCGCCTGGTCGTTAGCACCGGCCCGCGGCTCGCGATAACAAAGGGCTGGACTTGGAATACCTACAACACTGACTCACGTGGATCAGATACACGCAAGCAACTCATATGAGTGTCTTGCAATGAAAAAAGATTAGAAAAATACTCAGGAATTCACCTTATTTCAAACGACCACCTGATGAGATACTGGGAAACGAATTGCAGCTTTAATAAAACAATACCAATTTAAAATGATCTCAAAGGTAATTTGGCTGAATTTAATAAAGCAATGTACAATATTGTTGCAGATCTTATAATATAATGGGCTGTGCGTGTACTGAAACACGTCTAGACATGGTTTTGCTTGAGTGAGCAGAGGGTGCAAGCGAGCTTGCGGTGAGACTCCTGCTGCGTTCTCACCGCGGTGAGCTCGGTTAATAAATATATTTTTTTGCTTTTTAATCAAGGTAGGATGCCATTAGAGAAAGAGGCAAAGAGTTGAAACGTAAGGAATCACAAAACAATACTTGAAGACCAACGTGATACAAAAACATATAAAATTAATGAGGGTACAAATGTGTCAAATGCTAATAATAACTCGTAATTAATAAAAGAAATTAATGATGACAAATGAAAAGAAATATATGTTTTAATTATACTTATATATTATACAAAAGTATACGAATAGAGCACCTTAAACTAATGTGACAAATCAGTAGAAACATGCCACAAAATTTTGTTCACAACAGACACAATTTATTTGCATATTTTACATAACAATGCGAACAGCGCAATAACCTCTTGACCTGCCGCAAGGTTTATTCGCATGGATGATAAGCGTGTTTCCTTGTCAAAATTCAACAGTCTGTTTCCGCTGGCTGCACACTCCCGGTCGAAAGTTCGTAATGACCTACATGCTCCCCCAGTACTTAGGGCTTGCAGTATGCCTGAACATGACCTACCGCAAGTGAACAGGACTTGCGTACGAAAATAAATCGGGACTCATGAGAGGACATGAGTCCCGATTTATTTGCGAGGGTCCCACTTCCGCATTACTGACATCGATGCCTTTTGATCGTGGAATGAAATGAAAGTTTTTAATTACTATTTAAATAATAAATGTATCGTTGACTTGATCGACTTTAGCGATGTTGATCCAGCTGGAAAGGTCGAGCATGTAGTTGTTTTGTTTAAAATATACGTCAATAAGGACAATTAGTTCATTTATTGCTTGTATTGTTACATGTACGATACAACTTAACATTTGAATATATATTTAAATAGCTTATTGAAGTATGGCTTTAGCTATCCAGCATAGGATACGTTTCATACCTAGATTTATCAATATTCTTATTTTAACGCGTATAAAGTTAAAAACATTAATGTGACAACAAGAGCCAAAATTACACATTTCTTCATAATCAATCCACCTACAAATTGTTATGTACAATAATTTTATAATTTTGCGTTACTGCTTCACAAAGTATAGTATTTTTTCGTTCTTATCAATATGTTGAGGTAGGTGTTAACAGGAAAATACTCGAATTAATTATTATTATTGTACCATTACCATGGTTAATTGTGTGAGTCACAATAAAAGGACTTGAACTTTCATTTATATTCGTATTATTGTACTAAATTTGTACACTCGAAACTTTTGTTTCACCTATCTAATTGTATTCTCATGGGTTAGTTTCAATACTTGGATGTGACTAATCTGTTTTTTTGTATATTATTCTTTTTTATGCTTCGACTAGCCGTGCACCGCGGTTCGCCCACTATTATCAAGTTAAAAAGTAGCCTATGTGTTAATCGTAGGTATAAGCTATGTGCATTCCAAATTTCATCCAAATACGTTAAGCCATTAAAGCGTGAAGATGGAACGAACACACTTAAACACAAACTTTCTAGGCTAGCGTCATCGCATAAGAAATAATGTTTTGTCACATAACTCGCGATTTAATCGATAAGTCCGCAGAAGTATTTGACGTTAGTCTACGGCGGCATCTATTATTGATTGGCTTCGAGTGCATCGCCGCATTGTGTAGGATCGATTCCGGCGCGTCTGTCGCCCCCGCTTCTATTTTTACCGCTTCATTGCCTACTCCCCTCGCTGCCTGTTTCCTGCCTTTTATTAAACTATCTGTATGTTAATTAACAACGGCCCCGCTCGGACCGGCTCTGTTTATTTTTCTATTAGCTCGTTCCTACGAAACATTCGCCGTTTAAGGCGGTACTACTCAAAATGCATGTACGCACTCGCAGTGTAATGCAGCTGCGTCAACTTTTAATTTTTCTTTTTGTTCACATACATCGATACCATGTTGGACGACTCGTTTGTCATAATGTCTACATGTTTTATTTTTTTGACCTTCAACTACATCTAATTAGACGTCTCTGCACGTTGTCAAACCTCACTCCCTTCATAGTGCGTCTTTTCTTACATGTAGCTTGTGATAAGTTTGTCTCTTTCTATGGGGGCATCTGGTGTACATAAACCTGCGTCTGTTTACGTTGCGTCTACGGGTATGGTAGCATGTGTGCGTGTAGTAGGGGTGCGGGTGCGGGCATGTGTGCGTGAGCGTGGCGTTTGTCTACAGCTGTTGTAGGTTTGTGGAGCCACGCTATCGACTTCTCTAAATTTATGCTTCCTCATGACCCACGTTCACAACTACGACGTAGAAACACATCAAACTAAATCGCTGCTTAATATTCCATTCAGGACGACAACTAAATAAGAAATACTCATTTAAATAGCGGCAAAGAAATTCAAAGTTGTCTCTGAATGTATTTCTTTAGCGTCACTAACGTTACCTGCCTGATGTTATTCACGACATCTGAAACGACAACGTTTAGTAGAGTTCTCACTCCAGTATTGTTTTGTTGTGCTCATTAAACGAATATAATGATGTCATTATTCACGGCTCTTTTGTCACGGCGGAATAAAAGCTTGTACCGGTACGTGCGATTCCTTATAACCCGTCTTTACTTGCTTGTTCGAACACCACAATAGTCAAACAGCTGGTGAGAGGTCAACGACACCGGGGTAGCTAGTGCAAATTGTATAGTTACACATCAAGAAAGCAAAAAATAACATCCATTTTGCCGTTCGGATCCGCATGCGAGGTTGGATTCTCAGAAAGATGCAGCGCGTCAAGACCACGAATGTGGAGATAATTTTGGTGCCTTTTATCCTTGTGTCGACGTTACCTTGATGTTGACTGTTGTTTACTACGATGCTAACCAACTGCGGTCTGATAAATACAAGGGAGTGACGATTGATGATTAATTGAATACACACGATGTTAAACAAGCTACTACAGAGTTTCAGCTTTGTTTAATGTGAAGGCAAACAATGAACTCAGCGTCGACCTCACTAGCGGACGCAACATTCGTGGTGTTGAAGTCGCAATGGGTAAGGGCAATGTTGTCTGTGACGTCATCACCCAAAAACCCCGGGGTCGTTGCTCGGGCCCCTTACCTGCATTTTTTATTGCATCCCCTATGACGCTAGCGGATTCCATACGAGAGACAATATTGTTTGTTTCGTCTGCTACGGGCCTCACTGTTAACTCTTACTCGTGATTCTTTTTTATAAACATTACCCAAATATTTAAAATAACCAATATAAATAACCACTATTATGTCAAATTTAACCCAATTTTACTCGCAGGTATTAAAGAGACCACCAACTGTGTTAATAATTATATTTCGTGATTCACACTTTTGGTACAATTCCTTTGATCTACCTACACGACATTGTATTTTTGTATGCTTTTAAATAAATTGGCACAAAGTTGTCAAATAAAATTATTTTTGGCATGTTTCAAGTAACATTCGTTGAAAATAATGAATTGTCGTGAAAACGCCGTAAAAATCTCAACATCATCTCTTTGTTTACCCAAAACTCGTAAAATTTTTATAGACTTTCATACGCATAAAAAATAAAATTGGTTTGTTTTTACTGCTGATGGCAAATAATGTTTCTGGACGTGCCAGTCTAAAAGAAGACTAGAAAGAAAACATCCATAAATAAAGCTAAATGCCTTTTCGAATATAAAGAGTCATTACAGAAAAGATCAAACGAGATTCGAGAAAGTAGAGAAGGACTCGTAATTTCACATCTACTCCTATAAAAAGTAAATTGAAATACCCCAACATCGTCACCTGATTTCGTATACACTTTCACTTTTTACCACCTGTTTTTACATTCATAAAGTCATACAGGATGCATTCCACCCGGCTCTTTTTTAATGACACAGGATACGCATTCGGCGCATTCCACATTGGTCCCGTAAATCCCGTTTGTTACTTGCCAACTTCCCGTTGCGCAAGTAGGCCGCGCAGGTCGACAATTGGGCCGCTCGCCCCATAAATGTGTCAAGTTGAACCCAGGACGTTCACCCGAATGTTTACCTCTGGCTATATCTCGGTCGAAGTGATGCTGTCGCAACACGGCTTCTGCGTTTGCACCGGCCAAGGAGTTGTCAGTTGATGGTTGTTACTTTGGTATCATCAGTACTAGTTTAAAAAGTTAGTTTAAATTAAAATGTGTCAAGTTGAACCTAGGACGTTCACCCGAATGTTTGCCTCTCGATCGAGATGATGCTGTCGCAATCAATATTTCTGCATTTGCACTGGCTAAGTATTTGTCAGTTGATAGTTGTTACTTTGGCATTAGCACTACTAGTTATAAAAGTTAGTTTAAATTAGAATGTGTCAAGTTGAACCTAGGACGTTCACCCGAATGTTAACTCTCAATCGAGATGATGTCCCAATTTGGACTTACGTGTTTGCGCTGGCTTATGAGTGGCCAGTTGATTGTTGTTACTTTAGTGGAAGTATTTATGGTTAAAAGTGGGTTTAAATTCAAATGTGTCAAGTTGAATCCAGGACGTTCACCTGTAAGTTTAGCTCTGACATTTCGGTCAGTGTAATGTTGTCTAATTCTGACTTATTCTTTTTTCGGTGGCCAAGGAGTTGTCAGTTGATGTTTGCTCATTTAACTTAAGTAGTAAAAGTTAAAAATATCGAGTCTCAATGTATCAAGTTGAAGTTAATGTTTATCGCTGGTATCTCAGTCGAGAAATTCGCCATTCGGACTACTGCACTTGCATAAGCCAAAGCTAAAGTTAATCAAATTTTCATACTTATTTACACGTGCTAATACTGTTAACTCAAAGAGTCGTATCTCCAATTTGTCAAGTTGATTCCAAGACGTTAATTCAACTGATTACCTACTGGCAAGTTTCTTAGTCGACATGATAGATGTTGCTTCTGGCACTACTGCGTTTAAGACTTTGAGGCTTAATTAATTATGTTACTTAATCACGCTTAAATAGCCGGATTTAATGTTTGTTAGGGAGATAGTTTACTATCTATGCTACTACTTTGTTCATCCTGATTATCGCGAGCAAAGTTGAGAGACACAGCTAGTTGAGTAGGCATAATTTTGAAAGTTAAAACTATCGTCAGTATCACATCACATCCTACTAATACTTAGTACAAAGGCGAATGTTTGTGAGTGTTTTTGTATGTTTGTTACTTCTTCACGATCAAACGGCTAGACCAATTTTGATGACATTTGGTATGAAGGTGGCTGACACCCTGAATAACACAAAGGCTATTCAAGTCTTATATAACTTTAAATCATTAGGTAAATTTTTGTATATTTCTACAGTATTTCAGTATACAGTATTTTAGTACGGGTATGATTGTGTGTGTGATATAATTGTTTCCGGTATCCACAATACAAGTCTTTGAACTGGTGTGGACTGTGAGTGTGAATGCGTTTATTTGATTGTTATTTGATTTAGGTATTCTGTTTCATCCCAATTTATGTGAGTTTCTTACTTTTCATCTTATAAAAACATATTTTTAATTATAATTTGGGCTCTCTGGATTAATTTTTCCACTCCATTAATATTAGCTGTTTGTGAAATACTCAAAGCCGTTACTAATATATTGGTATAAGAAATGAAAACGTGTATTTACTTGAAAGGAAAAGGAAAGAGAACTTTAAATACCACCAGTCGTGGCAAACCGTTAAAAAGTCACACAAAACCCAGTCCTTCGTAAAAATTACCATTCTTACTTATAAAAAGAACAAAATGTCAGACGGCATTGGAAATGTATGAACCAGTCGAGCGACCGCCGGCATATTTTTACCTCATTTTTTAGTTTTACTACTTCAAACGAATAAAACAGTCTTTTGTTATTCCAGAATCGGATAGGAAATAATTGTGGCCTATTCTTGAGTTGTAAATAATTCATAGAGTAGGCACTTTTTTTAAATAACTAGCAGTGCCCCACGGCTTCGCCCGCCATTATCAAGTTAAAAAGTAGCCTATATTTTAATACTATGTATAAGCTATGTAAATTCCAAATTTCGTCCAAATCCGTTCAGCCGTGAAGAGGGAACAAACATACTTATACACTTAGACACAAACTTTCGGATTTATAATATTTGTAGGATTAGTAAAATAATGTAATATGGCTGCCCGTTGGCTTAGTCTGGGTGCGCGTTCGCCTTCTCATGGGTATCGGGTTCGATTACCGGTGGAAACACAAGTTTTCTCTCGAAGGGAAATTTGTGTTTCTGGTTCTGGATGTAATTTGTGTTTGTGATGTGAATGATTCCGACATCCACGACGCAAGTAATTAAACTTAGTGTGGGACTGTGAGTGTGAAAGCGTTTATGTTTATTAAACGATTTACGACGTTTGCTTGAATCGATATTAACGTCCTTTATGTAAATCTGCTGGACCGTCCGCGTGGCTCTTAACCTATAAGATTCTAGTCGAAGGTTCCAGAAACAGCTTCAGAATAACAATTATATCTGGTCTGGTGCTGGCCTGGAATAACATTTTCGAACCGTATTCATAAAACACATTATCATAATGGCTGTCGTCAATATTTTTCAATTTACCAACTCTATTGAAGAGAACGTAACGACACATTCCATATTTAGCTTCTATACTCGTATTTACAGCACTCTTCGTAATTTTACTTTGTAGCCATAAAGACGTTTTGAAAATATCCTTTCCATTGTTCTGGCACGCGCTCGACCATTTTGCACCTGCGTTCTCATCGTACCCCCGTTATAATGACCTTTTTGTTCAACAATTCCAGTCCATGCCACAGTAACAGATGTTTGCAGTAGTATTCTCAAGAAAACAATGAGATATAACAATTTAATTAATCGATTTCACCGCCAACGTCGGGCAAATTACTGTCCACGCGCATCGAAATATTCAAGCATTATTACCTCAATGTATATTCTAAACAAGACTTCCCTTTCAAGTTTAACGATGCCTCAAATAACGCAAGACATAAAAATCCCGACTTGATGTCTCATAAAACTAAACACTTGAATAAATAAAAGCCAGGACCTCCATATCTTTCAAATCCTCCATTTTGTTTTGTTTCTTCGCTTTAATAACGTGGGGTAGTTTTTTAGATGTACACAGCTGACTATAAATTTGCCTCGGGCCCCAAATCAACGGAATTATGTCAACTGCATCACAATTAGATTGCATAGATTGTGTATTCAAGTCCGTTTCTATTGTTGAATATTTCATACAATACGATCACAATGGTGTTCATTGATACAAAGATAGTACACGTTGCCATTGGCAACGGGCGCCCCAATCAAGGGATGGAGCCCTTTTCGCCTCACCCACAAATTCCTCGCCACGGAAATCCCCCGGTGAACTTTTTTCTATGAATAAATGACGGTCGCGGTAGTATCACTGCATGTTCACATGATCATTCAGATTTTGTTTGATCTCGATGTTTACTCTCTAATTTTAGCAAACAATTCAACGAATTAACACGCGAAATTTGAGTATGATGGTGAAAATACCGAAGTTTTCTCCAATGGTATCGTCGCATTCATTGAGTACAAGAACTAAAACCACCTAGAACTGTGTGTTTATTTTTAAAGTCCGCTAACTCTTTACAAACAGACATTTTGGATCCCCTTTCAGCGGCATCTCATTTTCTATCCGGGTCATTTAATCGGAAACTTCCTTCCCTTGGCACCTACTAAAATGCAGCTTTGAAAACTTTCTGAAGATGAGACGTCGTCGTGTCGCCAAATTGTGCAAAGTTTTCAAGAAAAACGTGCACTTTTACGCTTCTGAGCCAGTATACCTTACAAGTAAACACATGAAGACGTGGGAACGAAAGTAGTTGATGCTCTCAACAAACTTGGAACTTCGCAACCAACTTCGAAGTGAATATGTAACTCATCTGGGAGATATCGATGTTAAAAAGTTTCTACACCTACATCGTTAATGTTCAATTTCGTATGGAACTCGAGAGAATGGCGACTACGCCTTGATGTCCACGCAAAAAACTAATCTAAAATGCAATGCGGTGTGTACGGCGAATAACAAAACAACAAAGCTTATGCAACATCCTGCCATAAGAGCGAGCGCAGGAGGGTTAGATACAAGTTAGGTCTAAGCCCGCGCTTTGTCCGCCGCTTGGCCTTGGTTTTTTCTCCACTGGCCTCGAGCAGGCAGGTGATTAGGTTACATAAACTGGGCCCGTCCCCACTTCCTGCTGGCGCGCTCTGCAGTTGTCCAAGGCTTCTAAGAAAATCGCCGAATTCGCAGCCCGCCCCGATTGTTTTGCTCCTATTGCTGAACCAGTTTCGCCGGTTCAAAATGCATTTAGGTTGCCTAATACAGGGTCGGATGACGGCATACTCTTCTGGATGCAACAGGATGTTTATTTTGTAAATTAATGGATTTTTGATTAATTTCTCTTGCCTGCCATATGTTTTTTGCTATAATAACATGAAAATACTTTAGCCGGCGATTAATTAAAATGTCATAAAAATAGTCGTAGATGTTATACCAAACAAAGTCTTATTGCTTGATATTCCATTTGAACTTGGTATATAAAAACTTGAAGTTTAATAGGCGTACGGACTCACGGTGGACTGGAGACCAGCCAACACCAAACTGGTTCCGCTGCACGCGAGCCGCCCGGCGGAGGAACATGCAACGAATAAAAAGAAAACCTACATGCAGCTCTAGGAAACGCTGACCTTGGACGCAAGAGGCACGGCACCTGGCGTTTTTATCTGCCCTTGCTTCAAATAAACCGCGAACATATTTTATAACTCTTCCAGGATCGCCGAATCGTGGGGCATTCCAAGCCCGCTTTTGTGTGATGTAATAGTTGGATTTGAAAAGAATTCGATAAGGTAATATTTGTAGGTGCTACTTTAATAGAGACGAGTCGTCAGACTGGTTTTATATTGTCGGAGGTTGGGCGTGGACGTGTCGGCATGGTCGCGCGGCTGCGACTCTCTTCGACGACGCGATATGTCGGTCGTGTCGGTTGCGTAACCGGTGTCAGTCTTGCTTGAGGAAAGTGAACGCAGCATTTCGAGGTCGCGTAGAAAGTTGCCGTCGCAACCGCTCCACTCTCTGCCTCCTCAAAGCGACCGTCTCCGATTCATTCACTATCGAGACCTACAAATTATTCCTTTCGATGAATGATATTACGACATAGATTTATTTTGAGAGTCAATCATCACGCGATGTTTTCCTCCTCGACCGACGACTGACGCTTTAATTTCGTAGAACAATTTTGGGGTCCTAAAAACAGTCGTTAACCTATTGAAATGTTGCATAATAAGCTATTCAACCCAAAGCCATTTCCGAAATAGTATCGAGGAATTCCAAAGAGTTTTGCACAAAAAGTTACACGTGCCAACTCAATCGCTGTTGGCTATTGAAATTTTGGCCATGGCCGGGCGGCCCGTCTTGCATATAATAGGACATCAATTCAGCGGGCTATTGAATTAAAGGGAATAAACACTTCAGACGTTTCTTTTTCCAGCGTGTAGTCTCTTGGAGATAGATATATTTGCTTATTTAGTAGTATATGTACATGTTCGTGCTCACCGTGAAATAGAAAATTAATCTCGGCATTTATCCATTCGACGTTCATCGTTTTATGGCTGTGTTAAAAAGGAATTTGATCGACTGATCACGAGTTTGTATTGTATTCACTTGCGGATTGGATTTATGAGCAGTTTCGGAAGGGCGAGGTCCCTTGCAACTAGCCGCCGTCCATTTATCTCAGTCGGCGTGTATCTATTTACCCGTCCACATTGTATCATGCAGTGTCTGGGGACACTCCGCATACTAAGCAGCCTCACAGCGAGTAACAATAGCGATAAAAACTGTTGCGACGCTACACACTTCATTCTCAAGTCCAGCAAGCTCATGAATTTGTTACTCAGTGCTAAAATTATGTAACGCTATCACACATTTTGTTTTTATAAAATAAAACATAATTATAATTTAATTACCTAAGATTCAACGTACCATTGCATCACAAAAATGAAGTCATCTTCGTATTTATAATCGAAAGAAACATCTTCAAACATATATTGAAGGAACATTCCGTCATTATCTTTGAAATCAAATCCAACCCCAGTGGATTCGTAGAAAATATTACCAAGTGTGACATCTCCGTGACTTCACGACCTGCTCTCTCGTATGTATCTCAAGCACGCATCACTGCTATTTGCATATGAAACGAAAAGATGTTTTCAATGTTTTGATTTTTACTGAAGCACTGCATTTTGAACAGATCCCTTTGTGATGCAAGGTCTTTTACTCAGCGCTCGTTTACAGAAAAATGGCAGACCTTGTCTGGTAAGTTATTATCTTTATGTTAATAATGCAATTCCGAATGCGTTTAAGACTGACAGGCGTTGGGATTAAAAGTGAGAATATAATTCTGAGACGCGTTGCAGAGTCCCTTTTTTGGAATCGGCTTGTCTGACGTTCTTTGCCTGTCATACCCTCGTAGTTTCTAGAGTTTTAAACTGATTGCAATCGACGCGATGCTTAATTTTAGAGACCTCATTCAACCTTTTTTCATTTTCTCAGATCGTTCCATTACGTGCTCCAAATTCTTCGTGCTTATACATCGGAACGAACTGGCGGCACTGAGTGTTTAATATTCAAGTGGTCTGAAGACCCAGGAAGGCGTCGTTATCTGTATATTCTCACATCAAGTGCTTTATCTCCCCACATGTTTGATCAGGTGTCTGTACCGACTTATGGTAACATAAACCACATATTTGCTGGGCCGATATCCTCAAGGTCTTGAGTCTGACCGTGAAAACCTATCTCGTTTCACGCGTATCGGGTTCGGTCTTGCCTTCTGGTTTAATTTTGGGTGGGTCCTAAAAAACAAGACCACGGCGCGGGAGCCGTTGTGCAACTTTGTCGCCTATCCTCTAGTTTTAATTATGGGACTATTTAAATACTGATATTTAGTTTTTATATTTTTGTATACTATTATTAATAAAACACGCCTTATTTTATTGAAATTTCATTTATTACCCGATAATGGCGAATCATAAAGGAGGTTGATGATTTTGTATGTGCGTATGTATGTATGTTCATCTGTTCCCTCATTCTAAACTACGTTAGCAGATGTTCGCGGTTTTGCTTGCATCCACCCTATAATTGGGAATAATATCTAATTTTGTTAAAAATAAAAGGAAACTATTTTGTGGTATCTTTTAGTCGGGTTTTAGTCTTTAAACTTTGGCCTTGTTATATACCTAATTACTAGTCATATAAATTGAGTCTAGGGAGATTATGCATTTTAATCTTCTATATTAGATCTCTCTAGATTCGATTAACCATTTTAATGTGGAATGCGATCTGTTTTCGGACTCGGCATTTTAATCGGATTATAATTTGCAACGAACATACTGTCAGATTTAATTCTAATTCTTTGGGTTATTAAAGGTTATTTTACGTACGTGTTACACGTGGAATTCTATTATAATTTCCAAATGCCACTCTGAAACCGGTTGAATAATTTCATTTACAATGACCAAGATGTATATTATTATAATGAAGATGGATGTAAGTTTAATATATAAAAAATGACCTTTAATTCAATAATTGACACATCTTAGTGCGCAATATGAAATATGCATATTTTTTCATACTTTTAATCGATGTAAATATAAAATGTAAATGTAATCAACAATAATACATTGCCAAAACTAAAGCGTATTGTTAAAAAAATATATTTCACATCAAAATAAATACTTGAAAATGCGAGCTAGCTCGAGAAATTTTAAACACTGCCATTTTGACGTTCTTTCTGAAAAGTCCATGATCCAACCACAGCTGCCATAAAGGATAGCTAACCAATCGTAGACCTCAAAAATTTATGACTTGACGTCGCTATTATTCTTTGAATCTGCCATGCATTTTAATACCTTTTATATACATTATAGGTAGGTATAATTGTATACCTTCAAAAGTTCAATGAAATAAAACGTGACCTATATTTAGATCTCATGTATGTTCCCTATTGCAAACAAACAAACTTTTACAAATAAATACATTTTGATTTGATTTGATTTGATTTGCGCATATCTTATATGTCAGAACATAGCCGAAAAACATAGCATGATGGGAACGCTACCCACTGGTCGTGGGCTTGAGCACTTGAGTTACCTATGCCTCGATGCCTTGTAGGTAACTTAGATCTTTGCTGTATAGATCTATAATTTTAGTTGAGTTTTAGGAAATATAGGCAATTGGCAAGTAGATATTGTAGACTGAATATTAATTATCGCCGTAAAAGTAAAAATTGTGATAAATATTTATTACTGCCTCCCATTTATTAAATTTAAACTTTAAATAGAGAAACAAGGAAGGTAGATGTTTTTATTCTTAGGAAATTTAACAGCTTACCCTCTACTACCTTTGGGGCTTTTGGGATCCAGTGACTCACCAGAAGCAAAAAATTCTTTACTTTTAATTCCGAAGCATTTCTTTTTCCTTTTCAACTGATACCCGTTTTACAAGAAATAAAAAAGTATACCACGAAGTAATATTGTTCTTGCCAGCAACGATACACGATATCCCACCGTATATAGTGGAGTGGTAGGATTATTTTGCAGAGTCCGCTTGGGGCAGTACCACACCATTGCCAGACATTAAAAAGTAGCATGCAAACATTACTGTGTTTCTGTTTAAAAGGCAATGCGAAATTACATGGCCTAAAACATTTAACATCTAATTTCTCAGGGGGACGAGCGCAGTTCTTTGCCACGCAAGATTTTTAACCTATATTACTAAATTCACAACTCTGGGTAGCACTGAACTGTAATGCAAGCGTGACGCTTTTTTTATGTAAGGCAAGCTTTTGACCACAATCTCACCTGATGGAAAGCGATGATGCGGCCGAAGATATAGCATGCTTGCCTAGAAGGTACTACATTCACTCTTGACTTGAAGACTCCCAGATTATACTGTTCGGGGAACAAAGACGAGGGCAATAAGTTCCACTCCTTCGCTGTACTGATGATAAACGTAGAAGCGAAACGCTTCGAGCGAACTGGAGGTATGTCAACCATATATGGATGACGTTTGCCAGTTTGTCTTGTTGTTAGATGGTAAAACGGGCTTACCATCAGGCGAGCGAATTGATAGTCTAGTCACTTAATAACATAAAAAAAAGATATCGTATAAGTAGTGGGATAGTTTTTTTGTCCATGGATTTGTCAATAACTTATATTAATAACGATTAACGTGTACTAATGGTTTATAATAATTGAATCGCTTCATAGTAATTAATAACATCATGTTGTTAAAGAGAAATGAGTACGAACCTATATTAACAGTTTACCTTAAAAGTAAGTGACAGTATTGGGATTCACTTGTTAAACGGAAAATTATCCCAAAGCTTAAATTTACTTCCTTTCTACATACCATATGTTACAACATAGCTATACACATGTACCATTCTGTATTCTGTGGCACTACATCCTACGAGATTCTTAGTTCTCATTATTCATGTCATACAAATCTTTGGACACGTATTAAAAACGTTTTTAATATGTGTGATGTGTTTCCTAATTATTTTATGAAGTACATTTACCAACGAGATGTAACTCTAAGTATTATATAAATTAATAAACTATTAGCCTGCTTTGCTTATTAATGCTCACAATACATTTCTGTTTAAAATTGAGAACAGCACAAACGGTAAAATGTAAAGATAAATATTTTGGTTTATTTTTACGTAGGTGTACTTTAACCGTTCTAAAACTTCCTAGCGTTCTTTTCAGTTTTGGCGAACAAGAGAATGTCGCTGATTCACACAAAAGATTTCTTGGGGTCACATAAAAGCATAATACGTCTTTTTGCACGCTCGTGCGCACGTCTCTTTCAATGTGTCTCTTTTAAATAATAAATGGTTCCCCAGTTTCATGTACAGTTATACGAACTGTCTGAACATCTGTACGCACTATTTGCTCCTAGGCATTACGCCTCCAGTAACATTCCGCTATTCAGAGCTGTCGCAAAATCAACCATCGCGACAAAATGTAGAACTACAATCATTTCTATGCTATCCTTAAACGTTTTCTATAGTTTGTGGTAGAGCAAACTCGTTCTTGATGTCGGTTTTATATAGCTGTACAAAACAAAGTGTCCAAATGAGCCTGGCGTGAATAGCAGTTGATGAATTACCCCGTCTACAATCAGAATGAGGTCTTTTAAAACCTTTTTTCAACATTATCCATCTTGCTCGCTCTGCTCTCCTTTTAAACGTTGATTCATTAATACATTAATACATCATTCATGTACGAAATTCTTTTTGTTCGAGTGCTCGTTCTCTCTAAAATATATAATAATTACGGTTCGTGCCACGTATTTTATTGCCGTTCCGTTTTTATCAGATGAGTATGGAAGTAGAGGAAATTAAAGGCTTGCCTGAAAGATGGCCGCGATAAAATTATGTGGGCGGAACTAACCACGAGCGAAATTCAAAAGTAACATGAGTTCATCGGCTAATATTTGCGATATTTGTTATGATTACATTTATGTAAACCTACATGAATACCTTAAAGAGGGCAATTTAGTAAAGGTAATACATATATAGTTTTGTAATTCAATTCTCTTCTGTCACTTCCACACAAAATTTCGTTCACATGGAATTTTTATTTCAAACGTAGACCTTGTAACTGAAATTGCTGTTATAGATTTAAGTACTATTGACAGATTATATAAATTAAACGGCCCATTGGCTAAGTTGGGTTAAACGTTTGTAAAAGACAAAAGCAACAGTTATCGGGTCCGATTCCTCGCTAGAAACACAACTTTCTCCCCAAGGAAAATTTGTGTTTTTGGTTTTGGGTGTGATTGTGTCTGTGATGTGAATATTTCCGGCACCCACAATACAATGCATCGAACTTAGTATGGCGCTGTGAGTGTGAAAGCGTTTATTTCTTTATATTGTTAAAGATAAAGTTTAAAAACTTGGTCATAATATAGATAAAGTAGGTAGATCTGTGCGGTAGAGGCCTCCATAGATCCATATCTGAAAACCATTGTAGTGTTCGGTTCCAGTGAGTTATTAAAAACAAAAAAGCTCATTATCGCAGATCCACGATCACTCGCAATAATTACATTACTACAAAAACTCGTACTCACTTCCCATGACTGAAATAGTTCATTGAATTTCAACATACGTCTTTTTATAAGTTGCAATAGATTAGTTGTAAAAGTTAAAACATTTAAGTTAGAAGAGTGAAGAAATCTAAGTAGTCCCCTTGTAAATCCTTTTAGTAGAGTTTGGGTTAGTTGAATTAGCACGTTACTTTCAAATGTGTGTTTTTGTTATTTTATTGTGCTATTTGATAAAATATAACAAACTCATGATGCTCTCCGCTTCACACAATTTTACAGTGCAAACACTCACACAATTTTACCGTGTAAAAAGAATTAATTAGCAATCATACGAATCTTATAATTATAAAGTTAAACTAGAATCGTTCTGTTAATTATTTCATTTGGTTTAATAAAGTCTACTCTTTAAAGTTGGCTTTTTTTGGGCTCATAAATTCTAAATAATGCCTGTGTAACTAATATCACATACATAGTGTGATGACACTTACGTCTCTTTGGTGCATTAAGCATAGCTATAATATTGGCTGCAGATCCCCATAGTAAGATGCAATGCGAAGTGCTCGCGTTATTGCCTTGCACAGCAAAATGCCGCATGCTATTATTCCATGCTTCAGATGTGCACAAACTCAAATTTGAAAATGTTATGTATTACGCTAACATAATCCTCACTCTGTACTAATAACTGATCAGTTTATGGTATTGGCTCAACCCAGACCTTCTCAAATGTAAACAACATTCCTTGAAGTTTTTTGGCACCTCTTAGTTGTTTGATATTGAATATTTTAGCCATTTCAATGTCCTTTGAAGACCTGATGACGCAATCGCACGTGAGGCGAGATCTGAAGAGTCGTATTAAAAAGAATACCAGCGAAATGTGAGTTTTTAGTTACTTTGCTCTAGTAGGCATAGCAGTGGAAATTGAGTCTGTAAAGAAATTTTACTAGACATATTATTACCTGGATGACCGAGCTATGCTCGGATAAAACGACGTTTTCTAACAATGAAATCTAGCTAGATCGATTTATCGTCCCCGAAACTCCCTGCATACTAAATTTCATGAAAATCGTTGGAGCAGTTTCTAATATTCAGATTATATATATATATATATATATACAAGAAATTGCTTGTTTAAAGGTATTAGATACAGTAATAACAGAAGTAATTGTACAAGATCGTATGTTGTGTTGCTACTATATATTATATATATGGAATAGAATACCGATAATGTGGACTACCTACTTACATTTTATATGATTTTTCTCTAATGTGAGATATAACTTACTAATGTAGATACTATAGAAACCTACCTAATTAGTAAGTTGAATATTAGGAGAACATATATTATAATACCTATGGAAAGGATGTAGTTTAATTTCCATGTAAAATGACAGCGGCTACGTTTTATCCTGATTAATTCCGGTGAAATCGCATAATTATGACACAGCTATAGTAAGTATGTGTATACGTATAAGGGTATATGATACAACCTCACAAAGTACCTAATAGGTATGTTTTCACTAACGCACGATTAGGTAATGACATTTTCATGACAGTATTGATTAGAAGCCGTCATCTAAATCCTATACATTTAGATTTACCGTCATTGGTGCCGATTCTGTTGTCCAGAATTAGACTAAACTAGCCTAAAATTAGTTTTAGTCCTGCTTTAGTCCAAAACCTATAAAGAAAATGCAAGATTAGACTAAAATTTAGTTTGACAGGACTAAGTTAGTTTAGTTACTCATTTAGTGAAAATGACCAAATTCTTATTCTGATGTACATGTTTTACGTCAAATTAAGACTTAAAATCTTATTAACCACAGTCAAATTTAGTTCCAGGAACTAATTTTCCTAGCAATGAAGTTTTCCGACATTGAAATAAGATCGATTTTCCTCTGAGTTTGATTATATACGGGTACAGATTACTATTTTTTATCTGAGGTACGGGCAGCGATGCCTTCCCACAATCGGTGGCCTTGATTCAAGCTCGCGCGCAGACCTTGAAATCCGACTGAGTGCAGAATACCTAGCAGTCAGTATAGAGCATCGTGCCAACGTGCGCTCGCGCAGGGCACAGACTTCGCTGAGCGTTCACTAAACTTTAACATTACGTCATTTATTTTTATGTTATAGACGAATAGCCTCCGTACAAAGTTCCACGCTCGAAATATTGCCTTGTTTTTATTTCTTACCTGTTTGACGTATTGAACACATTGTGAAATATTACTATGTACATAGTACATTAGCATATACAATTACATAGTACATTGATTGCTTAATATAGTGACAGGAAGATGCCGAATTGTGAATCAATCGTGATTGATTTTTTCTCTTGGATGATAGATTTGTATCGGTAACTTATTGCCTATTTGTGTATTAAGGAAACAATGCGTTTTTCTTTCGAACAGTAAACAGGAGTAAAATAGGGATGATACAGTTTTGAATATTGGATGTGTCATAAATGATTACAACAAATAGTTTATCTATACACAAATACACATACATACAACTGCCCGTAGGTTAGTTGGGTGCTCTACATGCTCTCCGCTTACCTTAGGTATGAGTACATACGTAACGTACTTGGAATTTGCTCTTAACCGGTATAATATATGCTATAACAGGGTTAATTGAACTGTATAACTGTAATAAACCACCTGTGAACTTCAATAACGAATGCCGATTGATCGATAGTCAGATTAGCCGAAATTTTTATAATTTATGCGTCTGGTAGAATTCTAAAATCTCCTAATGAGGGGTACTCCCAACGGATCATAGTATCAGATTTCACTTTAACCGATCATAACAGTCATTCCCATCTGATCATAAGATCAGTTGCAACTAAAATAAATTATATATTATTGTTCTCAACTGGTCTTATGATCCGTTGGGAATCCAGTAAATTATGTATTGTTGTTCTCAATCGATCTTAAGATCCGTTGGAACTAAATAGGCACAACTGATCATAGAAATATTATGCTTTGGTTCACCTTGTATTTTGTGAATATTTTAGTATATATTTTTAATGTGGATGAATATATTTTCGATAACTTAAATAGTGAGTAATAGACGTAATATAGGTATACTGCGTACATTGTAACAATCATGGAGTGATCTGAGCAAACGTACCTTGTTAGTTTTTTTTAACTTGTTGACTAGAGCTTATAGATGTAAAAAATATAAGTATCGGTTTTAATTTTTTTTTTTGAGTGGTACTACTTACCAAATTACGAATAACTAAAGGTGTCAGTTTATTTATTACCGTGTGATCTTTACACAACATCTAAGTTACAAAAATCGTTCACGTGGCCAACATTTCACAAGTTCAGTTCCCACTCCGATCCGAGAAAGACAAACATTTACATCACGCATTGACAGAAATCTATGTATCTCACTTACACGTATATAATGTCTAGCTATCGATATGTCTATCACCCTCGCACACCGTGACTTATTTTTTAATACTTTTTACATGACGAACATGACTGGTCAGATGGTAATCGAATAACCACGTCTTGAGTTTAGTATTTTTTGTTGAAGTAACAAGTATGACATCAATTTTATCTCAGCCAATTTTATAGTCTCGCCTTAGATGTTATTTATTTTTAGCATCTTTTATGAAACCTTTTGAACTGCCCGTTGAAGTAGTTTCTAAGCAGTGGATATCAGGTTCAATTCCCGGTGGAACCAAAAGTTCTAATCTGGGAATCTGTAAATCAAGATTGAGTAGGTATCTTCTTCTTGATTTTCTTTTTGATCTTCTTGATTTTTGTGTATGTTGTGAATGTTTACGGCACTTACGACATACATCTCCCAACTTAGTGTGAAGCTGTTTATGTTTTATTAATACAAAACATAATTTTCTTTTAGTTTGTGCGACTTTAAATACTTACTAAAATACCCTTGTTCGATCGCACATCGCACTCAGAGCAACAATTTTTAAGTTACTGTTAAGTTAGCTAACTTTCTCAAGTTACCTAAAATAATAAACGACGAGTACCTATTTGTTAAGTTGGTTAAAAAGAGTTGTCTTTAGTACTATTTGTGTAGAGTCTATATTATAAGTATGTATAGATAGTGATTGATCGGGCCAAATGTATGTAGGGTCTTGATTGGTACAAACGAGACTTCGCTACAACTTGAAAAGTCTTTATTCCCTAAGCTCTGACTACAACTGATAGACAGAATCGATTACAACTCGCAAATACGTGTTACACGAAACTTTTATTGTGGCACGAGCAAGCCGAATTTAATATTCCTTTTATTGGATACCATATAGCTTCCGCTGAAAAAACGGCTCAATCTATCGAAGAATGAACGATGATGACATACGATGTTTATAGTCAGCCAGTATGCCAGATAGCTATCTACTTTATTATTTATGTTCGTTTATCGGTTTATTTGTGCCTCGCCAATGTCACCGAGTTGTCGAAGGGGCAACGGACGCGATATCTCATATGAATACAAACCTACACGCATACAATGTCATATCAACTCACACATACAAAAATCATACACAGCCATGATATGTTATATATATATATATATATATAAGTGTGTATGTAGATGTAAAATGGATTCCGAACCTGATAAAAAACAATAAGGTATTGCGAATTCATTGCCCTTGTGGTTTATCTGTTCAATCACTTCTTGTGCATTTGATAGAGGACGTAAAACAATTTAGTGCAAAAACTTTGACGTCATTGAATGTACATATTACAATGTGCATAGTCACTCATTGTGTAATTTCGTGGCTTTTGGTACATGTGAGGATTTGAGAAGTCACGAACATAATCTATGTTATCATTTCTGAACACTAAGTACGGGCCAATTGCCTATATTTCCTAAAACTAAATTAAAATTATATACATCTATACAGCAAAGACCCAAGTTACCTAGAAGGCATCGAGCTTATAGGTAACTCAAGTGCTCAAGCCCACTACCAGTGGGTAGCGTTCCCATCATGCTGGCAGTATTGCCTCTAATAAAATGTTTTGACTTGAGTTTTATAATACAACTCTGGAGTTTGTGCACGTCTGATAATTCTAGAGACAGAGCATTCTGGAGACTCACGGCTTCTATGGTAAGAGATGATAGATCTTTGCTGTATAGATGTATATAATTTTAGGAAATATAGGCAATTTGCCCGTAGATAAACCTTTTATTTGTCCAACCTCTAAACATTACTTTACTTTACTTTGTGAATAATATGGGCATATTAATTTAAATAAGACCTACTTCAATGTAATTCTTTATACTATTTTAGTTTTTTTGATAAGGTATTCTACTATTATTATTTGTATGCAATGTTTAAATAGTCAATCGTGTGTTAGTATGTTTTACATACTTGTTGGTATTTCTTTAATTTTACATTAACTTTTCGTTTATATTGCCATCCAAAAAGTTGTCTGGAAGAGGTCGCTCTTGGCGATAAGACCGCCCATTTTACCTATTTTCATAAGTTTCTTAGCTAGTTGTATTTATATTTTGGTGTCAATAAATAGTTATTGTATTGTAACGTATGTAATAAACAAATCTCCTATGTCGGCCATACAACTAAAATGAACTTATATGGGCAAAGCTACTACTTAGATTTATCTTTTTAAGAAGAAGGTTAACTATTTGAGGTAGCCTGATTCCAGTCAAGGGCTAGAGACTCACGAGCCAAGTACTACTTATTTACTTACGACCGCGAAGCCTCGATGGGCGGTATATAGTGGGCGATCTTGCGTAACAACTAGGAACAACTTATATGGGATTTGTTGGCAGTTGTACTACAGATTGTAGTGATATTTATCATGTAAACCTTGAAAATAAACAAGTTAGGAACGTGACAAAGAAAACAATTGCTTCGTACATAGATAAATATCTAGAGTCGAAGAATGCCTAGGCTATCCCAAGTAACACGATTCGTCGAAAGACGATTCTGATTAAAATTCTTAGTAAATTAATTAAAAAAAAAAAAGCTCTCAAAGCTTTAAAAAACCGATTTCACCGCTTTATGTTCGGAACCTTGATCAGATTTAATGTATTAAATACGCATTATTGACGATAACTCAAAAACTAGTGATCAGATCTTGATCAAATTTAAATGGGATCACATGGAAAGCACCAGCTTTCAAATAAAAAATATCATCAAAATCGGCTCACATAGAAAGAAGATATAAGGTCAAACACATAAAAAAAATTAAAAAAAATACTGTCGAATTGAGAACCTCCTCCTTTTTAAGTCGGTTAAAAAAAATTAAAAAGTGCGTAACATGTATTCCAAATATTTATCTTATTAAACATAAATAAGAATATAATTAATAATAAAATATCTTCTTATTACAGGGCGTAACAAAACTCAATATATTCTTGCAATAACAATCAAACATCAAGACAGAGGCAATACTCTCAATAATGTCAAACAGTAACAGTGAAACGGATATCATTTTCCAAGTGATTCACATTATATGCTAGTCTTAACTTAGCCAAAAGTAAAGTAACCGGACTTAGTGACTCACGTATCTAGAGTAGAACATGACCTAAAACTTTGCCATAACCATTACACAATATTGCATAAATCGAGGTTTTAGAACCATAGACGTCATCTTTGAACATGGCGCATCTATAGTACAAATTATACCTATTTATAACTTGTCATATAGATTATGGAACCTTCACGTCATCTTGTGCATGAGCATGTCATGTCAGGTTCACATGGCATGTATGAGTAAGGGAATGACGTCACTATGTTAATAAATGCAAATCTTTAAGGCCTCTATGTTTTCAGGTAGGAGATGTAGGTAGCCCAATATGCTAAGTGACGTTAAGGTTAGCTCTGATGTGTGATGCTCATCTCTTGACGTAAACAGTTTGTTTTTAATTTAACTGTTCTAATAAGAAACATACTTAATGGGATTTTGCCGCGAAAGTGAAAAAATGGCGTTGTTGATTTTGTATAATTTTCAAAAACCTGTGTTAATGTGTAATAATGATGGATTATTAATTGTTAATACTTAATTAACGTGCATAGGTGTAGGCAAATTATACAAAGTTGAAAAACGTGATTTTCACCTTCGCTCCCAAAACTCCAATAGAAGTTCTAGTAAAGTTTTTACCACTTTACTATGGCATGACTTGACTATGACTGGGCCTTGACTGTTTTACTTGATTATGACTGTGACTTGTGACTAGGACTTTTAATATGGAATACACTTGAAATATATTAATACTTGACACTGGCTAAATGCACAAGATTGCGAAGCCAATATACAAAAAAAAAACATACTTAATAGATACAGCGGTGTGAGCGGGCATCGCAGCCGGTATTTTAGAAACACCATTAAAGTTCTTAAAACGTAAACTTTGTTAAGTTATAGTTGAGTGTTTGTTTTTATATTATTATATATTTGATTCACAAATTGAATGCAACACTTAAGATTAGATAGGTAAATAACATATTACACAATTTGCAATCAGTGTCCGTTCTGGTACAGTGAACACAGCATGCACAAACGATAGTGTTAAACTAATTATGCTATTACTTCTAAAATAAGCACATTTCTGAATTGGTGATCAAAATGTTTCTTTATAGAAACTACAAGAAATATTTATATGTAGTGAAACATTAATACAACTGATATCAATAAAATAAATAACATGATAACATGAATCTGAAAGTAACTCTGTCTCTCTATTTTGCTGTATTCGGTTTAGACGCCAAAACAGCTGTCCAATTTGGTAAAAGTTGAAAGGCAGATTCTTTTGATTTTGTTTATATGGCATTGGCTATGCTAGGCAGAACTATATTGATAAATTAAAAAAGGAAACGATATTGCTTGAGGCGGGGTTTGAACCCGCAGCCATAGGGTGTCATGCCCTATTGCTTTAACCGCTGAGCTACTCAAGCCCTGCCTGAAGCGACGAAATTATCCCCAAACCCCGCTACGTAGTTGACTGATAAATATTTTAACATTTAAACTAATTACAACAAATTATTCAACAACATGATAGATTAACCCATCAAATGCCGACATCTGTCATTGGTACAATTTCGCAACCTCCGATTTGGTTCACTTTCGGCCGCCGTTACACCATCAATAATAGTACCGTTAGCGCTTTGAAGAAGCCCAGTTTTTTGAGTGCCAAAGTCATGTTATACAAACACAAAAGGTAAGGTTAGACACACATTCTAAACATTAATGCTATTTTATTAGGCTGGATAAGCAAGAATTTCACACCTGATTGAAAGCGATGATGCGGTCGAAGATGTAGCATGCTACTCTGCTCTATTTATTAGATATTCAAAGAACAGAATTGTAACTATTTTGAAGCCTTTGTGTATACGTCTTATACTGGTATATTTTTAACTATAGTATTGCTATAAAATATATTACAGAAAGCCTAAACATGAATCGTTTGAAATAATACTTGGGTTATAATAATTTATAACGCATGATGAGGATAAAACTCTCCTCAGAGTTTATATTGTCCACTAGTAGTGATTCGTGAAATAAAGAATTCTTTTGTTGATTAAGACGAATCTGCCCGAAATGCATGAATAGCGTCACTCCATTTCTTTCGTAGCCGGCCTACAGGTCGTCGTCTCCAACCTCGTCGTCTTGAGGCTCCACTCAGTCTATAGTCTGTACACTTTTAGTTATGTATTATGTGACTTAGAGACAATCCTTACGCTCTTCGCCGAGTCCACGTGTCTAGTACACTGGGCAGTCTCAATGCCCGCCCACCACGATAATCTTTGTCAGTCTTACTGTATTTTACTCGCAATTTATATTTATGTAGAATATATCTACAAATGCTTACTGCAATGTTAGACTCGTTGGCCGTAGTAGCCGTAGTTTCGATAGATGACGTCACACGTCCTCTTAAGGCGTTATAAGGTAAGGATGATTTCGTCGCTTAAGGTAGGGCTTGAGAAGCTCAGCGGTTAGAGCAATAAGGCATGACACCCTATGGCCGCGGGTTCAAACCCCGCCTCAAGCGATATTTTTTTCTTTCTAAATGTATCAATATAACTTCGATTAGGTTCAGTGAATCTGTTATTTATAGCGCGTAAAACTAGCTCTATATAAAAGACTCGCATTAGTAAGTTATATTACTTGTACCGCTCCACTGCCGTTTTTGGTACGCATGTTACATGCTCCAATTTTACCGTAAATCTGTTTTGAAATATTACCTCATAAGGTAAGGCTATAAAATAACTTCTAGGTAGTAACATTTTGTAACGTTCTCTCTTTATAAAAATATTATATGGCTGATATTTATGCTTGTGCGAAGTCATAACTGCAGATCTCGATTTCGTGGTCATAACATTATACATATTTAAGATAAGGAATTACACTTTTATCTGTTTTCATAAGTTATTTTTAGGTTTGATTTGTTTGTTTATGCTAGCGTTCGTCCACTATCTCAGCGTTGCATAGGTAGTGGAAGTTAGCAAGCTAAGCCTGGAATCTGCGTAGCGGATTGTTCTATTCACCCACCCCGGGTGGTGAAATACTTCTATGTCCACGACGCACCGTATTGTATAATACAATTTATAAGTCTGTATTAAAGACAGCGTAGGCACATCTATTGTGGATACTCAAGCAGTCGTACTTTAGACTAAAATAGTTATCGTCTGAACTTCAACCTCTAGGACAGTCTATTAGTAGTTATGAAATATTGTTTTTGCATAAAGATATTAAGAAAAAATATGTTATATCTTTATGAGTTTACGACGTCGTTGATCTTTATTGTAAATATTCTTAAGTTTTATTTTATTCATTCATAATTATTTTAATTCTTTATAATTATATGCTATAGAAATGCAGTTATGATAAGTAAGATTTATAATTTATAATGATATGAACTTGAACCTTAGTATCATTATTTTCCTCAAGATATTTATTATTATTGTTATTTTCCATTTAGTAAAATCAGCTGTCGATAAATTAAATTGCAGTACAAAGTAATTCAACCTGTCAGTGCAGCTGTTTCAATCTATATATATTTAAACACTAATATTATAAGGAGGTAATGTTTATTTGCTTGTTTGTTTGTCTGTGTTTGACTATTGATCCGATTACAAAAACTCTTACACTAAAAGATAGCTGGACTATCGCCGAGTGTCATAGGTATAAGTTTTTAGTTCAGAATTACAATATTCGTAAGAAAAGTCGGAAAAGATAAGCTGATTGGTTAATTTATCGGCGTACGCTAACTAAACAGTTTAGTGTAATTGAATACAATTGCAAAATGTTGGCCTCTATTAGCTGCACATTATCTAACATTAATATTTAGCTCAGAATAATTACTTTTCTTGGTTAAAGACCTGAATAATAGAGGTGTGTTAAGATTGGTTTTGTTTTATTCAACATTATGAAAAAAGACTATTTCATCATCTTTTGTATTTCATGTAGATACAATTTGCAGTATACTGCGTATAAATTGGACAAACAGTCTAGGAGAAATCGTAAGACGAGTCTTAGCGCGGTATATGCGTAAAAACTTTTACTGTGGCGATGGGTCACAGATTGACTAACAGCTACTCCGTAATCCGGCACAATTAGCGAGTAAGATAATTAAACGCAAGCAAAGCTTAATCAATTCGAAAGCAACATCTTTCAAACAAAGAAAAATCAAAATCACGTGGAACGAAGTTATGAGGTACATATAAAAAAATAATTAAAAAATACAGTCGACTTGAGTACCTTCTCCTTCTTTGTGAAGTCGTTAGAAAAATACGTCAACGTTTATAACCGACTTACATAGGAAAATATCATAAACATTGTTTTTGTTTCGATGTTTATAACTTTTCCACCCGTGCGAAGTCGCCGGGTCTACTAGTGATAAATAAAAGTAAGAAAGATAGATAGTAAGTCTTTAACCCTTTCGTGGTCATTACTCATTTTGCTACTTCAGTACCTACAGTTGTCAATTATACTGTTATAATGGCTGAAATGATTTATTAATTAACTGTAATGTAAATAAATTATAAACGAAACACTTGGAACACTTAGTGTCTGTTATAAACATAAACATAACATAAACGCTTTCACACTCACAGCCCCACACTAAGTTCGATGACTTGTGTCGTGGGTGCCGGAAACATTCACATCACACACACAATCACAACCAGAACCAGAAACACAAAATTTCCATGGGGAGAAAACTTGTGTTCCCGCCAGGAATCGAACCCGATACCCCTGCTTAGAAGGCGAACGCTCAGCCAATTAAGCCAACGGGCAGTGTTAAAGTGGTATCTTGGCTTAGCTCTGTTTGGAATTTGCACACTGACTTTTTCATGGTACGTTTTATATTTTTTTATCGTTTTTATTCTCTGCTTAAACACGTTACTGCAAATTAAGCTTTTTTATTTTTGAATTAGAAATATTTATGAAAAAAAAACTTACCATACAGTAAATTTAAAGAATGGTAACAGAGGGTACAACTCTGTTGTCAGTTTTATGTTGACAACTTGCCAGTCTAGTAACTCAATATGTATATTCTTTTTTATGCTCAATATAACAAAAAAAATTTGGTAACTTGTCGGGATAGGTACCTGAAACAAAATATATTTGACCATCCTTGTCCGTTCCACCTTAGCGCTTAGTGCCACACGACTAATTATCATCCCAATATCTAATAGTAATAATGACACTGATGTTTAAAACAATGTTGAAACATATAACATTACGTCTTAACTCTTACATATCGGGGTGACGGGCGCTCTAGCCCTGCAGAACTATTTATAAATTCAATACAGGTACTACAGGTGCTCGAGAGGCGCAGGTGTCCTTACAGCCTGTATTGTTTGAATTCTACATAAAAACATCGAACAGTGTAACTGGAATAATACTAAGATATCGTTCATATTAAATCGACTCGTGAATTCAGATATGTAGTACCTTTTAGAAAGGAAAAATATCGCGTGATAATTTAACTCCCCGCGCGACTCTACAGTGTCATAACCCCTGAGCTACCCATGCTTTGCTTCAAGCGACGAAATTACCCTTTCTTTATTATTAACGTCTTAGACGTGTGACGCCTCCTACTGGCATAGTTTCAATATACAGCCAACGAGTCTAAAGTTGAAGCTAGCTACAATTTGTGTTGTTAACGTTCACTAAAATAAATTGATTTTTGTTTCTTGCATGGATAATGTTATAGAAAAAAAACTCAATATACAATATATGTGTTAGATATCGGTTGCATATTATCATTATGAGACAAGCCGTGCACCCGATGGGTTTCCCACAATTTATAATAAACTGCTCTCGATCTGTGGGTTTCCCCATCGGCCCACAGTTAGTACCTAATAACAAACTTCCACACAAACTTTCATGTCCTTGATTCTCGAAAATGCTTTCTTAGTTCCAACTACGTTACAACTTATAAAGAACTCCGTAGATATTTTTTGATGCATATGTATATGGAGTAAGGAATAAAATTCCGTTACTGGTTTGTAATAAAATAAGCATTAGTTTCATAGTATTAAAACTTTTTCTTATTACTTCTTATTTTAGTAAATGGTTTTGCTGTGTACAGCAGCTTAAAGAGCTAGAAGCAGCTGAGCCTTTGAGCCAACTAGCTAAGATAAGTGACTGATTCAAGGCCTCTAAAGCGATTGGTGGTATTGCAAGTTTGTCTGTCTGTACTTTAACAGTGTATAGACTTTTATTTACTGTATGCTGACTGCCAATAATTTTAATGATCATAATCCCCATTCATTTATATGCATTACACATAATTGCTTCTATACCAACGTATAGAGTACGTCCTACGTGTTGATAGAGCAATTTATATGTACAATTAACTATAAATTACAAAGTCAAATTATCACTAGATCTACCTATTTGGCATAGCTATTAAATATACTGTATCATATTAAATACATACCAATAAGGCTTAGAGTTGCACAGCCCTACAGTGGACTACGTTATTATACCGCGATTGCCAAAAGAAACTGTGTGTACTGGGAGATATATTTTTAAATATTTTTTCTTGTATATAATCAGTCTGACTGTAAATATTAATATCTGAAAGTCGGTACTGCACTTTAAAATCTCCATTTTATTTTGTACTTCACCATCCACCTTTAACCGCAACTTTAGTAAACAAAATACTTTGTAAATATTCCATCACACCCACACCATTCGTACACTTCCTGTCAATTGTCAAATATACAATATACTGTTATATTCATCAACTTTTATTGTTCTATCTTCTGATTCATCGAAGCTTGCGAAGAGTTTATGAGCTCGCGAAAATTCGAAACAATAGGTGAGATTACATTGCAAATAACACCGCTACTAGGACAGATCCATCATTATATCCAAAACCTCAGCTAATAGTTTCGTTTGTCTCAGATCTGAAGCAACTTAATGGAATTGTCTCATATATGAACAAAGACTATGTAGCTATCAATTTTTTTTAATGATGGGAACGCTACCCTTTGGTTACCTATAAGCTCGATGCCTTGTAGGTAGGAAACTTGGGTCTTTGCTGTATAGATGTATAATAGTTTCAGGAAATATAGGCTATTGGCTCGTAGATATCTGCTACAAAAAAACTATACGTTATGATGTTGAAATGGGAATTAAGTCAATGTGAATTTATTTTTGTTCCCTGCCGCAGGCTAATGCAAAGAACAATCGCGTCCATAAGTTTAAACAAATACAATTTTATTCTATTGTTTGCTTGACGGATAGACCAGTGTGCTATCCTAGAGTCAAAATTTTTTAGGCCGCCTGAAGGCATCCAACACGACGGCATCTGTTGTTTCATGGCTAACAACAGGGACCTTGGAACCTAGGGTAAAAGTAAGTAATTGTGTTCACTTTACCTCCCAGTTGATTCAGGACTTTTGGAAATCTTAATTTTGTTCGGGGTATTTTATACTATGTACAAATTTGACAGATCTACAAGAAAATCAAAGCAAAACGTGACATAGGTTGACCCTTTTCCAACTACTGTTACATTTCGTTCAAGTTAAATGGTAGAGTAGGTATACTAATACCAATTTAAATCATTTTATTTTAAGACACATGATGTATAGTTTTTTTGTTAAAATTGTGTTGGTATGTTATCCGTTTCAAAACTTACTTACTTCATTCCTTATAAACATTTGAATATGAAGCAGATAGTCAAGAACTAATTATTCTTTAGTAGTGTTATGTACTTTGTCTAAATGTACCTCAATGATAGAAAATCAAAATTGTAAGAGCAATTTGTACCAGAATCAAATTCAGTTCTATATAAAAATACTTCGGAATAAGATATTTATAATACCAGTACAGTGTTGACCACCCTCGACCACATCATCACCATCTGGGGAGATAGTGGCAAAACGCTAGCTTGCCCATAAAACTGTCTTACTTTATCCTGAATGTTGGTTTTATTTTGATACAGACTGCACCAATTCGATCTGCGGTCTGATATTCATTGTATTCCATTCTTTTAGACACGCAAATTTCGGCGTTATATTTCAGAATTCACAGATCAAGACTCTGCCAAAAAACAGACATTAAGAAATCTAAATTGAATCACGTCTCGGTGATTGTTTTTTGCGATAATCAACATGTTTGCGACTTCACTCGTGGTTTTTTTTCATACTGCGAGGACGATAAATTCGTATATCGTCGTGTGGATTTATGTGACCAATTTAAATATAAATTAAATCATAAAAGGTTTTAAATATGAACGCGAGGATAGGACGTAAAAAGTCAACGAAAGACGTGTTTTGATTGCGGCTAGAATAACTCCAAATGTGATATCTCGAACAGGCTAAAAGACCACACACACATGCATAAGCGAAAAAATAATGAATAATATAAAAGGAATAAATGCTATAATTAACATTATACTCAAACTATATAAAGGTAAACAAATATGTATAATGATTAACGTTATACTTGTACACATATATATTAAATTTTAATGCTTCTACAAACTTTACATTCCACAACCATCTCTACAGCACCCATCGTCGTTATGCGAGCAGGTTTATAATAACCTCCATAAAAAATCAGAAAAATAGATATATGAAAAAAATATAATAAAGAAACGACACCCAGTTTTTTGCAAAGATATCGATTTGGCTGTAATGTTGTCAATTTGGCAATTTGTCATTTGAGCCTCTCTTTCATATTTTTTTTGCCTCTTTGAGACCCATGTGAATAAACTAATTTGAATTTGAAGTAAGTACCTACCATTAATTTGCAATAACTCTAATGCCAATGATATATTAACGATATACCTGGAAACTAGTCTGTGTCTAATGCCTTGCTGAAATGCGCTTTCAGCATAACATAAATTATATTAATTTAATACCTGGCTAATAACTCGGCTCCGCGTGAATAATATCAGTTCTGCAACACACAGCTTATCAATTAGCATCCTAGTCGATCTTAGAACTAGTCTGTTATTAATATTTCGCCAGCTTCAATAATCAAGAGAACATAGTATCTGCAACAAGTTTGCTATCCTGTCGCAAACATTTATCAGATCGTTCGCCGCCGAGATAGCTGGAAAGTGGACCAAGGGCAGTATGCTCAGATAACGCAAGGTTGTATAGTTGAGGGGAGATAGGTATCTCCAGGTACTTTATTAATACATTGAATTAAAATGTATTACGTATTTTTGCTTTTTTACGCGACTGTGCGACACAAAGAAAGGTATGAGTTTATCAGCCTATGTACATGTATGCTTGTTCCTTTGTGGCTTTCTAGAGATCAAACACGTGTGCCGATTTTGATGAATCGTACGTCAATTGATTTTTCTTAATCTTGCGAGTGTGTTTAAAGATATGACTGTTTTAAAAAAAATATATGGCGACTCCCAAACGCCATATTGTTAAAAATGATAAATGAAAGTCGACGTACTGTGTCTAGTGGGTTATCATTGAATTGGTATATAAAAATCATGTATAATTATCATTTACCATTTTTATTTTGAATGACCATTTGGATCTGTAAAGATTTAAAGTTGGTTAGCAACCAATCTCACTAAAATTTTCAATAAGTATTTATTAAAATGCTGTAATAAAGTTCTTTTATATAAACGCAGAATATCATACATAAAATAAGACCAATTAACGAAAAAGTGTTAAATAAAAAAGTAAGTTCCCTTTTTACGCAATTTGGTTTTTGATATTTTAGTATATTTGCTTGTGTATTTTGCTATAAAGAATATAAATTCGTTTCAATTTTATTTAGTCTTTTTAGACAGCAGTTTTATTGAAATTCTATAATAAATATGTAATCATATTTTATCATAATTAAAAGGTTTGTTAAAAATGTACTTGCTATGTACTTGTGGCTAGTGAGAGTACGATTTATTTTGGCAGAAGATGCCTGCCAAGCTGCCAGGTTCTGGTCGCTTATTAATTTTGTTATCTTGAGCCAAATCAATAAATAGGTTTGAACTCACAAATTGTTCATAATCACAGTCATCTAATTCATGAATCGTGATCGCGGAGATGTTTGCGGTTGCTGAGAGTTTAATCTAAAAAAAAGATCACTAATTTGGCTAAGTCAAATATTTGATTTCAATATCAATAAGCCGGGTATATAATATCTTTCTGGAAGTGGGCTTGAGCATCTTGAGTTGCCTATAAGCTCGATGCGATAACGTAGGTATTTGCTGTATAGATTTATAATTTTAGGTATATGCAATTGGCCCGTCGCGTCGTGTCGACAGAAGAGTGTATTAAAAAAAAACAGAAATGTACCTAAATTTATTTTATAGACAATAAACTGGTAGAGTAGAACGAAACGTGATCAAAGTGAGTCTACATTAACGTATTAATCCTTGCTTTACCAGTAGTAGAGTATCTGGCATCACTGTGGGCAATATTTCCAAAGAAACAAGGCATTATAGGCAAAATGTATTTGCCATCTATAGATACCTAATAGATCTATAGAAACCATCTATAGAAGAACACAGTGCCGCACAGGATTTTAATATTCTAGGTGGCACTGAACTGTTATGCAACTTACCATCAGGCAAGCGACATGCTCGACTCTTCTCTAAGTAAGTAATTTTAAAAATATATGTATATCTTGTTTGTATTTCGTTTTAGTACCGCTAGAAAAATACGCTTTCCACAGTCCCACACTAATTTCAAAGACTTGTGTCCGAAAGCATTAACATCACACAAATTCGTCATGGACAGTACAACAAATAATAATTAGCCCTAATTAAAAATAAAATAAAATTAACCTTTGTTAAATTCAGTGAATAAGTTTATTAATTAGGGTCTTAGATTTATATTATTTAATTAAGTTTGTCTACTGAGCAAGCCATCTATCTTCTATGTTAATGAGGTTTAGGTATGTGGTAACAGCTAAATGTCAGGAGTCACATCGCCTTTCATTCGCATTTCTTCTCGAGATGGGTGTAATTTTGCGATTCTGGCAGAGTCATTAACTTTTGTGAGTGCCTCTTTGGGGCCCATGTGAATAAATTGATTTTGATTTTATGATGCGAAGCCATAAGAGTTACATGATCGTTTTCACATTTGATATATCGAACTTAATTAAATTTATCTTAGTCACTAAATTAAGAAGGACGCGTGATAATAAATGCATATTATTTTTATCGTTTAATAAGGTCACTGCTGATAGCGTTATCTTGACCTCGACTTGAATACGGAAGAAATCTAATCATTATAACTATACCAAATTCTACAACACTATACTTCATGGATATCGGAGTTAAGGCAGACTTCTTTTTTACGTCGGTTAACCGTTTAGGGTAAACATGCCTCCGAGACTCCAGCTAAAGAACTCCAAGGTTAACCTCGAAGATAAGGCATGATAATTTTGGACATACCATTGTTTGTGTGCATTTAAGGACATTTTTGACAAGAGCGTCTCGTCGGTTTCCACTTAAAATGTTTTAAGTCCAAGAGCCATTCTCGTTTGGTGCCCGAGTCTATAATTGGTTGTCGGTTTTCTTTGACTTGAAGTGGCTTATCTATTTTTGGCACTTATGCTCTTTGCCATTTAACTTTGATCTCAGAATACAAAAAGCCTATGTTCTGAGATTGCTCTAACTAAAATATTGTCGTATCTAAACTACAGTTATCTTGTATTGTGTTATCACATGTGTATAATCTCAATTATTTATGTACTTATAGGTTTAGTAAATATTATTTTAATAAAGTCATATCTAATTGCCACCTGCCGAAAAATTCAAGTAAATTACTACCTCCTTACTATATATTCTACATCCAGATAACCTATGGTACAATAAGCATAAATATAAATATGTAAAACATATTTTTTTACTTTTCATTGTAAACATATTAAGATCGCGTAACTATTGGGCACCCAATAATCAGTAGCTCATTAGACCTACGAAAGGAAGAGAAAATGTGCTGGTAGAGCAGCAAAACTATACACATTTAACTCTACAATCTAGAGCGAAAAGCCTGAAGTTCATACTGGCGAATTTACGCCTGGTGCATAAGCCAATGTTTAAGGCGTTTTTAAAAGAGGTAAGTGTGGACGCTTCTGTAATTGTTCTGGCATATACCGGGCACATAACATGCGAAATTTAGGCAGATTTTGTGCAAATGTTATGGGCCCGACTTCGACAGTACATATATTTCCCGATAATTAAGATTTCGTCGTTCCAATTGAAAATAGGGCATAGTAATCCCCTAGGGGATACCTCAAGCTGGTTCGTAGCGTCGAGGCCGCACCAGAAATAGCGGGCTGGGAGTGCGCTTGATAGAATAATACGTCCTCTGCAGCCTTGTCCTCGTTGCGCGACCCACTTGGAGCAGGATGCGCTTTTTAACACGTCCCCAACTGAACGAGTTCTTTCGATGAGTAGCTTGATCATTGCAGCTAATCATACGGAGCAAGGAATCCACTTTTAGGTAATGTTACATGACTTCTTATCTGTGAACATGGCCGAGTTTTTTCGTCATTTTAAGACATCCACAACTGTCTTATATAGACGATCCAGTAGTGCAGTGGGCAGGTCTATTCCCTCATGCGCCGTGGATCCTGTTCCATTTCTGGCAGGAGCACAATTGTCCTTCTCTTGAGACATTTGTGCTTTTGGTTCTGGGTGTGATTGTAAATTTTTTTGGCACCCACGGTACAAGTCTTTGAACTAGCCTATGCATTAATCCTAGATATAAGCTATGTACACTTTAAGTTTCATCCAAATCCGGTCAGCCGTTAAAGCGGGAGAAGGGAACAAACATTCTTACACTTTTACACACAAACTTTCGGATTTATAATTAACTAGGCGTGCCCCGCGGCTTCGCCCGCTATTATCAAGTTAAAAAGTAGCCTATGTGTTAATCCTAGGTATAAGCTATGTACATTCCAAATTTCGTCCAAATCCGTTCAGCCGTTAAAGCGTGAAGAGGGAACAAACATACTTACACACTTACACACAAACTTTCGGATTTATAATATTAGTAGGATTATCAGCGCGACTGTAACAGCATGTAACATGTCGGTTACGTCAATTACTTTGTCAGAGATGCGCGAACATTGTAGAAAATAATAAAACTTTTCACATCGAAATAGAGAAGAATTAAGAAATCTATTAGATTTATAAAATTTAAAAAAAAAATTACAGTAGAAATCGCAACAAACTTCACTCGCTGAAACATAAAAATTATTAATTATTTTATTTTTTAATTGAACTTCATTCATTATGGGGAAATAACACCCAAAACTTACGAGTACTTATATATTGTTTCAGTTTTCCCCGTAATATGACAGACAATATTTTCAGGAGCTCGCGTGGACGCATGGGAAAGTTGTTTAGTAGGTATTGGTAATACTTATACGACCTTCCCCTTGTAATTTGGTTTTCCTGTCGGTTATTCTAAATGATCATTTTGCTGACTTTATTCACATAAACCGTAAAGTTATATATAATATTATTCGATGAAGTGAACTAAGCGCCACGATAACCAATTTAGGAGAGACATGACAATATGTTGTATTGAGTGTTCTTTTAAGCAGATTTTTTGAAAATATTTGTGGTATTTAACTAAATAACTGTATATGGTATATTTATGGTGAATCTTAGTGTACCCGATCCGAGGTGTGTACAACTCTACAAACCACGTTTAAATTACCATTAATAGTATAACAGTTCGCCGCGCCTTATTATCGCATAAGTCACAGAATAAACTATAGCACCACGACCTCGCTATACACCTACTTAGTATACACCTACAAAATCTCTCTCACATACACAAACGCATGCAAGTATGATAACACATTCATTGCCACTCCGTTGCTATTTATACAAACATAACAAGCGCCTTTCTGCATTTTGACCTAAATTCATTTAAACTTGACATTTGGCCTACTTTGTAACAACAGATTTTCCTTCACCTGTGAATCATGGAGTTCTATAACTGGACAGCCTTAACCTCATTCATACTTCATAGTAAAATCCGACTGTTCCTTGTAGCATAGATGTCACTGGTAATCTCACAGCTAACTCATCAATTGCCTCCCAGCCTACTTTACCAACGTGATAACGTCGTATAACGTCACAATGCATTGAGCTCTCTCAGATTAGGAAGTAGTTGCTGCTACAGTCAGCTTCCCCGCAGTTTATCACAGGTTAGGATGCAGTAAGTGGTACACGATCTAGAGTGACGCACGACATCATAGAATAAGCGACAGTGTTCGGTGCACGCGACTGAGTCAAAGTCGCGACGGGTCAAGGCTGTCGGAAAACAACCAACGACGGTTGCCACTGTCACTGGCCGGCTTCATGCAAAGTTCAATATTACTAGAGTTGCCAACCGAATGCCACTTGCCTCATTTGTGTAAAGATGGTTCTATTGTATACTCAGTAATTGACCTCTGGCATTCTCGAGGGTGATAAAATGTGTGTAGCAGATGTTATGGTGAATACATAACAGGTGATAATTTATAGGTGAGGCACTTATACTTTAAAGAAAACAATCACACTTACTTGTCTCATGTTTGATTAGGTACATGTGTCGTTGGTGTCGGAAACACCACACACATCACACAAAATCACACCTAGAACCAGAAACACAAATACCGTTTGGAGAGAAAACTTGTGCTCCCGCTGGGAATCGAACTCAATATCTGGCTATATTATCTTTGACAGACGCGCAACGTACAAGTAGCAAGTACGTCACAGTTGAATCTTGCCTAGTCCTAAAAGGCTGAACTTGGGCTCTCAGATATAGACGTTAGTATCATTTTATATTTCCAGTACTATGTACTATCAATAATATATATATATATATATATATATATATGTGTGTGTTATTAATGAAGTAAATTAAATTAACTTCCATCTTAAATAATCTTAAATAACAGAAACAATAAAACGCATTTAAGACTAAATAAAATAAACTAAATCTAACTTATTGAGACCTAAAGCACATTCATTAAGTCACAAATTTTATGAAGGTTTAAATCTAAGTTTGCCCTCTCAGAGTGACGTGTTGAAAGTTATATCAGCATGTAGCCTGTATCCATATCTAACATAATCGTTTCAAGCCATTAATGCGCCAGCAATTTACGTCTCCCGCCTCCCATGACCTATTTCGATCGACCCTCCCGATGCGATTTGTACCGATTTATGTATGCCAATTCATACGAACGGAAAATTGTATCATTCTCAATGCTCAAACGATACATTGTACAGTAAAGTAAGTGAATGAAAACTCAATGTTTCTAACGTAATAAAGGTTTAGCTTTATGTATTATTTGTAATATGTAACATGCCTTTGACGGCGTACTTGAAAAAAACTGGGCCAAAAAAAAGTTTTTTTTTTTTTTCATTTCGTCTAGTTTAGTTGCTGTTCTCTTTATAAGTATCATGAATGTCACTTTAGTTTTCTAATAAACGCATCTACGGGAAAATTGTCTATATTTACTAAAACTATATAACTAGTCAAGATATTGAATGTTCACAAGACTTAAAGCCATCACGTAATTAAAATTGTAGCGTGGAAAAAAGCAAAGAATGGAACAATCTTCAATTATTGTATCATAATATTTTTATTTAGGATTCCATTTCACAGCCAATGCTGAGAATAGTTTCCATTCATGAATCTATTTCGACCGTTTCGTCTCACAGGTGACACAGGTGTTTTTTTAATAGAATTTGGCTCAGACAATATATAGAGCTAAAAATAAGTCGGCTCCTGTTTATGAATGTAACTTTCTACTTCACAATAATGCTCTCACCTTTGTCAAGAAAGGAAATAATTCCGTAACACTGTAATTATAAATACGTGATTCATTGTGGCATTTGCTTCAGGCGTAACTTAGGTCTCGCGTTACTCCACTCATCTCGGACCGTTCTCTTCGTGGATCATTGTGACACACATGTCAGTGTGGGGCTCTCAAAGGTGTGAGGTCATGCTTTCTCTTGTTTCTTATTGAGAAATTTTGCGTGCCAGATATAGAACAACTTGCGAATCTATTTCTACGAATGTGAAGTTATATTTTGCAATATTTGTAAAATTACATTCGAAAGAAAGAAGCAACTTAATAAAGCAATATTTGCCAACACATTTATCGTTGTTTATTAATGTCAGATTTTTACCTTAGGACCATCATTCATATCTTCATATTATTACAGACCCTTCTACTGTCAAATTAATTGTATAAGCAACCATACAAAATGCTAATAAAAAAATTCCATTATTTTTTTTCCCTACTATATGCTTAAATAACTATCACCATGTCTAAAGTCTATAATTTTCTTCGCCCGTTGGCATATGATGGCGTTGGATTAAAATACCTAACCGTTGGAATGTATAATGTATTTATTTATGCGGTTGCAATGTTATGCAACTAGTTGCCTATCGACGAACGTTGGTTATCGCGCTTTCAAGGGCGTGTCGATGTCGGTGGCATAGGGTTTCCATGTGCAATCGAGTGCAATGCGTAGGATAAGAAAATATGCATTGTTTTACGATAAGAAAGCTAAAGTGGTTGTGGCAACATATTGAGAACTGGGAATTATGCATAAAAAAATATTTGTAATTTTTTTGTTTTTATATCTTAAAAAGTCCAGGCTAGTAATAGTTTAGCAGCAAGTATTTTTTTATTGTTGTATTTATATATTTTTTATATAAGTATTGTGTTTGAAGTTGCATAAAAGAGCACTTAAGTTTATCTAACCGCGCAATACAGACATAGGTAGGTACTTTATCGTTTTATTATATGAACATATATACTGACTTGAATAACACACAACTACACTGTAATAATTCTCGAGTTCATTGTCGTCTTAGAAATAAAACCTAGAGGTTTATTGAAACGCTCTTAAAAGTCACTAAAATATATAGCGGGGCAAAGTGAGAAAATGAAGATGTACGGCAACCCTGTCGCAGGACAACAGTTGTTAATGACTTGGTCGTGAGACGATGTCGTCATGGTCATCGTTGGTTCACAGCCTGCAATTCTACGTCAGTCTTATGTCACGACAATAAGGTCCAAATTCTACACATTGTGGGTAATGCAGCCTGCGTGCATTCCATAGATAAGGCATAACGTCGACTTTGTTGAGTTATTGAAATAAAAATTTTAGGATAAGTACCTACTTTAGTGTGTAAGTCTATTTATACAGTAGCTGCAAGTAAACTTACGACTCCTTTATTTGCTTGTTATGTAATTCAGACCGATATAATGACTTTACTACTAGTTCAGTGTTAGATCAGTATTTCGAGCTTAGTATAAGCTAGTAAGACTATCAATGATGATTGATTTTGACAATTTTATTTTTATAATACTTTTATACGCCGCGCCGGCTTCAATGGGTTGAAGCTCAAAACCGGCTGCTACGTTCCCGCAACGATCGCAATGTCCGCGTAAACGCGGCCGTATCAAAAATGGCTGTTACGTTCCCGTAACGTTCGCAACGTCCACGTATACTTGGGACCGTTGCGGTCTTGCATGTCTTGCATGTCACTCCAGTCGCATTACATCATTGTAACAAAAAAAACTTCAGAGCTTAGGGCATCGTCGCATGGTGGCGAGTCTCTCGGTATTTTATCGGATACATTTTGAAGAGTGTGCAACAACGGAATTACACAATCTAGTCCTACCATCACCTTTCTATTATCGGACATCGAGACAGACTCCTAAGCGACACCGCTATAGGGTAGACATTTCTCAAATACGGATGATGCGTTTTGCTTCCACATTCATTATGCGAACCGCAAAGGAATGAAACTCCTTACCTAAGTCTGTGTTTCCTAATAAATACAATATGAAAGTCTTAAAGTCGCGAATGAATAGACATCTTCTAGGCAATCGTGCTCCATCTTCGACCGCATCAGGTGAAATAGTGGTCAAATGTTTACTATCTTGAATACATTTTAAATAATGGACACGTTCTGTTTAGATTAGTAGTTAGATATATTTCGAAATTCAGAGATGTTTAAGTACCTACATGTTAATGCAGCCGACTGTACCTACACAAGACGTAAGTGGTGACGTTAACGTTACGAACTATGAGCTGTAAATGCTCTAGTTCAGTCGCAAGACTAGTGAGTAGATAACTAGATACCATCCTCATTTCTAAACAAACTTGCTCCATTATAATGGAGCAAGTTTAGATCGGTCTATAGACCGTCTCGTCAAAATAAAATAAAAAAGGATACAGTAATAGGTAACCTTAGTGGGTAAAATATAGATTCGTTTCATTAGATCTTGAAAATTATCTGCATATTTAAGAACACGTTTTTCAGATGGTTAATTAACTGCCCATAAATTACTCACAGACATGCTTGTTTTAATCCTTCATGTAAATTATTTCATTGTTTATGTTAAACGTACATAAAATTCATAATTTACAGGCAGGAAACGTCTCACAGATGTTGTACAATGCGAAATATCAGACAACTTTGACTTCCCTTCAGTTAGTCGTGGACTAGTTTGTGGAGTTTAGTTTATAAATGAAGAAACTTTGCCTGGAAGACTGAGAATACTAAAATGTCTTGTTTTTTCGTATTTTATAATGGCTAGCTAAGCACTGCGCTCGCATAAATCAGAGTGAAAAGTACCTCAATCCGTGCCTCACTCTCTCACTCACCGTGCTACAAATTTAAAAGACCAGTCTGTTTAGCCGTGAAAGGGTTTTAAATTAGAAACAGAAATATCGACAAACATACCGTTTGTCTAGGCTCTAGAAAGTTAGAGTTGCTCATCGTGCCCCTACATTCTCTAACTCTATGAAAGTAACTCGGTCTATCTATCAGATAGACAGAGGTCGAACTGTTTATTGCAGATAGACAGTTATTTTCGGCTTTGCGAAGTGTGATAATGCGATTTAATAATAAGTAGACATCATATATTATTTACATGCCACTTAAGTTTATTATGTGTAAAAACATTTATTAGCGACACACGTTGTCACTGTTGAGACTAGATCCTCGGCTACTTATGACGTTAAACTAGTTTTGGTTATGAATAAAAAACTATGAACCAATTTATAATCAGGAAAGATAAGGGTCAAATGCCAACCTGTTAGAAAAAAGCTTTCTCTAACAAATATGTTTTTTAATTAATTAAAAAATTATTGTAGAGCATAACCGTATGCGTAGAGTAAACGCTGCATCTCTGCCTATTACTTAGGGGTAGTCGAATATATATCATGTCAAGATTATTAAATCTGAACCAGTATTCAAATTGTTTCCTTTATATTCTGTATTATATGCCTAAAATTGTATTATAATGTCATACAAATGTTGCACTAAGCTAACGAATAAAGTTTTGATACTAAAATTGCTATTTCAACCACACTTGGGTAATTAATATTTATCATAATGCATGGCATCTAGTAAGAAAAGGACAAATAATGTTTTACAAGCCATAGGTATGAAGATAGAAGAGGAAGGGTGTACTCGTCAGTTTATACGTATATTAAGTGTGCTTGTAATACCTGTAATTAAAGGCGATAGTCGTTGAAATGTCTGTTTTAATGTCCATGTGCATTATAAAAGCGTGTTTAAAAAAGCAGTAGCGTGCGTTTAGACGTGCTCTGTGACTTGAACGTGTAACATGGAATGATCGTTATAAAAAGACAAAGTTTAATCATGTTGACTTAGCCGTTTTGTAGAGAAACGTCATCGTCAGCGCAACGTGTTTAAAGGTTCTTCCCATAATAGTGCTATAGTTTTGATCTTTTGAAGCATGTGCATGTTTATCTCTCTGTCTACGCCATTGTAGCTCCTAAACGAATGGACCAATCTGAATGCGATTTTTTAATATTAAAGCTGCTTTTACCGAAATCCTTTTGTGTTAAATATTTTGAACATTGTTGTATCTGTTTGGTTTTTCTAAAGTTTTTCTAAACTTTCTGCACTTAAAAGACTCGAAGAACTATGTCTATGGAAACGCGTGAACGTAGGAACTCGGCTATAAGAACTGAAGCATCGATGCATGTATATAAAAAAGATATAAAACAAGCACACACAAGACCTTTATCGCAAAACTGCATTGAAAGAATCGAGCATCGAGCGTCTGAGTGATTTACAAGACTTGATTAAAGGGCATCTCGGTTCCTCGCTCGCCTCAGCTATTGTCCGCTACATTCAATAATTAAAAGTCAAAAGGTTTCACCACCCCGCCTTGTTTATGGCCGATCGTAATTACAGCTCTCGTTCGCAAATAAATCGCGGTTCGACGACATCTGGCAATTTCTGAACGAATAAATCCGAAACATTCCCCGATATTTCGTAACCGACGCAATTGTGAAGAAATAAGTACCAGTATACCAGAATATGTGCGCGGCAAATATCTCGAATGTAGGAAATGTCAAGCGAAATAGTTTTATGCTATGCAATGCGGCAGTAAAGTGTTATAGCCAGAGTGTGTATTAAAAGAGAAGTTTCAACAAGTGAACTCATTGGGCCCGTGCGACCATTCTACTTATATTCCAAGCTCGAACAATAGGGCTGGGCGCACGGTTTGTTGCCTTCAACCGATCATTGGTAAGAGTTACGATTACGACGCCTATAAATACGCCAAGACGTGCCCCTGACCCCTACGACGACGTACAATTCTCGTCGAAACGCTCTGCAACGAGTGCAACTTGACACCCGCTAGTACCGGACCGACTCAACTACCAGCTAAACAGCTCCGATCGACTTGTGCCGTGAACTCGCGTTTCTGTAAAATAGTCTCAATTGCTGTAAACAATTCACTCAAGCCGTTCAACTCGAATTTACAGACGATAAATCATCTTATTGAGACGACCTCAATTTAAATTTGCTCGAGAATTGGTCTTCAGTATGGGTTTATTGTATTAAGAGATCTGCTGGTAGGAATTGAGATATCCGTAAATACCATATACCATGACTAGTCTATCTTGGCGGTTTTCCAGCTCTAGTAGGGCAGTCGTGGTAGGTGTCATAAACCGTTTTGTTGGCAAAAGCCGTAACAGCTTATATGGAATTCTCGACAGGAACCGCATTATTCCTAAGTTAGTGACGACTTGTGAATAAAAATAGTAACTAAAGTTGTACTTTAGGATTAAAACCTAGCAGGCCAACTATATTTCCTCTACTACCAACTAATTTGTCACAAAGTAATTTCTGATCCTGTAGTTTAATTATATTTTTTTGCAAGCGCTTTGTTATGAGCAAAATAAGTAATGCAATTCTGGGCCTGACTATACACATATACTGGGAATTATAAAATCATCACAAACTTTATCCGATTTGAATACCATTGGTAAAGTAGACTCAAAGAGATTAACAATAAATACCATGTCCATTGCCTTACACATCGTCTGCTCATACATATCCAATCCAATCCCATTTACGCTGATTTTCTCACGTAGTTAAACCAACTGAACAAAAGGGCGATCCGGACATTAAAACTACCTTCCCGTGTGATTGCTTATTGGTGCTTATTGGCCATGACCATGACTCGCAGTTAGATATAATTACCTTCAATTTGTGCTCCAATGCCTGCGGTGGTCTGGCTTGATGTCTAACTCGTGCTATGCAATTATTGTGCCTTCGCAAATTAAACCGAACCTCGTTGGATTACTGCGGAAGCTCATTACTTGATACTTTTTGCTCTGATGCGTTTCTCTGTTTATTTATAGCTACTTCGTTTCCACAGATCTACTCGAACGTATCTTGGCTTTAAATTATTTAGTCATGTTTCAGAGGAATACGTGTTAAAACACTTGTGAAACTAAACTATTTATCCATATTCATTCGCTTTTTACAATACACAGAAGTTATAAGTCAACGTATTTTGCAAGTGTAAAAAGCATGAGCCATGTTTTTTTTTTGTGGTTACATAGTACTCACTTAAACATTTAGTATATTTCGACCTCCATGTAGAAAATATATAGCCTAGTTCGATGTCGATGAGACCCTGTTCAGATTGTAGGTCTAGAGTGCTTTCATCTCTTTGAGCACGCAATCGATTTACAACAGCAAATTTAGTGAACATGTTAAAATTTCCTTGCCATAGATTTTCAAACTGCTGAAGGAAACAAAGCCTATATAATTTGCTGTCATAAATAACCATAGCCATCGTAGTTGCGCGGCATCTGTTCCCCAAATTGGCTCGTCTAAATTAGAACTATGATCTCAAAGTAATTAAACAAACTTGCGAATTATCACACATCGCACATGTAGGAAGTTTTTTATTTAAAATTTAAATTTATCTTGTTTTTGTAATTACAAAGTTGGCAAGGAAGCTGTGGACGGCACAAGCTGTCAATCTACTGCTATTTTAACATGGAACACTCGGAAGCGTGTTTTTTAAAAATTTTGGCAAATTCCACCGCCTCCTAGCTAGAGTCAACGTATTCTCTGACAACTGACACGGCTCATGTCTCAGAAATAAATGCTTTACTTTTAGTACTATTTTTTAAATAAATAACAGTTGTCGACATTGTTCCAGACGTGATCGTGAGAAATTTGTTTACGGAATATCTACATACAGAAATAGATAAGCTGTCTAATTCTGTAATTAAAAGAACTCATTTGGTCGCGGTTGAGTTCATAATAATGATTACAAAAACACTGATTAACACCGATGAGCCACCAAATAGCATGGTACTCGCTCGCATCACACAGATAGGAACTATTAAATACCTAGCAGCCGTATTGAAGGCAAATTTTACTTCCTAAAAAAATCCTTAGCAACTTACTTACACAAGCTATCGTTATGTCACACTTGTCACAGTAGAGTCCAATGCCAACACTGCATTACGCAAGTGCATCACTTATTCCGCGATTGTCTTGCCGCGCACGCGCATCGTGCAACGGTCGGCGCATAGTCCGTCTGACCCAATTGCTGGCTCCTTCCAGTAAATATTGCATTTATCCTGCAGTTCTTAATAAACGAGCAATTTCGATTCATTGGAGCTAATGTGACTGAATGTGGACTTGTAAACAGTTCTGTTTACGAGCTTGCATATGAGCTTGAAGAACATGGAAAATTTGTAGGCAATCTTTGTCCTATTAACTTCAGATAGGGAGAATCTTCTAGAGTTCTAAGATGTTTGAAAAAAAGGCATGTTTAAATAAAAAACAGGATTGGTTAACGTTTGACCACTATCTCACCTGATGGTAAACGACGATCGGTGGACAATGAAGCACGCTTGCCTAGAAGATGCCTATTCCTTTGCAACTTAAAGACTTATGTTGTATTTATTAGGAAAAACAGGCTCTAGCAAGGAGTTTCCTTGCTTTAGGGTACGTATAATGATTGTGGAAGCAAAACGCTTCGTCCGCATTTGCGGAATGACTACCATATAGGGGTCTCGCTTAGCAGTCTGTCTGGATGATGTTATGGGGATGGGTGAATCAGGTTGTAATCTCGTTGCACACTCTCCGAAACTCGCTGCTATTAAGTCCTTTGGCTCTTTGTTCAGTGCTGTCAAGATGGTGAATGTTAGTTTACGTAGTTTATTCCACATCATTACTACATGGAGATCGTATTCGTTAACAAATCGTAATTGAGATACGGACTTAAGCCTTCTGCCTGGAAATTGGAAGGGACATTAGTTCCTAAAAGTTCTTGTTACGATCGCTGCATCTTATAAAGAGGCTTGAAACCTCCACAGCTACTCTTATAGACATCTACCCTTATTTGGACTCAAATATTATTATGCCAAGGGCTATCGACTTACAAAATACGACTCGATCAGATACGCGGATCTATCTATAAAAGACATTGAGATATCCGGGCCTAACGTCTTTGTTCTATTTTCATCTTCGACGTTTTACTTCAGGTCTTCATCATGAAGGCATTCGTTGTTATCGTTCAAAACTTCTCGTATTTTATCAAGATTTTCTAAACATAGAATAAATTTCCCGTTTCTGTTTTCGCAGGCCCGCAATAAAGATCCTGGAACTCCCCAAAACATCGATATTTCACATTAACTTTGTATTTTCGCAAAAAAATAACTTACGCAGGAAACGCGTAACTCGTAAATAAGCTCGTAAAGTACTGCCGTACCCAATTATTACGTTTCGCTGACTTTAATCATGATAAATATCCATTAAAACAAGGCGGTGTTAGGACATGACGTTATCCGATCCTCAAAATAAGATATTTCCTTCATCTGTTTCTGCTTTCAGACAGCTATCGAGTTATTTAAATTAATACTTCACTAGCTGTGCTTCGCACCTTCGCCAACGTTAAAAATGTGGAATATAAGTTAGCCAGTGTAAACTATCTACTTAATATGAAAGAAATTGTCATTCATATGTTTCAGTCAATTCGACTTGAAGAAATTACAAACATGGAACTTATATATTATAATAAATAAGGATCATATAGATCTGCGGTAAAGACACGTAAAAGGGGCAACAACAGAAGACATTTGAGAGAGAAGATGGTATTGCAAAATGTTGGTAGTTTTTGGTATTAATTTGTCAAAGAATAAATTATAAATAGATTGTACGTATAGTGTTTTATTCCACATAAATAATAGAAAATCTTTCAGTATGACATCTGGATTTGTGTCCCAGTCATTGTAGAATATTCAGTATAATGGAACTTACATAATATTTAAGACACAAATAATGATGCTTCATTAGTTTCCCAAAGCTATGAATTCCGAGTTCAGGATAAGAAACAGTTAAGTTATTTATGTGTTGGCACTACCTTTACAAGTAATTGTTCCAATACAATGCTTCGATATTATAGTTCGGATTCCCATAGAATACAATGCGATGCGTGCACGCCAGACCTCGATCACCTCACAATTTCATATCACAGCTCGGACTCGATAGTTACATCACGTAAACGATAGCATTGCACATCCCTACATAAACTTAACTCTCTCAGCTTGAAAATAAGCTCTACTCTCCAGTGCTAAAGCTTTTATTCCGAGTCACTCAGGCATTCTAAGCTCGTACCACGCGAATGCACGAAGCAAAATGCGCTCGTGCGAAAGTAGAACCAACGCTTTCCACTCTAAAGGCTAAGTTCATTTAGCATCAGATAACATTGTCTAGATTGCATTATGTAAGGTTCGTGTGACTACGAGGAACGGTAATACGGTTCCTTAGCAGGTCACATTGATGCGAATGACATTAGTCAAGTGCATTCTGCATAGGAGTCAACGAACAGGATCCTTTGATTGCGTATGCAAAAGATGCGGTGTAGCCTTGACTTCCTCAGATGGGCAATGGCTCTCGGCCAGATACATTCACTGACCCACTCGTCTTCGGAAATTCCACTAGTTTCGTAACCTCAACGTTACTTTCGTAATAGCCGCGCCGTGAAATATAGGCACGGTTAGATGGGTTCAAGTTTGCATTACGTATATGACTTAGGAGCTGGTAATGAGATGAGAGCCCAGGCGCGGGCGCCGGTTACGGCCAGAGCGGGCTATGCAGCCGGCGTGTTAAGTCCGCCATTATCTTTTAATACCATCGGCTTCATTATTGTCCGGTTTTTTTGCGACGGCACCGAGGCGCGGCCGGCAAAGCGACTCGACAGTCGACACGGGTTTGATAACCCGGAGACCTTGGTCTTAATTGCGCTTGCTCGGACCATTCCGCCGCGGCCACTTTTTATGCGCCTGCACATCGCTAGTAAAAACACGACAAGCACTACCCACCCGGCTCGGAGCGGCAATAACTCGAGGGAAATCCTAAGTAGCTGATAGCTTCTCAAACTAGTTGGTTTACTCCGAGAGCACTCTACCGAGAAAGCCGCGCTTAGACTTGCTCAATCCTTTGTAGATCTTGCACGATAAATCAACTTTCGTGTTTTATAGCTGCGAAAATGTTTATGGTGATGTTAAGCCACTGAGATAGTGGAGCCGTTTATGTTACCACCTGCAAACCAGTATTCATGTTCAAGCCTCTACCAATGGCTCTACCTCCATTAAATATCTGCATTAAACGTGTAATTATGCTGTATATTACAGACTATATTATGCTATGTACAACGCACACATGTAAACTTACTATTTTTTCTTTTTGTTACAGGTAAGACTTGGTAATGGAAACAGTAAGCAGCTCCACAAGATATGAAAACCGGTAATTAATATCTCAGACCGAGTAAGAATGTAAGATTCTTAATAAATATTAGTAAATACTTCTGCGACGCAGTATGACAGATCGTCCATTCCAACTTTTTAAATTAAGAATTTTTCCTCGCTCCCGAAAACCACAACAAAGACTCGGATGGCTTAACGCCAACTTCGACTTCCATTAATCATTCTTCGCTACATAAAATTCGCCATTTGTAAATCTTTACATACCCACTAATGATGCTGACCATAAAAATAATCCGTAGATTAAAAAGGAAACAATAAACATTTAAAAATCGAACGAGCCAACAAGATTAGTAAAAAAATATCAGCCATTAACGGATATCAATTTATAAGACACCTCGTAAAAACTTTGCTAATGCCAGTCTTAAAAATAAACCAAACAGGTTGAAAAAGCGTTTGGGTCGTCGAATAAAATCAATTTTACATTAAACTGCAGATAAGTAACGTGAAGTGACGTAAGAAACAAGTAGTTTTCTATTGTGTAGTTTATCCTTGAACGGCGGGACTGGTAGATCGATCAATTTTATCTGTAATTTACATTTAATGGAATTCTTTGAACCAGAAACGAGCATAAAAATTGTTAGGTCTCAATCTGAGCAAGCTGTTGAAAAATGCACCAGATCAACATGCATCAGAGTAACAATACTTGTTCATCACAGTTAATTCTCGTATGGAGTCCTGGTATCAGGATTACTCCAGCTGCCTGAAGGCATCTTACATGGCTTAACGACTTTTGACTATCAACCGGGACCGTCAACTTAATGTGCCCTCCTGATCACGGTGACATTCATCTGAAAATTCCACTAAACGGTCACCCCACGGCCTTACCGAACATTTCCTAATTTCATCAATCAGTTACGATTGACCAGGTGGATCGCGCTCCGATTGTCTCACTGCACGTTGAAACTGGTTTCTTTGTGGTAGTTTTGTGACATGATGTTTTCTTTAGTTTTCAAATGCGCTAAAATGCTAAAACGCGGCCGTTTAGAGAGTTTATTTAATATCGCTCAATATATCGAAGCTTCTCCGACTAAGCATCGGAGATGCAAATCAAAAAGAAAAATGTAAGAATTTTAACAGAATTCTGCTGGTTATAATTTAAAAAACCGAAACGATGTGAGTTACAAATCCAATCTCATTATCTTTAATCTCGTGATCGGAGTTTATTTTGGTTGCGTATTATGGACCTCTAAATACGGATGTAGGCTCGAACAATGGATGATTAATGGACCACATCCGGGAATCTGGCGTAGTCTCGGAAAACTTTTCTCATTTCGAATACATATTTACTTTTAATGTGGTACCGGTTTTTGCCCAAACAGCCTCAAAGGTACGACTGAGTAGGGTTATCACTTTATATATACTTTAGTAATCGGTTTGTACCAAAAGCTGTGCAAAATTATTGTAGGTAGTATATACTATATAAACATATTTTTTTTTATTTTCATTTTACACCACTTATAAGGTAGTTTCTTATTAAGAATTATAGATACAGGTCTAAGATTTTCATTTTAGCTTTTATGTACCTAACTATGTTGCCTATTATGGGGTACGGGCGGGCGGGCGGTATAACACTTATCCGCCCAAGCTGATCTCACATGCACATGGTATCTCTGCTGATTACCAAACGAGGCTACATGTACATTTTACCCAGGAAGAGTACGTCTTGTGCCGACCGATATTATTTAGTGAGAAATGAGAAGAGAGACGATGATTAAGCTTATTTCCTTCATGGTCCTAACTAACATGATTAACATACACATTGTTGAAGTTTTAAATCAAACACGCGACAGCAACTACGAGAATCAGCAGAATTCCATAACGAGGCATAATGAGAGTCACGTATACGGCCTACGTGGGTAATGAATCAGTCAGCTATATGTATCCATTTGTACCTAGTATGTATCGTTGTGCGTATACGGTTACGCGGTTTTCGTAGAGGTAGGTCTCTTGTTAATTGAAAAACCTACTCGGGCCTATTATCTATGTTCTGCTGTTAACGATAGCCATTCCGGACAGCCCTAAGGAAATGACTGTGTGATTCGGCAAAGAGGACGGCCCAGAGGAAAGAGGCCGTTCGAGGAGCGAGGGGGAAACCAATCGAGCAATTTCACAGCACGCACGACTGGCCAGCTTCCACAGATAAGGGCATAGTTACTTAGTCTTTAGTCTCTACAATCCACTGATAAATGCCACAGTCTACGTGGTAAGCATCCTATAGATATGCTCTTCAATAACATGCTACGCGAGCTACGAAATAAGTAGCGAAATACGGTCCTATTAGGTCCCGAATCCCGGTACATATTTTCAATAAAAGCCTAGTGCTGGAATTAGATTATTTGAATTAAATATATATTTTTTTAAGTTTACAAACTAATACAAATAACATGACAGTAATCTAAATTCAATATGGCTGGTTGTCGCCATACTGTGTAAAATAGACCCCAGGATAAAATAGGTCTAAAAACAGTAAATTTGGTGGCCTACCAAATTTTTTTAAAACCGATATCTTGTCAAGCCCTTTTCAACTATAGATAAAAAAAAACCCACAAGGGTAGATAAATAAATAAAAAAATATTTTGCTCCCCACTTACATGTATGGGAGCATCATTTATATAATTTTAGATGTCATTTCTTGCTTTGGGCCGTAGTTTTACATATTCTATGAGAATTTGAAGTCATTCGCTTATATGGCTTAGACGCTAGATCCTCTGACAGAAGAACGGACGGATGGATGGACGGACGGATAAAGTGCTGAACGATCGAAGTCAGCTTAGAGATCTGGCTTCGCTCGATCAATTATATAATATCATAATAGGTCTTATTAAGCCAAAAGTGTGAGGTAAACAAGTAAGTTCACTTTTGCGCAGTCCAGATTTGATTGTTTAGTACATTGACTTGTTATTATCTTTACCCACTCATGGTTTCGATGATAAATTACCTAGCAGTTGGAAAAGACTCACGCAGCCTCCTGCTCTATATCAGTAACGAGAGCACTCGCTCATATCCCAAGAGAATATATCGGTAATTTATAAATAATCGTCAGAGTAATTCCATAGTTAAGTGCCCAATATAAATCAACGCGAAATAGACAAATATCCACTCACCCACGGTATCGCGGATAAATTGCTAACTCAAAATAATAAATTATTCATTTTTAACACAAAAGCGGCGAAGCATGTTACGTGCAGATTAATAGGTAGATTTTTTTGTAATTGCATGACAGATCGTTGAGGCACAGCGATGTTTATTTCCAAAACATGGCCGGTCAACGATCCGGGACCACGTGATGCTGTGACGTGATACGGAGGCAGGCGAGGCATCAGTGATCGTCATCCCTACCTCTAATCTTATCTGGCCGTCATCACGTCTTTCCATCGCGTTCGTCATACATCGCCGCTCGTAAAAGCCGCGATACAAACAATCATCAACACGCAGAGCAATCTAAAGCAAACATTTCGAGTCACACGAACATTCGCCACACCTTCGCAAAACGGTGGGTCGGCGCTGAAGATAACCTGAATAGTCCAATTTAGGTCGTCGGTCTATTTTTTAGAGTGGGACATCTGATTGGTGCTAATGTGTCAAGTATGACAGCGGACCGAATATCTAGGTTGTGTTTATCTGTCTATCTGACAATTAAGGGCATTGGCAGAATCAAATAGGTCTAGGTTCATGATAACGAATGTTACCTAGAAACTGTTTGTGATAAAAACTTTCCAACTGAAGCCTAGATAACATACATTTGCAGCAAAATTATTTTCGTTCAATTATTATTTTTTATGCCATATAGATAAGCATTTGGCCGCTATCTTACCTGATGGAAAGTGATGATGCGGCCGAAGATAAAGCATGCTTACCTAGAAGATAGTAATAATTATATTTGATATAATTGATATTATAGGCTATTAAAAATAACTCTTTGTAACTTAGTATTTTTAAAACATTTAAGTAAGCGGCAAAAAACATAAATATAAACGCTTCCAAACTCACAGCCCCACACTACATTCGATGACTTGAGCCGTGATTCACATAACACACAGAATCACACCAAGAGCCAGAAACATAAATTTCTCTTGGGGAAAAACTGGTTTTCCATTTTTTCCCATCGGGAATTTTACCCGATACGCGCTGCTTATTAGTCGGACGCCAATGTAGCCAAACGGGCAAGGTAAAAACAAGGTATACAAAAATAAAATTACAACTAAAAATAAAGTGCTTGATTTGTATCTTCGAGGCTTTTCTATATCGAATAATTAATAACCACTTCACTTACCTACCCACAATGCATATTGCTTATACAATTTTGTTGTTGAGTAATACATGCGGAGAGGATAATACGCAAAATTAAACATATTGTAAAAAATATCAAACCATTAAATGGGTACTGAGTATAATTATTATCGCAATAATGAGTCAATGATAAAAAATAACTATTTAGACATTTAGAATATATAATTATTTGTTTGTAGCTACAAAAGTACGTACTGTTATTAATTACCAGCCGTGCCCCGCGACTTCGCCCGCTATTATCAAGCTAAAAAGTAGCCTATGTGTTAATCCTAGGTATAATCTATGTACATTCCAAATGTAATCCAAATCCGTTTAGCCGTTAAAGCGCGAAGAGGGAACAAACATACACTTACACACAAACTTTCGGATTTATAATATTAGTAGAATGTGATAAAGCGAATAAATAAATAGTTAAAAATTCCAGCTTTCAAATAAGGGACCGCTAATTTTTCTTGGATGATTGGCAGACAATGTTTTTTTTACGTTTGTACTTATAAGATACAACTAAATTTTGCTAAAACAATTAATACATTTTATGACGTCAGTAGGTCTCTACCGACAACATAAAATTTGTTCAAGGCTAAATTTGTTCAAACATAAAAATGGAATTCTTTTTAAATAGTTTAATTTTGAATCTAAAAAATGATCGGAAACTAGAGAGTAGGGTGTTAGTATTACGTCATAGTTAATTTTTCTGTTTGTGTGGTAAAGTCATAATATTCATGTAAAATTTACTCACAAATTGGATGCGCGAGTAAGCGACAAATCCATTTTTTACTCACAAGTCGCACTCTTTCTCCAGGAACAAAGTAACGTAAAAGGTGAGTAGTTGACTATGACAGAATAATTAATATCTTTTATAACTTCATAGTTTCATTTTACAATCAACACACAATTGAAAATGGAATAACGATTCAAATTTTAGAATTACAAATATTTAAATCTTGCCGAACAAATGAATAACGATTTAAAAGTTAAAACAAATGAAAATCGTGATCTTATCTAAGTGAAATAGAGACACTGCATGACTGCAGCCAGATGATCTACTCAATCTAGAAGTAAGTAGTCGTAAGTTATTTATGTTTTGTCTAGATTATTGGTTGTATTCTGAAAAGACGTGTGGGTAAGGTGATAAAATCACCCTACCATAGTACCGACTGACTTGATTGATGCCCTGTAATCTAGTAGAGCAAAGACTAGACTACCTATTAATTAGCTGGCTTTTGATACGCCAAGATGTACCTATTATATAAAACTAATTGTGATTATTATTGAATAAAGTAGAGTACCTACATACTTAATTACGTAAGTATGTAAATGATTCTAAATTAAAAAGCTAATTGAATTCTTCGATGTTAATCGACTGTACTTGAAACCTTATTTTATTTATTGTTTCTAACCCAAAAATAATTACATTAGATACAAAACAAACTTATCTTTCGAGTAAGTTTAGTGTAAAACTTCTTCATTTCAGAACTCTCTTACCAAATCAGATACGATTCGTTCTAATTCTGAATCCGTATTCCTTAGCCCCCCGCAATCCAAAGTTTACCTCATCGCACTTTCTTTTTCAAGTTCAAAAGTTGCGTAACAAACGAAGTTGTTTTGATAGAACGAGTCTTCATAAATCGAGGGTGTTTATCGCGCTACATTCTGTCGCCCGTGAGTTTGACTTTCTGTGCCACGGCTGCGCGGGCGAGCGCGGGGTCAGCGGGGCGAGCGGGGTGTGACGTCACGCCCGACCGTGGCAGTGAGTACTGAGTAGTGAGAGCGGCGACGCGACGCGCCGAGTTCGCCCGATATACTCCGTAGACGACGGTCGCGCGCGCGCAACGTGCATTTTCTCCCGCTCAAAAGTTCCACGGTCGCGACTTCGTCTCCACCGCATATCGGAATTGTGAACTCGCATCTCACCTGTTGCTCGGATTGTGTTGTGATTACAAAACTTTACTCCTGTGTGACACAGGTGAATCGCTCGGCGATTAGTTTCGGTAAACGCGGCGCAAACGACCGGTGCATGTCCGTAGAGGCGCGTTTAGATTGTTTAGTGCTGGGAAAAAGTGAAGTGAAAGCCTTCGCCGGAGGATGTCCCTCGGCGTTTGTGGAGGACGGGGCGTGTGACGCGCTCGCAGAGATGAATCGCCGCCGCTGGACCAACAACGGAGGGTTCCACACGCTGCGGATGCTGGAGGAGAGCTCGTCGGAAGTGACGTCATCTTCTCCGCTGGGCTTCCCTCCTGTGGTCATGTCTCCTGAGTCTCTCAACTCGCCCAGCGAATATGCGCTGGAACTGTGGGGCTACGACGAGGCTTATGCCACGACTCAGTCGCTCCTCAACAGTAGTTGCTCTATGCAGCAACAGCAGATGGCACAACCCTTGCCGTCGATGCCCATGCCTATGCAAGCGACGACGCCAAAATCGGAAAATGATTCAATATCGTCAGGTTAGTTTCTAACTAGAAATTATGTATCTTATTGCATTTTTAAGACGTACCCAAACGTTGCCTTGGTTTTTTCTGTGTACTGATGGCTAACTAATAATCCGGCGCTTTTGGGACTCATCAGCACGGTAAATATACCGTCCGATTATTCCGCAAGACAATGCAACTGGCACCTCAGAAACATGAAGAAAAAAAGTTAAAAGTTTCGTACGATCGAATGTTTATGTGATAGATCGGCAGTTCTGTTTGCGACCACCACAGAATTATCTCGAAGAATAGTGCGTTATTTCAAATATTTGGAATGTTTACATGATTTTAGCGGCATGTTCGGTTGGCGCTCAGCCGGCGCGCTGTCATCGACCTTTGGCCCGGATACCTTGACCGGGCGCTGCGAGCGATTGTCTCCTTGCCCTTACAATCACAATTGTTTTGTTTACCTACATTTGATTCTGACACATGATAATGAACTCTATTTAGGTTTTTAGTGCTCTACGTTGGATTATACGGAGCGTAACTTTCTTGTATAGATCGTTTATTAATGTAGTGTTGCGTGAATGAGCTTTATTTGATACCACAGCCTCGCGCTTAGTTTTTCAGAAGACTTGTATCGGGCGTTGGAAAACAGAAATAATATTTCCCTTAGAACATACTAGCCGTGCCCCGCGGCTTCGCCCGCTATTATCAAGTTAAAAAGTAGCCTATGTGTTAATCCTAGGTATAATCTATGTAAATTCCAAATTTCATCCAAATCCGTTCAGCCGTTAAAGCGTGAAGAGGGAACAAACATACTTACACACTTACACACAAACTTTCGGATTTATAATATTAGTAGGATTTAAAAATACTATAATTATTAATACTGTTGAAAATCATTGCCTAGGCTCAGGCCTAATGGGTTAACTACTTACACTAGTCGAACAGATTTTTTTCTTATTACGTCGTTATTACTTCCCTATAATATTTTTTCCATCTTTATTGCGCTTGTAAGTAAAGAAGGTAGGTATGTAAGTAGGTATTTACCTACATTCCATTTTTAAATGATAAAATGTTGAAGCAACGATATTGCAGTATCTCAATGCATAGATAAGATAGGTATCCTAGGAACTATAATTTTTTTACATATATAACTCTGAGAAACATAATATTCTTAGGTAGGTATTTACCTACTTGCATTATGTGTATGTGTATACAGTACCATTTTAGTCTTATCAGTAATATATTTATATACTTATCTATTAGATACTTAATACCTACCTACCTAATAGAAAGGCATAAAAAGCAGATTTACCTTTGTTTAAAATAACAAGTCGTTCGCACCGAACTGAGATCTCGCGCCTACATTTTTCCTAATAGAGAAAAACATAACATAAACGTTTTCACACTCACAGCCCCACACTAAGTTCAATGACTTGTGTCGTGGGTGCCGGAAACATTCACATCACACACACAATCACAACCAGAACCAGAAACACAAATTTTCCTTGGGGAGAAAACTTGAGGTTAATTGCTTATAACTTTTTTCTTTTAAGTAATTGTTTGATTTCTGTATTTTTTGTTTAGGTACAGAATATAACGGATATTATACGTAAGTTACAGCTTTAAACGTGAAGCCGTTTTTGAGATGAGCCCGGGACAAAATAGGTCTAAAAACAGTGACTTTGGTGGCCTACCAAATTGTTATTTTCCAACATATTAGATTCGTTTTTTAAATCGGTTTCGTATTCACTTAGTTTTTTTCAACGATACCAAAAATAAAATGTATTTTACTCCCCGCTTACCTGTATGCGTGCCCCTTAATTATTATTATTTTTATAATTTTTATCGCCATTTCTGGCTTTGGGCCATAGCTTTACATATTCTCTGAGAATTTGAAGTCATTCGCTTGTATACATTAGACGCTAGATGTCTCTGACAGACGAGCGGACGGACAAAGTGCTGAACGACCCATGTCAACTTAGAGATATCGCTTCACTTGATCTAAAATACTGATCAATATCTACATTTAAAGTAGGTATCTAAGGTTGCCTGGTAGAGATCGCTACATTTAGGCAGCAAACAAATACGACATTCGGGACATGTTTGATTATCAAATATTTAACGATTGATTTGATTAAAGCAGATTATTTCCTTAATTATAAGAGTACAGCGTTATTCACGTCCTTTGTCCACGGATATCAACAAAGTATCTATGTAAACTTTAGGGTTCCGCTTCCTTACGGTGCAAAGGAAACCCTTTTGCCAAGCCTACGTTAGCATCGTCGTCGCCGCGCCGCGTCGTCGGCCGCGTCTTGCGTCTGTCCTAAAGGGCTCTAAGGTTCTCTCTAAATAGTGTTTATTTTTTATTTGAGATAGGCAAACATTTTACCACTGTTTCACCTGATAGTAATTGGCGATGCAATCGTCGATGGAGCATTGAAAAAGGCTTACTGCCGTATAGGAACGTTGACCAATCATTAACTTAAAAAATGTGTGAACTTAGGTCACGAATAAGTAGTTAGTATAATAGAGTGAGTTTTGCGATTTTGAATTTCCCATGCATTTTTATTAATGGTAATATCTAATAAAGCATTTAAGTAAGATAATAACGTTTAAGATAATAAAACCAAATACTAGTTGAGCTCACCATTGTATCGTGGTACGGAGCTCTCAGTGTGCGAGTTCGACTCGATCTTGGCCGGTATTATTCTAAAACTAGCTGCGCCCCGCGTTGTTACCTGCTGGCTGCTGTGTCAGGATAAAAAGAAGCCTATGTGTTAATCCAGGGGGTCTCAGGGGTGGGGTTAATTTCATCAGTTAGTCCAGACGTTTAAGCTTGAACAAGTAACATAGGTACATATACAAACACTTTACATTTTATAATATTAGTAGTATTTTAATTTTCGAACAATTCATTTGTCACCAGTGCATTAATTTAGTGTTAATTGTAAGTTTGCATCATTTTATTACGGTGTTGTTCTTAGTGAGTCATCTGATTGCAACTGGTGGGTGAAGTAAATACAAGTTCCAAGAACAACCTATATATATATATATAATATATATAATATTTTAAAGTATAAACAGAGTTATAAATTAATAAATGATTTTTTTAGGTCCGATTGAAATACAAAAAATTATACAAAAATTTCGGATTTATAATATCAGTAGGGATTACTAGCCGAGCCTCATGGTTAGCTCGCATTTATCATGTTAAAAAGTAGCCTATGTATTAATTCTCGGTATAAGCTATGTATATTCCAAATTTCATCCAAATCCGATCCGCCGATTCAGCGTGAAGAGAAAACAAACATATGTACTTACATAATCACACAAAAAATTTTGGACTTATAATATTAGTGTGATCCCACCATTTTTAATAATCTTGCCGAAACCTATCCATCCAATAATTTCGTTTAAAAGATTTTTTTTTGTTCTGTTTTGTATTTAATGTGTGCAAATTATATATCTACCGTAGTCAAATACATATTTAAATATGGCTAATTTTGTAAAAATCAACCTTGTATAGTCGGTTAATAAACCACGCTTCAAGCGAGTCCAAACTTTGCTCCGAGCAAGAATAATGTCGCTTTCTAAATGTACTATTAGTTGTTGTTAAAAACCATTAATTGCCAAAGTGCACCCACACTTAAAATAATCGCATCGAGGGTTATACTCGAAGGGAGGGCCTGGATAGAGAGTAATCGAAGGGAGGATCTCCCAAAAGCGAAGCTTATTTTAGAAAAGCTCTAAAATAGATCCTTAATCAATACGTCTATCATAGGGAAGACTCAAGAATGTTCGCTAGGTAATAATTAAACTATAGAATAACGAAATTAGATCGTGTAATTAAATTAATATGAAAGGAAAATCAATTGTTTCGTTTTTGGTAAAATATTTTAGTTTGATTGAATTATAGGTTCTGAAGGGTTTTTGTCTATTTCTGTCACAAAAAAGGTAGTTTAATAATGGTATATATAGGTGGCAAGATACCTCAAATTTTATATCCGAGTCCGACATATGGTCGACAATTGATTTATAGCTCATTTCTTTAGGGAAGGAGAGGTTTGTATGAAATAAATCATCTTGCCAACGATCTTGTTTGTTGGTATTTTTTTGTATGGAATTGTGTGTCGAAATATGACGGATAGAGCCCTTGGACGGAAAAAGCTGTGTCTAGAAGTCTCCTTTTTTTAAAATATATTTGAAATATCTGATTAGAGTATAATAATTATAATTTATAGGTACGGTAGGTACATTTCTCATGTCTAATTGTCATTGTTGATATTCCGGTGTAAGCTACGAATTTAATATGCGGGTAGATGACGTCATGTGTTCCGTAAGGTTCATGTAGAAAGGAATAATGAAATACTTTGTGGCACGTGCTCGGATGGTCTAGTAGTGACGAGCCGCGCGTGATGCCCGAAGACGCGGGTTCGAGTTCTGCTCCGAGAGAAATTTTTGCTTATTTCAGAACACAATGTCAGCCCATTAGCTTTATAAATAAGGATCACTACTGTTTTGTATTATATTTTAAGACATTAAAAGTTATGTGAAACTTGTGGCAGTACCAATACGCCACGCATTAGCGAACATTGCCAGAACTATTTTTGTGTAATCACAAAAACAGATAATTCTTTGTCGAAATTGTTTCAAATTGCCAAGTGAAACATTAAAAACAATTTAAAAGTGAGCCGGGCAGCATTCGTCGGACTCGGTCCGGTCTGACCGGTTCGTACCACTCATGGTAAATTGCATCGCCTGACAACGCATGTATGCCCATTAAAATATACTTCAATTCACTATATAGGTAGGTATATTATATTCAAACTCATAAACTAAAATACAAATAACGTTCCAAGATTTTTTCTACCTAATTGAAACCCTAATTGATTCAAGCTGAGATGTATTAATACTACCATTGATTAATACATCTCTTGAACCTAGGCTATCTACATACACAGCCATGACACACAGTGCTGATAAATGTATCGACAATCAAACACAGTCACAAGCTCCTATTAGTTTACCGGCTCAGGAGGGGTGCATCAATTGGTTAAAGAGGCAGGTCAAGGGAAATACGAAAGAGATTTCAGTACGGCATCCGGCATTTAAAATGCAGCTCACCCGAGCATAATATGCCTGGAGATATCTTACCTTTCATGTCTATAAAGTAATGTTATAATATGATAAAATCATTGCTAAGCCTAGGATCAAATCCCAAATCAAGTCTCCAGCAATGATCTAAATAAAGTTCATAAAAATATTGGACATACTCAATGCAGATTCTGATGACTTTCGAAGTTTTGAAGATTGTCCAGAATTTTAACAAAAAACACCAGATCGTATGCAAATTTTAGATGATGTAAACGCCGCTTTTTTAATGTTACAATCCCTGTTCAGGGTTTTCAGATATCTTGCAGTACCGACATAAAAGCTTTGGTGATATAACTTACCTTGTGGCATCCCTGTTTCAACAAGATAGGTAGAATTTTATCTGCTAAATTTCCGAATGGAATACTCAAGGCTCACAGTATCATACTTCTTAGTAAAAAGAATTTCATTACGGTGCAGTAACAAAAACAATCTGGATAATCATCACCTCCTGATTTCCACTTTCTTCAATGCCCGACCATGCGATAAATTCTAGTTATACGTGCTGTGCGAGAAAGTACTGGGTACTGGGTTTCTCTCTAGAAACCTCTAATGGCCTCTGTGTTTATCTTTGTTGGTAAATTTAATAATTCAAGTAAATTAAGTACCTCTCTGAATCGCTAGAATCTACAAAATAAAAAAAATAAAGAGCTATTTAAAAAGGCTGGTAAATCATATTGCAAGATCTCTCTCTATATATAATGTATGTATAAAGTATGCTCTGATAATGTATACTTCTTGTAATGTACAATATAATATCCTCATATTTTGGGCAAGAGAACGACTGCCCAAATACGTTGGTAATGAAATACATAAATTTACTAATTAATAACACGAGATACTTGTTACATTAAACTGCGCGATTCACGAGAGGCTTTCAGCTTTCACTTAACCTGTCCAAATCCATACAAAATGTGGGTGTGTAGTTCTCCGCTTTGATATAAACCATATTTCATATCCTTTGCAGCATGATTTCACGCGTTCATTTTTTATAAGCGTTTCCTTACATCATCAGTCAACTCTAGTGTCATACAGATTGGCAACGTTTCTGAGACATGGCTGCCGAAGCTCGGAACCGAAACGTCTTGTACACGTTGGTCTTCTAACACAATTACACAACGTCAGCGACGTCATGTTATTTTATAGATAGTTATATTAGATTAGCAATTACACGCTTAGTATAAATAATTGTATCACGGGTATCGAAAAACACGCAATAACACCTAAATACACAAACACATTTCTCTTAGGGAGTAAAATTGTGACGGAGTTTAAGGAGTCACGGTGCAGAAGGCCTTTTCGACAGCGGCAACAAGGTGGTACCTTGTTGCCGTATATACAGATTAGTACATATTTCTTACACAGTTTAAATTATGGTTAATGTCTTAAGTTAGAACGTCAGACTGCATTATTTAATAGTTCTCCTTAAGAAAACTCTGAGTAATAATCTTACCTCTGTGTGGCAGAAAAAGAGCACATGTAACCAAATGTTGGCAAAAATTAAAACCTTGAAAAGTGTTCAAGAACCAATGCGGTCGGAGGATACCACCTGGAACTAAGTCCCATAACATATTCCATAACAAAGCCCACAATCCTAAAAAAATAGGTTTCCAATTGCGGCATTTGCCGGCTAGGTTGTTTCCGTATGTTTAACCCTGATGTTCATTTAGAGCGTTAGCAAAGAGTGCTCAAACACTTTTGGTCATTTCAGGGTCTCTTCCGAGTTAAGATACCTATTTCCTCGTTCTTTTGTGTCGGCTAAATTATTTGTACTGTTGAATTTTAAATTATTATCCGTTTATTAGCAACTTGGATAAGGAAAAATTGATTGATGTAGTTGCCAAGCCCCTATCATTGTGTTATGCTTCAACTAGCTTTTATTGACGCGGTTGGTATAATTTGGACTTATTAGAAACACAATTAGATGCGGGCTTGTTTTTTTCGTATCGGCTTAATGTTAAGTTTCCAGACTTAGAAATTAAAGTGCTTACTTTATTTAGGACATTGAAGTAATCCATCAACTAATTTATGTAGCGTCGCGTGGCACCGCTGACGAATTTCCCAGAGTGAGAAAAGAAAAAAATATTTTAAGAGCATTTTACTAAAAAAGCTTGATTAATTTGTGTGATATCTTAGAAAATCTAAGCGTAATCACGTTCCTTAATAATTAATTAGAAAACTAGCAGTTCTTTGTGTTGTAAAGTAACAATGCTCTAATGAATTTCAAGCAGAATTTGCATTTATTCACCGTTTATTGAATAAACCATTTTAATTCTATTCTCGCTTCTTTCATTGTATTGAAAATGTATTGAAGACTCACAATAACTTTCATTAAGTCAGACTTTAACGTCTTTTGTGTAAGCTTATTAGTAAGCTTTTAAGGTATCTCTAGAGAAACATTTATCTGCGTGCCTGTTAACCTTTTGCGCTCTTTCAACCAATTTGTTTTGTTCATACTGTTTTAGATCATTCTATCATTCATTGCCAAATATAACGTCACGAGTCTCGCTATATTCATCATTGGATAATTTTACACTTCTATTGTAAATAAAATACCTAATCACTTGTTAATAATATTCTTGTGTATAACTCGTGTTACATCACACCTAATTGCAATATGACTAGGTGTTATTTAGGACTTGATGGAGCCCAAGCGGCCCCACCTGAGGTGAACGTATTACTGGCCGCGTGGGGGCGCCAAGGTCACGGCGGTTTTTTGACACCCGTCGCATATAAATAGTACTTCCAACTATCGGGTACTAGCGCTAATTATTTCGTGCCAGTACTAGTCGTCACATTTAGCCGGAAATCGTTCGTTTTTCAATTTGAATAATCGTTTTGTTTCGCCAAGGTGAAAGGCTACGGACCCCTTGCGGCCTTGCCAGTCCTGTCACAATAGACGACTTAAGGAATTGTTCAGAATTCCAAATTCTCGTATGTTATTACTTTCACACGAGTTGATGACGTGGGAGACTTCGTGAGCGTTCGAAGAGATAAAGTTTGACATTGACCAATCATGTTTCATAAATAATCTCGCAGCGAAGTGTGAACACAACACGACACCCGAATCCTTTTAAATAGATGTGTGTGTGAGCAAACGTTTCCAATATGTGTGAAATGTGAGACTCCGTGAGGAGGTATGCATGGCATGATTGATGATTCCTTAATCAAAGAGGTCAGAGACCTGCAAGTCTATAACGCTCAGATAGCTCATGAGTTCATCATAATAAACGTGAAGTTATATAACAATAATAATGACTCGGAGCGACGGCTAATTACATGTGTATAGATAAAACCACCGTGATTGTTGAAATAATAAGCTTAGATCATAAATGCTCACTTTATGTAAGTCGGACAGGACTTGTGGAATTAGCATACAAATGGGATCAGTCGAAGCCGCGAGCTTCGCTGAGCCTTGGTGTTAGAATAATATTAATCTATGGGCGAGCAGCTGCCACTCCTCGCATTAGACGAGGGTCCAATAATATATTTTCATTAATAAAGGCGCTTAGATTTGGCAACCCTTTCAAAAAGTCTTTTCTGATTTAACCCTCAATTCGAAGCACGCGGCGATTGTTAGAGCCATGTATATTCTTCATTCCAGCCTTTGCGAATATGCTTTTAAAAAAATTACATAATTGACTAATGATGACTATCGATTTATTTCTCAAATAGATTTTAAGTATGTATTTGCCTCGCAAAGTTCGTTGACATAAAGTTGACACGACCACACGCGTCACACCTTGTGACTTTTCCACGATTTGATAGTATAATTTTTTCGTTTCTGTGGCATGAAAAAGTTTTGTAAATTACGTTTGCTAAGAATAAAATATATAGTATTTTACATTTAACCAAGTCATTATCTAGACGTTTAAACGGGAACCAACACATGTACGAGTATTTAACTATAATCATAAACAATTTCAATCAAAACCTCAAATCTCTTACGGCCGCATTATGGCTAAATCCTTTTCTCAAGTAACAGTTTCTTATAAAAGTGTTCTTGAAAAGTGAAAAATGGGAGTAGAAAAACATAGTTTCTTCTTGTAGGTGTACCTAGGAAGGCACCGGCGGAAATGCGGTCGAGCGCGCGTCTCGGTCGGCTGCGCGCGCGCTGCCAGCGCGACGCTTGTTAGGTCTATTATCTCGGATAGAGTCGCCCTCTGTAACAATCTTCGAGATCAGATATCTCTAGAGGACTCAAGTACCCTTCACGACGCGACAAAATTTATGTACTATCCTTACAATATACCTAACTAGAACTAGTAGTGTCAATTCCAGCAAATTGCCAGTATTCACTTATTTACTTTATGGCAGTGAAACGAAAAAACAATTTATTTTTGAGTCACGCAGTTCCGTTTATTTGTACACAATTTGCCTTTCAACTGCACACTGAAAATATCCACGGAACATTTCTGATTTGCGGGTAGTTCAATGCTCTTCAAACATCCCACATAATGTGGAGCATTAGCTGCTCGCTCTGTTTTGAGACTAAATTACCGTAACAGTTGCAACATGAACCTCAAACTTAAATTGAAAAACCGTGATACAATCAGCTCATTATCCTCAAATTTCATTAATCTTCCTCATGCATCTCTCATTAACGGTTAGAAGTAATTCAAACAACGCTCTGTTGACTAAAGGTCCAACTCTTCCCGGATCTCACGAAGCATTGATCTAAATCAACCTATTATAACGGAATTACTCGTAAATCGCCTCTCTCAAAAGTATTGTTATAAGAATAATGTACTTGGCATACTTGCCATATACAAATCTTTTGATCATTGTCAATCAAAGGTAGGGCGATGATCTCTCGTTTCAGCCATTCTTACTGTCGCAAAGAGGGGCAAGTAAAACCAGTTTAGTGTAGTTTTCAAAACAGCACTTCTAACGACCAAAGGTACCATAATATCTATACGTACTTAAGTGTCCAAAGTACTCAGATTAAATTGATTTCCAAGTTAGATAAGAATAGTTTTTCTAAGTCGTTTTTTACAATCATGGACCGTAAAAAACTGAGTGGGTATGTCTGATATCTTAGCTTGTTTGTTCCAAACCTCCCATAATGCGTAGTCATCGCCATGTTCTTGGTCCCATTATCCTCTCCCGTATATAGAAGGTATTGTTTTTTTGCCCTACTGTAAAGACAATTTATTGTCTTTTAGTTTCTCAAAAGTAGATCTGTAACACTGGTAAGCTAGTAATCAAATTCTACCCTATCAGATATAATTATTCAGAACCCAGTGCTTATTACCTAAATATACGACATGTTACAGTGTTGTTTACGTTATCGTCTCTTAGTTCAAAAATAATCTCTTGTTTTCGTACAAAATACCTGACTTCAACGCGAAAACCATTTACATTGCGCAGCCGTTCTCGCCTTTGCCGAAAATAATTGCACACCATTTAAAATGGCGTCCTAAAACGTGCTAGAATTTAGTAAAACATCAGACACATTAGCCAAATTTATCCAACATGTAATCGTGTCGAATTACAATGGAAACGTTACCTATGCGGAACTTCGTCTACGAATAACTACGTGACTTTGAACTAAAGTAAGCATAGTCGATCACTATTTCATACTCTATGATCCAGTAGATAATACAACTGTTCAAGATTACATCTTACTGCCTTGTAGTAAAGTAGATGTTTCAATAAATATAGATTTGTATCGTAATCTCGAAGTATCTCAAGACTACATGCACTGAAGACATGTAGCCGCCTCCATATCCCTGGACACTTTATTGTGGCACATCCTACATGCGAGGATTACAATAATAGCATGATCGGTTTCAAAGTTATTGTGTCCTACACGAGACGAGAATAACAAGTAACCTTGCGACGCGATGCAAACATTGTGCAGTTTTTATCCGACGTTTTTGTTGAAGTACCTAACTTCTATCTTTTTTATGAATTATAAATTTAAAATGATTATGAGAGTTCAATAAGATCATTCGAAATGTTAGAGTCAAAATCAAGTTATCTACGGGAGCTTCAACATCACTGACTTTAATATCCTCATTGGTCGTCTTCTGTACTTTTTTTCGTTTATAATTTTAAAAATATTTACGTTATTATTAATTTATAGGGTTTACGTCAGTATTACAAATTGTTAAGTTTATTTAATCAACCATCTTGTATTTTAGAGGTCATTAACAGGTAAAGAATCGAAATCTTTGTTTATTTTGACGTACCTTAATAAGGCGCGTGAGATCAGATTTGGGCACGTGATTCATTGCAGATGGCCGATGGTTCATACAGTTGTACAAAAAGTTTATTGCATGTAATAAGTGATGTGGTACCTACCTACAAGTACCTATTGCGTTGGTTATAAAACGAATATAAGGAATAATAAGAACAGAAGTAAACTGCTAAAATCTTTAAAATCGTGGATCATAATGTTGATTCATATAATTGAAACCACAACGATTAAGCAAATATATGGCACCAGAGAACCAAGAAAACATAATATATTTGCGAATTAATTGAGAGTCAACATTGAAATCTCCAAGCACCATTACCAAAACAAAATGCCCCTTCTCTGATGCTAATGAGTTGACGCGCACATCAAAGAAAATATTTCCGAACTAATGGACGATCTTCATTACAAACCTCTTCATGATTTCAAGAGAGATTTATCTGATGTTTTATACACATTCAACTTTATAATACTAGGCAATATCATTCTTGTCCCACCCACGGTGATTTTATGTTCACGCAGTTGGAAATGTTAGAACATGGCTTCTATTATGCAACTAAATTAAAAATACTAATGCAGTTGGCATGCGAATGCTGAATTAGTTAAGTACCTTCTTACATAGCCCGAACTATCTGATCAAATTCAATGTTAGAAATTGAAGATGTTGTTGTAATATAACATTAATGTCTTCAGATATAAGGTGCAGTAAAGTTAAGCAATATAACCGCTCGGTGGTCGATCCGCGATAAATCGGAGAGTGCGTTTATAAATGATGGCGATAAATTGAGTTAGCTTGGCCTTGGCTCGAATCATTGTGAGCGCTGGCATTCACCTTATCGTGTGTTGAACTGTATGCAATATCAAATCGTACACTTGCATCCTCTACTTTTATGTTCAACACATGCAAAACTGTATATATACTCGTTTATTCAGGCGGATGATACACACACATTTGCAATGTGTATGTTTGCGTATGATATACGGTGCAGTAGTCAAGGTCGGCAATGTCATTGTACGAACGAACCCGGCGCAAATTCACACACACACACATACGTTATACATGTTTGCGATGTGTGTTTAGTTAGCTATTGAAATAATCTTATCATGTAGGTCACCTTACTTTGTAGATAGCGCACCAGCTATGCACTTAGTCGTTGCATGAGTTTCTACTTGTTTTATGGTTCTATTTTATTACTTTGTTGTCGTTGCTTGCATATAAGCATTGTTATACCATCGCCTTAAGTGTTTTAATCCAATGTTTCATGGTCGTCTGCACTGTGACTTATTATGACATAACTCTTTGAATCACTTCTGTTACCTACCTGTAGTTTATCGAAAACGAGCTTGAATGTTGTATCAAAAATATTTCTCTATCTCGATTCTAATATCCAATATGGCCACAGTGATTACTTCATTAGGTATGGGTATAATCCGAAAATACACCCCCAAGCACGAAATATTCCGATTGATGTGGTTTTTATGTGCAATAGGTTCAATCAGGCCTGAAATGCTGAACATTTGTGTTCTCGCTTGCCCCACGTTAACGACGCCATTCTAGTTTGCCTTGTCAGATTGTATTCGAGAATATTCTTTGCTCCACACTTTATTAGGGCTTGACACGCGAACCTACGAAACAGTCGGAGAAGAATTTGATCATTCGGGGACTGTATGATATTGTAACTCGCGCCGTCTATTAGATTTAATTTGTTTGCTTTCCTCACAGATTCTGTAAAAACAACCCTTTTTTACTGCTCGGTGATAGATTACCTATATTGCAAGTAGTGAAATTCATTCATTTCGCAATAAGCATATAGTTCAAAGTCATTGGTACTCGGAATAGGCGACCAATAAATAAAACTCCGGTGACTATTCAGAACAAATCGTCATCAAATTCAAGTGACGAAACAAATTCCTCCGCACTCGAAAATAGCATTGCATCATCGTTTGCATTGCGAGTTTTCCATTTTGCTAGCTAACGTTTGTTCTGCGAGCTTAAAATAGTCGTACTGTAAGACAAACGAGCACATCAATGGTAGCGAGGGCGAGGCTGAGCGAGGCTCCTCCGTGCAGCGATTGACGCAAGCGGCGTCAGTTGTTTACAGTACAACCGCCTCAGGTTATTTACATCGGGGTCACAGACACGCCGCAAGGAGACCAGGGTTCAATCGATATAATTATCTAACCTGCGCTAGCAGCGTGGTTACCTGCCAGCGAACGCTCTCGCCACCAGCCGGCCGAGTCCACGCAACGACAATGACCCCCTTCCACATTACTAGGTCGTTTATGCAACGAATTGGCAACAGACGGGGTTAAGTGGGTGACTGCAGCGCAGACGCAGAATGTAGAGATGATTGAGTAAGGCCAGTGCAGATTGCGACGCAAAATTGTTGTTACTCGGTTAGATGTTTCCATGCATTGCTAGTGTATCACGTTCGTTTCACATTTGGTTCGAACGTGCCGAATTATTATCTATCGCTTCGAAATTTGTTATCGAGACGTAGCTGCGTGATAGGAGTTGTCTATCAGCGTCACACTTCGCGGGGTCAACGCTCTACGCGCCACGTGGTCGGTTATGCAACGCACATGTCCTCACGGAACTTATCGTTCGAACTAAATCCCCGATATTGGGTCACCGAGCGTAACGAATGTGGATCGCCCGAGAGAGGGTAGAATTTTATTCTTAGTGAAAGTGAATAGAGGCTCGCAAGACCGCTCGTTCACCGTGTTTAACTACATACAGATTTTATCAGAGTCGTTTCTAGCTGTTGTCAGCGGACAAGACGCACGCGAGCAATAAAGTCCCGAGATATCGATCTGGAGCTGGTCGCTTTCTTGCATAGTTGGCCTGCGGCAATCCGTCACTCCATATAGGCTCGGCATTGCCGCATTGATTACATTGCTTTATGGCGCTGTCAGCATGTCAACTCTTAACAAGGCCTATTGTCTATGATGTGGCTACCGATGTCGGTGTACTTATATAAATTGTTCCAATAATCGCATACGAGGGAGCTTGATCAGTCCTTATTCTCCGTATCGCCAACAAGGACAAAACAAAAGGAATAATAAATATCTGCCACATGTTTATTAATGTATCTAAGGTCTAGTTTTCAATAAGCTTTACATTTTTATGAGCTGCAGTAAGTACATGAAAATATCGAGTCGTGCAAAAAATATTCACGTCGATACTCCTAGCAAAAAGAACAGCAAGGAGATGGATGGTTCGCAGCGCATCTATTTATATCTGGTCTGGCCATAAACAGCCTCGGAACCGGTCCGCCGGCTCTCGGAATGCTCTTCTTGCTCTCGGTAACGCCGACTATCACTGTAGAGCGAGTACCTCCACCAATGCATATGGCCAGACAATGCACTTTGTTTCAGTGGCCTTCAGTAAAATTATGTTTTGAAGCTTATATTGGAAAAAGGAATTTAAGGCTCATATTCGTCCCTGTACCAGTAAATCTGAATAAAGTTTTGAATAATTATTTTATTAAAAAAATTTTCCTTCAGTCTTTCGTTTTGATTCAGTTCCTTATCTACTCGTATGTGTATTGTTTTGTGGAATTTCAATTGAACCTCATTAAAACATTGCCGCATCGCTAAATAACACCTATAAGTTTGATTCAATGCCGGCACGATCGGAAAACGAATTAATCTAGTTGGTGATCAGATCATGGTTCACTTCCATTTGGAGCTAGAAACTAAGTGCGAATTCTTCCGCGCACATTCCGAAGATATGTCATCATCCAATTGCGCTTGAAATAAATCAATGCTCGATTGGATCGTTGACTAATGATACTATGTTTGCTATTTTAAGTCAATGTTAAAGTCTTTCGCAATGCAAGTAAATGTGAGTCAGTAGCCTTCACAGGCGATTGCCTTATAATTGTTACCGCACATATTTAGGCCATAGGTAATATTCCTGATGACTGCAATGTCGTCGACCTTCCTACCTGGCCGGCTGCCGAATACTTCGACAATGCCGCCTAGACAAGTGGTATTTTGCCATTTGGCGATACACATGATTAATTCTCAGTTGTAAAGGTGACGATCGAATTATGCGCAGCTTAGCGTACCGAGAGGAGTCAGTAATTTCCGGGTTTCCCACACGGAAAGCGAAGCGTAGGTGCGCGGCATTGTCGTAGTGACACAAGATGACAAAATATCGCATCACTAATTTTTTATTGCACATCCATCATCATAATTGCAAACGCTTCGAATGAGAAAGCTTTATATTGCTTTCGACTTATTTGATCTTATATTTCTTCAACAGTTCGGAATAAATCGAGTTTGTTCTTTCAAATCGAATTTTTTGTTAGATTTCGTTCGGACTTCGATTAAATCAAGTTTGTCAAACGTGCTCGGGGATTAAATCGTTTCTCTCAGTTTATACATCAGCGAAGTTTTAGAATAAGTTTATTTTTTAGTACGGAATGTGATTCGCGAGGTGATTATCGTTTCAAACGCGTTACGCGAAGCTTGAATGAGTATGAAGCATGAGGGGTGAAAGGGGAAAAGTTTCCTGTATCTGCGCCCGTCATGGAGAGCTCATCCATCACCCTGACAGCAGCGATTATTAATACCCGCCGTATACTACTTACTCGCTTGTAATGCGTGCCTTTCACCAAAATACGCGCGATAGAAAGGGTTTTGCTGAGTATTATTATATTCTCAAATTCGAAAATGCCGTGTACGGCACAACAAAAGAAACCATAAAAGTAATGTATAAAATCTGAGGCATTACAGGCAAAGTTGTCATTGCTGTGAAATGCAAGTGAAAACCATTAATATAAATGAAAGATGATGTAATTCTATGCACATGACATGCAGGCAACGGGCTGATGAGAGAATGTCCCCTTACATATTATTTTATTTGAAATTGTAACTATAGATAACCCAAGGAATACAAGAATACTGTAACTATCTTAACATATTTGACTCTTGCAAATACAGCCATCGAATTCATATAGGATACATTTTTCACATGTCCTAATTTTATTTAGACTAAGTAAGGTTTTAAAAAAATATTTTAACTATAATGCTTCTAACTACATAGGCATCTAAATTGAGGAGCAGATATATTCAACATTGAGCATTACAGTAGGTGCTGGAATTGAATTGACATTGGCGTTAAAGCAGCCGTATTTATTGAGTAACGAGAGTGCAGGGAGGGCCGACGCCGACCTTCCGCTGAGCGTGGGCCGAGCCCATGACACAGTTCACAGATGTACTGTGGATGCACGGCCGCGATTATTTCTGTCGCATCGTTTTTACACCAATACCATCCTGCACTGGCCTTTACTAGTAGTTTTTGTTGCGGTTAATTTCATGCTTGTTAACCATTTCGCAGCGTCACCTGAGGTCAACAGATTGAAGCATTGAAGCACAGTTTTTATCGTTCCGTCTACACTCAGCTAAACGAATAAATATACTTTTAACCTTTTATGAGAGTACTTCTATCAAACGTTTTCAACTTTTGTTATATTACCTGCCTTTCTAGAAGTAAGCGCAGTATGTAGGTAAGTTCGTTTTTTCCCATCTCCACATCGGATGTCGCTGTGTAGTTTTTGCTCGTTACCGAGATCTGGTCACGCGCGGAGAGGCCCTGCTGGTGTGACCGCTTTGCTATACTTCAATATCTGTATGTATATTGCATAAATCGACGTGGGATTGCGCTGTGGTGTGGGTGGTTTTCTGTTGAATCTTCGGCTCATTGGGTTTTTTCAAATACGATGACATTGGCAATGATATTTTAAGTATTTAGATAAATCCTATACTGTTGACTTATGCTGTGCCTACTTATTGTGTGACTGTTATAGTCTGTTCTAAAATAAATATCAACATTTATGGATATGGCCAGTAGACCATGTTAAAATGCACCTGATCGGTAAACTGGTATAATGCAGTTTATTCAGGTCTATTCGTGATAAATGTATACTTTGGACATTTTTCATTTACTGAATGCCATTTGTTTATGCTCTGCTGTTATAATTAAACTGAAGAGCCGCGATCAAAAATTCTATAGCATGTCGATGAAATAGTTGGGAAATGATTTTCGATGTTTTCTAGGTGATAACTATAATTGACTCGAGATAACTATTACGTGGAAAGAGATTTGAGGTTTTTTTTCCAAACTTATGGGTGCATTCCTGCTTCTGGGACACTGGTTTTCAACCAGAAAGTCAAGTGACTGAAAAGTCAAGATACTTGAGTCTTCGAATTTTGTAATAAATTGGTATTTTTAATTTTACATTTATTCGTACGGTTTAGTCATATAATTAGTCGATAAAGCATTGTCAATTAGTGTGATGATAGTATCGAAGTCAAACTAGAATTGGTTTGACAGGCGACCATTAGGTCACAATCTACTCACCCGAGTAGATCAATTGCTTGGATATGTGTTCACAGATCTAAGCAATTATAAAGGCAATATTAGTTTTCCTTACTGGAGCTGACATTAACGAAATTAGTTATCACTTACAGGTGTTATCGATGAAAACATCAAAAGATCGCGGGGTTCAGTTCCTTCGATAAGGTACAAATATGTAAATTTTTACACTCGCTTTCTGATGTGATTGATCTAATCAAAGCGGTCGTTTGGCGTCGAATGCATCGAAAACAAAGGCGCTCTTTGTCGGATGATAAGCGTTTCGTCGCCGGCTTATCTTACTGATACTCGGTCACCGACCCGGACTATGTGAGATACTTTTTAAATAAAGATATTTATGTTAAGTATAAACGTAGTTGTTTATCAAAATACGAATGAAAATGTGCTAGGAAAGGTTCTATGTTATTGAAAAGCGACAAATATTTAGCGAACCAAATATTTACCTACATCAAAAATCTAGCAATTTTTTGTCCAAAGGCTATATAATAATAACTAATGTTAATTGATATTTTCTTCATTGCTTTTATATAATAATGTACATGAAATTAATGTATGATTATACTGTATTATTCGTTCTTAAGGTATTTAATAAGTTTGATAGGTATAAAAAAGTTCTACCAAATCTTCCGATCTTGAGATCGGTAGTGACGGAAATGTCGGAATTAAGCTTGAATCAATTAATTGGTTCTCAAAGTTTCAACACAACGGTTCGTGGAAACGCTTACAAATCTCTTGATAAACGCAATGCATAATTCGGTCACCAAACGCCGAATTGTTTACATTTTGCATTCGATTACTCCATCGGTTACTTCACTGTCACATCAACAATGTTGTTCCAGCCTCGATTCCGAGTGATACATTCGACCTACTTTATTTTCCTCATTCGCCTTTGCAAATTCTCGGTATAAAATGTTAATGACCTAAATAATCTAAACAGAAAACAAGAGCAATCAAGGAGGTCACCTTGTTGATCGTCGATTGTTTGTCATACACGAAACAATAACGCACGGTGTTAGAAGTAAACGCCTTATCAGCTGTTATTACAATAACAAAGAGTCGTTGACCCACTTGATCAGATCACTAATTGTCACAAGTACTAACGCGACGTTTACACGATCAATTTTGACGTCAGCTAATCGTACCTTGGCCCACTTTCCTGTCGCTGTATTTTCATTGTAATCAGGTTAATAATATAGCAATTGTTAAGAGATGCCGATGTTAACCTTCGTTTGCGGCAAATCTAGGTTGTTATTGTTTTATGGAGCACTAAAAACCAGGACGACCATAATTTTCGAGAACTAGGTCCAGCTAAAAATAGGGCTTGACTAATAGGTTATTTCAGATTGTAACTTGAAACTTCCGAACAATCGTAATTGGTTCGCATAAAGTTCTTTCGAGGCCTGGTTTGGGAACTTCCTTTGCCGATATTTTTGGTACACAATTCGACGATATAAAGCTTGGAGGTTTAAAAATTGGAATTTAACTGAGGAAGCAATGAAGCATTTATTCTAATTATATCCCCCTCCCTTTTCTATTTACCATTCCGATGTTTACTCGAAAAGGCGTGATGGAGCGTGGGTGCACGTTTAGCTAAATTGGGGGATAGAAAGAGAGAAAACACATTCGTCTACGAGGAAAGGAGACAGATGGGCATAAAACAGCATTGTGTCAATAAACAGTACAGTATGGGGAGTCGCGGTATCCATTACCTTCCAGTTTGTTCTGTACGTGTTCAACGATTCCACTTTCTAATTCATGGGCTGGGTGACAAAAGTGGAGGTAGTTTCCGTTTTAAAGATTGAAAAGAAAACTTACTACATTACTAATAAAATTAAAACATTGTTTTGCATCTGTGACCCAGAAAAATCTACTGCAAAACTGTGCTTGTTTGCTCTACATTAATATGCAAAACAGCATTATGTTGTATTTAAATAATACCCACCTAGATACAGATTCTAGGTCAATGAAACCAGCAACAATTCAACTGAAAAAACACCTTTTTCTTTGAGCCAATATTTCGCGACGAATGACGGTTTAAAAATATGATTCTCTTGTCAGATTCATCCGACTTAAGGTATATCTAGACGTGCAGCAGGACATATGTTTATAGTTTGGTGCAGTGTCCGGATACTACGGTCCCGCTACAGTCCCGGATGTAAACACTTCCACGTGCGTCCGCCTGAAGATCCCTCTGAACATGCATGTGTAACCGTTCATTCATTTAGGCTCGGTATTAAAACTTTTGGCGCTTTACTTTCACACTCACAGCCCCACACTAAGTTTGAAGACTTGTGTCGTGGATGCCGATAACGTCACCTCACATTCACACGCAGAATACATACATTTCCGTTAGGAAGAAAACATGTGTTTCCCACCGGGAATTGACCCGGATACCCGCTGCTTAGAAGGCAGACGCGCCACTTACTATGCAAACAGGCCAGTTCAAAGGGTTTTTACAAATTATCGTTTTAATCGCAATAGGAAAAATTCTCAATAAAGGGGCTCTATCATTTTTATTCTTTGCAGATAACCTAGGTAGGTAACATTGCTTCGTTGTTTTTACCGGCACGTAATGGTCTGCTGAACTTTGAATGTGACTCCGTCCAGTCTGGTTTTTCTTAAACTTCATCTTGTGTTGCTAATAGCTCTATAAATAGCCTAATTGCGTTCGTGAACAGTAGCATAAATACCGAACCATTTTACTAGCTGAGTTTCCAGTAGCGTGCGATGTGACGCGAAAATGCGATTTTCACCGCGTTGCGATTTCTATTTCAATCCGATTTTCCCGGCGTGCGGAGAAACCGATCGCTCCAGTTGCCGCCGGCGGCCCACATCTCTTGCTAGAAAGTATCGTAGAAAGTAACATCGAGCTCTGTCCCCGCGCGGCGATGCATCGATCACGCGTACAACACTTTTTCTGCTACACTTTTTGCAAGCGCATTACAGATGAAATGCGTGCTAAGAGTGCCAACTCGGTGCACCAGCGCCGTAATTTCTTCAGATTTCTTTATGTTCGCTTGTGTTGTGAGTGTTGTGACTGGCGGTCTTTCTCATGTCAAGTTGATATATCGAAATGTTGGTTTGAATTTTTGAAGCTTTATTGCGATATTCGTTCTTCATTCCCCACCGCCAAATTCATCAATTCGAAATCTACGCATACTTCGAAATACAAGATAGAGACATCCTGAATGCCAAGTGACCTCATGTGATGTCACAACGTATAGAGTACTTTCGCTGTAGCCGAATTTCAATAGTGCGTACCATGGCTTGTGCAATACCTACTTTTGGGCAACTTTCACTATTCGCTTACGCGGCCCGCCTGCAAAATGATTGCGTTGCTGCTTTCTGGGGGTCAGTGAAAGTTTTACGTACATTATTGTTTAATCAGCGCTTGTCGCCAACTCATGAAATTATTACCATTCATGAGCTACTAACGTAACAGAGTTTCTCCTTAAGGGAATTTGCTTTTGACGTTTGTCTTATAAGCAACAACGCTCCTTTATCGAGACTTGAACTTTGATAGAATTACTGAATCCATCAGAAAAACAGAATGGCGTGAGAGAAAAAACAAGTATATTATTAGGTTGTGGTACTTTGGTAGAGAATCGCGAGCTTGTTTCGAGTTCTGATGCTATCATAAATAATGTGGTTGCGCGGCGAGCGTGGCAAGGCGGAGGGGGGATAGAGAGTGAAGGAGGGAAAGGGGGGCGGGAGGTAGACGCAACTCAAGAGTCAAGGCCGCACGCTGCCCCCGGTCGTCGCTCGCGCCCCACTTGTCGCTCTCGTAGCGCCTCTCGCTCGCGAACCCGAGCGCGCCCGAGCGCTACCGAAGCGAAACGAACTAGACCTTCCACTGCGCGAACGCAACAGAACAGCTGAGACGTACTAACATAACACACTGACTCGGTCATCCGTGCATTCAACTTTTGATTGGCTTTCTTCTTCACGGGCAATTATTTGATAGTATTACTGATAAAGCTTTGGTTATGTCTAGTAGACGGCCATCATGTTTTCTTTTTATTAGGTATATAACTTGTGTATCAGCAATGACATAAAATAATGCCGTCATTTAAATTCAATAATAATAAATGTTAAATTTGCAAAGTCTACTACGCACTGCAGAAAACTCGCATTATAATGACCTTACCAAACAGGTTGTCGAGACTTTCACCGCATTGATTAATTGCGTCATTTCACTAGACGCTTTGCTCTACTAAATTGTTATTTAATTGCTCTACTTTACAATCCAGCGCGATAGATTTATAAGTTTTAGGAAAATTTTGAGATAGAACTTGTTTAATAAAGTCAACGTCTCTATTTAGATTGTCAGATCTAAATTCAAGGGCATCGAAGAATTGTGTAAACGACCGCGATACAATACATCGAACTCTAGAATTTCTCACCAACGTCCTCTCGAGGCATTCGAGAATAGAAACAGCTCTAGTTGTAAAGAGCTGATAAAAATAACTCGTGCGCAGGTCAGTGCAATGATATGCCGCTTATAACTGAAATGTAGGTGGTCATATTCGATGTAAATAGCCAAGAGACTGGAAAGTACACCGAACTTGACCTCATTATTTATCTCGTCTGAAGAATTCGCGCCGAACCACGATCATCTTTAAAATTGGAACTACGAGTAAATTACCTTCACAACGATGGCCGATAATAGCTAATTCCGAGAATTCCTCAATCGGTTTTGGCGAGAAAGGCTTACAATAGTATGTGGGCTCTAATCTGGCGGGGATCCCACGTGGAGAGAAGTAGAACTAGTTTTTGGCAGCGGCTATTCAGACCGGTTGCGTAAGTGGTTGTTTTATAAATAATATAATATTACGAACTGCGCCATGTCGGCCAAAGACCCGCCTCGCCGGCTAATGGTCACCATAAATATGTTAATATAATTAATGGCTAAAGAAACGAGAAGTGGACTATACTGGAAGCCAACGCAGATGCCTGAATTCGCTCGGATTCGTAATTATTGTTCGTTACGGACTGAAAAGCTTGTTTCTACTTTTGCAATTGCTTTTATTATTGTTTGTTCACGAGAAATACTATCACTAGAAATTGTTTACAGAAATGTAGATAAACTCGAAGTGAATATTTTGCCACTTTTATGACTCCAATTATAATTTACGATTCATTCAATTAGACCGGCAGATGGTAGGGTAATAAGGGCCCTGGACACACTCCACATGGAGGTGCGTGTAGGTGTGGAGCGACCAAACGAAATTAGATATGCATTGATAGGGCTGGAAGGGGAGTGGCTACAATTTGAAATTCAACCTTAGAGTGTGAGATGAATTTTATTAGTAATAGCTATAAGCCACAGTCAACAAGATGTAGAGTTATTAATAATACCCCCTGTTACTTTATATGGAGTTCCGACTGCGTGATTGACAATCGCCGATTACATTTCCATCGCGCATCCACACCCCGGGCCCCCATTCGCTTCGAATACAAAACCGATGGCACCCGTCATTTGTATGCGGATCGAGCTCTAAGCACCTTTGTTTGGGCAGGAAATGTCCACGCTCCTGCCGAAATACTGTCCTGTGTATCTTTACAACCGTCTTCGTCGAAGGAACAAATACGAAAAATAAAACGAGCTCGACTCGTCCACCGACTCGACAAATGGTTCACGAAACGTATGCAAATTTTATAGCGTCCGATTTTAGATATTCTCGACACTCGGGCGTCTCGCCGGGCCACCGGATTCGAAATATTTTATTGCGCAGTTGCATTGGTGCACGGTCTTATGGTGCGTTGTGTATTGTTGCAGGTCGGGAAGAGTTGTCCCCAGCGTCCAGTGTGAACGGATGCAGCACAGATGGCGAGGCTAGGCGACAGAAGAAAGGGCCCGCGCCTCGACAGCAGGAGGAACTATGCCTCGTGTGCGGCGACAGAGCCTCCGGATATCACTACAATGCGCTCACGTGCGAGGGCTGCAAAGGTAAGCATGACATCACCACTTCGAAACGAGACTCAATGGATAAAACGATCACTTACGGACCACTCGACTAACGACCGTATACCGCCAACAGCGCACCTTCCTGCAATCTCCATTTGAATTTAATTTGCATGGTAATGCCCGCGAACTCACGGACTAAATAAAGCTCCAAAAGGTGTAACTCGAGCAGAACTATATTATTAGTTGGCGGCTCGCTCTGTTGCCGAGATAGTTGTTCCATATGCGGGCCTCGGAGCGCCCACAACGTGCCAATTCAGCACTAAATTGGCGCATTGTGTCGAGGCTGTTCACAGCCGGTGCATATACCTATGTAGGCAGTGGAGGCGAGACGGGACGTCACAATAGCTGTCTGCAGGGCGTCTGCTCCTGCCTGATTCACGAACCTATCTCCCATCTCGTCCGACCTCCGCTGCGGCCGTAAACATCACCGCTTTATTTGGACCACACTCGAGCGACAGGACATTTACTAATATACGACTCCGCACCTTGACCAGTCCAATTACGTCCAATTCGAACCATTTACACTCGGTCTATCTCGTTTGTTTTGCAATAAAAATCGACATTATATCGCATACATAGCTCGCTGCTGTCAATGACCGCTGCCTTTCAGCCAACCTTTACGTTCATGACTACATTATCTTATCTAAAACAACCGGTTTCGCGAATTCTATGTCGTCATTCGTTATCCGAGATCTTGCTCGAGATTAGCGTACGCTGATTGTTACTTTGCAAATTTCAGGTTTCTTCAGGCGGAGCGTGACCAAAAATGCGGTGTACATATGCAAATTCGGGCATGCGTGTGAAATGGATATGTATATGCGAAGGAAATGTCAAGAATGTCGATTGAAAAAATGTCTAGCCGTGGGCATGAGGCCCGAGTGCGTCGTGCCCGAAAACCAGTGTCTCCAGAAAAGGAAAGAGAAAAAAGCCCAGAGAGAAAAAGACAAGCTGCCAGTCAGCACGACCACTGTAGAAGACCACATGCCTGCAATAATGCAGTGTGAACCGCCTCCCCCTGAGGCTGCCAGGATTGTAAGTTCCACTCCCTTGCTGCTACTCCACGCTATTGCTTCTAATTCGACCATTTTATTTCGTGCATGCTCTCGTAATCTAAGCGTCTTAAACTCTGGAATACACAAAATTGCCGTCTCTTTAAAAGTATTTCTGGCTTAACAATACAATTTTTTTCCAATAATTCAACTACACGACGCGACGTGCAAAACTGAAGTCAGTAGAGTCGTTTCATCCAAACGTGATTCAACTCTCGCAAGTGTGACATCCACTCCATCTACACTACAGAGCAGAATTCATCAGGTGAGATGGTGGTCAACATTTTGTCTATCACAAACAAAAAAAAACATGTACGTCACGCATAGCTTAACATTGTTTAATGGTGCCCTGATGCGAGATAATAATCGCACGGTTTCCGACGTGAAGCTGGATTGTTTGCAGCACGAGGTGGTGCCGCGGTTCCTCTCCGAGAAGCTGATGGAACAGAACCGGCAGAAGAACATCCCCCCCCTCACTTTGAACCAGAAGTCGTTGGTAGCGAGGCTCGTCTGGTACCAGGAGGGGTATGAACAACCCTCGGAGGAAGATCTCAAGAGGGTCACGCAGGTGAATATCAACTTTAACTTTTATACTCAAATCATCGGCCATCTTATTTCTCATACTACTATCCCATATCAAACCACTAATATTTGTTTGACGTCTCTTAAATGAATCTCAGTACTACCTACATACTACTTACGCTTACATTCAAGCAAAACATATCCAGTGTCGAGTAGAAACGTTTGATAATGAATAAAACTCTAATGTATGAAATTGTTAAACAACCAATGCAGTAATAACATGAGGCATTCCTAGTAGCTAAACTCCTAAAGTTCAAAGCTTTATAGTCTTTATGCATAGTTTGATACCCGGTGGGACACAAGATTTCTTCACAAAGAAAAAAAAATACGTCATTTTTTTAATGAACCCATCGGTATGTAAGTGTAAACTCACCAATCCAGTAGTGACATTAAACGTCTCTCGCAGACGTGGCAGACCGAGGAAGACGACGAGGACACAGACATGCCCTTCCGTCAGATCACGGAGATGACCATCCTCACAGTGCAGCTCATAGTAGAGTTCGCAAAAGGCCTACCTGGGTTCGCCAAGATCTCACAGTCGGATCAGATCACGTTACTAAAGGTAAGCTTTCAAACTGTCATAGTAAATTTATTTATTTATTTATTATAAACGAAGACAATAATCAGAATATTGTAAATGATTTAAACAATTGAGTCTAATTATCAAAGAAGTCGCTACTAAGCAGCCGCCTCGCCGAGTTCACGCTTGTGCGAAACAGGTCTAACGTACTATTATGTCTACATATGTTATTAAACTGTTTACTCGCTCTGTATAAGTATAAATTTTGACGATAATTGGTATTAACTACTGGGGTATTGGTACTACTAAATACGTCTAGACTGATTAAGCTGAAGATCTCGCATATTTTACGAAATGGCGTATCTTTCGATATTTTTTTACGATTTCAATCCCCCCTATTCAGTTTTTCAAATACTGAATCGACAAAAGAAAATATATATTAATCGAAGCTGCTCTCAACATTTCACGAGAATCGGTTGAGAAATGTAGAGGAGAACAGCCGGATATCTGGACGAAAGCATTTTTGTTCAAGCTAAAACGGAGACGCTATGCTCGCGCCGCTCGATCCGTCTGATAGTTTCCAGTTATTTAGTTAATCCATTCAAATATACACAAAAAAATCATCCAAATTGGTCCAGCTGTGGAGGAGGATTTAGGTGACAAACATACAGAAGAATTATATATATTAAGATTTCAATAAATCCTGCCTTTTTATTCAGCCAAAGAGAACTAATTTATTATTATTAGTATGTATTGCTTAAGTAGTTTAAACAATGTCAGTATTTCCATTAACATCGTTTATAATTCCATCCAAAGGTTGTCTGGAAGAGATCGCTCTTAGCGATAAGACCGTCCATTGTCCCTATCTTTATAATTTTCTCTGTAACCTGTATTTATCTTTTGGTGTCAATAAAGAGTTATTGTATTGTATATTAAACTACCATTACTGATTCTAAAATAACACATTCCAGGCCTGCTCAAGCGAAGTAATGATGTTGCGAGTGGCGAGACGCTACGACGCGGCGACGGATAGCGTCCTCTTCGCCAACAACCAGGCGTACACACGCGACAACTATCGCAAGGCTGGCATGGCCTACGTTATAGAAGACTTGTTGCACTTCTGCCGCTGTATGTACTCGATGCAGATGGATAATGTGCATTACGCGCTACTCACAGCCATCGTGATATTCTCAGGTAATTATTATCTAACAACTAATATATCATAGATAATTATGTAACAACTAATATGTCTTCGGTAATTATTATCTAACAACTAATATGTCATAGGTAATTATGTAACAACTAATATGTCATCGGTAATTATTATCTAACAACTAATATGTCATCGGTAATTATTATCTAACAACTAATATGTCATCGGTAATTATTATCTAACAACTGATATGTCATAGGTAATTATCTAACAACTAGTATGTCATAGGTAATTATTATCTTACAACTAATATGTCATATTTTGTCAATAAGCCGCGACTAGTATCACAATTCGCAAGGCATTCGTCATAGCTGCACTTCAGCCGTTGCATCTACGCGATGCGAATAGGTAATGTTTATAACGCGCCACAACCATCATGATTTTCTCAAGTAACTGTTCTCTAGCAACTGTGATATTATTATGTGTCCTCTTCACCAACAACTATTGTAATTCATGGCATATACAATGTAATAAATACTGAACTTTTACCGCTCACGCTGTTACCGAGACTCAGATGATAGCTTCCGTACAATTACGTACGGAAGCTATCAACTGAGTCTCGATATCGTCCAGATATCGTGATATCTTTAACGTAATCATTACAAAGATACTGATTAACTATGAAAACTACGCCTGTAGGAATATTGTATATTAGGTGCATCTGCACCAAATTTTTAAGGAGTTTACAGTTTGACTTAGACCGAGGCATTCTAAGAGGAGTGGGCTAGCCAAAACTAGCTGCTGAGATAGGTAGAAACCTTAATCACTTAGAACAACAAGCTTTACTAAATCAGAATATGAATCAAAGATTTCCATCAAGTGTGATTGCAGTCAAATATTATTTTTATCAACTGGTGAGCAAAGTCGGTTTTTGCTGTGAGTGCTAAATTCTAATTTAGAGCAAGCGAGAAGCGATGTCTCGTATAATTTGGTTATGTTTTCTAATGAAATTTGTCTCGTTCCAGACCGGCCGGGCCTAGAACAGCCCCTGCTAGTGGAAGAAATCCAGCGGTACTACCTGAACACCCTTCGGATGTACATTCTAAACCAGCACAGCGCCGCGCCGCGCTGTCCCGTGATATTCGCAAAGATCCTGTCCGTGCTAACCGAACTTAGAACGCTGGGCACTCAAAACTCAAACATGTGTATTTCCTTGAAGCTGAAGAATAAAAAGCTGCCCCCGTTTTTAGAAGAGATCTGGGATGTGGCAGATGTTGCGAACACGCCTACGGCTGCTTCCGCGTCGGCTGTGGTTGTGGAGAATACTTCGGCGCTCTAGCCCTCCCGCGCCCTGCGCCGCTCCCCCGCTGCCCTCTGAAAGGCTGACTCAGCGTAATATTCAGAATCCACTTTGAGTTTAAACTCAAACCCACGCCAAAAACACTAACAAAGAGATGTTTCAGTTCAAATGACCTCTTTACAAACTGTCTCATTTCTCAAACACTAACATTGCGATGTTTGAGTATAGACTCAAAGCAGCCTCCTTATATTGAGGGACAACTTGATTTCAAACTCAAATTGTCTCTAAATATTCTGAGTCTACTTTGAGTTGAAATTCAAACTGTCTCACGTCAATATCCACTGTTTTAACTTTGGAATGTTTGAGTATAGACTCAAAGACGGTATCTGAATATCTGAGTTACTGTGAGGATCGGGCTGAGAGTTGTTTCCGTGGAGAAATGAACGGAGCTCTTGCTTTTGTGATATTTGATATGAGTTTACTATTAAAATGAATGGAAATCAATATACATAGAAATGAAATAGATTAAATTTACTAGATTTGATAATTGTTCTGGTACTTAATTTTTTTTTATATGCAGTTTAGATTTTTGTAACGATTATGGTGATACATTATTGGAAATTTAGCTTAGAGCAGTTCTGGCATTTTTATACTTGAAAGCTTTACGACTGCTATCTAGCGAATAACATCCGCAGACTAACTGTACCATTATTTGTTTTAAATTTCGTCCAAAATTTCTTTCCGTTATCAACGAGAAAGTTTCATTACCAAAGTTCACAAAGCGAAAAGCGCTGGTCATGACTCCAATGGGGACAAATCTGTCGAGCTCGATCACGTCCTCACTGCTTCAGAGAGCGGTCACCCAGGAGAGAAACGCTCATAGACTGGCTAGTTTTAGTGAAGTGCACGGCCACGTTCGACGTGACTTTATAAGCGTATTCGGTGACCGACGAATGTGAGAGATTAGTGAATAATTGAATATATGTTGTTGAACGTTTGGATATATATTAGTGTTACGCGACGCCGCATCGGTCCCGCCCCGAGGCGGCGCCGCCATTTTGTTTACGACTGGGTATCGGTCACGCGGATACGACTGTATAATAAATGATAAGACTTCGTTCTATAAGTACGTCTATTACGCGTATGTACGTTTATGAGAGTTATAGAGAAATAATATATGAAAAGATTCTATTGGGTGAAAAGTTGATAGTTATTATTTACCAAAATTAATAAATTAGATACGTGTCAGCTCGTGAACGTTTTTATATGGAAATTTGTGTCGGACGTTCCTTAGTTCCGGTTTTTTCCGTCTCCTGTGTCCCTCGAGTCAATGTTAATTATAATTTATTACTGCTGTGATTACATTTATAACATTTTATTACCGTAGGATGGCTTAAGTGTCTTATTACATTACATTCGGTAGCTTTCACGCCCTGTTGTAGTAGTTTTTTATTTGACATGGACACATTTATATTGGCTTTTGTACTGAGCATATATTAGAGAATCGTGAAAATCGCTTAGTTACAAAATAGGCTGTATATATCCGTTAATAACACAATTTAATGTAATTAATTAATAACAGTCCGTGGGTTTTTTATATTATTTAAATAAATGTAATAACAAACTCATTTTAAATGTAACATTATGACATATTCGTGCTATAAATGTTTGTATGAGACAGATTTGGAAATGTTCTAAGAAAATAGTTTTGACGTAATTGCGTGCAAAAGGCAGCTGTTATGTAGGTGTCGGTTATAGAATTAGCACCCATATATAAAATTCCTATCTTACTAAAATATTTATTTAATTTAGATATTACATTCCTTACGTATAATGTAAAAAGTACAAAATGGCAGCTTGTTATCTTCAAACGAAAATAGATGCGTTACTCTACATTCGGCCGAGCTTACTATATGGGAACAACGGTGTACTAGGCACTAAAAATGTAAAAAAAAAAGATAGGTCACGTGCACGCAATGCCAACACCAGCCAAATCTGTCTCATTAATAAAACTAATAAATAAAATAAGAGAATTATATCGTGAAGATTACAAAAATACAAAACTGCCCGCGAAGCGATGCCTTATTTCGCGTTACCTACATCGTGTACCTATGTTGACGTGTGGATAGTGTTTAGAAACTAAATTAAACGATCTCAATTATCGGTAAGCATTAATGCGATAAGCGATATTTCGTTCTCGTTCAGATCATTTTTCAGTTCCAACTTGTAGTGTCCGTCTCCCATCTATAATCAATGTAAAATACCACGGGTAGTCGCGTCATGCCTCGATCGCGCAGCACCACGCGATTTCAATCAGTTCTACACGAATTTAAATGAACGGGGAATGCAAAGGAAATTTAAATGTACTCGCATGCTTCGTTCATTTTTAGCCTTGTACAACCACGCGATTAGTTATATTAAGTGTCTGATTGGTGCGTGTTGTGTCTTCTTTACATGCTATTACGTGTGTTGTATATATACGTACGTATGTTTGGGATTTTGGATATGCATTTCTTAAAGTAAACGTAAAATCAGCGCGACTAGATCGGGCTTGCACCGCGGATTGTGCGAGTTATGTGAATATCATTTCAAACTTTGATAGCTGTGGATTTTACTTTGCACATTATTCTACTTTTTTTATTGAGGATTACTAGCACTGCCCACTGAATTGTTTTTTTCTTTTTTCGTTTTGATAGCTGTTGAAATGTTTTTATATAGATAAAAAATACTTATTAAATCACAATTGACTTTAAATGATAGTTGCTGGAACAACGTTTCGTTCTTGGCACCGCGATAGATTGGTCAACTTTGACTCTACTCCAAGTAGCAAAGCCATCATTTAAAAAGGTTCTACCACCATGGATATAAAAGAAACAACTTTATTTCAACAACATATTATCCATGTGTATCACATACTTAAAATTCGCTTTCACACTCTCAGCCCCACACCAAGTTCGATGAATTATCGATACAAGTATCAGTCGTCTACTAACATGTCAATCGTGGGTGCCAGAAACATTCACATCACACACATTGAGAGACAACTTGAATTTTAAGCACATAAGATCTTATGATATTTTAAGTCCATTTTGGGTTAAACTCAAACTGTCTCACGTATAAAGCACTTTGACATTGCGCGTTTGAGTACAGACTCAAAAACGGGCTTATGTTACGAGATTTCAAGCTCAAACGATCTCTTAATATTCTTAGTCCACCGATTAAGTATACCGCTTCTTATTTTCTAATTGGCATTAAACAATTCAACTGCACTTGCAGTTTAAAAATGCGCGTGAGGGCGAATCCACAGCTGTAAAAGCCTTGCGTAGTTTAGCACAGCACAAATCTTCACAGAGTGTCTTACGAGCCTCTGACGAGGGGCGTATCGATAATAACACACTGCCATTATAAACGTAAATGGTGTGATCCTGTATGCGTGAGTTGCGATTTTCTACTGAATATTGTATCGTAGGATAGATGTGAATAGTCATCGTACGCTGCGATTCGTTGCCTTAAGCTGAACGTTCGTGACATACAAACTGCCATTCGATAAGTAATTGTACATCACTCGACGCGTAGCATCATAAGCTTCTTAGTTTAGCCTCCGTGGGTGCACAGCCGGTCGCGTTTGATACATTATTCTATTTCGAAATTGTAATAGATTTATTAAGTATTGAATAATCTCACACGAGAATAAGTAAACGGTAATATAATTTGTGTCTTTAGCTAATAATGGAACATTAGTGATGATAAGTTTATCGCTTATTGTTGAGAAAGAGACGGCACTTTTGGTCCCGAGAGGGACGCAGGGAAATAAGACTAGATGGAGGATCGAGAAGACTGGCTCAGGAACGCACTATGGTTCGCCTATCACACCACGTTGTCCTTTGCCTTTTTGATCTGTTTTTATTTGAAGCACTGAATATTGTAGTGTCCCAAAGCGGCACGTCCAGTCTTTATAGCGGCGGACTCGTCAGAGAGGCCGTCTAAGTGTCCATTAACTTTGTACATAGGTACCTTTAGATTCTATTGTCGTATGTTTGACATATGTACGTTTAATTTTATTCATCTAAGAAAGTACAGATGGCTGTTGTTATTTTTATATTATTTGGGTAGAATTATATTTTTTGTAAATGACCTCTGTATTTATCTTTTTGTAAGCGTAGGGACTTAGATTAGTGTACGAGCTACGAACATTGTGATTGCTATTGTCTTTTTATTTGTATTTACAAATGTATTTTGTCCTGCGTATATATATTCTTCGTTTCGACAGAAATTTTCGTAATGATTTGTTACTTCAGAGTGCAATATGTACAAATATTTACATATAAAATAAAATGTACAGTCAATTTTTAGTTTTAATTTGTCAACGCAATATCGCTATCATTCGTTGAATGTACACTGAAAGGCATAATATACTATATCACAAGCGAGCTGCGAGCCTCACTATCAACATTGTGTTTCTAATACTTAAGATTAATTTTATAATAGAAGGAATAGGTGATCTTTGTATTTAAATTTGCTAATTTTTTGTAGCAGATTAGATTTGTTTACATTGATAAGATGAATAATGTACATTTTGAATTGATTTAATCGTGATTTAGTTGTTATATAGTAACGAATTTTCTTATTAGGTGTAACTGGCAGCCTCGTGGACTGCTCGAGTCCACTTTATACCAGTGTAATGTGTGCAATGTCGATTAGAACAATGGGCGTTGACGCAACCTCGTAACATCAGCCTTCCGCGCTAGTGGGTGATACGGTTCACTAAACGACGTCGATTCTACTCTTCAACTATTCTACATCATAGGTTACCGTGCCATAACGCTTCATTCATTCTATAACTCGTATATCAAATAGCTGATAAACTCTATCATACATAGGTGATGCAGATAGTTTATTTGAATCGAGAAGCATAGATTTTGAGATTGTGGCTGATATGATTAAAATTGTTTCAATATACAGAGAAGTTGGAATTGCAATGGAATTCTAAGAGTCAGCTCACGACACGTGATTGAGTTGCATGCTTCTCGATTCATAGAAAATTTTCTGTTTAAACACGTTCGTACCCAAAAACCCGACGCCTATAGTGCGCAAATAAATGTAATCTATTTGGAACATAATTATATCATTTTGCAATATAAAATGCTCTTATGCGAGCTCTTATGACAAAATGTAACAAGAGTGAAATCGAGTTCTTTAGTGTATACCTTATATAAATATGGCCATACTGTATCTGCCTGTAAAATACTCACTAGCGACTACAGGGTTGGTCATTTCGCGTTCAACGCCCATTCCATGTTCGTCGAAACACTATTTTTTGTATAATATTATTTCTATCGTTTAGTCCGCATTGACTATTGTTTTCCTCCTAATAAATTCTTTGCCTTAGAATCCTCTGTTATAACTTCGTATAACGACAGTGGTGAAGCGAATTAGGTATAGGGAACAGAAATGACGATATGTTAAAATTTTAGAGAGTCAACTTTTATAAAAGATAATACAAAAACAAATATGAGAAAAGGTGTGTACAAAATGGAAATTTGTATTGAGAAATTGTTATGCGAATAAACTTACACCTCAAGTAAAAAATATAAAATATACTTTTGTTTTTTATTTGCTTTAGATAAGTCTCAGCCTTGCTTTCCTTTTTAAGTACCTACATAATATAATACATAGTTTCCCTATAATAAATTCGCATAGTTACTTCGACAAATAATTCATGGGAGTTGATTACATTTCGAAAAGCTACGTTTATGAAGTTGAAAAAAATAAACATGGTTCTATTCAGAAATATTAATTTGAATAAAACCATTTAAATAAGATAGTAATGTTGTAGCTGTAAATCTATTTCAAAATAGATTTAAAAAAAAACAAGTAAATATATTTCAATCGAATGCATATTCCGTATTCTTATAAAAATTAAAAAATTTATAATACCTACTTATACCTACATGAATTAACAAATAATATGCAGTAGGAGTAGGTAGGTACTCGTATGGATCATCTATATATTAAACAATCCTACACTACCTACCTACCTTTCTTATTAAACCCATGCTAGATGGCCTCGTCTTGACAAACATTAAATGAAATTGAAATAACTTTTATTTATAAGAATATTGTGCAGTACAGTATTAAATATAATAATAGTTCAAAATATTCTACCGTTTCCTGTGTATAAATATTATTCAATAAGGTTAGAACAAAGAAATCTCGGAATTATATCAATGTAGCATTGAAAAGGATTAATTATCAAAAATAATATACATCTGATCATCAATATCAAGCAATTATAAAGAAATAAATATACCTGTCAAAAAATATTTACATGTCAAAAATATATCTTGATTGGTGTTAAGATAATATACTATACTACGTAAATATCATCTCAATGTTGCCAAAATGTTTTGTAATGTTTTTACATTTTCCACCTCAGTTATTTGACTGAATGTTTTCCGTAGTTTGGTTGTCGTCGATGTTGTCCGTAGTTTGGTTGCTGTCAATGTCAAAGATAGGAGGACTTGGGAATCTGAGTACTTCGTGTTCGCAAATAAAGAAGCATAGAGAACCAGAATCACATTCGGCGTCATTGAGTTCTCCGTTGAAAAACATAGCGCCGCAGTTCTCTTTACCTCCATTGTTATTCGGCTCGCCTGCCTTCCATCTATTGTAAGTCATCGGTAAACCTGCAGAGCAATAATACAACGATATTTATATTATAATTAATATAAATATCGTAATATTGCAACGTATGCCGGGTAGAGCTAGTAATCTAGCTCTACCCGGAATACGTTGCAATGCCATGAAAAATAAAATAGCGTTTTACCTCTTGTAGATTAGCTCTGTGTCCCGCGACTTTGACCGCATAAGCTACTTTGCTTATGTTCTGGAATTATTACTGGAATATTTCCAGAAATGTCATCAAACCTTTCCAGCCGGCAAAGGCGTCTATCGGTTAAAGTATAAGTATATTATTTATCTGAACTTGTACACAGACATTCTGATACATTAGTGTGTCTGTGTGCGCGCGTGTATCGACTGGAAAGGTTTCAAAGTCGTTAATAGTTACATCCATGGTACATCTTAAAAGCCATGTATAATATGTTTTTCTATAGTATTATTAAATGGTCTTTTGTAGAGGGATCCATCTACTATATTCTATTCTATAACTTATATCCACCTGGTAAGAGTATCTTGAAGTGATTAAACATACCTCATATGTTTTAACTGATGTTAAATGTTACTCATAAAATAAGAGAAACCATAATTTAATTAAAGAAGGATTTTCAAACATCTTATTTTTTTATGGACAACGGGGTATTATCCTTACAGTAACCTATAGTATACGTATAACCCACAGAAGAGATTGTACGTTAAAATGTACCCTCTTCCGTGGTATAACCAATGATGTTGGATACGTGTATAATTCTATGCGTATAACCAATGATGTTGGATACGTTTTTAATTCTATGCGTATAACCAATGATGATTGATATGTCTTTAATTCTATGCGTATAACTAATGATGTTGGATATGTCTATAATTCTATGCGTATAACCAATGATGTTGGATATGTCTATAATTCTATGCGTATAACCAATGATGTTGGATAATGGATATGTCTATAATTCTATGCGTATAACCATCCTAAATCCATTCTGTATTGAGTTTTGAACTATTCGAAGAAATTATTGAGTTTCGAACCTACCTCTTATGGTTTGCCAGACACCATTGATTTTGTGGAATCCCAAATACACGCATTGATTTGGATCTCCTTTAATATGAGTCACATTAAAATTCTCTATGAGTCTTGACAGATGACCGGCTTCCTCTTTATCATCGATTATAGCCAAATATGACATCTCCGTCTTGCACGCATCTCTAGCCTCATCCCAGTTTAAGTTTGAAGGGTTCGGGTGAAACTTGTAGCATCTCTCAGATGCTTCGTCGTATTTATAACCTAAAATAAATTAACATAGATTACGAAAACAAAATGCGGTTTCATTATAATAACAACTGACCAAATCTATATATAAATAGTAAAATATATATATAAATTTTGTGAAAACGAAGCAGCCCCATATTTTGGCAGATTCAGAACCATACGATAACTCATTTACCCTACGATTCGGTTAGATATCGTACGGTAAAATATATTTTCAATTAATATAATAACCGACCCGAAAGTGACTTCATTCCGTACGATATCTCTGATGTATCCACATTCCACATCCGTCATCTAAACGAGTTGGTGGTCACCTCGAACGACCGGAACTCGATCACGCGGTCGAGTCGCCACCTTTAATTTTTATATACTTTTTTGGTAGGTAACTCGACGACTAGAGGAAACTAATTAGGAAATTATCAGGTTCCTAAAAAAAGTATTTCAAAAGGAGACGATTCATTTTGGGCCAGCACTATGTACCATACATAGAAAAATAGGGAAAAAATATAGCATTTTCTTAAAAATACAAATAAAGTAATCTGTAAAAGATTACAGCTGTACCCTCAAATTATAATTTAGTGAGTTTTTAAATATGTTAACCCTATTTTTGGGGCAGTCATGACAAGAAGATACTGAATATCACTCTGTTCTGAGTTTCAATCGGGTAACATAAATTCTATAGTCCTATTATAATTATAACGAAACCCCAAGGCTGTTGTAGCTAAAGAAATCGTAGGTTTGTTTCCTATCTCGATGCGAAACCCAAATATTTTAGGGTTGGTATGTTGTTTACAATAAATGATCATTGACAATGAATGATATGTCAAGATGACAGTTCAATATTGTCGCAATCCGCCATTTGTAACTGTGTTGTGTTGCTATCGATGTACCAAGATATTTTAAATGTACATTAAAACGAAAATAAAGTAAAGAAAATAAACATTCAAAAACGGTTACTATATTGTATAGCTATATGTATGTATATGGCACATGGTGCTGGCCCAGGCTCCTTCAATTTTAAAACATCTCCTTTGTTCTGATAACAAATAAAGCTAATTTTTTTTTTCCTTAAGTTCATATATGTTACCTACAACGTGTCACTTTATTAATAACAATCACCTGTTAAATAAAAGAAAATAGAGTTTGACTGATTATTCCCTATTAAATCCAGAAATGTAATTAAGAGGCAATGACGCCCAGCATTATGCTGGGAACGCTACCTATGGGCTTGAGTTATCTATAAGCTCGGTGCATTGTAGGTTGCCATTGAGATATGGAACTCAAAAATGTCATTTATTTCACTACCAACCTAAATTCGGCATGTTGCATTCATTTTGCCATGATAATACCCGAGGGGGAGTTTTCTTGCAAAAGAAGTAATGTTCATTCCCACAGTAATCAGCTACCAGAGTGCCGTCTCGACGTTTGAAGATAACGCAGAACTGCGGATTATCGTCAATGGCTTGACCTGGAATCCAGGTGTTTTGCAAATATACGTCAGTCACAGGGCTTCCTGGAACAAAGTTAATAATATTATTTACCTAAACCACGATGGCTCATAAAATTAAACATACACATGACATAAACATAAACGCACACTCACAGCCATAAACTAAGTTCGATGACTTGTGTCCCGTGACACAATGTGTGTGATGTGAATGTTTACCCATGTGCCAGAAACATTCACATCACACGCACTATTTTAGGACCTGTTTTGTGCCCAGGTAAGAAATGAAGGCAGATTTCCAAATCTGTGGAAACGCACTTTCCGTATAGAATTCCCTGAATAGAAGTTCCTGAAGTTACTGAAGAAAAACAGGACTTAAGTTATCCGGGCCAGCAGATTTTGACGGATCTAATTTAAGTATTTAATGCAGACAATATTCACCGCTAACTCAGAAATGTCAGACATTTCTAAAGTAGGTACTACGAGGCGGCTCATGATGCTGATGATCTATTTGCTAATGATGAGTCGTTGCCTACTACCGGAGAAAGAAAGGTAGATAAAAAACTATTGCATATTTGCTCAACAGTAGTAGCTATCGAATCAAGATATTTAAGATTGTTAGGCAAACTGTTTGCTTTTGAACGCTATTTAATATACGCCCAGAAATGTTTAGGATTTTTTCAATTGAGTTTTCAACGTGAGAAATGTAGTTTTTTAACACTGACCTTCTAATAGTTTAGTTCGCTCACACAAATTGTATACGTATAGAGATCGCTTTAGCTTTTATTTTTAAATTTAAAAAAATATTGATGTCGGTATGCTTTCTTAAAGAACCTACTCCTAAAAAAGGCTGTTAAGGAAAGCATAATTCTTTTTTGTGTTATATATTAATTATTACAATTGTTTTTTATGCTGGGGAGTATCATTTAGGATGCTTATATATGCTCATGCTTAATGTTTTTTCACGCACTATGCTTATAGTTCTGAGGACTCACTGACACAATCCATTTTAGAAATATCTAAGTTAATTTGTTCATAATTACCCTTATCATACAAATATTTAACACTAGCTGACCCGGCGAACTTCGTACAGCCAATAAAAGTTGTCTGAACTTATCTATTTAAATTAAAAAACAAATTCGGAAGATAGCTTTAAAGGTCGTCTTCTTCTTGGCATATTAAAAAAGTTTCCGCTTACTGCACATATATATATGTCACAATTGTCTGTGGTCGTATATAAACATAGTGCGTTCAGCATCGAGATAGGAAACAAACCTACGGTTTGTAAAAGGAGGGCTGACTCTGTCGAAAATCTGTGTCCTAGTGAGAGGTCACAAAAAACCTCTGTGTCCCTTTTCTTTATGGTAACCCTGATTTTGTGATTTGTAGGATAACCTTTTGAGCCATTTGAATTATGTTCTACTTGAATGATATTTAACTGTGTAATCATGCTACAATATGATATCTAATAAAAATCTTATTATAAAGTCATTCATAAATATAAACTAAAATATACATATATGCGTAATTACCATCCACACTGATGTTTCAAAATGCATTTAAATTTAATAAAAATTATATATATTTACTAGTATCTATTCGCGGCTTCGTCCGCTTATCCGACTATAAAAATATATACGTTTATGTGTTTGTTTTTATACCCAGAAGAACGCCGGTTGGGTCAGCTATTAACTATTATGAAAGACTAAGTTACTTTCGGTTTAATTGACCGAACGAGCGCAATGCGGGAACGAAGCGATTTCATTTCAGCTTGGGCAAAATTGCTTTCGTAGGTCCGGATTTCCGGTTGTTCTCCTCTACAGGTCGCATTTCTCAACCGATTCTCGTGATATTTTGTGAGCAGGTTCGATATTTTTCAAAATGGCGGAGATATTTGCTGTAAAATTGTTGTAATAAGCTTCTAGATACATTTACAACCCATGTTTAAATTTATATCCTAGAATAAAGATAATCCATGCATCGATGACAGATATTATTACTACATTGATATGTCAGAATCTTGGTAAATATTAATATTATTACATACTTATATCAAACTAATTTATTCATCCGAAAGTTTGTGTGTAATTGTGGCATTATTTAAGTATGTCTATTTTCTCTTCACGCGGCAACGGCTGAATGAATTTTGATAAATTTGGAATGTACGCAGCTTATGCCTAGGATTAACAAATAGGCTGCTATTTAACTTGACAAACGCAGACAAAGCTGCGGGGCGGCACGGCTAGATCATTAATATATCCATAAAAAATCCAATGAAGGTAAACCCTAACTTTTATGACACCTAACTGACATAAATTGTTGTGAACAAATTATTGTCGAAGAGTGTGACCCAATGCAAAATTAAAAATTACTAATTTCTTTAAGCCAACGCTAACACAACATTTTAAGAATGAAACATATGCCATAAATTTTGGCCTATAATAGTTATATATTAAGAAACATATAACAATGCTATAAATTATCAATAGGAAATAAGCATACAATTTACATACTGTCAAGTTTTTTTTTTTTAATCTTTATTTTTATAAAATTACACCCATAATATAATTTTCTTATTTAATTGATTTTTATTAGGAGTTTTAATAAATAAAATGAATGGGAATTTCAAAATAGCAAAGCGCTCGCTATTGGCTAAGCTGATCATGACTAAGTTACACATTTTTGAGGTCACTGATTGGTCAACTTTTCTTTTATTGTATTTGTTTTTTCAAAATAGCTGTGTTTAAATTTGCTAAACATTTTTTCTCCGCTATATGGAGTCAATTTGAACTGACTTCAACTTTCCGAAATGTATCCCTACCAGTAACTGACCATATCGAGTTACTCGGTTTGACTATAGCTTCAAAGCTCAATTTCGGTACTTTTGTCGAGTCAAAAGCCCAACTAGCTGCAAAAAAGCTGGGAATCTATAATCACATCCCCGTTCTATAATCGGACAAGCAAACAAACTGCTAAGCGACACCGCTATATGGTGGACATTGCACAAATGCGCACTAAGCATGTTGCCTCCACATTCATTGTGCGAACCGCAAAGGAATGGAGCTCCTTACCTGAGTCGGTTTTCTTGATGAGTAAAATATGGAAGTCTTCAAGTCGCGAGTAAATAGGTATCTTCTAGGCAAGCTTGCTCCATCGTCGACCACATCGTCGCTTACCATCAGGTGAGATAGTGGTCAAAAGTTTACCTTTATTGAATAAAAAAAAACCTGATTGCATTTTCCAATGCCTATTTATTCGATATGAGATGTATTGTTATGAAGAAATATTTTCTTTCCGGTAATGTATTAACGGAAACAATCGAATAAAAATGTATGCATATTCCATATTCACAAACGTATTAATCAATATAATCATAATTGAGCGTCAAGAAAGAACAAACTACAAACACACTCATTGATAACATTAGTAGGAAGTATGATAGTAGGTTAACTTTATTTCGTTTTTATAAATTGCGGATGTAGTTGTGTAGCTTGGCTTGTATACCCATATATCAAAAATAATATCAGAAAACCTAATACTATTAGGGAAAAAAAATCGGTTTGTTGAGAATAGTTTGATAGTAGGTAGGGCATTTAGAAACATATTCTGTAAGGTTTCGATTAAACATATAATTACGACAGATAAGATAAGATCTTATTATTACTACAGACTATAATTTCTACTATTGGGAAACTTTTTTAGAACTAGTCGCTCTGTGCGAGAGGGACACAGGGGTCTTTTCTAACCTTTCACCCGATTTCATCGGAACCGCAACCACGATTGGTTCTTTATGCAATTGATACAACGATTTGACATTGTAAATACGCTCTAAGTCAGTTGTGATAAGATTCCATGCATGTTTGATATTCGGCACTGTAAGTTTGTCAGTTATCCATCCTATTACTTTAGCTACAACATCCTTGGCGTTCAGAAATTAATTTTGTGTCTAATCTTTGACAGGTACGAACAGTTTGTATGGAAAATTAAAATTGTTGTTTATACTACTTTCCTTGACATTTCTTTATATTTTCTCAATTTTTAAAACACGCTTGGACTTCTACAAATATTTCAAAACAAAAATTAGGCAAATCGGTTCAGCCGTTCTCGAGTTTTTGTGAGACTAACAAAGGTCAATTATTTTATATATATATATATATATAGTTAGGAGATACCCTCCAGCCTATATAAAACCGGCGAGTTGCATTTGTCAGGCATTTGCTTGACAGCCCTCGGAGAGTGCAGACGTGTTCGGCGCGACTTGTAGTATTTTCAATTGTGTAATTGTCGTTGTGTAATCGAGTGAGTTTAATGGTTATCTCATTAATTGTGGAATCATTGTCTTTCTATTTAAAATCATGAATACTATTTTGAAATATTGTAATAAACGGTGATTTTGTAATCTCAGTGTTATTTTTTAAATCAAATTAAACTTATTACCTAAATATATATATATATTTAATTCCGGGATATCCATAAAAGTATTTGTGGTTATCATTAGGACCTAGCGATGCGGATCGATAGGCCCAAGCGGGTCATCACAATCTGACAAAGTGACGTTGTATTTGATAAAACCACATCTAAAATTCTGCCATATTGATTAATTATACCATTGAATTGGTGTCAATTGAAAGAAGGTTATCAATGAGATTTTGTTCATCACAACTGTTTACATACGAAGGTGACAGTCCTAATGAGTCATCACTTGATGACCAGATTATATCGCCTAGGTCAGGGGTCGGCAACCTGCGGCTCGCGAGCCACATGCGGCTCTTTGGATGTGAAGCTGCGGCTCTTTAGTTCCATACGCAAATATTATTTATTTAAAAAAAAAATAAAAAAAACGCGATTCGATTAACGAGGATTAGGCACCATTTCTATCGACCCATTAACAAGCCTTCAAAGGTAGCAAAAAAGTACATTTATAAAGTTGAAACAAGTAAATTATGGGATGATTAGGTAGGTATAACACGTGCATAGCGTTTTCTTTACGATACTCATAGTACAGTAGGTATTATTGTTGGCAAAAAAAAAAAATGTGGCTCTATAAAACTTTGAAGTTTTGGCTCTTCCGACTTAAAAGGTTGCCGACCCCTGGCCTAGGTTTATGTCCCCCCTATGATTAGAAATTCGTCGTCTGGTTCTGTAAAGTTACATCATCAACTTTAGTATAAACGTTGTCCAACTGTTGTGAGAAACTAAACCCAAGGTTTTGTTTATATAATTAATTTTTAAATGTATATTGTAACGTTGTTTAATTGAAATGGTAAGCAATAAATCTTACGCGGATGATTGAAATTGTGATTGGAAGTGTGATTGAAATTTTATTTCCTTACCGTTGATGTTTCCAATAACTTTTTCTGATTTTTTTATGGAGATGTCAACGTATACCCAATCCACAGACAAGGTCGCAGTTTCACTCATTATGTTACTCATCACAGCAGCCTCGGCAGCATCTTCAGGATAAAGCAAATACCCTCCTTCTTCAGCACATATAACCTTTGCTTCATGATAAGTTTTGGTTGTATTATGCAATTTGTATAAGCTTCTTTTGCTTTCGACGTATTGGTAGTCACCCAAACCCTCATGTGCGTCTGAAGATAAATAAAGAAAATTAATAGTTTTTGCCGAGAGAAGTGAGGTCTAAGTTAACTCGGATGTTTATCACTTTGTCCGTCCGTACGTTCGTCTGTCCGAATAAAGCTTCTAGTTTATTATTTCAAATTCACACAAAACGTATAACTATGGGCTAAGTCGAAAATTGTAATTATTTATGTTATTTTGATTGATAATTTAGGTATAATATGTTAATATTTTGTTGAAAATAAATGTTTTATTTCATAAAAAAAAACTAAAATAAACTAAATAAATAACTATAAATGTTTTAACATTTTATTTCATATGAAAATACGAGCATGTTTCAGCAATTTTAAACGTGGCCAAGTTATTTTTGTGACTTCTGTGGAATGTACATAGCTCATACTTAAGATTAACACATAGATTACTTTTTAACTTGATAATAGAGGGCGAAGTCGCGAGGTACGGCTAGTCTCTTATAAAAAATGAAAATAAGATGACAACAAAGAAACTAGAACTAGAAATACAATAATGTTCCTTATGAACGAATTTGTGCCGGGAATCGAAATACGTCGCAAAAATCAAAGACTTGCCGAGTGGGCCAATTAACTGCGTGTATATTTATATAGGATAAATAGCTGATTATGCACTCAAGTTTGGGAAATTAAAACAGTTAAAAACTTACATGACACGCTGTATAGATACAGAAATAAAAACAAGACTAATTTAAATAACACCATTATGCGGTATTACTGATAAATCTGTTACTATATTATATGGACAAATGTTTTTGACTAAGTACTTATTATCGAGTAGTACCACCTCACACCACGAGTGTAACTGACTGAATCACTTTGATTTTTAATGAAACAGTTTTTTTATAGTCATAACTATGATATACGAGTATCATAAGTACAGTCAGCGTCAAATACTTACGCGTTTTACGAATAGGTAGTACCTTAAACGATATAATGTGGTAACTAGTAATAAGCATCCAAATGCGGTTAAATGTATGCATTTTTGATAATTCATTTATAACATGTAATTGTTAAACCAAATTTGGAGCTTGAAAATCAAACAGACTGTCGTTTATATAAGGTAATACATTCATAAGATAATAACTTTTGTGTGGTACGATGACTTTGTCAGAAACGCAGGGATTTCTACAGATTGTAGCTATTTAATAACTTTTAATGTATAAAAAAATGACAAACGAAAATCCTAATCAATCATATTATCTTTATCAAGTATCAATTTCACTCGTATCCGACGAACCATTACTACTGGTAGAGGCCTTGTGCACTGAGTTACCATAGGTTGGATAATATACTACACGACCAAGAAAAAACATGCAAGTTGAATTCGGGCATATATGTTTAACAAGGATTGAAGCAGAGGGTTCACATTCATCGAATTACGAAATTTCGGGTTGCGTTTCGTGCAATCGGTAACGATACTTCAGGAAGTTTCGTCATGAAGAAATTCGTGAGTTGACAGATCGAGTAACCTAGCCCAGCCTAGCCCAGTAACCTTCTTTTATTCACAAAACTTGCGAATGAAAGATTGAATTTGTTTCTTTTATTTTTCTCAACTGTTGTCTTGAGTAAACGATACTATTTTGTTGAAATTATGTGCTGTTACGCACTGGAATTAATTAGAATAACGTTTCATATTGGTAGGTTCAACTTTAAATTATGGTATGCGTTGTCTGGACCTCCGCACGAAAACGGCCCATCCGAAAGATAAACGGGGAAGACACACATTACGTTTTGCGTTCGTACTTTGTTCAGGCCCGAAGTTTTGGATATTGATCCGAAACTTCTTGCTAAAGCAATAAATAAAAGGCCTACCACGGTCTTTTTTTGTGGAAGGTCTCTGATTACCCCCCACCTACCACACAACGCCAGCTTATTTATCACAGCTTCACAAGACTCAAAAATCGGTCATCAGCGGTAAAGTCATGTTTGACGTCAATTTTCTGATTTGGTTTGATTGAACGAAAGGTAAGATGTCGGAAGCACCGCTCATCTATCTAATATAATATAAGTATATAAGAATGGATTGACGTTTGTTACTCTCACAAAAACTCGAGAACGGCTGAACCGATTTGCCTAGTTTTGGTTTTGAAATATTTGTAGAAGTCTAAGAAGGGTTTAAATGACAAGCAAATATAAAATTTGTTTTATTAAGATGGATAAGTTCGGACAACTTTTATTGGCAGTACGAAGTTCGCCGGGTCAGTTAGTATTCAATAACAATTAACGAAATATTGCTAAGTAAAAATCCTACAACTTATTTACCTATATATCAATACATCATAGTTACTTACTTATCAACCATTGCGATATACAAATGGTTCGGGATGTTTTTTTTTTGCTATAGCAAAATACATACAGCAGTTAAGGAAATGCGTTACATGGAGCTATTTCGCCTTTTGCCTATTAAACGTCGATTAAACTAAGATAATTTTCAAGATTTTTTACGCTGACCGTACCACTACTAGATGAATAGCTGAGCATATTTATTGCTTATCATGTAAAAATAATGTTATCTAACCTTATGACCGGTTGGAGTTCCCCGGCCGTTTGTTTATATTGTCAAATACAAACATATTTTACCAATTCGTGTATGCCCACTATCTCACGTAGGCAATGGTATGTGAAAATATGCCAAGGATGAAAGTAGAAGATGTGAGTGTTCAAAGCGCACATGTAGGTATAAATACCATGAATATAGGTACCTAAGTACTGAAAATAGTTTAAGAACACAAGGAAAAAAACCGTGTAAATGCGTCACCAACATAAATATGCATACAGATGAATTTTTTGCTTCAGATAGATGTCATTTGAGGAGATTCTTTTTGGATTCACAAAGCAGCTTGCAAGCTAAGTTGAACGGTAGCAACCGTTCAACTTAGCCTGGGTAGCAACCCAAGCCGTTTACACCACTGTAGTAACAGTGTACTTATTGACTTATTACTACACTGTATTTAATAGAACCTTATGTAAGTGTGTAGACAAACGTTAGAACAGTTCGGTCTTTGTTATGTTTATGTATTCTTTTTCCAAATTGTATAAAACAATGAGAATCCAAATTATCGATATCATCCGCCGGGCTTTTACCAGTGCCAACGTTCCAGCCATTCTCGAACCGAATGGTCTGATGCGTGACGATGGTAAAAGACCTGACGGAATGACTTTAATTCCATGGAAGATGGGACGGCCTTTAGTGTGGGATGCAACTTGTGTCGATACTTTAGCTCCGTCACATCTTCCTGAATCACAGAATGGGGTTGGCGTCGCGGCAACTTCGGCAGAGCAGCGCAAACGGCGAAAATATGGAAACCTCGGCAGTGGTTACATATTTGAGCCGTTTGGTGTTGAGACACTGGGTCCGTGGGGACCGGGAGCTCATTCTATTTTCAAAATTCTATCAGAGCGCCTGGTTGAGGCGACGCGTGACCAAAATGCTGGCACTTATTTGGCTCAACGTATTAGCATTGCAATTCAGAGAGGCAATGCAGCCAGCATGATGGGAACGCTACCCACTGGTAGTGGGCTTGAGCACTTGAGTTACCTATAGGCTCGATGGCTTGTAGGTAACTTGGCTCTTTGCTGTATATAGTTTTAGTTTAGTTTTAGGAAATATAGGCAATTGGCCCGTAGATTGTACTATTAAAAAAAAAAAAAAAAAAAATATGAGAATCCAATATCTAAATTGTTACAGTTTTTTAGTCTGCTTTAGCGTAAAATACAAAATATATTTTTTAAATCTTATTTTAATAAAAAAAACTAACATATAATATATTGATTGTTTTGGTGTATTCGAGTTGCATTAACTAAGATAAAGGTTTAGTAGCAGTTCAGACTGCTACGAGTCCTAAGTGGTGTTATTTTAACAGCTGTCAAAGAGTTGCCTTAGTTTACTTGTCAGTTACGTACTTCTAAACTGTCACAATTTACTTACAAGTATGTAAGGTAAAAAGTGCTTTTTTTTAGTTTATTTTTTTTTTTTTTTTATTCTGCTTAGTTGTTGTTTCTAAACCATCTCAGGTTTGTTCACTTACCCATGACGGTAACTCATCAAACTATGAAAATATGCAAAGTACCTAAACCGCAGCCTAATTCTGTAAGTCAGCGTCATGGATGGGCGTCACGCCCATAGATAAATCTCAGCTGTTTTAGCCCACAGACTAAATAGCAATAAAACCACCAAAGAAAGGCCAGACCTATCTCTGTTGCAAACGGTTTCAATACGAAATTGTTGAAACGGTTTCAAGACAACATTTCTAAGAAAGAAGGTTCATTTTTGCTTAATTTAAATAGAATAGAAACCGCGTGCAACAAAGATACGTAGTAGTAGGGCAGCTGTTTTAGTCCTTTAACAAAATAGCAATAAAAACCACTAAAGAATTACGTTTCATTTTACCCTATTTGTAGAATCGAGTACCTAATTAATTATATTGAACTCTTTAGAAATAAATAGCTTTAAACGGGGTTCAAGTGGAACTTAAATTTTGTAAAAAATCTGAAACCTCCTAGTTGGGGGATCAAATGTAATAGTGAGTATCCGTGGACCTCTCAGGGGTTTCAAAGGAGGTTCAAGTGGAAAAAACGGCTTTAAATAAATAAGAACCGACTGAGTTTATTAAAAATAACCAATCATTACAAAAACATTAAATTTTAGCGTACCTCTCTTCAGCTATACGAAAATAATAAACTTAAAACAACTTTAATTTGTCATCATGACTAATATATATTATTTTCAAAAATTAAACGCTCAAGAGAAAAGAGTGATTACATTCATCTTTGAAAAAGCATAAATAAAAAAAAAACTAATGATTAAATTATTATAAACTGAATATAAGGCCTGCATTTATATGACATCAGTGAATTGTCTGATATCTTAAACTGTCCAATTAGTACTGAATATAATTATGCTCTGTATTTCTGTTGTGACAGAGCATGGGATTGGGAAATCGCTCGCGTTTCTACTAGACCTAGCACCTTAGCTGTAAATATGTTATAACTATTGTTCACCAAATCAATTGGTAAATTTCCCAATTCGCGAGCACTACCACGAAAACATTGATAAATATACATGAAACGTAATTCATAGACAATTTCGCCACAAGTAACAGCGTGAGCTATTTCATGCTCTGTGGTTTAAGTATTGTATTCTCTTTGTTTCATTCTTTCGTTTCGGTCGTTGAATCGGCTTAGTTATTGACGCTATTATGTCATTGTTGACAGTTTTTATTACATTTTTGACAGGTGGTATGTCACTTTTGACAGTTTGTTGACATTTAATGACGCCCATCCATGGTACAGAATACGGCAGCAGCCTTGCCGTCGCACCATCAGTCAGTTGTCTAATTTTACGAATCGCAAAAGCAGCGGAACTCAAGCAAGTACACCAATATAAGGCCCACCCCACAGCAGTTTTGAAAAAACAGTCATTATTTTACTACAATAATATTTTGTAATCCAACCCTTGCAAATGTTCATTCAGTTAGTGATACCTACTCATTATTTAAATACCTCTATATTATTGACGGGTATTACCATTTATTACTACTATCTGTATATCAAAATAACTTTGGATCTTGTATTAGCCTAACTCATTTAAGTTCTAGCACTTAGTTTAGTTTTAATAAAAAATAATTGTCGCTTAGAAATAAGCTAACACTTTACAAAGTTTGCATCCGTCCCATCATAACTAACGCCTGCCAGTTGTTTGCTCATATCAAACCTGATACACTTTAAAAAAACTTCAACTGATTCAAAATCGCTTCATTCGCAAAGCGGTCAGCGCTCACTTGTCGAAACGTCGATCTCTGTCATCCAATTCATGAAGACGGCTTCCCGCCGTTTCTTCGACGCGTCTCCCCGCGACCCAACCCTCTCGTAGTCCAAGCCTCCAACTACTCAATCGATACTATAAACACACCCTACTTCCGTAGCGCCGTCCGCGACATATCTTTTAGGACCTCGACGATCCCATTGCGTTTGCTATCACATTGGCAGCACAATGATTGTCCGATACGCAGACTACATTCAGCAGCCTAATTCTGTAAGTCAGCTTCATGGATGAGCGTCAAGCCCATAGACAAATCTCAGCTGTATTAGCCCATAGACTAAATAGCAATAAAAATCGCCGAAGAATTACGTTTCATTTCACCCTATTTGGGGAATCGAGTTCCTAAAAGTAATTGTTGAACTCCTTGGAAATAAATATCTTTAAATAAATAAGAACCGACTAAATTTATTAAAAATAACCAATAATTAAAAAACATACAATTTTAGCTTACCACTCATCAGCGATACGAAAATAATAAACTTAAATTAACTTTCAATTGTCATGACTAATAATCGATTGTGTTATTGTTTCCAAAAATGAAATACTTAAGAGAAAAGAGTGATTACATTATCTTTGAAAAAGTATAATAATAAAAAAACTAATGATTAAATTATTATTAACTGAATATAAGGCCTGCATTCATTTGAAATCAGCGAATTGTCTGATATTTTAAACTGTCCACGTAGTACTGTATATATCCTCTGTATTTCTGTTGTTACAGGGCATGGGATTGGGAACTAGCTCGCGTTTCTACTAGCTAGAAATAACAGTTATGTTCGGTTAATATGAAAATCTGATACTATGATCAGTTGGGAAGTACCCGACCTAGCGCCTTAGCTGTAAATATGTTATAACTATTGTTCACCAAATCAACTGGTAAATTTCCCAATTCGGGAAATTTACCATGGGATACATGAAACGTAATTCATAGACAATTTTGCCACTAGGAGCTGCGTGACTAAATTTCATTGTATTTTCTTTGTTTCATTCTTTTGTTTCGGTCGTTGAATTGGCTTTATTTTTAACGCCATTATATCATATTTGACAGTTGGTATGTAATTTTTGACAGTTTTTGACGCCCATCCTTCATACAGAATACGCCTGCGACTGCAAAGTCCTCGCCGGCATAGAATAGAGGACGTAGAATATCTAGTCATGTCTCTCCAAATTCAAATCAAAAACGATCCAATCGAACCGTTCGTATTCTTAGGACCCACTATAAACGGTACTCTCATGTACCAGGGCGTTTTCTCGCGTTCAGGGAAAACGTCCTAGCAACGGTCCAAGCCGAGGCTCGCACCTCCTAGGTGGCCCTTGCGCTAGTTGCCTACTCCTTTTCTGCGGCTGAGCGCATTCCACGCTCGCCTTCCGGCTCGGCAAAGAATACACACAGCACTTTGTACGAAAAAAAAAACGGTCGCGCGTTTGGTTTCTAGAACGCCACAAAGGAACAAACATAAATAATACATACGTAGGCTGATAAATACATAACTCTCCTTTGCGTCACGCAGTCCGGTAAAAATACATTCTCATGGAACTAATAAATACTTTCTTATGGCGATAGTAGAGACCGTGTATAGATACATAAATAGAAAATATCCCTATCTATCATCGCGATAAGAGACAAACCTATGCTTTGTAAGATTTCTATCTTGTTTTTGGACCGCTTTGTCATAAAATGAATGAAGAATCAGTTAGTTGTACTACCAAGGATTTTGCAGCTAAAGTAATAGGATACAACTGACAATGCCGAATTAGAAACATACGCAAAACCACATACATATATAACCATAAAATAAAAAATGTACAGTTGGTTTAGAGCGTATTTACAATGTCAAATTATTTGATCATTTGATTATAGAAGCAATGAAGTTTACGACCCAGGTGAGATGTAACTTAAATTCCCTGAGTCCCTCTCGCACAGTTCAGTTTTTATGAAGCTGGTGCTTCATAAAAATATCTAAATGGTAGGAATTATTATTGTTTGTAGTATGAATTGTCGGAAAGGAAATAAATCTTTTAATACTTTTGTAATAATTTATAGCGACTATATTTTAAACGACTATAAATTAATTCAAATCAACCTGAGAGCCGAGTCGGCATGAAAATGGACGGTAGTTAGCAGCTACCATATAAACCTCAAGAGGGCTTAGTCAACTTTTAATCGCCTTCAGACGAGAGCGCATCATTGACATAGGACTTCGAGTTGTAACAATTCTACGCTCGTGTGGAAGCTCATTTGCCAGTCTGCCAGTGGCTTCTAGGCAGTCATTATTCTAAAAATTATACTTATCAATCTTAATTAAAGCCGGTGTGGCGGTGTCGACGACTGATTTGGTTACGACGGTCTTACTTGCGTGAAAAATGCAAGAATAGTTCTGCAAATACCAGGCTTACCGATATCATGTAGTCGAACTTTTACTAGCGCCGCGTAGGCATCATACGAGACAATGGTAAAAGACCGAATGGAATGACGTTGATTAGAATAATCATTTATGACCTATAGTACAACCTATAACACAATGCATTCTAATCTTAATACATTAGAGATATATAGGTATCTAAGTTTTATGCTAATGGATTAAATTCTCATATGGCTTTGACGATTACTAGATTCTATATTTTGTCCCAAAATTTACGTATTCTTTAAGATATTGTCAGCTATGGAAACATGGCGCGCTCCTCGAGAGCATGGACAATATCAGTCAATATCATAAAGTCTCTTTGTCTATCGGTTTTGAATATTGACATAGATGACGGGACTTGGTTGCAAGCATCTTCTTGTAAGTCTAGGAGTCTGGTATACATAAATGTTCTAGTGTTGCGGTAAATGCTCAGTTCTTGGTACTTTTAAATTAGTACATAAAATACTTTCACGTGGTTTGGGTTCTTTAGAAATAGAAAACTTGACTGAGGTCAGAAGCGCCTGGGGGTGGCATGCCCAATTACCGAGCTTGCACTGAGCTTATCCTCACAGAGACTGTGGGATTGGCCGCTCTGTGAACTAGCACAGAAAGATATTTTAGATACGTATCCTAGTGTCACAGAGCGTGCTCGACTTCTAGCAGTTTCTGTATAGGAGTCAGGGTTTTGGTTACAGGCCATCCCCTCTTTCTATCTGTTATTGTGGTACTGCTGTTGACTAGCTTGCATCAACGATATCATCCCTTGGGCTGCCAGCGCCAATGTTCCAGCCATTCTCGAACCGAATGGTCTGATGCGTGACGATGGTAACAGACCCGACGGAATCACTTTAATTCCATAGCAGATGGACCGGCCTTAAGTGTGGATAATTGGGACGATGCTTATTTGGTTCCATTCAATGCGTCCAAAACTCTTCTTCTCCAAACGGATACTTTTTCATTTGTCTCCGACCTTACAAGATGTGCCAATACCGTTAGCTAACAAGCTTGAGCTACTTGGCGTTACCTTAGCGTCGAATCTCAACTTTGGCACTTATATCTAAGCCAGAGCTCAACTGGCTGCACAGAAGCTGGGTATCCTTGCTAAGGTCAGACAGTACTTCACACCGGGGCAGCTTCTCAATTTATAACAAGCAAGTTCGATCGTGTATAGAGTATTGCCGCTACCTCTGGGATAGATCCGCGGGATAAGTCCTAGTTAGAAGCTCTTGAATCTCAATAGATTCAGAGCTTCTAGCTGGGACGCCGGTCAATACCGGCGAACTAAAAGACTCATTGGCGGTAGTAAGCTTACTTCCGCCAATGAGTCTTTTAGTTTAGTCCAAACCGCAAAGTCTCGGTCGCCAACGTAATTTTTGTAGCAAGCTTATCGGTATTCTATCGCTTACATTTTGGAGAATGTGCTCTGGAATTACATGATATAATTACTCCATGTTCTTTTTACAATCTAACAACAAGACTTAGAGTCAAACGTCATCTATTTATGGTTGACATACCTCCATTTCGTTCGAAGGGTTTCGCTTCTACGTTTATCATCCGTACAGCGAAGGATTGGAACTCATTGGCTGCTTCTTTGTTTCCCAAACTGTACAATCTGGGTGTCTTGAATTCGGCCTCATCGTCGCTTTCCATAAAGTAAGATAGTGCTAATATTCTTGCCTATCCAGCATAAAAAAGACCCTTGTTTAGCTGGTCCTCCGTGAGATCAAGTTAGCAGATAAAATTATTAGGTAACAAACTACTTATTCTTTGTTTTATGCGTCTTAAGCATGATCAATCTTCGTCTCGTCAAGATGGCCTAACGCAGCTTTACAAAATACTATTATAACTTATATTGACATATTATATAAATACTTATTGCACTATATACTAATAACTTATTGCAGAAAGCACGTGTTTGAGACACGTGCTTACTGCAATAAGTTCAATTTTATCTCTCACGGAGGATGCGCAAACGGTATTTTGTTGTCAAAAAAAGGGGCACTAATTTTGTCGTCATTCCACTTCAGTTCAATTTTTATGTGTGATTCTCTAATGTGTATTTGGGTGAAATAAAATGAATACTCATTTTAATTGTCTGTATTAAAAACATTGCTTTATAGTATATTACATTCAAAGCGTGCAATATGCGTATGTCTAAGCCTACACTATCCTTCACGTCGCGTCGTCGCATTAGACAGAAAGAAGGCTCTATTTTAAACCGCAATACTAACTGAAACATTCACAAAATATTTTTTAACTTACGGACACACCAAAATATTGACTTAATATAAAAAAAATCTATTTATGGAAGGCCGATATTTTGATAACTTATCTCATACTCTGTGTCTTCTATTATGATGGTTATTGTAATGAACTGTCAAAATAGTCCACAGTTTGTGTGTTGTCAATTTTGGGGTAACTAGCCCTATCTTGGGACCTGTGCACCTCGTGTTCGCAAATGAAGAAGCCTTTAGATCCGGAATCACAATTGACGTCATTGAATTTTCCGTTGAAAAACATAGCGCCGCAGTTCTCTTGACCTCCAATGTTATTCGGCTCGCCATTGCCCCATCCATTGTAAGTCAACGGTAAACCTGCAGAAAAATAATACAATATATATACTATGTATATATACCGTCAATGGTAAGTAGTGCACAATCCTGCAAGGGGTGATATAGAATCGACAACTGAGCAGAATAAAAATAAAAAATTATATATTTTTTTCAACTCACCTAATTTTTCTGAAAATCAATTATTTTCCTTACTGACTGGTAAGTAAATTGTGGCGCAGACAGATTAGTATTAACTGTCAAGTAAACTATGGCAACTCTTCAGCTGCTAAAATAATAGCTAATTACTGCTACGAGTGCTAAGTGCTACGGAATCGTTGAACCAACATGTGACGAGAAGTCACAGCTTTTCATGAATTACGATAATGTTAGATGCTAACCTACCTAGGTTGGTCTAGGTGTTAGATACTGCTAATACCTAAGTAGGTATTAGCAGTATAATCTGGGAGTCTTCAAGTCAAGAGTGAATAGGAATCTTCTTGGCAAGCATGCTACATCTTCGGCGGCATCTTTACTTTCCATCAGGTGAGATAGTGATCAAATGCTTACCTATGGAGAAAAGAAAGGTAAATTAAATCAATACATTTGTTTAGGAGTAAAATCAACATTTATTGGGAGTAGGTAAGTGTCTAACATTTTCTCGTTCAATTTATGAACAGCTGTGTCATCTTGTGACTTCTCGTCACATGTTAGTTCAATGATTCTGTCTGCTATAATGATAATGTCTGCGCCACAATTTACTTCCCGGTAAGGAAAAAAAATTGATTTTATTTTATTTTTGTTTTGCTCAGTTATCGATTCTAAACCACCCTGCAGAATTGTGCACTACTTACCAATGACGGTATATAGTATAGATATAAATAACACTGTATATAGTATACAATGTGTAACAGAAAGGTGTAGTAATACTCAAGTCACACATCTAGCTAAATGTATGGAGTCTAACAGGAACTTCTGCATTCGCGGCAGCACCATGAATATTGAGTTATGATGAATTAAAGTTTTCAAAAATGATGTCATTTGCAACCCTATTTCATCAGCTACCGTTCTACACCATATAGCCTTTGGACCTAGACATCTGACAGTGGTCACGGGCCACAGATGAAATCGTAGGGTTGGAATTTTTTTTTTTTTTAATTTTTGTACAGAACCGGTTGCCGCACATGTAACTGTAGGGTTATGAAAAGTATTTTAAAAATATATTTTTAAATTTTTGTACGGAAAAAAATTATGTCCGATTTCGACTTTCGTTCTCTAGTAGTTTCGAACCTACCTCTGACAGTTCGCCAGACACTATTGATTTTTTGGAATCCCAAAAACACGCATCGGTGATGATCTTCATTATGTGACGTACGATAATTCATAGTTAAGTTTGAGAGAAGATCAGCTTCCACTTGATTATCGATTACAGCCAAATATGACATCTCCGTTTTGCACGCAGCTCTAGCCTCGTTCCAGTTTAGGTTTGAAGGGTTCGGGTGAAACTTATAGCATCTCTTTGATGCTTCATCGTACTTATAACCTGAAATTAATGCACATAGGTTACGAAAACAAAATCCTTTTATTATAATAATAAGTGACCGAATCTGTTTTTTGTGAAATATATATAATTATAATTTACCGAAAACAAAGAAGTTATATCTATAATGAAGAGTGAATTGGGAATGCCTGTAATGCTCACCCTGAAAGTATATGAATATTTAAATAAATAACCTGGAAGTCTTGAAGTCTAGAATTAATTCGTATCTTCTATGCAAGTAGGCATACTTATGCTATGTCTTTGACCGCATGATCACTTTCCATCGGGTAAGATAGTGGTCAATAAAATGCGATAAAAAAACTTATGTAACAAATACATTAAAAACAAATCAGGGAAGCCTATTTCATCATACTTCTAATAAGAAATAAGCATTTTTACACGCTTTATATTAGCTTAACTTGTATGTTTGTTTGTTTGTATGTATGTTTGTAACTGACTCCTTTAGACGCGATTTTGACCCACTTTAAACGGCCAGATTTCATTCAAACTTTGTAGATCTATCGAGGACCGAAGACAATACACTAAGATAAAGTAAAATGAATAAATAGAAAAACTAAATATAATTTCTAAAACAAAGAGATCAAAAATACAAATAAAACATTACATTCGTTCTTTACATTTGCGCCATCTATATAATCTGTGTTTACTACTAGTTTCAATAGCAATCTGGTGCTTGACCTACATTTTCTATTCAGTACTAGGAAGTGCTAGTCTCGCTTTGATCTAGTTTAGTTTCCACTTTATTACTTTCTTACATAGTTTTGCTACTTAAATATAGATGGCGTTGAAAGCTCACTCCTAATTATAACGTAACTTTATAAAATAAAAAAAATGAAAATGTATATCGTTATGCCTATTTTACACGCTTTATATTAGCGAATTGATTTTAAAGTAATTATAGTTTTCAAAAACTAAAAAATACGCCTTTATAAAAAATTTTACTAAAAAATTAAAAATAAATAATAGTTTAAAAAAACTAAAAAACATGCTTTATATAAAATTCAACTAAAAAATAGAAAATAAATTTTAGTAAATTTAAATTAAAAATATTGTAAAAAATATATATTTCTTCTCTAAAAATGACGACCCAGTTGGCGCAGTGGACAGGTGTCTGCCATCTGCGCCGTGGGTCCTGGGTTCGATTCCCGGCAGGAGCACAAATTCCTTCCCAAGGTATATTTGTGCTTCTGGTTCTGGGTGTAATGTGCGTGTGATGTAAAGGTTTCCGGCACCCACGATACAAGTCTTTGAACTTAGTGTGGGGCTGTGAGTGTGAATGTGTTTGTGTTTGATTTTATTTATGAATTATTTCTAAAAACACCAATATACAATTAAATAGTGTTCCTTTTGCCGTATACAGACTTACTTATAAACCCCTATATTGCACCCATTAAAATATCTTCTATTCTATTTGTATCTTGGAAATATTAACAATTAATTAACTAATTAACTAGCTACGCCCTGAAGTGTTTCCCGCAGATAAAAGGTAGCTTTGTATGTGTTATTTTAAATGTAAGCTATATCTATTCCAAATGTATCTCCATCCGGCCGTGTCAGCCTGTAGGAGTAAAAACAATATTGGCTATTTAGGCCACTATAAAAGTACATACTTATTCTTTATTGCGTTGATTTAGTAGTTTGAAGGGGACTAATTAGTGGACATCGCCACTAATTCCACAAGCACTTAATCTAATTATCAATAATAAACTTAAAATATAAGCCAGTACATTTATTCCACTTCGCTCCACAAGAAAATAATTTTATAGAGTCAGCAAGTAAAGCTCATTTTATGGCTCTATGGGACCATAGACCTACCTATTTGATATTAATTTCAAGTTGATACCTCCACCTTTCTTGAGATAATGGCTCTTGACAGACAGACAGACAACGAAATAATCCTGTAAGAATACCTGTTATTCTTTTGAGGTACGGTTCTAGCTCTAAAAATGTAATATTAATTTAATTACCAACCTAAATTCAGCATGTTGCATTCGTTGTGCCACGATAATACCCGAGGGGTAGCTTTCTTGCAAAAGAAGTAATGTTTATTTCCACAGTCATCAGCTACCATAGTGCCGTCTCGACGTTTGAAGATAACGCAGAGCTGCGGATTTTCGTCGATGGCTTGACCTGGCTTCCAGCTGTTATGCAAGTATACGTCAGTCTCAAGATTGCCTGGAATTAAGCGAATAGTATTATTGAAAGGAACGCTGAACTTAAAATGGCTCATAATATTAATGATATCAACTATATATAATGCCCTTGCCTATACATGTCTCGACATAACATAAACTCATTCACACTCACAGCCCATACTAAGTTGTGACTGGTCATAAGTGCCGAAAACATTCACTTCACACACACAATCACACCGACAACCAGCAACACAAGTTTTCCTTAAAACTAATGAAAACACAAGTTTTCACCGTGAAATGAACTTAGAAGTAGCTTTCCCTAAGTCCTGCTTGGAAGGAACACGAGTACCCAACTAAGCCAAGCAGAGTTTGAAACCATTTAAAAGAGTCTTTTATATACTTCTGATTATATGTATCACTAGCCATGCCCTGCGGTTTCGCCCGCGGTTATCAAGTCAAAAAGAAGCCTATGTGCTAATCTTAGGTATAAGCTATGTATATTCCAAATTTCATCCAAATACGTTCTGCCGTTAGAGCGTGAAGAGGGAACAAACATAAGTATGTTTATTAAGTGTGTACCTACTTATACACTTACACAAACTTTTGGGTTTATAATATTAATAGGATTCGATTCAATTTGTATAATTAAATCGGTATATATATATCGGTATAATATTTTATAACATTTTATTTATGTACCTATATTATTTTTTAATTTAATTATTGTTAATTGGTAAATCTGTACAAAAACAGCATCAGCTGATATTACAAAAATGTGCATCAGCAACAACCCTGATTTAATGTTTTAATTTCTTACCGTTGCTGTTTCCAATAATTTCTTGTGAAATGTTAGCGGAGGCGTCAACGAAGACCCAATTTGAAGAAAAGTTCATATTTTTACTCATCATGTTACTCATCACGGCAGCTTCGGCAGCATCTTGAGGATAAAGCAAATAAGCTCCTTCCTCAACACATGTAGCCTTTGCTTCATACCAGGTTTTGGCTGTCTCATGCAATTTGTATAAGCTGTTTTTGCTTTCGACGTATTGATAGTCATCGGACTGTTGTGCGTCTGAGGATGAATTATAAAAATATTATTGCAGATTTTCAACCAAAAGCCGCATGGCCTATGAGCGTCTGAATATAAATCCTGAAATTAATAATTATTTACCGAGAGCAGCGAGGTCACTAAGATCACTCTGTCAGAGAGTTTCTAAAGTTTAATATTAAAAACTGCAAAGCAAACCTTAAAAATCCGACTTCACCGCTTTGTTTTTTTTCTATTCAAGATACAGGCAAACTTAAAACTAAAATTAATTAATTCTTTAAACTCTGTCTTCGGAACCTTGATCAGATTAAATGTATTAAACAATCATTATCGTCATAACTCAAAAACTACCCATAAGATCTTAATCAAATTTAAATGGGACAATGGGAAAGCACCAGCTTTCAAACAAAAAAAACATCAAAATCGGTTCCCGAGGAAACAAGTTATGAGGTAACACATAAAAAAATACAGTCGAATTGAGTACCTCCTCCTTTTTTGTGAAGTCGGTAAAATATGAAAGGGGCACAAAATTATATGGAGGTTATATTTAAAAATAATACTTATAAAATAAATCAGCTTACAATATATATATAATTACACAACATTGATATTAATTGAAAGTAAACTACAAAAAAGCTAATGTCAAAAATAATTATAAAAACAGCATAGATATACTTTTACTCGAGCAAATAAATATTTTCATTTTCTCTTATGGCTAAATGTATTGATGAACAGTGAGAGCAGCTTGGTTAAGTGATTATTATCCGGATGACCGAGCTTTGCTCGGTTTTTTGTTTTTGGTAGAATGTTTGAATTTGTAGCCTCAGAAAGCTCCATCTAGTGTCGAGCAGAAACAGTTTTTTACATCGGTCATGGCGTAATAGATAGCGCTGATAGTTTTGTGGCGACTCACGCGCCACCACTCAAACACGCATACACCCGGGCACCGATGAGCGCGGGAGAGCGGGGGAGTGGTTGCCGCGATCGTACGATGTATCTCGCGCCGCGACCCCTTCCAACGAACCAGTTCGCCAGCCGCCTCCGCTTGGGGCGCACACGCACCCCCGCTTCCCTCGCCTCGCCCGCGCACGTACACCGCACTAAGTACTAATAAAGTGATAATACCTAACATTGTGTATATCATATAACTCCTTATTGGTGACCCCTACAAACACGTGCCTACGTAAATAAAAACAATTCATTCGTGAGGAGTGCATAGTGCAGTGACTCAAAAAGTGAGGCTAACAAAGCTAACCTACGGCGGACATTTTGGTTTCATCAAAAACCAACATCACCACGCGGCGAACTTCAGCAACATCGCGCGCAACATCTAATTGCTGTCGCAACGCCCGGCCTTTCGCTTGGCCCATTGTGCCGCGCCACACCCTGCTCATATCAGCAAGTGCAGTTCACGACGTTCGTTTCAACAACGGGTGCAGACGCCGGTTCACGCCGAGCGCCGCAACGCGGTGATTTTGTTCCCGCCGTCTCATTCCGCGCCGCCTCCGCTGTGCCGGCGCGGCGCCGCCGGCGACGACTTCGACACCGCGCAACGAGTCTCCATTTCGTGACACGCGAACATCTCGCGATTTGATACGTGTCGCGATTCGCCGTGAGCCGCAGCACCGACGGGACCACCGAGGATTGCAAACATTGCAAACTCGCCGAGCCACGTGCAAAAATCGACGCGTCAAGCCATCGACGACGCACGACGACGACGCGACGCGAGCAGCCAGCGGTCAACGCCCCCGAGTGCGGGACGGGCCGGACCGCGAAGTTTTCAACTGTACATCGTTCCCAGGGAGTATACTACGATTCCGGTGAGCGAACTCCAAAATACTTGCATATCTTTCCTATAAACAAACATTTAACAATAACGTGCAGTGTTGTGTTGTTTTACTTAAACTATCAATTTGAAAAGGAATTTACATATTTCCGTCAACTATCTTTGTGACCAGTGATCATATCGGAACATTACTCTTAAGCAATTCTCGAATTTTTACTGATTATAATTTACGAATAGCGATCTACAGAATTTACGTAAAAAAGGTAGATTTCGGTAAGCATCTCGTAAAAAGGTAGATTTCGGATAAAATACCAGAAATGGTAAATTTTGTGATTTCGTTGTCGAATTTAAATTTGTTTACATAAAAAGGATAGATTCATAAATTGTATATTTTTTTTTTGTCACGAAAGAGCCATATGTCGATTATTGTATTGTTTTATTTGTGTCTAATTATGTTTTTATTTTATTATTATTAATTAGTTATAAGCCGTGTTATGTTCATCTACGCGTAAATGTGTATCATACGTCCACGTCCGGGGCCCGTCATTTAATTTCCTGATTCCTATTTATTCCACTCATATTTCCTACAATTGTTGTATTGACTTCGCCTCGTCACAGATTATCGTCACTTCCGGTTTTTTATTATTTTACTTCCGGTTCCTCTTCGATAATGGCAACATCTGAGGAGCAGATTAGACTGCTGCAGGAACAGTTAAAACAGCTTCAGGACAATCAGGATAGACGAACTATGGCAGTTTCAGTCAAATTGCCTACTTTTTGGGCCGATAAACCCACAGTGTGGTTCGGCCAAGTAGAGGCACAGTTCGAAATCGCGGGCATTAAACAGGACCGGACCAAGTACAGCCACGTTGTGGCAAAGTTGGATTCCAAAATCGCCGGTGAAGTTGCGGACATTATCGAACGCCCCCCAGTCACGGACTCTTATCAACATCTGAAAACCGAACTTATTAAACGCTTGTCAGCGTCAGGCGAGGACAGAGTCCGGCGGCTTCTTGGTGAAGAAGATATTGGAGACCGAAAGCCGTCGCAATTTTTGCGGCACCTACGCTCGTTGGCCGGGACAGAGTTTAAAAGCGACGACATAATTCGGCAACTGTGGATGCGCCGCCTGCCAGGCAATATACAAGCCATACTGGCTGCGCAAGAAGATCTGCCCCTGAAGAAGGCGGCTGACATCGCCGATAAAATACTTGAGGTAACCACACCTGCTGTGCATGCGGTTACCACGGCCTCGCAGTCACCCGAGCTGACGCAACTGGCGCTCAGGGTCGAGCAGTTGACCAAATGCGTTGAAGCACTCAGTGCCGACTCGAGAGCGCGATCACGGTCGCGTACTGACAACAGATCGAGATCAACATCGAAATCATCCTCACGCTCCACCCTGTGCTGGTATCACCAAACCTACAAGAAAAAGGCAGTGAAATGCACCTCTCCATGCGCCTGGAAAAACCAGGAAAACAATTTGAGCGATCAGTAAGCGCGGCGACTGATTGCTCTGAGGTAATGAGTAGCCGCCGTTTATTTGCCACAGATAAGACTACGGGACGCCGGTTTTTGATAGACACGGGCAGCGACCTTTGCTGTTATCCACAAAAGTTAGCCAAGGGTATCGCCTCAACATCATCTGGATATCAATTATCGGCAGCAAATGGTAGCAACATCCAAACTTATGGAAGCATTTCATTACATCTGAACCTAGGCCTACGCCGCGATTTCCACTGGAATTTCACAATTGCCGACGTCGAAACGCCTATAATAGGATCGGACTTCTTAAGTTATTATAACTTATTACCCGACCTACGCCACAAACGCCTAATCGATGGAAATACAAATCTTACCACTCCGGCATCGATAGCTCAAATTAACCAGGTCAGCATAAAATGTGTGTCTGTCGAAAGCACTTCACCTTATTCCAGACTTCTCCTGGAATTCCCTAACTTGACGCGACCTCCAAGCTTCCCACGGCTAGTGAAACACGCAACGGTTCACCACATCGTAACAACCGATGGCCCGCCAGTTTCCTGCCGCCCACGTCGCCTCGCTCCGCAAAAGCTGGTCGCGGCCAAGAAAGAATTTGACGATATGGTCAACTGTGGTACCGCGAGACCTTCGGACAGCCCTTGGGCCTCTCCTTTGCATATGGCCAAGAAAGGCGAAAAGGGATGGCGACCATGTGGAGATTACCGGGCTCTGAACGCTAGAACTGTTCCAGACCGGTATCCCGTCAGACACATAGCGGATTTCTCGCACAACATTGCAGGGGCCACCGTGCTGAGTACAATTGATTTAGTAAAAGCGTACCAGCAAGTGCCCGTACACAAGGCTGACATCTGCAAGACAGCGATCACAACACCATTCGGACTGTACGAGTTTCCTTTCATGACCTTTGGTCTTCGAAACGCTGGACAAACATTCCAACGTTTCATAGACGAAGTCGTGAGGGGACTCGATTTTTGCTATCCATATGTGGATGATGTGCTTGTCTTTTCATGCTCGGCAGACGAGCATAAAGACCACCTTCGCACCTTGTTCCAGCGCCTGGACGACTATGGTGTCATGATAAATGCATCCAAATGTGTTTTCGGTTCTGACGAGGTGACCTTTTTAGGATACCGCATCAACAAAGATGGTACACGCCCGCCTGTGGAGAGAATCGAAGCCCTGCGAAATTTCCTTTTGCCAAAAACTGTGCAAGGCCTTCGGCGGTTTCTGGGGATGATCAATTTTTATCGCCGATTCCTCCCTAACGCGGCCGAACTGCAAGCCCCTCTCATCAATGTACTAGCTTCTTCTAAACTAAAGGGTGCTAAGCCAGTGCCCTGGACGCCTGAACTTGAAGTTGCGTTCGAGAAATGCAAGGAGAGCCTGGCCTGCGCTACACTTCTTGCTCACCCAGTTGGTGACGCCACCTTGGGATTATTCACGGACGCCTCTTCAGTACACGTGGGATCTTGTCTTCAACAGAAAATTGATAACCAATGGCAGCCTTTGGCGTTTTTCAGTAAAAAGCTTACGGACAAACAAGCTCAGTGGCCCGCGTATTATCGCGAACTTCTCGGAGTGTACGAAAGTGTGCAACATTTTCGCCACCTGCTCGAGGTCCAACATGTGACCATTTATACGGACCACAAACCACTCATCTATGCTTTTACCCAGCGACGCGAAAAGCTTCCTCCTGTTCAGCTCAACCAGCTGTCCTTTATCTCCCAATTCACAACCGATGTTGTACATGTGAAAGGAGAGGATAACGTGGTTGCTGACGCGATGTCAAGGATAGAAGCTATCACCTTTGAGGAGACTTTTGCAGCTTTAGCAGACGAACAAGCCTCAGACGATGAGCTCCAAAATGCCATGACCAACTCTTCTCTGAAACTAGAAAAAGTTTGCATTCCTGGCTCAGACATTTCCATCATCTGCGACACATCAACTGGAAAACCACGACCATTTTTGACACCTTCTTACCGGCGTAACTATTTTAATAAGATTCACAACCTCAGCCACCCAGGCGCGCGGGCTTCCACGCGTTTGGTGGCTGATCGTTTTGTTTGGCCCTCTATGAATAGGGATTGTCGGAAATGGGCTCGTGAATGCCTACCATGTCAACGCAGCAAAGTGTCAAGACATACCTCAACGCCCTTAGGTAGTTTTACCCCACCGACCAACCGTTTCCGCCACGTCCACATAGATATCATTGGCCCAATGCCTTCGAGTAAAGGGTTTCAATATTGTCTTACAGCTGTGGACAGGTTCACTCGATGGCCTGAAGTATGGCCTATGGTCGGTATCACGGCAGAAGAGGTGGCCGAAACATTCACCAATGGCTGGATCGCCCGGTTCGGTGTTCCTGCCGTCATAACCAGTGACCAAGGCCGCCAATTTGAGTCTGCCCTCTTCAAGGCTCTCTTGAGACATAGCTCAGTACAACGTACACGCACCACTAGCTATCACCCATGTGCCAATGGCATGGTGGAGAGGTTGCATCGCCAATTGAAAGCGGCACTTATGTGTCACGGAGGCACATGGTGCACCGCTCTTCCATTAGTGCTTCTTGGCATGCGAGCATCCTTGAAAGAGGACTTACGGGCCTCAGCTGCCGAACTCGTGTACGGCGAGCCTCTCAGACTCCCCGGAGAATTTTTTACTCTTCCAACAGGCAACGACACTCTAGAAGACGTTCACAATTTCACATCACAGCTGAGAAACCATATGGCCGATCTGAAGCCTGTTGCAGGCTCGCATCATTCAGAACGGCGCCCTTTTGTATTCAAAGAGTTGTCCACATGCACACATGTGCTGCTTCGAGACGACTCCGTCAGGGCATCACTGAAGCCACCTTACACTGGACCTCACCCGGTTATTAGCAGAAACGACAAAACAATCTGCATAACTGTGGGAAACAGGGAAGTTCAAGTGAGTCTGGATCGGGTGAAGCCAGCCTTTATCGAAGGGGAACCAACGTCAATTCCACATCCTCTTCCATCGACTCCAACCCATTTCCAATCCACACTACCAGCCCCAGTCCCACCTAAACTTTCATCTCAGGCAGCTCCACAATCTTTCCCAAACGCACCAACTCCCAAATACGTTACTCGGTCAGGACGTCGCGTTCATTTTAAGACGCCTATTGATGTATAAAAAATTTTGCTTAGGACTAGTTCATAAGAAATAAGCTGTAAAAATTTGTTCAACTAATGTTTTTGTTATTCATATTATTGTATACTTTATTATTGTTCTCTTTTGGGGGTACTTTTCTCCGTGGGTGGGTGGTGTGGCGACTCACGCGCCACCACTCAAACACGCATACACCCGGGCACCGATGAGCGCGGGAGAGCGGGGGAGTGGTTGCCGCGATCGTACGATGTATCTCGCGCCGCGACCCCTTCCAACGAACCAGTTCGCCAGCCGCCTCCGCTTGGGGCGCACACGCACCCCCGCTTCCCTCGCCTCGCCCGCGCACGTACACCGCACTAAGTACTAATAAAGTGATAATACCTAACATTGTGTATATCATATAACTCCTTAGTTTCTTAAACCCGGTTTTTCAAATGCAGTTTAGGAACCGAGCATTCTCGGACCTGGAACGTTGATAAATAGATTCCTTGGGCCGAAAAACCCCTAATATAGTATATTATATGGCTCGTAGGTATTAGATTAGATAAATTGTATATATATATATATATATAGTATATACAAGAATTGCTCGTAGGTATTAGATTAGATAAATTGTAGTCAAATTTGAGAAATTCGATACTAAGAGTTATATTATTGTTAATACTTACGTGACACGCTGCCGCTGTACTGATATAGAAATAAAAACAAGACTAGTTTAAACAACGCCATTATCACTATTGTTAATTAAACTTGACGGCGTACTTATTATCGAGTAAAAGTACCTCCCCACACCACGAGAGCAAGTACCGAATTACTTTGATTTTAATGAAACACTTCTTTTATAGGTTTAAGGAGTTATATGATATACACAATGTTAGGTATTATCACTTTATTAGTACTTAGTGCGGTGTACGTGCGCGGGCGAGGCGAGGGAAGCGGGGTCGCGTGTGCGTCCCAAGCGGAGGCGGCTGGCGAACTGGTTCGTTGGAAGGGGTCGCGGCGCGAGATACATCGTACGATCGCGGCAACCACTCCCCCGCTCTCCCGCGCTCATCGGTCCCCGGGTGTATGCGTGTTTGAGTGGTGGCGCGTGAGTCGCCACACCACCCACCCACGGAGAAAAGTACCCCCAAAAGGGAACAATAATAAAGTATAGGTACAATAATATGAATAACAAAAACATTAGTTGAACAAATTTTTACAGCTTATTTCTTATGAACTAGTCCTAAGTAAAATTTTTATACATCAATCGGCGTCTTAAAATGAACGCGACGTCCTGATCGAGTAACGTATTTGGGAGTTGGTGGGTTTGGGAAAGATTGCGGAGCTGCCTGAGATGAAAGTTTAGGTGGGACTGGGGCTGGTAGTGTGGATTGGAAATGGGTTGGAGTCGATGGAAGAGGATGTGGAATTGACGTTGGTTCCCCTTCGATAAAGGCTGGCTTCACCCGATCCAGACTCACTTGAACTTCCCTGTTTCCCACAGTTATGCAGATTGTTTTGTCGTTTCTGCTAATAACCGGGTGAGGTCCAGTGTAAGGTGGCTTCAGTGATGCCCTGATGGCGTCGTCTCGAAGCAGCACATGTGTGCATGTGGACAACTCTTTGAATACAAAAGTGCGCCGTTCTGAATGATGCGAGCCTGCGACAGGCTTCAGATCGGCCATATGGTTTCTCAGCTGTGATGTGAAATTATGAACGTCTTCTAGAGTGTCGTTGCCTGTTGGAAGAGTAAAAAATTCTCCGGGGAGTCTGAGAGGCTCGCCGTACACGAGTTCGGCAGCTGAGGCCCGTAAGTCCTCTTTCAAGGATGCTCGCATGCCAAGAAGCACTAATGGAAGAGCGGTGCACCATGTGCCTCCGTGACACATGAGTGCCGCTTTCAATTGGCGATGCAACCTCTCTACCATGCCATTGGCACATGGGTGATAGCTAGTGGTGCGTGTACGTTGTACTGAGCTATGTCTCAAGAGAGCCTTGAAGAGGGCAGACTCAAATTGGCGGCCTTGGTCACTGGTTATGACGGCAGGAACACCGAACCGGGCGATCCAGCCATTGGTGAATGTTTCGGCCACCTCTTCTGCCGTGATACCGACCATAGGCCATACTTCAGGCCATCGAGTGAACCTGTCCACAGCTGTAAGACAATATTGAAACCCTTTACTCGAAGGCATTGGGCCAATGATATCTATGTGGACGTGGCGGAAACGGTTGGTCGGTGGGGTAAAACTACCTAAGGGCGTTGAGGTATGTCTTGACACTTTGCTGCGTTGACATGGTAGGCATTCACGAGCCCATTTCCGACAATCCCTATTCATAGAGGGCCAAACAAAACGATCAGCCACCAAACGGGCGGAAGCCCGCGCGCCTGGGTGGCTGAGGTTGTGAATCTTATTAAAATAGTTACGCCGGTAAGAAGGTGTCAAAAATGGTCGTGGTTTTCCAGTTGATGTGTCGCAGATGATGGAAATGTCTGAGCCAGGAATGCAAACTTTTTCTAGTTTCAGAGAAGAGTTGGTCATGGCATTTTGGACTTCATCGTCTGAGGCTTGTTCGTCTGCTAAAGCTGCAAAAGTCTCCTCAAAGGTGATAGCTTCTATCCTTGACATCGCGTCAGCAACCACGTTATCCTCTCCTTTTACATGTACAACATCGGTTGTGAATTGGGAGATGAAGGACAGCTGGTTGAGCTGAACAGGAGGAAGCTTTTCGCGTCGCTGGGTAAAAGCATAGATGAGTGGTTTATGGTCCGTATAAATGGTCACATGTTGGACCTCGAGCAGGTGGCGAAAATGTTGCACACTTTCGTACACTCCGAGAAGCTCGCGATAATACGCGGGCCACTGAGCTTGTTTGTCCGTAAGCTTTTTACTGAAAAACGCCAAAGGCTGCCATTGGTTATCAATTTTCTGTTGAAGACAAGATCCCACGTGTACTGAAGAGGCGTCCGTGAATAATCCCAAGGTGGCGTCGCCAACTGGGTGAGCAAGAAGTGTAGCGCAGGCCAGGCTCTCCTTGCATTTCTCGAACGCAACTTCAAGTTCAGGCGTCCAGGGCACTGGCTTAGCACCTTTTAGTTTTGAAGAAGCTAGTACATTGATGAGAGGGGCTTGCAGTTCGGCCGCGTTAGGGAGGAATCGGCGATAAAAATTGATCATCCCCAGAAACCGCCGAAGGCCTTGCACAGTTTTTGGCAAAAGGAAATTTCGCAGGGCTTCGATTCTTTCCACAGGCGGGCGTGTACCATCTTTGTTGATGCGGTATCCTAAAAAAGTCACCTCGTCAGAACCGAAAACACATTTGGATGCATTTATCATGACACCATAGTCGTCCAGGCGCTGGAACAAGGTGCGAAGGTGGTCTTTATGCTCATCTGCCGAGCGTGAAAAGACAAGCACATCATCCACATATGGATAGCAAAAATCGAGTCCCCTCACGACTTCGTCTATGAAACGTTGGAATGTTTGTCCAGCGTTTCGAAGACCAAAGGTCATGAAAGGAAACTCGTACAGTCCGAATGGTGTTGTGATTGCAGTCTTGCAGATGTCAGCCTTGTGTACGGGCACTTGCTGGTACGCTTTTACTAAATCAATTGTACTCAGCACGGTGGCCCCTGCAATGTTGTGCGAGAAATCCGCAATGTGTCTGACGGGATACCGGTCTGGAACAGTTCTAGCGTTCAGAGCCCGGTAGTCTCCACATGGTCGCCATCCCTTTTCGCCTTTCTTGGCCATATGCAAAGGAGAGGCCCAAGGGCTGTCCGAAGGTCTCGCGGTACCACAGTTGACCATATCGTCAAATTCTTTCTTGGCCGCGACCAGCTTTTGCGGAGCGAGGCGACGTGGGCGGCAGGAAACTGGCGGGCCATCGGTTGTTACGATGTGGTGAACCGTCGCGTGTTTCACTAGCCGTGGGAAACCTGGAGGTCGCGTCAAGTTAGGGAATTCCAGGAGAAGTCTGGAATAAGGTGAGGTGCTTTCGACAGACACACATTTTATGCTGACCTGGTTAATTTGAGCTATCGATGCCGGAGTGGTTAGATTTGTATTTCCATCGATTAGGCGTTTGTGGCGTAGGTCGGGTAATAAGTTATAATAACTTAAGAAGTCCGATCCTATTATAGGCGTTTCGACGTCGGCAATTGTGAAATTCCAGTGGAAATCGCGGCGTAGGCCTAGGTTCAGATGTAGTGAAATGCTTCCATAAGTTTGGATGTTGCTACCATTTGCTGCCGATAATTGATATCCAGATGATGTTGAGGCGATACCCTTGGCTAACTTTTGTGGGTAACAACAAAGGTCGCTGCCCGTGTCTATCAAAAACCGGCGTCCCGTAGTCTTATCTGTGGCAAATAAACGGCGGCTACTCATTACCTCAGAGCAATCAGTCGCCGCGTTTACTGATCGCTCAAATTGTTTTCCTGGTTTTTCCAGGCGCATGGAGAGGTGCATTTCACTGCCTTTTTCTTGTAGGTTTGGTGATACCAGCACAGGGTGGAGCGTGAGGATGATTTTGATGTTGATCTCGATCTGTTGTCAGTACGCGACCGTGATCGCGCTCTCGAGTCGGCACTGAGCGCTTCAACGCATTTAGTCAACTGCTCGACCCTGAGCGCCAGTTGCGTCAGCTCGGGTGACTGCGAGGCCGTGGTAACCGCATGCACAGCAGGTGTGGTTACCTCAAGTATTTTATCGGCGATGTCAGCCGCCTTCTCCAGGGGCAGATCTTCTTGCGCAGCCAGTATGGCTTGTATATTGCCTGGCAGGCGGCGCATCCACAGTTGCCGAATTATGTCGTCGCTTTTAAACTCTGTCCCGGCCAACGAGCGTAGGTGCCGCAAAAATTGCGACGGCTTTCGGTCTCCAATATCTTCTTCACCAAGAAGCCGCCGGACTCTGTCCTCGCCTGACGCTGACAAGCGTTTAATAAGTTCGGTTTTCAGATGTTGATAAGAGTCCGTGACTGGGGGGCGTTCGATAATGTCCGCAACTTCGCCGGCGATTTTGGAATCCAACTTTGCCACAACGTGGCTGTACTTGGTCCGGTCCTGTTTAATGCCCGCGATTTCGAACTGTGCCTCTACTTGGCCGAACCACACTGTGGGTTTATCGGCCCAAAAAGTAGGCAATTTGACTGAAACTGCCATAGTTCGTCTATCCTGATTGTCCTGAAGCTGTTTTAACTGTTCCTGCAGCAGTCTAATCTGCTCCTCAGATGTTGCCATTATCGAAGAGGAACCGGAAGTAAAATAATAAAAAACCGGAAGTGACGATAATCTGTGACGAGGCGGAAGTCAATACAACAATTGTAGGAAATATGAGTGGAATAAATAGGAATCAGGAAATTAAATGACGGGCCCCGGACGTGGACGTATGATACACATTTACGCGTAGATGAACATAGCACGGCTTATAACTAATTAATAATAATAAAATAAAACGTAATTAGACACAAATAAAACAATACAATAATCGACATATGGCTCTTTCGTGACAAAAAAAAAAAAAATACAATTTATGAATCTATCCTTTTTATGTAAACAAATTTAAATTCGACAACGAAATCACAAAATTTACCATTTCTGGTATTTTATCCGAAATCTACCTTTTTACGAGATGCTTACCGAAATCTACCTTTTTTACGTAAATTCTGTAGATCGCTATTCGTAAATTATAATCAGTAAAAATTCGAGAATTGCTTAAGAGTAATGTTCCGATATGATCACTGGTCACAAAGATAGTTGACGGAAATATGTATGTTCCTTTTCAAATTGATAGTTTAAGTAAAACAACACAACACTGCACGTTATTGTTAAATGTTTGTTTATAGGAAAGATATGTAAGTATTTTGGAGTTCGCTCACCGGAATCGTAGTATACTCCCTGGGAACGATGTACAGTTGAAAACTTCGCGGTCCGGCCCGTCCCGCACTCGGGGGCGTTGACCGCTGGCTGCTCGCGTCGCGTCGTCGTCGTTCGTCGTCGATGACTTGACGCGTCGATTTTTGCACGTGGCTCGGCGAGTTTGCAATGTTTGCAATCCTCGGTGGTCCCGTCGGTGCTGCGGCTCACGGCGAATCGCGACACGTATCAAATCGCGAGATGTTCGCGTGTCACGAAATGGAGACTCGTTGCGCGGTGTCGAAGTCGTCGCCGGCGGCGCCGCGCCGGCACAGCGGAGGCGGCGCGGAATGAGACGGCGGGAACAAAATCACCGCGTTGCGGCGCTCGGCGTGAACCGGCGTCTGCACCCGTTGTTGAAACGAACGTCGTGAACTGCACTTGCTGATATGAGCAGGGTGTGGCGCGGCACAATGGGCCAAGCGAAAGGCCGGGCGTTGCGACAGCAATTAGATGTTGCGCGCGATGTTGCTGAAGTTCGCCGCGTGGTGATGTTGGTTTTTGATGAAACCAAAATGTCCGCCGTAGGTTAGCTTTGTTAGCCTCACTTTTTGAATCACTGCACTATGCACTCCTCACGAATGAATTGTTTTTATTTACGTAGGCACGTGTTTGTAGGGGTCACCAATAAGGAGTTATATGATATACACAATGTTAGGTATTATCACTTTATTAGTACTTAGTGCGGTGTACGTGCGCGGGCGAGGCGAGGGAAGCGGGGTCGCGTGTGCGTCCCAAGCGGAGGCGGCTGGCGAACTGGTTCGTTGGAAGGGGTCGCGGCGCGAGATACATCGTACGATCGCGGCAACCACTCCCCCGCTCTCCCGCGCTCATCGGTCCCCGGGTGTATGCGTGTTTGAGTGGTGGCGCGTGAGTCGCCACAGGTTAATCGTAAGTACAGTCGGCTTCAAATACGCATACGTTTTAGAGATACTCGTATGTAGTAAAAACGATTTACCTACATATTATAATATTGTGCACATATAATGTGATTAGAATCCAATTAAGTATAAATATATGCGTTATAATTGGGATGTAAAATATTATTATTAAACAAGATTTGAAGCTTGAAAAATCAAACAAACTGCCGCTTAAATAAAGTAACAGGTAAAAGTAAGTAAAATAACAATAATATTATCGATTTGATATGAAGTGGCTTCTTTTTTTTATTTGCTTCAAACAGGCTTTTGTTAAGATCAAGTAATGGTTACCTATTGGATTAAAAAAATAAAAATAATAAAGCGCTATATCTGGTATTCATTATAATTAATGAAACTTATTTTATTCTTCATAGGATGTGGTACATTGTTCGTAATTTTCAAGCCTTTTATTTTAAGCAAGTTTCAATTCTGCTAGTCTTGTGATTGGATAATGTTACAGATAATATCGTCGGATGCACCGCACCAATCAAATTATATGAACATTGACGATATATTTTAATTAAAAATCTAACAATCTATTAAAATAAATTGTATGAACATTGACGATAAATTTTAATTAAAAATCAAACAATCTATAAAAAAAAAATGTTTGATGGAATTAGTTACCTACTTAACAACAATAGTTCAAAATGATATAATAGATTTTCCCCTACAGTAAAAAACAAACACCAATCAACAAAATGCGTTACGTGCAGTTTTTACTGACTCAATACCTTGATTAGAGTTTCAAGGGGTTTTCGGGGGTGCCCGGTGACGATCCGGGGACGAAATGGAGGTGCGCGCGGGCCGAACTATAACATCATCATGATGCTGACTGTACTAGATGAATAACAGAGAATAATGCTTATCATACATAAAATAAATGTAATTGACCTTATGACCGGTTGGAATTCCCTGACATATTTGTCGTGGTTTGTTTATCTATACTAATACTAATAATATAATAATTCTATACTATATCTATACTATCTATACTAATAATATTATAAAGAGGTAAAGTTTGTTTGTTTGTATGTAAAAGGTAATCTCTGAAAATACTGATCCGATTCCAAAAATTCTTTCACTAATAGATAGCTACACTATCAGTGAGTGTCATAGGCTATGTTTTGTTGGGATAGAAGTTAGTTATCAGTTCGAAATATTAATATTCGTAAGACACGTCGGATAAAAATTTGCTAACTTTCCGCTTTATCTAATTATACCTATAACGCTGACTAAACAGTTAGACATAGGTGAATATAATGTATGGCAAAAATGTTGGCCTTCATGAGTTTTACAATAAAGTCCGCGCCAGCATATATCTAACATGTATATTTAGCTCAGAAAAAATACTTTTCTTTCTTTGTTAAAAATCTGAAAAAAAAAGCGGTCTGTGTTTAGTTGGCTTTTTGAGACATTCAATATTAATCCTTATCAAAATAAACTATTTCATCGTCTTACGTAGTTCATGTAGATACAATTTGCTCGTTTACTGCATATCATTTGGATAAATAGTCTATGAGAAATTGTGAAATGAGTTTTACGGGCGGACGACGGGTCAGAAATTTATCGACACGTACTACGAATTCCTGCACATTAAAAAATAGCGGCATCGTTTCATTGGCTTTTTTAAAGTGTTTAATATTAATCCTTATCAAAAAAACCTATTTAATCGGCTTACTTAGTTCACGTAGATGCAATTTGCTGCATATAATTTTAACCGATAGTCTAGGAGATAGTCTATAGATCGTTAAGTTTATTTGAGGGTGAAAACGGTGGGTCACAGAATGAGTAACAGTTGTTGCGTTCGTAATCCGGTATAATGTTTTGAAACGACTTGCATAAGAAGGAGGATACAAATTCGACTGTTTATTTTTGTTTTGTCGGTTATAACTTATCATTGAAGTTTGAAGTGCCTGCTGGCGTAGTTAGGTGGGCATTTAATCCTACTAATATTATAAATCCGAAAGTTTGTGTGTAAGTATGTTTGTTCCATCTTCACGCTTTAACGGCTGAACGGATTTGGATGAAATTTGGAATGTACATAGATTATACCTAGGATTAACACATAGGCTACTTTTTAACTTGATAATAGCGGGCGAAGCCGCGGGGCACGGCTAGTTGCCTATAAAGCACCGGGCTTGTTTCCCGGTAGGAATACAGGTCTTCCTCTCAGGTTTCCCCACGAGAAATTTGTATTTCTGGTTTTGAGTATGTTGTGAATCTTGGATGTTTACTACCCCACGATTCAAGTCATTGAACTTAGTGTGGGGTTGTGAATGTGGAAGCGTTTATTAATATTTACTACCGCGGCGCGGGCGTAGATGAGTGCGCGTTCGCCTTCAAAGTAGCGGGTTCGATTGCCGGTGGTAATTTACCTAGAAGATTTCTCCCCACAGGAAATTTGTATTCCTGGTTTTAAGTATGTTGTGAATGTTGTGTAAATCTTGGATGTTTACGGCCCCACGATACAAGTCATTGAACTTAGTGTGAGGCTGTAAATGTGGAAGTGTTTATTTGAATATTTTTTAACCGGGCGACGCAGGGTGGGTAATCTTTGAACTTTGAACTACCCACTGGCGTAGATGGGTGCGTGTTCGTCTTTAAAGCAGCGGGTTCGATTCCAGTGATGACAGGAATTTTCTCCCCCCGGGAAATTTGTGTAAATATGTTGTGAACGTTGCGTAAATATTGGATGTTTAGGTATGGTCTCACGCTACAAGTCATTGAACTTAGTGTAGAGCTGTGAATGTGGAAGTGTTTATGAGTATATTTTTTAAAAGGGCGTCGCAGGGTGGGTAATTTAAATTATTGAACTTTATAGTGGGTGCGCGTTCGTCTTCAAAGCAGCGGGTTCGAATAACACAAGTTTTTTTCCCTACGGGAAGTTTATGTTTCTGGTTCTGGGTATGACGTGAATGTTGTGTGTGTGGTGTTAATGTGTACGACCCCACGACACAAGTTATGTTACTTTCATTGTGGGGCTGTGAGTGTGAAAGTATTTATGTGTAAGCTTTTGTTTACCCGGGCGACGCGACGCCGGGCGGGTCAGCAACTTTATATAGGTAGAAAAAAATACCAAGCTGCAAATATATTTTTTGTATAAATAACAGAAATACTTATGTTTCATTTTTGATAGCCTAATATTTGAATACTGTCTCATCTGAAAATAAGTAACGAAGCGGTCGAAGATGTAATATCCTTGCCTAGAGGATATCTTTTCACTCTAGACTTGAAGTCGTCCAGACTATACCTACCGGGGAACAAAGACGCAGGCAATTAACTTTACCAGTCTGTAATAAAAAATATCGTGTAGGACAGTTTGTCACTAACACAAATACCTACATATGCAATCTTTGCAACAGATATGATGAAGTCACTTGAGGAAGGTATTCTTTTCGAATCCACGAGGCAGCTAGAAAGGTAAATAGAACGGCTGTTATCAAAGCCGTTAACACGACTAGAGGTATTCACTCACTATATGTACTAAATAGTGTGCTAATTAGTAAACCAGGCTTAAGCTCAATATCATGCTACCATAAAAGGGCCATGCGCCTGGACAAATGTATCCAAGGTTTTAAGAGGGTTTATTCATTTTATCTTCTCTCTCGCTCGCACAATTCGATATTTTTAATAAATACAATTATATACGTGTGTTTTTGAAAATGTTTTAAGCCCATTTAAAAACGTGAATAACATTATGAATAAAGCTTTAAATACACCAAATAAATCATGTTTACAAACATCAGCGGCTCGAGAATTATTAACAGTTACAATCGGGTCCATATTGGCTCGCATAAAATCTGAAGTCGTAATTTAAAGTGGCATAACAACTTTTAGCCTACGCATCAATACGTCACATGATGATAAGCATAACGTTTTTGGCATAAAATATTTCCGCATAACAATATTGAGCATAATAATAAAGTGGCCTAAAACGAATGTGCATAACTATATCCTGGCGCTTCGCTGGCCGCTGCCGCGGCACGCTCGCTGCGCTCGTTCGGCTCGCGCGTTTTTGTGGTCACCAGTAACCTAACGCTCTTCCTTGCTTCGCTCGCCGTCGCTCCTATATATGACTTAGCCGACAATTCAAATATTATGCAAATGTGATGCCTAAAAAGATTAGGCCAACAAATAGTTATGTAAAAATAAACGGTATGCCCTAACATTATTATGCCAAATAATGAACATGCCAAAACTTGTTAAGCGAAACATTTTCGGCCAAGTTAAATTAGGAACTGGAAAATTATGCGAGTAATAGGCACCCGTTACAATCGTACTGCCATTGTGAAGACGATAAGCAAAACGAAACATGTCAATTTATCTTTGTTTTTCAGGGGTCATTCTTATCTTCGCTGTACTGTCCCGTAGATAGATTGGTGGGAATACCAGGCAGTTCCACATATCCCTACTGATCTATCCTTACTGGTATGGAAGAAGGGATATTTTTTCCACCTATTTCTACTAGGGGGGAAACGTGGAATTTTTTACTTCCACGTATACCAAACTTAATAATAAAATCCCACATTCAAAAATAAGTACCTAGTATAATGTAATATACTTGTACCTCATCCTTATCTACGGGCCAATTGCCTATATTTCCTAAAACGAAACTAAAAGTATATACATATATATACAGCAAAGACCCACATTACCTACAAGTCATCGAGCTTATAGGTGATCAAGCCTACTACCAGTGGGTAGCGTTCCGATCATGCATCATTGCCTCTCTGAATTGCACGATCATGCATCATTGCCTCTCTGAATTGCAATGCTAACACGTTAAACCAAATAAGTACCAGCGTTTTGATCGCGCGTCGCCTCTACCAGGCACACTTATAAATTTTAGAAAATAGAATGAGCTCCCAGTCTCCACGGGCCCAGTGTCTCAACACCAAACGGCTCAAATATGTAACCATTGCCGAGGTTTCCATATTAATATAATTATAGATACCCTTAAAGAAACCTACTTATATATACATAACTAGAGCTCGGAAGAGAAAAAAGAAAGAACGTTTGAATCTTCACCTACCGAACTTTACTTGTTTTAAGATTATCGTTATCTCCCATTAGTTTGTAAGGCTTCATCACCTCAAATAAAGCAAATATTTTTGGTACTATTTCTAGACTATCTAAAGATAGTCTAAAGGTGGTTAAAACCAGCTTTTATTATTTTCACCGAAGAAATCAAATAAGAAATCGACGCAATCCCATCGACTTTAGACTGGTTTGATTGGTCTTGACAAGTTCTCTGGTTCTATATATATTTTTTATCTGTGATAGGCAAACGTTTGACCACTATCTCACCTGATGTTAAGTGACGATGCAGTCGACGATGGAGCACGCTTGCCTAGAAAATACATATTCACTGTCGACTTAAAGACTCCAAGATTGTACTTATCTGGGAACATAGACTCTGGTAAGGAGTTCCACTCCTTTGCAGTTTGCATAATGAACGTGGAAGCAAAACGCTTCGTGCGCATTTGAGGAATATCCACCAACTTTCCAAGTAGAACTACTATACGACTGTACTACAGTCGTATAGTAGTTCTACTTACACTAGTGAACGCGCACCCAACGACGCCAGCGAGCAGTTCTTAGTACAAAAATAAACCGCCCGGCGTCGCCCAAGTAGGAAAACATTCACAGCCCCACACTACTTTCAATGACTGGTATCATGGGTCCGTAAATATTAACATCAAACACACACCATTTACATCACACACGCACACAATATTCATATCAAACCCAGAACCAGAAACACAAATTTCTCGTGGGAATAAAATTTGTGTGTGTTTTTACGGCTAGTATGCTATATACTAAGGCCCTAGCCTTAGTATATAGCATACTAGCCGTGCCCCGCGACTTCGCCCGCTATTATCAAGTTAAAAAGTAGCCTATGTGTTAATCCTAGGCATAAGCTATGTACGTTCCAAATTTTATCCAAATCCGTTCAGCCGTTAAAGCATGGAGAGGGAAAATACAAACACACTTACACATTTACACACAAACTTTCGGATTTATAATATTATTAGGAAACATTTTATAGGGATTGAGTGCAGCATATAATTATACCATCTTTTTGAAGATCTTCAGCGAACGCGTATCATAATAACTTCTAGAGGTTTCATTTAACGGAGCATATTTTCTATCGTAAAATTATTTACTTATTACGGTTCCGTACCCAAAGGGTAAAACAGGACCCTATCACTAAGACTCCGCTCTCCGCCGTCTGTCTGTCCGTCTTTCACCAGGCTGTATCTCATGAACCGTGATAGTTAGACAATTGAAATTTTCACAGATGATGTATTTCTGTTGCCTCTATAAGAACAAATACTAAAAAGCAGCAAACGTGATTTATTTGCTCGTTTTTGCTCGATATTGATAACGGGAACAGGTAGACGCTTGAAATATTCACAGAATATTTAGTTATATATTATATAACTAAATATTCTATATATATACTTTAAAAATAAATAAAAACAACCATGAAGGTTCGCTCCCATACAAAAAACGTGATTTTTTGCCGTTTTTATAGATAATGGTACGGAACACTTCGTGCGCGAATCCGACTCGCAATTGGCTTTTTTTTTAATCCATAGCTTATAAAACACATTTATACTTATTACACAAATAGTTCCGACGTAGTTATTCTTAGATATTATGAGATTTATATAATTAAGCTTTTGATGTTCACAAGATTTAACAAATAAAGTTTATTTATCAATAACTTGGCTGCAATAGTATTTGATAGAATTTAGCGTTACTCAGTCAGTAGGCATTTTATCATTTATTAGTAAACAGGTAATAAGTAAAAGGCAAATAGACATGCATATTATATTTATACAATATTATTAAGTAAATGAACAGGTTAACAATAGAATCATTAACTTTCATGAGTGCCTCTTTGGGGCCCATGTGAATAAACGATTTTGATTTGATCTGATTTAAGGTTTCTTCTAGGCAAACATGCTCCATCGTCGATCGCATCGTTACTCACAATCAGGTGAGTGAAAGAAACATGTGAGTGAGGAAAGTGAAGTTGCGGCCAGAGATGTAACATGCTTGCTTAGAAGATAATTTCACTTTAGATTTGAACATCCAAATTGGACAGTTCAGGGAACAGACAATGAGTTTTCAACTTTTCACTCCTTCGCTGTACGGATGATAAACGTAGAAGCGAAACGCTTGAGCGAACTTGAGGTAGGTACGTCAATCATAAATGGAAGACGTTTAACAGTTTGTCAAGACAAACTATGTTTTGAGATGCTAAAAAGGGCATGTGGGAATTATCTTATTTACAAAATTTAGAGCTGACTGTACATTTCAAGGTATATCTTTAGTATAGGCTTACATTACAAACATAATAAGTATTCTATGCCGCCAGCATGACGGGAACGATACCCACTGGCTTGAGCACTTGAGTCACATATGACTTCGACGTCTTGTAGGTAACTTAGGTCTTTGCTGTATATTGTTTTAGTTTAGTTTTAGGAAATATAGGCAATTGGCCCGTAGATTTGAGTAATTTACATTAATATAGAGTACTCTCTCGCTAATCCGCCACCATAAAATCCTAACCATCGGCGGATTACTGAAAACGGCGGCTTATAATGTACAGGAACAACAAATTGAAAAAAAAAACAAAATGTTTGATTTATTTTTATATTGTATTTAAGAAATCAACAAACATGAATCTTTTATTGAAGTAATTACTCATATTTCGAAAAAATGTGTCTAATTTTGCTTGTTTTTTACCAAAGTATATCTTCGTGATAACTTCATCGCGCATTTTACGTAAATTTGCAACCATATCGCATGACTTTCCATTTCCTTGGGGCCATTTAATACAAATATCTACGCTATTCAGGGCATAATCTCGAGTCCAAAAAACGGCGGATTATAGTACTTGTCGGATAATCGAGCGGCGGATTAGCGAGAGAGTACTGTATATGTATAATTAGTATTATATTTCTTATAAAAGCTTGTTACAAAATATATATTTCATGATATCCTTAAAAAAATATTAAAATACTAACCTACAGTGCGTAAGATATGAACACTATTGAGTGTGAATTGTTTTATTCTATAGAGACAAGCAAGGTGTTCGCAGAATGGTAAGCGTCACTGAGATAATTGATGTTGTGTACGGCTTGAAACACGTCTAAATTTCGACTTACTTTGTACAAAGTAAGTCGAAATTTAGACGTGTTTCAAGCCGTACACAACATCAATTATGTGTAATACTCACGATAGTTTTAATTTTCACGTCACTAAGATCTCAGAACATAACAAAAACAAAGCCCGTTGGCTTAGTTGGTTGAACATTCGCTTTCTGAGCAGGGGTATCGGGTTCGATTCCCGGCAGGAACACAAGTTTTCTCGCAAAAGAAAATTGTGTTTCTGGTTCTGGTTGTGATTGTGTGTGATGTGAATGTTTCAGGCCACAAGTCATCGAACTTAGTGAGGGGCTGTGAGTGTGAACGCGTTTATTTTTATATCCTGTGAGGTGCTCCACACATCTTCCCGAGACATAAACTGTCATAATGTAAATTAAAAAAAACTTAGTCAACAGTTTTTTTTAAATACATCCTGTAACAGAAATGTGTAATATTTTGCTGGTGTGCCTGTATCGTGTCAGGAAGGTCAAAGTCGAAATCGGAGATTTTTTTTTTCCATACAAAAATTAAAAATCATAATCATCACTAGTCATATTCGAGGAGATCAGTGCATCGCAGACATTTTTAACCGACTTCAAAAAAGGAAGAAAGGAGGTTTGCAAACGTCTGTTTTTATAATATTTTAGTTATATGTGTTACCTCAGAACTTTTTTAATATGAGTCAGTTTTTTAAGCTTTGCTTGCGTTTCAATTATGTTATCAAATTTTTTAGTATAAGTATACGTAAATTATGTACAGATACGCTTACCATCAGGGAATCGTCTTGCTTATCTCTTTTTATTACTGGCTAAAACCCTCCGATCCTAATATTAGTTCTTACTATATTTTATTTATTTGGTTGTTTTTATTTTTTGAAGACGGCGCTGCCGACTAGTGGGATGTATTCCACTATGGAACCTCCAAATTGTAGGGCTTCCTTGAGAGGCGGGAACAGAGTAACCATCCAGCTGAGTATAAGAAGATAGAAGAATATGCTCACAAGGCGATCGAGGACGTACAGTCTGCAAGATAAAACAAATAACGTGATCGTAAAAATTCAATTATGCGAACTGCAAAGGTAAACATCTGCCATCTTTCGTGTTTCTTGTTTTATGCCTTCAAATCAAGATTGAACAGGTACTTTCTAGGCAAGCATGCCCCACCGTCGACCGCATCAGCGCTTTTCATCACGTGCGATTGCGGTCAAATGCTTGCCGATTGATTGTATAAAAAAAACTAACTTAAAGTTCGTTACTAGACACATAGTGTATAAACAGACTATGCCGAAGAAACGCGGACGAAGTTTTTTTTTCCGCGGCTGATTTTACGTTTCGAAGGTATTCGATTGCTGATATGACAGACCATAGTGCGGAAATTACGCGACTGAAATTCAGTTGCGCAACGTTGTATAAATTCAGTGCCCGAGCACTGTCGTGGTGTTGTGTCGTGTTGTCTAAACAATGGATCATTTTACAGTAATAGCTATTGCAGAGGTTTTTAGAAGAAAATACAAGAAATAATTTTGGGTGCACCCATTGAATTCCACAGGACTACAAGATGGACAGTTTCAACTTTATGTAAAGTATAGAGCATATCCTGTACTTCTTTTTTATGTATTTCCGCATGACAATACAGTCATTCGACGAACTGTAAATTCTCATTAGAAACAATATTTTAAGAAAAGATACTTCCCTCCGTCCCCCTTGCATCCCCGCCAACTGAACCGTCGAACTTTCGTTGCGTATGATGTGTTGTTATACTTGCTATAAAGTAGAATACGTTCCCGCCGAACTTACGCCCGACCAAAGTTGGGTTGTTCGCCAAAACGTGACGTAATTTCGGCAAATGTGTTGCTACTGATAGAAATAGCATTGCAGGCGTAATCACGCCGAAGTTCGGTCGCGTAATTTCGGCATTGCATGTTTAGAAACATAGTGTTTCCCAAGCTCATTCCTTTTTATTTTGCTTTCTCACTTTTTCGCATTTCTTCCACATTAAATAGTCATAAATATTTTACTATTTGTACATGTATGTATTGAATATTTAAAAATATGTAGTATATTATAATAATATAGTATCTGTTTACGTGTATGTAAATTTATAATTTATATATCTCCTGTTGTTTACTCATTCTACTGAACTTTTATGAACGTAGAACTACGCCCTATTACATTTCGTTATTCCTATCCATCCAAAGGTTGTCTGGAAGAGACAGCTCTCAGCGATAAGACCGCTATTTACACTATAATTATGAACTGTCATTCCTATCTGTGTTCTTTGTTATTTTAAGGTGTTTAATAAACAGTATATCTATTTAATCTATCTTTAAATTTTCTGAAATGTTGAAGATTTTTACTAGTACGGTTTAGACGCTAGATGCCTCTGACAGAAGGACGGACGGACGGACAAAGTGCTGAATGATCCAAGTCAACTTAGATATCTCGATTCGTTCGATCAACTACGCCATCAGGTACTTATAACAGGATAAAACTTACATGTTATTCTGTAGCCTGGCTTTAGGAAGATCTTCCAGTTTCTCCTTCATACAGTAGAGCTTGCCTCCGATCATGCAGCTTTCAATATAAGGCTCGTCCTCTATTATTGTAAGGTCCATCGGGAACAGTTCCTTTAAATACAAACATAAACGCATTACGCTTTCACACTCACAGCCCCCCACTAAGTTCGATGACTCGTGTCGTGGGTGCCAGAAACATTCATGTCACACACACAACCAGAAACACAAAATTTTCTTGGGGTAATAACTTGTGTTCCCGCAGGGAATCGAACTCGACACCTCTGCTTAGAAGGCGAACGCCCTACCAACTAAGCCAACGGACAGTTCAAGACAAATATATTTTTATTATATAGCTGATAAGCTAAGGTCCTGTTAAGTCCTGTAGGTAAGTGATGAGGTCCAGGGTGGCAAGCATATTAAACTAGAAATGGCTCTCAAAGATATACAAGGTACTTATTTTATTAAAAACCACCAACCTCTTGGAGTGTCATTTCAACCATAGATACCAACGTCTATCTCGGTACAGCTATTACAAATTAATTTTTATGATTCTTCATATAAATATTTTTTTTATATATATTAATTATCTTCTCTGTTAAGTCTAAGGTGTCAAGTGTCAACTAGAGTTAATTTATAAAATCCAGAAACTTCTTGGGATGTCATTTCAACCATAGATACCAACGTCTATCTCGGTACAGCTATTGCAAATTAAATTTTATGATTCTTCATATAAATATTTTTTTTATATATATTAATTATCTTCTCTGTTAAGTCTAAGGTGTCAAGTGTCAACTAGAGTTAATTTATAAAATCCAGAAACTTCTTGGGATGTCATTTCAACCATAGAGACCAACGTCTATCTCGGTACAGCTATTACAAATTAATTTTTATGATTCTTCATATAAATATTTTTTTATATATATTAATTATCTTCTCTGTTAAGTCTAAGGTGTCAAGTGTCAACTAGAGTTAATTTATAAAATCCAGAAACTTCTTGGGATGTCATTTCAACCATAGATACCAACGTCTATCTCGGTACAGCTATTGCAAATAAAATTTTATGATTCTTCATATAAATATTTTTTTTATATATATTAATTATCTTCTCTGTTAAGTCTAAGGTGTCAAGTGTCAACTAGAGTTAATTTATAAAATCCAGAAACTTCTTGGGATGTCATTTCAACCATAGAGACCAACGTCTATCTCGGTCAAGGATGTTGTAGCTAAAGTAATAGGATGGATAACTGACAAACTTACAGTGCCGAATATCAAACATGCATGGAATCTTATCACAACTGACTTAGAGCGTATTTACAATGTCAAATCGTTTTATCAATTGCATAAAGAACCAACCGTGGTTGCGGTCCCGACGAAATCGGGTGAAAGGTACGAAAAGACCCCTGTGTCCCTCTCACACAGAGCGACTAGTTTTAAAAAAGTTTCCCATTGGTAGAAATTGTAGTCTGTAGTAATAATAAGATCTTATCTGTCGTAATTATTTGTTTAATTGAAACCTTACAGAATATGTTTTTAAATGCCCTACCTACTATCAAACTATTCTCAATAAACCGTTTTTTTTTCCTAATAGTATTAGATTTTATGATATTATTTTTGATATATGGGTATACAAGCCAAGCTACACAACTACATCCTCCATTTATAAAATTATTTTGTAAAAACAAAATAAAGTTATCCTGCTATCATACTTCCTACTAATATTTTCTGAGTGTGTTTGTAGTTGTTCCTTCTTGAAGCTCAATTATGATTTTATTAATGAATACGTTTGTGAATATGGAATATGCATACATTTTTATTCGATTGTTGCCGTTAATACATTTCCGGAAAGAAAATTTTTCTTCATAACCATATATCTCATATCGAAATAAATAGGCATTGGGAAATGCAATCAGGTTTTTTTTTATTCAAGTAGGCAAACTTTTGACCACTATATCACCTGATGGTAAGTGACGATGTGGTCGACGATGGAGCAAGCTTGCCTAGAAGATACCTATTCACTCGCCGCGACTTGAAGACTCCCATATTGTACTCATCAGGAAACACTCAGGCAAGGAGTTCTATTCCTTTGCGGTTCGCACAATGAATGTGGAGGCAAAACGCTTAGTGCGCATTTGCGGAATGTCCACCATATAGCGGTGTCGCTTAGCATTTTGTCTGCTTGTCCGACGATAGAACGGGGATGGGGGAACTAGATCGTGCAGTTCCAAAATGTATCCGATAAAAAACCGAGAGACTAGCTACCATGCGGCGCGGCGATGACCCAAGCTCTGAAGCTTTGAATTAGTCAGCTGCTCGCTACCAATGTGTCTCTTGGGTCTCCACTCAATGGTGTCAAGAGTCTCAAGCTGGTACTTACCTGAACCGTCCCTAAGATGAGAACGTACTCCATACATGATCGGACTTGTGTTTGATACAAATTGAGCAACTGTCCCGGTGTGAAGTATCGTCTCACCTTTGCAAGGACTAGTACCAAAATTGAGCTTTGAAGTTAGAGTCAAACCGAGTAACTCGAGATTGTCAGTTACTGGTAGGGATACATTTCGGAAAGTTGGAGTCAGTTCAAATTGACTCCGTATAGCGAAGAAAAAAGTTTAGCAAATTTAAACACAGCGATTTTGAAAAAACAAATAGAATTTAAGGAAAGTTGACCAATCAGTGACCTCAAAAATGTGTAACTTAGTCACGATCAGCTTAGCCAATAGCGAGCGTATTGCTATTTTGTAATTCCCATCCATTTTATTTATTAAATTTCCTAATAAAAAGCAACTAAAGAAGAAAATCATATTACGGGTGTAATTTTATAAAAATAAAGATTTAAAAAAATACTTGACCTTTATGTAAATTGTATGCTTATTTCCTATTGATTATTTTATAACGTTGTTATATTTTTCTTATATAACTATTATAGGCCAAAATGTATGGCATATGTTTCATTCTTAAAATGTTGTGTTAGCGTTGGCTTGAATAATTTAGTAATTTTTAATTTTGCATTGGGTCACACTCTTCGACAGCAATTTGTGTCAGTTAGGTGTATAAAAGTTAGGGTTTACCTTCATTGGATTTTTTATGGATATATTGATGATCAAGCCGTGCCGCCCCGCAGCTTTGTCTGCGTTTATCAAGTTAAATAGCAGCCTATTTGTTAATCCTAGGCATAAGCTGCGTACATTCCAAATTTATCCAAATTTATTCAGCCGTTGTCGCGTGAAGAGAAAATAGACATACTTAAATAATGCCACAATTACACACAAACTTTCGGATGAATAAATTAGTTTGATATAAGTATGTAATAATAATATTTACCAAGATTCTGACATATCAATGTAGTAATAATATCTGTCATCGATTTATGGATTATCTTTATTCTAGGTTATAAATTTAAACATGGGTTGTAAATGTATCTAGAAGCTTATTACAACAATTTACAGCACATGTCTCCACCATTTTGAAAAATATCGAACCTGCTCACAAAATATCACGAGAATCGGTTGAGAAATGCGACCTGTAGAGGAGAACAACTGAAAATCCGGAACTACGAAATCAATTTTGCCCAAGCTGAAATGAAATCGCTCCGTTTTCGCTTTGCTCTCGTTCGGTCAATTAAACCGAAAGTAACTTAGTCTTTCATGATAGTTAATAGCTGACCCAACCGGCCGGCGGCGTTCGCCTGGCCTTCATATAGTATATTTTAGTTTATCTTTATGAATGACATAATAATATTTTTATTACATATCATATTGTAGCATGATTACACAGTTAAATATCATTCTAGTAGAACATAATTCAAATGGCTCAAAATGTTATCCCACAAATCTTAAAATCAGGGTTACCCTAAAGAAAAGGGACACAGAGGTTCTTTGTGACCTCTCACTAGGACACAGATTTTCGGCGGAGTCGTCCCTCCTTTTACAAACCGTAGGTTTGTTTCCTATCTCGATGATCTCGGTACAGCTATTGCAAATTAAATTTTATAATTCTTCATATAAATATTTTTTTATATATATTAATTATCTTCTCTGTTAAGTCTAAGGTGTCAAGTGTCAACCAGAGTCAATTTATAAAATCCAGAAACTTCTTGGAATGTCATTTCAACCATAGAGACCAACGTCTATCTCGGTACAGCTATTGCAAATTAAATTTTATGATTATTCAAATAAACATTTTTTTATATATATTAATTATCTTCTCTGTTAAGTCTAAGTTGTCAAGTGTCAACGAGAGTCAATTTATAAAATCCAGAAACTTCTTAGGATGTCATTTCAACCATAGAGACCAACGTCTTTCTTGGTATAGCTACTGCGATATCTGATATTTTTTTATCTTCTAATATATAAAATTCTCGTGTCACAGTTTTCGTTTGCGAAACGGCTTGACCGATTTTGATGAAATTTTTTGTGCTTATCCGGTATCTATGAGAATCGGCCAACATCTATTTTTCATCATCATCATCATCATCACTTTTCATCATTATCAACGCGGGTGAAACCGCGGGGCGCAGCTAGTCTATATATATAAAAATCAATGCCACTTTTCGTTGTTATTTTATAACTCAAGAACGGGCTCACCTATCCAAACCAAATGTTTAGGCTTTGTTCGGACTATTTAGTAGATGGTTTATGTGAAGTATGCACAAAATCGGTCGAGCGGTTCTTCATTTATCACACCCGGGCGAAGCCGGGGCGGATCGCTAGTTTTATATATATATATATATATATATATATATATATATATATATATATATATATATATATATATATATATATATATATATATTTTTTTTTTATGTGTTTTACCTCATAACTTCTCTCCACGTGAGCCGATTTCGAAGTTTTTGTTGCTTTCTAAAAGTTGCTTTCTGTGGTAAAATAAATTTGATCAAGATCTGATCAGTAGTTCTTGAAATATCGCCAATAATGTCTATTTTGTGCCGAATAATGCGTACTTTGACGATGTTCTCGTTTACCCGACTTCAAAAGTTACCTCATAACTTCTGTCGTTGTTAGCCGATATTGATGATTCTTTTTTTATTTGAATGCTAGTGCTTTTTATGTGGTCCCATTGAAATTTGATCAAGGTCTGATCTGTAGTTTTTGAGTTATAGTCAATAATGCGTGTTTAAACTTTAAATCTGATCAAGGTTCCGATGATAAAGCGGTGAAGTCGGTTTTTTTAAGCTTTGCTTGCGTTTGATTATCTCTCATAAATAATATATATAAATGAAGATGACGTATTTTTCCTTTGCTAAAAAAAAATACAGTCAACTTGAGTACCTCCTACTTTTTTGGGAAGTCAGTAATTAATTTTAAAATGTATTTTTAATCTTCTATGTTAAATCGGTGTGTAGAGTGTCAGCTGGAGTTAGCGTGAATATCACGAGGCGCGTCATTGCGATAAAATTATTTGGGTGGCAGTGTAACCTAAACTCTCTACGTCGATAAACTCTATGCTTAAGGTCGTGTCGTGACCCCTTCTGCGGATCACTTTGTCTCTGACAATCTTAAAATAAATATTTATTATAGATTCTTTTTAGTTTAATTTGTCTTAACTATGATGTTTTCCACAAATTAATATTAGCAAAAATACATTTATTACGATTATTACCATATATTTTTGGTCATAATATATCACAACTGACCGAGATTGCAATTTTGGACTCAATAATATCATATAATATGATATCATCGCCAATGAGTCTTTTTGCTCGTCGGTCGATGGACTCAAGAGCTTCAAGCTGGTACTTGGCTGATCCATCCCAAAGGTGGTCGCAGTACTCCATACACGATCGAACTTGAGCTTGATATAAATTGATAAGCTGCCCGGAAACTTGGTGAGTTGTTCTGCGTACAGCGACAAAAGAATATTTTTTTTTTAAATTGCACTTTTTTTTTGTAAGTTTGGACAGGACTCCTTCTGTCCGTCTTGGTTAAGTACTATGCAAAGATAAACATGAAAGAGGTAACAATGTAATTCTTTATTGTTTAGTATGGTAGTACAGAAATAGTCAACCATAAACGTGACATAATTATAATAAAACTGCAAGCAAAGCTTAAAAAATCGACTTCATCGCTTATATTTCGGTTTTGGCTTGACCGATTCCGATAAAATTAATATGGGACTGTCTCTGAAGTATATATACTCTACCAAACAAAAAAAACCATCAAAATCGATTCATAATTGGCGTAACATGCATACAAAAAAAAAACATACAGTCGAATTGATAAACCTCCTTTTTTGGAAGTCGGTTGAAAACAATATTTTTCTTTACGCATCCAACGCATCCTCGACCACATCATCACTTACCAAAAACAAAAAAAAAATTGCGCACTCACAGCCCAACACTCGAGTTCGAAGGCTTGTATCGTGGGTGCCGGAAACATTCACATCACGCACACAATCACAACCAAAAACTGAAACACAATTTTTTCTTGGGGGGAAAACTTGTGTTTCCGCCGGGAATCAAATCCCCCAGCTTAGAAGGTGTACGTTAAACCAACTAAACCAACGGGCAGATTATAAGTAACTCATATTTAGAAGCCTAAAAATACCTTGTCGACTGGATTGAGATAGGTAACCAGTGCGTTGAAGTTGTGAGTGTCGAACCACCACTCGCGCGTTGTGAAGTATTGCAACACCTCCAGACCGACGGATATCCGGTTTTGTATGCGCACCATGCTGGAAGGAAAATCTTCATCAGTAAACAATCCTTGTATTTGGATACAAGGCATTCAAACTCACAGCCCCACACTAAGTTCTACAGTATACTTACTTACAATCTTTTGTGCCTGAATGACAACATCAGGAAGTCTATAAAGTACACCGGAACCAAGTGGTAAAAGAGCACACAGAGGCTGTGAGTGCACTATTTGAACAAACAAACAAACACATTCACACTCACCTTCACATTCACACATCAACACTAAGTTCAAAGACTTGTATCGTGGGTGCCGGAAACATTCACATCACACACACATAACACCCAGAACCAGAAGCACAAATATCCCTTGGGAAGGAATTTTTGCTCCTGCCAGGAATAGAACCCAGGACCCACGGCGCTGAGGGCGGAGACCTGTCCACTGCGCCACTGCGCCACAACTGGGTTGTCATTTGTGACGTAGATTCCCCCGGGATACTTAGAGGACTTAGATTTGCTACCTAGTAAAACAAAAAATAATAGAAAAATAATACTTACAATCGTTTCTGCCTGAATAACATCATCAGGAAGTCTATAAAGTACGCCGGGACCAAGTGGTAAAAGAACACGCAGAGGCTGTGGGTGAACTTATTGTGACGTATGTTCCCGTCGGGGTACCAAAGGGGCCCCTCGAAAGGGAACTTTCGGACGGTCGCTTTGCCGATGTCGAGGACTTGCTTCCAAGTGGTGTTGCGGTCGTCGCCGGTTGTAAGGTTGTATACGGGGATATTTGGACCCCTGAAACGTAAAGAGAAAAGTTTGATCAATTCCTATTTTTATTTTGTTTATATAGCATTAGCCATGCTAGGTAGGACTATATTGAGAAATTTACAAAAGAATAATTATCGCTTGAGGCGGGGTTTGAACCCTTTTGTTGTTTAAACTGTTTCGGTAGGTGACGTCACATGTCCCCGTAAGACGTTAACCCCCGTTTTCACTAAACTTAGGTGTCGCCTAAATGAGATGCCTAAGCATTTACGAGCTACCTAGCACAAAAATACGTTTCATCAACCATAGGTGTTACCTAACAACCTTAGGAGCTACCTAAGTTTAGAACACCGATTCACCGGTGTTTATGGTTTTAGGTAATTCCTAAATAGCTGTCATTTTTTTGTATGGGCTTCGTAAGTAAGTTGACAGAACTTTATTTAAATTCGTTTCACCAACCTTTAGGAGATGCCTAACGACCTTAAGACCTACCTAAACTTAGGACACCGATTGGCAGTGCGTAAAGCTTAGGTGATTCCTAAATTGACAGCAAAAATCAGATTGACAGTTTCATGACAATTTTTTATTAATTATGGCTCAACAAATTATAAACATTTAGCCAGTTTCCAGTAATAAAACGTTATCTTTGTGCATTTTTTTTATTATTAATTTTGGCTGCGCAATCTTGTGCATTTAGCCAGTGTCAAGTAGTAATATATTTCAAGTGTAATTCATACTAAAAGTCCTAGTCACAAGTCAAAGTCAAGAAAAAGAGTCAAGGTCCAGTCATAGTCAAGTCATGTCCTAGTAAAGTGGTAGAAACTTTACTAGAATTTCTATTGGAGTTTTGGAGCGAAGGCGAAAATCACGTATTTCAACTTGGTATCATTTGCGTAGGCAATAAGTGTAGACTTATGCACGTTTACTAAGTATTATCGGTTAATAATCCACCATATTACACATTAACACTCGAAGAATCACAGGTTTTGGAAAATTATACGAAGTCAACAACGCCATTTTTTTTTACTTTCGCGGCAAAACTCATCTTTGTGCATTCTACTAGTGATCTTACTGACAGTTATAAAAATAGGTTAGGTTTTATTAATCAACTAATTTTGCCTCGTATTCAATCAAGAAAAAAAAAAGGAAATGTAATTTAAGTCGCATCAAAAACCAAGCAGACAACATTAGAAATCAAATCCATAGCCAAGATCGAAAAATTTAGGCATATCCTAGCTTAGGAATCGCCTAATGAAATTGGAATGGTGAAAGCAAAAATAAGTTAAGGAGTTTCCTAAGCGTAGGAATTACTTTACAAGGAACTGCGTATTTGTGGTATATGTTGAAACTATTGGAGTTTTTGAGCGAGAACATTTTAGTTTTAAAGATGACCAAAGCCACGGTTTATTAATCTTACATAAAAACATTGGATTTGACACCCAGTTACGTGTAAAGTATGCTCTTAATATTTTCATTGCAATTGCCATTTTATTTTTGGGCCAAAGTTTTATATATTATGTGAGAATTTGAATTAATCGCTTGTTTTGCTTAGACGCTATATGCTTTAGACAAAAGGACGGCGAACATACAAAGTGTTGCAATATCTAAGTCTACTAAAAGATATTGCGTTGCTCGATCAATAAGCTTATATTCATAGACACACACATAAACTATCGTATTATTGAAATTAGAAGAAATATAGGTTTTAGGTAGGTAAATAGTAAAAGGGAGAACGTCATTTGTTTTATTTTTTTACTTATGCTTTCACACTCACAGCCCTGCACTTAGTTTGATAACTAGTGTCCTGGGTGCCGAAAACATTCACAATATACACAAAACCAGAAACACACATTTCTTTGGGTGAAAACTTGTGTTCCTGCCGGGAATTAAACCGGGAATTAAACACATCTGCTTAGACGAACGCCCACCCAACTAAGCCAACGAGCAGTTCTATGATAAGTTATTTTATTTCTATATATTCGTTCTGTTTCTCAAAAATACTACATTACAAATCAATAGTGAATATTATGTTCTAATAAAAGGTAAGTATACTGCATTTTAGCTGAATCTTCATTGAGTAAAAACGTCTGCGCTTAAGTTTTCCAAGCGTTTACGCTTCCCAGCACACATTTTTGCGTAATTCGTATAATTATAGTAAAATATTAGCACAATACTTTTATTTATTCTCAATTCGACAAAATACCGCAAATTCACGAAACGTCAAATGACAAGCAAACAACATTTAAAAAATTAAACCATAGATAAAATTCATAAGTTTAAGTATTCAAAAGTCGAATGGTGAAATGAAATTACCAACTTAGGAATTTCCTAACGCTAGGAATAACTTAACTAGGAATCTCTTATCTAATGAATGGTGAAAACGGCTGTAATAATAAGGAAAGGTTAATTTCGTCTCTTTAGGCAGGGCAACTAATGAAGTAGTTCAGCGGTTAGAGCAATAGGGCATGACACCCTATGGCCGCGGGTTCAAATCCCGCCTCAAGCGATATTTTTTCCTTTCTAAATTTATCAATATAATCCTATATTTGTTGAAAAATCATTTGAATGCAAGCAAAGCTTAAAAAAACCGACTTCAACGCATTGTCTCCATTGATCAGATTTAATTAATTAAATACGCATTATTTAGGATAACACAAAAACTGCTGGTCAAGATCAAATTTAAATGAAACCACATGAGACGCACCAGCTTTCAAATAAAAAAGAATCATCAATCGGTTCACTCCCCTTTTTTTACAGTCGGTTAAAATTGGGAACGCGTTTCAAACTTCGTTTTTAGCGAATTTCCTCTTGTTATTATTAGTTTTTTATTTCAGATAACCAAATGTTTGACCACTATCTCCTTGATGGTAGGCGGCGATGTGGTGGACGATGGAGTGAGCTTTTCTAGAAGATACCTATTCACTCGCGATTTGAAGACTCCCATATTGTACATATCAGGAAGCACCGTCTCAGGCAAGGAGTTCTATACTTTTATTTAAAGAGTAAGGTTTTACCTGATATCAATAAAATACAGATGCGAATAGTTATTATGAAAAAAACATAGCATTCAGAACAAAGACGTAGAACAAAATGAGCTAAGAGTTAGAAGAATCAGGGTCTGAGAGCTTTCTGGTATTTTTAGGGTTCCTTACCCAAAGAGGAAAAAAACGGGGCCCTATTACTAAGACTCCACTGTCCGTCCGTCTGTCACCAGACTGTATCTCATGAACCGTGATAGTTAGACGGTTGAAATTTTCACAGATGATTGTATTTTATGTATTTATGTTGCCGCTATAACAACACATACTAAAAAACAGAATAATATAAATATTTAAGGGGGCTCCCATACAACAAACGTGGGTTTTTTTTGCTCGATATTGATAACGAAAACAGGTAAACGCTTAAAATATATTCACAAAAAATTCAGATATATATTCACTTTAAAAATAAATAATTAAATTAAAATAAAACAAATATTTCAGGGAGCCCCCCTGAAATATTCGCATATACAATGTGTAACAGAAAGGTGTAGTCAACTCAAGTCACACATCTAGCTACATGTATGGAGTCTAACAGGAACTTCTACATTCGCGGCAGCACCATTAATATTGAGTTATGATGAATTAAAGTTTCTAAAAAATTATGTCAGTTGCAACCCTATTTCATCAGCTATCGTTCTACACCACATAGCCTTTGGACCTAGACTTCTGACAATGGGGGCCATAACAAGGGTTAAGGTCACGCGCCACAGATGTAATCGTAGGGTTGGCAAAAAAATATTTTTTAATTTTTGTACGGAACAAATGTCTCCGATTGCCGCACTTGTAACTGTAGGGTTGTCAAAAGTATTTGAAAAATATAATTTTAAATTTTTGTACGGAAAAAAATATGTCCGATTTCGACTTTCGTTTTCTGGCAGACGATTCCTGACACGATACACATACACACCACCAAGTATTACTACACCTTTTTGTTACAGATTGTATAACAGACATGTTTTTTTTGCCTTTATAGATAATGTACGTAACCCTTCGAGCGCGAGTCCGACTCGCACTTGGCCAGTTTTATACAATTAATACTGTAGGTACATAGTTCGACGTTTTTCTTACCGTTCTTTGGTGACAGCGGTCCTGTATGCGATAACGATGATGCTATTAATCGCGATGTCCACAGGAATGACCTCGGCATGGTAATGTCCGTAGCAGTGCATGGAGCGAATGACGCCCTTACCAGCACCCACCATCAGTCCGATCGGACCGTTCAAGTTGTCCACCCAACCTGGCATTGGCTCCTTGTACGATGGCGTTACTGAAATATCACGCTAGTATTATAAATAACTAGTAGTGCCCCGCGGTTTTGCCCGCGTTAATTGAGTTAAAAAGTAGCCTATGTGTTATTCAGGAACCTAAACTATCTATATTCTAAATTTCATCAAAATCGGTTTATTCGTTACGGAGATACGTGGTAACAAACATTCACAAAAACACACACACACACACACAAACTTTCGCATTTAAATTCGAAACTTTGTGTGTAAAGTAATTTCTCTCTTCACGCTGTAACGGATGAAAGGATTTGGAATATACATATAGCTTATGCCTAGCATTAACAAATAGACTACTTTTCAACTTGACAAAATTGGGCGAAGCCGCGGTGCACGGCTAGTACGAAATATTTGCAACGTGTATAATTTTAACTAACTTGCAGGTGGTACTCATTTTGATTGAATCTAAATAAACTGCTCTTTATTCTACCTAATAAGGATAAATGCTTTTACACACAGTGGGTCTGAGACCCACTCTAAGTTCAATGAATCATCTTGGATGCCGGAACACACACAATCAAACCTAGAATTAGAAACACGCATTTCCTTTGGGAAGAAAACTGGTGTTTTCATCGGGAATCAAACCTGACCCCCTATTACCTATCTCTATTGCAAACGGTTTCAATACTAAATTGACAAAACTTCTAAGAAATAAGGTTCATTTTTGCTTAATTCAAATAGAAACCGCGTGCAACAAAGATACGTAATATGGGGGCTGATACCGGTTGATTAGAATCATTTGAAATCTCACCAATACTGGGTCTGACGACGACTGCCGGTAGTATAGGGTAGCTCTCTCTGACCAGCGCTTCAGCAAGTCTCTTGGAGTAAGTATAGGAGTTAGGATGTTTCTGGTAAATGGATGGAGCCAGTAGTTCCAACTGTTGTTCTGACAGCCAGCTCGCAGCTCGAAGGACTTCGTGCGGGTCTGATGGAGGGTCGTGAACCTGAAGAAACCATGTAGAACTTCTTTCATTTTTTGTATGCGTAATGCCATTTTTGTCCGCTTTTCTGGTGGAACGCGATGTTCCGAATAAAGATGGAACATGGACTTTTTTTATTTGTAACTAAGCCAGCGTTTGACCACAATTTCACCTGATGGAAAGCGACGATGAGGTCGAAGATGGAGCACGCTTGCTCAGTAAATATCTATTCAGTCTCTTCTTGAATAACCCCATATGCTTTTCAGGAAATATAGTAAACGGCTTACCATTCTTTTGCAGTTCTTATAACAAATTTTAACCAAGGAGGATGCCACATTGCCGTTTGCCTAGATGTTTGGTAGTAGAATAGTGATGCGGGAATAAGATCATGCAATTCCGTTGAACTTTCTCCGTTATGCAATTTGTACAAAACTGATAGGTTTGTTACCCATCGCCGATGATGGAGGACTTAGGGGGGAAAAGGAGTGCATTTCACCCATGTAAAAAAAAAAGGGGCTGGGGCTTAAACCCACTAAAAATCCCCTTTGAGCAGTGCCTCGCCGAAGTGGGGCAATAGTACAGGCTCGGATAACAGTCACTACGAGTATATGAACCGGGCGGTATGCTCAGATGCAGACTAAAACCTATTTCAGTCGAGACATACTGGCCTCGATTCTGATGTACACTCACTAAATTAAATTTAAACTATCCCTGTCTCTTACAAAATAAAACACAAGACAGAGATAGCATGCATTTTAGTGCTGTCACGCTAGTTTATCAATTAAAATATGAACAGCAGAAGCAGAAAGGCGCTTGTTTTTAGTTAACACCAATACAACACATACTCGACTAAGCTTGCATAGACATCTAAGTTCTGACTAACTTGACGGCACAGCAGTATGCTATCTCTGTCTTGTGTTCCTATTTTGTAAAAGACAGGAATAGTTTAAATTTAATTTAGTGTGTGACATCAGAATCGAGGCCACTGTCTCTTGCAGAAGATTACACTGTTCGGGGAATAGAAACGGAAAAGGAGTTCCACTCTTTAGAAGTACTTATGCTGCTAATGTAGGAATAATCGTGCTGGAGGTGAGTCAGCTATGAAATAAATAATGATTTGGCTAAAAGCAAGGTCTCACACTTCTCACAACAAAATGTAAAAGAAAGAGTCATAAACCGTTGTTAATTTGTAGTTTAACATTGAAAATGGAAATTAAAACAAGCTGAAAAAATCATTCGTCTAGTAATTATACGTAAATATACTTACATGAAATAACTGTCACAGTTTGATATAAAAAAGGGGAACAAAATAGTTAAAAATACAAATTGATGTTATTTACATGGGATTTGATATTTTTTATGTTATGAATATTCTAAGAAGAAGGCATAATTTTCATACCACACAGACTCCGACAAATATTTTGTTTATCTGGTTTTACTATGAATGCGAGTAAACAAAGTCCGCGTTTTAGAATACATTTTGATATCTCCCCCTTAAGTCGGTTACCTTTTCAGCCATTCTCTCGTAATCGGGATAGCAGAAGGCAGTAGAGAGATGTATGAAAGCTTCCAAGCTCTGCATCTTCCTGGCAAGTGTAATGACGCGGAGCGTTCCCTTGGTGTTCATCTCTAAGCCTTCCTTCAGAGGGGCCTCCAAACGAAGGGTGGCCGCAAAGTGGAATACTATAGAAACCTAGGATAGAAAACACACATAAACATAAACATTCTCACACTCACAGCCTCGCACTAAGATCTATGAATTGTGTCGTGGGTGCCTGAAACATTCACAATCCCACTTCTGGGTGTGATTGTGAATGTTGTGAAACATAAATGTTCTTGTGGAGAAAACTTGTGTTTCCAGTCCACAGGGAATCTAATTCGGTACCCGCGATGCTTACAACGCAATATGCCAACAAGCAATTAAAAAAATGTACAACATTAAAATTTCATCATGTAAAATCATCGATCAGAAAATTAATTATATACGTATTATTGAGAATAATTTAAAAAACTATTCGTCAGAACTTGATCAATTTTAATAGTGACCAAATGGGAAGCTTACAAATAAAAAAAATCATCAAAATCGATTCACCTAGAAAGAAGTTATGAGGATACATACATAACAAAAAAGTACAATCGAATTGAGCACCTCCTTCCTTTTTTGTGAAGTCGGTTAAAAATCATCAAATTTTCTAAAAGTTTCTGTACCGCCTTTGAAAATTGCGGCAGGGGACGAATTGATATTAAAAATATCAATTCAAATAGACATCGAATAGTTTGTGGTATCGGTTATTTTTAACCGACTTTAAAAAAGGAGGAAGTTCTCAATTTGACTGTTTTTTTAATGTGTGTTACATCGGAACTTTTTTCTAGGGTAACCAAATCAAATCAAACAAACAAACGCATTCACACCCACAGCCCCACACTAAGTTCAAAGACTTGTATTGTGGGAGCCGGAAATATTCACATCACACACACATTACAGCCAGAACCAGAAGCACAAATATCCCTTGGGAAGGAATTTGTGCTCCTGCTGGGAATCGAACCCAGGACCCACGGCGCAGAGGGCGGGCACCTGTCCACTGCGCCAACTGGATCGTCAATCAAATCGTTTATTTGCTAGAATACATATACATAAGATCCTAATTACCAATTTTGATGACTTTTTATTTGAAAGCTGGTGCTTCCAATGTGATCACATTTAAAATTGATCAAGATCTGACGAGTAGTTGCTGAATTATCCACAATAATACGTATTTAATTATATATTATTAATATTATTATTAATCTGATCAAGGGTTCCAAAGATAAAGCGGTGAGAAGGTTTTTTTAAGCTTTGCATTCATTTAAATTATACATAAACAATTATCCAACCATTTGCCCACCAACCACCAGGCTACAGATTGAATAACAGGTAAAACCTAAAGAAGTAGGTAGTAGGTACCTACGTAAGCGCGTATACAGAAAGAAGTAGGTAGTAGGTACCTACGTAAGCGCGTATACAGAAAGAAGTAGGTAGTAGGTACCTACGTAAGCGCGTATACAGAAAGAAGTAGGTAGTAAGTACCTACGTAAGCGCGTATGTATACAGTATTGCCCCGCAAATATACATAAAATTAATAATCATTCCTGCTTTCACTAAGCAAGTCGGATTCTATTATATTTGTTTGCAGTTGTTCACTTTCCGTGAAATATTAGCTTTCACCTTGGTTTCAACATTTTAGTTAGTGTTCATATAAACATATGTGTTAACTAAACATTTGAACACTAATCATATTGTTACGACGGTATTTACATAAATAAATACATATACTATACATAACGAGTACTATAGTAGTATATTTAAAATGCTGGCACTTATTTGGCTCAACATTTTAGCATTCCAATTCAGAGGCAATGCCGCCAACATGATGGGAACGTTACCTATAGGTAGGGAGCTTGAACACTTGAGTTACCTATAAGATCGATGTATATAGTATATAGTCTGTGCTGTATAGATTATAAAAAAAAATTAAAAGCTTTCACACTCACAGCCCACACTAAGTGCGATGACTTGTGTCGTGAGTGCCGGAAACATTGACATCACAGTATCACACAAACAATCACAACTAGAAACAGAAACACAAATTTTCCTTGGGGAGAAAGCTTGTGTTTCTGTCGGGAATCGAAACCGATACCTTTGCTTAGAAGACGAACGTTACCCAACTAAGGCAGTTATAGATGTATATAGTTTTAGGAAATAAAGGCAATTGGCCCGTAGATAGCAGCGACTGTTAGATATTTTTTCCCAAAAGGTTTATTTCCTAGTACTAATAGGAATACATGAAAATGTTGAGAGTGTGTGTAAAGCTTGTATGTATTTGGTATATCCGTAACGAGTAGGAATTATTTAGTCTAAATAATATTCAGACATGAATTAAGTTACCATCTTGAACTGTCAGCTGGCTTAGTTCGGTAAAGGGCGAAACAATTTCTTTCCAAGGAAAAATCGAGTTTCTGCTTCTGGTATGATTGTGTGTGTGATGTGAATGCATTCACCCACGACACATCATCAAGGGATCGAAGTATCTATGGTGTGAAAGTATACATGTTTATGTTATCTTTCTCTGTAGTCAGTTTCCTTATCAACTCGACTTACAACCTTATCACTCAGTCTTGCTAGAGAGCAAGACTGTAGTTACTTAAAAGATGAATGATGAGTGTCTTTCAAAATCAAATCAAAATCAAAATCGTTTATTCACATGGGCCCCAAAGAGGCACTCATGACAGTTAATGAATCTATTGCCAGATTCGCAAAATTACACACATCTCTTTGTTGAGAGTTTCGTCATCTAAACTATAATACTTATATTATTTACGAAGTATAGTATCTTTAGATATTATACAAGCTGTGCAAAAATTTTAAATTGTTATTATAATTATTAATATTGAAACTATATTTTTCAAATATTTTTGACAACCCTATGGTTACAATTGTAGTGCGTGACCTTGACCTCTGTTATGACCACCACTGTCTGATGTTTAGTTCCAAAGACTATGTGTTTTAGAAAGGTAACTGATGAAATCGGGTTGCAAATGACATAAATTTTTAGAAACTTTAATTCAACATAACTCAATATTCATGCTGCCGCCGCGAATTCAGAAGTTCCTGTTAGACTCCAACACGTAGCTAAATGCGAGGATTGAGTATTAATAAACCTTTTTGTTACATATTGTATAAGATTCAAAAGCATGAAAAAATTTCGTAACGAGTCACGAATTGCTCTTGACATTTATATAATATATATATAGTGTCTATAGAAACAAAACATAAAGATGCAGGAAGGTGATGTATTATTCGAGAATAATACAAAAGACTAAAAAAATCATAAATAGAGGAGGTCATCATTTCGAAGCGTTTATTTTTTTCTATACCTAATTAAAGCGGTGAGCTAGGGATACCAACAGCTATGTTTTTTGTCATTGAAAAACGAGAAGAGCAAGTCGCTCGCCTGATGGTAATACATAACATAATATAAACACAACATAAACGCGTTGACACTCACAGCCCCGCACTAAGTACGATGACTTGTGTCGTGGGTGCCGTAAACATTCACATCACACACACAATCACAACTAGCATACAATATGTATGTAACTAAGCTCGCATCAAACTATTATTATAAATCCGAAATAGAGTTTCTTTTTGTGTGTGTGTATGTGTGTGTTGCTTTTAAATGAGGAATCTCTGCATTCTGTAACGCCATGAAGGATTTGGAAGTACATAGTCTGTAGCTAACGGATTTTTTGAGTATTTAAACGGTTAAATTCTCGAAAAATCCCTACATATACATACACACACGTACACGCACTCATACATAAACACATAATATTTACTTCGATTAAAAATAGTACTGCATACAAGTTATAAATTTGTATTTATAACTTGTATGCAGTACTATTTTTAAGATTATGTCTCATTATATTGTTATAATGAGACATAATCTATTAAGTCCTTGATGGGAGAAGCCTCTGGCACCTGAAATGCAGTGGTTAGGAGCTTCAGTAGCTAGTTCAGCTTAACTACTTCAGGAGCTTATGGATTCACGTGATCTGAGTGTAATTTTAATTATACTAATAAACTGATTTGAAATTTAATTATATAATAAGATAACAATGTTTTACCTCATTTTGTATTTTTGTCAGCATTTCTTTCTCGATACCGAGATCGTCGTATAGTATGTCGCCGGTAACTGCTATGACCTTCTTCATAACTTGGGGTTTTTCTTCTCTTATCCTCGCGAATAACTGTAAACAAAGAGACTATCATCATAATCAATATTATATCATAATTTTCGTTAGCCTGTTTCGTTCCCAATGTAGGGATTCGGGCCCTTCTCTCACAAAGAGAGGTCGCCATCCATCACGTTGAATGCAGCTTGAAGCTCTTGAGTCCATCAACCGGCGAGCAAAAAGACTTATTGGCGATGATAACCTAGTCGAGTTCAAATTGCAGAGTCTCGGTCACCGACGTAAGGTCGCGAGCCTATCGGTATTCTATGTATATTTTGGAAAGTGTGCACAGGAATTACACGAGTTAATTCCACCATGCCCCTTTTACTATCAAACAACAAGGCAAACATCATCCGTTTATAGTTGACATACCTCCAGTTCGCTCGAAGCGTTTCGCTTCTACGTTCATCATCCGTACAGCAAAGAAGTGAAACTTTATTCCCAGAGGGGTATAATTTGGAAGTCTTCAGTCAAAAGTGAATAGGTATCTTCTAGAAATCTAGACAAACATGTCACATCTTCGGCCGTATCATCACTCTCCATCAAGTGAGATAGTGGTCGAATGTTTGTCTAACATAAAAAAAGTCTATTGCGGATTTGTCATTCATCACGTCATCGATTTTTATAAAATGTTTTTAGACAAGTCCGAAGACGAAGACGCGATGTTTCCCGAAAGAGATAAAACACTTTAATCGACTTAGAATAGGTAAAGTAGCCATTTATCAAAAGGAAAGCCGCTTTAGAAGCGGTTTAGAAGGTATCTGATTTTAGATGGCCGGCAAACTGGAAGCCGGTTGATAGCCAGCTTTCGAGTGATAATCAGTTACTCAATTTGACAAAGATGAAGTTGAGCTATACTCAAATATTCATATACACCTACAGTAAAGAAAAGAAAGCAGAGAAAGGTAAAATTGAATAATACTTCTTGGTTAAATAACATTTTTCTAATCTTTTGGCAGGGTCATCGGCAAGATATTTACATTCACAACATTCAGCGAGCTACCTGATTTGAGTGTCAAAAATTTAACTTTTTCAGATTCGGAGTAGCGGGTTCCAGTAGAGCCCTACTAACCTACTAAAGTCCTCAGAAACATAATTATAATTACTATACTCGGGTTTTACTTGTCACTAAAATTTCTAAAGTAAACAATATTAATGTACATAAGGGTTTCTATTTGTTTATTACCTACTAATTATTAATTAATTAATCAATAAAATTAATTGATTAATTAATTAATCAATAAAATTAATTGATTAATTAATTAATCAATAAAATTAATGGATTAATTAATTAATCAATAAAATTGACGATTAATATACAATTAAAGATGTAAATAAAAAAAAAATTGTCTGTAGTGTACTTTACATAATTAGGGTAGGCACAACTCTACCTGATGCTCTTCCTGTAACAATAACAACAGTGAATATTGGATTCTAACGTACTCGCGAACCCATATTGTGAATAAGTTTTTATGATCGGCCGCCTGCCTTACGTCAACCAACCTTGAGAGTACTAATTTATAAATTATTGAGAAGCCGAGTTGTCAATGTAATGGTACCTACATAAGTTATTCAGGTTGAAAGTTCAAAGTCATACTTTGCTTCATGGGCATGAGTTTTCCTGTTACTTCCTTAATCTTACGGTTCTCCATACAACTAGATAATATTAAACATACCATAACAGAAACGCTTTCGAACTCAAAGCCCTACACTAAGTTCGATGACTTGTGTCGTGGGTGCCGGAAACATTCACATCACACACACAATCGCAACCAGAACCAGAAAAACAAATTTTCCTTAAGGAGAAAACTTGTGCTCCTGTCGGGAATACAACCCGATACCCCTGCTTAGAAGGCGTACGCTCATCCAACTTAGCCAACTGGCAGTTCGAATATTATACCTAACACGCAGAATGTTTAATGCGCAAAAAGGTCCATATGTAAAATGTCTGATTTCTGTTAATTTGTGACAACAGAATGGTCAATACGGGAATTTGCGTTTATTTGTTTAATAAGCAAAATTTCCAAAATCCATAAAGTTAATTACGCAGAACGATAAATACGCAAAACGTAATTGTATAAGAAATAAATAAAAATAATGAAATAATATCTCTGTTCAATTAACAAAATGAAACATTATTCACAGTGGGCAAGTCTGCCCTCTGCAACGTGGGTCCTAGTTTCGATTCCCGGCTGGAGCAATTGAATAGGTGTTACTGCGACGATCTATACACCAATCTGTGCCGATCTATTAGGTATCACATGAAAATAAATAACTTTTCTATATATATCACTCTTATGTACGAGTGTATGCGACTGAACTCCTCCTAAACGTCTGAACCGATTTTGATAAAAAGATTGTGTGTGTTCAAGTGGCTTCAAGAGTAGTTTTAGATTCACAATTCGATCTAATAAATGAATAATGTTTTTTTATTTACGCGGGCGAAACCTCGGGCACCAACTAGTAATAATATAAAGATATAGCCTAGCCTCGATACATATTATATCATCGACAACGATTGCAATGTTTCTGTATAAAACATTCAGCTTCAGAAGAAAATGCTACAAGTTCGCATCACAAATGTTACAATGGGACTAGAATTGACGTCAGATGACATGATGTTTCACTCACACTGAGCCTTTAATCGCTTGTGAGAGTAAGATGCAATATCAGCTGACGTCAATCCTAGTCCCATTCTTTATTGACGCGGGTTGTAAACAAGTTCATAATAATTATAAATACCGACGCCGTGATACAGGCTCGTAGCGTGTTTATATATTGCGAAACTTGAAACGCAACAAACGCATGTAAGTACGCTTATACAGCTATAAATCCTGTTTACATAGATATGAATCTTTAACACGTCGGAATTTCACTTGCATTTAAGCTGTATCTACCTATAGTAGATATACGTCTTTTTATGCAATCCAGTGGGGTGGACCATGTTTCTGACGTAGACGTCAGGCTGGCGGTCGATAATAAAAGAACTGCTCGATGGCTTAGTTAGGTGGCATTCGCCTTCTAAGCAGGGGTATACAGCAGGGGAACAAAGACGCATAAATAGAAGTAAGAGTGAAAAACGGATTCTTCTTTAATCGTGAACCCCAGTTGTGAATAGTAAAATTATAAGCGTGACATTTTAATATCGCTCGCCAGCCTGGCGTCTCCTTCAGAATCATTGTGTTGCATCGGCCATGGTCTCGAGAAGACTTGTAATAATTAAAAGAAGCTGAAAAAAAATCGACTTCACCGCTTTACCTTCGGAACTTTGATCAGATTAGATGTACTAAACACGCATTATTGACGATATTTCAAGAACTACTGATCAGACCTTGATCAAATTTAAATGGCACCAATTGGAAAGCAACATCTTCCAAACAAAAAAAAAATTCAGAATCGGTTTACGTGGAAAGAAGTTATGAGGTACCTAACACACATAAAAAAATAATCCGTTTCACATAGTGTTCGAATTCGATCCGAACACAGTGTTCGAATCGCGAAAGTTTCAAAGTAACAATGGTGTACCTAATCGTATAGTAGGTATTTAATATCAGTAGTTCCGGACTGGTCCGTTTCGTAAGTTTTCAGTGTATAACACCAGTAGCGATTTTGCACGCGTACTCGTAAGTCTCGTAGCTACCAAGGTCTGGGAAACTAATACAGTTTGTGCAACAAGTGAACATGGATTTCTAATTTACGTATTAATAGACGTTCGTTTCTATAGCGTTAACCGTGCTTCGCAGAACTAAAGTATTCTTATATTCTTTATTGTACACACATTAATAAAAAAAATTACAATAAGGCCATAACAAAAGATGTACAAAGGCGAGCTTAACCCTTCACAGAGTTTTCTTCCAGCAAACCCTTTAAGTAGGATATAATTTATAGGAGCGAGTAGGTTGTTATGTACATAGAAATATGATAACAATACAAGTTACTAATAATAAGTTACAAATATACATAATTTTTTTTTATAATAATAGACAACATATAAAATACTAGCTGACCCGCCCGGCGTTGCCCGGGTAAACAAAAGCTTACATATAAACGCTTTCTCACTCACAGCCCCACTGTAAAAGTACTATAAGTTGTGTCGTGGGGCCGTAAACAATTAACACACAACATTCACGTCATACCCAGAACCAGAAACATAAACTGCCCGTGGGGAAAAAACTTTTGTTATTGTGTTCCCACCGAGATTCGAACCCGCTGCTTTAAAGACGAACGCGCACTCATCTACGCCAGTGGGTAGTTCAAAGTTCAAAGATTCCCCACCCTGCGTCGCCCGGTTAAAAAATCTACACATAAACACTTCCACATTCACAGCCACACACTAAGTTCAGTGACTTGTAGCGTGGGGCCGTAAACATCCAAGATTCACAACATATTAAAAACCAGGAACACAAATTTCCCGTAGGGAGAAAACTTCTGTTACCACCGCGAATCGATCCCGCTGCTTTGAAGGCAAACGCGCACCCATTTACGCGAGTAGATAGTTGAAAAGATGACCCGCCCGGCGTCGCCCGGTTAAAAAATAATAATACAAATAAACACACTTCCACATTCACAGCCCAACACTAAGTTCAATGACTTGTATCGGGGGGCCGTAAACATCCAAGATTCACAAAGTATTCACAACATACTCAAAACCAGGAACACAAATTTATCGTGGAGTAAAATTTTCTAGGTAAATTATCACCGGTAATCGAACCCGCTGCTTTGAAGGCGAACGCGCACCCATCTACGCCAGCGAGCAATTCAAAGTTCAGGAACGACCCGCCCGGCGGGGCGTCGGCCGGGTAGTAAATATTAAAAAACATACCCATAAACGCTTTCACATTCACAACCCCACAATAAGTTCAATGACTTGTATCAAAGGGCTGTAAACATCCAAGATTCACACAACATTCACAACATACTCAAAACCAGAAACACAAATTCCCGTGGGAAAACACCTGTGTTTCCACCGGGCATCAAACCCGGTGCTTTAAAGGCAAACGCCCACCTAACTACGCTAGCGGGCAGTTCAAACTTCAATGATAAGACTAAACAAAAAAAACAGTCGAATTTATATCCCCCTTCTTATGTTAGTCGGTTCAAAACATAGACGTATCCACCGTTTTCACCCTCAAATAAACTTAACGATTTCTCCTAGACTATGGGTTCAAATTATGTGCAGTAAAAAGCAAATTGCATCTACCTGAACTAAGTAAGCCGATGAAATAGGTTTTTTTGATAAGAATTAATATTAAATACTTAAAAAAAGCCAACGAAATAGAAGCCGCTATTTTTTAGTGCAGGAATTCGTAGTACGTTTCTGTACATTTCTGACCCGTCCCGTTCACGGGCGGGCTCCCGTGAAATTAATTTCACGATTTCTCATAGACTATTTATCCAAATCATATGCAGTAAAAAGCAAAATGTATCTACATGAACTACGTAAGACGATGAAATAGTTTATTTTGATAAGGATTAATACTGAATGTCTCAAAAAGCCAACTAAACAGAGGCCGCTTTTTTTTTCAGATTTTTAACAAAGAAAAGTATATTTTCTGAGCTATACATACATGTTAGATATATGCTGTCGCGGACTTTTTTGTAAAACTCATGAAGGCCAACATTTTTGCCATACATTGTATTCAACTATGTCTTACCGTTTAGTCAGCGTACGCCGATAAAGCGGAGAGTTAGCAAATTTTTCTCCGACTTGTCTTACGAATATTATTATTTCGAACTGATAACTAACTTCTATCCCGACAAAACATAGCCTATGACACTCAGTGATAGTGTAGCTATCTATTGGTGAAAGAATTTTCAGAATCGGATCAGTAGTTTCAGAGATTACCTTTTACATACAAACAAACAAACAAACAAACAAACAAACAAACAAACAAACAAACTTTACCTCTTTATAATATTAGTATAGATAAACAATATAATAAAGTAAGAATAAATACCAATATCAAGTAGTAAAAGAAAGAAAAATATGAGGCGGGGTTTGAACCCGAGGACATAAAGCAGGGCTCTGCTTGAAGTTATAGTGCGTTGAAATTCCGTAAATAAATGTACTGAGGCGTGACGTCACGAGCCCCCAATCCCAAACTTTATCGTTCTTTATCTTTGTCAATTTCTACTGATTTGTGATATAAAAATATACATTTCCGATGTGTTTTGATAATCAAACTGACGGACTAGTTTTAAATCGTACAACACCCTATTGCATTTAATCACTTACGGGTAGTTTCCACATGTCTTCAATCCTGGATTCCGGCGACTTGCCTCGCTTTGAACGCACGAGAGCGTAAATAGCCCCGAGATCTGGTACGCTGTACAGCAGCTTCTCGATGAGGACCTTGCCCATGAGACCAGAGGCACCCGTGATAAGGACCTTGCGACCACGGTACCAGTCGTTCACTTGTGACGTCATTATGGAGAATTATCTGGAATGCAAAGATTTGAAACTTAAAGACTCAATTTATTGAGGTAAAACCTTCATGATGGGAACAACTTTACTGTAATGATCGGGTAATGTGAAAATCCGATACTATGATCCGTTGGGAAGTACCCATTTTGACTGACACTGACCAGTCACGAAATCTCAAAATTGAAATTACCTAAAAAGCTGAAATTTTGCAAATAGGTAATTTATGGTGAGTAGACGTCAACTTTAAAAAAAAAATTAAGGAATTTTATTTAGCCTATAATGATGATGGAGCATTTACGCAATACCCCATCGTCTGCAGTGCTGAAATCATCCGAGGTATCTGATGTCATCTGATAGATAATTAAACGCAAGCAAAGCTTAAAAAAACCGTCTTCACCGTATCTTCGGAACTTTGATCAGATTAGATGTAGGTACTTAACACGCATTATTGATGATATTTCAAGAACTACTGGTACTTAATCAAATTGAAATGGGACCAATTGGAAAGCAACATCTTTCTAACAAAAAAAAAATTCAAAATCCGTTCACGTGGAAAGAAGTTATGAGGTAAAACACATGAAAAAAAAATACAGTCGGCTTGAGTACCTCCTCCTTTTTTGTGAAGTCGGTAGAAACATACAATGCGGGCGTAATTACTAATATAGTCGTTAATGCAAGTGTGTTTAAATTAGATTTCTTAATAAGTTAGATTGCATTTGTATTACATATATTGGTATTGAAACTTTGTAACTCCGTTAGTTATTTGCGTTTTTTTATGGTGATTGAGTGACGAAACGAGCATGTCGCTCGTATGATGGTAAGCGTCACCCTTGCTCATTACAATTCAGTTCCATCCAGAGCTATGAACATAGTCAAAATCCTGCTCGGCAAAGCACTGCGTTCGACACCCTCAGATATTAGATGATAAGTCTGGTTATGCTCTTTACGCGAATCTCTCAGGGAATTCTTTAAAGAAACAGGCATACTTACCATGCCTTCGCTTTACATCTTTGAAAATATTATGCATGTTCGCAAAAATATTGGTAAATATAAATTAAGAAGCGACGCACACAATCTTAATACTAGATATGAGCATAAAATTACAGTGCGCGCATTTCGATTAAGCAAAACGAATAAATCTTTTATGGCAAAAGGGGTTAGATTTTACAATAGAATTCCTAAAATCGTAACTGAATTACCACTGGGAAAATTCAAATCTGTAATAAAACGGGTATTAATTAAGAAAGCTTACTATAAAACGATCGACTATATTAATGACAAGGATGCAAGGAGACAAACTGCACAGGCTCTTTCTAGCGATTACCATAATAACATCTAGGTTAATAAAATGATGTATTAGAGATTAAGAATGTTTTAAAAAAAAATTAAAAAAAATGTGCCGCCGAGTTTCTTGCCAGGTTCTTCTCGAGATGGCTGTAATTTTGCGAATCTGGCAATAGAATCTCGTTAACTTTCATGAGTGCCTCTTTGGGGCCCATGTGAATAAACGATTTTGATTGATTGATAAGAGGGAATCGCAGCGATTTTATTTCATACATGCCCTGTAATATTTAAAATAAACAAAACAATATGTAAATTTTATACATGCACATAATTTTTACTACGTGGTCGTGACGTAATAACGAAGTAGAACAAGCCTATGAGAGTAGAAAGTTGCTCGTATCGAATGATGACAGACACAAAAAACTACAACAAAGCTGGTGGTAAGATGATCTATATTATTAATAATCTAATGACACTAAGATATACAAGAACTGGGAACAACTATAGAAACTCTGTAAGTAATCTTGTAAACGTACGAGTTATTTAAAAAAAACTATATTTTCATACACAATTATACAGAGTAACTTGTATAATTAAACGCAAGCAAAGCTTAAAAAAACCGACTTCACCGCTTTATCTTCGGAACCTTGATCGGATTTAATGTATCAAACACGCATTTTATTGACGATAACTCAAAAATTAGTGATCAGATCTTGATTAAATTTAAATGGGACTACCTACATGAAAAAACCATCAAAATTGGCTCACAACGAAGGAAGGTATGAGGTAAAACACATAAAAAAACAGTAGAATTGAGAACCTCATCTTTTTTTTTTGAAGTCGGTTAAAAATACCAGAAAGCTCCTAGATTCGTGTTTTAACCCTTCGCTCATTTAGTTCTTCGACTTTATTCTGAATGCTATATTTTCCCTAATCATTAAGATGATGTATTCTATATAAACTATAATTGACTGAGCGAGCACCGCGAGCAAATCGTCTCCGTTTCAGCTTGGGCAGAATTTCTTTCGTATGTCCGGCGGATTTCCGTTTGTTCTCCTCTACAGGTCGCATTTCTCAACCGATTCTCGTGATATTTTGTGAGCTGGTTCGATAACATAGATTATTTTGTCGATTTAGTTTTTTTAATGGCGGAGATTTGTTGGAAATGTATAAAAACATATTTCAGCCTTTTCGAAACAGAGGTCTACAGTTCACATAGCCACAAGTATTTTCGATTTATCTCAATGTAAGTTTGTGGTCATAGTTTGTGGTAATACTCATAAAAATTAATAATAATGTAATACTCATACTCGAATAAACACCCATGATAGTAAAATTATTAGTAGCTACTCATTTGCCAAATTCCATCCGTCAGTTCAAATGACACAAACAGACAGACGGAAATAGTTAAAATTTGAACCAAGTGTAGATGTGCGACAGGTAATAAAACAGTAACGTGTTAAGCAATAACCGCAGTATAGGGTATAATTGTGTGCAATCGAAAGTTTAATTTTGTAATGACTTAATGAGCCACGAGCGGTGGCTTAGGTTTTGCAAGGCGAGGATATCATTATACACTTGTATCCTAGCTACTCATTTGACCTCTCAACCATAGATGGTAATTAAATTCAAATTCAAATTTCTTTATTCAGACAACTTACAGTCCATGGGTTAGTAGACACGTAACTAACTATAAAAAGAACTTATTAACTAGTGGTAGTGTATAATTAAAGTGATGAGGAATTATATTAACAAACTCGTCAAATAATGGTCTTCCTCAAATCTTTATGTACCTATATATACTACTCGTTCTCCTTCTCTCCGAACTGAAATGTCGCGCCTACATTTTGAGAAAAACTTTTAGGGTTAAATGCTTATAACTAGAGATTATGTGTATAGTAGAGGCCTAGCTTCTCTTTTTTTTTTTTTTTTTTTTTTCATTCCTAACTACGGCCCAATTGCCTTTATTTCCTAAAACTAAACTAAAACTATGTACAGCAAAGAACTAAGTTACCTACAAGACATCGAGCTTATAGGTAACTCAAGTGCTCAAGCCCACTACCAGTGGGTAGCTTCTACTATACATAATCTCTTACCCACCGTGTGATAGATCAAACGCTATTATATCCGTTTTTTTTTTCAAAGGACAATGCTTGAGTCTTACCTAATATTATTCACAATATTTATGTTATTTACATTGACACTTTGACTAATTTAATACTTAGTTTTATTGCAATTTCTTATAGTTATTGTCATTTTATTAACTGAATAGCTTCGAATTAACATATACAACAATAGAAGCTCTCGTGTGAAACGCGCCAAGGCAAACAAATAGGTACGTAGTAAAAACTCCATAAAGACGCCTTCTTGTTTATTGTGCAACCATATCGCGCATTCTATATACGAGTATATAAAAATTTCGTGTCAGTGTTTGTTACCATACTCCTCCGAAACGGCTGAACCGATTTTGATGAAATTTTATATTCACACTTGGTAGGTCTGAAAATAGGTTGTTATCTATTTTTCATCCCCCTAAGGGTGGTCCATCACAAATATATTTTTTTTATTTTTCGGGCAGATTTTTTATTTTATGATTCAGCATTTTAAAATACATACGTAGTGTAATAAATTTTCACCCTTCTACGATCAACCCCTATTTTTTTTAATTTATATCGGAAATTGTATTTTTATTTGTTTTGCTGTCATTACTTATTTAATTTCCCTATCAGGCGTGGTCCACCTGGGGAAATATAGGGTTAGTGTCAAAATCCCCATTTGATATCCCTTTTAAATATTCCCGTAATCCCGTATTTTTCTCGTGGATATAGAAGGAAAATTTGTGGAATAATGAACATTTTTCTACCGACTTCACACAAAAGGAGGAGGTACTCAAGTCGACTGTATTTGTGTTTTTTATTTTGTTTATGTGTGTTACCTGATATCTTCTTTCCAAGTGAACCAATTTTTTTTAATTTTTTTTGATAGGTGTTGCTTTCCAATTGGTCCCATTTAAATTTCATCAAGATCTGATCAATAGTTAATTGTAGTAGTTCTTGAAATATCGTGAATAATGCGTGTTTAGTACATCAAATCTGTTCAAAGTTCTTAAGATAAAGCGGTGAAGTCGGTTTTTTTAAGCTTTGCTTGCGTTTAATTATTAAATTAACACGCAGGCTTATTCTAATTGTCTCACTGTCTACAGTATATCTGTCAGATAGCTATCTATCACAAACCGTTTACTTACTTAGCTATTTTCCTTTACATTAGTTATTACAAAGATAATTACTACTTCTCATTATCCCGGTAATAATCCATGCCGTTTTCCGGGTTGTGTCACATAATAACTAAAAATAACTCTTTTTTTAAAAGAACATTATTTTTATTATAAGCTAGTATAATTATTATACGCAACGACAATGTAATTTCCTGTACTTACAAGTTGACTGGTAATTTGTGCGAGCATGTGTATAATTTCTGTAATTATTTGTGTACAAGGCCATGTTATGTCAGTTTACAACTTACTATGTCTAAAGATAGAGACGATCCGAAGCGCAAACCATTATGCTTTTATTTAATTTACTCTACCAATAATTGAAATTCACAAGTATATATTGAATTAATTCAATACTAAGAAGTTTCTACACATGTATCAATGATTTTAATTCTTTTGACTAACAGAATATCAATTTATATTTAAGTACAATTCGCAATTGGCGGGTTGTTATCGTTTTTAACCGACTTCTAAAAAGGTGGAGGTTCTATGTTTGACTGTATGTTTTTTTTATGTATGTTCACCGATTTCTCCCCCATTTTTAGACTGATTCAGAGGTGGTTCAGAGGTGGTCCCATATAAATTTTATCTAAATCGATTAAGCCAAAACCAAAATATAAGCGGTGAAGTCGGTTTTTTTAAGCTTTGCTTACGTTTTCAAATATATATTACTTCTTTCCGTAATGTATAAGTCAGTTAGTAAGTAAGGTATAAGTTATGTTAAGAACATACATTAATATAATATTCACACTAATATTATAAGCGCGAAAATACTATGAAGTGAGATGTCTGTAAATGTAAACTAAAATAAAAATGTAAGTAGTTTTTTTTTCTCTTCGCGTTGTAACAGCTAAAAGGATTTGAATAAAATTTGGAATAGCAATACTTTTATATTAAATAGCACATAACCCACTTTTCAACCGACTTCAAAAAAGGAGGTTCTCAATTCGACTGTATGTTTTTTGTATGTATGTTACGCGATGATTCCGCCAATTATAAATCGAATTTGATGTTTTTTTTGTTTGGTACATTATACTTCAGAGGTGGTCCGGTATAAATTTTATCAAAATCGATCAAGCCAAAACCGAATATAAGCGATAGTTGTTTTTTTTAAGCTTTGCTTACGTTTTGGCTCGATCGATTTCGATAAAATTTATACCGGACCAGGTATACATTTTATCGAAATCGATCAAGCCAAAACCAAAATATAAGCGGTGAAGTCGGTTTTTTTTTAACTTTGCTTGCGTTTCAATTATTAATTTGATTAACGTGGACGAAGTCGCAGCACAGTATCATAAAAATCGCCAAAAAAAGTCCGATAATTCAACGTCTCCAATCCAAACTAAATGTTTGGTATTTGGATGACGGAACTCTGGGAGGTGATGTGAATACTGTCTTAAGTGATCTAAAATTACTAATAGATGAATTTAAAATGATTGGGCTTGAACTAAATTTTTCAAAATGCGAACTTTTTGTTTGCGATAACTGTTCAGACAAATTATCGGTTTTACAAAAAATTAACTCATTGGCTTACAATATAAAACTAGTCGACAAGTGTTCACTTCGCCTTTTAGGTTCGCCGATATTAGATGAATCAATTTCACCTTTTGTAGAAGAAAAAATTCAAAATTTTAAAAATTCTTCTGACCGATTGCTCAAAATTAACACTCATATGGCTTTTACAATTATTAGATTTTGCCTTTTTGTCCCAAAATTTACGTATTCTTTAAGATGTTGTCCGCTATGGAAACATGGCGCGCTCCTCGAGAGCATGGACAATATCGTAAAGAATACTCTTGTATCGGTTTTGAATATTGACATAGATGATAGGGCTTGGTCGCAAGCTTCTTTACCTGTAAGACTAGGAGGCTTAGGTATTCGTAAAATTTCTAGTGTTGCGTTACCGGCTTTCTTGTCCTCAGTTCATGGTACTTCTAAATTAGTCGAAAAAATACTTTCACATAGTTTGGGTTCTTTAGAAATTTCAAACCAGACTGAGGCCACAAGCGCCTGGGAGATGGCATGCCCAAATACCGGGCTCCCAGTGAGGCTATCCTCACAGAGACTGTGGGATCGGCCGCTCTGTGAACTAGCACGGAAACATCTTTTAGATACGTGTCCTAGCGTCACAGAGCGTGCTAGACTTCTAGCAGTTTCTGTATGGGAGTCAGGGCTTTGGTTGCAGGCCATTCCCTCGCTTAATACTGGTACTCTTATGGATCCATCTGCTTTCCGTCTCGCTATATGCTTACGTTTGGGTGCAAGGTGCTATGTTGCCCATAGCTGTCAGTGTGGTACTGCTGTTGACCAGCTCGGTCACCACGGCCTCTCGTGCCAGAAAAGTGCTGGCCGAATTTCCCGCCACGCCAGCCTCAACGATATCATCCGCCGGGCTTTTACCAGTGCCAACGTTCCAGCCATTCTCGAACCGAATGGTCTGATGCGTGACGATGGTAAAAGACCTGACGGAATGACTTTAATTCCATGGAAGATGGGACGGCCTTTAGTGTGGGATGCAACTTGTGTCGATACTTTAGCTCCGTCACATCTTCCTGAATCACAGAATGGGGTTGGCGTCGCGGCAACTTCGGCAGAGCAGCGCAAACGGCGAAAATATGGAAACCTCGGCAGTGGTTACATATTTGAGCCGTTTGGTGTTGAGACACTGGGTCCGTGGGGACCGGGAGCTCATTCTATTTTCAAAATTCTATCAGAGCGCCTGGTTGAGGCGACGCGTGACCAAAATGCTGGCACTTATTTGGCTCAACGTATTAGCATTGCAATTCAGAGAGGCAATGCAGCCAGCATGATGGGAACGCTACCCACTGGTAGTGGGCTTGAGCACTTGAGTTACCTATAGGCTCGATGGCTTGTGGGTAACTTGGCTCTTTGCTGTATATAGTTTTAGTTTAGTTTTAGGAAATATAGGCAATTGGCCCGTAAAAAAAGTAGGTATATATATCAAGGTGTGTTATGATGTGTAACAAATTCCTTTCAAATCTTTTTAGTTGCTGCAGAATTGCCTCATACAAATGATAGCACGAATTCATATAACATATTACATAACAAAATATAAGCTGGTTTTATGAAGGAGGAGTTAAAGTGAAACAAAAACGGACCTAGGCCTATTTCATTTACATAAACATATATTTAAAATGCCCGGTAGCGTAGTTGGGTGCGCGAGAACGCTAGTTTTCTCCTCAAGGGAAATTTGTGTTTTTAATTGTGGGTATGTGTATAATGAAATGTTATGTTTGTTCCCTCTTTACGCTTTAACGGCTGAACGGATTTGGATGAAATTTGGAATGTATATAGATTATACATAGGATTAACACATAGGCTACTTTTTAACTTGATAATAGCGGGCGAAGCCGCGGGGCACGGCTAGTTACTACATAGTTCATCGCACGAGCTGTGAAAGCGTTTATGTTAATGTTATTTATGTAATTGTATATTTGCTGACATGAGTATAAGCAAATATTAAGATCGCATCTCACTCAAATATAATGTAATTTATGTAATGGAATTATTTGCCTACTGTCCGCTTTCCACACCTGACTCGGTAATGTGTAGTTGCGCAAAGCTTGTGACAGGCAGTAAACGGTCCTGCGGTTAAGTTCGCAAATCACGCGTAGATAAATACGCACTCTTCCATTGCGTACTTACATAATTATGGCTTTGGTAATAGGTTGGTAGCGAACATAGATGATATCTAGAGCAAGCCATGTACTCATACATACGCATTCACACTCACAGCTCCACACTAAGTTGAAAGACTTGTATCGTGGGTACCGGAAACGTTTACATCATCCACACAAATACACCCAGAACCGGAAGCTCAAATATCCCTTGGGAAGGAATTTGTGCTCCTGCCGGGAATCGAACCCAGGACCGACGGCGTGTCCACTGCGCCAACTGGGTCGTCTCTAAGCCTGTAAGACCAACTTTTCTTCTTAGACGTTTTATCTTTAGAAGCCTATAGTTCTTTCTCAAAACAGTTTCGTTTCGACAAAATAATGTTTTTTTGTAATAAGTATTGTACATACCTTCTTACAATGCAATAAGTATATTAAAACTGTTTTTTTTTTAATGTTACAAAGAAACTATTCAGTTACATTTATTTGTATAGATTGTATAAATGCGTAGATGTAGTAGCGATCTATAACGTCACTTTCATTCCCTTTTATTACTAAACTAGCAAACCCGGCGAACTCCGTTTCGCCACTATAAACCTCACGGAGCCCGAGACCTTTCCAACGAATGCAAAACCGTGGAAATCGGTTCGTGCGTTCTGGAGTTATAGCGTCAGGAAGGAAAACCCGACTTATTTATATATAATAGAAATAGGGCCGGACCAACATTTACTCATCGTATAAGGTTTTCACTTAGAAACTTGTGAGACCAGTAATATTTAGTATGAGTTGTCATGTCCGGCCACACAGCCTGACGTCAACCCTTCTTGGGAATGATTGTTGTGTCAAGAAAACTTCGTTCAGTGTTACTGTCCATCACCGTTCGTTGATGGTCTAGACATCACATGGTGGTAAGTTGTCTTGGGCAACTCTTATACCGCACTACTAATAGAGGAGCTAACAAAAGCAAACATCGGCCGCTCCGTCACTTTCCATCGAGAAATAGAGTGGTCAAATGCTTGACTATAATATAAAAAAAAAACCCGTTATCCTTCCTATGTATAAAGGCTGCATCTATTTTTACCAAAGGTTAAAAAAAGTTGCAATAATCCATCGATCCAGTCGATCTATCCGGGGAGCTACGATGCCACAGTCAACAAACCTAGACTATTATTAAAAACATAAGGGCTTTTTGCAAAAACAAAAAAATAAGAACCTAGTTAATTAATATGCGTGCAAATGACTATGAATAAATAAATCACCACGTTCACTTCAATAGGTATTTATTTACCAAGGAAGAAATAACGCTGCAAACGCCTTTTTTATCTAAATTCACGCTATAAAAGCCTTTTTTTGTCTTTACCCGTCGTATAAGCAATGTAACCTGTTTCGTTATAAACTTGTTCAAGTTCTAAGCTCACCACTTTCACTAATTTCAACATCTATAGCTGTTTAGTATAGTCCTTCAAGCTGGTTTGTGACTAACTGTTTAATATATCGTTTTCGATTTCATCGGCAATATAGGGTATATATTATAACTTATTATAATTATCTTTTCATGAGACCCGAGACACTCTTTCAAACAACAGATATCCTACAATATCTTTTGATAAAATTTCTATGAGACAATATCCGAATCACTACATATATACTTTCAAACAAAATAAATGAAACGCAAGCAAAGCTTTAAAACGACTTCATCGTTTATATTTCGGTTTTGGCTTGACTGATTTCGATTAAATTTATATGGGACCAACTCTGAAGTATTGTCTACCAAACAAAAAAAAACATCAAATCGATTCATAATTGGCTGAGATATTGCGTAACATAAATACAATAAAAAATCGAATTGAGTCGAAAAATCGAAAAAGTCGAATTGAGAACCTCCTTTTTTGAAGTCAGTTGAAAATATTCCAAATCTAATCGTTATTTATACACGACGGAATAACAAAAAAAAATTCTGAAATTCTGAATTTGAAGTCTGTTAATAACGGAATATTTACCAAGTTTGTTCTGAGTTTCCGATATAATTTAACACAAACATTAATTATAGTAAAAGTGACCATTGCAGCTTTAGAACTCATAGCTGTTTAATAATTAATCGTAATGGTTGAAAAATTGCTCGAACTCATAGAACTACTTATGTATATTCGGTATAGTGTGCGTGGTGTAGAGCTTCATATGGGACAAACACGTTGTACCCGCGTTATCTCGAATAACGCGGGGTACAACCAGCCTTCGCTATAATTTCAGCCTTTTAAATACTATATTGCCTTTCTACCGTCAATTTTGTTATTTCTAACATATGGAGAAAAAAAAGAATTGTTACAGTTGTACTGCTGACTATAATTCGCCTAGGTGACATTATAACTAGTCGTTCGGGCCGAACTGAGTTCTCGCGCCTACAAGATCAGGCGCCTTATAGAAAAACTTTTGAGATTATTTGCTTATAATTTTTTTTGTGAACAAAAAGCATGAAACTCGCGCCATCGTCACCGCACGCATCCCATGAGTAGTATACTGGCTACTGGCATCTGTCGATTTCTAGTTCTATACTCTATGTATAAAAATAATAATCCTATTTTCCTCTCCACTTACATGTATGAGTGTCCCCATAATATTTTAATTTATATCATTTTAATTGACATTTCTGGCTTTGGGCCATAGTTTCACATATTCTCTGAGAATTTGAAGTTATTTACTTGTACGGTTTAGACGCTAGATGCCTCTCATAGACGGACGGACGGACGGACAAAGTGCCAAATCACCCAAGTCAACTTGCAACAAACAGCTAAGTTTTTTTAAAGAATTTGAGCAGCCCGTTGATTAAGTTGGATGGGTTTTCGCCTTCTATGCGGGTTCGATTCCCGGCGGGAACACAAGTTTTCTCCGCATGTAAAATTTGTGTTTCTGGTTGTGATTGTAAGTGTGATGTGAATGTTTGACACAAGTCATCGAACTTAGTGTGGGGCTGTGAGTGTGAAAGCGTTATTAAATGAAGACTCATACCGGTCGTCTACTCCTCATAAACTAACGACCAGCCAAATTAGAACTGTAATTTCGCATTTATAACAGCCATTTGTAGGTGTACACATACAAGCAAGTCCCAAATAGTATATACCTACTCTAACTACTTGCTATGTTAAAGTTTACTTCGTTACGAACCTGCAAACAAGTAATGTTATTGTCCAAAGATATAATCCAAGGTCGGCTTAACTTGTACAATATTTACTTCAACATAAAATGCCAACTTTAACAGAATTATACAGATAGCAAACAGTTAGTTCTTTTAAAATGTTTAAGTAACGTAATTTAAATTTATATTTTGTATATTGTATTGCAGGTGTTAATTATGTGTGAAATGTTTTTATTCATTCTTCATTTGTGTAGTATCATGCTAACTATGCATTAATAAATGTGAAGGTTTGAGTGAAGTAGTAATTATAGTAGTCAAAAGACATGCATGTTCTTAGAATTAACAAATCCAGACATGCATTTGGTGAAATACATATTTGATACTGTAAGTTTAACAAAATGAAACCCTACCCTATACTGTTATATGTAAGCTGTCGGTCCCACTTGTAAGTCTTAAGACAACGGTCGTCCATTTGAAAGTTGTGAGCAGTAAGAGCAGTCATTCAAAAGGCCATGTAGAATGCCTTCAGGCGGGAGGAAAAATCCTGATAGGACTGTCGTAACTGCTTACCATCAGGTGAGATTGTGGTCAAAAGTTTGTCAATCTTTAATTTTAAAAAGAATCTGCGACTAGTCTAGCAAACAATATACAGCGTCTTTGTCAACCATCTCCCATCATGTAATCAACTCGTTATTTCCATAACATACATTGTATTGTCATTGGAACTTGACAGGCATGTAACATTTCAAGACAATTGAATAACGCGAAATCTGTCAAAATTAACTTAGGGGAAAGGCGTACAAAATGACACAGGCGGGTAAAATGACACACTTGTTTTTCTCCAAAACCACTGACATATGAGTATTCGCAATAGCCTGCAGAGGGACGCTTAGTAACAAATAGCAACCTGTGTTGACGCCAGTTGCTTCCGTCTGACCGTGTGATGAGTATTCGTGTTTGTTTGATTTTTGCAGTCACGAGTTTTACTCAGATGGATTTTGTTTCTTCGCAAAAGTAAGTATTTTTTTAAGTTATTTTGTTTTTATTGACTCAAGTTTATAGTTATTTTACTAAATAACTAAGAGAATGTGTTGAAACCTAAAAAATATTGTTATATTTTTAGTTATTGTTTTCTAATGTTTGAGGTTATGAAGTGGACAAAATGACATACCACTTGTTCGGGTAAAATGGCATAGTATGTTGTTTGACCCACCTATCTTTTTCTTCTTCAAAATAATTGTTTATTTGTTTGAGCCTGCTGAAATAAGAAACATCCTCATGCAACAAGATCGGGTAAAGCTCGAAGAAGATATAAAAGCAGCAAAAAACCTAATCATATCCTCAACAAGTCCATCTCAGGCGGAAGAAAGCAGTTCAACATCACTGATGGTTGAGATTGTATCAGCCGTATACAAGCTGCTGCAATACCTGCGACTCCCACATCACCTAGGTTGATACTCCAAGGCATATATAACAATTTTCCAGTCAGCGTGCTATCTCCAGTGCCGAAAGAAATATATTCAATCCATCTGTTTAAAAAAAAATGCTAAAAAGGTTTCAAAAGCTTTGAAAATTAATTCCAACAGTGAAATTGATTTCTCTTCCTCACAAGGTTTCACTGAAGCTTTTCATGTGAACTTTCTTTTTTCATGTGAACTTTTTTATAGAAAGGGCAAGGGGAATCAACTGGTGTAATTCGAGTGCACACTCTCCGAAATGCAAGCGATAAAACACCGACAAGCTAGCTACCTTACGTCGATGACTGAGGCTCTGGACTCAACTAGCTTGTCATCACCAATGAGTCGCTTTGCTCGCCTATCAATACAGTCAAGAGCATCAAGCTGATACTTGGCTGATCCATCCCAAAGGTGGCTGCAGTACTCCATACAAGATCGGACTTGGGCTTGATATAAATTAAGAAGCTGTCCAGGTGTGAAGTACTGCCTGACCTTTGCCAGGATGCCACATGTTTAATGTCAACTTCTGAAGTTGTTTACAATCTATGAACCCACTGAAACGGCAAAAAAATATGAATAAATCTATATGGGAATTTTATGCGACTACCCACTTACTGAACAACAGGGTCAGTAAGTGGGTAGTCCAGGTTATGTTGCTAGCAACTACTCAATTAGTAGTAATTATTTTCCTAGTAACCTAGTAAATCTAGAGCCCCCGTTAGTTTGTGCAAATATGTTGCCAATTTTTTTTTTCTTAATTTTACAGTGTTTTTATTTTACAAACAATCAGTTCTACAAATTAGACAACAATAGAACTAAAGCGTTTTTGTTCAATGCATTTTTTTTATTCGGTTCCTAGCTAGTTTTTATTAAAATTATTGTTAGCTATGTGTTGTTTATAAAAAACGGGCGTTTTATCAATAAATTTTTACATTTTTTAGATTGAAGGTTGTTAAAAAGTAGGTACTCTATGTTTTATTGAATATATCTCAAAAAATAATCATCGAATTTGTTTTAACCATGCACTTATAAAGTACACATATATTTATATTTTTAGTATGAAATTTAATATTTATTATATACAGCTACTAACACATACATACGAGTACCTAATTATATTATTAAAAATATGTTATTTGCTCTCTGGAACATAAAATTGCATATTTCTTGAGCCTCTTCCTCTTCTTCCTACCTATGAACATTGCTATGAACTTATAAATATTAAGCAACTTTCTAATCTAAAACGAGTATGGAGCAGATTTCGGTTCGTACCTATCGGCCGTTTAATTTAAATATAATTCCGGCCTATCACGCTTAGAAAGTTGGAACATCTTGTTTAATTCAACGATAGAAAAATAGCAGTATCTCACAGAGCCGGAAAAGAACTTTAATTGGATTGTCAGTTCAGCTCGGTTGTTTCTCTGTTCTTCGACAATTAATTCTACAAGCTGCTCCCCGCGGTTTTACCCGCGTCAGTCCCGGACCTGCGGGAATTCCGAGATAAAAAGCCCATGTGTTAATCCAGAGTACCATCTACCTTCATAACAAATTTCATTAAAATTGGTCCAGCCGTTTGAGCGTAAAGAGGTAACATACAAACACACTCACAAACTCTCGCCTTTATAATATTCGTGTGAAGTGTGATGATAAGTTTTTACGTAATTTGCCTGTTCAAGAGTATTCCAACTTATATTTACATTTAACCCAGCAACAATAATCTATCACAGTAAAATTAATGAAGGAGGCATAAATGAGGGAGTTTCATTGAATTAAAGAAATTCAGAACCAAGCCAATACCAACTTTGTCTAGAAATAAACATGTGTAACTATATGTCTGCCTATATCGTAACTGAATACTTTAGAAACCGAAATATAGTTTTTTAACAACTTACAACAACAAATCAATTGTGAAACTGTATTTTTATCACAGGTCACCTATATGTAATAGTAGAGTAAATGCTAATCGTCTAACCTGTGAATATATTCATAATTTATCTACTCAAAAATATCCTTTATGTGTTGACTGTACCTTATGTCTCTATCTTACTTTGTCATCGACCTGGATTAATTATAAGAATATAGTATTATCTGTTGACTCTACCTTGACTCTACCTTGACTCCACCATATATTGCTATCAACAATATGACATAATTCTAAAATACATGCAAGTACTCACCTTGTAAAAATGTCTATGTACTTAAAGAAACATTTGAAAGAAAATCTTAGTAAAAAGAATAATATACTTAGTACTTTTTACAAACGAATTTAACATAATAACTTAATATTAAAAAATGACACAGTAAACAAAAAAGACAAACGGAAACAAAAATCAATAAACATCAATAACAAGAATTCTTACGCCGACAAGTAGTAATAAGACATATAAAATTACACAAACAATTAAAATCGAACCTGTTTGCTTAATATAGCTAGAGAAGCACCACAAATAAATCCAGTGATCACGGCACCAACTAAAAAACTAAAATGGAATCACGATAAAAAGTGAAAATGTGTTCCACCTAGAGACCGGTAATATCGCGGTATTACGTTGAAACTGTTCGAGGTATGACGAGCCAACCGCGACGCGATCCAGCGCAGAGCATGCACCAACTGAGGTTGTATAATCTACCACCGCTGAGGTATTGGAGGAGGAGGTAGGTGAGGGAACCTTCGCAAGTACCAGCCATTATAGTATGGGGTTTAATGGTGAACGATGGTTGCTTTGATAGAGAAAAACTAGCGATATACACGCAAATGTTTACAAATCTTTCTTGCATAAAAAGCCATCGTATACTTATACACACTGTCCTCAAACATCACACACACATATATACACACAATAATCAGCTAAAGGATTACTATGACTGGACAGATTTAAATAAAATTTGATACGTAGCAGTTGTATGTTATCTTTTTTATGCTAAATAATCATTTTGCCACTATCTTACCTGAAGGAAAGTGATGTTGCTATCTGAGATGTAGCATGTTAGTTTAGAAGATACCTATTCGCTCTAGAGTTAAAGAGTCCTAGATTAAAGTATTCAAAGAACAAACAAAAACGTAGGTAATTAGTTCTTCTCCTCTACGCAGTAGAATGTTGAATGTAGTAATTAGAAGTAGTGAACCTTTAAGCGAACAGGCGATATATCGACCATAAATTATAAACACCCTTGAGCTAAAAGATATCCAAAGGGTACCTCAACTCCTCCGTTCAGTGAATACATTGACATAATCGACTTGTATTTTTTGCTTACTCATCTAGGTACTTTTATTTAATAAATATTATGTGATCTAGACAAGCAGGTTGTTAGGTAACATAAGTGCGTCATTGTTAGTTATAATGGCAGATATACACGGCAACAAAAAATAATTAACACCGTTACTTGAACTGCACGTTGGCTTTGTAGAGTGGGTATCTTCTAGGCAGGGCAAACGGATTCGATTCCCGACGGGAACACAATTCTCCCTAAGGAAAATTTATGTTTCTTGTTGTGTTTGTGGGTGACACGACACAAGTCATTGTCTCGAGTAGGGCTGTGAGAGTAAAAGCGTTTATGTTTATTTTCTAGTACTTAAACTGATAGTAGTAGCTTTAAGTCAAGGGTCTAAGCCACAGTCGTGAATTAAAGTAAAAAAACTCACACGTATACGTGGTACGGCTATTGCAATTTCTATTTTATGATTTTGCTAATAAATTTTAAAATAGGTATCTTATTTATCTTCTCTGATAAGCCTAAGGAGTCAAATGTCAACTGGCGCTGGCTTGCATATTAATAGGCTCGGCGGTGGCGCGGGGGCGTAGGCGGGGCGATGTCGTTACGTCATAGTGTTGTTCAAACAACTATTAAATATGGGTCTTATTTATTACGGAAAATATAGCATTCAGAAGAAAGTCGTGGATCTAAATGAGCTAAGAGTTAGAACAAGAGAAAAGTCTGAGAGCTTTTTAGGGTTCGTACCCAAATGGTAAAACGGGATCCTATTACTCAGACTCCGCTGTCCGTCCGTCTGTCTGTCCATCTGTCACCAGGTTGTATCTCACGAACCGTTAGACAATACATTTTATTGAAATGTTCACAGATGATGTATTTCTGTTGCCGCTATTATAACATATATTATAACTTAAAAACTGAATAAAATAGATATTTAAGGGGACCATACAACGAGATTTTTATGCTCGATATTAATAACGGCATCAGGTAGACGCTTGAAATATTCACAGAATATTTAGCTATATATTCACTTTAAAAATTAATAATTTAATTAAAATAAAACAAATATTTAAGGGGACTCCCATACAACAAACGTGTTTTTTTTGCCGTTTTAATAGATAATGGTACTGAGCCAGTCGTGCGCAAGTCCGACTAGCACTTGGCCGGTTATTAGTATTTTACAAATTACCTTGTATACTGTTTATCTATCCACTGACGCTGTTCAAAGGATGTTTTCTTTCTTTGGTTTCGGAGCTATTGTTTACTCAGTATCAATATAGTAGGTTAGTATTTAAGGACAGACTGTTGACATTCGAAAAAGCCGAATGTAAAGTCTATATCACGCAAAGGCTAAAGGTTGTAATGAGATCTTTGCTCAAACGAAACCTAGGTATACGAATACTTATTCAATTATTCCAAGTAATTTCGACATCAACAGATCTTTTCTCGACTGAGACTCGATAGTTTCGACATCATTGAGTATGTAGGAACGAATTATCATACGTTTATAGAAGAAAACGACCTAAACATAAATTTTCATACTACCTAGTTAAGATTGGGGCTCGCGGGTATATGTTTTTATAGACGAAAAGTATTTAAATTTAATTTATTTGACCGATAAAAATGGTAGTCGAAGTTAGACTACTTTATAATCCCTACTAATATTATAAGTGCGAAAGTAACTCTCTCTGTTACGCTTTCACGCCTAAACCACTGAATCGATTTTGATGAAATTTGGTGCAGAAAAAGACTAGAGCTTGGGAAAGGACATATGCTACTTTTAACTTCTGTCGTGGGTGCCAGAAACATTCACATCACACACACAAACACACCTAGAACCAGAAACACAAACTTCTCTTAGGGAGAGCTGCTTGTGTTAACGCGCACCCAACTTAGCCAACGGGCAGTTCAAGACGGTTTCCGGATCTAAGCACAAACTTAGCAATGAGAAAACAGTAGAGTTTTTGATGTAAGGTAGTTTGAGTTAAGAGTGTTTTCTGAATATAGTACCCACTTATCACCAAAACTACCACAAGGAAGAAAGGTCAAGAAGCAAATCGTCCAGAAATAAAAATTCTTTGAGATTTAAAAAATAACAGAACTTGTTCAATTTGTTTTTCTGCTCATTTTAAATGCATGTATTTATATAATTTATTGTTTTTATATTTTTTGAAATTAATGGTTAAATAATAATAATAACTTAATTGTAATTGACATACCTGTTATAACGTACTTTGTTATAAGGTGAATAAATTATGATTATGAATATGATTATGATCAAGATCAAGTTTGCATACCAGACTTATGCATTTACATCCACATTTGGTTTATCATATGCATTCCTGCTGAAAAAAAAAACATTTAATGTTCGATAGGCAAGCATAAGTAAACTATCTTACTTGATGGAAAATGATGATGCAGACGAGGATGAAGCATGCTTGTCTAGGATTAACTCTTAGTATGAAGACTCCTTAATTATACAGTTCAGGGAACAAAGTCGCGGACAATGAATTCCACTCCTTCACAGCACGGATAATAAACGTAGAAGCGAAACGCTTTGAGCGAACTGGATATATGTCAGTTATTACGCTGTATTATCTTTAGAAAATAATATAGAGTTATTACGCTATATTATTTTCAAAAAATATAATAGAGTCATTACTCTATAATATAGAGTGTTATAGAGTCTATATCATCATCAGATCTATCAAGAATGCATTTACGATAGATACAACAAGGTTATCTAGCAGAAAATGCAATAAGTACCATTAAGTTCTCAGGTAAACATAGGAATGTTTACCTATAATTGTATTTTGTTATATAGCATAATAAATGATTTTTTTTTATTTAAGATAGGCAAAATTTTAACTACAAAACAAACTTTTAAATTTTGACTATGTGATCGGCGATTGAAGAAACCAAATGTTCAATCTATATATTTTTCAATATAGAAGAGCAGCAGACGCTATGAGCAATTATTGCTTACTGCCACGATTGTCGTGTATAGTACCATCTCGTCTGGGGGCCTACCACGGTTTTTAACATCCGAAACTTCAGATCCGAACTAAGTACGAACGCATACCGTAATATATGTGTCTACTCTGTTTATCTTTCGGAAGGGCCGTTTTTTTAACCGACTTTAATAAAGGAGGAGGTTCTATACTCGACTGTATTTTTTTTTGTATGTTCACCGATTTCTCCCCCATTTGTGAACCGATTCTCAAAATTCTTTTTTGTTTGGAAGATTATTCTTCAGAGGTGGTCCCATATTTATTTTATCGAACAAGCCAAAACCAAAATATAATCGGTGAAGTCAGATTTTTTAAGCTTTGCTTACGTTTAAATTATTTGCGGCGGCAGTCCAAAAACAAAACCATCGTTAACTTGCACGCATCGTTTACGTGCATATAATAAATGATGTTATTCGTACCCAACGAGAACTATTTATCAGAAATCCCCTAAATGACTTCAGTGCGTAACAGCATATAGTAGACCTTCCGTATTTGATATGTATTAGGTATTCGATTTTGTAACTATCTAGCTAAGTTTCCCTAAAATGTAAAAATAAAATGAAATAGATGCAAGAAATATGATCGTTTACGCAAGATAAAAGGCGAAAAAGATAATTCGATTTCACAAAAAATATATATATGATTATACAAATATTAAATTTCTTTTCTTCATAAGTTTTGTGAATTAGAGTAGGCTATAAGGCACTCGATCTGTCAACTCACGAATTTCGTCACGAAGTTTCGGTTATCGTTACCAGGTCACGAACTTCATATTCATTGTTATTTATTAATAGCAAGGTTATAATATTATAGATCTTATTATATTAACAATAGACTCTCTGTAACTTATCCTTTAGGCATGCAAACATATTTTAACTCTAAAAATAATTATAAAAGAATATTAATATATTTCATAAAAAGAGTGAAACAACTTGTCTAATAGATTAAAAATAATTAATAATGTAATTAAATAAATTTCTTATCCAAATAATCTTTAAACGTATAAATACTTTTACTACTCAGGAGATCCAATAATTATTTTTGAAATAAAATTGTATTCATTTTCTTATTCCTATCTGGTAAATGGTTGTTCATTATAATTAGTTTGTAAAATACACTCTCTTTGTAATTTGTACATTTTGGGTGTGTTGTTACAATATTGTATTTTCTTCTTGCTTGGAAACGATCTGACTTTTTTTTTTTCATACAGAATAGGGCAAGCATTTGACCACTATTTCACCTGATTGAAAGTGATGATGCGGTCAAAGATGGGACATGCTTGCCTAGAAGATACATATTCACTCGAGACTTGAAGACTCCCAGATTATATCGTTCGGGGAACAAAGACGCAGGCAATGAGTTCCACTCCTTCGCTGTACGGATGATGAACGTAGAAGCGAAACGCTTCGAGCAAACTGGAGATATGTCAACCATAAATGGATGACGTTTGATTGTTTGTCTTGTTGTTGGGTGCTAAAAAGGGCATGGTGACGTAGTCTTTTTAGTATACCTAGTACTGCCCATTTGATTACGAAGTTTCGTTTATCGTAACCTGTAGGTCTATTCTGGTCGTCAAAATACGATTGTTCGAATTGATGCGACGTCGATACGACAGTCGATTGGTAAAATTTCAGTTGATTCGATGTTCATAACAAAAGAAAATCGTTCGATTTCGACGTCGATGTGACGCCCGGAATAGACCCCCTGGTCAACGAACTTCGTCACAAAGTTTCGGTTAACGTTAGATACTAATTGCACGAAATGCACGAGACTTCGTATTTCGCTGTATTGTAGTAGACCCCTACTCCAAGTAGCTAAGTCAATTATAACGTTTCACCAGTGCTACATCTGGTGGAAGGTGAATGGAGCGTAAAAGTAGAAAGAGGTTTCGCACGCCTTAGCTAATAACAATAATAACACTGTCTATCAAATTTTTACGCGTAACGTTGGCATGACCTCAATTTCTAATGTTACGCGCCAAACAGGACGCACCTGGTTCGAACGGGCGGCGTGCGGGGACCAGGGTGCGGTCGCCTACCGTACGGTGCCCTCTCCCGCACGACGATCTGTTTGAACCAAATGAGTCCTTGTGTGGCAAAGTCTTCAAAAGTTATTTTCTATAAAGAGGTATTTTTTATGATTGACCACTATTTCAACGAATGGTAAGCGATGATTCGGCAGAAGATGTAGCGCGTTTGCCTAGAACCTTTTTTATTTATAAGTTTTTTAGGCAAGCATTTAGACACCTGTAAACTTGAATAATCCCAGATTATGCCGTTTAGCGAAAAAGACGATAATAAATTTGATATACCTATATAATTATTAACCTATATATTAATTTGAGTCAAGTAGAGGCTCTCTCCTCGTTTTACCTAATGGCAATGGTTGATTCTTTCTATGCGCTTATACGTTCTATATTTTGGCGTACATCTACTTAACATCCACCATTGCTGCTCAAACAATTAAAAAAACAAATTCGAAGACATGTATAAGCTATGCCGAATATGCCGGACACACTATTAGAAATAGGAACAGAAACTCCACCAAAGGATTACTTATTTAAATCAATGATTACACCGGGAAGAGATCGCTTTTAGCGATAAGACCGCCGATTGTACACTATAATTTAAGTTTTGTTATTTTGAGTGATATAAGTAAGGTGTGACAATAAAGCGTTATCTATCTATCTATCTAAACCCGGTACCCGCAGCGTAGAACTGTTTAAGAAATTAAAACTAATATTTATCAGTTTATTTACATATTAATTACTCTCTCAGAATCTCTCAGTAATATGAAAATTATACTTCTGAAGATGCTGTCTTGAAAAAGCGCCATCTATTATAGATTCATAACATTAACCTCGCAAGTCGCAAACAAAACACAACAAGGTATTAAGCTCTTATTTCTTAAAATGAAAAAGTTCTTTCACACTCTCAGAGATGGCGTATTATTTTTTTCTAAACAGTTTTAGCTATTGAAGGTTACTTTTTGTGAATATGTAGTAATTTGATGCAAAAAATATAATTATACTACAGTTAATTACTACGCCCGCGTTAATTAAGCCGATAAGTAGCCTTGTGTGTTCCTGAGCATAAGCTGTATACATTAGAAATTTCAGCCAAATCTATTTATTCATTACAACGTGAAGAGATAAAAACATACTTACACACTGAATTTTAGAACTTTTACTCAAACTTTCGGTTTTATAATATTAGTGTGATTATAATAGATTTAACTACTGTAGATATCTCTATTTTACTGTAATAACTTTTTGATAAAATTAATTTTCATTTTACTACTCAGATACAATTTTCATTACTTAATTTCATAAACAAAAAACTAATCATGTCAACTTTTATCCCCCATTGCACGACCTTAATGTACCCTGCTAAAAAATATTGATAATATCATTTTTTATTTTAAACGAACAACTCAAATAACAATCTCCATTACTGTGACTTCATAGCTAAAGAACTTGATGAATGACATGAACTTTGGTACCCTATTTCACCACATTAATGCACCGCTGGAAAAAAAAAATTACACTTTACGGTCTTTATTAAATGAACTACTCAAGTACCAATTTTCATCGCTCTAGGTTAAAAAACAAAGAACTTTTATGCAAACGTTTTCACCCATTCAACCCTCTTAGAGGTAGAAGTTCCAAAAATCCTTTCTTAGTACATCTCTTAGTACTAAGACAAATGTACCCTGCAAATTTCAAGTGTCTACGTCCAGCGGTTTAGACTACGTTGTCTGTAAGTCCGTCAGTCAGTCAGTCAGTCAGCACAAAGTTTCTTATAGTATTAGAAGATATATGTAAGTAAGATGATACTTGACAGATAACAACTGCATAAGTTATCGACTTGAAGTTGTTTTCCACATTAAATAAATTTACTTAACTATAAACACAAAGTTCTTCAGTTTATCACGACTCAAATGACATTCAGTAGAATACCAATATGGAGCACTAACAAAGTTAATTTGAGCACTAATAAATTATATAAAATATGATGTTTTACCTGAAAATAAAACAATTATTATATGCGAAACCTTATTCTAGACCTTAAACAGTGAGATAACATCACTTCCGGAACGACGTCACGACCTCTTTTGTCTCCCTCACATCCGGCTCCGCCCCACTTGAGCCGGGGGAGGGGGGTGAGCTTGCCCGAACTGTCAGGCGCGCTCCTCACATTGCATCTCACTTTCGGTGGACAAGTTAAAGAAGTCCACCAGGCAGGATTCTAAATATAGGTCTAGAATAAGGTTTCGCATATAATAATTGTTTTATTTTCAGGTAAAACATCATATTATATGCTACGAACCGTTATTCTAGACCTTAAACAGTGAGATGTGTTTATTATCGCCTGGTGGCAAGCTAAAAAGTATGCCAATGTGTGAATAAATATAATTGATAGTACCAGGTACTTAATAATGTGTACCTAGGTTATGCAAATCTATGATATATATCCCATGAATAGGTGTACCTACAGAACAGAGGGATGAAAGTCATCTTGAAATTAGAATAATTATGCTTGTAACTCACGACAAATACATTTTATCACTATGGTAACTTAACTAAAATAATGTTATGACAAGGAATTAACAGTCGTAAATGTTAAAATGACTATTAGTTACAATGCTATCACATGCATAGACAGGTAGGTAAAGAATTTGATCATTTATTGATCTAATAACAGTTTAGCAATGACACTTGTATATATATTGTTATATATGTTTATGCTACAGTGCTTCAATTCGAATAGGCTCACACGTAGGGATACTTCATAAATTTACCTTGAGAGGCCATTGTAAAAATAAAAGCACTTAATTCAAACATCAAGTTATTGCAAGTACTGAAGTAGTCCAAGTACAAAATATGAAGAGGCTTCAATACTTGCCTCTTAAAATCATCTTTACCCAAACCGAATCATTATTACATGATTACTATAGAGATTTAGGTGCGGGGGTTCACATTGAAGACACGGGGAACGTAATATTGAAGCACTTTTATTAAATACAACCGGTACATTAGCTCACACACTAAAGAAACAGCACGCGGTTAGCGTGTGGCACAACGCGGGGAGTGCGGGGGAATGTTCATACGTCTGCCTTGGTCCGGCTCTCGATGGCACTGACTCGAGCGATGCCGCCGCGCCGGCCGCTACTAGCAGCCGACCGCCGTGCCGCTCGCGCACTCTCTCCTCCTCCCCGACTAGATTATTGCATACCCTACGAGATGAAAACACATTTCTTACGTCTACATCATTAAACAAGACATATCTACAACAAGACATTTATTCTATTAGATCTGTAATCTCCATAATAACTGCAACGGCAGGTTTATACTTGTGGAGTAGGTAGACCCAAAGAAAGGATGTCAATAAACATGTTTAAATTCGTTTTTGATCTTGGGTCGATAATTAAATGTGCAAAATTGCGGGCTTGACTACTACATTCGAGAAGCAATAAGAAAACCGTACCTTATGTAAGTACTCATCTGAAATCTTATTTTAAAGGAATGGTTGATCACTTATCCATTCAAGTACAATAAAATTATAAATGTCAAGACTGGGATCTATAGCTAGTCCTTTCATAATATGTCTGGTCTACGTGACCGTTACACACAGGCTAAGGTAAAACTCTTATTGGCACTCCATTGGAAAACGTCGTTGTGGTAATTCCTTATGGTAATTAAAAATAAAATATTTAAATAATTTTAAATGCATTTAAGCAAGAAATGAACGAGTGCTTAACTAAGCAAAGGGAGCATGTGAATGTGATTGATATATGATCAACATTATCATTATTGCCAAATACCAGATAAAACTTTGTACTAAAATGACGGAGAAATTAAGAATGTGATCAACCATTAAAAAACATCAGAAATGATCCGCTATCAGCTCTTTCGAGTTCCAGACGCCAAACCACCGAGTAAGTTGAAGCTTTTACTAAGTATCCGAACCGTATGAGACGAACATAGCGAAAAAGAAAGTGTGTGCTCGTTGAAGCGAGAAAATCTATCTGCGTTTTAAAATTCACAATGTCTCTTCCTAAGCCGTTTCAGAAGAGTACACTTACTGGACAGTTTGTGTAATGCTAACAGGATGGTGTACATATTGTTAACCAGTGTAATGTAACACACTAAATAAATACAGCTATAACACAAGCTATAACACACTAAATAATGCATATATGAATATACAATTACTATGGAATGTATAAATAGTAACTTCACTACGTATGTGAGTATCGGTAAACCCCCGCTAGTACATCAGATTGCAGATTGTCTTTGGTGCTTAGAAGACATATAGTGCCATCTAATAGGTTCCACTGTAACGCATGAGACAACGGTCGTTACAAGGTATGAAACAAGAACTGATTGCATTCTATGTATCTATTAAGACCAAGTACTTACTTAAAAGAAAAGACTTCGTTATTTCAGTTAGGTAGTCTGCAAATTAACTGCAAGGAATGGCAAGTGAAACAGATACCTTCAGTTACTAACTAGGCCGAAACCGTAAAGTTTAATATGCTTACCAGGTATTATCAGACTCCACCAATTTGCTTTTAGATTAGAGCGAATATTTTTGAGCCATATTTACTTCTTATACCCGGGCAAATACGTGGAGTTTAGGCTTGGATTCCATTTGATAATAAATGACTTGGTTGGGATCAGAATAGACTTCTCATAGTTCACAATCCACCCGATCGAGGTTGGGACATGAATATCTTCCGCAGCTTAGTCTTTCAAGGAAAAACAATCCCTGGTTGGCATCAGAAAAAAATTATTGGCCATTACAAGTGACTGTTACACAAGGCAAGTCAATGTTACAGAATTATTTGCAATTGTATATTAAAAATTGTGACACACTCGAACGAGGTTAGGACTTGAATAGCTTCCGTAGCTTAGTCCGTCAAGGAAAAACGATCTTTAATTGGAGTCAGGCTAGACTTCTGATACTTCATCACTCACTCGAATGAGGTTAGGACATAATAGCTTCCGCAGCTTAGTCCGTCTAGGAAAAACGATCCTTAGTTGGCGTCAGATTGGACTTCTGCATCACTCACACGAACGAGGACTTGAATAGCTTGTCGAGCTTAGTTCGTCCAGGCAAGGCGATACTTGTTTAGTGTAGTCGCTCTGGGTTCGATTTCTAGTCTAACGCGTACAATACCTACTAGAACCGACGGTAGATGGGCGCCGGCGATAAATACGTAAACAAAATATCCGGGTCTATGTATATTTTGATCACAATTCGATCGCTTACAATAAGTCCGATCCGAGAAACAAAAAATTAAAATGTTTGGTTTCAATACCAAGTAAAGTTTGATATTGTTTAGATTATTGCTAAATACACGCTCAGCTGCCGGGGTACTGTTAAAATATTTTAAAAAGCGAGGGTATTATAGCCAAAGAAGCAATTCGGTAATATTATTAAAATGTTGGTACATTTCAATAAAGTCTCATAAAAATATTATAATACAATCTAAGATATAACAGATCGCTCTTAGCGATAAGACCTACATATATTTATAAGTTTCTCTAAGCTGTATTTAGCTTTTGATGTCAATAAATAGTAATTGTATTGCATTGATATCATAAATATTAAGCTAATGTAATTTTGTCTCGGATCGGATTTATTTCTGGCAGCTTTTGGTTCTTACCTATGGATGAAAATTCGTTGACGACCAGCTTTTAAAGTATGTAATTGTGACGGCTCAGTTTCATTGTTGTTGCAATAATAGGACTTCCGCGGTCGCTTTGCAAACATCGTGCCTATTCCGCATAGACACGAATAAAGCTCTTTCCCACAGCGTTCGAGTTGTTAACGACATGCTCGACAGCGAGAGATCGTGGCAGGCGAAGGCGGTGCATGGTCTCTTTCTGCGTTTCCGACTGAGAGGCCGCGGAGCGGGCTTTTCAGTCTGACCCGATCCGGCGCACACGTCCGGGAGGAAGGATGAGGCAGTTCGCCCGCCTCCTCTCTCCTCTTCTGTAGTGGGACCACTGGTGGAAAGCCAGCTTTTTTGAACCTCTGGCTCTTAGTAAGAAAGAAAATAAATGCTGTGGATTGAAAAGGTTAATGCGTGGATACTTTGCATGTCCAGCCTTTAAAATTCAAAACAAAATATACAATTAATGCGATATCTTTGTCGTGTCTGTTAACTATAATTTGTAAGAAAGGAAAGAAATCCTGTGAATTGAAAAGTTTAAATTGCGTGGATCCTTTGCGAGTCCAACTTTAGAAATTCGACTCTTATTATACAAGTGCGACTGCTTCGGATGATTTGGTTCGCATCGTACAATTCAGTTAGGAAAGACAACACACATATTTTTGAAACAAGATTGTTGGTTTATATATCGTGCGGGGTAAGTAGGCTCATTCCAGAAACCTAATCCTAGTTGAATCTTAAAGCTGCAGTTAATTACGAATGTGCAACTTACTCTCATGGGTTTTTTATCATTTTCGTTTTGTGAAATAAGCAAATTTGAATTCGCATCGAACCTGACCGCATCCCCTCTGCTTGTCTCTCGCTCGATGACCGCGGTGACTCGACGGTGTGGGGCTGGGTTACACGACGACAACGGTGAAGATGACGAAGATATCAGTGGTGAAATTAGCGGAGGCGGGCGACCCCGTTCACCTACTTCAATCTTGAAAAAATATGACGAGTGCTACAATAACAAAATAAAAGCACAAGTTAGTCACTTTTAAATATTATAAAAGTTAAATTGTTAACATTTAAATATTTTTTTTTTTAAATAAAAATTATAAAGAAGTTTATTACTTTATAATAAAAATTTAAATTAATTGTTAAAATTATAACATTAATAAAAATTATAACCAACAGCAAAGCTGTTACCCGCTTTTAAAGAGGTGTGTTCAAGCCGAAAGCAAATGCCAATGTGAGGAGCGCGCCTGACAGTTCGGGCAAGCTCACCCCCCTCCCCCGGCTCAAGTGGGGCGGAGCCAGATGTGAGGGAGACAAAAGAGGTCGTGACGTCGTTCCGGAAGTGATGTTATCTCACTGTTTAAGGTCTAGAATAACGGTTCGTAGCATATAATATATAATAATAATATTATAGTACTTGTTATTGGAATATGTTGCTAATTAAAAAACCGATTTAATTTGCCGGCTGCTATCGATATCGATCACCTTTCATTGAGACCTGAAATTAAGATAACGTCTTTCAAATTACAAACACACTTTAAAAAGTAGCTATTGAAATAATAATATAGTGCAGCAGTTCTTCTCTTGATTAGTGGACTCAACCAAACAAATAATTAATCGCAAGCGAAGCCGAAAAAACGAACTTCACCGCTGTACCTTCGGAACCTTGATCAGATTTAATGTACTAAACACGCATCATTGACGATAACTCAAAAAATTGTGATCAGATCTTGATCAAATTTAAATGAGACCACATGGAAAGCACCAGCTTTCAAATACCGTCAGTGGTTAGAAGTGTACCATCCTGCAGGGGGTGGTTTAATATTGATATTGCTAACTAATTTATACTTCTGATACTTTATATACCTACACTATACATTAACACTCATGCGCTTATACACAAACATTCAGATACACACCCTTACATGCATTATTACACTTCCCACATAAACACGCATTTAACACATACACTCATAAACACACACATATATATATATATATATATAACATATATAAAGATATAGATCTCAAATGTGATCACAAATGCTAACGATAGTTTCATGTATTTCATTGATGGGAGAAGCCACTGGCTCCTGAAACACAGTTTGACTAGTTTGGGAGCCTATGGATTCAAAAAATTATTGTACCTACAAAAATTGTCAATTAAAGCAAATTTGATTTTTTATTTTTTTTTTGAACTGCCCGTTGGTTTAGTCGGTTGGCGTTCGCCTTCTAAGCAGGGGGGGAGTATCGGTTTCGATTCCGGCGGGAACACAAGTTTATGATGGATGATAAACGTAGAAGCGAAACGCTTGAAGATATTTCAAGAACTACTGATCAGATCTTGATCAAATTGAAATGGGACCAATTGGAAAGCAACATCTAATAAACAAAAAAAAATTCAAAGTCAGTTCTCGTGGAACGAAGATATGAGGTAACAAACATAAAAAAAATAAAAAATACAGTCGACTTGAGTACCTCCTCCTTTTTGTAAAGTCGGTAGAAAATTTGTTAAATTTATATTTTCTAAGTATAGTAATAATATTTGTATTGTTTAAAAATTCGATGATTTCAGTTGTGCGCCGGTTTCCATATGATATTTCACCTCTATAAACATCAGTAAACAGTATGTTTTCTGTGTGAAATAGAATAGTAATAATTTAAACGTAAACCGACTCCACCGCTTATATTTTGGTTTTGGCTCGATCGATTTCGATAAAATGTATATGGGACCACCTCTGAAGTATAATCTCCCAAACAAAAAAAGATTTTGAGAATCGGTCCAAAAATGGGGGAGAAATCGGTTAACAAACATAAAACAAAAATACATAGAGTCGAACATAGTACCTCCTCCTTTTTTGAAGTCGGTAAAAGTAATTCTGTAAATGGTATAAAATGCAAAGATAGCTGGTATCAGAAGTTGTTTCCAGATCGAGCGATCTCATCCTGTGGTGTGTATAATTTTAAATGTAGCTGCAGTTGAAGACTGTACTCTATTTGTAGGAAAAATTGAGTGTGCCCATTTGACAATCACAAAAATCACATCAAAATATGATTTATTTTATCTTTCACATCTGGACACGGTCAAAAATCGAAATGCCTGGTTGCTGCTAGTACTAGCTGTACCCCGCGGATTTACCCGTGTAAACCCCGGACCCGCGGAAATTCCGGGATAAAAAGTAGCCTATGTGTTCAGGGTTTCGGCTACCTCCATACCAAATTTCATCAAAATTGGTCTAGCCGTTTGAGCGTGAAGAAGTAACAAACATACAAAGACACTCACAAACTTATGCTCATATAATATTAGTTTGATTGCTACCATGTACCGAAATTTCATATACCACGAATACTTGCAGGTACGGTACGAGTGTGTACCCAGTATTATTGCATGATTGAATATAATGTAGGTACACCTATGGTACGTCAATCATAATAACGCATGGTCCTCTCAGTGACGTTTTATTAAAGAGAAAGTTGCCCGCCCACGGGTCGCATGCAACATTTCGGATTTCGGCCTTTAGCTCCATCATTCAGTGCTCACTCCGCCTTAAGTGTGTACTCGTACCATATCTGTAGTGTTTATTTGTACAGAGCATTTAGCAGTACTGTGAGAAATATTATCAATAAGTGCTTCAAACGAAAGCAATCATAAAACTTAACATATATTTAATCATTGCGATATTCACGGACAGAAGTGGGTAAATTGTTATCGTCTTATCGCAGATTTGTAGACTTCCTCTTCTGCACCTCGAGGCGCCAATTGAATTAACCTCGGAATGGTGAGCATAAGATAAAAAAGATAAACGTGAAAATACGGTTAAACAGAGATTGAATTAAAATAAATTATTTTGAATTAAAAACATCGATATGTAAATGAAATATGTGTGAACTTTACAACCTTTAATTTAAATCCGATTAGTGTTTGCACCCCCATCATTTGGAGTGTGTAAGTCGGTTGTGCTCACCGTTCCTTGCCATATGATATATCATCTGGGCGGCCTTGTCATTCGATATCGAAATTCGATCTCATAGAGTTGGACACGCATAGAGCACAGAGTGACATTACATGCGGGAGTCAAGTGATTCCTTGATTCAGTACGTTGCGAGATTCATGCAGTTTAACACGTCCGAGAGATTTCAAGTGATCTTGATAAGCTTAAGATATGCGGCGTAAGGAGCCGGCTCCGGCCCAAAGCTCGGGCAGAGGGAAAAGCCTCATATCAACGAGGACGAGCCAACAGCAGCAGCGGAAGATGCATAGCGCAAGCGCACGAAGTCTTCTGCCCCGAAGTTACTCTTCGCCGGCGCCACAAAATGATCCAGAATGTCAGTCTCTCCATTCTTCCCAAAGAAACTTTATTATGCGCAGCTTCTCCTCTCCCGAAGCAAAACATTTAGATTACCGCCGCAATTCAGATTCTTTCTTCAGACCGAAGACTCATGGTTCAAGGACAGAGCTAGACTCTGATTTAGAGAACTTTGAACAGTTCGAAGAATGTTTGATGGATATAGATGCTGACCAAGATCACTCATTGGGGAACTATCGCAACAGTCCTGAAAGAGACGAGCCTAGAAAAGTCGTCACGACGTTGCTGCCGGGCAGCGGGCTACAAAAAGTGTACATAAGACCTATTCCGACTGCTACCACTCAAACACTGTACAGTGCTCGTGAGGCTATGAAGAAGCTGCAGAAAGAAGACTCGAAAGGTAAATAATAATCTTCAGGAATAATTCACCTTGGCTATGTTTTGTTGATGTCCGACGCATACTGATAAATGGTGATAAGTTTATCAAGAAAGGATTCTTTGTACTTAACCGTACGTTCAACCTAAAGTACAGATGGAAATATTTTTATCACGAATTGATATGAAAAAATACAGTGGAACTGTAATTAAGTTTATACAATTAGGAATAGTACTAAGATTTTTATTTTGATATGTATGATTGTGTTTAAATGTATGAATCTTTGAAAGAATAATCGTAGTATTTTAGAGTCGACTGTTAATATAACAGCAAGGTTACGAGTACATTGCGCAACTTGTTTACCATTACCATCCACTATGTAAATGCGAGATTAGAATTAGTTACTCATACATTGTCGTGAGGTTTTAAAATTGAATTAGCCGATGTTATTTGAATGTGTAATCGTAAAATAAATCGATACATAGATATTATTATGTCGAATGAAAACGAAAAGTAAGCCTCGATGCAGCTACTTAGAAAAATGCAAAGAATATTTTATATACTTAATAAAGTTCAGCGTCGATTCTTATTCTTTTTCAGTGCAAGTCTTCTTTTATACAAATGTATTGAACAAATTTTAAGTATTCCTATACGTAATAGTTGCTAATAACATGGATCAAAATATCGTTTATCGAAGCTACAATTACGGGAAACTAGATTCGAGACCATTTGCAGAAAGAATTGCATTGACATAGAATAAGGTTTTAATATATTATGTTTATGACATATTACATAATATAAAGCGCGTTATGCACCATCGTTCTGTAATTGATAATTTACATAATTGTTTAGATCAGTCTTGATCAAAGGATGTGTTCGCTGGAAGCAGAGTTAAACGTCTTTTTGTTAAGAAATAATAGGAGTAAAATCGTTTATAGGTAAACGATTTTACTTGATTATTATTTTTACTTGGTTAATATTCTATTACCACACTATTCACAATACCATTTTTACTCCTATTAAATAAGAAATCATTACTATATACTAATATATAATTCTCTTTCAACGTAATTCAACAGTCATATAAAATTTCAGGAACAAGTCGTCTCAATTTCCGACCTCTGGTTGTGAAAATGCCAGCAAGGCACATGCTCCAAGCTGAAAATCCACCATCGCCAGGAGTGGAAGAGCTGCAATCTTCACCACAGCTAGAGGAGTCAAATGAGCTGGAAAGGGAGCTGGATAGCGCTGAACAGCACCTAGATAGAGGAGTCGCTATAGCTACGGAAGAAAGTGATGCTGACACGGTAAGTCATTTAAAAATGCAAAATGCATTTATTCGATTAAACTCCAAAAACACGAAAGTCGGTAATGAAAAATTGAAGATGCTAATACACCGAATTCACAGGTACAGAATCAAATCAGTTTTATTGGGTAATTAGATCAGTTTCGCGTAAACTGATCCAAAGGGACGGAAACCCAGAACAAGAGGTTATATTTTTATGAATTCTTTATCCATAAATCAGATGAGGTAGATACATCAATGAGACGATTGTAAACATAATGGCCCAAACTTCAAGACGATGTATCTGGAGCATACTAATGTAAAACTTTCAAGAATCGTTATCAGAAAACAATGCGTCACCATATTGTATTATCTTTGGTGCCATTGTAATTTATAGATCAAAGGTTTATGGGAAGTAGGTATGACAGTTTATAGTTGCGACTGTCTAGATACTCGTACTTCATTATGCAATGTTCCGTTGATTTCATTCAATCAATTGTTTATTTAACAGTTCTGACTAGGTTTTCTGATCTAGTCTGATTCTGACAAGTAAACTTATTAGAACGTATATGTTCTTTCATCTAAAGTTACTTTCAATAATTCATCTAGGTACTTAGTTATAGCCCTACACATAAATCCGAAAGTAACTTTGTCTCTCTTTCTCTCTCTCTATCTCTCTCTGTTTATTACTTTTTAACGGCTAAACGTCTAGACTAGTTCAGACCGATCTCGGTGAAATTTTTGTTGAAAAAGGAAATATTATTTTAGTATATTCTATTTTGATTTATCATCATCATTATCGAGAGGCATTACTTACGATTATTACACAAATACTCAAATATTTAAACTACTAATAAATGCGAGGGGAACATAGCTGTTATACAAGTCAAATAATATGCGATCACAAAAAAACCGAATTCACAGAAATCAAACTTTTAAACACCTAAACTTCTAAGGTCAAGCCAATTATCGGTCATCGATGGAAATAGTATCCATATCAACGATCAAGGTTATATAGAAATGTGTTTCATTTATTGACAATGCATATTTCACGTTACTGGCATGTGATGAAGTTTCCCGGGCATTGTTCCAAGAATGTTAAACGATTTGGTTTTGGAACACCATGCGTTAGAGTGCTATTAATATCATAAATACTTTTCTTTTTGATAGCGTCATCATTACTCTATGTTTACTCAGAAATAGTGAGGGATCAAAAATTAGTTCTTTGTACAAAAACTCTTTAGTGCTTAAATTTAAAAGCAGTTCGTAGTAATTCATTTCGGAAGTACCTACAGTCGCTTGTTTTATTATGACGTGAAATATGGGAGCTCTGTGAAACTCGTTTATTTCGACCGCAATAACAATGTTATTTAACATAGCAGGATACCTACTATTAACGGTAGCATGCATAATTGTTTAATTATGCCATTGTTTTGTAACAGTTTTTTGTACAGATCACACCGGCCGGCGGCCTACAGTGTTATCTAGTTTAATCGATTCACATGATATTACGTTCCGACAGGAAAAAGTACGAACTAAAAATGAAACTATAGGAAATGTGGTAATTAATTTGTTCGTTTACCTTTTTTAGCTGTGTTTATAATTCTTTTCGGTGAATTTTCTACTGTCGTATAACTCTAGCCACCTTTTGATTTTTATTAGTAATTTTTGTAACAACGTATTTGTGATTTCTGAATCATCTTAGTAAGGAAATTCCTGAGAAAAATTATCGCTATTGGGTGAAAGGAACCCCGGTTCCTTTTCTTGTGATCTCTTTTGCCCGAATACTCGTAGCACAGGGATGGTCTCGTTTTGTCGGGCTTTTGGTCCATTGACGTCAGTAGAAGAAATGTTTACCTTATATACAAGGCGAAATTTAGAGAATAATGATTATGGCCAGACAAATGCCGTGTAGCATTTTTTGAAAAATAAATTGCGACGAATACCATATGGTAAACGCAATTGCTTTACTAATCTCATTCTCTATCTCTACCTAAGTTAATCACAACAAAGCCTATAAGCCATAATACTGGGCTTTAAACCCAATTTTATTTAGATTTACATACTTAATGTTACGGTGGATGCAGGTCGCTCCAATATAGCCCGGCTGGATCTCCGGGCACGCTCCATTTTACCCGAGTCGCATTTCGGCGGATTGCGACATCTCCGTCCCAATTCTCCTGACCGGTTATGTAACGTTGTTTTTTAAGCAGATGGTCGTCATTATCTTGGTCGTTAATGGTTGATTCGCTTGCAATTCCGAAGCTTTCATGAATGTCAGACAGAGCTCGACATATTATGGCAACGATATTGGGTATGGAATTACGAGTAAGTCTACCTTATCAGATTTTAGATGAAGTTGCATTCAATGGAAATTTATGTTATGATTTTTCTGGAATCTGAGCGAGAATACCTAGTATTTAGAAGCATGTCTTGTTGTAAAAATAAAAATTTATAATATAATATACTCTACTAACACTACTATATATATAGTTGTCAATATACATTTGTAATAAATCTAAAAGCTTTGTTAGATATATTCCGTCCTCATTCTAAAAATAACATCCGGCAATCGATGCAGGAAATTTCATTAGCCGTATAGTAGTAAACCGCTAGGTTTACTTATTTTCCTGTACAAAGCAGACTGCGCCCACAACACTTCAATGTTATTAGTCGATTTATTGTTGACCATAAATATATATGTTTCCGACGCGGTCTCGTTTACGAGCGTGTATTTACTACACGACCTACACGTTGAGTTGATACACGTGCCTTTGTGATACCAGCCTCCCGCGCACGCGTCTGATAACGACACCGCACGACAACAAACAACGTAGTTTCAAACAAACAACGCGGACTTGGATTGATAGAGCTGTTGTAACTAGTGCAGATTCGACGCAAAATCACTGGCACACACTGAGCTGTATGTAAATCGCTATTCAGCGTAATTAAATGCATATCAGGGGGGGCGAATATCGTCACGCCATTGAATTGGCGTCGGATCCGCGGTTCCCGTGGTAGCAGAACATAAACATCGCGTGATCGATAGCAGTTTCGTGGACGTCGCGTGCCGAACTTCAAAGTTAGAAGCGGTGGTGTGGAGACCTCTCGTCTAGTCGACGAGCATCCGAGTGGAGCGGTGCGCGTCTAGCCGGGCGGCCGGCACTCCGCAGCCACCAGAACATCGGGAACAATGAGCACGCCTTGACCTTGCGGCGCGCGGGGGGACGAGACGTGCGATGCGATGACGCCAGCGCGGCCGGTACGTGGTTTGGCTTTCGGGTGCGATCCTTCGCGGACGGCATCCGCGTAATCTGCGGTCAGCGCGATTTCGAACTTTGTCGAAAATATCGGGCGGGTGGGCGGCGCCGCGACGCTAGGGACTCTCGCGCCGCACTCATTCTGCGAGTCGGCGCCGACGCCGACGCGCCTCGAACGACCGACCGACCGAGCCGACTCCCGCCGACCGAGTGAACCGCGACATGCGCGCGCTTCGACATGGGTAACGTGCAGTGCTGCGCCAGCGGACGCTACCAAGAAGGGAAACCGCCAAGCAAACCGAAGGAAAAGAAGAAGAAAGTCAAAGGACTGAAAGGTGTTTCGAAAAAGACTAACGGTGTAGGAAGTGGTAAAGGAAACGGTGGTGTGCCAAAAGTTACCGTGGCTGAAGACGGATCTGAGCGGGCGGCGCCGGCGCAGCCCCAGACCGAGAAACTGACACAAGCAGCACCGCCGCCTGAAAAGACCCCAGCGACAGATGCTTCGGATAAGCAGGACGCATCGCAAAGCGATTCCGCAACTGACCCCGATGGATCACCGCGTAACGAAAGCATTGCTGTGGCGAGGGAGCGCTTCTTTGGTCAGGTAAGCCGTAATTCCAAGTACGAAAATATCACAAAAGTTTCTATAGCAAAATAATACAGCACTACAGTGGTACGCGGTGTGACGAACTAATCCCTTTATCGTGGCGGAACGAATCTCCAGGCGCGCGGAGGTCGCTCTGCTTTACATCAGCTACAGCGGTGCTCAATGCGCTTGATAACTCCTGAACGATATCTGTTTACTTGCCACGTTATCTCGTATACGTCTTGGCCGGAGTCAATAAAACAGATGTTTGTTTATTTTTAAACATCGTATGTAGATATTCATAGAAAACTTTACATAGTGGGAAATCAGTGCGTCGATACATTTACAGGCTGTATATTAAATCTTCTAGAGCGGAAGTAATAACCTGGGCACTCTACATTTATTTAAGGCAACTATGAACACATAATATATTCAAGTAGTTACTTTATTGCATTCATTTATTTCATCGTTCCAAATTTGAATGATTAGTATAACAATCACGTTCGACCTGAGCAAATGAATGCAAAGTTCGGTCAAACCAATGCACTACTTTGTGCAACCTAATGTGGCAAGAGGAAAATCCAAAAAAATTATACAATTAATATTCGTAATTGTAAATGAAAGGCCAATATATACCAGAAAGTTGTCCAGAAATGCCCCCGGCATATTGTTAATGGTAGGTTTATATCAAAGCAAGTTATGCAGCATCAACTTGAACATAATGTACATGCAAACGTCCGCTTATCTCATTAGCACGCGTGTTCACGAGTACCTACTCAAAGGCTATTGGACAGGTTATGTGATGATCTAACATGCATAGATTAACTGCCAAGGACTTGAACATCTCGAAAGGATCGTAACTTAATAAAAGAGTTAAGACCAAAATGTTACGGGCGTCTTCAATATATTTGGAATTTTGGATGCCCTACAAAATGATTGCATAAATCATATCAAAACGCAAACTTCGAAAGCATTTTGTCTGACCGAATAATTTTAGAACAAAAGTAGAACAGAATGTACGTTTCATTTAGTTCCCGAGATTAAATTAACGGTGTTATTTTTAATAGAATGCTTTAAATTGCAATTAAATTAGAATTTACTTAAGTTCACAAATTTTTTGAACTAAAGTAAATTCTAATCCTTACAAAATTTTTGTGACGATTTACGGAACGAAACTTAGTACCGATAGGAGATGACAAAGAATAGATCAAGATATTGAAGAAAGTTTGTTACGTGATAGTGTATACATACGACATAAAATATATATGAGTCGATATGTCCATTATAATAGAGAGTTCTCAAACTTACTTTCTTTTCTAATTCTTTGAAATCTAAAGATTTATTTGCCAGCCAGCTAAGATTCACAATCAATAAATCTCAATTCCAAGTATTTATTTTTTGCACCATTTACGCATTCTGCCAAATCAGTAAACAATCAGCAAGACTGAAAAATATTCTGTACAAGATTTTCCTGGTACACCCACTGCTTTCCATTTACGTATTAAGCTTTTTATATATAATATACCACATCTGATGGATTATTGATAGCCGACGCGAATTTTCTCAATTCTCACAGATGTTTTCCATAAAGCGGTATTAAAAATAGATAGTTCGGTGAATCGTCAGCCTCAGATATTATACAGAGCTTCACGGTATGACGTGTTTTCATGTCATTGACTCACTGAAGAAAGTGACCGAGTGTTTCTGATTTCGCATATATACTCTTGTTTTGGAGTGAGTCCAGGCGTATTCCTGAAATAACTTCGACTGTTCCGAGTTGAGTTTTATTAGCCGCTGTATAATTTGTTCCGTTTATGACTCGTATTTGTGTAACAGGTTCTCGCTAGGCGATGGTGGTTTCAGTTCCCAAAGATTTTTTAAAACTTTAAATTGCTTAACAAGGAACTAGGAAGTAGAGAAAAAACACATTATACTTAATAGTTACTTTATTTTTAATTTATTATTATAAATTGTTGAAACGGTACACGCACGGTTGTTGTAACGCCTATTTCCGATCGCGTTGCCGCGGTTTTGAATCCTACGTAGGGCTTCAGCTTTTAGTGAAGGGAACACTGTGTTAATACCATGATACAATTTCATTTTCTCATGCTCTCCTGTTTAGCAACAGTACCGAAATATACGTAATTTAACAAACAAAAAAAAACTGTCACCAATCACTAAATGTGTTCCTACAGCTATCCTTGAGTCAACATTCAAGGTCACGTTAATCGTGTTTATTAACGTAACACCCTAGACCTCAAGGTGCCAACAGGTGCGATAGTGGTCAAAAGCTCCAGAGATAAAAACAAATATTATTCTATTAAATTAAAACGGGAATTAGCGTGACTTACGCGTTGTCGATGTCGAAATCGACAATTGTTTTAATTTTAATTTTATAGTTCAATATGTGCGTGAGTTTTTATCAAATTAAATATTATTCTATTTGAGAATGGATCTACGATATATATGGTATCGGTGTTCCACAGACACATGTGGTTATTAAAATCATACCCGGTATACTCAGAGTTACATTATGCAATGAGGAATATGCATATATGTATATATTTTTAAAGGTTTTATTGGATTATTTACGTTAATTCATTACCGTTAAAATAATCATTCGACAATACAATTTATTCATGTCAAAATAAATATGTTTGAAAATGCAATCAGGTTCGGGCAAATTTGAACGCGGCCATTTTGACATAATATAAAGTTGACCAATCATTGACATAAAAATTCTGGAAACTGACGTCATTAATCAGTCTAGCCAATAGCTAGCTATTGGCGTTCCATGTTTTATTAAAATTGCATTTAAACAAGAAAATATTTTTGTAAGTCATATTATATTTTGTCATTCTATAAGAAGCTATAAAGATTCTAAAACATATTTGGCCTATATTTCAATCTCAACATGCAAAGTCACCATTAAATCAATAGCAAAACCTAACTATGTTGCATTTTGAGATCTGCAATAAATTAAGGTTTTCAGATTTTGCCGGTTTTGAAATATAAACAGATTGCAACGAAGTAATATACGGTCAGGGATCATTCTAATAGAAGAGAATATCGACCAAATAAAACATTCATAAATAGTAGCTTCAGTTTTAACTGAGCAGCTAGCTAAAAAGCAGTTCAGATTTGAGGCAGATAGTTTATTGAACGAAATACAATAGAGTTTACATTTTAACGCTAGCATGTTTTGTTAATAGACAAGCGTCACGTCACCTAGGTTACGTCACGTAAAACAACAACATAACTATATTATACCCAGTAAATTAGTATATAGATTGTATAAAATGTACAAGTGGAATAATTCACAGACACACCGCCTTCATTTTAATCTGATTGGTACACTATGAGTATATATGATCGAAGGGTACACCGTTGGTCCAAAGGCTTATCATCACTCCGTTATGGATTACCCACTAACATCGGCATACTATTATATTATGTGCTCTTTTAGAAGCAAGAGTAAAAGCAAAAAAAAATGTTTTCATTATTGATTTACCAAACTGGTTATACACAAATTTTGACTTTTAAATATGATTACAAAGTTAATTTCAAGGAATATATTACCTTTTCGAGGGAAATACTACATGCTACAAAAGTATAGAAAACACTGGTAACAATACAATAGAGCAAATTTATAAAGTACACAACCATCAAGAAATTCTGAAATTATAAAACGTTAACATATCATAGATCATAGACATAATATAGATATACCTAGGTTAATAAAATTCCTGTATTAGTCATTTAAAGATTGTATAAAAAAATAAATGAAAAATGCACCGCCGAGTTTCTTGCCAGGTTCTTCTCGAGATGGCTATAATTTTGCGAGATAAGCTTCAGTAGCTTCATCAATAGTTTTATCAGTAACTTAAATAGTAAATTCATCAACTTGTGCCTCTTTGGGGCCCATGTGAATAGACTATTTTGAATTTGAATCCCCTGTGGCCACGTGGTCATCTTAATTAGACCTAATGGTTCGATTAACGATGGATCTATGAGGAGTATCTCTAATTTTACCGACTTAAAAAAAAGTGGAGGTATACCAGGTTCGATTGTATGTTTTCTTTTTTTTATGTATGTTCACCGATTTCTTCCTCATTTGTGAACCGATTCTCAAAATTATTTTTTTGTTTGGTAGATTATACTTCAGAGGTGGTCCCACATAAATTTTATCGAAATCGATCTAGCCAAAACCAAAATATAAGCGGTGAAGTCGGTTTTTTAAGCTTTGCATTAATTTTTTACGTTTAAATTATAGAACACCTGGTCCGGCCGATCGGACAACGTAAGCTTTTTTCCAATGTGTTGTCATTTAATTTGTGATTGTGATCATATTTTCTACCAATTTCTCAACCTCACATTTTGCGAGAACATTTTGTTTTCGGTACGCGGTGGCTGGCGGCTGTCAGATAAAAATCTCGTTGTTATTTATAACGTAGGTCTAAAGAATATTATAATGAGAACTTTGCGGATGGGTGAAGTCATATTATCGCAATACCGTGTCACAATATTTACAAAGTTTTCTTTACAATCGTACTGCTTTACTCTTAGAATAATAATAATTAAGTGATTTAAAAAAAAACTACTTGGTTCTGTGCCAACTTTATTCCCATTATTCATTTTCGACCCAAATGGCGCAGTGGACAGGTGTCCGCCCTCTGCGCCGTGGGTCCTGGGTTCGATTCCCGGCAGGAGCACAAATTCCTTCCCAAGGGATATTTGTGCTTCTGGTTCTGGGTGTAGTTGTGTGTGTGATGTGAAAATCCGGCAGCCACGATACAAGTCTTTGAACTTAGTGTGGGGCTGTGAGTGTGAATGCGTTTGTTTTTGTTTGTTTTTGTTTTCCTACTGGTAAAGTTATAAATAGAGAAGTAAGTACTTTTATTAATTTTTGTTACAAAATCCACAGATCTTAAAAAACTTGGTAAGGTATTTCATGATTATTATTACATACATGTTTGTCTTCAATGCATAAAAACATCTAATTACCAATGTTATGAACAAAGAGGGCAAAAATTGTTATACAACAATCCGCTTGTCAACATTTAAATTTAAATAAACTACCTGCGGCAGATTTAATAAGCATTTAAGTTGATAACAATTTATTAAATCAATCATAGGCATTAACAAAACTAAAGGATTACTGGAGAAGTTTTGGCGATACTAAAATTTGTGTCAGTTGCCAGTTAAACCTAATGGAGATTTGATTATTCAAGAAGAACATACTCGTACTTATTTATAGATATAAGTTTTTTGAAAAGGACCGTTTTGGATCATCGTGTCGAAAGGATTAGTCAGTGTGCAGTAAATGCCTACTGTCCAGGGTGCGCCGGGTGTTTCCGCAATCAAATGTTCCGATCAAAAATTAACACCACTCGTGGAGGCTCCTTTCATGCACCCCAAACCTGCGTCCCCCTTCACCTGCAATTTAGACGATCTTTACAAAGCGTCTTCCCTGGGAGTGGCAGTAGCGGAACACTGGGCCATAACAATATAGTGATCATCGACACGACGAAGAAGAAGAAGAAGATATAAGTTTGATTGGTTTCAACTTTCCTTAAGAAAAATAAACGGAATATTGCTTTTTTAGGTGTTTTAATTCAGCAGCTCCGGCGTACGTTAACGATTACTTCAAAAAAAGGAGGTTCTCAATTAAACTGTTTTTTCATGTTTATTACCTCAAACCTTTTTCTAGGTGAAACGATTTTGATGATTCTTTTATTTTTAAAGCTGGTGTTTCCCATGTGGACCCATTTCAATTTGATCAAGATCTGACTAGTAGTTTTTAAATTATTCTTAATAATGCGAATTTAATAATTCAACCTGATCAAGGGTTCCGAAGATAAAGCGGAGAAGTCGATTTATTATGCTTTCCATTTTAATTTTATGTTTAAAAACATACCTATAGATATGTCAGTCGTTGGCTTCTCCATTTGTATTACTTTTTGTTCATCTCTATATTTTTTTCTCCGTATTCTTATCTAGTATATTGTCATCGCCGATTTGTGATTCAAAGACACAGGCACGGCAGGTCAATGGCGCGTGACGTCATCACAATAAATATATATAAGTATTCATGTACCCGTTTCAAATATTAAAGATATAAAGTTTGTTTGTAAGTTAGTATGTACGAGTATATATATAGGAAGCAATCTTCTTGTCTTCTTGTGTGTGTTTTATTCGAATAAATATGAGTTTTCGATAATGAATCACAATATATGCAATTAAAGTCATCAGTAAAAAGGCTAGCGTCTTTATCGTCTTTTATTAAAACTACAATACATACATTTCAAACAACAACGTGAATGTTGTTTCCTTTTAGCGTGCGGTGTTTCAACGATTTTATATATAAACTAGCTGCGCCCCGCGGTTTCACCCGCGTTGATAATGATGAAAAGTGATGATGATGATGAAAAATAGATGTTGGCCGATTCTCATAGATACCGGATAAGCACAAAAAATTTCATCAAAATCGGTCAAGCCGTTTCGGAGGAGTATGGCAACGAAAACTGTGACACGAGAATTTTATATATTAGATATAACTAGGTAATAATATTAATAATAAAATATTTAATTGTATAAGAAAATGTTTTTGTACAATAAATCTACTAATATTATAAATACGAAAGTTTTTGTGTGTGTGTTAAATATTTGTTGCCACGGATCTCTTGTAACCGATTTTAATGAAATTTAGAATGTACATAGTTTAGGTTCCGGAATAACACAAAAGCTACATTTGACTTTATTAAATTAATTAGGCATGGCTTTTTTTGCATATTTGTATCTAATATACGATAAATTAACTATATAATTATCTCAAAAATTAATAACATTGTGACAATTTTAGACTGCAGGCATCAGAATTAAGAATGTTCCTGTTTGTCGAATTACCATAAATGTTTCAAATTTTTTTTTTTATTCAAGGTTGGCAAACCTTTGACCGCTATGTTATTACTTTTTCTAGTACGTAGACGATGCGGTCAACGATGATCAACTTTCATGAGTGCCTCTTTTGGCTCATGTCAATAAACGATTTTGATTTGATTTTGAATGTTTCATCAAAATGAGAATCCGTTCGTGCAAATAAATGCTACATTGTGAAGATTTTTTTATATGTATTTCGAGAGCCAGAGTCGGAATCGAAATATAGTGTTCCATAATATTTAAATTTCAAAACAATTTTATGCAGAAATTTTCACAAATCATGTTTCTGGCTTTCATTTCCTTAGCTTAAATTTAGTCTTTGATTCTCAAGTATATATTAATTTCCTAAATATGAACACTATCTTTTGTCGTTACTAAATTTGTATTTGGTGCCTACTCATATTAAAGATAAAAAAAAATTCATAACTAATCACCTACTTCATAGCTGCTGCATAATCTTGAGTTATGCTTGTCCGCGCCCAGGCGAAGCCTGGACGGGTTAGCTAGTAAGTGATATATTCTTACATCGTATACATATCATAGGTGAGATTGGTATGTAACTGTGTAGCACTCGAGACCGCCGCACCCAAATCGTGATTCCGTTTATAAAATCGGCTAGGGATGTCGTCAGAACAACGTTTTTCGCATCAGAATGTTTTGATTTTAAACGAATGAATCACTGAATCGAAATTAGCTAACGTAAACATTTAGCGTGTCTAATGCTCCTGGTTAATATTTTATATATAGTCTAGATTCTTCGCCTACGTTATAGTTTTTGAGTCAGACTACGTTAGTTCATGTCTTATTATATAGGTTATACTCATCGGTTTACACGTCATTATGCAATATGCATATAGACACCACTTTTTTAACGACTTCAAAAAAGGGTTCTCAATTCGACTGATTTTTTTATGTGCATTACCTTATAACTTTTTTCTGGGAGAACCGATTTTGGTTATACTTTTTTATTTGAAAGCTGGTGCTACCCATGTGGTCCCATTTAAATTTGATCAAGGTCTGACCAGTAGAAAACTACTGGATTGAAGATTACTCTAAAAGAGTTATCCTCAATAATGCGTATTTAATTCATGTAACCTGATCAAGGGTTCCGAAGATGAAGCGCTGAAGTCTGCTTTTGTAGCTTTGCTTGCGATTAAATTATACATCCTTTTATTATGGCATTTAAACAATGGAACACTGCCAATCGACACAAATGGTCAATCTTATATTATGCAGAACTACATTATAAAAAAAGGTAGTGGTAGGAGTCTTTTAAAGACTGCCTTGGGCTGTATACCACATCATTGCCAGACATTGTCAACCTCAAGCAGTCGGTAATGTGTAAACATTACTGTATTGCAAATTAGTGGTCAATGTTTTCAGTGAATTATAGAAGATATTGAAAATCTCATATATCAGAGTAAGGAGCGCAGCCTTGCCTGGTTATAAAAGTGTGGAAGTTAAAAATCTCGGCAGCTCTGAACTGTATAGCAAAACCGTGAACCTTACAATCAGACGAGCGACAGGCGCGTCTTTTAGAAAAACTAACCATTACACGTTGCTCAACTTATGTAGCAAAGGTCAAATGCTTTCAATTAGCTTACTTGTCTTTTGGACTAGTGGAGTGTAAGGATTTTTTCAGACTTCCTCGCCTGAAGCCATTCGACAGTGGCACCTTGTCATCAGTTACGATTTGCGATGGTTACGACTTCTATCTCTAGGAGCTTTTCAACGATTAATTAAGTTGCAATCGGTTCATTAAATAAGCGCTGTGAAGGCACAGATCCACATTTTTTTAACGTTCTCACACTCAAAGTGTACCGGCACCCATGGCACAACTTAGTTTGGGGGGGGCAAACTAAGTTGTCATTGGTGCCGGAAACATTTACATCACACACACAATCACAACCAGAACCAGAAACACAAATTTTCCTAAGGGAGAAATCTTGTGTTCCCGCCGGGAATCGAACCCTGCTTAGAAGGCAAACGTTCACCCAACTAAGCCGACGCGACGGGCATTTCAATCAAATATATATCTATATATGATAGAATATATGATAGAATCAGAAGCACGATTATGGTAAGGGAATTATTGTGCTTCTGATTCTGGGTGGATGTGATGTTATTATATGTTGCGAATGTTTCTGGCACCCGCGACACTAGTCTAAATGCTTATTGCGGAGCTGTGGGTGTTAAAGCGTTTAAATATTATTATATTAAATAATTTATTGATAACGTTTCTCTCGTATTGTATGTGAATGTATGAATCACGATTGAACTTTTTTACATATTTTTTTCCTTTTCAATGAGTCACACATTGGTGTAATATTTATAGACGGTGATCGGGACTACCTACAGCCCAACTAGATAATTGTTATAACCGCCCACGTTGATAATGTACTAAATGTAGATTAATCATGATATACGAGCACTCTAGTACTTAATTGCGCTACTACATTATATACATAAGTACATAATATGTATAATCAAATAATCAACGTATCAGCATTGCAATATAGATGCAACGCCGCCAGCATGATGGGAACGCTACCCACAGGTAGTGGGCTTGAGCGCTTGAGTTACCTATAAGCTCGATTCCTTATAGGTAACTTTGGTGTCTCTGCTATATAGATGTATATAATTTTTGTTTAGTTTTAGGAAATATAGGCAATCGGCCCGAAATCATCAAATAATTACAAACTAGCGATCCACCCAGCTTTACACGGGTGCAATTTCAGATGATCAATAGGTACCCAGAGGATTATGGCACCCTGTTGTTAATCTGTCTTAAGTTGGAATTTTCAATCTACACAATATATAAAGACAGCATTTATTCCCCTAATAGTAAAAAAAATATTTTTTCAGTAGCCAGATAGGCTTTATTTGACTAATAAATCGACTACCAGACGAATAACTTTAGGTTTATGTACCATCGACGCAACGGCCAGATAAGCCGATATTGAATTTATTTTGAGGCAACATGTCACGCATGTCAGGCTATCCATACGTCTAAACCAACGTCAAATTGTATCAAATGGCTAAAAATCATAACTCTCTATTTCTGTAACATTGACAACTTTGTGTAAATGCGTCTTTGAATATAATTACAACAAAAAACAGAATGTTTTAAACTTTTGAATTACAGGGAAACATTTTAATTATTCATCACAGTGTTTAACCCATTTTTCGTCACACATAATTACTGCGGATCAGAATTTTAAAGCCTTCTCACAAAGAGTTTCACTTCAAAAACTACAGATAACTAACTGCCTAATCGATAACAGAGCATTGAAAAATTGCAAAAAAAAATCGATACCTAATTGGACAGATAAAGTTATTGATAAGTAACTGACCGTTTGTCACGGAGCTCAAATTCGTAAATGGAATGTATTGTGTAGAATGTGGTAAAGTAGTCATAATGTACCGAATTCTAATAGAGCAAAGGACGACGCGCATTAGTTTATTTATCCTAGTTAGCAAGGAGACTAGCATGTGGTTTACCCGATGATACGCGTTACACATATATGTGATACTTTGAACAGCAAAATTATGTTTTGCGCTGCACGAATTCCTATTATTATTGTTACGCATTTGACCACAATCTCACCTGATGGAAAGTGATTACCTATTCACTCTTGACTTTGAGACTCCCAGATAATTCCGTTCGGGGAAAAAAGACGACGGCAATAAGTTCCACTCCTTCACAGTACAGATGATAAACGTAGAAGCGAAACGCTTCGAGCGAACTGGAGGTCCTATGTCCCGTTTTCCCAGTAACTTATTCTGCAAATTAAATTGAAGTAAAGCGATGGGTGGTATCTCTTCTGATAACTTTCACTGTCTCATAAATAAACCCTCGGATTTAAGATTTATTTCACAGAGCATTATTAATAGTGTTTGTCCTTTTCTGGGTCTTTAATATAAATGCGTTTCAGTGTAAAATTATACATACATACACATCGTCCATCAGGTAAGATAGCGGTCAAATGCTTGCCTATCCAGCATAAAAAAAAGATATAACGGACAAATGTGCATTATAAGAAAACATCTATAGTTAGATTTCTTTATTACCGACTTCCCAAAAAAGGAGGAGGTACTCAAGTTGACTGTATTTTAATAGAATAGAATAGAATAAACTTTATTGAAAAAAAAAATTATGTGTATTACCTCATAACTTCTCTCCACATGAGCCGATATCGTTTTTTTTTTAGTTTGAAAGTTGTTGCTTTCTAATTGATCCCATTTAAATTTGATCAAGATCTGATCAGTAGTTCTTGAAATATCGTCACTTTGACGATGTTCTCGCTTAACCTACTTCAAAAGTTACCTCATAACTTCTTTCGTTCGATTCGAGCCAATTTTGATGATAATTTTTTTATTTGAAAGCTGGTGCTTTTCATGTGGTCCCATTGAAATTTGATCAAGATCTGATCTCTAGTTTTTGAGTTATAGTCAATAATGCGTGTTTAATACATTCAATCTGATCAAGGTTCCAAAGATAAAAGCGGTGAAGTCGGTTTGTTTTAGCTTTGCTTGCGTTTAATTATTTATCTGACAGGCTAACTTTTGACCACTATTAAACCTGATTGTAAGTGATATGTGGTCGAGGATGGTAAAGGCCTAGAATTACTGGCTCTCAAGGATACCTGCCGGAACATAATTGATTGAAAATGGTGTCAGATTTTTCTATTTAAGTGTGGGTGGTGAACAACGACCGTATTTCAGTACAGGGTAGCTAGCCAGGCGACCAAATGCCCTATGATTTCATCACGATTACCACCACCGGAAGCTCAAGCCCGTCGTAGGATTCGAAACTGTGACCCCCGATTGAAAAACTGGTTTACGCCGCGCGATGACGACGTGACCAGGCCGTCACCGCATTAAACTGTACATATTGCGAATGGGAAGATCTGCGAGTACACCCTTACAGTATGCGACTACCTACCTACCTTACAGTATGTAACTTTATTTACGATCAAAGATCGTCTGATGTAATAATATATTGTTTCTAGTTATAATATTTACACTAATATTACTATTAGTATTCTTTGGTTTTAGAGCATTGAACGGTTTGTACGTTAGGTCTAGCTAGACTAGCCGAAAGGATCTGAAAATACCTCGAATAAATTTTGACGCAGCGGAAACATAAAGATTATTGTTATACAGAGGTCTTATGTGGGGTCTTTTGAAAGTCAAGCAAAGTCAAGTAAGTTTAAGCAAAGAGGATATTTTAATAATAATACACCCGCATTTTAGGTACATATTTTAAGGTCAAATCATGTTTATGATGTTGGTTGTACCTCGTATCGGTCTGCGAAAAAACAGTCAAAGTACTATATTTACAGTTAGGTTATATTTGAATTAAACAAATTAATAAAGGGGGAAATATTCCTTGTTATATTATAATTATATAATCGTATTTATTTTAATCTCCCTTGTGACTACAATAAGGGAATGTTCTGATATGCATCACAATTTCGGCGTGCCTATCATTAGCCAAATGTACCTAAAAAAACAAGAAGAAATAAGATAAATAAAATAAAAAGAGCAAGATTAAATATATTATATAAAATAATTACAATAACTATGCAAAATTACAATTAGGTAACAATTTAGTGGAAATGGGGATTGAAGCCAATTTTAGTCATAAAAAATACTTTATTATAGATACATACGTGCATATAAGTGTAGTAGCTACCACACTGTTTGATCGACCTCCCTTTTCAACCGACTTCAAAAAAGGAGATTCTCAATTCAACTGTATGTTTTTTTTATGTATGTTACGCAATATCTCCGCCAGTTGTGAATCGATTTTGATATTTTAATTTGGTAGAGTAGGTGGTCCCACATAAATTTTATCGAAATCGGTCCAGCCAAAACCGAAATATAAGCGATGAAGTCGGTTGTTTAAGCTTTGCATGCGTTTCAATTATTAAACGTCTCAATTCGCAAATTCCTGGAAACACCGCTCACGACCACGAAACCTGAAATTGGCTCGCAGTCAAGTTTTACCGCGAACTTGACAATAATTAATTTTATTGCCAATTATTGTCATTGTAGACTATAACAGACTTTGTATTTGACATTTCACCGCCTCGCGCGTGTGGTCTACAATACAACGATCAAGTGTGTAACATTAATTAGGATCGCTTCACATCTCGAGGTCGCCTCACAAGTGGCGCCTCAATAAACTGTGTCAATCTTATTTAAAAGATAGTGTACATATAAATTAGTTAGCCTCCCGTTAGTGATTGTTATGGGCGTTATGACTGCTCCATTAATTACCCAATGTAGATAACAGGGGTTAACCGCACGTGTTACTTTGTTTCATTAATAAATTGATGCGGTCTGCTGACGGATGCTACAGATGGATTAATTTGAAGTTTTAGTTTTTTTTCATCTATGATAGGCTAGCATTTGACCGAATGACTGGCTTTCAAGGTTAGCTGCAGGAACATCATATGAGGTCGAGCTTCAACGGAAGCTCAAGTCTGTCGTAGAATTCGATATATTCTTTTAATAAGATAATAAAGCCTAAAAAAAAATCGATTTCACCGCTTATATTTTGGTTTTGGCTTGACCGATTTCGATAAAATTTATATGGGACCACTTCTGAAATATAATCTACCAAACAAAAAAAGAATTTCGAGAATCGGTCCACAAATGGGGGAGAAATCGGTGAACATACAAAAAATAAATCATATAGTCGAACATAGAACCTCCTCCTTTTTTTGGAGTCGATTAAAAACGGGCTTTATCAGCGCCATCACGGCTTCAAAACTAGTATTCGCTTAGACGGTTTATCTATGTAATACTTTAACTGTACTGTCATGTGCTACATACTTAAATATCCTCGAACACTAGTTCAACAATTAATGTTCTTTAATGCAATAAACAATTTTCATTTTCAATTATCCAACTGCGCGACACGAAGGAGGTTGTTTATCAGCCTATGTGTTTTAACTATGCTTGTTACTTTGTGGCGATCCAGCGGACCGATTTTGACTATTCTTACGTCAATCGATATGTATTAATTTTGCAAGCAGTAATCAAAATAAAATTTATCAATAACTAGACGTCATATTGACTGTAAAGACTTTCATTATTTATTTTTAAAATAGAACATGAAAGGCGACGAACTGTTGTATGTGGGGTATCATTAAATAGATATTTCAAAATTATCTGTAGGTTTCTTTAACGATTTTCCATTTCGATTGACCATTTAGGATCTACAACGATTTTAAGTTGGTTAGCAACCAGTAGCAGTAGTTAATTTTAAAAAATCTCCATATGCAAACTACGGGCCAATTGCCTATATTTCCTAAAACTAAACTAAAACTATTTACAGAAAAGACCTAAGTTACCTACAAGAATCGAGCGTATAGGTAACTCAAATGCTCAAGCCTACTACCGGTAGCGTCCCCATCATGCTGGCGGCGGCATCGCCTCTCTGAATTGCATTGCTAACGTTGAGCCAAATGTACCAGAGTACCAGCATTTTGATCACGCGTCACCTGGCGCTCTGATAGATTTTTGAAAATAGAATGAGCTTATAGTCCCCACGGGCCCAGTGTCTCTCGGCTCGGCTCAAATATGTAACCACTGCCGGTTTCCATATTTTGGCCGTTTGCGCTGCTCTGCCGAAGTTGCCGCGGCGCCAACCCATTCTGTAATTATAAAATGTTAAATATTACTTGTTTAGTATACTGGCTTGTATTAAAGAGCTTATAATTCAAACATAACTGCCCGTTGGCTCAGTTGGGTGAGCGTTTGCCTTCTAATCAGGGGTATCGGGTTCGATTCCCGGCGGAAACACAAATTTCCTCCCCAAGGAAAATTTGTGTTTCTAGTTCTGGTTGTAATTGTTTGTGATGTGAATGTTTCCGGCACCCACGATACAAGTCTTCGAACTTAGTGTGGGGCTGTGAGTGTGAAAGCGTTTATTTATTTATTTATTATAATTTTATCCCGACGAGTTTTGGACATAAAGACATACGGTTCCAATTAATGCCATTTCTTACCACCATACCATACGGAACTTTATGACACTAAATTGGTCTCCAGACGAAAAGTAGTAAACACATCCGCTTTTATAGGAAACCCAAATTGGAAGTTCCCGTCTACGTTTCCACTGGAGCGGAAAAAGAAGAAAAGCAACCATAAGTGACCATTTGTACACTGTACTTTAACCACATACTTGGCTTGCAGTAATTTATTTGACGAGACAAATCTCCGACATCCCAGTTGTTAATTCTGATTGAATCATAACACATTTTGCCGGTCGTTATTTGTTCGGACATTTTGGCAATTAACCGATTAACTTATAAATGTAACGGAAACAGATCTAAAGGAGTGTATTCACTGACACTGATCGGCCATAGAGTGATTGACCACCATGACTTGCGTTGCGACATATTTTGAGAAGATGATTTGAATTTTGATGGGCTAGTTGAGAAACTTTTAATTTAGTTTGATGGTTGATTGACATCAAAGACAAGATCTTTGATTGGCCTCAATGATGATAATGTTATGATGTATCTCTTAATAAAATTTAAATTGTTTATTAACATGACCCCATAGAGGTACTCACGAAACTAATGCCAGATACGCAAATTACAGCCATCTCGAGGACCTGGCAAGAAACTCGGCGGTAGTTTTTTTTTTCACATAATATTGGTGCTCAAAAACACGCCTCAATAATCAATGTATATTCATCACTAGCCGTACCCCGCGGCTCCGTCCGCTATTAACAAGTTAAAAAGTAGCCTATATGTTAATCCTAGCTATAAGCTATGTGCATTCCAAATTTCATCCAAATCAGTTCAGCCTTTAAAGCGTGAAGAGGGAACAAACATACTGACTCACTTACACACTTACACACAAACTTTCGCATTTATAATATTAGTAGGATTCTAATTGCAGAAATTGAATGAAGAATAAACATCCATCGTCCTTTTTAACAGACTTAAAAAAATAAGGAGGTTATATGAGGTAACGTTAATCCTACTAATATGTGTGTAAGTATTCCCCTCAGTGTAATGTTCCCTCTTCACGCGTTAACGGCTGAACGGATTGCGATGAAATTTGGAATGTACATAGCTTATACCTAGGATTAACACATAGGCCACTTATTAGCTTGATAATAGCGGGCGAAGCCACGGAGCACGTCTAGTTATGTATAAACACATAATACTGAGATATTTCTGGCTAGATTTACGTAATTATTTTTTAAACTAGTAAGTTGATTCCCCAAATTGATCTAATTTTTTTTATTGATGAAAAGATGACTAGTTTTTAACAATCTTTAGTAATTGGGTTCAATTTTTATCAATTGTCTTTAGACGACTTGATAATATCTCAATCAAGCAGACCATGAAAGGTGATCGATATCGTAGTGGTGACTTAAGTTGATTTTTTTGTTTAAAAATATTAAATATACAATTATATTCACCTAAATAATAGTATTAATATTATGCCTGTTAAGACATATTCACAATGGAATTTTCCAGTAAAGCAAGCGTTCTTACAAAGGTGTGTGCATAGCTTTACAAAGATCGTTGGCCTCGCTGAGCGGTCTGTGCTGTGACGGACACTAAGTAGGTTCACTAAGGCTGTGTACACAAGAGATGCTGTCGTGTCGCAAGTCGCCGGTGTCATATTGCGTCTTCATTCAATTCTGCAGAGTGACATGTCCGCATTTCACGACCGCGTGGGCTCTAACCGAGTTTTACGAGTGGACGATGGCACGTGCTAAAATAGTTAACATTTGGGTAGGGACTTAAAAGGACAAGAGGCGGAGAATTTAAAAAACACATGTAATTTTATTTTACTTGATTAATGTGACTGCTATGTTGGGTTCAGCGTTTGGGTTTCAACGGGGGTAATGATGTCTGTTCCTGGCGAAAGAAAAGTTTTCATCACAAAGGGACCTAACCTAGCTATTTGTGCTTTTTTAACCGAAACAAAAAAGGAGGAGGTTCTCAATTCGTCGGAATCTCTTTTTTATGCATGTTACCTCAGAACTCCGTCATTTATTAACAGATTTGTTTTGTACTAAAGGGTATAGATACGTTCTAGTAGGTCCCATTATAAGTTGATCAAGATCTGATGAAGAGTTTCCGTAATATTTGTGGTTGAAGTCGGTTATTAGTTTTTTTATATTTGTATATTATTATTATATGTTGAGATATATTATATTATTATACATTCGTTCTTTTGGCGTTTGGGATTCTGTAATCTCATCCGCTTCGAACAGAACATTAAACGCAAGTAAAGCTTAAAAAAAACCGACTTTACCGCTTTATCTTCGGAACTTTGTTCAGATTAGATATATTTAACACTCATTATTAATGATATTTGAAGAACTGCTGATCAGATCTTGATCAAATTTCAATAGGACCACATGAAAAGCACCAGCTTTCAAATAAAAAAATAATCATCAAAATCGGCTCACAACGAAAGAAGTTATGAGGTAACTTTTAAAGTCGGATTAAAATGAGAACATCGTCAAAGTAGTCCACAGAATACGCATTATTGACGATATATCAAGAACTACTGATCAGATCTTGATCAAATTTAAATGGGACCAATTAGAAAGCAACATCGTTAAAACAAAAAAAAAATCGAAATCGGCTCACGTGAAGAGAAGTTATGAGGTAACACAATTAAAAAATACAGTCGACTAGAGTACCTCCTCCTTTTTTGGGTAGTCGGTAAAAAATACAGTAGACTTGAATACCTCCTTTTTTGGGAAGTCGGTAAAATACATGAAATTGCATTTGGCTTATGAATATGAAAACGATTTTTAGAATGATTATGTAGCAGAAGCCTTCTCTCGCTAGGAGACAGTCTAGGACATGACCAAGATTGATTTATTTTAGGTTTATCATCCACTACGCTAAGTACGGAATGGCGGAAAACACAAACGTCCTCGATTTTTTTTATATTTTTGGAAATGTCGGTTTCTTCACGATGTTTTCCTTCACAGCAAATTCGTAGGATTTGATGTCTCATATGCTGCTGCTAAGCCGCTATCTCTCTCTCTCGCTCTCCTTTATGCATACATATTATTATATACCTATTTTGAAATCCTTGTTTACTAACTATATTTTCTGTGTTAGGTACATAATTACATATAGCTAATACTTTAATTAGTGTAATATTGTTTTAACCATTCCAATATATAATGTCAGATGCCTTTAGGTGCTCTAAAACTCTTGAGTAGAAAACAAGAACTTATTGTTATAAATTTTACATCATTATCTTATAAACTCAACTTAACTTATACTACAACATCATCAAGGTCCTTGACAAACTGGGTAGAATTAAAAAAAAACTTTTCTAATTCAGAAGACACCTTTAATGTAACTGTAATAGGTACCCACACAATTCTGTGCACACTTTAACCTCTGTTGCTGTTTTTGTCGAATAAGCTTCTGTAAAAAGCCAATTAAAATTCTAGATAGGTCATAGCTAGAGTTCTTTGCAATCTGTCTTAATAAATAATGATGTAAGTTCTCAAAATAAAACTTACTGTAAACTCTCCACTAGTCGGAGACCGATATTATTCTGTGACCGAACCAGGAAATTATACCTTTAAACGAAAACCGACGCAGAGGCAACGGGAAACTTCACATTTTTTTTATGTAAAATGCCCAAAGCGCAATCCTGATTTAGTAAAATGTTTTTGCGTTGAATTCTGATATCTAACAACCATTATTTCTTTTAGATGTTTTGATTAGTAATTTATTAAGATAGAAGGAAGTTCTCAATTTGTGTTTAATGATATACTTATTTTTGTCTTTTAGACAATATTTATTTTCACGTGCTTATTGGCTATTATTGTTTTGGCGTTTAATTAATTAATTTAATTTTTATTTATACTGTTTTTAATGCCACATGTATTCATTAATTTTGCATGACAGAAAACTCTATTCACTTTATAAATCAGTTAATTTGCATCATTACTCCTTATTTCACTCGTTTTCAATACACAATCAGGTCGTTGCTTTACAGTAAAGAGCAGGCGTTTTCATACAAAAGGTAAGTTGTACCGTTTATTTGTACTTACAATAGGTATATAATAATATATATGGGTCACAGAAAACGTTGAAATTGCAATCAAACTTTGATTTCATGATTATATTTAATCATCTAAGACCGCTAACGAAGAGGCGCAAAGTATCTATAATTTCTAGGGCATAAGTTTTCAACAAACTTTTACGAGTCACTTAGAAGTATAGAAATCTTGTTTGTCAAGCTTTCCAACAGGATTCCGGGTTTTCGAAGAATCGAAACATCTCATTGGTGAGGTTAGTTCCATTCTCATCTGATGAGTGAGTTCTGATGACTCCTATGCGGGTTTAAAGAAAGAAACTATATTATTATGATGTTGTTTTTACTGTCATGACACCAATAATGCTGCGCAGGGCACTTCATTGTTTGTTTGGAAGCAAGACCTGTGTTTGTTATTCATTTTCGCTTAAATTGACAGAGCTTTTGCTTAAAACAAACAAAACAAACGCATTCACACTCACAGCCCCACACTAAGTTCAAAGACTTTTATTGTGGGTGCTGAAAACATTAATATATCACACACACAATAACACCCAGAACCAGAAGCACAAATCTCTCTTGTGAAGGAAAATTGTCTACTGGGAATCGAACCCAGGACCCTCGGCGCAGGAGGCAGAGACTTGTCCACCGCGCCAACTGGGTCTTCAAAAAGGGATAAATGCTTATAGTCTTTCGAGTGTCGTGTGTCCGGTTAATATTATTTGTTCGTTGTTTCGTCGGCTCGACATCCCCTCAGACAGTCCGAAATCTCGTTTATAAAGCAAATGTTTGTATAAATCAATATTATTTATGATCAATTATATCACTGGTGATATCTTAGCGCAAATTCTTCATCCCTTTTTCATGTTCAAGTAAGGTGGGAAAGCACAATGTTTACTTTTTCTGGTAAAAGGTGTGATAGCCATGTACATTCTGAACCTTTTTTATTATTTTTCACTTACTCGTGAATCCATGTTGTTAATAAGATTTGGCATTATAAGTATGCCTTATCCCAAAATGCCTGAAATTGACATAATTTTAATATTTTAGAAAGTGTTTACTACAATAAGTATAGTTCAATCGAAGAAGTTTTGGTTGTTTATTTCTCTACGTTACTGGTTAGATATACTCTACAATACCACATTCAACGCAGTAGATGCTACTGCGATATTCTTAAAGTACCTACTCAAACAAAAGCATTATATACCCAAAACAAAGCGCTCCAAACATTCAAAGGCAATATCAGAAGTCATAAAACCAGTCAACAATGTTTTCGAAACTTGAATGAGACCAACCGCGCAGTACAATGATGTAGTGAAACAAGCTGAGCATTGTCTGCAGTAGGCGCCGGCGCCGGCGCACGCGTTGGCGACTATCAAAGCATTAACAGTACTTGTATACTTAAAAGGCGAGGATATAGGGCAATAATCTGTACAATATTATCGTTTGTCCGCGTAAGAGGTGAGATACTTTGTAGTTGAGTCACTGAAGCGGAGCCGCTAGCAAAATTGCTCCTTCGATTTTTTTAATGACGTGACAGATGAGGTTTAAGTAGTTAGTAAAAGTCGTTTAATCAGAAATACTAAAAAGTGGTTAAATCGTAAGGCAAACAAAGCTTAAAAAAACCTACTTTAACGCTTATATTTTGGTTTTGGCCGGATCGATTACGATAAAATTGATCTGTAGTATATACCTTTGAAGTATAATCTACCAAACAAAAAAATCGTCTAAATCGATCCATAATTGGCGGATATATCGCGTAACATACATAAAACATACAGTCGAATTCAGAACCTCCTTTTCTGAAGTCGGTTGAAAAATACTTCTGACGCATAAAGCTACTAGCTAATTTCTCCATACAAATTCTGCAGCCACATACAAGAAATAGGTTAACACAGCGACGTATTTCAGTTATTTTTAGCTTTACACCATCGTCCAGCCGTCAATTCAACCATAGGAATTCCACGTAGGAATTTCTTTTATATCTAAGACAATCAGACGTTCGTTTTTATGCCCCAAATACCAAAGTCGAAATAGAATTCCTCATTATTGATGGTTTTAAAAATACTATACTAGTGGCTCTGGCAGCTAAAGACTTCGCGTATTTTTCGAATAGGCTGATGATTTTTTTTTACGTATTCAACCCTCATATCTCCGTAATTTTGAAAAGTTTCCAATAACTGAATTGACAAAAAGATTTTATATACTTATCAAACTTGCTCACAAAATTTCAAGAGATTCGGGAGAAAAACAACCGGAAATCCGCCGGACATACGAAAGCCATTTTGCCCAAATGGATCGCCTCTTTCGCGTTCTCTCGGTCAATTATTATACAAAAATATAATAGAGTGTAAATATATCTTACATTGTGGTAAGCTTGGATGACTTTTACAGATAAACATCGTTATTGATTAAAAAGAGGTTAACATTTTACATTAATTTATTTGTATAGGTATATATATGCCGCAGCCCTCCACAGTTATTGTTATAACTAGGTATCACTAGATCCTTCCGGATTCATTAAAATATTAACACTAGCTGTGCCCCGCGGCTTCGCCTGCATTAATCAAGTTAAAATGTAACCAATGTGTTTTTCTATATCGATCTATCTACGTTCCAAGTTTCAGCCAAATAAGGTCAGCAGTTTCTTACTATATATAGATTATTGTAGTTGGATTGGATGAACGAATATGGTGTTTGTTGTACCATGGCCAATCAAAATGCCCATAGTCCTACTATTTGGACAACACGGTTTGACCACGGTATAACCGAATAAACCTACTCGCATCGCACGTATGGTACTTCGACGGAAGTTGGGAATTTGCGAAATGCCTAACTTCAGAGGCGGATAGATCCTATATACCGAATGAATCTTATGTCCAGGAGGATGCGGGACTGCACCTAATTAAGGAACATTAGCATGCGGTGAATTATACTCCTATTCAGACTCTGGATTAACCCGCCGGCTAGTTTTAAGACAGCACAAACCTCTCCGTACTTTTTCCTTATTTGGTAATGACTATCCGATTGTGAATCAACCCTCAGTCAAACCTAACCCGGAGTATTACTAACAAGGTAAACAAATTTCACGGGCACGGCTTTACTAAAAACCTTGAGTAACATATGAATCAGTACGATACCGCGATAGTAAAATAATTGCGGTGACACAAGCATTTATGAAATGTTTCCGCTTTTTCAAATTCCTAACAAATTATGCAAGGGAAATTATATGCACCAATGAGGTGCACTAAAAGTTGTGGTGCGATCTGCATCATAGTAATCATGAATCACATACTAGGAATACTATTAGCAAGGAATATTGACATAGAGAGCATGTTAAGATGCAAATTTATGCAAGTTGCGTGAGTCAACGATTCACTTCTTGATTATGAACCATATCTAGATTCGACATTGTCACAAAAAACTTAATAACTGTTTTGGATGCCGCATTGTGTTAGTTTTTTTGTAGATTTATATGCTCGTCTGGATAAATAGAGTAGAGATCTGGCAAATTACTTCTCTAGGTTTTTTTAAGATAGTTGAGCCTTTGAATTTTGACAATATTTGGCAAGGGGTGTTAGATTTGTGTAAATTCTAGATTAGTCTCGACCACTCCATCACTAAAGTTTTACACCTCCAAAAGACCGGCCAAACTTCAAACGGCAGATATTCATGAAAGCCAGACCAATTCAAAGCAAAGCGTGGTTACCAACCCCTACCACATTTATCCCTTACAAATAGTTACAAACATGTGAGCGTTCAAACGTGAAACTATCTGATATAAAAAATATATAAACATAATTGAATTTAAATGTATATTTGTTTTAAAGTACACTACCCAGAAGTCAATTTTGATCGCATAAACATAAAATACTACAATTATAAAGTAATTAATATTACATATCCTCTTCATTTTCCTACTGTCATATTCGTAGAAAAATATTTAATAACCAATTACGCTTTCGATCGCCAATTGACTGACTTAGTGTTGACTGAATACAGCTCTATATACACCAAGATGTAATAGACTTTTCCCACGACAATACTGATCAATTTATAAGCGGGACAGCTCGGCCACAAATAGATCTAGTCTAGATATTGCACGGCTCTATCAATGAATGGGTGTGTTATTTCGGGACTCAACATGATGGGTATACGCACGATGATTCACAAGCAATTAAGATACCTATAAAATATACTATTGCGGCTTATGTAACATCTGCCGGCATTCCGAAATTAGATAATGTTCCTTAAAGTTCCTTTTCACCTGACCACGGCGAAGCAAATCGGAGGGTTATGATTTTAGCACCGTACTTACATGTAAATGTTCGTTTGTTCCCTTGCAGCGTCCAAACTAATAAACCGATTGTTATGTTTAGGGTATCATTAAATTCGTTTCAATTGTACGGGTATAATAGGCTAGTTTTTTTGTATAAGAAATAGGATTATGCGACCTTCGTGCTCTATTAAGATGTAAAAAAATAAGAACAATAGCCAGATACCATTGTCAGATACCATGTGCCAAAGTGCTCACCATGCATATGCATGATACAGTGAAAAAAAAAAGAGGCACATTATTCCGCTGTAATATGCAAACACATTCTGTCGTCCACAACGAGCGACGTAAGAAATACTACCCCCAGCCCTCATGTCTTTTGACAGCGCTAGCGCGCAAAGACCGACATTAATTGGGCGCGAAAATCAAAAATGGTCAAATCGCTATAACTTCTTAAAAAGCAAATATTTTCCATTTGTAATCGCACTTTTTATATATATTTGCTTATTTAATCAAAATATATTAAGTAAAACCCAAGCGCAAAAATAAATAATTTTTGACCGGTGTTATATATAGAAAATTGTTGTCAGTCAGCGATAATACCTACTCGTATATCTCTGGTCTGCAATCAAATCATGCAAGCTAAATTAGACCCACTTCCCGATGTCCGAACTCTGGAATTTGGTGTACTTATGTATCTTCGATGGAGCTTCGACTTCTGAACTAAACAAGATAAATCCATACTTACCATCTAGTTTGGGCTCGTTTGATTCGTCTTGACATGTTCTCTGGTTATAAAACGTTTTAGTCCTTTTTTATGTACAAGTCGTAAAAGCTTGATTTAAAAAAACTTTTTAATTATTAGTTGTTGAGAATATGCCACGCATTTAAAGAATATATTAACGAACTATAGATATTTATTACACACATTTTCGCACAAATTAAATTCACTGTGAATCATGCCTCAGATATGTCGTTAAAATGTTAATTCCTTAGTATATGGCTAAATCAAAAGGTAGGTACCAAATAAATTACAATTTACATAATTTCAATCTATTGTGATGATATCATTGGAATTCGCCGCAGTATACCACATATCTATATCATATACTGATAATATAACTTTGAAATTTCCGTCTTATATGGAAATATTTAAACCTAAAATTCAAAGAAAAATATTCTTTACCAGTGCTAATATTTAATCAATATAATTGGTTTCTATTTTCTATGGTTTATGTCGGCTCAGATCTTGTTTGCTATGCTCTGTGAGGCCGGCTAACGATCATTGAATCCTCATGCTGTTTCAAATATTCATCATCATTTTTGTTTAGTTGCTCTTATCTCACTGCAAATGGGGTTCACAACATGTTTTCTTCTAAAACCATGTTGTACGGGATGTTGGCTTGAGTTTGTATAACCGTCCGTCTACCTGACGTCAACACTCTTTGAGAATATTACAAACAAAACACCGAAGACTCGTTCATTGAACAACAAGGACAACATGTGCTCGTGGAGTAGGCTTGCAAAGCTTGGTGTTATACCGCCCTTACTCGGCGATTTTGAACACAACCCCAGATTATTATTTTTATCGCTGATAGGCCGTGCTTCACCACTATCAATCCTGATGGTAAACGATGATGAAGTCTCATGTTTTTTTATGCTAAATAGGCAAGCATTTGACACCTATAAAACAATGATGCAGGCAATGAGTTCCACACCGTCGCTGAACGGATGATGAACGTAGAAGCAAAACGTTTCGATTTTAGTTTTTGGCGACAGATTTTTGACTTGTATTTCGATACAGGTTAGCAAGCAGGTGAGCGGCAGGAAATGCTTTTTAGAACCATTTAAATATTAGATCATATTATTAATATTTCGATGATTAGACCCAGCTCACGTATTCAGTAAATAATCGAACATTTTAGCACCTGCTTTACCATCATAGTAAATATTACACTGATTGAATTCTTTGTTATTTACATTATCCCGTAATTTAGCTAAATCATAATAACTACTGATATCATTTTCTGATTACCAATCCACACGTAGAGATGACGTAGTTAGAATCAAATAAAAATTTGGCTAAGTAGTTGTAAGTGACTACTAATTTACTATTTCATTTTAATTTGGCTACTAATAGAAAAAATGTTTGAACATCAGCAATGGTATTGAAATATCACAGCTTACCAAAATAGTGTTCCAGCAACAATCCTTAGGAGCCAGTAGCCATTCAAGACTTATAGCGAACTTACCAGCTCCCAACAACATTATGACTTACCAACAAAATAAAGTTTACTGTTTCAATATATAATAATGTATCTAAAGTATACATGTGTGCGATACTCAGTGCGAGATTATCAAGAATACTATACAGTACATAGATAACATCTTTTCACGGAAAAGATTGTTGACAATCAATAAATTCATTGACCGTTTACACTATTTAGTTTTATCTGTTTGATAACGTCTACTGATATTTCAGTCTAAATATAATCATCGTCCACAAATATGACAATAGCTATTTTCAACATTTCCTTGTTTAATATCATTGCGAAAAGTAACCAAGAAACGAGACCTGCAGTTTTCTTTAATGAAAATGTAGCAAGCCGACGACCCGATGGTAAATGGTTACTTTATACCGCCTATACAAACATCTGCAATACAAGTTACATTGCACTTCACGTCCATGAGAGGATCCTGTCTTAATTTTTAAAGAAGGGTTTAAATAGTAAACCCAACAGCTCAAATCAAAGATCTAAGGCACGATTTCTACTGGAAGCTTGCAGGAACAATTGCGTGAGTAAAGCGAGATGTGTGATATCCATCCATCGGCATTATAGAATATGCCGAGCTTTTAAGCGATTACGAGAAGTCTAGTGATAAAATCGAGAAGCAGGGATATAATTAGCATGAAGTGTGATAGTGTGATGATTCACGAAATTTTGAATAAATTCATTCACTCTTTGATGATAACGCGTGTTACACATTCATTATGCATTCTTATTTTCGCAATTCTTAGAAGATAAGAAAAGAAGGAAAATGCTTCTATTCATCAGAAAATTCAAGAATGAATTCTGATTCAATTCAAGAAGAATCAATTGCTTAAAATCTGCATCAATATTGCCCGTATTCAATTATACTTAAATATGTTATAGACATTTGAAAATACTTTTTCAAACAAAAAAGCAATTAAGAAAAGCTATTAATCAAGAAGAGAAAATTCTGCTATAGTGAGTGCTGCGGAATTGCACGATCTGATTCCGCCATCCTCATTCTATCATCAGACAACCGGGCTAACTGCATGGCGACATCGTTGTGTAGTAGATATACCACCAATAACACGAAGCGCTATGCTTTCACGTTTACTAAGCGTACCGCAAAGGAGTGGTTTCTTTGCCCGTTTCTATGTTATTCATTTAGTATTTATTTCTTAAGTTGGACTTTTATTTAATTATTAACTACATATGTCAAAATTTAGAAGTAGATCTTATTAGGATAGAAGAGGAGGAGTATCTTCAGAACTATCTATCCACAAAATTAATCATAATTTTCTCATTTATTATATTAACATAAATTATAAAATACGTCGGCATATTAACTAACAATGTTCATGTTCTCTATCCTTGAGATCATCATTCTAGGTCTAACGTCCACATTTTATCATCCACGACCACATCAACAGTGACCATCAGGTGAGATAGACATCCGAGTTTCTAACTATTGCTTGAAGCTTATATAAAAACAGGAACAAAAGATCGTTGAGTGGAAATGGTCAATGAAAGAGCAACAATAAAACCATAATGTTGTAATTTAAAACGTGGGCTGGCACTAAACTTAAACAAATAACCTTACGTCGACTCTATCGGGATGTCCTGTCCTTATGGCCCACAAGGCTGGTTTGTGCTCCTAGTCGTTTTATTGTCGTGTCACTTTGCATTTTGTATATGATAACTGCCGAATCCAAAAATAAAGGATGTCCTTAATAGGTGTTTTGATGTAAAAAACGGGAAATTGCATGTATTGAATATTATTGGACACGTTGTGGACAACTTCAGCTGAGGCCGGAATGGTCCTTGTTAATAGAGATGAACTATATATGGGCTGAGCAGCCAGTTACATTTTATTCAGCTTTAAATTGAGTTGTGGCTTTATATGATTCAATCAATTATCAATCAACAGTGTTTGTCTACTGCTGGACGTATCTCAGTGCACCCTTCTGTATCAGCTTGTCCCATCGCGATGGAAAAGAAGAGCTGTAGATTTTTCGGCGTACGGTTACCAACAATTTTATATACATCGTATCTAGCCAGATTGCTCCACCTAATCCTTTAGCCTAGACGCGTCCTCAAGTCAAAAACACTACGTCTATATTGGCTATCGGTTCTTCGGTAAATATCACCGGTCATCGGCCTCCTGCCATTTCAGCTGGATTGTGTGGGTTACTTTGATATCTGTAGTTCGTTGTCGGATAACTTCGTTTCGTTTCTTCAAGAATACATCTAGTATAACCTATCTCTATAACCCGCTGAATAACTTTAAATTGGTGGTAGTATTTAATTAGAGGTTCAATAGGAACGAATTCACGCAGTAACTATAATATCATGTGCCTATATGCTTAAAATGCATTGAGTTATTTATTTATTTGATTTTTTAAATATGTTAGTGTGTTTGTAGCATTTTTCCTAACATTATTTGCTTGTTTCTTCTATGTGCGCTTGGGCAGTCCTGGTGCCAATGATACTTTTTTCCAGGCCGCCCGAAATTGTCTGTTATGACAATATTTTAAATCACAACATTTTTAAAGTTTAAATTTGTCATATGTTCATGGTTTTATTCTATCTTGTCTCAGGTTTGAATACAGCTATCAGAATCAATTTAAGCTTTTGAGTCAAACGCCTACTTGCACTCAAAGGTTGACGTTACAATGTCAGAGTGATTCATATTCGGATGCCCATCTTTTTTCTCATTGTTTAGTTCCTCGAATCACCTTGGACAGAGATTAGCTTAAAAGCTTCCACGAGACGATATTAATGTAAATGAATGTTTGAACAAAAAATCGAGTAGGGCTGCCAACAGAACTGCGGCTTCTGTTTGCTAAGATCATGTAAGATATTCATTCTATTTTTTTGGGCCAATCTCCTATATTTCCTAAAACTGAACTAAAACTATATACATACACAAGACGTCGTGCTTATAGGTAACTCAAGTGTTTAAGCCTACTACCAGTGGGTAGCGTTCCCATCATGCTGGCGGCATTGCCTCTCTGAATTGGAATGCTAATAATAAAGATAAGCCAAATAAGTGCCAACATTTAGATTTTTGATAATAGTACGAGCTCCCGGTCCCCTCGGCAAACGTAAGCCCATAGCGAGACGGAAAGCATATGGATCTATAAGTGTTCAAATATTAAAAGAGGAGATGGCCTGCAACCAAAGCCCTGACTCTCATACAGATACTGCTAGAAGTTTTTTTTTTCATTCTATTAGACGATAATATTGGCAAATTACTTTTTTTTACCCGACTACGGGGAAGCAAACGAGAGGGTTATGGTTTAGACCGGTAAGTATCTTTATCTGTTCCCTTATAATTACTAAACTTCTTATCATAATTTGACAAATAAAGTGTCGTTGGAAGCGTTTGTATTACGAGTAGATCAATTCTGTTTTGTGTGCAAAGTAAAAAAAAACAAAAGAAAACAGTGATTTATATAATTACTGGCCTGCGAACAAAGTGGCTATAATCGGCATGCGTTGCAATGTCACGTGACTAAATTATGACCTCCTTCATGTTTATGTTGGTCTACTACTTTACGAAATCCGAGTGTTCCCTACATGAAAAATGTTATTTTTTGCATTTTATTCTGCTTTAATCTAACCAATTAATGAAATAAAAGAAAAGAAAAATCGGTCCAGCGGAGTTCAGTCACATATACACGTACATAAGAATTATATATTTTAATACAGATAAACATTCCCAATTTTGCACCCAATTTTACAGTACAACGTTGTAACTAAACAATAACTTATTACAGGAGAATGTTTAAGTTTTTCGGCGCTAAACCGTAACGCCCCGACAATTCATAAACGTAGATTTTTAATACGTTCTCAATGATTTAGTTTACAAGTAGTACAGTAAACATCAATTCGCTTTAAATAGATACCAAGCATGTCCAATTCAAACACAGGTGTGCGCATATCAATGAGATAGCACCGTGGAAACCTACCGATTGTTTTGGTTGAATCTCTATATTTACTAATAGACTTAGCCTATTATTAGAGCCGTATTTTGATTTAGAGCGCATTTCGATAGATATATTAAAAATATACTCGTACGTGTTGCAAAATATTTTGAACTGGCCATGTGAAACTTATGAGCCTTGTATAGAGAAAGTGCTAAACATTATAGGTAATGTAGTCCAGAAAGTTGGAAATATAAATACAATAATAAGCACATATGATAAGAATTCAATGATCATCATTTGGTGAATTACATCCGCTTGACGCACTGGGTTTTGGCTTATTTTATACTAGCTGTGCCCGCGACTTCGTCCGCGTGGAATAGTGTCTTTGGGTAGCATTTTTAATTATTTAGGCTAAATATTTAACAAATTCCTTATTGTTATTTTACACCCTTGAGGGTAAAACTTTACTCAACAGCCTAAAAAATAAGTTTCAAGCTTCTTGCTCTAAAAATGACGATACTTTTCATCCCCCCCTTTCAACCCCTTACAACCCTATTTCGCATTACAAAAGTAGCCAATGTCCTTTCTCAGGATCTAGACTATCTGTTTACCAAATTTCATTTAAATCGGTAATGTTCAGTATTTATGGCGTTCAAGCGCGACAGACAGACTGACAGACAGAGTTACTTTCGCATTTATAATATTAGTACATACATGTACAGTATATGTATCTTTACATGCTTATTTTATACTGGAAATTTTTAGTACCCATTTAATTATGATAGACGGTTTTAAGTTTTACTATGACATGGTTGCTGCGCTAAGGGTTGGGTCTATAAAATATGCTGCTCTATATACCCTGAGTATTTGACGTTTACTTTTACTTATCTACTTTGAATTACTTAATGCTATCAGACTTCATAGCTACAGACTATATAGCTTACTAGCCGTGCCCCGCAGCTTCGCCCGCTTTTATCAAGTTTAAAAGTCTATGTGTTAATCCTAGGTATATCTATGTACATTCCAAATCCGTTCAGCCGTTAAAGCGTGAAGAGGGACAAACATACTTACACACTTACACATAAACAATTATTAGTAGGATATCTAGGATGAACTCATAGGCAACTTTTTAACCTGATCAAAGCGATCGAATCCACCACGGGGCACGGCTAGTAAAGTGTAACTTGGGTCTTTGCTGTATAAATGTGTATAATTTTAGTTTACTTTAGGAAATATAGGCAGTTGGCCCATAAATATTATAACAATATAATAAAGTAGGAAGTAGTTTATTTTCCATTTTGACAAACATCCAAACTTTTGTTTTTATTAAATAGTATGTAGTAATATAATAATGTTGTTTGGTATGTTTATTTGACAAAAAAATTACAAAAAACTAAGTCTTCATAAAACACATAAAGTCAATAAAATAGTTAGTGAAAAACTTTGTTTAAATTCTTCAATGACATGTTTTTTTCCAGTAAATTTGATTTAAAAACCAAAATGTCGAACTGAAAATTCTGTGAAAATAATAAAAAAAAAATGAGAAAAGAATTTTCAAATCAGGTTGTAAATGATTTTCATTTCGAGTTCTGATGTATCAAACATACCATGCTGTAAAATACAATCGAATCGAGAAACCCTTTTTTTAAGTCGGATAAAAGATGAAGCTACTCTATTTATGTTTCTTCAAATCACAAATTTATAACTTATTATTTTATCATAATTATTATCACAACGATAGTAAGGTACTGTTTCTACGGTACAAAGCATTCGTGTAAATGTAAAAAAATTCAATGAATCACAAACTTAACATGAAATGGCAGTAGTTTTAGTGTTAAAAGAGGTTAAACGAATTCAGTTCAGCACATGCTGTTTTTGTTAAAATGCTGATTCTCGGATGAAATATGATATTCTGCACTTAATATACACACCTGCAATATAAACAGGGCAAAGATGAATTTATAATTTGCTAGACTGTATGTCTGGATAATTAGGTATTCAAATGTTTTGGTTGTAATTAATAACAGTAATAAATAACAGTCAAATCACCCTACTGTAGATTTAAACATTATAAAGGCCAATGGAAGGTTGGTCAAGAAACCAATCTTTATCATTTTAATATAGAAGATTCCGTGTTATAAACGTAATAAACAATATTGGACGTAGAATTATTAATACACTATTAGGTACATTGTGGTATTCCAATACAACGAAATATTTGTACTTATTTATGTATAATGCTTTTCTTGACAGTAATTACACTTAAAGCATTTAACAGACCCCGTATAATACTCGTATATTTATTTTTTGGGATAATTTTAAAAGGAAAAATAACCACCTCTGAAATTTTATTGCGCTTTCTTCTCTAAATAAAAAAAACCGACTTCACCGCTTATATTTTGGTTTTGGCTTGATCGATTTCGATAAAAATATATGAGACCACCTTTGAAATAGACAAAAAAAGAATTTTGAGAAATGGTCCACAAATGGGGGAGAATTCAGTGAACATACATAAAAAAATATATACAGTCGAACATAGTACCTCCTCCTTTTTTGAAGTCGGTAAAAACAGGAGAGCGCGTTCGCTTTAGAAGATCTGTATTCATAAGATGAATCAGACTGGACATCATCATTTTCCTTCCCTGTCTCACTCTACGTAGAGTTGATAAAATAAGTTCGCCATATTTACTTTGAAATATTCGCCGTCGCAATTTATTTACTTTTACTCTACCTATCTTTAAATTTAGATAAGAGCACTTTTTTGCAGACTTTTTGCAGTTTTTGCCGCTCCGCAGAAAATAGCTATGCCATATCAAGGTTTGTTTATTAGGTCAATTAACATACCTATAATAGTCAGTTTGTTAATTTATTTTATTACTTATAAGGAAACTTACAGCTAGGTAGACACATAGATGATTTGTATAGGGTGTTTGGGGCGGTACTGCCTATTTCCCAGACATCCGCAAAGTTGTACCAAATAGTAGAGGGTTCTTCGGCAGCGCTGTTCAATCAGGTTTTGTTTCGGTAGGAAAGTCGTAATTGCTAATTTTTATTAGTTACTGGGTAACATAATCCCCACCAATTTTTATGACACGAAAAGGTTTAGTTTCAAAGCCCATCTATAAAAACTTTCGAAAACAAGTGTAACACTTATGAATTACTTGTGTACAGGCAAAAACTAAAATATTTTAATGTCTTAGGAGATTAGTAGGTATAGATATGCAAAAGTATAGTAGACGAATACATAAAAGTTTTATTCTGTTGCGGTAAGTAGGTTCGTACTGTAGCTTTATCATAAAACTGAATCTTATTCATATGGGTTTACGGAATAAGTAAGGGAAGAATCCCTTCAGTCACTTTCTAGACAAGTCAATGGACTAAAAATTCAAAAGACCCGACTGCGAAAAATTTAAATCTACTTTTAATGTAATCCCCTTTTAATTTATTAATTTTGATACCCTACTCTATAGGTTTAGTATTTACTATTTCACGACAAAAAACCGCCATGTTGATTTTTTTAAACACCTATCTAAGACACTTGAGTTTTTGAGACGAATATACTTAATATACCTTAACTGTCGAAATTAATGCAACCGTTAGGAAGATCTGGTGGCCGAGCCAAACATCATTGGCGAAACAAAAGGGCATAGACTTCGTTGGCTTGGACATTTAGAACGGATGGCAGAGGATCGTGTAGCAAAGCGAGCGTATCTGGGACGGCCAACCAGACGGCGACTGTAGGGCGTCCCAGATACCGCTGGAAGGACGAAACAGAGAAGGATTTGCGTGAACTCCAAACCACCTCGTGGCAGGAAGTTGCACAAGACAGAGAGAAATGGCATCTTCAGGTGTCGGAGGCCAAGACTCATTTTGGGTCACTGCGCCCCGATAAGTAAGTTAGGAAGATACGGGGTAATACAGATGTTTACAAATATATAAATACGTAATAATACAAATATAGTAATACATACAAGATACGCGCGAAAAACATAACCCTACCTTGGCAGTCGGATAAAAAGGGAAAGGGTTTTATCTACAAGGATAATGCTCATAAAGACAAAGCTGAGAAAACAAAATAATCAGTATATCCTTTGCCGATACCGTACTACACCATAAATGTTGACACAAACGGCACGTGCTCCACAGATAGACACGGATATGGTAACTTAGGACCTTATGGACACAAAATAAAACATTTACGATTGTGGGTATTCACGTGTTTTTGGTACGAATAAAACACGTGTATGTAAAAAGTCAAGTTTCACCTAACTGACCACACGTGTGGCAAGATCCGTTTTTTCAGTAGATTATTAACCCTGCAATCCTAGTATACATTTTACAATTATTGCTTCGTTCGTGATTTTCCGAATTTTTGAAGTGAATACTTCTTTAGCGGCGTTGTGCACTTTTTGGGATGGGTAAAAAATGTTAAACTCGCGTCAGGACACGTGACCTGATCGAAAATTGTAAGACAATAAATTCGTAAAACGAAGGAGAGGAAGTAATATCCCCCTCTCTTTGTACCGCGCGGCGAAAAATGTTCAAGTTTTCACTTCTGCCGGCACTCCCGGAGTGCAACCCGTTTTTTTTTAATCACCTTATGTTATAGATTAGGGTACAAGTAGGTCAAAGTCACCCCATACGTACTTCCTATACGTATTTGAGGCTAAATATTATACAATGCATCTTGGCACCTCTCATTATCTATCACACTAGTATTATAAATGCGAAAGTTTGTGTATAAATTTATAAGTATTCACGCTGTAACGGCTGTACAGATTTAGATAAATTTTAAATGAACATAGTTTCTTTTTTTTATTCAAGATAGGCAAACTTTTGACCACTATCTCACCTGATGGTAAGCGACGATGTGGTCGACGATGGAGCAAGCTTGCCTAGGAGATAGCTATTCAGCTTTACCCAGGATTGATACAAGGGCTTCTTTTAGCACCGCTAGTTATGCATAAATGAGCCCGTGATATATTGACGAGGTTTTCCCGACCAAGAAAGAACGCGAGCGCCAGGGAACCGTTTGATTTGCCTTTTATATCATCATCCGCCCATTTTCTTTCCCACATATATATAATAAACTTAAGCCTCAATTTGTTCGTAGAGTTAGGCTCGCCGAAGAACTGCCTTTGTCGTCTTTCTCTAGGCGATAAATGTATATTTTGACAGTTTAAAGTTTTGTAATGTGTTTATCAGCCTATGTATGCATGCATCGTAAGTACCTATGTTTGTTCCTTAATTGGTAGCCTTCTAGAGACTAAAAGCGTGTGCCGATTTTGAAGATTCTTACGCCATTCGATCTCGCGAGTTTCACTAAAGATAGTTTATAGATACAGTAATCAAAATGTAATAATATATAGTGACAACCAGACGCCATATAGTATAACCCTTGATCAGATTAAATTTATTAAATAAGTACGCATTATTGAGAATAACTCAAAAACCAATGGTTAGATCTTGTTTAAATCATCAAATTCGGTGTACCTAGGAATAAGTTATGAGGTAACATATAAAAAAAACAGTCGAATTAAGAACCTCCTCCTTGAAGTGGTTATCGTTGAATAGGTAATTAATAATGAATCTTTTTTCGATTTCTCTTATGATGTTTAATTTCGAATGATCAATTAGAATGTATAACGATTTAAAGTTGGTTAGCAACAATTCTCACTTGAATTTGCAAGCTGTCCGTTTGCTAATTTGAGTAAGCGTTCGCTTTTTAAGCAGGGGTATCGGGTTCGATTCCCGGCGGGAACACAAGCCTTCTTCCCATGGGTAGTTTGAGTTTCTTGTTCTGGTTGTGATCGTGTGTGTGATGTGAATGTTTCCCGCACCCACGACACAAGTCATCGAGCTTAGTGAGAGGCTGTGTGTGTTTATGTTTATAATCGGTCTTTTTTACGAAACATTACAAAACTAGTTTACTTTTTACAAAAACTAGTTCACTTTTTACGCGGTCGTGGTTTTAGTTATTTTTTTTGTTTATCGACTTGTTTATTTTTGTGGAGGTAAGGATGCCTCAGTGTGCAGGCTCAGCTCGCACTTGGCCGGTTTTTTAAGTGTTAACATAAGTAGATACAGAGCCACAAAAGAAGTCAGGAATAGCTTTCGTCACATTCACATATGTACACGTATATCTTTAGCACAATAATTATGTTATCTAAGAAAGGAAACCTACCTACGATATCATAAATCAACTCATCGATTACCTAACCGTACTTGCGAGAAGCTAAATATATATACAACTAATAAAATCATCCAATGATACAGCCCGCGGTGTATAATTATTGTAATTAACTTCGTTATAAATGTGTTCTGCGACCTTTGGCCAAGAATCTTGAGATGGTCTTTCGTACTATTCCCACGCGTCTTCAAGTCTCAGATGTATTGAAATATCCAATTACTCGTATTCACGTGATTAATACGCATTTCTCGAATTTATGTAAATTATAATATACGCGCCGTAAGCGTTTTGCGATTGGTATGCCTGCAGGCTAGTTTTCATAGGCATAGTTTAATGAGTGGCGCTTCGGTAGATTATGTTACATGAATTGTAAAGTCATCTAAAATATCTATTTGTATTACTGGTTGTATTTTTATATCGGAATATTGAAATATGCAATTTTAAATATATAGGCACACAATAGTTTAAACACATGAGTATACCTATAAAAAAACTTTCTGTCGTAGAGACACACGATAGAAGTGAAATGTTTACTTTTGTATTACAGGGATTTTTTTTAATAATTCATCAGTGTGTATATGGTAGATAATGCTTCATAGCATTAAGCTATTCATTGTACACTGTTTTGTGCTAAACTATTAAATAAATAAATATAAGGTTGCGGAACAGAATTTCAAAGCCCTTATATAAGATGGTTCATTAAAATATATATATATATATATATATATATATAAATTATATATATATAAAAAAAATGTATATTTATATAAATATGTAATTTTAATAATATTATACACGAAACAAAGAACTTGCACCAAGACAAACCTGTGCAAGGTTTATGCATGTAGTGTAGATATTTTTAATATGTGCTTATAAGAAATAAATGAATAAAATAAATTACCGGACTAACGTCATTATAATATAATAATTATATTATTAGCCCAATTGCATTGATTTTTTCTTTGGCAATCTCCTATTGGCCGAGAATCCTGTAACTCATTGCAACCGCCTTTTATTTGAATTTAACGCGTTGCCAAGAAAAATCCCAACGAATTATACTGTGATACAATGGAGTGTGGGTGCCTCGTTGAAAACCTACTGAAAGTACTAGGAAAACACTTCAGAGACTAGCGAGGACGGCAAAACAAAACAGGTCTTTGCTTATGCAAACGATCAATATTTTAGCATTTCAGCATAATCTAAAATCAGATTTTACAACACAAATGCTACAATTGTGCATCTCAACAGCAACGTGACCCCAAGTGTAAACAAAACACAATAGGTAGCTCGCTGCGCGTGTAGAGTACGAGTGTACTAAGTTACCATAATAATGAAATTAAAATAATTGCAACATGAACCATGGATTACCAGATTACGGTGAACTGATATTTCATACTAATTGTGCTCGCGGTTTTCCCTGCGTTTTCCTATGATGATGATAATAACCTTTATTGAGAAATAATAACATAACCATGATATAAATAAATAAAATGACCTATACCGTGCATGATTATTGATTGTAAAATTTTATTTTAATTATACTCAAAATTGATAGATATTTAATTAAGTTTTCATCTTTTCAAATTTTTATGTATGACCTTACCTATCTGTCTATATCCTGTACTAACTACGGGCCAATTGCCTATATTTCCTAAAACTAAACTAAAACTATGTACAGCAAAGAACTAAAGTTACCTACAAGACATCGAGCTTATAGGTAACTCAAGTGCTCAAGCCCACTACCAGTGGGTAGCGTTCCCATCATGCTGGCGGCATTGCCTCTCTGAATTGCAATGCTAATACGTTGAGCCAAATAAGTGCCAGCATTTTGATCACGCGTCGCTTCAACGAGGCGCTCTGATAGAATTTTGAAAATAGAATGAGCTCCCGGTCCCCACGGACCCAGTGTCTCAACACCAAACGGCTCAAATATGTAACCACTGCCAAGGTTTCCATATTTGCGCCGTTTACGCTGCTCTGCCGAAGTTGCCGCGACGCCAACCCCATTCTGTGTTTCAGGAAGATGTGACGGAGCTAAAGTATCGACACAAGTTGCATCCCATACTAAAGGCCGTCCCATCTTCCATGGAATTAAAGTCATGCCGTCGGGTCTTTTACCATCGTCACGCATCAGACCATTCGGTTCGAGAATGGCTGGAACGTTGGCACTGGTAAAAGCCCGGCGGATGATATCGTTGAGGCTGGCGTGGCGGGAAATTCGGCCAGCGCTTTTCTGGCACGAGAGGCCGTGGTGACCAAGCTGGTCAACAGCAGTACCACACTGACAGCTATGGGCAACATAGCACCTTGCACCCAAACGTAAGCATATAGCGAGACGGAAAGCAGATGGATCTATAAGTGTACCAGTATTAAAAGAGGGAATGGCCTGCAACCAAAGCCCTGACTCCCATACAGAAACTGCTAGAAGTCGAGCACGCTCTGTGACGCTAGGACACGTATCTAAAAGATGTTTCCGTGCTAGTTCACAGAGCGGCCGATCCCACAGTCTCTGTGAGGATAACCTCACTGGGAGCCCGGTATTTGGGCATGCCATCTCCCAGGCGCTTCTGGCCTCAGTCAGGTTTGCTATTTCTAAAGAACCCAAACTATGTGAAAGTATTTTTTCGACTAATTTAGAAGTACCATGAACTGAGGACAAGAAAGCCGGTAACGCAACACTAGAAATTTTACGTATACCTAAGCCTCCTAGTCTTACAGGTAAAGAAGCTTGCGACCAAGCCCTGTCATCTATGTCAATATTCAAAACCGATATAAGAGTATTCTTTACGATATTGTCCATGCTCTCGAGGAGCGCGCCATGTTTCCATAGCGGACAACATCTTAAAGAATACGTAAATTTTGGGACAAAAAGACAGAATCTAATAATTGTAAAAGCCATATGAGTGTTAATTTTGAGCAATCTGTCAGAAGAATTTTTAAAATTTTGAATTTTTTCTTCTACAAAAGGTGAAATTGATTCATCTAATATCGGCAAACCCAAAAGGCGAAGTGAAAACTTGTCTACTAGTTTTATATTGTAAGCCAATGAGTTAAATTTTTGTAAAACCGATAATTTGTCTGAACAGTTATCGCAAACAAAAAGTTCGCATTTCGAAAAATTTAGTTCAAGCCCAATCTTATTAAATTCATCAATTATTAATTTTAAATCACTTAAGACAGTATTCACATCACCTCCCAGAGTTCCGTCATCCAAATACCAAACATTTAGTTTGGATTGGAGACGTTGAATTATTGGATTGACAGCTAAAGAAAAAATTGCTGGGCCGCACGGGTCACCCTGCTGACAGCCAACGGAAGACAAAAGAACATCGTTTTTGTAAATTAATTTTGATGGTTTGCCATAGCATTGCCAAATAAAATTATATAACTCTGGAATTTTATCTTTCACCTGGGTCAGAAGGGTGCCTCTATCAACAGAATTAAAAGCATTCTTAACATCCACCTTTAGCAACACCTCTCCACAATTTTGATTTAAAAAAGTTCTAAGGGAATGGACAGCAGCCTCACATCCGCCCCGCGAACCAAAACCAAGCTGTATAGGCTGAAAAAGATTGCTTAAAGAAACAAACATTTTCTTACAACCGATTTTAGCCGCGAGGCGGCGATATGTGGTGCCTACCGCTATAGGCCTGATGCCACCATCTTTTTTGTTAAGTGCGCATAAATTTGCGCCATACAAAATATCTGTGACGTCATTATTGACTTGACCTGACAACATCAGGTTAACTAAAGCCGTTAGATCTTTTAAAAGTATCTCACCAATCTCGCCGGAACTAGCACATAAAAGATCTTTTAGAATTTGCGGTGTTAAGCCATCTAGGCCACCGGCAGATCCACCTTTAAAAGACATAACAGCCGAAGCAACATCCTGAGCGGTCGCCTCAACGTCACTCTGTTGAGGTGGATCAGGTAAATGGAGATTTGTTGCCGCAGGCGGATGCTTGTCACGAAGTGACTGTATCGTATCCGAATTATAAGGGGCTAAAGTGTCGCTAGAGAACAAGACTCGTGCTGCCCCTGTAATGTCACCATCACTAATTTTGTTCTCTACAATCTTATAATTCGCCAAATTATCATTTTTTTTAGAATTTGTATTATCCCGCCTTATTGGCGGGACAATCATGCAAGTATCGAAAGAAATGTCTTCCAATGCCATGTACTTTACGCAGTTTTCCTTTACTCTATTAGTAAGGGACGTTTTGTTATTAGGGTCAAAAGGTACGTAAAGTACGTGGTAAGGAAAAGTCAGGAGATGTTCCCAGGCACTCTTTGAATTTTGAAAAACCACTTTCTTAATTGCCCCTGAAAGGGACTTAGCAACCGAAATACGTGCGCCTCGCGGAATGCGCTTTAAAAGAGGGACCGAATTTTTGTACAAGCTCAGTACCTCCCAAAACGGTTTGAGAGGAGTAGCAGCGCTTGTTAGACTGCTACTATTTATATTTGTATCAATAATATAAATAAAAATAGTAATTTTTTTTTATTTATTTTTTTTATTAATTTTTCTTTTCTATCTGTCTATAAATCTAATATATAAAATTCTCGTGTCACAGTTTTCGTTGCCATACTCCTCCGAAACGGCTTGACCGATTTTGATGAAATTTTTTGTGCTTATCCGGTATCTATGATAATCGACCAACATCTATTTTTCATCATCATCATCACTTTTCATCATTATCAACGCGGGTGAAACCGCGGGGCGCAGCTAGTAATGTATATTATTTTAACATATTTGTTATTAGTCGATGCAACTAAATACTAAATGCACAGAAACCAAATAGTTTTTTTCAACTTCATACAATAGCTTACATAGATTGTATCTAGTAAGTAATATCCCATCTTGGGAACTTGGGAATGTGGCCAGTGGAGCTTGGCAGGATGTTTTAAAATTTTGTAGCTGGAGGAACGCGCGATCTACCTCTGAAATTACTCGAGATTTATTACACTAAGTCTGCATGGGGTACCAAACGATGCAGCCAACAAATGGTTTTGAAAAATTTAAACACATGGTCGTATATACATAATCGTTTTGGAAAACGTGCTATTTTAGTTGAGAAGATAAATATCTACTTTTAACTATTATATTTACTTATGTGGCTACGCGCTTTGCAGGAAGCGCTAGCAAGGCACAGTAGATACCTATACTATACATATTATACATTTTATGAACAGATTGAATAATTTTATGTCGATTACAAATAATCTCTATATAGGTACGCGTAGCTGGCTAGTTTCCGAACGGAATACACTGAGTACTAGCGAACTAACTAAATTTAAGTTACCCAACATACGTAAGGGTTAGCTCTACCTCTTACCTGTTCTATGCTTAACAAATGGACAGTATTTAATAAATTAGGCAATCAATCATAGTGAATAATGTTTAATTATAATAATTTAAACGGGTCACAGTCCACGCAACCAGCCCTCTGTGCGTAAGTTTTGACATTATCAAAAGGGCTCATTATCATAGCGGACAACGTAGTGAAAGGTCACAAGCTTCCTTCTATATGATTATTTTTATTGAGGTCACAATTCAGAAAAGGTGTTTGCTATTCAGTGTTCCCGCAGCCAGCATTCTGGGACATTTATTTCATCCAACGAACTACAACTATTATTAGTGCTCTTTGTATGTTCTATACTCTTTTTTATAATATGATTTTCTTTTAATTTAAATATTGTAAATAAATTCATATTTACATATAAAACCTACTATAGGAACTCGTTATCTGTGTTATGATAAAGATTGCAAAGATCCCACTTTTCACACTAACGTTATTAAACCGTATTTGTAATATGGTAAATAAATTGGCTGAATGTGCTTATGTGGAAAAAATTTGGTGTAGGTACGGCTTTTCCAAATCGATTGACGAAAATCGTTTTTATACTAAAGTTCTACTGAATGCTTTTGTAAAAACGCTGTCAAACAAACGTATGGATGAAATACATGGCTGTAGACCTAAACAGGACAAAATATCTCAAAACGTTAAATAAAGTGGCACATACTCTGATATCACTCAATATATAAACAATGGTAATACAATAAGTAATCAATGCAATGAAAGTTCAACGTCTAGAGAAAGCAAAATAATGAAGTTCTAATTACATTTACGAGATCGACGGCACGTTCCTAGAAAGTGTTTACAGTGCTTGCGTTGAAATGTCATTATTAAGAACACTATTTACGTCAGACTAAATGTTGCTCGAGGATGCTAATTTGACATAAATGTTTTTTTTTTCTGTAAGTGCAAAAATATGAATGGTGAAGACAACAGAACTCGTTTTATTCGCTAACGCGTGCGACTCATAGCCAACGTGAGCGTGGGCTCTGGACTACCTATACCGATGCTCCACTTGCTTGGCTTGCCGCTTGTTTCTCCCGGGGAACTAGTATTACCAAGAAAAAACTTAATATAGGAAATTAACGGGATAGCCTTACAAAAACCATAAACGATGGATTTAAGTGCCTTTGTTCTATTTGAACCTAATATCCTACCATTGACATGCAAGAAAAAGATTTACTCGCTGATGCTTCTTCAAACATTTTTGTCTCTCAAAATTTCCAACTGAAAATAATTGTCATCAACAAAGCTGTTTCAAATCGACATTAGTTTTCTTTTTGGAACAGCTTTTTTCCATGCCAGCCAACAGTTTGCCTTCATACAGGTCGGCAACTCTGGTCACAAAAGGTAATGCGTCAGGTGCATTGACCGACGGAGGCGTACCTTACCTACGTATAAAATTAAGTAAACTTAACATGCATGATCCTAATCCAAACAAAATTATTATATGGACAATGAATCAAATAACAAGCCCATCGTATATGGAAAGTTCATTGAACTAATTGAATAATTATTATGGTCGTAGATATTAATATTAGATGAGTTAATTAGGCATCTTATTTTATTTTAGACATTAAAGTAATCATAGATATCGAAATAGTTGCCGACTAGACTTTTTTTTAAGAGACAAGAGTTACCAAAATAAAGGAGCACTAGTCCAAAGTCTGTTTTTATCAACCTGCCTCCATTATTTTGAGATGATAGCGGCTCAAAATATGTACTAGATTTTATTGCATAATTTTGAAAAAATACGCTGCGTCGTAAGAAATGTCGGTCGTGTAAATGATTTGTGCTGATTATACAGAATCGCACATTGAGCTGTTTTCTTGACACATAGCGACAGAATAAAGTGAGCCTTTGACGAATAAAGACGTGAAGTGTTACATTTCATGAGTGATTTCGAACGTTATAGTGTTACAGATTATATTCATGAGGAATATGAAATTGAAGAAAACAGTGACATGCTGCATAAGAGGGAATTCGTTCAGCATCCAGTACAGCACCAAAATATGGCCTCAGGTATATACATGTTTTACGTTGGCGTTTTGTACTGCAATTAATGCAAACTGTGTATTATTTCCCAAAGCAGTATCTATGTGGACTTCCAATCCATATAACCCGAAGCTGTACTTGAATAAAGCATTTTCTGCACTTAGACTGGAGTAGTGCAGCCAGCTCGGTCTTAGCAACGTCCACGAAAGAAAGAAATAAAAAAGTCAAACCTTTATCGCCTTTGACATATGTACTCTTATTTAGCAATATATAGACTTCTGTGTAATATTCGCTATGTATAGTTTAGTTTTCCTATAAGGGAAGAGATGCTCAATTAACAGCATCTTTTTTATGAGTAATGATTGCTTATTTATAATTTATCATAAAGACTTATTATTTATTTTGAATTGAATTAAAATTAAATTCACTGATCTAGAATTCCTGCCCGTTTCTAAACCATTGACTCTAAATTATGAAACATATAAATTGGAAAAACAAATACGACTCCTGACACCTACATTGACATGTAGATGAAGAAAAGTATGCGGTTGTTGTAATTATGCTTTCTATTTTTTTCTTTGTGGTGATCCACAATTTATAAAACAAAGCAATGTATTTGAGCGTGGATGTGGATGTAAGTTGGACAAGAGGTATCCTTTTAAAACCTTGACGGTATGAAAAATTGAAGACCCTTGAATAATTTTAATTCGTGGAGTAAAATAAAATTATAATATACTTGGTTGGGTACGAGAAGACTTTCACGTTTAGCTACAAAATAATGTTTGTGGTTTATGTGTACTTAACATGCAATAAGGACGTGGTTGCCATCAAATTATTTGAATCTGTCGAATACATCAACGATTTTATCACTAAACACAACCTGCATGCATGAAGATGCAAGTCCCATATGTACCTAAGTACTTATATCGGGCATAATACGTGTTTACTCCACGTTCGCCGAGCAACAGATGTGGCGTTAAGAATAACAGCAGCTAATTAAATACCTATATCATACGTGTGACTATTTAAAGTCCAATTTGCGTCAGATATAGTATCATCCTAAAAATAATGAATGGCAGACTTAGTTTCAACGTCAATCTTCCTTTATAACATAATTTGCCATACTAGGTCTCTTAGAATTATATGTAATTGGCATTTTCCATATAAATAAAACTAATAGAAGGAGTGACGTACTTAAAATTACCTTTTAAGTCGCCCACGCAGTTATTTTTTGCTAATCAATCGTCTGCCTCTAAATTGCTTCAGCCCGTTTTCTGTTACAATGATCCGTTATGGATTTATAGAAAACATCTAAACGTAAAAGCAAATGTTGTCTTCCTTTAAATGAATCTATAGAAGAATAGGTACAAACATTTCTATGGATAGCTTTATTCTTTGAATTGCATTTATGCGTATTGTATAGTCGTCGTCTCCATATCTTGTCTTGTGCAAGTTTCCATGGCAACTTTTTGCGTAAGTTGAGTATTCTCATAAGCACCATCCATTAGAACGTCTGATTTATTTTTAAAATAAAAAGGAATATCCTGATTCGTATCCAGGCGCCGGTTGACAGCGTCGCGACGGCAGATCCCGTCTCGCCGTCTCTTCCCGATGTGTCACTGCTTTCTATTTCAAAATTGGCGCCGATGAGCACCACCTATGATCACCACCTTCAAGGATTAAACAAAAATAAACATAGACTTCACTTCTTTGAACTAAGCAGTCATCATGATTCATAATATTTTCCTTTGTTCTACGCTCCTCTTTTCCCCCTCTCGATTTTCATCGTGAGATTGAGACGCAATACAATAACAATGATGGTGGTTGTTAAATTAAGTATTTTATCACCCCTATGCCAGACTTTATACGAATTTCCCCCTCTGTTACCGCCATAATAAGACATCGAAGTCACATTAAAGAAAATTTACTAGTGCATATTGAACACCGCGCATGACAATAAAAACGAAGGTTCTTTGTTTTACAAATGGTACTGAAGGTACACTCAAGCTTTTTTGAATTTCAATTATATTGGTTAAAGTTTAAATTTGCTTAATTTTCTGTATAATTTTAATTTTATTCTGTCGTTTTCCTTAACATTCACTACTCTACCAACAGGCTCTACTCAACTTTACCGCCATTGCCATCATCTCTATGTGCGTAATGTCTGCCATACATGTTATTCTATACACATTCACTATCGATATAGTTATGTAATGCGTGTGTGGATCACGTAGGTATCCTCTGTCACTTTTTTAAATTTGCCATATGTGAGGTGCGAGCGAGACCGATTACAGTGCGGGGGGAGATGTCTGAATTGATAAAAGCAACTGTTGAACGCGTCGAAAATTCAGTTCGAAAAGAAACAGCGCGTGGTTAGTGGCTACGTGCACGCGACTCATAAACAAGCGCGGCAAAGTTAAGATGTGACTGCGAATATTGTATGAGTGCCTCTAAATACATTTAGTTGTATTGTCAAGTGTTTACGTTGCGTTTGACAAGTAGAAGCGTGATAGACACAGTGTCGCGACGGCCACGGGTGACGTGGACGCGCGCGTCCAAGGATTATAAGTTTACTGCGACCAAAATCAACTCGAACAAAAAACATTCGTAGCGATTTCGATCTCGATACGTGCAAAAAACATTGTAATCATAAAGTGTTACTATCAATCCACTCTCACGGTAGAGCACGTGAGTGTCGAAAATTCTAGAAAAACCCAAAAATACGTTTCATTTACGTATTGCTGGTTTTGGCTGGTGTTTGCTCGTGCCGGATTAAGTCCTCTCAAACAAATTATGGTTGTGACGAAAGTCGATAACATGGCTTCGTATTCTACGTATACGGGCAAACCGAAGATATTCTTCCCAAAGAAGGTAAGACAATAAACAATGTACATAGCAACAGGCGTCACATATATATCAAAATATGCGTACACAAATGTAAATTAACGTAATACTGTACCAACTTTTGTCGATAAACGTATCAGTCAATACAGAGGACGTCAAATTGAATAGACGTCATTACATCTAATTACTTTGTTGTTAAGTTGTAAATCTAGATAATTATGCATGCGGTAATATTAACTAGCAAATAATTGGTAAATGTTAAATAAAAAAAAACCTTGGCATTCGTGTACTCCGCAAATATTTTTGGTGCTAATCATTTGGTTCATTTTAGTAAGAAATTCATAAAAGGAATTTCTTACTAAAATGCATTACTTATATTACTTTCGTATACATTCAATGCATGCACCAGGTGCTAAACCTACTCAGTTCTTACAAAACTTAAAATAAATCGATTCACAATAATATAGTCGTATCATACAGCAATAACAACAAACAAGCACATGTCACGTAACATCAAAATTCGTTTATAATAAAAATGACAGGATACTGATATTTATCTAATTTAGTTTAACGACAATCATAGGCAAAGGGTTGATTTAGACATAAAGAAAAAAACCCGAGACATGAGACACCGTTCCAATAAATCTTCTATTGTACAAGGTAGAATGCACCTAATAGATAAATATAAATCATGGACAATATTACAAGAATAAAATATGGTCAAGACTTGTAAGAAGTAATTAATGGTGATTGATGTTGAAAACTTAAATGTCTAAACATCATCAATTCACCACGCAGGGTGGAAGATTATTTTTCTTCCTAGGAGTTGATTACGATGCGAAGAGGTATTGGAACTGGTTTGCAATTATTATGTTAAATATCAGTAGCAGGGGTTTCGTAGGTAACTAATACTGCAATTCAGTAACCCAGACAAAATCTTCAACCGAAAAGTAACTGTAAAGAACATTGGACCTAGACTTAACAAACCTTAATATAATTATTAAACACGTAAACTATGATTCATAAAATATGCAAAGTGTGTGCTGTTCCAATTTGACGACCCACTTCAGAAATTTTACTTTAACCTTGGCTGAATTCTCAGTAATCACAAGGACCATTGTGTGGTTCTATTGAACTCCTTCTAACAGATGGAGCATTGTCATAATTTGACGAGAGAACACAAATTCCATAAAAAACGTTTGAAGGCCGCGAAATAGTTATACTCATCAGAATCACTTGGAATGTTTGGTCGGTAATTATAATTAATAAAATTGCCCTCAGTTTTCACTGAGTGGCTCGCACAGCATCCGCGTCAGACTACATACTGGTTATTACACAAGGTCCCCTGTGCAATATCTGTGACCTACAAATGCTCGAGTCGATACTCAGATTGAACTCAAAGCCAGCGTTGTTAAAGATGGAATTATTCCATCGCACTCAGTGAGGTCAAAGTGTGCAGCGATTCCTACAACTGAATATGCATGAGAACAAATGAATATATGCCTTGTTGTGTATATGACAAGAAATTAAATCGTTATTACTATTGTATCCTTTGATAGTGCCGCGACCTCTGATAACAGTTTGTTGGGCTATAACGCAGCTCGTGCAGTGACGGCTAATAATGTTTTATGGCTGCACATTAGTTCGTGCAGTTTCTCCGTATACGGCACAAATTATAATTGATTGCCTTTTATATAGGTCATGGTTGCAAGAAACATTACTGCTTGGAGATAGGGATCGGAGACCAAGCGACTAAGTATTAATGTTTTTATAACAAGATTCATGACCACTACAATACCTAGCTCGCTACCTCAACCTCATTACGTTTTATACCGTTAAACATTTAAGGGCAATAAAAAAGTTCCATAATTTACCAAGTAATTGGATACTTAGATCAGCTGGGATTAATGTCCAACAATATAGCTAGCAAGACCAGCTTTTCAAGTTTTCTGCAACGAAATGAACAGGTGTTACATCGTATTTAAATGAACATTTATTAATTTATTGTTTAAATTTCGATTTGACTACCTTGTATGTACCTAACCTACACTACAAGTTTCTTAGGAATTAAGACACTCTAATAGACAAACTGAAAACGAAGGCAGGTACTTACTTTTACTCTACGATTTGGTTGAAATTTTAAACTTTTTTATAAAATGTTAGTTAGTCAAATTTCCGAATCAGTCCATTATTGCAAAAACTTCCTTTCTCGACACTTCAACTTAAAACAGGTCTGATGTTTCATGCGTCAAAAATGTCATTATATCCCCGGGTTAAACCGCATTTCATTCCATAACTGTGTGTTCCGGTGAATGCGAGTCCCGGTGCATTCCCTACAAGCTATTAGGGCGGGACACAATGGAAGGAATGCCGCCCGGACCTTGTCAGACTACAGGAATGCTGTCAGGAATCCGCACTACACCTTCCTGACTGTCCAGATGTCCGATGATCCCTTAAGAGATGAGCATAACTTTATGTTCCATTCAATGCAAATCAAATCACACCATTGATGACCTAATTGATGCACTTCCTGCTGTTTTTAATTTCCTCTTCGCATTATCGTTACTCTTTGAAATGTGTTATAATTGCTTAATAGATACTAATAGTGTTCAGCAGCATCCGTCAGGCCTTTAAGCCAGTGGAAAAATATTATAAACGTTTTAGCTTTGTATGGACTTCATTCTTTTATTCTACGAATGGTGTTTTATTAGGTACTTATTGAGAGCGGAATCAAACTGTAGAACACATGTTGTCGTTAAAAAAAATATATATTCAGTAATAAAATCAAGCTGTAGCTAGAAGAAGTATACCAGGCAAATCCCTTCTTTATCACTATTATTCTAGTGTTTGACCTCTCACCTGTGTTGGCCTCATCGATGGAATAAAAATATTTATATCATAGCCAAATTGTCAATCCACCCTTCATTTTAATACGAGCAATTAATGAATAGCCTGCAATCGGAACAAATTATTTCCATTGACAATGCTTCGGCTATGTTCATATAGTTACAATTTGGATAAAGAATTTTGTATTAATTGCTCTCATTACAATGTCACGCAGAACTTTGTTATTTAAGGTTATCCTGAGAACGACATGCTTGTCTCCTTGAGTCCAATGTTTGATCATAGGAACACAGCCAGTGATTGAATTCAACTGTCCACTTGACTTTCCTCGGAGGAAGCGACGGTGGGCGCCAAAAATAGCGTTTCCGCCGAACACCGACCGCTCTAAGTAGGAAGTCGCTTAGCAGTCCAGTTTTCCGGCCGCCTACAGCCGTCTCGACGCTTATTGAGTTTACAACGCACTTATGAGCTGCAATGTGCCTACGCGTTGTCTCTTAAGCTGAATTAAATTGCTCATACATTGATATCGTGGTCCATTAGGGCTTCATTCATAACGAGGTTGAGAAAAACATGGACGGTTTTGATTTTCCTCTCCTCAATTTGTCTCGTAAAAAGTTAATGTGGGCAATGTAATAACACAAAATTTCGCATTTATAATATTAGCGTGATAAAAGAAATACAATACGGAAAGTGCCAAAGATCAAAAATATATCGAACTAAATTCGATTTAAATAGTAAGCAAATATTCGATAAAAACACGACTTTGTGTATATATAGTTCACTATATTTAAAATACCTATTTAACAGCAATTACGATATGAATATCTGCGAACTTCCGTCACTGCACTAGAACTCGTGTAGCTGGATTATCGATCAAAAAAATCAAATACAATCAAATACCTATGCTTAATGTTTGGTAACTTATAATAATTATTTCCAATATGTACCTGTCGCTATTTAATAATTGAAAGAGAGAAACTTTCAATACATTACCTAAGCGCACGCTTCTGCGATCACGTATGCATTTAACCTATCAGGGATTATACTAAAATGCATTTGCGTAGGTTGTTTAGGTACAACCATGTAATCAAAATGACCATACAAGGTTTGGCAAATCAACAAGCGTGCAATGTAGAGGCAGACGTTAAGCACTATTGTGTGGTAGGTATACCAATATTATGTCGTAATGGTGTTTTTAGTAACTGATTATAATTGAAATTATAAATCTCAACGAATTCAAAATTATGCGATTATATCCACTTTAATAGATAGATAATACTTTATTGATCCACTTTATAAGATGAGATAAAATAATTAAACGTAAGCAGAGCTTAAAAAAAACCGACTTCACCGCTTTATCTTCGGAACTTTGATCAGATTAGATGTTACTAAACACGCATTATTGACGATATCTCAAGATCTACTGATCAGATCTTGATCAAATTTAAATGGGACCAATTGGAAAGCAATATCACTCAAAAAATTTCGAAATCCGTTCACGTGGAACGAAGATATGGGGGTAATATTAAAAAAAACACATAGTCAACTTGAGAACCTCCTCCTTTTTTGTAAAGTCAGTAAAAAGGTATAGTTCAGATAGCTGTTTCATCTGAATAGTTGTACCTACAATACAATACACATAAATACGTGCATATCAGTGAAATTTCTTTCTTCATTAGTACACCCATACAACGAGAGGTTATTAACATCGTACAATAAAAATAAAGAGGTTATCAAAGGTTTGAGAAAACACATGTTTTTATTATTGTTGTGTGATATGGTTTTATAATAGAGACATAATTATGTTAAAATGAATACAATAGTACTAAGGTTATGGCTGTCTCTTTATTAAGTATTACAATAGATTCGAGATCGTTTATAGAAATTGTGCTGTTTAAGTCAAAATATATTTGATGATGATAAAGGAAAAAAATATTAAACAAATTTTGCGTCTGTAAATTTTGTATTGATTTTTTATATTAATCCATACAATATTTTAATGAGATAACTGTTTGTTTCGCAACACTAGCTGCGTATAACATCATAATAACAAAGGTGACTTTTAATTTGTGACAATTATTGTTTGACAAAAATAAATTGGACAGTACCGACGTTTTCTGTACAAACTACACCAAACTAAAAACAGACTTATTAAACATATTTTTTTGAGGGAACACCTCGCATCTTCACTCTACCATAGATAAAACATAAGTGCGGACTACGGTGGTCCATTCTGGACCACTAGCCCCATCATCGACGTAATTCTAGGAGTCCTTATCACCAAGGATCACGTCAGTTGAACAACGATAGGCTCCTTTGACCCCATACTTTCAAAAGAATGGAAGCTTCTAAAGTTCGCAGGACATTCTTACTTACATTCATTTTAATAAAAACCCTATCAATAATATCTCTGCCCACGATTTTACAGGTACATCCAAAACAATAAATTATACAATTACTTAATTTAACAGAAACACGTTTTTGGTGCACATATAGGTACACTATTTGTTTTTCTACCGACTTCACAAAAAAGGAGGAGGTACTCAAGTCGACTGTATTTTTACCGACTTCAAAAGTTACCTCATAAAGAAGTTATGTTATTATATTCATTATTAACCGATTTTGATGATTATTATTAGATTTTATTTGAAAGCCGGTGCTTTTCATGTGGTTCCCTTTAAATTTGATTAAGATTTTTTAAGCTTTGCATGCGCTTAATTTTTAACAATAGTGAACAAAAGTCTACTTGAAATTTACATAATCTCATATCACCATAAAATAATCAACAGAAAAATGTAAACTCACTGTAGGTAACGTTCTAATCTTAAACCAAACATATTATAATACCACGACAGTTTCGACATATCTATTACAATGTATTTATGGGCCAATATAATTGACTCTCATGCTTGGACAACTTCTATCAATCCTTTATCGTGGAGTTTACGTTTTTTTTTTTTTTTTATGTTGAATAGACAAGCATTTGACCACTATCTCACCTGATGGAAAGTGATGATGCGGCCGAAGGTGTGACATGCTTGCCTAGAAGATACCTATTCACTCGAGACTTGAAGACTCCCAGATTATACCGTTCGGGGAACAAAGACGCAGGCAATGAGTTCCACGTATGTTATTATGTATTTTTTCATCTTTCAGATTCCTAATTGTTTCACGTACGACTGTCAAAATCTTTTGGTAATTTTTACGGTCGCCAATATTTGGTTATCGTAAAATCATAGTTGCGCATTTTGTCAACCGGATTTAAATTTATAAAATAGAATTAGAAAACTGACCACACAAAAAAAACATTAATGTTATATTGACTTCTTTACGATATCAATAAACTTCGTGATCGCGACTCCAAAGCCCATATAAGGTAAACTTTTTACAAAGGCGAAAAGAAGATCAACAAAAACGGGCCAAATGCGAGTCGGACTAGCGCACGAAGAGTTCCGTACCATAATCTATAAAAACGGCATAAAAATCATGTTTGTTGTATGGGAGCCCCCTAAATATTTGTTTTATTTTAATTTAATTATTTATTTTTAAAGTATATAACAAAATATTCTGTGAATATTACAAGCGTCTACCTGTTGCCGTTATCAATATCGAGCATAAAGGAGCAAAAAATCACGTTTCAGTATGGGAGACCCCTTAAATATTTATTTTATTCTGTATATTATTTATTGTTATAGCGGCAACAGAAATAATACATCATCTGTGAAAATTTCAACTGTCTAACGATCACGGATCATGAGACCTGGTGACAGACCGTTTTACCCTTTGGGCACGGAACCCTAAAAACGGTTGTAACTTGTAGCATAATTGGAAACGCGACAAACAGGTATATAAACATCGGCAAGTAAATGAACTCTGAGTCACTGATTTAGAAATATTTTGATGAGTCACAGGTAAAGCTAACGTCTGTATAATGAACGCTCTATTACTAATGCTTCATCTGCATCTCAATTAATATTAGTTAATTTCCATATAAGTCAAAATATTCCAAATATATAACTTCCTCCCCTCAGGTATAAGTTTTTGTAATTCCGTAATTTTTTTATTTTAAATATATATACATAATAATTGAAACACAAGCAAAGCTAAAAAAACTGACTACATCGGTTATATTTCGATTTAATTCTTATGGGACCACCTTTCGATAATACACCAAACGAAAAAAAACATCAAAACCGATTTATAATTAGCAGAGATATCGCGTAACAAACATAAAATATATTATATATGTATTTTCGAATTGAGAACCTCCTTTTTTGAAGTCGGTTGAAAATATATAGTAAATCGGTTTGTAATAGTCCATTATAATAGTTAAAATTGCATCCTTGGTAAGTTTTAATTATTGCATAGTTGTTGTCATGCCAATCACACATTTTATTGTGTATATTTAATTGTTACTCAATCACGTCAAATCTACTTATCATTCGTTAAGTATACAGTATCCACTAATCAAAGGAACATACGTTACCATAACTTTATTAAGATTCGCTAGGGCGAGGCTGCGGGAACGGCAAGCTAATAATATATTAATGAATGAGTATTATATTTGTACGAAAGCAGACTTTACATTAACTTATATACACTAATATTCCATACTATTGAAATTAATAATCCAGATTAATCACTATTAATAGCCAAACTAGGTGTTCCTGTGTTAAGATGTATCAATAGATACGCTTCGACATCTTGTATTATCTACTCAATATGTCAATTTACGAATATATAATACCTTAAATTAACTAGTTTAATTAGTAACAGATATAAGTGAACGTATTATAAGAAATATTATTAGAATTAGTTATAAATTTTAATTATAAATATTTTTAGGTAGTATTCGGTTATGTTATTGTTAAATGTAATTTAATCGATTTTGTGTAAATGATATAGAAAGAAACACGATTTGTATTTAGTAACGATGTAAGATACAATTAATTTATTGACAGAATGCAATTATACGTACTCGTAATAAAACATTATCTTTGAACGATAACAAAACCAATACCAAATATTGCAACATTTTATATTTTGTTACAGGTACGTTCGGAAGAGTCTCTACTCGCTCCTGAAAAACCTTCAAAAACTTCACGATGGGTATGTTTAATTTTGTAAATAGGATTTAAAAGGTGGAGGGTTTTTTGATATATTTTATTTGTGTTTAACATTTAATTAAAAATTGTGAAATCGTACAAAAACCTTCTAAATTTATGATGCACCTACGTACCGATTACAGATATAAAAAAAAATATTTCTATAACTAAACTTGAATTATATAGGTATTTTATCAACAAATAAGTTCACTTTAAACCACTTATGTTAACATATAAGTGTATATTATTCAACCATAAATATATATATATATATAAATATATTACTAAAATCAATTATTGAAAGTAATATTATTCTTATTTCATATTTCTTTATCTAATAGTACCTAACCATTATTTCAAAATTTAATTCCTGATATTCCGTACAACATTAACCATTCTACAAAATCAGTATAATCAACGCACTTCCCAATTTTGTCTATGTTAATATCTACGGCATGCTTGAAGCATTCGAAGAAAAATCAGTCAAATGCAAATAATATTTTTTTATTTACGCTCGATTTTGGTGATTGTTATGTTGTGATATCTTCTCAGTAAATATCATAAGTATACTATTAATCATATTTAAACATGATGTTAAGTGGATACGAGTGCAGCTATTTATAGCATGTATTACAAGGGCTTGCTTGCCCTCACTGCCATTCACGGTTGCCTCTAAGGTTTTGTTTATAATGAGTAACATAATAATAATCTATACTACAAGCATAGATGTGTGCACTGTATTGTTAACTCCACGTCGTCGCTTCGCAAACATATGCGGCGCGAAACGGCATTATTATACAAAACATCAGTTTTAAATACAAATGTTTCGATACTGCTGCGGTGGATTTTTATTTAACTCTAATGGGTGTTTTGATTTACTGATACGAGGTTTTCATCAATAGACTTTAACTGTCCATATTAAGGATACGACTTCACTCACGGTTGTTTGCTCGCATTGCTACGAGACTAGTTTCGGAACATTCGGTGTTCCTTCATCAGTCGAGTACGCGCGTAGACCGTCCGGCGTCTCGTATAAATCCTTATTATGTGTAATACTTACGAATCTTTCAATCCAACTATCCAATTTAAAGCTGTCTTTACGATTTCTACCTAGACATTTATCTGAATGTATCTTCCTACGTACCCTTTTCCCTTGTTTGTCTTACCAATTGGAACCAGTATGGACCAAAACTGCTATGCTGCTGCTATTTTGCACTCAGATAGAACACGCTTCGCACTCATAGCCCCAAACAAGTTCGAAGACTTGTTGCATGTGTGCCGAAACACATAGTTAAAACCAGCACCAGAGACACACATTTTCCTTGCGGGGAAAATGTCTATTTCCGTCGGAAATCGAACAAACTTGCAGCGTAGAATAGTTAGTTTGTAACCTATCACGCCAGTGGACAGTTAAAATTTCTTTCGCAATAACGTTCAATTATACTCGACTTAATGTACGCGGCCTATGTCGTATGTATGTGTCATAGTAGATATGTTAAATTTATATTCAACGATATTTAGAATAGCCTATTTAGGAGTATCAGAAGTATATCCAGTAGGGACCTAAATAATTAACATAACGATTGAGTTTAATGTTCATGCAAATCAATTATTTTAGCTTTTCCTTAAGCCTTTGATGAGGTCTAAAATATCTCATCACAATCTAGTTCACTAATGACAAGATAACCTGAACCAGTCCTGACCAAAACTGCATGCTTTATGATTTGCTGCTGTTTTGTCAAGGCCCTTAGGTTACTGACACATCAGGTGGATTAGCAATATTATTCAATTATAGTACACGACATAGATTTAACGATAGGTAAACAGAATGACCTATTTAGGTATAAAGCAAATACCTATATAGTTAACGTAAACAAATGACTATAACACCTCATTATGCAAATTGATTCTTTTGGATTTTCCTAAAGCGTTTGATGAGGTATACAAAATATCTCTTCACAACGTAGCTGACTAATAAAAAGATGAGCCATAACAATGGAGCTACAGTATAATAGTTATTTGTATTTAGGCCTTATTTTTATAAGAGAGGAAACAAGCACGTAACTCGCTTTATGATGAGCGAGACACATATTTAAAATATTAAATGAAAAATGACAAAATATTTGTTATGAGTATGAAAACAAAATTAACATTTGCATGAAATTCAGTCTAATTTTAAATTCACGACGAATTCAAATTGTATTTGGTCTAATATAAAAATAATCTATATATATAAAAATCAATGCCACTTTTTGTTGTTATTTTATAGCTCAAGAAAGGGATCACCTATCCAAACGAAATGTTTAGGCTTTGTTCGGACTATTTAGTAGATGGTTTATGTGAAGTTTGCACAAAATCGATCTACCGGTTCTTCATTTATCACACCCGGGCGAAGCCGGGGCGGATCGCTAGTAGGATATATAAGTTACATTTTACCTAGATTATCGCCGGCGATACCGGCGGGGCAAAGCTATTCAATATAAAATACACGCCGAAATGCCTTTGACAACATGCTTTACGTTGATAAAAAATAAATATTAATCTTATCGCAATCAAGATTTGAAAATTCATGTCGAAAACTGAGGAAAATATACTCTTAGTTAGTAGTTCTATACTCTTATGTTCTGACGGTAAAGTTATGTCGAAACTAAACTTTTTGAAGCTACTTTACCGCCAATATTTCCAGTACCAGGACTCGTATGACGCTATGAAATAAAATAAATCAGATCTAATCCAAAAAGCTTAACGTATCTGATCATCACTTCATTTAAATTTAGAAATCTCTTTATTTGGGAAGTTTGCTCTTAAGTATTCTAGACTATCTATCATTAGACCCACATATTTAACCCGAATTCCATATTCTGTTAGAGAGATACTTGTATCAAAAACAGACACTGTGAAACTTTAAACCAAAAATTAACACTGGTACATAAAAACGGTAGCACTCAAACAGAGTACAAACATGCAGTCTTTGCCTATCACAAATATAGATCTGGTTCACAAGTGACCACACATAATGTTGACGTTATCATATCCATCTTAGACGAAGTGATCCAATCCACATAATCCTATGTTTAATATTACGCAATTTAGTAACCAAACATCCGCCTGAACTCCACCTTTAATGCCCGTCTTCCTTTAAAACTAAGATATCTAGCCTCGTAATCATCTCAACAATCAACGTTGATAACGTAATCAGCATGTGGGTACTAAGGTATCATGATATCATCTATTATTTTCTTAGCAACGGTTTTGATATTTTCCTTCGTTTAGCACCATCAGGTTTTAATTTCTTCTAAAAAATATTTTTAACAATACGCGTGGTGATTCTGTTTTCTCTCGGGGTATCCTGATAAAGATCGATTCCCAGGTGGCGGATAGTGCACTATCTGGCTTTCTACGCTTATTGGGAGGTAATTCTCCCTAGGGTAGGATAGAATCCTGCCGTGGGACAGAAAGCTTTAGAGATAAAATTCTTTTAACAAATAAGGTGCTGCACCAAACAACCCATTCACCAAACAACCAAATAACAGCACTGCGCTAGCAGGTTTCGACTGAGATAGTAAGTTGCCAGTGTAATTATTGGACATATTTAACATAAGTTTGTTATTGCTAAATATTAATTGATAGCATGGAGTATCCTCTACAAATAACAATACATGAATATAGAAAGGTTTCATCATAAGCACAAATAAATTGAATTCCAATATTATCGTTCATCGGCCAATTACATGACTTCATCTAACATTTTTTTGCGAAATATTTTTGTGATATTGTATCATCGAAAACTCTAACAGTGACTCATTGACAACGATGAATAAAGATACACTATCGCGATAGGAATGTGTACTACACTATTCATATCTATTATATAGGTAATCAAAGGAATGTTAAACTTAAAACTATAATTACACTTATAAATAAATAATTCCGGGTATGCACATTTTATACCTATAATCTTCAAGATAAGATAAAAATTATCATTAGCATAGAGTCAAGTGCATTATTTAATTGCATGATAAGTAAGATAGTAAATAAACAAATAGAAATGATTGAATTGTAAAAATGCTTTCCAAACGAGGCTATAACGCGTGAAAGTCCAACAAAGTCGAACAGGATGTTGTGTCTGAGTCATGGTTAGTTGTAATCGGCGCACGCGCAGGTAACGTCTATCATACTTATATGCCGTAATAATAGTACGGGTATATAGTTGTTTTGTATGATAAGCCGCCACGTCAGTGAGCGATGACTCAGCAAACTAGAATTTATTCAAATGGCGCTAAAATAGTCTGTAATTAACAAACCATTCTTAGGTATTTCACATATTTGTTACTCTACCAAAATATCTGGGAAATCTTTGTTCCCCGAACGGTATAATCTGGGAGTCTTCAAGTCAAGAGTGAATAGGTATCTTCTAGGCAAGCATGCTAAATCTTCGGCCGCATCATCGCTTTCCATCGGGCATCTTGCTTATCAAGCATAAAAAAAAACAGCAAGACAATGTTGCAACAAGTGAAGTCAACGTCAAGATAAAATTAAAACAATTCATAAAAAATCGAAGATAACACCGGCTCGTTTCATTGATAAAGTACTAACCAATGATTTCAATAAGTAAATTATACATACCGAAAATTGTCTATAAGCAAGTAAACCGGTCATAATTATATCAATCATTATACATATTATGACATGAGAGAACTATTAGTCAGTGCTTGAGACATTAAGTTTCGGAAGAACAAATTCGTCACTGCTATGAAGAAACAACACGTAACAGGTTATCGAAGGTGACATAATTTCACCGGTAGGAAAGCCGTAGGTACTTTGATATCACAAAACTGAATACAATTTTATGAATGAACACTACTCATGCGTTTAGTCATATCTCCGTGAAACAGTTACTCTTTACGTAGAATTGAATACTTAAATGAGTCAATGCAATGACCAAAGAGGTCGCATTTATTGTTTGTTGTTTTTCTGCTCCACTTCTTGCTAAATTTAATGTTTTCGAAATGTCAACCACATCACAAATTAATTTATGATTTTGTTTATAAAATAGGCTCTTATAAATTAGTTGGGTTTTAGAATCAGCAACGTATTATGGAAAATACATAAATAAAACATTATATGCCTGTAAATTATCAACCACATCATCGCTTACCATCAGATGAGATAGTGGTCAAAGGCTTGTCTATAATGAATCAGAAAAATATATATCTTGATTAAATTTTCCTCAACTTAAATTGATATAGAACATTTGATTAGATGTTGTTATAGAGATTAGTAATCCTACATCGTTTACAAATTTATTGCTTTTATTTCTGGTGATTCTATTGAAGTTTAAAAATTGTTTTAATGCTAGTCAGGTAAGCATTTGGCCGCTATCTCATCTGATGGAAAGAGATGATGCGGCCGAAGATCCAAAAATTTAAAAGCGACCTTAGAAGTTATTCGCTTTTTATGGGACTGACTAAAAATGTTTAAATATTTTTACGAAGAAAATACACAGTAAGCAATATTCACTATTAATTTTAAAAAACAACTTCTTTTTTAAGTTGATGAAAAAAGCTATACTTTACGACAAAAGTAAATGTTATTTTCCTCAGAAAATGTTGGTAAACATTTAATTCGTCACACTATACCGAAGCTAATCGCACACATTCGTTTTGCTTCACTTGCTTCTCAGGCACTTCAGTCTTTCTGATTTCCTTGATTATGTGTGACTCACGCACTTTCAAGAAATATCGACTGAATTGGAAACGAGGCAACAATGACTCTCTGTTCAGAGCATTAAAAAGGTGCCATACCCATACAATTCCGTTTTTTTTTCTTTCAAAAATACTAATGCTTACATAATTTTCGCAGAAATTTTAATGGCGGCTTAAGTGTTTTAGTTAGCAATTCTAATTATCATACAAAGATCGTAATAGCAAACGATGCGAACACGCAAATTATACATATTATGCTCGTAAGTCGTAGCTCGCAACTAGTCCAGCGTGGGAGTAATATAATAAATATTGAATACAACACAACACCGATTAGAATTAATGATGTTTCTATAGACTGGGAATTGTGGACTAATGAAACACATTAATGTCCTTTTTAGGCTTGGCGAATTACTTTAACGAGTCCATGTAGATAACCGCGGTTATAAATTAGTTTCTGTCATCGAAATCATTTGAATCACTGTAAAGAAAACCAAATTCTTATATTACATTTTGCCGATGATTCGCTGTACGGTGCGTATCTGGCTGACATTGAAAGTTCGTTGACATATTACGACTACAGAAGCTGGGCTCCCTTCCCTTTGCTGAGCATTTTCACAATGCGTCCACTTCTTGTAAGTCGGTAATCGGTATTACGTTACAGATTAAATGAGTAGTCATTTATACGCCAGGTCCTATAGACATTCACAAAAATTATTAAGTAATGGGTATTTCAGATAATACTTACATATTTAGTTGACCAAACCACAGACACGATACGCGTCCTAAAACTACTAGTCCCGTATTTATAAACTGGCGCTACTCTAGTAATTAAAAGATTCCTGGTCACAGCTCTCAATAAGGTTCAATATTATAGTTATAGCTATCACCTTTGCTAGTGTCAACACTGTGTAGAGTATGATAAGATCGGAACTGGATATCTCATAGGAGTTGTTCATGAGGCGGATGCAAAGGTCCGTGGGTGGAGTCGGGCTCCGCGCGCCCGCACGGCTCGCCATTCTAATTAGCCCATTGTGGTCGAGAAAATCGGAGTTAAAGTTTGCGGCGCGCCGGCCGGCAGTCACGCCGGGGCTGCCGCCAGAGAGACACGTGTTTCAAACTCGGCCCCATACACACAACACGCGACTGTGATGACGATAAGTGATCGACAGTGCTCATTCTTGATAACAATAAACTTTATCGCATTAATACTGTAAATCCACTATGTGAAAACGAAAAATATACAAACATTTCTGTTAAAGTTTGTGCCATTGGCGCAGTACAAGGTAAAACCATTATGATCTACTTGTATTCTGCTAAAACTGGGACCATTGTACGACTATCAGCGGATACAAATCCATGCTACAAGTAGGTATGCATTTAATTTGTTGCGCAGAGACTATTGTTTAAAGTTTATGTAGCGAATTCGTCAATTTCTTGTTTATTATACTTTCACGTAATGCCTGAATAAATTTACTAGCTAATGAAATTATAGTAAAAGTAAACTGAAAGAATGGTTAAAACGAAGTTGTACCAAACATAAATATTAACCTAATAATGAGAATATTGCAAAATGAATATCATTTAAACTGTCTCAAAGAATATTTGTGATATTCAATTGAATATGTACCTAAATTGATAAAGTCTGTATAAATATAAACATTATTCAAATTTTATGGAAGTAGTTCCAAATTGGATACGATAATTCTAAGAAATAATTCAGAGTGGCAACGAACGCTTTAGCGAATCTTGGTTAATGATTCCTAATTCGACCTTGAATATGAATCAGGTCGTTGCTTTACTTTTATAATCTTATAAATGGCACTTAATAGAAAACATTACACTTAATTAAAATTCATGTATTATATTTAATCTTGAGCGAGAAAAGTCGCGGCGGCAAATTAAGTTAGAAATTAATTAACCTTTGTATATACCAAAAAGTGAGGGTACTAGGGGTACTACTGCATAAAAACTAGTACCACTTTTAAAGGTACTAGCGATACAAACTAGTACCACTAGTACCCTCAAGGGTACCAAGTGGGTCTCACTAGGGGTCCTACTCCCAATTAATCAGTGTTTCAAATTTCAATAAATTAACTTAATTTATTATGTAAGTTTTATTTCACCTAACAGTGATTTTGTCAATTACCCTCAGATTCATAGTTCGGAATTCAAATTATTTTTTCGCGCTAGAACTGTTTAGTATGTTTCCTATTCCTCCGTCAACATCTCATTAATGCAAAACCGACCTTCGGCAATACTGGTAGTACCTACTAAACGATGGCTGCATTGCGTTGCATCTGGCATTAAATAGTTAGTACATGTATTAATAGCATCAAACATACACCACAGGAAACAGACAATAATATCTTAGTGCTTAAAGACCATATTAGGCTGAAGTTAAGGCAAAGAAAACAAAATCAATTTCAAAATGCAGGATACTTTAAACGTGAAAGCTATTCTCGGAAATGTTCGCTGTACATTGACGTGAACAGAATAGGGATTGTTGTATTATTTTCCTCCTCATTAACTTCGATGTAGGCTGTGTACCTACAAGTACCTACATACTTCGTTTTGTTTGCATGACAACTAAATAATTTACTCATATCTCATATCAATAAATCAAAATCATCTAACGACTTCCTAAAGTAACATTAAACATTCAAATGTTCAGATCATAAACGTGATCATAAACTCTTTAGAAGGATAAAATCGTTAATATAACATTTTATGAGAATTCTGTAGATACATACTTAAATGGCTTACGCCATACTGCAGCGAAGTCATCATCATAACCATAATTCATAATGTTACACACTTTAATTCTACGAGATTAACGCCTTCACAATAGGTGCTTGGGTAGTCGAGAGCTAAGAATTATGGGAATCTATAAAATTTTAATACACTTGTATGTCATTTAGCATAAAATAGATACCTGTTGATTTAACAGCACAACCATGTGACATTACGTAGTTGGAAACTACACGCACAATTAGTATGTCTGGATGTAAATTTTATGACATTACGACCTACGAACACAAATGGAACTGATATAAACATTTGCTATCTAAGAGTTTGATAAAAACAATCGGAATATAAATGACAAAGTTAAATATGGATCACCCAGATATTGAGTTTAATATTTATTATTATGGAAGAAATTATCGAACGATTAGTTAATTTTGATCAATATTGACACGACAAACAACATGATGTAAACATCATGTTTTTTTTGTTATGTTGTGTGTATGAGTTAACATCAGGCTTTTTTGCGTGTCAAATACGCAAAAAAGCCTGATCTTAACTCACTGAAGAATCTGGTCGAGAATTGGAATATACCAAAATCATGATTTAGGTCCATTTGAATTTTAGTTTCCGTCCATGATCATTTATTTTCCCAAATCTTTGAAAGTGGTCATTTCATAATTGCGGAGTCGAGCGGTAGCCGCAGTATTCGATATTTTTCTTAATTTCAGTATACATATAATAATTGGTAATACCACCCAATTATTATTGGGTAATATACTAATTTTAGACAATAAAAAGCTACATTTTAGAGTAAACGTATTCTCAATATTATTTATGTCATTATCAGCAAAAGCTTATCTAATATAAGCCAATGCTTTATTACACGTTTTTTAGTTTTGTTCGTTTCTATAAATGGTTTTCAAAATATTGTTGTTTTAATATTTAGGTGCTAGTTAGGTACAAATTTTCTTCATGGTACAATTTTATAAGTATGGTCTCAGCTCTGTGAAAGTATTATCTGTATCTATTGCAATCTGTGAAAATATTATCTGTATTTATTACTCCAATAGACATTTTACTTCTTTCGAGGATATTTTTTTTTTTGTATCTTTCATTACCATCTAATTTCTTGAAAGATGCATTCGCCAATCATAGTCACGATACAACTCTCTACACCTTATCTCTCTTCTTTACACGAGTTCCTCTATCATACAATGGATTAATTGAAAAACTCAGTGAAAAATAAAAAAAATCAGAATAAAAATAAATTGTCAAGTACAAATCAGCAGAAGAACAGCAAGCAACCACTTAAACTTAGAGACAATCTTATCGCAAATTGTCGGCATTGATTTATAAATAATCGAAACTGTACTTAGGTACCTACTACATTTATAACAGAAGACCAAAATTAAGAAAGACTTCAATTAAGTATCTATAATCTTAAAGTAAAATTATCTTCGTGTGGTAAATCAACCCTATCGTATTGACATAACATCACCATCATCATAGTATCCTGTGACGCCACAGTGACTCTCCGACTTGATATCTATGAGGTAACGAGCCTTGTACCTAGATTACCTAGATTTAGTACTCACATTGATACATAACTATCAATGTGATATCTGGAATAGTGACGACAATTCTACGAATCATGACTCGATGACTCATGGACCACAGATGACCCTATTATATATGATCATATCGGCGAGTTGTATAACTTCTTTTTTACACTGGCATTACTCATCGTATGATCATTGGGATACAAGCTTATCAATGAAGGCATACGTAACTAGAAACCACAAACAAGTCCACGGTATAGTTAAAACATTGATAAAGATATCATATAATAATATATCTTTGATAATATAAAAAGCTAGCTTTATATTGTAAGCCATGCCCACAATATATGTATATGATATGATATTTATAAATGTAAAAGAGTATTTGTTACCACGAGCGTACCTAAAAAAATGCAGAAAATTCATTCAGTGTCAAGTGTGATGTTGCCAGAAGATATATTACATTATAGGCAATAATATAATGTAGTAGAAAAAAGTTGGACTAATCGTGTTCATATTTTGTGAATATTTCGGATTATTACTAGGAAAGTACATGAAAGTTTACCTACAACAACATCTAATCAATGATATTTATAACAAGAACATTTTGTGCTTTATAAAACCCTGGTAAAACAATCAGAAGTTGGTTTTAACGAAATCTCAGAGTCAAACATTATCCAGAAGAATAATTAATAAAATTCGGAAATTCAGCAAATGCATATGGATTTTTTATTGTCCAGTATTCGTAACTCGTAAGGTGTTGTGATGACGTTCTGTAGTCGGCGTGGCCATGACATCAGCGTCAACCGCGTCAGTGCGCGTCATCCGACGATCTCCAACTGTTTCGCTGTATAATAGGTTAATCATCGCGATGTCATGCACCCAATCAACGGCCACACTATCATTATTAAATCTTACGATTGTGCAATCATGAAATTACGGCACAGATTATAAGTGGTGATGACGCGTTACTACTGTAATAGTAATATTAAACTATGTTATTCAAATTCATAGTTGCGTAACCAATATATCTTTCCATCATTCACTTTTTCTGTAGTGATTTCAACAGCATCAGCCTGATTAATCGAGAGGCTATTGATCAAAGGGCTATTGTTAACTAAAGTTGATTGGCACATTTCGAATACGTAAAGAATCCAAACAGTCTTGGCTGCGGATGTTCCGTAGGCGGGCCTATCAATATGCACGGTACGTCTCCTTGCGTTCTACACTTGGTCGCGTGAACTGAGTATCTGATTGATAGAGCTCCACTGTTACCGGACTCTCCGGTGACTCACGCATCGATCATTACACTGCCGATAGTTCGTTTGACCCCATTCAACGGGTTCAATAATTGCAACCTCATTGTCCTTGCGCTTAATTCGATTCGAGCAGATTCCCAGTACAATAAAGCAATGAGTGATAACGAGACAGATCAATGCTTAACATCTCGCCGCGGCACATACATTATTTAAACATTTAATGAAAATAAATCGCTGTCATGTTTTTACATGGAAAGCGCATCATATGGCGATTTTTTCATCAAAATAAACATTAATTTAATTAACCTCGACGTGACTTGAAACATGATTCGTTCACGAAAGTTTTAAAATTTCAATATTTATAATCTACAATAAAAGTAATTAGTTCAGCGAAATCACGACTCTAAGGTAGTAAAGACATCTCGTGTTGAAAAGCAATAAAGATTAACGCCCACTTTTAAATCAGTGGATAAGGCGGCGGTTTTACTTGATCGTATATAAATAGTTTTGAGACTATTGGTGCCAAAACAAATTAATATTCAAAAAAAGTTTCAAGACTTTGGGCTTCCATAGCATACGATTTCTCCTATAATTCGTTACTAAGTTTTTTTTCTATTTCTTGCAGATACCAGAATTCTCTCTCGATGGAAGCAGCAGCCTGAAGCACAACGGTAGCGCCAACAACCTGGCGTCCGTCATGGAGAATCTGAAAAAAGGCAGTCTGTCTGTCTCTAGGCAGAATCAGACCCTCAACACTCAGGTCACCAGTTCATCGACACAGCAGGTTGGTTAACTTTTTCTTGCTTATTCTGTTTACGGTACCCGACATCAGTAAGACCACCAACGCTGGACGTAGCTAGTACTCACAAAGAAGCATCCGCAACAACAGATGATTGAATAATGTGATCAACAATATTATACAATACTTATAATACTAACCTCCTGTAAATAGGTACATTTCTACTTAAATAGTCTGGTAATGAATGGCAGGGAAAGGCAATAAAATGCATTTATATCTAAATATAAAATATAAGCTTTAAATTCTATTTATATTTCCAATGGTAGTGAAACTGTAGGTAAGACCAAACATTTCTATCTTCGTATTCCTTAATTTGAGCAAAAGCTGATTTTAGGTCGATTCGTTCCATCTGAACTTTAGTTGCTCAGTTTAGCTGCAACAACGATCACCACTTTCGTCCTTTGATGTTCAATTTTAGTACCACTTAACAATGTGATTTTGTACAGAGATTATAAAGCGTTTTTATGACTTGCGTTAATCAAAAGTGCACCACTGCCCCGAAAAAAAACGGTGTCTATTTATGACAAAAAAAAAATTGGTTTCGGTGGTAATTTTTTTTTTTTGTAAGCTGACTTAAACTGATACCATTGCTCTACATTGCAAGAACTATTATCAACTCTTTTCATATAGAAACTTACGGGTTATGTATAATACACTCAATTAAGTGATCCGACAGGATGTACTTATCAAATTAATGTCAGTTTAATATCCGGAATAATAAGCATTCGGTTTGTTTAAAAATAGATAGGTGGTTATTTCGGTAGCGGCCTCGGTTGGCAAAATGGCCGTGTTTCATATGAATTCGCCCAACAACGTGAGTTACGGGAAAAATAATATTTCAACGCAAACGTTCCTCGGTTGGCACTATATGTAATGAATTGCATACCTATTGAGTGAACAAAATAGGTGACATTTTTATTAAAATGTATACTTATATGTATATACCAGCTTAACTAAACCAACTCTTTGTCTTTAAATCTGGTACTCGAGCTTTACCTAAATTTGAACGCGCAGAACAGCGCCATCAACAATCTGAAAAATGGGCAGCCTCGTCGAGTTACTAACTGATTCACGCAAAAATAAATTAAGCCACGACATGTGTTCGAAAACAAATAAACATTAACGCTGTTTCTGATCAATGTCCAGCAGCGAACACGTATGTATAAACGAACGAAGATGTTTCGAATTGGCGTCAAGCCAAATAGCGATATGGCGTAACGTAGGACCGTGAACACGTGCTATCTAAAGCCCTTAGATCCTGAATGTGGACATAATTTTCACAGACATCGTATACGTCATAGAGCAAAATTAGAAATGTGATATTATGGGCGCCACCAGTATCCTCGTCATACCCAGCCATAATTTCCAGTATAATATGGAAATGAGGTGAGTAGAAGGTTTCCACGAAACAAGATATTATAGTCGTGCCGTGTAGAATACAAATGATTACCAACAAGATCTCCCACGCTAAAGACACAGACAAAACGTATATCGGTAACGGGTATATTCATGAGACCATTCGACCATCGAGAACCCGCAAGGTTCAAGGCCATAATTAGTTGCATCGCAGCTCCCACGCATTATGAATCATTTATTTAGCTTCTCAATCACGCCGTCAAATGCCAAAATGTGACATGGTACTTGTGTCAATGAAAACTAGTATTACATTTTATATAATACTGTGTGCGTGCTTAATAAAAGAAACAATATCGAGGTACCTACCTGCGATATACGCAGCAAACATTAAAACATTTGTTAGGTTTAACAGGAAAATTATATTATTCCTCTTACTTGAGGATATAAATAATTATTACATTAAATTGAAAAAGAAACTACACCACGTAAAAACGATCGACTGTCAATACACGAAATCTTTCAGACTAAATCTAAATTTACATGAGCCCTGCTATTTTCGGATTTCTATTTAGTATAGCCCTGGCTTTATTTACTTCGTACGTGAGGTGCGCCAAGACGCGTGACGCCCGCACTTACAAACTTCTGTAGCATTGGCACTGAACTCTTCCACAGCTCTAGTCTAGATAACGAATGTGGACGATGAATACGTGTATTGTACGAAATAGTGGCTGTCCCATTTTCTTGCGCGAAAACTAATTAACAGCTGCTACACTTTAAGGTATTTTACATTTGAGCACTTTCCTGTTTTATTATGGGGGCACTTATCGAGTTATCATTTACACCCACTGTAAGATAATGATTGTTTTTGCAGATGGTTTCCAGTACGACGTCGAGCAGCGCAGCGTCGAGCCAAAGAATACAAAGCTCGTCGCAGCGATTGCAGCACATGGCAGCATCGGAAATGAAAGCCAGCTCCATGAAGTCGGACCTAACAGAGCTCAAAAGCTCCATTTCCGAAATGAAAAATCTTAGCAACACTGCTGCCAAAAACTTTGGACAAAGGTAAATGTCGTTCCTTTATGTCAATCGTGCCCCACCCACCTAAAATTTTAACTTGCCCTACTGACTAACATGTTGCATAATCAGTACGAGATGTGCCAATGTTTTCTTACATGGTTTGGTCAATGGGTGTTGCGATAACACAGACGGTTTTTTAGGAACATTAAAGACGCTTTTTCCATTAGCCAGGGAGCGATAGGAGCGAGCTCACCTGAGAGACCTTGGCTCGTAGCCAATTCCCACCCGCTGTTTCTCCGATCTGTTTGCAGTAGCACGCCGACAAACAATAGCAACAGTACAGTTTCCCGTGACTTATAATTTGTTCGTAGCTCGTGACCCTTACGAGCGTTCCATACAAAATTAGATTCGTTTGTGCTTGTGAAATATTTACCCTACCTCGTGTGTATGCATTCCAGAAACGTCGGAATATATAAATATATTCATTCCTCTTCGCAGATTGAGAAGTTCGATGGAGAATATAGTGGACCAAGATGACATAGGGGACAGGCATTTGCCAGATATCCGTGATCTCGGTGATATGGGAGAAATTGGTGACATGAGTGATATGAATGAGCTGCAAGGCGAAGGACCTCTCGTGACTTTTCCCGAATCGGATACACCTCCACCTATGAGCGATAAACCTTCATTGTTGAGTGGAAACACTGCTATCGTAGGATCCAGTGCTGCAAATGAACTGAAGTACAGTGCGGCACGAGTAACATCTGCAAGTTCGACCCGCGTGGTGGCTGATGGATACAGCGCGTCGCGATCAGCAGCGAATAGCGCGCGGATGCGTCGGCTGCAGCATGGTGATATGCAATATGCAGAGAGCAGTGCTGCCGGGGCCTCACATCGTCTGCTTCAAGCGGAAGGACTTACTGCGGAACAAAATGCCGCGTATCTACAAGTAAGTAAACATTGAGTCAACTAATTTATGTTAGAACCGAACTTTATCTTCGTAGGTACAATTTATATGGATTTTTTTCACTAGCGAACATATTTTGTCCAACGAAGTAAACCATACGTAACATGAAAATAAACGTGTATGGCAAAGTACCTACATGAATTCGTTCTCTCTTTCGGACGTCTGACATTGGCGTCGGAGCCAGAAAGGCGCGCCGAAGGACGCGACCTCGCGCTATTGCGGCCGATCAATATCCTAGAGTGCCGCGTCCATACCACGAATCGCGCAGTGTCGTGGTATTCCTTGAACCGATAACATCCAAGACGGCAATGTGGTTTTCACGCGATAGTTCCGTGCGGCAGTAAACGGTATGGCGGCCCGGTTTATTGCTTGGACCGGCAGGATGCTGAGACGCGGAGGATCGCCTGGAGCGGTGAGCTCATTTATCTAAGGCGCTTATCGCCGCAACAACTGAACCACGCTTCTCAGTCAGCGCCTGACCGTCGCGCGCGCGAGCACACGCGGAAGTCAATTATTGCGCGTGCGCGTACCAGTACACGAATAGTCCGTTTTATATATAGACCCGGAATGTCTGCTGGAGGGGGGACCGTTCCATGGCCCGTACGCCGCGGCGTCCTGTCGCGCTTTCCTCCGAACTCGCAGAATCCTTCGGTGAGAGTTCATTTCTTCGGAGAAAATGGCCGTCGACCTTCAAAACATGTGACGTTCGTATACAAAGCTAAAATAATCATAGAAAGCCCACGAGTTTCCCGCGATTGGCCTATATCCAATAGGATCGTTCAGCATATAATCCGAGCAGTGACGCTCGACGGTTGTTTCATATTAAAGTGTTTTTATTCCGGGAGTGCCGCCGCGAATTTCGAACGAATCACCACAATGTCTTCTAAACGACGTTCGAGACCTAAATTACGTTTAGCCATTGCCGTAACTATCAAATATTTATTTTGTGATTCATATTTAAAAACGAAGCGCGCGATAAACTGAAAAAAATTACTCGTACCGGTTATAATACGTTTATTAATTATTTAATGAATACCGAGAAAATTTAATTCTGAATACTTAAACAATTCATGATTAATTATTCTACCAATTATTCTACGGTACAGTGAAAATAACGGTAGAATGATTGAAAAAAAATACATGGATAAAATCAATATCAGAATATCAAGTGAAATATAGAAAATAAAATGATCTAGTGAACATGCTATCAAACCAAATATAAGAGTGATTCAAGTGATTACAAGGTCGAACTCTCTAGAGGTCGCGATTATAAAGTTTCCATTCGCGTTCGTGAAATTATCCGATATAAAACAGTGTCATCCAGCATATCTGATCCAGTAATAACTTTATGAAGTGAGTGAAAAGTGACTACATGTAAATATTTTGTGGTTTTTAGGAACAGCGGTCTCTCAAGGCGGGAGAAGTGACAGCACAGGAGGCAAACAACATGTCTGCCTCTAGTTCAAGATTACAGACAGAAGCGTTTAGCGCTGAGAAAAAAGCGATGGCTTCTGCTCAGGCAAGGCAGACCGTCACATCCAGCGGCATGTTTAGCCACAAGGAACACTCCAGTGTTGCTCATTCGAACATGACGATCTCCAAAAACCTCTCCACTAAATCTACATTACTTTCCTCACAGGTGAGTTTTTATGCAGCAAAAATTAAATAAATAACTGTCCGTTGGCGTAGTTGGTTAGTTTTGGTTGGCAACACCAATTTTCTTCACAAGAGAAAATTCTTTCTGGTTCTAGTTGTGTTTGTGTCGGGATGTTTCCGGAAACGGCGATACAAGTCTTCGAACTTAGTGTGGGGCTATAAGTGTTAAAGCGTTTATTTCTATTGTGTTAATGTAGGTTGGGGTAACATACATTAATAACGTTAATTATTGTTTGTTTTCAGATGAGTCAATTACTAAATGGAACCATCAAGCCTGGTGACGAAGATCTTACTAATTTAACCTTTGAAGACTTAGATAAGCTGAATGCAAACTCAAATCAGAAAGATGTCGAAATGGCAATTCAGAAATATTCATCTCGAATGAACGCTTTTATAACTTCCATAAAAAATAATCAAATGGATATGAGACATGCATCCGTACATTTTAATAAATTAAACGAAATGTTAAGACGAGCTTGGGCAGTGCCTACCTATGGACATGAACTGGGATATTCATTGTGTAACACCCTCAGGGTATCTGGTGGTCTTGACATTTTAATGGCCAACTGCTTAGAATCAAGTAATCCGGAATTGCAATTCTCCACGGCAAAACTCCTCGAACAGTGTCTCACCACCGAAAATAGAGCTCATGTTGTAGAAAATGGACTTGAAAAAGTTGTAAATGTCGCGTGTGTTTGTACAAAACCAAGCAATGACGCCAATTCGGTAGACCATTCAAGAATCGGCACTGGAATTTTAGAACACTTATTTAAACATAGCGAAACCACTTGTGGCGATGTCATCAAATTGGGAGGTTTAGACGCAGTATTGTTTGAATGCAGAAAGAACGATGTTGAAACATTGCGACATTGTGCTACTGCACTCGCGAACTTGTCTCTTTATGGAGGAGCAGAGAATCAAGAAGCCATGATCAAGAGGAAAGTTCCTATGTGGTTATTCCCTCTCGCTTTCCACAACGACGACAACATCAAATACTACGCATGCCTAGCCATTGCAGTTCTAGTAGCAAACAAAGAAATAGAGGCTGCTGTGCTTAAATCAGGAACCTTGGACTTAGTTGAACCATTTGTTACATCTCACAACCCCTCAGAATTTGCTAAATCAAATCTCGCACATGCACATGGGCAGAGTAAAAACTGGTTGCAACGACTCGTGCCAGTGCTAAGCTCAAAGCGAGAGGAAGCAAGGAATTTAGCCGCTTTTCATTTCTGTATGGAGGCTGGGATCAAGAAACAGCAGGGAAATACAGAGATTTTCCGAGAAATCGGTGCCATAGAGTCGTTAAAGAAAGTTGCTAGCTGTCCAAATGCAGTAGCTTCTAAATATGCAGCTCAAGCCTTACGCCTCATCGGTGAGGAAGTCCCACACAAACTATCACAACAGGTCCCTCTTTGGTCAATAGAGGACGTCCGAGAATGGGTCAAACAAATAGGTTTCTCGGAATATGCCACAAACTTTTACGAAAGTAGAGTTGATGGAGACTTATTGTTACAAATTACGGAAGAAAATCTCAAAGAAGACATCGGTTTACAAAATGGAATCAGACGGAAAAGGTATTTTTTTATCTTTACGTTAAAACCATTCTTATCTTGTTTACATTTTGTTAGGTCAAAAGCTTATCATTTATTTGTGTTATACAGATTCACGCGAGAACTTCAACAACTCAAAAAAATGGCAGACTACACATCACGTGACACGGGAAGTTTGAACGATTTCCTGTCGACCATCGGACCCGAATATACTATCTACACATATTCGATGCTCAATGCCGGCGTTGACAAAGAGTCTATAAGAGGTCTTAGTGACGAACAGCTAGAAAATGAATGCCGCATTGTTAATAGCATTCATAGGCTACGGATTTTAAACGCTATTCGAGGTAAGAGACATTTTTAACTAAATGACTTCCTTCAACACGCAATAGTTGTGCAAGATAAACAGAATAAATATACGATGTTTATTTATGGTGACGGTTATATCGTAACTCATTTCCTAACAGCCACCATAGCTAGCATGTTTTCGTTAATTTCTAAATAGAACATAAACATCTAAGAAGATCAAAGACACATTATTTAAAGAATGTCGTATAGAGTACGTGCCTAACTATCTAACACAATATGCATTTATTACAGTATACGAAAGCTCTCTACCTAGTAAAGGAGAAGAAAACATGGAAAAAAATTTGGACGTGTTCGTCAGTTACCGTAGATCGAATGGTTCGCAACTGGCCAGTCTACTGAAGGTCCACCTGCAACTACGAGGCTTCACAGTATTTATCGACGTAGAAAGACTAGAAGCGGGCAAATTCGACAATAACCTCCTGCAAAGCATAAAACAAGCGAAACACTTTTTGCTTGTTCTGACACCAAGCGCACTGGAAAGGTGCAAGAATGATCACGAAAAGAAAGACTGGGTTCATCGAGTAAGTACCGCATTTCATATCACGATGTTGAAGATGTGGAAACATTCAAGACCTGATCGAATTATCATAACATTAATATCTTTTTTTGTAGGAGATTGTGGCAGCCTTGCAGTCTCAGTGCAATATTGTCCCCATTATCGACAACTTTGAATGGCCGAAGGCTGAAGAGCTTCCAGAAGATATGCGAGCGGTGTGTCATTTCAATGGGGTCCGATGGATTCACGACTACCAAGATGCGTGTGTCGAAAAATTAGAAAGGTAACTGAAATATGTTTGCATGCATCATATACTTTCAAAGAGATGGAAATAAGCGACGGTTTGGCCGATTGTATAGCAAGCAACTGTAGAAAATACTTGTTACTCTAAATTTAATACTTGAAGATACCATAAATATTTTTTGTAGTGGTAGGACTCTTGCAGAGTCTTTGGGGCAGTAGCACACCATTGCCAGACTTTCAACCGCCAAGCAATAGTGTGCAATCATTACTGTATTTCGGATTGGAGGGCAATGTTTCCAGTGAAATTACAGGGCTCAAAGATATTTAACATCTAATGTCTCAGGGTGACGAGCGCCGTAATGCTTTGCTCGAATTATATAAACGCTTTTACACTCGCAGTTAATATGTTGTGGCAGTAAGCGTCCTATAATTTCCTTCATAAATGGTTCTACTCTTTATGTCGTTAGTACTACTAATTACTTACTACAAAGAAACACTTGGTCCCTATTGTTAAATATAATGCTTAGCTCGTTTTCATTTATCGTTTAATATATTAATTAGTAAAAGTTATTTGATTTGTGAATATGATGAAGTAATTAAGCCTTAAAACTAATGGATGGCGTTTATTACATCTGTTCGATTTCTGTCATATAACGAAAAGATCCTTCTGTATATAATAATAATGCATGTGAATGGTTATTCGAGTAAAAGAGGTAAGGACAAAGAAGACATGAATGTTTTGTGCGAGAGGATACGAATAAAAAAGAAGCATGGAGACAACAGCTGATATAGATAAATAGAGGAATAGTGCACTGCTGCTAAATGGAAAAAAACACCTATCATCAGTTCTGAGTTTGACTGACGTATAAGTTTATTCAAATTTACTTATGTGTTCCGATTTCCATTTAGTTTCCTCCGCGGCAAGTCGAACCTAGCCAATCGGTTGGAAGGGCCACTGAGAGGGCGAGACGTCCAGACCCCGGGCACCGCGACCATAGGCCGGGGCCCTCCCAACTACCAGCGCATGGCCTCTTGCGAGAGTCGGGGCAGCGACAAGAACGATTGACTAGAGCCCTTACACACGCTACCGCCTGTTAGGTGAGTTCAACCAAGGAGATGTTATTTACCGTGTAGATCATCTACACATCTGATATGTACTGTGAATCTACTTGATTCATATCAGATGTGTAGATTCTACAAAGTTATAGTCCTGCTACTCTTACATATTCAAACAAATTTTCATCGGTTTCGACGTACTTGTAACGAAATCTAATAAATTTTTACGATATAGTATCTAATGTACAGTATGATTTTTTTTTTTTAATTAATTAAATGTATAAGTATGTTCATTGTATTGAGGTCATGTGTGAAGATGAGCTCAATAATGTTGCATAATTTTGTGGATAATCGCAACCTACGTAAGCTTTTAATTTTTTCAGAAAATGCTACCTATTTTTTCCACAAAAGCGGCGGCCGAAAGCTTTTTTTTTTTTTTATTTGTGACAGACTAGTGTTTGACCACTATCTCACCTGATGGTAAGTGACGATGTGATCGAAGCTGGTAAACACACTAGACCTGTAATACGCAGGCTCTCAAGGATAACTGCCGGAACACCGTAATTGGCTTGGCGGCAGACTTTCAACTTGATGGTGGTAAGCTACTTTGGTAGCAAGCCAGGCGAGCAACTCACAAAATGCTCTACCACCTCTCAAATGTCACCTGATTAGCACCACCCGGGGACCACGTGTAGGGAGTCAGACTTAAGGGGTGGGACGGACGTGGGTGACTCAGCCCCCAAAAAATAGCTGTTATAATATGATCGATTTAATAGATACATTAGGTGATAATAGGATCCTTATTTGAGACAACAGACTTATTTCTATCCAACTAGCTATACCGACCCAGTGTTTAGCGACACGAAGATTGTATACATTGTTTTTTTTTTCCCTAATATTTAGTAATGGTATAAATATAATGGATACCAAACTTGACGGGGCCTTTACCATGAGAGCCCAGCTAAATACTTTCTAGTTAACAACTATGTTTATTCGTTAAAATTTTTGGTAGTTTTCTACTTATTCGTGTCCAACTCTACCTTCTAAATCTAAATGGGTACTTACCGACACTACCAATAATGACTAGATACAAAACCTTTGATTACTCATACAAGATCTACAAAAGATTCTAAATTACTAATGAACAATTTGTTCACTTACAGACCACGAAGACACCGCCAATCATCCCTCGAGAAAGCTTCGCCATCTTCACAAAGCTGCGAACAATTGACAAGCAGTTGTTACACTTCCAAAACAGCATCTCCCGAGAAATCACTGTACAGTCTACCGGAAAGACTGTCCGAAAGTAGTGATAACTTAGACTCTGGTGAACTAGAGACTAATTCGCGGAGATGCCGCAGCTGCGAAGGTATTTTAGAAGCTGAAGAACCGCACACACAACTCTCCCTGCCCACGCCTTTAGACGCTGCCACACAAACAAAGAGAAAAAAGAATTTCATGGACAGATGCGTTAACAAAGTGAGACTGTGCTGATGATCGGTGTGTTTCAAACATGTGCTTGCGTGTGTAGGCCATAGACTGCCCCATTGGACTCCAATCGCATTAATAATGTGAATCTTATTTTAAAGTACAAAAGTGCGCACAATGTGTATATATTTTGTGTATGCCTTAATTAATTGGTAATCTAATTATACTGTAATCTCAATGAGTGTCTGAGTTATATAATATGATATGTGAGAACTGTGAGCTACCCTGCCGTGTTTGAAGAGCATCGCACGAGGTGGTGACACAATGTAAGAGACTGCAAATGGCGGGTTTTAAAAACGCTTAAATGCTATAGACTCTACTGTCAACGCAGTGCTGTTGTCGCTGGTCATATAGAATAACCAGAACGACCTAGTGTTTATATGTATAAATGTATCGAGCATAAGTAGCGCGTTTAAAAGCCGCTGTGTGTACCTGCTCTAAAAGGCCAGTTTGCTATTGTTGTAGTATGGCAAATTGCTTATAGTACCTACCCTTGTCTTTGGCAATATTATGTTATCTCTCTATTCTTCACTCTCTATAGACTTTACGAAGAATTTATGGATGTACCTATTATATTTTCGTTTTAGTATCTTGCCAATGGAGTATTTGTAAAAAGAAAGTCTTACAAAATTATTTGCATAATATGTGATAGCTTAGATCTTCTAGAAGTTATGAAATATTTAATGAAATCACTCGAAAATGAAATCGAAATGTTAGTGCCTATGCATAATTTATTTCTGTAATGCTATTTTAATTCCAAACCTGAATGAATTGTTTTATTATTATTGAAATTGTACAAAATTTTACCATAGATTTAGTGTACCTGTAGTCATACATTTTATGAGTTAACAATAATATTATAAATAAATTTTAATTGACGGAAATTATACATTTATTTTATGCGCTAGCTCTAACCACACAATAAATGGTATTATTAAAATTGTACATTGTGTTTACTTGCTTAGTTAACATCATATGTCTTTAATTAGTTAACAATAATAATCAATTATGGTTGAAATACCTCCAGTTCGCTCGAAGCGTTTTGCTTCTACGTTCATCATCCGTACTGCGAAGGAGTGGAACTCATTGCCTGCGTCTTTGTTCCCTGAACGGTATAATCTGGGTGTCTTCAAGTCTAGAGTGAATAGGTACCTTCTAGGCAAGCATGTTCCATCTTTGGCCGCATCGTCACTTTCCATCAGGTGAGATAGCGGTCAAATGCTTGCCTATCTAGTATAAAAAAAAAAAGAAAAATTACCTTGAGCTAAAATAGTTGTCAAACGCTTGTCTATAATGATAAAAAAAAGCTCAATGACACATGCTCTTCCCTATAGATACTTTTGGCTTTCTCCTCATTGCACCACCGAGTCATACCACCATTGGACTGACAAAGGATTTCCATTCTTTGCCATACCACTGATCAAATTCTAGTGGTATACCATGATACTATATAATATGAATTTAGAGTATATATGTATAAAGATAATAGATACTACACATTATATAAAAATATTAGGCTCAATATATCCCCTATTATTTATGTTGTATATAAATAACATACACCAAAACTCTTTATGCTGACGACACATGCTTGATCTACTTCGACCACTGTATTCATACCATATAAATAAAAAAATCACAAACGGATTTAGATCTTCTGAAGGAGTGGTTTCAGAGAAATCTCCTCACTATAAATACGACAAAAACAAATTACATGACAGCAAAAAATAAATAATTAAATGCAAGCAAAGCATAAAAAAACCGACTTCACCGCTTTATTTTCGGAACCTTGATCAGATTTAATGTATTAAACACGCATTATTGACAATAACTCAAAAACTAGAGATCAGATCGTGATCAAATTTCAATGGGATCCCATGAAAAGCATCAGCCTTCAAATAAAAAAATAATCATCAAAATCGGCTCACAATGAAACAAGTTATGAGGTAACTTTTGAAGTAGGTTAAACGAGAACATAGCTGTGGACTCAATGTAGTCCACAAAATAGGCATTATTGACGATATTCCAAGAACTACTAGTCAGATCTTGATCAAATTTAAATGGGTCCAATTAGAAAGCAACATCTTTCAAACTAAAAAAAAATTTTCGAAATTGGCTCACTTGCACTTTTTATGTGTGTTATCTCAAGTTATGAGGAAACACACATAAAAAAATACAGTCGACTTGAGAACCTGATACCCCTGCTTAAAAGACAAACACACTCCCAGCTAAGCCAACGGGCAGTTCCTATAAGTGCTCATTAAGTGCTATAGTCTATGTCTATGGTTCAATTAGACAGTCAATATATTCATAATGCTTCTATATATTACACAGATCAATAATTTTGATTCCCATGCTCTGGGAATAATCGGAATACTTGCTTGGCTAGCTACCACCACCTCTGTTAGTAGCCATAGAGAACCCACCCATTTTGTAGAAAAATCTGATACCAATCTGCAAATGGTGTTCTAGGAGCTTTCAGAGACAATTCCCATAGGCCTTTAGCCCATAGGCCATTAGGCCTTCCTTGCCATGAGACAATGCAATACACCTGAGATAGTGTAAGTGAATGTGGACTACTTTCTTCTCTATATTGCTAAATTATATTAATCAATCCTACTAATATTATAAATCCGAAAGTTTGTGTGTGAGTGTGTGTAAGTATGTTTGTTCCCTCTTCACGCTTTAATGGCTAAATGGATTTGGATGAAATTTGGAATATACATAGATAATACTTAGGATTAACTATTATTTATTATTCGCTTTCCATCAGGTGAGATTGTGGTCAAACGCTTGCCTATCGTACATGAAAAAAAAATACACATAGGCTTCTTTATAACTTGATAATAGCGGGCTTCTTCTTTCTTCGCCCTCTAGTAATATATTAATCTTCAAAAAATATTTTCTCACTTCTTGCCCTGCACTAAGTTACAATCAAAAACTGCACTAAGATATAACCAGAAATACAAATCTTCCTTGGCAAGAACACTTTTATTCACACAGGAATTGAACCCGTCATCCGCAGCTGCATAGGCTAACTTATTGAAATAATATAGTATTCACAGCACGATATAATAGATGTGTGGTTTTATAGATGTGTTATTGGTGGTTTAATATTTTACTATAAATACATAAAGAATTTATAATAAAAATAATTTATTAAGATTCAAAATACATAATGGCAACAGGACCTGTTTTTACGTAGACAAAAATTATATATAACTACATAATATTACACAAATAAGTATATTATTATATACTTAATCTAGACAAAAACTGACTGTAAAAATATCTTAGAACTCATCAACATAAAAATAAACATAAATTATTATAGCAACAATATTATCTATTGACTTCTATAGAAAAAGAACACTCGTCACATCCAATAACTACTCTATCAGGAATAAAGTCGCTTCCCTCTAACAAATACACACCCCCACAACGACAATTGTACATATATATTTTATCAGCTTCACAGTAAACCATGTCTGATAAATGTATAGAGTCGTAGAGTAAATGGTCACTGTGCTCATGACATGTCAGAGTGGCATCATAAAGTTTCCGACTTTTGGGGTCTCGTAATACTGACCAAGCCTTTTGGATGAGGAGAAACTTTTGCTCGCTGCCACTTTTGTCAGGGTGTGAAGATAGTACCAAGCGTTGATAGCACTTCTTCAGTTCTTCAAGAGATGCTGTCCTATCACTTTGCAGAACTTCGTAATAATCATCAGTCACAGACTTTTCTTCCATGATGAAAAATTGTAACCAGTTCTTCGGAGTTTTCTTGCCAGAACCAGCAAAAGTCATAGGGAGGGATATTTCCACCGTGTTGTGGTTACTCAAACATCAGGGATTCGCATTTTAAGACTTATGATATATCCTGTATACAAATATTACTTAGAAGGATCTCTTGTCTCTTTTTGTTACTTAATCCAATTCAATTGTTTTTATAAAGTGACTTATAGCATAGGTATTTCTACTATGCTTATAGTCTAGGATTTTGCAGCGTCGTAGGTCTGTTTCTTATCTCGATGCTTATTGTACGTAAATACAAATAAACCTCTTTATCTGTATTGGGTTAAATTTTAATTATATATCACAGACTACAGAGAGTACTTATATATATCAATTCATAGTGAGACGATAATGTACGACCTGATATTTCATGGCCCGATTTTGTACAACCAATAATGCACACCTGATAATTCATTTACATGGCTATAAAATTACACGCCATGCAATCCCAGGTCGCCAATTATTGCCTGTATAAAATCGATCCGTATCGGTACGGCCAATCATGTACAGCCAATAATTCATGTACATGGCCAAATATCAGGATGTCCAATACTGTGCGTGCAATACTGGCTGCGTAAAATCACTCCGTGTCGATATTTTTCGGCCAGTATTGCACAGCCAATAATTGGAGGCCAAATTTGCACAAACATATTATACTCTCTATGCGATTGCGATGCCTCGTTTTTTTTTTGTTTAGGCGAGTCGCTATGAAGAGTTGGCATAGACTATTAGGGCTACGCACCCCCCTCCCCCTTTCTTACGCTTTTCTTTCGAATATAAACAGTTTGTATGAAAACTTTAAACAGAGGAAGGTCCTTGCCCTCTTGAAATTACTGGACCTTCCACCCATATTTTTTTTCTTTTAATAACTTAGTTTTGTCGCAATTCAAACCTAACCTAACCTGGACTTCCAGCCACTTTTATAAAGACCACAGAGAAGCAAATGTTTTTAATGTTCTTAGGTTAGAATCTTTTAATAGTGCCAACTCTTCCTCGCGACTCGCCTATACAAACGAGGCATCACATAGAGAGTATATTATGTTTGTCTATGGTTGGCTTCCAATGATTGGCTGTGCAATACTGGCCGTACAATATCGACACAGAGTGATTTTACGCAAACAGTATTGCACGCACAGTATTGCACAACCTGATATTAAAAAGCCATGTACATGATTTTTTGGCTGTACATTATTGGCCGTACATTATCGATACGGACCGATTTTGTACCAATAATTGGCGACCCGGGAATGCACGGCTTCACATTTCAGAAAATGCCATTTTGTATTATTTTCCAACACTTGTTGCTCTTCGAGTGTAAATGTGTTCTAATGGTGGATTAATAACCGTTTTCGATTAAAAACTCCGACACGATTTCTAATAAAGTTTCTACCACTTTACTAGGTGATTACTTATCTATGGCTTGACTACAACATTACTTTAGCTACAACATCCTTGACTACAACTTTTAACTGGACCATGACTTTTCCTTGACTTAGACTGTGACTGATGACAAGGACTAAGAAAAAATATAATTAAATATTTTCATATATTTATTATTCTATATTTTTTTGCTTTATACTGGTTAAATGCATAAAGATTACAAAGTCAAACCTTAAAAAAAATTGCTGTGCAGTGGCCCAAAGCCAAAAATTTAAAATTAATTAATATAAATACTAAAGGAGTTTCCATACGCGTAAGTTGAGATAGTTGAGTTAGGGGGTCAGACCCCCTATTACGTATCTTTGTTGCACGCGGTTTCAATTAAAATTAAGCAAAAATGAACCTTATTTCTTAGGAGTTTTGTCAATTTAGTATTGAAACCGTTTGCAACAAAGATAGGTAATCGGGGGGCAGAATAAATATCCCTCTTTGACTTTGACACAGTAAATAAACGAAATTGAATATGGTAGCGTGTTGTAGTTGTCACTTGTCAGTATTGCATACTGGGCGTCAAGTCCGGTATTTGTCAAGAAAAACCAATGATAAACCATGCAATAGCAATTCAATGACAATTTACGCTAAAATCGGTAGTCTGTTAAACCAACAATTCACTTTCTCTTGCATTGCTCTTGTCTCGTTTCCCTCTTGTTAGTAGAATTGTAATTAATGTAGCCATTATAATAAAAATTACAACTACCACGCAAATAAGTGTGGACTAGGCATTATTCGACATAGACACATCTTCAAATGTCAATGTCAAATGTCACACGAGTCAATCGAATCGTGAAAAAATTTAAAAAAGCCGAGAATGAAACGAAACCCGAAGTTAAACTTTCGAGGAACAAAACTTTCTAACTCAAACATGGTTATAATGGAGCAAATTGAGGCGCTTCTGGATTATTTAGAAGGCAAACCAGAGCTGGCCCTTGGTCATTTTAATAAAAGTAAAGAGGGCAGAAGTTTGAGTAGACGATACTGCCCAACAAAAACAGCAAATATGTGTAGAACGGTAAGAACTTTATTATGATATTTAAATAATACTAAAAGTAACAAATCATTTCCTAACAATTAAAAAGTTTCTTTTAATTTTGTTTTCAGTTTTACAATGAATAGAGATTAATTCAAGACTTAAAAAGAAATTAAAGCTCAATCAGCTGAACAGAGTGCCACAGGTAAGAATTTATTATTAAATTAAAACTACTTAACTATACTTCCATTGAGTTTATTTTATTTTTGTTTCAGAATTGAAAGACTTGATTCATGAAGACTGATTTGCCTGCTGTGTTTGCATGCAAAATGAAAATTTGTGTTTTTAAAGGCTGTATTACTAGGTGAATATAATGATTGAAAACCAAAAATGTTGTTTCCATTTTTATAAAATACAATAATTGAAAATTAAGGTTGGAATTTATATATATCTAGTATTAATAGTGTTGCTGGCACAGCCTCTCCAGTCCATTGTTGGTCAAGCAAGCATCTAAAACAACAAAATATAATAAATAATTTATAATAACACCTGATAATTATAAAAATATTTAGGCACATATGTAAGAATACATACATTTATTAGTTTCTTTCCATCCATATCCTGTTAAGAATTGCGTGCTGTATAGCTCGCTCTTCTACAATCATTCTGGATTAGGCTTAGTGTTCGTTGTCCCATCCAATAAATGGCTGGCTCTCAATTGAATATCTTCTTCAACCTAAAATGCAGAAAATTGTACTCTTAAATTATATGGATAACACAAAGTAGTCAATGTTTTATAAACCACTTATGTATAATATTACATAGAGCTGTTGAAGATTGAGCTCAGCTTCAGCTTGACTTTCTTAGGCTAAGTTGTGCAGCACACAGCAAGCATTTACAAAATTAGCAGCTTTGATTGGCTCATAGTGCAATGCCCGCGTTGCAATCAAATATCTGACTAACCACTATCTCCTGTAATTTTAAAACATGTTTATCATTACCATTCTTGTACTTTGTGATTTGTTTGTGATTCATTATAAACAATTTCTTACCCAACAAAAACACTTGTTCCTCATTGCTTGTTAATTCGCTCAAGTGGGAATTAGAGGGGTGACTCCTCCATACACTGGAGTCATGAGCTGACCCTGGGTTACTGGGATCAACACAAAGGAGGTTAAGATCTGAATCGCAAATCTGTAAAATTAGTGACAGTTATAATAGATAAAGTGGCAATAAAAATGTTGAAATAGGGTTCCTCATGTATATGGGGTCGTAAAATTTACATATGTGTCCCATCAATGCAACCCAGCATCCCAGGAAATTTATATTTCTGATAGAACCTAAATTCGAATAATATTACACAGTTAAAATATAAGTTTAAAAGACATTACATAAATGGGTGGCAAGTAGGAATGAAATAGTTTAGAACGTGAATGTAAGCAGTAAGTAAAGAACTTATGAATGGCTGGGTATAGTGGCCTATTAGTAGTTGCTCCCCAGAATCAATACAATGTTAAAATATGAGGCAACTAAGAGTCGACCAACACTTCATAAACATTATTGCAACTACTAATACAAACTTACTTTGCCTTAATGAGATTTCTTTCCTCATGAAGTAAAGGCCATCTCACATATTTTTTCCTATATCTTATTGATTAGCTCTGTCACTTCGTTAATTGCCTGGGACACAGTGTGTATGGCACTTTGTCCTACCAATGTCTGATAAGACCCCGTGGCATAGAATGCGAGAGCGTTCAGGATCTGGAAATAAATAGTAGTTTTGGTGGAAGCAAGTATGCGAATATATATAGGTATACAAGATTTTGAGGTTATAATGAGTTATATTTTTACCTTCATCGTACGAGGTCCTTCGCCAGATCCTTTACTGTTTTTTTGTCAAGGCGAAAAGTCTTGACAAACTCTGCGTTGGTAAGATCGCCGAAGGAGTCTGTGGCGCTTCTTAGGATCGCTCGAGCCTGGCGCCGTCTACTATTTCTTCGTCGCGCATCGATGTTGTCGGCTAGCTCCAACATTTGCCACCGTAATATCGCACTCGTTGTTATATTCTTAACTTTAAGCTCGTCTCAGATACTTTTACACAAAAATAATGTAATTACTCCGTTTACTTTTACATACACAACAGTCAAACAATTCATTTAAAAGCTATTGTCGAAAAATTGTCTTTCCATAGACATGATGCAATTGAAAGAACTGTCAAAAAGTTAGTAGACTACCAATTGTAATGGCGCACAATACAGTTGATAAACAATTTGCTTTGCAGACTACGGATTTTGTTATTGTTTGTCAATGGTCGCAATTGAAATGCAATCGAAAGATAGCAATTGTTAACAGACTACCAATAGTGTCAAAAATGACAATAATTGTACAAACCATTAACAATTTTTAAACAATTGGAATAGAGGACTTGACGCCCTGAGTTTGAAAATATTATATTGCAATTTGCATACTCCTTGGCGTGCCTAAGCATAGCCACAGAATAAAACTCTACTAGGAGCTGTATCTAATCTAACTCCCTACTGGGAGCCAAAGATAATGTAATCACTCCGTTTACTGGGAGCATGGCCTTAGCGAATACTAGTTATATGCTCTTTGTAAGCGAAAGCGAGCAACTTCGATTTTGTTGTGTTACTGGTTGTTTTGAACAACCAAATATAAAAAGTTCCTGTATGTAAACCACTTCGAAGAGATAAACCATTACCTGTATAATATAATATAGTGTGATCGCCTGGTATTCATCAGACCCTAAAATGCCTACTTGGAATCAAATACAGTCTCAACTTAGAAACCCAAACAACCCAGTTGTATTTTTTGATATCACTGTAGGAACCACTGTAAGTACTACGAGTAAAAGGTACTTTGTGTTAGATTTTGCATCCTTCCAGCGTGTAGACTTTAGTTTACCTACAGTTCCATAAATAATTAACTGCACTAGGTTACGGTGCTACAGTAAATTATTAATCTTCCTGCTCGTAAGAATAAATCGAGTTAATTCGCCGTCTAATAAGCACATTTCATATATTTTCAGTCAGAAAACTTACTCAGCCTTTTATTGCAGGAAATTGGACGCATGATATTTGAATTGTTCGCTGATGTAGTACCGAAAACTAGTGAAAACTTCAGAGAATTTTGCACTGGTGAATATAGGAGGGATGGAGTACCATTGGGTTATAAAGGTGCAACATTTCATAGAGTAATCAAAGATTTTATGATACAAGGAGGTGACTTTGTGAATGTAAGTTTAGCTAAATTACTTGTAAGCCTAGAATATAATAGAGTATAAACTCTCAAGGCAAGCTGCTAAAACACTGTTTTGTGCATTAAGAAAGATCAGCATAAACTATGACTATTTCTTGTGGTAGAGTCAGGCTAACATCATTTTACTGTTTATAGCTGTAAGACTGAAATAACTCCTCTTGACACACTATAATTTGGATGGGAAGAAGAAATGCAAAGAAAAATATAACTGTTTTAAATAAAAAAGTTAAGTTTCAATTTAAAAGAATTTAAATTTGATGTAGGATGATGAATGCTGGACTTGTTTCAGGGAGATGGAACTGGTGTAATGAGCATTTATGGAGGAAGCACATTTGCAGATGAAAACTTTTCTCTAAAACATGACTCGCCAGGCCTGTTATCAATGGCAAACAGTGGTAAAGACACAAATGGATGTCAATTCTTCATAACTTGTGCTAAGTGTAACTTTTTAGACAATAAGCATGTGGTATTTGGTCGTGTCATAGACGGACTCTTAGTTATGAGAAAAATAGAAAATGTGCCAACGGGCCCAAATAATAAGCCAAAAATACCTGTCACAATAGCCCAATGTGGCCAAATGTAAATTAAATTTTATACCATCAGATTTTTCACTTTTATTTTGCTAACAAAATCATGGAAGCTATGCTTCACTGATACATTTGGAAATATCTATACACAAATAAATAAAACATACAACAAGTAATCACAATAAATAATACACAAAATTTTTTTAACTAAGGATTTGATTGAAATATTGTCAACTTTTTAATATCTGGTTATTGAGGAGCAAGTTTCGGGGTTCCATAGTTGCAGGGCCATATCGTCTTCCAACCTCTTTTATGAATGCGCCTTCCATCTGTCTCGAGACTTGATCAAAGAATAAATTCGATAAATTTGAGTGAAATGCCGATTTAAACTCAAATGTCACATGGAAATCAACTACACAAGACTGCTGCTCTCGTTTCAGTCCTGGACTGAACCTCCACAGGGTCAGTAAATGGTTGAATAACTTCCCGTCTTTGCATTCAGCTCTAACTAAATTAGGTTTGACAAGCGAGACATGAGATGTGTAGCTTTCAATGATTGGCGGGAACCCTATAATGAGGTCAGCTTTGAGGTTTGCTGGGGTTTGTGTTATAACTATGGACTTTTTACACCAAGGCAGGAATTTGTAGTAACTTCCCACATCAGACACTACTTCAAACATTTGATCCATGGTGTATCTGGAACAAGAAGAGCAGCAGATAGTAACGTTAATAGTAATAGTTTATTCACAGATAGATGAATGATTCAACATTACAGTAAATAATAATATATCAGGGTGACTGACAAGTGCAGTGCTTTGCCATGCAGGATTTTGACAGTTCTATAAGTTTCCAAAATGTCTGGGTGACACTGAACTGTACTGGGCCAGCATAACTCTTATCATCAGGAGAGCAACTTGAGTGTTTATCTTTCAATTATGTATAAAAAATAAAAAAGTTAATAAATAAAAAAAGAACTGACGGAACATAGTGGCTAATGTTGGGATCCGTTAAAAATCAAGATCGGCTCAAATCTTTCTAATTCAAGTTCATTGAATATAATTTTTTTATTGTTTACAATATGGTACACAACATTCATTCATGCATAGGCTGATAAACACATTACCCTCCTTTGCGTCACACAGTCATGTAAATAGTATCTACAACATTAAATAAAAAACATCAATTATGTACTTGAACTGATTGCTAATATGATACAACATGTTTCACCTACTTGTTATTCTGTTTAATGCCAATAGATCCGCAGAGTACAAAAGATGGTATCTAGTGCAAACATGAATTTATTTAGGGAAGTTATTGCCTAAACTAAAAACTAAACTAAATGTATATTAGAGATATAAATACATGTATTGTGAATAATAGCTTACGAAAGCAGTCATAATACCTCAAGTTATCAGATTAAATTCACCGATCTGTGTAAGCAATTATACAAATGAGCATACTACATGACGGTAATTTATTCTAATAAATAAGGAGGAATCAACAAGATGTCTGAGTAATGTAGGTTATAACACTCAACTGGGTTTGTAAAGGTCATTATTATATCATTTGAATATGGAATTTCCCAGGCAGACTATAGTCACACATTTATATTACGCATTTCCCATAACCACTAATCTGCTAGCTTCTGAGTTGGCAGAGAAGTGGTTATGGAAAATGCTTTCGCTTGGCAAGCTGGTAAGATCTGTTTCCAACAGTTCAAATCCTTTGTGTGCTGTTGAGAACAGATTTTGCCAGATTGACAATTGTTTTGGCTTCAGACTCATCAGAATCCTTTTTCACTCTCATCTCGTTGGGATTTTGATTGAATTGTTAATAAAACTTATTTACCAGATTTTGCCAGCTTGCGCGAAAGTGGTAATGTGCTGGTGAAAAAATACACACATGAGCACAGATTAAAATAATAATAAATATGCTAAAATTAAAACAAACATTTCTTGTTTGCAAAGACTCAAAATATTTTATCATTATAAAAGCCACAGTAACCATGATGGTGATCCACTTGAATAAAAAATACCATGATTGCTCACTTGGAGTAAAACAGCAAATTTGGATATTATGCTGCTACAGGACTTTCTGTTGAACAATGACCACTGCACAGCTGGTGTTCCTCTCTATTTATCCGTTCTCAATTAACATAAATACTTTTATATTAACTTCAGTTAGTAGGGAACTAAGTTAAGTAATGCTAAGGAATGGAACTCGTTGCCCGAGTCTGTGTTGAAGTACAATCTAGGAGTCTTAAATCTCGAGTGAACAGGTATCTTCTAGGCAAGCATGCTCCATCTTCGAACACATGGTCACTTTCCATCAGGTGAGATAGTAGTTAAATAATTGCCTATTGATTTTGTTTATATAGCATTAGCCACGCTAGGCAGAATTATATTGATAAATTTAGAACGGAAAAATTATCGCTTGAGGTGGGGTTTGAACCTGTGGCCATAGGGTGTCATGCCCTATTTGAGCTTGAGTAGCTCAGCGGTTAGAGCAATAGAGCATGACACCCTATGGCCGCGGGTTCAAACCCCACCTCAAGCGATAATTTTTTAATTAATTTATCAATAAATAATTGCCTATCGAGAATTAAAAAAAAAAAGGGAAGTTAATCAGGTACTTACCCAACCAGCTGTCTCCCACTATACTCCCTAGTTTTGTTTGTAGTCGGAAATCTCAAAAATGTACGTCGTTGTTCGTATCCGTGACATTGACTTAGAGCGTGGCCGCATTTATTTACGTAATGACCCTGAAAACTACAGGAAGAGTAATTTTACTATCTCAAAGATATGCATGATTCAATGGTAGGTAGGTATTGAAAATAGATAATATTCACGCAGGTACACATTTTAATTAACATCCGAGAATATAATAATTTACCACTTACCTAAGTCCATGTTTGACTTGAATTTGTAGAGCCCTTCGGCACATGAATCCCATAATGCAATATTTCGATAATACCATATTGCTTGTTGCAAAAAATTATATTCTAGAACCAATTAAATGATAGCTTTCAGAGGCATTCCATCTTAGTTTCTGTCTGTTGTGTTTTTGTTTTTGTAAAAAAATATTGCGACTCCCATACGCGTGCGAATGATTGCCAATTTGCCATCTGATGATTTTGTAAATAAATGCACAGAGTACCTCAGGTTAAAATGTCAAAGTATACAGAAGACATTGACGTTAACATTAGAATTTGTTTTCAATTTCGCAACAAACCATAGCTTACGACTTTGTTCACCTCGGTTAGAGTCATGTCATCGAGTTCGAGATAGGAGACCAACCTAAGCTACGCTACGACTACGAGCTACGGGTTGTAAGGGTAGAGTATAATATTAGTTAGTTTCTATTTTATTTCCTGTCTGCAATGCCCACGATGTGCTTACAGCACCTTGGTTTTTTGAAGTGAAAACTCCTTTAGGCGCGTTGAGTACTTTATGGGTGGTCAAAAATCATCGAACTCGCATCATCGTCACCGAACGGCCAATACAATGTTTGTTGAGCTCTACGCGCGATACCGCCATTTTTTCACTTTCAGGGCAAAAAACTTGGTTGATTGTGCTATACCATTTTCATATGACAATTTTAATCTTCAACTTTCACTCTGACTTCACGTATGCTTTTTCACGGTGATCTTTGCGTGGAAATTCTCATATAAATGAGACAAAGGGATAAATCAGCGTGTTTAATAACCATCGGTTGTTTGTGTAAAGCCGGTCGATCTAACCTAACCTAACCGAGACTCCGAACGAGCTAGAGAAAGGTTGTAAAACTTGTAAACAGAGCGAGATTTTCTCTTATTAAAAATTTTAAACAAAAAAAAACTATAGTAGTTTCGATTTTATTTGTATAGCATTAGCCATGCTAGGCAGAACTATAGTGATAAATTTAGAAAGTAAAAATTATCGCTACACGTCCCCGTAAGACGTTAATAATAAGGAAAGGATAATTTCGTCGCTTCAGGCAGGGCTTGCGTAGCTCAGCAGTTAGAGCAATAGGGCATGACACCCTATGGCCGCGGGTTCAATCCCCGCCTCAAGCGATAATTATTCCTTTCTAAATTCTAGTTTCGCCTAAGCGCGAGCAACGAGCATTGATGACGATTGATCTAAATTAATCGTCATCAATGCTCACTAGTGTTGAAAATGACTAAAGTGACTGAATTTGACTGACTGTCATTTACGGTCCAATAGGTCAAAAACGGTCAAAATTGGTCATTGGTGCCGATTCTGTTGTCCAGAATTAGACTAAACTAGCCTAAAATTAGTTTTAGTCCTGCTTTAGTCCAAAACCTATTCAGAAAATGCAAGATTAGACTAAAATTAAGTTTGACAGGACTAAGTTAGTTTAGTTACTCTATTTAGTGAAAATGACCAAATTCTTATTCTGATGTACATGTTTTACGTCAAATTAAGACTTAAAATAAAAAAAAATTTACTCAAATTAGTCTGCATGAGAAGGATCTGGATTATTTTTAATGTGATCTTATACTTGAAAGAATAGCATTTAGGTATTCTTTGACTAAAATTAGTTCATTTTTAGTTTAGTTTAGGTTAGTTCGGTGCTTAAAATTAGTTAATTTTTAGTTTAGTTTAGGTTAGTTCGGTTTATTTTTAGTTTAGTTTAGGTTAGTCGGTGCTCAACAGAATTAGCACCAATGGTGCTAATTCTGTTGAGCACCGAACTAACCTAAACTAAACTAAAAATAAACCAAACTAACCTAAACTAAACTAATTTTAAGCACCGAACTAACCTAAACTAAACTAAAAATGAACTAATTTTAGTCAAAGAATACCTAAACGCTATTCTTTCAAGTATAAGATCACATTAAAAATAATCCAGATCCTTTTCATGCAGACTAATTTGAGTTAAATTTTTTTATTTTTAGTCTTAATTTGACGTAAAACATGTACATCAGAATAAGAATTTGGTCATTTTCACTAAATAGAGTAACTAAACTAACTTAGTCCTGTCAAACTTAATTTTAGTCTAATCTTGCATTTTCTGAATAGGTTTTGGACTAAAGCAGAACTAAAACTAATTTTAGGCTAGTTTAGTCTAATTCTGGACAACAGAATCGGCACCATTATCTGTCAAAAATTGTCATTTTCAGTTATTTTGATTTTAGTAATATTTAAGTACCTTTCTAAGTTTTTTCTTAGTTTTTGTGGTTTATAAATATCTACAAATTCTAAATTGAAACAAAAAAGTGGTTTGTAATGATTTTTTAAAATAGTAAACATTAAAAAAAAATCTAATCATAGTAATTTATCAGTTTTTTTTGTTTAGTTTTAATTTAGTTTTTAGTTTAATGTAATATATTTTTTCGTATTATCATCGTATTTTCAGAACCTGAGAACAATTTGTAGGTAAACCGATTTTAAATCAGTTATGTTGTTTTCATATTCAAATTATAGTGTTAAGGGATCATTTTCCATACTGCCATCATCACGATCAGAGGATTCGGGCGTGCTCCGTGGCGCCTATGAATTCTACGTTTTCATATTCTTCTTCAGAGTCTCAGCTCATATTATTCATTGCAGGATCACGTTTACTTTCATCAAAGAGACGGAGGTTTGACCTGACGAAAACGAGTTTTTCTACCCTTTGCTTCTGCAAGCGATTGCGTCGCAAAGAATGTGTGATACTGAATAAGCTCCAATTGCGCTCACTTGCAGCTGACGAAGGTGGAACGCTTAAGATTCGGGTAGCGATCGGTTAAATAACTTGGTTTGGAGCAAATGTCTGCCACCAAACGCTAGGCTCTATCAGTTTGACAGGGGCCCATATGGCTTCTGAATCTCCATAGTAACTAGTTTTTGTTTGAAAATGAGCCACATTCGCCATAACTTTGTCTATTGGCAGGTCTAAAAAAGCAGCTGCCTTCATTTAAACTTGCATATAAATTGGGTACATAAATAAATAAATAATTTGGTAAAATTTGAGAGAAGACAGATAAATTTGAGTCAAATAATTTGACAATAAATGACCGGTCATTTATGCTTTATGACAATTGTGACTGGTCAGATTCAGTCATTCACATCTCTAATGCTCACGCCTTTTGAAACGGCAAAAAGGCGTCGCGTTGTGAACGTAAAGTCGTGAATGTTTCGATTCATAATGAACTAGTTTTGGAACATGGTTTTAATGTCAATAAATTAATTAATGTCACTGTCAAACACCGCACATGTGCATGATGTGTGTGCGTCGTGTGGTTTTCTCCGGTAAAAATACTGAAAATAACCAAAATTCTTGAGATTTGTACCCAGTTATTTAAAGGAAAATGGGCAGGAAAGCGAAATTCGATGAAACGAAGAAGGTAAAAAAAGGTCCAGGCCGGAAAGCAAGGAAACAGCCGGATCCTGTCTTCAGAAAAGAACTTTGTAAGTATTCACCACGAAGATTAATCTAAATTATGTTGAAATATTCTTATTACGAATCAATTATCTTTATATACCTTTGTTTCATCGTCATGTTGTTACTTGTGATGTTGGTGGACAGACATTAACAGAATATATCCAAATAAACGCATTTAACCAAGTGCGGCGACACGCGGTTATAAGACTTAATAAGTAGCTCTGTATTCTGTCGTGCAACTGGTGTTACACTAAAGAAAGCAACAAATAAAACATAGAGCTTAAAATGTCTCTCCCAAAAGTATGTAATGAGATTTTTAAAGCTAGTGTCCAATAAATGGACACAAACTTTAAAAAGTTCATTACGACTACATATTATCAGTCAAATACTATTTATTTTATCTTAATAGCTATAGAATTACACATTATACACCACTAGTTTTTAATTACCAAAAAAACACCGTCATCTACTGCCGTAACTGAAAACATCCACGAAAAATTACTGAAATAAATAAAATAGGAAAATTATCCCAAAAAGAAAAGGTAATTATTAGTCGAAAATCTGACAGTACTCATAAAATGTTTAGTTCCTCACTTTCATTCATTATTCCTACTAGAACATGCAAGCTAGGGTTAGTTTGGCAAAAGATCGCTACATCGGCTATTTGCATGTCGCCACCTGGTCAGAAGGACAGAAACAAAATCTGTATTTTCATTAGTTATTCAGGGGCGCAATGCGATTCGCATGGCATGCCGAAAGAAAAAAATAAATAAATTCCTTAGAATCCTTAGTCACATACACATTGCTGCACTTCCTGTGATTTCTTTTTGTGGATTGAGATAAAACATGGTCTTTATTTAAGGGAATGGGACACCTACATGGTTTTGTGCCTAGACAAAACAAATCATAGGCGTGTTAAAACAGTGCTTAGTAGTGCTAATCGCTTTTTGTGAAAGGCTAAGAAAACATTTTAAACTCTCTCCAGAGACCTGACAAAATGTGCCGGTATGTTTATTGACACTTAGTACAATTATTGAAATATACTTGTAGGGACGGTGACAGGATTCTTTTAACATTGTAAGTTGTAAATACCTATTAATCGTTGTACATAATTGATTCTCACTTGTTGAATGTGCCAGTTACTTTAGTTTATGTTTTCTAGTACTGTTTACGTTTTGTTTGTTGTGTTTTAACTTACTTTAATCTTGAATCACTGTAAATGTACCTACCTAACAAATAAAGTAATTGTGCTAGTCTTAAGCCCATATTATGCCCATATTTGAGGTCAATGATTGGTCAACTTACCTTCGATAAAAACAAAATTAATCAAAGAGGCTCCTATGATTCGACGTTGCCATGATCTAACTGGCAGTGTTTGAACTTGCCCGAACCTGATAGCATTTTTAAATAATTATCAAATGAATGAAATGTAATGTAACCAATAAAAAAATGTATATTCCATATTGTTCATTGATAATCTGGCAGCTATCTTAATAACTATCATCATATATTAATTGATTAGCCCTGAGCTTAATAATCCAATATTAGAAATCTGACAATTTCAGTGGAAGATGACAGTACTCCAAAGAAGCTATCCCACAAACAAAAGCAGAGAGCATCTAAGCGGGCTAAGAAAAAGGCTGAACTCATAGAGAAACGTAAAGCTTTAAAACAGGCAAAAAAAAATGTGGCTAAACAGACAGAATCTGTCGTCAAGGATGCAGATGAAAGTGATTCTGAAGTGGAAAATGTCAAAGGTAAGGTGTTATTTTTTATGTTCGATAGGCAAGCATTTGACCACTATCTCACCTGATTGAAAGTGATGATGCGGACAAGATGTAGCATGCTTGCCTAGAAGATACCTATTTACTCTTGACTTGAAGACTCCCAGATTATAACGTTCAGGGAACAAATAGGGCACGGGCGATGAGTTCTACTCCTTCGCAGTACGGATGAAAAACGTTGAAGCAAAACTATGGAACTTGATGTCAACCATAAATGGATGATGTTTGTTTTGTCATTTCTCAAAGTTTTAGCCATATACTAGTACTAGCCATGCCCTGCAGCTTCACCGGCATTAATACAGTTTAAAACTAGCCACAGAACATTTCTAAATTTCATGCAATTCTGTTCAGCCGTTACAGTGTGATGACAAAACAAAACATACTTACACACAAACTTTCTCAGAATATAAAGTAGTTACTTTATATTCCACCTCCTTTTCTATTTGACATTACCTATAAAGACTGTCATACTTCATACCAGATGTCATTTTGAGTTCGTCATCTTGAGCAGTTTGATTTAAATCACTTCAGGCAGGGCTTGAGTAGCTCAGCGGTTAGAGCAATAGGGCATGACACCATATGGCCTCAAGCGATAATTATTCCTTTCTAAATTCATCAATATAGTTCTGCCTAGCATGGCTAATGCTATATAAACAAAATCAATAGATTGATTTAAGTACGGAATCTTAATAAAATCACTTATGTAACAAAAGGGACTGATGATATAATTAAATTGACTTTTACCCGAGTGCCCAAGAAGGGTTATGTTTTTGTTGCATATCTTGTACATATGTTGATATCTTCTAAACAGCTGAATGGAATTTGTCAGTTAAGGTATCGTGAGATTCATCTAAAAAAATGATAGGTGGTTAAAAAAATGTGAATGGCAGATTTTTGCTGTTAAATTGTAAGTATTTAATATAAAAATATACCATATCTAAACTACCAGAATTGATGGTTCAGAAAAAAAGAGACTCAGTGAATATTTAAAAATAACCATTATAAGTATGTATATTTGCAGTTGCTATAAGTTAATGAAAGAACAAACTTTTAGTTTCGAGTTTGTCTTTGCTTCTAACGAAACTACAGTTTTGACACCTCATACTTTTCTTTTCTTCAGGATTCACCGATGACAACAAAGAGTGGCTGAAGCCAAAGCAGAAGCAAAAAGGCAAAACTAAACAACCTGAACCAGATTCAGAGGATGACAGTGATGTTGAAGAAGAATCTGATGCTGAGGTAGAAGAATCGGAAGGCGACGCAGAAGAATCTGAAGGCGAAGTAGAAGAGTCTGAAGGTGAAGCAGAATCGGAGGAAGAAAAGACAAAGGGAAAGAAAACCGGGGAAAAGTATAAAGTAAGATTTTTTTGTATAGTTTGAAATTTCCTATATATCTCTTTTAAAAGTTTATCATTTGAAATATCTACTATCTCTTTTGTTCTGATAAAAATGAATAAATGTTATACTTTGCAAATTCAACTTTGCAATTATACTTTGCAAATTCAACTTTGCAAATATACTTTGCAAATTCAACTTTGCATACACAAAAGGCTAAATTATGAATGTCAATATTAAAAATACTATATCTACATGACACCATATGACAACATATTTGATTTAAAATTTGCTTTCATTAAACAGCTCTTAATTAAATGAAGGAATGATTGTCTTGAATGAATAATACAAAATTGGTCAAATTGAATAAAAATTTAATTATTTAAATACTAAGATCTATACAAGATACCATTATAATGTGAATATATAGGGAATATTACAGGTTTTTAGGCCTAGCTTGGGCATCTGAGGCTCATAATATGCTATTGTTGACAATCATTTTGTATCTATAGTTTAATATGTCACAAAGCTTTTCTAAATGCGTCAGTCCTTTGACAGATGAGCTCCCACTATCGAGATGTAGCCTCTGGCAAGACAGAATACCCCTCCCTAATCCTTACATCCCACATTCTGAGAATCTTCCACCTGACCATCAAGAACCCTGGCTGACCTGGAAGTCTTTAAATAGACTCCGTACTCAGGTCGGACGGAGTAAGGATAACATGGTCCAGTGGGGATTCTCAGAAGACAACAATATAGCCTGTCTGTGCGCAGCAGATCAAACTATGGCACATCTTATTGCATGCCCTGCTTGTCCTGTTACCTGCTCGCAACAAGAGCTCATGGATGCTGCACCAAATGCAGTTCGGGTGGCTGAGTTCTGGGCCTCAGCAATTTAACAGTTTGCCATCGACACCCTAGAAGAACTACACTACACCCTAGAGTCACTAGAATGTAAAAGTTATAAAAAGCCAACAAATAATTTGAATTTGAATTTCTTAATGCTATTAATCCTTACTTACTTACTAATATTATAAACGCGAAAGTTTGTATGTATGGATGTATGGATGTTTGTTACTCTTTCACGCAAAAACTACTGAATGGATTTATATGAAACTTTACAATAATATAGCTTATACATCAGAATAACACATAGGATATAATTTATAAAGATATTGTGTAAATTGTCCAAAATATTACGATAAGTGTCGAGTAAGTAGAAAAAATCTGGTATAAAGTTTTGGTATAAAGATAGATAGGACCTTGGAGAACAAAATAATCTACTCGAAGTAGTTAAGTGCTCAGTCGACTGTCCTATGAAGTCGCGAGCACCAGCTATTACTGCAATATAATGGGTGTCACAATAATGAACAAATTGCTTACAGGTTGGAACACTAGATGACTTATTCCAGGATTCTGATCAAGAAAATGGAGACGCAGCTACATCAGATGGTGAAGAACCTGACAGCAGTAATGCAAACGAGTACAACTCTGATTCTGACGAAGAGAAAAGTGATGGAAGCGATGGAGATGATGATGACATGTTGCCTATTGAAAAGGCTAATATCAAACTAAAGAAAAAACAGAAGCTTGATAAAAAACTTGCCGATGAAGAAATGCAGCTAAATATTGCCAAGCAAGATGTATTCGCCTTCCCGTCTGAAGAAGAATTAGAAAACCCAACTAGTCTCCAAGATGTCAACCAGAGAATTAAAGATGTTGTCACAGTTTTGGGTGACTTCAGTCGCTTGAAAGAAGATGGTAGATCCAGATGTGAATACACAGAGTTGCTTCTCAAAGATCTTTGCATGTATTACAGTTATAATGAATTTCTCATGGAAATTTTAATGCAAATATTCCCAGTACAGGAGTTAGTAGAGTTTTTAGAAGCCAGTGAAGTAGCTCGGCCTGTCACGATAAGGACTAACAGCCTTAAGACAAGAAGACGGGATTTAGCTCAAGCTTTGATCAACAGAGGTGTCAATTTAGACCCTGTTGGAAAGTGGAGTAAGGTTGGTCTTGTTGTGTACAGCTCAACTGTCCCGATAGGTGCTACTCCAGAATATCTAGCTGGACATTATATATTGCAAGGTGCATCCAGTTTCCTTCCGGTTATGGCTTTAGCCCCGCAAGAAAACGAGCGAATATTGGACATGTGCGCAGCTCCAGGTGGTAAAGCTTCCCATATTGCTGCTATTATGAAGAACACTGGAGCACTATTCGCCAATGATGCTAATAAAGATAGGACTAAGGCTGTGGTGGGTAACTTCCATAGATTGGGAGTTGTGAATGCAGTGATTTGTAACTACGATGGGAGACAGTTCCCAGAAGTAATAAAAGGTTTCGACAGGGTGTTATTAGATGCTCCTTGCACTGGTACAGGAGTGATAGCTAAAGATCCGAGTGTGAAAACGACAAAGGATCAAAAAGATATTCAGAGGTGTTTTAATCTGCAGAGGCAGTTATTATTAGCTGCAATCGATTGTTGCAACGCTAAATCGAGCACTGGAGGATACATTGTTTATTCCACTTGCTCTATTTTACCTGAGGAGAATGAATGGGTGGTCAACTACGTGTTGAAGAGAAGGAATGTAAAACTGGTGCCGACAGGTCTTGATTTTGGTACCGAGGGATTCCAGAAATATAGACATCATAGATTCCATCCTTCTCTTAAGCTAACCAGACGATTCTACCCTCACACACATAATATGGATGGATTCTATGTAGCCAAACTGAAGAAGTTCTCTAATGTCATTGTAAGTATTGTCATTTAGATCACACTGCTCACAATATTTTATATTCTTGCCCTTGTTGGTTATTGTTGAAAAGGACTAAAACTGTTCAAAATCGATTTTAAATTTAATAATCTAAACGCAAGCAAAGCTTAAAAAAACCGACTTCACCGCTTATATTTTGGTTTCTGCCGAGCTGATTTTTATATGGGATCTCTGAACTATAATCTACCAAACAAAAAAAATCTGGTCTATGTTTATTCTCGCTGTTCCAAAAAAAAACATTATCAGATCGAATTGTGAATAAACCATTCTTGAATCCACCTGAACACACACAAAAATTACATCAAAATCGGTCCAGCCGTTTAAGGAGAGTTCAGTCACATGTGTATATGTGTGTACAAACAAATGATTTATATTATATAAAGATTTTAGACAGTTGAGACTATAGCGTAGTTAGAATGTTATTATTGTACAATTTAGCTAGGCAGGCAGATACCTAGGAATATAACTGTTAACATGATAATGATTACTAAATATTGACTTCAGCCTGAACCTGTAAAAGACGAAGATGACGAGGAAGAGGGCGAAAAGAACGAAAGTAACGTTACAGAAGAAACAAAACAAAATGGCGACGTCGAGTCAGAAGAAGCATCTGCCAGTGAAACAGAGAAGCCGAGTTCAGTGAAGAGGCCAGCTCAGAGTGAAGAAGGTGGACCGAAGAAGAAGAAGAATAAACCAGATACAAAAGAAAAGTGAGTATTAAAATTAATTTGTTTTGTTATAAAACTACTGCAAGTGAATTCCGTTGTTTATATTTTTTAATAAGGGGTGTTTGAAGTTGAATAGTTTATATGAGTTTTTCTGGGTCAAAATTAGGACAATGCAGGCATGTTTGTCATATGGACCCAAAATCAAAATGAAAATCGTTTATTTGCATGGGCCCCAAAGAGGCACTCATGAAAGTTAATGACCCTACTGCCAGATTCGTAAAATTACATACTACAGACTGGAATCGTGATACCAGACCCCCTATTACGTATCTTTGTTGCACGCGGCTTCAATTAAAATTAAGCAAAAATGAACCCTATTTCTTAGGAGTTTTGTCAATTTAGTATTGAAACCGTTTGCAACAAAGATAGGTAATCGGGGGGCAGGACTGCCATGCAACGGGCAGAACAAATGTTTCTAAAATTCAGATATATTATTATCATAAGTGTAGTATGGATCAGAATGTCCGTGCTATATATATAGCGTATAGCGTTCGCCATATGTACCTAGGCTTATTAAAAATAATTGGCCTAAATAACAATTCATAAATCTAGGTGGTATTTTAAAAAATGACAATCAATAGCAGCTATTTCTAACTATCTGTTAATCGTTTATTTAGTAAGTTAAGTAACTCGCATCAGAACCCACCTAATAATGTTCGAAGTGTTGTATCGAGGATATTGAGCCTGCGTATTCCAGGTCTAGTGTGTTTACCAGCCAGCTTTGATCACATCGTCACTTACCATCAGGTGAGATAGTGGTTAAACACTAGCCTGTCACAATTAAAAAAAATAAAAAAAATATTAGAAACATTCATAATACCCAAAAATACAAATACACCAACGTGTATGCAACTACGCCAGTTGGCAGTACATGTGTTAATGGGATAATATCTCCTTTTCCTCAGACCACAGCAGACAGCAACTCAACAATCTCCTAATAAGAATAAAAAGAAACGAAAAAATAAGAAAAATAAACAGAATGCCGACACAACTAAACCTCAGCAGCAAAATAGCGAAAAACCTAAATCGGACACCGCAGTAAACAAGCCACACAGCGAAAACGCACAGAGCCAAAACAATAAGAAAAAAAAGAACAAAAAAGGCGGTAACGCACAACAACCACCAAAAGATACAAAAGCAACCACAGAAAAGACTGAAGCTAGCCCTCAAAAACAAACTAATCCTAGTCCAGTTAAGTCGACTCCAAATGCCGATGGCGTCTCACCCAAGAAAAAGAAAAACAGGAAAAATAAAAATAAAAACAAACAAGGTACACCACAAACAGTTACTAAGAACGAAAACAAAATAACTGAAGACATCGCAAAGGCAGCTTCGCAAAAGTTTAAGAATAAGAATAAAAAAAAGAAACAGATAGGACAAATGAACCCTAAAGTAAATAGAGATGACCAGAAACAAGGAAAGCAGGGGCAGGGTATTGGCAAGAAGTTTAAAAAGAAGAATTAGTTTGTTAGGTAAGTATATTATGGTACATAATATTTTTATAATAAAACATGTTACTATGATAATAAAGTTATTATAATAAAATTTTATACAAGACTTTCCTTTTTTCCTATATAGTACTTATGTCGTCGCAATAGGGTAAATACATAATTATTTTTATGCCTTTAATAGATTTTTTACGTTAATACTAATGTAAATCATAAAAACACTACATTTCATATCAAAATTAATATTTAATAATTGAAACGCAAGCAAAGCTTAAAAAGAACGACTTCATCGGTTATATTTCGGTTTTGGCTGAACCGATTTCGATAAAATTTATATGGGACCACCTCTGAAGTATACTCTACCAAACAAATAAAAAAAAAAAAAAAATCAAACAAATCATCAAAATCGATTTATAATTGGCGGAGATATCGCGTTACATTCATACAAAAAACATACAGTAGAATTGAGAACCTCCTTTTTTGAAGTCGGTTGAAAATGTAAGCAGGACCTGCTCGGTCTTGACGTTATTTGTCTGACGTCCACGATCAACAGAATAATATAAATACTTTAAAGAACGCGGTGGCATATTTTGATGATCTTTACGTCAACTGTATTGTCTTAATTTAACGAATGTCAGTCACTAAAGACATGACAGTCATCAAAATTCAATATGGCGAACACCACAAGCCATACTGTGAAAAATAAAAAAATGAAATTCGATGAACTGTGTCACGTGTGATATTATTGAATAGATATTTGTAAATCATCTTTAGGTTTCTCTTATCAACTATTAAATTAACATTAAAATGGGAATTGGCGTGACTTACGCGTTGTCGATGTCTAAATCGACAATGTTCTCTTTATCAATATTTTTTTTTTCGAATTGCCGTGTAGGATCTATATAAAGTTTGGTTAGCAACCATTCTCGCTTAAATTTTCTATACTTTTAATAATTTTCTATATTTACCTGTGATAAAGATTTTATAAAAAACAAAACAAAAAAAACAAACACATTTACACTCACAGCCCCACACTAAGTTCAAAGACTTGTATCGTGGGTGCCGGAAACATTCACATCACGCACACACATTACACCCAGAACCAATATATAATCGCATATTAAGTTTTACTAACGAAATAGTATAAAATAAAAAAGAAAATTATCTGATTACGGTTTTTAGTGTTTCCACACACCCCTGTGAAGAAAAGCACATTTGCCAAAAAATAAACCCGACTGCAAAAAACATGTCAAATACCTCTCTGGCCTCCTTTTGCGCCATCACCGCTTCGCAGGAGACCACCACCTGTTATGTTCTCCCGCTGCCATGCATGGCGTCTACCACGCTCAGCAGGGAGAGATCTTCACCTATACGTGTCCGGAAAGCACCTGTACCGATTGGTACAGGTGCTTTCCGGTGCAGGAAGGTTACCCGAAACGCCACCTTACCCACTTCCGAAAGACTGTGCGGATGGCCTCCATCGTCCATTGCTCAGGGTCCGGTGGAGCCGTAACAGTGCGGCCCGCGCCTTATGAATTTGCTTCGTCAATCTATTTTCATCCATTATGCATCGCGTTCTCAAGTCATGTATGGATTTAGTCCATATAGATAGATAGATCCATATAGAAGACCACATTATTACTATAGGTAAATACCTAATATCGATATGCAATAGCCTTTTTTTTTTTTTGGTGGGGGGGACAATGCCTTGCACTTCCCTTCCTTCCCAGGGGTGAAGGAAGGGGGTATGTGGGGCTCGAACCCACTAAAACCCCCCCGTGAGCAGTCCCTCGCCGAGGTGGGGCAAGATAGGGTCGCGCTAGCAGTCACTATCTTGCCCCGGCGGTAGGCCCGAGTACAGACAGGGCCACTGCGACCATGTAGGGGTGACCTTGCAAGCCAGTGGAGAGCTCCCTGACTCTCCACCAGTGACCCCACTACAGAGCAGGAAATAGGAGACGTGTCCCTGAGTGGTGAATAGGGAAACGCCCGGTTGAAGGTTATTCTCTCAAGGGTAGAAAATACCTCCCGCGGACCAAAAACCAGGCCCGAGAGATAAAACTCCAATTCCATAGGTGGTAGGATTTCTTAGGTCTACCCCTTTGCCAAACAGCCTGTTCTGGTTGATATAGTGAATTGCTAGCGTCTTAAGTCTCAAAGAGAAACAGTCGGCAGAATAACATTAAAAAAACATTATATTAAATATGTATAAATATATGTAATACTACATTACAAACAATTCTGGTGATATAAAAAATACTTACAAAATAAAGGTATAATAAAGGTTAAATAATTTCGGAAAGATCATGCCTTGGTATGATGGAATCTGTGACAGACTGTTCGTCAAAGTAAGTCAGGGTAAGCTGTGGAGTTAATATCTCGAAAGACGTTTGCGAACGGCGTGAAGGGATTATTTCGGCCAGACGCTGTCGCTCACCCATCAATATCTCATCCGAAATTAATTTATTTTCCTTCGCCTCCATATTATGTCGGTACTTCACTAACATTCCAGCCAAATACTTAATCGGATCTTCGGGCTGAACCATTACAATTTCAGCCAAGCACTTCTTTAAAGCGTCTCCAATCGTATCTTTCAAATACTTACACTCTTCGACCACCATTGGCTCCATAGGACAGTTACAAGAATAGGAACATTTCTCGTACATTTCTTTTGAGTCTCGAATTTTCACTAACGCACCGAAACCGTTATGCCGATATTCTTCCGAAGATCCCGTATCGCGGTAAACTCGACCTCCGTCTCGGTCGATGTAATATCGCCCTAAGTTGTCATATCGGTATTTGACGCCATCTTCTACTTCGCTAAGCTTGAGCAGCATCCCAGACTTGTGCAGCATGTATTCGCTAGCAAAGCTATGAGCTTTATACACATGCAGGCTATTATCCGTTTTGTAATAGCGGCCGATTTTATCATAGAAAAAAACATGTTTGTCATCATAATTTCCAGCAACTGGACTGCTTTGTTCGCTGGGCTGATACGTCTCAGTGCCGCTTAACTTGTACGATTTCATGCCATACTTATCGATTGTGTAATATCCTATGTCATCCACATATACTTCTTTCGGATCCACAGTAGTTGGCATCGATATCGTTAATTTATAATCAGTAACACTTAAGGCCGCTTTCCAAACGCGAACTAGTTTTCCAATCAATCGGCTGCGTTTTTGATGAGGTAGCAGGTGGTCAAATATGTCATGAAAAGTTTCGGCATCATCATTATATTCACAATGACTTTTGCGGTTTATAAGGCACCTCAAGGATAACTTCAAATTTTTTAACGATACCAACCGATCGTTTAAAAATAAAGCTTTGTGTTGTAACGTTATGAAGTCGACTGATGAAATGTCGTTTTTCATTTGAGTGATCCGCTCTTCCAGGCATTGGATTTTTTCTTTAACCTTAACTATTTCCTCATTTCTCGATGAGGTCGTTATTCGTGCAAACGAGCACAGGGTTTTATCTTTACGATCTAGCTCTTGCGCCACTCTTTTAGCTTCAGTAGTGGAATATCTTGCCACTTCGTCAATAACTTCATGTAGGGTTTTGGTCAGTTTTGCGGATAAGGATACGTTAAGATCCAGCACTTTACAGAACTCTTTAGCCAAATTACCGTATTGTTTGTCTAGCCAAGTCAAAAGCTCATCAGCCTCGATAGCAACGTTTGCTAAAAATTCCTTTTTATCTGCCGTGTTATGTAAACATTGATGTTTGTCATTTACAACACATTGAAGGATTTCTAACATATCTTCGATAATTGTGCTCTCTGACTGTAGCGACTTTTTTACACTATATTCCAGCGTAGGTAGCGCATCGTTTAAATATTTTTGGAAGTCCATGTGCCTTTTCTTCGCGCTGTCTATAGTAAATTGTATCGATTTGAAGATACTTTCTCGCGGTGTGTCTTTCACTCTTTTTTTGAAGATTTCTACGTCTTGGACTGCCTGAAGCCATTGATTGTGGAATGTGTTTACGATTTCGATGATGCGATGTGGTGCTTTCTGAAGCAGGGCTGTGCGCAAATCAATCGAAGAATGGATAATATCTTCTGAAAAGTCCGCATGAGTCAGGAATATTACTGGATGCTCAAATGATTGTTTAATTTCATGAACAGTTGCGAACAGGCATAGCAAAGCTTTTCTTTTGTTCATTGAGATGTAAAATTATATAAAATAAAATAATGAAAAATAAATAAAAAATGTGCAATCAATTTGATTGAACATAAACATAGAAAAATATACTCTACCCTATGGTAGAGTATATTTTTCTATGTTTATGTCAACAAATCTTTTATATCGTAAATATTCTACTCTATGCTCCAAAAGTTTATTTTACTCTTTTTGGCTCCACAATCAAATATAAAGTAATCACTCCGTTTTATCGTAGTTTTATCCACAATCTTGGGTATGTCATGGAGCAGGTTCATGCCACAAACTTATTCATTTAGCCATCGAGATAGAAAACCAACCTACTGTTTGCTGTAAAATCGGAAATAAGCGTAGATACAAGGCTCAACTTGTTGCCAAAGGGTTTGACAAGAGATGTGGCATCGATTACGACGAGACATTCTCACCGGTGGTAAGACAGCTCTCTAAGAGTCCTCCTGGCGATGGCAGCAGAGATTGGTTTGGACGTTGATCAAATGGACGTAAAAACAGCATTTTTAAACTTGTCTGAAAGTCTACATGGAACAACCCGGTAGCTTACGAGGAAAAGGGCAAAGCGGACTATAATGTGTCTTCTTAAACGTTTGCTTTAGGGGTTAATCAAGCTTAGAACAACAAGTTGAACAAAGAGTTTAACTATTATCCAAGGATTTTGTAGGTTTAGAAACCGTAGCTCGTAGGTTTATTTGCTATCTCGATGCTATTATCATTTAAACGATCCGATAATGAACCGTGCATATACATGCGATCCCGAAAAAAAAACAGAATATAATTAAACGCAAGCAAAGCTTAAAAAACTAACTTCACCGCTTATATTTTGGTTTTGGCTATTAACCGATTTCGATAAAATTTACATGGCACCATCTCTGAAGTACAAATAAATCATCAAAACCGATTCATAATTGGCGGAGATATAACATGCATAAAAAAAAACATACAGTCGAATTGAGAACCTCCTTTTTTGAAGTCGATTGAAAAGACCCGAGAAAAATATGTAGATGACATTTTAATATTTTGGAATGACGCATAAGAGCTGACAAAAGTGAAAAAGGATCTTATGTCAAAGTTTGAAATGAAGGATCTTAGGAAGGCAGAGCATATATTAGGAATGCACAAACGATATTGGAATCAAAGTTGACCATGAGAAGTATTATTTGTGGGGATAATGCACTAGATTATCCCCACAAATCTTAGTCTAAATGTTAGAACCACATCGGTCTAAGAACACTCACAGCCCCACAATATATAATCAAATATTTTTTTTGTGAGCTCCTAAAAATCACTGCACCAGTAATATGTATAAGCATACAAAATAATAAATACAGAAAGTTTTTCTGGCGCTTCGCTGGCCTCTGCCGCGGCCTCCTCCCTAATAAAGTGTTTAGAAACTTTAAAATAACCTATTGGAGTTATAGCGAAAGCGGAAGTTACGTTTTTTAACTTTCTATGACTTGCCTACACTCATGCACGTTCTCTATGTATTAACGGTTAATTATACACTATTATTACACATTACTACTCGAAGAGTCACATGTTATGAAAAATAATACAATATTAACAATGCAACGCCATATTGTCGCTTACGTGGCACTTTAAAAACAACATAAATATTCGTTTGCACTTTTTTATGTCAGATTCGAAACGTAGTTGTATCAGCAACAGCAATGAGATCATCACAGTGTTATTTAAAAATTATAAACTCGAAAAGACCCGGATTTTTCATAAAACCAAGATTGCAGTTCGTGAAAGTTTTAAAATTTTACTAATTTTATTATCTACCAAATACATATTACTATTCCTAGGTATATACACAAAAGAGAAATATCTTTAGGTACTGAAAGTGTGGTCCATTGTTTCGCGAACGGTGTAATCTGGGAGTCTTCAATCTCGATTGAATAGGTATCTTCAAGGCAAGCATGTCACTTTTTCAGCCGCATCATCACTTTCCATCAGGTGAGATAGTGGTCAAATGCTTGCCTATTCGGCATATAAAAGAAGAAAAAATAACATGTTTATAATCGTAGCAGCACATACTACCTACGTCACTGTTCAAAATCGTAGCAAGACTTAATATAGTGTCTACTTCTCGTGCTTTATATGTGTGCAAATTTGCAAACAAAACACCAGAAAACCGGTCGTTGAAGGTAGATAAAATAATTTCAAACTAACAATGATATATGAGTATAATTCATTCACTGTTAATACGTTAATATCCGAATGACCGAGCTTTGCTCGGTTTTTTGTTTTTGGTAGAATGTGTTTGAATTTGTAGCCTCAGAAAGCTTCATCTAGTGTCGAGTAAAAACAGTTTTTACATCGGTCATGGCGTAATAGATGGCGCTGATAGTTTCTTAAATCCGGTTTTACAAATGCAGTTTGGGAACCGAGCATTTCTCGGACCTGGAACGTCGATAAATCGATTCTTGGGCCGAAAAACCTCTAATCTGTAACTTTCATGAAAATCGTTGGAGCCGTTTCCGAGATCCTGATTACACACATATACAAGAATTGCTCGTTTAAAGATATTAGATTAGATAGATTATGGGTTTTTTAAAAGAAACTTAAGAAGTATCTGCCCCAGATGATAGCTTCTTTCGTAAATAAAACGTTAAAAAAGAAGTTACATACGATATGCCACCGCCATTCTAGCTAAATATTCCTGAAAATATTTGTAAAGTTTTTTTTTTGGCGTTCAACGAGAGGGTACCGATTCGTGGTACATAATCTTTGTAATATTTTCAATGCCTTTGTATGAAAGCTTTTAGATTATTGTATGGACACAATAGCATCTATATATCTATATACGGTATAATGCTGGTTCCACACGGTACGTAACCCTTAGCTTTGGGCACAAGTAATCGCCTAAAGATTACATACTTATTAAAAGCAAGCCAAGCTTAAATAATTAAACTCAAGCAAAGCTTAAAAAAACCAACGTCACCGCTTTATCTTCGGAACTTTGATCAGATTAGATGTACTAAACACGCATTATTAACGATATTTCAAGAACTACTGATCAGATTTTTAATGGGACCAATAGAAAAGCAACATCTTTCAAACAAAAAAAATTTCAAAATCGATTCGCATGGAAAGAAGTCATGAGGTAACATACATAAAAAATATACAGTCGACTTGAGTACCTCCTCCTTTTTTGTGTAGTCGGTAGAAAAAGCGACTTCACCGCTTATATTTCGGTTTTTTCTGAACCGATTTCGATAAAATTCATAAATGAGATCTTTGAAGTGTAATTTACCAAACAAAAAAAAAACATCAAAATGGATTCATAGTTGGCAGATATATCGTACATACATACAAAAAAAACATACAGTCGAATTGAGAAACTCCTTTTTTGAAATCGGTTGATAAGTAGAATATTGTTTGCCTCTACGCGTTACGAGCACAACTAAACCCGCATCTGTATTCGTAGAGTACCGTGATTATCGTAGTAGTTCTACGTTATTCACAGCACTACACCCCTTAGTAAACGGTGAAAAAGATCTAAACATAGAGGAAACGTTTTCCCACGGGTGCGGGAGCTGTGGATGAATCTGTGAGCTTTCGGCCGGGGCGGCGACCGTTGCTACAGCGCGGCTTGCTAATAGAGACAGTTACAGTGTTTCAGCTTCATGGATTTGGAGACCAGGGTTCAGTGAACGAATGCGTTCTTATTTTGTTTGTTTTGGGGTAGGTTGGGCGTGCGCCTTTGTTTCACGAGATGTTTCTTTTCATTAGAGATATTTAAATTTTTTACCGACTTCCCAAAAAAGGAGGAGGTACTCAAGTCGACTGTATTTTTTTTTTATGTGTTTTACCTCATAATTTCTCTCCACGTGAGCCGATTTCGAAATTTTTTTTTAGTTTGAAAGATGTTGCTTTCTAATTGGTCCCATTTAATTTGATCAAGATCTGATCAGTAGTTCTTGAAATATCGTCAATAATGCCTATTTTGTGGCGAATAATGCGTACTTTGACGATGTTCTCGTTTACCCGACTTCAAAAGTTACCTCATAACTTCTTTCGTTGTGAGCCGATTTTGATGATTCTTTTTTATTAGAAAGCTGGTGCTTTTTATGTAGGTAGTCCCATTGAAATTTTATCAAGGTCTGATCTCTAGTTTTTTAGTTATAGTCAATAATGCGTGTATATACATTAAATCTGATCAAGGTTCCGATGATAAAGCGGTGAAAGCTTAAAAAACCCGACTTCACCGTTTAAATTTTGTTTTTGGCTTGACCACTTTCGATAAAATTTATATGGGACTACCTTTGAAGAATAATCTATCAAACAAAAAAATATATAAAATAAAGTAAGAGCAGTGGGTAAAATCTCTGATCTACCCACTAGATTGCTCAACTAGTTGAACAGTAGGACATAGTTTGTATTACCGAACATTTTTAGCTCAACAGCTCAACATATAACATCCATGGCCACTGCTAGTACCAATAATACTTTTAAAATATACGGGAACTATTAATTGTAAACTAAATACTTGTACATAATGATCTTCTAAACTAAAACTGATACTGTTAACTACTATAACAATTTTACAGAAGCGTTCAAATTTTTACCAAATTTTATATTTTGAGGCCCAATCGTTTGTCAATTGTTCTGAAAGGTCGTTAAGCTCTAGATTAGATGATCTCTATCCGATGATGTCTAATAAAACGTTCATTCAGACACAGAATCTTTACTATAATAGAGCTATTATTTGTCTGTTTGTTTATTTCGTTTATTTCTCGTGTTACTACAATTCTTACTGCCATCAGTAGTACTGTTACCTTGTCAGGTTGTAGTAGTGTAAAATATTTGTTACCCATAGTACTCATCACACAAATATTATAAATTTGAATGTTAGTGTGTAAATGTGTAACTGTATATGTTTGTTTTCTCTCCACGCTATAACGGCATAACGGATTTGGATGAATTTTGGAATGTACATTGCTTTTACCTAGGATTAACACATAGGCTATTTGGTAAACGCGAGCAAAGCCGCGGGGCATGGCTAGTAAGTAAATAAATTAATGCAATTTTTTTTGATAACAATCTTTTATTTGAATGCTCTAAGTAGAACATTTATATAAAACTTTGAGTGCAGTAGCCACGTCATGGTAACACTCGGAATGGGTAATTATAATTAAATGCGTATACAATATTTCATGTCTGCTGTTAGCCATTGAAGAGTTCCCTAGTCAGGACTCTACCCCGTGTTCAGCAACCGTGTCATAGTAAAACTTAAAACCGGCTATCATATTTAAATGTATACACAAAAATTTGTGACTGCTGTTGTCCATCGAAGAGTTCCCTTATCTCCAGATATGAATCTCACTGAATGAACCAGGCTTAGCTGGAGCTAAGCCTGGGTGGTTCATTCAGGTCATGCTTACCATAAAAATGCATCGTTATCGGAATTAAACCAACATGTAAAAATTCAACTTCGTATGATAAGAAGTGGATCTAATTTTGGCTTGCAAATTTGACCTAAAAAAAACATTTCAAGTTTGCAAAAAAAAAGTTTGTAAAAAAAGAGTATCACACTAAACATTCATTTAAAAGAAACAAAGAAAATTTGATACATTTTATAATCATGAATCGAATGAAAAAGTTCCTACAATCCATATACGAAATAGCAACTACAAACGTAAAATAAGCCTTACGTGTTTACTATCCTCGACCACGTTATCAATTAGGTGAGATAGTGGCATACAACTAGTCTATCAGATGAAATAGGTTTGAAGAAATTTTATATTCAAATAAAAAACCGGCCAAGTTCGAGTTGGGCTCGCGCACGAAGGGTTCCGTACCATTATCTATAAAATATCAAGTTTGTTGTATGGGAGCCCCCCTTACATATTTATTTTATTTTATTTTTAGTATTTGTTGTTAAAGCGGCAATAGAAATACATCATCTGTGAAAATTTCAACTGGCTAGCTATCACCGTTCTTGACAGGTCTCCGCCGTCTGCGCCGTGAGTCTTGGGTTCGATTCCCGGCAGGAGCACAAATTCCTTTTCAAGGGATATTTGAGCTTCTAGTTGTGGGTGTATTTGTGTGTGTGATGTAAATGTTGCCGGCACCTACTATACAAGTTTTTGAACTTAGTGTGGGGCTGAGAGTGTGAATGCGGTTTTTTAAAAAAAAAATATTTCGTTATTTTACAATCGTTGTTCCGTTTTATGTTCAATGATCGTCGAATGATCTTCGATTAGATACTCAGCAAACCGTGACCTTAAATATGTAAAAACAACTAGTAAACAAAACGTTGAAATATTGGTAGATAAGCTAAAATACTAAGAGTTCGATACAACTTTTACATAGCAAAGCTTCACGAACTGTATCACACTCGTTTGTGGAGCGAATCCACATATTCGATTTTCCCACGACCTAGAGTACTCACTCGTAGTAATTCAGTGATACAATCGTACTTCGCGCAGCCCCCGCGCTGCGTTCCCACTTCCCAGAGGCTGTCTTCAGTCGCTCGCGGACCGCGCTAACGTACTGACACCGCTGTCACGCTGTCTCACCCCTGTACGTTTGTAAAACCTTACATTATAACAGAAAAGTGTATTATAATCGTTGTTTGTTAAATGAAAGTGCTCGTTCCGTTCACGATTTTGTGGAGAATTGACCGGAAGTTGAATTGGGAGGTAGGGTGGGTCGCTATGTTCCGCCCTGGAGGTTGTAGCGCGCAGCATCCGCTCGCCATGTTGATCTGAAACTCCATAACCATATAGTACAAGCAAATTTACAGTATTGTACATATATTTGCACCTTTTGTTGTAAACTTGCTCTACATTTCGTTTTAAATTGAATGATAACGCTATTTATTTAGTTAGATAAAGGGGAGATGCATCTTGTAGGTAAACGGCGGCAAATCTACGTTTATAGCTAGCTATAGATAACATATCCCGGGCATAGCTCCGTCAAGTAAGTGAGCTGTAAGTTCCATGTAACAGTAGTTGTTCCATAAGTACTTAATTTTCTGACTTCCTATATAAATGGCCCATGACCGACCACGAGATCCCAGTGCGGACGTTTTGTAAGAATCAAGATATAATTAAATAAGGAGCAATTGGTGGCAGATTTATTAATTTATTTAAATTAATGTTTGAACAATATGTGGTAGGTATTGCTATTCGTTAAATTAAATTTACACCTGACCTAACAATGTAAAATGTAGCTGTGGAACATCCTCGTAACACCGCAAATACAACTTTAAACAGGTTTAACGTGAATATTGAGCTATTGGTGAAAATAATGCGTGAAAATGACGGCATTTAGACTTGTAACCATTGTAGCTTATTGTAACTGACTTGATTGACAAAGGAGGAGGGTTTGTATTCCCATCGTTAATGAGCGCATAATTCCTCGAGCCGATTTCAATTTTTTTTTTACCAAGGCAATTTGTATTATATATTTAATTAAGATATGTATTCGATTGATATAAATATATATTACGTACTAGCTGTGCCACCGCCTCCACCCGCAAACAGCGTATACTCTATACCCAAAGACAAAGATAATGGTTAAGTATATTATATTTGTCTATATCGTATATTAATAACACTATTTTGTTTATATAAGGCCTATAATAGCTAACCTATTCCAGGTTTTTGACTATCCACATACCAAATTCATTCCAAATCGATCCAGTCGTTACAGAGATACCTCATTTTAAACATATTCACACACAAACTTTCGTATTCACTCGAAGTGTGATGTTGATTTTGTGGAGACTAATAGTGATAGCTGTACTCCGTGTCCACTTCCACCTTAATCAAGATAATACATAGCTTATGGGTATGTATAGTGTATTCTTGGCTCAAGATATATATCTGCAATTTTTTACCTAGTTTTTACCCCGGCCAACAAGGCGGGGACGCGGCCTCGGCTGTCGGCGGATAAGGGAAACCTACGTTGAGATCTTAGAATACATTCTTTATTGGGATGTAAATCTATAGGGTTTGAGAGATAATTCAATGCAAGCAAAGCTAAAAAAAAACGACTTCACCGCTTTATCTTCGATACCTTGATCAGATTAAATGTATAAAACACGCATTATTGACGATAACTCAAAAACTACTGATCAGATCTTGATCAAATATAAATGGGACCAATGGGAAAATATCATCAAAATCAGTTCACGTGGAAATAATTAATGAGGTAACAATAAAAAAAATGTACCTGAGTACCTCGTCCTTTTTTGTACAGTCGGTTCCAGTTGATGACTAGACCGGTGATATGTAACTCCGTTACCAAACGAGGTTATAGGACATCTTGCGAGTCCCCCTGGGCTGGCACCACCCCGTCGCCAGATGGTTGAATAGTGCAGGACTGCGCTAATAAATTCAAATTCTATATTGATCTCTGTAACATTTACATTCTAGTGTTATATTGAACTAAAAATACTAAATTAGGTATTGTCTACCCTTTGTTCTCATATTATTACATTCGCAAAATATTATATTCGCAAAATATTATATTCTTGAATTATTATATTATCAAAATACGAACAGTTCACTCCGAACTGAGACCTCGCGCCTATTGCTAATAGAGAAAAAAAATTGAGGTCAGTTGCTTATTTAGGTAGTTTTATTCTTAATAATAATTGTTTTTGAAGAATACAGAGGAATTATACTCGAATTAAACACCAAATTCAACTAAGAGCGCGTTTATTCTCTTTTGACACCATTGCTAGACAAAGAGCTAACTACCTACATCTTGTATATATAAATCTTAAGATTACCCTACATTACACCTCCACCACTAATCTAGAAACAAAGACCTTTATGATTATATATAATGAATCAATGAGTTACTCACATAATACATAATTACAGATTTAGAAAATGTTTAGCTTAGCGTTAATAACATAAATAAGTTTAATCTATATGTATCAATATCTCAAACATGTATAAATCTTAACATATGATGTGGATCTATTTTTCTTAATAGTAATGTAATTAAGTAGTAAGGTTTAAATATAACAATAATGAATGCCTAATCTTATAACAAATTACTTAACATTAATTCTCAAACCCAAATCTGACCACTGGTTTTCGCATGCGCTTTTGAGGTGTGCTAAGAGGTTGTGGTGATGGTTGAGGGCACGATAAAGATGTTGATGCTACTTTGCTTGGGGACTTTTGTCTTGCAATGACCATAGGTTCAACCTCTGAATGTTGCCCATCCTTATCATTACTATCATCTACCACCACCACCTCATCCGGCGGCATTAGCGGAGCGGCATCCCCACAGCCGCGAGCTGACGTGCTGGCCACTACTGGTGATGACGGACACGTAACATCAGAGAGCTGAGATTTACGACGCATTTGGTCCACATGCCTTTTCAGAAATTGACCGTTACCGCTATCCAGAACGTACTGTCGCGAGCCCTCTCTCTCTACTACTTTACTACTGACCCACTTATCTTGCGAACCGTATCCTCGAGCCCACACCGTGTCCCCTTCTGTAAACTCGCGTTGTAACCCACCTGCGTTTTTGACCTGCCTGTCTTGAGCTTTCTGTACCTTATCTGCTAGGGCCCTGTCGTTCCTTATCAGATCTAAACGTGATCGTAAACGTCGCTTTTGTAACAATCTGGCTGGAGATTCCCCTGTTGTGCTATGTATAGTATTCCTATAATTCAGCAGAAAGTTTTGCAGTGCAGCATCAACATCGACATTATCTCTGAAAGCCTTTTTTATTGCTCGTTTACACATCTTGACCGCATTCTCCGCTGCGCCATTTGACGAAGGATGGTAAGCCGGAGAGAACACCTGACGAATGCCATTGGTACTCAAAAAGCTGCTAAACTCTGTGCTGGAGTATGGAGGACCCCGGTCCGATACCAGCTCCACTGGTAAACCAAATCTTGCGAAAGTACTCCTAAGTACTTTGATTACCGCAGCGGCATTAGTTTGTTTCATTTCAAATACTTCTAGCCACTTTGAAGAAGCATCTATCACGACCATAAAACGCTTACCATTATATGGGCCAAGGAAATCCACGTGTAATCTAGACCAGGGCTGCGTGTGGTACGGCCAGGGCTGTGGCGGGGCGCGCGGTGGCGCCGAAGCTTCCAGCGCACACGTCTCACACTCGCGGCATAGAGCTTCTACATCCTGGTCGATGCGTGGCCACCAAACATAGCTTCTGGCCCAACTTTTGGTTTTCACTATACCCATGTGGCTGCTATGAAGTTGCCTTAAAATTAGTGTTCTCAGAGATATCGGTATCACCATCCTGTAACCCCACATAACACAACCATTTTCAATATACAGCTCATTACGTCTAATATAGTACGGTTTGCTATGTTCTTCTGTGCAAGAACTGGGCCACCCGGATTCAATAAACACTTTTATTCGACTCAGTACTATGTCTTTTGCGGTAGCCTTCCTAACATCCTCATTAGTAACCGGTAAGAAATCTTCGACAAAATTTGAATATGTTATCTCTTTTTCGGTGATCCTATCACGACCAATTTTAGCCGGTAAGCGTGACAAAGCATCGGCACAATTTTTTTTAGAAGTCACGTATTCTATTTCATAAGTGTACCCCGATAAAAGCACGGCCCAACGTTGCAATCGTGACGCGGCCATCACTGGAATGCCCGCCTTATCACCGAGTATGTGCGTTAAGGGCTTATGATCTGTTCTTAAAATGAACTTTCTCCCGTATAAGTACTGATGATACTTACGCACCCCGTATGCGATGGCGAGAGCTTCCCGGTCGATCTGCGAGTAATTCCGCTCGGCGGCCGTCAGAGATCGAGACGCATACGCCACGGGCCGCTCGCCGGCCGGCGTCTCGTGCGTCAACACCGCCCCCACGCCTACGCTGCTCGCGTCCGCCGTCAGCACCAAAGGTAACTCGGCCGAGTAGTGTACCAGGACTTCGCTACCGGTGAGCCTATTCTTTATCGTTTCGAATGCACGGTTACACTGTGGACTCCAGACATACCTAGTTCCCGCTTTCAATAACTCGTATAATGGCGCTAGGATTGTAGAAACATTTTTGATGAATTTGGAATAATACATTATCATACCTAAGAACGACCTAAGTTCGGATACGTTAGTGGGCGCCGGCGTCTTTACTATCGCTTCTACCTTAGCGGGAGACGTATGGACGCCTTCCTTGCTGATGATGTGACCGAGGTAACTTATCGACTCCGCAAAAAACTCACACTTCTCTTTCTTAACGCGCAACCCGTACTTTTCTAACCTTTCAAACACGCGATATAAATTGGTGACGTGATCTCGGTTTGTTTTTCCCGTTATTATTATATCGTCGAGAAACACGCCCACCTGCGGCATATCTGCGAACAGTTCCTCGAGACGCCGCTGAAAAATACCCGGACTCGATGCCAGGCCGTACACCAGTCGATTATAAACGAACAAACCCTTAAAAGTGTTTATAACCGTATATTTTTTTGAGTCATCGAGAACGAATTGAGCGTATGCCTGTGAAAGGTCAATTTTACTAAACCTTTGCCCCCCTTGTAAACGTACCAACAAATCTTCTACGCGCGGCAACGGATAACGGTCAATTTCTATCACTCTGTTCAAGGTTAGCTTATAATCGGCGCAAATTCTAATGTTACCGTCTCGTTTGACCACGGGCACGATGGCCGTAGCCCAGTCGGAGCGCTCGACGGGAGTGAGGATGCCGTCCCGCTGCATCTGGTCGAGCGCGCGCGCCACCGGCTCGCGCAGCGCGTACGCCAGCGGGCGCGCGCGCTGGAACACGGGCCGCGCCCCCTCGCGCACGTGGATCGACACCGGAGGCCCAGTGAACCGGCCCAGCCCCTCGGCGAGAACATTACAGAATCTGGAACTGAATGCAGCTAAATTGAATTCTTCATTCCGCAATGAATTCACACAATACTCTTGGTTGAATGAAGGCAAACTAATATTCAATTCCGCTATCCACTGCCTTCCCAGTAAGGCCGTCTTTCCATTATGAATTACATACAAGTCTAAATCTCTTACTTTATTATTATAAGTAACACTAGGTCGGATACAACCGACGGGACGTACTAACTCCCCCGTATAGTAACGTAATGCCAAATTACAATTTCTTATTTGCAATTCGCTAAATTGTTTTTTATATGTATCATAGCTGATACAAGAAATCGCACTACCCGTATCACACTCCATATTGATACATTTGCCTTGAACGTCTAGAGATATAACGAACGGTTTACATTGGCCTACTGTTAACTGATTAACATCAATGTTAATTACCTCGTCACTGTCGTCACTGTCTACTTCTCTCATACTGTCCATCCTGGCTGTCTCCAACGGCTCGACGCAATGCTGGGTCGTCAAGTTCGGGCACATGCGACGGAGATGGCCCATCTTGTTACAAACGCGGCACACGTAACGAGCAAATCTGCAGCTAAACCCGTAATGTGAGCCGCCGCAAGCACGACACTGCACCTGCTGCCGCTGGCGCTCACTGACTGGCGCCGGCTCCTGGAGTTTCCGTTCCGGTCCACGATGGCTGGCCTCCCGCGCCGCACCGCTCCTGTCTTGCTTTGCACCTCTTTTCGCTCCCCCAGTCAGCTGACTGCGATGCCATTTTGTGTCTGTAAAACTCTGACATTCCGCCACGGTAGCTTCCCGCGTTTTTGTTTGGCTATCAACTACAGCCGCATCCTTTTCAGCGGACTCCAAACTTACAGCCAAGCTGTACGCCCTGCTGAAACTTAGATTAGCTTCCGCAAACAATCGCTGACGTATAATTTCGCTACTAATTCCGCACACCATCTGATCGCGTAAATTCTCATCTAGGCCGCTACCAAACGCACAAGTTTTAGACATCTTTTTGAGTATTGCGACGTATGAAGCTATTTTCTCGCCACTTTTTTGAATTCTCTGCCTGAACTTATATCTTTCTGCTAACTCACTTGGCTTAGGTTGTAAATGTTGTTCCATTACGTCCACAATCTGTTGAAATGTTTTAGCCGTAGGTTTTGATGGTGTACACAAATTAACTAAAAGTTCGTAACTTTCGGCACCCATGACTGTAATTAACGTCGGCACTCGTATCTCGTCCTTTATTTCGTTCACTACGAAGTATTGTTCTAACCGTTCTATATAAAGCTTCCAGTCATCTTTATTCACATCGAACTCGGCAATTTTTCCGATCGTCATATTTCGCGTGCACTTGAGTTAATCACTTTAGTTATTATGTACTGCTGCGTCCTTGTGAGTCCTTTATGGTTTTCTCGTCGCCAATGAAGAATACAGAGGAATTATACTCGAATTAAACACCAAATTCAACTAAGAGCGCGTTTATTCTCTTTTGACACCATTGCTAGACAAAGAGCTAACTACCTACATCTTGTATATATAAATCTTAAGATTACCCTACATTACAGTTTTATTTATGTATTTATTGTTTATGTACAGGATATAACAGATATATATATATAGCTTTAATTGTGTATCTGTTTATGAGATAGGCGCCAGGACAAAGTAGGTCTGACTTTGGTGTACTACCAAATTGTTATTTTCCAGTATTTTTTTAAAACGGTTACGTTTCGTATTATGTTTGTAAAGTTATTTTCAACAAAACCCCACACGACCGGAAAATTAATTAAAAATGATTTAGCCCCCACTTACGTGTATGGGTGTCCCCTTAATATTTTTAAGTCAACTTATGATGACTTCGCTTGGTCAACATTAGCATCAGTATGACCCTCAGATGCCTAAACTAGACTTAAAAACCTGATATATAGACAATTTGCGCTTCCCTTAATTACACATTGTAATGGCATCTTAATTTTTAAATAATTAGGATGGGTTCTAGCTAAAGAGCGTGTTGCCAGTGTAATTGGATAATTAGAATCGTAACACCTAATGTCTCAGGTAGAGGAGCGCATGGCAGTCCTACGCGGAGCATTGTGCATGTACAAGGTTAAGGTGGCACCGCAACTGTATGTACGGGTGTGTCATTTACTTTCAGGCCAGCGTGCAGCGTCTTGATTGCTTCCTTTCAATAAATAAACATCTAAATCCATTTTGCCATTTTGTCTTGATAAAGTAGCAAACAATCTTAACTATCGCATTTGTGTTGGTAGGATTGCGAATTGAAACATGTTCGTTGATTTTCAATCGACTTCAAAAAAGGTGGTTCTCAATTCGACTGTATGTATTTTTTTGTATGTGTGTTGCGCAATATCTCCGCCAATTATGTATCGATTTTGATGTTTTTTTTTGTTTGGTAGATTATATAAATCCCATATAAATTTTATCGAAATCGATCAAGCCAAAACCAAAATAAAAGCTGTGAAGTCGTTTTAAGCTTTGCTTGCGTTTAATTATACTCCTATAATAAGAAACAGGGTTCGTAAAGACACACGATAGAAGTTAAAGTTTTTAATCACATAGAAACATCTTAATTATTTATCACAGTGTTATTTATCCCCACCACTTTTCGTTACACAAAAAGGTTGCAGAACAAAATTTCAAAACCCTCCCATAACTTTCACTTCAATATATTTCACGTAAACCTAGAAATGAACATTACTCAGAACACTCAGAACTGTACGCACTGCTGCAGCTATTGTAAACATTACCTATTGTTTAATTTATGACGATTTTTCTTTTACTTAGAGGTGTATCACCGTACCTACATACAAACAACTGTGAAAAATAAGTTATTCCTGAATCCCGATGAAATTCTATCTACTGCGATGAGACATACGTAATATATCCCACTCTTCCGGTTATTTCTACATGTGGTCAGACAGACAGAAGTTCCATTTATAGTTAACCGATTTCCAAGAACTTAAGCTAACATTTGCTCGCGCATGCTTCTACGATCCGTCATCTTTTTAGACGCAGCGGCGGAATAAAAAGATAGACTATTACTTTAATAGGTACCTATCGTCATTTATACAGCAACTGGCAATATATATATATATACTAGCTGCGCCCCGCGGTTTCACCCGCGTTGATAATGATGAAGAGTGATGATGATGATGATGAAAAATAGATGTTGGCCGATTCTCATAGATACCGGATAAGCACAAAAAATTTCATCAAAATCGGTCAAGCCGTTTCGGAGGAGCATGGCAACGAAAACTGTGACACGAGAATTGTATATATTAGACTAGCTGCGCCCCGCGGTTTCACCCGCGTTGATAATGATGAAAAGTGATGATGATGATGATGATGAAAAATAGATGTTGGCCGATTCTCATAGATACCGGATAAGCACAAAAAATTTCATCAAAATCGTTCAAGCCGTTTCGGAGGAGTATGGCAACGAAAACTGTGACACGAGAATTTTATATATAAGATATTATTTAAATCAAAATTGTGGAGAGGTGTTGCTAAAGGTGGATGTTAAGAATGCTTTTAATTCTGTTGATAGAGGCACCCTTCTGACCCAGGTGAAAGATAAAATTCCAGAGTTATATAATTTTATTTGGCAATGCTATGGTAAACCATCAAAATTAATTTACAAAAACGATGTTCTTTTGTCTTCCGTTGGATGTCAGCAGGGTGACCCGTGCGGCCCAGCAATTTTTTCTTTAGCTGTCAATCCGATAATTCAACGTCTCCAATCCAAACTAAATGTTTGGTATTTGGATGACGGAACTCTGGGAGGTGATGTGAATACTGTCTTAAGTGATCTAAAATTACTAATAGATGAATTTAAAATGATTGGGCTTGAACTAAATTTTTCAAAATGCGAACTTTTTGTTTGCGATAACTGTTCAGACAAATTATCGGTTTTACAAAAATTTAACTCATTGGCTTACAATATAAAACTAGTCGACAAGTGTTCACTTCGCCTTTTAGGTTCGCCGATATTAGATGAATCAATTTCACCTTTTGTAGAAGAAAAAATTCAAAATTTTAAAAATTCTTCCGACCGATTGCTCAAAATTAACACTCATATGGCTTTTACAATTATTAGATTTTGCCTTTTTGTCCCAAAATTTACGTATTCTTTAAGATGTTGTCCGCTATGGAAACATGGCGCGCTCCTCGAGAGCATGGACAATATCGTAAAGAATACTCTTGTATCGGTTTTGAATATTGACATAGATGATAGGGCTTGGTCGCAAGCTTCTTTACCTGTAAGACTAGGAGGCTTAGGTATTCGTAAAATTTCTAGTGTTGCGTTACCGGCTTTCTTGTCCTCAGTTCATGGTACTTCTAAATTAGTCGAAAAAATACTTTCACATAGTTTGGGTTCTTTAGAAATTTCAAACCAGACTGAGGCCACAAGCGCCTGGGAGATGGCATGCCCAAATACCGGGCTCCCAGTGAGGCTATCCTCACAGAGACTGTGGGATCGGCCGCTCTGTGAACTAGCACGGAAACATCTTTTAGATACGTGTCCTAGCGTCACAGAGCGTGCTAGACTTCTAGCAGTTTCTGTATGGGAGTCAGGGCTTTGGTTGCAGGCCATTCCCTCGCTTAATACTGGTACTCTTATGGATCCATCTGCTTTCCGTCTCGCTATATGCTTACGTTTGGGTGCAAGGTGCTATGTTGCCCATAGCTGTCAGTGTGGTACTGCTGTTGACCAGCTCGGTCACCACGGCCTCTCGTGCCAGAAAAGTGCTGGCCGAATTTCCCGCCACGCCAGCCTCAACGATATCATCCGCCGGGCTTTTACCAGTGCTAACGTTCCAGCCATTCTCGAACCGAATGGTCTGATGCGTGACGATGGTAAAAGACCTGACGGAATGACTTTAATTCCATGGAAGATGGGACGGCCTTTAGTGTGGGATGCAACTTGTGTCGATACTTTAGCTCCGTCACATCTTCCTGAATCACAGAATGGGGTTGGCGTCGCGGCAACTTCGGCAGAGCAGCGCAAACGGCGAAAATATGGAAACCTCGGCAGTGGTTACATATTTGAGCCGTTTGGTGTTGAGACACTGGGTCCGTGGGGACCGGGAGCTCATTCTATTTTCAAAATTCTATCAGAGCGCCTGGTTGAGGCGACGCGTGACCAAAATGCTGGCACTTATTTGGCTCAACGTATTAGCATTGCAATTCAGAGAGGCAATGCAGCCAGCATGATGGGAACGCTACCCACTGGTAGTGGGCTTGAGCACTTGAGTTACCTATAGGCTCGATGGCTTGTAGGTAACTTGGCTCTTTGCTGTATATAGTTTTAGTTTAGTTTTAGGAAATATAGGCAATTGGCCCGTAGATTGTAGCTACATTAAGTTGAAAAAAAAAGATATGATATATATGAAGACACATACATATCACATGCACAAACGGTATATCGTTTGTGCATGTGATGTATTTTTTAATAGTCAGAGAGACTGTCTGTAACTTCGACGGCCAGATGGGCCTTATATTCAACTAGCCGAGCCCCGCGGCTTCACCCGCTAGTATTAAGTTAAAAAGTAGCCTATGTGTAAATCCTAGGTATAATCTATGGACGTTCCAAATTTCATCCAATTCCGTTTAGCCCTAAAAGCGTTATGAGGGAACAAACTTACACACTTGCACACTTACACACAAACTTTCGGTTTTATAATATTAGTAGGATTTATTTCGACGCGTCATTTGAATGTCACGCATGTCAGACAATCCACGCGTCTAAACCAACGTCAAATGTCTAATGGCTCAAAATCATCTCATTTTCCTAACATCCACAACTTTGTGCATCTCATTCTCTGGAAATAAGTGTGAAGATAGCTACAAAAACTACATACAAATGTCTAATCGACAAAAGAGCATCAAAAATTTTTTTGAAAAAAATATTGGGTAGTTGTTTATTAATTAATTTATTTTTATTTATTTATTTACACCACCGAGCTCATTATATAAAATTATCCCTCCCTCCATCCAAAGGTTAACCGGAAGAGATCGCTTTTAGCGATAAGTTCGGCTATTGTACTTTAGTTTTTTAAGATTACCTCTGTTACTAATTGTATTTGGTGTACAATAAAGAATTTTCTATTCTATTCTGTTCTAATCTATTCATTTGCACTATTTAGCTATACAGAGGACTTAATGATAACACAGTATATTCTGCTAGTCAGCTGAGGAGGTACAGGAAAAAAATCGTTGTAGTGCAGTAAACACTTAATTGGACAAATAATAATTATTTTATTGGTTTGATAACTGAACATTTTGAACTGCCCATTGGCTTAGTTGACTAAGCCCTTTCTTATCAGGTTCCATACCCGGCGAGAATACTAGTTTTCTCCCGAAGGGAAAATTGTGTTCCTGGTTCTGCGTATGACTATGTGAGTGATGCGAATGTTTCCGGCACCCACGACACAAGTCTTAAATTGAGGGGCTGTTTTTATAAAAAAAAAATGTCTAGTGCGTGAAAATTAGGCCATGTTATATTGTTCACAAAAACACTTGACATATTTCCTTGCGGCGCCCACTAAAAGTCATTAAGGCCGAACTAGGTAATTACTGCGAATTCATCAGACAGCGTGCACATACCTGTGCGTCCGTCACGCTACGCTTCGGTGTGACGTAAACCCTTCCCCGAACTATGATATCAATCACACGATGTGGATACACTGCCGTCCATAACACTTGTATGTTGGATGGATTACGTCAATGGATTATGTTTATCATCATTGGTACAGAGGTCGTGGCCCGACCGTGAAATGCCTGCCTTATAAACCAAACGGGTTCGATCCCGCACCATTTTATTAAATAATTTATGTGCGAGTATGTTAAATTGTGTGACTGAACGGAATTGAAAGATTTGCATTGTGTAAGTGTTACTATACCAGGAAACATGCCATTGTGTTACAGCATGTGTAACACTGATTCACAGTATCCCCACTGCCAAGGTTTTGATATAATGTATTTACTTTGTTGTCTATCTGCTCCTACAAATCGCATTTAAACAAATAAATAATATGCCTCATGCGATTCAAAATTGGGCGAAAAAAATCTATCTAACCATTATGCCCAAAAAAGATTACGCCATTTGAAAAAGTAAAATAGGAATTAAAAAATATGCGTATGAAGCAGGGCTTGTTGACGTTACCAAATAACTTTAAAAAGTAACGTTCATTACCGTTATTTTCACAATAATACATGTATAACGGTAATATAAATTATCGTTACCTGGGTATCGTAACAATAAAATAACGTTAACAATGAATAGCAATAAACAATAAAATAACGTTACGAAGTGAAAAGTATCGTTATCGCATCTGAGAGTAGTTACCTAATTAATATCTTAAGCTAGCATTGTTTGGAGTATCTTAGACGAACAGAGACGCGAATCGCGACAAAGCAGCAAACATAAATTGTTTTGTTTTTTTAAATATGGGTCAAAGGAAATAATGTTATTAATTATCGTTACATTTACCGATAAAATTACGTTTAACGTTATATAAATATATCGGTAACACGCCTATTGATTAACGGTAAACTATAAAACATTACATGTACCTAGTAATAACGCTACCGTGTTTGACTACGGTAACGTTACCACCATTTGGTAATTAATATCCCTAAATGGGACTACCTTACCACGTTTTCAGCCTGCACCATTATGCACAATTAATAATTTAATATAATTCTTTAACGAACATAAAGTACTCACCTACGGTTAGAATGTTCGTTCAGTTCTAAGATAATCCGATGAACTCGTCTATAATTTAGCAGCCAAATAATTGGCTTTATCAATGCCGACAGAAGCCGCAAATAAATTGAGTCTATCCGTCCGTCTATCTTACGTTCACCTCCTACTAGAATGAGGGCTTTTGGATTCGAATTTCCGAGGCTCCCCCTATTCATAATTTGATTTTAACTCAATTCGTTACAAATGAATTTAGACAGAATTCGACTTTAAAGAGTTTTTTGATTTTCTTGTAGAGAGAGTCATCGGAGCTCTAGCTGGTTTAGTTTTATGACACACTAGCTGCGCCCCACGGTTTTCCCCGCGTGAGTCCCGGACCCGCGAGAATTCAGGGATAAAAATCCTATGTGTTAATCCAGGGTGTCAGCTACCTCCATACCAAATTTCATTAAAATTGGTCAAGCCGTTTGAGGGTGAAGAAATAACAAACATACAAACACTCGCAAACTTTCGCCTGTTTCATATTAGTGTGATTGATTTGAATGGTATTAATAGGCAGACTACAAATACAAAGAAAGAACATCTGCATCGGAAACTCTATACGTTTCTTTTTTCTTAATGTTGAACAGAGTTTCTTCACGATTCTGATCAGATTCTGAGTTCAGATGTTGCTTCTAAAAATAATGTGGGGCTCAATGAAGCTTGACAATTTTTTTCTTGCTGATTAGTTACCTATCTATACTAATATTATAAAGAGGTAAAGTTTGTGAGGTTGTAAGGGGTAATCTCTGGATCTACTGAACCGATTTTGAAACTTATTTTACCAATAGAAAGCCACGTTATTGTGAGTGTCATATGCTATGTTTGTTTTACACGCGCGACGACGCCGGGCAGGTCTGCTAGTCAGATATATTTACCAACTGCAGTTGAAGATGTGCATATTCTACACAAATACTGCATACCATCTTATGTATGGTATTATGACGAAAACCTACATAAAGGAGTTTTGCCGCGAAAGTGAAAAAATGGCGTTGGGGGCCGTTCAAGTATTACGTAAGCAGATTTATTACATTTATTTACCCCCCCCATCCCCCTTGTCAGCAAAAGTAAGCAAAGCTCTACACCCCCCCCCCCCCCCATGCTTACGTAAACATTTTTCTATTACCTACTTAATGTATATATTTTTTTATTGATTCATGAGCAGAAGTTATCATAATAAAATACCTTAACGTATACATTATTCGTGGGAATCCCCAAAAATGCGTTTCATTTTCAAGCATAGACAATGTGTGAGTTGCCGTATGTGTAAAAAAGTAAATAACTACGGATGACGTAATCATCATCTAAACCCTAAGTCATTAAAAATAAGCAAAGCAAAGACCCCCCCACCCCCCTATAGTGCTTACGTAATACTTGAACGGCCCCTTGTTCATTCTGTATAATTTTCCAAAACATGTGATTCTTACTTAGTAAACGTGCATACGTGTAGGCAAATCATATAAAGTTGGTAAACGGGATTTTCGCTTTCGCTCCAAAACTCCAATAGAAGTTCTAGTAAAGTTTCTACCACTTTACTAGGGCATGACTTGACTATGACTAGACCTTGAATCTTATACTTGACTTTGACTGTGACATGTGACTAGAACTTTTAACATTAAATACACTTGAATATATTATTACATGAGACTGGCTAAATGCTCAACATTGTGAAGCCAAATAAAAAAAAAAAACCTAGATGTAATTGCTGTCTACCTCTCATAATTTTGACAGGTGTTAAAGAGATACATAATCTGTTTGATAGTTTCCTTATAGCCGATTCGTAATATTTACGATTCAAGGAACAAGTTTGCGAAAGTGGCGTAATCGATCGATTTTATAGGTATAAAATCGATCGATTACGGCCGATAGTTTTATAATGGGACTATTACTTTACACTGTTGCCTATAATCATTTTAAGTGGTAACACTGTTTCCTATTTGCATTCCTTTCATTTAGAACTCTATAAGGTCTTTCTTAATTATACTGATAATATTATGAATGTGAAAGTTTGTGAGTGTGTGTGAGTTAGTACGTTCGAAACTTTTCACGCTTAAATGGCTGAACGAAATTTTGAAACAATTTCTATCTCTTATCCGCAGCTAGTAAAGATAAATATGTATTTATTTTTAATTTTGGCTTTGCAATCTTGTGCATTTAGCCAGTGTCAAGTAATAATATATTTCAAGTGTATTTCATATTATTAAAAGTCCTAGTCACAAGTCAAATAAAAGAGTCAAGGTCCAGTCATAGTCAAGTAATGCCCTAGCAAAGTGGTAGAAACTTTACTAGAACTTCTATTGGAGTTTTGGAGCGAAGGCGAAAATCACGCTTTTCAACTTTGTATGATTTGCCTACACCTATGTACGTCTATAAGTATTAACGGTTAATAATCCACCATTATTACACATTTACACTCGAAGAATCACAGGTTTTGGAGAATTGTACAAAATCAACAACGCCATTATTTCACTTTCGCGGCAAAATCTCAAAATATGTATATTATTATTTATTAATAAATATAAATATGTTACCATATCCGGCGTACGTATAATCCATATGAATGATTATTTTTTGTTTGACATATGTCTAGTTAGTCATATAAAAAGGGGTTTCAATGAAGGGTTAAGAATTATAGGCTGAAGTCGGTTTTAAGTTAAAAGAAAATTAGTAGCTATGCCCCCATTTTTGCCTGATTCTTGATAATTGACATTAGGATAAGAAATGCCAACGGTTTAAAACCCTCCTTACTTCATTTCAACAAAATGGTTAGCCATGAAACGTAATAGTCATACAGAGTAACTGTTCAATCTATACTATTTGAGTAAATTAGTTTGGATTGAGACTTGACCAGGGGTCGGCAACCTTTTGAGGCGGAATAGTCAAAAATAACCATTTATAAAATGTCATAGTTTTAAAGAGCCACAATTTTTTGTCTTGCCAACAATAATCCTTAAAGGCAACAATAATACCTACTGTACTATGAGTATCGTATAGAAAATGCTATGCACGCGTTATACCTACCTAATCTTCCCATAATTTACTTGTTTCAACTGTATAAATGTACTTTTTTGCTACCTTTGGAGGCTTGTTTATGAAATGGTGCCTAATCCTCGTCAATAGATTCAGAACGTTTTTATAAATGTTTTTTTTTAATAAATAATATTTGGGTATGGAACTAAAGAGCAGCAGTTTTACATCCAAAGAGTCGCATGTGGCTCGCGAGCTGCAGGTTGCCGACCCCTGGACTAGACGGTTCGAATGTCTGTAACAAACTAATATAGTAAAAAACTAGTTTTGCTTGATAATATTGTGTAATTAGTAGAAATATTTGGCTAAAAGTCGAATTAAGATGAAATAAATCTAGTTTTAATCATAATGTCACTAGGTCATTAACATTTTGCATTGATATTTAAAGCTTGACCAATATTACATCTTGGATGCATCAGATTATTTTGTCATCGTCTAAGACTTGCTATTATATTATAATTTATTCATCATAATAATATAATCGTAATATCAATATGCCATTGAATACTTATGTACTTGGCCGACAATGTGGGTAATTTAAAGATCTTCCTAACTAAAATTGAACACCATAATGTTTTTTTTATGCAAGATAGGCAAGCATTTGAACACAATCTCACCTGATGGAAAGTGATCATGCGGCCGAAGATGTAGCATGCTTGCCTAAATATAGTACCTATTCACTCTTGAATAAATGTTCATGTAATGTTCAATATGTATTGTATACAAATATATAATAAAAATTATAGAATTATAGTCTAATTTCCCTTTATAATACTTAATACATGTAATAAGTTCGTAATTGATTGGTACAAAAAAATATATATATAATAAAAAAAAAAGTAAAACATATGTATAAATAAATGGCTGTAAAAAAAATTGCACTAAATAATTTTGTAGACCGTCGATCAAAGTAAATGTGCCTAGAATACTGCCTGCTTCTCCACGTTGAATAGCACTAGACATTTTTTGTGCTTGTGTGAGCCAGCATTCTGGTTACTGGTCGCCTCGACCAATATTTCGCCAAGTCCCTGAAAATGTTGTGTACACTTGGTCCCCAAATTCACCATGCCGTAACCCGATTGATATATAAAAGCAAAATTCACTGACTAATCTCGAATTCTCCAAAACTTCGTTTAGTCTTTTATAATATGTTTACCAGGCAAAGCCGGGCTAGTGAGCTAGTCTAATCATAAAGTTATTTAAATGGAGTACAATGTAGAGATACCTTTCACTTGCGTTAAACTATCTAAAGTTATTTACTTATTAATCTCTTGATTAAACATTTAAATGAAGAGCCTTTGAAAGCTCCGACTCGAGACATAACGAACACTATAAATATTGCGTTGACTTACAACATACCGCTTATCTGTTTATTTATCTATCTATCTATTTATACAAATCAATTGTTGTGTGTTAGTGTAGCAAAAATTGGCTTGAACGACTTGAATATAATTTTTTGTCTTGTTCTTCTCAATACACCAATACAACAATAACTGCCAGTTGGCTAAATTGGGTATGCTTCCGTCTTTTAAGCATATCGGTATCTTCTAAGCATATAGGTATCGGGTTCGATTCCCGGCGGAAACACAAGTTTTCTCCCCAAAGAAAATTTGTGTTTCTGGTTCTGGTTGTGATTGAGTGTGTGATGTTAATGTTTCCGGCACCCACGACAAGTCATTGAACTTAGTGTGGGGCTGTGAGTGAAAGCGTTTATGTTTATGTTTTATACATGGTTTGTTTAGGATATAAGAAAATTATGATAAACCTAATAATAATAACTATCTGACATAAAAAAATACCTAAAGGAACAGCCGAACAATTTAAATAGGTTATTTTCTTCGGATTACTTTCAATAGATGGCGTGGTACGAAGTTCATCATAAGAATTAATTAAATAATTTATTAATATTGTTGAAAGTAGCAAAACGAGAGGCTAAGTTAGTAAATTGAATCGCATTGCATTTACATTCACCGGAGAGCAGTTTGGGCAACTGTCCAAGTGTCTCAACTTGAGCCGCCTCGCCTGGTCGGTAAACAATGAATTTTTATTCAGAAAGTTAAGCTCAATACATAGTTCACCATATTGGGTAAATATACTCCTCTTTATATAATTGTATTGACTATTTTTGCTCGAATGATTCACAGTTTAAGTAGGAAATTGATTAAAATTTCGATCATAAGGAAATCCCAGGGAAATATCAAGACTATTACATTGACACACAGACGAAGCTTCTTTTTAAATTAGTCTAGCTTTATATTAAGTTGTTATTTATCTATGTTTAAATAAAAACATCTAACTTATTACTATACAATAAGGGAAAAAGTATTTTCTAATTTTTGTATGGAAAAAAATATATGATCTATTCAGGATTAATCAAAATACAGATTTAGCTAAACTACTTACCTAATAAAAAAAGTCATTGGTCGGCAGTGTGCCCAAAATGCTTAAGGAAAAAATAGATACATGAAACATTTATTTACTGACTTCAAGAATCTGTAAATTAACACTATATTTCAAGGTCCAATTGCTTCTTCCGTACATTATGGTGAGTTGTGATCTATATCTATCAATTCTTTCGTACATTGATTCCAATGTGGTCTTACACTTATATATTTACAAGCGATAATATTAAAAAAACGTTTACACTATCAATCTTATAATATCAACTGTCCCAATTTTCAATCTTATAATATCCACTGGACCCAAGTCTTGTCTAAGTGGAAAAAACGTGAATCCAATGCGACTTAACAGATGACACATGTCTTTTAATTTGTATTTTTAGAATAAAATGCTAATTATCTTACAGTTAAAAGGTCGTAGTCACATAGAAAATATATATGTTTGTTTATAATTTACTTATCTGTTAGGTATATATAAAGTAATAATAATTTATCTTACGGCTACATAATGAACCGCCAAAAAAAATTTGAGTTGGTTTTAGAACTGACCTAAATGAAATATTACGTGTCTCTTTCATGCATTAGCAACATTGTTATCTGCCTTACAATCATTAATAAATCCAATTCTCTGGTAATTCCACCCATTCCTTTTATAGCCTGAGCATATGTCCGTATGACTATCATGTACCGAACTTCCAAAAAAATTTAGTTGGTTTTAGATCCGACCTAAATGAAACATTAGGTGTCTCTAAACCATGCATTAGCAACATTATTATCTGCCTTACAATCAAATCTACCCAATAAATCCAATTCTCTGGTAGTTTCATCCATTCTTTTTATAGCCTGAGCCTAATACGACCCTATAACTATCATGTACCGAACCTCCAAAAAAATTTAGTTGGTTGTAAATCCAACCTAAATGAAACATTACGTGTCTCTAAACCATGCATTAGCAACATTGTTATCTGCCTTACAATCACTAATAAATCCAATTCTCTGGTAGTTCCATCCATTCTTTTTATAGCCTGAGCCTAATACGACCCTATAACTATCATGTACCGAACCTCCAAAAAAATTTAGTTGGTTGTAAATCCAACCTAAATGAAACATTACGTGTCTCTAAACCATGCATTAGCAACATTGTTATCTGCCTTACAATCACTAATAAATCCAATTCTCTGGTAGTTCCATCCATTCTTTTTATAGCCTGAGCCTATTACGACCGTATGACTATCATGTACGGAACCTCCAAAAAAATTTCGTTGGTTTTAGATCCGACCCAAATGAAACATTACGTATCTCTAAACCATGCATTAGCAACGTTGCACAATTGTTATCTGCCTTACAATCGCTAATAAATCAAATTCTCAGGTTTTCCACCCATTATTTTTATAGCCTGAGCCTACGATCGTATGACTATCATGTACGGCACCTCCAAAAAAATTTCGTTGGTTTTAGATCCGACCCAAATGAAACATTACGTGTCTCTAAACCATGCATTAGCAACATTGTTATCTGCCTTACAATCACTAATAAATCCAATTCTCTGGTAGTTCCATCCATTCTTTTTATAGCCTGAGCCTATTACGACCCTATAACTATCATGTACCGAACCTCCAAAAAAATTTTGTTGGTTGTAGATCCAACCTAAATGAAACATTACGTGTCTTTAAATCATACATTAGCAACATTATTATCTGCCTTACAATCACTAATTAATCCAATTCTCTGGTATTTCCACCCATTATTTTTATAGCCTGAGCCTACGACCGTATGACTATCATGTACGGCACCTCCAAAAAAATTTCGTTGGTTTTAGATCCGACCCAAATGAAACATTACGTGTCTCTAAACCATGCATTAGCAACGTTGCACAATTGTTATCTGCCTTACTATCGCTAATAAATCAAATTCTCTGATAATTCCATCCATTCTTTTTATAGCCTGAGCCTATGACCGTATGAGTATCATGAGGTAAATCGATGCACGACGCGTTTCACTTTCACGTCGCACGCGCCTCCCAATCTTCGCTATGCAATCTCAAGCAGGTGAATGTATATTGATAAATACTAACGTTATTCTACATTCGTATTCCATACAAGTGAAGAGAAGATACGCAGGGAAAAGTTTCCTTACGCTCGAACATTCTCAAATGCAATTATTGTTTAGGAAAGTTGGTATTACCTTCTTAGTTAATCCTCCAATCCGCTAGGGTGAGTGCTGGATTAGGTGTATTCCCGGGGAATATTTTCTTTTGGGGATTTCGGAGTTCAGTAAATTACCTAGCGGGAAGTTTTATGAAGACGCCACGATGCACTTCTAGTTTTGTTGCAGTTTCTTTTTGCTGCGCTGACAAAATGTTTCGTTGCTGCTACTAACATTGTTGCAATATGTAACAACTGTAATTGATCGAGCGAAGCGAGATCTCTAAGTAGACTTGGGTCGTTCAGCACTTTGTCCGTCCGTCCGACAGACCGTCTGTCTGTCAGAGGCATCTAGTGTCTAAACCATATAAGCGAATGACTTCAAGTTCTAATAGAATATGTAAAATTACGGCCAAAAACCAAAAGACAAAAAAAAAAAACATTCAAATGTCATTTAAAATTATATATTAATGAAAATGAAACTATTAAAAGGGCTCCCATACATGTAAATTGGGAGCAAAATATTTTTTATCTTTTTATCTCCTCTTGTAGGATATCGTTAAAAAGAACTTGACAAGTAGAGTACGAAACCGGTAAAAAATAAACCATGTTGGAAAATAACGATGTGGTAGGCCATCGAAGTCACTGTTTATGAACCTATTATGTCCCGGGACCTATTTCAAAAACGGCTTCACACTGGACGCTGAAACTTACGTATAATATCCTGTACTTGAACAACAAATACAAATTTTCAATAATTGTTATATAGAAAAAAAGTTATAAGCAAGTAACTTTAAAAGTCTCTATGAGGCAAAATGTAGGCGCGAGATCTCAGTTCGGCGCGAACGAATAGTTTAATTTAAGTTCTATTCTTTAATCATACGGTTGGAGTCAGCAAGTGTAGCTAAACCAGAAAAGAACTAAACTCCGCCAGTATTTCCTGTTTTATAAAACAGACGGCGATGAGTCGATCGGTGACTTGTTTACGTTGCCGCGTAATATCAAACATTGTGTAAAATAGGCACTGGTTACCATTTACAACCATTGACCTTGAAGCGAATGAAGAAAATAGGTACTTGACAATTTTTATTTCATGACTGCGTATATATGCTTGACAATCTGCATTTCTGTCGCTTCATTATTAATAAATAACAAATGCCAAACGCGAAAAACAAACTTCTGAGTAATTAAAATTGAGTCATACCTAATTTTGGTTCGTAGAGCTGCTACGAGCTTCGTAGTCCGTAGCGCGAACCATAGCTTCCGTTACAAGGTCGGCCGAAATGAAATCTATTATTATAAACCCTATTCATCCCTTATTACGGTCTTTTGTTGGTTTGGCGCGCATTGTGCGAAAGTGGAACAGCCAAATTAGCTCCGACCTGTGTTAAATATTTTATGAATCCAGTTGGAATGGTATCGCACGGTGCTATGAAAATAAAAATTACTTTTACTCATTGTAAATGAAATGTATATTAACAACAACACTTATTAACCGGTATCTCTTACGGATAGTGTACTTATTTCGGAGATTGAAAGATAAAATCTTGATCCGAATTCAATACAGGATATGTTTTATATGCATTTATTTTGCATGTTGTATCATATTATTGTCAATATCACATAAACGATAATGTACATGTTCTATTTTATTGTATAATAAACGAATTATACACTAGTTATAATATTTTTCAATCTAATATACTTATGTTTTTATGTCTTTAAGTGGGAGTCTGACTCACGTACTAAGACTTCCGTACTTTCTTTAATATGTAGATAGCTACATATAGATTTTTAGCCGGTGTTTTCATTAATTTTAAACTACAAATAAACGGCTTTCGGATTTTCCTTTACTTAATTTATTTAGAAGTGTCAATAGCCTACATAAACGGTAAATAACGCTTTTAATACGTTGACCTGGATTTTTTGCAGCCCTGAGGTCCATATTAATGAACTGTCCGTAAGTGCCGTTTGATCTTCGTTTAGTTGATTCTTTTCTCAGTCGATGCTTGAGTATTTTCTTATTGATAGACAAATCAATTACTACCCTTCTCGGTGCTTATAATTGGTTTTTGACTCTTCAGTATGTGTTGACATGTCCAGAGAGAAACTAACTCCGCGTCCACTAAGAAAATGACTTTTCTTTTCGTCTACTATAATATATCAAATTGAGTTGATTTTTTTCTCAGTCAATTCAAGACTTGAGTCCTTGCTTATTCATTTACTATATCTAAATTACAGCCCTTCTCGGTGCTTATAATTAGTTTTGACTTGAATACATGTTGACATGTCCACAGAGATAAGAAAATTTGTTTTCTTTTCATATTACTAAAAGATATAGAAGTGTTTTGAGTTAAACATCCAAAATATTGTCATTTTGTTGTTGAAGGGAGAATATATTGGTTCATATATAATTTACTAGCCGTACCCCGCGGCTTCATCCGCTATTATCAGGTTAAAAAGTAACCTATGTGTTAATCCTAGGTGTAAGTTATGTACATTCCAAATTTCGTCCAAATCCGTTCAGCCAATAAAGCGTGAAGGAACAAACATATTTACACACAAACTTTCGGATTTATAATATTAAGTTGGATTAGTTGGATGAGAACGACAGATATTCATAATGATGTAAACATCTTACACGTACTCCACGTAAAGTAAACAGCTCATTACAACAAGTTTGTTTACAAAGGAACTCTTTACCAACAGTTTGCTTAAACTTAATTTGCCATAAAATAAGCCGAAGCCTTTAACTTGCGGGTAAACGTTTTCTAGCCTGGTTAGAAATTTGCTTGTTTCTCTTTTGAAAAACATGTTTTATTGCTTTGTTTTAGAGATAATTTTAGCTTGAAATCAGGGTAGTAAACTTCATATGCGTTCCCAGGGGTTGAGTGCTTACGGCGAATATAATCAAGTATGTGCTTCGGGAGTCCTTTCAACGTGATGGCCACTTTTCCTCCTTTGAGACGCGTTACGCTTAGCTTTACTTAAACGATTCGGGTATATAAAGGCTATTCCGATTTTGCTTTGGTTAGAAAATAAATACTTTTAGCTCGCTTTTGGATACAAAAAAGCAGTGCACTGCACTGCTTTTCTGGTAGTGGGTCTCATTTAAATAATAAACAAATAAATAATATAATATAACGTAATTTTAAGTTTTTTTTATGTACTATATCATATGCTACTTATATAATTTTTGTGTATAATGATTTATCATTTATTTATTACAAGCCGTGCCCCGCAACTTTGCCCGCTATGAAAATAGCCTATGTGTTAATCCTAGGTATAAGCTATGTACGTTCCAAATTTCATCCAAATCCGTTCAACAGTTAATGCGTGAAGAGAGAACAAACATACTTACACACTTACACACAAACTTTCGGATTTATAATATTAGTAGGATTATTTAAGACAACTCATACTGATTTAAAGATATTTTGTAAATATGTTGATGAGATTGTAGAGATTCTTGTGATTTCGTTTTAATCGGTACCACCACCTAAATAGGTGATAACATATATATTCATAAAGACAGGCTTTTTTTTATTTCTGATAGAGTTTTACCACAATATCACCAGATGGTAAATGATGATGTGGTCAAGAATGGTAAATACGTTTTAACTATGTAGTCTCTATATGGACTTAAAATGAAATAAAGTATAGACGTATGCTATACTTATATATGCACACTTGCGGCTATTGTATAGCTACACTAATGTAAAAAAAGTTAATTAATAATTAAACTATAAATACATACACTAACCGTAAACTAACATATCGTCGCATGTGTATGGGTAACTTTTGTTAAACAGTACTAGCTCTGCCCCGCGGCTTCGCCAGCAAGTTAAAATGTAGCCAATGTTTTATTCCAATTAGGTGTCTACGTAGCTTCAAATTTCATCCAAACCGGATCAGTATTTTTAGTATAACATAAAAAAACTTCTATTAAAACATTCGCATATATATTTAGTAGTGGGATGGGATTGGATATTTTTACTTAATTAAAATCATATGAACTTAATTCATTAGTGCGTTCTAACAAGCCCAATTAATTATGTAATTAATAAGGTTGTGAATAGAAAGAATCCATGTTAATTAAATAAATGGCGTGTCATTTCCCCCTGTCACTTTGTTCCCAACGTCCCCTCGTGTCACGAAATGACGTGTCAGAGGAGTGTCTTTTATGCCACTTCCTAAAAATGACACCGTGTTACGTTATTTCCGCTTCATTTTTTATTAAAATTGATCCTTTGTTTACAATGTTTTAACTTCGTTTACCCAAAATAGGTTTACCTATTAGTTTCGTTTGTTAGATTAGGTGATATATATAAATATAATAATAATAATTCTAGTGATTAGATCTTTTAGACAAGCATACTACATCTTCAACTGCATCTTCACTTTCCATCAGGTCATAAAAAAAAATTGTCTAGTATTAGTTGAGTTTAAGGTGGGTCTATAGTTCAATAGAACTGTAACAAGTTCTTGAAATCGAAAAAAAAACATCTTATCAAAATAAATATTTAAAACGCAATAAGCGTTTGCGCAATTTTAAACGCTATTTTGACGTTCTTTATTTAGCGTGCATGACCCAATTATAGCTGCTTTAAGGGAAAAAATTGTTCAAATATTGACATCCAAATTTAATGAACTGACGTCTCGAATCAATCTAAACCGTTAGCGTGCGTTTATTTTATCTAATACTAGCTGACCCGCCCGGCGTTGCCCGGGTAAACAAAAGCTTACATATAAACGCTTTCTCACTCACAGCCTCACTGTAAAAGAACTATAAGTTGTGTCGTGGGGCCGTAAACAATTAACACCACACACACAACATTCATGTCATACCCAGAACCAGAAATATAAACTGACCGTGGGGAATAAACTTTTGTTATTGTGTTCCCACCGAGATTCGAACCCGCTGCTTTAAAGACGAACGCGCACTCATCTACGCCAGTGGGTAGTTCAAAGTTCAAAGATTCCCCACTCTGCGTCGCCCGGTTAAAAAATCTACACATAAACACTTCACAGCCCCACACTAAGTTCAGTGACTTGTAACGTGGGGCCGTAAACATCCAAGATTCACAACATATTAAAAACCAGGAACACAAATTTCCCGTAGGGAGAAAAATTCTGTTACCACCGCGAATCGATCCCACTGCTTTGAAGGCAAACGCGTACCCATTTACGCGAGTAGATAGTTCAAAAGAATACCCGCCCGGCGTCGCCCGGTTAAAAAATATGCAAAGAAACACACTTCCACATTCACAGCCCCACCCTAAGTTCAATGACTTGTATCGGGGGCCGTAAACATCCAAGATTAACAAAGTATTCACAACATACTCAAAACCAGGAACACAAATTTCTCGTGGAGATAAATTTTCTAGGTAAATTACCACCGGTAATCGAACCCGCTGCTTTGAAGGCGAACGCGCACCCATCTACGCCAGCGAGCAATTCAAAGTTCAGGAACGACCCGCCCGGCGTCGGCCGGGTAGTAAATATTAAAAAACATACCCATAAACGCTTTCACATTCACAACCCCACACTAAGTTCAATGACTTGTATCAAGGGGCAGTAAACATCCAAGATTCACACAACATTCACAACATACTCAAAACCAGAAACACAAATTCCCGTGGGAAAACACCTGTGTTCCCACCGGGCATCAAACCCGGTGCTTTAAAGGCAAACGCCCACCTAACTACGCTAGCGGGCAGTTCAAAGTTTAATGATAAGACTAAACAAAAAAAAACAGTCGAATTTATATCCTCCTTCTTATGTTAGTCGGTTCAAAACATAGACGTATGCCGGATTACGCAGTAACTGTTCCATTCTGTGATCCACCGTTTTCACCCTCAAATAAACTTAACGATTTCTCCTAGACTATAGGTCCAAATTATGTGCAGTAAAGAGCAAATTACATCTACCTGAACTACGTAAGCCGATGAAATAGGTTCTTTTGATAAGGATTAATATTAAATACTTAAAAAAAGCCAACGAAATAGAAGCCGCTATTTTTTAATGTGCAGGAATTCGTAGTACGTGGCGGTACATTTCTGACCCGTCCCGTTCACGGGCGGGCTCCCGTGAAACTAATTTCACGATTTCTCATAGACTATTTATCCAAATCATATGCAGTAAAAAGGAAAATGTATCTACATGAACTACGTAAGACGATGAAATAGTTTATTTTGATAAGGATTAATACTGAATGTCTCAAAAAGCCAACTAAACATAGGCCGCTTTTTTTTCAGATTTTTAACAAAGAAAAGTATTTTTTCTGAGCTATACATACATGTTAGATATATGCTGTCGCGGACTTTTTTGTAAAACTCATGAAGGCCAACATTTTTGCCATACATTGTATTCAACTATGTCTTACCGTTTAGTCAGCGTACGCCGATAAAGCGGAAAGTTAGCAAATTTTTCTCCGACTTGTCTTACGAATATTATTATTTCGAACTGATAACTAACTTCTATCCCGACAAAACATAGCCTATGACACTCAGTGATAGTGTAGCTATCTATTGGTGAAAGAATTTTTAGAATCGGATCAGTAGTTTCAGAGATTACCTTTTACATACAAACAAACAAACAAACAAACAAACAAACTTTACCTCTTTATAATATTAGTATAGATATATATAAATCTCTTGTCACGGTATTGTGTTGTATGGTCGAACTTCTCCAAAACGGCTCGACCAATTTAAATGTTTTTTTTATATATTTCGTAGGTATAAGAATAGGTATTTTCACCCAAGGACTCTCAAGCGACTGAGCGTGATAGGGTGAGAGTCGCGTCCTCTAACACACCGTGTACTGGAATTGTCCGTAATCACTCTTTAGTGGTGACCCCGACGTGATACCTTTTACCCCCGCCCCCCATTTTTACCGACTTCCCAAAAAAGGAGAAGGTACTCAAGTCGACTGTATTTTTTTTAATGTTTAATTATTAACTCACGTGGAGAGGTCCACGTGAGCTGATTTCGAAATTTTTTTTAGTTTTAAAGATGTTGCTTTCTCATTGGTCCCAATGAAATTTGATCAAGATCTGATCAGCAGTTCTTGAAACATCGTTAATAATAAAATTAATAAAAAAATATCTATTTTGTGACGAATAATGCGTACTTTGACGATGTTCTCGTTTACCCGACTTCAAAAGTTACCTCATAACTTCTTTCATTATGAGCCGATTTTGATGATTCTTTTTTTATTTGAAAGCTGGTGCTTTTTATGTAGTCCTATTGAAATTTGATTAAGGTCTGATCTCGGTGATAAAGCGGTGAAGTCGGTTTTTTTAAGCTTTGCTTGCGTTTAATTATTAAGTCGTGATTTTAGTATTTTTGTATGAACACCCAAAAAGGTTTTAGTATGGTACTAGGCGACCATAAACGTGAAAGAGGTAAAATACTTTTTCTACACGTGGCATTGGCTAGTATACTATTTAAGCAATCTTTTGACCACCATCCTAAAGTCAAAAATATATATCAAAAGCCCTGTTTCTAAATCATTAAAATAATATCAATATCTGAATGATTTATATTGTTTCCTACGATTGTCAGTTTTCCTACAAATTTGCGCAAATCGTAGTTTCCATCATTTCCATCCTACTTACTGATGAAAGTTACATGTCCCGCGCATTGCACAAGCAAATTGCGATGTTACGTACCGAGGTGGGACGGATAGCAGCGTAGGAGAGCCTTCCCCAATACTGATTTGAGGCCACCACAAATTGTCCTCTTCCTCACGTCACGCCCACTGGAAAACCCCTCGTAATTCCTATGATACAAGATCCATTTTCAAATTGTGTAGAGGCTAGGGAACGGGAGCATTTGCACAGAACGGTAGATGACGAATTGCATTGCGAGTTATAGTGAAATATTGACCTGTATACCTTGATATACTTTAGTGTACAGGCAGGTATCGTTTTCACCTTTAAATGTAATAACAATCATATAAAATATGGTACAGTCATGGTACTAACCTGCTATTAATCACGTGATGTTTATGTCGAAAAATAATACGACCCGTTTTGAGCGTATACGACGCTCTTCATTTGGGAATAAGACTTTAGTTAGTGCCAAAATGAATTTTCATGAAAATGATATAGTATCGGTACCTATTGGTACCGAGTAATAGGTACTCATTAACTATAGATAAGAATTTTTTGCGGTATATTAGAAATTAAAATTGTATAGGAACTGTTACCACTATAACAGCTGATGATGTGTTCAAAAATGTCTAGGCCTAAAATAGGGAACGGCTTTCAAGGTTACTGCCAGACACCAATAGGTCATTGACGACACAGTAATCAACTTGCAGAGAGCGATACTACGACTGTACTACGACGAGGAGCTGTACTATGGTATATACTATTACCTAGGTATAGGCGATATCGTATTACACAATACTGCTATAGTTTCTTGGCACAGTTGGTAAGTTTATGTTTTCAACGCTGTGGTTTCTGGGTTTGATTACCGGCAGGAACACAATTTACCTCCACAAGGGAAATTATTGCTCTTGGTTCTGGGGGTCTTTGCAATGTTAATGTATGTTTTCGGCACTCATGATACATATCTTTGAACTTAGTCCACATTAAGTTCAAAGATATGTATCATGGGTGCCGAAAACATATAAACAAACGCATTTACAGTCTCAGCGCTACGGCTAAGAGTGAAAATGCGTAGTTTATTTGTTTTATAGATTCACTAAAATATCAAGTTCGTAAGCTACGACAGCCAAATCGGGGTCTTTCCACTATCTGAACTTAAAACTGAGAATATATATCTAAAGCTTAAGACAACAGAAAAGTAATTAAATTAATTTTGATTGATAAATTTATCACAAAATCTGGACTTCATAATAACCATATTAAGTAAGAGACATATTTACCTAAATACTTAAATTAGTACTAGTTGTTCCCCGCGGATTCGCCCGCGTTAAAAAACATAATGAACAGGTTTGAATTGTTAATATAAACTATTCTTGAATCCACCTGAATACACACAATCGAAATCGGTCCAGCCGTTTAGGAGTTCAGTCACATACACACGTACAGAAGAATTATATATATAAAGATACGTTTACCAATTTCGGTAGTTTTACTAAACACAAATTGACTTGAATATACCTATCAATTCTGTAATCCATATTGATCACAAAACATTTTATAGACGAAGCCAAGGAAGGAATTTAAGGTAGATATTATAGTTAAGCTATTCTAGTATTAATATGAACGTGGGCGGGAAAAGAGCCACGTTTCCGAAGGGTTTTCAGGTTACCAGGTTGGCATTTGATACAGTTTCATATGAAATCTTAACTAGAGCCTTGGTCTACTGGCATGGTTATTATTTCCAGGTAACAAAATTAGATAATTGACATTTGGACATGCATAAGGTAGAAATATTGATTGTGTAGTATTGGAAGAAACAGTGGCTTTTATAGGTACTACAGACTAGCTGCGTCCCACGGTTTTACCCGTGTAAGTCCCGGAACCGCGGGACTTCGGGGAGAAAAAGTAGCTAATGTGTTCATTCAGGGTGTCAGTTACATCCATTCCAAATTTCATCAAAATTGGTCAAGCCGTTTGAGCGTAACAAACTCATAAACTTTCGCCTTTATGATATTAGTGTGATGTGATAGATAGATGGAAGTTACATGTCTGACCTGTCATTGTAGAGGTGCGTGAGGTATAATTTGGAAGACTTCGATGGTATGTAAATTGTTTGATAACGATAAGGTAAGAAACGCCACAAGGGCGTTTGTTGCAATATAACCTTTCTTAACCAACACATAAGTATCTATATTTTTGTTGCTTTAATTATTTTCCGATTTGATATAATCTCACTATCGTAGTATTGCTTTTATTACTCCAATTCAATGTGTAAGTGTGAGAGAATTTGAGTATGTTTTGAATGAAGTATATTTATGATGATAATTTATGTTGAAAAGTCAAAGTTAAAGCATTTGTTCAGCTTTCAACATAAATTAAAAATTTCCTGTCCATGAATTTTACCTACCTTCCTTAAATAGTTCAGCTGCTAGACCCTGTATTAGGACGTAGTTACCACGTGTATCCGGCGTATGTGTCGGTACCAATTTAGATGAATAGGTCTAGGTAGAACTATACAATTTTGCCTTAAGCCTTATATACATTTTTAGCCCAGGCAAGTTAGAGATGCGTTGTATGGGGAAATTGTATTAAATCATAACCAGGTATTTCTCATGTTTATAATATGTTAGTTAAGGAATCACACTAAATTTTAACTAGGATCATGAAAAAAAACATGATTATAACCGAAAAAGTTAAATAATGAAATATGCATAATAATAACAGTTTATTTTATTATTATTTTGTTTCACTTATGCTCTTTCTTTGGTAAAATATAAAAATCCACCTTCATTTATACCAGGAACCTAGTTTTTCTATAAGTAATGTGTCTAAACATATGAGAAATAATAAGTGTGCAGACCAACGTTATGACAGTTCGGTTTATGTTTTGTTTATGTGTTCTTTCTAAATTGTATAAAACAATGAGAATCTAATAATTATTATCATATATTTCTTTTTTAGTAAAATGTTTGCCAATTGCGTGAGAGCGTGGTCTAGTTTTCACTACCAAAATTCGATAGGATTGAATTCATAGAAGTCATGATAAGAATCATTGTTTTTTAGTTTAAGAAACTGTAGCAATGCCGTTCGCATTGTTGCTTTGGCGTAAATTACAAAAATATTTCTTTTTTATTATTTTAATGAAAAACCTAAAACTATTGATTATTTTGGTGGATTCGAGTTGCATTAACTAAAATTAAAGGGTTTTCATCCACTATTAACAATATCTATTAACTATTAACAATGTGGTTAATATTTTTGCTCTAGATTTGAACAGGTAGATAAAAAAATTCTACCTTCCTCTGGAAAATTAATTTTGGTGGATTCCAAAACATAGTCTTATGAAATCACCTCCATATGGCAATTCCAAAAAATAACCTGTTATTATTTTTTTCTTTAAAATTCGTAGTTTTACTGGGCTATTTACTAGTTTTGATTTAGCTGTATTAAACCTGCTAAAATATTATATTGAAAGATTTTTATTTCCAAGATGTAGTGAGTCTGTCACAATCAACTTTGAAAAAGGCTGAAGAATTTGGATGGTAGAGTCATTAGAAAGTTACACTATTAATCTACTAATAATAATTAAAACGATGAATGTCGAACTTAACTTGAGTTAAGACAAAACAATTAAGACTGAACTTTACTTGAATAATAGTTTGATCAGTAAATTAAAGACCAATAACTAAATCTGATTCGTCACCCGTTACAAAGCCACACCAAAATATTTTTCTAAAAGAAGAAATTAGATTTTTATTTTCTCATAAACTTTTCGCTTACACCCCCGTTTCTCTGAATTATTAAAACTCTTCTCCATCCAAAGGTTGTCTGGAAGAGATCGTTGTTAGCGATGAGACTGCCAATTGTAAAGCTTTTCAATTATTTCAAGTGATTTATGTAAGGTGTGACAATAAAGCGTTATCTATCTATCTAGGTTCGTTACCCACTCGTTGATTCGCCACCTTATTCCAGTTGGAACAAAATTGTTACCTATCTGGAATAAAGCAGAGAGTATATATAATTAACCTGTAGGCGCAATCTGCAAGTGTACTAGATATATTTATTACAGGAACAGCACCCGAGTGTCGTACAGTTTAAAAAATGTAGGTAAGTAGTCCAATGCGAATCAGGTCTTGTTTCCTCTCACAGTCGTTTGTTCTTATTTTGTATTATATTATATCTACGAACATAAGAAATAGCCTAAAAGCAGCAACATCAAAATCCTTAAAATACCCTTTACTTCATATTTGGAAAATGTATGGTATTATCACTATTTAATTCATGATAAAAACGTATTTAAATCAGACGCATATTATGACAGATACACAAATAGGGAGCCTTCAATGTCGAATTTAATAAATCCTTTTGTTAGACGTATAATACGTTACCCCTGTCTGTAGTAGATACATAACATAACATAAATGCTTTCACACTATAGTATACATATAATATATATAGTATTTGGTAGGTATGGTAGAAGTAGTCTTATCATACTAAAACGTATGGTCTATCGGGACATCCATACAACAAAGGTCTCTCCCATATCCCTTCTGTTCCCATGAAACTAAAAGCAAGTGGCAAAAAAAAACGCCCAATGCTCTGGAAAACGGCTGCACCGATTTTCACCAAACATAGCTACGAACATTCTCAATCAAGTCACCTTTCAAACAAAAAAACTTAATCAAAATCGGTCCAGTCGTTTGGGAGCTACGATGAACAGACACACATTACAAACTTATTCACCTTCATCGGAGGTTAAAATCAAGCTTATTTGGCCTAAACAAACGTACTTATTAGCATTGCAATGGGTACTTCCCAACGGATCATAGAGGCAATGCAGCCGGCATGATGGAAACGCTTCCCACTGTTAGTGGGTTTGAGTACTTGAGTTATGAGAATAAAAAATACTACCATTTCTACTAAATTTCTGCAACAATTTTGAAAGAAAACTTATGAAAAGTTGACAAATAAATCTATGTAATAAATTTTGTTAAAACTGTAGGTGTTTAATTTTCTACCGACTTCACAAAAAAGGAGGAGGTACTCAAGTAGACTGTATTTATTTTTTACCTGTGTTACTTCGTACCTTCGTTTTTTTGTTTGAAGATGTTGCTTTCCTATTGGTCCCATTTAAATTTGACCAAGATCTGATCAGTAATTCTTGAAATATCGTCAATAATGCGTGTTAAGTACATCTAATCTGATCAAAAGTCCGAAGATACAGCGGTGAAGTCGGTTGTTTTAAAGCTTTGCTTGTGTTTAATTATCTGTCAATTATTTACCTAACAAGTAATTTCGTTATTATTTTTCTAGATACGTACTAGTTTTGGAGAGTAATGAAATATTGTTTACTGTAGAACTTTGACTAGTTTACTAGGTGGAAGTCGAGCGAGCCTTGAATAGTTTATTGGCTGTGACCTTCGCCATATCAATGTAATTTCGTGCCAAGTAGTCCCCTATCACAGTAATGGTATCATTGATTTTTGTTAGATATAAATTGCGAAATGTGATAAACACTACTTTTCATTCGAGTCGCCCTTCGACAGCTTACCTAATTAGTATCCCAACTAGCCGTAATAATATTAAAAAATTGATGGCTTGTGTGCTCGCATATTTAAAACAAGGTATCTCTGCTCTGTAATGATGAAATATTTTGTACTTATGTGTACACATAGATCGTCTAGAACCTATAATGTAATATACGAAATTGTACGAACATATGATAATTATGGTATTTATATTATAAATAGAGAATAGAATAGAGTTTCGTTATTTGAGTCATATTTATATTCTGTGAGTGTGAATACGTTTGTTATTTTAATGCGAGTAACATAGTACATATTACACGCTGTGTTTTCATGATTAATGATATTTTAAAAGTACCTACCTAGTTAATTTCACTTGTCCCTAACATTAAAAAGCTAAACCTAAATCTAGTAACGATGTACACGTTACTCAGCAAGTCACAACAGCCCTCGAAAGTGTCTCGTCCTCATTTACGCGGCTCCTCGAGCTCGTCAGGAGTCCTTACTCCTGGCATCCCCTTATATACCGAGTGAAGGGGTCCTACTTTCATTTCAGCGGGTATTTTGTGTCGAAAACGGGTTGACATACACAATTAAACACAAACATAAACGCTTTCACAGTCACAGGCCCATACTAAGTTCAATGACTAGTGTCGTGGGTGGTGGCAACATTCATATCACAATTGTGTTTGTGCCTAATTTATTTAGCTAACAAAGGCTATTAATTTAGCCTGTGTTAGTGTATAAATAATAATATAAATACGCGAAGACAAGCGCCTGGTGAGATAAAACAGCAAAGTTATGCAGAAAACATAAAATCATTCTTTAGCGTGCACTAAGATTTTCGTTAGCATAGATTAATTAAAAAAAAATTGGATTGTAAGTCTAGCTATGATCAAACCTGCGTTAAATTGGGTAAAATGTAGCCTATATGATGCCTATATAAATCCAGGGCATAGAATATAATATAAACATATGATTTTTTTCTAAATACTTTCAGCTCGTAGAGACTTCTCGTTTCAAATAAACACACAAACTTTTGAATTTATAATAGATAATGTAATTTTTTTAGTTTTTTTTATTGAAACAGTAATTTAGTAAATATCATAAAACTTCTCTACAATATTGTTTTAAATTAGAATTATAATTAGTTTGGTGGAATGCTATCTGCAATTAAGACCTTTATTAGTTGAATTGTACAAATTTTCCTGAAGTTTGTGGTCACACACAGGGTTTATGTGGTAACGAATTATTCTATTTAAAGCAGTTTTTTAAACTTGAAAGCTCATTTAAGTGGGATAATTATAGCTATGTTTGGTAAAAATCAGTGCAGCTGTTTTCCAGATATTTCCAAATTTAATTTAATCTGCTTGCTTCTATATACTCCTACCTTCCTTTGAATTAAATGTTTACAACATTGCACTTTAGTCAAGAAAAAACATTATTAATTAATATTTCCTAATGATGTCACTACTCATACCTCTAACCACATATATATACACTAATATCTAGTGATAAACTACTAAAGCTTCTACATATATGTATATATGTAGTTGCATCTTTCATGGCAACAAATCCTTTAACAACTTTAAGCTTATAATCTTTTCAAGCAGGCATCTGTTTGATGCAATTTGCGCCTTTTAGACATGGGTACTAATAAAGAATTTAGCAAAAAACTCAGCTCCAATATATTTGCGTCTTACAGACGTGGCAACAAAGTGTTATACAACTTTAAGCTTTAAAAATTTTCTAGCGGGCATCAATTTGTTGCAATTTGCACCTTCTAGACGAACGAATAAAGTGTTTATCAAAACATTCCAGCTCTAAATATCTATAACAGAGATGGTGCGCTCCCTTGGGACATCCGGTTTCGAGCGGATATTTTTGCTAGGAAAATATTTTCGGTGAGCCCAAAATGCCCGGATTAAGCTCTCCGCTGCTTTTTATTTTTTATTTAACCGGTAGTTGCGGCTTGTGCATAGAAATTAGTAAGCGGGGGGATAAGCTGAACTGAATTGAAAATTAGTGTTGTGAATACTGGATACACCACTTTGTAAATGAGCAGTGCTCCCAGTATTTGTGTTGGAAGAATAGTCATCAAATAAGATTCTAATATAAGGATCTTATTGTTACCATATTCCAATGAATTACCATACACTAAACTTTTACTAGGGTGTATTAATATTAATTTTATGAGCAGGGCTCATAAAATTAAGTTAAGACAAACAGTAGACTGCGTTCACACACAAAACCGTCCCAAGACAAAACAATGAAAATATAATGAGACGTGTATCAGATTTAACAGCGCTTTCTTGATTTTTATTTACAATTTTTTAGGGCCTTATAGTGATAGCGCTATTAATTTCAAATTCATTGTTGTTGTGTGTTTACATGTTATTGGTTTGTAACATATACCTTTACTGATTGTGTGCTATAAAATAGTGTTTATGATCAATTGTATCAAACTGCTAGTGAACCAAATAAAAAGAAATTGTATGAGTAAGAGACTTAATATACAAAGCGCTCCAGGCGCGCGACCGAGAGGCGGGCGCGCGCCTTCGACGCGATGCTTGCCCCCGCGCTGCCGACGTTTAGACGTGATAACTTCTTATAAATCGATGAAAACCGGCTGCACGCACGAAAAAGTGTCACGTTCCGCCTGAATCTGAGCGTGCAAGCGAGAGCGCGGAACAAGTGATAGTGGCACGATCGGCCTAAGCGTTCGTCTTATGACGTTATCACGTAAAATTAACGTCCGACAATAAATTAACCGACTTTACAGACAACCATTTTTTATGTATAAATATATAGGCTCTAGTGTACAAAATATACTAAGCGGACATGGTGCGCGTATTTACACAGTGACAGCAGCAGCGGCCGAGGCGCGCGTACAGGGCGCGCGTGGGGCGCTTAGTATATCAATTACCTAAGGCTGTTAGATAGTAACATTACAAGCTCGATATCGCTTTCCATTTCGTGTGAATTGATTTACAGAATCATATCTGGGTAACAATTTAACATTGATGGACAACTACGCGGTCACATCGTTTCACAGGTAACTAGCAACTATAACATTAAAGTCCATCCATTCCCACATGGAAAAGGAAAGTTCACGATCTAGATCTCATCAGTTTTATAATCTGGAAACAATTGCACAATGCTGATGCCATTAGACGATCGGCTGTGTAATGGACACGAGCTGCAATTAGTCGCCTCATGCGGTGCATGCGAGGGAAAATCGTGACGATGCATGGTGGGATTGCTGCGTAGTAAAATAAGTTAACCAAGTCCAAGTAGAACAGTAATTCTGCTTGTATCGGAAACTCGGGATTTCCAAGTGATATAATTTGACAAACTTCAACTTCAACTTCTTCTTTAAATGGTGACTATATGCTGTCGCACCATTATTCTGCCAATATCGCGGATAGGTTGGAGCGGAGTTTAAAATAAATTAAAAATTATTTATAAGTAATATAAAAGTGTTTATAATTTTATCCTGTGGTTAACTATATATTTAATGAGAATATTTACAAGAGGAGTATTTGCTACAGTAAGAAGAGACTTAAAAGAAATAACTTAAATTTTATAGTTCGTTTCTAGATGATAACTGTCACTGTCAGTCTGCGTTCCAAAAAGTTTCTGAGCAAAGCGGCATTCACGCTCACAACGCCCGTTTTGCCGTTCCAAAAGAAATGAGCGGTGGCGTTCGATCTAAGCGGAACGCAAGGATTTTGTAGCTAAAGTAATCGTAGGTTTGTTGCCTATTCTATGGCAGAATGATAATGCGGTCGTCATAAAAACATTCGAATTCAAAATGTTGACAGCCGAATATTAGACACCCGCGTATTAGATCGCCGCTTTTGATGCGTGAGCGATACGTGAGTGTCATTTATGACGTCATCTTGACTTGAAAGGGGTTCGAGAGATCGAACGTACCGATCACCCCCAATGGTACGGGTTACGAGCGTTGTGATTGTTGCGAATTAATTCTGTGACGTGACGTCTATAGATGGTCGAATCCATAAAACTAACAAGTACTATCGTTGTAAGATAGTGCTTGCTGGTAATGCTAGTTCCATGGTCCCCACCTAGGTATTAATGATCGATCAGTGACTGAGACTTTTACTTTTTTTTTATATACTAATATGGCTATTAGTATATTAGTATACGTTGAAATGCTGTATTTTTGTTTTAATTTCGTTCAACTAGATATTTTAGCTTATTACTTTAAATCAAATGTCATTGCTACGGGGGTTTCAAATAGGGAGGTACCAACAGATAGAAAAATCACAAAGTGACCCTCAAAACTAATATCTCTAAGGATTACTTTTCCAATCGTAAGGTACGGGACCCAAAAAATCAACATTTCTTATTTTGCTTTTCGAAACAAATAATAAATATTTAACTAAAGCTACTGTTAACACAGAATTTCCAAATATATGATCGTAATTACTCACACATGGGTAGTTTCAAGATTGAACCGGCATCTTAGCCCACAAGAAGTTGCTTATAGTTCAACAGGTCCAAAACACACACAGGACAAAAACCCCTACAGATTTCCGAGAGTAACTTTAATAAACATAAGTTGCGTAAGCGACTAACTTTATACAAATCTATCTATTGAATTGCTTATCTACTTTAAAGACAACTAATTTGAGAAATCAGTAAAGTTAACTTTATTTATTTGAAGAATGTAATAATACTAGGGATATTAAACTTTGTTACAGCTCATATATTTGATAAACAAAAATATCCTTCTCCGTTCCATTGAAACCATTAAATTATGTTAATCAAATCTTGTGAGAAGATTTGCTTTTAGAGGAACAACTAGACTATAGAACATGTCTAACAAACAAAAACATAATTTTAATCGGATCACGTACATAAGCTTCCGCTTAACTTTATATTTGTTATTTTTGGCTTAGTTTCCACTAAGCCAAAAATAACAAATATAAAGTTAATATTAGCTATGAATTGAGAATATTAACTTAATGAAAGTCGGTTAAAAGTCATAAAAAAGTTATAGAATAAATTGAAATAAAAAAGTAATTCTATTTTCAAAAATCTATCAGCCTGATTGAGGCGACGACGCGTAATCAAAATGCTGGTACTTATATGGCTCAACATTGCCTCTATCACTGGTAATGGGCTTGAGCACTTGAGTTAACTATAAGCTCGATGTCTTGTAGAAATAAATATAGCCAATTGGCCCGTAATTCAGAAGTTAAGAATTGTTATAATTATAGGTACCTTAGATTATTTGTAATTACGTAGACATCTTCCAATCTAAAAACACCAATTTGCCTAACGATTGACTGTCAAATGTATGAAACATTATGGCAGGGCGTTCTTTTTAGACTGAAACTGAGATATCTCTACCTGAAATGTATTCAGCATATTTCAGGTTTATCTCGAAAGCCGTTACGCTAAGGACGGTCTATTCTACAGGGTAGTATCTTTTATGACTGCCGCTAAAGACGATAAAGTTCGCGACCTTAGCTACCGACACCTACGTTTGCTCTAGGGATCGAAGCGGTGACTTCGTTGTAGAAATTGAGGATGAGTAAAATTTTGTTGGTATTTTTAGTAGCTATAAAATAATTCTGCGGTTTAGATGTAGAAAATTTGCATAAAAATTATGAATTGGTACAACTTAAGATCTTTCGCGTGTTTCTTACACCTTAAGATACATTATTTAAGGTTCTATTTACAGGGCAGTTCACACTTTATATTTTTAGTATGGAAATATACCTAATACTAGATGTTATATAGTTTGAAATTAAAAGTCCTTCCGTTTGTTCTTTTAACTTTCACATCTTTCTTTTTTAGCAGTCGGTCCCTGTTGTTAGTCGTAAGACAACAGTCGTTAAGCCATGTCAGATGTTTTCAGGGGACTTGAAAAATCCTGATAATAGGATTCCCCACTAGTCTTTACAACAAGCAAGCAAGCATCTTTAAATACCTTCCCATGGAGCAATCTTGACGAAATTTGTTTAGCAGATTAAATCATGAAAATGGACATAAAATGTCTTTACTGATTCATCTAGTCAAGCTAGTATACTATTAAAATTCATAGATTTTCTAGTAACATTCAGCACGTCGACAAATTCCATTTCAACAGGCTAAGTTATTAATAAAGTTAGTGAGAACCCGTCATGAATAACTAAGAATTTCCAGAATGTTTCGCGTCCAATCGTAGCTCAAACTTTAATATCCATCTATTTCGGGCCCCTTTCAACTCGTGGTCAGCGGTGTTTATACTAAAAACAAGCAATAATTCGAACGGCCCTCTTTTGTACATACTACTACGTATTCTGTGAGTCCCTCCATGACAGTATGGTAAATAATAATAGGGTGTAGGACATTGTCCTTCCGTGCTTTCCTGTGCACTCTCTTATCGCATGTGCTGGGCTTAATTGTTGTTTGCTGTCAGGACCTGCGCCTCCATTTAACATGATTTATGAATCTTCCGGTCAATAGCTCCGGTAATTTCGAGCAAGGATGGAGCAATTTCGAAGGAACGAGCACGAGCAAAGTATGACGATAAATAACAGTTTAATCGTTTCCAGGTCCCGGAGTTCAGCAGCTAATCCCGATACTTGCCAAGATTTCACGAGGCTAAAGTTCCGAACATCGATTAAACTGAACACTGTGAAAGTAATTGAGCTGCGAGGAGTTCGTGGATTGACCGTGACTGTGTTTGTTTGCGTGAGTTTCGCTCAGTGACTGTTTCTCCCGGTAGTCCGGGGGTTGAAAGAAGTCTTCAAAGCAGACAAAGTGTCTCCGATCAAGTTGTCAGCGATGGACAGTAACTCGGTGTCGCCGATGCCGGAGCTGGCTCCGATTGCCGAGTTCGACAAGTCGCCACCTTCTCCTCCCAATGAAGAGGTGCCGATGGATGATCTGCCGCCACCTCCTGCCACTATATCGCAGCCTGAGGGGAAGAAAATGAAAATGTAAGTAATATTTGATGTTAATACTGTTTGGACTTGTTTGGTTACTTACATAGTCTTGGCAGAGTATTAATAATGTCAAACAATATGAATCTATTGTACACTAATATTACTAAGTACTATATAAACAACAACTTTTGACCACAAATAGATAGCGGGCTTATCTAACAAGTAAAAAAAACACGTGCAAGAAATATCAATGAAAAAAACACATCAAATAGAGGATTTACTTTTGTTTAAAGTTGACTGTAATGTGTAGTAAATATTATACGCTTTCACACTCACAGCCTCACACTAAATTCGTTGACCTGTGTTGTGGTTGGCTTAAATATTTACAACACAGACACAATCGCAACCAAAACAAGAGACACAAAGTTTCTTAGGGAAGAGAACTTGTGTTTCCCGTGGGAACCCGATAGTGGTATCGGGTTCGATTCCCGGCGGGCACACAGAATGCTTAGAAGGTGAACGCGCACTCAATTAAGCCGACGCGCGAGCAGTTCGATATTTTGTTCAATGTTTCCTGGTAAAAATCGAACGCGGTAATGTCGCTAACTCGCTTAAGTACTATTATTATAGAACTCAGTTGAGGGCTTTTCCCCGCATTCATTATTCAGTTAGTCTAATCTATACATCAAGCCTGTATATATATATACCTTTGGGGCTATTAACCGCAAAGTTTTCCTTTAAAGATTCTTCGCTACGAATTACTTCACTATTCTAAGTGGAATATATTTCCATTTTTCGTTGGTCTTGTCTGACTTGCGGGTACTTGCATATTTGCGTTCCTGAGTCGCTGAATATTTCATTTTATGCGGTCGTTGTTAGATAACAAGAAAACGTAGACAGTTTTTAGAATATTTATGTCTGTGTTTATCATATAAAAAAAAATGGCAATAGGAACTTATATATTCAAAGGCAGGCTGATACCCCTGCCTTTTTGAAGGCAGGGGTATCGGGTTCGATTCCCGGCAGTAATACAAGCCCCAAAGAAAAAAATGTGTTTCTGGTTCTGTTTGTGATTGCATGTGTGATGTGAATGTTTCCGGAACCTTCGACACAAGTAATTTTTATTTCATTTTTCATTTTTAATTCATTACACACAATTATAACAGCATTACAGCCTAAGCCAAGACGATGTTATATGGAAATACACAATACCACTTAATCTATAATACTTAATATAAATATATAGTTTGTAATAAAATAAAAACTTATCTAATTTCCTAAACTTAATGTGGAGCTGTGAGTATTAAACCGTTTATGTTTTTTAACATTAAATTTAATCATAAAGGGTGGTATACCATACAACACCTCAGCTGACCTCATCTGCAGGTGGTATTTATATTGATTAATTAACAACGGTCCAGTCATTCAAATCGAACATTCTCAAAGGATATCTGACGGCCGGCGGCCCGACATTAAGAAGGCGAGCACGCACTCAAATATGCCAACAACGTCCAGAATAAAATCACTATGGAGCCACTCTATATAGTCTTCAAATCAGTATCCTATGAGTTTCATTAAAGATGATCTCACATACATTCGCCTGCAAAACTCATCAGGGACAGGATCTAAAACTACATAACCCATGGGCGGGGGAATGTAAACCGGAAGTATTTAAACAGCTCATTATTATATCCTGAGGGGATAACTACAGCTTTGAACTAGCTACACTGTTAGTAAATATAATCGACCTAGTGACAACCGATCGGTCACACCACAGGTTCCGCAAAAATAAACCGATTTAATTATTAAAGTTAGTATTTTGTTATGCCGTGAAAGTGAAAAAATGGCGTTGTTGATATTGTATTATTTTCCAAAACCTGTGATTCTTCGAGTGTTAATGTGTAATAATCGTGGATTATAAACCGTTAATACTTAGTAAATGTGCATAATTGTAGGCAAGTCATACAAAGTTGAAAAACGTGATTTTCGCCTTCGCTCCAAAACTCCAATAGAAGTTCTAGTAAAGTTTTTACCACTTTACTAGGCATGACTTGACTATGACTGGACCTAGACTTTGACTGTGACTTGTGACTAGGAGTTTTAATATATATGAAATACACTTGAAATATATTACTTGACACAGGCTAAACGCACAAGATAGCGAAGCCAAAATTTAAAAAAAAAGTTACTATTAAATTGAACAAAACGAAAGTTCAAAAATTAAACCCGACTATTAGCTCTAAATGGTTTGTTATAGTTAAATAAGAACACTACGTTGTTTTTTATTAAACTATAACAATATATATATATATATATATACATGGTGTATAGTGATAAATCAATATATATTTATTTTTGAAATAGTATTTTGGAGTTCTTACATTTGATACCCATTAAATTATATTTGTCTGTTTTAACTGTCACTCGTTTAAGAAGTATATCCACTAGATAATCTACATAGCATATTACATCAAAATCCGTTCAGCTATTGCTTCATTTCAAACATATACACACACATCACCTACAAATTTTAAGATTTATAATATTAGTGTTATTTGCTCAATATAAAAATAAGGTTACATTTTAGGACCTTCGCTACTTTGATAATTAAAGTCTTTGTTCAATAAATATCGTAACTCTAGGTTAAAAATGTATCGAAACGTTGAGATCATAAAATACAAAATAAGTACGATCCTTGAAAGAGAATTAAAATAAATCAAATGTACGCACATGCATTAGAAAATCATAAAAAATATATACATTTAAATCATACAAATGTGAACTATCTATTTTATTAAAAAACTAGACAAGCAAAATACTAATAAAAAATATAGAGTAAAAAGAAACTAGTGCTGTCATCTACAACGATCACTGGAACCAAAAACTATTTAACTTTACAGTTCAGCTACCAGGCTCTATAAGATCATGTGTAACGTGTTCTCCAAATAGTGCGACCACATTTCCACAGATGGCGCTAGTATCTACTATAGATCATTTATCATTTCAGTTGATCTATTTTATAATATCCTGTAATCTTTATTTAATAAAATAGTTTTAATAATAGTAGTTAATATAGGATACATTATAATTTTTCCATCTTTTTAATAATTTTGTACGGTTATGTTAGCTGTCTCTTTTTGTCGTGAGGAATTTTTCGTAGTCAGTCTCCCTCTAATGAAAGACTGGTTAGGCCGAAGTAGGGCGCTTGTAGCTTGCTCGATCGAGTCGACATCTCGGTGAGTGGCGACACGGACCTCGCGAGAATGCTCATTTGATAGTTTGCCGCCAATATTTCGAATTCCGAACTTTTATTTTTTCATCAATTTGTGTTAAGTGCACTGTGATTTTTTTCAGCCAGTGTTTATTTTGTATTTTTGTGCACTCATTTGGAAGAAATGGCGCGAGGAAAGAGTCAAACGTATGTTTTCTTTTTGTTTACTTAGTTACCTATATAAATTATTTATAATTGTAATATAAATCCCTGCCTCACAATAAATTGCAATCATTTTTAAATTTTTGTTTAGGGGAAATATCGATCGTAGTGATTTTCTTAAAGTTTTCTTGACTAACTTTTGAAAAAAAAAACTTCTTATTTAAGTATATTGTTTTACGAGTGAAGCAAGACATACGTTTGTTGGTAAAGTATTTCAAGGACTCATATAAATATATAACTAAGTATGTTGTTTCTTAAATCAGGTTGTATCAGTTAATTTTATTCGTGTATTGTTTATAGGACCATAACATTAAATAAATTAGAGAGTTTTTATAAATTCCCTTGAACAGGAATTGGTTACACTTAAAATATTCACTATAATCCAAAACAGAGGAATTTCTTAATTCTTCGTGAATATTTAATTTTTTTATACATTTTTGTGTATTTTCTCGTATAGATACCCACTAAACTGTTCGAGAAGTTTAGTGTTTAGTTTTTTTGTAGACCTTCTGCGTAGCGATTAGATTCGGTTTTCAGTTTACTTTAGTCACAAAATGATGTCTTGCTTACGTGGTAACATAAAATGGCATTAATTAAATTGTTTTTTTGTGTTCGCCATAGTCAACTATTGCATGTACCCGCATGATTATATCAATTACAGTCAATTGCCCAAAACTATAATTGGTCACGTATTTCTTTAACATTAGGCAACGCTAGCGGGATCTTGTTTTTTTATAGCATTCTTACAAATTCTACAATCTATGATAATTACAAAATAAATAGAGATACAGTTGTGTACATATGTTCCGACATATTGTTAATACCTTTCAAACGATAGCAAGCATATGAAATACGTTTTGATTATTATACTTCTAGTAGTAGATAGATATATATTTTTATCTATACTAAAAGTATTTTTATTTAAATAAAAAAACTTTGTGTAATTGTATTTACATACCTAATCTCTTTTTAATTTCTTTTTATTTTGATACCCTACTCGATGGGTTTTGTTTTTTATTTAGGTACCTATAACTATTTTGCGTGAAAAATCCGCTGTCTTGTCTTTTTTTTTTCAAAATTTTTTTAAAGGCACTTGGGTTTTTAAGACGAATATAACGATACATGAACTGTCGAAATCTATTTAGCCGTTTGGAAGATACGAGGTAATGAAGAAATTTACAAATATAAATACATTAAACCTTCACTGGGTACCTATACAAAAAATAAAACCGGCCAAGTGCGAGTCGGACTCGCGCACGAAGGGTTCCGTACCATTATCTATAAAAAATCAAGTTTGTTGTATGGGAGCCCCCTTAAATATTTATTTTATTTTAATTTTAGTATTTGTTGTTAAAGCGGCAATAGAAATACATCATCTGTGAAAAAACAACACAATAGCTATCACCGTTCTTGAGATATAGCCTGGTGACAGATGGACGGACGGACGGACAGCGAAGTCGCAGTAATAGGGTCCCGTTTTTACCCTTTGGGTACGAAACCCTAATAAAAGCTATCTACGTGCCAATTGCCTATATTTCCTAAAACTAAACTAAAATTATTTACACTTATACAGCAAAGACAAAAGTTACCTACAAGTCATCGAGCTTATAGGTAACTCAAGTGCTCAACCCCACTACCAGTGGGTAGCGTTCCGATTATGCTAGCGGCATTGCCTTTAAAAATAAAAAAGCTTAAATATCCTTAAAAATTTAGATATTTATTGAAATTTTATATGATTACCCAAATGCAAAGGTTTACTTGTGTTCTTATTGAGTATCACAATCAGTTTCACAGAATATTTGTGTCTATTCGTTGCATGCCGAAGCTAATTACGTGGGTGTCCGCCGGGAGATAATCACAGGAAGCGTGTAATTACGTCCCTCTAGTGTTACTTGTTTGTTTGTTGCCATGTTTACAAAGGGTAGCATTTTTGCTCGTTAACCAGTAAAAGAACGCACGGTTTCTTCGCTTAGAGGTTTATTAACTGCGAGTTGAAATGGTAATGAAAATGAACACACATCTATAGCATCTATCTATAGCACAGATGACTTTATGAAAATTAAATAATTTTATATTTTGACATGTTCTTTATGAAAATTATTATTATTATTATTATCTTTTAATTTTTATTTCGTAATTTTTGATTTTATATGTGACATTTTTCATTTTATAATTGTATTTTAATAAAATCTCATTTTAGACCTTATAATATGACGTGTAAACAAATGTTTATGAATAAATGAGTATTTGAGTATTTGAGTATCTGAACCATAATAGAGATTTTGAGGTTTTGAACTTTACCCGTATATTTTAGTTTAATTGGTCACCTAGTAGCGTGAAATACAACATGACGGATTCCTGTAAATGAGAAAATGCATTTTTTTTTTTATTTGCGGTTAGTGGTCTATATCCTAAATAAACAATCTTTGTGGTTGTTTATACGTCAAAGTCTTTATCATCCTAAAATAATATATTGCACAAGGGAACAAAATTAGTATATTTTTTTTGTTTTACTAATTCGAGGTCGCTAATCTCAATATCAATTTCTCTCAAATATTTTTAGTTTTTGATAAATATCTTTTTTTTTTTTTTGTGACAGGCTAGTGTTTGACCACTATCTCACCTGATAGTAAGTGACGATGTGATCGAAGCTGGTAAACACACTAGACCTGGAATACGCAGGCTCTCAAGGATAACTGCCGGAACACCGTATTTGGCTTGGCGGCAGACTTTCAACTTGATGGCCATATTGTTGTACTAGTTACACTTAACTTTCATAAAAACGAGCTGTTTTTCTTATTTTTTTTTTATTAATCAGGCACCTCGTACCTACAGATAAGGAAAGATAATTGAATACGTTGCGTAGATTTTATGTACATTTTGATTTAAAACCCAAACGCCCTTTACTCATTTTACTAATTGGTTAAGTGTCAAATATGAGAAAAATATTAGAGTTGTTGAAAAATGTTTTTACAACATGAATTTACAAGGGTGTTCCAAAGCCAGATGAGAGTCATCTGCCTGATTGATGGAAGTCAAGATGCATCACCTATAAACGATTTAAATATAAATGTAATATTTATATATGCACAATAGCAAATTAAAGCGAAAGTTTAATTTAAAAGTCAATGATCAAATCAAGAAATCTTTCTCCAATAAAAAAAATATATTTTGTATAATGATAGGAAACTTATGAATGTTATGCATATATGAAAGTCATTCAGTATGGTCCAATCATACTTAAAAACTAAGAATTGGTTTGAAATAGAATTTTAGTTATAATATAGTGGAAGAAACGGTTACAAATACAAGTTATAAAAAATAAATAGGAACTTTATCATTATTTTATATCAATTAATTTTCAAAAATTTATGGTTGAGGTGACGCGTGATCAAAATGCTGGTACTTATTTGGCTCAACGTTTTAGCATTGCAATTCAGAGAGGCAATGCCATCAGCATGATGGGAACGTTACCCACTGGTAGTGGGATTAAGCACTTGAGTTACCTATAAGATCGAAGTCTTGTAGGTAACTTAGGCCTTTGCTGCATAGATGTATATAGATGTTGGAATCATAGGCAATTGGCAATTTGACGACCCAGTTGGCGCAGTTGGGTTCGATTCCCGGCAGGAGCACAAATTCCTTCCCAAGGCATATTTGTGCTTCTGGTTCTGGGTGTAATGTGTGTGTAATGTGAATGTTTCCGGGACCCACAATACAAGTCTTTGAACTTAGTGTGGGGCTGTGAGTGTGAATGCGTTTTCGTTTTTTGTTTTTTTTTTGGCCCTTTTATACGTATACATAAAAAATATATAATTATTTGTATCTTAAATAATATTTCCAAAGTTCAAAAGATCTTTCTGTTTATGGAGCCAACAAAAGCACTGTCAGCATGCAATATATTTTACTAATTAAAATTGTTTATTAACACGGGCCAAAGAGGCACTAATGAAATTTCACGAGTATAATTGCCAGATTTATCGAGAAAAGCTTGGACCTTAATGTTAGTTAACTGTTTAAGCACTATTTCACCGCAGTGATGAATGATTTGATGATGGTAAAATTTACAATAAATACCAGTAAGCGATATAAATTTCAAATCAGAACTATACAATTCAAAAACTATAACCAGACATTGAGAGTCCCAGTGACATTGCGCATTGAACAGGCCCATGCGGGCCGCAGCCACAGTTATCTTATTAAAGCCCCCGCGAGGGAGCGCTCAGGATATGGGATGAAATTGATGCTTATTGCGCACAAACCGGCACACGAGACCGTAGGAGTGATTTATACCGATTCGCACTGGCGGATTGTTGGGAAATAAAAGCATGAGTTAACGAGCCTGGGAACTTGTCAGCCTGAGGCGGCATTCCAGGTTTGAACACTACGCTGTGTTCTATGTAGGGGATATGTGCGAACGTAGCTTAATAATGCCTTTGAATATCAGCATCATTGAGGTTATGGTACCTACTGTTTTAGTTCGTGGCTAAAGTCTCTATAACTTAAGATTGTGCGTTTGGCGTAGCGCGTGTCTTGGACTGCTAAACGCCGGGTATACATTTTTAGTCGTGATGGCGCCGATCGTATAATTCCCACCTTCTTATCATGGGTCGTGGTTTTGAATCCTACGATGGATTTTGTGGAGGGGCGTTCAAATTAAAAATGGCTCTACTATATAGAAATTTCTATTCAATTCAATTAAAAAATATATTTTTTTATTCTTTTATCGGTATAACTAGTATTTATTACTAAAGTAATATAATTAACAATATTATTAATGATAATATGAAAAAATATATTACATTAAAATAGAAACTAAATTAAAATTAAACAAAAAAACTATAATTAGATATAAATATGTACAAAACTTAATCTAATAGACCGCTACCAGTAGGCAAAGTACCCAAAATGCTGGCCGCATTGCCACGTTGAATGGCAATACTCAATCTCTGTCCAAAATATTTGCCAGCATTTTGGTTTAAATTAAAAATGTTTTATTCTGAACAACAAAGGATCCATAAAATATTGTTAGTATAAAATAAGGCCTACAAGCTATTGGTTAGTACACAAGAATTATCAAATATAAAAAAATAAAAAAATGGATCGATTTTATTCTTATTACTATTCTATGTTTTCATTCATGAATACCTAGATGTAACTGCTTTTCATTCTAATTGACGCACGCTTAAAGGAAATGAACCCTTTGGCTTAGTTGATTGCGCGTTCGCCTTTTAAGCAAGTGTATCGGGTTAGATTCCCAGCGGGAGCACGAGTTTTCTCCCCAAGGAAAATTTGTGTTTCTAGTTCTGGGAGTGATTGTGTGTGTGATGTGAAAGTTTCCGGCAATGAACCAAGCCATCGAACGTAGTGTGGGGCTTCGAGTGTAAAAGCGTTTATTTATTTTATTATTTATATAAGATGAGATAGTGATCAAACGTTTTCTATCCTGATTTAAAAATGAGATAAGTAGACCGTCCCGTAACAGGTCTCCTGAACATTAAACGTTATAAAGGGCAGCCATTAAGCCTGTATGTGCGGCTTATTGGCTTGCTTTTACGATACTGGAAGTATCATTTAATGATACCGAGTGGCGAGGGTATTTGAAGAAGTGCAATAGCTAAAAAACAGATAATATAACAACAATAATTTAAACGGCGCAGTGGACAGGTCTCCACCCTCTGCACCGTGAGTTCTGGGTTCGATTCCCGGCAGGAGTGGCTCAGATCAGAAGTGGCTAGCGTTTTCGTCTAATAACTTCTATGTACATATAAATGTTTATTAGTCCACCACCTTCAAGTCAAACCACCTCTGCAAATCTTTGCTGACGCGCACCTTAATGACGTTGAGTCATGGGGTAATTACGTTGGTAATTGTAAACAAAAAGTATGCAAACATTAGCTCTTTATCAGTTTGAGCGAAGATGACTGCATCTTTAGTGTTTTTAATATTTTTAGAAATATATAATACAAGCTGCGCCCCGCGGTTTCTGCGTTAATAAGTAGCTGTGTTAATCCAGGGTGTCAGCTACCTCCATAACAAATTTCATCAAAATTGGTCCAGCTGATTGAGCTTGAAGAAGTTACGAATATACAAACACACTCACAAACATTCGCCTTTATAATATTAGTGTCTCTTAAAAAATGCCAACCAAATAATAGATATAATGTTCTACAAGCTTTAACAGTTAAAAACAAATTATCTTATTTTGACGCGTTTCGTTAATATCAGTAAAAAATTAAAAAAGTAAGTATATATCGTAGGTTAATGTTAGCGTCAAATGTTTAAAAAAATTGTTGCATTTTTAATTAATGTTAATTAATTCGTATCAACTAATTTATTTGCTAGTCTTTACTTATTTAACAATAGAAAAAGGTCTTTTGCAAATTAGATCAATGTTTCCCGCCATATCTTTTACATTTTTAATTTTCAATGTCGTGTGATAAGGAATTGCTCTATATTTTGAACCTTGACTTTTAATGCTAATAGTTAATAGTATTTTGCTATCTTATAGTTTTAAGACTAGCACCTTGCATGTATAGACGTAAGAATTAATTCAATAATACGTTATTATACTAATCTCTACGTCGCGTCGTCGTAAAAAAAACTAGAACATATCTTGTACTTTGTCATCTTTTAAATAGTTTATATTACTTTTGAAATATAAAACAACGAGCACTAAGAAGCGTAGGTACTGATTACATTGTCTTTCTGAAATGTGGTGCTTTCCATTTGGTATTTTTTTATGATTGTTATTAATGTAATGAATGCGTGGGACATTTTGCGAATGGGACGTTTTGAGAATAGGACAGACTGCGAATGGGACTATTTGAGAACGGGACGTACTGCGAATGGGTCCATTTGAGAATGGGATGTTCTGCGAATGGGACCATTTGAGAATGGGACGTTCTGCGAGTAAACCCTACAAACTTATCTTGATACCTATGTTCGTATACATATCTACGAAACCGATTGTTCCGATAAAAATCCTTCTTTTTTAATGGTATTCATCGTGAGATCGATAAGTACGATGTTACTGTGATGTCAATATGTTTAAGGACTTACCTTAAAAATATTAAATCATGTATGAGTCATTGTAACTCGAAATAAACATATTTAATTATTTATTTTATTTATATTCTTTGGTAAATTAGTGTCAACAAAAATAAATAAAAATTCAGAAGATTTATTTAAATGTTTGAACGAAACGTGGTGTCGATGTTAGCTCGGGTGTTCATTTAAATTTGGTTAGTTTATTAATATGTATATCCTATCTTAATTTACTACTAACAATGCAACGGCCACGTGACTATGAAAATTATAAATCACGTGCGTCAAACCGTGATTCCATATAACCATAGTAAAGGCAAGATAGTGGTCAAAAGTTTGCCTATCCTGAAAAAAAAGGCGAGCCAACTCTACTTGCGCTGCGATTTGTTCACGTGTGCGTATGGCCCTTTAGTCTAACAAATTTGGGTATTGGGATTCTAGATCAATCAATCAAATATTTATTGACATAAATTTAGATGATACAATTTAGATTCTGAAGCCTCTGACTACTCTATGACTCATTTAGAGTAGTTGCAGTACGTCTATGGAACCAACTTCCGATAAATTATAAAAAATCGTCAAAAGAAGTCTTTAAACGACAGGTGCGAGAGTACTTCTTAAAAAAGATGAGCACTAATATTACATCTTAGCTACCATACGTTCATATGAGGCACATATTATATTAGTTTATGTATTGTATATATCAATATATTATTGAATACTTATATATTGTACGTTTATATTGTAAGTCATATAATATTATATGTAATGATATATTATAAATTATAATTATAGTTTAAATTATGGACAAATACACTGTTCTGATGCACGCTTAATTTTGTTCCTACCGTTGCTGGATGAATGGTAGAAAATGCTCTTAGCATTAAGTCCTCCAATAGTACATTGTTTTTGTTGTGCAATAAAGTATAAATAAAATAAAATAAAATAATTTTGGTTAGCTTGGACCTTTCTAATTGCGCTACGGATGGCTACGGGCGCGTCCGTAGTACGGGCGTCTGACGGTTGACAGTCTGGATATTACTTCATATGTTTTTGAAAAATGTGAATGATTAAATTTCAATATAACATTTTTCGAAAAGTTAAGGCATATTTTCATTTTTAATATACTTTAATTGGACAGAGAAAAATAAAAATAGCAAAGACTACTTTCATTTTCTTTTCGCTTAAAAATGGATACCAAATCTATACGGAACATACAAATTGCTACATCTTCAGCCGCATCATCGCTTTCCATCAGGTGAGATAGTCGTCAAATGCTTGCCTATTGAACATAAAAAAAACATTAATAACATTCATAACTAACATTGCATTACTTTTTTTTTTAATTGCACACCTAAAAGCTATAATGTGATCCTAAACTGTTAAAGCTACTCTCTCTCTATTTACTATGTTTATAACCAATGGACTGATCGCGTGACGGTACCCGTAACATATAGCGATGTTAAAATAACGAATTATCACATATTGATAATATCGGCTACAGGTATGGTGTGGGAAATAGAAAAGTAATTGTGAGACCTTGTGATTACCACCTATGTATTTCGATTCCTTTCAGGCAATTTACTACTGGTATCGCACATGATGACGTGTTCTACTCCAAATTTACTAACATTTGGTTGGACCATTTATAAATTCGGAACGTATCTATATTTTGCTGTGGGCCAACGCAGCATTTTGGAAAAAATATCGATCAGTGACGATTTATTTTCATTATTTAGTTCTTTTTAATTATCTACATATTGAAATAATTAGAGTGTAAGTATTTTATTTATGCCAGACAGGTAAGCATTTGGACGCTATCTACCCTGATGGAAAGCGATGATGCGGCTGAAGATGTAGCATGCTTATTTAGAAGATACTTATTCACTCTAGAGACTTGAAGACTCCCATATTATACTATTGGGGGAACAAAGACACGGGCAGTGAGTTTCACACTTCCATTAAAAAACACTCTAAATGGTACAATATTCTATGTTTATTTTACCAACTACCTGTATTGTTTCCTGGTGAGTACAATATGGGAGTCTTCAAGTCTCGAGTGAATAGGTATTTTCTAGGCGAGCTTGCTGCATCGTCGACCACATCGTCGCTTACCATCAGGTGAGATTGTGGTCAAAAGTTTGCCTATTTTGAATAAAAAATAATTGTCTGTTTTGTTTTGTTTATGTGTAAATAATCAATTTAATTTAATTTCAATTATTATTTACCTATAAAATTTATCTTAATTATTCTTCTCAGTTTCTCCTTTTGTAGGTACCTTATTGAAATCACTATCTAGTCTTGACTCAGGATACATAGTTAATTCAATTAGGTGCCTTTCTCGCTACATTATTAAATGAAGAAGTAAAAACATGCTATCTTGGCTCTATCAAATAAAATAATTTTGAAAATCGGCTCATATATCTTAAATAGATTGGCATTAATTACATGCATAAAACAGGAGCTACGAACATATTCACATCCATTTTTAAGTTGGTGATTAAAATTACAAGCACCTGTTATGGCTGTTATTTCCTTAGCCAGTCCCAACCGCCTACATTATTAAGACGGACATCTCTCGTAACCCGGGCCTTGATTCTGATCTACTGTATCCTCTTTAATATGGGACCCGACACCCACAAGACTTTATTATCTACAAGGGCTACTCTGCTAGGTTAGTAAGTGGAGAAGTAAAGAAATATTTAGAAAAATAACTCTAAACCTCCTTTTACCTCTTGAACTGCCTGTTGGCTTGTTTGGGTATTATATATATATAGTAGGTAACGTAATGGGTATCGGTGTTTACGGGTTTGATTCTCGGTGGAAACAAATTTTTTTCCTCAAGGAAAATTTGTGTTTCTGTTTCTGGGTGAGTGTGTGTGATGTGAATGTTTTTGGCACCCAAACCACACTCTTAGTCATCAAACTTAGTGTCTTACTTATTAATCTTGAATTAAGTAACATTTTGTGTATTAAACTTTAATAAATAAACAAAGATCCATATCACGTCGTAATAAATTAATGCTTATGCTAGGTACCTAAATGGTACCCACGTCGTGGAGTCACATCTAGAAAGAATCTATACAAAGTGGTTCAGAGAGCTTAGGCAAGCCGAAAGGGTCGGATACAAGTTGTTCTAAACAGAAAATACAGGGAATTGGCTCATAGTGTTGATAAAGATATCTATGAGTAATTGTTCAGCTGTAGGTATAATAATAATGAAAAACGTATCAGTTTTCATTACAATTGGTAGGCGTAAGTGTCTAAACAAGACACTGATTATATCGTCTGCGCGAGGAATTAAGACCAATCTTAGTACAGTAACGACAATATGTTCATTGACATTGCTATCACATTGAGTGAATGAGGTAATACTGGTGATTATATTGGTTTATAATAATTATACTGGTGTTAATGTTAATTTCTTATATTTAGTGGTAATCCCGATAAGGTTGTTAGACTTCAAGCAGGTTGCAAGCACGCCGCGAAAGTTAGTGTTATTGGGGTGCGAACGTTAGTATTAGTATCGTGGGAACTCCGCCGAGGCCTCTGCTCTCGCTGAACCCTGTTCAATTTTTGGTGTTAAAGTTCTTTGCAAGTGAACAAGTCAGCACCGGCGCTGATTATGGGTGATTTTCCACCAGAGATGTGTTATGCTACGCTATTATGGATGCGTTTGATATCCACCAATCATAATCATTGGTCAGCATAGCACTGGTGGAAACGGGTTCAACTAAGTTATGTTTTTTATATGGAAGGATGCGTGCTATGGATATTCGCGCGAGTGGTGTAACTAGGTGCAGAGCAGTAGAGACCTACAGTAGGCGAAAGGTTAATTAATATATCGCAATGTGCGAAAAAGAACTCGCGGCGCATATTCGTTGCACATCTTACTCGCTCCGCTACATAGCTTAGCATATAGGTATCTTAGAGTTTATTGGTAACTCAAGTGCTCAAGCCAACTATTAGTGGGTAGCTTTACAATATCGTTTGTACCTATATTCCAAAAGTCATTATCATATGAATCCTCTCATCTTGTTCCTATTACATATACGGTCCTAGATGAAACGGAATATGGAACGCCGCATCCGACAGACGTCGGAACTCGAACAGACAGGCGGAAAAATCCCGGTGCTTTCAGTCCCACAAGCTACACCAATGTAGGTACTACCTGCTCTCTCAGTCAGTACTCGCATACCTGGAGCAAATAATGTCTGTAGCTAGTACTTTCCTTAGGGTTACCACTTACAAAAAATTTAAAAGTACTGGACCTTTACATATTTCTAGATATTTTTTATTCATGCGGAGGTGGCTAGTAAGGTAGTAGTTTTATCTTTATATCCATATCTTTTTTTTACCAAAAATCCCAATATATACATACATCATTTATATATTTAATGTATGCTACCACAGCGAATATTGATACAGTGAACATTGTTACAAGTATTGAAAATCATTGAATCAGAAAAGCAAAAGAAGAAACAATTGTAAATAAAGTTACATTATCACACTAATATTAACATTATAAATGCGAATGTTCGTGTGTAAATGTGTAAGTTTGTTTTCTTTTGGGATGTACATAGCTTATACCCGGGATACTTATATTTTTTACTTGACAATCGCGGGCGAAGGCCCTGGGCTCGGCTCGTAAATAATATTGGAGAATTCCATTAAATCGTTATATTCAAATACATAATTATATGATAACTATTTTTTAACTAATAACCGTCTCCTAATAGAGTATATATTTACTACTATCTACACTATTACTACCTACTGGTTAGCTTACGTGATGATTAAGGCGATTTATTATCAAATAAAACTAGCACCTGAACTTATAATTAGAGATTTAAAAATACTATATTTATGCAATCATTGTAACACTCAGTTCAATTTATAAAAAAAAGTTACACAATATCTCTGACCAGTGCAAAGATAGAATATTCTCCTTCCTGTTGCCCTAACAGAGGCTTAAAATTACGCATACGGAAGAAGATATTCTATGGTCTGGCAACCCTTTCACTGGTTGTTATGACAAAGTCCTCGCAGTCGATATAGAGATGATATTATAAATATCGAGAAAATGTATAACTTTCCATCGTTACCTTGCAGTTATTGAGTTTTCATGACGTTCGAGATTTCTTATTTCTATACATTTTAACGTTTACAGTTAGGTATTGATCAAGTAAAAAGGCGCGTCCGTTTCACGGCAATGTAATTTCATGTAGTGATGATATATACATATAAAAATGCATATGTCTAGGTTTCATGATTCCATTACTTAACTGATGATCCTTTTGGCAGTAAGCAAATCTTTGCTGCTAGCTTTCCACGCCGCGGGTCCTGAGCAGGTGTTAGCTAAGTCTGAAACAAGGTCAACGACCCATCTAGGTTAACAGCAGGTTATAATGCTGGCGACTAATTAAACTCTTGCTAATTAAAAAATATACAGCGAGTTGTAAATAAACAAATTGGTTCTAAAGCGTTGCAAGTATCTCCTATATTTTAATGTACTTGTGTGACAATATGATAATATGATAGCATGGAGCTGGTCTGGTGAAGGAGACGGAAGATGTCCAAAGGAAGTTCTGAACTAAACAAGATAAACTTTGTTTGGGGCTCGTTTGATTCGTCTTGACAAGTTCTCTGATTACATAACTTTTTAATCTTTTTTGTGTAACTAGTTAAATCTTGATATTTTAAATCTTTTTAAAGTGTTTCTTGTTTCATTTTCGCGGCAAAAAAATACAATGCAATAAGTTACTTGTTGGAAACTTTTTTAAGGGCAATCTTTTAGAAGTCCGCCATATTGATTTAAAGTGACGTCTCTTTATTTTTTTAATGTAGGAGTACATCAATAATTACTTGTCTTCCATTTTGTGTGTTACGCCATGTTGGACTTAGAATGACGTCACACAATCTAAACGTGAATACAAAATTTCAGCTTAATCGGTTGAATATATCTGCTTCAAAATTGTGTTTTCAGAATTCGGGTGAATTCTGAAAACACAATTTTGATCAAGATTTCACCCGAACAAACTTACATACATACATACAGTGCAAGCTAAATAAAAGCTTGTAAATAAAAAAATTGCAATGTTAGTAAGAAGAAAGAGTCAAGGGATTACTTTTCTAAAGCTCTGCACCCACACTCTTACTAACAGCCATTCTATGTCTTTCTTTGTATGTCCTTATAGCCGACTCTACGACGGTAAAGTAACTTGGATCCTTTGACAGTTGCTCGCTAACTTATTGTTAGCTCCAGCAAACTAAACAAAGATTTGTTCACAAATACATAAATGTTATTTGCGACGGCTAGCCTACTTTGCCGAGACATCACACGATTTTCTCTTCTAGCTTTGTTTGTGCTGGTTTTAGTTTTTGAGTGGTAGTGACAATGTACTATAAGAGCGGTGAAAGAGTTTATAGAGACTATATACGTGTGTTTATGAGGTTTAAACAAATAGCACTCATAAATGTTGTAAATCGCTTGCCGAAGGAAAAGTGCAGAATACTGGCTACATTTCCACGTTGAATAGCGATGCTAATTTTATTGTGCTAAATAAAAGTAAGCATTCTGGTCACTTGTCGCATTGACAAAACGTCAGGTATGAGGTTTTAATTCTAAGAATCTGGCAATTAGAGTCATTAACTTAATTTGATCATGAGAGCCTCTTTGGGGCACATATGAATAAATGTTGAGTTTTGAATGTCGTCCTTTATTTATTGCTTTAAAGGGTTTTGTTTTAAAGAGTTCACTATAGCAGTAATAAGCTCGATAATTGTAATCCTACTAATATTATACATCCGAAAGTTTGTGTGTAAGTGTGTAAGTATGTTTGTCCCCTCTTCACGCTTTAACGGCTGAACGGATTTGGATGAAATTTGAAATGTACATAGCTTATACTTAGGATTAACACATAGGCTACTTTTTAACTTGATAATAGCGGGCGCAGCCGCGGGGCACGGCTAGTAATGTTTATAAAGTAATATCATCGGAGCAACGAAAGAGTACTACGATAGTATTTTTTTACTAAGTACTTTCTATCATATCTACTTCCTATTTCTACCTAAGTAGTAAGAATACCGCTTTTCAATCGACTTCAAAAAAGGAGGTTCTCAATTTTACTGTATGTTTTTTTTGTAAGTATGAATCGCGTTATCTCTGCAATTATGAATTGATTTTGATGTTTTTTTTTATGTTTGGTAGATACTTCAGAGTTGGTCCCATATTAGTTTTATTGAAATCGATCAAGCCGAACCAAAATATAAGCGGTGAAGTCGGTTTACTAAAGCTTTGCTTGCGTTTAATAATAGTTTAAAACTTCTACTACAAAACGTATAAATATAACAAAAATGTGCATTGGGTTCCTTGAACTATTAACAAGTACTTTTCCTGGAGCAAGAGTAAGATTCTTTTGTAAAATCATGTTGTGACGACACACCATCATTTTTAACAATGTTTTTATTGAGTTTCACCTAAAACTATAACATAATAGTAAAAAGAAAGTATTTGTTTGTAAAGACAGTTTATTTGATTTGTTTTAGTATTAATCGATAACTAATAGACGTATTTTCAAATTGTGAAACAACTCGAACAATAAACGCAAGCAAAGCTTAAAAAAACCGACTTCATCTTCGTAATTTGATCAGATTAGACGCATTATTTAAGATATTTCAAGAACTACTGATCAGATCTTGATCAAATTTAAATGGGACCAATTGGAAAGCAACATATTTCAAACAAAAAAACAAGGGAAGAAACAAAGATAATTTAGTAGCAGGTAGTTTACCGACTGATAATTCAACAGTAGTAATTACCGTACACGGACGTCAAAATGACTCAAAGCTACTCGTATGAGAGGTAGAGTCAATTAGAGACTCAAACCTCAAAGCCCAACATTTCAGGTTGATCACCCCGACAAAACACGTACAAAATAGTCCAATTTACCCTGCACTTTGGAAGTAACTAGATCCCGAGACTCAAATTGAGTCTGCGGGAGCACACTATATTCGCTTGTTAGTCACTAACTCACTACTAATTAAGAGCGATGCAGCGCTTTTCTACCGACTTCACAAAAAAGGAGAAGGTACTTAAATCGACTCGTATTCTTTTTTTTTTTATGTGTGTTACTTCATAACTTCTTTCCATGTGAACCGACTTCGAATATTTTTATGTTTGAAAGATGTTGTTTTCCAATTGATTCCATTTAAATTTGATCAAGATCTGATCAGTAGTTCTTGAAATATCGTCAATAATGCGTGTTTAGTACATCTAATCTGAAGTTACGATGATAAAGCGGTGAAGTCGGTTTTTTAAGCTTTGCTTTAATTATTAATACGCATGAAGGTAGTATCGGCATAGTAGAAATATATCAGTAAGTTATCTTCATAGAGTGGTACCAAACGCTGCTTGTGTGTACGGCCGTACGCACGTGCCTCAGCACGCACACTATGATAACAAACAGACCGGCGAAGCCAACACGAGCCGGGACCGCCCCCGCGCTCTTGGTTGTTGCCAAATTACAGCTTTCATGCAAATTAAATCGTATCTATTTTACCACCTCATTTTATACTATTTTATTGTACCTAACTTGTTGGTTTGTTAAAATATACATTTTACATTAACATATTACCATTAAAAGTCAGAGATAGTGACAACCCTGCGTATTCGGCTAGAGTAGGCACTTGGATCTCCTACGGGCCTCGAGTTATCTTACTGATAGATTTCTACTATGGTATCGGGCTAGTTGGACATAATATATAAATGTATCTTATTTCCCACTGAGCGTGGACTCCAGTCAGTAAACCTTGTTAATTCAATGAAACAACATTTAAATTAATCGAGGCCTGTGGTATGCCAACTGGTGACATTCCACTCTCGACATTTGGTAGTCGAATTACGATCAAAATTCCGATACCCTAATTCAGCGATGCTGGTTAGTCCAATTCAAATAAAATGTTTTGCAACATGAACCATAAAAGCCGACATCCGAATATGGGTGAAACAACAAATTTTTCGGTGTTTTCCTTCAAAAGTGGATTAATGTCATAAGTATTGCAGTCCTAACCTAATTTTGAAGACAAGCGACTGATTGCATTGTATTTGAAGTAATTCAAGTAATAAGTATTTTTATATGAAGACCCAGTTCGCGCAGTGGGTATGTCTCTGGGTTCGATTCTAGGCTGGAGCACAATTTTCCTCCTAAGGGACATTTGTGCTTTTAGTTCTGGGTGTGATTGTGTGTGTGATGTAAATCTTTCCAGCACCCTCGATGCAAGTCTTTGAACTTAGTCTGGGACTGTGAGTATGAATGCATTTGTAAAAAAAAATGGTAGCCTCGGCATTCAGTATGTATGCTATGTAGGCTTCCATTTTTTTAACGGCTTAAATGTATTTAATAAACCGTTTGTATTACTGACTACGCCCCGTGGCTTTTCTTGTGTTAACTGGTATTAAAAGTAGCGTGATATTATGTCTTATATATATATACCTATTATATTGAAAGTAATAGTGTATACTATGTGGATGATCAATAATTAAACGTGTGTTATTATAATGTCAGTATAGTAATCAGTGCAGCTGACATAATTTAATTACTGACATTTAAACCATCTGTTGCAACTTGCAAGCAGACACAGTCTAAAATGTGGACAGACCCGTGTTGGCCTTTTTGATCCAATTGATACTGCGTTAGAGTTTATTTTACGGTCATAAAATAAACTCTATCGCAGTATTGGAAAAAGGCTCGAACAAAGTTGACATTCAAAATGTTTAATCATCGCCAAAGAATATTTATAAAAAAACATACTGTATATCTCCCACTATGAAACGTACGAAAATAGTTTGAATATGGAATTATATTAACATAGGTGCTATTTACGGCCCAATTGCCTATATTTGCTCGCGAGCGCGGCGATTTCAATATTTTACGTATCTTATTTAGTTACATGCGTGACCCATATTCAATTCAATTGATTTAAAAAAATAAAATCGTAATAAAAATCCTTATAAAAATCCTACCAACAAAACAGCATGGTTGCCATGGCGTAAAGTGTAAACGGTTTCGATGGAGAATGTTTTTCAGATACGACAATTGTTACTTTAGCCATTTATTTTGGTTTCACTTGTATTAAAATTACTCATCCTTTAAAGGCATATCTGCTTCTAAAAGAAAAATAAACCGGTGTAATTCTATCATTATTACTTACATAAGCATTAAACGATTGTAGGTAATTTGATCGCTCAGGTAAACGTGACTGTTTTGCAATTTTGGCTCGTGTTTATAATAAGATCCACGACAGGAATCACAAACTTATGGATAAATGTAACATCATAATTCATTGACCGAGCGAAGCGATCTCTAAGTTTACCTGCTGCTATGGTTCAGCGCTTTGTTCGTCCGTCTGCGTTTGTCACATGCTAAATGCTTGGAGATCCAGTTGGCGAAGTGGACAGGTGTACGCCCTCTGCGCCTGGGTTCGATTACCAGTAGGAGCACAAATTCCGTTCCAAGGGATATTAGTGCTTCTGGTTCCGGGTGTAATGTGTGTGTGATGTGAATGTTTGCGGCACCCACGATACAAGTTTTTGAACTTAGTGTGGGGCTGTGAGTGTGAATGCGTTTGTTGTTTTGTTTTTGTTCTTAACCACACAAGCGCATAACTTTAAAGTCTCAGAGAATATATAAAGCTGTGGGACAAAGCCAAAAAATGTCAATTAAAATTATATAAATGAAAATATTACTTCATCTACTGGTTATTAATTGCTTTAAGTACGCACGCATATATACACAATTACTTACGAGTTACTTAAGAAAGCACACCATACTTCTACATAATATCCTGAGAAAGTTGTTTGTGAAAGGGATTTGTCTGGGAGCATATGTAAACTATATTTCTATTTGATAGAGAATTAAAAGTTAATTGTGCTTTTCTAAATTAAAATTCAGGTAATATTTACCCAACAAGTAAATCACGACCCTTCAATCTTCGTATCTACAATTTGGTGTTACATCTTAGTAACGCCTGACTCGGTCTGACCGGACGTCAGTGCAGGTATGGTACAACTACCTCAACTACCCCCACGGGTTTCCCCCATCCTTCATGTCGGAGTGTGTCTTTGGGTTTTGGACTCATTATTGTTCTATGAAAGATGTTTGGGAAGATGATGTTGAGATTGTCACGAAAGAATGATTTAATGTTGCTTAAATTTCTTCTATAGCCTCGCTGTGTGAGCTGAAATAGATCCCTGTTCAGGACCTATGTTTTTTGTTACCTTGTATTTTAAATCTCAAATGACCAACTGAATTTCCTCCGACATTCTACATGAAGGAAGTGTTACTCCAAAAATTATAAACACTATGCTTGGAATGTTTACTGTTTACTATTCTATGATCGTAACCTCTCTGATGCTTGGGCCATTATAATTTGAAGCGAGTGCAGCGATGCAGAACCGTTGCCGAATTGCGGGCATTATTGTGACACGTCGAACTGTTAGCTATTACCGCAACCTTCCGCTATTGTATCCACTAAATTTGTACCTACTAGGTACTGAAATGAAGGCTTGAGGAAGGATGCCACTGTTGGAGTCTTAAAACTTAAATTATGTAGCTATTTGTTCAGAGTGCGTCCGCAACTGCGTACCTCTGCAGCAAACATAAACTTAGTTTTAAAAGCTGTTAATGGTCTGCGTCTTAGCTACAAGGATTATATTTATGTTTGAGTCGGCACGCTCCTGGCTCGTCTCATAGTCAATTGGTCGTGCCTACGGCCCATCCCGTCGGCAATTTGCATAAATTGATTGCACGCCACGGGTTGGTGTCGTTGCGGACTGGCCGAGCGCGAGGTGCGCGGGCGCCCGTCGACGAGCACCCGCAGTCGCGCGCCCAACCGACAAACTGATACACGTAGCGTAATGTTTAATTACATCCTCGCCTGGCGTAATTGTCGGTCAATTTACCACTTTTACACCCAATTGCTCATTTTCTAAAAGCGTCACACGGTCGCGTCGCTCCGGTCGTGAGGTCGTAACGCGCCCCTATTGATGGCTCCACAACCGGCGTCCTTTACGGTTATCCAGTGAATAACCATAGTGAATCGCCTTCGGTTTTGTGTTTGGTATCATCTAGTCGAGCCAAGATGCGTCAACGGTATCAATTGAAGCAAAAACCGTACGTATTTATAGCTATTGATAACAAAAGCTCAATGTATGCTCTGTTGACCTAATGACCAATTCTTGAGACGTGATGCGACTCAGTTTGCTCGTTATCAGTGTTTTGTCAATTCCAATGCGTGCACAAAATGCCTTGTGAATACAAGAGGTAGAAAGTAACACACGATGACCTGAACAATGGCATTCTTTGACGCTTCTATTGGGAACAGTTTTGTGGCATCCCTTTATTATCGCTTTCTGTTGCTGCTGCTGGTGGAAATAAACGATTATTTAAGTTAGCAGGAGTTATATAAACAATGCGTCCTATAAATGTAATACCGAGAAGCTAAACAACGCATTCTCTATTCGTGACTCGTAAACACATCACTTAGTATTTTTAGCAAGTGCAATCAATGATACTTACCTACTGCACTTGAGCTAGCTAGAAACTTGTCGATTTGAGTTGATTTAACGAATTTATCGATGTGTTTTTGTTTTTTTAGCTATCTGATTTATTTATTTTAAAATATTTCGATGATATGAATTTGATTGATCTATGCTCAAGAGATAGGCGGGTTATATCATGTCATATTATGTTTGCTAAGCTATTTGAAACGATAGGAATTATGTTTTGCAATTCGAGACATCTTTAAGCGGAAATATTCGTTCGGTTCGCAAACATTGATAATCTTGTTCGAAGCTAACAATGCTTTGTTCTTACGAATCGCACATTTGTCGCATGTTTCACGCACATTTTTACTAAATAACTTCTTTTCTTTACAGGTAAGTTGGTGTACAATTCCACCTACAATGTCGTTCACTGGAAATATGAGTAAGCCTAAGTATTTTATGGTTTATACTTGTTAAGAACATTCTTATCTATGCCGTTGGCGTTATCATCATGCATCATTTAAGAATTTTTATAGGATTTGACCTTGGAAGTTTTTGGAGGCGGTATCTTTTGTATTACTTAATATAACTGTATGAGATCATAATATGACATGACAAATCACAGTAAGCATATCAAACCTGAGGAAATTGGAAGAATTAATTGTCTTCTGCTTTTTAATAACTGCATTAATGTCTTACCACTATCTTAATTATTGCTAAATGATGATGTGGTCAAAAGTGGTAAGCACTAGACCTGGATTTTTTGTGATGAAATACAAATTTGTTTCATAGTAGGTATCTATCTATGTTTATGTAGTTATTGTCTATGCGTTGACTAAGATTGGAACTTTCTTATAACAAATAATTAAACGCAAGCAAAGCTTAAAAAAACCGACTCCACCGCTTATATTTTGGTTTCGGCTTGATTGATTTCGATGAAATTTATATGGGACCAACTCTAAGTATAATCTACCAATAAAAAAAAACATCAAAATCGATTCATAATTGGCGGAGATATCGCGTACGTCTTACATTTTTTTAAACCTAGCATAGGCTCTTAGCTAAACAAACGTAATTATTGTGAGATGAAGTTATGATGTGATACGCCTAATGAAAAATGCTTTCATTTGTATAATAGCATATTTATTCATAGAAGTCCAGAAATAGTACAATGTTCATGTTAACTGACCTTAATTGCTATGTATGCGTAACTTTGACGATCTGGTAAATTAAATGGCTAATAAAAAATGCTTTAGTTCAAATGACTATGAATTTAAAACATGTTAATTTCCGAGACTTTATGGCTAAGTGAGCAGACGTATTAATACCTGCATTTATGACTCATGCCATGACGTAACTGTATTTTCAAGATCAAGTTAGAAGTTTTTCTACGAATCATGAATTTTTCATGTGATTTCATATCAGTATATTCGAAAATTATTAACTTTATTCAGTGCTCCCGTTACAGTATTTTTTTGCGAACCCTTTAAGCTGTTACCAAAGTTATAATGACCACAGCCAGAGCACCAATTTTTTCGTATTTGTCGAACTTTTATACGAAATCGTTACCTATGTTACGTAAAAAGCAAGCCTTATGAGAGTGACTATATTTACTAACTGAAGTAACAATTCTGTTTCAAGAAATCTCCACAAAAGGGTCAAGAGGTACACAATTACGTAACGTTACGGTTGTACCAGACTACGGGGTATTATTACTATCTTGGAAGCAGGTCCGAGAGCTTGCAAGTGCTTGAACACTTGCAACAGTCGCAACGTCCAAGAATGCGGAATGAGCCAATCGGCTGGCAAAAGGTCTCGTAAAGTTATTGCAGGACCAGTTTTGCGATAGCCTTAGTTTGTGGTTTGTTGGTTATTTATAATTGATGTGTTGATTAATGGTTGGTACTGTGACACTGAACCGAAGATTTACAGTTTGTACAAAGAACTGGACCATAAATACTGCTGTGATTCAGCATTCCAATGCCCCCATGCTTATCTGAATTCTGGATACGCTAGAAAATCTAAGTCTGATTGGTTGACGAAATAACAGATACACACAGTTACAGCTATATAGTCGAGTCAAAACTAAAAACTGCTACGCGACACCGCTATATGGTGGACATTCCACAAACGCGCACAAAGCGTTTTGCCTCCACATTCATTGTGCGAATCGCAAAGGAATGGAACTCCTTACCTGAGTCGGTGTTTCCTGATGAGTAGGTATAGTATGGAAGTCTTCAAGTCGCGAGTGAATAGGTATCTTCTAGGCAAGCTTGCTCCATCGTCGACCACATCGTCACTCACCATCAGGTGAGATGGTGGTCAAAAGTTTGCATTTAATGAATTAAAAAAAAGTCTTGGTCACCGACGTAAGGTAGCAAGCCTATCGGTATTCTATCGCTTATATTTTGGAGTGTGTGCTCAGAAATTCGCTCGACAAGTTTCGATTCTACGTTTATCATACGTACAGCGAAGGAGTGGAACTCATTGCCTGCGTCTTTGTTCCCTGAACGGTATAATCTGGGTGTCTCAAGTCTGGAGTGAATCGTTACCTTCACTTTCCATCAGATGAGATAACGGTCAAAGGCAGGCCTATACAGCATAAGAAATGTTTAGATCCGTGTTATCAGTGAATACTAATCCGCTTATCCTACATAGATAACGATGTCAAAGCTATAACTTCACGCTAATAGACCAACATTAAGTTTTGCCTAAAGACGAACTCCACGTTCAAAGCTCTACTTAACAATCAACTCAAATCAATTTACCAAACTAAGTTACTAACAATAAGTAACAATGAAACGGATGACCCGCTTCTGCCAGTCAACAATTTTCAACAATGTGGTGTTTCTGTGAAATTCTCAAGGCAACAAGTCACATTTTCGCAGTTAAACCGGTGGTTAACGAGGTACCTACAGTCAATTCTGATATGTGAAATTGAGCGTGAAAGTTGGCGCGTTGGATTTTGGCACAGTATCATGTAAAGTAAAACAGTGCTTAGGCTGCTCGTATAACCGAAATAAACCCAATATAGTCAAGTTAAAAGTAACCTATATTTACCTAAACTCATTACCATCGTCACTGGACGGTATAATTTGTGAGTTTACAAACCAAGAGTGAATAGGTATCTTCTAGTCAAGCACGCGGCCGTATTATCGCTTTCCATCAGGTGAGATTGTGGTAAAATCCTTGCCTGTCGAGATAAAAAAAATAAAATCCTATATATAAGCTACGTTTATTCCAAATGTCATCCAAATCCGTTCCGCCGTTACAGCGTGAAGAGAAAACAACCATATTTACCTACACACTTACACACAAACTTTCGGATTTAAATATAAATAATGTTAATAATATAATGTTTCCAAAAGTCTGAGTTACACAAAACTAGGGACCATTGTTTTTACTCGACTGAGCGATGCAATGGAGGTAAAAGTGTTTTATTTAGTGTGTGTTCGTTCGCCTTCTAAGCAGGTGTATCGGGTTCGAAACCAGACACAAGTTTTCTCCCCAAGGAAAATTAATGTTTCTGGTTGTTTGTGTATGTGTGTGTGTGGTGTGAATGTTTCCGGCACCCACGACACAAGTCATCGAACTTAATATGGGGCTGTGAGTGTGAAAGCGTTTATGTTTATGTTATACTTATCAGCCTATATACATACATACTACTTTTTGTTAAACTCTTTTATCCTCTCCATCCTAAGGTTGCCTGGAAGAGATCGCTGCTTATCGATAAGGCCGCCGATTGTACTGCTATATTGTTATTTTTTATATTGTTAATTGTTATTTTTCTTGGTGTGCCATAAAGCGTATTTGTATTGTATTGTATTGTATACATATAGGCTTTACATACACACGTAGGCTTGTTCCTTTAAGGTGCTCTTGAGATCAAAGGCGTGGCCGATTTTGATGATTATTACGTCAATCGATTTGTCTTAATTTTGTGTCACTAGACGTAATTAAAATTGAATGTGGCAATAATCAGACGCCATATTGTGAAAAGTAAAGTCGACGAACTGTGATAAATGAGGTATCATTGAATAGCTTTATTTTTTTACTATTGAGGTTCTATATGATTTCAAGTTAATAAGACATTCTCACACAAATTTTCGATGAGTTAAATAAAATAAATAAATAATAGTGAATAATTAATATAAATATATATATATAATAGCAGAATAACTATTAAAATATCGGAAAATTTCAGAAAAAAAATCATTTTCTCTTAAATTTTATGACGGAATGAGGGTTTTTATTATATTAACGCGGGCGAAGCCGCGGGGAACAACTAGTAGTATATAAAAGCTAATAATTTGCGATAAAGTTCTTATACAACCGCGTAGCAAGCCTTATTCACCAAATAGTGTTAAATAAATTTTTTCGCTTAACTGAGATAATGAGACGTCTCATTACATTAAAAACAGATTGTCATATAGATCACTATATCTTTATCTATTTTTAACGTAAGGCGAGTAAATAGTTCGTCCGATTTTCACGCGGCTAATGTGTTGTCTTAACAACAAATATTTCGATACTGATTGCCTGTAAACGTGTCGTGATTTCGGGCCATGTTTCGGCACACCACGACGTAACCGTCGTAATTACTAAATATCGGTACAAAATGGCCCAGTTATAGCAATTGTGTATCACATCGTGAAATGGGCGTTGATGAGGTGCTGTTGGCTGCTGTGCCAATTCCAGCCAGACGGATGTCGTTATGTTTGTGGCGTCCCGATTCGCACACACCTTAGTTCGAACAAGATTAAAGTTTACACAAAAAAACATGTTAGGCGTTATACTTAATTCTTTATTTATGTGTGTTGTGTATTTATATGTGTTATATATTTTTGGCTGCTTTGCCAATTCCAGCTCACATCAGACATCCACGGATGTCGAGATGTTGCATCCCGATTCGCACACAACTTAGTTCGAACATAGCAAAAGTTTACTAACTAAAACCCTACTATTAGTACATAAATGACTTCTTATGGTTTAAAAAAATGTTCTACGTAATCCTTAATTCCTTTTATATAATTATGTATTTTATATTTTTGTGTAGGTATTTTAGAGTTTTGGAGCTCATTCGTTACTCATCAGGAAACACCGACTCGGGTAAGGAGTTCCATTCCTTTGCGGTTGGCACAATGAATGTGGAGGCAAAACGCTTAGTGCGCGTTTGTGGAATGTCCACCATATAGCGGTGTCGCATAGCAGTTTGTCTGCTTGTCCGATGATAGAACGGGGATGGGGGAACTAGATCGTACAGTTCCTTAGCACACTCTCCGAAATGTATCCGATAAAAAACCGAGAGACTGGCTACCATGCGGCGATGACCCATGATGAGCTCTGAAACTTTGAATTTGTCAGCTGCTCGCTATCAATAAGTCTCTTGGGTCTACGCTCAATGGTGTCAAGAGCCTCAAGCTGGTACTTAGCTGAACCGTCCCAAAGATGAGAACAGTACTCCATACATGATCGGACTTGTGACTTTTAAGCCAATTATAAGCATATCCTCACCCTTTTCATCATGTGGTGAATTTTGTTATGATAGAAAATTAGTCTCATGCGTATCAAATGGTTTTATAATCTTTGTTCATGGTATTCACCCTTGCGACCTAATGTTCTCCCGTTTACGGTCTCTTTAAATATACATACCAATATGTGCCTTGGCATATTTTCTATTACTTATTTCCCAATTATAATATTTATGTCATTGCCCATTAGAGCTTAAGTATACAAGGTATAACATCTGTTGTTCCCCACATCCCAAAGCTATTAATTAAAGGACAATACATTCAAGTGTTCATACTAATCTCCTCATTAGGCGAGTCAAATATCTGTCAGTAGATAAATAATATACCCACTCAATATTAATAGCATAATCCATCATCAGCACACATAATTAAGCTTGAGTCGCATTGTTCCTAAAGAAGCTCTTCGTAAACAGAGACTCTAAATATTTAAACGTCGAGTCACAGTGGTCGTTAATATTCTCGTTAATCACATATAAAACAAACAAATTTTAGTATTTCTCCTTATGGGTTGGACTTAAACAGAATGCCCTGTGTGTTGCCAACTATATTAAATTCTTCTCCATAGTAAGTACTCACTGTATGGTAACTGTTCAATCGACAATGTAATTGAGCCCAAAACATGAATGTATTTGTTTGGCTCGATGATAAAAAAATGTCTAACACAGCTCTTTTCAACCCAAAAAAAAATGTTCAAGTATTCAAATACATTCTACAATAAATGGTATTAAATCATACTAATATCATAAATCCGAAAGTTTGTGTGTAAGTACGTTTGTTCCCTCTTCACACTGTAACGGCTGAACGGATTTGGAATATATATAGCTTATACATAGGATTAACACACAGGCTACTTTTTAACTTGATCAACGCGAGCAATGCCGCGGGGTACGGGTATTGTTTACAAAAAGAAAAAAGTTACTGAGCAATTTTTTTAATTATGGATACCTATGTGATAGTTCATATATCGTAATATATGGAAGCAACGAGCGCCGCAACAGCCTTGTTGCAGCGAGCTAATATAAGTGTTATTAGAATAGCAATTCGTTACATATTTGTACGGATTCTCATGAACGTACGTTACTAGCTTGTAGTTGTGTAATTTACAATACAATACAATAACTCTTTGTTGACACCAAAAGATAAATACCTACAACTGCTGTAGGTGTAGTTACAGAGAAACTTATAAAGATAGGTACAATGGGATGTCTTATCGCTAAGAGCGATCTCTTCCAGACAACCTTTGGATGGGAATGTAAACGAAAAGATAATTTAGCGATGGTGGTGCGATTTTAGTTAGCCAGGTAAATAGTACAGAAAATTTAAATAATAGATTAGTCAAAGCTTTAAATCGTAAAAATTTGTTTTTACCGACTTCCCAAAAAAATTTTTTTTTTTTTTTTTTGTTTTTATGTGTGTTACCTCATAACTTCTCTCCACGTGAGCCGATTTTGAAAATTTTTTTTAGTTTGAAAGATGTTGCTTTCTCTTTGGTCCCATTAAAATTTGATCAAGATCTGATCAGTAGTTCTTGAAATATCGTCAATAAATGTCTATTTTGTGACGAATAATGCATACTTTGACGATGTTCTGGTTTACCCGACTTCAAAAGTTACCTCACAACTTCTTTCGTTGTGAGCCGATTTTGATGATTCTTTTTTTATTTGAAAGCTGGTGGATCAAGGTTCCGATGATAAAGCGGTGAAGTCGGTATTTTTAAGCTTTGCTTGCGTTTAATTATTATTCTATTGATTCGCAGTTTGATGCGAATTTTTAAGTCCATGAACTTCGATTTCGTCGAGGAAAGTACATCTTATAAAGGAACTGTTGACCTTAGTAATTAAATTTAATTACTGTTTATCTAAGTAGTAATCGATGAATTACAGTTAGAATGTTAAAAACTACTATTAGTAGCGGAAGTCGGTCGTTGAACAAACGAGTTTTTTATAGTTCTTGAAATGAAAGCTGCAGTGCTCATATCGCTAGGGAATAATGTCTCTATTTGATATTCTAAGATGTTTTATGTGTAGGTTAAATTGGTGTTTAAAGGTGACACCCGAGTTATAAGTAAAGTGAAACTTTTAAAGGAAATACTTTGAAATCCTGATCCTCAACCTTTTTTTTGTGACGAAAACTGTTAGGAGGAAACACTGTGATGAATAATAAAAATGTCTTCCTGTAATACAAAAGTTAAAAAAAAACAAAGTAATTAAAAAAACGCAACAACACGTCATACAGACAGAAAAATAGATTTAACGATATAAAAGGGTTCCAATCCAGCCATTTGGCTAAGGAACCTTAAAATTAGTTGTTACAATTAAGTTTAAATGTTATCTAATAAAATAGAAGTACTACAAAAAAAATTATAACACTAATCGTACCGAACGGCTTTGCCAACGAAAATTAAAAAAAAAATTGATCTAAACCATTTTTGAAACCGCCTGAATACACACGAAAAATTTTATCAATATCGTTACAGCCGTTTAGGAGTTCAGTCACATAGACACGTAGGTACAGAAGAAGTAAATGTATAAAGCGCTTTCAAACTCACAGCTCCACAAATGTCAATGACTTGTGTCGTGGGTACCAGAAACATTCACATCACACACACGGTCACACCCAGAACAAGACACTAATTTCCCTTGGGGAGTAAACTTGTGTTCCCACCGGGAATCGAACCTGATACCTGCTGCTTAAAAGGCGAACGCGCACCCAACTAAAGCCAACGGGCATAGAATATACTAACTGAATTCACGTGAAACGTTAATTTACATTTGTCGACTATAATCGATTGTTAAAATTTTTGTCCTCACGAAATCCATGTCAGATAGTGTCAGATCAAGCCCACAGCTCAAATTAACACTACAGTAGGCAAAATTCAGTATTCAAACGTAAGCATTTGTTAGCGTAGCTAATACCTACCTACATGAGTGCTAGGAGGCACCACAAACCACGTACCTACATATGTAGGTACAGTAGCCACATGTTAGTATGTTGCCGACGTTTGAGGGTGAAACCGCCTGTAAGCGGAGTGTCCAATTTGTACGAGAGCTTTCCAAAGTTTCTAGCCCGCTGTAGCCGAAAGGACACGTCGAGAGCGGTTTTTAATTACATTCCTATTTGCCTGCAAAATATTGGTCATAAAATTATTCTACGCTCTTTAAAACTTTACATGCGTGAAAGTATGTGATACCTAAGCAAAAACGTGTAATTAATTTTATAGGTTTTTATGAATTATAGTTGGCTATACTTACAACTTTCCTTTCCAATAAGGGACATTTGTGCTTCTGGTACTGGGTGTGATTGTGTGTGTGATGTAAATATTTCCGATACCCACGGTACACGTCTTCATGCGTTTGTTTATATTTTTTTAAGAATAAAAAATAATGTATTTTTGTGTTGTATTTTAAGAATGATTACAAGAGCACTCAAGTAATGCACATAAGTCATTTTACAGGCCAAAATAAACTTAGTAATTTTAATTGGATTTTATTTATTCAGAAGACCAACAGCATTGGTTATTTAGATACAAAACATGATATATATCTAATACAGCCAATTATAGGTCTCCCTAGATAAGTACAATTATAATTTACTCTCCTAGTAGGTATGAGAATAAAACACAATTTGGTGAGAAAGATGTATGTATGTGCGTGTGTGAGAATGTGTGAGTAAGTGGATATGTTGATAATGTTGTGACAGATATAGAGCACACGAAAATCGTTTTGGTATTTTAGTACTATGTTTCGATATATTATTTTTTTCCAAAAATCGATATGTACATATGTATTACAACAATATTTATTACGGCGGCGAACGGCGGGAAACTATGATGTTTTTTTACATAAAGGTACGTAACAACAAACAACGGTGATCTATTATGGCAAATGCTAAATTTTAATTTTCATATATTTATTTAAAAAGCAGGTGTTTATTGTATGGTAAATCAAAACGCAAGAATGCAAGTTGAGTACCTTTCAAGGCAAACCGGCGCGGCGTGTAAAGCAGGAAGAATGCAGAACTCAATGTCTGTTTTTACCTTGTCAGACCTTGTACACTTCAAATTGCTTATAGATTTATTGGTGAAATAAATATTAAAAAAAAGTTTTATTACATTGATATATTCCATCGTCTCTTTTTACCCTGACTGTCAAGGCATGTGTTTTTCACGCGTGTCTTGTATGTATATTTGTAAAATTCTTTATCGTATCTTCAAAACGGCTGGATGGATTTTGACAGTTAATGTATCGTTATATTTGTCTTAAAAACCCAAGTTTCATAATGTAGGTGCTCAAAAAAAGTATATAATCAAACTCCGATAGGTTACCCTACTCTATAGAAAGTTATCATTAAAAGGGGACTGCATAAAATTACACAAAAAGTTCACATTTTTCGTGATTATTATTATATACGACACTGATTATTATTATATACGACAGTCATTATGTACAGAACATCGAACCTACTCACTAATGTGTCAAATATCCAAGGAACTATGAGAATACAATAACATTATAAACAAGTATGTATAATAGGTACCTAGCGGCATGTACCTGTACTCGTTAATTACGAAGATACGATTTTTTTAAAAACAATTTGCATTTTTTTTTTAAATTTTTTCACTTGAGGTTTTGGTAAAACGCTTGACTATATTGAAAAAAAAAATTTGCACATCATAAAACATAACGACACATGTTACAGTTGACAAGCGTGAAATTTTTGACAGACTCATTAGTTTTGTTTGGCAACTCTTTGGCATGCTTCTACGAGCAATTACCGAACGTAACTATTGAAAATTAGGTTATATACTGGATATACAAATCCATTCGATTACTTAATGTTTTTGGTGTTAACATGTATTTTTAACCGACTTCAAAAATAGAGAAAGTTCTCTATTCGACGAAGTCATTCGACTGTATTTTTTTATGTGTGTTACTTTAGAACTTTTTTCTAGGTAAACCGATTTTATGATTGAATGCTCATTAAACTATTTTAAATGATCATGTTATAGTATAAAGGATCTATCTAGGTATAAGAATAACCTAATTGTAATATATATATTTATTATCCATTTCCATTCTAAGCCTGTTTATGCTAACCACCTTCGACTAACAGGTATGATAGGGATCAATCTAATAAACAAAAAATATCTGATAGGTACTCGTTAGCGACACCATTTTAGAATGTTTCGTTAACAACTCTGAGTGGGGCTAACTGTTCATTAAAGATACGATCAAAGTTATGATTAAAACAAGACAAAAGCTATGAGAAGTGTAGAGAAAGTTGTTCCAGTACCTGTTTTGAATTCATTAGATATGACAGTAAGTGTGCAAGGTCCTGAAACCAATTTACAGATCATGGCAAACTACATACTTAGCTACCTACTTAGTAATTAACAAGTATGTGTGAAGCCAGTTAGCTAAGTACTGACTTATAGATAAGTTAATAAATATGTTACATGAAACGGAAGAAACTGAGGATGGGTATTTTGTAAAGTTGACCGTGTGCTCACATGCTCATAAAAGATTAACGTTTTAAAATTACCTCTTTTTTTGGAATTGCTTGTGTTTTTCTGCAAGTTACTTAGATAGGGAACGAACTAACAACAAAGATATGTCGATCATATTTAGGTGAAACAAAATTAAGCGAAGGTAAATCATATAAAAGGTATCTAAAATATGAAGTTTTTTGCATGTGAGCCAAACTGTATATATATTGAAAAAAACCGGTCGAAGAAGTAACACAGATTACATTATCAATCCTCAATAAACATACACACTGATTTAATTGCATTAGTATTTTACAGGTAAATTTTAAACACTATGTACCCTACAAACAATATCAATTGTCTAGGTAGATAGACTAGCATTAACCACAGAATAAATAATAGCACGCATTGCACCTGAAGCGACAGGCACTTCTGACCACTAAAAGGTCAGCAAGCAAGTAACAGACGAATTGTTACACAATGCATCTCGGAACATGATCGGAATTAAGATGACTTATTGTATATTGGATGGCGTAATAACCAACAAGCAGGTGTTTATAGGAATGATCATGTTACGTGCATCGACTTTTTCAATTACGCAGTAATAATAATGTAGGTAGTTCATAGATGTTTTGTTGTAACTACTTTGATAGCATTCTAATGTGCGATGAATTACTTTATATGATTTTATTATATATATATATATATATATATATATATATATATAATAAAATCATATAAAGTAATTCATCGCACATTAGAATGCTAGTTATTATATATATATATATATATACAAGCTGCGCCCGCGGTTTTTCCAGTGTAAGTCTCGGACCCGCGGGCATTTCAGGATAAAAAGTAGCCTATATGCTTTCCCAATTTCTAGTCTAAATCTGTACCAAATTTCAACAAAATCGGTTCAGTGATTTAGGCGTGTAAGCATAACAGACTGACAGAGTTACTTTCGGATTTATTATATTAGTGTGACTGCCACAGCAATTGATACAGTCAGCAACAAAAGTAGCCAAACATTTTTAGTTTTTTAAAGAAACTAAACCCTTGCATAGAGAGGTTAAAGGTATTACCTGTATTGGAAGCGCTTTGGTTTTGAAACACCTTTACTTCAATTTCATATTTTTAAATCATAATTTAAAAAATTTGAAAACGGTTCACATCTATAACGTTCGATATATTTAACTGTGTCTAATCCTATTGCAACAGCCCTACTTGGACCATGACTGTGCTTTAAACTTTGCTAGCTTCGAAAATCTGTAATATAGTACAGAAAGCCTTCATGCTGTACGTGGGAGCAGAAAGCTTTTATTTGAAGGTTATCTATGTGGTGATAAATAACCAAATATCAAATATGCAGGTACTAATACTTCAAAAAACCCGACTGCAAAAAATGTGAACTTACTTTTTATGTCATCCCATTCATTTTGATACCGTACTCTCGATGGGTTTTGTTATTGAATTTTATTAACGCATTACTATTTCGGAAGACATTATTTGCTGTCAACACATAACAAGATATTGCTGTACAAACAAGTACTTATGCCTGTATGGACTTATGGTATACTGCTTTGGGGACAGCCCCAAAGCAGTACACCAAACAGACCAATAAAATGATTATCCAACACTTTCAAAACAAAGTAAGTACTAAGGGAAATTGTCAACGCTCCCTGGTACGTCAGAAATGACGATCTTATTTACCTTAAGATAGACGTCGTTGAAAAAGAATTGAACGATTTGAACTTGTGTAATGTTAGTATAATAATATATCAGTGTAATATATAGTGAGAGTGCTGCAAAAGAACACATGAACAATGTGTCTTACCATTAAATAGAGACAATAAGAAAAGTGTTAATGGACAAATTCTTAGTAATAGCAATGTAGCAGTTTAAGTTAAATTACTGATTAGCCATAGTTTGGCTAGATGTAATTATATTGAATAGTAATTATAATGAATAATTAATAATGAAATTATATTAATAATGACGAAGTACCTAGTCACAAAAAATAGACCAACACCATCGTTATGCGTATCATCACATCCAAAATACAATTTCAAAAATACATATAGTTAACACATGTAATAACCATTTTGGACAACGAACTGTTCTCACCTTTGGGACGGTTCAGTTAAGTACCAGCTTGAGGCTCTTGACATCATTGAGCGTAGAGCCAAGAGACTCATTGGTAGCGAGCAGCTAACTAATTCAAAGCTTCAGAGCTTGGGTCATCACCGCACGGTTGCAAGTCTCTCGAGTTTTTATCAGATACATTTCGGAGAGTGTGCCAAAGAACTGCACGATCTAGTTCCCCCATCCCCGTTCTATCATCGGACAAGCAGACAAACTGCTAAGCGACACCGCTTTATGCTGGACATTCCACATTCATTGTGCGAACCGCAAAGGAATGGAACTTCTTACCTGAGTCGGTGTTTCCTGATGAGTACAATATGGGAGTCTTCAAGTCGAATAGGTAACTTCTAGGCAAGCTTGCTCCATCATCGACCACATCGCTGCTAACCATCAGGTGAGATGACAACCAAAAGTTTGCTTGTCATGAATAAAAAAAAAATAGAAAGCCTATAGCCTTTTTTATTAAAATAACCTAGTTTTATATCACCCGTAGATTATTATTTATAAATGGAATATAGTTTAATACCAATGATACTTTATTAACAAAATCCATTTCGTATCTACTAGAGAACGGGTTTTAGTTTTTGAACATCGTTTAAGGTTGTCTGGAAGAGATCGCTTTTTGCGATAAGACCGCCGATTGTAAACTATAATTTAAGTTTTGTTATTTTGAGTGATTTATGTAAGGTGTGACAATAAAGCGTTATCTATCTATCTATCTATCGTTTTGTTTGTGTTAATATACCTTTCGGTTGTCAATGCCCTTCTACTCGTCATCAAACCAAGCTGGTTAAAAACATTTTGAGAACAAAATATAAATTTCGTTATCTCCGTTTCACTTTCCACTCGATAATACTAACACATGAGACCCCTGGGGACCCCTCGGCAACCCAATTATCTTTGACCCCAGCTCCGGAGTAACCGAGCATGCTCCGTGCAAACCATTGATTACATTGTTCCTACCTCTTTTTCCTGTTTGCGAAAAAGGAGATATATTATTGAAAGCTTTTGCTATTCACAATTTGTTTTTAAGCTTAGGGCTTACGTAAAACCTCTTGTAAAACCGTCTGCTCATTGTAAAAGAATTTCGTCGTTTTTGGTACAGAAATGTCCATTAAAGTTTCTTGGAGGTGATTGGGTGGAAACTGGATGGAAAGGTGCAAATATAAAAAATTACCAACTGTCTAATCCTAGACTAAAATATAACATTATAGGTGTTTGTTTGTCAACTCAACTACACCGAAAAGCTTAAACGGACTTTGATGTTCGAGATTAATATAAGGTTAAGGATATAGGATATTTTAAGGAAATTCATATGTATATGTTTACAAGTTTATATATAGATAGTTGTGTATAACCATAGCCACTTTCACACACTCATAGCCCCACACTAACTCCGATGACTTGTGTCGTGGGTGCCGGAAATGTTTACATCACACAAACAATTATAACCAGAACCAAAAACACGTTTTTTTTCTTGGGGAGAGAACTTCTGTTCCTGCCGGGAATCGAATTCGATATCTCTACTTAGAACGCGCACCCAACTAAGCCAACGGGCAGTTTGATTATAATAACATATATAACAAATTAACTAGTTGAAAAAGAGACGTTACTTCTATTATTTACTTATATGTGTAGATAGCGGCGCAAAGAGACTACGAACCAAAGCAGATTAAAAAAACTTGAAGGACAACCTATTTTTAATTCCCTATAATGATTATAACGAACTGCTCGTTGGCTTAGTTAGCTGGCGTTCGCCTTCTAAGCAGGGGTATCGAGTTCGATTACCGGCGGGAACACAAGTTTTCTCCCCAAAGAAAATTTGTATTTCTGGTTCGTGTTGTGATTGTGTGTGTGATTTGAATGTTTCCGGAACCCACGATTCAAGTCATCGAACTTAGTGTGGGGCTGTGAGTGTGAAAGCGTTTATGTTTATGTTTTTTTTATAATATAATCTTTTAGTCAAGTCACATCGATACTTATCATAAAAGTTGGAATATCCAAGGCCCTCTTTGATACTCCTGTTACAAAGAGAAATTGTAATCCGAAGCTTCGCGATGGCGTGGCGCTTAAAAGTGCAAATTAAATTTCTCCTCAGCATCAAAGGGACGGGAGGGACGGGACCAGCTTATCTAAATTGCATGATTTCAAATTTTCATGAATAATACGACACGTCGCGCGTCGCCGGGAATATTGTTGATTTGACACTCTCAACTTGAACTTTGCAACGTTGATATGGAATTTTGTTCCATAACCCGATATAGTCGTTAAGTGCACGGAAAAATCACAAAAGTTTACTGAAATATATTTTGACGACCCAGTTGGCGCAGTGGACAGGTGTCCGCCCTCTGCGCTGTGGGTCCTGGGTTCGATTCCCAGCAGGAGCACAAATTCCCAAGGATATTTGAGCATCTGGTTCTGGGTGTAATGTGTTTGTGATGTTAATGTTTCCGGCACCCACGATACAAGTCTTTGAACTTAGTGTGGGGCTGTGAGTGTGAATATGTTTGTTTGTTTCTAGTCAAAATACAGTTACGTTCTTTTTACAAAATAAGCTAGTTATTACCATATAATTTTGTGATTGTTACTAAATAATTATAGTTGTCACATATAGTCACTAGAATGTTAGTGACAGCAACGAGACGTTTTTCTCAGTGTGTGAGGCTGTGAATGTGAATGCATTTGCGTATTGCGTTTGTAAATACGCGTAGCCTGAAAGGGGTGCTGCATCCTACTATTATTATAAATCCGAAAGTTTGAGTATAAGTATGTAAGTTTGTTTGTTCTATTTTCACGCTTTAACGGCTGAACGGATTTGGATGAATTTGGAATGGACATAGATTATATCTAGCATTAACACATAGGCTACTTTTTAACTTGATAATAGCACGGCTATTATTATATAATTGACCAAGCGAGCAGATCTAGCAAAGCGTCTCCGTTACAGCTTTGGCAAAATTGCTTTCGTATGTCCGGCAGATTTCCGGTTGTTCTCCTTTACAGGTCGCTTTTCTCAACCGATTCTCGTGAAATATTGTGAGCAGATTCGATAATTATTATTTAATACTTTATTGCACAGTAAAAAGTGTACAAAAGGAGGACTTAATGCTAAAAGCATTCTCTACCAGTCATCCAGCGGAGGAAAGAGGTAGAAATTTTTGTCGATTTAGTTTTTAGAAATTTTTCAAAATGGCGGAGATTTTTTTTTTTTGTTCAAGCTAGGCAAACTTTTGACCACAATTTCACCTGATGATAAGCGGTTTGGGGGTGATGGGGGTTGTAAATGTAAAAAAACATATTATCCCTAGTTAATAGTGGTTCTATAATCTTAAATAATCTTTCAATTGGGTGTCATAAGTATGAGAAAGTAAAACACCAGGCGCATGTTCAGGCATTCATTTTTATAGTCTGTAGTACGAATGCCTAAGTATCTTCCAAGCTCTTCCATTACTTTATGGCCCGTCTCAGCTTTATGTATCTCATAATTTACGATGATTGTACTATTCTCACGTACTTCCCATACGTTAGTCGAACGCACTCTCACAGTGAAGATCATTGTGTTGCAATTTTGATCTCCCATTTAGACTTTCGCTTTCGTGCCAGATTTACTCAAAGATGGAAACAATATATAAGAAAATTATTACGTCAGGGGATCTACTTTGAACAAAGGTTTGACTCCTATCTCGATGCTTTGAATCATTAGAATAGTCATTAAATTAAAAACTTATATTACTAGTCTATTTATAAAGATAAAGATTTAAATGATAAAATTTCGTTGTTCATTTATATTATTTTGTAAAATTTGTAATTCTTCGAGTCTTATTAGGGGCAATCTCTGAGGGGGGTGTAGGTGTGCTTCAAATAGTGTAGAAAGGGAAAGAAACGAAAATAGGATGATAAACTAAAATTAACAATAGAAAATCCCTGCTATTTATTTATATATTGTATATCTATAGATCTATACATATATATAAAAATGAATCTCTATTTCCCTTGGTCATCGCATCACGCGTGAACGGATGGAACAATTTCGCAAATTATTTTTTGTGGTGATAATTATTGTCAGGTGAAGTTTCTTATGAACGAAAATTTTATCACGGAATTCCCGTGGGTCCGGGACTTTCATTGCATTTCATTTATTTCAATACGAATGTCTGTTACGCTTTAACGTCTAAAGCACTGAACCAATTTTGTCAAAATTTGGTACAGATATAGACTAGAGCTTGGGAAAAGACATAAGCTACTTCTTTCCCGGAATTCCCGTGGGTCCAGGACTTACGCGGGTAAAACCGAGGGATGCAGTATTCTTAAATACATATACATGTAATAATAAATAGGTACATATACTATGAACACAATCATTGACTAGTTGATTGAGATTGAGTCAGCTCAAAGATGGCAATACCATATGAGACATCCTTTTAATATTAAAATCTGCTTTTGAACATTATCAGTCCATATTGTATAACATGGTAGCAGGTCAACAACCTCGATTTCACTTTCATAAGCTATCACAGTTGTCATGCCCCTCGCCACGGTGGGTGACTTCGTAATGGTGAAACCATAAAGTACTACGTTTCCCTTTTTAAGAAAAACAACGTACTTAAAGGGTTATTATTATGACTATTGTTAGATGTTTTTCTTTTAGTCTAGTTTTAATAATATTTGTGTATTTTCATCAAGCTAAATTCAGGGAAAATACTTAGTAGCTACTATCCTATTAATATTATAAATGTGAAAGTCTCTGTGTGTGTGATTGTTTGTTACCACGTATCCCCGTAACGAATTCACCGATTATGATGAAATTTTGAATGTAGATAGTTTAAGTTATGGAATAACATATAGGCTACTTTCTAACTTATAATAATATAAATTAATTATTAACAAAGGGGAAGCCGCTGGGCATAGCTAGTACTATATATGTACTTTTTTTTAGACCTAAAGCTTTTCAACTGTTGTTACTTAAAAATCACTGACGAATGTAATAAAGCTTTAGCGAAGCCGAAATACTTAGAAAATTTTCTGTCAAACACTATGCAAATATAAATTCGTCTTCACCTTGTTTATTTAGAACTGAACTGAATGAAACTGGTTCTCTTTGTAAACTTCCACATAGTACAGTGACCTTCTTTTGTACGCTCAAATTCTAGTGCCTAACGGGTGTGACAAGTTGTTTGATCCGAATAAAATATAGCACCGGATTCGTGCTACTTACTATGCTAGTAAATATAAAAAAAATATGTATTTACTTTCTACTAAAATATGCATGCAGCCAATTTGTAGCTGTGAGCTACAGGTTCACCTGTGATACTACGTAAAGACAACTTAAGAAGCTATGTAAATTTATTGAGCCGCTAAGAATTTAAAGTATTCAGTAACGACAAAACTAAAGCTTACATACAATATACACCTGACCATATAATGAACTAAATATTATTATCATAACTTAAAAAACTTAATTATGTATAATTATCATCTACTTATCTGAAACCTAAATATATTTTATGGTATGGATATGGAAGAGCGGGGTCTTCTGACACAGGTATTTTTATACTTAATAGAAGGTGCCAACCTTCCTTAAGTTAAGCAAAACTTGGTTGCAGAAATAAATCATTTTTCGTTTTCATTTTCATATAATCCAAATAAATGGCATTTAGAAAAAGATTGGTGAAAGTTTTTTCTAAAGAATTATTTTAAAAGTGGCGTCTATAGATAATCTATAAATAAAATTAAATTTCTTAGATATAAATCTCATTTTTTTTAAAGTTCTCCCGCATAATTATTTTTTACGATTTATCTCTTAACCAAGATAAATAGACGTGGCTCTGATCTTTATATTTGATGATCTGATTTTTCATGTACGGCGAGTAAATAGCTCTTCGTAATGCTCTTCCCTAACAGTTCAAAATCATCCTTCCAGCCTCTTTTCCCTTGAAATTTGAGAGTTATTATCGGCTTCTTTGAATTTTATATATGAAACATTCACATCACACTTACAATAATCACATCCAGAATCAGAAGTACAAATTGCCCTTGGGGAGAAACCTTGTGGAAACACACCGGGAATCGAACCCGATACCCGCTTAGAAGGCAAACACGCAACCAACTACGCCAGTAGGCAGTTTGAATTGTAAAAAGTAACCTTTTACCCCAATTCAAACTCTATATGAATTTCAAATAGATCCATCCAGACCCGTTTGCATTGAAATTTGTGAGTTAACTTTCAGCTTCATTATATTAGTGAAATATGTATAAATGTACACATTTATAAACAAAACAAACGCATTAACACTCACAGCCCCATACTAAGTTCAAGGACTTGTATCGAGGGTACCGGAAACATTCACAATACACACACTTTACACCCAGAACCAGAAGCACAAATATCGCTAGGGAAGGAATTTTTGCTCCTGCCGTGAATCCAACCCAGGACCCACAGCGCAGAGGGCGGAGACCTGTCCACTGCGCCATCTAGGTCGTATAGTAAACATTATTAAATAGATATAGCCAGTATTAACAGTTCTTAATATACAGTTATTTTAATCAAGTTATTCCGAGACATCATTGTGTCTCTATGACTTGATTAAAATAAAGCTTTCTTTCACTAGACCGGAAGAGCTTAGTTAAAGTCTTTTCATATTCAATATCACCTTGATCTAGTCTAGTCGCATAGAATTAAGGTCGATGCCCAGTCTGCATCAGGACATAATAAAAACTTATGTTGGAAAGAAATTCGGCAGGTGATTTTGACAACTTATCGTATTTCGATGGTTAAGTCATCATTCTCGTACGGTTACTCCCAAATTATTCGCTAATCAGTATCATGTTTCACAATATCCCTATATTGGGATAGTGTGAAGTAAAATACTAAATAATACTAATGCATAAACAGATAATGTTCACTTTATGTATGTGCACATATTTGTTTTTGCACTTATTTGTGTGTGCACTTATTTGTTTATGCCCTTATTTATTTGTGCACTTATTTGTTTGTGCACTTATTTATTTGTGCACTTATTTGTTTGTGTACTTATTTGTTTGTACTCTTTTCACGTCAAAACGGTAAACAGATGTTTATTTATCTTTGAATGTAGATTGCTGAGGCCTTCGAATCTTCTATAGGATACTTTTTATTCGTATAAAATTTCGTGTTCTTTACTTACTAAATTCGTATACTTTTTATAGTAAAATATTGTTCCGTCAGAATAAAAACCTACTACCCCCTTAAGGGTACCCCTTTTTAGACAAAGCTAGCTTAACATAGATACATGAATGCTGACATCCACGTGGTACAGCTAGTGTTATATTTTTATAACTGACGGTAACTTGTCGAAGTAACTGACAAGCATTTCCCGTTGCTGTTGTAAGGTCTTAGTAAGAGCAAAATGCTGTCTTTAGCCGTAGGAAACAGGTATTTTGTTGCACAGATTAAAATCATAGTTCCACGACTTGATACGAGAGAAAGTTAATGCGCTGTTTCATATAAATTGAGGATAATGTTGTTTCCTTTTCCAACAAATGCTGTTATATTTCATATTTAAGCTATTTTGTAATACTTGTGCTTCAGTTTAGATGCAAATTTTCATTTCTCTAAAATTATTGTTAATAAGTCATTGTTCAAAGCGGTTCTGTTAAAATATTTCATAAGACAATCAAAATATTTTCAATAACAATTTTTAACAATTATATTGAATTGCCAATTGCCTATATTACCTTAAAATTTAAATAAAACGATGTACATCTACAAAAGAAAGAGCTAATTTATTATTTCAGTATTCTAGCAAATTATTGGTAAATTAATTGTTTCTTTTGTTTTTATTTTGGTCTTATATTTGATTTTCTGTGATTTTAACTACTAAGTTAGAATTGAATAGAGTAAATTTTGACAGGTTTCATACATAATATGTCAAATAGTAATAGATCCCAATGCAAAACCTAAAAAATAGTAAGAGGTTTTAGGTGTTAGTGGAGCAATATCCGCTTTTTACAAACCCTATTTAGTTTCACCTGTCTCGATGTTTGTCATCAAATCTTGCAAATTAAATTTGATCCACTTCCCGGTTACCGATTGAGCTAAAATTTTGCATACATGTGTAAATCACGTGACAATCCAATATTATGATGATATGTTGCTGATCTGATGACGGAGCTGGAAGGTGGCCAAAGGAACTTCGCAATGAAACGACACAACCTCATCAAGTTTGGGCTCATTTGAATCGTCTTGATGAGTAGTTTATCTTTCAATGGTAACCAGGGTCTGATGATGGAGCTGGAAGGTGGTCATAGGAACTATGTAATGAAACGACGCAACCCCATCGAAATTTGGCTAGTTTGATTCGCCTTGGCAAGTTCTCTGGTTATATAACTTTTAGTCCTCTTTATTTACAACTTGCAAAAGCTTGATTTCAAAAAACTTTTTAAAGCATGACGTGTTTGCCTTCACTTCCATATTTCGTGTATTGTCTCTGTTTTTCATCGATGTTGTCACCAAAATCGTATTTTACGACAAATACGATTTTGGTGTATATTTCACAAATATACATTTTATAAGGGTCTGGGTTTTAGTGCCAGTGATTCATTTTTGAAGGAAACATAACCAAGTCTCGTATTAAGCCAAACAAAACAGTTGATATTACACAATTATTATTCATGTAATCCGTTAAACAATAACATGATTCCCTTGCACCCACACCTCAAGTCAAATGTCGTAACCACAAATACATCTGTCGCAAATCGTTGATGTGTGCGTAATATGCGTACCTATACGCAACAGTCATACAATGATGGAATTTTATCGCATCTAGAATCTTGCAGTTGGTATTTTGACAGTTATGAAATTTATTTGGTATGATATTGCTTTAATAATTAGCGTGAAAATCCGTGTTCACTTTAGCACGACGGTTTTGCAATGCAGCTTCGTAGTTATCTTTACACTTTTCAAAAACATTGCAGTCTGTAAAGAATATTGCGATAGGTTCAAACATTTTCACCTAAACTTATTCGTAGGTTTTTACTAGTTTTATGACTGTGAATGATTCAGTGCTGTTCCAAGTAGAAACATATCTACTAAATATAGTCATGCGTGTGACAGCGTTTTGATATCGTAATGCGCAACGCAAAGGAGGATAATGTGTAATGTTGATGATTCTTACGTCAATCGATTTGACTCTTTTTTTTCTTTACATTTTGGCTTCGCAACATTTAGCCAGTGTCATGTAATAATTTTCTTTCATTTTAATTTTGGCTTCGCAATCTTGTGCATTTAGCTAATGTGACACAGTTGGCGCAGTGGACAGGTGCCCGCCCTCTGCGCCGTGGGTCCTGGGTTCGATTCCTGGCAGGAGCACAAATTCCTTCCCAAGGGATATTTGTGCTTCTGGTTCTGGGTTTAATGTGTGTGTGATGTGAATGTTTCCAAAACCCATGATTCAAATCTTTGAACGTAGTGTGGTGTGAATGCGTTTGTTTGTTTTGTTTTAAATACTGTACTACTATAATAAATTAGTAGCATTTAGGTAATAGCAACCTTATTTTGTAAAAAGAACGTGGTAATTGTGATTTTGATTAGAAAATATGTTTCTGAGAACTTTAGTATTTAGTCTAGTTGTCCCAATTTTTTTTTCTCTGTGCACTCATACACTATACAGTCCTTAGTGTTAAGACCTACACAAGCCTCTCAGAAGCACCCGCAACTCATTATCTCAAGCGTGACAAAAATAAGTCTTTTGTTTAAACAATCAACCTACAGCCTAACTAAAGAGCGAACAAACACGCTACCTTCTGATAACACGTTGCCAAGGCCATGATACATTATCACTGTCATCTCAAATAACGTTTATCAGTTTTCTTAAACACACGGTCAACGACATCATGACCCAAAATGATCCTTATCACAATGCTTTAAAGAGCAGTAGATTTTATCAAAAGGTTTAGAAAATGAAGTTCGACCTTGCTTTATCTTTGGCTATGGAAATTGATGGTTCAATATTTTGATGGATAGGTCGATGGTTTGGGTTTACTCGTGATTATTATCTTCCGCGTCTTGTTGTTTTTTCTGAAATAGACAAGCACGTTGATATAAAAAAAACAGTGGGTGGGTTCGATTCCCGGTAGGAGTACAATGTTCCTTCATGAGAGACATATTTTGTGATTCTGGTTTTGGGTGAGATTGTGTATTTTATATAAATGTTTCCGGCACCCATGATACAAGTCTGAAGAGTCAGTGTGAATGCGATAACATGACGAGTGGAACAACTATTTGGTCCAACGTGGGGCCCGGGTTTTCTGTAGTGACTTTCGTGACTTCTTATTGTACAGATCCGTTTGGTTATTTATTATTTTTGAGTAATTCCATATACGCCACATAATTAACGACTGCAGAGTAAACTAGGATTTCATTGCCGCAGAAAACCGTGAAAATCTAATGAAAATTGATAAAACAAATGACAGTCGAGAAAAGCAATGAGAGCTATCGTTTTCCCCGACTCTTTTGTATTTCTCGACTCGTATTTGTTTTCGAAGATCCTATTTTTTTTCTATATCACATTATTTTACCTATATTCTTGAATCCCCGTATCTCTTTTGTTTTTTAAGATTTACTTTCGTTTTTTCCTAGTCTCGTTTGTTTTTCCCTATCCGCATGACTGGTTGCTTTTTAGAAACAAAAATGATAAAGATTATACTTTCCACGGGAAACGTATAATAAAGTAAAGAAACCTCGACAAGTGAGTGATGCTCTCGCTGACAGATATTCTTTGTATCGCTTGGTTTCTGCAGCTGCAATCTTTTTGCTGCAGTAAATTCTTTTTTTTCACACTCACAGCCTGCACTTGGTTCGTCGACTTGTGTCGTGGGTGCAGGAAACTTTCACATAATACACACAATCTTACCCAGAAACACATTTCTCTTGGGGGAGAAAACTTGTGTTTCCAACGGGAATTCGAACCCGATTCCCGCTAGTTAGAAGCCGAACCAAACTAAGCCAGCAGACAGTTTATACTGAATAGCTATTCTATAAACTTAATTGTATTGAAATTGTCCTACAACTATTAAAATTGTCCTTCAACAATTTCAATAAGTACAAATGAGTTTGACGACCCAGTTGGCGCAGTGGACAGGTCTTCGCCCTCTACACCATGGGTCCTGGGTTCGATTCCCGGCAGGAGAACAAAATCCTTCCATGTGCACAAAATGTTTCCGGCACCCACTATACAAGTCTTTGAACTTAGTGTGGGGGTTGTGAGTGTTTGTTTGACCATTATGTTACATGTTGGTAAGTGATGCTATTGTGTTAATGCTAGAATTCACATTCCCTTTTTAACTTATTAGTTTACCGAATGTGTTATTCTTGCATTAAATATCAATATTCGGCAATATCTTCTCCCAAGTCACGTTTTATCGAAACTTACTTTGTAAAGTCAACACATTCCCGTGTGATATTCGCGGCAGACTCTTTTGTGTACTACGATATACGAGTATATTGAAAATTCCTTTGCGCTCCTTGAAGGACCATCTTGAAAAATACTGGCAGCACTTCTGCATACAAATAGTTCTTTACATAATAGCGGGATCCTATTTGTAGCGTATTTGAGAACGGCGACTGTTACGTTTCTTTATTATTTTTAAAGTAAGTCTAACTTATAGGAGACATCTAATATATAAATATCTCGTGTCACGGTGTTCGTGGTCCTCCGAAACGGCTTTATCGTTTTTAATGTTTTTTTTTTGTAAGCATATTTAAAGTAAAGTAACGATTTTAAGCAAATTATTTTTTACCCTCCTACCTCTACCCTCCATTATTATCTGGATTTTAGTATTTTTGTGAGAACGATATCCAAAAAGATTTTATTAAAGTAAGAAAGTACTAGGCAACCATAAACGTGAAATAGGTAATGTCTTTATATATTTTTTCTGTACGTGTGTGTGTATTTAGCTGAACTCCTCGTAAATGGCTGGACTGATTTTGATGATTTTTTGTGTATTCAGATGGATCTAAATATCGTTTAAAAAAAATCTCATGGACAGGAATACGTCACTCGGATTTGCAATAAGTTTTAGTATGTCATTAATGTACTAGGCAACCACAAACGTGAGAGAGGTAAAATTATTTTTTCTCTCCGTGGCATTGCAATGCCAAGGCTTTTAAAAGTTATCCGAAATGGCAATACCAATGCATAATTAACCATTTCGATTTTTCAGCAGTGTCTTTGAGTTTTCCCTATTTGTTTTCTAGAATGGTGTATTTGAAATGTATTAAGGCGAACGAAACAAAAAAAAAGAGTACGAGTTTTTATGACACTAACGCACGGCGGTTAGTTGGTTGGTTTAGGAAAAGGAAAATTAGGAACAACCGAAAAATCGCAAATATCGAAGTTGGTAATATTGTATTGAAATTGCCATTTCGGATTACTTTCAATAGATGGTGAGGTACTAAGTCATCTGGGTTATCTAAGTTCAAACAGTTTTCCACAGATTTTCTTACTCATCACCTACTTACAAGCTATTATTTAAACTGTGCCTACATAGGGGTTTTAGATCACCGTTATCGATTTAGCAGTATAATATATAGTATACTAGTCTGCAAGTCGTGTTTTTCGTATTTATGTAAAAATCTAGTTCAAGTTTATTTTAATGACGCTTTCAATGCGTTTTACAGTTAAGTCGTTAATTTACACGTTTAGCATTCGAAACATCAATTCTAGGCAGATAGACGTAAGACATATATATATTACTCAGCTACCTCTATAGTATTTTTTTAGTTTAGGAATTCTGTTGTTTCTTACACATTCTAGCATTGGACACGTTACTCCGTCGGTCCAGGAAGTTAGTCGTACGACAATAGTTAAGTCATGTCGGAGGTTTACAGGTTGCCTGAAAAATCCTGACACCAGGGCTACCCACTTAAATTGGCCATACGAAAGGCTAGCAAGCGTTCATTGATGTTATGTTCCTAAACTACCTAAAAACGCCATTTAGGAGAAATATATCAGGAGTTCCCCAGCTGGCTTCTCTGTACCAACTAAGCATATGTATTGCATCCTCTCGTCTGATAATAAAAAAAAACTGTATTCGGCAGATGTTCAAAATGCTGCCAAATTATTCAATGATGCAATACCGCACACCTAAGCCTACATAACTCATGTATAGTTAATGTTTATTAAATATGAATGGAATACGCATATCCGATGAAGATTACATACCTACTAACATGTATGTATGTACCTCGCCCATCTGTGCAGGGTCGTTGACCCATGAACTGGGACTAATTAGTTCAACAGTGTGGACCATCTGTGTGAAATGAGAAATTTTCACGTTTGACCTACTTAGGTAAGATTGACTTGTGACTGTTTAATCAATTGGTCATTATGAATGAGTATTTGGTTATGTATGGATGAGTTTGTATTGCTTCGGGTCGTCGATTATGTGTAGTAACTTTAAATTGTTATGCTTAAGTTTGATTGGATCGTTTATGTGTTATTGTTATAATTGATATTTATACGTGTTATTTTCGATGACTTATAGGATACAACTCGTCACCTGTTTAAGTTGAAAGTTACGTAGTACATTAAACCTCATTTATGGCAGTTGATTTGTAAATATAATAATGCGCAGATGAGATAGAATGTTTAAAATGTATGTACTCAAACTTGGATTAGGTGTTCCTTACTATTAGGAATTGTTACTTTGGTAGAGTATTTGAGTGTTTGTATGAATAACCACGGACCACATTTTTTAACATACGACATCCTTAAATTTAGACAAATTCAAAGGTACTCTATACGAAACAATCGGTTAATAAGTTTGGATGTTTTGTGAGGGCCAAAAAACATACATTTAAACGTGCTACAATCAACACTCCGTTTTGCTACGACGTAGTCGGGTAAGACTAGTATACGGACTAGTTTCTTACATTTCAAAATTAAAATTTCTCTTATTGAAAATAGATACAATCCTGAATATCACGTAAGTTCCGCTAATAGACTTCCACCTGTTTATGAACTACGCACAATTCGATGTCTCTTTTCCCACTAAAACTAGTACTGAGCACCACAAAAAGGTGGGAACCATTCACGCCATAACCACTAGTGTTTGATGGGAAGAATATGGCATTTAACTTTTGCACTGCAGTAAACAAGATTAGTGCAAGACTGCGGGAAGCGGTGAGCTTTAATGTTCAACATAAAATATGATAAAACTTAGACGTTTGGACCGTTAAAGTTCGGAGACTAAAAAAAATCAAAAAAATTGTATGCTGGGAAAATGATACGCAGCCTACTTACTATAGGTAGATAATTAATAAACACTAAAGTAGTGGGAAAATAAATGCTCCAGGTTTATTGCCGGCAACTTAATGTACGCCCATGTGCTATGTCCCTATAGTAGTCTCTACTTTAATCGATCAGGTCATTTTCACCAAAAAAAAATTTCACTTATTTTCGCCTGCTCAAAATGTTCCAGGCTAGGGTAAGGCAATTCCAATTTTTTTAGCATAACTTTTTAGATACATCGCCTCTATATCGTGTTGTTCTTGCTGTGGTAGGGTTGCCGACAACCAAGCCACGGTCTATAATTTGTATAACAATTTAATTGATTACCAATTTTTTAACGCTTAAGTGGCCGGCGGAGGTTGATTTGCCCATACAATCGTAATACCGAAATTATTTATAATTCAAGCATATTACCACCATACTGTGCTGTTATTCAGATTTAAAACGTATTAATCTAGGTTCCTGGATAGTTTTTATTCCAAAATAATTACCTAAAACGAAATATAAACCAATTGATTTTCACACATTATTACGACGTAAATATCGCATCTTTAACTTGTTCGTTTTGTATTCAAAACTAACACATGTCTTCTGTCATTACAACAGGAACATAGATTATCATTTCAAGGTACTATTAATGCAAAAAACAATGGCTAAACATTACATTTTCATAAATAATTTTTGGTATTACGGCACCTATCATAATTTGTTCGGTCGGTAGTGCTATCGCATCAAGCATGGGCACAGTTTGCCAGTTAAACAGAGACAGCTATAGACTCGTATCACAGACTACCCCGGCCTCTTAACGTTTCCACACCACAACCCTACCCTAAATTTAAAGACTTGTATCGTTAGTGCCGGAGACATTCACATCACATAGAAACACAAATTTCAACCAGGAATCGAACCCTATATCAAAGCAGACGCGCAACCAACCAGTGCATCGCGATCTAAAACTGTTAAAGCTTCAACCTGTTTTTGAGAGATCCGCCTATAAACCGATAGTTGTAGCTTGTAGGTGCCATCGCACCAATAGAGAAATCCACAACGTACCTGGCCATGGCTCCTCAGTACCGTTACTGGTCAGTGGGCCAGTTTTTACCATTATCGGCCGCTAAACTCTCGGTCATTCTTGGGCGTATTGGTTAACTGCCTACGTGAAGTAGGACATATTGGAAACGTGGTGTAAACAATAGATTTGTACATAAGTAGGCATGGTTCATAATATCATGCTTTTATATATATGCGAAGAGAAGATCTTCGGTAATAATATATAATACTAGCTGCGCCCCGCGGTTTCACCCGCGTTGATAATGATGAAAAGTGATGATGATGATGATGATGATGATGATGAAAAATAGATGTTGGCCGATTCTCATAGATACCGGATAAGCACAAAAAATTTCATCAAAATCGGTCAAGCCGTTTCGGAGGAGTATGGCAACGAAAACTGTGACACGAGAATTTTATATATTAGATATTATGTTCAAAGGGATTTTATTCCTGATACGTTTTGTTTGCAAATGTTCAAGAGGGCGCGCGAAAATAATCTTTATTCGGATGCATACTCTTCATTTTCAAAAAATAGTAGCTTTTAAAACTCCACTAATTTGTTGTAGCCTTCACCTTTTCCCGAACTACAAGTAGGTTTAACTTTCTTGTAGAGCTTAAGATTTTCTCCCTGTTAGAAAGTTATAATTTTTTCTAATAATATGCACACGAAGGAAACTTATCATATCATCTCAAATCAGGGCGTAGGTATGTAGGTTGTCTGATGCCAGGAAAATGTGTGTATACTCTTCAACTCTGTTTGCTCTTCCCATAATTAGTAAAGTCGATGTGGACATAGCATCATAGGTACCGAATAAAGTTATTCATGTAGCTGTGTCCAAAATGGCAAAAAACGGCCATGACATTACGACTTACTGCAATGCAATAAACAATTGAAATGTCCACACCACACAAATATATTCACACGCTATCATAGATGGGCAGCTTTACAGTCAGGCTATGTTACTTTGTAAAGGGCGAGGAAATAAGCATACAAGTTTATTGGATTGTATCTATTTTAATAATATTATAATGTCTAATTCTCACGAAAAATTTAATAGTAAAATACAAATATATATTTATTTCCTAGTGCTTTATAAATTTATATATGTAATTTTATAAATTGTACGTAATTAAATTTGTCACGTAAAATAAAATGAATTAGAAAATCAAAAAATATAGTGACGATATTATATTAATATACCTAGTACTAAATTTTATATATTTTTCTTTAAGGTTCACGAAACATGAACAAATTAGTTAATAAAGTTCCTATTATGCGTGTTATGAGAGTGCAGTAGAGCGCTAACAAACAATTACACTATTTTGATTAGCAAGAAAATATGAACATTCAACTTGCAGATTTTAACAATTATGCACTATTCGTTTCGGAACGTTGAAAACGAAAGGTAATTCAACTATAAAGTAAATGTTTGAATTCAGTAGGTGTTCTTGACAGCTACGCATTTCAGAGGCATTTTTTTTGCTGCGTTATCATATAAATAGAATATGACTCCTTCGCTGTACGGATGATAAACGTAGACGTAAAATGCTTTCAATTTTTTTTTATAAAAACTTAATTAAAAAAGATTAGACGAGCGTGGGATATGACCGCGTATCCAATTTTACGCCGCCATGTTTGACTGAACTTAATTAATATAATTTATTGACTTATTATAATGCACTCGGATTTTATTCAGTTCAGAACGTGCAAAATTACAAAAAAATATTATTAAATATAAAACATTTTCACACTCACAGCCCCACACTAAGTTCGATAACTCGTTTTGTGGGTGCCGGAAACATTGACATCACACACACAATCACTACCAGAACCAGAAACACACATTTTCCTTAGGGAGAAAACTTGTGTTCACGCCGCGAATCGAACCCGATAAACCTGCTTAGAAGGCGAACGCCGAAGTTCATTGCGCTTATATTGCGCAATAAAGTTAAATAAATAGACTAATAAAATAAAATAATATACTTTTTTTATCTCGGTATGCATGCCGATTAAATTAAATTTGCTATGCACAACTAAACAGCAAAAACAGGGATAAGTAGGTTTTAAATACAAGCTAATTGTAATATTATATTTCAAAAATAACCATTAAGTATTATTTTTTTTACTTTTATTCTCCGCTGGAGCTTTAGTAGTCTTTAAAATAGTATCTTAAACTGGATAAAAATGAGGCTATCTACGGACCAATTTCCTATATTTCCTAAACTAAACTAACATTATATACATCTTTACAACAAAGTCCCAAGTTACCTAGAAGTCATCGAGCTTGAATGTAACTCAAGTGCCCACTGGTAGTGGGTAGCGTTCCCATCATGCTGGCGGCATTGCCTCTCTGAATTGCATCGCTAAATCGTTGAGCCAAATTAACATAGTGGTTATAGGCACTTAAACGTTTATTATGCTATGTTATAAAAAAAAAACACATTTAGAAAGTTCCGCATAATCTAGTTATCGAGTACGAATACCTACCAAGTTTTATCGTAAAACTTTAGTTGAACAATCGTTGTTGTTACTATATCGCCTTTCTTTGTATATATGATCGATAAAGTTTCTTTTTATTTCATACAACTACGTTCATGTAAGTTCTTAGCACCCGCTGACCTCGGAAGCTTGTTCTTGAACGAGGTTATGAAACTGAATAAGAATAAGAAGCAAGGAAACGCAAGCAAAGCTTACAGAAACCGACTTCATCGCTCATATTTGACGACTCAGTTGGCGCAGTTGACATCTGCCCTCTGCGCCGCGCCGTGGGTTCTGGGTTCGATTCCCGGCAGGAGCACAAATTCCTTCCCAAGGGATATTTGTGCTTCTGGTTCTGGGTGTAATGTGAGTGTGATGTGAATGTTTCCGACACCCACGACACAAGTCATCAAACTTAGTGTGGGGCTGTAAGAGTGAAAGCGTTTATGTTAAAAAAAAACCTTCAATACCAATTTGGTTTCCATTCAGATTACAGAATGATGCAGACCATTTTAATGCGTTTTTCAATTACAGAGTGATTTGAGTTAATTTGTTAGATTTGAGTTAGTTTGTTATCACGATCGAATTTCATCGGCTGTTAACGTCCTTAGTTGGTCCTACCGGGCGCGAATTTCTATATACTACATGTCATAGAACTGAAAAAAGTGATTTATTTCTCATTCATCAGAAAGTCATCTCATTACCTACTTACTTTTTAGGGTCTCGTACCCAAAAGGTAAAAACGGGACCCTATTACTGAGACTTCGCTGTCCGTCCGTCCGTCCGTCAGTCACCAGGCTGTATCTCAAGAACGGCTATAGCTAGACTGTTGAAATTTTCACAGATGATGTATTTCTATTATATATAGCCGCTATAACAACAAATACTAAAAATAAAATAAATATTTAAGGGGGGCTTCCATACAACAAACTTGATTTTCTTACCGTTTCTTGCTCGATACTAATAACGGTGAGACAGGTAGTCGCTTTAACTATTCACAGAATATTCAGTTTTATGTTCTCTTTAAATATAATTAATTAAAATAAAATAATAATGATAATGATAATGTTACGGAACCCTTCGTGCGCGAGTCCCACTCGCACTTGGGCGGTTTTATTTAATGATGTCCTATATGTCATCATAATAATAAATTTATATATTTTGACCTATCGGGCATAAAAAAAACTGCTAATGCTGCAGTTTTTTTTATCTTACTACATCGACATTTCGTCACGAATCTCACGCTCTTTTAATTACCACGAATCGTAACAATTTACGCAACATCACAAAAACAATAACAATCAGAACTGGCGTTACTCAGCTTTATCTGCCCGTTGGCTCAGTTGGATAAGCGTTCGCCTAAGCATCGGGTTCGATTCCCGGCGGGAACACAAGTTTTCTCCCCGAGGAAAATTTGTGTTTCTGGTTCTGGTTGTGATTGTGTGTGTGATGTGAATGTTTCCGGCACCCACGACACAAGTCATTGAACTTAGTGTGGGGCTGTGAGTGAGAAAGCGTTTATGTTTATGTTATGTTTTATGTTTATTTTATCATATTTGTGGGACCACCTCGGCTTGTTTCAGCTAACAGAATTAAATGCTAAATATATTTTGCTAAAATATACCTACACTATTAACATTAAATAAATTACACGGTTAATATTAAACATCCACAGCCTTAAACATGTAGATTAAGTTAAATGGTGAATTTTGAACTAAGCTTCCTTTATCTTGAGATTCGCGTGTGATTTTAAGCAATGAAAGTCCAATTAATAAAGGTTTAAAGTTTTCCATTATAATTTTGTTAATGACAATACGTAGAGAGACGCATTGTTTTCAAACATTAGAAATAAATTTATTTTGTATACGGCTTGTAACACGTAGAAAATGTCAACATGAAGTACGTACAACAAATTTGTCCGAAACTAGTCGACTACAAAGTAAATCATGTGTAGTACTCACGATAGTTTTAATTTTCATACTAAAAATATTTTTTTCACAAATCGGCCGTTAAATCACTGCGACACGAAAAGAAATGCGCCGAATACAATAACCTTCATTTTTTGGAAATGGTTAACACGAACTATTGAATTAACTATTATTGATATTTTTTTACATATAGTTGAACAAATAAAGGCAAAAGACTATTTGAGGGTATCTCCCGAATTAAATTTAGAGGTAGTTACGTTGTATCTAGTATCTTGATTATTACTACTATGTCTCTCATCTAACTATGTCCAAGTCGTGAGAAACGGACTCTCCATTATACAGCTATTAAGGGGACATACATCACCGCTATTACAAACAGTTAGGGCCTGAGGACGATTTAATCAACATCCTCTTTACTGCTTAGGGCGGAGACAGGAGATGCACCGATATCGGCATTGTTTTTGTTCAGTTGGTACGTGTCGTAGTAAATAGATACCTACAGTATTACTGTAGTACAGTACCTATTAAGAATATAAATATTGTAAAAAAATAGTTTTGTTTTTACCGAATTCAAAAAAAGCTGGAGGTTCTGAATTCGACTGTATTTTTTGTGTGTTACCTCATAACTTTTTCTACAGGTGAACCGATTTTGATGATTATTTTTTTATTGACAAGCTGGGGTTATCCATGTAGTCCCTTTCATATTTATCAAGATCTGACCTAGTTTTTGAGTTATCCTCAATATTGCGTATTTAATTTATGTATTCTGATCTAGGGTTCCGAAGAAAGCGGTGAAGTCAGTTTTGTTAAACCTTTCTTGCGTTTAAATAATTAGTTTTTAGATGTCATAAATTATACGCGAGAATATAAACATGAAATAAATATATATTTAGTACAAAATTGCATAATAAGTTTAATATAAAATTCAAATATACCTACGAATATTTATTTTGTGATTTGTATTAATTAAATAATTCAATTAAATTTAAAATAGTGATGGTAACAGGACATATAAATGTCTTAAATAAGATGATTGAAATAAAATACCATTACACAGTATCAATAAGCAATAAGTATCATTTATTTATATACGAATTTGAATATCGATAACATTATTGAATGACGTAACTAATTACTCTAATTCAAAATATCATGAAATAGTATTACTACATAGAATGCGCAATAAATATGAAACAGTAAAAACAAAAAGAGCAATTCAATCTACTCCGTATATAATTGTTAGACACAATGTAAAGGTGTTACTTTGAGATACGAATAAAAATAAAGATTTGTACGTAACAAGTATGCAACATGTAAATTACGCTGCTCAGAACAGAACGGTGGCATTTCGTAACAATAATTGTCGTGAAAGGGATGTGATATAACAGTCGAAATGTGGAGCTTATCGATATCGATGAAACGAAAAAAATATTGCTAATAAAAAAACATAATATAAACATAAACGCTTTGACAATCACAGCCTCACACTAAGTTCAATTACTTGTGTCTTGGGTGCCGGAAACATTCACATCACACATATACAATCACAACCAGAACCATAAACACAAATTTTCCTTGGTTCCCTTAATTTTCTACTAACTCGTAGTTACGAGAAAAAAAACATGAAAAGATAATACAAGTAAACTTTTAATTATTCTCTTTATTATGCTAGTTATTATTATATTTTGACAGTAACGACATAAAAGTTTTACGCAATTAGTTAGAGTTATTAACTTTCATAGGTGTGCCTTTTTGGAGTCTATGTAAATCTGTGAAATGAATAAACGTTTTTATTTGAGTTTCCAACTTCGAGTTTTTGAAAACTATCCAACCAAATCTCCAACGATTTTATCGATACGTCGGACTTAAGTATCTACATCTCTAGAGTAGAGTAGTTTTACTAGAGCACTTCCTCATTAAAATAGGACGAACTCGCTTTGTACCCTCAAACAAAAGCTTACTGTGAATATCGCGGTCTGTAGAACAAAATAAACAATGCTCTGTATAATACAAACAGCTTCCCGGCGACTATTGATGTATATTCCTGCGTAATTATGCTGCAGTAGCATACAAATTTGCAGCTTCAATGCATTGAATCCCGATGCTCTAACTATGAATGCAGGTGTTGCTCTAGTTTTGATATTAGTACCTGGATGACCGAGTTTTGTTCGCTTCATTTTTGGTAAAAAATATAAATTTGAAAAAATAATCATCTGGCCTCGGATCGGGGTCTTTTGGTTTCGGGACCGCCCTATTTCCCACCTGAGCTATTATAAACTTGTAGATAGTGGCGAAATTTATTTACGTATTCTAATGATATTGTAGAAGGTTCTTATTGCCCGAACACGGATAAAACGACGTTTTCTAATCGCCCCCGAAACCCTGCATTATAAATTTCATGAAATTCGTTGGAGCCGTTTCCAAAATTCAGATTATATATATAATATATACCTATATACGCACCAGATCGTGCCCTGTACGGCTATAATAACAGTAGTTACAGATACTACTTTTATTTGATATCTAAACTAGCGTATGACTTTTATCTCACTAGAAGTAGAGATGTGGACGAGGATTGTAAACAGAATGGTAGACCTATAATATAAGACTTTCAAGCTGCCGGAACATCGTTTATAGTGATTATGGCATACAGATTTTTGTCCCAGATTAGTGGTGTATCTGGGAGATGGGTTGCACTGGTTAAAAAAATCTTATTATTATATTTTTGACTGATAGACCACCATTTGACTGCTATGGTAGTGACGATGCGGTCGAAAATGTAGCATGCAGATGCTAGAAACTGTTTGTTTATAGTTAGTGAATACGATACGTTTGTAATGTGAAATGCATTCAAATTCACACACACACATAAATATTAAACTAGATATAATAGACTACAATTTGCATTTCTCATACATCTCTTAATCTGTTCTTCACGGATTAGAATACATTTTACCTGCATGTTACGAAGCTAATGATTTCCAATTTCCCATGCACACACACAAACACAACCACGCCGCGTTTACTTTCTAACTTCAAAGCTGGAAATCTTGTCGATGCTCCCGCGAGAGGTAGCTTTCAAATCATCCGTTACGGAGAGACTACATTCTTACATACATGCATACAACGATATAAAAATGCATACACATTAATCATTACGACATATTATAATATATATTTATATTTATTCATAAAAAATTTAGCAGTAATAGCCCAGGCAAATTAGCGAAGCGTTGTATAGGGAAATTGCATTAATTCATGACCAGCCATTTTTTCTTTCTCATGTCTATTCTGTTGTATTCCTTTACTAACATGTTATATGTTAGTAAAGGAATACAACTACATTATAAGGTACCTACATGGAAAAACATTGAAAACTAAATAAGATAAATTGAACCTTTTAGTGTTCGGATTGGTCTATCTGTCAGTCTGTAATCAAATCTTACTATTATAATGTGTATATAACAGTAAGACCTAAATATTATAATATATAATATATTTGTATAGATAATAGTATATAGTGATAAATTTAGAAAGGAAAAATTATCGCTTGAGGCGGGATTTCCTTTCTAAATTTATCACTCTAGTTCTGCCTAGCATGGCTAATGCTATATAAATAAAATCAGATAATAGTATAATTGAAGTTTTGCCGCGAAAGGTGAAAAAATGGCGTTGTATATTTTGTATAATTTTACAATACCTGTGATTCTTCGAGTGTTAATGTGTAATAATGGTGGACTATTAACCGTTAATACTTAGTAAACATGCATAAGTGTTGGCAAATCATACAAAGTAGAAAAACGTGATTTTCGCTTTCGCTCCAAAACTATAATAGAAGTTTTAGTAAAGTTTCTACCACTTTTCTAGGGCATGACTTGACTATGACTCTTTTAATCGACTTTGACTGTGACTTGTTTCTAGGACTTATGAAACATGAAATATAATTGAAATATATCACTTGACACTGGCTAAATGCACAAGATTGCGAAGCCAAAATTTAAAGAAAAACAATTTAATTTTCAACATTAAATTCAGAAATCCAACAACTTTTTCGATACTTGATTTATTAATATATTTGATTCATGATTCAATTATGCATTGGTCATTCATAAAGCAATTGGAGCGTAAAGATAAACCGCAATAAAAGTTGGACAATAAATCCGTTAATTGAAATAACATTGCTTGAATCTAACCTTTAAGTTTTCTGCTCAGCGTGTCGATGGTAACGCTTACACCTTCCTTGCAATACTCGGCGACGCAAGCAGCATTTGGTCTAGCAGCTAGACCAAATGCTGGGGTCGGCAAGCTTCGGCTCGCGAGCCACATGCGGCTGTTTGGATGTGAAGCTGCGGCTCTTTAGTTCCATATGCAAATATTATTTAAAAAAAAAAACATTGAAAAATCGTTCTGAATCGAGTAACGAGGATTAGGCGCCATTTCTATCGAGCCATTAACAAGCCTCCAAAGGTAGCAAAAAATACATTAATATAGTTGAAACAAATAAATTATGAGATGATTAGGTAGGTATAACGCGTGCATAGCGCTTTCTATACGATACTCATAGAACAGTAGGTATTATTTCTAGCATTAAGGTTATTTTTTGCAAGAAAAAAAATTGTGGCTCAATAAAACTTGTAAATTGTAATTTTTGACTCTTCCGACTCAAAAGGTTGCCGACCCCTGGTCTAGCTTCGTACAGCTCAAAGATAATATAATCGTACAGATCTTCTAGTGTACAAAAACTATAACTTGCCCGCATAATAGTAAATGAGAACCATAGTTTGCGGTGACGCTCCACATTTGCATGGGTCGATGTAGCCCTACCCTGTACAGAGTACGCAGTCTTTTTGATCTCTGAAGCCGGGAAAAGGTTAGGTGTGTTGTTTGTGTCAAATGCACGGAGTTTTAACCCGAATAAAACGGTCATTGAACGTGCCAACTCATCCTAGACATTGTAAATATACTTTGCAATAGTATAAAGAACTTACTAACTTGACTAAGTAGCAGCACAGTAATGTTTATTTATATCATTGCGAATTGAATAGACGTAACTAACTGTTGACCCGCATCACATTTGAAATGAGGGCGTTTTATCTGCGCAGTATGATATAGATAATTTTTGAGCTCCAGAATTATTCATGAATTTGTTATTGTTTGTGTTTAATTTTGCCTATAAGATATTAGTACAGGCAAGACGAAAAATCATCATCTAAAAAATAAAAAATTTGATTGACAAAAGTCTTTTTTTTTTTTTTTGTTGGATGAATAAATGCTTGTATTAATAAAAACTAATGTTACTGCGTAAAGGATCAAATAAACCTAAAAAAAAGGAAAACACAGTAATTTGAGAAGTATTAATTTAAAAAAAGTTTTTTTTAGTTTTGTTTTTTTAAACATTGCTTTTTTCATTTATTTTTCATCGCACATATAGTTTTAGGTTCTATTTTTTCGTAAGTCTATGTTTATTCGTTTATTTTCATTAGATAACTTTTAAAGTTCTGTTATCTTTTTTTTACCAGAAATTTGGACCAACATTCACTCTGTTTCGTTTGTATTCTTTACGGTCACTTACTGATACGATCTATAAGTACAGATCACTTGATAATAATTCTGATGCAATTATCTACAGCGATCATCTTCGATAAGTCTTTTTTGAAACCTCTTTGTCTATGGTACATTTCCGGTTAAAGTTACATAACTAATTTATCAAAGGGCCGAATTACTCAATAAACTCTTTGTTTTATGAAGCCTCGTTTACTTCTTTCACTTAAGATAGAAACATTACACAAGGCTTGTTAAGCTTTGAAGTGCAATTATTCTTGGCTTGTTCCAATTACATATTTGCTACTTGGTTGAAATTTCACTTACTTACGGGCCACTCTGACCCTTATAATTAACAGCTTAGAGTTCAATTATGCATGACGTTGATCGGCTTTAAAGCCTTCACTCGTCCAGCATTTTAATTACGGGATAGGACACTCCAGTCGAGACGGAGTAAAGTTCTGAGAAGTTTTCGAATTGTTGGTAACATCTTATAGGTACGTGCTTGGTATAACATCCCGTATCAAACAATATTTTTCTTTTCTAAATTTCCTACTATAATTTAGCATGGCTAATGCTAATGCAAAATGAAGCTGTTATTGATGTACCAAACTACTATACGAGTGAAAATGTTCATTTTGTTCTAAAAAACTTAATAAAAATTACAATTTGATTTTGTAAAATCTAATCGAATAGAGAATATCTTCATATTTTACAGTTCAAAATATCTGTTTTGCAATTTTGCATTGCACCTTGTTCGTCAATTTAAGAAAATAAAATACTTATAATAATATCTAACATAAGCGCAGCATAATTTTGAGAAGCGCATAATTTTACTATTTCAACGGCACTTGTATCAAATTTGTAGATACACGTTTTCTTCTCTATCTATAAATATAATCTCGATTTGAATGATGTAGGTAGGTACTAGATGATGTTAATTCCAGTTATGGTAAGAGCGATGTAGCGGCGATACATACTCATGTAGGCCAGGAGTACCATGGTCGACGAGGTCGTTGACCGGCCCCTCTCGTTCGAAGGGCTTTTCTCCGATAGCTGCATTGCTCGACTTCGCGTAACTCACTTGAAGTTTTTGCTTTTAGAATACGTCTGCGATAAAGCTGGAAATCTCTTAGAATGTAACGAGTTTACGAGCGATCGTGAAACATCTCAAGCAATAGTTGTATGTGTGAATTTGTAGAGTTTGAATGTAGTAGGAAGTTAGTAAGGGTCGTGATTGTTACTTTATTTGTTTGAGAATGCACGTCACGCGTGTACTGTTACTGAGTTCTGTCGCCAACTTTATCATAATAATATATTGTATATTAGGTTAGAACCGGTCTTATACTTTCGAAACACTGATGACGGACATTTTTGATATTTCTACAACGACCCATTGACGACTCAGCGCAATGGGCAGTCTAGTCTACACTCTGCGATGAGGGTTTAATTCGCGGCAGGTGCATAATTTCCTTGTGTTTCGGGATCTGGATGTCATGTGTGTGATGTAAATGTTGCCGACACCCACGATACAAGTACATGTACTTAGTATGGGGCCGTGAGTATGAATGCATTTGTGTTTTTCATAGAAAACCTTCAATATGGCACTCTACCAAACTCGATTATTAAATTATACAAGAGAAATGCAAACTTAAATGGATGCCCATTAAAAATGGTAGAGCACTTCTACCATGCTATGACTTGAATGAGTAGAGATCGTCCAAACTAATACCAGACGTATACGCCTCGAAACTGTCCATTTTAATATAGTGCAATATTAGTATAGATATTACTTATTATATGATAGATAATAATGTTCTATAATAATAAAAAGAGCGGATTGCATTTTCGCGCAGGATTATTGAACTTTTGAAGTTTGTAGTAAGTGAAATTGTATTGGGTAAGATTAGCATAAAGAAAGAAGATTCGATAGAATTCGAAAAAGACCAAAGCAGGTTTTTTTATGCTCGATAAGCAAGCATTTGACCACAATGTCACCTGATGGAAAGTGTTGATGCGGCCGAAGATGTAAATGCTTACCTAGAAGTTACCTATTCACTCTTGACTTGAAGACTCCCAGATTATACCGTTCGGGAAACAAAGACGACGGCAATGAGTTCAACTCCTTCGCAGTGCGGATGCGATGCGATAAACGTCTTTATAAATACCTTTAGGTAACTAACTTACATAACATACATTACTACCTCCTCGCAGAATTATATCAAGATCGGTCTAGCGGGGCTTTAAGAACTATAGAGTATCAATATTCTTAAAGACAAAGAAAATAAATTTCTAGCTTATAACTGAACACCAGATTCATACAACTGCAGACTCACCGATGGTAAATAAAACGAGGTTAATCGAATTAATCATCCCATTGGCGCACGCTTGCACTGGACTGATTGTCCATTTCCCGGTTATTCGGTGGAACAGGGAAAATTTGTGTGCATTCTTATTGGTACATTTTGAATAATTGTCCGTCCGTCTGTCTGTCCAAGGCATTTAGCGCATAAACTATGCAAGATAATAACTTCAAAGTCTCCTAGAGTGTGAAAAGGTGTGGCTCAAAGCTAAAAATGGCAATTAAAATAATATAAATGTTATGACTTATAAGGGGGGGGACATAATCGGGTATGGGTATACACGTGAGTGGGATAATTTTTTTTGTAGTTTAATTACAAATCATAGAACTATTATTTGATTATTATATTTTTTTAATTGTATGTAAACCTCTCCATTCTAAGCTATGCAACTCCAAATAAATATTGATATAGTAAACAATAAAAATGAATTCCCATAAAAATGAAATTACTAATTATTTTAAGACAGTTCTCAAAACTATAAACAAAGGTTAAACTTCTAAAACACAGTTGAATACGATTCTATTTTATTCTTTCGAGCTTAAAAACATTTACTTCGGTCCCAAACTTATAGTTTATTTTTATTGTTTTTGTTATCGGTCTTGCTTTATTCTCTACTTACTAGTGGACACCTATTACATATATAGAAAAATGAGACGAGTATCCGATCTAATTCGGTCACGTTTTTTTAACAGACCTTTAGAGTTGGTAGTATTGGTATCTTATTTGAATTAAAGACTCGTGCGACAAACGTTTGATTGTCACACTGCGCTTGAGCTGCGCCGGGCCACCGCGCAGTCAGCGCGACCGCGACCGTAGGTTTCGTAGTTTGCCTGGGTTGAACTACCGTTACTCCTATACTATATGCTGAGGAGACCTAATAGCTCTTAGACTTTGTGGGACAGTTTGATACACGGCGAATCTCACTTTCACGTGACCTAGAGTGGTGGTGTGGTCACGTCGCGGCCGTAGCGAATTGTCTACTAGTTTGCATACTGTCAATGACTTATGCTGGTACCGTGGCCGAGACTAAATGTAAGATTCATCTTGGAATTTTAAACTGTACGGTTAAGAGATATTGAACCTACATCGTCTTAAGAGTAAAAGTTTTGATTTGGAGTGAGAATACCAGAATAATTAATTATCTAACTTAGTCGACGTATTATGTAGGTACCTGGCAATCAAATAACAAAAACGCAACGCAACAGAAACGCGTTACAAGATAACAAGACTTGCATCGTTCATACCAAAAACAAGTCAATTACCTAGGAAGTTTATAATTTTTATTCATTATCCTAGGAAGTTAATTATAATAATATATTTATTGACATAGTTTAAAAGACTTAACTAAAAATACTTATACATGAAATTATTATATCAAACTAGAGTACTTAATTATATAAGTACAGAGCATGTAAGTAAACGCTTGTGGGTAGTTTAAGATTACAAAAAGCTTTAGAAAATGAATGGAACCAAGGTATAGTGTTAGGTTTTTGCCACCAAAGCTAGTTTGAAACGTTGTCACAGGTGTCAAAGCCCACCGCTCGGGTGAGAAAAGTATGTTCCATATTAAATTAAATACATGAAGCATATACATTTGAGTATGCGTCGGACATGAAATGTAGGTACCTACCAACTATTGTGAGGTATTTAATCATAATTCATTTATTACATAGAATGTAATGATGATACAAGCTGTTAAATTAATAATAATTCCCATATAATCTACCCTTTATACATGGGAGTGTAAGAAAGGAAGTTATTTTTTAGCATGATAGACAATAATATAACAGAGGGGATGATACTCCAATACCGAACTGAGAATGTAAGCGTAAAATTCATTAGAAAGCAGGAATTCATTATGAGTTGCGGTTTTATTATAAAAGCTCTTTGTCGGTTGGAGCGTCGCAAATTATGATAAAATTAAAATAAACCGCCATATCTTTGCCAGCTACACGATTTTTAATGATAAAATGCCTTTCAAAGTTGATAAGGGTTTAACTTTAAAGTGACTCGGGACTTACGTATAATATTAAAGTTAAATTTAACATTATGGTTAACTACTTGTATTTTACAGCTACCTGCTTAAATCGGTAGGTATAAAGTATACTACAAATGTATCACAGTGTGATGTTCGGTTCAAATAACTAAAACTGATTATACTCATAATGCTTATTGCCAAAACTGCTGCAAGAATCTTTCATTCAACCGCCAAAACTCTTACAAACTTTTCACTAGAAATGTTCTAAAACAAATTCAGAAAGCAATGCAAAAGCCCAAAGAGTCCTTTATAATAGTTTCCCCCTCCTACCAATGATAAAATAAATTGCCTTTCAAAATAACCAAAAAAAACTGTGGACGACTTTCCATTGCATTGTAAAGGTCTGCGTCCGTTATTTAAGAGTCCAGTGAATCACTGACCTTTGGCCTGTCAATGGATGCATCAATAAGCTAAATTACTTCAGCTTTATTTGAACAGGCTTATACACCCACGGTCAAGATACTCACGCTTGAGCATAAATCATCGAAAAAGCAAAACTGTTCCTCATTTTCTCTTACCTAGAAGGGTCGCGGTCGGGTTGAAATAGTACTTAGAGAAGAAGTATGGCCTAGATACGTATATTTTGTAGTTACTTCTTACAAGGTTTTCGTTGCAAAGGATTTCCTGATAGCACCAAATGTTTATTTAAATGAAGGAAACATCAATAATCAAAGATTCGAGTTGAACGGTGCAGAAAGCCTAAGTGATTGGGAAACTGACGCCGTTTATACATTTGATACGCTTAATTACGCTTATAAGTATTATAGTGAATTGGATATCATATTATAAGTATGTGGTTACATACTTGATAGTCTTAAGCATAAACATATCTATACTACACAACGCGACGGTTAGATAGAAGAAATTACTATGCATTCGCCTATGAACTTGTTTTATCTCGTGGAATGAAAAATGTCCATCTTTCTATTTACGATGATACAACGTTTGGTCTAAAATACCTATAAAAATATAATACGCCCAAGATTAACAAAATCAAGAATCAGTATTTCTAACTTTACGTGTAAGTAACTTGCTAGATTTTTTTATCTCTAGCATTGATGATTATGTAGTCGAGACTGGTAATAACAGCTAACGTGTAACTGTGTCTCGATGATAGCCGGAACATATTTTTAAGTGATTAAGGCGATATATTATAGAACTTTAAATAAAACATAATAATAACACACTAAGAACGATTTGTATCATGGATGCCGGAAACATTCACGTCACACACAGACTCAGAAACAAAATTTCCTTTGGGTAAAAAACTTGTATTGATCGAACCCCACAACCACTAGTTACGATGGCAGACGCGTAACTAACTTCGCCACCAGGCAGATCACGGAAAAATAGTTAGGTACACGTTTTAAAAACTACTGATAGGCTAATACCAGCTAATACCTACTAGTCAAAGCGTTGGGTCCATTGTCCCTTACAAAAGCTCACGGCTTGCCGTTCCATGACATGGCTCGCATCCGGTGTCCAATGAACGATCCCGCCATCCGACACCTTGGGTGCGTTCACATTTCAATAAAGCTTTATCTCATAGGAGCTTTGGTGTCGACGCACATATACACATATACTTGTAAGTAGGCACTATGTACCTACTTCTCCGTGAATGGGCTTGCGGTTTCCTGCTTCGCGAACCTGCTTCAGATTCCATTGAATCAAACTAGTTCTGCCTCACGATAGCGGTTGCAATGGTTTCACTGAATAGACCTGTTACAAAAAGCCTTCCCTAGAGGTTTCTTTGAAGTGTTTTGATATATTTCATAAGTATCTTACCAAAAATGATTTACAATTATATAAAAATTATAGGTTGTGAACATTAATGACATAATTCTATAATTAAAGTGTCTAACTCTTTGATCATTTGTATTTTTACCCTTTATAATAATATCTAATACCTTTAAACGAGAAATTCTTGTATATAAATATATATATAATCAGGATCTCGGAAACGGCTCCAACGATTTTCATGAAATTTTGTATGCAGGGTTTCGGGGGCGATAAATCGATCTAGCTAGGTTTAAATTTTTGGAAAACTTTTTAAGTCGTTTTATCCGTGTTTTCAGCCGAGCAAACCTCGGTCATCCGGTTACTATTAGATTATATAAGATATTTAATGACACAAATAAAAAATGACATACAACCATAATACAATAGCAAAAATACCCGATTTTTAAAGCATTTATAGCCCTATCTTAGTATATTATATTTTCACGCTAACCCTCCGGCTTTCTTCCAAAGGGACAGAACCTTCATCCACCACGATAGTCCCCGAGCTAAAAGACCGGAATTTTAATATTCTAGGATAGAGTAGAGAAGCAGTAGACTTCTATCATGAATGTATTGTAATGTATCCACATATAGTGCTATTTATATATTGTGTTTAATTGTATGTAAGTAGTATTTAAGTTACACTTCAGTATTTAATTTGTTTTATACTGCATGAGTTGTATTAGTTGAGAACACCGCCTACAAAATATTACTATGCAAAATATTTCTACTATCCTGTCCATCCAAAGGTTGCCTGTAAGAAATTGCTTAATGTGATAAGGCCGCCCATTGTACAACAAATATTGTTTTTCGGTTATTTATTGTTATTGTTTTTAACTACTTATTGGTGTTCAATAAAGAAATATTGTATTGTATTGTATTGTATTTTCTGGCATTATTTATAGAATATTTATATTTTGTTACAGACAACGTACCCGTTCTTACGATTCGGATGAAAATGAGAGGGGGGCTTGCGAATGGTGCGAGTATGCGCTGGTCATTACTCTCGCCACCATCCTGCTCATCGGCGTGTCTGCGCTGACGGTCTTCTGGGTGTTCTACTACCGAGATGGATACGCCTGGGCCGAGGATACCCCTGACAAGCAGTTCAACCTGCATCCAACGCTTATGGTGGCTGGATTTATCACCTTCAGCGGATTTTGTAAGTAAACTGGTTTACCATTCTCATTATCCAGAATGCTTTTTTCTGTCCACCGAGTTGCTATTCAACTTGAAGCTTTAAAAAAAAAAAGAATTGTGTCATGGTGCCGGAAAACATTACGTATTATTATTTTCTTCCAGAAACACAATTTTTTCTAGAAGAGAAAACTTGTGTTCCCGCCGGAAATTGAACCCAATACTGTTTAGAAGGCAAAAGTGCACCCAACTAAGCCAACGGGCAGCTCAAAGCTCTCTATTTAATTGTGTGATAGTGACTGTATGTGAAACATTTTTATATCTACTTATATAATTAAAATATATACGAGTACGTGTATGTACTCACTTTAATTAGCTATGAATTAGCTACCAGACAATATACTGAATTTGTTTTGATATTTTTTGAAACTCTCATTAGTCTCATTAGTATTTTCGTTTGGACAAGCACAAAAAATATATTTAATTTGTAGCAAGTTAGCATACATATGTTGTAAATGATACGAACGTAACTATGTTTTAGAAAGCTACCAAATTCATCTAATTACTTTAGTATTGTATCGTTTAGTAGATACAAAAAAAATCGGATTCAACTGAGTTAAACGAAGAAATGTCTTATCATGATCACATAATGCGCTTACGTCATACGATGATAAAGCATAAGAGACACTTTCGAATAACAATTAAGAAGGCCGTTTTGAGAAAACTACACGGAGCAACATATTCGTACTTCCCTATACCACAATACCAGAAAGTCCAGTAATTATGAGTGGAATTCATTGCCCGCGTTCCCCTTAACGGTATAATCTGGGAGTCTTCAAGTCAAGAGTGAATAGGTATCTTCTAGGCAAGCGTGCTACATCTTCGGCCGCTTCCATCAGGTGAGATAGTGGTCAAATGCTTGCCTGTAGCCTTGTATAGTATAAAAAAAAAGATATTTATGATCTAAGCTGATATTGGTTGTTTTAAACACATTACTTTTATTACGATGACGCGAGTTTCACGCTTTTTGTTCACCCAAAAAGTACATATATATGTACACAGTATACATATAGCTCATGAAAAGCGTTCGGTGAAGGTGACGCGAGTTCCATGATTTTTGTTCACCTATAAAGTGATCAACGCGCCTAAAGAAGTTTTCACTTCAAAAATATATTTAACGTAAAACGTAGTGTTACCATAGAAAATAATATATTTAACCTGAGGTGATTACATTCTTAGGTGTAGAAATGACCAAAGACAATGTAATCACTATGTTTTAATGTTTTTATGTAGCACATAGTTTTGGTATGTATTTCAAACTTACTTTCGCAGCAGTGCACGTAACTTACATTAAACAGAATCTCGCAACTTGCCTCTCAATTATATAATTTTTCTCCATCTTGTACTGCATTGCGAATTCAATCACTAATATTTTTATTTTTTTTATGCTATAAAGCCAAGATGTAGCCTTGAAGACAATTTTGATTTCAAAAAAGCGTTTAAAGCGTTAAAATCTCTCAGATTATACCGTGCGAAAAATAAAGACGCGAGAGATGAGTTTTAATACTTTGCTGTAAGAAACGTAGAAGCGAAACACTTTGAGCGTACTGGAGGTATTTCAGCCATATAAGTGAATGACTTTTAACAGTTGTTCTTGTTATTAGATGTTACGCGAAAACTTGAAGTATTTATAGGTACTTATACCATAATTGAAGTACCCTTTGGTTTAGTTGGTGCGCCATTCGCCTTCCAAGAAGGGGTATAGTATAAGGATTTGATTCCTGGTGGTTGTGAAATTTGTGTTTGTGGTTCTAGATGTGTGTGGGGCTGTGAGTGGATTAGCGTTTATACATATAAATCTATTGATGTTTGTATTTCTCACAGACACTCGCGAACGGCTTAACCGATTTGGCTGATTCTTTTTTTGTTGTGCTCGTAATTGACATGGCAAGGTTTGTATGTAAAAAATTTTTTAATCCACCGGAAATTGCACAAGCCCTAAACCGGGACGGGTCGGTAGTTTATTATAATTACATGTCGCCGTCAATGAAGTGTGCACGAAACCATGCAACTTTATTACTACAATGAACTGTAAACCCCAAATAAACTCTTTATCTGCATTACAAAAAACTAATGTGATTTCTTTCTCAATTCCAGCGGTCCTACTGTACCGTATCTGCCGCTGCTTCCGGCGCATCTACGTGAAGCTGCTGCACGCTATCTTCCACGCGCTGGCTTTTCCCTGCATCGTCATCGGTTTCCTGGCCGTGCTGGACTACCACAACAAGAAGGGCATCAACAACTTCTACTCGCTTCATAGCTGGATCGGCTTCGTTGCTATGGGACTGTTTGGACTACAGGTAGAAACTGACTCATACTCATACGTTCCTTTGCTAAGTTACATAGGTCTTATTTATTATCTTAGACGAAATCTGATGGTCTAAGACCTACAGCTTTAGATCGCTTTCTAGGCAGAAAGGGAAACAATCAAAATCGTTTCTTTAAATGAGCCCCAAAGATGCACTTATTAAAGTTAATGACTCTACTGCCAGAATCGTAAAATTATAGCCATTTCGAGAAGAACCTAATACATCTTTTTTAAACATCCTTAAATAAAGTAAATTAGGTATATGAACCTAGGTACTCGTAGGTATATCTGTATTATGTAATCGCCAGAAAGCGCTTGTATAGGTTGCTTCCATGTTTCCTTGTCATTAATGTAATCAGTCGTTTTATAATAGTATTTTTTAGTTAATGCCCGTTTTATTACTGATTTAAACTTTCCCAGTGGCAATTCAGTTACAATTTTAGGAATATTATTGTAATATCTAACTCCATTTGTCATAAAATATTTATTCGTTTTACCTAATCTAAATGCTTATGGTCGCAGTATTAGTTTCTTTAAATACCTTATATGTGCAACTATACCTTGTGGCTTTGTCCATAGTCCAGAATCTTGACTTAGTTAATATTTTAGTTGTTCATCAAACAAATAATAATACTTTCATACTCTGACTTTGCATAGATATTTTAATACTAAAGTGTCTTCTCTGTAGCTTTACCGTTTCTAATAATGTACATGGATGAGATTTACCAACAAAGTAATCGTTTCATCTTCATTTTAACATAAACGCCTTTACACTCACAGCCCCACACTAAGTTCAATGACTTGTGTTGTGGGTGCCTGCAACATTCACATCATACACACTGTCACACCCAGAACCAGAAACAAAAAAAACCCTTGAGGAGAAAGCATGTATTCCCACCGGGAATCTAACCCCTGCTTAGAAGGCGGACCTAACTATACCATCGGCATTTCTCCTTGTATTCATTATTCATAGGTATATATATTTATAAGTAGTACCATAAGTACTACCTAATACAAAGGCATGTTTATAATTCATGTAAGGCCATCAGAATCAAAGTATATGCTGCAGATCTTTCAAAATTCCCCAGAACCGAACTGCTTTCTTCATTTGTGGAGAGTATACCTAGGTTCACCATTTCGAAAATACGATTTCGATTACCTAACTTAAAATAGGAGCCTTTATTGGATCCCATTATTTCCCGTTAACGTATTTGGCAATCAAGACGAGATCGGGTTCATCGTATTTGAAATTAATGTTTTAATTCCCTTCAGATGAGTTAATCTAGTTGTAGATATTCTACAACTAGATTCACGAGGATTGTTTTAACTTTCCTTCAACTGTAGGTACTGTAGGAAAATTTCCTTCCACTCTTTAATGCCACGTTTATTCTTTTCTGTGTTGATCTCTCACCGTGTGATGAGATGTGGATAAAAATCTGTAAATCGTTACAACTCGTGTGTAACGATTTACAATAGTTGTGTGAGCGTTCGCCTTCTAAGCAGCAGGTATCGGGTTCGATTCCTAATTGGAACACAAGTTTTCTCCCCATGGGAAATTTCTGTGTCTGGTTCTGGGTGTAATTGTGTGTGTGATGTGTATGTTTGAGGCACTTATGTCACAAGTCATCGAGCTTAGTGTCGGGCTGTGAGTGCGATAGAACATTTCACTTTACTATGTCACAGAATTCTATGGAGTACGTTATTGCTGAGCCTTACTTATACAACTTTAACTTGATTTACAACGAAATTGTTTCGTTAGTTTTGTTAGAAAATTTGTGTCCGTAGTAAATACAATTCCACTTATATTTATCAAAACCGAGCAGTCGTACAACTGAACGAAATTACATTAACATGTAACAGACTGTACACTATGTGAATTCGTTCGAATAAACTCAATGAGTTGACGTCATCTACCGTACCAAGGTCTTCAGCAAGTGGTTACTATCGCTTTTTATTTGGAATTGTAACGCAAATTGATATATTACGTTCCTTTTTATGTAACGTAAACATTATTTAGATATACATCTACCTACGTTTTGATATTTGCCAATGGATGCAAATGGTTAGCAACAGTTTTTCTTGAGATGACTGCAATTTTCCGAATCTAGCATTAACTTTTATGAGTGCCTCTTTGGTGCCCATGTGATTAAACGATTTTGAATTTTAAAGTTATGAATTTTGTTGTAAACTTCACTATACACCTTCTAGGCAAATGCTGGACTATTGATCATAAAAAAAAAATATACTACCTATCTACTGAAGTAGAAGAGCCTGACTGCCTGTCACCAGCAGTAGACGTCGTTATTAAGCGAAGAAGCTAAGAGACTCATTAATAATGACCAGCTGACTAATGCTAGGCTTTAGAGCCTAGTACATGGTCGCAGGAAAGCGAGTCTGTCGGTATTTTGTTGGATATATTTCGGAGAGTGTGCTGCACGATATGATTCCTCCATCACTGGCAGACTGTATTGCAACACCGATTTATGGCAGATATTCCTCATTCATTATACGCATTGCATAGGGGCGGAGCTCCATGCCAGAGACTGTTCCCATATAAGTACAATCTTCGAGACTTCAAATCCAGAGTAAATAGGTATTATATAGGTAAGCGTGCACAAGCTTCGACCGCACCGTTACTTAACATGAGGTAAGAGAGTGGTCAAATGTTTGCCTATCATAAATTAAAAAAAAAATACTTATGAAGGATAAAAGTAGTTCAGATTACCGTGAAGGTTAACATTGGGAAAATGACTTGCTCGTCTGCTGCAGGTCATTCGTCTAATGACAACCTTCATGGCTATTTATAATCAGTAATGCTTGAACTTGAATAACAGAATCATGCGCATAGCTGCTTGAAATACGCTGTTCACGTCATTTTTTGAATAATTTTAATGTAACAAAGACTATAACACAATAAAAGGCGATCTTTAAAAAATATCCAAATAAAATATAGGTATGACACAAATGTTCGTCGAAGATGGATTGGGAAAATCTCTATGCTAGAAAGGCAAGCATTTGACCACTATCTCACCTGATGGGAAGTGACGATGCGGCCGAAGATAACGTATTCTTGCATGGACGATACCTATACACTTTTGACTTGAAGACTCCCAGATTATGCAGTTCAGGGAACAAAGACGCGGACAATGAGTTCCACTCTGTAGAAACGTAGTGTTCTTACTTTTAAGTGTCTTGGTCTTTTTCACAGTACGCAGTCGGATTCTTCAGCTTCCTCCTTCTCCTGATCTGCAATAAGGGCACCGCCGGGTTCCGTGCTTCCCTGGTACCAGTCCACGCCGCCTTCGGAATCCTGACCTTCGTGCTCGGAGTCGCCGCCTGCCTCACCGGACTCACTGAGAAAGCTATCTTCGCGCTTGGGTACGTTTATGTTCATTTACAAAAGATTATTTTTTTTACCTACTCGTTTATTTCCGGACAGATTTTCTATAGATCGACGAAAAGCGCGAGATGAGAAGGCAAAAATCTTTATTTTTGTCTACTCACCGCATTAAGTAGCATACTCACTCAAAAGATATGTCTATTCTAAGGGGACCTGTACGACACGAGTCAAGACTGGAAAGTTCTTCTTTATCGTTGCTAGACTAGCGTTTAACTACTAGTTAGGTCTTTATCTCTCACTTTAGATTTGTTAGCGTTAGGAGAATTCTATAAAGAATAATGTGAGGACTGGTATCGATCTCAGGATATAATCCAAATATTAAATTAAAATTATTGAGATTTATTACTATTCATACTTACCTTATTAATTTTGGGTTGTTTCACTAGATACATTAAATATACTTCTTAATAATGATTTTCACACCAGTCCTATGTTATTTTCATAGAATTCTCGGGTAGTCACCTCATTTTGTGAATGTTGCACGTTTGTGCACGTGCATGTCCTTTTCAGTTGTGTTTTTCACCAATCAATTAGTTTCACTGTCTTCAAATATCCCACCTATAATTTGAGTTGCATTTGTGTCATCTATGTCTATATTTGGGCCACTCTTGTTTGTTTATTTTAAGGCAGTAGAAGCACCGAGATGATTCGCGTTTTATTCCTTTGTTATCTTGTTCAGATATCTGGAAATAATTAAAATATTTCGGATCTCTCCCACCACGCTCAGTCTGAAAACTCGCGCATCAGTCATATCTTTTTCACAGTAGTTATTAATATCCTCGGTAGAAGCTAGAAAGTATTTTATTTGAAATTGTTTGGCAGGGCCCAGATATATATATGTAGATGACGCTATGCTCACTACTGCTTTTCGTGAACGTAAAAATTTAAACGCTGATCAGACATTTCTACCCAAACATCAATAGGTTGAAATTTTGAACTAATCTTTTAGCAGTACCTTTTACTACTTACAAGTGGGTATGTGTAATTCTGATGAGCGTTTAAAAGTGCATCTTGTGAACGTCAGCTTACATATTCGTATCCACAGCGCCGACAGATACAGCAACATGGTGGATGAAGGCATCATAATGAACGCCATCGGAGTCGCAATGGTCGCTATACTGGCCGTCGTCATGTACATCCTATCCAGAGATAAGTTCAAACCGGTCGAGGCGAGAGACGGGCTCATTAGGTCCTCGGTAGACCTCTAAATGAAAGAACATAATAGGTAAAAGAATCGAGAAATCAACTTCAAAAAGAGAGAGAAATAAAAACTTCTATAATGTAAGAAGGATAGGCTCACATTCCACTATGTACTTTGTGAATTCTGATAAATAAAATCCTGACCAAAATACCATCATACATTTAGTTAGTAAAATTGACAGAATTTAGTAAGGAAAGTAAAATAAAATAATAACGGACTATTAATACGAATGGAATAAAATAAAATAACTTTGTAAGAATATGAAACTGCTTCTGAATTCCATTAAAATTTCATAAAAGTAAATAATTATTTAGAATTATAATGTAATGTAGATAGGCATTTAATATTGAACATAATTATTTTATTAGAAGTAGCATTGTAGTATTAAGTAAATAAATATATAACGAACTAAATAAAGTCTATAGAATCGAGGCTTATAGAGTTACGCCTTTAGTCTGTATCAGACCAATATGTTATTTTTGTATAACTTACAGATAAAATAAGGATTACAAATTAGATTAGGTACATATAAACACTATATTTTGTTGCATTATAATAAAATGATTGTAAGACCCGTGACTTTTACTGAATTTTAAATGAACTTAACTAGTAAGTTTTTAAAAGTATTTTATATATAGGTACCTAATTTTTTACGCAAAGGCAAGCCAACCTGTTCTCAATATTTAACGTTTAGAGATAATCACTACAGTTAATAATTGAGAAATAGTGAATATGCATAAGATTTAAATAAAGATGAAGTATTAATTTTTAAAATCTTTAGATAAATTAACCATTTTTTATATTTAAATGCTTTTTAATGTTATTGTTAATAAAAATTTTTAATATACATGGGAATTTCAAAATAGCAAAACGCTCGCTATTGGATAGACTGATTTGTGATATCGGTTCACACATTTTTGAAGTCAATGACTGGTCAACTTTACGTTAGCTATGATTGGTCGTGAATTTCACAAAAAGAACGACAAAATGACCGCGTTTAAAATTTCCCGAACCTGATTGTATTTTCAAATATTTATTTTAATATGAAATGTAATGTTTTTTACTGGCAATGTACGAAAGTAAAATCTACATTCATAAATATATATATATGCATTTTGCCTATTCTCCAAAAATTAAGTAGCCACTGATGTATCTATCTACTGTAAAGTGGTAAGTCACAACATAGTACAAGATAAATCATTCACTTTAAACAAAGAACATTTATTTTAAGAAACTATCTGTCTGCATGTTGCATGCGTGTGGTTTCATCTATTTATGTTTTATTGCCTGTAAAACCATTTATGACGTTTCACTCACATAGTACCTATATTCATGTTGGATCATGATATTTCTATCGACCACATACTAAGAACTAAAATAGGAAAGTAAACTACTTTTCTACACTCCACCCACGAAATTGAATTTATGGTAAGTTATTGTTTTATAAAGATAGCATATAAGTCACTTGCATGTTTTATTACTGGCTTCTAAATGTTGTGCTTAGAAATATTTTTATATTAAGAGTGCTTTCTATCTAACCGTTGCTGACTTTCAAACAAAGTAAATCTCATCGTACCCTATAGATCTAGACAAGGAAATTACTTAAACATTGTCCAAATTAATCTTAAGAGATTTAATACTAATGTCCCAATCAGTAGGTATTAAGGATGAAGATTTACGCGTTTTTATGTAGTAGGTACTAATCAATAACAATCATCATCAGTCAATGAAATGTAATAGGTGACGATTTGATTTTTTAAAAGTTATATCGGCTTATTGGTATATTGAAATGCTATATCAATTATTTTATTTTCCTACTCTTAAATCTAACAATATTATATTATACTGGTAGCAAAATAGCAATGGCCTTCTCGCAATCTAACCCGGTTATTGACATTGTTAGGATACTAAGTCTCGATTAATAACAGCTTGTGTATGTTGATGGCGATTAAATCGCATTTAATGACAAGTAGTATGGTCGAACACAAAGGCGATAGATATATAGATACCTACTTAGGTAGGTATCTATATATATATGGTATGAATGAATATTCGTTGTTGGTACAGACCTCGCCGTACCTATTCGTTGGTACAGACATAATTTTATATAGTTTGTCTACAAGTTATAAACAGAGTTGATCAAAGACAACCCCTTTAGACTTCCTTGAGAGTTACACTAGAAGGCATATTCATAAGTGAAAAGATCACTTATAAACTATAAACAAAATTACTTTATTTTATCTGATTGACTTTACTAACCATGAACTAACTTGGGCGCATGCGGTGTGCAGGAGCGATGTGTACTCCACCCTGCCGACTGAGGGCATCATCATCAACGCCATCGGGATGTCCATCGTGGCAGTGGCCGTGGTCGTGCTCTACACCGTCCGTGGCACCGGCGGCTATCGTCTGCGCAAGGTGGCGCAGCACCCGAGTTAAGCGGGGAACGAGGTGGGTGGTGACGAATTGAGGACCTTACAGCTACGGTCTTTAGGAACATCTAATGGTAACTATTGGTATATTGCGACATAACGGTAACTATCGGTGAACGTTTCAGAACTGTCAATCAACTATTACAAAGTAAGTACTTTCAAAAAAGTCTCATACATTAATAGCTATATACCTAATAATAATAGGTACCAGATACAAGCAGACCTGGGATCCTTTTTTGTAATCAAATGCATATTTTTTTATTGAAATGCAAATATTGAATGGATTTCCAATGCATTTATATTCAGCACAGTCGTTATTGAATGCATCGTGTTATCCGTGAAGTTTCACCTCACTTTTGCTAAATCTGCATAATCGAGCGATGCTTTAATTAAAAGCCTTTCTTCTAACAATTTCAAGAACTTAACGTTCGATACACTTTATTGGTCTTTATTCCTGAATGTGATCCTCTGCAAGACCTTCCTCGACTCCTATAAAGGCATAGTATGGGACTATAAAATCACGAAAAAATGATTTGGTTTGAAAGTACTACGTGTAATAGTGTGTAAAACAATAACAGATGGCGACACTGATGCAGAAAGTTGAAATGTAAAAGCCAAAATTATGCGATTCGTCACTAAACCAAATAATTAGTCATTGGTTAAACTTTTTAGATTCGTGTTTATGCTCGATAACGATAACACCATGACTACTTTTAAGAGTATTTGTAAGCGTAAACAATTTTTCATGTATCTCTTCCAGTATTTCGTAAAATAATTTTAATTCAGAAATTAATTGAAACCTGTAAATCAATTGCATTATATCAATTTCGTCGTTAAGCTCAATTTGTTAACTTTAGGTTAAACGAATTTTATTATATGGCGACATGTTTATCGTTCTTCGGGTTGTGCGTTATTCCAATTTGAAATAATTAATAATAATATAATTATTGTGTGTTGAATCCGTCTTAGTCAAAAATGGTTCGACTGATTTTGGGAATGTAAAATTGTTTATTGTTGATTTATAATGGTTGTTTAAATAAACTCATTAATGATTTTGATTGCAATTTTATAACCTGTTCCCGAGTAAGCTTGATCCATTCAAAACAAAGTTCATTTACAGAAAATTATTTTCAAGCTCAAACAATTTGATTTTGATAATAAAGGTTGAATGTTATGCATTTTGTTCGTAAATACGATCAAATGGGAGTATGTGTCCCATAAAGGTAGTATATGTCTTTGATGCTACATACCTAAATGCGTATACCTGCGTCTACCTTATATTATTACTTTAATTAGAAATCATACTCGCTAATATATTGTGGTATCGTAAAGTTTAGATAAGTAAGAATAGTTCGTATAAACAGAGAAAGCTTTGATTGGAACGAAACAAAAAGGTTTTGAAAGTATTGATCCACATAATCAAAATAATTATCTCGATTTTCAGAGGCCATACATAAAACTTCGGCTATAACGTCGACATAACCAGTGTAGTTTAGTTAAGTTTTAGGTATTAGAAGTAATTTGTATATACATTTTTAAATTAATTTAATATAATGTGCGAGTGTTCGATAGTTGTAGTGTGATGGAGTAGTAGCGAAACCATTTACATAATATTTAAATCAGCGGAATGTAAGTATGTTTCTTGCGTTTTTTTAACGAAATCTTACATTTGGCCACAGAAGAGGGACTGTTTTTACGATCATTATACCATTATCTGGAGTCTCTTGGTAGTTATAGTCGTTTACGAAAACTGAATAAGTTTCGTTTCCTTTCATACATAGCTGCCAGTTAGTAAAAAGAAGTTTGTATGCACTATGACTCGTATACTGCTGATGTTTTTGGGGTAATGCCTGCTCTACATTTAATGGAGCAAGTATTACAAAAAACTGAAAATGTCGTCTTTTTAATGAAAGATTTATATTCTTAAGTACATCAGTTTTTATTCAAAAACATCATATTCGTGATTCAACATCAATATGTGTATAATTCTATTAAGAGATGGACTCAGCTTTCACCTTAGACGTGAAAGTGCCAATAAAAACGCAAGAAACTATACTTTAATGTCTTCGTTTGCATATTGTAAGGTTATTTATGTAAGACAAGTGTTCATCCATGTTGCCAAATTCGATGTAAAGTGGTATGTCATTTAATCAATTATAACTGTGTATTAATTACATACATGTAGCATGTTTTAATAACTGTAGGGTATCGCTCAAGGTGTTTCATTCTGTACAAGAGGTACCTACGCATTTTAATTCTTATGTATAAAACTATACTATTATTAATTATACAAAAACGTATGTCTAAGTATTCATTTTTATAAAAATTGCATTCCAAAAAACATTCGATGAATTTTTAAATTAATTTTTGAGAATATACAACCCATATTAAGACTGCATTCATAAGTAGATCCTGGAATCAGTACTTTGCGCAAATTTTGGCAAATGTATTTTTACCTTTGTATTACAGAGTTTTAACTATTCCAGTCTTTGCGGATCCCTATTCAAACACTGGGGCCAACTTTTTATATTATTATTCTAGATTTTCCATTATTTGTACAAAGGCAGAATGTTTGTTTTTTAATAGATGTAATACATATGACTAGCGAACATAAATCTTTACCCGTAGCATGAGATCAATTATTTCGTTTAATTATATTACAAAAAGGTTGATGTAATGTATACTTATTGATTATGTAATCAGAGAAAATAATTGTAATTTTAAGCAAGTGAATACGCACTACACTGTTTTAAAGAAAGAGCCAAAGCAACTGAACACGATATAGACAAAAATGGAGTTGATTTTACATGAATTTAGTAAAAATTGCTATTTTATTAACAGCAATAGTATTTTGATAAATTTAGTGAGGAAAAAATTATCGCTTGAGGCGGGGTTTGAACCCGCTTCCATAGGGTGGTCAATATAGTTTTGGCTTCATGGCTTATGCTATATAAACAAAATCAAGCAGTAGTATTGTTTTAAACTTGTGCTTCGGGTGTGTTTTATCCTTTATTTTATCACGCACCAAGAGATTAATATACCCAATGGTACCTGCTTATCGATGTAATAATTAAGATGTCTAATTATTCGTTATTGTGAATAAGCAATTTCAATTTATAGTTATATTTAATTTAATAATTGAAATATTATTTCGGATATTAGTTGCGCTGGTTGCAGTTACTATTGGTTGGAATATGAATTTTATCACTGTTTTACATTTTGAAATATTTATACGGCATTCATTATGGTACATTAAATACTTGTATTAAACTACATGTGCGTTGTTTTATTTTGAATGCCCTACTCCAAAAAAAATTTACACAAATTAAAAAAACAATATATGACTTAAAATTTGTCCTATATTACAAAATGCACTTCCGAATCGGGAAAGGAAAAGTTGTAACAACCTGTTGTTTATAGGAAACTCGATAGTAAAAGAAGCAAATAAAGATACAAGTAGGTAGATATTGAACAAAATTAAAACCTCAATGGATCATTACATTTTTTTTTTTCAGTTAAAACAACTTTTATCATATTGAATGTTTGTTGTATAAACGTGTGTAATATAATGCCATCATAATTCTTTTTAAAAATGAAGACTTATCTCTCTAATTGTTATAAATTAACAAATGATCCCAATGACGTTCATTTTCTTTTTCAATTCATTAACTTTCAAGAGTGCCTCTTTGTGGCCCATGTGAATAAACGATTTTTTATTTTGATTTTGATTTGACGAATATAAGCAATTTCAGTTCATCATCACTTATCATCAGGTAAGATAGTGGTCAGTCTATCAGAGATTAAACAAGATGTATTTATAACTGTATCTACTAGTTCAAGCTCGTAACATATTTTTCTTTTATAATGTCGTATCTTATTTCAAGTTCTATTTTATAAATCTAAATAAGAAACATTTAAATCACTTGGCTGTTAATACTTTTGTAAGCTTATCTGACTTTAGTTTTATATATTCCGAACTATAAAATACACACTGACAACTAACCAATATATCCAAATATAAAACGTTTCATAAATCTATTCGATGTTTAAAATATGCTTGAGATTTCACATCAGTTAAAATAACTCAAAAAAAAAATTAAATTATAAAAGGTTTATTAAACATTTTATATTTTTATGAATATCAGGGTCACATAGCATAGCATCCGTGCATTGCATTAGTGAGTGCCTCTATCCCCATAGAGCCTCTATCCTCAAACGATTTTATCAACCGGTTTCAAAAAGGAGGTTTTTTTTTTAATTCGACTGTATGTTTATTTTTATGTATGTTACGAGATATCTCTGCCAAATATGAATCGATTAAGATGATTATTTTGTTTGGTAAATTCCCATATTTTATCGAAAACGATTAAGACAAAACCAAAGTATAAGCGGTGAAGTCGGCTTATTAAGCTTTGCTTGCGTTTCAATAATGAATCGTAGTGATTCTGAGTAAAGGCACGACCTGGATTACTCATATAATTTTTCTCATATATGAGTATATATGACTCATATAACTAACGTCTAATGTCGTTGTAATTTTTTTTTTATTCTAGATAGGCACGCATTTAACCTATCTCACCTGACGGAAAGTGACGATGCGGCCAAAGATGGAATATGCTTGCCTAGAAGGTACCTATTCACTCTAGACTCGAAGACACCCAGATTGTACAAGTAAAAGTTACATGGACGAGAAAAAATATTTATTTATTGATATATTGACACTCTGCTAACAGTAAATATCTTACAACTAAACATATTTGCGCAAGAAATGCTAAATACTTTCTTTTATAATAAAATCACACATTTATATGACAAGAAAAATGAGAGCTTTTCAATTTGTCATTTGTACAGTGTGCAGCATACACAATAGATAAACCTTCTATAGGTAAAACATTTTGGTTTATCGACCGTTTTATTTATATCTAGGTAACGAGGGTAAAGTATATTGATCGTAGGCCATTACATGGTATGAAATTACAATTTGAAATAGTATAATAGCTTGGAATATCCATGCACTGCCAATTTTTTAGAATGTTTATTTGATAACAGTATAGATCTTATAGTATAATATACTCCTCACGCCTCAAACATTTCACTATGTAAGAATTTAACCAACTCAGCGCCATCAAGTGGTCACAACTATACTACAGCGGGATAAGAAATAAACTACTAAATCGAATGATTTCATCAAAATACCGCCCTTATCCTGTCGATTTATCATATGTAAATTTAAATTAAGTAGGTACATTGGTTTGCTTAGTATGTAGCTACTAAGAAAGTACATATATTGTTTTGTTTGGTTGCTGATTGAAGCCTTTGTGGATATTTAAACACACCTTTTTTCATCAAACATAGCAAATAACACTCTCGATCAAGTAACCTATAAGAAAAACGAAATCAAAATCGGTTTACAGCTACGATGCCACAAACAGATACACAGGTCATACTAGTAACACTTTACGTCGAGGGTTAAAAAACGGTGTAACAATGTAATTTTGTTTAAGAACCTACTCATAACAATATCATGGGGAAGTTACTTCTGCCTATTGCTTTAAGCCTTGTTCAGACTACGTTAGTAATTTAGTCGAGTAGTAAGTAATTTAGTGACTAATAAACTCGCCACTGCACAAAAATCGTTCGCATTACGTTCGAGTATAGTATACAAGTAGTTAAAGTAAATATTTAATTTCTTTTTAATTGTTTCTTCACTCCAGCGAAACGACATAATTGCGGTAGTTAATGAGCTCGACTAAAACGACAGGTTCGGACTTGTTTAGTCGATGAACGAGTGAGCAGTGACGCGGGGAGAATAAAATGGATTGACTTGACTAAATGACTTGCTAATCTACTCGACTAAATTTGATGTTCAGACACGTTTAGTTACTAAAATTTCTCGGTACTCGACTAAATGACTAGCCTAGTTCGCACCAGGCTTAAGTCATATAGCAACTGTGTTACTATGACAAGAGGCAGAGATTCTAAATTTTTTTGTAAATTAAAATGTGCCAAAGAACTTTGTATTTGTATTGCCTTAGAAGCCTTAGAGGTTTAAAAACTAATTCCCACACAAAATTGTCTCAGAGAAGGCGACATCGTAATGAAAAAGAGAAGATAAAATTAAAATTGTTAATTTTAAAATAAACGTAGATTTATGGGATCGTTAAGTGTCCCAGTAAGTGGCGCTGTGCTGGTTTTTTTTTTTTTGGAAGCGAAAAGATTTTCGCAGAGCCCTACATACTGTTCAAATAAATACATAAATACATGTTAATTAATGTTTAATCACGATAAAATTTGACTGTGAGAACATACAACGATCACAATAATATTTAAAGGCTTAAATTTTGAACGCCAGATATAGAAATAAACTAAAAAATAATTTCAAAAACTATTAGGCCAACCTGATTATAAATCTATATTACATTTTAATAAATAATGACAAATAGAACTCTATCTGTAAGTATGTATAAGTACATTTTATATAATTTTGATTTTTAATCAATTACGTATAATATAAAGGTGTTACCCGACAAATTAGACTATCTCAAATAAAAACATATTACCCAAAATGAAAATTTTGTTTTCAGAATTTTTTTTTTACCAACTTCTAATAATAATTTAATATACAGGGTAAATTGTAAAATAACAGAAACCTCTTGAGACATCGTTACAACTAAATTGAGATCCAACGTCTTTCAACGGCTATTGCAAATGCAATATGATTTATTATCAAAATTTTAAAATATGTTATTTACCTTCTCTGTTAAGTTTAAACTGTCAGTGTCAATTGGCTTTGGCGTGCATATTAAGAGGCGCCGAGAAGCGACGCCGTTCTTTGTTGACTAGTTTAATCAAGTATGGAATACATCATTTTAATGAATACAGAAAATATAGCATTAAAAAAAAAGTCGTAGAACTAAATAAGATAAGGTTTAGTATAAGAAACAGGGTCTGAGAGTCGTCTAGACCTTTAAAAATAACCCTGTATATTTTCGCTGATAATGTTCTCGGTAACAGAAGAACAAACCCATATTATAACACGTATTTTACTAAAATAAAATCGTCGGGTAACATTAACAATTACTCATAATTATCTATTATAATTGAAACCTCTCTGTTTATTTACAAATAATCAGGTAGTGAATGAACAAGGACACAAATTTAATAAGTACCCTGAAATGTTTGTTGGTCAATGAAGTACAGTAACAAGACATAACAATAATATTTAATAACTAGAAAAACAAACGTAGAGTCCGTCCAATCTAAAACTCAATGCCCCGACAGCAATTATATTTATTTAATACATATATTACAGGTGCTTTAACCCATATATACAAAAAATATGGAAACCTCGGCAGTAGTTACTTATTTGAGCCGTTTGGTGTTGAGGGGCCGCGGGCCGTGGGGAACGGGAGCTCATTATATTTTCAAAAATCTGTCAGAGAGCCTGGTTGAGACGAATCGGGATCAATATGCTGGCACTTATTTGGCTCATCGTTTTAGCATTGCAATTGAGAGGCAATGCCGCCAGCATGATGGGAACGCTACCCACTAGGCTTGAGCACTTGAGCCTATAAGCTCTCAATTAATCGATTCTCGATACTCGAATTATAAATATTAGAAAAGTTTTACGAGTAATTCGTTTTAGTTTGGATGGTATCTACGTTATTGTGCGAAAAAAACTTTATAAATGCAAGACTGAACAAATTAGTGCAATTTTATAAGTTTTACTTTGTTTTTATAATATGTACCTACGTATAATTGATGTTGTGTACGGCTTGAAACACGTCTAAATTTCGACTTACTTTGTAGTCGACTAGTTTCGAGGAAGGACAACAAATTTGTCCGAAACTAGTCGACTACAAAGTATGTCGAAATTTAGACGTGTTTCAAGCCGTACACAACATCAATTATGTGTAATACTCACGATAGTTTTAATTTTCATATGTACCTACGTAGTTGTGTATATATCGTATTTTTTTATTATTAAGGTTTTTAACATTTGAACTATTTACGTTATAACATTTATAATTTTTCATGGACAATATTGAATATCGTTATTAATAGACAAATATTAAGAGTTATCAATCGAACAATAATTATTATTATTATAATGATTTATGACTAGTAAAAATAGTAAGTACAATTAATTTATTTAATTATTTGCACAAATCAAAGTACAGGGAATGGCCTAATGCCAAATAGCATTCTCTACCAGCCATCCTGACATGTACATTTTCTGACATTTAATCATGAAATATACATAGTAATACAGATTATTTAATTAAAAACATTACCCTATGTAAATTTATTTTAGGCCTACATATTAAATACATAATTGCTTTTGAAATACGTAATTCACAGTTGATTACACATTCACACACTACGTTTTGGCACAAACGAGATTTTAGAAATCATACCTACATTTTGCCATTTAAAATAGTAGTTTTTGACACTATATATCCCGTTATATCGTAAATTACTTTTATTTATAATACCTACATGTTACATAGATTGAGTATCATGAATAAATACGTATCTTATTTGGGAATAGAAAGAAGATTTGATGAAGATGTATTCCAATAACTCTTGGCTATTTTATGCCACAGTTAACTGCATAGTTATTATATGTTGCAAAACGTCGTACGTAAAACTATGAATGAGGTAATAACTATTGTATATAATATACCTTCCATTGATATCACAAAGTTCAACAAAAATGAACCTTATTTTTTAGAAGTTTTGTCGATTTCGAATGGAAACCGATCGCAACAGAGTAGGTAATAAAGGGTAATATTCTATAGGCAGACAGCTGACCTTGCATCTCATTTTCACAAGCGATTAACAGCCCAGTGGGAGTGAGACACCATGTCATATGCTGTCAATTCTAATCGCTTTCTTTATCAACGCGGGTTACATAGTCCATATTTATTATATTCGATGGGACCATATCGTATTGCAGATTTGTATCTGTAGCTGCTCGCACGATCCCATATCTTATAAAGCAGCATACGATTAAGACACTAAGTAAACTCTGAAGCGATTTATCCTTGCAGCAAAGCGTATGGAAACTTTCTATTTTATCATATTTACAACTTTAGGCCATCGATTCTATGTAAATACTTGTTTCGTGGAATGTGAGGTATTCGTTGATTCGTGGATCGGCCATTTTAAAGCATTTTTTTTAATTGACGATTTAATATCAGAGAAAAATATAATATCTTTGGTGAGTCGAATGGCACGAGTGCTAACCTTAATACTACGTATATAATATTTAAAACAGAAAATAGCAGTAAATATCACGTGAACGTAAGAACTACACTATCAAATCAAATTTTCAAATTTTATCAACAATCACATCTTGAATATAAACGTATTGTTGAGACCAATTAAACAAACAATCAAACGCATTCACACTCACAGCCCCACACTAAGTTCAAAGACTTGTATGGTGGGTGCCGGAAGCATTCACATCACACACACATTACACCCAGAACCAGAAGCACAAACATCCCTTAGGAAGGAATTTGTGCCGGGAATCGAACCCAGGACCCACGGCGCAGAGGGCGGAGACTTGTCCACTGCGCCAACTGGGTCGTCTTTGAATTGAATGGTTGATCAAAATAAGTTGCTTAAAATTACAAAATGTATGCACAACAGTTGATATGTTATCGTAACTGAAGACGTGGATTCAATAAATGTATATGTTCTAATAATTAATACTGATACAATTATTGAGATGTTATATGATTGCAATCAAAATTCATAAGCAACAATATCATGTAACAATGTTTAAAACTTTAGATGCACTAAAATTAATCTTAAGCCCAGAACAATTCATAAAATGTCTACATTTTTTAACTTTAACATTTATTTAACATAATTTTGATAAGAATTTTCATAAAATGGTAATTTGATTTTGAACCTAATATATGGTACCCATCTAATACCAATAGTCATATATATTTGTTTCTTAGCGAATTATGAAATTCAAATGAATAATAAGAATACTGACAACTCTTCAATTTGACTCCTCGCAAACTCTTAACTATATCTAACCCCTATACACAAGTCATAAATCTATTTCCCACTCGGAAGCTAAGCATAAGCCGTTAGAGGACAATATTTTTTTATCCTAGATAGACAAGAATGCGGCCAAAAGAAAAGTATGCTTGCCTAAAATATACCTTTTCACTTTAGATTTAAAGACTCCCAAACTGGTATAGTTTGGGAGTCTTTAAGTTTAGGAAACAGAGACGTCAGCAATGAGGTCCACTCCTCCTGCCTTTAGACTTAGCTTCAAAATGTTACTTCAGAAGGCAAACATCTGTTGTGGTTGGATTGTGACTAGTTATTTGTTCTAGTTTAGACTTTGATACAGATATCACTAGGGTAATATATAACCCACTAAATATACTTATTAATGGATTTGATTCCACGATTTGTTCAACTGAGATCTATCGATTTTACTTTTTGGTAACGGGTCAGTTTAATCATTAATCTTTCCATCATACCTTAACATATGGATGAAACAATAAATAATCATAATAATAATATATCTCAAAAACGTCGTACGTTTTATCGTGAATCGCAGTACTTACAGATCGTAACTTTCAATCATTCATTATGTAGTGTAGAGTTCTATGAAATGTCTAATCAAGAGTTAAATTTGTGTTATGCAATTTAGTATCATATGCAATTTAGTATAATATGAAATTTAGTATATTATGCAATTTAGTATCATATGCAATTTAGTATCATATGCAATTTTATGTATCTTTCGTGATTTGAAAGTTTTATGAGCGACCACGATATCAAATATATGACTCTAAATTAAACTTCAAGCCGAGAGAATGTTGTCCTGAGGTTTGTTTTATAATTGGCGATCCCATCAACTTAATTTTATTCGTTTTAAATGGAATTAGACAGCTGATCAGTGTACCGTGGGTTTTTCAGAGTGTCTATGCTCTAAAAACCCACGGTACGTCAATGTACACAGTACTTACAGATCGTAATTTTCAATCATTCAGTATGTAGAGGTGTAGAGTTCTATGAAATTACTAATCAAGAGTTAAATCTATGTTATGCAATTTAGTATCATATGCAATTTAGTATCATAACAATTTAGTATCGTAATTTGAAAGTTTTATGAGCGACCACGATATCAGATTTATGACTAAATTAAACTTCTAGCCAAGAGTATGTTGTACTGTAGTTTGTTTTATAATTGGCGATCGCATCAACATAATTACAATTTTAAATGGAATTAGACAGCTGATCAGTGAACCGTGGGTTTTTCAGATCGTAGACATTAATACTATAAATACCACGAAGTAAATCTTTACACATAGGCTTCTGACCATGTTTTTTCTTCTTCTAATGTAACTTTCCCTCAGTGCTGAGAGCTGACGCAGCGATAGAGTAGCACGCACGTTACATTTGCGATTGAAAAATACATCACACATCGAAAGGTCGTTTAATCGATAGTATTCTAAATCGAATGTCACAATCAAAGATGATGATATCGATTGTTCACTACATCGAATGTCTTAATTATCAAAAGGTTGCAATATAGATCTCTACCTTTTAAGCCCTCCAAATTTGCTTTTAGCAATTGCTCTACAAATACAAAAAAAACGAACATTCTTATAATAACACCATTTGGCTATATTGCTGTTAGTCAACATATTCACGCTGCAACGTTTAACTATACAAACTGTCGATGTGGTGAACATTCAATGGTGTAAGCTTTTGATATTAAACCGTTCGATTTCGATACACTAGATATAGGTTACCATCGATTATCTAACTACTGATTGAACTGCTTTCGACGTCGCGACTTTCGATCTCACAACATTCGACATCACGAAGATACCCGTAAAAGTGTTAAGCTTTGAAGAATTGCGGGAACTCGTTGCTGATAGCCCTGACGAGTGCCTGGTCGTCTTTGCTAGAGTCTCCTTCTTCACAGAAGATTCTCGCGAAGCAACGCAACAAGTCGTCGCGTCGATGGAGATGTGAACCGTAATCTGTGTTGCGGATGATGCCTTGGAGTATTAGGAGATACTGCGGACGACGCTGGAATAAAATGTTTAGTAAGTTCAGATGCCGCCACTCAGCGCTTTATGAGCTTAGTTACAAGTACATTAGCGCAACCATCTGGCGGATCCTGTCAATTCTTTGCAGCGTGCCAGAAGAGATAAGTACACGATAAAAAGAAAGGTGAATATAAGTTCACGCAGCGCTATGCTGATTGAATTACAACTTTATTGCGTGTGGCAATAGTCGCTATTTATTTAAATGTCTCTGCGGTTATAATCTTCTGTAGTTGTACTATTAAGTATTCTGTGGTAGAATTATTAAGGGTGATGATGAGGGTGATTATGATAATTTAATGAAAATGATATTGCTCACTCCAAGATGTAAATTATAATGTTCCATCGGCTTGCCAAATGTTATTTTGATCGACTTATATTTAATCCAGCCGTAACTAACACAATTAATAAAATGAAATTGTTACACAGATGCTTCGTTTCAATATAAGGACTCACATATAAACATACTTCCTCATTTATTAAATAAGTAAAGAGAAGACGTCTTCAAAAAAAGATTTCGATTATTGCGATGATAATTAAACTCAAGCAAAGCTTAAAAAAAACCGACTTCATCGCTTTATATTCGGAACCTTAATCAGATTAAATGTATTAAACCTTCATTATTGACGATAACTCAAAAACCACTAATCAGATCTTGATCAAATTTAAACACAGCTTTCAAACAAAAAAAAATTCAAAACCGGTTCACGTGGAAAGAAGTTATAAGGAACACACATAAAAAAAATACTGTCGAATTGGGTACCTCCTTCTTTTTTGTGAAGTCGGTAGAAAATTCAATAGCAGTGCTTATTGCGCTAGACTTAAGGTCTAGCCAAGCCCATAGTTGAGATGAAGCGTAGTTAAATCGACTGGTATTATGGTATAGTTACCAATTCTCCTGGTGACAAATCGGCCAGCTGCCTCACTATAATGTCTATAGTCACTTTCACGTCGTTTGTATAGAAATGATCGGCTGTCTTTTTGCGACTGAACAAGTCTATGGCCAGCTTCAGAACGGAATGCGCGGGCGCAGGCTCGTGGTCGAATATGTGCACTGGGTCTTCTGCAAAGACGAATACCTAGTTTCAATTCTTGCATATACCAACTAAGTAATACTTATAATTATATGTCATTCTTTAAGTGACTGAACTCCTTCTAAACGGCTGGACCGATTTTGATGGCATTGCAACGCATGCCGGGTATAGCTAGTAGATAAGTAGTAGTAGTAGATAAACCTCTCATACTTCTCTCTACTCTAATACCTCTCATACTTTACCAAACAAAAAAAAAATCATCTAAATCGATTCATAGTTGGCGGAGATATCGTGTAAAATACATACAAAAAAAACATACAGTAGAATTGAGAACCTCTTTTTCTGAAGTCGGTTGATAATAAAACATGATTTTACCTTCTCGATTAAGCAGCAACAGAATCTTCTCACAAAAAGTCTTGGCATTGTCCTGAAGTTCCAAAGCATTTAACAGAAGGTTGTCCGGAGTGGTCTCAAACTGTAGATTGTACGCGAGCAGCAGAGTAAGGAATAGGTCAGGTATTTGTTCATCAACATCCGTTTCTGGAGGGTTTTCTATCAAATCGAGTAGGTATTGCGAGAATTCAACGCCTAGCTGTTCTGAAAAGTTTAATAGGTTTGTTAGATTTCTTAATTAATGTGTTAGAGATAGACAGTGACTGCTAGCGCGACCCTATCTTACCCCACCTTGACAAGGGACTGCTCACGGGGGTTTTTTAATGGGTTCGAGCCCCACATAGGGGTATGTTGGGCTAAATTATGGGCTAGAATGAAGATGCCTAGCTCTTCCCTTCCTTCCCAGGGGTGAAGGAAGGGAAGAGCTAGGCATCTTCCCCTCCACAAAAAAAGGCCTGCCGTGTTCACTCCACTTCGACCATATTATCACTTACCAGGTGAGATAGTGGTCAAACGTTGGTCTATTTATTTAATACTTTATTGCACAGTAAAAAGTGTATAAAAGGAGGACTTAATGCTAAAAGCATTCTCTACCAGTCATCCAGCGGTGGAAAATTAAATGACATGAGGCGTGCATCAATCAGGGATAAAGAAAATATATGTAAATTTATATCGAATTGTAATCGAATAAGTCTACCAAATATTGATCCGTTTTTTTCATCTAGATACGCCATTATTGTTCTGGTATTTTATGGTAAATTTCTTCCGGAATTTCAACAACGTTAATATTGGATATATTTTGATATAACTTCAATAGAGTCCGGTAAAAACATACATGGAGTCTCTCAGTTCGACGTGTCTATAATTTTTTTTATAGTATCCCATTACATCAACCACATGTTTATCACCGGTATAACAAAACACATAACATAATCATCAGTTGGGCAATGTAGTCAGACTACGAGCAACGAACCCTAATTGATGAATGTACTTTGACTTTGACCAATTGGAAGGATTACTTTCTAAAAAAAAAGAATCCATCCATGATCAGTTGATAATAAACCAACACCATCGGCACCACAGTTATTTTTGAAAACTTACCGAAGTGTGTGATAGGCAGCTTGTCTCCCATAGACAAGACCATAGATAGCAAGAGGGCAGAGTGCGAGAGCCGGCTCACAGCCCGAGGGTTGTCTCGCATGTCTCGCGCGATCTCAGCCGGCAGAGCCGAGAGAGCGAGCGTTGCAAGCGCTGTGCGTTCGAGGCCACACATCACGCCGAATGCCTGGAAACCATAGTTTAAAGAAGTAAATGTGAATGCCGATATACAACAAGTTCTAGCCCGCATATTTAGCTGAATGCCTAGAAATTATAGGCCACCTCACGCATTCTTTTTTTATAAAAAATAAAAATAATTCCGCCACTAATTTATTAGCATTTCCAGGATGATTTTATAGCACAAGTCCTTTGTACTGTTAATTGTGCAAAAGTATTAAATATATAATTTATTATCTTTCTTTAGAAATATGACTACTACACTACTACATTAACTACGAAATTTTTAATAAAAGTCACGCGCAGATGACCCTAGCAAAGTTTTACTGGCTACACGCGACTCGAAAAGACCTGCGGCGATGGAGTTTTGGTGATGGGGTAATGGACTACGATGTGTTCGTGCCTTAGCTGAAGCTCTGCACGTAGGCGATCAGACGATCAGTGGTCGCTCCTCGACTCGATTGAGGTGGGGGGAGAGGTTCGGCAGCACGTCCGATGACAAAGCAGCCCTTTTTAGGATCGCTCTGCTTTCCCCTGAATAGGGGAGGGGCCTAGAAAAGGTGGCCCAAAAATAGTCCGCCTCCCTCTTAAACCAGGTGTCAAACCGCGGTCACCTGGACGTCGAACTAACGCGGTCGAAGAAAACAAAATAACACAATTAATAAAAAAAACTTAATGATCGGGGCATGGAATGTTCGAACACTTCTTGATGATCGCAATAATATATGTCCGGAGAGAAAAACAGCTCTGATTGCAAGAGAACTGGCCCGTTACAAAATTGATGTTGCTGCTTTAAGTGAAACCCATCTCAGTGACAGTGGCAGTCTTTGTGAGGACCTGGGAGGCTACACTTACTACTGGAGTGGAAAACCCACGGAAGAGCGTGCTGGGAGTGGTGTTGGTTTTGCGATTCGTAACAATTTAGTGGACACCTTACCAGAACTACCGATAGGTGTCAACGATCGAATTATTACCCTAAGACTCCAGCTTAAAAACAATACTTACGTTCATTTTATAAGTATATATGCACCGACACTTCCCTCTCCAGATGAAGATAAAGCCAAGTTTTATCAAGAATTGCGCCATGTCCTGGAGGACATACCAACTAGGGACAAAATAGTCTTGCTGGGTGATTTCAACGCACGTGTGGGTACAGCGTTTGCGATATGGAGCGGAGTTCTTGGCCGTCATGGGGTCGGCAATTGTAATGCCAATGGTTTGGAACTTCTTACTTTGTGTGCGGAGTTTGATTTAGCCGTCACCAACACCTTTTTTCGTCTGCCAGACAAATTTAAGACAACCTGGATGCACCCACGATCACATCACTGGCATCTCTTGGATTACGTTATCACCCGAAAATGTGATCTAAAAGACGTCCATATAACAAGAGCTATGAGAGGTGCGCAGGGATGGACTGATCATAGGCTTGTTCGTTCCAAGCTAAGCTTAACGCTGAAGGCGCCACGAAGATCTTGTCACAAGACCCCAGCAAGACTAGATGTTGTAAAAATAGTGCACTCCAAAGACCTCCAGGACGAATTCGATGATGCTTTTGGTGCTGTACCATCAACTTCTGTAGAGATATCTATAGATGAAGGATGGCTTGAATACGCTAAAAAGCTCCATGCATGTGCTCTACAGGTTATTGGTAGACCTTGTAAGAAAAACCAAGACTGGTTTGATGCCTCAGACATGGAGATAAGAAAGCTTGTAGACAATCACAGACGTACCCTTAGCAGTAAGTCCAACGTCTCTGAGCGAAGGAACGCACAGCAGAGACTAAAAGTAAAGGTAAGAGAGCTCAAGGATAAGTGGTGGGCCGAAAAAGCCAAAGAGTTACAAAGTTATGCTGAATCTAATCAGACAGGCAAATTTTTCGAAGGTATACAAGCCGTATTTGGACCTAAAATGAAAAAAACAGCCATAATCTACTCTCGTGACAAGCAACGTCAGCTCACAAACGAAAATGATATATTGGAAAGATGGGCGGAGCACTTCAATGAAGTTTTGAATCCTGACACACAAAATGCTGACCTTGCGTACATCAATACGATCGCGAGTTTGCCTGTCTGTGATGATTTGGCTGATCCACCTAGTTTTCGAAGAATTCATCACGGCGTTGAAGAAACTTAAAAATGCCAAAACACCCGGTGCGGATAGCCTCCCTGCCGAGATTTATAAATATGGAGGGCCTCATATTAAGTGCAGACTATTCAGTTTAATTCTGAGTGTGTGGGAGTCTCAAACCGTGCCGCGGGACTGGAGAGATGCCTCAATCTGCAAGCTATACAAAGGAAAGGGTAACGTGTGTGATTGCAGCTCATATCGTGGCATCTCCCTACTTTCTGCGGCGGGTAAGGTGCTGGCACATATTCTTAATTGCCGACTTGGCAGGCTGGCTGAGAACGGACTGCCGGAGACACAATGTGGATTTCGCCCGAACAGAGGGACGGTAGATGCCATCTTTGTTGTTAAGCAAATGCAGGAGAAGAGCTTAGAGCAGAATAGTCCCCTCTACATGTGCTTTGTAGATCTGGAGAAGGCATTTGACCGTGTGCCACGAGAAGCTCTTTGGATTCTCCTCAGTAAATCCGGTTGTCCTGAGAAATTCACGAACCTAGTCAGGCAGTTTCATGACAACATGACAGCTCAGGTCATGCACGAATGTGTTTTCTCAGACCCCTTCCCGGTTACTAGTGGAGTAAAACAGGGATGTGTGATGGCGCCCACTCTGTTTGCGCTTTATTTTGCTGCAGTGATGAACGATGCTCTAGGGAGTTGCAGTGGACGTATCCAGCTCAATGTGCGAACGGATAAGAGCGTATTTGACATATCTCGGTTTAGAGCAAAGTCCCGAGTTGCTAACCTCTTCGTCATGGAAGTTCTTTATGCTGATGACGTGTGCCTGATGGCGGACAGCATGGAAGCTCTTCAGAGCTACATGGATGCTTTGCAGGAGTCGTGTCGCAAGTTTGGTTTAGTGATAAGTGTGACCAAAACTCAGCTGCTTAAACAGCCCCCAAGAGGCTGCAATGCAGATGCAATTCCACTGACCATTGACAGAACTGTCTTGGAGGAAGTCGATGTTTTTCGGTATCTGGGCAGCCAGTTAAGGAACGATAACCGACTTGCAACAGAAATTCCTGCACGTATAGCGATAGCGGCTGCCGCCTTTGGAAAATTGTATCGGCGTGTGTGGAAGTCCCACGATATCGCGCTTCAGACGAAGCTTGCAGTATATCGTGCTGTTATACTACCGATCCTATTATACGCCTCTGAGACCTGGTGCCCTTATAAAGGTGATATAAGGAAGTTGGACTCCTTCCACATTAAGTGCCTGCGCTCCATCTTACGAGTCAAATGGCAGGATCGTGTCACGAATGCTGATGTCCTTCGACGTTCACAAACACATGGTATGGAGGCTTTGTTAATGAGAGGACAACTGCGATGGTGCGGCCATGTTCAAAGAATGAATGACTGCAGACTACCAAAGAGTATATTCTACTCGGAGCTTTCGAGTGGAAAGCGCAGTTCCGGCGGGCAGTATCTTCGTTACAAGGACGTATTTAAGCGTAACTTAACTGCATGCAGTCTGTCCACAGAAAGGTGGGAGGAGGATTCTCTCACCAGATCAGTTTGGCGTTCAAAGGTCAAAAAGGGTGTCGCACAGTTTGAAAATTCTCGCCTTTCAGAATTAGACTTGAAGCGCCAAACTCGCAAGAATCGACCCAAGCCCGCTTACAACTACACATACAACAACACGGGCCAGCTCTACTGCGCCACTTGTGACCGGGTGTTCAAGACGAAGTTTGGATTTGCCAGCCACATACGAGCACACGCCAAGAAATAGCCAGGGTCGCCATCGTCGGATACGACGCGGACGACATCATCATCATCACATTAACTTCGAAATTTTGAACGTGGTCGCGCATGTCTCGCGAGATCTCAATCCAAAAGTAATACTTCTCAAATCAAATAAAAATCGTTTCTTCACATGGGCCCTAAAGAGGCACTCATATATATAATAACTCTACTAATAATAATTATACTAATTATTATTAGTATAATTTTAAATAAATTATACTAATCATTTATTTCTGTCAGTTTGTTTCTTTTTTACGAACAAATTGCTTATCAGATTTTAAGGATGAAAATGCTTACACGGTATAAAATAGAACAAATTTTTTTACATGTTTTTTAATAAAGATCTACCTGCAGTAAAAGTTGACGTAGCGGCCATCGTGTTTCCATTTGATAGTACTGGACCAGAGTGGACACATATGCGTAGCGGTGGCTGCTAAGTACGTGTTGGGAAATGTTCACATCGGCATTTGACTGAAATTATAAGTTTGAATGTGAATATAAGAAAATATTCCCAAAAAAAATTCTATTGGTTCTAACTGTGATCCCTCAGATGTTATCAAAGATACGTTATCATTATTAAGAGATGGCAACGCCGCCAGCATAATGGGAAGTAGGCTTGAGTAAGCTTGAGTGGGCTTATTCTATCAACTGTTTTTTAAATGTTCGAATATTGTTTCATATGATAACTCTTCAATATTGTAAATGTACATAATCAGGAAGGAGACTAGTTACCCACAACACAGGATATCTTAGTGGGAACTAGAAATCCTCAGTCGTGCATAACTCTGAAGCCTTTCTAGAGCCAAAAAAATATGCCATAATATAATGTAATTTAAAGTTTTTTCTTTATGTGATATGTTATTGCAGTGAATAGATTTATTACTATCATTCAACTATTTATTGCATCTCACGGGTCTATGCCCGGAGCTTTGTAAGGCATTAGCGGAACCGTAGCCAACTCTAAGAGGCCCTTTGGTATAATTACGTTTTAATAGTAACATATCAGGCGTGTCCAAACATATGACGGACATCTCTTATGTTAGAAGTTGACGCCGTTTTATGCTTGCATACGCAATTACAGTAATTATATATTATTAACGATAGTGACTTATGCGAGTAACAATTTAGAGTATTACTTTGTATATTAGATGGTTTATAAAATATCTGGATTATGGTATGAGACAACGGCACCTGCCAATTTCGCCTCATCTAAAAAATATGTATGCAGGTGATGACTTACCACCCACTGAACAGGTTCCCCATAAGGGCCTCCTGCATAGGTGACAAAAGGAGTTATGTTGGCGTGGATGGCTAATAGGTGTTGAGAGGTGTTCCTGCAGTTTCACTAAACACTACTCCCGACGTTATTTATTATTACTATTATTGAGCACTTGGTTTACCTATAAGCATTTGTCCACAATCTCACCTGATGGAAAGTGATGATGCGGCCGAAGATGCAAAGAAGCAGATGATAGCCGCCTTGCCTAGAAGGTTTCCTAGATTATACCGTTCGGGAACAAAGACGAGGGCAATAAGTTTCCCCAGTTCTAGTTACATTTATAGGCATACATACCATTACAGAAATCAACTCGAGCAGCTGAGTTTGTATATCATGAGCGTCGTCATGTAAAGCCCATCCGCGTTGCTGGGCGTCATTAGCCGCCTTAGAGAGCGAATTCAACGCCGTCATCATTCTAAGGGCATCGGGCGCTGCATCAATGGCATTCTTTGGACATGTGATGTTGCTGTTTGCTTCACGTAGTAGTGCGTCGATGATGGACCTGGCAGCACCACCGGGAAGGAACTCCTGAAATATAGTTAATATATACAACCTTTTAAGTGTACAGTACCTTAATATTTACAATTTTCTTTCATCTATCGGTCTAAATTTATCTAAGGCATTGGATGAGGCTGTAACTATTAACAAATACTCAATGTAATAAAAAAAACAACCATTTAAGCTGCTTTTTTTTCAAAACAAGCACATATACAAAACATATAGGGTACTGCCCAATGACCTAGAAACAAACATTTTTGTACAAATTTTATGTGTTGTAAAAGAAAGTGAATTTTTAGACTTAAAACTACTAGTCCAGTCAATTTAGACATTCGAAGTTACCTAAATTCCCACCAAGCTGAAAATCGGTAAGATTGTTTAAAATATCATTAAAAACAAAATTTGAAAGTTCCCCATCTTTCCCCTGTAAGGAAAAAAAAATATTCAAGGTCAAAGGTAAAAAAAATGAGTTTTTCGCGATTTTCAGCAAAACAGTAAGTTTTATCATAAATATATTTCAAACAAAAATTGTAGATCATAAAATTATCTACAAAAAATTAATTAATACTTTTTTTCTACGAGCCACCGTTTTTGAGATATAACGATTCAAAAAGTTGTAATCGTCATAATATGCACACGTTTCCTCGCCACCTATGAGGTAGTGTACTTAGCGCGAAATAATGGATATTAGCAGAGATTGAAAAGGAAAAAGCAATTTAAGTAAAAAAAAAGTAGTGAAATTTAATCGTCCGAGTCGTAACTTTCAAAATCTTCTTCTTGTTCTTGTTCGTCTTTTTCTTGTTCTTCTTCATCTTCATCCTGAGTGCATGTAAACTGCGTTAATAGCGATGTATCGCATGTTGCCTCGTTGGAATCAAATGGATCCTCTACTGTTGGTGATTCAATATTAGAGCACAACCGGCCTTGACAATGTGTACATGCCGGAGAACAGAACAGCATAACATATATTACAACTATAGAGATGTATATATACGTGGCGTACTCATGCATGTTATGACGATTACAACTTTTACAACTTTTTGAATCGTTATATTTCAAAAACGGTGGCTCGTAGAAAAAAAATATTAATTAATTTTTTGTAGATAATTTTATGATCTTCAATTTTTGTCTGAGATATTTTTACGATAAAACTTACCGTTTTGCTGAAAATCGCGAAAAACTATTTTTTTTTACCTTTGACCTTGAATAATTTTTTTTCCTTACAGGGGAAATATGGGGAACTTTCAAATTTTGTTTTTAATGATATTTCAAACAATCTTACCGATTTTCAGCTTGGTGGGAATCTAGATAACTTTACTCTTATTTTTTGGTCTAATTTGACCGGACTATACACAGTAGCTGTCAGGAAACAGTCTCAAGGAAATCTCAAAACCTTAATCTTATTATCTCATTGTTTCAATGGATAAAATTGAACATAATTCTTTCAGTTATTATTATAACTAACATTTCTGATCCACAACACAGACTTAAACAGTTAGGAGGAAGCATCCTTATAAAGTGTGATATGATTTGGTATGGTACCAAACACAGGTATAAGCCTTCAAGATATCAAAATAAAACCATACTTCTTGTATTTTAATGAGGCTTCACTCGTGATGTGTGTAAACACACAAACACTGTGAAGTAGCTTTTAGTTACAGTGTACAAGCAGGTCAAACGGTCCCAAGTAGATATTGTATGAGTTATGCGGCGGATGCTCATCGCTTATCTCTGCAGGCATTTATCTACCGCTAAGTAGCGACACAGACAATTTTAATAAATATCAATAATCATAAAATTACAGTGCGCGCATTGAGATTAAGCAAAACAAATAAATGTTTTATAGCAAATGGGGTTAGAGTTTACAATAAAATTCCTAAAATTGTAACTGAATTACTACTGGGAAAGTTCAAATTAGTAATAAAATGGGAGTAAATTAAGAAAGCTTACTATAAAACCATTGACTACATTAATGACAAGGATGCATGAAGGCAAATTGCACAAGCGCTTTTTAGCGACTACATAATATAGATATACTTATGTTAATATAATTCATGTATTAGTGTTTAAGAATTATTAATAAAAAATTAATGAAAAAATGCACCACTGTGTTTCTTGCCAGGTTCTTCTCGAGATAGCAGTAGAGTCATTAACTTCCATGAGTGCGTCTATGGGGCTCATGTGAATAAAAGATTTTGATTGACTCACACACTCTTTTGTTGCATAAATCTACCTTATATTTTTACTAAATATAATATAATATGTACTAATAACTTAGATAAGATGTATGTAAATATGTAGTATATTTTAAGCTTAGCAGATTCAGCAACAGTTTAATTGCCCACCTGAGTAAACCGCCTCAAAAGAGCTAGACTATACAAGATAATCTTACCCTTAATGCAATAAGCACAGTCTCTACTGCAACTTTTGACATGTTGTGACTGAGTTGGGTCTCTTTCCTCACAGCTTGCACAATTTCGTAGATAGCGTTGGGCTTGATGCTCTCGCTGCTGTCCTGACTGTCATCCTGATTGTCGGTGTCTGATGAAAGCTGGTTGGATGAAGTTTTAGAAACAATCTTTTTGCCATCATCTTCATCTGTAAAAGATGTAAAATTTATAGGGAAAGGTCAATTGGATTAGTTGGGTGTGCGTTTTATGGTTTTCTATGCAGGATATCAGGTTTAATTTCCTCTTGGGACACAAGTTTTCTACCCCAGGGAAATTATCCAATTTCCCTAAGGGTTCTGGGTGTGATTGTGTTTGTGATGTGAATTAATGATTCTAGTCATCAAATTTAGTGTGGGGTAAGCGAGTGTGGTTCTGTCAGTGTGAAACCATAATATTTATGTCTTTATCATACAGGATGGTTAACTTTATTTAAAACATTTAATCACACTGATATCCATTGTGGTACTAACTGGCTATCAATTGTGTTGAACACCTTGTTGGCATCCTACTCCCAGATAAGGAGTATTATTCGACAAATAAATACACAGTTAATAGCTGGTTAGTATTACTATGATAATTAATTGGTAACAATTGTGATTGTTTTCATAATAAAACATACTGATATCAAACATTTCCCAATAATTGGGTATACCTGTTTGTAACCAGTTCATTGTTTCATGGCTTAACAAGATTTAAATTCAGATTTTTTGCACACTGTAAATACGTTACACAAAATCACTTCCTAATATCTCTGAAACTCTTCATCAGATCTTGATGAAATTATAATGGGACCACCTGGAAGTATACCCTTTTAAACAAATAAATAATTTATTCAATCAGTCCAAGCATCTTTGATTAACAACATACACAAAAAAAAAGAGGTCAATGAATTGAGAACCTTCTTCTATTTTAAAAGTCTGTTAACAAAAACAAATAACTTTTAGGGACAAAACCTTTGTGCCAAAAATTTTACTTGGTATCATTGTGTTGGAGTCTTACAAAAAAAGCAGGCAAACTGAAACTGCAAGCACTGCAAGTGTGAAAGCCACATAATATTTATATTATGTTTATAGCAAATATAGAAACATACCCTTAGCTATGCTGCTATCGGCTGATTTACAAGGTGACTTCGTGGACTCTCTTTCCTCACTCACATGCTGCAGAGATACCACAGGCCTCAAATCAAATAACGGGGACACCACAGGAGATGGGCTGACTGGATCATCTAGTCTTGGAGGAGGTTTCGGTGCTTGCTGCTTCCTTTGTGGCTTATTCAAAAATATTTGCATCTGTTTCTTCTTCTGTTGAAGTCTAGCTAGCATCTCCGGCTTGTGAGCCATCGCATTAGATTCACTCAGGTTGTCGAGGCAATCCGTTAGAAATCCCAAAAAGAACTCGGGCTCTACCTATAACAATGTTAACAGTTTCAATTGCTCAAATGAAACTAATCAGTCCACTAATTTCTCGCAAGTTTTGGAGCACTCACCTTGACCGTGTTGACGTAATTAGAAGGAACAAACCCGAGTTGACCTTTCCTATTAACGACATGCCACCAGTTTCTCTGCTTGGTGTTGGTATGCTGAAGATAGAAGAACTCGCCTTCGCAGAAACTGAGAGTCTTTGCGACAGTTGCTTCGAAGTCATATTGTGCCTTGAGCATTTCACATTCTTCTGGAAGCGTCAATTAATAGCATTTATTGATAGAACCTATTAGTTTTAGGAAAAATAAGTTCCACACCCAATCAATAACAATAACAACAAGGATATGAAAATTAAAGCAGAGTCCTACCATTTGGTCCGTCACCCATTGTGAACTGTTTTAGATGGTAAAACAACGTATTGTTTATTCAATTACAAAGAAAATCTAATTATTTTTGGACATTTCTGCGAATTTCAAACAAAACCAACATTCGCAGTTAATGACATTTGATTTGACACTCCCAGTTTGACAGTTGACACCTAGTATTCTGTCCTTCTTTGGCAGTTTATAACTTTTTTTTCCTTCACCCGTTTCCTCTTCCTGTTAGAGTAGACGCGGTCCCAAACCCCACCGGTTCCAAGCTATAAAAAGCACTTCGTGACAAGCTCTCTCTATGGCTCATGGTTCAATCATAGTCAAGTCATTCCCGAGTATATTTAAAGATCTTAAGGGGCAGGTATACGTCAATAGTCGTCAATGCGAGCACCTTTTTTAACCACATCCAATTATCCCCCTTATACTTTTGCATATAAAGGTGTATATTGCGTGAATGACATCGTGGCGGTTACGCAAGGTCACGCGTGGCAATCTTTAACTTTTTATAGTTTTATGGAAATTGCGTGAAAACGCGCCTCAAAATAAAAAAAATAAGCTGAAGGCATCATTTGTCTAGTACATATACGTATATGAAATAACTTTTACAGTTTTTTGATATTAAATGGCGGTACGAAATGGTTACAAAAATACAAATTGATATTATTTGCATGAGATTTGATATTTTATTCCTTTATACTTATAAACTTTATGAATATTCAAAGAAGAAAGCATTATTTATCATATCACACAGATTACGAAAAATATTTTTATTTATTTGGATTTATTATGAATGCCGAGTAAAACGGTTACAAACACGCGTTTTAGATGAAATTTTGGTATCGCCACCTTAAGTGTACTTCTGTATGAATTTTAGAGGAAAAATGAAAATCACGTTTTTCAACTTTGTATGATTTGCCTATATAATCATGCATGTTCACGAACAATTAAACTTAATAATCCACATTGTCTTCTACATATTAATAACCATTACAAGTTTTGAAAAATAATACAAAATCAACAACGCCATTTTTTATTTTCACGGCAAAACCTCCACATTTGTAGCCTTATTTTTCATTTCATTCCGTTTCGGTTCCGCAATCTTGAGCATGGGTGATAACATTATCTTTGCATTTAGCTAGTGTCAAGTTATAAAATATTTCACGTTTTATATATTTCCTAAAAGTCCTAATCACATGTCACAGTCAAAGTGGAGTAAAGGAGTCAGAGTCCATTAGGTATTTTCAAGGATGTTGTACCGTAGGTTTGTTTCCTATCTCGATGGGTATTTTAGATCAACTTTTGACTTATTTAAAATATATTGAGATCTGCTTTTATTGTCATTTTAAACATAGTTCTGTCCTTCAAACTTAAAAAAAGTTGAAAGAATTCCGATGCATAGTAAAATATCTTGTTGAGTGAATGAAATTTAAATGAAATCTGCTATTATTGAATTCAAGGTTTTGAGCCCACGATCCCGCAATTATCTTGCGTGGTGAATGCGGGCCGCAGATTTGCGGGCTTATCTGTAAAGAAAAAAGAAATCAAGATATCTATATAATCATTCTTTTATTATCTGAACAAATTCATGAAACACTTGTTTTACCTGACTGTACTAATTTACTTTAATAATCGAGTAAACTAACAAAGAAATATATCCTATAATTAAAGGTGGTAGATCACTACCAACTCAGTTCTTCTATAAAGCCTTATGTGAGACGTAATAATTATGGTGTTTGATCCAGCACAGGCCCGATTACAGAATTTCGATGGTGATTAGTTTCATTGTCATAACTGCGAAAATGAGAGCTATGGTCTCTCGTGACTGCTTTCAAAATACTCAAACTGAACACTCATAGCCCCAGATTTAGTTCGAATACTTGTGGAATGGAACTCCTACCTGAGTTGATATATCCCGATAAGTACAATATGGGAGTCTTCAAGCCGCTAGTGAATAGGAATATATCTTCTAGGCATGCACCATCGTCGACTGTATTGTCGCTTACCATCAGGTGAGATAGTTGTCAAACGTTGCCAAAACGTGACAAACGTATTTTCTTACTTACTCCAGAGTTTAAGATAACAAGCTGAAACAATTGTCACATGTCACATCAGTATTTACTACCTTAATGTTTCTATGGCAGGCTATTTGAGAACCAGTCCTATAACGTAAAAAAAAGCTTTTACACTCGAACCCCCACACAAAGTTCGATGACTATTGTCGTGCCAGAAACACAAATTTTCCTTGAGGAGAAAACTTGTGTTCGGGAATCGAACCCCTAGGCTGCTTAGAAGGCGAACGCTCACTTAACTAAGCTAACGGGCCGTTCGGCTGACGAATGCTTGTTAACTTAACTTCGATCACATCATCACAGCCATATCAACATGTAAAGTAGTGATCAAACTCTAGATTATTAGATAATGAAAGAAAACCGTTGGTAATTTGACAGCTTTGACTAGTATAGTTTGAATCGCAGTCTGATTGTAGCGTTACCCGCCATTAATCAAAACAGCACCGTTTTTCTACAGACTTCACAAAAAAGGAGGAGGTATTCAAACTGTTTTTTTTTATTTGTGTTACCTCATAACTTCGTTCCACGTGAACCAATTTTGTTTTTTTTTATTTGTTTGAAAGATGTTGCTTTCCAATTCCTAGGTCCCATTTAAATTTGATCAAGATCTGATTGGTAGTTCTTGAATAATGCGTGTTTAGTACATCTAATTTGATCAAAGTTCTGAAGATAAAGCGGTGAAGTTGGTTATTTTTAAGTTTTGCTTGCGTTTAATTATTTTATATGCATTACACGTACAGTACCATGTCATAATTCTAAACTTAAAAATTAAAGACATATGCACCCTGTAATGTAGAGTATCAGCAAGTACGGTATCTACCTTATAATTTTATAAAGGAGGTGAGATCTTTTAATGTTTTGGTATCTTCTATGAGAATGCACGTTTTATCTTCAAAATATTAATACTTGTAACATTTTTCATAATAATATTATTATGTGTTTGATTTTTGCATTTTAAGTTCAAGTGCAGGTTATAACGGATATATATGTAAGTTTCAGCTTTGGATGTGTTGCCGTTTTAGAGATAGATCCCGGGACAAAATAGGTCTTAAAACAGTGACTGGTGTCCCACCACATTGTTATTTTCCAACATAGTTATAAAATAAAACATTTTCATTCTCTACTTTAAGGCTCTTTTTAAAGATATCCCACACGGGCAGAAAAAAAAAATACGCCCACTCACTTACGTGCATGGGGAGCCCATTACATTTTCATAAATATCATTTTAATTACTATGTTTAATTTGTTTTGGGCCACAGATTTGCCCATTCTTTGAGAATTTAAAAAGATAATAGCTTAAGACGCTAAATTACCCTAAACCACCAAGTCAACTTAGAAACCTCGCTTTGGTCGGTCAATTATATGAATGTGACTTACAAATAGTGGGACGTTTAAAGACAAAGAATAGTGTTTACTTACATGGAGGTCAAGCGGGTCCGATACATCTAACTACAAGAAAATATGCATATTTTTTTTATGCCCGATAGGTAGTCTTTTTAACCACAATCTCACCTGATGGAAAGTGATGATGTGGCCGAAGATGATGCTTGCCTAGAAGGTACCTGTTTACTCTTGAAGACTCACAGCGTATACCGTTCGGGGAACAAAGACGAAGGCAATGAGTTCCACTCCTTCGCAGTACGGTTGATAAACGTTATATTGCATAATTATAATATGATTCTACCGATATACCTCCCTGTAACCTATATCCAAATTACATCAAACTCAAATAAACTTAACAGTCGAATTACCTTCATGCCTCTAGAGACGCTAAGCTAAGGCCTTCTTAGCAGAATCCTTGAGCTGTGGATCGATCCTCAAGAGTCCTCCTGAGTTACGGATTCAAGTACCATCGAACTTCCCGTTAGGCGGCTTGTTCCTTCTGTTGTGTCGTTATTGTATGTAACCACTTCTAGCCGAGTAGGCTGTGAGTTTGCTTAGTTTGACAACTAACATTGGTCCGAGATTTTTGTTTGTTGAGATAGAGACTAGTTTCAGATTACCCTATGGAAGTTTGAAGTACGATGAGATTCTAGGTAGGTACTTACTTGCCTTTATGTAATCATATTGATCACACTAAGAAGAATTATAGCTATATGTGTATGTGAATGTCGTGAGATATCTCTGTAAATGTTGACCGTGCTTGATTGTTTGAAATATGACCTGCTTGTTAGCTAAGTTGGGTACGTGTATTCCTTCTAAGCAGAGGTGGTATCGATTCCCGGTGGGAATATAAGATTTCTCCCTATGGAAAATTTATGTTTTTGTGGATCCGATTGTTTGTGTAATGTGAATGTTTCCGGCACCCACGTCACAAGTCATCGAACTTAATGTGGGGCTGTGAGTGTGAAGGCGTTTACATCGTAATACAGAACAGAGTAGAATTGATTTATTTGCGATATACACAAGAGGTAGGTAAGAAAATGGTTAAATCTATATATATAAAAGAAAGTCGTATTAGTTACACTATTTATAACTCAAGAACGGCAGAACCGATTTGACTGAAAATTGGTGGAGAGGTAGTTTAGAACCAGGAGACGGACATAGGATACTTTTTAGGAACGTCACTTTTTTTTATAGTTGTACAGAAATCACTTTCTCATACGTCACTCGGATTTGGTAAAGTACTAGGCAAACATAAACATGAAAAGGTAATAATATAGTCACGTGGCATTGTAATGCTCGCCGGGTATGGCTTCCTAAACATGCACATTCATTGACTGTTAGGCGGAACGAAGGTCCGGGACAGCTAGTTTAGATATAAAAAATCGGTTAGAACGCAGCATATGCCGTTGGTCTTCCGTTTTTTAATACACAACCCCTAAATCTAGTGGAAATATGGATAGGAGATACCTAACATCTAGAAAATACCTTAGACCAAAAAAAATTAAACTGCACGTTCGATAAAATGGGTGCGCGTCCGCCTTCTAAGCAGCATGTATTGGGTTTGATTCCCGGTGGGAACATAAGATTTCTTCCCAAACAAAATGTGTGTGTTCTGGTTCCGGATGTGATGTGAATGTTTCTGGCTCCCACAACTCAAGTCATCGAATTTCGTGTGGGGCTGTGTCTTGTCCCACCACACAGGGGGGTTTTAAATAGGCTCAACCCTCATCTACCCGTTTTCTTCACCCCTGGGAAGGTTGTGCTTTAGGCATATTCCACCCACAAAAAAAAGTCGTAGTATTTTATGTACCAGTTGGATAACGCAGTTGGACCACGGGGATTTTTTACAGCCAGTGGTGCAACCAACTATGGATCTACTTATATAAACGATGTAAAGTGCGCACTTGTGCTCAAATTTGGTACAGGGTACATGAAACCCGAGCGAGGTATCATCACGTCTGATGGATCTTTTAAAAAAAAATTACATTGTATATCTCAGGTACTACCTCTAAATTACTCCTTACTTTATTGCACATTATGTTTCAGTGTTATATCCGGCTTGAAACACGTAAAAATTACAACTTACTTTGTAGTCGACTAGTTTCGGACAAATTAATTGTCCTTCATCAGGATGAGTCAGCCGCGCGATACGCGGAGGCGGTCTGCTCGCCTCCGCGTTACGTGTTTCAAGCCGGACATTTATACTCCTTACTTTCTTATATGACAATATTATTTAGCTTTTTTATGTCTTTTTTACTGGTTACTATTGTTTCAATAATATTAAATCATACGTGCGCTTTCTTTATAGAAACTCATCAACCGAAGATATCTAGCTGACTCCTAGTCTGCTTTCCTCATGAAATATTCATGAGGGTTAAACGGACATGACTACCCTGGGGGGCGAAATAAACTTCCCCGGTTATGTTGATAACAATGAATTTAGATTGCATTAAATAAAGGTAAATAAGACAGGGAAAAACAGGCTTACATTGGATGTGGAAGGGTTGACTGAGATTTGGGAGGGATTCGCAAACTTAAACTCAGTTTAAGGTTCGACTATTAGAATAATATCAAAATCAAAATCGTTGTTTCACATGGGCTCCAAAGAGGCACTCATAAAAGTTAATGACTCTACTGCCAGATTCGCGAAATTACAGCCATCTCGAAAATAACCTGGCAAGAAACTTGGTTGCGTATTTTCTCATTTATATTTTTAAACATTCTTAAGCACTAATACAGGAATTATATTAACCTAGGTATATCTATATTATGTAGTCGCTAGAAAGCGCTTGTGCAGTTTGCCTCCATGCATCCTTGTCATTCATGTATAAGTAGTTAATCGTTTTATAATAAGCTTTCTTAATTAATGCCCGTTTTATTACTGACTAGCTGAGCCACCGGCGTCGCCCGGGTAAAAAAACATTCACATAACCGCTTTCACACTCACAACCCCACACGAAGTTCAAAGACTTTTATTGTGGGGCCATAAACATTAACATCACACACACAACTTCAAGCCAATGAGTGTATAGGTATCTTCTAGGAAAGCATGCTACATCTTCAGCCGCATCATCGCATTTCATCCGGTGAGAATGGTCAAATTGCAAATCGAGCAAATAATAAAAGACATTTACATCAAACCCAGAACCAGAAATAGCTTCCCATGTGGAGAAAACTTGTGTACAAACCGCCCTCTTTTGAATAATACAGATAGTTTCGACATCAGCAACAGATCTTCACAGTAAGATTCCTTAACTCATCAAACTATGAAAATAATAATATGCAAAGTAAACTTAGTTAGTAGTAGAATATTTAATAAAAGCCTTGCAATTTATTAAATATTCTAAATTAAAGTACTAAAGGCATCACTGATCCCCCTCCAATTTTTAACCTTAACATATGGCGCCTAAATCAATCCTTCAAACTCTACAACCGGATTAACTGTATCACTCTTTAAAAATAAAAGCCATTCCGATAAATAGTTAAGTGCGCGCACTTATCATTATCACCGAAATTCTTGGGCTAATAAAAAAATAGTATCGATTAATTTTCATAAGAATCGGTAAGAAATAAGATACTTGTTAAAAACTTTTTTAAAAACAAGCTTTTAGAAGTCCGCCATATTTGATTTAAAGTGACGTCACTTTATTTTTCGAGTTATTCTCAGCAAGCCCTTTCATTTGATACCCATATTGTAGGAGTGCATTAAAAATTACTTGTCCGCCATTTTGTGTGTTCCGCCATGTTGGACTTAGAATGACGTCATATAGCTAACCATGCATTGTCTTCCAAACTAAACGTGAATACAAAATTTTAGCTCAATCAGTTGAAGATATCTGCTTCAAAATTGAGTTGTAAGATTCCGCCCGAACAAACATACTTATTACGTACATACAGTGCAAGCTAAATAAAAGCTTGTAAAATAAATCTGACATAAAAAATTTACTTTTATGGTGACATAGTAAGGTGCAAAGTTTCTATAAAATGATGTACGGTGATTTTTACTTTCGCTACAATAGTCAATTGTCTAATTTTTCGGATCGCAAAAACAGTGGAACATCAAGCGACCTGCAAGCACATCAATATGAGGTGTACTGCAGTTTTGAGTCCATAGTCATACCTGAGAAGACAGCTTCTTTTATAAGATGTAATTTGTAGTTTTCAAGTGTAACGTTTGCATCTACCAAAGGAACAATGGAAGGGAAATCTTGATACATTTGATTTTGCTAGTATTTATCAATAAGTTATTAGCAGCAAACCATTTCAATTTTCAATTTCAATTCAATTAAATTAAGTTACAGTTTTAGGAATTTTGTTATAAAACCTAACCCTATTTGCCAGAACATACGTATTTGTTTTGCTTAATCTAAACGCACGTACCGCTATATTATGCTAGTAGGTCTAGTATTAAAACTATGTCTACTTTGAATAACAAGTCCCAGGGCATGCAATGGGGACAAAGAATGTGCAACAAAACACTTAGCGGCCAAGTCCATGGACGAAATCGTGACAGAGCTTTCCGAATGCTAATTTGCACCGCGATATTGTTCCGAGATTATTGTGCTAATTTACTATAATTACCCGGCGGCGGCGGCGTTGGAAAGTTGAATACAGTCATTATGGTTTTTGGTGTTAAATTTAGAATGTACCTATTCCATTGGAAAGAAGGTATGTGAATGGAAAATATCAGCCAATGCTTTTCAAGGTGTTATTTGTTAAAGATATAGGGGAAGATCTGCCACAGCTTTTACAGTTTTATTTGTGAAAAAATATAGGAGAAGATCTGCCACAGCTTTTACGGTTTTATTTGTGAAATAATATAGGAGAAGATCTGCCACAGCTTTTACGGTTTTATTTGTGGAAAAATATAGGAGAAGATCTGCCACAGCTTTTACGGTTTTATTTGTGGAAAATATGGGAGAAGATCTGCCACAGCTTTTCAAGAAGTTATTAATTTGTCAAAAATATAGGAGAAGATTTGCTACAGCTTTACAAGGTGTTATTTGTCAAAAATATAGGAGAAGATCTGCTACAGCTTTACCAGGTGTTTTAAATATATAGGAGAAGATCTGCTACAGATTTTCAAGGTGATATTTGTCAAAATTATAGAAGACAATCTGCTACAGCTCTTCAAGGTTTTATTTGTCAAAAATATAGGGAAAATCTGCCAAAACTTGAGCCAGAGGGCTAGGAAACGCATTCACACTCACATCCCCACACGAAGCTCAGAGACTTATTTCGCAGATACACACAGAAATTATTTCACTTAGGGTGAAAACTTGTGTTTCTCAATACCCGCTGCTATACACTGAACGCATTTGGTCCGAGCGGACGGCGTGAGAGACTCGTGCGTTCTATGTGTAGCAGTTATTATCAGGTAGATGCACTACCAACAACACCAGGGAACAGTTAAGTTAGGTATTTACTTAGGAATATCGAATCAGAAAATTCGTATAACTTTGTATTCAGCTCCGCGAAAATGGCGAAAGCCAGGGTTACCGCAAATAGCGGTCTGACTCCTGTCAGTTCGCGTAGTTGGCGGTTTCGCCGCGACAAAATGGCTTCAGCGAATGGCGCGAAGTTGTAGACCGGCGTGGTATGAGTAAGCACTTCCGTCGTTGCTGAATAGATTTCTAACTAGTCACCTAATATTAACTACATAGTTGGTAGATGTAGATGTGTGTACTTGTAATTATAGAGTAAAATAAATAAGTACTTACTATTTTTTTGTATGAAAGAATGTAAAACGCGATTGAAATAAGATTAAGACCGTCCTAGCGCCATTTCGTGACGTCACAACTGGAACTAGGTACAGTGTGCAAAAAACTAAGTGATAATTAATTATCAAAGCGTTTGGTCGAAGCAACTTGTGACCAAAATGCTGGCAAATATTTTGGACAGAGATTGAGTATTGCCAATCAACGTGGCAATACTGCCAGCATTTTGGGTACTTAGCCAACTGGTAGCGGTCTATTAGATTAAGTTTTGTACATATTAATATCTAATTATAGTTTTTTTGGTAAATTCAAATTTAGTTTTTAGTTTAATAATGTAATATATGATTAGAAATGTTTTATGATAATAAATATTATAGTATTTTTTTGTTAAGACGCTATGTAAGTGATAATAAATATTGCTTATTTTTGTTATATTGTACTTACATGTAATTTATATTAGAAAACAATTAATAATACGTAGGTAAACTATACAGTTATCACGGAAACACTTTGAACTGACTATATCTTGTTAACGTAAGTATTTTAATTTGAATCGCTTAGCTCGTAGCAGTTTCCTAATGCTTCATGAAGCTTCCGAATACATCACGTGGTATATGAATATTGCCATCTGGTCTTGCTACAATTCTTGCTTGTATCTCCGATTGCAACTTTCATTCTCTGGCAGATTATTCCTGGCACGATACATACACACCACCAAGTATTACTACACCTTTCTGTTACACAGCTTGTATAATTATAGTAACACAAGTAAACAATTTATCTGTTGTGGCACCGGTATAGTAAGATTTGGTAGTATATAGCATGAGAAATAAATTAACAACTACGAATATATACAATGATTAACCACCATTATATATATTCGTAGTCGCTAAACGGGCATTAATCATTTTACGTGCTCATCACACACACAAATAAATACAAACTGAGTTCAAAGACTTGTATCGTGGGTGCAGAAATATTTGCATATCCAGAAGCAGAATCACAAATGTTCCATGTGGAGTAAAATTGTGCTCCTGCCCGTACCTACATGAATCCAGGAGGCGCAGAAGACTTGCTCAATACGCGAACTATGTTGTTTAATGCCTCACTACCATGAATTTAATCGTTGCTAACTTTACTATAAGCTAATAAACTTGTGGTAGAGTTTGAAGTCGTGACTACTCCATTGGTGGCCGCCTCCATTACTCTACCACTGAGGTCTCATCAGTTCGTGTTCTTTAGAAATCTATTAACCTCGGAACGGTGCTCATGCAGCTAATTTGACTGAGCGAGACTTGGTTTTATTGGATTTTCGTTTCGCTTTACTTTCGCAGCTTTGCGCCGTTGAGGTTAGTTTTGCTTGACAGATTGCTTACTGACCCAGATATTATAAGTTGTGGAAAAAGCTTACTAAAGGAAAATCATTTATGATTTTGTTGTATTTTTTACTTTATTTAAGTTACTATGATTGTACGTATAGGTACAAGTTATTGAATTCTATCCAAATAATTTATTACTCAAACAACATTTTGTGTGTTATGCTAAAGTATTTAAGCAATATACTCGTAATGCTTTAAATTAGTGTCACCAGTGTCTAGTAGCATTGATGGTACTGGCGATGTAAAGCAGTGTCACTAGTACCATTAATGGTACTATCTGGTGGTACTAGTGATATAAACGTTTAAAGTAGTTTCACTAGTACCATTGATGGTACTAGAGATACAAAGCAGCGTCACTAGTACCATTAATGGTACTATTCAATGGTACTAGTGATTTAAAGGCGTATCATTAAGTTTTCCAGTGTGTTTATAATTAAGTTGAGATTAGCACTGAGAACACTATAAAAATTAAAGGGCTATTATTTAATTTCGATAAACATAATGATATAGAACTATGACTATTTTTTGCAGTACTAGAACGTTCACTTATTAGAGATAACCTAATTGATTTTATTTGTATAGCATTAGCCATGCTAGGCAGGACTAAAGTGATAAATTTAGAAAGGAAAAATTATCGCTTGAGGCGGGGATTGACGTTAATAGGAAGGAAAGGATAATTTCGTCGCTTCAGGCAGGGCTTGAGTAGCTCAGCGGTTAGCCTGCCTGCCTCTAGCGATAATTTTTCCTTTCTAAATTTGTCACTAAAGACTCAGTCTGTTTTTAACTTCCAACTAAAAAGAGGGGTGTTATAAGTGTGAAGTGTGTATTTGTGTGTCAATTTGTGGCATCGTAGCTCTGAAACGGCTAAGCCGATTCTGATTTCGTTTTTTTGTTTGAAATTTGAACTGTTTGAGAGTGTAGATATGTTTGGTTATCCAGATAGTTCCAAAATATGATTATGTCACGTTTGTACAAAACATTTTAGTTGCGCCCCGTCCAGGCCTTCTAAATTGTTCGCAGCATCACGCAAACTCAAGTGACAAGTAGGTAGCGTTCCCATCATGCTGGCGGTATTGCCTGTCTGAATTGCATTTCTAATATAAGCTCGATGTCTTGTAGGTAACTTAGGTCTTTGCTGTATATAGTTTTAGTTTAGTTTTAGGAAATATAGGTTATTGGCCCATAGATATATTTAAGACACACATAAAAAAGCGTTTTAACAAACCGTTACAAAATAACACATTTGAAACATGCAGACTCAAACTAAAATTTCGCATTTCTTTTGAAAATTTGAGAGGAATTAAAGATACCGCCATTCAGAGCTTCGTTATTCAAAATTTTCGGCGTCAATGTAAAGCATTGTCAGCCTGCTTCGCTTACCTTCAGTCAAACATCTTACCTAGTCTTAACACTAATACGTAAAAAAAATTATATTTCATTGCCTATATTTCGTAAAACTAAACTAAAACTATGTACATCAAAGAACTAAGTTACCTACAAGACATCGAGCTCATAGGTAACTCAAGTGCTCAATCCCACTACCAGTGGGTAGCGTTCCCATCATGCTGGCGGCATTGCCTCTCTGAATTGCAATTCTAATACGTCATAACCAATCCCAAAACATCGCGATTATATTTAATAGTAGCTGTGCCCGCAGTCTAAAAATCTAAAATTTAACATAGGTCCACAAAAGGCGGTCTTATCGCTCAAAGCGATTTCTTCTAGACAACCAAAAAGTAACCCATGTGTTATTCCGGAACCTAAACTATCTACATTAAAATTTTCATCAAAACCGGTTTATTCATTACGGAGATACGTGGTTACAAACATTCACATATATAATATTAGTATAGGATTTCATAAAGGTATTTCATGAAATATCTCATACATATTTACTGACGGAATGAATAGTTCAACAAACCTCATTCGTGGCGAATACGAGTTATAAACTGTTTATATCCCGGTTTATAACAACGTGAAACTTGCGTGGTATTTTAATTAGCTGCATAACATCCGCATTCAATTATAAAATGTAAACTAGGTGGGAATAGAAATGTGACGTTACAATTTCCTCTTTAGTAAACTGAATTTTCCTGAGAGAGCGTCATTTCCTTGCTGATAAATAGAAGGGTTCGACGGAAGTGCCTGCAAATGTTCACGATCTCTTATGAAAATATAATCTTAGTTTATTTTATGACAGTTACAGGAGCCAAGTAAAATGCACTTTGGATAAGCGAAGAAAGTTTTAACATAACTTAAACGCTTTCACACTCACGCACCCACACTAATTCGATGACTTGTGTCGTAGATGCCGAAAACATTTACATCACACACACAATAGCAACCAAAACCAGAAACACAAATGTCCCCAAAATTTGCGTTCCCGCCGGGAATCGTACTTGATACTACTTGCTTAAAATGCGAATGCTCAACTTAGCCAACGGGCAATTACTATGTTTTGTATCATGTTATAAAATGTTTTTATTTATTCATATTCCAACTACGGGCCAATTGCCTATATTTCCTAAAACTAAACTAAAACTTTATCTAGCAAAGACCTAAGTTACCCACAAGACATCGAGCTTATAGGTAACTCAAGTCCACTACCAGTGGGTAGGGTTCCCATCATGCTGGCGGCATTGCCTCTCTAAATTGCAATGCTAATACGTTGAGCCAAATAAGTGCCAGCATTTTGATCACGCGTCGCCTCAACCAGGCACTCTGATAGATTTTTGAAAATAGAATGAGCTCACGTTCCCTACGGGCCCAGTGTCTCGTCACCAAACGGTTCAAATAATTTCCATATTTACGCCGTTTACGTGGTGCTCTGCCTAAGTTTCCACGGCACCGGCATTCTGTGATTCTGGAAGATGTGACGGAGCTAAAGTGTCGACACAAGTTGCATCCCACAATAAAGGCAGTTCCATCTTCCATAGAATTAAAGTCATGCCCTCGGGTGTTTTCGGGCCATTCGGTTCGAGAATGGCTGGAACATTGGCGCTGGTAAAAGCCTGGCTGGTGTGGCGGGAAATTCAGCCAGCACTTTTCTCCCAATCTCATTTTTTACGGGGTGAAAATCCTTTTAAGTTACCCAGCTACTTTTGGAGAGCAATCGAGTTGTGAAATTTTCACTATAATAGCCAGCCTCAGTGGATATTGAAAGGATCTTGCTGAATGCCACTGGTACCCTTCTATCCTTGCTTTATGACTCTTCCCAGAGACATTGACAGTTGTGCCTCTGTTCCGTAACAACCGCGTGAATGTTGTTGAAGATTTGGGCCTTCTAAAACAACCCTGCGGCGCCACAATAGTATTGCTTAGTATAGCCTCACCCACTGCTGTTCTCCTCGAGCACGTTTGAGTAGTGATTTGAGCGGAACTCTAAACCCCCATGTTCCCATGACCCGTTTTAGGCACATTTTGGTACAGGCAATATTATATACCGTAGGAATATTGGGATGTCCTGGTTACTAGGCTAAAGAGCTCTGAACCAGCAGCACTGTGGAGTGCTGTAGCTTAGATTTCCTGGAGCGAGATTGATATTCGCACTAGGCTTTCTCGAAGACAGCTGATTCCGACAGAAATCCTTGAAAACACCAGAACACAAGTTCAAGTCCAAGCTATATATTTTTCCGATTTAACTCTCGGTGTTTGGAATATATAAGCATTAATATCCAGGTCACAGCGTAGTTTTACGAGGATAAAAATTTCGTTCAAGCATTCAGTTCCTGTCGTCGGACTCAGGTGTCGGTATTGCATCATTAATTTGCTGCAACTGTACGTGACCGATAGACACAATAACCCTATGTATTAGCTTCTTTGTAATCTTATACAAGGGATGTACTTTGTGACCTTTATGTCTGTATAATATAACTTTAAAGTCAGTTATATTATGTTGAATTTGGTTAACTTTTATAGTTAGTCCCCCACCCGATTTATTTGTTTACTTTAATTTAAATGGTTCATGCCGCTATCAGAGTCCATTGGTGGCGCCAAAAACAGTACATAATAATATTTAAATTCCAATCACTAATATCCAAAATAAAATCCGAAAATTTGTGTGTAAGTGGGTTTTTCTCTCCATAATGTAATGGCTGAACGGGTTGGGATGGAATTTGAAATGTACATAGCTTATACCTAGTATTAACAAATAGGCTAATTTTTACTAGATAAACGCAGGAAAAGCCGCGTCAAAGCTATGTATAATCGAAATTTCATACAAATCCGTCCAAGAGGAAACAAACGTACAATAATAGGAAACACACACATTTACAAATTTCGGATTAAAAATAAGTAGTCCTAACTACGGGCCAATTGCCTATATTTCCTAAAACTAAACTAAAACTATATGTATACAGCAAAGACCTAAGTTATCTACAAGACATTGAGCATGATGGGAACGCTACCCACTGGTAATGGGCTTGAGCACTTGGGTTACCTATAAGTTCGGTGTCTTGTAGGTAGCTTAGGTCTTTGATATATATAGGTATCGGTATCAGTATGATAAAATTAACATATACTGATCAAAATATACTAACTTTGCCTTAACACCTAATAATTTTAGTTTCAAATCTAAAATTTAAAAAGACGAAGTCTTTTGTAATCATTTATCAAATAAACTGCATCTAACTCCCCATGAAAATAGAAAAATGTTTAGAGCTTTCCAACCCACGCCACGCCGAGAATAATTTTTATTGTCAGGCAATTTAAATTGAAAAATAAAATTTCTATTTGAATCAAACACAATCAACGCGTTTGAAAATCGTGAATATAATAGACAAAGCGAAACGTTTTCTGTATTACAGTCACAAAAGAAAATAATTCGGCAGAAATTAGAGCCTGTGATTTATTAAATCTAAACATTTAGGAATAAACTACCCACTGTTGTTACTAGAGATGTAACTGTTCGATCATACTAATATTATAAATCCGAAAGTTTGTGTGTTAGTGAGTAAGTGTGTAAATATGTTTGTTCCCTCTTTACGCTTCAACGGCTGAACGGATTTGGATGAAATTTGAAATGTACATAGATTATTCCTAGGATTAACACATGGGCTACTTTTTTACTTGATAATAGCGGGCGAAGCCGCGGGGCGTGGCTAGTTTTTTATACAAAATACTTTCTAGTTTTTATCATCCCTATTCACCTAATACTACCTACACAGCGAGCACAACACACAGCGAGTTCGTTTTTCTATAAGAATACGGGCCGATAAAAGTTTTTCAATTTAATATATCAGATTTAGATGTCGAGGCGTAGTTCTGGAGTGGTAGTCACTAGAGACGAAATTAAACTCATATTTCAAGCTCTAATGCTCCAAGATGGCAGCCACTCGTGCCGCAGTGGCAGTGAGGGACGATGGCTTATTTATTTTCGCAACAGAAAAAAACAACAAATACCTACACTCGGTACAATAGTATAATCTTCTTCTTAATGTTTAAAAATCTCGTGTCATGGTGTTTGTGGTCGAGCTCCTCCGAAACGGCTTGAGCGATTTTAATATTTTTTTTGGTATATTTGGTAGGTATGAAAATAGGTTGTAAAGTATTTCTCACCCTAGCACCCAACCCCCCCCCCCCCAATCCCTCATTTTTTATCGTGATTATAGTATTTTTGTATGAACATTATAATATAAAAGTATAGTATAGCAATATAAAAGTTTTAGTATGATGTTAAAGTACCAGGTGACCATAAACGTGAAAGAGGTTTCTTTTACACTTTTTCTAAACGTGCCATTGCAACGCATAGTTAGTATACTTAAAGTTAGTACGTGCTACTGTGTAGCTAAGTTTTATTTCAGAATATCGTAATATCAAAATTATAAAATACCTTATTATACCTTACATTCATATGACATGTCAAAGTCAGGTTAGTTACACCATTTATAAATCAAGAACGGCTGAACCGATTTTTAAATCTTTGACTTGTTGGATTTGTTTCCGCCCTGAATAGCAAAATAACTATTGAAATATCGGGAAAAAAACGAAACATTTTTTTATGAAAAAATAAACATTTACTCATTCATACTACTCAAAGGGTGAATGCGCCTTGCACTGGGACCCTAGAGTAGATTAGATAAAAAGACTAAAACTTCTGGTAATCAGATCACAAACACGCAACCGAAGGCAATTAGGGGGAAAAATAATAAGGGGTAGATGGAGAGGAAAAAGGACTTACTGGAACGCCGCTATGCCGAATTCTCCCGGAGGATCCTCCTGAGAACAGCTTCCTCTGGCCATACGTAACGACCACGTAATGTCCTTGTATCTATTCGAAATCAGATCAAAGTCACACGCACAATATTGCAACCGGCACTTGCAAAATCACCAGCACTATGGAGTATTACTGATCGTGTGGAGTCACCGTGCATCGACAGGGCGATGCTTACCGCGTAAACACTTGCAATAAGGTCCACGGGGGATGAATTTAGGACACCACAAGGGATTTGTGATGGTTTCGATGGAAATTGGGGTGCACCGGGCGGCAGCACCTCTTCGTGATAATGGTTACGGGCGACTGCCTGCGCTGGGGTCGCAGGCAAGGTTATTAGATGCGCGTACGCAAGGAAAAAACAGGTTTCTCAACTACGGAAATGAAAAGGATGGGGTTGGACATTAAGGTTCGCGCGTGCGAATTTTAAGTTAAATGAAACACAATAATTAGCGTTAACATTCCCCCCGGCTTTGAAGGGAAAAAGTCCTTCAATATTACAAGGCACATACATTCATCTGGTTCCTTTGACATACGCGTAAGAAGACTGCAATGAGCAGTTATGTATTATGAATCTATTGTAGATATTTAAACATAAACTTAAATATAGATAAACTATTATGAGCGTAGCTAGTTTTTAATAATACTTAATAATTATTTTACCTAAGCTAGAAAAGTGGACTGTATTATGTATTTACTGATTTGGCAATGGATAAACCTTTACCACTGGCCTACGATAAAGACCAGTTTTCGTACGGACATCAACGACCCGGGTAACTCCGTCTGAACCTGGAAACGTACGTTCGATCACTCCAAGAGGCCAATTAAGAGGAGCACTGTTGTCTGATTCAAGCAAAACAACTGTTCCCTTTTGGATAGATGTATTGGACTTCGTCCACTTATTACGCACTTGAAGAGTGTGGAGATATTCGACCTTCCATCTTTTCCAGAAGGACTGGACAATATGATCGACTGCACGTTTACGACGAACAAGATTAACATTCTCATTAGATAAATCTTCCGCAGGAAGAGATTTAAGAGGAGTCATTACCAAGAAATGGGCAGGCGTCAATGCCAAAGGCTCAGCTGGATCACTACTCAGCACTGAGAGGGGTCGTGAATTTAATAAGGCTTCTATTTGAGCAAGCACTGTGGTCATCTCCTCATAGGTGAGAAGCTGCGTTCCTACAACTTTGGCTAAATGGGTTTTCACGCATCGAACGTTACTTTCCCATATTCCTCCGAAATGTGGAGCAGCGGCAGGATTAAAACGAAATTCAATACGGTTTTCGCGAAGTTCATTGGCAAATTTATCGCGGTATTCTTCAGAATCCAGAACTTGGTACACGCTATCGAGATGAGACTTCGCTCCAATGAAACAAGTTCCTCGGTCTGAATACAAGACGCTCACTGGCCCACGGCGGGCCAAAAAGCGTTTAAGCGCATGAATGTAAGTAAATGAACTCAAGTTTGATGATAATTCTAAATGTAGGGCCTTAGTCACTAAGCATATAAATAAGCAAATATAAGCTTTGATGCTCCGCACACCACGACCGCGATGTAAAGTAATAGCTATAGGGCCAGCATAGTCGACTCCGGTGTGGCAGAAAGCTTTAGCTTCAGTAACTCGGCACGCAGGGAGGCTTGCCATTAAAGGAAATTGATTGACAGGTCGCGTCTTAAAACAAACGTTACACTTTCGGACTCTACTGCGTACAACATTCCGTGCCGACATAATCCAATATTTTTGTCGCAAGAGTGACATTAAAAGTTGCGGACCCGTGTGTAAATTTTTGCGATGGAAATGATCTATAATCAGATCAACAATATGATCACGACGCGGTAGGAGAATGGGATGCTGACTGTCGTATTCAATCGGGGCATTGGTCAGACGACCTCCAACACGTAATAAACCGTCATTATCAAGAAAGGCATTTAATTTGAGAAAAGCAGGGGGTAAAACTTTCTCGGTTTTTATTTTGGCAATTTCATCGGCAAAATAAATGCTTTGAAGATTCCTAATTATCAAAAGCTCCGCATAATCAAGATGCGAAACATTAAATTTTGTCGGTAATTTTTTGACAAACCGAAGGATATAGATTACTATTCGGAGTAATCGATTCCAAGACGAAACTCGATTGGCAAGTTCGTATAAAATCGGGGGTGGCGAAGGTGGAGACACATTAATTGTCGCCATCACCTTCGTCCTAGCTTCAGGAATTTCACCTGCAGTGCTATTGGCATAATCCAGCGGCCATTCGGACTGAGGCTGGTAAGCAAATTTCGGTCCGTCAAACCACAAAGGATGCACTAGAAGTTGTGCTGGAGTGAGTCCTCGGCTGAGACAATCAGCTGGATTGTCTTTGCCAGCAATATGAAAAAAGCGATCGGGAGCCAGCTTTCCTTGTATTTGTGCAACCCGGTTGGCAACAAATGTCTGCCAGCGGCTCGGAGTTGCTCGGATCCAAGCTAAAGCTACCGTGCTATCAGTGAACGCGTATACTGACTGCACCGGTAAAGAGTAAGTATCGATTACCGTTCGCAGCAGCTTAGCTAATATCAAAGTCGCACAGAGCTCTAAGCGAGCTAGAGTGACGACAGTTTTGGAAGGTGCGACCCGAGATTTAGCGCAGACTAGGTTCATGACAGTACGGTTGGTATCCGGGAAGTACACGTGGATGTAAACTACTCCACCATACGCCTTTTCTGAACTGTCTGCGCAGCCAATAACGGAAATCACGCACTCGTCGGTCACTCCAATGTGGCGGGGCAATTTGATATTTCGCAATAAAGGCAGTTCGGACTCAATTTTACTCCAGATTTCTACAACGTTGTCGGGGGGAGTATCGTCCCATTAGATCCCTTGATCCCAAAGGGATTTTACAATCAATTTAGCCATAAGCGTAACCGGCGCAATGAACCCTAACAAGTCCCATAATCGTGCGATAACGGAAAGGATGTTGCGCTTCGTACACTGGCGTGACTGTACGTTGACACTGAATGTGAAAACATCTTCGGCCGGCAACCAATGCAAACCGAGTATTTTTAATTCGTCAACTGGACTGAACTCAACGGTCTCAGAGACACGGTGGTCAGCTGGTATACTAGCCATTACTTCGGGCGAGTTACTCGAAAACTTAACAAGCTCGAAACCTCCAGCAGCGAACATTTTGATCAGCTGATCGGATAATTCGATACCAGCCTTAGCTGATGAGCAACTAGTGGCCAGATCGTCCATGTAAATATCCTTTTCAGCGACACGGGCAGCTACCGGGAAACGGGGACTTTCGTCTCTAGCCAATTGACGGATTGTTCTCACGGCCAAAAATGGACTACAACATAACCCGAAGGGGACACGGGTCATTTCAAATACTTGAATAGGATCATTCGAATCAAATCGATATAATATTCTTTGATATCGCCAATCATTTTTATTCATTGTAATTTGCAAATACATTTGGCGGATATCGGCACTTAATGCTATAGGCAGGAACCTAAAACGCAATAAAATTTGGAATAAATCATTTTGTAGATTTTGCCCGGTATGAAGGATGTCATTTAGTGACATATTATTAGTAGTTTTATTACTCGCATCTAATACTACTCGTAATTTGGTGGATGCTTTATCAGTACGCAATACGCCTCTGTGTGGAATAGTATACGTCGTCGTGTCAGAATTCGCAGTGGTAACGTCTATCGGTCGCAAATAATCTTTCTCGAGATATTCTTTGAAAACATTGTCGTATTCTTTTTTCACGGTAGGTTCAGCCAACAATTTACGCTCTAATGATAAAAACCTACGTTCTGCGGAATATCTCGAATCGCCTAGACAAGACGGGTCAGTTTTGAACGGCAAAGCAACGATAAATCTACCGTGATCGTCGCGACGAACATTATTTACGTAATGCGTTTCACACTCTTTTTCGTCGGGTGACAAAGAGTTTTCAATTGAGGGTACTTCTTCTAACTCAAAAAACCTGTCAATACTGTTTTGTTGCTCAAAATTCACAGCACAGTAAGTACGGACCACGTTACAAGCCCGACCAACAATCGGTGCTTGGCCTACAACCACGTAACCAAAAGAAGTTTCTAAAGCGACCGGTTCGCCAGGACCACGTGACACCGTGTTCGGCTTTAGAATACGCGCGAATAAATCGCATCCTATAATCAAGTCAATTTGACCAGGATAATTGTACCGGAAGTCAGATAAAGGAAGTGCTTTTAAATAATCTAGCCGGGCTGTATCAATCACGGAAACTGGCAACGCGTCAGTAATATGGCTTACGACTAACGGCTGAACAGAAAATTGGATTTCATCATTAAATCGCGACCTAAGCGTTAAACAAGTGATACCCGTTATAGGGTTTTTTACATCACCGACTCCTGATACAAACTTATTTCCGCACGCTGAAATGGGTAGGCCCAAACGCTGGCAGCAATCAACGGAAATAATTTCTCGTTGAGATGCACTGTCTACTAAGCAACGAATTAAATGTGCATTTCCTGCGGCGTCAATTACGTGACATTGCGCGGTACCGAGTAATATCGAAGAAGAGGATTCTACTCCATTGGCGGAAATCACCGCATCACATTTTGCACCAAGGGTGCAGAGGGAGATGGAGCCAGTAGGAGACTGCTCCGTTGATTGGTTTGAGGCTATATTTTTATTAAAACTATTGCCGGGAACTACGATTTCCTGATTTAATGCAGAAACGTTGTTATTATGTAACGGCGGAGAGCTATTTTTATCTCTATTTAGTGAGAGAAAGTGGCTCGTATTATTATTATTATTTCGGGAGGAGGTATTACTGTCGAAATGCAATAATGTATGGTGACTACGCGAACACTTGTTGCATCGGCCGGTTGATTTGCAACCAGACAAAGAATGTTTTTCGCTAAAACAATTTATGCACAGCTGTTTACGTTTAAGGAGCGTAAATCTCTCTTGAGGTGACATTTCCGAAAACGACGCGCAATTGATCAATTTAGTGTGATCGGATTTTCCGCATAAAACGCATTTGTCTCGAACATTTTCATTTAAATTAACGAAAGATTTTACGTTAGCGCGTGGCGCGGTAGCACGGCTCAGCGCGGTGGCACGGCTCGTCACCAAGCTGGCGTTCGTCACTAAATTCTTTCGAGAATAACTACCTACGGGCGAGGCTGTTGGTGCAACAAAGTTATCTGCACGTTGTAATACGTGCGCATGGTTCCGCATAAAATGTATGAACTCAGAACATTTAGGTATATTTTGAGATTCATCACCGAATGACATTTCGAAAGCCTTTACTGTCTCAAAATTGAGTTTTTTACAACCTATGTGTATGAATATAAGGTCTTCTAGGCTGCCGACATTTAGTTGCCGTAAGGCGGATATAATAGACGAGAATTGATCTATGAAGTCTTCTAGTTTAGAGGCAGATTGGGAATCAACGCGAGATAAATTAAGAAGTTTGTCTAAATAGGAAGACGCTAGCAACCTGTTATCATTGTACTTGCTTAAAAGAGCATTCCAAATGACATTATAATTTTCGGCTGATGGTAATATGCCTTGGCATATAGCCCGCGCATTTCCGGTCAATTTACTTACGAGGTACTGAATTCGTTCACCGTCAGACAGTTCTGGATTTTCGTGAATGACCGTACGAAAATTCTCATAGAAAATAGGCCAGCTTTCAAAGTCCCCATTAAAACTTATCAATTCTAACTTAGGTACTTTGACATTATAATTACGCTTTTTAACATCGCCATCACGACCCGACGGCACCACCTTTCTCGAGGATAATTCACTAATTTTATATTTAATTTGCGTATATATTTGTTCAAACGACAATAAAGCTTTATAAGAAGGTGCTGACGTCAGTTCTGTGTTAGATGCCTCATAATCGCATCGTTGTTCTAAGGTTTCGACATATTTGGCATGTATACCATCTACAGTATAACTAGATGCGAGAAAGCTCTCGACATTCGAAGGGACATTCAAGTCGAGCGACTTCATATTATCATAAATATTTTGCACATGTTGGAAATACATAGACAATTTACTCTGTATTCTAGCTAAATGCCTATCAGCTCGCTCTTGTGAATGAGCCATTTTTATTCCAATAACTTATTTAATAAAGTCTAGAAAATAATGATGAGGTAGGTAGGTGAGTGAAACAAACGTATATAACAATTTCCGCAACCTAATAACTCATACAAACAGCCTAGGTGTTTTTACAGAAATTGTTAATTGCCTAATAACTTATTCAAAGATATTTACGTAACTATCACGAACCCAATAACTTATTAAAAGCCTAGGTATTTACGTGATAATCACGTACTAAATAACTTGTTAAAAGTCTAGGTATACGTTTAATTATGTACCTAAAATGTTTTTGAAGTGTAACTCTTATCTAGGTAATCTAGGTTTATCTAGGTACAACCTAATCTACTGCTAAGTATCCGGCTATCGATAGGACCAAAACTAAATGAATGCGCCTTGCACTGGGACCCTAGAGTAGATTAGATAAAAAGACTAAAACTTCTGGTAATCAGATCACAAACACGCAACCGAAGGCAATTAGGGGGAAAAATAATAAGGGGTAGATGGAGAGGAAAAAGGACTTACTGGAACGCCGCTATGCCGAATTCTCCCGGAGGATCCTCCTGAGAACAGCTTCCTCTGGCCATACGTAACGACCACGTAATGTCCTTGTATCTATTCGAAATCAGATCAAAGTCACACGCACAATATTGCAACCGGCACTTGCAAAATCACCAGCACTATGGAGTATTACTGATCGTGTGGAGTCACCGTGCATCGACAGGGCGATGCTTACCGCGTAAACACTTGCAATAAGGTCCACGGGGGATGAATTTAGGACACCACAAGGGATTTGTGATGGTTTCGATGGAAATTGGGGTGCACCGGGCGGCAGCACCTCTTCGTGATAATGGTTACGGGCGACTGCCTGCGCTGGGGTCGCAGGCAAGGTTATTAGATGCGCGTACGCAAGGAAAAAAACAGGTTTCTCAACTACGGAAATGAAAAGGATGGGGTTGGACATTAAGGTTCGCGCGTGCGAATTTTAAGTTAAATGAAACACAATAATTAGCGTTAACAAAGGGTTTTTAGATAACATTTCTTGAACGGATTGTATTTTAATTTATGCGGGCGAAGCAGCGGGGAATAACTAGTTTAATATATAATTTTTAATATTACTTCAGTTTAAGAAAATAATAATTATGAACAATAATTTATCTGTAGAGTGAAAGATACCAATATTTAAATTTCTTGCCCTCCGCGCCAACTGGGTCGTCAAAGACACAATTTTATTTTTATTAGTACTATGCTAATTTATTTGTCGCCGACCATCGTTGATAATACACTAAATTATTGTCGAATAACAATTCGTCGGAAATACACTTACGCAATACCCTAAGAATTTACTAATAATGTTAACTATAGGTAAAAGACAGGCATTCCAACACCATTTTCTTTATCAAACCATTCGCGCGACAGGCTTGTGTATCAAATGATGAGTTGGATCATAGTCATGATTTATATTTTTGCTGCCAAAGAGTTAAACAAACATACAACTGGATGTTAAAAAAAAACAAATGCTTCTTTTATTTTATCTCAATAATTATTAATTAGGCGCTTACACCGCTTGTTGAATAAATTATGATTTATAGCGTCCAAAATCTTATCGTGTATAAAACTGTATAGCTAATTAGCAACATTGAAATGGCTAAAGATACATCCACCATTTAGTCTATCACGCAGATCCAGGGCCGTTTGACATATATCATCACGGTGACATTACATAAACGCTTTCACACTCACATCCCCGCACTAAGTTCGAAAACTAGTATCGTGAGTTCTGGTTTCCAACTCTATATTTTAAATTTCCACGAGTTTGTATTTTGAGTGCGATTATGTGTGTGATGTGACTGCTTCCGGCACCCACGGCACATGTCCCCAAATTAAGTGTGGAGCTGAGTGTGTATATGCGTATATATTCATATGGGTACAATACCGTAAATTAATATATGTTACAATTAGAATCTATACTACTCACATATACTTCCAGGACTTGTATGTAAATTCACCGAGCCCTGTACCGAAGGTACTCGTTCTCCAAACTGTATTAAACTATTCACCATTTCCAATTACACACACATTATTGGAGCTCCTGTATCTATCTCCCAGCTACGTCATTAGTTCGGTGGCTGTACCAAGTTACATAAATTGCACGTTCCCGTTAACTAAAATGTTTCCTAACTAAACTCCGGCCGCGAACTCACACAAACTTAGCTCGACAACTATTTAGACAGTGCTTTAAGTTTTACGGTTTGTAGATATAACAAAGATCAAGAGTAAACTAATTGAGATAATTTACTGCGCATGAATATATATGATCCGGGTGTCCTGGGTTCGATTTTCCGGCAGGAGCAAAATTTTCCTTTCCAATTGACATTTGTGCTTCTGGTTGTTGGTGTGATTGTGTGTGTAATATGTAAATGTTTCAGACACCCACGATTCATGTCTTTTAATTTTGCCGACGATTTATAATAATAATAATATACCCATAATATTATAAACAGGTAGGTACTACTCTTATAATTGAGAAGTTACACATTTGCAGGTTGTTACAGTTGTTACAGTTTCCGCTGGCGTAGTTGAATGCACGTCTGTCTTCTAAGCAGCGAGTATCGGGTTCGATTCCCGGTGCAAACACAAGTACCTATTTTGTCCCGGGGCGTATCTTAAAAAACGGCTTCACATTGAACGCTGAAACTTACGTATAATATCCGTTATTATATGAATTGAATTGAACAACAAATACAGAAATCAAACAATTATTACATAGAAAAAAAGTTATAAGCAAGTAACCTCAAAAGATTTTCTATATAAGGCAAAATGAAGGCGCGAGATCTCAGTTCGGCGCGAACGCCTAGTAAAGTAGTAAATATTCGTTGTGGCATTCTGTTGCATTAGTTCTACTTATGTTCAGCAGAAAACGTATACCAACTATTTCTGATTAAAAATATCGATTATTGTCTAAACATTCTGCGTTTCCTAAAGGTAAGCATGTTTAATATTTACTATAGAATAATAGCTAAGAAGACGAAGGTCTATTAGCTAGCCGATTGAAAGTAAGTAGTAATTTTAGACTTTAACGCAAACATAATTTGTCTTCCCTCTCACTCGCACATTTCGATATTTATAATAAATACAATAAGCTACGTGTGTTTTTGAAAATGTTTTCAACCGACTATATGGACATTAATACAATTAATGTTTCAATATTCCTTTCGTTTTTCATATCTTTAAGTTAAACGAAGAAAGCGGGATATCACATTGAAATTTGTGAACTCTGTTTTTTCTCATCTTATTGAAGGATATGATAGCGAAAAGAAGTTTAAAACATCCTTGTATTCATGTCCATATAGTTAGTTGAAAACATTTTCAAAAACACCCTTAGCTAATTGTACTTTTTTAAAACATCGAATTGTGCGAGCGAGAGAGAAGACAAAAGGAATAAACCCTCTTAAGGTCAGTGAAATCATCGAAACGATCGTAAAGATTGATAATGCTTTGCTTAAAACTTAAGGGGTCAGTCTTAAGCAATAATGTTTGTCTTAAATAACTGTCTTGCCTTAAACTGTGTCTGCAGAGGAAGTGCTGAATTCGTTACGAAAATTCAACTTCGCCGTGCACTCTACTCGTATTTGCTAGTTAAGTGATTAGCGGAGGCAATGACACAGCTGTTTCCATTTCAGTTAAGAGATCTAGAGCAAGGAAATAGGTAAACAGATAAAAAACCAATAGTACTATCAACCCTACTAATATTACAAATGCGAAAGATTGTGTGTATGTATGTGTCAATGTTTGTTACTACGTATCTCCGTAACTACTTAACCGATTTTAATGAAATTTGGAAATTAAGTAACTAATACCTCACATCGCACACAGATTACACCCAGAACCAGAAGCACAAAATAAATATCCCTTGGGAAGGTATTTGTGCTCTTGCTGGGAATCGAACCCAAGACCCACGGCGTAGAGGGCGGAGACCTGTCTACTGCGCCAACTGGTTAGTTGGCGCAGTAGACAGGTCTGTGTGTGCGATGTGAATGTTTCCGGCACCCACGATACAAGTATTTTAACTTAGTGTGGGCTGTGAGTGTGTTTGTTTGTTTATACTCTGGATTAGTTCATAGACTACTTTAATCATCATCATCATCAGCGGGCGAAGCCGCGAGGCTCAACTAGTATTTGATATTAGCATTTGTTGATTAGTATAAATATGTCTTTTGAAGATCTCTTTGCCAGTCGGCAAAGGCTTCCTGCAACCTTTTCCACTCGAGTCTTTGCTCGGCCAGTCTGTTCCTCCAGGTCTTTGCCGACTGGCAAACAAATCTTCAAAAGATAAAGAAAAAACAAATGCTAGACTAAGTTACATCATTATTTTTAGTTTTAGTTAGTTTTAATCCTATATCAATATTGTAAGTTGATCTGTATTAAAGTAGGTATATATTATTATAATTATGCCAGCGTAGTATCAAGCCAATCGACAATCATACTATGGGAGAAAGCCTTAAGTCCCAGTAGTGGGAACAAAATTGCGGTATAAACACGAGCATTAGAGAGCTCTAGCTGTAGGCGAGCTGCACTGCATCTGAGCAGATGCAGTGCAGCTCGCCCATCAGCGATTACAGCTTAAAACTCTATCACGGGTTTGAGTTTATGCTAAATAATTAGGAATATATCAAAATTTTACCCCTTGATGAATATGGCGATAGGATTTAGGTGATCTATTGTATTGTACTGTACCACAGGGTAGAGCTATGTCAATGTTGTCAATAAAATTATAGCCAAAACCAAGTTTGTATTCCTTTTCAGGCATAAAGGATACCGCCGCAAACCTCCTGTCAGCAACCTGCAGGAATGTTTTATGATGTGGAGTAACATTATGTAATAATGTGACTCAATAAGGAAACAAATCATGTCACTGGTGAGTGTGAGGTATTTTATATATCGCCTGTTCTATAGTGCTGTAAACAGAATGTGACAATTAGATTTTAAACTGACATGATCACTCAGATAATCATTATTGTTAGAAACTGGGTATTAACAACACCCATCCGTAAACACTTCTGTGTGAAATATAGAGTACTCAATAAAATACTAAAAATACATGGCCCCCATACCTTTTCTAACAATAATTCTGATATTTAGAGTCATAAATGCCTCGAGTGCCTCATTGGGAATAACATTTAGATATTAATTTTGATACTGCGTCTGGATAAAAAACATTAAAACGTTGTAAAACAAACTATTCAAGGTTTTCCCTATCTCTTCCACATGAAGAAAGTTCTCGAAGCCGTGCGCAGCGCAGCTCGCACGACTGAATCCTATCTAACAATCTTGTGAAATTCTATCTTAGGAAGTAACGTTCATGTTTTACTAACGCCACACTGATGGTTGTGGTATCACATAAATGGATTTTCGTTTTTATTTTTTGCCTTAAGTAAATATAAATCTTATCCATTGCTTTATAATGTTGCAATTGAATACCGCAGTGAGCAATACACTTAATTTAATTCAAAAAGATTCTTTTACCATAACCATTTAAACGCGAGCAAATCTTAAAAACAACCGACTTCACCGCATTATCTTTGGAACTTTGATCAGATTAGGTGTACTAAACACGCATTATTGAAGATATTTCAACAACTACTAATCAGATCTTGATCAATTTTAAATATGACCAATTGGAAAGCAACATCTTTCAAACAAAAATAAATATATTTCAGAATCGGGTCTCGTGGAACAAAGTTATGAGGTAACACAGATAAAAAAAAATACAGTCGTACCTATATGTTAAAATCTTATGATATATAGGTATAATTTTAGATAAACAGTATAGTGAGATTACCACATATTAACTTGGACGTATTTAAGATTAAATTAAGAAAAAGAACGAATTACCTACTACTTACTAATAAACAAGGTAATTTCGATATAGCATATGAGTTGTTGTGTACTTAGAGTGATATGCTACAAATGCTATTAATTAAATTGTAATCTATTTAATTTAATTATTTTTTAGACGATCAATCCTCATTGTGAGCAAATAAGGGGCAAGTAATTAATACCTCACGTAAACTTTTTTTTATGCCTGATATAGCATCACTTACAAGTTTATAAATAGCAGTTTAAACTTCGTTACATTATATTGGTAAACTACGACTGTATTAAATGCAGGTGGGCACGAGAAACGCCCTATTTTACTTATACCTTCACTGAAAGGTCAAGCCCGTCATAGGATTCGAAACTGCGATCACAGAAACTGGTGGCGGACTTACTAGTAGACTTAAACTGCATTCAATCAAACGGACAGTCGTTGCTTGATAGCGGATTCTTAGCTAAATTGTTGAAAGCTACGTTAAGCGGGTTAGTACTTTGAGTGAGCAAAGCGATCGTACCGTGGCAGAGACCGGATGCTGAAGCGCCAAAACCAATACCTTTATTAAATTTAAATCACACGACGGGTTTCATTCATCCATTCTGAAATGCTAAGCTTTTCAGCTGTTTCAGTTCCACCCGCCAAGATGTTGAATTGAACATCGGGCAATCTTAATCCATTTAAGTGGCAGCAAGCATTAAATTGAATCCTGGCGTTTGATCAGCAGCATAGCATCTAATGGAGTGTTGTTTAAGGTATGTGCGTAACTGATTTGTTTATATAAGTCGATTCAAAACATCATATTTTATAGCAAAAAATATAAAATAGAATCAGGTTCGCAATTTTATAAGCGGCCACTCTGACTTTCTTTCTGGGTTTACCGTGACTTTTTTTCTGCAATATATTGATTAACAATTTTACTGCCAATGTAATTACTTAAACAATCGAAAATCGAAAAAACATAAAAATAAATTACAAATATCCTATTTTTCTCACCATGGTCAAATAGTTCTGAGTGTGACCCACACTTAGTTGTACAATCCTTCTAATATTATAAATCCGAAAGTTTGTGTGTAAGTGTATGTGTGTAAGTATGTTTGTTCCCTCTTCACGCTTTAACGGCTGAACGGATTTGGATGAAATTAGGAATGTAGATAGATTATACTTAGGATTAACACATAAGCTACTTTTTAACTTAATAATAGCGGGCGAAGCCGCGGGCACGGCTAGTAAATTATACGTATTCCAGGTCTAGTGTGTTTACCAGCTTCGATCACATCGTCACTTACCATCAGGTGAGATAGTGGTCAAACACTAGCCAGTAACAAATAAAAAAAAAACGTATAAAGCTGTCCGATATGAAAATTTGCCTTACGATTAACAACCATACCAAAAGCACGGTATCACTAAGTTCCTACTAAACAGCCACCCAATCAAGCGCCAGGTGGTACAGTTATTCCTTATGAACGATGTGGTAGTCGCGCTTTGCGAGCTGCAAATTATAAAATATTCAAAGTACATACACGGTTAAGTAAACATGCCATTTTAAATTTCCGCATAAAGTCACGTAGCAGCAGTGACTGCAAGGGCGCTAAGGACTTAATTACATTTACAACACAAAAACGCTCTGAATCCCCAACTCTCGTACAAAAAGCACTTGTTTTCATGTTTTTCACAAAAAAAGTATACAACTTCCTGCTTTCATTGTGCCGTCCTTGCGAGGAACGTTTACGGGGAAAACGGACTTTGTTTTTTGATAGCAACTTTACAGTAAATATAAAGTTACTGTGAAGTTATTCTAACGCGTAATGTTCTGTTTGTTGGGGCGTTTATTGTTCGGCGCTTTGAGCTACGAGAAGCAGGAGTACACGTAGCACTTGCTACGAGCTACGAGTATAAGGGTGGTGATTAGTAGTGACCCGTCTTGTTGTATCTATAAGTTATATAAGTTTTAAAAAAAAAGCGGGTAGGAGGCCCCGTGTGAGGTTAGGCCTCTGTGTTTATAATTATTATTATGTACTAGCGATCCGCCCCGGCTTCGCCCGGGTGCATTTTGTATGGGAAAAAGAAAAGGGCTATTTTTAGGGTTTTTCCAGCAATAATTCTAATTTTTCTCGCCGTAAAAACCATCCTTGAACTTCAACGAACATTTTAAAAAAAGATTTGGCCAAATTGGTCCAGGCGTTGTTGAGTTATGCGCTTACCAACACATTTTGCGATTCATTTTTATATTATAGATTAGTTTTGAGTTTCTCTCGCTAATTCCGGAATAAATGTGAAGTTTTATACCCAATTCAAGCGGTCCTATGTTATCCCGGCATATACGCGCAAGTGAAGCCTTTAAATTGGAAGTCAACACAAAGAAGTTGCCCGGTCCAGAAAAAGTGGTAGTGCAGGTTTATCCAGACTAAACTTCATCTCTGCTCCACTTCAAGCAAGAAATCACCGCGTGGAAAGTGTTGACAATGTGCAGAATAGTGAAAATAAGGGAAATTGCTATTTATTAAGTAAATCCCTTAATCGACTACGCAATTAGCGCCATCTCTGTTCCAGGCTACGTACTAATTTGTTTTGTGGCCGTTGATCAAGCTTATTTGCTACGCGGATCTATAAAGTCGACGCGGCGCGGCGCCTGCTAAACCTGTGTCGCTTTGGCATTCAGCAGACCCGAGTCGCAGAAAATTTATAACGGAGCCCCATTTAAAAAATATATATAGTTTTACCTGTGCTCCATAGAGGGCGGCACCCGCTTCAAGTTCGGACGCAATTCTCGATGGATATTGAACACTTATTTTACGAAACCCGCTGAATTGTTATCTGCTACTTATTTTCTACTTTGAGTCCATTATATTTATTAATGCGAAAATTATATTTTGATGTAATGTATTCTTTGTACATTATTTTTATTGTATATCAATTTTTAATCTGATTTGACTAATTTTTAATTATTATCTTGCTATTATTGATTAGCTTGTAAATTTATTTTTTGTTCATAATTATAATTTGGTTTGTTTGTTTGAGACTCAATTGTTTGCCATGGCAAGTCCCATGCGTGCCCCTTGCCCACACTGCCCAAGCTCGGCCAAACTATATTCTCTTCCCCACGGTCTTAAGGTTCACATCGGGAGAATGCACAGGGGCGTCACGCTGTCAGGCTCGGCGGTCCCTGCGCCCGCGTTGTCAGGCCCTGTGGTCCCCGCGCCTCTCGCGACGGCAGACGTCACGACACTTGCAACGGCTGCGACAGCAGATTCATTGCCGGGTCTTAGTTTGGACGACTTGCCTACCCTTAAGTCTAAGGTTCGGGTTCTTAGGCATGTGCCTAGAGGAGCGAGATGTATGGCAGCTGGAAAGTTATCATCTTTAATTGAAAAGTGTGTTCAGTCCAATAGCACTGTCGACTGGGTGGCGTTATTGTCATTCGCCTATACTTCTTTGAGACTGCCGGAATCAGGGGACAATAAATCGCTTACGGCAAAAGTTAAGGAAAATATTATAAAGTCCCAGTTGCTTACAAGTTCTTTGCCCTCAAAAGCTCCGTCTTTTTATAGGTCCGTTCAGGCAAAGGTCTACGAGGGGGACCTCCGTGGAGCTGCGCGCCTACTAACCTCGGACTGCACTTTTGCCCCATCGGGGGCCGACACGCTCGCAATTCTTAAAGACAAGCATCCCGCTCCCACCCGCCCGCTAAGTATTCCCCCGGCACCCGACGACGATTCTACGCCTTGCTTGACCGTAAAAGCGGAGGATGTCTCGGGCGCACTCCATTCATTTTACCGCGGCTCGGCAGCTGGTATGGATGGACTGCGCCCGGAACACCTCAAGGAGTTGACCTCTTCGTCGGCAGGCGATAACGGATACAAGCTGCTGGAGTCCCTCACGCGCCTTTGCAATTTTCTATTGAAAGGGAACCTGAACACCGATGTCTGCCCTTTTCTTTACGGTGGGTCTCTTTGTGCCCTTCAAAAGAAGGATGGTGGCATAAGGCCGATAGCAGTGGGTAATACCTTCCGGCGATTGGTCGCAAAACTGTGCTGCCAGGCAGTTCGAGGTTCGATTACACCTTATCTTCAACCCCATCAGTTGGGTTTTGGCACACCCCTTGGGTGTGAAGCCGCAATCCACGCGACACGGGCTTTCGTAATGCGTGAGGAAAGTAACGACGTCCTCCTGAAATTAGACATTCGCAATGCTTTTAACAGCATTGAAAGGGGACCGTTGCTGTCAGAGGTCAGAGAGTTGACACCGTCAATCTTCCCCTTCTTGTGCCAGTGCTATGCATCCCCCAGCAATTTGTCGTTCGACGGCAATTGTATTTCATCTCAGGTTGGGGCACAGCAGGGGGACCCCCTAGGGCCTCTTGTTTTCAGCATGGCAATTCACAAAGCCATAAAGTCCCTAGAGAGTCCCCTTAACGTATGGTATTTGGATGATGGGACAATTGGCGGCAGTCCAGAGGTAGTCCAGAGAGACGTGATGGCACTCTTCCCCGCCTTGAAAGAACTGGGCTTGGAGGTGAACACCGCGAAGTGCGAGTTCTATCCCTGTAGCTCGGTGGCGGCGGAAACAAGTGCGAGTTTTACGTCTCTAATCCCTGGGCTCAGAATCATGGACCGGAACTCTCTGTACCTCCTGGGTTCCCCCATTTTTGCGGAGGGCTTGATGGATAGCTTGGAGTCAAAAACGCAGACCCTGACATCACTAGCTGAACATTTTAGGCATCTCCCGGCACACGTATCTCTGTCGCTTTTGAGGATCTGCTTCGGGATGCCTAAGCTGACGTATGTCATGCGGACGGCACCTACTTGGAAGCTTCCAGAAAGGGTCCTCAGTTTTGATGATACACTTAAACGTATTGTTGAGGAGATGCTCAATATTAGCCTTAGTGAGGTGCAGTGGTGTCAGGCTAGCCTGCCAATCCGATTTGGTGGTTTGGGAGTGCGCCGTTTGCAGGAGTGCGGTCCTATTGCCTTTCTCGCCTCTTCGTATGGTGTTTCAGGCTTGGTCGGTCGCTTGGTGCCGGATTTGGACGGCGATATCAGCATTCCTTTCGTCAGTGAAGCCCATAGCGTGTGGGCTCGGTTATATCCGGAAGCCGACCTACCTGCAAGGCCTGGTATACAGAGAGGTTGGGATGAAATTGTTGGAGCGCACTCACTCGCTCGTCTGCGCAACGAAGCCTCGGGAGTCGAGTTGGCTCGTTTAAACGCCACCTCTAAGCCGGAGTCTGGCGCCTGGCTGCATGCCCTACCATCTCCTCACTTGGGCACGCTGCTGGACGACGACTCCCTTAGGGTTGCCGCGGGATACCGACTCGGCTGTGCAGTTTGCGAGCCGCATGTGTGTATTTGTGGAGCGAAAGTGGAGGCAGACGGCCTGCACGGACTCAGCTGTACTCGCTGCGCTGGACGGAGGCCTCGACACCATGCCATAAATGAGATTTTACGGAGGGCTCTTGTTTCGGCCGAGGTCCCGTGCGTGCTCGAACCTCCCGGCCTCTCGCGTTCCGACGGTAAGCGCCCGGATGGACTTACGCTGATTCCATGGCAAAAAGGGCGTTGCCTCATCTGGGATGCCACATGCGTGAGTACCTTCGCATCCTGCCATCTACCTGCAACCCAGAGGATCGCCGGTGGGGGTGCGGAGGCAGCCGCGCTAGGCAAACACCACAAATATGCTGATTTGGAATCAGCGTACGAGTTTGTGCCGTTTGCTGTGGAGGTGGCGGGGCCGTGGTGTTCCGAAGCAAAAAAGTTTGTGGCGGCCTTAGGACGGCGTCTGCGGGAGAGGGGACGAGACCCGAGGTCAGGCGAATACCTCGGGCAACAAATTTCTCTCGCTATACAGCGTGGGAACGCGGCTAGCTTGATGGGCACGTTTGGGCGAGGGGGCACAAGTTGACGTATCCATATATATTGGATGTATTGTTTATTGACTGATAAAAATATTTTTATTTTGACATGTTAGACTGTACTTATTAATAAAGGATAAGAATATATATATAAAAATTATAAATTACAATAGGGATTAGAAGTTTTACATGATTATATATATTTTTGTCATATCATCTATTACAATTTTGGACGTGTTACGTGTCTGATTGTATTAATATTGATATAATTACGTATATTTTACCTCTAACTAAAAATGTTTTAATATTCGGAATTATACTCACAATCATTTCTTGATCATGTTTCCTTAATAAGGTACTTATACTTATTTATCAGAAGATTCGTTGTAGACTGAACTTGTATGTGGGTAAATAAAAATGTGATCAACGCGGGAATGGTGAAAATGTTCATAATATCTAAACGATGATTTACTTAGTATTACATGTTGTAAATATCTGAGGTTATTTTATTCTGCTCGTAGCTGTAAAAGCGCCTACAGCCAATTTCCAGCCGCTATAAAGTCGCTATAAAGGCCGATGTAAGTGCTGGGAAGGAACGAATTTAACTTTAATAAGTTCGCATTGCGCCTCTGCACTGGATATAGGCACAACGATTAAAAGGAAGGCTTACATTGTATCGAACTACGATAACATGAATTTGAATTGATTTGATTTGAATTGACTGTAGAAAGAAAATGACATCTAAATACTGCACGATTATGCAAGAAATTATATACAATAATAACATATAATTTTATTGACATATAATTTTATTGACATATATATAATTAAAAACTCTAATACATGAAATTTTTATATTAAGCTAGTGTAATTAGTTAAGTTACTGAGCATAATACAAGTAAACGCTTATGCGTACTTTAATATTACAAAAAGCTTTAGAAAATGAATAAATATATGAAAATAAATATACAAATTCAATATTACTAAATTATTAAATTTGCTTCATGCTACATGGTTGAGGCACGTGGAAGGTATATGATATAGGATAGCTTGAGATGATCTCAATTATTACTTGTGAGTTTCATTATCATACATAAACAATAATAATAAATGCTTTCTCACTCACAACCCCAAATGGGATTTTATGGGTTCAATCACTGCAAAGAGAGCAAGAACTTGCACGTCTCGTCAGTTGAATCGTCAAAGTCATAACAAGGTTTTTTATTCTCTTGTGTTCGTTTGGCTAGCTATCCTGATCTATCTGAAATACAGTTGAATATATAAAGGTAAAAAAATCTTCTTTGTTCTTCTATATACACGTAATGCCAAACAATATCTAACTTAATCTACTACAAACTTTATCTTTGGGTGACACTGAGCTGCAATAGTTAAGCGTGATGTTTACCATCAGGAAAGCGACTTACTCGTCTCGTCTCTTAATTGTGTTGATGCTGGCCACATATTATGACTATCCCAAGAAGAAGCTTGAAGAAAAAAAATACAAGCTTTTATTTAGTTTCAACCCTTATTTGTCTGTAGCTAAATTAGACCTCCCGATGTCCAATTGGGCTCAAATTTGGTTTACTTATATTTGCTTATCTTCGACAATATCTTCGATCTTGATAATACATGGATATAGTACCATGGACCTGATCTAATGATAGAGACGGAAGATGGCTATAGAAACTTCTGAACTAAACAAGATAAGCCCATTGAGTTTGGGCTCGTTTGATTTGTCTTGACAAGTTTTTTGGTTAACTTTTTAGTCCTTTTTAGATACAACTAGAAGTATTTAAAAAAAATTAAAATTACTTTTTACTATAAACTCTCGGTTTTAAAATACAAGGGTGATCATTTTATTCTTTTATAGTTATATATACATTTTACTCAAATGCTTGTTTATGTTGCGACTATGTAAACCCGACGTAATTTCTTTTTACGCTTTCAAGTTTATACACACATGACCACATCGTCGCTTACCATCAGGTGAGGTAGTGGTCAAAAGTTTGCCTATCTTTAATTAAAAAAAGTATGAGTTTTAATGAGTCGTTTCTAAAATACTTATAATGTATATACCCCTTTTTCTTAAACCCTTATATATACTGATTTACATAGCAACAAACAGGCAGAGGGACAGAGAAAGACAGACAAAGTTTCGGAAATTTCTCGTACTGTGACCTAGTTCCAGGCGCTTGATTCAATTGCTTTTACCGAAGTTATGTACATCGTGATAATTCTCAACGTTTCCTGAAGTTATCAATAAATCCGCCAATAACTGGCAGTTCAAATGAGAAAGTTATAGGAACTTTTAGTACGTCACACCGCAGACGTGACGGGAACTTTGTAACGTAAGTTATACGTACTTTGTATCGTAACGCGAAGTTACGGGACTGTGTTAGTGAAGGATGATTGATTATATTGTTTGTATTTAATGGTTTGTTATTGTAGTTGTAGTTTATATCAACAATCATCAGAGCGCCTGGTTGAGGCGACGCGTGTTTAAAATGCGGGCACTTATTTGGCTTAACGTATTAGCATTTCAATTCAGAGAGGCAATGCCGCCAGCATGATGGGAACGCTACCCACTGGTAGTGGGTTTGAGTACTTGAGTTACCTATAAGCTCGATGCCTTGTAGGTATAACTTAGGTCTTTGCTTTAAAGATGTGTATAGTTTTAGGAAATATAGGCAATTTTGCCGTAGATAGCGGAGAAAAATTAATCAAAATAAAACACAAAGGACTGTGTAAGTGGTTATCCTTCAGTCAATCTTTTTTGGCCACAAACAGATGAGATCGTAGTCAAACATTAGCATATCAAAGATACAAAATTTAAATGTTGAGTAAGAGAGAAAATTTCACACCCACAATCCAGAATCAAACCCGATACTCGCTGCTTAGTAGGCAGGCGGGCAACCACGTTAACGAACACAAGTTTTATCCCCAAACAATTTGTGTTTCTGGTTCACCTACTACTAACTGAAGTGTCGGAAAACTAATGAAATATTTTGCTGTAGACAAAGCGGTCCGAAGCGTTTCTTTGTTACACTTGAGTTATTCTGCGCATAAATCTACTGCGCATAAATCTACTGCGCCTACTGTATGTGGCTTCTACAAAAGAGATTAAGGTACGATAGTAACAATGCTAATTTTAAAAAGGTTAGGTGATGGATTTGGCACGTTTGTGTCAAAAATAAAAATCCATTTTTATTTATATTTTCTACGTTTAGTTCTTTCAAAATGGTAAATTAAAACAAAGAAATCAATAAAAACGGCTCCTGCTACCGTCTGGTAGTACGAAAGACTCTGTGTTTGAGCTAGTCTCGCACTTGGCGACATTTTAGGATTATAATATTATTTTGGTATAATTTATTATTAAGCTATTGCATAGCTTCTATCGCGGGCCTTGAGCGTGGAGACCGAATCCAGAAATTCCGTAACGAAAATAACCTAGTGTTGAGAGGTGGTAGAGCATTTTGTGAGTTGCTCGCCTGGCTTGCTACCAAAGTAGCTTACCACCATCAAGTTGAAAGTCTGCCGCCAAGCCAAATACGGTGTTCCGGCAGTTATCCTTGAGAGCCTGCGTATTCCAGGTCTAGTGTGTTTACCAGCTTCGATCACATCGTCACTTACCATCAGGTGAGATAGTGGTCAAACACTAGCCTGTCACAAATAAAAAAAAAAAAAAAACCTAACACCACCGACTCCGACCGGCACAGCGGTGATACTTTTTAGTTTTGCCATCTATCGATGAATAGCTGAACTTTTAATGACTTTTTTTAAATATCACGCTTGTCTCTTTAGTTTAGCAACTCGCCTCTAGGTGGCAGGAAAAAAAATACTGCATAAATAAAATAAATAAATAATTATATAATTGCATAAGTTGATAAAAAAAAGCTATGCAATAGCTTTACCGCGGCAGTCCCCGAGTGCCACACGTCTTTTTTTCTTTTCCTTCACCGATAACCTAGAGATTACTGTCATCGATTTTAATCAGTAATCAATTTATAGGTAAATGTCTGTTTACATGTCATGACATTTTTGACTTTAACATAAAGTTTAAACTTAAACAAACTTTAACATGACGTTTAAACTTAATGGTACTAATCACAATGAAAACTCTATTGGTGTACCTACAGACACTGTTGGAGTCAGTTTTAATTGCGGCACAACCACTAAACTCTATATAACAAAAACATGTTGAGAAAACTGTTTTCTACACAGTTCCATGCAGTCGTAACGGTACCGCCATCAAAACAAATAGGTGCCACAGAATACTATTACTCCCTACCGGGAGATAAGTGCTGTCTTCCTAACTTAACTTGTCTATGGCGGGCGCGCTGCTTGTCAACAAAAATGTTATAATAATAAGAAGTGGTTTTAGTTCCACCTTTTTCCGCGCGCCAAGTTATGAATGTTCTCTCTGGTGGGATTCGACCCCTTATTACGTATCTCTATTACGTTTGGTTTCAATTCAAAATTAACAAAACTCCAAAGAAATAATCATTTTTGCTTAATTCAAATAGAAACCACTCGCAACAAAGAAACGTAATAGGTTCACTATGGATGATATTTATGGAAACAAAAGTCACACTTCTATAAAATGTTTGTTAAAACTAACAGCCAATAATGGGGTTTATATTTGTAAATTATTGATTTGTAATAAAAAATACAATTACTATTAAACATTTGCATGTTTAATGTCATTTGCTGAAAAACCTTTATCGTACACTAACTTTCCCCTGATGAGATAATAATGTTGAATCATGTTAATAATTACTCATACAAAAAAAAGTCTTTGACAGCAACACCCTAAAATGTACAATTCGATGCGCTCAAACAGGAGGGGTTCCATATTTGTAATTGAATAGTTGTCTTATCTACATCCTGGCACTTGCCACCAAGTGTTACTGTCACTTCCACTCGTCAAATAAACCATCTTTTGGTTTATTTGACGAGTGGAAGTGACTAAGGAAATAAGGGAAGAACCCTTATTCTTATATAAACAAAACGTATAATAATTCTATGCATGTTTTTGACTCATGACAATTCACATTAGTCAAAATAACACAAAACGTATTTTAAGTGTAGAAGGTTTCTCGAACGTTTTATTGTACGACTAAGTGGGTAAGATTATACCTACTCCTTAAAGAAATCTTAGTCCACTTCCTGGCTTCAACATCAGATAAGCTCGAGGATACCAAATTATTGAATTTTATAAATACATAGAATAACAAAGTTTTGAATCAATATGACAGTTACACGCAAATGCAAATACACATTACAATATATTTTACAAAAAACAAAACAATAAACGCATTCACACTAACAACCCCACCTGTAATTTAAAATTTGTATCGTGGATGACGAAAAAATTTTCAACACACACCCAGAACCAGAAGCATTAGTGTACCTTGCGAAGGAAAATTGTGCTCCTGCCGGGAATCTGAACCAAGACCCATGGCTTACAGAGCAGAGACCTGCCTACTGTGCTAACAAAATATATTACTAAACCAACAAAAAAATGTTTGTGTATCTTGTGGGATAATAAATACATAAATGAAAAACAATTCCACAGCCTCAGGGTCCGATAATAATTAATTATCTTAAGAAGGTATTCATGGAAATCTAGACCACCTCCGCAGTTTTGGCCTTACCTACTTAGGTATGATAAATGTGCCTTCTATACGTTGAAACAGCAGTAATTTATTAACAAAAGAGGCCTGCGTAGGCGTACCTTTGTTTTACTTACCGACGTTAATTGTCAAGTATTTTGGTACCTATAATTTCGTTGAAATACTTTAAACCTCGTTTTAATGGTTTGCTATGATTTGGCGCTTGTTTACTACAAACTTTTATTTAGTTTCACGGGTCTCGTTATCTCTCCATTTTTAATTAAATCTTGCAAGCTAAATTAAAACCACTCTCTGATCTCCGATTGCACTCAATTTTGGTGAACTTATGTATCTTCGGTGACAATAATGATATGCTATCATGGAGCTAGTCCGATGATGGAAACGGAAGATGGTCAATAGAACTTCTGAAATGCACAAGATAAACCTATCGAGTTTGGGCTCGTTTGATAAGTCTTGACAAGTTCTCTGGTTATATAACTTATTTATTTACAACTGGTAAAAGCTTGATTTTATAAAACTGTTTTAAGTATTAAACAAATAAACGTATTCACACTCACAGCCCCACTAAGTTCAAAGACTTGTATCATGGGAGCCGGAAACATTAACATCACACACACATTACACCCAGAACCAGCAGCACAAATTTCCCTTGGAAAGGAATTTGTGCTGCTGCCGGGAATCGAACCCAGGACCCACGGCGCAGAGCACGGAGACCTGTCCACAAAGCAAAAATATTGTTTGTTTTGAGATAAAATAATTTCGGAAATATCCCGCAACTTATCAGTAAACATTACTACTGTGAGCTTATATTGAATATGAGAATTTTATTTTGCCTGCAATATTCATATGAAATCTCGTATTTTTTGTAACATATGTAAAAATTAGAAAATATGGAATAAAATTATAAACTCACCTTTCTTATATGTTGTTCTGAGGCGTAACCCTACTAATATTATAAATACGGAAAGTTTGAGTTCCTGTGTGAGTAGATGTTTTAAATAAAGTATTTTGCAACGGCTGAACGAAGTTGGATTTATACTTTTACGTATTTAGTCTAGACTCTAAACCTAGAATAGACGTAAGCTTTTAACTTGCTTACAGCAAGAAGAGCCCCGGGTCATAGCTCGTCTCAAACGAACGAAACTTGATTTCCTTTCCTGACTTCGCAAACTAAAATAGATCTGTTTAGCTCTACCATTTATATTACCAGTGAACCTCCTACGAAAAACCTTTTCCTGCAGGCAGTGTAAGTCTAATAAATCCAAAATACCATTTTGTTGTAACCCTTCTTTTATACGGTTCCCCCGAAGCTCTGAGAAAATAATTCCTGGTATGTGGGAACATAAAAGTTAAGATTCACTGCATAGCGCTCGCAGTTTGTCATGAGGTTACGATGCTCATAGGCCGGGAAGAAACATCTTCCATTTCACAAGGGGAGTTAACTTACACATTCTTTCTTAGTATAGAGATTTTTATTACATTTTGCTGATATGCTACAGATTGTTGAAGCCCATTTTTACATTAGTTTTTTTCTATAAACACTCACCTTATTTATATTTTAGGTGTTGGCTATTGTATATAAAGCAAATCTTTGTAGAGACATTGACGCTGATCTGATTTTTTTTTGTTGCAGATATTTTTAAGGACCTTTATTAAACAACGTGACGGTCCTTTTGTATATTCTTACGGTTGAGTTAAAAAAATATATTAATGTTTTAGCAGTGTACTGAACTGCCCGTTGGTTTAGTTGGGCGAGCATTCGCCTTCTATTGATATATTCTAAGCATATGGGGGGTATAGGTTCTTCTTGAGATGGCTGTAATTTTGCGAATCTGGCAGTAGAATCATTAACTTTCATGGGTGCCTCTTTGGGGCCCATGTGTTTAATAAAAAAAATAAATCGATTATTATTAAGGCAACAAGTTATATACAAATAACCTCAAAAGTGCAATTCTTATTAGATTAGCTTTATACCACTCTTTAACCTGGATTTTGGTAGGTTATAATATGGTATTTGATAGTAAGCAAGCTACTAAAAAATGAGAAATGGCTCGCAAGGATAGTTGCTGAATCGTTTTTTTGATAATCTATAAGTTCTATAGCATATAAAGAAAAGTCTTTGGAAATTCCGGTGGGTTCCCAACCAATCACAACACATTCCATCTTGCATATGTCCCTCTTAAAAGTACTTCGCTTGACCAGAGGCGCTCCAAATTACAAACATGTACAATTGTACATATCTATAGTAATCAATTGGGAAAACTGAGTAGGTACGAGTATATAGCTGTGCCCACGTCCAATCCTCATTCGGTAATTAGGTATTATTTTATTACGGACCGAACTGATTACAATTTCGCGAATAACGGTGTAATCCTCGTGTTGTTATTTAGCTGTTGGGAACCAACAAAATACGGTATTGGATTATTGGGTCGTACTGAGTAATATTTGCCTGCAATAAATAATTAAATAATGATGTTTGTAGAGTAAGACTTGCCATAGGGCAAGCGATTTCCTCATTACGTATCTTAGTTGCAAAAATCCCAACAAGTTTAAAAAAGTTACATCAAGTTGTATAGGATTAGCTATTAAGTCTCATACTTTTAAATTCACTCACAGTTTTGACAGACTAGTTACTGTTCAATCTCTGCAAATAGAATAGTGTCAAGACTTTATTAGGTATTCTTTATGATCTGCTACCGTTGAATGGTGGTGGATAGTTTTTCTGACTTTCACTCACAACAACTCACATCTAAACACCAACCTGCCAAACATTAATAGGTCACGTTGTTTTAGTTCAGTGAAACAGGAATTTTCGTGCATATCTTGTATTTAGGTATGTTTTTAAATTTTTATATTACCTCGTATCTTCCAAACAGATGGATTCCTACAATTAAGTTATCGTAAGATTCGTATTAAAAAACCCAAGTGTCTTTTGATGGGTAATTTGTCGGTATTATTTTTTATTAACCAAACCTATTGAGTATCGTATCAAAATAAATAAAATTAAAAGGACATTACAAATGCTGATCCAGTGAGAAGTTAGAACAATTGTTGATCCGCCTATTTTACTTGTTTACTCAGCTCCGCGTCGCGCAAACTGATATACTTTGATCCGTCCTTCATGCGCGTGTGACGTCGGTGGATCTGCACTAACAGGTTTTCAACATGCTCGTCAGCGATTCGACCAACATTTGTTGATCCATCAACGGTCGAAAAAATCATACTGAATATGATTTCTTAGATCCAGTGTATATTTAACTTATATGCGACATTTACTTAGACTAAGTGGATCCGGAGCCAAATTTGACTAATAGGTACTCGAACAAAAAGCGGCAACGTCGCATTCTGCGTGTGTTAGAGAACCTAGTAGACTACTTCGTTAGAGTAATAAGGTAAGAAAGATGCGTTAGTTACGAGTGAATTTGTGTTATTTTGTTCATTTGTCATGGACAAATCAGAAGATGATGGTGAGTATTTTATTAACCATATCCATATTTGATTATTTAACTATTCAGAAACTTGATATTATGTGGGTGGTATGGTATTGTATTAATGAGTTAATCCGGCCGGATGTGATCGGCTCACACGAAGGGGGCGTAGGGGGACTGCTTCAATGGAAACGCGCTACCTCATTCATAATCGATACATATGGTAATAAATAGATATTCACTTTATAATACCTAATAAGGACTTACTTAAATACCTAGTACCTAGCTAACAGTTTTTAACCTCGGATGAAAAAAGAGTTGTGATTGTGTTTAGGTATGTGTACGTAGTACCTACTTACTATGCGTTTCAAATAACAATAGGACCAGCAAAAACGCCATCATTTCACCAGTGCTGCCTGCCAGAAGATGAATCAGAATAATAAAAATAGATAACCAACAATTTGATTGGCCTTTTGGCTCTGTGGTCAGTCTCACTCTATGGTAGCTCTGAATGCGGATCCTGAGGTCGTGGGTTCGATTTATACCATGGCAAACATTTGTGTGACGAACACGAATATTTGCTTTGTGTCTTGGTCTTAAACAACTACCTAATTTTTTTTTTTTTTTTTTTTATTTGTGACAGACTAGTGTTTGACCACTATCTCACCTGATGGTAAGTGATGATGTGATCGAAGCTGGTAAACACACTAGACCTGGAATACGCAGGCTCTCAAGGATAACTGCCGGAACACCGTATTTGGCTTGGCGGCAGACTTTCAACTTGATGGTGGTAAGCTACTTTGGTAGCAAGCCAGGCGAACAACTCACAAAATGCTCTACCACCTCTCAAATGTCACCTGATTAGCACCACCCGGGGACCACGTGTAGGGAGTCAGACTTAAAGGGTATCCACCTACGGACGTGGGTGACTGAGCCCCCATTATCTATAATCCTAATTATCTATGTATTTCTCAGGCCTCGATTCCTAGTACAGTAGGCTTTGCCTAGTTTGAGATCAGGGACTACATAAGTGTGAAATGTCCAGGATATTTATTTATTTTATTTTATTTTAGTAAGTACCTAAAAAGACCAAACATACCTACATTACCTATTTACAAAATTTCAGAAGTTTTGATTACAGCTCAATCAAAATAATATTTAAGATTCCAGCTCAATCAAAATAATACAACACTTGCACGAAGTTTCGTAGCTTTAATCGATACGTGATAATGTGATTTAGACCGGGAGACCGGATTAGGATTAAGACCGCATCGAATAAAACGCTTTAAACGCTTTCACAATCACAGCCCCACACTAAGTTCGATGACTTGTGTCTTGGGTGCCGGCAACATTCACATCACACACACAAATACAACCAGAACCAAAAACACAAATTTTCCTTGGGGAGAAAACTTGTGTTCCCGCCGGGGATCGAACCCGATAGTTGGGTGGCGTTGGCCTTCTAAGCCCCTGCTTAGAAGGCAAACGCTACCCAACTAAGCCAACGAGCAGTTCACAACAATTGCAATAGAATCTCACAGAACAATTGCAAAAGGATTGAAACATGTCAATAGGAATTAGAGTACGTATTGGGATGCAACTTCTACATAATGCAACTTGACATATCACGCCGTGACAGGCGTGTATATGCATAAACTATTATATTATCAGCTAAAAATGCATAAAAATGTTGAGTTAGAAAAGTCACAAAACAAAAGTTCTGTTCAGTTTGTCCCTAGTACCTACCATTAAGTAGCCAAGTGGATATTCGGTAAAATGAAGTAGTAACATATTTATGGTCAGTATCGATACTGACTTACTAGCCACACTATCCCCCATTGTAATCACCTGCCGTTAACGTAAGCCCCGCTTGTCCTCACGCGTTCCCCCTACTGCACTGCACTCCAGTGCATCCACCACTACCTCCGCTGCCTCCACCTCCACCATCACCAACCATCCTCCAACCTCCACCACTGTATCCGTTGGTGAAGACAGTGGTGGAGGTGGAGAGCAGGGTCTGTGCATGATGGAGGTGGAGGCGGAAGCAGCGGAGGTGGTGGTGGTATCGTACCAAGCTCCTCGACTACATTTATGTGTAGTTATTTCTAGTTCATATTTATTTTCATATGGGCTGGCATTCAATTTGACCACCATAAATTCGGTACAAGTCGTGGCGTTGTCGAATTGTTAAGTTATCCGTTCAATCTGTAGCTTGTGACGGACAAAGATACGAAACGGCAACGTCGCGGCTGCTTTCAGCCAATCTTATCGTTTGCTGTGCTCTGATTGGCTTATTTAAATCGGATCAACGTTTTCCGTAACTATCGCAAGGTGGATTAGTATATCGGATCAACTTCGGCGAACGCTAGTAAGCAGTCCCGTGAGTGTAGACGTTGATCCGGTCGGAGCCACATTAGTAATCAAAGATGCATATTGGATCAACAAAAGGCGCCGGATCAACATGAATTTTTGGATCAACAAAGTGCTCGCGTGAAGTCGCGTCAGATCAACATTTACCGTAAAGGGATATCTATATATATATATATATATATATATAAATAAATATAAGTCATATGTTTAACTATTTTGCAGCAATTAATTTGAAAAAATATTTTTCTTAACATCAGGAGTTTTGTCTTGGAGCATTAAGATCCAGAATGACCTAATGAGATGACATAAAAATGGCTTAGGAACCCCATAAACATTTACAATATTGAAAAACATATTCAACTACATGTTTCCATATTATTAGTTTTGTTTTAATAAACACTGATAACATATCAGTTTTTTTTTAATATAAATCTGCAGTATGGCTCAGTCTGTTTCGAAGTGAGTGGTAACGAGCCGCGAGGGGCCCGTTTTGAATCAAGACTTTCACGGAGAATAACACAGAACCATGATGTTTTCGAATAGACGTTAACAAAACACCATTTCTTTGCTGCATTAAAACAGCTCCGTTGCTACTTCGGCACTAATTAAGAGAAGTCAAAAGGATATATTCAGCAAATAAGCTTGCTCCGCTCATAATAGAGCATGGAATTACGTGGTTGCTAGTTTCATGTAAGAGAGTTACTGATATTACTTGCATCGAGATGGAAATAAACCTATGGTTTTTAAGATTACTTGTAAATATAAAACGCTCGACAACATAACGTTTGATTAAGGGTTACTTGTTAAGGGGACTTAAGACAGATCGGGGTTACATAAACATTGGTTCCACCCACTACAAAATATTGTACTCGCATAATGTAAGTATGCTAAAAAAGATGAAAAAGATTTTCCTAAAACTGATAATAATTTAATATTTTTCTTATAAATTATTACATCACAAAATCTTTAACCCATAAGAATACTATTTTAAAAGTTACATAGCATGCCAAATGATATAAAAATCAGGCGAGAAAGAAATCGAGTTACCCTTCTTGATGCTCCAGTTTTAAACTTCGCATCGAGTTGAGCTTGCGAGAGAGGTTTTACTCGCAAGTAGGTTTACTAAGGAGATAGCATCTCTTTCACCCCGTTCTCGTAGTTCAAAATTGCACTGATGAACTTAATTTTGCAGTTTTCTATGAATGAAACTCGGAGATATCGTTAATTGAGGTACGCGGAAGGAAGTACTAGTCTGTGAAATGCTAAGAATTTTAGGCATAGCGTATTTACCACCCTTGACAACTTCATCATTATTTACCTACAGGTGGGATAGTCACAAACAATATAGGGATACTACGTAAGGGTCAAACTTCAGTTTATATGGGATATAAACCAAACGTATCATCTCCATTATAAACTTTGTGACTTGACCCAGCTGAGGGTATATTTTGCAGCCGCTGCAGCAATAATAATCACAAAAAAAGATTTGTCACGGAGGAATTCAGATGATTTTGGAGGGCTTGAGCCCCTGGAGCCGCCTCTGCCTGAAGGAAAAACATAACATAAACATAAACGCTTTCACACTCGTAATTCTTCACTAAGTTCGATGACTTGTGCCTTGTGCTATTCCTTGGATATAGAACTTGTGTTTCTACCGGGAATCGAACACGTTATTTTTCATTTTCTCAGAAGGCGAAGGCAGTTCAATGATTCGTCCGAAGATGAAGAAGCTTACCTATTCACTCTAGACTTGAAGACTTCAAGACTATGAGTAATTACTGATGATAACATTAAGATACTGTTATTTAATCATAGGTACTAATAACAATTACGTTTTCACACTTACAAATAACTTTAAAGACTTGTATCACAGATGCCGGAAACATTTACACGCGAGTTTTGACCAAGGAAAAATTATTGTTTCGTCTACGAATCAAATTCGGTAACCGCAGTAAAGATGTCTACAGGCTGAGCCCCTACATTGTCAGAGTATAGTCCGCGCGCGATGAGAATAGGATTAAACCTTGTCAATCATCATCATCATCATCATCATCATCATCATCTTAGCCACAAGAAGTCCACTGCTGGATATAGGCCTCCCCCAAAGATTTCCAAAAAGAACGGTTGTTAGCGGCCTGCATCCAGCCTTGTCAAATTAAATCGAAAATGACAATTCTCAAGTAGCGTTAGCAAAAAAGTTCTTAATAATAGTTCTTATAAGTTTATAACTATAACCTTATATAATAATTTATTTATACAATCTATCATAGGTTTATAAAAATACACAATAATGTTTCATGATTGTATTTCTTTTAATAATAATGTTTAGGTATATTATTTAAATTTTTGTATTTTTGAGGAAACCCATAACTTCGTCAAAAAGATATCTTGTCAATATCATTCATTATCCATAGCCAGCTGTGTCACCATTTTCAATGCGTTAGAACACCGAAAACACAACTAGCATAATATGCGAGCTTCGACGCGAGTTTGCTAACGCTACGGCTAGCCGGCGGACCGCGCGCGTCTCAGTTCCAAAAGGTCCCATTATCATCACGCGCGGATTATAAATTAGATTATTAAATACTTACGGCATTAGATTTTTTTCCTTAGTAACAAGAAAAATCAAAAGAGCTTCATGGCAAATGTTGTTGTATTCAATTCAATTAGAGTAAGTAGATATCTTATCTGCGAAGGCTACAAGCTTAACTACGAGCTCTTGTTACCACTTTGTTTACTTATTTTAATGTATGAATATATTTTTTTCCTTTCATACTTTCACCTTGAAGTCTGTATATTTTTTACCGAACATTTTATAATATTTCCATACCTCTAAATAATGACGAACGTATAATGTGATATATTTTTACAAGAACCTTTCAAGCTTCAAAGGTAACCTAAAGAATTAGTATTCTTCACATAAAATATGTACGTACCAATTAATAATAAAATTGAATAAATAATATTTAGTACAAATTGGTAACACTCCTTTTTAGAATAAACGTTATTTATAATAAGACCTTATAACCACTATTACCACAACTATATTATGTATATGAGCATGTACTAGGCATGCATGGCCGCATCATCGCTTGCCACAGGTGAGGTAGTGTCCTAGTGCTAGCATATAAAACATAACAAAAGAACTTATTCGCCTTGTGGTAATTTTTACGGTATTCTAGAAAAGTACAAAAAATAACCCTATACGTGACTCTTCAGGCTCAGCAACTTACGCACAAAATTGTAATAAAGTCGGTTCAGTCTTATCGACATGTTGACAGTTAACAAATAAATATGCAAAAAATTTCACTTTCATATAGTGGTGAGAATGTCACGGGATGTGTTTACTTTTTATAAATCATCTTGAGGGATTCATAAGAAACTTCGTTACTGAATTTTAAATATAGGTTCACGTTAATATAATGGATCGATATACTTTACTCCTAACTCCCCACTTTTAAATATTTTAAGAAAATGTAACCATCTTATAAATTATAAGAAATTCTTATCTTGACTACAATTCGACGGAAATTTGTATAAAATCCATTAGCGTATTTTTCAGAAACGGTAGAACATATTATTTAAATCAAAATCTATTTTAACACGCCACCTGTTTTTAATTTCATTGGAGTATCAGCTTCGGGAAAATTAGATTCTACGAAATTTATATTTCAAAACGGAGCCTTGGTGTAAGGTTCTTGCATAAATTAGACGGTATACAAGAATCAACCAATAATCATTTTAAAAAACTTTATAATAATCGTGGACGTGGAATACTGATCAAATCGATATATATAGATATATAGTCGAACACTATAAAACCATCCGAAAGCTTATGAGTCTAATTTACTTTTATAACACAAGTTATTAAAATTTTGCTTGACCGATGTGAGATCAAGCTATACAAATAGTAATGCGGTACCAATCACAACTACTGTAAGAAACGTAAATGTTCCAAATTACAGACAGTTTTCCCTACTATATCTCTACATGTATATATTTATCTATATATATATCAAACAGTTGGGTTTGTTACAACACTTATAACTCGAGAACCGATGGACCGATCTTGCTGAAATTTGGAATGAAGGTAGATTTGGGCCTGAAATAACATAACTGTAGGCCAAATTTTTTCGCGGGCGGGGAACTGCTTGTAATATTATACATGCGAAAGTAACTATGTCTGACTGTTACACTTTCACGCCTGAACCTCTTAACCGATTTAACGAAATTTGGTACAGCAATAGACTAGAGCTTGGGAAAGGACATATACTACTTTTTATCCCGAACTTCCTGCTTTTCACTATTTCTCGCCATTTGTGACGGTCTTTGGCACGGTGTAATGCTTCGGAGATTTTCGTATCCAGCTGTTTTTCGTCCTTTTTAGGATGTTCCGGTCTCTCCATAACTTCTCCAGCTGAGACATCGCTCACTTCGCCATTCTGATGCGTCGTCGTATTTCTCCTTCTGTACCTCCCTTACTGCATATTTTTTTTTTTTTATGTACGATAGGCAAGCGTTTAACCACAATCTCACCTGATGGAAAGTGACGATGCGGCTATAAAAAAAATATAAAAAACATATGACATCCTCACCACTATATGAAAGTGAATTTTTTTGCATATTTACAGATGCTCGAGCCCAAGTACACAAAGTCATGCACGATCTCATATTGCCTAAGAACATACATATTATACATAAATATTAATAAATACCCACATTATGTACATCACATGTAAATTGTTTTTACCTATGTCTTGAGAAACATACGCGAGTTCCAGTAACCTTGTCCGTCCCATCACAGATGCATAAGCTCCACGAATGCATTGCTGATCCATCGATTGTTCTATTTCCAACCATCCTTGATGCATAAGTAATAATTCCACAGCTAACCGCTGTTCCAATGTAGGGCTTGTATGACAGGTGTATCGACAAAATGTGCTGCATGTTTGATGTTTTACCACAGAAGAAGTAATAGTATATTCCATTTGAGAGCTCACAGAAACCGTAATTGTGTTTTTGGTAAAGGAAAATCTTTGGTCTCATCCCCTGCTATATAAATACAAAAGTTTGGATTTTGAGATGTTTGTTGCTCTACCAAAATTACTGAACCGATTTAGCTAAAATTTTAAGCACGATAGATATTGACCTGGTATTTAGATAGTGGTCAAAAGTTTGCCTATCTTAGATAACAGATACTTAAACACAAGAAATGACTTGTGTTTAAGTATTTGTTTATTTTTTTTATTTTTTTTTCGTTTTATTTATATCTTTTAAATAATTAACATGGGTGAAACCACAGTGTATTGAAAATTGACAATTTGTTAGTGTATAATATATACCTGTATACAGAATCATTAGTAAAATACCAAAAACCTTTTGAGATTTCATTCCAACCATTGAGACCAACGTCTTTAGTAATATAGTTGTTGCAAAAAAATTGTCTTATGATTTTGTAAATAAATGTTGTAGTATTAGTTATCTATTGTGTTAAATTCAACGTTATCTGGATTTGGTGTCCATATTACGAGGCGCGGCGCAGCAATGCCGTTTTTTCCTATATAAAGAAATTAATGAACTAATTAAAAAATATGATTACAGCAATATTAGACACAAAATATGTAATTGAAAGAATAATCAAGATAGGAGACAAACTTATGGTTTGTGCACCACAAAATACAAATAGTCTTTTTTCCTAGGCGATAGGATCAATTGCTACAGCTCGATCTTAGATATTTATTATAGGAACCAATCCGGCTTCCTTTCAACTTCCTCGTGTTGTCAATAAGAAAAAAAAAACATGCGCCGAGATATTTATATATGATCATTTGTAGTGCTCTCAAGATCACAGAAACCAGGATATCTCCTCACGTAAGTAATTTGGCAACAAAACTTCACCCAACGACTATTCGCGACAGCACGCGCCATTTCAATAGTATAACATAAAGTACCGAAACTATACAATGCTTTCAGTGAGATTTTACATCCGCTCGACGATACACCCTTTACCAGTCTTGAATAATTCATATCCGTGATCCGCACTTAAAATGACAATCTGTCGTTGGGCGGAGCTCATAAAACGCGGTTTGTGCCGAAAGATATACCGAATGGAACAGGCCCGGCAACCGAAATACGACTATTATATTGGTACAGATTCATTTTATTTTACTTTGATATTGGAACGTATATTTAAGTTGGTTTGCGTTCTGAATTTTTGCATTCAGTCCTTGGTGGTTTAAACCAACTGGAAAATTTTCAGAAGGCGTGGAGCTCGTCGGTAATTTAGTGCTGCATGTATGAGTCTGATAACTAGTGCTTATAATTATAAGATGCATATTTGTACAATATTTATTATAACATATACAAATGACAAATAATTAAACGCAAGCAAAGTCTAAAAAAACCGACTTCACCTTGATCAGATTCAACGTATTAAACACGCATTATTGACAATAACTCAAAAACTAGTGATCAGATATTGATCAAATTTAAATGGAACCACATGAAAACCACCAGCTATCAAATAAAAAAATAATCATCAAAATCGGCGCACAAAGAAAGAAGTTATGAGGTAACTTTTGAAGTCGGTAAAAAATGAGAACATTGTCAATGTAGTCCACAGAATACGCATTATTGAGGATAACTCAAAAATTACTAGTCGGATCTTGATCAAATTTGAATGGGACCAATTGGAAAGCAACATCTATCAAACAAAAAACAAATTTCAAAATCGGTTCACGTGGAACGAAGCTATGAGGTAACAAATATTTAAAAAAAGTACAGTCGACTTAAGTACCTCCTCCAAAAGTTCATCTGGCCATATTTCGCCTACACCATCAGACCAGCTCCATGGTACCATATCATAGTATTGTAACTGTATATACATAAGTACTTACACCAAATTTGTGTCCAATCGGAACTCGGGAAAAGGGCCTAATTTAGCTTGCAAGTTTTGATTACAAAGCGACAGATAACGGCTCAGGTGAAACTGTGAAAAAATACTGTGTTACAATACAAATTACTTTTTGAACAACATTTTTAAACGAAATAAAGGATGTCCCTTCACTTTAGTGTCAGAGGATAAAAGCGCCTGGCTATCGGGGTCACATGGAGCATCCTCGACTGTCGGCACAAAGAACCGGATTCTATAAGCTATGAGATTGAATGCGATACTGCAATCGACAAGCTTACGAATTTATTTTACATTTTCTGAATGTGGGCTGCAAACAAGGCATTGCGTGGAGATAACGAAACATCAAATACTTATGTTATTCAGAAAACTGTAACTAAATTTTTTAGTACATTGTACATAGTATTTAGTATACATAGTATTTTGTAGTACATTGTTTCGAAGAAAAATATATTAATAAGTAATTATCTCGAGGATCCACTAGAAAAAATCAAAGTTTATTAGCAAATCAATTGCTTTGATATGAGTTAGCTAGTCGTTCGCCCCGAACTGAGATCTCGCGTTGACATTTTGCTTAATAGAGCGAACTTTTTGGGGTTAATTGCTTATAATTTTTTTCAAAAAATAATTTGTTGATTTTTGTATTTGCTAGCTGCTTTAATGTGTAACCGTTTTTAAAGTTGACTGCGGGACAAGATATGTCTAAAAACAAATCTTTAAAAGCAATTTTATTTAGTCGGATGTTTGAAATTCTTGTTGAATTCTAAAAATAAATAGGTAATATGAACTACACTATCATATAGGTGTCAATTTTCCAGTTAGCCAGGGAAACTGGATGAATACAATGATTAACTAGAGACGATTACATAGCAATGTATCTGAATAATAAACGTATTGATATACCAGCTGTCATTCTCGACTTCCCCATACTCAACAAGTTAAAAAGTTGCCTGTTTATTAAACATGAGTATAAGTTACTATAAGGTTCACTTCAAATTTCTAAAACACTTCAAAGTCCATATTTCGCCAAGAGAAAAATATATATTAGTGTGATTACATGTTTTATTCTAAAATCAAAAAATAAACCCCCAAAAATCAATGAATAAACCACTTGGAAGATAGACGTAAAATAAAATGGCATGTGGACACTGAAACACCATCTATGCATATTTCAGACAAAGTAAGGGCCAGGACTAAAATTATTCTTGGGAGAGGGTGGTAAGCATAAGCTGAGTAAGGCTCATGGGATTACGTTTAATTTTAATGGTTTGCTTAGGACACTTTGCTAAATACCTGCCAAGTTTTCGGTAAATTAGGAAGATAGGTATTATATTTTAGAAAACATAAAATACTAGCCGTTCCCTTCGCTTCGCCCGCTTTTATCAAGTTAAAAGTAGCCTATGTGTTAATCCTAGGCTAAATACATTCCAAATTTCATCCAAATCCGTTTTAGCCGTTAAAGCGTGAAGCGGGAACAGACTTACTTACACACAAACTTTCGGATTTATAATATTAGAAGGAGTTGGATATATTTTTATTTTAATGCTCGATAGGCAAGCATTTGACCACAATCTCACCTGATGGTAAGCGATGATGCGGTCGAAGATGTAGCATGCTTGCCTAGAAGATATCTATTCACTCTTGACTTTAAGACCCCCAGATCGTGCCGTTCGGGGAATAAGGACGAGGGCCATGAGTTTCACTCCTTTGCAGTACGGATGACAAACGTAGAAGCGAGACACTTCCATTGAACTGGAAATATGTCAATCATATACCTATGGATAACGTTTGACAGTTTGTCTTTTTTTTAGAATGTAAAACGGGCGTGGGGGAATTAAATCATGTATTCCTGCACACACTCTCCAAAATGTAAACGGAATACCGATAAGCTTGTGAGCTTACGTCCGTAAATGAGACTCTGTAATTTGGACTCGAATAGCTTACCAACGAGTCTTTTTGCTCCCCGGTCGATCCGTACTCAAGATCTTCAAGCTGCAAGTTAGCGTATCCATCCCACAGGTGATCGCAGTACAATGTAGACACAATTGGACTTGAGCTTGATATAAATTAAGAAGCTGCCCCGGTGTGAAGTACTGCCTAACCCTTGCGAGAATACCCAGTTTCTTAACGGCTACCTGAGCTCTGGCTTCAATGTAGGTACAAAAGTTAAGTTTTATTTCATTAGCAATTATCATATTTATTTATTTAGTTACATAAAAATAGTAAGTTAAAAGTTAGTTAAAGCAATCAACCTAATGCGCCAACTATCCCGTCTACTTCAGCATTGTGAAGATTCCAATAATAGTGATCGAGTGCACATACTGCTTATAAGATGTCAGTGACCCAGGTCCATTTAGCGAGATGGTTTTATTATAAAAATCGGCACAAGAGGGATTCCAGACTTGCCCGGGGCGTCCTCTCCGTTACGGTGTACAACAAATGCTGTCTAATATTTGTAACTTATAGTTCAAAATCAAATTCAAAAACGCAAGCAAATCTTTAAAAAAATCCGACTTCACCGCTTTATCTTCGGAACCTTCATAAAGGATGTAAATCACTAAAATAGAAATAATTTGGAAACAAAATAAATAATTAAGCATATTAAGAAATAAAATAGTACTAAGGCATGTATAAATGTATAATAAGCGTAATAATAAAAGAAACGATGATGTGTAGATGTAATAATACGGATAATTAAAAAAAAAAACATCCAGGAATTCAAAACAGTTTAATGAAAAAACAGAAAAAATCATTGCAAAATAAAAAGCAATTCTAAAGAAAAGGAAAAAAAAAACCTTCATCAAATTCAATGTATTCAACACGCATTATTGACGATAACTCAAAAACTACTGATCAGATCTTGATCAAATTTAAACGGGAAAGCACCAGCTTTCAAACATAAAAATCTTCGAAATCGGTTCACGTTGAAAGAAGTTATGATATGTGTGTTACCACAAAAAAAAACAATCAAATTGAGTACCTCCTCCTTTTTTGTGTACACGGTAATAAGTGTTTTACGTATTCACTTTTTTGATATTCTAGTACTTTAATACTATACTAAACACGTAATAATTACGAAATGATCACCTCTTTCACGTTTGTGAAATGTTTTAATAGTTATTCTACTATTCGGGGCGGAGTTTATCTCCAACAAACATCATCAAAATCGGTCCAGCCGTAATTGAGTTATAAATTGTGTAAATAACCTGACTCTGTTTTATACATAAAGATTTTAATCGCATATAACATAATTCCCATTGAAGTGAAAAGATTCAGGTGTCTACTATTTTAACTATCCCCGAGAGCTTGGACCCTAAATATTCCATCCAAATTAAATTTCCATCGATTGTAAATCGTTTAATCCAGATTACATTAAGTGGCTGTCGCTTTATTCAAAGTTCGTGTGTCCCAAGTGTCCTTTATTCTGCAAATCTATTGAAAATCCAGACGCAATCTCAAAAAAACATTTCACAAAAACGATGAAGCCATTTTATGTGTCTGTGTTTTATAAAATTTCGTTTGAAAATTAACGAGTAAATGTAATAGACACTTTTTTACTAACTGGTGGAAAATGAATTTAATTAAGTAAGAGCTGACTTGCAACTTGGAAAATTGTTTAAATAATAAATGCCAGAATTCTGTTTAATTTTTGCTTTAGGTTCGCGGTGAGGCTAATTGCGTGTGATATCTAATTGAATTACGTAAACTGCCTCATTATGTTTATACAAATAGGTATCCAAAAACCTATGTTATACAATGTAACTATATAAGAGTATTTTAGCAGGCACTAAGGATACATTTTCTTTATTTAATACTAGGCCGGCCTCGCGGCTTCGCCCGCGATTATCAAGTTAAAAAGTAGCCTATGTGTTCATGCTAGGTATAAGCTATGTACATTTCATTCAAATCCGCCGTTACAGCGTGAAAATAAAACAATTAACTTACACCCCTACTAATTTTCACACAAAATGTCGCATTTATATTGTTAGTGCTGCAAAGTCAGCCATTTTCTCTGTGATTGTGAACCGCGCAGAAAAGTCAACTACTTCTTGTATCTTTCCACACACAAAAACCAAGCGCTTTTAACACCGCACTAAACTTAAAGATTTGTATCGCGGGTGCCGGCCACATACACATTTCACAAACAATCGCAAGCAAAACCGCAAGCAAAATGTGTACTGAAGTATAAGGCAGATATGTTATCGAGCACTATCGAGCAGTTCGAAACAGATTGTGTTTTGGCGCATTCTCTTTCATTACTCTTTCGTTACTCCTTAATTATGATTGCTCCTACAATACCGCATTTATCCAATGTATAACAGAAAGGTGTAGTTATTATCAAGCCACGCATCTAGCTACATGTGTGAAGTCTAAAAGGAAATTTAAAATTCGCGGCGCTGCATGAACATTGAGTTATGATGAATTAAAGTTTCTAAAAAATATGTCATTTGTAACCCTATTTCATCAGCTACCGTTCTACACCACATAGTCCTTGGACCTAGACGTCTGACAGTGGTGGCCATAACAAAGGTCAAGGTCACGCGCCTCAGATGTAACCGTAGGGTTGTCAAAAATATTTAAATATACTACAATGAATATAAATTTTCATTGTACCTAGTATCTAAACAAATATCTCCTATTTTGACTTTTGTTCTCTGGCAGACGATTCCTGGCACGAAACACATACACACCAAGTATTGCTACACCTGTTTGTTACTCATTGAAGTGTGGGCTGTGAGTGTGAAAGCGTTTATTCATTATTCTATATTTCTGGTTGTGATTGCGAGTGTGATGTGAGTCATGCCCGATGTTTCCGGCACCCATGACACAATTCATCGAACTTAGTGGGGCTGTGAGTGTGAAAGCGTTGTTAATTTAATTAGCAGACAAGATTGCTACTGTGAACTAAAAGATATTTTTATTATAATTAAAAGCATACAGTTTACATCGTCGTCGTACGAGTATATTGCCTTCGCTGGTGCCTGGTGAGTTGCCTTTCATGCTATCATCAACTGCTTTTATAACCAAAATTAACTTGATTAAAATACGATTAACCCGGGAATACATAACGTTTTATCTCAACAAACTTAACGTTTACATCTACAAGGTTCCTGTAACCCATAAATTACTTAGAATTCGGCTCTGCAATATCAGAATTTACAAGCAAATACGCTTGTAATTACTTATATCGGGTCTCGCTTAGTGAATGTGTTTATCTATTGCGAGCAATTACGAACTCAGTAGACTATTTTAGTTACACTCTGGTGTTCGTTAAGTAAATTAAGTCTATACGTACTTACCTATATATCATCTCTCATGAAACATTGAATATTAAACATAAACGATTTCACACTCACAGACCCTCACTATGTTCGATGACTTGTGTCGTGGGTGCCGGAAACATTCACATCACACACACAATCACAACCAGTACCAGAAATACAAATTTTCCTTGGGGAGAAAGCTTGTGTTCCCGCCGGGAATCGAACCCGATACTGCTTAGAAGGCGAACGTCACCCAACAACGCCAACTAGCTGCTCAATATATAGTGGTTATTATTGATTTATGCAAAAAGTTTTTTCTATCTAACCCCATATAGGTATATTTTAAACTAGCCGTGCCCCGAGCTTTCGCCCGCGGTAATTAAGTTTAAAAGTAGCCTAAGTATTATACTACCGGAACCTAAACTATCTACATTCAAAATTTTATCAAAATTGGTTAAATCGTTACGGAGATACGCAGTAACAAAAATTCTCACACACATACACACAAACTTTCGCATTTATAATATTAGTAGGATTAGTTATTGAAATACATGGGATACGTAAGTTTTCCTATAGTTGGTAAAAGTTATCCTATCCTTCTAAACCCGAAAGTTTGTGTGTAAGTATGTAAGTATGTTTGTTCCCTCTTCACGCTTTAACGGCGGAACGGATATGGATGAAATTTTGAATGTACATAGCTTATGCCTAGGATTAACACATTGGCTACTTTTAACTTGATGAATGAAGCCGCGGGGCACGGGTAGTTGAATATAAACATATTTTTTCGAAATCATAAGTAGTCATCACACATTTGGTATTAGTTTTAAATGAGGTTTTTATTTGGTAGCAAACAAAATTTAGTAAGTTGTCTACTTTTATAAAAAAAAAATGCTAGATAGGCAAGCATTTGACTGTTATCGTGGAACATGCTTGCCTAGAAGGTACCTATTCACTTTAGACTTGAAGACACCCAGATTGTACCGTTCAGGGAACAAAGAACATGTACGTGAGTATAAAGAACGCTAAGTAGAAATTAAAGAGCGCTTAGAATAATTTCAACATTTATTCAAAAACCAATGATTACGCTTATATGAATATCACCATAACACGTGCGCATCCAAAAAATAGCGGAAGTGAATCAGCGGTGCGTGACATCGGCCGTAACACTAAGGCCACGAAACTGACGCTTTGAACGTCGAGTCCAAATTCCCCATTCAAATTATAAACAAATCTACGATTTTACTTGAGCTCAGCGTGGTGACATCGAGCACGCTGATGCTCGTATGACAACTTTAGTAAGAGTAATTCGCAGGAACATTCAGCCAACAAACATACTGAAACCTGCTAACGATCGGCGATCAGCAGCAGTCAGGAGTCAGTCATGCCCGTTGGGACAGGTGCAAAGAGAATATTACCTACGACGTAAACAGCTACCAATACCAAAACCTCAGCGACAAATTTGAGCGAATTGGGAGCAACGGGGGTCAATGTTTGCAATATGAGATCACGTTAGCGTTAATGAGTTATGACACGAGATAACGTGACACTACAAGCGAGCAGTGGCCATGGGCGGCGTGACACTGACGAGCAGCGATTGGCTTTTGACACGCTCGTCGTAGTGCCGTCGGGCTAACAAACTTTGATTGTCTATTGTTTAAAATGTGCTTTGAATATCAGGCATTCAAACATAAGCCACTGGTCTTGAGCTCGTGAGTTACCAATAAGCTCGGTGGCTTATGCTGTATAGATGATTATAATTTTAGCTTTAGAAAACGTAAAATAAATTGTTGATTTTTATTGGTGTAGCAAGATAGTTATTAAATTGTGATATTTGAAATTTTGAAGTTGTTGAATTAATTATATTTACGCATGCATTATTTTTTCTTGTAAAGTTTGAGTTTAATTGTTTTTTTTATGTTGAGTGACGAAACGAGCAAGTCGCTTGCCTAATGGTAAGCGTCGTAAGGTTTGCCTACTACAGTTCAGTGCCACACAGAGTTTTGAACTTAGGTCAATTTCTGCTCGGAATAGCACTGCGTTCCTCACCCTGAATTATTAGATGTTTAATCCCCTTTAGACCTGTAATTTCATTATTTAATATCATTATTATGATAAAAATATTTCAAGCACTATATTGATTACAATTCATTCAGAAGATTCTTTGTGGTTGAGTAAGCATAGCAAGATATATAATAGTTTGTTGATTTTAATACGAATGATATAATGATATAAACTTGTTCTCTATAATATCACATTGATGCTCCTCTGATTTGACATATCAATAATTTTACCGATTTAATGAGTATTGGGCGCTTCAAAATATTATTTCAAAGCTGTAGATCAAACGTCTTAAAATATCCGTGGATATAATTCATAACAAAAATACACAGAGGAAATTCTCCAGATACCATTAAACAAACAAAACGTACAAACTCGAATTCATCTTACCTAAAAGAAACCTCTCCGCGAGTCACCCTCGCCCAAGCTCCCGGCATCTTAACTTCGGTGCCCTGTTTTACATTTGAAAAATATGGCCACTACCGAAGCGTCTTCGGGTTTTAATTCTTTTATTTGTTGACAAACAAGCGCACTCTGAAGCCGGGATATCGGCAAAATGAGAAATATTTATAGCTAAATACATTTACGACTTTATGTTCTGAATTTAAAATGAGAACCTTTCACGTACACAAGTTCATACGTCTGTACAATGAAGAACAAAGTCTCAGTCACCGACACGACGTAGAGTCACAAGCGAATCAGTTTTCTGTCGTTTACATTACAGAGTATGCGCATGAATTACATGAGTTGATCCCCCATCCCTCTTTTGGTGCTTGACATACCTCCAGTTCCTTCTACGTTTATCATCCGTACGGCGAAGGAGTGGAACTTATTTCCCGCGGCTTTGTTTCCTAAACGATCTAATCTGGGAGTCTTCAAGTCTAGAGTGAATAGGATCTAAGCAAATATGCTACATCTTCTGCTGCATCTCACTTTCTATCAGATGAGATAGTGGTCAAATGAATGCTTATTAAAAAAACGAAGATATTTTTGAAAAGATAACTGGAATATATTATAGATATTGTGATTGTGTAAAATTTAGAAATTCTGAATGTTAATTTGAAATATATGATTATTATTAAAATTATTTAAAACTTATTTAAAAACTCGAAAGTACAATATATACAGATTTGATGACGTCTAGTAAGGTTGCATTAATTGTTTAATTTTTAAGTATAAATATGGGTATGCCGCATGAAGTCATGTAAACATAAGAACATTTTGAACTTTGTATCAAAAACGCGCAAATTTTACCTGAAACTTCAAAATATGTCATTAAAACAAAAAAAAATCTATTAAACTGGACTGATAGAAAAAAGGACTGTCATCATATTCAATGCTGTCATCTAAATAATACAATTTTAACATTTTACTCATTTTTTATCCGCCATCTTCTATTTGAAGTAGTCACATCAATAATGAAACGATGTATATATTAAGAAAATACCATTGTTAACTATATGCTTGAACCGAAAAATTGCAGATTTTCCCTGTATTAAGCTGAAATAGAGGATAGAGGTATAGTCTGCAGTGTGCCGTCTACATTTTCTTTAAAAATCTTCCGCTTGATATTCTGTTTGTGCAACGTTACCCAAAATATAATACATATCCCTAATTTTTACACTTCAAAATTATATGAGGCAGCTAAAATATTCCTTGCCTTAATATCAAACTTAGTAACATAACATTATCTATTATTTCCTGTCTAAGAATTATTATTAGCTATCAACTCAGCGACCACTTGACGTGCAACTAGTATATCTCTGATATATCTGATCCGAGATCAGAATGGAGTATAATTCGCTTGCATTTAGTACAATAGGGACGTTTATAATAACGAACATTAAGTACTACATTAAATCTTATTATTATACCAGTTATTTAAGTTATCATCATAAAAAAATAATGCTTTATACTTTTTCTCCACTATTTTTCAAATTCAATATTTTATATTTCACTATTTTTTGATTTTGCTGATAATGTGTTTTTTTATTTAACGCTTCACGCTCACAGTCTTAAACCAAGTTAAAAAAGTTAGTTAAGTTTATCGTGAATTATTGATATCACACACACAATCACACCAGAATCAACAGCTCAAAAATAACGTCCCTTGGGAACAAAATTGTGCTACTGTTGGGAATAGAACTCAGGGCAGAGACGTGCCTACTGCGCTAAATGGGTTGTCAAACACTAATTGGTGTCAAAAACCCTAAGCCTAAAGCAATTAGCCGCCAAGGACAGTTTCGTTACAGATGATTCAACTTGAGTCAAACCACAACCACTTGGTCGGGGGCATACTATGATGCAACTATCACCGATTCAACAACTCGTTTTGCAGAATCGAAAATCCCAAATATATTTGTGACTAACTTTGTAACTACGTGTGGATTAATTTAGAGACCAAACTGTGTACCGTTTTAATTAAGGCTGACTAAATTATTAAATCTAATATATATAATAAGCCGAATGTAATAAATAACCCATGATGAGGAAGCATGCAATTGCAAACTAACATAGGTCTAGATCTAGGATAATTCATTAAGCTATATACGGCTTAAAACACGTAAAAATGTCTTCTTACTTTGTTGTCGACTAGTTTTTGACAAACAACTGTCAAACGTCATCCATGTATAGTTGACAAACCTCCAGTTCACTCGAAGCGTTTTGTTTCTACGTTTATCATCCGTACAGCGAAGGAGTGGAACTCATTGCCTGCGTCTTTGTTGCCTGAACGGTATAATCTGGGTGTCTTCAAGTCTAGAGTGAATAGGTACCTTTTAGGCGAGCATGTTCTATCTTCAGCCGCATCGTCACTTTCCATCAGGTGTGATAGCGGTAAACAGCTTGCCTTAAAAAAATTAGGCTCGCCTCACTATATTTTTTACGTGTTCTAAGCCGTATATAACATAATATTTTATGTGTAATAATATTAATAGTTTTAATTTACAAAGATCTAGGATCTCTTAAAGGTTTCAAAAGGCCAATATTATGATGTCAAAATTTCAACGAGACAAAATCAAACCCTCAGATCTAAAGCCGTGTTCACGTATCACATATCTCGTGTGCTGACATAATTACGTTTTCAAAGGCGATGCGAGCTCGCTATGTTTACGTTGCAAAAAGCTGTCGAGTTGGTAAACAGTACCAGTTATTATCCGAGTAGCGGCACCTACGGCCTATTTGATACGCGATTACCTGTTTATCCTCGGGACTTTGAATTGTCGAGTTGACAATAGTTTACAGAAAGCTTTATGATACGTTGCCCTTGATAGTTGCTTATGAATGTATCTGCTTGATTTGTCAAGGAGTTGTACGTATTGCTTATTGTCTAAGTGGTACAAATAATAGTCACCTTCCTATTGAACTCTATACAAACCGATAAAAATATTTTATTGAATGAGTACGTAATTATTTAAAAACGAAACTATTTTTTTACACCTATTCCTGAATTACAGAATTGGATTGGCGCCGCAACAACGCCAGAAGTGAAAATGAGCAGCGCAAACAGCGAAAATGTGCAGCGCGAACAGAGCCTGGTTGAAGCGACGCGTGATCAAAATCTGGTACTTGGAAAATTAAAAAGAAATAAATTTAGCTCAACTTACCTATTAGCATTGCAATTCAGAGATGTAATGGCGCCAGAATATTGGTAGTGGGCTTGAGCACTTGAGTTACTTAATATAAACTCGGTGCCTTGTAGGTAACTTAACTAAATGTATATCGTTTTAGGAAGCATAGGGAATTGGCTCGTTGATAGATAGACATGGGTTAGTAAAATTGATTAAACTTAATATATTTCAATATTTTAGATTAAGAGTTCTCTTAGTTTCTTATGATTATGTGTATTTTTTTTATATTACTCAACGTATTCATAAATATACTTATAACTGTTATGGTTGGTACCATGACATGCTCTATATTTTGTGATTCTTGGACATACGGGTTTTTTCACGATGTTTTTATTACCACCATGTTTTAATAACAATTTTCATCTGTTTGACCATAAGATACGCGGCGGTATTGTACTACCGTTATCAACATTTGCCCATTTTGTTACCGTATTTACCTTTCGAAACTTATATGATAGTTTCAACTATCAACAATCCGTAAACTTTCAGCAATTTCAGCGCTTTAATATCGCTTAACGACACTTTGTTCCCCCACATTAAACTCTAGTTAGCTGCTTTATCAAACACAAAAGCAATTTTCTAATCGGCCACTGTAATTTAAATTTCAAGCTAGATTTTACGCTGGTCAATTTGCTTCGGCAGCACAATTATATTGAGTAGCTGTTGGAAAATAGACTAAAACTTGCTGTTTTACAATGGAGGTTGGGTTTTAGTTTAAGAGTACCTAATTGGATGGTTTTCATCTCATTTAATACAGCAGGTATTTGTATTTTATTTTACTAGTGCAGTAAGTTTTGTTATACATCTGTCACGACCCAGTTGGCGCAGTGGACAGGTGTCCGCCCTCTGCGCCATGGGTCCTGGGTTCGATTCCCGGCAGAAGCACAAATTCCTTCCCAAGGGATATTTGTGCTTCTGGTTCTGGGTGTAATGTGTGTGTGATGTGAATGTTTCCGACACCCACGATACAAGTCTTTGAACTTAGTGTGGGGCTGTGAGTGTGAATGCGTTTGTTTGTTTGTTTGTTTGTCATGGGATATGAGGTAATGCTCATCCTAGTGAAGTAAGGGAATCCTACTAAAATTATAAACGTGAAAGTTTGTGTTCAAATATGTTTGTTCCTTCTTCGCGCTTTAAAGGCAGAACAGATTTGGATTAAATTTGGAATATACATAGCTTATGTATAAGTAATGATATTTATTAAGTTAGTTAGGTATTCCATACACCCATTTATTAAATCTCGTCTATTACATTCTATAGTTCTCTCCATCCGAAGGTTGCCTGGTAGAGATCGCTATTAGTGATAAGGCTTTGTTGTGGGATTGTTGTGATACTTTACATAGAAGTTTGTTTGTTATCTTTGTTTTATCTCATCTTATGAAGTGGGCCAATAAAGTATTATCTTTCCATCTATCTTATGCCTTTTTTTTTGTCCAATGGACTATCTACGGGCCAAATGTCTATTCCTAAAACTATATACAGCAAAGAACCAAGTAACCTACGACCTTATAGGTAACTCAAAGACTCAAGCCACAAACACAATTTTTTCCTAGTGGAGAAAACTTGGGTTTCGGTCGGGAATCGAATCCGATACCCCTGCTTAGAAGGCCAACGCCACCCAACTAAGCCAAAAAGCATATTACTTATTTACCTAAACTATATTCTATCATAGTAAGAAGGGTAAAAGCAAGCTCAATCTGATCGGAAATCAAAGGACTGTTACTATATAAACACGACACACGTAGTAACTATTGTATAATCTGCGCCCAAACCCTTTCAATCAAAAGAACATCTGCGTTACATCCCTATCGTAGTTCTGGTGAGATTTCATCTATGAAGGGTAACCATAACACAACCGAATGCTCCTGTTTGGATTATATTACTTTGATCTTTCGAGTACATCGCTGTTTCCGTCTTTGAAAATGTAAGGGAATGGGTACGAGCGTACTGACCCCATTTAATAATTTCCCACTCTATCTACTTGAAAATATTTACGAAAAGTCAGCAAATCATATGCCTTTAACCTGAATAAGACTTTTGGATTTGCAAATCTAAGTTAGTAAATTTGTTTCAGGAATCGAAAATTTGAACTAAAAACTTGCAGTAAATTTTTCCGTTTAATTGAATATGGCATTTTTTTTTTCCAAAAAAATGTATGCACACCGAAGCTCCAAAGTTTACTAACAGACAATAATAAGCTAAGCTTAAGGAACTTAAGCTAACCGATTAATCTGAGTCGGTATGACATTTATTTGTCATATGATTCATCCAGTCGAAGTTTGAGTTTCTTTGTTTCACATAAGAATACAAAATAAATTCACTGACTGACATGATAAATTATTATAATTAAGTAACATATACTTAATTGTAGGGGGGTGCACTTGCTAATACTTAGTTGAACAGATTATTTGATGATTTCGATTATAATTTCATGCATTTCCATTCGGTGATAACCTACTCTGCTATTAAACAGCTGACTATAGTTTTTGTAATTTATGAGGCACCATTGCAAAACTTAGGTCTTCATTTTCATCTTTCTGGCTCTATTTAAAGGTAAGACACTTTGTTCATGTGTTCTTTTGCAGTACTCTCACTATATATTACACTGATATATACTACCATTACCCTTAAATAGAGACAATAAGAAAAGTGTTAATGGACACATGTAGCGGTTTAAGTTAAAGTAAAATTACTGATTAGCCATAGTTTGGCTAGATTGCAATTATAATATGGCACTTTGTAAAAGGTACTCTAGAAGTAAAAAAAAATCTTTCTGGGTCCTGAATACCTCCAATCTTGGAAGCAAAGCAAATGCGAGCGCTTGCACAAACGTAAATAAAAATATAACACAATGACAAACGGTAAACGCTGAGCACCTTTTTACTGCACAGCCATATTTCCTACTAAGCAAACTACACGTGGTTAACAAACTGGGATATACTGTTTATAATTGGCTTATTTACGGTTTCCAGAGTCGGTTTAACTTTATTCTGATGAGGAATGTATTCATATAAAGTCTTTTCATATAGCAACATTTTAAATAAATCGTATAAATTTGTGGCTAACCTCAGTTCTAAGTTATGTTTTTAATGCAGAATAGACAAGCATTTGACCACTTTCTCACCTGATGGAAAGTGATGATGCGGCCAAAGATGGGACATGCTTGCCTAGAAGATACCTTTTCACTCGAGACTTGAAGACTCCCAGATTATACCGTTCGGGGAACAAAGGCGCAGGCAATGAGTTCCACTCCTTCGCTGTACGGATGATGAACGTAGAAGCGAAATGTTTCGAGCGTTAAGATTTATGGTACCAATGAAAATAGATGTCATTACGACTCAAATTAATCTGTTAGCTTAAATTATGATTTAAGCTTAGCTTATTATTGTCTGTGAGTAGCTTGGGAGGTTCGGCCTTTCGTCTGTCCATTTATCAGAGAATTATATCTTCAACATGGTTAATCTCACACAATATGCAAGGAATCGACCGTAAGCTAAACGATCTATGGGGGAGGCCTATATCTAGCAGTGAACTTCTTGTGGCTGAGAGCTTATAAGCTTACTTCTATATCCTCAACACTAACACTCTCTATAGTTATGAATGAATAATTAAACGCAAGCAAAGATTAAATAAAACCTACTTCACCGCTTTATCTTTGGAACTTTGATCCGATTAGTGTGTACTAAACACGCACTATTGGTGATATCTCAACTACTGATCAGATCTCAAGGGTCGGTACTTTCAGCGACGCTCTTCTTGCTACATATAAACGATCTGCACAAGCCCGGTATTTTTGGGTATGCAGACGATAGCACAGTTATTGAAAGATATATGTCCAATGCACGTGCTAGTGAGGTACAAGTCCAGTCCCAAAGAGAGGCAATGGTCGCGCTATTGAACTCGAGCTTGTTGGCCGTGTCCGAATGGGGCGATGCCAACTTGATTTTTACTTAACGCGTCCAAAACTCAGGCGTGTCTTTTCTCTGCCAAACGGACCCTTTTTTTTTTTTTATTTGTGACAGGCTAGTGTTTGACCACTATCTCACCTGATGGTAAGTGACGATGTGATCGAAGCTGGTAAACACACTAGACCTGGAATACGCAGGCTTTCAAGGATAACTGCCGGAACACCGTATTTGGCTTGGCGGCAGACTTTCAACTTGATGGTGGTAAGCTACTTTGGTAGCAAGCCAGGCGAGCAACTCACAAAATGCTCTACCACCCTTTCAGCTATCTCAGACCTTCAGCAATGTACCGATTCTAAACCACCTTGATCTCCTCGGCGTCACTTTAACGTCTAACCTCAATTTTGGTACCTACATCGAATCCAGAGCCCAACATAACTTGGCATCCTCGCTAAGGTCAGACAGTACTTCACACTGGGGCAGCTTTTAAATCTGTACCAAGCCCAAGTCCGATCATGTATGGAGTATTGTGGCCACCTTTGGGATGGCTCTGCCAAGTACCAGCTTGAAGCTCTGGAATCCATTGAGTGAAGGACTTATTGGTGTTAATAATCTGGTAGAGAGTAAACTGTTGAGTCTCAGTCATCGACGTAAGCCTGTTTTACCATCTGACAACAAGACAAACAGTGATACGTCATCCATTCATGGTTGACATACCTCCAGCTCGCTTGAAGCGTTTCGCTTCTACGTTTATCATCCGTACTGCGAGGGAGTGGAACTCATTGCCCGCGTCCTTGTTTCCTGAGCGGTATAATCTGGCAGTCTTCAAGTCAAGAGTGAATAGATATGATACATCTTCGGCCACATCATCGCTATCAATCATAAAAAAAAAACTTAAACAAATTTAAATGGGACCAATTAGAAAGCAACATTTTTCAAACAAAAACAAAATTCAAAATCAGTTCACGTGGAACGAAGTTATTAGGTAGCACACATGATAAAATAAAAAAAAATACATTGAACTTGAGTACCTCCTCCTTTTTTTGTGAAGTCGGTAGAAAAATATAATACATAAAATTTTATACGTTTACAAAGCAGTAAAAACTTTACCAATATCCTTTAACAGACATGAGAGTGACGTTTTATGATAATCGGTTTATTTTAATTACGAGGAATAACCATTATTGTTTTGGTTGCCGTGGAAATACCGACTGGTCAAAAGGTTTTAACCTATCGGTATTCCCACCGCAAACACCTATCAGTACAATGAAGTCAGTCAAATAAAGCATAGCTTGATATGGTACCAGTATGTTTAAATAGGTATACCGTTATAAACGTAATCGATTTCATTTATTGTTCAGTGGAACGGAGCATTAGTATTCTGGTACTTACCACAAGTACCAAAATACAATACACAACTATGTATTTATTTGTGCCTAGCCTTGCCTTGTACAGTTCTAACAATACTACATAATGCTATCGTCAAAACCAATGTTATTTTCAACCGACTTCAAAAAAGGTGGTTCTCAATTCGACTGTATATTTTTTTTTGTATTTATGTTACGCGATATAACGCTTTCTTTAGATTGGCTGAAAAAGCACAACCCTCCTGTTATTGGTTGGTTTGACAGCTGCTTCTTACCTGCATGTCTTTTTTTTCATGTATTGTCTGTTTTCTTAGAAACGCCTAAAAGAAGCGAAACTTAATAACAATTTTATTTGAGCTTTACTTGCTGTCTGTACTTAATAATTTTCACGTGGAATAAATGTACTGGCTAATATTATTTTAATTAAAAGTCAGAAAAAGTGCTCGTGGAGCGCTGTCCACTATTTCGTGGAGCGCAGTGGCATAACCCATCTCCGCCAATTATGAATCGATTTTAATGTTTTTTTGTTTGATAGAGTTTGGTTTTTGGTAGTACTTCAGAGGTGGTCCCATATATATCTGATCAGTAGTTCTTGAAATATCTTCAATAATCCGTGTTTAATACATCTAATCTGATCAAAGTTTCGAAGATAAAGCGGTGAAGTCGGTTTTTTTAAGCTTTTCTTGCGTTTAATTATTTAAGCTTTGCTTGCGTTTAAATTATTTTTAATTATGTGCTGCATCGTGTGCATCGCTCCGGCCGCGAGGTTCGATCGCGTAATTCAATCAAGCGAACCATAAGTATTTTTAAGTTCTTATGGTACGATTCAATAATCGAACTGTGCAGAGTTTGTTATTAGATGTCCAAAAGGTTCGATCAAGCGAACCACAAGGATTTTAAGGTCCTTACGGTTCGATTGAACGATCGTTACATGTAAGTACATCAATTAGAAGTGTTTTATACCTTATTGTTTCCTATAAAATTACAGTTACCTGGTAAATAAGGGAAATACTTGGTATTTTATATCTTATATGAAAATGTGAAGCGACGTAATAATCATGTTCTAAGAGAAAATCGGATATATTTGCGCTATTATTTTCAAAATATCGTTATTTTGACTAAAGCTAGAAAAGATCCGGGTTTTCTCAAAAAAACCTGATTGAAAAAGTTTAATAAGTTCAATAAAAATAATCACTTATATTATTAATCCGAAAGAGTAGGTCTGTATTTGTTAATGTAACTGCAATTATATTTGAATCGTGGTATAATTATAGGACAACAAACAATGATGGACATATGTCATAAGCCGCGGAGCAGTTAGATATATGGTGTTAATAAGGGCAGGAATAAAACTGATTTTCAACAAACAAACGCTTTCACACTCACAGCCCCACACTAAGTTCAAAGACTTGTATCGTGGGTGCCGGAAACATTCACATCACACACACATTACACCCAGAACCAGAAGCACAAATATCCCTTGGGAAGGAATTTGTGCTCCTGCCGGGAATCGAACCCAGGACCCACGGCGCAGAGGGTAGACACCTGTCCAATGCGCCAACTGGGTCGTCAATTACATATATTTAAATCATCATGTTAGCAGAGATGATCACAGCCGCAAGAAGTTCACTGCTAGATGGCCTCCCCCATAGATTTCCAAAAAGAACGGCTGGAAGCGGCCTGCATTTAGCATCTTAATGCGACCTTCACAAAAAATATTATCCGGTGACCAGTAGGAAAAGACAATTTAGTTTGCTGAATTTGCCTTTGATATTTTTTATTGTTTTAGTAACGGTTCCACTTGTAAATACCGTTTCTCATGAATTAGTTTAAAAAGAGATCCTGAAAAATAAAAACTGCTCAATTTGGGCAAGCTTGTCCTGACAAATTTTAAGATCTGGACCACCAAAATACAGGCCTTGGGCTCACTAGTAACCTACGTAAATTACAGTTACTTCATTTATACCGAATTCAAAATTTAAAATATTTTATTCATAAGGGCCCCGTAGAGGCACTCATGAAAAACCTTCATCAAATGGGTCCAGCCGTTTAGGAGGAGTTCAGTGACATACACACGTACCGTAGAATTATATACATAAAGATACAGCAAAGACATAAGTTACCTACAAGCAAGGCAGCGAGGTCTTAGGTTACTCAAGTGCTCAAGCCCACTACCAATGGGCATGACCTTGTATGTTTGTCCATGCATGCTTTATTGTCATTAACATAATCATTGATTTTATAATAAGCTTTCTTAATCAACACACTTTTTACTATTGATTTAAACTTTCCCATTGGTAATTTATTCAGTCTGAATGTATGTCACATTCTAATGTAATATATAATGTCTTACATATGTATGTCTATGTTTTAAATGTTTATGTTTTATATAATATATTTGGTAATGCAGCAAGCATTTTGGGAATATTTTACCTTTTTATAACTTAAATATTTATATTGTTTTACATAATTTAAGTTTTGTTATATGACTATTATTATAGCTATGAGTGTGGTGAAATTTTCTTTTAAAGTTATAGTGTCTATATACATTTTCAGTCTTTATGTAAGCTAATAAAAAATGCTCAATATTTACTTATTATTGAATTTTAATTTTTTGGAATTCGTTAAAATTTCTTACATGTTGAACTGCCCGTTGGCTAGGTTGGGTCCGCATTCTAAGCAGCGGATATCGGCTTTGATTCCTGGTGGGAACACAATTTTTCTCCCTAAGAGATATTAGTGTTCAGGTTCTGGGTGTGATTTTGTGTATGATGTGGTTCCTTTTCCTTTCACAAAACCGGCTTGTTCTGGCGAAATGGAAATGACGTTCATTGAAGTTGTATAACTATATATTTTGCTTGCCTCTGAAATAAGTGCAATAAGCCGGAATTGCTACAAAAAAGGAGGAGGTACTCAAGCCGCCATTTTTTTTTTATTTGTGTTTCCTCATAACTTCTCTCCACGTGAGCCGACTTCGAAATTTTTTTTTGAGTTTGAAGGTGTTGCTTTCTAATTGGTCCCATTAAAATTTGATCAAGATCTGATTAGTAGTTCTCAAAAAATCGTCAATAATGCCTATTTTGTGAACTACTTTGACGATGTTTTCGTTAATCCGACTTCAAAAGTTACCTCATAACTTCTTTCGTTGTCAGCTGATTTTGATGATTATTTTTTTTATTTGAAAGCTGATGCTTTTCATGTGGCCCCATAGAAATTTGATCAAGATCCGATCTCTAGTTATTGAGTTATAGTCAATAATGTGTGTTTAAACACATTTTTTCTAAACGTGGCATTGCAACGCATGCCTGGTACAGCTAGTATTTTAATATAAATACCTACCTACATACCTTCACACGATACTTACCTTATACTTACACTCAACTCAACTCTACTACTAAACCAATTCTTCCTCTAGATATAGTTTTAAGTTTTCCTTCATGTATTGCCGACCGCACTTAATAGGAGAATGGTGGAACTCTCATAGTTCACTTTTTCTTATACAACATAGCCGTAGAAACTATATTACAATGTATCCGTATGAAAAAGTGTGTAATAAGTACATCTACAAAGACAAAAAAATCATGTTGACTTTTTTGTATATGGTTCAATTGAATCTCGCCAAATATCCAGCACAACGTAAGGTAATTATTGTACGAGACTCGTTATTCATAAACTCGTAAAATGGGTAAAAATATATATTTCAATAACTCTAATTAAGTTAAAAAGTAGCCTATATGTTATGCCGGAACCTAAACTATGTACATTCCAAATTTCGTAAAAATCGGTTTATTCGTTACGGAGAACCGTGGTGAACATTCACTAACTTTTGCATTTATAATAGTAGTAGGATATTATTAATTTAAATAAATAAATGCGAGACACTTATGAAATAATATGTACTCAATTTTATTTTATTTTTTCAAAGTTATGTATCTTGTCTTTTGTCTAGAGATGAAAAAAGATTCAAGAAACAGCCTTTATCCAAGACGTTTAAAATGTTAGAATAAATGGAAAAAAATATGAAGGAGGAAAATGTAGCATTGTAATTAGTAGCTTGTAATATTAAGCCCATTACATTTTAGAAGCTATATAAAAGGTTTGTATTTTTCGACAAAAATATGTTTTTAAATTCATCGATTATTTGCTATCACAGGTTCTTCATTCGTAACTTCAGCATAGATTATAAATACAAATGTTTATGGATTCTATATGTAAATAGTTGAATAAGTATGAAACGAGGTGTCTATTATTATCTATAGTTATTTTTGGTTTGTTTAGTTTAATGTATAATTATATAAAAATGAAAACAAATAAAACTGTAATATATCCTATTTGTTATGCATGTGTCATTAAATCCTTATTACGAATAACTCATCTCTAGTTACGTCTAAAAGTTTTAAACCATATTCTCTGTTAAAATTAAAATGCCAGACTGTACAGTATTATTCTTTACTATTCAGATATAACTATATAGTCTAAACAGCACTTGAAAACAAATGTCAATTTCGATTCCAAAAGTAAACTCGGTTAAAGTAGCACATAGAGATAAGAGGAGGCTGAGATAGTGGTATGACAAAACTGCAGGACGATCCTCTTTGACTAGAGATGGTCCAATTATGCAAATGTCGTCTCAAACGTACAGATAAGTGAAGGTTACATCTAAATTATACAAGATAACTATTTCATGTTAGGTTTTAGACATGATAGATTATGTAGTGCTCTGCTGAGTCGTTTAATTTATACCTATTGGGCTCATTTGGTACCTAGTTTATGCTAGGTATACCATAAACTGGTGGTAAGTCATCACTTCTTTTTTATGACCTTGATGGCTTGTATTTGACCGCTATTTCACCTGATGGAGTACGACGATGCGGTCGACTGTAGGACGTGCTTGCCTAGAAGGTAATCTTCATTCTTGACTTGAAGAGGCCTAAGTTGACTTTCCATTAGGAGATATATTGGTAAAATGCTAGCATAAAAAAATTCAAATGCCACAAAAGTTATGCCCGAATAGCACTGTAGATGTTAAAGGCAGTCATGATTCTTACCCATATATATGTCATATGACGACCCAGTTGGCGCAGTGGACAGGTGCCCGCCCTCTGTGCCGTGGGTCCTGGGTTCGATTCCCGGCAGGAGCACAAATTCCTTCCCAAGGGATATTTGTGCTTCTGGTTCTGGGTATAATGTGTGTGTGATGTGAATGTTTCCGGCACCCACGATACAAGTCTTTGAACTTAGTGTGGGGCTGTGAGTGTGAATGCGTTTAAATGCGTTTGCGTTTTACCTTCAGAGGAACCATTTACTTTTTTTCTTCTCACAAAAACAACGAACAGAACATTTGTGTATGAAGAATTTGTCGCCAATTAAGAAATAGTGTTCCTGCTTCTATTCTTGACAAATAGTAACGTTTAAGGCCTATCGTGTTACCACTCTCAACATTTCACTAACATAAAGTTACCTAATTTAAACATCCGTGACAAGCCACTAACTAAACAAGTTGCAAAAAAATGGGTTAATAACAATAGAAGTGGCAACACTGAGTGTGAATGATATCGGTAGCGGGAAATTCCTGTAGAGTTTTTCCACAAAAGTTAAAAAAATGGCGGTGACGATTTTGTATTGTTTTCCAAAACTTGTAATTTTGTTAAGTGTTAATGTGTTATAATCGTGGGTTATTACTAATACTTGTTAATAGTTTGTATATAATACAAATACCTGTCAATAGTTCGTAAACGTGCATGCAGAAAAATCATACAAAGTCAAAAAAGTGTGATATTTGCTTCACAACTCCAATAGAAGTTCTAGTTTAGAGTTAAGTCTAGTTTAAGTTTGTATCACTTTACTAGGGCATGGCTTGACTATTACTAACCCATGACTTTTTTACTTGACTTGAACTGTGACTGGTGACTAAGACTAATTTTATGAATTACACAATGAACTTGAAAAAATTTTTAGTTTGATACTGGCTAAATGTTCAAAGATAGTGGAGCCAAATAAAAAAAATTGAGCTGGCAACTCGGTATTAGCTCGCTCGTAGAATACGGCGTGTTTATTCTGCCGCGTATATCGACCGGCCACCCGCGCGCCGCCGCCGTCAGTCGCGATTAACCGCGCTGCGCGCCGCACGCTCCTACCTGACAGCTGCCAAATAAACCAACATACGGACCATTTGTGAACAAATCCGTGAAAAAAAACAAACACTACTTTCCTTTTACCGTTTCCTTCTTATGTGATGAAGTGCAGGCGATAAAGGCAGCTGTTCAAACGGTAAGCTCTACTAATTTAGCTTAGTTTCAGATAAGACATTGACGTGTAAATAAAGGAATTATGACAGTCTAGATATTTTCTTCAATACTGTTATTTAGTGAATTTAGTTGTACTCGAGATAGTAATTTGAACAATTCGCTATATGTAGGTCATTCTATATTTTTATAAAGTAGATTTAAATAAATATTAAACCCGGAAGTTACACTTCCTCAAAAATAAGCGATATAGAAAATGTTGATAAAAAGGTTAGGCTACTAAGTCCAATGACCGTCTACGAAGGTCTACGGTCTACAACGTAGCAGTCAGTTCCGTAGCAATTAGTGTCACATTCTACGCTTTATTTACGTCTACGAATAGCGACTGGAAGCTCTGTGAAAGCTCAATTATTTTTAATGGTAATGATATTACAAAGGGAACCGCCTAAGGCTGGTTTACACTGTGTTTAATGAAAAGTGCAGGTGTTAGTAATGAGTTTGCTTAAGTGGGTGTTTTTTTGGGACTTCTTACTATGGGGATCTGCTTCCGATATTGAATCCATGTTTATTCTACATTCTACATTTACGAATCTTTTTTAAAATTAACTTTCATGAGTGCCTCCATGGAGCTCATGTGAATAAATATATATATACATTTTTAATAATCTTATTATTAATAGTGTTTTTGTACAAATGAGAATAAATTAAATAGTTTTGTTTCAATCGGCGTCTTATCTCTTAAAGTCATCTCTCCCAAGCAGCATTTAATTATATTCAATTCAGAATATTTAATTTGTAAAGAGTATCTGTGGTAAGTTAAAATTATAAAATTAAAGTCTAGTACTCTGACGTAAATGTTTAATAGGCTTTTCTGTTTATTATTCTGATATCGCTGTTCTATCAGTTAACGTTATTATACTTAGTGCTTTTATCTATCAATCATAATTATTTTATTATAATGAAATTGACTTAATAAACATGCTATTTTTTTAATTCAGATATAAATGGATTGGTTTATCAAGTAGATTATTTACTACGTATTTTTTAAGGTTCAACCAATTTTTTATCATTATCATTGTCACGGATTAATATGAAACTAATACTCAACTTGACCTAGCACGATAAAAAAATCGTGTTAAGTCCGTTTTAATGCTCCTAGATAACGTCCGGTAGCTTATTTTTAAGCTCTATTTGAAGTGCTTACCATTTTCGACTGCATAATCACTTCCTGACACTCCAGATACTAGTCAAATGCTAGGATATCAAATGTTTACGCTTTCACTCTGACAGCCCCCCCAATTAATACGATGACTTGTGTCGTGAGTGCTGGAAACATTCACATCACAAGAACCAGAAAAACAATTTTCTCTTGGGAAGAAAATTTGTGTTACCACCGGGGACCGAACCAGATAGTCCCTTGCATAGAAGGCAAACTTTCACACAACTGCGCCAGCGGATTGTAGATTGTTACTTGATGTAGTAATACCAGATCTTTTTTGTGCTTGATAGGTAAGACATTTATAGCAGTTTTTACAAAAATCAAAGCAACTAAGTTTTTTCGAATCTGGACTAACTGGAATGTTGAATTAAAATCTCATTATAGTCACAATGGCCTCGATTCTGATGTCACACACTAAATTAAATTTAAACTACTCCTGTCTTTTACAAAATAGGAACACAAGACACAGATATCATACATTTAAGTGCTGTCAAGTTAGTCAGAACTTAGATGTCTATGCAAGCTTAGTCGAATATGTTATTGGTGTTGACTAAAAACACGCGCCTTTCTGCTTCTGCTGTTCATATTTTAATTAATAAACTAGCTTGACAGCACTAAAATGTATGCTATCTCTGTCTTGTGTTTCTATTTTGTAAGAGACAGGGATAGTTTAAATTTAATTTAGTGAGTGTACATCAGAATCGAGGCCAATATCTTCTAATAATATATATAAAAAAAAATCTAGTATCACGGTGTTTGTGGTCAAGCTCCTCCAAAACGGCTCGACCGATTTTTTTTTTTTTTTATATATGTAGGTATTAGGTCGTAAAGTATTTTTCAACCTTCTAACCACCTCCACCTCCCACCCCTCATTTTTAAAGCGTGATTTTAGTATGTTTGTATGAATGATATCCAAAAAGTTTTTAGTATGGTATTAAAATACTAGGCGACCATGAACGTGAAAGAGGTAAAACACTTTTTCTAAACGTGGCATCACAATGCATGCCGGGTACAGCTAGTTCTTTATATCAGTAATTGTAAACATCGTGTAGACAATCTCACGGGTTTTATTAGAATAAGAGCGTTATACAAACACACACGTCCTTGGAAAATTTATACAAATTAGTTAATATTTCACGTATAGCATAAACACTATCTGTCTCTAATATGATGGTCATTCGTATATATAGAAAAAATACGGGATATGTTATATAAAGACAATTGAAAATTGAAAATGAATAAGAAATCTTGCTATACATTTTTTAGCATTACTTAGCTTTTTAGAAGTTACATTTTAGTTCAATCAAGATTTCAATTGGGAACTTTGATAACTGTGTTAATATCTTTGCTTGAATGCTGTGTATTGGCACATTGATCTGTCTTTATTAACTGTCCATAATCTTGAAACTTTGTCAATTAATCATATCGTATGTTTATTATTTTTATGCCAGATACATAATCATAATATAATGTATGTACGTTTGTTCCAAAACCAAATGTTAGGTTTATGGTATCATTGAATTGATCTGGATTCCACAGGACTTTATGCTCTTTAATAAAAAAAAACATGTTCGTAGAAGCGTCCTTTGTTCTCCGCAAAGAAGTGACAAAAAATATATTACCATCGTCATTGCTTCAAAATATCATTTCATCAAATAAAATATATAGCATATGTTTATTTATTTTATTTTAAACTCTAAGAAATCATGTCATCATTATAGTCTGTTTTTTACAAACTATAGAGTCCTATTATAAGAGAATCAACTTCCAATTATCCTATTAAAATGTTACCTCATCGGTCCAACTGTTTTGGAAATACACAATCAGAGACCAACTAGTAGTAGTAGTATAATAATAAACAGTTATTATTATATATGATAGGATGCTGCAAAAAGGGTAGTATGGTTGTTTTTTAATAAAACCGCAGACATACTAGCTTCTTTACTACAACATGCGTGGCGTGCCAATTTATGGTTGATGGCAACATATACAAAACATGTGCCGGTGAGTGGGGAAACAGGTGGTAGCTGTTCTAATCTGATATTCATCTTTTTTAGATTATATCGACGCAACCGATTGTCAGAAAATAGTAAACTCTTCGAAATAAACATTATAAGTGCCTGACCTAGCGTAGCTTAGTGGTAGCTCATGTGAGTTTAATTCGTACCCTCTTTTGTAGTTCTTATAATAAAAGTGGAAGCGAAACGCTTCGTGAGAATGATAGAAATTTTAACCATTAGAGAATGCACATTGCCGTCTCTCTAAATGTTCGGTAGTAAAATGGCGATGCGGGAATTTTAATAGGATGTAATTCCCTTAAATACACTTCGTGATGGAATTCGAATTTCTAGTGTGTTGTTGTTGATAATTTTCTCGTTAGCTCGTCATTCGATGGATGTCAAAGCTTTCAGCTGATATTTGGGTCATCCATTCCAAAGGTGGCTACACCAGTCCATACACGACCGGACTTATAGTAGATATAAGTGAAGCAGTTAACCTGGTGTATTTGGAAAGAGATAGAAGCTAGAGCACAACTGGTCGCTAAGAAACTGGGTATCCTCGCTAAGGTCAGGCAGTACTTCACTCCGGGACAGCTTCTTAACCTTTATCAAGCTCAAGTCCGATCGTGTTTGGAGTACTGCGGTCACCTCTGGTATGGATCCGCCAAGTACCAGTTAGAGGCTCTTGAATCTATTGACCGGCGAGCCAAAAGACTCATTGGCGACAGTAAGCTAATCGAGTCCAGGTTGCAAAGTCTCGGTCACCGATGTAAGATGGCAAGCTTCTCCTCCAGTTCGCTCAAAGCGTTTTGCTTCTACATTCATCATCCGTCCAGCGAAGGAGTGGAACTCATTGCCTGCGTCTTTGTTTTACGAACGGTATAATCTGGGAGTCTTCAAGTCTCGAGTGAATAGGAATCTTCTAGGCAAGCATGTCACACCTTCGGCCGCATCATCACTTTCCATCAGGTGAGATAGTGGTCAAATGCTTGCCTATTCAACATAAAAAAAAAAAAAGATTTGGGTGGCTTCTCTCTGGTGCTGGATTGGGATACTGCTTGCGCGGGCATTACACTGGTTTCTCGTGATAATTATCCTCTGTCGTCTGCATATCTAAAAGTACCGAGATTGTTAATATGCAGTAGAAAAAATGTTGCTGACATAACGAGCCCCTAAGGTACACCAGCATTAATAGCGAGTCTGTCGAAGGACCATCCGTTGGGGACTACTCCAAGAATCCAGAAGCATAAGCCAGGAGACAACAAGTTTAGATATCCAGTAAGACGTCAAGCGCCTCATCGTGTATCTCAATTGCTTCGCTCAAGATATGAGTGGCATACGCTACTAGATCATCGCGACGAGGGCAATACGCGGGTACCGGACGATGCCTTGGACGGCGGGGTGCGTGCTTGCGGGTGACCCTCCCTGGGAGCTCTAATCGGACATCCTCACCACTTAGTGACGGCGAAAAGGTCCTGTGGAGACCCCCCAGCGTGGGAAGAAGTCACCCAAGGCATGCGGTGGCAGTGGGTGCCCTGCTGCGGCGATGGACGGAGCACCTGGCTCCACCGGTCCCCGAGCACTGGACGGTGGAGGCCATCCGCTCGGTCCTTCGGAGGTGGGTGCGGCGGCGATTTGGGTTGCTGAACTTCCGATTGGTGCAGGTGCTTTCCGGACACGGATGTTTCGGAAAGTACCTGCACCAAATCGCATGACGGGAGCCAACCCCGGCCTGTAGTGGTTACGAGCTCCATACACCCCTTTTTTCACCCCTGGGAAGGAAGGGGAGTGGCAGATATATTAATATTGGTCTAAATTATGCTAAATATGATGATACTGATGGATATGAAATATCCATCTCATATCTTATATATTTTCATAACACGCAATTTAATAACTTCGGAATATTGTTGCTGGAGTTAAACAAGTGGTTTCACAATAAAATATTTTCTCTTTATTCCCGTCAAATTCCATAGGATTAAAAAATGCGAGTTTTTCATTTTAATGCCGCAGTTTCAGAACAGATAAAAATGCAGCTTGTTTCGATCCCTGGCCCTTGTTCCGCATGTTTTATGCAGTCGTTTCCCTTTATTTTTATTTCCAACAGTCCAATTCAATCGTTCAAATCGAATCCTTTGAATGTCCTGCTTTTATGGATGCTCATTTGGTACGAGAGGGACGTCTTCAAAGCAGAAAAGAAAGTTGTCTCTACAAGATAGGAATCTTTATTGACATTATACTCTACTGCTTATTGGATCACTCGCAGCGTGGTCAGCTCAGGAAGGTACTTAGATTGTATAGGTCACCTATTAGGGATTCTATCTAAGTACTTCTTGCTTTAGTCCTGGTTAATAGTTTCTTTCTTATATTATTAGGTTTGACAACCAATGATGTAAGATTTTTCAAGGCAACTTTTCAACAAGAGAAACATCACAAAATTCATGTTGACTGATTTTTTCCGGCCCATCTAAATATCATTCGTTACGGAAAATGTTTGCTCACATTTGGCCCATTACGGTCGATGGGTGAATGTTGCAAATGACATGAGTGGTGACCTTAATAAAGCCAAGGTGACGAATGTAGCTGCACCATTATTTTAAACTTGGACACATGATGCCACTTATGACATATAAGTATAGCTATTTGATTATTACGAGTATAATCTTACTATATAAAGTTTTCCAGACCAGACTAGACTAGACTGTAATAATATTATTAAAATACAGCTTTCACTCACGTCAATTGATGGCAATTGTGGACCAAGGTTTCGAGGAGGTTGAGATGGCGGCGACCAGATTTCGTCGCGATCTCGAAGAAGACCATCGTATATGCTCGATACATAGACGCGCCCGCCGCGCGCCATATACGCGCGCCCTGTACGCGTCTCGGGCGCTTTGTATATTTTGTTACACTAGAGCCTCTACAAAACGTCGGCAGCGCGAGGGGAAGGCCGCGCGCCCGACGACGCTTGGCCGCGCCCCCCGGCCGCTTTGTATATCAAGGTCCCTTAGGCACCATACATTTTATATTCACAGCGCCCTGGTCGCGCATCTTGGGCGCTTTGTATATCAATCAACAATCACGATGTAGATGCCAAATCAGTTTTTTTTATTTTTGTCTGTCCCTTTGTTACCACATTACGCTAAAACTACTGAACCGATTTGATGAAACTTGGTGTTGTGATTGCTTATATTACTGATCAGGACATAGAATACTGTTTATCACAAATGTTACCCCCCGAAGAGGTGAAAAGGGTTGTTAAAGTTTGTATAAAGAGTTTTTTTTCTTAGAGCTATAGCTATGAAATTTTGGTTATCTATTGAGCAACAGAAAATAATTAACACGTGTTTCACCGTTTTTGAAAAATCAGCCATTAAAGGGAAGAAATGGGGGTGTGAAATGTGTATGGAAATTCTCTTTTTTTGAAGCAAGAACGACAGTAAAAATAATAAAATTTGTCTGTATATAGAAATATATAATAAAATAGACAATAAAGAAGTAAGGTTTGTTTGTTTGTAAAAGTTTGTAAGCTACTATTCTGAAAATTCTTTCACTAATAGATAGCTAGACAATTGACGACCCAGTTGGCACAGTGGACAGATGTGCGCCGTGGGTCCTGGGTTCGTCCTCTTAGGGGTAGAATTTCCAAAAAATCTTTCTTAGTACACCTCCATGTACTAAAACAAATGTACCCTCCAAATTTCAAGTCACTACGACAGCTGTTTGGGCTGGGCGTTGTCTCTAAGTCAGTCAGTCAGTGAATCTGTATGTCAGGACAAAGATTCATTTAGTATTAGATTTGAAAAAAACATATAAGACCAAAGATAAATGACTATAATACTGATACATTTAGAAAGGAAAAATTATCGCTTGAGGCGGTATTTGAACCCGTGGCCATAGGGTCTCATGGCCTATTTTTTTTTTTTATTTGTGACAGGCTATTGTTTGACCACAATCTCACCTGATGGTAAGTGACGATGTGATCGAAGCTGGTAAACACACTAGACCTGGAATACGCAGGCTCTCAAGGTTAACTGCCGGAACACCGTATTTGGCTTGGCGGCAGACTTTCAACTTGATGGTGGCCTATTGCTCTAACCGCTGAGCTACTCAAGCCCCGCCTGAAGCGACGAAATTAAACTTTCCATATTACTTTCCTTACTACATTTATCACTATAGTTCTGCCTAGCGTGGCTAATGCTATATAAAAAATATCTACAATAATACTATAATTTTTAGATAAAGTACTACATTATTGATTCTTAAATTAGTTTTTGTTATGGAGTTTCTAGCCTGATGGTAAACGTCACGCTTGCCCATCATAGTTCAGTGCTACTCAGAATTTTATAATTAAATATTTTAACAGTTATATATCTTGCGCGGCGGATGTACTAAACTTGTTATCCTGAGTATTAGAATATATTAAATATTTTTTATGCCCTGAATTTTCTTAATTGTCAAGCAAAGCATTGACTAGCAAGATATGGCAACCCCAGGCGAACTCTGCAAGAGAGTCTAATTACTACAGTATAAACAAAATATTTCATGTCATACGGCTCCCAATCAATTTGCGATTCCGTGACAGGAACACATCACAAATAGAGAAGACAACTTTGATTCCATTTGTTTCCTAGCATGTCTAGACGTCGCACAAATAAATTATGGAAGTTACTAGTCTGCAGTCACCAGCATGTTTTGAATAATTCCGTCTTCGTGCCAAAAAGGAAGAGAAGCCGAAGAAAAAGAGCCGAAATATCCAGACAAAGAGATAATAAAGATTTTATACGGTCTATAGAATAAGTAGATCATAAAAGTTGAATCGGCACGGCATTACGCATGGCGTAACTCTGAATAATATTGTTTGTGTGTTTTCTAGGTGAGGAAAGATCTGATCGAGGAATCGCCAGCCGATGCGTCCTTGAGCAAAATGTGGAGCACGACTGTATACTATCTAAATATGTGTGTGTTATGTATGATTTTATCATTGAGTATAATATTTAAATTATTCAGCGTTCTTGGTAAATGGTTTTACAAATAATAATTATATGAAAGGGCCACTGGCGTAGTAGGTTATATCTCTGCCTTCTAGACTGCGGGTGCTGGATTCGATGCCCGCTAGGAGCACAAATTCCTCAAGAGAAATTTGTGTTCTGATTATATTGACTACTAGCTGCGCCCCGTGGTTTTACCCGCGTAAGTCCCGGACCCGCGGGTATTCCGGGATAAAATGTTCTATCATAAGAACCTTCTCCTGACAATAAATAACACAAAAAAAGGAATAAGCGAAATTGTTTTATCCGTTCACGCGTGATGCGATGACCAAGGGAACTAGAGATTCATTTTTATATATATAGATTGTGTGTGTTGTGAAAGATTCCGGCTCCGGCAGTATAAGTCTTTGAACTTATTGCGGGATGCAAGTGTAACATGTTTGTAAAAAAAAAACATAAAGATACTATAGGTTAATGTAATAAAAAGATACACACCAAACAAATAAAACCTACATTAAAAAGGTGGTAATAGTTTCAAAAAGCTATGTTCAAAAAACGACTTCGTAACAACTATGATAGAAGTTGTTATAAAAATGAATTCTTTATTCCTAGAGTAGATCATTTCAAAGTGAATGTGTTATCTCAGCCGTTCCAACTAATGCTTTTGGAATCGTAGCTCTTCGGTATACCCAACTTATAATCTTGATTCAAACTTTCCGAAGCAAAGCGAAACTACGATCTTTCAGCCAAAAAAACCCTTGATGTTTTCCTCCGTTTGAAATATTATACGTAAGGATTAGCCTCTTCTACCATTACTTAATTTCAATGTTGCGTATATTTTTCGATAGCTATTTTTTGCAGGTTCTTCCCAGCTGAAATACTTACAGCTACTTAGGCAACCTCTCTCCTCTATTCATAAAGGAAAAAAGGTAGATTTGTGTTCTTTTCGCCTCATTGAAATTCATTTGTTCGGTCGAACGCAGAGGGAGATACGAACAGGATAATTTTATTGGTAAAAATATTGTAACTAAAAAGTGAACATTAATATCTTTTTATCGAGCTTTTCGTTTTTAATAACTATAGTTCATAAGAAATAAAAACATTTGTGTCGATAACGTGCTTTAAAGAACAATCCATATAATCACGTAGTCGTAGGATTTTTTGCCATCAATAAAATTTATGGTAAAAAAAAGTAACTCGCAAACATATTATACTGACATATTACAAACAAACGTACTACAAGAATGCACGTACACATTTTTGAATGATAAAACATAACACTTTCACTTTTCTACCGACTTCTCAAAAAAGGAGGAGGTACTCAAGTCGACTGTATTTTTTTTTATGTTTTTTACCTCACAACTTCATTCCACGTGAACCGATTTTTAATTTATTTTTTTATTGTTTGGTGTATGTTGATTTCTAATTAGTCTCATTTAAATTTGATCAAGATCTGATCAGTACTTCTTGAAATATCGTCAATAATGCGTGCTTAGTACATCTAATCTGATCAGATCAGAATCAGATCTAAGTTCCGAAGATTTTTTTTTACGCATTCACTCTCACATCCTCACACTAAGTTTAAAGACTTGCATCGAGGGCGACGGAAACATTCACATCACATACACATTATACCCAGAACCAGAAGCAGAAATATCCCTAGGGTAGGCATTTTTGCTCCTGCCGGGAATCGAACCCAGGACCCAGCAGAGAGGCGGAGACCTACCTGTCCATTGCGCCAACTGGGTCGTCAAAGCAGATAAAGCGGTGAAGTCTTTTTTTTTAAGCTTTGCTTGCGTTAATTATATGGTACTTATGTTCATTACTAGAAGTTACGCTTTCTACGCTCTGGTTGCAACTTTTCACCCTAGCCCTTTCGGAGATTCAGTTAGAACGAGTTGAAACGATCTTGCGGGTTCGGTACCTCGGTTAATCACAACCAAACAACCGCCTTAAGAGAAGGTAGTAAAACACTCTGATGCCTGTCAATGTCAAATTTCTATGAGAATTAAAAAAAAACCGCGAATAGCTCTACGTGAAGTCAAACTGAAAGGATAAGATGAAAATCTTTGGATGAAATTTACTATACTGTTTATTATTCCATGGTGCTATATAGTTTGAAGCCTTCAAGAGTGGATAAAAAATAATTAACATCCAAAGTTGTAGGCATTGAACGTAGCCCTGCTCTTAGTGCTGAAAAGGGAATAACATTAATATAGGTAAAATAAAACTTCCTACTTCGAACGAACAAAGTAGACTAAGAAGAAAACTAAAAAAAAAAAAACTGTAATCAAACGTTTCTTGAACTCGTCAGAATAAAACCAAATGGATACGAAACTACAAGGAAATTACTATTCATATGAGTTGCCGTTTACGAGCCCACGGCTTTGACGCCATCTTCAGATCAGCTTTATAGCTTTATATTCCAGGTCTAGTGTGTTTACCAGTTTCGATCACATCGTCACTTACCATCAGGTGAGATAGTGGTCAAACACTAGCCTGTCACAAATAAAAAAAAATAGACATAGATTCAGCTTATAGTCAGTTTTATAAGGTAAGGTCTAATTACATAAAATTGCAAAGTTTCAAATTGATTAAACATAACGTTAAAATCACTTTCCAATATTTATTAACATACCTTGTTATTTTTTAATTAGAAACTAGAAAATCTAATGTAAATTTAAAAACATTTATAGACAAACATTTATAGAAAACATTTATGTTCTCTGAGAATACCCAAAAGGATTTTATAACTAAAATGGATACTGAGCGTGAAATATATTCTATCGATTGTATATATTATTGCCTTAACTTTAAGTTATCAATATTTATTAATACTTTAAGGCAATTAAATCCTAACTTCAAAGATTGCCAATTTAATTTCGCAGTCAAAATGCTGGGTATAATAATATTATTGTACAAAATCGTCAAAAATTGCTTCAGTCGGTTGCCTCTTCGTACAATTTTCAGATGCCACAGAATGTATAATAGTATTGAGTTGAACCCTAACCCATTGTTCGAGCTCAGATATCGCGGGCTGTAAATTATAAATAAGCTGCAGAGGTAACAGGTATTTTAGAATAACTGTATTTTAAAATACCTGTACCTATTGTTACATAAGCCGGCGGCAGGTCAAGGCTCTTAAGTTAGACTGCTAGAAATAATGTGACATTTGGAATTTAACGTTCTCGGTCATATAACCACGGTTTCATACCGGAATTAAATTATAATTAAGGTGAGGCAATTTAGGTGCTTTTTATGTGATAATGACTTTTTTAAGGTTACAAGCGCGGGAAAACAAAGAAATAAATAACTAATTACTGCTAGTTAACGTATCGATTGACTTTTACCGACTTCCCAAAAAGGAGGAGGTACTCAAGTCGACTGTATTTTTTTTTGTGTGTGTTACCTCATAACTTCTCTCCATGTGAGCCGATTTCGAAATTTTTGTTTTAGTTCGAAAGATGTTACTTCCTAATTAGTCTCATTTAAATTTGATCAAGATCTGATCAGTAGTTCTTGAAATATCGTCAATAATGCTTATTTTGTGACTAATAATGCGTACTTTGACGATGTGCTCGTTTACCCGACTTCAAAAGTTACCTCATAATTTCTTTCGTTGTGAGCCGATTTTGATGCTTTTTATTTATTTGAAAGCTGGTGCTTTTTATGTAGTCCAATTGAAATTTGATCAAGGTCTGATCTCTAGTTTTTGAGTTATAGTCAATAATGCGTGTTTATACATTAAATCTGATCAAGGTTCCGATGATAAAGCGGTGAAGTCGGTTTTTTTAAGCTTTGCTTGCGTTTAATTATGTTTATATAGCATTAGCCATGGTAGGCAGAACTATATTGATAAATTTGGGAAGGAAAAATTCTCGCTTGAGGCGGGGTTTGAACCCGCGGCCACAAGGTGTCATGCCCCATTGGTCTAACCGCTGAGCCACTCAAGCCCTAAGTGGCTCAGCGGTTAGGGGTTCAAACCCCGCTTCAAGCGATAATTTTTCCATTCTAAATTTATCAATATAGTAAACGTATAATTTACGTTTCGAAGAAAAACGTACTATAAAAATACGTAACTAATGACACAAAAACATAATATGTCAATAAATGTTCATAAAAAAAATAGGAGCCAGGAGAGCTGACTATTATTTTTAATTAAAATTACTCGCTCTGAAAGTTGGCGCAAAAAATATTTGAATTTAATTTTCAGATTGTGAACTTTTTCAATTTAGTCGCGACATCCACGCGGCGAGACGCGGTACTCCGCAGACATTATATTCAAACAAAACACAGAATTCAATTTGTCCAATTTCCCTGGCTCTAAACACAAAAACATCCCCAGGGTGAAACATTCCGCTCCCGAAAAACATTAGAAACACAGAGGCGATAGAAAAAGCACATTTCCTCTGGCGCGACTCGGAAGAAAAGCCGATTATCTTTGTGTTCCCGCGCCTTATTCAAATTGGTGAATAGCTACAAGTAAAGTGAGTGTATGAACATCTATGTTATATGTAAAATCTTCGATATATTTGTGTTAAAACAAAAGAAATCCAAAGGCGAACTTACCTTTTTTTTACTTTGTCTAAATCCTTACAAAATTTGTAAAAGGCGAATGCCTCACCACAGCGTTATACCACCTACGTCAAAAATTACTTAACTTCAACAAGGAAAATTCTACTACAGTTTTTAACTACCGACATTTTAAATGAATAATTCAAAAAGGTTTTATGAAAATTGGGGTGTAATTTATTAATTTATTCAAACATTCGCCGCCATAGCGGAGGTATTTTGTTCCTTTTCATATTCGCTTGTATCGACGCGGCACCGCCAACTAAATTCGTTCCTCACTTTTATAGCTTCCGCACTTTATGGTAATAGACCAAGTCCCCGGTCTAGTTTGGCATTAGCTTTGCTAATATAACGTGCAAAAATAATATAAGTATGACCCTGGTAATGAATTTCTAGGCATGTGAATGACGCACATTCATATATCAGATAGCGTGTGTGAAAATCCATTCATTGTTTTGAGGTAGGTACTTATTTTATTAATGTTTCCAAATATAAATGGGGCAACACGATCCGGTGAGTGCTTTAATTAACGAATACAACTGTATAATATAGGTGCGTGTATTAGTTGAATGTCTAGCTGGTATTAGTAAATCAGCCAAATTACATTCTCAAGCAAGTCGTTTGCTGGACAGTAATCATCATGCTGGCCTGTATTATCTGCAGTGTAATTGAAGAGTTTTTTAAACTATACCCCACAAGAGTAGATAAAAAAAAATTATGTTGCTCCCCGCTTACGTGTATGGATCCCCATATTATATTAATTTATTTCATTACTGACTTCCCAAAAAAGGAGGAGGTACTCAAGTCGACTGTATTTTTTTTTTTGTATTAAATTTTTCAAAAATTTTTTTGTATTAAAGATGTTGCTTTCTAAATGGTCCCATTTAAATTTGATCAAGATCTGATCAGTAGTTCTTGAAATATCGTCAATAATGTCTATGTTGTGACGAATAATGCGTACTTTGACGATGTGCTCGTTTACCCGACTTCAAAAGTTACCTCATAATTTCTTTCGTTGTGAGCCGATTTTGATGATTCTTTTTTTATTTGAAAGCTGGATCAAGGTTCCGAGTAAAAGCGGTGAAGTCGGTTTTTTTAAGCTTTGCTTGAGTTTAATTATTTTAATTGTCATTTCTGGCTTTGGGCCATAGTTTTACATAATCTCTGAGAATTTGATAAAAATTGATTAAATTAATTAATTGATTGAATTCGCTTGTATGTTTTAAATGTGACACAGTGCTACCCAAGTCAATTTAGAGATCTCGCTTGATCAAAAATCGATCAATTTTTCGCGTTTGCTGGAAAATCTCTAATCAACCTACTCCCATCTACCCCCCAACATCGAAAATTTCCTAATACCAGTTAATTTCAGATTTTCGATCACCCTAATTTAAACAGAAGTGCGGAAATCAATACCTTAAGTTTTCCAACTCTCCTTTGAAGTTTACGAGAGGTGCTTCATTTTTGTTCAGATGTTCCCGATAGAGACACAACAGGCGACCTTTCGGCCGCACCTTCTTTCAATGGAACACTTGGCCTTTACTTCACAAAAGCTGGGTCTTAAGTCTGGCCTGTCACAAGCTTGCTTTGTAGTGTCTTTTGTCGGTACAAATTGAAACCATAATTCTATAGATCGGCTGTTGTCAAAGATGGGGAGAGCAAAATGGCGTCTTTAAAATGCCAAAGCAGTGACTTAATAATAATTGTGTATAAGCTACGCAATTTATATAATAAAACAAACGCTGAACAGTTCTATTGTTCAACAGTTTATTTTAAGTAAGGTAAAATTTTGAACGAATTGTGTAATTTTCATTTTATTTTATTTACGACCCACTTGTAGCAGTGCACACTTGGTACTGTGGGTAGCTCTCTGCCTCCTGCGCCGTGAGTTCTAGGTTCGATTGATGGCGGGAGGACAATTTTCCTTCCCAAGGCACTTTTGTGCTTCTGATTCTAGATGTGATTGTGTATGTGGTGTATTTAGTGTGGGACTGTGAGTGTAAACGTGCTAAGAATGCGTGTACAAAATTTTTAATTACTTAAGAATTTTTCATGAATTAGCAAACTCATCCCGGATTTGCCTGACTGAAATAATGATTTAGAAATAAGACAGACTTCTATGACACTCGTTCAATATATTTATTCATACGAATAACTAAGTACGAATAATACTAATAATATTAATGCATTGAACCTAGTTAGATGGTGTCACACAAATAACAAGTAGACAAAACTACATATGGTGTTGCAGACATTATTTTAAAGAAAATGAATGAAGTCTTATTTTTGGCGAGAAATGTTGACACAATTCAAACTGCTAAAACCAGAATTAGACAGCAAATGTCTATAATAGCCAGAATGCCTGCTATATCTGGCTTGTACTGCAAACATTGTGATTTATTCTGCAAATTAATTACCGCAACAGTCAAGGATTATGCAAGTTCCTATATAATCTGTAACAAAAATATGTAGTAATCCTTGGTGGTGTGTATGTGTATCGTGCCAGGAATCGTCTGCGAGAGATCGAAAGTCTAAATCGGTAACCATTTTTTTCAATTATATTTTTCAAACATTTTTGACAACCCTACATTACATCTGTGGCGCGTAACCTTTGTTATGGCCACAACTGTCAGACGTCAGGGTCTAAATACTATGTGGTGTAGAACGGTAGCTGATGAAATAGGGTTACAAATGAAATTTTTTTAAGAAACTTATTTTCATCATAACTTAATATTCATGGTGCTGCCGTGAATTTAGAAGTTCCTGTTAGACTCCATACATTGAGCAAGATGTGGGGCTCGAGTATTACTACACCTTTCTGTTACACATTGTATAATGTAAATTAATTTTCAGTTCAACTTAAAGTTATTTAGAAGATTTCCTGGAAATAAACTCTACTACTAGTTTGGATTTCTGGAATTTCCTCGATAAATATTTGAGCTTCTGGTTTTGAGTGTACAACGATATGTCTAAGAACTTAATGGACACTCTGAGTGTGAAAGTTTGACTATATTAGCGCAGTTTAGTGTTTGTAGTGGCATTTCGAGTTATACCTTGTTTTCAAAATTATATGCGCTATTTACCCTATAGTCAATTTGGTGACGTCTACAAAAAAGAGTAAACTATGTAGCCACAGACCATAACTAGCACAAAGAATAAATTTCACTCTAGATATAGAACATTATTATCAACATTAACATTAAATTTAAATAGCCATAATAAGTGGACAAATTACAATAATTATGTTTTACCGGAGAGGGTCGCTGTAACCCAGCTATACAGAGACCTGGTGGTAGGGAAAGATAACCACAAAATACATGTCGTAATTCACAAATATTTTACACCCAGTTTAACTATTAAAATGTTAAAACTGAATTTACTGAATAGAACTTTTTTACTTAAAGTAAAAAACAAAACTATTTTTAACTAATGTTTAAAGAAAATGATAAAACGAACTAATCTAAGATTTCTGGAAGAAAAATTTACGCTTATGTACTAGCTGTGAGTTACTATATTCACAAATGTTTGAAAAATTCCAAATTATAAGGAATTTGATATACAAAGCAGCCAGGGCGCGCGGCCGAACGGAGGGCGCGCGCTTTCGACGCTTCCCCTCGCGCTGCCGACGTGTATAGGATCTAGTGCGCGTATTTCTACAGTGGCAGCAGCAGCGGCCGAGGCGCGGGTACAGGGCGCGCGGCGGGCGCGCGCCTGTTGCGCTTTGTATATCAAGTCCCTATTGGGTATATCTTATTTATCTCTGCCCTAAAGAAACAAACAAACAAACGCATTCACACTCACAGCCCCACTCCAAGTTCAGACTTGTATCGTGGGTGCCGGAAACATTTACATCACACACACATTACACCCAGAACCAGAAGCACAAATATCCCTTGGGAAGGAATTTGTGCTTCTGCTGGGAATCGAACCCAGGACCCACGGCTCAGAGGGCAGACACCTTTCCACTGCGCCAACTGGGTACTGCCTACACGTTTCTGTAACGGTCACAAGTTGTCAAACATTTAAATATTTGTTCCCAAATGAACAAAACAACATTCTAACATTTACAAATTCGAGGCAGCCTCGAGAGTCTCATTAAAATGAAACGAAACAACTGAAGTAGGCGTAAGCTCGAAATAAGCCTCTAACGTTAATATGATTAAGCTATTTCCTTGAGATATGTTTTTTTTTTATAATATAAGATTTTAATAACGTATATTTCTTGTAATCCTTACTCGAATCCGGTGCTTAGTAAACACTCAGATTAAAAGAAATTTTACTATTTAATTAATGGCGGGAGGGAAATAAAAAGGCTTTAGTCATACTTAAAGCTTTCATAAAGTAAATATTTAAATGAACCAGGAAAAAAACCAACCAAGAAAAAAATTTACATTTACGTCTTATTGGTCTGCTTTGATGTAACTTAACAGTTTTTATAAAAATCAAATTTCTTAAACAGTTTATATGATAAGCTATATCTTGTGAATACAGCGTATTTGATGGGATCATTGAATAACGCGTATTATTATCAACCGAATTTAAAGAAGGAGGTTCTCAATTCGACAGTAGGTTTTTTTTTGTATGTATGTTGCGCGATATCTCCGCCAATTATTAATCGATTTTGTCGATTTTTTGTTTGGTAGAGTATACTTTAGAGGTAATCCCATATAAATTTTATCGAAATCGGTCCAGCCAAAACCGAATTAGAAATGATGGTTTTTTTCAGCTTTACTTGCGTTTCAATTGTTAGCAGTAGATAAGCAAAGGTAAACTGCGTAAGGCAACATACATTTTTAAATTTTCAAAAAGACTGGGCCCGCTTTGACCATCAATGTCCAATATTGACCATTATTCTAGCATTCAGAACGTATAACAATAATAAAAAATAATACTTTTAGGCGACCTGTATCAATCAAAGGCTCGGAAGCGCTCTAAACAATTTTACTCATACTTAAATAGCTCTTTTTCGGTGCATGTTCTTAAAAGTAAATTGCTGTTGAGTTGAATAGCACGCTATAGCGTTTCATATAAAGTTAGTAGAACTGATATGCAGTTTGGTATTTTATGAAAGTTTAAATATTTTCCGTCATGCTTGGTATTGAACAGTATTTCAAGATTCAAATTGAATAACATATTGGTGGTAACCGTTTGGGCGGATACCACCTATTTGCCTAACAGTAGCATGCAATATTTAAGTAAAACTGGATCATTTTGAAAGGCTATTATCGAAATTAAGAAAATATTATTACTGGACATGTGACAGTGAAGAATAAGTGTGAGAACAGTGCATTTTTGTGCCATATGAAAATGTTATACGTATAATGCATATTTTATGACAGTAAACAAGCTGGTGAATATGTATAGTCGGCGGTGATCGGTTCGCATCACCGTATAAACATGGATTGATCAGGGTATCATTGGACCTTTTGAAGACCATTTTTATTATATATGACTAAGACGCTTTATTATTGTGCTTTGCCTCTATATTAATTCCAATGAATATCATATATTCCTTGGTGTGGTTCTATATATACACATATAATAATGAGGGACACAAGGACAGTACTTAAAAAAATGCCACTGACCGCTAAATTTCTAGCCAGCTTTATTCGTTACGATTGCATCGAATTCAATTTACCGTAAATAAATTAAAAGTCACGAGAGTTGCAGGGCAATAATTTTTTGCGAATCTGCGATTCGTCAAAATTGACATTCGGAATGGCGGATAAAATCCGGAAGCCGCGAACGAATTTAATTTGCGAATAAAACGCCTGACTTCAGTAAAAATTCCGGGTGGGTAGTACTTTATGTTACGCTCTAAAAGCCTGTTTTATGATTGCTCGTAAAAAAGAGAGCTTCAGGGAGCCAATTTCATTCTTTAATTAGGGTAACATTCTTGTTTTACACGGTCCGTATCCATCTATTCTAACACTGTCGAATACCTAAGTTTCTCGCCTTGATACGTGTCTCGTATCATTCGGGCATTTCTTATATTACGTTTTTATTGACAAATAAGCAAGTTCCAGATGGTCCCTCGTATAACTATGTTACTTATTTTGTGACATGTAACAATGACAACTACACCAATGACAGCTCCCGCTGAGTTTCCGTTTCATTGATCAAAGCAACCGCCGTGGATATCTGTCGGTGACAATTTGATCCGGGTGGATTTCACAACCAATATCCATACAATATTGGATCAATGTAATTCCGGAATCGGTTATCGTGACTTGTGATTGTATCGGCAACCGCAATGTTCAATGCTAGATGCGGTGTCATCTGTCAGTGGTATTCACACCTGGGACACTTTTGTACTCACAAATTTTTGTTTGTTTACTAATGGATGGCTATTGTGAGCACAGGTACCTATATATGTTTTTTGTGAAGATATCTATATAGGTAAAAATATAGCGTGATTCATGTGAGACTTCCAAACTAACATTATAAGTGAGAAAAACAGTGCATGAGTGTGTATAGTAATAAAACTTATAAACATTTGAATAAAAATTTTTGGTCTGTAGATAGATTATAATATAGTTTCTCCCCATTTCCGTTTTGCGTGTGTATGATGTGAATGATTCCGGTACTCACGACACAAGTCATCAAACTTAGAGTGGGGTTGGGAATGCGAAATCGTTGATGTTAAGTTTAGAGGGCCTGCATATAATTAGGACCAATTAATTTGATCCTAAATAAGAGAAATGGGCAAATTTTTAAAGGCAAAGTTAGTTTATATTACATTGAATTGTAGAATTAATTGTATTCTTTTTTTCTACGACTAATAATAATTAAACCGGTATGTATGGATAGTACTCACAAGTAGATCGGTATTATTGAGTAAGCACGACTAAATAAAAAAAAAACTTTGACAAAGGTTGTTGCAATATTTTTTGTAGAACTTAATGCAAGTATAACATTTTTGACGTATAACACGTGAATAGATAAGTTTAAGTATTAGTCATAATAACAGTAATCATAATAATTGTGTAATATATATATAATATATATATTTATATATATACTAATGATTCGCCTCGGCTTCGCCCGTGTGCAACCCCTGCAGCGCCATCTGCCGGGCTGATTTGTGAATATAAGCCATCCAGGGCGCCACCCAAACGCACACAAAAACATTCATTCAAATCGGTCCAGCCGTTTAGGGAAGTTCAGTGACATACATACATACACTAGAATTATATATATAAAGATAAAAGATATATACATATATAACAAATAATCAAGACAATTACCTGGGAAGAAACTAAAAATAATGTACTTCTAATAAACAATTTTTACTTAATTTCTATCTCCAAAGATAGTTTAGTTAGAAAGCAAAACAGAAAAAAAGCAGTCATGAACATGAATACTTGAAGGTGAGCAATTATCGTTAACATATCAAATTTAATAACCAGGGGCAAACCTTTACTTCGATCCAATTTTCTACGTTTAACAACCTCCATATTCGTTGGATTTGGAACTAGAACTACACGTTAAAGGGTATATTTACTGTATCATTAATCACAGCCGAATGTGACACGGCCCCGAAACATTTATAAATTCAACCGACCTTCGGCCTTCGGTTAGAAAATAGCAGCCTCGTACGGGCAACGTTATTTGCGTATTAATATAACCAGCATATAACGGGCGCACAGCAACCTTGACCTGGCCTTCACCCGTTGCAACGGACAGATATTAACTGTAAGAACGTATTTACACCGGAACGGTGTACTCCTATTATCATGGTCAGCTGGTTTTTGTATGTACGTATAGTTGTATGTATAGTTACTATTTATCTTTCTTTTAGTGATCTATTACAGAAATATCAAGCTTTATACGTTTTTGGTTGTATATTTACATACTTGTACAAGGCATCGCATGCATGTGCCTGCCAGGTGTCATTTAACGAGCATGTACACGGATTGCTTTATATTGGTTGCTGTGAAGTCTTTGTCACTTTGTCACAGATTATCATAATTATTTAGTCTAAGACTGCATTTCCACTGGCGCGGTCTTTGAGAGAATACCTCTATTATATATAGCGAATAATTATTAGTTGGGTGGGCAAACATCTAATATTAACAATGACATACCACCTCTTTCGTATGGAAAACAAACGCCCATTGAAAAAGTTTTGTAAGTTGTGCGACTAGTGTATATAAAAATACATAAAATATCTATTTGAAATAAAGTATGGGCTAAAATAATGGATAAAACAATAATTTGCTCTAACGCTATATCATAAACCACATGTTGATTCAAAGTTTATTGGTTACGCAAGTAGGGTACGACACCGTTTAAAAAAAATCTACATTCGAAAATAACAATTTAGTAGAAGACCAAATTGACTTATTTTGTTCTGTGATTTATTTCAAAAACTGCCACACATTTTAAGCTGAAATTTACGTATAAAATCCGGCTTATCTTGTACTTGAACAACAAATACAAAATCAAACAATAAGTATTAAGAAAAAAGTCGTAATCAATTAAACTCAAAAGGATTTCTCTTTAATGCAATTTGTAGGCGTGAGGATTCAGTTCAGGGCATACTCACTTATTTAGTTTTTATAGTGTACTCACTTATTTAGGCCACGTCAGATCTTTAACAGAACCTCAATTGGCATTGTGACTTCAACAACAGGTAGCAGAATTTTCAATGATTCATTCACAAAGCTGTCAAGTGAAATGATGAATTAACAAGCCCTTTCGTCGTCGTCGGTAACAATCAATTAAGACCTCTATTGTAATGTACTATAAGTTTACGGAAGTTTAGCTACGATATTGCTACGATTGCTACGAACGGTTGTGACGTAGGATACGTAGAGCTACATATTAATGGTCGGATATTGATAGAAGGATAAAAAAGCAATTTTTTGAATGTAAAATTGGAAAGTGGTGATACTGCTTTGCGTAGAATAATAAAGTCGTTTCTATATACTGAACGTTATTAAAGTTTTAAGTAGTCTGGTACAGTCTCATGTAGAGTTATATGTCTAACTACTTTGACATTTCAACCGGAATAAGCAGCTAATACAGTGCTACTACTGAGGTTTTCAGCTATTGCATAGCTTCTATTGCGGGCCTTGAGCGTGGAGACCTAATCCAGAAATTCCGTAACGAAAAAACCTAACGCCCCCCACGACTTCACAAAAAGTTTTCGGTTTTCGGTACAGATGCATTCGATTCAGTATCCAATACCAATCGGCTACTGAGTCTTCTAACTGTAACATCGAAATAAGCGTATAGGTTTTGACGTTTACGTCTTTAAAGTAAACGTCAAGATCTATATGCTTATTTCGAAGTTATAGTTAGAAGACTCGGTAGCCGATTGGTACTGGATACTGAATCGTATGCATCGGTACGGAGTTCGCATGTCAGCGTGACCTAAAACTTTTTGTGAAGAAAAATGAAACTGAAAAATAAAAAATGCTATGCAATAGCTTTACCGCGGCAGTCCCCGAGTGCCACACGTCTTTTTTTTATCTCTGATACGCTGGCGCTTGGCGATTGTCTCGCCTGTAGATAAGTGGTGATGAGTTGCTCTGGAATATAGACGTGACTACTACTGCAGACGAACTCGTAAAAAGTCATGTTATCTAGTATTAACGCTTAAACGCTTTCACACTCACAGCCCCACACTAAGTTCGATGACTTGTGTCGTGGGTGCCGGAAACATTCACATCACACACACAATCACAACCAGAACCAGAAACACAAATTTTCCATGAGGAGAAAACTTGAGTTCCCGCCGGGAATCGAACCCGATACCCCTGCTTGCAGTTCATAAATATATAAACATAAATAAACGCTTTCACAATCACAGTTAAAGTTCGAAGACTTTTACAAGAAGAAACTTAAAAATTACCTATTCAATTCACCTTAGAAATGTATACCTACTTTACCTACCCGCCAGAGAAATGTAAATATCATTATTATAAAAAAAAAAATTGTATCTCATTATAAGTGAACAATTCATAGTTCTTATGGGAAATAAAGTTCATTAAACCTAAGACTTGTGTAGTGGGTGCCGAAAACGTATCACACACAATCACAACCAGAACCAGAAACACAAATTTTCCTTGGGGAGATTATTTGTTTGCCCGTCCGGAATTGGACCCCTGCATAGAAGGCGCACCAACTAAGCCAACGGGCAATTCAAAATATATGTAGATATAGAACTACTAAATTATTCCTAGGCATTCGATACCAACTATACTCGTGGTTAAAATCGGGGCACAAGGGATAACCTTTAAAAAATGGGTGGCGCGTGTGAAAGGCCACTAAAAATGCATAATATACGAGCTTAACTCGACTGCCTGAGGATAATTTGGTTTTATTGATGTAGTTGCGAAGGCCAGGCTTATTATTTGGTTTATTCTCGTGCCGCATTCCACAGTTTTATTTAAACAATACAGAACCAGCTTGTAATTAAGCATTTTATGCATAATTGTGTTTGAACAACACTTTTTACTGACTTATTTTGACATAGGAAGCCGTTACTATAGAAGTTCATTTGGCATTTAATTAGTATTTGGTATAGACCTTTTTTTATTCGGTGTAGACTGATTTCTTAGAGACAACATCCTCTGGTCGCGGATAGGGAAACGCCCGTGGGGAGATAAAACTCCTCAGGGTTGAGGGAAATAAAATACCTTCGAGGACCATTAAGGCTAGAGAGATGAAATTCCATTCACATACGAGATAGAGGATATATGAGAACTGGTTTCAGCTAAAAAAGCGAGTTTCCAGCATTGATATTAAAAACCAGGCAAAGGAGCGCATTGAATAACAAAATCCGGTATCATCGCAGATTTACATACAAGGACGTCTCACTGTCCATCAGACAAGCATCTTGATTATCTTGTTAGTATAAAAAACATTACCTACTGTGTGTTTCGAATGCTCCTTGTATGCACGTTAACTACGAGTACATTAAATATTGATCCAGCTGTGCCTCGCGCCTTTGCTCTTATAAATCAAGATAAAAAGTAGCCTGTCCTTCTAAAGGATGTACGCTATCTCTCAACAAGTTTCATCAAGATTAGTTAAGCAGTTTATCCTTGAAAGCGTTACAAACAGATAGAACAACCTTAGCTTAGTGCTTTTTTACCGACTTCCCAAAAAAGGAGGAGGTACTCAAGTCGACTGTTTTTTTTAATATTTTTTTTATTATGTGTGTTACCTCATAACTGATCTCCACGTGTGCCGATTTCGAAATTTTTTTTTTAGTCTAAAAGATGTTGCTTTCTAATTGGTCCCATTTAAATTTGATCAAGATCTCATCAGCAGTTCTTGAAATATCGTCAATAATGTCTATTTTGTGACGAATAATGCGTACTTTGACGATGTTCTACACGACTTCAAAAGTTACCTCACAACTTCTTTAGTTGTGAGCCGATTTTGATGATTCTTTTTTTATTTGAAAGCTGGTGGATCAAGGTTCCGATGATAAAGCGGTGAAGTCGGTTTTTTTAAGCTTTGCTTGCGTTTAATTATTTAAATAATTTATTACTAGCTGACCCGCTCCGGCTTCTTTTAAGTAGATATATTTTAAGCAGTTAGACGAGACTCCTTTCCTAGCTGATTGCTGCCCGTAAAAGCTCTACCATCAAAATTTTAACTTTATAAAACTAAATCTAAACTAGAAATATCTCAAGTAGTTTTAAAATCTTTTATCTTAAGTAGTTTTATAATCTTTTTAAAATCTAATCAAGTAGTTTTAAAATGTTTGATCAGTCAGTGAATAAGTGAGTATTATGTAAGTAGATATGCCCCGCTTCTTTGACCCCATTAATAAAGTCATAACATTATGATGCCTATATTTTATTTAAGATATATATCTACGTATGTTCCATATTTCAGTCAAATCGCCTCATTAATTTCCATGTTATCTTGTAACAAACTATTTTTTGACATTGAGAGACAAGACGGGCAAGACGCTCGCCTGATGTTAAGCGTCACGTTTTGCCATTACAGTTCAGTACCCAGAGTTTTAAACTTATAAATTTTTTTTTTTCATTAAACTCCTGCGCAGCAAAGTACTGCGCTGGACACCCTTAGATATTAGATAATAAATCTCTTTAAGACATGTAATTTTACTGGAAAGATTGTCAATTCGAAATACTACAGTATTTCGGATTCAAATAAATATACGTACCCGAAAAATGTAATTAATTATTCGGTATGAATTAATTTCCTTGATATTTGACGTTGAAACTTATTGATACCTTACAAAAACGAAATCCGAGTAGCCTTTGGACTGCTGCCTAATTTATTTATAGGTTTGTATAGTTCATTGCTTACGTGTTTCGACATTGACATTAGAATACCTATCGTTTACGTATATTTCAATCTATTTCGGCAGTAAAATTGATATTCCTACATAGTTTTGTCGCACAACATATCAGGTTAATGGTGGAACTGAATGACTGTAAGATATCAATTTCTTATAACCGATTTGTTTTTGACGACAGTGAGCTAGTTTCTTCCTTCTTAAACTAGTCCCTGCTTCTCAGGGAACATGTTTGGTTCTGGGTGTGATTGTGTGTGTGATATGTAAATGTATCCGGCACCCATGATACAAGTCTTTGAATTTAGTGTGGGGTGGTGAGTATCTTTGCGTTTGTTATATTCTTGAAATAAATTAATTTATTATGTATTTTAACAATATGCTATTAACGAATTTATCAAGGATATAAAGCGATGTTTGTGAAATTTTTTTTTAATAATCTGCATTCTTGAAATAAACTAATTGAAAAAAATAACAAAAATAAACATTTATTTTTGATGCAGAAATATTTATATATATATATATATATATAAACAAACACTGGATATAATTGTAAGTGAGAACATACAACATAAACATGGAAACGATAAGATAATCACAACTAATACGTGGCAACAATTCCCTAATCTGTGATTAAATAAAAACTCCTCTCATCGTCAACTATCACAGTGGAAATCTGAAACACAAACATTGGGATCATTTGAGGTCACGTCTCTGATTGTATTTCAACCTTTGACCGAATGCTGTTCGTGAACTGTGTGAACCACATCAAGTATTATATAGCTTACTAGATAACCCACACTACGTTAGCGTAAGCTCTGGCTAGAATACGGTGTCTATCGCACACAATGCGTCGGCAAAGGATTAAGCCACTGTAGTACTCGTATACCATTATTGTGTAACCGGTATTGTGTGTATAACAATACCGGTACGAAACTAGTCGTAAACAGCCGCAAAATTACGGCACAGCCTCGACAATACCGTCTTGTGTACGTTAGTGATTTGCTGCTTTGGTGTTTTTCTTAACAAACATGAATCGTTTCAAACTTTAACGGTGGTGCAGTTGGAACAAGTCAATGTACTAAAAATTCAAAATATTTAAATGCAAAAATGTGATGCTAGAAAATGATAGTTCGGGCGTACTGACAGGTACATTATAGGCACGCGTTTTGACAATTTGTGTTAAAACAGTAATCCTACTAATATTATAAATGCGAAAGTTTGTGTGGGTGTGAATGCTTGTTACCACGTATCTCCGTAACTGCTTAACAGATTTTAATGAAATTTGGAATATAAGTAGCTTATACTCTGGATAGGCTACTTTAATCATCATCATCAGCGGGCGAAGCCGCGGGGCTCAACTAGTAATACATATATTTTTGAAATGTTCTTTTCTCTAGCTTTCATTTGATACCCATATTGCTATGGTAAAAAAAAACAACTACACTATATCTCACAATTGCCGCTCAGTGCTTATTAGTATGCACAAAAACGCTTGTTTACACGTGACATTTTAAACTTTACAGAGAAGATAAATATAATAAATAAAAATTTATTTAAAAAATCATAGAACATAATTTGCTAGAGCCATCAAGGAAGACGTTTCAACTGGGTAATTACATTGTAATTTGTAAAATACCAGAAACCTCAAGAGGTTGCCCTGTATATATGTAGCTTTAGGATTTGCAAGCTTTTATTGAACTTGCTTCGTTTGTACTTCTTTCAGTTTCGGTTCACGATCTCGGTTTTGACCCAGTTCCTGTTGTTAAATTGAATCGTATTTTTTGTCTGTCAAGTTTTATTGATAGTGCAATACTATGGTATCAAAAGTTCTTGAGTGTCTCTCAGTTTTGGCCGCGAAAGTGAAAAAATGGCGTTGTTGATTTTGTATAATTTTCAAAACCTGTGATTCTTCGAGTGTTAATGTGTATTAATGTGTTATCTGAGTGTTAATGTGGATTATTAACCGTTAATACTTAGTAAACGTGCATAAGTGTAGGCAAATTATACTAAGTTAAAAACGTGACTTTCGCCTTCGCTCCAAAACTCCAATAGAAGTTCTTGTAAAGTTTCTACCAATTCACCAGGGTATTACTTGACTAAGACCTTGACTCTTTTACTTGATTTTGACTGTGATTTGTGACTAGTACTTTTAATATGAGATATACTTGAAATATTATATAATTACTTGATACTGGCTAAATGCACAAGATTGCGAAGCCCAAATTAAAAGAAAAAGAAAAATATAAAAATGTTCACCTAGTTATGGAGATTAGAGAAGACAATGGAACTCCTCTGACTGACAATAAACTATATATATACTAAAAACGTATTTTAAATATCTAGTCTGGAAAAAAATATTTAAAAGACCTAAGTATTACTATTAGAGGTGAAATCATGTGGTATAGCTAAGTTTGATTAATAGTTTTTATTGATATTTCCTTCAAATAGTTGATAAACTGACTAGGCTCTATGAGACTAGACTAGACTAATTGCCTCTGTTTTCTTAACCAAAAAAATAAAATAAACCTAAAATGTAATAAGGATGGACAAAAATAGCGTATAGACGACGTTTTAACTTTAAACGATAGTTTTCAAAGTAGAATTCAAAGTTTTTAATAAATCGTTCATTGTTTCAGGTGGGAGAAGCTTTCAAACGCGATGTAATTCGGTGAGTTACCCGCACCCCAAAAACAACATTTCTATTGAGATTTATTCCATATCTAGCAACACTCACATCCGCCACACAAATAGAATGGAATAACAAACCAATGTTACGTAAACCAGTGACGCAATATTTGCGTGAGCTAGAACAACTATTTAGCATTATTATATCACAAATATATGTGTTAGACATAAAGTCAAGTTTAATTATAATTTAAACCAAAACATATTATGTTTACATCGGCGTATAGTTGGCGTCGCTGTTATCTCAGAATTCTATTTTTTACAATTTGGAGAATGTGCATAAGAATTACACGTGTTGATGCTTCATGTTCTTGTACTATCTGACAAGACAAACTGACAAACGCCATATATTTATAGTTGATATACCACCTGTTCACTCAATATTGATTCTAAGTTCTTCATTCGTACAGTGAAGGCGTGGATCTTATTACCCGCGTCTGTGTTCCCCAAACTCAATCAATGAAATGAAATCATTTTATTGACTTATTTTATCATATAACTTACAGATACCGAATATTACATTCACTGTAAAATTTGGGAGATTTTTGGTGAAAAGGTGTCTTCTAGGTAGCATGCTTTATCATCAGCTACATCTTTGCTTTCGATTAGGTGTAGCAGTAGTAAAATGTAGCATTTTAAGCCTTCTACGTCTCTGAAAAAGTACCAAAAATCTCTACGTAGGTTTTATTTTCTGAATGAAACCTACGACACATGAAACTTAAATCTAGCAAGATTATGTTAGGATGTTCTGTTGCCTGAACTTTAAAAAGTGTAATGTCATTCTTAATTAATGTTATTCTTATTGTTACGGAGTGATTACATTGTCTTTGGTAACAAAGATTTTGTAATCACTCCGTTTACATTGTAATACTACGTTATCAACGTTTTTCATATTTTTCCCATTCTCTGAATAAACTACTTATCTTGCATAATTTATGAGTCAGTCTTGTTCATTTCTAATTCAATTACAGAGTGTACGCCTACGGAGCTGTCTCTATGTCTATGACGAAATTGATATTTTTTTCAGCTGGAGATGGAATTGAGACGTAGTCGATTTACAGACGCTACTTCAGTTGTTATATGGATATAGGATGTACTCGTAATATGAGATAGCTCACTGATGGAAACCGATGGAGACACGTATACAGATGAGTCAGTCGGGGCACGGCAAGCATCACAGGCCGGAGGCTACCTATAAAAATTGTTCGCAAGTGCTGCCGCTTGACATTCTGTAAGTATGCTTTCATTTATGTGACCTTAATCCATTTTAAGCTTTCTAGAGCAAAAAGCACTTAAATTAGAAGCAAGCGTGCTCTCATAAGCAGCTACGTGAGCGTCTCTTTATGAAATGCGTACACATTCTGAATGTGCGTGGATTAAAATAAGTTTTGCTCAAGAGTATTTGTATTGTGTTACTTGCGTTACAAAATATTAAACGTTATTGTATTTCATATAACATACTTTTTTAGGATTTTTTTCTCGAGTTTCTTATTATTGCTATTTACAAACTTTGCATAACATAAACAGAAACGCTTGCACACTCACAGCCCACACTTAGTTCGATGATTGATGTTGTGGGTGCCGGAAACATTCACATAACACACAATCGCAACCTGAACCAAAAACACAAATTTACCTTGAGGAGAAAACTTGTATTCGTGACGGGGATCGAACCCGATACCCCAGCTTAAAAGGCGACCGCTCACCCATCTGAGCCAACGAGCAGTTCGAATCTAAACAAATTAGACTTTAAACATAATTTTATAGGCATTTACCACCAGTCATTTTACCGCTCTTATCGCCTGAGCCTCTTCTAGTCCCATTGACGGTAAGTAACTAAATAGATTTTCCGTTAATTATACTTTGTCGCAGATGGTTGCCGCGGTCGGCGTTCCGCCCAGCGGAAGGCGAGCTGGCGGACTGTGTGCTGGTGGTGGGAGTGTCGCGGCCCAAGCTTGCCGCGGCCCTCCTGTCCGTCACGCTGCTGTCCCTGTTCCTTACCTTCCATGTGCTCTACGACAGCGCTCTCTACAGTATACAGGTTACTACTTTACTACTTGTCGGATTGTTTCAGTTATAGCTGATTTGCACGTCCATTTACAAGTCCACTACCTAATGTAGTCATTTCATTAATTAAATTCTAACTTAATTTTAAGCCACTTGCTTGCATGCATTAAGCGAAGTAAAATTTTGTTGATGACATAGTACTGATTTAGTCAAGCTTTATTAGATTAAGGATTCTGGTGCCTCCGTCTAGATGTACACTATGGAACGGGACCTAAGAAACTATATATAGTATATTGCAATAATAATATATTATTATAGCCGTATCTACGAAGCTATCTTTATCACAATACTAATAACAACAAAGATAGCGAAATTACTGTTCCTAACTTAAATTAATTACAATTGTTTATTAGCCTTGTAATATAGTTGTTATACTGGGCAAGGCAATTGGCCCAAAAAAAGTCATATTAAAATATAATCCAAATAAAACTGTATACAATTTAAGAAAAACATAATAACACAAGTAATCTTAAAAAATCGAATTATGTAAATACAATCATATTATTAATGACAACATATCTTTTCAAAGATGGAATTATATTGTTATAAGTAACGAGTACGCTAAATGAAAACGTAGAAGTTTTAATTTAGCAGTTTTTTGTTAAATTGCTTACACACACATAAATCGTATGGCGTTTCTCTCTCTCGCTCTTTTAAAGCTAGCTCATGGGTAAACTGTATGCCGAAAGTGGCAGTTTGACGCGTTCAGAACCGCAACATTCCGTCCTATCCGTCACTCCATTGTCACTGTTTCTCACTATCCTTGAATTCTATGACAACGCCATCTACTGTATACAAATGATCACTATAATACATAACGCAGAGAGTAGAGAATTACCTGACAAGACAACATTTTAAATGGTGTTAGTTAAAAAAAATACCGGGAAAAAGTTGTTTCACCGGTCTTCTCCGAGAGGGAATTAGGCCTTAATCCACCTCTCGGCCCCGAGCGGCTTGGCAGATGATAAAAAATTTATGCTTGCAAGCATTTCTCTATAAAACTTTGCTTTTACATAATTTTGTTACTTTGCTTAAGTAACAAAATGTATATAAATAGGGATTTACATCATATAAATTATTATGTTATCAAATAGATTTGTTAAGCAAGAATACCTTACGTGCCTCTAACAATTACTCTGTAAGCCTGTAATCGGCTTCAGCCATAACTCCTTCACAAGCTGACTAGATTGATAGTTCCACCGTTGTTACAAGTATCCGGTCTGTTGAAGCCTTAACGTGGCTTGTGGGTGTGCCATATTAAGCACCAAGCACTTTTTATATATACGCCTTCCTATCAACTACATTTTTACTATCCATTGAAGGCACATTCTGTGTAGTAATCATTTTTCTCTGTTATTTTATTTCACCATATCAGTTTCAACAAACACAAATCAATATCACACTCACAATATTATTTTTAATAGGTTTTCATGACTACATTATTACGTTTCCCTTGAACTGGCCTTGATTAAATTTGATCATGGATAAGAATATACGGACTATGTATTCTTATACATCATCAAGAACATAAGCAACGCCGCGGGGCTCTACCAGTGATAAATAATTAGCTTTAGGCTTATCAATATTCTGTTCAAATTGCTGTTAAATTACCTTGCCTGTTACAATTACTGCATTCTAATCTCCCGTAGCGTAATTCTTTCAAAGCCTGAAGGCTAGACAGGCGCTCGCTTCCGGTTTGTTGAACCGAGTGCGTGTGTGGGGCGTGTCCATATAAGTAGTCGTGGTTATAACCTAGGGCTAGGGTATGTTAGGCTGACGTGCCGTCGATATAGTCGTATGATGTATGTAGCTCGTGGATATATGGGTTTATTATACGCGGTAGACTGGGTCATAAATTGATTCAGCATGAATGCCTAAAAAATGCATACCTAATTTTAAAAGAAACATTCCCCTTTCCTTTAGTCGTATAGACCCACAGTTAGTCCATTCGAAAAAGGCACACGCAATGAGGTCTCTTGTTGTTTGGTTCATATTAAGTGAAATACTTTGAGACGATAAAAGGTACATCTACTATCAAACATGGAAAACAGTCGTCGGTTTATCTTGGTGTCCGATAATAATATAAGCATAGGGAAATAAATTCCGTGCATTTTCCGATGTACTCCTTCCGAAACTATATCGTCATCGCCAATATACTAACACACCACACCTGTGTTCGATACACTTTAGTCTGACGAGAGTATTTCTGCGTTATCTGTCTTTTACTATCCTTGATTTGCATATTTGTATGTAACGCTGATGGTAAATTTCCGTCCACCCAAGGATTATAAAAGATTAACAGCCCTTTTATTTATCCAACCATCGACGTTCATCCAACCATCTAGATTCATCTCAACCAGGCGTAAGCTTTCATCGCCGCTCAAAAGTTATAATCCACTGAAATTTCAGTTTGCAAACACACCAACGGCACCGCCCAACGCGACCCCGTAATCGTAATTAATGCTTCAAAGATAACGCGACAGCCGCCCGCCCTTCTTTATGACACCCTTTTACACTTGTACGTTTCGCGGAATAACGGCCGTTTTACGACACCAACTACAACCGGCTGGGTGTAATGAGTGCGTGTAAACTCGGCTCTAGGCACCGTTTTATAGATGCGTGATGAGTTGATGTCAATTCTATAGTACCTACAAAGTCTGCTAACCGTAAGCTGTAAGAATATTGTTTTACACTACTTTTCAAGCATTTCTTAATTCTGATAATCTTGACATATAGGTAATTAAAAATGAAATTAAGCAATAATTAGTATACTAATTATAATATACTATTACTATCTGACTATAAATAAAAAACAGCTCTAAATGGTGTTAGGTGACTAGATTTTTCTACTTGAACCGGTAAAAAAATACTAATTTAAAGTATACTAATTTGTATACCAGGAGAGAGTATGGGAAGCATATCCCTATTTTGAAATAAATGTAAAGAAATGCGCTCGCCCTTTGAGATATTAGATGTTAGATCTCTATGAGGCACCGAGCAAAATGAAGGCAACAACGGTACAACTTGAATTAATAGTTATTTTCTTGTAAATTAAGCCATAACCGTAGGTCAAGCTTTAACTGGATTTCGATATTTGAAATTACTGCAAACAGTTTTATAATTGCTCCAATTATCCAAAATCCGATCACGGTGGCCACCAAAAATTGCTAAGTGGTTGTAGAGGCACATAGAACTGCACAAAACTTTATGCAGTGCTTTAAAGTATCGAAATCTAAATGAATTGCAGCTTGTCATGTTTGTTTTTCCAGTTATTCCTGTGTTTATCCTACTAATCCTACATCCTACATCCTACATATATTATAAATCTGAAAGTTTGTGTGCAAATATGTTTGTTCCCTCTTCACGCTTTAACAGCTGAGAGGATTTGGATGAAATTTGGAATATACATAGATTATACCTAGGATTAACACATAGGCTACTTTTTAACTTGATAATAGCGGGCGAAGCCGCGGGGCACAGCTAGTTAGATATATATTATTATTTATTTCAGACGTAGCATCCTTATAACACATTGCCCCAATAAACGTTTTGCGAATATAACAATTGAGTGGGTATGTAAATTGTAAGTTACTTTTGGAAATATATAAAACACAAAGCCCTCCAGCATAAAATCTATAGCTATTCTTCTGCAACGTTTCCGCTTAAGGTGGTACCGTACAAAATGACAGTTGGCAGTGCTACCTTAGACAAAGCTATAGAAGTTAGCTATAGTCTCATGACAAAGTTGATTACCTAACTTACACTAACAATAGATTTTTTTTTAAAAAACTTTCGCGAACTTCAATCACGTTTCATGAAAAAACCGGGTGTTTTCGCGCAACCCAGCCGAAACGTCAAGGTTAGTCAAAATAATGTTATTTTGAAAATTAGACTGAAAATATTGAATTACAGCCAAATTAGATACCTACGTTAACAAAAACGAAAAAAACACTGGATTTGCTGTTCTGTTCTTAGTCAAACTACTTACTTACTTAACGTGTTTTAACTTGTGTTTAATTTTTGTAACGTGATTTCACCAAATTAATATTCGTAATAACTATTATATAACCTTATTAGTCAAATGTTCTATGACTATGACATAATAATTGTTAACCCTACGTTGTATATGATTGTTTTTAATAAAGTAGCAAATTTAGAAAGGAAAAACATCACTTGATTTAGTTCTGCCTAGGGTGGCTATTTCAATTATATAAACAAAAAATATATTTAGGGTACACGTTTCGGCAACGTGTAGCTTACAGCATTATTAATCTAGTTGGCCGTAATAGTTTCAAAATATTCTAGTAGATGGCGTTATATACCTATAAGGCGTTAATAATAAAGGAAAGGATAATATCAGCATTTGAAGCAGGGCTTAGGTAGCTCAGCGGGTAGACCAACAGAGACACTATTATTATGGCCGCGAGTTCAACCATTACCAAGCGATATTATTTCTTTTTATATTTACTATTTTAGTTATTCCTAGCTTGGCTAATGACAATAAAAAAACACAATGATAAAAACAAAAAAAACTTCTTCTTGTAAATAAGTATGTAATATATAAATTCTTCCTTGTCAGTAAGGGTAGGTTTTATTTGTGAGTGCTTAGTGAAATTATGCACTAAAAACTTAGGTATATCTACTAACTTTTTTGTAACTAATGTAAATATATCATGTTTGGGTATCGTAAAGCATCGTTGTATCTTCTTTGGGTGAGCGCTCGCCTTCTAAGCAGGGGTATCGGGTTCGATTCCCGGCGGGAACACAAGTTTTCTCTCCAAGGAAAGAAACACAAATTTCTGGTTCTGGTTGTTATTGTGTGTGTGATGTCAATGTTTCCGACACTCACGACACAAGTCATCGAACTTAGTGTGGGGCTGTGAGTGTGAAAACGTTTATATTTATGTTTATATGCAAAATTGATCTTCATGTTACTTTACAATTCGCACATAGTTGTTAACCACCGCTCATCCAAATATTTAGTAAAGGGAAGAGTAATTTTTTGAAGGAAAAGCAATAAATGAAATGGATATGAAAACTGCATCGAGATAGGAAAAAGATAGGAAAACAAAATCCTTGCTGCGAAATCCTTGGAAAACTATCAAATACTTGTAACAAGTAATAACATAGATAGCCCTCTGGTTAAAAAGTTTTTTCTAATCTTTCCCTGGGGATAGCCAGTTACGTGAAAGTTTTGGCGCGAAAGTGAAAAATTGTCCTTGTTGATTTTGTATTGTTTTTCAAAACTTGTGAAAATTTTATATTATTAACTATGTTAATAATATAAAATTTTGTTCTCGAACGTGAAAAAATGTGGGCAAATCATACAAAATTTAAAAACGTGAGTATTGTTTTCATTCCAAAACTCCAATAAAAGTTCTAGTAATGTTTCTACCACTTTATTAGGGCATTACTTGACTGTTACTGGACCATGACTCTTTTTCTTGACTTTGACTATGACTGGTGACTAGTACTTGTTTTATGAAGTACATAACTTAAAAAATAATTATTAGATACTTGACACTGGCTCAATGTACAAAGTCTGCGGAGCCAAAATAAAAAATATTACGTGGTGTGCCTTATTAGTCAATTAACTCACTATAACAACATTTATATTATGACCAATCTCTAAAGCAAATAATATATTCATAACTCAATAAACGTGCCAATCGATTCGCCTGGTTTTAAACATAAATGAATTTATACAGCTCTGTCGCATCCGTTGGTATCGAAACGAATTGATTCCACAAATATTAAACACTGACGGAAATGTACATTACTAAAATTAAATCATGTCAGATGCATTAACGAGTACCTACATTAATGATCTGACGTCACTGACGTCATGATTATGACGACAGAAAGTATAAATGAATTTCGGTATCGATGTTTGATTAGAGCTTCAACGTTATAATTTTAGTGGTGGCTAAGTAGTACTTACGAAATAATATTGAGTATTGAGAGTTACTGTATCTGTGAGGCTAAATTGCTTATAAAACTTGGTAAAATATATAGGAAGAATAAGGTATAATATCCCTTACTACTCGTAATACTTTAATAAATAATATCACACACACACACATCTTATTTTTTATAAATTAATTTCTTATTTGATTTGCATTCGCATTCTATTCTTTGCATATTATCAAATCATTGATCTTATATAATATTTATGTAAAATATGGTATACTGACAATGGCGTCTTTCTTAAATTCTTACACATTATTTATTTTATTTTTTATATAAAGGATAAGGTTCAAATACAGTATGATATTAGTAAAATTGTAAACTAGAAACATTTTCAACCGACTTAAAAAGAGGAGGTTCTCAATTCGACTCAATGTTTTTTTTGTTCGTATATTACGCGATGTCTGCGCCAATTATGAATCGATTTTGATGTTTTTTTTTTGGTATTTCAGAGATGGGAAATCGAAATCGGTCAAGCCAAAACCGAAATATAAACGATGAAGTCGGTTTTTTTAAGCTTTGCTTGCGTTTCAATTATTAGAATCATTTCAAGCATACATTGCCCAGGTTTTTTTCTAGTGGATAAATTTACACACAGTTTTTAAAGAAAAATCAAATTGGTAATCCCCGGTATCGATAATACTTTGAACAAATCTCTTGACACCAAATTGGAGTGGTTGTACGTACCTACACACATACAGAAACCGACAGACTGACATACAAGTGACGGTAATCCGTACATCACTATATCTCCGATGTGATAATGGCCGCAGGTGCACCGTGGTATCAGGGCAACATCAATCACTATTAGTGCTGTGGTTTAGAATCGAATTTTGGAATAGATGCTGGTAACTGGCATAGATATTGCTCTGTGTGACAATCAATCAAACTTACGTAATTACTTATTAGGGGAATACGTTCGTACGAAGAAGGGTATATTACAATATTTTTGTTTTTTAAATAAATTTATAACAGTTTATTATCGAATGCTATAACGCTTACTAAGCCACGGTGAACAGCTAGTAGTTGTTCACCACAACTTTGCAGGCGTAAATTAAAAAACCGGCCAAGTGCGAGTCGGACTCAAGCACGAAGGGTTCCGTACCATTATAAAAAATCAAGTTTGTTGTATGGGAGCCCCCCTTAAATATTTATTTCATTTTATTGTTAGTATTTGTCGTAATAGCGGCAATAGAAATACATCATCTGTGAAAATTTCAACTGCCTATCTATCACCGTTCTTGAGATACAGCCTGGTGACAAACGGACGGACGGACGGACAGCGAAGTCTCAGTAATAGGGTCCCGTTTTTACCCTTTGTGTACGGAACCCTAAAAACATAAATCGGATCAAATTGTAAATCGAAATCATTCTTCACTTTCCATCAGGTGAGATAGCACTTCCCATATGGTCAAAAGCTTGCCTAATCAGAATAAAAAAATCTTTAATCAACGGTACCAACACACACAAAGAATTTTATCAAAATCGGTCCAGCCGTTTAGCATGACTTCAGTTACATACACACGTACAGAATAATCCTATCCTACTAATATTATAAATCCGAAAGTTTGTGTGTAAGTGTGTAAGTATGTTTGTTCCCTCTTCACGCTTTAACGGCTGAACGGATTTGGATGAAATTTGGAATGTACATAGATTATACCTAGGATTAACACATAGGCTACTTTTTAACTCGATAATAGCGGGCGAAGCCGCGGGGCACGGCTAGTTATATATAAATGTGTTAAGTAATTTGTATGACTGTGACATAATAAATTATACCTACCGGCTATGTAACTCTATGACCACGGGTTCAATCCCCGCCTCAAGCGATAATTTTTTCCTTTCTAATTTACTATTTTAGTTCAGCATAGCATGTCAAATGCTATAAAAAAAAACAATGTGGCATAATAGGTTTTCAAAGGGAACGCAGTGGAAAATGTTTACTAATTTAAATGTAAGTAGCAGGAGCAGAAATTCAGGTTCGGAAAGTATCGTACAGCCAATTTGTTAGGATTCTTACGAGTATGAGCTCAGTTTCCTTTATCTCGTTCCTACACTTTTATGTGTTTAGATTACGTGTTGAGATACAAGTTAGCTGGCGTGTGGCATGAGTTTAAATAAGTTTTTCACAGGTTTCATCACGTAGCTAGAACTAGGTATCGCTGGATAACGATCTATGATATGATGGTAACGGCTGGCATCACAAGTAGGTTTTCAGTTTAATAGAAGCGTAGAGTAGCTTATCTGTATTATTGACGACCCAGTTGGCGCAGAGGACAGGTCTCCGCCCTCTGCGCCGTAGGTCCTGGGTTCGATTCCCGGCAGGAGCATAAATTCCTTCCCAAGGGATATTTGTGCTTCTGGTTCTGGGTGTATTTGTTTGTGTGATGTAAATGTTTCCAGCACCCACGATACAAGTCTTTGAACTTAGTGTGGGGCTGTGAGTGTGAATGCGTTTGTATAGATGTGACGTTATTGTATCTACTTACCTATATTAGATCGTATTTGTTAACATAGCGGCACATTTACGAGCTGGAGGTAATATTTTTTTACGGTTGATGGATAAAATACCCTTGTGCTTAATCGGCACAACGTGTACGTCTTCCTGAAGGAATTTAATTCACTTATCCACTCTTATATCACTGATACCTAGACCTATAACATTTTAGATTATTTTTTTATGACCAGCCGCCTACCTTAAAAATATTGTTTTATATTTTTTAATATTTTTTTATCTAAAAGCCTGATTATATGTATGTATTAGATAAATTCAAACACCTACCTCAGCAGTGTTATTTAGGTGATATTTTTAGATCATATTCTTTTGATATTCCACGCACGAACATTAATTTCGTTTTAATATTTATGAGACACTAATTCGCATGAATCAAAACAAAATGGCGTGTCTAAAGTTTGTAAACTCTGAATAAGCTGAATGGTTCAGCAAGTTATTATACTTTGTGACAGCTCGCGTTGTAGTTGACTAACTATTACTGAAAGGGAGATGATAAATCTTTTGTGGTAAGCGTTTGTTTATGGAAATATCATTAAAATTGTACTTTTAATTTGTATTTACTTTCAAGCATTGTTTTTTCTCGATCAAAAACACTTATCATCAATCCATAGAATGATTTGTTTCCCAAGATTTTGCTAGTAATTTCATGGTTATGATTTATTATCAGCTTGTACTGTTTCCTTACTTTTACCATAAGTTGAAAGAAATAATCATTTGCAGCTTCCAAGGACTCAGAATAGTGTGGAAGCATGGCATCGTAGGTGGAATTCCTTACTGGACCACAAGAAACTAGGGCTGTAAATAAAAAAACTAATTGAAGAGCAGAACACAACGGCTCATAAAATTGAAAGGATTCTGAGTAGAATCACACAGACGCCACCAAAAAAAAAAAACTACAAGGAATAGCAAACTACAAAGAAAATGAACACCGTTGATTTTATACGAGCTATAGCATTAAATACCCGTTTATATTAATGTTATTCGAATTTGTAATCGTTGTAGTGAAATTGGACTGCTACAAGGTTGTGGTAAGGCCCCAGCGTCTGCTTTTATATCGTGAATCTCATACGGGATCTATCGGCACTACGAAGCTAACGGATCGTTAGCCCAAAGTTAAAGATATGTATTTAATTAGTTATGTATGTATATGGAGCTGTACAAGTCAAAGAAGCTGTTCAAGCTTTAGACAAACAAAGGGTTCAATTATGACGTCAAGAATTAAAACAAATTTGTATGTAAACATCTTCTGGTAAGCTAAAAAAGTATCACTTCTGGGTTATAATAGTTTATATAAAGCCAAAATTTTTTAATATTAGGTACTGACTCAACCGATTTTGATAATAAATGCGCAAGCTCAATTTAATAAAGTATTTTCTTAATCGTATAACAAAACCTAAGACGGAATTGTGAGTTACAACGAAGACGTAGATTTAAATTGTTTTCACTAGTTTCGTTTTGTTATCCAGGCAGCAAGCATGGCGTCAGCAGCAAGCGAGAGTCGCAAGCTCCTCGCCAACCAAGAAACCAACAGCCGGACCATTAACCACCCCATGGCGCTTAGGAAACGCCTTCGGTCACCTAGGCAACCGAGACCTACACGTAGACTACCACAGGTAAATGAACACATTAATAACAATAACTTTTAAACAAAAAAAAAGATCTAATTTGGTTTATTTTACACCGGAAATATGCGAAATAAAGATATCTTTATAAGTCTAATAACATCGCATTTTTTTGGAAGTTGGGAACTTATATTTTTAACTACCCGTGCCCCGCGGCTTCGAACGCTATTATCAAGTTTAAAAGTAGCCTATGTGTTAATCTTAGTTATATGCTATGTACATTTCAAATTTCTTCCAAATCCGTTCAGCCGTTAAATCGTGAAGAGAAAACAAACATACTTACACACTTACACGCAAACTTTCGGATCTATAATATTAGTAGGATATTTTTGAATATTCAGTATAAGTTTATTAGGTTGAAAGAATAATAAGTTATTTATTAGTCAAGATTAGCATGAGTTTTAGATTTGCCTAATCCGAAAAAGTAGGCGTCGCTGTTGAACATTAAATTGTAACTTGGCTTGTTTGGAATAATAAAGTCATCAACTATAATGAACACACATGCGTCGAACATAAATCAACTCGAAACAAACAAGTAAATACACTTATACATACCGGTATATATTAAAAAACAAATCTCAATGTCAAAGTATTTATTGAGCGAACGAAAACAACTGATCATATTTAGTACAATATTTTACTTATTTAGTATAATTAATTATATGTAGGTACTTGTTAATACTAATATGTTAACAGATTTAATCGTTTTATAATAAAAACTTGAATAAAATGTATACATAAACGCTAAACAAACATAAACGGCCGTATATGATGATGAACTCGGGACTCAGAGTAAGTAGTTACATGTATTATAGCCATCTTATAAAATCTCTTACGCTGTACAAGTCCATAATGTATCTTTCCCACAAAGTGTAAATAGCTTTGAAACAACAACAAGACCGAAACCGGCATAATTTTCCTTCTTAAATAAATTACAAATGTCACAAAATATTAGCAAAAGAACACGAGATAAAATAAAACAATAGGCAGGAACAACACGTAAACACAGTTGCCAAGACTCCGAATAAAAGTCACTTTGTCGGCCATTGCGGCTGACAGCTACGAGTACATTACCTTAAAGCTTTATTGTTGTTTTTATACGACAGGCTTTGATCATCGGCGTCCGTAAATGTGGCACGAGAGCCCTGCTCGAAATGTTATATCTCCATCCAATGGTGCAGAAGGCTTCGGGGGAAGTACATTTCTTCGATCGAGACGAGAACTACGCGTTAGGACTCGAATGGTACAGAAGCAAGATGCCGTTGTCATTTAAGGGACAGATCACGATAGAAAAGAGTCCCAGCTACTTCGTTACTCCCGAGGTGAGCCTTCAAAGTTTGTTTTACTTTACCAATCTCGTTGTATAGCTACAGAATTGGAGTTGTATAGTTTACCGTCGCAAAGATTCTTTTATCCGTTCAAGGCGAGAGTTGATTAGGTTTTGTCATGCATTCCATTGCGTGATTTCACTGAAACAATACGAAATCGTACGTACATTGACATGAAACGACACTGGAAATAGATGCACCTCGATGTAGATTTAACTAGCTTATACTTCGGACTTGACTTATTGCTTTCGTAATGCAATGGAAGCATGCGACGCGATTAAATCGAAATGAACTATCGTGGAACGGAACCACGAAACGGGCGGGGCTTAACTTTTTTGTGACTTTGAAAACTTTCGAGTTCGAGAAGGTTAATCACCATCAGTTTGAATACAATGTGAACAATGTTAGAACTTTGTTCTAATTATAACTTTTAACAATGGTTAATCAGATTGTATTTCGAGCTGAATGAAGTAATTGGACGGACAGAGATTAGACATTTTATATGCTTAAAAAGAAATATTTAAATTACATTATCATTAAATTTCATGTCAATGATGAACAAAATAACTTGTATTCTCAAATGAATTAAGACAATCTTTAAACGTTTCGTGTATCAAATATTCGACTAATTAATGTCTCATATTATTTGCAATTTACACAGTTTCCCTGAATTTATATTTATCCTACTCTACGAAAAAAAATAGCTCTAACATTTTAAAACTACACACAGCTGTCATAGTTTATTGAGTATTATATAAGCATGTTTTTGCACGTGTAGAGATGAGAAACGTAAAGAGAATCGATACATTAACTTTGCACGCGACATAAAAACATCCTTGGTGTTGAATCGTGACATTATCTTAAGGTACCCGAACGAGTACGAGCGATGAACTCTTCAGTCCGGCTGCTTCTCATAGTCCGAGAGCCAGTAACCCGTGCCATCTCAGACTACACTCAGTTACGTAGCCGCGCAACTCCGTCTGCGCCGGCGCACCCCCAAGCCTCTAGTCACCCGTTGCCTGATGCTGCGAAACCGTTTGAACATTTGGCTATATCATCTGACGGGTCTATCAATGTTGCTTACAGGTAAGTCACTTCGCCCGCTGAAAAAAAGACAGTTTTTAGAAGAGATAGAAAACGTAAAAGTAGCATTTTATAGTCAAAAATAAATATCGCTACCCTCGCTCTACCCTTCCTAATTGAGCAAATAAGAAAAGTCAATATTGTTTTGATGCGTGTAGCCATGCATGTACTAAGTAAAACCACTGTGTGCTTAATCAATAACCGATTGAATAATAGACGAGTATTGATCTAAATAAATCCAGAAATACATGTACTATTAAGTACTCTGTGCCAGATACCAAAAATGATCTTTTTACGTAAGTAAAATCAATGCCTAGTAGTTGCCAATTTGTAGATCCACCTCGCGGGTCACCTCTACCAAATAAAACGTAAATTGACCCAGAAATCTCTGAGTAATCGATTTACATAGATGCATAAAAAACACGCTAAAAACCATAAGATACTTCTAAGTTTAAAAGCCAGTAGAAGATGGAGTAATATTATTTTTTCATAGTGATCCAAAATAAAATTTGTTACCTTATTTCGGCCGGACATTGTATTGCGCCGAACCCCACGTTTACCAAACACAGGAACAAGATTGTTCTCGTGTAAATATTTGACGAAGTTTTGTTTACATCGTACATTTGCTTATAGCTACGAAGGGTAGTCGAAGTAGACGTGTCTGTTTACTCACTTGGTGAGATGAAAATAAAGTTAATGAAAATATGTTACTGTAAAGCGTGCTCATGTTTTTGATTATTTAATGCGTAATATGGTGTTCGTAATATTTATTTTACTTTTTTTTTAAATTAAATAAATAAATTTTATATATATTTTTTTTTTTTATTGGAAAACTAACAGCTAGGCACATAAAATAATAAATATCTATGAAACTAAGTCCAATTAAAAGTTTTCACTAAAAATGAATAAAATGTGATCGAGGATGATGAAGCGGCCTATAATAGTCCAGAATGGCTCTTAAGGATAGCTACCGGAACCGCAATTTTTTTTTTTCCCGATGGGTGCTAATATTCTAAGCCGCGTTTGCTTCTACCTAGTGAGATAATGACCAAACGTTTATAATTTAAGCTTTATGTCTCACAGGCCAATAGCTATATCCCTGTACCACTCATACCTACATCGGTGGCTGGAGGTGTTCCCCCGGGAACAGATCTTGGTGGTGAATGGCGATCAGCTGATTGAAGACCCGGTGCCGCAGCTGCGACGAATTGAGAAGTTCCTCGGACTTGAGCATAAGATTGGTAAGTATGTGAAGAGAACGTGTTTGCTTGCCGTGGATGTTCCTGATGTCCATGTCGGCCTAATATATTTTGACTCAAAGGGACATAAACAACTCATTTTCTTATAACTAAAAACCAAGACTCACTTCTTTATGTGGACTTGATAAGAGATGTAGAGTTAGCAGTACGTTCTTATTTCTTAAATCTTGCCAAATAGAGTCGTTTTAGAGCTCATGTATTTTGTTTTCAAACACCACAAATTTTTTTTATAATTTAAAATTAAATGGAATACACAAACGAAAATATTCAACAAATATTAGCTTCTCAGGCAGCATTTAATATCTACTTTGCTAATTAGTACTCATTATGTAAATTCTGTTGTCTTGAGGTCTTTATTCCTTGAAGTAGCTTCGTCAAGTGTGTAGGATAACTTGCACCGCTGGGTATTTATAAATTTTATCAATATTGCCTAATTTATATAAAATTTACTAGGACAATTTTTTTTTTCATTTAATTAAAATTGATATGATAAGTAATCGGCCTGATGGTAACTGTCCCTTTGAAGGATACTGTCTATACCCAAAGATTGAGTATCAAGAACCAGTGCAGTACTGACTTCGCTCCTCCCCCTGAGAATAAGTGCCAATTTAGCCAAATGAGGCAAGCTCATTTGACTAAAATATTGATTGCCCTTTAGTGATTTGAAAAGTAGATCGTTGTTTCAGTACATTTAGGAAAAGATTTCTAAGACTCAAGAAATACACGCATACTTTTTCATATATTAATATTTAGTAGCTGGATAACCTGGATTTTTTGATAAATGACGTTTTCTGAAAATAAAACCTAGCTAGATCGATGTATCGCCCCCGAAACCCCCTGCATTCTAAATTTCATTAAAATCGTTAGAGCCGTTTCAGATTATAATATATTTACATTGCTCGTTTAAAGGTATTAGATTTTGCAATTATTAACAACCCCAACAATATTCTGCTAGTGTGGAATTAATCTTAATGAAATAACATCATCTATCGGCCATCAAATAAAAAATCTGCTAAGTGTAAAAGCTTTTATCATGTAACTCTCATTTGTATGTCTACGTCACAGAAGTGGCATCTGCTCCAACTTGAGCACGATCTTGAAATAAAGTTATGATTGTTTCTGTTGGAAACTCTGACAAGATATAATTAGGCAGGAGGTAATTGATTTTGTTGGTAGTTAGTCATATTCTAGAGCTGTCTATTAACTTAAGGTCTTATTTTTTTATTATTGTTATTGTAAGCCTAGGCTTGATTAGATTTTTCATTGGCACTAGGTCAGTAATGAGAATCTTACATAGAAAAATTCATTCATTAATCTCCATTAGGGTACACATTTCTATAATACTTTTCCACGACAGATTTATATTCGTTTTGCCATGTTACTTCTTTAAGAAACCTTTTCATTCTAAACTGTCCTAAGAAAGCATTCTTAAATATATTATGATCTAAACACAATTAACATTAACCGTAGAACTGACAAAGTCTGCAACATAGAATACCGGCGTACGGCGACTGCAGGTCGTTATTATATCAGCTCGATCCTTATATGCCTAATTAAGTTAGATATTGTGTATATTTCTTTTAATATATATTCGTAACTTAAATAAATTATCTTTGACGACCCAGTTGGCGCAGTGGACAGATGTCCGCCCTCTACGCCGTGGGTCCTGGGTTCAATTCCCGGCAGGAGCACAAATTCCTTTCCAAGGGATATTTGTGTTTCTGGTTCTGGGTGTAATGTGTGTGATGTGAATGATTCCGGCACCCACGATACAAGTCTTTGAACTTAGTGTGGGGCTGTGAGTGTGAATGTGTTTGCGTTTTTGTCTGAAACAGCATCATTGTTTAAAATTGTGAATATTGTAACAACATTTTTCGGAGGAGCGCTTTACTTTCACAGTCAGTGTTAAAATGTTATACGCTAGACTTTCTTAGGAAATGTTTAAATTTCAACTTACACGTGTATTCGTCCAAACAGGAAGAAGAAACTTCTACTTCAATGAAACAAAGGGCTTTTACTGCCTACGTAATGACACGACGGACAAATGTCTCCGAGAGACGAAGGGCAGAAAGCATCCTCGAGTGGACCCAGCTGTCGTCACCAAGCTTCGTAAATTCTTCATCCAGCATAATCAGAGGTTCTACGATCTTGTAGGCGAAGACCTCGGCTGGCCAGAAGACTAAAAATCGATGAACCCATTGGTTCAATCGATATAAATCGTTATGTGATCAAACATACATATCAATCTTACTATACATATCAAAACATATCAGTAGTCTGTAATTTTTTTAAATCATTTATGTATACATCTAGCATTAACTATTCTAGGCTTAAGAGATTTTATTTATGAACTGTTTTCAGATACTTTCAATGTAGTTTTGTGTTCTTTATGTTCATTAGACGAATTGTAAGCGTAAGGTGGTTGGTAATTAACTTTGAGAGGGAACAAAAAATTAATCGTTGGATATTTCTATTTAATTCTTGTTGAATTATTTGTATTTGATATTTGTAAATTTTACTCACCGGCAATCATTGAGCACTGATTTCATAGACCGACCCACTGGAACCCTGAGCAATATATTTTTATATATAATTAAGTATTGTATTAAATTATACAGCGTTTATTATACAGATGTGATTTTTTTTACCTGTTTGTGATAATTTTGATTCTAGGATTAGCGTATTTTTATAGATTTAAGATGAATAAGGTATGAACGTCATAAACTTTTCGCTTTCTACTTTAGATGTTGTCATTTTGGCCGTGTATTGTGAATTTTGTGATTATTATTTCATTAGTGTTTGTGATTTTTCTGATTCTAGATTGTATCTATAATTCCTATAATAACATAGATATAACAATAAAAATGGCAATTTAACTATAACATATCAAAACGTTGTCTTCTAGGAATAGTTATATTATATTTATTTAAATGTTTAAAAACAAACAAAATTATATTAAAGGCGTGTCTGTAGATGTATCTCACAAACTTATTCTGAAACTAAAGTGTGATGATTTGATTTGTAGTGAATAAAAATATATTTAAAAATATAACAACATGGGAAGATATAAATTCGACGCGGGTTTTAGAAGTATTCTATTTAAGTGAAACGTCCAAGACTGAAGAGTTAGTTGAATAAGTCGTAAGTAATACCTATTTAGCATAAAATGTCCATAGGTAATACGTGAGACGGCGAACCTTGAACATCATCACCTGCTTATTTTAAAATCAGCATTTTAAATATTTTAAGGAACTATTGATTTCTATGTAGATAGAAAATTTGCTTCCAAAATCCAAATTTCAGAGTCAACGAATATTTATATGTTTTTTAAAAACCCTAAGGTGTAAGTGCACTCCTAAAAATTTACTCTAAAATAATATCGGTCGACAAAAAAGGGAAAATAACACAATTGTAGGACCGTGGCCCTAGTGGCGTACTTATCACAATTTGTTGAAATACCTGAATTCAAAGGGTCTACCGGTCTAGGATACAGAAATAGCCAATAAGGTCGGTAATGGACGACCCATGTCATTCTTATTTTGCGTAATATTTATTGCAAATATACTTTTCTTGTATTTGACCGTAATTGAAGGCGAAATGGTTACGAGTATACTCGTACTTTGTTCAGCATGACGTTTATTTACTGAAGTTTCGTGATATGAACTCCATTTTGACAATGTGTTCTATAAATACTGAGTAATTGGATACTTTTGTACAATAAATTCAGCAATAAAGGGTAATCGTAGATCTATGCCGCATATGTTTATATTTGATGGTTATTTTAACGAATTGTGATAACATAAGAATATCAAGCATATCAAAATTAGTTAAGAATTAAATTAAGGTTTCTCATTCATTAAGTTAATATAAATCTAAGAAATATTTTAAGCGATTCTCTAGTAAATTAGATGATATTTTAATCACTGTTAAATGTTGTGCACGTTCGTAAGTCGTAGTTAAATTTTGATTAGGGCAATAATTTTTATAGTTATTATTGTTTAGGAATCATAAATCTGTTGTTACTTTTAAATTATCAGATGTCTTTGTATTTTAAATTCCTTGATATTTCATATATTCATCTAAATTCTTATTCTATATTGTATGTTATATAGTTTATTATTATTTCGATATGGAATATTAGTAGGCATTAAAATCTACAAAGTATTATCTTAAATCTTAATGTTACCTTAAAATCATGTAAATATCTTCTTAAATCCTTTCAATAAGTTACCATTGTACCTACATCTTCAATAAAATACAAAGCATGAGAACAATATCTTCTTATTAAACCTTTACCCGCCTTTTTAATCCTTTTTATGAAAAGAAAAGTCGTTGAGCTTCTTTTTATTTACACTTCATTGTTTTTATCTTTGTAAAGATAATTACGGTGGTTTAAAGCCGTCCCTGTTTCTGTTTGGCTAATTAATTGTCTGAAATTACATTAAAAGTTGGTCGAGTACGAAAACATTCAGATTGTAACGTCAAGATGGGTTTATAAAAAATGTTTTTTCATTTCAATGTCGTCTGAGAAATTTTAAAATCTTCATAGTATCAGGGAGTGCAAAGATACAGTTCCCGCGGCTTTGCTCGCGTTATTCCAGTTAAAAAGAAGCTCGTGTGTTGATCATGGATATAAGCTATATATACCTACATTAAAAAATTCAACCTGATTTGATTGAATTATTTTTTGAATTCGTTGCAACGTGATGAGGATAAACACATACACACAAACTTTCAGATTTATAATACTAGTGTGATAATTTACTTTCATGGCAAAAATATAGGTGTGGGATTACCTCTGAACTTAGGTTAATAAAGCAATAGAATGGGCATGTCACCTAGAAAACACGTCAATGGGATAAATACCACCAATTTTGTAGTCTAAACTACAAGACTACTAATACCGAATGTAAGTTTCTGTTATCTAAGAATTAAAAACGCTTTCATACTCCAATGACTTGTGTCATAGGTGCCGGAAACATTCACATCACACACACAATCGCACTCAGAACCAGAAACACAATTTCCCTTGAAGAGAAAACTTGTGATCCCACCGGGAATCGAACCCTGCTTAAAAGGCGGCGCATACCTAGCTAAGCCAACAGACAGTTCAATGTTCAATCACAGATCAATCTATTATTCGGAATTTTTGTTGACAAACATCACTAGGGTTTTGGTGGTAAATGTGCATGGTGCAATAATTATAGGGGTAGCATCATTTAAAAGCGCTTAAACTCAATTAGTTACAGACATCCGAAAATAAAAAGTAGATGCCTAAAGTAGTCTGTGTTAATCCTTATGGCATAATGTTTATCCCATATTTTATTAAAATCCGATCGAAACACTACTAATAACTACTACTATATAGTTTGTGTTAACTATAGAGTTTGTGTGATTATATTTTAGTAATTCAGTATTTAATCATAAGAACTTTAATTTAAAACCTCTTAAATTTTCAGCTCAATAAATCTTTAGGAAAATTGGTAGGTAAAGTTTACACACGTAATTTACAACCACGTAGGTAAAGGTTGGTAGAGCAGTCGCGTGCTTTGCGGCCGACTCATAAATTCATGACCTCTAAATAGGTTCCCAAATGGCTGGAAAAACCTCACAGCATCAATCACGACGCCAATCTTCGACCCTGGCGAGGGTGTGTGGGGTTGTTTGTTACGGAAGTATTGATGGAAGTTCGAAATGTATCCGGGTACGTGTTGACTACGCTGAGTAGGATTAAAACCTCTTCTAGTTAGTCGAAAGTGAAGTTATTCTGCTAATGATAAAAAGGGTTATAAAAATAATAATATTATAGATATTAAAAACTTTATGATAAACTATAGGGCTTATAATATATATATTTTAGAAAAAGTAATTTTAAAACTACCTAAAAGTGTAATACTATAAGATAAGAAGTTAAAAGATACTGGACTATTTGGCATACTAGACACCCTAGATGATTATCTAGGATATCTTTGGCTTTCTATTAGTTGGGATAGTGGCTAAATGCTTGTGTTTATCATGCATATGTAAGTGACTTGACATTGCCAGTCAAAAGGATTCCACTTGCGAACTAACAGTTCAAGGTTATCAACTAGGATTCACTATGGGACCGCACCTGAGTCTAAATAAATACCACCACGTAACAGGAAAAATAATACGCTTTTTAGCTCCCTTCCTCCTTTCCCGGAGGTATGAAGACATCACAATTTCCTTCCGTAATTATTTGTCAGCCCGCCATGACTGTGTGATGTCTTTGTTGTTTACAAAAGAAAAGAAATGTTTCGTTTACAAAATATTTACTTTATTTCCGAAGGTGAGCATGAATAACTCCGATATCTGAGTATAGGCACGTGTTGTAGGGCATTTAAGATCAAATTCAGTCTGGCGAGCCATATAAGGGCTCATGTTAGGGACTCGACATACAAAGTGCCAGAGGCGCTTAATAAGGAGAAAAGACGTAACTGACATTTTTGTCAAAATTGAGCTATATACATTAGAAACGTCTTTACTATTTAGTATATGTTATGACTTGTAGCAAATACGTCTAAATTAAAGGTAAGATTTTTGTATTTTAAAATAAAAAAATAATAGTGGATGCGTTTATTTTTCCTCACTCCTATGATGTATATAACTCAATTTTGTCAAAAATGCAGATACGTCTTTCTTCTTTATGACGGCAGTATACAAAACGGCAGCGCGCCTTGGGCGCTTTGTATGTCAAGGTCCCTTCCGCGCCATACATTTTACCTTTAAATCACCCGGGGCGCGCGCCTCGAGCGATTTGTATATCATGTCCCTTAGAAAAGAAAAACAATGATTAATTTCTGGGGTCACCGTCATTGAAATCGATGAGGAAGACTATATGTCGTGAAACGACTCGTATCCGGAACGCCAGCGCTACCGGGTGGTCGATGAAGTTGGTGTCAATGTTAGCCTCGCCCGACGGCTCGAGTCATACTTTTTCTGGCACGAGCGTTGTGTGCGGTGGATCCTAAACCATCGCGCGTTTTGTATCTAGTCGTTGTTACCTAGCTTGTTTAATTACCTCATTGTCATTTTCAATGTGTTTGCTGATTATAAAATTAACTAAGTGCAAATTGTTTCTTCATGCGACACTACCCACAACAGAGAGAAAAATAAGTGCTTCTGATGACGGTGGTTCCCCTTGTCGTCATATATATATATATATAAATATGTAGAGACGATTCGTGCCTCGAGCCAGATTTGAGGTTTAATTATTTACAACTGCCTCACCAAGGACAAGACTATCGGTATGAATTTAATACTAACATGGTCATTCTCACTATAAATGTTTGCGTAACTCCGCGATCATACAGCTTGATCATAACAATCTAGTGTTTTACCAATATCTTATCTGATAGTAAATGATACAATCGTCAATGGTAAACATGCCTAGAAAAAGTAACCTGAACATCACTAGTAGTGATTTTTCGTTTCGAATTACAGCTACATAATTTACCTCTCAAAAATAAAAGTTACCATATTATTATGTGATTTATAAGTCACCATATGTGAGGGTATTATTAGGTACTATTATTTATTCTGTGCGAGTGCTTTGGAGTATGCTGTACACGTAAAGGTCAAAGTTCACCTTGTGAACGTAAACAATTAAGGGCAATTCACGTGAAGCGCAGCGACCTTTTCATTGGAAATGCTTGTTTACCAACCTGAAGCTGGCTTTTATGAAATGTTGTGACGTTAAATTTGATAATTGCGCTGCATAAAAGTTACGGGTGGCATAAATATTTTTCATAAGCGTTGATTTAAGTAACGAAAAAGAATAATAGTTATCGTGAAAACCCGTAGAAACCCCTAGGTCTATTCTGGTCGTCAAAATACGATTGTTCGAATTGATGCGACGTCGATACGACAGTCGATTTGTTGAAATTTCAGTTGATTCGATGTTCATAACAAAAGAAAATCGTTCGATTTCCACGTCGATGTGACGCCCGGAATAGACCCCCCCGTTCGGATCGAAGTTTCTTTTGCTATACTTAGCATTAAATAACATGCATTATGGAATACACGTTGTAATTTTAAATAATACAACCACTGCTATAATAATGTAGACGATTTGACAGTCATCATAAAGATGCTATTTAGTAATTAAGAAGAACAGGATCATTGTCCTTAACTCAAACCGATAACACAGATTAAATAAGTAAACCATTAAACATTCGATCATGAAGCTTTGTACCAAAGAGCATATAACTCTGTGTACCTTCATATTTCTCGTTGCAAAATAACTAATTACTCTATATTAGCTGTTTTTTGCTTTAGACTTGGACCTTAAAACAATTAAGGTTTTGTCAGTCAGAACAGTTTTTATATAACTTTTGTTTTGAGAACTATGCAATTAAAGTTTTCATCATAAAGTTATTTTATAAATAATCTATTTAACTTTGTTAACTACCATAGTAAAAGTTTTAAACAGCTTAAAGTTTAATAGCGTCGTTATCATAATAGTTCAAGTGTGTTGCTGAAATAAATTAGAAATGAAAATTTAAGTTTTGAAACAAAATATGAGCAACAAAATCCTTTGAGATTGATGATAGATATTGTGGTTACACAAACGTTAACCTGGGCACGCCTGTGTTAGCCTGAGTAATCTTGTACCTACGGAATTCGTTCGTTAGATGGTATAAAAGCACGTTTATTAGTGAACTAGCTGTTGGCTTAGTTGATTGAGCGTTCGCCTTCTAAGCAGGGTTATCGGGTTCGATTCCCGGCAGGAACACAAGTTTTCTCCCCAAGTAAAATTTGTGTTTCTGGTTCTGGTTGTGATTGTGTGTGTGGATGTTTCCGGCGCCCACGACACAAGTCATCGAACTTAGTGTGGGGCTGTGAGTGTGAAATCGTTTCTATTTATACAACTGGTGTGGATGTGCACAAAGCTATCATCATTGCAATTCAGTAAATGTGCACAGGACAGGAATGTCGGTTGCAACAGAACGCTCCATCTCACCCTTTGTGACAAATTGCTTTTAGCTCTGAATATCGACTAGGATTGGTTACATCAGCTAGACCCACAGGATAGGGAAAATTGTTTTCTTTTCTCTCTCTTCTGTGGTTACCACTGGTTTTGTAATGGACAGATAAACACTACTGCTGAATGTGTAAAAGTTGCGTCTTAAATAATAATTTACTTTCATCTGCAGGATTTACTGCATCCATAAATATAGTTTACAATGAATTTGATATTTATTAATATTGTGTGCAATAACTACTGTTCAAACTAAAAATGATTTAATGTATGGAAATGTCAATGTTAAAACCAGTACAGTGATTGTGCTATCTAAGTTTGATATGGAATTTAATTATATAATTATAATTGTGCATATAAATTTTGTCCAATTAAATAGTTGTTTAGATCTTTTGACTCATATAGGTAAAGAAACAATTTACTACATCACTGTACAATAACTTCATCAGTTGGAGCACGGGACCCTATATAGTCCCCGTGCTATACCCAGGTGGAGAACCTAGGTGAAGCACGGGTCGAGACTCATTGCTATGTACATTTTGATTATAATTTAGAAGCCGATATTTCGGCACCGTTAATTAAATAGCACCATGATAACGAAAAGTAAAGTACTTGAGGATAGGTGTTGACTGTTGATTATAAGTAGACACATCTATTCACTCTCTCTCTTGATCATGGTGCTTGTGACGGTGCAGAAATATCAAGTCTTTAATCAAATGTAAATCCCGCAACAAACATAAATACTAATTTATGTGACCATATCAGCTTAAAAATAAATTTCAATTGTCTACCATGTAGAATGTTTATCCACCTTATATTCACATATAAAATACTATTGGATCAAAAATAATTTACAAGGCCCGTTTTGCCTTATGTACCTACATTTGTTATTTTATTACTAGCCAAGAAAAAAACAATCATCTGGAAACCTTATTAATCTTACCAAAGATAAAAAAGATAGAAGATAAACTAACATAACAACAGCCTTAGTTTTCCTGCCAGGTATAAAATAGAAATGCTGTCCGAGACGGGAACAACCCCTCCTCGGTTGTCCGCTACGCAAATGAATGTCGAGTCAAATTGATTAAAATCCATTCTGCGCTCGACATAGAGGTCGTGTACCGCAAAGTAACGCTTTGCATATTTGATGGCCATTAGGTACCGGAATATAAAATCCTTAACATAATCAGCATCAATAAAGAAAGGGCCTAGGGAAGTAAGTGTAAGCGAAACACCATGTCATCTCTCGTCTCTTTCTTTATTGAAGTGGGTTATATATACAATTTCCACGTTATACAAAACTAATAAATAAAAGGTTGTCTGGAAGAGATCGCTTTAAGCGATAAGACTGCCCAGTGTAGTACCACAATGAATGTAATATTTTATTTGTCATTGTTTTTATATGTTGGTATAAAGGAAAGCGCTTGTCAATAAAACGTTTTTTTTTGGATTGTATTGTTTAGATACATTCAAACTCACAGCCCTTCAATAAGTTAAAAGACTTGGACCGGAAACATTAACATAACACACACAATCACATCCAGAACCAGAGGCATAAAAATATCCCTTGCAAAGAAAAATTGTGCGCTGTGAATCGAACCCTGGATTCAAATAGAAGAAACATTTTTAAGAAATGATCGAACTTTGTGTGAGTTTGAGAACGATTTGTTATAAAAAACACAAATCAACTTTGTAGCTAACAGTTCCTCCGCGATGACGAACGTTTCCAATGCTAAAATCATAACAAACCCAATCTAATCTAACTATCAAATAACAAAACGATGTAGCAAAAGGGTCGTGACGATTTTTTAAGGATTAGCTTTCATTTTCCGAAACATCCGGAGTGTAACAAACAGAACTTCGTACGAGACATGTACCTTTAGTAACCAAAAAATTACAAGCAAAACTCACATCTCGCTTTCACCTTTCGCGTTAATCCCATACACCGCTGAAAGCTTAGAAGAGCCGTTATCATTACCAAGTCCCTCAAAGTTGGATAATACGTGAATCCAAAGTGGAATTATACGAAATCTACCCAACGCCGAGAGCTGCATACATCATTCATAACACGTGAGTCCTAATGAAACAATGTATTCAGGTTTGTATTTCCGCTGGAGGACTCACGCTGTTTGATTAAGCACTGTTATGTTAGTAAGATATTCAAAGGCATAACATAGCAAACATAGCAAGGATGTGGCATAGGCAATGTTGACACATATGCCTTACATAATATTGTGTTAGGCAGATATATAATAATCAAAGTAGATGCGTAATTATTATTGGTACTGCAGCACAAAAGTCCAACCCTACACTCATACTAATAACACATAATAAATACTATATTAATTTAAGTTTGATTAAAAGTTGCGTAAGTATAACACATTATAGGTATTAAGGATTTACATGGCTTGGCGTATAGTACACGCCGAGACGCCGGACGGTCAACGCGCGTACTCGACTGATGAAGGAGCACAGAATGTTTCGAAACTAGTCTCGTAACAGTGCGAGAACACAACCCAGAGTGAAATCGTTTAAATCCTTAATATAAGTTTACGTCTTGATATGGATTAGATTGTAGATACTGCGTGCATATTAATGTAATTCACTCAACAATCTCTACTTTGACATTGCAATAATAAAAGATCCGGTACAATATTTTATCAACTATTACACTATTAAAAAAAGACGTGTGGCACTCGGGGACTGCCGCGGTAAAGCTATTGCATAGCATTTTGCAATTATAATTATTTATTTATGTTATTTATGCAGTATTTTTTTTCTTGCCACCTAGAGGCGAGTTGCTGAACTAAAGAGACAAGCGTGATATTTCAAAAAAGTCATTAAAAGTTCTGCTATTCATCGATAGATGGCAAAACTAAAAAGTATCACCGCTGTGCCGGTCGGAGAGGGGTGTGTTAGGTTATTTTCGTTACGGAATTTCTGGATTCAGTCTCCACGCTCAAGGCCCGCAATAGAAGCTATGCAATAGGTTAAAAACAAAACATAACTGTCATATAACATTGTGTTACATATTTAAATGTATTCAAAGTTACAGTATAATATACACAGTTACATGTATTCAAAATAGGTAAGTAATACCAAAAAAATACTATTGTTTTATGTTATGCATACGTTAGTATAATATACGTACTGTTTGCGTGTGTTCATATACTTATATATATGAACTCTAGATGGCTTTATAGCAATCTAGTGTAAATTATCAGATTTATTTCCTAGATCATGATTAAAGAATATCGTTTTCTACTCTATTGATGAAGAAAAGGTTACGAAGCAACAAGAAAACCATTTTTTTCATATGTGTACTAATACTATAAAATAAAAGCAGCGAAAATGCGACTTGTATCAACTTATGTATCAACTAAATAACATAAGTGTTGGTCATAATAATAATTACTCTTTATTGTCACATTTCACATACAGCTCTCAAATAATTAAATATAACTTAATTAAGCAGCACACGGGTAATAACTTAATACCCGTGTGCTGCTCGACGTCGTTAATAAACAATATATTTTCAATGAAATTATTTCCACTTTCTTTTGATCTGTAACTGAATTACAATGCAATCCAACTCAACCAAAAACCAAATCAGTTACGCTTATAATACTACGGTATGAAATCAAACTAAATAGTGTTAACAATTTTTCTTACATGGTACCTAAAAGAAAATAATTAAAACGATAATACATGGAAGTGCAGATTAAAATTTGAATAACATTATCTATTATATATATATGAATGTATATTTGTCGATACGAAGTAGAGTAAAGTATATCATTTACTACCATGTTCTATAATGCATTAACTTTACTGTAGTCATGTAATAATAATCTTATAAAATAAAGTATATTTAATAGCAGGATTGAGTGGTAATCAGCTTTATGACATCATTCGGAGCAAATTATATGGTTATGGTCTGGAAGGCGGAAATAAACTTTGATGGCTGCAATCTTCTATTTGACATGAATACAAGATGAAATGTCTAAACACGCGTTGCTCTTTATTCCAATGTAGGTATCTCAATTGAATATGATGATTATATTTTAACGAATTAATCACACTATCACATTAAACTTCGATGGCTGTAATCTTCTATTTGACATGAATACAAGATGAAATGTCTATACATGCGTTGCTATATATTCCAATGTAGGTATCTCAACGAATTATGATGATTATATTTTATGAATTAATGACACTATCACATTAAACTTTGATGGCTGCAATCTTCTATTTGACATGAATACAAGATGAAATGTCTAAACATGCGTTGCTCTATATTCCAATGTAGGTATCTCAACGAATTATGATGATTATATTTAATGAATTAATCACACTATCACATTAAACTTTGATGGCTGCAATCTTCTATTTGACATGAATACAAGATGAAATGTCTAAACATGCGTTGCTCTATATTCCAATGTAGGTAACTCAATTGAATATGATGATTATATTTTAATGAATTAATCACACTATTACATTAAACTTCGATGGCTGTAATCTTCTATTTGACATGAATACAAGATGAAATGTCTAAACATGCGTTGCTCTATATTCCAATGTAGGTAACTCAATTGAATATGATGATTATATTTTAATGAATTAATCACACTATTACATTAAACTTCGATGGCTGCAATCTTCTATTTGACATGAATACAAGATGAAATGTCTGAACATGCGTTGCTATAGATTCCAATGTAGGTATCTCAACGAATTATGATGATTGTATTTAATGAATTAATCACACTATCACATTAAACTTTGATGGCTGCAATCTTCTATTTGACATGAATACAAGATGAAATGTCTAAACATGCGTTGCTCTATATTCCAATGTAGGTAACTCAATTGAATATGATGATTATATTTTAATGAATTGATCACACTATCACATTAAACTTTGATGGCTGCAATCTTCTATTCGACATGAATACAAGATGAAATGTCTAAACATGCGTTGCTATAGATTCCAATGTAGGTATCTCAACGAATTATGATGATTGTATTTAATGAATTAATCACACTATCACATTAAACTTTGATGGCTGCAATCTTCTATTCGACATGAATACAAGATGAAATGTCTAAACATGCGTTGCTCTATATTCCAATGTAGGTATCTCAACGAATTATGATGATTATATTTAATGAATTAATCACACTATCACATTAAACTTTGATGGCTGTAATCTTCTATTTGACATGAATACAAGATGAAATGTCTGAACATGCGTTGCTCTATATTCCAATGTAGGTATCTCAACGAATTATGATGATTATATTTAATGAATTAATCACACTATCACATTAAACTTTGATGGCTGTAATCTTCTATTTGACATGAATACAAGATGAAATGTCTGAACATGCGTTGCTCTATATTCCAATGTAGGTATCTCAACGAATTATGATGATTATATTTAATGAATTAATCACACTATCACATTAAACTTTGATGGCTGCAATCTTCTATTTGACATGAATACAAGATGAAATGTCTAAACATGCGTTGCTCTATATTCCAATGTAGGTAACTCAATTGAATATGATGATTATATTTTAATGAATTAATCACACTATTACATTAAACTTCGATGGCTGCAATCTTCTATTTGACATGAATACAAGATGAAATGTCTGAACATGCGTTGCTATAGATTCCAATGTAGGTATCTCAACGAATTATGATGATTGTATTTAATGAATTAATCACACTATCACATTAAACTTTGATGGCTGCAATCTTCTATTTGACATGAATACAAGATGAAATGTCTGAACATGCGTTGCTCTATATTCCAATGTAGGTATCTCAACGAATTATGATGATTATATTTAATGAATTAATCACACTATCACATTAAACTTTGATGGCTGCAATCTTCTATTTGACATGAATACAAGATGAAATGTCTAAACATGCGTTGCTCTATATTCCAATGTAGGTAACTCAATTGAATATGATGATTATATTTTAATGAATTAATCACACTATTACATTAAACTTCGATGGCTGCAATCTTCTATTTGACATGAATACAAGATGAAATGTCTGAACATGCGTTGCTATAGATTCCAATGTAGGTATCTCAATGGAATATGTCGAATTTATTTTAATGAATTAATCTACACATTAATCACACTATCACATTACTCACATTAATATTATAAATTTGTGTTTCTGGTTCTGGTTGTAATTGTGTGTGATGTGAATGTTTCCGTTACCCACGACACAAGTCATCTAACTGATTGTTGAGTGTGAACGTTTGATTGGCTGTGAGTGTGAACGCTTAAAAAAAGAGCCGAAATTTGTGAATAAATGTATGTATAGTATGTTTTTTTTTACTACTAACGGCTGAACGAATTTGGATGAAATTAGGAATGTACATAGCTTATACCTAGGTTTAACACAAAGGCTACTTTTTAACTTCATAAACGCAGTCAAAGCCGCGTTGCACAGCTAGTGCTGCTTGAAACATCTAAAAATACTTACTTTGTTATAATAATGAAACATTAAGTGTTCTGTTTTAACGTTATTTTTATTGTGAAGTATATTAGGACCGTATACAAGAATGCAGATGAGATGTCACTGACGATCCAAGTCGAGATTATTTAGTGCAGTGCTGTGTTTTTGTTTGTGTTTTATATTAATCAGGCTTTCTATTATCTCTTAAACATAACTCAGTCACGACGTCTTATCACCTCCAGATAAGACATCGGGGATCGTGGGACGGTAATAAATAATTCAGCTTGAATAATTAACGCCTTATAATTAAGCAGAAATTAGGTTGAAGATACGAACATCAAACAACACGCGCCTTGTATTATAGTATTTGTATTTTCTAGTTGAGTCATGCTCAGATGTTATGCAGCAGTGTGACACGTTGGAAGAAAAAAACCGTTGAATTACACTACTCAATGCTTTTTTGATTTGATGCTTTCGGCACTATAGAAGCCTAGCTACATGTTTATAGCGTACCGGCTTTGGACTTTGATAGCCTATTATAATGTTTTGCTACGCGCCAGAAGAGATAAGAAGATGAGAAAGAAAGAGACGTCTTAAGAGATTAGGAACGCAGCGCTGTGTTAGCCAAATTTAAACGTTATTACATCGTAGCAAGAGTAGCTATTTAATTAAACGTATTTGCAATTTGGTTCTTCTGTATTTGAAATTATATTTTTTCTGGCTAACTTACAATACGCCAGTAGTGCAATCGTAATTACCACCGCTCAGTAGAACACCAACCTGTGCTCTGGCGGCTATCTTAAAGGTCCTGTCTAGTTTCTGCTAAGCCTAGCGTGTTTTATTGGTAAGAATGCCTAGATTACATAATCAGTTATAAACATGGGTGACATGGCAAAGATATGTAGCGCTATAGCCAATCAGTTACAATAATACGGAATGTTAATTACTACCCACTCAATAATAAGGATAATTAGAAAAAAACTCACTTTACACGTGTATATTGTTACTGATTTGTTATTGCTAAGCTTATATTATTGTAGAGGACCTTGCATCTAGACAAATCTTTACGAGATTTACAGATGCATGATTTTGAATATTTTTTTACCGACTTCCCAAAAAAGGAGGAGGTACTCAAGTCGACTGTATTTTTTTTTTATGTGTGTTACCTCATAAAATCTCTTCACGTGAGCCGATTTTTTTTTAGTTTGAAAGATGTAGCTTTCTAATTGGTCCCATTTAAATTTGATCAAGATCTGATCAGTAGTTTTTGAAATATCGTCAATAATGCCTATTTTGTACGCCTACTTTGACGATGTTCTCGTTTAACCGACTTCAAAGGTTACCTCATAACTTCTTTCGTTGTGAGCCGATTTTGATGATTCTTTTTTTTATTTGAAAGCTGGTGCTTTTCTTGTGGTCCCGTTGAAATTTGATCAAGATCTGATCTCTTGTTTTTGAGTGATAGTCAATAACGCGTGTTTAATACATTAAATCTGATCATGGTTCCAAAGATAAAGCGGTGAAGTCGGTTTTTTTAAGCTTTGCTTGCGTTTAATTATCAAACTTTTATGTTGGTAATAAATAAATAAAAATAAAGTTATAAAAAAACTCTTTTCTACGGCTTACGCATTCTGAAAGTATTTATTTAAAACCCATAAATGGAGAGTTGAGTAACTACGTGAAATGTTACATACACGTAAAATAAATCGAACAAATCACTTGTTCGTTTTTGAGCTGAATTTCCCTGAAGGGTCATCGAGTTAAAATAAAAGCGTATGGAGTGTTGATTAACGAGAATGTGAAACAAATGGGTGTATAAAAATCGTATAACCCGTATATTTGCTTGTTATACCTTTATTATGGAGCTGTGGATATTAGATTTATCCATAATATTTTTGTAAAATAGGCATTATTGACAATATTTCAATAATTACTGATCAGATCTTGATGAAATTTGAATGGCCCAATTAGAAAGTAACATCATACAAACGAAAAAAAAAATCGAAATCAACCCAGTGGAGAGAAGTTATGAGGTAACACACAAAAAAAATACAGTCGACTTGAGTACCTCCTCTTTTTTTGGGAAGTCGGTAAAAAATAAATTGACGCTTTCACACAGCCTTACACCAGGGTGCCGGCAACATCACATCACACACACAATGACGCTCAAATCCAGAAACACAATTTTTCTTGTAAAGGAAACTTTCTTATATTCTTTATTGTACACACATTGATAAACAATTTTACTATAAGGCCATAACAAAAGATGTACAAAGGCGAGCTTAACCCTTCACAGAGTTTTCTTCCAGCAAACCCTTTAAGTAGGATATAATTTATAGGAGCGAGTAGGTTGTTGTGTACATAAAAATATGATAACAATACAAGTTACTAATAATATGTTACAAATATACGATCAAATTTTTAATAATAATAGACAACATATAAAATATAAATAGATAAATATAAACTTGTGTTTTTGCATAGAATAGAACCTCTACTATGAAGGCTAACGCACACCCTACTAAGCCAATGGGTAGATGTTCAGTGTGAAAGTAAATTTACATTTGAGAACAATTAAAATTACATGTGTGATTTATCTTATGTAAGATGAAAGTCAAAGACTTTGCTTTAAAGTCATATATGTGTAAATATATTATAAAATTATATTATGGAGATATTTAGCAATTTGAATTTTGGTTCATTACTTGCTTGAGTACCACGGACGGTATTTTTTTTCAAGACATTGATGAGTCAGTCGGCTTAGTGGGCAAGACTCTACCCTCTGCGCCGTCCTGGGTCCATTCCCGACGGGAGAACAATTTTCCTTCACAAGGGACATTTTTGCTTCTGGCTCTGGTTATGATTGTGTGTGTGTGTGTGGTATGCAAATGTTTCCGACACCCAGGATATACAAGTCTTTGACCTTAGTGTGACTAGACAATGACTATGAATGCGTTTGTAAAAAAATATGAAATAATAATCATTAAAATCGATTATTTACGTTTAGGCGCTGTAACTTACGAACATACACAGCTACATACATAAGCTGCTAAAATCATAATTCTCCTATTTTCTTTGCCGTGATCGGTTAATAACATTGACACAAAAGCTTATGTCACATACCAACGCAGTGTTATGTGATATTCGCGCTCCGTTGACTTTTTTAAATGAGAAAATAGTTGCAAACGCTCCCCAGATGGCCCTAGAATAAAGCTGGAGTATAACACTAAAACCTCGTTTACTACAATCACTCTTTTACTTAGCGTTTTCTCGGACAGTAAAACTTGGTCGCTGTTATCCCCTCTCCAGTCTGCCCAGTCCTTTAGGTTATTGACCCCTGCGAACAATAGAGTAAAGTGCATTCACGATGGCGGTATCGCAAACCAATTATTAGTTTGTATTTTGTAACTGTTAGTATTTTTTTATTATTAATTACTTACCAATTACACCATTGGAATTTGGATCTACTCTGTTAGTATACATTTTAATACTATTTTCTACACGGACTTCAAAGTAATGAATTAATGAATATTTATTTAACAAAAGAGAGAAATACACATTACAATGATAGTTTCAGTGGGTCCCAAACAAGGCATGGCCTGTATCTTGGGTACCCAGAATACTTGAGTTGAATTTCCAGTCTGTACGTGAGGGAATCTATTTACATATATCTATTTACTAGGTATTAATTACGTCTAAACTTTAATCATCTAATGGTTAGTAAATAATACAAGTAATTAAAATTATTAACAATTAAAATTATTATGTTATTATCTTTATTTATTATTATTTTTTAAGCTAAGGTTTTTTTTTACAATATTTTAATAAAAGTAATAAAAAATACAATATTACAAAATAAAGAAAACTGTAAAAAAAACCTTAACCTAGTATTATTTTTATTAAAATGAAAAATATTAAAATTATTAGATTCTTACATTATTGCCGTTTAAATCTTCTCGTTTGAAGCTTCTCTCTAAATAAATACGGACGTTACCTCATCCAATCATGGGTGAAGCAAGCAAATGTCTCCGTGAGTGTACATCTCGCTTTCAACTGTCACACTCAATCAAATAGTTACTAGGTTCATTGGCACCTATTCTCGGACCTTTTGGTGTCTTTGGGTGCTCACCTTATGACTAGCGAAATTTGTAGGACTTTGTGTGGTTTACCCCTTTTGAATGTAGCATTAAGTCCGTTTACGTCCGTGATCATCTGTTGATAAGTGATTGTATGGTTGAAGGTGACAAGTAAGCTAGACCTAGAATTTGGCAGCCTGTGGCTTGTGTGTATATCAAGTAGGTACTTGGCAAAAAAATTATTAAAATACTTTGCTATGGTATACTTGAGTTACCCATAAGCTCGATGCCTATTCTAGAAAATGTCTTAACACCCACATATCTCTTACCTAGTAAACCACCAACATGCTTGATTTATTGGATAAAAATTGGATAAAAAACTAGTATTCTTCTTCTTTTTCTTGCGAAGTTGCGTACCATTTTTATTGAAATAAAAAAATATTATAAATGTTTTATACTATATAGCAGCTTTACCTAGCGGCTTTGCCTACTTTAGCAAGGATCAAAAATAGAGTAATATTTCTCATTACAAATAACTGTAATTGTGTTAAAACCATTTAGTCTAATTGAGACAAACAAATATACAAACTTTCGCTAATATTGTGGTACATATTAGGAAAAGTAAAGAATGTTAAAGGGTATGTATGTAAAATACGTATTAGTGATAAGTAACCTTAGCAATCTGGTGAATAGCGGTTGTATATAAGCACTTTCAGAACAAGCAAAAGTAGGTTTCAACATACTTTTTAAAACAATTATTTATTTTTTCTAATTATTTTTTTATTTAACCTTTCCTTCTATACTTTAATTATATAATTTGACGACCCAGTTGGCGCAGTGGACAGGTGTCCGCCCTCTGCGCCGTGGGTCCTGGGTTCGATTCCCGGCAGGAGAACAAATTCCTTCTCAAGGGATATTTGTGCTTCTGGTTCTGGGTGTAATGTGTGTGTGCGTGTGTGTGTGTGTGATGTGAATGTTTACGATACAAGTCCCACGATACAAGTCTTTGAACTTAGTGTGGGGCTAGGCTAGCACCTAATATCATAAATATTTCATAAATAATTGCAAAAACATTCCTAATAAAGAAAACGCCAAATACAGCATAATAAATTTACTTGTAATACTGCCGCAGCTATATTTATGCCTTTTGAGTAAAGTAAATGTAAAAGTAAATTATCAGTTAATTTGAAAATTCAAAGTTTTTCGATAAAAATTATAATATCAAAGAATCACAGACGCTTATGAATGAGCGCCCACGCGCTACGCGGCGTAGCACACCCACGCTACGGCGCTCGTAACATTGAGCTACGTAGGCGGCCGCCTACGCTCCGGGATTTCCGCAGCCGTACGTTACTTCTCACTATTTATACAATTGTCTCTTTGTGTATACGTGAATAATTTTGAATACTAAGAACTTATTCTTGCATCAAATTAGTAGCAATTTTATTTATTACAAGTTTTTGTTTACTTTCACCTGTCTATTCGTCGGACTGTAATCAAATCTTGCAAGCTAAATTAGACCCACTCCCCATTTATAACATGTTCAGTGAATTTTTACACTCCATTTTTCTTGATAATACTGATGCTAACTACAATTTCAATATCTCTAATGATAACATATCAGTGACATAGCTGACGTTGAGTTAGTGTTCAGATGTTTATAAGCTATCGAAGTCCCTGACTTACAGAATTCGACCGGTCCAGACAATTTCCCCCCGTTAATTATTATTAAATGCGCTAAAAGTATATCTGTCCAATTACAATAGTTTTTAAACGTTCGATGTCTAAAGGTACGGTGCCTACAATTTGGAAATCGGTATTTATCACTCCTATATACGAAAAAGGTCGTAGGGATTTAGTAGAAAACTACAGAAATATTTCTAAAATTTCTAGAAAAGTTTACTACTCAAATCAATTGTAAGAAATTAAATCAAGTTGGATATATCTTGCACTTGAACTGCATACTAATAACTGACATTTCAAATCGTAAAATGAACAAAGCGTTTCACATTTATCTTCATACATATCACGACACTAAAATATTTTCTGCATGTCTTACACATAAAAGAAGCATTCTGGAAAAAACACATATCATTGAGATTTGTTAACGTACACATATTCATTATTCAGCAAAAAAATAAGGGTTAGTTCGTTGGCGTAGTTGGTTGCACATCTGTCTTCTAAGCTGCTGGTATCAGGTTCGATTCCCGGTGGATACAAGTTTACCTCAAGAACAATTTGTATTTCTTGTGGGATTGTACACGTGATGTGGATGTTTCTCGCACTCACGATACAAGCCTTCAAACTTTGTGTGGGGCTATGAGTGTGATAACGTTTGAGTTAATTAATTGTTCTCTTTTTCACAAGTTTGTATTTTTACCGTTTTGTAGTATATGTATCTTGTTATTTGATAGAGACTCAGTTTGTTCATTTAAATATAAATTTTGCATGCCTGGAAGTGACACATATTTTTATCACTGATAGATTAGGATTATACCAAAACTTTACCTCGTGGTAAGTGAAGATGTGAACGTTAGTGGTGGATATGCTTAGCCTTGAATGCCTGGCTCCCAAGATTCGCCAGAACACCACTGAGAATAAGGGTAATAATAACAATCATCTTCGTTGTATATAAATCCTTTTTGACTTAAATATTTATATTGTAAAAGCAGGACTTGATTAGATAAATATATAAGAATAAATAAATTATATTGTGTACATAGTGGATGTCACAATAATTATTTTGTGCCAACAGTTGAGAGCTTGATGGTGACAGATTTTTTACTTGGGGGTGGTAAATTATTACGATATTACTTACAGGGTAGCTAACCAGGTGAGCACGATCAAATTTCCTACCACAATGGAGAAAACAATACTATTAGAATATAATTACAACACAAAATTACGGTAGCAGCATGGTGATTTGTGAATGAAAACGTTAGGTGCAGACTTAATTATCAAAGACTAATTTTAGGTAGATAGACCGACACGTTCTTCATTTGTTAATATTGTTAAAAAAACATCCATAAACACTGAATTTACTTCAAACTTTGTCACTATCGTTAACTTTTAATCCATTTCAGATATTTCCACTTGTTCTTCTTTAAATTTAGAATAATATACAAATTTTCTCTGTATACATACAGACATATATGTTCATGACTGTTCTTCCCCTCCTCTGACTCCAAGCTATTCCAAACCGTTTATCTGATAGTGATTAAACTTCAGAGAATTGTTCTGCGTATGACCGCAAAGGTTCCTGGTTCAAATAAAAAATAACTCTTTAGCCGCGGGGAACACGGCAGGGCGCAACTAGTAATACAAAGAATACTACATTACTGATTGTTATTTTTACTTTTGATACTAATTTATGACTGATTAAACACTGATTTTACTGATATATCACAGTTGTAACAATAAAGATTTTTATTCAAATTTTTTGTAAGCATAATAGGCAAGCATTTTACCACCATCTCACCTGATGGAAAGTGATGAAGCGGGTGAAGATGTAACATGCTTGCGTAGAACATACCTATGCACGCGAGGCTTAAAGACTCCTATATCCTACTTCCTATCCTACTAGTAATATAAATGCGAAAGTTTGTTTATGTGTGTGATTTTTTGTTACCACGTATCTCCGTAACGAATTAACCGATTTATATGAAATTTTGAATGTAAAAAGTTTAGGTTCCGGAACAACTCATAGGCTACTTTTTAACTTAATTAATGCGTAGTATTTTATAAATTTACAGAATAATTAAATCGATAGATGATCACGTAAACGACTCCAATCGAACTGAAAACAAACACACGCATCGGCTAAAAATATCAAGTAATAGGGGTGCAACGGTCTCAGGTAGCAAAGGTCAGAGTCGTCATCAATCTCGTCAGATTTACGGGCTGAAGCCGGTCGGTTTATCTCAGGGCCGCATAGATTACCCGGCTGCTCCCGGCTACATGCTCATATTTATGTAAAAGACGCAAGTTTATGATAAAGACGTTTAGTATATGGTAAACGCGGTTATCTATGTAGGATGCTAATGTGCGCAGTGTGTTTGTGCAAAATTTTTAAATACTTTTCCTGTTAAGAGTAAGAAGCTGGAAAAACAGTAATTGTATCTACTTAACCACTGCTTTTTTACCTCTCAACGAATAATTGTGCTCTTATATAATGCAAGAGAAGAAAGTTTATACTGATCTAGAAGTTGATTATAGAGATCTAATTATCTAACTAGGATGTTAATGTGAGGGGTATGTTTGTGCAATGTTTTTAACGTCTTTTTCTGCCAAGAGTAAGAAGCAATAATTAACGAAGATACATTCTTCTTCTTAGCGTGTCGATAAGAAGAAGAATGTATCTTCGTAACGAAGATACATTAACAAGAAGATATTTAAAGCAGCGCTATAAGTTTTTTTTATCAGTTAAATGAAATGAAATGCTCATAATCATGTAAAAATCGCAAGTGTATGGTAAAGATATTAGGGTCCGTATTAATAAACTGTCCGGGACAGTTTGATTTTCGTTCAGGAGATTATTTTCTCAGTTGATGATTTAAAACTTGATTGCGTGAATCTCTTCTCCAAATCCCTTCTTGGGCAATAATTGATTTTTGACTTAAATGTGAGTTGACATGTCCCAAAGGATATTACTTAAATTGCCTTTGAATTGATTCTCAGTCTAAGACTCAAGTCTTGATCTTTACCATATGTTTCGTTAAAATAATCGAAACACTTGGTAAATATGCCGTTATTGACACAAACATTTATAAGGAAGCATTAAATTGACGCTAAGTATTGGTTTAATCACAACTAGTACTTGAATAGTACTAGGTAAGCGCTACTCGTCTAGTCATAGATTTGCAATTAGAGGTGTAGTTTATAAATTAAAGCGTTACTTGAAACAAGCTTCAAAATTTGTTTTGAGTTCGAGTTTTATTTATTAATACGGGTCTTAATCTTTGGTATAAGCGGTTGTATATATTATTTGATGTTCGTTAGATGTGTTTATGTTAAGTCGACTTTTTCTGACGAGAATAAAAATCAGAACCTATTTTACTGGTGTTTTTACTATTCAAATAAAGTAATAGTAAAATATCTAATGTATAACGGAACTAAATGCGCTGAAGCACTTATTATTTACATCGAAGTTTCAAATACTTTTAAGTATACTCTTGCTACACTAATATCGAAGGGCACCTTAACAAAAGTTGTATCGACAACGCTTGTTTATACAAGCGTACATTAAAGAGAAGTACTGTCCCCAATACTAACAGTCACGTTTTATGCTGGCGTGGATTTTAACTAACACTAAAACAGACCAAGTTGGACGTTACGTTCTTTTTACCAACCATTTTTCAACGTAGCCGCAGCTGGTCACGTTACTAATGGCCATCAATGGCCATTTGCTAGCCATCCGTGCCGGTCGTGCGGCTCCGACCGAGACCATGTACGGTGTAGCTATATGATTGAAACTATAGCTACACTCTGTGTAACAGTTATTTTGCCTATAAACGGGTCATACTTCGATTTCTGTATAGATATAAAATTATTAAAATACGCTTTCACTCACGTCATTTGAATAAAATTATCGACCCAACAATGTTTTGAGCATGTACGATATTCTTCTTTGGAACGAGATCGACGATGGCTACGTGTTTGCACCATCGCGGCTGCTCGGACGTCAAGGCGCCTCAGTGTTTTATAAAGCGTTGCTTTCATCGTCACTGTAGACTACACTACCATCAAAAGTTCCATTTAACGTATTCTCACGAATAATGTAAAAGTAAAATAGCGTGGATATTTCACAATAAAGGCAATGTATATGTTTTGATAAACATCATAATTACAACCACAAGCCAAGTGATTTAATAGTTAACATTGATAATGAACTGCCCGTTAGTTTTACGCTTTATCTATTCGCAAATTATATATCTAATAAACTACATGCATTCAGGATATAGTACTTTCAAGTAGCATTTTCAAGTGTAGTAAAAGCATGGTAGAATAAAACTTCTTTCATTTGTTTAATTGGCGTGTACTGGTGCATCAACTTAATAAGTTAACTTAAAGTCCCAAGTTATTTTACAGCGTAATAATAAAAACATATAAACGAGCTCAAGGCAAAGCTCGTATGTTTCTTAAACATGGAAGCACTTCGCTTAGCTCCTGACACTCGCTATTTATGAAGTGCATTAAGTTTGTGAGCCATAACTTAGTTTTATGTAAGTGGTAACATTCGCGACCGGTGATATTTCAGGATTAAAAAGTTTCGATTTTTACGTTTACTTTCAAGTATGTTATGAATATAAAAATCTTGTCAGAACATAGCGTACCGTTGTTAAATATCATACCGTTTATAATTATTGTCCACATTGGTTTTTATCAGTTCAGATTTCTGCGCCTTAGTGACGCACATTTCGGTTTTAGGGCGGGACTGTCCGCTAAGAGTGCTATTTTGAACCTTAATTATACTGTCTGGTATTATACAGAAATAAATATGCCTGTTTCCTAGATTTGTCAAAAGCTTTCGATCTTGTAAATTATGACACACTATGGAAGAAGCTAAGTGAGACAGGTATGCCGGCTGAAGGTATTTCTCTGCTGAAATATTGGTACACAAATTTAATAATCAGGTGATATGGATACGTTGTCCGACGAATATAAGCTGGGATGTGGTGTACGCCAGGGTGGCTTATCATCCCCCAGTTTGTTCAATTTGTACATGGACCAGCTGGTCGTGGGACTTAGCAGTATCCATGTCGGATGCTATATAGATGGAACCTGTGTCAATAACATTAGTTAAGCTGACGACATGGTTCCCTTGATAAGCGCACTTAGCGCGATCGTACATACATGTGAGAGATACGCAGCTGAACATGGCCTCAGGTAGAACTCGAGGAAAAGTGAGATGCTTATTATCAAGGCAGGCAATCATTGACCAAGCACTGTTTCTCCAGTTGTACTTGATGGTACTGAATTAAAAATTGTAAATAAATTCAAGTATCTGGATCATATGACCACATAGGATTTGAAAGATGACTTAGACCTAGAACGTGAGCGCAGGGCTTTGGGAGTTAGAAGCAATATGCTGGCAGGTTTGCTCGATGCTCAAAGGAAGTAAAATTAACGCTATATAGAACCTATTGTCAGTCATTCTACAATAGCAGCTATACGCAAAGAGCTTACAACGCCCTGCGGGTGCAGTATAACAATCCATTCAGATCACTGTAGGGACTGCTACGATGTTGCAGCGCATCAGGAATGTTCGCGAGTGCACGTATAGATGGCTTCCACGCTATGATGCGTAAAAAAGTCGCCTCAATGTTCTTTCGTCTTCGTGGTAGCTCTAACAGTATTTTGTTTATGATTGCATCTTCTCTGGACTATCAAATTCAGAAACAATGGGTGGATGACGTAGTCACAGGAAGAACAAAAAAGGTAGGTCCACTGGTAAGTATGTACCTACCTATTTAAATTTTATTCAAATATATGTAATATATATTTTTTTAAAGTTCACGTAACAGCCTTAATGTTATAAAACTTAAATACTCATACTAACTAATAGTAATAATGATGCAACTAATAATAATAATTTTACAATATTGCTTTAAAGTTATTTTGTTATATCAACTCTATGGTTTTTGTCCGAAATGAATGTTTTGTTTTTTTATCGACAGTGATCGGACAGTCTCACCTGATGGAAAGCCTATCAATCTGCTGAAATCTAATCTGCCCGTTGGCTTAGTTAGGTGAGCGCTAGCCTTCTAAGCAGGGGGTATCGGGTTTAATTCCTGGAAGGAACACAAGTTTTCTGCCCTTTCTGGGCGTGATTAACTGATAGAACTCAAGTCCGACAGTATTTGAGTAGGTACATGTATTACGTACTAGTAATACATATGCTCAAATACCGTACTGATAGAACACGTACTTCAAACGAATACGCTTGAAACGCAAATCCTTAGAAAGATCAGAAATTGCCAATTTGTAATGTTATTCGCTTTCCACACGTGGAACACATTTATGGAACTCAGCTGTAAAGTTTATGATTGCAGTATCGTAAATCTCACTATATTCCTGATAGATCATTGGCTTTTCAATCAGGCTGAGTAACTGTTTCATAAATATGTGATTTTATTGTAAATTAAAGTGAGTTTAAGGGACATGGTATACAAAGTGCCCGAGGCGCGCGCCCCGGGCGCTGTGAAGGTAAGATGTATGGCGCGTAAGGGGCCTTGATATACAAAGCGCCCGAAGTGCGCGGAGGGCGCGCGCCCTCGACTCCTCCCCCCGCACTGCCGTTTTGTATACTGCTGTCATAATGAACAAAGACGTATCTGCATTTCGGTCAAAATTCAGTTATGTATAATTAAAAATCGCCGAAACACAACTTAATCTCACTTAATCTTACTACACAACACTTAATCTTACTTTTAATTAAGATCTGCTGCAAGTCATAACACATACTAAATAGTAAAGACATTTCTGGCGTACGTCAAACGTCAGATTGAAAACGAACGTTTTTTTTCTTTATAACGGCGGAACAAAATATATAGCGGGCGCGCGCGCCTGAAGCGCGCACCATTTACACGCGCCTTGGGCGCTTATATCAAGTTCCTTAAGGGTTGAAAAGTAATGAAGAGGATTTGGTGCTTTTAACCGTCTTTCAACAGAGTTCTCAATTCCACTGAGTATGGATTTTTACTATCGAAAGAGCATACTGATACTACATATACCTATCTTGCTGGTTCCATAAGTACTAAAAAAATGTGAACACAAAAAAGGTATTTAATCAAGATCGGCAGACATATTTCGTAGAGACAAGATGGGTCGAACTTTTTCTTTTTATTTCTACAGGGACAGATTAGGAAACAAATGGAACAATAAGTTCTATGTGGCAATTCGTCTTTTTACTTTGGTCACTGTAAACCAACAAACGAACATCCATACGTATCAGCACACATGTATACATGTGCTACTATATCCACAAAGTCAAGTACGAATAGGCAAACCTTGTTACTATTTATATTAAAGTAAACAAACTATAAATGCAGCTGCATTGACTCCCCTGTGGACTGAAGTCAAAGTCTTATATTGGTATAATACGCATGTGATATATTAGGTATCAAAACATACACAGAAACTAACAAAGTGGGGCAAGTAATTAAATCACACAGAAGTTTCTATTTCAGTAAAGCCATAAACGAGGATATTAAGAGAATATATTGCTCTCTATTGAGACATACGGGCCAGGATTACAGCCCCGATGTGTACATGAATATGAGCTTATATTCTACTGAACACGCTGGTAGGTACATTTATATAGGGAAGATTTATTATGTGGTCGCACACCGTACCTACTCGTACATACACTTGCTAATAACTCTTTAAGGGGTTACCAGATACCAGAATTTATCCTAAAACGCGTTAATTTGTAACAGTTTTACTCGGCAATCATAACAAATTCTGAAAAATAAAACTATTCTTCGGAATCTGTATGATATGCTGAATAAATACTTCTTAGAATATTCATAGAGGGATTAAGAAGGAAAAATATAATTCACACGTAAATCACATCAATTTTCATCATTTTGTAACAGAACTCTGTGAAAATTAATAAGCTATTGCATAGCTTCTATCGCGGGCCTTGAGCGTGGAGACCGAATCCAGAAATTCCGTAACGAAAATAACCTAACACCCCCCACTCCGACCGGCACAGCGGTGATACTTTTTAGTTTTGCCATCTATCGATGAATAGCAGAACTTTTAATGACTTTGTTGAAATATCACGCTTGTCTCTTTAGTTCAGCAGCTCGCCTCTAGGTGGCAGGAAAAAAAATACTACATAAATAAAATAAATAAATAATTATAAATGCATAAGTTGATAAAAAATGCTATGCAATAGCTTTACCGCGGCAGTCCCCGAGTGCGACACGTCTTTTTTTTAATTTGATTTGAGGCGCTTATTCACAAAATTTGAATAAAACCATAAAATTTCAAAAATTGCCACGCGTGACCTTGCGTAACAGCCATAAATTGAACTGCCCCTGGTATAGTTTTGTTAGCATTCGCCTTCTAAGCAGGGGTATTGGGTTCGATTCCCGGCGGGAACACAAGTTTTCTCCCCAAGGAAAATTTGTGTTTCTGGTTGTGATTGGGTGTGATCTGAATGTTTTCGGCACCAACGATACAAGTCATTGAACTTAGTGTGGGGCTGTGAGTGTAAAAGCGTTTATAATATAAGTTATGAAATATGCACTTTTATATGCAAAAATGTACGGGGGGGAATTTGGCTGTATTTAAAAAAGGTGGTCGCATTGCCGTATTGTAGTATATCTGCCCCTTAAGCTTTGTCTATAAATTCCGAACTTTAATAGCTTCCAAGGAATTTTAGTCACAACTTCACTCTATACGAGTATCTCATCAATATTTTTCATGACTTATGCTTTTTTGGAGTTATTCGTTTTCTTTAAGTGTTCCCAGAAATGTTTCCAGAAACAGAAATCTGCTAAAGTTTCACGGTTTTTTAAATTCTTTGCACGGTTGCATTTAGCAGTATTAAGAATATCTACTAAACTTACTAACCTAGCTAGTAATAACTATGCATAATTTTTAGGTAATGTTCAATGATTAAATAAAATATATAAATATACATTCCTATTCCGGTTCGATTCCCGGCAGGAGCACAAATTCCTTCCCAAGGAATATTTGTGCTTCTGGTTCTGGGTGTAATATGTGTGTGATGTGAGTGTTTTCGGCACCCATGATACATGACTTTGAACTTAGTGTGGGGCTGTGAGTGTGAATGCGTTTGTTTGTTTTGTTTGTTTCCTTGTTTATTAAGTAACAACAATATAAATATCGTACAATTGAATAATATGGACAATTATATCAGTGTTTCAAATGTAAATCTTGCCCCTAATTTGGGTAAAATAACGTGCGAAACATTGAATCACAAAAGGTTTCTCTAAATAATTCCAGATCCGTTAATATAATCAATGGATAAGAATTTATCAGAGACGCTCATGACACATGGATCAGTTTAGACATTGATCTTCTTCACATTAGCAACGATCAAATTACTTTAAATGTAGTCAATTTTAAATCTCAAATAATTGCCTATTCCGGACAAAGACTCAAAATAACCAATTGAATCCATCCAATTCAACTATAAGATAAGATTGAATGTTTTGATTTAATTACGCCAAAACTACCGAACCAAGTTGGCAGACATTTCACATAAGTAAACAGTGGAATCGACCTCCTGGAATAACACATAGGATAGTTTATATGACTTAGTGTAAACTGGACACACGTCTGTTCAGCCGGTTTATACATTTGTGATGTTTGTTATTGTCAACCACACTTACAACTTTGAGCGATCTAATTTGATTAAAATTTCGTCAAATGGACAGACATTGTTTTCTACAAGAGTACAGTCGTCAACTGCAAGTATATTTGAAATTTCATATACCAGGACGTATCTTAGTGTCGATTTACAATGAAACTTTCATAATTCATCGTTATCGCCAGCTTGCATAAACATTCTGCGAACAAAGTTTGTAAAAATGATATAGACGGAGACATTAATATATAGAAACTAGCATTCTACGAAGACCACAGTTTCCTAGAAGGTGTAACTGGGTCAGGTTTTCAAACCGCGAACCATAAATTCCCTATATACCTTCTCAAACTATAAATTCTCCATTTGACGGTAGCACATAAACACGATATAGCCTCGTGCGGTCGGCAGGTGTTCGAGGTGTTGAATAGAGCCTTCAATCTCGACCGGGACAAAGGTACGAGGCTCTCGGGGCTCGAGTGACGAATAGCCTCGCAGACCCCTTTCATTTAATGCCGAGCCCCAATCTGGTTTAGTATCCATTTGTAGGTTCTGTTTAATTACTACGGATAGCACTGATTCGTTTCAAATGGAGATAGGGTAAGGGGAAATCTTTCTATTTTTCTTTTACTTGCAGATTATTTTTAATATTTCCTATTATAGGTACATCTAGTTTAATAATTAGTTAAAACTGCCTTCTCGTGACTTAATTTAAAGTATTTTCGATCTGTGTTACATTTTCCCTTGAGTTAATCTGTTATTTTGTATTTATACCCTACCACAATGACGTGACCAACTAAAGGTTAACGTAATTAATTTTTAACAACGTACGTTTACACATGTGTATTATAAAAGCCACGTTATAATTTCTTTGTACTGGGATGTTCATTAAATGCGGTTAAAACACTGCAAAATATGTAGGTTAACCAGTAGGCTGGTAATTGCTAAACTTACTTACCGTAAGTACAACTTCAACATAATTAGGTTAAACAAGAGTGTCGTTAATATTCATAAAGATACCGAGGAACTTTTGTTTTAGAACCAACGTTAATAGTGACCATTCTGCGGGGAATTGTTGAAAGATATAATTATTGTGAAATAGGTTTAATTAAAATCATAATGAGAGGTGAAAATGTCATGGGTAATTCTAGTACTAATATCTACGGGCCAATTTATATACTTCCTAAAACTAAACTAAAACTATATACAGCAAAGATTTAAGTTACCGACAAGACATCGAGCTTATAGGTAACTCAAGTTATAATAAAATAAAAAAATTAAAGTAAATAAAAGATAAAGCTGTTGCATTGCCTCTTTAGAGCTTAGGACATCGTCGCTAGCTAGTTACCCGATATCCTAAGTCGCTTAGCAGACAAACTGCTAAGCGACACCGGTATATGGTACGGTTCTGCAATTAAAATAATTATTGTATAAGCAGCAATTTAATATATCTGACTTAATTTGTGTTTAATAATGCACTGTGCCTGATAATAACCTCTTCGAATAATAATTTGTGTGGCAATTCACTGGAAATTGAATTTCTTAGGATATCTTCTTTTAAGTTATATTAAATAATATCTTAGTTTCGTGTTATACCCGATAAATTCTTATTTATTCGTTATTTTGAGATTAGATCTGTGGAATTATAAATGAACACGTACTAGCTCGCTGTCCACGCTTAATAACTCTAATTGCATATTTTTATTAGATTTTTTATCAAAGGTAAGATATAAGGTAAAGGTGAGATATATCTCACCTTATGTCAGAGAAGTTACAGTAAAATGTTATTTTAATATTGTTTATAGTTGTTTTATTGATTTCAGATTTCGTACAAAATGTATAATTATTATTAAAAGAGTATATGAAGTATATAAATATTATAAGAGTAAAATTAATAGTTCTGAAATTTCTAGTTAGAAATACAAATATCCACTATACACATCCATCTGTTAAAACCACGACTTCTCTGACAAGAATAAGTACCTAACAAAAAAAAAGGCGTTCCTCTATATAAGCATATCTTGTTAGGTATGTTGTACCAATACCTGATTAATTCAATTACAACAACCTGAATATAAGATGTTCACCTTTTTTTCTCATAAAAAACCAAACACTCGAATTGAGAACCTCCTTTTTTGAAGTCGGTTGAAAATAAGTGCGTATGACACCCTTAGAATTGAGACAAATTCAAAGATACCATATATTAATTTGTGCCATTTGGAGTAGAAACGCTGGGACCATGGGGACCAGGTGCACTTGAAATTGATAAAGATTTGGCTGGGAGACTGAAAGAGTCGACACGCGACCAAAATGCTGGTTTGTATTTTGCACAGCAATTAAGTCTCGCTGTGCAATGAGGTAACGCAGCCAGCATTTTGGGCACACTGCCGACCGATGACTTTTTGTATTAGGTAAGTAGTTTAGTTAAATCTGTATTTTGAATAATCATGAATGTACCTTTATTATTTTGGGCTCTGGAAATGTGCATGTTCGCTGCAAACGCATAATCATACATACTTACATACACATGGTGCTAACCTTTTAGCTTCGTCGTAGTAGGGCAAAAATTGCATTAAATTGTAGTAGAAAAATGTATTCAATTTAATTCTCCATCATAACAGGAGAATTCCAGAGAGATAGTAAACCACTTTTTCATCGTTAATAATATTACCACGAAAACCCTCTGTGGCATAGCAATGCACCCGTTATTAGAAACTGTAAATAAGTAATATTTTATGCAAAACGCCAGTTGGCACTGTTTCATTAAGCTTGTTTTCCTTGGAGTCGCGCCAATAACAAAGGTAAGAATTCCTCGGGTAACGTGGTACTTGCATTTATTGCAGTAATTAATCATAGCGAGAACTCTAATGGATTCCTTCGTTGAGGAATCTCTGAATTTATAATGCTTGCGTATTGTGCGGAGAGAATAGAACCAGTTATATAGAAGCGCATTCTTCGAGTTCTAAGGGTTAATTTGCTCGATAAAAGGTTCTGCCGTTACTTATTTGATACATCAAACAAATTACGGAACAATGTTCTTTTATCAAGCCAGCTGCTGTAAAGAAAATTAAAACATTTATTTATTGTTTTGCACAATTTACATATATACAGCCCAAAATATCATCGCCTACCGATGAGACTGTATCAACGTATATGACACTATAATAATTTAAAGGCGAAAGTTTGTGAGTGTGTTTGTATGTTTGTTACTTCTTTACGCTCAAACGACTGACAAATTTTGATGAAATTTGGCATGAATATAGCTGACACCCTGGAGTAACACATAGGCTATCAGATATAAACAAAATATTCCGTGAAACATGGTAATCAGTCAGTAAAAGCTTCACAGTTTTCAAATAAATATTTAAGCACAGAATGTGTAGTTCCTATAAATCTAAGCATAATACGCAATCATAAATAGAATGAAACTATATTAAATGAATATATTTCACCATGTGGTGGCATGTGAAGATCATGAACATGATTGGAAATCATTATTTATTAATAAATGTAAAATTCAATAACATTAATAAAGAATACAATATCAGAAGAAATAACATATAACAAACCATCTATACTTTAATAATAATTGAAACGCATGCAAAGTTAAAAAAAACCGACATTATCGATTATATTTCGGTTTTGGCTTGACCGATTTCGATAAAAATTATATGGCAGGCGGCAGTCCGCCTCTGAAGTATACTCTACCAAACAAAAAAAAATATCATATCTATTTATAATTGGTGGAGAAATCGCCAATTATGAATATATTCAAAAGAAATCGTTTTTTGAAGTCGGTTTGAAAAGACATAAAAATCAAAAAAGAAAGTAATTATAATCGCGATTGTAATTCTGACAAATGATTTTCAGTACAAAATACAATAAGTACGTGTTTTAAATTTATCTTTTGAAAGAAATTATGACATAACACCAGTGGGCAGCACCGGAGTACTAAATCTTACGAGCTTTTTGTTTGACGACAGTTAAAAAGAGTATAATAATTCATTACACTCCACATAATGAATAGCTGGGTTTTCACTTCGCATGCTTTCATAAAATTATAATACCTCCTTTAAGAACTTCCTGAATACTTAAAAAAATGGATATGAAATTATTTTATACTTAAGATCAAGCTAAGCTTTGTACACTGGATACAATAACATCGACATTTAATATACATTTCATTTTTTTTTTGTGGTACCTAAACATATTGAAGATTTCATCACAATTTCACTATGAAGTAAATTATAGCTACTTTGTTTCAATTTCAGGAACAAATGTATTTTTGATCATGGTTTCTAAACGCAACTCTTCAGTAGCTACAATAAGAAGGCAATCCAAAACGGGATGTAGCGCTATAACCCTAGAAAAATAATTTGTACATATCATAACATCTACTGAACTTATATATAACCATTACAGCGGGTCATAAAACATGATGAACGAGCATGGCATCTGTCAGTTACATAATACAGTTTTGCGTCACCCTCTCAAACTTACATTTCCTTACATTATATTTTAACCAATTACCAAATGTTTTCTGTTTAATATTGGATAATCTCACTATTATTAATTGTAGTGATTGTTTCAAAGCCTTAAAGTTCAAATATAACAAGGCGATATCGCCACAAACCACCAAACCTTGACTCGACGTTATTGTCCTCCACAATTAAACAATAGATGCACGAACCTAATTAATAAACATTCTCAAGTTATAACTAGGGCTATAAAACGGCAGAGAATTATGACAACTTCAAGGCCTTCAAGGTAAACCCAGGAAATCAAGGTCGAGCAATTTCTGAAACACAACCTTAACACGCCATAGCTACTGTAAAATGCAAAACAAAGGCAATTTGAATTAAAATATTAATTATTCCAACGCCCACTGACAATAAAACTTTACGACTTGACCGAGAAAGTAAAGATTAAAACACGACTAGTTTAGGTAAAATTGAGTGATAAAGTAGTATCTTATTATAACACGAAATTTAGAAATCTGCGATTGTTGGGGACTGGTTTACGTTAGCTATACGTCGGTCGTAAAACACTATACATACACTTTAATGCTATCTAAATAACGAAAACGCGTAGAATTTCTTATGTAGATAACTTAGGATAGAATGCGGATTACTTCCTTTCCCCGGAACATCACACCATAATGCATCAGTTATCTAGCCGAATGCTTTTGAAATAGACAGCTTCGACACCTAATTTAAAGTCTTGTATGCCATATACTAAGTTGCCGGTAACATTAACATTTCACACACAATCACATCCAGAAATAGGAGCACAAATGTCTCTTGGAAAAGAAAATTTTGTTCCAGCTAAATATCGAACCCTGGACTCGCAGTATGGAGAGCAAAGACTTACTCACTGCGCTAACTGGGTCGCAAACTTATATTATAGGCCTGCCTTTCAATTCAAGGTTAGGATTAGGTGGATTACATTCTTTCCTTATCTATAAACGTTCTCACCAAATGCTTTTTAAATATACAGTTAATAAGTAAAGTCTAATAAAGTGTCTTAAAGTCCTATATAATTAAAAAAATCAATTATCATAGGCTAAGCAAAGTAAAGGCTAAATTAAACAGGCTAAGATCCTACACAGAATTTCCTAATCAAAAAATTAGAATTCGCTACCAAAGTCATATAAAAAAGTAAAGTTATATAATTTTTAAATATACATACAATATAATCTACTTATACTATTATTATAAAGAGGTAAAGTTTGTGAGATTGTGAGGTTGTAGGGAGTAATCTCTGGATCTACTGAATCGATCTTGAAAATTCTTTTACCAATAGTTTTTTACCCGTTCGACACCGGGCGGTAGCTGGATGACCGAGCTTAACTGGATTTTTTTTGATTAATGACATTTTCTAAAAATAAAACCTAACTAGATTTAATACCCCCGAAACCCCATGTATACTAAATTTCATGAAAATCGTTGGAGCCGTTTCTGAGATTCAGAATATATATATATACATTTATACAAGAATTGATCGTTTAAAGGTATTAGATTATATATACAACCGTAAAAGTGAAGCTATAAAATCTATTATTATACATATAGACTACCTCCATCCAAATAATATTGTAAATAATAATTAATTAATAACGTTACGGGTTATACATAAAATAAATCGATTTATAATCATATATATCTTGTTTATAAGCTCTACAACAGTAACGAAGACACATCAAAGAGCGGGCCACATGAGGCCACATCTGCGCTTACAGTGCAAATTACTCGCAAATGTCCTTCATCGTGAACAACAAGCATAAGTTAGAATAACACCATAGACAAAACAGGAAAGAGTGTCAAAGTACTATATCTGCTGTTTTTATGGCTCTGGGATCACGTGAAAGATGTAGGCGTGAAAGAAAATGTCAGAAAGCTTTTAATATGTAGTAAAATTTGTTATTCCGTGACATATAGGCATATTCTGGGCAAACGTGCTCCATCGTCGACCGCATCGTCACTTAACATCAGGTGTGATGGCGATTAAACGTTTGCCTATCGTGCGTATAAAAAAAATTAAAACACTTATATTCTTATGAGAGATACGTGTGGTAATCTCGAGGTCGATGATAATCATGATGTAGTATTTTTTTTAATGTTATTTAATATTTACATAGTAGGTATTTGCCTACGTATATTTGGACAACGAATAACAAAGCAAACATTTGATACCTATCTTTAATCTGCAAAACCTACAAAAATCACAAAAAAAAAATATTTTCTGTGACTTTAGTAGATATTCTTATTCCAAATGTAATCTTCAATCTTTCCAAGTATCCTCTCATTACGTAAACATATCGATTCCTTCGCCCAAGGGCCTCATACCCCTCTACAACTTATTAAAATTCTCATCGCACAGTATTTTACTGAAAATTATTAATGCCGGAACATTTGAACGCCTAAAAATGGGAACGTGAATTAAATAATATCCTTCTTATTTGGGAAAAGGTAGTATCTAAAGTGAATTCTTGGTCGTAAATATAGTATGTTACTAATGACAAAATAACTTAGTGATAGTTTAGTATGTTACTAATGAATAAATAACTTGTCATAATTTAGTATGTTACTAATGACAAAATAACAAGTAGTCCACTTAATGGTACTCATAATCACAAATGCCTATAGATATTTTGTAATTTATTTTCAATTACCACACGGAATTAAATCAATCACGAATTGTATACGTTAGTATCAATGTTCTTACTAGTTCCAACGTGATGATACAACAAACGCACTAACATGCACAACTGTGTATGTGACACAAACGTTGATATTTATAATATCACTATCTGTTACCTGCGACGAATCCTTTTGATCGAGCGAAGCAAGATCTCTATGTTGACTTGGGTCGTTTAGCATTTTGTCCGTCCGTCCGTCTGTCACAGGCAATTATCGTCTAAACGAATGACTTCAAATTCTCATTGAATATGTAAAACTACGGCCCAAAGCCAGAAATTACATTTGAAATTGTATAAATAAAAATATTAAGGGAGCTCTCATACATGTAGTGGGGAGCAAAATATTTTAATTTTTTTTGTCTACCATTGTGGGGTATTGTTGAAAAGAACTTGACGAGTACGAAACCGGTTTAAAAAAAATCTATAGTGGAAAATAACGATTTGGTAGCCTCCAAAGTCACTGTTTTTAGACCTATTTTGTCCCGGGGTTTATCTCAAAAACGGTTTTACACTGAACGCTGAAACTTACGTATAATATTCGTTATAACGTGTACTTGAATACAAATACAGAAATCTAACAATTATTATGTATAAAAAAGTTATAAGCAAGTTTTTCAATCTCAAAAGTTTGTCTCTATAGACAAAATGTAGGCCACAGTTTTACTTTCTTACGAGCTACTTGTGGGCACAAGGCAGAAAAAAGTGTGTGAACAAAAACTTCTCCTCATTTACATGATAAAAAAAGTACAAAATCCTAATTTACTAAGATCAAAACAGCAAGTACATTAAGAATCCCGACTGATTTCAGAGGAACAGTAAAAATAAATATTTTCACAAAATAAATAGCTTTTCTTCTCAAGAACCAATATTGTCTATAACGGCTTCGATAAATCGATGCTGCTTTAATTAACATTTTTATCGAATCTCAGCCTATTCACAACCTAAATATAAATTTAATGAATTTATCAAACCGATGAAAATTGTTTATAAAATCAACACAGGAAGGACAATTAGGTTAAAATAGTTACCATAGTTATTCCTAAATTATAAGTGGATCGTAAACATAAACGAGTTCACGCTCACAGCCCCGCACTAAGTTCAGACTTGTATTGTGGGTGCCGGAAACATTGACATCACACATACAATCACACCCATAAGAGAGAACACACGTTTTCTCCAAAAGTAAAATTTGCGTTCTTAGTTCTGGGTATGATCAGGGAATCGAACCCAATACCCGCTGCTTAAAAAGCAAAAGCGTGACTAGCCAGGACAGCACGTGATGCTATAAACTACAGCACTAGTGCGTGTACACAGTGCGATATCAAGGACGCTTCTGTATCCGCATGTAATTTTATTTTTTAAAGTGGCTATTAACTTTAAATTACGAAGAAACTGAGAACTTTATTTGACAAAATCACACACATCTATCACATAGTCATCACATAACACACACGCAAATCTCAAACATACACACACACTCACAAACATACACACACAAATACATACATAAACATACACACACCTAAACTACTGAAGTTTTATGTCACTTGGTATAGAATTGTACTTACATTACACGTAATTAGACAGTGGTACACAACTATAAATCTCTGTTCTGTAATACGTACTCTGAATCCCAAGACACAGGCCCCGGCCTAGCTTGGGACTCATTGAAAAACAATATCTTTGTAAATACATATTGTACCTGTTAACATGTATCAAAACATAAGAAATAAACATTATTATTATTATTACTTGAGTAAATATAAAGATTACCTACATCTAAAAATATTCCTTTGACAATCTTCCAATATATTTATTTATTAACTAACAGGCTAGCTGACCTCTGTCGTATCGCAGAAAGGATATATTTTCGAGACATCTCTTTCAAAGGTTAACGAGCGGAAGGCGGAAGTAAAAATAGTTTCCTTTACAAAATGGACACTTTTCTAAATTCCTACGCAATACCAACAAAGCTTTGTAAAACCTACATTGTATGTTTCACTACCCTAGATCTGTATCAAGCACTCACCGCGTATTTCTTCTATCGGCTATCTTTCATAACATGAGAGTCAAAATGGCGGGTGTATCTTATTGAATAAAATTGTACCTCATACCAAAAAAATCTACCAAAACTGTACTATTCTGTACCTCGGCTATAAAGAACAGTACATCTATTAGAACGAAATTTTAGCATAATTAAGGTACACACGCCATATTGACATCAGAATGGGGGTGATATTTACCAACAATAAATTTATCAATATTTATCCATTAGTTATGAAATATTATTATAGCAAAAAAATACCTAAGAATATCTAACCTAAATTGTAATAGTTCATGAAATAGTTCACTTTCGTCACAGTGAGAGCTGATGACACCACTAGCGTGCGACAGGTGACTGATGGCATCCAGTAATTTAATACCCGTCCCTACTTTGTTACTCGGATAGAGTAATTCCGATGACAAAGCGGATAGGTACCTATCTATCTACATCTACACCGGTAACCGAGTAGGCGTCTTTGGCCTCTCACCGCTTGCGGCGAATGCGGGGATAAAATTTAAAGCGTCACGCTGAAATAAGCCTTGTTTTATCAAATGCGTGAAAGGGTGCCGGCGTAATTATGTTTACGTGGAATATGTACGGGTATTAAAAATGTATGCGAATTTATGATCATAGGGTGGCACAGGTGGAAACAAACAAGGATTTTAAAAGGGTGACATTACGTGTCGACACGGTGCTAGGGTACCACCTAATAAGGAAATATTACGATTAGGTAACATCACCTTTTTGTGATGAATTGAGAAACAGGTTTGCATGTCAATTAAGTTTTATACTATATATATATTTATATAATTGTAATCAACACGGAGCACAATTAAAGATTTGCCACATGAATATTCGAACTGCTCGTTGGCTTAGTTGGGTGAGCGTGCGCCTTCTAACTAGGGGTTCGATTCCCGGCGGTAACACAAGTTTTCTCCCCAAGGAAAATTTTATTTGTAATTTTTGTGTGGGTTGTTTCCGGCACCCACGTAATAAATCATCGAACTTAGTGTGGAGCTGTAAGTGTGAAAATGTTTATGTTTATTTTTTCCGACTTAGCTTCAGAACTCTTAATCCGATCTTACTATAATTTATTTGTATCAACGCATTATTTTATAATAACAAACATTAGAATCCAACTTTTTGTATTAGTCAACTAGCACTTCCCTTCCAAACATAAAAATCATCAACCGTATCGGATAACGTACGCCGGAGATAAGTTTCCCATAAGTATTGTCCCATAAGAAGGGCATTTTCTTATGCTCGCTGGCTTGCTTCTCCGTACCTAAATACGAAAAACAGTTTACACAAAATCACAAAAAAATATTTTCCTGCAAAAGAATGGAACGCTTTGCCGTCGTCTGTGTTTCCCGAAAGGTACAATTTGGGTGTGTTGAAAAGTAAAGTGAATAGGTATTTACGAAGCAAGCGTGCTCCACCTTAGACTAAATCGTCACTTTCCATCAGGTGTGATTGTGGTCAAACGTTTGAGACCCAGTTATTTTAGGCCAAGCTTCTTTACCATTTTAGACAACATTATCACTTACAATCACGTGACGTGGTCAAACGCTAGCCAATCAGAGATAAAAAATCAAACTTACTAGTAAAGACTAGTAAAGAGTAGTGAAGCGTCTTACAACATTTAAAATCTTCAGTGACATTTATAGAAATAATAAAGGAATACATCAAATGGCGCCAAGTTGGCGGCCATCCGAGGCACGTAGCACCTCCGAACGGACAGAGTACCCTCCAGTTAAACTAGTCACTACTGCAAATATGAAAACAGTACATAAGCTTGATTGCTTTTAAATAGCTATTTCAACCAATTATTCTTTTGCTGAGATTAAGCGGTAGAACATTTGTCGTGGGAGTTTTGCCGCGAAAGTGAAAATAAAGCATTATTGATTTTGTATAATTTCCAAAACGTATATGTATATATTTTGTCATAAAGCTCTAGAAATAACTCGACTTTATATATATATAAAGTCGGGTTAGATACACCATTTATAACTCAGGAACGGCTGAACCGATTTTTTTTATCTTTTATTTGTTGGATTTGTCTCCGCTCCGAATAACAACTAAAACATCGAAAAAAATATTGAAGGAATAAATTCATTTTCTCTCATACATTTTGTATGGAAAATCATTTCAAATTTTAAACAGGATTACGTCTTTCGGACTTGTTAAAGTACTAGGCAAACATAAATATGAAAGAGGTAATAATTTAGTAATTAAGTTTGTAGAATTATATTAAAATACTAGGCATATAAACGTAATAGAGGTAAAACACTTTTTCTTTACGTGGCATCGCAGCTCATGCCGGATACATCTAGTATTACATAATTATATGCAATGTACATTGTATGCTTTCGGATGCAGTTATATATGTATAAAGTGTTTTATTATTTTTTTAAGTTGTTTGTATCTCTGTCCTGACGCGCATGATGTCATGCATGGGTTCCGCCTGAAAATCAGTTACTGGGTAGGTAGGAGGGTCCTGCCCACCTACTTACCTAGTTATATTATTATGCTGAGTCGGGACCTCATTCGTGACATCGCGCGGCCTTATATTGTTTATTTCTTGTATATTGTTATGTGCTTTGTCTTGTTTTTCTTATGTAAATAATGTAACGTCACGTGTTGTCCCGAATAAATGTATTTTCTTTCTTCTTTCTTTCTTTTCAGTTCTTATTTAATTTATGGATATTATTAAATTGCTGACTTAAACGTAATTTTTAGTTACAATTCAACGTAGCAAGTATCGCTTTGGGCTCAGTAGGACTGACTTGCGACACGACACGTTTCAGACTAATGGTGACTCAAAAGTTTTGTATTCTACTTTACGCGTGAGCTCAACCACTCATTTCTAGTTTTCAGTGATAACTTGCGACTAACTGCTCTCGCGTGGAGTGGCCGACGTCTTGCCAGGATGGCACTCCAGATTTGGCTTTTGTATGCTGGCTTAATGGCCCGCATTGTTGGTGCGTCGTCCTTTGACACTCGATTTTGTTGATAGATGAACTACAAGTATGTGCTTGGCACAAAGGCAAGTTTGTGATTGGTTTTCGAGTAGGTACGTGGGGGAAATAGCCATGTTGAACTGAAACGTTGTACGTTATCCAACACTTGAAGAGTATATCGACGTCTTACATTAGACGAGTTGTTTACATAACATATTTCCAGGGTAAAGCTTTTATTTTAGTAGTAAGAACCATCAAGATGCTGGCTTGGTGGTTAGGTAAGGTCGGTAACATGCACACCTATATCAATACATTGGATTTAAAATCACAATTATTGCATTGCGCACCTCCTTCCGAGACTTAAGATAACCCATATGCCTAGTACTAATTATACTCGGAAATCACTAATACAGCCAGAAAAATTGTTTAAAAAAATACAATGTTGCAATTGAGAGTCGAGACGATCCAGTATGGTAAGCGCCACGCTTGCGCATGACAGTTACGTGATATCTATAGTTTTAAATTTAAATAGTTCAAAATTCTGAGCAGCAAAACACTGCGCTTGTGAGCCTAAAATATTAGATGTTTATTATCTACATGCCCTGTACTTTCACTGCAAACAGCGGCCTTCAATCCGAAATACAGTATTGCTTGTACAAAACTACTAGGAATAGAATGTCTGGCAATGCTGTGTTATTGCCCTATTAAAATTCTGCAAAAGAGCCCCACAATTAGAAAAAACAATGCTGCTAACACCGCTTGCTATACGCTACTTTTATGACAACCGCGGCTTCGTTCTCAAGAGAATTGCCAGATATTTTAGTTCTGTATTTTTATAATTTTCTATCCGCTTTAAAATCTAACCGTAGTTACCCAAATTCAATTAATTCTAAATTTAGAAATAATATGTATATAAGAACCTTTATCTATAAACCCGAGAGAAGTCTTCTTTTTTTAACTACTTACTACCTATAACGCCGAATTTAATTAACAAACTGTTAAAACGAGCTTGCAAACAACACATCGTCGTTCGCTACCTATTCTTTACAATTTGATTCTTAACATAATGAAGGCACTTGACACACGCTAAAGAGTAATGGAGCATGCTTCGTTCCTTCTCAAGGAAACGTATCTTTTTGTGGAGTTTTAATTAGGTCAATTAGTAAAGCCTCAAGCACCGACGAAGAACTTTACTGCACAACATAACTCGTGTATAATGAATACAGTTTTCTCCTTTGTCACAATAAATTACCATATTGTACGATTCATTTATATGTATTATACTGTAGTTTACATCCAGTGGAACTTTCTTATTTATAGTTTATATAATAATGCAGAGATATTAGGAAACATTAATTGCTTATTAATGTGAAACTTCTTTTGGGACAATGTAATTTGGATTTATGAAACGAATAAACGTAACGAAAATAGACAACTATAAATAGTTGTCTCATAACTTCTCTCCACGTGAGCCGATTTCGAAAATTTTTTTTTTAGTTAGAATGATGTTGCTTTCTTATTGGTCCCATTTAAATAAGATCAAGATCTGATCAGTAGTTTTTGAAATATCGTCAATGATGCCTATTTTGTACGCCTACTTTGACGATGTCGCCTAATTTTCGAAATCGGCTCACGTGGAGAGAAGATATGAGGTAACACACATAAAAAAAAAAAATTACCTCCTCCTTTTTTGGGAAGTCGGTAAAAAGGATTCGAACGTATTTTTAGTAATTTTTACCATTCGTTTGGGACATTTAAATTACTTAATACCATTCGTTCACTCCCCGCAAACCTAGCGTAATAATAGTTTCAGCCTTTTCATTCAAAGGATGTGGTAAACAGCCAAAGCGAAGCCATAAGTGCCAGTTGGAGAATGAAGATGATGGCGAACCCTGGCTCTTCTTACTATCTGTACTACAGTATTCTCGCTACGTTTAATAAGATTATTAATTGTACTTGTCGTACCTACTACTAGAAGAAATTATCTATAGTAGCCACAATAGTTTATCACTTCGGTTACAGTTCAGTTCAGTTTATCGTCTACAAGAGATGTTACCAAACTGCATCATAATGAGATAGTAGATGATATAGTAGTCTAAAAATACCTATCAAATAAAAAATATACGTGACGAAATTGAAATCATTAGGATTATTGAAGTGAAAACTTCTTTAGCGGCGTTGTTTCACTTTTTTGGGATGGGTCAAAAATGTTAAACTCGCGTCAGGACACGTGACCTGATCAAAAATTCGTAAGAAGGAGGGAGAGTAGACCGCCGGCGCAGCAAAATCAAAATCAATCAAAATCAAAATCGTTTATTCACATGGGCCCCAAAGAGGCACTCATGAAAGTTAAAGAATCTATTGCCAGATTCGGAAAATTACAGCCATCTCGAGAAGAACCTGGCAAGAAACTCGGCGGCGCATTTTTTTTCATTCATATTTTTTTTTAAAACATTCTTAATTTCTAATACATAATTTTCTTAACCTAGGTGTTATTATGATAGGCGCTAGAAAGAGCCTGTGCAGTTTGCCTCCATGCATCCTTGTCATTAATATAGTCTGTAGTCTTATAATAAGCTTTCTTAATTAATGCTCGTTTTATTACAGATTTGAACTTTCCCAGTGGTAATTCAGTTACGATTTTAGGAATTCTATTGTAAAATCTAACCCCATTTGCCATAAAAGATTTATTCGTTTTGCTTAATCTAAATGCGCGCACTGTAATTTTATGCTTATATCTAGTATTACGATTGTGTGCGTCGCTTCTTAATTTATATTTACTAATATTTTTGCGAACATGCATAATATTTTCAAAGATGTAAAGCGAAGGCATGGTAAGTATGCCTGTTTCTTTAAAGAATTCCCTGAGAGATTCGCGTGGACCCATATCATATATTGCACGAACCGCTCTCTTTTGTAGAATAAAAATAGTTTCAACATCGGCAGCAGAGGCAGCGGCGTAGGAGAGGAAGTAGTATCCCCCTCTCTTTCTACCGCACTGCGAAAATTAATGCCTGCTCCTGTAGTTTACAACGTCAGTGTTCAAGTTTTCACTTCTGCCGGCACTCCCGGAGTGCATTGTTTTTCAATCTATTTCCATTCCTAACTATTCATAAAACAATTTATTCATTAAACAGCAAACACGACTTTTAAAATATATACCTAAACGAAAAAATCGACCTACGCCGAACGTCTTGGTTAATGAAATGAATAAACAATTTAATTTTCTTTTGGTTTGGTAAAATCATATTACGGAATGAAGAATCGTTTTGTTTTCCTTTGATAAATATTTTCGTAAAAATAACGTTTCTTTGAAGTCTTGACCAAATATTTTAACGAATTGATATAACTATTTTCATTCATTTAAAGAGTTCGCGAAATAGAACGCGACGGAAACAAAATTACTATTATATAATAATATATTCACAAGTAACACATTACGCACTAATATTATAAATCCGAAAGATTCAGTTAAAGTACCGGATAAAACGGATTTTAATGTAATGTATTATGTATTTTTGTTTACTTTACTTACTAGACAGATTTTAGACTCTAGACCCTGTCTAGGTGCTTGTGTCTATTCTAGGTTGTGATTGTGAGGGTAATGTAAATGTTGTACTAAGTGTGGGTCTGTGAGTGTGAACGCATTGGTTTGTTATTCGAAGTACCTATACCACATCATATGTATTCTTGTTATTGTTTTTCGAACATTACAAAGGGTTTTTTCCTTCGTCGCAGTTTGATTCTACCGTAAAATAATTGAAACGCAAGCAAAGCTTAAAAAACCGACTTCATCGCTTATATTTCGGTTTTGGCTAAACCGATTTCGATAAAATTTATATGGAACTACCTCTAAAGTATACTCTACCAAACGAAAAAAAAAATCATCAAAATCGATTCATAATTGGCGGAGATATTGCGTAACATACATACAAAAAAAAAAGTCGAATAGAGAACCTCCTTTTTTGAATTTGGTTGAAAAAATAACCAAAAATCTTCGAGTAATCGGTTTACACATACAAAAAACAACGTAACAGCCTTATTTTTTGTTCGAACGTTAAAAAAGGTAAACTTCAGCGCTTTTATAACGTACGAGACCGTAAATACCCTCTAACAACAAATCAACCCTTTTACTATCTTATGAAAAATTCTACGAAAAATTTTTTATCTTAATAATTTTTCGTCTAAAGTATTTGAAATCGATCTTTGACCCTTTGCTAATAAGTCGTAAAATCCTAAAGCAAGGTTATCTCTGTACCTAGTTATTAGAGAAATAAGAAACAATTACCAAGAATATTGACGTGGAAGGCCCAGGGATGGCTAATCAAAGTATAGGGTTGCCTTAACCAGTTTAGATCAATCATAATTATATTTTATATTTTAAAATTTTCACTATCGCACTTTTTGGTATGTAATGACATATAGCTTTGAATTTAGATTGTTGAATGAGGAACTGTCCGTAGGCTTATTTGGATGTGCGTCCGCCTTCTGAGCAACGGGTATCGGGTTCGATTCCCGGTTGCAACACAAGTTTTCTTCTCATGGGAAATTTGTGTTTCTAGTTGTGGGTGTGTGATGTGAATATTTTTATATAATACGAAAATATTCACATCACAATACGACACATAGTACTTAGAAGGATAGTATGATTAATCCTTAAGTTTAAAGTAAAGTTATTACATTAAGGACATCAAAATAAAAACAAAAAAACACACACGGCAAAATGATTAAAGCAGAAAACAAATTAAGAAAAACATGCCGTAATTATGATGTAAACTAACTATGATTCAGAAACAAAATTACAACTTTATACTTAAGCAATTCCCGGATGAATATAGCCGGGTGGTAATGATGACACTTTTGTTTGATGAGTAGCGTGAGTCCGCATGCCCCAGGGGATACTAATGTAACTAAATGTGTCTAAAAATGTGTTAGTAATTTGATGGATGATTTTTTTTTTATTTGGCTTCGCCTCTTTATGTTTTTAGCCTATGTTAAGAAATAAATTAATTTAAGTGTATTTATATATTTCATTACAATAAGCCAAGCAAAAGAGGTCCAGTCATGGTCAAGTCATGCCCTAATAATGTGGTAGAAACTTTACTCGGTAGATATTCTATTGTATTTTTATAACGAAAATCACGTTTTTTTAACTTTGTATGATTTGCTTACACTCATTCACGTTCACTTAGTATCAATGGTTAATAATCCACCATTATTACACATTAACATTAGAAAAATTACAAGTTTTGGAAAATAACAAAATCGATAACGACCCCTTTGCTTGTGGTTATGGGTGCGTTAGATAAATGTTTCCGGCACCCAAGATACTTTTGAACTTAGTGTGAGGCTGCGAGTGTAAATAAGTTTGTTTTTGTTTGTTATAATATAATGCTAAAGCCATAAGCTTTATATGGAATTAAAAAATCTTCTGTGTTGTGTTAGTGATAAAGAGAATATATAAATAATATCAGAGGATGTGTCATTTACGTTGAATATAACGAACTCCTTATTAACTAAATTTTAGATGATTCGATGTGACGATATTATCATATATGTATCTTGTTAGGAATCTACCTTCCACCAAGAAGCATATCCTCGGCGAGATTATAAAAGAGCGAGCTCACCCTGTGGACTATATTATAAAACTTTCGACATTCTATGAGGCATAATGTTAGATGTAGCGTACCATCAACTACGCGCATCTTCGATGCCCTCGCGATCGTTACATTCAATATTACGTTATGACGCGTTTACGTAAACATGATACTGCTTTGTATAGCTAATTTCCATAATTTTTACTTCTACCATAAAACTTATGGTCCCCGAATTAAGATCTCGCGGCTACATTGTCTAATAGAGAAATTTTTTATTTTTATTGCTTATAGGTTTTTTTTAATAAAAATTTCTTTATTTGTTGTTCAAGAACAGGATACAACAGATATTATCCGTAAGTATCAGATTTAAATGTGTAGTCGTTTTTGAGATAGACATCAGGACAACATAATCCTAAAACATCGACTTTGATGCAGTATCAAATAGTTATTTTTCAACATAGATTATTTTACGGTTTCGTACTCTAAAAAGTTATTTTCAACGATACGTACATAAACGTATACGTACATAAGTAATACGTGTATGGGTTTAATAATAGTTCCTCCTTAATTGTCATTTTCTACCGACTTCACAAAAAAAGAAGAGGTACTCAAGTTGACTGTATTTTTTATGTGTTTTACCTCATTACGTCGTTTCACGTGAACCGATTTTGGTAATTTTTTTTTGTTTATATGATGTTGCTTTCCAATCGGTCCCATTTAAATTTGATCAAGATCTGATCAGAAGTTCTTGAAATATCTTCAATAATGCGTGCTTAGTACATCTAATCTGATCAAAGTTCCGAGGATAAAGCGGTGATGTCGGTTTTTTATGCTTTGCTTGCGTTTAATTATTTGCTTTAGGTTCTAGCTTTTTACATTTTCTACATGCCTCTGATAGACGGACGGAAGGACGGACAAAGTGCTTAACCAACCAAGTCAACTTAGAGATCTGGCTTCGCTTGGTCATTTATTTAATGCATATTTTAAGTTTCATGCGATGGTAGCCCTACTGAAATCCCGGTGCGTTACCAGGCAACGAATTACTTTGCTATTTACTTACACTATCTGGGGACGGTGTTTCCCTCTAACTTGTCGATACGTTTTAAGTAAATACGCCAAAAGTGATTGCCTGGAGCTTTTCTGGCAGTCTTGGAAAATGATTATTATATTATTTTTCTGGAAATAATTAGGGAGATGAAGAAAATCTTGTAAGTCTGAATTAACAGGGTAATTTTATGTGGCTAATTATTGTGTTTCTTTTGCTTTTAATGTGACTTAGTTAATATATTATTTTTTATTTTATTAATTGGTATTTTTGCTTATTATTTTTATTTTGTTTGACTAGCAATTGACGCTACCGCACCTGTTAGTAATTAAAAACATAAACGCTTTCACACTCATCCCACACAAAGTTTGATTAATTGTGTCGCAGGTGCCAGCAAAATTCAAATCACACCCAGAACCAGAAACAAAAGTTTCTCTTGGGAAGAAAACTTGTGTTTCCACCGGAATTCGAACTTGATACCCACTGCTTAAAAGGCGAACGAGCGCTCATTTAAGCCAGCGGGCACTTCAATAGAAAATATTTAAATTGTTTTTGTATACTTCACTAGTTTATTAATTTAATAGAGATAAATTAATAGATTTTCAATAAGAGAGGCCTTCACTAGTCATCAAAGCGGGTAAAACCCGCAGTTTTACCCGCGTTGATGTTGATGAAAAGTTAGGGTGATGAAAACATCCAATGTGTTATTCTTAACACATTAAATATTTTCATCGGATCGGATTAACATCGGATTCATAGTTTTCAAAATGTTTGAATAAATACATGTTTCAGTGATTTTTAAAAATAAGCCCCCAAGTTGAGAAAATAGATAGTAACAATTCATGTTTAAAAATAGTATGGAGTTGCTTGGATTTTGGATTCATTTTCTTTAATACAATTAATGAGACACGGGCTTATCGTTTTTTATTATTAAAAACTGAGGAAGTTAGGAGATGAAAAAGTTAGATGATTTTGTTTTCGCACAGATGATGAACGTAGAATTGAAACGCTTTGAGCGAACTAAAAGTATGTCAACCGTAAATGGATGACGCTTGACAGTTTCTCGTGTCAAAAAGGTGGTGAAAAGTATATTGATACATTATTTTAACTTCCCGTTCGCTTAATTGGGCGCGCGTTTGCCTTCTAAGCAGGGTTCGATACCCGGCGGGAACCCAAGTTTTCTCCCCAAAAGAAAATTTGGTTAAGAATTATACATGAGATATTTTCATCACCCTAACTTATTACATAGAACCTGGATGGCCGAGATATGCTTGTTTTTTTTTTTTGGTAAATGACGTTTTCTGAAAATGAAACCTAGCTAGATCGATGTATCGCCCCCGAAACCCCCTGCATACTTAATTTCAGGAAAATCGTTTCCGAGATTCAGATTATATGAATATACAAGAATTGCTTTGAAAGATTAGATGTTTATGGAAAGGTCACAGATCTTTTTTTCTTCTCAGTTCCGTGAAAAAGACCGTTCTCGAAATCGGTCTAGAACTAGTTCTATTTGGGTAAAATGTACTACAGATAGCTTATAACTTAATATAGTTGGCATGTATGTATCCTTATCAAAATATCCCAATCAATGCGAAAACTGAATCGCCAATCAGCGTCGCTCTTATTTTCGAGCTTTATTTATTCGATTACTGAACTGCCGTATTCATTCGCTCTTGGTGAACCGGTACATTTGTATCAATTAAAGGAATTGTTTGTTTTGTAATTGTTTAAGCTACAAAGACCTGTGACTGAAAATGTCGCTGATAAATTTGGTAAATATGAATTGAAAAAACATTAATTTGGTAAAACAGAAGTTCTGCTTCTTTTAAGGAAACTCACAAATGAACTCTTCAATTTTGATATTCAAATTCATTTATTAATTGCAGTAACAAATTATAATCATAAATTTTATTATTAACAATAGATTCTCTGTAACTTACCTTTAGGCATGCAAACATATTATTAAAACATTCACACTATAAAATATTATAATATTTAAAGAAATAAATAATAACAATAAGAGTTAATAATGGTCATGTATAGATTTGATCACTTAGTGAAATTCATTACCTTGTATATTAGCTCATAAAATATTTTAAAAGTAATTACATAATACGAGTCGATGTTTCCGGATGAGTACAATATGGGAGTGTTCAAGTTACGAGTGAATAGGTATCTTCTAGGCAAGCTTGCTCCATCGTCGACCACACCACATCGTCGCTTACCATCAGGTGAGTCAAAGGTTTGCCTATTTTGAACTCAAAAAAAAAAGTTCTTAAGCATATATAAAAGATACATATATGCAAGATCTTTACTGTTTCGGCTCATAGGACTCATATTATGGGCGTAGCGTGGCGATGACGTACTTTGCGACACAGTGTATTTTTAACAACTATTATTTATAGATTATTTATAATAGCATTTAAAAGAAAGTCATAGAACCAAATGAGCCAAGGTTTAGAATAAGATTCAGCGTCTGAGAATTTTCTGGTATTATACAAAGTACTCTGTATAAGTGTACATATTTTTACCGACTTCACAATAAAAGAGGAGGTACTCAGGTCGACCATTTTTTTTTTCGTGTGTTACCTCATATCTTCTTTCCACGTGAACCGATTTCAATATTTTTTTGTTTGAAACTTGTTGCTTTCCAATTGGTCCCATTTAAATTTGATCCAGATCTGAACAGTAGTTCTTGAAATATCGTCAATAATGTGAACATCTAATCTGATCAAAGTTCCGAAGATAAAGCGGTGAAGTCGGTTTTTTTAAGCTTTGCTTGCGTTTAATTATATATTACCTTAAAGGATAAATGTGTATACATATATGTAGTGAATTAGCAGGGCTTGTCATAAATCTTAACTTTGCATCAAGCATTAAACAATTTTGAGTCTTGATCCTATAAGAAGAACGCAGTAAAATGCAAAAATCACAACCCAAAGAAAAACAATAGCTAAAAACTCCGAGCAAAAATGTAGAAATAGTCAACTGTGTGACTTCCTCGGTTAATCGAATAAGCTGGTACAAGACGACGTTGTAGCACGAGCTCAGTAAAAAGTTAAATTGCCTGAAGTCAGAGCTGCTAAGCGCCGGAATTTGTTTGTACGGCGGCGTTGCCAACTGTGCCCCGAGCTGCTAATACGGATAGTAAACACATTTTTCTGCCTGTCGCGACATTATTTTAATAGATATTATATTAAATATAATGGCTATTTATCTCTACTTTATAGATATTTCTAACAAATAAACGCTTTCACACTCACCGATACACTCACGACTTCAAAAAGGAGGTTCTCTTCGACATTAACCTACTTTGAAAAAAAATGTTTTGTTTTCAATTCGTCTGTATGTTTTTTTCTACTGACTTCACAAAAAAGGAGGTGCTTTTTTATATGTAACTTCATAACTTCTTTCGATATGAACCATTTTGAAAAAAAAAAATGTTTTTTTCCAATTGGTCCCATTTAAATTTGATCAAGAATTGATCAATAGTTCTTGAAATATCGTCAATAATGTGAACATCTAATATGATCAAAGTTCCGAAGATAAAGCGGTGAAGCTTTGCTTGCGTTAAAATTATTTTTGTATGTTTGTTAGGCGATATCTCCGCCAATTATGAATGATGATATTTTTTCTTCTTTTGGTAGATCTTCAGAAGTGGTCCCATATACATTTTATAGAAAACAATCCAGCCAAAACCAAAATATAAGCGTTGAAGTCGGTTCTTTTATGCTTTGCTTGCGTTTAATTATGACCGGATAAAGTTAGAACTGTATCAGTTGTCTAAACTTTAATCCGTCTACGATTCTATACTACCAAGCTATATATAAGCCGAACAGTCCTCTCAACTGCACCAAACAGAATAGACCCGCCGTATTAATTTTACTCCATCCTCTCTCAGCAGCATGTAAAGTTCATTTTAAACTGGACGTATTCATCTAACACGGCGTGTTTTTAAAACTGTTCGTAAAACTAGAGCACCGCCGGAAGCCTTCAATTATTTACCTCAAAAAGGTACCCACACAGACTAGACTAGAATTTTCATTTTGTTGTCTATTTAATAGGGATATTCTAGGTCAGGTCCAAATTTTAAAGTAAAGGTTGAGTGCGTACTTATGCTTTTGTTCTTAGATAACTTTTTTTATGTTATACTAGCGGTGCCTCGCGGCTTTGCCTGCTATTATCAAGTTAAAAAGTTGCCTATGTATTAATCTTAGGTATAAGCTATGTACCTACATTCCAAAGAACAATGGCGAAATTTTAGTTGGCCTATGTTTGATCGTATTTAAATGTGAAATTAACGAAATTCACTGAAATAAATTACAAAGATTTACTAAAACAATAGAAAAGGCAGACGAAGCCAGGTAAAAAAATACACATTAAAAGAAACAAAACGATTACTTTCAACCATTTTTAATTTTTCTGTTTTTGTCTATGCTGTGGTTATATAATAAGATGTTACCATGTCCATTGCCTTACCCTAGTGCATCTCTATATTCCTAAGCCGTAATGCTAATGCTTATGATGTATCCATAAAACAAAAAATACTATGGTACTTATGTATGAACCATCAGCTGTCTAGAATCCGTCTGTCACTCACAGGTTTTCTAAAAATAGCTGCGGTTGCTATTGCAGTCATCGACATTTAAGGGGAAAAAGCAAATGTCATAGCAATACCAAACTGTCGTATGAATGACGTTTTCACTTTTGACGTTTGTTTTTTTTTTCTTTTTTTTTTAATATTAGCTTCGCAATCTTGTGCATTTAGCCAGTGTCAAGTAATAATATATTTCAAGTTTAAACGTAGTGGAGGCTCTTTGGAATGGGCTTTTATAACGAATTCACGACTGTCAGAACTGTTGGCGTATTCAAAAAGAGATCGGCAAAGTGTGCTGAGCCATAACCTACAAATATGTTTTGTTTAATATCTTAATAACTAGGCCTTCTAAAACAACAATTCTTTTAAAATTAAGCTCAGAAGGCAACCGGCCTTACGTAAGATATTTTTTATCTATATACGATGCTATTTTACTTCAACTAAAATGATGTATGGGAGTTCGCCATTGTTCTTTCATCCCAATCCGTTCAGCCGTTTGAGTGTGGAAAGGGAGCAAACATACTTGCACACTTACACACAAACTTTCGGATTTATAATATTATAGTAGGATATGCTAATATATATAAGTTTCCGATATTCAGATTATATATATATATATACTGAATATCGGAAACGGCTCCAACGATTTTCATGAAATTTAGTAGATAGGGGGTTACGGGGGCGGTGTGTTACCTCATATCTTCTTTCCACGTGAACCGATTTCAATATTTTTTTGTTTGAAACTTGTTGCTTTCCAATTGGTCCCATTTAAATTTGATCCAGATCTGAACAGTAGTTCTTGAAATATCGTCAATAATGTGAACATCTAATCTGATCAAAGTTCCGAAGATAAAGCGGTGAAGTCGGTTTTTTTTAAACTTTGCTTGCGTTTAATTATACATTACCGTACAGGATAAATGTGTATGCATATATGTAGTGAATTAGCAGGGCTTGTCATAAATCTTAACTTTGCATCAAGCATTAAACAATTTTGAGTCTTGATCCTATAAGAAGAACGCAGTAAAATGCAAAAATCACAACCCAAAGAAAAACAATAGCTAAAAACTCCGAGCAAAAATGTAGAAATAGTCAACTGTGTGACTTCCTCGGTTAATCGAATAAGCTGGTACAAGACGAAGTTGTAGCACGAGCTCAGTAAAAAGTTAAATTGCCTGAAGTCAGAGCTGCTAAGCGCCGGAATTTGTTTGTACGGCGGCGTTGCCAACTGTGCCCCGAGCTGCTAATACGGATAGTAAACACATTTTTCTGCCTGTCGCGACATTATTTTAATAGATATTATATTAAATATAATGGCTATTTATCTCTACTTTATAGATATTTCTAACAAACACACGCTTTCACACTCACCGATACACTCACGACTTCAAAAAGGAGTTTCTTTTCGACATGAACCTACTTTGAAAAAAAGTTTTTGTTTTCAATTCGTCTGTATGTTTTTTTCTACTGACTTCACAAAAAAGGAGGTGCTTTTTTATGTGTAACGTCATTACTTCTTTCGACATGAACCATTTTGAAAAAAAAAAATTGTTTGATTGATGTTGCTTTCCAATTGGTCCCATTTCAATTTGATCAAGAATTGATAAATAGTTCTTGAAATATCGTCAATAATGTGAACATCTAATATGATCAAAGTTCCGAAGATAAAGCGGTGAAGCTTTGCTTGCGTTTAAATTTTTTTTGTATGTTTGCTAGGCGATATCTCCGCCAATTATGAATGATGATTATTTTCTTCTTTTGGTAGATCTTCGACGAGAGAGGTGACCTCATATAAATTTTATCGAAATCGATCCAGCCAAAACCAAAATATAAGCGTTGAAGTCGGTTCTTTTATGCTTTGCTTGCGTTTAATTATGACCGGATAAAGTTAGAACTGTATCAGTTGTCTAAACTTTAATCCGTCTACGATTCTATACTACCAAGCTATATATAAGCCGAACAGTCCTCTCAACTGCACCAAACAGAATAGACCCGCCGTATTAATTTTACTCCATCCTCTCTCAGCAGCATGTAAAGTTCATTTTAAACTGGACGTATTCATCTAACACGGTGTGTTTTTAAAACTGTTCGTAAAACTAGAGCACCGCCGGAAGCCTTCAATTATTTACCTCAAAAAGGTACCCACACAGACTAGACTAGAATTTTCATTTTGTTGTCTATTTAATCGGGATATTCTAGGTCAGGTCCAAATTTTTAAGTAAAGGTTGAGTGCGTACTTATGCTGTTGTTCTTAGATAACTTTTTTTATGTAATACTAGCGGCACCTCGCGGCTTTGCCTGCTATTATCAAGTTAAAAAGTTGCCTATGTGTTAATCTTAGGTATAAGCTATGTACCTACATTCCAAATTTCATCCAAATCCGTTCAGCCGTTTGAGCGTGGAGAGTGAACAAACATAGCTACATAGGCTAGGTTTCATTTTATGAAAACGTTACTTACCATAGAAAAAAAAACAGGTACTATAAATAATTAAGAGCACATTACAGATTTACAAAAAGTTATTGATAACTCGTAATATAATATAAATAAAATATCTGACTAAAAAAATCAAGAATATTCCATTTATCTTCCTTAGAACTGCTAAGAGATAAAATACTTAAAGGCCTTTCCGTCGCCAGAGGAATTAATTAGGATCCCAGCCAAAAGTTAAGGAACCCTCATAAAGATACTTAGTAATTGGATTCCGTAATATCTGAAAATCAGTAGACGGTTGGTACACAACAACTTAATTATAAAACCTACCTTCCTTCTGAGATCGATAAGAATATAGGCAGGTACAGAAATGAGACTACGTCTGAATGTAATAATACGGTACAATCTGAGTGACTTCAAGTCTAGAGTGAATAGGTACCTTCTATGAAAGCATGTTCGAACTTCGGCTGCATCGTCACTTTCCATCAGGTGAGATAGAGGTCAAATGATTGCCTATCAAGCATAAAAAAATGAAAGACGCCTAAAAATATGAACTAATTTAAGATAGGACTTTAGTAAGTATAACTTAACTAGTAACTAACCAAAATCTTATTACACACAATTTTCTGGGTGAGTTTTTTTTTCTTGACAAAACATGTCGATCGAGGTTTTGCAAATCATACAAAGTAAAAAAAAAAATTTCGCCTTCGCTCCAAAACTCCAATAAAAGTTTCTAACACTCATCAGAGCATGACTTGACTATGATTGGACCTTGACTCTTTTACTTGACGTTGACTGTGACTTGTGACGAGGACTTCTATTATGAAATATGTACATATTGAAATATTTTATTTCTTGACACTGGCTAAATTCCCAAGATTGCGGAGCCAATATGAATTTTTTAATAATTTAAATGAAATGATATGAAATGAATGAAATTATGAAATTGGCAGAATTATCGCGTAACGTAGATACACAAAAAAACATTCGAAGTCGAATTGAGAACCTGTTTTTTGAATTCGGTTGAAAAATCAATTGATAGAGTCTGACGGAGTGACTTGCATAGGTATAATAATGCTTACAAGACTGTCTGTAACTCCATCTGGTGTTGCTGCAGGTGCTACATACAGCAGTATGAATTCCGTTCGAGGAAAAAAGAAAAAACAAAAAATAACATGTGTGTGTATGTAATTGTATACGCACATAAGAAGTTATACTTCTTTAGCGTAATAAAACAAAAATAACTTAAAATTATATCCCGTTTGTCAGTACTGTTTATTAAAAATAATTAAACGCAAGCAAAGCTTATAAAAAACCCACTTCACCGCTTTATCTTCGGAACCTTGATCAGATTTAATGTATTAAACACGCATTATTTACGAAAACTGAAAAACTAGTGATCAGATCTTGATCAAATTTAAATGAGACTACATGGAAAGCACCAGCTTTTAAAAAATATAATCACCAAAATAGGCCCACAACGAAAGAAGTTATGAGACAATTTTTGAAGTCGGTTAAAAACGAGAACATCGTCAATGTAGTCCACAGAAAACGCATTATTGACCCTAACTCAAAACTACTAGCCAGATCTTGATAAATTTAAATGGAACCACATGGAAAGCACCAGCTTTCTAAAAAAAAACCATCAAAATTGGCTCATAACGAAAGAAGTTATGAGGTAACACACATAAAAAAATACAGTCGAATTGAGAACCTCCTTCTTTTAATATAGTTGTCAGTTCTCAGGAAAACTTGAGAGATTACCAACCAACTTCATGGTGTCGCTTTTAGATGTCGCATTATTTTTCCCAAACGCGCCAAAAGAATTATAATTTCAAAACACTGTCTGTGACTCTTTTTTGAAAGAATACCTAGACAACGTGGAAATATAACAATACAATACTAATACGTATTCATTGTTATTGGAAGTGTGTAGGTAGACCTAAAATCAATCATCCTAAAATCGAGGCACTGCTGTAAACTTGAGCTATAATCTAATAAGACCAATATCTAGTGTTCATGAATACCATTTAATCGAGAACAAACTAATAACTAAGTACGGGTAGTTGTACAAACAGTTGCCATTTGCGAAACTAGGTTGTTAGCAGGATTTGTTAGCTAACTAGCAGATGGAGGTGTCGCCGGCAGCCTCTCACTACACTGTAAAGCAGAATTTTAACGACATCAATGTCTGACACCCAACGATAGAAACTACTTTTTATTTGAAAGATTATAGGTATATTATGTTTATAATTAGAGGTCAAAAATTCTATTTTTTTGGTATGCGTAACTAACTTTCAGAGTTAGTTGACTACGTTTGAAGTACTAAGACATAATTGAAAAATGCAGAAATTCTACATGCGATAAGACTACCGATTTTCTCACTCTCTCTTTTCTTCTCACAAAATTTTTTTTGTTGATCATCTTAATATACACTGGTTATACAATAAAGTAGTATATAGAGTATGGTATTGTATTGTGAAACAAGCGATGCTTGTCATGCAATTTCAGAATTAACAAATACAGCCAGCTTATTTAGTAAATAAGTTTTTAAACTAGCTTAAATAATGTCGTCCGCCGATCCAATGGGAGTTAAAACTCAAATTTTCTCTCATGAAATTGTACGGCTAGACACAATTCCAGTGACGTTATCGTATTCCCCCTCCCTCCTCTATCCTCCCCCTAGCGCCCCCTGTGGCAAAGGACGCTCGTTTTATTCTCATACGCCATACGTGATTGGTGGACACTGAATTTTTATTGTGCAGTATGTAGATCTGTCTAGTTTCATTTCGAGACAATGGCTCTTCAGGCAAATTTAGTTTGCGGTACTGTGTAGCTACGTACCTATAGGATAGGTAGGTTGGGCTATTTGTAACGGGCACAGACAAGACTCTTGATGCCATCTGCTGTTCTAAATTTACACATTGTGTATACTTTTTGTTTGTTATCGCATAAACAGTATATATGATCTATCTTTGAACTATATAAAACAAAGGTATGTAAAGTTTATATGGGTTCTTTTGGGACGTAAGTAAATAATTAATAAGACATTATGTAAGCAATATTAAGTTATTACTAATTATATCTTGACTTTTATTTATTGTAATAGGTATATGAATGATTAGAGCCATATGTATATCGGTATACTATCATTTGCTTAGCTCGTATTCAAGACTCGCTATAGAAAATATATAAGAATTATTATAGATTGCGTTCAAATGTACAAATAATAGAGTTTTATTAAGTCTTATGTACAAAGAGGTATGTAAGGTATAAGTACAAAATATAAATCTACAAATCGAATATGCCTACTTAGCCGTATAATATTATATACCGTAGAAAATACTTCTACAAAATACTGAAAATAATCTATACCTAATCCATTATTGAGTCTTATTGAGCCTATTAACCCCTCAGAACGTAAATTGAAACATAAACATCAAAAATTTTAACATTCAAAGCCCCGCACTAAGTTCGATGACTTGCGTTGTAGGTGCCGGAAACATTCACATCACACACAAAATCACAACCAGAACCAGAAACACAAATTTTCCTTGGGGAGAAAACTTGTGTTCCCGCCGGAAATCGAACACCTGCATAGAAGACGAACGCTCACCCAACTGAGCCAATGGGTGGTTGAACTTGTACAACATTTCAAATTGTATTTTATTTTAACCGTTGCATAAACATCGTATTTCAACTCGATCACCAACTTAAACTAACTCAAACAAACCGGTCCACAGCGTCAGAAATCCTATCTTTTACAAATGCAGCACCCCCGCAGTCTTGGGAAATTAGAGGTATCATGTACGAACCACATAATGCCGTCTGTGTGATTTAGGCGAGTCGGGGCACGACTTGAATCCAAATCGGGGATGTAGCCAGCGGATTGTACAATATCTTCATATTTCTATGCGAACCGAACGGCTTGAATATTTCAATGGTGGGCTTTGCAGATTGTCTGTTGTTGTGGTAAGCACAACGGTCAATGCAACGAATAGTTCGCCCTGAACTAGATCTCGCGCCTACATTTAGCCTAATAGAGAAAAACTTTTAGGTTAATTGGTTATAATTTTTATTATTTAAATTGTTTTATTTTTGTGTTTGTTGTAAAGTACAGAATTTTACGGATATTATACGAAAGTTTCTGGTTAAAATGTGTAGCTGTTTTTGAGATGGTATATTCCACTATGATCATCTGGATGGTATCACCTGGGTAATCATAGGTGACTTTTTAGTGTCCTTTGATCACCCGTGAATGTAATCATCTAGGTGATCATCAAGTGATTATAGTAGACTCCATTCAAATTATCTATTAAGTATCTTTAAATCACCTGTAAAGAACTATTACTTTCTAAGCTTGAGACACCGACCGAGTCAAAAGGGGTATAAAAACAGTGACTTTGGTGGCCTAGTAAATCGTTATTTTCAAACATTTTGAGGCGCAGCTGAAATATTTTATAACTGCTTAGGATGTAATGATGTTTCGGCGGCTATCCTTGAGAGCTATTTGCAGAGCTGCAGATGCAATCACACCATCAGGTGAGATTATTGTCATACGCTAGCCTATCAGATTAAAAAAGTATATTATTACTTATGACAGTGAGTTGTAAGCTTTTGCGCTAAATGTAAAATAAACTTATTTTTCTGCTAAACGTATAGAAGCTTAATACTGAAAGAATATATAGATAGATAGATTCAACTTTATTTAACACCAAATTAAAATATAAACATAATAAAGAGAACTTAAAGTATGTGTACAAAGGACGGTCTTATCGCTCAGAGCAATATCTTCCAGACAACCGAACCCGAAGGAATAAATAACTATTTGACGACCCAGTTGGCGCAGTGGACGGGTGTCCGCCCTCTGCGCCGTGGGTCCTGGGTTCGATTCCCGGCAGGAGCAAAAAATCCTTCCCAAGGTATATTTGTGGTTCTGGTTCTGGGTGTAATGTGTGTGTAATGTAAATGTTTCCGGCACTTAGTGTGGGACTGTGAGTGTGAATGCGTTTGTTTGTTTGTTTTTTAAATATGGATGGTGGTGCATACAGATATTAGCAAAATCCTCCGTTTACAAAACAGAAAATAATATATAAATGATATGAATAATACATAAAAAAAACTCCCTGTGAGTTCGTTTTAGTGGTCTATGAGGAAATTCCAAAACGAATGTGGTAGGTGCCGGTAATGTTCATATAGCACATAGAATCACATCCAAAACCAGATCCACAAATTTCTCTTGGAAGAAATAGTTAACCCATGAGTCACAAGGAACCGAACCCGATTGCTTAGTATAGCAGTAGGCCAACCAATTATGTCAGTAGACAGTTCACACAAAAGATACAAGAACTTGGACACTTTTTCCTCTATTTATAAACGTCGGTGCTCTTTGATGTTGATTCAAAATATCACTTATGACACTGTTTAATAGTGTACTATTTAACAAAGTAACAGCTAAGCAGCGTTTAAACTATTTTAAAGTATTACTTTAATACGACATTTTATTTCCGCTTTCGTGAGCGTGCTAGCAGGCTCTAAGTCACAGGATTTGTAGGGGGAAATAGTGGGGAGGCGTTCCCTTGAGTTCACGCCTGCTATAACACGTCGATATATCTAGCCTTTACGGCACGTGCTAGGGTTTGTTCTCTTTGTATCGTACTAAAAAAGCACAAACTGGTGCCGATTCTGTTGTCCAGAATTAGACTAAGTTAAGACTAGCCTAAAATTAGTTTTAGTCCTGCTTTAGTCCAAAACCTATTCAGAAAATGCAAGATTAGACTAAAATTAAGTTTGACAGGACTAAGTTAGTTTAGTTACTCTATTTAGTGAAAATGACCAAATTCTTATTCTGATGTACATGTTTTACGTCAAATTAAGACTAAAAATAGAAATTTTAAACTCAAATTAGTCTGTATGAAAAAGTTCTGGATTATTTTTAATGTGATCTCATACTTGAAAGAATAACACGTGCAATTAATGAAGCAAATACTGACCTACAAAGTCTATAATGGAGGAATATGTGATTGCGGCTCTTGTGAATACAATTTAATTTGGTTGTCAAAATCAATTTTAGTCCTGTCATTTCAACTTTTAAATTAAGTTCAACGTAAAATCAGAATAGCGTTTAGGTATTCTTTGACTAAAATTAGTTTATTTTTAGTTTAGTTTAGGTTAGTTCGGTGCTCAACAGAATTAGCACCACTTTCTGGGAAAATTGCAGCACATTATAGTTTCGTGCAAAATCGAAAAATGTTTTTACTAAAGCAAGTTTCATTTATATTTTTAAACGTTCGACGTTAATTCTACCAATTGGAAGACCGATAATAACCAAAATAAGACAGGAAACAACCAATTGAAAGGACTGCAAAACAATCAAAGTTGGTATTCGTGATTGTTTAGTTTGGGTCTAAAAAGTGTCTAAAAATTGTAGCACACACATGGTTTTTGTATTCGATTATTCATATTTTTTTCCCTTGCTATATTGACCTCTATTGTAGCTTTGACTGATCTTTCTTATTTTACCTACCACGAAAAGTTTTTTATTTTATTGGCAAACGTTTGGCCACTATCTAACCTGATGGAATGTGAAGATGCGGTCATCGATGGAGCACGATGTCAACAACATATTACACCAAATCATATTTACGTACGAAAATAAGTGTACTTCACACATGGAAATTCTTTATGGCAACGCAAATGGGGTATTGGAATAACCGTCCCATCCCATGTCTCGGTTTTTTATTGAGCTAAAAGCAATATTGCCGTATGTATGAGACACGAACGAAGGAGTTTCGAGTTTCAAACAATACGTGGTTCCGGGTCCCTCGTAGACACGTTTTAACATGTGTTCAACGTGTTCACATTATGGTTATATTTTTAAAATAACGTGGAAATATTGCAATGATGTTATCGTTATCGCATGGTGAACGTGGGGGCAATATTTTGTGATTTAAATTCTATTTTTGGTACATATTACAGAGCTTATAGATATTTAACATGTAGGGTGACGAGAGCAGTTTTTTACCGCGCATTTTTCCATTTGCGCATGTTTTTTTTTTATTATTATTATTATCCAAGTATTTATTTAATCTCACGGGTCTGTGTCCGGACCTTTTAAGGCATTAGCGGAGCCGTAACCAACGCTAAGAGGCCCTTTAGTATAATTACATTTTAATAATAACATATCGGGCGTGTCTAAACATACGACGGACATCTCTTACGTTAGAAGTTGATGCCGTTTTATGCTTGCACACGCCTTTACAATAATTATATATTATTAACTATGGACTGGGCGATGGATGATATTGGGTTGACAATATCTGTGACTAATGCGAGTAAAAACTTAAGAGTATTGCATTGTATATTTGATGGTTTATAGAATATCTAGATTAAGGCATGTAACTACTCCAATTCCGCCTCATTTAAAAATATGTAGGCAGGTGATAACTCGCCACCCACTGAACGGGCTCCCCATAAGGGCCGCCTGCATTGGCGACAAAAGGAGCAACGTTGGTGTGGATGGCTAAAGGGTGTTGAGAGGTGTTGCTGCAGTTTCACTAAACGCTACTCCCGACGTTATGCCCTTTATCACTTCCACCCTTGGAGCTTAAAAACTTAGCTCTTGCGCCTCCACCCTCGGACGGCCAATTAAGGCAAGCCGAGGGTCAGGGGTCTCACTTAGCCCCAGGGAGTGTCTCGGGGTACGCGGTGTCGCCACACACCGACGGTTCGCTATAAAACCGCCCCTGCGTTTATTATTATTATTTTTATTTATTTTTTACCTATATACGTTCATAACTCTGGGTAACACTGAACTGTAATGAGCAAGGGTAACGCTTACCATCAGGCGAGCGACTTGTTAGTATAGTCACTCAATAACATAAAAAACATATAAGTTTATAACTTTAATAACGTTTTCATGAATACTGTTGTTCAGTTTCATAAATCTTTTGGATCAAATTACTTGGTGGAAAATGCAGTCATTTACGAGTAAATTGCTCAAATTTTGAACGGTTAGGTACAGAAAAAGTGTAGTTACTAGAATTAGGTACACCGACATAGAACTTTTACTAATTAACTAAAAAAGCCTTAATTAATTAAAAAAGCCGTTGAAGTCGATTTTTTCTAAGCTTTGCTTGCGTTTAATTATATCATGCACTTTATAGAGAACGGCTTTTTTGTTGATATCTTGAGAACGGGTACTAGGCAACCATAAACGTGAAAGAGCAAAGACATGTTTTCTTTACGAGGCATTGCAACACGTAATTTGTATCCGACCTGTAGTTTTCTGCAATAGTAACCTGAGTTCCCACTTCTATCCCTGTGAGACCATTATTATCAATTACTTACTGAAACTGCGCTGCTGCGATGTAATGGATGCGCTCTGTGCCAACTGTCACCTCGTCTCCTCAATTAGCTGGAAGTTTTACAGCTCTACTGATATAATTAACTTTAATAAGTGTGCAACAACGGTATAACTAGCTATAGATGTAGCTCTTATTTTATTTATATCCCAGTGTAAATGTATGATTTAGGGTTATGATCACACATTCATGCTAGTGCATATGTTTCTTTATATATATAAATACATATTTTAATCTATTTATTTTATACATAATATACATATACATTGTATAATTATTTTAGGTATTATATAATAATATATTACCTGTTTATGTATATTTATACTGTATTTATGCCATAGTATAAGTAATGGTTTTATTAAGTTAATTATGTATTCCATACATCTATTTATATACCCCGTCTATTACATTCTCTCCATCTGAAGGTTGCCTGGTAGAGATCGCTATTAGTGATCAAGCCGCCTGTTGTGATACGTTACGTATAAACTTGTTTGTTACCTTTGTTTTCTCTAATTTTAATCATATCCCATGTAGATGTATGATTTAGAGTTATGGTCACACTTTCATGCAAGCGCATAATTACTTTCTTATTTTTCTCCCTAAATAGTTAAGGAAGAAAAATCCCACCACTGTCCACTCTGCCATAATTGACCAATTGATCTCCTTGATTAGCCGGAGGTTTACAGTTCTACTGAAATGATTAATTTTAATAGTGTGCAAAAACGGTATAACTAGTTCTATAGCTAGTTATACCGTTTTTGCACACTATTAAAATTAAGAGCTGCATCTATATGCAGCTCTTATTTTAATCATATCCCAGTGTAGATGTGTGATATAGATTTATGGTCACAATTTCATCCAAGTACGTAATTACTTTCTTATTTTTATTCCGAAGAGAAATCCCACCTCCGTCCAATCCGCAACAACTAACCAGCAAGTTCGCCAGGTACGTCTAAAAACGTATGTACGGATACTACCCATACCTTTTCCCCTCACGTCATTAGTCACAGGAATGATCGGAGTGGACACATTGGAGTACAAACGAAAATTAATTCTTGTCATCAATTACTACCAAATACTGCAAAATAAGATAAATAATTCATCCGTATAAGGTACCCTTGGTCTATTTGTTCCGAATAACTACACAGGGGTCGTCGCCGGCGTCAGTTGTTCTCATGTACCATTTTACGGACTAGTCACGCCAGAAACGCGCCTTAGCTCACTACTATTGGCCATTTTACACGCGATTTCCAACTATTCGATTTATTTAATGACAATTTGAGAGCCACTGTTAATAATTTAAATGTATCTGTAACAAAATCCTTAGGAAAGTTAACGCTTTGGTTTTAACCGTTACCTTACTATTTTATCTAACTAAATTAATTGTGTATCGGGTTCTCAATCAACAAGAGGTGTTACTTCCGCAATACAGCAGTCAATGGTTAGCTTAAGTGCGAACAGAGTGCCTGACTCATCTCCCTGCGGAGACATAACCCGTTATCAATTCTACTCTACGTTGTACAGCACCGCAACGTAATAGATGCTCTGCGCTACCACATAAGTCAGCTTGTTCAATCGCTCTTCTCAATTAACTGTTGGTGGGAAGGCTTCGAGCGTGTTCCCATTGTGTCGACGACACGTAAATTATTTCGTGGATTACCATTTTAAGACTGACCAAGGCATATTTTGCTAAAGTTTGTGAGTTTGTTCTAACCAATTTATGTTAAAAAACTTATAAGGTTGGAAGGTAATATGCAGAATATTGCGTACCTGAAAACTCTATTTTTTTCCTTTGATTCTTGACTTACGTTGGTTAAGCTGAGTAGCAATGGACGACTATTTTGACATTCTAATTTATGATCATTTTATAGATACACTAGCAAGTCTCATAGCAGCACTGCGTAAACAGGACTGATTTTAACTAAAAGAGAGCATTGCCACTATGATTGCATAAGCATATGAGATATACAACCATTACTTTTAGAGCGCATAGTAATGCCACGCTAGGCTTTATTTATAACGGAAGGCACAGCTTTGATAGCCAGGCGTAGCGCTTTCAGGCTAACGACTAGCCTTTACTTATCTTAATAGTATAAAACAATACTCTTATAACAAATACCGAAAATAATCTAAATCATCCGTCGACTGATATTAAAATTATCGCATAAAAAGTAGTTACCGTCCCGCCCAATTACTGATAGCTTAAAAGTAATTTTGTTCAAAATTTTAAATTGTACAGGCCGTGCTTTCCATCTTTTGTAAAAAAAAAATTGACGCTTTCGCACTTACAGCCCTACTAAGTTCAAAGACTTACTATCTTATATCGTAGGTACCGGAATCATTCAACTCGCACACACTTATACGCTCAAGAGTCATAAACATACATTTTTTGTAGTTAGAAAATTTTTGCTCCTACCGAGAGTCAATACAATCAATAAGGTAAACAAACAAGTAAATAAATAACTGTTAGATTATAATATACGTCAACACAATATTCAGCTCGACCTCGCCCACAAAATATTGCAAATAGTGTACCGATAATTCATTCCAGTTACAATCTACGTTTCCTGCATTTCCAAGTCAGTGTTAGTATTGGTCAAAGTGTAAAATCCTGAATCCCCGTAGAGACATAAGCCGTTGCCACTATCGATTCTACGTCGCTTGCAGCTGCTTTACAGAATGTAAAGCGATATTTTGTGCTCTATGTTATTTTGATAATGTTTAAAGTTCTCGCAAGCATACTATTATAGTAGGAGAAGGAATTTATGCATTATTTTGCTGCTCTAATACTTAAATAAAAGTGTATACGTTGACTAGTTTTCATTCGAATAGGGTTTTGTTGTTTAAGAAACAACAAAATCCTATTGGAATGAAAACTAGTAAGGTATTTGCCATTTTTACAGGCTTTTAATGTTAGATTAGACTCAATTTTGACAAAAAAATACAGTGATATGGTACCATGGAGCTGGTCTGATGATGGAGACGGAACATTGCCATAGGAACTTTTGAACTAAACAAGAAAAATCCATCGAGTTTGAGCTCGTTTGATTTGTCTTGACAAGTACTCTGGTTACATAACTTTTCAATCCTTTTTTCATTTACAATAGTTAAAAGCTCGATTTTAAAAACTTTTTAAGTTATTACTTGTTTCGGCGTATGATAGCATAAAGTTTTGTGAAGACATATATGTATAATATATATGTGGGACAATCAGAAAGACATTAGTTAGGATTTATTTTTTTTAATTTTGAAATACGTTACATTATAGATACACAGTTTTAATTTCGTCGTTTCATTTCTCTAAACACGAGGACCACTTATTAGAAGCCATGATTTCACATTCAATGTCATTAGAGCCTCGTCTGGTTCAGTAAAAATCAAACTTCACATCTATTTTGTATATTTTGGAAAAAATAAGTAATCTTGTTTATGATTAAAATTCTTGGCTGTGTGCAGGATGAGTCACAAACGCCACCTTTTCAATAGACAAAAATGCCTTTATTCTTCTTGCAGTGTGCTGACAAGCATTATAAGATAATTTATTCATGAAAAATATAAACAATTTTAAAACTTAACTAAGTATATCTACATACCATACTATTTAAATTAACAGACAACAAAGTAGGTGCTATCTTATATTATCTTATTGTTATGGTGCAAGTGAAAGAAAAATCTCCATTTACTTTCGAAAAAGTACATAGAGTCCGTATAAGCCGCATAATAATAATATCAGCGGCATAATAACATCAAAAAGAGTTCGCACTAGCTCTTATGTCTTGTAGGTACTGTTTCAGGTTTTGGGGGCTGAGTCACCCACGTCCGTAGGAGGATACCCCTTAAGTCTGACTCCCTACACGTGGTCCCCGGGTAGACATGTGTCGTTCCGGATCGTAATAGTTCCAGGAACTATGTCACCGACCGGAATGATTGGAGTTCGTTCCGACATGTCCGCTAAACCAGGTTCAGCTAGTTCCGGAGATGGACATGCGGGACGGAGATGGGAAAGAGAACGAAATCGATCGCGAGCGCTTCGCGCGGTGCGGCGGCGGCGGTAGCTCCGGAACTTTGAACGATAGAGGTCCGCTAAAGCAGGTTCAGCTAGTTCCAATCCGGTCCGGAGCTGGAAATGCGAGATGGAGACGGGAAAGGGAACGAAATAGGTGCGGGCGGCCGCTCCGGAACTGGAACGAACTGAGATGCGAAATGCGAGTCACGCACGACTCGCACGAGTGGGAGGGAGATGGGGGATCGGTTGATTGGTTCCGCTCGGTAATATACAACGTGGGACATGGGTGCGCGATACGTGTATTATATTTACGTTATGTTGATATTCGTAAATTCATATGTTCCAAAATATGCATGTGTATTTTCTTACAATCCGAATCCGAGGAACTGGTAAATCGATCCAGTTTAGAGAAATATATTCTCGAACAAGTCTATTTAATGCAAGTATTATAAAAAACATATTATATTCCCTGGAACTGGTGAGCTGTTTAGACTATACTCCGGCATGTCTATACTCAGACTGTGGAACTACCTAGTTCCGCGAACCTGGTTCCGAGAACCAGGTCCGGCAGGGAGAGGAGTCGTTCCAGGTTCAATCCGCTGTCGGACATGATTTGCGCATGTCTATCCCCGGGTGGTGCTAATCAGGTGACATTTGAGAGGTGGTAGAGCATTTTATGAGTTGCTCGCCTAGCTTGCTACCAAAGTAGCTTACCACCATCAAGTTGAAAGTCTGCCGCCAAGCCAAATACGGTGTTCCGGCAGTTATCCTTGAGAGCCTGCGTATTCCAGGTCTAGTGTGTTTACCAGCTTCGATCACATCGTCACTTACCATCAGGTGAGATAGTGGTCAAACACTAGCCTGTCACAAATAAAAAAAAAAAAAAATCTATAAATCAACTGAATTTCAAGAGCGCTATTTGACCCACCGAGTTTTACCTCCCCCTCACGAAACAACAAGTTTTTTTAAAGCATCAATTCAACAGTTATAATTAGTTGATCCACAACCGACGAGGACGTAACTGACGGTCAATCACAAGAATTCATTATCTTCTCGTTCCTCTCTCCCTAAATGGTGAATTTCGGTAAAAAGGAAAATTTGAGTCGTGCGCTTTCAACTAGTTTTATAATATAACTTTTGACTTAGACGGATGTTCGTCTTATAGAGTATTAAAAGCACATGCCTCTCAACAGTCTCCCGTATAGCGCTTAATAAAAACAAAAGCATCGACTGTTGAAACTGTCGTTTTTATTCTGAACTATTAAAAAGTTTCAAATGATATGTCGTAAACTCATAACACAGTATTCTACTCAGCGCTAGTGTTGGGGGCCACGTTACAGTTATCAATGACCAGCGCACTGCACCGGCGCTGATGGATGTCCTCTGACCTCTTATTACCTAGCTCTGTTGCGAGCAGTTTCTATTTGAATTAAGCAAAAATGAACCTTATTTCTTCGTAGTTTTGTAATAGAGGATCTGTGTCCCCTCCGCTACTCGTTGTTATTGCATTATTTGTTCTGCTTGACGCCGCCATTTTCTCAAGTGCCTAATGGACGCTCGTGACTGTTGATGCACTGTATCTAAGTATGCTGATAATTTGTTACAGTTACCTACTGACACATTCAACTGTTAAATGCTGATTTGCCAATAAGCCTGACAAAAGCATTCACACACACAGCCGCGGGGATTGGAAACATTTACATCACACGCACAGTCACACCAAGAATCAGAAGCGCAAGTGTCCCTTGGGAAATGAAATTATGCTTCTGCCTGGAATCAAATTTAGGACCCGTGGATTTTAATAACAAATCCATATAACATATACAAAGAAATGTTTCATAGTAAAGGTTATATGGGCCGACCTCACACATGCTTTCGGATTTATAAATTTCAAAAAGGTTTAGGTATTGATATAAATTATTTAGTACATACAGACCACTTTTATGCATAAAATAATCAGTCAGAATCAGAATATCTTTATTGTTCACATAGATCTTTAAAAAACCGTTTCGGGCGTACTAAAGTTAAAATATAAGCCATAATAAAATATAAGCCAACAAGTAACACAAGTCTAATAATATTTTAGTGAATAAAAAAAAAATCATCATACAGAGCTTTTGTGTATAAAAATACTATAGTTATGGATACTAATACAATTAATACTACACGTACAAACTACTCGTACATATAAATTATTTACTCGAAATAAAGTTAGAATTTATAGGCCAAAATATTCATTTAAATGATAATGGACCTTAAATATAAGCCACCTCTTAGGATGATTTTTGATATGTAACGTCAATAAATTAACTTGAACTGCTCGCTGACATAGTTGGGTGGCGTTCGCCTTCTAAGCAGAGGTATCGGGTTCGATTCCCGGCTATGTACATCCGAAATTTCATCCAAAACATATAAGTATGTGTGTTCCCTCTTCACGCTTTAACTTAACTTACACTTACACATTTACAGACTTACACAAAAACTTTCGAATTTATAATATCAGTATGCTATTCGGACAATTAGTTATATTTTTAGTCATGTTATATTCCTGTTGACGCTATGGTTGGAAGCGACGCGACGTTACTGTAACATATACGCCACAATACATCGGCTTGCCGGATATCCTGCGACCCGAGGTCCATCGCTATTCGCTGTACTAGTATATATTGTGTTATTTGTCTAGTGCACGTCGCCATTTTCTCTGTTAATGGATACTCGGGAGTCTGTATTGTAGTTTATCTATGATAGTTTTATCTGAGTATTATTATCTCGGGTAGAGTATATTCTTTTCTATGATTATTATTATTAAAAATTAACTGAACTAAGGGAAATTAGTGTTTCCAGAACTTTTTTCTAGGTCAACTGATTTTGAATTTTTTTTCGAAAGCGGGTACCATGTTGTTACTTATATATTTAACTAAGATCTAACTAGTATTATAGTATTTGAGTTTTCCTCAATAATGCGTATTTAATTCATTTAATCTGATTCCAAAGATAAAGCTGTGCAGTCGGTTTTTTTCAGCTTAACTTGCGTTTAAATGATTATAGAAATACTGATCATCACAGTTCCACACACAGCACATATTTTGATGAATTCCCATAGGCTAATTAAGGACATACAAATGAGGTCGCCAGCCAACTAGTGATAATATAAAGCTTCGTTTACACTGCCATTTAAGGCGAACATAGCGCAACTCTCTGATTTAATTTTCGAGTGAGCTCTCGACACAAATGCGCAGTGGGACGTCGCGCGTCGCCTCTCTGTAAATTCTTGAGAGAAATGGAAAATCAGACTTATTAAATAAATTGTAAAGAACTTTAAATGTTTGTGTCAAAAACGGAATATTCACCATGCATTTCGTTTGTTTTGAGTTTCCGATATTTCGGCACTGTTGCAAGCACTATGATCACGGAGTAACTGGAGTAGTGCGGGTGGATGAAGATTAAGATTTACGAGCATACGAAGCGGTCTACCCGCTTTCGTACTCGCTAACTGCGTTGAACATCACTACCATTGTTATCACTTTGAGCTTGAATTCGATCGAGAAACACAAATGTATATCCGTACGTGAATTAACTGAGACACGTTTCTTGTTGTTTCTACACAGTCTCAACACAGGATGCCAGAAATTCAACAGTTGAAAGCCTTTTCACAATCGAAACGAATAAACTTAGAAATTTCAATCGCTTCTCTCACCAGTCTAGGTGTGTAGTAGCGTTCAACTGACAATACTTTGGGTTATGCAACTCAATCCAGTGGTTTGACCCTAACTCCTAAAGATGCTCAGCGATGGCCGATTTATGAGGGCCACTGTTCTTGACTGCTCTTATGTGCTCTTTATACGGCATGCAACAGTACATTTTGTTTTACTTTGTGCACGCCTGACTTTTCGAGAGGAAAGCTGTCCTTCGGCGTGCGTAACATTTGGGCTATCTTCTTGAAAGGAGTGAAGATGATCTTGACAGAATACCTGTGGAGGATGTTGGCTACATTATCTGTCACTCCTTTTACGCACGGTAAGTACCCTGGATGCCGTTCAACCCTACAACACCGGTATTTTGCTGTGTGACTGGGTGCTTACATCCGTCCTTTGTAACCATTCCTCTGTAGAACTTTTAGCTTTAGCTCATCTTGTAAATGATCCTTATCGCATAGATTATATGCACGGTTGGTGAGCGACATAACCACAGAGTTAAGATGACATGGATGTTGATGTGAATCCGCATGAAGGTAGCGATCTGTGTGGGTTAGTTTCCTGTATACAGAATGGCTGAACAAACCATCTACTCGGACTTCTACCTTCATAGCCTTTATTAGTTTCAAATAAGTAATGCCAGAAGTTCTACCGATTAAGCCAATTACCTATATATTTCCAAAAACTAAACTAAAACTATATAAGTCTTTATATACAGCAAAGGTCTAAGTTACCTACAAAACACCGAGTTTATAGGTAACTCAAGCCCACCAGTGGGTAGCGCTCCCATCAGACGGCATTGTCGGTAAATTAAATGCTAATATGTTGAGCCAAATAAGTACCAACATTTTTATCTCCAGTTGCCTCGACCAGGCGCAATGAGGCTCAAATAAAATGAATTCCCGGTCCCCTCGGGCCCAGTGTGATCCACCAAATATGCAACCACTGCCAAGGTTTCCATCAGTTTGTTGTAGTTTTAACTGATTAAGTACGTGTTACAGTGTATACAAGTAAATTGTGCTAATTAACAGTAGTTCTTACATTTAATATACCTAATAATAATATTAAGATAGCCTTTACTTTTAAAATACTTACGTTTTTGTCGAAATTTAATGTTCTTTATCCCGCTTAATACAGCAGGCCTCCAGCACAAACAAAACGTCTATTTACAACCGACTTAAAAAAAGGAGGTTGTCAATTCGACTGTATATTTTTTTGTGTGTATGTTACGCGATATCTCCGCCAATTATGAATCGATTTTGAGGATTCTTTTTTGTTTGGTAGATTATACTTCAGAGGTGGCCCCATATACATTTTATCGAAATCTATCAGCTAAAACCATAATATAAGCGGTGCAGTCGAATTTTTTGAGCTTTGCTCGACAGATGAAGAACGTTAAACCGAGTAAGCTTTTAATTTAAATTTAAGTTTGAAATAACTCTCGAAGATGCAGAGAAAAATTTTAATAGTCGGAGAACCCAATCAGCGAAACTCCGATCGGACTCTTTGAGATCTTAAAAAATGTTTCTTTAGATCTTAACTTCGATTTCTTTTCAAACTTATGCAGATTGGATTCGAAGTCATAGCAAGTAATCTACGAAACGAGTGTTGAAAAAGTTTGCTCCTCTATTCCAACTTTAATATAGAATGTTTGTAAAGTGTAGTGTCGTGTATGAAATTGCATTTTTTGTGCAAACAGCAAATTGTTAGCTTGGTTGTAAGCGCCAATCGCACTTAGGAAATTGTTATTTTATTATGTTGTTTATTTCAAAATATTATTTAGTACTGCAAAACGTATGTAACATCTTTTGACATGAGATCGAAGTGAAAACTTTTTATGTGATGGCTTTGTAATTCTGTTCCGCAACCTTTTTGTGTGACGAAAAGTGGTGGGAGAAAACTGTGATGTGAAAGTTTCACTTCTATCGTGCGTCTTTACGACACACCCTGTTTTTTTAATAATAGTTTTTGTAAATAAACTAACAATTTGATAGGTCAGTAAAGTCAGTGCAAATAGCTTATTACCTGAGCTGACTTTACTGATCTATCAAATTGTTAGTTTATTTAAAACTATTTCCTTTGCTTGCAAAGTTCTTTTCAACTATGAACTTCACACTTAATAGACATTAAAAAGTATTACTGCTTAATACAACTAGTTGTCTGTATGTATACCCCATAAAGTACATAGATTTTCCCTTTCTTTTTGTAAAATCATGGACCATTTCCCAAATATAATTAAGCTTTAGAGTCTGTCAAAAAAGTGTAGGAACTTATGCTCGTTATTATGAGTCTAGTTTTATACATTTTCGTGACAGATTATAAATATAGAATCTTATGAAAATCGGTAGTATTGTATTAAGTGTATAAATTGCAAAGCTATTGACAGACCGACGGGCAAATACTGAACCGCCCCGATCAAAGACCTTGCTTCGCACGTTCAATAACCTATAGTCTGGGCTGCGCTTAGAGCCCCCTCACCTTCTGCAATATTCATCATAAATGACTGTTAATTCAAAGTTTCTAATTATATAAACCGGCAGTCACGCATACTGGGAATTGTCAAGAGATTATGGTGTACCTACTTTTATTATTTATAATGTGCAAAGCTAAATTATTCTCAAATTGGTGTTAAACATACTAATATGTAAAAATGGTCAAATATTAGTTAAAAACAATGTTATAGTGTGTTTATGTGTGGTAGTAGTGGTTATTTATGTTTATTTGGGTGTAATTTTGCTTTGTACATATATTATAGACAGATAATGCGAAGCTATCTGATAAAAATATTGGTTTATTTACCGGTAAAATAAACTATTTGGGGGCCCATTTAATGGATTAAGGGAGAAAGTATTTCCAGCTAAAACAATATCATACTAATATTACAACTTTGTGTGTAAGTGTGTAATTATGTTTGTTAACACCTAGAATTAACACATAGGCTACTTTTAAAATTTACTAACGCTGAAGCCGCGTAGCACGGCTATTATATTATACTAGCCGTGCCCCGCGGCGTCGCCCGCTATTATCAAGTTAAAAAGTAGCCTATGTGTTAATCCTAGGTATAATCTATATAAATTCCAAATTTCATACAAATCTGTTCAGCCGTTAAAGCGTGAAGAGGAAAACAAACATACTTACACACTTACACACAAACTTTCAGATTTATAATATTACTAGGATTATAATAAGGATCAGAAAAGCTTCAATTTACACAAGTAAGGTAAGTTAGCATTAGACCACCATATTAGGCAATAGCATATTGGGAACGCTACCAACTGGGAGTATGCTTGCATTTGAGTTACCTATAAGCTTGGTGCCTTAAGTGTTTGTTGTATATATTTTAGTTTAGTTTTAGGAAATAAAGTCAATTAGCCCGTAGATTTAGTTAAACATACGTTCATACTCGTATATATTTTATTTACTTACTGGTGGTTGCCTAAATATTATGTGTTCGATGGGTGTAAACATTAGGCTTACCTCAAATATAGCAGATACCAAACCACAGATTGGTACAGATTAGCCATTTTATGCTTTATAGTGCTAAATAAGCTACTTGTTAAAAACTTTTTTTAAAACAAGCTTTCAGAAGTCCGCCATATTGGGTTTAGGTTGACGACATTTTATTTATCGAGTTAAGTCAGCAAGCCCTTTCATTTGATACCCATATTATAGGAATGCATTTGTAATATTATATAAAATTTATCTCTTAATGTCACCTAATAAACGGAGGGTTACGGCACCCGAAACACAGTTTTATTACTAGTTCGGGCGTCAAAAGTCTCACCTTACCTCAATATGTACATAAATAATTATAAGACCTTAAAATAATGAATTTAAATTAATATAATATATAGATATAATTGTAATAAAAAATATAATGAAATGAATATAGAATGTAATATTAGGTTTCTGTAAGTTATATGTTATAAGATGTCAATAAACTGATTTGATTTGATATTTTTATCATCTCCCTTTGGTTGTCTGGAAGAAATCGCTTTGAGCGATAAGACTGCCCTTTGTGCTCCTATGTTATATTTAGGATTTCTTTGTAAGTGTTTTTTTTTGGTGTGCAAATAAAGAATTTATCTATCTATCTATGCATTAAAAATAACATGTCCGCTATTTCGGGTGTTCCGCCATGTTAGATTTAGAATGACGTCATACAGCTAACCATGCATTGTCATCCAAACTAAACGTGAATACAAAATTTCAGCTCAATCGGTTAAAAGATATCTAAATATTTTGATTTTTTTTTAATTTAACATAAGAAATACACATTACAATTATAGTTTCAGTGGGCCCCAAACTAGGCATGGCCTGTATCTTGGGTACCCAGAATATTTTAGTAGAATTTCCAGTCTGTACGTGAGAGAATCAATTTACATCTTCATCAAATTTGAGTTGTATGATTCCACCCCAACAAACATACTTACATTGCAAACTTGCAAAAAAAAAATAGAATAATTAGTTATTATGCGCGGGAATTTATTAGGACCTATTTGAAGGACAATCTGTAATTGAAATTTCCCTTCTATCGTTTAGTTATTAATCTACAGTAAATACCACGTACCTACTTACCTATTTAATGCTCAAGTAGGAACGTAAATAGAATAGCTGATTGGTGTCTACCTCTCTAATCTCATTCGATTGAATCACGATTTCTATCTCGAGTATCGGCATTGGACAGCTTTGAATGGAATTGGCAAAATACGTGTGTGCCTGTAAGGCTAAAGGTGCTCTCATGATTTATTTTATATGCTAAAACATGCGCTAGACGCTAACGTCTTATTGAAGGTTTCTACCTTCCATGTTTCCAACCAAGCCATTTCTAAAACGATACAGAAATTTATTTTAGCCGGAGGGGTAAAAAATCGGACGAGCTATTTACTCGCCATACATTAAAAAGAGATAAACATATAGATCGGAGCCACGTCTCATTATCTCGGTTAAGCGATAAAGCGTTAAAATTAGTTTTGTGTGATAATTATACAATTTAGAATAAAACCAATTTCTATTTATTTAGGTATTTTAATTATCTAATGAATGTAGTAAAAAATATTTTTTTATCTTTTTTGGAACCGGTGTAAAAACTGATGATATACCGCACGTCCTGTACGCGCGCATCGTGCGCTTTGTATATCAAGTCCCTTGGAGTTTCAAAAGACCCTTGACATTGAAAAATAATTCTACTGTCAGAACTTCCACCAATAAATCTTTTTAGCCCTGTAATGTCACTAGAAACATTTCCCTTCTATCCGAAACAGTAATGTTTGCACACAACTGTTTGGCGGTTGAATGTATAGCAAAGGTATGGTACTGCCCCAGGCGGACTCTACAAAATGAGTCTACTATTAAATTTCAAATTGAGTAGAGCCTGATCACTATCTCACTATTTCATATATCCATTGCAATGTTAGCATCTGTAAGCTGCAGTTTAAGCCTCGCATAACTGAATTCTTCACATATGTGGAAGTAATAAAGATTTAAAGTCAGGTCCAATTAGCTAAAGATAATATATAGCTATAGATAGTTTACATTATTTCGGCAGAGCAGCGCAAACGGCGAAAATATGGAAACCTCGGCAGTGGTTACATATTTGAGCCGTTTGGTGTTGAGACACTGGGTCCGTGGGGACCGGGAGCTCATTCTATTTTCAAAATTCCATCAGAGCGCCTGGTTGAGGCGACGCGTGACCAAAATGCTGGCACTTATTTGGCTCAACGTATTAGCATTGCAATTCAGAGAGGCAATGCAGCCAGCATGATGGGAACGCTACCCACTGGTAGTGGGCTTGAGCACTTGAGTTACCTATAGGCTCGATGGCTTGTAGGTAACTTGGCTCTTTGCTGTATATAGTTTTAGTTTAGTTTTAGGAAATATAGGCAATTGGCCCGTAGATTAGACAATTGATTTAAAAAAAAAAAAAAAAAAAAAAAAAAAATTAGCTAAAAAAACAAACAAACGAACAAACGCATCCACACTCACAGCCCCACACTAAGTTCAAAGACTTGTATCGTGGGTGCCGGAAACATTCACATCACACACACATTACACCCAGAACCAGAAGCACAAATATCCCTTGGGAAGGAATTTGTGCTCCTGCCGGGAATCGAACCCAGGACACACGGCGCAGAGGGCGGACACTTGTCCACTGCGCCAACTGGGTCGTCAGCTTTCCCTCTGATGAGCTCTTTAAGCTAGTTTCGTGTATCCTCAATACCAATAACATTCGAGAAGTGTGTCTGGAAAGTTCGAGAACGATTCGGATTATAAAGTCGTTTTATTGCGCTCGCGATCCAATTTAAGGGACAATAATTTTGGAAAATTAACTTCGTCGGGGTTTACATTATCTGTTTGTATATTAGCCAAACTTATATTAAAGTTGTCAAACTTACTTGTAATGCTCATCTTTTGTTTTAGGATCATAGTTTTAATACATTTCATCTATTTAACAATGTAAGTTTAAGTAATATGTATTTTATCACACTTATATTATTTACTTATTACGGTGTTCCGGCAGTTATCCTTGAGAGCCTGCGTATTCCAGGTCTAGTATGTTTACCAGCTTCGATCACATCGTCACTTACCATCAGGTGAGATAGTGGTCAAACACTAGCCTGTCACAAATAAAAAAAACCTTAAAGTTTGTGAGTAAATGTGTAAGTGTGTAAATATGTTTGTTTTCTCTTCAAGCTTTAACGGCTGAACGGATTTGGATCAAACTTGGAAAGTACATAGCTTATTCTAGAATTACACATAGGCTACTTTTAACAAGATAAACGGCGGCCAAGCCGCGGGGCACGGCTAGTAAACGCTTTCACACTCACAGCCCCTAAGTACATTGACTTGTATCGTGTGTGCTGGTAACATTCATATCTCACACACAATCACACCTAGAACTAGAAACACAAATTTCCCTTGGGGAGAAAACTTTTGTTTCTATCGGGATATCGGGAATCGAACCCGATATCCCTGCTTTAAAGATGGATGCCCACCTAAGTAAGTTAATGGGCAGTTCGTGTAATAAATATACATTCGGAATTACTTCGTAATATACTTTTTAATCGACTTATCTTATTGTACACATTAACACATTTTATTTAAACTGCCTGTATCATTTCCTACGCTGTGGGAACCGAATTCGATTCCAGTGGGAGCGCAAGTTTTGTTTACACCCAGAATCGAACCCGATACCTATTGATTATAAGGCGAACGGCACCCAACTTAGCCAACGGGCAGTTCACTTAGCCAACATAATATATATACACATATATGTATCTACGTTTGTTTGTAACGTCCTAACGTCTTAGCTCTCAGAGTGGTATAGGCTATATGACTTTTTATGAAAACTTAAACATTCTAACAAACACTTATCTAAGCCAAATATTACTTTGCACAGGAATCCCAAAGAAACACTTAACAATACGAGCAAACTAGACTCCAAGATAAGAACAGATTAAATCTAATTTGCCCACCGTCTCCCTACTGGGAAACTACGCCTGTTCCAACAAAGAAACCGGAATTTACTCCGCGACTCAAACTTTGACGGAGTCTTCAATCTGCTTAATTTTCTACCCCCATTTTGAAATATAATTTGCATAGCCGTGAGATTTGGATTGCGTCTATTTTCATACAGCTGGGCCCCTAGGCACGTTGAAAATAAACAGTATTCTATCTTCTCGACACGGACAATTTTAAATGTGTATTTCCAATGTGCAACGTAGATGTAAAAATTTACAGAATGGTCGGTATTTTTCAAATGCTTGCGGTGTTACCTCAACTTAGAAGGAAAGTTTAAGTAAGGAGCTTTTTGAATAACTTCATGCATTTCCATTGCGATACGAACCATAACAAGCTTTCCTTGTTCAATCAAACATTTATAAAATGTATGACGTCACTGATCGCTTAGTAGTTTTGTTATTGGAGAATTATTGCTGGGTTGCGAGGGTATCGAGTTGAAATCGATTTAATACAAAGACGTTGACCGTCCTCTAGGACGATGAACTTACATGAGTCACTGTAATGTCCTTCTGATACCTATCTATTGCCTGTCTTTAATATTCATGGGTATTGATGTCAAACAATAATTTAATGAGAAAGACTTGCTATAGCTATCTATTGATCAACTACGGCTAACTGCGCATTACATGTTTGGTTTGCAGTAAACGAGTTATAAACACAGTTCTAGAGATCTGCGAGTTACCCCTATAATGTGACTAATTAATTAATTAATTAATAATTGTAAATGATAAGTCTTAAGTTACTTGGAATAAATGAATTATATATATACCTTATTGCAATTAAATAAGATAAGCATAGGTATAATATTTTTTTTATAGAGTTAGTTAATTATGCCGTATTCCTACACATATGTACCCTTCGATCCAATACGAGGTTTTTCTGTTTGTTTGTTTTTTTATGATAGGCAAGCAATCTACAATCTCAACTGATGAAAAGTGATAACGCAGGTATATAAGTTGAAGGCTTTGTGCGTGTGTCTGTCTGTTGCATCGTATATCCAAAACGGATGGACTGATTTTAAGATGGAGTTTTAGTGACAAGCTAGCCTTACCGATTGTTCCGGGTTATGTTGATATAGTCATATTCAAGTCACGGGGAGGGTCGGTCTGGATCATCCTATTTTAGCATATAAGTTTGTTAAAATCTTGTATTATCAAAAACACGAATGCCGTAACAAAAAGGTTAACTATGGCTTATTCTAGACGATGCTGACGAAATATTATAATCAGTTTTGATTGATTTTATTTGTATTTGTACGGTCTATAATTAGTTTTTAAAGTTCATCTAGTCTATGTTACTTAAGGTATTATAAGGGACATGATATACAAACCGCTCGAGGCGCGCGCCCCGGGCGGGCCAAGCTTTTGAAATCCGTTCCAAAAGCTTAGAAGTAAAGCATAATACAAAAGCTCATTAGCATTCATTATATCAAAAGATTTTCACTTAAGTAAGAAACATAAGGCTTTGGTACCTCGACTACCTCGTTTTGGTTCAAGCAATAGAGCAAACATAGACGGTAAAATTTATTTTAACTTACATTCGTTCAATCCAACTTTCAACAGTACTATGTAAAAGCAAAATTGTTTCTGTAAGCAGAGGGCAATTTTATTTGCACTTTTCAATTTGAAATGGAAAAGTTTCGCAGGATATTGCAGTAAACCGACTGTAATAACCAATTCTATAAACTAGTTGTAGCAATTTTGAAGCCATTTTTCTATTTTCCAATTATGTTATCTAAAAGGTCATCGCGAAAAATTGTGGGGAGAAATAACGAGGTATAAATACAGTGTGGGTAAATATGGAACGATTTGAAACTTTGCAGACGACATGAACCTAACGGCAAAGTTAACTTAGTTTCTGTATATGTACATTTACTCAACTTTTTGGGTTTCGTAGCCAAAAAGTGCAAACGGGGCCTTATCACTGTTTGTCTGTCTATCCAAATTTATAAAGAGCATTTTTTTTTTATTACCCTATGATGATGACCCAGATGGCGCGGGAGCATGTCTCTGCCCTTTGTGGGTCCCTAAACTCGATTCTCGGTAGAGCACAATTTACCTTTCTAAAGAATATTTGTCAGTAAAGTAAATGTTTCCGGCATTCACGATACTACTCTTCAAGCGTGGTGTGCAGCCGCGACTTTGAATACGTTTATAAGTATGTGTTATTATTGCAGGGAAACTATGAAAAAAAAAAATCTAAATAAGAAGGTTTTTTTTGTTTGTGATCTATCGAAAAAGATTCGAGAGCTTTCTGGTATTACAAATAAACCTGTATAGTAAATAAGTTAGCTCTAGAATCTCTATCTTGTTTTTACAAACCGCCCTCCGCACCATTTCTCCATTATAGCTCCATAAAGAGCTTCTTTATATTTTGTCAATGACCCAATCTTTTCATCGAACGAGGTCAAGCTTGCGTCTAATGCATAGTTAGGGGTTGCGTGACCGGGCATACTGACGAAAATGGTAGTGCAAACTATTGCCAGGCCCTGTGTTTACAACATTGACAAAAATCTCACTAATAGGTAATCAAGAAAGTCGTGTGAGCATGACTTTGTTGTTTCATCTACTTAGTATCATTAGTACTTAATCTTAATAACATACTTTATCAATATTTCACATCTCTGTCCAATAACGCTTAAAATACTCACTGCTGAGTTAAGCTAAGCTGAATGTTCGAAAAATTGTATTCTGGTTCTGAAATGCAGTAATGGTTATTGTGAACGCGTTTTATGAATAGTTTATTTTATTAGTTGTTTACCATTCCTGATCACGTCGTCACTTACTCTATCAGGTGAGATAGTGGTCAAACCTTAGCCTAACAGAGTTAAAAAAAACTTAAGCTTTAGTATAAATTGTGTAATGTGTACTTTTATTAGTTCTTTTATTATTGTGATATGTGACAATTGTAAAATCTATGTCGCTCATATTATTTATTAATAATTTAAATACGATAGTGTGTCAGCGGAAAAGGTATGTATATAATTTCATCAAATTTCATATTAAGAACCAAGTCTAAACTCTGGAACGTATATATTATTAACATGATTAACAGCTTTTCTTTGAAACAGGTTGAAAAACATGATACATCAACTTTACAACGTACGAAAACAGAAGTAAAGACGATGAAATTGCGCAATTTGTACTTACATACTTAACAGGTAAAGCTTACAAAAATTGCCGCAAGCCTCGAAAGTGATTAAACTTTTATCAAGTTGAAACCGCGTGAAGTTTCATTATAGTAGATGTTATCGGAACTTGTTTTTATGCTAGTAGGCTCAAACTCCAATATTTGCTATGAGTCTATGGAGCATTATTATACCATGAAGGCTAAATGGCGAAATACACATTTCGCAACTACCTTTATTACCAGGTTGGTAGTCAAGGATAACGACTGGGGCAAATCCAAATATGCAATTAAGACGAGTTGTAGTTGGCCTAGAAAATCACGTATGTTTTTAAAGTAACTAGCCGTGCTCCGCGGCTTCGCTCGCGTTATTTAAGTTTAATCCTGATTTACTCAGGGTTCTCCTGAATGCATTGGAAATTTCAGCCATATCAGTTTTTTTTTTTTGACGTGATAACGTCTTATAAATCGATGAATACCGGCTGCACGCACTAAAAAGTGTCACGTTCCGCCTGAGCCTGAGCGTGCAAGCGAGAGCGCGGAACAAGCGATAGAGAGGCACGTAAAATTATCGTCCGTAAACCGACTTTTCAGACAACCATATTTTTTTTTAATGAGCTCAAGTCAAGACCTAGCATATACATATGGCATATATTTAAAAATATAGTTTACAGGAAAATAAATTGAAGAAACGTAACGAAAGCCTGCCATAACATCACAACTGAAAATAAATACTCATCACGGCAAATTATATATACAAGAAACAAGGTAGTAATAACATGTCAATAAAGATAATTTTGTCTTAATAAGCAAGGCCAGTTAGATGAAAATTATGGACAACAAATGATACGTAGAGCCTACAAATTGCTCCTAGTTACGACCCTGTCTGTTATTCCTATGGTTATGCCAACATTTACATAATCAACATGGAAACCCGATGGAGGGATATAGCTTAATTGGCAGAAAGAGATATTTTTGTGCGGGAAAAATAAAGTTTAATTAAAATCGGCTCAGGTTTGTTTTGCTTGTTGTTTGCGGGTGGAGTTTCGGGGTCGTGTTCACATTTTAAAAGTGGATATTTTTGGAATAAAATATTTTTGAGATAAAACAGAATTTTATACGGATACACATATTTTCCAAAACAAAATATTCGCCGTAGATTAAAAAGAGCTTATTATAAATATTGTTTTACAATAGCTCCCATTGTACCTACCGTTTATATTGAACTGAAGCGAACTGATTCTAAAATAAAAAAGTTACTATACACTGCGCCGTGGATCTTGGGTACAATTCCAATTCAGGAGTACAGCAATTCTCCTTCCTAAGGGACTCCTTATTATGCGTTTTATTTATGCGTAACTTCATGTGTGAGTCGTTCGAGCTAAATCAGTTTCTGAGTACTTTATTCTGAGTTCTGGGCAAACGTGCTTCATTGTCGACTGCATCGTCGCTCACCATCAGGTGAGATAGTGGTCAAATCTTGAATAAATTTCATAATCAAATAAATTTTAATAAATTATTTAGTAAAATTAGATAATAGCTTAATTAGTGTGATTCACAAAACTACACAAACCCTTCCATTTGGTAATTATATCAAAACAATGGCAGCACTTTCCTTTGATTATTCGAATTGCTCGTTAGCTTAGTTGGATGCGTGTTCGCCTTCTAAGCAGGGATTCGATTCCCAGCGAGAACACAAGTTTTATCCCCAAGAAAAATATATGTTTCTGGTTCTGGTTGTAATTGTGTGTGTGATGTGAATGTTTTCGACACAAGTCATCGAACTTGTTTTGAAACGACGAGAGTGGGACTGCGAGTGTGAAAGCGTTTATGTTTACAGATTTTATATTAAAAATATATACACTATTCTATTCGTACGTAGTAAATATAGCTTGCATAAGCTGGAATAAAAATATTTACGTTACACGTACCGAGACTTAGTTAGGTTTAAGATATAACTAAACATAAGGGTGTATGTAACTTTTGGGGTCAATACCACACAACAGTAAACTTGATCGCGCACAAGTGCAACGCGCGAAATGCATGGTGCGCAGTAGTCAATAATCACCTCCTATTTATACCTAAGGGATATCACCCCATAAGACAGGAGAACTCTGTAGCAAAGCAGCATGTATTAGACGAGTTGTAGTTGGCCTAGAAAATCACGTATGTTTTTAAAGTAACTAGCCGTGCTCCGCGGCTTCGCTCGCGTTATTTAAGTTTAATCCTGATTTACTCAGGGTTCTCCTGAATGCATTGGAAATTTCAGCCATATCAGTTTTTTTTTTTTGACGTGATAACGTCTTATAAATCGATGAATACCGGCTGCACGCACTAAAAAGTGTCACGTTCCGCCTGAGCCTGAGCGTGCAAGCGAGAGCGCGGAACAAGCGATAGAGAGGCACGTAAAATTATCGTCCGTAAACCGACTTTTCAGACAACCATATTTTTTTTTAATGAGCTCAAGTCAAGACCTAGCATATACATATGGCATATATTTAAAAATATAGTTTACAGGAAAATAAATTGAAGAAACGTAACGAAAGCCTGCCATAACATCACAACTGAAAATAAATACTCATCACGGCAAATTATATATACAAGAAACAAGGTAGTAATAACATGTCAATAAAGATAATTTTGTCTTAATAAGCAAGGCCAGTTAGATGAAAATTATGGACAACAAATGATACGTAGAGCCTACAAATTGCTCCTAGTTACGACCCTGTCTGTTATTCCTATGGTTATGCCAACATTTACATAATCAACATGGAAACCCGATGGAGGGATATAGCTTAATTGGCAGAAAGAGATATTTTTGTGCGGGAAAAATAAAGTTTAATTAAAATCGGCTCAGGTTTGTTTTGCTTGTTGTTTGCGGGTGGAGTTTCGGGGTCGTGTTCACATTTTAAAAGTGGATATTTTTGGAATAAAATATTTTTGAGATAAAACAGAATTTTATACGGATACACATATTTTCCAAAACAAAATATTCGCCGTAGATTAAAAAGAGCTTATTATAAATATTGTTTTACAATAGCTCCCATTGTACCTACCGTTTATATTGAACTGAAGCGAACTGATTCTAAAATAAAAAAGTTACTATACACTGCGCCGTGGATCTTGGGTACAATTCCAATTCAGGAGTACAGCAATTCTCCTTCCTAAGGGACTCCTTATTATGCGTTTTATTTATGCGTAACTTCATGTGTGAGTCGTTCGAGCTAAATCAGTTTCTGAGTACTTTATTCTGAGTTCTGGGCAAACGTGCTTCATTGTCGACTGCATCGTCGCTCACCATCAGGTGAGATAGTGGTCAAATCTTGAATAAATTTCATAATCAAATAAATTTTAATAAATTATTTAGTAAAATTAGATAATAGCTTAATTAGTGTGATTCACAAAACTACACAAACCCTTCCATTTGGTAATTATATCAAAACAATGGCAGCACTTTCCTTTGATTATTCGAATTGCTCGTTAGCTTAGTTGGATGCGTGTTCGCCTTCTAAGCAGGGATTCGATTCCCAGCGAGAACACAAGTTTTATCCCCAAGAAAAATATATGTTTCTGGTTCTGGTTGTAATTGTGTGTGTGATGTGAATGTTTTCGACACAAGTCATCGAACTTGTTTTGAAACGACGAGAGTGGGACTGCGAGTGTGAAAGCGTTTATGTTTACAGATTTTATATTAAAAATATATACACTATTCTATTCGTACGTAGTAAATATAGCTTGCATAAGCTGGAATAAAAATATTTACGTTACACGTACCGAGACTTAGTTAGGTTTAAGATATAACTAAACATAAGGGTGTATGTAACTTTTGGGGTCAATACCACACAACAGTAAACTTGATCGCGCACAAGTGCAACGCGCGAAATGCATGGTGCGCAGTAGTCAATAATCACCTCCTATTTATACCTAAGGGATATCACCCCATAAGACAGGAGAACTCTGTAGCAAAGCAGCATGTATTTCAATAAGACAGCAACAGGGCAAGCAACAAACCACGAAGCGTATACGAGTAGATATCAAAGTGTATCTATTTAATAGTAATTTTATTTATATGTTACGTCACTTGATGTGATCTCTAGCAGTAAAAATAAGCGCTACTTCAGAAATAGCTGTATTTTTCAATAAAAAAAATATTTTGAGTATTCCATATGCAATTAGATTACAAAGTCGTTCAATCTTGTAAAATTTTGATTCAATGAAATAATCTTTTATTTGGACAAAAACTTAACTAATTTGTCAATTAACTTAACTCATTTCTCAATGTACTTATAACTAGCTATAGTAACAGTAATATAATAGTAGGAACACTATTGTGTGTCAACTCAGCATCTTATATAATAACTTGGCTCATAAAGGTGGTTCCTAAATAAACTAAGCTGATCAGTGAGTTGGTATTTGTCGTGTACAAGGATAAACCCCAACTCCTAACTAGGCTGTCCTGTGTGTAGGATATCAGTGCTTTCCCGCCATCGCACAAATAGGTACTTTACTGTATAATGTATGGTAGATTGTACAAACAATTTAATTAGAAATTGAATTCTGCTGTATGTAGTTTTAGTTCAACTAGATAAGTAGGTAGTTAATGACAGGTCATACAAATTATTGATGATATAGTTCTCGTTATTTAGTTGAATCGAAATCTAACCTGTGAAATACCGATGACAATACAATATTATGGTAACTGATAGGGGTGTGTTTGATGGTAACAGCAAGTTGATGTATAATATTATAGAAAAAATCTATTCCACTTCTATGAATGGATTTTCTCTCATAGGGGTCTTGGCTTTTTATAATCCATCACACTGATCCAGATTGGTGAATGATACATGTATTTTTTGTTTACCTACTATACTTGCTTTTTTTGTTTACCTACGTGTGTTATATGTTCATGCATTTTAACTTTTATAAATTTATAATTAGTAGGTAACTAATAACAGGTTAAATAAATAATGACCAATCAACCTTGTTAGAAAATGTTAACATTCATTATGTTGAATCGCAGCCTACATATACTACCTACTTAGTTACCTACCGAAACCGCAAGATGTCGCGCGCTAAATCTAAACTGTTGAAAAATTTTTGTTCCGGGCTTTCAAGAAACAGGCCTAGCCGAGTTTGGAGTCCACAAGGAAATGGTTACATGAACCTTATGTTTATGTTTTTTGCTTATGTTTTTACACACTGTACCTAGTTTCTAAGAATGATCTGAATAAATAAATTACATTATCATTATTCGAGGTTTGCAATACCTCAAGATGTTTTCCTCTGCCGGTAGAGCATGTGCTAATGCCGAAAATAACTAGAGATAGGTATAGTAGTGTAGTAGTGTCATTGGTGTGGAGTGGAGTGGAATACGAACCAGTAGGTCTATTCTTGTCGTCAAAATACAATTGTTCGAATTGATGCAACGTCGATACGACAGTCGATTGGTTGAAATTTCAGTTGATTCGATGTTCATAACAAAAGAAAATCGGTCGATTTCGACGTCGATGTCACGCCCGGAATAGACCCCCAGGTTGCGTAGGACTTAAGTAGCACGTATGTAGGACTTAATTACTGCTGACCCACAACCGCTCTATTTGTCTGATATTTCATCTGTGGGCTTTAATTAGATATTTTATAAAGGTAATATTTGTCCACAAAACAGTTAATGTCCGTTGGCAAAGTTGGGTGAGCGTTCGCCTTCTAAGCAGGGGGTATCGGGTTCGATTCCCGGCGGAAACACAAGTTTTCTCCCCATGGATAATTTGTGTTTCTTGTTCTGGTTGTGATTGGGTGTGTGATGTGAATGTTTCAGGCACTCACGACACAAGTCATCGAACTTAGTGTGGGCTGTGAGTGAATAAAAAAATAAATAACACGGAAAGTCTCTGCAGCGAGCGTCTGTCTATGAAGGGTCGGAAACGTGCCGGGCTCGTTACGTGCTTTATAAATTGCAACCAGCCGCCACAGGCAAAACCGTCTATCGACAAGTTAGAATTCCATCTGTTTTTTGTTTAGGGATGCAATAAAAATACGATTCAACCACGTTCGTTGTTAACTGCGTACGTTGAACTCAATGTGTTTTTCTTTTTGCTTTGCCCGACGAAATAGCAGTTTTATTTATTTACTTTTTGCGATTCCCAATGATTTCTGTCAGATGTGGCTTAATAGAAGGTACATTATTCTGTATCCCCTAATCACTCTTATATTATAAAGGCGAAAGTTAGTTTGTGAGTGTGTTTGCATGTTTGTAACTTCTTCACGCTCAAATTAAGCTACTTTTTATGCCGGTAGATTTTTATGTGTTACCTCATGTCTTCTCTCCATGTGAGCCAATTTCGAATCTTTTTTTAGTTGGAAAGATGTTGCTTTCTAATTGGTCCCATTTAAATTTGATCAAGATATTATCTGTAGTTCTTGAAATATCATCAATAATGCCTATTTTGTGGGCTACTTTTACTTTACTTTGATCTCGTTTACCCGACTTCAAAAGTTACCTCATAACTTCTTTCGTTGTGAGTCGATTTTGATGATTATTTTTTTATTTGAAAGCTGGTGCATTTCATGTGGTCCTATTGAAATTTGATTAAGATCTGATTAGAAGTTTTTGAAATATTTTCTATAATGCGTGTTTAGTACATCTAATCTGATCGAAGTTCCGAAGATAAAGCGGTGAAGTCGGTTTTTTTTTAGATTTGCTTGCGTTTAATTATTTTTGTTTAACTGAGACTTTTTACGCTTGAATAATATGAAGATATAGCCATTGTATTATGTATCAATGTATTTTATTATTAGTTATAAGAAGTTTTCATTTTAGCATCAAGAGTCGATAAAGACTATCTGAAGTAAGAAAGTACAACACATTAGTCTATTGTTACAGTATTTGTTAATAACATACAGCTATATTTATAATAAATCACGAGTGAATAGACGCATATAATTATTATTATTAGGGAAATTTCGTAGAAGCAGATTCCGTTCGTAGCAAACATCGCAGTCACGTAGCTCGTAGAAGGCGTAGCAAAGTAATCTCGTAGCAGCCCACGTACGTACGTATATGTACAAAACACCATTTTCCTAACAATGGAATATCATTTTTTTACGATGAAAACATGTGGAACAGTTGTAAAAGTATATGACTTTTGTACTTAAAACTTCTACACAGTCGTACCATTGAAGGTAGTCGTTATATAACATGCGTGGCGAAGTTATATCATATCCATGACAAACTTACGTAGTAACTAACATTAGAATGTAATAAAAATGTTATCTATCGAACTTTGCGGATATCGTATGCATAATACATTATGACGGTGTATGATATGAAAAAACGTAATAGAAAACATTTTATATTTACTATAAGTTGTTTCTCGCGACTTCTCCCGCGTAAGTTAAATTGGAAATTAGCCTATATGTTAATCGTGGATATAAGCTATATACATTCCAAATTTCATTCAAATCCGTTCAGCCGTTGGCTATTGTGTGTAGAGAAAACAACAACACACACAAAGTTTCGCATCCATAATATTATTGTATTAATATATAAAAAACGTATTTCAAAACTAATATAATATTTAAAAAAAGTTTATTTGATTATATTACTTATATATCATCATATTCTTAACCTTAAGTTCTATCATTAGACATTATTCATACATAGGTACATAACCTCATATATTTATGGTCACTCCGCGTTTCATGAATACCTAGTCAAACTTTGGGAGCTTCAACTTTACTTTTTAAAAATTAATTAATTCTAAATTAAAACTACGTGTAGCCGATTTGGAGGCTTTAATATTAATGAATTGCTTATAGCTAGTTCTTCACACGAAGACTTAAAAGCTAGCTTTACATTACTGGAGTTCTTACTCAGCTCTTCTGAGAAATGCATCGGTTGTGCTTGAGTAAGCCCTCTCTAGTCTAATACACAAGGGCGAGGGGGATACATAACTCCTCCCTCCCTAAGAGAGAAATTATCGGAAAAATCGGTTTTAGAGCTTTTCCGAAAATTTCGTAGAATCGATACAAACATTAATAACATAAAAACATATAAAAACAATATAATGTATGTAACCATACATAAAAACACATAAAAGAAAACAGAATATTACTCAAATTACGAAGATAACGTGGCATAAACTTATACACTGAGGTTAGAGTCTTATTTCTCTGTTATAACCACTCACGAACACTTCACTATTTTCCTTCATGCATGTTAAGTGCGCGTGCACTCAACCAACTCGCGTTCGTACGTAGCGGCGGCATGTTGATTATCGGAAGCGGCCTCGCTACTTCTGACTCTCTGTAGACACGTCGGTAGCGAATATGAATTACATTGATCTCCAATTCACAGATCATGGCAAGAGTTACGACGTAAATCCTGAATCTTGGTTAATAAGAGCATTCTGTAAGCGTTGTCTTAAGCTGCGTGTAGAGTATAAAGTTTTCAGGATAACTCTCTAGAATTTCGCATCTTCTACATGGGTGCGTTGCTGTCTGCAGCAGGTGAGGTTACTATAAACCTTATGCGGTGAGGTTACTATATATAGACTCTGTTGTCATCCTAGCGCCTGGTCTCCAGCGTGCAGCGGTGAGAGGGCGACATAGGCAACGGCAATCGGCAAGTTTTTCAACCCTTTCGCCAAGAGGTAAGGGTATTAAAGAAATATGGGTAAGGTAAGATTAACAGGTTCATGGAAAATGGTTAAGGAATACATTTTTTTTTATAGTAATAGGTGAAAACGGAATTTCTATAACAAACGTGATCTGGTTTTTCTTATTGATTTTACAAAATAGTTTCTTCTAGGTTTCTAATTACATTTTATTAGGTTCATATACTAGTGCCGGTTTTAGATATCGTTTAAAATATACATGCTCATAGAGTACGGTAGAGTTTACAATTAAGATATAGACAGTGCTTATATAAAAGTTAAGTGTTACATAATAGCTAATAATAATAATAATAATCGTTTAAGGAGAGTTCAGTTATTTGAATCGATTGCTTGGTCATTAGTTATTACGGAAGTTATTTTGTTTATATTAGTTTAAGTGACACCAGATGAGGGGCAGGTGCCAGCTGCGTCATGGGCATCAGGAGAATGCATTAAGTGAGTTGGGCGTTTAATGTTCTTGAGCGGAGCCTTTGTGTTTCGCTTTTCGGGGTCTACCTTGATGGGAACTACATTTCTTTCAACTACATCCACTACTTTCGCCTTTTCATACCTCGCCTTATCCTTACTTTTTCGTTTGTTGATGTCTTTAACGAAAACGGTTTTTCCAAGCGGCAGCTCTACCTCGGCTTCACCACCTTTCTTTTCCCTTAGCTTTTCTTTATTAGTTACTAATTTTTCTGCCAAATGTTTGTATAGAAACTTAGTACGCTTTTCGTGGTCTTTAACTAATTGCTGGGTGTATGACTTTTCAAACTCTACATTAAAAGGGGTGTCTGTATCGGTATGTCCGAATACTACCTCGAAAGGAGTTAATCCTGTGTTTGAATGGATTGCGTGGTTGTATGCCATAACCGAATACGTCATAATAGACGCGGCATCAGTACACTTTTGTTCGTATTTAGCTAACCTGTATATCTCAATGATTGTAGAGTGAAAACGTTCAATGAGACCCAATGAGTTTGGATTATTTATTGTGCCTATGTGACGACGTTCAATTTTGTGTAAATTAAGGAATTCCTTCATCAGCTCATTATTAAATTCCATTCCGGGATCAGAACTTATCTTTTTCGGAATACCATAAAATGAGAAATATTTCAGCAGCGCTCTTACAACTTCCGGTGTCGATTTATTCGGGATTTCGATAGCCTGACCTAATTTACTGAATGCGTCTATGAGAGTCAAATAATATTTGTTTTCTATGGAAAAGAGATCAATAAAAATCTCTTGAAAGGGGGCATCCTGAGTTTGTGTCAATTGCATTATAGGTTTTATTGGTTTTCTATCACATTTCATAGTACTACAAGCTTCACACTCGTTGATTATAGCCGTAACTGTCTCTTCCATTTTACTCCAACAATAGCACCTACGTAGCCGGACTAACGTTTCCTTAATACCTCGATGACACGTTTTTCCTTGGTGGTATTTCAGGACAATTGCTTTTTGTTCATTCTCATTCTCAACATACACCACTCGTTCTGTGCATTCATACAGTTTAATCATATCTTTCTTAAATAACGCAATAACTATATTGCTGAACTGTCTGCGATGTTCATCTTCATCGAAGTAAATGAAATACTTGAGTTTTGGTTTAACATACTCTTTCAGGAAGTCTTTGACTAGTTCCGGATTATTTTTCGGCAGAAATACTTCCAAAATTTTGTGTTTCTCTCGAGAAATATCTTTGACGTGCATTTCATTTTTAAGCCATGAAAACACTACAATTTGATTCGGCTTGTTATCGACAGCTTCGTGCAGTATTGGTATTCCTGTAGACTCTAGGTCTGCAGCTGAATGGATCGTTTGTGATTTACTACTTTGTATAGAGGGTGAATAGACTGGTTTTTCTATTGAAAGGGTGCGAGAAGATTTGTTTGATGATGTATCTGATATAGTTATAGGGCTAGGTGTAATTGTCCTACTTGCGTCTGATATTGTTATAGTCGTTGAGTCTTGACGATCAGTTTTTCTTGTCTGGTCGGCCTGTAATTCTTTGATATTCTGAATAATGTCATAAATTTCCCTTTGAAGTTTATGGTCTTTCTGATTTACGTTTACGTTCATCGAATTTTCGTCATCGTCCGAGTCGATTGCATGTACTTTGATTGTGCTTAAGGCGTCTTCAAGTAACTTATCTGTCTGTATGTCAGAGGCACAGTTGGTCCTAAGGTGGAGGTTATTACATTCGGTATTGTAATTTTTAGTAGAACTCAAGGGCTGTTGGACCGTTAAGGAGGTGTACTGAATAACAGTAGAGTCATATCGGGTAAAATTGTGAGTTACTGGTATGCATGCGGTTTTCGTTGTTAGGACCAAATTTCTAAGGTCGATTATTGCATCCTGTTGTCTCAACAGATCGCTTCCTATTACTCCGTCATATCGCGCATCGACATTATAAATGTAGAACTTGTGCCAATCGTCACTTTCAAAGGTAGGTAAAGGTGGAATTTCGATTACCTCACTGTGGCTACTAGATGAGTGGGTACTGATAACCTTAAATGGCTCGTGTTTAATAAAATCTAGAAAGTAACCATACGCTTTTTCGGGGCTCAAAAATGACCTTGTACTCCCCGTATCCAACATCATTTTCGCATCTATCTCAGGGATATATATGTAAGGTAACTCTAGCGCTGTGTCACAGTTCAACTTTATGATTTCTTGTCTGTTGTGGAGGCCTGTATCCGAAAATTTTCATCTACGGGGCCCTGAGGTAAGTCTGTCTGCAAAGGTTCATACGTCATTTCGTCATTATATCTCTCAGAGTCGGTGTCATAAACACATCCATACATATCATAGTCAGTCTCAGTGTAGTAGTTGTCATAGTACTGCGTTTCGTCATAAAGCTCATTAAATTGCAAGTTTTCTCGCGGTCTTGGAGGAGCTGTCCTCATCGTGACGTCAGAGGATTGCAATTGTGGTGGTTGTATTTGGGGTGGTTTGTACCCGAATTGTTGAGGCGTCATCCCTACGTTAGGGGTAGGCCGAAAGCCTATCGGTTGAGGTTGGTTATTTCCTAGCTGTGGACGGTAACCTAACTCAGGTCTATACCCAAACTGCGGTGGACGGTACCCGAACTGAGGCGGGCGGTAACCAAACTGAGGCGGGCGGTAGCCTAGCTGAGGCGGGCGGTAGCCTTGAGGTTGATTGCCAAAACTAAATTTGGGCGGCCCACTATTCGACAATGGAGCCGGAAGCCTAAAGCCAGTTGGTTGCGCTGATGGCGCGGAGGACTATGGTACACCAAATTTAAAACCACTGTTTTGTGTAATCGGCAATATCGGTTTAGGTACACTATTAACACTACCGTGAATACGATTTCGCATAACGTACTGATCGTGAAAATTCACCTCTTCGAGCACAACACTCAGAGCATCTTCCAAAGTCGCGGGGTCTTTTAATCTAACGACACGCACCATATTTTCGGGCAGATTGTATAGAAACACATTTAGGGATGTATTATTATAAATCGAAATTTTCGCGCGCTTTAATTCCACATCGTCTAACATGTTTACTTTCGAGATAAGCAAAGATCGAACACTCTGTATACGGTTACAAAAGTCTAGGTATGTTTCGGCGGGTTTAATTTTCATTGACTCTAGTTCGATATTAATACACTGTTCACTACGCGGATCTCCAAAATGCTGTTCTAACAATGCCTTTAACTGTGTCCAAGATAAAACGTCTTCGCGTTCTGACAATAACGCGGATGCGTCACCGGTTAGTCTACTCGTCACAGAATGGTACACATAAAGATTTTGCGCTTCATTTCCTCTATATCTACTGATTACATACTCGCTTTTCCGGACAAACAAACTTAATTGTCTTTTATCACCTCCGAAGATAGGAATAAGATTTAAAATTTCGCGAGGAATAGCCGTGACTTCTTCAGCCATTGTAGTATATAATCAAGTAGAGTGGACACACAAAAATACACACACAAGTAAAACACAAATATAACACAAATAAAATACACACAAAAACAATACAATAGCAGTAATAAAGTAAATTGAGTAAACTGTAAAACGGTTTACGTAAAAATTAAAAATTTATATAATTATCAATTTACTTTATTTCTAGAAAAACACAGGTAAATAGGGAATCAGATCGATTTTGAGAACTGTATTCAACATTTAGCTTTAAACTATAACTTAATCTAATTTGACACAATTTAAGAGTTTTATTAAACTGTCGTCTCTAGAACTCTATAGCTCTAAGTATGTTTTTATTCCTTATCGCTAATGGCACTTCGTAGAGTTTTATACTTAGTAACCAGACACGTTATAACGAGAGAGTTTTATCTCGACTACAACAAGTAAGTAACAAGTTCAAGGGCAAGATGAGAGGAATTTGGCAAGGATGGCGAAGAGTTGTACTCACCAGCCGACCGCACCCATACTCAGCCCTCGCTCGTAGTCCCGTTTGACGAATTTGTTTGGTTCGAGGATTCACTCAACAGCTATGTCGCGGCTGGTTCCCGGATCAAGCAGATTTTGATGCCTATAATCGTGGAAACTAGCGCAGCTTTATAAGAGCGAATCCTACCGGCTGCGCCAGTCAAACTTTGGGAGCTTCAACTTTACTTTTTAAAAATTAATTAATTCTAAATTAAAACTACGTGTAGCCGATTTGGAGGCTTTAATATTAATGAATTGCTTATAGCTAGTTCTTAAAACACGAAGACTTAAAAGCTAGCTTTACATTACTGGAGTTCTTACTCAGCTCTTCTGAGAAATGGATCGGTTGTGCTTGAGTAAGCCCTCTCTAGTCTAATACACAAGGGCGAGGGGGATACATAACTACCTATTTCCCGCGCCCTTCTGTGTGTAAACAAACTATGGTCGAACCAATATCATAATCTCATCTCATCTTATAATTAGTGAAAACTTTTTTGAACCTACCCTCATTTGATCAGATTGTATAAATAATGTTATAATGCACCTACAAGACGCCAAAATACTGTCTAAATACCTACATTTTCTTATTTAAGTGAATGTTATTCTTTTTGAAAAAATAAAACATCTTAAACCAGATATAGGTAATCTAATTGCAAATATTCAGCGCTTATTCAGCGCTTCCGTCGCGTCGTCCGACGCGTCGGAGCTACGACAGCACTTGAATCCCAAATTACACTTGCATGCTAAAAAGAACTCTCGCGTTTCAAACGCACAAATAGCACCGTGCTCACTCTTTTTATTAATTTCATTTTATACGCCACGCTATATTTTTCACAGGCCGATAATGAAATTGGAGCCGCAAAGGGGTCGTCAACATTTCTATTCAAAAAAATAGACGTGAAAAATGTGCGCGTCAAAGCGTCCCAATAGGTTCCAGAGATAACAAACCCGGTGTGACTGCATATATGATTTTAATTTTTGGCTGTATATAATTCAATTGGGGATTTGTCATTTATAATAGAGCAGGGACATGAATAGTATCAGTGTGTGTCAATAACTGATCTGTACCATTTATCCCATCAATAATAAATATTGTACATGAGGTTTTAAACTCTAGATATTAATAGAATCATAAACTATATAGGTAACTTATGTTTTTGCTGTGTAGATGTATATAGTTTTAGAAAATATAGGCAATTGGCCCGTAGATATTGGAGCTTTATCGTAAATGACTTAAAATTTTAATGAGGACTGCATGTAGGCGGCCGGTCAAAAATACTCAGGCAAATATTCTTACAACATAGATTCATAAGTAAGCTTGTATTGTGCCGATTGCCTCTCCGTTAGAAAAGGACATGGAGATGACATATTTTGTTCTATTAGCTCTTTAAAAAGTTTATTTTCTTTTGAACCGTACCCCTATATTTATAAATTCAGTACAGGACCGCATTGCTTTTATTGCATGTTGATGATGTCGGTTTGATGGCGTCGTGCTAAATGTTTAAAACTTTTGTACCAAAAGTTGAAATGTCAAAGGTGTCACGTAAACCGCAAGCTGAAAACTCGGTTACGTAATCAAGTTTAAGCTTTACTTCGAGAGCTTGCAGAATGCATTTTTAAGTGAGCAGACTGGGTTAACTTCACCACAGACTTAATTCTGGTTTTTGAATTCACTATATAATTATAAATATTATAAAACACACTTACGCAAAAACGAGAGTTTGTGCGTAAGTGTGTTTTACACCATATCACGTGTACTATTATGACAACTATAATAATAATAATAATAATAATAATAATAATAATGTTTATTTCCTTAAAAAAGGTACAGCATGTGGTTCAGATACATGTTAACAGATACAATATTTATTTACAAGGATATTGTTTTCCAATGAGTCCCAAACTAGGCCGAGGCCTGTGTCTTGGGATTCAGAGTACGTATTACAAAACACAGCGATTTATAGTTGTGTACCACTGTCTAATTACGTGTAAGTACAATTCTATACCAAGTAACGAAAAATTTTAGTTGTTAGTTTAGGTGTGTGTGTGTGTTTATGAATGTATTTGTGTGTGTATGTTTGTGAGTTGTGTGTGTGTGTGTATGTTTGAGATTTGCATGTGTGTTATGTTCGTGAGATGTGTGTGATTGTGTCAAATAAAGTTCTCAGTTTCTTCGTAATTTAAAGTTAATAGCCACTTTTTTACAATTTTTTTACATGCAGATACAGAAGCGTCCTTGATATCGCACTTATTGCAAACTTTGTTATATATATTTGTGTGAGCATAGTTTGTGCTTCTTTGGGAAAGAAGTGAAGTGGCCTGTGGGAGTGGGAGGCGAAAAACACGCCTTGAAAGTATTTCTGCCCTATCCGGTCTATTTAGAAAATTTTTGTGAGTTCTGACCGTAGCGTTGAGAATAAAAAGTTGCCGTACTCGTAAAACTTTGAATTCTTGATATAAGTCATTTGTCGGAAACCGGAAAGGTTTCTTTAATATTACTTTTAGAAGTGCTCGCTGGGCTCTTTCAATAATTATAAAATGTGTTTTATTTGCACTACCCCAGACAGCAATACAATATTGCAATATAGATTGGCATAGGGCCATGTACACGGTGCGAATGACATCAAAGGGGGTGCAGTCTCTGAGTTTTTTCATGACAAAAATTAATTTTCTTACCCTACCAGCTATATCTGTTACTTGCTGTTTGTAAGTCAGATTGTTGTCGATAACAACACCTAAATATTTTATTTTGCTTACTTGATCTATAGACTCACAAGTGCAGCCTGTCTGCCTTCCGGCTTTTCCATCTGAGCAAGAGTGAATTTTTAGGTTATGCTCAAGTGGTCTACCAGCGATTGTTTTAGAGAAAACCATATATTTTGTCTTTGAGACATTAAGGGTCAGCAAGTTTCTGTCCAAGAGAGAAGAAATTTGAGCAAGCCCATTCTCAGCAGTAGAAAACACCATTTCCCAACTCGTCTCGTGGAAGACTATAACAGTGTCATCAGCGTAAGTGATAATTTCCGCGTTTTTCAAGTTACAGTTGACTATGTCGTTTATATATAGTGTAAAAAGAGTCGGACCGAGTATGCTGCCCTGCGGGACACCAAAATCAATAGGAAGGGAAGAACTAGTTAGATTACCTATTTTGATGTACTGCCTGCGATTACTTAAGTAGCTACGGAACCACTCTTGAGCCACCCCTCTTATACCCAGTGCGTCCATTTTCTTAAGTAGAAGGCCGACCGAGACGGTGTCAAAAGCTTTAGCTAAGTCCAGGAAGACCGCCAGGCATTTTTCACCGTTTTCAATAAAACCAGAGACTTTGTTAGATAGTAAAGCTATTGCGTCTTCGGTCGACTTACCACGACGAAAGCCGAATTGTCTATTGGAGATTATGTGATGTTTTTCTAGAAAAGATACCAAGCGGTGGTTTACAACCTTTTCTAATATTTTAGAGATGATGTTAAGTAGTGCAATTGGTCTGTAATTGACAGGAAGTTTTTTAGATCCGCTTTTATATATTGGAGATACTGCCGCAACTTTCCAGATGTCTGGGAAAGTTCCAGATGCTAAACTTTTGTTTAAAATATCTACCAGAGGGTCTATTATTGATTGAAGAGATTTTTTTAGAAAGGGAACTGTAATTCTGTCTGGGCCAGGGGCGCTATCAATATTTAATTGGTTTATGATATTACATATTTCATAAGAATCAGTGGGATGAAAAAAGAAGCACTGGCTGTAACACATAGACGGTGTTTTATATTTTGCTATCAGGTGTTCTTGTGTGGTATTGAGCTTATTTAATATAGCATCAGCCAAATTCCTTCCGACAGATACAAAGTACTGATTGCAGGCAAGAAGTGACTCTTCAGGAGTAGATTGATATTCTATGAGTTCTGGAAAGAAATTGTTTTTACCTGAGTATTCACAGATAGTTTTAATTGTCTTCCATAACAGTTTTGTGTTGTCTTTGTTTTCTTCTAATTGTTTAGCGAAATAGTCATTTTTGAGCTTTTTGAGGAGTTTGTTACAGTAGTTTCGGTATCTGGTATAGATTTTGCGTAGAGTCGTGTTGTCAGGCTCCGACCTAGAGTCAAGATGCAGCTTATCTCGGTGCCTCATGCATCTAAGAAGCCCTTTCGTAATCCAAGGTTTCATGGTTACCCATTTACGACCAACTCTAACTTTATAGGTATGTTTGGTAAGTGTTTCAGCCATAATATGGTTGAATTCATCAACTGTAGAATTAAAACAAGGATTTTTTATTACAGTTGTCCAATCCCGGCAATTAATCTCTGCTGCGGCGGCGGCCACATCTGTTTTAAGTTTAATAGTAGGAGAGTTATGAGTCGATTTTGAAGAACACAAACCAGCAATAGTAATATCGTGATCAGTGATAGACGATTTGCAAATTAGTCCTATGGATTTATTATTCGATTTGATAAAAATGTGATCAAGGCAAGCGTGTCCACGAGTGGGCATTGTAATGGCTGGGAGAAGACTATGAGAGGCCATTATGCAAAGATAATCAACATTGGATTTGTGAGAGTTGTCAGCGATGTCAATATTTAAGTCACCGGCTACGATTATAAAAGGAAAACACTTTATGCTGTTTAGTGTTAAATCTAATGAAGTGACAAAAGGGTCAAGGTCTAAAGTAGACGGAGAGCGATAGATTCCTAGTATGGCATATTTGTTGTCTAGTGTCACCATTACGTTGTCAGCATCGACTAAGGTGCTTACCCGAGTGGCTGTTCTAAAAGAGTCCTTTACGTAAATAACAACTCCTCCATTTTTGTTTTTCTGAGAGGTGGAGCAGAATGGGTTATACCCTGGAAGAATATCAATTAACTGACCCTCCGAGAGCCAGCACTCTGAAAGGATTATAACGTCAAACTCAAGGTTTGTTCGCTTAAGTGTAATTGTAAGATCATCGAAATTACGCTGGAGACTTCGAATATTTAAAGAGAGAACTTTGAAGTTGTAGTTTTTAGTGGTGAGTGTGTTCTTGCAAAAATCTACAGAATTTAATAAATGACAGTCAATATTTGCGGTTTCTTCAAGTTCATTGAGTACATTAAGTGAAACCATCTTTATAATAGCGAAAGAGGGATTCTGTAATTGTCTGTGACCAGTGCGTCATTTTTAAATTCCCAAATTTTGCAAGGTATTAAATGCAATTGCAAACTATTAAATTAAAATTGAAACGGGAATTAGCGTGACATACGCGTTGTCGATGTTTAGATCGATTATTGTTTGGGCTTCTTTTTAACGACTTCCTAAAAAAGGAGGTACCTACTCAAGTACATTGAATTTATTTTTATGTATGTTACCTCATAACTTCTCTCCACGTGAGCCGATTTCAATATTTTTTTTTTAGTTTGTAAGATGTTGCTTTTTGATCGGTCCCATTTAAATTTGATCAAGACCTGATCAGTAGATAGTTCTTAAAATATCGTCAATAATGCCTATTTTGTGGACTATTGTTTGACGATGTTCTCGTTTACCCGACTTCAAAAGTTACCTCATAACTTCTTTCGTTGTGAGCCAATTTTGATGATTATTTCTTTATTTGAAAGTTAGTGCTTTCCATGTGGTCTCATTGAAATTTGATCAAGATCTCATCTCTAGTTTTTTAGTTATAGTCAATAATGCGTGTTTAATGAAAAAACTGATTAAGTTTCCGAAGATAAAGCGGTGAATTCAGTTTTTTTAAGTCTTGCTTGCGTTTAATTATATAATGAGTGAAGAAGGCTTCCCAAATGAAGCCGAAACAATTGTCGATCTAGACATCGACAACGCGCAAGTCACGCTAATTCCCGGTTCAATTAATGTGCGGTTATAATAACTAATAACATTCCAAACAATTGATTTCTACAATATTTTATCGGAATGCCTAGCTGAGGCGAGGCATGATATAAACGCTGCACGTATGCTTATAATATGCTCGCTTACTATTATTGCAAAATATAGGCCCAATGTCATCAGCACATCTGTCACTTGAGCTACCTGTCAGTTTATATACTTATAATGGGGTCATTTGCTATATAGATATATGTGATTTTGGAAAATATATTGGTACAAGACTTTTATTCATCAAAGTTCTATCGCTAAGCACAAAGTGCTGTTCCAATCGCTATGCTTAAGTTACAATATAAATTCAATTATACCTTATACACCATCACTGCCTTTTGATGTTTTATTTATTCCTAATAATAATAATGATATCAAAATTAACTTTATCAAACAAGTCCATGTTTTAAAATATAAATATCTGAATTATAAAAGAAAAAAGAGGTTAAAGATGGTTTAAACGGTCTTTAATAATTATTATTAATTTCACAAAGATATTACAATTTCAATTTTCAATAAATGCTAGTAAGATATAATGTAAATATTCTCAAAAAATCCTCCTATTCTTATATACCTAATATTCTCGATTAAAGATCGTCTTCAATCGCCACTACGATATGGACCTTTCATAGTCTTATTAAGTCGTCTAAATACAAAGTGATCCGAATCAAAATTTAGGTTTAATACAAGAAACATTAAACATAAACGCTTTCACACTCACAGCACCCCACTTAGTTCGATGACTGGTGTTGTGGGTGCTGAAAACATTCACGTCACACATATAATCACAACCAGAACCAGAAACACAAATTTACCTTGGGGAGAAAACTTGTGTTTCCGCCGAGAACCGAACTTGATACCCCAGCTTAGAAGGCGAACGCTCACCCAACTAAGCCAACGAGCAGTGCACAAGATACAATAACTCTTTATTGACGCCAAAAGATAAATATAGCAAACATATAAGCTTATAGAAATAAGTACTTACTCTATGTCTTATCGCTAAGAGTGATCTCTTCCAGACAACCTTTGGATGTAAATATAAATATAAAGTGAAAGTATGTTATGTTTAAATGCGTTAATCGGCACAAAAATCTTTGACTAATCAGTGTACATGTATTAAAAACATACGCTAAGAATACATAGCTTCCCCTTTTTATGAAGTCTTTTGAAATTGACTAAACTGGCGAAAACCAAGTCATATACTGACATAATGTTACATTAATTTTAATTACATTAAACAATAAACCTATGTAAATAAAGAATATATATATCGATTGCTATCCAACAAATAATTTATGAAACTACATTGAAACCCTCGATGTTTTAGACTCGAAGTAAAGTATCGAATCGAACCATGTAAGTGCAAACAAGACCAGTTCGAACAAATCGATTCAGCGTTCGAAACGATTAAACTAATTTACATCGTGCATCTCTAATGTGGCCTTGGTAATTAGACAGCTTTTTACTACAGCATTTTAAGCTTTATGCCATGGGACTAAGAATCACCGCCTAATTATTGGCATTACGTGTAGCTGTGGTAGAGTAGGGAGGTTAATTGAGGTGAGTTCAGAAAGTAGTCCTATGTGGGTAAGGGATACTTCACATACTCGCTTGGGATTAAATTCTAATATAAAAATGTTTTATGTGTCATAATTGCACATCTTTTGTGTGATAGTGATTGTGTATTTTAGTTTAAGTTATGATTATGTGTTTAAATGAGAACGTTTGCGAAAAATCATGCGGGAGGCCAGTTGTCATTTTGTAACTAATAATTATTACACATAATTTTGTGGATTAACAACAAATGAGGTAACACATCTTAACGGTCCGATCATTATATGCTTAGTTACTTAGTTGTTTTTTTTATGAATGATAGGCAAGCGTTTGATCACAATCTCACCTGATGGAAAACGATGATGCGGCCGAAGATGTAGCATGCTTGCCTAGAAGGTACCTATTCACTCTTGACTTGAAAACTCCCAGATTATACTGTTCAGGGAACAAAGACGAGGGCAATGAGTTCCACTCCTTCGCTGTACGGATAATAAACGTAGAAGCGAAACGCTTCGAGCGAACTTAAAAGTTATTCATTTAAATATGTTCTCATGTAGTTGTAGTCTTTTGTGTTACCCCACTGACCTCAATCATTCAAATCTATCCCTCTCTCCATGGAAAGATTGTCGAAGTTGAAAGAGATTGTTAGCGATAAGTCCGACCATGTATTTTAATTTATTAAGTTTACCCTGCAACTTAATAACAAATGTGTTTTCAATTCTTTTCCATTCCATTCTATTCTATTACACTCCACTCCATTCCACTCCACTCCATTCCACTGTACTCCATCCCACTCAGCTCCACTTTACTATATTCTTTGTTAATAAGTGTTCTAATCTAATTCTAAGTTCTAAGTATCTATAAAAAAATCTTTAGGCTGAACTAAGAAATTAAAAACCATCTCTTGTTTTGAAGTGTGCAAAAGAGCAACGCAAAAGAAGTTATGATTACTGTGTCGAGACTTGCTTTATGGTGAAATAGCCTTTAGGATTATTTTCTAGGCAGTACAAAAGCTGTACGGCATGACTGGCTCCTTACTTAGCACGCAACTGCCAAGTTTTTCCAACTACTCTGTTGTTTACAAAACATGCCTTGCTGTGTTGTTGTTTTTATACCTTTGAGCCTACCGAATCGTGTCACGTGTGCCATTTAAGTATAGACTGTAAATTGTAGTTATAAGCCTTTTTGTAAGGTTTTACTTATTTTATTTTCAAGCTGGAGAGCTTTTTAAATGGTGGTTCGATCTGTTTAAAATCTTTATATTACGAACCGAATTCTAAAAAACATTTTAAGTAGAATTGATAACCTCTCAATTCTATTAAGTGACTTGAACATTTTTTTCTTAGTTTTTAATGGAAAAAAGAGAAATTCGGTTAAAGGTACAAACATGTCAAAATATTCTAGTATTTAGTGAAGTAAGTATTATTAAGTTTTTATTAAAAATACTTAAGTAAATTTCTAGAAAAAATGTAAAGATCAATCTCTGTAGAACCTGTACCTGTTTATATATATAAATGTTAATTTCAAAACTAAGTCATATGACGATCACGTGATTTTTTTGCAATTTGCAAAAGACTACTGATAAGCCCGCCACGCGGATTGTAACTACCGTAATGTTGTTAATACATATGTTTTGTTATATATAATTTGTAGTACGCAAAAATTATATGTACTAAACATATATTTTTGAGTGTTGTTCAAAACGTTCTTTGAAATTAGTTATCAGCATTAATTTAAATTGACAAACCGGCCCATAACTCGCCTCCCACAACGTATTCTGTACCTTGATTATAATACGTTTACGTCGGCGTCGTTCCAGTTTAGTCGCTCTAATTTCATCAACATGCGTAATTCCCAGTGTTTGAATATGCAATATGTCACAAATACGCAACGTAACGAGGTACATAGTGATTGCTCTGAAGTTAATTAACCGGCACCATCGGAGCCTGTTCAAATAGTGAACCGCTAGTTGTTTCGGCACTGTTGTTACGAAATAACTAATATATAATCTGTGACTGTTTTATATGCTAACTCTATATGTAGTTTTATTTATTTCAGAAAATAGTAAGTTTACAGCGATTGCCAAGGCGCAAACTATATGAAACTATATCTAACTAGGTATAAAAACTTAAAAATATTCTTAAGTTACTAATAATAGCACTCAAATTATCGGTAAATATGTCCACATGTTGGAACCGATGTACGAATTCATTGATAACCGACATCGCATCATAGTTACTGTTGAAGGTGAGATAGAGATAAATTCTTGCTTGTAATTACATTTAAAAAAAGTACTTATCGCATATACACACGATCACACTTGGGTAGGGTAGGATTCTTTTGCAGAATTCGCTTGGGGCACACCATTGCCGGACATTCAACCGCCAAGTAGTAAACGTAACATAAGCGCTTTCACACTCACACCAAGTTCGACGACTTCTGTCGTGGGTGCCGAAAACATTCACATCACACACGCAATCACAACCAGAACCAGAAACACAAATTTTCCTTGGAGAGAAAACTTGTGCTCCCTCCGGGAATTGAACCCGGTATATATGCTTAGAAGGCGAACATGCACAAAAAGTAGTGAGCGAACATTACTGTGTTTCGGATTGAAGGGCAATGTTTCCAGTGAAATTACAGGACTTAAAGTCATTTAACGTCTCTATTTATCAGGGTGACGAACGGAAGGCTTTGCCACGCAAGATTTTCAAACGAAGTTCATAACTTGTGTTACTTCATCACTATGTATCCGATACACTGATTAAATTGGTTCAGATTGGTTTTAGGAAAAGGTATACAGGATAACTTTTCATAATATAAATGTTAATGTTAATATATATGTTTACGTCCAGAACCAGATAGACAAATTTCGTAGAGGAAAATACTGTTTCTACTAGGAATTGAATTACTCGGTATCCGCAGCGCAGACTAAAAAGTCTAAGGATAATAAAGTTTTGTGAGCCTACAAGCTTACAGGAAAAAGTGTTCAAGCTCACTGCCAAATAAGTACCGTCTAGCAATTTGAATACGCATTGCAACCAGGCACTCCGATAAATTATTGCAAATATAATGAGCTCTCGGTCCCCGTTGGGCCCGTGTTTCAACACCCTATATCTACCCTAACCCACAGGTACATAATAATATTTTTATATTTTATCGTCTCATATGGGTAAATAAGAGCCGTTATTTGTGCGCCCACTGTCGAAGTTTATATAGGTAATTAATTTATTAATTCTATTCTAGCTTAGTCGAATGAATTTCTGCATCCCCATAACATTGCACACTCCCCGTTTTTACCGGTTGATATATTCTACTTTCCGCCACTGAGTATCTACTTCAATATACTACACTCTATTGCACTTTACCGCACTTCACTCCTCCACAGCACTGCACTCGAAAGCATTGCACTTTTCAGCACTCCAATACACTGCACATATGTTGCACTCCACTACATTGTTTTCTTTACGACCCGATGATAAACATCGTTTTTTCCTTGCCCTGGCCACATATGTGCCTTCGAAAATATCTCACCAGCCTGAGATTTTGTGCTGATTGCTAAGAATAAGGATATTTTTTATAGAAAAACTCATTTTTTTTTTCTATCTACGGGCCCATTGCCTGTATTTCCTAAAACTAAACTATATTTATACATCTATACAGCAATGACCTAAGTTACATACAAAGCATCGGAGCTCAGGAGCTTATAGGTAACTCGAAGTGCTCAAGCCCACTTGTTTGACTGTTTTTATTCAGCGATTAAGCTTTTCTGAATACAGTTAATTAGAAATATCCCAGTATTCCATTTCATAGGGAATAGAGATGTACTCTAAAATATAAACTGTGAACAAACATATCGAACGCTGAAATCCTAAAATCACGGAATCAGTGAGTTTTTTATCTTCTTCCAAATAAAATAGGTAACAAGCAGACAGATTTTCGGATTCAATTCTAAAATATATTTTTTTTACAAGCATAAACCTAGTAAATATATACCCTTCGTTAAAAGTGACCACAGTCTTCATTCCATAAATTATAGCTTCAACAAAATAACTCACGCCGCTCACAATACAATACAAACACGCTATTTTAAAACCAGTTTATAAAGTTTACAGCTAAACAATCCTTTGAAATCATAGATTTATAATGCCAATACAATCGGCGGTCTTATCGTGTATAGCAATATCTTCCAGGCACGCCGTTTACGTGGAAGTTGTCTAATGGAAACTGTGTCATTCACGGTTTTACCTCAAAACTGCGTGTATTCGTCAAAGTATAGTAGAAGTCCTACTCAAATATACGTAACTAAAATGTTTATACTCTGAATACTATTTGTACTGTATCTTTCATGTGGACTAGTCGATAGTTTTCTTCGTCTTACGTTTGTTACAAACGGCATTAGGTACAAAATTTAAAAGCCACAAGAAAAGGAGCTTTTATCTTGAGCATAAAAGTAGTAAAAGCGTGTATATCTCTGGATCTACGGAACATGTCTTCCATTTCCTGCAAGATTGTATTATGATTGTTGGAATACTTTAATGGAAATTTGGGGCTGAAATGGAAAAAAAGGGAATGTATTTTTTTTTAACAGGATTGGTTAGTAGTACTAAATCTTAAATTTTATATCTTATGGTATTTTTTGAAATTACATAATTATTTCATAATTTAACAAGTATTTAACACATTGTGGACTTAGACAAAGTCTTAGACCTATAATATAGAAATACGTCTAAGGGTGTGTAATACATTATCTACTTATATTAATCAATCCTAATATATAAGGAAAAAATCAATTTCCGCATGCATAGAGAGCATCTTGAGAAAATAAAAATATATTTCCGCATCTTGAGAACGGCTCGTTCGATCTGGCTGTTTTTGTTGTTTTTGTATTGACAAGATTTGTAAGAATGAACTTATTTGGAATATCCACTAAAAAGTGTACCCGTGCGGAGCCGCTAGTTTTTAACATTTGTAATAGTTTGTTTGTTTATTCGTATTTCATGCGCTGCCATACCGCTTATCTGATTGTGATGAAACTTTGGCAAATTGTTCTGCGAAAGCTGCTATAGATAGATAGATAGATAAATTCTTTATTGAACACCATATTTGTGACAAAAAAAAATACATACAAAATAAGTGTAACAAAAGGTGGTCTTATAGCTAAAAGCGGATCTCTTCCAGACAACCTTTGTATGGAGAGGAATTACGCAACAAAGTTGGACGTCGGTGTTTTAACATAACAAAATTCAGAAAGGTGCTGATGCTAATGCAAATAATGATAAATAACAATAGCAAATATATAGTTAAATAGCAATATGTAGTTATTTATCTAAAAAAATTAGAAAAGCTGTTTATAATCGAGAAGGAAACAAACCTACGGTTGGTTGCAAATAGATTTTTTGTATAATTTTAGACAGGATTACGTCTGTCAAACTTGGTAAATTACATTTACAAAAATGAATATGAAAGAGATATGTAATAATTTAGCCATTTAGTTTATACTAGCTGCGCCCCGCGGCTTTGCCCGCGTAAGTCCCGGACCAGACAGAATTCGGGGTTAAAAAGTAACCTATGTCCTTTCTCAGGCTCTAGACTATCTGTGTACCAAATTTCGTTTAAATCGGTTCAGTAGTTTTAGCGTGAAAGCGTAACAGACAGACAGACAGAGTTACTTTCGCATTTATAATTAGTAAGGATTATGGTAATAAAGTACTAGGCATCCATAAACGTGAAAGAGGTAAAACACTTATTTTATTTACGTGGCATTGTAATTCGTGCAATTATCTAATAAAACATTAAAGTTTATTATAACTTTAGTCAATAGTATAGTGAGCAGACTTACACTTTTACTGAACACAGACAACAGCACTTATAATTAATTAAACGGATGTACCTTGTTTAATCATACCAAATTATGACCGGCTTGATATTTGCTCCATCACAGTTCCAATCATGCAATGCGCCGCAAATTTAACAACTGTTTCCTAATAGTTAATTATCTAAGCTAATAATCGACTCTGCCGGAAACAAAACGTTTTAATGCACTGCGTTGAAAGGCCAGTTCAAATAAGCCTATCACATGATGTACTATGGATGTATATGACTATGTCCTTGATTAGGTTCAACTCGGACAAGCCAATTATGGGCAACACCACAACCGTAGCCCCCTCGGGCAATGGCTACTTCCACTGTATAATTGATAATACAATTTCATACAATCAAATTATTACTGTACAATTTTAATAATTACATTATTGTGAACATTTAAATTGTTCAACAAAACAATAAAATGTAAATTGTTATGATTTCATTTCTCTTCTCTCAAATTCTCATAATAGATTATCTTATACCCAAGGCTATCCGTCTACGCGGTATTTTTTTTTATAATGAATGAAGAAAACAAAGTCAAATTGTAGTCGATGTAAATTTGACACGCTAACAGGGTACAGGGATTTAAGCTGGCGCCGAACGTTCTCTAGAGAATCCTAGCTTATTAACAATGTATAGAGAAAAAGCTTATTTGTCTAGGAGGCCCACATTGGCCACATTTGCAAAAAATAGTGGCGAGCCGTCATACCCGTCGGACCGTATTTAATAGCGTTACAAAGGAAAGCTGTGCTCGGGTAATCCCAGGAGATTGATGCCCCGTTAGTGTCCAGTTGATTCTGACATGAGCTACAACTGTTGTAGGCGTTTGTTAGCTCTTGTTAGCCCGGAGCGATACGTACCGAGCTTCGCTGGAAAATTTGCCAATAAATAAAAATTAAGTGGACTGATAAACATGTGAAATTAATTGTAGATAGCTACTGATTCATGGATCATTTTTACCATTGATGGTAAAGCTGAGATCTGACTGATACAAGTTTTACCATAGCTGACCAAGCTCAGAGATCTGACTGGTTTACTAGTCAAGTAGCAGCTTTACTGTTAAAGTAAGTTATCGGCTGATATTCATAAACATAATAATATCAGTTTCACACTCACAGCCCCACACTAAGTTCGATGATTGTGTCGTGGGTCCAACATTCACATGACACATATAATCACACCCAAAACCAGAAACACAAATTTCCCTTGGGGAGATAACTTGTGTTCCACCGAGACTCAAACCCAATACCCGCTGCTTAGAAGGCGGACGCGCGCCAAACTAAGCGAACGGGCGTTCAACAAATACATAGAACTAGAACTCAGAACTAATAAACGTCTATCACTTGACGCAAAGTTGAATGAAAGTTCTTTGTAGAACATTATCGTCAACTATTCTCGAGATCTAATTTAGTATTTATATAACTCAAGATAGCAGATGGAATATATCAGGTTCCTGCACTGGTTGTTTGCTACAAGTGTGGCGTTTCGCCACATCCTCATAGATATTTTCAATGTTATTTAATTTTTTTCATGCCAGGGAGAAAGTAGACAGTTCACGCTCCCTCATTAATGTTTACAGGACGTATAAACAAAACTCTTGAATTGGAGAGGCGGGACTAATTCAAGATGCTGTTATGATAAACGACCCCATTATCAACTCGAAATGATAAAAAGATTATTCTATCGAGACACCGCGCCGCCGCGCCGCCGCGCCGCGTTGATAAACGAAATTCCATTCCATAAATGCACGATTGAAGAGCTATCGTGGTCCAGCTAACAAATTTTCCAAAGCAACGGAAGGCGTATAAAGCACTGTTAATATTTGCTTTTTTTATTTTCTTTATGCTGGATACGCAAGCATTTGACCGCTATCTCAATGGAAAGTAACGATGTGATTGCTTTTCAAACTTAAGTATTGTAATATACTGCAATAAATAAAAAATAAATAAACCATCGCGAACGTCAGAGGTTTGATCCCAGCTGTCGAATAACAAGTAAGTATTGAGGTAAGATAAAAATATAATGTAAATATATTTTTTTATTACAAGAAGCTATTTTGTCGTAGTAGTCGGAAGAACATCTTTTTTACTTTAATTAATTAGAAGCCATTTGGTACTAGTATGAGGACTTTAGTCATTAAACTGTCACCTTGTTTGCAAAAACTGAATGTTCAGTAGCAACCAAATTTGGTACTCAGCCGCTCAATTGAATGTCTAGACTGTACAAATGCCGGAATACAATTAGATGCCTAGACCGCTAGTTGAATGAATTATGATTGCTCAACATGATTGAGTGGCTATTTTGGCTGTGACATCTCAACATAGTGTCTGCTATTTAATCTGAGGTCGTGTGAATCGTGATAATACCTACCTTAAAATTCAGGCTTGAAATTTTTTATTTACCTATCCGTGAATCAATGATATCTTTATAGAAAACAAAAAAAACGCTTTCACACTCGCCCCACACTAAGTTCGATGACTTGTGTCGTGGGTGCCGGAAACATTCATATCCTACACACAATCATAACCAGAACCAGAAACACATTTTTTCCTTGGGGGAGAAAGCTTGTGTTCCCGCCTAGAATCGAACCCCATAGCCCTGCTTATAAAGCTAATGCCACGCAACTAAGCCAACGGGCAATTATATAGTATAGTGCCCCGCGGTCGCTTTTATCACCCGCTATTATCAAGTTAAAAAGTAGCCTGTGTTAATCCTATATATAAGCTATGTACATTCCAAATTTCATCCAAATCCGTTCAGCCGTTAAAGCGTAAAGCGGGAACAAACATACTAACACACAAACTTTCAGATTTATGATATTAGTAGGTGTAGTAGGAAAAAGATATCATGGATACACGGCCATTGTATGTGGCTGAACTCCTCCTAAAAGGCTGGAACGATTTTAGTAAAAAAACATATGTAATGTTTTTATAATTTACGCGGGTGAATCCGCGGGGAACAACTTGCATTATGCTTATAATACTTAAATAAGCTCTTGTTTACGACGGGCGGTGTTCAATGCCATCAGATTATCACAGTTCAGTTGGCAACACTCGGGGGGTGTGAGAAAGGTCGCCCAGCGCAACCCACATGTAAGCACCTAATTCGGTGGAAAAAATTAACACAGCCATTAGATTTGATTAGATAAAATGTTACCATTTATAGAGTTCTTAATATTATTATTTTTTTATTAGATTCCGATATGGAATGGGTTTATTAATTTTCAGTTAAATATTTACACAAAATTTAAAACTGCTACTGAATTTTGGTGATATTCAAATATTGTTTTCTTCTGCAGTTTACATATATATATATATATTAAATAAATCGACCAAGAAATAAAGTTTAGTTAACGTGCATAAGTAAAGTTTTTTTAAGACAAGTTTTTATAAGTCGTCATATTGGATTTAAAGTGACGTCATTTTCTTTTTCGAATTATTCTCAACAAGCCCTTTCATTTGATACCCATATTGTAGGAGTGCATAAAAAATTACTTCACCGCCATTTTGGATTTAGAATACGTCACACAGCTAACCATGAGTTTGCATCCAAACTAAACGTCGTTCAAACTAAATCGGTTGAAGATATCTGTTTCAAAATTGAGTTGCAAGATCCCACCCGGGCAAATACATACTTTGCAAGTTAAATAAAAGCTTATAAATAAAAAATACGTCACGATAATAGTCAAAATAAAACAATTTATAAAATAATTGAGGTAGATACTTACCTCCTTTTTTATCTTAAAGTAAAATAGGTCCCGGTTAACATAATTATAATCCCAATCAGCATTACAAATTCATATCAGATCCACAGCAAATTCCAGGCATTTGCAAGAACAATTGAATAATAAAACTTAAAAGTTTTTATTGACATTGGTTTTGAAACAGTCACAGCTATCATACTGGTATGCAAATTCAGGAAATAGGTGCCTATCTAGCCATCGCGGAATCTGCATAAAAATTGTTGTTCGCCCGGGGCGGGCGGTTACGAAATCAAATAGCATATTTTGTGGGATGCTGTGCGGATTGCCAATGTAGGCCGATATGCATTTCACTGTACCTACGTTGGTTACGTTGGTTACCTGTCTCCATAAAATGTTTAATCAACCTAGTTCACAATGTTTGTATGGTTTGTACTTAGGTTCGTATACTCATAAAACTACTTTGACCAACGTATATTTATCATATAATTTATCAACGTAAAAAAACATATTCTCATCGTCATTGTAATAATATAAAAAAGTACAATACTGTAATATGTTTTACTACGTAATTAAATAAGGGAAGTCAGTTCCTTTTTTCGCCACAATAGATGTTCACCTTATGTTTAGTCTTCGTTAGAACCTGCAGACTAGTTTCCCGTTCTATTTCAGCTTCAATTCCATTAAGAAACCAGAAGCCGTAGCTGTTATCTCAAGTTTTGCAGTAAAAAGTATACAGTGCCGTCTGCCAGGTTCACGTTACTTCGTTAAATTAATTACTTAATTTGCTAAAGCACGTAATATTAGAATGGCATTCCCATTTGCATTTGTAGTTATTAAACATGTTACTTACTTGATAGTTTGTAGTTATTAGAGTTAATGAACTGCAGGTTGCCTTAGTTGGGAGCGAGTTCGCCTTCTAAGCAGTGGTATCGGGTTCTAGTCCCGGCGGGAACACAAGTTTTCTCCCAAGGGAAAATGTGTGTAATATACTACTACTATGACTAAGACTTTTAACACGAAATACACCTGAAATATAATACTTGACACTGGCTCAATGCAAAACATTGCGAAGACAAAAGAAAAAATAATAGCTATCTATATGTATGTGTGTGAATTGTACATCTACAAACTCAAGGATATATGGATTATGGAATCTTCGAAGGTCTGCGATTCTCTTGGGACCAACCTTCTAACTTTCCGGATGTTAATTTGTTGGTAACCAGATCAAGGTTGAAAGGTAAGACATTCAGATGAGAGGATCGGTGGCTTGAATTCCATTTTGTTATAATTTAAACGTAAGCAAAGCTTAAAAAAAACCGACTTCACCGCTTTACCTTCGGAACTTTGATCAGATTAGATGTACTAAACACGCATTGTTGAAGATATTTCAAGAACTACTTTTCAGATCTTGATTAAATTTAAATTGGACCAATTGGAAAGCAACATATAATAATAAAAAAAATATTTCAAAATCGGTTCACGTGGAACGAAGTTATGAGGTAACAGAAAAAAAATACTGTCGACTTGAGTACCTCTTTTATTGTGAAATCGGTACTAAAACCGACTTCACCGCTTATATTTTGGGTACTATGTGTGACTATATGTACATAAAATATACATATTATTATAGTCGAACATAGTACCTCCTCCTTTTTTGAAGTCGGTAAAAAGTGCGTTAGTCTCGCAAAAACTCGAAAACGGGTCACACTGTTCATTTTGTCGTGCTCGTAATTGCCAGGTCAAGGCTTATAAGATTTTTTTAGAAATCTCCCGGAAGCAGATATAAATATATTTCATGATAGTGCAAAAATTAACCTCATGATTTTGTTAGAGGTCTTTATATACGTCTCAGAAATCTATAAATAGGGATCTGCCGCGAAAGTGAAAAAATGGCGTTGTCGCCATTTTTTCACTTTCCCGGCAATTTTATTTTACAAAGCTTGTAATTCTTTGACTGTCCATTTGTAATTGTAATGTATTACCAACCGTACATAGTGCTTGAACGTTAATAAGTGTAGGTAAATCTTATAAAATTTAAAAAGGTTATTTTCGCTTTCGCTTCTCAATTCCAGTAGATGTTCTAGTAAAGTCTTTACCACTTTATATCTGTGCTAATGTTGTCGATAATGTTAAATATGGTAGGCATACAATAATTGGCGCTTATGGTTAGCTGCCGTAAAATTTATTTACCAAAACTTGAGTGGTCAATAAGCTAATCATTCGAAGGCCTTCCTAGTGAATAACTCTAGAAGATTCTATTCAAAGCAATTCGAAAATAACTAAGACAGTTTCTATTCAGTAAGTTTATTTAATCGAATTATTATTTTAGGTTTCAAGATAGTTAGTTTGGTCTTAAATAATCAACCCTTTAAGTTGGAAGAACATGATGATTTGAACTAACCGCCCGCCGCGCCGGCGTAGTTGGTTGCGTCTGCCTCCTAAACATCGGGAGTTCGATTCCCGATGCCAACACACCTTGTCGCCAAATGGAAAATTTTAGTTTCTGATTGTTTGTCATGTGAATGTTTCCGACATCCACGACACAAGTCTTCGAACTTAGTGCAAAGCTTTTACTTATTATATTAAATTGAGTAGTTATTTCAATTATTTAACTTATACCTGTAAAGGTTCATTGGTCAAAAATATATTGGAAAAGTTTCAAATGTTTTTTTTTTACAATTTTGGACTGGATACGTACGCAGGTATCTTTTTGTTTTATTTACCACCATCTAACAAACTTTTGACATATTGTGGGACTTGGTAAATTACTAGACAACAATATACATTAAATAGTTTAGTCATTAAGTTTTTAGTATGACATTAAATTACTAGAAGACCATAAACGTGAAAAAGATACAACATTTTTAAGCTATTGCATAGCTTCTATCGCGGGCCTTGAGCGTGGAGACCGAATCCAGAAATTCCGTAACGAAAATAACCTAACACCCCCCACTCCGACCGGCACAGCGGTGATACTTTTTAGTTTTAATGACTTTATTGAAATATTACGCTTGTCTCTTTAGTTCAGCAACTCTCCTCTAGGTGGCAGGAAAATACTGCATAAATAAAATAAATAAATAATTATAATTGCATAAGTTGATAAAAAATGCAATTTTTATGATGTGCAATAGCGTTACCGCGGCAGTCCCCGAGTGCCACACGTCTTTTTTTTCTTTACGTGGCATTGCAACGCATTCCGGGCACAGCTAGTTTTCAATAATATAATATTTTTCTAATATATTTTTTTATATCTGATAGGCTAGCATTGTAGTGTACCACTATCATACCTGTTGGTAAAAAAATATGTGGTTGTGTGATAGCTGCCGGAACATTTTAGTGATTATAGTGACGACATGATACAATCATAGTTCACTACCCGGTGAACTATGATTGTATTTCAGTACAGGGTAACAAATCAGAAAATGCCCTACCACCATGGATTTAATCACATCCTACCTACGCTACGCCTGAATCTCAAAAACCCCGTCGTGGGATTTGAAACCGGAGCCTCGGTTATCGGCTTCTTGGAAATGTTTCGTCGGATCTATGTGAAATTGTTAGTTGATAATGTACCTCGAATTTTTACTTAGATATTCTTTTATAAATACCTCGTCAGATCGAAAACGCCAGTTTCGGGAAATAAAAATAGCATTTTTTTTTTTAATAACAGGATAGCTACCAAAATAGAAACTATGGTGAAGGTAAATAAGCCAGAAAATGTAGCAAGACCGAGTAGAGTAGAGCGCTAAGTTTAAAGTTACGTTTAAACTTTTCTACCGTGGAGAACACCGTTTTCCTTTTTTGCATAATGGAGTAACGAGGACCTATTTAGGTATATATTCTTTATCATAGTAATATATTAATATATTTTAGTACAAACAAGCTCTTTTCTAGCAACAAAAAAATATATTTCGGTAGTATAAGTTTTATGATAATATTGGTAACATGAATCGGTATAATTATGTTTGATACTCGACATTTACCATACACATTTGAAGGTCGTGTTCTTGACTCTCTCTCCCTCTAAATTTTGATTCAGTTCTCGTGATCATGGCGAGGGAGTAATTCTATTTATATTCATTTAAAATTTTACTTTCGTTAGGGCCATTAAATCATACAAAAGAGGATTGTTATCTTGAGGTAAGTTACACTGGCAACTCGTGTTCCGACTTTATGATGAGATGACGTTTCTCACAAAATTTTGTATGGATACTGAGTTAATCTAAGTAAACATGATACTGATTTCCTCACACAAAAACTCAGGCGAGGTTATTCCTTCATAAATATTCTGGTATCGTAGCGAGTCGCAAATATTTGCGTCTACTCAGTACTAAGTATATATGGCTGTTTGCAGCCAGTTTTTGCCGTTTGAAGGCGGGATATTTTTCCGCTGCGCTAACTAAATGGCTGCCAAACGCTATACGTAAAGTAAAGCCGGCAGTTAACCCGCTGCTAGGCAACTTAATGAAGTCTAAAACTTGCAGAGTAAAGCATGGCTCTATATTTAGCGTTACGAAACGTGAATATCAAACCTGACTTATTAAGTGCTTGTTAAACTGGAATTAAAATTGTCAGGTTATTATTTAAGTACGTCTGTAACTGAGACCTAACCAGTACTAGTTACCATTGATTTGAATCGTGATAAATCTGGTCCACCGCTGGCATAATATAAGAAATAATAATTATTATAATAAACGCATTCACACTCACAACACTAATTTCAAAGACTTTTATTGTGGGTGCTGGAAACATTTACATCACACCCAAAAACAGAAGCTCAAATGTCCCTTGGCAAGGAAAATTGTGTTCCTACTTGGAATCGAACCCAGGACCCACGGTGCAGAGGGCAAGATATATCCACTGCGCTAACCGGGTCATCAAATATGTATGTACTCTTTCAGGAGGAAGAATAATAATAGTTTATGAAACTATTTCCTACCGTGGACATACCTATATTCTTCACTTAGCCCATTTAAGTAAGTGCGTAAGACAATAGATTGATATAATCTACCTAATAAGTACCCATATGAGCGCGGTTCTAGTAGTTTTACGTTTCCTAACGAAATCTTGTTATCAACATTATTGAAGCAGAACGCATATTCCAAATTGCCGTCAGTTCTTGCAAAGTCATAGTCGGCCGTTTGCGTGATGAAAGACCATATTTGCGTGTCGAAAATCTAATAACCAGCACATTTTAAATTAGTTATTGCTAAGCCGGAAAATAGGCATGTTTTCCGTACTTGACCTACTGAGGTACGAGTAGGTATATGATAGACACAGCTTTACAATCCATTTGGGTTGTAAAACTGCGATATAGGTAGGGTACAGACCTTCGAGACTAGGAATAGATTAGAGTTGTGAAAAGAATTTATATGATATACTAATAAATAAGGCTAGCTAGACGCCTGCTGAATGTAAATGAAAAGCAACATAATAACATATATACATACATCTGCATGCAGCACCACCCGGAAATTTTCAACGTGCGTCTAGTGGACGATGCGCTCCTCTCTCTGAGACTTAAAAAGTCTCCCAGCCGAGTCTTGCTGACACAGTGCTGTTTCTATTCAGCTATATGTCTACCATCATTTGTTAACGAAGTTTCATTTCTCCGGCCTTTACACGGGTGAAAATGTATTTCCGTCCTACCGTGAGATTTACCTCCTCACGGGGCGTTCCCATATCTGGGACGCTGCCGCTAAGAAATCAAAGCGACGACGGCAGAATTAAAGAAATAAAGAGGAAAGTAAACTTTGTCTTCATTAAAGAGAGCAGAAAACCTGAGTGTAGGCACGGTGTAAGTAAGCCAAGCAAATAAGCAATGCGAAAATAGCAACTCTAGTCTGTCAATTTTAACCCAACATCGTCCACTAGACCCCAGACCCCCAATTACGTATCTTTGTTGCACGCAGTTTCAATTAAAATTAAGCAAAAATGAACCTTATTTCTTAGGAGTTTTGTCAATTTAGTATTGAAACCGTTTGCAACAAAGATAGGTAATCGGGGGGCAGAATACCTGTATCTGTTGCAATCGGTTTCAAATGAAAACCGACAGAACTCCTAAGATACAAGGTAAATTTTTACTTAAGTAATTCAAATAGAAACCGGTCATAAGTCACAACAGGGATAGGTAATTGGGGTCAGAGGCAGTATAATTATTAAATAGGCAGTGTAATTAGGTACTATATTCTTTTCTAAGGTCAGAGAACTTCCTTCTAAACGATACAGCCACAGGTAGAGCTTTAAGCCAAAACTTTATCGTCTATCTATCCCCCTCCCCACAACAAGATAGGAAAAACGGCTAAACAGATAAAGAAAATAATAACTGTTTAAAAATAAGATTGAAATATTGACTGCTTTTATTAATCAGTTTTACCAACATAATAAAAATAATTGTTGTTAAAATGCTAATGTCAGTCTATTGAAGTCTATTCTCTTGTTTCTATTTCTAGGTGCTTTTCGAGGTTATGTTTTGGTTTGTCTGAGGAGGATATCTACGAAATAGGAGTCTCGATCATTCTTTGGCTACACAAAAGTTTACAAAATGGTACGTAGGCAGCGAGAACCAAGCACCACGGATGATGAAATTGTTATTGGTAATAACTAAGCCTAGATAAAAAGTACTATATTCACTTGGTACTTTTCGTTTTTCAAAATTCATCTTATTTTTCAGATGTTCCTCCACCAAAGAAGCACAAAAAACATAAACACAAGAAACATAAGAAGAGGAAGCTAGAAAATGAGTTTGACAGCGATACTTCAATCGATATAACATACGAAGATGCCGTGGATAAGCCGTATAAGTTGAAAATAAAAGGGAAAGAGGTATCAGGTGCTTCTGCGGCGGATCTTCTGAAAGCACAGACTATGAAGTCGTCTTCGGACTCCCGGAGGTCGATCCCGGGATCCTCTTCAAGTACACCACCGAAACCGTCGACTTCTAAGAAAAAGAAGAAAGGCAGAGACAGTGGGACATCCAGTGAGGAAGAACGATGGCTAGACGCTATAAAGTCTGGAAAGCTTGAAGAGGTTTGTTTCTCATTAAATAATCCTAGTATAAAATTAATAACTAGCTATATCACTGAATTTAATCCTACCAGATTTGGAATTTTTCTAAACCTCTATATAAAAATACTGATTTATCCCCAATGGCTCTGTAAATATTAACTATTATGTTCAACCTGTCTGTTTCTGTGGGTGCTGTCAGAGTAGGAAGCCAGACAGAGGTCAAAAAGCAGTAGCATAAGATAAGTGTGGAGATGTACTTGGTGTGTTCTTCATTAATTTAACATAACATAATGAAGTGCCCGTTGGCTTAGGTGGGTGCACATTTGACTTCTAAACAGTATACAACTTTAATGAATAAATACATATATACAACTTTATAGAACTCGAAATATTGTATGTTTAGGTATTTAGTTTTTAACAATTTAAAAACAAAAGAGTTGGTTTTCGTTATGTAATGAAATCGCACATGTAAGAATTCTTCAATTATACTTTTTACTAATAATGGAATATGAACGAGGAAAATAATGCTTTGGTCAACTATGCAAATAATTAATAGCTTGCTTTAGTTTGATATGCACATTTTAAACCATTAAAATAAAACAGGAATTGTCAGGCTAATTCCCGTTTTAATTTAATTGCTTTAGTTTGTTTTGCAACACTCTGACCTCTAGATATCATTGTTAATTTTTCTTTCTTTAAATCACCAAAGACGAAAAGTAGCTAGTTTTGATCACGTTGCATAATCTCGACTGCCGGTTGTTGTGGATAAAATAACAATTAAAATTTACTTATGTGTTAAAAGAGATTCCTACTTCTTTTTTATGTCTGAGTGGTTCAGGCACCTCTTGACTACATACAATAGCATTTCTTGACTCAATGAACAAATAAATTATGTAATTTAATGAATTTTCAAAACTCGCGGGGCCATACTATACATCTCAGAGTGTGTGGCGTGAATGGCGGCGAATGTGGTGGGGGTTTTAAATTCCCGCCCGCCACGGTGGACATTGCGTGTTGCCATCTTTGAGCTAACGTTATATTTCAGGTGTATATTATTTCGATGTAGTGACACACACAAATACTACTACTACACACAATAATGCATTTAGGTAAAATCTAATGCAAAGCACCCAGTATTGTTTTGGCAGCTATCCCTTGAGAGCCACTTCCCATTCTACATCATGACCAACTAAGGATGGGATAGTTTTTAAAAGCTAACCTATTAATATGTATTTATAAACATATATACTAACATAATTTCAGGTTGATGATGAACTAAAGAAAATTAAACCAAAAGACCCTAAGATGATGACTGCAAGACAAAGGGCTATGTACGAAAGAGGAACCGACAAAGAGACTAGTCCAGGAGGTGAAGTACTCCTTGCCTTACCATCAGGTTACAAAGAAAAGGTCATGACAGCGGAAGCAATACAAAAAGCAGCTATAAAGTCACAGAAACGCAAACAAATGGCTGACGAAAAAAGAGAAAAAGACAAAAAGAAAACAATGGATAGGCTTCTAAAAAAGCAAGAATCGAAAAACCTGAAAAACTCTCACAGAACCAGGCCTGCAAAGAGTCAAGAACCTATGATTATCTACAAAAACAGCAAAGATGAAATATCCTTATCGATACCGGTTGGTGTTGAGTTTCCTTTACAACAGAAGCTTCCTATTGATCCTCCAAAACCTATTATATGTGGAGTTAGTGGATGCAATAATATCAAAAAGTATAACTGTTCAAAGACTGGCACTCCTTTATGTAGTTTTCAATGTTATAAAGCAAATATAAGAAATCTGGGGCAGTAACATAATAGTTTTATTTACCTCTCATTCAAATAGCAAGATAATAATTAATCCAAACTTACTTGCATATCTATTCTCAAAAAAAACCTTGCATTGAAAACTAAATTCTAGAAACCCTTTTAACCGACTTCACAAAAAAGGAGGTTCTCAATTCGACTGCATTTTTTAAAATGTGTAAACGTAAAATTACCTCATAACTTCTTTCTAGATTAACCGATTTTGACATTTTTTTTATAGGTGCTTCCCTTGTGGTTCATTTAAATTTGATCACGATCTGTCCAATAGTTTTTGAGTTATCCTCAATAAATACATATAAATAATACATATGTATATAATTATTTATGTATATTTATTATTTTAACTAATCATCTAACTTTCTTTCGTCTCTCGCCCTCTCTATACCATTTTGATGCACGGCTACACCCCTCTTCTCGTCTACCATGTGTGGTTGACTGGTAGAGAATGCCCCTAGCATTAAGTCCACCTTTTGTACTTTTTGTGCAATAAAGAATTAAATAAATAAATAATGCGTATTTCAATCATTGAATCTGACTATGCGTTTCAGAGATAAATATGTGAAATATTTTTTTAAGCTTTGCTAAGAACGGAATTGCCTTTGCCTAAACCTAAACAAACTATATACAGCAAAGAACCAAGTTACCTATAAGACATCAAGCCTATAGGTAACTTAGTGGGTAGCGTTTCCATCATGCTGGCTGCATTGCCTCTCTGAATTGCAATGCTAATACGTTGAGCCAAATAAGTGCCAGCATTTTGATCACGCGTCGCCTCAACCAGGCGCTCTGATAGATTTTTGAAAATAGAATGAGCTCCCGGTCCACTGAATGAGCTTTGCTTGCGTTTAAATTATTTGTAAAAACCTTAACTTTATAGTTTTTAAAGGTGCTTCCCTTGCGGTTTATTTAAATTTGATCAAGATCTGCCAGAACTTTTTGAGTTATCCTTCATAATGCGTATTTCAATCATTGAATCTGATCATGGGTTCAAGAGATAAATCTGTGAAATGTTTTTTTTAAAGCTTTGCTTGCGTTTAAATTATTTGTAAAAACCTTAACTTTATAGTTTTAATTGTAGTTGGACAGACTAGTGCCAATCTGACAACTGGGAAACAGCGGGTTTTATCTACAATGAAGCATGATAATGCAAACCCAAAAGCTATTTCGCGAGCGAGAACCGCGGCGATTCCTTACGTTGCCGCCATAATATCGCCGTGTATACATAAAATTTTATAGAATTTGATGGCATGGCGAGACAGACTTGCCCCGATACTCTTGCCCGTGGATATAGAGCTGAAATACAATGATTTAAAACAATAAAACAAGATATTCCAGCATAATTCGTGAGCATATAATAACTATATTGGAATTATAAACAAAAAGACTTCAATTTCAAAATTCATATTCTAATCACATAAATCATTCTTGAAAATCTTCACGAATAATTCTTGCATTTTCATTTATACAGTCTTGATATGGGACATACAAGGAATTTAATAGACAAACACATGGACATTCATTCTAATTTGTACCAAATGGTTGCAATCATAATAATTACTATAGCCTCTTAACATTTTATATAATAAAAATAATACATTATAAAACACTTTCGATAGATTGTGCTGTGATAATTTATATTGATCTACTTGTGGTCTAAATCAAATATAGATAAATTGAAGTGTATATAATGGAACCATAGATGAAGAGCATAAAATATGTAACTCAATCTGTACTCACTATTTAAAGAGCTGATAAGGACTGCTTATTCATTAGTTATGTTTCTATGTGACGTTAAGTTCCAGAAGTGAATAAAATTTAGAAGTGATAATTTTTTTTATTATTTCAATACATGTTCATTCATAAAGTACTAGAGCTACCTACTAGCTCAGTGGTTTGTAGTAAGCTCTTCTGATACTTATAATTTAGGTTTAGTTTAGAATATATAGGCGGTTGACCTGTAGAATACCATCCATACTTGAATTTTTTCTACTGCAAATTTAGTTACTAGAATAATTGTGACGGAAACTTTGTTAGGGTAGCGCCAATTGTACCATCAATGTACTTGTGGTCTGGAGGAGAGGAGATTGTCAATATTGGCTGTAGGATTTTTTAATTAAAGTTGGTCTGTTAGATTACCCTTCCCATACAAAAATCTATGGATAAATATAAAGTCTACAAAATGCCTAAACAAATGCTATACAAGTAGCTTCAGGGTAGATATGTGTGCAAAACATCCAAAATGAATGTTTATTACTCATATCAGCAATACTTTTTTTGTATATTAATCTACATTATTAATATATTCTCATAAAAAAGTGATTTTGCTTTTTTTTATCATTTCTAAATTGAAAATCACACATCTTGTATATTCGTGCACATATCTACACAATTTTTTTGTATGGCACATATTCGAGCATTTCTGACTTCACCTGGTGTTTGTTCCATACAAAAATCAATGGACAAGCAGTCATGTCTGTCGGCGGTACGTTAGAATATGGAAACCGCATTCTAACGTACCACTTCAACCACTTAATAATGGTTAGTTAAAATGATAAAGTTCACATACACATCATTCTACAATCAAATATTATTCAAGTCATTTGGTTTGCTTAATGTGGCTATAGACATAAATATTTTATTTAACACTGATTTCGTTTAGCAAGTCAGGTTGCGAGGAGGCCTAAAACTGCTCGTAGAATCTATAATCCTAGACCTATATATACATTCATGAAAAGTAGATAAGATTTCTAAATAATCTTCTATATTTGTGTTGCACAGCTAGTGTCTATAATAACATTACTTTTTGATCAAATACTGATTATCAAGGCCCTAGGAGTCCTAGATCTATTATACATAATAAAAACAGATAACTCAACATTACTTCTATGACATTTACTATTATATCTAGCCACTATCAACATGCACTCACTTTGTATATTGCAACATTTTTATATGCACACATCAATTTATTATGTTTCAATATTATATGTATAAGGTTTAAAACACGTACAAAATTTCAACTTACTTCATAGTCGACTAATTTTAGACAAATTAGTTGTCCTTCATTAGGATGAGTCACGATAGTTTTAACTTTAAAGTCAATTTATTATGTAAATTGTAGCACTTTTACGGCAGTTATTTGTTACATCAACGGCTTGAACAACAGATATTATTTTTATTTGTTTAATTTTTAACATCAATTTTAATTACAATACTAGGAACTGAAATATTAATGGTACTAGGATATTCTAAAATATTTGTACGAATTAACATCAATGTATTTAAAACACCAATTTGGCAAAATATTGAGCAGTGACTAATAAAATGTACCACATAATAGAATTTACACAGATCAAAATACTTCAAGTACAATAAACACACTAGAGCTATTATTTAAATAGTAAATTCAGGGAATTACTGCATACAAACTAGATACAAGGTAGGACTGATAGGCAAATACTAGCCGGAGATGGTGCATTTACCGAACTCAATACAAAATGTATAGTCAAAGTAAAAGGTTTGTATGCAACTATACAATAATGTCAAGAATGTGCATACAAATATATACATGAACACATTGTTTATTTAAGATTGACTGCAACTTTATCAATGATAAATCATAGAGCAGTATTAGTTTTTCTATAGTACATGGTGTTCATATTACAGTTAAGCAGTCAAATCCTTAATTATGGTATATATATATACAATGGTTTAATGATAAAGTATGATTTAGAAAATACTGCTTTTTTTATAATGTCTCTTTGTGGTATACAGGATTTAGGGTACGTACACAGGCTACGTTTGAATATATTCCAATAATTCAGTTTTAATTCAGACACAAAGTACTCACTAGACACAGATATGTAGACACAACAGCAAAAATTGTCTTATGACCATCTGGTATTGAATGGATAATGCCACATGCTTAAATATTGATCCACGACCATTTTATCCCCAAGAGTGTACAGTATGCAGAATGCCAGAGGGAAATGTTTACTGGCCGAAGCAGGAGAACCAATATCTAAGGAACGGCATAAAGATACCGGCTTGATATCAGACATTCCGTTTTGACCTTCTCAATCGAGCCAGGCCAGATTGTAACCGCTAGGATTGATTGTTCTGCTTGTTTGATCTGAGTCGTGCAAGCCCCGAACGCTCCTCTTCCTCATCGCTAGTACATGACAATCCACCCACAGTCCCTCTGGAAGATGTCGCCTGAATCAAATCTTGATCAGGACCATTCCGGCTCTCATACAACAAAATCCCCAATGTTTCTTCAAATATTCTTGCTTCTGGGAACTCAACTTTTGTGTGCTTCTTGTCTGTTGCATATACAATTGACGTGCAGCAAACCTCTGCACATTTCTTGCCATGACCAAAGAACGTCCAGCAGCATATTTCATTTGAGCCAATGACATCTTTTATAAATAGTACCCGGCCACTGAACCTCAGTGAGAGCTTGTCGAATAATTCAACATTCTTTAGTAAGTTGTCGTCAGATGTACTTGTGTATGAATACTTGTTGTTGTGTCTGTTTATCAGCAATTTCACCACAGGCTGGAATTATAAATGTAAATGTTTAAGCTGTGCCCATATGATTAGTTTTTTTATCTACGATAAGCTGACGCCTGACCACTACCTCAACTGATGGTGAGTGACAAAGTATAGAAGATGGTAATTCATTAATTCTAGGCCTAGCTTATGCTAGAATTAATGTAGTTATAATAAATATGAAAGTAAGGCCATTTGTTTTCTATATCAAACTAAAACAGCTGTACTGATTTTTATATTAAAATAGGTAAAGCATCATGGCATGACTAGTATTTATTAGAAAATTTGAATAAAAATTGTTTATTCATAAATGTATCTTTTAAGCGAACAAATAGTTTGGACTATATTTATAATTATCGGTACTGTTTTACAGGTTATAAGGACATAATAACCATAACAAAATAAAACAAACCTTAGGTGTTGACATTATAAGCAGTTGTTCCTCCTTTTGTGACGTAATGAGAGGAACTCTGCAAATAGGTTCTGCCTCCCTGTCCTTTTTGGTTAAAGCCTGCTGGCAAGACTCGGTCAACTCTTCGATAAGGAAGTACTTAGCTTCTGCGAGTAGCTCCATAACTTCACGGTAGCTGTCCGGTAGTGCCACTGTTCCATCTCTGAGATAATTCAAGATTGTGCCAAAATGTTTACCGCATCTGTCTATAAGTATCCAACCTGAAAATAATTGTTTCCGAATTTAATTTTTTTTTTTTATTGCTATACAGATCATCTTAGAGGCTGAATACTATTTTATTTACTCTCACTTGTTAAATGGATGGTGCTAGAAACCAAATTGTAAAAAAACTAATACTACCACCACCTCTTCATGTATGTGCAGAAATATATCTGGTTTTATTCAATATTAGAAAAGGTACCTCTAACAAAGTTGAAATAATGATTCAACAAGATTATAATCAACTAGACTAGATTACTGATATGAATCACACTAATAATAAATGAACGGATTTGGATAACTGAATCATAACTGAATGGATTTGGATGACATTTAGGAAGTACACAGTTTATAACCGGAATTAACGTCGGCTACTTTTTAACAGGATCAACACGGACGAAGCTGTAAGCTATGGCTAGTATTAAAATATAAATTATATTTCATTTACATTACGCACTGAAATGTCACTAGTTCTAATGTAGAGGCTTAAGTATACTCTCTAGTTAAGATTATCTAACTCTAGGTTTCCACTGCTGAAACATTCAACATATTATTATCTGCAAATATACAATCGTACCCATATCATCAAAATGGTGACAATGGAACAAGTAACCAAATAAATTAAATATGATAGTCAGAGAGTGTATACCTTCAGAATCAGTAAGCACCTCCATCCTTCCACTGAACATAGTTCGGAGCATATTATCGCTTTTGGTTAGTGTGCCGATAGTTGTGTAAAACAGAGTTCCACCCACGTTTAGTTTCACATATTGCGACGGACTACCCTTTATCAGGGTTTTGTGATCACCCGACATTTTATCAATGTTGTATCGATCGACCCACGGAAAAGCAGAAGATATACAATATAGTTCCAAGTTAACCTCTCATTTTGACTGAGCGCCTCAAGCCACACCTATCCGAGGTAAGATTGTTAGATGCCTGCAAGTATTTGTAAAGATTATTTTCAAGAAAATCGACACAGAAATCCAATGCAGTCAACGATTTGACACTTTTGACAGACTTATATCCAAAGACAAGAGAATAGATAAAAAAGAATTCATAGTTAAGGGACAAGATAACAAAATCATCGAGATAGCAAACAAACCTACGGTTTGTTTAGCTACAAAATCTTTGCACAGAATATAATAAAAACTGATGAGTTTTACAAACTGACTTGATCGTGTAGAAGTACCATCGAGATAGGAATCAAACCTACGGATTACTTTAGCTAAAATATCCAAAGACATTGTAATCACTCCGTTTATAAAAATATCCTTGAGAAGAACATCTAGTTAATTTTTTTTTAAATATATTTTTAATTCACAACCTATACAAACCTTACTAACCGTAGAATGTGCCTCATTCTACGGTACCAATATTTTTTGTTATCAGCATATCTAAAAATAGGTAGGTAACTCAAGAAAAAAAATGTTTTTACTACTTCCTATTTTCAAAAATGACTGAGAAACGTTAAAATTCGACCTCCGCGGAAAAATCCGACTAAGCGACCGCGCTAACGTGTGACGTCACGCCGCGAGTCGACGCTTGCGTACCTACATTCTACTATGGCTCGTTGCGCTCGCGATCTTGCTATAAATGTAATTGTTTTTCTTATAGTGGATCACTAAAATGGTTAGTCAATATTTTATTGTGCCTATGTTTATCAAACAGTGAAAAAACACCCCAAAAATTGTTTTTTTTGTACAATGCGGTAAAAATATGTTAATTACTACACAAAACTTCTTTATTGAACACGAATTAGTAAGTAAAACAATGGGTGGCCTTATCACATTAAGCAATTTCTTAGAGGCAATTTTTGGATGGACAGAATTGTAAATATATTTTTGCTGGTGTTCTCAACGAATACATCAACGCATGAAATATGAATAAACATGGGTTATCGCGTCATCGTCACTGAACGCTTTTAGCTATACTGGCTACCGAACGCTTTCCATGACTACTGGTATCTGTCTCTTTCTAGTTCTATAGTAAGTTTTCACTTTTATCGGCAGTCCCCAAAGACCGCCCCGCGTGTTTTTTTTTTCATTCACAATAGGCAAACTTTTGACCACCTTAAGACGATGAAATAGTTTATTTTGATAGGGATTCATATTGAATGCCTCAAAAAGCCAACAGAAGCCGCTATATTTTCAGATTTTAACAAGGAAAAGTATTTTTTCTGAGCTATATATACATGTTAGATACATGCTGTCACAGATTTTTTTGTAAAACGCCAATATATTTGCCATACATTGTAATTACCCATATCTAACCGTTTAGTTGGCGTACGCCGATAAAGCGGCCAGTTAGCAAATTTGTCTCTGAATTGTCTTACGAATATATTTCGAACTGAAAACTAACTTTGATCCTAATAAAACATAGCCAATGCCACTCGGCGATAGTGAAATTATTTTTAGATCGGATCAGTCGTTACAGAAATTACCTCAAACAAACAAACAAACTTTACCTCTTTACAATATTGGTATAGATAATGTTCATTAAGAAGTACCTAAGCTTGGGCTTAAGGCTTGTAGTGCGCTTGTAGGTCTTTTGTTGTTTTTGTCTGTTTTTTTGTAGTATTTAATGTTTATTTACTTTAGGGAAAATAGGCAGTTGGTCCAAAGGTTTACATATTTTATAATTAAATGTATGTAACTATAAAGATGTATTATTATTATGGATATTATTAACTTGGGCAAACATATTTTTGTACTGGCAAGCATGAATCTACATGCATTAGCGACGGCGGGCGGTTGACTGATTTTGTGAGCTTGCCGCCTGCGCGTTTTTCGGTGAATTTTCGCGCCTCATTGACTTATTTTATAAAACTACAATTTACATGTGCATTACATTCCACTATGGGTGCGTATTTATCGGAACCGGTTACTGAAAAAGTGTCGAGCGATGAAGCTAACGACAAACTTGAATACGGCGCGAGCTCCATGCAGGGATGGCGTGTCAACCAAGAGGTAAATTCCTACATAAATCTAGTGCTCTCTGCTTCATTTCACGGCCAAGTTGATAGATATCCCGAAAATGTGTTTATATCACCAGTTCGAGCACTCGTAAACGACGAAAATGTGTTCAAGCTTGCGCGAAGGTAGGATTAACTATAATTCTGTTGTACAACGTTGGACTATGTACACTACCCATGCATATATACGTGCCCTTTCATATTCGTTATCTCAGAATAAGCTATTAACTGTAAAAATATTAGTAATTACTGATCAAATTATGATCCATGCCCTTGCTCCTTTCCCACAAACAACTAAACATATGATTATAAATGTCACTATTGGTATACCTATATAAGAACACTAAATGATTTTATTAGAAAATTTTGCTTTAACATTTTACGCTGTTCTTGTAGTTCTTAATTTTATACAAACATTTCATAGTTGGTACTCTTCTTCAGCCTTGTGACTATCCCACAACTATATAAATATGGATACTTGTAGTTTTGTTTCTCAATCATGCCAAAACTACATGACCAATTTGGCTGAAATTTGAAAGGTATCTAGAATGATATAAACACTATAAACACTTTCACACTCCCACAGCCTCACTGATGTCTTGTATCATGCCAGAAACATTCACATCACACACAATCTCAACCAAAGCAAGAAACCTGTCAGGAATGTAATGTATCGAGCCTTGCTTAGAAGGCGAACTCACACCAAACTAATCCAACAGGCAGTTATAAGCTTAATTTTAACTAGTTTAATGTGGGCACAGCTAGTTTTGATATAAAGCCAATAAAAATATGGCAATGATGTCCCTTCAAAGAAACTTGCCTTAGTGATGCAGTGGACTAATTCACATCAAGATACAATCATAATAGTAAGACATTTTGCTGCAACACGATAGACTTTGTAAATCCAAAGAAATAGAATGATGACACCGTAATTGTGCTTTTTATCAAATTTTAGAATCTTGTTGATGTACGTAGTTGAATGCTGCGAGATTAAATTGTAAAATAATGCAGAGACATCATTAGCGAAGCTTTTTTTCTGCTACTTAACGACAGTTAGCTCAATGTTGGTATCTCATAACTTTTTTCTTATATTTGGTTCACAATACTGAAGGTTAGGTAGGTACATATCTCATAATATGCAAATAGTGTCTATTCTGGTACAGTGAAAACATGCACACAAGGTTAGGTAGGTACGTATCTCATAATATGCAAATAGTATCTATTCTAGTACAGTGAAAACATGCATAAGTGACAGTGTTAGATATGTAAAGTATTTATAAGAAAAAATCAGTGTGTAAAGTAAAATTTCACACAGCAGAAATAATAATAGAAGAAACTACACAAAGTCATTTGAAATGAGAATAACTTTCATAACTACTAAATAAAAAAATTGCAACCATGTAATTTTTCTTTGGTTATCATTATTATTTATTTAATCTCACGGGTCTGTGCCCGGACATTTGTAAGGCACTAGCGGAGCCGTAGCCAGCGCTAAGAGGCCCTTTGGTATAATTACATTTTAATAATAACATATCAGGCGTGTCCAAACATACGACGGACATCTCTTACGTTAGAAGTTGATGCCGTTTCACTTTGCATTGCCTTTACAATAATTATATATTATTAACTATGGACTAGGGGACGAATGATATTGGGTTGACAATAGCTGTGACTAATGCGAGTAAAAACTTAGTATTGCATTGTATATTTGATGGTTTATAAAATATCTGGATTATGGCATGAGACTACGGCACCTGCCAATTCCGCCTCATTTAAAAATATGTAGGCAGGTGATGACTCGCCACCCACTGAACGGGCTCCCCATAAGGGCCGCAAGCATTGGCGACATAAGGAACAACGTTGGTGTGGATAGCTAAAGGGTGTTGAGAGGTGTTGCTGCAGTTTCACTAAACGCTACTCCTGACGTTATGCCCTTTATCACTTCCACCCTTGGAGCTTAGAAACTCCGCTCTGCGCCTCGGACGGCCAATTAAGCCAAGCCGAGGGTCAGGGGTCTTGCTTCGCCCCAGGGAGTGTATCGGGGTACGCGGTGTCGCCACACACCAACGCTTCGCCACAAAACTGCCCCTGCATTATTATTATTATTGTTGATACTACTGAGCAGCTAATTAAGCTGATACCTGTATATCATTTTTGTACACTTTTTTTTTTAATGTTTGTCCAATCTATTATTAAAAGAGTTTATTGAGGGAGCACTTATCACTGTCTCTGGTAGCGTATTCCACACTCTTGTTATTCGGTTCGGCAGGAAGTGTTTTCGGGGATCGGTTGAGGCTAATTCAATTAAATATAAGTTGCACAAATTCGTTAATTTTAAATCCAGTCTCAAAAATAACTCACGAGAGCTATACATAACATTACTTTAATACTTGGGATGATTGGAAATGATCCAATTTGACAATATTCCTTCTGCGTCTCGATGGAGACTCTTTCTAGTTTTTTTAAGTAAACAAATTGACTCACTAAATAAAGACATATAATATAATAATTATAAAAGTAAGGAAACAGTCGGAGACCCTTTCTAATCTGTTTAAGTAAACAATTGATTCATTAAATAAAGAAATCCTTACTATGTATATATGTATATTATATAGTAGCTGGTGCCTGCGACTTCCTCTGCACAGGATTAGTACTTCGAGTAGCTTATTTTCTTCCTATCAATTTTGGTACCAAAATTAATAAAAATTGGTTCTGCGGTTTAGTTGTGAAGGCGTAACAAACAGACAGAACGTAGTAATTTTTATTGTATTAATGGTTATTTTGGCAATAATGGCTTACACATAAAAGATACTGTACATATGCTGTTGCGGGCTTTTTTTAAGATAAACATTTCCATTCAACATTATAATATGTATATGTGTAACTCTAATGGTTTTTGCAGCACACGCCAAAATAGCTTGCAGATGGCAGAAATTTTTCCTACTTACTTCACAGTTATCGTCATATTTTGAACAATTCACTCAATATCTTTATAAATTATATTCTATTATTATTATGAATTATTGTAAAGTTTCATTAAAATCCATCCAGTAGTTTTTGCATGAAAGAGTAACAAATGTACATACACACAAACTTCGCGTTTATAATATTAATAAGGATATAATATATATATATATATATTATATTTTTATACTAGTGATTCGTCCCAGCTCCATCTGCTGGGCTGATTTGTGAATCTAAACCATCCAAGGCGCCACCCAAACACATACAAAATTTTTCATTCAAATCGGTCCAGGTTAAAAATCCTGTTTAGGAGTTCAGTGACATACACACGTACAGTAGAATTATATATATAAAGATATAATATTATAAACATGAAAGTTTGTATGTATGGATGTTTGTTACTCTTTCACACAACTACTGAATTTCTATACAAACTTTATTTTTGTTGCAGGATGCTCACAACACAATACTTGACTTTGATCTGAACACATATCTATTTGCCGTTTATGATGGACACGGCGGTGCTGAAGTAGCAACATATTGTTCTCAAAATCTACCAAATTATATAAAAAACACAGAAGCATACAAAAATGGGGATCTCGCCAAAGCTTTGGAAGATGCTTTCTTGGGATTTGATGCTACTATTGCCACCAAAGATGTTATGGATATTCTCAAAAAGCTTGCAGGTTTGTTACATGTGCATTTTCTAATTAAGTACTAAATGTGCCTTGTGGATTTGCCTGCGTTAATTAGGATAAAAAGTAGCCTATTCCAGGGCCTAGCTAAACACACATTAAAATGAGTCCTGACATTATAGAGATACCTTGTACGTACATACTCACAAACTTTCAGACTTATTATACTGCCATGATTTTCTTTTCAAGACTTTTAGACTGAAAACTATTCTTATTCTATACCAGAATAAGAATAGATTTTCAGCTACAAATTCTAAAATAAGATGAAAATTCTATTTCAAGATCTAGATTCCAAACATATCAAATCCTACTAATATTATAAATCCGAAAGTTTGTGTGTAAGTATGTTTGTTCCCTCTTCACGCTTTAACGGCTGAACGGATTTGGATGAAATTTGGAATGTACATAGATTATATCTAGGATTAACACATAGGCTACTTTTTAACTTGATAATAGCGGGCGAAGGCGTGGGGCATGGCTAGTTTTTCATAATTTCACAGATAATTTGTGATAAACACTGGATAATGATTTTTAATGATGACATTTGTAGGTGAAATAAACCCTCCAATAGCAAGTGACAATGAGGAGGAATCTGATAATGAAAATATCAGTAATTTGCGTCAAGAAGCTGATCTTCCACTGCAGGTAATGAATTGTTTGTATACCTTTAAGCCCGATGCACAATTTGTTGCTTCTTTTCTCTGCTACTACTCATTGATCGAGCAAAGCGAGATCTCTTAGTTGACTTACGTCATTCAGCACTTTGTCCGTCCGGCCGTATGTCAGAGACATCTAGCGTCTAAACCATATAAGCGAATGACTTCAAATTCTCATAGAATATGTAAATCTACGGGTCAAAGCCGGAAATTATATTTGAAATGATATAAATCAAAATACTAAGGGGACTCCCATACATGTAAGTGGGGAGATTTGATCAAGATCTTATTAGTAGTTTTTGAGTTATCGTCAACAATGCGTGTTTAATACATTAAATCTGATACTTGAAGTCTATTTTTTTAAGCTTTGGTTGCGTTTAATTATTATGTGACGATAACTATAAATAAATCTTGTTATAAATTTATGTTTAATTATGTTATTGCAAGTAATTGTGGGTACTTCTTCCTCTCTTAAATCTTCTGAACTAGTATGAATTCATATTAGCTTTTTATTTTGCTTATTATTACTGTAATTGCTTAATTATACAAGTGATAAGCAGCTTTAAGTTGATTTATCATTATAAAAAAAGGATATATCACCACTATGGAGTTGTTCTCAAGATGACTGTAAACTTTTGGTTCAGGCAATATTTTCTCATAATATTATTAATTTATCACACAGGTAGTTCTAGCCAAGTATGAGAACAAACTAACCAATATCCATCGATCCCGCTTGTGCGACACTGCCACACCACTCTCTCCTTGCTTACGTGCCAAGAAAAGTGATGAAGCCAGTGGTTCAGGTATGTTCCTCTACAAATACCAATATTAAACATTCTAATAGTTATTTTAACAAATATGTAGGGTAAGATTTTAAATAGTGAGTTATATATAATAGGAAGGTACCATGGTACAACACTTAGCTCTGCCCAAGCGGAGTTGATCCCATCTCTGGAAGATGTCATTTTTATGAATTTAATAGAAATTTACCTATATAAATAAATTTATAGTAAGCAACCTACAATTTTTAACCGACTTCGAAAAAGGCTTCGAAAATACCGACTTAATTTTTTCTTATGTTTGTTATCACGGGTCACGCGATCACGGGAGACGGCCAGACCGATTTAGAAAACTTTATTTTCGTGGCGCGGCAGGATGATGGGGCGGATGGATATTAAGAGCTTTGTTTGCATATTATTTTATAGGCAATATTTCATGTTTCAATTCAATCCTTGTTATACATGCTTGAAAGGAATGAGATGTGGTGACTTGGATGTTCAATCTAATATTCCTGACAGCATATTTACATAGTACTCACATACCTACAGGGATTGGCAAATCTAATTACCATAAGTGCATAAATTAAAAAGCAACTTTGATCAAGTAGACTTGTTCAGGTATTTTTATTCCTGACTGTTATGGACATTATGGTATACAAGTATATAGGCAAATTTTTATTTTAACATAGGTTTATGACTACCAATTTTCTGCTATTTCTGTTGTTAATTGTAAATGCATTAGTAAAATATTTTATTAACAATAGGGGCCAGTGCCTCTAGCTCGGCAGGATCATCATCCGGAGCAGGTTCAAGCTCAGAACAGGCCACCAGCGAAGCTTCGTCCAGCAAGAATGGATTGTCTAATACAAAGGAAGGGGGAGGAAGTAACGCGGAAGATGACACAGGAGGAGTATCTTCTACCAATGATGCAGAAGACAAAGATGTTAATGGAGAGGTAAGAACAATCACACTTAAATCATTAATACAATAGGTTGATTGTTGGTTGAAGCCCAACAGACCTGGAAAGCTTTGTTGTCTACTATGAAGGAGAACTGGATAATGGGAGAATAAAAAAATTAAATAGTAATTAATTTAAAAAAAAAAAACAAGTTTGAACGCCTCTTTAGGCAAACATGTACAGTAACAAACCTCCTATTACCAACCTGCATGCATGTTGTATGAGGTGTATGTAAATGCATATTTTGACAAAAAAATGATGTAAATTTTTATCACTTAGGTGTCAACAAGCGAGCCAGCCGAGAAAGCAGCAGAATCTTCCTCTGTGGAAGTGGACAAACCAGTATCAACTGCACCAGACAGTTCAGAGGACAACTGTCTCCAGCCAGAGCAAAGCGAGGATGCCAAAACACCTGCCACCGCTGGGAATGGATCGGGCGATGCCTGCAACGGTGAAGTGACGGATTCGAAGCAAGTTGATGGAGAAGAGAGCAATATTACTTCGTCAAATGGATCTGCTTTACCTACCCTTGGGAAGGGTAAAGCGAAAGGTACTAATATACTTATTCAATATACTTGTGGCTTATTGAACTGGTAGGGGCATTTAAGAGGCCGGGGAGTCTGTGAAACGAGTCTATAGGCTGTCTCTGCTTAACTGGCAAACTGTGCCCATGCTTGATGCGATAGCACTACCGACCGAACAAATTATGATAGGTGCCATAATACCAAAAATTATGAATGAAAATGTAATGTTTAGCCATTGTTTTTGGCATTAATAGTACCTTGAAATGATAATCTATGTTCCTGTTGTAATGACAAAAGAAATGTGTTTTTAATACAAAACGAATAAGTTAAAGATGTAAGTTGAAGCGTGCTCCATCTTCGACCACATCGCTTTCCTTCAGGTGAAATTGTGGTCAAAAAGTAGATTAGTCACAAATATTTTTTTTTTAAACTCAATAGTCGCCGCATTTTTTCACTTTCGCGGAAAAACTTTCAATGAAGCAAATCTAAAAAATTCTAGATAAGACATCGCCGGTATCAAGCTCAGACAAGCCCGTACCGGACCGCCCCAAAAAGGCTAAGTATCGCCGCGCCGCTGCCATCCGTTACGAATCTTTGCTGCGCCAGGCCGCCATGGCAGACGATGAAGAAGAAAGCGATTCCAATGATGAGACCTTTGAAGGGGGAGAAGTTAATTCTTCCGATGAGGAACGCGTTAATGGTGACGAGGACTCTTCTAATGAGGGTAAGTTGATGTACAAATTTAAAATGTATCAGAGCGCCTGATTTAGGCGACGCGTGATCAAAATACTGGTACTTATTTGGCTCAACGTAATAGCATTCCAAATCAGAGAGGCAATGCCGCCAGCATGATGGGAACGCTATCCACCGGTAGTGGGATTGAGCACTTAAGTTACCTATAAGCAATACCTTGTAGGTAACTTGGGTCTTTGTAGTATAGATGTACATAATTTTAGTTTAGTTTTAGGAATAGGTAATTGGCTAATTTTAAATAATGGGCTATTTTAAAAATGTTTCTTTATTCATGGTAGGCAAACTTTTACCACCATCTCACCTGACAGTAAGCGACGACGTGGTCGACGATGGAGCAAGCTTGCCTAATAGATACCTATTCACTCGCGACTTGAAGACTCCCATATTGTACTCATCAGGAAACACCGAGTCAGGCAAGTAGTTCCATTCCTTTGCACAGTCAATGTGGAAGCAAAACGCTAGATAGCTATCATGGCTAGAATATCTATCTAATAACATAAAAATCTTTGTCCTGACATACTGATTCACTGATTGACTGACTTAGAGATAATGCAAGTCAGTCAGTCAATGAATAAACCGCTAGTCTTAGAGACTTGAAAGGAGATGTTTCAAAATTGAATGAGCCTGGGCCAGCACCATGTACCATATACATACATAAAGAATAATATAGATATACAATATAGTAACCGTTTTTAAATGTTTATTTTCTTTACGTTTATTTCGTTTAAATGTACATTTAAAATATCTTGGTACATCGATAGCAACACAACACAGTTAGACTTTTATTATGAAGAATAGAAATTGTTAATATTTGTTTAATATTTCTACTGAAGGACTATGCATCCATGGTCATGAAATAATTAAAAAAAAAACAAATGGCGAATTGCGACAATATTGAACTGTCATTTTGACGTGACGTTCATTGTCAAAGATCATTTATTGTAAACAACATACCAATTCAAAAATATTTGGGTTTCGTTATAATTATAATAGAACTATAGAACATGTTACTCGATTGAAACTCGGAACAGAGTGACATTCCAAAATAGGGTTAACATATTTAAAAACTCAATCTTCTGCATATCAATTTATTTGTATTTTTAAGAAAATGCAATATTTTTTCCCTATTTTGAAACATCTCCTTTCGGGGGTACATTTGTCTTAGTATGTAGAGGTGTACTTAGAATAGATTTTTGATAATTCTACACCTAAGAGGGTTGTGTTGTTTGTTTTATCTTTACGCTGTAACAGCTAAACTGATTTAGTTGAAATTTCCAATGTACATGTACACACAACAGTTTATACTCAGGGCTAACACAGGCTACTTTTTAAACTCTATAAGTTCTCAGGATTAACACATAGGCTACTTTTTAAACTCTTAAGTTCTATGACTTGTGTCGTGGGTGCCGGAAACTTTACGTCGCATTTTTAAACTATGTAGCCTACTAATGCAAATGTTCTGATAGATTTTTGATAATAGAATGAGGTCCCCATGGGCCCAGTATCTTGGACCAAACGGCTCAAATATGTAACCACTACCAAAGGTTCCTTATTTTCGCCGTCTTCGTTTTGTTTTGTCACCCTAAAAGTAAAATTTCTAAAATATAAATTGAGAACTATTTCCCCAAAGGTGAAGTAGAAGAAGAAGAAGAAGAAGCGGAGTCGAGCGATGAAGACGGAGAAGAGAACCTCAGTTTGACTGAGGATCCTGGACTCGACAGCGGGTGCACTGCTGTTGTGGCATTATTGAAAGGTACACCACAAATACCTCAAAAAATATGATAAAAGAAGTGCCTTTGATCCTTAGTGGTCCCTGGTCTGCCAATTTTTTGTGTCCAAACTCATCTAATAATTAAAATGTTATTAAATAGGTTGTAACATACCAGAAACCCCTCAGGATATCATTTCCACGTCTTTCGCGGTTCGGCTATTGGAAATTCTGTTTTATGACTTTTTTTTTTAACATACGCATTCACACTCACGTCCCCTCACTAAGTCAAAGACTTGTATCGTAAGTGCCGGAAACATTCACATCACACTCACATTACACCCAGAACCAGAAGCACAAATATCCCTTGGGGTGGAATTTGTGCTCCTGTCGGGAATCGAACCCAGGACCCGCGGCGCAGAGGGCGGACACCGGTCCACTGCGCCAACTGGTCGTGATTTTATTACTATAGTATATAACTTCTCTGTTAAGTCTATGGTGTCAAGTGTCAACTAGCGTTAGCGTATATTTACGAAGCGTGGCGCGGGACAGTTTAGTTTAAACAACTGTTAATCGTAGATTATTAGACATACATACATCATCTTAACTATTACGGAAAATATAGCATTCAAACAAAAGTCTTAGAACTAAATGAACTAAGGGTTAGAACAATACCAGGACCTAAAATAACACCTAGGATATTTATTATCATTGTTACTTTTCATCATCTGTTACTTGTACCTAGGAAACTTAACGTCATAATGCCAGTTTGTTTACTCGTTAATTTTAATATTGTGTGCCCTACATCAGGAAAAAATCGCACGCCATGTTTTGTATAAATTGCTTTTTTTTTTACTGTCCTGCTTTTTTAAGCATATTTTACAAGAATCTTATTTGTTAAATGATGATAACGATGTATAGGTAGTTGAAAATACAAAAATCGACTTCACCTCCAATATACTCAAAGCCTAGCTTACTAGACACCACACGTTAAAACAAAAATATTTGGCATTGGTTCAAACATGATGGAGATAGATATTTAATTTGTAACACACAGGATTGGATAGTTAAGAAGAGCAATATTCAGTCGAATTTTAGAACCGCTTTTTTGAAGTATTTTCAAAATACCTTTTCACTTGTTGGTTTTAAAAATCTCTGATTGTACCTATTTGGACAACAGTATAGAATCCCACGCTGTGAGTAGGTAGTATATTTGCATACAAATTTACTACATGACGTGGTTTTTATTTGTACAGGGAACGAACTATTCGTCGCGAACGCCGGCGACTCTCGATGCATCATATGCAGGGAAGGCCTGGCTATTGACATGTCAAACGACCACAAGCCAGAAGATTCTCCTGAACACGAGCGAATCGTCAAAGCTGGTGGCAAAGTCTCCAACGACGGCCGCATCAACGGAGGCTTAAACCTTTCACGTGCCATCGGGGATCACTCGTACAAACAAAACAAAGAGCTGGGCCCCAAGGAGCAGATGATCACAGCTCTGCCAGATGTCAAGAAGCTAACAATAGACCCGGCCAAAGATCAATTTATGGTGCTGGCCTGTGACGGAATCTGGAACTTTATGTCTAGTCAAGATGTGTGCGATTTCATTCTGCCGAGATTGGAGGAGGGTAGGGAGAAGCTGTCGCAGATATGTGAAGAGGTACGTAAAGATTGTAATGCTTTTAAACATAAGTTCAATGACTTCAGTTATGGGAAACATTCAAATCACTCACACACACACCCACAATTTCCAGAAACACATTTTTCTTGGGGAGTAAACTTATGTTCCCGGGAATCGAATCCGATGTTACGATGTGCTTAGAAGGCGAACACTCACCCGACTAAGCCAACGGGTTCACTAAGTTTTATACTTAGTATTTTACTGGATTTTTTAAGTTTGTTTATGTCAACATGCTCCTTTCGGTCTTTTGATTGTGGTTGAAATTGAGCTGTTTGATTCAGTTGAAATCGCAGGAGAGTAACAGGTATCACCAGCAATATCTCTATGCAACGTACCAAAGGACATTGCCTTGTCATGAACTGCCCCAAATTCTTCATTAGAAAAAGTATTGCAACACTAGTAGTAGATTCTAGAGATGACATACTTCCACATGGTGTGAGAAGGTATGTGTTGGAACTTGAAGTAGTATCTGAATATAGACTAGGTATACACTGATTCCGATTTGATCTCCCTGCAACACGATGGACCCGGCAGCACCTGTACGGTCCCACTGTTGCATTGTTATTTTTCAATAAAACAATTTAGTTGAGACATTAAATAGCTCAAAGTGAAGTGGAACATGACATGTTTTTTTTTAATGATAACAATAATTTTATATACTATAGAACTGGCTTTTTAGGTATTTAGTATTTTGAGAAACTGCTATATTTTTGTATTACCACAAGTTCTTACAATAAATCACAATGTTTCTTCAAAAGCATTTTTTTTCATTCATTACACTAATCATTCCTTAACACTAATACATAATTATATTAACGTAGTATATCTATCTATATTATGTAGTCGCTAGAAAACGCTTGTGCAGTTTGCCTCTATACATATTAATTCCATCCTTGTTAAAATGTATGGCGGCTTCGGCACGGTCCTTCTCAACCATAACAAATATAATTATCTCGTTCATCCTTCTAGACGTTTCTATAAAGTGTATAATATCTCTTTCAGATGTTCGACCACTGCTTAGCGCCGAGTACGATGGGCGACGGCACCGGCTGCGATAATATGACAGCTATTATAGTACGGTTCAAAGACGGAACGATCGCCGAAGTCGGCAAACACACAACCAACCCAGAGGGACCCAAGAAGCGCGCAGCTGACGAGGAACCCAGTAACAACGAGCAACAGGACTCAAAGAGGCAAAAAGTTGACGATCCCCTCTCAAGTTCTCAAGTGACGTCCAGTGTGTAGACCTTCACATAAGTGTTCGAGCCACACTAGTATTGTGAAATTTGGTGAAAACTATCTAATTGTAATCGAAAATAGGCAGGATAATAGTTACGAGTTCCATAAGCGTAACCTTATATTGAGAAAATTATATGTAAGAGCAATAATTGGATGGGTTGTAATATAAAAAAATTGCCTTACTTCATCAAAAATTTTGTGGTTTAAGTGCGCCAATAATGTTGGGTTAGGAGTATGCAACATTTTGAACTCAAATAGGTAGCGATGTATCATTTAACTAGTTGTATATGCACATTCATGTGACATAGGATAACAATTCCAATCTGTCACATGCTACTAATAAAGGTTTAAAAATATGTTCAACATTTAACGAGTAGAAAATCTAAATGTCTGTTTTGTTATATACTTACTCCCTTATTTATAAAAAGATATAACGGTCGATAAATTTACTATTAGTTAAAATGTTTTGGTTTTTTGACTGATGTTATAAATATGACACGCGTCAACACAAGAGAAATCATATTTTAACTACTGATGATTTATCGTACGTTATATATTTCTATGAATAATATATTTAGGTGTTGATAGTCTGATTACAAAGCATTGTGATAGGCTTTTGTAAAGATTGGTGCATAGTTTGATAGGAAAGTTTGCCAACAGGATGGTTGAATGCGAGCTAAGTTTTGTTCCATGTTTGAGGTACAGTGCGAAAGTAACAACATTCTAAATGTATGTTGTCCAATGAAACATTCTTCAATTAACTATTTATAACTCAGTCGCATAGTAGCTTAAACATGAATGATGCTTATACTACAACCGAATAGTAAGTACACTACATCAGGAGGAGAGTAATCACTCCTGTAGCCCAAGCACGAACAACTTGCGAGAAAGTGTTCGTATCGTAAACGTCATCAATTTATATTAAATTTTATCAGCGCCTCTACAGTGCGTAAATTGAACTAAATTCGGCAGCACGAACGCTTTTGACAACTCTCCTATCGCCTTCGTATCGTCACGTTAACGTTACTTGAGACATTTTGTATGAAAATTGCGAGCACGAACCTTATTTTGACATTAGCTCGAAGCCTGGCTATCGTAAAGCTATCGAGAACGTACGAAACTTTATTCACTTAGAATTTGTCGGTGAGAAAACATTCGTCAGGTGTTAGAAACGATTTAGAATTGTTTTTCTTCAAGTAAATAAAATGCTACGAAGCTCTATGCATTATTATTTAGCAGGAAGGCTCATCAATGATGCGATAAATGAGCAAATATATACAAGATTAATAATGATACCTGTGGTTTGAGGATATTAAATTTTTTACCTACTTGGTTTTCATTAAGTTATTAAATATATTGTTGTTAAAATTGGTCTTTAGAGAGAAATTTGAAGCCGGGCAAACAATAATGAATATAATGCGTTGAATCTTTCAAACAACAACTTTCAAAACTACTTCCGGCTGACCAAAGAGGCATTCAACTTCCTTAGAGACCGTCCTTAGCGACGATTTCAGTCAAAAAACATTAAAATGACAATTCAGATTGACAATAGATAGGTGTCAAATTCAAATTTTTACCATTATGCATAAACAATTTCATTATTTTTTGTAACATTTCGGTCTTTTTTCGTGGTTTTCATTCAATTGAGCCCACCCCTTTTTACGCAGAATGACGTCACTTACGTAAAACTTTCGAATTCTCGATAGTAGATGACAAGTGCTTTGTGCTACCGACTATCGTAATGCTCCGTGTTCGTACGGTAAGCTCGATACGTTAACGTTACGAGACAATGAAATATTCGTGCTAGGGCTACAGGTACTAAATTTGAGAACTGATATGTTAACTAAAATAGTTTGTAAGCAATAAGTGTAAGTAACAGGACTTTGATATGTAGTTATTTTGAATCCCAGTAAAATACATTAAATCTTTTTTTTTTTTGCTTGAAGAGGCATTTAATTTTCAGCTAGTACTTAGAATTCTTTCCCAATTAAGGAGTAATTAGTGTTGGTGTAAAGCATGCCTGATAGAGGTGTAAATGTGCCTGATTATTTCAAAGTGATATAGTTTTTTCGAAGTATTTAGTCGTCATTCACTTATCAACCTGGTGTCGCCCCACGATGATGTCCCGCGGTCGGGGAGTTGATGCCCCAACGCGCTTTCAATGACAACTAGATGGTGACGTTAAAGAGTTGATAAGTAAGAGCATATGCTTCTAAGGCCCAAAGTATTAAAAGAGAGAGACCCAGAGCATTCAACACCCAAAGTTCTTACTTGAGTATTACCAAGGGTTGTTATTACTTGATGGCCTTAGGATGGTGTCTAAGGAAGTTCATTAAAAAATCTCCCGAGGCAGGTTAATATGTGAGCGACGACCTTTAATATTTCGAGCATTGATTAAGTGCGGCTAGCGAAAATATATGATTTCTTTATCTGATATCTTTTTAAAATTGACATTGAAACCTTTTTGGTTTTAAATATTGTTTTTTTGGTGTTTGGAAGTTACTGTATTGACATGTTCCTAATTAAGAGAAAAAATCGTTCTAGCGAGTGTACCCATAAACCAGCTGCAATAAAAAAAAACGCTTTCACATCCACAGCTCTAACTAAATTAAAGTACTTGTATAGTGGGTGGCGGTAACATTCACAACACACATTAGAACCAGAAGCACGAATTACCCTTGTGGAGGTAATTGTGCCGGTGCCGGGAATCGAACCCAGGACCCGCAGTGTCTTTCTAACTGCGGGAAATAAAAAAAAATCAAAAATGAAAAAGTAACGGTAGCATACAAACGACCTTCAAAATGTGTATACTAACATATTTTGTCATTTTTACTAATGTTTATTTCTTCCTTTTTGGTATGGTCCTAACTGAGTGTCCGTACTTTATTTGTGAGTACGCTAGAATGAGGGGTGCAGAACTGGATCGATGGAACTTATTTGTATTTCAATTATTTATCTGTGTTACTCTGTAGTGATAAGCCCCCCTAGCTAGGTTGCAATTACATTCTGACTATGCGATCGCCTTAACTATCGGCTAGCAAATATAGACCTTATAAATTTGAAACGGGTTCCAAATCTCCTACCTAAAAAAATATTATGCATTTAGCAATTGATCTTCTGAACTAGCGGCTAGTTAATAGACCTTAACTCTGTGGTGTTAAGTATTAAAATTGCTTATCTACGTGCTGCGATTGCGTAGTAAAAGAACGATTTTATGTAACCTGGCCTGGGCCCAAGTAGTTATATTTTTGTAATCACATGTATTGTAACATTTATACTTACTTCAATATATTGGTTCATTATTTTTACTATCAAGATTAAATTATTTAAATCTGACATTTAACGAATATTGTTTTTAATGTAATAGGTACTGTGTTTCGGTAATAAATTATAAAATCATTCAATTATAACAATTACAGTTTGTTAAGTGGATATAAACAGTGTTCATTTTCACGTGTGTTTATGGAAAATACATTTTTACAGACTGATGTTGTTTTTTATTAGTTGAAACGTAACTTAACGTAATTGTGTTAGGTATTCAATGGTTTCCATCTGCGATGCCTCTAATATTTGTAGTGAGTCATATTCGCTGTCGAGTTGTTCCAAAATTAATGTTTTGTCATTTAGTTCTGCCTGGAAGAAACAAAGTTTTGACCGGGTTATTTATAGATAAGAAATCCAATTTAACCAATCGACACAGAAGGTAACAGTAATCAAGCGGGTACTATTAAATCACAAGGGCTGATAATTGAAAGTTTGTATGTAAATGAGTGACCTGTATGTTTGTTTTCTCTTCATGCTGTAACGGCTGAATAGATACGGACCTAAGATTCACATGTATAAATAAAAACACTACTTTGACTATTGACAATTTTCAACCGACTTAAAAAAAAGAGGTTCTCAATTCGACTGTATGTATGTTACGCGATAATTCCGCCAATTATAAATCGATTTCCATGATTTTGACCAAAGAATAAATCTTTTATCAAACTGTGTCCAGCGAATTCGTCCACAATGATCATGTTAAAAATAGTCGTATGTGTTATTCCAAATATCGCGCTTCCGCATATTCAGTAAATGGATGGTATGAGAAGTGGAATTTTGGTTTGTGGTAAAGTGGGATTTAAAAAAATATATACTTTAAATAGCCGTGCCCCGCGGCTTCGCCCGCTATTATCCAGTTAAAAAGAAGCCTATGTGTTAATCCTAGGTATAGTTTTTGTACATTCCAAATGTCATCCAAATCCGTTCAGCCGTTAAAGCGTGAAGAGGGAACAAACATACTTACACACACACTTACATACAAACTTTCGGATTTATAATAATAGTAGGATTAATCACTTTTTACTCATTGAGTGGAACAAATCAAGTCATATCTTGTCATGTCGATTTTGGTGAACTTACTTGCAATTTTGCTTGTTCAGATTCTTTTTCTTTGGATATGGATTTCAGAAGGTTCATGGAGCCTATTGCAGCCATTTTTTGCTTCTCAACGTTTTCTCCAAGTTCTCTCAGTACATTTAGTAATGAGTTTATTATTTTGCCGAAATCTTGTACTTCTGCAAAAGTAATAAAGTTTTTGAGACTAATCTCACATATTCATCAAAATACAGAAACAAACTCTTTATTCTGGATTAAGGTACATAATATATATTTTTTATAGAATGGGAAGAGAAGTGGCTTTGTCCGCCTGTTACGCCTTTTTGTCTAAAATGCTTGACGGATCCTGATGAAATTTTGCTGGGAGATAATTTACATCAAGATTTTTACCACACTACGAGAGTGACTACAGCTAGTTATGATTAAAATTGCTAGGTAATAGCTTACTAGTATCGTATTCTTTGCATGTATCTTTGAGGTCCTCTGTTTCCTTTGTAACGTTTGATTCTAAAACCCTTATTTTGTTGATATCGTCATAATATAAATGTACTTTTTGCAGTTCTTCAGCCATTTTCTTCGTACCGCAAATAATTTTTTTTACGCAACAGGACTAGTCGCTTCGTTATATTTTAATAATCTACTTTTGTTGCCTAGAAACCACAATTTTCAAACAATTTTACTGCCATCGCTTGCTACGCGTTGCTTGATTCTGTAATCCGGTATAAAGCAATCGGAAACGGAAAATTAACTATTTCCGATTCACAACTTGCACACATCTTTTCGGTACCTCTAACAAGTTCCTCTATGCGCACAACCCATCAATACACACGTACGTACGTTGATACTCTCCTTAAGATAAATAGGAACGCAGACGCAGTTCCGACTCGGTACAAAGACAATGAACTACTAGCGCAGTTGCCACAAAGCTGCATCAATATAATATTTTGCGATTGGTTTCTATTTTTTTAGATACCATAATTAATCTTACTTTGGACTTTTTAGTTTATCGATTTTATATAGAAACCGATTGCAACAGAATTAAGTAATAGGGGCCACCCCCTAATCCTGTGAATAAAAAAGTCAGAAAAAAACCATTAAATATTGTCACTGTCAACATTTTCTGTCAAAGGTTTCTGTCAATAGGTAAAACTAGTTTACTTTCTCAGCTGACTGGTTGGAGTTTCAAAAATGTACCTTCTGTACGAGCAGCAAAGCTTAAATTTGAGTTTGCGATAAACATGTTTTAATTCTACTGTGATGTTTGTGTTGATGTGATGCATATAAGTTTAATCTCTTTGTTGTGATATTGTGTCATGTAATTAATTGATTATCATTTATTGAATTTTGAAGGTAACGTCCTAGAAATACTAGAGATAAATGGATATTCTAAACCAAACATTCGTCTGAACAAATCCTGAAGCACAAAAGATACATAGATGTTGAGATTATTCACGGATACGTGCATTGCTAATGGTAGCTCAGCATGGAGAGTTTAACTCAAAAAGAGAAGATTATTTGGTCATCCTGGGAAGCGAAGTCACTGCGAGATGTGGTACGTGAGGCGGCTGCGAAGGGCACCCATATCAATCTGGCAGTGACTTATTTGATGGAGAAAAATGGGTGGAATGATAGCACGGCGAGGGATTGGTTTATGGCTGAAGTAAGAGCTCGTTATATTGCATTTGTTTACTTGTAAGGTTGCATCTCCAAAGGGTTTCATCATGACCCTGTTGCTGGGGCTACACCATCAGTCTGTACTAACAGTAAGCCAATATCCAATAACTAATAAAAGAAACACAAAGTAAGTGTTAGGGGTCACTCTACAAGTCACATGATACTTTTAATTTTATATTTTATTTCCTTGAGTTACAGTTAAAATCTACATACAAAGTGATTTTATTGTAATTGTGTCTCCGTTGTACTATGTAATTATCTTGTGCCACTGTGTAATGATAATGAATCTTCGGTTTGCAAGTTGCTGGCTAATCCAGATTAACAAGCTTGTACTGCATACATAAAAAAACCCTGGATTTAGCTGAGTTTTGACCTTGAAAAACTTAAATCATTTTGTCATTCTGCATATCCAAGGTCAATGAAAACTAAATAACCCTTTTCCTACTTTATAAAACAGACTTAGTAATAGACACACAAGCACATTAACACTGTAAAACTTATTTTATTCTCTTTGAGGTAAAAGCATGGACTGTGCAACTTCTGCTCAGAAAGCAGATCTTCAAAGTCCTCCATGTACTAAACAAAGTGAAGATCAACCCAGAAGAACACCTGATGACATTGGCTGAAGACTCCGCCCAGATTGAGTACAGAGATTTCATTGTAGAACAAGTGGCTAAATCCACAAAAGATATGGGCAGCGATACTCTAGCAAAATGGGAGAACTTAAAAAGACATTGGAATCTTCTCAAATATTTAGAAAAGTCCTTTGAAACAGATGGATTGTTTAAGCAAAATAAAGCTTTCGGTTCAGACAAACAGAGAATCATTGTGAATGAGACAGAAATTAAGGCTTTGACTATTGAAAAGATACAAAATTACCCAAATGAGTGGAAAAGTAAAATTGCTACCGCTTTGTTTTTCAATTCATTTGGTAAGTGTGAATAATCTGGTTTATTTATTTAAGTCGCATTTAGTTAGTAGGTTAGTTATAGAAACTCATGTCTGTGCCTTTTTACTGGTATTTATTTTTAATGGGAAGACAATTTCCAAAAGGATAAGCCATTGGCTAGTTCATTGCAAAGAATTGCCCGATGGCTTAGTGAAATTCACATTTATTATTGGGTGTGCATCCACCTTCTTAGTAGGGGTATCGCCTTTGATTCCTAGCAAGAACACAAGTTTTCTCCTCAAGGAGAAATGTGTGTTTCTGGTTCTGGTGGTGATTGAGTATGTTTGATGTGAATGTGTTCTCGTGCCCTGTCTCGCGCACTCACTACGCTGCTAACGCACCTACTTGGAGACTATTGTCAATTTTAAACCGTTTCACACACGAGTTCCGGCAAATTGACATATTCTATGATAATTTGAATACTGTGGCAAATAAGCTAAATTTGTATTATACATGTTATTTAAAATAGTTAGTGCTTTGGTGTATACTGTAAGCTTTCTATTATGTTTAATAAATAAATAAATAAATAAGTCATTGAACATAGTGTGAAACTGTGAGTGTGAAAGTGTTTATTTATTTATGCTTATTGCATCTAAAAATCTGCCTAGCTATTACTGACCTAAAATATATGGCATTATAATGGTAATGGACAGTTCCTAGTATCATGTTCTTTTAGGCATCCTAAAAGGTGTAATACTGCCCTTTTAGCTGCCATTGCAACTGAGTTTCACAGTTTCTTGCGAAACAGAAATTTGCGATAGATTTAACTACTTGATACTTGTGGATTATTACTGTATTTCTACACTTTCTATTAATATGAGCATAAAAAAAAACCAATTTAAATGATTTTTAAGGGTTGTATTTTTAGTCAAGTAAAATATCAAGATCTTCCGGCAATAATAGTAATAATTGATCACTGCTATGTAGGCAAAGAGCATTAAATTCTTGTATTATTAAGACAAAATGACTGGCCTACATCGAATCTCTACTTTTCTCTACATATAGTTACTTCATTTAATTTTGTATTAGATAAGCGAACTACTTGCTGTGTGTTACTGCTGTTAAAATATGTGTTACTAGCATAGGCTAGGATAGCCTAACAAATATTTGCATCACTGTACTCATAGCAACATGATTGGGTCTTATCTGCCCTATAAACAGTAGTTGTTTGTAATGATTCATGTTTGTTATATCTTCCAGGCAAGTTTGCTACATCCTCGACTTATTCTTAGCTTTAGACAGGTCAGATTTTGCCACAGGGTAGAAAAAATTGTCACCATAATCAGTAAAAATTATGTTCCGGTAGCTATCCTTGAGAGGCGGTAATTCTATGCCTAGCGTGTTTACCATCCTCGTCCATATTATTACTTACCATCAGGTCAAACGCTAGCCTATCAGAGATAAAAAAACTCTTAACAGACGAGGTAGAACTCTTTGCGAATCTACTTTGAACAGAACCGCCCCTTTGCTGCACAGTATGACTGGTTTGGGCTAAACGAGTAACTTGCCAGTGTTATTACATAATATCTTAAATCTCAGAGAAATAACACACCAGCGTGCAACTCGGGAATGGTTACAGATGTTATAGATAGGTGTGACGCTTAGCATCACGTGGACATCTTCCTTATTTATTTATTAAGCTAGAGGTCACATTTGCTAGCCTTCTTTCTTATTCACAATACTTTTCTAATGAATTCAATATAACTATTATATTACAACTAGTACCTGTCACATATATCAACCAACCCATTAGTCTATCTATCTAGGTTCCTTATATGAACCTTCCACAAGTATGTATGCGTGGAATTTTATAGCAACATCTTTATTTTTACAGAATTTTCCCTATTAGATTTTTCTTCACCACTGGAAATGTGGAACTTCTTAGTGGAGCAAAACAAAGCCATGATCCTCGTGCGTTGGATCAACGTTCAAACTTCAGAGGTAGTGCGTGACATGAACGCCCGCTATATTTTCTTCAACAATGAAAACTTTGCCAAAAAGATACTAAATGTAGACACTAAAGGCTTTGAAAACAACATACTTGAGAGCCTAGACGAAATATTTCGAAAGTCACCTATCACAAATGATATGATTGATACCGTCGCTAAGAGCAACTGTTACGCATACACAAAACTCTGCATTTACGACACCCTCTGCTCCTACGGGATTGTAAATGAAGACGAGAGAAATAACCTGTATCAAATCATTTCAAGACTGGCTCGAACCCAAAACTTGAAACTCATTGATGATATCTTCACTGAATCGTGCTCCACTATAACAAAAGAAAGCTTTTATGTTGAGCTGGCGAAGTACTGCGTGAAAAACAACCTGTACAAAGTACTTACGATTTGTGTTGAGAACAATATAGTTGGCGTAGATTTGTCTGATGTGGAAAAGGAAGCGAGGGATTGTATTGAATTGTGGCTCCTGTTTAAAAGCATAGAACAAACGTCAGATAGGCAGAGCCACGTGCTACCTGTTTACAAAACTTGTGAACAAATAGCTAAAGATGATATTGACGAGTACATATCTTCCAATCCCCATTTGGTTCTCGGCATGATTTTACTAGAGGACACAACGAAACTGTTCGATATTTTTTCGCAAGAAGATTTTTTGCAATTCACTGATTTCAAATTACAAAACAAAATGTACAAAGATAAACTTCCCCACCTCTACAATGTGTACAAAAAACATGCAGATGTGAACCAAATGTACGAAAGCAAAGATGTGAATGTCTATCAGTTGCTGTCTGGATACCGTGGCCTGGATGTGTCTAAAATATTTGAATTCCAGTTGGTCAACCAGAACACAAACAATTTTAGGAATGATAAACCGGACCGGCGCAGCTTGGGCAGTCTTCTGTCAAACGATGTGGACGTTAAGACGGCGAGTATAAAATCCTTGTCTCAAAGAGCAATGGAAATGCCAGACTTTGCCAATGAAAAGCTTATGAAGCGATATGGATACGTAGCGAAGTTAAATCATATTTACTATCTTAAGCAATATCGGCCGTGTAACGCTAGTCAAGCTTTCGTATCGCAGCAATACCAGACTTACAATCGTCTGCAAGACAAAAGCATAAAGAGCGCATGCTGCGAAGCTCACGCTTTGGCTTTACATAACTGGGCAGATCCGGCTTTGACTGCGTGTGCTGTATCTTTCGTCGCAATGATTGGCTGTAACCCTACTAGGTGCAGAGTGCATATGTCCGCGGCAAACATGATCAAAACTCACATGATGCAGAAAGGCGCCTCTGAAGACAAAGCTTTCAAGACAGTAAATAGCTACATGTCCAGACTGATTCAAAGCAACGACGACGCCGCCAAAGAGATACTGAGATGTTTGGAGGACATAACACTTAGTAAACTTAAGGAAAAACAGGAGGCGGATGGTAAAGTTGAGATGTCAACAGTGTTGTATGAATCTCAGACTATGATCAAGTTTGCATCTTTACATAATTTGCCTTTGCCCGAATCGCAGTTAAAAGAATTCGTGAAGTCGAACTCTTGGTTCAACTTCTTGCTTTTCGGCGACGTGTTCCGTTACCCTCTCGGCCAAATGCTGCAGCTTTCACAAGAGTTCGAAAAGAAGTCATATGCAGAGCACCTAAAACATATAATGCTACATAGGAATATAGAAGAAAGTTGTGAGAAGGAGTTATTCAGATCCAACTCTACATCTAGCGTACAAAGAAGATCCTCAAGGCTTAATTCTGCAGAAGTGGTGAGTTTTACGAAATGTCTATACTTGCTTACAAAAAAACTCGTCGTTCAATAAGTCTTAGTATTTTACGCATCTGTTTAGAAGTTACGAAGTGTAGTCGTCTCTAGCCGTTGACAATAACAGGACTATACTGAAATTATTCTTAATCAACACTTTAACACTTTGAATTGCGTAGGCTTGAATCAGATTTATTCTTAATTCGTGCTGTTATTTGTACAGAGTCCAACACACGGCAGTATGTTCGAGTACCCCACAAGTGCGTACATGGGTCGTGAGCTATGGGAGGTGGCGGCTGCATGCCACGGCCCAGAAGACCCTCCAGCTGCATTATTGCGAGCTGCAGATATCTGCCGCGAACCTCTACTGGTGCTTATCGCTAGCTGCTATGAGGTAAATTTATTGATCTATGAACTTTTACAGTGCATTTATCATCATAATACGCAACAATGTGTGCACTCGCATTACTTTGGTTTGAGCCATTTCGATGAAGTTTAATCGTGCAGTTCCTGTGCATTATATGGTATTAAGTACTTTCATACAACATGCACGGAAACAGATGTGTTCATACAAATCTTACCCTTGTAGTTCCTCTCCGTAATTAAATCATACCTTTGCAATTTATGTCGCAGAAATGCTTATTATAATATGGTCAAAACTAATTGTTTGTTTCATTTTCTCACATTTGTGTACAGCCAAACGCAGTGGACGTGTTATGGGCGCAATGGATACTCTGCTCCTTAGGGCCCAGCACCCGTTCTCAAAGCGCCATCCAATCGGTCGTCACACAACAACTAGCGCAAGCTGACCAGTTTCAACAAGTTGCAGAGATATGCCTGCAAGAAGGATATATTGACACTCTAAAAGAGGCTATGCTCATATTTATGCCGGTAAGTTACTTTTGTCATTGTATTTGCTTATTTAGGTTCTGTCAGATATGCCTGCAGGAGGCAAAAGCATGTATTGGCAAATTACAGAAGACTATATATGTTATATGCTATAAGTTCCTAAGGCCGATTGTCAGTCAGTTTGTAGGAGGCAATTTGTCAGTTTCAGCTAGTTTAGAGAGCTCTAGGAGGGATGTGTTTTTGTCTAGGAGGATATTCTACAAAATGTTGATATTTATGCGTATAAGTTCAATCATAGTTTATTTGTTAATATGCATAAATAATGATAAAGACTGCAAGCTGACCAATTTCAGCAAGACGTTCAGTTGAGCCCGGAGTTATTAGGTAATTGACACGCTACACGAGGCGATGACTATGTTCGTATGACTGTGAAAAAGTTAAGTTATCTTAACGGTTTGATTATTGAATTTTAATACTGTTATGTAATATAAGACCACTGCTGGGTGTACATTTGACCATTTCTAGATAACTAAAAATAACTTTAATGTACCGGAGTCGCGATTTTGAACTTATGACACTACATAATAACAATATTTTTCTCTTTTTAGGATAGTCCTCTTACACATCTGACATCTTTTCTTCACCGCTGCATTCGCAAGTTGAATTTCGACGCCGAAACCAACAAGATGTTGTCGACGTTTCTTCGGCTTTTTCAGAGAAAATATAGCATGGACTCCACTGCCATACCCTGGCAACTGTCTAAGGTACCTTATTTTAAAGCATACATTTATACATCCCTAGGCGTTCCCTGTGACTTTTCCTCGTTACTGATGATGATTTTTGATCAGGATAAGAAGTATCCCTATCATTCGATAAAAACTCACATATATTTTGAACTATTATGTTAAAACGATTTTTACGGATGATAAATGTTCGCAAGCCTTCTTCAGGGTAAGTGTGGAGCGCTCGCCGTCGCTTCCAACCTCGCACACTTAGGGTATGTTCTACATGACTTAAACTATATCTCTACCATACAACAAATACTTTTTTAAATTTGATCGTAACAAAGCTACATCAATAAAAAAGATACATTTTCGATATAGTGTTATTTTACAAAACTTGTGATTCTTCGAGTGTTAGCATTTAATAATGATGTATTATCCTCCTAAGGTACTACAAGAAGTATTAAATAAACATAGTCATTCAGACACAGAGCATTCCACATCTAGAAGTTATCATATCAACACCCATAGTCCTTGAGTAGAAGAGAGAGAGAGAAAATTCTTTATTGCACACGATAAAAAACTGGTACATAGTCTAATGCTTATTAGCATGTTCTTTCGTTGTTTAAATATGAAACAAAATATAATAACATACATACTAAATAATAATGTTCTCATTTAGAAATTACTATATTTATTTTTAATACTTTCTGTAGTACAGTGGGCCGTAGGAAATCACTGTGATTTTAGTTGTAACTTTAAAATTACAATCACTTTTAATAAAAAGGAATTTATTTAAAGTGACTAGAGTCGCATAACGTGCAACATTTTGCTAATAATTTTCATATAGTTGAATCTTAAGACGATTTCCTTCATTCTAATCCAGGAGTCGATGCAGAAAGTAGCAGTGGCACTAGTGAAGACAGCTCTGTCGCAGAATTTCGATAGCGCGTACCATCAGAGAGAGTTCCTGAGGTGTTTGGCCGAAGCACAGTTTGAGAAGCACATGTTAGGTAAAGCAGTAACCATAGAAATTATTGGAAATCTTAATAAAATGTAGACCAATTAGTTATTTTTTCCTTTTTAATAACAAATCTAATAACAAAATCAACGATAAAAAACAACAACACCTGCGTCTCTAACGCGAACTTGCATTTTCCAAATAGATCCAACTACACGTCCACCACGTTTGTCTAATCCTCTACCAAACACCCTTTATAATACAAAAATAGTATACAGTTTTATAACATTCCTGGGACTTTTAAGACCCTTACAAACAATATAAATTGCCCAATGTGTATTTGCAGTGCCATCGCCGAACTTCACAAACCTCTACCAAATACTCCAAATCTCGATGGAGACATCCCTAGCCGCGAGCATCACTAAAATGCTGCAAGACGACGCACAACTGTACATAATTCAATGCGTCGAAATGTACACTGCTAATCGAAGCTACGACGTAGCGCTCAAAATAGCTAAGCTCGCCGAAGTATCGGTCAATGACATCTTAGTCGCCGAGTGGACCCACAAATACGACAACTTACAATTAAAAGAAGAAGTTGGAGACAACGATGTGACAATGTTCATCGCGCAATGCAGTATCGCATTCAAAAAGGCGACAGTTTCCTTTACAGATGCTACGGAGTTCCTCCTACTGCATGTTAAAGATATTAACGATCCAGTTCAGAAGTTCTATTCGTACAGAATGGTAATGAGTTGGTTTGAACTGGACATGCAATATGGAAGCAGGCGTGAAGAGATCGAGCATCTTATGTGGGATGCATACTTCCGTTCTGAAGCACAAAACGCTATATTCCTCAGCGATTACGAAAGCACGTTTCATTACGTGTTGAATGGGCAGAAAGATGCGAGTGTGTCGCGAAAGATTGGATTAGCGAATGCGGAGAAGCCGTTCACATATCCGTTGTCGAAAATCGAAGCAGTATCACGTGTCAAAAGCATTGAAAAGGTAGTTCTATTGGAAGAGCCGGAAGAAATCGATTGTTGGCGTCGAGTTATGTTCTCTCTTCTTGAGTTGAAGCTCTTGATCGAAGCTTTCCGCCTCTCTGGGTTGTTTGAAGCTCCTCAAGAGTACAGATATCGGCCGCCAGCGTGCCCGGTACTGATTTTAAAGACGTGTCTAAAATTAGCGGAGGGAGGTTGTTCGCCGTACGAACTACCGCAGGAACTGAGGCTTGTGATCTCGTCGCCTTGTCTGCAGAGTAAATTGTCGAGTGAGTTATTTTTTTGTATATAGAGTAAACTAGCTTACTAATTAATTAACAGAGAGTCTATATAGTACGAGTGATGGTTTTTTGCAAGAACTTGATTTCGTTCGTTACCTCGTGTAAAAGTTCAGACATTATTTCTATAGTCGTTTTCACTGATATTTTTTAATAATGTATATTTGAATGAACACTTTATTTTTGCTCAGTGTCGGAAATATCAGAGACGAGTTTCGAGGAGCTGGTTGTAATTCAAGAAAAGCAAGAAAACGTTCCGGAAAGTTCTCATTTGGCTGCGCGGGAAGAAGCCGACAGACTTTCAGCGCTTGACTCGTTGGCTGTGCGAAGTGGACTGACTATTGCCAAACAGGTTAGTTTAAAACAGTTATAAATAGATCTCTCCACCGAAATACGATTTTAAAACACTCATCTGAAAGAATTGTTGAACAATATGCTACAAATTGTCCAAAATGTTTTAAAATTCTCCTCATGAATTGTGTTAAAATGATAATGATTAAATTGATGATAAAGAAAAAATATTATTTATAGGTTGCCAGCTACTTCCGTATAGCTCTTCAAATAGGTTGGAGCTACATGACTATGCTCTCCAGTCAGGATAGACCTCTAGACTTCATCAACTTGGTTAGCGGCAGAGCTCGCATGTCACTGGCAACCTTGGTGTTTAAGACATTCAACATTACCACAAAAGAGGTATGATACCGGTACATAATTCTATTATTTTATATATGATAGATTGTTTATGTAGACATAGACATAGGTTGTGCGTGTTGTTTGAATTAGTTAACTCTGTAACGGCTGGAAAGATTTGATGAATTTGGTGTAAAGATTGTCTTTTTGGACCATGGAATATAGCTTAGGCTATTCCTCGTTCTGATAAACGCAAGCCGCGTGGTTCATGTTAGCAAGTAACTAAAAATAGCGATGATTGAAAATTGGATACTTTGTATACTATATCTTCGACCGATTGTGATGACTAGGGACTATAACCTGACTAGAGAACTCCTCAATGGTTAGCGATCAGATCAGATCAATCAGAGATGAAATATTGTATTCAATTATGGTAACCCATTCTGTTGTGTATCTAATCTTATATTATTATTTTGTATTATGTTCTATTGCTATATATGAGCTAGCTTTGTTTGAGCAGGACGTTCGCGTTTATAAAACGTTGAATTTTGAAAAAAAAACGTATTCATTTAAATTTGAAAATAATTTATTTGTGGCCAAAATGGTCAGGTCCATAGCGAATCTAAATAATATGCATGCTACAGCTAAATTCGAGTATGCATGCTTATACTTCGGCTGCATCACAACTTTCCGCAAAGTAAAATATTGATGCAATTAGTGCCTATAATATTTCAAAATTATATCTACAGGTAGCAGAATTTGTCTGCCGCGAGATGGTAGCCGCAATTATATCTCCACACCTCCTCGCCACCTCCACATTTCGTCAAAAAGAGCATTTCCAATACACTCTATGGGGCTACGCTCTCAATTCCGACATAGAAATGTTCATGAACATGCGCCCAGACGCCTGCAGTCCCGTCGGTAGACTTGTCCTAGAACATTTACTAGCCTTCCAGAAGATATACAAAGTGACCGGAGCAGCGAAGCTTCCAGAGAACTCTCTAGATGACAGCTCACTCGACGTCGAAACTTTAATCGACGAGGAGTATCAAAACGTCGAAAGCGGGGAGCTAGAATCTATTCTAACATATGTAACGGAAGAGGGTACTTTGCTATCCGCTGAAACGGAGTCTATGTATTCTGTTTCGACGGTGTATGCGGCGGGTAGTAAGCTCTCGAAGGATTCTAGAAGGAACTTGTTCGATGTGGCGACTAGGTCGCATGTCCATATAAGGCATGAAGTCAAGTCGAATATTAGGAAGATTACTAAAGGCTCGCAGTTGTCGACGAAACAGGTAATTTGATTTCACCTCTTGTTTAAACAAGTTACATTCATCAATCATAAACCGAGCTAAGCTGAGAGCATTTTAGTGCTATATTCAAACATTTCCCACTCGTTTGCGTTTTATAAACTGAGTACTCATTGGGGTACAACTGAGTACATTTTTTTCAGTATAATTATTTACGTGTGTTTTTGAAAATATTTTTTAACTAATTATATGGACATTAATACAATGAATGTTTTAATTAACCTTTCGTTTTTCATATCTTTAAGTTAGACGAAGCATGAGTGAAAATCACATTGAAATTTGGGAAATGTATTTTTTCTCATCTTGTTGAAGAATATGAAAGCGAAAAGAAGTTTGAAACTTCCTTGTATTAATGTCCATATAGTTATTTAAAAACACATGTAGATATTGTATTCATACAAAATATCGAACTGTGCGAGCGAGAGAGAAGCCCAAAGGAATAAACAAGAGCGTTTATTCCTTTTGGCTTCTCTAGTTATATCTCTATATACTCTAGTAAAGCTAACGGGCAGTTCGTATATTCCCTGCAGGTGAACATAATTTGCATCGAGTTGCTAGTGATAGCGCACGAGTGGTTCTCTTGCGCATGCGACACGGAGGGCGTGGCCACGGCGCTCCGTAGCGCTGCAGCGCTTTCGGCGCGGCTGCTTCAAGCGCGTTCTTGGCGTCTCATGGTCCGCCTACTCACCGGCCTCGCGCGGTACACTGAATGCGCTTATATATTCCAGGTATTTATAACATACTTAGTAAACTAATCAGTCGTTCTCCGTAATGTAATCTCGTGCCTACATTTTGCCTAATAGAGGAAAATGTTTAAGGTTAATTGCTTATTAATTTAGAGCGAGCTCAGTCGCTGCCCATGATTAAAGAACGCGTCAAAGCTCACTTTCTCGTAGATAAATAATTAAAAAATGTTGTAATTTCATATGTTTAAAATCCATTCATTATTCATTTCATTGGTATTAATATTTATGTACTTATATTATGTAGTATGTGTGTATGTATGTATTATATGTGTAAGATCATGTAAATATGTATTTATATTAGATCATTATTCAGGGCATATATTATAACTTATTATTTTTAGATTCATGCACTCTTTAAAATGTTGTTTTCTTAAATACCGACGTCCAACTCTATTGCGTAATTCCTCTACATCCAAAGTTTGTCTGGAAGAGATCGCTTTTAGCGATAAGACCGCCTATTTTTACACTTTTTTTGTTGTAAATAATTAATTTCTGTTTTGTTTTTTGTCTTAATTAAGGTGTTCAATAAAGCGTTTATCTAGCTAACTACTTTTTTCATTCCAATAATGTTGGGTTCCCAATCAGTTGGTGTGAATTGTTTGATTTCTGTATTTGTTGTTTAAGTACAGGATGTAACAGATTAATATCTGTTATATTTTTTGTAGTTTAGGTGTAGTAGCCGTTTTTATGATATACCCCGGGACAAATAGGTCTAAAACATTGACTTTGGTGGTATATCAAAGGTACAATCTAGGTGTCTTCAAGTCTAGAGTAAATAGGTATCTTCTAAGCAAGCATGTTACATCTTCGGCCGCATCTTCACTTTCCACCAGGTGAGATCGTGGTCAAATGCTTGCCTAGCCAGCATTAAAAAACAATATTAAAGATACTTGTTATAAGTATTGACAAAACCTTAAAACTGCGTGTATTTTTTTTATTTTAGGCATTAAGAGACAACCATCAATTTGAATTCCTCCTTGGTCAATTCGACTACATGCTGGGTCAACAACCGGACAAGATTGCAGAGTTCAAACAAGGGTTGCTAGACTTTCTAAAGACCCACTGTCCGGGAGATACGGATACTTACATTATGGTGGCATTACATTTCAATATGTACGCGGAAGCAGCCAATGTCAAGAGGAAACAAGCGATGAATCTCATTGATGATTTGGAGAAAATGGCGATGGACGCGGCTAAGGTATGGTAGTCTTAGAATATATATTAATAATAGTTTTGGGATAAAATAATTTTGCTGTTTTTACCACAGACAATACTTTTTAGGAGCCTATATTTTAAGTTGCAGTACATTGGTTACAACAGCAATCAATTCCATGCATTAGTATTAGTGTGGGTATAGGCAACGAATTCAGACGTAGGATAGAAGCGCAGACCATAATGATTTCGTGTGCCGATTCCAAGTGGGGTCTGCCCCAGTTTAGTTCGTAGTTGGCGGCGCTAGCGTCATTCTCCGTCTCTCTTGCTCTCGTAGTTAAGATACACTGGGGGAACGTCCGTCTGACGACTGCCACGCCGCCAAGCGGCATTTTGGGTCGCAGAAAGTTTCTCTTCAGAGCGCCAATAAGAACTGCGCTTCGAGTTTTGCCGCGTAAGTGAAAAAATGGCGTTGTTGATTTTGTAAAATTTTCCAAAACCTGTGATTCTTCGAGTTTTAATGAGTAATAATGGTGGATTATTAACCGTTAATACTTAGCGAACGTGCATAAGTGTAGGCAAATCATACAAAGTTGAAAAACGTGATTTTCACCTTCGCTCCAAAACTCCAATAGAAGTTCTAGTAAAGTTTCTACCACTTTACTAGGGCATGACTTGACTACGACTGGAACTTGACTCTTTTACTTGACTTTGACTGTGACTTGTGACTAGGACCTATAATATGAAATACACTTGAAATATATTATCACTTGACACTGGCTAAATGCACAAGATTGCGAAGCCAAAACTAAGGGAAAAAAAAAACTGCGCTTCCATCCTACGTCTGAATTCATTGGTATAGGCTTACCTATAATACATGTTATGTACATGTAATAAATATAAATTTCGTATTTAAAAAATAATAATTTTCGTATTTTAGAAGTAGAAGAGTCAAGTCCCTTCTTAGTCAAGTGGTAGAAACTATTAGCTTCTATTGGAGTTTTGGAGCGAAAATAAAAAATCACGTTTTTCAACTTTGTATGATTTGCCTACACCCGTGCACGTTCACGAACTGTTCACGGTTAAATAATACATCATTATTACACATTCGAAGAATAACACAATATATATAACACATACACATATATAGTCGAAGAATCATAAGTTTTGGAAGATAATACGAAATCTACATGTTTTCTTTTTCCACTTCATTAGGACATGACTTGAGTAAGACTGGACCTTGATTCTGTCAAGTATATGAATAGGCTTCTATTATGAAATACTAGCCGTGCCCCGTGGCTTCGCCTGACTTTATCAAGTTAAAAAGTAGCATAAGTGGTAATCCTAGGATTAAGCTATGTGCATTCCAAATTTCATCCAAATCCGTTCAGCCAAGAGAAAACAAACAAACTTACACATTTACACACTAACTTTGAATTTATAATATTAATGTGATGTTCCAGTTGAAATATTTTATTACTTAACACTAGCTTGCACAAGTTTCCAAAGTCATAAAAAAAAAAAAACTTCACATTTCAGGCGTCATCAAAACGTCCATTTCAGCCACCGGAATGGTTACAAATTCACGACAACGTTTCAACCCGGTCTCTACTCGACACAGCATTGAACCATTGCACCGACGGTTGCTCGTTGTACCTACAAGCTGGATGTACGGGGTTCGCGGGAGAAATGGCAACACTGGCGCAACAAGTGGCGTTGCAGATGTCGCTACTGAACGCCTCGCCTACTAGGCTCATACTGAATAGAAGTACGCCGCAGATGTATCGACTTGTCAGCGAGTACTTAAGGTAACTCACTAATAGAAGTTCAATATGTAGACTACTACAAAAAAATTGCTTTAAAAACAAAAAAAAAATCAAACAAAGTTTGTACATAAAAGGTAGTTATTATGATATTAATTTAATTTTTAGAGTTATAGACGGATACATAATATGCCTTATATATTTAACTTAGGAATAAAATTTGTTATGAAAAAAGGAACTCAGAAAACAAATCGTAGTATTTATATTACAAATAAAATTATATTACATCGTGAACATTTCCGGAGATATTTTGTGTGAGATACCCATCTCTCCCCTGTAAAAAATCCGTAATAAAAAACTTGATCTGTACCATCTGCCCCGTCACATGCCAGCATTGGGACGTTGAAACCCATAATATGTGCTAACTTTCCTTACATATTGACGCCGCTACTACTATATATTAATTAAATATAATATAATGCTGGCACTTATTTGGCTCAACGTATTAGCATTGCAATTCAGAGAGGCAATGCCGCTAGCATGATGGGAACGGGAAGCCCACTACCAACTGGTAGTGGGCTTAAGCACTTCAGTTACCTATAAGCTCGCTGTCTTGTAGGTAACTTAGTTCTCTGCTGTATATAATTTTAGGTAATATAGGCAATTGGCTCAGAAGACAAAGTCCAGTAGGATAAAAAAAAAACAATTTTTTTGGTACCATCGGCCCGATGACCTGGACCGATGGGCGTGTTCTAGTCTGGAGTATATTCAAGCAATGTTTCCATTTGTGTTATTTCCAGTTTCATGGAGGGGCTAGTGCTGCTGTCAGGCCGTTGGGGCGAAGCTTGGAGGGAGCTGGCGTACAGACGGGCGCTTGCCAACGATCAGGCGTACTTGCGGGACATGGCCGCTTACAGACCCGATGTCGCGCATGACTTTATTAACAGGTTGGTTAATTCTGTTATTACCAGCATATATCTTATTCCAGAGTCTGGACTAGATTGTTGAGACACCAAATTTTATATAAATCCGTCCGCTACGTAGATACTTAATTTCATACATAAGCATAGACACAAATAATTTCGGTATCCTACTATTATTATAAACGCGAAAGTTTGTGTGTGTGAATGTTTGTTACCACGTATTTAAGTTTTTTTAAATGTTTTTAATTGGCAAGCATTTGACCGCTAACTCACCTGATGGAAAGTGATGATGCGGTCGAAGATGTGACATGCTTGCCTAGAAGAAACCTATTCACTCTTGATTTGAAGACTCCCAGATTATACCCCTCATGGAACAATGACGCAGGCAATGAGTTCCACTCCTTCGCTGTACGGATGATGAATGTAGACGCAAACTGATTGTGATTAAATTTTGAATGTAGATAGTTAATTAACTTAATAAACGTTGGCGAAGCCGCGGGGCACAGCTAGTGCAATATCTAATATCTTTAAACGAGCAATGCTTGTATATATATGTGTGTAATCAGGATCTCGGAAACGGCTCCAACGATTTTCATGAAAGTTACAGATTAGGGGGTTTTCGGCCCAAGGAATCGATTTATTAACGTTCCAGGTCCGAGAAATGCTCGGTTCCCAAACTGCATTTCAAAAATCGGGTTTAAGAAACTATCAGCGCCATCTATTACGCCATGACCGATGTAAAAAACTGTTTCTACTCGACACTAGATGAAGCTTTCTGAGGCTACAAATTCAAACACATTCTACCAAAAACAAAAAACCGGATATTAAGATTTATAAGACACTTATAGGTCACTTGCTGATTTTAAGGTGTCAGTAAGGAGTATTTGTATTGTATATAAACCAATATAAATAATCGTTCTAGATATAAAGCAGAGAAAAACAAAACTGCTGCATCCCAGGCGGCTATGACGGAGCTACAAAGTCTATGCAGATGATACAAGAACATCTCGAGGCTCGGCATGATAGAAGTAATACATTAAATGTTATACATTAAAATTGCCGCAATAATAGTCTATATGCCAAATCTTATCTATAACGCTTTATATTAAATAGTTTTAATGTTAAAGATTATATTCTCAATTAATTATTATACTCTCATATATGATTATATAATTGTAAGTAGATGAACTATTTTCGTTATAACTAAAATGCATATTGTTAATCGATTGCTGTGATATTTTTCGACGACTGATGAATAATATTTTTGTATTAGGTTTAAATAAAGCAATAAATTAGTTATTTGATTAAGTTGTGTATTTTAATTATACATATATATTAAAACAAAAAACAAACGCTTTCACACTCACGGCCCTACACTAAGCTCAACGAATAATATCGTGGCTGCCGGAAACATTTATTTATCACACACAATCACACCTAAAACCAGAAGCACAAATCTCCGTTGGGAAAGAAAATTGTGCTTCTGCCAGGAATCGAACCTGTTGCTATCATAATTATTCGCAGACCATTTTTTTACACTTTCACACTTACACAGCCCCATTTTAAGTTCGAAGACTTGTCGTGGGTGCCGTAAACGTTCACATCACACAATCACGACCAGAACCAGAAACGCATATTTTTCCTTGTGGAGATAACTTGCATTCCCGGAATCGAACCCGATACCCCTGCTTAGAAAGCGAACGCTCAACCAACTAAGCCATCGGGCTGTACGTTCCCATTGCTGCGACTCAGAGCCTTCTCTCCCTGAGAGAGTCTTTGTCCACCACGCTGCGTAAGTGCGAGTTGGTAACCTGGATGACACAAGTACTCGAATTGTATGATTTTTGGGCTTGTCAGTTTCCTCGGATGTTTTTCTAAGACTTTCTTAAGACCGCTGAGCGACACTCGATCCTAGCATATTGATACCGTTGTAATAGGTAGAGAGAAATAAATACTCGAGGCAAAGGTAACTCGAGTCGCAAATATTGAACGGACACAGACGCGTTAAAATAAGCATCATGTGTATGCACACATAACTTGGTTATAGAGTTACGTCACCTAGTATTGAGCGGACGCGTTGATATGCGCATGCGCATAAAACTTGGTTATAAGACTTTCCAAGTTCAAGTCGCATACGCACGAAAACCATTATTTCACTCGGGGTCACCAAGTATTGACGCTTTCACTTTATGCGCGATAGGAGTGACATAAATGTTTTCGCAACGTAATAACTTGGGTCACCAAGTATTGATGACGCGTTCGTATATGCGCGTGCGCACAAATCTCGGTAATTCGAGTTACCACGTTCAAGTGGCAGAAGCTTACGTCGCCAAGGGCTGAAATAAATAGTCGACATACTTAAAATATATTTTATTATAAATTAACACAAACCCAACACAAGACATTGGCTACACCCTATATAGTGAGAGAGATTATAAAGCCCTAATTTAGGGTACAAGTGAAAAGAACCTCAGTCCTTCTAATACTTGAACATTGATTCAGTACCTCTCTATGTATTATAAAACATATTTCTAAATAAACGGTGTCAATAGCAAAGTATAAATACATAACATTGTATTAATATTTCTTTAAAAATAATGATTTCCAATATAAAGTTGTAGGTATTTTTATCAGATTCGGTGCAACATTATTTGTTTCGTTAATTAGTAACACAAAATAATACCATTTTTAATTTACTATTTATATTTTATAGATAAATTTAATAGCTCTCTGTGTAGCGTTGATAGTAATTACGTATGAAAAGTTATCAATAAAATCTTAAATGATCTTATTTCTATGCTATTTAACAATTAATTTATTTGTTTATGCTTTTCTTTGTCGTGCAGTTTATTAAATTTCGTATTATATCCTTTTGTACTTTTGTAACACTAACTTATATCGAAGTCGGTATAGAGGCAAAAAGAGAGGTCATTGTTTGCTAGGATTTGTTCGTAAACAGGGTAAAGCATAACTGAGTAGGTTCTTGCGGTACTAAAACGGTGCGGGAGAAGCTTGCTGGATCATACGCTGCATATCACAAACACCTTTCGTCACTATAAATCATAATACGCATTTCGTTCTATACGCAATTCGTCACAAATCCCGCATTCATATATGCGGTTCGTAAGTAACGTGGTTCGTCACAAACGCATTTTGTTAATGATTCATAACCAGCTGACATTGTCAGGAATCAGACAGTGAAACAATGTAAAATAAAATACAAAAAAAAATATATCGGTGTGTACACAACGGCCGCAGTTTTTGAGAAATGTTATTAGATAGTCAATTTTGAACAAAAAATAAAAAAATGCAATTGGTACGTATGCATATAATATGTATGGTTAGCTTAATTTATAATCATATTATTATTTTTTATATATTACACTCGATCGATAAATTGACGAGTGACGAACCGCTTCAATTAGCTGCGTTTTTGACAATGGGCGTGTGTGACGAACAGCGTTTGTGACCAACTGTGTGACGAATAGCATAAGTGACAAAAGGCGTTTGTAACACGGGGCGTATTATTCGCCTTAGTGCCGTAACGTGAATTGTTCGCAGAGTACTCCCTCCATTGCACTAACGCAGGAACCTACTGAATCATCTGCGTACAAGTAGTTTATACATTTTTCTTAACATAATATTAAAAAAATTGGCAAGGGACTGAGGACACATTACGTATAAGTAAATTGGAATGTACATAAATGCTTTTACAAAAAACATCATTTAGAAACTTTGCTCTCTAATGTATAATGTTATCAAGACACACTAGTATTTGTTCCCGAGGTAAAGGTATATTTACATGAAATATAGTTTTGTCACTTATAAGTGAATGAGTAGGTCCCTAACTCGCTTGTTCTAGACATGAAGACTACTAAATACTATGCAAAATATTTTATTATGTAGAATTTATTTAAGTAGGTAATTATTTTATTAATCAGGAGTATTTAGAAGTAGGTATTTGATGGATTTGGAATATTTTGTGAGTAAAAATGATGTTAATACTAAACCTGTTATATAGCAACTATATTTCTTTTAGGTTCTTACATTCAAGTTATTATATGACATTAATATGCATAATTAACTATACTCACAAATTATTAAGACTGAATTCGCGAGATATAAATACTATGAAATACTTACTGTATTCTTACGTTACAATAAACTGTATTTAAGGAAATATTTTCTTTTATCTAATAATCCATTTGAATCTCTTACGTAGATCGTTGATTTAATAAGCATAGAAAATAATTTATACACTTCTAATAATGTACTTATATTTGTAATTTTTATGTTACACTTTCCTATACATAATTGACTCCGGTAACGCAGTAAGCTACTTTTATCAACTAGTTATTGTACTTAGTGGTAGCTTTGCAAGTCTTAAGTAAATAATTAACAATGTTCCTATCATTTTTACAACGAAAAATTAGTATAGGTACTTTGGCAGTAGCTACATAATGATCCCTATAACAAATTTTAGAAAGGTAAACAAATTGCTTATCGATTTGAGCAAATAAATTTTTAATGAGTGAATAACGCCATCTATGAAGCAAATTGAGAAAATAAGGCGTGAAAGGGAATAACGTTTAAAACGTTGATATGTTACATATTGGGACGAGGTATGAGTTCCCAAAGTTTCTCTGAAACTTAAAATGCCTTACGCTAACATATTTACAAAATAGAATAACCGCCTTGACGGCATAGACATTTCATTCTCAACAAACCACAGTCAATGCAACTAACATACATTTAAACATTATTTTCATACAAAACATCATCACAGTCTTCTCACATTACTTAATTAACTAACTCTCTTATTTGACACAGGTTTTGTCAAAACCAAATGTGAAACTATTTACAAAAGATTCATAGAATGTGTTTATATTCCGAGTCACAATAAGGTGTAGTAGCAAAACAAATGAGGTGTCATGAAATAAAAAAGAAACTTCTTAAATAGAAAAGTATAGCTTCTCATTAAATATGCTTAAATCTTTATAGTTTGATAAAGTTCAAAGTCATCATTTTCTTACTATTACAAAGTTGCACATAATCACATAATGTACGAGACGTATTACGTCCGTGACTACTTTGAATCACAATTTTCACCAACACACGTAAAACTAAAATGAGATTTCGGTCCTCACGTTTCTTAATGTCGAAAAATTAAATCACAATATCAAAGGCAATACATATTGGCGTGGCAGGTAGAAAAATAAATGCTTTCGTTTAGCGCCATCTCTTGATCAGTTTGTTAAACTAAACCACGTGAGTGACGCGATACGTGTGTCTTTCTTCCAGTACTGTTTCTAACGTGTGGTGCACGTTTTCTGGCAGGTGGTCTAGTAGCATTCTAGGCATCACTTGTAGTTCCATGAAGTCTTCCGGACACGCCCATCGCATTTCAAAAGTTGGTTCTTGAGTGCGCACTTTCCTGTAATAAAAAGTAGCGTATTAATTTTCAGCAAAACTTGACATGAATTAGATGTGAATTCATTTGTAAAATTTAGTTGTTACCTTTCAGCGTCTTCTTCATTACTGATAACAGACATGTCAAAAAAAAAGTAAATCAGTATCATTCTACAACTACAATCATGGACTACATCATCATAATTAATATAAGCGTATTAAAACTCCAATTAAACTTTAAATTAATTTGTTGTTCTTGCGATTTTACTCATATGGTTTGAATAAACAATTAAAATACGTCTACTATTCAGTACAAAAACAGTTGTATTAATAAACGCAAACACCTTAGTGACGTCATCAATACTTACTTTTCGATTCCCATGCGCTTGCGCCGGACGATGTGCAATATCCTCCCGGGGGTGAACAAACGATTAGAGGAGAACCTTCGCGCGAACACGTCACGCGAAACTAGCGCCGCTTCCTGAAAGTATTAGAAAACAATGTGATATAATAACATACGCGATACATCTCTATGTATAACATATGCATTTATATTTATATACTCTTTAAAACATTTAGACGGGGCCCAAGTGGGTTGAATAACGGGTCCACACTCCGCAGCTCGTTATTAAAGACTGGGAATAGAATTGTTTATAGTGTTTTAATGTGCTTTTTAACGATACTGGGAGTGAGATGTCGTCTTCTATATTGACAAGGGTTACAGCGGGTCTATACCTGTTTACCAGTGACTCTAGAGATAACAATTAAATATTCTATTTGTATAGGTAAATTACCGCATAGCGGGTCCCTTCTTTAATCTGGTTTCTTCGTATGTGTGCCAGCATTACTTTATACGATGGATTAGTGATTCCGTACGATTATCATAACAATATGGAAAGAAAACTAAAGGTTTTTAGACAAGTTATGGATTCAGATCGAGAAGGAATAGTACTCTTCTTTAGGTGTAGGTAACCTAATGTGGCCTTTTATACAAGGCACAGAATAAATAATTGTAAATACTCCAGAATTTTATTCTGTGGTTAAGCGTATTAAGGTAACAAACAGGCAGACTAAGGTATATAATTGTCTATATATACACACAAATCATCAAAAAATAATTCAACTTATTACAATTAGTTAATTTTTACAACATAGAAAGCTATTGCAACAAAATATTAGACACCGCAACCAAATATAAATTACACACAAAACAATGATATATTAAATTACAAAAACAAGAAACGTATACACAATCATTTTTACAATACTCACCGATCTTTATAATGTCGACAACATTTTGCTATCTTGCCAAATATGTTTAGATGAATCTATACCTACCAATAACAATGAGCACAGTTTATAAAAATCGGCCAAGTGCGAATCGGACTCGCGCACGAAGGGTTCCGTACCATTATCTATAAAAACGGCAAAATAGTCACGTTTATTGTATGGGAGCTCCCCTTATATATTTGTTTTATTTTAATTTAATTATTTATTTTAAAGTAAATATATAACTAAATATTCTGTGAATATTTACAGCGTCTACCTGTTGCCGTTAGCAATATCGAGCAAAAACAAGCAAAAAAAATCACGTTGTTGTATGGGAGCCCCCTTAAATATTTATTTTATTTTTAAAATTTTCAACTGTCTGAATATTACGGTTCATGAGATACAGTCAGACCGTACGGACAGAGAGACGGAAGGACAGCAGAGTCTTAGTAATAGGGTTCCGTTTCACCCTCTGGGTACGGAACCCTAAAAATTAACCTAATCTAAGGGTGGGGCAACAATTAGTCTTTAAGTATGCACTGTTCATTCCTCTTAATTTATTAAGCATTATTAGTACTTACTACGTGTGTCATTGGTTTTGAAGAACACTCAACGAACCTATATAGCCTTGAAAAACAACCTATTATTTGTTGATTGGATTCCACTTGCAGGCATTCAAGTATTTTAAAAGCTTTGAGATAATTTTACAGCAGTTTGCGGTGGCTGGATTGTAGGTACCGCTATTGACGTAGCCAAAGATTATATAGTTACTTCGTGCGTAACAATAACTTGCCTACTAAATAATTGCACGAGTAAGTTTACGAGTCAGTTGATTACATACTATAGATTCAGATCATTAATTTAATTTGACATGGGTACTGTTTACTGACGTGCTCTCGAATTCCGTGAGCAGTAACTCATAAATAACACCTACCTCATGGTAAGCTAATTATTACCTACGCAAGTAAATTTTCGTTAATTCTAGTTTTATTACTCAAGTAATAACACTCTAGAATTAAATTAATTTTATTCTATGCTACTACCAAATACTCGTAAATCATAAACGCTATTATAGAAACGCTTTCACACTCTCAGCTCCACACTAAGTTCGATGACTTGTGTCGTAGGTGCCGAAAACATTCACATCACACACACAATCACAACCAAAATCAGAAACACAAATTTTCCTTGGGGAGAAAACTTGTGTTCCCGTCGGGAATCGAACCCCGCATAGAAGGCGAACGACACCCTACTAAGCCAACGAGCAGTTCACTAGTGTTACTAACTAGGTGTACCTACTAGCTAGGGTGGGTCACTCATACTACTTCTACTACTACAAAAAGTAGTAAAAAATATTGTAAAAGCAAATTAACATCGTAAATACAAACAAATATGTGAGACAAAAGATCAACAAAAACAATAAAAAACCAACCAGTGAAAAAAAAAATTTTTTCTAAACAAATGCCAAACCAGTCTTAAACATCACACCTACACGTATAATTAGCCTAACTGCCTAGCCTTTCTACAAAAAGAGTTGCGTCCCTAGGCTACATAAAAATAAAAGAATGACTAGTGACATTAACATAACTACTTTAGTACTTACGCAAATGAGAACAGTGTTAGCATGAGAGAACAAAACACAGATGGCACACAATACAAAGCCGTCACGGAAGCAGCAGGACACCTGGTAGAAAGGGCTCAACTGACAGCACTCACGGTGGAGACGCTCTGCACTAGGAGAGCATCCGTGGAGTCATCCGAGTGATTGGCCTCCAGGTCCTCGGGCCGCCGCCACGTCGACTCCAAGTCTCGCGCTGGGACGCCGAAGAGCGCGTAACCGAAGCCGTTGAGCATTATCCGGTACTGGAATTGGAAATTAAATTAAGCAAGTAATTTCAACGAGTTTGGCAATGGAATCGGAAGTTGTACGTTATTGGGCGAGATAATAGTTAATGGGGTAACGTATAACTGAGAAGGGTCCTGAGGTGAGCTCTACTGGTGCGCGTGAAAGTTTGGGAAAAATTCACGGTCAGTTAGCACCACCGCTCCACTACCTCCCTAACTGCTCTACTACCGCAGGAACCTTCTCAGTTATGCACTAACCCTGAGGTACTGTTATTGGAAATTGCATGATATTGGGCAAGTCATTTTCATAAAAATCAGTACAGAAATTGGAAATTCTACATATCAGGTAAGTAAGTAATATTGTTTGTTATTAAGTTACTCATTTCAAGGTATTCGACACTGGAATAGTTTGGTAGTCATGTTCAAAATTTTATGTTATTGGGTGAGTCATTTCAAGGATTTAGTACTGGGATTGGAAATTGTACGTTATCGAGTAATTGGTTTTAAGTTCTGCACAAGAATTTGAAATTGGACGTTATTGGATAAGTCATTTCAAGGAGTTCGGTACTGAAATTTGGAGCTGTAAGTAACTGAGTGAGCCAATAGTGGGTCAAGTGATAATCAGTAAATGAATAAAGGTTTTGTAATAGCAATTATCTTATACAGTTGATACCTTTGGTAGTTTAGTGGCATGTATAGTCTGTATAATTTTTGTCCTGAGGTTCTCTATACTGTGGACGCTGAGCCTCATCACCAGGTCGTCTCCGACGCCCACCGTCATGACAAAACTCTCCGTGAACCGCGCCGCTTCCCGACTTATTAGACCGGCTGAAAAGACAAGAGACAATGAGCTTATACCGACTTAAAAGAAGAGAAGGCCAATTTATATAGCTGAAGGGTTCTTGTAACTGACTACCTCCTAGAGTTCTATATCTATGCTTGCCGTAAGGAGAGAATCGGACACGTTATTTGTTGAATAAAGTGGGAAGAAGCTATGGAGGATGTATAGCTGCGTCTCTTTTTACCTGGCCAATATTGAGCATTTAAGTCTCGGCATACGACGACTACCTAACTGATTGATTCTTAACTAGGCATTTATTGTAGTATTCTCTACCATACTGGTTTATGAACTTAACCAAATTTAGTGAACTTATGGCCAGTACGTTACCTATTATTTCCTACTAGCCGTGACCCGCGGATTCGCCCGCGTTAATTAAATTTAAAAGTAGCAAGTGTTATTCCGGAATCTAAACTATCTACATTCTAAATTTCATCAAAATCGTTTAATTGGTTATGGAGATACGTGGTAACAAACATTCACACACACACAACCTTTCACATTTAAAATATTAGTAGAATTAATACCTAACTTAACTCTGTTATAACTCAGACTGATACCTACATATCAGTCTGAGTCTGCAATAATAACTTAATTAAATTGAATTATTCTGGCTTCAGAGAAAATCAAAGTATGAGTAATATGTGATCTTATTTAATTAAGGCAAACTAAGTTGCCTACATATTATGAAGGTTATTAATAAGTGTAAAACAAAGTCTAATTCAGAGTTGTGGTTAATGTTTACTAAAACACCTATAGCTGGGGATCATATTCGTGTTGTGTATATGATACATGGTAAATGAACCTTAGTTGATTTATAAAAATAAACATACTAATAAAAAAAATACCATATATAAGTAGGAGTAAGATACATACAAGATGTACATACATTAAAAAAACAGACTAGAAATATAACTACAGACTTTGCTTACCTGGTGTGGAAAATGCGAAGACCTTGAGGTGTGGATACCTCGGCCGTAACTTTAATCCTACTAATACTGCCACGCCAGCACCTAAACTGTGACCTGTAAAAATATACGCATTTTCATATGTAACCAATTTGATATTTATGTTTCATACGGAATATTTAACCATGCACATTTAGTACAGTATTAAACATAACATAAATACCAATGAATGCGAACATGTTAGCTTACAAACTTATATATGAAACAAGTTTTATGATAATTAATAGATTCGTCCACGCATCAAAAGTGACCTGCCAAATTCTATATAAATACAAGTAAATATCGCAAAAAAGCCTTTTTCTTCGTTAGAAACCTAGTATCTACTCTTAAATGTAAATGTATTTGGAATTGTGTATTTGGAATCGTTCCTATAATCGTATCGTATTATCTTTTTAAACTTGAGCAGTAAACCCCACGGTTTGTTATGGTCCTTCGAGCCGGATTTGTCAAAGGCAATCTATTTGTTACTTAGTAACAAAATCTCTTACACCTAAATAAGTCGAAAAATCGGCGACATACTACTGTATAAAGTAGCTCTAATCTATCAGTACCAAATCTAATTAAAATAATTCCAGTGTAGTAAAATTAAAATACGTTCAACAATTTTAATCGCGCGATATGCTTACCAGTAAGAATGAGGTCATAATGTGGGAACTGCTGGAAGGTCCTGTCTAGCACCGGAAGTAGCCGCTTCAGCATTTTGGCCGCACCCATAGACATGCCCTTGTGGGCCGCCGTGTCTTCTGGTAGACCTGCGACAGAGAACAAATGGTTTTGTTTTTGGAATGTCCAATGCGTTTTATGTAGCCGAATCACATTGAGTTATAAGTATTACTAACTGAAATAATTAAATTATATAATATAATTTAATTATTTCATAATTAAATTATATTATATAATTAAAAACATGAAATCTCAAGTATCAGGGTGAAGAATCCATTCTTCACTTATATGTAACTATAGATACCTACCAAAGACTATACCGTATCCACTTATCCAGGTATATTATCTTTGGTATCTACCTATAATTACATTAGTAAGTTTTCTTGGGAAAGGGAAAAAAAGATAAGGATGAGTGTGTGAAGCGAAGAAGTTATTTTATTATTGCGTAAAAAATTTACATATTATGTTTGAACTGCTCGCTGGCGTAATTGGTTACGTGTCTGCATACTAAGAAGCGGGTTTGTTTTTTGTTTGCGGTATTGGGTTCGATTCCTGGTGGGAACACAAGTTGACTCCCTCAAGTGTACGGCACAAATCTTCGAACTTAGTGTGAGATGTGACTGTGAAAGCGTTAATGATAACATAAACGCCTATGTTAGTAAGTTTATATTATTATTTTGACTCACCATCAGCCTCAAACTTTTCGGAGCCAGCTGTAAAGTCCGTGAAGATATCCCTCAATGAGATTGATCCTCGGACGGCTACCACGATGCTCTCTCGCTCGTGGTCAGCTATCACGCAGAAGGGTAACTGCAGAAAAGAGCAGGGATGAAATTATTATTATTATTTCACACATTATCCATAAAATACAATAAACATAAATCAACAATAAAATTCATACATAATTAATATACATAAGCTTTAGAAATAAATATTTAAATGTCATGATGACAGGGGTACTTTGCCCCTGCAAAGTATTATTTATACTAGGTAACTGACACTATATGTGTGAGATGATTGCATTGGATTTTATCATCAGCTAAGAAAAAACCGTCACAATGAATACTAGACAATTAATATATAATAATTGGCAAAAATACAATTTTGAAAATGCTGATGGTCTCTCTGAAAAAACGACGGCACTGATTTTCACGAAACATAGATAAACGTCTCGATGGAGACACTTTAAAAACAAAAAAAGTAAATCAACATCGGTCCAGTCGATTGGGAGCTGATGCCACATCTCACACAGCCTCACAGATACTCAGATACTTACACACTAAGAACTTATAAAACCCCTCATTTTCTTCGGGGGTTATAAACATTTTGGATGAATCTTTACATAACTACAACTGATAAAATCTTTATCAATAATATTTTGTACATCGGAACTACAGAGGCACCATTAAAAGTTGATTACTGTAATTGCCAAATTCTCAAACAGAACTCGGACAAACAAAGGCTAAAAGTTTTATTGTGCGAGTGTTTTGCTTATCTGCTTACTTATTTGCGTATAAAAATATATAATTCCTTTGTGAGAAACTAAATTAAATAATGATGTATAAAAATGTTTCAAGATAATAATATCTAGAGAGTAAACCTCGGGACAAATATGAATCTCCAAAGCTAAGGAAAATAAGAAATTAGCTTTATGTATTTTGTAATAAAAATAAATTCAATGGGATATCATGGCTTTTAAACTTATCAGGGGTATACATACGAGTATGTTTGGTGGAATGATGTTATGCAACAATGGTTGCGAACAAAATGTCGAAGATATTGTTCGTATAAGCAGTCGTACCTCAAAGACTCTATTGTTAAAAGAAGCGAATATGATGTCATCGGCGGAGGCTTTGGACATGTACTTGATGCCGGCGAAGTTGCACATGCAGCAGTTGTCCTCTGTCACTATTGAGTTCTTCGGTCTGGAGAGGAAATATACCTACTTAGTAAATTAAAAACACTAAACACTTTTAAACTTAGACACTAGTAGAAAACTACCAAAGTAGTAGGACTTACATTTTTTAAGTCAAACTTTATACCACTATCCCACCAGAAGGTAAGTGTTAATGTGGTGGACGATGGAGCGAGCTTGCTTAGAAGAGACTTATTCACTCACATGAGGAAACACTGACTCAGGCAAGGAGTTTCAATCCTTTGCGGTTCGCACAATGAACTACGTACGTATAAGAAAACTTAATTAAACATTATATTGCACCATCGACCTACAAACTTATGGATCGCGGCTCAAACTCCACTAAATATAAAGTGTACCGATTAACTTATACGTGTGTACGTGGATACATTTATTTGATTACTAGTTGAGCCTCGAGGCTTCGCCCGCTGATGATGATGATGATTAAAGTAGCCTATGTTCTAATTCAGAGTACCTATAAGCTACCTACATTCCAAATTTAATTAAAATAGTTTAAGTAGTTCGGAGATACATGGTAACAAACATTCACACACACACAAACTTTCGCAATTATAATATTATATTAGTAGGACTAGCTGTACCCGGCATGCGTTGCAATGCCACGTTTAGAAAAACCTAAAGTTCGCCTAGTACTAAAAACTACCATGTACTAAAAACTTTTTGGATATTGTTCATACAAAAATACTAAAATCACTATCAAAAAATGGGGGGTGGTTTTGAAATACTTTACGACCTATTCTCATACCTACCAAATATACAAAAAAAAACATTAAAATTGGTCGAGTCGTTTCGGAGGAATTCGACCACAAACACCGTGACACGAGATTTTGATATATTAGAATAATCAAACTAAAATAATTAAACTTATCTATATCTAATCTTCATTACTACACAGCTTGATTTTGCAACAATTTATTACCGTAGTACGTAGCTTAGACTGACAACGCGCGACGATGGTCACACTATTTTCAACTTCCAAAAATTTTAGAGAGGCATGATTGCCGCCTGTTGCGTAGACATTTATGAGCGTGAACCAAAAATCTAAATATTGGTTGATCGTTGGATTGCATGTGTTATTTTAATTGTCTTGACATAACATACATGAATGTGTAATGTAAGAGAATTTGCTAAAGGTCAGGGAAACGTTCAAGAATTTGTGTTCAAGTCCACGACCACCTTCGCGGGATCAGGAATCAAAATTACTCCCTAACTACTAGCATAGTAGATATATTTTCTACTATGCTACTAGGTTAAACGTGTGTTTATAAAAAAAATTAAGAGTTGGGTGGACAGGCCAATCCTATCGATTCTAATTTCTTCCATGGCCAACACTGTTTTTTTTTAATTTTGGCTTCGCAATCTTATGCATTTAGCCAGTATCAAGTTATAAATACACTAATAACTTACTTTTCTGTCAACTTAAATGGTAAGTATTGTTAATTATTTACGTGCAACTTGTACGGCTTCTACATGTAGCTGCTAGATGTTTTTATTTAACTTTGAATCAATAATGCAATTGAATGGAAATAAACTTTCAATTGCATTATACAAAACCTAGATGAAAACAATTCTCCGTTTGATAAAGAATAATTCAAACAATCCAAAGATAATATAAAAACAATCATACACTTACACGAGAGAGAAGGCTGCACTTTGATGCAAGGACGATTGATATCGCAGGCGATCACATGGTGTGCCTTAGCTCATAGGGGCGCAATCAGCGCAGAAAAAATATGACGCTTATGGTCACGGTTGTCATACTTTGATTTTTAAAGATTTTCGTGCAATTCTCTAAAAGTTAAACTTCAATATTTTCCGACTGTTAGTATTTAACTGAGCTGAACGCTTTCACACTCATAGCCCCACAATAAGTTTGATGACATGTGTCGTGGGTGCCGGAAACATTCACATCACACACACAATCACGACCAGAACCAGAAACACCCATTTTCCTTAGGGAGAAAACTTGTGTTCCCGCCGGGAATCGAACCCGATACGGCTGCTCAGATATCGAACGCCCACCCAACTAAGCCAACGGGCAGTTCCGTAATTAGTCGTACTATACCTACATATATAGGTATTTAATAAATCAATATCATGACATCATTGTCCAAATTATATTCAGTAGGTATATTATGCTAAAATGTATGATGTACATAGGCTAAAATTAACAGCATTTATATTTACATTAGAAATTCAGCTCAAAACAAACAGAATTTTGATCAGCACTTCTACTTGTGAATTTTCAATGATATTTTAATGGATTGCTCTCATTTCCATCTGAATCTTTGATGGATGGGTATGTTTGAACATATTTGCACGTTGTAGTTATGTTACTAAAGAGAAATAACAAATCTTTGAGAAATAAGATGTTCATATAATTATGTAGGTACTTAGATCTACAAATCGCGAAAAAACGTTATGTATTTTTGAAGTGGTATTTTGGAGCTCTTTTAATTAATACTCATTACGATGGTATTAAAAAAAAACCTAAGCCACCCGTACTCCGTAGAATTGAGACGAATTCAACGACACCCCACTCGTTATAATACTAAATCTACACCGCCATTTATTATCTTTCACGCAAAAAAAGTATTTTGGCATTATATTATTTTAATTTGTAACTAAGCTAGCGTTTGATCACAATCGTACATGAAGGAAACAGCGATGCGATTATTATATATCTATTCATGAATAGACCTATTTTTATTTTCATAACTATCCAAAGATTAGATATTAGAGAAAGACACCTTACGTGATATGTAATTGGTTTAAATTCTTCTTTAAAAGCTTCTTATTACACAAGTTAATATCATATGTAAACTAAAAATTAAAAAAAATCAGACAGCTTAAAAAGTGAATTTAGTTTTTTATTTAACACTTTTTCGTATGCGATTGTGTAAGAAACTTATCGTAGCTTTCTTATAAGTATTAAACCTTTAAGTGAGTTTAAATTTCTAAATAAAAAAAAATAAAAAAAAATAAAAAATACGGCGTCTGGAAGCAGCCATATTGATTTTTGATAACTTTTCTGTCATATTTTTAGTGACACTCGCACAATGAAAGCAAATGGCGTAAGAATCATAAAAATCGGCCGTTTGGTCTTTAGAATGCCACGAAGGAACAAACATACATACAAACGCTGATAAACACATTACCCTTCTTTGCGTCGCACTGTCGGGTATAACACGTATGATCAACGAGGACGTAAAACCTTTAAGGCTCTGTTAAGTATCTGTACTCAAGGGTTTCCTCGTGAAACCATTAAACGTTAATATCACGCTATATCTACAATAACGACCATTAAACTTTCTCGATCAAGACGAGAGGTTTTCTAATAAAACCAGACTCTACGACCCCATATTTCTTGTACACAGTACCTACGCTTACTACGAACGTGAGCGTGGTCTCCAGACGGTCGTAAAAAGGTTCAGTTTGTGATACATCTACGACCAAATAGCTACATATCTACATATATCGACGCTTTTATACTACAAGGCTAGTGTGTGTGCTTGCGCCTTGGGAGATGGTTTTCAATTGAGATTGAATATTAAAGGTAGGTACATACTAACGTCCACAACACGGGTAATAATCGATAACTAAACAAGTGAACGTCAACAAATACCTAAGTAATGTTAAGTAAGTTTAATCAAGTTTTGTAGAGATAGGACTCTTTTACAGGGTCACCCGGGGCAGTAACACACCATTGCCAGTCATTAAATAGCCAAGCAGTAGTGCACAAACATTACTGTATTTCGGATTGAAGGGCAATATTTCCAGCGAAATTACAAGGCTTAGAGAGGCTTTGCTGCGCAGGAGTTCGAATTACATAACTCTAGGTGGCACAGAACCGTGACGGGCAAGCGTGACGGTTACCATCAGGTAAGCGACTCTATAAATGACATAAAAAAATTACTCTTTAGTCAACTGTTGTATGTCATAGGTACTAATTCAAATTGAAATTACTACGGGATTTTCCAATACATGATAATTAAACGCAAGCAAAGCTTAAACCGATCGAAGACCGAAAACCTACTTCACCGCTTTATCTTCGGAACCTTGATCAGATTTAATGTACTAAACACGCATTATTGACTACAACTCAAAAACTGGATCTCAGATCTTGATCAAATTTCAATGGGACCACAAGAAAAGCACCAGCTTTCAAACAAAAAAATAATCTTTTAAATCGGCTTACAACGAAAGAAGTTATGAGATAACTTTTGAAGTCGGGTAAACGAGAACATCGTCAAAGTAGTCCACAAAATAGGCATTATTGACGATATTTCAAGAATTACTGATCAGATCTTGATCAAATTTTAATGGGACCAATTCAAAAGCAACATCTTTCAAACTAAAAAAAAAATTCGAAATTGGCTCACGAGGAGAGACGTTATGAGGTAACACACATAAAAAAAATACAGTCACCTTGCCTTTTTGGGAAGTCGGTAAATATCGATAATTATCACCTGTTTTCGCCTTCCTTTCCGACGATTATGATTTTGCATTTTCGATGTCTTATTTACATATATGACCTCATTTAACTAGTTAGAACTAGTGTTAGACCTAATGTTATTTAATGTTGTGACAGATTTAAATTGCTATACAAAACTCTTGAAAACTAATTGTTATTCATCAAGTAGTTGGCCCTGAATGTAATTGTCGGTACCGAAATTTTAGGCACTATCAGTTCCTAAACACAATAAGTCGTAATCGTTTTAGCATACCTACCCCGGGATAAAATTATCAGGTAGATAGAGACCTCTCTATGATTTCGCATGCCTACCAAAATGTTAACTTTGACGTAAAAAACTCAATCGAAACATCACATAAATCATGGAAATAATAAAGAACATATTTTCCTTTTCATTCATTTTGTTTTGTGTAATTATCAATGTGATTTTCAGCGTTGAAATGTATTATTATGAGAATGTTAAGAACTTAGAAATAATCAAAGTTATGTGTCTGACAAACAGATGGAACTCCTTCCTTGCCTGACCTGCTCAAGTTAAATACTAATAACTAAAACTCTTCTCGCTTTGTCCACATGAAATAAGTCAAGTTTCAAAATTAGAATATCAATAAATATTCACATGGGTCCTGACCATATATTAAGGTACGGCCTGCCCAAGTGACTTGCAAACGCTACCAAAAGCTACCAAATATGTAAACAACTCACCGACAACAGCAACACGTCAAATGCCGCGCCAACTTGCAGAACCCCGTAAAGCAGTGCCGGTACAGCACATAAGGCCACCCATACGCCGCTATCGACAGTTTCAAGTAATGCAAGGCATCTTCCAAGTTCATCCAGGGCGGTGTTTCCGAGAACACCTTGTTTAAATCCGTGGTGTAAATCGGCTCTTCGTCGTTGAGCATTTGGATCCGGCGCATTTCCCTCGTCTCCCGTTTTTGCCGGACCCTGAGGAGGACGCAGCCGGCGACTACATCTGACGGTACGAGGTCTGTAGATCTGAACAGGGCGCTGAGCAGGGCTGAAAATAATTGGGTAATGGTAAAGAGTGGTAAAATTAATCTAAGTCCAAGTTTTATCTGACTCGCGCACCGAGGATTCCGTAAGAACTTGTATATAGTCTCGTCCATCACGGGAATCGAGTCTCGAAATCAGCAATTTTTTTTTTTTCAGTTACTTGTGCTATGAAACCTTGCTTCTTGATATATTGCATTATCCTGTGACCGGGACTTCCCGTAGATCTAGGACTAAGAAAAGGGACATACCTTACAGGATTTGCGAGTGTCAATTTTCGATCTTTTATAAGAAAAACAGCGATCTACAATACGTCTTTATTCCACCATCTAATAATAATATCTTGCCTATCACGAGTTATGATGTTCAAATATTATGTTAGCGACGAGCGTTTTTATTTAAATATGATCTTTTAACTTAAAAATGTTCTTAGAAATAGTAGAGTCCTTGAACGCTTTATTATTGAAGGAGAGCTTTGACAAACTGTGTGTGTGGTATCACATATGATATCAGTGGCGGATCCAGGATAGTCATTTGAGGTGGGGGCTTAACCAATGACAATCCGTCTTTGTCTAAATGGTAGGTTTTGTTGCTGCTGCCTCACCACCCGCGGTAGTGTTGGTGCTTTTAGTGGTTGATTGGTGCCCTTAGTCCCCCCCCTGGATCCGCTACTGTATGTTATAATAGTGACTTAACCTTAACATTGAAACTATTTAACATCAAATATGCATCGTTACCTTCAGAGATTTCTAAGTATAACTACGCAAGCTATGTTGGGATATGTTGGTATGCTTTGTTTCGTCCAAGGTCTGTGGCTGAAATTGTGGCAAGGGTGCTCAGGGTAAAATTCACCAAGATAACATTAGTATATTGTTATACTGAAAAGCTATAAAGTTAAAATAAGTTATATAATCATTTAATTTGCCGGAGAAAATTATTTATCAACTGGTTTAAGTGATAAATAGAAGATAAGTTTTTTTAATCATAATCATTATTGGTATTATGTGTTCTCTTAAAGATGATGTATGTATGGATCTTAACCTTATTTTTTTTAACATACAATTAGTCTCAATGAGTTTGTATATAGGTACTATTTTTATGACGTTCTCGAAAAGGGCTATACCAATTTCGCTGAATTAATTGAACGCTGTGTAATTTTTTTAAGCCGTTGCGTATTGGTAGTATATGTTACTGATACTCATAAATTTTTTGACATCTACTCAAAGATCTAAATAGGTAATTGTAATCGAAGATGAGGATTAGTGAAAGTTTTTTTCGATAAAATTAATACATATACAAATAAGTTTTTTGACATAATAGGATACAACAATATTATAGTAAATCCATAGGCTCCCGAACTAGTCTTAACTCTTAATTGTATTTCAGGAGCCAGTGGCTTCTCCCATCAGAGTTGACCAATTAAATTACGTCTAAACAGCTCGTTTTCTAAACAACAAGTTAGAAGAGTTATATTCAAAGTTGATCTTGAAACACTAACATCGTTCATTTTTCGATTCTAGAACAAGTCGCTTTTATTATGTGTTCTTTATATAATTGAAATACCTATTATATAGAAACCATTTTTATTTTACCATCAAGTTAATAGTTACGAGAACGACAAAATAAAAAACAAGAGTTGATCAGACATAAAGATCTTTCATACATGCAGCAATTGTTTTTTATTTATGTTTTTTTTTTATGCCCGATAGGCAAGCATGTACTAACGATTTGCCCTATCTTCCCACGGGTGTCACTGTAGTTGGAATTTCCAAATTTTTTTATGCAAACCTTGTCCTGACTATTATGAAAAAACAAAAAAAAATCAGCCAAATCGGTCGAACGGTTCTCAAGTTGTAGTACGTACGGCAATTGATTTTTATGTATATATAATATAGACATACATACAAATAGTCAGACCAAATCTCTCCACCTGACACGATCCTGACACTCATCTTCAAAAATCAAAATCAATCAAAATCGTTTATTCACATGGGCCCCAAAGAGGCACTCATTAAAGTTAATGACTCTACTTCGACTCTACTCTATTTCGCCTCTACATGATGAGTCTTTTCAAACATGCTTTTTGATTGCGGGTACTTTTGACCTGACCTTTCTTTAAAAACTATTAGTTGTTCCCCTCGGCTTTGCCCGCGTTAATTTTCAAAATATCATCAAAACCCCCATTCCGTTACGAAATTTAAGAGAAAATGTTTAATTTTTCGTAAATTTTCCAGATATTTTTATAGTTGTTCTGTTATTTGGTGCGGAGATAAATCCAACAAATTAAAGATATTTAAATCGGTCCACTCATTCTCGAGTTATAAGTGTCGTAACAAAATCGACTTTGTTTTTTATATAGATGTATAGTTCTTACGCGAAACTAGTTTTTATCATCATTTTAAGTCGAGTTTGGTGGGTTTACAGACTTGTTTGTAACCATAACTACGTGAAAGGATATTACTAAAGGTCAGGTTTCAGGTAAGGTCGTCTCAGCGCCCATTCATAATTCTATTGTATTGAATAATTAACGAGATGTTTCCCAGTTTCATTGTTTCGTATTCGTAAATAATTCTTGCTCTTAAAATAAAATAAACATTTTTTACTAAGGCTTCTTGCTTGCGTTAAGTATTAGAACCAGCTATACCAGGTGGGCATCAGGCGGAATCATCCTTTTTCGTCTTTGACGTTACCTACTATTAATTTAGATTTTTAATTCTAAGAAACCAGTGCACCAACAATCGGTTCCTAACAACCTTCGCGGGGCTACCTTAGAAATAGCGTATTATAAGTCATAATACCTACTGGATGCTTGTAACCCATTTATTATTTATTTTTAGTTGGAAAAAACTGAATCTCACAAAGTCACAACACATGGTTGCCTAGTGTAAGATACAGTGGTACTACAACTACTGTTGCTGACATCTTGAACCCATTCCATAGTGGCCTTATATATTGGTGTAATATCTAAAATAATAACAGTAAAAGTATAAGTATCAGTATACTACTGAAAAACGTGATTTTCGCTTTAGCTTCAAAACTACATTAGAAGTTTTTTTTTTTAAATAAAGAAGTTTTAATAAAGTTTCTACCACTTTTTTAGGGCATGACTTGACTATGACTAGACCTTCACTCTTTCACTTGACTTTGACTGTGACTTGTGACTAGGACTTATGAAACATGAAATACACTTGAAATATATTATTACTTGACACTGGCTAAATGCACAAGATTGCGAAGCCAAAATTAAAAGAAAAAAAAAGTATGTTCCCTCTTCGCGCTTTAACGGCTGAACGGATTTGGATGAAATTTGGAATGTACGTAGCGGGCTGATAATAGCGGGTGAAGCTGCGGGGCACGGCAAGTATATTATAAAAGGCTTATTGATTGCGTCATGTCCGTTGCCTTACAAGCCTTACTTAAATAACGCTTCCATTGTCACAGCCCCACATCTAGTTCGATGAGTTGTGTCCTAGATGCCGGAATAGCATTAAGTATATCGCACACGCAATTCCAACTGGAACCCAATATTCCCATTTAAAGAACATTTGTGTTACCGGGGATCGAACCCATCACCCGCAGCGTAGAAGGCAAACATGTAATTAACGGCCAATACAAATATTTTATTTAAGTAAATATTACAAGCTGTTATTTAATTTTTCCTGTTCCGGTGTATGCCTGTAAACAAATGTTGCAAGTTAAATTTGACCGACTTTCCGGTTTCCGATAGAGCTGAAATTTTGCTTGCATATCTAATGCCTTTGAACGAGCAATTCTTGTATATATATATATATATATATATATATATATATAACTAGCTTTTGCCCGCGGCTTCGCTCGCGTTAAGAAGTGTTATTTTAAAATTGACAAAGTTTCATACAAACTTTCATCCCCTATTTTTCCCCTTGGGGGTAGAATTAATCAAAATCCTTTCTTAACGGATGCCTACGTCATAACATCTACCTGCATGCCAAATTTCAGCCCGATCCGTCCAGTGGTTTGGGCTGTGCGTTGATAGATCACTATGTCAGTCAGTCAGCCAGTCACCTTTAGGTTATATATATTTAATTAAGATATCTGTCGGAAACGTCTCCTATGATTTTCATGAAATTTTGTATGCAAGGGATTTTGGGAGCGATAAATCTAGCTAGGTTTCATTTTTAGAAAACGTCATTTACCAAAAAAAACCAGGTCATTCAGGTACTAATATATAAATCGGATGATAATGAAACGCTCTGATGTTTAAGCCGGAAGGTGGCTATAAAACCTCTGTAATACAAGGACGCAACCCTATCGAGTTAGGGCTCGTTTGATTCGACTTGTTTAAAATTTTTTTAAGTGTTTAGTTTAGCTGTAGTATTTGCATGTACAATACTGAAAGAGACTGTATCAGACGACACAGGACTCATCCTAGTGCGGGATTCAGGGCTCACCAAAAGTAACATTATAAGTAATTGTAAAAAAAACCATTACAAGTTTTTTGTTATATAGTTTTGGAGTACATATCATTGGATCAGTTCACTTTCATCAGTCAACTTTTCCCAAGGTACATATTTTGTGCTTCTTTTTCTGTATGTGATTGTGTGTGTGACATGCCAATGTTTCCGGCTCACACGATTCAATTCTTTGAACTTACTGTGAATACCTTTGTTTTTTATTTGTTTGTTTATTATTATATTTTTGTATGTTTATAGGTAATAGTATATCGATAGTTATTCAATTGGTGCCGGGCGGGTGGGTGGTTATTACCGTGAATGTTGGACATTCTGCGAATAAGACGATTCGGGTATTGAACATTCCAGGAATTGGACATTCCGCGTATTGGACTTTTCGCGGATTGGACATTCCGCGTATTGGACATTCCAGGAATTTGTAATTCTTCGAATTGGACCGCGGACGCTGGACATTTTGCGGGTTGGACATTCCGCGACTAAACGACATTATGTTGGTAAACTCGGGCCTTCGTTGTTATAAAAATAAATGCAAAATTATGTTATTAAGTCAATTAAACTGTTCAAGTTCACATTAAATTGCATGGTCGTAAAGTTTATGCCATTTTACACTTCAATCTATGCAACAATATTATCTTTTTAATAACTTAATGGGACTTAAAACAGGTTTTTTAATCTTATTGAAACAAAGAATAATGTGGAAAGAAGTCGTTTCAGATGTCTTACACAAAATGCTTTTAAGTATACCAACAATTGAGATAATTTAATGCATACTGCGTTACAGTATTTTTTTTTTTACACAAATTTGATAGTATAGCATTTAAAAAACCACTAAGGTTTGTAATATAATACTACAACCGTTTACCTAAATGCCGGGAATAATATACCTCAAAGTAGAAATATACCTGAAATTATTGCAAAAAAAAATTTTTCTCTATCAAAGACTTTGTCATTTGCAAGTGATGTAGGTACCTCGTTAATTTAATTTCTTTTTATTACAAGTAATGTACATTAAATGTATCTACGTTTTAATCTTAATATGATAAATTCGAAAGTTTGTGAGTAAGTATGTTTGCTTTCTCTTCACGTTGCAATGGCTGAACGGATTAGGATGAAATTTCAAGCAAAAGTAACTTTTTAACTTGATAAAAGCGAGTGAAGCCTCGGTGCACGGCTAGTATATATGAAAGACAACTATAATTTCACTAAAATTATGTGCTATCATGTTACTCAGAAAATTTATGTAGACTCTTCTTTTTACACTAAAATAAGTCTTATTATTTACTACTCAAAGAACACATTTACCTGCTACTTGTTGAAAAGCTTCCTTCCCATGTTCATCTCGTTTTAGCCAACAGAAGGCCCACCGGAATCTCCTGGACCAAAGCCCAGTGACTTTCCTGTGATGCCGCACTTGATTTGGGGTGTCTTGCATATCCCCGTAGTTGACCGAGCCCAGAGGGTCGAACACCATAAATAGGCCGAATACCGTGAGGCCTAATTGCACCCAGTTGAATAGGACTATACCTGATGAGGAAGAAAGGAATTAATGGAACTGTTTGCAGTAATAGTAATAAGTTAACATAAAATCTTTCACACTCACAGCCCCACACTAAGTTCGATAACTTGTGTCGTGGGTGCCGGAAATATTAGCATCACCCACACAGTCACACCCAGGACCAGTACTCATTTTCCTTGGGGAGAAAACTTGTATTCCCACCTGGAATCGAACTCGATATCTGCTGTTTAGAAGGTGGAATGCACGGCGGACTCAGCTAAGCCTAGGGGCAGTATATACTTTAACTAGTATATACTTTTTCACAAGCACAGGTAAATCTAGACGAGAGGGACTAGGATTACGTCTAAAGGGAGGCTATTAGTAGGAAAAGAAATACAATTGAGTACTATTATAATGCTACTAAAAAAGACGATAAGCAAGTCGTTATGCCTGACGATAAGGGTCATGATCATTGCAACTGCTTCGCACAACTGTAGCATCTCCCGTTTGAACTGCCCATTTGCTTAGTTCGGTGCACGTTCGCTTAGTGCTTCTAAACGATAACCCATATCGGTTCGATTCCCGGTGGGAATGCAAATTTGCCCCCCTTTGATTTTTCTCTCAAATATTACATACATTTATCATTTTGAATTGTTTTAAGCCAACATTAAATTTTGGACAGATCAAGTCGACCAGTATGTCGAAATGCCAGTTAAAATGAAAGCGATATAATAGTTTATGGTATCAGTTTTTATCGTATCACTTTCTCGAAACATCTGATGGTACTATGGTACCTATAAAGTACCGACTGTATAATTATAGTAAGTATATAACTGCATGATTGCGGCCTACTTACTTACTTTGTATAACTATGCTAGAAAACCTGTCCTCGACAGAACACTGTATGATCTCGCAGAACATCCACATAGTACCCATCACGTTTAGCGCCGTCTCCGGTAGTACCAGCAGTACTCTGTAACCAAACAAAAACATTTATTACATATTTGATAACAATGGTAATGTAAAAATTTAGGTACAACTTTATCAAATTCAATTATCACACCCAGAGCCAGAAGCACAAATGTCCCTTGGGGACATATTGCTTCCCTGCAAAGCCGGGAATCGAACCAATGAACATTTTCAACTAATGAAAATGTCAATTTTTTTGGTTTAGCGTATCCCAAACCTGTACATATTTGCATTTGATCAGATACGCTTTGAACTGATGATACATAAAAGATCATTTTCCGCCTTGATCTATCCGATTTTGAGGTTGATAATATGCGTAGGTGCGCATTCAAACCTGACCTTTAGCTCATCCCATGATAAATGAGTCCCCCTACCCCGTTGAAAGCTTTGAACTTTACATTCCCAATCGCGGTAATGCCATAGCATCTATTGGGTGGAAAATTACAGTTTATCACATTAGGTATGACATGACATTCTAATATATTTTCATTGTGGACTTGAAAAAACTTAAACGTTCGTGAGAAAAAAGGAACAAAATAATTCTCATAACAACAGTCTTTGTTTTCTAAACCATTAGGCGTCTTTTTTGTCGTAGTTATTAATAGCGTAAACATAAGACTATTATTAATTCTATTATTAGTTCCATATATTATGAAACGAAGAAACTGCGACTTTTTCTAGTTGCTTTGACTATATTTTATGTTCCTTCATAACATTAAATTTAAAATCTCTTCACTCTCTTAGTTAAAATAGTTGTATCGTGGTATCTAAAAGATTAACATCATACACATAATTACGCCCAGAACCAGAAATACAAATGTCTTTTGGGATCTTGCCCAAAAATCAAGCCCAGGACCCGCACAGTATATAAAAGCTGCCATACTGCACAAAAGGGGTCTCAATCTTAATATATAACATATTTGGAAGAAAATAAAATGACCTAGACCTAGATGTTGAAAAAAGAATATATACATACATGTTTACTCTGTTAAAGCCGCGAGGAGCAACTATAGTAACTTAACAAGCCTAGCTGTGTCCTACGAAATCAATCTGCAAAGTTATGTACAACAGCGTTAATTACTGTGTAAACTCTGCTGAACTTTAAACCATTTAGATCGCGTGATTTGAATTTGAATTCTAGCTCGTTCCGAAATTACGGAGTGCTTTAATCGCCCTCACCAGGAGGAGTACACTCCTATTTAAATTTAATTTTAATATGCTACTTCGGCGTAGGTAATTTCACTGATGATTATGAATCTTTATTTATCGCAGTTTTAAATAAAAATACAGATAGCAATAAAGAATCAAATGAGAGGGTTTGCAAAACGCGCGAAGGTCTGTCTAGACGGATACGTACAGCAGCGCTCATTAATACATCCTACCAAAAACATTAATAATAATTAAGGACAATGGTATCGCAATGAGACGGTCTATACGAGTAACTGGCTGTAACGTTTACAACATCGATACCACATAATTCGATTGACAAAGCGCGTCCACTCAAGCATCCAACCACTATATCGGGCAGCCGTAAATGTATGTGTTTTTTGTTGTCATCATTTCCCCCTTTGCATATTGCACAAAGTGAATCGGAACATTTTCAGTTCTGAAGATAATTAGAATAAAATTACAAAGTAATAGGTTATAACAATGTAATTAATAATCAATGAAGCAATCGCCATTTTAAACAAAGGAACAGCTTAGTCGGCGACCCAGAGCCATCCTACGTTACATAAAGGAGCTGGAATAGCTTGGGTAGTCGGCCAGGGTTGCACAATACACCTCTAGCGGGAAACAGGTCTTATATTAATTTAATATACGACTTTGAGAAAGGTGTTTCAGGCTTTAAGGCACCTATTAGAGAAGAGATCACCAATAAACTCCGTAGATAGGTATGTTAATCTTTTTGATAGATATACTATACTAAGTAAAAAAGAAAAGATATCTATAGAGAGTACATTTTCAATCTGATTCGTTCTGTATCCTTTTGTGCCATCTTCATAACTTCTGCATGCTCGCTTATATAGGGCTTTAATCTATAGACCGTTATTAATATAATTCAGGGAGTTAAGCCATGAAATAGTTTGGTGAATTTGTTTGAGATTTGCATATTTTATCCAAATCCCAGCTTCAGTCATCAGAGCTATTGAGGATAGAATTTAAATGAGTTGCTGTTTAAATATTCCAATGGTTTCTTAAATACGGCATCGCTAGCTTATGAATCATAGTTATTATAGTTCGAACGTTAGTTTGTTTTGTTTTGATATAATATCTAGGTGTCATGACTGTATGATAAGTAGATTTTTTTTGTGCGTGTACCAAAGTTCTTATCTTATTATTTTAATTAGAATTCGTGTTTAGACTAAAAGTGGGATATATTACCTAGGATTTAGGTAATATAGAATATTCGCAATCCTGATTATTTTTCATCATAAGCTAAATAACGAGCCTTTCGTATCGTTGAATATAGAAGGGTTAAATCGATAGATATCGATGCTCCATATCGCTCTGCCACCGATGATGACCATATTATTCCGTGGATAGGCTTCATCCTGGTCAGCACCGATTTTTTCTGTACATATTTCACAGTGAACTTTAAAGTATTCCTTAAAATTGTGGTTTTCAGCATTTGGAACGCTACGACTACAAGAATATAGCTACCAAGGTAATAACATAACATAAACATAAACGCTTTCACACTCACAGCCCCACTCTAAGTTCGCACACACACAATCACAACCAGAATCAGAAACACAAATTTTCTATGGGGAGAAAACTTGTGTTCCCGCCGGAAACCGAACCCCGATACCCCTGCTTAGAAGGCGAATGCCACCCAACTAAGACAACTGGCAGTTCGAAATATATGAAAGAATATGCTTCACATATCTATACTGGAATATATTGCAAAGGTTAGGTTACCTATAATAGTTAGTGGTGATCTAAGACGAAACTGTAAGTAAATCAGATAATTATTCATAAATCTGTGGAGTATAAACAAATGAGTAAGAAAGTGATTTCAATGTGTTTTTTTATTTCTCCTAGGCTAACGTTTAACCTCTATCTCACCTGTTGGTAAGTGATGATGTAGTCAAAGATGGTTAAAACGCTAATGTATATTATCTTATTACATAAATCATAATTGCAGACGGCATTTGTAAAGAAACATAATAAGTAATAACGTACCTTACTGTTTGCAAAATGTTGTAAATATTCCAGTCTATTTCTTGCTATATAATAAACCGGATATATCGGTTTTTTTGAAGACACGAACGTCTAAAATATTAACAAAAACAATCTTAAAGTACCAAGAACGTATGCGAACGCTGTTGGAGCCGAGGCGATTTCGTTAGTTAGTTATTTAATCAATCGTTATCTATTAGACATAATAAAAAATTATAAGCGGCTTAACTCACGTCTAGTCTTTTTTGACTAGTTTTAATCCAGGCTTTTGCGAGATTATGTTTGCGTTTAAAATAAGAATATATTATTTATTAATCTAGGCTATTTTTTAGCTAGTTGGTCGATCTACCAATACATGGATTACAGGTCGACGCTTAAAAATGTCTACGGAACATAGGTGATATAAATTTGGCTCAACGTATTAGCATTGCAGTTCAGAGGCGATGCCGCCAGCATGATGGGAGTAATACTCACTGGTAGTGGGATTGAGCACTTGAGTTACCTATTTTGCCGTATATATTTTTAAGTTTAGTTTTTTAGGAAATATAGGCAATTGGCCCGTAGATAAAATTACTAGCTGGAAAAAAAACAAAAATGAAATATTCTTAATATTTTTGGTTGTAATTGTGTGTATGATGTGAATGTCGCCGGCACCTACGACACAGGTCACCGAACTTAATGTGGGGCTGTGAGTGAGCGTTTATATTTATGTTTATTAGTGACAGTCCCGCCTTGCTAAAAACTCCTTAAGGTGAAAATAGTGCGACTGTCCGTCGTCTGTCAAAACTGCTTAGTGATAAATTGATGTAAAAAAAGTAAGCTGTGTTATTGTGTATTAATGGAGATCAGACATAAATTAAATTGTTTATGTATCCACGTTTGCAAATATTTTATTCGGCACACTTATTTTGTTAATACTGTGATAAACTAGAGGTCCATTTGTTTGTACTTTGTAGGTGAAGTTTACCTTAAAAAAAGAACAAAAAAAAAAGAAGTCGGTGCTGATAAAAAGTAATTACATACTCACAATAAATTAATTATAATGACGGAGTCAGTGCATCACCGTACCACTATTAATTTATTCTGTGGTATTATGTTATTTGCAGTACACTGACTCATCTTCAAACTGAACAATACAGATTTACATCCTAGTAGCCGCATACGCCATAAATATAATGTGGGATATCTACGTCAGAATAATAACTCGACCTCGCTGCAATTAATTCGCAATTTTAAATTACCATAGTATGTAGATATAGTTAGAAAAAGATAAATCACGCTAGTATTACATTTTTTTATTTTTTTTTTGTTTGAGACTAAGCTAGCGTTTGACAACAATCTCACCTGATGGAAAGCGACGATGCGGTCGAAGATGGAGCACGCTTGCTCAGTAAAAACCTATTCACTCTCTTCTTGAACAACCCCATATTATACTTTTCGGGAAACACAGTAGACGGCAGGGCGTTCCACTCCTTGGCAGTTCTCATAATGAAAGTGGAAGCGAAACGCTTCGTGCGAATGGTCGGTATTTTTACCATTAGCGGGTGCCGCATTGCCGTCTGTCTAGATGTTCGGTAGTAGAACGGTGATGCGGGAATAATATTATAATTCGAAAAAAATGTGCGATTGAGGTATATGTGTTACGAAGTATATCATCACACTAATATTATAAGTCCTAAAGTTTGTGTATAAGTACGTTTGTTTTTTCTTCACGCATAGGTATATTAATGAACAGTTTACCAAAAGGATTTGCTATTTGTTACAGTAACAGATCGTGTGCATGGTCATCATCGAAACAATAGAGCAACAAGTTGATTAGGCGTGGGACTAGCGCCGGTAGAGCCGTGCGTCACAGAAATATTTTTTTCCACTGTATATTATAAAATTACTGCTCTTCGTAGCTATCGAACACTACTCTACATTAATAGCTTAGTACTGTACTCAACAAAACAGGGTGTGTCGTAAAGAAATACGATAGAAGTAAAACGTTTGTATTACAGGAAAATATTTAACACAGTCATGTTCGCCACCAAGTATCGTCACAAAAAGGTTGCGGAACAGAATGTCAAAGCCCTCCCAAAAAAGTTTTTCATCAAAAATCCTTTTGTAAATCATAACAGATGTATACCCATACCAATGTTACATATTGCTCATACAAAATGCATGATACTCGTATAAATCTGTCTCAGCATATATACGTATCTGGTACCAAGCTCTAGGGACCCGCGTCGAAAGAATCAATCGGTGGAAATTGTTGTTCCTATCGCAACTATTCGCTACAGTGTTCGAACATCAAATATTCAGCTTTTTCGTGAATAAATGATTTCGTAATAAGGTCGGGACAAATAGCTGGGTAATAGTGCGGAGAGTTTGAAGGAGCGGCAAAGTAAAAGGAAGTAAACTGTTTATTAACTCGGGTCTCGGTACTAACAGCAATAGCGCTAATTCGGTTACGTATGGGTATTCAGACATTTCAGACCAGAAACTAATGTTTATTAGAAAAAAAAAATTTTTGAGCTGTGCCACAGCTGTTGAACTGTGGTCAACAACAAAATCGTTTATTCACATGGGCCCCAGAGGCACTAGATTCGCAAAATTACAGCCGTGCCGAGCCGTGGTGGTGGTAGAGATGTATAAATGTATATATTATGGGAAACATATTTATGTGGATAGAACATTTATTACAAAGGCATTGTAAACATTTTGAAATACTATATCTAAGTTATTAAACATTTACGATGTTGGCAGGACAAATTGCAGGCTAATGTGCAATCTGAGAAATGTTATTACAAAACTACCTATGATCTTGGTAATTTTATATTGAATTATAAAATATAATACTTCAACATTATTTTAAGAGTAAAGTATACCTACAATTTTAATATCTAATCTAAACTATTAGCTACGTATCTACGGGCCAATTGCCTACATTTCCTAATTTCAAACTAAAATAAAACCATGTACATCAAATACCTAAATTACCTACAAGGCACCTCAAGTACTCAAGCCCACTACAAGTGGGTAGCATTTCTATCATGCTGGTGGAATGTTGGAAACGTTTAAGAGTAAATATATTTTAAAAAATCAATTAAAATTAAGATGTACGTATCATAAGATTACGACAACACTTCGGAGAATTTACAACCCCTTTTATCCAAAGTCAAATAGTAAAAAGTACTTTTAGTATTTTTTTTAAATACTGCCCTAAAGCAAAATTTATTGTCTGTTTTTAAATGCGGTAGGCGCAGTTTTTTTTAGATTATGCAAATAAGTACGATTTTATGTGTGATGTAAATATTCATATTTTTATTATTTCCGCCACACACGATACAAGTATTTAAATTTAGTGTGATGATGTGAGTGAGAATGCGTTTGTTTGAATTTGTTAATATTGTAAATCTGAAAAACTTCCCTTCATGTGTAGATCCTGGCAGGGGAAAATGCAAAAAATAATACTCTAAATGAGGCGTCATTAAATTTTTTTAATTGAAATTTCACACATTAAATATGTATATATACGGTTACATAGACCGACACTAAGCTAGAAACATTTAAATCACACACACGACACAACCAGAACCAGAAACACAATTTTTCCTTAACTAAAAAACTATTGTGTCCCTTCCGTGAATCGAACCCAATACTGGTTAGAAGGCGTCCCCGACTAAGTTAACGGGTAGATCAAAGAACAAGAAAAGATAAGACTAAGTATTGTGTTTTTATAAGTTTCAAAGTCGAAATTCAATCGACGCTCATGTTAATACTCTGGCTCGTACTTCATTTTTTTTTTTTTTTTTTTTTTTTTTTTTATTTGTGACAGGCTAGTGTTTGACCACTATCTCACCTGATGGTAAGTGACGATGTGATGAAGCTGGTAAACACACTAGACCTGGAATACGCAGGCTCTCAAGGATAACTGCCGGAACACCGTATTTGGCTTGGCGGCAGACTTTCAACTTGATGGTGGTAAGCTACTTTGTTAGCAAGCCAGGCGAGCAACTCACAAAATGCTCTACCACCTCTCAAATGTCACCTGATTAGCACCACCCGGGGACCACGTGTAGGGAGTCTGACTTAAGCGGTATCCTCCTACGGACGTGGGTGACTCAGCCCCCAAAAAAAGGATAGACAAACGATATAGGATAAAAAAACATACCTACCTACACAGGTCAATGCAATCATTTTAATTTGAAAACTGATATTATCGGTATGCTACATAACTTTGTTTGATGAGAATCAGCGTAGTTGATTTCCAGATGTGACTTCAAAATACAAAAAAAAAGAGTCAAATCTGTCTAGCCGTTCTCGAGTGATGATTAATGTGGCAATGATTTTTATATGCATAAATAGATGGTTTTCTAATTTAACTTACTTGACTATGAGTAAAGGTGACACCATTTTTCTGGCATCCACATCGGTAATGGTCCCCCTGGCGGACTGTAACGCTAGGGCTGCCAGTAGCAGCATCAGTAGGGCTTGCAGCGTGAGGGTCCCGCACAGGTAGAGCCGCACGAACGACCCCCCGTGCCAACCCTCGTCTTGGCACTTCCATGTCACTGGGTAGAGGACTTCCACAACCAGCGCGATTAGGACTAGCCTGTGAACAAAATATAATTATTTTTATTTGATCGATTCTATTTTTGCAATATTAGTGACAGCTGCCTCCGATCAGGCGGTCGAGGTTTTGAATTCTACGACGAGTTTGATATTTTAGTTAAGGTTGCTATAATGTAAAAATCTGTTGTTCACATCTTTAAATCATGTTGCAGTAGCCATCTTTGAGAGCCACTTATTCATGCATATCGTGTTTTCTACCCTCGTCCTCATATACCTTAAGGAGATAGTGGTTAATTCCTATAAGAGATAAAAAAAAATCGGGAACACCTTATTTCGATACGGCTCGAATGTGATGAGATGTATCGTAATACGTCTTTCTTATGTCATTATTAGTAAAAACTTGAGTGTCGAAAGTATTTTTTTTTTAATTTGGGCTACCTACCTTTGACTACATAATACTCGTAGTTCACCCGAATTTAGATCTCGCGACAACTAGTTGACAACTGACCGAGAAATACTTTTCAAGCCCGTTTTAAATTAAAAATATAGTATATACCTTCAAATACTGTTTGCACTGATAAACAAATTAATCATACGAACCCAAGCATGTTCAGAAATGTAGTTCTCAATAGACGTATTATTTACTATAAACTAAAACTAAATATACTATTTGCTCTTTAAATTTTGGCTTCGCAATCTTTCCTTTAGCTAGACGTCAAGTAATAAAATATTTCAGGTTTTACATATTTCATATAATAAAGTCTTAGTCACAAGTCACAGTCAAGTAAAAGAGTCAAGGTTCAGTTACAGTCAAGTCATGCCATAATAAAGTAGTAGAAACTTTACTAGAATTTCTATTAGAGATAGATAGATAAACTCTTTATTGAACACCATATTTGTGACAAAATATGATAGAAAATAATTACTTACATAATAAGTGTAACAATAGGCGGTCTTATCGGTAAAAGCGATCTCTTCCAGACAACCTTTGGATGGAGAGGAATTACGCAACAAAATTGGACGCGTCGGTTGGTAGAGTTTTAGAGCGAAAGCAAAAATTCACGTTTTTTAACTTTCTATGATTTGCCTACACTCTGGCACGTTTACTAAGTATTAACGCTTAATAATCTACCATTATTACATATTAATACTGAAAAAATCACAAGTTTTGTTAAATAATGCCAAATGCATTTTTTTCACTTTCGTGATATTCTTTCTAAATGTAGTTACCGTAATGTACCTTTCTACTTATTACTAGGCAAAATTACCTATCAAACTATATACCATTTCTTCTAGAAGCATTTGTACCCCAGGTTAATAGCTGTAGTAATTAATGGGGTCCCGTTAATTGAAACTCAATAGCAGTTTAATGGAATTGATATCAAAGACAACCCACTGTCGAAGTGGATCAAAACTGAACAATGCGAGGGACGTAGTAAGGCCTTTTATTGTGAAACATTTTAACTGCAGGAACTAATCTTCTTAAGAAACAAAGGTAAATAAAAATGCTGAACTAAATCAATGTTTCTTAGCTTGTTTCTAAACGAGCTACTCCATATCGAGTTTACTTTTTTAGGGTGTTATCAATGGAAAGTTTGTCAATAATTACTTGTAAAGTGCACTGTTTTCCCGCATCTTAAAATCGAACGAAGCTTGCCAAAAATATAGACAAAATAATAATCTCATTTCATCCAAAGAGGTTCAAACTAACAAAATCCTTTGTTACATAAAAAACTGGCCAACATCACTTAAAAATAAATACCAAAAAATATTACAAGGCGGGAAATAGGTAGATCTGTGAGTGGCTGAACTCATTATGTTATTAGTAAATTATATAGACATTTTTTGTTTCCTCGCATGTTATGACGAAAAATGGTTTAATAATATGACCACCAAAGGCGTAACCATTTACTCACTCATATACTATAACCATATTACACCAGCGACTTTATGTTGCTGTATTTAGAACACCCAGGAGTTATACATGCCCTCGATCGCTGCGCTCGCTTGTGCATATATATTATTATATCTCGGGTGTAACATCTAATAGATAGTTTGTTCCTTCTTAAACAACGTATTATTATTACAAACTAGCCGTGGCTTACTGATTCGCCCGTTAATCGGGATAAAAACATATCAGATAGCCTAAGAATCCATGGAATGGATGGAAAATTATATATTAAATATGCGTATTCCAGGTCTAGTGTGTTTACCAGCTTCGATCACATCGTCACTTACCATCAGGTGAGATAGTGATCAAACACTAGCCTGTCACAAATAATAAAAAAAAAAAATGGTATAGATACGTGTCGTATTCCATAGGAACTAGACTCTCAGACTTATTAAATTCATTTCAATATGTGCTACCGTCACAGAGATCATTTGTATTAAACATACACGTAAACTTTCGTATTTATTTATTATAACTATTATATTATTTATTATAACTATTGGTTTGCATCCCCTCTCCTGGCTACGTCCACAGTCGACAATTTAAAATCCATTAGGGGCCAATCAGAATGGAGAGCGGAGTCGAAGGTCGGCTCAAAGCGTTCGACAACATTGACATAGCTCAATAATGGACACTAAAACAGCAGCGCTCTTGCCGGGATTAGATCTATTTCAATTTACGCTTTCTACTCCTTGTATATAAACGATAATACCGATTAAATAACCAATGTCAGAGCATCCGAGCGTACGCATCAACGGATTGATATACAAATATGAAATTAGATGTTTTATAGAATGTTGACCATCAAATATTTTTGTGTAATTGTTTTGTATTTATAACAAATTCAAATACATTATTTTTCAAAGACTGAAATCGCGTTAAAAAGGAGCGGTATGAGATTACATTGGTTTTACCCAGGCTAATTGCGTAAGGTTAGTAAAGTTTCAACATAGTAAATACTTAACACGATTTTTGAATGTGCATGCTTTGAATGTTGACTAAAGCCGTTAATAGAATGCACAAGTAATGCGGAATAATAACGAGCAAATTCAACATTTCTGTAATTTTTGTTAGAATACTTGTTATAATTCCTCAAGTGTGATGAAAAATATATTATTACAGCCCGGAATTATGACAGCCCTCGCTCGATCAGCTCGCTTGTGTGTTTAACCATATGTTTAACTGTTTTGAGTGTAAAATAAATAAGGCTTCTTTATCAAAATAAAGATAAATGTACAGACAAATGTTGTAACGGTCAGTTGACGGACGTTTAATATAGTTCTGTAACAATCGCCTCTACATTAACACGCTTCCTTTGAAATACCATCTCGCCTGAAGAATAGATTTATTTATGAACTGTGATATTGGTTTAAGTCTTTGCACTGTTACTGTGATGTATTCTAGGACGTTGAGAAGGGCAAAGCTCATTCATATTAATGGAGGCAACAAGTGACAGCACCCTTGTAGCCTGTACTTTGTGTTTCGACTTGCGAGGGTACAAATTATCGGAGTAGTAAACTGGGAACAATTTACGGAGTTTGCTTGCCGTCTTCTAATTTGTATAACCAGATAAGAGGTATATACTTAATTGTTTAGTTAAGAAGTAAATTTTCCAGAAATGGGATTACAGCTGAAATTTATGGAACTGTGTTCAATTGGTACGTGCCTAAATTACTCTATTGCATGAGATGTGATTAAAAAAAAAACCGACACTGACTTTTTTTCTAGATCTCTATATTATTACCATTTTAGTTTTAATGTGTTAATTGTAGTTTTTGTTTATAGTATATTAGTGTAAGTCATCGGAGCAATAAATTTTTGTCAGTAATACTTAAACCTAACAGTGAAAAATAAGCTAAGAAGTGTCAAAAGCAAACTTTCTTGCTGTTTTTCATTAGAAAAATTGCTCATCTCTTTGTGGCAAGCGTTTTGAATTTTCTCTAAGATCCATTGCTTTTGTAGTCAATGGAAGTTTGCTCAATTACTTTGAAAGTTCATTGTTTTCCATCACCATTTTTCTTCGTAAATTGCTTGGAACTTTATGAGTGAAGTTTTTATTAGTTTTATTTTTTGAATTATTTATCGCTCAGTAGCTATGTTCAGTGTTAGCCTTTTCGCTGTTCGGTGGAAAACAAAAAGTAACGTTGTTCCTTCGATCGTTGACCTTAGCAGGATTAACTTAGGTATAAATGTGAGGTTAAGGGCGATTTACAACAAGCATTCCCAAGGAGGGTTGACGTCAGACAGGCGGCCGGTCATAGAAAAGTCATGCTAAATCTTATTCATGACTAAATAATCTTGTGTTCCCATCGGGAATTGAACCGATACCCGCTGCTAAGAAGGCAGACGCGCAACCAACCACGAGCATTTCTTTATTTATGATTCACTAAGCGAATAAGAACAAATTGTATACGATGAAAGAAAATGTATGAAATACAATAGTGTCAATAATACTATTAAATCCAAACGACCAAGCACAATTATATAGAATAAGGGTCAACGTGACTCAAAACAGTGCTTCAAATTACATGATTATGATCTCATTGTTAAATTTAACAATGTAGATATGTCAACAGCGATAGATATATCATAGGCAACGAGTTAAACTCTCCTTATATAGTTTATTATTACCTATAATATACTAAAAATATATAAATGATTAGGAACGCCGGCGTTTCAACAAAATCGGAGGCCGTGGTAGGTACATCTAAGAGGTTTTGGTGGTCAATTTTCTAGTGTTCTAGTCATCATATCAATGTTATCGGAGTGTTGTACCTAATGTTTATGATTCCGAATTTTATTTTCATTTGGGTCTTACCGACGTCATCTAGCCTTGAATCAATTGCAGACATAGATCTTATTACCGTGTTTGATGCATGTACTTACGGCGGCAGCAAAAAAATCAGACTACAAAAAGTGTAATAAAATCAAGCAACAAGCGTAAAAAATAGAAGACTTATTAACTTCAATTTTGACTATGGTTATGAGCCAAACGAGTTCTGTAAGTTGACTGGAGTGGTTCAGCCCTTTGTACGGCCATCCGTCTGTCAGGGGCGTATCGTCTAAACCACACAAGCGAATAACTACAAATTCTCAGAGAATAAGTAAAACAGTAGCCCAAAGCTAAAATTCTAATTAAAATGAGAATATAAAGGAGGCAACCATACACCTAAGTGCGTGGGGGCAAAATTATATTAATTTATACTTGAGCTTCTGGTAAATGCAACTTCGTGATGAAAGTGAAGGGTAGCATGGCTAGCTACCCTGTAATGAGAATACAGTCGTATTTAGTTCACCCCTCACATCAGCCTCAAGTAGAAAAATCTGGTAGAAAAATCTGTCGCCAAATCACTAAAAATGTTCCGGGAGTTATTCTTGACATCCAGTAACTAGCGTAGGTCGAGCGTGTTTACCACCCTCGACTACGTCATCACTTATCATCAGGTGAAATATTTGTCGAAAGCTAGCCTATCAGAGATTAAGAAAAAAATATGTTCAGGTTTGACATCAAAATCATCAGCTATGACTAACTATAATTTATCATATTTTAGTGAGTCATATTCTAAAAACGGTAACAGGAGTAGGTAGATAATTATTTAAATTACATTGTATACAGTCAAGATTAACTGAGATTTCATGAAATTGACTATTCATATTGTTTAACATAACAGTCGACCTGCATTTCTATATAAAATCCCTGACTAGCGACGTGAATTTGTGTGTGGCAGTATTTAGTAAAATATACGAATGTAGTACAATGCTATATTTAATTTTATAAACCGTGGTTTCCTTCATTTCGGTTGTATTGCTTCTCCTCACAGGCTAGACGTTTTGAACACTTATCTCGGACCAGAATTCGCTATGTGCTGATCTGCTTGGAAAGCAGATATTACTGCCTCATCGATCTTCAAAAAATATATTTACTACTTGGGGTTGATATTCATGGAGCGGATACAACTCCACTATTAGAGAATAGCAGATAGAGCATAGCAGATAACTTTTTTTATTCATTATAGACAAGCGTTTGACCACTATCTATATGGTAAGCGATGATGTGGTCGACGATGGAGCACGCTTGCCTTAAAGATACCTATTCACTCGCGACTTGAAAACCCCCATATTGTACCTATTAGGAAACACCAACTCAGGCAAGGTGTTCCATTCCTTTGCGGTTCGCACAATAAACGTAGAAGCAAAGCACTTTGTTCGCATTTGTGGAATATCTACAATATATCGGTGTCGATTAGCAGTTTGTCTGCTTGTTCGATGATAGAATGGTATGAAAATAAAATGTGAAATGTGAACTCCATGTTATCTTATTGTTTGTGCTTTATTAACTTACCATACGAATCGAAATAGTAGCTCGAATATGCTCGGGAAAACGAGATCATCTGAGGCTGCCAGCCATTTGCGCCCGAGCATCCGGAGCGCCGGCATCCTGTAACAAAACAAAAACAATTCATTATTTTGTGCTACTAAGTGTGGGTAAGTAAGTCTTTCACATGGTTATAAGCGACATCGTTGACTATTGTAATGTTACTTTCCTTCATTATTATGTTTTATATATACTGGAAAATTGAAATGGGTTATTTTATTAACATCTGATATGCTAGAGCATGTCCTCTATCACACCTGTTGATAATAAGTGATAATAATAAATATGGTGGTGGGTAGCACGCTAAGTCTAGCCTAATCTAGTGAATAATAAATGAATAGTTTAATGTATTTCTCGATAACACACTGCGATTCTTGAGCCTAAAAAATATACTTCAAATCGACCCAGGCCTAAACCACATATACAGTTAAGACCCAAACATACTTCTGGGGCTTTGAAAGATAAAAATATTGTCAGTCGTAAATCCTATAACACCTAATAGTAAAATTACAAATACCTAGACGTGTATGAGTGTCTGTGTACGGAGTTTAACTAGACGATGCTGCAAGTCAAGGAAATGGACCAATTGAGATTAGCAAATGCATGCATACGACGTTAGATGATGCGGGATCTAGGCATGCGTGTAGATTTAGATACCTACGAGTACATAACTATCTACATACCTACTGAACACTTGACGTTGTTTCTCGTAAATCTATTTACCTATAGATAAAGATTTATGTGACACGAAGTGAACACGTAGAACATGTGTCGGTTTTATTTTATTCCATGACTTTTCGACCTGGCAAGTACCCACTTATAGAAGTAGGTACCCGCCTGGACTACTAAACATTCATTGTACAGACAGCAAGGGACTTGATATACAAAGCAAAAATAAGGAAAAAAATATTAAAGATAAGGAAAAAAGACGTGTATAACTGATTTTTTTGTCAAAATTACATCAGATTTTTTTTGCTATCGGTGTCGCGGGCGCTTTGTGTATCAAGGTCCCTTACGCGCCATACATTTTACCTTCACGGGCGCCTGGGGCGCGCGCCTCGGGCGCTTTGTATATCATGTCCTTTAATGTTTAGTGCATTGATAAGAATAAGCATTCAGTTTATTATATAGCTACCTACTGGCCAATTGCCAATATTTCCTTAAACTAAACTAAAATTATATACAGCAAAGAACCAAGTTACCTACAAGACATCGAGCCTATAGGTAACTCAAGTGCTCAAGCCCACTACCAGTTGGTAGCGTTCCCATCATGCTGGCGGCATTGCCTCTCTATATACCAACACATTACAATTAATATAGCTGTGTTGGTATGTAGAGATCTTAAAGTATTTACCTTGTTTCAATAGTCTGTTCGTTCCAAACATAATATATAAAGAGTATATGACTTTATTTATGTATTTTGAAGAAGTTTTCTTAAGTGTTACCCTAAAAAAATTATAAAATAACATAATAAATGTAAAATATGTAATTTAATTCTTACAAATCCTACTGCCACATCTATTTTACAGCCACAAAATGCGAAAGTGTTGATGTTAGTTTGTGTATTTCAATAAAGCTATTAAGGGTTGAACGGTTTGTATGTAATTTCGGAAGTTAAGCAGTTTAACAATGGCAAAGGTTTAATTTTTTTTTTTTGATATATTTGATGATTGTTGACTGACGCAGGTAAAACCGCGGTCATTGTTTATAGGCTTCTATATTATTAAAAATGATTTTTATATTCACAAGTAAAAAATCATTCTTAATAGATATGAAAGAAAATTCCCTCCCTTAAATTACGTTGACGTTGTAACCTTGACCCAGTTGACCTTGTACGTTGGGGTCGATACCTGAACTTCAGTAGGTCATGAATGTTTAAAGGTATTGAGCCTTAACAAATTAGAGGCCGCGATGGAAATCGATAACTTTAATGTTACTAACATAATACATAATAATAATTTATTTATTGACACTTAAAAATTATAACACAAGAACATTACAATATCACGTACAATATCACGAACATCACATAGTCACAAACTAACTTTCATTATAATTGCTTAAAAGACATTCTACATACTCTACTGAATTCATAACCCTACGTTTTGCTGCACTGCAGTCGAGTTGAGTATACTGAAAATAATTTTAGGGGAAGAAAATTTTACTTTACATGCTCTGAAATTGATATTTTTTGCCTTCAAAAGTTATATTATGACAATTATATTATAAAGATCTGTTTTAGTGAATAATTCGTTATGATTGAGTATATACATATTTATAAATATACAAGCTGCGCCCCGCAGTTTACCCGAGTAAGATCCGAACCCGCGGGAATTCCGGGATAAAATGTTCTTTCATGAGAACCTTCTCCTGACATTAATAAACACAACAAAAAAAGAATTTGCGGAATTCAAATCAAAATCGTTTATTCACATGGGCCCCAAAGAGGCACTCATGCAAGTTAATGAATCTATTGCCAAAATCGCAAAATTACAGCCATCGCGAGAAGAACCTGGCAAGAAACTCGGCGGCGCATTTTTTTTTCATTCATTTTTTTTTTAAACTTTCTTAATTTCTAATACATAATTTTCTTAACCTAGGTGTTATTATGGTAGGGGCTAGAAAGAGCCTGTGCAGTTTGCCTCCATGCATCCTTGTCATTAAATAATCTGTGGTCTTATAATAAGCTTTCTTAATTAATGCCCGTTTTATTACAGATTTGAACTTTCCCAGTGGTAATTCAGTTACGATTTTAGGAATTCTATTGTAAAATCTAACCCCATTTGCCATAAAAGATTTATTCGTTTTGCTTAATCTAAATGCGCGCACTGTAATTTTATGCTTATATCTAGTATTAAGATTGTGTGCGTCGCTTCTTAATTTATATTTACCAATATTTTTGCGTACATGCATAATATTTTCAAAGATGTAAAGCGAAGGCATGGTAAGTATGCCTGTTTCTTTAAAGAATTCCCTGAGAGATTCGCGTGGACCCATATCATATATTGCACGAACCGCTCTCTTTTGTAGAATAAAAATAGTTTCAACATCGGCAGCAGATCCCCATACCAAGATTCCGTAACTCATCAAACTATGAAAATATGCAAAGTAAACCAGCCTTGCCGTCGCTACATCAGTCAGTTGTCTTATTTTACGGATCGCAAAAGCAGCGGAACTCAAGCGACCTGCAAGCACATCAATATGAGGACCCCACTGCAGTTTTGAGTCTATAGTCAGACCTAAGAAAATAGTTTTCTTTACAAGATCTAATTTGTTGTTTTCAAGTGTTACATTTGCATCTACCAAAGGAACATTAGGAAGGGAAAACTTGATACACTTGGTTTTGCTAGCATTTAACAATAGGTTATTAGCAGCAAACCATTTCGAGACTAGATCTAATTCATAATTTACTTCATTTAATTCTACGTCTTTTTTTTTTTTTTTTTTTTATGATTTTTTTATGATAAACATTTGACCACTATCTCACCTGATGGAAAGTGATGATGCGGCTGAAGATGTGACATGTTTATCTAGAAGATACCTGTTCACTCTTGACTTGAAGACTCCCAAATTATACCCCTCGGGAAACAAAGACACAGGTAATGAGTTCCACTCCTTCGCCGTACGGATGATGTACGTAGAAGCGAAACGCTTCGAGCGAACTGGAGGTATGTCAACCATAAATGGATGACGTTTGACAGTTTGTCTTGTTGTTTCCTATTTGTTTTAAAAATAAGTGACGTGTCATCAGCAAACAAGACAATATCTAATGCTAGCGTAGTTGTCATATAAGGTAAATCATTAATATACACTAAAAATAGGAAGGGTCCCAATATTGAACCTTGAGGCACGCCAATTTTAACTGTAGACCTGTCAGATGTCACACTATTAACGCCTACTTTTTGTTCCATCCGTTCACGCGTGATGCGATGACCAAGGGAAAAAGAGATTCATTTATATCTATAGATATAGATAACCGAATCAGTTTTATGAAATCTATATATGTATGTATTTTAATTATTGTAAAATTGAATATAGTATATCCTTGCATTTTCAATGAAAAACACAATGCTTCCCGCGGGTGTGAGAGCAAATTATAAACTAGAATGGATTGCGTCACAGCTCGTTTTGTTGGTAATAATAAACGATTTTCAGTTCTTGGTAAACATCTCACAATAAATACAAACAATAATGGTAAATAATAACTAAATATTATAATAATAATAACAGCTAATAACTTTTATGATTGTATGATGTTTTATAATGGTAAGTGAGGTATCAAAAATATTTCTCTGTCGTTTCCTACGGGTTAGTTGCCTATATTTTCTAAAACTATACACATCATGATTGTTATACATCTAAATCCGAAACAGAAGTATATGTATGTATCACAGAAATCACTTGTATAACCAACAAGGCCGCGCACAAAGACAACGAACTATAAGAGGTTTTCAGTCACAGATTATACTCGTAATTAAGTTACTAACCTCTTAACGTCAGTGCCCAAGCCGACGTCATGGGAGAGGCCATTGATCAAATTGAGACAATTTAGGCTGATAATAATATATTTAAATACACTTTTGATAACTGATTAAAGATATTTGAACGACATTTTATTCGTTTGTATTATTATGAAGCCTACACCTTGAAATACATGGCAAAACTTAGCACACCTGTAGTATTTTTTGGAAATTTTAGAGGCAGTCATATTCTAGGCTTAGAATGTTTATATTTATCACCCTCAATCGTCATCACATATACAGGACACCAACAGGTGTGATAGTGATTAAAATCTATCTTTAAGTAAAAAAGGAAAATCACAAACTAATTGTTAAAGATTACATCATTTTTTCGAAGTACTGCTTGAGCATGTTAATTACCACCTAGCCGCACACAATGAGGTCATTTCCGTATATCTTATTACTGCGAGTTGATTAACAATCACAGGACACGTAAAATGACTTAGGTACCTACTAAAGTAAATACAGATATTGTGATCAGACTTACGTAATAACGTTATAATAGATTAAAAGCGGATTTTATAAGTAGTTGTTTATTTGCATCAGAGTGTTAATGACTTTAACTGATAGATTCGCATTTTTTCGATATTTCTCCAGCTTTTTTTTTCAATTCAATTTTATTTTCCACTTGGGTACAAATAGGTACACTTATGAATTATTCATTACATACGAATTCCATCTTTTATTTGTGTGATCCGCCCAATTCCAGATAGACACAAAAATATTATTAGTACCTTGTTTAAACACGGCTCAGATTTGATAGGTAGACAGGTGATTTGACAGGTAGGTAACACAGGCAGGTATAAACAAACAAAAGGCGTTCGCACTACAGAAGAATCAGTATAGGTAGTCATTGTAGGATTTTTTTCACAAGACTTCACTGCTTTATCTTCGGAACCTTGATCAGATTAAATGAATTAATACGCATTATTGACGATAACTCAAAAACTACTGATTATATCTTGATCAAATTTAAATGGGACGAATGGGAAAGCAACAGCTTTCAAACATAAAAAAAATATTTCAAAATCGGTTCACGTGGAAAAAAGTTATGAGGAATAACACATAAAAAGTACATGACATAGATTGCCCCCTCCCCCTTTTGTGAAGTCGGTAGAAAAGGGTTCTAGTATGGTAAAAAAAAAATTGCATGCCATTATTGGTAAATATGTTAGTCTTTCATATTTATGTCATCTTTGTATACCATATTTTTGCAATAAAGGATTGTATCATTGATTCACAAGTGAGTTTACTTTATTTCGACTATTTAACCATTTTTATGAAAAATAACACCAATTTCTGTAATATTCGTAACTGGATGTAAATAACTGGCAGCCCTGACTGTAAAGTTCCAGTTTCAGGACGCTGAACTCGAGAATTTATTTCGAGCTACCGGATTTCGGAACTCACCAGCATTTTACACTTTGTTTACTCCGCATTCCCTAAAAATTAGAACCCGGTCAGTGGGCAAGATATTTTTAGAACGATTTTAATTACGACATTTAATTAGTATAACGCCTACATAACGCCTACTATTCGTTCACGCTGATGGTGGTAAATGGTAGGTGGATATACAAAACCAACTTTCATATAATAACAAATTCTAGTAAGAATAAAGGGTCGCTGCACCCAAAATACTGGCTTTAACGAGAATCAGAATAGTCATTATTGCGTAACTGAGTTGTAATCAAGGTGTAAAAAACATGTTTGGTATTAGTAGCAAGAGTATGCCCATTTTGGTCGTACAATAATAAGTACTTACTTATAAATACTTTGGATACGTCAATAGACTTTGGAGACCAGAGACCAGTAATGGGGACAGACGTTCGCGAATTTACATTGTTATCCTAGTTTTACGTTGTTAAAACTAATGTGAATTTCAGTTAGCTACCGCTTTAATTAAGTTAATATTTAAAGAAGAAGCAATCGCGCCTTCGGTCGTTTGGTATTCGTATGTTTTGCAGTAAACTCTCTAGTCAAGCATATTACACGTTTTTTATATATATGTATACCAAAATTAAAAATCGTTTATTCGCATGGGCCCCAAAGAGGCACACTTGAAAGTTAATGATCTACTGCCAGATTACAGCCATCTATCGCGAGAAGAACCTAACAATAATTAAACGCAAGCAAAGCTTAAAAAAACCGACTTCACCGCTTTATCTTCGGAACCTTGATCAGATTTAATGTATTAAACACGCATTATTGACTATAACTCAAAAACAAGAGATCAGATCTTGATCAAATTTCAATGGGACCACAAGAAAAGCACCAGATTTCAAATAAAAAAAGAATCATCAAAATCGGCTCACAACGAAAGAAGTTATGAGGTTACCTTTGAAGTCGGTTAAACGAGAACATCGTCAAAGTAGGCGTACAAAATGGGCATTATTGACGATATTTCAAAAACTACTGATCAGATCTTGATCAAATTTAAATGGGACCAATAAGAAAGCTACATCTTTCAAACTAAAAAAAAAATTTCGAAACCGGCTCACGTGGAGACGAGATATGAGGTAACAAACATAAAAAAAAAAATACAGTCGACTTGAGTACCTCCTCCTTTTTTGGGAAGTCGGTAAAAAAACTCGCCGGCGCATTTTTCATTTTTTTTAAACAGTCTTGATCACAAATACAGGAATTATGTTAACCTAGGTATCTATATCTATATTATGTAGTCGCCAGAAAGCGCTTGTGAAGTTTGATACTTTTCCGTATCTCATTAGTGGTCCAATCATTAAATTTAAATTTTTTGGGGCATATTTTATTGAATTCGTTGCATATGAACGATTTCAGCAGTTTGTGGACCTAAAAAGGGTTATCAAGTGGAAAATTGTTCAGGGATAGTTTTAAATCGACATTTCGTTAAGTTTATTCAGCTTGTTTTCGGTAAGTGATCTTATTTCTATATTAGAGTCAAAAGGTTGTTGTGTGTGTGTCCTCTATTGTATATGTACCACACCCTCTATTGTATCTTTATCAGCGAGTATATAAACAACCATTTTACAATGAGCTATTATTTCCATTACCAAGACTATGCCAAGATGTTCACTTACACATAGTCGTAAATATTTATGCATGAAAACTGCATACTGCGTCATATCCCGTATCTAATATCTTCTTGCTTTTACCTACTACTGCCTTTATAACCTTGCTCCATATACTAGATATATCATATTTATATCATAGATTGCATGGGTTCTTTACAACAAGTCGAAATCCATTTAACTGAATAACAAAATCCAGAACATAACCGATGGTCCATAAAATCGATGCATCATTCAAAAACAAATTCAAATATAGTATATTACGTACTGGTTGTACTGGAACTAGTCACTAGTTCCAGATTAGGCACTTTCATTACCTCGTCCACAATATTACTTATATTATTTAGATCAATGGCTATCAAATGAAAGGGCTTGAGTAGTAGAACTATGACAAATTTCAAATTCAAGATGGTCGCCACCACAAAATGGCGAGTTCCATTTTTTTTCACATCTCCTCCGTATGGTTATTAAATGAAAGGGCTTGACTAGTAGAATCACTATATTGAAAGAGAATGAGGAATATTAACGAAATGAAAACTAAAATACGATCCAGTTGGCGCAGTGGACAGGTGTCCGCCCTCTGCGCCGTGGGTCCTGGGTTCGATTCCCGGCAGGAGCACAAATTCCTTCCCAAAGGATATTTGTGCTTCTGGTTCTGGGTGTAATGTGTGTGTGTGATGTAAATGTTTCCGGCACCCACGATAAAAGTCTTTGAACTTAGTGTGAGTGTGAATGCGTTTGTTATAAAAAAAAATCTTGAACATTATTTCTTTGTCTGATCAATGCCCTAGATTGATGAGGAAAGTAAAGTGATGACTACTGTACCTAGGACCTAACGAATTATTGTTTGAAAGGTGTCTTGATCGAGTGTTCTTAGCTATTTTTGGTGAAAATCGGTGCAGCTGTTATTCAGATAGAGCGTCTCGTCGGAGGTTTTATCAAAATTATGGTTATGCCACTTGTTGACTGACACAAACATTTAGTAGTTATTTAGTGACCATGGTAGCTTAAAAACTTGTTTGAACTCAGTCGCAATTAACTCGCTAGAAATGTCCTCATATCATATATTCATATTCATTTATTCATTTAATAATATACAAGTTGTTTTATATTGCCTGTAAACCTAGCTTAAGTTTGTCTAGACAATAAGTTCTCGGTTAGCTCCATACGATATAATAATAACAATACGTAATAATAAAAAAAATATTAAATAAATTGTAACGGAGCCATTCTTCTAGTATTTAAAAACAACTGAGTTGCATCGCGACAATCAAATATCGAAAAAACATACAAAATATCGAGCACTGTATACATTTACATCTATTTTCTGTTCGTACAAATTATCCACTTATCCACAAATGGTCCATTGCACAACATATCCTCGTTCCAACTTTGACAATAAAAGCTATGGGCCATCGCTTCTTATAACTCCAGATTAGTTCACCCTAGAGGGAAAGTTCTTCACGTAAGAATCCAAACAACACCCACGCAAGCAATAAGTATAGAGTCAATAAATTCCCATTTTGTATTTTCTCGCAGCTCAGTAACAGGAGAATATCTCCCCTAGTCAAACAAACGGGAACTTTTATGTGATATGGTTCCAAAGTTCATAGCTATTTTGATGTAGGTTGTTTCCAAGTAAACAGCACGACGACGTGACATGGTAACATTGTAACTTGATTGATCGTGAACAAAGTTGTTATTGTGCGGAATGATACAGTTCTCTAGCTAGGCTATCGAAGGCTGGTGTTTGATTATAGGTATTGTTACTTGTCATAATAGACACATGTACAAGATAGGGGACAAGATGGGGGACCTTTTCCATCATTTTTGCTCCACACGCATGCCTATTTACATCTGCAGTTCAATCTGGAACTTTACACAACAATGTACCACTTACGTGCAACTGATAGCAGTTTTTCTGCTATAATGTAGTCTGTCGCTCTTTTCTCTGAATTTTTTTGAGTTTGTCTCATATGCCCAATGAGTAGAGTCGGTAGTCATCTCGTGGACGTGGATCTCACCACGTGGACGAGTTGCCAAAGTTATTTTTTTATGGTAAATAACTCGACCTCTCATACAAAGTACAGTCGGGGGAAAAAGTGGTGTAAACCAAAACGCGCGATCATAATTGTTTTAAACGAAACAAGAGAAAGAACACACAGATAATATTAGTAAACCGTCCCGTGAAAAAGCAAATATTGAATTAATTTAAGGCTCTTATTATAACTGTCCTATTAGACATATAATAATTGGAGCAATTCTAGTATTTATGCCAGAGCATTCTCTAAAACGGTAACAACGAGTCGCGGCAATTTCGGATTAGTGGTTTCTGGGGTATAGAATTTCTTGGCTAATAATTATGTATACCTACTATGTAATTTTATACCCAAACACCAAATGTTTACTGCTAGCGATATATAGGTTATTTTATTTTGTGTTTAGTGTTCCACTTTTTGTATTTAGTGTTCCACTTGAGAGGTCGTATTCGACTGACGTTGTCATATATTATTATGAATAACATAACCAAAGTAACGTAAAGCTCTATCTTTGACAGCGCGGTAAACTTCCTTTAGAATGATATGCACAATCGTGATATAAATCAAGAAAAACCAGTTTAGAATTGAGTTTGTTATTTGAAATCGAGGGCAAAGACATGTTCTGCGGTCTGCACAGATAGCATTGACGTCAAGCGGTGGTCAGTGTAACTAGAACTTAGGATTACTTACGGATATCGTAATGTCTATGACGTCAGCCGTCAGTTTTTACTGATCATAATTACGGTATACTTTATAATTTATTTTTTATTAATTTGTAGATCAAAGTTTTAGATTTATTTTAATTGGTGATAGTTTACCCGATCTGGCTTTGCCTGTGTTGTTTTTCTTTATTGCTAGGCTTCTGTCAGACTCGCTTGAGGCAATTGCTCTTCCCCGATGACATGAAATTCCCTTGAAACTCCCATCTAGTCTATTCTAGTTTGTACAATGAATAAGAGCCATGGGTTTTAGTTACAGTCTTTTACTAGCTGTTGTCCCCGACTTCATCTTCATTCATTGTTGGACCCTAAGAAAGCGAATTTCTAAAATTTGTTTTTTTTTTTGCTTTCCTACACTACAAAAGGAAACTACACTGAAAATTTCTCATTTCTATAACCTCTGGTTTAGGTTGCACGTTGATTGTCATATTTCAATCAGCGACACGACGGTTTTATACAATATTTACCCCCCAAGAAAAAGAGAACTATTAGATGTGCTGATTGACTAAATAATTAATGTTAATCGGGTTACGCATCAAAATAAATCAAAACATATTTTAATTATAAATAACAAATATAAACCCTTTTTCTTTTGTTAGAGAGGTAATTCTAAAAAAACGAATCAGTAGCTCGTTTCAAATTTTGTTTTTCGTTCAACTTCTTTGATCTTGTCGTGATATCACTAATACTATTTATTATTCAAAATTCATACAAAAACATCTATTTTTTTCTACAAATATGGGTATTATTAAACAGTCACCTTTACATGATACACCGTTCTGCTTCGGCGATGTTTAAACAGATATGAGTTATGTATAATTTAACGCAATTAACGCTGCTATAAAACTCATGCTTCAAAACAAATTGGCAGTATTTTTTGTCAAAAAATTGATGTGCTTTTTATGACACAACACCTGACATTAGGTACGCGCAAACTGTATAGTACACACAAAAAAAGTATATTTAAACCGCAGAGATGTCTAGAGAGAACATAGTAGTAACTTTACCATACATACAATATTAAAACCTATAAACAACGTTATTTGACCGCTCGCTGGCTCAACGCAGAAAGCTAGCTGTATGCGGCTAGTTTTAAATCGCGCTTGACTTTTGGCACCTGTGCTGAACCACGAGTTTCATCAAATGTATAGATACTTGAATCGCAGTAAACATTTTGTAGAGCATCATGCAAAGCAATGACTTAATTTGATGCAGTGAACTGAACACTATTAATAAACTGTGCCTTTTTATTTCTCTATTGTATTATTTGTATTGAACTGCCAAGTTTATTACGATATCAAACCAAGCTAGTGTATTCTTTGGTTGTCATTGCTCATCTCACGATGAATTTATGATTATGAACCAACAATCATCTGCTATTACTAACTACTATTTGCTGACCAACTACTATTGGGCGTACGTATATGGCTTCTGTAGGGATTAGTTCTATGTAACTAATTTCTATGTTGGTTCAATTCCGCCGCAAGATTGTTGTATAAGCGAGCTGTCCACATTAGCTATTAGACAAAGACCGTGTTTGCCTTCATTAGACTGGGTACATGTAGTGCACGCTCGCAGCATTATTCGACTGCATAACAATAATCGATGTATGTTTATGTTTATCCTTAAAACATGACTTGAATATTTACCAACATACAAGAAAATAAATTGTAACCATACTGTAGCATCCCACGCCAGCCCGAAATAAGCGTGGGATGATTGTGAAACATTTGTTACTCTCGGAACAAAATATCCCTGTGTAAATAATAAGTTTCTATACGTGTATGTCTGAACTTTGAACTAAGCAATTTAGAACTACCCTAATGCCACTCAAAAGTTACAGCTTGGTGAGTTTAGCATTATTTATTACTAATATAACATAAAAAAGGGAATTTCTAGAAACAAATTGAACTACCCGCTGGCGTAGTTGCAGCCTTCCAAGCAGTGGGTATCGGGTTCGATTCCCGGAAGGAGCAAAAGTTAAAGAGATGTTTTTATTTCTGATTCTGTGTGTGATGTGAACGTTTCTGGCATCCTCGACACAATTCGAACATAGTGCAGGGCTGTAACTGTGAAAGAGTTTATGTAAAAAAAACTATCAATGACACACTCACAGCTTCGCAGTAATTTCGAAGAATTGGCACGAGTACCGGAAATTTCACTACACACAGACACACCCTGAATCTTAAGCACAAACATCCCTTGGTTAGGCAAATATCTGCTTCTGTCTGGAACTGAACCCTCACTTCATAATTTTGGTGATTATTTTACATGCCGGTTTTTTCACGTCTTCCTTTAATTTATTACAGCGACTCAAAGTGTAAACTCTGCACACAACTTGAAAATGTTATTTGTTGAGCTGGATTCGATCCAGGGTGTGTGGAACTTGAAGTCAGACCAGCTATCGCTGAGCCACTCTGACTTTAAACAGATCAGTAATTAGTAAATACATACATTTTATACACTTTTCAGCAACAAAGTGTAGGGGAAACTGGAACTGCATTTAAAACTAATCGCATTTGCCGCCATGTCTGCGAAACTCGGTTAGCTCGGCTAAATGCATCGCGCTGGGTCTCTAGAAAACATCCACTTTTCCGCTAGCAACTTAATTAACCAGCGCAGGCATACATTTTAGGTATTAATTCAGTTTGAATTCAGAAATAAAACATGACACAGATTGGCTTAGATCCGAAAAAAGTAGCACACAATAGAAGATGCTTTTTACAGCAGTAAATGTAAGGGATGGTAATTATATACTGTGATTTATTTAGTTTTGCAGTCACAAACTTATATACTGAACACTTGTTCTTAACTAAAAATACCTAAGCTTTAATTCACCAAAATAAACTGCCTTTTATCATTAATGCACTAAGATTATAGAATCTGAATAGGTAACCCAAAATACAAGTTTTTTCTGTGCTACCATCAGCCGAGTTAGTAGTAATACGGATATTTATACCCATGACACTTCTAGTTTATCCTAAAAAAATAAAAAAATCTAAGTTGGAAAACAGACGAAAATCCGTAACAAATGATATCAAGGGTCATGCATTTCCACTTGCCTGCATCCGATTCCAAACTAAATGTATTAACTCTATGGACTTGCTAAAACCAACTAAATGAGCCCTCAAAATTACCAGCCAACAAATAATTACTCGTGTCAAAGAAGTGAGTACTGGATTCGAATCTCGGCAGGTGCACAATTTTTATATCCCAAGGGACATTTGTGTTTCTGGTTCTGGGTGTGATCGAGTGTGTGATTTGTAGATGTTTCCAGCACCCAAGTCTTTGAACTTAGACTATGAGTGTGAATGCGTTTGTTAGTTTTTTTTTGTGTAAAAAAATATGTCAAATAATGCCATTGTCAGTGCTAATGTCAATTTATTCAAAAAATTCATACCAAGGCATTATTTCGCATACTTTTTTTGTACTAGTAAGTAAGTTTTTATACTACCGAATCTAAAATACAACTGAAATGGAAATCAGCAAATAATGTACAATAATTTTCTTACTGATTCTAACCTAAAAGCTCATGAACAGACTTGTCAAACAATCCTTCAGATGCCGTCTACAAAACGAACTCGTAGAAATGTGAAAATATTTTTATTCAGTTTACGGCCAACGCACGTCACGACTACCCACGAAGCCACAACTCCTAGTTCCTGCCATTACGCCCACACAAATAGCGCCAAATGTAGCGCAGAGTGCCAAATTCGATTAACGAGAGAACTGACTGTCCTGCACTCCGCAAAGTAATTAGTTTCGTCCTTCGTCTAATGACATTAGTGGCAAGTGGATACACGACCAAGGTTCTCGAACTTCAATCACTCGTAATGATAAAGGCTGTGTAATTCGATAATGGACATTAATGGGCTCGATGCTATTAATATCTCGTGTATAGCTACGCCCTACATCTTCGCCTCATTATTTAATGGTACATTCGTGCCGGCAACGACCTATCATCCATCCATACATCCATCAATATCTACCATCTAGGCTTCGGTCAGAGCCTGGAAGTTCTATGTAAGGCTTCAAAGAGTGTAGTAGTAAGGAGATAAATCATTCGAAAGCAGTCATTCTATAGCCCTGTTTACTACTCTCCCACATCATAAACACACCATCAGGTGATATAGTGATCAAGAGCTTGCCTATCAGAGTTAATCAGAGATATGAAAGGTCATTTGAGCCAGCCGATTTTGGAGAGGTGCGAAAATATTGATTACACTTTTTCGTCAACATTATTTTTATACTTTATACAGTACATCGCACATATTTGAAGGTATATACCAGAATAAAATCAGCTCGTCCTTCGACAAATATCCTACCTATCTAATAATTTGTCCTTTATATACAGCTAAGCTATATAGCAGGCAGGTAGCGACAACGAGATCTGGACGGGAATTCTTTACTTTCTAAGGCAATGGAATTCTGAAGGTGTTTGAATTGACGGAGGCTACCTATTGTCCGTCTCGAGATATATTGATTCAAGGTGTCTGATTATCCTCGATCTATTCGGCTACGGCCAACCTAACAAATGACAATGTATTTTTACCGTCTCCGATACTGTTCGGTTTTCTCTTTTGTATATATTTTTTCTTTTGTGAAAAAGTTTCAACAGTTTGCAAAATGGGTAGATCTTTTTAGAACAACTCTTTACAAAATTGGAAACAGATTGCAAAATAATAATAATATGCTATATGGTTGACATGCTATGGGCTATTAGATAAATTCAAATTTTTTGAACTGCCCCAGCCTTGCGCTGGTTTAGTTGGGTGGGCGTTCACCTGTAGTTTTCTTCCCAAGGAATATTCGGTTTCTGGTTTTGAGTGTGATTGTTTCTGGCACCTATTACACAAGTCATTAAACTTAGTTTGAAGCTGTGAGTGTGAACGCGTTTATGTTTAAGTTCCTTCGAAGAAATATCCCGATCAAAGCTTTGTATTCCTTATTTTCCAAAGCGGAGTGTTTTTTTGTTTTGTAAGTCAACAGGGAATATGCATGAGATTTAAATATAGGTATATATATATTTTTTTAATACATACGCCTGTTTTTTTTAATGCTTTTTAAATAGAAAATTTTATGAATAAAAAGTGATAAATAAATCCATTGAAAATTCAAAATAGCAAAACTCAACGTGCGTTTATTGGCTAGACTGATTTGAGATGTCAGTTTGATGTCAATGATTGGTCAACTTTCCTTTACGGTATTCATGATTGGAGTTGGCGTGGACGCCACAAAAAGAACGTCAAAATGACCGCGTTTAAAAGTGCCCCAACTTAATTAAATTTTCAAACATTTACCTTGAAATAGAACGTAATGATTTGATAAATGATTTATTGTTACTGATAACGTTTTAACGTAATCAATGGAATAAAAAATATTTATAAAAATATACATATTATCTATTACTGCGACTGTTAAGGTTATTTTTTTAAGTTAATTAATTAATTCGTTAATTTTTTTGAGTGTAATTTACTTTGCGTGAGTGAACACACGCGACTTAATTATATATAGGCTCTTCTATATCTTCGCAATTCGCATATGCAAACAGGCAAAGGTAAACCAGCGTAGGATGACGGACAATGATCACTATCTCTGCCTTCTGCACCGTGGGTCCTGGGATCGATTCCCGGCAGGAGCACAATTTGCTTTCCAAGGGACAATTGTGGTTATGCTTCTGGTGTAATTGTATGTGTGACGTAAATGTTGACGGCACCCACGAATGCCCACAATACAAATATTCGAAATTTTAAGTTACTTTCGTGAATCACTGAAATGTTCACATTAATTTTAACTAGAAAAAAAACTAATCAATTACAATTATGAAATATCACTTGTAGAGTGGCAATAGCATTATACTGAGATAGAAGTCCCAGAAGCGAAGCTACGCTCTTTCATTTGTTATTCATTAAAATTAATTTTGCAAAGATCGCGAAACTCAAATAGAATATTTATTAAGTTTTCAGAATTTAATAGACCACTTTCTATTCATGCGACTGGATGTTTTATTACAGTACGTACTTCCATAACTACATAATTAAGTACTTTAGCTATAGTCTGTACCAAGTACTTGCAAGTTATCTTGATGACTTGCTTGGAAACTTGAGCACTTGTTGTGCATGATACAAAACCATGACACATTAGTAGTTACAACGTAAATTATGGTTCGAGACATTGTCAATCGAGTGGTTAGTTGTTTCAAGTGATTGGTTATTTCATCTCAATACGACGAGACGGCAATTGTACTAAACATAATTTAACAACTAGTCTTTTATACTCATGATTTAATAAACTGCTATTAATTGTATACATTACACAATAAAAACGTTGACTAAAAAGTGGCCATTTTTTTTTTCTATCTGGGATCCCTTGATGGTATATCTGGAAATTAGCACCGTTTTTCAATAAACATAGCTATAGTTACCTAATATGTGAGACGTATATTATTATTACTGCCTAAGTTTTGCCTATATTCCCATAGCCGTATCATAGTTAATTTTAATTTAATTAAACACATTTTTTAAAATAAATATATATTGGTAATTTTTTATGGATAAAGTGCAAATGGCAATAAGGTATATTAGGCCATATTAGACGGAGAAGTGATAGCCATTTGAGAACCGAGTGGACGATTCACGATTCAATAATCCTATGTTTTTTTTTTTTTTTTTTTTTTTTTTTTTTTATTTGTGACAGGCTAGTGTTTGACCACTATCTCACCTGATGGTAAGTGACGATGTGATCGAAGCTGGTAAACACACTAGACCTGGAATACGCAGGCTCTCAAGGATAACTGCCGGAACACTGTATTTGGCTTGGCGGCAGACTTTCAACTTGATGGTGGTAAGCTACTTTGGTAGCAAGCCAGGCGAGCAACTCACAAAATGCTCTACCACCTCTCAAATGTCACCTGATTAGCACCACCCGGGGACCACGTGTAGGGAGTCAGACTTAAGGGGTATCCTCCTACGGACGTGGGTGACTCAGCCCCCAAAAATGTATTTGGCAGAGAAAGACATAATAAAGTAAGTAAACTGGAAAGTAGGAATGTGTAAAGTTAATTTCGAAATCGAAGCAATATATTATTATTAATTAAGTTCAATTATATGTGGCCTCATCCCGGTATCGATCAACTGATCTCAAATTAAAAATATATTGCCTGTTAATTCACGCTATTGTTCATCACGCATCAACATTTATTTTTTTATGTATGATCAAGATTAGTATAATAAGAGTCGGGCATAAAAACCCACGGGACATGTACGTGACTCAGAGGGAAATCGTAAGCTGCGTACTAAAATACACCTTCAAACAATTTAGAAAGTCTAGCTGCCAAACAATTATTATGTCATTGCTTTAGATACTACAGTTTAGCTGATATCATGTTCTGATTCTGACAGTCGACCTTGGTGGAGTTATCCGAGATCTAGTAATAAGAAGTAATTAGGAAGAATCAGTTTTCATATTTATGAAATTTGATTTATGCGACGATGTCTCTTTATAGTTGTTAAATAATAAAAATATGTGACAATTGATATTTACCACGGCCTCTCGTGCCAGAAAAGTGTTGGCCAAAATTCACGCCACGCCAGCCTCCGCAGGGCTTTTAGCAGTGCCAATATTCCAGCCATTCTCAATATGTCATAGGTCTGATGCGTGAATGGTAAAATATCTGACAGCATGACCCTTATTCCACGGCTTTTAGTTTGGGATGCGATTTGTGTCGATACTCTAGCTCCGTCGCGTCTTCCTGGAACACAGAATGGGGTTGGTGCCGCGGCAACAACGGAAGAGCAGCACAAGCGGCGCAAGTTTGGAATCCTCGGCAGTGAATATTTGAGCCGTTTGGTAATAACGAGACACTGTGTCCATGGGGACCAGGAGCTCATTCTATTTTCTAAAAATTATCATAGCGCCTAGTTGAGGCGACGCGTAATCAAAATGCTGGTACTTAATGGCTCAACGTATTAGCATTTCAATTTAGAGGCAATGACGCCAGCATGATAGGAACGCTACCTAAGGTATAGAGCCCTAAGATGGCCCATATTTTGGCGTATTGCTATAAACTGGTTAAATACGAATACAATCTTATGCATGGTGTTGTTTATTTATATGTCAAAACAATATTCTGAAAATTCTTCACTTTTTCCTACATTTTGACTGCAAATAATATGTTTTTAAAAACATCGAGTATGGGCTATCTTAAAAACCTAGTGATCTAAAATGGCCCGCAACACTAAGAATTATATTTACGTGAATTGAGGTTTGCTTATATTTTACATTTGACAACCATTTTGTATAACGTTTCCATCTGAGGTTTACGTCCTTTGTAGTGAATATTATTGTATTTTTTATGTTACGGGCCTTATTAAATGTATCAAAATAAAAAATAACCATAAAAACGAAAATGTTCGATTTTATTAAAGATCTGCTACAGCTTTTCTTAGTTATACAACTAATCTTTAAAATAAAACAAAAAAATATAACATCCCGTCTTTTAATTACAATTACAATTTTGGGTGGGCCATGTTAGGACTTTGACAATAAAATCAGGTCAAATATTAGATCTTCTGCCTTTGGATAGAATGCTTATAGAAGAAAAAAACAATTACAGTCGACACTGAGTAAATTATAAAATATAAATTATATAAATCAAAGAAAATCAAAGTCCTTCTGATATGAATGCCTTAACACGGCCCGGGTCATCTTTGGCTCACATGGACTGGGCCATCATAGGGCATATCCCGGTGAGGGTTAAATCAACAACAAATACACAATAAAAAGGCAATAAGAAAAAATAATTTAGTTGAACTACGTGCACTAATTTTTTTCTTCTAGATCTACCAATAAAAACAAAAGAATCCGCACTTAAAACGCCAAAATCGAAAAAGTTCTTACGAAACTAGGTTATAGCGCGTGTGTTTTTGTGGACGTCACTGACAAACTGATGACTGCTGTCAAAATGGCGGCTCGCTTCCGTTCGTTTGGGGTTGCCATTTTGTTTATTGATGCGTTCACACATTTCCGTGAAATTTCACAGTTTTGGATCAGTGGAAACACTTTTTATTAAAAGTGGGCTATGGAGTTTTGCCGCGAAGGTGAAAAAATGACGTTGTTGATGTTGTATAATTTTCCAAAACCTGTGATTCTTCGAGTGTTAATGTGTAATCATGGTGGATTATTAACCGTTAATACTTAGTAAATGTGCATAAGTGTAGGCAAGTCATACAAAGTTGAAAAACGTGATTTTCGCCTTCGCTCCAAAACTCCAATAGAAGTTCTAGTAAAGTTTCTACCACTTTGCTAGGGCATGACTTGACTATGAATGACTACTTGACTTTGACTGTGACTTGTGACTAAGACTTTTATTATGAAAAATAGAAATTGTTAATATTTGTTTAATATTTCGACTGAAGGACTATGCATCCATGGTCATGAAATAATATATAAAAAAAAAAGTGGGCTATCTTATGTACCGGGCTATCTTAGAGCAACCTACCTTATTCCTAGTAGATAGGCTCGAGTACTTGAGTTATCTATAAGCTCGGTGTCTTGTAGGTAACTTAGGTGTTTGCTGTAATTGTAATGTATAGATATTATAATTTTTAGGAAATATATTAATTTGGAAGACGTTACAGAGAATCATCTTGTAATTTACAAGGCGGTTAGCACAATGTAAAATTGTAAATGCGAATGCAATGAAATTACGCTCTCGGCCGCGTTGTATTCAACTAGAATCTGCGGGAGTCTGATTATTATCAAGTATAATTGTACTATCAGAGCCAACGGATTTAATATAAAAAGGTTAAACCATTTACACTGCCAGCATTAGGCATATTAATTGATTTTGAATTGGTACTTCTGTCAATCTATTTAAGTTAATTTGACCTTTATCGAACAGCCCCCCGATTACCTATCTATGTTGCAAACGGTTTCAATACTAAATTGACAAAACTCCTAAGAAATAAGGTTCATTTTTGCTTAATTCAAATAGAAACCGCGTGCAACAAAGATACGTAATAGGGGGTCTGGTCACAATTTCGTTAAGCACATGTCCAAATCTAAAGATTATATGATTTGTATACACGTATAACTTTATACTCGACCTCGGAACTTGAGGAAAACCCAGTAAGTCACCCGTCCATAACAAGTTACGAGATACCGATGAAGTTTATTTCTACAAAGCTTTAACTGAGAAATATTGGTATTTGAGAGAAAAGGGGATTTCTAAAGAGGATTTTGTCATATATTTGCCTGTGCTTCTAGGTGTATTTTTAAATTTCGAGGCACAAGAAATTTAAAAGCGTAATTTTTTATTTTACCCGTTTAGGTACCGCTATAGAATTGTAATCATTACTAGGTATTATATATCTTTATGGAATTTATTCCCTTACCTTTTTATATTACTTACACATGATACCTATTTGTCGTCTAAAGTTATTATAATAGTAGACATCCCGGTTTACCATATTACAATTACTGTGTTATTTATTATGGGGTATTGAACTCGATGTTCTTGTGCACCGGCATCCTATGTATTCTCAATAACAATATTGGAAGTACAATAATATTTACTGATACTTTGATCTCAGCTCTGTACGAGTAGTTATTTCAGTACCAGATTTTGTGATACAGTTATGTTTTGCAGCCGGATGTCTTAGGTGCAGTATCGCGATTGACGTCACCACCGGTTCATTGACCGAGTTCGCCGCATTTAACTATACGAGGTGAAGGTACGACTTATAGACCTGTTATTGCTTAAGAGTTCCTATATTATCTGCTATACAGCTTCCAGCACAGCTTGAAGTATGCACCGTTGCTACTTTTGCGCAAGAGCTGTATGGCTTATTCGGTCGGAGCATGACTGAGCATAATGTTTTATAAGATACTGTGATTCTTGAATAAAGTTTAAGTGTACTGTGTACTCGCTCGCCCACTGGGAAACAACTATGATGCTAAGGTTCAATGCAACACTACAAGAACTTAACTTTATAAAATTACTACCCGTGTCCCGCGACTTCGCCCGCTATTATCAAGTAGCCTATGTGTTATTCCTAGGTATAATCTATGTACATTCCAAATTTCATCCAAATCCGTTCAGTCATTAAAGCATGAAGAGGGAACAAACATACTTACACACAAACTTTCGGATTTATAATATTAGTAGGATAGTAGGATTATAGGCCTCGAACATGGCTCTAAATGCTTCTCGGTGTGTGGAAGCGCGATGCTTTTCGGGGAATGTTTCTATGACATATACTATATCAGTAAGATATAGTTAATCCCTTAACTTTCACTATCACACAATACAAGAAATTCGCTAAGACATTTCTTCAAGTTTATACATTCCTCCGAATAGAACTGGCATTTGTTATTGTTTTTCAATAGTTACACAGCTTATGTGTCTTCACTTTGATTCAACATCAAACAGGTATCTTTTAGGTCAGATAAATTGTCGACATCATCGCCTAACATAAAAAGGAATGCTGTCAAATGCTTGCTTATTCGCAATTAACAATTGGCTGTAGTTTCTATCCGTTTAAACGTAGGCAATACATGAGTATTATTGTTTTAGTTAGATGCAAGAAACTAAAGTTACACTAGCCCTAAATAGCTTCCTATAAACAAAATAGTTTTCATGCTTTTGACGGGATATATCTCGCAAACGATACGCTTGACAAAAATATGATGTTTCAAACCCTGCCTTTTTAAAATCCCTGTTCAATGCTACCCATAGAAAGGAATATACTCTACCCGAGCTTGCAACTACACCTCCACCAATACCAATTGTCAAAATATGATAACAATGTCAAAATATGAGGGAAAAGATGAACATAGGTACATACATACCGGTCAAAAACATAACTCTCCCTTTTGCTTAGCCGTAGTCGAGTAAGAATAGATGTACGGCAGGTATCTAATTCCATGAATCCAAGGCTTTATCCGTTCTCAGTTAACTGTATAGTACTGTGCAGATCTTTCCAATGCAACGGTAAAATTTGTCCATTCTACAGAACATGACAGTCGCGGGACCAGAGTTGGCTTAAGCTGTTTCCCAATGGAAAGCCTTGTGTTATACGGCCATGGGTCAACAGGTGACAGAACTGGTTGCTGTATTTACGTGAGCGCTAACTCTGTTTATATTTCATTATTTATACCGGTTTTGTTTCGGCAAACAGAAAAAGTTTATCGCAATTTGGGGCTTGGCACGTATTTACGCAATAGGTAGAGTTCTTTTGTATCTTGATAGGCTAGCGTTTGGCCATTATCTGTTGGTGATGGTGGTGGTCGAGGGTGGAAAATATGCTAATCCTAGAAAAGGATATGATTATAATAGAAGAACATATTCTTTTGCTTCTATTATAAGATTGCGTGTCTCTGCCTTTTAGAAAACTCTTCTAGTTTTCCTATTAAACATGTGTTCCCAAAATAGTAGTAAATATCGATTTAGTAACTTATTAGAAAAAAATATGTCTGTAAAAAATATGTAACTATTCGCTAGCACCTCTATTAACAGTATTTATTATCTTAAGAAAATGACGTATCCATTCGTAGAGACGGTGATCAAATTTGTGTTACTAAAAAACCGAAGATTTTGTAGAAGTCAACTCAAGCACATGAGTTGTACCTACTGTCGTGATAGCCATGCAGTTAAGAAGATAGTACCTATCTATATCATTATTTATTTCTCAAATATAAAACGTTTATAGGTAAGTATATATGTATAAGGTAGCCATGTGGGATGCCTTAAGGTTTAAGGTAGCCTGAAAAATCCTGACATTAGGACTGCCCACTAACTAGCCTATACGACAAGTAATACGAAGTATATAAAAGTAAATGACTGTAGTAGATATGCTATGCCGCTGCGTACTGTTAAACTTCTGTCATAATTCTGTTGTGATCAGGAACATTCTTCAAACGAGATCAGATCTTGATTTTAGTCCTACTCAAATATAGCTCCTTTTTACTCTCGTCACGTTTCAGAAATATAAAAGATATTTCTCAGAACGTTTCTAGAAAGGACTGCTAAAGTGCGCAAGGAAATACAAAGAAAATAAATTCAAGATGTGAGGAAAAGAAAGGAGCACGTGTTATTTTTAGTAATTTAGACGGAAGAGCATTTTTTCTATCCCAAGTAAAGACGTGTGGGTTGATTGTTTTACTTTGCAAACAATTTAATTGCTCAACTTCTTACTTATTACAATGTAATAATACGTGTGTTCATAAATCATAATAGTTAAGAATATAATATGGTAAGTTAAAGTCAAAAGTATTATTAATTAATATGTATGCATGTTTTTGATCTCTGGTCACTGTTATTGTATAATTTTTGCATGCCGCAATGGCGGAATATAGAGCGCTGTTGTCATCAATCTAATTAATAATAAATAAAGCCCACTAGCTAATTGTACCTACCCATATTCAAGCAAATAAAGATTTTGTATTTGTCTTTGTTCCTTTGTGGCGTTATAGAGACCAAACGCGTTCGGCCGATAATTATTGATTCTTACATCAATCGATTTGTCTTAATGTTGCGAATGTCACTAAAGACATGACAAACATCTAAGCTCAATATGAAGATAACCAGGCGCCATTTGGTAAAGAAACTACGAGCTGTGTTAAGTGAGGTATCATATTGATAATAGGTATGTGAAAATCATCTTTAGGTTTTTTACTATTTTTCGTTCTTTACGATCTATAACGATTTGTAGTTGGTTAGCAATCATTTTCACTTTAATTTTCGATTCTTATAATAAAGCTGTCATAAAGTTCATATAAAATTGCATAATAAATTATCGAATTAACGAAAGTGTTTAATATAAATCAAAGAATACGAGTGTGTAAAATGTGAACTTTAAATGAAAACTAAAAAAAAAAACAAGTCGAAAAAATATTAATGCGGAATATAGCAACTTGAATCGGGACACAATAAAAATGTAAACCGAATCAAATCTGTCCAATAATGAGTACCGACTGTTAGTCGCAATGTTCCGCACGTATAAGTTACATTTTACACAGTCGTGGTTTTTTATTTTTTTAATAACTCTTTTTAGTAGTTCTATCTCTGACATTTCGGAGAGTGTGCACAAGAATTACACTTTTCTTTTCTTTTGCATTTACACTACACGTTCATTCCCTCATGACTTTCTTTTCTATCAACGTATTGGTTCCTTCCACTAGGCTCCCTCGGCCGTGGTGGGTACTGGCGTTATGCCTGTTGCATGCTGCCTTTGCTTCTTGATTTATCATCCGTACAGCGAAGGATTGGAACTCATTTTACCCGCGTCTTTGATCCCCGAACGGTATAATGGGAGACATCAAGTCTAGAGTGAAAAGGTATCTTCTAGGTGAAGTATGATCGACGGCACTTTCCAGTGAGACAGCGGCCAAATGCTTTCATATCAGGCAAAAAAAATATAGTAACTTGTATGTTTAAAATGTTATCTATCATCATCATGCCACGGGGCAAAGCTGGCTATAATATACGTAAATGGCGCGCTTACCGATTTAAATTAACTTGCATAATAATGGCAGCTAAAGGTCAAAAGGTTAAAGACTGAATAAATGGAACAAATGAGTTTATAATAAAATCTCTAGTGTCTACATGGCATAGGGTCTGTTGAGGAAAATAGCAGAAATAAATGGTTATTTATATATTTAAATGGTTGTAATAGACGAAGTAATATAATTGTGTAATTACTTATTTACGATCGTGTTACCGACTAAGTCTAAGACTTCAATTTTGATTTCGAATAGTCGACTTAGGTACACGTGCAAACTTGATATCTGACGTTTAAGAGTATTAATGTTTTTCTTACAATTTATCAATATTTAATATACAATTGTATCGAAAAACCACTAGGTTTGTCTCGATACACTTATGCGCAACGCGCGCTAACTAAACAACATTGAATTTTGTTCAATTATGAAGTACATAACTATTGAGGGTAAACTTTTTTTCTCTAGGATGTGACCAAATAAAAAAGAATTACGAAACTTAGAAAATTCTGAGCTCATCGTTGACTGTACAACATTTATTTATATAGACATCATAATATATTACATCGTCGTACCCATTGTAAAATCCTTCATCATTAAGACGACACTCAATCAGGACGAACTGGTCTAAATATTTAAAAGATATTGAACTAAACACAATTTCGCAACAATTCCAGCGTAACAACATCACGGTTTTCTACCAACAACCTAGTTTCTCCCTAATTGAATACTAGCATCGTTTGTCATGTAAACTAGACCAGCGCATCTGAACCACTCCGAAGTTACTAATTTTTATTAATTAATTCTCTTCACGTCGCGATCTCAAAGCGACGTAGTGAAACGGTAAAAAATGGAACGATGCCAAATACATGCATAAAACTTTCTTTATCTTTAGTATTATTGTAGTGGCTTGTAATGTTTGTGAGCCAAACTGTGATTCAATCGGAAACATAGACATTACGTAGTAGTCAGTAACTTTTGTGATACGAACACAAAGTTTAGGTAATCTCGGGACTTAATAGCGCTAATACCTATTTTTATTTACCTCGAAGTTGCGGACACGTTGCATTGGCCATGGTCTCGAGAAGACTGAACGTGGAGGTAAATAAATAGATTTTAGCGCGATTAAGTCCCTAAACTATATATGTGCTCAAATCACGAAAGTTTTAAAGTTACAATAGATATTACGTATTATTTGCAAAGTTTTAACTCTTCAGGCTTTGTTTGAAATTCGATACAAATGAAAATGTGCATAATTTTTAAATAGTTTTTTCGTTCTTTTCTTAAAGTAATACGTTTCGACGGTGCCTCCCTAATACTTATGAGTACCTGTATAGCGCGTATAACCCTGTTTATTTGGGTATTTTATAAGACCTCTTTTTATGAATACAAACTTGGCTTAGACTTCTAAGCCAAGTTTGTATTCATAGAAAACTTCAATTAAAATTAAGGATCATAATTGTTGGGCATTATGTACGAGTATGTTTGTCTTCTTTCTTAATAATTTGTACGCATCTGGTTTTCTTTCACCAGTCACAGTCAATTTAAAAAGTCATAGTCTAGTAATTACCTAGTAGAGTGGCAGACACTTAACTTGAACTTCTTTAGAATAGAATAGAATAGAATATTTATTTATTGGGAAACTGTCACGATAAAATTGCAGCTTTGATTTTGTAGCAACACGAAAATCAAGTTTTTTATCTTTTCATGATGTGCTTTTACTCATGAACTACGAACAGTTAATAATCCACCATTATTACATATTAAAACTTGGAAAATAATATGAAATCGATATCGCACTTTTTTCACTATAGCGTCAGACTAAAGGCTTCCTATATGTTTATGTAGTAGTCAATTTACTGTTCTCAAAAGTATATACTCTCGTGCTCATGCTACCATCGAGACTCGATGTCTATAATCGAGACGACCAAATTACCATCAACGTTAGCATATCCTTGATGTCAAGAACGTTTCGTTTTACAAGTTTTATCGGTCAAGTTACTATTATCGCATCATTATGTAAACGTGCTTAGTAGTGCTTACTTATCATGACTTATGAGCACGTAGCTATATAATAGGTTTAAATTATTAATGTTGATTGGAAGAGCAATGACGCTAGGTAAGGTAAAACTACACTAGGTATGTACTAGTGTCTCAACTTTACTTGAGCTACTGCGACTTGCAGCAAAATCTAGTCCATTCATTATTTAGGAAGCTTATTCTGTAATTAAGGGGAAGGTTAATGAATGATTAATATCACTACAACTCAAAGCCTTTGTTATTTTGATGCGAAATTAAAAAATGGCTTTGTTGATTTTGTATTGTTTACCAAAATTTGTGGTCCTTCAAATCTTAATGAGCAATATAACCGGTAATTATTAATCAACATATGTGAGTGTTAGCAGCTCATAGAAAGATAATAAAAGTGATTTTCATTTCCGCTCCAGAATTCCATAAAGAAGTTCTAGTATAGTTTGTTCTACTATATTTGGCACGAATTAACGATGACTAGGTCATGACTTTGAGTGACTGGTGATTAGGATTATAGTTGCATGATGAATAAATTATGAACCTGAAATATTTATTGTTACATGACACTGGCAAAATTAAGAAAGTCTACGAAACCGTAGGTTTGTTTCCTTTCTCAACGAATCTACGAAGTAAAACAAAATAAAAAAATGTCGAAGCCGATGCGTTATTGTTTCCCCAAACAAGAACGTAGGTAGCTAAGCTAAGGTAGTATCGATTAGATAATATCTATATATATATATTAATAGATTATCGATCAGCTATCCTACTAATATTATAAATCCGAAAGTTTGTGTATAAATATGTTTGTTCCCTCTTCACGCTTTAACGTCTGAACGGATTTGGATGAAATTTGGAATGTACATAGATTATACCTAGGATTAACACATAGGCTACTTTTAACTTGATAATAGCGAGCGAAGCCGCGGCTAGTATTTATATAATTCAAAAGAAGCGTACATTTAAGTCACATTAAACAATTTTTTAGAGAAGATACAATTTAATCTTGTAGCCCATTTGGGATCGTCTTGCAAAGCAAACGCTAACTGTCGCTGAAAATTTAAGTATCTACCTCCACGTATTTCGAGTTTGCCGAGCTGATTGCTGCAGTCCTCGGTTAAATATTTGAACAAGCCATTACTCTGACGAAATGGGAGCGCGTTTCAATGGGCCGGAGCTTTCACGTTTACACAACATTTTTGGCACAGTCTGTAAAAAACTTCGCTACGAGTAAAGAGGTGACTCGTGTAAAGATGCACTTGCTATACATGTGCATATCTATGCTTCAAAAAAAAATATCCTACTAATATTATAAATCCGAAAGTTTGTGTGTAAGTATGTTTGTTCCCTCTTCACGCTTTAACGGCTGAACGGATTTGGATGAAATTTGGAATTTACATAGTTTATACCTAGGATTAACACATAGGTACTTTTTAACTTGATAATAGCGGGCGAAGCCGCGGGGCACGGCTACTATTTATGTAATTCAAGAGAATAAGCGTATATTTAATCCTACTAATATTATAAATCCGAAAGAATCTGGGTATAAGTTTGTAAATAAGTAAGTATGTTTGTTTTATCTTCACGCTGTAATGGCTAAACGGATTTGGATGAAATTTAGAATGTACATAGCTTATACCTAGGGTCAACATAATATATAGGCTACTTTTCAACTTGATAAACGCGAGCGAAACTGCGGGGCACGGCTAGTAGAGAATAAACCTAAGTTGAGAATGATAGGGAAAAGGACCACCGAGGGAAATTTTAACAGACATTTTGGATCACAAGCTCAAGCATAGGTTTGCTTCATCATTTAATTTAATTATTACAAAAATGAATCTAACATAATCTTCTGAATAAATAAATAAATAATATACGCTCGTATGAGTTTGAATGGTCTATTTCTTTTTCGGATACTGAATACATTCTGTATCTTTGGCCTTTTTTTTCACGTTCTAGCTGTTTTTTAACCCGCGTATTCGAACAGTTGACAGCAGTGACCTCCTAACGGCTCGTAAACAAATATCAACCTCAAAGCTCCGTCAGACAGACTCCGTTTATTTTCTCTGGTCTAAGCGGTTCGGTAGCGAACTGACACGCTTTGTGTACTAATATAAAAGTCTATGCGGAGCACTCGCTGTGTAAATGAAAGCCTTTATTCATTTATAGTTTTTCTGCTCAGGCTTCTTTGTATTGAAATGTTCATTTATTTCGTAAACAAAACACTCACGCATGATTCGCTTCTTCTCGCACTTCGTGCTAAATTTCCTCGTATAAATAATAAAACATAAGTATTTTTCTTTCTTATTTATATTGAAGCAGCTAGCTAAAGCCTTTCAAATGCTCTGAACACACAAAACCCGCTATCATAAAGAGGAGAAAATAGAGAGCCATTTCTCGTAGTTGAGTCTGAAGTGGTGTATAGTTTAGTTCCAAGTACCTACTACTTAGTGACACAGGTTACATGGCAGTTACTTCGTACCTTAGTTGTTTGTTGACTGAAGGCTTTGAACTACAAATGTATTGTTTATCGATGTAGTGATATAAGTGTAGTATAGAGCGAATCACACACAATTGTTGCTTTCTAAACCGACGTCGATACCACCGATATTGTCAATATTGAAGTCATGTTGGCATGTTGAACAGCATGTCACTGAGAGGAAATACCGTTCCCTCTAACTAACTTCGAAAGATAATTGAAATGCGTCATCACGGTAGCACAATAGCACCTGTGATTGAAGTGGTGGCTTATCTCAGTGACTTGTTTGATAAATAACAGGATACTGATATGAAAATAATAATCAGCAGCAGGGAGTATTGATTATTATTATATTATAATAATAATAATAAAGCCATCATATTTCCTTAAAAAGTTTACAAGATAAAAAATTTAAATATAAAATAGAACACACTTTTTAAGGACCTCTCAACGAGTATAGGCCTACTCCTTTTTACTCCACGTTTTTCTCTCCCTCGCCTTCTCCATCCAATCCTCTCTAGCTATTTTTAAAATTTCGTCGAACCATTGTTCAGCTGGTCTGCCTCTACTTCTCTTACCAGCTGGATCGTTCATCTACCAGATTATTATATTACTTGACTAAAATGACTTCAGGCAGGTGAAAACTCATGCCAAATCGTGGCCCGGACAAATGGATTCTTCACTCGAGAACTCAGGTTGTGCTTTCACAACCTTGAGTGAAGAATCCGTATCAAGAGCCAAGAGTTAGTATTCTTCCAAGAAGTGTCGATGTTGTATCAAACCACTAAGAGAAAAGGGAAGTAATGATGATGACTAGAAACATACAGTTAAAATTAAGACAAAATGACATGATACGAGTGGCATAATTGTTCAATCAAGATCAAAGTACTTAAAAGTATCTAAATAACTTTCGAAAGTCATTTGTCATACCAACTATAGGAGAGTAAATAATAATTGTATACTTATCTAGAAAGACCTATTTATAATTAGCTGTATTATATATATTTCATGTTTTGTATTAAAATTATCATAATGCTGTTGGTCTTCTGAATAAATAAATAAATAACTACTGAACCGATTAAGCTAGTGTTTTTAACATATGTAGTTATGTACATTGTGTCCTGGATTGACTAACCCAGAATATTGCTCGTCATAATAATTGGAGAGGGCAGGTGAAACCAGAGGACCCAGTTAATGAAGAGAAAAGCCTGTATTTCGTTTGTTGTCGAGAGCAATTAACTATCACAATGGTAGTGGTACTGATGTTTGGTTTTGTAATTAATGTTTGCCTAATGCGAAATAAGCTCCATTTCAATACTAATCCTAGCAATCATAGAGCAGGGATTTGGAGCTTTGTATCACGAAGATCCCTAATTACTAATTCCCTACGCAGCTAACGAGTTGTTTGTTTCGATAATCTGTAATGGGAGCATCGACATACTATGTATATTCGTATTTCAATTAATAGGAGATAATTATATTAAGCATGAAAGTAACGAATATTCGGTTTTATTGTCTATGTGTGAATTTGGCTAAGGATTGCCATCAAGGACTGGCGTAAATATTATTATTTTATTTATTTCCAACTAATCTTAAGAGTTGATTGGAGTTGAAATTTAGGTTTGGTCTTAAATCCGATACTATGATCCTTTGGGAAGTACCGAAATCTTTGTGGCGGCCGCAGTAGACTCTGAAACATGGAATGGAATGTATGAAGAATTTCTCTCCCCGCAGTGTCCATAAACATAGATATTTTTTTCGTAGTTTTAAGTGGGTACTTGCATTTAGAACAAGTTAACGTATGTTTTTAATTAACGGCAGCTAGTTTGATGGTAGGCTGGGAGCTCATGCGACTTTTAATACGTAATCTAGTTCGAATGTCGCTCAACACTTTGGCTGATTGCTATCTTAAAAATATTGCTCTTTGCCTTGCAGTAATTACTTTCTCAAGTAATCATAAAATTCAAGGACAAATTCTGTCCTGAAACTTTGTCTAAATATTGTGTCCAGATACAGGGCCAGCAGGGTGGAAGGACCTAAACAGACGCTCTTCCTGTGAGAGAAGTCCTTGATTCCCAGCAGTGTTAACGAAATAAACATAAACGCTTTCACACTCACAGCCCCACACAAATTTCGATGACTTGTGTCGTGAGCCGGAAACATTCACATCACAGAAACATATGTTCTTTGAAAACTTGTGTTCCTTCCGGGAATCGAACCCTTGCTTAGAAGGTGAACCCACGCAACCAAAACAACGGGCAGTTCGAAATGCACTAATGATGATGCTCCCTTATAACGGCATAGTCTTTAGTCTAATAATATTTGGCCTGTCACAGTAGTGACCAACTTAAAAGGTACAAAATTATTAACCAGGATCATTGTATTTTTATTTACCTAATAACAAAACAAAACAAACAAACAAACGCATTCACACTCACAGCCCCACACTAAGTTCAAAGACTTGTATCGTGGGTGCCGGAAACATTCACATCGCACACATTACACCCAGAACCAGAAACACGAATATCCCTTGGAAAGGAATTTGTACTCCTGCCGGGAATCGAACCCAGGACCCACGGCGCAGAGGGCGGACACCTGTCCACTGCGCCAACTCGGGTCGTCAAAAAAAATGTAGTATTATAAATAGCGTGAAAAGCACTAGTGTGATCAGAGGTATCATAATATACTTTGTTAGATCATAACAATGTTCACGACTAATTTAATTAAACATGAGCCTCGCTCATAAGGTTTTATTTTTATGGCCGGGGACGGAGAATGGCGGAATTGGGGTTAAATGTGTACGTGTAAGCACCTTTTTCGAGCAGACATATTTCGTTGAAAGAGTAATTTTTGGGCTTTATTTTTGTATCTACGAGCATTAACTTTTATTTATTTTACAGCGAGTGCGATATTACCTCGAAATATTGCTGATATTCAATATACCTAAATATCTTAAGTAGGTATATAATATACTTCCTTAGGATCTCTTTTCTCAGGGTGAAGTTCATCAATTAAACTGCCCGCTGACGCAGTTGTGAGCGCGTCCGCCTCTAAGCAACGGGTATTAGGTTCGATTACCGATAGGAAGACAAGTTGTCTCCTCAAGCGAATTTGTGTTTCTGGGTCTGGATGTGATTGTGTGTGATATAAATATTTTCGGTACACACGACACAAGTCATCGAACTTAGTGTGGGGTTGTGACTGTAACTGTGAAAGTGTTTGCTATTTTAGTAATACCACTAAATAATGATTGTGAATCATAGTAGCTTATTCAGTGATCTTTGGCCAACGTGGATAGAATACAATATTTTTACCGACTTCCCAAAAAAGGAGGAGGTACTCAAGTCGAATGTATTTTTTTATTTTTGTTTATGTGTGTACCTCATAGCTTCTCTCCACGTGAGCCTATTTCGAAATTTTTTTTTTAGTTTGAAAGATGTTGCTTTCTAATAGGTCTCGTTTAAATTGGATCAAGTCTATTTTGTGGACTACTTTGACGATGTTCTCGTTTACCCGACTTCAAAAGTTACCTCATAACTTCTTTCGTTGTGAGCCGATTTTGATGTTTTTTTTTTTATTTGAAAGCTGGTGCTTTTCATGTGGTCCCATTGAACTTTGACCAAGATCTGATATCTAGTTTTTGAGTTATAGTCAATAATGCGTGTTTAATACATTAAATCTGATCGAGGTTCCGAAGATAAAGCGGTGAAGTCGGTTTTTTTAAGCTTTGCTTGCGTTTAATTATTTAAGCTTTGCTTGCGTTTAATTATTATCGTATAAAACTGTGTACAAAGATCATAAAATGTAGTAAATAGTTTCAACAGTCTGCCCGTTTCGGGCGTACAATATTAGGTAGGTATGGATGGCCAACGTGTTACCACCCTCGTCATTACTTAGGGAGTTAGTAGTTAAAAGTTAGTCTATCAGAGATAAAAAAAATCACTTTACGTTTCACTAATCACAAGCCGTTCACATTGTACTGACTTTTATAGCCTATATCGTCGTTTTTGTCACATCATTGCGTCTTACGTACGACTGAGCAACAATTACTGATGTGCAGCCAACCACATAATGCTTTAGCGCTCTTATACTTTGTCACAGTGAGAAAAATGGTTTTCATTAGGTAGTGTAAGATACTATCTTATAAAATACGTTACGACAAGGATGCTAGGTGGTTTATTCAATAGTCTGTTCACGTCATAGAGACTTGTCACTGGCTACAGCTTACTGAATCCTCTTCGTTCAATTTCAAAATATAACACAAGTACTGAAATTATTCTCATATGTAATATACCGGTAAGTACATCGATTGAGAAATTATCTAAAGGTATTATTATTTAATTTATTCATCCCTTTTTTATCACACTATAACATTATCAATCCGAAAGTTTATGTTCTTACATAAACTTTCGGATTACGATACGAACATACTTGTGTCAGTATGTTCGTATTCTCTTGAATACGAACATACTGACACAAGTATGTTCGTTTTCACTTTACGCTGTAACAGCTGAACGGATTTAGATGACATTTGAAATGTACATAGCTAATACCTAGAAATAACAAATTGGCTACTTTAAGTGATAAATTTAGAAAGGAAAAATTATCGCTTGAGGCGGGATTTGAACCCGATTTGATCCCGCCTCAAGCGATAATTTTTCCTTTCTAAATTTATCACTATAGTTCTGCCTAGCATGGCTAATGCTATATAAATAAAATCAATTGGCTACTTTTAACTTGGTAAACGCGGGTAAAGCCGCGGGGTACAGCTAGTTACTTTTTATATACCTTCTAATGAATATCAAAATAATGTAATTCAATATTAATCATCCATGATATACCTACATAATGTGTAAAATATTATCAGTAAATAATAACTGTTTGAAGTATGGCATTTATTAGGTACCTGTCAATCGAGATATCAAGATATCGATACCAAAACGAATACGACCAAATCACAAATATCCATTATTCGTAATCAATTCAAAATATGGTGGTATTTTGAAGTTGTCGATATAACAATAAATACTATATTTTAAATTCGTATTATCCGCAATAAGTATTTATGATGTGATATTTATTACGTAGTACAAATAACTTCTCGTTAATTTACACAGGTAGCATCTGATAAAGGTCAAACATTATTTTATGTGTCAGCATTCACTATTTCTTTTAATAACAAAATATAATTACGTTTCTGTATAATTTTACCATTACACTGCAAAATTAATTATTGTTATTGAAAGCTATGTCATCCTGGTACCTACCTATGCATTGGTTTGATTAACTTGTTTAATATATATCTACATTTTTTCTAAGGTAGATTTACAAACTCTTAAATGCCGTAGGTTATATATATTCCAGTATCTTTTTATCCATATTCAAACTACGACGGGCCAATTCTACATAAGACATTTCATCCAAACTCGTCCAGGCTTTAACAGCATCACGTTTTTTAAGTAACTATTATACGGGTTTAAGGTTCAGCCATACGTAGGTATGAATTAGACTGCTGACAGGGTCGCGTGGGTGAAAGGATCACAGGGGCTCCACTACACTACTGCCGGAGAAAAGGGACATTGTGCGAAAGGGACTTATTGCGAAAGGGACATTTTGCAAAAAAGATATCGTGAGAAAGGGGCATTGTGCGAAAGGGACATTTTGCGAAAGGGACATTTTGCGAAAGGGATATTATACGAAAGGGACATTGTGCGAAAGGGACGTTTTGCGTGCAGTAGACATTTTAGGAAAGGGACATTCTCGACGGCGCGGCGGAGCCGAGAAAACATCGCATTAGACATGATTAGGCTCCAACATAGGATATTGCCATTAAGAGTTGTCATTCATAAGCATTGGCATCAATCGTTTCTAAATAGCACTTCACTATTCAATATTAAATAAATATAGTAATATTATTGTTCACTTATCGTTTACTTACTCATTGCAATAATATTGCATTTATGTTATTTGTATTATATCTAATCATAATTATCAAACTCTTATACGAGGGTTAAGATTACCTTCCAATAATAGTTGTTTAAAACATAAATAAAAAAAATGACAAAAATATATTATACTAGTTGACCCGGCGAACTTCATACCGCCAATTGTCTATGGTCAAATATTCAGAAACATCTCCTGTTTGACAGGTACGAACAGTTTGTATGGGAAAATAAAATACTACTTTTTACTAATTTTATTGCAATTTCTCTATATTTTCTCACCTTTTAAACCTTCCCTGAACTTCCACAAATATTTCAAGATCAAAATTAGCCAAATCGGTCCAGCCATTCTCGAGTTTTAGCGAGACTAACGAACAGCAATTCATTTTTATATATAAGAAAAGAAGGTAGGTCCTAGTCGGATACCTCATACAAGCATAGGTACCGTAGTGTACCAAAAAAGTTTAAACTATATTGCACAATGACTAAGAAAAGATCTATCTTGACAAAATCCTACTAATATTATAAATCCGAAAGTTTGTGTGTAAGTGTGTAAGTATGTTTGTTCCCTCTTCACGCTTTAACGGCTGTACGGATTTGGATGAAATTTGGAATGTACATAGCTTATACCTAGGATTAACACATAGGCTACTTTTTAACTTGATAATAGCGGGCGAAGCCGCGGGGCACGGCTAGTTAAATATAAATGTACGCTTGAACTACCCACAGGTGAAAAGAATTGAAATCATCTTTTCAGGAATCTTCCAAAGGGTTTGTACATATTTAATGATCGTGTCACGCAAAATAGAATCATAACATGGTAATTTTGTAATCATTGCAATTTTTCACGACTCTGGAGCATGAAAATAATCATTTTACAAATAATATTGGACATACAAATTCAATTCATAATGTTGAAATGGGTATGCGACTGAATACGTGTTTATTTGTTTGACACAATATTGTTAATTTTTACAACTTACTTGGCCGCTGTTGGTCTTTGAGAGCCATAGTGGTGTGTCGTACTTGTCCATGCCTGTACCTTGTTTAGTTAATATCCAAGATACAATCATGCGCTGGTGGTAATTTAGTTAGGATTCTGAAGTTTGAACATCTTACAACCAGCTAATTACTGAAGTAGGTAGCCCGAGAAAACAAAACCATCCTAAGAAAGATGAATGATGTATGAAAGAATAAGCTTTATGCGTCATTGCTTTCTGAAATGAAGTTTTTATTACGGTTTTAGTGTCAAATTGTTCATAATACATTTAATTTTACTGTCTGTGTGCAAAACAAATAAGTAAAGACATTGAGTGGGGGATAGTAATGCATCCGAACGTAGGTGTGAGCTGTAAGAAACATAAGCATGCACTGATTTAACATAGTTATAATGTTATTGTCTGTCTCACGAAGACACGCATTGTTTGAATCAGTTTATAAGGCTTATAACCTTACCCAATGCTTTAATTACTTTATACTTGAATGAGGATGTAATTTAATGTATTGTAACAAGTAGTTGACTTAACAGGATAGAAAAATAATAAGCTTAAAATATTAAACTACTATTTTAAAATCAATAAATTGTTATAAAGTTAGTAAAATAACTGACCAGAAAACCACACGGTATGTATTTCAAAACGCCAATGAGGAATATTGACGCTTATACGGCGAAAGTACTGCCAGGTGACATACCAGTGACAATGACAGTAGACGTATTCCAGGTCTAGTGTGTTTATCAGCTTCGATCACATCGTCACTTACCATCAGGTGAGATAGTGGTCAAATACTAGCCTGTCACAAATAAAAAAAAAAAAAAAAAGACGTATATGGTAAGATTGTGTATACCACCACGGGACAGAAGACTACACGTTATCATATGATGTTATTCTCTTATTTATAAAGGTTTCGAATAGCGGTACAGTGTTTTAATTAGGGTATTTTGAATTATCTTCACATCTTGAACTGTCGGTCAAGTTCGATTGGTTGTGGGTTTTTAAGTTACAGCGATAAGAAATACGATGAGTTTAATATTTGATTGTTTACATTAACGATACTAATTGTTTAAGTTGGAAAGTTTGTTTGTTGAATCTGTCTTCACGCTGTAACGGATGAACGGATTTGGATGAAATTTGAAATATAGGTATATAAGTTTCCATCAGGTGAAATAGTGGAAGATTGCTTGCCTATCTAGCAAGTAAAAAAAAATCTTGATTTGAGATCTATCTTTTTCAATCATAAGTTTTTACTTAAGCAAAAATCAAATGTCTTTATTACGATATCCGTCAACAGCATGTCCAGCGTACTGATATATGTAGATACAAGTCAGTGGTTGTGATTGTGTGTGATGTGATTGTTTCCGGCACTCAAGTCATCAAACTTAGTGTGGGGCTGTAAGTGTGAAAGAGTTTATGTTATATTATCAGAGTACGTACTTGATGTCTACAAAAGGTTAATGGCGGTGGACGGCAGATGGCCTCAATTTGCGAATACACCAATTTAATTTTACATCAATGACGTCCGCGGAGTTTCCTAATGAAAAATCGATTAGTGGCCAATATTGTAGACACGGTTTTATAATATTTAGAGCAGAACAGTGAAGTTCTAAAGTGATTCTTATAAGGACTTTATTTACACAGTGCCTGTACGCGCGTCTCAGGCGCTTTGTATATTTTGTTACACTAGAGCCTATACAAAAAATCGGCAGCGCGGTGAGCGGGCGGTCAAGGTCCCTTAGGCGCCATACATTTTATCTTCACAGCGCCCCGGGGCGAGCGCCTTGGGCGCTTATATCAAGTCCCTTATTCACAAAAGGACCCATGATAAAAGTTGATAAAACTTTCTTCAGTTAAAATAATTATGTCTTGAATATAAGTATCTTATTTTAACGCGTGACATTTAACATCAGTCAAAACAAGATTATTAAATTTTAATTATAGAAGTTTTATCAAACCTTTTATATTTAGAATGTGGGGATAGACTTTAAATCACGCATAAATTAACATAGTCATAAGCTAGTCGTTCCCTTGCAAATTGTTAGATATATAATCTTTATTAAAACTTCTTTTAGGGATTTTATGAGTCAAAATAAAATTCATGTTGCATGATTTGCCTAAACTCATGCACGTTCACTAACTATGTATGGTTAGTAAATACATCATAAATACACATTAACAACATAATCACAAGTTTTGGACAATAATACAAAGTTGCAAATAATATCCGAGAAAATTAATGAAGGTTTTCATATTATTTATGCGTAGAATACTACAGTATTTTCTCTCTCATGCACCACTTAAGGCTTTGATGATACAAGTTATTAAGAGGTTGGAAAGTAAAAGCTCGACATGCGAAATTAGAAATCGGCGCAAATGCTGCGGCTAGAGATTCTGCCACCATCGTGTGAAAATCTGCACTAACATGATAAATCAAAATATGCTGATGGATAAGGTCTGCGACAGGATCTAGTTGGCTAGGAAATTTTTTTTTCTGGTTCTGTAGTGGGTCTTATGACTATGTTAATTTATGCGTGATTTAAAGTCTATCCCCGTATTCTAAATTTAAAAGGTTTGATAAAACTTCTATAATTAAAATTTAAAAATCTTGTTTTGACTGATGTTAAATGTCACGCGTTAATATAAGTATTTATATTCAAGACATAATTATTTTAACTGAAGAAAGTTTTATCAACTTTTATCATGGGTCCTTTTGTGGGTGTGATTGGTGTGTAATGTGGATGATTCCGACACTCACGACACAAATCAGTGTACTTAATGTGGGGCTATGAGCGTGAATGCGTAGAAGCGTTTGTTTAAAGCGTTTAAAGTTCCCAAGATCCACCAATATCAAAATCATTTTCTTTTATATACATGGACCCCAAAGATGCACTCATGAATGTTATTATATACATAAGGATACTCAAATTTACACATATTATTTGCCTTATTTATTTACCTATCTAATACTATGTTTAAAAGGTTTAGGTTTGTTTTCTGATGTGATGAGATTTTGTACCAAAATAAACATCTAATAAAACATCTATAAAGCACTTCGAGAAGGGTGGTATTAGATTCATGGCCCTTCAATGAAGTTATTTATGGATCTACGCAAGATAGAAATACTTGATTTATTGATAGAATAATAACAAATAATTGCCACTTGGGGCTTTCCCACAACTTTCTAAAAATATCGTTGATATTATAATGACAAATCAAGTACATATATCTACGTACCTAATTACAAGATCTAAATATGGCGTTATATTTAATTATTTCTTTAACCTTTTTTTTTATAACTTGTATCTTTAAATCAGTATAGATTATTTCATACCCGAAGGTAAATAATGTATTCTTATGTTTTTGATAAAAATATATTACGAAAGTACAAACAGATAAATATTAAGTTACATCGTAGAAGAAGTATAGTTGTGACTTTTAATTTATTCGTCGATAGTTATATACAATTTGTAACAGAAAGGTGTAGTAATACTCAACACATCTAGCTAAATGGATCGTAGAGTAGTATGGAGTCTAACAGGAACTTCTGCATTCGCGGCAGCAGCATGTATATTGAGTTATGACGAATTAAAGTTTTAAAAAAATTACGTCTTTTGCAACCCTTTTTCATCAGCTACCGTTCCACACCACATAGCCTTTGGACCTAGACATCTGACAGTGGTGGCCATAGCAAAGGTCAAGGTCACGCGCCACAGATGTAATCGTAGGGTTGGCAAAAAAAAAAAAATATTTTTGTACGGAACAAATATATCCGATTGCCGCACATGTAAATGTAGGGTTGCCAAAAGTATTTAAAAAATATAATTCAAAATTTTTGTAAGTAAAAAAATATGTCCGATTTCGACTTTCGTTTTCTGGCAGACGATTCCTGGCACGATACACATACACACCACCAAGTATTACTAAAAAAATTAAAATATATATATTTTTTTTTATTTGCGCGGGCGAAGTCACGGGCAACAACTATTCTTATATAACTATAACTGCGTATTCCAGGTCTAGTGTGTTTACCAGCTTCGATCACATCGTCACTTACCATCAGGTGAGATAGTGGTCAAACACTAGCCTGTCACAAATAAAAAAAAAAAAAGTTGCAATATATATTGCTTTTCCACGAGTTCCCCCAAAATATAAAATTCCGTGGCGTAAGCATTTCGCACAAACAAATGTTTTTCTCAGACTACGTCATTAATATATAGAATAAATATTGATAGACCGCTTAGGTCGTAGTGTGGGCTGTGAGTGTAAAAGCGTTTATGTTAATACAATCGTATGAACGTACATTACCTGCCTACTTATTTTACATATTTACGATGAGTAATGGTTAACGTGTGTCCTAAAATAGATCCTGAATTATGAATCTACATTCCCAATTTGCATGTACGTAATACACACATGTACGTGTGCGTATATTTTTATATATGTAATCCTTATTTATCTTCATAATAATATATTCTAGTCATCCCGTATTTATCTGCAGCGTACGTTTACCAATTTGTATAACAATTTGTTTAAGAAAGTATCTAAGTGTCTAGTTGATCCCATATTTTTTTATCATTGTAAGATCGGGTATCCTGGATATTTTTTATTTCTTATTGGTAAGTGTTTGACTACAATCTCACCTGATGGTATGTGATGATGTGATCATCACTTACCATCAGGTGTAGGTAACACGAAGAATGTCTTTCTATGAAGACAGTTATCGGTTTCAAAAAAATTCTTACATAATTCGTTTTTTCTTTTATATCGGTAATACAAATTCTCAAGTTATATTTCCATCGTTTTTGATCCACAGTATCATTTTCAGTGGTCATCAAATATATATTATCTCTGTTATATAAAACCTTTCCATAAAAAATACATTAAGATGGATATGGATGTAGTTTTCATAGCCACTTATAAAAAAATATTATAGGGACGGACTCTTATCGATGGTACTTAAGAACGATATTGAATACTCTGTGAAAAATAGCAGCCTGTCGCTCAAAGTGTCATAACTATTATATTATACCAATACTAGCTAGCTATAACGGACATGTGTTGCAATACCACGTAAAAAACAGCATTTCTAGACGTTTATGGTTGCCTAGTACTCTAATACCATACTAAAAACTTATTTACGAAATTATTAATACCTTCATCATGTTTATGTTTGCCTATATAGTGCTTTACCGAATCCGAGTGACGTATTTCTGTATATAAGAAACTTTTTGTCAAATTTTTATGAATAATTCTGCTTGAATCTAAACCATTTTTGAAGCCACCTGAAAAGACACATAAGTTTTCCAGGTCCAGTCGTTTAGGAGGAGTTTATTCATATACTTACAGAAGAATAATATTTAAAGATTATACGTAGGTTTAAATTTTTAATCTTTCACGGTACTCCCACATCCCACGCACAAGTCAATCCTAAAGTAAATAACAACTAATTTAGGTACATCGCCCTATGGAATAAATATCTTATATCGAACTGTAGAGATCGGCACTCAGATATCCTATTACAAGCCTACACAGAAGATATAAAATTATATGTTTTGCTCCGAGATATAAATAGAAAGATAGGATAGATAGAAAGTGTTTGATGGTTGATTGCCATTTATTGCTAGTTTTTTCAGTGTTTGTCAGGTTTGTTTGTCATGTTCGTTAGATAGAGGGATCGCAGTGATTGGAATGCTTTCTAACGATACAAGTAAGCAGATATACTGAGTATTATTAGTTATTTACATGAATTAATAGTTACAAAGAATATAACCCCGGGCGTCCAATAATTACGTGAGGTGATTTTGGAGATTTTTCGACGCTCCTTTTCCTTTGATGAGATGTCGTGAAATTTAACTCGACCCCCTCCTTTTCCCCTAAATTTACGTGAGATTTTTCAAAATGCGTATGTTTAATGTGAATAAGTTAATATGTGATTGGTTGCTTTGAAATTTAGCCATTTTTCTGTAGTTTTTTTTTACTTCATTAAACTCGGTTTTATACTGTATCTTTAAATAAAAAAAACTTGATATTTGCTGAGACACCCCCTCTCCCCCACGTGAGATTGGGTGAGGTTCTGCTAGACCTCCTTTCTCACCTAAACGCCTCACGTAATAATGGATGCCCCTAATTATTGCGAAGTTACTGTGTACACTTTGAGAGTATACACAGGTACTTATATATTTTTGTGTCCAGCCGAGAATTGTCCGCGTTCTATTCAGGATAAACTGTACATAAGTGAATTCCAAGACTAGCGCCAGGGATAAAACTACTAAGTACTTTCCACATATTCATACAACAATTAAATCCGCTTAGCCAACATAAAGGTTTCTCTCTTCTATGGTTTAACCGAGATACCTCATTTCAAACAGAAACACACACACCTAATATGCGGCCAAGAATTTGCGGAATCCTAGTAAAGCATTCCTTGCTTTTGTAGCGCGGAATGAAGAATCCACTCTACTAGTCTATAATATTAAATCTCATCTGACCTTTCCGAAGGCGTTTAAAATAACATGTTTTAAATCAAAAACATCTTCGAATACCTAGGTTAAGATAACTTACTTGTATACCTTATAAGGAGAAGTAAGTTTTTGTTAAAAAACTGCCGTGCCGAGTTTCTTGCTAGGTCCTTCTCGAGATGGCTGTAAATTTGGAAATCTGTCATTAGAGTCATAAGTGCCTCTATGGGGCCCAATGAATTAAAGATTTTGAATTTAAATTGAATTTGAAACTGTAACCCTTAATCCGATTTTGATAAATTTCAAACACTCCTTTCAAACGTTGTTTTGGTACCTGCTTATCATAAAGTATCTAAAAAAAAATGTCGTACACTGAAATTTTTCTTGATCGGAATAGTTCAAGAAATGTTTCGTATACTCTTACTAGTGGTAATAGGGAGTGTTTTATTTAAATGATGAGGTATTAACTAATTTTAGTAATCAGGTGTGATAGCGGCCAAATGCTTACCTATCTGGTATAAAAAAAAAACCTAAAAACATATTCAGTAAGTGAAAATTGCAACTTTTCACTGCTGGTGCGTTGCAATTGATAATTAGATTTGAATTGCGAGTCGTCATTGTATTAACGGATCGATATGTTGTAGGGCATGCAGGTTCAAGGTTTATGTGGCCTTTACCAACTGGGGGTTTTCAATATCCAATTTAATTTTTAAAATGGGCTAGAAGCCGCATCTATATTCATCTTCCGGGCAGTCGGCTTTCTTACTAAAATAGTACCTTTTAAATTAGGAGTCTTTAAGACCAGTGAGTAACTTACAACTGGGTTTGAAAACTTCTACGTGACCATTACTAAACAGTTATGCTTCGCTGTGCGCATTTGCTGTGCTACTACTACTTAAAAAGTCTTAAATATTGACTAGCCATGCCTCGCGGCTTCGCCCGCGTTAATTAAGTTAAAATGTGTTATAAGCCTATGTGTTATTCCGGAACCTAAACTATCTACCTATGTTGATTCTAAATTTCATCAAAATCGGTTTATTCGTTTCGGGGATATGTGGTAACAAACATTCACACACACACACACACATACAAACTTTCGCATTTATAATATCAGGATTTTCTTAGTAAGCTTGCCATATCTTTGACTGAATATTTATTCCAGCTGGCGATATCGTAGTTAGATTTTATGCTTGCTAACCTATTTCGTATAAATTAAAAAAAATATATATAATTATGGTTAGTTATCTTAAGTGAAACAAAGTTCAATCTACCCTCTAATTTTAATCTTAAGTATTCGGCAAAGGATTTTAAGTTTTTGATGCGTAAAAACCCATCCTTTTTAAATTACCATACTATTTAAAAACATGCCGTGAACAAAAAAACCGCTTACATCATTATCTTTTAAAGTCTGTTTCACATCAATAAATTAAAAATAGTAGTCGGAACACTACTATAGGTTCTTGGACAAATAATCCGGCCGCTCCGTACCATTTCTTTTTCTTTTAATTTTGGCTACGCAATCTTGTGCATTTAGACAGTGTCAAGTAATAATGTATTTCAAGTGTATAAGTGTTATATTGAAACTCCTAGTCACAGTCAAGTAAAAGAGTCAAGATCCAGTCATAGTCAAGTCATGCCATAGTAAAGTGCTCGAAACTTTACTAGAACTTCTACTGGTGTTTAGGAGCGAAGTCGAAAATCATGTTTTTCAACTTTGAATGATTTGCCTACACTTATGCACATTGACTAAGTATTAACGGTAATCCACCATTATTACACATTTACTCTTGAATAATCACCGGTTTTTGAAAAATTATACAAAATCAAAAACGCAATTTTTTTCACTTTCACGGCAAGAACTCTCCGTACTCATTATTGATGGTCATCCCAAACAGAAAAATAAAAACATTTGCAAAACAGTTTCTGTAATGTTATGTAAATATTTTCAATTAACTTCAAAAAGGAGGTTCTCAAGTCGACTGAATGTAGTTTTTTTTGTATGTATGTTACGCGATATCTCCGCCAATTCATGAATCGACTGTGATGATTTTATTTTTGTTTGGTAGAGTATACTTTAGAGGTGGTCCCATATAAATTTTATCGAAATCGGTCAAGCCAAAACCAAAATATAAGCAATGAAGTCGGTTTTTTCAGTTTTGATTGCTTTTCAATTATGTAGGTCAAGCTTGTACATGTTAAAATGTTATCTCTATTGCTTTTGAAAATGCAATCTTTATCTTGTCGGCAACTCAAATGATAAGTGGTATTCTTATCACGTCCCCTATACATATGTCTTTCATCAATTGTTATATCAGTCTTAGGGACATGGTATACAAGGCGCCCGAGGTGCGCGCTCTGGGCGCGGTGAAGGAAAAAAGGGACCTTGGTATACAAAGAGCGTCGCACCCTTCCCCACGCGCTACCATTTTTACCGACTTCAAAAAAAAAAGGTGGAGGTACTATATTCGATTGAATGTATTTTTTTAATGTATGTTCACCGATTTCTTCCCCATTTGTGGACCGATTCTCAAATTTATTTTTTTGTTTGGTAGATTATACTTCAGAGGTGGTCCCATATAAATTTTATTGAAATCGATCAAGCCAAAACCAAAATATTAGCTGTCGGTTTTCTAAGCTTTGCTTACGTGTAAAAGGGCGCGCACCCTGTATGCGCCTCGGCCGCTTTGTATATCAAGTCCCTTAGAGGCCCCCAGCAAGTAATATTAATTACTGGCTGTGCCCCGCGGCTTCGCCCGCTGTTATCAAGTTAAAAAGTCGCCTATATATTAATCCTAGGTATAATCTATGTACATTCCAAATTTCATCCAAATCCGTTAAAGCGTGAAGAGGGAACAAACATACACTTACACACTTACACACAAACTTTCGGATTTATAATATTAGTAGGATTAGTAGGATAACGTATCTATGTATATATTACATATGAACAGACCTCTATGGGACCCTTATAAGTTTATAACTCAGAAGCTTTATTAATACTCGTAACTTGGCCGATTTAGTTGGCCTCGTTTATTGAGTTTATTTAAATGTTCGTCACCATATATTACATAAAAAATCACAGATTAGTGTTTTCAACAATAGAAATTTACATTTAAAATTTAATTACGGTATAAGCCGCTTATCAGTACATTTTTATACCAACTAGCCGTGCCTCACGGCTTCGTCCGCCTTAATTAAGTTATAAAGTAGCCTATTTGTCATTCCGGAACCTAAACTATCGACATTCTAAATTCTAAAAAGTTTTAAAAATACGTGGTAACAAAGACAAACTTTCGCATTCATAATATTAGTAGGATGCCTGTGTATGTAATTATGTGTGTTTATGTTTGAAATGAACAGTTGAACGCATCTGAGTATTTGATTTGTGTTCATATTTGAGAGCCATCCATTCTACGCCTGCCGTGTTTACCATTCTCGATCACGTCGTCACCACCAGCCCCCTGATTCAGAACTTTTCGGTAACTTACCGAAAATCGATACGATTGGATAACTTTCTCTTCAACAATACATTTTATCGTACGATAACCGAATCGTACGGTAACTGAGTTATCGTATGGTTCTGAAAAAGAGGACATGGTGAGGTAGTAATCAAACGCTTGCAAAGATAAAAAAGTGTATCTAAAAGTCTGGACTCTGAAGTAGTTAGTTTTGTTTTTATTATTATCAGAAGACCACAGAGCCGCGGCAAACAGCTAGTTATTCAATAAACTTCATAGATAAATTGTTCCATAAGATAAGATGGATCTCAAGGATTCGATATAAAACGGGATCTCAGCTTTGCGCTCAATTTATTGCCTGTCTTGTGATTCAGAGGCGTTTCAGTTTATTTCTGAAACAAATTTTAGCCACGTGCAAAATATTTAGGATAAGGTTTCTGTCAATATGGTACTTTGTTAACCTTAATTGAGTACCTAAAGTTACGTTAAATTAACACAAATTGATTTACTTAGATATGCATTTTACGGTGTTGTATATGTGTAGTGAGGTAGACTGCCTGCAGAGAGATTTTTTAGTAGATGGATGTTTATAATCTTAGTGAATTTGAGAAAACATAGCCGGTCACCCGTAGACTATATTACACTAGCTGTGCCCGGCTTCGCCCGCTATTATCAATTTAAAAAGTAGCCTATGTGTTAATCCTAGGCATAAGCTATGTACATTCCAAATTTCATCTAAATCCGGTCAGCGGTTAAAGCGTGAAGAGGGAACAAACATACACACTTGCACACTTACACTTTCGGATTTATAATATTAATAGGGTAGGATTAAATATACATTCACTACGTACTCGAATAAGCGGAACGAGGTGTCATTATTTTATCCGATGCCTAGGTCTGCCAGAATTATGGGGCAATATTTATTTGAATCCCTATATGTGTGTGGTAGAGTATAAAGTTGAATAGAGTCTTTCAACTCCTTTTCTATCGCAGTATCCAAAATATATTTCTCCCTACAGATATCTCTATAACCACATAAACAATTACAACTGTGTAACTAGATATCCAAGCTTCCTTATCTATCTAAGAAATCAGAGATATTAACATTGTCAAGCACAAATGTCATGTCTGTACTGAACGATGTTCGTACACGTACGTGCCTCCACCTGCGCGTGAGTTTAATTATAATGTCCTCAACTGGTTGCAGAAAGTAGCGTCATCGTGGAATACGCTTAAATATATTATGGTAATACTTATATAGGAAATACCTTACTTTTTTACCTTATGTGTTTCTTTTTATCATTTTTATTCAAGTAGTGTAATACGCAGTTATGATTGTTTTGAGCGATAAGACTGCCAGTTTAAGTTTTTCGTTGATATTCTTCTAATACATGTTTATACGATTCGTACAAACGATATAATAATTATTATTTCATTAGTAATTTTAGGTAAGTGGTTTTAAAAAGATTTTTTGATTTATATGCAAGGTTACCTTAACTTGCCCACAAAACTAGGTGAGCTGGGTATTAACAAAATATACGTAGGTAGGTACCGCCTAATGTTTTTGAATTACCTTGCTTTAAATACTATATTGTTGTTTATAGCTTTGAACTAATTATAAATTTGTTCTGAAGTGAAAACATTAACTTCACGCGGGATTCGAACCAGGATGTGTAGGATTATCCTACGCATCTCTATTACTTATAGGACAACTCTATTACTTATATTTGAAACTGAAATAAAAAAGGGAGGTTATTAATTCGACTGTATGTTTTTTTATTTTTTTTGTATGTGTGTTACGCGATATCTTCGCCAATTATGAATCGATTTGATGTTTTTTTTGCTTGGTAAATTATACTTCAGATATGGTCCTTTTTTTATCGAAAACGATACAGCCAAAACCAAAGTATCGTTGAAGTCGGTTTTTTTTTAACTTTATGAAGCTGACAAAGATGTTTATTTTATATGCCATAAATTATAGCCAGCTTGTAATGTTTATATCAGTTATAAAATTCAAATATGTGATCATGTAGGTAAGTAAGCATATAAAATATTAGTTGCTTACATAACAGTGAACGAAAATATCTTACCTCACACAATAACCTACCCGTTTCCACGGCACAATCTAATTATAAATTGCCATGAATAGCCTGATTCAGGGCGTAGCTTAGAAACATGAAAGTAAATAAATACTTATATGAAAAGCGAGGGCTTGTACTTGCGTATAAAAATAGAGTCAATAAAATGCCTGAAGAAATCTAAAGGAGCTTGTTTTTATTATTTACGCCCAAAATAATACCTCAGTATTATTTTTATGAAAAAGATACAAACAAAACGCTCGACTAATAATGATCCCTACTTATTAATATTACAAACCAACTGTGCACCACGGCGTTGCCTGCGTTAATTAAGTTAAAATGTTGTCTATGTTTTATTTCGGAACCCAAACTATATACATTCTAAATTTCATCAAAATCGGTTTATTCGTTACGGAGATACGTGGTAACAATCATTCACACACACAAACTTTCGCATTATATTAGTAGGATTCGGAAGTAACTCTGTCTGTCTGTTATGCTTTCACGCCTATACCAAAAAACTGATTTTATTGAAAATTGGTACATAAGTAGGTGGTAGACTAGAGCTTCAGAATGGACATAGGCTACTTTTTATCCCGGAATTCTCGTTGATGACCGCGGGGCGCATCTAGTATACTATTAAGTTATCGGCACGCCCGCCTACCTATATACCCCTGCAATGCCATCCGGAATTAAAAGCCTAATTCCCGCGTGACACTGATTTGCGCTCCTCTCCTGAGACTTAAGGTGTTACGTCTCTTACGTCCATGTGAAAATAAAATATACACACAAATCGGCTTTTGACGTCCCTGGTATCTGTAATATTCTGTATCCTCCTGAATGTAAAAGCACTCGGCAATCATAGATAATATATCAAAATATTGAACAAAATTTGTTGATATTTAAATAATTGAATCACACTTATTTATTATGAATGCGAAAGTTTGGTAAATGTGTTAGAATGTTTGTTCTTTCACACTGTAATGGCTAAACGGATTGGATACAATTTGGAATGTACATAGCTTATACCCAGGATTACAACTTAAACCTATACTTTTTAACTTGATTAACGCGGTTGAAGCCACAGCTATATTTGCCAAGAAACTGGATCTGTATGATCTACGATTTCAAGTTTCCTTTTTTAAAAATCTTTGCCATTATGAAAGTAAGAGAAAAAAATCACAAGCAAAACACATTAGGTATATTAGAATAGAGTCATGGTTATTTACGATACGTAATAACTGATAATAACTTCTCTAAATTCATTTTTATCAAGGCGTGCATAACACTAGATATTACAGTTTTAAATTATGTATTTAGATATCGTTATAATTGAACTTTTTAGCCGGCTATATAATTAATATAAAATTACTTTTAACGGCACAGAACATAGACAGACCGAGGTTAGAAAATATAGGCTCCGGATTGTGCCTGTTGTGTACTGGATCATAAAAATGGACAAAGTTTACAAACGTAGGTACTTGCATATTTTTTTTTTTGTGACAGGCTAGTGTTTGACCACTATCTCACCTGATGGTAAGTGACGATGTGATCGAATCTGGTAAACACACTAGACCTGGAATACGATAATATAATATAATAGTAGTAATCAAGCTTCCGGAGTTCTGCCGCGAAAGTGAAAAAATGGTGTTGTCGATTTTGTATTATTTTCCAAAACTTATGATTATTCGAGTGTTAATGTTTAATAATGGTGGATTAACAACTATAGTTCGTACACGTGTGTATGAGTGGAGGCAAATCATACAAAGATGAAAACACGATTTTCGTATTCCCTCCGCGAAATCCCAATAGGTGATCTAGTAAAGTTTCCACCACTAATGCATGACTAAATTACGACTAGACCTTGATACTTTTGCTAGGACCAGTTTTTGAACTTATAAACATGATTTATTTTCTTACTTGGACTAGCTAAATGCACAAAGATTACATTTAAATATAAATCAAACTTCGATTTAGAAATCATGAAATGGTAGGTTTCTTTATCTGATCCAAAACTTTCTTGAATGAGATGTTCTAAACGTGACGGAAAAACTTTTGCCTTTGCAGTGGTAACTTTGTAACTTTATCAACTGTTGGTGATTGCTTTTTGGTTTGAATTCTTAAGATTTAAAGATTTATATTTAAAGTTTTCAAACCAAGTTGGTTAGTCTCTGATTGAGAAAGTTACTTAACGGTGTTTAGGCAGAAAATATAAAATAAATTATTTTTATATTTGTATCATTACGGAGATACCTTGAAACACATATACAACATTTAGCTTTTAATTAATAGAAGAGATAACAGATGCATAGATAAAAAATTTTACGCATAACCAATGTGTGAGTACCAAGTAATGTCAAATAATATATTGTGTACAATATATTTATTACTATATACAATTGATTAGTGTGTCTAAAACTGCTGAACGGATCAAATCAAATTTGGTATACCTACCCTTGTATGTATAGATAGGATACGGGTACGTCTATAGTGATAATTAATGCAGCTGGTAAATGATATTTACTACGTTTTGTATACATTCATGTTAGTGTGTCTGATTGAGTGTATGACCAACTTTACACAATTGTAGTTTCACCAACTGAGCACACGTACGACGTACACGTACGTATGTCCGCGTGTCCAGTTGATACTAGGCCGAAATTTTTATTTAATTCATTGAAACTACTTGTTTATTTTTTCTTTGCTTCAAAATACTACAAGATTACTGAAATCTAACATCCTACTTCAATACAAGTAGATTCATTGTGGATTGGATTGTTCAATGTGCACTTTAATAACTTGCAACAAAAAATAAAAAGTAGATTGAAAATTAGCATAACCTTTGTTTAAAGTCCCTGAATAATAAATAAATAGTAATAACAACAAGATGCAACAAACAGAACGGAAAAATTACGTGCATGGCTACCTGAAAAATGCATATCAACAACGCGTCGAGGTTTTTTCCTTCACCATATTAAAATTTTTGAATATATAGTGAGGGATTCAGAATATTTCAAAACGTGAGGCAGCTACTGCTGTACAAATAAAAAATATCATTGTCATAGAAAGCGCCAAAATTAATGACAGATAAGAGAATACTCCTCGAACACTTGCGCCACATTGTGCCAAGTTATTGACACGAACAATAGATAAAGAGATAAGCAACGGGTCCGTTCGTTCACAGGGCTATGATCAAAGCGAAGGCTAAATAATGTTTAGGTTAAGATTAATTGTTTGACGATGCGTCTGGGTTATCAGATAATGTATTAATCTTCGTTTCATTCTCCCTTTTTTTGGCGAATCCAGGAGTAACCACAATTCATTATTTAAGAGAGAGAAGATTCATTTATTCAACAAAGGTTAAGGTTAGACCTGTATAAATATAGTACCTTTTATAAACATATTTTTTGTTTTTTTTTTGAGACTGTTGTAAGATGCCGGTACCAATATAATTTTTTAATTGATTCGTTTTGTTTATCTTTATTTTCGTACAAAGTTCTTATCATATGACAAAAAATATTTAGTGGTAAGCAAAATAAAATATATGATTAATTGATATAGAAATGGATCATTCTTCAACCCGCTTAATCCCCTTCGCTACCCGTCTATATCCTTACAATTATGTTGACATTTCTGAGGGTCTTGGAAATAAGATTAAGAAAAGTAGAGTGGATACATTACTATTCAAGAGCTTATATTATGACGGTACAGGCATCGCCTAAGATGGAGGAGCCTACGACAAATTGTAGTAACAAACAATTTAAAGTCTATTAACACATCCGAAGCTGTTTTACGTATTTTTGAAAAATTTGATTTCCTGTAATAACCGTAGTTATCTAATAAAGTAAGATGCTTAGCCAATTGCCAAGGGCTCAACGCATAAGACTGTATTCCTAAACAAAGGGTAATTCATTTAAAAATTGTTTTTTTTTTAATTTCGCAAAATTTTGTTTATTTACAAATAATGTACACCCAAGCTGTTTATTCGATTATATTATGAGTTAGATCTTTGTACACAGTTTCTACAGTGAATATTTTTCTATTTATATTTCTAAGCAAGGCATTTGGGAGTTCAAGCCAATTTGTCTTTAATAGACTTAAATACAAATTGGCTGTAATCTTGCAATTACATCATTACTTACCATCAAGTCAGATAGTGATCAAATGGTAGCCTATTAGAGATAAACATATTAGATTATCATGAGCAAGGGTGCCCAATTAGTATTAATTTTTTTAAATCATGTAGTATTAAAAAACGCCAAAACGGCATAGCAAATATGGTGAAGGAAAATAATTGATTGGTAATTATGGTGATATCCCACTATTCTACTAATATTATAAATCCGAAAGTTTTAGTGTAAGTGTGTATGTATGTTTGTTTGTTTTTCCATATCCCTCTTCACGCTATAACGGCTGCACGGATTTGGATAAAATTTGGAATATACATAGCTTGTACATAGGATTAACACATAGGCTACTTTTTAATTTGATAATAATGGGCGATGCCGTGGGGCACGGCTAGTTTTTCCATAAAGACGTATATAAGCAAAGCCGCTGGGCATAACACACAGGTTGTGTACCAATATTTCCTAAATATTGGCACACAACCCGTGCATAGCTATATTTTATCATTCGAGTCAACCCTGTAATCATTACGTACTTAAATGCCGGTTTCCGACTTCTTTGGATAAAGTTATCAATATTGATAAGAACAATAATAACAGCTGATTAAACTATACGTATGTACTATTATTTATACTATGGTTAAACTTTACCTACATTTAATGTGAGATCTTGCATGCATAAATACGCAAACGTAAATAAAATGAGGTTATCGAACCGTGGAAAAATAAACTTCAATAGTTAAAACAGCTATAGGTAAGTATTGCTTTTGTTTGTACTTAATTTATTTAAATGGGTGTTAAATAATTTCGGACACTGTGTTCGATTTTATAGCTGTCTGCATAAATACTAGACAAGGACGTGTTGGCTATCCGACATGAGAAAGTGTTTAGATTTACCATCAACAAGAGCAGCGACAGCAAAAGGATAGAAGCTTGTGCGTCCTTCGCCACATAGAGCATTTAGACTTGTTCTTCTTTGGTGATACGAGGCCTATAAGCCAATGCTCGCCTGGCTACTCTGCAAATAGTGGTCGCAGTTCTCTCCCGGTGAAAAAACTGTCACCAAGCACCATATTGTGCACCGGCAGCAGTCCTTAACAGCCAGTTCCTATTTTAGGTGAGTGTTGACCGCCCATGACCACATGCTTAAAAAATTATAGTCAATCGCTAGAACAATAGTTATTGTAGAATATTGTAAGTTATAACAACTTACTTTTACAATAACATGACAATCCGTTAATATTGATTGTTAAACAATTTTGATTATGTTTAAATTAAATAATAATTGGTACTTACTCAGAGTTAATTATCGAAGTTCATACACAATAACAGCGGCAAAGCGAAGTTGCTCTGATCCACGGGTTTACGCGGCCACAGTCTCAATCAGAACACTTTCTGAGAGCTCCAGCATTCGTAAATCAGGTACATAATGCACTCAGTGTCGACACAACGGTCCACTTGTTCAACAGCGGTCAGCAGCACAGAAACACATCAAACGAGCCTTTCACTCAAAACGACTGGTGTTGTGTAAAATCATCGTGGCCGGTCGGCTAGATTTAGCGGCCGAGGCAAGGAGTTCGAAGGCGCGTCAGCCGGTGGCGACAACCGGTGTTCTTTGACTGGTTTTCATTGAAGAATCGAGGCTTTGTGATGGGGTTCGTTCGACTCGTATACGGCGGGCGACTAACTGCGCGTGAAGATGGCACACGGGTGCTCTTTAGGCCAGCCGGCGGCAACTGCCGGGGAATCTCGTACCTTGCGCTCCGCTGCCGGTCCGCGCCGAACCTAACCGAGTATACGTCTCTGTACTTTACCCGCCAAATCGAATTTTCCTATTCGCTTCGTCTCGGAGATATCACGCGTGGTAGAGTAAGATGTAAACACGAGGGAAATTCGACTCGACAAACTCTACATCGTCGCGTTGTAATTTTACAGTGATGCATGTTGAGTCGTGCGTTGATGCACATTTCTAGGTGATTAGTTAATTGCAGGTAGAAATTGAGGAAGCCGTTGCTTTGTACTTCAATTTGGAAGGACATAACAATTAATTTGTATGAATATGAGTAGGTTGCTTACTTCTTCGCTGTTACAATGAAAAGTGACTGTTGAGGTTTAGGTTCTCGTAATTCTTTTCTGTAATTTTGCGAAGCTGGCAGTAAAGTCATTAACTTTTATCACATGAGTGCCTCTTTGGGGCCCATGTGAATAAACGATTTTGATTAGATTTTTTGATTTTGAGGTTATCCTTATACAGGGTGATTTGTAAAATACCAGAAACATCTTGGGTTATAATTTTAACCATTGAGACCAATGTCTTTTTACCAAAAGACATAGGTTCTTCCAAAATCTCCATCAACAAAAAATCCATTTGGCTGTAACAAAATCAATTTATGACTTTAATATTAGGTAATTATTATACCATTGATCCGATGATCACACAAGTACTATGCCTCAAAGAGTCTAGACTCAAGAATATAGATATACCTAATCAATATGATTTAATATATTCTCTATTATCTCTCTCGATTGAAAGTAGTCTACTCGCTACAAGAGATAGCTTTGAATGAAAATCTTTAATAATTTTAAAACTAAACGCCCCGCACTCTAGAGGATTCTAGAACTGAGTGACACATAACGAGAAGTCGAAGAATAGGTACTTCCCATATATGTTTACTCTTTGGAATTAATAACGTTTTTCTTCGACCTACATCTTGTTTTGTTTCTGTTACTCCTCATTATCATGTAGACATAGCGGTCATCAACATGTGTACAAAAATTTCTAGATATTTTTCAAAGATATCAATTTTATCAGTTAGATAAGTAGCTGAAAATTTATTTTACATACATACTTATACCTGTATTTCGCAATTTGTCTCTAACATTTTCACAATTTTATGAATTAAGTATCCAGTAGCTAAATACAGTTTATACGTAGGACTACTTATATTTCTAAAATTTCTTAATTAAAACCACTACTAAACACACTTTAAATCCTGTAGTTGCTTAATATTATTTCAGTATTAAATACGCATCAAAATCAACTTAACAAAATCTTTTTTGATATAACTACATGCAAGTATTTATATTTTATAGGTACATACATACTTGTATTTAAATAAATCTTTAATTAAAATTCTCAAAAGAGCATCAAGAAACTCCGTGAAAAAGTAAATTGTTTTTTGTTTCATTTAATAGAGATCTTTCAATTAATATTATATTATTTATTTTGTAATATAGAATAACAATATATCGGATGTAACCTACAACTTGTAACATATATTTCTACATATCGTTCTTTAAATGTGACCTCTTGAAATATTTTAATAGTAAATGTTTTTGCAAAGTGTTTATCTATGTACTGTTTATTGCACATACAAATTGATTTGGGTTGTTCCGTAGGATTTTACCAAGTTTCCAGAAGTTCCGTAAAATAAGTTTATTCGAGATAATCAAACCTTCAACGTCTCACTTTTTAGGGTTCCGTACCCAAATAGTAGTCTCAGTAGAGACTTCGCTGTCCGTCCGTCCGTCCGTTTGTCACCAGGCTGTATCTCTTGAGACTGTCTTGAACGGTCATAGCTGGACAGTTGAAATTTTCACAGATCATGTATTTCTATTGCCGCTATAACAACAAATACTAAAAATAAAATAAAATAATTAATTGGCCGGTTTTTTATTACTTCAATCACTGGCCGACACTGGCGCCTAATATTGTCCCTACAGCATATTTATATTGTCATAATCGAAATTCCCAGCGATGACAGAGTAGCCAAGCATTGTGAAGCCTTGCCATTGTTATATTATTATTATTTTAGTTCAATGCACAATAGGTTCTGTACGCCACGCGTGTGACATTGAAAACAACAGCGGGCACGCAAATGCAATAAATTAGAGAATAAATAACAAATTGTCGTGACACGAGTACGCCTAGGCCAGGTCTAGATCCCTTGGTAATCATAGACTGTATATTAATTGGCAAATATTCCATTCCAATATTCCATTAGCTTGATTACATAGGAGAGTTTTTATATAAACTGCGTACTTCTAACAAAAACCTAATCGAATAAATACCCAACTATTGAAAAAAACGTGTCTGTCGAGTTTTGCGTCAAGTTCCTATGCACCTAAAAGCTTTAGAATCACCATAATAATCTTTTAAAAATGTATAACATATTCATAAATCCTTACTAATATTATGAATGCGAAAGAAGCTGTCTGTCTGTCTGTCGCGCTTTCACGCCAAAACTATGAGCCGATTTAAATTAAATTTAGTACACAGATAGTCTAGACTTCTAGAACTTGGGAAAGAACATAGGCTTCTTTTTATCCCGGAATTCCCGCGGGTCCGGAACTTACGCGGGTAAACCGCGGGGCGCAGATAGTATTACATATTTTTAATATTTGCGCTTGTTGGTATAAACGGATACAAAAACATCGTTGACAAAAACGATAAATTAACAAAATATTAACATATAATAAGCGAATCTGTCACATGGAATTAAGAAACTAGCCAAACTACTCTAAGCTATCTATCTATCTAATACCTTTAAACGAGCAATTCTTATTTATATGTATACATATAATCTGAATCTCGGAAACGGCTCCAACGATTTTCATGAAATTAAGTACGCAGTGGGTTTCGGGGGCGATAAATCGATCTAACTAGGTTTCATTTTTAGAAAATATCGTTTAAAATTATTAAACACTGAGCGAGGCTTGGTCATCCAGGTACTATACATTTAACAGAGGTAATATTTTATGTTAGAACGGATACTAATATATAAGAATCTTCTCGTCACTGGTGTAATCAACTTGACCGAATCACAATTGTAAAAATTAAGTTTTAGGGCAGTTCCGTTTGCTATTATGCCGTAAACTGTATGTTCAAATCGAGATAAATAAGAGACAAAAAATTAAACTTACAAGTTAAAATGTACAGATAGGTATAACTTTTGTCAATTTGGTGTATCGTCTCGATTTCTAAGGATCTCGTGACGACTTTGATTGATCTTGATTGTGTCATTGTGACAAAAATGAAGCTTGGGCCATAGTCAGACAATTCATTGATGTGAATGATGTGGTTATTTATAGGAAAAGATACGCAGAAGTGATAGGACGTCAGAGATATAGGTAGATGAGTACTTATGTTTTGAACTGCCCGTTGGCTTAGTTGGGTGAACGTTCGCCTTCTAAGCAGGGGTATCGGGTTCGATTCCCGACGGGAACACAAGTTTTCTCCCTAAGGAAAATGTGTGTTTCTGATTCTGGTTTTAAGTGTGTGTATGATGTGAATGTTTCCGACACCTACGACACAAGTCATCGAATCAGCATATGTGACGTATGAGTGTGAGTGTGAAAGCGATTATATTTATGTTATCTTTATGTTTTTATTCAGGATAGGTAAGCATTTGACCTCTATCTCATCAGATGGAAAGTTATGATGCGGCTTTTTGATAGGCGCCAATATGATTGAAGGTATAGCTATTCACTAGAGTATTAGTAAATACACAATTTACGCGGTCCCACGGGAGACGGATCGGAGCTTGTAATCCATAAACCCAATCAATGAACCAAATTACACAAGGGCCAAACTAAATGTTATAAGGTGAAGGCTGTCGCGGTTTGGGCGAGATAAGCAGCGCTGTCCCTTATCGCCCCATGCCCTTTATAGGGGCCAGCCGTGATCGACGCTTCTATCTATCAAACGTCCGGGATCCTGGTCAATGGACAGAGTTATCGCAGACACCAAATTATTTAAGTTATAATTAAACGCAAGCAAAGCTCAAAAAACACCGTGTTCACCGCTTTTTCTTCGGAACCATGATCAGATTTAATATATTAAACACGCATTACTGGCGAAAGTTGCGACGCGAACGTTGCAGCCAGCAGATGGAGTTCATCTTACATACCCGAAACTAATCGGAAAATCAAAAGATCGCCGCGAGTTCCAACCGGGCAGTTATCATATTATATTAAATTATTTTATATTTTCTGCCGACTTTACAAAAAAGGAGGAGTATTTAATTTTTTTTTTTGTGTGTATTAACCTCATAACTTCGTTCCACGTGAACCGAATTTGAAAATATTTTTTTGTTTGTAGATGTTGCTTTCGAATTGGTCCCATCAAAATTTGATCAAGATCTTTATTTATTTATTTTTTTCAAAAAATCAAATATCAGTTTATTTCTCTTCACAATGGTACAAATAGTAAGACTAGGCATGTTTAAGTTGTGTAAGAAATTGGTACTACTTTGTGAGAACTGGTGCCTGATGTAGGTTTCGTTAGAAACCTGTATTACAGGTCACCAGGACCCTCCCGCAGCAGGAACGATTTACATTGTCTTAAGTGTTACCGAGCATCTTAAGTCGTGCTAAATCGGCATTGATGTCGTACTAGATCTCATCAGTAGTTCTTGAAATATCGTCAATAATGCGTGTTTAGTACACCTAATCTGATCAAAGTTCCGAAGATAAAGCGGTGAAGTCGGTTTCTTTTAAGCTTTGCTTGCGTTTAATTATTTATAGAAATGTCTTGATCGGCAGTGCGATCGCGTTTGGCATAAGTTATTCAATCAAACTGGGGGTACGGCAGTACCCATGATTTTCTCAAGCTATGTGCAGAATTGCATCGAGCTATGGAGAGGGCTATGCTCGGAGTTTCTTTGAAGGATCGAATTCGAAACGAAGTGATCCGACAAAGAATTAAAGTTATCGACATAGCTGGGCTATGTCGATAACTTTAGCCACAGGATTAGCAAGCTGAAGTGGCAGTGGGCTGGTCATATTTGCCGTAGAACTGATAACCGATGGGGTAGACGTGTTCTAGAGTGGAGACCGCGTCTCGGCAAACGTTTGCGAGGACACCCTCTGGCTAGGTGGAGCGACGACATACGTAAAGTGGCTGGCAGCGGTTGGAAGAGAAGAGCTGAAGATCGAGCTCAGTGGCGTGCATTGGGAGAGGCCTATGACCACCAGTGGACAAATACAGGCTGATGATGATGATGATGATGTGCAGAATTTGCACTAGCTGTAGCTGTACTACTAAAACTGCGAAGGAAAATATCGCAAAGAAAACCGGTATTTGGTCAAACGCTATCATCTCAGAGTTAAAAAAATATACCAGAATCGTCAAAATTCGAGTATATGTGTTATCCACCAACCGGCACTTGGCCAGCATCGTTTTTATAGAGTAAGTAATATCTCCTTGTGAGAGACCTCGCCACTCTTGAAGTGAGGAACGTAATGCGCTGCTTCTGATTAATTAATGAGATAAAACAGTTACTTTCGATGTGTGTTCGATTGTCAATTTATAAAGTTTACATTGATTTGTCGTTTGATGGATGTGTTTATTTAGTTGTTGTAAACATAAGAATCCAGAACTCACATTGGTTGCTTTACAATGCCGGCGTCTGTACTAATTGCGGACAGCTCGCTTATCTTTCGTTCTAACCATTTGTCTGTCTGCAGGAGTGGTCCCTTTCATTTTACGTGATTTAACATGAAATCACGTTCTCAGATTTATTGCAAGGTCTTTCAGTTTATCGTACAAACGTGATTTGCGAAAGTGTGTTCAAGTCCTGCCCATAGTAACACAAACATTTATAATATTATGTTCCTAAATGCCTACCTTTCTCTGAAATGTTTACTCGGTTATATTCAAGTAATGATAATCATATTAATTTTATAAGTGCTTAAGTTTGTGTGTAAGTGTGCAAGTCTTCTCTTCACGGTGCAAAGGCTGAATTGATTAACTTTTTTTAGGTTACTTAACGTTACTTAACGCAGGCGAAGCCACGGGGAGCAGTTAGTTATGTTTTATAAATTGTTAACAAGCACAAGCTTCATTTACCAATGTATTATAAGAACTTACATTTCAGTACTATTATTTAGAGAAGCGAATGTTTACAATGACTGAAAACGAATTCAAAATCAGAAATATGTACATAGATAGGCTCCAAAGAGTTGCGTATGAAAGTATTCTTAGTTGTTTGTCCGCAACGTATTTGCAGCCAGTAAATCAAACAATAAATATTTTTCATGTAAAACCAGTTCTTGTCACTAGTCACATTTACCCACACGTGCACGTTCAACAACTATTAACGGTCAATTCATCATGATTACTCATTAGCACTCGAATAATCACAAGTTTTGGAAAATAATACAAAATCTACAACGTCATTTAGAATTTTCGCGGCAAAACTCTGACAACGATATAGGTATTTCATTTTCGCGCCAAAACCCCCATTAAAGTTATAATTGAATAATAGTTATTATGGTATTACTATTTGCCAGTTTAGAAAGTTTAGGGTGAGAAAACGAAAAATAGTTGATTCCGTCCAATATTCGCGTTGAAACCTATCAAGTTGTTTTATTAATATGGTATGATCATAAATATATTTGTGGAGATTCAGTCGTCCTTCAAGAAGTGTTGTCTACCTCATTTCATATTTGTAAACAAAAGCACAGCGGCAGCTCGGCAGCATGCCAACTTTGTATCGAGCAGTTATGTACTGTCGATATATAAATTGTCGATTTTTAATGTTCTAAATTAGTCGATTCTTCGTCATTAATATGTAACACCAATATTGTTTTTTTCCCTTTTTTCTACCGACTTCACAAAAACGAGGAGGTACTTAATTAGAATGTATTTTTTTTGTGTGTTATCTCATAATTTCTTTCCACGTGAACCGATTTTAAAATTATTTTTGTTTGAAAGCTGTAGCTTTTCCATTGGTTCCATTTAAATTTGGTCTAGATCTGAACACTATTTTTTGAGTTATCATCAATAATGGGTGTTTAATATATAAAATCTGATCAAGGTTCCGTAGATAAAAAGGCTTTTTTAAAGCTTTGTTTGCGTTTAATTATTATGAGTCGTTATTGAGCGAGTGCATACTATTATGCACGTCCGGTGGTAGTACTATATCTACTACTTGAATATAGTACAATAAGGTAGATACATAATACACTGCGAGTACTACTTAGAAGTCATGTTTCTTTACGTCGGTTCGTCGTCCGTACTAGATACTAAACAATATAATTTAAACGTTAGCAAAGCTTAAAAAACCGACTCACCGCTTATTTTTTGGTTTTGGCTTGATCGATTTTGATAAAATTTATATGACCACTTCTGAAGTATAATCTACCAAACAAAAAAAGAACTTTGAGAATCGGCTCACAAATGGGGGAGAAATCGGTGAACATACATAAAAAATAAAATAAAAATACATACAGTCGAACAGATAACCTCCTCCTTTTTTGAAGTCGGTTAAAAACTAGATTAAAATATACAATTGTTAAATGATTAACTTTATGTCTTTCAAAATGTCAATGTCATTTTATTCATGATACCTAGCCCCATGAATAAATTAATTTGCTATTTTACATAACTAATTCTATGCTCGTCACGCGATGATAGTTATCATATCACTGAAATGTTCTTCACCATAATATAGGGTAGTTTCATTATTATTAAAAATTACCCAGAAAAAATACTCGGAGAAAAAACCCGTTTACTGCGCAGGATGCGTAGTGCGCTGTATTCAATACATAGTAATGTCAAATAACAACTCAGTACACAAAGTGTTACCAGCGATCATTGATGATTGAAATTTTAGAGTCTATGCGCAGGTATTACCTTGTAATTACATTATTAAATAGCCGTGATTCGACTGTGTATAAGCTATGTATACACCCTAAACTTTATCCAAATCTGTTCAGCCGTTACAGCGTAAAGAAAATATTAGTGTGGGTAATGTGATTCCTCAAGCAAGTCAAAATGATAAACTGACAAACGTATTCAATAGAATATAATTGGCAATCCTATAATTCGCTCGAAGCGTTTCGCTTTTACGTTGCAAGCTATACGTCTTTTTTCCAGAAAATAAAGATGAGTCTCCAAGTCCAGGGTGAGTCGAGTGTTCTCATCTTTGGGACGGTTCAGCTAATTACCAGCTTGAGGCTCTTGACACCATTGAGTGTAGAGCCAAGAGACTCATTGGTAGCGAGCAGCTGACTAATTCAAAGCTTCAGAGCTTGGGTCATCGCCACATGGTAGCTAATCTCTCGATTTTTTTATCTGATACATTACAGTTTGCCAAGGAACTGCACGATCTAATTCATTGTGCGAACCGCAAAAGAATGGAACTCCTTGCCGGATAAAAAGACTCTTCGGCCGCATCGTAGCTTACCTATCTAACTTAAAAAACCTCTGGTGGAAATTATAATATTACGTTGACATTATTTTCCTGCAAAGTTATTTTATAATTATAAATGACTATGCTTCTTCCTTCCTCAATTTGAACGCAAAATGTAAATATTAAAATTCATGTTTGCAACTACTTGACGTCTTTCTTCAAGGAAAGATTCAAAACCATGATGATTGCTTACAAAGAATGATACTTACAATGAACTTAGGAATGATATTCCCGCTTCCAAGAAAAAATATTTTTATTGATATGTATATCTACGGATAGATTTGTTTTATTGTTATTTAAATTAGTAGGTAATTTGTGCTCTTGAACCTGCTCAAGTACTGATCCATTCATAATAAATGAAGAGCCTGACGATATATGTACCAATGATAGCAAATAAGCCTTAAAAGCTTTTCATAACATGTTTTATTAAATATTTGACCGGGTCGTTCGTAATGTGGACATTCAATCAGCTCAGTCTTAAAAATGCATCTTTCGCAAGAGTTTGGAGCAACTCTTGATTTCTAATGCCAATGAGGCTTTAAATGTGAATTAGTGACATGTCTTGTGAAATATTTTGGTCTATGAAGAAACATACTCTTGCACCTAATGCATACGGAATTAATGAAGCAAACTTATCCATGTCTATAGAAATATATTCGAATACGTTTGTGAAGTAGATTATATACTTAGCAGTCTACATAAACATGACCCAATTAAGAACTAATAATAGATTTTACAGTAAACATAACACTTTATTGGTATGGACTAGTATTATGTACTATCAGACGAATCAGTGGGTATGTAAGCATTATGTACACTTACTTGGTATATGCGTGGATACAGCCTTACATAAGCACTTGTGTCCGTTTTTTACAGCCGCATAAGCACGTTCTCCTCACTAACCAGATTTCAACACTTCAACCACTTATTTACATTGCGACACACCAGGGGAAAACACCTACACAGCCAAATTCCTTAGGAGTTAGCACACGCTTGACCGCTTTCGCTCGTTTTGTGCAAACACAGCCTCCGACGCGGTCACTCGATAGAATCACCCGCTATTCATGTCACAGAGATTACACTTATTAGAAAGCACTGGAGACGATCCGAAAAAAAGAGTGGAAAAAGAATGTTGCTCAAGCGCACGCGAATCGCGGTTACAGGGGCCGAGGCGCGGCGTGCGCGGGCCGCGGTGCAACGTCGAGGCTCGAGGCGGAGAGACTGTCTCGACGTCTGCGGCGGCGCAGCAGTGCTCCAACTAAATGCCACTAGGGCCTGTGGTGGGCCTGTAGCGTTCGTCACGCCACTCGCCGCTTCATGCCCCTCGAGACCGAAGCGGCGCCCTAGAAATCGCGCGCCGCAAGCTGACGGAAGCGACGGGTGTGCTCGCCAGGTCGTAACTCACTTTCGCTGGCATGCGTCCCCTTGCATTGTCACAGGGGTTTTCTTCTAATGTGAGTTTAAATTAGATTGTTATATGCACATTTTATTCAAGCTCAGGCTCAGATATTCGGAGGCTATTTTAAGGAAATGTACACAAAGATATCAGTAGTTATTTAACAAGTACTCAGGATCTGTGCCTACTACACCCTATTTATATATATATATAACTTACTTTTTATGTCAGATATTCTTCATAAGTAGATAATGATCTAATTACTAGTCGTGGAACAATTATGAATTACTTTAAAACTCTCAAATTTAATTGAGCTGCAGTTAACTATAACCCTTACTCATTAAAAGATAAAACGTTATTTTAACCTATTTTAGTTGAAATATATTAAATGTTTGCCTTATTTTGAGAAGAGACGTTTAACAGTTAAAAATAGACAAAAAAAATATGCTAGAAAGACAAGCATTTGACTACTATCTGTCCTGATGGAAAGTGACGATGCGACCGTAGATGAGAAAATATAAGAGTATAAATAAACGGCGGTTGCTAGTCCAACAAAATAAGTTATTAATAATGCAAATTTTATAACTATAGAAGGCTTATCGAACCTTTTATCTCTTCTCGAGTAAAATCTATGTACCTATATTACAGATAGCTGTTTTTCTTCGTTTTAACATTTATTTCGTGTTGTTTATTAACTGAAATAATTAGAAAATAAGTTTTTAGACATAGACCTTGGGGAAAATTTAGGGGTATAAATAAACGGAGTCTGCTAGTCCAACAAATAATTTATTAATAATTCAAATGTTTACAAAATCTGCTTTCATCTAATTAACTACATTCCTAGACAGTAAAAAACATGTTTTAGAGGTATACCTACTTACTTCTATATGAACGGCCCTACGGGCGAATTCCCTTTATTTTCTACAACTAAATTTTAATTCCGTACAAAATGCTCATGGCCAATACCAGTGGACAGCGTGTCTGACAGTGCTGGCAGAATTACCATATTACCCCATATTGATTGTACCATTCATCTGCAAAATAAACAAAATATATGCAAAGTATAGAACAATATATTTTTCTCCCATATAGAACTACGAGTAGCACGAAATAGTATATTGTAATCTACTTCTTCGTGCTTCTGATATGGTTTTTTTTTCAACATTTATAGGAAGGTGTCTTAATCGATTTGAGCACCGAAAAAACGGCATCAAAAATAGCTTTTGCACCATTGAAACTAGGATGCTGAAATGTTGCGTGAGTAAGTATAATATTTTATGTAATTATTTTCGCCAAAAACGTCCTTTTAGTTTCGAGACATTTAGTAGCAGGCCTAGAATTTCAATAATTCATGTATAATCAGGTAGTGTTTTAAAAAAGAAAAGGTTTATTGTTTAATCATTCTACAAATTGGAACATGTAGGTGTAAGGGGACAGGCATTGAAACTTATCAAGTCGTATTTGATCAACCGAAAACAATCAACCATTCTTCAAACTTATAATAAAGCTACAAAAACTGTCGAAAACGTTATATCAACATATCGAGATATTTCACTAGGGGTGCCACAAGGAAGCATTCTTGGGCCACTTTTATTTTTAATATATATTAACGAATTCCCAAAACTACTACAAAATCTATGCGTTATGTTTGCAGATGATGCAACAATTTATATACCTAAAAATAATCTAAATGAAAAAGACTTTGAAACTGAAATAAACATAACCCTTGAAAGGGTAGTTATATGGCTTGACAATATGAATCTACGAGTAAACATAAACAAAACTAAACTAATACATTTTAAAAATTACAAACAAAATCACATACAGCTAAATATCGAGAATAACGGTAATAAAGTCAATTTAGTAAACGAAACAAATTTTTTAGGCGTTCAAATAGACACAAATCTAAATTGGAAATCTCATATAACGAAAATAAACAGCAGATTATCACAATACTGCTTTACTCTGTCAATCATAAAAAATGCTACGTCAAAAGTTATTGCTACTAACACCTATTATGGATATGTCTACCCACAACTGTCATATGGAATAATTTTTTGGGGAAACTCTGTAAACGTAGAGTCTACTTTCCTACTTCAAAAAAAATGTCTCCGTATTATATATAATCTACAAAAAACAGATTCTCTTCGTCAAATATTCAAACAACATAATTTCCTTACATTATCAAGTTTATACATCTATGAAATAAGCTTATTTGTGAAAAGCAACGAAAATTACTTTTTTGATGTTCATTCTAGACGTGTTGATAAATTGCGCACTAGATATAAACACAACATTTGTATCCCTCAAGTCAATAACACTTTATACTATAAAAGCACTTTTTATTCTGCAATTAAAATATTTAATCACCTACCTGTAGAGTTAAAGATATTAAAAATGCCTCACTTTAAAAGAGAATTGAAAGCATGGTTAATCTCTAAAGTGTATTATAATCTAGAAGAATACTTTAATAGATAAACTCGCATTGTGCATTAATATTTTATTAAATAACAGTGTTAAATGCATAGATACGAAAACATGTTTTAAGTTATTGTATTAAATTATTGTATCTTATTTTATAACATAACTCAGTTATTTCAAATTGTAAATATTGCATGTCCGAAAAGGGCAACTGTTGATACAATATTTTATACTAAGATCTTTTGTTACACAGTTCTGGCAATAAAAATTCTGATTCTGATTCTGATTCTGATTCACATTTCACTTAGTCTTTTGTAAAGGAAGGAATCAAAAATAGCTCGTAGAGCAATGCAGCTAGAATGCTACAAAACTTGCACAAATACATATAGGTTGTTATACGTTGTATAGTATGCTATATATATAAATATTTAGATATGTGCAGCTCTAAAAAGTTATACATTAGGAGTATTTGCTTTTTTTTTGCAGTTTAAAATGTTCCTTTAAAATAAAATCGGGATTTTTATGTACTTTTATTAACATATCTTTTTGAAATTTAATGACTACGTAGGTTTTTATTGTAGTTTGATTTTTTTAATTATATTTAGATGTGAATTTGTTGGGTTTTTTTTTAACGTTATATGGTGCTTTTTGCTTTTTGGTAACAAAAGATGAGGGACTTCCTATGTATAGAAAACAAATAATTATGTTTTTGGGAGAACAAAATGGATATGCAAACTGCTATGATTGAATTTGAGGTTTTGAACTCACGACTACGCCATTCTGTTGCGTGGCGAATGCAGGCCGCAGACAGCTTCGCGAGCTTATCTGAGTTCTTCTATGACGCCTTGCGAATCACGTAATATTGTATTACATCTAGTCTGTTGTATCTCAGCACTTTCAACACACTCAAAGAGAACTCTCTCAGCCTCAGACTAAGTTCGAAGTTACGAATACTTTTAACGCGGGTGCTGGAGATATTCACATAACACACTATACATCCATAGCTAAAACAAAAAAACGTTTCCCTTGGGGAGATCACGTGTACTCACTACAGTAAATCGAATCCGATGTCCGCAGCAAGACACGTGTAACCGACTACACCTCCAGCGATTGGACCACTTACATACTTTAGTGCAATAAACTCAAAACCAGTACAAAGTAGATCTATGTGCAGACAAATATCGATCCAATAAATGAACTGACGGATCTTGGCAGGCTTAAACAGTTCATGGTATGCAGGCCTACCATGAACTGTTTAAGCCTGCCAAGTTGTGGAATTTTTGAAATGATTACGGATAATATTTCGTTTTGTATTTTTATTTGAGGCTGAGAATTGACTTCATGCATTCTATTTTTAGACAATTATGTATAATTAACTCTAATATGTGAAGGGAGCGTTAACGCGTCCATTTTCGTTCTGGTGTAGATACCTATTGTGCATTTCTCTACAGAAAACAACTCATAACCGCGAGCCATCATAACTTCTTTAAAATAATAGCTGGGAAAATTTTATAATTGTGCAGGTGATAGCGATGCAGAAAATTTTAAATGTTACATTTTAAATTTTCTGTGTACATAATGTACATTTTAAATGTTTATTGAGTGTTTGTTATATTTAATTTAAAAGTTTAGTAATTCTGAGGTGTCGGCATTAACTCTTTCACACACTTTAAAAACAGACGCGGTTGTGCTCCGCCGTAGTATCACATAAATGTGTCGTCGCTTTCGATTGGAATACATGATCCACCTCTGTTCTCGGTCCCTGTAGGACAATTATTGGTTGGACCATAGAGACCACCAACGAGACCTTGAGTCTCCTTATATTCCAGAGTGAATGGCGCCAGAACGGTATCCAGGAGGAATAACAATGCTTCACTCTCAAACATTTCTTGTAGTTTAGAGTCATTGATTTCCCTTTTGCTGATCGTGCTTCCAATAACTTCGGGGATACAGCAAAGACAGTACAGGATAGATACAATCGTTATGACTTGGCCAGGTTCCATCTAAAACGAGAACAGGATTTATGTAGTCACCAGTATTTTTCTGCTCTAATTCCGTTGATTTCTGTACCTAGTTGTAAATTTAGAAAGGAAAAATATCGCTTGAGGCCCCGCGGCCATAGGGTATTATGCCCTATTGCTCTAACCGCTGTGATACCAAGCTCCGCCTTAAACAACCGAATTATTCTATCCTTATTAACATTTTGTACCAGACTTACAACCAGCAGAACGGGAATACTCCGTAGGCACCCGTGTTATTACCACCTCGGATTGACAAATAATTAAACGCAAGCAAAGCTTTAAAAAAACCGAATTCACCGCTTTACCTTCGGAACCTTGATCAGATTAAATGTATTAAACAAGCATTATTGACGATAACTCAAAAACTACTTGATCAAATTTAAATGGGACCAATGGGAAAGCAACAGCTTTCAACAAAAAAAAATTCAAAGTCGGTTCACGTCGAAAGAAGTTAAGAGGACACATAAAAAAATACAAATGAATGATTTTGTGAAGTGTCTAGTTATAGGGCCTGTCAGTGATAGATTATGTCACGAAAGAGACTTGACCCTCTATATTTCACTTGATTACTTATTGTGTACTAGGCGTGCCCCGCGGCTTCGCCCGCTATTATAAAGTTAAAAAGTAGCCTATGTGTTAATCCTAAGTATCCTATGTACATTCCAAATTTCATCCAAATCCGTTCAGCCGTTAAATCGTGAAGAGGGAACAAACATACTTACACACTTACACACAAACTTTCGTATTTATAATATTAGTAGGATTATTCAGCAGGGACGGTATAATCATTTTTACTTTGACAAAAAGATAAAACCACATCCTACTATTTAAGCCTAACTTGACCTATACGATAGTTTATCGGTCTTAACCCGAATACGGCGAAGCAAAAAGGAGGCTTATGTTTGCAACGATTGTATGTATGTGCGTTTGTTCCTTCACAGCAGCGTCCAAACTAATAAACCGATTAGAACATTGAATACGTCTCAATTCTAAGTATATAATAGGCTAGGTTTTATATAAAATCAAAATGGCGACCATGGTTCTCCATGAGGTCTACGTGGTTACACTACCGTCGTCATGAGTATCACAAATAAGCATAAAAATAACAATATATGCAGAAGTACTTACGGTTTCAAAGTAGTTATATATTAAAAATAATATATGTAGCGTTGGTACACAAAACACCGAAATAGATGAATCGTTTTGTAAATTATTAGAAGAGGTGTTAAATTATTAGAAACACGTCTAATAATTAGACTAAGTGCAGGACGATTGAACCGAATTGTGAACATAAAGGGTTTCCTCCTATGCTACCAATGAGAAAAGGAAAATATTATGAGTTATTTCCAGTATGTATATAGGTAACATGCATATTATGATGTCATGTAGTTAGTATATAGTATTATGGGAATGATAATACACACCACATTAATAATATTAAATAACAATACGTCAGTAAGCAATCGGTTGTGAAATTATTTGATACATAATGTTATTTAATTATCTTTACACTATACAGTCTGGTTGTCTCGAAGAAAGTACCATTTTATTGATACTATGTTCTGTTACACATAAGTATAAACATGTGCAGAATGCTTACGCACGCTTTTTGTTTTAAAATACCCAGAAGAGAGCATGTCTCTACTAAATTACTATAAAAACATTAATAAACAAATTATACAATCAATATACAACTTAATATTATTCTTTAGAAAAAAATGAAGATTTATGCAATTTTGAAACCTTGAACTCATTGATATAATAAAAAGGATTATTTTCAAAAACATTTTTATCATAGCTTTAAATACGTTTTTGTTTAAATCTATCACTCGATATCTATCGTCGAAAATATGGAATAATTTACCATCCAATTAAAAATTTTTTAAGTAAAATCAATACTAATAGCACAGCAAAAATATAACGATTAAACAACCTTGAAAAAAAACATAAACTAAATAGACATATTATCTACTCAGACACACAACATTCAAATCAACTCACTCACACATATTATCTGCACACCCACAAATACTTACTTTAGTTATTAAATCTGCTAATCTGGGAGTTTTGCCGCGAATGTGAAAAAATGGCGTTGTCGATATTGTATAATTTTCCAAAAGATGTGATTCTTCGAGTGTTAATGTGAAATAATGGTGGATTATTAACCGCTAATACTTAGTTAACGTGCATCAGTGTAGGCAAATCATACAATGTTGTAAAACGTGATTTTCGCCTTCGCTCCAAAACTCCAATAGAAGTTCTTGTAAAGTATCTACCACTTTAGGGCATGACTTGACTATGACTGGTCCTTGACTCTTTTACTTGACTTTGACTGTGACTTCTGACTAGGATTAACGGAGTGATTACATTATCTTTGGACTAGGACTTTTAATATGAAATGTTATACTTGAAATAAATATATTATTACTTGACACTGGCAAAATGCACAAGTATGCGAAGCCAATAAAAAAAACCCAGCTAATCTTGCATAATTAATAATCTGCAATTGTTTTATTTTGTTATTTTAATTATTGTAACAATTCATATTTCCACGTAGCCGTAGGTACTAAATAGGCACGACTGTTTTTATTATTATTTTAAAATGTTGTCCGAGTAAGTATTCAATTAAATATTAGATTATTTAACTCCCTTGTCACATTTTTTTTTTAGTGAATACCTTAATAGCACTTCGGAATTATCAGGGATAAAAGATATATGTTCGAAACGAATAGACTGTTGGAACAATGTAAATATTTTAAGATCTCTTTATACCTACACTGTTATTTAATAAATTGAATTCTTATTCTTAAAATGTTGTATGATTGAGAGTCAATTTCAATTTGAAAAATTTGCTGGAGGTTTGTATCTTTCTTCTTCTTTGCCGGTATCACTCTTGACAGAGTGGTCGTGGTCATCACTTTAGGTGTTGGTGGCAAGCTTGACAACACGCCGCCACTCTTCTCTGGTGGCCGCCTTCCTCGTGCATTCGTGTAGTGATGATGAGCCATTTACTGCCGCTTTTATCTGGTCAGTCCACCTCATAGGCGATCTTCCTCGTGGCCTGGTACCCTCAACCTTTCCCTGAACCACAAGTCGCTCAATAGCCACCTCCCCTCGGCGGCATACGTGACCAAAAAAGGTGAGGATACGAGACTGTACCAAAGATGATAAACGCTGCTTGATGCCGAGTTCTCGAAGTATAGACTCGTTGGTACGGAATTCAGTCCACGATACTCCGAGCATTCTCCTCCAGCACCACATCTCTAGAGCGTCTATCTTCTTTTTCTCTACTTCCCGCAGGGTCCACGTTTCTGCTGCGTACAAGAATATGGGGAATACAAGTGCCCGAACTAGCCGGATTTTTGTGGCTCTATATATGTTGCGATTCCTCCATATTTTCCTCAACTTGTCCATTGCAGATCTAGAAATCGCCATACGCCTCTTCACTTCGTCGATGCATCCACCGTTGTTCGCAATTAAGGCTCCCAGATAAATGTATGATTGCACCACATCACAATTAGCAATTTGTGTAATTTCTGGAGAATTGTTATTCATGCGGTCGACAATCATAATTTTTGTTTTATTGCGGTTTATCTTAAGTCCGAACTCAAGGCTAACGCGTTCCATCTTGCCGAGAAGTTCTTCCATGTGTTGGATACTGGTGGCGAATAAAGTGGTATCGTCTGCATATCGCAGGTTGGAGATCTTCAAGCCACCGATCGAGATGCCATCTGTCCAGTCCTCAAGTATAATCCTCATTATGAGCTCTGTGTACACATTAAACAGTAGTGGAGAAATAATACATCCCTGACGGACTCCGGCGCTGGGGTGGAAGTGAGTGGATTGAATGTCATCTGCGCGTACAGAGGCTGTGCCATCCTAATACAGTCTTCGCAGGAGGTGTACCAGGTGTTTTGGAACACCCATCGCCGTCAGCGTTTCCCAGAGTTTCGGCCACTTGACAGAGTCGAACGCCTTAGAGAAATCCACAAAGCATATGTAAGCGGGCTTGTTGAATTCTCTGGCTTTCTCAATAATTTGTCGAACTGTCAAAATTTGCTCTCGGGTTCCCTTCCCCTTAACAAAACCAGCCTGTTCAGGAGCAATTTCTTTGGTCAAGTAGGGCTTTAGACGCTCGTTCAGAACGTGCAGTAAAATCTTGCTTGCGTGAGAGATAAGAGCAATAAGTCGGTAATTACTGCACGTCTTGGTGGAACCCTTCTTGTGCAAGGGGACAAAAACAGTGTGAGCCCATTCTTTCGGCCATTGCCCCTTGAGCCATATCTTATTGCACAGAGTGTGGAAGATTTGGACACCATGTTCACCCGATGCCTTGATCGTCTCGATCGGTATGGCATCTGCCCCTGTGGCTTTGCCGTTCTTTAGATGTCTAATAGCGGCTCGTATTTCATCTTTCAGAATATCGGGCTCAAGATCTTCGTTTCCGGGTTCCGTAGGGGCGTAACACTCTGATTGTGGGTCTTGAAAGAGGGACTGGCAGTATTGTCTCCACGTTTCAGCTATCGTCTCTATGTTCGTCACTGTCTGTCCAGTAGAGTTTTCAATGGCCCAGGTCTTGCAACTCAGAGTTTTTGTGATGGCGCGAATTTTTTGGTGTAGGTCCCTAGATTCATTCTTATTTGCATGGACTTCCACTTCTGCACAAATGTCCCGAAGTTGATTGTTCTGGTCCCGCCTACAAGCTTCCTGAATTCTAGCGGACTTTTCGTTGAGGGATCTTATATCAGCTCCAGATGCTTTCATTTTTCGCCTTTCCTCCACAAGACTTAACGTTGCATTGCTCATCCAATGCTGCCGTTTCCGTTTCCGTACGTTTACACCAGACTCTTTGACCGAGCTCACCATAACGTTTTTAGCCCGATCCCACAACTGATCTGGAGTCTCTGTGTTGGAGTCCACGTTCGTCCACGGTATCATTGCTTGCTCCAGTGCAATTAAAAACTTCACATTGTCAGTTACTTCAATCTTTCGTCGTATATCGAGTTTCCTAACTGCTCTTAATTTTAATTGCACTTTCGATATCAGCAATTGATGATCTGACCCGCAGTCTGCTCCCGGTAGAGTATGAGCATTCTTGATAGATGTTTTCCATCGCGATCTAATCAAGATATAATCAATTTGATTGCGATGCTTGCCGTCTGGCGATATCCAAGTATATAGTCTGCGTCGGTGATGTTCAAAGAATGTATTGGATATCACCAAGTCGTTATCAGCCGCAAATTGAATGAGCCGGTCCCCTCGCTCGTTGCGTTGTCCTAAGCCAAACTTAGCTGCACAGTGATGATGCATCTGCTCCCACTTTTACAATGAGATCACCTAAGATGATGAGAACTTCTCTATTGGCGATCTTTTCGATGGTATTCTCCAGCTCTGCGTAAACGCTCTCTATCTCATCATCACGTGCAGCACTAGTCGGTGCATAAATCTGAATGAGGTTGAAATTCACAGGTGTTGCTTTAAGCTTTATCCTCAATATCCTGTCGCTAACAGGTTCATACTCCATTACACTATTCCTTAGATTTTTTGGGATAAGGAAGGCAACTCCATTTCTGCTGTTATCGTCATTTCCAGAGAAGTATATGGCATGAGTCTCTGTGAGAAAATGACCATTGCTCTTCCAGTGAGTTTCACTAATGCCGCAGATATTAATGCTACACCTCGTTAACTCCTTCTCTAGGATCTTTAGCTTGCCTGGTTGAAGTAGACCGCGAACATTCCATGTCCCTATCCTTTGGATATGTCGCATCTTCATGGGGTCTCCAGTAGCATGTTTTCCATACGTTGCCTGGTCTCCTACAACCGTATGGCCGGTAGCCAATTTCCCACCGTCTGCCCCGGACGCAGTACGGCGCCGGTTGCTAAGCGGATTGCATGGCCTGCTCTGTGTATTTGATTGTACCTTCATGATGACTTTCTTGGGAAATTGTTATGCAGTGGTTTCCCCTTGCCTTCTGCATTTAAGCCTTTTAGGGGTTATTTAAATCCCAAGGACGTTTTAGCCTCTTCCAACCGGTTGCCCAGCCAGGTGAATGGTTATCCCGCCATTTGCTCGGTCGCCAGAGCCTCGTCTGTTGTCTAGCAGGGAGCACCACGGGGCAGTAATACGCTACCCCGCCGCCATCCGGCGCGTGCAGGTGAGGTTGACAATAGGGTCGGATAAGATCTTAGTTCCGTTCTCCCCTTATTCGTATCTTTAGATCCTAGTAAGTTACTTAAATGTGGTTCTAGATGATTATGTAGCTGTTTTCATTATTGAGTAGTACCTAAGCTCAATATATTTTTGCGCCAAATCGAAGTCTAAGTCTATGTTATTTTCTCTATATTCAAATTTATAGAGAAGACGAAGAATCAATGAATTTATCATTGATTATACATGATATATCTCTTACGTCTTTATTAGTCTAATATAAAAAGCCGCGTGATTTTTTAAGAATTTCGAAAATTTATAAAATAGTTTTAAATAAGAACCATCCTCATTTGAAACGAAAATCTAGTCCCTTTGTGTTTGGATATGTACCTATTATGGATAAGTGCTTGTCTACGTAGAGTAATATATATTGTTAGGATGAAAAACTGTCGAAAATATGAGGAAAAACGAAGGCAATGGAAGGACTCATTTTCCAACTATCAACTCAAGTTCCAACTAAGTAATCTTTGGATGCTCATTTCGAAGATCCTTTTGAAACATGTTGTTCTTTGAAACAAGTTGTTTAAAAACTTTCGTGGTCGTTTAAAATAATTATTTTCGAAACTACTATTCTTATTGCCATTTATAATGGTATTCGTATTTAAATAGGCGTAAGATGATTCATATCATTTTTCGCGGTTGCATCCACTTCTTTGGTAAAGCTGTGGAACTTTACGGCAAAATGTTTACCGATAGATAAGCCACGTTGAAGTCGACCACCTAGTAACTTATCTGTTGCTACTTCATGGTGAAGATTTGCCGATGGCTATTTAATATATCATATCGAGGACATAGTTTTATCGTTTTTTTTAGAGATTATGTCTTACCCTTAATTTTAAACATAGCAATTACCGATTTTTTTTACATAAATAGGGTGTCGTTGAATTCATTCATAATGACAGACATCATGTTGTCATTACGTAATAGGAGAGCTTTTACAAATTTTCGCTTCTAGCGGTAGCTAGAAGCGAAAATTTGTAAAGATTAATTAAGAGGTATCTAACCTGTTTAACTACCTCTTAATCGTAGTAGGCAGGTACAGTCGTAGGTTATCATCTATTTTAATATAATAAAATGTAAAATGTTAACGTGCTTAGATAAGCCTGCCTGTTACAATAGGCATTGGATACTACGGTTTCAGCCGCATCTTCACTTTCCATCAGGTCAAATACTTGTTAATAAAGCAAAAAAAAGACGTGCACCTAACAGAAACATTTAAGGAAGTTTCAATTAGAAAGTAGGAAGTCTCAATCGGATCTGCTGGTAGATTTATCATGATAAATAAATTGCTGTTTGATTTTCATAGAATATTAATGATTGTAAGAGAACCTAAATAATATTGTGACGCACCTTATCAGTAGACAAGTCATTCATTAATACCGCACCTGCCTACGCAAAGTCGTTTTTAGAAGAGAACCAACGCCAATGACGCAGTTTCACAAAAGCCCTGTTTGCGAAGGCTTAACAATTGACTAAAATTAATTACAAGTCGAAAACAGCAATCATTTTAATCAAAATTAATAGACTTGGTACTTGGTGTTATTGGGCTTAAGTATATCTTCTCTGCAAAGTATTACTTACAAAACAGTAATAGGAATCTAAGTAGGAAAGAACAATATACATAGTAAAGTTATACTTAGTTTATTTAATAACTCTATTTACCTCATGCGATTGACATATGACATAATAATTTGTAAATACCCAAAGATTTTGCAGCTATTTACAATCCGTAGGTATGTCTCGTATAGACATAAATATAACATTAACGCTTTCACATTCCAAGCCCCACACTAAGTACAATGACTTGAATCGTAGGTGCCGAAAACATTCACATCACATACCCAATCAGACTCAGAACCAGAAACACAAATGTCATATGGGGAGAATACTTGTGTTTCCACTGGGAATCGAACCCGATACCCCTGTTTAGAAGGCGGACGCGCCTAAGTCTTAGTAAGTTTTTACCAATCAAATGAAGAGTTTAAGACCAATCCAACTATTAAATTCGGTCGGAAAAAAAATTGATTCGGTCCGAGCTCCGAAGCGACAGACAGACACACAGGAATCAAACCTAAAACACCCCTCGTTTCGATGTCAGGAGTTAAAATTAAATTCCGCGGGCCAAGCAATTTTCCTTACTATACTTACTAACGAAATACTTCTTGTAATGGCACCATTTGAATGTCGGCCTCGCTGTTACTGCCGCGAACCTGGTTACCCATAAACATTTTATTAGATTCTGAATGGTCCAATTTGCCTTTCAGTAGCAGTAGCAATAGGTAGCAAGGCCACGAAAGGGCGAGAAGACGATTTTCCGTAAAGTGGTGCGAGCACGCGAGGCCGACCTTGCCCTTAGGAGTCAAGATAAACGGTGCATGATGGCCACGCGAACGTATTAAGCCTGAATGACGTACACTTGACATGCGGTTATGTATCGGGATATTATGTGAGCAATTGAGCACGCATCTGTTCTATTTCATTTTAAAATCTTGACTGTCAAAAAATGTATCAAATGAATTTTTCATTGAGAACACGTTTGTGTGGTTCTCTTGGTTTAATTAGACCGTACCTACTGCAATTAATTGCTATCATTATTATATTGAATAGGTAGGTAATGTAAGGGTAAATTGGACAAACTCATAAAAGTTGTATAATAATACTAAATACTCAGTGAAATAACAGGACTTAAAGAGATCTAAGTAATATCTTAGGGCAGGGGTCGGCAACATGCGGCTCGCGAGCCACATGCGGCTCTTTGAATGTGAAGCTGCGGCTCTTTAATTCCAAACGCAAATATTATTTATTAAAAAAAGTCATTTAAAAAACAAACTTAAATTAGCATCATTTAAAAAACGTTCTGAATCAATTAACGAGGCTTAGGCACCATTTCTATTGAGCCATTAACAAGCCTCCAAAGGTAGCAAAAAAATACTTTTACACAGTTGAAACAAATAAATTATGGGATGATTAGGTAGGTATAAAGCGTGCATAGCGTTTTCTATACTCATCGTACAGTAGGTATTATTGCTGGAATTAAGGATTATTGTTGCCAAGAAAAAAAATTGTGGCTCTATAAAACTTTGAAATTTTGTAAATTGTAATTTTTGGCTCTTCCGACAAAAGGTTGCCGACCACTGTCTTAGGGTGTCGTTATTTTTACGAGCGCAGTGCTTCGCCGCGCAGGAGTTCGATCTAAGTATAACGTTCAAAACTCTAGGTTGGACTGAAATGTAATGAGCAAGCGTGACGCTTACCGTCAGACGAGCTACTTGTTTTCTCAATGACATAAAAAAGTAAAGGTGTAATTAGGTAAAGGTAACCTACCTTCCTAGGTATGCTAACATTTGCAACCATCTCACATGTAGGTTCTTAAAAGAACTTCGTCGAGGGTTTAAAACACGATAGGAAAAAAAATTACTGTTATTTAATCTGAGACGCTTAAATGTGACCGACTCTCATAGATAGCTCCCGGAATGCTATTTAGTGTTTAGCGACATACTTTTCTGCTTGAACTAAGTTTGTAAACAATCCGTACTTCCAAGGCGCCTTCTCTACGCCTAAGTAGGTATAACACAGCTTAAAATTAAGAAGTAGTGCTAAGCATTGTATTTTAGTGAATTTTCTAAGATAACCATTAAACCAGTTTCTAAGCAGGTAAAAACGTATGCGTATAGTACATATACGTTTTTTTCCGTCAGTTGTTTTCATAGATGTGGCAACGAGGAAGCATATTCATTAATCATATTCGCCAATTAAAAATGGCGAATAGGTAATATGATTTATACCTGCGTAGCCTTCGATCGATAACTTGCGAGTATTTTTAGCGATGATTACGCAACAGAAGACTTGTTCGTTTGGTGGTTGCAAAACGTTACACTCGGACTAGCTAAATCTTCTTGTTTTAAATTGACTCTTTTTTTTTTACCTATAATATTACTTAACCTGAAATGAATGCAGAGTTATTAATAAAAACGAATTATTATGACGATGTATTTCGTGTTTATTTAAGAATAGAAATGGCCAATTAAGAAGTATACATTTTTAGTTCTAAGTGATTCTCACAAGAGGTATAACTGCAAGTTATACAATAGTGTACATTTTGGGGCACATATCATAATGTGCTTAGCGACTTAATATGTATTTTTTATTTATTTTAATACTTAAGGCTTAAGTCGTGAACGTGAGATTATATTATATTTACAAAATTACAAATAAACTATACAATTTATGATTGGAATTACCTCTAATTCTACATAATCTGACGTTTTCTTAATTATCTAGATATAATCAATAACAAACCTATGCTTAAGTTTAATTATCACAAAAGGTGAATATAATGTATTGTCATATTTTAATAAAAGAAAAATGGAAACAATACGTAATTGTATCAATTTATAAAGTCCTTTCAAAAAATTCTACAAATCGTAACAATAATCTTACTTATCAATAACATTACACATTACACATGGTGTACCTAATTACCTATTCAGTCAAATAATAATTTGATCATGTTCAGATTATTTTGAATATAAACTTAATTTATATATAGTTTAAAGCTTCTTTGATTTATGAACTTACAATAAGTACACGATTTATTAGGAATGTTAAGTCAATACAAAGTGGTTATGATTAAATTTCGGGCTGATCATCAAGACTTGAGGAATTATCATCAGGAATTTTGCCTTTTTTTGTATCGGGATTAGTCGCTTTAGCAAGCATTTCTACAACCTATTGTAAGGATAAAAAAGGATAAAAATGAGGTACTATACGTCATTATCCCCATAAATAATATTTTAGTGGCTGCTTAATATTAAGTTAGAATTAGAAGTTATAATATTTTTAGCATATAGGTCAGCCTAAGTAATTTTGACGCGATTGAGATTGATTTTACCAATAACTATAATTAGGGGGGAAATATACGGGTTATTTACAGATATTACATAGTAATGTCTGTTATGTCATAATGTGGTAAATTGATTTTTATTTATATAGCATTTGTCATGCTAGGCAGAACTATAGAGATAAATTTAAAAAAGGAATATTACTATGGTCGCGGGTTTAATCCCCGCCTCAAGCGATAATTTTTCCTTTCTAAATTTATCTCTAATGTGGTAAATGTTCATTAGGTAATTTAGGTTAAAGCCAAGTATAACTTTAAGGTAAATTGCTAGTTAATTTTAGAATAATGCGCACAATATATTATTGTGAAGTAATTAATAAGAGCATATTATTATAAGGTATGCGTACTTTATATCTGACATTTTGCATTATTTTTAGAGTCGATAATACTTATATCATAGGCAGTTTTAATCAATGATGTTATATATTCATTGGTTTTAATTCCCATTGATGCTCAGTACTGATGATCGATATTTCTTATATTTTACAATTTTTAAGCCTCGTTTATACATAATTCAAAATACCTACTTTTTATATTGTTAGGCACTTAGTTATAAGATGTACATAATGTAATGAACAAGAAAATTAATAAAATTAAGACAATGATATCATAACACACTGTCGATGAACACAGTATCACCTACGCTAGGTTTTGTAGGTGTATATCTTGCAATAAAATATTTTTGAATAAATAAGTTCTAAATAGATCTCAATGGCACCTCCTTTGAAAGTGAGTTTTTTCACTAAAATCTAGCTTTCGCTTTAGTCGACAAAATATATAAAATATTACACACACAATTGCTGATAATATGTTGAACGTTGTTGACAAATAAGAATGAAAAGAATATATGACGCAGGTCTACATTTGAAAGTTATTTAAAACTGAAAAAAAAAAAACATTTCTACAAAGAAATAATGACTAAACTTTTGCTAGCTTGAAACGATTTCTGAATAAATGTTTTTAATTGCTTCATTAAATGTATAAGTAGTTATTCTATAGACTAAGTCAGATGCAACTTTAAATGTCATACACTTTATTTACATATTTTTCATTTACCTAGATTTTATTAGTTAGTGTGACAGTTTGTCGGATATAACATTTTTACGGTTTACAAATATAGTGCATTTTACCATATCTAGGTTCAGTATTGGTATTACAACAGTTTACAAACAGACAAGTAGGAATTGCCATTACACTGGGAACAAATTGTTTTATCTCTAAACCTAAACTGATAATAAAATATTAAAACCCCACTTTATATAATAAAGTTAGTAGTAGTTTATATTAAAATTTCAGTTTTTTACTTGATATAGTTAACGAAACAATTATCCAAACATTTTTCTGTCTTTCAGTGCACTCACCGTCTATCAAGTAATTAGAGCATATACTTGAAAACGAGTATGACAGAATTGGCTAAAGGATTTTGACAGTTCCTTTTATATTTCGTGATTACACTCAAAAGGTTTCTGTCTCTGCTTATCTGATCTTACCATAGATAGGTAGCATGGTTAGATTACTTTATAATTTTACTTACTTAGATTCAATTCTCTTCACTTGTTTGGAAATATCTTCAGAACTAGTGGTGCAAGAATGAGTATAACAAAGCTCGACTGATCGTCGCAAGGCACACATTAAAGATTATTTTGCTGAGCTAGAAGGGGAGATGAGAAGTAGTAAAGCGATAGTTCAGACAGGTTGATGTCGAGACTCGCAACGTTATCACTTATCGTAGGGACACTTATGTTTAAAGGCAGACTGGTGCAGGATTTTCAGGCCATCTAAGGGAATCCGACAGCTGATAGATCACCTTTGAAGCCAGGTGTTCAGTGGTAGTGCGACAGTTTCCCCGGTCTTCTTGGAGGGGCAGTCTCGTATTCGTAGTAGTTTGACTGCGGCCGGATGAGCCCGCTGTCCTTACAGGAGCGCTGAGAGTGGTATCCACCCACGGCTACTGCCCGACGACTGTGGAATAAACGACCTGTTATCTACTGTTTATTTATACTTTTTTTTTTTTTTTTTTTTTTATACTAGATAGGCAAGCATTTGACCGCTATCTCACCTGATGGAAAGTGACGATGCGGCCAAAGATGGAACATACTTGCCTAGAAGGTACCTATTCACTCTAGACTTGAAGACACCCAGATTATATTGTTCAGGGAACAAAGACGCAGGCAATGAGTTCCACTCCTTCGCTGTACGGATGATGAACGTAGAAGCAAAACGCTTCGAGCGAACTGGAGGTATGTCAACCATAAATGGATGACGTTTGACAGTTTGTCTTGTTGTTTGATGGTAAAAAGGGCATGGAGGAATTATATCATGTAATTCCTGAGCGCACTCTCCAAAATGTAGGCGATAGAATACCGATAGGCTTGCTACCTTACGTCGGTGACCAAGACTTTGCAGTTTTGACTCTACTAGCTTACTATCGCCAATGAGTATTTTGGCTCGCCGGTCAATAGACTCAAGAGCTTCTAGCTGGTACTTAGCGGATCCATCCCAAAGGTGGCCGCAGTACTCCATACACGATCGGACTTGAGCTTGATATAAAATTAGAAGCTGCGCCGGTATGAAGTACTGCCTGACCTTAGCAAGGATACCCAGCTTCTTAGCAGCCAGTTGAGCTCTGGCTTCGATGTAAGTGCCAAAGTTGAGATTCGACGTTAAGGTAACGCCAAGTAGCTCAAGCTTGTTAGCTACCGGTATTGGCACATCTTGAAAAATTGGAGACAGGTGAAAAGGTCTCCGTTTGGCGGAGAAGAGACACGCCTGTGTTTTGGACGCATTGAATCGAACCAAATTGGCATCACCCCATTGGGATACGGCCATCAAGCTCGAGTTCAATCGTCCAATCATAGCCTCTCTTTGTGACTGGACTTGTACCTCTCCAGCTCGTGCATTGGATATATATCTTTCGACAACGGTGCTATCGTCTGCGTACCCAAAGATACCGGGCTTAAGCAGATCGTTTATGTGTAGCAAAAAGAGTGTTGCCGAAAGAACCGACCCTTGAGGTACCCCGGCATTAATTGCCATTAGATCGGACGAGCAGCCATCAATGACAACTCGAATCGACCGTTCCCTCAAGAAATCAGAAATCCAAGCACATAAACTGGAAGGTATACCATAAGCTGGAAGTTTGCCAATAAGGCTGTCGTGCCATATCCTGTCAAAGGCCTTGGAAATGTCTAGCGATACCGCAAGCGCTTCGCCGTGTTTTTCCAAGGCCTCACTCCATATGTGTATGGCATACGCAAGAAGGTCTCCTGTTGACCGGTTCTGGCGAAAGCCATATTGCCGGTCACTCAGAAGTTCATTTGCTTCAAGGTAGCCCAGGAGTTTCTTGTTTAGTACACGTTCCATTGTCTTACAGACAATGGACGTGACTGAAATAGGTCTATAGTTGGCAGGGTCAGCACGACTTCCCTTTTTGGGCACAGGTTGGACGTTGGCAGACTTCAATGCATTCGGCACTTGACCAGTCTCCAAAGATAGGCGGAAGAGGCGTGTCAGCGTCGGAGTTAATTCAGGCGCACAAGTCCTCAGAACTATGGCTGGTATGCCATCAGGGCCACTTTGTTCACGTCTAGATTGCGTAGCGCTTTACGAACATCGATCTGTCGAATGCAGATTTCCGGCATGGACGACTCGCAGACAGATATACTCGGGGGCACAGCGCTACCAGCATCTAGACGTGAAGATTCCGCGAAGAGAGAAGGAAACAAATTTGCTTTCTCCATAGCGGTGTGAGCCAATGAGCCATCAGGCTTCAGCAGTGGAGGCAGTGAGGGACGGCAGAAGTTCGCTTCAACCGACTTAGCCAGGGACCAAAATGCTTTACTCCCAGCGGGATAGGAAGCAAGTTTGGCCCCTATTCGGCTAATATGGTCGAAACGAGCCTTCTTAATGACCTTTTTGCAGGACTTGGCGGCTTTGTTGAAGGCTTTCTTCTTTTCACGTATATCCTTAGCTTTGCGGAGTCGAGCATCAGCCCAAGCGGTGTAGGCCTCATGTTTTTGCGCTATCGCGCTACCACATTCAGCCCCAAACCAAGGGCGAGCTTTGCTGGACAGAGGTACGTCTGAGAATGGAATAAAGTATTCCATCCCTTGACGTAGCACATCCACCACAGCATCCGCGCATACTGAGGAATCGCTAGAAGAAAAGCATACTTGCCGCCAAGGATAAGATGCGAAAAAAGAACGCAACTCATCCCAATCTGCCGACTTGTATCGCCATACCCGCCGTGTGCCTTTTGGGCTGGGATCAGACGGGGAATGGACTGATACAGACTTCACCAGACAATGGTCGGAGCTACCTAGTGGTGATGAAACCGACACTGAGTAGCGGTCCGGATCTGTTGTCAGCAGAAGGTCCAAGCAATTAGCTGTGTGGCTATCAACATCTGGTATCCTAGTTGCTTCTAGGACCAGCTGGGTGAGGTTGTGCGTCAGAGCTAATTTGCGCATCTCTCTCCCAGCATGGTCAGTGCTCCGGTATGGGAATAGCCACTCCTCGTGGTGGGCATTAAAGTCCCCCAGAAACACTAGTTCGGCAGAAGGATACCTCTGACACGCCACATCGGCCGTCTCACTGAGGTGTGTTGTGAGCCTGGTTGTTTCCGCGTCTCCTGTGTGGGAACGGTAGACACCGGCATAGAGTATTTTCTCTATGCCGGTATCCACTAATACCCAGATGGTAGAAAATTTGGGGTCTTCAAAGTTTCGGAGACGCCGATAACAGATGTCATCGCGAACGTACACGCAGACACCCGAGCGTGACTTGAACTTATGCTCAAGGGTGTAGCCCGGGTACGCTAGGTACGACGCGTCTGCTGGACATCCGATCTGCGTCTCCGTGAGAAACAGAAGGTGTGGATTTGCAGTCTCTAGATGGTGATGGACCGGAGAGAGATTTGAGTGCAGTCCTCGGATATTGGAGAGGTGCACTTGTAAGGAGAGGACGTGCTTCCGCTGTGCAAACGTTTTCCTAATACTGTTTCTCATTATGTTGAAAAGGTAAGAGGTTGGAAGAGAGTCGCGGCGCTACTTTTAGACTAATTGGCACACATCAAAAAAGCTACATCAGTGGGGAACCAAACCGAAGACCGCGGGGACGCCCGAGCCCCCCCAGGAGTGTCTATCGGGTCCTCATACTACTTTGTACTTTAAGAAACTAGGTCCGAGTATCACTCTCTCTGACTTAATTATCAGGTAAAGTCAATTAATTCGTCACTGTAAATTCAGGCTTCTAGAAGATAGTTACAAGGGGGTCGGATTTGTCCTGAGTGGCTTTGAGAAAATGATGGCACGGTTGTGCTTGCTTACTTGGGGCACTGCAGTGTCCCCAGAATATCCTTTACTGTTACATGTTTGATTGTTTGATTTTGACAGCTATTCAACGTCAGCTTCCTGTCAAATGACCGTTAAGTGTTAACTGGAGTTTAGTGAATTTAGAAGTTAGAAGGGCTGTATGAATTAAATAGCGCGTTAGATTGATATTTAACGACTATCTATTTATTCCTTGATTTTAAAACATAAATATACTGTATAAATTAAATCAGACGAAATAGACCCGTAGAGTCATAACTCATAGCGTGGTTAGGATAGCGCTTTGTCTACATTAAATAAATGAATTTTGAGGACTAAATTTCAATAACTAATAATAAACACTATTAACCAAGGTAGCCAACTTTATTATAATACTATATATAGGAACTATATACTATATAATCGAGCTTAGCATATTTTTTATAAATACATAAAGCTACGGTATGAGGCAGATATCTAAGAAGTTCAATTAAATTCTAAATTGACTTTCTACACGTCACTTTCCATCAGGTGATATACTTAGTGGAAAAATACAAGCCTGCCTCGAATATACTTGTTGTGCAGTTTCGCAACCCATACAGGTTTTTACTTACAGTTGACGTAAGTACATATAATATACCTACTTTAAAATAACAATATACAGAGTAATTTGTAAAAAAACAGAAATGTCTTGGGACATCATTCCAACCATTGTCAGTGTCTCTTGTGGTACGGTTTTTAAATTTTTTTATTACTTTTCAAATAAATTGTTAAAATATATATCTTATATAATATCTTCTCTATTAAGTTTAAACTGTCAAGTGTCAACTGGCGTTTGCGTGCGAGGCGCGGCGCGACGAAACCGTTTTTTGCAAGTTTAACCAACTACTAGTAATAGATTGTATAGAATTAATCATATTAATGACTACGGAAAATATAGCATCCAGAATAAAATCAAATAAATGAGCTAAGAGATACAGCAAGAATTAGGGTTTAAGAACTTTCTAGTATTTTACAAATAACCCTGTATAAAAACAGATGATTTGTAGTAAAAAAAAGATGGAATAAACAATACTTTAAAAATGTACTAAAATCAATCAATATTACTAGTTGTAAAATGGAGTAAAAAGTCATATGACCCGAGGACTTGTCAAGACGAATCAAACGAGCCCAAACTCGATGGGTTTATCTTGTGTAGTTCAGAAGTTCCTATGGCCATTTTCCATCTCCATCATCAGACCAGCTCCATGGGACCATATCATTGTATTGTCATCGAAGATACATAAGTACACCAAATTTGAGTCCAATCGGACATCGGTAAGTGGGTCTAATTCAGCTTGCAAGATTTGATTACAGATCGACAGCAGGATAGGTGAAACTAAGTTAAAAGATTGTAAAGAAGTGATATTCTTTATCTAATATTAGTAAAAAACTAATCAGATCGACTATAATAAGTACCTTTGGTAATTTATTACATAGATAAACGTGACTAACTTCCAATCAACGAGTTACAAGAATTGCGATATTGTAAACGACTAGAGAAGTGCGTAACTGCGGTTTTATCTACTTGTGGTTACCTAGGCAATATAATTATACATCAGCAAAAACCTTGGGTGTTTTCCAAATGCCATATAATGACGTGAATTCCCGAGTCATTTGAATATGTTGATTCCATATATGGTTGTGTAAGTCAATTGACAAGGCAATGTTAAAAATCATTTAGTAAAAATTTCTTCACATCCTAGAGTTTATGACACAAATCGAAAATTATACAAAAATGGCTACCATAGCTCAAAGTAAGGGCGTAAACTACAAGTAGGTACCTATTAAGAAATTTGCGAAAATAGCATAAAGTGATTTTTATATTAACTCACTGCTCTCTTCTTTGTTCAAATCAAGAGTGAATAGGTATCGTCTAGGCAAACATGCTACATATTCGGCCGCATCACCACTTTCCTTCAGGTGAGATAGTGGTAATAAAAAATATGATTTAACAAGAAAATAGTGCTTATGTATAATATTGTGATGTAAAGAGAAGATAGATAATAAAAATATTTACGATTTATGAAAGCAGAGATGGAGTCACAATCCTCTATGCGAGCTAGCTTTGTACAACATAGTTCGATGTTTATTGGGACAAAATTATTTATGATTTTGTACATCAAAATGCTAATTACTTAGTAATATAATAAATTCGTTATATTTATTGTTGTTTTTAGAACGCCAATCGCAGTATTTAATTAGTCTTGAAAAAGTTACATTTTAAATGCATACGGGTCGAGTAAATTTAAAAATGTATTTTTTTACGGAACTTATTCATAATATAGAAGAGACACTAGGATATATAAAATTATTATCCACCTGCAATAGAGCAACAAGTTATACTTCATATGAGTCTTAATAAATATATATATCAAATCTATAATATATAATAAATCTATATATAAGAGAATCTAACGAAAATGAAGATTAGAGTGATACTAATCAAGCTATAAGCTACTTCCTGTTTAAAACAAATGAAATGAGCAGTATTATTAGCAAAATCTATAAAAAATACATGTATGTTTGTTTTACAAAACGCAAGCGTCTTACCAATGCCACATTGGGATGCAAGAAAAATTGTTAATACATATTACTGTAATTTTGTATTTTACCTACTAGCAAAACCTCCAGCGGCTTCGTCCGCTGGCGCTAAAAACAACAAAATATTATTTGCTTGTTGTAATGAGTATATCATATTATTATATCTTTCTAATTGAACTAACTAGGTGACGAAAAGATACATTTTCAAAGTGTGTGCAGATCTCCACGCTTCCGTCACAAACATCGTTTGTTTTATTATGTTAGGAAACATTTTTTACCGACTTCACAAAAAAGGAGGAGGTACTTAAGTCGTCTGTATCTTTTTTTTTATGTGTTTTACCTCATAACTTCGTTCCACGTGAACCGATTTTTAATTTTCTTTGTTTGGTAGATGTTGCTTTCCGATTGGTCCCATTTTTTAGGGGGCTGAGTCACCCACGTCCGTAGGAGGATACCCCTTAAGTCTGACTCCCTACACGTGGTCCCCGGGTGGTGCTAATCAGGTGACATTTGAGAGGTGGTAGAGCATTTTGTGAGTTGCTCGCCTGGCTTGCTACCAAAGTAGCTTACCACCATCAAGTTGAAAGTCTGCCGCCAAGCCAAATACGGTGTTCTTGTTCTTGTATACTTGAGAGCCTGCGTATTCCAGGTCTAGTGTGTTTACCAGCTTCGATCACATCGTCACCTACCATCAGGTGAGATAGTGGTCAAACACTAGCCTGTCACAAATAAAAAAAAAAAAAAAAAAAATATCTGACCTCAGGTTGAATCTGATTAAGGTTCCGAAAATAAAGCGGTGAAGTCGGTTTTTTTAAGCTTTGCTTGCGTTTAATTATCTACTATTTGCTTGAGTAACTAGTACAGTAAAAGTTTACCACCTTCAAGTAAACAATCTTTCACCAAGCACCTATGTGTTCCCCTTATCGCCAGGTGATATAATGGACAAAGGCATAGGAACTAGTCGTTCGCCCCTAGTTGGGATCTCGCGCCTATATTTTTCTTTATGAAGTTTGAAATTAATGGCTTATAACTTTTTCTCAATAATAATTGTTTGATTTTTATATTTGTTGTTTAATTAAAGGATATAACATTATGCCAATTTAGCTTTTTGAGATAGATCCGGGACAAAATAGGTCTTGAATCAGTGACATGTCCTACCAAATTGGTTTCTACTATATTTGTTTTTTTTTTTTTAATTATAGCCCACGCTGGCAGAAAAAAAATATTTGCTCCACTTACGTGTATGGATTCGTTAACATTTTCATTTATAAAATTTGATTGCCATTTCTAGCTTTGGGCAATAGCTTTACAAGTTGTCTAAGAAATTTATGTTATTCGCTTATATGGTTTAGACGCTAAGTGCCTCTGACAGACTGTCGGACGGACATAGTGCTGAACCACAAGTGAGATCTCGCTTCGTTCGATCAAAAATAACACTTGTTTACAAAGAGGATCTCTAACAGCTTCTAAGAAAAAAATAATTATAGTAAAGTAAATCCCCGTTCCCAGAGTTCGTATTATTTTCAATTGTTTAATTGCCCAAGCCAGTTGAACACAATGGCAGGTTATTTCATGTTCTACTTAATTGCTCGGTTAACATTATTTATGTAATTATCTATCATACGGTTCGTATTCTCAGATAACGACTAACGACTTGATTGACCGCGAGGTTTATAATGACGATTAGAATGAACATGTGTCATTTTTAAGTTATATAGGCTAGCGATTGACCGCTAAGCTTGGCTCGTTGGTAAATGGCACGATGTGATCGAGGATTTTCAGCGGACACACAAAAAACATTATTATGACGTTTATTTCTGTACTGTCAATCTGGCACATTGTCTGGCACTTTCTATGTAATCCTACGTTTTTATTTCTTTTTAAAAACTATTTTACTTCTACTTCTTTTTAAAAGCTTTAATTTGTTTTGTTTATTTTATCATTTCCATTGTTACCAATAAGTAAATTGAGAACGTAGAAAACAGTCTCAAAATCATAGACCATTTATAAGTGGTCTGAGATTTTGAGACTGTTTTCTAAATACATCGTATACCTATAGATCTTTAAGTCTGTAAATGATTGCCCGTTTAACAAAGCTGCATAGCTTTGTCATCGTCTTTTTAATTCGAACGTCTGTTTTGGAGCAAAAAAGAAAATCACGTTTTTCAGTTTTGCATGATTTGCCTCATACACTCTCACAAAATATTAACAGTTAATATACCATTCGACACTATAGCACTCGAAAAATCACAAGTTTTGGAAAATAATACAAAATCGACATAGACAGCTTTTCACTTTCGCGCCACAACTGGAAGATAACGCCTTTAATGACGTTTAGAGAGACAGATGGCGCTCCTCGCTACAGCAAACGAAAACATATCGCTCGATTTTAAAAATAACGTTTTTGTTAAGCATACGTGTTAGTGTAAATAAGTGTATGCGTCTTTGGATGTAAGTGTATATTACTTATATTTGTGTATACCTTTCCTCCTCAGCCTTGGCTCGTTGCGCGTGAACTTGCCTCCTCATCTGCCCTATTTGCACTTCGCTCAGCTTCTCGCGACGAGAACTGCTTGAAATATAAACACAATATCAGTATGTGTGTTGTTGTATGGCAGTTTTCAAAGCGTAGCATGCATGATGCGTTTTGGATGAAATTTTATGTCAGCAAATATGATTTAATTAAAGATTTTGTAGGCGTTCGTGACAAACTACAATTAGTATCTAGTTGATGCCTTAAGTGTTCTTGTTTGTTTATGGCTGGGACTCGCGGCGGTTTAGTCGAATTATCCGACTAGTTGTAGGCATGCAAGATGCTCATCATCTGGGACGGTCACCTCCCAGATGATTATAGTACACAAATATGAATAACAATCGCGATAGTTTTCAATCAAATTAGGTAGATAATATTGTTATGAATAAACTATGGAGTGCAATTACAATCCATTTTATTTAGAATTTAAATAAGCGGATTGTTATGTATCTACATGTAAAATTTATGACTAGAGAATACCTTAAGTTCTACAGCAGTAGATCATTTTTATAACGTTTAGGCCAAGATCACATATAACCTTACAAAAGTATGAACGTACCTAAAGTATTCAGGCAGCAGCATGTTAGCTGTTTCTAAGCCATAGCAAATATTCGTAATTAAGAAAAAATATTACCATTCACCTTTTATAACACTTGTAACTCACTTTAAATTCTGTTGAATTTCTTCATAATTGACGTAATGACCGGATGGACCCCAGGCGCTATCCATTGCCTGTTGGAAACGAAATATTATAAAACAGCATGGAATGATATGAAGGTACGAAGTTCTTAAACCATCATTAATTCTTTTTTTTATAAATTTTTATTTAATTGCCTTTTGGAATAGAAATATTATAAAACAGCATGGAATTATATGAAGGTACGAAGTTCTTAAACCATCATTAATTCTTTTTTTATAAATTTTTATTTAATTGCCTTTTGGAATAGAAATATTATAAAACAGCATGGAATGATATGAATGTACGAAATTCTTGAACTATCATTAAAACTTTTTTTTTATTCAACTTTTTTTTTGGGACTTTTACCTAGTATGCCATCATACCTTAATCATTTTCTTCATTTGAGTAAAATTATATTGCCAAATTAATTCACATTTTTAAAAGACAAAAAAGTGATAATTTAGAAACAGATCCAGGCTGGATAAATATACGACAGGGTGTGAATAGGGTGAAACGAAACGTAATGGGCCGTTGTTCGGTGGTTTTTATTGCTGTTTAGTCTGTGGACTGGCGTTTCTTCTGTGGCCATTTTAGGCAGAACTATATTGACGTTGAGACGTTATCAACACAACGTGTAGCTAACTGCAATGTTAGACTCGTTGGCCGTAGTAGTTTCTAAAAACTGTGACGTCACACATCCCCGTAAGACGTTAATAATAAGGAAAGATTAATTTCGTCGCTTTAGGCAGGGCTTTAGTAGCCCAGCGGTTCGAGCAATAGGGCATGACACTCTATGGCAAACCCTTCTTATTCAAACCCCGCCTCAAGCGATAATTTTAGCTTTTATTGCTATATTGTCTGTGGGCGAACAGGTGAGATTAGTGTATGTGCGTGACGGGCATGCCGCTGACTTACAGAGTTAGGCGGCTGGTGTGCGGGCGGCGCGCGGTAGTGCGGCGGCGGGCGCGGCCGCCGGTCCGACTTGTGCAGCCGCTCGCCGCTGCCGCTGCCGTGCCGCGAGTGACCCGCCTCCACCCTAACCAGACATACAATACAATACAAAACTCTTTATTGTATAACCAGTTTCCGAAGTGTACAACTAAACAATTTTTAGAAATTATAGATTTTTTAGTGGTAATACAATCGGCGGTCTTATCGCGAATAGCTATTTCTTCCAGACAACCTTAGTATGGACAAAAATGTAACTGGAATGTGTTAGACGGTGGTGTACACTAGTCATGGAAAAATAAAAAGTACAAGAACTTATCAAAACAATTACATACTAAATATACATACATATACATATACAATATAAACATACATACATCCTACATTATACTCTAAAGCGAACAAACGCGCCTATAGCTGAAGTGTGCTAGTGTAACGTGCTAGTGTGAATGTTACTTTTTTGCCGACTTCCCAAAAAAGGAGTAGGTACTCAAGTCGACTGACTTTTCGTTTAACCGACTTCAAAAGTTACCTCATAACTTCTTTCGTTGCGAGCCGATTTTGATGATTGTTTTTTTATTTGAAAGCTGGTGGCCATGTGGTCCCATTGAAATTTGATCAAGATTTGATCTCTAGTTTTTGAGTTAAAGTCAATCATGCGTGTTTAATACATTAAATTTGATCAAGGTTCCGAAGATAAAGCGGTGAAGACGGTTTTTTTAAGCTTTGCTTGCGTTTTATTATTATATACTCTATAGACAAGCAGGTCGATATCATGCACACTTCATCTTCACCTCTGAAACAATTGTGCCAGCGACCCAAAGCCACACTCCGATATATTACGAGTTGGGGTGGCTGGGCTTACTGCTGGCAGGGGGAAATGCACAATACACCCGTAGTGGGATGTCATTGCAGGCCTTGTCGCCCTCAGTTAGAATTAGAATTAGTCAAGCATTTGACTACTATTTCACCTAATGGAAAGCGGTGATGCGGCTCACGATAAAGCATGTTTGACAAAACGATACATATTCACTCTTGACTTAAAGAAGACCAGATTAAATATATGAACTCCATCACAGCTTTATTATAATAATAAGAAAATTTAAGTGAGAATGGTTGATGACCAGTTTTTAAGCAATATAGATCCTAAATGGTAATTCAAAATGAAAACTGATTAGATAAACCTAAAGATGACTTTCCCAGTGAAATACTTCCCGAACACGGGTGAAGAAATTTTTTATTAAACATTACGTATACGTACCTAACGTGGAGTGCAAGTTGACATATTCTTTATTCGCCAGGTTTATTTAAATCATTGTGAACCTATAGCATACCTTTGTTGTGTCGGTGAGTTAGCCTCTTCGATTCTGTCGTCTATCTTAGCATGCCTCTCCAGCGCTTCTCTGGACAGAGACTTTTCTGAGGAGCGTCCTGGTTGCGTCCTTCCGTACATTTCAGTCTCTGGCTTTTTGTGCTTCTTGTCGCCCATTCTGTAGGAAAAATTGTATGTGAATCTCTTGATAACATCCAAATATTAATTACACACAATAAACTGTAGACAATTCTCTATAAAATCTCTTTATTGGCACACCATTTTGTGTCCCAATCCATCTAGTGTAATTTACAAAGGAAATAGGAAGCGAATTGTCAAATGCATTACTTTTATTCTTGAAATGTACTTATACAGTAATGGTACCTCCGTTGTACCATCGCTGCCGACCTATGATAGCACGATAGATTTTCTTGAGTTGGTATTTTATTAAATATTATCCCAACAAAACATAGCCTATTACACTTAGCGACAGTGTAGCTATTAGTGAAATAATTTTCAGAATCGGATCAGTCGTTTCAGAGATTACTTTTTACATACAAACAACAAACAAAATGTACCTCTTTATAATATTAGTATAGACATACTCCGACTGTAGATAAGACACAAATGAAATGTTTACCAAATTATTTACAAAATTAATGTATCTAAATAAATGGAAACCATTTTTATTTTGAATGGTATAGTTTTCACGCAAAACGCGAATTTGACATTAATTGCTTACCCAAGATTATGCGACGTGACATGGATCGTGTCTATCTCTTTCTACTAAGAAGTAAGTAAATAGCACGTCCGATATTTTGCTTTTTCGGCTAAAATAAATTTGGGTATCTTCTTTATAACTTAAACATTCATAGGATGAACATGTTATAGTACGTACCTGCTAAACATGCTTGAAAATGACTTGAAGAACGACGGCTTTTTATGTGACAAGGAAGACTGCTGCGGAGAGCCCCGGACTATCTCCGGCCCGCTGTCATCTGTCAGCCAGTGTTTTAACGCTGCAATAAACATAGCAATATTGAACTTTATTTACACTTACAGCCACATTAAGTTCGAGGACTTGTATCGCAGACAACGAAAAGAAACACATTTTCTTTGGGTGAAGCTTGTGTTCCCATATAGAGTTCAATAGCTTATGGCAAGAACTACTATCACACTAATATTATAAATCCGAAAATGTGTGTGTATTGTAAGTATGTTTGTTTTCACTTCACGCTGTAACAGCTGGACGGATTTAGATGAAATTTGGAATATTTATACCTAGGATTAACATATAGAGTATGTACTTTTCAACTTGATAAATGCGGACGTAGACCTTTTTACCATCAAACAACTAGACAAACTGTCAAACGTCATCCATTTATGGTTGACATACCTCCGGTTCGCTCGAAGCGTTTTGCTTCTACGTTCATCATCCGTACAGCGAAGGAGTGGTACTCATTGCCTGCGTCTTTGTTCCCTGAACGGTATAATCTGGGTGTCTTCAAGTCTAGAGTCAATAGGTACCTTCTAGGCAAGCATGTTCCATCTTTGGCCGCATCGTCACTTTCCATCAGGTGAGATATCGGTCAAATGCTTGCCTATCTAGTATAAAAAAAATAAAAAAAAACTTAGCCGCGGGGCATGGTTAGTATACTTATAATTGATATCTAAATAAAAAACAAGTACCTATCGTTTCATAAATATATCAATTTCTTCCAAAGCTTGAATGTGTACTTACGTGGGTGTGCTCGTGCGTAGATTGGTTCATTGTAGGGATTCCTTTGAGTCTCCTGTATTGCAGTCTGCAGAGATTCTAAACTGGATGACTTGCGCATTCCTAGCGAGGGGCCCACTTGCATTGCTGAAAATAACAATTTAATTTCAACATCTTCCTCATTGATATATCAACATCATAAATATCGAGAGTATTAACTCTATAAAGAGTAGAAACGTTTAAAATGATCCATAAAGTTTTAATTCTGCAACAAAAAGCTTTCTTGACTAGCGTATGATCATGAAATTAGGATTGAATTCGAAGCGGTAATATAGGAAATATTACCATATTATTATTATTTTGTTCAAGCATACATTCCTTGCTCACCTGCGCTGTATATTGAAATATTTGTTAATTTTGAACTCCAATAAGAGTCTCTCCTAAAATGTTGATGAAATTAGGCGCTATATTCATTTCTAACGATAAAAATGAGAAAATAAACATTTCAAGCGTAATTTTTGTAATCATAAGAAAAATAAATACTTTTACCAAAAGTTTTGTAATGACGGTTTAGCAAAACTTACAGTTAATAGCCTTGATCTCCTTGATCTTTTTGTAAGTGCCGGTCTGCTTGGCGTCCATGGCTGCGTGACGTTTTTCCGACATAGATCTTCTTCCTACCGCATCCCGGCTAAACCCTCCCGCGCCACTTTCACTACCTGATTCACCACCACCGCTACCCCTGGGAAACACAAATACATTCTTGAAAAAAGAGATTACAAAATGTTAATAAAAAAAATACGAGAATTGACCATAACTGTTACTGTAAACACTTAAAACATTAACTTAAAATAATACATGAATATATAAGATATTATTATGAATAGTCTAGCTTCTAGTCTTTCTTAAATTCCGTTGATATAATAGTTAAAAACATTTTTGATATGGCGCATTCGGTAGAATACCAAATAGAACCAAAACTTTGCATTGGTACAAAATTTCGCGATATTACAGTAACGCTTCATGTTAATTTGTGATCTTCCATTAGGGTAAGTGCAGAGATTCCGGGGTATTTGAAGAATCAATGCGACCGGTAGCTTTGCTTTTCCCCTCAATTTTCACATCAGCTTCTATCAGACGCTCGTTTAGGACTATACGATATGAAATAGCAGAGAGTATTAGATTATTCAAACTTACCGCGTCGTGCTATAATCCTCTTCTATAATAACATTATGATGCGCCGGCGGCGACCGCGACATATGAACATGTCCAAGATTCTGCCTAAAGTGATGTCCATTCACAACCGGAGCTTCCGTTTGCGTCGCCATATAGTAACTCTCATTTCTTAAACCAGTCAATCTATCTATCACAGGATTCCATCCGTCCAAACGACTCCATTCGAAGCTATCTCTTTTACTATCATGAGGTATATCTTTGTCTCTTTCTAAATAGCCTTTGCTATCGTCTGATTGGTTAGACCAGCTATTGTTATTAATAGTGACTATAGAGGCGTGTTTTTTTGATCCTCGACCGTCGTGATTATCTATGCCTTCGTGGGAAAAATCGAATTCGTCGGAGACCTTGTTTTCTTTGTCGTTTGCTGTGTATATGACGGTGTTGAAGTTCTGTGAGTTTTCGTTTGAGTTTGTGGTTGAATCGTTGCCGTTGGGTGGGGTGTCGTCTTTCCAGCGTGCTAGATTGTCTATACTATCTGAAAGGTGGAGAACACATTGAGTGTCACGTATATTGCTGTGAGAATTGGCTTTACCATTTTTAATTAGCAGCAGAGCTATACATTTTACACATGTACACATACACAGGTATTCAAAGAGAGTTATCAATTCTGGTGCAGTGCTCGCATTCACAATTGATTTATAAAGGTTAGATTATTTTACGGAGCCCATCTTTAAAAATAGTGAACAAGACGCATATATCACAAAGAGCGAGTAAGAAGATAAAATTTTACATGCCAAGAACTAGGATCTGTAGAATATTCTCAAATATCTACCTTACTTTTATATGTCTTCTTACCTGTTCTTCTTGCTATCGTTAGTGATATGCTGCCCTGATGATGTGGCCTTGAATGCAACAGCGCCCTTCGTAAAGTTTCCATCGCTTCCGCATTTGACTGACCGACTAGAGGCACGCCATTCACGCTTACTAACTGGTCGTTTGTGTGTAACCTACGAAAATAATCATGAATCAGTTATGTGGGAAGAGGAATTAGAAGAAATGGTCTACCACAATTTGAGAATGCTGCATAAAAATCATTTGAATAGAAAGATATCAGGATCATTCTTAACACAATCCCTTAAAAATAAGTAAAATAGGCTAGCGTATCTGAGATTTAAGAGTATTATAACGTTACATAGATCCTAGATAACACCAATTATATTACCTTCGGGTAGGCCGAATCGATAAAGGCAACATTCCTAGGTATGGAATAGGGGAAACCCGTTATGGGAGGCCGAACTGCTCAGGGTCGGAAGAAAATAAAATTTGAATACACTTCCGTTTAGCACAAGAACAGAGAAACTAAACTGCATCAACCAACAAGGTAATATAAATATTAACAAGTTAGCTAGAGTTGGTTACATCCCTTTGCCGAATAAATGAATAGCAGCCCGGATGTGTAAGCTGGAATATTTCTACTAAAATGGCTATTAGCCATTGTAATTACAGAGCATATGAGACGTAATACCTAAGAACCAGGGAGGAGAACATCGCAGTGTCCCGGTATGGTGGCGTGACGCTTACCATCACGCAAACGACCTGCTTATCTCCTAGCTCTCAAAAAACTTAAAATTAATATAACCCATTTTGTAGTAGACGAAGTTATCTGACCTTCCATCCCTCGAGGCTGCTCCTCCGTTCAGTACCGACTTGATGAAGATGCCCAAATCCTGAGGGTCGGGTCCTACCGTCACTTTGCCTTTCACGCTGATGCCGAGCCCGGCCTTTTCCGAGTCGTGGACCGGGACGTCTAGCCGGAGAATCAGTCGGTTACGAAGACTTAACACCTGAAACACGAACATTTTAGTGAGATTAAGGTTCTTCTGGATTGTGACTAAGATGAGAAGAGAGACAAAATGATGTCTCAAATTAAATCTCCTGGTACGATTAGACTAGTACTAATAGTGAGTCAAATATTAGATATTATTTGAAAAATTGTCTAGAATTAAATTAGTCTAACGAAAGTACTAGAATTTTTAATATTTTTAATAACTACATAAGCACACAATCATGTAAATATTAAATGCAATACTACTAAATAAACAGTATTGGAAGATACGATTAGTGTAACAACAAAACCGTATCTAATACCTAAAAAAATATAGCAAACCGTGTTATACAATATGTTTTAGCCAAAAAATGTCTCCGATGTATGTCTGGAGGAATAAAGGCAGACTAACAAAATTAAAAAAAAAAAAATAAAGTACTAGAATAATGTAACTACGAAACCATGCATCATGATCATAGCATTTCGTTTCCACTTTTATTTTGTGTTGGCGGACACATGTCCATTAATATTGTGATTCTTGAACATGCCAGTATCCTCACGATGTTTTCCTTCGCCGTTATAATTCGAGTTTAATATCGCGCGGTTTTTATTAGATACAGGGCCAAATGCAAGTCGAATCTAGAATTTACTAGTTAAAGCTAGTTAAAACTAGGAACTAGTTTCGTTTGAAATTTACTACCCGTTCTAGGAATCATTCAGATTCCGAGTCTAATTGAAAGAAATCAGGGTCAAAAGAACTTACAGAACTAGACGAGGTGTTGAGAGCCTCTTGCAGAGCACTTTCTGCGCTTTGGTTTCTATTGAGCAGATCGTCCTTAGAAGAGCTTTTTGGTATCCGTCCCCGCATTGAGTTATTATTGTTGTTGATAGCGTTCACCATGTTCGAGACTCGCCCGTTTTCTGATGACTTGTTCACTTCTATTGAGGTTGGAGATCCGATAGCTTTCTCGACATATTGAGATGTCTTTTGAGGCTCAACTCTCTGTGGAAGAATTGTTGGGGTTAAACTAAGTGGTGATTCGTAAATTGACGTAACTTTTGTTTAAATAGGTTCCTTGTCGATACCAAAGTGAATACACAGGTTGCTGAACTTAATTATGGTTATTATCAATCAAAACAAATTAACCAAGAGCAAGCCAGACTAGATGAGGTTTTTTGGCATTGAGTCCGAGATTAAAACATATAGCTGAAGCATTTGAATGTATTCGGCATTTTTGTCCTTCGCAGAGAATGTTGGAAATACCTAGTTGAAATACAGGAATGACTTTCCAAGCAATGAAATACTTTTTTTCCACTTTGTAATTAGTGCCTTGAATTGGCCAAAAAAGGCAGTGAAACAGTCAACACAACAAACAAATGTGAACAAAGCGTCTACATAAAAACTAAAAAAATATCAGATAATCCTTAAAAAATTAAACTAAGAAGTAAAAAGTGGGGAAGTTAGCTAAGAATGGATGATTTAAGCCTTTATTAGCTTGCTATTTATTGTTGAATTTACTGTCAATTAAAATTATATCCCTAGGGTAGATACCTGAGTAGTTCCGTGTGGTGCAGGCCTTTCCACTACGATATCTACAGTGGAGTCAGTGGGGGTGTTCCGCAGTAACGTCACAACTTGTTGCTGCGTGAGGCCCGATACTGACACGTTGTTGACTGACACTAGACGGTCGCCGGCGCGGAGACGCCCGTCACTCACAGCCGCACCCTGGAATAATATTTCAAATATAAAATCAATGAAGGAAGCTATATTAGGACCTACTATTATAAAAAAACTTATAAACCGTAGGTTTGTCTCGTATCTCGATGTAAAAAGACAGTTACGTATAAGGAACTGTTGTGGGTCTAAATAGCAGTTGAGTGCAATGTAGTTAGAGTCCTCTATAAATGCAAAAACGATCAAGTTTCAAATGTATCAAACATTTTTTTAAGGGGCGTGCTTTCTCAAAACACTTCTACCACTTAAGAGGCCGGGGAGTTTTTTACGAGTCTATAGGCTGTCTCTGTTTAACTGGCAAACTGTGCCCATGCTTGATGCGATAGCACTACCGACCGAAAAATTATGATAGGTGCCGTAAAACCATAAATTATGAATGAAAATGTAATGTTTAGCCATTGTTTTTTGCATTAATAATACCTTGAAATGATAATCTATGTTCCTGTTGTAATGGCAAAAGAAATGTGTTAGTTTTTAATACAAAACGAATAAGTTAAAGAACATAATTACGACGTAAATGTCGCAATTTACGTCGTAATTATGTGTTAAAATCAATTGGTTTATATTTCGTTTTAGGTAATTGTTTTGGAATACAAACTATCCAGGAACCTAGATTAATACGTTTTTGATCTGAATAACAGCACAATATGATGGTAATATGCTTGAATTATAAATCATTTCGGTATTACGATTGTATGGGCAAATCGACCACCGGAGGCCCCTTAACAATGTTTTGCCATCACATGAATCAAATCACAAAATGCATGAGCTTGAATATAAAATGGTGTCCTTCTTCTATCGAATAGACACTCGTAATTATTGAGATTCCTATTGTCCAAGTTCTCTATCGCTTTAAGTTAGCAACGCAGACGCAGTTTGCATTGTGAAGAACAACAAAAAATTTCTATCGCAACATTTGCTATACTAATAACATACACCTTAAATACTAATTAGAACCCACTTCTTTTAAAACATTCTTATAAATATTTTCCCTTTTTAGGTATTCTCTTATAGAGATTATAAGCCCGCGACCCATTTCGCTCTTTACCATATTCAAGGTTTGGGAACAATCGAATAGAAGCCATCTTTGCTCGTAAGAATCTCCTTACGTATAACAATATATGGTACTAACCTTTGGTAAAATATTTTTTATATAGATAGGACAGTGTCCCCCCGTTGGGTTGTCTCTCGTAGTGATTGTGAAGCCGAGACCCTTCTCTCCTTTTACCAGCGTCACGGACACGGTTTGTGTGGATCCTGAAGGATGTTTTGTACTGGGACTGACGGGGACCTCCAAGCCTGATATCGCGCGCTCGCTGTTACCCACTGAAATAGATTTCATGCAAAATATAGTTATAATATTAGAATAGAACGTGAATAATTATTTACACTATGTTTGTGCATCATCATTACACATACAAAATTCTTTATTTTCATGAAAATGTACTCAATTTGTTGGTACAAGTAGATAAAAATAGAGCACGCAAAAACACAATTCACATTATCGACGATTGTTTGTTTGATGGCTCTGTTGGCACCGTGGGTAAGTCTTTGCTTTCTACGCCACGGGGTCCTGGGTTCGATTCCCGGCAGACATTCTTAAGGAATATCTGTGCTTTTGGTTCTGGTATGTGTGTGTTCGTAATGTAAATATTTTTAACACCAACGTGCAACGGTACAAGTCTTTGGACTTAATATAGGGTTGTAAGTGCATTTTTTTTTAAACATGTATAATTATTTCTTCAGGTTATGCTTTTTCTTATCGTTTTATTTAAGATAGTTATATAATCGTTTGCATTTTGCGTAATAATAGAAACAAACAATTACATTATCTCGTTTTGATATGAATAGGATGTCTACCGTAATTTGTGACATTGATCTTACTTATATCTTTTTTTGGTAAAAATTTTATTCACTCATACACAAAACTTGCGAATTATAACATTGGTGAAATATAATTTGTGGTTAAGTCACCTTCAGGTAAGAGATCAAGTGGACGTTCCTGCACAGGATGCACGCTCGCAACATTGTTGACTCCCGACACCCACCGCAACATATCTTCTACCCTAAAAACAAACACAAATTTTATGGAATTAATAAATAACATAAAAAATCTATTTTGAATAATAAAACAATTAAATCAACCTTTCTGCTTAATACCAACAATTGAAAGTTTTTGTTACCGACTTCACAAAAAAGGATGAGTTCTCAATTCGACTGTATTATTTTTGTATGTGTTACGTCATAAAATCTTTCTGGATGATCCGTTTTTGATTTTTTAATTTGTTTGAAATCTGGTTGTTACCCTTTGGTCTCATTATAATTTGATCAAGATCAGTTCTTGATCCAGTAGTTTATGAGTTATCCTTAATAATTGGTATTTAATTAATGTAATCAAGGGATCCGAGGATAAAGCGGTGAAGTCGATATTTTTAAAGATTTGCTTGCGTTTAAATTATTTGGTTATATGCTTACCTATGACTGTTAATTGGAGTATCTTGCCCTAAGGGTTCCTTCCGCGCATCTCTTGGAAGACTCTTGCTGCCGTAACTCTGTACTCTTTCCGCTGCGTCTAACCACACGCCACTTCTGGAAATGATGAGAAAAACAACGTAACTAAAATAAAAAACAAAAAATGGAAATAAAACGATATCATGTTTGATGGTATAAAATATCCATGTCTTTCCGCGCTTTTATCTTTAAAATGAAAGTTGATGTTATTTTGGAATATAATGAAATTGACCACGGCCGATGTAACTCTACCGAAACGTTGACGTTAGTCACAATAATTATATTTTGATGATAAAAGTGCGACATGATCGATTTTCTCATAAAAGATGATTGCAGTATGCGAAAAAACTTTGTTCTCTATATATATCTCTTACTGCTCTTTTTCAAGATCCTTCAAAGTATCTGAATAACATATTAAAAGTTCATGTAAGTAATAAAACATCATCAATATCCCTAATAGTTCGCAATTAGTACAGTCAGCAGTCAGAGTACCCAAATTATTAAAATTAACTGAACATCAAAAATCTTATACAAATACAAAAATAATTAAGTTATTTATAGCAAAGTTATAAAGATATACTCCGCATGACTAGCTCACATGTTTAAAATATCTGAGAATAAGAGCATAGAAAATCCCGCACTTTAATAGTAGGTATATGGTAATAGCTTCTTACTGAAACCTACCCAAGTTTCAGTTAGGAACTTTGGTTGCTTTCTGTACATTTACCTACATTTCACCAACAAAGTGAGAGAAACACAAAAAGACACATCGTTTTCTTAATAGGTAAGTATTGTTGTTCTTTCCAAAATATGATTGGGGTCTTAATCTTATACTACCTAACTGTTTCTAATACAATTTTGAAGACATTAGCTGGTTAATTGGCAGATTTCCACAGAAGTTATACCGTTAGGTCCCGTTGCTAAGTATTTATTTAATAACGTCATAATAAGTGGAAGCTCCATTAGAAAGGCTGCAGGAATTATTCGAATAGTTTGAATTGTACGTGTTAAAGTACGTTTATGTATGTCTATGTCTTTTAAAAATCTCTAATACCCGTGGGTTTCCTCACAGAAGCACATTTTTTGTCTACATTTTTAACCAACTTCAAAAAAGGAGAAGGTAATAATTATGTTCGATTGTTTGAATTTTTTTTATGTTGTTCACCGATTTCTTCCCCATTTGTGGACCGATTCTCAAAATTCTTTTTTTGTTTGGTAGATTATACTTCAAAGGTGGTCCCATATAACTTTTATCAAAATCGATCAAGTCAAAACCAAAATATAAGTCGACTTTTTTATTTTAAGCTTTGCTTACGTTTAAATTATGTGCCTTTGGTTCTAGTTGTGATTGTGTGTGAAATGTGTATGTGAGTCATAGACTTCTATACCTACCCGGATGGACAATAAAACGATTCATAAGATATATTGTCCATCCATAATTCGAAAGATTCATACTCATATACATTGATATATGAATGTGACACCTTGGTTACCGTAAATCTGAGTAGGTATATGGGTATCATATATTGGAGTGTTTTTTATTTTAGCATACGGGCTCATAGCAGCTCAGAACAGTAGGTAACTTTTAGTATACATGTTATTATCATCATACAGCTTATAAGTTGTCCTGCCTGATAAGGGGTTAAAATAATAATTGAAAACGGTATATTGACCATATATTTTTGGGTTTTTACTGAGGACTCGATATTTTGTCAACGTTACAAGCGCCACGATCAAGAGTACTGATCGAGTCCTGAATGAAAATCCAAAAATTCGTTGTATTTATTCCGTTTCATACAATAATTATAATGTGAGTTACCGTGTCACTTTAAAATCTTATAGAGGGTTAGTCTTTATTATACTGGTTAGTTTTATCATAAACCTATAGATCCTTTGAAGATAATTGAATTATAAAAACGCACAATCTCCATCTCTGTCTCGCTAATAAGGAAGCCTACGCGCGAGAGAGGCATATTGGCGTCAATTTCGAAACATCTTTACCTAAAACATAGCCGATCCAACGCGATATCGACTGACTATCTTTAGACATTTCTACTTACCCTGGTCCTGAGAATTGCATGGAGAGTCTGTTGGACTGCCTTTGAAAGTGCTGGCCGTGAGGGTGTCGGTCTGGAGAAGTCTCCGGCGGCCGCCCGTCTGACATGGGGTGGACTTTCTGTGTCGTTCTGCTGCTGTCATCTCTACAGACTACAGCTGCTGACCAGCGCTTTGTTTGGTCTGTCGCCTGGAAGTGGAATTATTGGTTATAATTATATTTCACATATAGATACAAATATTAAGAAATAATGTTATTGACTATCGAAAAGAAATGTAATAAATTATAACAAACTAACCGTGCCCCGCAGCTATTTCCGCATCAATAAAATAGCCTATGAATTAATCCTGGGTGAAAACTATATAAATTCCAAAATAATACCTAGATAAAATTAATTGATGAGCATCATGGTACGTAACTCGCAGAATTCCGAGCTTTAAGGATACTTACTTCATTATGAACTTCTGTAAAACAAATATCCTTATATATACCGTCCGGGGTAAGTAGTGCACAATACTGCAGGGGATGGTTTGGAATCGATAAAGGAGCAAATTTAAAAAAAAAAAAAAAAATTTTTTTTTTTTATTCGACTGGCCTGCTGGCAGTTCAGTAGTAATTGTCAACTAAAGTATGACCCTCCGTAGACAGCCGCTACAACAATAGCTTCCAGAGTAGGTGAGTGCTACGAGTGCTACGGGGTCATTGAACTAACATGTGACCTCTCGTCACATGTTAGTTCAATGACCCCGTAGCACAATGTTCAAAGTTCAAAGTATAATACTTAAGTTATCAAATCAACGAATTCTGGGAATTCAATACCTACCAGGTAGTAGGTACCTACCTAATTACTTACTGAAGACAAGTATTTAGAATTAGATAGGTGTGGTTTGCTTCACGTGAAACATTGGTTCTCGTAATTCCTGAACCGCCTTTCAGTGTGACCTCTCGTCACATGTTAGTTCAATGACCCCGTAGCACTCGTAGCACTCACCTACTCTGGAAGCTATTGTTGTAGCGGCTGTCTACGGAGAGCCATACTTTACTTGATAATGACTACAGAACTGCCAGCAGGCCAGTCGAATAAAAAAAAAAAATTTTTTTTTTTTAATATTTTTTTTTTTTTATTTGCTCCTTTATCGATTCCAAACCACCCCCTGCAGTATTGTGCACTACTTACCCCGGACGGTATATTGAACTGCCCTTTGGCTTAGTTGGGTGCGCATTCGCCTTCTAAGCAGTTCGATTCCCCGTGGACACGAGTTTTCTAAACCCAAGAGAAATTTGAGTTTCTTATACTGGGTATGATCGCGTGTGTGTGATGTGAATGTTTCCAGCACCCACGACACTAATCATAGAACGTGTGGGACTGTGAGTGTTAAAGCGTTTATTTCATGTTTATAGGTACAGCGTAACTCAAGGTAAGCAAAAAGTTTGTTGCTTCTTCAATGTGAGCCAGCTATGGACGATTTCCTACATAATTAAGCCCTGGCTACGTGTCATTAATGTGAAACTCACCGTTCGCTGCGGAGGTAGGGTATCTTGGTGTAAGGTAGGTTCGCTCCCTCTCCTGACTTGAAGACCGTTGGATCCGTCCTCTAGATCCGCTGCTCCGACTTCCACGCAGGAGTCTGTGTTGGGTACTCGCATACTGCCCCCAACGCCACCTCCACCCTGAAACAAACAATGAGCATGATATATTATATATAGTACGAGCTACAGTCCCAATAAAGAACCACGTCAGCCTGGCCTATCGCATCATCATTTTTCAGTTGAGGATCTATAATGATGTAGAACTGCCCAGTGAGGCAGGTAAGTATCAACTACGCTAGGTGGTCAGTGCTACGTCAAAAAATATAAGGATTGGGAATGTATTAACCACTACAACGACACCAGATTGGCATCGCCTTTCACAGCTACAAATACACACATACACGCATCAACAAAACACAATTTGAACTGCCTGTTGAATTCGTTGGGTGAACGTTCGCCTTATATGCAGGCGAGTATAGGGTTCGATTCCCGACGGAAACACAAGTTTTCTTCTCAAGGAAAATGTCATCGAACTTAGTGTGGGGTTGTGAGTGTGAAATCGTTTATTATTAACTGTTAATCGTTAGTCGTGAAGTCGTGAGCATGCGTGAATGTAGGCAAATGAACTAAATTATTACTATAAACCCATGTAATTTCGCCTAAGATAACTATAATGTTGTGTCAGTTTAGATTTGGTAAATAGCTCCCAACCAATTTTTCAAAATTAAACTGCGTAATTGGCTCACCAGCAACTGTTTCAATGACATAAATTTTGGAATGTAAAGAAATCATAATAAAATCGGTGATAAATAGGTAATATTTGTTGCAGTTGTGATGATATGTTAATTGAAATTTAATAATTCTTGTTTAGTAGGACTTAGTAATATATTACTCTATTGATATTTAAATGTTTTGTATACTATTTTAATGTAATTTGGTGTGTTATGCTAATTTTATTCATCATACGATTAATACTTTTATAGTTTTGCATTCCTTTCTCAGGCGAAACATGCAGAACCGTTCATTCCAGTAACATCAACATTGTACCATGTTTCAGGCAAATAAACAATTTCATTTGTATTTACATTATAGGTAATCAGATAGTGGTACACGATGTTATGAATCTCTGTATTCTGTAAGTAGGTACTCTGAATCATAAAACACAGGTCCGATCCTACTTTGGGATTCAATGAAAACGTGTGCTGTGTATATAAATATCTAATACCTTTAAACGAGCAATTCTTATATATATATATAAATGAGTGTGTAATCAGGATCTCGGAAACGGCTCCAACGATTTTCATGAAATTTTTTATGCGGGTTTCGGTGGCGATAAATCGATCTAGCTAGGTTTCAATTTTATAAAACGTCGTTTTATCCGTGTTTTCAGCCGAGCAATTCTCGGTCATCCGGGTACTGTATTGTTAATATGTGAAGGAATCACGTATTGTGATTTTTTTGGTACAATAAACATGATCACATTTTCATATTAGCTTTTAAAGAAACGTCTCGTCTTTTATCGGTTATTGTTTGTTTTGTTTAAAAAAAAATGTAAATGATTATATTTTTGTCTAAAGTACTTACGTTCTCCTGCTCGTATAAGTATGAAAATACTACCAGACGTTTGTTAGTGATTGCAGCATAAACAACGGAATTCCGTTGTGTAATAAGAAATAGTAAGGCGTAAATCAATAAATAATAGTAGGTACTTGCACGGACCATAAACAATTCTGTGGTAATATTAAAAGTAATACGCAATTCTAATAAATAAGTAGGTTTTATCTTATAGACAATAAAATTAGAAACGGTTACTTATTACTAGTTATTACTTATGGACTGAATATTTTTAAGCTTTCACATTTATATACCAGCAAAAATATTAACGACTTGCGAGTACCGTAATCATTTACAGAACATACGAAATCAAAACCGAAGTGCAAAAAACTTGGTGAATAGTTTTCCTCTGCCGGGAATTGAACCCAATACCCGTAGATTGTACGTAATTTTTTTCCCTCTTCTGCGACCCGCAGTGTTGCAGTCCATATAATCCCCATGCCTTAAGGGTCTATATATTTTTTTTAATTACCTAATTTTGGCCGATTAAACTGCTCGTATGTATCCTAATCCTGATTTCCTATAAAAACGATGAATGATGGAAATATCGTACTAGCATATTCCACGTTTATTATCACGTTTTATTCCTATACCCGGATATATACGTGGTTTGATACACGTACTTCAATCGCAAAGTAAAGCTAAATCCTATAAGTATCTTCTAGGCAAGCATGCTACATCATCGGCCGCATCATCACTTTCCATCAGAAGAGATAATGATCAAAGGATTGCCTATCGAACATAAAAATCAATACAAAAACCTTATTTAATTACCTTTATCTACTTGTATACATATAATAAGTACCAAATACGTGGGCATTGCCGCTTCACTAAATAGATCGAAGGCTTATATTGTCGTGAGTGCCGGAAATATTCAAAACACACAACACACACACACACACAATCACTCCCAGAACCAGAAATACAAATTTACCTTTGATATTTTTTATTTAAGTACCTTAAAAACTTATCTTCCGACCGGGAATCGAACCCGATACACTGCTTAGAAGGCAGACGCACAACCAACTACGCCAACGGGAATTTAAAATTAAACGTACACATATTAAGTAAGTACTTATCAAAATGTTTTATATCCATGTAAGTAAGTACACATTAACACTCAATCGTATTTGATGATAGTTCAGTTTTAGCTTAGACGATCTCTACTCTGATTGTGAAGTACACCGTACTGACCTTGAGCAATATTTTTAGTACAGCTATATAAAACTATAGATATTACTATAGTACCTATACATAATAGGCTTATATCGTAGTTACCGGTTGCGTGCCTGCGTGGTCTGTAATCCAGTTAGCCTAGTTTCAGCCTGTTATCTGCTAAATGCCTAGGCTGGCGATAGACTATCTATTAACTAAGTACTATATACTGCGATGTTTGATCCTGGCAGATCAAATTGTTGATGCAATTTGTACCTAGTTAGTAGGAGAGAATTCAATGGATACCTATACTACCCACGAGCGTCCCAAAAGTCAAATAGACATACGATTGGAAACAAAAAAATCCCCGGTAAAATACATACTTACTACTAAGTAGAATGAATTGTAGGTCAGTACATACATAAGTAGGTACTACCCTTACATGCTAATTGAATTTAACTAAATCAAGCATATCCAAATACTAACTCAGATTTACGAAAGTTCTAATATACCATCAATCTACCACGAATAAAATTACCAATGTATTTCAGATAGTGCAAAATTTTACTATAAACAAATGAATAACGCTCACCTTCTTTAAACTCCGACCACCAGCACATCGTGAATAACACAAACCCATATCGAAATTAAAGCCAAAAGACCAACTAAATCGTCTACTGCGCGAAGACATTTTCATTGCAGTTATTTCGATTAGATTTACGATAATCTTGGAAACAAGTTTCAACATGAACTGATTTCGCAGCGTTCCCGCCACAGATAGGAAAATACAATCACAAGCAGATGGCAGGCGCTTCGTTCCCGCGCAAGTTTTCTTTTTTTTTCCTAGATACTCATAATTATTGGCACACGTCAAACGTTGTATTCAACCGCTTTCTCCAAAATTATATTTATTAAATAATTAGAGATATGAAGGGTTGTCGTGAAAATAAAAATTTTACAAAACTTGTGATTCTTTGACTCTTATTTTTTTTTTTCATCCTAAAACTACGGGCCAATTGCCTATATTTCCTAAAACTAAACTAAAACTATGTACAGCAAAGTACTAAGTTACCTACAAGACTCTTTATGTGTAATAATGTTGGATAATTAACTGATAATATTTCGTGAATGTGCATGAGTGTAGGCAAATTATATAAAGTTGAAAAACATTATTTTCACATTCGCTCCAAAACGTTATAGAAGTTCTAGTAAATTTTCTACCACTTTACTATATCATGATTTGACTATGACTGGTCCATGACTCTTTTAATTGATTTTGACTGTGACTGGTGACTAAGACTGGGTTTATGAAATATGTAGCTCATTTGAAAAATATTGATTAATTGACACTGGTTAAAAGCAAATAGTTTGCGGAGCCAAATCTAAAACATATAAAAAAATAACAATGATTGATTTTAGCGTGGCGTAAAAAGAAAATGTGATGATGCGTTTTGTACACAACGTTAAGGATTCATGTAGGGAATAAAATAGTTCGTGAACGTGCATGACTAGGAAAATCATACAATGTTGAACAACAATATACTTGCAAAATATTTATCACTGGAAACTGGCTGAATGCGCATGAATTATCAAGCCAAAAAAATAATCGGATTTAGAAAGAGACTTCCTTTTTTAAATTTTGTTAAAAAGGTACCTATACATGTATGAAGATCACAATAAATCTAGTATGCGTTTTATTATAAACATGGCTTACGATGAGATGGCTGAAGTACTGTGTTTAAACAACTCGAGAAAAATAAAGAAGTAACAAAAACGACTTTCATCATAAATAAAATTATGTAGAACCTCATGTAAGCTGAAGAAGAGGGACACAAAAAGGCCTGGCCCTGCTTTACATTCCAAATGTGCCCACAAGAAATGATGCCCTTGTGGTTACGGTCTCTAATTATGTGACATAAAGCGAGCAGAACAATGCGGTCGTGCCCATGCAATTAAAATATAAGCGGTCTGGAGCGGTAACCGTTTGTTTTCGTAACAGATACGGGTTTAAAAATGGAAAGGATACATTGGTACTGTTAATTTTGTTTTCAAATAACTGTTATAGCCACAGATTACATAGGCGTACATAGTGTGTATGTATCATAATATTATGCCTCTTTCGTATCCGATAAGTATCTTGAAGTCTATGCACCTCTTTCGTGGATGTAGGTACTACAATACAGAAAATATATCGTGAGTATATATTAGACATAGGACGGTACTACGTATTACTTAATAGTTCCATAGCACTACATTTCTTGTTGCTGATATACTAGCGACGTCTCCTATTCAGGCTTCGAACATAATTTAATAGGAAACCTAGAGAGTGACTGTTTGCCTCTTAAAAAAGCATTTGCAATTTTACTCCTTTATTCCAATTGTTTCCTCTTGCACGCCAAATCTAGATCAAGGCGTTAGAAACAACCGTATACCATTCAGCGTGTTACTATTAACTTTACTTACCTACAAGCCCAATCCTTAAAGCATTAATACAATATATTATGTACCCACTAATAGACAACGAATATAATACATAGGTGTATTCTATTAATCGTTCAGGAGAATAATATAGATCAGTGATACCATCGAATAAATAATACTTACTGGTACTACAGTTTGTACCCAAATAATCAAGAAAAATACCTATTGATAAGAACTATCGGTATATTGTTATCTTTATTATTCAGATTTGGAAGTATTAATTTGCTTTTTATTGCTTATTATCTTCGCACCGCAACCTTGCTTGCGTTTAATCAAATTGAAATATTATCTGTGGCTGAACATATATTAGTGTATGTGAGCTATGCGATGCTTGCCATCTTGCTTGCTTGTCGTAGACCAGTGGGCAGTGACTAGTGGACTAGATTCAGGCTTTTTCAGACCCTCCAGGCATCCAACATGGCTTAACGACTAACAACCGGGACTTAACGTTCCTTCTGAAGTACAGCGAACTCAGTTGAAAATTACCCATTTGCACTGTTATTACTGAATATTGCTTAACCTTGTCAATCAGTGACGATGCGGACCGCGTTACTAGTGTCACAGCTATGCCGATAAAACGAACATTAATGTTTGGAATTAAAATGTCACTTAAATGTGGGTTCGATGGTCTCATTAAGTAGAACAACCGTGCCTCGCTATTTTGACTGCGTTGATATAATAAGTAGTTACCCTAGATTATATTCCAAAATCTAGACTGTGCTAGTAAGTAGGTATCCACTTACTAATTTAATTTCATCCAAATAATTTCAACGGTTACATGGACACCTTCGTATAATTACTCGTACATTTTATTGGGTACACCTACTCCCTCAAAACTTTAAGCTTACGATCGCAGCGTTATTTAAAGCTACTTTTAGCTTCAGCAACACACATCTTTCGCTTCTCCTACATTCATGAGTCTTTTCATACATGCTCGTTGTTTGCGGGTACTTTTGACATAGCCTTTTTTTAAAACGTATTCGACCAGTTCAAGATAAGTTTGCCTAGATCGATCCTAATAAAATCCCATTCACACTCTTCTTTTAAATCTGTTTTCGTCCGTCCTTTTCATCATACTAAACCATTTAAGCACCCTTTTCTCATTCTTTGTCACTACTACTTCTACCACGCCGCAATCTTCTCTTATCACAATGTTCCTCACTTTGTCCATCTGAGTCACTCCAGCTATACTTCCTAGCCTAGCCTTTTCTAAGATCACGAGCCTAAATGATGTGATGTTAATTAAAGAGAATTAGGGTGTGGTCGCGTAGACGCGGCTTAATATCATTCTAGAAAGAGCTACTGGAGCTTGGTACAGATCACAATCTAGATTTATATTTCTGGAACAATCCAGTCGTCCAAAATGTGTTTAATTGAATTCAATTTTCTCGTTTAATTGAAGCGTATCATAGATTGTTACAGTAGTACTTACCCGAAACATATCAGGCGATGCCGTCCCCGCCGAGGACCCACTAGCGCCATCTGCTTGTGCCGCCCTTGGCTGCGGGGCCTGCCCGGTGCATTCAGCCGTGAGGGTCTCTCGGTCGTCCGCTACGTCCCGCACCCGATCGTCCGGGTCCAGGATCCCGCCCGAGCTGGCCCGCAACGCTCGCACTCCCACCCATGTCTCTGGACCCTGGAAAAACGAAATATTAAATTATATTTTTTTTTTATATTGAAACATGTTGCTTTCTAATTGGTCCCATTTAAATTTGATCAAAATCTGATCAGTAGTTTTTGAAATATCGTCAATAATGCCCATTTTGTGACGAATAATGCGTACTTTGACGATGTTCTCGTCTACCCGACTTCAAAAATTACCTCATAACTTCTTTCGTTGTGAGCCGATTTTGATGATTGTTTTTTTTATTTGAAAGCTGGTGCTTTTTATATGGTCCCATTGAAATTTGATCAAGATCTGATCTCTAGTTTATGAGTTATCGTCAATAATGCGTGTTTATACATTACATGATAAAGCGGTGAAGTCGGTTTTTTAAAGCTTTGCTTGCGTTTAATTATTAAAGAGAAAGATATCCAATCGTATTGATTCGGTAAGTCACCTAAACGTTCTGAATCAGAGGGCTGCTCACAAAACTTCACGAGAATCGGTTGAGAAATGCGACCTGTAGAGGAGAACAACCGGAAACCCGGATTTCCGGACATACGAAAATAATTTTGTCTAAGCTGATACTGAGACGCTTCGATCGCGCTTCGCGCTCGCTCGGTCAATTAAAAGTTTGAAACCTTCACAGAGATACTCGACGAATAGGATGACAGTTAAAATAGTAGTAACATGGACAGAACATTTATCCTTTCTACTTCCAGTAGTATCACGGGCTATTACCGAAATAAGAGTGGAAAATGGTATTAAATTAAGTCTCACAAAACAGTTGCACTAAATACAAGCATTAAATAGGTATTTGATAATAGCATTGTTACGTTCATCTTCTTACACCTACCTTTTTATATTGTATGGGATTGGGAATAAATCGTACACAAATAAAATTAATACTTTGCTGCTCTTGACCTGTCGCAGATGCAAAATCTCTTATAATGTCTACATTACTGGAGTCGTTACTCGAGAAGAAATCATGCGGTTAACGTTGTTAAGATTAAATTTAACAACAAAGAGAAAACTAAAATAGGGTTATTTTTCTACAAAAACTTAAATATTTGAGCTGTACCTACGAAGCAAAAGGTGCTATCTGAATTAAATTATAAACTAACTTCTGCGAATGTAGGTTTGTGTCTCCGAGACAGTTGTCAAGTAACTGTATATTCCACACGCGAAAACATTCTCATTGTGTTAGTTTAGTGAATTTCAGTGTTTTTATTAAAACAAGGCGCCATAATATACAAAACCACGAAACGTTCCCACGCAGTATTTGCGGTGTATTCAGCCGCCATGAATGCCTGTTCTGTATGTTCTCGGCTGTTTTGTCTGTGTGTTTGTTAGCCTTTGTGCTCCTGTCACTAACATCTAGTTGAATGATGTCAAAGGCATTTATAAACGAACATTAATCATCGCAAAATAAGATTAAAAAGGATTGCCGCATGTTCTCATTTCAACTGCTATTCAAATGGATGTCCTCGATTTATTTTTAAAGAAAAATAATGACTGCAAAAAACCGAATGAAAAGTATACCCATGAGACCGATTTCCGCTCCTGCTCCTTTCTGGCCGACAACCGAGCCAGTTTCTTCAACCTCGGCGGTGGCACCGGGTCTGACGCTGTCATCTCAAGAGTTTCCATCGTGTATCCATCGAACTATGACGCACTACCCACATCGTTTACTTTATCCACAGTTCTCCGAACCATATCAATAACTCGATTTCATCAACTTTGTTCGCCAAAGTCGTAAAACGATATCACTGCACTATTTATCAGATTAGCAACTGGATGCAGCGAGCAGCTGGAACCATTTGGCCTAAAACGGTCAACAGTGCGGATGGAACCTTGACCTTCGCGCACCACTGACCAAACACAGTAGACCTCACGTGCCTTGCACCAGATGCTGTTACGCCCCATAAGAGCTGACGTGATTCATCATGATACAGTTAAGTCAATTCTATATCTGGGACAAAATCGCTCCATTTGGTGCAGCGGCAATAATTGATAGACCGATGCAGTTTCTGTTGGTAGCCTATTGTGTTTACATTTTGTATGTCATATACCTAGTGGCAAAATGAAATTAGTGTTTTAAGAGAAAGGCGCGGATGGCATGTATGCACTGATTCCAAGAAAACATCCGACGACAACAGCGTTGGCTGTTTAGTGTACACGCGATCTGCTTACTTCCTAGAAGGCTCGGACGTGAAAGAAAAACCGTATTCCGTCATACATCTCGCATAACTACACGAAGCAACAAATGGAAGCAAAACAAATGCATACCTCGACTTCCCAAGGCTTCCTAATGTTTTGGTTGAAAATTAAGTTTGTTCAACTGTGACTGTGACATTCAAAATAATAGCAATGATTATTCATGAAGTATTATCTAAGTAACACGTACACATCCTAATACGTTAATGCCAACGGAAATGCAGGCCTTTATGGTTCGAAAAGCTTGTGTTGAATGCAAACAGTCTACGTCAATAGGTATTGTGTAATAATATGCTTGTGTCTACAATCTGAGCGCGGAAAATGGTGGAAAATTATTATTACTCAACCTTCTTCATTAGTATAGAAATATTACCTCGAGTTCGCAACACTTCTAATGCCTTAGTAATGTCTATGCGCAGTTTAGTGTTGTGACCCTAATATGCAGTTATATCTACAGTTCATTAATTTAAAATGCATCGCATTATGCAGCATAACAATTTTGCTAATCTTCAGTTGAGTAGTATTCTGTAGGTGTGTTTATTACTTCAAAGTATACATCAAATACCACAAGGCGGTCGCAAAACTCGCGTAATTGTTATGTAAATACGATACATAAAGTCTATACGGTTAAGTTTTTGCAAGAGTCAGCTCAGTGAAATATGACTGGTAATTTATTTTCCGTTGAAGATTGTCTGCGTGGTCAGTGCTTGTGGGTTGGATGATTTCCTATTAAATGTGTTTATTGTTTCAATATTGCTATAGCATAGCGAGATATTAGTTGCTTCTTGTGTGATTCATCACCACATTAATGATATTAAGCAATTGGAAAGCAACTTTCTGCTTGTTTACTTTTTAAATCGGTACATACTAGTTAGATACTTCAAACCATATATAACGTGTCCCTCGGTTTAAATACTTATCTTTTAGGTTAAAAAGTAGCTTATGTCGTTACAAAATATAAGGTACTTTTAAACAGTATAGACATATGTAGTTTTAAATCTTATGTGTATTAAAAAAGGAAAATAAACAAATAGCGCTGAAGCATTTTTTAGCCGCCTGGTTGAAGAAATGGTGCTCATAATACTGTATTTCCTATGTGTCTATGTATGTGCAATAAACGTATTATGTGTAATGGACGTACATACTACTTTACAGCACTTTTATTTTCCTGACTAAAGCTACCTACCAAGCTGCTCTGACAATAAAAACGACTCTCTCTTTATCTTTTTATAACTAAAATAACTTATGAAATCGTGTTTGGCATTTGCAAAAGCATTTCAGATTTAAGAATATTGATAAGCTATCACTGTTATCTATATTAAATATAATTTTTTGTTTTAACTTATAACATCACAAAATAACGCACTGCGTTCACTGCATCCAGTTGCAACTTTTCACTGTACGGTACAAAATGTATACAGGAATATTTCAGAAAAATCTTTTGTTGTTCTAAAATGATACACTTTTCTTTGAAACTTCAGAGATTTTCTTTACCACGATTGAAACGACGCGTCCCCTCCGCGCGCTGCGGTACCGCGAACTAACGCGAGCCTCGAGTAATAGAAAGATCTTACAATGACCACAAGTAAAAAGATCTGAATTATAATTCAACTCGACCATGCCTAACAATTTTTTCAAGGTTCGTGGGGTGTTGTAATATAAAAGCAAAAACATTGCAGCCATTCATTCATTATCAAGTGTCTTGCGCGTTTGAAATTGTCACGAGTACAGTTACTTACTAATTTAATTATGAATATTTTCTTGTGTATTTTATACTCCTTGTATATTTTAATAAATTAGAGATAACAATACAAAATTAATAAATATATTGACATATATAATAAATTTATTGACACCAAAAGATAAATACAGCTTACAGAGAATCTTATAAAGATAGGTACAATGGGCGGTCTTATCGCTAAGAGCGATCTCTTCCAGTCACCCTTTGGATAGAAATATAAACGAAAAGATAATGTAGGGATGGTGGTGCGTTAAAATTATAAATAATTGAAATACTAACATTGTTTTAACTACATAATCGATACATACCAATAATAATATCAGAATATATAATCAAGTAAACTTAAATAATGACATATGAATATCTGTAGATAACATATTTTTTCCTGCTTCATGGCCATCCTTTTATGCATAGTTTTTATGCATATTATGATTGATATCTATCTGCATATGTATCATCATACCTTCTAACTTTGTGTACCGTCTAAAAACCCAGTTTGGGCTCATTGGTTTATTTTAATAAATAATGGTGTCTATTTAACAGACCATTGACGTAGTTTGTTGCGCGTCTGCCTTCTAAGCAGCGGGTCTGATTCCCGATGGTAACGCGGGCTTTCTTCCCTATAGGTTTTTTTTAAATGTTTTATATTCTGTTGATTAAGCCAGTAATTATATGATTGTCAATGACATTGCTTACTATAACATCATCAAGTTGATGGCTAGATTGGTATTGTTTTAATAAATAATGGGTTTTTTATAGATATGTTGACGAAGCTAGAAGAAGAATAATAGGGTGGCAGAAATCCGCAATGGCTATGAGTACGTTTATCGAAGTAGTATTGATTCTTTCCATTCTATTGGTGACCCCCGTTCAGTGTGTTACTTCGACAAAAGACAGATTGGAGGTTGTTGAAACTAAGCAGAAACCTTCACAGACTTATAATGCAAAAGTAACTCTGCCTGTTTATTACCACTTGATCTTAATGAAATTTTACAGCGAATTTATTTAAATTATAAAGAACGATTTTTATCCTATAAAAATAATACTTTATCCCAAAACTGCGAAACGTATCACTTGGTTTACCCAATAATAAATTTTAGTTTTATTTAAGACTAGCTGACCCGCCTGGCGTTGCCCGGATAAAAAAAGCATACATATAAATGCTTTCACACTCCCAGCCCCACACTAAATGTTCTATGACTTGTGTCGTGGGGCCGTAAACATTAAAACCCCACACAACACTCAAATCACACCCAGAAGATTAATATTGAATGCTTGAGGCATTCAATATTAATCCTTACCAACAAAATAAAGCCAACGAAACAAAAGCTACTGTCTTTTCTGATTTTTAACAAAGAAAAGTTTTTTTACTGAGCTATATATATTATATATATGTTAGATATATGTTGACGCGGTTTTTTTTGTAAAACTCACAAAAACAAACATTTTTGCGATACTTTGTATTCACCTATGTCTAACTGTTTAGTCAGCGTACGCCGATAAAGCGGCCAGTAAGCATATTTTTCTCTGACTTGTCATACAAATATTATTATTTCGAACTGAAAACTAACTTTGATCCCAATAAAACATGACACTCAGCGATAATGTAGCTATCTGTTAGTGCTAGAATTTTCAGAATCGAATCAGTAGTTTCAGAGATTACCTTTTACAGATAAACTTAACCTCTTTATAATATTAGTATAGATATAGATACCATTTGTTTTGTTACATTCTAAGCCTTGTTAAAATTCTTATGAAATAAATGGAAGGTAAAGGGCATGCAACAGATGTAGCAACTGCCCAAATAGGCAGATTTGATAATCATCAAACAAACCATCAGACACCTACAATAATTACTCAAGTGGGTTTTTCAGAATAAATAAATTTAAAAATGGTTAAATAAGGCGATTTAGAAAAGTTGTAGGCGGTAAGAGGTAAACGCTCCGATAATTACCATTTTGCTGGATTAGATAAGGGGCGTTTATTTATACGTATCCAAATTTTAAAGAGTACAAATGAAGTACATAGATAATGTATATTGTCAACCGGTACACAAAATTTAATTGCAGCTCATTCGCTTTTTACACGCTTTTATTTAATTTGCAATGTTGTATATTTGTGGAATCTTGCAACTGAATTTTAATTCAGTTATTTTTAACTAATTGAGCTGATATTTGGTATAAACACTTATTTTGGATGACAATGCATGGTTAGCTGTGTGGCGTCATTCGAGTCATGGCGACCCAAAATGGCGGACAAGTTATTTTTAATGCACTCCTACAATATGGGTATCAAATGAAAGGGCTTGCTGAGAATAACTCGGAAAATAAAGTGACATTACTCTCAATCCAATATGGTGGTCTTCTAAAAGCTTGTTTTAAAAAAAAGTTTACAAGTAGCTTATTAGATTTGAACACACTAATATTCAGGATCTTCGAGTACAACGGCAGAACTAATAGATGTTAGTTTCCTTTATGAAAAGCAATAATTAAAATTCTGAATTTTACGTTGGAATCTCTAATACTGCCTGCCCCTTAACATTTTCATTTATTATCATTTTAATTGCCATTTTCTGGCTTTTACATATTTTCTGAGAATTTTAAGTTATGCGCTTGTCTGTTTTAGACACTAGATGCCTCCGACAGACGGACGGACTACCAAAGTACTAAACAACTCAAGTCAACTTAGAGATCTCGCAACACTCGATCAATTATAATAATACTTTCATAGATAACGCAGACTAAAACTGCTTATTGCCTCATTATACCGCTGAACTATAGTAATAATTTATATTAAAATTATAGAAATACGTAGACATTACATGGGATAAGCCATTTGGCATAGTTATTAAAGAATTAAGTCTCCCTAAACTGATACTTAGAATTACTTTGGTCATCTTATCAACCCATAACCCATATTTGCAGACCAACCCACATTACTCAACATTTGACCATTCATCGGGTCTGTCGCAAATGCATGCTCACTGATGAATGTCAAGCCTCAGCCTCGTGAACTTAGCCCAGTGTATGAATAAGTCAATATTTAATCACTATCTTGTTGACTTGGATGGAATCATTCAATTCTTGTATACATGACTCTAGTTGACTCTAGATGTCTGATTTTATTATATTTGTCCTAAAACTTTGAACAGCCCGGTGATTCGGTTGGGTGCGTGTTCGCCTTCTTAGCTTATCGGGTTTATCGGGTTCGATTCCACTTCCATAATGTCCATCAAATTATCCCTTTCTTGGGCTCACATTGCAGTTAGACTCACATATCCCTTACGCTAGGAGATTTTTCAGTTCATCTTATACATTGCTCTACCAACCATCCAACCTGAACAGGCGTGGATCGTTGGCTGATTGAGAGGGGTTATGTGACTTTTATTCCAAGACTACTTTTCGGTTTGTTCTTTAAAACTTATCGCCTCAACAAATTATGACCTAATAAGGACGTAGAGCGTTATCAGTATACCTACAATGACTCGTTAAACGTAGGCACGTAGGAATGCGACTGATTAAAAAAAGCCGATAGAAATCTAAAATTCAAAATCGTAGCAAAATTAGGCTTTAAAGGATTAGAACGTAAGAGACCAAGCTCCACGTTATTAAATGACAATGTGAAGACCGTCTCGTTAATTTTAAGCGCGGAAGAGATACGTTCTACGACGGCAGTCTTACTAAGACCGCTAAATGACTTATTTGCTATCCACGGTTTTACTAAAGAACAGGTTCGTGATATGATATGAGCTATTACGTAAAAAAATTAGGTACAAGTACCGGTATTCATCGTTCTAATAGGTATTCGCAGTGAAACTGACTTTCGGCGGTAAGGAATTGCTATAATTATGTATTTACGCAATTAGTATGAGGAAATGGAAATTTAAGAGTTTTGTCTTAGTTGAAATTTTTATAACTATATAAACTAAATACATCGCAATCTACAATTACAAGTTGTATACTTGATACTAGTTTGTTGCAAACAACACACGCAATCTACCAATTTCTATGCATTAACAACGTCAAACGAATGATAGTCTACATTAATTAATTGTCTTCAAATGACAGTCAAGGCACAGTTATTTACATATGAAACCGATTAATTGACTTTCCCGCTTTTTACTCCCTGCCTCTAATTACTAATTTTATTAATTAATCACTCGGAAATACCCATACTAAAGTTCAACGGCCGTATCGCGTGAATAGCAGAACATCGCTATGGGCGCATAAGTAAAGGTACTCGTAGTAGGTACAGTATGGCACAGTAATTGCACCTTATAGAGCGTTGACTTAACGAAGTACTTTCCATACTTTCAGATCACAAAAGGCCCCGAGAAAGTAATGCCAGAGGTTCAACAACAGTCGCCAGTGTAACAATGGTCCCTCACCACGGTGAAGTTAAGTAAAGACATCTAGGCGACGTCACTGAAACTAATTTTAAATGAAAACAATTAAACGTTTTCAAGGGTAAATGTTCACTATTTGGGGTAAACATTGTTTTACAGGCGAAGGTCGTTTAGCTAGTGTCAATAATGCAGTATAATATTACTACTTAAAGAAATCGCTAAACAAATATTGAGACCTAATGATGTCAATCTTAAATTAATATTTTTACGAGTATAAATTGTCTGCAAATCGTGGTAAAAATATTTACATAATTATCAACATGATTTTTGATGAAAATCGACTATGTCATTCGTATTAATTATTCAGTGCACAGTTATACCTACATTACATATTTTGGTTCCATTTAAGTTTTGTATATTATTTGCAACATATTGTAATAATAATAATAAATGCTTAAATAATGTATGTTGTTATTTATGTGTGCTTTCTGTATAAATATAAACATGTAAAAAGAAAATCTCTGATTCTATTTCCTTTGGTAAGTAAAATAGCCTTACCTTATTTTCATTGATCTGTGGCAATATGCTCCTCTGAAGCTTCTGAACAGGATACGTCTGCCTCCAGCCAAACAGCCTGACCAGCTTGTCTGCTACGTCTTCACAACGTGGGGCAGAGTCTTTCATTATAACCAAATTAATCACTATATTGTTGTCATATTTCACGTCACTGTATTTACTATAAATAAAATATTGACAAATAATTTCTGAACATTATTTTCTTAAACTTAATATGCTACAATTGTTTTTTGAATAATATTATATTGTTACGCAGCTCCAATAATTCACATCGACGAAGCAAGAAAAACACAAATCCATTTACCGGCGACAAAGAAGGATTGGACGCGCAAAAACCGTCTCAGTATACGCGAAAATAATAGATTGTCAAACAAGCGTCGCGGGGCTCTCGAGGCGAGGCCTCGGGCCGTTATCGCAGCCATCGTTATCTGACTATCACCTCCCCTCCACTATTGCACCTTCACTTCGACCAAGCCAGACGTATTTACCATCAAATTGCAATCTGCCAAGCTTCTGAATAACTTCTGGTACAGATTCAGCTGTAGCATTCGATAATAATGACGAAGCGGAATTAGAAGTAACAATAACTGGATTGTAAAATATTGACGAAAGACCGAACCAAATTAGTATAACCGAATTAAGAAAGCAAATTAATTAATTCCAGAAGTGTTACGTTGTGCTTTTTAGAATAAGTAAAAGTAAGTGCAGAAAAACTGTCACTGAAGAAGCTTAAAAATCCATTATGAGTAATTGGAATTGGAGTGGTTGGACCTGACATATTCTGGTCACTTAACAAGTGGAACAAAGAAAGCAAGAGCAGTGTCGACTTACGTGTACCATAAAAGTGGACTTAAACGAGTGATCACGATTATGATAAAAATATGTTTTATTTACTCTTGCAAGTTGTGATTACTGAATAACGTACAATCAATAAAAACAATCTGCTGGTATTGTCTTTTCCAGTTATCATTTATTAAACATGACATGTGCTTTATGGTAATTTAATCTAAATCTTTTTTTTTTGCTAACGCTAAATAAATATTTTGTATAATGTTTTGTATTAAATTATAGATACGTAAGGAATAAAATTTGAAGATATTTATGAATAGTTAGTTAAATATCAACAAAATGGTGTGAGACTTTGAATACGTTATTGCTGTATAAACAAGTTAATTAAAATAATTGAAACGCAAGCAAAGCTTAAAAAAACCGACTTCATCGCTTATAGTTCAGTTTTGGCTTGACCGTTTTCGATAAAAAAAATATGGGACCACCTCTGCAGTATACTTTACTACATAAAAAAAACATCAAAATCGATTCATAATTGGCGGATATATCGCGTAAAATACATACAAAAAAAACCTACAGTCGAATTTAAAACCTCCTTTTTTGAAGTCGGTTGATAAGTATAATGATACATATTATTATGGAAGTTATATGATAGAAAGAATAATAATGTATTGTAAGTGTTTTTACGTTACTAAATTATTCCGATCGCTTGCAGTCTGATCAGTGATCACTCATGCGTAAATTCTCATTCCTGATAATTATACTGCAAAAACTTCAGGTGTGTCGAGACCTTGCAAAATGGAAGAATAATTAGACGAACGTTGCATTCTAAGTGGAATAATTTGTTAATAATTGTTTGTCAAACGCGTGACACCTTTGATATATTAGGGAACTAATAAGTTTGCTATTTCCACGTAGGCTAGCAAACTTAAACGTTATTTATTAAGTTTTTACTTTGAGCTGCCCATTGACTTAGTTGAGTGCGCGTTTGTCTTCTAAGAAGGGTTCAGTTCAGTATGGACCTGGCGAGAATACACATTTTCTCCCCAAGGAATATTTCTCTTTCTGGTTCTGGTTGTGACTGGGTATGTGATGTGAATGTTTCCGGTACCCGCGACACAAGTCATCGAAATTAGTGTGGGGCTGTGATTGTAAAAGCGTTTTTGATTATTTTTAGGATAGTCACGTATGTCGATGATTTTACCAATCTAAGAAAAAAGCAGTCTTTAATGACTAATTACGAAGCACGGAGGATGATTAATAAAAGTATAGACAAAATCGATATTCCTATATTTATTGTCTTAGGTTTTCTTATTCGACAACATTTAAATATAGAGACTCCAGTGTCAAACATTAATCAGCAGTTTCTAGAACTTTCTAAGTTATTATTGCTGACATAGTGTTACAAAGACATCGTCAGTATCTTCATTAAGGTGTATGGTTTGAATAGGATATGAATAGCTTCTTTAACTGGGGTGATTTGATTAATCGGTTACTGTAAGGAGAACAATTGGTGATTACCACCAGGCAATAGTTACTGTGACTCGAAATATCCATTGTCAGACAACGTATAGCCGCAATGTGAAACCACGTGAGATCTGTTTCACGTTATAGAAGAACTTGTTGCTAAACATTTTCATTTGCACCGGTTAATTAGAGGCCGGAGAGCTAACTCTATGTGGCAAGGTTCCTGTTAAGAGATTTGAAAAGTGTTCTGTGTGCAAGCCATTTTTCAATCGATTTCATAAAAGGAGGTTCTCAATTCGATTGTATTCTTTTTTATGATCGTATTTGTTTTTTTTTTTTTCATTAGAGACAAGCCAATATCTCTCCAGATGGTAAGCAATGATGTGGTCGACGATGGAGCACGCTTTCCTAGAAGATACCTATTCACTCGCGACTGGAAGACTCCCATTTGCACCTATTAGGAGACACCGACTCAGGTAAGGTGTTGCATTCCTTTGCGGCTCGCACAATAAAGGTAGAAGTGTCGTTTAGCAGTTTGTCTGCTTGTTCGATGATAGAATGGGGATCGAGGAACTAGATCGTTTAATTCCTTGGCACATTCTCCGAAATGTATCCGATAAAATACCGAGAGACTAGCTACCTTGCGACGATATCCCAAGCTCTGAAGTCTTACATCGGCCAACTGCTCACTATCAATAAGCCTCTTGGCTCTTCGCTCAATGGTATCAAGAGCCTCAAGCTGGTACTTAACTGAACCATCCCAAAGATGAGAACATGATTCGAAATATAACATAGCCTCGTTTTAATTTTGCAAGTTACAGCACAAGCTGAGTCCAAAGTACGAAATTACAAGATTTCCATTGATAAAACATGAATTACTCATAATGGCACGATGAGGCCAGATTATAGAGAACATTGAATTTCTCACGGGGCTGCTTTCTACGAGATCTGGGTATCTGGATCGTTGCTGTTATTATGTTACCAACTGTCTCTGCAAACAATGCCATAGATCTCGTGGCAATGGTAATGATTAGCTACACTCTTGTCTTTAGAATGTCACAAGGCAAAATGATTACTATTGCGTAAAGTGACTAATGTTGTACCTACATTAAACTTGATTAAACACTGTTGATAGAGACAAATCGTATTTCCGCAAATTATTATATCACAACGCAATTATTGAACTGCCCGATGACTTAGTTGGTTGAACGTTCGGCTTCTAAGCAGCGGTTTTGGATACGATTTCCGAGGGGAACACAAGTTTTCTCCCCAAGGAAAATTTGTGTTTCTGGTTCAGGTTGTAAGTGTGTGTGCGATGTGAATGTTTCCGGCACTCACGACACAAGTCATCGAACTTAATGTAGGGCTGTGAGTGTGGACGCGTTTATGTTTACTTTTATTCGTCGCAACCGTGATAATGTAATATTTCATTGTTGTAAACCTTATCAGAAACTAAGCCATGTGCTAGAAGCTCGCATTACCAGCCTTTCTGTAGAAATCGTGTCATGTTTACAGTTCCCAATAATTGATGTTTATAGAGTATTTTATTAATTTGCTTTTGAATCACGTTAGGATTACAGGATATTGTATCATCCATTATTATTTGTGCGGTTTTGCGTCTAGTCACACTAGAATGCCTCTGGTCTTGGAAGGACAAAGTTTGGCCTTATTAAAAGCAGCCTTAAATGTGATGTTTGAAATAATCTCATAAAAAACATAAAGATGCATATCCTTTAGATTTGGCTTAGAAGTCGGTGAATAAAGCTACAAACGACATATTGTAAAACACTAGAATTTTATAGATAAAATACAGATCCAATTAACTCGAGTAGAGCTACTTCTGTCCCAGAATAACTTGTGTCAAACAATTACCAATTGGAACAAAGGAAAATAAATTGAAAGGAGGCAATTACGAGAGTAGTTGATCAAGGAACCAGCAAATAACTAACTCCCATATCCAATTTGAAGATTCGAAAAAAACTATATCAATAGAAAGTTTTTCTACCTTCGACGTTGCTTCAGGAACCAGCTGTGCAACTTTTGTGCAAATGCAAAATACCTAAATGGCTGGCTCGAGAGGGCACACAATGCCATTCACACTGAATGTAATCTTGACAACAGAAAACGTCGTGATTCTCCCTACAACGTGCGAATATAAATACACTGTTACTGGACCGAGACGTTCTCACAGTAGCATCACATTATCACTGATTCATAGCGTAAGTAATAGTAAATTTATCTTCGTGTTACTTTACTGAAATCGATGTAAACAAACTGGAGGCTGCGCGGCGGGCAACTGGCTTGGCTTTGGTGCGCGTGCGCCGGTCGTGGCTCGCGAGTCGAGGCGCGCGGGGCGCGGGCCGGGTCACGTCCCCCGCGAGCCTCCGAAGGAGCTCGTCAGTGCCATTGAGCACCTTCGCAGGCGTGTAAACAAAACAATAGTCACACCTGTGCAACTCGGTGCTGACAAATGGTATGGAATCTATCAATTTTACCACATTCCTCTTTGGTTTTTTTTTTCAAGATTTATCTTTTTTTACCATCAATTATTGCTGGATGTCATCAAAATCAAAGCTAATAATAAGAGTACGCTTCCGCTGCGTGCGCAGCGATCCGCAGATCCTTCTATCTACCTGCAGGGCGGAATTCCTGGATTCGCTTCTGGGGTTATTTAAATTCCGCGGGAACCTGGGGGAGGAAGGAGGATGACGAAGCAGGGGTCAGTGGCGCGAGGAGTGCGGCGGAGCGCGACGGCGCGGGCGCACCCACCGGAACGATAGTCGGGGTGGGGTGCACGCACCCACCTCCAATAAACTTCAAGGTTATGTTTGTTATAACCTATGAAAATAAGAATAGTGTCAGCTAAATGCCTATTAAGTTTACCTGAAATAATATAATATCTAATTCACTTCAATCACGTACACGTACTTAATTTTTTAAAATATAATGTATTGTCCTTAATGAAAAGATCTCATCAAAAATATATGTAGAGAAATAATAACGTGTAATTGGATTATTTAATCATTCTTCTTTGAAATACTTATTATGTTCTTACAAGCGCCATCTATGAGAAATACAGTGAACTAAATAGATCGCTACCTTATCAGACGTTAATCATGTTCATGTTGCTATGCCCTAGAAACAGATGTCACTTACTTACTATATATATATATATATATATATATATATATATATATATATATATATATATATATATAGCAGGATATAAAGTAGCAAGGGTCACTTATAATAACGACTACTTGTATAGTATTTTACCCCCTTGCCACCTGTCCATACCATCTGTTTATCTTGGTACTCTTTATTATACACTCTTTATTATATATGTTGAAATTAACTTTAACTTAAATTTAAACGAAAGTTCCGATTTTCACCAAACATAAAGAACCGTCTCGTTTCAAACATAAAATTCAGTCCAATTGTTTGAGACCTACGATGCCACGGACACACAGATCACCCGATAAACTTATAAATCCCCTCTTTTTCCGTAGGAGTTTAAAAGAAGTAAATTATAAGTTGCCTACTTTAATACTATGTAGGATATTTGACTATTTAGACTTTTTCATTAATGTTGTAATGTATCCTTACAGTGCGCAGTGGGGTCTCAGGAACGATGTATATCTTAACTACTATTTTTTAATATTAAAGGAAAATAAATCCCTTTACACAATTATCAATCACGTGTCAGTCAATCACAATAGATACAAAAGTATTGATCTTCTACAACAGAGAAACCCTTCAAAAGATAACAGGCTACATTATATTGGGACTAGCATTGCTAAGCCTTCCACGAATAGACAGTTCTATAATACTTACTTAGCTTTTGTAACCGTTCAATTGTTTTCTCAGTTAGAATATTGGGCACATTCTTAGTAAAGCACTTTACTAAGAAGTTAAGGTTAAATTTACATTACTTATTAGTCTTAGGGCTAAATCGTTAATCCTATACCAATAGGTAATAAATAATATTTTTTCCATTCATAGCGGCTATCCATGGGCCAATTGCCTATATCTAAAGCTATATGTATCTACTATACAGCAAAAACCTAAGTTTAGGCATTTAGGCATCGAGCTTATAGGTAACTCAAGTACTCAAGCGCACTACCAGTGGGTAGCGTTCCTATCATGCATTGCCTTCATGGATTTCAAGAATTGTTTTCTGGTCATAAATCATAACCCCTTATTTTTTTGTATACATATATAATTTGTACAATTACGTTTTAATAAGAACATACCTATTTCTTATTTTTTTTTCGAAATGTTTGCTATGTTTGCGTAAGCCCTACGCTGCCGTAGGGCATTCAGACATCTACGCTACAGATACTAGGTTCTATATGGTAGCCATATTTATATAGAAGATACAAACAGTGCGTTTCATACAGCGCGGCGTAGGGTACAAATAAAAGATTATTTATGCAATATAACCATAGCTATAAGAAAAATAAAATACCTGTACTTATACTGAAGTGTAACAAAAGACGCCCGAAGTTACCCCCTAAAGTTGGACTAAACGTTTTCAAGCAAAATTGTAGGGGGTCCATAAATGCATTCCTCAATATTAAAATAAGCAAAGATTTGCTTCCAGTTGTTAGATAATATTTAAAATAATTATGATGATGTCTACTAATCAGAATAACAAATAGCAAAATCCCTCGACTTTCTATCTAAAAAACGGCTGCACCGGTTTTTACCAAACATTACTAAGAACACCATCGATAAAAACAATATTTAAAAAAACAAACTAAATAAAAATCAGTCCAGCCGTTTAGAAGCTACGATGCTATAGTCAGATACAAATAACAAACTTATAACATCCCTCTTTTTCGTCATGGGTTAAAAAGGACGTAAGTCTTTCTCTATGATTTAATATTTACGAATCTTGTGATTCCTTTAATATAGAAGATTGTGTTTCGCATCAGAGGATCAAGATTCAGTGCTCAGTGTACTTTTTAACCGACTTCAAAAAAGGAAGAGGTTCTATGTTCGACTGTATGCTTTTTTTTTGTATGTTCACCGATTTCTCCCCCATTTGTGGACCGATTCTCAAAAATTAGTTTTTTGTTTGGTAGATTATACAGATCAGGAATCGATCGAACCAAAACCAACATATAAGCGGTGACGTCGGTTTTTTTAAGCTTTGCTTACGTTTAAATTATAAACTATATCCTTACTACATTACATCAAGTTCAGTCCACCGGATTAGCGGTACTAAAGAACGAAACAGCATTGTGCTATTTTCAGATTGAAATCGTTAGTGTGGAATGTCGAAGCTTAACATTTCGTCATACTTAATCGTCTTACTCGGTGCTCCATATTACCGCGTTTACCTTTAAGGTAACTTATTGATTTCGTATCAACACGCTCGCTCATTTACATAAATTGCTACGTGCAACGTTTCTAAAACTGGATCTCGAGGCGTAAAGAAGTTTATTGACCTAGAACATTTTGTACACTATTCAAACAGTTTTGTTAAATTGTTTATTATGTGACGTTTGGAGAACAAACAAAAATACGCAGAATGTTAAAAAAAATGCCAAAATTTTGATCGAACACAAAACAACAGGTTAGTAATACAATAATAATAATAAATATGAAGTAAGTTGTTATTTCTAATGTGCATTATTTGGCAAATGGGAAACACTCAGCATTGTGCTGCGCAAACTACGTCGACGCAGGGCTAGTTTTCAATGCGGGGTGCATGAGTGTTGATCAAACTGAAGTTAATAAAATTGAAAAATAAATTGCAGAAAATAGAATTGGCACAAGGAAATTAGATTTTTATACTACCGAATAAATAAAAGGACTAACGGTGTGGTGTGTATTCTAGTATGAATCATTGATTTCCTGTTCATCCGAGTGATAGATCTAACTTCTTTATTTTTTAATTAATTAATTTTTGTATTGTTACATTAATCTGAAAACTAAATTAAAACTAATCAATAATAACTATAACTAGATATACATCTAACTATATTAACTTTAGGTAACGACTCATGTGCCATATTTGTATCTATAAACAGAAATTGTATTTATAAACATAAAATAGATAAATAGTTTCATATATAAAACTTATAGTCGTGCCCCGCGGCTTCGCCCGCTATTAACCAGTTAAAAAGTAGCTTATGTGTTAATCCTAGGTATAATTTATGTGCATTCTAAATTTCATCCAAATCCGTTCAGCCGCCAAAGCGTGAAGAGGGAACAAACACACATTTCTTTTAAATTTTTCTTTGTTTACCAATTAAAATATTTACAATACACACTAACTTTCGGATTTATAATATTAGTAGGATTAAAATATGATTAAAGTCGTTTTGACGCGTGACTTTTAAAATCAGTCAAAATAAGACAAACATCTTTTAACTTTAAAAGGTCTATCGAGCATTTATTTTTTGAGCGTATTTAAATAAAAAAAAATCTAACTTAATAATTTTCATGTCGTACAATATAGTATACGAGCAAAGACTAAATATACAAGTTTTTATACATAATATAGATTTTGAAACTATTTTATTACGAAAAACATACTAGGACGCGTTGATGTCTTTTTAGGGGCCAAATGATTTTGGCTTAGTTTCGCTCCTAAAAGGTCATTATTTTTGGAATGTCGTTGCTACCAGTTATTTGTTGAATATGTATTGGTATTAAATAATTTGGATATATAATCTATATATATATATAAATCAATGCCACTTTCGTTATAATTTTATAGCTCAAGAACGGGCTCACCTATCCAAACCAAATGTTTGGATTTGTTCGGACTATTTAGTAGATGGTTTATGTGAAGTTTGCACAAAATCGGTCGAGCGGTTCTTCATTTATCACACCCGGGCTAAGCCGGGGCGGATCGCTAGTAATATATGTATAATGGGTACGAATATCACGGTTATAGCATACCATTCACTCTTGACTGGAAGACTCCCAGATTGTACCGTTCGGGGAACAAAGACGAGGGCAATGATTTCTACTCCTTCGCAGTACGAATGATAAAAGTAGAAGCGAACCACTTTTAGCAAACTGGATGTATATCAACTATAAATGGATGACGACTAACAGTTTTGTTGTTGGATGGTAAAACGGGCATGGGGAATTCACTCATGTAATTCCTGTGCACCCCTCTCAAAAATGTTAACGATAGAATACCGATAGGCTTCCGTCCTTACGTCTTACCTCACCTTTCATTTAGTTCAGTAAATACATTTGAAAATTCATAGAGTGCAAAATTTTACTTTATTTTCACAGCAATGTAATAAGTATTCAGATTGCAGTCCAATTAAAATGCACGTATAAATAAACAGTATCAGATTTCCCTGTCCCTGTTTCCAGGGAAGAGAAACGTAATTTTCTTTGCACCGGAACAATGAGATATTAAAGAAAGTTAAATGCCATAGAGACTGCGTGCGTGTGTGATATCTACTCATTATTGCTAATGTCATCATTGTCATCATCATAGGTGATGGGAAAAATGATCCATCTTTCTCTTTTTCCACTTAATAGGGTCTGAATTCTTCCTGGAGAAGGAATACGTTTTTTACTTACTCGTGACCCAATTTAAATGAGATTAGATATGATTTTATGAGGCCGCCTGCCTGACAGTAAGTCTTTCTTCGTGACTCGTTGGAACATTTATTGATCGGCAATGGCACCGCGCGTTGGTGAACTTGCTGAAGTCGGTGGGTACTATATTCTGACTATTTATCAGTGTGCCTACAATTAATCTATTTTGTCTATTCTGAAACGTAAATATAGGTCGCTGTACTGTCACCTCCTCCCTTTATATATAATGCGAGTTGAAATAGACATTTTGCAATCGCGCGTGCTTTTGGTCGAACTCTATGAGGTAAAAAAATAATAGTGTCTACTGTATTTTACTGGGATGTATTGTAAATGTTTATTTGAAATCTTTTATTTAATTTGTTGTTTATTTAATTCGATTGAATTGAAATTTTGGGTACTTAAATAATATATGTCACTTTAGTGGCAATCCAAGAATATAATTTATTTATTATTTATAATTTGAACTGCCCGTTGGCTTATATGAGTGAGTGTTCGCGTTTTAATATTATCGGGTTCGATCCTCGGCGAAAACACATATATTCTGCCCAAGGAAAATTTGTGTTTCTGGTCCTGGTTGTGATTTTGGGTGTAGTATGAATGTTTTCGGGACCCACGACCCATGTAATTCTCATTGGCTATGAGTGTGAAAGCGTTTATAATATGGAGCTGGTACGATGGATTCGATTTTAAGGAGCTTTTCAACTGTAAATTGCTGGCGTTTGAGCTAATTTTGATAAGTTCAAAGTACAAAATACACTCCATTACTATAAGTATGCCAAAGTTTACATGTTAATTTTAAATATATCAATGTAATATGTTAGATATGTGTCTTATTGTTATAGTTTAAAGTATGTCATGTGTGTTATTCAATAACGTCAAAACAACTAAACTTATTTATATGACATTTTGAATAAAGTTAAATAATAACTTGGAGTTTCACATAGGATATTTTTCGTTATTTTCATCTTTGTGTCATCATTTTTAACATGGGTAAAACCGCGGGACGCAGCTAGTATATTAAAAAATATCGATAAAACACTAATTTAGTTGGTTAGCATACATTCGTAAAACCTTACATATATACAATTTTGACCCAATTGAGTAAGACAAAAGAGAAAGTATAGATATTTCTTAAACAGGACAGCAAAAAGAAGCCCTACTAAAGTTTCCTGCTCTGGGACAAAAACAATGGCAAATATTTTGAGAGGCTTCAACCTCGACACTGGGAACTGAATGTCTCCCACCTAACGTTACTTCATTGAAGCATATCAATCACTTATTATGCCGCAAGGTCGTCGACCCGCCTCCACCACGAAATCAAGACCTTCGCATCTAATGTACACTTATTTTACACCTACCCAATCGTAGTATCAATTAGTAAGATGGATTTTTAATTAGGTACACGCTACTTTATTAAAACCGTGTATAGTCGTATATCTATAGCGACTTTCCAGCACCTCTTTTATTGAAAAATCCTTCTCGAATGCTGCTGAAAGGCTGTGGAACAGTCTCACAGAATACTATTACTCCCTGCTTGATATCAAAAATTGTAAGTCATAGCAGTTTTTAAATGAAAAACACGAGAGTATTTTGTCAAAAAGGTAAAGCAGGTCGCAATTGTCTCAATTGATCTAGCAATAGTAACTACACATCATCGAAGTACATAATATTATGGTTACATATTATTTATATTTATATATTAGTGTTTATGTTATACATTATTTAAAGTAATGTTTATAAATATTTACTATTATTTTATATATTGATCACATGTTCACGAATATTTATGCATTTATTATCCTTTATTCTTTTTGAAGTATGTTTACTGCACCGTCACCTTTTTCTCTACGCCTCGCGCCTCTAGGATGATTGGCAGAAAATGCTATTCTAGCATTAAGACCTCATTGGATTTTTTTTTGTGCTGCAAAGTATTGTAAATAAATAAACAAGTATAACTAAAGTACTATCACGGCCTTCGATCACGGCTTTTACAATTTACCTACTTTAAAATAACGTATGATGATGATCTTACAATCTTATTAACAGACTTTTTGCGTATGTTCGCGCATTTTTGGCTTTAGAGACGTGATCACGTGAACCGTAAACGATGATACTCTTTATTTTTGCAAAGATAATACTTTCTAAAAAGTTCTACGAAAAAAGTCTAGTGTATATTTTCGAAGGTAGTGGCGGAAGAACGAGTGATTAGGTATCGAAATAAAAAACGTTTAATTTTTCTGTTGTAATTGAGAGCCGAAAAGAGCTTGTCGGCCGCCTGATGGTAAAAGCAAACCTAATAATAATCACTCTAATAATCCAATTATATATTTTTGTTCATGTGCTGCTAATGTTTTTAGTTAATTTGCGAAATTTATATCTATGTATATTTTGTTGTTGTTAAATATTATGGGTGCTCAAACCTGAAATAAAGATCTAGGCTATCATTACAAGGAAATAGTCATACTGCTCATTGCTGTTGATGGCGTATGTTTTGAACACAATAATGAATCATAATCAAAACACGCAATTATCATTCAAATGTGATTAAATTTTCGTTTATTTGATTATTATTTGGCTTGGTTCCGGAGTATCCAAACAGCCGCTAGTTGACACGCCGCAGTACTATGCAAGTAGGACTGGTTCAGGTTGAAATGGGGAGTGCCCAGTGTGTTTTTGTTATAAATTAACAAATTTTTTAATGAACATATTAAAAAAAAATATAATTTTCAAATAAGTTTAAGCCAAGAATATACTTTATTAGTCCTATATAAATGTACATATATTAGTTTATGTACGTATATAATTATATACCTTTAAACGAGCAAGTCTTGTATATATCTATATAATCAGAATCTCGGAAACGGCTCTAACAATTTTCATGTAATTTAGTATGCAGCGGGTTTCGGGGGCAATAAATCGATCGAGTTACTCGTAGGTAAAATTTTTAGAAAACGACGTTTTAACGAGCAAAGCTCATCTAGGAACTATATTATTATTTATGTAGGTATAATATGTAATATATGTGTAAGCACATTTATTTAAATGAGTGTTGAGGTACACCACCGTCCCTGTTTGTAATTTTATACATCTCCTTTGGTTGTCTGAAAGAAATCACTTTGAGCGATAAGATAGCCATTTGTGCTCCTATGTTAAATTTAAGATTTCTTTGTAAGTGCTCTCTTTTGGTGTGCAAATAAAGGATGTATCTATCTATCTATCTATTCTGGACTTAATGACCCAATTAAATAAAAATAATCTCTACAGAGTTTATAAGTAGGAAGACGTGATGCTTACCACCTGGAAAACGAGTTAATTGTCTCTTCATTAAATAGCAAATGAGCCATTAATATAACTTCTTCGATCTTTATCAAAACTATTTTAATTGCCATGGAAGCGTATCAAGATGCCAAAGTGATTTAACTACAAAGCCGTAACCCGAGTGAATTACGCGGTTAGACTGTGACGAAACGTGCCTACCATCGTAAATTACCCAATTCACATAAAACTAGTCATAGCGAACAAGATTTATATTGCTATATAAAGTTTCAATGTAAAACTCTCGATAACGCTTAGGCTATTTACACTGGCACGCGAAAGATATTTGAAAGACGTAAGTTAAAAATAATAAAAAACAGTATTGACGTATGTTAGGTACTGATATGGCAAAATAATAACATAAACATATTCATATTCATAATTGCGCCATTACGTCCAATTTCCTTTATTGTCAAGTATGTGGTTCAGAACTAAACGATTCAAGTCCTACAAACTTGTCCCATGAACTAAAGACCTGAACATTATTAGAATTACACTTTCATTGAGGCAACTGAACTGGAAACCAGACGAGGTGGTCGGCATGTAATCGTAGAATTCCCACAGTTTGTTGTATTCTTGAATATTTATCAGCAGGGTGCGCATTAGAGTATGACGCGCGTGGGAGGGAAACCGAGAGTAAAGTCTACCAGTCACTAGGTGAACTGGTCACCAGCATCTTAGTACAATTTACAGGAAGTTCTACTTAGATTTATATAACGTAAAAATATCTAAAAGACTATTGGGCTGTGAGTAGGTATATACTTACTCATAGCCCACAATTAGTTCTACTTGTATGCACGCAGTCACGCGCACTCAGATTATAGAATCAGATTAATTAGACTATACTCTAAGCCTAGCGTGTTTACCTTCCTCGACCACATCATCGCTTACCTGACGGTAACTCCATCCAATCCAACCTGATGGTTGGATATCCGTCAAACGATAGCATATCGGGGGAAAAAAATCTAGGAAAAGAAAATGAGATACTGTTGAATTGTAGATGTCTAAGCAATACCTACTATGATATGCCGTTGATATGTATATGTCAGTCAGCATACGGTGTTATGATATTAATAATCAGGTCAATTATAAAATTAAAATTGCTTTTAAGTGGTAATTATAATACAGCATTATGGTAGTAGTGTATATACATAATTATCAATTTCGGATCAATGCAGTTGCGAAATTTGATGTAGAATTTACTATGATTAAATCTTAAATTTTTTGTGGTACGAGTATCTCAAATTTTTATATCATTTTTAGAAATGTGCTAAAAGCCCGTGTGTTTAAACGGGTTTAATCTAATGTTCTTCCAGAATGTAATAAATGATAGGAATTAATATTAATTGCTTGGTAGTGTAGTCATATCATAATTGCAATTCGCTTTTGAATACCTTTTATTTGCTGCTAGAGTATTATTAATTGTACGACTAAAATGTCGCTGTATGTATGTAATTGTATATATAATATGTCATTTGATAGGTACTCTTCGATTTATTAGGTCGTCGCGATTCCCTTATCGGTCGTTCAAACTAGGCCACATACCATACGAGTGATAACGACGAATCAATAAGTAACGCAAGTAAGTGTATAAATTATTAAGTTAATGGTAACACCTGCTGGTTAACTTTATAGCGGAATGACAAACAAAAAACTCAGATTAGATAAGACACCTTTTCTTGGTGACAATGGTTCAAGCGTAAAAGTTGTCAAGATGATGAACAAAAATTTTAACACCTTTTACTACATTCAACCGCCAAGCAGTAGTGTGGAAACAAACAAACGCATTCATACTCACAGCCCCACACTAAGTTCAAAGACTTGTGTCGTGGGCGCCGGCAACATTTATATATCACACACAATCACACCCAGAACCAGAAGCACAAATCTCCCTTGGGAAGGAAAACTGTGCTTCTGCCAGGAATCGAACCCAGGTCCGGCAGAAATGGCAGAGACTTGCCCACCGCGCCAACTGGGTCGTCAACATTACTGTATTCCGGATTGAAGGGCAATGTTTCCAATGAAATTACAGAGATTTAACATCTATATCTCAGGGTGATGAGCGCAGCGTGCTGAGGCACGTGCGTACGGCCGTGCTCACATACAAGCCGCGTTTGGTACCACTCTATGAAAACAACTTACTTATATATTTCTACTATGGTTCTATGCAGGATTTCGAATTACATGTATAAGTTCAAAGCTCTGTAACACCGGACTATTATGGGCAAGCGTGACGTTTACCATCAGGCGAACGACTTGCTCTTCTCTTCTCTCAATAACATAAAAAACTTGGTCTGAAATAAAATTTTAATTACCCGTTGGCGTTGTTGGTTGCGCATGTGCCTTTAAGCAGCAGTCAGGCTCGGTGAAAATACAAGTTTTCTACCCAACTACAAAATTTGTTTGTTTTTGATTTTGGATGAGATTTGTGTGTCATGTGTGATGTGACTGTTTTCGGCACTAACGACACAAACAAACAAACGAACAAACAAACGCATTCACACTCACAGCCCCCACTAAGTTCAAAGACTTGATGACAAATATTCCTTGGGGAAGGAATTTGTGCTCCTGCTAGGAATCGAACCCAGGACCCACGGCGCAGAGGGCGGGCACGTGTCCACTGCGCCAACTGGGTCGTCACATGACTTCTAACTTAGTATGCGCTCTGAGTGTGAAAGTGATTGAGTTCTGCTGTAAATAATATTAATCTTCCTACAAAGTTATGACTGAGAATGCATTGCAATAGTGTAAGAGTTAAACTTTCATTCAGTAGGTACCAAAAATATTAAATTAGGAAGTCATATTATTGTGAGAATCACAGTACTTATTGATAATCAGAGAATAACTATGAAATTTATTGGAGCGTTAACATATATACATATTGATGAGCTCGGGCTTTCGTGTCATATCAATTTTAATAAAACTTTTAAAATTAAATCAAGATTTTATTTTATGAAATAACATAAAATATTACTAATTACACAAATAAAAATTCAAAACAACGAAATAGTTAGGTACGATTAAATAACCCGTCCCTGATGCCAATTTTTGGCTTCGGCCCCCCATCAGCCCGTGGTTTCCACGATGGCAATTTATTTTCATTAGATTTAATATTTAATCAAAATAAATTAAATCCTTTATGACAAAGTGTTGAAACGTGGTTTCTAGTAGCGGTCTATCACAGAGTGTAATATTAATCGTACATTGTCACATAATTGAAATATAATTCTCCGTCGTTAATTAAATATATTTACTTTTGGCTCTACCGAGTATAAAAAGCCGCATTATATAGGCAGGTTTATTTCCCTTTAATTAATATACTTTTTTTCTGTTTGTTCCATGCAAGTTCGAGTTGAAACTTCTTTCCTGTTTCACAAATACGAGGAATTATTTTTAGTTCACTAGTTTATTATAGTATTATGTATATGTATGTTATGTACTTGTAATAAATTAAATGACGCACTGATTTTCTTAATAAAGCAATCCTACCTGTTTGTGCAGCAACAAGCTATAGGAGCGCGGTATAGGAAATAGGAGTTATAGGAAAAAAAACAAACAGGAGCATGGCCTTTACATCTAAAATATTACTAGTAGGTTACTGCTTCGACGTACTACAAACTTCAGTGTGTCGATGGGTTACTGCATGGTTTGAAAGAATAAACATCAGGCCATAACTACCTAGTGGGAAGGGCAGTTTCGACAGGTCAGTGAAGCCACATGAACAGCTATGGCGACACAGTGCTGCCTCGCGACTAGTTCAGGACGAACAATAGCCCACCTTCTACCAACAGTTTCACATTGTTAGCACATTTACCTGCACCCTTTGTTCCTCTGTTATTGTTAAATAATGGAACAAATTACAGTTAGGTTCGCAATCATGTAGATAACGTCGACAGGTTGACTGGCACAATTCAGGTAATTAATTAAAACACTACTTAAAACTTGTAAAGCATTGCCCTTTGTATGATGTGTCTACTTCAAAGACTTGTATTGTGGTTGCAGGAAATATTTACATATCACACACACAATCACACCCGGAACCAAAAATACAAATGTCCCGTGGGAAGGAAAATCGTGTTTCTGCCGGGAATCGAGCCAAGGTCCCACGGCTCTAGGGCAGAAACAAAACAACAGGATTGTCAGTGAACATATTTTTAACTCCGTAAACCTAGCTGGCTTAAGTTTTGTGGGGGAGAGGGTGAAAGGAGTAACTCAGTGCACGTGGTGCTTTTTGAAACGCATATCATCAGATGTCTCTTATAAAAACTAAGCAAATTGTTTTGTTCTACAAAGTTACGAAACTGAATCAGAATAATAAAGTTACTGAATCACAATTTAGAATAAGGAAGGAAGTTCTCCAATGTATATTATGTATACAGTAGGTACTCAGTGATACCAACAAATTCACAAGAAATTTGACGAACCGTATTATTGTTTGTCATACTATTGTTATTGTATTATTTTGTGACGTTGCTGAATAGGATTCCCCAAAATGTATTCACACATGTATGTCATGTATGTGCTGTGATGAAATCCCTCCGCTCTTATTCTTTTCTTGTACCTACTCTTCTGTACTTGATGCATCATTTTGAATTTTCCTATTCAAGAGGCAGAAATTTTGTCTTAGTCATAAAACCCTGTTAGAGTCTAACGTCACCCAGTCTAATAATATTACATTGTGACCACGATCATTTTTGCTGAATATTTTAATGCTATCTATATAAAATAAAGGTTTTTATAATACCTCGTATATATTATTAAAACAGTGTCAAGTGACTTCCAGTCAGTTGAAGGTATTTGATTCGACTTATTACCTTGGCTTTTTATTAGTTTTTTGGTTGTTATATTCGTTGTAAGTTAAACGACTAGAATGATTTTCTTCTTCTTCTTCACAAAAAAGGAGGAGGTACTCAAGTCGACTGTACTTTTTTATGTGTAGTATCTCATAACTTCTTTCCACGGGAACCGATTTCGATTTTTTTTTTGTTGCGTTTGCGTGTTTAACACATCTAATCTGATCAAAGTATCGAAGATAAAGCGGTATAGTTAGTTATTTTTTGTAAGCTTTGCTTGCGTTTAGTTATTGAAATATATTTTTTGTTTAAAAGTGTACTTACGTAAGTATTTACTTAGTCATATACAACTTTAATCAAGGTTGGATTAATGGTTCAGAAATATTCGTATGAAATCGATTTTCGAAAGAAAGATTTGTTGATAGTATACCCTAATATTTAACACACGCGCATCTGATACGATTGTAGTAAGCGCAACAATTCGCACTCGCCACGCCCCTTGTAGATGTGGATTAATGTTTGCATTCAAACCTTATTCTAAACATCTTTTTAGTAGGTTACTGTTTTGGGCTTAATTTACCTCAACACACGGGAAATAAGGCGCATATATACGTATGGGTATAACATAATCAAATAAGACAATTACTTGGTAGTAAGTCCTATGGCAATCCGTATCAGCTAAGATTTAATTACTACTATTACTTACTTACTATTTGGTTTTGAATCGGATTATGATAAAGGTTACCGTAAAATAGGCCTATATTTATTCATATTTTTTTTATATTCATATTTCTTTATTGCAAACATATACAGTCACATTAAAACTCGGTATATGTACCCTGCAAGGGTTTATCAAAACGGTAGGTAAACTGGTTACTTAGTTTAAAAATAATTACAAGTTCACTTAACATAAATGCCTATTTCTATAGTCTTGACATATTCGTAGATCCCATATAATCAAAGATTACAACGAAATCCAAATCGAACCAAGTCAACATGTATAAAATAATGTATAGACTACACAATTTTTTTTAACTTCCTACAGAAAGGCCTTCTAAATCGTGGGTTGGCTGCTGTGTCAGGTAGCATTCCAACGTCTCCCTTTCACCCCACCTCACCCCGCTTAACTACATAGATAAAAACAGTTCCTATAACAAAAGACACTCTGCCATACTCTACACTCATCTGATCTCCGTAATAAAGCTCGAGTGTTCATTGTTAGAGCTTTTAAAGTTCCGAGAGCTTGATATCCGGTCATAAATCATTTCTAGGAACTTTGGAGGCTGGTTTATCTTTGGCGAAGAGAATAAAGGTGACCGCTTATTTGGTTATTTGAAACTAGCCAGCCGACCCGGTTTCGCATGACAATTTAGACAAAACCAATTAAAGAAATGGTTACTGTGAGTCAACCGTAACAGATATAGATATGCCATCGCAAATGATCTTTAGGCTAAACCTTAAAATATACAAAAAAAGACGTACTAGACAATCATAGTTCTTCTAAGGAGAAGAACTATGTAATTTTGCGAATCTGGCAATAGAATCATTAACTTTCATGAGTGCCTCTTTGGGGCCCATGTGAATAAACGATTTTGATTTTATGATTGTCTAGTACGTCTTTTTTTTTTGTATATTTTAAGGTTGAGCCTCCGCAAGCCAAGTACATTTAAATTTTTCAGGGACTTGGCTGCAAAAAATTGCCATATCTATCTGATGGTGAAAAGCATATCAAAATCCGTTGCGTGGTTTAGGAGAAGTAAGCGGATAAACAGACAGACAGACAGACGCGGAAAGCGTTTTTTGTTTTATACTATGTAGAATAAGAGTGAGATAAAAATGTATATGTAAAAAATTGTGATCTTATTGTTGGTATTTAAGTAAATACACTTAAGATTACTCAAAACTTCCAAAAACTGCATAATAAATTGCCGAGCTCTTTTGTCTTATAGCCTTGAGCTAATAGTCAATATTAATTAATCTATGTACTAAAATCTACATAAAAATAATACAGTCTAAATGAGTTTTGTCATGAACTATGATCACGTACACCTCTCATAAAAATATAGACATGTAGGTATCACCGTGTTCGTCAGTTCGTGATTCGTGACGTAATAACGCGGACCCGATCTTTAATGACTTGTAATTTACCTAAATTATACAGCACGATACACTGACACTCATTGTAGCCTAAAGATCGAATATCTGTATGTAGGTACAATAAGATGAAAAATTAATAGTGTGGTTGTTATAATAATAATAATTAGATCTCACAAAAAGTTAATAAAAAAATCCGTTAATTTTGTACTGATTTGATTAATTATTAAACTTATATAGACGAATCTTAGAAATAATGTACGCTTTCAATTAAAAAACAATCCGATTCGGTTTATGAATGACGGAGAAGTTCGTTCATAGGTAAAAAAAATATATAAAATACTACACGAATTGAGAACCGCTTCCTTTTTTGAAGTCGGTTAAAAAACAGCAATATAATATATAAATTATAAAAAAAATTGCTACGCAGAAGGATAGAAACGCAGGCAGCATTTTGGGTATTTTTGATGATTCAACTTCAACGGTCTACTAAATCAGAGTTCTTCTTGTTTGTTTATATTATTTATCGTTTTTATAGTTTTTAGATTATTTTTCTGCAAAATTAAAAATCTAAACCACTGCTTTATAAGCTAAATATTACTATGTAAAGATTAGGATGTTCATTTGACAATATTGAGGAACAGTTTGCGTTGGCACAATATAACATAAATAAATCGTTACTTCTACGTGCGAAAATAACGCAACAACAAAATCTAGCAACTCTTGGCCTTGACAAAAACGGTCATATAAATCATGTTTTCACGTTGAAAATGGCAGCGCAATGTTCATGTTTTGTTATAATTCTTAAAGTCCATTGTCTCAATCTATTTTTATTTAAGATTAGAATCATTTTACCACGGCGTTGTTAATTTTGATGAGTTGCGTTAGAATGCTATTAACTGTATGGATATTGCTGTTTCCTAAAAATCAACATTAGGTAGGTGCCCATAAAGAACAACTCATATTGGATCATTTGGAGCAAAATACATCATGAGGTGAAAATAAGACCACCTTATGCGACTAGCATTCCCGAGTCACCAAAATCTATTTACTAAAACATGTTTCTTAAAAAAACACATTTCCCTACTTCATGTCGCGAAGTCGGGTAAAAATTAATATTTGCAATGACTTCCTGGTAAATTTTGACAGATTGCTTTAACTAAATAATAAGTACCCGGATGATCGAGCTTTGCTCGGCTCAAAACACGGATAAAACGACGTTTCCTTAAAATTGAAACCTAGCTAGATCGGTTTATCGCCCCCGAAACCCCCTGCATACAAAATTTCATGAAAATCTTTGGAGCCGTTTCCGTGATCCTGATTACACACATATATATAAACAAGAATTGCTCGTTTAAAGGTATTAGATATTGAGGAACAGTTTGCAGGCTTGGTTAAATTCACGTAATTAGGTATGCGGGTCGTTATTGCATCGCCCACGAGACATTCTGCAGTGCTGTGTGGGCGTCAATGGACGCAAAAGCGGAACAATCTCGGTCTCAAGCGTTTACAAGCATTCAATCAACAATGGAACAGTTATTTCATTATAGTTTCAATAATAACATAAGGATTCTACAAAGACTTGTTTCTTATTAAGTATTTTGATTATAATCTTTTGCTATGAAATGTCTACTTATTGACGTAAGGTATCAAGCTACGACTATAACTACGTAGATACCTATCCTTTTTTATTATAAAACAAATAACCAACTTCAATACCAATGTAAGTTTTTAAGCTACCATGGTCACTTTCACTATAAATGTTTGTATCAATAACATGGATTGGTGCTAACATAATGGTAGTGGTGTTCAACGCAGTAAACGAGTACGAAAGCGGGTAGACCGTTTCGTATGCTCGTAAATCTAAATCTTCATCCACCCGCACTACTCCAGTTACTCCGTGATCATGGTGCTTGCAACAGTGCCGAAATATCGGAAACTCAAAACAAACAAAATACATGGTAAATATCCCTTTATTCAATACCAATATTGAACTACCCGTTGGCTTAGTAAAGTGGCATCCGCCTTTTAAGCAGGGGTATCGGGTTCGATTCCCGGTGGAAACACAAGTTGTCTACCCAAAGGAAATTTGTGTTTCTGGTTCTGGGTGTGATTGTGTGTGTGATGTTTCTGGCAACCACTACACAAATCATTTGTCATTGTGGGGCTGCGAGTGTGAAAGCATTTATGTTAAGTTATCTCCGGAATCCTTTATTCAATCACGATAATTATTTAAAATAAATCCTGCACCATTTCAAACTAAAAATAAAATCATAAAAATCCGTTGACATACGCTGGATATATGTAATAAACACGAATGCCAGTAAAAGAAAACAATAGTCATTCGAATTGAGAGTAAGCTAAATTGAGTTCCAAAAAAGATTTTTTTGGAACTCAGTTAAAACTACAAATTACTTTATCTAAACACACAAAGCCTGTTGTGGTCTGAAGCTTTGAAGCTTTCTTTCATTTTGCATATCTTCACGCACGTGATAAACGTTAGACAGATGTATCCTATGTCTCGTCTGGAAATATTACATCATAAAACATGAGTCACATCTAGTCACTAGTAACAATAATTCAAAACGCAAGCAAAGCTTGAAAAACCGACTTAACCGCTAATATTTTGTTTTTGTTGATTTTCTCAAAATTCGCTAAATCAATTTCGATAAAATTTATATGGGACCCCTTCTGATGTATGATCTAGCAAACAAAAAAATCATTAAAATCAATTTAATATTGGCGGAATGATTGCGCAACATATATACTGTCGAATTGAGAGCCTTCTAATTTTTTAAGTGAAAAATAAAAGGTGGCAACTCGATCACGTGGTCGAATTTTTTGTGGTCGAGATGACTACCAAATCAACCGAAGCGGTAAAAGTATTTATATATGTAAACATTCACTTATACAGTTTTGATACTATTAAAATACAGCAATTCAAGCTGCTATAACTACTTATAGCGGCAGTAGCACGAATTTAGCTTCAAAAACATAATACATTTTATTCGGCTGCTTAGACTAGCCTTAGACTAGTCAAACAAAAATATTCTAAATTAACCAAATAAGCACTGCAAACGAGTTCACTATAATTAAACGCAAGCTAAGCTTAAAAATACCGACTTCACCGCTTTATCTTCGGAACCTTGTAAACACGCATTATTGACGATAACTCAAAAACTACTGATCATGATCAAATTTAAATGGGACTAATGGGAAAGCAAAAATACCGTCGAATTAAGTAGGTATCTAGAGTGAATAGGTATCTTCTAGGTAAGCATTCTTCATCTTCGGCCGCATCGTCACTTTCCATCAGGTGAGATAGCGGCCAAATGCTTACCTATCAGTCATAAAAAAGGTACCTCCTTATTTTTTGTGTAGTCGGTAAAAAGTCTCAGTCACAGTTCAGATTGTAATGTGAAAAATCATAGAACACTGATCACACCAATCAACTTTTGCACTATCCTTTTGGTATGTTGAGACTTTCACACATTCCTTATTCTATGTGCGGATTGGTGCTTGATGCTTCTAATATCCGATTGTCCATATTGTATCTCTTTAGATTATAGTCTGAGTCCACTCCAAATTTGGATTCAGACTTTCTCGTGTCAAAAACTCTACTGTAGAATTTTGCGCCCGCAACACGTTTGGAAATATTTTAAATACGAATAGATTTGTTTCGCGTTATGATAACTCAATCTTTATATATATATGTATATCATTCTTCTGTACGTGTGACTCACCTAAACTCCTCCTAAATGGCAGGTCTGATTTTGATGAAACTTTTTGTGTGTATTCAGGTGGATTCAAGAATGGTTTAGATTCACAATTGAATCCGATATTTTTTTTTATTAAATTATTTAATTAACGCTAGTTACTACTGTACATTTAATGCATACATATAAATAAATAAATTTATATTTTTATTATTTATTATTCAATTTGAAATGGAAACAAAACTATACAGATTTCAATAAGATTGATATACCAAGTTCAAAGTACAAAACAAAGACCGCACTGCAATGTAAAGTAGTCGCGTAATTGGCCATGCGGCATCACGGCGATGTGCACGTGCGGGTGACTCAGGGACTCAGACACCCACAGGATTCTAATCTAATATACCTGCTAGAGTATATACCTGACAGAGTAAATACCTGTTAGTTTATATACCTACTTGTACATACAGGATTATTTGTAGAATTGAAACGCAAGCAAAGTTTAAAAAACCGACTACATCGCTTATATTTCGGTTTTGGCTTGACCGATTTCAATAAAATATGGGACCACCTCTGAAGTATACTCTACCAAACAAAAAAAAACCATCAACATGGATTCATAATTGGCGGAGATATCGCGTAACATAAATTAAAAAATATATACAGTCGAATTGAGACCCCCCTTTTTTTAAGTCGGTTGAAAATACCACAGACCCTGATTCTAGTTCTAACCCTTAGCTGATTTAGTTCTACGACTTTGTTCTGAATGTGAAATTATCCGTAATAATTGAGATGCTGATTGTGATGAAATCCATGATGGCAGGGCAATTTCTCATGCTCACCTTACTACCCTCGATACCTTACTACCCGAAATACGCTCGTAGTTCACCACTCTTAGTCGAAAAAGATGTTTCGAAAACAATTGGAAAATCACACGATACATTGCAGCGAACTTTGTAGTTAGGTACCTACTTAATTTGGCATGGTAAGCAATAATACTCGCATCTAAAAGTATTCGTGTGACGCAGCTGTACAATAGAAGTACGCTATCAGATATTCTGGCTATGATACGAGTACCTACATGACGCAGTTCCATTGTGACCATAGATTGTGACTTATCGTGATTTAATGAAGTAAGTAAGTAGATATAGAGGTAGACATATATACGTATAGATTATAAGTAGATTATAGGTATACTATGCACTGCGACTACTCCTGCATTGCAAAAACTAAAGTTATATATTTATAAGTTTCTCTGTAAGCCGTATAAATTCATCTTTATGTGGCAATAAAGAGTTATTGTATTGTATTGTCATTAACGACTGTTTAATAATTTAGATAAAAATATAAACTGCTAACTGGCGTAATTGGTAGCGTGTCTACCTTTTAAGCAGTGGGTGTCGGGTTCAATTCCCGGTGGAAACACAAGTTCTACCCAAGGGAAATTTGTGTATCAGGTTCTGTATGTGATTGTGTGTGAGATGTGTGTTTTCAGGACTCACGAATAAATGACTTAGTGTGGCCTATAATTATAATAAATTGGTCATTTTAGTTAAAGCTGTGAATTCATCTGTGTCAGACTCTTTTCGTCCAGAAAATATCCCTGATGAAATGTGATGATTGATCAGAATAAAATTCAAATATAAACTCAATATAGCTTATAAAGTACAATTATTTAAAACTTGTTAATGTAACCTCACTTGTATTTATTTGTACAGTTATTTTTTATTCAGACAGGCAATGCCGCCATCATGATGGGAACGCTACCCACTGGTAGTGGGTTTAAGCACTTCAGTTACATATAAGCTCGATGTCTTGTAGGTAACTTAGTTCTTTTCCGTGTATAGTTTTAGTTTAGTTTTAGGAAATATAGGCAATTGGCCCGTAGATATTATTTAAAGGAATATTAGCATTTGCATTTTGAATTGCAAAAAAACTAACACAAGCTTAGCTAATAGCCAGCATCAAATATGGCTCCATTTATTAGCAAACTAGAGGATTCAGAAACAAACGTTATTAAATGTTTATGTGTGAAGAAACGAATGACTAATAATGCGTAGTACACGTTTTCCTCTTTAAGTAGGTATGTTAAATATTTTCTGTTATTGTAGCGCTGTGCTGTAATATAAGTCCAATATAAACATGGGTTAATCCTGTGGTTTGTATGTCAGTCTGTGCAGACTTAAATGGTGCAAGCGTCCGGTATGAGACGGCCATACATTGAGGTCGCTTCTTAATGCTCATTGACGTACTTATTCTTCATGATCGATGTCCTTATTGATTATGTATGGCAGGAAATCACATGAACATTAACGAGTTTTGATCATGAGATATAGTGAGTAAATTGTCTATGTGCTAGCTTCGTGCTACAAAGCCTGAACGGATTTGGACGATACTTAGAGAAACGACAGCTAATTAATCAACACCATAAATTCACTAGGCACGTTGGTTACTAAATAAAGTTTCTACAATATATTAAATTTTACATCTAGGAATTTTGAAATGCAAAATTTTGGTCAACTGTAATGTTATATCAAAATCTAAAGATTTTTAGAAATCAATAAATTCGAGGTATTTACATTGTTCTACCGACTTCACAAAAAAGGACAAAGTACTCAAGCCGACTGTATTTTTTTTTAATTATCTAATATATGAAAATTACTGTTACCTGCATTAACAAGTGAAAATGGCAAAAATGAAAATTGTAGGGAACTATTAATCTGTTATGTATAGATTAGTAGTCACCTACAATTTTCACATAATTTGTAAATAATTTTGAATTCGCAGTGATGTCTTCATTGTTATTATGTTTTGAAGTCAGCTAAAATAGCTATAGAAAGAAATTCCGTTTAGAAAAATATTAAAGCACATTCTAATATTTGGAGATGCTTACGTTATACTTGTATAACGTAAGCATCTAAAACTATACGTCTAAAACGACGATAAAATTAAAATACTCGTAAAAGGCTATAATTGTATCATCGACCTTTCTTATCTTTTGCATTCTTATCACTTTAGAAAGTTAATGGTAATCTGTATGTCGAACTTTATAAAGTAAAGTACTTAATTACTTTTAAAGAATAACAACCGCGCACATTTGCCTTCTATGTATTAAACAAATAGATGCATTGCAAAATGTTCGATATTGGTATACTATTTTACCATGACGAGAAAATATACAGAGATTTCTGGAAAAGAAGCAAAAATAAGTTTGATGCGTTTATGTCTACATGTGGTATCACTTGAAAACACCTTCTGCAAAGGATTTGGATTAAAAAAACACGTGTAACGTCCAATATTTGAAAAAACCTCGAGAGCGAAGTTTCGATTAACTTGACGAAGAGCGCAATATGGTGGTATGGGAATCTTTCTTTGTTGTTTTTTCCACGATCGTATCTAGGCAGGTTGCCTCTATTATAACCGCTTTTACATGGTACAAAATTATCTCGAATACAATACTAACACTTATTTGTCAATCTTAATTTATTTACGTTTGTAGAAGCCAGTAGACGTAAAGATTCAGAAAACTAAAACAAACAAGAACAATTTTCATTTGAGATGTATATTCTAAATTCGAAACCAAATACGAAAGTAAACAAATTACAAATTAATGTGCTTCGATTTTCAATTTTATTATATACTACAAGAGTCAAATCAAGAGTACTGCGTAATGATTAAATTAAATTCTGTATGCTTCAATATAATATAACACATTGCTACGTACACGAGTTTCAACAACATGACGAACTTGATACACATTTTTTCCTCTACATAATTGATATGACTTTTCAAAAATCAGTCCTTAGTGAAAAGAGTCTAATTTTATCAACATTTCCGGTTTTATCAATGCATTGTCTGTTGGTCAGTGTTAAAGTTTCATTAGGTCGAGAATTGAATATCTAGTAAATAGTATCTTCTCACAAATTCGGCTGGCTCCAAAGTAGGTATTTCTAGAATTTTATATCTGTAAAAAACATGTTTTAGTAGCGTTTCGGGAATCGAACAATGCGACTCATTGTTATTCTTAACGACAGGATGATGGGCATGGTCACGAGTATCACGACCACCAACCGTCCGCTATAAATCACTACAGTATAGTTAGACTTTTGTTCACAACAAAGATTTATCGCATCAAGCGACTATAACGAAGGAACTAATATTTGTAGTACGCTGTACTTCTCGAGCTGTGTCTATCACTTCATGAATTACACATTCGTAGCATCTACTCGAAAGAATGCCTTGTCACTTTTCTGAGAACCGGTCGCTCGAGATCCGTAGCCTGTGGGCTCCATGAAACGGGCCATGCCATAAGTCAAGCACCTTTGAACTTTATGACGGGGTAATAAGACGGCCTTTTGGAATGTTTTTGATAAATTTTGATTGTAAAAGGTACGATACTCATACAGCACAGCACAATAGGTGTTTCGTGTTCTCAACGTAGCCCAAACTTATACCTGCCGATGGCGATGGCCCGCTGCGACAACGGGTCCATTGTTCCTGGAGTTATTTCAATTTCCACTGTTTTAACAAACTGAAAACTGTTGTTTTTAAAATATTACGTGACCTGACAATCGACTTGCTATAATAATATTTTTAAATTTTGTAAGAGCTGTGAGAATATAACGTCCGAGAAAATTACTTTTTCAACTCCCATGTTCTACCTGGAATGAAAGTTACAACTTAAAGCATTTTTTAATGTCATGATACTTATCAAGGTATTTGCCCTAAGTGGTCGACGCGTTTGTCGGCGACGTTTCGCTTTCGCTCGACACGCTTCTTTATAAATATCCCAGCAATAGATACACGAGTTTAGAGTTTTGTCTATAATAATATTAGAAACTTGTCTATCGAATAAATATCACATCGTTTCGTCAGTGGAGCGTTAAAAGAGTAGTTCGCGGCTCGTTAACTGCTGCGCGACCTTTCCGTTGCGCAAACGGCACTCATGCAGAAAGGTTTGCCAAAACTTCCACAACACTTTTTATCATCAAAATATTTGATGCAATCTGCTTTAATACATTATGCATGATTAAAGTTTCTTATGAAATGTTCATTTTTATGCAGTTTCCAATATTTAGTTCGATCGGTGAAGTGTTTATGATTGTGCAAGAATTTCGTAGTTTGGTGCATCGTATCGTAATTTCCAACAACGCAATATTCAGTTATCTTCACAGGCTGCATAGAGTAATTATGATTGCTTTGGTAAATATCTGATTTTATGTAATGTAATATTTTCTAATGAATTAACCGAATTAAATCATCAATTCATATTCAATATCGATCACCTTTTAAATCTTTCTTTTGTAGAGAGTCTTGATGTCAATCAGATAAATAATTGACATATTTGAAGCTGGACTACTAAACTAAGTATACTTGGCGAGCTTTTCCTAATCATAAAATATTCATAAAAATCGGTAGGAAATATTTGAAAACAATGGTGCAAAAATGTAAACATAAAAAAATGGGAACCTACAGTTTTAAGTCTATTATAAAAGTCTGTTATAAATGCAAGTTGGTACAGGAACGTTTGCGGTAAGGAGTTCGAGCAAGGTCGGCCGCTTCCTACGATCATTAGAAGAGCTTGTAGGCAGCCTGCAGGTGTGCAGCAGGTGAATGTCTAACGCTAATTTAAAAATGTAAAAAGTCACACGTCGTTTTCAATACGTAATGTTTAGTTGAAAACGTTGGATCAAAGATATTCTCACATACATAATATAATTTATACAAACAGATAGGGTTTCCTTTAAAAATACATGAACAAGTGTCAGTGATCCGATACCTATTTGTTTGTATTTATGTGAATTTGCGCTTGATCGAAGTGATGGAGCCACAGTAGAGTTCGATTTAATTTAACTGGCTTTATTGGGTCTGCTTAAAACATATGTAAGTACTCATAGGTAAGGTTTTTATAGTACCTAGATTTACGTTACATGAAAGACTACTCAAATCTACTGCGGCTACTGAATTGTCAATGTCAAAAGTTCACTTTAGCAATTCTGTGATGTGTTGTAAATCCTCAGTCGACTATTAAACCAACTAACGAAGGTCAGTCCATAAAAATAATGATCCGGCTGGGGCTCACGTACATTATGAAACACGGCTAGCCATAGTGGATCTAGCAATCTAGTTTGACAGCATTGAAACACCGCTAGAGTCCCTCCAAATGGCCATCGGGAAAGTAGATCTTGCTTCTTGTGCCCGCGCATACCATACTCAAATGATCATTAGCGCAAAAACAAGCCTCCATTGCAACACAACCTATCTCAATATTCTCGTTTGATAGTAATCGTGCAATACCAGAGCGTTTTATAAGGAAAGCCAGATTAGTTGGAAGTGTAGTGGCCATTATACCCGGAGCACGAATTTGACTTTAATGGCGTCAGGCTGCATAGCTTGGAGAACAATGCAGTTAGAATTCTTGGCTGTAAGTTGTGTTCAGATTCTAAATAGTATGTGCTATTAAAATGTATCTTAGAAATCTCAAAACTTCAAAAACTAGATAAACAGTTTGTTTGATAAACATTTTAAAAACTCTTTAATTGTACGCATTCAATATCAGTAAAACAAAAATAAATGTAAGAGATCTTCCAGTTTAAAAATGAACGCCCCTTCACCTTTGTCAAGCGATTGTTTTTCAAGTGTATGAAAATGTTGTAATATTTTAAGACTAGAATTTAAGATCTCTTCTTAAGAGTTTAGTTGTGAGTACTTATTTCAAATTATCCTATTTTCTGGAACCAAAAGTTTTAATAATTACCAACGGTACTCTTTTGTCTGGGTAATATACTTACATTGAGGCAATTGTAGACCATAAAACCAACCTAATTGTTATTAGTGATATTAGTAGGTAACATACACTAGCTGCATTTAGGTATGTACATCTACAACTAATAACAACCTCGCTAGACGTGGATGGTAGATTTATGAACATACTGGTTTTAAACTGGATTTTGAGCACCGACGCTGCTTACTCTACAACATATTTCATCCGGGATTAGACTTGGGAAGGCTTCATTTAACATGAGCTACTTACCGCAGGAAATTTAAGGAAGTTCTTTAACCTTTGGTTTGTAATTTCTAGCTCAATCATGTATTCTTAAGAGTTAAATGCTCTCGTAAACAAATATCTCGTTTCACCATTGACATTAAAACCAGTTCAGTTGAATGTGTAAATGTGGGTAGTTAGGTAATACTCATAAGTGCTAAACGTGGTCGCAGAGCAGGTCTAACGAACGGTTTTAGATGGTAAATATTTACGGAATAGATTAGTCACTCGCTATGAGTAAGCTAACAACGAACCGGCCAATAAAAAGCCGTGGAAAACGCGCGAAAATTATCAACGTTTCGTTTAGGCTAATTTACATGTAACTGACCTGTCCAGTTGCTTTCTTGTACCGGTGCGTCGCCTCCCTTACAAGGTCCCTGACCAAGAGGTCGCCAGCACCACATGGAACAAGCACCCGCACAGAACCGAAACACACTGTCACCTTCATATCCACAACTATCACTGGTAATCACTGCAACACCAACACATCCAGTCTAGAGGCTAGCATATTAGTTTGTCGACAAACTAACAGGAGCACAACACTATCTCATACACATGGCAAAGGCAACTTTGCCTCGTAGCCGATCACGAAGCACCGGTGATACAAAAAGAACAAAAACACTGGTCTGTCCGTGTGTTTTCATAGCGCAGGACGTCGGGCCTTAACGGCTTTCCAAAGGTACTGCAGTTCTGTCTACTTTATCAATTCACTATTTACACTCGGGAGACTCGTTTCATCAGTTTGTATATTGAGCACATTTCGATAAGATTACGCGAAATACGGGCGGGTGGAGCGCGCGCTCATAACGGCAGCAACGGTCATGACGAGGATCATGAATAAGAATTTGAAGTTGTTTGTGGTGACGACGACGGGGGCTGCGGTGGCGGCGCGGGGAGCGACCGGTTCCTGCGCCCAGCCAATGGGCGGCGGCGTCGCGCCGGCAGCTGTGCGCGTGTGGCGGCCGCGCCGGCGTGCCGCGTCATACCTGCCTCGCTCCGGTTTGTATTTCACTTACATATAGACTATTGCACGTTATTTTGAATGAGACTACCCCTGATTACCGGCTAACTGACTCATTAAGTTGCGAGAACTCATCAGAAACTTGAGCCTAGTGATATGCTCTCACAGGTTCTCACAGCTCTGCTGACCACATCACTACGCTTACAACTTGTCTTGTATGTGTGCGTTGGTATTTCTGTTGGAACGTGGAGTCACTCACACGTGTCAGCAGAATCACAGTACCTATACTGGACTCCAGGGTATTAGTCGTTGATGTCATCCAATGACTAAAGCTGATTACACGAGGAACTTGCGTTAATTAATTGTAGCACACTTGGCTGTCGAGCCACCGACGCAATGAGTTTAAGTCGTGGACTCGTGGTGTAGTTAATCAATATTACCATGCCAACCACTCAGCCACATATCTTCACGTAGACAGTCTTTGTCTTTAGCTTAAAAAGTAGTTTAATGGAATTTTTATTTTGGTCTGCCATGTCCCATTGAATGACGATGGGCAACGTTGTTGATATCTAACCAACCTTCAAACTAGGTAGTAGTAGTTTTTCTAACTTACCTACCAAATCTTAAAGCCAAAAATTTACATCGTTATCCTTATTACATATTTTATTGTTAAAGATTTTAGATACGCTGTTGTTTGTACGTACCAAGATGCACGTACTGAGGCACTCAGAAGTTGAACAGTAATTACTTAATTACCGTTCTAAAAACGAATATAGGTCCCTAATTTTAATGAAAGTAACAATTCCTAAACCAATAGATTCCATACCAGGAAAACTCTGCGAGCGCCACTATGATCCGTTGGGAAGTACTACTAACTAAATACAAGTAAGTAAAACTATGAGATAAAGAAGTCTGAACAATAATAGAAATGGCGAAAATTGCATTTACAAAAAAAATATCTCTATCCATTAATATAGCGATTGATTTTTATTGTTCATTTAGTGTTATCAATTTGTAGTGTCTGTATGTCTATCTGAGACATTGTAGTTCCCAAACGACTGGACCGATTTTGATATAGTTTTTTTGTTTGATAATTGATTTGTGAGTGTGAAGAGTGTACTTAGATATGTTTGAGGAAAATCGATTTCTAGATAAGGCACTCTACAAAAGAAGAAGTTACCAAGATATATCCAGTTTATCCAATATGTTAAATAAGAATTCATAGATATTTAAGTAGGTAAGAACTAGACAATTGAGCCACGAGCAACAAACCAGCTATACTGGTACTTGTATGACCTATTGTGAATATTGTATGAATACCCTGCAATTCTACAATTGTTATTCTTATTAGTATCGTGACAAGTGATGTTTTACCTACGTATAGGGGCATAATGTATATCAAAGGGAGATACAGTGAAACATCAATGTACAAACAATAAAATAATTTGCCCAAACCCAGTTAGGTTTGTATTGAAATGTGCATATCGACTTGTGTTCCGAAGAAAAGGGTTTATTTGGTTTGATGAGCATTCAGCCTCGGCTTTCAAATTTAGTTTGGATCCATGATGTTGATTTAAATATAGGACCGCTACGTACATGCCGAGACGCCGGACGATCTACGCGCGTACTCGACTAATGAAGGACCACCGGCTCCTCCGAAACTAGTCACGCAAAAATGCTAGAAACTAATCGTGTGTCAAATCGTTAAATCCTAAATACATAGAAACTAGTTTTATCATTCATAAAACGACTAAAAATAATATTATAGTTACGTGTAAGCATTTGTTTTCCTATAAAAAAAATATATCTTCATCATATATGTGGTAAGGAATAATATTTCGATGGGTAAGGTAGAACATAATCTACATTTAATGTGATCAATTAGCAATAGCCTCTAGAGCGATTTGCCATTTTTTGTAACGGTGCCATTATGTCTTCTGTTTGATTATAGATTTCAAGTCGAATCGCTTCTGATAAACGTTTCAAGTAAATGTAAAATACCTAGTAATTAATTCTGTAGAAGATGTCCGTTAATTGGTAACGCATCTGCCTTTTAGGCAGCGGGTATAAATCGGTATAATCCGCGCAAAATGAGAATGGGATGCGACCTTTTGGAACTGAGACGCGCCCGGTCCGCACGACAGCCGTAGCGTCATCAAACTCACGTCGAAGCTCGTATATTCTGCTAGTTGTGTTTTCTGTGTGCATGGATTTCTGCTTGATTTTTATTTTAAATGCGACATTTGTATATTATTGTGTGATTATTTTAGTGATTAATTAATAATAATTAGAGGAAAAAGGGGTAAAACTTTGAACAGACAATTACGCCAAATAGTTCTGGCAGTTGATAAATGTTTCGATCAAGAGCGAAGTCAGTGTTCTAACGCATTGAAAATAATGACATAGTTGGTTATAGATAAGGAATCTAGTGATTCAGGAATTATATTGTCAAGATATGTATTTGACGAAGTTATGGATTTGTTCTAAAGCACAAAAAAAATCGATCTAATTGTTGCTCCCACAGGGATATCCTAAGACTACAAGAACTTTTTTGCTAACGCTGCTTGAGAACTGTTACTTTCGAATGACTTTGACAAGGTTCCATCCTAATTTCATCGCGCGCGGATTATATCGGAATTGAATTCCGATGGAAATACAAGTTTTAGCCCCAAGCACCATTTCTGTAACTGGGTCTGGGTGTGATAGCTATGTGTGTGTAATGTGAATGAGTCCGGTACCCATGGCACAAGTCTTTTAACATAGTGCGGGGCAATGAGTATGAAAGCGTTTATGTTTATGTAATTGTTAATAACATATTTTTAAGTTGCAATTTTACCTATAAGATTATCAATACAAAAAAGTATCTACGTGCTCGTAAATAGTAAAAAAAGGTGTATAGACTTTGGTCTATACACCTTATATGTAGTGATATTTGTTGATGGAATTGAACACCACGTATAGGATGTACTCGGTGGATCAGTGGTTCGCTATTTCAAGGTGAGGGTCATTTATATGCGGAAGGCATCCGTTACCGACACCGACTACCTGACCCGCAGTTCTATGTGACATAACGCATGCTCAAGAATAATGTAATAAATGAATGGAACGCGATCTATCCTTCATATAATGTTTTATTTTATTGTTTATTCTGTACTCTATACGGGCCAATGGCCTATATTTCCTAAAACTAAATTAAATACAGCAAACCCCCTACGTTACCTACAAGGCACCGAGCTTATAGGTAACTCAAGTGCTTAAGCCCACTCCAAGTGTGGTAGCGTTTCCATCATCATCATACATCACGGCAAGACCCTAATTCGATTGAAAATGGGACGGTCTTTAGTTTGGGATGCAATTTGTGCCGACACTTTAGGTCCGCAACTTCTTCCTGGAACACAGAATGGGGTTGGTTGCATATTTAAGCCGTTTGGTCCGTTTTGGCCCTTCTATTTTCAAAAATATATCAGAGCGCCTGGTTCAGGCGACGTGTGATCACAATTCTGGTACTTATTTGGTTCAGCAGAGAGGCAATGCTGCATGATGGAAACGCTACCAATAATAGCTTGTTAGGTACCAATAAAATGGCCTCGATTCTGATGTCACACACTAAATTAAATTTAAACTATTCCCGTCTCTTACAAAATAAAACACAAGACAGAGATAGCATGCATTTTAGTGCTGTCACGCTAGTTTATCAATTAAAATATGAACAGCAGAAGCAGAAAGGCGCTTGTTTTTGGTCAACACCAATACAACACATACTCGACTAAGCTTGCATAGACATCTAAGTTCTGACTAACTTGACAGCACAGCAGTATGCTATCTCTGTCTTGCGTTCCTATTTTGTAAAAGACAGGAATAGTTTAAATTTAATTTAGTGTGTGACATCAGAATCGAGGCCTATCTCATTGATCCTGAATGTTTAACTATTTTTGAGAACAGTAGAACCTGTTTTGCGAATGAAGTTTTCGATTATGACTGTTTTATTTTCTCATTGATGGTTGTATGTACTTTCATAAGCTAAAATAAATTATCGTATTAAACATGTAATATACCATTACGAATAATTTATACTCACAATAATAATATAAATCCAAAAGTTTGTGTGTAAGTATGTTTGTTTTCTCTTCACGGTTTAACGGCAGAACGGATTTTGAAGAAATTTGGAATGTAGTTAAATACCAACAGGGCAATATGTACTTAGGTATATTTTAGTCGGGTAATAAAAGACCTTAACTCTTGTGATGTAAACCACTTTTAATTTTTCGTTTATTATTATATTGCTTAAATTGAATTGAAATAAATAAAATTCACAATACAATTTTCTACAATAAGGCGCAATGCAATACGTATAAATAATACAGTGGTTAATATTATATTCGTTATTATTCTCCATGGCATACACTTTGCAGTTTGTTTTGTCAAAAAGTATATTTTGTGCTGTAGAAATTATACAAGGAAAATATTATTTCGGATATCGTACACAACTTTAACCGATGAGTAAGCTAATCTAAGCTAATCTCATTTTTTATGTTGGTATCTAGTCACGTGTTTATTTTGCCATTATTTTTCTATAAAAAGAGAGTTCCATACACAGAATATCATAAGATCTTTAAGATTCCTCAGGAGAATATTTCAAAATCGATTAATTAACTACTTCTACAGAAGTTTCTTAACGTCAGATCTATTTTGTTAATATTAAAAATATACATCGCATTTCCGATTAAATAAAAAAATGTCAGGTATTTTAACACGAAAGCGACAAATAAACATTACAAGCATTTATCACATAAAGTATTTTGGCACTATGTGTAAACTTCAACAAGAAAATTCGAAATACTGAGAATAATAATAGCAAACAAGAGGATCCCTTCAAAAAATAACGTTCTCTTCACAGCTTGGTTTACTTAGGTAAAGGTATGTTTAAGTGGAATATCACTTCACAGGTGACTATCAATATTTACATATTATATAGTAAAAATCTTCTAGGTCTCACTGAGTGCAGGTGGTTGAAACGACGACATCCATTTATGATAACTTATCACAACTTCTTTCAGTTAATATTCGAAGAACTTAGCACTGAGAGAATAATAAAATACATACTGAAAACATAAATTGAGATATAGATGACATATGCTGTTAAATTACTTTTACAAAGAACAGTTCAGAAAGTTGTTTAATGCCTTAAGTCTTGTTTTAAATAGTAAATTTAAAGTTTGAATGAAGCTGTTTGTTAACTCAAAACCTAAACACCCATTACAATTTGTGTCAAATTGGTCTTAGTCATAGGCCTTATTACTTTGTGTGTACCTAATCTACCTACTAAGACCGTCTACATATAAGCACCTAGTTATAGTATAGTATCTAAGCAAGAACACAAACTTGATTTATTTTTAGAATAGAATAGAAAATACCACCATAAAAAGGTTAAAATGGGCGGTCTTATCGCTATGAGCGATCATTTTTAAAGCAGATGAACTCTTCAGTACTTTTATTATGAACAAGTAAGAATAAATGTCGCCATTTCAATCCCACCTTCATTTTGATGAGTAGATACCTACTTCACCTATTTCTATTAACAGTTCCAAGGAAATATCTGACTATTAGCTTACCCATTAGAATATACAAAATCATCTTTTACCCGAACATAATAATTTTAGCGAAGCGTTTCATGAGATTTCTAAGTAATTCACATAATATATAGAAAAAGATATTTAAGTATTAATAAAATTTAATGGAAGTGAGCTGTTGTTATGATAATTTCTAAAAATAAGTAAGTGAACATAAAATATATACGGATGATAATTCAACATATATATAAGTTATATTTAATAAAACGTTAAGTACTTCGAAAACTACGGTGCCTTAGTATAAGTAAGGCTACAATTTTGCCAAAACGTGATAATACATTTCAAAAATGATTTTCTCAATAAACTATGAAATGAAATTGACACAAAACTAATTAAACTATACAATAACAATAAAAATCATAGACACAATATCTAGAATATTCTACAACAAATATTCACTACATAAATATTGGTGTTTAGTGTTGGTTGTACTCCCATAATACTACAATGACTTATCTTCCCATTTTGATGATATCGCGTTATTATGAAATTTATGAAACAAAATAAATAGCGGTACTGCTGCAATAGAATTTAAGGTATTCGATGAATAAAACATGGACATTAAAGTGACTAGAATTAAGGTATGAAACGACTGAAAAAAATGATTTCAGGGTAAATAATTACGGAAGAGAATATAAGGTAAATCTAGAACGGTTAGAACGAAACAATACTACTAAGCATAATCTTTCAGCCTATGGTAACAATGATTATTCTAAAGATAAACTTGAAATGCAATATACTTACAATATATACCTCACCCAGTCCTTCGCCTCAGTCGAAAAGAATTACCGCGAGACATAAGATTGTACAGTGCAGGGACCAGCCCTTACTCTAAACATCGATATCAACAAAGATTGGTCGCTCGAATTCAAATTCCTACACCATTATCACAAGACAAACCACAAATAATTCTAAGTCAGAGCACCTTATAATTGTAGAGATCATCGCACACTCCTAACGTTGAGTAGCGCCATCACATGGCGCTCGCGGCTGTACATCAATATCATACAGTATCGTAACAATAGTACATATCGACACATTTACAAAGTACAAACCAAGAAACAGGCGTCGGCGTAACCGTAGCGACCATTTTAGAACTGAAAGCGACGCGTCCCACATATACAAAAATTTAACAAAGAAAATCAACGGGAGAGTATTATAATTAACACATAATAATTAGAGAGCCAAACTGAACAGTCCATTCAACGTCTCAAACTCAGGGCGCTCTGTCATATTCGATTTATTTGAGATTTTTTATCACAATTGACCAAAAGGCAGTACGCGAGAAAAGTTTACCGAAAGTCAGACAAGTTCGATAAAATTCAAATTGCACTTCCCACTTCACTTCTCGTATCCTAACTAAACGTCGCTTTCTCCGTCGGTGACGTGCTGCGGCTGGCCGAAGTTCCTCGTGATGGATTCGCTGACGGTGCGGATGTTGGCGAGGTAGCGGTGTGCCGGTTCGTCCGAGTCGTAGATGGCGCTGAGCGACTCGAGCGAGACGAGCGCTTCCGAGTCGAGGAGACGAGAGGACGCTCGGGACGAGACGTCGTCGTCTCGGTCGAAGTAGCACGAGTTGACGTCGCTGAGTGCTGCCTCGGCGTCAGTGAGCCCGGCCTCGTTGAGCATGGACACGTTTTCCAACGCGGGGTCGTCGGTGGTGTAGCCGGTGCTCTCGGGCTGGCCGCCGTCGCCGTCGCCCTCGCCCTCGGAACACGAAGAGCTCCACTCGGATTGACTCTCCCCGTAGAGCGCCATTTCTCTGTGATTCGAAGTGGCCACCTGTAGAACAACGAGTACAACATTCATTGATCGCTTAACTAACATGGAGCAAGAGATGGAACATTCTGTTTTTTAGTTCAAAGATCAATAGATTAAAATTCTTTTACTGATTAGTCATTGTAGACATTGTTGACGACCCAGTTGGCGCAGTGGACAGGTGTCCGCCCTCTGCGCCGTGGGTCCTGGGTTCGATTCCCGGCAGGAGCACAAATTCCTTCTCAAGGGATATTTGTGCTTCTGGTTCTGGGTGTAATGTGCGTGTGATGTGAATGTTTCCGGCACCCACGATACAAGTCTTTGAACTTAGTGTGGGGCTGTGAGTGTGAAAGCGTTTGTTAGTTTGTAGCGTTTTTTGTTGTTATTGCCAGTTAAAGTTTAGTTGATGGAAATTTTAATGATTTGATTGAAATTTTGGGGATATGAAAGAACCCTCTTTTTGGGTTCTTCCAACAATACGCAGAAACATACCCGGTTCTGAAGTCGTTCCTGGATTTCCTTTTCTTGTTTTTCAATGCTACTCGAAGCTTCTGCTTTTCTTTCGCAAGGTGGACTAGAAATAAAATGAAAAATGTTATCAAATTTGCCATATTTCCTACTTATATCAAACAATATTTACAATAGATAGATATTAATTATTACAAGGCTTACTGCGTAGGTCTTGCTAGTTTGACGATATGTAAAGTTTAAAAGAATTAATTCTAATGGGGCGCATTCTGACCATTACACCAATAGGCAGTACTCCAATGATATACCAGCCGCAGTATATTAGCATCTATCTTGACGCACCCCATCATTGATTACTGTAGAGCTACCTGGGAGATAACTGAGAATTTTCTGCGTGTAGAGGGCTGCTATTGTTATAGTCAAGGCGTAAAATATTTACCTAGAGTTTTGTTCCCTAGAATGCGTGGGCGAGGGCAGTTCGACCACTACATCAGTGGGCAGTACTCCCGGGAACTCGGTCGCAGTGGGTCTTAAAGGTGAAGCGGCCGGCTGCGCGCGCCCCGGGCTCGGTTCCTGCCGCGCTAGCTGGGTGATAGCCGCAAGGCCTACTGCGTGGAGAGGGCTGCTGTTGTTGTTGTTGCAATTCCTCACAGGTTCTAAAGATGGGTTCTGGCCCCTAAAAAATTAAAAATCATAGCTTGAACAACGCCTAAAGTACCAAAACATAATCTTTCGAAAATCTTACTGTACTGCAGTAGTTTTCAAACTTTAAAAGTGCGAAACACACACTAAAATTTGTAAGGGTAAATTCCACGTAAATTTCATCGCACTAAAATGATTTTTTCACTACGAGTAATTGGTTGTAGCTACCTAATACAAATTCATACTGTTTAGTTTGAACTCTTGTATTACTCCGCAATATCTGTATATATATTTATATAATTTTATACTTATGTATTTGTGAGCATTCTATCGTAAACATACCTAAGTTCTAGCTTAAGGTCCTTCCTCTCTGCCTTCAACAGATTCTTATCATCGAGCAGCCTTTGTATCTCTCTCTCGAAGGGTGGCACACAAGCCACGTCGCTCGGGCTCCGCTTGCTGTACGGCTCCCGGCCGCTGTCATGGTTCAGATGCTTCAAGTTGTTCGGCCGACTGCCTGAACTCGAAAACGAGTTAGTCCTCTGACCGAAACGGTTAGACACGTCCTTTTTATCAGTCTGACAGCATCCATCCCGTTTCGCCGACGCTTGAAGCATGTTGATTATACTCCTCTGCAGTTTCTCCTCTTCCTTTAGCAAGTTAATACTACAATCCATGAACTTTTCTTCCAGGGACGGTTTTTTCGTCATCTTATGTTTCGCGTAGATTTCGTTTATGTGGTTTTGCAAAGGCTTGTTCGCTCGAATAGGTGGGTAATCGTACGCGGGGCTCGGATTCGTGCGTTGCGGTCTGCTTGGAGGGATCCATTGCGATTGCCCTCTCGGTGGAGATGGCGAGGCATCGGTAGTTCGCGAGTAACTTTCATCCGATGAGCTAAGACTTGGTGATCTCGTGAGGGAACTTAGTTCGTCAGCGGAGGAGTGAACTCGTGGACTTCGAGCGAGAGGCAGGCTCTCACTGGATCGTGGTCGAGGCAGTCTCGGAGGTCTCCTCTTATGTGCGGCGGGAGGCCGGGGCTCCTGCGGCCGCGGCCACGGTGGCACAAGTGCACGCGGCGGCGGCCATCGCGGGTTGCCGACCATCCCGTGAGGAGGAGGCGGGGGCGGTGCTTCATCTAAATCTTCTAAATTTTTTCTCCTACCTTTGCTGCCCTTGAGATTGTTTCCATTGCTTTGATGTCCGTTGGAAGGCAAAAGAGGCTCGTTTTCGCACGCAACAGAAGCTTCTCGAACAGGAGCGAGCCTGGACGGTTGTGCCGCCGCTCTCCTCGCTGAATTCTGTAGCATCGCTAGAGGTGTTGCTACTCCGCCGTATGCGGTGGGTGGGTTTTGTGTTTGATTGCTCGGAGGATTGTGGCCGTTGCTATTAGCTGGTGTTCTATCTGTCAAAAAATATGTGGTCATTTCTCCTTTGCCCTTTACTTTGACCTTTCCTCGGCATACAAACTGATATGGCATATCTTTCAGAACTTGAAACACTTCTTCTGTAACTTGCGTGTGGTTTGGTAGTCCAGTGGAGTCCATTCGAGAAGCCACATTGACGGTATTACCCCAGATGTCGTATTGCGGTTTTCTGGCGCCTATCACACCAGCTACCACAGGCCCTACGTTAATACCTGAAATATAAGTTATTATCACTACCTGTTTTTAGAAGATTTTCATAATATACAATAGATAATTGTTTTAAGACCAGTAGAAGAAAAGTCTTACCAACTCTCAGCATGAAGTTATTGTACGAGTTATCATTTATATCTTTCAGCTTGTCCCTCATAGCGAATACAAACTCCACAAGGGTAGCCATGTGTTTTCGCGTACTTGGCTCATCAGCTAATTTCTTATCTGGGATGAGACCTACAGCTGCCATGTACGTGGAACCAACGGTTTTGATTTTATCTATTGCACTAAACCGGTCATCACCAAGAAGCTGAAAAAAAAAAGTTAAACATTATAAATTAAAAAAACATGGCTATATTTCTGATAGATTCATGACGAAGTCTTCGAACTACACAGCCAAACTTACAGTTTGACGTTGGCTTTTGTAATCTACGATAAAGATTACTTTTAAAAAATAAAAGGCCGGCATCCTAAGCTATTCAATGAAGTTACAAAACAGTCGTCCTTACCTCATCAAAGTCAGCGATGATCTCATTGAGCAGCCTCAAGCACTCCATCCCCTGGTTGTTTCCATCCAGTTCCATATAAAACTCGTGGTAGTTGGTGATGGAAGCGAACAGCACGCCAGCGCGCTGATACGACTGGTGGTACAGATCCTGCCAACCGCGCCTCTGTCAGTCAATGGTAACGGCAAGCGTGCAAGCATGAACGGTGAAAAGGCGTGATTCAAGATGCTGAGGCAAGCATGTGGCTCTTAGCAGAGATATGATGAATTAATACAGATTATGCAAGCGAGACCCAAAAGTACAATAACATAAGCCTTTGTAACAATAACATTTTGTAGTTGTTACAGAGGCTATGCAAGATGATATGTCCATATAAATTACAACTGTTCCACAAAAAAAGATATTATTATACCCTTCGACTATGGATGACTTTCCGAGGCTATCGCTGCCTCTCTTGGAGCGTTTATATGCTGCATTCACGTGTTCCAAATAGTTCAGTTGCAAAATATAATATGCTGATTCTATCTATCATGTATCATCATTATACTATCCAATTGGTAAATACCATGTTAATAGTGTCTCCATCACTCCATGCATGGTTACTTAAAGCGTGGCCTTGCAAGCATGATCAGTGAACATGCGTGATTCAAATTGATGTACTGGAAAGCGCATAGCTTCTTGGAGTAATACGTTGCTTCGTCGGATAGCGTAAGTAAATGAGTAACTATAAGCAGCTTATAGCAGCTTCCAGCTGAACAAGATTGGTTTTCGTATAATCGTTTTGTGTATAATATAATAATTATACTGTAATAAAATTCGGTTTAATAGTTATACTTAAAAAAACCGACTTCACCGCTCCATCTTCGAAAATTTGATCAGATTAGATGTACTAAACACGTATTATTGAAGATATTTCAAGATCAGATCTTGATCAAATTAAAATGGGAGCAATTGGAAAGCAACATCGTTCAAACAAAAAAAAAATCCAAATCGGTTCACGTGGAACGAAGATATGAAGTAATAGACAATTAAATAAAAAAAATACAGTCGACTTGGGTCCTCCTCCTTTTTTGTGAAGTAGGTCGAAAAGAAAAGAGCGCAATGTAAAACTGAAAGTACAATGTACCGCTTCAAAAAGCCACTGTCAACATAAGGTTCCAATTTAGCATTGATTTGGCTATGGAAGCAAAGACAGTATATTAACAATACTGAAATCCAAAATATACTATACGATACAATTGATACACAACCACAAACACCATTACAATAATACCTATAATATGAAGAAAAAGCCTAGAATATTTGCTCGTTCGGATTTTAAATTAGTTCTGTGAATAATGCGTTGAAATGTTAGTGGAAGCCGTGTGACGGACATTCAATGAAAGCTGTATGTGAATGTTATTATGTGCCAATGAATTTGATATTTAAATATGTGTGATTTTCTAAGCATATTTTATTCATGTGGCAAACACAGATGGCAATTAATGATGGAACTAAGATGAAATATCAAAATACAAACCGCGTTTAACTTTTAATGTTTCAGTTTTGAACGAATCTAGATCAATGTATGCTGAGATTAAATTGTTAAAAAACAGTAAATCTTATTTCAGTTTTCATAAGTCTCCCAGTTCATAAAGTTACCATGTTAGTCCGGAACTGATTGTCCAGGAAGTGCGTTGCGACGTGTGCTGGGAGTAAGTTGAACAGTATTCTTCTATTTGACGCCTGGAACAGAGCAAAATAGTATATAACAAAAACCATTAGATTCTTCACTCCTATAGAATAGTCTGCTTATAATGCTTGTAAGTAGTAACCTACATATATTTCTTCTCGTCCACTCGCTTGCACATGCTACGAAAATCCAGCATCATCCGAGCAATGTGGATCTACGTCAGTGCAAGTGCCACGGAATTCCAGAAGAGAGATTTTGGTTCAAATTTATAAATGTATCCTGCTATAGCTATTTGCTTACTAACCTGTAAAGCGTCCATATCTTTCTTCTCGTCCCTGGCTTGCACTTGCCATAGGAAATCCAACCTAGCAGTCCACTCCGTCTGCCGCGCATGGAGTAGTACCGCTAGTGCGAGCGCCAGCGTCCAGGCACAAGCTATGTACGCCGAACCGACTGGACCCGGCCTGGAGAACCATACAAGTGACAATAATAACAGGTAACAATCCCTCACAAAACAACAGTGCTAGTAAGGCGCATGAGTAGCTTATAATTCGAGAATGCTATGGATAGCTCATTATCGAGTTTATTCTTCCAATAATTATGTATGAATTAATGAATGAATAAAATATTTATTTGGCACTATAAACAAAATAAAACATAACATAAAATAGCATCAAAAAACACATAAGAAAGGTAAAAGTAAAAGTGCCAAAAGGCACTGGACTCGGCATTTTTGCTAAGTGTAACCCTTGGCGGATCAAAAACATTGAAATAGGTACAGTAAAGTAGTAGTTCTTTTGCTAGTAATTTTATAAAAAATCACGCACATTTTAAACTAAAAAAATAATATCGGCTATAAAGTTGATGTCATTAATGAAATAAAGTTTCAACTTTACTTTGAATGGTATGTTAAATAACTATCTACATTCGATTTTTAAATTTACCTATATTAAACTAATCACATTATATCACCTTGGTTTAATATAAGTTACTTTTTGTTTTTGTTTTAATATACCTAGTCTAACATTGTCAAGAAACATATATTATGTAAAAACTTACTCAGTCATAAGATCGTAGCAAACAAACAAATCCTTATGGTACGCGAGTATCACAGCCATGTACCCCGCCGTCATCACAGATAGAAGGATTCCTTTGATCAGAATCGGAAGCCTTAGGAACACTGCTACAGTCAACATGCTCAGACAACATCCGAGGGTTATGTACAGAGGCACTGGACAGGCTCGGTGGTCGTTACTACTCCATAAGGCAGCTGCCACGTCTCCACTTGTTAATTTAATGTCGACCATAGTTGTTATGTTCTCTGTTAAGTTTCGACAAACGTCAATTTCTCGACAAGTGACCTGAAAAAAATTATGTTTCGTATCAACTGGACGCACGAGTCTTGTGTCCACTTGGTGATACTAGAAATTTGTAACGTTTTTTTATTTCGTCGGCTGGACACTTAATCTAAGTGTGTCCAGACTGTGAAAATTAAAATAAATTACTCTCTGATTTTACTAACTGAACAATAACCGAACTTCCTAAAGAACAACGTTTTTTGTAAAGATCATCCTAGCTAAAGAAATCTGTACGTTAAGGCAGTTAAAGCAAATTAATTGATACAAATATTTACCGCAGAATCGAAATCAATGTCAAACTCACCACATTAACCTGCCCAACAGCATAACCCAATACAATTGTGAAAGTTGTGATGGCATTTCTTAACGCGAAAGGCCGAGACACATCGCAGGGTATGAGCCTTAGTCTAGCTGCTAACGTCAGTGCCAGAACTGCCGCTGACCACGCGAACGCTGTGACGAAGAGGAGTAGAAGTATGGTGGTCCGAGGAAGGATAGCTGCCTGTAAGGCACCAGCAGCGGCTAACGCACACAAAGCTGCGCCGAGGGAACCAGCCCATCCGCCGTCTGTTGATGCTCGGTACTGGAATTATAATAAGAGGGTGGGTACTTGATTTGGGAACAAAATTTTAGTGAAAATACGTGCAATTTACTCGGCATTAATTGAAAATTTAGTCAGATTGGTTTAATGCTAAGTGGTAGACGATAATTTTATGGACGATAATAAAGAAATAAACCAAGTTAACGTTTACAAAATGCATTTAAAGACTATGCAGTAATGCCGTTTCCTGGCCAGCGGCTGAGGACTATAATATATTTTTTAGTCATTTATTCATATAAAATCATATTTTCAGTAGTGGGCGTATTTTTTTTTCTTTGTACCTTGCATTTCTTCACCTGTTACGTCACTTGTGCTATTATTTTTTTGATGATCATTATCAATATTCATAATGTGTATAAAAAATAAAGATAAGTGTTTATCTTAGTATCAGAATATGATTTTTATTATGAGGTTTTCCTTATATTATATTTTTTATGATATTCTGAAAGTAGTCGAAACTAGGAAAATGTTATGTAACTCACTAAATACAGGGGTTTAATCCTTATTTTTACGTCACTGTTGCCGCCAAAAACTTAAAATTTTTACCGAATCCAAAGACAGGTATATATTTCTTGACATTTATAATGCTTAACACGGAAATATCAACCGTAAGTAATGCAAAATATTAGTTTATTTCTTGTTACTCAAAATCGATTAAGTGGAAAATTCCTATTGAGTTACGTAAATTTTAGCAATATTTTATTATTTTCTACTTGATGTAAGTATATTTTTCAATGTGGCAACAGTAGCTTAAAGCGTCAAAACTATCAGCTATGTTGTATACCGTGACGAGAAGCCAAAAGATGTGGTCGTTAGTTTGGTGCAGTCGAAATCTTCCACTGATTTACGGTATAATTCAAGGCAAATTCAAGGTGAGACTAATTTCTATAGTGTATTTGTTCTGTTTTTAAGGAAGATTAAGGTTAATACTCTTAATTTAAATCAAAATTTATGAAAAGGCAAAATCAATAATCTATAAGGGCGTATTTTTTTTTCTTTGTACCTTGCATTTTTTCACCTGTTACGTCACTTGTGCTATTATTTTTTTGATGATCATTATCAATATTCATAATGTGTATAAAAAATAAAGATAAGTGTTTATCTTAGTATCAGAATATGATTTTTATTATGAGGTTTTCCTTATATTATATTTTTTATGATATTCTGAAAGTAGTCGAAACTAGGAAAATGTTATGTAACTCACTAAATACAGGGGTTTAATCCTTATTTTTACGTCACTGTTGCCGCCAAAAACTTAAAATTTTTACCGAATCCAAAGACAGGTATATATTTCTTGACATTTATAATGCTTAACACGGAAATATCAACCGTAAGTAATGCAAAATATTAGTTTATTTCTTGTTACTCAAAATCGATTAAGTGGAAAATTCCTATTGAGTTACGTAAATTTTAGCAATATTTTATTATTTTCTACTTGATGTAAGTATATTTTTCAATGTGGCAACAGTAGCTTAAAGCGTCAAAACTATCAGCTATGTTGTATACCGTGACGAGAAGCCAAAAGATGTGGTCGTTAGTTTGGTGCAGTCGAAATCTTCCACTGATTTACGGTATAATTCAAGGCAAATTCAAGGTGAGACTAATTTCTATAGTGTATTTGTTCTGTTTTTAAGGAAGATTAAGGTTAATACTCTTAATTTAAATCAAAATTTATGAAAAGGCAAAATCAATAATCTATTTAATATTACGAACAGTGTGGGCATAACTCATTCAAGAATACAAATACATTTTTATTTATTTGCTTTATTTTGCTGTTATCTACTGGTTCAGAAAAAGGGAGCGCTGAGAAAGACAACACCGCAATCAGTTTAATTGCAATGGCAGCAGCCTCCATCAGGTATACTGTGCTCAAATATCCTACATACTAGTTGGCAGCATCCACTAATACTGACCATGGCCTCCATCTCAGTTTCCTTGAAGCACAGCGTCAGTAGATGCACGTGCATGGCCTTCTCTCGGTGCACGGAGCGCGCGTCGATCGCTTGCGCCAGGAACTTGTTCACGCGGTTAGTCGGCTGGTGGTACACAGACGAGTGACGCTTTTTCAGAGGCCGCTTAAATTTCTCCGTCACTTTATTCTGTGAAAACGCAGGAACTACGTTCACGCGACTGACGTAGCTACTACATCGACTACTACTACTACCCATCGATATAAACACCGGATATTTTATTCTGGAGCGGAAATGGAGAAATTAAAACATCGATATACACAGAAGGTAAAGTTAACGGAGAACATTAAGAAGATAAGTTGGAAGGTTCAGGTCGGGGACAACATGGGCCCATTACATGCAGACTCCATGCACCACAGTTTGGTTGTTCGAACTGACCTTTACACTTAAAAGATCCGGACTCCGAAGCAGCATCACATTATTAGAATAGTAATAAAGTAAAAAGAAGTATGAACAAAACATATTTTACAGTTCAGTAAATAAGTAGGTTCAGTAAGATATAAACTTAGAATACAGTTTGTTCTAGTATTCTAAGGATTTAAAGTATGCCAACAATTATTGTTTTTGATAACATAAATTGACACAGGAAGGATGGCAATATATTTCCTGATTGAACCGCATAGAATCGAAACATCATTGAAATAGATTTATCAGACAAACTTAAATAAAGCTTATGCTTCATTAATTATCACCAAATAGTTTTAAAATGTTAAGAATATTAAATTTGGCAAGAATTAATCAAGCATAAAGAATTCCATTATAACTAAAAATTAGGATCATGTCACGGCATCATGCAAGTTAGTCGATATTCGGGGCTCATGCCATGCTCTAGTGCTCAAGGTGGCCAGTCGGGATAGCGAGTGAAACACAATTCAGTGCATTCGGCTTTATTGTCAAAACAAACTCAATAAAAGTAAAACAGTCTCAAGTACAATTTGGAAAAAAAAGTATCCGATATGAAAATAGTGTTTGTGAGTGGTTTGAGTGCTCTCGCTGACTTTACTTGTTCCGGTTCCACCGCTTGATGTGAAATAGCGGTGCGTGAAATCGAGACGTGGGGTGGTCCACACTAATAAGGTTTTCAAGGTGGTAAAACACCTATAAATTGGTATTGAAAAAACGTGCCACCCACGGTGGTTGGTGGAATACATAATACACATGAACAACATTATGTCTGCGCTTACTGTTTCAGCGGGCATGTGTTGTGGAACTAATGTCCAAGGTCGGAACATCTGAAAAATAACGAGCAGACGCCTCAGTTAGTTGCTGGTGTATTCAAATCTTCCACGCAGTTCCATCAGACAGTTCCAACAAAACGTCCTGCTTGGGAATCGAGGAGTATTCGCTTACTTTATTCACTGTGATCCGCTTCCGCAGAGGAGCAACTACGGGCAAAGGCTTAAACAAACCAGCAACTAATGACATTTTCAAGGTCACATTGACTGAAACTACTGTTTTAAAACCCAAGGAATTTGTGCGGTACAAAAACTAAATGTAGGTTGGTCACGAGTTTGAGGAGTAGGTATGTGAATCGGAGGTAAGTGTTCTTGTGTAATAGTAAATAATGTATGTTTTCAATCCTTGCTAAAACAAATTCATTTAGTGGGAAGCAAATGCATATTCGTTTCATAAACATCTCGCATTATTTCCGCTGTAAAAAGCTTCAGTGCGCACCTCACAATTTAAGAAAAAGCAGCAAAGATTTAGTTGGAAAACCACCACTCATAAATCATTCTAACTACTATAGAAACCAAAAGCGAGGTTATCACTCGACCGCTATGAAACCCATCGGATTCAGTCCCGATGCGTTTCATGTACAGAGTTCGTGAAGCATAAAATCATTAACCGTGAGTCTAAATCTTCCTAGTGCGTGTCGGGAATGTGCGCACATAAAAATAAACCACCAGGTGTACAGAATGTTATAAATAGTTGGAAATGATATGTTTGCACGTGCGCATGTTCCCATCACTATGTATAAGCACTACATAATATTTATGACCGCCTATCAGTGCCACCGAAAAACATCCGCCATGCGATCATAGTCACTAACTTCCTTACGCTTACTGCCACTTAATTTTATGTAGGCTTTGGAAAATGTATATAATATTTTACATTTACTTTGGAAAAGAAGAGCAGTAAATTAAGAATCCACGCCATCACAAACAATACAACAACGGTAACAATGTACTTAGTAGCTGGCTAGTCAGTTTCTCTGGGACCACAAAAACAATTCACTCACAAGGAGTCTGAATATCGACTGCACCGATGTCGATTTTCAATAGTTAAACCAAGATCCCTAGAAGTAACGATGGGATCAGACGTTTCGCTGATATATCGATATGTCGACAACGACGGTGCAGTTTTGTTGCTCCTAAGCTAGGAAATCTAACTTGGGCGGCTAAAGCGTGACAGAAGATCCGGTGAGATCGGTAGCACTGCGACGTGGTAGTAGTGAGTGCGTATACATGATGTGGTGCGTGGGCGGTGGCGACCGTGGCGTGTGTGCGGAGGGCGTGGTGCTGCATGACCGCGTCGAAGGTGTGGTGTTGTGGGGCGGTGGCCGGGGTGGGGGGGCCGGAGTGTGGGGGGGCCCGCAGGCCGCTCACGTCGTCCGCGCGCAGCTTGCTCAGCCCCAGCGCCTCGGCCGAGCCCGGCTCCGCGTGCAGCGCGCGCCGCAGGTCCAGCACCTGCCACCACACTATAGAAAGACAGCTGGCAACGCACGCTCCACTTCCGTACAACCCGACGGTCTCGCTTCAACTGTGTCTAATGCGTGGTTCTGAGCTACAAATACTTTATAGTGTCACTTGTTTTTCAACAGAGCAAGGATGTTTGAAATCATGAGATGATACACACCGGCGTGTACTGCTGCGGACTTCCAGTCGTGACGGAGGTTAACAAGTGGACAAAAAGTGTTCTATAGTTATGAAGTTCATGACTGCTTCTGGCTAGTAAGCCTGGATTTGAGTAGAATTAGGAAGACGGCAGCATTGAAAACTATACAAAATTTAATACGAAAAGTTGGTTTCTTCGTCATCGATTATTATTTAATTATGCCATACTGGTGAAACGGATTTGGTAATTTTAAAGTGTAAAACTCTCTACATGTTACATTTCTTACGGTTTTAACTAAACAAACTTACGTTTTATTCAAGTGTGGAAGCCACGAGTGGCATTTATGAACTCAGAAATACGAAATGACACAGCTAAAGCAGTTCTAATGGTATGATGTATTACGTGGAATTTATGTGGCCAGCTCTCTGTCTACTACTACTACCCACCATATTATCACAATATGATGTCAAAAGGAACAACTTAATGCATGACAGGGCCGGAGGGAGGAACTGACTACGGGTATAACGATCACAAGAGGAAATCAGCTGCTTTCCTTTTCCCGAGTTGCTCTCTCATCATAAGCGTATCATGCCTTAAGTTGTTACGTCTAGGGTGCTATCACTCTGATAAAACTGGTCGTTGGAATAATCGTTATGCGATGTCTGCATTATAAGCATCACAGCGGTAGCACCCGACCGCGTTAACCTATTCGGCTATGTTGATAGGTCCCCACTTCAAAACATAGTGAGATTCAAAGTGAAACAGTTAACTCCTACCTCTATCTACTTTATTAATCTTTATACAATCAAATTTAACGTCAAATCTGAAAACAGAATCAACAAAAACGAATCAAATTAATGTAAAAGTGAACTTACCTTCGGGAGTCGAAAGCGGATCCATTAAAATTGTATCACACGTGCCAAAATATTCTGAAGATAAAGCCGTGGACATTGGCGTCGTATCAATGGCCACGTCCGATAGTGCAAGACGAAACATATAGAAAATGGTATCTGAGTTCGAGATGCGAAAGTCGTCTGCGGAATGTGTGCAGTCCTACATTTCGCGTGTTTGTAATATGGAAGCACACGAATTTCGTAGAATACAGAGCGTCCCATAATAGTGCACACTTTAGATCCTGTTTCACCGCTAGCATTAATATTATATGTACAGTCTGAAGTATACCATTTTGGGCTTTATTTACATTGTAGGTGGTACTGCTGTAGGTAAAACTACTATCTACAACTAAGTTAAGGATAAGTGTTTCAGAATATATTATTATGTTCAATTCAAATAGAAATTATGTGCACTACCATTTGAACCCTACCCGTACGAGACTTAAAATTTAAAATGGAGAATTGCGCGAACTTTTTAAAATGTCAGTCTAAGTACCTTCCTAGCGGCATTAGCTTTCAGTTCCTGAGGCGACGCCGCCATGTTGGAGAAGGGGACGTCGACATTGAACTTGATGGAGTGGAGAAGTTGGACCACCACGTTGGAAACGTTCTTGAAGGAAAGCTTGCGGCGGGAGCTAGTCCCGCCCAAACCCATACCGGCTGATAAAAGCTGGAAAAAAATATAGGCGGTAGAGTGTTTGCACTACAATTAGTTGTTTGCAATACAATTCATTGTTTGCACTAGCCAAACTGGTAGAGCATACATGTGGGTCCATTTGTTAAAGATTTTAACGTTAGAATTTTTTTTTCAATAGGCAAGCATTTTACAACTATCTCACCTGATGGAAAGTGATTATGCGACCGAAGATGTGAAATACTTGCCTAGAAGATACCTATTCACTCGAGACTTGAAGACTCCCAGATTATACCGTTCGGGGAACAAAGACGCAGGCAATGAGTTCCACTCCTTTGCTGTACGGATGAAGAACGTAGAAACAAAACGCTTTGAGCGAACTGGAGGTATGTCGACCATAAATGGATGACGTTGATAGTTTGTCTTGTTGTTAGATGGTAAGGGCATGGGGAAATTAACTCATGTAATTCCTGTGCACACTCCTAAATGTAAGCGATAGAATACCGATAAGCTTGCCACCTTACGTCGGTGACCGAGACTTTGCAACCTGGACTCGATTAGCTTACTGTCGCCAATGAGTCTTTTGGCTTGCCGGTCAATAGATTCAAGAGCTTCTAACTGATACTTGGCGGATCCATCCCAGAGGTGACCACAGATGTGCCAATAACGATAACAAACTTTTAGCCTCCAATTTGTTTAAAGCGTTTTGCTTCTAGGTTCATCATCCGTACGGCGAAGATGTGGAACTCATTATCTGCGTCTTTGCTGTTGTAATATTTCTAAACGGTATAATCTGGGAGTATTCAAGTCTAGAGTGAGTAAATTCACACCTACTCACTTGGATCAAGCATTTTCGGTCGCATCATCACTTTCCATCACGTGTGATAGTAGTCAAACATCTACTATAAAACAAAATAAAATAATTTAAACGCAAGCAAAGCTTAAAAAAACCGTATTAACCGCTTTATCTTCGGATCCCTTGATCAGATTAAATGAATTAAATACGCATTATTGAGGATAACTCAAAAACTACTGATCATATCTTGATCAAATTTATATGGGACCACATGGGAAGCACAAGCTTTCAAATAACAAATAATCATCAAAACCGGTTCACCTAGGTGAACCGCTTTTGGTTTCTGCTTTCTAGAAAGAAGATATGAAGTAACACACATAAAAAAATATAGTCGAATTGAGAACCTCCTCCTTTTATTTTGATAGGTTAAAAAGAGTCACCGTGTATACTTAGTACAAACAATACACTAAACAACTGATCGTTACCTTCCTTCTCCTGGGCGGAGGTATGATGAAGTAGGTCTGCACGGAGTGGTCGCGAAGGTATGCGTTGCGACTAGCGCCGTGCCCCGGCTCCACCTCGTATGCACCGCCCAGGCATTCCAGCGATGCTTGCGTTATGTGGACACGCCTGAAAATATATAACAAATTGTTGGAGATACCTTCTTACCACTGCCTTGAATTGATCGGGTGGATATATTGTAAACAACTGATCAAAAATTCTTACTTAAGTAGAAAGGAAAAATCAGATATCAGCGGATAGCGCAACAGGCATGACAACTTATGGGCATGGGTTCAAACCCAGGTTCTAGCGATATATTTCCTTTCTTAAAATTAACTACTTTAGTTCTCCCGAGCAAGGTTTATAAGCTATATAGAAACAAAAATTTCAATGCAAAGGGGAGCGCCGGGTACAACTAATAGGTACATAGTTATTAGTCTCTATATTTGTCAATGCGTAGTAAATTAGTAATGCCACTTAGCGCTCGAAGTTTTCCTTACTATTTACCTTCGCCAAGTACAATCAGACCTTAATCTTCCATAAGGATATTACTAGTAGTAAAGATGAGTTCTTGTATTAAGTTTTACTATATCGCGAATATCTAAATCTCCGAAACAACTTTATGGATACAAATTCTTATGATTTTTGTATGAAGTTTTAATTTTACGTGGATCTAGCGTTAAAAGATGTTACCTTCTTCTGATTCTTATAAAAGGGTATTTTATTATTTAACAAGCTCACCTGATAACTATTACCCCACTCTACCGTAAAAATATATTGTGTTACACCAAACGGTGTTCCAGCACTAACACTATTAGGCCGAATGTGTTCACCCCCCTCGAACATACTTAGTACTTACCAATGGGTAAGGTAAAGGACAAACACTAGCGTATTACAAAACAAGTCAATGACCCAGAGCGCGACGGCCACCACTGATGAGCTCGACTCACTCCCTGGGAGTAGCTGCTCCCAGCGCCCAGCCCAGGCAGACTGGACAATCCAGAAGGCCAGATACCCACCACGGCAACAGAGGCCAAGTGGAAGGACTACTACTACAATACAATGAACTAAAAATTAAATAACCCGACTGCGAAAAATGTGGACCTACTTCCTATGAACTCGTAATTTTATGTAATTCCCTTTTATTTTCCTTCATTTGAATACCCTACTTACTCGATAGATTTAGTTACTTTATTTTTTTAAAACCCGCCAATTTGTTTTTTTATACACCTATCTAAAGACACCTGTGTTTTTAAGTCACACATACTTTTATCGTCGAAATCCATCCAACCCTTAGATTACGATAATAAATGAATTTACAAATGCGAGATACGCGCGAAAAACATGACCCTTCCTTGGCAGTCGGGTAAAAGATGTGGCAACTTTTCATTTAATTTACGTAACATGTTTCAGGCTCAATTGTCGTAGCTTCAGCTATACAGATTGTATACATAAAGGTAGATACAATAATACATGGCGGCTCTTACCACGTAGGTATGCCACAAATGCGATATGTCAGAGACATTCGGGCTGCGAGGCCTGCGGGTGGCATATTCAGAGTGTTACGATAAATAGCGTGTGGAAGAAAATTGGCTGTGTTATAAAACTTGTAGAATTCACGCTATACTGTGACTGAACAAACTATATATATATATATATATATATATATATATATATATATATATATAACTATATATATATATATATCTTCGGCCACATCATCACTTTCCATCAGGTGAGATTGTGGTCAAATGCTTGCCTATCAGGCATAAAAAAAAAAAAAAACTAGTAGTTCGCCCCGAATTCAGACTTCACGACTATATTTTAGCTTAAAAATAAGTTATAACTTTTTGCTTAATAATACCAGACACGGGCAGAAAATAAATTAAACATTATTTTGCTCGCGACTGACGTGTCCCAAACACGTCAGTAGTGCCCCCTTATTATTTTCATTTAGTATATCATTTTAATTGCCATTTTTGGCGTTGAGCCATAACTTTACATAATCTCTGAGAATTTTAAGTTATTCGCTTGTATGGTTTAGACGCTAGAAGCCTCAACGGACGGACGGACAAAGTGCTGAACCACCCAGATCAACTAAGAGGTCTCGCTTTGCTCGATCAATCATTATTTTTTTAGAGCAATCTTAGAAAAACAAACACAAAAATATTTTTATTAGACAGATTTACGACTTACTTGTATACTATTTCGTTCACTTGGGACTGTGATTAACATAAAGGGTTATTATTATCTTATGGTTTTACAATCATCAAAGACATGTCATTGAAAGATAAATATAACGTTGACCTAAAAATATACGCATTTAATTGGTCGTATTGTTTTTGGCGAAGTTTGTTACAAATAATTTACAAAGAGTTTGTTCTCTGTTCAGGTACCTAACTAAAACGCATTGAGACATTTGCAAATTAAATTAAATCGTTAATTTCCCAGAACAATGTAAATAATGCCATAATGCAATCCGTGACACAATATATTCAGTCTGCAAGCAGGCGTGCAAATGGTGATTCATGTGTCTAAACAAATACGAATATTACTGTTCATCTCTTCTAAAAGTAGGTAAATAGTTTTATAAACTTTAATAGTTAAACGCAAGCAAATCATTAAAAAACCGACTTCACTGCTTATACGTTGGTTTTGGCTTGATCGATTTTGATAAAATTTATATGGGACCACTTCTGAAGTACAATCCAAAAAACAAAAAATCGATTCATAATTGGCGGAGATATCGCGTAACATACATAGAAAAGAAGCCTGCTCGTCAAAGTTTTTTGAATTTATTTTCGTCCAATATTTAAATGGAGTTTTAACTTGACAACGATTCTGAAAAAAAACATCATCATCTTATGAGAGTTTGACGAGGATATCATGTTTTTGTGATATCCTCGTCAAACTCTCATAACATATCATTTATAAATTATAGCGTGAAAATAGTTTTCACGTTGTTTTAGTAAACAAAATAGAACTCCACATATTCATTATTAATGAATACGTACATAAAGTCAAATGAAACGGAACAAGTACTAAAACTGCTCTAAACTATAAATGCATCGGTTTCAGAAAGTCCGCATCATCAAATAAAAGTTTAACCTTGCCCGAACCTTTTGTTCTCTTCAAACGGTGCATTTTGTTGGAACTACGCCAAAACGTTGTCAGACAGGACAGGATATGGGATTCTTCGAGTAATTTTAGGGTTTTTCCTAAGATTTTTCTTGCGCTTTTTAGTAGGGCTCCGCACCGAAAAGGTACACACGGGACTCTATTATTAAGCATATAAATATTATTCGGCGATATTACCAGCAAATGTAAATGTGAAAGCGTAACACATTAAGTAATTGAGTAATATTTTATATAAATAATTGTGTGTGGTAGTACAAAGCCCTCGGATGTAGTCCTTCCACTAGGCCTCTGTTGCCGTGGTGGGTATCTGGCCTTCTGGATTTTCCAGTCCAGCCCTCGGGGTGCGAGTTCGACCCGCACTTTTATTGTTGCTGGTTTTATTTTTGCTAACGAAAATCTTTATTGTCGTTAAGTTTAAGTCGAAGGAGTTAATGAGGAATATTTGTTTCAATTAAGCCATACCGTGATACCAATACCAGTTTAAATACGAATAAGGAAATCCACTGGCTATACAAACAATCACACCCAGAACCAGAAGCACAAATGTTCCTTGGAAAGGAAAATTGTACTCCTGCCTGGAATCGAACCTAGGAACCACGGCGCGGAAGGCAGAGACCTGCCCACTGCGCCAACTGAGTCGTCACTGTCGAGACAGTATAGAATGAGAACTGGCTTCTTTAGTTCCCTATCTCTTAATACACAATCTCACCCCGGTTCTCCCCCTGCCTCCATGTTATTAGCGAGCGTGACGTCATTAGACCAGACGTCGTACTGCCACTTGCGCAGGCCCAGGACTCCGCACAACACGCGCCCCGTGTGAATGCCTACGCGCATGTTTAGCTGCACATCTGTAGCCTCTACCACGGACCTGAAATAAAACATTAAAGTTTTCAATAATAATGAAACTACTGGTACAGGTGCATAAAAACGACTGAGAACGCTTTCGTTAAGGCTGGCCGGCTGCTTGTTAGAAGCCTATTGCATTTTTAAACCAAGATCTCAATGTGGTCGAATTTGGTAAGCACGTTAGTACAAATAGGAACTGGTTTGCAAGAACCCGGATTAAAAATAAATGGGAGATAAATCACTGTTTGGTAGACTTGACTGAGATTTTTTTATTAGGACTAGTTAGAATCCCACCTGTACAGAATTAGTGGTATCAAGCCAGGCGAACATTAGAAAATGCTCTATATAAAATATGGGCTCAAGCCTCCCAAAATCACGAACGCTACCGCGGGCGGTGATGCAGTGGCAACAAAACCTACCCTCATCGGGGTCAAGATGCTCCCAAACGACAATCCTGAATCCGCCACTGTTGGACAACCTAGGAGCAACTTTGTAACGTTTTGCCCACCTACTAAGATTCGGATATCTCGGGAGCCAAAAATGTATTGCGATCACGGCCAACACCTCTCTGTGATTATTGCTATATAAATATAACTCATGTCTCGTTGATTCTTAGTTACGAGTCAAGGAGACCAAAATAAGTGGCAATGTATGTGAATCACTTTGTGGGCAACGTTAAAATTCTGCAGCAAATCATATCAATATCGACCTGTAGCATTGACGTCGACAGATATACAATGAATTAAATTAATGACGAACTATATTCTAACTACATAAGTACGGTTCATTAATGTCATCATTAGAGTTTTGTGAAACACGAAGTTATTATCATTATTTTACACTACATTTGATCGAATTAATTTGTTTCTCTACAAAATCTGTTCCAATATTTTAAAGCAAACGGAGATTTATGTAAATAGCCGCGTAGAATAGCTCCAATTCGTTATTTCAAGAGTCGAGGTAACGATCAAAATGGCATTTTCAAACATAAATCGGCAAATAAATTAAGTGAACGTTAAAATTAGCAATGGGGGAACATCTTTATTTCTGTTAAATTTATTTACTTCTAGGAATAAATCTTGTTGAAAGCACGCCGCCTTTTTTAAATGTTGGATAGACAACGTGGCTCGAAGATGAATGGCAATAAATTTGGCAACAGCATCTTCAAACAAGAAATGCTACCCAACGTTAGGTATAACAGTGTTATAAATAAAAGTGCTCCTGTAAACACCGAGGTTTAAAGCGTTTGCGAATCCGTTCCAAGGAAAGTTGATTTTCCTTGATTCTAATTCCGTACAGTCCTAAAATACTCTTATTAAGCAGATTATATGGAAAAGATAAAATATTTCGACTGAAATAGATCAACGATCATAAGAACAGCCACGAAATTGCACACACGAAAATAAAGATGTGTGTAGTTAGCACGTCAATAAATATATAAATTACTAGCTGACCCGCCCGGCGTTGCCCGGGTAAACAAAAGCTTACATATAAACGCTTTCACACTCACAGCCCCACTGTAAAAGTACTATAAGTTGTGTCGTGGGGCCGTAAACAATTAACACCACACACATAACATTCACGTCATACCCAGAACCAGAAACATAAACTGCCCGTGGGGAAAAACTTTTGTTATTGTGTTCCCACCGAGATTCGAACCCGCTGCTTTAAAGACGAACGCGCACTCATCTACGCCAGTGGGTAGTTCAAAGTTCAAAGATTCCCCACCCTGCGTCGCCCGGTTAAAAAATCTACACATAAACACTTCCACATTCACAGCCCCACACTAAGTTCAGTGACTTGTAGCGTGGGGCCGTAAACATCCAAGATTCACAACATATTAAAAACCAGGAACACAAATTTCCCGTAGGGAGAAAACTTCTGTTACCACCGCGAATCGATCCCGCTGCTTTGAAGGCAAACGCGTACCCATTTACGCGAGTAGATAGTTCAAAAGATGACCCGCCCGGCGTCGCCCGGTTAAAAAATATACAAATGAACACACTTCCACATTCACAGCCCCACACTAAGTTCAATGACTTGTATCGGGGGGCCGTAAACATCCAAGATTCACAAAGTATTCACAACATATTCAAAACCAGGAACATAAATTTCTCGTGGAGAGATATTTTCTAGGTAAATTACCACCGGTAATCGAACCCGCTGCTTTGAAGGCGAACGCGCACCCATCTACGCCAGCGAGCAATTCAAAGTTCAGGAACGACCCGCCCGGCGTCGGCCGGGTAGTAAATATTAAAGAACATACCCATAAACGCTTTAACATTTACAACCCCACACTAAGTTCAATGACTTGTATCAAGGGGCTGTAAACATCCAAGATTCACACAACATTCACAACATACTCAAAACCCGAAACACAAATTCCCGTGGGAAAACACCTGTGTTCCCACCGAGCATCAAACTTGGTGCTTTAAAGGCAAACGCCCACCTAACTACGCTAGCGGGCAGTTCAAAGTTCAATGATAAGACTAAACAAAAAAAACAGTCGAATTTATATCCCCCTTCTTATGTTAGTCGGTTCAAAACATAGACGTATGCCGGATTACGCAGTAACTGTTCCATTCTGTGATCCACCGTTTTCACCCTCAAATAAACTTAACGATTTCTCCTAGACTATAGGTCCAAATTATATTCAGTAAAGAGCAAATTAAATCTACGTGAACTACGTAAGCCGATGAAATAGGTTTTTTTGATAAGTATTAATATTAAATACTTAAAAAAAGCCAACGAAATAGAAGCCGCTATTTTTTAATGAGTAGGAATTCGTAGTATGTTTCTGTACATTTCTGACCCGTCCCGTTCACGGGCGGGCTCCGGTGAAACTAATTTCACGATTTCTCATAGACTATTTATCCAAATCATATGCACTAAAAAGCAAAATGTATCTACATGAACTACGTAAGACGATGAAATAGTTTATTTTGATAAGGATTAATACTGAATGTCTCAAAAAGCCAACTAAACATAGGCCGCTTTTTTTTCAGATTTTTTACAAAAAAAGTATTTTTTCTGAGCTATACATGCATGTTAGATATATGCTGTCGCGGACTTTTTTGTAAAACTCATGAAGGCCTACATTTTTGCCATACATTGTATTCAACTATATCTTACCGTTTAGTCAGCGTACGCCGATAAAGCGGAAAGTTAGCAAATTTTTCTCCGACTTGTCTTACGAATATTATTATTTCGAACTGATAACTAACTTCTATCCCGACAAAACATAGCCTATGACACTCAGTGATAGTGTAGCTTTCTATTGGTGAAAGAATTTTCAGAATCGGATCAGTAGTTTCAGAGATTACCTTTTACATACAAACAAACAAACAAACAAACAAACTTTACCTCTTTATAATATTAGTATAGATAAATAGAGCGGAATAAATGTTTTGATTTATCATACACGTCTGGTTACTCTGTTGAGTATTTTATTTAAAGAACGACCGATAATTTTACCTTTATTATATATGCATACATGCCGTAGACTAGTGCAGAATATTCTGGTGCTAGAATCAATGTCATACTGGAACATGAACTGGAACTGCTCGTTAGCGTTGTTGGTTGCGCGTTTGTTTTCTTAGCATCGGGTTCGATTTCCGGTAGAAAAAAAAAACGCATTTACACTCACAGCCCCACACTAAGTTCAAATACTTGTGTCGTGGGTGTACAAATATCCCTTGGGAAGGAATTTGTGCTCCTGCCGGGAATCGAACCCAGGACCCACGGCGCAGAGGGCGGACACCTGTCTACTGCGCCAACTGGGTCGTCAAACATCATAGAACAACAAGCTTTCTCCCGAAAGAGAAATTTGTGTTTCAGTTTCAAGGTGTGATTGTGTGTGTGATATGTATGTTGCCAGCACCCACGATACAGTTCTTCGAACTCAGTGTGGGGCTACAAGACAGTGTGCAAACTTTTATAGTTAAAATACTGATAAACCGAAACGTGTTTTGGTAGATATGTTTTATTGTTAAACTTGGTACATTCGATAACAACACTGAACTATGAAGATATATTTACCAAATACGTTTTTAGGACCAACTTACGTAAAATTACAAAATTAAAAGATGGATGAAAAAGTTGCCTCAATCTATATTTCTTTTGAATCATAACAAGATTTTTTGCTTGTGGTTGTTTGCACGTGTAATGTTGCCTTATCGGTGACGAATTGCCAAACTTTACAACCTTTTTATGGGCCACTATGGTTTATGGATTGCGCAACTTGGAGGTCAAACATTAATTGTTGTTGTGGCACTCGGTAACAATGCATAAACATTTTTACAGCTTGTTAGATAATGGGGAAATTTATGGAATTTACATTAATTATGCGCGTAAACATGTAGTAAGAAACGTTTCGCGATGTGTGTACACTAATTTTGTAAAAATATCTCACCACTTTTATTCTTTATAATTGCTCAATTTACGAGCTTTAATAAAAGTGCTGTCGACCTATTCCAGTAGCGACTCATTAAGGTGGGAATGAGTCATATTTTTTCATTAGTTTACGACTTAGTTGACACGCGAAATTAGTGCCTTAAAATAACTTCCTATCCCAGTGCTGCTTCTAATTGTTGTAATTCAATTTGGGACTCCTTTTTTACTCATAAAAATAAGACGTTTTTGTTGGTCTGGTAGTTCTGGTATAAAAAACGTTTTTTTCTCTTCTTATAATTTTGGCTTCGCAATATTGTGCATTTAGACAATGGAAAGTAATCATATATTATTTCAAGTGTATTTTATATTAAAAGAACTAGTCATAAGTCACAGTCAAAGTCAATTAAAAGAGTCGAGGTCCAGTCTTAGTGAGTTATGCCCTAGTAAAGTGGTAAAATTTTATAAGAATTGAAGTTTTGGAGCGAAGGCGAAAATCACCTTTTTTAACGTTGTAACCTTTGCCTACATTTATGCTCGTTAACTAAGTATTAACGGTTAATAATCCACCATTAATACACATTAACACTCGAAGAATTACAGGTTTTGGAAAATTAAACAAAATCAACAACGCCATTTATGTAGCCAATAGGCCAATAGATGTAGTTTAAAAATGTAGGTATACATACGAGGGCCAGGCCTTACAATAGGAAGGGGTTACCAACATTTTTGATTATAGTAGTTTTCAGCATAAACTATATTCTTCGATCACATCGTCACTTACCATCAGGTGAGATAGTGGTCAAACACTAGCCTGTCACAAATAAATAAATAAATAAATAAACAGAAAAAAATGGAAGAATATAAAATTATATTATTTACTCCTAAAAATTTTTCCTTTTTGCACTTCTTTCAACAATTAACATATTTTAGCTAGTCGAGTCCTATACAGGACAAAGGCTACTTTAATTTCGATGCATGCGAGCGAAGCCGCGAGGTAAATATACTAGTATTTTCGACAGTCATAAAATAGGTATTATAAAGATACTCAATATACAATGGTTACACGCTCATTTTCAGTTGAACAAATAAAAACCTTTTTTTTTAAACTACCACCAAAACATTTTTTTTTAAACTACCACAGCTAACTAATGTTTAAAAAAATGTTTCGGTAGTTGACGTCACACGTCCACGTTCGTAGTAGGTTCGTTCCGTTCGGTAGTAGGTATATTAATATATAGTAGTATTATTATTATAATTTCATTTTAAACTACTAAATCTTGTCTACTTAGCAGTTTAGGTCAAATTTAAATTACTTATCAGTTTAAAGGCTAAGATCGTAATTCCAATTGTGTACCAACCGTATAAGGTACGTCATTATATAGAAAAAGTAACATTCAATAGTTAGGTTAAATAATTACTCAAAAATACTCATCTACTCTAATTTTATTAACACAAGCTATGAAGTAGGTTCGTACTGCGCTACGGTCCTGATGAAATTATAGTGTAAGCCGAGCATAGCCTGCCGTAGCCGTTGAGAACTTAATCCGGGACAAAGTAACACAATTATTGTTAAATTAATTTCCCTTTGATATGTGCTTCGTTGTATACTAATGTTACCAAGTGAAGTTGGTAATTGTATCTTGCTACAGCAATTAGATTGAAAACAATCCTCGCTCATATGTTTACCTACATAAAGCTTAAAGTAACATTATTGTTTATAAAACAATTTGCAATCGATCGACACTTGTTGGCCACGAAATTGTTATATTTTAAAAAAGACGGACAGTTAGACATGTGAAATGGATAAAGACAGCAGCTTTGTATAAATCAATGAAGTAAATGTGAAAATGAATGTATAAACTGCCCAATGGCTTATTTGAGAGCGCGTTCGCCTCCTAAGCAAGGGCTATAGGGTTCGATTTGGTGGGAACACAAGTTTTCTCCCCAAGGAAGATTAGTGTTTCTGGTTCTGGTTGTGATTGTGTGATGTAATGTTTCCGACACCAACGACACAAATCATCGAACTTGTGTGGGGCTGTGAATGTAAAAGCGTTCATTTTATGTTAAGTTTAATGAACTATAGATGAGAGGAAATGAAAAATGAAAAATCCTCTCTATAACTATATATAACTATTATAGAGAGGCAATGCAGCCAGCATGATGGGAACGCTACCCACTGGTAGTGGGCTTGAGCACTTGAGTTACCCATAGGCTTGATGTCTTGTAAGTAACTTGGTTCTTTGCTGTATATAGTTTTAGTTTAGTTTTAGGAAATATAGGCAATTGGCCCGTAGATTGGACTATAGATGTATACTACAATATTATATTGATTAAATACCTATTACTTATTAGTAATAAGTAATAGGTATTAGGCACTTTTCTGTGACGTCAACATGGTTATAATATAAAGAATTTGTTAGATTGTTATTAATGTGTTAAAAAAGAAATAAAAAAAATACGATACAATAAGCATTTGAATATCATTATATTATTCAGACGTAGTCCACACTTTTTTTTTCACGTGCCCACATCAAAGTCAATCGTTTACTTTGACAGTTGACATAAAGTGTAGTTTGGAACATGATATTGTTTAAAAAGCCTTGGATATACACACTTACACAATCGTTATCGTTGTTGCCAAGTTCGAACTATAAAAGCTCGAAACGACTCTGACTTTGCTGTTTCGAGTTGGAAACAAGCAGAAGTTAGCAGAAGTTTAAAGTTTTACAAGAGCTGTTCCGCTTTTCAATTGGAAGACGTTTGCAAATGCATAGATATATTTGGAATATTATATTTGTTTTAAACTCCTGTTTCAAAAACGTACAAACGAAGAAATTATAATAAGAGAAACAAGACATAGACAATAAAGATATTCTGATGAAAATCACAACAGTTGTAAATGGTAAATAAAATACAATGGAAAAGAATATTCTACAATTTTTTTTTGTATGTAAATATGAATAAGACCATTGTGAATGGCAAGAGGCAATTTCCTTTGTATGTGGCCGCTGGCGTAGTTGGGTGCGCGTCCATCTTATAAGCATAGGGTATCGGGTTCGAATCTCCGTGGGAACACAAGTGTAATTCCCAGTGGAAATTTGTATTTCTGATCTTGGGAGTGATGTGTGTGTGATGTGTATTTTTCCGACACCCACAAACAACACTAGTCATCGAACTTAGTGTGGGACTGTGAGTATGAAAGCTTATACTTATATTATGCTATGTAAATAAATGAAAGATTGTATATCAATTAAAACTAGTCAACTGAAAGACATTTTCAAAAGAAAATGAATTTACCCTGTCGAGTAATACTGATGAAAAGCTCACAACAAAACGTGTCGAGGAAACATTGCATTTCCAATTTATTCATGGACGCACGTGCTCGGAATAAACAAGCGGTAATCATCAGAAATCATGCAACGATTGCACGCTGTTAAACTAGATTACCCCACTTTCCTGCCCAATCGGAGCGGGGTCGTGTGGGAGGAACACATGACACTATCCCCCTAAATTGTGAATTGCCCGGGTCGAGTGGACTGAAAGATACCAGTTCTGTTACTTCGGAGCCGTTATAAGGGGATCAGCACATTCTGGGACTTCAATCCTAAAGTAAATGGCTTCTATAGCATTCTACAACATTGATTCGCCTTTAGGCATCAGGTAAGATAGTTTATTTCACAGAAACACCTGAAAGCAAAAATAAGAAAAAAAAAACGATTTATGGTGTAATACGAATTAGTAATAAACAGTTCCTCGTATGTTATGGTTGGTACGAAAATATAAATGTAGACCGCTGGCCAAAAGAAAAGTGCTCAGAATCCTGGCTGCATTTCCACGTTGAATAGCAATACTATTTATTGTGCTAAGTAAAAGCTATCATCTGCCTCAATTTTGTGTGCACCAGGTCCCCACGAATCCAAAGTGGTAAACACTAACGGTATAAACAAGGTTGGAAACTTTGTACCACATTAATTAATTAACAAAAGAAAAATTGTAGTTAAGAACTAATTCAATGTAAACAAACATTTCAGTGACCAGATTCAATTTACTTAACGCGAAAGCATTTCCTGTGATTGGATTGATATTTGATTGTTTTCAGGCACTAACAAATAAAAACAAAACAATTCCACGAAGTGTTTTCAAACACTAGCAATAATTGGACATAATTTATTTTGTTTACAAGACTAAAACAGCAATAGCTCATTACAACGTTTTCGTTTATACAAACGGCCTACTTGAATAAGGGCTGTTTGCCCATTTCAACATAATGAAACAATTTACTTTGACAGTTGTCTCGATTATTGCCTGAATATTGAGAGCTTTGTCGGCTCGTAGTTCATCAAAGGGAACTAAATTGAATTGACTACAAGTAATTACGTGAATACATTAATTTCCAGACGAGAAAATGTTAAATAAACAAACATCTAAATGAAACTGGCTGATGTTCGTCATAAATTACACTAAAAATAAGAGAACATGCGGAATTCTGACACGAGTCGAGTCTAGCACGACGTCTGACGTTAATAAATGCCTAAATGATCCTTCAGCGACTGGTACAAAGTTGGCAAAATTAATTGCTCTAGATTGATGATTACTTGTAGCGGGTGCGTTTGATATTGCTCATTTCGGTGGATTAATAGAACGTACGTAATTGGAAAGGCTACTTAGTATTTTGGGAACGTTTTCTTACTAAACCAATTTGATAGAATATTTTTAGATAAGGAATGCAGGGTGCTTGAAAAAACATTGATTTGAATTGGATTTTATATGTATATTGTATATTTGGCCTGTAGATAATTATGCTATGGAAATAAACATGGGCTACTATCTATCTGATTTAAGCAGACAAAGCTGCGTGGTACAGCTAGTCCATATATCCTATATCTAAATTGACCTAGAATAGAACAATATGCAAAAATATCATTAATATATAAATTGGAAAGGTAAGTATGTTCAAGTCATGGTATGTACTCAGAATCCACTGAACCAATAAGCAAGTATGTCTATACTATCTTGACTATATACGTATAGATTAGTATAGATACGTCTAGACTATCTTAACCAAAGATCTATAAGTATATATAACAAATTTAATCTACACTCTAGAGCCTGGAATATAACATAGACCACTATTTATCGTAAACAACGGCTGCGAAGCATTGCTAGTCTATGAATAAAAGTGACCTCAACGTTTATTTGTGTCCAATGTATTGCGTTCACTGGACTAGCAAGCAATTACAACTTTCGACAAAAATACTTTCGTTATAAATATAAATGTTCAATTCACATAGTCCAGCGACTCCAAAAATTCCAGAGACCCAGTTCAAAGCGATAACACATGAAAATAAACATCAATTTAGAGACAGTGTTTACGACTTATGAATAATCACGACGCAGATGTAATACGGGGCAATAATATTTTTACTGGAATGTGATTTGAGAAGACTCATTTCCGCCAATTACGAGCTACTTTCAGCCACTTAGATCAACAATCTTTAGGTGTATATTCCTAACGAAAATGATTTTTGGGGTCCTTTCCGAAGTGTACCTATTGTGACGCATGATCGTGTGTGTAAGTAAGTGAGATTGTGATGAAATTTAGAATCTACTAGGCATTAATTTTTATATATTTAAGAATCTATATAGTTAGTATCTACCATAGGATAGATATTTTTTCCAAGGATAATAATAGGCTAGATTAACGCAAGGTGAAGCCGCGCTATTATAAACTATGCTCACGGTTGCACTCACAGACAAATTACGTATCATAAAAAGTACGTACAAAACCTTCAACAGGTCAGAAAAATAATCTCAGAGGGCAAAAGAATACCACTTACTTTACAGTATAAAACACCTTTAGAACAGAGACGATATACTAACAATATATTTTAAGTTTATCTAACCAAACCAAAATACTATTTCCAAAAGTTTCTGAACAACAGGAAATCCAACGCAATAGAAGCATTCACGATGCAGATGCAAGCGGCCCGTATTGACGGTGGCTCGCAGACAAGCGAACATTGTCAACAAATTGTATGTTTGAATTGTGTATCTATGTGCCGATGCCGGCGTGTTCCGAGCCAAACATCGGCCCACAGCTGCGCCAGATTGCGATAAAATGCCACCATTTGTTTATTCACCAACATATTGGACTTCCTCTGTATGTCGCTCGTAGTTCGCTACATTATGACGCAGGAACTTTAAAGATTTGTAGATGAAATTCTACAACCGTCTAAATTAGTCTAAAACTTGAGAACTTAAGCACTTATTCTCTCCAAACATCGGCCCACAGCTGCGCCAGATTGCGATAAAATGCCACCATTTGTTTATTCACCAACATATTGGACTTCCTCTGTATGTCGCTCGTAGTTCGCTACATTATGACGCAGGAACTTTAAAGATTTGTAGATGAAATTCTACAACCGTCTAAATTAGTCTAAAACTTGAGAACTTAAGCACTTATTCTCTCCAAACATCGGCCCACAGCTGCGCCAGATTGCGATAAAATGCCACCATTTGTTTATTCACCAACATATTGGACTTCCTCTGTATGTCGCTCGTAGTTCGCTACATTATGACGCAGGAACTTTAAAGATTTGTAGATGAAATTCTACAACCGTCTAAATTAGTCAAAAACTTGAGAACTTAAGCACTTATTCTCTCCAAACATCGGCCCACAGCTGCGCCAGATTGCGATAAAATGCCACCATTTGTTTATTCACCAACATATTGGACTTCCTCTGTATGTCGCTCGTAGTTCGCTACATTATGACGCAGGAACTTTAAAGATTTGTAGATTAAATTCTACAACCGTCTAAATTAGTCTAAAACTTGAGAACTTAAGCAATTATTCTCTCACCGATTTATATCAATCAACTTGCTACACCCTATTTGATACAGGGTCCATATCAATATGTTATTGTTTATAAAAAAATCTATTCTGTATGTGTTGCAATAAAAAATAAAATAAACCATTAAACTTGCAACTGCATATTGTATGTCTGCAAAGGACAAACTATTTATACCTATGTTAAAAATATACAATCTTGTTAAATACAGTTATACAAAATTAAGTTTTCTATTTCTATTTCTGCCAGTTGGCTTACCTAGTGCAGAGTCATCGGATTCGATTCCTGGTGGGAACACCAGTTTTCATCCAAATGCATTTTTTTATTTCTGGTTCTGGGTGTGATTGTGTGTGAGGAATGTTTCCGGCGCCCACGACACAAGTGATTAAACTTAGTGTGGGGGTGTGAGTGTCAAAGCCTTTATTTAAGTAAGCTACGCATCACTTATCCCGCGACAAGCTAGTTTCTGCTCAGTAATCCAAGCAAATATTTTTAATTGATCTAAATGCTCTCGTAAGGTTCAAATATTACTCTGAATGAATAAAAACTGTTTGATCTTTCGTTCCGTTGTACACCCTTTTAAAGTAAAATTCAGACAGAGGAATAGTTTATCGAACTTCCTATCTCACTCAATGCACGCGCCGCCAAGATTTGCGTAAGCCCTATTTTTAGAGGACTTTGTGGCAAGACATTCGTTCTAATTAACGTTCGTCTGTCTAAAAAAGCGTATCACCGTAGCTACATCCTCATCAAACGTGTGAGAGACAGCATCTACGTAATTTATTCACGCAAATTAACGAACGGTTTATATTTTAAAAAGTATATTGAAGACGTATTGAAATTGTATTAGGTGTTAATGTAAAAATTTTGAATAACCCCTGACGTCACATCCGTAAAACAGATACATATTTTATTATCCAGCATCACAATGATAAAACTAACCACCAACAATTTAAAAACCGCATTGACATGAGTCTATTCCCACAGGCAGAATGAAGCATCAGACTTAATATAAGTTCTCACCTCTATTTCAGTTTGGGTATTGAACATTCATTCCATTTTAATGTCAAAAAGACGATATATACACGATGCTAATCGTCAATTTGAATTCTGAATATCTTAAGACATGTTAACTAAAATTCACATCGGAGAGAGATCAAGATAAACAAATGACGGTCGCCCCTAAACACCACTAGATATATTGTTAAAACGTTATTGATCAGTTACCCATGACAACATACAATTTAAAATTACCCATTCCAATGGTTCATTATCGGCAACATATTATTACTATAATTATCTCATATCCATCTACATTATAAAATTTTACAAAAAGTTCATATTGCTTCAAAATATAATATAACAAACAAAGCGGTATTTTTATCGTCCTTCCATCTCTGTTCTCATGGATATTACGAGTGACAGCTTCTCCGGTTTTATTTACGAGAATCTCGATGAATAAAATTGGTGCCAAATAGCTTCAGTGACGTACGGATGTGTGATTGCTCATGAGTAGTTCAGTGTTTTGACACTTGTAAATTTATATGGAACTTATTTCCATTTGTTAACATTTCTTAATTTATCATGATCACCATCAAACAATATTTATCATCACAATTCTCGAATCCATACATATACTACGTTTTAGGTCCAGTGGACAGCGTGCCATCATCCTGGCGGCATTGCTTCTCTCAATTTCAATGCTAATACCTTGATCCCGGGTGAGTCAAATATTTGCAAAACGAATAAATCTTTTATGGCAAATGGGGTTAGATTTTACAATAGAATTCCTAAAATCGTAACTGAATTACCACTGGGAAGTTCAAATCTAGTATCTTTAAACGAACAATTCTTTTATATATATATATATATATGTATGACTGTGTAATCTGGATCTCGGAAACGGCTCCAACGATTTTCATGAAAGTTACAGATTAGGAGTTTTTCGGCCCAAGGAATCGATTTATCAACGTTCTAGGTCCGAGAAATGCTCGGTTCCCAAAATGCATTTGAAAAACCGGGTTTCAGAAACTATCAGCGCCATCTATTACGCCATGGCCAATGTAAAAAAACTGTTTTTACTCGACACTAGATGGAGCTTATTCAAACACATTCTACCAAAAACAAAAAACCGAGCAAAGCTCAATCATACGGATATTCTGTAATAAAACGGGCATTAATTAAGAAAGCTTACTATAAAACGATCGACTATATTAATGACAAGGATGCATGGAGGCAAACTGCACAAGCTCTTTCTAGCGACTACCATTATTACACCTAGGTTAATAAAATTATGTATTAGAGATTTAGAATGTTTAAAAAAAATTTATGAAAAATGCGCCGCCGAGTTTCTTGCCAGGTTCTTCCCGAGATGGCTGTAGTTTTTCGAATCTGGCAATAGAATCATTAACTTTCATGAGTGCCTCTTTGGGGCCCATGTGAATAAACGATTTTGATTTTGATAAAATTAGCTTGTTTCACTCCAAATTCAATTTGTAGTGAATTACCAAGAATATTGCTAATGAAACGTTTGAATGCCTATAAAGAGAACAATCTCGGAACGAACTGGGCGAGGAAAATTTGATTCATGTTTCGTTTCAGTTAATTTGCGTAACGAAAACAACAAACCGTTTTCCTTTGAATACCAATGTTCTTTATTATTTAAACATACAGAAGAAAAGAGAATTTCAAATAGTTCTTGGATTTTCAGTTATATTAAATTAAATCAAATATCTTCATTGCAAATAGGTAATTGTGTGTATGGATTTATTTTATACTCTGCCTCTTATTTTTATTAACAAAATTGCGTTACAAAAGGCACAGTCTTCTCAATTTTTTTTCTAACTCTCACAATTTCATATTTATATTTAACCTAAATTGCAATGCGAAAGGAAAATAAACATTAAACTAGTCATTTATATTATAGTCTTTCATTAAGAAAAATTAGAAGCGTCTTTAAAGCTAGTAAATACAATAGAAATTCGTTGAAGCTTCCATAATAAAAACAGCTATATAAATAAATATATCCACGCGTAATCTTTATATCCTGTGTGACGCAAAGCCTTCCAATGTGACTTGGTGCCATAAGGAATAATGCGAGAAGCAACCGCCACAGAAAAAAAAGGACGAGAAAGGTCGCGCATTTCAAAACGATGTAAGAAGCTCTTGTCATGATTGATGCTAATGTCACTGTAGTTTTTCGAGGAAAACGGACTCACGAAAAGGTTTTCTCTATTTTATCAAAATAGAAAGGTTCAATTGGAAAAAAAACATGTTTGAACAGGTACTACACTATAAAAAGTCTGTTTAAAATAATACAAAGACAAGAAAAAAGATTATGGAACACCCATGAGTTTTAAATATAGGTTAAGTCTTGTGTATTTTAATCTTTCAACTTTAGGATTACAACTTAAAAATTATTTTCTTATTCTAATGCTTTTAATTAGTGAATAAAATGTGATAAAAATGAAAAGATCTGAAAAGATATTTGATGTCTATAATTGTTTGGATCATGGACGTCACTGAAAAAAGCGTCAAAATTTTACCGCGAAAATGAAAACTTGGCGTTGTTGATTTTGGATTTTTTTCCAAAACTTGAGATTTGTCTAGTGTTAATGCGTAATAATTGTGGATTATTAACCGTTAATAGTTAGTTAACGTGTATGAGTGTAGGCAAATCATATAAACACGTTTAAAAAAATGTGATTTTCGCTTTCGCTCCAAAACTCCATAGGATTTCTAATAAAGTTACTACCACTTTACTAGGGCATGACTTGACTATGACTCCTTTACTTGACTTTGACTGTGACTACATTATGAAATTTACTTGAAATATTTTAATACTTGACACTGGCTAATGCACAAGATAGCGGAGTCAAAATTAAAAGCAAAATAATTGCTTGTACTTTTAAAATATGGTTTAGATATGAAATGCTATGTTCGTTATTGTAAGTGAAATTTCAGCAATGTATTATCGTAAACAATTAATTAAACGCATAAAAATAAGGCATATTTCTTAGTATACATTATTTAAAGAAATAGCTTCATTATAATGAATTGAGATGCTTCTGAGGAGTTTTATTCCAAGTCGATAGTAGTGGTAGATATAAACTTTTGCTCGTGTCTACTCCTAACGATTTTACTTTCCTTGACTCATGTGTATTATATTCCCCACATTAAGTCCTTGGTGGAATTTCCGATGAGTTCCGTCAGCTGGCGTGACGCGTGTCTGAAACAGTATACACGCGGAATACTGATCTCGTATATCCTTCACGCTGATAGGTGTTCCCTACAGGTTTATTTATCTGTGGTTGCGGTTTGCGGTTAAGAGATGCTAGTCGTTATTAGCTTTGATTTAACTTCCTTATTGTGTATTATTGCATTCATTGAAGCACCTCGCAGATAAACAAATTACGGCTTCTGTGGAAATAACTCATTCAATTCATAAACAGGCAATAGTCACACATTTTTTATGACATAAGTCAAGCATTTCATTTACAATTTAATTTTGGAAGCATTTATATTCCTTACAGAATACAATTTAGTCTGAGTGAGTGTGGAGTTTAGGCTGCGGCTTGCGGCCGAGATGAACATTGCCAATCAAAATTATGGCTTTGGAATTGTGTGGAATAAAGTCGGAATGCGTCGGTACAATAGGTCATATAAAGTCATATTCAAATTAAAACACTAAAAAGGTACATTTGCATTTGAACTAATTTACATAAGATTGATTACGGATCATTGCCATTTGAAATCATACACTCTAAATTGTTTTGAAGTGAAAACTTCTTTAGGCGCCTTGAGCACTTTTTGGGTGAACAAAAATCATGGAACTCGCGTCATCGTCACCGAACGCTTACTATATACTCTATATATGTATGTACTTTTTCCACAGTATATACATAGTTTTCACTTCTATCGGCAGTCCCCAAAGACTGCCCCGCAGGTTTTTACTTTCAAGCACCTATTCAACGCTCTAACTCCGAACCAGGTTTTCCTGTATTTAGGTCCCCTTCGCCTTCGAATACATGCTGCAATGCTGTCGAGCATTTGAGACATTTAAAAGAGGCACGTATGGGTATTTTATTATGTGTTTGTGAGGCACAACGGGTGTTGGGTACGGGCAGAATATATTTTAACAATAAGTATATTATTGAAACGCAAGCACCGACTTCATCGCTTATATTTCGGTTTTGACTTGACCAATTTCGATAAAATTTATATGGGACCACCTCTGAAGTATACTCTACCAAAAACAAGGAAATCGATTCATAATTAGCGGAGATATCGCGTAATACATACAAAAAAAAACATAGTCGAATTGAGAAGCTCCTTTTTTCAGTCAGTTGAAAATTACGGTTATACCTATAGGTTATAACTAAGTAAAAAAAATTGAGAGTAGAAAAAGATTGTTGTGTTCCATTTTGGATTACATATTACAACTTCCAACCAAATCGTCAAACATACATAACATAAACGCTTACAAACTCACAGCTCCACAATAAGTTCGATGACTTGTGTCGTGGGTGCCGGAAACATTCACATCACATACACAATCACAACCAGAACCAGAAACAAAAAAATTCCTTGGGGAGAAAACTTGTGTTCCGGCCGGGAATCGAACCCGATACCCCTGCTCAAAAGGCGAATGTTTACTCAACTAAGCCAACGGGCAGTTTGTCAAATGTTGTTAAATACCTGGTTTTTTAATTGATGTAGATGTTCTATACTCATATTATTACATATTCTAAAACTGAAGGAGGATACCCCTTAAGTCTGACTCCCTACACGTGGTCCCCTGGTGGTGCTAATCAGGTGACATTTGAGAGGTGGTAGAGCATTTTGTGAGTTGCTCGCCTGGCTTGCTGCCAAAGTAGCTTACCACCATCAAGTTGAAAGTCTGCCGCCAAGCCAAATACGGTGTTCCGGCTGTTATCCTTGAGAGCCTGCGTATTCCAGGTCTAGTGTGTTTACCAGCTTCGATCACATCGTCACTTACCATCAGGTGAGATAGTGGTCAAACACTAGCCTGTCATAAATAAAAAAAAAAAAAACCGTTCTCATTTATAAACTAGCCAGCGTTAATCATTTATCGCATGGATGTTTATACACAACAGCTAAATTGAATTAAAAATAAAGTTAAACTGATAAAAGTGGAAACAACGCTCTATAATTTCGAACAATGCTACTTTGTCACAGCCTATAAAACAACAGAAGGTAGCCTATAGACCTAGTGGCCTTCACGCACGCCACCCAGGATGTCACTGGGTATTATTAGCTCCTTTGATGAGCCTGTGCTCAGATAAGCCGTATCGCGGCATGGCCCGCTGCGCATGCCCCCGTTGCTGCCGATGCCGTGCACGTGCCACGAGCTTTGGTATTTATAAACACCGATAATCGGTTATGATAAAAGCCGCTAAGGGACTTTGAATCCAAATACAACGCAGGAAAATATTTGTACGATAAATGCGTTTTCAATCGAGCCGTAATGATTTTATAAACTTTTTTTAATCTATGCTTCACCGTTGAGATGTTGCTAGCTTTTGTGAAGTCCGTTTTATCTTTTACTCTGGAAGAATATACACCGAGTCTTAGAATTAGTTATTTTGAAAACAGGCTAAGTAAGTATTATACATGAATCAATCAGTATCACATTAATTATAAAAAAAAAATTAACCCATATGTTTATCATATTCGATTTTACTTTTAAAAACACGGTTTCTTGCAGTAATAGCTATTAGATTAGTTGAATAGTTATCTGGGATATATTTAATGATCGGAAGGTTCTATTCACGCAACGGTACCTATAAACAAACAAAAAATAAACGCATTCACACTTAGATGAAAGACTTGTACGCGGGCGGCGGAAATATTTACATCACACATACACAATCACACCCAGAACCAGAAACACAAATTTCCCTTGGGGAGAAAACTTGTGTTCCTATCGGGATCGAACCCTATACCCCTGCTTAGAAGGCGGACACGCACCTAACTAAGTCGATAGGCAATTCATTAGGAGCCATCTCAGATATGTCAAGTATATTAAAAATATTCTCAATAGTGCAGCTAGCCTAAGCAAAAAAATTACAGTTAAAGTAAACCGGAAATTAAATAGCAGTTACCCAGGATCTTGATAAAACGGATGTGGTAATCTAGATATTTTTTTGTAAACGGGATAACTCACGCGATGGCATCTATCATGTCGAGCCCCATTTCAACAGTGCAGCGAGCGTGGTCCGACCGCGGCTCGGGTAGACCAGACACGCAGTAGTAGCAGTCACCCAGGATCTTGATGCGGAGGCAGTGGTTGTCCTGTTCAGAATAAAGAGCCTTTACGCTATTTCAAAGACTGTATAAAGAGTTTCAAAAAGGATGGGAGCTCTTTGTCTCATCACTGTGTAAATACCGAAACAATGCAGACGTCATTTGAATCTTTTATTCAAATAAAAGTTAACTTTAACCTTACTTTTTCAAATACTTTTATAGAAGACACCTTAGACACGGGTGACTTTTAACGTCGGAAATATAAAACGAAACGAATAAACAAAATAATAATGATTGTTACGAAAGTTATTGATGCTTATAGTAAAAAAAAAACTATAATCTAGGTATATCAGAAATTTAAGGCAGATGGTGATGACCGTGAAGCAATTTGACACTATATTTCACAAGCACAAGTTTTCTCCCCAAGGAAAATTTGTGTTTCTGGTTCTGGGTGTGTTTGATGTGAATGTTTCCGGAACCCACGACACAAGTCATCGAACTTAGTGCGGGGCTGTGAATGTGAAAACGTTTATGTTTAAAGCGTTTAATGGCATGCCAGCGATGACGCTTAACAAAATAGAACAAAAATAATCACATCACACACTAACAAAAGAATCCAAACCACATCATTGTCGCCAGGAAAGTTTGTATGTTATGCAAACATTACTAATCTCAGCTTTTTTAATTAAAATGCGACAAAAAATTATGACATAACCGAATTAAATAATATAGAAGAGCGAGATACGTTTAATTTTTATGCACTGAATTGAGCACATTAATTGATAGAACAACTCAAAATTTTAATTTGTAAATAGATGAGCTAATATTTTTCAAAGTGTTAAAATATATTGTCTAATTAAATAGATTTTAAAAAAGTACATCAGTACTTTTAAATAGAAAAATACCGTTACTTTGCAACGAGATCGATTCAGAAGGCTTCCTAATGAAGCCGTAACAACTTAATGTCGATGTCATCAAAGACTCATGAAGTCTCGTAAGTATTTAAACCAGGAGGATAAGCTATAACAGCACCTAGCCGATCAAGCCGAAAGGTATAACTACTCTCACAATAGTTTTTTCTAGTGTTGTAAAAAGACTCGCAATCCAGCTCCTCGACAACACAGACTTAGTGAGAAGACTCAATAGAACTAAACATTCTGAGTTAGTGTAGTGATGTGACAGTGTAATATAGTGAGTGCTATTTACAAAGAACACAAGAACATAATGTCTTCCCAATAATAGAGACAGTAAGAAAAGTGTTTTTGGTCACACTCTTAGTGATACTTTTTAGCAGTTTAGGACAAAATTAAATTAGTTATTAGTTTTAAGCTAGATCGTAATTCCAATGAAATAGATCGTAATTCCAAACGTAACTGGTGCGTCATTAATAGAAAAAAAAAACACTAGTTTTTATACTAAGGCACTCTTACTCTTCCTGGAGGAAGAGTAGATTCCTATGTTGTGTTTACTTTATTGCTGGGAAAGGAGTAGGAAGATAATGATGATGAGATTTAAATAGAGTGTATCTTACGTTGGCGAGCTGGTCAAATCTGCCGAAGAGTTCGTTGAGCAGCCGCACCAACTCCTGCGCACTGCACTGCGACGCGAGCACTGTGAACCCCACGATATCCGCGAATAAGATACTGCAACAAAAGAAATTAAGGTCAGAAATATACTTCACTTTTTCTACCGACTTTCACAAAAAGGAGGAGGTACTCAAGTCGACTGTATTTTTTTTGTATGTGTGTTACCTCATAACTTCTTTCCACATGAACCGATTTTGAATTATTTTTTTTTGTTTGAAAGATGTTGCTTTCTAATTGGTCCCATTTAAATTTGATCAAGATCTGATCAGTTGTTCTTGAAATATCGTCAATAATGCCTATTTTGTGACCAATAATGCGTACTTTGACGATGTTCTCGTTTACCGAATTTCAAAATTTACTTCATAACTTCTTTCGTTGTGAGTATGATTCTTTTTTTATTTGAAAGATGGTGTTTTTATGTTGTCCCACTGGAATTTGATCAAGATCTGATCTCTAGTTTTTGAGTTATAGTCAATAATTCGTGTTTATACATTAAATCTGAACAAGGTTCGGATGATAAAGCGGTGAAGTCGGTTTTTTTTAAGCTTTGCTTGCGTTTAATTATTATTTCTTTGCACTAGATGAAAATTTAAAAAAATAAATTCAATAAGTAGTTCACTACATTAGGCTTGATAAAGCTAGTTATTTAAATTATTAACTTTAGAAATTGTACCACTGTAGGTTTTATAGTAGTTCCGAAATTAATAGAAAGCATTTCTATGACGGTTTATGGCCATTAATGATTAAATTTTCATTTATGCATAGTATGACGACGCAGTGGGATCGATTCCGGTGAAGTAGGTCAGCTGGCAGTTATAATAAATATTACCCAATGACGGTAGATATCATCATGTACAATGGAGATCATTGTTTCTTACGTTAAATAGGTTACCAATATCTCATCTGATGGTACTCTTTCTTTAGTCTAGATATACGATAATTATGTAGTATAGTACAATTTAGATTAATATTTTAGTAAATAAAAATAGTTATTTGATCACCTTGACCTAGGAGTACATTTCAAACGAGCTGTGATAGAAAGCATTGTATCTTTCACTGAAAATTGCGAGGTACGGTAATTGGCTGTCTTATTAGACTAAAGTACAGATTATTATAAACAAAGTTGAAGATATCTATTCAGATATCTTCTAGGCAAGCATGTTACATCTTCGACCGCATCTTCACTTTCCATCAGGTGAGATAGTGGTCAAATGCTTGCCTATCTATCATAAAAAAACTCCACTTGACTCGACTTTTACTTGACCCAATCCTATTCATTTCACTTGACTACTAGACACTAACTCGACTATGCCTCAGTTTTTGCTCGACCAATTTCCATACATTTTAATCAACTCAACCTGACTCTTCTAGACAGTGGCCTCGATGCTGATGTACACTCACTAAATTAAATTTAAGCTATCCCTGTCTCTTACAAAATAAAACACAAGACAGAGATGGCATGCATTTTAATGCTGTCACGCTAGTTTAACAATTAAAATATGAACAGCAGAAGCAGAAAGGCGCTTGTTTTTAGTCAACACCAATACATCACATACTCGAGTAAGCTTTCATAGACATCTAAGTTCTGACTAACTTGACAGCACAGCAGTATGCTATCTCTGTCTTGTGTTCCTATTTTGTAAAAGACAGGAATAGTTTAAATTTAATTTAGTGAGTGTACATCAGAATCGAGGCCACTATTCAATTCTACCTGAGAGTTCAGGCTAATTAATTCTCAAAAAAAAAAACGAAAAGCGCTGCAAACAACCCGTTTTATTGATCATCCTTAATAAGAAAAATAACTATACTATGTTTATCGAGTCGTAAGCCTAGTAAACTTTACACCCAAATCTCCATACTCGGCTACATTATGTACATCGATAATATAAGATATTTTATATGAAAGCAAATGTAATTTCAATCTCTTCTGTAATATCAATTTGAAGTTGTCGCTAACGCGCGTTGCGTCAAAATAGATGGATGGCACGAAGTTTTGCGCTAAGTAATTGAACTATGTCGCACTTGCGGGACAAGAACTAAATAGATATTTTAAACTATTACAATGTTCCGTTATTTTACTACTACCTGTCCCTCGCCCCGCGATTTTACTCACGCCTATATGAACATAAAGTAGCCTTTGTGTGATAATTAACTAACAAAACAAACAAACAAACGCTTTCACACTCACAGCCCCACACTAAGTTCAAAGACTTGTAATCGTGGGTGCCGGTAACATTAACATCACACACACATTACACCCAGCACCCAGCACATACCATTAATTAAACGCAAGCATAGCTTAAAAAAACCGACTTTACCGCTTTATCTTCGGAACCTTGATCAGATTTAATGTATTATTGACTATAACACAAAAACTAGAGATCAAATCTTGATCAAATTGGATCACTCAATCAATGGGACCACAATAAAAGCACCAGCTTTCAAATAAAAAAATAATCATCAAAATCGGCGCACAAATAAAGAAGTTATGAGGTAACTTTTGAAGTCGGGTAAACGAGGACGTCGTCAAAGTAGTCCACAAAATAGGCATTATTGACCATATTTCAAGAACTACTGCTCCGATCTTGATCAAATTTAAATGGGACCAATTAGAAAGCAACATCTTTCAAACTAAAAAAACTTTCGAAATCGGCTCACGTGGAGAGAAGTTAACGAGGTAAACAAATAAAAAAAAAAATTATAATATCGACTTGAGTACTTCCTCCTTTTTTGGGAAGTCGGTAAAAATATCTCCAAACCAATTACACCAAGATCAGTCCAGAGCGGTTTCAAGGAAAAGAAGGAATTTTACATACAAACGCACTGTTGAAGACGAAGATGCGTAACTTCCGTCATAAAAAACGCTGATGGTTCAAGTCGCGTTTTGTGAATTTTAAGTTTTCTGTTTTAAGGTTTACAAATAATTATATTTTTTAATAAAAAAACTAAGCGATCTCCTCAAGTATCAACTATATATCCAAAAGCCCTTGAGTCTTCTACTTTAAGTTTCAAAGTTGCTTATCTGTCTGTGTGAAGCCGTCGTGCAGTCAGAGAACAATTAATTTGTTTACAACTTGGCTAGGCATGAACAACAAAACTGGAATGAAAACTGACAGAGAACACTGAACTTCTTGTAAATATAAGTTAAATTATTTGAACTTTTGGATGTTATCAGTTTTGCAAACTCCAAACTTCACCGACCCTATTTAGAAGAAGATTTCAAAGAAAGCTTCGAAATCTTCAAACGTCCATCCAGCCTACGTAACCGTCTAACAATAAGTATCTAATAAACAGTGACTGGCAGCCATTGTTTCAGTTTAACCATCGTTGACAGATTATATGAATGACGGGATAACAACCTTTTGTATTTCGTTATAAGTTATTATCATCATAAATTTATACGGCCTATATATATAAAGAGCGAGAAAAATGGCGCTGCCAAGTAATAAATGAATGAGTATCAATTTAGCGAGTGTCATTTATGTTGTAGGTAGGTTATTTGTTTTAAACACTTTTTGTAAAAATGATTGTGGGACAAGGCTCTTCCCACACTTACTGCTTGCATTACTCGGATTATAACGATGATTCCACACTAAGTTCAAAGACTTGTATGGGTGCCGGGAACGTTTACATATCGAACATAATCATATCCTAGCCCCAGAAGCACAAATATCCCTTAGGAAGGAAAATTGTGCTCCTGCCGGGAATCGAACAAAGGTTTCACGCAAAGGGCAGAGACTTGCATACTGCGCCAATGAGTCGTTAAACTGAGCAAAGCAAGTTTTGCCAAAATTTTCGTCGTCAATTCGTCATCCTGTCAAATCTTATTATATAAATATAAAAATCAATGCCTTTCGTTATAATTTTATAACTCAAGAACGTGCTCACCTATCCAAACCAAATGTTTAGGCTTTGTTCGGACTATTTAGTAGATGGTTTATGTGAAGTTTGCACAAAACCGGTCGAGCGGTTCTTCATTCATCACATTTTTCCCACCGGAAATTGCACCCTGGCGAAGCAAGGCGGATCGCTAGTATTTATATATAAATAAAACAAAGTCGGGTTTTTTACAACACATATAACTCGAGAACGAGTGGACCGATTTTAATGATCTTTGATTTGTTGGATTTATCTCCACTCCGTATAGCAGAATAACTATTAAAATATCTGAAAAAATTACGAAAACCATAATTATGTCTTACATTTTGTAATGGAATTGGGGTTTTGATGATATTTCGAAAATTAATTTTCGTGGGCGAAGCCGCGGGTAACAACTAGTAAGATATAATTTTTGCTTTTTGGACCCCAAAAAGGAAGAGGTTAGGAAATTTGTGCTTCTGTCAATGGAATTCATACTGGGTTCAGCGGCGTTGAAGGCCTGAGTCAGAATCATATGTTTTGATAGGATAATAAAGGTTGAAGTTGGTTATTATTAAAACTATTCATAGACCTGAAGTAACAAAAATATCTTATATTAAAATAAGTTCAAATTATCAAGTACATACATAAGTCTCGAGAACTTCTGTACTAATGTTTAATACCAAATTAAAAGGCGTGAGGTGCGGCAACTCACCAATATTTGTTTCCATAACACGAATAGTAAACGGCATAGCTATCGAACAAACTTCCTTCTGAATCTATTATTAGTCCGCATTTGTCATTCAGTCACTTGTTGACGATAAAGTGGCCACGGAAAGAGCGAAATGGAGTTCCGATCGGCCCCAATAGAGCGACACATTAGCAGTGTTTTCCAATACAAGGCTAGAGCGCTATGTTTATCTTTTATACTAGTATTCTGGTACGGATCTACTCGATTTTTTAAAAGCCCGAGCAAGCAGCGCAAGCGAATTGTCTCCGTTTCAGCTTGGACAAAAAAGCTTTTGTATGTCCGGTGGATGTCTGGCAGATGTCCGGCTATTTTCCTCTACAAGGCGCATTTCTCAACAGATTCTCGTGAATTTCTCGTGAATTAATTTGACAAATAATTAAAAATACAGGTCAATGCCGAAGCCCTGCTGTCTGCCAAACAAAAGGGTGGTATCGATTTAGGAGGATTCACGAAAATTCCCGCCACCTCGTCTATTGAAGGAGTTTTACCTCTCAGGTGGTGATCCACGGATATTCCTCTTTCTTTGAGTAATTTTACCTTTCAATTTCCTTATACACCACCGAAGGCCAACCTTCTAGGGCAGGGGTCGGTAGCCTGCGGCTCGCGAACCACATGCGGCTCTTTGGATGTGAAGCTGCGGCTCTTTAGTTCCATACGCAAATATTATTTATTAAAAAAAAAACGTTTAAAAAACGTTCTGAATTAATTAACGAGGCTTAGGCACCATTTCTATCGAGCCATTAACAAGCCTCCAAAAGAAGCAAAAAAGAACATTTATACTGTTGAAACAAGTAAATTATGGGATGATTAGGTAGTTATAATGCGTGCATATCGTTTTCTATACGATACTCATAGTAAAGTAGGTATTATTGTTGGCAAGAAAAAAAATTGTGGCTCTATAAAACTTTGAAATTTTGTAAATTGTAATTTTTGACTCTTCCGACTTTAAAGGTTGCCGACCCCTGTTCTAGGGTATCATAACGACTGTTATGTCAAAAGGTAAACTTTAGCCATCAGCTAGTCTGTGTGAGCTTCAGCAAGTCTAGGCCATTAAAAACTCATTCCGTACATCTAGGAGCGTACAATCTCAAGTTTTTACCGTACACCCATAATTATAAAGCAACTTGGAAACATAACTTACCGCGTTATATTGGAGAGTGCAGTCGTATCACAATTTATAGCTAAATTCTTCGCCTGCAGCTGCGATGACTTCAAAAGCAGTAACCTCACGACTCCGACATGTATTGTAGAAGTTGAAATTAGTTGTGTAATGGAATTTAGAGTGTGCTCTCTCTCTTCAATTAAACCAGAGAAGTTACGGGCACTTGAGATTAGTTGAGATACACCGGGTAATTCAAAAGAGAATGCGCTAATGCATGCATTCTTTGGCGGAATCGTACTTATGATAAGCCCAGGCTTTTTGCCAAATCTAAATTAAAACATATAAATAAGGATTGCCTTAAACATTTGCGGAAATTCTTATTTCCACGATAAGTCATAGAACGCATTGCAATGCCACGAATACTATTCAATTTCTTTAATTAAATATATCGGTTTGCATGTTAGTTGATGTTTATTGAGAAATTGGCATACAAAGTGCAAGGAACCTTGTCTAATCCGCATTGATCACGAGCTCTACCAGCCTGTAGGTAAAGCGAATTGACGTGATCCGATGAGTCGGACACAGGTATCGCATTAACAACCCTTTTTATAACACCCTCGCCCTTTCGCTAATCATTTTATACCTATGCCTGGCAAATAATATCATTACATTATGAATTCGTAAAGAGCTTTCGGCGCAGAGCGATATAGTGAAAGATTCATAAAAATTTGGCAACATGTATATTATTATTATTATTATTGTTCGATACAAGTCTTAGTAGGTACTATAACGTGTTTCGGCATTTACACTCAACTTCAACCAAGGTAAAAATAGAGTATTACATTGTACATCGCCTCGACCAATGTATCGTTTGATATTTCCATATCTATACTAATATTATAAAGAGGTAAAGTTTGTTTGTTTGTTTGTTTGTTTGTTTGTTTGTTTGTATGTAAAAGGTAATCTCTGAAACTACTGATCCGATTCTGAAAATTCTTTCACCAATAGATAGCTTCACTATCACTGAGTGTCATAGGCTATGTTTTGTCGGGATAGAAGTTAGTTATCAGTTCGAAATAATAATATTCGTAAGACAAGTCGGAGAAAAATTTGCTAACTCTCCGCTTTATCGGCGTACGCTGACTAAACGGTAAGACATAGTTGAATACAATGTATGGCAAAAATGTTGGCCTTCATGAGTTTTACAAAAAAGTCCGCGACAGCATATATCTAACATGTATGTATAGCTCAGAAAATATACTTTTCTTTGTTAAAAATCTGAAAAAAAAGCGGCCTCTGTTTAGTTGGCTTTTTGAGACATTCAGTATTAATCCTTATCAAAATAAACTATTTCATCGTCTTACGTAGTTCATGTAGATACATTTTGCTTTTTACTGCATATGATTTGGATAAATAGTCTATGAGAAATCGTGAAATTAATTTCACGGGAGCCCGCCCGTGAACGGGACGGGTCAGAAATGTACAGAAACGTACTACGAATTCCTGCACTAAAAAATAGCGGCTTCTATTTCGTTGGCTTTTTTTAAGTATTTAATATTAATTCTTATCAAAAAAACCTATTTCATCGGCTTACTTAGTTCAGGTAGATGCAATTTGCTTTTTACTGCACATAATTTGAACCCATAGTCTAGGAGAAATCGTTAAGTTTATTTGAGGGTGAAAACGGTGGATACGTCTATGTTTTGAACCGACTAACATAAGAAGGGGGATATAAATTCGACTGTTTTTTTTTGTTTAGTCTTATCATTGAAGTTTGAACTGCCCGCTAGCGTAGTTAGGTGGGCGTTTGCCTTTAAAGCTCCGGGTTTGATGCCCGGTGGGAACACAGGTGTTTTTCCCACGGGAATTTGTGTTTCTGGTTTTGAGTATGTTGTGAATGTTGTGTGAATCTTGGATGTTTACAGCCCTTTGATACAAGTCATTGAACTTATTGTGGGGTTGTGAATGTGAAAGCGTTTATGGGTATGTTTTTTAATATTTACTACCCGGCCGACGCCCCGCCGGGCGGGTCGTTCCTGAACTTTGAATTGCTCGCTGGCGTAGATGGGTGCGCGTTCGCCTTCAAAGCAGCGGGTTCGATTACCGGTGATAATTTACCTAGAAAATTTATCTCCACGATAAATTTGTGTTCCTGGTTTTGAGTATGTTGTGAATACTTTGTGAATCTTGGATGTTTACGGCCCCCCGATACAAGTCATTGAACTTAGTGTTGGGCTGTGAATGTGGAAGTGTGTTTATTTGTATTATTATTTTTTAACCGGGCGACGCCGGGCGGGTCATCTTTTGAACTATCTACTCGCGTAAATGGGTGCGCGTTTGCCTTCAAAGCAGCGGGATCGATTCGCGGTGGTAACAGAAGTTTTCTCCCTACGGAAAATTTGTGTTCCTGGTTTTTAATATGTTGTGAATCTTGGATGTTTACGGCCCCACGCTACAAGTCACTGAACTTAGTGTGTGGCTGTGAATGTGGAAGTGTTTATGTGTAGATTTTTAAACCGGGCGACGCAGGGTGGGGAATCTTTGAACTTTGAACTACCCACTGGCGTAGATGAGTGCGCGTTCGTCTTTAAAGCAGCGGGTTCGAATCTCGGTGGGAACACAATAACAAAAGTTTTTTCCCCACGGGCAGTTTATGTTTCTGGTTCTGGGTATGACGTGAATGTTGTGTGTGTGGTGTTAATTGTTTACGGCCCCACGACACAACTTATAGTACTTTTACAGTGGGGCTGTGAGTGAGAAAGCGTTTATATGTAAGCTTTTGTTTACCCGGGCAACGCCGGGCGGGTCAGCTAGTCCCTAATAATATCATACTTGTATTGTTTATAAGAGGCCCTGAAAGGTCACATGTTTCAGTTTGTTTGGGTCTCATGTAGACGGATCTATTAATAAACAACAATTATTTTGGATCTAATTAACTTAGTATTAATCTTTAAAAATAAGCTGTTCTTCGTTCGTTCGTCTGTTTGTTCCATTATCATGATCATTATCATCAAGGGCTCCAACAGTTATTTCAAACGACGACTTTAGTTAGGGGAAAAAGTTGGAGTCAATTTAAAAATTTAATTTTTATCCAGAAGTTACTGTTAACCGTCCCAGTACCGTATTAACACAATGTTATTCCTATTAATCATGATGTAACGTATACGTAGGTTCTATACGTGTATATTTGTATCTGTATTTTATAGGAATAGTATCTCCAGACACGCAATAAGCAAATAAAAACAGGCCAGTAACAATGAATAATCTACATTATTATGTAGCTGGTGACTCTGACCTTAGAATATAGTTATTGAATGTATCCATAAACCTTGGTGGAAGGCAAAAATATTGTAACGAGTTGGTAACATCTGTACATTTCGTACTTGCAAACTGCAAATTATCCCACTTCTGAGTGAAAGCCAATACTTATTATATTAGGTTTTTTTTTTTTTTTTTTTTTTATGTGTGACAGGCTAGTGTTTGACCACTATCTCACCTGATGGTAAGTGACGATGTGATCGAAGCTGGTAAACACACTAGACCTGGAATACGCAGGCTCTCAAGGATAACTGCCGGAACACCGTATTTGGCTTGGCGGCAGACTTTCAACTTGATGGTGGTAAGCTACTTTGGTAGCAAGCCAGGCGAGCAACTCACAAAATGCTCTACCACCTCTCAAATGTCACCTGATTAGCACCACCCGAGGACCACGTGTAGGGAGTCAGACTTAAGGGGTATCCTCCTACGGACGTGGGTGACTCAGCCCCAAAGGTGCCTGTATATATATTTTTATGCAATTATCTGCCTAAAATATGACCAGGAACCTAACAGAAAGTGAAAGGTACTAAATGATTTTTATTTTCTATTCCACCATGTTTCTGAATTTGAAACCAGGGGGTCTATTCCGGGCATAGATTATCTTTACATCGACGTCGAAAACGAACGATTTTCTTTTATTATGAACATCGAATCAACTGAAATTTCCACCAATCGACTGTCGTATCGACGTCGCATCAATTTGAACAACCGTATTTTGACGACCAGAATAGACCTACTGATTTGTTTTGTTCGCACACTGGAATCACACTGACTTTGGAGATTTTTCGAGTTTTTAATCGACGACTTACAAGAATGAGGATTTTAAAAATTGTACTAAATGATGTTTTTTTATCGACTCCAAAAAATGAGATAGTACTAAATTGTACTTAATGTTATAGTTTTGTTTTCGGATCATATTATGTTATTTTCGACGACGTACGTAAACCGATAATTGTCTTACTGAGCGTACTAATTTCTTCTATTTTTTATGTCCGATAGGTAAGTTTTGTGACAAATGCTATTTTTTTATTTTTACAATAAGTATATACTGTACTATATCTACAGGCCAATTGTCTATATTTCCTAAAACTAAACACATTTATACAGCAAAAACGTAAGATACCTACAAGGAACCGAGTTTATAGGTAAAAAAAACTGATTGGTAGCGATTCAACATTTAATCGCCGTCTCCCGGTTAACCGACCGTTGTATGCTTACTCGTGATTGGGTGAACACGATCCTTATAAAACCTTTTTGTCAGTGAGCACCGGAATTTTACGCATCTCCCTAATCAAAATACGAACATTGAAGCAAAAACAGTAATTAATAGTACAGAGGAGACAGGGAATCCCATCAGCTAAATATCCGCTTAGCCTAAAAGGATCAAGTGCGGTAATAGCCTTCCTGACTACGTGACGTCATCGGATGTATATTCTATGCCGTACTGGACATGATATAGCAAAAAAGAATAGAACGGTAACTTGATATCATATAATGATTTGATTGACAAGTACACCAGTGGTAAGTACGTCTTTGTTTCTTGAGCGGTATAATCTGGCAGTTTTCAAATCAAGAGTAAATAGGTATCTTCTAGGCAGGCATGCTACATCTTCGGCGGCATCATCTCTTTCCATTGGGTGAGATAGGGGCCAAATGCGCAAATCATAAGAAAAAAATCTAAACTTTGAAAATACCCCGACGATCTGGAAAACGATTGTACTGAATTTCACCAAACATAGCTCTTGATCAAGTCATCTTTTAACCAAAAAAAAAACTAAATCTAAATCGGTCCAGCCGTTTGGAAGCTACGGTGCTAGGACAGACAGTCGTACAGATACACATATACACATATACACACTTCAAACTTATAACACCCCTCTTTTCCTTTGGGGGTATAAAATACAAACTGCAGCAAACACGTAGGCAGGAAACTATACCAGTGTACAGGGGCGAGATATATTCGAGTGGCGATCAGAACCGGGAGACAATAAAGTGAGAGCACCATGCATATTATAGAGTTGTAAATTCAGTATTAATTAATACTATTGTCAGTTTTCTGTGGCTGTATCCGTCATGAAGAAAAACGTAATGCGATCAAAAGATTAGAACACGCGGACGCTAAACCTTTTGAGGACAAAGCCTGCAAAATGTGCTATTAATTACTTAAAGTAACCTAATTAGGTATTTGGTAGTCACATGTTATATACAAAAGACTAACGTGTTTATAAGGATAAAAATACGGCACCGTCTTGTAAACTATCTCCCTGCCAAATTTAATTAAAATTTATTTAGCCGTTTTGGCGTGACGATCGTAGGTATATAATTGGACGCGAATACTTAGACTGAACCATAATCGGCATTTTCTTGAGTTCCTTGGATAGCTTTAACTGTATACCATAGAATCTACATATTATGGTGGTAACCAATTCTAGGCCTAGAATAATTACCACGCTCCACCACTATACGTATTATTCCCTGAGAAACTGATGAAAGGCTAGTGTATCGATAAAATTACCATCAGGTGTGAAAGTGATCAATTACGAATAAATTTATAGACACACTCACAGCTCCACACTAAGTTCGTGAATTGTAGGTCCCGGAAATATTCACACACACAATTTCACACCGAACCAGAAACACAAATTTCCCTTGGGGAGAAAGATTTTGTTCCCAACGGGAATCAAAACCGATACCCGCTGCTTAAAAAGCTGATGCACAACTAACTAATCCAAGGAGTAGTAACAATCTAACATACATAAACACACTTAAAGTTTATATAATATCTACGAAACTCCTCTACTGAGAAACACTCAATTGAATACCATTAAACGCGGCACTACTTTCAATTTCCGACTCTCAAAGCATTCCTAAAACATCCCTCACTAAATGTAGTGATGAATGTATTCAAGAAAAAAAAAACGTACACAAAAACAACAAATAATATCCTCTACAGATAACGGAGAAAAAATCACAGCTAATATAGTCGGCCTAGCTCGGCATACCTCAATAAATTCCGACCGCGTCGTGTAGATTCCTCCAATCCTAGCTATCAATAGAGCCTCTCAAGGAAATCGGAAAACGCTGTACTGCCGATTATTACATACATAACATTGGTTTTAAGAATACAGTCTATGAATGATTTATGACGACATTACTTGTGTGTGCTTGCGAGTAGTGAAAACGATCGATAGGTATTATAATACTTTGCGTTGCGCGAGAGGAATCTTTTATAGAAAGTTTCGAAGTATTTTCGGAAAACGTTCCATAGTTATTTATGCGTAGAAAAATCGTGACAACCAATAATATGTTTATATATATATATATATATATATATATAGATATCCCTTTACGGTAAATGTTGATCTGACGCGACTTCACGCGAGCACTTTGTTGATCCAATATGCATCTTTGTTTACTAATGTGGCTCCGACCGGATCAACATCTACACTCACGGGACCGCTTACTAGCGTTCGCCGAAGTTGATCCGATATACAAATCCACCTTGCGATAGTTACGGAAAACGTTGATCCGATTTAAATAAGCCAATCAGAGCACAGCAAACGATAGGATTGGCTGAAAGCAGCCGCGACGTTGCCGTTTCGTATCTTTGTCCGTCACAAGCTACAGATTGAACGGATAACTTAACAATTAGACAACGCCACGACTTGTACCGAATTTATGGTGGTGAAATTGAATGCCAGCCCATATGAAAATAAATATGAACTAGAAATAACTACACATAAATGTAGTCGAAGAGCTTGGTACGATACCACCACCACCTCCGCTGCTTCCGCCTCCACTTCCATCATGCACAGACTCTGCTGTCCACCTCCACCACTGTCTTCATCAACGAAGACAGTGGTGGAGATGGTGGAGGTTCCGGTTGGGACCCAGATGAAATATCTGGGTCTCATCCTGGACGGGAGATAGGCTTTCGGAGCCCACTTTTCCCAGCTGGCTCCGAGAGTCGTGGGGGCTGCGGCTGCATTGGGGAGGTTGCTTCCCAACGTAGGTGGCCCGGGTGCGGTCTGTCGTCGGCTTTTTTCCGGAGTGATCCGGAGTATGGCCCTGTACGGGGCACCGGTCTGGGTGGACGCCCTCAACCGCGGGAACAAGACCCTGCTGCGTCGTCCGCAGCGGGTCATCGCGACGAGGGCGATACGCGGCTACCGGACGGTCTCTTGGACGGCGGGATGCGTGCTTGCGGGTGACCCCCCCTGGGAGCTCCAAGCGGATATCCTCGCCGAAGTGTACCACTTCGTGGCATCGAGAAGATCCCGTGGAGACAACCCAGCGTGGGAAGAGGTCACCTGCATGCGGCGAATGGCACGGGCTGCCCTGTTGCGGCGATGGACGGAGGACTTGGCTCCACCGGTCCCTGGGCAGTGGACGGTGGAGGCCATCCACCCGGTCCTTCGGAGGTGGGTGAGGCGAAGGTATGGGTCGCTGACTTTCCGGTTGGTGCAGGTGCTTTCCGGACACGGTTGCTTCGGAAAGTACCTGCACCAAATCGCGAGACGAGAGCCGACTCCGGCCTGCCACGAATGTGGAGCGCCGGAGGACACGGCGCTCCACACGCTGGAGGTGTGTGCTGCATGGGGCCCACAGCGGCACACGCTGTCTGCGTTTATAGGCTGAGATCTCTCCCTGCCGTGCGTGGTAGACGCCATGCTCGGCAGCGAGAGATCGTGGCAGGCGGTGGTCGCCTTCTGCGAAGCGGTGATGAAGCAGAAGGAGGCCGCGGAGCGGGCCAGAGAGGTCGATCTCCGATCTGACCCGCTCCGGCGCAGACAGCCGGGGGGGAGGAGGAGGCAGTTCGCCCGCTTCCTCTCTCCTCCTCTGTAGTGGGGTCACTGGTGGAGTCAGGGCACCTCTTCACTGACTTGCACGGCCCCACACGTCTGTGGGGTGGCCTTGGTGAGCAAGGTCACCCCTCCATGGGCGCAGTGGCCCGGAGGAGTTTGCATCCGGGCCTACCGCCGGGGCAAGATAGTGACTGCTACGGGGGGGTTTTTAGTGGGTTCGAGCCCCACATAACACCCTTTCCTTCATCCCTGGGAAGGAAAGGAAATGCCAGGAATTTTCCCCCCACAAAAAAAAAAAAAATGGTGGAGGTGGAGGCAGCGGAGGTAGTGGTGGATGCACTGGAGTGCAGTGCAGTAGGGGGAACGCGTGAGGACAAGCGGGGCTTACGTTAACGGCAGGCGATTATAGTGGGGGATAGTGTGGCTAGTAAGTCAGTATCGATACTGACCATAAATATATTACTACTTCATTTTACCGAATATCCACGGTATCCACGGTGGCGTTTGCCTTCTAAGCAGGGGCTTAGAAGGCAAACGCCACCCAACTATCGGGTTCGATCCCCGGCGGGAACACAAGTTTTCTCCCCAAGGAAAATTTGTGTTTCTGGTTCTGGTTGTATTGGTGTGTGTGATGTGAATGTTGCCGGCACCCACGAAACAAGTCATCGAACTTAGTGTGGGACTGTGATTGTGAAAGCGTTTAAAGCGTTTTATTCGATGCGGTCTTAATCCTAATCCGGTCTCTCGGTCTAAATCACATTATCACGTATCGATTACAGCTACGAAACTTCGTGCAAGTGTTATATTATTTTGATTGAGCTGGAATCAAAACTTCTGAAATTTTGTAAATAGGTATGTAGGTATGTTTGGTCTTTTTAGGTAGGTACTTACTAAAATAAAATAAAATAAATAAATATCCTGGACATTTCACACTTATGTAGTCCCTGATCTCAAACTAAGCAAAGCCTACTGTACTAGGAATGGAGGCCTGAGAAATACATAGATAATTAGGTAGTTGTTTAAGACCAAGACACAAAGCAAATATTCGTGTTCGTCACACAAATGTTTGCCATGGTTAGAAATCGAACCCACGACCTCAGGATCCGTATTCAGAGCTACCATAGAGTGAGACTGACCACAGAGCCAAAAGGCCAATCAAATTGTTGGTTATCTATTTTAATTATTCTGATTCAGCTTCTGGCAGGCAGCACTGGTGAAATGATGGCGTTTTTGCTTGTCCTTTTGTTATTTGAAACGCATAGTAAGTAGGTACTACGTACATATACCTAAACACAATCACAACTCTTTTTTCGTCCGAGGTTAAAAACTTTTAGCTAGGTACTAGGTATTTAAGTAAGTCCTTATTAGGTATTATAAAGTGAATATCTATTTATTACCATATGTATCGATTATGAATGAGGTAGCGCGTTTCCACTGAAGCGGTCTCTAATACGCCCCCTTCATGTGAGCCGATCACATCCGGCCGGATTAACTCATTAATACAATACCATACAATAAAACCCACATAATATCAAGTTTCTGAATAGTTAAATAATCAAAAATGGATATGGTTAATAAAATACTCAACATCATCTTCTGATTTGTCCATGACAAATGAACAAAATAACACAAATTCGCTCGTAACTAACGCATCTTTCTTACCTTATTACCTAACGAAGTAGTCTTCTAGGTTCTCTATCACACGCAGAATGCGACGTTGCCGCTTTTTGTTCGAGTACCTATTAGTCAAATTTGGCTCCGGATCCACTTAGTCTAAGTAAATGTCGCATATAAGTTAAATATACACTGGATCTAAGAAATCATATTCAGTATGATTTTTTCGACCGTTGATGGATCAACAAATGTTGGTCGAATCGTTGATGAGCATGTTGAAAACCTGTTAGTGCAGATCCACCGACGTCACACGCGCATTAAGGACGGATCAAAGTATATCAGTTTGCGCGACGCGGAGCTGAGTAAACAAGTAAAATAGGCGGATCAACAATTGTTCTAACTTCTCACTGGATCAGCATTTACCGTTAAAGGTTGATTATATATATATATATATACTTTGTAACCGAATAATATGTTTGTAACCAGGAATTATTTGTAGAGGCGGGATTTTGATGAAATTTGGTATGTTAGACCCCGCGGTTGCACACACATAGTCTTACTTCTTACTCTCTTTAAGTCAAATTCAAAGTCTCGTAATTATGTTCAAAACTAAAAAAAATAAGATCCTCAAAATACGAGTATGCAGGTTAAGGCGATAGGTTTAAATAGCACTTTCCTAGGTAAACATCTAGTTTTAGATTACAGACGTTCATCGTTTTACTGTAAAATCTAGTTTAAAGAGCTTATTTAAATCTTAACTGCTTTTTTTCACAACAAACATTCACATCACACATAAAATCAAACCCTGAACCAGAAAAAACACAAATTTCCGTTGGGGAGAAAATTATATAAAGTTTTTGTTTCTACTGGCAATGGAACTTATTCAAAATTGTCATAAGAAATGCTTTTTATACTGACTTAAAGATAGTTATTGTTTACTAACCGGCTGAAATTACAAACTCAAATTGACTAATAGATATAAAATCTTTGATTGTTATCATTACATTACAGAACGTTTAATGCAACCTGCACGCTTGGTAAGTCAGGAAACATTGACTTCTCTTTGCAGATTATTTAATAATTATGTAAACAATAAAATCTTTGTTGAAATAACTGCAATTTAAACCGTCTCGCATTGAAATTAAACATGTTTTCCAATGTTAAACGGAGACGTAAACCAGAACAGGCATCAACCTACATTAAATTCGAACACTTTTGTTTACTTTCGATTCCTTGAACTTCAAATTGTAAAGATAGATCTTTTATTTGTAAAACATGCGATGCATTTGCTAACACGTAATTGCCTAAGAGTATATTTTTTTAGGTAATTTAATTGTTAATTCAGGAGTTTACCTTTATAACTTTGTTTTAGCCTATCATAGCCGAATGATTTAAAAACCTGTGTAAATGTATTGTTACTTTTTTTATTTGTTACATTCACACTTACAGCCCCACACTAAGATCAAAGACTTTTATCGTAGATGCTGGAAACATTTACATATCACACACAATCTCATCCAGAACCAGCACAAATCACCCTTGGAAAGGAAAATCATGCTCCTGCCGGGAATCGAACCCAGGAGCCACGGCGCAGAAGGCAGAAACTTGTCCATCGCGCCCACGGGTCGTCATGTATTACTATGTTTTATTTTTGCTGCAGTCTTTTTTGTAACGTTGTAACACTTCACTAGGAATTGTAACACGAGCAGGAACAAGGAAGCGAGCCTTCGTAGTACTCGTATAATTTGATAAACAGTAAGCGTTGGACATGTCCACGTATCGATTGGACGTGCCTAATGGACGAGGGGCTTCTTGCAAAGTAACCCGATACCCCCTCGCTTTCCTATAATTACGGTAATTGTGTGCATATTAGATCTATTTTCATTCGAGTCACGCCTGAAACAAATGAAATCTTTAACGGATTTAGTCCTTAAAAATATACAATATACTCTCTATTTTGTTTGTTTTATTTTGATGCGAATGTAAAAAACATATACAAGAAGATAAAAAAAAATATATAAATATGTAAAGCTGTTAATCGGACGAGAGGATAAGTAGATGAGGAGAAGAATAAATTAAATAACTATTATATTGAACACCTGACTTAGTTATTTGGATCGATAAAGAAAAGTATGTTAAAGATTTCATTGTTTCTTTTACTTCCCACGTTTACCGAAGACAGTGATGAATAGTTCTAAAGAACTGTTACATACAAGTAGTTGTGAATTCGACATTAATTTTAACTTCTTTGAACGTAATGAAACTCAATGTATTATTGAATAGAATACGCTTTCATTATAACAAGTGACAAGTTAAGCTGATTTATAACTAAAAGGGAGGTGTGGGTGGACCCCCGCTACAATATCTGAGAAGCCGTTAATTCTCCCAAAAATTTTATCCGAAATGTTCTAACTGACATTGTTTTCTAGTGTTAATCCCAAAAAGGGTTTCAATTCGCGTCTTCAAACCAATTCAGAGGTTTTCCTTGACTTAGTAAGTACTCAGTACAAAAAGATAACAAATACTGATTTAAAATAAACAATTTATTTCGTAATTCTCGATTTATACAGTCATTGAATACCAATTTGTAGCAATGCCAACAAAATGTCCAACAAAGGAAATGACATTGGTCAACTCGTCCGAACGCTCGCTGCATTCGAATACATGTAGTTTGGATGATTCAGTCACCTATAAGTAGGTAGGTATACCTATTACACTTGATCATATCTACAGTCGACAGTGTATTATTTGTTTAACAAAGGACGTTTAAACTTAAAAAAGTAAAAACTTAACTGCGTAAAAAGTGAAGTTAGGTACCTAGTCCTACCGGTACATTTTTATTCTACAATTTTTCGGTAATAAGACTCTGTCGGGTGAAAAGCACTTAATTTAATTTAGCAATGATTAATAAGATAGTAACAATAATAACATAATCATGTATTTACGCAAACATGTACAATCCATATAATTTAAAAATATCTCGTTGTTGTGAGGTAATGCATACAAAAACTATAACATGTTAATATAATATTACAACAATTTTGTAAATCTATATACATATTATTAATTTAAGCACAGAACCTACACTAAGCATCGCTGCTTGTGCTGTAGGTAGCCGTTTCCTTCCAAGGGGAACTGTTAAATGGTTTTCACAATATTATCTCTATCTGGGTGGCATATTATGCTATGTAAAGCTGTTTGTTAATGTGTGTGTGTGTGTTTACATGTGGGTCTTTATGACGATGTTTTTAATGTTATGTGCGTATTTGTTTATTTTTTATCTAATCACCTTTAGCAATTGTTCTGTGTCTTGATAATTTAGCTTAGCAAGCTTATTGTGGCTTTTTTAGATTGATACCTACTTAATCCAGTAAATAATTATCAAACAATTTAACTAAGCATACACACACAAAACGAGTATTGAAACATTTACATCGATCAGGTAGATGATCTTACTATCAGGTACTGGTGTTAAAATCATGATAAATCTCATAGAGGCAGTATAGATACGAGAAAGAAGAAGAAATAAGGAGATACTACTGAGCTATATTGCATACATCATGTTTAACGATGGTATTAGGTAACATTAGGTACTCACTATCACTACGGTTAAACTTAGATACTGATTGGAATAGTATACGCGTACCTTATTCATACATTGCATCGTATGTTAGCATGCAACTAACCTCATTATTCACGAGATTCAAGACACATGAACTTGAACTTTGAATACTCCTTGAGTTACGGATTTGTACTCGTGCATTCCACACGAAACGATACGAGTACTAAGAAGTTGGCAAAGAAACGACGTCGGAAGCATTGAAAAATGAACAGTAGTAAAATGAAGAACCTATGCTGCCAGGATCAGTGGGGCATTTTCTTTTTTTTTTTTAATTTTTTTCTACTTCCACTTGCCCTCTATGGCGTGGTGGGTGTAGGCCTTAGTCCTGTGACTGTTGCCTGGGCTGGGCTCTGGGTGCAGCTACATCCAGGGTGCGTTGTGAGCGCGCTGTGCGCGTTCTGGGGAGGTTGTTATGAGTGGCCCATTCTGGACCACTGTGACCATTTGTGGGTTTTTTTTTTTTTCTTTCCCCTTTTCTTTTTCGGCCTGTACCGGGTCGGAGTCACCCCGCGGGGCTCTCACGACCTTTCCTGGGCCTGTGGTTGTCAGTCCGGTGGTTGGCCTCATCTTTTGCCGTCACTCGCCCTCTCGTCGTCATCGTCCTTCGGGACAATGTCGCGAGGGAGCGCACTCCAGGCCGTTACGTCGGGTGGTCGGGCGTGGTGCGGCGCAATGTTTCTTAGGTGGGGGTGTGGTCCGTTGTCAGCGCGGTCATACATCCCGCGCGCCAGACGGACCACAAACTCCCCCACCGACTCGATGCGGACGTCCCGTGCTATCACGTCATTGCGTACGTAACGGCCGGCTCCTGTGCACTGCCTCAGGGCGACGTTCTGGACTACTTCTAGCCTTTTCCTCTGCGCGGCGGAGCAAAGTGCGTACCAAGCCGGTGCAGCGTAAGTCAGTCTGGGTGCAGCGTAAGTAGTCTCAGTGGGGCTCATGAGAATATTTCTTTTGTTGTTGCTACATTGACTTTAAAGAGGACTTAAATCTATAGAAGTAGATATACATTTCTGTAGTGAATGGTAGATATCAGAAACACCACGCGATGTGGACGGTAATAGTTTTTTAATCCTTTAGTAACGTGGTAGAGTCGTGAATGAAGTTAAAACAAATTACATACATTAACTATATTTCTCACGGGAGCTATTTATGGTTCAGCTACTTTACCACTCACTAATTTACATAACAAAACAGGAGTGTTAGGTTCAAAACAATAACCTTCAACGGTTCATTCAAAATATTTAGGTAGTTTTTGTGAGTGATACTCAATTAACAGTTTGGAAGTGCGCCAAAGAATGACATACGAGTACTGACTCATTAACCAGCTAGTTTTGTGTAATGTTTTAATGTCAAAATGCATATTTCTGAAGAGTGGAAGGATACCTAATTATAGCTTTAAAGTCGTATATCACAGCGAAATACGATAATTTAACAGGAGCCCAGAATACTCAATAGTACAAGAAGTAGGCAGTAAATTATGTAAATCCTTAAAACGTACTTAAGCGTTCTATTAGAAAACGTATTTTCAGGCGAGAGTATAAGCTTCCGCGGAGATCCACGCAATTGTAATACTAACGTTCGCATCCTAATAACATTAACTTTTACGGCTACTAACTTAATCGGGATTTACACTGAATATAATAAATTAGGAAAGAGTGTAGGGCGACGTAAACTTTCTTAGAAACATCAGGCAATTTTTTTTTTATGTTGTATAGGCAAGCATTTGACCACTATCTCACCTGATAGAAAGCGATGAAGCGGCCGAAGATGTGACATGCTTGCCTAGAAGATACCTATTTACTCGAGGCTTGAAGACTCCCAGATTATACTGTTCGGGGAACAAAGACGCAGGCAATGAGTTCCACTCCTTTGCTGTACGGATGATGAACGTTGAAGCAAAACGCTTTGAGCGCACTGGAGGTATGAAGCCCATAAATGGATGACGTTTGATAGTTTTTCTTGTTGTTAGATGGTAAAAAGGGCATGGGGGAATTACTCATGTAATTCCTGTGCACACTCTCCAATGGGCTGGAAAAAAGAGTGCAGAAGAACTGGTCAAGCTAGCTCTAGACAAAAATAGATTCAAAAGGATGACTGCCAAACTTCTGTAAAGGAGACGCACTTGAAAAACAAGATAATTAGTTAAGTTTGTTGTTATATTTAATACAATATTCTCAAATGAAATCATGGTACTTTTTTGGAAAAATAAAACGTGTTGTCCTATATTTGTTCCAAACGCTACACCTGTATGGTTAGTAATTATACCAACTAGTGGTACTTACATATACGATATATGAAAGATATTCCTAATTTGATACGAATAAGGTTAATGCGAATTAAAATAAATTGATAGAGATTATCTCAGCTAAGTTTTCCCTGGGTCATCTGACGATAATTTAATGTGACACCCGCCGCCGTCTGCGTATTCTTAATCTCATTATGGCAATGCTAATATCAGCAAAGAATAATGTCTCAAACCAACCGTTTGCTTTCGAAGAATAAATGAAAATGGTATAAGAGTTTTGTGTCGTATCATTTTAAATACATTAAGTTTGCATACTTGTTTTTCACACAAAAAAAAAATAACCCACGTCATTAAAGAAAGTGACTAACATGTGCGATGTTTATGGTTTGTTTTACCTACTTATAAATCAAGTTATGTATTCGTTCTCACAATTACTAAATACCAGCATTTTCACACTGTTATTATACATAAAGAAATTAACTCTATTTTTTAAGAATTAAAAGTGAAAGCTAACATCAAAAGACGTTGATAATCGCTCTCCCTTAGGAAGGCAAACAAAGGATATCGTTTACTTGAGATGTGACGCCGACGAGGCATTAAATGAGAGAACAGACAACTCCTACATAGGAACGGGGGAAGTCTTCAATATTAACGTGTTAACGGAGATTTTTTATGCCATTGAGAGAAGAAACAAGCAAGATATTCGCCTGATAGCAAGCATCACACATGTCTATTTATACATCTGCAGTACGACCTGATTTTGACTAACAAAATCACGTGTTACATACAACATATTGCACTACTCTAAAACTATTAGTACAATGTCTTATATGGTCGGTATGCTTCAGCCGGAACCAATCCTACCTGCGCGGTGCTGTTTGGCAAAGGGGCGATACTGCACAAATCAAGATGTCCCACAACCTCGGTTATTGATGAATTTAATTTCTCCGGCTTGAGGTCCGCGGTAAGTATCTTATTTCCAATCAATCTTGGGCTTTTACTTCCCAACGAAGCTTCCCCAGCGCTACCTAGAGAAGCGGTCTCTATATCATGCAAAGGTTATATAATCCTTAATGGAGAACACTTTTATGCGTCTTAATGTCGGTGATATTTTACGTGAAATATTTTGTGAGCGGTACCTATGCCAAGAACGCGAACAAGTCACGAACCTAGGCTGATACACAACGTAAAGAGCCTATTGAGCACGTATTGTGCCACGAGTTGACAGAAATAACTGCACGGAGCACATAATGAGGTTCTCAAAGAAAATAAAGCTGGTCCGACCGGGAGATAAATTAAACATACCGGTTCTACATCTGTACACGAATAGCAAACATGATGATTCGTCTTTATGGAGATAAAGGCCGAGCAAACAGCATGTAACGAGCAAGAACAAACAGAGGATTAATGCAATGATTCACTCGGAGCCGGCTAAATGGTTGCAAGCGCACACTTAAATTACTTTAGCAAGTTAGGACGCCTACAAAGGCAAATTACAAATGAAAATGAATCACACTTAGTGTGAATAATATGTTTGAAACAAGTATCTCTGTTACCGCTTGACGGATTTTAATCAAATTCGATACATCGATTGTTTAGAGACCTAGAAATAAGCTACATTGTATTCGAAATTAAATCAGGCAGAACTGCGGGGCAAAGCTAGTATTTTCAATAATAATTAGATGATAACTTGACATGACTATGTCAATGTCACTTTAAAATTGACATTTTATCACTAAAATCCTTTCTATTCGAAAACGTGGAACTAACATTTTAGAGTACCCGCATTTTATATTTCAGACGTCTTATGATTTCATCCGGCTCTTAGCGAACTCGACGGATATTAAGCTGTCCTGACATCTGTATTCTCCGTTAATGCCTTCACAGTTAGCAATACAATGGAAAAACATTTTATAAAGATTTCGCTAGCAAAAATACATTCAATCTGAAACAAAGGAGAGAAAACTTTATGAAATATCAGCGAAATAAAGTATTATTCTTTATAGTGGGTAGGTTTTGCAGTGCTAGACTTTAATACACTTTACGACAGCGATGATTCGAGACAGCTGGAGTGCCGGGATACAAATAAATGCAGTGTTATCTTACAGTCTAGGAAATGTTGTCATTTGAAAAAATACTAATATTATGGTAAAGTTAATGTTTTAAAACCGTCGCCTTCTAAATTTTAAGTAAACATGACAGTCTGAGTGCTCTAATCAACTAAGAATATTTTTAGAGCAGCAGCCATCGAGATACGACAGACCTGCGGCAATATCGTTGGCAGCAAACGGAACACAATATTTGATGTTCTAAATATCTAAATGCACACTAGTTTTAGCCGAGACGTCAATAATAAATGAAGCAAATTGCACAGTGCTGTATCATTTACAGAACAAATTGACGCAGTGGACAGCTCCTCGGCGCAGCGGGCAGGTGTTCTGCGCCATGGCCCCGAGTTCGATTACCGGCAAACAAGGCGTTAACAGGGGATTTTTGTGCTTCTGAGTATGATTGTTTATGTGATGTAAATGTCGCCGGCACCCACTACAAGTTTTTGTACTTAGTGTGGGTCTGTGAGAGTGAATGTGTATGGTTAGTAAGATTTAGAAACAAATCGAATTAGCATTAAAATACAATAGTATTGAGAAAATTATTATTAATTAACTTATTATTCAACGTGATATGCATGGAAATGTTTCCATGCATTAGCAAAAACCATTTCATATTTTATATCATTGAGACGAGCAATCATTACTTACCAATATTATTCTAGTACTCAGAGAATTAATCCGTATAAAACGAAAGATTGAAAAAAATACGTGAGATATTAATATGATGTTTATTTGGGAAGATTTTAAGCTTCCTAATCTTATTACACTATATTGAATCTTATTGTATTTAATTGAAATATACTGAATATATGATTGATAATAATTGGTCAAATAGGTGTTGTAATTTTTTCCAGCACACAAGTCATAGAGATTTTTTCCAGCACACAAGACATACTTAGTGTATAAACACGCTATATAAACTTTTTACCGACTTCCCAAAAAAGGAGGAGGTACTCAAGTCGACTGTATTTTTTTTATGTGCGTTACCTCATAACTTCTCTCCACGTGAGCTGATTTCAAATATTTTTTTTAAAGATTTTGTTTTGTTTTTAGTTTGAAAGATGTTGCTTTCTAATTGGTCCCATATAAATTTGATCAAGATCTGATCAGTAGTTCTTGAAATATCGTCAATAATGCCTATTTTGTGGACTACTTTGACGATGTTTTCGTTTAACCGACTTCAAAAGTTACCTCATAACTTTTTTCGTTGTGAGCCGATTTTGATGATTATTTTTTTATTTGAAAGCTGGTGCTGGTGGTTTCACGTGGTTGAAAATGAGGTAGATTAATATCATTGAAACGCAAGCTAAGCTTAAAAAAACCGACTTTACCGCTTATATTTCGGTTTTGGCTTGTCCGATATCGATAAATAAATTATGGGACCACCACTATAAAGTATACTCTACCAAAAAAAAAAATCATCAATGGATAAACATACAAAAGAAATACAGCCGAATTGAGAACCTCCTTTTTGTAGTCGGTTGAAAATAGGTAGAAAATCAACGTGTACCTAGAGATAATTATGCCATTTTGCTTATCATCAAAGGTAGTAAAACTGCTTCTGATGGGACAGCGTAGATAAATGAAGAGTTCGTAATGTTGCGTGATTGAGCAATTACACATAGTAATAATACCAACATTCGACAATGTGTCGTTAAAGTTGATATATGTTGACGTTTAATGCATTAATTATGTTTGCTTTACTTTAAAGTTATCTAATGGAGCTGATAAAACTGTACTACGTCTTCTATCGGCACAAAACGTGTGATATTGTATGCAGGCATTTGATTGGTGTGCAACAAAAGTCAGAATTCTGAATGCTTATAAAATATAAAGAGAGTTTAGATCTTACATTTGGATTCATAAATGTTATAGAATCATGCATAATGTGGGGCTGTTTGTGGGTAAAAAAAAAACCAAATGCTATTTTCGCAACCTACCAACATTGAGCTTTTTTATAATGCAATTGTAACAGACTCTATAATCCTAATACTGACTCTTTGTTCACTGCTTTTTCAATGCGTTTTTTATTTTTTATTTATTTATTTATTGAAGAGAGACCGCTTAACTACAAACTTGATCGTCAATTATTTTTATATAATAGTTTACAACTTATTTTACTTTTAATCTTGTACCATGAAGTTCTATGCGCAAGCGAATACTTCCTAATTTATAAAATCTATTTTTTATTTTTTTTTATATTGAGGAAGACCAACAGCTTATAAATCTAACAATTTACAGGTTAAGCATAATACAATGAGCCAATTAAAGGTCCTCACGGTTAGAAAACATAATAGTAGTAGAAAGCAAATAATTTCCCGTAAAGATCTCATTAGTAGACGACTCCGTTTATATTGATACAGAACGTGTGAGCTCGGAAGCTCAGCGAAAACCATAGGGCAAACGAGCGCAGTCACGCTGCCATGTTTAAAATTGGCGAATGTGTGCTCTATTTTCTAGGAAACAAAATTCAAATTCTTTGGAGCACGAAACCCGACACAGCGTCTGATTTCATTGTTTCGGCACAAAGAAATTCCTGGCCAATAAACATGCCCTAGTTAGGTAAATAAAACAGTCTATAAAGGGCAGTCATAGTGTCTTTGAATTGACTTGTCAGTAAAATGACCACATTTCTTTTGGTAGATATTTGTACCATAAAATAAAACAGGGAATATGCATATATGTTTTAATATGTTTATTAGATTGTTTGTAAATACATTATAGGTAAAAAAATCACTCAGCATTGCATAACGTGCGATTTGCTGTTTCGAATTTACCGTGCATTTTTTATCATATGATATGTATTAAAATTCCTAATGAATTCTATAGCTACTAGGATAAAAAAAAATACTTGATAAATCTCTTGTATATAAATATAGACAGCTTGGGACATCATTCCAACCATTGAGACCAACGTTTTTCTTGGTACGGCAATTGCAAATTCTGTTCGAATTTTTACCAACTTCAAAAAAGGAGGAGGTACTATATTCGACTGCATGTATTTTTTTTTTATGTATGTTCACCGATTTCTCCCCCATTTGCGGACCGATTCGCAAAATTCTTTTTTTTTTTTGGTAGATTATACTTCAGAGGTGGTCCCATATAATTTTTATTGAAAAAGATCAAGCCAAAACCATAATATAAGCGAATTTTTTAAACTTTGCTTACGTATAAATTGGTGCTAATTCTGTTGAGCACCGAACTAACCTAAACTAAACTAAAAATAAACCGAACTAACCTAAACTAAACTAATTTTAAGCACCGAACTAACCTAAACTAAACTAAAAATGAACTAATTTTAGTCAAAGAATACCTAAACGCTATTCTTTCTAGTATAAGATCACATTAAAAATAATCCAGATCCTTTTCATGCAGACTAATTTGAGTTAATTTTTTTTATTTTTAGTCTTAATTTGACGTAAAACATGTACATCAGAATAAGAATTTGGTCATTTTCACTAAGTAGAGTAACTAAACTAACTTAGTCCTGTCAAACTTAATTTTAGTCTAATCTTGCATTTTCTGAATAGGTTTTGGACTAAAGCAGGACTAAAACTAATTTTAGGCTAGTTTAGTCTAATTCTGGACAACAAAATCGGCACCATTATTTAACTAAATTTAAAAAATACATGACTTATCTTACTGTTACGTCTAAGACGTCAAGGTACATATCACGACGCCGGTCTTTGCGGGACAATGTAGTTTAAAGCACCATTAATAATTGATGTAAGTATAGAATATATCGTCTTAATTATTACAAGAAATATAGCATTCAGAATAAAGCCGAAGAAATAAATGAGTTAAGGGTTAGAACAATAATTGTTTAATTGCTGTCTGGTAATTAACAAATTACACTGCATATTTATATTTAGATACATGCATATACCCTATAGCCTAGACAAGAATAAGTAGGTACCTATACTTCTCGAGACGATTTTGTGTTGCAAAAAGTTTGCACTGTGTAATCAATTTGTTATTGGATACCTCTGAACCTGTCTGTCCATCGTTGGCCCAAGAAGGACTGAAGACATCTCAATGGATAGATAAACAAAGACAGCGATCTGTCAAAGGGAATGAAACAAGATGCACTTAAGGTCTATTTATAAGCACTAATTAGATATCTATCGGTCTCCCGCCAAGAAACAAAGTCGAGTAATACAAGTCAATGAACGAGCGGATAATTTTAGCACGCCTTTAGTATCTTTCGGACTAGGTGCACTCGCGGCTTCGCCCGCGTTAATCTGAATAAAACGTATTTGCTATAAATATGTTCTACTCGGGTAATACTATTTGAACACAGTTATATGGTAATACTATTTGAACACAGTTAAGCTATTTTTTAATAACATCGTTAGCAATCATTTTACAAAACGCTGAGTACGGATGTCAGAAATATGTACTACACATTTTTTCCCGCAAGAAATATGAAATTATTCTTTTTAGTTTTATAGAAGTAGCAATTTAAATGTTAGATGAAAATAAAAAATAAAAATTTATGTAGACTTGACGATCATTTCATATGTATAACTAAATGGGGATAAACGTCAATGTTTATGGTGGATTTAACATTAACATGACATAAACGCTTTTACACTACAGCCGCACACTAAACTACTACTCTGAAGAATTGTGTTGTCGGCTGGAAATATTCATAATTACGCACGTTTATTCTATAACTATATTATACACTGTCTGGAAGCCAAATTTTGAGAAAATGTCTCGTTTAGTGTAATACACTGTCGTACGAGCGTCAACAGGAATGGAAAGGCGAAAGGGATGGAAAGGCAATTTTTCACAAGTCATGCTCGTGAACGGTTGCTGCATGAGGAACCTGTCCGGCTGTTTTGTGAAATGTAGGTGAAGACTTACAGTTAGTGTTTGTCATAATTATTATCATCTAAGATAACATGTAAATTTTTTTTGCAATTCAGAGAGGCAATGCCGCCAGCACGATGGAAACACTACCCACTGGTAGTGGGCTTGAGCACTTGAGTTACCTATAAGCTCGATGACTTGTAGGTAACTTGGGTCTTTCCTGTATAGATTATATAGTTTTAGGAAATATAGGCAATTGGCCCGTACTTCATGTTAAATATGCCTTAGTCAATGTAATAGTAGATACTAGAACTGTGGTAACTACGTTAAAAAAGGCAAATATTTTTCTAACCTCATTTTTCTCGTACTTCTGATTCTAGGTGTGATTGTGTATACGTTTCCGGTAGTCGCGATAAAAGTTCTCAAACTTATTGCGGGGATCCGTGTGTGTAGGCGTTTAAATGTGGGGTGTGTTGGAATACCGGCGGAGATAGCGTTAACCACTAACTCCTGAAGGTAAGTAATGATAAGGTCAACACTGGTAACAACGGAAAAGTCGTAGTTTTAGAGCTATTTTATTTAGAGCGACAAAATAAATTAACGAGAGACTTCTCTGTTGTCAACAAACTCACTCTCTCTTCATGAAACGATGGTATGTTGTATATTTAAACTTATAGGTAGTCCTTGAGGAGTTTGAGTTTTCTCAAGTTAACTAGATTGTAGTCCTACTAATATTATAAATCCGAAAGTTTGTGTAAGTGTGTGTGTAAATGCGTAAGTGTGTAAGTATGTTTGTTCCCTTTTCACGCTTTAATTTTGGGGTTTGGATTTGGATGAAATTTGGAATGTACATAAATTATACCTAGGATTACCACATAGGCTAACTTGATAATAGCGGGCGAAGCCGTGGGGCACTGCTAGTAATTCATATAATTGTATGTATTTTAAGAAGGTGCTAGTGAACTATGTATAATAATTAAGTGCCTACAGTCAGACAAGGATCGTGTGGCACTTCACTGACATTTTCAGGCGGGCGTTGTTGTAGCCTCAGACAAAGAGGTTGTTTTCTTATTCAAAGAGGTTGTTGATTTAAGGTCGCCAGCTAATAAAATCGCCCTTTATGATAATACAAGAAGTTTACAATATAGTGAGTTTTGTCTAATTTTGACGGAATGAGAAACTACTACGCTCAAACTTTGTCAGTGAGCAGTTCGGCAATAATTTATTACAATCTACGTGATCAAATATTCTTTTAGAGAAATTTGTGTTTAGACAAGAGAAAAGATGTTAAAAAATACAACGATATTTTACTTACGTAACATTTCTATAAATTATAACGATAGGCATTCTCATCAAATATAAAATATTTATTTTCCAATAAGGGGTTATAATATTTTTTTAAATATATTAAAGCAGTTTATGAAGTCTGTCATATGTTTCATTGTTACCTATTTTAATTTCTACTTTATTAAAAACCGTAAAAGGTCTTCACCTTAATTGAAAAGTAAAGATTTTTCAGGAATTCTCAGATTCCCACCTGGTAGCCCTATATGTAGCCATAGACATACCATAGACGAACAGACTGATTTGTCAAAAAGTGACACTTTACACTTGACGGAGTTAGTTCCTGCTGTCACCCACTGCCAAGAGGTCGATGTGGTTCGCCCCGAACTCGCGAATTCTGTGTCGCGACCACAGAGAATTATAGGTAAGCAGTCCTATTCCATGGACGCGACAACCTTTTGATTATCCCTACTAAGTAAAACATTTTGCTTTTATTTCTCGTGACTTATTTCATGATAAATTGTTTGAGTAGGTACGTATAATTTCAGTTATACAATTTGTTATCATCAAAATATATTATTATTTATTTAGGCAGATTAATACTTTTAAGATTGTCATAAGTGTCATAGCTTTAATAAATATAAGTAACAATTTTTGACATCTTTTCAAGGACCACCAACTCGTTTAAGTTTAAATATACATACAACACATCATCGTTTCATAAAATGTTGCAAATAACCGAGATAGTTTTTTGCTGGTCAAAATATCACTAATTAATAAATCTATCGTCAAATCTGACCTTTACATCCAGACCTGCTAATAACCAGAGGCGTCATCACTATACACATAACATTTTATGAAGTGTTTATTTTTAAATAACTTGCTATAAAAATGTTATGGGTAATAAACAGTTTTTCGTTTCAATTACACGCAGCGCAATACATTGCGAGTATATAGTACTAAGTACGTAGTAGTATATCTACTTATCAAGCCAAGTCTCATCTAATACTATTAGAATCTTTGTACTGACATACTGATTCACTGAATGACTGACTTAGACTAAACCGCTGGTCGTAGAGACTTGAAGTTTGGAATGTATTTTTGGAAATTCTACCCCGAAGAGGTTTAAACGGGGTGAAAACGTTTGTATGATAGTCCTTTCTTTTTGAACTTATAACAATGAAAATTTAGTAATTGAGCAGTTCATTTATTATAAAAAGTAAGTTATCTATATTTTTTGCTAGGGGTGCATTAAAGTGGTGCAATGGGGAATGAAAGTTCATGTTCATATGCTCATCTCACGAAACAAGCCATTGAAAGTAGTATGGGTAAAAGTAAACGGTTCCACACTCACAGCTCCACACTACGTTCAATGACTTGTGGTTGTGGTTGCTGGAAACATTCATTTCCATACATTCGCATATTCCGCCTAGAGGGCGGAAACCCTGAGCTGGACCTGGACCACAGATTACCTAATAGTTATTATATGGACTTAGTTATAGTGGTTACATTTTGTGAATTCCGCCCCCATATGCTCTATGCTTCTTATAATAACTAGAGTACAAATTATGTGTTTTCATAGAAACTAGGTCTAGGTTAATCCAGATAAGTTTATTTATTTGGCTACATGTGGATACTTTATCATTCCATTTCGTGTAGGTAGCCACACTATTTAGACTATGAGCCGTCTTAAAAATATACAAGCACGTGTAATTTTACTAAAATAGATTTGCTTCACACAAAAATGAAATGGAAATTTTGCTGTCATTCTCATGATTTTCATTATTTATTTCGGTCCGTAATAAACGCTTCACTTCACAGCCTCACACAAGTTCCTTGGTCTGTTTCGTGGGTGCCGGAAACATTCACATCACACACACAATACCAACCAGAACCAGAAACACAAATTTTCCTTTGGAAGAAAACTTGTTTTCCCGCCGGGATTCGAACCCGATACTTTAGTTCAAAAATTAAAAGTAAGTATCAGTTCAAAACTTAAAAGTATGTGCTTGTATGTGCTTACAGTTGAGCTTTATTACCTACGTTAATCCTACTAATATTAGAAATTCGAAAGTATGTTTGTTCCTCTTCACGCTTTAACGGCTTAACGGATTTGGATAAAATTTGGAATGTACATAGATTATACCTAGGATTAACACATAGGCTACTTTTTAACTTGATAATAGCGGGCGAAGCCGCGGGGCACGGCTAGTTGTGTCATGTGAGCAACTTGTTGCGGTCGCATATTTGTCTCCTATCTCTATGATTTTGTACTGCCCGTTGACTCAGTGGGGTGTGCGTTCGCCTTCTAAGCATAGAGTATCGGGTTCGATTCCCGAGGTAAACACAAGTTTTCTACCCAAGGGAAATTTTCGCTTCTAATTCTGAGTATGATATACGTGTGTTGAGAACGTTTCCAGCTACCGCGATATAAATTTCTGTACTTAATGCGGAGTCGTGAATATGTCTTCGAGGTATATAAAAATAGTTCTATGGTGCTATTAACAGAATGTATTTTCTTAGGAGAATGAAAGAGACTGTATCCCACGAAAAGGGTTTGTTCCTAGTCACCCCTACAAAAAAATAACATTTTGTTATTGTATGAATTAAATATAGGTTTCGTAAAAATAAATATAAGTCATAAAAATAATTTCTATTCTATTAAGTTCCGTTTCAAGTATTAGAACCTAACAGTGTGAAACAGTTAATTATTTTTTATGTTAGAGTAAAAGATGTAATGAATGTACTACGTGCTCACATACAGAATGTTCTATAACGTTCTCAAATAGTTCGTAATTAGAAGCCCTGGTAAGTAATTAGTGGAAGATAGCACTCGGTTGTTAATCTTAACGAGCAGGCCGCTTAGCGCTTCCACCGTTGAGTGCAGATTGCGGAGGCATTTCGGATCTATTTACACTATTTCTAGGCCAAATACTTAATACGTCATAGTTTGAAGAGCTGTGGTGGCTGAGTGGTTAATTAAACCAACAAAAAACCAGGTTAATCCTTTTCACCACGCACCAATCCTACTAATATTATAAATCCGAAATTTTGTGTGTAAGTATGTTTGTTCCTTCTTCACGCTTTAACGGCTGAACGGATTTGGATGAAATTTGAAATGTACATAGCTTATACCTAGGATTAACACATAGGCTACTTTTTAACTTGATAATAGCGGGCGAAGCCGCGGGGCACGGCTAGTGTATGATACATTTCGTTTATATACTAATCGGCTATGTAATTTTAAACCACACAAATTAGATTTTTCTAAAAATTGGCGTTTTAACAAATAGACAGTTGTATTGTTCTGGTTCATGTAAAAACAAAATCCTGCATATACTAAAATATTTTTAAACATGTATAAAATACCAGACTAAAAAAACCAAAACTAATCAAAACCCAGCTAATCTAAAACTATGAATCTCTAACCGACCACTTAATAATCTTAGTATGACTGTAGTTACAAGGATTAGATATTGTCTTTGTGATATTAGCGCTCAAAAGCTTGTGATCAATAAGTGATAGTAAACTAAAATACTTTTTTTTCAAATTCTCGCAATGTCCTATCTAGAAAACGGCTGTACCAATTTTCACCAAACATAAAAAACATAGCTAAGAACACTCTCAATCACGTAACATTTCAAATAAAAAAACCGTACCTACCTATCTAAATCCGTCAAACCGTTTTGGAGATAAAAATAGGAACATTCTTATTGCAAGTAAAGGTAAAAAGCGTCATCATCATCAACATCATTACTTCCTGCCAGGTGAGACAGTGGTCAAACGCTAGCGTTAGAAAATTAAAAAATGCACTGATTCTACATTTTTGACACGGCAAATTCGCCACACGATAAGTACTCGAAGAAGTTCTTTAAAAACCTCTTTTCTTTCTTGGTATAAACTATACAACAATTCTCAGTTTCCTCAATTTACACTACAGCAGACTACTAATCGATCCCTAAACCAACCCCATCTCTATTTTCACAATTCACTGGTCGTATAAATTCAATCAAAGATTGTACGCGCGGAATGGCCGTTTCAATCTCACGTTTCGTTATTTGTATATAAACTAGGTATGACGTTAACTTCCCTATAAAATACCTACTCTGTGTATCTAACTCCAATCCTGTAATTGAATTTCTAAGATTATTCTTTTTTTTTAAGTTAGTGAATTTCTTAGAGCTCGTGGTTTATGTTAGCTAAGTTTAGGTAGCTTTCAAACAGCTGCACAGATTTGGATTAAGTTGCATCGTGCTTATATCGTTATATCATTATAGCTATATCATTATGGCGCATATGTTGAGATTACTTGAATAAACGACGATAAGCAAGTAAGTATTAAGTGGTAGTTGGTTGAACTTGTCTTCTCAGCGGCGTAATCTGGTTCGATTTCAGTGGAAACACAAGTTTTCTCCTCAAGGGAAATTTGTGACTTTGATTCGGTTGTGTGTATGTTAAAATTATATTTTCGTATTGTTAATGGTATTTCATTTTAATGCTTAGCGTATAAATAAAATGTGTTTTCAATGTTATCGGCATCCACCATAAAAGACTTCGCACTTAGTGTAGAGCTGTGAGTGTGAAATGAAAATGAAAGTTAATGCGCAGTGATTTTTGGTGCGCATTAAGTTTTTCACATCACTTATTTTTAAAATGATTCTTGAACATTTAAATTAAACATTCACACAACGACAAATAAATACGCTATAAAATGTTCACATCGAAACTTACCCCAGATACCTAAATCACGTAAAACATGTGTAAATAAATAATGAAAACCCGAATTTAAACATATTTCCAAGCTCAGGTAAAATGTAGAATGAACGTGACCACACCGCCGCAGATCTTTGGCCAACTCAATTTGTTTACATTTTAGCCGAAGTACATTTTGTAAAATACATTTATTATAAAAGCGATTGTACCCGAGAGACAGATCATTTTAACGCAAGCCAAGCTTTAAAAACCGACTTCACCGCTTATATTTTATTTTTGTTGATTTTCTCAAAAAGCGCTAAATCAATTTCGATAAAATTTATATGGTACCACCTCTGAAGTATGATCTACCAAACAAAAAAGAATGATTAAAATCGTTTCATACTTGGTGGAATAATCGCGTAACATATATATATATACAAAAAAAAAACAAAATGACGTCTTGACGTGCCAGTTGACGCAGTGAGCAAATCTTTGCTCTATCTTCCTGTGTTGGTTACTTCCTGGTTTGATTCCCGACAGGAGAACAATTTTATTTCTCTAGGGGCATTAATAATATAAATTTATAATAATTGTGTACTTATACTTAAAATCTTTAATTGTGTGTATACATTTTATTATGGATTTAATCTGAAATAAATGAATTGTATTGAATTAAATATGCCATGCCTCTGGATGCTATTGTGTGTGTCATATAAATGTTCGTTTGTTTTATTTCTAAATATTATATAATTAATGAGACAGCAATAAAGCGCGTTCGTGCGATCATGTGTATATATTTTATTGTCCTCTGTTTTAATTAGGTTTATAAATGACGGAGATCTGAGGTAACAACAAACAAAAAAAAAACAATAAGAATTGAAAAACTTCTCCGTTTTTGAAGTCGGTTAAAAAGACGAAATATAATAGAAACCTAAGCAAAGCTTAAAAAACCCGATGTCACCGCTTATACTTTGGTTTTGGCTTGATTGATTTCGATAAAATTTATTTGACCACCTCTGAAGTATAATCTACCAAACAAAAAAATATTTTTGAGAATCAGTGCACAAATGGGGGAGAAATCGGTAAACTTACATAAAAAAAATACAGCCGAACAAAGTACCTCCTCCTTTTTTTCTTCCCCTATTCCAAATCAAATCAAATCAATCATTTATTCACCATTATAACAATGTGCGTTATACTAGGTATGTCAATTTACATTCATCATAATAATAATTGTCAAATATATAATATCATAATAATAACATTCATCAAGTAAATATAATAAAATACATGAATTAACAAATTATACAATAAAAATACAACTTAATATTATTCTTATGAAAAAAATGAAGATTTATGCAATTTTAAAACCATGAACTCATTGATATTATAAAAAGGATTATTTTCAAAAAACATTTTTATTAAAGCTTTAAATACGTTCTTGTTTAAATCTATCACTTCTTGGGGCAATTTATTGAACATTTTAATTTTTATATATCTTCCTTGTTTTTGAGCTTTAACAAGTCTTGTTCTTGGCTGGTATAACTTATTATTGTTTCTGAGGTTAAATGAGTGCAAGTCCTCGTTTTTAGGTAAAGTGAAATTACGGTCATTATTTTGTTTTGTTTAAAATAATCTCGCGCAGATGTACGTTTTTTCAGTCCATTAATGATACGTAATGCTCTCTTTTGACATTTCAAAACTTTGTCTATTTCTGCGGCATTGCCCCATACAGTTATTGCATACCTTATTGTAGAGTGAATATATGCGTAATACACAGATATCAATGTCTTTTTATCTACAAGCTGTTTAAGTTTTAATAGGGCGTAGTTACCACTGGCTATTTTCTTACAAATTTTGTCTATATGTGCATTATGATTTAATGTGTAATCTAGTGTATAACCTAAAAATACCGTGTTTTTAGTATTAACCTTGGCTATGCCTTGTTTAGTCTGGTAGTTCATCACTATACTTTTAGAGGCATTCAATATAATACCATTAGCATCAAACCATTGTTCGAGCATATTCAATATATTTTATATTTTTAATTCTAAATTCTGCTTGTTTTTATCTTTTATTCCTATGTGCGTATCATCTGCAAATAAACTGACCAGTGTCCAGTCTGGCATTGCACTAGGAAGGTCATTAACATACACAAGAAACAACAAAGGCCCTAGTATAGATCCTTGGGGCACACCTATATTAGTATTCTGTGACTTTGAATTCCATCCCAGTATTTTTAAATTTTAGTAACCTATATTTAATGAAAAGAAAAAGTATTCTTTCCCAAATCATTATAATTAGGTACTAAGGTAACGTATTAATGAGTCCCCACGTATCAAGGATTTGATCAGAGTCGTAATTTTGTACTGGGTGAATTGGTATTTGTATTGGTTCATAAATTGAAATAACTTCATAGCGTTAACTAATTGCGGTATGCCTGGTCAATTTGCGAGCTAGCCTGCAGTCTGGGACAAGCAATGCAATCGCATAATTACGAATTAGATTATGGACCGCGACGCCATATATATTTAATTTGTGAAAAAACGATTGCCTTTTTCAAGTAAATACCGTTAACAGCGTATAATCCAAATCAGGCAATACGTATGCAACATTTAATGCGTTCTTAATAATCGCATATATATATAACTTTAATAAAATCTTCCTATTTTGGTTTTAATTCATGCGAAGCAATTTACCTCGATCCCAATTTCATAATTGTTTTTGTTTGTTCTTAACAATTCCAATCTTTAATGCTATTTTTAGGGTTCCGTACCCAAAGGGTAAAAACGGGACCCTATTACTGAGACTTCGCTGTCCGTCTGTCCAGGCTGTATCTCAAGAACGGTGATAGCTAGACAGTTGAAATTTTCACAGATGATGTATTTCTATTGCCGCTATAACAACAAATACTAAAAATAAAATAAAATAAATATTTAAGGGGACTCCCATACAACAAACTTGATTTTTTATAGATAATGGTATGGAACCCTTCGTGCGCGTGTCCGACTCACACTTGGCCGGTTTTATTATTGAATTAATTGCCATTTACATAATCGCCATAAAATTAAATATTTTTGTTTTTTTTTTGGCGTGTCACCATAATACTATATGTACTTAGCAGGTAGGTTTTGAACGTGTAAATAGGAACTACACAATTTGAAGTAGAGCCAAAATCATGTCAGTCAAAATAAAACATTGACGCCGACTTGGCGAGTACTAAGTAAAATACAAATAATAATTAGCTTTTAGCATTAGGTACAGAGATTTAACTGTGTTAATAGCGTCCAGGTTGTTGGGACACTCACCTGACTTGTTCGTGTTTTTGAATGTAGATCTTGTGAAACTGGCCTTCGACTGGCCTGATGATATCGTTCTTCATTTCCATTGCAACGTGTTGAGGGAGCACCGATAGCAGCAATCGTTCCTGCGGACATTATTAAATGAATAAACATATACAAAAATATACGCAAACAACAATAACACCAATATTTATTACGTTACTTGCTGTTGTAATCGTTACTAATAGATAGACCGGCTTTTAAAGGCACTCAAAGAAATAACACGAACAGAATAAAAAGTGAACTATGTATTTATTGCCAAGGCAATAATGCTACTCGTAGGTTACGTATTCGAATGATCATTGTTAATAAAGACAGGCCTAAATGACACCTCATTCAAATCACATACACAAATCACACCCAAAACCAGAAACACAACATCTTCTTTGGGGAGAAAACATGTGTTTCCACCGGGAATCGAACCCGAATCCGCTGCTTAGAAGGCGAACGTAAGCCATGTAAGATTGCAAGCTACTGCCAAAATTGCTGCAAAAATTGATTGTTTTTAGTTTCAGAAACTAGAAACGCAAACTATTAAAAAGTTGTCGTAAGGTCAGTTCAGAGCAATTAACTTTGTTCAATTGTTGCTAAAAAGTTTTTTACACATTTACTCACACCTGTCCATGTTAATGTTTTTATCTTATTAAGTTACTCACATCATAGAAAATTACAACGTCTCTAATTTACTACGTACTTAGACTATTCACTATTCAGACAGGGAAAATCATTAGACCATTTAAACACGTAGAGCAGCCGTAAAGTAGAGTCATAAAGCCATAACTTCTGTAAGTACCAGCTACTTACTTAAGAAGCTATTCATAAAATATTTTATGATGTAAAATCCGGGGATCTTAGAATGAGTCATAATTGACCCGTACATTTATACAACAGATATTATATTAATTAAGTAGTTTGCTCGCAGCCTGACGTGTTAAAAGTCTAAAACCGCATGTTGGTCAAATTACAGCAAATTATAATGCTATATAATTACATTAATTTTCAATCAGTAAATGCCACATTCCACGGTTTAATTAAATGAAAACTATGTAAAATACCAGCTATAAATATAGTTTGAACTGTGAAATTTGATTTACTGTGGCATGTGTAATTGATTTGTGCTGAACGCTTTTTAGTCCTATTTACCTCGCAGAGGTGTTTGAGTAATCGGAATCGGATCGGTGCACGGGGCACCTGAATCAATTTTAATATCTCCCTCTAGCGTGGTGCTAGTTTTAGACGTCGTCGGTTATAATTCCCGCCCCACCGCTCTAAATTAATATAATTCCCAAGGAAAATTTGTGTTTCTGGTTTATGGTTGTCATTGTGTGTGATGTGAATGTTTCTGGAACCCACGACACAAGTCATCGAACTTAGTGTGGGCCTGTGTAATCGTTAAGGGTGAAATGCTTAGCTATCCAAGACTCCACCGTTTATCCTTTCGGTCTTAAAATAGGATAAATTCGTCGAGTTTTACTTCTGTATGAGCTTTGCGGTTAAAGCACTAGTGCATGCAACCATAAAGCGACGGGTTCAAAGGTACACAGCCCCTTGAGAAAATAGGGCTATAATCTGAGGGTCCCGTAATAGCGTAAGGCTCCGCTGGCAAATACGGTTTATTTTTTGCTTTTCATTTTACAACCCAGTATGTATTATGGATAACCGTATCAAATTCATGAGGTACTAATTGATACTAACCATCACATTGAGGCTGTGAAGAAGGGTCCTGCTGGGCATACGGGTATGACAATTCACCCTTCAAAATTACCAGTTATGTACGCTTCAATACTTACGAGTTTCTCGTTCTCGTCTTCCATATCAAGTCTGGCTGCTATGCAGTTTCGAGTATCGAGGAAGGCTCTTCGCTGAGCGTTCTCCATCAGTGAATGCATCAGAGCACCGACGATGTTCACACACACGAACACCACCACGTTGCCGACCAACTGTAGGCCAAAAAAAAACAAAACTTTATATTTTGATATTCAGAATGTTCGTAATGTTGTGATAAATTTGCCGACGGTGTCATTGGCTGGTTCTGACTTTTGCATTAGTATTTGTGTACAATTGATGTTTGGGGCATTGCTCGACTGTTCACATAGCATCTTCGATGATTCAGTTCTTTGTTTTTTCGAGGATAGCTGATTCAATTATTCCGATAACACAACTCCCATTTTGGACACGTACTCGTAAATACAATGTGTAACAGAAAGGTGTAGTAATACTCAAGTCTAGCTAAATTTATGGAGTCTAACAAAAACTTCTGCACTCGCAGCAGCACCATGAATATTGAGTTATGATGTATAGAAGTTTAAAAAAAATATGTCATTTGCAACCCTATTTCATCAGCTACCGTTCTACACCACATAGCCTTTGGACTTAAACATCTGACAGTGGTGGCCATAACAAAGATCAAGGTCACGCGCCACAAATGTAATCGTAGGGTAGGCAAAAAATATTTTTTAATTTTTGTACGGAATAAATATCTCCGATTGCCGCACATGTAACTGTTGGGTTGTCAAATGTATTTGAAAAATATAATTTTTAATTTTTGTACGGAAAAAAATATGCCCGAAATCGACTTTCGTTCTCTGGCAGATGATTCCAAGCACGATACACATACACACCACCAAGTATTACTACACGTTTTTGTTACAGGTTGTATATATATATATATATATAATTATTCTTCTAAATTAGTTATGTCTTATTGAAGAGTGCTGATAATTATATTTCATCATTACACAAGTTAAGTCTCTATATATATTTAGTGAGGATACTATGTCATATGTAAACAGAGTATTATATCTACCTTATGTAGCTCAAGTCACATAATAAGAACAGAGAGCCTTCACACTTCATAGCTTTTATGAGTTAAGCCATCACCTGTTTACACCATTGACCTATTCTAAAAACTCCTCCTTTATCTTGTACGTGCCGCCTACGCAAACTTCCTCCCTCAAAGGCTGTCCACGAGTCTTAAACTGAAAGGCGGTAGTAAACATTTTGTAATGTTCTCGAACAAACTAGCAAACGCGCGATATGACGTCAAATGACACTTAAAAAATAAATAAAGAAGAACATAAAAAATAAATGGGCTACAAACTCGATATCAATCAAATTAACGTGAATACGAGCCGTCACATCAAATAACAGAACCGACTGCGACTATTGTTTTTGGCACACATCTGTAACAGTTCCAGGCGATAAAAATAAACTCAGATTTGAAATTCAATACATTGTTGGTCAATTGATAATATTGGTACAAAAAAATAGTAGTATTTATTTTATCTATGGTATCGGGTAATCAGATTCACTGTAGGATACACCCCTAAGGTCGGATAACAGTGTCAGATATGGGAATGACTGTTGAGAGATGGAGAAAAAGATCAACGAGACGAAACTTCATCAGTACATACAGTTGTGGAACTTCTTGCCAATCCGCTTAGGTGTTACTAAGAACCACGCTTTACCTAGCAGCTGAAGCAGCACTGCACAACATGACTGAGCGAGTTTTCCTAGTCTACGCGAGTATACGAGACATTACACGAAAGCTGTAGGAGAGGTGTGCAGTGCAATGCGGATTTTAATCAAAGTTTCTGATGGCACTGCAAGCAGACGTGACGCTTATCATCAATAAAATTATTGCTTGTCTTTGTATAAAAAAAAGGTTTGTTCCGCTGCCCGAAATGTGAACTGACGGATATTATATCTGGAGACGAGGAAGCAGTTGAACTATCTACGACGAGAAGAGACAATCAGGTTAAAGTAATAAATTATTTGTCAAAAGAGAAACTTGATATGAAAGCGTTATACGTCCTCTACATCTTCCCACTTCAAAAGAATGTCAATGCTACATTCAATCATTGTTGTGGGGAAAGGAAATAGTCATAGAAAGTCATCTGCATGACGCTAAAACACTACCCACCTGCAAAGCTCATCACTTGTTGTATCTAGTTCAGGTAACATGGTGACAAATACCAAATTGAATTTTGGCGCAATAGTGAAAAAATGTCGTTGTCGATTTTGAATTAATTTCCATAACCTGTGATTCTTCGAGTATTCATTTGTGTATTAACTGTTAATAGTTCGTGAATGTACATGAGTGTAGACAAATCATACAAAGTTGAAAATCATGATTTTCGCTTTCGCTTCAAACTCCAATAAAAGCTTGCCTAGAAGATGCCTATTATTCACTCTTGACTAGAAAATTCCCAGATTTTACCGTTCGGGGAACAAAGACGACGGCAATGAGTTCCACTCCTTCGCGGTACGGATGACAAACGTAGAAGCGAAAAGCTTCGAGCGAACTGGAAGTATGTCAATCATATATAGAAGCCGTTTGATAGTGTGTCTTGTTGCTAGATGGTAAAACGGGCATGGGGGAATTAACTCGTGTAATTCCTGCGCAGACTCTACAAAAGGTAAGCTGTAGAATACCGATAGGCTTTTTAGTGAAAGTTGTATTTTGTAAGATAAGCATTAACCCACAAAATAGGAGTTCAATTTAGGAACCAAATCCCGCTTTTTGAAGGGCGGAAGAAATTATGCCCACATTCGCTTTCAAAACAAGATAAACGAGAGAGCCACTTTTAATACTCATTAATTTAATGGAGAGGTTACGCGTTCCTGACTAATGAAGGAAGTGAAGTGTTTGAAATTTTTAATAATAGTCAAATAGATATCTCTACGAAGGGAAATTTTGATACGGAAACCTCATTATTTTTTTAATTACTTTACTAATTTTAATTTTGCGCCGTGGGTACTGGGTTTGATTCCCAGCAGGAACACAACTTTCCTTCGCAATAGATATGTGTGTTTCAGGTTCTGGGAATGATTGTGCATGTGATGTATGTTTATGGCACCCACGATTCAGGTCTATGAACTTAGTGTGGGGCTGTGAGTGAACCGCTAAAAGAAAGTTTTATTTGTAGTAATAAAGTTCACCACGACTGTAAGGTCTTATTTTACCTATTAGTTATAAGTTGACATTTTTAATAAATAGTTTTACTAAAATACCTAAGGTTTTTAATAATGTATCCGGTATACATTAAAAAGAATTGACGCAATGATAAAAATTCAAGCCGACTACATTTACAAACAAACCCATAGACAAGTTTCGAAAAAGGAATATCCTAGATTAGGAATCGCCTAATGAAAATGCAAGTTTATGGTAAGCCTAGGAAATAACTTACAGGGAAACGCTTACTTTGTGTTTGCTGAAAACTGCTGTTAGAACCTTTCTTTACGGAGAGAGCTTACGTTAACCGCCCAACCAATTAGGCTAACGCCATTAGGTGCGGTCATCTCAACACTACATAGGTCATAGGAACAAAATGTCAGAAATTTCCTACTGTGCATACGATCACTAATCTGTGTAACGTAACACGAGTAAATTATCTAAAACTCCAATTTGACAGCTATTGGACGTATGCTAATGAAATGCTGACGTGTACGAGCACCCCACGCTTTTGACACCACTCATTTCCAATTGACCAAACTTAATTAAACCCTCGATAATTCATTCTAAAAATATCTGGATCCAACATTTTTACCTACAAACTAGATTTTTATGAAGGTTTTGCTTTCTTTGGACATCCCTTGAACCCAACAGTTCTTATACAAGTTCGCGTTCTTCTATAATTTTATCAGTCGAGCGTGAAAATGTCAATATGAAAGAATGTTAGGGTATTTGATAAAATCAGAAAGCCGCGGATGAAATTGTATACAATTTTCTCGTGCCTCCATCAGATTTTTATGCTAACAATAGAAGGTCTGATTACGAAATTTAATAAAAACCTGAAGAAAGGGCAATCACAAAGACTTTATGGTAAGACAATGTACTAGAAGGTGGAGAAAATGCGGTAATTTTAAAGGATAAAACGGGTTTTTTTTCTTTGATATGCCTTTGACCACTATCCTACCTATTCGTTAGTTGGTATTGGTAAGTGATGTGGTTAGGGGTTACTAAAGAAGCTGAGCCTAGAACGACGGGCTCTCAAGGAGCTCCCTGAGAGTCCGTCGTTTTAGGCTTAGACCTGAACATTATTTAGTGATTTGGTCACAGATTTGATTTGCTTTTAGGCCTGACTATTATTTGGGGATTTGGGCACAGATTAAAACCGTTCAGGCTAGGATGAAAAAAATCCATTACCACCGAATTCATGAGGAAGTGTTTAGTCACTAAGTCACCTCATATTACATGATGCGATCGAGGATAGAGCACGGTTACTGGAAGATACCTATTCACAACTGACTTGGAAATTTCCAAATTGTACTAATAAACTAATCAGTAAACACATACTCTGACTAGAAGTTCCAATCATTTGCAGTACGTATAATAAATATGGAAGGTAAACGCTTCATACGGATATGCACAATATTAAAGATTAAAAATAGCTCTTAGAGTTTTGTCTGAAATAGAAATTCCCGCGTGGCCTGGCAACATTTCTTGATGGATATCCGACTATCTAGGCCCAACTCATTTCTAACCCACCCACATACCATATATCTTGAGTGTCATCTTAACTAAAAATAACTATGAGTAAACAAAAATTCGCTACGTTTTTCAGTCATGAAGGGAAATGTCTCAATTTGGTAGCATGACTTGAATCTTTGAAATATTATTTTTACGATGTTGAACTTTACTTATTTCGAACACATGATGCAAATTTCACAGTCTTGACTTCCACAGACTGCAATAACAAGAAAGTATACCTAAGTTGTCGGACTCCATTGCGTGAAGACAAGCGTCAAAACAAGTTCACAAGACGTGTTTATTATCTCGTAAAGGTCTCCAAACACTATGCTACATAACACATGCCTTTTAATAGCATTCGTCTTACCAGAACTGTTACAAGAGTTTCTAATCTTACATAAAGAGTTCCGAGTTCTTGTTATTTTGTCCGTGGTTCTAACGTACTTTTGTTCCCTATCTCTTGGGGTTGCATATATATGCAATATATATATTATGGACTGAAAACTCTGCTCTCTATACAATACATTTAACTTGGCATTCTGTTTAGTTTCTTTCGTTTATATATGTGGACTTTCAGAAAATCCAGCTTGGAATTATGTGAAAATGTGTCCATAATATTTTTTCATGAGCAGGGGTCAATATTTTTAGACCCATAGATGGCATCTATTATGGTTTGAAGACAAATTCAAAATCTTCAAGGGTCGAAAGAGAGACTCCGATGTTACACACATGTTAGAAACGCGTAGATCCGCGAAAGCATCGCACTCAACTATCATGTGTGTGGTGACCTTCAAATGCGTACCGCTCAGCGAGACTTTCTGATGTACTTGACGATAAAACACGGGAACCGAATTGAACTGATGATATCGAAAGCTCGACTTCCATTCTTAATGGACGAACCGACGGTTTCTATCTAAACTGTCATGTTAAATGATACTAACAAACGACGGAGTCAATTTGAATACCGATAATGACTCTTCGGTATTTCATTCGGCAAATTAATGTTTATTATTAGATTTATTTATCTAGCTTGTTTTGTAATATAAATATGCGGTGATTGTTGTATATATACCTTTATTATAATTTTAACAATATTTTGTTTAGATATAGAAATGTCTCACAGCAGTTAGACATTTTAAGCCTAGTGTTCACGATTTAGAGTGAACATAGGTAGGATTAAAACAAAGGCTACTTTTTAACTTGATAAACGCGGGCGAAGCCGCGGAGAACTTTACAGTTTACTGTCTTTTATTGTTGTTTAGTTACACTGATAAGAGTGATGACAGAACACCTGCAGGTTACATCATTGTATTCTACGAATAAAGTAAGACTACTGTTATATTACCAGCTTTCTTATCCTCAGTTCATGGTACTTCTCAATTAGTCGAAAGAATACATTCACATACTTTGGGTTCTTTAGAAATACCTGACTGGGGCCAGAAGTGCCTGGCAGATGGCATGCCCAAATACCGGGCTCCCAGTGAGCTTATCCTCATAGAGACTGTGGGATCGGCTACTCTGTGAACTAGCACGGAAACATCTTTTAGACAAGTGAACCAGCGTCACAGAGCGTGCTCCGGTTTTAGCACTTTCTGTATGGGAGTCAGAGCTTTGGTTGCAAGCCATCCCCTCGTTTAATACTGGTACACTTATAGATCCATCTGCTTTCCGTCGCGCTTTATGCTTACGTTTATTCTCGAACCGAAGGGTCTGATGCGTGACTATGGTATAAGACCCGACGACGGCATAACTTTAATCCCATGGAAGATGGGACGGCCTTTAGTGTGGGATACAATTACTTGTTTCGACACTTTAGCTCCAACTTCGGCAAAATATTACCGTAAATGGCGAATATATGGAAACCTTGGCAGTGGTTACATATTTGAGCCGTTTGGTGTGGGCCCGTGGGGACCGGGAGCTCATTCTACTTTCAAAAATTTTACAGAGCGCCTGGTTGAGGCATTGCGTCATCTAAAAGCTGGTACTTATTTGGCTCAACGTATTAGCATTGCAATTCAGAGACGCAATGCCGCCAGCATGATGGGAACGCTACCCACTGGTAGTGGGCTTGAGCACTTGAGTTTCTTATTAGCTCGATGACTTGTAGGTAACTTGGGTCTTTGCTGTATGATGCACTCACACTTTTAATTTTGGTTTAGTTTTAGAAAACATAGACAAGTGGCCCGTAGATAGCGGATTAGGAGAAATGTTATTTAAAAACATTCGAAATTAACTAAGCATTACAACTCCTGACACGCCTTTACAACCATAACCAGCTGAGTATGAATAAATTTTACGTACATTGTTGTGTTTATTTATGATTATGGAAATTCGAGGTGAACTCTATCATACTAGAGCAAAATATGTTTTGGCATCCCCAGAGAGCTGGAAAGGAAAGTCGACTGGCGAGTTGACAAGCCAGTTGGAAAGAGCGTTGGCAGATGTGAAAATATATTTTGCTATGTTGAAATCCATTGGGATTACAATTTTCCGGAGGCTCTATTGAATTAAGCAGAGCTTTTCATAATTTTCCAACGTCGAATAGATGGAATGATTTTACACATTTAATTAATCTTATTGAATCATACCTACTAAGTGTGTGTGTAAGTATGTTTGTTCCCTCTTCACGCTTTAACGGCTAAATGGATTTGGATGAAATTGGGATTATACGTAGTTTATACTTAGGATTAACACATAGGCTTTAATTTTTACTTGATAAACGCGGGCGACGTATAAACAACAAGCGCGGGGCACGGCTAGTTGTTTTGTACACGTAAACTAATCAGTCACTGGACTTGTAGTTCATGAACTTTATTAGTCATTATTACTACAATTATTATTACGTGGAAAAATAAACAGTGAAATAGACAGTAAGCTGAATGTGTCATCAATGCAACGCAAAAATAACTGTATGTACTCAAAATATGCAAATAAACGACGTTATATTGGTTATCAATAGAATCACACTTTTAATTTGCTTTGAAGTTGGTCTGAATGATTCGTGACGTCATCACGTCAGTTTCTTAAATTTTGTGGTAGTGTCAACTTTTCTTCGCAGCAGCCATTGCGTCTTGAACTCTGACGTCAAAATAAGCAAAATTCTTGATTGCATTTTCAAATATTTATTTTGATTTGTAATATAATATTTTTATGAGTAAACTTTTATTGCCTGCAATGTTTTCAACCGACTTCAAAAAAGTAAACAATTTATTAAGAGCAAAAAAAATAATGTAGAATAGTAATTTCACGATAAAACCCCTTTATGTACATTGTGAATTATTGTAATACGTATTGTTTTAAATAATTTTTTTTTTCAAAAAACACGTAATTAACAAGATGAAATAATAATACTTACAACGATATTTAATCCCTTATGCTTTTAAAGCAGACAGTGGGCGGTCTTATCGCTAAAAACGATGTTAATTAATATACATGTAGGTATAATATTATCAAATGAGTACATAACTAAAGATTTATAATAATAGAAACATACTAACTCCCATACACGGTAGTAACAAATAACTACCTACTTTATCTATAAATAGCTTGAAAGTCGATAGGTACAATTTAGTAGTATCGAAAAAACAGTTCAATGTTAGGTAAGCATAATAATTTATTATCGTTGGGATATTGTTAGGCAGCAATCTGTTGAACAAGACAAGGTTCTGTATAACCGTCTTGCATAACAAATAAAAGCATGAAGTTTTCCTCCAGACAGAGACTATTTTCTTGGAAAGCCTTTGTCAAACTTAGGAAACGGGCTAATAGAAAAGTTCAAGGTACTTGTAATATTCGAACAACCCGAACCTAACAAAAAGGAGCTTGTTGTGCTTTGAGAAGGGAAATAAAACTGAATTTTTTCTTACGTTTACGATAATCTATTTCAGGGTAGCGCGTCTATCTGCGAAGGTAAGTAGGAAATAAATCATGAGCAGTAGGTAGATTGATTTATACAAAACAGATGTTTCCCCAACTAATGTTTTGTTGATAGTAATCAGACTGTACATTAACACATGGCATGTTAACTTTATTTGTATTTATGTTGGACATATGTTTATGTTTGGACATAACATCTAACTACACCTTCATCGAGGAAAACTTTCTGACATGTAATGTGTATAGTAACAAATTTCTGGGAGGAAAATTTAATAAATATGCCAAAAATCGGTTGTGATCCTGACATTTTTATGTCGAGGGATTTCTGCGAAATGCGGAAACTTGTTATTGTTCGAGACTGATTTCATGTTACGCTTCCAGCCCCTTAGTGCCTGTAGGTATTTAGTGTTGCTTAGAAAGAACACGAACTCGTCAAAACATTGAGCGACATTTCTAACGTTACATAGGTACAGGGTACTTTGTGAAATACCAGAATCCTCTTGGGACATTATACCAATCATAGAGACTTACGTTTTTCTTGGTACGGCTATTGCAAATTCTGATTAATGATTTTTCAAATACATTTAAGAAAATAAATCATTTATCTTCTCTGTTAAGTAGTGTCCAAGGATATTGTAACATTTAACCATAGGTTTGTTTCCTAACTCGATGGTAGTGTCAATTGATGATGACGTGCACATTACCTGGTGCGGCGCGACGATGCCTTTCTTAGCGGGACAGTGTAATTTAAACAACTAATAATTATAGATTGTATAGAATACATAATCTTAATTCTAACGGAAATTATAGCATTCAGAAGAAAGTAATAGAAGTAAATGAGCTAAGGGTTAGATTAATATATTTTACAAATAATCTGCAGAACCTGGATGCCCGAGCTTTGCTCGGTATTTTAAACGACGTTTTCTAAAAAATGAAACCTAGCGAGATCGATCACCCCCGAAACCGGCTGCATACAAAATTTCATGAAAATCGTTAGAGCCGTTTCCGAGATTCAGATTATATATATATATATGTATATTAATATTTACAAGAACTGCTCGTTTAAAGGTATTAGATTTTTGATCTATCTAAGATAGCTAGTTCAAATCACAAATATACTTAGTGTTGCCATCTGACTACTTTCTCGACCATTGCTCTGTATTAACCACAATTTAAATAGAATATTTAAATAGAATAGTTGTTTAATAGTATCTACCTAAAACCTAACGAGAATTTTATAACAACAATCTTGATGCTCGTACTTTGAACAAGAGTTATGAGTTTTTAATGTAAAACATCATTTACTGACATACAAAACTCATTCGTAACATATTAACTGCGTAAATAGACGAGATATAAACACAATATTTTTCTTTCCGTTTTATTGTGGTTTCTTCATGGTTTCGTACAGGATGTTTGATATTTGAATTGAATATTTGAAATAACAAATAGCAGAATCCGTATAAAAACAATATGGTATTACCATATTGTTGGAACGAAAGTTCCTTATCGTACGTTGCGAAAGGGGGCTAGACGGAAAAAATTAAGACCAAAAGTTGTAACGACACTTTTTGCTATAGTTGTAAGTCATACCACGTTCTCGTCCGATCACCGAAGGCGCGGTCAGTACTTGGATGGGTGACCGCCAGGGAACACCGCGTGATGTTGGTTTTTGCATGTTTCTTTTAATTTTGGAACGAAAGTTCCTTATCGCGCGTTGCGAAAGGGGGCTAGACGGAAATTGAACTTCGTTCCATCCGGGTGTCCCGTGACACCTCTCAAGTTTTTTTTTATACGGATTCTGCTATTTGTTATCAAAAAGTTTTGGCATATTTCAAGCACGGTTTAATTACTACATGAGCTGAGAGTGTATAGTATATAATTTTTATCACACCATGATGGTACCACCATCCGTCGATTGATTGATTGAACATTATTTACTGCACAAACATCAACAGTGTTGACGACTGGGTGTTACCGACCGGGAATGACCCAAAATCGTTATAGGCAAATGGTACCTAAGACTTGGCAACCTTTTCTGCGAATCTCCTTTTTTGAAAAATTTTTAGAACTTACGCGTTAGGGTTGTACTGGCTACTATAAAACTGAGTGTGAGACAAAACTCATTTTATTCAAATTAAAAAAAACGCGTTTAAATACATTAATCACGACCCGTTTGCTTAGATATATGCGCGTCCGCCTTCTTTCAGCGTGAGTATCGAATTCAATTCCCGGTGGGAACACAAATTTTCGTTCCAAAGGAAATATGTGTTTCTGGTTCTAGGTGTGATTGTGTGAGTGATGTAAATGTTTCCGGCACCCACGACACAAGTCATCGAGATTTGAGTGTGGCTGTGAGTGTACAAGAGTTTGTTATGTTTAATCATTGCACTTAATCTTCAGGTCGGTGTTAATAAATCCAGCTGTATAACAAGTTAATAAGAGAATCATATACATATATATTCGGAATAAAAATAAAGGAATGAACTTCGTAGCCGACAATAAACTATAAACCAACCAAAATATTCACGGCCGAGGATGATGTATCTACTCCCATTGGCATTATGTTCGACGATGGAGCGAGCTGCGAGGGTCATGCCAAGTTTGTGTACAATGACGTAAGAACGACACGCGATCGAATACTCCGTAAAGTGGGTATACTCAGCGTTGGGCGCCAAGAGGGCAAGGGCAAGACCTCTGTCTTGGTCAAGTATCTAGAGCAGGCACCATACGTAATAAACCTATCTACTTTCACAAATTGGTATATCATATTTGAGGTTACGGGAGGGCTACGAAAGCCGTGCCAAGTTTTAGAATATAATGAGCAGCGGCAGAAGATTGGCAATACCCTCGTCATGGAACGGGTGAATATGTCCGTTTGCGAGTCACGAGGCCGAGACCTCTGTTCCGAGCCCACATTTGGTTATGATATGCGCTAACTGAATACGATTTATTGAGCCAATGACTTTATTCAACCCACGAAACATTTTCCAGCCCTTTGTCCCTTCTATTGAAAAGAAAAACCCAAGACCTTTCACGCTCGAGATACCGTTCCGTATGATTTACGTTTCATACATACATTTTCATATGCAAAGCAGAAGGATAAATACACTATATAACCAACTACGCTTAAAACAAAGGTAACGGGAGTAAATAACAATTTGTTATATTATGTTAACGAGGTCTATTATTAGCGGACGAGACAAGGTTGAATATGTGTAAGTATTGACGCATTTGCAGAAGCCCTATACGCCTCGGTTGATTAAAACACGCTCCAATTTCATGAATGAAACCATTTTGGCTAGGTTTTTAATTTATATGTCGCTGAATAGAACGTACCTACTGTAAAAGTCAAAGCCAAAGTCAAATATGAATTCAGACAATAAACAACAATGTTGCATTTTTTTACAAAGTAAGATACCTACGAGGCTCAACAAGAAATAATATCAAACGGAGAAAATACTTCTCAAATCAATAGACTGTGATAATTTAAACAGCGTATACTACATTGTATGTATGTAAATATGTATAGTAACACATATTTACATTTTAACGATTTTAGTCACGGTTGGTTTCTCGCATTGTTGCGCGACTGGTTTCGGAATAGTCGGTGCTCCTTCATCAGTGGAGTACGCGCTTAGACCAATCAATGTAATCGGTAGAATACCGGTAAGCTTGCGACCTTACGTCGGTGACCGAGACTCTGCAGCTTGGACTCGACTAGCTTATCATCGCCAATGAGCCTTTTTGCTTGCCGGTCGATGGACTTAAGAAAAAGCTGGTACTCAGCGAATCCATCCCACAGGTGGCCGCAATACTCCATACACGATCATACGATCGTACATACCTGCCTACTTCAAAAACAGTCAAATATTGAAAAAAAATTACTGACCTGCTGCCAGACGTGGAAAGGGAAGCTAGGAGCGACGAGAGCAGCGGCGATAGTGTGGGCTGTGGGCAGGAGGAGGCCGAAGGTGGCAGCTACGGGCGCGCCCACCGGCAGCAGAGCGTAGGCGGCGAACACCGCCCACACGACGTGCGCGGCGCCTTCAGCGGCGGCGCCGGGGGTCCACGCTGGCAGTGTGGCGGCCAGCGCCGCGCCGCCGCCTGCCAGCGCCAGCCAGCAGGCGCGCGGCAGCCGCCGCTCCGGTGCCGCGCCGCCCGCACGCCCGCACCACCACGCCAGCCCGCCGCACAGCACCGCGTGCGCGCTCAGCACCCCCACCTGCAGGTCAAACAACCTTTGCTCAAATAGCTGTGAAGTGCTAATCACAATTTCATCCTACGATCCTACTATAATATTATAAATCCGAAAGTTTGTGTGTAAGTGTGTAAGTATGTTTGTTCCCTCTTCACGCTTTAACGGCTGATCGGATCTGGATGAAATTTGGAATTTACATAGCTCATACCTAGGCTTAACACATAGGCTACTTTTTGACTTCATAAACGCGGGTGCCTCGGCACGGCTAGTTTCTAATATGCGATTTCGCTTTACAGTGCCTACAGTGAATCAAGGTTGTACTCATGTACAGTTGGCACGAACGGATGTTTGCTTTTGAACACAAAAGAGCAGAACTCTAATGTGCCTCTGATGATAAGCCCTCCATAACAGAACCACCAGTGAGACCCAAAGATTGCTTGCGTATCGGCTATAGCCATGCGCGTCGGTCTTACCAGCAGCTACCTCGACTACCTACTCGAGAAACAAAAAGCGGCCAGCACGGCGCTGCAACTTGCATGACCAGTGTGCTAACAGTTTCTTATTATACTACAAACAAACAAACGCTATCACGGGTCCGCACTAAGTACTAAGATTTGACTCAAACAATTACAAGTCTTTGAACTTAGTATGGGGCTGTGAGTGTGAATGCGTTTGTTTTAAGAAAAAAAAAGTTACAACAACAACCAGAAACACAATTTTCCTTTGGGGAGAACATTTGTGTTCCCACTCGGCACCCACAGCTTACTACACCAGCGAGCAGTTCATAAACTACATAATAGATTGTGAGTAACGGCGTCACCTGCGGTGCTCTCCGCCAGCCGCGCGAGGCGTCGACGGCCGCCAGCGCGGCGGCGAGCACGGCCCACAGCGCCAGCGCCGAGCCCACGGAGCTGCGCTGCAGCTTGCACGCGTAGCGCGCGTACAGCTCCTCCAGCTCGGCGGACTCGAAGCGGCGGCGCGCCACGAGCCGGGCCAGCGGGCCGCGCGCCGACATCGCCTTCACCGCGTGGTCCATGTCGCCCTCCGTGGTCTCACCTCGCCGTGCGCGCGCCCCTACACAACGTCCGCCGCTTCATCTGCAACAAGACACACGTTAACTTCACAATGCTATTCACATAACTTAGCTTGTGATAAAACTCCTGTAGTCATAATATTTGGAATACCATTACACCGATTTTTACAAAATAATTTTGCAAAACTAAAAATTTTAGAATACCTATCCCGTTGCGCTATGTATATGGAAACAGCTGCATCGATTTTACCAAACATAGCTAAGAACACTTTCGATCAAGTCATCATTCGAACAAAACGTCGTTTGGGAGCTATGAAGTCAAAGATAGACACAGATACACACGTTCAACTTATAAATAATAAATTAAAAAAAATAAAAAAATCGTATCCCAAACAGACAAAATATAAACCTACTTGGACTGGAACTTGACAAGCTCGTCATCCACCAATTATCATAATGTGTAGGCGTTGCTAAGCTATGCCAACATAATAAAAATCAGCTTTTAACGGTACAAGATTAATAAATGAATGAAACACCTCAAAAAAACAACCGTTCTTGTTCTAAGTTATTCTCCATAGCCTCAATAATAATATCTACCTACGCAACATCTCTGTCACAAAAGGTCTAACACGTCCAATAGTATGTTTGTTCAGATCATCGCCATAGAAGCTTGAGGCACTCGCATTTCTCAAATATTCATTGTACCGTGCACAAGGCGGAATAGACTGGAATATAAAATAAAGTACGGATTTATTGAGAAGGAACAGTATTGCCCCGAGGCCTGGCAACTCCCAGCCGGACTGGGCGTGGAAGCATACGCCTGGGCTTTCAATGCACACTTAGCAAAATATTTTATCCTTTAAATATTCTATTGAAGTTTATATGAAAGAAGAAATGTACAAAGTTATAAAATAACTTGTAATACACTCTATTATAGTTATTTTGTCAAGTAACTAAATAGTACATTCTATAATACACTTTCGAAGTTTAGAAAAATAACGTTCATTGACAATATTATATTATAAACATAATTGGTCAAAATATTGTTTTTATTTATGATAATCCATGATTATAATTTTTTTAATGAGATCTAAGTACCTACGAGCCAATTGCCTATATTTCCTAAAAAGATTGATTAAGACTTTGAACGCTTCATTAAAATCACAACAGCAAAAGCTGCCGTACAATTACGAACGAATTACGGTTTTATAACTTTTGGAACACGGATTTAAATAATGCTACTTGAAGACACACAATATGTGCACTACAATAAATACCGTAAATAATTATTATATTCCAAAAATTTCCCAGCTTTCCCAAATTCCAATTTTGTTGCGTCGCGTCAATATGTGAAGAACTAGCCGTATTCAAAAGTTTCAAATATGCAATCACTTCGGGCGGGATGGCGAGCTCAACAAGTCGTGATCAAAACTAATAGAACAAAATATTCAACAACGAACGCAGCGCGGAACTGTGTTAGAAAAGCCAACAAAATGCCAATAGCCAGATTAAAAACAAACAATAAATCTGATATGAAATTCAAACTAGTACTAAAAAGCTTAGTCGAATAGCTTTGCAATTTGAGAGAAACATCTAACCCGCTATAAGTCTTAAATTACGGAACCACAGAAACCGCATCAGAGGCGTACGCTGTGGTACAGTTATGAAACGAAACGAAACTCACAGACCGAGGTTGCGTCTCATACCTTAATAATATACCTGATATTATGTAAGGAACCTCTTTTCAAACATAATATTACGTGGAGGAAACTTCTGACCTACTGAAGGAAGTCCAACTTGAATATTATTGATTGTTTCAGAAGTCGGAAGTTTGCGCAAAGGAAAAAGTTACGGTGTCTTGTACTGTGACAACAGAGGCGACGACGTTGATAAATGTACCCGTTACCGCGTAGTAAAGGAAACAAAGCCTGCGGTTCGTTTTTATTTGACTTTCGATGAAAAATTGGAAATTAAGTCAGGTCAGATTGAGTAAGTAAATTTGTAAAACCAACAAATCCAATGCAATTACAGAGCGGCAATAAAATTTAAAATTGTGAATACACTTTGTGAGTATGTAAATATAGTAACGACTTTTGTCTTACTACTAACAACCGAGACCGCCAGCGGATTTAACGTGCCCTCCAAAACACGGTTACCTGCTTAATATAAGTACAGGTGACAAGCATTGGCCTGACTGAACGTGATTACATTTCAACTTTGGGTACATGTTGGGTTAGATATATGATAAACTACGAGTGTACTCGAAAGCGCAGTCCTTAGGACCATAGATAAATAAGATATATTAGGACATTTAAGTCTCCGCGATTGTATCTGTGGCCACAGATTAACTAGTTGGTGTAACATTAGATACAGTTTGACGAGTTTGATGGCAGACTGCGCTAATGTTTTTATTATGGTAATTAAATTGCCTACTTTGAATATACCGCCAACGATTTCAAACTACTGATTACAGGGCAGTTAACAACTTTTAACGGATTAAATCTCATAGCTGTATTTATTGTTATAGGGCGCAAGAAACAAGTTTTTGTCAATTTCTTTTTATCGTAAAACACGAGTTATACCCGAAATGGGCTGCTTTAAATGGCCCGACTCTAGGCGCCCGGGACCTCACGACAGACGCTACCTATACTCGAAATTGTACATTTAGATTCTTGTAATGGCCAGCTGCTAAATTAATATTTATAAATTTGAGTCAAGTTCGCTGCATTGACGGATGGTACCTAGTACCATCAGTCAATGAAGCGAACAGCGTTCAGTGTGTGAGTACCAAACGCACTCAGCCCTTTTTATGTAATAAAAATAGAAAAATATTGATTGTATAAACTGTGTATTGATTTATTACTAATACTACACACGAATCAACATTTTTCCTCATTTCTGGTGTACAATATTGTTACAAAATTAGGTAGGTATTCCTCTGATTTCTTGTCCTCTAAAGCAGACATTTAGCAGATATAAAAATTGGTAGGATATGTGATTGATTTAGGATATTGATACGAATATAAATATTATTAAGGGAGCTTCCACTAAATATGCAATGTCTGTCTGGGCGAAGTCGGGGCAGATAATCTAGTTCGTTATATCTAAGCTCGTTAAAACCCAAAGATAATATTGTTAAAACCTGAGAAGATCAAAAAGATGCGACCAGCACTGAAAAATACATAGCGGTTTCTAATTTCCTTTCTCACTTTTATACTCCGTGTAAAACTGCACCAACGCAATAAAATATCTCACTTTGCAAGAATATCGAAAGAGAAAAATCACGTCTAACGAAGTCGAGAAGAAAATTAATCCCTCGCTTGCGCCCGTCTATATATTTAACGGCCACTTAAAATATGTAAACATTTATCGCGGGCTATCAACAAGTGCTCGAATCAAGATTGATGTTATAATCTGACCACCAGCAGTGAATAGCTGTTACCACCGCAGCATTACCGCAACAGCGAAGGAAAAACAATAAAATTAACATAATGAAGAGGCTGCGTGCCTACAGGCGATCCTTTGATGTCGTGTTGAAAACTTTATTGCCATATAATGTGGTGGAAAGCAGACGCTAATGATTAATTAAGGAAACTAAATATCTGATTGCTCTAATGACTGTCATTGTTTATACATAATTCGATTTCATCATCACAATGATTGTTCGAATTCACAGTTATGAAGTTGCAGATGCTATTGAAGAATATATTAATTTCCACCCTCGACCACAGCATCACTTCACAATCACAGGTGTGATTTTGGGCATAAAAATATTTGATTACTCATCGCATATGTTCCTCAGTAGCAATCGGATATATGTAGCTTACAGTAGTGGATACCTACTACTTACCTATTCTGATATATCTGATCCCAACTATACTGCAGTTATTATCGATAATTACCAATTAAACCCTAAACACAATATTGATGAAAGTAACAGATAAGCGACGATAAAGTCGATTAGGCAATATCTATTACCGAATTAGTTTATTGAATTATCAGGGACAAACAACTACCATGCACATTTGAGAATACCCCGACAACTTATAGGTGAAAACAGCTATAATCATTTTTACAAGCTTTTATTTAGTTTTACCGGTCCCGTAATAAATGCCGATCTGTAAACAAACCTTGCAAGCTAAATTTGACCCACTTCGCGATGTCCGATTGTAGTTAAATTTGGTGTACTTATGTAAGTGACAATACAATGTCGATGATGGAGATAGAAGATGGCCTTAGGAAATTCTGAGAAGAATACCAAGAATAGATACTAAAGAAGATAAACCCATCGAGTTTGGGCTCGTTTGATTCGTTTTAACAAGTTATCTTGGTTATATAACTATTTGGTAATTTTTTTTGTTCACTGGAAAAAGCTTGATTTAAAATTATTTTCGATCAAGTCAACTTTCAACCAAATAACTAGGTGGTGACAATCGACATACTATGTAGGTACACTCGTGGTATATTCATACCGATTTATCTCATTGGTAATAAATAGCACAGCTAATCCCACTACTACATGTATAAACATACATTTTAATATAAATGTTTCCACATTCACAGCTCTACTCCAAGTTCTAAGACTTCTATTGTGGATACCGAAATCATTCACATCACACACACAATCAAAACAAACAGGTAAATAATTTGTACAATAATTACAATATTTCATCATCATCAGGGATATTATAAGTTCGTAGTGTGTATCTGTGTGTCTATCTGTGAAATCGTAGATCACAAATGGCTGCACCGCTTAGATTTAGTTATCGTTGTTTATTTAGCTATGATTGGTGAAAATCATCATAATAATTCCGACGTGCTTATAGAAAATTATGTGAAATAAAATAAAAATGAACATAATAATATATTATGGTGGACGATGAAGCGAATGTGGAAGCAAAACATTTCGTGCGCCCGGCTGGAATATCATAAATTGATGTCGCATAACTAAAGTTGTAAAATAGTACATAACTAGTAATAATTAAAGAGCACGATGCCCATAATTTTTTATCTAAATTGAAATGAACATATTAGGCTTCCCCTTCGCGTTGGGCGCGCTATCTCGGGGGGTTCCACTATATTTACTCAAACAAGATATTTAGTTCGTACAGTTACAAACTATTCTGGAATAATATACCTGTGCGTAGAGTATCGAAACATAATGCAGGGCGTTGGAGGATAGCTAAAATGTAAAATTATGGGACAATCAACTTATGATAACAAAATTTATATAGGACTTCAAACTTCAAATTAACACCAAAATAGTAATACTACGCTAGCAAGACTGATAGAGCAACTTGCCGTTAGTCTAAGGGAGAGCAGCGCATTACAGGTCCACACGGAACTTTCTTATTCAATGTTCTATATATTATTATGTGGCACTGCAGTTGTGCTTGACGAGGTCAGGCATCTTATTTCCTTTACTATCCTTCTAGCATAAAACACACTAATAAGAGTAATGATATAAGCTATTTCATCCCTAATCTAAAATGAGGTAGGTAGTAATAAAATGTGTCAAAATTGAAGCCCAAAAGCGCGATTAATATCTGCCTCAATTTCGTACTAGATTCCATTACGTGTTGTAACAATCAGCGGGTTGATCCGATTGCGTAACCGCTGCGGCAGACGAGCCGTGAAAGGAACTAGACGAATAATCCCAAATAATAATATTATCCCCGTGCTATGGAGGTAAGATAAGATAAGATAAGAGAATTATTTATTGGCTAAAACTGTAGTGTTAGTATTCGCGAGTTCTTATTGCAGGTAATGTTATTACAGTTGACCCATCTCGGGCGTCCAATGTCACAAAATATAATTATACAAGCCATACAAATTTTCATTATTTAGATTATAGATATTTGGAATTTATGGTGAATAAGATACAATAATTATGATTAGTTTGTTAAATATAAAGAACACTACAAAAATGTCAGAGATATTAAATTCATGCTATGTCAAAAAATTTTTAAGGAAATATTCTTTCAAACTATAGAAAACATTTTCAGTCAACCAATTTTTTAAAGCAGATTTAAACATATTCATAGGAAGTTCTTTAATTCTCTTAGGGAGGTGGTTATAGACCTTTATGCTAGACACATAGGTACTCTTCTCAAAGATCTTACACTGTATAAATGGAAGATGTAAGTCATTGTAACACCTCATTTGAGTACTTCTTACACGCACATCAGACTTCGTTTTGAAAATATATCTATTATTCCTGACAAACAAGCTAAGTTCCATTATGTATATTGCTGTGAGTGTTAAATATTTTTTATTTTTAAAAAGTTCTCTGAGAGATTCATCACTACGCAAACCATATAGTATTCTGAGGCAACGTTTTTGTAGTATAAAAGTGCTCTCGATGTTTACAGAATTGCCCCAGAATATGACAGATAAGCTTTACGAGAAAGGGCATCTGAAGATGGCTCTATAAGCTACGTTTACTCGCATTTTCAACGCTCAAGGCCGCGAATCTTACTCAATCTTGTGCTGTTCTGTCCGAATGCACTTATCTTCGAGGCAATCGAAGTTGTTTTGTGATGGTTTTCAATGTTGCAATTTGTGTGATTGTGGAGGTGCGGTGGGGTTCAGGGTCGTCGGGTCAACGGCCGCAGGCCTACGGAACGAGCGTCGCAGACGTCGCGCCCACCTCCACTCGACGCCTATGAAATGAAAAACTCGGCTTCAGCAAACTAACCGTTATTACTATTTCGAGAACTGCGCCATTTGCACATTGCCGACAGTGTGAAAATTTTCGCCGAGCTTCTGAATAGCCTGTAAAGGCTTGACTAAATAAATCAACATGTATAGATGAGGCAGGTTGCAAGTTTTTATTTATATTATATACTTTTAATTTTGATACATATACTTTTATTCTTTTTATTTAAATTAAAAATAGTAGAGGACCGAATCTTGAGATGGATGATGATAATGTGGCAATAATTGCAATAATTAATGGCAAAATCAAATTTATGATAATACCTCCGACGCTCTAGAAACAGCTGTACCGATTTTCACCAAATATAGCTAAGAACACGCTCGATCAAGTCACAGTTGAAACTAAAAAAAAAAACAAAATTGTTCTAGCCTTTTAGGAGCCACCGAGACGCCCAACACGCATAATGCTTTCTTCTTTCACTGTATTCTGTAAGCTAATATCTACAGACAATTTTTATGTAAACTACTAACCTATACATCATTCAATACGCCATAAAGATTATAATATAAACTGCCTGCACCTAACATTGTCGTAAGGAATGTAAATGGTTGTATGTGCATATAAAACATAACAGGCAAGTAATTGCGTATAGCAAGCAAATACAAAACAAATGAATGTTTACGAGGATGACGTCAATGGTGCATAAATTAAAACTCAAATAGTGGAGACGAAGTACGAATTAGTTAGCATTCTCTTGATAAACCACTCTAAGTAACTACAGCAGAATTATGCGCTCTTTGAGTTACTATTAGAAATTTTGCAACAAATAGTGTAGACAAATATGTAAACTTAATTAATAATAAGTTCTCAATCGCCCCGAACTTGTGCCTATATTTTGCCTTATGAGGTATTGTGGCTTATAACTTTTTTCTTAGTGATAATTGTTTGATTTTTGTATTAATTACTTGTTGTATTAGAGGTTAACGGGTATTAGCACGTTTCATCTTTAAATATGTAGCCGTTTTTTAGATAGACCCCGGGGCAACATAACTAAAATCAGTGATTTTGATGTCGAAACAAATTGTTATTATAATATTATTAAAATACGGCTATCACTCACGCCATTTGATCAATATTGTCGACCTAGGTTTCGAGCATGTACGATGTTCTTCTTCGGCCCGTATTTTAATAATATTATAATGTTTAATTCTCACGAAAACTTTAATAGTCAAATTGTTATTTTCCAACATAGATTTTTTTCTAGAAGTTCTTTGCAACGATACCCAGAAAAAGATTACAAATTATTTTGCTCCCCACGCACTTACATGAGATGCCTCCTTTTTTCGTTTACAACATTTTAATTTACATATTCTCTGAGAATTAAAAGTTATTCGCTTGTATGTTTTAAATGCTAATTGTCTCTGACAGCCAGACGGATGGACGGAAAGACAAAATGCTGAACCAGCTCAATCATCTTTACGTTGCTGAACTCGGTAGGGAAAAAAAAGTACATGAATGCTTTATGTGTGGGCAATCCTAAAGACATCCGAAAAAAATAATTTCATAAGTAAAATCACATAAATGTACGCGTTATAAGATTTAACTGACTTTGACCGTCATGCTTAGGTTACAATTCATAATTATAGCTATACTAGTTATGGGATTTTCAAGTAACCATGAAGCGTTTTGAATTACCTACTGCAAATTAATTACCCGTTCGTATTGCAATATGTACCTTTTTTAACCTCCGACACAAAAAGAAGGGTATTATAATTTTAACGGGTGTATCTGTGTCTGTCGGTTGCATCGTAGGGGTTCAATGTTATTAATGTAGTTTGCAGTCTCATGCAATTTTTTCCTTTTTTGGGGTCACTGATATTCATGACTAATTTTCATAAAAAATTTACTGCTCGTTGGCTTTACTTAGTTGAGTACGCATTCGCCTTCTAAGCAGGGGGTATCGGGTTCGATTCCTAGCTGGAACACAAGGACAAACAGAAATTTAAATGTTTTATCTGTCCCCCTAATGCCGAGGGGGACAGATAAAACATGAAGAAGATGAATAAAGTTCGAACTGTCCCCTTATCGCTAACAGGGGGACAGATCAAACTTTTTTGTTCGTTCTTTCACCCCATGGGAACAGATCGGAATATTCCAAATTTTCTCTCTAAGGAGAATTTGTGGTTCTGGTTGTGATTGTGTTTACTGTGTGTGATGTAAGTAAATGTTTCACTGTGTGAGGCTGTGAGTGTGAAAGCGTTTATTTATTCAGGCGTTCAGGATATCAATCAGGTTTGTGTAAGCCTGAATGATAGCCTCAACGCCTGGTTTTTTAATACGCTTACTTTTCTAAGAAAACCAGTAAACTCCGCGTGCCTTAACGATTCGATTTTGATAATAAAAACATATTCGTAAACTCTTGCTGTTGCTAATCTCGCACACGATAACAATTTGGTACGGATGGTGGATTGAATAAAAGGCTTATTTGAACTTCAATACACTACGAATTACGCAATATAATTTGAATGCGTTAAAATTATTATTGACCGATCGAACAAAGCGAGGTTTTTAGTTGACTTTAGTGCTTAAGCACTTTTATCCGTCCGTCTGTCAGAGGCATATATCTAAACCATACTTTAAACTACTAGCTTTAAACTAACAGACAATATGTAAAGCAGTGGACCATATCTAACATTGCAATTAAAATAATATAAATGAAAACATGAATTAAATATTAAACAAGTAAAAATTGAGGGCAAACATATTTATTTATTTTAGTTATGATAGCTTTGCGGGTACGAAACCATATTAAAGAAAATCTACGTTAGAAAGTTACAATTCGGTAGAACATCAGTGTCACTGTTTTCAACCGACTTCAAAAACGAAGGTTCTCAATTCGAGTGTATTTTATTTTTTGTATGTATGTTACGCGATATGTCCGGCAATTATTATGAATCGATTTTATTGACTTTATTTTTGTTTGGTAGAGTATACTTTAGAAGTGGTCCCATATAAATTTTATCGAAATCAGTTTAGCCAAAACCGAAATATAAGCGATGGAGTCGGTTTTTTTAAGCTTTGCTTGCGTTTCAATTATTAGATCTATTGTACCTGGGTCTATCATGAAAACGGCTACTTATATACTTTAGGTAGGTACTTGACAATCAATACAAAAATCTAACAATTATAATTATGAAAAAAGGCTATAAGCAATTAGCCTCAAAAGCTTTTCTCTTTAAGGCAAAATAAAGGCGTTAGGTTTTAGTTCGTGGCAACCTGATCACAATATAAGCTTAAATTATCAAACACTAGTCGTGCCCCGCGGCTTCGCCTGCTATTATCAAGTTAAAAAGTAGCCTATGTGTTAATCCTAGGTATAAGCTATGTACATTCCATATTTCATCCAAATCCGTTCAGCCGTCAAGCGTGAAGAGAGAACAAACATACTTACACACTCACATATTTACACACCAACTTTCGGATTTATAATATTAGTAGGATTCCTTTTGACTAGTGGCACTTACTTAATTATTCAAAATAAAGTGTTTTATTTTAGAATAATGTATAGTATTTGCCTATAACAAGATCAAAATACCGACGCTTGTCTGTCAATGTAAGCAATCGCATTAATGCAGCTAGGTACAATTATGGAACATAAAGAGTTCTTTGTGTCTATCGATTGAAATGTCGGTGTAATGGGCGAATTGACACTAAGCCGTATATCATGTCGTGACGTACACATCGCCTAACAGGATTAGCACAAAGAATAGACCGAGACTTATATAAAAAGATTTGAACTCACTAAGAGGCCTATCATTCAGTAAAACATTACAAAAGTAATAAGTACCTAATCTTTTAATCGATAGATGAAATTAACTTAAGTGCCAATTAACGATCATTTAGTGATTTGGAAAATGTCTATACATAATTAAAATATATCAAAACATAACCATATTTTATTATGTTAGTATTTACAGTTTTTGTTAAATAACAGTAAGGGACATGATAAACAAAGCACCCGAGGCGCTCGCCCGGGCGCTGTGAAGGTAAAATGTATGGCGCGTAAGGGACCTTGATACACAAAGCGCCCGAGGCGCGCGGCCAAGCTTGCGGGCGCGCACCCGCGAAGTTGCCCCCCTCCGCGCTGCCGTTTTGTGTACTGCCGAGAAAAGGCGTTTTGTCAAAATCGAGGTATATAATTACATTATAAAGAAATAAGAAAAAAATTATTTTTTTTATTTTAAAATATTAAAACGAATGAACGATGAACGATGCGTCTAAATTAAAAGTAAGATTTGGTAGGTACCAAATCTTACTTTTAATTTAGACGCATCTGCTACCAGTCATAACATATACTTAAAAGCAAAGACATTTCTGATGTATATAACTCAATTTTGTCAAAAATGTCAGTTACGTCTTTTCTTCTTATGACAGCAGTACAGGGCGCGGGCCCTGTTCGCGCTCCTCGGGCGCTTTGTATATAAAGTTCCTTAAGACAATCAATAAATTAATAATGAAATGAAACGCGTCAAATAATAGCCAAGAGAGCACAAGCGATGACGTCAAAGCTCCCTGTTACCGTAAGCGCTGATTATAGTGCTATATGAAAGTTTTATGAAAAATAACTAGTATGTTAATTATAGCACGAAAGCAAACCCTCTAAAACGCGCTTTATAATGAGACTATACAGTGTACTACATACACTATGCATTCTACACCGTACCTTTACATATTTGGATTCAGCTGCGTCATTACCGTATGCAGAAATAATTGCATTTTCTTTCTTATATGTTAATGTAATGACTAACGTTTCTGGGATTATACTCTGCATCTCTTGTATAATTTCCATTTTGGGAATGTTATTAATCTTTGTGATCAATGCTTACGTCATTCTCATACTTATATGAATGACTTGATGGAAGCTCGTTCGATCTAATCAGGGATCGGTCCTTTCGTGACACTTTACGTGCTCGTTCATACCAAAAAAACACTTGGTAAAATAGGTATTTCTTAACGTAGGTACATTAAGAAATACCTATTTTACGCCGGAGCAGCTTTTTAGTTTTTAATTTAAACCAAGCTGAAGTCGGATCGTCTTATTTTACTACAACGGTTACCACCCCGATGGATTTGCCAAGTACCAGCATGAATCTCTTAAATCTACTATATAGATATACGGTGTAAAAGACTCGTTCGCGGCAAAAAACTACTTGAGACAAAGTTTCGTCTTTATCATTGACGTACGGTTTCGGACTATCGATACTCTTTCGTAAACATTTTGGAGATTGTACACAACAACTACATTTACAATGTTCCTGCACGCATTTATCAATCGAAACCAGTCAAATTGGCAATCAATTTGACATAGGTCTAGTTCACTGGAACTTCTGCTCCTACATTTTACATCCTTACAGCAAAGTGGGACTTATTTACCGCGACTTTATTTCCTGAACGGAATAATAGGAAAGCCTCCAAGTCTAGAGTGAAGAGTTAATGTTAGCTTTTGTCATTGGAAAATACAACAAAAATATTAAAAAAAAAACGGTAAGTACCTACTACTGATCATAAATCCAAAGAACACGTCGTCGTCGCTAAAGAATTGGATATTTTTAATGATGACAGATGTCAGATTTCTTATCGTAATAAACCAACATAAATCTGTTAGCATTCTAATGTTAAAACTATGAATATGTACACTATGAGCTGTCAACGATGCTGGCAGTTGGAGCAGAGACCAAAATAAATGCCGCCACCTCAAAATAATTATAAATAGTATAGAGACATCCGCAAATAAAATAAAATAATAACACTTCCTCTAAATATGTGAAAACGAAAACGTAGCACACCGAAGACTTTGTAAAACATTTTATAATACGTACCGGTGCCGAATACTTATAAGTTCTACAAACTAGTCATTTCTAATTCTAAAAATTATTAAATCAGTAAACAAAACTGAAATTATACGAAGACGAATATATTAAAAGTGAGGAACAATGACATTTTGAAAAAAGTATTCCTTCATCATGATTAGGTATATTACTAGATGGTTTTTGAAACTTTGTCAAAATAACGGATAATAACTTATGTTATCAAACGGTTAATTTGTTTACAGCATAAGGGTAAAGCCAGTTCTATGAAATGTCCAAAATACACTCAAATAGGCATAGTGTTTAACGAGAAAATCTAACGATTGATACTTATTCAACCGTGATACGTTCTAAAGGGAACATAGAAAGGAGTTAAAATTACACATTAAAAGTTAAGCATATAACTAATTTTTTTACGATATCATAATTTTTAAGAAGCTTGCTCTTAGTAACCACAACTTTATTTATTTGCATATTCATACTGTATTAGTCAGTTATGGTTACCTGGATTACTCATATCGTGTTGCAGTCAATGAATACTTTACGTTTCCTGCTTATTTGCATATAAAATCCAATAGGTACATAAGAAATCTTAGTAATTAGTAATTTGTAATTACGTACTACGAATAAATTCAATATAATCTACTTAGGTTGCTCTAATAATTACACCTACATTTATAAATAAGTTTCAGGTTTAACGTTAAAAGCCACATTCTCCGAAATAATTAAATCCTGTATTTAAGATACTCCTAAGCCCGGAACATTATTCGGAGAAGGGACCAGAGTTAAGTAACAGCTATTTTGTCCATTTAATTACCCAGACCTTAGATACCGATTTCGGTTGTTTGTCAGGAAAGAGACCAACGAATAAACTATAGCCAAGCTAGAGACTTCCTTTGATATGCCGGCAATCTCAGTACATGTCTTACATAAATTATGTGATGAATGTTTAACTATTGATACTTATAGAAAAAAGACAAGTTGTCTAGATATATCTAACTTCAATTTGATAATTTTGACATAGTTTTTAAGAAGAATTCCTCCAAAAATATTTAAAACTATTGACCATGTCGACGTAAAAGCAGCTTGTCTCTCGAGAGCAGTACAAATCGTTAAATCCCTGCCGATGAAACATCTCTCATCTCATATTATTTTAGCTCATTTTACCTATTTAATCTTTTGAAGTAAGACCTTTCGAATCCCTCGGTGAGAGAATTACACTCGACCGCTTTTTCCTCAAAAGGCTCATCTCGATCCCACACTTAGTACAAACTTTTTTTCGCTTTTCAAGCCAAAATTGCTTTGGCAAAATGTATTTCTCAGAGAATCAAATTTTTTTTCCATCTGCCGTAATTTAAATAAACGAGCTTCTCATCTGCCAGTCGGCATCTAGGTCAAGTTAGTTAATAAAGTAAATTAGGTAAATAACGACTTGCTTTTGTGCAAACTTCACTTTGGTTTGAACATTGTTTTATATCTTTTATTTTCTTTAGCAAAATTTGAGCAAAGGAAGTTGGTTTGATTGAGTTACAAGTCCATCAAGGAGTTATTCACAAATTCATCGAGAACAAGTAATTCTTTCCAAGTTTTATGTACTTAATACTTCTCGTAACGTTATAGTAATGACTCTTCCAAAACAAACCGGAACAACATTCTGGGATTGACAGTATATGTTCGCAATGTTCGCATCCGTGCGCCATTAGCGTTGGCAATGAAACTGTCGTATTGAGTTATAGGAGCTTCCGCTCAAATTATCGCAACTTTCTTTCACAATACAAGTTCCCAGACACTCAGCAACTGAAATTAAATAGAATGTCAGCGTTTCGAGGCAGCCTAATGAGCGTAGTCCGGCACGACAGCGAACTTAGTTATGTGCTCGTTAACAAAAGCCTTCGTATTCACGTGAGCTACGCTTTTAGCGAAAATTACTTAAACGTGTTTGCTTACAACTTCATTAATACACACGTTATAAATTGTTCAATTTATTCAGACCATAAGATTCTGTGAAACTTCGTGAATATCTCATTTTGAATTCCTAACGTTGTTGCCACTTACCTGCCAGATAAAGTTCTAAATTGTGTTACGTTACAGGAACTCTACCAACATGCTAGAGATTCTACACAAAGTTTACAGGTGGTATTCATATTTTAGCAAACCACGTATCTGCCAACTTAGTAATATTCTAATTACGATTTATCTTCCTCCAGCCACAAAGATAAATTTACATGAAGGTGTATTATTATATAGTTTTTTGAAGCTGTATTTTGCTTTATATTCCGTTCTGTAGAATGAAGAACTACGCAAACATTGACTATGTCATGTTAAATCAAGTAGACATATAAGTATACAAGCGAATACTAGCAAACGAATAGACTATAGGCCTCATTCTGATTTTAAACCAATACACGACTTATCTGCCGACATCTTCGAAACCTTTTTATCTCTAACGTAAACTCATAAATCTTACCCACAAATTTATCTTATTTTTAACCGATTTCAAAAAAGATTTTCTTCATTTGGTTGTATATTTTTTTCTTTTTTATGTTTGTTACCTCAGATTTCCGTTATTTATAAATCGATTTGTATTTATTTCATTGAAAGGATGGATATATTTTCGGATTGATCACATAAAGATATATCAAAATCGGTTCAGGAGTTTGGATTCGAACTGGTTCTTTCCTGGGAGTTTATCCTTAAAAAAACTTACATGTTTTTTTAAGGTGACTATAATTTTTTTTTTAAATGAACCTGGCATATGGGCAAACCAAAAAAATACTTCATAATGATGAAAAACAAAAAATAACAATAAAACGTCTTTCTGTGGCTAAACCTTCTTTTGAGTAAAAGTTAATCCAATCCAATTCACTTTTTCACAATAAAAACGCTCCGCAAATGAAACTTATCTAATATCTCTTCAAAATATATTAGGTAGGTAAGCCAATGCCTTGAGAGTAATGAGAACCTGCTTACATTATAACACAATATTACTACCTACCTTTTTGCCAGCTTTATCATGCCATATAACTGTATACATGTTTTTATTTTTATATGGTAAGAAGCAGAATATCAGAATGTGAACATTTGAAACGAATGGTTAAAACTAAGTAGATACCTATCTAGTTTGTACCATAGATGGTAGCTGTGAAATCTAAGATGAAAATGTATGTTTTATCATTTTAAGTTACTTTTTTTTTTTAGTCCTAATCCACGGTCCTAAAACACGGCACACATTTGGCTGGTGTAGATTTGGCAACCGTTTATTTAATTCGAAATCCCCAACGTAAATATTTGCAAAGCTGGTGGTACTCAGTAGCTGAGCTGAATTCTCGTGACGTACCAAAGTCCTAATTTGTTACAAAATCTAGGCCATAGCATTAAGAACCAGGTTAGCCGACTACATAAAAAGATCATCAACAAAGAAAAGGGTTATATGGTGGAACTGCCTGTTAGCTAAGTTGGGTGCGCGTTCGCCTTTTATGTAGCGGATATAGGGTTCCATTTCCGGTGGAAACATAAGTTTTTTCCCTTAGGGAAATTTGTGTTTCTGGTTCTGCGTGTGATTGTGTCTGTAAATGTTTCCGGCACCGACAACAAAAGGCATTGAACTAAGTGTGGGGCTGTGAGTTTGAGAGCGTTTTTTATTTGAATATTGTTTAAGATATAGTAGTCGTCTGATGCTGATAGTTTAATAGAAACACAGTTGCGTTTAGGATAAATAACAGTGTATTATTTACATGAACTTGATATTGTTACTAATTAAAATACGTAAAGAACTTCCTCTTTTTTTTATCTTTATATATTTTCAAGAAGCGGAACAGTCAAATGGTACAAATTACACCCACCCATTCAATTATTGGATCATTACCTACTTTTCGTCAAGGTGCCAAGAGGTAACAAAAAAGCGGATGTGATATTTACACCATAACCAAAACCTGCATTGCTTATTGATATTCACATAGTGTTTCAAGGCGATCCTGTACGTAAGGTCACATAACAAATGTAATTTCCTTTTCTTTTGTGTGACTACCTAAACACATATTTGTTCGCAAACTCGCTATGAAGTAATGTTTAAATGGAATCATCTACGGCCTCATTTGGATGAACGTAGTGCTATTGTTACTGTTTATTAAAAGCAGTTAAAGGACAATTAATGTTATTCTATGTGGGGGTGCCGTAAAAGAGCAGCGTCAGTCCATGTCATATAACTGTCTAAAGTATTTAAGTTTTAGTCATACTCGTATAACAACATTTTTAATGGTTTTATGGTGTATTATTACATTATTGTAATTTTTGTATTTTGCAACACATTCGCATTCGTTGTCGTATAATTATTTTCTCCAAGTTAGTCACAGGAAGACTATAATTATGTCGTACCGACTATATAGGTATTTTCTCTATAATTTACAAATAGTTTCGTTTGTAAATTATAGAGAAAATACTGCGATTTTATTGTTAACTTTTTGCGATGTGTTAAGCCCGTATCTGAAATCGAAGGAACACGCTGAGACGCCGCCGGACGGTCTTCTCGTGTACTCGACTGATGAAGGAGCACCGACTGTTCCGAAATTAGTCTTAAAACAATGCGAGAAAACAACCGTGAGTGAAATCGTTTAAATCTATAAATCCATAATCGAAGATGCTTCTACAGTTGCATATATAAACATTTTATGTTTGGTCCAGGCTTTTTTTTCTAACACAATCGCTTTCACACTCACAGCCCCACACTAAATTCGATGACTTGTGTCGTGGGTGCCGGAATCATTCACATCACACACACACACAATCACAACCAGAACCAGAAACACAAATTTTCCTTGAGGAGAAAACTTGTGTTTCAGTCGGGAATCAAACCCGACATGAGCTGTTTATTGTTTCTTTTATTGAATAGTTGTTTTTATGATTAGATAAATTCAACAGTTGTTTCTATGATTTTGAATTTCCAATCGTTATGAGAGTTGATTGCTGTAAAAGTATGTGACAGTGTGAAGACAGGAAGAAGTATAAAGGTTCCCCAAGAAATCAAAGCAAAGCTTTCAAGTTTTACGAGCAGGATACAAGGCAACGATCATAAATGTGGCTACAAAAACAACAACTGACAATGAGTGATGGCTTTGCGTTTGTCTAGCAGGAGTTAATTCAATTTTTGTGTAAATAACAGTGTGAATTTAAATGAGAGAGAGAAAGTAATATAGCCCAGAACTACCTAGTTCGTTTTTATACTTGGATAAGTAGAAACTGGGCAGACGTTATAGTCCTTGTCGAGTTTTAGAGCAGACTGGAGGAATTGCGACAACAATTGGGCAGTCAAGTGTGGAATTGATCGGAAAAACAAAAACAGAGCACCTTTTGCTGTAGATTGAGTGTCTCCAACCAGTTTTCTTACTTTTGCTTTAGATGGTGTCCAGCCCAAGATGATCAGCTTACTCCAATTTCCAATACATCGGGTCATTGATACAGAATAACGGTGATGTAGAATAGAAAATAAAAATAGAATATATGCGGGATGGATGACATACAAGTTACAGAAACAACAAGCGATCCGCCAATACTCCTTTACACTCCAGTAGAAAATTAACAAAAGGACCTTTTATTTAATTGTGTGGTTATGAATGGGCAAAAAAAAGGGACGAGTGAAATAAGAGTGCACGCGGCAGGCCTTAAAGAAGCACCAGTGACTTAGAAATTGAGGAATAACGAGATGAATGTCACGAAAAAAGTGCCGAGTCTAAGAATGTAAATGAGTGTTTTTTTGTAAGATCGGTAGGCAAGCATTTGACCACTATCTCACTTGATAGAAAACGATGATGCGGCCGAAGATGTAGCATGTTTGCCATTCACTCTTGACTTGAAGACTCCTAGACTCCCCGGTCTGGTAACAAAGACACGGGCAATGAGTTCCACTGCTTCGCAGTATAAGAGAAGAGATTGGCTAAAGAAGAGATTAATTGACTATAATATGATATAATATGTAAGATGGTAAAGATAATAATTAAATGCAAGTAAAGCTTAAAAACCGACTTCACCGCTTATATTTTGGCTTTGGCTGATATACCAAACAAAAAAGTATCATCATTATCGATTCATACTTGGCGGAGATATCGCGTAACATACATGGTTTGTGTCAGCTCTTCATAAAATCTATCTTTTATCTCATCACTTTTATCTAAAGTAGGTGCATAAACATTAACTAGGTTGAGAAAGTTTTTGTCTTCCAGGTGTATACGTAAACTTATTACGCGCTCGGAAATGTAGACGGGATATTCATTTAACTTCTTAACTAATTCATTTTTGATAGCAAAACCAACACCTGCGCGTCTAGGTTCATGAGAAGCAGTGCCTTTCCAGAAGAAAGAATATCCTCCACCGTGCTCTGTTCTCTCTCCTTCATCAGCTAGATGTGTTTCGCTGAGTGCAGCTATATCGATATTATAGCGACGTAGTTCTCTTGCCACTACAGCTGTTTTACGTTCAGGACAGAGATTAGTTTCACTATCAAGTAGTGTGCGAACGTTCCATGATCCAAAATTAAAGGTCGTCGTTTTGGGAATCCATTTTTTCTTTGTATTTCTACCACGCCGAGGGATGCTAAGGGCAGCCGTGGCTACTACCCCCCAATTTTTAAGGAACAAGCTTTTTTTCAGAGCACCTTTTCTAGCTCCCTCCTCGGCTAAGCGAGGGAAGCAGTGCCTCCCTAAATAGGGCTGCTTCGTCGCACGAGATGCTGCCCAGTCCACGATGTTGTTCCAGTGCAACGCAGAAACGACCACTTATTCTCGTGCCGCCCGTGTGCAGGCCTTAGACAAAGCCCAACATGCACAAGGTCAGACCTCTCTACCTCAGCCCATCGCCACAGGACTTGTGTTCTCGTTTAGCCATTATACGGAAACAGTCAGATGCGCAGGAGATATTTAAGTGCACATGTGTACGCGCAAACACAAGTGCACTCTCACGTCCGTACCCCCCTTGATCCGATGGAACGGAAAACCGCTACGACCGGAGGGAAGCTGGATGCAGTAGTCTGACAAGCAATAACATGACCCCTATTACCGTCTTAAGGCCTTCCTACATTTGCCTGGGTCTCTTGCCACCGTTGGTGGATTGCTGTACAGCCAAGATAACAAAACTCTGGGGGTGGCCGAGTAACTCGAGAAATGATATTCTCGAGCCCCTCCTTCAGGTTTAGCCCACGAGCCGACGTGGTTTCCAGGGTGTGGCCGCTGCACTGCAGCTTCTTGGAGCCACTGGAGGAGAGTTTGTGGACTGACGACGGATTATTTGTACTTTGTCACCTTAACAGGCCGACTGACAAAGTACAACGCAGCCAGACCATTACACCCCATATAGAAGATTATAGCATAGGTAAGGTAAGTACACAATTTTTTATACCTAATAAACTTACGTTTGTTACTCATTCGATGATTAAAACAATCGTAATTCGTCTACAATTCAAGATAATAACCATTAAATAAATAACTGTTCGTAATAATGCTCTCATTCATGCTATTATATGATCATGGTCATTAAGTATGATTAAGTACTATTTAATTATAATACATATTATTATAATGTACATAATATAATTGTTAACCATATTCAATTACGTGCGTCTAATTGCAGAAATTAAAATTTATACATTTGCCTTGCATTTTTAAAACTCATAATGTCTTATATCTCACTTGATGGTAAGTGTGGTTGCGGATGACAAACAGGCTTGGCTTTGAACGGCTTTCAAGGATAGCTAGCTAGACTAGACTAGCTAGACTAGACTACTAGATAGCTGGCGACGATTTTTTCTTCTTTAGGGTGAAACTACGATTGTATTTCGGTACGGCATAGGAAGCCAGGGCAGGAGAGATGGTGGTCAAAAGTTTGCCTATCTTGTATAAAAAAAAAGGACAAGCACGGGAAAATTCCTAACCACCATGGATTTCATTTCGATGTTACCTTCACTTAAAACTTCGTCCACCACATCGTCGCTTACCAAGGTGAGATAGTGGTCAAATGTTTGCCAATTCTGAATTAAAAAAAAAACTGAATCCCGGCGTAGGATTCGAAACGGGCGACCCCCGATCCGAAGACGGGTTTGACGACAACGACGGCGTAGCGCCGTCATGGCTTCAAAGCCCTTTGAAATGTTTCTTGCAAATGTTAAGGTAATTAGTTCTGACGCTTTTTTACCAAACATTTACCATTTTTACCAAATATTTATTCAAGTAGTTTTTGTTTTTATCAATTTCTTTGAGAGATATCTTGTTCTTTCCTTTGTTATTTGCTTCCTTTGATCCTTTGTTATTAGCTTCCTTGTTGTTTGGATTTTCTTTTATTCAACTATTTTTTTTATAAAGTTTTAATATCAAGCTGCCGGAGAGCGGTTACATCATTTTTCGTGTGGCCAATGACTTCATTCGCGCGCGGTGTCGGAACGTATTGTAGCGTTGAGTATAGGTTTTTATTGCGATTGCTTCTTGAAATAAGATTTCTTACTGATGATAAAATTGTTTGTACCTTCTTGATCTCGCTATGCAAATAACTTTTATTGTATTGTTACAACATTATATATAAAAACGCGTTATCTTTTGTGACTTGCATTTGAATAAAAAAGTAAAATAATAGTCTACTCGTAACTGACAAAAACAGCTTATTCACAGAGGTGCTCTAGTCTGTGGTTTGTGTCTGCACCATAGGCGTTATTACTTATAAGACGTAATGTTAAAACCAGTAAATGTATGTCTTACGCCTATGTCATGTACTCTGTAAGGTATATATATACCTTACAGATAAAAAATACTTTTAATTGACACCAGTTGCAACCGAACTTAGACTAGGCTGTATAATATATAATATACTAGGTAATATTTTTTTATAAAAAATATCTCTTTTAGTTGACTCCATTTGCGTTGACCAAACTTAGTAAAATATATACTTAACTAGGTAATATTATTTTATTACATATTTCATTTATAAACTAACCTACTTATACACCTATAATATCTATATCTATTGATTCAACGATCAGCAACAGATTCAGTACAGTGCCTTATACCTAAATTACATTAATTCAAAGTAGATATCTATCGTCTGAGACTCTGAGCCATTTGATTTAAGAGCCACTCAAGTAGTTATGGCCCATTACCGATACGCAACCTTGAAAGCCCTATACTCATCCCATTTATAAAACAGTGTGATCACAGAAGAAGCCGCGTGAATGAACATTTCGTCAGGGATCGGTGAGCAGCATTGAACCAGCCAGCGTGAACCGAGGAACTGGGTTAGGTATTACTGTTTATTAATCTGCGGCTTGCTGACGAACTAGAACGATTTGTCTTCTGTGCTATAACTCTAGAACATAATATTATTCATGTGTGTCGTGTACGTGCTCGTATATCTTTCGTATATCGCTTTTAGTTTAAAACCGATCGCGAATAAGATATGTATACATGCGAGCGGGTTATCTTAGTCTGTTGTGTTTTTTTTTTTACTACTTTATGGAGTACCAAAGATACCATTCGCACCATTTTAATCTGTTTTCAACCGACTTCAAAACCGGAGGTTCTAAATTCGACTATGTTTTTTTTTTGTATGTATGGTACGCGATAATTCCGCCAATTATTAATCGATTTTGATGTTTTTTTTTTGCTTGGTAGATTATACTTCGAAGATGGCCCCATATATACATTTCATCGAAATCGATCAATCCAAAACCAAAATAAGCGGTGAAGTCGGTATTTTTAAGTTTTGCTTGCGTTTATATAATTTTAATCAAGCATGTGAAACCATTGGATAATTAACACAAATCATAGACAAATATAACGATAGTAGCTTATATTATTATAGTTTGGTCGCTGTGTTATAATAGATGTTTGCTCATTCATTTCATTATAAGCCCTAGGATACTGCCCAAGCGAGTAAATCAAACAAAGGGTAAATAACTTTAATCATAAACAATAAATAATTTAAATTATATTCAAGATTCAGAGCATACATTTCTTAGTTCGTCCCGAGTCGAGAAACCAGAAAATAGCGTTGCATTTACTCCTCGTAACAAAGTGTAAGCTATAGTGACCCAGAACCCCGAAATTGGGTTAAATCTCGTAACTAGTAACTTAATAAACAATGTTTAGTATGGTCCTGTCTCCCAACTTGCTGCAACCTAGTATTTAATTCGGTCGGTATAACCTCTATCAAGGTTGGAATATAAATTACGCCGTTTGAGGTTTTCTGCTTTGTTTGCAGCCCTGCGATCTTGAACATTATTCTCTGGAAGATGAGATGGCGCCAGTGCATCACAAGTTGCATCCTACACTAAGGGTCGTTCCATCTCCCAACGAATCAGCGTCATTCCATCAGGTCTCTAGCCGTCGCAACACATCAATCCGTTTGGTTCTAGAACTGTCGGTAAGCCAGCACTGACAAAAGCCCGACGGATACTATCATTAAGGCTGGCGTGACGAGGAAAGCGACCTGCACTTCTGCTGCAGGATAGTCCGTGGTGACCCAAGCGATCTACCAAATCACCGCAATGGCAACGGTGAGGGACTTGGCAGTATGCGCCCAAACGTAAAGAGACGGCTGATCGGAAAGTATCTAAAAGGTTGGCAATATTTTTTGATGATAAAGCTTGCAGCCAAAGACCCGATTCCTTTTACGATGAAGCAAGGATACGACCACGCTCTGCTGTGCAATTGGACATATCGACTAATTTGTTCCGTTCAATCTCGCTGAGCGGCCCGACCGTCCTATGCGAAGTTCGAAGGAGGGATTTTGGGCAAGCTTTGATTCGGACAGGCTTTTTGCTAATATTTGCTATATTTGCTCATAAAATAAATTTCGGATATATCTAAACTCGAAGACAAAATAGACTTTATTAAATGTTGTGTACTGTACACAGAGGACAAGAAAGCTGGTAGAGATACACTTGAAATTTTGCGATAATATTTTTTTTTCGTAGTGATTTCGGTTAAGTGTTTTTTATGGTTACTTTACCGGGTTTTTTTGCGCTGCAGTAAAGAAGGTAAAATTTGGCGATACTAGCGATATTATATGGACTGCCGATCGAAGGAGCTTATGTTTTAATTTTAACCACGAGCTTGAGCTTCCTGCGAAAATAACGTAAGAGAGAAAACACATGGTGATAACATGATATGGGCATATTTTTATCGTCACCAAGCTCTTTAATAGACAGCTCTAATAGCTACAACTGGACTATTTTATATTTTGGAACTCGTGGCGAAGTGGAATTTTGTATATTTTTTTAACTTTATTTTTAGATAACCAGTCACGGAGCGGATGTGACAGCTTCTTAACTTTACACATTTGAACATTTTTTTAAATCTGTGGCACCGGCTACCGCTGTTATCTCGTTCAATCTGATTTCTGTATAATATTGAAGGTTGCAAGTTTTAAATATTGGAGTTTAGAACACTTTTTTAAAGTTGCATCGATTTTTTTTTCTACCTTTGTTGATCTTATTATCTACAAAATGTCGCTCCGGGCATTTTCGAAATGCTAATTAACAGATTTTTTTAAGTTTAGAATCTCGCCATAAGGCACAAACAATGTCTACCTAGTTTGTAGTTTTTCATACCAGCATCCAAAAATATTGCGTCACGCAGCCATTTTTCCACTTCTGATAATTATCAGCTTTAAATGTTTTAAATAAAAACGCAACTTCCTTAAAATAAATTGCATTTATAACGTGTCTTAGACGATGATGTTTATAACTCAAGTTAAAGTCTAGAATAAATAAAAAGAGGATAAATGAAAACTCAAAGATTTTTTCATGAAAGTAATGGAAGAGCAGTCTTGGTAATTCTAATTAAGTTTAAAATTACACAAAAACAGAGCTCAACGTTTTCTTTCGACAGATACATAAATAGATAAAATAGATAGATACAAAATTAGATACAAAAATGACCTGTTTTAATATCTTCAAAATAACTCAAGTGGTAGAGCGGAAGAGCCGGGTTTGTACCTTCAAGTAGAAAGCCATTTGCCAAGTTCAGCATCAATCGAAATTTAGGTAGAGGTACATTCGTAGCTACATCAAAACTGCGATTGAATCAGAAATAATTAAACGCAAGCAAAACTTAAAAAACCGACTTCACCGCTTATATTTTGGTTTTGGCTGAACCGATTTCGATAAAATTTATAATCTGAAGTATCAATCTACTAAACAAAATCGCGTAACATACGCAAAAAAAAAAGAACATACAGTCGAATTGAGAACCTCCTTTTTTGAAGTCGTTTGAAAAGGGCGTCGTCGATTTCATAATTATTATTATACCTTAACTTATGATTTTTCAGGTATTAATGTAATACTGGTTGATAGTTCATGGATCTGCGTGAGTGTAGGCAAATCAACAAAAGTGAAAAACGTGATTTTCGTTTCCGCTCCAAAACTCCTACCGAAGTTCTAGTAAGGCTGCCATGACTTATTACTTGAACTGTAACTGGTGATTAGTACTATTTGTATGATTAATAAATTATAAACTTGAAATATTAATAATTATTTCTTGACACTGACTAAATGCAAAGAGACTGCGATGCCTAACATAAAAAAGCCTTAGAAACTACAAAGCGAGAAAGCAAGAAATAATTTGCCGTCGAAGAAATCTACTGAAAGTTACTGCATCCTTGCAAAAGACAGCAATACTCCTAGATAAGATAATGCTATGTTTGGCTGGGTCATTGTACCGATTTAGTAAACACAACAAATTCTCTCAAATAAAACCCCTAGCGAGCAAGATGAGTGAGATCGGTCATCGTGAATCGTGACCCCAGAAACTGGGTTATGCGCGACTGCTAAAATGTTAATCTACTTTTATATGCGTATCCACTCGTGCCAGCAATTTGATCTTGTCTGTTATTTATGTAGGTAAGTACTTACGTAATGCGCCGGCTTAGTAATTAACATCTTGTATAGAGGCTTTATCGAGATCTTAAATCATTTTCGTCGCGTTAGACACCGGCTTATTATCGGTACTCGCTACCTATTTAGTGTACCGGTTTAGGTTTTATTCCAAATATTTAGGAGTTACTGCTCCTGTGTGTGTAAGAAGTGTGTAAAAAATAATAAACTTTAGTATGGAAAAGTATATATATATACCTAAATTCACACTAGATTTAAAGTTGCTTAAGAAAACACATTTCTTTGTAAAAATAGTTACTTTCCTTTCAATTAAGTATCACGTACGTACCTTTAGGTACTCAAACCATAGAATGTTTTTCCGTCTACCAACCTTAATAATTTGTATGCTTTCTTCCAATCAGAAACTCATTACCTGTAAAGTAATGAGAAACTACCTAAAATACTTAAAAAAATCATATATTAGTTGTTCATGTATCTAACTACCCAATGCCTAGATTATATCATATTACCTAGGTACGTAGCTCGTGAGTAAAAGTGTTATAAGTTCTAAGTAGTCCGAAATGGAGAATAAATAACGTTGTATAAAGATCTCACTAGGTTAAATTTTCTGTTATTACTTAATAATATTTACTCTTATAATAATATTTTTACACAATGCTTTGGATGTATCTGTAATGTTGTGTAATTTAATTGAATAAATTTGAATTTGAATAACAACTTAATAATTTTAAGGTAAGCAAGAAGTTCCACATAATATTACCTAAATTAAAGTATACCGAAAACACGTAACAAATATGCAGTATTCACAAACTTTGAGACATTCACAATCGAACATGCTACAAAAATAGTTTGCCACATTTCCGAAAACAAAGTAGGGTAACGTACCCAATATTACACATAACGTAACCGGATTTGTTACTACTACTCAGTTCGCTACGCGTCTCTGGGGTAGAAACCGGCTCTGCGCTATAAATCATTCCTCACCATAGACGTCGCGTTTACATCACCAATTCCTGCCGCATGTAAACAATAAGATTAAAATAATCAAAGTCTTGAGTTACCTCTATTAAATATCCTCGAGGGCGACGTCCCTCCAGCAAGCCGGACGGAACGGGCGCCGCGCACCGAACATAAACACTGCACCAATTCGTCGAAACAAACGCCAAATAACAACTCTCGAACCAGAAATAATGTTTGCACTACACTCTCACGAGGTTCGTTCACTGAAATCCGTTAGGTTCGTTTGTTTTTAGTCACAATTTAGTAATAAATGCGCGCATGTCAAATCAACAATGTTAGTGATGTTTTGGTGAAGCTCGACAGCGTCTACCGAGAGCGCCGCTCGATTCCTGACTGGCCTGCCTGGCGCGCGCCGTTCATTCGGCCGGGTAGCCACGTAGGGCTGCGGGGCTGAGGCGCGGGCCGTCGGCGGCAGGGGACCGGCCTTCTGCAACTGGCTGGTTAACCCAAATGAATGAACGAACAATGAATTAGGTAACACTAGGTCAGCAAAATATGACCCGAAACCAGAAATAGGTGTTGGTAATAGAGCCTTTTACCCAACACATTCTTCGACATAACCTATGACTGTTCAGTTGTCTTTTCATCTCCTGGCGTAGGGGTTCAGCCTCTAGACTTCTACGCTATGGGTATACATTAGGTTCAATTCCTAGCAGAAGCAAAATTTTCTCCACCAAAGGGTCAGTAGTTCTGATGTGATATGGCACGGATACCGTAAATATGTGATACAAGTTTCGAAGTTAGAGCGGACGTGAGTGTTTAACCTTATTTTTAAATTATTTATTTAACCCGAGGCATTTGCCTCTCTCAATTTATCTAAAAACCATTACAGGTGGCACCATGGATTAACTATTAGTCCTTATGTTACAAAATGCAAAGCATGCTTAAAATCAATACTCGTAACAAATAGGTTGAATAGTTTGTAAATAAGTTCTTTTGCAGAACACTATTTATTTACGAACAAGACTTTTGAGAAATAAAACTATTGGACTTTACAAAACTTTCATTCCGGATAAATTCAGTTGAGAATCTTCTCCTTTTTTTGAAGTCGGTTAAAAAGTAGCCAATACAATTTTTAACAATTTAGAAAAATATTAATTTAATTATAAGCCAATAAGCGGTTCAATCATGTCAGTGAAAGTAATAAGCGTCACAAAGTATCATCCGTTCTGCGAAGGAGTGGAACTCATTGCCCTCGTCTTTGTTTCCCGAACGGTATAATCTAGGAGTTTTCAAGTCAAGAGTGAATAGGTACCTTCTAGGCAAGCATGCTACATCTTCGGCCGCATCATCACTTTTCATTAGGTGAGATTGTGGTCAAATGCTTGCCTATCGGGCATAAAAAAAACAGAGTTAATTAAACAATGAATATTGTTATTAACCCAGAGCTTTACGATCGAAAAAGTAGCCACATTATAAACCCATTAAAAGTTAACATTGAAATTGGATTTCGACACTGCGATGTCCATTCACGGATGACATATTTAAATTAATGAACACATCGTTAATTTTAGCCTCGGTTTGGCACAATTATGTTCAATTTGTACGTCTCAGTTATGGCGTAAATTATGCACGTACTGGTAGATAGAGTACACAGCGACATTACATATATTTATTTACTTATTTAAAAACTTCACGCACAAATATTATGTATATAGGAGGACTTAATGCTACAGCATTTTCTGCCAGTCATCCTGCTATTTCAGGAGAAATATCGGCGTGCAATAAATGAAGCTATACAATAAAGAAAAGGTTCAAAAATCTAAAATTAATTTTAAATATAAATGTGTATGTGTATATGAAATAAACTTAATATAAAACATACATACAGGGTAATTTGTAAAATAACAGAAAGTTGTCAGACCCTTGGCTTATCTAGTTTTACGACTTTCGTCTGAATGCTATTCTGTAAATAATTAAGATGAAGTATTCTATACAATCTATATTATTATATTATGAATAGTTGTTCAAACTACGCTGTCCTACAAAGTTAGGCATCGCCTCGTAATATTCACGCCAACGCCAGTTGACCCTTGCCACCTTAGATTTTACATAGGAAATAAATAATATATTAAAAAAAAAGACGTGTGGCACTCGGGGACTGCCGCGGTAAAGCTAAATTGCATAGCATTTTTTATCAACTTATGCAATTATAATTATTTATTTATTTTATTTTATGCAGTATTTTTTCCTGCCACCTAGAGGCGAGTTGCTGAACTAAAGAGACAAGCGTGATATTTCAAAAAAGTCATTAAAAGTTTTGCTATTCATCGATAGATGGCAAAACTAAAAAGTATCACTGCTGTGCCGGTCGGTGTGGGGGGTGTTAGGTTATTTTCGTTACGGAATTTCTGGATTCGGTCTCCACGCTCAAGGCCCGCGATAGAAGCTTAGAAGCTATGCAATAGCTTAAAAAATAGAAAAAACATACAACAGTTTAAACATATTCTCTGAGTTGGTTTTTTTACTATTATTGTCATAATCATAATCATCATTTATTCACCTTATAACAAAGTACGTTATAACAGGTATGTCAATTACAATTAATATATTATTATTATCTAACCATTAATTACAAAAATTATAAAAACAATAAATTATATAAATAAATGCATTTAAAATAAGCAGAGAAACAAATAGTAACAAAATTAAAGACAGTATTTATGTCGTGTGTTCATGTTCATTGCAATATATATAATTGAGAGACGTAACGAACAAGTCGCTCTTATTTGAAGTCATTCGCTTGTATAGTTTAGACGCCTCTAACAGACGGACAAAGTGCTGAACCACCCAAGTTAGAGACTGAACCACAATACTTAGAGATCTCGCTTTCGCTCGATCAATCATACATATAGCCAGAATATGAAAACCTTGTCTGTCGTCAATACTAAATACGACTAGTAAAAATTCGCATTATATAGATGTAAAACAGAAACAGACAATGATATACTACCAAGGGATAATATAATAAAGCATGTATAGGTAATGCAATATTGATGTTACGGAAAACCCAACTGCGAACACATTGCAGAAACTCGAGTGCTCCTTGCAAGGTGATGCATCATGCAGGCACCCTGCAGGCGCCTGGCTTACACGCACTTGACAGTAAGCAGGTGCTCGAAATAGCCGAACATACTGCAGACGCAGTGTGCGGACGATGCCCCCATTGTTATGTAAGAAGGGGGATTTTGGAACTATTTAGATATAATTTAGTAAGGAGGGAAAATGTATGAAATTTAAATATAGGTAAGGTGTTGTTTTTTTTTAATCTGTACAGCTATAGAATTACATCTATAATATTACTACTTATCTTATTTAAACGCTTTTCAGTTAGAAATTGACATTTAAAAACGTGACACAATGCATGAATATTTTTAAAATAGCATATACTAGCCAATAGTGTGCACTTGCTAAACTGATTCGTAACATATTTCACACATTTTTGATGTCAATGATTGGTCAACTTTCCTCGATGGCATCTGTGGTAGATCCGTTCAGATAAAACGTAAAAATATCTGGTTTTTTTATTTTGGCTTCGCAATTCTTCTGCATTTAGCCAGAAATCAAGTTATAAAATATAGCATAGCAGAAGTCCTAATCACAAGTAACAGTTGTAGAAACATTACTAGGACCTTGTATTGGAGATTTGGAGCGGAATTCGCGTTTTTAACTCTATATGATTTGCTTACACTAATTAACGTTCACAAACTATTAACGGTTAATAACCCACCATCATTATACATTAAGACACTCAAAAAATCACAAGTTTCGGAAAATAATATAAAATTGACAATGACATAGTTTCACTTTAGCGCCAAAATCCCATTCAATAGCCGTGTTCAAAATTGCTCGAACCAGTTCACATTTTCAAATTTGGATTTTGTTGTAATGTAATCTTCTTTTTTTATATAATTGAGAAATTAGACGAGCAAGCCGCTCATCTAAATGTAAGTTTTATAAATGATGTTTCGGCAATGTATGTAAACAGTCGATAGAAATCATAAAAACAATTAAGTAGGTATGCATATTATTGCTTTGACTTTACCTTGCCCCAGCTAACAATTCGAGTCCTCAAATTATGTCACGGGTTTCAGCACGGCAGTTATAGTGCTTCACTCGTACAAGTTTTCAGCGAAGCGCCCGTAGAGCTCCCTTCAAGTGCCTTCAACATACAACAAAGGCTTTTCCTCATTCGTGAACAGTAAACGTGAAATGTACTGCCTATACAAGAAAATATGTTTAATTGAAAAAACTTTATACATTAACAACTTAATACATACAATCCTACTAATATTATAAATCCGAAAGTTTGTGTGTGTAAGTGTGTAAGTATGCTTGTTTCCTCTTCACGCTTTAACGGCTGAACGGATTTGAATGAAATTTAGAATTTACAAAGCTTATACCTATACATAAGCTACTTTTTAACTTGATAATAGCGGGCGAAGCCGCGGAGCACGGATAGTACTAAGTAAATCAGTGTATTGGTGTAATACGTATTTAGTAGTATCTACGTTAAAAACAACGCATAACGGCCGAATAATACTAATAACATAATAATATAATGACTTTCAATAAAAATGTTTCAGTCTTAACTTTTTTGTAACGAAATAAATTAAACAAATTTCACACTTGAAGTATTGAGTCTTATGTTATTTTAATAGTTGTTAAACTAGGTAGAAGTGTATGACAAATTTGGTGAAGGAGCGTTCACGTTTAAAATGGTTCTACTCTACCTACGTATTTGTGGTTCGACTATTTATTTATTTAATTTAGGAAAACGTTTGTCCACTATCTCTACTAAATAATAAACATTCGTCATATTTTCAACCGACTTCAAAAAAGGAGGTTCTCAATTCGACTGTATGTTTTTTTGCATGTATGTTACGCGATATCTCCGTCAATTATGAATCGATTTTGATGGTTTTTTATTTGGTAGAGTATACTTCAGAGGTGGTCCCATATTAATTTTATCGAAATCGGTCAAGCCAAAACCGAAATATAAGCGATGAAGGCGGTTTTTTTAAGCTTTACATGCTTTTCAATTATAATATAATAGGTACGATGAATGCCAAATGAATTACTTCAACTTTTTAATTTATGTTACATAATTTGCAATGCGTCTGCGGCAAATGAAATAATTATGCCGTAAAACTTTTTTCAGTTGTGAAATTTTCATCTGAAGGCGAGACAGTTTTCATAAATATGCAAATAGTCATCCAGGCAGGTACGTTACAATCAACTTATGTAGGTACTTACCATTTGAGAGAGCTGCTGGAAAAGCTAAAGTTTTACGTTTTTTTTATTATTAAATTAAATTATTTTTTGTAAACAATTCTTTCTACAGCCTTAATGAATTCATGGACATGCACTTAAGTAATAATTCTTTTGATAATGACTAAATTACCTCTATTATATTTTGACTGTTAATCAATTACTATTTTATTATTAATTTTATTCTTGTCATACCTAATGCTTATAATTATATGTTTTTTATTACCTGATATATCTATTGTTATTTACGAATTATTAAATTGAAATTTAACATGCCTAGAATAACGATCACTGTTATTATTAAGGTGAATAATGAATCTGAATCTGAATCAGTATTTTTAATACTGAAGTCCATCGTGAGTTAATTTCTACAAATTTGAAAATGGAATACTTATAATAATGATTAATACAATACAATTTATGTGAATAATGTATACTAAATATAATTAATAACATTAATTTTTATGTTAAGTAGGTACACTATATCTTCGTCATTAACGAGTAAAATACATATTTGTATGTTACCTACTATTATACTCATTTATAAATGTTTACGAACCTCACATAAATTGCGGGAAGTTAATGCCAATTTATATACAACTAGCCGTGCCCCGCGGCTTCGCCCGCTATTATCAAGTTAAAAAGTAGCCTATGTGTTAATCCTAGGTATAATCTATGTATATTCCAAATTTCATCCAAACCGTTCAGCCGTTAAAGCGTGAAGAGGGAACAAACATACTTACACACTTACACACACACTTACAAACAAACTTTCGGATTTATAATATTAGTAGGATTATAAAATTAATGTAGAACCTTGCCTACCGTTATCATCGATCTACTACTAATACTACATATTTGACGACTATAACAAATGGTACAAACGAAATTCACTAACTAGACGGACACACGTGTTCAGATCCACGTGTCCAGTTTTTCTAGAAATTCGGTGATAGAGTTGTGAGAAAAAGAAAAGCATATTGGAAAAGCAAAGATAATGACGGACCATGTTGGCGCGGTGGGCATGTTTCTCTGATCTGTGCGCCGAGGGTTTTAGTTCAATTCCCGGCAGGAGTACAATTCCTTTTCAAGGGCCATTTGTTGTGCATCATCTCAACCATAAAACATTGGCTTTTTTTGCAAGCAACGACACAGAGCACAGCTAGTTGACAAAACATCCTGCATATAATTTTGCTAAAGCGAAGTATGATCAATAATACGTACTACTGTTACTGGTATGTATTCTGTGCCAAAAGCTACAAAACCCTATAAAGAAGCAAAATCTCTTTGTTGACTTGGGTGGTTCAGCACTGCCCGTGTGAGTATCGTTGAAAAGACTTCTATTAGTAGATTACAAAACCGTTTTTAATAAAAATCTAACTTAGAAAATAACAATATAGTAGGCCACCAAAGTCACCGTTTTTAGACCTATTTTGTCCCGGGGTCTATTTAAAAAATAGCTACATTTTTAACGCTGAAACTTACGTATAATATTTGTTATATCTTGTACAACACACACAAAAATCAAACAATGATTGTTCAGTTTTTTATAAATAATTAACACCAGTTTTTCTCTACTAGGCAAAATGTAGGCGCGAGATCTCATTTCGTGGCGAACGACTAGTTATTTTGTGGTAAAGAAAGTCATTTTTTTATCGCCACATCCAGGAGATAATGTGTAGGTACAGAAGGTTCTAGCGTTATAAGTTGAGCTGCTACCGACGCCGCCGACGAGACGACAATCGCGATAAGAGCGCCGCGCCGCGCGTCGGCTCGGCTTGAATCGAATTTTCCCGGCAGCTGGCTCCTAATTCCCTTTTCCCGATCCGGGCGCCGAAAGCGAACACTTCCACGGTCACACGTAACCTTATTTATCAAACGAATATCCAAACATTTTCTTTCAATCATTTGCGATATCTGTCAAGATACTGTCGCATTATGTTTAGGCTAGGCGAACTGACTTGGCGAGTTGTCCGTATCCGCAAACACTTTTCCTTGTGTTAATGGAATGCAAACATTGACAATGGCAAATAGGTCCATAAATATCGGTGACCAGTGGTTCCTATAATTGCTCCAATGACCAGTGATACCCGTTGATTGTACCTCGATATTTGGTAGCTGATACATCGATGGATCGCTACATCCGTCCGCAACAGCCCGCGCGACAAAGTTTGCATGCTGATTACCATCATTAAAGTCAAACAATCGCACGCCAAAAACGTTAATGAATACAATTACGAAATACGTATCAATAACTAATGAATTCTGCATGTTAATTTTCGATCTGACTAAACCGAAAGCGTTGCAAAGTCTGGTGTCTAGAACCGTCCCGACATACAATCACTTGTCATTCGTAGCACATGTTATCAGATGTGTAATCTCCATTGAAGTATAAAGCATCGACGCGCGACATTGAGGCGATACCTGGACGAATGTTAATGTCGTATAAATCTACCTAATATACATTACCTATTCCATCGGTGACCTCTTTGAATGATCTGGAACCATTCGTGTCTGTCACTATTTCCTGAATTATGTATGATCAGGCACGAGTAACTTTCCGTTTTCTAGAGTAGGTATCGATCATGGAACAAAATTGAAACTAAAGTTTTTACTTCAGTTTCAATTTGATATAACCAAGTATATACCTACAAAGTATATTTTAATAGAAACTTGTAATTAGTATGTAGATACTTAACTTACTTTATGTTTCTTAGATAATACTGAATCATATAAACATGGTCTTCAAAATATAATAATATATTTACTCAAGTACTAATAACTTAATTAGACACCACCAAAATAAAACGTTCCACTCGTATGTACCAAATCCCTTGACAAGATTATCTAGCGCAAAATAGAGCTTATGATGTAACAGTGTTGTGAGACAAAACGTTAGAGTGGCTTCACTACCAAGTTGTATCTCCCCTCTAGTCTATCAAGGTACAGTTAACTTAGTATTTCACATGCAACGTGCAACGATTGCAACAGTTGCCTTCGTCGTATATTGCACTAAAGCGAGGAAGTTACGATACCGACCTTCGCGGAAGTACAGCCTCCCGGCGCATCAGCTCCGGATATACCGCACTATCGACCTCGCCTAGGATGCAGGGTATGGAACGATTTCTATGGACGGAGCTGAGTTCGATTTGTATCTAACTGAAACGTTACTCATGAGGTAGTTTATAATGAGCACCTTAGTTTGAGGTTTTCCTAACTACCCAAATGGTTTTCAAACTGACTAGTTTGATATAACTACAACATAGTCTTTTTAATTTAATAAGTTTGTACGATACTTCGAAGTTAGTTGGTACATTAGATTAGATTAACTTTTTAAGGAAAAAACACCGATCTTGAATAAATCAAAATCAAAAAACCAATCAAAATCAAAATCGTTTATTCACATGGGCCCCAAAGAGGCACTCGTGAAAGTTAATTATTGTATTGCCAGATTCGCAAAATAACAGCCATCTCGAGAAGAACCTGGCAAGAAACTCGGCGGCGCATTTTTTCATTCATTTTTATTTAAACATTCTTAATCTCTAATACATAATTTTATTAACCTAGGTGTTATTATGGTAGTCGCTAGAAAGCGCTTGTGTGCAGTTTGCCTCCATGCATCCTTGTCTATACTAATATTATAAAGAGGTAAAGTTTGTCATTAATATAGTCGATCGTTTTATAGTAAGCTTTCTTAATGAATGCCCGTTTTATTACAGATTTGAACTTTCCCAGGAATACAATTCTATATAAGTACCTAAGCTAGATTCATGAAAAATCCTAATAAAAGCAAGACGTATTTTGTCGGTAAATAATACAGGAGCTTAAAAACTAACAACCGACTTCAATCGCAAATATCTCCGAAACTCTTCATCAGATCTTGATTAAATTATAATCGGACCACCTGGGAATTAAACAAAAAAGATTTTCTCGTATCGGTCCAGGCGTGTTTTTTTATTCCCGATAGGCATTTGACCACAGTAATAATTAATATTTTTTTAATTGTCTTGGAGTAATCGGGAAACATAGGAACATAAAAAAAGATTTCAAAGATTTGAGGACCTCCTCCTTTTTTTGAAGTCGGTTAAAAAATAACAGTCGAAAATGTATTCCGTAGTCGCATTACCGTCCTATAATATGTTGTCGCCCACGGAACCAAATTTAAAAATCATATAGAGGCCAGCTGCAGATCAAAACATTGAATAAAAGATACGGAATAAAACGAGCGTCAGGCAACATTTTAATAAACTGCTTTAGGATGCTAAATAAAGAGTTCCTCCTGAATATATTTGGGTTAAGGCGATGTAGGTATTAATAAATTATTTGATCATTTGTCTGTCTGAAAATTGTGAAACCTGATTTTTATAACTCTTACTAGCTGCGCCCTGCGGTTTCACCCGCGTTGATAATGATAAAAAGTGATGATGATGATGATGAAAAATAGATGTTGGCCGATTCTCATAGATACCGGATAAGCACAAAAAATTTCATCAAAATCGGTCAAGCCGTTTCGGAGGAGTATAGCAACGAAAACTGTGACAGGAGAATTTTATATATTAGATTTTATATAATTACATAGTGTGAACCAAAGTGACAAAGGTATCTTCAATTAGAGGTGTTTAATTAATAAGCATTTAATATAAATAAGATAGTTATTTTATAGATGTTATTCTATAGCCATAAAGATAAAAAAAAATAGCTCAGCACTTTGTCGGTCTGTCCGTCCGTCCATCTGTCACAGACATCTAGCGTCTAACCCATATAAGCGAATGACTTCAAATTCTCATAGAATATACTACGGCCCAAAGCTAAAAATAACATTTATAATTATATAAATTAATAAAATATTAAGGGATATTATACATATACATTACATTATATTTTTTCATTACATTACATTATATATTGGTACAAGTGGGGAGCAAAATATTTTTTATTTTTTTATCTACCGTTGGGGTATCGTTCAGAAAGGCTTACCAATTAGAGAACGAAACTGGTTTTAAAAAAAAATACGTTGGAAAATAATGATTTGGAACGCCACCAAAGTGACTGTTTTAGACCCATTTTGTGAGGGATCTATCTCAAAAACGGCTTTATACTGAATGCTGAAACGTATGTATAATACCCGTTATATCCTGTACTTGAACAACAAATACAGAAATCAAACAATTATTATATTAAAAAAAGTTATAAGCAAGTAACCTAAAAAGTTTTTCCCTATAAGGCAAAATGTAAGCAAGAGATCTCAGTTCGGCGCGAACGACTAGTTAAATCTCATTCATATTCCTTACTATACATATATTATCATGATGAAATCGGGTCTATAGATTATAAGACAGTACATTATGATGAGTACAATATCTTAGGTATCTTCTAGGCAAGCTTGCTCCATCGTCGACCACATCGTCGCTTACCATCAGGTGAGATTGTGGTCAAAAGTATGCCTATCTTGAATAAGAAAAAAAAAACTTAAAACATATAAACATAAACGCTTTCAGACTCACAGCCCCACACTAAGTTCGATGACTTGTGTTGTGGGTGCCGGAAACATTCACATCACACACACAATCACAACCAGAACCAGAAACACAAATTTTCCTTGGGAAGAAAACTTGTGTTCCCGCCGGGAATCGAACCCGATACCCGTGCTTAGAAGGCGAACGCCACCCAACTAAGCCAATGGGCAGTTCAAACATAACCGAGATACCAAATAAAGTAAAGCATTTCTGCAAAAGTTAGCTACATATTTTAGTTAGCACAAATTCCTACCCAAGGGATATTTGTGCTTCTGGTTCTGGGTGTATTTGTGTGTGTGATGTAAATGTTGCCGGCGCCAACGATACAAGTCTTTGAACTTAGTGTGGGGCTGTGAGTGTGAATATATCTGTCAATAGCAATTTACAGCGTCAGTTCTTTCTTACAATTATTATTTAGACTATTACATGCATTCGGTTCATGGATTCTAGGATAGGCCAGCACCTAAGTACATTTGCATGTACTAGTTGTAGAACCAAGCTCGGGCTGCGAATGATGTGCATCATGTGCACTCCCCTTGAACATGGCCGTAATTAGTGGTGATGCACGTAACTGCCAGAGACGGGGCTTATTATAGAATTCTATTTCATGAATTGTTCAGTAAATGTTACCTATTTACGTTTCGATTCCCTCATATGGAGTTTTGTTTACCCCGCGTCGAGTCTAAAAGGTGTTTTTAAGAAAAGCAACAATTCGATTTCTGGATATTTCACTTTTAATTTAACATAAGGTGAGGTTGTGGTCAAAAGTTTGGATATTACAAAATATAAAAAAAATTAGTAAGAAAAAAAACATGAGACGTATAATCTGTAGGTACTACAAGTAAAGTTATACTCTAAGCCTAATTTACCATACTCGACCACATCATCACTTACTATCAGATGAGATAGCGGTCAAAGACCAGCCTATAAAATATTAAAAACAATATATAGGAGCAGATCGCATAGCTAGCTTATTTAACCTTTGGGGTAGCCTTACCTTACTCCGAAGAGGCTGCATCCTCGGGTAGGAAAACATTAAATACCACATCACAAAGTCGAAGATAGAAACTCCGCTACGCGCACAGCGCTAAACATTGTTGTTTCGGTTAAAGGGCAAACTTATTGTTGTCATTCCCGGGCATATGATAAGGTTACAAAACCTCAGGGAGAGGGGTATGCCACACGGAACTTAGTAATTCTAAGTTCCCGGACACTAGCTGCAAATCTATCTATCTTCTATCTTCTCTTCTTATCTTATATCTTATCTTATATATATATAAAAATCAATGCCACTTTTCGTTGTTATTTTATAACTCAAGAACGGGCTCACCTATCCAAACCAAATGTATAGGCTTTGTTCGGACTATTTAGTAGATGGTTTATGTGAAGTTTGCACAAAATCGGTCGAGCGGTTCGTCATTTATCACACCCGGGCGAAGCCGGGGCGGATCGCTAGTAATGTATAAACGCGTGACTTATCATTATTATACTAGTCGTTCGCTCCGAACTGAGATCTCGCGCCTACATTTTCCCTAATAGAGTAAAACTTTGCTTATTATTCTTTTTATTTATAATAATTGCTAGATTTTTGTATTTGTTGATCAAGTAACAATATAACGAACGCAAGACTTATCATTATTATACAAGTCATTCGCTCCGAACTGAGATCTCGCGCCAACATTTTCCCTAATTGAGTAAATCTTTACTTATTATTCTTTTTATTTATAATAATTGCAAGATTTTTGTATGTGTTGATCAAGTAACAATATAACGAAAGTTATAATATAACTGAAATTAAACGCAGTTTATTAAAGTTACAATATAACTGGTATTGAAAGCTTTAAATGTGTATCCGTTTTAATAATAGATGTTACCCCGGAACAAAATAGGTCTAAAACAATGATTTTGGTAGCCTCCCAAATTGTTATTTGCCAAAATATTTATTTTTATAACGGTTACGTACTCTACTTGCAAATTTCTTTTTAAAGATACCCAACACGGGCAGACAAAATAGTTAAAAATTTCTTGCTTTCCACTTATGTGTATGGTGCGTGTTTTTTTATTTATATAATTTTAATTGCTATTTGTAACTTTGGACCATTTTTACATATATTCTGTGAATTTGAAATTATTCGCTTTTATGGTTTAAGCGCTAAGTGCCTCTAACAGACGGACGCACGGACGGATAACAGCACTTATTACCACCCAAATTAATTTAGAGATCTTGCTTCGTTCGATCAATATTATAATCTTTAGCGGCGCATACCACCAGTGAAATGGATTCCATGTTTCCTTTTGGTAAAAAAAGAGAGTCCACATGATGCACTTATTATGACAACATAGTAGCCATCTACATCTACAACACCCTACAGCTAGAAGGTTGTAGAATGCTGTACACATTTGACCTTTTGCTAAATATGTACTTACATGAATCAGCCTACAAGCCTGTCCTTCAAACGAAGAAGCAAACAAATCAGATTAGATGTTGAAGGTAAAGTAATCACCCGCTGTTGATCGAATAAAGACGGGGTTATAGGCCATCTCCAAGGGGTGGCCTCACCCGATCGCCTTGGTATTATTTCAGCAATGGCCTCGGCATCGATTCGGTGCATCAGAATTGCCTCGGAACTCTCGGAAGGCTAATAACAAGAATTTAGAGCCCGAATGTTAAATAGCTGATTCGGAGAAATTCATTTGAAAACCGAAAGAATTTTAAATTTTAAAACTGTATTTTCTTAATACATACTTTTTGTTTTTAATAAAAATGGGAATGTTCTTAGTACTTTTATAAACTTTTTTTTTAACTTTTATTAGCGGGTATTCTTATTCCTTACCTGTGTAGGTACCTAACTCTACCAAAGCTCTGAGTTTATCAAACTCCGGTTAATGTGATGGTTATTAAATGTTGAATAGCTGACCAAATATATAAGAATTAAGTAAATTGTTTTGACTACTGTTGAAACTAGACCTAGTTCCAGCTCTACATAATTTTAAACGTGATCTCTATTCTCCAATGATCACAACTACTTAAGTTAACAATCAGAATACTAAGACAGAAGACTGAAGATCATATTATTTTTTTAAACCAATAATTAAACGCAAACAAAGCTTTAAAAAAACCGACTTCACCGCTTTATCTTCGGAACCTTGATCAGATTAACAAACACGCATTATTGAATATAGCACAAAAACTACAGATCAGTTCTTGATCAAATTTAAACGGGACCAAAGAGAAAACAACAGCTTTCAAACAAAATCGGATCACGTGGAAAGATGTTATGAGGAAAAAAAAACCAGTCGAATTGAGAACATCCTCCTTTTTTCCTAAAATTAAAAATTATTATTTTTCCCCTAAAACAAACAGACACCAATACATGTGCATAGTTTTGTATGCTTTTTTATTGTTTTCCCTTCATATATAGCCGAAAATACAAAATAATTCATAAAAACATTTTAAGTACCTATATCAAGATAAATATTTATAAATGCGAGCATGTTTAAGCAATTTTAAACGCAGCCTTTTTGACGTTGTTTTTGCGATATCCACAATCCAATAACCCTCAAGATAAGTTGACCACCAACTACCTATTGAACAATCATTGACACCAAAAATGTGTGAACTGACGCCACGAATCAGTTTAACCAATAGCATGCACTTTGCTATTTAGAATTTCCCACGCAATTTCATCACAATTTCGCGAGACCCTTGTTTACCCAAGCGGTAACCAAAAATTTGCAAACTATAATTTATCCATATACTACCTATAGCCCGCCACTTTAAACCTTTCAAGGGGGGGTGGCAATTACGGATGAAAGCGGGAGAGGTCGGCTGGGAAGAAAATGTTTCCAGTAGATACCTATCTAAGGAGATTAACTTCGGACGTTGGCCTTAGCTCGTGTCAGCAATATATCAAGTACGGGCTACAACAGGCTAGGAGTTAGGGACATCTACGCAGTTTCTGGGAGGCACTTGAGCATGTCTCCATAATTGAAGGTATTGAACTCGGCTGGGCATCCAATCTACATGATAAAGATGGGATCGAAAAGAAAAGGTCTGTTGAGAATTCAATTTCCTTTGGAGAGGCTTTCATAGTGAGGTTTGAGATGTTTTATTGGACTTGACTCGAATGAAATATTGTCATTTCGCCAATCAAGCAAGTAAAATGGAAGGAAATTGTAAAAGATATGTTCCTTGAGTCATATCGCTAACATATTATTGTATCATCTCAAACATTTTTTGCTTCTCATCCAAAGATCTGACCGAGGATTTACAGTAGAAAAGCACCTGATTGTGGTTTAACTTGAATCAACTAAGTATCTTACAAACAATCAAGTTAGATCTCATTGGTTATAAGGAAAAAAGCATATATTTTTTTATGATTTTATCGATTATTTTCAATTAAAATAAATATTTAAAACTGCAATCAGAATCGGGCAATAATAAACGCGGCATTTTTTGCGCGTATCTGTGAAGTTAAACCTCCTGCACGACACAGTGACTATCCTTGAAAGAAAGTTGATAGGTCATTGACATCAAATATGTGTACAGTTACGTCACAAATTAGTCTAGCCAATAGCGTGCGTATTACTATTTTTAAGTTTTCATGCATTTTTTATTATTGTTTATTCTATTAATTCCTATATTCATTAAATGCCTACTGAAAAGGAATAAGAACTGTTCGCAGCAGTTATCCTATAGCTACAAATATTGAAAAAATAAGTATAACACTTGTTTAATGTTTACATTTCACGTATATTTCGTATTATGCAATTTTCACATATTTAAGAACACACAAAACATAATTTTTATTGTAGGTATTAAATATTTATTTCACCATAAAAGGCCAATCTTACCAGCCTGCATATTTATGGATCTACAGCTAAGAAGTAGCGCTTAGCTTGTAAACAGCAGATCAGATAACACTGACATTGGTCGTAAGGTCAGGCCAGGGGGTGTGATCGTCTGACACGCAAACCTCCAATTTCAACGGCACCACCACCACCACGGAAATAACCGCTACAAGGCTGAGGAAATTTGTTTATTTAATAACTTGCCACCCGGTTTTATTGTGTAGGTACTTTTGGCAAAATGTTACGTAAGCAAAAATATACTTACAGGTTTTTTTATCATTATATATTGATTTTGTATTATTTTCCAAAACCTGTGATACTTCGAGATGTATGGATTATTTATTTACCGTTAATACTTAGTGAACGTGCATGAGTGTAAGCAAATCATACAAAGTTGATAAACGTGATTTTCGCATTCGCTCCAAAACTCCAAACTGTGTATTGAAAAATCTGATTTTCTAGTAAAGTTTCTACCACTTTATTACAACTTGACTTGACTGGACCTTGGCTCTTTTACTTGTGACTAGGACTTCTAATGTGAACTAAACACGCATTATTGAAGACATTCCAAGAACCACTCAGATCAGATCTTGATCAAATTTAAATGGGACCAATTGGAGAGCAACATGTTTCAAACAAAAAAAAATTTCAAAATCGGTTCACGTGGAACGAAATTATGAGGTAACACACATAAAAAAAAAATTCGTCTTGAGTACCTCCTCCTTTTTCGTGATGTCGGTAGAAAAAGCACACTTATTTATAAAGTCTTAAGCCTGCATTATTTATGACTAGAGCTTTCGGATCAGAGGGAAACTATAAATGTATTGCTTTTGATGCAGTATCAGTTATGTGGCTCTCCTTTTGTGATACATTTGGGTTTACCAACAGTTGATACACAAAATATTATTATTTATGTCCAGAACTAAAGTAACTATGTGCAAAGCAATAAATTCAATAACGATACAAATTGCGGATGCCGGAAACTTCACATCACAGACACAATCGTATCTACACTACTACACTCTTGGGAAGCAAACTTATGTTCTGGGGAATCAAATACGATACCCGCAAACAACTACGCCAGTGGGCTGTAAAACTTCTTAAAGTTAAAGACAGTATGATAGTGCAACCTGTGTTTACCTGTAGGTAACATTACCATATCTATACACTACCTATCGCGGCGGTCATAAAAACTCAAACCGAAACTTATACCTACAACATGGTTCTAAAAAAATCATGTTGTGCCGACCGGGATAGTTTAAGTAAGGTAACTTAGTAGCCTGATTTGTCATCATCAGTAACGCGGGCGAAGTCGTTACAGCTCGTTTGTCTTACGCCTAGTTACTTCCGTAGCATTTTCGTTTTCCTTACATTACATTTCCTTAGGTGCTGATACAAGCACTGCTTGCACGCTATACGGCTGACAAAACAGCATTTGCAAAGGAAAATTCACCTCTTATTTTCACCGAGCCTATCTTAATTCATACGAGGCGAATAAAGGTCAAGTTCCTCGCAAGGCCGCTCCGGTGCGCTCCGCTTCGCGCCAGGGTCGCTGAACATCAAAGCTGGCGTATTATCCCCTTCGACGGGCATGGACAGCCTCGAAATATCTGGGACGTGTTTAGACGATTAAACAACGATTATGACGAGTTAATTTTTGGAGAATGTGATTGATTCGTCATCGAGACTTTAAGGTAAACTGTTCTAGATACCTATATACCTCAGTTTTACAGCAACTTTTTAGCAAAAGACCGTGTTGCATTCCCAAAAAAGACTTGGGCTGGGTATATATATATTATACCTGTAAATTACTTATTGCCAGATTGCCTCCGCAATCCTATCTGGCAATAGCTAGATGATTAAGGTGCCTCATTGGGCCGAGCTTTAATATGTAACTAACTATAAACTCACTTTCGAAAATAAATATGCATATAGATATATTTGATAAACCTTCTATAGTTAAAATATGTTTCATTAATACACTTGAAAAATTTTATAGCTTGACACTTAGTTCACTAAATGCTTAAAATTTTGCCAAATTGTAAAATATATTATGTAGGTGTAAGTACATCTTTTAATGCCTGAACAACTTGATAAATTACTACATAACTTGAACGTGAAAAGGACATTCTATAACAACCAAACCATACGATACTAACTTGGGTTTACTGTCGCGTAGGTATGCATTTTTATTATGTAGGTGATTTAATACTCTTTACCTTGTAAATTATGTTATTACGTTTTTTTTTAATTCTAAGCTAATTCGGTTAGATATAATGATTTCTTTATAGATAAGATTCATAATTAAAATCATTTAACTTCGTCTGAACCAGTAACACTGTTTGAAAACTTTGAAATTCCGAGCATTTACATCTTTGGCCGTCAGGTGAGATTGTGGTCAAATGCTTGAATATCGGGCATAAAAAAATCATTTAAACAACATTTGCGGAGTAGGGCGATGGCAGCTGTGTCAAAATATTACTTTACTGCATCTGCAGGTATCATCATTTTTCAATATATTGTCTGTACCTTCATTTTCTTCTAATATTCAGCTTAGGTACTATTTTCCTAGCTTTGTTATTAAAATCAACAGCAAACGAGTGCGCAAATGGGTCAACCGCGTCGACGTTAATTAATTGAACGAATACGGGCGCTAAGCATTCCCATTCCGTTCCCATTAGCAGAAACGTTTAATCATTCATTTGCTTCGTAGCAGGGAACTTTCATTACCGTATGGACAATAACTTGTAGCATAAGAGCCGGAAAAAACCGAACTTACATGCCAAAATTTATATGAAACATGGAGAAAGTACTAATACTTCACTACCCCAGATGCCTTTTGGTTCATAGCTACTTAGTACTTAGTATTACGCAGTCTATAAACTATCTATGTACTAAACTGGGTACTTACTTTTGGTCTTATGTACTTCATTTACCTTTTTTTTTTTTTTTTTTTTTAATAAGGTAGATATCACTTTTTATACTATATGTTACATACTATATCTTACTACCTATTAGTACCTATTTCGCCAACACAGTGTCTTGTTTGGTTAATTATATACATAATACATACATACATACTACTTGTATAGAGCTCTATTCTAATAAAATAGGTAGCAAAGGCCACTAGGTCAGCAAGGTCAAAATTTACCTTTTCAGGGAATATCGGAGTTTGTAGTGGAGAATAAGATAATCGTTTTCGTTAGAGTCCTCTATCTGCAGTAACATATATTATGTGCAGTGACATACCTGTGGCCAGTGAAGTCGATGTTGCTAGTCGTGCTCTATCAAAAAGACATTTATTTTAATACATTGTTACTTATTGCACAAAGTAATGACAGAATGTAGTTAACATGATGAAAACTACAGGATTTCGATTTAGACCTATTGTGTGCTAATACTGCTAATACTAAAAACACCCATTTTCAGATTTAGCATGATGTACTGAGTCGTCGTACCACTTAGATGTTTTCTTAACGCTTTACGATAAGTTCAATCTTTGCAGACGCTTGCTATCTTGGTCTACATGCAAAAGTAAGCTTTATAATAACGCAGGTTATATTAAGTATTTATTATATATGTAATTAGGTACCTATAAGGTGTGAGTTTTATCTCTAATTGTAGACTACAGGCAATTTACACAATACAGCTCCCGGTCTAAGGCAGACAATAACTTGTCACTGTTGTCACCGGCCAGAAGCTTTCAGCTAAATTGCTTGTGGACCTGCAAGTTACTGTTCCGTATCATTGATTGATGCTTTAAACTGCAACAGCGCGTATGTACGTACTGTAGTACGAACAATATCTAAATAATTGCAGCGAGCATCGTACCTACTGGTTAACAATGTCTGAGCAAAATGGTTGCGAGGTATTTGAATGTATTGTGTGCTAGGGGCTAACAATATATTTTTTAAATGGACACGGCCTCCTTTAATTGATCGAGTGAAACGAGATCTCTAAGTTGACTTGGGTGATTCGGCACTTTGTCCGTCCGTCCGTCCTTCCGTCTGTCAGAGGGGTTGTTCCGTACTCATCCTATGACGTCTCATCCTACGGCTATTTTTTTCTTAACTCAACCGATTTGTATTCTTAACTTAACCGATAGCAATTTATATATTTTTTATTCTTAATTCATCCTATGCGTATTCTTAACTCAACCTATGAGATTTTCTTTTTTAAATACTTCGATTTTCGTGTGTAAGGTTGGCATAAAAATGTAGTACTGTTAAAAGTATTATTATTTTAATAAAATAAAACGATTATTGTGACAATAATGTTATATATATTTTTAATTAACGTAACAAATAACGTACAAATCAACATTAAATAATTAAAGTTACAAAACAGATATATAAAAAAATCTCATAAAAAAATGTTTTTAACTGAGATTACTACCAAAGTTTAAATAAACGATCATAGCTTTAGTGTGCATAGTAACAGCTTATGATAATCGTATTAAAAATAATTATTTTTACAACATTTTTATAATCATATATAATGACAATTGGTATTGAATGATTCTGAGTCATTCAATAAGCAATTATGTTTTTCTACTAGATCCTGCAATAAAATAAACTTAAAAAAATCAACATAAAATATAAAAAGACTCTGAACAATAAGATACTACTACAATTAAAAACTCTAGCGAAAAATCAAACTTAACTAAACGATGCATACATAAAATCTTCACTGTCACTTCTTCGATCCTTTAAAATAAACAAAAGGCGCCAGTTTTTCTAGGCTAGTGGCCCAGCATTATTTTCCCATCTTTTAATTCTTGGATAGCGGTGTTGATACGTTCTTCGTTTTCGTCAATTTTTATTGGCTGAGATGTCGACGCTCCATATTCTTTTTGAATAATCTTCGCATTTTGTAAAAGTGCATCTTTTTTCAAAATATGCAAGAATCGAAGTATATTTTTTTTTTGTTTGCAACATGTCTGTTTAAAGTTGCATGCTAACTTTCAAGTGCGATGGTCGTTCTGTTCTTTCTCTGGTACACATTCCACATATGTGGTGGAAAGGCACCAAGATTACCAGGAATAGAAATCAACTCAAACATCTGGCTCTTTGCTTGGCATTGCCATTGATCCCCAAAGATTTATTGACGACGCATTTTTGTACATAATGGAGGATTGCCCAAAAACTGACAATATTACGAAATTTTACGACTATCTTGTAAAAACGTAGCTGGAGGGTGGTGCCTTTCCACCACATATGTGGAATGTCTAGTAGAAAAACATAATTGCTTATGGTCATTTAATATGTTATTATATATATATTATATATATAATAACATATTAAATGACTCAGAATCGTTTAATACCAATTGTCATTATATATGATTATAAAAATTTTGTAAAAATAATTATTTTTAATACGATTACCATAAGCTGTTACTATGCACACTAAAGCTATGATCGTTTATTTAAACTTAGGTAGTAATCTCAGTTAAAAAACAATTTTTTATGAGATTTTTTTATATATCTGTTTTGTAACTTTAATTATTTAATGTTGATTTGTACGTTATTTGTTACGTTAATTAAAAAAATATATAACATTATTGTCACAATAATCGTTTTATTTTATTAAAATAATAATACTTTTAACAGTACTATATTTTTATGCCAACCTTACAGACGAAAATCGAAGTATTTAAAAAAGAAAATCTCATAGGTTGAGTTAAGAATACGCATAGGATGAATTAAGAATAAAAAATATATAAATTGCTATCGGTTAAGTTAAGAATACAAATCGGTTGAGTTAAGAAAAAAATAGCCGTAGGATGAGACGTCATAGGATGAGTACGGAACAACCCTGTCAGAGGCGTCTAAACCGAACAAGTGAATAATGGATATTATACGTAAGTTTCTGCTTTAAATGTGTAGCCGTTTTTGAGATAGACCCGGGACAAAATAGGTCTTAAAACAGTGACTTTAAAGGCTTAAGCTTAAGCTTTATACGTTCCAAATTTCATTAAAATCCGTTCAGCCGTTACAGCGTAATAAGGAAACGATCTTAGACACGCTTACACAAACTTTCAGATTTATAATGTTTAGTGTGACTAGCAGTTCCCTGCGGCTTCGCCCGCGTTTATCAAGTTAAAAAGTAGCCTATCTGTTAACCCTAGGTAATACGCTATATACATTCCAAATTTAATTCATATCCGTTCAGCCGTTACAGCGTGAAGAGAAAACAAACATACTTACACACAAACTTTCAGATTTATAATGTTAGTGTGATAAACATTGTGTTTGAAACGAGATAATCTTAGCAACTTTTAGCTTAGCGACAGCTGTAAGGCAAAGCTTCTAAAGTAAATGAGGAACCTTCAAAACAGGACAGTAATAAAATTACATCTGACAATTTTATCTCCAAATCTTCGATTTCCTTGCGTAAATCGTTCTGCCAACAATTTCCTAACAATAAATGTTCGTTATCGGTAAGTCAAGCAAATTAAATTCGGTTAGCCATCAATTTATCTAATATCGATCGTTTCGGTAAACCACGGAAGTTATTTACATACTCGTAGGCACGAAATATAGTTAAGTAAGTAACCTATATAATCATTAATCGCAATCTCACCTAACGGAAAGCGACGATGCGGTCGTCGTCGGTGGGACTTGCCTAGAAATACCTGTTCACTCTTGACTTCAAGAGACCTAAATTATACTTATCGGGAATCAAGAACGAAGGCAGGGTGTTCAATTCCTTTCGCATAATAAAAGTTGTGGCGAATCGCTTGGTTCGAACGGAGGTATGAGCACCGTGAACGATGTATTGTTTTAGTACCCCTTGTTATCCGATGATGGAAGGGAGCTGGAGTACTTAATTATTATAAAGTATATGTCTTAACTTACCTCTCCTCCTTTCCATCCAAAGGTTTTCTGCTTCGCTTTTAAAGATAAGACCGCCTATTTTTACACTTATTTTGTAAGTCATTATTTTCTGATCTGAGTTGTCACAATTAAGGTATATCAATCAATCTATCATACCTAATCAATCTTTCAGATTAATTTTAGCTCTTTTTCTGTATTAGGTAGGTACTCTGGCCCATGGTAGGCCGATGGCCGCTCATGTTATTTTAAAATAATATACAATTTCCATCAATAGTACCTGGATGACATTTTTTTTTTGGTAAATGACGTTTTTAAAAATGAAAACGCCCCCGACACCCCCTGTATACTAAATTTCATGAAAATCGTTGGAGCCGTTTCCGAGATTCAGACTATCGATCCGCCCCGGCTTCGCCCGGGTACAATTTCCGGTGGAAAACAAAGTGAGAAATGAAGAACCGCTCGAGCGATTTTGTGCAAACTTCACATAAACCATCTATTAAATAGGTTACGTTAGGTTTGGATAAGTGAGCCCGTTCTTGAGTTTTAAAATTACAACGAAAAGTGGCATTGATTCATATATATAGATTGATAGATATACATATATACAAGAATTGCTCGTTTAAAGGTATTAGATTAGTAGATAATAATTTTAACTAACATAAATTTGTAATTATCAAAGAAACCAGTACCTGTAACGAATACTGAAAAATTATTGCGTTGTGTCATATTATGAGTAATTTCGTTAATTCTCATATCACCTTCGATAGCTCAGTTGGTAGAGCGGTGGACTGTAGAGGTAACGAATTGTGGTAATCCATAGGTCGCTGGTTCAAATCCGGCTCGAAGGAATCTTTTTGGCATCTTTTTTTTTATTGAGACGAGAAGAGCAAGTCTCTCGCCTGATGGTAACCTTCACGCTTCATTACAGTTTAGTGCCACTCAAGCGTTAAGAACTTATACAGTCATATAGGTCAAAATTCCACCGCGGCATAGCATTGCGTTCATCCCCCATGTTAAGTCCCTGTAATTTTAAAATGTTAGAATCATATCGGATACGGGTAATTTTCGCACTTTTCGTTGGTCGTACGTAAGTCCTATTTCTCTGTTTTGATTTTAAGTGAGTAATCTAAACATCATTTAGGTAATGATCGCGCTAAAAATATCAATAGTTTTTAGCGCGATTAAGTCCCGTGATACTTATTTATTATATTATATATAATCATGTTTTTTCACTATTATGGGGCCCATGTGAATAAACGATTTTGATTTTGAATCTCAATGTTTCCGACACCCACAATAAAATTCTTAGAATTGTATGGGGCGTTGAGTATTTTTTTTTTTTTTTTTTTTATTTGTGACAGGCTAGTGTTTGACCACTATCTCACCTGATGGTAAGTGACGATGTGATCGAAGCTGGTAAACACACTAGACCTGGAATACGCAGGCTCTCAAGAATAACTGCCGGAACACCGTATTTGGCTTGGCGGCAGACTTTCAACTTGATGGTGATTCAGTGTGAATGCAAAAAATGACTATAATTACCTACATGGGTTCATTAACACTTTTCACCTGATAAACTAGCGTTTGAGCTGTATAGGTATCACCTGTTGGTAAGTCAATCAATCAATCAAAAAAGAGATAAGATATTAATAATAAATGTTCAATATTGTTGTTAAAATAACAACAAAACAAATAGTACCACTCACCACAAACAACGTTTTTCAAGTAGAATTCGCACCCGCTAGGAGTGCTACAGCCGCACAATAAAGTCTCACTTGAGGCTTGCACAAACGCAGCATTTATTTTTTATTCCACAAGAGGGCGCCACCGCTCCCCTCCGCTGCGTCATCCGCGAGGACGAGGAGTGAGAACCATTCATTCGAATACAAAGCTACCCCTTTCTACACCAACTATAAATGCGGGGACTTCTATTATAGTTCCAAAGCAATACAAATGTTAGCTAGATCATAATAATATTGTTTAAAGAGCTAAATGTTACCATTCTGCTGGTATCTATCTGGCCTTCTTGACAAGGAATAAGAATCAAGTTTGCAACAGCTGACCTACTATACCTACTTATATAATGAGTTTTCGAGCTAACAGTTAGTTAGTTAACCTACCTACACAATGAAAATCAACGTTCTATAAACCCTACGTCATAAACCTTACTTAAACATATTCCAGAATTCTAAAAACTTTCGAACTGTCGGATAGGTTTGCCGATTGTGCTCATATTTGATGTAAATAAATATTACGTATGTGGAGGCCATCCGCGATCATTATATTTTTTACCTATACATTCTGGAATAGTAGGTAATCATGAATCTGGCCCATAGATGAAATATGTATTTAATTTATAATAAAATTAAACATGACAAATTTAGGCGCACTGTCTTCGGAATCAGTTTAGTTATTAAAAAGCCAAGAAGGCCCATCATCTATAGACTATCTCTACATAATTTGTTGTAAAGAGTGTTATTATGTAAAGAGGATGATCTTTTCACATCTATACGAATCTACGAATAAATTAATGAAAAGCGTTTGTAATTTATACGCCTACCAACAAGAGATACCACACAAAAATAATGAGATGGCTTCATAGCTTATTAAAAAGAAATAGCGGATATGAAATTGCTTGTAAACTCGAGCTCGCATAAAGCTATGCGCAATGCAAATCAACTTGCATCCTGCCTTGCAAAACTACTGCGACGTGAAAATGATGTGAAAAACATTCGCTAATGAATAATGCTTTGTGAAATTATAAGTTGGAAGCGCTGCGCTGAGCGCCACAGGCTCGGAAACCTTTTGAGCAGCAACGAGCAGTAAAAAGGCCGGAGGCAACCCTGAGCGGGTCGACTTGAGAGGTCTACAACAGGGCTGCCATCCGCAATATTTTAATTAAACAGAAGACATTTGTTTTCAAGCTGGGATTTTTTTAGTATGAGTTTAAAACTCGGCGTATGAGTACTCTGACGGAATATACAGGTATTCACTCTATTGTTCGACACAAATAATGTCTCGAATATTGATTTATGAAAACGAATTGTAATCGTGACGAGTTATGTAAAGGGGAGATCGTTATTACTCATGCAGGCAAGCTCTTGCACGCAGTTTTGCTGTATGCTGATACTACGTAGGTATTCAGTATTCGCATGCTAATAAACGCTTTCGTACGATGGGCGCATTTACATCACTAAGCATTTATTCGCTGCTTTTTTAAAATTATTGTATTAGCCCTTAGCCCGATCCCACGATAAAGTATTTTAAAATCGCTTAAAGGCTATGCGAAATAGGTAAATTTTCATCAGTACTAAAACGAACTTTAAGAGTATTGAACACACTTCAGTGGGAGAACAGTAGAAGACGGTTTTTATTATAAAAAGCTTGTATTTTGACAACCCAGTTGGCGCAGTGGGCAGTAACCTGCCCTCAAGCAGAAACAATTTTCCTTCCCAACTGCCTTTTTTTTTAATTCTAGATATGCAAACTTTTGACTACCATCTCAACTTCTCGGAAGGAAATTTTGCTTCTGGTTCTGGTCCGGGTGTGCCTGTGTATGTGATATGCATATTGCCGACACCCACGATATAAGTCTAAAGTTAGTGTGGGGATGTAAGTGTGAATGCGTTAGTTTTTATTTTTATGATCACTTGTGGTGACTTTTGAAGCGGGCTTACCCCTTGTTTGTACATACTAGACGAATAGACTGCAAAACTGCTATGATTTATATCCCTACAATAAATTTTCAAGTTTGAGCGCCGAATGAATTACAAATTTGGAGAGGCGTTCATATATGAACGTCTCTATACACTGCAAGTTTTGTAATAGCAAAGATAATTTCAAATGAAATCTAGGATAATACCAAAGAACAGATATATACATATATACAAAAATAGTACATTGTAAGTACCTACCTACATAAGTTTCTCTTTAGTTTAGGCCGACGCCATCGGGATAGAAACAAACCTATGGTTTCTTAGTCTTACACTTTGTTTAACTTAAAATAAATCCGGGGTTATATGAGCGAGTACAATTGGCGGTCATAAGACCTACTCATTTTCTGTCCATCCAAGGCTGTCTGGGAGAAATAACTCAAAGCGTTATCGCTTTAAGCGATTTCTAGAAGCCTAAATGATTTGGGTTAGTGTGGCGTACAATGCTTAAATACATAATAAACATACACAATATAAATACATAATATATACACAAAATACAAATTAAAATATAAACAGCTAACAAAACAATATTAAGATAATGCTTAAATGCAAACGTTTTCAATATGGCAATAGATTTAGTTTACCTGCTGGGCACAGGCAGCGCATTCCACAGACGAACGGCATGGGTTGCGTAAGATCTATCATAGAAATGTATTTTAAGGTGTTGGAGGACCGTAAGGAAGAAGAATTGGGGAGAAAAACTTAAAGCGTTCTTTCAAGTAAAAAAACGTAGCAGGAAAGAATAGGATACTATAGAAAAGAAAAAGGATGTGAGTAATCTAGATATCATAGAAATTCCAAAAGCGAATTCACTTTTTATATAGAATTTGAAATGAGTGAAAGATACACCGAGATCAAGAAATTTTAAAGTGCGTTACATTCACTACGTAGAGACGAATTAATTCACTTTTTTATGTAGATATAGGTATGTAATAGGTGTATGTAAAATAATAAAAAATACACCAAGAACTACAAACAATAATAAACCATTTTCAGGATACAATTATCTTCTAACGGAGTCCAGGGTTAGGTAATCTATCTATACTTACATATATATGTAAAGCCAGTCACGTACTTTAATATTAAAAGTCGTCTACTAGAACATTTTATTAGCACAACAAATCTCTCAAAGCATCCTTGTTCAAAATCAGATTGCAGCGTGGACAACGTTCGGTTCATATGAATTTCTGCAATTATCAAAGGTACAATTAAACAACCTAATGAGTTATAACAAGGAAATATTTATTTCTCTGCACTCTGCGCCGTGGGTCCTAGGTTCAATTCCCGGCAGGAGTAAAATCTCCTTCCCTAGGGATATTTGTGCTTCTGGTTTTGGGTGTAATGTGTGTGTGATGTGAATGTTTCCGGTACCCACGATACAAGTCTATGAACTTAGTGTGGGGCTGTGAGTGTGAATGCGTTTGTTTATATCGGAACTTGATTCCGTAGCGGCGTTATCAGATCTACTGTACAGTCCGCTGCAATAACATCTCTAAATTTTCAAATGTATCTTACAAAAAACAAAACGGATTTTGTGCACTTTAGCTGATTCATTACAACAATAAAACGTTTGTGCGTTTAAGGTTATGCTCAAAATCTGCTTAGATTCGTAGATACATTTGAAAACTTAAAGATTACATATTAATGCAGCCATACCATTTATAGAAAAAGAAGCAGCAATATTTCATTCGTCAATAAACAAATTTTTAGTCTCAGTAGCTAGAAAGTTTCCTTGTGTATACCTACGCAACTAGACAACATTCCGTATCCTCCAATGGTGTCTTTTAAACACCCTAGCGTTTCGTGTCATGCTTTTCTTTTTATAACTGATAGGCTGGCGTTTGACCACTATCTAACCTGATAAGTGATGCTGTGTTCGAGGATGGTAAACGCCTTGAATTATTGGGTTTCAAAGAAAGGTTGTTAAGCGGATTTGCTCAAGCACGAGGGATAAACTTCGCATCGCAGCTTCTCATATAAGGGTTTATTTATAAAAAAAATTGCTTTACGCGGGCCGGTCATGCGGAGGAAATGTAAATATAACTGTAAAAAAGGCGGTCTTATCGCTAAGCAGTGATCTCCTCCAGACAACCTTAGGTTTGCGTGTGAAATACCACGTTTGCGGCCGCCCCCTCGTGCGTGACCAAATCCGCATGACACTAAAAACGATCTAAAGCTTTGTGATGGCGGTCGAAAGGGAAATATTGTCGTTATCAAATTTGTGTTCCTCCGTCTTAAGGGTTGTTCAGACCTGGTATATCTGTTTCGCTCAGCTTGCTTGTTGTTGAAGTACAATATAATTTCGGCTTATTTCCTTTATTTTTACGATTACGAAGCAGCTATCCTGACAAACAAAGCAATCTTCTGTTAATAATAAATTCGTCATTTTATATTTGAAACAAATTTTGAAAGAGGCAAAATGAAAAATGGGGATAATTCCAGCAATAATCAATATTTAACCAATCTCAACTTGTATAATGTGTGATGTAATAGTTATTCAAACACCTGAATGATAGTACCTCAGTAGAATTACACTTTTGAGGTGTCATCCATGAGTTTATTATAATGAGCTCTTTAATCATATTTACTGAAAGTGCCAGAAAGTATTCTACTCCACTTCTCCTTTATGCCTAGAAAGAACTATTTTCAGTACACACAACTTTACGGTACTGAAACTGAGAAAAGGGCCGTAAAATAAAACCCACAAAAAGATCCGTAATAATATTTTAACTTTTTTAATAGGGATAACTTATATAATATGCAAGGGTTAGCCCCAAGATTTTTCTTCTAGTGATAAAAGGATATAACTCACAAACGGAGCAATCACATTCTATCACCTGCTCAATAAATACAGTCAACAGTAAGCATAATCTTAAACAATTTAAAACCGTAAATGATATAAAGTTCGGGGGCGGTCGACCGCGCGTTGCCGGCACTTCACATACGCGACGCCGGCGACAAAAAGGGACGCAGCTAAGCGGCGCGGGCGTCCCTTTCTATCGCGTCAACGGAGCGACATCGGCGAGGGACGGGAGCATACGGCGCGTACGCGCGCATCCCAGCGTCCGGCACTTCACATACGCGACGCTGGCGAGAAAAAGGGACGCAGCCACGCGGCGCGGACACGTGCGGCCCTTTCTATCGCGTCAACGGAGCGACATCGGCGAGGGACGGGAGCGTACGGCGCGTACACGGGCATCCCAGGGTAGCGTCTCGGGCGGCGGCGGTCGGCGCGGCCGCGCGCGCCGGTCACGGGCCGGGGGCGGGGTGCGGGCGCGGGCGGCGGCGGCGCGGCTAGGAGCTGGAGCCGGCGCCGAACATGTTGGCGCTGAAGGCGGCGGGCGGGCCGGCCGCGCCCGCCGCCGCGCCGCCGCCGCCGCCGCCCGCGCCGCGGGACTTCGGCATCGGCGGCTGCAGGTACTCGTGCCGCGCCAGCCCGAACACGTCGATGCGCTCCTCCTTGCGGTATGCGAGGCACGCGCGGATGAAACTCTGCAACGCAATACAATCTAATTTGAATATGATTTTTTTATGTTACTTAGAGACGAGCACATCGCTCGATGGTAAGCGTAAATATTGCCAGTGGGCAAAAATAAGTTCAAAACTTCGGGTGGCACTGAACTGTAATGACAGTCCTACTCTACTTATTAAATATTAAATCTATTTAAGCTCTGTAATTTCAATAATTTGTAGCTTAATAAGTGATTACTTATACAAATAAACTTTCCAATTTACCATTAGGTGAGATAGTGGTCTAATGTTTGCCTATTCAGTACTAACACAAGCTGTGACTACAAGAAGGATACGACTCGGCATAAATGACCTACTGATGCAATGAGCTGATTATCACTTGTACCCCTTTTCGTATAGGCTAGTTACACGAAATATATTATACAATAAAACTATAACACTTTAAATATCAACACAAACTATTAAGTATTAAGAGCTCAATAACACTTATGATATTTTGCAATTATATCCCGAGTCGATCACTCATCCTGTTAATGTGTAACTTTAACATATAACTCTTCCGACTTTTTTCTATCCTCCATTCTGGAATATTCGTTGAATTGACTTTAGCCTTATCATCATCTCAGCCATAAGAAGTCCACTACTTTATACAAGCCTCCCCCTTAGATTTCTAAAACTAACTATTGGAAGCGGCCTACATCCAGCATCTCCCTGCAATCTTCACTGTATTGTCTGTGCTGTGTGTGAGTTTATTATCCGTTACTCAGCCAGAATTGTCATATATTTCTTACTTTTCGAGAAATTTACAGTTACTGTAACTGTTAACACCGCCGGGCAAAGTTTAGTCTTGAATAAAACTGCACATTGCAGTAGGAAACACTTTTAGGCACATCTTAGACTCTTAGGGTTTGTCGCCTATATTCGCCTATGCTCAGCTCCTGCGGCTTTCCTCTAGTTCCGCCCGTCTGTCACTCGACTTAAGTACTTACTAATAACCTCTATAACCAGAGACTACTTTCCGTTCAAACTCATGCTCATTCACGTCAAAATCTCCTGTTTTACATTGAGCGAACTCCGCAATGTCAAAACATTAAACTCAGTTTGGTGTCATTACCAGAAACATTAACCCTGTGAATGACTAATTACTAAACTATAACTCGAGGCAGGCTAAATAACTTGCTATATACCCCAGAAACATTAAAGCTAGCTGTAAATTGTTAATTACCTTAGCCTCGTTGCTGACTGTAGGTTTATTGGCGAACTGCACATCGGTGGCCTTCAATATGGTGTTTTCCTCGAGTATGGTGGCCTGGCTCTGATTGTGACCGAAGGGCTTCTTCCCATAGAGGCACTGGTAGAAGATGACGCCCACACTCCATACGTCCACCTTGCTGCTAATCTTTGGTGGGTTTTTGCCGACGACGAAACATTCCGGCGGCAGATACCTGAGAATCGATATAAGTTAAGTTATATCTCTTATTTTTTGTAACTTTCTTAAACGGATGAGATTCTCGGTTAAAATGAAGTCCTTAGCTTCTCTTATATCTGATGAAACTAAACCGATGTAATACTATTAGGTCTGTCTCGTATCCTGATGTGCTTCATATAACACACGAACATAGTAGAGAATGAATCCCACGACACAGGTCATTCAGTGTAGGATTCAGATTCACTTGTTAAGCACACCATTATTATCAGCTTGCAACATCATTATTTTGTATACAATATTAGAATCAAAATAAGGAAAATTTGTGTTCCTGATTCTGGATCTGATTGTATGTGTGATGTGAATGTTTCCCGCACCCACGACACAAGTTATCGAACTTAGCGTGGGGCTGTGAGTGTTAAAGCGTTTTTTTGATGCTCGATTGCTTATGGACGCGATTGCCTATGGGCTCCATTGCATTTGACCACTATCTCACCTGATGGAAAGTTAAGATGCGAGCGAAAATGTAGCATGCATGCCTCGAAGATACCTATTCACTCTTGACTTAAAGACTCGGGGAACAAAGACGCGGGTAATACATTCCACTCCTTCGCAGTACGTATAATAAACGTAGAAGCGAAACGCTTCGAGCGAACCGGAGTTATGTCAACCATATATGGATGACGTTTAGCAGTTTGTCTTCTCGTAAGATGGTAAAACGGGCATGGGGGAATTTACTTGCGTAATTCCTATATGTAATTTTTAGTAATTTCTAAATAAGAAACGTCATTACAAAATTACATTGATCGGCCAACTAAAGCCCATCAATTTTTAATTTTGCAACACACATAACAGTATCATCTGACATCCACTTACCAATAGGTACCGGCCCCTTGGCTGGTGAGATCCATGCCGTGGTCTGGATTGTAGTTCTCCTCATCCATGACCTTCGATAGTCCGAAGTCTGTGATCTTGATCTCCCCGCAGACATTCCCCTCGGTGAGCAGAATGTTCCCCGGCTTCAGATCGTAGTGGATCACGGGTGGCTTTATCTCGTTTAGGTATTTCAACGCGGAGACTACTTGCATAACGATGGATCGCGCCTCTCGCTCCGGGATCGTTTTGTGCTGGAATTAGAATATATTCTTCTGTTACAGATAAGTTTTAGGTTTTTTCGTCTATAACAAGTTAGCATTTGACCACTATTTCACCGGTTGGTAACTGCATTTTTGGTAGATGTTTGTTATAGATACGCGAATATATTCGACCATAGCGCCGAGCATTTTAGCAGCAGCTGCTGTCAATAAAAGTGCACTATGCCCCGCAGCTGGTTTTGATGTGCTAGCTTACAGTTAAGTTGAGATGCCAGTGAACTGCACTTCACCAGCTCGTATTGGCTTTAGTCAGATATACTTTTATATAAGTGTGTGCGAAACGTTTTACCTGTGTAGTGTATACATAGAATTATATTGTATACATACAGTGTCATCATCACGCCTCAATACCACACAAGATAGGATCACGAACATTAATTAAATAACAAGAATTGTTATTGATATTAAGAAAGTAGCATCTGTTTATTATTTACAGTGAAAGATTTAACAACGCTCAGATTATTATTTGTAGACCTATCCAAAAATTATCAAAAGATCATATGTATAAAATTTTGTTTACATTATCTAAACTAATCTAACAATTAATAATAAAAACGGTGTTTGTAAAAATAGTCTCAAATTCTTGAAAAAATCAGGTGATAAATTTAAGTATTTTTGTTTGTTTCAACATATATCTTAATAGGAAGGAGGTCCCCAAGATACAGGTTAACCTAGTTTGGGCCAAAAATATCTTGACATTGTAAATGATTTTTGTGTCAATAAACGTTATTATTATTTACGTGTGAAATATATATACAGAATGTGAATATACTGGACACTGTTCATTGTTAAAACTTAATGTAATATTAATGGAATATTACTCACTACTCAGTGCATTTCCATTGGTGTCAATTGAAAACAAATAATAATTTATAACTACTTAAATAGGTAGAACAAGTAGGTGCTACCAATTAAAGCTCTTCAAGTTCATTTAAGATGCTTGACAAGGAGCGTAAGGCACTCAAATAAGGAGCGCGCGGAAGTAGCCTCAGGCGATCTGAGTCACATACCTGCTTGAGATAAAAGTCGAGATCATGTCCATTGCAATATTCCAGTACTGTACAAAAGGAGTTGCCATCGATTTCAAACACGTCATAAAGCTTTACAATACGGGGGTGGTCTAAGGCCTTGTGGATATTGTATTCCCGTAACGCATGTCTGAAACAAAGTAAAATAATCATTACAAATGGTGTTAGAGAGATATTTTATTGCTTTCACACCACGAAACAGAAAATAAGCGTCGAACGTTCTACAAAGTGATGGAAAATCTAATAATAAGCATTATAACAGGCGATTAGTCGAATCGCTCTAGCCCACCGGGAATCGAACCCGATACCCACTGGCAAAGGCGATCGTCCAAACAACTACGCCAGCAGTTCAACTAAATTTGCACCATATTGTTTGTATGATGCATTTTTCTTTAGAATAATACTAATAAAAGCTTTCACATTCTCAGCCCCACACTTGAGTTCGACGACTTGAGTCGGGTGGAAACATTCATATAACACACAATCTCACCCTAAAACAGAAACACAAATTTCCCTTGGGGAGAAAAATTATGTTCACACCAGGAATGGATATGCGCGAGGTAAGTATAAGGCGATCACACACAACTACGCCATCAGCAGTTCAACGAAATCTGCATTAATATGATGTTTGTTGTGTTCGTGTTTGGTTGAATATACAATTTCATGCTCTCATGTCAAAAACATTACATTTACGATTATACTATCAGTGCCTCGCGGCTTCGTCCGGATTCATCATAAGGATAATGAGTTAGGATAATCTTTATTGTAATCCTAGGTTATTTCAAATGTCATCTATATTAGTTCAGCCATTGCAGCGTGAAGGGAAACGTCGTTATAATATTTTTATGTTCCAAAAATAACATGATGCACTTATTCCCCGGAACCAAACATTCGTCGGTAGGTAGCCGTGCGCCCCAATCTTATCTCTATGTACACCTACTATGCAGGCATTTGATCACGTGACCTACAATGGTATCGACCCGTTTCGAGGCCACACGTCACCGACGCGTTGCATCTTTCTCACAAAGGGGAACCTTCCCGGTTATTTATTTGTCGTAGTGAATAAATCGGACGATTGCAAAGTTTGGACCTTGTTTGCGTAACGCTAGGAATCAAAATTGCAAAACCTATCGTTAATATGAAACTTGACAAGACGCACATTAATTATTAAGTCTCAATTTCAATTTAGTTTATGACTTTTTTAATATGTACTCATACATATTATGTACGTTATTTTCCAGATCGTGATATACCTCGACAGTCATTTAGATATTTTATACTTTTCTAAAAATAGATGGCACTTATTTTCTTTCCTCATCACAATTTCCTTCCTTGTCACTAGCGTTTCTAGCTCAAACTCTAAAAAAAATCTTTTTTCAGCTAACTTAAAGCGTTACTGTACTTAGAAGCACGTTAAGCCACCAATCCTGTCCATTAGTCGTAAGACAACAATCGTTAAACAATGTCATGCCTTCTATCATCTACCACATTATAACTTACAAACAGGTACTAGTGTTTCAAAGTGATACTAATATATTTTTAATATAAAAAAAAAGATTTATCTCTTGAACCCTTCCTCCTACGTATTCAAATTAATTTGAACTGCCCGTTGTCGTAGTTGGGTCCGCGTTCGCTTTTTAAGCATCAGTTTTCTCCCCAAGGGAAACTTGTTTGTGGTTCTAGGTGGAATCGTATGTATCATATTTAGGTTTCCGGCACTTACGACTCACGATATCGAACTTAGTGCGGGGCTATGAGTGTGAAAGGGTTTAAAGAAAATAAAAAATAAAAGCCTATTCATCCAAATCGACACAAATAAAAAACTAAAACAAAGGGCAATATTCTAACAAACAAGAAACAACTGACAAGAGAAACAAAGAAATAATGCGGCAAGTTGCACCAAAACCCAAACATAAATAAGCAATATATACACATAGTAAATGTGGAGTTGTCATCATACACGACTCACTTGATATAGTTGGCCTTCTTATCCTCTTTCCAGTCTTTGTTGAGTTGGTGCACCTTGCATGCGGTGTAGCGTTGTTCGCGGAGGTCGAACGCTTTGTGGACCTCGCTGAACCCGCCCTTCCCTAGGAGCATTAGTAATAGGTACCTGGAATGTAAACCGTAAGTTATTTATTGATGGTCAAATAAAAATATATATATTTATTCATTAATTTTAATTATTTAAACACAAGCAAAGCTTAAAAAACCGATTACTCCGCTTTATTTTCCGAACCCTCGATCATATTAAAGGAATTAAATACGCACTTTTGAAGATAACTCAAAAACGACTGGTCAGATCTTGATCCAATTTAAATGAGACAACATGGGAAGTACCAGATTTCAAATAAAAAAAGAATTATCATAATCCTAGAAACCACCTCATTATATAAAATTATCCCTCTCTCCATCCAAAGGTTGACTGGAAGAGATCGCTTTTAGCGATAAGTCCGCCCATTGTACTTTAGTTTTTTAAGATTACCCCTGTTACTAACTGTATTTGGTGTACAATAAAGAATTTTCTATTCTATTTTATTCTAGAAATAAATTCTGAGATAAAACACATAAAAAACTATAAAGTCGAATTGAGAACCTCCACCTTTTTTTGAAGTCGGTTAAATTTTAACATTAACAAATACGGAGTCGACGCAAAATCCATATCATTATCGAACTTGGTCACAAATTTTACAGACAAAAACAGCCGGACATACGAAAGCATTTTTTCCCAAGCTAAAACGAAGACGCTTCGCTAGGTCAATAAAGTATTTTGTCATTTTTGTATATATAGGAATATTCTGTGAGAGCTGATCTTATCTCCAAAGACGGATCATATAATTTCATATTTCATATAATTATACTTTATAGTGAAGGCGCCTCCAGATTGGTCGCTGTCATAGAAAAGAAAATACCCTACCCAAGATCGCTGTTTTTAATTTAATGACAGCTTTCGTAGGTTGGTTTCGTTAGTAACATCGTGATGAAATTCAAGTAACAAACTCTATATTTTAAAAATACTCCCGACTCGATCCCGATTTTCAGCAGTCATAGCTAAGGACACTCGATGAAATCACCTTTCCAAACAAAAAAAATAAATAAAGAAAATTGGTACAGCCGTCTGGGAGTTATGATGCCAAAGATACTATTACACTCACTATAAACTTATAACACCCCTCTTTTTCGTCGAAGGTTAAAAATCAGCCGCCGAACACTAAATGGTGTCCCGGCATAACAATATATTATTGTGAATCAGTCACATTCTAGTCGTGTTTACCTTCCTCGACCACCTTAGCAACAGGTGAATTAGTGCTCAAACGATAGCTTATAAAAAAGACATCTAATTCGAAATAACGTAAAAGCCAAATCCGACCTCGAAATAAAATAACACGCCGTCATAAAAACACATAACATCATTTCAATGGAGGGTCAATTCTCCCCTTCGAGTAATCTAATTGATATGCATTATTATTAGTTGGCGGAACTGTCTGGCCTTTGGAATTTCCCCGGGTGAACCCCAGCGCAAAAAGTTCTCGAATTACACATGCATATTGGTTATTTGAATGGCCGACGTAATGATACGACAATTTGTCATTCACAACGGCAAGTACCTGAGGGATTATGGAATTAGCTATTCCTGGAACGATAAGAACTGCTATATAAGGACGACATTGTAATATAGTAATACAGTTCTTTAGCAGGAAACGCATTGTCTAGGGACCGTGGCGGCCCGGCTTTTGATGCAAGCGGGATTGAGGTCCATTGCTGTTATCTTTTTTTTGTTTTGTGTGTTTGACCACTATCTCACCTGATGGTAAGTGACGATGTGATCGAAGCTGATAACACACTAGACCTGGAATACGCAGGCTCTCAAGGATAACTGCCGGAACACCGTATTTGGCTTGGCGGCAGACTTTCAACTTGATGGTGGTAAGCTACTTTGGTAGCAAGCCAGGCGAGCAACTCACAAAATGCTCTACCACCACTATCTTTAGGCTAAAAATACTAAACCGGGTTTACATAGACCTCCTCATTACAAATCTTGACATGATTACCCAATTTAATAATAATATAACCATAATTTTGATATGTACATTCATTTCTTCATAATTGCTTCGTGTTATTGCTGGTCAGAATTGATAATTTTTTACTATTAACGATAGACGGATTTAACTTTCTTGTTTCAGCCTTATTGAATACACTGAAAACGATATAATACTTTGGACTTTATTATATACTAGCCGTGCCCCGCGGCTTCGCCCGCTATTATCAAGTTAAAAAGTAGCCTATGTGTTAATCCTAGGTATAATCTATGTACATTCCAAATTTCATCCAAATCCGTTCAGCCGTTAAAGCGTTAAGAGGGAACAAACATACACACTTACACGCAAACTTTCGGATTTATAATATTAGTAGGATAAATAAATATATTTAAGACCGCTGTACTGTACAATATTGTCATAAATAAACATATTTTATTTCATTTCATGATATCATAATGAAAGTGATTTTACACTTATAGTGGAAAAAGATACGTTGCAGAAATAATAACACTTGTGTAAACAGTAAACATGGAAATGGAGATATCATTGACGTTAATCTATAGATTAAAATAAAACTTCCTTAAGCTCAATATACATTATCAAATCGAGACATTTTGCTGGTATGAATCAGTTCAATATTATGCTATGAAGATAGCAACAGTTGTTATCGCTGTAGTTTGTTACGTTATTGCTTTATCTATAATGATAGCTGGAGTTACAGCACGTTGTTCAAAACAACTAAATATAACGTCAAAACTTTTGATAACCTTTAGAATTTCGTTCGTAACATGGGACCGAGACATTTTTGGATTTTTATTGATTCATCCGCGATTACTTTTTCAAACTGTTTAGTAAGGTTTTCGCGATTGTTATTCATTGAAACAACATAGACAACTTATGGATTTTACCGCGTATATTTCGCCGTTTTCAAGTCTCTCTGTGACCATAGTATACGTAACGTCAGGAATAAAAGAATACAAAGTATATGCGATGAAATCCGTGGAAATAGTTTTATTCAAAGTTTAGTTAGCAATAGAAGAATTTTTCGAGTTTCATTCAGACGTTGGTGGTTTTATGTATCAACTATACATTCTCAAACAAAAAAAACGAAATAGGTTAAATTACGCCTTGAGATACAAAACACGGAAATAAAAGTAATATTTAGTCAAATTAGAACATCCTTTTGTTTGCAAGTCAGTTAAAATTTAACAAATTGTGAACCTTTTCAAGTCTAAGAACAGGTGATACGAGATACCTCGTTTCCAACATATTTTTTCCAGATATTCCTACACAGAAACATTCGGATTTATAATGTTACAGTACAGATTAAGTTGATATTATTAGTTTTATTTTTGCAAGAATTTGACCACTTGCTCCTGACCCCCTATTACCTATCTCTGTTGCAAGAAAAAAGAACCTGTATAAGGGTATGTAATAAGGGGTCTGTTGTACAGTGATGCTGAGGCTGAAAATGTTGCCTAAAAGATACCTAAATAGGTATCCTAATATAATATCCTAAAGATACCTAAATAGGTATATTTCGGGAAAATAGGTATCTACAGCAAGTACTCTAGATACCTATTTTCTCTAATTAATGTAATCATGCTATGTCCTTCCTTCACAAGGATATAACACTCACCGATCTGAGAGCACAGGATGCTGTGAAAACCGGCTCTGGTCTTCATTGTGTATCCGTTTCAACTCTCGTATGTGGAGGTTTCTTTCTCTTTCTAATTTCTCCATCTCAAGCTGCAAGTCTGCGTCCTCTTTCTTGAGTGCGCTTTGTCTTAACTGTAATTGAAACATGTGTTAATTAGTTATTGGGTCACATTCATTATATTAATTGAACTAGCAATTTGAGCGAATTATGATGAATTGGGGTGAAAAGTAAGATTTATTACTATTATTACCTACTCTATTATTTAAACTATTTGCTAACCAAATTTAATAAATAAAACCAGTCTAGCGGTTAAGCCATGGTACGTAACAAGACAGAGAAACAGACAGAGTTACTTTCAGAAGTATATTATTATAATAGTGTGATTTAGTGTGATGATTTTTCTTAGATTGATCAAAAATATTAGACACTAGCCGTTCCCCGCGGCTTCGCCCGCTATTATCAAGTTATAAAGTATAATGTATAAGCCTATGTGTTAATCCTAGGTATAAGCTATGTATATTCCAAATTTCATCCAAATCCGTTCAGCCATTGTAGCGTGAAGAGAGAACAAACATACTTTACTAATACAAATTTACACACAAACTTTCGTATTTGTAATATAAGTAGAATCAATGGCCTTAGGACATCAAAATATGCTAGTAATAGAATTGAAGTAACAAAATGATTCACAGTAAAACTTCCGTCTTATCAGTGCCTGTGAATGTTCTGGCCCTTTATTTTCCCAGGCCACATTGTGGTTGCAATAAAGCAGCATTTATCATTTTGCGACCACACGTCAAATGGAATGTTTATGTCAGCAAAATTTTGTTCATTAGGCCAGGCCTATGAAACTTTATTGGCTTCTTATAAAATAAATACTTTGCGATAAAATAAAAGCTTTGGCGTGAAGCAAATTCACGACGAATTTCGGATATCTCTTAAACTATCTATCTATATATTAGTATAATATTGTAAGTAGCCTAATTATAATGTGTAAATAATTTAAAGATATGTAAAAGATATTTAAAGATATTATGTAAAAAAAAATGTATGTAAACAAAATGCTATTACTATTGTTAAAAAAACAAAACATGTATAATATCCGAATGTCGAATTGTACGCCCGAAAGGGAAAAACTGTTGATACATACTACTTTTTAAGTTTAAGACCATGTACCTAATTATTAGTTCACACACAGTTTATGCAATAAAAATGATTTCTATTTCTATCACTTCGAAACAAGTAAATTAGCAGAGCCCCACACAAAGTTCGATGACTTGTCGCGGGTACCAGAAACATTCACATCACACACACAATTACACCCAGAACCAGAAACTTTCCCATGGGTAGAAATCCTGTGGAATCCAACGTATGCGCACCCAACTTAGACAGCGGGCAGTATGTTGGTGGCATAAGTAACAACTAAAAGTGCTTACCTTTAGGATCTCATCTGCCTCATAGTACTCCTGCGAGGTCATGCTAGGCAGCGGGTCAGGCTTGAGGAAGGTGGGCGCGTCGGTACCATTGTGCAGCGGTTGCGGCTGCGGCGTGGCCGGCGCGGCGCTAGATGTGCGCTTGCCTCTCCCGCCTCCACCCTCGCTGTTCACCGGCCGTTTCTTGAATAGCAACTTCTTTTGCCGGTCTATCTCCTCTTTCTCGGCTGTGATCTCTTCTTGCCGCCTGCTCGGAGACAATCACTTGATAATATCTAGTTATACGGTATGGAAGTTGGGTGTGATTTATTAGTAAGATTTTATGGTGATTGTGAGATTTGAAAGATTTATTTTAGAAAGATATACTTGTCATTTGATAGTCGCGTTATTGTAGCGTAAAGTATCGAGTATACTCCAAGCTTACGTACAGAAACCATTTTCAATATCAATCAGTTTTAGCATCGAGGTAAGGAAATTAAATGATGATTTTCTATATCTTCTATATTGATGGATGAATGGATAAGGAAACTTTTAATTTTTAAGCTGCTGTTGTCATTATTAGTAGTATGACTACAGATAAATAAATGCTGCAGAAGACATAACCTGTTATGTAACCTTGACCTGCCTATAGTTTGTGCTACATTCATTGGCTATAATGCTATGGCAGGAAAGAATATTACGTAAGCTATTGATTTAGATACAAGCCATTCCTGGCACATGAGAAAAAGTAAATGCGATGAGGAAATAAGGTTGTCAATGAAGATGCTTATGATTTGTTCATCAACATGTTCCATCTGACATTATATTAATTTCGTAGTTTTAAGTTTGTATCTTTTTGTTGTACAATAAAGAATTTTGTATTGTATTGTATTGTATATAGTTTAGACGAAACTCATAGTTTAACTATTCAGAAAATCATCAAGTATCCAGTATATCATAGGTATCCAGTTTATTTCCCGTGAGACGTAAGTCTTACTATCAGTAGAATCTGCCTATCGAACATGAAAAATATATATACTCGTAAGTTCATTGAAGCATCACTAATATTAAAAATATCCAATCACCAAAAATACCAAATGAGTCAGTAATGGGTATAATTTAAGGTTAACCAGATGACACATACCTAGTGAGTTCTTGAAATGCATATCCATCAGTCCAATTCTCCTGGAAGGTTGCCCCCACCCGCTGCGTCACAAACTGACCCAGCCTCAGTCGATTCTGCATACACCTTTGTCTGGCTTCTTTTTTCTCTATAGTACTTTTTTCATTTAACAATTTCTTAACAACTTCTATACACTTATTTATGTGTGACTTATGCTGCTCTATAACCTGGAAAATGGGAATACAAAATATTATTGTACATTCGTAATTTAGAGTAAAAGATAACATGTGTCAGAAAGGAATAATTGTAGAGAAGATATCAAGCAAAGTGAAAAAAAACATGTTAAAACCGGGCATAAAATGACAATTAAACCAAGAGAAAAACTTGCCCAGTTAATTCATCACTAAAAACCAAAGCAGTCAAATACTTTTTTGTATTGAGCATGGCACAACCTAATTTCCAAACTGGAAGATGGGCTTGACCACATATTTCATTAATATAGCAGTACTTTTAAATGCTTTTTGTAGTTCAACATGGCACAAACTGATTACCAAATTGGAGGGCTGGCTTGACCACCTCATTGATCAATATAACCAGTGCTTTCAAACGCTTTTAGTTATTCAGTTAATCGAGCAGTTAAATAACTATTTGGTTTTAGCATAGCATGAACTATACGGGCAGACCAGCTTGATCAATTATTAATCGCATTAAAATAAGTGCAGTGAAATGAACATTTGGCTTAATGAACTACCATGTAATAATAAATCACTAATTAAATAGGGAGACAGACTTTATCAATTAATTTATTACATAAAACATATTATTAAGTAATTTATTACATTTGTATTTAGCACTGCATGAATTACCATACATAGATATAGGCTTAATCAATTAATGGATCACATAATCCCAATACAATTAAATTATTCTTTCATATTTCGCATGACATGAACTGGATTTCGCATGACAAAGTGGAGGAAGAGTTCATCAATTAATTTATATATTAAGATCACATAAGACCAACATAGTCAAATGAACCTTTGGTCCATATTTAGCATATCATGACTACCAAATAGGGATAAAGACAGAATAATAATTGATGAAATAAAACAAGTGTATCCATCGAAGAGTACACACGTATGTATATCTAAAGATGATACACAAATTTTATATGATCAGAATCATTAAGTAAATCTGATCAAAATCATGTTCATTTCTCACACAGAATAAGTTCTTATTATTATAAATAGAATGGCTTGATGACAACACTAATTCAATTACATAACAATCTTACCTTGCTTTGCGTTTGCACTTGATGTTTCAGTTCTTCATTACTTCTTGTTAATTCATCTATTTTATTATTCCTTAGCTCTAAATCAGACGATGCTTGATTTTCTAACTCCTGTATCCTCTGACATGTCAGTTCTGTTTGAACCTATAAACAGAATTATCATATATCGTTATTGCATCATCATGTACACAGAAATCACTTATACCTTATTATATTATGAAGTTATTGTTAAGGCACAGTATGTTTTAGTTAAGTTTAATAATCACAAATGATTTTAATTTTATTTTAAGTAATTCTAATAAAAACTATATTCTTTAGAGAGAATTATAGGGAAAATAATAGTGTCTCAAAAAGATCAGGAAATTTTGTTATCCCCTGAAGATTTTATTATAATGATATGGGATTAGAGTTTAATATATCCATTTAGTAGATACTTTCTTTACTATTATAGACTCTTCTTGCAAAAAACGGTTTAAATATAGTAATTACCAACACTTTTTTAATTTTATAATTAGGTGTTAATTGACTAATTGTAATATTCATGTAAATAATATTTATGTCAGTTGCAATTTTCTTTGAGCCAAGGCGATCAGTTTCCTTTTTTATTTGAAATGTACAGCAAGCAAGTTATACATAACTAGCCGTGCCCCGCGGCTTCGCCCGCTATTATCAAGCTAAAAAGTAGCCTATATGTTAATCCTAGGTATAATATATATACATTCCAAATTTCATCTAAATCCGTTCAGCCGTTAAAGCGTGAAGAGGGAACAAACATACTTACACACTTACACACAAACTTTCAGATTTATAATATTAGTAGGATAAATAAGATAATTATGCAAATTACCTGTTTAACAGAAGAATGTGGTCGTTGCTGAGAGGACCGTAAAAAATCCGCTCCCGATGGCAGCAACGACGAAGGTGACGGTGGGTACTGCATACAAACAAATACCTTTTCATATACTGAGAAAATAATATTATATGTTATTATTAAGCCGTACAATAACAAGGTATAAGAGATCATAGTTCAGTGGCAGCCAAGCGGCTCCGATGGGGAAGTGTTAAATCTTGCAAACACCTGAGGTGATGATATCCATGGTGATAGACCATTTTCTTTTAATCGCCACGCTAGCTACCACTGTACTATAAGACAAGTTGTAGTTTATCACCTTAAACAGTATGCAGTAGCCAAGGTGTAGTTCCTAGGTTGCCACCAATCATCATTGACCACATCATCAATAACACACAGCTTATCAGATACAAAAAGCCCTATTTTCGTTTGTAGCTGAGGGATTGACGTGGCTTTTATGCATGTACTATGCTGCTTTAGTGTTATTTTAAAGATGAAAACACATGGCATTGGATTATTTAAGCAGTATGTTTTCCTTTCCAATTTCAAACTGATGGCAGATATGCACAATGCTATATAAGTCTACTTTTTGTTTGTGGTTATTGATATTTATAATAATATAATGTTTATAAGTATCTAAATAATATGTTGACACTTTAATATCACTTTCGTTAGGTATAGACAAAATTAAATATTCAAATAAGATCCTAACTCTTAAATCTAGATCTCTAGATAGATAGATCCTGATCATAAATTATAATTTTTATTCAAATCCATTGCGAAATAAAATAAACACACTTCAACAAAACCTTTTTTTTAATGCTCTATAGGCAAGCATTTGGCCACTATCTCACCTGATGGAAAGTGATGATGCGACCGAAGATGTATATGCTTGCCTAGAAGATACCTAATCCTCTTGACTTTAAGACTTTCAGCATACATAATGGACTTATGTCTAAGTCTCTGTGATACAAAACATAATTTCTCCCAGAATTATTTGATATTAATTAAGTTTGTGTTATCTCACTTGTAAGAATAGTAACACTTACATAACTAAGCATTAGCTCATGCTGTGCATTCCTTCAGGGATTTCAAAATGGCGGCACCGCGACTCGCAACGAGATATCGGAAGTCTTTGGTTACTAACAGATTGTACAATACTGATTATATTGCATGATCTTGTAAATTGAACTGCCCGTTGGCTTAGGTGCGCGTCCGCCTTCTAAGTTTAAGGTTTTGGGTTTGATTCACGGTAGGAACACAAGTTTTCTCCTCAAAGGAAATTTGTCTTTCTGTTTCTGGGTGTGAGGTAAATGTAAGTGTTAATATCAATCAGTTCATTATGATTTCTGTATTGCAATTGATATTAATTGGATTAGTCTGTTTACAATGGATTTTATCTGATCATTTTATTGTTAGCATATTTAAGTAGGCACTTGTTAATAATTGCTACTTAAAAATTATCTCTGCAATAGAATCTACTCAATGTTCATAAATTAAATGCTATTAGTATTGAAATAAAAAAGCTGCAGCTTGTCTCTTTGCAAAAAAAATTGGCTACTTCATACCACTATCTCACCTGATGGTTAAGTAAAAAAATGTAGTTTTACAGTCTATACATATAGCTGTGTCCTTTTATTATATTATTTTTAATATAAGGCTCTCCATAGTGGTACTTCCCTAAAAAATATAAAATAGCATGGTGGTATCTTCACTTTCCATCAGGTGAGGTAGTGGTCAAATGCTTGCTTATCTATTAAAAAAAAAACAACTTTCTCTAAACTATAATAGCTTCACTGTGTCTAGACAAGTTAACAACTCAATAAGAGGAGTTCCATCAAAGTGCATTTTGCAGATTGTGACAACAATACACACAATTTATTGCAGAATCAATATTTGTATTGACAGATCACTTACTTTCTGAAAGCATTTTATCTTTTGGGAATAGCCTACGGAGGCTGTAAAAATAATTTATAATCACCATAGGATAATTAGCGCCTTGCGGTGAGGGTGACTTGGCGCCGGTAAGTCTTACAGGGCTAGAAGAGGGAGGGTGTTTCGAGAAGTACTCTCGAATGTTCTTATCTGAGGAATTATGCCGCTGTTTGACACCCACTCCTCCTCCACCGCCAACCCCTTCTTCTCCTGAAATACGTAAATAATGATATGTTAAACAAAATTATAAATAGAGTATACAGTCCTAAAACACATTTCAGGAATTATACGAGTTAATTCCACCTTGTCCATTTTACCATCTAACAAGACAAACTGTCAAACGTCATCTATATATGATTTGACATGCCTCCAGTTCACTTGAAGCGTTTAGCTTATACGTTTTACATCCGTACTGCAAAGGAATGGAACTCATTGCCCTCGTCTTTGTTCCTCGAACGGTATAATCTGGGAGTTTTCAAATCAAGAGTGAATAGGTACCTTCTAGGCAAATATGCTACATCTTCGGCCGCATCATCACTTTCCTTCAGGTGAGATTGTGGTCAAACGCTTGCCTATCAGGCATTAAAATAAAATAAAAATAAAAAAATCCCATATATTATGTCCTGTCAAACCATAATAGTAAGAGTGTGGAATCTTGCGGAGACAATAATTAGTGCTGCCTTAGTAAACATTTTTATAGAGAGTTTTCTAAGAAAAGAGAATTGTTAAACATATATGAAATGCACACTCTTTTATGGGGATACAGACAATTACGTTTGACAAGTAATAACACAAATAGCCCTTTTTGTTAAAAAGGCTTTGACTGATCTTACCCATTATTATAGTGGTAAACCACTCCTTTACAAATAAGACCTTAACTTATTCTGAAATTCTGCTGTGTGTTTTATGCAATGCACAGTGCCGGAGACTACACCAGTGATCCTGGTAGTGTTAAATACCAATTATTGGTAATGATACAACATAGATATTGGTAAGGTTTCAAATTGAATGGAATTCTGTCGTATCTCTGATTTGTTGTCTGTCCCATAATTAGTTACTAATACTAATTTATTCAGTAGTTTTAATAGTAGGACACATCTACAGAATGTCTAGGAGACCCTTGCTATTTGAAATTTAACATCTATTATTTATCTAAGGTTGAAAAATGCAGTGGACTCTGTGTTATTAACTGTCACAGTTTAATTTGTAAATGTCACAGAAAGAACATCAAAATGGATGCATTTAGAATTACTTGAACCTGATTACATTTTCAAATATTTATTATGTGACATACAATGTTTTTATGAATGAAATTTTATTTTCAGCAATGTGTTTATGTAAACAATCAATTTAAAGCCTTAAAAAATATACATATTCTCTATACTTGGCAAGCCAGTAGTGAATGCTCAATCATAACTCGATATCATGTAAGGCCTTCGATTGCTAATGTTTCCAGAAGTAGTATTTTTAGGATAAGTAATAAATGAGATTGTTCCTACCTTTTCGTTTTCTTTTCCTTTCAGGCATTGCTATAGTGGGTGTGGCACCACTTGGTGGCACCAGAGCAGCCCCGGGACCCGTGGTAGAGCCTCGCATGGCTGCAGATTTCTCAGGAGTTAAAGCGTCAACTTCCTTATCACTATGAGATGACCCTGAAATATACATGCAGGTTACAAAGATATCTACGAAATAATTTACATATTTATTAAGAAAATAAATTGTATTTTTTTATAAGAGTAGCAAAAAGTTATCTTAAAATAATAATGGTTCTACTTTTTTGTGGTAGGTAGTCATGATATAACATAGTTATAGTATACAGTATAATAATTAATCATCAATAGGGGATGAATTAAAAATAAAATAAGAGTTTCTGACTTCATTGAGTGAACTTTGCCTATATGAAGAAGTTTACTACAGTTGGTACTCAATGTTGACATTGTCAACTTTTATAATGACAGGTCTCAAGCAGTCAAAACTCAAGCAATACATTAGGGGTAGAGAAGCAGTAAACTCAGTCAACTCACTTTTAGACAAAGAGCTCAGTAGGCCGACGTGGTTTATGTTAGCTCCGCTTTTATAATCATGCATTGTGGCACGCAACAGTCTTGTATCTCGGGAGGAAAAACGGCACTTTCACGGTTCCTATCCGGCATCATACACGACTACGTGACGTCACAATCCTCAGTTTGTAGACAGTTTTTCACTGAGTTCCTTATTTCTCAGGTACTACTGGAGAAGGTTAACTTTCCAAGAACGCACCGGCATGAAGTAAACACACAGGTTCAACACAATTCACACAACACAACTTTGTCCCACTTTTATCACTAAATTCACAATTTACCTGTGCTCATATTGGAGTCCTGATTGTGTAGTGGTTGCCCCGTGTTGACAGTAGTTTGTGGTGCCATCTGAATTTGTGACCCAGCTGACATCTGTAAAGAAAGATGGCGTCTTTACATATGACTCGCCCAGTTTCCTTCGATTTCACTGTGCTTTAACACAATATAAAAGCTCTGAGGCACCTTTTGTCACTGATTATACGATATTTCATGTCATAATAACATGTTTTTCTTTATTTTCACTTATCCTAATAACTTAACCAGTTTGACAACTTGTAAACGAATCGCTAGCCGCGAGTCGCGACACTCGGACGGATACGCATCCGCGGGGAGCGGGTGAGGGGGTGGGAGCGGAGATCGTCACGAAGTTTGCTCCGAATGTGTAATAATAATAACGACAGGCGAGGCGCCATTTTACAAGGATACAAGGCCGCAAGTATTGTTGAAAACTTGTAAAAAAATGTAAGCATTTAAGTTTTCTGTATGATAACAGTTTGTGAAGGAACTATTTATTTATAACAACAACTCTGCAGTATTACCTGATGCGAAGGAACGTCGGTTCATTCGCATTCGCGTAGTTACTGCAGGTCAACAGCCTGCGATTGCTATCATGTTTGTCGGCCAATGGAAGGAGTTAAGACCAAATTGATTCACAGCACTGAATAGTAAAATGATATTACATTTCGAGTCAAGAACGAAGTAAGTACAAGAATGTAAAGGTAGGTTATTTTTGTTAAGTATTTTAAATAAGTATGTAGTAGAGTTCGCGAACTGCAATCAAGACTGGACGGCGGAATACGAAATCGGTGTGACCAATTATTCCCGCAATGAGGTGGCACCGGGCGGTGGCGACGACGGCGGGTGGTGGAGGGCAGAGTGCCACCGACCGCGGCGAGCGAGTAGGTACTCACGGGCGCTCGTGCCCCACAACAAACTGCTTACTGGACGTGTTACGTAGGCTTCTGTGCCGTGGCGCGACGCGAATGCGATGATGTAGATATGTAGTTACTACCTACACATGTACCAACATACAGAGAAACAAGCGCGGTTATACCTACCTGCCTGTGCGGTATCTAGATGGATTAGATGACCTAATCTTTATTAAGCACTCAAGCATTTAGGAGCCCGAAGGTATTCGAAGGGTTCGAGTTATCTTTAGACTAGTGATGCTGATTATTGATTATACCTATGTTAGTTTGGAAGATCTCTAAGTTACCGATTCATTGGTAATACAGTTCCCACTTTATTTTATTTTTTTAAAACGGTCCTTTGTTGTAATATTTATTACTTGTGTATTTATTACCTTAAACCCGTGCCCACAACCTATTTACGAGTGGAGCAAGGGAGTTCAAAAGTGTGCACAACTATGGTACCTCTCAGAAGCTGGTAGATTAATTACTGATTTAATACTTATCTACCGGTGTTACTAATAAATATCTACAAAACTAGGGGCTAACTACAGTGACATCATACTATCATATAAATACGAGAATCAGAGTTAATCAAGTCCTAGTCCAAACTTTCGACAGTTATCAAAATCAATATATACGGTCAAGGTCACATCAGCTTACAAGACCGCATTAAAAGTCACTGGTGAGCCATATCATTTCTTACCTCCACGACTTTGTGCAGTCATTGAAATCAGCACCAGAGAGGAGAGAGAGATTATTGATAATGTATCAGAAAGAGACACACAATGTATTAGCATTATCGCGCTGCCACATAGGTAGGCGATACCTACTCTCCCTTCAGTGCCCCGTGCCCCCTCCTCGGTAGCCGAGACGGCTGCCTCCCGCATTATAGTAACAAAACTCGCAAATACCACAGTCCACAACGAATTTATGATTCGATTAATCTGATAAGGATAATAAGGGCTGACTACGTGACGTCCTTTCTGATTAACATAATTAAAAATGGTTATGATTTCTAACCATGGTGCGAGATAACGTTGAGCAGAATACGTCTTCTACAATTAATATGATATAATAAAGGAAAGTACCTATGTAATACTAAATCCTTATGAATGATATAAAGTGAAATAGTAAGTAAGACAAAACACTATGATTCAGATGTAAAAAATAAATAACCATTAAACGCCTGCATTGATCGAAGTCGCTGCTATTTTTAGCACTTCCAATAGCATAACAGAACAGTAGACGAATGGAAAGTTGGCAAGTTTGTTACCTACGTACAATAAGTGGGTAAAATACATACGTGCATTAGCAAACATGCACGATGATTGTTATACGTATGTACGATATTGTACATGAACACATTCATAGCGATAAGTACCTATGTGATGTTAATCATTGGACGTAAATGGAGTCGTTCGCGTCACTTGTGGCCGTTGCTATATCTTGAATTCAGATAGCGATAAAACCGTAATACTAACCACATGTTGTGACAATTTGATAGATATCGCAATTCGTAGGTAGCATTCAAATTCAAAATCTAACTAACTGATACATCAAGAATACGCCATGATAGGAAGTAGGAACTAAATTAAACTAATGAGACCAACCGTTAAAAAATATGACGAACAAAGACACTCCCCAAGGGAACTGCGTCTCAGCTTTCTATATGAGACAAGACAATCAATAGTCAGCCACGTCTCTGTCCCGCATTCATTGTAGAAGCGTGGTATTGCGGAACCCGAAATCCCCTCTTCCGGCGCAATGTCGAACCGCTTGCTGTTTAACCCAATTTTCTAGTACGAGGGGTGTGCAGGGCGAAGGTGCGATAGTGGAGGGGAGGAGGGATGCCGCGCAACTTCAGCCGCAAGTGTGCAACGACGAAGCGCCACGAGATTCAAACTAAAGCCTGCGATATTGATTATTTCTAGTGGTGCTATCGCCCGCGGAAACTCTATACAATAGATATCAACAAATGCATGTTTGATAATATAATAATAGGTACTTACTCAAAGCAGCCTAACCTAACTATTTACAAAATTACCATCTACATTGTAAATAACAAATAATTGGACGCAAGCAAAGCTTAAAAAAACCGACTTCACCGCTCATATTTTGGTTTTGGCTTGATCGATTTCGATAAAATTTATATGGGACCTCTAAAGTATACTCTACCAAACAAAAAAAAATCATCAAAATCGATTCATAAATGGCGGAGATATCAAGTTACATACATACAAAAAAAAATTACTCGAATTGAGAACCTCCTTTTTTGAAGTCGATTGAAAATAAAATTATCCATTGTTAACTAAAAAAAGACTAGAAAAACTAGGCACAACTGACAACAGAAAGTAATAAAGCTTCGCTCTCAAAAGAACGCGAAAACTGCGAAACGCAAAATACTTTTAAGATACTCTTAAAGATCTAAAAAAATATCTATTACAGAAAGTTCTTTTCAAGATCAATAAATCAGTTTTACTTTTTTGATGAAAGTAACAACGTATCCTTCACTTAAAATAAAACTGTTATAATTAGTCTGCCCAAGGTCAAATAAAGTATTAAGCTCTACCATATAGTTTTGCTCCAAACAGGGTCCGATTAAAATAGTAGTGTCGTTTTTTTTATTTACTATTTCAATATAAAATTATATATCGACGCTTCCTTACCAAGTATCAGTAATAAAATAACGTTTGATCGATCAGGCAGACCTATCTATGAGCGCTTCAACAAAACAATGATTTCAAATCAATGCGAAAGAGATAAGACTTTGAAAATAAGAGCTGTAACATACATTCGCACTGTTTCCAAGTGAAAAGTCACTGAAGAAGATAATAAAAAAGTAATATGAATTTTATCAAGATCATATAAAAATATAGAGATGAGACGCAACGCAATGCAAGCTCGACGACTTTAAAAGCCACTCTAATTTTGATATTACAATGTCCAGCCTGCTATTACTTCAATTCTCAGATATGGGTCGACGTTAAGGCTATAATACTTAAAAGCACAACGTCCTCCACGTAAACAAATAAGGTAAACAGAATTAACTATGTTACATTCTTAAATAAACATAAATGTTTACCTCCTCGAACGAAAGTAATAATGATGGCACAGCTAATAAAAAGATAAACTTGACTTAACGAGCGAATGGCAAGCAGGCATGCGCAACACTCCATTCACAACTGTCTGGTTACATAGCATGAGAAGCTACAACAATTTACTCGATACAAGGATAATATTACATACAAGAAAGAAGCCAGGCGTAATTACAGTTCAATGATTTTTTTAATTTTAAAAGTAAATATCGTTAGGAGTATTTATTATTTGAGAATGGAGCGACACATGCGGGATAGAGCTGTGGCGCGCGGCGCAGTGGGTCAGGCGAAGCAGTAGGTACAGGCGGACCTTGCAATGTCGCGGCGGGCGGCGTGACGCTCAGCTGACGAGCCGCCCGCCACCGCGCGCCCCCCGCGTTCATTGCCTCCGCGGCGTCCGACGTGAGCAGACGCCTCGAATGCCATAACAATGTAACTTCTCACTTACCATACGAGCGAGTATTTCATACAGTTTCATACACAACGCAGGAGTATAGAAAAAATATTCAGTGTTTCATCAGTGAATACCTACGAACGACTGTTTTTTATGTATTGTGAGTGCGATAACGTGCGTTTATACAATTTTACTGGAGTGCGGTGACGACCGGTGCGAAAGGTCGGGCTGTGTAAAAATAACTGCGGAACCGGGCGGCTAAGCGGTGGAATGAGGTTTGACGGCACATTGTAGCCGAGGCGGGGCGAGGCCGTGTGCGCCATGTTATAATTTCCCTTCGCGTCGAATGTGCAAACCGAGCCGGCGACTGACTGAACGCTGCGTTGTGCCTACTTCTCTTTCTCTCTGTGCAGAATAAGCATGCCTTGTGCGAGACGTATTGTCCACATCATGCCTGCTTCATTGCCGGCTTCACCGGCATAACTCGTGCGATTTATTTAAATTAGTGTACAGTTGAAAGTAGCTACGCTCCGTAATAAAGCGAGATTATTTTCATTCAGATTTTTTATTGAAACAAGCAAAATAGTATCAAATGATGATAAGTGAAATATGATTGATGCTTCTGAGAAATGATCAATGAAGTTATTAATTAAAATAGTAACTAATATAATGAAAAACGTTTCCATTTTCTTCGGTTTCGTAATTAAATTGGTACTAGCTACTATAAAAAACTAACTAACTGTAACTGTCTAAAACAATTGATTGAAGCACAACTAAAAATATACCGGAAGATGATAAAAAATCATTAATGTAAAATTTTAACTTAAATTAAAATATTCCTCCGATCAGATCAGAAACTTTACGTTTATGAAGTGATTCTGTCAAACAAAACGAATCAAATGGACGATGTAATTAAAAAAATTATAACACATTTGGTACCGGTTTTAAGTAGCCCTAGAGCGAAAAGTTCGCGACGAGGTGATTATGTAAGGAGTGATATGACTGTGTCTGTGGGTGAAGCAGGGTGAAATAATAGTCGTCGATTATAGTTAGAAACTGGGAAATGTCTGACGACACTAATCACTGATTGGCATCTAAGTGTCACAGAGCAGGGAATGTTGGAAAACCGCGATTTCGTTTGAAGCAGTTAGCGATAGAGGGGGTAGAGGAGTGAGAGGAGCGTGCCACTGCTGCCGCCCGTGTCGGTGACCCCGCGGCCCCGACTCGCCTACCATATAACCATACACACTCTGAACACTACGAGGTGTTCCGAGCCACAACTTGATCATAAGATGATATCATTCAAATCTGAATAGTTAATGAATAGCCTACTTTAAAAAGTAACAACAACACCCATTGTTTCATTGACTTTCATTAGTTCGAAAGAACTGGATTATTTATAAAATATACATACATATATATATCAAACCTCATCCAAAACACACTTTAGGACTTTATACGTCTATATTAATGAATTTACGTACGTACATAATCTCCACGATATAAGATTTATTAAAGAAGCTTGTTATTTTGTAAGGTGGCAAGCTATTTAAAGCAATGTTTACTTTACAATCTGTTGCAAGAATAGTGTTTGTAAAGATAATAATATAATTTCCTTAGTCTGTTCGAATGTTATCAAAAATAACGTTAACGAAAATACTAATATGCATTTGAATACTAATATCTTCTGAATAAATAAATAAATAAGAACTAGAATTGTAACCACTGAACATATAAAATTGGATGTGAAGAGCATACCGGTTTATATAATATAACTTTTGGAGCTACCTCTACTATTTAAACAGATCACAACATTCAATCAACAGTACAAGTTAAAGCAGCCTAATCGATATCAAGGTGACTAGCACCGTCGTAAACGTGGCATGATACTCCACAATAAGGTCTATTAATAATGTATGCCATCATGCAACGGTTTGTTCACTAGCGGCGAGCTAATCGATCGGCAGTCGGGCAGACACTCAGACACCGTCTCGAACTGTGATCGTGGATCGCGATCATAATCGTGAAGTTAAGCCTTTTTCTATAGCGAAACTAAGAAATGTAGCAAACAAACAAAAATAATTCAAAACTAGCGATAGCAAAGAAAACTCACCATTTTGAAATCTGACGTCCGCCGAGTTTCTACTAGTATCTCCCTTGCGCTGACCTGCAAACACGCGATCAATGCGCTCAATGTAAACTAGCCTATTAGAAAACGTCTCCCCACTATGCGGTGCCGACACCGTCTGTAACTTGGTGATATAAACAACCTATGCGTTTTTAATTGTAATTAATAAAAATCGAGCATACTCCATTAATAAAAAATAACAATAATTCAGTCCCATATTACTCGGCATTAGGTGTGTTTGTAACAGCATAAATATTCGCAAGATACGACTTGTTTTTAATTTGATTCAATATATTTTTATCGATAAGCTATGTTCCTACGTGATATCATGCATGCTAGAAAAGGAAAAGTCTATTAGGTAACATGGTTTACAGTTTACTCGTACCTGACGTTAGTAAATATGGTAGGCTGATAAGTCACGAACATTGGTAGAAAAGGAAGTTACTTTAGCCTACAGACTATTTATGTCCGTCCGCCATTTTGTCGTCAAATTACGAAATCAACTCACAGAACTATTCTAATTATCATCAAAATAAACAATGACGTCCCATAATCATTCCAACTTGCGAGCGATATGATATTGAAGCGATTATATCATTTGTTTTGAAAATTGTGCAAGCTACTCACAAATCTTTCCGGTGTACGATACGCCATAAGAGATCGTGATCAATAGCACGGATCATTTGAATTACATATACAACAAAACAACGAACAAAACCAATGCCCTGGCGCGGCCAAATGACGCGTCAATAGGACGATACGGGGGAGATAAGTGCGGGGAGGGGTGCGGACTGAGACGAGGGATATAATAGAATTACATATACAATATATCTACCGCATTACTTGCTTGCCCGAGAGCACGATGTATGCACATACGAGTATGCTCGTACGTGGTCGCAGCGGCTCGAGTCGAGGAAAGGGGGGAGCGCGCGACGACAACAACAGCGGCGCGGTAGCGGCGGCGGGGCAGGTGTGCCAATGCCTGACTACTGAACAAACTCAGCCTGCACTATCAAGGGTCACGTGATCGGACCGTTTCATACATCATAGAGTACATGATTATCTTTAATAAAATACACATTACACATCCACAACAAAGTCCTACGAAAATAAGGAAATATAGAAAGACTATGGAATCCGGCACTCATCCACACAGTCACACTCAACATATCTATATAACAACTATTTCATTTAAATCAAGAAATAATTAAGAGAGGCCAGGAAGTCATTCATTTACATCACCCACACTATTATTATGCGATAGTGGCTCTGACTGTTGGTTAGCCTTTTTTCTACATTTTCTCACTATCGAACCAATTTTATAATTATCTACTTATTGATATTTGCATTATTTAGGTAGATAATAATAATATTGGACAAAGACAAGCTACTTTAAATGTATTCTAATGGATGCGGCCAAAGCTACAGGGAACAGAAAATTAGACATCACTTTATAAACATAACGAATTTATGTAGTATAAGCATAGCTAGGGAGCATAATTAGTTGTGTAGAAAATATAGCTGATCCGCTCCGAATCAGCACGGGCATAATACTTTTAGCTGACGTCTACTCCCCATTGACAACCTTACCAATTTGCTAAGGCTAAGCTTATCATAGGTCAAGTAGTTATCAAGAGTTGGTGATTAGTCGGTGAATTATTGTTTTTTTTATATAATTACTAGCGATCCGCCCCGGATTCGCGCGGGTGCAATTTCAGATGGATTAAAAAAAAGTTAAATACAAATCTTGCCCTGACAATTACGAGCACAACAAAAAAAACAATCAGCCAAATCAGTCAAGCCGTTCTCGAGTTTTTGTGAGACTAAAAAAGTCAATTCATTTATACATAATATGTATAAATGATTTTTTGCATACATCTATATATATATTGTATGAAAAAATTTACCAATCCTTTCTAAATCTTTGCATTAGGAGTCGAAAGGGCCTTAGAAGTTGACGATTATTACAATTCCTACGAATACTAACATAGCAAATGCAATTTTGATGATAGTTCTGTTGTTATAGTTACTCAATTACGCCAAAACAGCTGGACGGACTTAAATAACATTTATTAGGAAAATAGTTTAGTTATGAAGTATAAAAGATTATATTATAGACTCGAGACCTGATACATATACACCTAAAATCAAATATCTTGTGTTTAGATTGGGTAACCCGTCATATTATTATGCATGACACAAAGTCAGCCAGATCGCAGGAAACTCGAACAAAAGAATCACTTTATAAACAACAGTGCATTCTCGATTGTTAAAACAAAGACATTCCAAACAGACACATCTATAATAGGTTGAATAATATAATTTCGAGAAAGAGTAACTTGTGGCGTGTCTGTTCTAATGAAGGGATGAAGCGATATTATTAAACCGACGGCAAGATAAACATATCAGTCAAAATTAGTATATTAATAATTTAGAATCCATAATTAAAATATCATCGTCGCTCCTAACACATACACACACAACACACGATTGTTTTTCTAGATTTGTGAAAATTAAAATAAGCAGCTAAAGTTTGTTGTTATCATTTCACACTGATATTATCGTAGGAAGCGAAGCTAAAGCGAATTGAGAACCTACTCCTTTTTTTGAAGTCTGTTTAAAACAATATTATTTAATACGGTATCATATTATTATGCTGAAATCAGTTTTCAATAGTATCGAGGTAAAAATTCCCAAATTTTTACTAACTTTGAGATTAGCTTGATCATTGGGATTAACTTGAACTTTGATCCAAGCTAATTATTATTGGCTATTTCGTCATACCAAAGGCTATATAATTGGGATAGGATATGCCTTATGTTATTTCGAGACAAGACATCAAAAAGTAACGTAGCAACTAAAAACTATAGATTCTGATAAAAAATTAACAGGTGGTGAAATTTATTTAATGAGGGAAGTAAAATTTACGTTCTAGTCTAGAAAATAATTGTGACAACACGAACCTTGGCGCCTAAAAAGCGAGCTTCCAGTAGTTCCTGTTTGCGTGGATCCAACGCTGCCTGGAAGTGCTCCATTTTGACGCCAGCACCTGTTCAAAACATACTACATCAATCAACAATTAACAATTTATTATACAACTAGCCGTGCCCCGCGGCTTCGCCCGCTATTATCAAGTTAAAAAGTAGCCTATGTGTTAATCCTAGGTATAATCTATGTACATTCCAAATTTCATCCAAATCCGTTCAGCCGTTAAAGCGTGAAGAGGGAACAAACATACTTACACACAAACTTTCGGATTTATAATATTAGTAGGATTAAGCAGTGTTTTTTCCTATGCTTTAATTATAGTCATAAATAAACAGTCACTTTTTAGAAATAATTAGAAAGTGGGTATTATCATAATGTAAACCATAAAAATAAAGAAAAAAATCTTCAACTTTATTAGCAGTGTTAGCCCATGACAATTTACCCTAAATAAATAACTAAAAACCAAAATATTTTTTAAATCAGGCATGATTATAAAAAATAATATGATAATTATGGAACCAAAATAAACAGGTTCTTTTCAGAGTTCAGACACAACTTACTCATAACTTTTTTAAATTTAATAACACTCGACACGATCGATTTATACAGTTAGCTTTACAGGGAAGGTCGCTAAGGTATTACCGCTGACTGTATAAATCGATTACAACGTCCTGATAGGCAAGTGGGCTAGTTTGTGGACATCCAGTCACACCAGTCCAACAGTTGACTGACATCATAATATGTATAACATTATAACAATAATTCCTATAGGCATTTTTTTTTTGCAAATTAGGCAAGCGTTTTACTACTATCTCACCTGATGGAAAGTGACGTTGCTGCCGAAGATGTGACATGCTTGCCTAAAAGATACCTATTCACTCTTGACTTGAAGACTCCCAGATTATACCGATCGGGGAAAAATGACGCAGGCAATGAATTCCACTCCTTCGCTGTACGGATGATGAACGCAGAAGCAAAACGCTTCGAGCGAACTGAGGTATGTCAACCATAAATGGATGACGTTTGACAGTTTGTCTGGTTGTTAGATGGTAAAATGGGCATGGTGGAATTAACTCATGTAATTCCTGCGCACACTCTCCAAAATGCAAACGGCACCAGTACAAGAGGCAAGAGCCAAGCGACCTCATTTGTATGATATAATAACCAACAAGAAGGTACAACAGCATCTTGAGGTATATATACTCGTTATTATTATTTAATCTACTCCACCCATTGGGTTAATGTAATGTGGTCAATTGCGGTCAGTGGTCGCAGCTTTTAAATAAGGTGCTGATTTATAGACTTTTCCTATTATAACGACTAACTTCCGTCATAGGAAGGCTTTTAGCTGCCTACGTAAATAGGTGCACAGCACACAACCTCTGCTATCATAAATTTCAATGTCGTTAATATGGATAATATAGATTTATAATTTTTTTGAACAATTTACCTGTACACGGAGGACTTAAGAGGCCGGGGAGGCTTTGAACGAGTCTATAGACTGTCTCTGTTTAACTGGCAAACTGTGCCCATGCTTGATGCGATAGCACTACCGACCGAACTAATTATAATAGGTGCCGTAATACCAAAAATTATGAATGAAAATGTAATGTTTACCCATTGCTTTTTGCATTAATAGTACCTTGAAATGATAATCTATGTTCCTGTTGTAATGACAAAAGAAATGTGTTAGTTTTTTATACAAAACGAATAAGTTAAAGATGCGACATTTATGTCGTAATAATGTGTAAAAAATCAATTGGTTTATATTTCGTTTTAGGTAATTATTTTGAAATAAAAACTATCCAGGAACCTAGATTAATATGTTTTTAATCTGAATAACATCACAGTATGGTGGTAATATGCTTGAATTAAAAATAATTTCGGTATTACGATTGTATGGGCAAATCAACCTCCGCAGGCCTCTTACTGCTCATACATAATTAAATGTGTCGGTATAATCTTCAGCTAAGTATTAAAAGCACGCTAGTCACGAGGTTTTTTATACTTACTAAGCTTTTCAATTTTACTTCAAATCCTTATCAAAACGATCTATTTGCCCGGGACTACGATTCGCATTGATAGTGCCAAGTAACAAAATCCCTTGAAATCAACTTCAAAAAAGGAGGAGGTTCACAATTTGTGTTGTATTTTTTATGTTAGTTACCTCAGATCTCCTTTATTTTTCTTTTATTAACAACTTTCAGATTGATCTCATAAAAATTATATCAATATCTTTTTCGATTTGATAATCAAAGTTTCAAAATTAAAATGACTGTAATAACAATTACGTCATCCAAATAAACGAAATATTTTTACATTTGGGTTTTTGAAGGCAGTTGAATACTTTTTTAAGTTTGGTATTAATTATTAGATTAGATGCACCAGACAAAAATCAACACTTCACTGCTTAGCCCCTGTGATGACATTTGTAATCTAATATTGTTTTTATTTGCATAATTTCTATATCGAGCATATTTTTTTTATGTTTTACCAATCGTCGTGTCGGGGGTGTTCACCACATTCACATCCCATATACAATGACAACCAGTAACTACCAGAAACACAAATTTTCCTTAAGGAGAACTTGAGTTCCCGCTGAATATCGAACCCAATACATTAATTTGTTTTTTTTTTTTTTTCAGTTGCACTGTGTAAAGTGAAAACAGCAACCTTTTATGCTTGCAGTTAGAGATACTTACATTTTTATCCACATTAAAAAATAACTACATTAATTTTCACGAAAATCAGGGCGAACCAAACAATTATTATTATAATAATATTTCTATGATCCGTTGAGAACCTAAAACATGTATCTATTGTAGTTCCAACGGATCTTAAGATCAGTTAAGATCAATAATAGATAATTTTATTTGGTTGCAATTGATGTTATGATCAGTTGAGACCAATAATATATAATTTATTTTAGTTGCAACTAAGATCAGATGGGACCAACAGTTATGATTGGGTAATGTGAAAATCTGATATGATCCGTAAGGGAGTACCCGCGCAAAAGGATCTTTAAAAAAAATCTTTCAGTAAAGAGAATAGGTAAAAAGAGGTGGAAGGGTGGAGGGGGTAGGGGTTTTGGCGCAATATCTGGAGCAGACAGTTGCGAGAAGTTAGGTACAGTTATTTATATAGATACGTATGTATGTTCAATGTACATATCGATCGCCTCCCCGGGCCACTCGCCACTATGATCTCACCTCCATCCTTTGCGATTCCCCCTTGCCCCTCGCACCCTGCCGCTGTACCCATGAGGCCTTAACGAATGTCGTTGCCAAGTGAATATATATTTTTATACAAGATTTATACTATTATTTTTCACAAGTTATTTTAATGCGTTCAATATCTATAGTAACACGTTTAAACAGACAACTTCATTAGCATTATCAGGAGCATTTCGAGTTTTGAACAATACGGTCGTAAAAACAAAGTAGAAACGCTAACAAAATGGAGGTTTAATGTATTAGTTGAAATCTATTAACTGTGATTTTAATGTCCCGGATTTCGTTCGATGTGACACACGTGCGTAACACTGCCATATAAGTATGCTAAACGTAATTTTTTATTTAGTTTAAACCAAATCAGGCTTTGGGATTGACGTGTAGTCGCAACGTAGGTCATTAATATAGTATATTTATTTGTCAAGCTAAAAATTCTAATAGCATTTAACTTCGAGTCAATATGGGTTGTCTGATGTTTAATTTAGCATTTAATTATTTCTATATGTATGCAACGCATTAATTTTTTAGGGCAAATATTTTTACTACTATCCTTTTTACTGCACTACCGCCAATTAACCTACACCCTGCTCTGATGACTGGCAGAAAATGCTGTATTAGAATTATATCCTCCGTGTACAGCTAAATTGTGCAAAAGAATAAATAGATAAATCATCTTACTAATATGATTAATACGAATGTTTGGATGTTCTTTTCATACTCTCGCTGGAAATGAAATGGGATGCAATTATAGCTTTGCCCCAAAATGTAGCCTTCTCTGTTTGTTATCTATAGCCTGCATTGGTCTATTTTAAACAGAGTCCGGGTCCGGGTCTAGACTATCCACAAACCAAATCCATCCAGCCATTATAACCTATTACTTGCCTACAGAGCTACTTCATTTCAAACACTTACAATTTAATACACTTACAAACACACACAAAGTTACAGATTCAACAGGTTGCGTAGGATTGTATGTATGTAAAAGAGTAGCAAATAATTCTACGAACATTTGCAGTACCGGCAACATTAACATAAATGCTTACACACTCACAGCCCCACACTAAGTTCAATGACTTATTGTGTCGTGGGTGCCGAAAACATTCACATCACACACACAATCACACCCAGAATTAGAAACAGATTGGGGAGAAAACTTGTTTCCACCGGGAATCGAACCCGATACCCGCTGCTTAAAAGGCGAACGCGCACCCAACTAATCCAATGGGTAGTTCATGGGCATTGCCGATGCGTTGACTACCCAGCGCTAAAATAATTCTCTTAAAACTTTAGTTTAAGTCCTGAGGAAATCTTTGGTGAAAGTAGATTTTAAAGCTCACAGGTGCGGGGCACGATCAATTATTGTATTAAGCGAATCGTGTGTGTGAGGCCTTGGTAGATTACAGAAAGTAAAATGATAATATAGAGAAGCAGGGATGAGAATCAAAGAACTATCATCATCTTATCTATCTACACATAAAATAGGCTACAAAGTCTCTCAAAGAAGACAAAACATTTTCTTTCGACTTGTTTTTAAGTCTTAACAGATCTTCTTTGAAGGGAATCAAACGGTAGCAGTTGGTACTTCGCTGTACGTTAATACTGCATTAGAAATGTTAATACTTTTCCATTGTGTAGCTAATTTGGGCTTTGCATAGCAACATGCGCTGATTTACTGTAAAGTACTGTTTCTTCTAGTAAACATTTTAGAAGTCACAAGCCATGCCCCGCGGCTTTGACCGCTATTGTCAAGTTAAAAAGTAGCCTATGTGTTAATCCTATGTATAATCTATATACACTCCAAATTTCATCTAAATCCGTTCGGCCGTTAAAGCGTAAAGAGGGAACAAACATACTTACACACTTACACACAAACTTTCGGATTTATAATATTAGTAGGATTTTGAACCTGTTACTACCGAACTGGATATCGGTAGCAATATTAACACCCACAATGACAAAGAAGAGTACTCTGGGACTCAGGGCATGAATGAGCATTGAAGTAAACGCAATAACCAGTCGTTTTATTTAAATTCACAAGATTTATTGCTTAATTTATTATTGTTATATCTCGATTGATATTATAATATCCTGTTACTTATGTAGGATCAACGATTAAATTACATTATTTTTACATTGGTAATATTGTTACAAAATATGGTTTCTGTGGGATATATCAGTTCATACATCAATTAAAATCACTGTCTTTCTTTTGTCTAATAATTCGTTTCTTAAGTTGTCTATACTGCTCTCTCGCCATCTTTGCTATACAAGCAGCCCGTTTTTTATTTATAAGTTATATTTTCTTTATAGAAAAGTTGGTTTTTAATAAATAACGAGCATATTAACTGCGCTGATTCAGTTATAATGATTCGGAATGTGCAAATGCTTACCTACCAGGATGATCTAACGGTAGAAAGTTAATACATAGCCTTTGCTACTCTGCTTCACGATACAAATGTTATATTTTTACACTTGCGGTGTAGACATATTTTATGGATAATAGGTAGCATATGTATTAATTAAGGTTATTCGCTATCTCTGTTCCCAATTTCCTCTTTAACCGTTACAGCGGAACATACAGACATTCATATTTATAATATTATTGCAATACAATGCAAATACCTTTTCTTTATCGCACACCAAAAAAATAATTATGAACAACAGAAAATAGTATCAACATAGCAGTACAATCGCGGCGTTATTGCTAAGCAGCGATCTCTACCAGACAATGTGATTTATTCCATATTTAGCTTATTTATTTAATTTTGTAATTTTTAACAGACTTCAAAGAAGGATGTTCTCAATTGGACCATTTTTTATATTATATGTTAGTCGATTATTTGTAGACCGCTGGACCGATTTGGAAAATTATTTCTTTATTTAAAAGGGTGTAAAATTTGTTCCATATGAAAATTGACTAGATCAAGTATTCCAGAGATAGAGCGATGAGTTGGTTATATGAAGCTTACCTTGCGTTTAAATTATAAATATAGTATCTATTGGAAAGCCTTCTACCGATCTTGACATACATATACAACACAATAAATCCGATTATTTATTTAAATTTAATATTAACTGTTTGAAGTATTTTTTTACAATTGTATTTTTTCGTATTTCATGAAACTTTAATAGTTTTATTTTTCACGTGCCATAATTAGATAATTAATTATTTATTCGTTATCATTTTGTACACGTGTTCGCGTAGGTAGCTGAAGTACTGACCTTGAAAACAACTGAACAATTTAAGTAGGTATTGATTTTATTATACGTAATGCGTAGTTTGGGATTTGCGAAACGAAATACATAAAGTTATGGTCTGAGAATATATTTTCCACTAGTATATAAATCTGAATATAACTGTTTTTCGTTACGGTTTTAAGGAAACCGCTGGACTGATTTTAATGAATTTGGTAGGGAAATAGTTTTAACTCATGGCATGTTTTAACTCATATTCATCGCCATCCATAATAAGTCGCTGAGCAAATTATTGTAATAGCTATATTAGAATAATTAAACTTTTTCATTTTATGACTTTGTACATACATAAGCAGCTCTAGTTACCTATAGTTAGTTACTATGTACAAACTTGCTAACATTGAGCGTTTTTGCAAAGAAACGAAACTGATAGGGGTGGTAGTAATTATTTTTAAATCACTTTGACGTGACATCTCACGTTAAGTGGAGCACGCCGAGAATGTTGGCAGGCCAAATCAGCCCTATAATGACTGGGCTACTTTTCAAGTAGTTTTAAAGTTGGAAATTATATTTCAATTGCATCAAATTAATATCATATTAATCAGGGTTTAATAAACTCTATGACAGAACCTTCCCAATAATTTAAACTATCTCTCCGCCTAATTTCAACAAACTAGAGAGGGATGAAGAAAGACAACACCGCGTTTCCATTCTTTTTTGGTGTTATGCATAATTTTTTTTCTGTTTAGCTGTAACTAGTAATAGGACTTAATAGTAGTTATAGCAGTAAAATCATCGCTTCTGTAAAATGGTATCCCACTCTAAGTTTAGCTTGATGTTTGTCGTCATATTGTTCACACACCTATATACGTATCAACTCATCATTGTATTTATAGTTGCTGAAACATGTTCTCTGCTCTAACACAAAAACGAGATCAAAGAACTTATGCGAGTGTATATCTACTGGAAGCGTAATGTTTCTCTCCTATGGGGATAAGCAGGCAATTGGTAATTTAATCTAAGAAATTCTGAGATCGCATTTTATGCACGATCCTATAAAGTGATGTCAGTTTCTTAAACTATTCTCCTTACTTTGCACATCCTGCATTGGTAGTAGCGTGCAAAAATTCCGAAAGACCTATGTTAATAACTAGCTGTGCAATCTCTCCCATATTAGTCAAAATAAAAGTAGCCTATATCCTATTTTAGGCCCGTCTATATAAGCCCAATTTCGCCTAAATCCATCCGTTCCAGCCATTACAGAGATATTTTAAATCCGTTATACATGGAGCACCAGCAGTTTTAAATAAAACTGTCTAAAAGGTGAATAAAACATACTTTGCAGAAATATTACTGTCTACTATCTAGGTGTAAGCCAACTAAAATGTCAGTACATATACAAGTAACAGACATCTAATATCTCTTTGGCATTCATAATGTAATAGTTAGAAGTGGATTAGCCAGCAACACAACGTGGGGAGGCAGAGCGCTGCGTAGAAACATTGTGCGCGCGTTGTAATGACGAGATCGACACGCTGGTTATGTTTATTATATTGGAGTAGTGAGCAGCGAGCGCAGACGGCTCGCGACCGCCGCTGCAGACAGACACCCACCCTTGCAGCGAGAGTTGCGGCGGCCGCGCTCGTTCGGACGATCGCTCATCGCGAACGCTTCTTTGAAATGCATCTTCCAACACCGCTCCGAAATCCATCCACATTCACGTGTATCATCAGCAAGCCAATAAACAATCCGCACACTGTCACCGTCACGTCACTGTTCCGGTTAATTTAGAGCCGCACGCACCGCTTCAGCGCTCATCCATCGCGATGCCTGTTCGAAACGTGTCACATTTTCAATTTCTACAAATTGACGGCGGACGCAAAACGTTCGTAGGCACGGACCAATGCGACAGTCGGCCTCGGGCGCGAACTGGCGCGCGATGCGAGCGGCCGTCGCCACCGCCTCCGCCGCGAGACCGGACCTCGCGTCTCGGGGGCGAGGATGCGGGAATCGGCTTCGGCGCAATACCCGTCACGAAAATAATAGGAACAGCGAGTGCACCTCAGAGGCGCGACGCGACGCGGTCGGTGTGAGCGAGACGCGGATAAACACCAGACTGTTTACTTACGGTGTTCGAGCGCGGGTTGGAGTAGCGGGGTGAGGGGCAATCGTGCAATCCGCACGCTGCAATTACTGCTTTTGTATTCCACATTTTCATCCTAATGTGGCCAACCGAGACCAGACTGAAAATTACCAGAATTCTCATACCTAACGCTGTGATTGATATCTGATATCTCACTCAGTTCGTTCATCGTAGTCGTCGGGACATACCGTACGATAGTCAACAAACAAAGATATTACAGGGCACCTGTCAAAAACAGATGATTACTATCATATTATTCATGGACTCTATAGAGAACACTGATTTATGCAGTAGATAATTATGATCAGATTTTAGTTATTGTAGCAATCAAAGATGAGATCAGCCTGACTGAGAATATAATTATATAACTGGCATAATGCTATTCAGTCTGAAACAATTATATCAACAGCATATTGATGCAGAATAGGCAAGTATTTGACCACTATCTCACCTGATGCAAAGTGATGATGCTGTCGAAGATGTGACATACTTGCCTAGAAGATACCTATTTACTCGAGATTACATACATAGTTACTTGGACAATAGCTTTTCTTGTGCCAACAAAAATACATTTCCTGATTAATTTACAGGTATCGTCAACATTGTATTAGGTATCGATAACAAGCTCTTCGAGGAAGTTCACATTCCAAGAGTTTTGATATTTAGGTTATTTAGTAGAAATATTAATTGTCTGACCTTCATTGAAAGGTTTGAAAGTCAGGAACATTTTAAAAAGATATAAACATAGAAATCTAAATAATGAAAAATAAGACGATTTTGAGAAGTATTAAATAGCTTGAGGATCAATCGGCAAGCTATGCATGCTGTGCACCGAGCAGTGGTAACTGCATTCCGACGACGACGCCCTGCCCGCAGCCCGCGAGCCGCAAGCCCTCACCCCCCGTCCTTCCGGCGCTCGTCACGTGACGTGACGATTAGCCGCCGAGTGCGCCACCGATACCAAAATAGAGCACGTTACACACCTTGTTTATCATAGAATAAACTTTCGCAATTGTAGTTAATTATGTATATTTTCAAGATATATTTAATTGTATTTTTGTAGAGATTAAAATACTAGGAACTAAGGAGTAAAGAAAAAATCATTTTGTGATTTATTAAGTTTTTATCTCAGAAATAATTTATGCTTTCTCAGAATAATATAAATACAAATACACCAAACAGTTATAGATTAGTGTTGGTGTGATGGAAGAGTCGAACCAAAATACTTCCCAAAATATGGCAAGCACTTGAATGGAAATAGTTTAACAGCGTTCTTTGTCATTTGATACCTGTAGTGATGGAAAAGAGTACTTTTACTCATTAGGTGCTTATTAATATTTGTATTTTATACTTGGTCTAGGCGGAAAAGCACTACTCCATATATGAGCAGCGTTCATCGTAAGATAAGACTGCCTCATACTCATTATTACCCTACGTAGTTTAGTTCCAAATATCTTTACGTTTATAAAAAAATCTATTTCTACATACAACGTCTGAAAACCGAATTCACATGAGCCATGGCTGACTGATGTGGAGAATAATTTCAGACAAAGAGTTATTTCTGTTGCCGAAATATTACTAAAATAGACACAAATGAATATATTCATTATCGAATAAACATTTTCAAGAGTTCTCATTTTGTAGAGCGATAACAAAAGTAAAGAAAAGCGGATCAATACTGCTGCAAAATGTACACGTGATCGCGTCACTTTAGATATATAGTATATACCTACATACAAATCCCTCCTACCACAATCTCCCCCTAAACACCCAACCTCTCCCCACTGCCTATGTCGATACTAAATATTTTTTCCTTGTCCGCTATGGTACCTCCAGAGGCATCAAATGACATCTGGGTAAGTACTATAATAAAATTGAAATGCCTAAAAGTTCATTTCAATTTTTAAGTATTCTTATAAACAATCACTGCCGAACAGGAGCAATCCAAAGCTAACTTGATTCCTGAACCTGTTCTATAGGTGAAAGAGGACGAGACGACGACGGACGGATTTCAAGTATGTCGATGCTTCGGTAGGCTTGGAAAAGCAACCGAGCGTATTTATTAATTCTAATAATAACAGTAAGTTCGTCCCTATCAACATAAATTGTGTACAACCTGTACGAAGCATTGGCGCATTAAATAATTATCAGAAATAGCTGTAGCTATCTCAGAAAACTTTCCCACCAAAAAAATTTTTGTTCAATATAGTTTTTTGTTTAAACACCTTTTTTTTTAATCCCTTTAATTCTAAAGAGCAAAGGTTAGCCTCTAATTAATTTCCGGAACAGTGAACGCCATTTATGGGACGAAATTTAAGGGGTGGGTGGGTGTTCGACGTCGCCTCCCAGTTACGTTTGACAAGCACAAAGGGTTTCAGCAGCGATCTGGTTGAGTTTTATCTGGTCGATATTCTACCAAGCATTAGCTGGAAATATTGCGCACTCTAATATAGAAAGTAACGTAACGTATGAAGGCAATTTTACTGTTTCCGCATTCAATCTTAAATCCGTATACCTATGCAAAGTTGATTGCAAAACATAATGCATCAATTCTATAGAATATAAATAAGCTTTGAGTATAAAATGTAATAACCAACTGCTGCTACGCTTACCTACAACTTTCTATTCATAGTAGAGTTGGCAGTTTTTTTAGAATCAGACTAGTTTTTACATGACAAAATGAAAAAGTGGTGTATTCAGTCAGTCGGCAGAATTGTGCCGGCATCGATGCGCTCGCACAGTATTTGCAACGGATGCAGCGAAATGAGCAGTTCATTGACCTAAAGCAGGCCTGGTTTCACTCGTATAGAAGAGCCCAGTTCAGTGGCCCTATTATAAGTTACTATGATACTTTCCTTCTAAACAACTTTACGAGTTCTCTTAAATATAAGCTGGATCTCAATAGTGTCAATAATAATAGACATTAATTCAGTTTTGTAACATGGAAAGCGCGATTTAGAAACAAATCGCCGTCGATATAAATTCGTCTGACCATTTTATCCATTATTAAAAGCCTTGAATACTTGATACTTAATTACTTTGCGAAGCATATTTCATTACTTGTGAAAAAGAGTCGATAATTCCGATGCTATAATCGCGTTTACAATGTAATAAATATTGTAATGCAAAATCCATCAGGTAAACGTGGCAACAATGATGTTTTCCGCCATGTTAATGGTTATCTTAAAAAAATGGTTTAAGCTCTCGTAAATAAAGAGCCTCTACATGTATTATAGTATGATGAGGTAAACTTTGTACATTTTTAGAATTTTATCCAAATACATTTTCGTTACTTGTCTACCTAGTTGAACAAATAACCATAGTAAATTGTATTAAGGATTTGTTCATTATTCGATAAAATTAGATACTATAACGTAAAACAGTACAATACTAACCCACGAATACAACTTTTTATACTAACAAGATGATCTCATATAAAAACTATCATTGGCTAAAAGATTACAAATAATCTATACTAATAGTATAAAGAGGTAATGTTTGTTTGTTTGTCTATACCTCTGAAACTACCGATCCGATTTTGAAAATTCTTTCACTGATAGGTACATTATCGCTGACTGTAGTAGGCTATGTTTTATTGGGGTAAAAGTTAGTTTTCAGTTCGAAATAATAATACTCGTAAGACAAGTCGGAGAAAAATTTGCTAACTGAACTACTCGTTAGCTTATTTGGGTGCGTGTACGCCTTCTAAACAAGGGTATCGGGATCGATTCCCGGCGGGAACACAAGTTTTCCCCCCATGGAAAATTTGTGTTTCTTGTTCTGGATGTGATTGTTTGTGTGATGCTTATGTTTATGTTTTTATGCTACGCTGACTAAACAGTTAGACATAGGTGAATACAATGTATGGCATGAGTTATACAAAAAAGTCCGCCAGTAAACATCTAAAATGTATAAATAGTATTAATAGCTAGCTATTAAAAAAACTTTTCTTTAAAAATCTGAACTACTACTACTTTTGTTTTGTTAGCTTTTAAGGCATTGAATATTAATCCTTCTTTGAATATTATGCCCTTTACCGCATAAAATTTGGACAAATAGTCTAGGAGAAAACGTTTTATTTGTATGAGGATAGAAGCGGTGGGTCACAGAATGAGTGACAGTTCAAAACGTAGAAGTATTTCACTTCTACGTTTTGAACAGACTTAGATAAGGAGGACATAAATTCGACTGTTATTTCTTGTTTTGCCGGTTATAACTTATCTTTGCACTTCGAACTGCCCGCTGGCGTAGTTAGGTGCGCGTTTGCCTTCAAAGCATCGGGCTCGATTCTCGGTGGGAAAACATGTTTTCCCCCTCGGGAAATTTGTGTTTCTGGTTTTGGGTTTGGTGTGAATGTTTACAGACACACGACACAAGTCATTTAAATTAGTGTGGGGCTTTGAATATGAAAGCGTTTGTGTATGTTTTTTATTAAATTCTACCCGGGCAACGCCAACCGGGTCATTTTTGAACTTTGAACTGTTCGCTGGCGTGGATGCGCGTTCTCCTTCAAAGCAGCGGGTTTTCTCCCCACAGGATGTTTTAGTTTCTGGTTTTGGGTATGATGTGAATGTGTGTAAGTTGGAAGTTTAAGGCCCCGCGACACAAGTCATTTAGTTTGGTACTGTGAATGTAAAAGTGTTCATGTGTATGTAATTTTATACCCGAGCGACGTCGGGCGGGTCAGCTAGTAAAATATATAAAAAGAGGTATCAGTTCGTCACAAATCTTCAAGGTCACTACATCGCGCATGTGCGGTGACTTGGGTGTTAAAGATTTTTCATGTAACCGAGTCCAACTCTAATCTCTCAATGACAAAGTATTGTCCCATTGCTTATTCTGATCTAGTATTCCAATAATTATAGAAGTATCTAAAGATAAAGAGATTTCAACTCAATTTGGAGTGTGTGACTGAGATTACATTGTATTTAATGAGTTTTTCGTTCTCAAATCTCTACTTTCTACAAGTTGAATGCGTCCTATGTATGTACGAGAAATAGAAGGCGGGTGTCGACGCCGACATCGATCCACGTCTTATGTACGTACGCCTTTACATACTTCCTCGCGTTCTATGTGGGGATTCAACCGTGATGCGTCAACCAATGCAAGGCATATGCGCCCCGCACCGCGCCGCTTCACCACCCCTCATAGCACCAACTACTCGGACAGATCTCACCGGCCGGAGACATCACTTTAATACTTATTGAACCAATCGCTTTATAGCCCCAACCTTGAAACGATGACCTTTTATGCTGCAGAGAAGAGAAACGCTCCTTTACTTCATATTTGTGCAACAAAGCATTTGCTCAGATAACGATAGGTATAAAATTTTGACAATGAACGATATAGGTATTTGATTTAGAATATTTAAATATTACGTATTGCTTTGTTTTGTTTCTTAGTTATACAAACTGCCAGGAACTTAATAGTATGTAAATACCTTCAAATTAGTTGGTTTAAGTGTACGTAAATGTAACAAAATATAGTTAAAAAAAATAGGAGTATAAGCTGGCCCGGTGCGGTGGGCAGGCCTCGTTGGTAGAGTTATTTGTCGGGTTTTGACAAGCTAGGGCGAACAGGAATAACCTCGAGTCCTTATTGATCTGGTGTAGGTTTGTCTGTGCCGTCCCTTTTAAGTGACCGTTTTAGTCATAAAACAGGATTTGTATGTAAAGACATTGCGGTTTAAGAATGATGTTCAACAGTTTTTGAGTCTATATTCGTACTCCGCTATGTCAAAAAAGTAGTTTCACACGTGAGCAACTATAAGTTCGAACTCAATTTGTCCATATCATGCATTTAGAGCTTATCAAACTAGTCTATATTTAGAAATGCATGATTATTGTTATGCATTTCTAAATATAGTCTATTTTGATAAGCTCTAAATGCATGATTTGCTGTCTCTTATTCATTATATAATTATTAATTTACATGTATCGATAAACTAATCCACATAACTAACTGCATACCACACACGATAACTTATTATTGACTTAATTTAAATATTACGCACTGTCGTATACATTGCCACATTAATGAATTAATTAATGCTATTATTACCGATTCGACTGAAAACATGGAAAAAGTCAAATCTTGAATTAATAGTATGAATCTTAACAATAATATTAGGCAAGTTTAACATACCTGGGTGCAAAACTTTTTCCGTCATGCCTATGGCTCTTTGGAACACTGTGTCGAACCCTGAGAACAAAACAAAGACGATAAAAGCATGACTTATATGTCGGAATTCTAAAAGGATATAAAAATCTTAAACATTCTATCAAAGAAATGTCTATTTTTATTGACTACGCGACGCAATGGGTTGTAATGTGTTTATCGGTCTATGAACGTATGTTTGTTTCTTTGGGGCTCTCCAGAAACCAAACGCGTGGGTCGATTTTAATAATTCCTCTACGTTAATCGGATATGTCGTAGTCCTGAGAGTATCACTAAAGACATGACAGTAATCTAAATTTAAAATGGAGACAACCAGACGCTATTTTGTTAAAATAAAATACAGTCGAGGAACTATGTCTAATAGGGTATCATTAAATAGTTATTTGAAAATCTTCTTAAGGTTTTTTTATTTTGTATGACCATTTTGGTCGAAATAACGATTTAAAGTTGGTTAAAAACCATTCTCACTTAAATGTTCAATACTTATAATAAAGCTGTGATAAAGTTCTTGTACAACGCATAATAACTATTTGTGGTGCTATTAACGAAAAAGTGTAAAATATTTAAAAAAATAATTCCCATTTTTCGCAGTCTGGTTTTTTGAATACTTAGTACGACTTGTTTGATTAAAGTGCACAAATTTTACATGTTATGACGCGAATTGACTTGCAGTTAAACAATTATGGTAAAGGTAGTAGACGACATTAAAAAGGATTATTATACAAAAATAACACATCGACGTAATCTAATACTATAAGAATATTTGTCCTGACATACTAATTCACTGACTGACTGACTGACTAAGTGACACGGGTAGTCGACTAATAATAAAAATTGAATTACCTGGATGCTCAACTAATTATTGACACTTAATAAATACTTTCGACTAATTCGATTGTGTTACACTCTCAATCTCTAAACAAAATTATTGAAGGAATTATCAGTTCTTCTTAAAACTTCCCTAAACTTAAGCATGGTTTGGCAGTACTTATTCTTGACATATTGCGTTTATTTTATTTATATAGCTTTAGCCATGCTATGTAGAACTGTAGTGATAATTTTAGAAAGGAACAATTATCGCTTGACGATTCCGTAAGACGTTAATAATAAGGAAAGGTTAATTTCGTCGCTTCAGGCAGGGCTTGAGTAGCTCAGCGGTTAGAGCAATAGGGCATGATACCCTATGGCCGCGGATTCAAATCCCGTCTCAAGCGATAATTTTTCCTTTCTAAATTTATCACTATATTGCGGTTATTTGGAGTTCTTATATTGTACGGCCTAAGAAGACTTTTCATCAACTACGGAGAGGCGAAATTTGAGATGGAATCCATCGCGGTTTTCGTCGGGTTTTTCAACGCCGTCGCAGTCCGCTCTTTGTAACATTTTGATTACCAGACTGCGCGACGCAAAGGAGGGTATGTGTTTATCAGCATGTATGTTTGTTCCTTTGTGGCACTCTAGAGACCAAACGTCTAGAGTCTCGTGGACCAATTTTGATGATTCTTACGTCAATCAAATCGTATCTTAGCTTAAGTCTAAACTTGCGTGTGTCACAAAAGACTGATAGTAATCAAAATTCAATATAGCAACAACCAGACGCCATATTGCGAAAAATAAAAAATAAACATAAAATTAAATGTAAGTGGAGTGTCATTAAATTGAAATTTCAAAATAATGGTTAGTTGTCTTTATACCATTTTGTATGACCATTTAGGATCTATTAACGATTTAAAGTTGGTTAGCAACCATTTTTACTAAAATTTCAAATAATAATAATTAAATCGCGCAATAGATTATAATAACGTTAAGTGTAAAATAAAAAAAGTAAGTTCACTATGTACGCAGTCGTATTTTTATTTTTTATATTGACTTTTTACTATTGAGTAAGGAGATTCTCGTTAGCGTTTTTAACTTTGCTGGCACCGCTATTCTGCTTTGGCCGCCTGGTTAAGCCGGACAGTTTTGGAATGCTGACTGTCCAGGCGCGGTGGTTACGATTTTAGTATTTGAAGCGACGCAAAGTGATTCCATTCCGGAAAGAGGTGGACATAGGAACAAAAGATTTCGAACTGATTTTTTTTATATGACAGCTGACTATCTTCCTAAGAACTTTTATACTATTACAAAACTGTGTAGGGTCAATAGTCGGAAAAAAAATATTATTTTTGTATGGAAAAAACATATTTGATTTTTTTTTCTCGAGTCTGGTCAAATCGGCAGTTGTTTGAACATGTGATAGTCCTTATTACTAAGGACCCAGAAAAAAAAGAACGTGAATCTACCGACCGCCTTGTGATACACGAGAGGTCAAACATAGCGATCTTTTTATTTCTATTTCTCGAAAAGTGAATAAAAGTTTAATTTTTTTCATCTTTTTATATTATTCTTTACATGTTTTATTCTATTACTTTCTGCCGAAGTGTAAAAATTAAAAATATGTATTTTTCTGATATTTATTTATATACTTAATGTCAAGTAGGCGGGTGGGTATTATATGGCTTAATTTTTTACTGTAAAATAATTTGTTCTTAATATGAAAAAAAAAAAACTCTTGCAACTACTTACCGCGCGTTTGTTATACGAGCTGTTAAACATTTTTATGATATTTATAACTTTTTTTGACACACGAGTCAAACATGAGTCATAGTTTTTAGATCATCTGAGTATCCTATTTTTTTTAAATACTTTTAAAGAAAAAAAATATGAACTAGTGGCTCTGTAAACTGAAGACCTCGCATTTTATACGAAATGAAATTAATATAATTATAGAACCTGCTCACAAAATATGCCATACTAGCCGTGCCCCGCGGCTTCGCCCGCTATTATCAAGTTTAAAAGTAGCCTATGTGTTAATCCTACGTATAATCTATGTACGTTCCAAATTTCATCCAAATCTGTTCAGCCGTTATAGCGTGAAGAGGGAACAAACATACTTACACACTTACACACAAACTTTCGGATTTATAATATAAGTTTTATAATATTAGTAGGATTCGTCCCGAGGAAGTTCGGCCCAAATAAAAAAATCTGCTTTCGTCGCGCATTATATGCCGTATTCGGCCCATAATACATTTTTTATCTTTTATATTGTGGAAGATAATCAGCTGTTCTATAAAAAAAATCAGATCTAATTTCGAACTTTTGTTCCTGTCTCTTTTTCCGGAATGGAACTACTGTGCGACGTATCACCAGTATCGCTGACACCGTAACGGAAAACATCGTAGATACTGTGGCGATTAGTTTTCACCGCTTTTCTCGCTGAATCGTGTAGAAAGAAACGGCGATTTGCCTTCAAGCTAGTGCGACGTTAAAGCATTTACAAACTAAGCGTAGTGGCAAACACGGCTGCGGTTAGCGTGGAGTTTAGGTTGTACTATAGCGTAGGAAATCCGCCAACTCTTTGCGCGCTTTTCGATAAACTCGGAGAAGTTATGAAAATACACGTCATTATACGCGCCATTTTCCGTAGAAGTAGCGGCGTTGTTGGTGGGTTTTTCGTACATTAAAGCTCTGATGCCAACGCTTGCGGATCGTCGGCATTGCAATGTTGTCCTTGTCCGCTTCATTAATGTGGCAGAGGCGCAGGCGGTGGCGGCAAATTCAGAAACGCGTTCAGTTACAAATAACGCTACAAAAACCGCGGCGTATTTCATGACGAAATTAAGTAAAACCGCGTTTGACGTTTCGCTTCGTGTGTAATAAACTCATAGTGGAATCATAACTTCGTCATTCGCTCATGGAACTACATGTGTACGTAATTCTTACATGAAAGTTATAATTTTATGTAGGTACTTGAACAACTGTAAAAATACATTAATTGTCACTGGCACCAGCAGCTCCATACGAGTATTGAGAGCCACCTTAAGTTATTATCTTGTAGTTGGTTTACATAAAACGGCCGCATCATCACTTTCCATCAGGTGAGATAGCGGCCAAATGCTTACCTATCAGTAATAAAAAAAAAATTAAAGCATATACTGCTTCGTTATAACAGTGAGGAATGACATGACAAAACTATAAGGGTTCTATTTCAGCTATTTGGCTACGGAATCCTGACAATTTAAAAATACATCAATCCTCTTAGGGAGACTGTAAAGTCTTTTGTTGCTGTTTTGTAAAACAGATGTTTATTTTACTGAAATACAGCATGCAAGCTAAGTTGCGCAATGTACATGCATTATTTTGTACTTAATCATTTAGAATAGATATGCTTAAAAAAATGCTGGCTGTTTTCTCAGACTGCATGACCTTTGTGACCTACCAAGGACCTACCAACCTACCATGATTCCTAAATGTCTGTTATCTTTAATTATTTTAATACAGATAGCTAACACAGTAAAATAGGAATACATTCATAGAAAATGTATCACATAAGATTTATTAGGCTAAGATCGGATAACAAGTAAGAACTTATAAATAAAAAATCATGCAAAATAAGGGACTTAAGGACAAATACATTAGGTACTACTATTTGTGCATATATTCTCATGTAAGGATGCAAAGCTTGGACACTGACTCAAAAAGGGGAAATAAAGCTTACAGTAGCATAATGAAAGGTCCTTCAAAAAATTTTGAGGCCAGTTAAGAGGGAGGATGGCACTTCAAGAGTCTGGAAGAACATAGAAATAGAAGAACTGGTGGCTAAGCCAAACATCATTGGTGAAACAAAAGGGCATAGATTTCGTTGGTTTGGTCATTTAGAAGGGCATAGACTTCATTGGTTTGGTCATTTAGAACAGATGGGAGAGGATTGTGCAGCAAAACAAGTGTTCCTGGGATAGTCAACTGGCCGGCAACCTGTGGGGCGCCCCAGATACTGCTGAAAGGAAAACATAGAGTGGCAGGGAGTTGCACAGGACATAGAGAAATGGCATATTCTTCATTCTGGGTCACTGCGCCCCCATGAGTAAGTATTTGTGCATATCCCAAAAAAAAACAGACTAAAGTCCTTATGGCACCTTTCTAAATTTAGCCATCTTTATTTTTTTTGTAACTTTGTTTTACTTGAATTTAGTTAAGTATTATTGCACTAAGCAAACTCCTGAATTCAGTAGCAAGGATAGTTTCTGACTGACTGTATCAATTAGAAGCCTCATAATTATAAATGGATTTAGGAAGGTGTAAATGTATTTAGTCACTGATTACAGTTGATTTGAAGGGTTAGGATAAGAAAGAACTGAATTTGAAATCGTGATATGGGTTTCCTGTAGTATGAAATCTTATGATCATCTTTCTTTTGCACTCATACTGTCTCATAGGATAGTGTGTGCCAAGAGCCTACTTGCTTTTTAATGTATGGTGTCACAAAATTGAATAACATTTCTTTTTATATTATAAATGAACTACCACTGGCCAGGGCTTATAGGCAAAGGGCAATTTTTAGGTGTCTATTAGTTAGACTTATTCATGACATCAGTTTCTAGATTTTTGATGTCAATGAAAAGTCAACTTTTTTTTACGACGTCCATGATTTGTTTTGGTCATTTGTGGCTTGAAGACCCATATTGCACTCCCGTATCTGTCCTATCTATTACTAAAATTATCTAGTCTAAATTGCTGAGATTAGGCTGACAAGAAAATACTCTAGGTATATATTATAATTAAAAATAACTTAAATAGGTATTTCTTAAGAACACAAATATTTGCACCACCAAATCATCGAACAATCATCCGATCTTAGCCAAATACACCTTGCTTATATGAGAGTGGATTGTGAGAATTTACAGAGTTCATTTACAATTTCAACTTAATCTTTCCTGGATTTCATAGTATGTCATTTCTTTATTATACAGTACACAGAATCTATTAGTGTCTATGATAGGATGAATCTCAAGATTAGAAAATTAGTAAAATGAAATATTATCAACTTATAATGATTAAGTTAGAACACATACAGTTCACCGCATGCCCCGCTGTAGAAGGTTGTACTGATGTGCAGAATCCTATGTGAATGGTTAATCAGCTGATAATTAAAAAAAAAAAAATAGATCCAATATTAACAGCACATGCAATAAGCAGTTATGTACGTATTAATAATAAGAAGCGTGAGAAGCCAATCAAAGCAAAAACATTACATCAAAATCCAGCAACATTCAGTGTGTTTACTAACCTCAGGCACCAAGTATTTTGGTATCATGGTATAATCCAACAAAACAATATCACCAAGTTCAAAGTCACAATAAAATTACAGCACTTAATGAATTAGTCGTAAACAAGTAAATAGTTACTTAATTTCACAGTTATTAGGTAGTTAATATTATTGTAATTACGAAAAGTTTCACAGCGAAAAGTCCAAAAATGGCGACAAATTTGAACGAGTACCTTACAATATTTTATTCACTTCTCTTTTGTAACACAACTGAATTTGGAGCTAGCTCGTGGTAAATTGCGAGATAACAGTACTAATTTAATGTAATTAAATGTAAATTAAACACAAAATTGTGATGAAAAATAAACAATCTCTTGTGATTTCTCTTGTTTTTGACAAACAAAGAGAATACAAATTCGCAAACACTTGAATGAACTTTTTTATACGAATGACACAGTCACAATTACAGATTTATATTATCTTTTCCTAGCCCGGATGCTATGTCTTTTAGGCTAAGCACAGATGTTACAAGAAGAGTAATAATTATTATAGTTACGACAAAATATAAGTGCTAGCACACATAGCTTGTTTTAAGTCGAATGTTTCTTTGTGTCTCAAGGTTATTAGTAGTTAGTTTTAATTTATTTTTAGGAAATTGGCAATTGGCCCGTAGATATAACAATTTTAGTGTGAAAATGTAGTTAGATATTAATAAATATTGATAATACGTGATCAAAATGCTGGCACTTATTTGGCTCAACGTATTAGCATTGCAATTCAGAGAGGCAATGCCGCTAGCATAATGGGAACGCTACCCACTGGTAGTGGGCTTGAGCACTTGAGTTACCTATAAGCTCGATGTCTTGTAGGTAACTTAGTTCTTTGCTGTACATAGTTTTAGTTTAGTTTTAGGAAATATGGGCAATTGGCCCGTAGTTAGGCATGAAAAACCAGGTTTACTGGTTTAAAAAAAAAACTGATAAAATGAATAAAATCTACCAACATTGTTACGATTTGTCATAACGATAAAATATATGTGCGAAATTATCTAATACAAATTCAAAGCAATTTCAAAGATGCAATTTTTTTTATAAAGCTACGTTTTCTAATTTTCATCCAATCCCGTGGTTCTTTTTTTAAATTTTGGCTCTGCATTCTTGTGTATTTAGCTAGTATCAAGTAATAAAGTATTTCAAGTATATTTCATAATATAAGTCTTCGTCTCAAAAAAAGTCAAGTAAAAGAGCCATGGTCCAGTCATAGAGTCATGCCCTAATAATGTGGTAAACTTTATTAGAACTTCTATTGGAGTTTTGGAGCGAAATCGAAAATCACGTTTTTCAACTTTGTATGATTTGCCTACACTCGTGCATGTTCACTAAGTATTAACGGTTAATAATCTACCATTACTACTCATTTAACACTCGAAGAATTACAAGTTTTAGAAAATAATCCTCAATCAACAACGCCATATTTTTACTTTCGCGGCAAAACTCTCCCGAAGTCCTTACAAGCAAAAGAAAGTGAAATTAAAAAAAAACTTATTGAAATCGATTGGAACAAAGAAAGATAAGGGGTGAAATCGTTAATGTTGCTTTGGGACCGTCGTGGATAATTTTTGGAACATAGCTTTCATTCGTGAGTATGACAGTGACAGTACGTATGACTTCCTTCTCTTCTAATGTTTAGCATTTTGTCATTTTTGGCATATAAAAATGAGCTACGGGTGGAGGACGATCGTTCAATCAGTAAATTTGTAAAAAAAGGAAAAAAATATTGAAATCATGATATTTTTCTAGGAAATACAGCTAAATCATTTAAAAAATTTGCTTTGTTAAAATGTGAATGTTTAATATACCTCTAACATGGCATTTATAAATGAACCAGTGCTCAACATAATTGTGGTTGGATTCCACCATAAAAAAGGGTGCCAGGTATGTTGTTGTCGCACCTATTTATTGTTAAGTTTTAATTCTGGTTTGTATTCTATAATAAACCAGATACATTGTTATAAATGAATGTGCATTGCAAATTCTGAGGGTTTGCTTTGATCTACGTCATGAGTTCGACAATGCTTGTGGAACCTACGTAATATAAATAATGATTACCGTGAAGTTTCGTTACGTTAATATATGTATCATCTTCTCAAACAGCATCTAAAGCAGGGGTGACCGACGTAATTTCAAGGATGGCCAGATTTAAATATTCATGTATTTGTGCCATGTGAAAGCTTATGCTTCATACCTGAGCAAATTAGAGCTTAAAAAAATGATAATATACTTTGGTAGTGTTTCTTAGTCTTAGTTTCTTAGATTAAAAGGAGTTTTACTATAAGCCTCTTATTTGGTTATATTGCAATAGATCATTTGTATCAAGCAATGTAATTGAAAAGCCTGGAAGGATAATTGTAAGCGTACAACTCGCGAAAATCGGCTCCGGTCATAGAATAGTTAATATCACTAGTCATACAGATTGGCTGTTCTCCTTTACAGCAGCTGTATCTGTAAATTAGTCCGTAATAGTATCTACATATTATTATGGTATACTGATAAGTGTGATCGCCGCTTATCCAATTACTGTTTATGATTAGTACTGTTAGGGATTCAATTGATATATTGTATAATTATTTTATGGGATTCAAAAGCAAAACTTTATACCGTATAGTATAAAGGGATAGGGAATGGGTTTGTTTAATAAAACTAGAAATTCAACATTCGTCGCAAACAACACTCATACAAATAGATGACATTTTCAATATATACTGCTACTTATTCAAGAAAACTAAGTACTTGAGTATAACCAAGAGCAATATTGAATATGTCACAGCCCATTCCACATTCATCATTATAAATTATAATAATTATCAATTTTAGTTACAAACAAACCTGCCTTTGTTGTAAAGATATTCTTATTTTCAATTTAATAATGTTTTACATCTTTAAACTGTATATATATACTTAATTGCTATAGGGACTACGGGCCAACTGCCCATATTTCCTAAAACTATATACAGCAAAGACCTAAGTTACCTACAAGACATCGAGCTTATATGTAACTCAAGTGCTAAAGCCCATTACTAGTGGGTAGTGTTCCCATCATGCTGGCGGCATTGTCTTTCTGAATTGCAATGCTTATATGTTGAGCCAAATAAGTATCAGCATTTTGATCACACGTCGCCTCATCCAGGTGCTCTGATAGACTTTTAAAAATAGAATGAGGTCCCGGTCCCCATGGGCTCAGTGTCAGGTTTCCATATTTTTGGTGCTCTGCCGAAGTGCCGCGGCGCCAACCCCGCTCTGTTATACAGGAAGATGTGACAGAACTAAAGTGTCGACACAAGTTTGTTGCCGCAGGCGGATGTTTGTCATGAAGTGACTGTTATAAGTGTAAGTGAGTGTCCGAATTATAGGGGGCTAAAGTGTCGCTAGAGAACAAAACTCGTGCTGCGCCTGTGATGCCGCCATCACTAACATGTTTTCTACAAGATTTAGAATTTGTATTATCCTGCCTTACTGGCGAGGGCGAGACATCATTACAAGAGTCGAATGAAATGTCTTCCAATGCCATGTAATTCATTTAATAATGGCTTTCTAAAAATCACTGATATTTCATAGGTTATTTAAAATTATAACTTTCAATTTAGTTTATCTTACATCTCACTCCTTTTGTTATGTAGGTACTTCATATGAACTATATATTTTTTCTGTTTTTAAATCATGAAGTCAGTGTTCTTATTTATGAGATCTGATTTCTTGTGACAAATTGTTTTTTTTTTACAGGTAGAGCACTGCTACCCTGAGTTAGTGCCGGGGCATCCATCTGAGTTGCCTCCAGCATGGCGCCACCTCCCCGCTCTGGCATTACCTGACGGTTCACATAACTATCTTTCAGATACTATATTCTTCAATCTACCAGGACTTACTGAACCAGCACACACAGTGTATGGCATATCATGCTTCAGGCAAATTCCTATAGAGGTAAATTTTTAAATATTTTTACTGGCATTGCCCTGCGGTTTTATTCCCGTTAATCGAGAAAACTTGCCTTTTCTATGGTATAGGTAGACCTATATAGACTACTCTAGACTATCTATGTACACTCACTATTACAATAATGATAAATTTACTTTGTTATGGCTCGGTTTATCTAACTTTTCCAAATAATTACCACCACATTTATCAAACTGATCATTTCACATTTTGTTTAGACATTATCAGAAGTTAGCCCCTCAGCTAACTATGTGTGTACTGGGCATAAACTATGTACATTCCAAATGTCATCCAAATCCGTTACGCCTAGCTTTTACAGCAAATAGAAACAAACATACTTACACACAAACTTTCGCTTTTATAATATTAGTGTGATTGGCTTGAAGTTTCTTGTGAAGTATTACGTTATCAGTAATAAATGATGGATGAGCATTAACAATGTAATTAGAACTTTTAATTTTTTTATAAACTTTCATTAGTTTGCAACAGACAAAATACTCTTTCTGTCTGTCTTCTTTCATTGTCTAAAAAAGAACATAAATTAAGCTTGTTTCTTCAATGAGTATTTAATCAGATAAAATATTTTATATAGCTTTTACCAATTACCATACTAACTGCATTTCCCCAGCAAGTTGTACAGAAAACTGAAGACATGACTCGCAGTTCTGTACAAAAGAGTGTGTGCGTTGTGTGCCGCGCGCCTCTCTTCGGCCGCCTCGCTGTCAAGATGGAGCTTGTAGTGAGAGCGTGGTTCATGCAGGGAGATTTCTCACAGACCAAGTTGTTGGAAGACGCTTATAAACACTTGAATAATTGCCCGGTGCAAATGGATCAGACTCTTGAAGGTATGATTTTTAACTAGCGTCACTGTTAAAAATTATAATTCATTTTTTAATTGGTGTCATCCATTAATATAAAGCTGGTTAAACAGTGGGACAAATTTAGAGCATAAATGTTAGTTTAAAGTCATACACAAAGTTGACTTGTTTCCGCCTTCACAAAACGACTGTATTTTAGTACAGGGTAGCTAGCCAGGTTACCATACTACTACCGGCACTCACGGCTTATAATAGCGTGCTCCATCGTCGACCGCATCGTCACTTAACATCAGCTGAGATAGTGGTCAAACGTTTGCCTATCGCAGATTAAAAATAAAAGCAATTTTACAAGCTTTTATTTAACTTGCAATGAATGTATGCATGTTCAGGTCATGTAGCAACTGAATTTTAAAGCGTTTAATTTGGCTGACTATGCATGGTTAGCTAAGTGAAATAGTTCTAAATCCAATATGGAAGACGGCCCAAAATAGAGTAGTTTTTTGTGCACACCCATGATATGAGTATCAAACGAAAGGGTTTGCTGAAAAAACTAATAAAAGCTTGTTTTTTAAATATAGAATTAATAATTTAAAGTATAGGTTGCTTAATATTGTTAATTAATATATAAATAATGTATACTTTAGGTCTGTCAGTGCAGCGGCTAATAGAAAACTGGCGGCACAAAGCACTGTTGCTGTTTAAACTTTTGTTGCTGCGTCGGAAAGTGCTCATATACGGGTCACCGGCGGGTCCTTTATCAACTGCTTTGTTGACACTTGTGTCACTTATGCCCCAGTGCTTAGAGAATGGGCTCTCGCGAGCTGCAAATGTTGTGTAAGTATAAATATCACTGTTCTTTCTTTTTTATGTTCCCTACAAATACAAGTGAATAACCTAATTTTTTTATACTAGCAATGAGCAACATAATACATGAAAAAAAAAACAAGTGCATCACTAAACAAAGCTAAGAATAATCCCTGTTAAACAAGCTTTCAATTAAACAATACCGCATTGAAATCACCCACTTAGCAAGCTACTAATTTTGTATACATGAGCAAAGCTATTTTGTACTTATATTAATTTATTTTAAAAAAGATGTCAGTAAATCTCGAAATTGATAACAATGAGTATAAATAAATAAATTAAAATGAATGCAATATATTGATATTGATTGAATCGGATAAATAAGAATATGTGAAGTAAACATTGATACAAAACTACTGTAGCTTTATTTTTATTTATTCTCTATGTCTCTGGTTCGCCCACGTTATTCAGCATTTGAGACTTATATCCTATTCCACAGTCCAGACTATCTACATAGCAAATTTTATCTAAATCCGTTCAGCCGTTCCTATTTCCTCAGTATTTAGCGCTGGGCTTTTCACGGGAATGCAATATCCTGTGTTTATTATCTTATCTTTTTTGTTAGTTACGCCCTTGGAATGCTTACTGATGGAATAATTAGAGTCATGTGTGGAGGTGTCATGACTCATGCTTAAATTGCTTTGTTTACTGAACTTGTTGATATGGAAATCTCTTGTGTAGTCTTTTAATACAATACTGAAATACAGTTGTGGTTCACCAAGTTAACAATATGGTGTCGAATCTGCTAAAGATTATATTCCGGAAGATGTACCTACTTGAGACCCAGTCATTCTCAGGCCTAACCTGATAACCATTCTCGAGTGGTCAAACTATTCTGTTAGGAGATAAAACAAAGGAAAAAGGTGTATGTATTAAGATATTTTGTTTAAGTTTAATAGAAATGGGAAACTTCCTATTCTAAACTACTTAGTAGAAGAGCGGTGATGTAGTTTTGATATTAAAGACAATTTTTAGACAATTGGCTGTTATTGAAGTTTCGTGATCTCATAAATTGATGAATAATATGCTGTTTCACATTAATAAAACAAGCTATGTGACATACTATAGTCTGAATGAATTTAGAAACACAAGTATAATATCAATGACTATAAATTTTAATATAGGTAGTAAATACCCATTATGTATTATGCCAACCAGGAAAGTTAATATTGAACTTGAAATGGTACATTAATGATTGTCTTAACCATTCTCAAATGTATTATAAAACTAATGCAGATAAGGAAATAAATTAATGTTACTATATGCCGACGCATGAGTCATCTAAGTCGATAAAGTCAATCATGTTCTATAATAAAAACATTGTTATATTTGATACCTGCTAATCAAAATATTTTTCTTACAGATTAACTAGGCCACTGTCACCTATGCCTGTAACAATTGAAAACAAATTTGAAGAGGTCGCAGAATCGTGTGATGATGCAACAATTGAAAAGCTGGTGAACGGCACCATTCAAGACGAAGAACTGTCGCCGAAGGAATCTGGGAATTTACTCGATGAAAAGGACAGAGTCAGCAGGCAGAGCTTCGATGAGACAGTACTATCGGATGTAGTCGATAGACAAGAGCTAACAGCCAGCAGGGAAAAGTGTCACAGTATCGGGGAAAAGTACAAAACTCAGAAACCAATGTCTGAAGCGCAGCAGAGTCCTACTATGGCCCGAGATATGAGCGTCGACGGACTTTACAATCTGACCGGACAGATCGAACCCGCAGACTGCGGATTCCCTCTGCCCCTATTCGAGGAAGGATATCTGTGTTTGCCGTATCTGTCGCTCAATTATTTGGATTTGCTATCGGACCCGGCGGTGCAGGGCTTCGTTGTCGGCGCGTCCAATGTTTTGTTCAAGCAGAAGAGGCAGTTGTTCGACGTTCTAGTGGAGTTGAATGAGATGAGGATAGAAACCGCTGACCTGTCGCTGAAGAGGCAACTCGCGCTGGGCACCGAGGATCTCAGGTTTGCTGACCATGTGGTGAGGCACGGGGCTACTCAAGGCGACTCTTGGATACGGGATCAGTTCTCGAGCTACTTAATTTATTTGCTAAGAACGTCGTTACTGCCAGGTGAGATTCTTTATATATACCTATTATTATTATCAATTTTTATGTTAGCAATTCTATGTAAATAACCTGAAATTAAGATAGAGCTGAAATGTCTAAATTAGACTAGAGTAGTTAGCATTTGCTAACTACATTTGTCAATGTTTGTTATACAACAATTATTCAAAGGCAAAATATTATGATTCCATAATCATCCGATTACATGTTTGAGATTTTGCCTTTGCTAAATTGTTGTAATATAACAAACATTAATTGGTATATTTCCCGTTAACAGAAGGCAGTCGTGAGCTGGACTCTTACAATGCCCAGTTTATGTGTGCGTTGAAATGCACACCTGCATATGAACAGTGGCTGACAGAATCGCACTGCGCTGAATTAGAAACGTTTATGAATCTCGTACCGATGCACCCCTTTAGTGGACAACTTTCTGTCGCCGACATGAAGCTCAAGTTTGCTCAGTAAGTATATAAAGTATAGTCACTAACCAATCGTCATGACCTGGCGCTGCAATGAATGTATGATGTCAAATAAGGGCTTATCCTCACGGTGCCGTGCGTCCGAGTAGGGTACGTAGATTACGTAGGGTTTCTTTCCGGGCTTTCCCGGGGTAAAAGATCTCGATTTCGGGAAATAGGTAAAAATTCCGACCTAAGACAAAATTAAATGAAGTTCGAAATTATTTTCTAACTTGAGATGGACCTATAATAGGCAGAATCGGCACGTAGGTTGAAGTTAAAGTTTTGACACTGTTAAATTTTTTCATTAATTGTTAGTATATTGACTCGTTTTAAGTACTCTCTGTGCCGGGAGTCACAAACAGTTTGCCGCTCTCGCCGCACTGAGCACTACTGTGACGAGGATGTTCGTTCCCACAGCACGATGTCGACGACGGAGGGCGGGCGCAAGGTGACGGCGGCGGTGGCGAGCACGGGGCGCGCCGTGGCCACCACGTCGCGGGCCGTCGGCGGCGCGCTGTCGCAGGCGCGCGGCGCGCTCTCCGGCTGGTGGAGCGCGCTCACTGCGCCGCCGCACTCGGGGACCTCCGACACTTCCTCTATAGGTACTCACTGCGCCGCCGCACTCGGGGACCTCCGACACCTCCTCTATAGGTACTCACTGCGCCGCCGCACTCGGGGACCTCCGACACTTCCTCTATAGGTACTCACTGCGCCGCCGCACTCGGGGACCTCCGACACCTCCTCTATAGGTACTCACTGCGCCGCCGCACTCGGGGACCTCCGACACTTCCTCTATAGGTACTCACTGCGCCGCCGCACTCGGGGACCTCCGACACCTCCTCTATAGGTACTCACTGCGCCGCCGCACTCGGGGACCTCCGACACTTCCTCTATAGGTACTCACTGCGCCGCCGCACTCGGGGACCTCCGACACCTCCTCTATAGGTACTCACTGCGCCGCCGCACTCGGGGACCTCCGACACCTCCTCTATAGGTACTCACTGCGCCGCCGCACTCGGGGACCTCCGACACTTCCTCTATAGGTACTCACTGCGCCGCCGCACTCGGGGACCTCCGACACCTCCTCTATAGGTACTCACTGCGCCGCCGCACTCGGGGACCTCCGACACTTCCTCTATAGGTACTCACTGCGCCGCCGCACTCGGGGACCTCCGACACCTCCTCTATAGGTACTCACTGCGCCGCCGCACTCGGGGACCTCCGACACTTCCTCTATAGGTACTCACTGCGCCGCCGCACTCGGGGACCTCCGACACTTCCTCTATAGGTACTCACTGCGCCGCCGCACTCGGGGACCTCCGACACTTCCTCTATAGGTACTCGCTGAACGTGGCGACGCTGTGCCGACGAGCACGGCGGAACACGCTTACGTCACCACGTCGCACATTAGTCCGAGTTGTATTAGTGTTTGAAAAAAAACTATATTGTTCGAGAATTCCAATGCGGTTTTCATTATCACACATTGACTTTCAAAGAATCACCACGCTGTAATTTTCGGTGAAAAATAGTAATAGGAAAACGGTATAACGTGCGATAGAAACTGCGGAACGGAAGGTTTCATTAAATAAAACTTACTGACGTTATTTGAATACCCCAATGAACTGTTTAGTTTTTACACAAAAAAATAATTTATAAGGATTTTGATATGTTTATAACACCACCTTCATCTTAAAGTGGTTCATAGCACAAGTTAGCAGCTGAAATTAATAAGCTCGATGACACCCCGTTGAAATCCCGTAAAAAATCACTCATCCAAGTACTAGCTCTCGTAGTCAACGTTACCTTATTAATCTGTAAGGTATATCGTAGAATGTTTCCTTTTAAAAAATTCGTCTAGATTAGAAGCAAAATAACAAAGAAACACATTCTTAGTCTATCGCATTTACCACCTGTTACCATTTTCCATAGACATCTTTTAAATCACACATGGTGAATGTTTCCATATTATTTTATTTCAAGGCATTAAATCTATTCGCAGGCGAGGACAAGCTGCAGGCTTCTGACGCCGAAGACATAGTGGAACAGATGGACGACGACAACAAAAGCCACGAGCGGCCGCTTGCCGACCGCCACCCGCCCGATAAAACGCTGGATGACGCCGCGTCCAACATTACCAAAATTACTGTTGTTTGAACACGATTGATATGTTGAAATCTTCTAATCTAGAAATGAACGCCCTCTAACAAATTTATCGAACGATTCAGTATCAGACATATGAAAAACTAGCTGTACATGCACCAGTCACGTTATTTATGAAGGAAGTAATGTATTTTCCAAGGTTTAGACTTGAAATATCATAAAATCTGTCTGATCGTTACAGAGAAATCTCATTTCAAACACTCACACATCTACTTATAGTAATAACTATAGAATTTATAGTTAATGTTAGTGTGATTTGGTGTAGGGGCGTTCAGATTTAGTTTGGAAAATCTCATTAAAATTTTGCCCATTTAATTCCTCAATAATTGTTGTCTCAGTCGTCTAAAGTTTAAGCTAAGTAAACGAAACTGGTCTACTGATTTTATTTGGTCACTAGTCCAGGTGGAAATATTAAGTGGAACACTGCAATGTTTGTTGTATAACATTCCATGTTAATTGGATCTTGGATCCGTATAAGAAAAGTATTGTTCTGTATTACTAAAAACGGTAACGTAAGTTTGTAAGGTTTGCATTGTAATTTTCACAGTTTTAACGAACGAAAGCATATTTGGTTTAGAGATATCGAAGCAGCGAATATGTAATTTCTAACACCTATTTGATAGCTGCATTTGAAATGTTTATTTCAAAATTATTTAATTGTAGTTTATGAATAACTATTATTTATTACAATGTGTGAACTTTTCTTGATCTAAATTTTGAATAAAAGAAATGGTATACTAATCGCCTAATTATAAAAGACATGAACAGGGAAGATGTGGTCCATCTTAATGTGTGCTAAGGCTTAGCAATTAAAATACCAAGATATTAAAAGGTTTTATATAGACGAGGCTTGTTAATGTACTGTGTAGTAGTCACTCTTTTGAAGGAAAAATGTAAATAGGTAATATAGTAGAAAATGTTCAATTTGTGAGTTTATTCAATAGTGTTGAACCATAGTTTGTCATTATTGCGTTTGCACGTTTATTAATGCACAATTTATTATAGAGTAACTGTTGATACAATATTTTTAAAGATAAAATATTTTCGGTAACTCCGATCTTAGATTTCTTGTGCAAATAAAAGTTGACTTAGATAATCTTACCTGTGTGAAAAGTTAGCTTTTTATATGCCTACTTTATGGACATCCTAGTTTTTTTATAACTATAGTGTAAGGGAATCATTCTGACTCGTCTAGTAAAATTTATGTTAGTCTGTTTTTTCTAGTTGGTGGTTACTATTTGATAGATTTTTTTTCGTTATTGGTACGTATGCTTCCTAAAAGAAAAGATCCCGTATGGATTTAGCAGTATGCTTCACTTTTTGGCTCCAAAGTGTCGGTTAGCGAGCATCTGCTTCAGGATGTAGCATATTAGGGTGCCTTCTGGCACTTTTTGCTGTGAAATGTATATTGTTTGAATAAAAATATGATTTTGTAATAGATGCTAGTTGTGCTGGTCTTAATATATTATGATCTCTAAAGTTATTTTGTTGTTAATCTTATGCGTAAATATTTTTACTTTATTTCGAAAGCTTAATATTGTGAATAGTAATCGGTTCTGCTTAAGTATTTATGTATAACTTGTATCTAGAAATATCAATGTATTTTTATAAATGTTTTTATATTTTGTACTGCTCTCTATGCGTTCAATTATTTGTTATTATGTATTATATACATATGCAAGAGTAAAATTACTTGCCGTAAATAATTGCAGGCACAAATACAAACCACATTATCGTCTTATTTTCGTTTGGTTTTGAAGTTATAGTTTGCTTGTCCTATTGTTTGTCTTAATGACCTGTAAAAGTGTCACTTAGAATAATCACTCAATGAAATGGTAGCTGTGAACGTTAAATAAAATAAGTTACGTAAAACTTGCAACCTTCTAGTTTTATTTAATTTTTACCTTGTACTCCTGTATTACCATGGCATTATGTAGTTTTCTTACTTTACAATTTTCAATATTGAAATCACGAATTTTTGTGATTCGTCCCCACTACGTCGCGTTTCCATCACGCCGCTCTCGCTTACAGTGGAGTCATTGTTTATGGCAGGGGTCGGCAACCTGCGGCTCTTTGGATGTGAAGCTGCGGCTCTTTAGTTCCATACGCAAATATAATTTATTTAAAAAAACGTTCTGAATCGATTAACGAGGATTAGGCACCACTTCTATCGAACCGTTAACAAGCGTCCAAAGGTAGCAAAAAGGTACATTTATACAGTTGAAACAAGTAAATTATGGGATGATAAGGTAGGTATAACACGTGGATAGCGTTTTCTATACGATACGTATAGTACAGTAGGTATTATTGTTGGCAATAAGGATTATTGTTGGCAAGAAAAAAAATTGTAGCTCTATAAAACTTTGAAATTTTGTAAATTCAAATTTTTTACTCTTCCGACTCAATAGGTTGCCGACCCCTGGTTTATGGCATACTAGTGAAAAATAATAATGTTGAAGTAGTACTATATGTATACTTACTGCTAAGAGCGACCATGTATATGAGAGCGTTACTATGAGAGCCCGATAGTTTGCACGTAACCTTTCTAGGCAGTTGAATTATTATTGGCCTTGTTAAAAAAGGACCCCGTGCTCTAAGCTATTTGATGTGAATTGTGAATGTAGCCGGTTGGTAGCCGGCAACCCCCGACACAGGGTTACAGTTCTTAATACGGGCTGTGATTGTGACAGGGTTTGTTTTTATATGATTGTACCTCATAGGTCATCATTTCACTGAACCTAGAGTCAACGTAACATGTTGTATAATATGCATTTTATATCTGCCTGTACATGTTATAAAGTAGGTACCTACGTTCTGAAACTGATGCACGGCAGTGCGCATGAACAATATGTTTACCATTCTATTTATAATCGGTCATTCGCATCTACAATTGTAGCCACAAACTTATACATTTTATTCTTTAGTGCCGCCCCGTTTAGATTCGCTGTGTGGATCCGACATTACAACAGATTCTCAGCCCGAAAAGATTCAAAAGTAATGTCTTTGATTTCTTTGGATAATTCTATTGAAAGAGCGCGAGGGATCTAACTCTAATTATTAGATAAAATATAAAAAGATCAATAGGTACACGTTTCCATAATAAAAAGATAACTATGCTCACCGACTTCGCCCGGTAATGGCATTATGGCTTAACGAAAAAAGAAGTAATTTTTTTCAGAACACAAAAGTACTTATAGACAAGCGTGACGCTTACCATCAGGCGAGCGACATGCTCGTCTAGTCTGTCAATGACATAAAAAAGTATATAAACTTGGGCTGTGACATGTGAATGTAAAAGCGACTGTTTTGATTGTTTGTATAGATTGTTTTTTCTGAATTAAATATAAAACATAGAAATTCTTTCGCGTCCTTTTTAGTTAAGCTTAAAATTTTATTTTCATTCGTCGCTTATTTCAAACAGTTTTGGCAGCACTTGTCGATAAAGCATCTAGATGAAACATCTTTACGACTTGATCGAATTACAGATTTTGCGATTTAGATAATTAAAGGCTATCGCTCTAAAATTTTAGTCAAGTATATATAGATAGATATTAAATGGAGACTATTAGTAGTCTTGGAACCTAACCTCACGTTAGCATAGCTCCAAGAAGGTAGGTTGTGTTTTGATGCCACCTGCATGTGGCTACTCGCCAAGTTGGCACATCTAACCAACTATCCTACTCATATTATAAATCCGAATGGTTTGTTCCCTCTTCACGCTTTAACGGCTGAACGGATTTGGATCAAATTTGGAATGAACATAGCTTCTACCTAGGATTAACAAATAGGCTACTTTTTAATTTAATGATATCGGGCGAAGTCGCGAGGCGTGGCTAGTGGTTAATATATGGTCAATATGGTGTATATGTACAATCACAGCTACTAAGCTGTGATTGTAGGTACATATTATTATACAAATGTTATTCTTTTTGAGAAAATAAAACATCTTAAACCTGAACCAGACAAATAAACATACCTACTTTAGAAGCCGCAATCAGTTAACTTATTAAGGATAAAACTGAATGGTGCTAAAACGCCAAAAGCTCTTAAGTTTTCGGTACAGAATCACAGTATTCGCTATATCAGCGTATGCGCGTGTCATATTGTTTATAATTGTATGTTGGTAAATTGTATCTACATAAAATAATTGGGACGACGACATTATTAATATGTTATGGATGATAATTATAATAAAACAAAATTCATTCATATTGGATATTTTATTCACTTAAGTATACGTCAGTATCACAATATGGGTAAAAGAAATTAATTACATTTAAATGCAGTGCAAACCGATATCATCGGACACCTACGAAATTAAGTACATTTATAAACAGAAATACCGAGGCGGGTAAGAAGTCATCATAATTATGACATTACATATGCGCCGACACGAAGCGGACGGCCGGCGGCCGCGCTACAGGGACCATGTGCCGTCTCGCCGAGGCCGGGAGAGTATTCAAAGCGAAATGAGTGCGAGTGTGCGCGTCACACGGGCGAGTCCGGGTCGTCCCACGGCCACGGCGGCGGCGAGTCCAGCGCGTCCTGCCGCCACAGCGCGCGCGCCGCCTCCGAGCCCGCGCCCAGCAGGCGCAGGTTGTAGGGCTCCACCATGTTGCCGAGCGACGCCGCGCTGTCGGCGCGCGCCACCGCCGCCGCCGCCGCCGCGCCCGCGCCGCCCGCCTTCGCCTCGGGCAGCAGGTCGAGGTCGGCGCCGCGCGGCGACTCCAGCTCCGTGAGGTCGGACCGCGGCGACACCGACTCCGACGCGCTCGCCTCCGCCGAGCCGCAGCGCACGCCCAGCGGCGGCGGCGCCGGCCCCGGCGGCGACACCAGCGGCGCCGACTCGTCGTCGCTGAAGGTCTCGTCGCGCGGCGGGCTGCGCTCGCGGGACCCGCCGCCGCGCGCCATGATCTTGTCCTTGAGCCGCGAGAGGCGCTCGGCGGAGCTCACCTTGCGCAGGATGGCGGCCGTCTTGCGCAGGCCGCGCAGCTTGAGGTCGACGACGGGCGAGCCGCCGGCGCCGGCGCGGCTCGAGTCCTCGACGGAGCGCGAGCGCGCGCCGAGCCGCGCGTCCGGCGCCTCGTCGCCCGCCACCAGCAGCGAGGCGGGGCGCGAGCGCGGCGCGGGGGGCGCGGGCGCGGGGGGCGCGGGCGGCGGCGCGCGGTAGTGCGCGGCGGGGCGCGGGCGCGCGCTGAACGTGATCTGGCCGTCGTCGTCGGAGTCCCGCTCGTGCTCGACGCTGAAGGTGACGGCGGGCGCGGGCGCGTCGTGGCGGCGCCGGAAGCTGCCGGCGCCCTTGAGGATGGAGGGGTCGCGGCGCGGCGCGCGCGGGCTGCCGGCGGGCGAGGCGGCCGCGCTGCCCGCGCGCGACCCGCGGAGCTGCAGCGAGCTCTCCTCGTCTGAAACAGGACGACACGGTGAGACCGCGCGCCGCCGCCGCCACGGCCACCTACGGCGGGAGGGGAGGGGGCGGGGGGAGGGGAGGGAAGTACCTGCGAGTCTCGCGCCGCGCCGTCGGTTACTCGAGAAGCTCCCCTTTCGACGATCTTCATCATCTATATAAATTTGAGTCAGAGAATGGGCTGAAATCAAACGACGTTGTAACTTTTGTATATTTATTGATCGATTCACAGTGGGGTAAACGATTATAAAACTGGAAGGAACGCTACAGATTTCCCGGCGGCGCTACAACGAAGGCACGGATCACTTCGCCGTCGGAAGGGGCTAGCTTGTCCGCTATGGAAGAGGACCGGCGAGAGCGGCTCGCATATTCTACCTACGCGAAACGAAACTACTGATATGTTTTACAATAAATTCTTTTAACTCGAGGATTATAAACTTGCCTAACCCATACCGTATAAAATGAACAATTTAAGTATCGTTGGAAAATAAGTACATAAATTATCTATGCTATAATATTCACTGTTATTCATTACGAATTCTTACATGAACACATAATTTTCAAAAAATAATATTACAATTATCAAAACATTTTAAAACAGTCTAAAATGTCGTATTACTTATCATACATTACATTCATTTCATCTATAATGGCACAAAAAGATCATTCCTACAACATCAATACTGGTTTAGGCAAAATTGGGATAAAGCCAATGAAACTTAATATATAACATTTATTTTTTGGAATCGTTGGAATGCTACCATTTAAATGGAATGAGAAAACTAGAAAATAATACAAAAAAATGGCAAAATAATTATCACAACAGAAATATCGTATTATATGTTACGAAAGCTTGATAGTTTTAGTTTAAGTATACAATTAAATTATGCAATAAGCATATTATCACAACAATTACATTCGAAAATAAATAATGTTTGGCATTTCAAACACTCTAAATGAGATTTTCTATCACTTATTGCCAAGATGACATTCCATACATACAATACGGCAAGCAATGTCTAGCCTCTGTTGACTAAAATGCGTATTAAAAACCGTATAAAAATAATTTAATAACGTAAATTATTCAGCAAATTACTCTAAAGTTTCAAAACTTTAATACATGTTTTAGTATGAATGCGTGTGTTTACTAAGATCATCCGTTAAATTTATGGGTACTATAAGTTGACATAAAAAGCAATTTTTATTGCCATTGCAAGAAATATTTGATGAATTTAATTAAATTTAGTCTACATCAATTCCGTTTTAATTTTCTTTCAACTCAGTTTATGAAGATTTTACTAACTTTTATGTATACATCTGATACAAACTAGACTGAAAGAAAATTCACGATTGAGTTGATGATGAGTACACATCAAAAATTAATTGGCAACGATCCCTGCTACATACCAAGAAGCTTTTATTGCCAACAACAATTTAACGGGCTATACATAGTGTACATTACTCTATCATTTAACATATGTGAAAGCGGCAAATAAAGATAAGCGATTTACTACTGAATGCGTACAATGGAAGAAAGTTATTTTTCTGATAACTTTCACTTTTACATCACAAAGCGCTTGTTTCTCTGATTGTACGAACGTGCGGTGCAGGAATCTTAGCTCGAGAGCTAATATTTTACTTTTCAAATATACTACTAGAAAGAACTTTCACAATGTATACGTCGATATAAGACGCTTATGTACTTACATACGACTTATATGTATGTGCACACACACATATATATCGCACTTGTGTGAACGAACGTTTGATTGAACACATCTATCTCGCGTGATCTGAGTAATATATCTTCACAATAGAGTAGTTGACTTTTTCAACTGTGGTTTTGTATACATTTATTCATTTAGCTATATATGTGAAAGGAAATTGGTATGCATAACCAATTGGTTGGATTCAATTATGCACAAAATATGTTTTGAAATGCAGCAATGATTTATGTAACTAAGTGCTGCATTTAATTACAATTTTAATAATGAATATTGTACTAATTTTCAGTGCATTTAAATAGCAAACTATTGATAAAAAAAATTACGACGCTAAATTGTTATTATTTGCAGTCAACTACCCTATTTTTACATAATAGATACATATCAGTATACACCACCGTAAACTGTGGACACTAATCCATAAATTCTTACGTGCATGCGAGCACGAATACGCTATACACCGAAACGCGTACAGGATGAGTACCTTGACAATATCTACGGTGTAGACATGAAGTAATTTTCACACGTATTGCGTCGACATACTGCGCTTATAAATCTGTTCTCGTGAACAGTGTGTTTACACGAAGACATCATCGGTAAAGTTGACGACGACGTGGTCCGGCCGCTCGGTGTCCGCTGGCGGGGAGGGAGGGGCGGACTCAGGGGAGAGGGGCGGGGGCGCGGGGGGGTGCTCTCGGATGGTGTGGAGGGGCTCACCTGGATGGGAGGGGGGCTCCGACTGAAGGACGTCCTCCATCGCCTCCTCGTTCAGAGTTTGGAGGGCGCCGCATATCATCTGCTCTTCTAGGGTAACCTGCGATGAAATTTAACACTTAAGATAATGACAAATGCTGTATTATAGATAGCACGCAGGCCTTTAATAGCCTCGTAGTTTTGTCTTCAATTGTGAAAATTAAAATTAAATGCGTTTAGACAAATGCTGTATTTGATGACTCTTAATTTTTATAGTAAAAAGCGTGTCTTTAAGCAACATCGTTGGTGTTAAATTTACAACGCGCCGTTATACACTACGGATGTTTGCCTATCTGAAGTGAGGCATTCAACACTCGGAACGAACTCTGTTGCAGTCCTATAAATGCCGAAATGCCTCATAATAAAATGCCTCATTAGGCTAGAGCAGAGACGCTCTAGCCTAATAAGGCATTTTATTGACATAATCAGGTCAAATAAAATGCAACATTTCATACATTTGCAACCACTTCAGCATCGTAATGAATTCGCAGTCCCCAGTACTGTCGCTTCTAGGTTTAAGGGGTGTTATCGTCGTGCCACGTATTTCTATACACTGTCTTAGACCGTGTCTACACACGGCGATGTTATCGCAGCGAAAGTGTACATAGAAAAACGTGGCACGACGATAATATCGCTGCAATTCTCTCGCTCGTGGAGATTGCCCTTAAGAGGCCTTTACAAATGTTACCTTTCAACCATTTGCAAACACTTGAGAGAGGCAAGCATACATTGTAGTACTTTTGTTACATAAACAAGAGAGGGGTCAACTAAAGAGCTTTCTACGCTACGTGGTGCTATATACTAATAACTATTGTACTACATATAATCACCTGGTATTCCGCGTAAGGCTGTAAATATTTACAATATAAAATAAATAGAATTTTAATAACACAAATTGTATTTTTAGTTAAATATTTAATTGTTAATCTAAAGTAGTCTTTATAGTTATAAGTAACTTAAACTGCCTTCAGATGTCAAAAGAGCGCGTCACGTACTTTTTTTTGGCAAAATTGAATTTTGGTAGGTATACATTTACATAATTAAGTGTTGTCGTCATCAGATAGACGATAGATATGTTTAATACTTAACTCAATCCTACACGAACTTACCGAAGCAAAAAAGCGTTACTACATTGTTTCTCCATCTTGTACTAATAATTCTGGCGTATTTCACATAAAGTTAACTAAAACTTAATTAAGATGACGAAATCTGCGTATTTACTTCGGCATATCTAAAAATTACATAACTTGGTAGCATCTAAACTGAACAGTTACAACGAAAAGAAAATGCGCTTGTGCAGTCGTGCACTCAAGCACTGTTTTGCGCATCATATAAATAACTTGAAGTAATGGCGGATATAACTATTTTTTGTTGTTTTTTTAATATTTTAGATTAAATAGATGCATGTAGCAAGTTTGACCAATAAAAAAAAGCATTACGGAGCATTGTTCTAGCATTTTTATGCTAGGCAAATGGAATATATTTACCTAATTATATATATAAATTATACTGGATCCCATTTTATCTATTCATATATAGTGTTTATATTATGATAACAGGCATTTATCTCTTAATTTACATTGTATTTTTCGGTTTAAGGGCTAGAAGGGCCTATTTTGCATCTGAAGGTACTACTGAGTAAGAAATGTAATTATACTTTTTATCTCTGATAAAAAAGCTAGCCTAGCTTATGACTACTATCTATACATTTATGTTCAAATATATCAAGTAATATCGCAACGTTCGGCTTACACGTACCTGTTTCTCAACATTGCTGGGCCGGCTGCGCTGGTGTTCTAATCCCGGTCTTGGTTTGGTGGTGGTAGTATCGGTCTCTATCTCAGTAGGCTTTTCTGCAATAACTGTGGACAGGAAATAATAATCGTAATAGTTGCTTGATGTTGAATATAAAAAAATCAGGCTTCGTAAACAACAATTCCTATTTTCACTCCAAAATCTTGTTAAACGGAATAACTTAGTTGAGATATATAGTTGATTATATTCACCTGTGACAGTGGGAGCAGTCGATGGCATGTTGGATTCCAGCTCCCGTAAGTTTATGATGAGCAGTTTGAACAGCTCCCAGTCACCAAACGGGAGTTCAAGTATCTAAACAAAAATTATCAAACTATTTACAAATAAGCTACTTGTTAAAAACAAGCTTTTAGAAGTCCGCCATATTGAATTTAAAGTGACGCACTTTATTTTTCGAGTTATTCTTAGCAACAAGCCCTTTCATTTGATACCCATATTGTAGGAGTGCATTAAAAATTACTTGTCCGCCATTTTGTGTGTTCCGCCATGTTGTATTTAGAATGACGTCACACAGCAAACCATGCATTGTCATCTAAACTAAACGTGAATACAAAATTTCAGCTCAATCGGTTGAAGATATCTGCTTCAAAATTGAGTTGCAAGTTTCCACCCGAACAAATATACATACATACAGTGCAAGCTAAATAAAAGCTTACAGATAAAGGTTCTAGCTAAGCGAATCACAGAGTCACACTTCACATTAATATTATAATTACGTTGGTTTCTTTTACCGAACCGAGCTTTTATTTAAAATTATATATCGAGCATAAAAAATCACGATTAACACATAATAAATACTGTTTCTTGTCCCAGTTAGTATAATGGTTTTTGTGAGAAAGCATGACGGATCTTAACTATGAGTGTGAGTACTAATCTGTACTCGAGGACCGTTGAAATTTAAAATTGAGATAGCTTATACCCAGGATTAGCACTATGCTATTTCTGGTCCAGATAAATATAATGGTTTTTGTGGAAAAGTATAACGGATCTTGTCTTTACTGTGTGTGTGTGTGTGTGTTTACTGACCGGCTCGAGGTCGGGCAGGCGGCACACAGCGAGCGCGAGGCCGCACACGCGGTGGCGCTGTAGCGTGTGTGTGTGTGTGTGTGTGTACTGACCGACTCGAGGTCGGGCAGGCGGCACACGGCGAGCGCGAGGCCGCACACGCGGTGGCGCTGTAGCGTGTGCGTGTGTGTGTGTGTGTGTGTGTGTGTGTGTGTGTGTGTGTACTGACCGGCTCGAGGTAGGGCAGGCGGCACACGGCGAGCGCGAGGCCGCACACGCGGTGGCGCTGTAGCGTGTGTGTGTGTGTGTGTGTACGTGTGTGTGTGTGTGTGTGTACTGACCGGCTCGAGGTCGGGCAGGCGGCACACGGCGAGCGCGAGGCCGCACACGCGGTGGCGCTGTAGCGTGTATGTGTGTGTGTGTGTACTGACCGGCTCGAGGTCGGGCAGGCGGCACACGGCGAGCGCGAGGCCGCACACGCGGTGGCGCTGTAGCGCGCGTGTGTGTGTGTGTGTGTGTGTGTGTACTGACCGGCTCGAGGTCGGGCAGGCGGCACACGGCGAGCGCGAGGCCGCACACGCGGTGGCGCTGTAGCGCGCGTGTGTGTGTGTGTGTGTGTGTGTGTACTGACCGGCTCGAGGTCGGGCAGGCGGCACACGGCGAGCGCGAGGCCGCACACGCGGTGGCGCTGTAGCGTGTGTGTGTGTGTGTGTGTGTGTGTGTGTGTACTGACCGGCTCGAGGTCGGGCAGGCGGCTCACGGCGAGCGCGAGGCCGCACACGCGGTGGCGCTGTAGCGTGTGTGTGTGTGTGTGTGTGTGTGTTTGTGTGTGTGTGTGTACTGACCGGCTCGAGGTCGGGCAGGCGGCACACGGCGAGCGCGAGGCCGCACACGCGGTGGCGCTGTAGCGTGTGTGTCTGTGTGTGTGTGTGTGTTTGTGTGTGTGTGTGTACTGACCGGCTCGAGGTCGGGCAGGCGGCACACGGCGAGCGCGAGGCCGCACACGCGGTGGCGCTGTAGCGTGTGTGTGTGTGTGTGTGTGTGTACTGACCGGCTCGAGGTCGGGCAGGCGGCACACGGCGAGCGCGAGGCCGCACACGCGGTGGCGCTGTAGCGTGTGTGTGTGTGTGTGTGTGTGTGTGTGTGTGTTTGTGTGTGTGTGTGTACTGACCGGCTCGAGGTCGGGCAGGCGGCACACGGCGAGCGCGAGGCCGCACACGCGGTGGCGCTGTAGCGCTGCGCACGCAGCATTTGCGCCGGCACCAAGCGCTTCACGCACCACGGAGCATACACGCTCCACGCTCAGAGTCGACAGCCGGATGTTCGATGGGTCCACCTGCACGTAAACATGTGAGCGGAGTTTTACGATGCGAACCGCAAAGGAATGGAACTCCTTACCTGAGTCTGTTTCCTGATAAATACAATATGGGGGTCTTTTAAGTCACGAGTGCTCCATCGTCGACCGCATCGTCGCATACCATCAGGTGAGATAGTGGTCAAATATTTGCTTATCTTGAATAAAAAAAAAAAGATTGTACGATCCGGACACCGACTTCCAGTAGATTTAATGTTAAACACAAGTTTTAAGAAAAAGTGGAGGTATCGAGTCGGATAGAGTTGTTGAACAAATTAAACTTATAAATTTACAAGCAATACCGTATAATCAGTTATAGCTACAGTCTTTAATGAAAGAGACAAAACGATAATTTGATTGAAATTTGACATAGATATTTGTATGAGATAGCGTGACTAAGCTTCTAGATAGAGTGTGACGCGTACTGACCAGTCCCGGGAAGGCAGTCCTCAGAAGGTGGTAGGGATTCTGCGCGGGCGCGGGCTGCGAGGGCTGCGCTTGCGGCGGGTAAGTCGGGATGGGCTGCGGCACGAAGCCCTGCCCGGTGAAGGCCCAGCCCGCGTACATCTGCTGCGCCGCCAGCGGGCCCGGACCGGCCGTCTGACTGGGAGGGGATGTGCGCTGGAATAATTAACAACTCCTTTATGGCTCCTGTAAGAGGAAATGAAAAGACCCCCCCGCTGGCTTAGTTGCGTGCGCGTTCCCCGTTTAAGCAGCTGTTATCGGGTTCGAAACACAAGTTTACTCCCAAAGGAAATTTGTATTTCTGGTTCTGGGTGTGATTGTATTTATGATGTGAACGTTTCCAGCACCCACGACCCAAGTCGTCGAACTTAGTTTGGAGCAGTGAGTGTGAAAGTGTTAATGTAGTCGAGGGTGATAAGCAACAATGTCAAGATAAATGCCAAATTGCCAAATTTGCCGAAATAACCGTCTAGTGTTTTAGTGACAGATTGTTCAATAAAATAAATGGTAAATTACCGCAAGAACCAACTCAGTTATTCGATAGCCCTATTTGAACAACTATTTGTTTATTCTACGGTAGAATGGTAGTAAACTACATTTTCACTTTCCATCAGGTGAGATGGTGGTCAAACGTTTACTATTCACCAAATCTGAGCTATTATGTATATCTCGGCTTGGAATAAAGTATGACTTCCTCATCACTTGTTTTATTTTACAAGTCGAACCGATAAAATGTCTCGACCAGCCGCCTAGACTTACATGTTTCCTGTGGAACAGCTTGGAATGTGGATGGCGCGCGTTTTGCGGAGTGCCCCAGAGAGCGCCGCCGGCCGCGCCTGATGCGCCTATATCGTCTTCAGCGCCTGATTGCAATTGTTCCTCTATAAAACAAAAAATCTTTTATCTCTTATTTCACCAAAGTGTACACAAGGAGGCTAGGCCGAATGCTGTTCGCGTCGCCTAGTATTGGGTTAAAAAGCTTTAAGTGTTGCCATCGACACGCTAAGAATAAACTAAGTCTAATTAAGGGCCTTTCGACCTCTCTACACAGACGTTTTTACTCAATGTTGAGTACAAGCCTTATAATGTCTCCTACGCAGCTGTTTCAGCTTCATCCAGGGGAAGGATTAGCCAACGTTAGTACACTGAAGGTTCTGTGTGTTTGTTACTGTCAAAAGTAATTGAAAATGTGCATTTTCTTGATCCTCACTTAGCTTAGTGTAAGCTCAGGAAAAATACCTACTTTTACACCATTAACACAACGTAGTTTACGCAAAGCCATAATATTATAAACACGTTGTTACCTTTGATGACCTTTTTGATGTAAGGGTCTAAGTTGATGGTAAACGGTAGGAATATCTTGAGATCAGCAGCCGTGAGCGTGGAGCGATGGAAGCTCAGGAATACGTCCAGTTTGCGTTCATCACGATCTAGCTCCATGAGGGCGCTGGCTTCGCGAAGGCCCGTCATCAGAGGCTTCACTCTGGAGAAAGTAGATAAATTTACAAGTTTTTATAATCACGGCTTTTGTATTCTGTTGCGTGGTATATCTATCACAAACCATCGCGCAAGACATGAAAATTTAGGCGGCCTAGAATGACTGGCTTTCAAGGATAGCTGCCAAAACATCAATAAATAATTTGGCTTTTGTACCTGAGCGTGGTAAACTACGACTGAATTTCGGTGTAAGGTAGCTAGACAGGCGAGCATGAGTAAATTACTTAATACCTGGGATTCGTATTTCATTTTGCAAAATGTATATATTTAGAGTTGCAATCCTGTTTAAAACCCAGTCTAGATTTATAAGTCGTAGTATCGATTGTAATTTGTCATGTACATCTAAATAAATAAATAACCTTTACCGGAAGCTCAATTGCGTCTTTTAATTCTATACCACGATTTATCTTTAGAGCTCTTCAATCATAGGTAATTTCTGCGAAACACATAACATTTTCTGAATTCAAAGAAGTACCAACTAACTTTTCATAGATATTTTTGAGTGAGGTGGCGTCGTCGATGTGCTCCTCGTACGTCTCGTGGTGGTAGATGATCCAGGAGGTGCGGAACGGCCACTGCTCTGTCAAGTTTACCCAAGACGCCAGCTGGTACCAGTTGAACTCGATTTGGAATGCTTTTAGTAGACGACCTGTGGGTGAATTATATTGAATGTGATTTATGTTCCTTTAGCATTGGCCATGCTAGGCAACACTAAATTGTTTTAACCACTGAGCTGCCTAAGCCTACAGCATTTAGGGCAATGAGCATGTCCCTATGGCCGCAGGTTCAAACCCCACCTCAAGCGATATTTTTGCTCTCTTTGACTACTTTTGCTTAGAACAATATGTTCTAAATTTCAGAGCTTTGGCTTTTAGGTTTAGGATTATTGGTTATCGCAAGGTATGAAAAAGGTATTATAATTCTCAAAGTTAAACAACGAATTATACTTACCAGTAACGTACAAAACGTTCATAAGCCGCCTCATGCTCCTAGGGTTGACATCGCTGAAGTAATCGTCAGTCAGCAGCACCCTACCAAGGTCTGCGGCGCCCGCGGCCGGCGCAGCCCTATGTAGCCCTGAGGCTACGGAACTAGCGACAGACTCCGAAGGGCGAAGTCGCCTGGTCCTTGCTGCGATTACGCTGTTGCTAGGAACCTCTTTGGGCTGGTTTTTGATACGCTCTTGGCTTGACATCAGCTCGGATGTGGATGAAAGACGGCGGGCTGATACCTAAGAAGGAAATTAACAATAATATTTAGAATATTTTTGATCATGAGCCGCCATCCTGATTTCAACCCTTCTAGAGAATGTTTGCTGAGTGTTGTGTGCTTGCACCAATTGGTAGACTACGTATTAAACAATTTATCATAATCAAAATAACATTTCTCTAGGTCCTACTGTTTGTCGTACTGCAACGCCATGATTGAACTGCTTGTTGGTTCAGTTGGGTGGCGTTCGTCTTCTAAACAGGGGTATCATGTTCGATTCCTGGCTGAAACACAAGTTTTCTCCCCAAGGAAAATTTGTATTACTGGTTCTGGTAGTGATTATGTGTGTGATGTGATTTTTTTCCGGCACCCACGACACAAGTCATCGAACTTAGTGTGGGGCTGTGAGTGTGAAAGCGTTTATGTTTATGTTGTTGGACGCAGTTCTGTAAATCGTGGAATGCTAAGTAGTATAATTTACTTACAGATCTCTGTAGTGATGTGGTAAGATCATCGACGAGATGCGCTTGCATCCTGCGCGTGGCTGTTTGCTGCGCAGTTTTCACCCTTCGCAGCGCTGAGTTTTGTAGATAAAACGGAAGCTGCACCATGTTTCGCAAATAGTCCCAGCCGCCGATGTTACTCTCGGAAAACGCTCGACGGCTGTTCACTTCCACTGCCTGTAATATATGAGTTAGTTTTATGAAGCTTGTTTCCCAGTTCTCAGTTTCGAATCTTTGCCCCTCGAACTGAAGCCCTTGCAAAGAGTTGGATGTTTTTGGCCTACGAGGTGCAATTAAGGACGGTAATCGGTGCCTAGCTTCAGATGGACAAAGATCCGTTGTGCCTACTGTTGATCCAGTGTATTATAATAAACATTTATTAAGAAGCCTGCAATTTAGGGCTGTCTATTTTTTGTATCATAAATATTATACAGGACTTAACAGGACATCCACCCGTATAAATAGTCCATTAGGTAAATCGAAAAGAGATTGTTGTCTCCAAATATAAATAGTTTTGGTGCAATAAAGATTCTCTGATATACTTTATTGAAAGTTGTCTGGACGTAGAATCTTTTCAGATAAAATAAGTTTTCATATTTTATAAACGTAAATGAAATCAGTATAACTTATTGCAATTAATAACAGTATATAGTGCAAATGTAGGCCTGAAATAGAAGTATTCAGTTTAAAACAAGAAATAATTTCAGAATGTTTCATTTTAGGATATAAATATCAAGGTTACAAGTTATATGTAACTAAAAACACATTTATTTTATTTCTTACTTATTCGTAACATTTACAGCGTAGGTATCATAATTACGACTATATTCAAGATAGCAATGCCAACCAAAATAAAGAAAGTATCATGCAAACATCATGTATATTCATAAAATGAAGAAAACCTTAAACACACGAGACATCTAATGAATAGACATGCTTTTTCACATCATTAAAACAAAAGGTATAAAAAACACGACATCGAGTTTCACGGGCCATCACTAAAGGACAACGATAAATGCGGTTCTATACATATATATATAGATATCTCATTCTAAGTCAAGTAATAAGAATGAGACATTCAGTTGACCGTTATCTAGGACAGACTGTTTCAGAATAACACCAAAGTAGACATATCTGTGGGAAACATCGAAGGAACTGGGAAACACCAAATGACACATTCAGACGAATAACTAACCTCCATCCAAGCAACCTGCGTGGAACATTACAACTAGTTTAAATTTTAATCTACGTCATAAATCGTGTACAAAATAAATGAGAGATAAATGTTACTATGTAGAGAAAATTACAAGATAGCTAAACATTAAAATTGCTAAATTATTCATACTTTACATGATTAAAACTATTAATTTTTTTAAAACGATATTGTATTTTTGCACGCGTAATTACCAGAAAAGTCTCTGAATCCTTAAAATTAACATTCCCAAATTATATCTTGTTTTGTTTTAATACAATGTGGCCAAACTAAATCTGTTCATAGTATAATGCAAAGTCTTACATCTCTGCCTCGGTCTGTTTTTGTCCAGGTTTACAATCTGTGTAAAAATCAGCTTGTATCATCACATATTATGTCTGTCATATACCCGTGTGGGGTATTGTAAAATCTATGTTGGAACATAACAATTTGCTAGGCCACTGTCTCTATTTTTAGACCAATTTTATCCCAAGGTTTATCTCAAAAATGACCATACACTTAATTCTGACATTGACGTATAATATACGGTATATATACTCTACTTGAACAACAAATAAAAAATCAAACAATTATTATTAAGATCAAAATCAAAATCGTTTATTCACATGGGCCCCAAAGAGGCACTCATTAAAGTTAATGAATCTATTGCCAGATTGGCAAAATTACAGCCATCTCGAGAAGAACCAAGTTATAACAATTAACCTCAAAAGATTTTCTCTATTAGGCAAAACGAAGGCGCGAGATCTCAGTTCGGGGCGAGCGACTACTAACTCTACATAAAAAACGAATAACAAAGCGGGCAATATATAAGCAGGAAGTTTTAAGATAGAGGTATTTTAGTTTGTTATCAAATGAATCTGTGTTATTGTCTATATCATTTTATATAGGTATAAACTTCCGCTATACCGTAACACCATTAAAAATAACAGCTTAAAATAAATCACGCAAAACGGCGCGGTTACCACCTCCGCACTAGGGTATTGTATCAAAGAATAATGAACGGTTAATAGGTAATCTCTATGGCGCATTGATGCACTTCAGAGAAAAAAAGGATTCTCACCTTACTGATGATATGCGGGTCAATAGCCAGCAGTAGAATGAAAGGGCTCTTAGGGTCTGAGCACAACGCGTGGACTGCGTTCAATAAGGCCAGCACTTTCTCCTGCTCGCAGCTGTCCAGAGCATCTACTACGACGACTAGCCGCGTCTGCTGCCCAGTGAACGCGTCTAGGCATGACACCTGTGAAATAATATATTAAATATTAATCATGAATAGTGAAACGGACTGTCCTTACAAGGGCGGCAGTTACCCTACTCATTCACTTTTTGACCACATTTCAAATGCTGGTAAGTAACGATGTAGTTAAGAATGGTAAGCACGCTTACCCTCTTAAGCTGCAGGATTTGGAGCTGGGCCATAGATTATTCTACTCGATGGTGATAGACTATGTTGAACTACAGTACAGTTGTGATTAGCCAGGAGAGTATTAGAAAATGCCACATCGTGATGAAATCCATATCACCACGATGTTATGCCAGCGGCGGCAGCACCAGCGCCAGCACCACGCGGCCCACGTGTACAGTAGTACATACACTCGCCACGTGTACAGTAGTACATACACTCACCACGTGCGTCAGCGCCTGCACCTCCGGCCGCAGCGCCAGCGTGGGTGCGTCGCGGCGCAGCGCCCGCGCCAGGCGCGCGCGCGGCGGCAGCACCAGCGCCAGCACCACGCGGCCCCACGTGTACAGTAGTACATACACTCGCCACGTGTACAGTAGTACATACACTCACCACGTGCGTCAGCGCCTGCACCTCCGGCCGCAGCGCCAGCGTGGGTGCGTCGCGGCGCAGCGCCCGCGCCAGGCGCGCGCGCGGCGGCAGCACCAGCGCCAGCACCACGCGGCCCACGTGTACAGTAGTACATACACTCGCCACGTGTACAGTAGTACATACACTCACCACGTGCGTCAGCGCCTGCACCTCCGGCCGCAGCGCCAGCGTGGGTGCGTCGCGGCGCAGCGCCCGCGCCAGGCGCGCGCGCGGCGGCAGCACCAGCGCCAGCACCACGCGGCCCACGTGTACAGTAGTACATACACTCGCCACGTGTACAGTAGTACATACACTCACCACGTGCGTCAGCGCCTGCACCTCCGGCCGCAGCGCCAGCGTGGGTGCGTCGCGGCGCAGCGCCCGCGCCAGGCGCGCGCGCGGCGGCAGCACCAGCGCCAGCACCACGCGGCCCACGTGTACAGTAGTACATACACTCACCACGTGCGTCAGCGCCTGCACCTCCGGCCGCAGCGCCAGCGTGGGTGCGTCGCGGCGCAGCGCCCGCGCCAGGCGCGCGCGCGGCGGCAGCACCAGCGCCAGCACCACGCGGCCCCACGTGTACAGGTTGGCGAGCAGCACGACGCCGGCGACGACGCACGCAGCGTACATCAGCCCCTGTTGGATTTCACGCCGCCTGATCGACGACAAGCCTCACTCACTGACTCGTCGCGTTTGCAAAACATAAATATACCTCTAGCTTAACGTATCGCGAACATACGTGCTACATCCATACAAGTGGTTCGGCCTGAACTAAAAAGTAAACATCGCTTGATTTACGATCTGGCTTTTTAATTACAGGCTGTCAAGTCTATTTAACGAAGTAGTGCTTTTCTTTAAATGACTTTTTTTTATACATACATTTTGTTTTATTATTTATTTGGTTCATAAATTGAATGCAACACTTAAGCTTAGATAGGTAAACAACATATTATATAATTTGCAAGCAGTGTCCATTCTGGTACAGTGAACATACATATAGTCACGCCTCTTTCTCATTGGGATAGGCAGGGGACACTTCTCTCCACCTGCTACGATCCTTCATGAGTCTTTTCATATATGCTCGTTGGTTGCGGGTACTTTTGACCTGTCCTTTTCTCAAGACGTTTTCGATCTGGTCAAGATACATTCACCTAGATCGACCCTTAACAACTTGGCCATTTACACTCGCCTTATAAATTTGCTTTGTCAATCTACTGTCGTTCATCCTTTCTACATGTTCAAACCATCTAAGCATCCCTTTTTCAATGTTTGTCACTACATCTTCTACAACGCCGCAATCTTTCCTTCCTTTTTTTTAATAACCTATATTTCAGCTTCGTTTAAAATCAAGATTTTATTTGCGCCAAAATTACTGTACAGTATATTTAATAACAGAATTTTATTTGACCATTATCTCACCCATTTTTGTGCAACATTACAAATAATTATATTAATTAACTTTCGCCAATATTATTGACTTTCGTTTATTTTGACTATGACCAAATATTAACTTTTTATACGACTAGATCTAGGCTACCGGCTCAAAAAAGTTTCCGTAGTATCTTAAAGTATGCAAGTATGTGATAATAAAGGTAAAAAAAATGTCTTACTGCTCATTTGGTTCCGTACTAGTCAGCAACATAATGAGCACGCAAAGGCCGACGAGTAAGCACATGAAGCAAAACTCGAAGGTGATAATATGTGGAATGCAGCAAAGTTTACGCCACCTGTGAACGAAACGAGGTATCAATAATGTAAGCTGCAACGTGCAACTAAAACAGTGTTCATTATTTCACCATGAGAACATTTTATATAAAACCAATAAATAGACATAGGTACTTAAAAATATACAATTACATTTCTTACTAACCCTCGCTGCTGTATCGAATATATTTCTGGTCCTTCGAGCCGGATAAGTGCTAGAAACCATGTTTAGAAGCCTATGGAAACTGTACAATTTTCCGCCAGGATTCGGCATAACGTTTAATCTTTGCGACAATTCATATGCAATCATATATTTAAACATTTTTAGACACAATTTACGTAAGGGGAAATCTACAGGAAGTGGTTTACTAAATCCTAGCGACAACATAGTGATATATTAACACTTACTTCCATCCGGAAGTAGATGATACAGGCTTTGGTCGGAAGGCACGCGCGAGGCGGGTACAGACGCGTCCGTATTGACATTCCAGTGCTTCCGCCAAGCTCGCTATCATTTGGACGACCATCGCTTCGCCCTCTTGACCGCCGCCGCTCTTCATGCCTTCCGTGAAGTGGAATCTGTAAACCAAAGAAATTATATCTTATATTTATGTTATGGGATAGTTAAGGTAAACCTTCTCTTAGAAGGGGTCTTTATGAGAAAAATACAGCTAGAACTGCCCGAACACGCACACATTTGCGAGCATATATTATTTTAATGTCGTTGATTTGCAACATTCGTATGGCTTTTTCGATGCCGGGGTTTGACTGTATATGCCAAATTATCAACTCACCTTATAGGCGTGGCAGGCAAAGCCCTCGGGTCGTTGGGTCCAGGCGGGTGACAGAAAACCACTTGTAGCACCAATAGAAGGGAACTGAACCTGTGGCCCAGAGCAGACAGCACGCCGCCTGCCCACCACCATTCGTACCTGTCGCAAGAAAATTTTCAACAACTATTGAAAAGTCGCGTTTTTATCCCGTGCTTCTACCAAATCTTACTAGAACTGTAGAACGAATAAATTCTTAACCCGTGTTACTACTACCTAGGCTGGATACTTCCAGCCTAGATAGTACAGCACGGGAACTATGTTGTCATTAGCTTAATCAAACTTATTAACATATCTTTGTTGATTCAAATAGAAACAGATTGCAACAGAGTAATGTAGAAAATACGGATTATATAACGAAAAGGCCAAGAATAAATAACATTTTATTGAACGTAAATTTGTCTGCATTAATAAAGGCTTGCGGGGATACCTTTATGATCACTACCGCCATTTTGTTTCTTTGAAAAACTTGCTCTACTTCACGGTCTAAAGCCCATTTCAATCAGAAAAATATTCGATTTATGGATATGAAACTATTTCTGAGGCGAACTTTATGTATATATCCATAGTTTAGACTTCGTCTAAATTGACAATCATAATTTGCAGCTCGCTTGCTGCCAATGCACTACAAAACAAATGATACTCACTTGTTGCCCATGTACCATAGTATATACAGCGCGATGTAGAAGGCAGCGAACAGCGCGAAGCACACTGCTACTGCGACATAGGCCGGCGCACCTGCGACCGCTGTTATAGCACCGAGGGACAGCGCAATGTGCCACGCACCCCAAGATATCGCCCATGACCACGCCCACCCCGTCTCGCTCCATTGGCGAGCGAAGTTCTTCATCTCCTCTGGAAGAGAAAATACAGGTTCAAAGTAATCTATCAGCTAACAGTTAGATAACAGTTTAGATATACAACTTGCATTTTTACAACTACTACTAACATTTTTTTAAAATATTATATGTATATAAGAACCAAGTCCACTAGATAAAAAACTGAGATGAATACGTTACCCTGTTTAACCGCACGCGAGCCATAAGATACAAGCCTAGAGCTTAGTTTATGGCTCATAGGTAAAGCTTTTAAATAATTGTACATATCCGGCTAAGCACAAACTTTTTTTCTACTATATTTAAGCTTTTTCTGGTAATAAATATTATCTTATCTTATCCTATCTTATAGCTAGGCTTCAGTGCCTAAAACATCGTCGCAGGATAGCTAGTCTCTCAGTATTTTATCGGATACATTTCGAGTGTCCCATGGAATTGCACCATCTAATTCCTCTGACCCCAATCACAGGACCACTAGACAAACTGCCTTTTTAGCATTACCACACCGATTTATGATAGATTTGCCCAAACGCCCTCGAAGCGTGTTAATTCCACGTAATTATGCGCACTGAAATGAAGTGAAAATCCTTGCCTGTGTCTGTGTTCCTAGATAAGTACAATATTAGTTTCTTCAAGTTGAGAGTGAATGTCTTCTAGGCAAGCGAGAACCATCATCGCCCGCAACGTCATTTAACATCAAGTGCGATAGTGGACAATTGTTTGCGTATAATTGATTTAAAAAAAACCTATACAATGTGTAGTAATCTCAAGCCACGCATGCTACATGTATGGAGTCTAACAGAAACTTCTAAATTCGCGGCAGCAGCATGAATACAGAGTTATGAAGAATTAAAAGTGTCTTAAAATTATTTCATTTGCAACCCTATGTCATCAGCTACCGCTGCACCACATAGTCTTTGGATCTAGACATCTGGCAGTGGCGGCCATAATAAAAGTTAAAGTCACGCGCAACAGAAGTAGCCGTAGGGTTGACAAAAATATTTGAAAATATTATTTTAAATTTTTGTATGGAAAAAATTATACCCGATATCGACTTTTGTTTTCTGGCAGACGATTCCTGGCACGATGCACATACACACCAGCAAGTATTACTACACATTTTAGTTACAGGTTATATAAACGAGTTCAATCAAATAAAAGTGGGAAAGGATATGCTCACCTTTAAGTTTATTGAGCAAAAATGACTTCCCCGATCCCCATCGAGCGTAAAGCCCGACCGTAATCGGTACAGATAGACTTGGCTCCGACAGCATATCAGCTAGAGCCGCACTATAAAGTTCATATCCCAGCATATTCTCATTGTCCTCATTCGTATTCAGTTTTCTTGCGCCGAATATCTGACCGAGTATCGTCTTGTTGTAACTCATGTCTATGTTGTATGGAGTTTCGTTGAGCTTGTTAGGTTTGTACAGCAATTGGCTGTTCTTTGGATTTCTTAGGAGTATTTCAACTATTTGCTGGAAGATAAATTGTTTGTGATTGACAGTTAGTATTATAATGAAATATATATATAAATAAACTATATTTTGAAATTTCAGAAGCATGCTTAGATGTACGAGCAATTATCATTATCATAAATATAATAAAGCAGCTACGCCCAGCGGCTTTGTTCTCTTGAATCTAAGTCATATCTTTATCTTTGTATACATCTTTCATTTAAATAATATAAAAAATGAGGTACAAAATATAAAAAAAATTGTACAAGAGATAAATAGTATAATAGTGTTAAAAATATACACACTCGAAAAACAAATCTTTTTTGTATTTATATACATATATGAATAATTATAGGGTAGGGTAGTAATATCTAATTTTAGTAGCTTGCAAAACAGATGCGTTAAATAAACGAGTTATAGTTACTGAGGTTAAAGGTGTTTTGACCAGCTTTTGAAACTCTGCTACGATATCAATCCCAAAAGTATAAAGCAATTTCGATCCGTCATAAATATTTGTATAGCTGGGTTTATGGCTGGGTAGATGCAGCTCTTTTTACAGTTACATACAACGCCGAGACGTATCCAACATGACACTTGCGACAAAGAATAAGAAAGATTAAGTAATTACCTTAGATCTCGCTCTCATCGCAATATGTAATACGGTGTCTCCACGATTATCAGCTACATTCACACGCGCTTTCCTTTCTAATAACAATTGAACCATTTCAGCATTCCGAGACCTCACGGCGCGCATTAGCGGCGTATCTCCACTCTGTAAAATGAAAACAAAAGCATTAATTTATCTACCGCAGCTAAAAGTTTAGCTAAGACAACACTATGGATATGTCGCAGATAAATTAATATAAAGCTATAATTGGATAAATCTTCAATTGGATACCTAAAAACTCAATGTTTCTCGCTAGCTACTACTAGTAATTCAACTTCATGTTGTGCTGAAAGCTAGCCTTATGCAATCAGTTGTACGAAAGCGGCCAGATCATATGAGTGCCGCGGCATGATCAATCACTCCGTTCTGTCGCGCAGTGATTCCTGCAGTAATCTAACCGCTCTGCCTCACTATGCTCGTCATCGAACCTACATTTGATGAAAGATGTATTTAACAATATGGCTAAACGTCCGTCAGCTTCAGCCGTGAATTTCAAAGTTCTCTGGGTGTCACTGAACTTACCCTCAGCATGATTCTGCAACTTTCTTTCTCGGAAGGAAATGTTTACAATCCAATGCAATTCATACAGTATAAATCTTAGCAGTAATTACAATAATACACTTACTCTACTCTTATAAAACCTTAAAAAACTGTCGAGGAATAAAAAAAGACTTTCATTTATTTGCATGGATCCTAAAAGCTAATTTAAAAAAGGTATAAATATTGCGTGTCCAAAATAGACACATTTTACGCAATACTACGAACGTGAAACGTTTTAAAGTGGATATAATCAAAAGAATCGTAAACACCAACAATCGAGACATAACAGAGCCAACAAAAATAGAATGCCATCAAAGATCCAGACAAAACACAGTCACGGGATATTCACGAGCTTCTTCAACCTAGGAATTGTAAAAATTATAAATAAAGCACAAGCGTAAATGTCACTCGCGTGATTGAAATATGTGCTATTTTCGTTGGCTACATATTTCGAAGAATGGCTGTCTGTCATTATTTTGAGATTTAATTTTAGCACCAGGCTTCTAAAACATCTAGGTTTACAGCATCTTGTGACGTTATATATGAGTTATCTTGGCTTTCGAATTTAGTCTCAACATGGTTTGCTAGTAGTCTAAGATCCCGCTATACAACGACCTTCACCGAGATGCTTATTTAATGTAACGTATTTTATATTTAATTTAATATGTCAATAAATATAATGCATATGGGTTGCCTGGCAAATTTCAGCCCAGAGTATGTTTAATTAATAATTTAAAAAAAATATTTTTTTAAACATTTCACCGGTATGATTATTAGATAAATTCTATACCAATCGAAAGTATGAAGCCCATACAATATGCGAACGTTAGGTTGCCTATTCTTGTCCGGTCACTACTATCGGGTTGCCAGGTATAAACAGGTAAATCTATACTAGCATTTTGCAACGGTCTGTTTATTGAATGAAAATTAAATGAAATTAAAGATTATTTTATTCTGAACACGGTGGTATAGGGTTGCCTGCGAAAAATCAGTCCAGAATTGCGGTTGTCGAATTTAAAAAAGTAAAATATTGCTCCGAGTGAATCTGTGCGACTGAGAGGTCCCAACCAACCATCCCATGCGATAGAAGAGGACACAGCATAGCATCTGTTTAAAGTCCGCCCATTTAAAGAAAGAGAGTACATACTAGCCCTAAATTCTTGAACGGTCTTCATTTTTTCATCAATGAAAATATCAGCAGCATCTGTTAATGATGTAAAAACTGTTTGATATTTTTCATTTTTTGAAAATAGCTGAAAAGGTTTTACTTTCCCTTTGTTGTAAAAGGCTGCCGTGTAATCGCAACCTGTAAATGCATGGAAGACGGAAAGACTTTGGCATAATTTAATTCCCAACTTCAACGCTAAATCGGTGCAATTAATGCAATCAACAGTTTGATTATTATTAATTGGGCCTAACGCGTGGAATTTCTGTGCATCGTCAATTTCAGGGGTATATTCCGAGTATAAAATATTAAAATATTAGTATCAAAGTATACACATTTTAGTTTTATTTTAGAAGAAACATATAAAGCTTTTTATAAAAACATAAAAACGAAAACATAAAACAATTTGTTTTCTATACAAATACCCACTTTTTCTAAATTACAACTATTTATCAACTTTGTACAAAGAGAGGTCTGTGTAAAATAAAATAAAAGTACAATACAAAACAAGTATACATTGTCTTATAGCTTATTTCAATACCTTTTAAATAAAGTAACTCAAAGCAGCCTAGCTATAACTAATCTATCACTAGGTGTAAAATAATACGCAACGAGCGAATCCGCGCGCACGCGCATAGTTTCGCCGGATAATCATGTTTTCAGAAATCCGCGATCTCAATGACTAAAAAGGGTTAAATAGGCGGACTTTAAACAGCTGCTATGCTGTGTCCTCTTCTATCGCATGGGATGGTTGGTTGGGACCTCTCAGTCGCACACATTCACTCGGAGCAATATTTTTCTTTTTTAAATTCGACAACCGCAATTCTGGACTGATTTTTCGCAGGCAACCCTATACCACCGTGTTCAGAATAAAATAATCTTTAATTTCATTTAATTTTCATTCAATAAACAGACCGTTGCAAAATGCTAGTATAGATTTACCTGTTTATACCTGGCAACTCGATAGTAGTGACCGGAAAAGAATAGGCAACCTAACGTTCGCATATTGTATGGGCTTCATACTTTCGATTGGTATAGAATTTATCTAATAATCATACCGGTGAAATGTTTAAAAATTATTTTTTTTTAATTATTAATTAAACATACTCTGGACTGAAATTTGCCAGGCAACCCATATGCATTATATTTATTGACATATTAAATTAAATATAAAATACGTTTCATTAAATAAGCATCTCGGTGAAGGTCGTTGTATAGCGGGATCTTATACTATAGAAATAAATAATTCGATTCCATAACATTCACAAGCCAGATGTTGAGATATCGAAAGCACATAAACATCAAATAATTATGTTGCGTTTATCATGCACTCCGCTAAATTTAGTTACAAAGTAATTGTGATCATAATCAATCTTTGAAAGTAACCGTCGTCGAGAAGTCATAAAATCCGCAGTTAATACGTCTGTAGACTAGTTAAACATATGTGGACCATTAAATTAAGTACCACATAAATTCTATTGTCACCCGTGATTAAGATTTCTATGACGGAAGTTAATTTAGATTTAACACGCGCAACACAATTACATTTATCATTGGTATTCAAATAAGTCGGTCCAAAGGTACAAATTAATAATAATAATATAAACATAAACATAGCGTTTCTTAACGTAAATAATATTATACCACCAATTTTCAATTAATTAAAAATTATGGGAGTATCATTGTTTGTTTAGATTTTTTCCATTTATATCATACTAGCTGTCCCGGCGATCTTCGTTCCGCCTAACAGTCAATGACTGTGCATATTTAGAAAGCCATACCCGGCATGCATTACAATGCCACATGACTATATAATTACCTCCTTCATGTTTATGTTTGCCTAGTACTTTGCCAAATCCGAGTAACGTATGAGAAAATGATTTGTAAACAATAATTTTAAAAAAGAGTGAGTTCCTAAAAAGTATATCATGTCCGTCTCCTGGTTCTAAACTACCTCACCACCAATTTTCAACCAAATCGGTTCAGCCGTTCTGGAGTTATAAATAGTGTAACTAACACGACTTTCTTTTATCTATATAGATAATTACTTCAAAAATATGCGTTAATTTATTTTAGAGTTCTTTTTCCATAAAATATTTTGGGCACTTATAGAAAAAACCTTATTTGATTGTGAAATTATGTAATAGAATGTAACCATATTTCGTAACATTAAACCATCTAAACTTACCTAAAAACCCAAAAATTAAATCGGCCGTTTCCGTACAACAATTTTTAAAGTTATGGCTATATCGGAAGTAGTGAAGTTTTACTTACAACAGTGCTGTGTTCCAAATCGGGGTTCGAAGCGAGCAACAGCTTTAATATCGATAGGTGTCCCTTTTCCACCGCTGTGTAAACAGGAGTTTTCTTCTCTTTCCCCGGCAAATCTACGTCAACATGTTTCTTGAGCAATGCTTCCACAATATTCTTGTGGCCACCTTTGACCGCGTGAATAAGTGGAGTGTCTTTTGAGTGATCCTGTAAATGGAATATAAAAAAATGAAGTATCTGTTCAATTTATTGTCAAAAATGTAAGAATTTCCTGCTTAAATTGATGCTCATGCTATAAATTCAAGTGAAAAGAAGAATATATAACTATCATGGGCAGTCCGTTTTGTGCCTTCTAACCGCTTACCAAAATGTAGAACTAAATAATTGTACAGTATTTCTAGTATTGTTTACCTGTACATTAATATAAGCCCCCGAGTTGATGAGAGGCAGAGCAACGTCATAATAGCCCTCTTTACAAGCCATGGCTAGGGCGGTATACCCGTCTTTGTCTAATGCATTCACGTTGGGCTTGTGCTCCAGTAACATCTGGAGGATCTCAGCATGATTACCTGTGGGGAAAACATTCTATACAGATTCGTGCAAAACTAATTTAGAATTTATGTTATTGACAAGTAATATTTAAAAGACACATATGAAATTGTTTTATTTTTATTTTTTTATTTATTTATAAGGAAGACCAACAGCCGAAGCCAATTAATGGTCCTCACGGATAGAAACAATATATTTTATTAATTAACGCAAAAATGACATCAACGCGTCGATACACAAAGAAAAAATAGAAAAGACATAACAAAATTTCGAAATTGAGTAAGTATACATCCAAATGAAGACAATAATCAGAATATTGTAAATAATTTAAACAATTGAGTCTAATTATCAAAGAAGTCGCTACTAAGCAGCCGCCTCGCCGAGTTCACGCTTGTGCAAAACAGGTCTAACGTAATATTATGTCTACATATTATTATGTTATTAAAGTGTTTACTCGCTCTGTGTAAGTAAGAATTTTGACGATAATTGGTATTAACTACTGGGTTAATAGTTTGTTTCTATAGCATTAGCTAAGCTAGGAAGAACTAAAATACATAAAAATATAAAATACGTCTTTATAAGACATAATTAACAAAAAAAAAAAAAAAATTTTTTTGTGCAGCTCGGCAGGTAGAGCAATATGGATTGACACTCTCGCGGGCTCCAAACTCGCCTTATGCGAAATTTTTCCATTCTTGACATACTTTTTGACTCTTATCAATTTACAGCTCAAGAATTTTTATAACTCTAGAATCTAGTCTAGATAATAATAAGTGCCACTATTTTTGTACAACAGCTAATATCTATTCCGTACTTATCACCAACGATAACGTACTCGTAAGTTATACTATAATTCATATTGTCTTTATGAAATTTAGTTTCTGTTTGATAATCGTAATAATTAAAGTACAGTTGCAATCAAGGTATGTATTCCTCGGAACAGTAGTCAGTGTGGCAATCGCAACGATATTGAAGATATCAGATTTATCTAACCGTGTACTGTTTGCAGCGACGCCTATCAGAACAAGTTCATACTATCATGTAGAAAAGGGAATGAAGCCGCTCGTAATAAAAAGAGTGCGTTGATGCACTCTTTTATTTGTGAACGTAACGTTAGTCAGCATGGCCGTGTTAATACTGACCATGTGCCGCTTGCAGTAACGGCGTCCAGCAGTACATTCCCGCGGTGTTGGGGTCCGCACCGGCTCGAAGTAAGGCTGTGCATGACGTGACGTCACCAGCGCGCGCCGCCCACGTTAATGCTGACGTCGCGTACTTGTCGCAAGAGTTCGCGCGAGCGCCCGCAGCTAGCAAACGCTGCACGACCCCGCTGTGGCGACGACCCGCTGCCCATACTAGGGAACTATCAGGGATAATACAAAATTAGCAAGTCTTCGAACCTCTCCGATGGAGGAGTCTAGTCGTAGTGAAACCGGGGGGCCGGTTTCACTACGTTCGGACGGTCGCGATTGAGACTCCTATATTCGAGCTTTCGTTGAAGGTAACATCGTGATAAAATCCAAGGTGCTAGGGCATTTTCTGTGGCTCGACTTGCTTGCTTACCGAAATACATTCACAGTATACCAATACAGAAAAATCTATCGGCAAATAATTAATCGATGTTCCTGCAGATGTCTTTGAGACTCTAGACTGTCTAGGCCTAGCGTGTTTACCCTTCTCGGCAACATCACTAATTACTGTTAGGTAAGATAGTGATCAAACCTAACCCATTACAGCAAAAAAAGCATATATATTTGTAAGAAAAAGGGGGTAAAAGAAAAAAACTTATTAAAAAATTGTGTAATTTGGAAGTCTTCATATATCGTCGAGTGTTTACCTCCCTCGACCAAATCGTCACTTACCACCAGGTCATTATGGTCAAGCATGTTACATATTTGGCCGCAACGTGACAGACGGTCAAATATTTTATTATCACGCGTAAAAAACTGACTCATATTTTTTTCATAATAAGCATAACAGGTGGCATAATATGTAGCATACAAAACTTGAATAAGCCGTATCTGCAATGATAATTTATTAAAATATGGGTGAATGCTTTCATATAAAACAAAGGTCTTGCTTTATATGCTGTGTTTGAGTGAGCATTTCGACTACAATAGAGCGAGTTAATAAATATATAATAAGGTTGACTTGACGGGGTCAGTTATAGATTAATTGTCAGTTCAGAGAGAGCGCACTATGATGATCCACAATTGCATATTTATTCCTTAATAGCTCATTGCTTCAACAATCAATGATGAATCACTATATTCCATTCCGTTAATAAGGGCGAAATCAAATATATGTATTAAACGCTTTCACACTCATAGCCCCACGAAAGTTCTTATATATATATATATATATATATATACATACATGTGTACATATGTACACCACATTCATACCACACATACATGATACGTATTACATAACACAATATATTGTATGTATATTTTCGTTAAGTAGAATCATTGTCTGAATTTTGATTTAAAGAGATACATAATAAGGAAAATGTGTCTGTGGTTTATATGCTTATGCCACAAAAAGCAATAAATTATATGAATATTGCGACTAAATGTCAACCAAATATGTATTTTATTATTATAGGTTAATAAGAGACTTGACACCTTATTTGGAATTTGAAAATTTAACAATGGTTATGTTATATTGCGTCGAAACAGTTTAAATTATACATCATATCAACTTTGATCAAAATCTAGGGCGAACAAATCAAGATAAACAGTGAACACTTTTATCTAGAATTCTAAACAGCAAAGATGTCCATTATTATCAAAGTTTGGAATTGCCAGAATCAAGTCGGATTGATGTCTGGTCGTAGAACAACGACGTCATAATATGTGGTACGCCAAACTGTGCAAAAATACAGACTTGCGTTCACATGGTGTTCAATGGCTTGGAGAGGGCGTATGATAAGAGTATCCTGGTAAGTGCTGTGGTGACTTTTATATGAGAAAAGAGTGCCTGGGAAACATGTGTTGTTTGTACGCCGAGCTAGCTTTACAGACAAGTTCGATGTGGCTGTAGGCATCAGGGAGCTAGTAGGAGTAGTAGGCCTGTCTTAATGTACGGATCTAAGCTGTGTTGGGTTACAAAACGACCGAGAAATGAGAGAAGAATAAAGGAAGCCGGGATGCGAATGTTCAGATAGATGAATGGAGTGAATGAACTTAAAGGAAATTTGAAAGTTACAATAGGAAAAGTTCAGGAGTATGGTACGGACATAGTGAGGAGAGATGGAAGTCATGTAACGAGAAGACGGTAACAATGTAGATGGATGGATATATAAAAGGATTACAGAGAAAATATTGATGGATTGTATAAAATATAGTGTGTATTGTAGTATATGTATTGAAGAAAACATGTTCTTTTGTCCTCAGCTGAAGCGAGATAAAGGCAGGAAGAGTTATCGAATGAAAAGTTTAAACGAAATTCAAATGTATTTTAACTAATTTAGTAAATTATGACGATAGATAGATATTCTTTTAGATAGTATCAGAAAATAGAACTGACGTTGCTCTATAACAAAATAGATTGTTATTTTTCTAATGTAATTCTTTGTTAGGGTATCGCGATTGTTTTTCATTTAATTAAACAACTAGTCTCCTTATGAGCACGAACGCTGCATAGGGTTATAAACGTCAGGAATAAAAATAATTTGAATACGCGATAAAATCCGTTAAAAGTTGTTTACTTCAATGTTTTTATGTAGATTTACATCTCGTAGGTAATTATTTACATCAACGTTATTTCCTAATTTTTAAACATCTACCATGTGAATTAATAAAATCATAAACTTGTTTCCACATGTGGTACAAATGCAACGCCACAACAAATTAAAACTAGTTATTTTTTACTTTTTTGAAATAATCTTATTCGAGGCAACTGGCAAAAAATAGTAATTATCGTCTGGGAACGATTGTTATAACAGACTATCAGTTTTGATACTTTTATTTGCATTATTTAAAGGTTACTAAATCCCGTTTTTGATCGCTTAAATCTATGAAAGCTTTGATCGGTTAGATTTATATGTAGCACCATCTAGCAGATGTCTTATACTGACTAATATTCCATTATAAAAATCAGGAAGGTGTCCTCCTCCTTTTGTTTATTACTACTAAAATATTGCATGTATGTATAATGATCATTGCCGCACCACCGATCACTTTCTGTTAAACTTTTTTATCCTCTCCATCCTAAGGTTGCCTGGAAGAGATCGCTGCTTAGCGATAAGGCCGCCGATTGTACTGCTATATTGTTATTTTTTCTATTGTTAATTAATATTTTTCTTGGTGTGCAATAAAGAGTATTTGTATTGTATTGTATTGTACTACTACATTTATTTTCACAATATATTACCCAAAGCATAGTTTTGGGCCTAACTTGTGTGTAGTTTTAGTAAGATATGTGCGAGCATGATTCATTTGTTTACCTAACCACGTGTCACGATTTATAATGTCGCATTGGAATGTAAACAAAAACAGCCTAACATGTTTCAAGCTATAGTATATATGGAAGGAATGGTTAAGACATATCTTTTTTCAAATTTAGCATTATTCATTTTAATAGCATACTCTTCTTTTCATTATACTTTGTAATATGTTGATGCCTGGCTAGCTACTTAGACAACTTTATCTGTAGTAGCCCACCCTGAAGTAGAAAACCTGCAGGCAATCACGAAACGGAGTTCCAACCTCCTCCTTTTTGGGAAGTCGGTAAAAATGTACATAAGAACTAGAAACATGTGGCAAAATCGAATGCTTTCAGACTGTCCCTAGTTTTAAGAGTGATCTAAAATGAACGAATACCGACGCTCTATCTGGAAAACGGCTTCACCGATTTTTCTCCAACCATAGCTAAGAACAGTTTTGATCAAGTCACCTTTCAAACAAAACAAAATCAAAATAGGTCCAACCGTTTGGGAGCTACGATGCCAGAGCCTACTGATACACACTACAAACTAATCGCGCTAACAATACTTTTTCGTCGGCGGTCATAAATGATTCCATTAACTTTGAAAGACACTTACTTGATGTTATAATTTCCGTGAGCATGAACATCCGCTCCTTTCTCCAGAAGAAACGCCACAACTTCTTCGTGGCCTTTATACGATGCCCACATAAGAGGAGTCCATCCGCCCTGTTAATAAAAAAAAAACGATTCGTAAGAACATATTGTTATGCATAAAAGGCATGCATGGTTACAAAACAAATGACAACAATACAGCGTGGGCAGACCTTGAGGAAAATATTGGGGAACCTATATGAAGATTAAGTCGCTGGTTTTTTGTGGTGTGGTACATTTTCAAATGTTTAAAGGATAATGGTGCAATTTTTGTTTATCAGCTTACTCACCCCGGGTGTAAAATTTTACTACATAAGTACACCTTAGTTTTTTACCCGACTACGGCGAGGCAAAAAAGAGGATTATGATTTTAGCAATGACGTTAAGTATGTATGTTCGTTTGTTTTAATATTAAAATTAAAATATACCTTTATGCCTGTAAGGTCTGATTTTTCAGGAGCAATCAGCTAAATAAATACAGTAGGCTTCGTTTTGAGGGCGTTAAAATGCGGTTCTTCAGTGAGTGGTAACTCTTACATACAAAGCTTGATCACAAAAATTACTCGTACAGGCATACCTAAGATATAAATGTAGAAAATTATAAAAAAAATATTTGTCTGCAACAAAAGCTCGGGAAGGAAATCAAGGAATATGAACGTCCAAATTTGTATGGAATAAAATCGCTGCGATTCCGTACAGCTGCTACAAAAACTTATTATATGAAAGTAAATCAATTTATTCAGCACACTGTTAAAATATCACATAAAATAAGTTACAATTGGGATGATTGGGTTACCATACATCGCATTTTCATATTACAAGATAAAATAAATAAATCCGTTTCGTAACAGTTTCGTCCATGACTTTTCATATATTGTTCAATATTTTTTCTGAAGTACTTAATATAAAATTTTGGACATCGCATTTGTTAACTTTTGCTACAAGCAAATAAAACTCGTACTGTTCTGCAATATGTGTTTCATTCGCTTGTAGAAAAAAGTAATTTCTTTACCGATTTTATCAGAGAGAACTCAAAATATATAAAAAAACGACAATCGAATGCTCATTTTATTGAAAGTGATACAGTGATACTTTATTGGGCGCCATACTCAACGTCGAGCCTTTAGGAAACGGGTTCAAAGCTCGAAGGAGCAGTCACTTCGTCGGTATATACAGACAAACCAGAAGTAACGGATAACCACAACGTTTTCTTTTTTCACCATACCGCTGCGCCGGTCACTTAATTTATTATCAACGACCGATACAAACGCAAGCCTGCGCCCGACGTACGTACATTATTTAACTTCTGATTATGAGTGGGAACATCGTAGAACACGTATCGTGGAGTTCAAAACGGGTCCCGAAGCGGCCCTTGCTATTACCATCTACAAACATACACTCGTATTATTAGCATAAATACTTAGATAAGCGACCGGAGCCGGCTCTAACCCAAGCATGCAACTTTACCAGTACAGCTAGAAGTGAGCAAAATTACTGATCATCGTCACAAGTTCCTAGAAAATAACGTTTTCATAGTACCGCAATATCTGTAGCAGTTTCATTTTCATAACCAGTCCCCGGACTCAGTAATTACGTAAATCGTGACCCAATTCTAGAGTGGCCTCTAACTAAAATAAAATGCGCGCTTTTGATATGTTTACTTTGTATTTCCGAAAACCGTTGGCATTTCTTCTCTATGCATCCGTCTTTGGTGACAGCCGCGCCTCTCAAGCTCGCAAATAACTGAATCAATAAACAAATTATTGTTTCAGATGTATTTATACGGAGCTATTTATATACATTCTTTAGTGGTCTAATTCAGGAGTATTGTAGGTGCGATAATTAAAACTGTAAACAAATCATTAACGAACGTCACAAGAGCTTTTGTGTCATCATTTTGGACGGCCAACTTCATTGATTAGATGCAGTATGTATACATTATATAAAACAGCTGTTTACGAAATGAGATCATTAGATGACTCGGAACGGTTGAGTAGGTATGCGTACTCTATATTTTAACCAGATTTCAGATTGTGTATAGCGAATGTCAGTGACATCTTGGCACAGATCCACGTCAAGTATATTTATACTAATTTTCGATGCACGGTCCAGAATAATACTGGTCACGATCTATTGTAATTATTAGGGCCGTTGAAAGTTGCATTGTGCACTCGACGTAAATCTTAAGTAGGTACATACTGGGTATCTATTATTAGTATCATATCATAATTTTGTTTTGTTTCCGGTATAAATGCGTTTGCATAAAATTGTGTAAAACGTGCAGTTTTTTTTGGAATTCAGGTATACAACCATCTACAGTATTTTTGTGTGACCTCGCCGATAAAAGCTAAACAAGTACAAAAAAACAAGACCTCAACTGTACTCCAGCTAGAATTCCACTGGTAAAGACATCTACTTTTAGTTAATTGTTGAGTACTTACCCTCGTTCTGGAGCTACTTAAGAATAAAAACTAGATATTCGCTAAAAGTCGAAGTCGATGCGGTTTTGCTTTGGAGCCTGGACTATTACTGTGCAGTTATACGAGACATTGTCCATAAATACAATAATAATATTACAATGTGTAATGCCGACGTAAATAATTCAATAACCACCAAATAGGACTGAAAAGACCTTAAACAAATAATTTATAGCACATTCATTGTCATCATCAGTTAAATAGTGACGCAACGTTTCGAATTTCTTGTTTAAATTATATTTTGCTGGTAACTTTTAGTATATTACTGATAGAATCTTTCCAACAACTGAATAATTTTGGACATCAGCCACGAATCCGTGGTGGAAAAAGAAATATGTCACAATGCCGAGTTCTAAACATTGATAGAAAGTAAACAACTGTCGAAAAATTCGAAATAACATTCAAACATCTTCCTGTTACAACATTTTGAGCAATTTATGATTATAGATATTAGTATTCTGATGCCATCTGTTGAAATAGTCCTTAACATATATGCAAAGTATTGTATTGAATTTTTCGTAGAAGCCACTACGTGTTAAATGTGCTTTAGCCACAGCTTAGAAGGGTTGAAGGTTAATTAAACTGGCTTATTAAAATCCCAAGTGATTTTTAGTTGCATTTTTTACTTTTCAAGTAACTAATAGTATATATTGTAATGCTATTGTTGTTTAGCCGAATTAACAAATTAAATTAAAAACCATTAAACATACGAGTAATCCGTTTTTGTGATTGATACACAAGACAGTTTACTAAATACCTACTGATGAAGTATAAATGTGTGTTTATGTGTATGTCTGTGAGTGTGAAAGCGTTGCACGAGAAATGTTTCTATTTTAAAGTGATAAAACTTCCGGTTCAAAAATTAAAAAAATAAGACATACATAGAGATACATAGATGTATATATCGATAACATCAGTGTCTACATCTACATACTACTATGTTATATCGTCCGTTAAATTATGTAATAAGCAAAAAAGTATAGTTGGAAAAACAAGTGCTTCTAGTAATTTTTCATTTCAGCAGCATTTAGTTTATTTTTGAACATTTGTTTCACTAATAAGCATTCGTGTTTTTGACAAAGATACTTACGCAGTCTCTTGAGTCCACTTTAGCACCTCCATCTAGCAGTTCCTTGACGATGGCGAGATGGCCGCCACGGGCTGCGAAAGCTAATGGAGTCCATCCATCAGCGTCAGCCACGGTTGTTTCTGCGCCCGCGCCGACCAGCAGCCGTACGGCACCCGCACGCCCGTTGTCCGCCGCACACATAAGAGCCGTCGTACCGTTCTAGAAAACCAAATTTAATCTTAGGCTGGGCAACTTTAGATGTCAGTTTCCTGAGGACAACCGCAAACTGAACATAAAAACTTTGTATATGTTACTATGAATGTAGAAGATGAGGGCCTATGTATGGTATGAATGTAGGGCCCGGTATGACATGGATGTAGCTGAGTACCGTTGCAAAGGCGGGAGAGTTTAACTGTACCTCGACAATAAGCTCACATTGATTAAAATAAAAACTAACCTATGTTCTTTTTTTTTATTCGGCAGAGGGCAGAGATACATTGGCATCTATACTATGTATTTAATACTTTTTTGTATAGAGTAAGACAATATTTATATAAGATAATAGATATTCATATCGTATTGTATTGTAAAAAATATAAAATGCTTAAGAATATCCATACACAATTATCTAAAAAATATATAAGTAATAAATGTGCTCAGAGATGTTGGAGAGATTGAACTGCTCGTTAGCTTAGTTGGGTGTGTGTTCGCCTTCTAAGCAGGGGTATCGGGTTCGATTCCCGGCGGGAACACAAGTTTTCTTCCCAAGGAAAATTTGTGTTTCTGGTTCTGGTTGTGATTGTGTGTGTGATGTGAATGTTTCCGGCACCCACGACACGAGCCATTGAACTTAGTGTGGGGCTTTGAGTGTGAAAGTGTTTATGTATGTCAACATCAAGAGACTTTGGTATTCATTAGTAATATTCTTTAACGTGTTTTTGAAGGAAGCTTTTAAGGTTGATTTTTTAATATCGATTGGGAAATTATTCCATAGCCGCATCGCAACTATGCCGAAGGAGTGGTCAGGGAAATTAGTCCTACTACTATCTATACTATTATTATAAAGAGATAAAGTTTATTAATTGTGATAGGTAATTTCTGGAACTACTGGTCCGATACTGATTTATTTTCACTAATAGATAGTTAAACTATCCCAGAGTGTCAGAGATTATGTGTTGTTAGGATAAAAGTTACTGTACGCTGACTAGTTAGTTTGACATAAGTAAATAAAACGTAAGTGTATAATAGTGGCCTCTAATAACTGACATTTATAGTAGCCCAGAAAAAATATTTTTATGTATTCAAAATCTGTAAATTAAAGCGACTTATATTTTTAAGGATCCTTGAACCATTTTATCACATTCAATCAAAGCACAAGACCCCTATTTGAAGCGCCTGTATCAAATATCCGTATAGCCTTAATGATAGCCAGCTTTAGTCAGGAAATGGCACCAGAAGAAGAAAGAAGCATTCAATATTAATCATTAATAATATTAACTATATCATCGTCTTGCAAAATTTTATGAGATCTACATTTTGAACCGACTTTGATACGAATGAGGTTCTCTATTGGATTGAATATTACTCTTTCTTTTTGTTTAGCCATTTTAATCTTATCCACCCGAGTAGCAACGAGCAGGTAAGTTAATTTATAATATTTGTTTGAATTATAAAATTAGAGTCGACGATTATTGAATATTTTGCATTAGACTTATCAAACATTGCTAGAAGTATTACAAAGGTTAACGTTACGTAGGTTTAATAGAACAATAATTATTTCCGGCATCATCTCAAGCTTGAGAATATTTATCGAAGGCTGTCAGAGTCTAACGTAACAACAACAGTTCACACAAACTTCGGAGTGTAATCAAACTTTTGCATCACAAGGAACTTAGAAGATCGAATGGCATTGCTCTTCACCAAGGCGGTTCTGTTTACATTTCAACCAGCTATGTATATATCAAGTTATCAAGGCTATTTATTCACTTACAAATTTCAATAAAAAACTACTTCCGAATACTTTGGAAGAATATAAACTGATATCAGACAAAATCGGAGTGAATAGATGTAATCAGTGGCGGATTCAGGAGGGGCTAAGGGACTCAAGCCCCCCCCCAAAATCATCTGAGTTCTTCCGTGACAAATCTTGTCTCGTGATAATTTCTTTATAGTAAGCATTACACTACTTAACACTCACGCTGCACACTGCAGGTGGAGCGGTGGGAAGCGGCAGCAAAACCTACCTCAGCGGAATCAAGCCACTACCGAACGACAATCCTGGATCCACCACAGGATTTAGTCATAACTGACAGGATAATAAGGTGGTCGTAAACAGTTCCCTCAATATGTTTTTTACCTTCATTTACTGCCTCAATTACCCTAACTGATAATATATTCATTGTTTTTAAATTACTCAAAGACCATATTTCTCCTGATAAGATTATGCTTCTGTTTACGACGATGGTTTCCAAGAAGGTTATATTGCGGTTGCTATTACGTTTGTTAATAACGTCCTTTGAGATTTTATAATAACTGTCGCATGGAAAATATGTTGTGACGTCAAACTTAATCCGTGTTGACTCAGTGCTTTTGAGACGTATTAATTTAGTTATCCTTTACCTATTGCAATTTTCTTAGTCATGAACTCACGACTGTTTGCTGGTTTTGCACTACCTAATCTTTATCTTTTATCTCGCATCTAGGTATAATTTTCCTTTAGTAACTGAGCTTGGATTTATACGAGTATTTTTATTTGAAACTATTTAGTCTAGAGAACATAAAAATCTTTTTATATTCTATTTAATATTTTATATTAGTAATATAAAATAGTTGTTAATTTAAATAGAGTAATATAAAAATTATTAAAAATACTAAAAATGGAGAGAATAGAAAACCACCGCTGCAAAGCTTTCACAAGTACAATATAACTATTGAAAAGTTTTAGATATTATCTTCTTGGATCGTGTCCCTTTGAATTTATAATCACAATAAAATATTTACTACTCTCTTTCTATTGGCGCAATTCTTAGGCATTGAATCATTTACAGACAACAACAACTACTTCAGACTTTTTTATTTTTATTTATTAAAATAGCTTAAATATAAATGTCGTATAATTATAAATATAAATTAATGATCAGATACCATTAAATAGAAATAGCCAAACCCTATAAGGTTAGGAACGACGTTTAAGAAAATTAGCAAAATTTAAACAAACTTTACATACAAGATTTTATTTCTTTAGATACTAGCTATTAAAAATACATTGAACGATTTAAAACTGGTTTGCCATTTGAAACATTTCAAAATTATTATCTCAGCACTTTACGTTATCCATAAATGGATAATGTACCAAATAATCGTATAAGCCAATTTCTCAGACACTATAAATAATATAACTTATGATGTATAGATAAAAAATAATTTCAACGGGTATTATCCATTATTTGGCGTCGTTCGAACATGCATACGTAAATATAAGATAATTTTATTTTTCGCGGCTTTATACCAAATAAAATATGAGATAATAATATATATAACCACATTTAAGTACACTTACCAGACTAAGAGTTTAACCAAGTTTAACGGATGATAAAAGTTCTTGTTATGCTCGTAAAAAAATGTAATATGACGTTTTTATCGGAAGCGTGGCTTGGTTATCATATTATATTTTCCAGGATACGTTGGAACACCTTTGCTTAGATCAACTGGACTCACGAATCTTCAATTCGTTAGTGGAAAACACAGATTTATCCGCGGTATGCATTTCACGGTGCAGTAAAATCTACCAAAAGATATTTTCACATCGCTGTATCTAGTGCTTCAAACTGGTACTTAAATGGGACATGTTAATGATGAGAACAGAATGCCATACCCGAATGGGATGAAAAACGTACTATGTTAAACTAACCTCATCTCGATCGTCGATGATGACATTCTTGTTGTTGTTCAGGTACTGCTGGAGATCTGCTGTATTGTCACTGTTTGCGAGCTGTGAGAGCGTGCGAAAACACGCCAGCGACACCATCGACTCGCTGCGGTGGAGGCTCTATAACAACACAACAATCAATCTGTTATTGATTGATTATCAACCAAACTCACTACAAAAAACCCTCTAGAACAAAACAAAACTCCAACAATGAACACAGACAGACAACTGTTTCTTAATACACGAGAACAAACAAGCGTAAAACTGGTTTCTTCCACCATCCTCGGAACCCTTTTCAATACATTATATTAACGGAAAATACGTAATACATTCACTGATTGATTTCTGAAAGGATCACTTCATGAAATAAACTACTTTACGAATCATCTTGAAAGGAAGATGATTCGTAAATTAGTTGATTTCATAGTCTTTTGATACGTAAATTAATCAAATAAACACCTCGCTTTGTTGTAAACTCCAACGTAACATAGTGCTTATGTCGAAGAATTGTGAATAATATTATCAACACAGGACATTTATAGTTGACCGTTGAAATTTATAATCGTATTCCGAGGGCTATATCTATTCCGCAACACACAAAGAGTAAGTAAACGTTTGCTCGACACAGTTCACAATTATAATGAACATAATTTGTAGATATAATGATAAGGAATGATATCACAAGGTAACCTAACAGAGTACGGAATTTTAGTTCCAATAAAAGATAATAATTATTGCAATATGGCGTAGGCCTCTACTAAAATCTGAACAAATTAACAAGATTTCACAAAAAACTAACTTTATTCATAAACTTTCAATTTTATTTTAATTTTGTTGCACGTAACAGCAAAATTTTGTTTAGTTTTATTAATTAAGAGTGTCATGCGTTTCGTTTTATTAAATTCATGCGTTACAACAATAACACTCAAACATACATGCATAGAATAATAATCATGAATTGATTTCAAACATACATTAGATTAGAGTTAATATCACAACATTTTCACACTAGCAACCGTCATCGAGCAGACCGTGTTTGAGTGACGTCGGAGTGCGAATCCATGGAACGCTCCGACAAAGCCATGACTGAACCGACGCTGCTCCCCGGGAGGCGCAGTCACAGTGAACTTGGGCACGGTAAACTGCGGCCCCGCCGACATCGGGCCGGCATGGTCCGAGCAGTTCCCGAGATGCAGCGGGAGGAACGACCGGCGCCGCTTTGGATGCTGAACCGGCGCAGGCGACAGCAGCATTGATCCCGCAAAACTATTACTTTTTGCTCGCTTATGAGGCGTCAGGTCATCATCCAAATTTTCTTCAGACTTTTCTGACCCACTACGTTCACTCCGCTCCGAATCTGACGACACCGGCGACTCCTGAACGATTTCCAGCGGAGGACTCGGCTCCAGGTGCATGGAGGGCGGCATCGATACATTCTTCGGTTTATGTATGTTTGCGATGAGACACCGTATAGCCACATATTCCTTGTCACCAGTCTTCCTGTCCGGGAGATGAGGCGGGAGTGACATTTTGTCTCGGCTCCGCGCATAATAGGACGGGCGCACGCTTCAGCTCCTGTGACAGATTTGTGAATGTGGTGATTCGCGCGCAACGGGCATGCCGCGCATAACCGCGATGGGCGGATACTATTTAGAGCGCGGCGCAACGTGGTGCAGGGCGGGCGGAGGGCGGTCTGAATGAATGAACGCGTCAGATACGTACGAGAGAGTATGTACTGCAAGTGCGCAGAGAAATGCGTTTGAGGATCGCGGAGGCGGTGCGCTGAGCGGCTCGCTCAGGAGGCAGCATGTCGTGCGGTGTCTGACCAGACTGTGCCGGTGACTCGTCCGAGAGTCGCCGCCGCCGGTGAGGCGCAAACCCTCCCCGCCGGTCGCGGGTTCCCATTGGCCATTCAGTTTTTTTCTTAACATGATCAAACATTTATCACAGCAAAAAACGAAGACTAGGAATATTTCAAATAAAAGAAGTGCCAGCAATTGAGGACCTTGTAATTTTAATCTATCGCATTTATTGGATCACAGAAATATAAAATAACTTAAATATTGATAACATTTATAATGATCTAAATAAATAGACGCATTTGCAAGTTAATATATTTATCCGCAAATTTTAAGAATAAATAATAAAAAAATCATTTGTGAACGAATAAGTTCACGATAAATGACTAGAGATTTATGTTTGTTGCAACATATGAGCACCTATTTTCATTATAACCGGTTAGCGAAGGCATGCTGCTTAGGCGCCACGAGCAATAAGAGGATTTAATACGCAGAGGTGAAGATCCGCAACATAAGCAGACTAAAAAGATTAACGGGGTTACACTTCACAGAATTCCTCCCGGTAACCAACAGTCTCGGACTCGTACAGGCAGAAATTGTTATACTTACTTAAGCAATCGTAATTAGAATCAGCTAAACAGGTAAATTAATAAGAAAATATTTACGAACTCCACTTGGCTTCGGTTACTTCAAAAGGTTTCGATCGAAGCAAATTGTATCTAAAATTTTTATATTAATTAAGAAAATACTTCACCTGCCCATAGCTTCTTATAAAAGACGCTGCTCGGAGCATTACAGTGCAACATCAAATTCGATCAGTTTGGCACCAATAAAATACAATTATTTAGGACAAATCTCAGAATTCGTTCAGGTACGTGTTAACGGTTCACGATCGAAACATACTGCAAGTTATGCGAGCGGTCACTTTCTTTATACCTCACATTGTTTTGCGTAAGCTTAGCCCAGGTTAATATTGGGATAGAGGCGATAAAATCTAAACAAGAGGTTTATCTGATAAAGCGGAAAATTATGAGTATTAAACTGTATATATCAGTATCATTGGCTATAAATAAAGAAGGCTATCGTGGTTTACTTCATGCTGCAGTTAAATTGCTTTGACTAAAATAATTTATACAACGACTACTTGTGCCTTGCTGCTTCGCCTTACATACAATAATCATCCATTCATTGATGATCACCCTAAGTTATCTGCTGATATGTCAATCAGAGCAAAATTGCCTAATTATTATATAAATGAATTTTAGTAGATAAGACGGCTTTGCTGTGACAATAATTATTAAGTGTGGTAAAAGGAGTAAAAGTATAGAAACTGCCGTTTCGGTTGGATGAGAATTGATGGGTTTCAATTGCTAGACGAATAAGTCGATATATATTCGACAACAGCAGCGGTAAGGTATTTCGGACCACGCTTTCAACAGTCAAGGTTTGGATGCCAAGTGTTTGGCAGAACAACGATAGAGCCGCGAGCCAGTTTCGAGACCTACGTTCAGGATATCAGTCATCAGATGATGCGCAGGAAGATGATGCTCCTAAAATATAATTCGCTGAAGATTTATAATAAGTTTGTATCCTATAACGTATTATACTCAATTGAAACCGAACTTACAAGACACAGACATTCGAAAAATCGAATTTGCTGCTTCATTAACTTTTGAATAACTTTTGGTCAAACGCTTGAATTGTCTTAAACAAAAACGATTGAAAATATGGGTATGATAATTTTTCCATTGTTACATTGCAATACACACATTGGGAAACGATAATGAGGTCTTGGGTATATCGAGCTCATTCGAACAAATAAAGCTGAAAAGTACAAGATTTCCTCTATTTTTAACCGCTTTGTTCTCCGTTCGTCTTGTAAAAAACATTGTCGAATCAAATAACTAGTAAGTTATACTTCCTTTGAAGGTGTGAAAATTTTACCTAAGATTCTATAGTCAACGCTGTCAATAGACTCCCATCCGATTATAATTTTAGTAGATACCTACTCGCAGCAAAATTATTCAACTTTGATATAAGAAAGATAACGATTTAAGAGAGCATTTTTTTTTTAAATTTATTTCAGGACCATGGATACGTAGCCCTTCAGTCGAAATAAACGTGGCAATGCTGCCAGTATTTTAGTAATGTTACCAACTCGTTGTGATGTTACATTAAGTTTTGGTAATTATTTGTGATTATTTTTTTAGTGTAAATGTAATCATATTTTTTATGTTTCTGTTTATTAAGTTGATGAATTATATAGCTCGCGGTTTAAACAAAAAACATTTTTTACAAAAAAAATCTAGTTTTGTTTTATGCTAATTTTAGGAAGGTTTCATATTTATTAGCATGTATACCAGAGTATATATAGAGTATAATATTTAAAAAAAACATATTTTTTTAAATTCTAAAAGCGTTTTGCCAATATTTTGCCATAATACCTGATGTTATTGATATGGTATAATGTCTGTACATAACCGATGATGTGGATGGTAAACACGCTAGGTCTAGAATTACTGGCTTTAAAGGACACCTGTTATTTAAGATATTTTGTGTAATAAAATAAATATGTAGTATTTAAGACATGCGTAAATTTTTAGAAATAGATAGTGTAGATGTAGATAGTCTAGCTACACTCTGCAAGAAGACTAAGGCTCATTTTTGGCAGGCTTCTTAAAATTTTCAGCTATTTCCGATATTTTGAGGTAGAGTTAATAATTATATAAGGTACCTAATAAGGCCTACTAGCCCTACGTGACCCGTATGTAAAACATGACCAAAGACCACTCTATTTTAAAAATAAAAATGTGTCAGGCTATGTCTACGCCTTTGATATTATTGCTACAAAGTGATGTCCTTTTCTAAAACATGTTTTTTTATTATATTGCTTTACTATTGATGCCTCTTGATTTGAATATGGCTCACGACATAAATAATTGTATTATGTGTTAGCATTCTTATGCAAAACACGTATAATAGATTTACAGGGTGATTTGTGTTTGATATAATATCCTGAAGGAGGTGTGCCATCGAAAATTATTGGTTATAACGTTATATTGTCATTTTGTTAAATACCCCTATAATAAGCTAACATTTATAGTCGGAAACTTTTATAATAAAGTTTTAACAACGTATAAAGCATTACTAATTAAGTTATTTGTTATATTAATGCATTAAAGCAGAATATCTCACTAAGCAGCATGATAATTCATCTGTGGCTCTATACCAACGTTCGATGCGTCTCCGTAAAATCTGATATAAAGCAAATAATATTCACGAATGAAAAGCCAAGTGCGAGTCAGACTCTCGCACAAAGGGTTCCGTACATTAATCATAAAAACGGCAAAAATATCATGTCTGTTGTACGGGAGCCCCCCTTCAATATTTGTTTTATTTTGATTTAATTATTTATTTTTAAAGTGAATATATAACTAAATATTCTGTGAATATTTCAAGCGTCTACCTGTTCCCGTTATCAATATCGAACAAAAACGAGCTAAAAAAATCACGTTAATTGTATGGGAGCCCCCTTAAATATTTATTTTATTCAGTTTTTTTTAGTATTTGTTGTTATAGCGGCAAGAGAAACACATCATCTTAGAAAATTTCAACTGTCTAACTATCATGAAACCCTAAAAAGCATCGTTATGACGTGGTTTTCTTTAAATTTCTCTTAGGCAAAATGTGATTTTCGTGGCAATAATTTAAAAACTTACCGTGGTTAGTAGTATTATCCTGAACCTTTCAAAAGCACATGTATCTGTTTCTTTAAAAAAATTTAAATAACGCAAAATTTATTTTAAAATTGTTAAAGAAACAGATACGTGTGCTTTTGAAAGGTTCAGGATAATAAAGCAACGACAAATCATCCTGTATATATCTATGAACACATTTACGCACTCGAATATGGAAATGTGTAACTGAACTAGTCTCCAAATGTTATAGCAGGGCAGCTTTCTGTGACTTTACCAACATGTGATCGATTAACTATATACGTATTCGTCAACATGCAGGTTTTGTGTCTAAAATATTGGTCTGGCAAAGGATACCTATCGTTTTGGGCTTACTTGGTAAATAAAAAAAAACGGTTATTTCGTTCTCAGTATTATAACTGTATACCTGCTATTCTTTATTTTGTGGTATCACGTCCGTAAAATAAACGATGACTGCATCTAACAAAATCGTAGAGATGCGTCAATTGATCATTTATGTTATCACTAGCCGTGTCCCGCGGATTCACCCGCTATTATCAAGTTAAAAAGTAGCCTGTTTGTTAATCCTAGGTTTATGCCTAGTTATCCATGTACATTCCAAATTTCATCCATATCCGTTCAGCCGTTAAAGCGTGAAGAGGGAACAAACATACTTACACACAAACTTTCGGATTTATAATATGAGTAGGATTCATCAGTCATATTATATTTTGTCACCGAATTTCGAAGCGTTTCGTAGAATAAAACTTACTAAATTATTACGTCTATTTTCTACCGACATCACAAAAAGGGAAAAGTAAAAAAAAAAAGTTGCTTTCCCATTGGTCCCATTTAAATTTAATTAAGATCTGATCATTAGTTTTTGAGTTATCGTCAATAATGCGTGCTTAGTACATTTTATCTGATCCATGGTTCCAAAGATAAAGCGTGAAGTCGGTTTTTTTAAAGCTTTGCTTGCGTTTAATTATATATAGTTTAGCTGTTGTTCCGTTTCATACTTGTAAAAATAAAAATAGACGTTATTATACGCGCGATATTGTGTTGAAATTGGCTAAGTATATAACAATATAGGACTATAATAATAATATGGCTCAGATTTAAGTAAGAATACCAAACTTGTTCACATTGTGGAGTACAATCGCAAAATTAATTTAAGAAAAGTATTATCTGATCATATCTACATATATAAAAATCAATCTATCTATATATATAAAAAAATCAATGCCACTTTTCGTTGTAATTTTATAACTCACGGGCTCACCTATCCAAACCTAATATTTAGGCTTTGTGTGGACTATTTAGTAGATGGTTTATGTGAAGTTTGCACAAAATCGGTCGAGCGGTTCTTCATTTATCACAGCCGGGCGAAGCCGGGGCGGATCGCTAGTAAGATATATAGTCTGAGACCTAAATATGGTTCTCAACAATGCAACAGTCCTTTCTATTATAACAGCCGTAAACATTGATATTAGATAATAATGTACAACTGCATATACATTAATAATATAATGCCCCTGGCTTAAATGTCAGTTCAATGGAAAAGTCACACACCGGGCGCGGACAGTGTGGGTAATTTAGTGTGGGTAATTCCACGTGCCAGTGAACTTATAAGAGTTCTGGATTATAAGATAATATTACTATCATAAAATTACATTCAAAATAAAGGTTGCTATTTTTTTACATAAGGAAACGCTTTCATACTCTCACAGCCCCACACTTAGTTCACTAAGAGAGTTACATAAAATACATTTGTACGTCAAAAAGCAAGCAGACAATATTTAAAAACAAAACCAAAGCCAAACTCATAATTAAACGCAAGCAAAGCTTTAAAAAAACCGACTTCACCACTTTATCTTCGGAACCTTGATCAGATTTAATGTATTATGAACACGCATTATTGACGATAATTCAAAAACTAGAGATCAGATCTTGATCAAATTTAAATGGGACCACATGGAAAGCACCAGCTTTCAAATAAAAAAATAATCATCAAAATCGGCTCACAACGAAAGAAGTTATGAGACACATAAAAAAATGCCATCGAATTAAGAACCTCCTCCTTTCTTTGAAGTCGGTTAAAAAATTAAGGCATTAGTTTACGAATTGTCAATTGAAAATAAATTGGTAAAACGCAAGTAATTAATGATAATAAAATTAATGGTGATATGCTTAGGAATTTCCGAAGTATAGGTTATGTGATTTATAGATAGAATTATGTGGTTTAGGAGTCCTTACCAGGACTCGTTTATTTTGCATTTGGTGTAAACTATTATTAGGACGATAGATGATATAGATCATCATGTTTTAGAAATCGTAAAAATATCACAAAAACAACGACACCAAGTCTTTCAAGAACTCATTTCGTGTTATCTTAATTCTGATTAGTAGGCCGTATCATAATTTTCCAACACTATATTTTTGGTTAAGTGGAAAACACGTCATTAATAAAATATAACCCCAACGCACCGTATCAATATATAAAAGAAATATATCAATTACCTCAGTTATCATCGGATCGTTAACAGTATCTCTCACAAACTTGTAGTAGGGGAACAAACTTCCATAACTCCTGGGAACTCTGAGGGCGAGCATGAGAGGTCGTCGCTCCGTTCCAGAAGACCCAGCCGTTTCCCACATGGTTCCACAAACACTACGAAACTTCTAGTCCGTACACTTCTATAGTGATACATTGTATGCCATATCCACATTTGACCTGGGCACAAGAACTATTGCAAAATGATTAAATATGACACCTAGCTCGCGGTTTGTCTTTCACTTTGAGGGTAGAAAGTTTTAATAGAAGAAATAATGCGATTTGGGTTCGTAACAGCACTGTCAGTGAGCGGATACATTGTGACACGGTATCAAATAACAACAAACTGCACCCTTGTATTGATAAGATTTGTTTGATGTAAGTAATTGAATTAAATAGCGTGCCTACCGATTGGAGGAGACGCTTATCGCATTTATCATGTTTGCTTTTGCAGAGCCCTATAGCTTGGTAGGTAACTATCGGATTGTGGTTTCTGCTGAATAATTCGAAGGCAACCAAATAATTTAGTTCTTATAAACGCCAAAAAATTATAGGAGAACATGAATTTAATAAAAACCTTTGATTTTTATTATTCAAATTGAGCTGTAGAGTTGTATGTGGCAGAGGCTAACTAAGCGCATTTCCCCAGAAATATCTTGTTGAAATTAATTATACCTAACCTAAATAGCTGTTGGCGCCATCTCGCGGTATCTGAATATACTAACTGCTCAATAGCCTAACTCACAATTACTAAATATAAGAGAGATCGAACAGCGCTGCTGCGCTTGCGCAATCGAATTGAGTCTCCTCCATAGAAACACAGATGGCGCTTTTATGAATTAAATATCAATCCCAGCTTTTCGAGTTCGAAACAATTATGTTAGAATGGAGAGTATATAATATGACGTTTATTTCTAACAAAATAAGCTGTTACAAAACAAAATTACTGATTTAGTGACAATAAAATTACACATAGTACACAGTACCTAACGACGCCGACGACGTGGCTTTGAAGGTAAACTATGAAATTAATAACATGTAAGTACGTGAGAAAACATTAGTACAGTATTCAGAAAAATGCCAGTAAAGGTTGGAAAAGACAAAGGGAAATAAATTGTTAATTGCTATAAATAAGATAAATATTGATTAAGAACTATGGTAATATTATGTTACGCGACGAGACTCAGATCTCAGTCACGACGAAGACATCCATTTCATTAAACAATGCACATTCCTGAGCTAAAAACAAATGACATTAAAAGCTTCATTAATACCGTGGTAACTAAGTACCTAAGTATGTGAGTAGTTAGTATATTATTATGTATAAGTTCGTTTATTGTATGTACCTAAGTATTCTTTGACAGTACCCACTTTTGTAATATATATATATATATATATATATATATATATATATATATATATATAGGTAATTTAAAAGTAAGCAAAGCTTAAAAAACCGACTTCACCGCTTATATTTCGGTTTTGACTTGATCAATTTCGATAAAATTTATATAGGACCACCTCTGAAGTATAACCTACCAAACAAAAAAATAATTTTGAGAATCGGTACACAAATGGGGGAGAAATCGGTGAACATACCCTCCATCTTTGAAGTCGGTAAAAATATTACCGCTGTTCACCGCTCATCTTCGGAATCCATGACCAGATTAATTGAATTAAATGCGCATTATTGAGGGTAACAAATTACCAGTCAGATCTTGATCCAATTTAATTGCGACTACATGGGAAGCACTAGCTTTCAAATAAAAAAACAATCATCAAAATCGCTTCACCTAGAAAAAAGTTCTAAGGTAACACACAAAAAAAAAATACATCGTCGAATTAAGAACCTCCTTCTTTTTTAAAGTCAGTTAAAAAGATTTCACGTTATAAGAATGCTTGACTGTAGCTGCCCACGACACAGTTACCCAGTTATTATTTTTTCTAGAGCACCGTTGGTTTTTTTATTGGTATTTTTTTTTCTAAATCATTAATACATAAATTGTATTACTACTGGGAGGACTAAAATTGTCCCTCCCGACCTACACAATCTTAAAACAGCTAGTATTTCTGTAACGCAGGTTACTAAAGGTAATTTGTCTTATCATTACTAATCCTTACTTCCTTACTATAATATTATAAATGCAAAAGTAACTCTGTCTGTCTGTCTGTTACGCTTTCACGCCAAAACTACTGAACCGATTTAAATGAAATTTGGTACACAGATAGTCTAGAGTTTGGGAAAGAACATAGGCTTCTGTTTATCCCGGAATTCCCGCGGGTCCGGAAAATACGCGGGTAAAACCGCGGGGCTCAGCTAGTTACTCATAAAATAAATAGTTGAACTGATGAACTCACTGATTTTTTTTTCATTGATTATGTCCGAAAATGGATCGCTGTCATCGTCGAATCACATCAATATAGATTTTGCGATAAAGCATTGTAGGAATTCTTCATTACCATTATTGTGATGGCGGTGACGTGGCCCAAGGCTCTTTATTTGACACGCGCATAACAACGCGCCAACTACCTGTGAACTACGCAACATAATGGCCGGAAGAATATGTCGGAATAGGTATCACCGAAGTTACAATTGCAAAGATTTCTCTTGATTGACAGCAGAATATATATTCGTAAATAAAACGTAATATATTCACACATTGGACGTATTCCAAAATAGATTTTAAGTACTTTTGTTTTGCATTGATTGTGCATGCAAAGCACAACAATGTGTTAATAGATGCCAATAGATGACACATAGATTCCACATATGACTTACTAGTTAAATGAGGATTTTATTTCTTATTATCAAACACTCCTGGAACCCCGGTCTTCTCATAAAGGGGAGATTGGGTTCTAATCCAGTTGGTTGTAGCTATTTGTACATCTATTTTGTGGTTCTTGGATGCCAATTTCTGATTGACGTTTTATTAGAATGCAGACAAGGTACGCAAAACGTCTATGGGCAATTGAAATGCTTGAATATTGGGTATTGGATTTTTGATACCTAGTTACTGAATTGTTTGACAAGTTCAAAAGAGCCCAGATATTTACTAATACAATTATTTAGTGTTGTCTACACTAAGATTCGATAAATATTATGACTGTACCATTTAATGATACTGATACAGTCATAATATTTATCGAATCATTTAATGATACAGTCATCATATTTATCGAATCTTAGTGTAGACAACACTTATCAAAGGTAACTAAATCTGGGAAATCTATAAATCAAGATAAACACGTTACAAATGTCGGATAAAACAGATAGCACAACAAAAAAAAACATTGAGAAATAAATCATGTGATCAATCTAGCCTATCGTTCAATCCATTAAAGATTACAACCATTGTACAATGAGTAAGTACTAAGTAATTACACATTATAATTTGTTTAGGGCAGGGAAGTGATTACATACATCTCATTGTAGAATTATTTCTTATTGATACTTGCTTATCATGTGAGAAATTAAATGGGTATATGAAATTTACTATTGTTAATAAATGTATCTAGATCTACCTTTAACCCTTCTCTACTTCTTTTAGTGCCTTCTCATCCCTGTCTTGCTTCCCGTGTCACTTTGTCACATAACATCTATCTTTTCGAGACATTCCTTTTTTTCCCACTCTTGGCGTTCTGTTCAGTTCCAGGTCTTCCCATCCTCTCACGTGCACTTGCAACGAAAACATTTTTAGAGGCTCTGCAATTTTTTTGATCTGTGTACTAGTTGTATTCAGTAACGACAAATTATAAAAGTTGTACATAAATAGTTAAGAATATTATAATAATCTAGATAAATTAAAACCAGAAAATATATGATTGGTAAAAGATTTTTCTTTAGAATTATTCTTCGAAATTGGTTCTTTTAAAATAGTCACGTCTAAACGAGATGGCCGGTATATTGTGTCACTTTCTCTAAGAAATCGTCGATTTAACTCAATTTAACTGCAGCAGCGGCTTCGTGTGGTTCGAAGATTGATTGTGAGCGATTCTACCATTAGAAGAAGATTGGCGGAATATGGCTTGAAACCAGGACTAGAAAACCCGTAAAATGGTGGTAACGTTACCGTAGTCAAACACGGTAGCGTTATTACTACATGTAACGTTTTCTGGTTTACCGTTAATCAATAGGCGTGTTACCGATATATTTATTTAACGTTAAACGTAATTTTATCGGTAAATGTAACGGTAATTGATAACATTATTTCCTTCGACCCATATTTCAAAAAACAAATCAATTTTTGTTTGCTGCTTTGTCGCGCTTCGCGTCTCCGTTCGTCGTTAAGTGCAGACTCCAAACAAGGCTAGCTTAAGTTATTAATTAGATAACTACTATCAGATGCGATAACGATACTTTTCACTTCGTAACGTTATTTTATTGTTAATTCCTATTCATTGTTAACGTTATTTTATTGTTACGATACCCAGATGAGGCATTCTTACGCACATTTTACAGGCGAAGAGTTAATTTTTATGCAGGACATCAGACGAGAAAAATTATAGCTATACGAGAAAAATTAGATAACATCCCACAAGACAAGATTGTGACTCTCATCCGTTCCAAGAGAAACAGTATGGAAGCAGTCATTAGAGCCCGGGGAGGAAATACGAGATACTGAATAAACATTTTTAAATATTTTTTTTGTCTAACGTCTTTGATTCTAACATTTTACAAATTCTTCTCAAAGTGTAAAAACATACCTCTTCAACAAAACAAGCTAGCTAAAGACATTTAATTTAAATTTTTAAACAGTTCATCAAACGATACTTTATTATATCCGAAATTAACTGGCATTATATTTTTCTTATATTTTAGCGTAAAAAAAATATAAGATTCATTCAAAACTAAACTTCAGGGGTGTTTCGATTCGAGAAATAACGGAACGATCCGATGGGTAGATATATAAATTATATTATAATATTTTATATATCATACAATATTCCATAATACTATATATCTGTGAGCAAAACTTCTGTAACAAATGTGGGACAGAACAGCTTTGCACCGGAAATGTCAGCGTGATAAAGAAGAGTCATAGGTCCAGCAGTGGAGCAATAACGCATTATCAATCATGAATCACTTCCGTAACGTCCTAGATCGACAGATTAATTCCAGAAAATTTAAATCTTAGATTTTCAGGTTTATTATAATCATATAAGGTAAGGCTAGGTTTATAATAAATTGCTTACTTAGATTTTTTATACCTACAACTATGTATGCGGCATCGCGTCGCCCGGGTAAAAAAATAACATACACGTATTAAATGCTTTCACACTCCCAGCCCCACACTAAAAGTACTATGACTTGTATCGAGGGGCGATAAACATTAACATAACACACACAACATTTACATCATATCCAGAACCAGAAACACAAACTTCCGTGGAGAGAAAACTTGTGTTTCCACCGGTATTCAAACCCGTTCCTTAAAGGAGAACGCGCATCTATCTACGCCAGCGAGCAGTTCAAAGACGAGCCGCCCGGCGTCGCCTGGTTAAAAATATAATCATAAACACTTTCACATTCACAGCCCCCCACTAAGTTCAATTACTTGTGTCGTGGGGCCGTAAACATCCAAATTACACACATTCACACCAAACCCGGAACTAGAAATACAAATTTTCCGTGGGAAGAAAACTTGTGTTCTCTACGGTAATCGAACCCGATACTTAAACTACGCCAGCGGGCAATTCCAAGTTCAAAGATATGTTATAACCGGCAATACAAAAAAAATACAGTCGAATTTATATCATCCTTCTTATGTAAGTCAGTTCAAAACGCAGAATGCCGGATTACGCAGTAACTGTTACTCATTCTGTGGCCCACCCCTTTTATCATCAAATAAATTTAACATTTTCTCCTAGGCTATTTGTCGCAATTATATGCAGTAAAGGGCAAATTGTATCTACATGAACTACGTAAGACGATAAATTAGTTTATTTTGATAAGGATTAATATTAAATGCCTCAAAAAGCGAACAAAACAGAAGCGCCTATTTTATCAGATTTAACAAAGAAAAGTATTTTTTCTGAGCTGTATATAAATCTACGTTTATATATATATACGAAGGAGTGGAACTCATTGCCCTCGTCTTTGTTCCCCGAACAGTATAATTTGGGAGTCTTCATGTCAAGAGTGAATAGGTACCTTCTAGGCAAGCGTGCTTCATGTTCGGCCGCATCATCGCTTTCCATCAGGTGAGATTGTGGTCAAACGCTTGCCTATCGTACATAAAAAAAATTAAGATATAATTATGCTGTAAAACTCATGCGGATTTTTTTGCAAAACATTTGAAGGCCAAAATTTTTCCATACATTGTATCAAATTAAATCAATTTATTTCATACAAAATTGAGTTTACAACGTTAGATGTTAAGGTTTAGAGCGTCCATTTATTTTGTCATATGACATATGAAATATAATGGAGTTAACTACACGTAATTATTGTATTAACCTATGTCCAACTGTTTAGTCCGCGTACGGCGATAAAGCGGCCAGTTAGCAAAATTGTTTCCGCTAGTCTATCCAATATTATTATTTCGAACTGAAAACTAACTTTTATCCCAATAAAACTTAGCCTACGAGTGAGTGTCATCATAGGCCTTGTTTTATTGGGATAGTGTAGCTATCTATTAGTGAAAAAAATGTCAGAATCGGAATAGTAGTTTCAGAGATTACCTTTTACAAACAAACAAACAAACTTTACCTCTTTATAATATTAGTATTAGATAGTATTAGGATAGATATATCATTAAGCATAATTATGTTGTATTCGATTCAATAAAACAGTTTTAATATAATATAAAATACACAGACTATTATTATATTCGTATATAAAACGTAAGTTGTTCAGCAAAAACTAATATGTGTGAAATTATAATAATATCACACAGACATTTACCTACGGAGTATGGGTAAACACAGAAAATTGAGTTGTACCTTATACCAAGTACATAGTAGAATATTTATGGTAAATTCGTTTTCAGACATTGCTACTGATTTTCTGTATGACTGATTTCATGATCTGTCATAGTTTTTCAAAGCGTAAACCCACTTAACATTTCTTTAACGAACACATTGTTTACACCTTTTAATGTTCAAGGCTAGCCAACAAGAATATAAATGTATTCAGAAAATTCACAAGTTTTCTCCCCAAGGAAAATGTGTGTTTCTGGTTCTGGTTGTAACTGTGTGTGTGATGTGAATATTTCCCGCACATACGAAACAAGTAATCGAACTTAGTGTGGGGCTGTGAGTGGGCGTTTATGTAATGTTATTTTTAAAAAGTATTATAAATAACCCAAAACGACTAGATTATAAAATGAGGCATTGTATGGCAAATCAATTGTACCTTCAGAGTTTTCAAGAGCAGACAAATGGACAAAAGATACGTTATTTGATACAACTGATTAGCTGTTTACAGAACTTTGTAACTCAAGCGGAACATTCTCATTTGTTGTGAATCTTTTCCTTTGTACATTGAGAAATTAAATATTTTCCATTCTTTACGCGTACCTACAAAATACCAAGAGAGAATTGCCAGAGGCAATCTGATTTACAATCAATACCTACGTTGCTGTATCGTCGGAAATTAGATAGGTACTAAAAGTATAAACGCATTGTTGGAACTGCACGAATACGAAAACACAGGACTACATTGCACTTTAACAAGATTTATAGTATTAATTGCTCGAGAAACAAGCCAAGTTTAATTATATTTTGAGGTGCAGATTTATGATGTCATCACTCCCGCCCAGTGATGAGTTGATGACGCATAGAGCCCCGATAACGAGACGACCTTGGCTGGCCGAATACCTATCCAAGCAGCTATCCTAAGCCGAATAAGTGTACTACGAAACCCTATTCTGGGACAAAGTCGCCGGACTGTCTTCTTTATTTGCGGTTTTTTTCAGCGCTGGTTTGCCTGAACAAATAGTCTTTGTTAATATTAAAGAACTTATTTTGATACTAGTTCTGTCTGGTTATGACGTGTCTTTGCACAGGTGCTAGTATAGTATATTGCCTAATTGGGAATTTAAGTTGATTATTTACGAGTGTATGTGATATGTATAGAAACGACAGCATTTATATAAATCAAAATCAATTACCGCATGTATGAAAGGCCATCACTTGATAACAGTTCGACCGATTTGGCTGATTTTTTAGTGTTAGTCAGAACAAGTTATGTGTGAAAGAAAATTAATTAATTAATTGCTTTTTAACCTTATTAACGAGGACAAACAAGCACAGCTAGTTAATTAATAAACCATAAAATAAAAACCCCTCGAATAACCTATAGTTGGATAACCTCGTTTGTCGCATAATTATCGACATCTTTTTTCGTATTTATCTCAATTGAAGTCTTTAATTAGCTTATATGACACACAACACATAGGTACTTCATTGAACGCGTTATCTGTCGATTTATTACACTATTTATATTGACACGCACTTGATAAGAAACTATTATGATAAGAGAAACGTATAGCAAATAATTTATTTTCATTCCGAAGTTGAGAATAACTGGGTACAAGTACAAGAATAAAACTAAAATAAAGCAATATTTTGCTGATTAAGATAGGCAAAGGTTTGACATCAAAAGTATTGATTACAAATTAAAGTCCTTACATTGAGTTTGTTCTGAAATATAGGACACAAAACATAAATAATGCTTTATTGGACACCCTGAAAAATTACATAGACATAGTTTTTATAGAACTATTATATAAAAGTCTCAATATTTTTTTTGGGTCTTTAAAATATGAAAAAAAAATTAAAATACACCAATCCTTTTTAGAGTTCCGTGCTCAAAGAGCAAACAGGCAAGAGCAAACTAAAATATATGTTTTCAAAGTTTCTTGTTTTCGCTATACTGTCGAAAGTGTCAAAGCGGTAAATCATATAAGCTTCAATTATAGTGTAAAGTTGTAAGATATAACAACAAATAATAAAAATTACGAGTCAGCCTAAAAAGCAGCCTCGTAGCATGGTGGTACAGAAGTTTACGGAACCCAAGGTGTGCGGTGCGAGATCAGCTCACTCTTGGCCAGTTTTATTTTAACAACAACAAACGCTTTCAGACCCCTTTTACTCCGCACTAAGCTCAAAGAATTGTTCAGTTGCAGGAATATTCGCAACACACAATTAAGTACCTAGTACCAGAACCAGAAAAAACCGAAAGAAAATTTGTGCTCCCACCTGGAATTGAATCAGCACCCGCTATTTTATTAGATGATTTGCAATTGTCCGGAACACGATATGTTGTAGGTTTTTGACCTCATGGAACATAATTTCCTCAATTGAGACCAACGTCTTTCTGGGTACGGCTAATGCAAATTCTATTTTGTGATTATTAGTACTTTTTTTACTATACATTTTTACTATACATTTTTACTATACATTTTTACTATACATTTTTACTATACATTTTTACTATACATTTTTACTATACATTTTTACTATACATTTTTAAATATATTATTTATATCTCTGTTTAGTCTATGTCAACTATGCTGTCAAGTGTCAACTGGCAAGAGTGGCGCGGCGATGCGAGAATGAATCAGAGTCTGAGAACATTCTGGTATTTTACAAATAACCTTGTTAGACTAAAAATCATCAAGCTCTTATAAAGCGTTAAGAGAACAAGTGGCAAAATCAAATTTGAAAATACTTCCAGACGAAATAATTATCTGAAAATGCCAGCACCAATTTATATCAAATAAGTTAAGAACTCCCGACCGATCAAGTCACCTTAATAAGAAAAAAAAACATCAAAATCAGTTCAGCCGTTTGGGAGCTACGATGTCACAGACAGACACACGTTAAACTTAAAACACCTTTATTATGTTAATAAGCTATATACGTCGAGGGTTGCAAAGGTAATGGATGTCGAAACTTTGTTTTAAATATAATAATATACAAAATTAAACCTATCCGTAAATTAGAACTTCGTGAATTTATATAAATTTTCACTACAATTATACTTCTGAATAGCCTCGTGTCGTTCCAGCGGCAGTAACTTCGGCCATAACCCAGATTGAAAACGTCCAGCTTAATGTTGTTCCTAATGCCACCTCAAGTGGCAATAAAAAGAAATCTCTTGATATTTGTGAAGTGAGGTCATCAAAACATAAGATAAGCATATCAAACTAAGCCCTATCACCTGGCTTGTAGATGAGTTTCACGCTAAGTATCATACACGCATAGTTTGTAAGAGTCACACTTTTACCACTGTATCAGTCAGTGATCAAAGAGATCGGCGTTTTCGTTCGGCGTGCATTAAATATATGAGATAGAAAGGAAAACCTTGAAACTTGAAAGTATTGAGGCCATGGCATAAGAAAGGAGAAAATAAGATATCAAGGACTTTTGGAACGGCTCCAAGGCAAATCTTTGAATTTATTACTTGCTGCTACAAGGACATGCACAATAATTCAATATACAGAAATTTTGTTAGATAAAGGTGCGAGTATGTGGCTATGTATATTAAAAGCCATTTTTAGGGTTCTGCAACTCAAAAGAAACATTTATAGAACCACTATGTTGCACGTCGGTCAAGACCTTTTTCTATAGAACGCACGAAATTGACATTAATATCAAATAAATAGGTCTAACGGTCCCTTTATACCACCTTAATACAAAGATAACTACCACCATTTATGCCGCATATTTGAACTGTAAGCTTAGTTGGAGCGCCTTCGCCTTCTAGGTTTCCGATTTTTTCGATACCCCATGGGGTTTGATTTCCGGCGGGAACACAAGTTTTCTCCCTTAAGGAAAATATTCGTTTCTGGTTTTGGTTGTGATTGTGTGTGTGTGATGTCAATGTTTCTGACACCCGCGACACAAGTCATTGAACTTAGTGTGGGCCTGTGAGTGAGAAAGCGTTTATAATAATGCGTTTATTTACACATAACACGCACAAATATCCCATTTATGGGCAAATTATCCACATACAAGTTTGTACGGAAACTTAGTGGAACGATTCAGTGTCGCGCTAGTCCGGTTATATTTATTTAAGACAATGCCATCCAAAGGTTGTCTGGAAGAGATCGCTTGAAGCGATAAGACCGCCTATTGTACTACCACGATGATTGAAATATTTTATTTGTCATTGTTTTTTTTTTTTTTGGTATACAATAAAGTGTTTTGTATTGTATTGTATGCCAGCTAGAAGTTTTAAAATTTAGCTTATCTAACAAAAACCAGACAACATACCTACTACGAACATAAAGCGTACTTGGATTGCACAAAAACAATTATTTTAGATATTTTAAAATGTTACCTGGTATCACAAATGTATTCTTAACTCTAAGCCTGCTACCACCCTTGACCACAACATTACTTAGCATCAGTAGTCTCAGTGAGATAGTGGTCAATGCTAACAGATCTAGATAAGAAAACTCCAAGAGTTCATACAAGGTTAATATTAAGCCATAAAATTAGTTAAAAATTAAGTTGGAATAATTTAAATTTAAAGTTACAACAAGTCAATTTAATAAGGAAAATTATAAACAGACCGTTGACGTTTACAACGATTGATAAAAACAAGACATGTAAATATGTAAAATTATTGGTAGAATTCCAAGAGTACGTATCTACCTAAACTAGAATAACGTCAAAACGCATATTCCTAGAAAAAACGAAAGAGGTAGTCTACCTTTAAGAATATAAACAGGTGGAAAACTTAATATTTTGAAATGAGACGGACAGATTTTCAGCAAACATAGCTCTTGATCAAGTCACCTTTGACCCAATAATCTGTGTGTGTGTTATACATACATACATACAAATAGTCACGCCTCTTTCCCATTAGGGTAGGCAGAGACTACTTCTCTCCACCTGCTACGATCCTGACACACATCGTTTGCTTCGTCCATCCTTTCTACATGTCCAAACCATCTAAGCATCCCTTTCTCAATCTTTGTCACTCACTACATCTTCTACTTACCACGCCGCAATTTGCCCTGTGTGTGTTATTGTAGCTCTCAAACGACTACGAGACTACGAGAAGGCCCAGCGCAGCCGTTTGAGAGCTACAATAACACACATATACAATATACACTATAAACTTATAACACCATTATTTTTCGTCGGGAGTTAAAAAAATAAGTCCAACAAGTGCGAGTATGACACGCGCACCGAAGGTGCTCGAGAGTGTACGAAATAAAAAGGTGATATCAAAAGAAAGGTACAAAATATTATATTTCATTTTGTAGTAATAAAGTATAACTAATATTATAAAGAGGTAAAGTTTGTGAATTGGTGAGGTTGTAGGGGGTAATCTTTGGATCTACTGAACCGATTTTGAATATTCTTTTACCAATAGAAAGCCACGTTATTTATGCGTGTCATATGGTGTCATAGGCTATGTTTTTTTTTCACCCGGGCGACGACGCCAGGCTTTTCAGCTAGTAAAGTATAACGTAGAAAACTTTTTCCATGTTAAATTATAAGAAATATTTTCGTACTAGTAGTCGAGTTTTCGTTTTGTAGTCAACAACATTTCTCTGAACCACATCGGTTTTGAGAGTAGTAAAAAACATTTCTACACAACTAGCTAGTAATACAATATTTTAGAATGCTTTGTTGTTGTTGGAAAGGTCCCATGATAATAGTTTTTCAAGGTAAAGACAAGTACTCGATTCCGTATACTATGACAAAAGCGGAAGTAGCACAATAAATTTACCAAGCTAATGATTTGAATAGCTAATTATGCTCTTGGAAATCAGAAATAAAAGTAAGGATTTGTAGCAAGACCTTGATGTCAGAGTGTTATTTTTAACCACCGACGAAAAAGAGGAGTAATATAAGTTGGTATTGTGTATCTTTGAGCGTATTCTGCATGGCCCCAGCAATTTATAATAAGGTGCCAAGATGTATTCAAGACCTCAATTTAAATATATTCAAAAAGAAGATAGAAATTTACTATAAGACAAATGCTACTATCAAATTTATGATTTTACTCAACATTGTGGCATTAATTTTATAAATGCTTACTTATATAATATAAATTTTTTGAATGATTAATATTTATTTTGTAAGCAGTAACATTTATATACATTATATTATATATAAATATAATATTTATACATAATATGTATATATACAATCCATATATATTTTTTAATGATTAATATTATTTTCTAAGCAGTAACATTTATATACTTTATATTTTATATAAATATAATATGTATAGGTACATACATAATATATATCAAAATCAATGCCACTTTTCGTTATAATTTTTTAACTCAAGAACGGACTCACCTATCCAAACCAAATATTTAGGCTTTGTTCGGACTATTTAGTAGATGGTTTAAGTGAAGTTTGCACAAAATCGGTCGAGCGGTTCTTCATTTATCACACCCGGGCGAAGCCGGGGCGGATTGCAAGTATATAATATAATGTATAATATAAGAGGAAACTCGAGTATAAGAAATCTTTAAAAAATACATATAATATAATGTTTTTAAGGGCACCTTTGCACCGGGTACAGTCGGTGGTGGGTTATTTAATTGACTTTTATGAATGTATGCGCTTAGTTTTAAGATTTTAATGTATAAAGAAACCCAAAATCCTTGAAAGCCAGCCTCAATTTTCGCCTAGCGTGCTTACCATCTTCGACCACATTACTTACCAACAGATGACATAATGGAAAAACGCTAGCATATCAGATATAAAAAACGACATATAAAAGGACAATTGTGAACGATGAGAACCGTACAAATCCGCAATGTCTTTGAAGATAAAACTTGCGTCATTGATTTTATCATTTTATACGCTCATTGTTTCAAGAGATACAAACTCTTTCATTGAAATAAATTAGAACAGTTCAGTGAGCACAGACATGCTTATGTATACGCAAACGATACGTTATACGTTTGAGCGACAATTGATATAATATTTCATTTATTATATCAGTCGTATTGAGTATTTTTATGTTGGCTCATTCGTAATAACAGCAAATGAAAATTAAAAATTCATAATACCTAAAATAGCGGACTAATAACCTGCGGATTAATATAAATAAAACACTTATATAAATGTACACTGTATACACAATTATTGCAATTTCGGATTCATCATCTGAGGTAAACGACTCTTTCAAGGATGTAACGAACGATCTACTGCTCGCTCGCATAGTTGGTTACATGTCTACTTTTTTTTTTAATTTTGGCTTCGCAATTTTTTGCATGTAGCCAGTGTGAAGTAATAAAATATTTCTTGTGTATTTCATAATAAAAGTCCTAGTCACTGTCAAAGTCAAGTAAAAGAGTCAAGGTCCAGTCATAGTCATGTCTACTTTCTACGAGGGTGCCGGGTTTTATTCCCGATGGGAACCACAATGGGAACACATCTTTTTTTCCCCAAGGGAAATTTGCATTCCTGTTCTAGTTGTTATTATGTTATATGTTTCCGGCACACGCGATACAAGTCATCAACATAAACGGTTTCACATTCACAGCCCCGCACTACGTTCGAGGATTGTATTTTGGGTGCACATAAATTTATACATTACATTGCATGATACATTCACATCAGACACTTACTTTGGTGGAATTATGAAGGCGTTTGTTTATAAAACAATAAAAAATAATTATGCTCTTATCTGTGTCTAACATCTATACTTACTAAGGAATGCCGCTTAAGCTCATTTATATGATCACTTCAAATTCAAAAATAATAAATCCTGAATACTGTCTTAACTTGAGTACTTGAATGGTTTCTTCGAAACTTGACTAACGATATACACGTCATGTATTTTATGTAAATGGTAACTAGTGTTAACACTAGACAGTATGAGCTCATATTTATCTAATTTGCATAAAAATAACTTAGCAACTAGAAGTTATAGGTAGGTCTTCTAGGATGTTAGCATTACAGTCTGATCTGGCCATGCCCCACTTCACCGAGGAAAATCATAAATCGATTTTACGTATCAGATTGACTCTGGCTATGGTACTTGTACTATCTAGGACTCGTTGACTTTCATGACCTAAGTATGCCGCGTATCTTGAGATGCTTTATTTTAATCGTTTCTCGTATATACTGTGTTATCAATCCACATAACTCATTGCTATATCAGGTAATTTAGGTACAGCTGTTACGAGTGTTAATTGGCAAATCGTGACTAACATATTCAAGATTGTCACCAACATCATTAACATGTTCGTAAGGTCCTTCACTCTAGACAAAATAAATTAATGTCTGATAACGATTTGGACAAATAGTTTGCATGTCACCGGCCATCAAATTAGACATACGAAGCAAATTGAATATAAATGGTAAGTATCTATTGATGAACATAATGCAGACTCGTGATCCCTCATGTGATAGGTACCTAGACATCGTTACCAAGAGCTCAATTGTTAGAATTGAATTGAGTACGCGTTCCATTCTCGGTAATCAACTAAATCACCGAGTTGTGTCATAAAATGATTGTATGCATCTGCAGCTACAGACCAGGCGACAAGTTATCAACCGTAGCCTAGTAACGTGCTAGTAATTGTCAGGGACTTTATACAGCGGAAAGAAATAAACAATTGCATTTCTGTAAGCAATTACACGCGTTACGATTATATTATACAATTGCAACCAGCCTCGGCCTTCGTTCGACCCATGCAATAACATTATGATTCCCAAAGGTAAAATTATCGAATGTTATTGCTGATAAACCTCAGCGATCGGACACGTTTCCGTTATTATAGCACTCGGAGTCACATCACATAATATGGGCTGTGTATTGACATACATTCCATGATTCAAAGAAACTAATAATATGACGAAAGGATATTTACTGACGATTACATTTCTGGGATTTGCGTTACAGAATGTCGATAACATTTAGCATAGAGGCATTGAAATATAATAATAAGTAAATAGATCAATCAACATTTCATGGATAGATTTGTATATATCACAAAAATAAAATAAAAATGCTATAAGGCTGTTTTTTGGTTTCTGGTTCTATTTTTCAAATTTTCTTTCAAACAAATTCTAATTAAGAACTTCAAATCGTTCAAATACCGATAGACATTTGTAATAACTATAGTTATTAATAAAAACAAGTTCGTTTGATATCTTTATTGCTATTCAATGTTACGCTACTAATTCCTGAGAAAACGATTATTGATTAGTATAACTTAAATTGATTACTCTATTTCTGATATTTTTACCAATTATTTTTTTGCATGGAAAACGTACCTTACACAACCTCTTAGACGCCACATAATATTATTAGCATGACATCAGAGAAGTTTTTAATACAAATACTTTTACGTAAACATGATCTCCATTCTGTAGGATTACTAGACCAAACAACGGACGATGAAAATTATAACAGCTGGTGTGCATAGGTACATACTTTATAGTTATGCTGTGATAAAGCTATCTGACAAGACAAGGCCGACTAGCTACCTCCAACAGAATAATGATCGGAAAATAAGCAATACTTTTCATTGTTCATTGAACTTAATTTTCTCGGTGTCAGGTGGGCTTAGTCCGTGGGCTGTGGATGTAGGCAGTGAAGCTTCAGAATATCTCAGGCACGTGTAAGTAACTCGAGCGTGTTCGTTTTGTCAATAAAGCAGTAACGTGTTTTATGAGCTAATTATGAATAACAGCCGAATTGCGAAGTACGCGCTGTCGGCCGAATTAGTTTTAGCGCGATCGTAAGTTAGGTACGTAATTATTTATTTTACGATTGTTCTCGTATACATTTCAATTTTGAGTTGGTTTTAGGGTAGCAAGGATGCCTGTTGGGTTTGTTGGATGCGCGTTCGCCCTCTAAGCACCTCGTATCAGTTCGATTTCCGGCCGAAAGACAAGTTTTTTCCCAGGGGAAATTTATGCTCCTGGTTCTAGTTGTTATTGTGTGTGTGTATGTGATGTGAATGTTACCAGAACCCATGACACAAGTCATCAAACTGAAAAAACGGCTGTGAACAGCTCCTGAAAATTTTATTAAATCAAATCGTTGTCCATTTTTTGCATTAGCTTCATATTTGATGATAATAAATTTTGTGGCTTTGGAACAGATACAATATGTAAATGTTGTACGAAAATTTGACATACCTAATTTAGCTTATATTATTAGGTTGAGAATCTAATGCCTCTGACAGATGGACTTATGTACGGACAATTTCTGAGGGTCGCTCGTTCATCTCAAAACGTGTAATAGGTGTTAAATATGAATGGAACTATTCTGTGACACCTAGACATTAATTTATTGGTTCACTCCTCAAGAAGAGTCAAGGTTACAGTAGGTAGTAAAAACTGCCGTAAAAACTCTTGTTAGAATACTATTCGGCGTCAATATAGTTTAACGACAAGAATGCATGGAGGTAAGGTTCACAAGCGGTTTCTAGACACTACATTAACAGGTAATTCAATAAATATTACATTAGTTATATTTCTGGTATTAGTTCAACTTATGGTAACTCTGATTTGGTTTTTATTAGATATTTAAAATTGTTTAAATTGTTGTTCTACTTCTGCTACAAAATGTTGCTTGTTTAAATTATTAAACATATTTTCCATTCAATTATTAATTAGAGTAGTGAACGGTTTTACCCATATGAGCTTTACCGTCTCACTCGATTTCATGATATGTAAGTAGGTATAAAGATCATTCAGTACTCATGGTATATGTCGGTTATAAACTTATAAACATCAAAGATAATAAGTCAGCGAACTAGTGATAATAAGATGGTAAGTACGTTATTGTGGAACAAAAGCAAACTTTCTTGCACTGCACGAGTATTGTACGAGTCATAACAACAATAAGTATACAAAGCATGCAGTTTTAAACAAGACCGTTTTGTAATGTGACTTCCGACGAGTATAATTGTCGTCAGGAGTTAGCTCTGTACCTCATGAGGCTTGTGCGGTTCTCCGCTCCAGATATCGCGCCAGTGGATGAGATGGTGCAAATGGTTCATATAATTGTGCTGGCGGTGAATCTTTTTCCGCGAGTCTGTCGGGGATGGAGGGGCGGTGAGAGACTCCCGCCTGCGGCCCAGTGCCGGAATCACCACCGGCAGCTGCGAGTTCAACAGGCGTTCCATCTCCGGGCCCTCATCAGACGACACACTGTCCATGAGCAACCGAGGCGGCCTCGACCCGCGCGGCTTTCCCAAGCTACTCTGAGGGTCTTTCTTGCTCATATTGGAGGTGATTACACTGAACCGACAATAACAAAGAACACAGAGCTCAGTGAAAGCTTGAATGATAACATTTCGCAAGCGATCGGCCGAGAGCGCGGGTCGCGGCGTGTGGAATGTACGTGTGCCGCGGGCGACGCCGGCGACAGACTGCCTGCGGAGTGCAAAGAGGATACAATGCGGAGTGCCGACTTGCCGAGTAGTTACTCTAGGTACCGACCTACCGATGCCTGTCGTGCGGCGAGACGCTCAAAGCACGTGGGCGCCGCGCCTCCGCCGTGCCGCCCCACCAAGTCAAAACAAAAGCATCAGGCAGCTCAGGCACTTAACGATACATGTAGCTGGGTAGCTATTATATTCCTAATCTGTCAGGTAGGTTTCATACTTAGTTTTATATCCTAATTTCACTTCAGCTATAGGCTTTTTATTTTTTGTCTCTACTTTATGGGCTCTATTACTTACATATTGAACATGTACCTGATATAAATATTTTTTTAGGTAATGATATTGTTTTATTTAACTTTTCAAGAAACATAATATGGGAATTTAGTTAGTTTCAATAAATATTTATAGTTTTCCAATAATAATGACTTAAGTAGGTTAATTTCATACAAGACAGGAGTTTGTGTCGATAGAAGTTGGAGTCTTAAATTTTAAGAAATATAAGTACTATATAATATATACATATATTTTAAGTACATTTATTTAATTATTTAGATAGTTGGGTAAAATAATTAGTTAATTACCTAAGAATACTTAAGTATGAGATCATTAATTATTTGACATAATAATATGCACTAATTACATATGTTCAGTAATTTAACACAGTTAAAAGTTACATGTAACTTTTAACATAATACAAACATTCATTGTATTCATCGTGATTCATTTCATCCAGAATAAATAAATCATGAATCATCAATCTAAAGAATAGTAAAATTTCAAACAGGTTGGTCGTATTTTTATATGACATGACGTATGATGCAGCCAATAAGTTTTTGTGACGACGACCCAGTTGGCGCAGTGGACAGGTCTCCGCCCTCTGCGCCGTGGGTCCTGGGTTCGATTGCCGGCAGGAGCACAAATTCCTTCCCAAGGGATATTTGTGCTTCTGGTTCTGGGTGTATTTGTGTGTGTGATATGTAAATGTTTCTGGCCCCACGGTACAAGTCTTTGAACTTAGTGTGGGGCTGTGAGTGTGAATGCGTTTGTTTGTTTGTTTGTTGTTATCTACACGAACCGAGAGGTTTCTAAGTGCGATTCCCGGCAAGACAATAATTTTATTCTCCAGTGTTCTTACTCAAGTGCCCACGCTAAGTTCAAAGACTTGTATCATGGGTGCCTGAAACATTTACATCATACACACAATTACACCTAGAACCAAAAGCACTTCCCTAGAGGAGGAAATTTGTGATACGACCGGGAATCGAACCTAGGACGCTTGAAAGCAAGTATTGGCGACTACACCGACGGGTTGGTCATTACCTAATGCTCTCATGACTAACAACTTTACTACCGTACAGCATTAGTTAAGCACCTTCAAGTCAATCACTATAAAGAGTGTTCTGACAGTTATCTGGCAAGTCGTTAACTTCGTTGAAAGCCTAATTTAAAAAAAAACCTATTTGGAGCCTATGTTAACAACTAATTTTAAATTTGAATATCTGTGAGAGCCAGTTATCGTTTTAGATATAGAGTGCTTACCAGCTTCAAGCACATCATTAATTGACTGTAACTTCACTTATTTAAAAACAAACACACTTAGATTTGACTGTTAGTAATTAAACGCAAGCAAAGCTTAAAAAAACCGACTTCACAATACAAAATAGGCATTATTGACGATATTTCAAGAACTATTGATCAGATCTTGATCAAATTTAAATGGGACCAATTAGAAAGCAACATCATTCAAACTAAAAAAAATTTGAGTACCTCCTCCTTTTTTGGGAAGTCGGTAAAAACAAGTATAACTTCACTCTAAATTAGCTATTCTATTTATTTCAAACAACAAACAATCATTGTGCTCTCTAAATCTATCTTTACATAATTAAAGATAAGATAAAAATTAATTAAATTTAGTCTTATAAATTTAATTTAAAATATTTTATGAATTAGCAGTATTAATATTATTATAAAAAAATAAATGACAAAGAAAAGACAGGGAAAGGTCAGTTATTTATGAGTTTCTAATCAAAACTTTAATACAGGGCTATAAATATAATTAGGTAATGTGACAGTTGAACATGCCATCTTTTATTTTGTTACATCAGATATTATTTATGTTACTCAGTGGTCACCATCATCTCACCTGTCGGTAACTAATGATGTGATTAAGCGAAGTTAGCACTAGATGCTAGGCCTAGAATAAGATTTGTCTAAAGATACCTTGCGGGACATATAGGACATGGGATTTCTTTACTAGGTAACAACTTGCACAACCAAATTACGGGTGTCATACTATATATCGACAGTTCATTACATCGACAAGTGGCGTACTTCGAAAAAATATATTTCGACGAGCCAATGTTTCGACAGATCATATATTCCACAAGGAATAGTCCGACAAAACTAACTTCGACAACACTTTAGAAAGACCACTACTTCAACAAACCCTGCTTCCACATGCACTTGTTCGGCAGATAATTATTTCAACAGAAACATACCTTCGACATAATTCTGCTCTGAAATCCAATGAAACTAGAGAATATCATGTCGACTTATATTTGTGGCCTAAGTTAATTTTAACCACTTTCAACAATAATGATATGTATATTTATAAAAAAATTGTGAAATTAATATAAAAATATGAAAAAAATAGTGCTATATGTAGTTAGTTTCAGTTTATTGTATGTTATTACTACCTCTCGGAAATTATGGGATATGTTCATGCATTGTTTATTATCAGTTAAATTATAACAATCCATCAAACATCTTAGAGTTGTGTTTATTTCAAAGACTCACACTATTAGACTGGGACAGGATAAAATTTGACAGAAAGACCCCACAGAAGGACAATGAACTAAAATTATGGAGAAGAATAGTCGGAGATAGGTTATAGTGGTAGATTTGTAGAGGAAGCTATTTCTAGGAAGCATATCCTGCCTTTGACACTTAATAATTTAACAAATCAGTTATAGCAGGGCCATTTTTATTTATTGAATAGTAAATCTTAATGTTAATGTTATTTGGATACAAAATTGTTTTTGTTAGGTTTCGGTTTCCAGATACCAATGCCCAATATGATATATATGATATGCTACATGTTTCTTGAACTGATCCTTCCAACTTGTTAAGTCAAAATTTGTCAACACTTTGTAAATAGATATATATATAGTTCAATTAAATAAAATCCAACCATATTTTTAGTGCAGTTTTCATATTAAGTCCAGTAGCTGGTTTACCTATAGTAAAATCTATATTATTATCTTCCATACTATTTCCGTACTGTATTTTCCAATACAAACATATATATATATAAAAACAAAGAATACAGTCATATCTGATGATATCTATGCAGTGAGTGGTCATTTAAAATACCACTTCTGCATAATTTATTTTATTAACCTATAATAAGTGGAATATGTTCAATAATAAGATAGAATACACCAGAATATTGTTAATATGCATAAAATGTGATAATAATGAGTTGTGTTTTAGTAATAATAATATTTAAAGTAAATCCTTCAAAATTCCAGGACTGTTGTGGAGATATTAATTATTATTTTAGTAGCGACCCCAGTTGCATTCACATTTGTTGAAGATAACAATATAATGTAACCTGTTTACTTGCAGGGGTAAAGTTTTCATCAAACAAAAATCCATAAAAAAATTTTTAAACATTTTGTTTCAAAATGGTAACAGACAGCATATTTTTTAAATTAAGTTAGAATTATGAAAATTTTGTAAGTTATTTGTTGGTCAATATATTAACATTGCTTGCCTGTCATATGGACAAGTACCCAAAGTAGGTTCTGGTGTTGGGACTTTTGAAGCACCCAAATACTTTCAACACAGCTGTTAAGGTTTTATGGTCTTTCAACTAACAACCAAAACCGAACAAGGCTTTACCTGCTTTCTAAAACACAGTAACACTAAAGCAGTGAAAATCCTAAAAATGTATTGATTAATTTTGTTCTACATATCTGATTTTATCTATAGCTACAACATAACTATATGCCCAAATAACAAATTACAATATAAGGCAACATTGAAAAAAATCTTTCTCATCTGCTGGTTATTAAATGCAAATTATAAATTAATATATGTAATTAGTTAAGTATTTACAACCAAACATTAACCAAAAGATATACCAATTTATTGCTGTATATAAAATAAACAAATGGTCCTTGGCGTAGCAAATTCATACCTAATCATAAAATGTTAACGTTCTTTCCGTTACTAACTTTGGTGTTCGTAAAAATAACACATAAATTAAAATTTTCTAGCAGTTCTGTCGCCGTAAATAGGTAACAGAATCGATTCATATTTTTGAATGAAATAAATCTTACCTGATTAAATAAATATCTGCGGTAGCTGGATCTTCGAGTTCATCTCACTAATTTAATTATTAAATAGTAATAACATTTAAAAAATAATAACATTTACATTTTGGTTATTCACAGCTTACATAGAAACATAAAAACTACTATTGACACTATTGACATTGTCATATTTCAGCTGGCGGTGACAGATACTGACAATATAGAATTAAATACTGACCATAGCTATAGGAATAGGGACCAAGTTCCTCAAATCTATATTTGTTCCATCTGTTGTTAGATGGTAAAACGGGCAAGTGGGAATTAACTTGGGTAATTTCTGTGCACACTGTCTAAAATGGAAAAGGCAGAATACCGAAAAGGGTTTAATTTAAGCTTATCCTATAATATAATTATAACTATATGGTACCAGTTACTGGCTATTGTAAGTTTTGAACAGCAAATTGGCAAGTGGTTGTTAATGTTTACCACTCTCGACTACATTATCAGCGGATTTATATTGCATTAGTCATTTGTCAAAAATATACTTACAAAAAGAACGTATATCATATGTATATATCTTTATATAATAAAATACCTAACGACATAAAAATTTTAGAAGGCAATAGTTTTAAGAAGAATCTGAGTGACTGGCTATTAAGTAATTGTTTTTATACTATTGACGAATTTATGAAATTTAGAGACAATATTATTTTTAATATTTGCACGTCTGCATGCAGGCTGAACACATTTTACATAATATTATTTATAAGACCTTTTCGACATGTATCTGGCAAATAAACGTTTGAGTTTGAGTCATGCTAGGCAGAACTATATTAATAAATTTAGAAGAAAAAATTATCGCTTGAGGCGGGGTTTGAACCCGCGGCCATAGGGTGTCAAGACGTTATAATATGGAAAGGATGGGGCTTGATTAGCTCAGCGGTTAGAGCAATAGGGCATGACATCCTATGGCCGCGGGTTCAAACACCGCCTCAAGCGATAATTTTTCCTTTCTAAATTTATCAATACATTATCATCACTTACCAATAGACAAAACAGTGATCCAACAATGTCTTATCATAGACTATGAATGACGTCCTAATTAACCTATTACGGTAAATTACGACCTCATATTTTTATGCTGGTGGGAAAAGAGACGAGCTAGATGTAGTTCTGATGGTAAGCAACACCCTTGCTGTTGTAAAGATGCAGTATAATATGATCTAAACTTTACATACCAAACAAAAAATCCACGAGGCATAGCAATGCGTTCTTCTCCCTAATACTTTTATTTTTTTCATCCTTCTAAAACTACGGGCCAATTGCCTATATTTCCTAAAACTATGTACAGCAAAGTACTAAGTTACCTACAAGACATCGAGCTTATAGGTAACTCAAAATATAAAATTAAAAAAAAAGACGTGTGGCACTCGGGGACTGCCGCGGTAAAGCTATTGCATAGCATTTTTTATCAACTTATGCAATTATAATTATTTATTTATTTTATTTATGTAGTATTTTTTTTCCTGCCACATAGAGGCGAGTTGCTGAAATAAAGAGACAAGCGTGATATTTCAAAAAAGTCATTAAAAGTTCTGCTATTCATCGATAGATGGCAAAACTAAAAGTATCACCGCTGTGCCGATCGGAGTGGGGGGTGTTAGGTTATTTTCGTTACGGAATTTCTGGATTCGGTCTCCACGCTCAAGGCCCGCGATAGAAGCTATGCAATAGCTTAAAAATAATAAAATAAATAATAACTAATACTTAACTAAAATATATAACTAAATGCTAAAGTTTTGTGCAACATTTTTTTATATTGCTGCAATTGTGAATAATATATTGAACTTTAATTAGTGGGATCTTGTTTTCTGTCCTGGTATTATTTCTAGTCACGTAGTGTAAATGATGAAAGAGGGGTTTTGCCGCGAAGGTGAAAAAATGGCGTTGTTGATTTTGTGTAATTTTCCAAAACCTGTGATTCTTCGAGTGTTAATATATAATAATGGTGGATTATTAACCGTTAATACTTAGTAAATGTGCATAAGTGTAGGCAAGTCATACAAAGTTGAAAAACGTGATTTTCGCCTTCGCTCCAAAACTCTAATAGAAGTTTTAGTAAAGTTTCTGCCACTTTACTAGGGCATGACTTGACTATGACTGACTACTTGACTTTGACTGTGACTTGTGACTAAGACTTTTATTATGAAGATTAGAAATTGTTAATATTTGTTTAATATATCGACTGAAGGACTATGCATCCATGGTCATGAAATAATAATTAAAAAAAAAAAACGATGTGTAAATAAGGGTGGCCCCAAAAAAAACGTTGAATGAAATAATATTGTTTTCAGTTTAGTTCGCAATAGTACTCTCTGTGGTCTGTGGTTCGCAATAAAAACTACGTCTAGCTGATTTATGGCAGAGAATACAATATTTTAATTTATGTTTAAGTTACAAACGTCTTCATTTCCGTACAATGGCCTTGCCTCAAAAGAAATATTACAGACAACGTGCACACTCTAACCCTATCGCTGATCATTGTTTCGAATAGTAAGTAATATTAGTAATATGTAGGTGTTATTTTCACTCAAATATAATTATTTAGTATAATTATTACAAGCTGAGACCTGTTGCAACATCTATTATCATTAGAAAAACTAATGTGGGAAATAAGTGTAAGGAGGGTCATATCAAGCCACATTATGAAGGTCTACCTACTAAATTTCAAAGCAGTTGACTACCAAAGATATCTTGACTTAAAATTACCTTGGCTCCTACTATTTCACTTGAAAGACATGCACAAAAAATTCAAAATGTATCAGCTAGCGAAAATACATTTAACACAGCAGCACACACAAACATGTAGAAGTATGCAGCCATTTACATGCTTTGTTAATGAGTAGATTAGCTTACATTCATATTTTTTCTAATCTATGCATTAAACCTCCACATCTTAAGTTCACATTTATTATTATAAACTTACAGCCCCACTCATCCAGATGACTATGACTGGTCCATGCTGTATCCAGACATTAAAGCCAAGGAAAAGAAAGTTGAATTCTTGGATGTTGGATGTGGTTATGGTGGTCTTCTAGGTAAGCTATTCTAACATAATATGTCACCAGATAATAAAATTGTGAGAACTGTAGGTTTATAGTATAACCAGGAAGATTACAAACAAAATTATTCTTATCTTTGCTTTGGTAATATATTTTAGTTGTTATCGTCTATCAGCTTTTAATGCTGAACTAAGGCAAAGAGATATAACAACTGTTTATTGGTAGATAAATGTACTATTACCAAAATTTCTCAGTAATTTTATTTATGTTACCTATAATAAAAACTCCAGCATGGGTAGGATTCACAACTGAACACCAATTGGCAGTAGACTTCTAATCAACGCCCTGCTTGCCCAAGAATCAGAGTGAGATGTGTTTTGATGTAAGCCTAAAGTATTTTATAATGAATGTGTAACCTTTTTTTAGTAAGTTAATAGTTACTATTTTGTATTCGAGCTCCAATTGTTGCTGGCTTGCTGCACGCTTTGGTCACGACTGTAAGTGCAGTAGGCAATTTTTGTTATAATATAATAAATAAATAATCACAGAGCTGACTGTACAGCTACATAATTGTCTTTTTTATCATTGCAGTAACTTTGTCACCAATGTATCCAGAAAACTTGATGTTGGGCTTAGAGATTCGAGTAAAAGTGTCTGACTATGTGAATGACAGAATCAAAGCTTTGAGGATACAACATCCAGAGCAATATCAAAATGTGGCTGTGCTAAGAACAAATGCCATGAAATATTTGCCTAATTTCTTCCACAAAGGGCAGGTAACAAGTCTTTGTCTAATAGTGACCTAATTACATTTTTGTTATCATCTTGGTTAAAAGGCTGCAGTACTTACACAGAAATTTTTTGCTCTAGAGATTATCTATTCTATGATCACTTACAGTTAAGTATGTTAAAACTAGCAGTGCCTCGTGGCTTCACCCGCCTTAATTAAGTTAAAAAGTAGCCTATGTGTTATTCCGGAACCTAAACGTAAATGTAGATAAACATTCTAAATTTCATAAATCTCAGTTTATTCATTACTGAGATAAATGGTAAAAAACATTCACACACACAAACTTTCACATTTATAATATTAGTAAGATAACTAGCAGACCTGTTAATTAAAAAAAGATTACTTATCACATCAAATTATGAATCTAAATCATTGTTGGATCCACCTGAACACACAACAATTTTCATCAAAATCAGTCCTGCCATTTCTCCTCCTAAACCATACACACATACAGAAGAATTATATATATATATATATATATATATATATATATATATATATTATAATATACATATATAAAGATACTTATCTTAAACATTTGGTGGCCATGGGGTTTTCAGTTTTATATAGATTATTACTAATTAAATACTTGTTTCAATTAAAGATTTGTGTTGATTATTTTATACACTGATAAATGTGCTTGTTGTTACTGTTTTCAGCTCACAAAGATGTTCTTTTTGTACCCAGATCCTCACTTTAAGAAAGCAAAACATAAGTGGAGGATAATCAATAAATGGCTTTTATCTGAATATGCCTATGTGCTTGCTGAACAAGTAAGTTTCCCACCATGCTTCCACTCTCTTAGCGGGCTTCTCAATGATCCCTTCATATTATTATAATCATAGTAATAGAGTTTATTTTGAGTACTTCTAACACCAATAATAGAAAAGTAAAATTTTCTTCTTATCCAGAATTTATCAAATCCGTTCAGCCGTTACGAGTAAAGAGAATACAAATGTACTTCCTAACGTTAGCATTTATTATTAGTGTGATTCTGTTTCAGGCGATTGTGTACACTATAACCGACGTTAAAGATTTGCACGATTGGATGGTTAAGCATCTTGAGGAACATCCATTGTTCCAACAAGTCCCTGAAAGTGAATTGGTATGTAAATTACGTTATCCACTATTTACTGTCTCTACCCTCAACTAAACAGCATAATTATATGTACACACCATTACATCCCGCTGCCCTATGAATACACTAGGAGAAGTTCTACGGAGAAGAGATCAGCGGTATTCACTACATATCCTTCAACTTAAATAAACACTCACACTCTACTACCTATCATCAAGTAGATAATATATTGCCATGCACCAGTATCCTGGCAGCTTTGTTCTTCCACTGTAGGCTTAGCTTGCTTACAACCCTTGCCACTATCTCTTAGTTACAAACAGGAGAGAAAATGGCCAAAGTATTCTCACATCAAGATAATTCAGACCCAACAAGTCCATATGATATGACAAGCAAGTAAGCCTGCTAATGCAGGTTTACCCGCTAGCTTGTTACTCTTGTACTGTGGAGTATTGTATACAGTAATTTTAATATGTAAAAATTTTGTTTATTTCAGAAAACTGACCCTATTGTTGAAAAGCTTTTTGAAAGCACCGAGGAAGGACAAAAGGTCACCAGAAATAATGGAGATAAATATTTAGCAGTATTTAGGAGGATAACTGATAGTGTAATTATGCAGCAAGACAAACTTTAAGCGTGAAAATAACATTTATTCATTAAAATATAAAAGTTTACATATTATATATTTTTTACACTGGCTAATTAGTTTTAATTATGAGAATAGATTACCATTATTATATTTTTCGGTTATAGTTAATTTTACATATTCACTTAAAACAAAAAATATTTGGTAGTTTTAATAATTTACATTATCTGCTCAACTTTTTCTCCAAAAGACTAACCCACCTACTAAGTGGTCTTGAAATAGTAAGATGTCTTCTCATATGTCCAGCTACAGTCATAAGCCAATTTTTCTTCTCCATCCAAATTCTGTCGGACAAAAGAGAAAACAAAAGTGCGGCCCATATTTCTGCTTGATAAGGATACATGTGGAGTCCCTCTTTAGCCAACCTCAATCCTTTTTTATGGTCTCCTGCCAAATGCTCAGCAATACTAGCAGAAGCCATTACATTAGCCAAATTAATTTTGCTGTCTTCAATTTGTGCTGCACATAAGGCTTTTTGAGCACAGCAACTAGCAGCTTTTGCTTTAGATTCAGGTATTCTTAGACAATACTGAGCCATACAAAACCACAAGAGAGCATTGCTTGGGTGATCATGGAGAGAGTCACTCAGCACTTTTATAGCTTGCTCCACATTACCTTCCAGCACATAGTAGTATGACTTCAAGAAACCAATGTCAAATCCATATTGGGTTTCTTTGTCAAATTTACGCAGTTCACTCACAGCCAACTTTGACATGCTTGGTTCAGAGTGTGTTAATCCTAAGGCACATATTGAATACAAACTGTAGGGTGTAGGTTTCTTCTGTGAAGTTTGAATGCTATGGAATAATATGGTTTTGGCATCATCCATTCCCTTATACATATACACAATTCCTGCCATTGCTACAAGCACATCAGACTTTTCTGTTTCATCACCACATAACCAATGCAGAGCCGTATCATAAACTGAATATGATTCTTCATATTTACCATTTTTGAATAGAGCTAAGGCCAACCCAATTGTGGAATTGAAACTGGCCTCGGTGATGGCCTTGTATACTTTCACAGCTTCTTCATATTTTTCTAGTCTCACCAGAAGTCTTCCTATGTTTAACAGGACTATGTTCTTTTGATTGTCATCTCCATTTTTAAATGCTTTTTCATAGGATTTCATTGCTGCCATGAAATTTCCAGTACATTCTTGTAATACTCCCAGGATATTACATGCACAAGCATTATTAGGTTCAAAATTGCAGAACCATTCTATTAAATCCATGGCATATGGTATTGCATAGAGACCTTCTATGACATATTTAAGTTCAGCATCCTCGCAATATTTATTGTCCTTCAAAGTACGGCATACCCAATCGGCATATCCCAAGGCACTTTCAGGGTGATATCCTAGACGAGAAGCATGTCTGAATAGATCCATTGCTTCTTCTTCACGAATAGCTTCAGCAATTAGTGCCTGACCAATCCAGCTCTGTGGATATGATGGCATAGTAGACTGTCCACGCCAGAAACAATAGTTAGATAACTTATAAAGCTTCAGTTTTAAATATAATGTACCCAAATTGCACCATATTTTAGCCACAGACCATTTTCGGGAAACTTGTAAAGCTTTTATGAAACAGTGTTGGGACAGTTCAAATTTCTTGATCAGAATGCAGATTTTGCCAAGCAAATTCCAGTTTCTTGAACAATAAGGTCTTTCTTTGATACAAACAGTGATTAGGTTATATGAAATGTGGGCATTGACAACTTTGTTACTCTCTTGATAATAACAGAAGTATGCATATGCCAACTCATATGATGATACTTGCTGCTTTTGTTTTGCAATATGAGAATAGCATGCAATGGCTTGTGGGAATATATCAATTTTCTCTTTCTTGATTGATTCTGAAGATGAAGCTTTTGATAGATCAGGAATATAAACATATGCATATTGATCTGGTAATTTTGTAATGAAAATCAAGGTATCAGCCAAGAGTTTCCAAAAGCATGTGAAATTGTTTTGAGTTTTGATAGCCTTTATTACATAATTAATTGCACTCTGTGCACAATCTCTGGCAGAGCCATGTAATTTTGCAGATACCTTTTTCTTGGCAACCCTTATCCATGTCTCGGCTATACCTTTCAGTGCTAAATATGAGCATGGATCAATCTCAAAAACTTTTTCAAATGTTGAGATTGCTTCATCATATTGGGTTAAAAGAGAATGAATATAGCCAATCTTAGTAAGACAATGTGAAGCTTTTCTTCGATCCATATTCATAACTTTATTGTAGGCTCGTAGTGCAGAAGTGTATGATCCTCTTGAATAGTATGCATCAGCTAAGCATTCAAATGCTGTTGTATCATTGTGGTTTATTTTGATAACATTTCTGAAACTAATGATTGCATTTTCCCAATCTCTTTTGTTTAAATGATGCAGCCCCAATCTAAAGTTAACCCATGGTTCAACTGTTGATAGGTTTTTAGTCAAAGATATTAGCAAATCAAAATCAGCATTATGTTGTTGTAATTTGATGTATGTCTCACTCAAACTCTTTGCTATGTTGATATCAGAACTGTTGAGATTATGAGCCTTTTCATAACATTTCTTAGCTTTACCCAAGTCATTTTTCTGATAATAATAGAAATGGCCCAAATAAAGAAAAGTTTCCGCATGATCTGGGTTAAATTTAGCAGCTTTCAGGAGATTTATTAGGCTCTTATCATATTCTTTCAGTCCCCAATATGCTTTACCTAAGTAAAAGATGAGAAGTGCGTTATCAGAAGAATGTTGTAATAGCTGAACAACTTCATCATATTTTTCTTTTTTCAAAAACAATAATGCTTGCAATTGCACATAATTATCTGTGCCTTTTAACTCTACCATTATTTCATCTGCAGGTTCATCAGTTTCAATATAGCATTCAGCTAGACATTTTTTTTCATCCAAATTCAAAGAATAATTGTTTGGCACCAGTTTAGCATTTGCTATTGCTTGTTTCCATTTCTGCTGTTTGGCTAATGAAACAAAAAGGAACTTCCTCAGTTCCACAACAAAATTTTCTGTTTTAGCTTTGGTTATAAAATTTGTAGCAAGTTTTTGAGCAACTGACCACTTATTAAGCATCATAGCACATTTGATTATAAATGTGGCTTCAGTCACATCAGCTTCCTGATAATTGACAAGAGGAACACATTGTTTGTAAGCTTCTAGGTACAACCCTTTCTCGTAGGCTACCATGCTCTTTAGGAGACCAGGATATTTCATGTATTCTATGTTCTCAGTGATCGTGTCTATTTTCTTTTCAATATCAACTCCATTAAAAGACATTGTTTCCACATATTTGATACATAACCATTTACTTAGGAAATCTCTTAAGGCAGCATTTTTCGAGAAAAATGGTAATTGGTTGAGATCATTTAGAGCTGCATTTAAATCTTTTGATTGAAGTATTACTTTACACTGAATTAGTTCCAATGAGTCACTAGGGTCAGTAGAATAGATTTTGGTAAGATGTTTCAAAATTGTTGGTATGTCATCTACTTGACAAGGAACATCAGTTTTCAAGAGTTCGAGAAATTTTATCTCCACTATTTTATCTAATTTTTTATTTTCATTTTTGTTCATAAAATTTATGATAATATTTAAGGCTTCACTACTTTTCAAAGTACATCCTATTTGTCCCAGTTTTGATATTATTTCCAATGATTTTTCATCGTCTATCTGTAAGTACAGCATTTCATTGTAGATGGGAAGTAATTTATTTTTGGCCAATTCATCATCTTTAGATTCATAGTAATGAGCGAGTCCTTGCCAAGCCAATAGGTTATCTCTTTTACTAGAAATAGCTTTTTGATATGCGAGGGGTGCTTGATCGGAATCCTGAAGAGACTTGCCGAGTAACACAAGCCCGAAGTAGTTTTGTTTATCCTTCCGTAAGATGTCTTTGCAACATTCTTGTGCTTCTTTAAACTTTTTGTCGTCTATGAGCTTTCTAGCCTCTTTCAACAAAGCCTTCACATCGGCCATCTGGAAGAAATTAAAATCGTTGGTAAAGATACTAAGTTGGTTTGGTGTGCCGACTGCCGTGTGGTGTGATGGTTAGAATGTATTTTAAATCTGACAAGTACCTCAGTAAATTCAATCACAAAAAGCTGGCTATGAGCCAGACTTTCATATATCTTTCACAAATGTAATATCTACTTAGCTGAAATTCTTTCCATATTTTGTTTTACACTCGCATTACAATTTTTGATGATTTTTGAGAGTCCCTATATTGTACGACCAATAATGCACGGCCTGAAAATGTACGGTCAATAATTCGCATCCAATATTCCGTGATATGGCTTTCAATTATCAGGTTATGCAATGCGGGCCGTACATTATTGGATGAGAAATAACAACAAAGACCGATTTTGTACAGCCGATAATATGCAGCCAGGAAAACGCGACCATTATTTGAATTCAATGTATACGAAATATCAGGTCATGCAATACTGGCCGTACAATACAGGTCGGAAAAAATTAGCACGAGCTTATAATTTACAGCCTATAATGCACGGCCGATATTTCGTGTACATACAAATGTCAAAGTCAAAGCCTCGTTTGAATGTTCCAGCAATTTCAAGATGGCAAGATATGACTGTTTAAAGTTTTCATACAAACTGTTTATATTCGAAAGAAAAGCGTAAGAATTTTTTGTTTATTTTTTTATTTTAAATACTTAGTTTTGAGCGCTTCGCCGGCCGCTGCCACGGCACAATCGCATCGCTCGCTCGGCTCGCGCTTTGTTTTGTCGCAGTTCAGACCTAACCTAACCTAGACTTGCAGCCACTTTTATATAGACCACAGAGAATCATTTTTTTATAATGTTCTTAGGTTTTTATATAACTATACTTTTTAATAGTCTATGTCAACTCTTCCTAGCAACTCGCCTAAATAAACGAGGCATCGCATAGAGAGAATGTGTTTGTCTATGGTTGGCTTCCAATTATTGGATGTACGTTATTGGCCGTAAATTATCGATATAGACCGATTTTGTACAGGCAATAATTGGCGACCCGGGAAGGCACAACCTGATATTTCGATTCCAGGCACATGAATTATCAGGGTGTGCAAAAGCGGGCCGTGAAATATCGGGTCGTACATTATTGTCTCCCATTTTTGAGACGTACCTACAAAGATAATGAGATAATCACTTATTGTACGGTCGAACCTATATATTGTATTCTCTTTGGCCCGGCTCCTAATCACAAGAGTACAAAATGTAAAAAAATAGAACACAGAGTACTTTGAAGGTGAAAGAGGAAGTATATACTTATACCATACCATAGTATAAATATATATTTCTATTATGTATATACACTTAGGATCATGAACTCTTAGAATAAAAAGTAGCAGCGATTCGGCAAACTAATAATAACACCAAGAGTGAAAAGTAGCGCGTTGGCTTAGTTGATTTACTAGTATATATCATATGGTTATAAATGCTCTTTTTGTAGCTGGGTTTATAGACTTACTGCTCGTACAATGGATTCGCCTTCGAAGCAGCGGGTATCATAGATAAATATTTTTTTTACTAAAGGCTCAGCAAGCGGGAAATCCCCGAATACGGGCTATCTATACTAATCTATACTTCTATACTTCTATACTATAATATATACTATAATATTATAAAGAGGTAAAGTTTGTTTGTTTGTTTGTTTGTATGTAAAAGGTAATCTCTGAAACTACTGATCCGATTCTGAAAATTCTTTCACCAATAGATAGCTACACTATCACTGAGTGTCATAGGCTATGTTTTGTCGGGATAGAAGTTAGTTATCAGTTCGAAATAATAATATTCGTAAGACAAGTCGGAGAAAAATTTGCTAACTTTCCGCTTTATCGGCGTACGCTGACTAAACGGTAAGACATAGTTGAATACAATGTATGGCATAAATGTTGGCCTTTATGAGTTTTACAAAAAAGTCCGCGACAGCGTATATCTAACATGTATGTATAGCTCGGAAAAAATACTTTTCTTTGTTAAAAATCTCTCGGCCTCTGTTTAGTTGGCTTTTTGAGACATTCAGTATTAATCCTTATCAAAATAAACTATTTCATCGTCTTACGTAGTTCATGTAGATACATTTTGCTTTTTACTGCATATGATTTGGATAAATAGTCTATGAGAAATCGTGAAATTAGTTTCACGGGAGTCCGCCTGTGAACGGGACGGGTCAGAAATGTAACGACACGTACTACGAATTCCTGCACATAAAAAAATTGTGGCTTCTATTTCGTTGGCTTTTTTTGAGTATTTAATATTAATCCTTATCGAAAAAACCTATTTCATCGGCTTACGTAGTTCACGTAGACAATTTGCTCTTTACTGCACATAATTTGGACCTATAGTCTAAGAGAAATCGTTAAGTTTATTTGAGGGTGAAAACGGTGGATCACAGAATGGATCAGTTACTGCGTAATCGTAATACGTCTATGTTTTGAACCGACTAACATAAGAAGGAGGATATAAATTCGACTGTTTTTTTTTTGTTTAGTCTTATCATTGAACTTTGAACTGCCCACTAGCGTAGTTAGGTGGGCGTTTGCCTTTAAAGCACCAGGTTTGATGCCCGGTGGGAACACAGGTGTTTTCCCACGGGAATTTGTGTTTCTGGTTTTGAGTATGTTGTGAATGTTGTGTGAATCTTGGACGTTTACAGCCCCTTGATACAAGTCATTGAACTTAGTGTGGGGTTGTGAATGTGAAAGCGTTTATGGGTATGGCTGACGCCGGGCGGGTCGTTCCTGAACTCTGAATTGCTCGCTGGCGTAGATGGGTGCGCGTTCGCCTTCAAAGCAGCGGGTTCGATTACCGGTGGTAATTTACCTAGAAAATTTCTCTCCACGAGAAATTTGTGTTCCTGGTTTTGAGTATGTTGTGAATACTTTGTGAATCTTGGATGTTTACGGCCCCCCGATACAAGTCATTGAACTTTGTGTGGGGCTGTGAATGTGGAAGTGTTTATGTGTAGATTTTTTAACCGGGCGACGCAGGGTGGGGAATCTTTGAACTTTGAACTATCCACTGGCGTAGATGAGTGCGCATTCGTCTTTAAAGCAGCGGGCTCGAATCTCGGTGGGAACACAATAACAAAAGTTTTTTCCTCACGGGCAGTTTATGTTTCTGGTTCTGGGTATGACGTGAATGTTGTGTGTGTGGTGTTAGGTTGTTTACGGTCCCACGACACAACTTATAGTACTTTTACAGTGGGGCTGTGAGTGAGAAAGCGTTTATGTGTAAGCTTTTGTTTATCCGGGCAACGCCGGGCGGGTCAGCTAGTCGACTAATAAAAGTAGGCTATCTGTATCTCGGCATGCGGGTATTCCCCGCACGCGCCCTTACAACCAATGTAATTATTATTCATCGGTTGGTGTAAAGCAAGCGTGGCGCGGGGCCTTGGTTTACGAATGTAAATGTTATAAGACGATTACATTTAATATATTAGACGCGAATTGACACTGCGCGAGATCACACACTCTATCGACTAATGAAAACGGTTATTGCAAGATGGCCCTATGGCATGCTTTAACCGAAATCTCCCGTACCCCGCATGCGGGCCCTATCGACCAATGAAAACGATTACAGCATGCTGATGCCGTCCCTATGACATGCGTGAACAGAAATCTCCCGCACTCCGAATGCAAGCTCTAACGACCAATGAAAATCAGCCTTAAAGGCGGCTATACAGTTGGTGTGATAGTTGTGAAACATTTGCCTGTGTTAACTAAAGTAAGGATGGAAGAAACAAGGCGTGGCAAAGCGAGAGCAGAATTTAAAGAAAGTATATTGCTGAGGGTAAGAAAAGTTATTTTTTATTATATCCATTCCATCGAGATAGGAAACAAACCTAATGTTTGTATAATTTATTCATCATTCTAAGACTTCAAGCATTTACCAATCCTAAGACTTCGAGTTGGTAAATGCTCGAAGTCCTAAGATATAATACGAGGTACATATTAATAATTAAACGCAAGCAAAGCTTAAAAAAAGCCGACTTCACCGCTTTATCTTCGGAACCTTGATCAGATTTAATGTATTAAACACGCATTATTGACTATAACTCAAAAACTAAATCTTGATCAAATTTCAATGGGACCACATGAAAAGCACTAGCTTTCAAATAAAAAAAAATATCATCAACAACGAAAGAAGTTATGAGGTAACTTTTGAAGTCGGTTAAACGAAAACATAGTCCACAAAATAGGCACAAAACAGTCGACTTGAGTACCTCCTCCTTTTTTGGGAAGTCGGTAAAAACTATTGGGGCTTTTCGGTTACAAACCATAGACTAGAGAACTGCAAAATTGAAATCTGTCAAATGTCAGTTGGATGTCACGATGTCAGACAAATCAAAGCTAACGTCAAAATTTGTAAACAACTCGCGCCACCGCGGCTCATCCAGTATTGCCGGTTGAAAGTTTATAAAACAAAAGATAATAATATGTTATTCTAATTTAAAGAGAATTATTTTAAAATTATGGCCGCTAACGAGATTCTTGCTACGTATATTACTAAACTAAGTAATAATTTAACAAAATGCTAGTCTAGACAAGTGAGTATAGTTAATTCATTATTAATATTATAAAAATTGTTTTCAGATCATCCGTTGAAAGAGATTCGCGAACGGTCTCTCAAGCTGCTTATAGCTAAATTGCGACTTGGCTGGGAGCTAGATGATGAGCTTGCAGGGACTAGGCATCTTTTGGAGTCGTTATTCGCATGGTTTAATGGACAACTACCGACGTTACAACGAGAAGCTTTGGAACTTCTTCTTGCTACTATTAGGGTGAAATTTCACTTTATTTTAGAAGAAAAAACGTGACATGAACCTTAATGTATTTGGCCCTAAATCCTCGTTTCATTGTGCTGTTTCAGACCAAATCTGGTACATACATAGTAAAAGAGTTGGGAGTCAGGCAAATTTTGACAAACTTATCAGCAGCAAGAAATAAAATTCCACTGGATGCAGTGGAGATATTTGCAGATGTCGTGGAAACTTTAAGATTCTTGAACTCTGTAGAGTCAACTGAAAATGTGACAGTTCCTCGTTTGAACCTGCCAGAGCTTACAAGGTTTGTGTATAATACTGAAGTATAGTATGTGAAACTAATTTATAATTTTTTTATGTATAGTAAAGTATGATAATATGGCCAGTGAAGTTTATGATATGAAAGGCGAGGTCTTCAGCTCACAGAGCTACTAGTATAATTTCAATTAGTTAATAAAACCTGCTGAGTATCAACTACTGAGTGATCCTACTGAGAAAGTAGTGTTCTGAAAAATTTGTCCACATTTTGTTTTAGGCCATTAACCAGTTCTATATTATATCAGTCTAATTTTTATATTGCAGTTCTGAGAGTGATTGCGGCTCTAGCAGCGGCTTTTACAACATAGATCAACACATCCAAACTTCTAAGGAGACCTCTCTTTCTCTTGATGACTATGAAGTTACCAGACAAAATAGGTGAGCAAAGTTACTATTTCATGTAGTCCATTATTTTATGCAAATTAATGCTTTTGACGCTTTTACACTCAAAAGACCCAAGTTCAATTACTTGTGTTGTGGGTGCTGGAAACATTCACATCACACACAAAAACATTCAGAACCTGAAGCACAAATTTACATTAGGGATAGAACTTCAGTTCTCACTGGGAATCAAACTGATACCTGCTTAGAAAGAAGGATTTAATTATAAAATAATGTAAGATGCTCTAAAGGAATTTGAAAAGTTCTTAATCTAATTTTTTAATATGGATATGTTTTAAGTTTTGTGTATAGGCCTGCACTGATATCTAACTTGGGGTAGCTAAGGGCTTGCAGCATTATCTGGTATGGTTCTTTGATGTGTGAGTTTGATTGACTTTTTATTTTTAGTTTCTCCTGTTGTGTCACCATGTGTTGTTTTGCAAAAAAATAGTTATTGTATTGATTAATATAAGGTAAATAATTGTTTTGATACAGACTTAGTAAAGTAAGTGATTTTTCTAATTGTCAGCATCGCACCTAATTATTGCATCTACAGTGCAACTAGTTGGCATTGCTACCTGCATAATTTTTGAGAATTGTGGTTTCTTCGTGATGTTTTTGTGTTTAATAATTATTGAAACGCAAGCAAAGCTTAAAAAAACTGACTTTATCGCTTATTTTGCGGTTTTTGCTTGACCGATTTTGATAAAATTTATATGGAATCCTGGGGAGACCTATTATGGGACCTCTGAAGTATAATCTACCAAACAAAATAAAAAACATCAAAATCAATTTATAATTGGCGGAGATATAGAATAACATACATATAAAAAAAACATACAGTCGAATTGAGAACCTCCTTTTTTGAAGTCGGTTGAAAATTAATGATAGAATTTGTTGAAAACGAAATCTCTCACACATACAAACCGATGAGGAAAAAATTTGTTAATTGAACCTAGCACTTGTGGCATAGGAAACAAAATCTCGCCTCCTTCGCCAATAGTTTTTAGTAGCTTTATGATTTCAGAACAAAAACTGATGATGGTATTAAAGTGCTACTCTTCCCATGGGTGGACCTCTGCCAGTCTGATTCAAAGACAATGCTTCTTATTGAAGATGCCCTAAGTCTGCTGAAATCAACAAGACGATGTTGTAGATTTATCAGAGATGTGTTTTTAAGGGATTTTCCTGCTGAAATATTTTTAAATAGGCCCGGAATCATCAAGGTATGGGAGCATGTCCTAATCTAAGATCTCATGATGATAATAATTAAGAATACACTGAACATAACTGGTTGCCCCAACACAAGGCGTATGTGGCATGGCTTCTAGGACAAAAATGTGTAAAAACATTAATTGGCAATCCGTTCAAAAATCTTCTTATTTATTCTAAATTTTTAAATGCATTTTTTACTTTGACTTTGCACCAAACAGTTTTCTAGAAATTACCTTTTACAGTCAGTTCTATTTTAGGCCAAGCGTGCTAATTACCTATGACAGGAATAAAAATCACAGCACCTGGTGCGAAAGTGGAAATTATTTGACATAAAACCTCTGCAGCTTTGTTAGTTTTGCTGCTTTTTATGATATGTTTGTGAAGATTCTTAGGACATGTTGTTATTCTTTCAGAACCTGCTAGCGATAGCAGAAGGTAATGGCAGCAGACCTGGCGAAGCTCTGCATGTTCTTCTATCTATAACCAAATCGCTGCGTAAACGATTATTACAACTATCATGTTTAGACTTGATACATGAAGCAGATAAGGTATGTTTTTTGTTATAACTTTCAAAACTATCATTTATGGTGGTTGGTACCTACCCTATCCTTATAAGGGTATAAGAATAGGGTAGGTATCTAAGATAGGGCAACAGCTATAATTTATGTTATCTTAGAATTAGTTGAAAGCTGTCAACTGTAGGCTGATGTGAACATGCAGTAATGACTTGCAGCTGTTCTCATGCAGTTGTAGAAACAAAAGTGAGGACATTTGTTTGTTAGCTGTAGGGATCTTTACCCAAAGGTTGCAAAGAGACCCTTCAGATCACTAAGCTATCTCTACCTATTGTCTTATTCTTCCTGTATCTGTACAACTCAATGGTGTGAGCTTGGCTCGCTCTTGGCCAGTATTTACAGGAACTGCTTGAAGAGCTTTTTAACGATACCCCACAAGGGTAGATAAAATAAGTAAACGCAAGCAAAGCTTAAAAAAACCGACTTAACCGCTTTATCATCGGAACCTTGATCAGATTTAATGTATAAACACGCATTATTGACTATAACTCAAAAACTAGAGTTCAGATCTAGATCAAATTTCAATGGGACTACATAAAAAGCACCAGCTTTCAAATATAAAAAGAATCGTCAAAATCGGCTCACAACGAAAGAAGTTATGAGGTAACTCGTCAAAGTACGCATTATTCAGCACAAAATAGGCATTATTGACGATATTTCAAGAACTACTGATCAGATCTTGATCAAATTTGAATGGGACCAATTAGAAAGCAACATCTTTCAAAGTAAAAAAAATTTTCCAAATCGTCTCACGTGGAGAGAAGTTATGAGGTATATAACACATAAAAAAAACTGTCGACTTGGGTACCTCCTCCTTTTTTGGGAAGTCGGTAAAAATAAAAATTCTTTTGCTCACCACTTCAGTGTGTATGTGTGTGTGCCCTTTTATTATTTTCATCCATTTCATTTTAGCCTAGCCACCCTTACTCCTTTATATACCGGAGTACGGCTTTGGGTCGCTGGCACAATTGTTCCAGTGGTGAAGATGTAGGTGTGCATGATGTCGACTCAAATTCGAAGTTATTTGCTTCTATGGTTTAGACGCTAGATGCCTCTGACAGATGGACGGATGGACGGATAGAAATCAACTTAGAGATCTGGCTTCACTCGATCACCAATTTCTGTATAGTTAAATAATTTACCCTATAGTAAAACAACAAATAATACCAACGTAATAATAAAATCAAGTACTAAACAGATTTCAGATGACCATAAAGATATAGAGGAAGGTGTTTGCACAGAACTCGAACAAATCGCTGATGGTCAGCAGTTTACTCCCAAAGAAGACGGATTAGTTGCATTGCGGCAACTTCCGGCGCCACTGTACGCCCTCGACACTTTGCACGTTATCCTTTCTATTATGGCAAGAAGTGTAGTGTTGATTGACCCAGAGCACAATACGGAGATTATGAATTTGGTTAGTAGTATGTTTTTTTCTGGATCAGCAAACATTTAATTCCTGAATGTAAGCCTGCTAATCTCGTAAAAAGAGTACATATTTTTGCGACATTAAAACTTGTAATGCTCGTATCTTACAGAAAGCCTGTAGAATTCAAGAAAAAATAGCAACATTAACATTTTACTATCATTATGAATGCCCGCTGACATAGTTGTGTGCACGCTCGCCTTCTGAGCAGCGGGTATTGGGTTCGATTCCTAGTGGGAACATAAGTTATCTCCCCAAAGTAATTTTGTGTTTCTGAATCTGGGTATGTGATGTGAATGTTTCCAGTAACCACCACACAAGTCGTTGAACTTAGTGTGGGGTTGTGAGTGTTAACATTTATGTTTATATTATGTTCATTAGAGATAACATTCATAGAAAGTCTGTAGAATTTTTCTTGTCTGTGACAAAACAAAAAATTCGTAGCTAATCAAAAAATAAATCTTGACATTATAACCGTAATATTTTACAGAAAGAACTGAATCTATGCCTGTGCCTAGTGGAATCACTGACCGAACTGCTACTGGACTGCGTTACTGATCAATTCTGGACTGCAGAACACAATTTCAAAACTCATAGAGACATTTCTCACAAAAGTTGTATGGTGATGCGTTTGCTGGGAGATCTGCTTATGAAATACAGGTAAATAAATTATTTAATTATTATAGAACAATCACACTGAGTACGGCTGGGCTACTGCACAGACATTGTCAAATAAATATGAGTGTAAAAGGGAGTAAAATAATCAGATGATTATAAAATCGTACCTATAATGCACATGATATTACATATCTGTACATTAAAGAAGTGAGTCATTGCCCGCATCTTAGTTCCCTGAATTATATAATCTGCAAGTCTTTAAATCAAGAGTGAATAGGTTTCTTCTGCACAAGATAAAGAAATCTATTTTTTTATGTTAAATAGGCAAGCATTTGACCATTTGTATCATATAATCAAATTTTGTTTAAAATATTTTCTTAAAAAAACCGACTTCACTGCTTATTATGTTTTAGCTTGATTGATTCACCTCTAAGTACAAATATAATCTACCAAACCGACTTCACCGCTTATATTTTAGTTTTGGCTTAATCGATTTCTATAAAATTTATATGGGACCACCTCTGAATTATAATCTACCAAACAAAAAAATAATTTTGAGAATCTGTCTACAAATGCGGGAAAAAATCGCTAAACATACATAAAAAAGAAAATACATACAGTTGAACATAGTACCTCCCTTTTTGAAGTTAGTGAAAATATGGAAACTTAATCGTTAAGACATATTGACTACTTTGGATACTTACAACAATATGCGCAATCTGACTGGACCGGATTCATTGCAATGATTTTGTTCGTCTGATATTTTGATCACCTTTATATTATACACTTACACTCAATTTGTACAAATGATTTATTTCAGGGATTCCTTCTACAAAGATTCAGACCGCAGTCACCACAGGACCGCGTGGCTTCGGCTCACGTCATGCGCTGAGAAATTCATGCACTGGGCTAAGGATTCCGCCCTCCCGCCGTCGTCGATGGTCGTTGCTCTGCAAACTGCACAGATCGATCCAGCTCTGGACTTATTTTACCCTGAAATCAGTGCGCGGCTCACTGCAGTTTTACATGTGAGGTTTTATTTGCTTTTATTATTTAGAAGGTTGGTGCCGAGTTGTGAGTCATTTTGGCCTCCCGCCGTCGTCAATAGTTGTAACTCTGCAGACAGCACAGATTTTACCCTGAGATTAGTCGACTTATCACAGGACTTCGGTTATGAAACGAACATAATAATATAGTGATTTGGCGACGAAATTTTCTTTTTTAGGATTGGGTAACTGTGCTCTACTTTGGTACAGCGTGCAGCGTAGCAAGTGAGGCTAGCATGATTGCCTTTATCCCCATGAATTCAATCACGACGTACCCTCAACGGAAGCTCAAGCGTGTCTTAGGATCCTAAAGCACTACCGACTTATAGGTTACCCCGCTCTTACTTCGACTGTGCCGTCATATTTTGTTATTGGGTTAACAAAACATATCGCTTGCCAAACTTACTCCATTAATATTATAAACCCGAAAAAAAATTATTATAAAAAAAAAATTGTTTACATGTGTGTAAGTGTGAAAGTATGTTTGTTTTTTTTTTCACGCTGCACTGTTACGACTAAACGAATTTAAATGATATATATATCGAATACACTTATACTAGAATTAACACATAGGCTACTTTTTACTTTATAAATACGGATGAAGCCGCGTGACAATGTTAGTTTAAAATATATGCCATTTGAATTGCATACTTATTCTACTAACTTAAAAATAACTAATAATTTTAAGATAAACCTCTTTTACTTCAGAATACTCGAGTAACAATTGACCAAGAATACAAAGCAAAATACAGACAGCTTAAAAAGCTTTGCGCAAGCATGGAAGAAGCCGTCAAACTAATGAAAAACAAAAACTCCTGTCGGAACTCCAAGGAACTGTACACTTGCATCAAGAACTCGCTTCCCATTCTAGAGATATTCCAAAGCGATGCATACTTGACCGATATAGCGGACTTTTTACTTATAAAGACGAGACTTTTCGACTTGACTGATAACGACTGGTCCATAGTTCGGAGTATAGCTCTCAATCTAATGGCGAGTCATGTAGAATGGGTCTGTGTGAGATTCTATAGTCTTCTTAGTGAGATGGTGAAGTCGATACTGGTTGGAGATGAAGCTCAACAGACGGAGAGTGAGAAGTGTCTAATGCTGCTTTGTGACGTCAGTGTTTTGACTGAAATCTGTTGTCATGGATTGTCATCGAAGCATGAAGCGGTAAGTGTCCTTTTTCTACCGACTTCACAAAAAAGGAGGAGGTACTCAAGTCGACTGTATTTTTTTTAATTTTGTTTGAAAGATGTTGGTTTCTAATTGGTCCCATTAAAATTTGATTAAGATCTGATTAGTAGTTCTTGAAATATCTTCAATAATGCGTGTTTAGTACATCTAATCTCATCGAAGTTCCGAAAATACAGCTGTAAAGTCGGTTTTTTTTAAGCTTTGCTTGCGTTTAATTATGTTCATTCGGTTGTTAATTGACTTTGCTGTGTTCTATTGATGTTTTCTTGGAAATGATTTGCAATCCCTTGTCTAATGCCTAGGTTAAAACTAATTAGTAAAATATTGGCTACTATGATAATGTGCTTTAACTTCATGTGCCTGGAAACCACATTTTTTCCAAATGAATCCTTCAAAAACGAGTAAATTTTTAAGGAGGGTTGCTATACATTTGTATTTAGTAGAGATACACCTGCTCTATTAATATGATGCTTGTTAATGGACACTGAAAGTGTCTTCTTCACTATTACCCTTAAAATACAGCGTCTAATACGTTTTTTTAATGCGTAGCTAGAACTAGTGCCCCGCCCTATATCTTGGATGTTATCACTTATTCACATGTTTGTGTGAAAATGGTAGCTTTCAGATATTCTTGTCAATATAGAGGAGAGTCGCTCAGTTTTGAAAATTGCAAGTTTTTTTTAAAGAGCATGGTTTGAAAGTAAAAATGCACTCGTAAAGCTTCATAAAGCTTCTTTACAATAACAACTGAAGTCGATGCACATTCAAGTATAGGCCGTATCAATTATTATCAATATTATTGGTATCATTGACTACCATACATGTTTAAAACATGCGGATATCTTCGGAAACAGATACTGGGCTTCCCACTACTTTTTACGAGTATATCTTAAAATCCGAATAATACTGAGACAAGGGCTGCCCACCAGCAAGCTAATAATCAAATATTGTAGGTGAAAGAGAGTGCAGCAGACATTATGCTGTACCTATTGCGCGGCCGGCTCGTGTTAAGCGATGGGTGTTGGTGGCGTTTGTTGGCCAGCTTGCTGCCAGTCCTGCCTCTATTACACGTTTACGCCGCTCACGATACGCATCTTGGTAAGCCTTGATTTGAAAACTACCTGAATATTCTAATTTAACTTCTTCTATATGGTGACTATCTCACTGATACTCGGAACCTAGGCAGATATTGTAAATACAAGACTCACAAAATTTTGCTGCGACCTACAATGAATAGGCTCCGCAATTGTTGCCTATTCACTCATGAGCGTGGTTCCTGTGTTGCGGTCTTGCATTTGGAAGCATAGTTACGGTACTAGGATGACTTGGGATGAGCTCATGCCACCACAATGCCGCGGTGTGAGGTGGATCGGGGCAGTCGTCTAGCTGCTAGAATAGTCATGTGCCAGACTAGTACATGACTGTTAAAACTTAAGGGAGGAAATTGACGCAATGTCGTTAATGACGTCAACTATTATAAATTCTACTCAATGTATGGTAATGCAATTCGTTTAAATGATACTCAAGGACATACGAAAACAATGTTATTGAGTTCAAAACGCATTAATGTTTATTTGGTACAATGTTAAAAATAACACAGCTTTTCTTACCCCCATAAAATCGACAGTTACGAAAACTAATAGACAGAGCTACTTTCAGATTTACAATATTGGTATAATTTCAGGACATGCTATCTGCAAGTCACTGGACCACGATATATCTGAGTGCATGGGAATAAGCACCGCGGAGCTGATGTCTGGACTAGTAAGGCTGCTATTTGTGAAATGCGTTGCAGTGCAACTGGACGCGGCACACTCTTTGTGTAGGCTGTTAGGTGAGACAACAGATATTAATTGGCAAATGTAGGTTACGACAGTAAATGTTATTTTTCCGCATTTATACATTGCCTTTGCCATCCAAATTACAATTAAAGTGACAAGAAAGAAGCTCCAATATCTCCGGCTCATAAACATAAACGATTTCTCACTCACAGCCCCACACTAAGTTCGATGACTTGTGTCGTGGGTGCCGGAAACATTTACATCACTTACACAATCACAACCAGAACCAGAAACACATTTTTTTCTTGAGGAGAAAACTTGTGTTTCAGCCGGGATACCCCTGCTTAAAAGGCGAACGCCACCCAACTAAACCGAAGAGCAGCACACTTATAATCTTTTCTTGATTACCCTCTCAAACAAAATAATCATTCAAATCTGTTATCATACCCCGTAGATAATGAGGTAATAAAAACCAATTCAGCTCTCTTTCATAATAACCTCCTTCTGTTTATGAAAAAAAAACGGACTTTCTACACTAACGGCATGTATACTTTTAGATGACGAACGGTTCCTGCCTCCAAAGGAATCGCTTAGAGCTGATATACTACTAAATGCCTTGAAGAGAGTGAAGCCTCAAGATTTCAATGTAGACCCAGCCAGTTCTCCTTCTAAAACTCCCCATGTAAGTTTTATGTATTCAAGAATCAGGATCTGAGAGCTTTCTGCTATTTTACAAATAACCTTTATTCATGTTTGCAGACGACAGGCCTTACACAAATATTAGACGTTTTAAAACAAGACATTGTCCTCGACGAGCATGGGACAGGTTACGTGTCACGAGCATCATTGCAGCCCTCGCTCGAACCTTCGCTGCGTCGCAACACGTTGCAGCAACTCTCGGTGATGATGCGCCAGCAAGATTTGCATGAAACGTTTTTGCAGTGCGATGGGTTGAAAGTTATTGTTGCTACATTGAGGTAAGAATATTGAGTATCATTGTGTTGCAAATAGTTGCACCAAGTTTTGTGATATTGTGGCTACAGGACATGCATTTTATAATATTCCGATAGAAAGGCTTATATGCTTAAATAAAGTGGTAATTACTTTGTTAGTTTATTGTTATTAATCCTAAAGTCAATGTGTCAGATAAATTAGCGATTGTTTTAAAAAACTGTGTAGTTCGTAAAGATTGAGAGCTATATTGTCAGATTTTAATTTGTTTTTCAGGATGTCCTTAATGGTAGACGATTTCTTGGCTTTCCCGGAGTGTGCGCTAAGTTGTGTTTCTATTATAAACAGCGTCTGCTTTGCGAGTCGTCATAGTCTGTCGAAAATATCTGATCTACCCTCACTCTTGGTCAGAGGTAAGTTGTTTAGTATTTGGAGACGATTTAAAGACGTAGTAATTATAAAACGCATTACTATTAAAAAAATATGTGCTTGTTGCGTTGTCTCTGTTGCACGATAAAGACGCCTTATAAAAAACTTCCCGGACAATAAAGAATTTTTATGTGTAGAAAGATAATATGAAAAAATATTTTATTGCAAAGGAATCTGATGAATAGCTTTATCTAACCGGTACTTTCTCACTTATTATTGTTGGAAGAAAAAAGGCTCCGACCTGGTTTCTGTTTTGCATTGAGTTGCGTTTTGAAACTAGACCCGCGCGATATGTAAACGTGTCTGCCAGAAGAAGAACATAGTCGTCCGAAACCTGGTCGGAACATTTTTCTTCAGACAATAATACGTGAGTAAGTGCCTGTTTGAATTATAATAATGAATAACTATCATGATGTCTATGATGAATAGCTATCTAAAAAACTGACAGTTCCTATTTGCACCAGCACGTTTCCGTACATTACTTTTATCTCTGATAGGCAAGTATTTAACCACTATTGGTAATTGAAACAGCATGGTGATTATTTAGTGGGGGTGGTAAACACCTAAACTGGCTCTGCAAAGTAAAGCTATTTTTTAATTACCTTGACTATTTGTTATTTCCAGTGATACTCGTGTTCCCTGCGAATGATTCGGCAGTAGTGATGTGCGCCCAGATACTTTCCCTTGTAGCTTGGGCGGGTTTCACACTCCAAGAGTTAGATGCCTCAAGACACCGCGTACCCGCACTGCCGTTGAATGTTACTGAACGAACAACTTTACCGTTCAAAGCTAACAGTTATTGGAACAGCAGTCCTAATGCTGAGCATTCTTATGTAGGTAAGTTATTTACAACATTACTTGTCTTAATATTATTATGAAAATGTTTTTTGCACTTGTACGTCTATAAATGGGACGATTTATGTTCAATTTCCATGATTCGACACAAGCATAAAACCGTAAGCAACAGATAGTAACCATACAAAAGATAGGCAGCTTTTTTTTGGCTTGCCGAGATTTTGGTTACTTGTCAGTTGAATCGCAGTTACTTATCTAATAAGAAAGTTCACCCGCGGAGTTAGCTGTCTCGTCTTGATTCTGTTGTAAGGTATGCAAATTGTATGTACTTGAGTTGTGGGAATAAAACGAGAGCACGTTAACCTGGCTGAGCATTATTTTATATCTGGCCGCGAATCGAGCGCTGCATTGCAGTATTACATAGCCTAATTTTTCCCAGAATGGTTGCTAGCCGAAGAAGACTGGCGTACAGCCATCCGCGTGCAGTGGTGGTGCGCTAATTCGGGGCGCTCCAAAGTGCTACTTGAAGCGCCCCCGCCGCCCGCGCCCTTAGCGCTCCGCCCTTGCGCCCGCGACCTGGCCCTCTTGCGGACAGCTTGTCCGATATATTCGAGTAGTAAAGCGCTGTTAGCTCTTGAAAACGCAACTAGCCATAGACAAGTTAATGAAGCGCTGAATGTATTGGAGAGGTAAGCATTTTTCTTGATGTAATACATTCTAACTAAGAATTTTATATTGTTGCTGCATGACGACCCTGTTGGCGCTCTACCACCGTTGGTGCCATTTTTGCCTAACTAATGCAATCAAAGGGGGATTTTTAACCAACTTTAAAAAAGGAGGAGGTTCTCAATTCGAATGTATTTTTTTATGTGTGTACCTTAGTCCTATTAAGGTCAACCGATTTTGATTATTCTTTCATTGAAAGCTGGTGCTTCCCATGTGGTCCCATTTAATTTGATCAGGATCTGACCAGTAGTTTTTGAGTTATCCTCAATAATGCGTATTTAATTCATTTAATCTGATCAAGAGTTCCGAAGATAGAGCGGTAAGTCGGGTTTTATATGCTTTGCTTGCGTTTAAATGATCTTATTGTGATTCTGAAGCCGGCTTAAGTTCTATACCTGTTTCAGTTACACACACCTGCTGCCGCTGTCATCGATAACATCTGATCAGCTGACCGCATTGCCATGGCAACATACGAGGCGTTTCTTCACCGCACCCCCCGCTTCTTCTCGCGATGCTGCACTGCTTATCACTTTATTGCATTTCGTGCTAGCTTTCATGGATAATGTTCCTTGTGATGGTGAGGAATATTTGTATTAATGGAAATGTTGCTTTTATATAAATTTGGTGTTATCAGACACAGACGAAAAACCGTGAAAGCATACCCGGTTTAATATTTTCTTGTATATTTTTTGGTTGGTGGCAGGTCACTACCACCACTCGACTATTAGTACGGTTCATTGTTTACACACTGGTTTCGTGAAGACGGGAGAAAGGGCGATTGTATATGTTTACAGCCATTTCTATTTCTAATGGGCTAGCGTTTGACCACCCTTGGTAAGTGATGGGTGGGAAACTCGATAGTCCTAGAATCACTGGCTCTCAAGACGAAACATTAAATTCGCTGTGTCTACTCAGACAAAAGGTTAAGGAAGGTGAACTACCCAAGTTATGGCGCATATAGTACGCGTCAGGCTCTCGTTGCCGCTACATCGCATGCTCCAAAGGATGAGCGTCTATATCGCTCGAACAGGTCGAGTTTCTCGAATAAATTAAACATAACGCGAGTAAATCAATATGAATGCGACTCACGATAGTTTAAATAATAATACAGTAAACTACGAATGTATTTCTATAATAGGTAGCAGGTACAGGGTCCATATGAGATTGTACCTACCTTTTGAAATGTAACACCTTTTATTGTATATATGGAGGATTGAAATGTAATACAGCCGTGCCATTTTCAGTCCCGACATTGTCATGGATAAAGTCGACATTTATTGGACACGACGCGAGCGTTATCTCTCTACTCAATCGGATTCAGTTATACCCTCAACAAACTCCACAAGATGATATCGAAGTGACACAAGTACACATACATATAGTAAAGGTAAGTAAGAAAAGATTAAATACATCCTATTTTTACCCGACTGTGAAACGCAAAGGATATGAACGAGCATTGGAAAAAGCTCTCCTTCCAAAATGGCCAAACGTATATATTATTTAATAAACAGCGACCAACTACGGAATACAAAAAGCATTGATCACTTAAAAAGTTTCTATGACAAAAGTTTACGCAAAAACCTGATAGGGATTAGGGACACTTCGCGATGTGCGCAGGGAATTTTAAAACATAAACATAAACGCTTACACACTAAGATCGATGACTTGTGTCGTGGGTGCCGGAAACTTTTACATAGCACAAAATCACAACCAGTACCAGAAACACAAATTTTCCTTAGGGAGAAAACTTGTGTTCCCGCCGGGAATCGAACTCGATATTCCTGCTTAGAAAGCGAACGCGGACAATTTGTTGAATTCGAACTGCCCCCGCTGTTTAAGTTGAGTTCGCGTTCGCGTTTTAAGTTGCTGATATCGGTTTCGATTCATCGAGGAATCACAGTTTTCTTCCCGGTGGAAACACAAGATTTCTCCCCAAAAGAAATTTGTATTTCTAGTTCTGGGTGTAATTGTGTGTGTGATGTGAATGTTTCCGGCACCAACAACACAAGTCACTGAACTTAGTCTGGTGCTGTGAGTGTGAAAAGGTCCGCAGTTGTTAAAGCTATGCTTAACTCTTATTATCTGGGGAAGTCATGCTGGTCTCCTTTTATAATAGCATGAAAAAAATGTCTCACTTATTATGTAAAAGTCTTGCTTATATTTATATAAATTTGTTACTATTCCCAGGTATTGATACGATGCATAAGACTCGTTGAAAAGGATAACGACTACGACAGCTCTCGTATGGAAAGCCTCTTGAAGATCCTGCTGTCTTGTTTAGAAAGAGTCGATCTGAGGAATTTTCATATGTTAGGTAAGATTTTTTTAATTCTATAATTTTTAGATAGATATGTATATATGCAGATCACATATAACCTATAGATTATGTATATGATGCCTATGTAGATATGGTATTAGTGAACGCTTGCGTATCTTGCGATGCGGCTTCTTCAATTTGTATAGAAAGGTTTGTTTAGATTTGGTCCACACCTGTGATTACGGAGCCGCACTTTTTCGTAGCTCTGTTTTTTAGTTGCTTAGAAACGTTGTTTAATAAAGCAAGATATGTAGTAACAAGAAGCTCGCCGCAGCATTTATAGTGCAGTTACTTTCGAGTATTTTCTCGCTCTAGTGCGTGATTTAACTAAGGATAGATATGAACCAGAATAGAGCTACGAAAACTAATGTTTTTTCGGACGGATCAACTGTTAAGAAAGATGAATTAAAAATATATATATTTTAGGAAATTACAGTGACAGGTATTTTTTTAATTCTCGTCTGGCTAGATACATCTCTATCGTAGTTCAGTCATAGCTTAGTTTATCACCTTCATAATTTGTGACCATGAACCAAATAGTCTTCTGGCAGCTATCCTATAGAGTCAATCCCGTTTTAGGCTTAACGTGCTTACCTCGAAAAAAATAATTATTTACAAAACGCTAGCATGCAGATTTTTTTGTCAAGTAATGAAAGTTTTCTAGCTGATGTATCTATTTCTGTTGTATATTGTAGGTATGAAACTATAGAAAACACACTGGTGCTAATTCTGTTGAGCACCGAACTAACCTAAACTAAACTAAAAATAAACTAATTTTAGTCAAAGAATACCTAAACGTTATTCTGATTTTATGTTGAAGTTATTTAAAAGTTGAAATTACAGGACTAAAATTAATTTTGACAGCAACCAAATTGAATTGTATTCACAAGAGCCGCAATCACATATTCCTCTATTATAGACTATGTAGGTCAGTATTTGCTTCATTAATTGCACGTTTTATTCTTTCAAGTATAAGATCACATTAAAAATAATCCAGACCATTTTCATACAGACTAATTTGAGTTTAAAATTTCTATTTTTAGTCTTAATTTGACGTAAAACATGTACATCAGAATAAGAATTTGGTCATTTTCACTAAATAAAGTAACTAAACTAACTTAGTCCTGTCAAACTTAATTTTAGTCTAATCTTGCATTTTCTGAATAGGTTTTGGACTAAAGTAGGACTAAAACTAATTTAAGGCTAGTTTAGTCTAATTCTGGACAACAGAATCGGCACCATTATCAGCGAAAATTATTATCTCGACATGTTGTTTTGATATCGACTGCACAAATGCAATAGATCAATATCGCAAACATCAAAGGAACTTGTCATAACCGTCTCGATGTTTCTAGGTTATCTGAACGAACTAATGCGCTGTATTCGATACGCGGTAAATTCGCGTTTCTGTCATCTCTCCGAAGATACGCTAATTTATTGTATGGAAGTAACTACCCGGACACTAAGCGGGTGCGCATCTGGAGGGGGGAGGAAGGGACAGGCGTGTAGATTGGATGCAATGCTTACATTGCTGGCTTTGTTGAATCAGATACATGAAGAATTGATACCGGTGCAGGTATGTATAGTGAATCTGTAATTTTAACGAAAAACTGGTAATCAATTGTATGGAAATACGAAAACGGTTAGTGGGTTTGCTTTGGGAGGGTGAGAAAGGGACAGGCATGTAGCTTAAATCCTTACACTGCTGACTTTGTAGAATGTTTTCATCTCTAAATTGTAGTAAGTTTTAACTAATGTATAGGTATCTATTATTATTTAGCCTGAATTGTTTTTGAGTATGTTATATTATTGTGAGTATATAATTGTATATTTGTTATATGTATACAAAAATGCATAAATATTTATTTACAACAACTACCTACGTTCTTATGTTTTTTCTCTTTCTCCAGCCAAAAGATGACTGAAGAGATCGCTTTTAGTGATAAGTCCGCTCATTGCATTTAGATATTAATAATATTAATGTTTTTTATTTAACTTTTTTTGGTGTAAAATCAAAAAAATAAAATCAAAATTTGTTTATTCACATGGGCCCCAAAGAGGCACTCGCTATAGTTAATGATTCTATTGCCAGATTCGCAAAATTACAGCCATCTCGTGAAGAACCTGGCAAAAAAATCGGTGGCGAATTTTTTTCATTCATTTTTTGTTTTTTTATACATTCTTAATCTCTAATACATAATTTTATTAACCTAGGTGTTATTATGATAGTCGCTAGAAAGCGCTTGTGCAGTTTGCCTCAAAATATAAATAAAGTAGTTTATTGCATATTAATAGTATATTTCAAATCAATACAACTTCTATGTAGCTAATACCAATGTAAACTAGTTCATTCTTAACCTCAGTCTAAATTATCAACGTAAAATCGCTAGCCTACCGAAGTTTTATCGTTTACATTACTGAGAGTGTAGGAATTACACTAGATCATTGGTGTTATTTCCAATAGGTCGTACTGACAACTATCATCATTTTATTATACCTCCGATTCGCTCAAATCTTTTTACTTCCACATTTATCAATGAACGAGTGGATCTCGTTGAATTATGAATAACTAGCCGTGCCCCACGGTTTCGCCCGCTGTTATCAAGTTTAAAAGTAGCTATGTGTTAATCCTAGGTATAAGCTTTGTACATTCTAAATTTCAAATCCGTTCAGCCGTTAAAGCGTGAAGAGGGAACAAACATACTTACATTACGTGACTTTGTCTGTGACTTGTGGTCTATGAGACTATCAAAGTAAAAAACACTTGAAATATATTATTACTTGACACTGGCTAAATGCACAAGATTGCGAAGCCAAAATTAAAAGAAAAAAAACATACACACAAACTTTTGGATTTATAATATTTATAATCTAAAAATTATTATCAGAAAGTCTAGGGTGAATAAGTATCCTCTAGGCAAGCTTGCTACATTTTTAACCGCATCTTCGCATCGCAAAAAATATAGTTTAAAGATCTTTCTAGAACATTTTTACTCACATGCTAGTCTTTCTGATAATAAGTTTGATAGTGCTGATAATGCAGTATTTGTGGCGTTTGTTGCACTTTCTGATATAAGAATTTACACATAGGATTAGATTGATTTGTTTCTGGTGTACCTATCTTACGGCAACATTACATCTAAACCTATTGTCAAAGCTGACACATTGATAACAAAAGGATGTAAATAAACATGTTATCTATTATGTTATGCTTTGAATCATAATGCGTAGATATCTCAAGTAAGAAGACTGATTCGTCATAAATAGGTGAGATAGTGGTCAAACACTTGCATGTCAAAAATAAAAAAAATAAAAAATTTGTCAATACTTTTATCGAGAAAAAAAAGACGTGTGGCACTCGGGGACTGCCGCGGTTAAGCTATTGCATAGCATCTTTTATCAACTTATGCAATTATAATTATTTATTTATTTTATTTATGCAGTATTTTTTTTCCTTCCACCTAGAGGCGAGTTGCTGAACTAAAGAGACAAGCGTGACATTTCAAAAAAGTCATTAAAAGTTCTGCTATTCATTGATAGATGGCAAAACTATAAAGTATCACCGGTCGGAGTGGGGGGTGTTAGGTTATTGTCGTTACGGAATTTCTGGATTCGGTCTCCACGCTCAAGGCTCGCGATAGAAGCTATGCAAATGGGATATTTGTGCTTCTGGTTCTGATTGTTTGTGTGATTTAAATGTTTCTGGCACCTATGATACAAGTCCTTGTGGACTGTGAGTGTGAATGCGTTTAAATGCGTTTTTAAATTTAGAACTAAGATCAAAAGTTTCTAAGTGTTAATGTGTTTAACAAATATTGTTATCTAACTACTATAGTTAGTAGTAATATATGACAAAATGTAAATAACTTTATGTATGCGTTATATATAGGTATTGGGCTCGCAATTCTGATAACTTTATCATCATATTTATCTCGCGGAGAGTTCAATGCATGTTTGCTGCCCTGATATTACAATTTAAATTTAGGCATATCCCGATAAACGCGAGAAAAGTAGATATTTTTATATTTTTAACTGACTTCCTAAAATAATTCGCTCAATTCAAATAAATGTAGCTTTTTTCTTGCTGCTTTGTATACTTCAGTATGAGGTGACACGCCATATCACTATATTTTATTATTTATATACTTATATTTAGTTATAGCACGTGAAGCTATTTACTTAGATTATTTTATTTTTTGTTTCAATGCGTTTCTAGTTGCTCCTATAAAATATAAACACGATCTGTCGAAGAGTTTAGAAAAACGAAGCTTGACGTCGTCGTCGGCTTAGTATAGAAACAACCAATATACATCATAAAAATATTTTTACCGACTTCCCAAAAAGGGAGGACGTACTCAAGTCGACTGTATTTTTTTTATGTGTTTTACCTCATAACCTCTTTCCACGAATTTTTTTTAAATTTAAAAGATGTTGCTTTCCAATTGGTCCCATTGAAATTTTATCAAGATCTGAAAGTCTGAAGTAGTTCTTGAAATATCGTCAATAATGCGTGTTCAGTACATCTAATCTGATCAAAGTTCCGAAGATAAGTCGGTTTTTTAAAGCTTTGCTTGCGTTTAATTATTTTACATACATTGCTTCCAGGAATAGAATGAGAGTCGTTGTGGCTTCAATTTTGTCAACCACAAATATTGTATAAATTAATTACAAGTGTTTTGTGACAGCGCTGGAGCGAAGCGTGGAACAATGAGGTGGTGTATGCAGTAGCGAAATGCGCGAAAGGAGCGCGGGCAGAACTTCGAGCGGCCGCTCTGCACGTGTTTTCATCATTGGCTCACCACGCACAGCTCCTGCCGCATTTATTGCAAGGTACAATTATAATATTTATTTTTTATTCAGGATAGGCAAACAAGATAACAAAAAAAAGCGTTTAATTGTTATATGCCTGATAGGCAATTATGTGGCTGCTATCACGCCCGATGGAAAGCGATGATCCGGTCGAAGATGTAGCATGCTTACCTAGAAGATATCCGTTCACTCATATAATGCGAGCGAATCCGCTAAGCGAGGCTAATAAGACACATTTGTTACAGTGATTGAAGAGGATTCCTTATCGCAGTACGCAGCTAGCACTTTTTCTCGGCACGGCGAGGCTAATATAGTAAGAGCCGCCGCCGCTTCTCTCTTAGCGGCTGTCGCCTCCCGCGCCTCTTCGAAATCAGATGTAAGTCTTATACCACTTACATCTTTTGACTTGAAATAGTTGGCGATGGGCGATTCCGAGATGTTTCAACAATCGAAAGAATCGGATTCGTTAAATGTACTATCGAGTCAACCGTCGACTAACCGTTCTACAAAACAATCGAGATGTTTTTCGAGTCAACGGCATCGACCGCTAGTTTTCGACGATTCCGAATCAGTCACTCTCACTCACCGAGTCTCGCTCGGTCACCGTGGTCAGTCGATATGCATCTAGCCGAGGTGCATGTTAGTTAGATGCGAAATCGTACCTGACTCGAGTCCAGCGATTATTTTCGATTGTTCTTATTGAAATAATTAGTTAAAGAGTGGATTCGCAATCACAAAGCAAGTCAAGAACTCGTAAAACTCGAACTATCGAGGAACAACTCTCGAATGAACGCGCCATGCGCCAGTCGCAATAACAAACCGAGTCGGACTCGAGTCCAAGTCGAAACAATCGCGAACCATCGAGACGTTCGAACAATCGAAACAATCGAATAAAACCTCTCGCCATCGCGCATCGCTAGAAATAGTCCTAATTGAAACCAAATTGTAGCCATCATGACCACTTTTCCCCCTTTTCACTAAGTAGGATCGGCACAATAAGACATGAACTGGAAGAATAGATATTCCCGTATTCGTAACGCCGTATTGTGTATTTTTTAAGGTTTAGCATGTTTTTTTTTAACCGGAAGCCTACCTGACAATAACTTTTTCCGGAAATTCCTATTGTATGCCGACGGATCCTATTTCGGTGCACTACAAGTAGTACGACCGGATTGAGCATCTATGTAAATTGTAACCAAGTTACAAAATTGTTCAAAGTTGACAATCTCAAGCAGCGCGAGTTAGCTTTGTGAGTCTAAAGTGACAAGACGACAAGGCTACGTGAATATGTTTCTGTTTTTGAACTTTGATAGAAATTTGTGGATTTACGTCGGTAACATTCTTCTACTAAGATATAGCTTTTGCAGACATAATTTAGACTTATAAATAAAATACATATTAATATAAATAATATAGACATTTAAAAAGCTGCATCTATAATCTATAAGCCATGTAAGCTATGAAGCTTACTTGCTGAAATTACACTTAGGGGAGTAATACAGTAATTCGTTCACTACCTTTGTGATATTTATGCTATTCCAAATTCATTATCTGCTAGTAGCTGCAATAGTTTTCTTTTTTATGACTTACTTGCTGTGCCCCGCGGCTTTGCCTGCGTTAATTAGGTTAAAAAGTAGCATAATATGCTACTTTTTAACCTAATTAACGCAGGTTAAGGCAAATAGTTTAGGTTCCGGAATAAACATATTATGTTTATTCCGGAACCTAAACTATTTTCTCTTTTAAGACATTCTTTCTAAAACATTCAAAATATCATCAAAATCGGTTTATTCGTTTACGGAAATACGTGGTAACAAACATTCACCCACACACACACACACACACACAAAATTTTGCATTTATAATATTAATAGGATAGGAAGGATCAATGCTATGTATGTATGATTGTGTATTTTAATATATTTTTATGTATATATTTATTTAATATAGTATAGTTTGTAACATGGAATAAATATTATTTTATATTAGCCACACACTACCGCTTTTCTTTCGTAATTTCTTAAATCAAGGAGTTATATTTAGTATTGGACCATTCCAGGAACAGTGCTTTGTGCGAAATCTTACTATCCTACTAATATTATAAATCCGAAAGTGTGTGTGTGTGAATGTTTGTTACCACGTATCTCCGTAACGAATAAACCGATTTTGATGAAATTCAGAATGTGTAGGTTCTGTAATAACAACACAAAGGCTACCTTCTCACTTTATCAACGCGGGTGAAGGTAGTTGTTGTTAAATAAATAATTTCATGGACCACCATTCAAAAGATACCTTTTATCGCCGGAATGTGGCTAATCTTGGCAAATAAGATAAATCCGAGTGCACTGATAGCGAAAACAAAATGAAGTGCTAATATTTGTGGTTTGTAGAGGACTTTGTGAATCTCAGAATACTGTGTTTGTTTTCTTATTGTTACGTATTTACTACGATAGACCTGATTATTACAAAACAAAGTATGCGTTTTGTAAGTATGTTGTGACGACGCTTTTTATATAATAATAATAATAAATTATTATAAAGGTCCCGCTGCTGGTAGCATACTAGATTTAGGTTTTTTTCACCAGTTTTTTTATTTCGTTGTATTGTATTGTATAATACTTTTATAAAAATATTGTTAAGAAAACCTCCACCTAAGGAAACGTAATAAATAAAGGTAATTAATTAAATATAAAATATGTTACCATAGAGATATCACAAATTTCCATTGGAATAAGGTGTCTCTGTATGACTAGACGTAAATTTTGTACGACTCATGCAGATAGTCTAGAACATGACTTAAACCTATACCAGACCCTTATTACCTATTATTTGAATTAAGCAAAATTGAACCTTATTTCTTAGTAGTTTTCGAATTGAAACTGCAACAGAGGTAATAGGGTGTCAGGTTCAAGCCACAGAAAACTTTTTATCTTGTTTAACGCAGGTGAATCCACGGAATTTAGCTAGTTTTATTTGAAAATAAATCCAAAGCCCAAAAAATAAATGTACCAACAGATTGGTATATGTGGTCTCATAAATAGATAAAACACCATATAATATTTACTTTTTGAATCTTTGATGGTAAGTGATGATGTGGTCGAGGGTGGTACACGTAAGTACCTGTAATAATATTTTAAAATATAATTTTGGTGTCGCACTTTCCGATTTATTCGATTCCCGGAGGATTTTTCTTAAGGGAAATTTTGTGTTTATCTTTTTTGGTTTGATTTTGTGTATGTGTGATGGGTATGTTGCCGGCGCACCCGATACAAGTAATAGAATTTGGTGTGGAGCTGTGGCTGTGAAATAGTTTATGTTTATTATAATATTCTGTTACATTTTTAGTAACGGCCTATTGGCTTATTTGGGTGCGTGTTCACCGCAGTGAACATCGGGTTCGATTCCCGGTAGAAACATAAGTTTTCTCCCTAAATGACTTTTTCGTTTTTGGTTCTGGTTATGATTGGTGTGCGATTCGAATGGTACCGGCACCCACGACACATGTCATTGAACTTAGTGTATGGGGCTGTGAGTGTTAAAGCACTTATTTATAGTTTTATAACTACCGCGCATAAGTCGCGTTTATAATTATAGTGTTATATTTTTTTTTTCTAATTCAAATTAAATTTTTGTAATAAATAAAATGAGGTTAGCTATGTGATAAGTAGATTTGTGGAAGTAGAATCAATGTAGAGTGGAGAAAGAGTTGTACTGTGGAAGTGTCAATTACAGTAGAATCAGAGACACTATATCTGTCTCTTTTGCCAATGATATCGATAAAACTGCGAATAAATAAGTAGTGTTTGCCCCATTCGATTAGATTGCAACTGAGTTACCTAATTAGGTCAAGCAAAGTACAGTACAGTGGAGTAGATTCTAATAAAAGAATACATTACAAACTCGTTTTTAAGTGCTCAGTTTGTTTGTCATGGAAATTAACTACTTTCAGAGTTAGTAAATAAATGTTTCACACCAGTTATTCAAACACTCACAAATAATAGATGAATACAAATAATAGATGAATAATCATTTATGTTTGAAACTTTAGTAAAAACCACAACAAGACCGCGAATACGTGTATAGAATAATCATTGAGAAGAATAGATCGTTAAGCTATGCTATTTATTTTACGTTATGACTCCCACGCTGTGTGTGGTCAAATTATAAAACGTAATATATACAATACGCTCACGGAACGTCGTATATTTCGATACATAACATAAACGCTTTCACACTTTCGGCCCCACACTATGTTCGATGAGTTGTGTGGTGAGTGCCGGAAACATTCACATCACAACGATCGTACCCAATGTATCTGAAACTAATTTATTTTGGAGAGAAAACTTGTGGTTCCACCGGGAATCAAACCCGATACCCGCTGCTTAAAAGATGCTTGCGAACGCGCTCCCAACCAAACCAACGGGCAGTTCACTACATACATTTACATACATTACATTATTATGTTTTAGTGAATTTTATAATACAGTAAAATGTCACCTGCTAATAAGAAATGTTATCTTATCTAGAGTGACACGTCATGGCTAAAAATGTTGATTATCGAATTTGATTTAATTATCATTTCCTTTAGATACCTGTTTAGCATTCCTACAACTATTATGTCTAGGTAAATTATTATGTAAAGCTTAACTTATCTACCAGCAGGCCTAGCACGGCGTAGGGATAAAAATTGTATCCTATGTTTTTATCCTCTGACAAGGGACAAGATTGTCCTCTCCACCATACACACCATGCCAGCAGTGGAAAGGGAAAGTATATCCCTGTTTGACATTTCGCGTAGACATAATATATATTTGACTCTTCATAACATGGGCGCAATGAAAAGGATAAAACGGCTCTGTTTGTCATTTGGTAGAGAGAAATTATCCTCGTTCGTAGGACTTTGGGTTAATTTTCGGGGCATGGCTTTTCCCTCCTTATCCACCGTGGATATTATATCCACCTGTGCGTCCATGCCCAGAGCGAGGATAAAAATGACAGAGGGGAAAAGATTTTTATCTACTCCCCAGGGAAAAGTTTCCACCCGCCATGCTAGGCCTGCGTTAGTATTACGAATTATCTATTTCAAAAATTGATATAAATGCACATAGTCCCATTTAACTGTTAAAAATTTGATTTCTTGGGTTTTGCTTCAAAAATCTGAATCCTACTAATATTATAAATCCGAAAGTTTCTGTGTATGTGTCCAAGTGTGTAAGTATGTTTGTTCGCTTTAACGGCTTAACGGATTTGGATGATAATTGGAATGTACATAGCTTATACCTAGGATTAAAACATTTTATTTCATATATATTAGCAATCACGGCTACTTTTTAACTTGATAAAACATGATAATAATACGAGACGTTCCCCGAAGCCGCGGGGAACGTCTCGTATCTTATAAAAAAATATACCTTATAGGCTGCTAGTAGAAGTAGAAGGAGTTTATTTTTCCATTGCGGTAGAAACCACGGGCTGTTGGGGCGCTGAGGCCAAAAGATTAAATAAGGAGTTAAATAAACAGGTTAAGAGAAAAGGTTAGTGTCCCCCCATCCGGATCATTCCGGGTGCAAAGGATAGCTATTGCTATCCAGCGTGGAAATGCTGCTAGCATATTTGATAACTTTGGACTTTAACTCTTAACTTTATCTCTTGGAAAACTCAGGGGCATTTTTTTTAATTTATGGTTATTGAGTGACGAAACGAGCAAGACGCTCGTCTATTTATTTATTTGACTGATTTGTAAAATGTTTCATTTCTATGTATATTTATTGTTATGAGTTTAAGAAATTGTTTGTTTGGGATATCTCATTAACATTTATTACATATCTTGATATTTGATAATTTAAATTTACTAAATGCCAAGAGAAAGGTTCTAACCGCGGTAGAAGCTTCAAACTAAAGAAAGTAAAGCTTTCAAACATGCGATTGCATTTGAGGAAAACGTAAAATTATCCTCAACTCCGAGATACATTTACGAGATCTTTGGAAAATCCGGAGCATTGCACAAACTTTACGATGCTAATAATATAGAAGTGGCATTTATATTTAGTGTTTGTATTAGAGAAGTATGTCTTTTGGAATATTAGTCTGTTTATTAGATGTAATTCAACTGTTAAAAGAAAAGTTATCCCCAGTTTAATTGAGATGAAGCATTGTTTATCCATTGTTTGCAAACTTTTTTATGTTTAATAAAAAATGCCATCAAAATAATAAAATTATAAAGATAGGAAGAGGGTTTCCGTGTAACGACAATAGCGAATTAGCTTTGAACACGTTGTTATAATGAATTCTATTTTAAATAATAGTAGAATACTTAACATTAGATATTTTAGTACATATTTTCATCATAAACTGATATAAGCGACTACACAAAGCCGTTACAAGTTGGACGCAAAATACATTCATTTAATTGTTTAGCTTATCACGGCTCTTCTATTTCTATTATTGTTCTACCATTTCCGTTTTAAATTATTACTCATTGTTTGTAGACCTGTATTATGAGATTAGAGCAACTGCATATGGCAACCTGCGCTTTGTTTCACATTATTCACTCCATGTAAACAAGATAATAAAAGTAATTAAATTATATCGATACATTCATAATGATAAAGTTTATGACGATGCCATAAATGGTTTTTTAATTATAAGCGGATTCCACATCGGCCAAAAAAAGAGCGCTATGTTTATCGCGTTTGTTTATTAGAATACTCGTTTTGGAATACAATAGCCGATGTAATATTCGATATTTGGATTTATTCGAGTCACGGCGGTGGGCCGCGAGCGTGTCCTTGGTGCACGCCGTTTACCGCGCGCCCGCTGGAGTACTAGTTCGTAGGGCTTATCTTAGCGTTCGCGGGCGCTTGCTTCACTTGCGCAGCGACCGCACCACTAACCACTCGCTGTCGCTACATACCGCTCCCACACCGGCCGGCACTCCGCATCGCCCGCTCGCTCGTGCCGCTGCCGTTTGTTTACATACACTCGAAATGCCGGTACGATAAAACATCGAACGAATATATTAGCAATATCAAATCTGTGCATTTCAATCGGTGAAAATGTGGTTCAGTGTTGTTTTACTTGTGATTCTACTCGCCCTCCTTTTAGTGTTGACCATTTTCCATTACGCCACAAATGGCAGAAAATACTGGAAGTTCAAGAATGTCCCATATAGGGAACCGTGCCCTATTTTTGGTAATTTCGGCCCGACTTTCACGACGAGGCGAAGTTACACAAACATGCTCCAGTATTTCTATGACAATTTCCGCGGTGAGAAATATGTTGGATTATTCCAAGCTCGAAGACCCACTCTGATGGTTATCGACTTAGAGATTGTGAAAAATATACTTTCGAAAGAATTCCCGAGTTTTAGTGACAGAGTATCTGTGGCAACGGATACGAAGCGAGAGCCTCTACTACGCAATCTGGCAAATATGAGTGGCGCTGAATGGAAAGCGATGAGACAGATAGTTACGCCGACCTTCTCCTCGGCTAAAATGAAGGCGATGTTCCCGCTATTGGTAGAGTGTGCAGAAACTTTGAAGAAAGCTCTTTTTGAAATGCCACTTGATGAGGTCAATGTTCCCGATTTAATGTCTCGCTATACGACCGACGTCATTGGAAGCTGCGCTTTCGGCGTTGACCCTGGCTCACTTAAAAATCCAGACTCACCCTTTCTGAAAATGTCGCAGAAAATGTTCAAAATAGATCGAGCCACTATGATCAAACGATATTGCCGCACGTTTTTCCCAAGACTTTTTAAATTTTTGAATCTCAAAAGCTATTCTCTCGACGTTGAAGCCTTCTTCACTTCTATTATAAACCAAGTGCTCGAAGAAAGGCGTTCTACTGGAGTGCAGAGACATGACTTCCTTCAGCTGATGTTAAATGTACAGAAAACTGAGAGTAGTTTTACTATGACGGATGCGTTAATAACGTCCAATTCATTTATATTTATGCTGGCTGGACTGGAATCGTCGGCCACTACGCTGTCGTTTTGTTTATTTGAACTAGCCAAAGATAAAGAGTTACAAGATAGTGTAAGAGCAGAGATAATTACCTGTATTGAAAGATACGGTGGGCTGAATTATGATGCGGTATGCGCCATGCATTTTGTTATGCAAGTACTTCTGGAAACTCTGCGAATGCATCCGCCGACACCTTTGACTACCAGACTATGTACCGCTCCATATACCATCAATGGATCTAATTTAACTGTGAAAGTCAAGGATCCTGTTCTTATCCCTCTGTATTGTATCCAGAGAGATCCAGAACACTTCCCAGATCCTGATAAATTTGATCCTCAGCGGTTTAAAGACGACAGCAGTCCACCAGGATTCATCGCATTCGGATATGGGCCAAGAAGATGTCCGGGTAAGTTTTTATTATAACATCACTAATCTTACAAATGCCAAAGATTGTGTTTAAAGATTTTTTCTTATGCTGCTAAGGCTGAACAGATTGGAATTACTAATCAAAACGGAGAGACATTTTGAGTGTATCATCAGGATTTTAACACATTAGATTACACTTAACTTGATTAACGGAGGCGATAGCTAAAAAATGTTCTTATAAACACATGGCGCCAAACAACGTTGTTTACCTAATGTCGTTGACCTAAAGAAATTAATTGCGGTAGAACTAGTTCTGTCAAGGATTACAATTGGCTCGCGAGTTCACAATATTGTTTGTTATCAAAAGTTTAGATAGCCCCTGGGAAATGTAAACAGCCTTTGTTCGCATTGTGGAGTTCCACAAACATATGTAAAAATATTTAAAAATCTGAGCATTGTTCCGATAGATTCTTTTGCACTGTTTATCAAACCGTTCTAGTTATTGTTTACATATTCTGTTTGAAAGTCATATAAAAATACCATCACATCATAAATATGCAAAATAATCTGCGTACAATTTAGTTATTATGTATAGTTATTACATCAATTGTATCTACAAAAACCTTGGTAGAGCTTTTTATAATATTAAACATTATAACACGAGTTTTGCCGCGAAAGTGAGAAAATATCGTTGTTGATTTTGTATAATTTTCCAAAAACAATGTGATTCTTCGAGTTAATGTAAATAATGTATAATGGTGGATTATTAACCGTCAATACTTAGTAAACGTGCATAAGTGTAGGCAAGTCATACAAAGTTGTAAAACGTGATTTTCGGTTTCGCTCCAAAACTCCAGTAGAAGTTCTTGTAAAGTTTCTACCACTTTACTAGGTCATTTGACTATGAATGGACCTTGATTCTTTTACTTGACTTTGACTGTGACTTGTGACTAGGACTTTTAATATAAGAAACAATTAAAATATATTATTACTTGATACTAGCTAAATGCACAAGAATGCAAAGCCAAAATTAAAAGAAATAGAAACATTATAACATTTCTTGTCACCAGACCGTAACTATGGTAGTTTGTTTAACGTCAACTTACTAAAGGAAATAAAATATTTTCTAATTTTGTTGAGATCTTAGAAATGTTAAAATTCATATAAAGTACCGAATCATGAACAAAAAATAAATTAGACTAAATTATTAATGAAAGAGTTGTGCAAACAACATATTACATTTATGCCTATTATGAGTTGAATGTCGACACAAATTAAAAACCAACAACCAATATTATAAATCAAAGTAGTTATAAAGCAATAAACCATTAAAGTGTTAAATCAAACGTCCCTAATAATTTTGCACAATTAGTAATCTTTTGTTTAAAACGCATAAGTAAAGTTATAATGTTCTTTGTTCTATAGCATTGACGGTGCTTAAGCTTTTGGCGCAGATAATCGCAAGCAAACAGATAAAAGATATCAAAGAAATTGTTATTTTATTTGTTTGTAAATCCGTGCATACCTTCGACGCGAGTTTTCTCCGTTATATTTATCGGATGTTTTGCGATATCTATTATCTTCGATTTCAACTAACTTTGTTATTATTTCTGATATCCTATATAGAAGTCAACAATATTGTTAAAACTAGGTCAATCAAATGACGAACTTAACACTTTTTTTACATTCCAGGGGAGCGGTTCGCTCAACTAACTGTATTAGCTGGTCTGGCATCCATGCTTACCGCATTCACAGTGGAACCCTGCTCGAAGACAACTCCTAAAATCCAGTACGACCCTAGAAGCGTCATGCTGAAGAACAAAGGAGGCATTTGGCTCCGTTTTACTCCACTAAAAACATAATCCACATAGCAAGACTATTTGTGTTTGTCACGAATTAAAAAACCTGCCTAATGGACTCAAAACTCGCGTAGCTACCATATACGTAACTATATAAATGTCTTATATGGATTTCGCTTCAACATACCGCAAGTTTTATATATGGCAGAATAGTACTTAAGATTGTGTTATAATATAATTAATACTTAACATATAAATCGTTTTTGTAACTCGCTGTCTGCCAAGTAGTTTAGCATGGTATGTGAAATGTTTCCGGCAGTTTAATAAAAAGAATCTTAAGCCGGCGTCTACGGCAATGTAATTTTGTAGTTATTGATTTTTTGTTCATATTGCCTTGACGGAGTGGTTTTTGTGGCATACACATATTACGTTTTTGCTTTTGTTTACGTTGATGCGTTTATTTATTTACTTAGCAAGTATCAGCTACGAATCGTAAAGGTTTATTGACACTGTTTCTTGTTATCAGTTGTTAATAGTTGTTCTGTTTCGCTATCATTACCCAGCTTTATAAATTGGGTTACAAAATAAGATGATCATTTTACACAGATGTACATTTATCGGAGTCATGATAGTGCTGATAGATAAACATGTGCATTTATAGTAATTGTGTAATAAACATGATTTTTGTACACTCACAGCCCCACACTAATAACAAAGACATGTATCGTAGGTGTCAGAAATATTTGCATATAACACACACAATCACACCCAGAACCGCAAGCGCAAATATTCCTTGGGAAAGGAAATGGCGCTCCTGCCGTGAATCGTACCCAGGTCGCAGAGGATTGAGACTTGCCCACTGCGTCAACTAGGTCGTCAAGTAGTCCTGTATTTAATATTTAATTCAGATACAGTTCACCATTCTTCTCAATTTAAAAACAAAATTATTAGATTATTGAATTTAAAAAAGATTGATATTTACTTTCAAATTAAAAAGCATGTAAAAGTAGTTAATATTCAATATGAATATGTTCAGATAAGATATTCTTGGTTTATCCGAACCCGCTACCCACTATCCTAAGCTTGGATTCATTATAAGCATTTTACTTAATCAGCCCTAAAGTATTAGACCGTTTCGGTTATTCAAACATAGGTAGAGGGTTTAGTATGCGTTTGATCGATTGCGTAAACTGACATTCGTTTCATTTGCTTCCATGTTCGCAGGAATGTTTGGAAGAAAGCCAAACCGAAATTAAGTGTTTGTAATAACGACTCGTACTACCACTGAATTAATTAACATGAGACTAGTTTTCATCAACTAGTATAACACAGAAATATCGCCATTGTAACCAATATAAGTGTATGGGGAGCTGTTTTCATTATGATATGTAGATATAATGTAATAAGTAAATAAGAGTCGGTAACATCAAAGGATTCCTTTGGTAAAAACCATGTGGGGTAAAACCAACGTAGTATTTGTATACCTATAATTCTTAGAACTGAAATAGAGGATACATAAAACCACAACAATCACACTGTATTGTGTCAGCTAACCTCGATAAAAAAAAACGGTATGATCTATTTCTCAACCATGGAGCATGGTAATAAATAAACGACATCATTCTGATTATTCCTGTGGTTACATTGTCATTCCTCTTATAATTATTGAAGCAAACATTATGAAAATTAAACAAAAAAATTACTGTCGTACAAAGAAAGTGTATAAATATAATGATTCATTCATGCTGTAATTACGCTCTACAAAGTTCAACACATTTCAAGTGTGACTAATTTAAATTAACTCTAGTGATTTACGCTTATTTATTTATTTACTTAAACTATTGACGTGTTCTTAGTTATATTAAACTATTATTTGTTTAAAATTGACACTACTGTACGTCCACTATTAGACTATTTTACCTATAATTGCATTTATGTACCTATTGTTAATATGTTTGGTATGAATATAAGTTTATAATAATTACATTATTATGGAAAATGTGATTTTTTTGTTTCTACCTTATTATATTTTCTGACAGATTACGTCATCCGCTTCCGATCGTACCTGGTGCAAAGGATAGCTATTGCTATCCAGCGTGGCAATGCCGCTATCATATTGGATACCTTTGCTCCTGGAACAGTCAGTCAGTTGTTTGACTAATTTGTAAAATGTTTAATTTATATGTATACCTTTTGTTATGACAATAACAAACAAACAACAAACGCACTCACACTCACAGCCCCACACTAAGTGCATATACTTGTATCGTGGGTGCCGGAAACATTCACATCACACACACATTACACCCAGAACCAGAAGCACAAATATTCTTTGGGAAGGAATTTATGCTCCTGCCGGGAATCGAACCCAGGACCCAAGGCGCAGAGGGCGGACACCTGTCCACTGCGCCAACTGGGTCGTATATATATCTTAAATCGATTACATCATTCACAATAATTTTATATTATGAAAACTATCGCGATTACTATTCATTATGGTCGGAGTATTTCGACACTATCACGCGATTAATAGCAGGTTAGTACCATAACAATAATATTATGAATCAAAAAGTTTCGGCATGTGAGGATATTTGGAATGAAGTATCTCTTTAATGAATGGACGTATTTGAATGTTTGTTATGTAGATCTTAAAATGAGACGTAAGTACGTATGCCTCTCTTTATCGTGATGGACGCAAGAAAATTTACGGAGTAAAGCTTGATTGTTTATCGTAAAAACCTACTCACAAACATCATACAAGAGATCATACTGTTATAGTAAATATATAAGATTTACCTTTAGACATTACATTAATTAATTTTATCATATCATAAATAATTATGTTAAATGTAATGTTAATTTAATTTATCATATAAATTATGAATTACATTTAACTATTTGTAAACAAACTGATATCTCGTTGTAATTGCGTTCTAGAACCGAGTTGGTTGTAAATTAGTAGAAAATCAATACAGTTATATGCCTGTCAATATTATCTTAGTATTTGTGAAGCATATTCAAATGCGCAAGCCTGGCTTGTATAATTATACCCCATTGGAGATATGTCGTGTATGCCGATGGGGAGTAATAAGCGACGAAAACATTTATTATCTCTGATAGGCTACCGTCTACCACTATCTCATTTTATGGTAAGTGATGATATCTTTGAGGATTATATAAACTCTAGACCTAGACTAGCTCTCAAGGATAGCTAGGGTAGGTGTACTATTATTGTATTTTGGTAAAGAGTAGCTCGCCTGGTTTTCATCTTGATACCTACACAGGAAACTGAAGCCTTTCGTAGGATTTCAATCTACTATCGATTGATAGAAGGCGGGCATAGCACGGCTTCAAAAAAAAAACGCGTTTACACACTAAGTTCAAAGACTTGTATCGTGGGATCACATCACACACGCAATCTCACCCAGAACCAGAAGCACAAATTTCCCTTGGGAAGGAGAAATGTGCTCATGCTGGGAATCGAACCCAGGACCCATGACGCGAGGGGCAGACAGACTTACCCGCTGCGCTAACTGGGTCGTCAAATATTTTGTATAGTTTCTAACATCATCTAAAACTTGGTAGCGGGCTTAAGCACTTTGCTGTATAGATGTATATAGTTTAAGGATATATATATACAAGGTTACTTTGAATCTGCGCTCCATATTCCACAGGGTGTTAGGGGAATAATTTTTTTTTTTTTGTGTTGCATTATCGATACCCGACCCCCCTGTGAAGTATGGAGCGCTAACTCAAAGTAACCTTGTATACGGGCAATTGGCCCGTAGATGTTTTTCATACCTTCTGTAAGAAACTTAAGAACAAACATCAAAATCAAATTAATAAAAAAAAAAAATTTAAATATATCCGATTATCTATTTCTTAAAAGCCTTACTGATTTTCATCAAACATAGCTATGGAGCTATTATTAGTTGAGCCGTGCTTTTATTTTCTTCTTCTTATTTTTAATTAAAAAAATAAAAATAAAACTCACTATCCTGTCTATCCGTTTAAAAACTATAAAGCCACAGACGTTTGTAACAGGATTTTACTTATTTGTTTGGCTGTATGAATATATTATCGAAGAAAAAAATTGATGTGTGGAATACAATCAAACGGATGTAAACAATAAACAACGGATAAACTGGCTCGTGATGCACATCGCTACCTACTTTATATTCATAAGAACGAAAATAGGAATGTCCATATGCGCAATAAATTATCATGTAATCCATTATTATAGCAAAACGTCGCGACGTTTTTCTTTGAAAAACCGGATCCAGTATACTTATGCATTTCGTAGATATGTGACTAAGGCCGATAAAATAACTCACGCTTTATGAAAACTTTCCGTTGTGGATATTGTTATATCCATCTATATATATTTTTTCCATCTTTATCTTGGGCGTATATATGAAAATAATAAAGCATCTACCAAATTTTTTTTAATGCTCTTTAGCCAATCATTTGACCACTATCACACCTGATAGAAATTGAAAATGCGGCCGAAGATAGCATGCTTGCTTAAAATGTACCTATTCACTCTTGATTTGTAGGCTCCCAGATGATACCGTTCGGGGAACAAAGACGCAGGCAATGAGCACTTCTTCGCTGTAAGGATGATAAATGTAGAAGCGAAACGTTTCGAGTTATGGACTGGCCAGCAAAAAGCCCGAATATGAATCCCATAGAACACCAATGGGATGAGTTGAAGAGACGAGTAAGAGCGAGAGATCCTGCTCCGTAGACGCTTGGCCAGCTTAAAACAGCTATACGAGAATACCCTAACATTTCACAACACAAGATTGTGACTCTCATCCGTTCCATGAGGAACCGCATGGAAGAAGTCATTAGAGCCCGGGGAGTAAATACGAGATACTGAATAAACTTTTTTAAACATTTCTTGTTGGGTTTACTTCTAACATTTTACAAATTCTTCTTAAAGGGTAGAAACATACCTGTTGAACAAAACACGCTAGCTAAAGAAGTTTAATTTTAATTCGAAATATCAATGTTCATCAAACGATACCTTATAATATCCGCAATTAACAGGCATTATTTATTTCTTATGTTTCAGCGTAAAAAATATAAGACTCATTCAAAACCAAAATTCAGTATTTTTTTTATGTTGGATAGGCAAGCATTTGACCACTATCTCACCTGATGGAAAGTGACGATGCGGCCGAAGATAGGACATGCTTGCCTAGAAGGTATATTCACTCTAGACTTGAACCCAGATTGTACCGTTCAGGGAACAAAGACGCAGGCAATGAGTTCCACTCCTTCGCTGTACGGATGATAAACGTAGAATCGAAACGCTTTGAGAGAACTGTAGGTTTATCACCCATAAATGGATGACGTTTAACAGTATTGATATTTGGTGGAAAAAAGGGCTTGAAGGAATTATATCATGTAACTCCTGTGCGCACTCTCCAAAATGTAAGCGATAGAATACCGATAGGCTTGCTACTTTACGTCGGTGACCGAGACTTTGTAGTTTGGACTCAACTAGCTTACTATCGCGATACTAAGCTATAGATCTATTAGTAATGATCCTCTCAAACACCACTGCAGGTTGAAGGCTTCCGAGGCATACTCGGATTTCAATTATTTTTTAAAGCTATCAATAGACTAATTCTCTTTTCAGATTCTAGAATGCGATGTGTTGGGGCAGTTGGCAGAACATAACTTCATGGACAACTGCTTAGATATTCTTGTAAGATTCTGCAACTCTACAGAGTATGTGCAATCGTTTGGTAAGTGTCTAGTGTACTTTACCCATTAAATGAATAAACTTTGCGTCTATCTATGACTTTCGATAATTATGCACACGATTCTTGATGACAAACGGCGTGGTTTATTTTAGTTTCCAGTATCTATTTGAATAAAACTTTGCAATCAATAGCCCTTATTACCATTGCACAGTCTTATCATGAATGATATGTTATATGCATAGAATTTTAATTAAACCATGGACGTAAGCAACGGCATAATCGGTGTAATAAAATTAATTGAGGGCTGGCACTCTAAGTCGTTGACGCTAATTTGGTTACTATTTTTGGATAACGTATTCGTTTCTTTGATGACTACCTATATGTTTTATTGGAGGAACTTAAAGGAAATATTGGAGATTTGGTAAAGAATTTTTTTTAATGTTATCTACGGACCTATTGCCTGTATATAGCTTGAGTTTAGTTTTAGGAATTATAGGCAAAAGACATAGTTATGTAAACTATATTTTTAAGGGATCTCTACCTCAATATAAGTAATGTATTTTTTTATTACTTTTTATGTAATTTTTTTTTACAATATCTTGTACATAGTCTGCGATGTGCTCATCTGTGATTCTTAATTAACAGTACCACAGTACTTTACGATATCATAAAGTAAGCCTGAAGTTTCACATCCAACTTTCTTTATCCGTTTAGTACATATTCCAACAAGTTGAAGCTATATAAGCATAATGTGTTAATTAATAAAATGTTGTTTTTGTTCACTATTTATGACGATGCCTTTTGAGTTTTTCTATTATGAATCACTTATTTCATCATCTTTTATACCAGCGCTGACAGTATTTTATACTTACCTTGTGACTTTATCACGTCATATATTTTCTGTCAATCACATTTGATTGGTACACCATACCATTTCTGTTACATTTCTGTGGTAACCTATCAGCTCTGGATTTCCCAGAATTTGCCTCTTATAGGTACAACTAGGCTTCATTTCCAATTTCAGAGCCCAACATCTCACTGTCACTGCTAGAACGTCGCGCTGAACTAGAAGTGCGTGCTCAAAAATGTGGAGATGTCCGTATATCACCTGCATTTGCCACAGCCACCCATCCACCTGCTGCGTCCTTAGTTGCGACTATATCTGACGTGTTAAATAACGTCAGTGGCTTTGGAAGGTGCCCGGTGCAGGAGTGGAATGATCGTGGGCTGTATCGACTTCTGTTTAGGTGAGTTACTGCAATTTATTTTCCTTTGAGTAGTGATTTATTTGTCCATCATCTCTTTGCCCTTTTCCCAGTGTCCCTGCATAACATGTACTTGTGAAATAATGTAAATATAATTTGGCATGAGATATAATGACCGCCTGTTGACGTCAGTCCTCCTTGGGAATGCTTGTTTTTAGTCATCGGGGCCACGTTACGCCACGTTTAAATGTGGTCGGCTTAGGGTTGGTCGTATACTGCAATTATTCCGTATAATATATCAGATTATTATTAGCGCAAAGCTACATCTTCTTAGTCGTAAACGCTCTTGTGGTCGTCATGTAATACGATTTTCAGGGGCTGATGTTGCTCGCCTCACTTTGTTACACCATCTCCCTGTTTGTTGCCATTTTGGTATACGTGCAAGGCGCTGGCTGTAGCCAATTTTATCTGTTCGGTCCATCGCATAGGTGACCATGGTCTTTCCTTACATTTTTCCCTGCACTGCGACATAATGCAGGCTAAATTGTTAGCTAAAAAAAACGCTTTCACATTCCTGAGAATGTGAAAGCGTTTTTTTTTGGGTTCGATTCTCGATGGTAACACATATTTTCTTCCCAAGGGTTTCTATCTAGTTCTGGTTCTGGCGACTTCAATCTTAGTGTGGGATCACTGATCCCACACTAAGATTGAAGTCGCGGGTGCCGGAAACATTAACAAATACAACCAGAACTAGATAGAAACCCTTGGGAAGAAAATATGTGTTACCATCGGGAATCGAACCCAGCACCCGCAGCGTAGGATGATTTCCAACTACGCTAGCAGTTCATCATGGCCATCATTGTTAGCCTATTATTGGTCACGATGTTTACTATTTTTTTAAAATAAATGTGGGTTATCTTTGATAAGAGATCTCCACGTAAAAACGAAACCATTGTCAGAAAAACATGTACAGTTTTTACTAACGATTTGGTGGCATAGCTAAGTTGCCGTGTTGACCTATTTTTCTTAAGAACGGCTTTACAATTAAAAGTTATACTTATGTATAATATCAATATAACATCTGTTTCCAGATGCGCGTCTTGGGACAAAGGTCAACCGCACGAGGTTCACATCGTGCGCGCCGCGGCGTGCCGCGCGCTTTTCGCTGCTACAGCGCATAAATGTGTGCGCACGACATTAGCAACTACCAAAGACTGTCTCCATAACCTATTGTCAACCCTTAAGCCTTTCGAAGACAACAATAACATTACTACTGGTAAATATTTTCTGACCACATCATCACTTATGAATAGGTAAGATAGTACTTATAGCAGAGAGAAGAAATACATCTAACCGGCATCCAAGAAATCAAGGGTCATAAGGTTGAAGCTTTTGTCTTACTGTGACATTTCTATATCAGACGAAAATACCGGCGTTAATTTAAATAGTTATAGGTACCTATATCGGGATTCTTCTTGAACATTAGAACTGTAAATATGATTGATTAAATTGGTGAGACAGTATAATAATGTACATATTACGTAACTGAAGTTTTCCCATAAATAGATAAAAATATTTTTATATTGAAACGCAAGCAAAGCTTAAAAAAACCGACTTCACCGCTTATATTTTGGTTTTGGTTTGACCGATTTTGATAAAATTTATATGGGACCACCTCTGATGTATCAAACAAAAAAAAAACATTAATACATAATTGGTGGAGATTTCGCGTAACATACATACAAGAAAAAAAACAGTCGATTTGAGAACCTCGTTATTGAAGTCGGTTGAAAAGGGAAGCCACTATAATAAATATAGATAATTGCCGGTATCTTGTGGAATTTGACAATGATGCGGCAGATTCTTAAAGAATTACGAGTACTATTGTATTACATATCTCAACGATTAATTCAATGTCGTATCGCAAAAGAATGCGGACTTAGTTACACAGTTTTTAGGGTTCCGTAGTCCATCTAGAATTCCTCATGTTCATCTGTGTTTTTAGCATTGGTTTGTGCCCATAAAAGCCTCAAAATATAATTTTACTTGGATGACGTAGTTATCTCTATTTTTACGTTATCTCTTAATTAGTTCATGGTGAGGATCAAACTATGTCAGAAACCTTGCAAGTGCCAATAACAACTGTACTGTGTGTATTTCAACTCAATCGCATAATCAAGATTCAAGAATTATTGAGACACTGAGTATTTTAAGCTAGAAGTTATCTGTTAATCGATTCGCATGCCCATATTGAACAAACAGATAGACCAGCAAACACAAACACATTCACACTGACAATCCTACACTAAGTTCAGACTTTTATCGTGGTTGCCGGAAACAAATGCATTGAACACACACAATCACACCTATAACCAGAAGCTCAAATAACCTTGGCTGGGAAGTAACTTTGGCTGGAGCCGGGAATCAAGCCCAGGATTCGAGGCGAAAAATGCAAAGCCTTGCCCATTGAGCTAACAGGGACGTCAAGACATAGATATTAGGAATCGATGGTCAAGTAAAAATTGCGCAGAACCATTAGATTCCGGCGGCTAATGCGTAATAGTATACGTATTTCACATATGAGATACATGCGAGTAGTTAAAAGTACAGCAATCGAAATGTGCAGTGGGGATTCACTGTGACATCATAACTTCCAATCGAAGATTCTTATCAATAGAGTTTTAAAACTTTAATCTTTATTGCAGAAATAAGTGTCGATCATTGTTCCGTGAGATTGTACAGCTGTCAAGTATGTACTCATCCATGCACTTGAGTGGGTTTTCGCAGAATGTGTCTATTCGAAGAATTGTCAACTGTTAATATTCCAAGTGTACTTAATGTCTTTGTTGTAAATATGAAGTACCTGTCCGTATTTGTTGCGTCTTATACATATTTACACAAGTGTTAGAGTGTTTGATCGGCTTTTAACTTTTAAACTGCCCGTTGGCGTAGTTGGGTATCCATCCGCTTTCTAAGCAGCGGGTATCGGGTTCGATTCTCCGTCGGAACACAAGTTTTTCACCTACGAAAGTCATTGAACAAATGGCGATCTGTGAGAGTCAAACAGAAACATGTTTATAATTTTATTATAAGTTACACTTATTGTAAACTATCCAATTAAATCAAACTGGAACTTGCGTGACTTACGCGTTATCGACTTAGTCATCAATTACGTGGTAGTCTTATTATAATAACACGTTTCTAGATTTTAGTTATAATATTTAAAGTTATGTTCCCAGCGATTTCGCTCTCATGGAATGTTTCAGGCCATTCAGGGCCATCGGATCTTGGTGAGTGGTCTTATTTAGTGCTGATGCCCATTTTCCGCCCGCTCTATCCATTATGGGCCATGTATGTTGATTGATCTTCATCGAGAACCGAAGTTTGACGATATCTTTTAGGTAACGTGCCCTTAGCCTGACAGATTTTTTGGTCAGCCACCTCAAAAGCCAAAAGGTACCTGGGGCCTTACTACGAACTCTTATAGCAGTCATACACTTATTATACTTATTGTGCGGTACACAGGTGTCATTTCAATAATAAATTAAGAAAGAACCTTTAAGACATTGTGGTAGGCTCCCCAAAAAATATAAGTAGCATTATAAATTGTGAATACCATGACTGATAATATAATGCAAATATTTTGCGCTTTTTTTATGCTCGATAGGAAAACATTTTATCACTATCTCATCTGATGAAAAGTGATAATGCGGCTGAAGATGTAGCATGCTTGCCTAGAAGATACCTAATACTTATTCACTCAATTTCAAGATCTTTTGTGTCAAGTAAAAACGGTAAATGATTTTAGATGACAACGAGGCAGAAAGCTGCACGACGCGAACGCAAGCGCTGCTTCTTCTAGCTTCGCTTCTTGTAGACCGCTCCGCTGCTGAAAGTGTGTGGCGCTTCTTGAAAGAAGAGGGATCGACGTCTCTGCTGCATCTGATCCTTCAATGCCTGGAGAGCGATGAGTTGGGTATATACAGTTGATACTTTTTTTTGTAGATATGGAAGCTAAGTAACGGCTGCGATCGCCATAAAAAAACATCTTAATAAAATTGTGAATGTCGGAAGCGCGTTGTCTGTGCTTCCTTGACTTAAATAAATCTCTAGCCAAACCAATCCTTGAGAGCAAGTTTCCGAAGCAGCGGGGTACAATTAGTAATATTATATTTTTGTAGTATTGTAATACAAATAATTACATTTTTAACGTTGTTTTTAAGCATTGCTGAACAAAGTCTATTACGACTAGCTATACATTGATATGCATCAAAAACCATTTGAAATATGGTCTAAAAAAATTCGCTGCCCTTGATTTAATTTATACATAGTGTACATTTTCTTTTTTGCAGCCAATTTAACCTTATGTGGTGTATTATTGTTTGACTACAAAACATAGTTACGTATTTTTAGTTCGTATGATTATAATTTTATTGATTCTTAACATAAATCAAAATTGTTTTCTCTATTCTAGAACTGTTAGACGCGGCCTTGTACTGCCTCACTCAACTCGCACAATCTCTGACTAACAAAAAGCACGTGGATAAAACCAAAGACGAGTCATGCGTTCAGTTCTACGACAACCTTAAGTCTCCGTTCAGTGGACATGACAGATATTCCTCGGGCGACACTGGGAGAAACGACTGCCAGCCCGAATATATGGCTGAAGAGCTGTGCAAAGCGCTGATTGCCCTTTACCAGAAGTTATCCTTGGAGAATAGTCAGTTTCAAACTAGTCAAGGTAATGTATTGTTAATACTTACTTTCCGTAACGTCACATACCTCACTTTGTTCACGATCCATGTTAGTCTGGACTGTACCAGAACGCCACGTTTTTCAACTTTGTGTGATATGCCTACACTCGTTATAGTGTGCACGTTCATGAAAATACAAAAATACAAAATACGAAATAGTTTATTTTCCAAATAAACACTTTACAAACATAGGTATCCTAGTTACTAACGGTCCCCGCACTAGGGCTTGCCTGTATCGCGGGAGGCCATTCTACGATATGCTTATAAAAATTTATGTGGAGAACTACAAATTATACAGAATTTAAAACATTTCTTCGAAACAAATCTTATAAATAAAAAAAACAGATAAACTAAAGCAATAGAAACACATGTGGGACACATATTAATGTATGATTAGGCGGGTGTTTGTGTGTGTGTATGTCAGAGAGTTTGTGTGTGTGTTTGTGTGTGTGTGTGTGTGTGTTTGTTTGTGTGTTATAGAATTTAATATAAAACGTTGTTCCAGTTCACTTTTGAGCGATAAATAAGGTTTCAGTGGCATCATAATCCAGAGACAGGAGCCATTTCTTAACTTTAGCTTTAACGCCATGAAGCATACTGTCTCTTAAATTGCAGAGCTTCATCGCCCGTTTGTAGAGAAATGGGACAATGTAGAAGCTAAAACGATGTGCAAATGACGATTTTGTTTGAGGGACATTAATTTTGGTTCTACGTGTCTTTGGCGATATATTTTGATTGGCCGAGATGTTATTAATTTTATTATACATAATGATAGCCCTATTAACAAATAGTTTTCGTATTGTGAGTATTTCCGATTCATTATACAAAGTTGACGTGGGATAGCGAAAAGGTTTTTGAAACATTACTTTCAGTACTGATCTCTGAGCTCTTTCGAGCTTGATCATAAATGTTTTAGCCGCTCCACCCCAAGCGAGTATGCAATAACCTATGATAGACTGGCAAAGAGCAGTATATACCAAGATAAGCAGTTCCTTGTCAGATCCATCCCGTAGAAGTTTCATGATGGGTATAAGCTTACGCACTCGGTCCACTTAAAATATCAATGTGCGGTTTAAAGGTAAGCTTGTCATCAAGCGTTACTCCCAGATACTTAATAGTTGTAGCACGATCAATTTCTGAACAAGAACATGAGGCTGATTGCATTGGAGATTGACACTTGTGAATTTTTATTTTAAGATTTCTTGAAGGACATGTGACACTCGTCTTGTGAAAACATAAATATTTCGTTTTCTTTGTGTTTAGTGTTAAGAGGTTTAAATTAAGCCATGCCGCTACACTAGACATGCCGCACTCAGTTTGTTTGAAAACTTCAACCCAAGTACGTCCTTTGAAAATGATTGCAGTGTCATCAGCATAGCAAACTAATTGTGAATTTCCCTGAGAATGGAGTGATTTTTCTATGTCATTTATATATGCTATAAAAAGGGTTGGCCCAAGAATACTTCCTTGGGGTACTCCAAAACAGATATTTCTAACCTGACTCTTATGATCATCCAAAACTACATATTGTCCTCTACCCGAAAGATAGCTTTCAAACCAATCCAAAGCAATTCCTCGAATTCCCATTCCCTCCAGCTTCCTCAGTAGGATCTTGGGCGAAACTGTATCAAACGCCTTAGCTAGATCGAGGAACACGCCTATGCACTTTTGACCGTCATCCATAGGTTTCACTATACTATCCAAAAGAAGTGTAACTGCGTCTTCGGTAGATTTTTTCTGACGAAATCCAAACTGCAACGGTGTCAAGATGTTGCGGAATTCAAGATATCTTATAAGTCTTTTATTCACTATCTTTTCCAAGATCTTTGAGAATACTGGAAGGAGGGATATTGGACGATAGTTACATGCGTTTTGTTTTGAACCATCCTTGTGTATTGGCAATACTGCAGCTACTTTCCAGGATTTTGGGAACCTCCCACTACTTAGGCTGAGGTTAATAACATGCGTTAAAGGTTCGAGAATTAATGGACACAATTTTTTTATGAGCGAGTTTTTAAGACCGTCTTGTCCTGGGGCTTTATCATTTTTCAGGGTTTTAATAATACCTTGTACCTCAATCGGATCGGTTGGAGTCATAAAAAATGAGCCTGGAATAACATTGTTCACGCTTACATATGCTGCCAAGTCTTCCTCTGTTTTTCCTAAATCATTCAATATGACGTTGGCAAGATTCTGGCCTACCGTAACAAAATAATCATTGCAGACATTTAGTGAGCCGGTAGGTGTTGATTTAGTGTGCAAAAGTGCCAGGTTAGCACTATCCTTTTTATTTTTTATTTCACAAACAGTCTTTACCGTTTTCCATAGGTTTTTAGGATTGTCTTTATTTTTCTCAAATTGGTTTTTATTATGTTTTGATTTTAAGTTTTTAATCATATCAAAGAATACGTTTCTGTATCTTTTATACGTTTTTAGGGCTTCAACGTCATTTGGATTTTTCCTAACTACCATGTGTAGAGCATCTCTGTGTTTCATACACTTAATTAAGCTCGGTGTTATCCAATCTTTTAATGCAAATTTACTTCTGCTGAGACGCACTTGTCGAGTGTGTTTGTTTACTAAGCTTTCCAGCTTTATTGTTAGTATTTCTGCCATTACAGATACGTCAATTGCTTGTTGTAATTCTGACTAATCTTCAGTAGCAAGTTCGTTATAAATGGCTTCATAATCAGTCTCGGGCATGTACCTACTACGTTTCTCTTTCGGCATTGTGATTATAAAACCAGCCATCACCAAGTCGTGGTCAGTCAGAGTTGTCTTGCATACCAAGCCAATAGCTTCTGATCTGACATCAGCTAAAATGTGGTCTAGGCAAGATGATCCTCTTGTAGGTATGTTAATAATATGTTTCAGTCCCAGCTCAGCTGTAAGGCAGAGGTATTCATTTGTTTGACTATTGTCATTCAATGTGTTTATGTTAATGTCTCCGGCCATGTAAACTACTCTTCCTGCAGAGATTAGGTTTTTTACTACATTCTCTAGAGAAATAAAAAATTCGTCAATATTTGCAAATGAAGGGGATCGATAAATTCCGAGAATTGATTGCGAGTTAGGTAAACGTATGCTGATACAATCAGCTTCCGAAAATGATGGTTCAGAAACATCAACATTCCAGTCCGAGCGTACGTAAGCAACTATACCGCCTGCCTTGTTTGTGACCACAGATGTACTGAAATGAGAGTAATTTGGAATGGTGCGTAGTAAAGAGCATGTGCCCAAGTGACATTCTGTTAGGATGATTACATCAAAAGTTATTGAGAGTCTTTTAAGCACAACAAGAAATCCATCAAAATTTTTCTGCAAACTTCTTATATTGAAAGTAAGAATTTTTAGATTAAATCGATCATTGAGAGAGTATTTGCATGTCTCGACATTTTCAAAGGCGTGACAATTAGCTATTGACGGTTAATAAATAATCCACCATTATTACACAGAAAGAATAATATACGAGTTTTGTAAAATCGCCAATGCCATTTTTCACTCTCGCTGATTGATGCGTACTCCCAAATAATATTGATTATGAATGCTTTATTTTCACATACATAAAAAATCGGAACGAAACTATCCTAATACTTGTAAAGCATTCTCACTCGAGTAGCAAAAGGCTGGATACTTGGCAAGATATTGTGAGTGAATCTGACGGGGTAGTGACCGTTCCAATCTGTTTTATTTTGGCTGTATAGTGAATCTTATGCCATTTTTTTGTTAATAAAGTCATATTTTAACCGACTTTAAGAAAAAATTAGGAGCTTCTCAATTCGATGTGTGTTACCTGAGAACTTTTTTTAGGTGAACCGATTCTGATTGTTTTTTTTTTTTTAATTTGAATGACACGACATGTGAAGCACCAGCCATGTGGTCTCATTTCAATTTCATCATGATAGACCTGACTAGTAGTTTTCGAGTTATCCTCATTAAAGTGTATTTATTTAATTTAATGTGATCAAGGATTCCGAAGTTGAAGCGGTGAAGTAAATTTTTTAAGCTTTGCTTGCGTTTACATTATATTCTATCAGCTTTCTGACATTTGAGAGATTTCCAAATTAATTTCCAGACGACCGCTGGAGCCGCACATGCAATTGCCTTTCCTCCGTACTATCGACGAGCGGCCGCAGTCGCTCTTACGCCGCGCATCGTCGCTTGCCACGCTGTCTGGCGGCCACTATACAAGCTGTTAGAGACACGCTATCTGTACACGGCAAGCCGGTTGACGTCATCAGAACTGCGGACCATGTGAGTGCCTTTCTATTGTATCGAGTGACTTAATCTTATCTCGATACTGTCATCGGAATGTGTGGTAGGAAAATCTCGCCTGGTTAGTTCTAGCATTTTTTTATGCTAGATAGGTAAGCATGCGACCACTCAATTAATCAATCAAAACATTTATTGACATAAATTTAGAGGATACGACATAGATTCTGAAGCCTCTGGATCCCGATGTAGTTTACACTGTGTTTCGAGAACCGGCGTCTTCTCCCATTGATGAAACTATTTAATTATGCCAAAGGGTTAGTTTACAGCTATTTACAATATATATATGACCTGCGTGTGTGTCTCACATGATGGTAATTGAAGATGTGGCCGAAGATGGAACTTGCAGTACAAGAGTGTGACAACCGTGGTACAAGTCTTAGATTACTACCATCTTTAAGAATGATCTTAAACTGTGTTTGACTGCACTTACACCAGCAGTATTTTGTTATGCCTCTGTCCGCTAATGGTTTCGCGTTCGATTCCCGAAAGGATGTGGGACATGAATTTTCTCCCAAAGTGTGATGCGAATGTTTCCGGCAACCGCGATACAAGTGGGATTGTAAGTGTGGAAGCGTTTATGCTTTTATGGTGTTCTGGCAGCTCCTTCAGAACAAATTATGTGTAAGATGCTGTCCAATCTCTACTATCCTATAATCTACTTTACCTACAGGTAAGATAGCGGTCAAATGCTAGCTTATACGATATGTATAACAAAACGTCTTGATGACCTAAACATTTTTTTTAAGTAATTGCTAAAACTGCACACACTGAAATCAAATTGCCGAACGATTGGGTAGTATAAAATATATAGAAAATTTGGTAGAATGTGTGATGTTTTAGTAAGAAAGATATTTAAAAGTTGATTCTGTGACGAATCATGGTAAATCTCTTTACAGAACCCGGTCCTCCGCACTTTATACTGGCTGCTAATCGTTGCCAACGCAGCAATGGTCGACTGTCCCGCTGCCAAGGAAAGCTTCTCCGAAGACAACGTGGCCGTGTCTCTAAACAGACTGTGGCCGTGGTGTATGATGACAGATCAACTGCGGAACGCTGTTATGCATCTGCTGTATACATTCACCAATGATTGTCCTAAAGGTAAGCGGTGTTAAATCGTTTTTTTAATGGTTTTGGCCAGAACTAATAATAATACCGCTTGAAGCGTGATTTGAACCTGCGGCTATAGTCTCGCCCTATAATTATGGCTATATCCGCTGAGGTTGGCAGCCCTTAAATTAACGTCTTGTGATGTCGTGTAACGCCATCTAACGGATTAGCTTGAAACTATTCTCATGCTAATTTCAACATTTTCCGGTAGATGGCGTCACACGTCCCCACAAGACGTTAATTCACAACTCAAGACTGAATAACCCGTAAGCATTCTGCCATTTCTTGAGCTGAAATATTTCAGTTCGGTGACAATTCACCGAACATCAGATTTTTCCAAGGCGTTCATCTCCACAACCAATGAGCAATCGTGGCTATCAAAATTGAGCTACATCGTTGTCTATTTATTGAGCAGCTTGGGCGGCGATGTGCGTGTGCGTGGGCGGCCGGAGCCTCGTCGGCGAAGTGTGCGCGCTGTGTGTGAGAGAGACGGCACTAGTCTCGCGCCGGCGGAGCGACGCGCTGCTGCTGCTGGCACTGCACACGGCGCGGCACTGCCTGCACCATCACCACTGCCGCGCGCTCATACTCAAGGTAAACATTATACAAGTGTGTTTACTACACATTGCGTTCGTCTCTCTCTGGGACTGCCATTATAGTCTATTGCTATTTAGTCACCTCGATGTAATTTTTGCACTTTCTAAAGTAATAATACACTATTTTCTGATTAACGAAGTTGCGTGTACGATGGTGGGCTGTTGCCAGATCGTGTGCTACTTTGTTGACTTTAATCAGAGCGGGGATCGACATATGTGTGGATTTGAGTCGTTAGCCGTCATGAATGCCTGTTTATAAAATGTATATAAAAAGTTTATACATTAAACAAATTAAAGAAAAATATCAATGAAAATAATCTGACTTAAAAACAATAAGTAAACTCACTAAACAGTAAACAGTTAAAAAAATATTTAGTTTGATGAATTATTTTTTCCATTTTAATATAAAACCAATTATGATGACATTTCTATGGGACCAATCTAAAATCCTTTCAAATGAAAAAAAGTTTTCCAATACGGTTTACATTTGTTAACTGAGAGTTTAAAGTTCCGAGGTAACAATAAAAAAAAAAATGTACAGTAGGCGCTCAGTAATCCGGCACGCCCAGTAGTCCGGCACTAAGCAACTCGGATGACCCGCTCTATAATCCGGCAGTTCACACAGCCAACCGCCGAATTATAGAGCGGAAGACCCTATATACACTGTGTTCGTGTGCATGTTAAACGTATTGTCATATTGATTAAGTCAATAACGTTACCAATTAAATTTTTATGATTATAAACATAAACGCTTTCACACTCACAGCCCCACACTAAGTTCGATGATTTGTGTCGTGGGTGCTGGAAACATTCACATCACACACTATCACAACCAGAACCAGAAACACAAGTTTTCCTTGAGTTAAAAACTTGTGTTCCCGCCGGGAATCGAACCCGATACCCCTGATTAGAAGGCGAACGCTCACCGAACTTAGCCAACGGGCAGTTCAAATTAAATGAGTAAACGACCTAAATAAATATATTATATATACTGTGAAAATCTATGATATGAAGATTATATTTCTCATACAAATCCAATAACCCGGCAGTTCCAGCTTAAAAAAAAAGGAATTCGGGTGCCGGATTACTGAGGCCTACTGTACCTTCTCTTATTTTGGAGGCGGTTAAAAGTATACGTTTGTATTGCAGAGCGAGATGATGTCGAGCATGTACAAGTGTTGCATGCGCGAGCGCGTGCGCGGGCTGAACGCGGCGGGCGCGGCGTGGGCGCGGCTGTGCGGCGACGCCGCGCGACACAGCGACGGCGCCGCCGCCGTGCTCGCCGTCGCGCCCGCCGCCCGCGCGCTGCCCGCGCCGCCGCCGCCGCTGCGCGCCCGCCTCCTGCCGGCGCTGGCGCACGCCGCCACGCACCACCGGCACGCCTTCCTGCAGTCGCGTGAGTATACTGCACCACATCTGCAGGTGAAGCGCCGTGCTTCTTATAGTTGGGCCTTGGCCGGGCTCCAGTCGCCAGCCTTACTACAGGTAAAGAAGAGCCCGTGCTCGTTCGAGTTGGGCCGTGGCCAGGCTCCAGTCGCCACTAAGAGTGATGCTCATGCCGGCCGCGGTGCACTCTGTCACACAGCACCGAGTCACATTACAGTCGCTTGAGTATTACACAGCATCTGCAGGTGAAGGAGAGCCCGTGCTCGTTATAGTTGGGCCACGGAAGGGCTCGCTCAAGTCGTCGCTACGAGCGAGACTCATGCCGGCCGGTGGTGCACGCCGTCACACAACACCGAGTCTCCTCCCAGTCGCGTGAGTACTATACAGTATCTGCAGATGATGGAGAGCCCGTGCTCGTTATAGTTGGGCCCCGGAAAGCCATAGCCGCGCTCCAGTCGTCGCTACAAGAGAAACTCATGCCGGCCGTGGTGCACGCCGTCACACAACACTGAGTCACCTTACAGTCGCGTGAGTCCTACAGATGAGCGAGAGCCCGTGCTCGTTATAGTTGAGCCCCGGCAGGCCATAGCTGCGCTCCAGTCGTCGCTACGAGCGAAACTCATGCCGGCCGTGGTGCACGCCGTCACACAACACCGAGTCACCTTCTTACATTCGCGTGAGTACTACAGGACGACATCTGCAGGTGAAGCAGTGGCGGCCGCGTTTGTTATAGGTGGGCCACGGATTGGTCCAGAATGAATCTATTAATGTTTATTTATAACACGTTTTCTTAAATTAATCTTACACTAAAGATACAGATTGTAAAATTGTTTTATTTGTCTTGACAAATTCTCTGATTATATAACTTTTAGTCCTCTATATTTACAACTTGTAAAAGCTTGATTTTAAAAAACTTTTTAAAGTATGTCTTGTTTTAATTTCGTATAACACCGATCGATTGTTTTGATCGCGCACATCCCCACTAATTCGCCTCTCAAGTTTCGTACTGATGCGTATACTTTTTACTCTAAAATTTATAGCTTTGTAAGATTTCTGATTCCCGACACGAATCAAGCGTACTACATACAACACTTTTAAAGTAGTAAAATTACAGTCCTTTGAAAATGATTATAACATATTCAAATATTTGAGTTGTTACTTTCTTGTGAATGTATTGAAAATCTTTCTGTTTTCGAATCAAATCATCAAATCAAAATTGTTAAACCGCTTAGCTACAAAGTCGGAAGATGTTTAAAAATTTTGAATTTCCTGCCATGTAACCCAGCGTCATACTTTTGAGTTTTGGTTTTAATAGCTTGTTTGTCAACAGCTGATCTCCTTGAGCTACTTACCGGAACGCTATTGGCGGGCGACACTACAGAGATTATATCCGCGGCGCGCGCGGTCTGGGCGCTGGCCGCTAACAATCACAAGGTAATTTGCCACTTATTCACCTGTAATAAAGAACACGGTCCCACAGGTAAACTTGATTAAGAAAGCATACCTCATAATGACGAGCTGACAATAAATAAACAAAAAATAACATTTTAATTTGCTTCCAAAAATGTAGGCTCGATATGTCCAGCTTGAATAAGAGACATTCAAGCCTGGACATATCGAACCAGAGTTAGAAGGCACTTTGTTTAAGTAAATGTATTTGTAATTATAACAATGCTATTTAGTATTTTATTATGAACTGCTCGTTCGCTTGGGTGTGTGTTCGTCTTCTAAGCAGGGATATCGGGTTCGATTCCCGGCGGGAACACAAGTTTTCTCTCCAAGGAAAATATGTGTTTCTGGTTCTGGTTGTGATTGGTCTAGTGTGTTTACCAGCTTCGATCACATCGTCACTTACCATCAGGTGAGATAGTGGTCAAACACTAGCCTGTCACAAATAAAAAAAAAAAAAAAATATGGTGTGATGTGAATGTTTCCGGCTCAAGTCGTCAAACTTAGTGTGGGTCTGTGAGTGTGAAAGCGTTTATGTTTATGTTTATATTATAAACATTACATGTTAAACATAAACGCTTTAAAACTCACAGTCCCCCACTAAGTTCGATGACTTGTATTGAAGCTGCCGGAAGTATTCAAATCACACATACAACCACACCCAGAACCAGAAACAAATTCAGTCAGGGAGAAAACTTGTATGACCAAAAAACGAACCCGATACTTGCTGCAGCTTAAAAGACAAACGTGCACCCAACGTAGCCCGCGAGCACTTCGTTAATTAGTTTTAAAATATTACCTTAATTCCTTTTGAGATCAAAGTTACCTTTAAAAAAGTATTCTGGGTAGCAGTTATATCATATTATTTCAGCTCTCCTTGAAAGCCAGTCACTTTGTAGGGTTAGCTTGTTTACCACCCTCGACTACATCATCACTTAAAAACAGGTGTGTTAGTGGTCAAACACTAGCCTGTCAGAGATATAAAAAAAACTAAGACTAAACCAACATACATACACCAACGAATAGAGCATAGCAGTGTTCATTGAAATGTATTTGCATAATAAAAAAGTGAAGCCAATTAGTATGCAGATTCTAAGGCGCTGGCGCTTGTTATCTGGCGCCTGATTAGATCATAATATCACACATGACTCACACACACGCAGTCTGAATGCGACATTATTAAGGATGCAAAGCTAGTACTAATTCAAAGTATTGTCAGGCACCAACATACAGATCGACAAACTTAAAATGCGGCGTGGTGGAAATTGATACGATCGCTATATTTTTAAAAGTCACTTTTGTCTTAAAACAACATTTCTAAGCTCCCTCGCGAAATGATTTGACGAAAAACTATGTACCTATGCATTGATTTCTGGTGGTTTAGTACTACTCGATGATCGTACGCATAAACTAGATTTCTCTTACTTTTCTTCGATACATCGATGTAAGTATTTAAACACTTACGAAACTAAATTTCGCTTAATTACATTTTCGTAAACATTCGTACTAGACCCCTCATGAATAAACACACATCGTTAGGTAATCGTAATTATGATGATTGCAGGTGCCTAAGATAGAGTTATAAAAGACTAGCCGTGTCCTGCGGCTTCGCCCGCTATTTTTTACTCAAAAAGTAGCCTATGTGTTTATCCTATGAATAAGCTATGCACATTCCAAATTTCAAACAAATCCGTTCTGCCATTAAAGCGTGAAGAGGAAACAAACACACACACACACAAACTTTCGGATTTATAATATTAGTAGGATGTCTGTCGGAATCATTATTATTATTGGAATTAAAAAGCTTGACGCCCTTAAAAACTTCAATTGTTTACATTTCAACTTGATACCTCTACTCATTCCTGATAAAATAGGTCTTGACTGACAGCGGATGGACACAAAGTGATCCTATAAGTGTACAGTTTTTTTACAATTCCTTTAGAGGTACCCTGAAACATGATCTGTTATTCAATGTTCCTCTAATCTCAGCTTAGTGGCATACTTGTCTAATTAAAAAATCATGTAAATGCTTCACATCAACATAATAATCGAATGTTTGTAGTAGATAATTGCATAAGGTACCAAATGTTTGGTTACGTGAACACCTCTGTCGGAACAACTTTTTATTTCAAAATATAAAAAAGGAAGGTTAACGATAGGCAAATTACGTTTTTATCTAAGTGATGAAAATTATTTGTCTATGCGTTAGTAACAGCATATATATGCACATATTTTTTATTTTTGGGATCGTCGTCTCTTTTTACCATAGTAAAAAGAGGTTACGTGTTTTAAGTGGAATCGACACAATATGTTCTCTTTCTGACGGAAGATATTGAGTGAGAATGATTGATATATACAAGGTTACTTTGAATTAGCGCTCCATACTTCACAGTCGGTCGGGTATCGATAATGCAACACAAAAAAATATAAAAAAAAACTTAAAAAACATTTTTTTTTTTTTAAGTTTGTAAAGTGCCGAGCTACGATTACAACCAATTATCCAACACGTAAACTCAACAATAAAAAACAACCTTGTATAATGTTTTCTATGGTAAGATTGAAGAATGCATCGTTCACTTACGCGTGAACCAATTTTGTGAATATATTTGGCATTAGTTGATATTATCGACCCGTTGCCTGACGTTAGCCGTTCTTGGAAATGTTAGTTGTAACTATCCCGAGTCTTGGTATTCGATCGATTTGGGTACCACGTGTAAGTCATACGAGTTACAAATGATGGGTTGCGACCAACTACAAAAAACCGATATTCCGACGAAGACAAAAAACACTGGCTATATCTCTGTCAGAAGTTAACATTTCTGAATCTCATGGTTCATACTTGGTTTTATTAATAATATGACAAATTTATTATATACCTAATCTTCCTAGTTTGAGGCTCTGAATAGACTCGTAAATTTTTAAAGAAAAAAACGACCGTATATATATTGTGCTACTGTATTATTCCTGATGATCAAATGCTGCAAAAACAACCTCGTTATGTTGGGAACCTTCATCTTTATTTATGATTTTACGTAATCAGTGCAATGACCTACTAACAAGCGATTAATAATTTAACGGAACTCCCAACAAAGTCCAACTTTAAACCAAACAACCGTTATCGGCGGCGTCTTCTATAAACCTTGAAATATGTATTTAATTAATTAAATTTTCCTTTTAGATTAGCAAATATCATGGAATTCAATTATTGTGTACAATCATGTGCAAAGTATATTTTTTATTACTTTATGATTAACTAGCCGCGTCCCGCGGCTTCGCCCGCATTAATTAAGTTAAAAAGTAGCCTATGTGCTAATCTGTCAAATCAGTTTAGATGTTTAGCGTAAATATAAAATAAACATACCTACTCACTTACATATTTACACACAAACTTTCGAATTTATAATATTAGTATGATTATAGAAGAATTAACTACGCGTTAGAGTAGCTCTTTCTAATTTACTGTAATGACTTATTGATATATCATCATCATTTTAATTCATAAATAAAAACTTTTGCTTAATAAACTTAATGCACCCCTGGCACAAAATATTGATGGCAATTTTTTTTATATTCAATGAACTACTCAATTACTAGATCAAAAACAAAGATCTTTCATACAAATGAGTTCACTCCATAATTTTCAAAAATCCTTTCTTAGTACATATTTACGTACTAAGACAAATGTACCCTCCAAATTTCAAGTCCCTATGACCAGCGGTTTAGGCTTTGCATTGTCTCTCAAGTCAGTCAGTCAGTCAGTCAGTCAGTGAATCAGTATGTCAGGACAAAGAATCTTATAGTTTTAGATGCATCACAATAATTCTATAAAACTGAATACCAGTGTATGTGTGAGTGTAAGAATATTTATGAAACGAAGTATTTCTCTAATGGTTGAAGGAATTTGGATGACAGCATACACCAAACTACAACAACAATATAAATTTAATATCATACATAAACACTATTAACAAATCAGTATTAATATTTTTATGCCAGTTAGGTAAGTATTTGGCCGTTATATTAACTGATAGAAAGTGATGATGCGGCCGAAGATGTAGCATGCTAACCTAGAAGATACCCATTCACTCTAGACTCCTCAATTATACTGTTTGGGGAACAAAGAATATTATAGTATAGTAGGGTATTTTCAGCCAGTGTTACAGTATAGTATTTGTCCACAGGCGAAGCTGTTACTGAAAAGTGCTGGAGTGGCTTCAGCCGTTCAATCAGCATTACAAAGACTAAAGTGCCACCACAATGACCCGGCGATGGAGAGAGCTCTGCAGCTTCTCACGTACACCAACACTGTCCTGCAGACTACTTGATGTTATAGTAAAACGAGAAGTACTTCGAAACCGTTGTTTTATTAGTGAACACCAGTCAGGTAGGCGGCCGCTCGCGCGCTCATTCAAATCATGCAAATCCTAATTCACATGGATATTGGGCATAAGGGAAAGTAAATATGATTATACACAAGTAGCTAATAAATTACATGTGCTTCTAAATTCATGCTCCCATGCTTATAAATGTTAACTATTTTGCAGAAACATACAATGTGTAAAAATAAGTTTCTTGCTTGTAGTATGGTCTAGAAATCTTGACCCTTAATCACATATCTCTTTTGAAATCTGATTGAATTCGAAATCGACACAACTCTGATGAAATAAAGTTCAGTTTTGCTTAAATTCTATTAGAAATAGGGCGCAAATAGTCGCAATAGATATAGTTTGGTGTCAGAATAGTGCTAACATCCGAATGACTTGGCTAGCATTATATTAATTGTAATCAGCCTATATAGTTTGGCGACCTTTGTTCTCATTCCATACGACAATGTTTAATTAGTGATAAATTGTATACTTAATAATAACTAGAACACAAGTAATATTCATTGCAAACCTCCTTGTCCATGCTTTATCCTCGATGCTCGTAGGATTTGTAGTTCATACTTCATAATTAGTAGAATTCTGTAAGTATGTCTTCGGCCGCATCATCGCTTTCCATCTGGTAAGATAGATTAGTATACACTCTTGCCTAGAACGCATAAATTAAATATACTTACTCATGAAGTCTGACGACCCAGTTGGCGCGGTGGGCAAGTGCCCGCCGTCTGCGCCGTGGGTCCTGGGTTCGATTCCCGGCAGGAGCACACTTTTCCTTCCCAAGGGACATTTGCGCTTCTAGTTGTGGGTGTGATTGTTAGTGTGATATGTTAATGTTTCCGGCGCCCACAATACAAGTCTCTGAACTTAGTGTGGGGCTGTGAGAGAAAATGCGTTTGTTAAAAAAAAAAGTTAGGTAAAAATATTTTTTTTTTAATGACGAAGTCTAATAAACATTTAACTGAATTCTCGGAATGGTAGGTTACCATGTTAAATATAGTACACCAAAATATATCCTCTTTTGAAAATTGGTATCGCAATAATTTGGTACAATCGAGCTGATCTGATGATGGAGCCAGAAATTCTTTAATGGGGACTATTAAATCTCTTCGAGTTTTGAGTTCATTTGGATTTTACATTTTATTGCGTTATCACTGTAGTAAGTATTTTTTTCTTAACTAAATACGTTAATAAAAACAATTAAGCAATCTTATCGAGTAGGGTAGGGTATTAAAATAAAGGAAATAAAAGGAGATTACATAAAAATAAGGTTCACATTTTTCAGGTTTTAGCAGTCGGGTTTTTTGAATTTTAAGTACATTGACTTGTTTTGCCTATTAAAATTAAATCCACTTAAGGACATTATTTAATCTTGGATTATACTGTATGGCATGTGACTTTCTCGTACACTCGTGTAGCTGCGTCGGGCTGTAGGTTGTTATCAAATCTCGTGATAAAAATACACAGATTTTTTTTGTTTGTTGCAGTCATGTGCTTTTTGTGTACACAATATTATTCTTTATCGAGATTGTAATCCTATGTTAATGCCGCAAATCTTTTTAAATTCCGACTTACAATAGGAATAAGTAGTTTTAGGTGTAAAAACTTATATAGACATGGCAGTTAAGCTGAATGCGGTAGATGAACCTGTCCTACATGGATACATGTAGGACAGGTCATATAATATCCAAGGTATTGGTACTGTAGTACAATTTATCTTGGAGATGACCAGGACCATTAATAATAGCCTGCTGGCGTAGTTGGGTTCTTTTTGAAGCAGGTATTGGATCCGATTCCTGGTGAGAACGTAAGTTTTTGTGTTTCTGGTTTTGGGTGTGATAGTATGTTACAGACACCCACGGTACAAGTCATTGAATTTAGTGTGATGCTGTGAGTGTGAAAGCGTTTATATCATGTTATAGTGGAAGTGAAATTTCATTAATCTGTAATCTCTCGTCAATCCCAGAAGTTTTTGAAGTGAATCTTTTTATGGGAGGGTTTTGAAATTCTGTTCCGCAATCTTTTTGTGTGACGAAAAGTGATGGGGGTGTAAACATTGTAATTAATAATTAAAATGTTTCCCTGTAATACAAAAGTTTCACTTCTATCGATGTCTTTACGACGATTTTTTTTACTAAATTTGGTTATATGATTTAGATGATAGAGTGGCTCAAGTCCTCTCTTATTGCCTCAAATAATATTATAGCTTGATGTTGTTAGTAATTCACCAACATTCGTTTTACTGATAATGTATGGCGATAGTAACGCCCAGAAATTAAAAAAAATGTAGACAGCTGCTCCGAGAGGCGTGGCTGTAAATTATCATGCTGACAGCTTGTAATTTGAATAGGTACCTAATAGTTAAGGCTGTATTGGTATCATCATAATAATAATACTCAAATACTCATTTATTCATAAACATTTGTTTACACGTCATATTGTAAGGTCTAAAATGAGATTCTTAATTAAAAATACAATTATAACATGAAAAATGTCAAAAAGAAAAATTACGAAATAAATATTAAAAAATAATAATGATAGTGTATCTATGTCATCATATGATATTTACTTAGTTTAGTACAATTTTATATTTATGTATATAATGTATAATTTATTTAAGGTGTATTTGTTGTATGTCATTTGTAAATATATACTAGCTGGTGCCCGCGACTTCGTCTGCGCAGGATTAGTACTTCGAGTAGCTTTGTTTCTTCTCCAAGATCCTATAAATTTTTATCCATATAACTATTTTTAATAGATAGATACCTAAATGCTGTCGCAGGCTTTTTTGTAAGTCTATTTAAAATAAACATTTCCATTATACATTATATACGTGTAGCTCTAACGGTTTTTGCAGCGCACGCCAGAATAGCTCACAGATGGCAGAATTTTTCCCTACTTACTTGACACTTAATGTCATATTTTAGACAATTCACACAATATCTTTATAAATTATAGCCTATGTGTTATTCTGATGCATAAGCTATATTATTGTAAAGATTCATGAAAACCCCATTCAGTAGTTTTTGCGTGAAAGAGTAACAAACATCCATAAATACAAACTGCACTACTACTATTTTTTCCCGTAGCTCCTCGGATGACTAGTAGAAAATACTGTATATTAGCATGACGCAAAATCGTGTACAGCAAAATAGTGCAAAAAGAAAGGTCGCCAACAGGTATTAGATTTACTCGGTACAGACGGTGTATGAAAATAATACCGTATTAAGATTACGATTTTAAATTATTTAACAGAACCGCGGCGCAGCGGCTTATAACTTTTACCTCCCAATCCTTCGGAGTGAATAGCTAATAAGCTAAATTAGCTTAGGTTGACCCATTCAATATCTGTTACCCCCAGCGTGGAAAGACGTCTCCCGCATGCGGTGGTGGGCGCGGGCTGCCCTGTTGCGGCGTAGGACGGAGGACCTGGCTCCACCGGTCCCCGGGCGGTAGACGGTGGAGGCCATCCGCCCGGTCCTTCGGAGGTGGGTGCGGCGGCGTTTTACCTTCCGATTGGACATGGATGTTTCGGAAAGTATCTGCACCAAACGCGAGACGGGAGCCGACGCCATGCTCGGCAGCGACAGATCGTGGTCTCCTACTGCGAAGCGGTGATGGTGCAGAAGGAGGCCGCGGAGTGGGTCAGAGAGGTCGATCCCGTATCTGACCCGATCCGGCGCAGACGGTCAGGGGGGAGGAGCAGGCTGTTCGACCGTCTCCTCGCTCCTCCTCTGTAGTGGGGTCACTGGTGGAGAGTCAGGGGACCTCTCCACTGGCTTGCACGGCCCCACACGTCTGGGGGTTGGTGAGCAAGGCCTTGGTGAGCAAGGTCACCCCTCCATGGGTGCAGTAGCCCGATTTGTATCAGGGCCTACCGCCGGGGCAAGATAGTGACTGCTAGCGCGACCCTATCTTCCTCGGCGAGGGACTGCTCACGGGGGATATTATAGTGGGTTCGAGCTCTACACTCTACTCCACTTTCTTTCACCCCTGGGTAGGAAAGGAAGTACTAGGCATTTTACAGCCCAAAAAAAAAAGTCAACGTCTGTGCTAAGTGATTCCTTCCAGTTGGCGACCTCTTAATACATTTCTGGCCTAACATAGATGACCACAATTACGATACCCGGTATACAAGGAAAAACACGCCTTGAACGTTGCGTTAGTTTAGTAACTAGCTACTATTATTTATTCTGTGGTTTCGTTCAATGATATAATAGTTGTAACAGTTTACATAGACGTACTTTATGATTACCTATGATAAGATATCTACTTCTAGTTTATTTGTCAGCAGTAGTTTATAGGTACCTACAGTATGTAGGTATGTAGATAAGCTATTGCTAAATCTCAATAATGAATGTGGGACCAATTCGGTAATAAGATGAAATAAAGTTGCTATTGTATTTATTGTTTTCATTTGCTGTCCTTACCTCTAACCAAAATTAGATGGGTAGTATAGCTTTTTAGTGGGTGTATACTTCAAAAAAGGAGGAGGTTCCATGTTCGACTATACATATTTTTTTATGTATGTTCGCCGATTTCTTTCCCATTTGTGGACCGATTCTCAAAATATTTTTTTTGTTTGGTAGATTATACTTCAGAGGTGTTCCCATATAATTTGTATCGAAATCGATCAAGCCAAAATATTTGTGGTGAAGTCGGTTTCTTTTAATCTTTGCTTACATTTAGATTATTTACATTTATTATTATATATTTTGTTTACACAAATCTGCTGGTGTTAAACAAAGAACTATATTTATTATGCGACAATAGCGCAATATTATGATAAACAACCACAATTGCCTGTTGTATATTCGTTCACGAAGCTACTTCAGTGCAGGGAACGTCAAATTGTTTATTTATTGAACATTGTGTAGGTACAGATACTATTAATAATGGAAGGAGGAAGGCGTACCCGCAGTCCCCTGTGCTAAAACTGACAACAAACACTCGCCTCGTCGGACCAGTCGCGACGCGGTCGGTTCCGCGATAAGGCTCTGTGTCGATAGCGCATAATCGCACGCCCGCCAATACCGAATGTATCGAGTAACGAGTTTGCATTACTCATTATCGCCGTGAAAAGCGATAATCCGCGTGCGCGGGCGCCTGGCCACCACACCGGCCTCGCAGAAACAGTGTTCGTCTCAACGGATCGTGCGCTCGATCCTCCTTCCGTGCTTCTACATATGATAAATACATGTTTTCGCGACAAGTAGCCGCTAGGTGACGGTGCGGGTGAATCTCGGATTTCGTGTCTTCTGACGTATTGTGCAGTGCAGTGTTCTCAAAAAGATATGTCGTCGTGTCATTTCAATTTCCCCCCGGAAAGCTTCTCCGCCGTGTACAAGAGCGAAAGCTTGTCGCCCCCGGCTTTGGACAATAATGTAAGTATCCTAGCATAGCGAGCTTTGTTCCTCCGAGGATTATCGGTGAATGGTGAGCGCCAACGACCCGCGTGCGTGAGCGCATCGACAAGGTCGTGCCGCGATCTACTGCGGTGCATTCAACTCGTTTGTGCAACATTATCAATATTGTCCGACACATCGTTGACACCGTCCTGACCTAAACTGAGACTATCCTTCGAACGGTGCATTGGTCAGTATTATACGTAAAATGTAAATTATCAGAACCGAAATATTTCCGCAGTATGTACCTATACTGACTCAGCAAACGTCCGCTAACAATTTAATGTTGCGAATGAAGTCGGCACCGCGATTTGCATACCTAATGGCGTTTGCGGCCATTCAAACAAATATAACTAAACTAATATCTGTCTAGTGTTTGAATTCATCCAAATATAGCAAGTGTGATCGTTATTAGTTGGAGCACGCACTGTGGGAGCCACATCTGTTTTTTGTTTCTTCAAGGTTATTATTATGTTAATGCTTTATTTATCAACGCTATTGAAACAAATTTCATCTCACCATATACGTAAAAGTGTCTTGACAAGCAACCACGATTATTTTTGCTTAGTTGTCGGCCATTCTCACTTGCTTGCTAATAGAAGTAGATAGGTACTAATATTTGACTATCTAACTAGGGGTAGGTACTAAGTTCTATTACGTATTCTACGACTTTGGTAAGGTAGTAAAAAACAGTATCATTAAAATACACAATGTCATTATTATTCTTGTTTGCGTTCATGCATGTTAATCAACTGAACTCCTTTGTATCATACTTGTACCTACATTAATGTAGGTGAACTAGCACCACAGCATAAAATAACTATACCTATCTACCTGTCTAGGTACACACATCTCGAATAACTAAAAATTTTGATAAAGGGTAAACTTTATATTTTTTTCTTGAGTAGGTTATTATTTAATTAGCATTCGACCTCCATTTCTCTTGATGAAAAGTGACTGATTCTACTGAACGTATAGGTGTATCATGGGTGTATCTATCACTGAACAGCTAATTAACATGAGCGAAGCCGCGGGGCTCAGCTAGAAAATCATAAAAGCTACTTCACTGTGAGTACTTATAGCACTACCAAATTTCATTAAATTCGGATTTGATCCAGTGCGTAGCGACTTAAGTAAACAAAAACTAGGTATATTGTTTATACAAACGTTACCATGGAAACTTATTTGCCTGCGTTTGTCAAGTTTACATAACATTACATAAACACTTTCATACTAACAGCCTCACACTAAGTTCGATGACTTGTGTCGTGGGTGCCGGAAACATTCTCATCTCACACACAATCACAACCAGAATCAGAAACACAAATTTTCCATGGGGAGAGAACACTTGTGTTCTCGCCGGAAATCGAACCCGATACCTCCTGCTTAGAAGGCGAACGCCACCAAACTAAGCTAACGGGCAGTTCGACTTAAAAAGTGTGTTAATCCTAGGTATAAGCCGTGTTAATTTTAAATTTCATCAAAATCCTTTCAGTCGTTACAGCGTGAAGAGTAAACAAACATACTTACACAGTTACTTATTACCCACAATCTTTCGGATTTATAATATTAGTGTGATGTTATACCTATACCAAATTCAGTGCACCCTTCTAGAACCCTGAGACACCTACCTACCAAATACTGTCGGAAAAGGAATGAAATTCCGATTTGACTTTGTAAAAAAATTTTGCTGCTGCTTTTTTAGTATTCCCTACGCGTGACGTTGTCTAAAGTACCTATCGTCCAAAATGAGGGTCAGGTCTGGCCGTATCGCAAAGCATTTTTTAAAATTCGGGATAGGCAAGCATTTGACCAATATCTTACCTGTTAGACGGTGCGGTCGACGATTGAGCAAGTAAAAACTTTTTTTTAAATTATTGATAGGCAAGCATTTCACTATCTCACCGGCGCGGCCCCTTGATTCAGAACCATACGATAACTCAGTTACCGTACGATTCGGTTAGTTATCGTATGATAAAATGTATTTTAAAGAAAGTTATCCAATCGTATCAATTCGGTAAGTTACCGAAACGTTCTGAATCAGGGGGGTGATGATAAGTGACGGTGCATTGATTTAAGATTCTTGCCTACCTCGAGGTAACAGAAGAGAGAGGGTACAGAAGATACCTATCCACTCTAGACTTGAAGACTAATAGACAGAAGTAGTAAGAAAGTAAACAAGTAAATAATTTTATCCTAATACATACAGTCGCACCTATATTTCCTTTAGAACTGCGCGTCATATTAATTGTCAGTTGGTGTCAGAATTTTTCAAGTCGCTTGAAGGCATAGGGGAGAGGCGTACAAAATGACATAGGTGGGTAAAATGACACACTTGTTTTTCTCCAAAACCACTGGCATATTAGTATTCGCAACAGCCTGCAGAGGGCCGCTTAGTAACAAATCGCAACCTGTGTTGACGCCGGTTGCCGTCTGACCGTGTGATGAGTATTCGTGTTTGTTTGATTTTTGTAGTCACGAGTTTTACCCAGATGGATTTTGTTTCTTCGCAAAAGTAAGTATTTTTTAAGTTATTTTGTTTTTATTGACTCAAGTTTATAGTTATTTTACTAAATAACTCAGATAATGTGTTGAAACCTAAAAAATGTTATGATATTTTTAGTTATTGTTTTCTAATGTTTGAGGTTATAAAGTGGACAAAATGGCATACCACTTGTTCGGGTAAAATGGCATAGTATGTCGTTTGACCCACCTATCTTTTTCTTCTTCAAAATAATTGTTTATTTGTTTGAGCCTGCTGAAACAACAAACATCCTCATGCAACAAGATTGGGGAAAGCTCGAAGAAAATATAACGGCAGCAAAAAACCTAATCATATCAACAACAGGTCCATCTCAGGCGGAAGAAAGCAGCTCCCATATCAGCTAGGTTGATACTCCAAGGCATATATAACAATTTTCCAGTCAGCGTGCTATCTTCAGTGCCGAAAGAAATATATTCAATTCATTTTTTCAATGACAAATGCTAAAAATGTTTCAAAAACTTTGGAATTTAATTCCAACAGTGAAAATGATTTCTCTTCCTCACATGCTTTTCATGTGAACTCTGCAAATATTGGGCTGATTTTCAGTACAAATTTGGTATGCCATTTCGTCCACACCACGTGTGTCATTTTACCCGCCTAGGGCGGACAAAACGGATTTTATTAAAGATTTTATAAATGTTTAATAATTTTTATGTTTATGTTTAAATTGAATGGTCTCTGTGATAATTCGGTAGGTAATAAATCAAAGAATATGTAGCTACATAAAGAGTTCAACATTTCTAATAAATAAAGATTTTATAACCGATTTTATAACTAGTATGTCATTTTGTACGCCTCTCCCCTACGCCACCCGGCCAAGACAAAACTTGGCCGGGATTTTAAAGTAATTTTACTTATGTTCAATTGAGAAACCGGTAGTAATAAGATAAGTTTCCCATCATGGGTTTCTATAATATTTTATTCTCCAGATTACGTACCGATTTTTTTTTTACCTAATTAAGAACATACTTGGTCTAGTCACCTTATAAAATATAAAAAAATCTCAATCGGTTCCCCAGTTTTGGAAGCTACGATGCCACAGACACACAGATACACACGTTAAACTTATAAGACACCTCTTATTTGTGTCGGAGGTTAAAAATACTTACTCTCGTAAGTATTGCTGTAGCGATGTGCCTTATGTAGTTAGTTCGGACTCATTGAGTTACATAGAAATTGGACTTCTGATAAAAAAAATGCGGCTAGTAGTTTTGACAGTCCTCTTTTGTTTACCTTGCAGTTAACCTTACACTGCTTAAAGAGTTCTGAAGGGACCGAAACTGGTGGAAATCTGAGGGTGCAAGATCAGGGGATTTCTAGCTGTTTCAGTTTAACACTATTTTTATGCTAGATACACTATCTCACTTGATGGAAAGTCAAGATGCGGTCGAAGATGTTGAAGACATCTAGATTGTACCGTTCGGGAAACAAAGACGCAGGCAATAAGTTTCACTACTTCGCTGTACGGATGATAAAGATAGAAGCGAAACACTTCGAGCAAACTGTCTGTTGTTAGGTGGTAAAAAGAGCATGGTTTTCATTACCTGCGCACTCTCCTAAATGTAAGCGATAAAATACTTATGGGCGTGCTACATTACGTCGGTGATTTCTTAGCCAAGCCTAGCTCAATTTTTGCTGAGTGGCTAAAGATGTGTATGGTCTGGAAATATCATGATGAAAGAGCTCACCTTTTGTTTTTCAATTCCGGCCACTTCTTCTCAATTTATTTCTTAAATCTCATCAGCTATCTGTCAGCTATCATCAGCTAGAAGTCAGTAGTTACCTAACAGTAACAATCCGAATAGATGGTTTTGCCCGGGCGCGGCGGTAAAAGCTCATAATGAGCGACGTCCTACCAATCCCACCATACACACAGAATCACTTTACATTTTTATTTCTATTATAATTTACCGTTTAATGGTATCAAGATACAAACAGTAAAGCCAAAGTGTTTTTGTTACAACTCATACTTTTATCATCGCTTCTATAGAAACGTATACCAATGACGAAGGATTTTTTGAATTCACTCATTGTTCTGTACGGTTGGTAAACGTTGAATATACGTTCATCAACCGTACAGAACAATTAGCCAAGCGATGAGCGAGCAAAGGAGTGGAACTAATTGCCCGCGTCTTTGTCCCAGAACGGTATAATCTGGAAGTCTCTATTTACGGCCGCATCGTCACATTCCATTAAGTAAGATGGTAGTCAAATACATGCCCGTCAATCATAAAATAATACATACAAAATACGAAAGGACTTTCTCCTACTTATATAGTATACCTACGGTACAACAGAACAGAAAAAGCGCATGAGTGTAGACTCTGTGGTGCCAAAACTCTGTGGTTAAATCATTAGGCATATATTATTTGCTAATAATAAAAGCAATGATTTGTAATGCTGCAAATGTTGAACAGAATTTTTTTATCAAAATGTTTTCCTTTGCAGAAATTGAACGGGAATCATGAGACATGTGAAGCGCCAATATCGCCGGTGAGGAGAGACACATCACCTACTCTGTTCAGCTGCTTTCATTGTGCCGTAAGTTCTTTGTCTCATAAAAACATTGTCTCAATTTTTGTTGCCTTGCGACAATAACGCTCTCTGAAACATAAAAGTTTTTGTTGAATAATAACTGCAATACGTGAAGCATTGTTTTCGTCGCTTCATGTGTGATTGATGCGTTGTTTTGGCGGATTTCCTGTTGAGTAGGTACCTACAAGCATAACAATAGGTATAATAATTGACAATTGTTTGCGCTGCACCTAAGGTGAGGAAGAAGTGCGATTATCTGTATATATGGCTTATAGCACGGCCATATTTTAAAAAGTATAATTATTATTAGTTATAGAAATCAGATTCAGAGTCTATTTCAAACGTTGATACCTTATTTTTTACGCTTAATTAACACTTCCTTATTAAATACGCATTGTTAATCGAGCGAAGCAAGATCTCTGAGTTGACTTAGGGCATTCAGCACTTTGTCCGTCCGTCCGTACGTCCTCCCGTATGTCAGAGGCATCTAGTGTCTAAACCAAATAAGCGAATGACTTCAAATTCTCATAGAATATGTAAAACTACGGCCCAAAGCCAGAAATGACCTTTAAAATTATATAAATGAAAATATTAAGGGGGCTCTCATTCATATAAATGTTAATGGGGAGCAAAAATATTTATTTTTATCTATCCTCGTTGAAAAGGGCTTGACAAGTACATAATGAAACCGGTTTAAAAAAATCTATGTAGGAAAATAACGATTTGGTAGGTTACTGTTTAGACCTATTTTGTCCCGGGATCTATCTCAAAAACGGCGCCACACTGAACGCTGAAACTTACGTATAATATCCGTTATATCATTATGTACTTGAACAACAAATACAGAAATCAAACAATTATTATATAGAAAAAAGTTATAAGCAAGTAACCTCAAAATTTTTCTCTATGAGGCAAAATGTAGGAGTGAGATGTCAGTTCGGCGCGTACGACTAGTTGGGTACAGATTACACAAAGTTGCTACGAAGTCAGGTATAGTTATTTATTTGGCTACCCGCCAGCGATGGCAATAGTACCACTATTGCATATAGGTAATTAATCAAATAGATACCTGCTAGAAATGGTGTTGATACTTAACAATTTATTTATAGCTGCATTGCCAGCCTGATTTCGTTCAACTACGAAATTACAAATATGACTTGCAATATCAGTTTAGGTAAACGTTAGATAAGAAAATTACTAAATTAACACTTATTTCGGGTTTTGATTTTTTATATTGCATCAGCAAAGTCTGAAAATTGTTGTTTTAATGTCAGGCTTTTCCTTATCACTTTGTGCAAGGGTATCACTACACACTAGCTATGCCCTGCGACTTGTCATTAATTAAGTTAAAATAAAACCTAGGAATCATTCAAGGTCTATCTATTAATTATCAAAATTTCAGCCAAATTGGTTCAGTAGTTTTGGTGATTGAGGAACAAAAAACTTTCACATTTATATAGTATAGTAGGTATGTCCCTAATAAGATTAAGATTCACCGATTTGTAATTGTCTAATCAATTTGAAACTTTCCAAATAAATAGATGACAAGTCTCTCGGTATTTTTACCGACTTTACAAAAAAGAAGGAGGTACTCAAGTCGAAGGTATTTTTTTTTATCGGATATATTTCGGTTAGTGACGGGATTCCACGATGTCATTCCTCCATCCCCATTCTATCATAGGACTATCAGACGTATTGCATTGTGAGACCGCTATATGATTGATATTACTCAGATGCGCACCCTTGTATCAACGTTCATATTTGCACCGCAAAAGAGTGGAACTCCTTGACAGAGTCTGTGTTCCCTGATAAGTACAATCTTGGAGTTTAAAGTCAAGAGTGAACAGGTTTCTTAAAGGCAAACGTGCACCATCGTCGATCAGGTTAGATAGTGATTTAAGGTTTGCCTAATTTAATTAAAAATAAAAGCAATCATTTAACCACTATCTAATCCTATTCCATATCGTCACTTTGATCTTCTGAGAGCCAGTAGGTAGTAAAAAATAGAACATAAAGTTTTTTTTTTATGCTACTTAGGCAAAGATTTGACCATTATTTCACCTAAAGGAAAGTGAAGATGGGGCCGAAATGTAACATGCTTCCCTAGAAGATACGTCACTCACTCTAGACGTGAAGACACCCAGATTGCTCAGTTTTGGGAACGCACTCCTTCGCTATACGGATGATAAACGTAGAAACAAATCGCTTAGCGCAAACTGGAGGTATGTCAACCATAAATAGATTGATAGTTTGTGTTGTTGTTAGATAGTAAAACGGGCATGGGGGAATTAACTCGTTTAATTCCTGCGCACACTCCCCAAAATGTAAGCGACAGAATACCGATAGGCCTACTACCATACATGGTGATCGAGACTTTGCATTTTAGACTTCACTAGCTTACTATTATATAAATAGCTAAGAATACATTATACCGACCAAAATTGGGTTTATTTGGATTTTTTATCGCGTTTTTAACATAGGTGTTTTGTAGTTCCTATAAGTATCTAGTTATTTTTGTAATAATTGTGTATTTAAATAAATACGAAGATATAGGTTTACCTAGTAGATATGTGTGATTGAATAAAATGTAATCTAAACCATTTTTTGCAGTTTAGAAAAAGCATCAAAGTCATCCGGAAAGAAAAACGTCGGAAAGATAATCATGCAGCCACCAACAAGGTAAGAAATAATTTTAATAATTCTAATTCGATGTTAACATTAGGTAAACATAAGGTCACGATTGAACCTTGTTATTATATTTTTGGTCTTGATCGCAGTGAATACCAGGGACTATAGTATATTTAAATACATTAAATATTACATACCTACCTTCTTAAAAAGTAGCATATATGTATACTATTGTATAGAGGCGTCCTAATCGAACGAATTCCGATTGTAATAAAATGTGTTGTTAAACATAAACTCTTTATAAATAACATAAACGCCTTCACACTTGTGAGTATAAGATTCACATCAGGCACTCAATCACACCCAGAACCAGAAACACAAATTTTCCATGGGAAGAAAACTTGTTCCACCGGAAATCATACATGGTTAGAAGGCGAACACGCACTGGACTACGCCAGAGGGCAGTTCAAAAAGTAGTATAGGTATACCTATTATGAAATCTGAAATGAAAAAACGTCTATTAGGGATTAATAACAAAGTAGCACAGATACTTCTTAAAAAAGATGAGCACTAATATCACATCCACAGTACCCGGATGACTGATTTTTGCTCGGTTTTTTAATGGTAAATGACGCTTTTTAGGAATGAAACCTAGCTAGATCAATTTATCGCCTCCGAAACCTAAACTACTAAATTTCATGAAAATCGTTGGAGCCGTTTCCGAGATCCTGATTACACATATACAAGAATTGCTCGTTTAAAGGTATTAGATATTATATTTATGTATTGATGTCAATATATATATTACTAGCCGTGCCCCGCGGCTTCGCCCGCTATTATCAAGTCAAAAAGTAGCCTATGTGTAATTCCAAGGTATAAGCTATGTATATTCCAAATTTCATCCAAATCCGTTCAGCCGTTAATGCGTGAAGAGGAAACAAATATACTTACACACAACATTTCGAATTTATAATATTATAGTAGGATTAAATATTTTATATGTATGTATTGTATTGTATATGAGTCTTATAATATTACTAGCAGTGCCCGCGACTTCGTCCGCGTGATTATTGGACTTTTAGTAAGGAACTCTAATTAAAAAAATATATAATATAGCCTATAGCCTTCCTAAATAAATGTACTATCCAACACTGAAAGAATTTTTCAAATTGGACCAGCGGTTCCTGAGATTAGCGCGTTCAAACAAACAAACAAACAAACTCTTCAGCTTTATAATATTAATAATAAGTATAGATATGTAAAAGTATAATATAAATTATAGTTTAAATTATGGATAATACACTGTTTTGTTGCATGATTTACTTTTGTTCCTACAATTGATTTTGTTGTGCATTAAAGTATAAAAAATATATATATATATATATATGTTGGTAAATGATGACATCTGCAGTAGTGTAAAACTGTGTCGCAGCTGCCAACACCTTCCTCCGAAAATGTTGTTACAATTATGGTTATATACTTCAAATACAATCTATTTATAATCCGCAAACCTGATGTACATTATCGTTAATTATATGCCGTATCTTGGGATTTCCTTCAATAGCTAAATATTGACTAATTGACCAGTAAGTATTTGCTTTCCAACACTTAGGTATTAGTACCTACTCAAACTCGGGGCAAAAGTCGATTGGCAGTCGTTGGAAGTTTTGTTAAGTGCTCTTATACAAAACCTTATCGGCGTTTTAGTCATTGTTTAACACTCTCCCTGATATGGAATCCGCCAGCCGCCGCGCCGGCCGCCTAAAGTATTTGATAGAGCACACCCGGTGCAACGTGAGACAATTGCAATGGTGTATTTAGTTTTTGCAGACCAGATGTTATAACTAGTGCCAAAATTAATATTTTGATCATACCCCGACGACCTCTCTAGATAACGGCTGCACTTATTCATATATCATCAAACATAGCTAAGAACACTTTCGATCTTTCATCAAATCGGTGCCACAGACAGACTCCCACACACATAGCGGTCAAACTTATAACATCTTTTTGCGTCGGGGGTTAATGATGGACTCCATTCCTTCGGTGGCAAAAAACCTAATTTGAAAAGTTCCTGGTTCTGTTGGCTGTTAAGTATCCAGCCAAAAGTAGGCACACACTCGGTAGGTATACACAAAGAAGACCTCATGGCATAAAACTTTGTTTAAAAAATATTTTAGAACGCTCTATATTAACGCAGTTCGGTCTAATATTATTAAAAAATAATAGGTATTTAAACAAAAAATGTAAACCATGTCTATATATCCTAATAAGACAACCCAGTTGGCGCAGTGGGTGAAGTTTTTATTTCTGCGCTGTGGGTCTTGGTTTCAACAGGAGCACAATTTGCCTTACCACGTGACATTTGTAGTATTTGTACTTCTGGTTCTGGGTGATATGTAAATGTTTCTGGCGCCCATGATACAATGATGTTGTGCCTCAGACTATTGGCTCACAAGGCTATAGCAACATACTTTTTTAAGTGATTTTAGGGACAGATTCTTTGGCATGACTTTATTTAGGTATTTATATTTTCACAATCCAACAATGTAATCAATAATATTATTATAGCTTAGAGGGAACAGTTAAGTATTTCGAATACTTGCCCGCAGACTCAAGTGATCACACATGTTTGCCAACGTTTTAATATGCGTAATGTGGTCATGGCATTAAATATTTTTACTCATCGTTCAAACATGGGAATTCCCTTACAAACACTACCGTTTACATACTAGAGGTGTTGTTGATACGACTATACTTGACAGAGTAAACAAGATCCAGTTAAAAGTATTAATAAATTAAAAAAACCAAAATGCCTAATAGCAAAATAATCAATCAGAAATATAAGCCAATGCACTAGCATAGGTTACCTTTCTAAAGAAACTTGAGTTTTAAGACAAATCTAATTTAACGATATATACCTTAACTGTCGAAATCCATCCAGCAGTGTGAAAGATACGAGATAATATAGGTATTTACAATGGTTGTCTTTTTCACGCTGCAATAGAACGAATTTAAATGCAATCTCGAATCGATTTAGCTAATTATTTAAATTATACCCAAGATTAACTAGCTGTGTCCCGAGGCTTTGCCTTTATTAATCCAGTTAAAATGTATCTTATTTGTGTTATCTATACAAAAAAAAAACTCGGATTACTGTCTATCTACTTTTTAAGTGGTTTTATGTATCAATGGTATCATGTCGGTTTTGTAGTCTCGTCCTTATTGAATAGCAAACATCCATAAAAACATCCGAACTATCTAGCATTTTTTTTTATTTTGGCTTCGCAGAATATTTGGAGCCAGTGTCAAGTAATAAATATTTTTCAAAATTAGCTAGGTATTACATAAAACCAGTCCTAATCCCCAGTCTCAGTCCAAGTCAAGTAATAGAGTCATGGTCCAGGCATAGTCTATTCATGTCCTAGTAAAGTGGTAGAAACTTTACTAGAACTTCTATTGGAGTTTTAGAGCGAAAGCGAAAATCACTTTATTGTACTTTTTGTGGTTTGCCTACACTCGCACATTCGCGAAGTATTATCAGTTAATAAAAAACCCTTATTACACTAGGTATAACACTCGAAAAATCACGTTTTGAAAAATTATAGAAAATCAACAACAACCCCCAATCAACGAATTGTATATAATTCTTCTAACTTAAATAATAATATGTTAACTACTTAGCTCAAGTGGGTTTATAACCTAATAAAGTAGACGTATTATCACTTTATTACGTTATAAAAATTGCGTAGGTACCTATACCGACGTACACGTGGTTAATTTAATAACGATTTTATTTCAATACTTACTTTTTGTTTTGATTCGAGGTTTACCGAGTCACGAAACCAGCAATCTATGTATGGACTAAGTAGTTTTTGCATACATTTCATGCATGAACCTGTATTTTTTCAAGTCCGTTTAACACGAGTAATCAACGTGTACTCAATGCCTATATAAATTACGATATAGGTAAGCGTCCCGCGGATTCACCTATGCAGTATTGCCGTGATTGAGTACAAACAAACAAATAACACTCGATATACAGGGATATCATTGCTTTTACTTACCTTACCGTGAGTGATGTTGTTTACATAATTTTGAGGCCACTCCTATTTTTCGGAGGCATAATAAAAATTTAAGTAGTATGTCTAGAAAACAAAATGACGACAGCAATACATTAAAATGTATAGTGTCGTCACTTGTCGCACGTCTCGGGTATAATTTCAATAGATTATACAATCGTATGCATGCGTAAAGTGCGGTGAGTGACCGACCGCCGACGCTCTGTCCTTAGAGATCTATCTCGCGTCTTATCACTATAGAGAATATGCATATTTTTTTCTATGCTTTTAATAGATTGATTATCTAATATATTACCGAAAATAAAATGTATTCATAATAATTTAAACGTAAGCATAGCTTAAAAAACCGACTTCACCGTTTATATTTTGGTTTTGGCTTATCGATTTCAATTAAATTTATATGGGACCACCTCTGAGGTATAATCTACTAAACAAAAAAATGATTTTGAGAATCGGTGAAGTGTGAGTGTGTGAGGCTCACACACTCACTAGTTTACTCACTCACAAATCTCGCGTATATTTCGAAGTGGCCGAAATATGTTTTTTACGGTTTTAAACACACCGCTATTTTTAAAATTTACCAGGAACAGTAACGAAAAAAATCTCACATAATTACCAAAAATTTGAACCTGCTCACAAAGATTTCACTAGAATCGGTGGAGAAATTTGCAAACTGTGAAGGAGTACAACCGGACATCGGAAAGCAGTTTTGTCCAAGATGAAACGGAGACGTTTCGCTCGCGCTGCATGCTTGGTCAATAATATTTTTTGTACATTATAAGATATTTGATAGATCATCAGTAATTTTCTTGAAACCAATTGTATTAAACAGTTTAAGTAAGATTTAGGATGATAAAGAAATAAGAAATAATATAATATGTACCTAATGCCTAATTGACTACCTTGATGAGCAATGAGCAAATGACCAAAACCCTATCAGAGTCTCCCAAAAATTATGTCGATCATGTTTCGAATACCAATTTTTAATCATATGATACTAAAAAAGTAAGATAATTGACAAAACTATAAATTTAAACAAAAATAAGGTGAATTATTTTAACTCTTATTGTGAACCGCACGTAAGATGTCCAAACGTGAGCCTACCTAATACAAAAAAAACTTGTTTGGCCTAAGTCATTAGAGGTCTTCAAGAACACGTGTTGAACTTTTAAAGTGCTGATTTGATTATCCAATCCCAGGTAAAATCTAGCCGCTATCTGAATTGCTAAGTTGAGGATAAATCTTTGCATTTGTATTGAAATTGAAACGCTCATTTGCTTTATCGAAAGTGACGGCATAAGCCATGAAGCGAACGACTAGTGGAGGGCGCATAATATACACTTTTTTATTTACAGACATAGAAGGAAGGCCATAATTGTCATGATTAAAAGTGAAAATTATGCTTGCTGTCTATTCAACCGGCATAATTACAAATAATTAAACGCAAGCAAAGCTTAAATAAACCGACTTCACCGCTTTATCATCGGAACCTTGATCAGATTTAATGTATTATAACACGCATTAGTAACTATAACTCAAAAACTAGGATCAGACCTTGATCAAATGTCAATGGGACTACATAAAAATCACAAACTACAAATAAAAAAAGAATCATCAAAATCGGCTCACAACGAAAGAAGTTATAAGGTAACTTTTGAAGTCGGGTAAACGAGAACATCGTCAAAGTACGTATTATTCGTCACAAAATAGGCATTATTGGCGATATTTCAAGACCTACTGATCAGATCTTGATCAAATTTGAATGGGACCAATTAGAAAGCAACATCTTTCAAACTAAAAAAAAATCGAAATCGACTGACGTGGAGAAAAGTAATGAGGTAAAACACATAAAAAAAAATACAATCGACTTGAGTACCGCTTCCTTTTTTGGGAAGTCGGTAAAAAATTAAAAGGATGGGGCAGTTTCTTATATCAAACAAACTAAACATAGACAAATATCCTTGGATAATTATTTAGTGTCATTGAGAGAAGAGACGAGCACGTCGCTCGCCGAATGGTAAGCGCCACGCTTATCCATTATGGTTCAGTGCCACTCAGAGTTTGAACGTATATACTCCTGCGTATTCCAGGTCTAGTGTGTTTACCAGCTTCGATCACATCGTCACTTACCATCAGGTGAGATAGTGGTCAAACACTAGCCTATCACAAATAAAAAAAAAAAAAGTTCGAAATCCTGCGTGGCAAAGCACTGCGCTTATCACCCTGATATATTATTAGATGTTAAATCTATTTAAGCCCTTTTAAATCTGATTATTTATACAAGAATTGGACTTTATGAACCAAATATGGATTAGGTAAACTAATCCATATTTGGTTCATAAAGTCCAATTCTAGTAAAATATATTAGATTATCAATTAAATGACGAGAAATTTGTAGGATTCTAATTGGAGCCCAAACCTGGGAAACAATATACTCAACCATCGAGCTGAAGCTGTATCGGTCCCTTACCCTTTGTTGCTTAAGGTAATAGAAGTTTGTAATTTCAATGTTTTTGAGCATTTCAATAAATATATTTTTTGTTTGAAACTAAGATATACTATTTAAATATTAAATTGTAAACCTAACACAATTAAAACCGTGTTTACTTGTTCAAAAATTGTTCAAATTACAATTTTTTATTGTACTTTTTTATTCTGACTTTGATCATCGCTGTTTTGTTGAACATTAACCATGTATTTTTTTATTAAGGACTAGATATTTCGGCAACGTTACAAGTGAGTTCTCAATGAAAAACCAAAAAATACATGATACAGATCACGTGTCTAACAATAATTTTATTCTGATGTAAGTGACCATGTCCGTTTAAAATCTTATAATTTATCTTTTATTAATTCTCATCAATTTAAACTTGAGTTCATGCAAATTAAGCTACATACATATTATTTTTGTCAATATTAATATCTTAAAACTACATGAATTCTATTCATATTTATAATTTACTTTGATTCTGAAAACTTTAAAAATATATTTCTTCATTGAACCTGCTATTCACGGGTGACCGGTTAGGCACTGGTTGAGCATATTTAGAATATATCTGTACACTAGCTTTTTTTACTTTATCATTTTATAATATTATGGTTAGTGTTCCCATATGCAAATAAATTACGTAATCCCCACTAATATTATAAAAGCGAAAGTAACTTTTTGTTATGCTTTCACGCCTAAACCACTGAACCGATTTTATGAAATTTGGTATAGAGATAGACTAAAGCTTGGGATAGGACATAAGCTACTTTTTATCCCAGAATTCCTAGGACTTACGCGGGTAAAACCGCTGGGCGCAGCTAGTTTAAAATAAATTCGTAAAATGAATGTAATGAGGCTAATAATGTCAAGTGTTAGTGACATTTTATACAGAATATTTTTTTCTTCGATCGTTTCTCCCGACCATCATACATTTACATCGATATCTTTTACCTCTATTATACCAAGTAATGCAGAATATCACATGTGACTTTCGAGTATTAGAAAAACATCGCGTGACGTGACCGGTCATCGGCTCGGGTGCTTAGCCTTCTTCGTGTTATGTCGTGTATAATGAGGTAACGTCCGGGCACACGGGATCTGTCCGGGCATGTCGGGTGTGCCCGGACTCTGATCTCCTCAACTTGGCTCTTTGGACTGTCCTCATGTTCGTTGACTGTCGCATTATATTCATCAGCGTGCGATAATGATTCACGTAGACAGATTTTCTATTCTGAAATTGGACGTCTCTCAACTTGATTTGTTAGACGAGTGAGGGTCAAAAAAGAAAAAATATAAGGATACAATTTTTTTAAATTATACAATTTCTAAATTCGTTGATTTCAGACATCTTATATAGCAAATTGGCCATATACAATATGCAAAGATAATTACAAATAAAAAATATACGCACGTTCGTGATGCGACGTTTGATGCGACGCGACGCCGTGTCCTATTATAATAAAATATAACCATCTCGGAATCTTCGATACAACCATTCGGTCAAAACTCCACTTTATTTGAGTGTCGATAAATGTTCGGTAGGTAGGTACTCATAAAAATGAAATTCATACAAATGAAGTAAAATTTACTATGTGGCGCGATTTCAACCGTATGGATCCTGCCTTCAATAGCAAGTCGCTTGCCGCTTACCAATGATGGTAAGTCATGATTGTGCATTACAGTTCAGTTACACTCAGAATATTAAATCAAAGAATAGATAGATAACTCTTTATTGTACCTACACCACAAATAAAGGAAAATACATTAAAGATCTTAAAAAATGGACCCTTCGCTGTAGTTATTGTAAAATTAAATATAAGTGTGGTTTAGGTGGAATAGATAGTAAACAGTACAATAAAATATTTGTTTCTACAACTCCTTTGGTAATCAGTGACAAGTTGCAGGTAAAGAAGGGTTAGGTGGCTATGTTTTTAAAATTATATTCATACAAAGGCCGTACCTACTTAGATTAGACTAAGTATTATTGCTATATAAGAAGCATTATATTATTTATCTATAAATGATTGAAATAGAGAGCAGTACACGTGTTGTCAAAAACAAAACAAACTTCACAAACTTTTCAGGATAAATTTTATACATCACGTTATCAAATTATGAGAGATATCGTATAACTAAGCGGGTCCATGACTTCTGAAAAGAAAGTATAATGTCTCCATCGCGCGATTTCCGTATCTACTCGCATGTTTATTTAGACTTAAGTAGCAAGTATTCATTACCATCAGTACCATCCTACTTGCAGTCTGATACCCTGAGTCTAGGGCATTTCGATGGTGAAAAGACATCTAAGGAGTTTAGGGCCTACACTCTTTAGATGTCTTTTCACCATTGAAATAGATAAACTTGAAGCGGTGAATAGTAATGGCTCAGAGCTAGTGAATCCTGTCTCCGCACAAGGCGATTTCTAATGCTACCATGGCTTGAATATTCGGCGTAGATAACATAGCCACGAAAATTATGTAGGAAATTTTCTCATTCCTGGTTAGCTACCACGTTATTCAGTGCAGTTATAGTTTACCAGACAGTCTGTCGCCAAGCACTTAATAAAATTGCCGCAGCTATCTCTGAGAACCAGCTACATTTTAGCTTGGCTGCTATCCTAAACCTCATCATCACATACCAATAAGTGAGACTGATGGTGGTCAAATGCTAAGTAGCCTTTTAGAATGCTGTTGTATGTTTTATTATATCACTACACAGTTATATTATCATCACTGTATTATTAATCAAATAATAAAATGTTTTACTAGAAATAATCGTAAATTATTAAGAGATTCATAAAGTACGTAGATTTTACCGCAAAATGTTTTTACAAGTTAAATTTATCATATTTGTCAGATCAGATCTATTGACCTAGGTCGCAAGAGTCAAATTTAAATCGTAAGTCAAGCCGTATCATTTATAATTTATAAGATCTATGGACATTATGAAGTACTTGACAACTTGCGTTAATTTCAGTTAAAGATCTTATTGCCTATACAAATTCATTATCATTATTATACCATTTAGTTCCACTGCTGGGACTACGGTCTCTCATAGAGAGTCTAACCATTATCCACTACGTCGTTAGTCTACTGCGGGATGGTGGATGACAAGGTATGTTTTTTATCGTTTTCCTCACGATGTTTTTTTTATTAATTACAAACGTTTGAAGTGTTCGGCTGCATCATTACTTTCCATTAGGTAAGATAGTGGCCAAATGCTTGCTTATCGAACTTAAAAAATACTGTGTAACGGTAGGATGGATTTAATGTCATTTTTTTGTTGGATAGTCTAGCCCCTGAATCATGAGTGACACAACTTTTTTTTTGGTCATAGCGTGTCATAAAATTAACAAAATGTTAAATCATATTTAAACATAATTACACTAATAATTATAAAAAATATAAACATAATTATATGCTAATGTATCCCTACTATCTCACAATATGTTAAGTGACGATGTGATCGGGGGTGGTAAAACATTGGGCCTAGAATGTGTTACCTCTCACGGCTGGTATCTATAACGATGGCAGGAGAATATGTGGACAAGAGCATTTTTTTATATAGATACATGCATTTTTTTATGTTTATTAACTCAAGTACATTTTCGGGACACAGTATGATTGCTATGTTAGATATATTTATTTTGTATTTTATTACAAATTAAATTATAATTCGTTTTTTTCGCTTATTTCAAGGAAAACCGCCTTAACACATTCTGTGAAAATATGTCACAGCACAGGCTCGTTTTTTTTTGCACGCAATTTTTGCGCGGCTCTCTAAAATTACCAATATTTGGTAGACGATAGTTATTATTGGTTATAAAAAAACCAAAATACAAATAAATTTAATAAAAATATAGAAAGTCTACGAGAGATTGGAGTAACAAACATTATCGTATTCAAGGGCAAACTTAATAGATCAGTTCAAACACCTTCATAGCTGGATTAACGTCACTTTCGGGACAAATGGGACTAATCAGGGGACAAACGTGATTGTGCACAATCACGTTTGCCCTGATTAATATTAATATAAGTATTTGTAAACGTTGCTATTGACTTGATTAAGTTTTTAGTTTTACTTAAAACAGAGAAAACAAAAAAAAGATTTTTACGATTTGGATGTTTTATGCTTTTTTAGCGCAGTAACGCATATTTATGCATACTAATAATATAAATTAAGCTTTGTTTTTGAGAACCTGTATTCTATTATTATTGTTTAACACGTATTTATTAATATATTTCTTATCTGTTGTTTGTTTTCGTTTTGGTAAACAACTTGCTATTGATTTTTAGAGCCCTAAATAAAACAGGATGGCAATGTAATAATAATTACTCACTTTTTTGTCTGTCTGTTTCTGAGTCTGTTCGGTACAAGTTTTGCAATCGATTTTATTCCTACTTCTTTATGACTCGGAACTTTAAACAGCTCCGGTCTGGATGAAAAACAAACAGACATACAAAGAATATTGATTTTTGTATGAACTCCAGCTTTTCGCTTTAAATCTTACATGTATTTCTCTACATTATTTTTACACTATGTGTAAATTAATCTTAATTTGAATAAAACCTAAAATATTTGAATGAAGTGAGAAGATGCGACGGTGAAGTTTCTGCTTGGTTGTCATAAGGTATAATCATCAACGCCAGACTATTCAATAAAATATTTTCGATATGTGTTTCTTAAACATTAAATGCATTTCTCAATGTCCAAAGTATACTTTTTAATTAAGATTATAAGAACACAACTAATATTTTCATTCGTAAAAACAATTGCATCAACATATCTTTGAAAAAGGTACTTCAGATATAGAGAAAAGAACATCAAGAAACATTGTTTTAAATGCTTAATTAAAATGTATACTCGTAATTATAGTAAATACTCTTACTTGTAAGTAAATCAGCTACTTTTTAAATACTAGACGCAGGTGTCGTGTATCGTATTGTATAAACAAGATGGCTGGGCAGTATAATTATAATAATATAAAGGGAACTGAACTTATTTTGAACTGCTTCAACCTATATATTACATATATACTGGAATATTCTAATAAGTTAATTACATGGAATTATTGCGATTTTCTCTAAAAGTAATGCTCATTGCTGTTTTTATCTGTCGTTGACGAGGAATGTAGCATACTTAGTAAAGTATATAGTAGGTATGTGTAGGGTATTTTGACTCCGATAAGCAGGAGGCAGCCGCGATGCGGCCGTTGGCAGAGGTCACAATTGACGTCAATGGAGTCACGTGATCACAATATGCTGTACTTGATTATACCTACGAAGTCGACCGGCTGCCACAGTGGAGGCGTGGCAGTTAATTGGGTCTACTTCACTCTAATCTTAGGTACACAATTAATGCAGATGAAAATTATGATTAACTTAATTTTTTACCCGTGTTGGGTTTTTATGTGAATAGGAGACATTCTTCGTTATATATTGCCTCAGGGTAGTTTAATTATTTAAAACTCATGGCGGATAGCAAAACATCCGTCGGGAAGTAGAACTCCCCTGGGCAGAATGGAAATTCCCACGCACCACAAAGCTGGAGAGATAAAGCTCCTTCAACAATCGAAGTGGTATAGGATTAGTCTTTTTGAGGTAACACCCTTTTGTGGAACAGCTAAACACTACGCAAACATGATAGTTTCCGGATGAAAAGATGAGTTACTTGTGTAATTACTGTGATTAGGGGACAACACCTTAATCCTAAGGAATAGTAGAGCATTGCTGGTGCTACACACCACGGTATTATTCAAAGTTTTCACTGCAGACGTTTTATATGGCGACGCTTACCATATAGTGTATGATTTGCTTGTTTCCGTAATAAATCCTGGATATACTCGATATTTAATTATATTTAACTCAATATAACCTATGTTCCGAGCTATGGGACGTGTAATGACATAAATTATGTATATAAGAGATGTTGGATTTTATTTTAAAAATAGTATGAAAAATGCGCCACCGCCTTTCCTGTCAGGGTTCTTCTCAAGATGGCTGTAAGTTTGACAACGAGAGTCATCTACTTTCATGCGTGCCTCTACGGCGCCCATGTTAATTATCAATTTAAAATTTTGACTATGCGGTTGACGATGAAAAACGTTTGCCTAGAAGTTACTATTCACTTGTAAACACCCTCAAATTTATCTTCCTAGGACACACTGATAACGACTACAACAAAAAAATCTAAATTTTTTGGCTTTTGTAGCAAACAGAGCCCGTTTAACTCTTTTGTATCAAACGTTAAATAAAAGACATCAACGTGTTCACGAAATGTTAAACTCGTAGCTATATCGATACTTTATACGCACTACTTAATTATAAATATAATAAATTAATAAGGAAAGCCTTTTTTTCAAATTCAAATACTAATTAAACAGAATCAGTGAGTATACCTATGTATATATAATCTACTAGCGTTCCGCCCCGGCTTCGCCCGGGTGCAATTTCCGGTGGGAAAAAATGTGATAAATGAAGAACCGCTCGACCGATTTTGTGCAAACTTCACATAAACCATCTACTAAATAGTCCGAACAAAGCCTAAACATTTGGTTTGGATAGGTGAACCCGTTCTTGAGTTATAAAATAACAACGAAAAGTGGCATTGATTTTTATATATATAGAAGATAGATATAGATATAAGTGAACACACGGATATGAACGTACATACAACGCTCATCAGGGCTCACCTATCAAACAAGCCCAATGTCGACTTCACTCAACCACAATTTCATAGTGAAGGGTTTTTTTTACCGACTTCCCAAAAAAGGAGGAGGTATTTCGAATGTATTTTGTTTTTTTTTTTACCTCAGAACTTCTTACTACGTGAGCTGATTTCGAAAAATTTTTTTCAGTTTGAAAGATGTTGCTTTCTAATTGATGCCATTTAAATTTGATCAAGATCTGATCAGTAGTTCTTGAAATATCGTCAATAATGCTTATTTTGAGAACTACTTTGACGATGTTCTCGTTTACCCGACTTCAAAAGTTACCTCATAACTTCTTTCGTTGTAAGCCGATTTTGATGATTTTTTTTTATTTGATAGCTGGTGCTTTTCATGTGGTCCCATTGAAATTCGAACAAGATCTGATCTCTAGTTTTTGAGTTATAGTCAATAATGCGTGTTTAATACATTAAATCTGATCAAGGTTCCGAAGATAAAGCGGTGAAGTCGGTTTTTTAAGCTTTGCTTGCGTTTATTTGGTTTCGACTACTCACTAGTTTTAAACGATTTTAAACCGAATATTTTAAGCGCAATATTCTTAGAATAGAATCTGTGAGTAACAAAAGTAAGCCTTGTAAGGATTTGAATCGACAAGGCTTAATGACTGTCGTCTTATGACTAAAATCTGGACTGCTGAGCATTGCTTAACCTTGTCAATCAGTTACGATCGACCAGGCGGACAGCACTACGAGTATTCCAAGAAGTAATGCGCTAATATCTATATTATATATTTATCTACAGTTGTAACAACACTAAAACGCAGCTGAAGTATATTGAATCAATCAATTCAAATTCTATGATTAGTGAATACTTTAAAATTAATGGTGATATTTAATTTGTGCCTGAAATAAATACCTTAATCGGCATGCATACGCAAAAAAGAAACATTAGGTACCTGAAAATACTAAAAATTGACGATGTTGATTATTTGGAACTGGTAAGACTGATCATACCAGCACGTATTAGTGAATACAGTGCACTTAAAAACTACTTATTAAAATAAGTGATCGTTTTAATTTAGCTACTGCAATGAACCCAACTGTGACAAACGCTGCGGCTGCGCAGGACTTGCTGGCATTCCGCGACTGATTCCGTGTCGCAATCCATGTGAGCGGCTCGTAATCCTCGGGTAGGTACGAGCATGTAGACGAACCCATTGCTTCTGTTGAAATAATTTGCTCACTGTCGTAATAAATCACCGTTTTACTTATTATAATATATTTTTAATAAGCTTACGTTGGACAACAATGTTATATGTTAAACCCTTATCTGGTTTTTTTTTGTTTATACAGCTGTTTCTCCGTGGACATACAAGTATGGTCATGAGTTTTTAAGCTGTGCAGTATTATACGTCTTCCAAAGATTTTGTATAAACACTGATCGATTAATATATTACAATACAATACAATACATTGTTTCTTTGTTAAGTACCAATAAGTAATTAAAAACAATGACAATAAAAAAACGAAAAACAATCATTGTTGTACAATGGTCGGCCTTATCACATTAAGCAATTTCTTACATAAGTAATAATCATAAATATAAACAATAAAATGTTTTTTTGTCCTTCTATTTTCTAATTACACGCTTTATGTTTGTAACTGACTCCCTTTTTTATGTTTGTAACTGACTCCTTTAGACGCGTTTTGACCGACTTTAAACGGCCAGATTTCATTCAAACTTTGTAGATCTATCGAGGACCGAAGACTATACACTAAGATAAAGCAAAATGAATAAATAGAATACAACCATTTCTAAAACAAAGAGATCAAAATACAAATAAAACATTACATTCGTTCTTTACATTTGCGCCATCTATACAATCTGTGTTTACTACTAGTTTCAATAGCAATCTGGTGCTTGACCTACATTTTCTATTCAGTACTAGGAAGCGCTAGTCTCGCTTTGAACTAGTTTAGTTTCCACTTTATTACTTTCTTACATAGTTTTGGTACTTAAATATAGATGGCGTTGAAAGCTCACTCCTAATTATAACGTAACTTTATAAAATGTATATCGTTATGCCTATTTTACACGCTTTATATTAGCGAATTGATTTTAAAGTAATTATAGTTTTAAAAAACTAAAAAATACGGGTTTATAGAAAATTTAACTTGAAAATTAAAAATAAATAATACTTAAAAAAAAACACGCTTTATATAAAATTCAACTAAAAAATAGAAAATAAATTTTAATAAATTTAAATTGAAAATAGTGTAAAAAATAATATATTTTATTGTAAAAAAAGCGTGGGGTCCTTTTTAAGATATTATTAAAATAATAATTCTTCTACTTATATCTGTCAGAAAAATATTTATAAATATTGACACCATGCACCCCACGCTTTTTTTACAATAAAATATATTTTTTTACACTATTTTCAATTTAAATTTATTAAAATTATTTTTTTATTTTTTAGTTGAATTTTATATAAAGCGTCTTTTTTCGTTTTTTTAACTACTATTTATTTAATACAATGCACATTCGTCGTAAACACGTAGTAAATACTAGGAAATATCGAAAAAATCGGAAATTCCCATCTGCAGAGTTGAAACGGTCATCCAGAACATTATCAAAGATAAGGTAATACCTACGTACTGTTAAACATTACTGGAACGACAAACATTAAATAAAACATTTATTTAATAGTTAAATGTAAAGAAAGCGTAAGAGATGCAAGCAGCATTTTCTAAGCTAGTGGTCAAGTAGTTAGGGCAAAATATTTAAGCAAGTAGAGTACGAAATTGTGTTTGAAAAAAACTACGTTGAAGAATAACAATTTGGTAGGTCATCAAAGTCACTGATTTTAAACCTATTTTGTCCCGGGGTCTATCTCAAAAAACGGCACAACATTTAAAGCTGGAATTTCCGTTATACCCTCTAATTAACCAAAAAATACAGAAATATAACAATTGATGTTAAAAAAAAAAAAATTAACATCAAAACCTTTTCCTATTAGGCAAAATTTTAAGCGAGATCTCTGTTCGGGACGGACGATTAGTATATGTATACAATTATTATTTATTACATATAATATTTTATATAAAGGTAATATCGTAGTTATTATTTATTAATATGTTAGGACATATATTTCGTTTGGAACTATAGTATACCACAGTCGTAAATTATTTTGATACATCCATTCAAAAGTTCACTGGAAGAGATCCCATTAATCGATATGACCGCCCATTGTAGGTACTAGCCACTATAAGTCCAAGTTATTTTTAATTTTTGAACGCTGTTCTTTTTCTTTCTGTAACGGTTTACAATAAAGAGTTCATCTATCTATCTAGCTGTGCAAATGAATGCATCTATCAATTTATTCAGATTTTCATTCCATTTATTATTTTTCTTTCTATCGAAGAAAGTAGTTAGAACTAGCGCAGCGTAGTTATTGAGAAAAGCAACAAATTCTTGGCATGTAATGCTTATTGTTTCCAGTCAGGCGTTACGAATCGCATCGAATTCATTCGGCGCGGGTGGGTACTGAATTAATCTACTACGGAGTATAACCATGGAACTAGTAAATACATAATAGAACTCTACTGATCATGATCAGTTGATCGGGAATGATCAACTGATAATTCCCACTTGTTCTATTGATATTTTTTCTACAAGTGCAAAAATATACCCACTTTCAGTTATAGCTAGAACACGGAGCAGATACATATTCCACAGTAAATAACTGTTGGTGTAAAAAGTTGAACATAAAATTAAATCTACCTTATCGAGCTGCCTTTGTTCTATTCGTCCAAATTGACATGATTAGAATAATAATATTTTTAATTACTGGATGAAATTGGAGTTCACATACACTCACATAAACGCTTTCACACTCACAGCTTTACACTAAGTTATATGACTTGTATCGTGGGTGCCGGAAACATTCTCTTCATATGCACAATCACAACCAGAAGCACTAAAATTATTAAAAGGATTGTAAGATTTATCTACCGACTTCACAGTCAAGGAGGAGGTACTTGAGTCAAATGTATTCTTTGTGTTATCTCACAATTTTTTTCCATGTGAACCGTATTTGAATTTTATTTTGTTTGAAATATGTTTCTTTTCAATTAGTCCCATTTAAATTTGATCAAGATCTGATCAATAGTCAATAGTTCTTGAAATTGTAATTTTTAAGCCAGTCTTCTCGAGACCATGGCCAATGCAACTTGGCCTAAACGTAGAGGTAAATAAAAATATTTTTTTAGCGCGATTAAGTCCCGAGATATTACCTAAACTATGTAGTTCTTGAAATATCGTCAATAATGCGTGTTTAGTACATCTAATCTGATCAACGTTCCGAAGATAAAGCGATAAAGTCGGTTATTTTTAAGTTTTGCTTGCGTTTAATTATATATAACATGTTCCCCACGGTCAATCGCCTTTGTACGCCATGGAGTAGGGAATAAATATACATATCTTGATAATATTGTTCTATTCTATCTATGTCTTTTAAATTCGCAAATCGTCAGTTCGGAGCGAACAACTACTAAACATCTGTACAGAAAAAAAGCTCACTATAATGGATTATATTATTATAGCATTATCCATGCTACGCAGAACTAAAGTAGAAAAAAGTAAAGTAAAGTAGATTTTTTTTTCTAAATTTACTATTTTAGTTAACTACAAGCCAATGTCGTCACATCTTTAATGTAACTCGAGTGCACAAGCCCACTACCATGTATGTTGTGTAAATATCTGTAACTTGAGCCCACACTATCGCGGCATAGCCAAACTTTAATCGACCAACCGAGCATATAAGTTTGATTTAAGCTGCATTAGTAATAATATATATGTATAAAATATAATGACGTATATATGTTCGTTTGTTCCCATCACGAGGCACAAACTAAAGAGTCTATTGTGACAAAAATCGTAGAGTTCGTGTTGAATCCTTGGGTGCAACAATGTTTGTGATAATTTCTTAAATATTGGTTTTTACAGTTGTTATTAATTAAATTAAACAATTTTAGCGGACTATGTCGCGGATATTTAACATAATTTATATTCACCAATTATTGTATTTTTTATTGTGTTTTGTTCATTATGTTTAATTCAATGAATATGTTTATGGTTGAGCAAAAAACGAATCTCGTCAGTCAATTATTAACGTATGAAATATTGATAATTTGATCTATAGTACAACAACAAACAATCAAACCCATTCACACAAACAAACGTATTGACACTCGCAGCCTCGCACTACGTTCAAAGACTTGTGTTGTGGGTGTCAGAAATATTAACGTCACTAAGACAATCACACCCAGAACCAGAAGCAGAAATGTCTATTGGGAAAGAAAATTGTGCTTTTGTCGGGTATCGAACCCAGAACCCACGGCGCAGAGGGCAGAGACTTGTCCACTGCGACAAAGTTTGCCGTGTCAGTCGTGTGTGTAAAGATTAGGTAATTTTGGTTCAGTTACCTCTCAAAATCTTTGTGTGTAAACAACGTCCCCAAGAATTCCAATGATATACAATGAATATCAATTACATTTATAGCTATAGAAGTGGCACTGTTTGTTTACTCATTAATGGATGCAAAAGACAACAACAAAACACGCGTACCTTACCTACGCATTGAAAAAGTTTTGCGTCACAAAGAATGTATGAGAACAAAATGTTTTAGTGTCATGAATTTGCTGCTATTTTTATATTAAGTTATTATAAATTGGTTTTTAAGAATCCGGTCATAAAATTGTCGATTAGGGGTATTATACCTACCTGGGAGATCACGGCCTGCGAGAAGTCACGTAGTCACGCGAGGCTGCGGTGTGGCGCGTGCCTTAATCGATGCCGGCATTATACTATACTGCACAAGATATTTTTATTACTTTTTTTATGTTAGATAGGCAAGCATTTGACCACAATATCACCTGATGAAAAGTGACGATGCAGACGGTGGAACATGCTTGCCTAGAAGGTACCTATTCGCTCTAGACTTGAAGACACCCACGTTTAGGGAACAAAGAAGAAAGAAGTAGGCAATGAGTTCCAACACTTACAACTTTTATTACATTTTTAGTGCTTTACATTTCGAGAGACATGTAGTTACATTTTAACTTGTTATGGGATAGTAACGACATTGAACATTATCATTAGGCGATAGTTAATAGTGAAAGTATTGATAAGTAGTCTTTTCTCTTTTAAAGATTTTTGTTGGCGTTAAATGAAACTGTTTGAAAAAAAAAGGTTTTCGAGTACATAAATATATGTTTTGATTTCTCTTATTTTATGAAATACTTAGTTATGTGGATACATGGATATTAATTAACAAGTAGTTCGCCCTAAACCTGCGCTAGACTAATAGAGAAAAAAAATTGAGGTTAAATTGTTTTTTTATAACTTCTTTTAACAATAATTGTTTAATTTTTGTAACTGGTACAGGATATAACAAATATTAATGTTTCAGCTCTAAATGTGCAGCCGTTTTTGAGATGTCTATCGTGACATAATAGGTCTATAAGAGTGATTTTAGTGTCCTACCAATTGTTATTTTCTAACATAGATTTCTTATTAAAACGGTGTCGTACTCTACTTATAAAGTTTTAAAGACTCTTTTCAACCGACTTCAAAGAAGGAGGTTCTCAATTCGACTGTATTTTTTTTTGTATATATTGTTACGCTATATCTCCGCCAATTATGAAACGATTTTATTGTTTTTTTTTGTTTGGTAGAGTATACTTCAGGTGGTCCCATATACATTTTATCGAAATCGGTCAAGCCAAAACCGAAATATAAGCGATGAAGTCGGGTTTTTTAGCTTTGCTTGCATTTCAATTATCAACGACTCTACTCCATACGGATAGACAAATATATTATGCCCCTCACTCACATATATGGCTGCCCCCTTAATATTTTCATTTATACCATTTTAATTTTAATTGATGACATTGTTTTGATTTTTTTAAATTATTGATTACTGCATAAAGCGGTGCAATTCACGTCATTTGACATTTATAACTAATGAGTGTCGTAATAATTAAGTTTGTGGTATTAAAATTATACGTGATTGCCGCACATCATTAGGGCCAGCTTGATTTTGTTGATGCTCTCATTAACTGGTGACAGTCATATACTTCGAAAATTAATTCGCTCGTTGCGTACGTGACAAATTAAGTGTGTCAGCCCATTAGATCTATGAGTAGCAATTAATCAGAATTTAATCGATTCTTAATTCTACCTATTAGGAATTTCATTTCAGATTTTCCTCATCCTAAAAATACAACTTATACTGAGGTGTGTTGATTTGTGAAGCAATCTAATACACTAACGTCTATTCCTTTGCTTTTTTACATATTTTCCTTATGATTTGGCTTCCTTCGGTATAAACCCTGTTTGCTAATGCAATTCTAAACTCTTTGACAATTTACCGATATGGAGAGAATGTCTGAAAAAATCTATACGATAAAAGGCTAATTCATTTGAATGTTTATTTGCGGAGGAGGTTACGTGCCTTGATCTTAAATCTAATCGTAAGTAAACCATAATAAAAAAAAAATATAATAGAAATTTAAGTATTTAAAATAAATTTATATACATCGATCATTTTGACGTTTCTTCTTTGACGATCAAATTGTGGCAAACGAAAAGGAAAGTTGACTTGAAAACTCTGGACACTGACGTCACGAATCAGTTTAGCCAATAGCTTGATTTTAAATTTTACCAACATTTTTATAACTTTTTTATTCATAAAAATTCTTAATTAAAAAAGCATTCAAATAAGAAGATTATGTTAAAGGCGTAATTGCTGTAGCTATAAAGATTTAAAAAAATATACTTAACCTTCTTATATGTAATTCAATTCATATTCCCTATTATTTTACTATCCAATCTAAATAAGCCCAAACTAAACAGATATACTAGTATCTATTGAAAAAACTATATCCACCTCCCGGTAGCATCATCAGATCAGATTTCGATGATAACAAATAATAATATTATTGTCATCAGGATTACATACACTTGAAAAAGTTTTGAAATGACTCTTGGAAGAAGGTTAAAATCGGAGAGGCTTCTAAAATTTGTTTAGATACTAATCCCCTGATTAATAGAAAGTAAACACGTCTGATAAACTTTGTATAACTAAATTATGTTTGGTTCTTATATTGATCCTTAATATCAAAATAAGACAAAACATATTGTAGCTACAAAAGGTTTATAATGGGGTTCATTTTGTTAGTTTTTTTTTAATTTATGATAGGCAAACTTAACTTAGTTACATAACAAGTGAAGCTAGTTTAGTAGGTATATAAAAAGAGAAGAGTCTCATTTAGATGAGATGATGTTTTGTTTTTTTATATTTATTATCTCTGCCGGTCCAATATACATTTTATTTACTTTTGTTTTGTCCAGCTTACTAAATTTCTCAGTGTGTTCTCAGTTACTATTAAAATTAAAATTAAATGATGATAATTACCATAATCATAGTAAACAATTTTATTTATTCAAGTGCATCAGCAATCAGATGCATAAACACCAACTTAGGGAGTCTGATATCCGTCATCAGTCAAGAGTAGGAAAAATATAAAGGAAACAAACATTCCTTTTTGATATTTCGTTTTCCCCTTAGCGGTTTGTTTATCAATGTTCCTCGAGAATCCCTCACCCTGATGCTATATTGTTTATGGGCCCAGAACGGGGCAGAGGGCAATGCCATCTCCACAGATTTCAAAATGCAGACGTTTCGGGGTAAACGCACTTTGGGCACTATGCATTATTCAGCAGTAGATGCATCACTGACCCTCGATCATGCATTTGCGTTTGACATAATTTACATATCGGTAGCTTTTGTTAACCGGGGTGAGAGAAGTGTCGAGACAGCTGAAGTATTCACGAGTCAATAACATACGTTATGCTCACTGCTCTAATGCGTTGCGATACACTTCATCTACACACGTTCATGTTTTTTTAACTTATCACACCTATGCTGGGCTACGTTCAGTGCCTCTGCTCTGATTGTAACCTTTCGCGCTAGCCCGTTTGGAGGCTCGAGTAAAGCGTTCGGTTTATGTGAGTTGAAACGCTCTCGCACGGTTAATCTCAACTAAACAACCGCCTTTAGAGATGGCTGAAAAACACTTTGACGTCCTCTAATGTCACGTTTATAGTCGATGTCCGCTAAAAACTGTACGTGAAGTCAGACTGAAAGTTAAAGATGAAAATTGTTGAGTTAAATTGTCTGTTATATATAGAACATTAAACCATTAAATATTCCATGATGCTATAATAATATTGTTTGAAGCCTTTCGAGCGTTTATAAAAAAAAGCAAACAACCGAAACTAAAGGCTCCGAAGGCAGCTAAGCTTTTGATATTTTTTATCTACATTGCGTAGAGTTGAAAGTCAAGAGTAGATAACAGAACATATGGGGTCTATTCCGGTAATCGATTATCTTTAACATCGACGTCGAAATCAAACGATTTTCTTTTCTAATGAACCATCGAATAGACTTGCATCAACTTTCATCATATTCGAACAATCGTAGTTTGACAACCAGAATAGACCTACAGGGATAGCTAAAGTCATCGAGATAGGAGACAAACTTACGGTTTGCAAAGCTAAAGCTTATTATCTCTGTTTGTTGCTACTTGTCAATAGTTATTAACAGTATTGAACTGTTCGCTGGTGAAGTTGGTTTTTGCCTTCTTAGCAGCGGACGTCGGGTACTATTCCCGGTGCTAACACAAGTTATGTCATGGAAATTCGTGATTCTAGTTCTTTGTGTGATTGAACGATTACGATAAAATTATTCGCTAAGTGTGTGGTTGTCATAATGAAAGTGCTTATGTTTTAGTTTGCATATTCTGATCACCATTGGCATCCCCTGGGAAAGATCAGAACGAAATTGGAGAAGATAAGCCAAAGCTTCTCCACCAGAGAGAGTTATCTTGTTAATTGCCAAGTTCGTTTTTTATTAATGAGAAGCAAAAGTTTAACAACTATCTCACCTGATAGTAAGCGAAAATGCGGTCGGCATCGGAGCACCTTTTCTTAGAAGATGCTTATTCACTCGCGAGTTCAAAACTCTCTAATTTTTTACGAAAAAATAGGTTATTAACAGTTTGCCTTTCCATTATATGCTGCACTGTGCTATTATGTTACTGACAGGTAAATGAGAAAAAAAAATATTATCAGTTACTAGTTATTTGCAAAGAATGGCAACCATACGTAGATTTATAACAAAACGTAAGTATGTGATTTTATTCTTAACTGATGTATTCAAATTCCGATTAAATCCTGATCGGAATTAAACATCCCCGTTGACCGGGAATTCCCACTCCCGGTTTCCGCTCTGTTTTTGTAGGTACATAGTTAATGTAAATCAAAGATAAAACGTTGTGTCTACCGGGCAAATAAGGTTCAACATTATCGGTAATATGATAACATAAGAACCTTATCCATAGGAGATGAGAAACAACAAAGTAAAGTATAAAATTATTTAATTACCGCATTGTACTAGTAGCTTTCCATCAAATGAAGTTGTGGTCAATGGCTACCTTAGTCACATAAAAAAAAAGTAAAAGACATTAGTAAAGCTATGTTCTGATATGCTGTTTCAATCCTGGGCACGTTTATTTTAAATGTCTACAAAGAATAACATATATTAACCCATTACAATATAATTTGTTATAGTTTGCGTGTTGTTGACACCGATGAATACAGGAACACACTGTAAGGTCGCATGATGATGACGTCCTTTTAAATATTCTGTCTATGGGGTAATGCAGTCAGGTTATCCTAGACGATCACCGAGGTTGATCAGAGGGCAACAAACACGTAGGAACATTGTATCTCAAGTTAATATCGATGAAATCATGTTTTGTACCTCTAATTATTCATATATGTTCCTAGGAACCAACCGTAGTGTCGTTGTGGTACGTATAACGCAGTCGTTGTAAGTATGCTTTGTTACGTTCTTAGGTAATTTTCTAGTGGATGTCTGACTAAATACGATATCACACTACTATACTACAGTCGTAGTTAACTTCCCCATAGAAAGCAAACGTTCAATGGTTTTTTTATAAGCTTTGAAACATTGTCAATACAACTACTATAACATACTACAATCTCCACATATTTATACCTAAGTATCGCGTAAAAATGAGTGATCGTTAACCAATTGGGGTTAAACATGGGTTCAATTATAATTGGGGGTGACGGCTATCAATTCTAATATGAAACGATGCGCGTACGCAGTTCACGACGCGTGCGAGACTCGTGTCCTCCTATTATAATGATCACTTTAATCAGTGCAATAAAGATTTATTATATTACGGCTTATAAATTGGCCTTAGAGTAAGATTTTTCCTTACATAGTAATCAATTTCAATTAGATTGATTAGTAAAAGAATAAAATCAATGCGCGTGGCAGTGTTGCCGTTAAATGTGTTGTGTGTTTTAAGTAAACCGTCGTGCTTAGGTTCTCGATCGTTTAAATATACTTTAATCCTATTTCTTGCAAAAATATTGTATTATTGAAACTGTAATTTCAAAGTTCAATTGATGACGTCAAGCAATATAATTTATCACATTTTATTCAGGCTTTAATATTTAACCTCGACCAATAGACTTTATAATTTCATAGCACGTCAGTGAATACGACCTTTTAGGACATTATTAAACTGTCTGAGGAAATGACTCCGTGAACTATCGTATAGATAAGTAATTCAGTGAATCGTACCATTACATTATGGATACGATAGGTTAAGTTTTTTAATATGATAATATTTTTGGGGGCAAAGACACTTGAGGGTGACGGAGTACGATCTATTCAACTCATGGTGTAGCGGATGTACTTCGTAAAGTAATGTCACACTGAAAGGTGAAAACAGTCGTTTCCTTCATTATATTTTATTGCAGACCTTTTTAAATAAAGGTGTAAAAGCGAGTGGATATTATCGAGGTCCAGAAAAGGCCAATTGTCTAGTTATGTACACAGTGGGCGTACAGCGGATGCTCGAATCAATCACGACTTAACGAGTGCGCGTGCTCCGCCCGCACACCACTTCTCTTCAATCAGACTGATTGGCCAGCCGTAGTCACAATAAGTATTTGTGCTCATAGTGCATAGCATATACACAATACACAATATATAGTTATATACACAATAAATAATCTAGTTTGTTTACCTGTGAGACGAATTTAATTCGCTAAAAACAAAAGAGGTAAGAGATTCTTATTTCCTTTCACTTTCCCATATTCGTGAACCATTATCTATATGTTATCTTTCGTCGTCGTGTGGAAAAGTATCACATGTCCAAGGAAGGTTTAAAAGGTGAGAAAATAAAAAGAAATATATTGACAAAAAAAAAATTCGTTCATAAATAGATAGTCCACACAATAAAATCTTCCAATCTCATGGCAACATATTGATATAAGAAATATAAGATATAAAGTCGAAATATTGTGTTAGTTGCAAGTAATACAAAGTCGGAATATAGCCAAACACCTAAAAAATAAGGAACTTCAAACTATATTCAACCTATATTGTTTTGTATGTGCGTGATAAGTAGATTTGTAAATAATGCTATTTGAATTATTAGTTTGTAGTGCTTATTTGTTACTCTCGTGCTTCTATTTTCAATCTTCACGCATTCGTAATGGTCTCTTCTCCTCAGGGGACGTTATGGAATAATGGTATCTTCGCCGTGGTCTACTTTTCTATGTTTAGTTCATTGATTATCCGTCGATTAATCCATCCATGGCTTTGGAACACGGGGAGTAAGCCGGGCTGACCTGTTGACACTATCAAAAATGCCGAAACATCAGGCTTTTTGGTAGAGCGTACTACTAATCCTTCGTGAGGTATAAATAAAATCTTATCGTGTTAGGCATTATTTCGAAAGACGTCATTAATTACGTCACGTAAGATCGAACGTGTTCCAATGTCGTTTTGCGCATCTGCTTGTTACTAGAAAAATCAAGAATGTTGACCCTCTCAAGTTCAACTTCTGACTCTCTTATCTCAAACGTACCTAAGTGACCCATTATTAATGCGTCAAAGCAATTCACTTGCTATCTACGTTATCATACAAATTCTAGACATTCTTAAATAAGACTGAAACATAACTTACAGTTTGTTTGGCATTGGCGGGGTGAGGAGGTTTATTATATCAACTAAGTAACCCTTTTCGTGCCATATTTCATGACTATGACTTGAATCTTCCTGCCACTTTTCTCCACTTCGCATTTTATCATAGACATCTTCTGACTTCATTCTAATGCGATATTTTTTTATAGCTTACCCAAAACGTGAATTATGTGCGAAAATTTTGTATATAAGAACAGTAAGTATATGTATAACTCGAAACGAATTAGATTTAATTTTAGTTAATAGATTGTTTGAGATCGAGATGTGAATTTGCCAAAGGTAACAAATAGCCACTACCTGTAGGTAGTAAAAAATACTACAAATGTTTGATTGAAAATATTAATCATATTTTTACCTTATATAATGCAACCGGGTTGATTTGTAGTACACTTTCTTGTACCCAATCCATATCTTAAATCAACCCTAGAGTCAAGGCAGAATAAATAACTCTTAGAAAGAAAATCGTGCGCTTCTTCTTAGAATGGAATACAGGATTCGCGGCGTATTAAGCAAAGATTTCCAACTTAGCAAACAGTGTAGTCAGTAAAACCATATTTTTTTTCTGACACATCAACTTGAATTAATTGAACCATACCTGGGCCTGCCTAAGATATTTTTCCGGTGGGCGGCCGCAGGGCAAAGGACGGGTCAACCGCCCCGACCACGCCACATCTACATGTCATTATCGCCGTTTTCCCCTAGGGAGTATAATATTATGAAGCCTCGTATTAATAAATATTAAACCGTACTGCATACTAACGTGGCCTCGGCCATGGACCGGTCATTCAGCTCAACTGGTACTGAAATTTCCTTAACAACGAGCTCGTAGCTGAGCAAAAAATCCTATAGGTATAGTTCTGGCGGGTCATAAAAAGTTCGAATAATAATAAATAAGTATAATAGGGCCAATTTTGATGTAATTCATCATCAAGTTTTCTTTACTGACGGTTGCTGAATATTTCGTTAGACATATTAATATGGATCAAATCGTTTTCATGGATAAACAATTAGACACTAGATATTTTTTTGTCCGCTGTTAACAGTAACTATATTCTTTACCCATCGCTTGACGATGCTTATTACTTTGTGTCATTTTATATCGATACCTTAAAATGCGAACTTGAATTTTCCTTCTCCATGGTGAGTAATTTTATTCAGTGACGTGCTATTCTGAGTCTTTTTTATGAATTTTCCCAACGTGCGATGTCTCGCTGAGAGCCGGGTTCAACGCTTCGACAAAATACGCGCATGGCACCTTCGTCTCACTATCTTGACATATCGTATTCTATGTATGAATAATTCCAGGTTATAAACATATTTACATTTAAACTCTTCATTTGCCTACGACGTTGATTTATTAGTGTAGTCCCGTGTTGACGGCGATTTTTCCCTTTTCGGCATGGAAAACACGCGGCGAGCTTTGATGAAGAAGTAAACACTACATATTAATATCTTCTAAAGACTAATAGATATTTTAAATGAAAAAAGGATTATTATTTTAAAGGAAATCTTTTTATGTGAAAACAATTGTAGGAAAGTGTGGTCCGATTTATATAAAAAAATTAAAAGATACCTATGCAATATCCAATAACGTAATAGGACGACACTATATAATTAAACGCAAGCAAAGCTTAAAAAATACCGACTTCACCGCTTTATCTTCGGAACTTTGTTCAGACTAAACACCCATTATTGAAGATATTTCAAGAACTACTGATCAGATCTTGATGAAAATCTAGAAAATCTATAAAAGTTTTATTCCCTTTTTTAAAGGTACATATGCTTACTAGAGCAGTAAATCGACTTTCTTTATTTTTTTTCGTGATTCACAGAGAAGATGTCTGTGAATCACTGTTACACATATTACTCAGATAAGTCTTTATGACCAGTAGGCCAGTAGGTATTTGTAGGTATCTTACTTATCTTAATGAAATTAAAACACCGCAAAGAATTTTAACACAGTTTTGATTGCGGTGATTTATTTTTGAAATTAACAATTCAATATTGTGAATTATAGATATTAAAGTGGTAATTAGTAAATATCTCCCTAATCCTTACTAATATTATAAATGCGAAAGTAACTCTGTCTGTCTCTCTATCTATCTGTTTTTCACGCTTTCACACGAAAACTACTGAACCGATTTAAATGAAATTTGGTACACAGATAGTCTAGAGCTTGGGAAAGAACATAGGCTTCTTTTAATCCCGGAATTCTCGCGGGTAGATCCGCGGGGCGCAGATAGTTGTATTATAAAAACGAAAGTTTCTTGGTGTATAAATACATATTAAATAGACTATCAGTCACGTAGCCCTACAAATATCTACAGGATCTAAATCCTAGATATAATAATTATGCCTGTCACTTTTTACGCCTTTACAATTAATTACCTAAGAAATACATTTAGAGTACAATAAACCTAGTTAAAATATAGATGCTACTTTTAAGTAGATATAAAATAATGGTGCGAATTAGCAAAATGTAAATATTGTCAAGTGTTCAAAGTACGTGTTGTAGTAAATGGATACCTACAGTATTCATTAGGTATGTTTTTTTCCTTTCAGGCTATATTTACGTACCTATATTTCCTAAATCTAAACTAAAACTAAATACATCTAGACAGCAAACGCCTAAGTTCCCTACAAAGAACCGAGCTTTAAGGTAACTTAAATGCTCAAGTCTACTCTCAGTGGGTATCGTTCCCATCATGCTGGCGGCATTGCCTCTCTGAATTACAATGCTAATAGAGTCGGGCCAATGAAGTACCAGTATTTTGTTAACGCGTCGCGCGTCGTCTCAAAAAGCGCTATGATGTTTTTTTTGAAAATAGAATGAGCTTCCGGTCCCCATGAGCTCAGTGTCTCAATACCAAGGTATGTATGAAATATGTTTATGTTTAATATTGCAACAGAGTTCTCAACCCGAATAAACCATGCTAGGTTTTTAGGTGTCATAAATTATGTTCGATTATGTAATACTTTTTATGAAACAAATAAAAAAGAACAAAACATTTGCTAAACGGGACGTAACCATTTAAACCGTGTCCTCTTTGACTCATCGTCAATGAATTTCGGAAGTACACAACCTCACGTCATTTATTACTAAACAATTCAATAGAAATACGAGTAGATGACTAAGCTAATGTCGAATAAACAAACAGATTGTTATGTAAAGATTTTTACATGTAATGTTGCTTCAAAACTAATGGAACTAATAAAACAAATGGTCGGCAATGGTTGCGTAGCAGTAGACGGGAATTGCCTAAATTTGAAAAGTATACGTGTGTGGGTAGATATTTGTTGAGCAATACAATTGTAAAATGTAGGAGACATTTTAACAACAACTTCGAGGAGTCACACCGACTCTCGTCTGCTGCTTGCCTTAACACAATCAGTGAACCACTTACATTAAATTAGGTTGGAATTCTTGTACCTACATTCAGCATTGCAATCTTCCGCAGTTTTATTTACATCATTTTGCATATATCTAAATGGAAACCAATACTTTTCATATATCCTTATTACATCAAAAAAGCCTAGTATAGATAGATATATCCGCTATATAAGTACACGACAAAATCGTGATGTTCCATGATTTTGTGGAGATTTTTTTTCTTTTAATTTTGGCTTCGCAATCTTGTGCATTTAGCCAGTATCAAGTAATAATATATTTCATATTAAAAGTCCTAGTTACAAGTTACAGTCAAAGTCAAGTAAAAGAGTCAAGGTCCAATCATAGTCAAGTCATGCCCTAGTAAAGTGATAGATACTTTACTAGAACTCTATTGGAGCTTTGAAGCGAAGGCGAAAAACACGTTTTTCAACTTGGTATCGTTCGCCTACACTTATGCACATTTACTAAGTATTAACGGTAAATAATCCACCATTAGTAACACTCGAAGAATTACAGGTTATGGAAAATTATACAAAATCGACAACGCCATTTTTTCACTTTCGCGCGGCAAACGCCCATTTTGTTCAGTTTGTAATATAATCAGTTTACCAATAAAAAGGTTCTATTATGTAACTAAAAAAAACTTTTACAAATTCTGTGTTGTGTAAAGCGGTACTTTGGCGATACTGTTATTATAATTACATTAATTATATTACTGGATCGTCAAAGTGGCTATTGAGGTGCATTTTGTGTGATGTTTTCATGGTTTTGGTGGCAAAAGTGTCCAGGGATCAGCTAAAGTCAACGAATTTTTCGAATGTAAGGAAGATTATTTTGTTCTGTGTCTGCTTCAGATTTCCACACATCCGTGGCGTTTTCTCGGCTTCTAAATATTTTAGACGGTGTTCTCTCAAAACATATTATGTATTTTACGGAGTTCAAGCTTACAATTTTCAGTTTATTACCGACCATCATTAGATTCATAGTAATTACTAATAAAATATAATGCATAATACTTCTTCAGTATATTACTCCACGTCCACCACTGTTTCAAGGATATCTTAATTTGTTGATATCGGTATCTACTTACTGCTTAAGAACGTGCGCTGAATTGAAAAACATTAAAAAAACAAACGTATTAAACTTTATTTTGTATTCTAGAGGCAGCTGAATAATTTTTCCAGCTCTATATAAACAGAGATGACATACCCACTCCCAAAATGCAGAGAATGCAAACAGATTTGATACAAAAATCTCATAACTAGTAAAATAAAAATGCCGACACTGATTCGTACTGTAATTAAATATAGTAAAAAAAAAACTAAAAAACGAGGATTTGTCTGTCACACTCTAAAACACACAATCGCAATGAGTTTAATAGTAGCTAGCCATTGCAGAGTTTTCTTGTTCACATCCTGGCTCCATCATCAGACTCTTGTCACCTAGCGTGACTCATCAGACTCTTGTCACCTAGCTGTCACTTAGACTCGTTAACAAATCAAAGGAGCCCAAAGTCAACAAGTTTACTAGGTAGTTTTGTCGCGAAAATGAAAATGGCGCTGTCGATATTGTATTATTTGATTACCTGATTGAATACCTGTGATTCTTTGGGTGTTAATGTATAAGTACCTGGATGACCGAGTTTTGCTCGTTAAAACGACGTTTTCTAAAAATGAAACCTTGATCGATATATCGCCCCCGAAAACCACCTTCATACTAGATTTCATGAAAATCGTTGAAGCCGTTTCCGAGATTCAGATTATATATGTATAGGTATATATATATATATATGATCTGAATAATTGCTCGTTTAAAAGTATTAGATAATGGTGGATTATTGACCGTTATTAATCCGTGAACGTGCATGAGTGTAGGCGAATCATACAAAGATAAAAACGTAATATTCGTTTTCGCCCAAAACTCCAGTAGAAGTTTCTACAAGGGCCACTTTACAAGGACTTGACTATGACTGGACCATGAATCATTTACCTACTTGTCGTGAATTGTGATTGATGACTACGACTAGTTTTTAACTATTGTTTGTATGATGGTTATAAATATAATTTGTAATTTGTAAGATTTGACAACTTTATTTTTTTTATGTATTTGTATTTGCACTGGCTAAATGCTTGATGATTGCGAAGTCATCATAAGATCAGCTGCTACCAAATAATTGTATTTTCATTTGAATTGAACTCATTTCAGATATACTCGTATTTTGTTCATTTTACAACTGCGGCGCATAAAATAATAAGAAGAATTAAAAGTACGGGGTATATATGTAGGCTTACTAGTAGAAGCGTCCGACTCGGGAATGGAATTCATAGTTCTCATCCCGTGACCAGATCTATAATATTTTATTGACTAGCTGTGCCCCGCGGTGTTACCCGCTGTGTCGGGATAAAAAGTAGCCTATGTGTTAATTATGGTGTCAGCCGTTTGTCCGTGAAGAAGTAACAAGCATACAAACTCACTCACAAACTTTCGCCTTTATAGTATTAGTGTGATAAGTAGGAGTAAGATAGTATAGGATTCGTCGACTCTGACACTTTGGCCGAGTCTCAAATCTTATGGTAACATACCATAATTGACGTAGCGGTGATTGCGACAGAATCTAACCTCCTTTATCGCGTCATTGTAGTTCAGTACCTCTGAAGACCACAGATGGCACATTATGTCTGTCAATGTCAACCATGATTTGTACTTAATTGCACCTTAATAAAGTTTACATTCGAAAAAATGTATTCTCAGCATGAAGACTCCATAAAAAGACTTCAATTACATGCATTGTTTTATTCGTAGAAGATTTTATGATCCACAATAATAAGAACTTTCTTAGAAGTCATATGCATCCATTTCTTGTGGTTGTATTTCCCCGTGCTTAATTCGGGTTCTTACACTACCAGAATATGATAGGTAATATGACGCACAGTTATTTCCTAAGTGCAGATATTTCTTCGTATGTCGAGATGAATACGTGAATGTTATTAATGTAATCTGTTAATAAAATTAAAATAGCAAACTGTTAATATTCATGATGTTATGTTAGTAAAGGATTTTAAGAAAGCTATTAATTCATGAGTTATTTAAAAATGTTTTTTTTCAAGTGATGAAGTGGCTATAGAAGTTCCATGCTTGCCTAAGAGGCATATAGATAATCCAGAGTAGAATGTAGCTTAAACTCTGGATACTTTCACGCGATTCACGCAGGCAGACCCGTGGCGCACTGCTAGTATAAACATAATAAATGTGCCGCTGAATTAAATGTTTCTTGATATCTTTGTTATTTATTATTTAAACAAATTTAATGTACATTTTCTTATGTGATATATTAATTGTGATTTCAGTCTGTTTTTTAAAAATCATTTATATATGACTGGCTACCTGTCTGTGATTATATACCACCAGGGCAGTAGGTTCTATCATTTACTGCCACACTGTCATGGAATACTGATTGCTTAATTAAAAACACATAATATTCTTAACTGAACGGATACTAAGAAACACTGTAAAGGATTTCAATGGGAAGCACATGGGTGGCCTCTATCATTTAACAGGTTATGGGCCCACCCGTATTTTCTTTTAATATCTGTTAGGCTAGATCTCACGATAATTCTTGCTAAGTATGTATGTTTGTGAAAACATTACAATATATTATTATCAAAATACGTCTAGGTATAAAATAATACTCACTTGGCATACAAAGTGGAAGTTGAGTGTATTTATGTATCGTTACGTAATGTTATATGATTTAAAGTAATATTAATAGATCGCAGGAAGTTTTGGTAATTATGACATTTAATGTCTTGTTATTAGGCAGCTTACCGGATGCCTTAATATTGGTACCACATTGATACTTTAATTTTAAAGTAATTTTTTTGATAGGTTTAAAGGGCAATCAATTTGATTCTCGCCTGATGGGAAATGATTTTGCACTGTTATAAGTACGCGAGACACCGATAATATGTTGCTATAAAATGTTACATTGAATAAATCTCTAAAAATAACCACAGAAAACCAAAATTCGTCCCTAAATCTGTTTACTGCTTTACCTTGCTGCTATACGGATGTGAAACTTAGACTACTAAGCAAGTCATTCTCCTACTTCAGGTATTCATAAACAGGCATCGGTGCACCGCTAAATCCTGAAGATCTTCTGGCCTAATACCACCTACACCAATACTGACCTATGGGGACGATGAAATTAAGATCCCGTGGATTCGTAAATCCGGCGGCGCAAGTGGAGTTGGATAGGTCACATTTTGTACAGGAACGCGGACGACATCTTCAGACCAGCTTTGGATTGAAATCCGCAGGGTCGACGCATCCGTGGCCCACGAAACAGATCTGGCGGCTTTCGGTAATAACGGAGGCGAAAGCCATCGGACTAACCTGGAGTGAGGTAAAAAGGGTAGCCCTAGATATAGTCGAATGGAGAAATATTGTAACTGCGCTCTGCCACGCCGCGACGTGAGGCCTCAGGATCCAACTTACTAAAAAACTACTGTTTTATTTACTGACAGTTGTTAACTATTAAACGCTATCAAAGTAGAATCAAAATCGTATTCGTATACTCAGTTACAGTAACTATATTTTGCTGTAAACTGACACTATAATTTACTTCCGGTCGATATTGGTACGATACATCGTACTTAAGTATTCTACAGTTGATTTCACTTGCCGTCCTTATTTGGAATAAGCTAGATTTAATTTTCCCAAGCTCAAGATAAAAATAAACCACACACACTTAGATCGCTTACGAACTTGCTAAACATTTGATCTATTTAAACTAGCCCATAACTATTAGTGAGTTGCTGAGCCTACCGATGTATTGACGTCAGTCACCGGTTCCATAAACTTTTTATGTGATTATAATATATGAGACACCTAAGCATAAATAGCAAATTTGTAACTATTGAGTTATTTATAAACTATAATCTATTTAATAGTGGCATATATAATTATTCATAAATCTTAGGCTCTAACCTACGTCATAATCAGTAATCTCCATAATTATAACGTTATAAAATGATGTTCAAGGTTCCACAAGTCAAAGCTCCACATAACTAAATACAAAGTGCGTATCTATTTTAATAGAAAATAAGGTTTTTTTATGTTTTATAAGCAAACATTGGACCACTATTATTACCTGATGGTAAGTTAAGATGCGGTCGAAAATGTAACATGCCTGCCTAGAAGATACCTAGCTGGATAGATAGCTGTTACATTTCACTCGAATATACGTACGTTAAGTAGTACATTGTCGATTCGAAATTGTAAGCTGACCCGCCCGGCCATGTCCAAGTAGACGAGTTCTAAATTTCTAAATGGAAAAAGAAATGTTGATTCAACTCGGACCTTTATTTTTTATTCAATACGAGCCGTGCCTTGCGGCTTCGCCCGCTATTATCAAGTTAAAAAGTGGCCTATGTGTTAATCCTAGGTATAAACTATGTGCATTCCAAATTTCATCCAAATCCGTTCAGCGGTTAAAGCGTGAAGAGTACACACATATTTACACACAAACTTTCGGATTTATAATATTAGATAGTAGGATAGGCAAACGTTTGTCCACCTTCTTATCTGATGGTAAGCGATGAGATAGCAAGCTTGCCTAAAAGATTATTCTAAGACATGAAGACCTTTCAGGAAATACTGACTCGGCCAAGGATTTCCATTCTTTAGCGGTTCGCATAATGAATGTGGAAGCTAAACGCTTTGTCCATTTGAAGAATCTCTAACCATACGAGCAGCAGTGCACGAGTAGAGCAGTGTCGTTGTTAAGTTAACTATTTTGCCTGATTGTCCGATGATAGAATGGGGATGGGGGAACTAGATGGGTTATTATGCCACTGCGCTCCTCGGCTATTGTTCTCAAACGATTGAATGTCCATACATTGAATCCACTGGGCTCCACCGAACAAATATTTTGCCTAGTTCGTCTGGCATTTTCTCCGAAGTGTACCCAATAAACATTTTTATCTTCCACGTATAATTTGCCAGATGAGGTTTTTTGCCGCCAAAGTGAAAAAATGGCGTTGTTGATTTTGTAAAATTTTCCAAAACCTGTTATTCTTCGAGTGTTAATGTGTAATAATGGTGGATTATTAACCGTTAATACTAAGTGAGCGTGCATAAGTGTAGGAAAATCATACAAAGTTGAAAAACGTGATTTTCACCTTCGCTCCAAAACTCCAAGTAGAAGTTCTAGTAAAGTGGACTGGACCTTGACTCTTTTACTTGACTTTGACTGTGACTTGTGACTGGGACTTATAATATGAAATACACTTGAAATATTATGTTTTCACTTGACACTGGCTAAATGCACAAGATTGCGAAGCCAAAATTCAGAAGAAAAAAATAAATTACCAGATTACTTAGTAATTATAATGAATCTGTTATACATAAACTTATTAATTTCTCATATATTATTTGGCCAAAACATGTATGTAGCGAACGGTGACGGCTCCGCTCGGTGACGGCGGCGATCTTCTTTCTTTTGTTTGTCTAACAAATATTTCAAACCGAAACTAACCTTTATTCCAATAAAACATAGCCTACAACATTCAGCGATAGTATAGCTATATATATGTGAAAAAATATCGGTATTGATTTATCAGCAGTTCTAAAGATTAACTTTTACCAACAAACAAACCAACTTAACCTCTTTATAACATTAGTATAGAAGTGTATAAATATAGGTAATGAACAATTGAACATCGACTAACGCAAACAATTGAGTACATACGCTGGTATCGCTGTTAGTTTCCCACACGGTGTCACATTACGCACAGAGTATATACTCGCATTGGTGGTGAAAGTGCGGTCAACATTGACGTCAATGGAGGTACTGCGGTTTCGTTTCATAATCACAGGACTCCCCTCCCTACCTGGCCCTTCCCCTCGTACGGCGAACGATGCGCAAGCGCATGACCAAAATTGCTGACTTAATTCCTATTAGACAAGATACGATGCAATCTATCGCTTTTGACGTCATCGCACAACTAGATATTGAGGTAAGGTAAACGTGTCAATTAAAAAAAAATACCACTTATATTGCTACAAAATTGAACCTCGAAACTGGCTTCTTAATTTAAATGCACACGGTTTAAATGACAGCTAAGAAAATGTTTACTCAGACCAAAATGCTTAGTGATACAGGGCACAGGCGCGGGAGGACTGGCCGGTAGTACAGCGAACTTTGTGCATACAAATTCAAATATGCGTGATTTTGTGCCGATAAACAAACCTACCTCACGCCCTGTGACGGTGAGGTAGGTGCACAAAAAGAAATTTACCTTATTTGTAATATATTCTTTGATTTGCTGCAATCCCTTGCCTAAAATCAATATAAGATATACATATAATCTTCAGATGGAGGCCCCTGGTATTGGTATAATGGTTTGTAGGAGCAGGTATAATGGATTTACTGCTGCTCTATTGTATCAGTAGAATAAGCAGTTTTAAGTTTATTCTTCATTCTATCCTGTATTCATAGATGTAGATAAAGATTAGCAATTCCTCATTACCGACGGATGTCAATAAATGCAAGTTATTACGGAATCAGATTGTAAATAGTTGAAGGAATATTAACTATTTCTAGTAGAAGTGTGGCTCCTTCCTCCTTGGCACTGCATCATCAGATCACATGTACAGTTTACGTAATGTAGTGCCTACGCAAAATGGCTCTTTAGGATGCGGCCCGTGTCTGCTTCCTTGCTCCGGTACAATATCTTTAAGATATTCTTATGACGCGTATTGTAATCCACGCAAGGACTTGATTATCTTGATATTCTCGCTTGTGTCTCCGGTATTAAGCTCGTCTGCTTCCTATATTAATCTAACCACTGATGGATATCTTCTAAACGCAAATTTTGTACATTTGTATTAATATATAAACTTTTCAATTTTAAATGACACGATTAACGATGGCGTTTTTCCAGACGTTTTAAATTTTTTAGCGTTTGTCCACTATCTCATAGAAATAAATAAGTATATTTATTGCTTCAAAAAAAAAACATCGGATTAAGCTTAGATACCATTTATAACTTTAACTTCTTTTAATAAGAGCGATCGCAGTAAATTTATCTTGTATTGAGTGTTCATTTACATGAACACATCAGTGCTTTTCAATTTACCCCTATCCTCGGTCTTAGGTATATATATATACGCCGGAAGTGCATAGCGAGGTCAATTGATATTGCTGAATAAATTAGATAGACAAAATTATGAATATTAGTTGGTCTAGTACATTATTAGGTAAAAACAATTAAAATTTTATTTAAGTAGTTCTATATTATATTTAAGTTCATCTGTTGGGTAAGTGAAGCAATCGAGGGTTGTTCACAGATATGCAATTCGAAAATTCAAAGAATGCAAATAGGGCATAGAATATATTCAATGTACACCTTCCACAAAATGTACTTATTATTAGCTCAAGCACAGTTACTATGCCATAATTTAATGATTTTCAATATATGTCTACCTCTATATGTCTGCTTAGGTATTTATGGAGCTCCAGAGCACACTAAAAAATATTGAAAATATTTCTATTTTCTGTGTATATTCTGTGTCTTTCTTTTCTGGGTGTGATTGTGTGTGACAAATGTCATCGAACTAAGTGTGGGGCTGTGAGTTTAAAGTGTTTACGTTAATGTTTTTTGTTTCCTTTAACAATTCGTAAACAATGTTCATATTTTCACCTATACCTGGTTCAAGAATTGTGTTTAAAAAATCTCATCATGATCCATGCTGTGGCTCTATTGAAACCTAAAATTAATACAGTATTGTAACGTAGGAGTTTGAAACTGTATCCCACTATAATATCTGTTACGAATTAAAATCCCAAACTTAAATATGAAGATATTGTTTTGTACTATCATCTGCCCAGTTTGGGCCTGTCAATGAGCTTCTCCTTACTCAAACGATTGAATGCGGGGCGCAGATGTTAAGAGCAATCAATTAACCAAAATTTTGATTTACTATTTCTAAGATTTCGAGAATTTTACGAAATACCTTAAAAATCTAAGTTTGGCATGCTTAACCGCCATATTTTTATTCCGCTAAATTTGCTTGTATGTTCTGCGGCATACGTACCATAATCGCCTGTGACTATCGTGCTCGGATTAAAATTCATTCTGGTTTTAAGTTTTAACGAACAATATATTAGGTAGGTTGTTGCAGATAGTAGTTATACTAACTTTTAATAAATTAATTAAAAGATCTTTTCTCACGCTCCCTAGACTGGCCCAATAACGTATTTTTTTTTCACGCAATTGCGACACAAACAACGCATTGTTGTCTCCCATGTAGTATAAACTCCTCCAATTGTTCAGATCCGCAAGTACTTTGTGAGAAACAGCTGCTGCGGATGTGCTCTCAAAACAATCGCATGCGATTATGTTTGGAGTAGTTACAGATGAGTTGAGACGTATCTACAATCTACATAATATACATATCACATAATATATATACTAGACTTTGGCTCCATACTAAAACCTCGCGACTATATATTGCTTAATAGAGAAAATCTTTTGAGGTTGCTGACAATTTAAAAAAAAAATTAAAAAAAATAATAATAATTGCTTGATTTTTGTATTATTTGTTCAATAATTGGATATAATGGATATTATATACAAATCCCAGTATTAAATATGAAGCCGTTTTTGAGATAGAGGGGACAAAAAAGATCTAAAATCAGTGAATTTGAAATCCTACCAAATTGTTATTTTCAAATCAAATATATATATTTTTTAAAACGATTTTTACTTTACTTCCAAAGTTCTTTTCAACGTTACCCCACAAGGGTAAAAAAAACATTTTGCTTCCCACTTACTACACTTACGTGTTATACAATATCATTGCAGTTACCATTGTATCGACGAGCTATTAGAAAGCGTTCGGTGACGATGACGCGAGTTCCATGATTTTTGTTCACCCAAAAAGTGCTCAACGGATGCATATAGAAGTTTTCAATTTCAAAAAAATACAGTCGAATTGAGAATCTCCTCATTTTTTTGAAGTAGGTTAAATATAAGCATGCAATATATATATTTTTTTATTGTAATGATATAAGATTTACTAAAATTATTAGTAAATTAAGATCATTTTATAAGCGATGTACGGCTTCTCCGTGTTTTTTTGGATACAGTACAAAAACAAAAAAATTAATCGCATTTTCGTACAACAAGTGTTCAAATACAAATACAAATTCAAATGTAGAAGAATGTGAAGTGGTTTACATTTTCTTCATAGACATTTGTAATTGTCTACAGTTTTAATATTTGTTTGTTAGTAAGACTGACTTCAAGAATCATAGCAACTTCAAAAACATAATTACCATGAGACATATCCTGCCACATTTTAAACTAGTATAGGCAACGGGGAAGTACATTAATCCGATAAGAATATCCTCCTGGTTCCGCTTATAAAACATTAGCATTATGTTTTATCACAGGAAACTACGCAACTTCAATAAATTACTTAGAATTCGTTTGTTTACATATTTGTAATTCTAAAATCTTGGGTTTTTCTCATAACGCAAGTATCTGTAAAATTGTTACTGTATTAGTATTTTGTTCAGTCAAGCCAAAGTTCATTGACGAAATAAGCCGAGGATGTTATAATTAGTATTTTCCTTGAAATTCAATGTGAATATTTGGCTACCTATTTACTACCTAATGAGGTAATAGTTGAACATGCATAATTATAATTTATATTTTTAATCGATTGTTTACGTTAATAAATCTCTGAAAATAAAAATTCACTCGGATAACATAACATATTTTTTTATGCTCTATAAGCAGGCATTTGACCACTATCTCACCTGATGGAAAGTGAAGATGCGGCCGAAGATATAGCGTGGTTGCTACAAAATAAAAATACCTGTTCGTTTCAAAAATATTTTTCACATCAAAATAGTTTTTCCGTGCCTTCCACGAATCAATCATGCCTGCCGTAAAATAAATTTAACCAATCTTTGGCACCAAAATCTGGAACTGACGTCAAATAGCGTGCGCCTCCCCGTGAATTTTTGTCACTTTTTGTTCTTAAACATATTGTTGTGTCATTCTAAAGCTTTAAAGATAAAAAAAAACCTCATGCATATTTCCTATTAAAGACATGCAAATATCTTGGGTATACTATATTACTATTGGGTACCTTAATTATCTATGTGCAAATGCCAGATCAGTGATTGTTAATCCTCTGATTTATCGGACTTCTTGAATATTTGTAACATACTTAAAGTGAGTCATGTCATGCTGATATGATGACCATTAGGCAAAATTGAATGTGCTATCATTATTATCTCTTTTATCATTTCCCCATTCATAGTTGTGGTCTGTTGTCAACGTGTTTTCCCCCTGAAGGAAGAGGATTAGGTAGAAGGAGGAAGAGGTTAAAGGATTTTTCTCTTACTCGTAAACCCAAATTGTTGATAACATTTGTATGAATTTGTATGACCAATCTGCTTGATATTTTTGTGGAGTGCTGGTTGTAATTCGCTGGAGCCCAGTTTATTGATCGACATTACGTGTAAGTTTGTGACTCGGTGTTATGCCGCTTTTTTCTCCTAGCATTAGAGCATGGTCGCTAAAAACAGTAGCTAGTTATTTTTACCGGCAGTAGATACCTACAATTAGTTACCATGTAGGCCGCAATAATTATACAGAAAACTTATAGGTAAAAAATCATCAATGTAGCTTACAGTGCCAATATTACGGATGACAGATGTTTGTCAATAATATGAAAATAAGTATTTTGTCATAGTTCCTTTCTTCTTTGCTACGTTGATAACCAAATTGTCATTGCACGACCATTTGCTCCATTTAAAGAGCACTAAACACTACTCCTACTTTACTAAGTACCTACCTGTGTAAAAATATATTACTGCCTCCGTAGTTAACGCTGCTCCTCTAAAAAAACTTCTTCATATATTCAAAGTTCAACGATATACCGATGTTATACATACTTAATGAGTGGCAAAAGTTAAGACACTACATGTTTTTAACATATATGAATTAACCATTTCCCATTACTAGTAACATATTTAATATTTATAGTGAGGCCAGGGACCACACTGGAGAAGGTAAACGTCCTTTTGGGGAAGGCTTAGTAACTGATACTTATGCTGTGGCAGCGGCATGGCACGCTGCGCACGCGCGCTAGTACTGCACTGGAGGACATTGACGTCAATACACTTCGCATACATATTAAATTTATCGATACGCATACTTATACTTAATTATACATTTGATTCCGTAAAAATAGTCAAAGATTTGTTTGTGTCAAGTTCACAGTAGGTCTAGTCCATCTGCAATTTTATTAGCTCCTGTTGCCGAAGCCGCCGCGCCGCCGCCGTAGCAAAGAACCGCTGTATTCGTCGTTTTGCTTCCTTTGAGAACGATTTTTTATTTGGGTAAGGGGTGAACTCCCTATGAAACTGGGACCAGACCCAGGTCAAGTGGCGACTATATTATGATATCGAACACAATTCGACCTGGTGTGTTTGTATATATATATAGTCCATACAGGATAGATTAATAATATTAACTGACATATATAGATAAATATACGGAACATTTCATGCCCTTATATACTAGAACTAAGGAATTTCAATCATTCACTGAATTTCACCTCTTTTCAGTACGCTTATGGTAAATTTTTACTTGGTTTTATATTGTAGCTAGTCCGTGTGACTATAATATTGTACTTTAGCATGTGATTCGTGTCAATTGAATATATTTAACATAGCCGATCCACTTGGCTTCGCCTGTGGACATATTATAAAACAGCTAAACAAATATTTTTAGATGACGCCTTCTCCTCACGTCCTACTGCAAGATATCAGCTGTATAATTATTTTTTGATAACAGTTTTCTAATAACGTAAATAATTACTTTTTTTGTCTGATAAGCACGCATCTGAACTCCACTTGCTCACTATTGAAATATTTAGTCTTTTGGCTCTGAAATCATTGGATTAATGAGCTTCAGACTGATTTTTGCCGGATCCATCACAGAGATTTCTTACACGTAGTTATGGAATCACAATCTTGAAACGCTTTCAATGAACTAGCAGTACGCCGAAAACATAGGCAAATTCCGTATGAGGAAAATCCCAAAAATGTAATTTCCTCTACGCCTCTATTTTCACGTCACCTGTTATCTTGTCAAAGAATTCGGTGTATTACAATACTTTATATTCCGCGTTTCTATCTTTATGCGATCGCGTTGGCAATTGAACGGTGGAGGTTGTTTTTATTTCATCAGAAGATCAATGCCAGACAAAGTCGAGCATGGACTTTTTGGTTTCTGTCACAGTATGACAAAACTGTAGAAACGGCTAGGATCTCACTTAAATTAGTGCTTACTGCTCGGAAGCATTATCGAATTACTGATAAGTCAGTGTACTTTTATATTGACTGTTACTAGCCACTTTTATTTCTATGATAGCCAAAATGTAACGGAAGTTCAGTAGGAACGGGGTTTGCCCAAGTCAAGTGGGGAACATTAGCTAAAGCTTCTCCATGGGGTTCTACTTGTCGTTACTTGTAAAAGTAGATGACAAGATCTACATTGTAAAGTTGTATACTTTTTAAATTTTGTTTCAATTGTAGAAGTAGGGGTTTACGTAACCAACCACCAACTACTACATGAGATTGAATGCTGTTTTCACCGATGTACTACTACAGTTCTAACTTAAAATATAAGCTCTATTTTACCGCAGAAAGATATCTTATATCCACTGCTTTACATTGAATATTTCCCATATCTCACGTTCTGTAGAAACTGCAAATCACTTTTCATTAGGATTTTATAAGTCGAATAAAATTCGCCTAAAGCGATAAATAAACTTTATTTCATTACAATTGGATGTTGGTTAGAAAATTTATAGAAAAAAAAAGAAAAGAAATTTATATGTAAACTTATAGTCGCGGGCAGAAGTTATAAATAAATAAGTAAATAAACAATTCTTCCAATCCATTATCCGGAACGGACCGTTTATTGAGTAAGTTAAACTATAATAATTAATATAATCAAAGTGAAATTAAGGATGGGTGTTTGTTGCTCAGTCAAGCCAAAACTACTGTACGAATTTGGGTGAAATCTGGCACACAGATAGTTTACTACCGGGGTTAACACATGAGATTGGACAATACCTACCACGCGGACGAAGTCGCGGGCTAGTATCATAATATTACCGTAAATGGATTCTTAAGTACCTTAACTCTCCTTAAAAGGTTATTAATTTTATAATTGTTGTTTACATACGTATCAATCGAATCTCAGCACAGTGACAGCTATGCTCATTTGACCCTGAACTGAGAAAAACCAGTAAATACTAGCTATTTAATATTTATCTGGTTATTCCATATGTATTTAACCTGAAGACTGATAGCTACAGTTATTCTAGTTTATTTGTTAAGTGGCTAAAGAGTGCTTTATAAACGAGTATCTTGGATAATTGCCGTCTCAGAAATCTTTCAATCAAAATATTTTATAGGTTAGTTCGTTTGTATATAAACTACATACAAATGCATTATTATCTAAATATTTAAATTCATGTTTGTGTTCAATTATTTCTTGTGCAGAAATAAAATTCTTATTTTACATTAGGTAGGCTAGGGTATGTAGAGTTTGCATTTTACAATTATATTAACTGTTGATAAGTGAATATTTAGTTTTAGCTTAGAAAGTAACTGGACTGCTACCGGTATATTGTTTTGATCTATGTAACAGGTTTTATGTATTTTCTTATTTGGTCTGAGGTGGGCACTATTTAATGCTCAACCGCCAAGGAAAATGACAATGTGAAGCATATATATATATATTATTTCAATATATTATATTATACATGAAAATGCTTTTCCGCCACTATGTACAGTGTTGTAGGTTTACCTCTTTCCATCCTGCGGGTGCCATTAAAATAGGCGAAAGGAAGTCAGCATATCAGCAGCAGAGAGGACAAGCGTGGAGGCGTCTGCTTCGTCTTATAACTCACTTGTGTTATTTTTCTTGGTAATTGAGTATTTTTCAAGGTTCTACAACTCTACTGTAATAGAATTAAATTCTACCACTAGGACAGTATTTGTTTGTCGCCTAACACTGAACGGTGTTCCATCAGCTTTGTGCCAGACTCGGCCTCGACATAACTTGAAAATAGGTGCAGACGTTGTCGAGATAGGTAATCGAGGTATTTTCAAAATTTTGATTTTGCTATTTGTTATTATTATCATCATCATCTCTAGTGCTTATAATGTTAACCCCTTACGATTTTAAGCCACTTTAAATACTCTAGGTCTCATTTTCTGCACGAGGCTAAGGTCAGTTATTGCGTAACTTGTTTGCAAATAACGAGAAAAAAATTAAATTGACTGTACGTAATATAATAACAGTTATCTTGTTCTTTAACCAAATAAGGTGAGAATGAACTGTGAACATAAATAAAGCCATTCGTGATGTATGTAAATAACGTGTTCGGGCAATGCATTTTCATTTTTTTAAACGTTTTATCACTCTTACTAAGTTCAATTACTTGTGTCGTGGTTGCCGGAAATATTCAGATCACACATACAATATGTGATGTTTGTCTTGTTTTCATATAATAACATGTCCTTTATTTTATGCATGATAACGAGCATTTGATCACTACCTCCTGCATGATGGAAAGTGACAATGCGATCGAAGCTGGTGTATGTACTTACTTTACAATGCTTGTAAATGACGACAAAATTCTGCCTGCTTAAAATAAGATCTAGATGTAACACTTAATTTACAAGTAAACTTATGAATGAACTATAGGTTTGGGAATTAATGAATGTAGGAGAAACCAGTTAATCTTTTAACTCTGGGCTTTAAGATGCACAGATATGCCGTTCTGGGAATAAAATTAGGTCCACTCCTTCCTTAACTCTGAGGGCAACAAATGTAGCAGCGGGACGCTTCGAGCAAACTGGAGATAAACATTTTGTTAGATTTTTTTTATTATTCTTTATTATGTCCTAATAAGTCGTAATGCTACGACTTATAAGGACGGCTAAAAAATTAAAAAAAAATGATGTTATGTGATGTGGCTGTTAGGTCACTCATATTTATCCTTATTTCAAATTAATTATATCTTTTTTCATAAAAATATAAACCAAAATAAATCAAAACGTTACCTTAAAGGTACAAAAAATTAGGTCCATTCCTTCCTTAACTCTGAGGGCAACAAATGTAGCAGCGGGACGCTTCGAGCAAACTGGAGATAAAAAATAATTGGAGTTTTTTATGTTTCTTTATTATGTCCTAATAAGTCTTAATGCTACGACTTATTGGACGGTTAAAAAAAATAAAAAATTAATGATGTTATATGATGTGGCTGTTAGGTCACTCATATTTATCTTTATTTCAAATAAATTATACCTTTTTTCATAAAAATATAAACAAAAATAAATCAAAACGTTACCTTAAAGGTACATGTAAGGCTAATGTACACAAATATAAATATCGAATCATTATTCAAGGTCATCTCTAATTAATGCAAACCTTATTGAAAATTGATAAATTACTCGTTGTATAATTTTATCGCACTGCATTATTAATGTATTATAATACATTATAAAGCATATTTGTTGTTAGATATGTTAGTGTTGTATCATTAGGGTTAGCCTAACAAGTCGTCACTCAATACATGACTATCATCGTCTTAGAAATTATATATATACTAGTGATTCACCCCGGCTTCGCCCGTATGCAATCCCTGCAGCGCCATCTGCCGGGCTGATTTGTGAATCTAAACCATCCAGGGCGCCACCAAAATGCATACAAAAAAATTCATTCAAATCGGTCCAGCCGTTTAGGAGGAGTTTAGTGACATACACACGTACAGTAGAATTATATATATATCAAGATATATACGTACATAATATTATTATATATATTATATACAGAGTAATTTGTAAAATATCATAAACCTCTTGGGTGTAATATAATAATAATAAAAAAATCGGGCTATTTCTGTACGTTAAATTCTTACGAAAAATATTACTATCATTTCCTAAAGTAAAATATGAAGTCTGTAAACTTAAAGTTTAAAATATTTCACAATAAAATATATTATTATTGCTTATAATTATTGTTATAAGTAATAATAATAAATTTACATACGCTACTTTTTTACTCGACTGTCATAACAGTCGAGTAAAAAAGTTGCGTATGTGTTAATCCTAGTTTTAAGGTATGGACACTTCAAATTTGATCCTTATCAGCAACAGCGTAAAGATAAAACAAACACTTACACTCAATCATTCTCATTTATAATAAGTGTGATTTTTTGACCCGAAAATAATGAATAGGTCGTTTATAATGCAAGGCGTGTAGTTTTGAATGCTATATATAAGTATATTATTATGTATATTTACGATCTTACAGAATAATTCCACAAATTACGTCAATGTTTAGTTATAATATGCTAACATAGCGTTTGAATATGTATAACATTCTAAAAACGAAATATAGCAAATTATTGAAGGTCGGTACGGAACATTTGATTTGAATTGCTTTGATGTTAATAAATTACTTCTAACTCATTTGTACTAAGTATTTAATATATTTAAATGTATTATCTCTGACAAATAATTTATGACCCTCTATGACAACTATCGAGACTTAGTTGCAAAATCTTTGGAGATAAAACCCAGTTTTTTTTAAATTTTCTGCCTGTAAATTTAAGACCGTGGCTTCAACGAACAGTAGACAGCGGTGCGACAGCGGTAGCTATACAGTATATTATTTATTCTGCGACAATATCCTTAGTCGCTACCGCTGCCGCCCCGCTACCCGCTGTGGGCGAGTCCATGGCCTAGCGACTTTATAATTTCACGGGATATACCTATATGTAGATATATATAGGTAAGTATAATATTTATATACATATTTTAGGTACATTACGTATTTCTTTTTATATAAATAAAAAAAAATACGATTTTAACCCTTTAAACATAATGTACCATAAGATACATTATGTTTAAAAGGTTTTGTCCTACATTTACAGAAATACTAATGCTCATGTTAGAAACGTATTTGTGGACTCATACAGTAATCTAACACTTAAATTTTATGAAGTGGTGATAATAGCTTAAATTCGACAACTAATAGAACAAGTTGTACCACGGGCAAAGACACTGCCCGTAGTCCAACCAGTTGAACAACGTATTTTTTAAAGATATGGATTAAGAATTTTTAAGGCGTCATTTATTTTATCTTCTTTTTGTCAACATTTAGATACAGTTTGTTGGTAAGTATAAGCCGTAACGGCTAAGCGGATTTCGATGAAATTCGAAATGTTCATTGTTAGTACGGATAAGCATAATTTTTTTTAAGCGGGTGAAGCCGCGTGTCTTCTGTAGTACATAAAAACTCGTCCCTTTTGCATACTCAAATAGAACAATGAAAAACTTTTAGATTTTTTTTTTTTTCATTTTTCATCAAATGTAGTTGTAATGGGTTCTAAACAATCTACATTCAAAATCTCGTATAGCTCTAATATTATATAGCATATATATAGCAGATAAAAATATACTTGTATCAAACACACTAACACACATTGTCGCATATCATAAAATTGTGTGACACTTTGAAGCAGCTAATTTACATTTAAATGTGTTTTAAAATAGTTTAAAGCGAGTAATGGAATAACATTCTATTTTTATCCAGTGTAACAATAGAGGCTAATATCCATTGTATCAAATACCAGCTTCGGAGCCAGTAAATACAGATGTGTGGGCTAACCATAAACGGCCCAACCATAAGTAGATTATTCGTTTCTTGTACCATATCTGGCTTCGGGTACAATGAGCAGAACGCACGTCACTAGATAATACTACCTGATCGGTATTTATTTTAGATATTTACATAAGTTTGTAGATTGAAAAGATTATTTCATTTAGGATATATCATAAATTATCTTCTTCTAATAGTATAAGAATCTTTGTCCTGATATACTGATTCACTGACTGACTGACTGACTGACCTTGAGACAACGCACAGCCTAAACCGCTGGTCGTAGAGACTTGAAATTTTGAGGGTATATTTATATTAGTACGAAGGGGTGTACTAAGAATAGATTTTTGGAAATTCCACCCTTAACAGGGTTAAATGGGGTGATAACGTTTGTATGAAAGTTTTTTGTTTCTGAACTCATAACGATGCAAATTGGCATTTGAGTAGTTCATTTAAAATATTTGAAACGCAATCAAAGCTTAAAAAAAAACACTTATATTTCGGTTTCGGTTTGACCGATTTGGATAAAATTTATATGGGACCACCTCTGAAGTATACTCTACCAAACAATAAAAGAAAACATCAGAACCGATTCATAATTAGCGGAGATATCGCGTAACATACATACAAAAAAACAATAAACATACAATCGAATTGAGAAACTCCTTTTTTGAAGTCGGTTGATAAAAAGAAGACATTTTTTTTTGTGCTAGGGGTGCTTTCAAATTAGGTACTATAATTAATATGTATGATTATAATATGTATTACTTGACACTGGCTAAATGCACAAGATTGCGAAGACTAAATTAAAAGAAAAAATAAACATGTTTTTATTAAAAACAATTCGACCTTTTTATTTAGTCAGAGGTAAATTCAAACATGGACGATGGTATTACCAAAAATACATTCCACCTTTATTTTTTAATAGCGTAATCACATCGTAATAAATACAATTAATTAATCATTATATGACGCAAGTAACCTGTTAAAGCCTTGGTGTACCAAGGAAATTCCTTGGTGAAATATTGAATTTACCAGTAATTTAAAATGTCAATTAGTTAATTAGAGGTAGATTGAAATTTTAGTTAAAGTTAAATAGTATTATAACTTAGATTTTAGTTTTATATATAAGAGTGTAGTTATTATTATACTTCGTAAAAATTTTATATATTTTTCGCAAGCTGTCAAGGCAAGCTTGCTTCGCTTGCTCGTTGTTATCACTATAATAGTAGCCTAAGTAAGTATAACCTTATCCTAATATTCCTAGAGAATGAGTAATACTAGAGCTTCGACAATGTATTCGTATCTATCTGTGATACCTATATACAATGTTTATAAATTAGTGAACTACATTTGAATTCATAATAAAATCAAATATTCTTGATAAACTTGATTGCAGAGTGACAAAGTGATAAAATCCCTAGGGCCTAGATTTAAGAGAGCAAATAGCCCTTATAATAAAAAATAATAGGGTGATTTTTTTTTTGTGACAGGCTATTGTTTGACCACTATCTCACCTGATGGTAAGTGACGATGTGATCGAAGCTGGTAAACACACTAGACCTTGAATACGCAGGCTCTCAAGGATAACTGCCGGAACACCTCTTAGCGTCTTATTTATCTCTTAGCGTCTGTCTATTTTAGTTAAGCCTTAAAAATATAAACCCCTAGACTAGAGGAATCCCGATGGATTATTTTGCCTTATATATAATAGAAGTAGACCTACGCCACGTGTATTACGTGAGTTTTATGGACATATAATAAAATTATAGCGATCAATGCACTAGAGATGAAGTATGTCATCATATTTTAAGGACATCCATTTACGTCAGCTAATATTTTTCTTTGATATGGATTTTTATTAATTCTAAGTATGATTGTATCTTTGGTGCGAATTATGACTGTTCAAATGAAATTTGGTAGCTGGAGCTACTACCTATATACCACCATAGTTGTCTATATATGTAGCTCTATATAAATATATATAGCTGCATATATAGACGACTATGGTATATTGCTCAAAGGTATAATGAGTTAAATATTAATTTTAATCACAAAGAAAGTAATCTATTTTAATATTGATTGACTGTGATTCCACAACAAAGTATGTACAGTAAAGATAAAACTTAATTCTTTAACAATCTCGGTAGTCTCGGTACCCACAGTTCCACACGTGCTTACTTATAAAGGCGGGGACACGTTACGACTTCGTGCATCATTATTGTAATCAAGCAGCTGAGGTTTCATTTTATCATTCGTTAAAAAACAATTAAGCATCATTACAAAGTTACTTAACTATTAATAAAAACTGTAGGTAGTTTTACCTACTGCTAATACAGTTGTAAAAATTACTACAAAAACTATAACTAAAGTTATTTTTCGATTGCGGTTGAAACATGTCAGGGTCGGTGCGTAGACGCGACGGTCGCGCTCGGGCCGAGGCCTGTCTGGTCTCCCGTCTGCTATGACGACGATAACGTTTCACAACACCGTTTTTACCCTTTGAACTTCAGGAAGAGGAATGATTGAACGACATACAATTAGATGATAAAGCATAAAACTAATAAGTAGGTACTGTTTTATCAGTTTCACGTAATACATATTAACGAAGCAATGGCGGTGTGGCAGTTGTGCTGTCGAAATATTTAAAAATCGAATCAGTATTTGCTGTGATTCAAACGGCTTATAAACATTCATACCTAATTTATAAACATTTCTTCAAATTAAGACATAGATTTTATATTATAAAGAAGAGATTAAATGAAATATGTGTGTATGGAAAAAAGATTGTCATTTTATTGCTTTCGTTATTAATCAATCTATGATATTAGTAGTATCTACCCTTGACATTATTTTGAAATGGTATACCAATCTCTGATGTGACTAAAAATCGCACACTATTTATCAATTTGACATTCCCTTGATTTATTTATGTGGGTCATAAATACTGAATACGAACCGGATGAATACATTCGCAAAAGTACTAGGTTAACCAATTTGCGAATGTGTTCATCCGGTTTGTTTATGAAGATATTCAAACCTATAGTTTTGAACTCTTTATTTGTAAGACCATTTTGACAAAGGTAAGTGGCAGCTGCAGAAATGATGTCACAGCTGGCTGGTGAAACTGTTTGGTTTTTTAACAGGATATTGTATTTTGTTTTGAAGTTGGAGAGGCTTTGTGGTTAACCACAAAAGTACCTTTTGCAGATTCTTCATGATTCATTTATATTTCTGTAAAATAATTAAGGTTTTCAACCGTGCGTGGTTAAAATGTAATTCCCACTAAAGGCATGCATTTTTATAAATATAATAGTCAATTGTAGATAAACATGGTGTGAACCTACAGTGGTATATAGGGTTTCGTGCCGTGTCATTAAGATTACACTGGTAACTCGCTCTCTCAGCTGGAGTTTTGCAATTTGGCTGTTCGGCAAAGGAATGCGCCTGATGCGGATTGCAAGTCCTACTACTAATAGACAAGCGAAACGCCTAAGGCTTCGCCGCACACGACGCCTCTAGTTCGAACAGATCGACGTCCAGCGACGCTGGCGCGGACCTCGCTGTATGGGAAGCGACCGCGTTGGCGTCCCCGCACGCCATATGATCCGTTGGGAAGTACCCATCCATTCGAGTCAAGTCAAATCCGGTGAGTCTTGTGTGGCGAAGCGTCAAGACGAGCAATTAGCGTAAAAAATCGCTTGTTGACGAAGTTATATCTTTCCAGTCTTATGGTAGAGGTAGTTTTTTTTCTACTACCATGCGGTGTTTTACCTCTCATTGAGCATAACGTATCACTTGTTTACGTGGAGTACAGGGATTCAGACTACTCGTACTTTAGGTTAATGGGTAAACAAAAAACAATAAAAACAAACGCATTCACACTCACAGCCCCACACTAAGTTCAAAGACTTGTATCGTGGGTGCCGGAAACATTCACATCACACACACATTACATCCAGAACCCGAAGCACAAATATCCCTTGGGAAGGAATTTGTGCTCCTGCCAGGAGTCGAACCCAGGACCCACGGCGCAGAGGGCGGACACCTGTCTACTGCGCCAACTGGGTCGTCAGGTACGTTATAATCTGAGGTAGGTATGAACTTAAATAATCTTATTACGTAATCATTGCTTTGCAATTGATAAGAGGTCATCTATCAATCACTTTTTACACTTCTCAATTAGCATTCATTCCATTTATTCGCATGAATGGTCCATGCGTCTCACGTGTACAGATTGTGAATAAAATTATTTATGTAGGTAAGTAACCAGACGTACAAATTAACTTATCAATAAAATAAAGCGAACCAAATTGGCTTCTATGGCGCAGTTGAAGAAAAATGGGCGCATTGAACTATACTTATTGCCTGAGTAATTGCAATTCTTGACAAAAGCAATAGAAGTGTTGTAGTACATATAAATATAAATTGTAAATTTTGTAAATAACAATTAATATTTCATTGTTATTTACCTAATTTTACTTTTATTTTACGTTGTACTTTCCACAGGTCTAGTATCCGTCCATTTTGAACCGTGTATCTTTATATGAGTATAATAACAGGAAGAATCTAACGAGGAAGAGACGAATTTAGCATGTAGCAACATTATAACTTTAAATTTAATTGCATAAAACTTCCACAAGTCGAAGCATGCTCTCTAGATTATTTCTTCTGACTGACTGCAGTGCAGCAATGTAGCGTAGTAAGTACATTAAGCGCACTGAATATCGATTTCACAGATTCAATTAGGTCGGGTCAGGTCAACCGCAGTCAATCGTAAGCAAATCTGCGGGTAGGCATATATATATATATATATATAAATAAATGCCTACCCGCATTATCCAACTAAAATATATATATACGTTTAATATTATTTAAATGAACTTATAATCTTAGTTATATGTGGTTTTTGAAGGCTGTCGGTACGCTAGGATTAAATAACAATTCTACTAATATTATAAATCCGAAAGTTTGTGTGTAAGTGTGCAAGTGTGTAAGTATATTTGTTCCCTCATCACGCTTTAACGGCTGAAAGGATTTCGATGAAATGTGGAATGTACATAGTTTATACCTAAGATTAACACATAGTCTACTTTTTAACTTGATAATACTGAGCGGGCGAAGCCGCGGGGAACGGCTAGTGTAAAATATGTGGCAAGTAAATAGACAAAGCTGTGATATATATTCTTTGAACATAATATACTTAAACGTGGGTGCGGACAGCAATCACACCTAGAACCAGAAATACAAATTTCCCAAAGAAATCTTGTGGTTCCAGCGGGAACCGAACCCGATCTCCTGTTTAGAAGGCGAACGCACAAAGCCAATGGACAGTATTTTACTAATAATATTATATTTCCCCGGCAAATTGTAAATCGTCTCATTCTTATTTAGGTATGAGGCTTAAGTCAAATTGTAAATCGTCTCATTCTTATTTAGGTATGAGGCTTAAGTCAAATTGTAAATCGTCTCATTCTTATTTAGGTATGAGGCTTAAGTCTAATTGTAAATCGTCTCATTCTTATTTAGGTATGAGGCTTAAGTCTAATTGTAAATCGTCTCATTCTTATTCAGTTAAGTCCTTATCGAGCAAACAAAAATTTTTTTCATCGGAAAAAAACAGTCGCTTCGCTCGTCGTTGTACGTTTCCGTACAAGACTAGAATCTTTGAATTTCTAATAAACCGAATTGAAATTACTTACTATTTAACTGGATTGGTAAGAAAAAAAATTTACCGGTAAATAACTAGTACATAGACTCTTAGCTTTGATGATTTGTCTGCGATATAATTAATAAGTAAATATACTTATTGTACAAAAAATCGTCTTTATTTACACACCACGCGCTGGATCTGCGATAGCAGTAAGAAGCAGCTACTGAGCCTATCACACTTATAGCGGTGGGCAAGTCTCTACCCACTGCGCCGTGGGTCCAGGGTTCGATTCCCGGCAGAAGAACAATTTTCCTTCCCAAGGGAGATTTGTGCTTCTGGTTCTGGGTGTGATTGTGTGTGTGATATGTATATGTTTCCGGCACCCACAATACAAGACTTTGAACGTAGTGTAGGGCTGTGAGTGTGAATGCGTTTGTTTGTTGTTGGTTGCTGTAATGGCTGAACGGATTAGAATGGAATATGAAATGTACGTAGCTTAAACCTAGGATTAACACAGCATAATTTTAACTTGATAAATGCGGGCGAAGCCGCCAGGCACGACTAGTATACAATCTGTAACAAAAAGGTGTAGTAATACTTGGTGGTGTGTATGTGTATCGTGCCAGGAATCGTCTGCCAGAAGAAAACAAAAGTCGATATCGGACAAATTCTTTTCCGTACAAAAATTAAAAATTATATTTTTTAAATACTTTTGACAACCCTACAGTTACATGTGCGGCAATCGGAGATATTTGTTCCGTACAAAAATAAAAATATATTTTTTGTCAACCCTACGATTACATCTGTGGCGCGTGACCTTGACCTTTGTTATAGCCACTACTGTCAGACGTCTAGGTCCAAAGGCTATGTGATATAGAACGGTAGCTGATGAAATAGGGTTGCAAATAACATAATTTTTTAGAAACTTTAATTCATCATAACTTAATGTTAATGGTGGTGCCGCGAATGCAGTAGTTCCTGTTAGAGTCCATACATTTAGGTAGATGTGTGACTTGAGTATTACTACACCTTTCTGTTACACATTGTATAATAGAGACAAGAGACGCATCCCCTTTAATGCCTATTTCAATCGATATGCAAAGGTTCTAAACGCATAGCAAATTATGTTCAAGTATTTTTTCATCTGATTCAAATGCCACAATCTTGTTTATTTTATATAAGTATACAATACAGTAACCTGTATTTGTAAGAAAAAGCGCATCGTTTTTATTTCATGACGCAAGACTATTGAATCTTAATGTGTTTACAAACGATTATCGAGCGTCGTGTACGCAGTTATTTTTCTTTTATGTTGCGTATAATTTGCAAATTAATGCACTACAAAATGATTTTGCCTAATTTGACTGAAGGTTTGGTCGAAAATAATTGCAGTTAAGTGGAGGGTTGGCCGTTCCAACGTCGCAATTATATATTATAATATACATATTTTTTATATCCCTAAAATCAACAATTCCGCTAATATATTCACATTTAATATATATCTAATATAATTATTAAGAAATAATTAAATGGAACTAAAAAAACAAGGTGTTTCGTAAAGACCGAGATAGAAATAAAAACATTTTAATTATTCTTCACAGAGATTACCTCCACCATTTTTCGTCACACAAAACGGTTGCGGATCAGAATTTCGAGCCCTACCATACAAAGTTTCACTTTAAAAAGCGCATAGATTATGAGCAATTAGGATTAATGTCTATTTTTGTACAACTCGGACGCAGCGATTATCGTAAAAGCAATGTTGCAGCGCGCGCTGATATAGGCATTATTACAAGACAAATGCGTCCGATATGTATATATGTTGCGTAGTCTCCAAATTCCGAGTCTTAACTTAGAGTTAACCGCACTTGTCCCTGGCGCATCCTGACATAACAGTAGGGACAGTACTTTATGCTCAACGATAGTACGATACATTGTTTTGATGTGTCTGCACGCTTTGAAACGCGTGACTAGCCCACAAGCCAAATTATACGTTTGTGGCAACGGAACTATAACTAAGCACGTGTCATGACATATAAATGGTAGGTGTATGACCTACAATTGTACAAATTGTAGAAAAGTTATAACCTCTGTAATTATTTCGGATCACGGAACAATGTTATTATACTACTTTTTTATTTGTCAGAAGAAATCGAGTGACTTGATTCACGATAACTGAAAAACGTGGTAAAAATGGTATACTGAAATAAAGACACACTAAGTTACATTAAATTACATTTATATACTATTATTATGTACATACGGACACAGGATTCCAAACAAGAAACTTTTTTTCTTTGAATAGCCGATTGTCATTTTTTTTTCATGGGCGTAATCAAAGATAATGTAATCACTCCGTTTAGGCGTAATAAGAGTAAAATCCATACTTTTAGTAGACTTATGATTTTTACATATTTTACACACCGATAGTTTATAAAAACTCCTCTTAATTTTTTATCAATGGCTTAGCTACAGATTAACAAAAATTTCACTCATAAACGCGATTTAGCGTTAAAAGATCGTTAAGTAATGCTTAAATAGTTGTCAAAAGTAAACACCGCCATTGCCTAGTTTAAGCCCTGCTAAGAGTCAAAACTGCGAGATTATCTTTCAATAATAAATGTGTCAAAATTTTTACGTAAGACGCCAAATTTTTTACTTCGACAACCGTTGAATGTCACCTGTCTTTCATTTTCATTTCATCAGATTAATAAAAACACATTTTTGCCAGCAGTATTCGTATAATTTAATATTTAGTCGACTGTTGTGGTTATAGTCTGTGGCGATCATGTAAATGTCGATTATTTTCGATTCTCTGTGCGTTTCTCAACAGCGGCGCCTAGCTAATGTTTATGAGTGAAAAATAGTTAATCATTGATTATGGGATTAAGAGCTGCTTAACAAAGAGGTGGATAAGCATTGCTTAGCGATATTTTTATAAGTAAGATTGCGAGACGCCGGCCGATCTATGCGTGTACTCGACTGAAAAAGGATCACCGACTGCTCCGAAACTAGTCTCGTAACAATGCGAAAAACGAATCGGAGTGAAATCGTTTCAATCCTAAATATGATTGTAATACTTTTAATTTTTTTTAAATCAAACGAAGCATTGTGTTATGAACATACTGGGGCTTTCATGTTTCAGGATAACTAGATACCATAAACTATACATATATACACTGAGATTAGATAATTATATTCTATCACTATAATGATTTTTTTCATTTTGACAATGAGAAATTATTTAATTATCTCTAAATTTTCTATCACTTTATTTTAACCACAAATTATTAGTGTCTAGAGTACCATTTAGTGAACAAGTAGACATTCTTATTAAATGTAATATTTTTGGATATAAAGTATTTGGTAGGAAATAAATATAATATAATAAAGAAAAATAGTTATATATTTACTGACATAGGCGAGTGCCGAAGTTAATTTGAAGTCACTTTGTGCTAAAAAAATATGTGATTTTAATATTTTGATTTACCAATTGGTTAATATCTCTTGGAAGTATCTTTGGTACCTTTGTAATTTTTCACGGTTGTTAAGGTGGTAAGACAACAAACGTAAAAAGCTATCAATCTAACGAGTAACAAACAAGTTGTATGTAGGTATATGTTGTATCTTGACAACCAGTTCCGCGGATGTTTTGTATATTATTACCAGTATATCCGGTTATGTTCGCAATACTTAAAAACTATATACTATTAAAATTAGTTTTTTTTTATCATTTTTATTGTGCCTTAATTTAATAAGCGATTGCACTTGTTTTTATAAGATAAGTCATCACATCGCATCGTTGGTCGCAATAATATTAAACATTCAAAAGTGTGTGAGTGTGTATTTTTTTGAGGTAACTCTGTTATATAAATGGACATATTTGTATAAAATGTTATATAAATTCTCTAGGACCTGGAACAAGATATAAGGCACTTTTTTATCCCAATAAAGCAGGCAAAGCCGCGTGGCACAGCTAATTAAATGAAAATAAATCAATAAGTACTATACAATATGATCAAAGATAATTTAGTTGACCTTACCTAGTCCCAAATTTTTGCCAAATACCGAGAGCAAATTAACAGTGATGTGTATTTAACAGGTCGAAATTCTTTAATTCTTAATTAATTAATTGTCTTATCATACTCCTCCGAACAATAAAATTGTATTGGATAAAAAAAAAATTTTTTCATAACCCGAAACACAGCTTTATTACTAGTTGGGGCGTCAAAAGTCTCACCTTATCACAATATGAACATAAATTATTATAAGGCCTTGAAATAATGAAATTAAATGAATATAATATATAGATATAAATCTAATAAAAAATTATAATGAAATGAATATAGAATGTAATATTAGGTATCTGTAAGTTATATGTTATAAGATGTTAATAAACAGAAAAAAAAATTTACTAATGATGTGTCGTTGGAAGCGTCTTGTTCGGTTATAGGTTATGTGACGTCACATAAAATTGGATATGGCGTCCTCTAGGGGGCACAAGACCATGTATATTATATCAAGCGTATCGTTTGCGAGATATATCCCGTCTAAGTCATGAAAACGATTTTTTTATTATAAGTCATTCAAGGCTAGTGTAGTCGGCTTTTAGTTTTTAAACTTTTATTTCTTGTGTTATTAACATAGAACATTAATCTATTGAAAAGGGAAGCATTGATTACAATTATTGGTCATGCGTCTAAAGCACATAATTTATTTATTGTTGTCGTTAGAGACACCTTCCTGTGGCTGCCTTACAATATCTTCTCAACGAGAATAAAATAGCTATGCTATTATTCCTTTTATTATTATTTTGCCAAAATATGAAATTAAGATTATCTGTGACCATCACCTTGATTCGTTTAAGCCTCGTAGAAGGTCTACGGATCGCTACACTTCTACGTAGCTCTCTTATGATGTAATCTTCCGACGTCGTTACTCGTGTTGTGGACTATTTACGTTATCTACACAATTATGCTGTGTCTATACAGGGTGCTAGTATACCTAATTATATTTAATTAGAATAATTTATAAATGACAAATGTGTCATCACGGTAATTATATTTTGAGTTGGATTTCGTTATGGACGATCCAGTTGGCGTGGTAGGCAAGTCTCGTCTCTTATGCGCCGTGTGTTCGGTGTTCGATTCCCGACAGGAGCAAAATTGTCTACCCCAAGAGATATTTATGAAAGTTGAAGACGGTTAAGACGATATTTAACATAATATTTAAAAAACTTATGAAACACTAAATATTTCTTTAGATTCTCATTTAAACATTTTATTCAATATAAAAATTAAAGTTTTTTTTTTGTTATATCCTTGGAAAACATTTTGTGAAATCTCGTTCGTTTTTGCTAAATACCTAATTAAACCCTATTTTTCAAGTTATTTTTATTATTCGTGCTCATGATGCGATTATTGCTATAAATCTATTTAAATTAAATAAATTTACCGACTGTGAAATATATGTGTAATACGCATTTAATAACCTTAATGTTACTGAGATGGCTATATCAAACAAACATCTCAACATTATAAAAACAACAATGTATATAACTACAGTTAAAAAGTTGTATCAATGGAATAGATCGAATCTATTCTTCTTTTTGTCACTTCGCAGTTCGAAGTATTAGTAAAGTTTCTAGAATACCACTTCACTAGGGCATGAATTGATTGTGACTATGACTAGGACTGATTTTATGAAAAACTTAAAACTTAACTTCAATAATATTTATTACTTGACATTGGCTAAATGCACATAGTTTTCGGAGCCAAAACTTAAAAGTAACAACAATATATGTTGTATAGTTAATATGTAAGGAAGTGAGCACCCTGTAATTGAGTCTACATTTAGCACATGATCGGAAGGGCACACTGAGTGGAAACCGCCGCTGGCATGGCGCCGCGATAACCTTTCCCACTCGTTCGTCGCACGCGCATTGTACTCTATGACCGGTCTATTATATTTTATTTATTCTAACTTTTCCTTTACATTTTATGTAATTAGTTATTAAAACGCTTTATTAATCTCTTTCACACTCACAACCCCAACGTTAAGTTTCGTAACTACCTTTAAGCGCCACGCTAAGTTTGAACACTTATATCGTAGGTGCTAAAACATTCACATGACACCCATAACCAGAAATATAAATTTCTCTTGGATAGAAAACTTGTATTCCCACCGGGAATCGAACCCGCTACCCGCTGCTTCGAAGACAAAAGCTACCAATTACACTAGCCGGCAGTTGAATGTTAAGCTGAATAATATTTGATTGAAAAATTAACATAAAATTTTGTCATCCAAACGTTATTGACTTAATATAGTTGGATTTGTTGAACTTGATATTCGGACTTATTTTAGTTATCTTTTATATATATATTATTTTGCTATGTACGTGTTCATGTGACTGAACTCTTAAACGGCTGAACCAATTTCGATGAAATTTTGTATGTTTTCAGGTGGATTCAAGAATGGTTTAGATTTACTATTCGATCCAATAAATAATGTTTTATTATTTTACGCGGGCGAAGCTAAGATAACTAGTTACATATAAAACAGTAAGTTCTAAGTAAACTTACGTAGGTATCTCGTATGTCATTTGCAATAAATGTAACACTCTATAAAAAATTAGATAATCTATGTCCACAGATGTGTTGTAAAAAGATTATAAGCTAATATATCTTGGTACAAATCCTGTTATCAATAATTCGACGCAAAAAATACAATACTTCGACTCGCCTACTTATTGGGATTCACCTAATACTTGAATTAATCATCGCCGTATGCTATCATTATAATAAATAACCTTTGCTTATTGTCGTTATCAGCTCACTGATTATGTTGTCACTTACCTATTTAATGCCAACAGTTGACAATTCCGAGTGATTTTCACGATACACTAACATGCTATTTTTATTTATATTGACACTTAGATAAGATATCATAATATACCGTAATTAATTGTAATGGCACTGTTAACTTGATAGATATTAAAAATAGAATTCAACTAAATAGGTATTTCTTAATTTCTATGTAACTCTCAAAAATGTTACTGCGGTTAATATAAATTAAAGGTAAAGGTTGGTTTACACGTACTTTTTTCGATGGTCAATTGTTTGTTTAAATTTCCAATATTTTTTTCTTATTACAAGCTTATACTTATTTTCATCAGTCCCGTTGTCTGTCGGTCTGTAATTAATACTTGCAAGCTTGACCCACTTCTCGATATCCGTCCGATTGGATTCAAATTGTATTATATATCTTCAGTGGCAATACATCGATATGGTATGATGGAGCTGGTCTGATGATGGAGACATAATGGCCATAGGAACTTCTGAACTAAATAAGATAAACTCGCCGAGTTTGGGCTCGATTGATTTGTCTTGACAAGTTCTCTGGCTACATAACATTTAATTTTATTTACAAATTTAAAAGTTTGTTTTTTACTTTCATTCCAACTTGATTTTCTTTCTTCGGTAGGTACAGAGGTAAAAGTTACTGACCCTAAACCCGCCTGTAGGTGTATGGTCTCAAATGGTTTCTGCTCAGACCTGGTGTATGTGCGCGGGTATGAGGTAAATACCCTCTCATCCCACGGGTGGGTGGAGCTGGACGCATTAATACACGTCTTTCCACTTCCCACCGTAGATTCTTACATGACTAATCTAAACTTCAGTACAAGTATCTCTTTCAAACCCAGCATCTTAAGGTTACATGTGATTCTTAAGAACCCGTATCACAAACACTAGGTCTCGTAAGAGCGTGTACTACCGTATATAAACTATTATTATTCTCATGTCTTTACTGTAATGAGTTTAAAAATAGATGTCTCCGGAAATACCAACATTCAACTCTGTAAATACTTGCATATTTATTACCTATTTTCTGCTCGATTAGTTTCTACAGTGACGCTAGTGAAGTTATTGACTTGTATTCTTTGGTGATCATCTAATGAGATTAGCAAGTTATTTATAATATAGTAAGTGCTTATGTAACTATGTAATGCTATTTATAAAATCTATTTTCGAAAGTACCCATATGGACGTGAACCAGTGTATAAGGCAGTGGCAATTTTTACACGCCTTTGTATTTTATAGGAAGATCATAAGTTTATTTTTTCAATTTACATTAGAATTCGATTTGAGTTATGTTACACAAATTTAAACATGTTTTAAAATTATAATTATTGCAATCATAACATGATTTCCTCTTTAATTATCTGTCTTAAAGAAAACGTTGCAAACGTTTGCTCAGCACAGGTTATAACGAATGCAAAGTAATTGACCCAAATAAAACTTGAATAAAATTATAGCTGGTTTAATTCCTATGCAAAAGGCATGTTTGTTGGATAAATCCTGTTTTATGGTTGATTCTAGAGTCTATTATACCACTAAATATCATTCAAATAGTCAAAAAGGCATCTCGTACTAGAGTCGATTCTAATATAAGCTATTTCTTTTCGGTGCAGTAAGTTCACGTCTACAAATATGTTAATATATGACGGCTAATGTAGGAGTATATAATAGATAAAACGTTCAAGAAAGTGAAACTAAAGCCTACGACTAGCTCCAATCTGCCGACCTAGCTACGGGTAGGTACCTACTGCTAATTAACATTAATGCTCAGTTACTGTGTCTAAATACCTATATAGATAAACGTGTGTTTCTAAAATACATAGTTCTAAAGGTACCAGGTTATCAGGCGCCATGTTGATGTAATCGTAAAACCGGTTAATGCTGCTCTACATTTGATAAGGAGATGCAAATTGCTTTACGCTTTGCATAAATTAACTAGACGTCTACAGTTATGCCTGTATGTGCATCGTAGATAAGAAATGGATGAACCAGTCTATCTAGGATATTTTATTATCTAGTAGCTGATTTCTTTGAGACGGTTCTTATACAATCATCCATTATCCATCCATATTATACATTATGATGTGATGTTTAAAAACAACATGCTATAACAACAACCCAATAAGTGGTAAATCTAAAGATTTACCACGTTACGTCACAGTTCGCACCGTCTACTCGTAATTATTATAAATAATTAAACGCAAGCTACTGATCAGATCTTGATCAAATTAAAATGGGACCAATTATGAGTTACGAACATAAAAAAAATACAGTCGACTTGAGTACCTCCTCCACTTTTGTCAAGTCGGTAGAAAACAGCTTTAACCTCTCTCAAATATTTCATAGAAGTTTCTCCTGCATATAAATTAATGTATCCATCAATAAGCCCAATCGTGTTAAACCATGTTTGCTATGTTTTGGACACTCTTCAACTTTGTTTTAAAATCTATTTATCAATTGGCGTGCGTTAGTCTCGTATAAAAATGAAAATGGCACAATCAATTTGAATATTTGGTTTGTTTAATTTGCCTCAATTCAAGTGTGGTTTAAGAAATACCCAAAAAAACGTCCATAAAATCGAAATTGGTAATTTTGTACGGGAACTGCCATTTTCGGTTACATTCAATAGAAAATGTGGAACACAGCGACCGCATCATCTACTCTCTGATAATAATAATGACAGTAAATCTGATTTAAACGACACCTTCGCTAAGTTACTTGGGTTGCTGTTATTTACAAATCAACTTTTACCAACGCTTTCAAAATACCTAAATTCAAAGAGTTAGGAATTGACTATCTATCTCAGCTATCTAATAAACTTACGTCAGGGCATATCTAAACCATGTGAAAGAGATACTTTCGTGTTACAAAACTGTTTATCTCATATACATTTGCGCATATGTATTATTAATACGATTACAAATTAATATTTTATAATTTAATTACTTATCCATATTAACCAACATCTCAAGCAAAGATGCTTCCGACTATTTATAAACATTTAATTTGTTGGGAAGCACAGTGAGTTATCAAGCTGTTTTTTTTCGAAGTTATAAAAACTGGTTTTAACCGCATCGTGGCCGAGACAGTTATCATATTTATTATGATGAAATGTTATTGTATTCTTTTCATTAATTATAGGCTTATAAATAGTAAATTGACATATGTTTGACAAGTGCGCACGGCATGATATGTCGAAGACGAAACAAGATGAGGTCGTAGGCCTATACTTGACCTACACACAAACACGAAAACGCAGGGTTAAGGACTGAGGCGAAGGAATCGTGCGAACCTTATCAAATATGCATATGTTTTTAATGCTTTTAGTCGATTGTTTACGTAAGTTAAACAGTTTATGAAAACATTAAATTTTTTACAAAACCTGATTGCATTTTCAAATGCTTCTTTTTTGGGAAGTCGGTAAAAAATTAGAAAACTTTATTGTGTATAACTGTGTTGAACAAGATTGTAAATTTTTAACAAATGTAGCAACAGTTTTTGCTATTTTAAATTTCGCATGCATTTTTATCACATCTAAGTAAATAAATTCCTAATTTAAAATATGATATTTAGATAAAATATTTTTATATGTGTAATTGTATAATATAAAATTCCCTATTTCACGCCCTGATGACCTAGGCCAATTATGGGAAGCCAAGGACACTGGATCGAGTCCCGCCCAGCGCGACAATTTTGATTTCTAGTCTCCATCTCTGTCAGTCTGTATTTTACCATCACGCCTATTGATTAAAAAATAAAGAAATGTCTTTTATTAATAATTGTAATTTTACGTACGTAGCGCCCGCGCTCTCAGCGGGTCAAGGAGAATCGTGTGAACTCGTCTGTGGTCGTACGCATTACCATTATGTTCATCAAATTGCATCATAATTTTACGTAGTTTAATGATAGGGTTATATAGGTATATTACTTTGATGCTAATTATCAAGGGTATCTGCGGGTTCTTAGCTTAAACCATGAATAAACTATTGCAATTGGAGACATTATGATGCAGTTGTTTGGTAGGTTAGACCTAAATTCTACATCATCAATACAGGTACAATAAGCCTTTTTCGTCTCATTGCCACTGTGAACCTGACAGAACTCCGAACAAATAATGTTAATTTTGGCTTCATCATCATCATCAGCCTATTTTTGTCCACTGCTGGACATAGGCCTCTCCTAATGAACGCCACTGAGCCCGATCTTCGGCTCTTCTCATCCAGTTTCTGCCGGCCTCCTTTCGCAGGTCGTCGCTCCACCTGGCCGACGGGCGTCCTGTGCTACGTTTGCCGAACATTTTGGCTTAATTTAAATGAAGATAATTAATTTAACTTAACTAATTAAACAGATTAATTTAAAAGATTTGAATGAAATTTAATTTATCAACTCCCCAGCCAATAATGAGCTTTATCGTCACTATTCCCGGATCCTATAGAGATCGAATTGAATCGTGTTGAAAGGCTGTCTCAAATATAAAAAAAAAGATCAGTTCTCTTACGTCACATATACATGAGAAAAAACAATAATAAGTAAAAAAAGCGGTCGAAAGAAAAATCTTCTTTTGAACATTAGGGTAAACAAGTACACAAAGTACACAAAGTTTCAACTGGATTATTTGAGCTCCGTTTCCGTATTTGAGTATGGACTCATCTTTGACGAAAACTATGATAATTTTCTGCTGATAAGGTGTTGTTATCTTGAACAGGTAACCTCTGTATTTATTTAATGACTTTAGAGACGCTGGCACACGATAAAGGCCATGCAGCATATTGGATAACCTGATTAAAAGAACCAAGCAGGGCGTGGTAATCACACTCCACACTATGTCACCTTATAATACTACTACACTAATATTATACACTAGCTGACCTGCCTGGCGTCGCCCGGGTAAAAAACATAGCCTATAACGTGGATTTCTATTGGTAAAATAATTTTCAAAATCGGTTTAGTAGATCCAAAGATTACCCCCTACAACCTCACAAACTTTACCTCTTTATAATATTAGCATAGATATATATTTATACATATAAATCCAAAAGTTTGTGTTTGGTTCGGTGAGTTCGTCAATAATAATACGTAGGTATTTTTCAAACGAGGAATCTCTATATCCGCTTAGCTGCTGTGTACGAGTAGCTGGGCGGATTTTAAGATGACTATGTATTTAGGTAGCCTGGACTTTGAAATAGGACATGAGCTAGCTACTTTTGTCTCAACTACTTACCACTGATAGTTTACCTTAGCTAATGAAACAAAATGTTAATATGAAATGAAACGCTTGTCAAGGTATGAAACATCGGTAGCCCATATGAACTCCTCAAGGAGAAGTAGGAGTTTTGCCTCGAAAGTGAAAAAATGGCGTTGTTGATTTTGTATAATTTTCCAAAACCTGTGTTTCTGACAGTGTTAATGTATAATAATGGTGGATTATTAACCGTTAAATACTTAGTACAAGTACCAATACAAGTTCTAGTATAGTTTCTACCACTTTGCTAGGGCATGACTTGAATATGACTAGATCTTGGCTCTTCGCTCTTTTATACTTGACTTTGACTGTGACTTGTGAATAGAACTTTTAATATTATACACTTGAAATATATTATTACTTGACACTGGCTAAATGCACAAGATTGCGAAACCAAAATTAAAAGAAAAAAAGTCTTCAATGCAAGTATGTATATTGTTGTTGTCCAAACAAAAAGAATATGTATATATACCGTTACTCATAAGAATTAACCCATTTATTTTGATAAGCTACCAAACACGAATTAAATCTTTTCTTAAAAAAAATATTCACAAAACATTGTCTTGGCTATGAAAACATAAATTTTATATCCCTACCAAAATAAAATAAAAAAATAATCAACATAAGTTTGTTTTTTTATGTAGGAAGAAGAATTAATTTATAAGCCGTTTCTTAAAAGATATTACCCACGTTTCTGACGTTAAAAATCCTAAAGCTTATTCCAGGGTCAAAATTATTGTTTATTTTTTTTTTAAGAAAATTTGTGTTTCTGGTTTTAGGTGTGAAGTGTGTGTGATGTGAATGTTCTCAGCACCCACGATACAAGTATTTGAACTTAATGTGTGAATACGTTTATTAGTTTTACGAGAATAAACACCAACATTAATCTACAAGGAAACGCTAAACGCTTTTACATCCCCACACTAAGTTCAATGACTTTGTCGTGGGTGCCGGAAACATTCACATCACACACAATTACACATTAAACCAGAAACACAAATTTCCTTTTGGAGAGATAATTAGTGTTCCCGCCGGGAATCGAACCCAATACCCGTGCTTAGAAGGCGGACGCGCTCCTAACTAAGCCAACGGGCAGTACAAGATGTGTGTATATACACAAACTTTCCGGTTTATAATATTAATGTCGATAACAGAAATACGGAACACTATTGCTAATTTTTGGCTCAACATGAGTAAAATGACTTAACAATGTACCTATGACAAAAAGTATTTTTTGCTTATTAATCAAATAAACACCACACTAATTAGATTGTAAAACGTTCTTATACTTATGCTTTTTACTATAGGTCAACTTGTGAAGTTTAGATTGTGTATGTGATATTTTTTTAATGTGTAGTTTTATGAATGCGTGCGTTTTTGTAACATTGTGACTGAACATTATTCTGTGGTCCATTCGTGAGCCATTGACGTCATTCAGACAGGGTCGACCTACAAACAGCACCAACTATAGATAACTATATATGTATATATATATATATATGCATACACAAAGCAAACCAACGTTCTACTGTAGAGACCAACGCAAAACTTATTCTTGTTGTCATAATTTACGTCCTGCTTGATATATGTGTTCCTTATTTTGTATTAGTGTATTATTTATTTACATATAGTTTTGAATATGTTCTTCACTTCTAAGTAGATTCGTAATGTTTTTGAAGTGAAAATTTTTATGTGAGGGCTCAAATTCTGAATGGCAACATTATTGTGTGACGAAAACTGGTGGGGGTAAATACTGATAAATAATGAAAATGTTTTCCTGCAATACAACATTTTCACTTCTATCGTGTCAATACGACACACCCTATTTTTTAATAATCTTCTAGTCAACTATAATGTGTTCGTTCTCTACCTACATTATTTTTATGCTATTATTTTCAACCGACTTCAAAAAAGGAGGTTCCCAATTCGACTGTATGTTTTTTTTTGTAGGTATGTTACGTGATATCTCCGCCAATTATGCATCGATTTTGATTTTTTTTTTGTTTGGTAGAGTATACTTCAGAGTGGTCCCATATAAATTTTATCGAAATCGGTCAAGCCAAAACCGATATAGCGATGAAGTCGGTTTTTTTTAAGCTTTGCTTGCGTTTCATTTATTTTAAGTATCTACGTATCTAAACATCGCGAGCTGTAAAAGAGATTATTAATCTATTAAATTCAATTATAAACTTAATGAAATTGCAAAACTTTTAAGGTCACAATATATACAAACACCGAAATATTTTACTATATTAATGAACTGGTCGAAACTTTGTTTCTAACACGTATAATATAAAAAAATCTGGGCTTAACGACCGCTATAATGTTATTTTACTCCCACTATTGCCGTCAATAGCTAGTGGGAGTGAGATGCCATGGTGGCGGTCGTCAATTTTAGAACTTAATTTGCTGCTATACCTTTGTTAAAGTCAATCTACTCAACACGGACATAAAAAATATACGGTCATAATGTCACATAGAGCATTGAAGCACCACACAAATTCACCAAAGGTTCGACAACCGGCGCCAAAACACTAAGTAACTATTAGTGGTCTGTGACAGTTTGCAATGAGATGCACGCCAATGCAGACATTTGCATGCTTCACCCATGATTGGATGAGATTACGTCCGTATTTTTCAAGTCCGTGCTACTCAACTAGAAGATCTGATCATAGAATGCTCCAAAAGTACTTATTTTAAAAATAAAACGGGCGAAAACCTCAAATAAGGCGTGAGCTTGACTGTAATGTCACTGCATTTAATATTTGTTGCTATACTTTAAATAGCGAACCTCCAATCCCTACAACGAATTACTCCAAGTATATATTTTGTTTACCGACTTCACAAAAAAGGAGGAGATACTCAAGTCTAATGTATTTTTTTTTATGTGTCTTCCCTCATAGCTTCGTACCACGTGAACCGATTTAGATTTTTTTTTTGTTTGGTAGTTGTTACTTTCCAATTGGTCCCATTTAAATTTGATCAAGATTTGACTAGTAGTATTTGAGTTATCTTCAATAATGCGTACTCTGTGGACAACATTGACGATGTTCTCGTTTTTAACCGAAAAGTTACCTCATAACTTCTTTCTTTGTGCGCCGATTTTGATGATATTTTTTTATTTGAAAGCTGGTGCTGTCCATGTGGTCCCATTTAAATTTGGTGAAGATCTGATCACTAGTTTTTGAGTTATTGTCAATAGTGCGTGTTTAATACGTTAAATCTGATCAAGTTTCCGAAGATGAAGCGGTGAAGTCGGTTTTTTTAAGCTTTGCTTGCGTTTAATTATTTGTATTACAGTTTTGACGATAGAGGAAAAACAAAACACTATGACAAACACATGTTTTATGAATAGGTGGTTTTCACTTAATTTTATTAAATTATTTGTGACGATAGTCCCTTAAAATAGGTATCCTTTAATGACATTTGTCCAGTAGCTAGCTTATTAGTTAAAAACATTTAGCTTTTTGAGCGTAGTAATAGGGTCCTGTTCGCATAATTTAGACACGGGACCCCAAATAATCAGAATCCTATTAAAGAAGTAAATTGTCAATTATAATTCAAGTACATTATAGACTGTTGAATAGCATGAGCCCATGCTTTTCACAGTCAATGTCGACAAAATGCCGAAGTCGTGACCAACATTGCATTGAACTTAACTAGACGGGTAGTCAAATATCATATTATTCTGACTCTTACACCCTTGTAATAAAGTCCTCTTTTTTATTCCTCTGTATGTATAGTTTCAAATCGGCTCTATTCTGTTTATGTATTTTGGTATGTTATCTATTGTCTGACCACGCGGCTGACGTATTTGATTCGACGTGACGTCACGTTGGGTGTTAATGCTGGTTAGTCAACAAATAATATGTGATAAGTTGTTAGGCTTGAAGTGCTAACGAGATGACTAGGGATTTATTGGTAGAACCAGATTATAGGGTACGTAGGTCACATCGCTGCACAGCATACAATGGCAGTGAATAGATTGTTAGTTTAAATAAGTACGTTAATTATTATTTTTGAAGTGAATCTTCTTATGAAAAGGCTTTGAAATTTTTATTCGCAACCTTTTTGTGTGACTAAAAGTGGTGGAAGGTTACCCCCACTTGTAATGCAAAAGTTTCACTTATATCGCGTGTCTAAATAATATGTAAATTATGTCTTCCGATTTTATGCGAGCCAATATGGACCCTAGGTGACCATGTGGTCGAGGGACATAAACACTCTAGGCCTATACAACGACTGGTTTTCAAGGTGTCAGCCGAAACAACATTTTGGGCATTTGTCGACCGATTTTGCTAGATTTTAGTAAACTACGACTATATTTCGGTGCAGGAACTGTATATTACAAGTATAGTTTGTATATTACAGGAACTGTATATTAAAAGTTTCTCTCTGCACATAATTTTAAATAATTGTCTCTTGCTACGGCTTTGAATAATTAGCGTCTCTTGCGATGTACTTACATAATTACACACTTGTAGTTGTGCTCATAGAGTACGGAATGAGCTGGGCCTGGTACAGGGTAGCTATAGCCTACGAGGACATGAGAAAATGCTCTACCACAATTCATTTCATCACAATATGTTAGCTTCATCTGAAACTGAAACTCATGGTATTTATAAGTATTGAAAAAACAAGCGCTTGATTGAGGACCGTGACTTCATATTACTTTTGCGGTGTCATCACTCCAGCTGTTTTTGCTGGTTATGCAAAAAATGTGACGGATAGTAAGAATAAAAAACGTTTTTGTAAATCAGAATCATCTATAGATAAGTCGTTATGTTTTATACTGATATATGAGGAGACCAGGAAGTCAGAAGTCAGCCTGGAGATAATTGTCAAGCCTATGTTTAAGATATGCCGTGTCACCCGAAACTTTGTATTACAAAGAGGCAAGTGGCACGGCAATGCGCTCCTCACTTTCAGAGACCTTAGATACTCTAGTGCCATTTAAGCTCGTGTATTTTTTTTTTAATAATTTCATGACCATGGAAGCATAGTCCTTCAGTCGAAATATTAAACAAATATTAACAATTTCTATTCTTCATAATAAAAGTCTTAGTCACAGGTCACAGTCAAAGTCAAGTAGTCAGTCATAGTCAAGTCATGCCCTAGTAAAGTGGTAGAAAGCTCGTATATTTCATGTAAACGTTGCCCTTTCAGCTGGAATAAGTCCTGCTTGCACAGTACTACTATCGGCATATGGTGGTCCTACAACCTTGATTATTGACCGAGTTTCCATCTCTCCGGCCATGTAGTCTGTGTTTAATTTCCTCACTCCAGGGACGTCTAACTTCCACATTTATCAAAATATCAACAAATATCTACTAAAATAAAACGTAAAAGACATCAAGCGAACGTAAAACCGAAGAACTCGAAATTACTCCCATGAAGGGCTGCTCTGTTTTTGACCAAACTTATAAAATAACCTTTTTTATGCTAAATAGTCAAGGATTAAACCACTATCTCACCTGATAGAAAATGAAGATGCGGCCGAAGACGGAACATAAAAAATAAACTGTTAATTTAAAAGAACCGCATTGAAAACAGTACGTTCATTTTGAAGCTACATACGACTTAAACTTCAACTGTAGACGATTAGATAAGACATATTATTATGCGTCAAAATTATAATACCATCTCGGTATTCGACGTCAAAGTATGTTACATGTATCTAATTCTCTACCATCTTCCTAATATCTGAAAATACATCAGAATCACTCGTAAGAAGCAATTTGATACAACAATTGATTGAACTCGTATGATGGTGACTTGGATACAACTCTGACGAATGTCACACATTTTTTTTTTGTAACAAGCCCGGTTCTGGTCTTTGTTTGGCCTTTGTATTGGCAATATTTACTCGACGATCCGTCTGTAATATGGTGTTAATTTGTCAAACCAATGAGTATTCAATACATTACACCGTATTTTTAATAAAAAAACAGTCGAAAAGTGTATCCTTAGTGTAGTCGTTAGAAAACATATAAGTTATAAGAAAATTACTCGTCGAACGTCTAAATCGACTTTAACTTTTTTTTTTTTTTTTTATAGCTTAAACATTTATACTAGCAAAGATATATTGATATAATTTTTTTCTGTGGGTATATGTTTTTATGTGTGGCATAAACGCTTTCACTTGTGATGATTTGTGTCGTGGTTGCCGGAAACATTCACATCACACACATAATCGCAACCAGTACCAGAAACACATTTTTTTCTTGGGGAGAAAACGTGGGTTCCCGCTGGGAATCGAACCCAGTACCCCTGCTTAGAAGGCGAAAGCTCACCCAACTAAGCCAACGGGCGTTACTTCATCAGTATTTTTTCTCTCTTGCGCCACAAAGAGCGGAGGCTCAATAGACCCAAGGTATGAGGTCAATTGTGTCGTTAACAAACTGCCTGAACGATTGCCAAACACCTCACATCCATTACATAGGCGCAGTTTCTACGCTAAGAAAGTGTCTCTGAACACATTGTTGGATGTAAAGCATTAACCATAATCTTAACGACTTCCCCTTTCATTATAACCTCTTCAAAGTTATCTAAATGGTTTTCACTTTTTCTAATGTTCGTTATACCGTTTGACGTTATCGTCTTAAGCCATGACCTACCCTATCTCAATGAAAGTTTAATGTTGAAAGAAAATAGATTACATAGTTACTTAATTAAAAACGTATTATATTGTGTCACATTACCCACCTTATTAACCTTAGCTATAAATAGATATCATGTTCGTGAATAATTAACTATTGTATGCAATTGCATACAATAGTTACTGAATTCACCTTTTGGTCTCTGACTTACTATTGCCCGCGGGCATGTCCGCTTTATAACGTAGTTAAAAAGTAGCCTATGAATATTAACTATGAACATTCCAAATTTCATCCAAATCGGAAAGTGAACAAACACACGCACACACAAACTTCCAAAATTGTAGTTTTTTTTTATGTATTGTTGATAGATCACAGATCCAATGACTGGATACAATGACTTAATCTTTTATGTATAAAAAACGTAGTTATAAAAAGTGCATAATATATGAACCTAGCTTACATAATAATACAGAATAATTATATACTATTATATATTAGTGTGATTAGGCTTGCGTTTCACCACTATCTCACCTCATGGTAAGTGATAATGAAGTCGAGGGTGGTAAACACGCTAGGCCTAGAATTAATGGTTATCAAAATTAATTGTAATTGTAAACAATACTTGACTGTCTGTTCTTTCTGTAGAGTAGTATACTATAGTACTCGTATACTATACTAGGAAGACGTATAATACACAGCTTCCATTATTATGTATATCATCCATCATAATTATTTTGACACTGTACAATTATATAAACATTCACACATATCTGCATGTACATTTTATTACAAGCTAGATGATGCGCTTGCTTTGACCTGAACGCAGGGGGTGAATGCGTGAGTAGGTAGAGTTAAGATTATTTTTGGCCAGTGTTTATGTAAATTTAGACTTTATTGTAACAGGGCTAGCGATTAATTTAGCACGTGCTGCAGTCAGAGTTAACCGAAGCGAGCCAACCCGTCTATAAAAAGATTAACAGTTATGCACAGTATACGGGAGACGGGACGCTTCCGAGAACGTAAAAGTCAGCACAGACTAGTTTGGCTTCAACGATTATTCAAGAAAGAAAGTTATTACAACCGTGATTGTGAATACAATAGTGCAAAATTGTATATGTTATGTTGCTTGGGTGTGAGTGAATAGTTTTTAAAGTGGCTTTAGTTAGCACTGCGTGCCTTTGAGGTTATGTTGACACAAGAGCTTTGGACGGAAGTAAGTACAAATGGCTGAGCAATGGTTTCATAAGAAATGTTTAAATATAGCCTTATTTATAAAATGATCATAAAATTCACTAAAATATGTATATGTAGTTCCAAAAAATCGAACAAAAATCATAGTCTATATTTTGGCGTTAACTTATTTAAAAAGCTGTTTGAGCTTTTGAGTCTCTACCTGATAATGGTGCCGATTCTGTTGTCCAGAATTAGACTAAACTAGCCTAAAATTAGTTTTAGTCCTGCTTTAGTCCAAAACCTAAAAAAATTTTAGTCCTGTCATTTCAACGTAAAATCAGAATAGCGTTTAGGTATCTTTGACTAAAATTAGTTTATTTTTAGTTTAGTTTAGGTTAGTTCGGTGCTCAACAGAATTAGCACCATTATCTGTTGTTTATTTAGGTTAGAGGACTGTTAGACGACTGCAACTTTGGTTTAGTAGATGATCTTATCATAAATATTTTACAAACGCAGTGATAAGAAACTAATATTTGATGCATGAGTATTTTAAGGAAATAATCGCATTTTTAACAACAATTATATTATATATTTCACCTTTGTATATGTCTCTAATCTTTGTGTCATGTCTGAACAGGAAGCTTTTAATTACTCGTTTATTATGCATAGTTTGTGTGATTCTAGCTAATCAGTTGAAATGATGATGATGATCGAGGGTGGTAAGCACGTTAAACTTAGAATATAATTTGTTTCTCAAGGTTAGCTCTTCCTTAGGGACCCCCCGTTTAAGTACAATACAATAAAATACAAAAACTTTTTATTGACACCAAAAGATAAATATAACTTACAGAGAAACTTATAAAGATAGGTACAATATACTATATGCTTAATATTAAGTAGTGCTTTTCTTGGAGTAAGTGATCTACTATTATTGGTAGTGTGATATTAAATTTAGATATTTAGGTAACGATGTTATTTTTATCTATTTATTATATAGAATATCCTACAAGGGAATACTAATATAATACAATACTATACTACTTAATATTGCGCATATAGGTTTTATGCAATTTGTGTTCCTTCAATTACAAAAGAATACAGAAGACTACTAAATGCTATACAGTTCGACTAAACTCATTAATTATTATTAATACCTACATTTAATAAAAAACGCTTTCACACTCACAGCCCCACACTAAGTTCAATGACTTGTGTCGTGGGAGCCGGAAACATTCACATCACACATACAATCACAACCAGAACCAGAAACACAAATTTTCCTTGGGGAGAAAACTTGTGTTTCCGCCGGGAATCGAACCCGATACCCCCGCTTAGAAGGCGAACGCTCACCCAACTTAGCCAACGGGCAGTTCAAAATTTACATTATAGGATCTGTTAAATATAATAAAATGAAATTGACATCAATAAAATGTACGACATTTACAACAGAAACTACACATATTCTAAAATAATGAGATCACATTAAAAAAAAAATTGAATGTATTATTAATGTTTTACTGCCTAAAGATCCCCATTTAGACCAAGTTTATAAGTATTATGTTCATAAGATATATGGGCAATTTGTACAGGGCACAAGGACTGATTGTACTCATATCAATCATAACAGTCATAATACATATGTATATCTTATCAATATATCTACCTGTATGTTGTCGAGTAGGTAGAACCATAATCAAGGTTGATCTTACCCGATTTAAGGTACGAACATCCGGCAACCTTGTTGTTTAGGTATGAAATTAAACAAATATTTGTCTAATAAATTAAAATAACTAGTATTATAAGTTACACTTTGTCATTCAGTCACGTAGGCCACATTGTTTTCTGTGGGTTGTTATATAATTGAAACGACTTGTTTTGTATCTTTTGCGGTATTTATTAGCTTTGGCGTGTGATTGAGATGGGAAAAAGTATAACGATAATGATACCAAGTTTAAAATATTGACCTTCGTGGTATTGCTTAGGATTTTTATTATATTATTTGTTTTTTATATTTATTTGATTTTACTAATATTACAGATTTACTTCGCTAATGGGTCAAGGGTCAGATATTGATTAATTTATTTTAGGCTCAATTAGAAATTATACTATATAAAAGTACTTATCTAAATCGGATTAAATATATCAGAGATATTGTATAAAATGATGTATTCACTGTGAAAAGAGAACTTTAATGAATATTAGTAAAATATCTACCATCTAACAATAACCATCAACAGGCAGTAGCCTGTTATACATTTTACGTTTTCAATTCTTGGACGAGCGAGACAGATTTTTTGACCCAGGTCTTTTTGTCAACCTAGTGAGGCATATCATAAAGATATAACACACACGAGTAATCAAAGAAAACTAAAAATAGAATATTATGAGGGCGACTAAATGTTTATTTGTCTAGCAATTTTTTTTATCCACATATTAAACAGTACGTTTATAGTTTTTTACAACATAATTATATTACATATAAAATATTTTTCTTTTTCCATAAAGGTAAAGTAAGTGTCGCACAATGATTTATTCGTGTAAGGGTTTAAATTACCAAAATTTTACATAACTATATGTGTAAAAATATATACATTTGAATTGTTTGGATGGCACAGGTCGTCACGCACCCGCAGGTGGGTTGTTCCATTAAACATGACAGAGACAATGACCGAAATTGACCCTGGTGCAATTTTTTATCAGAATTGATGGACACTGGACGGACGTCACCTTGAATCCAAAACATAGTATTATGTATGGACCGAAAATCGCCTGCATCTTTTACGAGTTAGATTTTTAGAGTTCCGTTCCAAGAAATTCCAAGATCCGATTTTCAAGTTAGAAAATAAACGATTTGACCTCGTCTAATGTCTTGTCAATTAAATTTCTTCCACTGCTACCGTCAACCGTGAACCGGGCTTGATACAATCCAATGCATACATATTTATATATACATATAGATACTAAGCTCAGAATAGGTCTCCAACTCTTATGGAAGGAACATAATAAGAGGAATTTATGAAAAATACTAACATAGGTATACCCTGTATTAACGTTTACTATATTAATATTATTATAATAGTATCTATCAAACGAGAAATATTAGACAAAGTTTATCCTTCAAAGGGCTCTTTTTTAATACTACATATACAAACATTTGACCACTATCTCAACTGATGGAAAGTGATGCAACCCCAATGTCTATAGTGGTGGGCTATTATTTGGTAAATTATTATTTATTCATTTTTGTAGATCACTCTTAAAACTAGGTGCAGAGTGTTTAAACATTAGCATTTTATGTTCATATTAACATTTTCTTCAGGGCTCCAAACTAGGCTAGGCCTGTATCTTGGAAGCCCGAAGCAGTTATCCATCAACAGATTATATTTTGCGCGCGAATACTCTCCGATATGTGTAGATAGATATGTGTTTATATGTACGTACTCTGTCTGGGTGTAATTTATTCTTTGCAATTTCGAGTATCTTACAACTTTTTGCATCATTTGAATAGCCCCATTTGTCTTGGTACAAAACTAATAGCAATCCATTATTCCATATATACTAGTTATTTCAAAAATGCACGTTGTATTTTTAGAGGTACGAGTACCTAAAACCTACTAAGTCTCATAAATCGTACATTTAATCACCTTGCATCGATTTGCGTTTTATTTCACAATATTCACATACTCTTCAGTTTTTAAATTCCAAATTTATTGATAGGTACATATAATTTGCGATATTTATAAGGTGATGAGTCTTGCATATTCATATGGTCGTTCTAGAAGAAACTACGCAAAGAAACGTTATCTAATTTGAAAGAATCCTTGTATAACTCTAAAAGAGCAGGACTGGTTGGGTAAGATCATTCCGGCTAACAAATGTGTTTTAGCACATCGAGAAATGTGCTAAGTTGTTTTAAATTTGAACAAAACATGTTTTAGGCGCCAGTTTTAAATGTATCCGATTTCTAAGAACGTTTTTTTGGTATAATACTATTTACTTACTTATGTAGGCAATCATCTTTCCAAGTTTTTCCTTTCTGTACACTGAGTAGGTATATAAAGTAAGTAAGCATATTTTCTAGCTACATTCCGCTCGAACTGCAGCCATAGATATTATATACTTAGTTGCGTTAACTATCTAATCCATATCCTCTTTCATTATACAATCTTCACTCTTTTAGTCTTTTTTACCTATCTCTTATATTTTCACTTTTATGCTTATTATTTATAAGATCAATTAGCGATCCGCCTAGGCCCAGCGCGGGTGCTATTTACGGTGGATTAAAAAAAATGTTACATGCAAACCTTGCCCTGACAATTACGAACACAACAAAAAAGAATCGGTCAAATTGGTCGAGCCGTTCTCGAGTTTTTGAGACTAATTGTTTTTTTACATTAATAGATAAAGATTTTGTAAATTTTTATCGGAACGAACAGAGGTAACTGGACGATCTCAATTTGTATTAATTTATATCGAATTATGAGTTTTCAAGTTATAGGTTTGATTAGAAAGAGCTTGATAATGTTTTCTAATAGTTTTCTCATTAACTAAGTAAATATTTTTCAAACAAAATACTACATTTATAAGATTTTGACCTAGTTTTAAGACAACTAGCCGTGTCCATCGGGTTAGCCCGCGTTTAACAAGTTAAAAAGTTGCCTACTTATGTGTTAAATTTCATCATAATCCTTTCAGCTGTTACAGCGTGAAGAGAAAACATAGGTACATACAATCACTTACACATTTACACATTCTCTGGTAAATACAGAGAATCACACTATATCATTAATTATTGTTCTGTTATTGATAGAACTGCAATACCAAAGTACTTACAGAAACGGGTTTCTAATGTACATTAACAGGATAATAGAAAACATGCATACCGGACATTTAAAGTGTTAGTACATAACTCGGTCCAATTATAATACATCATCGATTCAATTAGTAATAATGGCGTGACGTCCTCACTCGATTTCCAATGTTCCACGGTGAATAATACATTTACGCATGACTTACGATTAAATGCTCGTTAAACGAGTAGGTCTTCATTTTACGAAGACTGTGGTTTTCACCAGCCAGGACAGCCTGTACTTAATAACAAAAGTGAAACGTTGTCTGTTTGTTTTATCAATTTCTTGACAAAACTGCTGAATCGATTTGGTTACATTTTTGCACGTAGATTGTTAAGTAGCAATGCAATTTTTTTCTCTCATCATCATTATCATCAAACTGCCCTTTAGCATGGTTGAGTGTGAGTTCGACTTCTTAGCATTCTGTTGAGTTCGATTCCTGGCGGGAACACACGTTTCATCTTCAATGAAAGTTTGTGTTTCCTGTTCTGGTTGTAATTGGTTGAATGTAAATGTTTCCCCATGACACAAGTCATCGAATGGCACCCATGACACAAGTCATCGAACTTAGTGTAGGGCTGTGATTGTATTATCTGCTGTGTTTATTTCATAATCACCTTAATGAATACGAGTGAAGTCACAAAATATCATATAAATATTAAGAATTTGTAAGAGTCATATTAATTTGTCATGTAACCACGAACGGATTCAGTTGAAATTTGGTATATGCAGTCAAATTCGCCTACACGGTTCCCACATTTTGGTAAATATCGTAAAACATTAACAGAATTGTGGGTATTTATTGAAAGAGTTGAAATATTTATTGTATGAGTATATACCACCCGGTTGATTGATTCTGTATTCAGCAGAAGCCCATAAAATGATTATCAATGGCATTGTTTTAATAAGTTATTATAAGTACGTATCATCGCTTTGACGTAGGTTCCAGCAATGGTACGCAGCTACTTGGACACATTCACGATAGACCACATTAAGTTAACCCGTTTGTCCACAACGACATAAATATTGCTATCGACCTTTAACAGCTTCTGAGATAATGACAAGCCGATCGACTACTTACGAACTTCGAAGCAAAGTTGTCAATGATAACAAGTTTTATCGATAAGCCTTTTCTATGTAAACATTTGATAATCGTTAGCATAAATTGCCCAGATTAAGCAAGTTTTAGGCGCCGCGTGATCGCGCCACGGCGTCGTAATGAAAGCCAGTCCGATATATTAAGTTTTCGAAAGCTCTAGGCTTTTGGCATTAGATTTGCGAGATGATCCGGTACAGTTCTCAGTTGTTACAGTAAAAGCGGGTCAGGTCGGGCATCAGCCGCCGCCGCCGCAGCGATGGTGCAGGGAAAGTCGCTCGAGCGTGGTCCGTCTGTAGTTTCTTTTTCGCAACGGCGGCATGTCGGTTCGCATGCGCGGGGCGTCGAATGACGTTCACGTCAGTGTTGTGTTGAACCTACGTTCACTTCGGACGCGCGATTGGTTCTCGACTCCATGACGGCTACTTTTGGTGTTTATGAATAAAGAAGGATTGTGTGTGCGTGCCGGATTGCGATGAGCGGCGCTGGTGTGGCGTCCCGGGCAGCAGACCCTTTGCCCAAAGAGCTGCCTCTCAGACTCTACGCGCGAGCTCTCCGCCAGTACCAAAAGCTGCTCGATCTAAAAAGGCTAGCTTCCAAAGACAAAGTAAGCATATCTGAAGACATCCTTTATAAGCTTCATGCATAATGCATTGTTATGTCTTTGAATTTATTTGAGACAACGTGTCTATTTAGCTTTTCACTATGTTTATCTGCCTTGGTGCATGCTTAGCGTCTATAGTTACTCGTGCCTTCGAATCGAGTTTAGAGAATCCTTTGTTTGCACTGATTTTTATAAATCTCATGTATTTAATTAAGAATATTCTATTATTTTACATTTAATAAAGAATATTCTGAAATTATGGCGTAGCTTTTTGTTCTGTGGGAAACATTTGACCGTAATTGATAGTGCCCTTCCCTAAGTAAGGACCACATCAACTACTGTCGAATTTTCTTATATGACAAAGCCACCTATTACTACATCATTGGACACTAAAAAAAATTCTGTGGGGAGAAATATAATCATATCAAGTTCCAGACAGCTGCTGAACAGACTCCGTATTAGAAATTCTAATGATTTCATTAACAACGTTCGTCGGACTCAAATAGGCATTAAGAAATTGGGAAGTCACGTGTTGCGGTCACAAATTGGTCAATTATGATATACTTTTTTATTTATTAGGCATCGAGACGAATAAACACATAATCTTGTACGCGGTACACGGATGCAAATTTGTAATAAAACTGGATGCTAATCGTAATTGCTGCTAAATGTTATTGAAACTTGCGTCACAAAAGTGGAAAGGATAATATTTTTGTAGTACCTGATAGATTTAAAAACGGACAATCCGTTATCAAATGTATCATTGTTTTGTAAAAAAAGAGTTACCAACTAATCAACACAGAGACTGTATAAAATGAAGAGCAATGTACGGTTTAATTTAAAATGTAATATATTATACACGATGACTGAAAGGGCTGTGACTGAAAATAAGCGCCTAGTGTTACATTTGGCAAAAATGCTGAATCACGACCCTTTTGGCACTTTTTTTTGTCTCTTCATAGTGCACATCTTGTTCATAGTGCCAAATAAGTATATTTCATTTAATTTCACTTATTTTATATTGAAAATTTATAAAAAATAACTAAAATTATGCTAAACAACAATGACATTAAAATAAGACCATCTTCCTTGCGCCTGCAGACAAAGTAGTATGTTATAAATGTAAAGCGCGTTATTAATTTCTTTTCCGATTAAAAGTCTATTACTTCATCTTATTATTAGACATTCGAGTCACGTGTGTCACGTACGTACAATATTATCTAAATGTCTTAACTGTATTGGTTATAATGTACACACGTAAAATCCATAAACTTATATCTACAGACTTTGTTTAATTTTAACTTATCAAGTTATCTTTTTATTTATATATTGTTACATTTATGATAAAAACTGGAGTTCCAGAAGACGTCACTAGTGGGGTGATGTCGGCTGTTGCAAATGTCATGAATCATGATAAGTTTAGAGTTCATTCCACGTCGTCAAGGTTAGTTAGTGATGACAACCATAGAAAAGATAAACTCTACCAAGATGACAACTACGACTTAATTGTTATGTTATAACAATTGAAGATTACGAAATATATGATATTTCGTGTTATTGGAGCAATTCTTCTAATGAAATAAAATAATCGCGCTATATTGTGTCGAAATACTTCGACCAGTTTCGAGCGTATACAACGCTCTTCATCTGGGAGTCAACAAGGCGTTAGTACCATATCAATGAATAGCAATCGCGATAGTTCTCATAATGAAATAAAATAAGTAGGTATTAGCTACATGCAGGTCCTAACCCTTGTAAAGAGATTACACTGCGAACTAGCAAGATATTATTCTGATAACTGTGGCAAGTGAATAAACCGTAAATGTTATAAATTTTGGCATGCAATTTCAATTGGTGAAGGTTATAATAACTAAAATCAACTTTACAAAAGAATCGTGCTCGTAGATAAATATAAAAAAAATCATATTTTGCTCAGAATTGTATGTAAATAATAATAATCATAATTTTGATAATATTTAAAATAAGTACAGCAAAGATCTAAGTTACCTACAAGACATAGCTTATAGGTAACTCAAGTGCTCAAGCCCACTACCAGTGGGTAGCGTTCCCATCATGCTGGCGGCATTGCCTGATAATAATAATATAATTTGATAATATTATACCTAAAGTATTAAGTTAAGTTTAATAATAATCAATGCCAAACTGTAAATATACTCGCAGGAGTGGCGACCTGTAATACAGATTGTTTATCAAACTACTTCAGGCGCCAGTCCCTCTATATCTTAGACCTAAACTCGGCAAAAATGTTATTTAAGAGAGAGAATAAATTATTTTGATTGATTTGATTGATAATTATTAGCCATAGTACATGTGATCCAAGTTAATCGATAAATCATATTGTGTAATCAATAAATCTGTAAGATTATTAAACAATTAAAACACAAATAAAAAACGCGTTAAAAAGAATTGGTCGTTTCGACCGAGAGAAACTCGTCACCTATACACGCTCAAAAAGCTGCCAGATTGGTGTTTGGCGAAGTCATTGTCCGATACTTCTGTCATAGAATACTCAAATGAGTAAAAGGACAGACGGACACGACACCTTTCCATATCAAATGCAAACACTTCCGGTGAGGCCAGTTCGTTCTCAAACATGTAAAGTTGGGTTGGTCAACTACTTGTACCTTCTCGTAATAATTAATTATTTTACCTATCAAGAAATAAAGAAAAAACTGTACTATGACAAGGTTCTATCGTATTAATAGAGTTTGACGTTTACATTGACAAGTCCAGTTGCCACAGTATTGGCTGTTGGCAGAACGTTGAATTAGAAACCCCTGAGGCTTGTATTTAGATCTTATTTATATTTCCGTACTAATGCTAATTAGAAACAAGAAACATAAAATAATTCGATCTGCATTACCTACTTTATATGGTTTGTAGTTAATGTAGTTTTAATTTTGCTTTTTGCTGTTGTTTAACATATCTTGTTAGTTTTAGATCTTGAATCTTTTGACCGGCGAGCGAAAAGACTCATTGGCGATAGTAAGCTGGTTGAGTTCAAATTGCAAAGTCTCGGTCACCGACGCGCGACGTAAGGTAGCAAGCCTATAGGTATTCTATCGCTTACATTTTAAAATAGTACAATCTGGGTGTCTTTAAGTATAGAGTGAATATGTACCTTCTAGGTAAACATATCCTATCTTCGGCCCCATCTTCACTTTCTATCAGATGAGGTAGTGGTCAAATGCTTGCCTATCGAACATAAAAAAACTACGTTCAATGTTTACATATGATATGAGATTGTAACCAGACGCAAAATTACGTTGGTTATTCGAGAAGTGCAAAACAATTCACATATATTAACAATTATACAAAAAACAAAGTAAGCAATTTCGCTTCTAAAGTTAACATTGGTTTCGTTTTTATCCTTCTTTAATAAATAGATAAATCTTTTAGGATTTTTGTTTCGCATTGAGAAACACCACCATATTGTTCTTCTATTTCACTTGGGGATTTGTTAGTATTATGTATTCTGTGCATTAATTAAATCACTTGTGCTCCTATTGTAAGTTGGTAAACACTATTATTTGCATTGCTGACACATTGAAACAACCAACCATGTCACTTTGACTTAAAGAATAACAATTGCAAACGTCAATGGCTTCAAAAAGTCACGAGACTTTAGAGTATGTATTGTTTTAATTGTTGCCGACCTTGTAAAATTTACAATAATAAAAAGTGAAAATAACGTATCGGTGGACTTGAACCAGTAAAATCATTGTCAAGGCAACCTGGGACTTTCCATAGTGGGTACCAACAGTTCCATGGGGCATTTCCTGACTAGAGATAGCGAATTAAAGGGAGGACGAGCCTAGTAGAGTGCCTACTGAAAAAATCTCATGCTTATCGCCCGATTAACAGTGAAGTGGAGTGCCTAGTGAAGAAATCTCATGTCTACTAGGACTACTACTACACTAGGCTCGTCCCCCCTTTAATTCGTTCTCCCCTTTAATCTCTAGTCAGTAGGCTACGTCATCGCTTGCGATCAGGTGAGATTGTGGTTAAATCTAATTAATGAGCCTATCGAGCATTCATAAAATAAAGTAGGTAGGCAGGCAAATCGAAGGTTCAACTCTATCGTGACTAAGGACATAAGCAGCTCAGCAGCAATATGGAATACAAAGAAAGCCCTTCGTGCTCCATCGTCGACCGCATCGTCACTTACCATCAGGTGAGATGGTGGTCAAACGTTTGCCTATCTTGAATAAAAAAATAAAAAAAAACAAAAAAAATGACGTTATTTTTAGGTGCCTATCTAACGGGGCCTAAAATTAAGGATCAATTAGTTACTTCATATAAAGGACAGAGTATAAACTTAAAATGTACCCAGCATTATTTCAGTAAAAATAATAGATCGCAGCTAGTAGATCCGACCTAGAGACATAATCTAGTATCTACTATAGAAAGAAATACTAGTAACCGAACCAAGCCAAAATCCTCGGGGGTATAACCACATATTTAAATAAACAAATTATATTGAGGATAATAACAATTTTGTGTGTGTGGTGAAACACTTAAACTTAATTTATTGTCAGTGCTACATCATTATCTTGTAAACCATAATTATAGGTTTAGTCTTAAATTGTGAGCGAAATGGAAACGATTATTAATATACTTAATGAAAATTGCTGGTATGAGATTTTCAGCTATCGTCGTTGTCGGTAAACCTAACTACGTAGTAGGTACCTACTACAAACACACAGACTTATACTAGATGTCCTAAACGTACGAAATATGTGGCCCGATCTAAAACTGAACACGCCATTGACGAATTATGTTACTTTTAATTGACTATTGATTTTAATTCGTCCTTTAGTCGATTGGTCAATGACTTCCTGATCATTCATACACGTATAACATTATGTACAATTATACACAGACTGATTTATAATGTTTATTTTATGTTCTAAAGCGCGTTGGGAAATTATTAAATGCGCGAGAGATGTTTTGAAAAAACTCTTTTTTTTATAAAATATAATTTGTAATCTATATACATTTCAAATTCTAGTTGTAAACGGTCAATTAAAATAGTCATGGTCCAGCCATAGTCAAGTCATGCCCTTAAAGTGGTAAAAGATTTACTGGAACTTCTAGTGGAGTTTTGAAGCGAAAGAATAAATACACTTTTTCAACTTTTTCTTATTTGCCTACTACTCATGCACATTCACGAACTAACAAAGGTTTATAAACCATTATTATAATATAATAATATCGTTTATTTATTCATCAAAAGGCATACAATAAGGTACACACTCAATGTTTTCTGTCGTTTACATAGATATAAATAGTAACTTATATATATAACTATGATAATAAAACACAACAATAGTAGGTATACTTTGGGTGAAACTCTGGCCCCCACGCTAGGATTAGCTGTAAAGTGAGATAACAGTGATCTTTCCTCGAACATAAATCAGAACCTACAGGGATGTCATACATTATATTAAAATCTTTACTTAAAAGCTATCTTGTCTCGACAAGTGCATATATCCAAAAATTTAATAATTTTTAAACATAAACACTGGATGTATCACAAGGTCTAGAAAATAATACAAAATCAACAATTGCATTTTCTCGTTTTCGCGGCAAAACTCCTTGAAAAACCTCCACAACAATAAATCACGTCACTGGTTGCACAGATTGCAAATATTTAAATTGCCAGAACTATGGAAGGCCTAAGACGTATAAACTCCTTAATGCCTGTCACCTGTGCTGTGACTTCATTTGAATTGAATGTTTATCAGGACATTTATAGAAGACTTACTGCGTCTCTCGGTTTCACTCGCGTGGACGATGATGAAAAGTAATGATGATGAAAAATATTATACTTAGTCACTTACATATTATACTTAGTCACTTACACATTTGTTAAAAATTTTTGCTCAATCGTTTCAATAGTATTACCAGCTAAACTTTCTCATTTATTCAGTAGGATTTGGGAAGTAGAAATTATATGTAACTACCGATCCGCCCCGGCTTCGCCCGGGTGTGATAAATGAAGAACCGCTCGACTGATTTTGTGCAAACTTCACATAAACCATCTACTAAATAGTCCGAACAAAGCCTAAGCATTTGGTTTGGATAGGTGAGCCCGTTCTTGAGTTAAAAAATTACAAAGAAAAGTGGCATTGATTTTATATATTATTATATAGATTTATCTTATAATTAAGTAATCTTATTTAGTAAAAAATACTAAATTGTCTACAGAAGTTATCTACTGCATCAATATTTATTTAATAGAGCGTTATTTAAAAAAAAATATTTGATTGAATTCTTATTTTGAACAATAAATGAATGAATTAAAAACAGAGGAGAAGGTAAATAAATACACGCAAAGTCTATATACACTTACAATGTCGTAAATGTACAGCTGATGTATGACTACGCAACATTGAATCACAGAATAAATAATAGTACAAGACTGAATGTAGTACGAGAAATAGTTGAATTGTTGCATACGGTTGAACGCGTTACAGTTGTGAAATGGAAGTTCGTCACACACGATTAAATTAAAATATTGATTTATTATGTACCCGGCTTTAAATACAAAGAGTATTAGCATTCGTTCCACTTTCGCCGAAGCCACTCGTCCACTCATAAATATGGTTCTTTGTTCTTACGTCTGAATTATAAAATAGCTTGACAGTTCGTACAAATATGTTACTTTACTTACTACTTAGGTAACGCTAGCAGGCGTGCAGCTGTTCACTCCTCTATCACCACTACCATGAGTTCTCTCAAACTGTGTTTTTTTAACAAGCGATATGTGATCTTTTAATTGACTGCGAGGTGGGACTCGACGGCGAACGCTTCGCACTCATCCTGAATAAGGGTTCAGAATAAAGTCGAAACAATTGTCTTGTCGATCTAGACATAGCAAACGCGTAAGTCACACTAATACCTGTTTTAATTTAATCGTTCGAAATGATACGTCTTTATTAAGTACACCTATATTTAATGGTTAAGCAATTTCACCGTCAAACCAAACACTAAGATATTATAAACGCGAAAGTTTGTTTGTGAGCTGTTATGTTTTTAACTCTTTCACGCTACAACGGCTGGAAGGATATTCATGTAATGGAGATAGCTTGTACCCTTAATTAACCAAAGATATTATATTTTTTATCACTTAAAACATCTTAATGCGAGCTGCGGAACGAAGCTAGAAACTTATAAATTAAATAAGCAAATTTTAAATTATCGCACAGCTTCTTTGACCTTTACAATTACATTTTCATAATATTAAAAAGAAAATATGTATTAGCGATATGTTGGAGACGGGACGACTCTACATACAACGGGGGTGCTATCTCTTGCCCTAAGGATACAGACCTAAATGTTTTCTTTTATAATTTGCCTCCTCAACTTTCTAGATGTAGGCTAGGTTTTAATTATCAGATGAGGAGTGGATCGTCCATTGTCAACGCACACAATCTCATCCAAAACCAGAAACACACGTTTCTCTTGGGAATAAAACTTATGTTAGAACCTGGAATCAAACCTGATCGGCCCTTTAGATTGCGAACGCTTTGGTGTACCTACTGCGCTGACCTCTATATTTTTGACAGATCAGCGAGTAAGTATAGATAGAAAACTCGTGGTAGCAGTATTGATTTATTCCATGCCACGCTCCATATCAGTGAATGAGCCTTCACTACAGCCCTATATGGAACATTTAAAGCGGTTTTTATTGACTACCATAATGGCATATGAAGCTTAGGGTATTTTTTTACAATAAAGCAAATATCGACTTATAATTTGGATGGGCAGGTCTAAATACTTATCTAGTATTTTAGAAACTACAAAACCTTATGAATATCGCAGAAAACTATTCTTAACTTTTACTGAAGTAGTCTAATATTGTTAATTAGGAATCCCTACTGTAAGAACTCTAATTCACTACATACATTACATTACTTTACCTACTGTAGTAAAAAACATGACATTACGTTGATCTTCTTTTTATGATTTACGTAACACAAAGGTATTTTCGCTTAAAATAAACGCTTTCACACTCACAGCCCCACACTAAGTTCGATGATTTATATCGTGAGCGCTGCCAACAATCACACCTAGAACCAGAAACACAATTTTTCCTTGGTGAGTAATCTTGTGTTTCTACAGGGAGTCGATCCTAATACGCGCAGCTTAAAAGGCTAAAGCGCACCCAACTTAGCCAGTGGACAATTCAGTTATCTGATAATCTTTATTTGGCTTACTCTGTAACGTATTCTATTAGGTTACTTTAGTATTTTGCTCTAAATGATGTCAAAAAAAAAATCATTTTCAGTCATATTATACAAAAAACTTTAGAGTTTAATTTTATTCGAATCCTTCCTCTGGTAATCAATATCAGGTTGGATGATAGCTATTTTTAAATCTTGCCAGCTGCAAAAACTTAATCGAACGAAACCCAAAATTGCACCTAATTACTATAACATCCTATTCCTAAACCTGTTTTACTCATGCCGTGGTAATAAACTGTCTAAATTTAGAAATGACGTCATTTTAGGTACCTACGAAAAATACCATATTATGTAATCTGCACGGTGCATCCACTGCAACATCAAACTACAGAAGTATTATTATCTATCTACATTGTTAGCTAAGATAAAGTAGCTAATCTGTCAAAGTTAAATGTTTATTAAAAACTCGGATAGGGACACGTGTCGATAAGCATAACTATTGTTTTTTATTTTATAGATTTTGTTTTATATTTCTCCTTATAGTTGATAACCGCCTTAAGATCGTATCGATGAAGTTATGTTTGAGTGAATGAAGCGCAATTTGTTTCAGCTATAATTATATCTATTGAAAATAAAAAAAACGCTCTATCACACTCACAAACCAAAACTGAGTTCGATAACTTGTGTCGTGAGTGCCGGAGACATTCAAATCATATACATAATCACACACAACCTGAAACACAAATTTCCATACTGATAATCTCCTTAGTTTTAATACAAGTCAGAAAAAATCATCGCACAGCTTCAACAAGACGAGATAGGTATTACTATAACCTTAATACGTTATGTAGTAAGTTATAAATGGTAAAGCATCGATCAGTTCTAATGAACTACAAGGTACTTAATAGGCATGTCTGGTACCACTTTTACATCAGTGGCGATAATACCGGAAGTCGTCACTTCCGTCTTGGCACCTTTAACCTGAAGTGCACTTAACTTGAAGTATGTTATTACGTTACTATGCATTTTAATTCCTATTAATCTGTTCGTACATATAGGTCATTGTTTAATTAAAGCTATCATTAGTTTACCAACAGGTGCTTTTTATTGTCATGCATCACTATGTAATCATTTTCAATACGCTTTTGATAACTTTGAGATTTCTGTACCGATATATTATATATATATGTGTAAAACATATATATTTTTTAGGCTTTACTTAAGCGATTAAAGCCTCGAAAACAAATTTGATGATCAAGTTCGGTCTTTAGTTTTTAAAGTCGCATTCACACCCAAAGCCCCACACTAAGTTCAAAGACTTGTATCGTTGGTGCTAGAAACTTTTACATATTACACACACAATCACACCCAGAAACAAAAAAACAAATGATTTTTGTTTATATAGCATTGGCCATGCTAGGTAGAACTATAGTGGTAAATTTAGAAAGGAAAAAATATCTTCCGCCTCAAGTGATAGTTTTTTCTTTCTGAATTGACCACTAAAAGCACAAATGCCCCGTGTTAGCGAAAACTGCTGAGAATCGATCTGAGAACCTACGGAACCGAAGGTTGTCAAATCAATTAAAATCAATAATCTATTCATAAATGAGAACTTTCATTAATCGCAGAGTCACCGATTACATATATACCTATTCGTTTCAGAGTCTTAACTTAACAAAAAATACTGAATTACTTGCATGCAGTAGGTACCTACATTATATATGCGATCTTATTACACTCGTATTTCTGTGCTAAATAAACATGCAAAAGACTTGTCAATGTGAGTGTGATATGTATGAATACAGGTACCTATTAACGTTCATTTATAATGCCCAATATTCGATTAGGTTCGTTTAACTTCTATGAGACTTTATAGCAGAAATCCGGTCCTAGAAATGGAAGCTAAATGCGATAATTGATAGTTTCAACGATAAACACGAGAGCCTTGGAGCGGGCCTTTTTAACAGTTGTAGATTCGCGCTCTCTGTCGCACATTGATACTTATAGTCAACTAGCGGTGCCCCGCGGCTTTGCAACAATCAAGTTTCAAAGTAGCCTTTGTTTTAATCCCGGGTATATATAATATGTACGTTCTAAATTAATTATTATTCACCCACGTCCGTAGGAGGATACCCCTTAAGTCTGACTCCCTACACGTGGTCCCCGGGTGGTGCTAATCAGGTGACATTTGAGAGGTGGTAGAGCATTTTGTGAGTTGCTCGCCTGGCTTGCTACCAAAGTAGCTTACCACCATCAAGTTGAAAGTCTGCCGCCAAGCCAAATACGGTGTTCCGGCAGTTATCCTTGAGAGCCGGCGTATTCCAGGTCTAGTGTGTTTACCAGCTTCGATCACATCGTCACTTACCATCAGGTGAGATAGTGGTCAAACACTAGCCTGTCACAAATTAAAAAAAAAGAAGAAAACACACATACTCACACACATAAACTTTATGTACAATTGTGACTAGTTACGCTTGACAGATTCCTCCGCCCAGCTGATAATGATGATAATAAATCAGAAAGTGTCCGATGTTTTTTCGTTTACAATTTCCTACCAAATATCACGAAGAGCGGCCTAGTAGCTTTACAGACGTTAATACTTTCGTAAAAACATACACAGAGATTGGCAGAGTTTATTCTTGGATTAGTAGTAATTAATAATCAATGTCAATGTAAAGGATGTAATTTTTTTTAATTTAATTATGCTTCAGTAGATTTTTTAAAAGTATTTTATTATTTTGCCCGCGCGTAAGGTCGCAAGCCTATCGGTATTCTACCGTTTACATATTGTAGAGTGTGCGCAGGAATTACATGAGTTAATTCCCCCACGCCCGTTTTACCATTAAACAACAAGACAAACAGTCAAACGTCATACATATATTATATGGTTGACACACCTCTGGTTCGCTCGAAGCGTTTAGCTTCTAAATTTATCATCCGTACTGCGAAGGAGTGGATCTCATTGCTCTCGTCTTTGTTACCCGAACGGTATAATCTGGGTGTCTTCAAGTCAAGAGTGAATAGCTATATTCTAGACAATCATGCTACATCTTCGGCCGCATATTTTAGACAGTAGGTAGGTATATTCTAGACAAGCATGCTACATCACTTTCCATCAAGTGAGATTGTGCTTGCCAATCGGGAATAAAAAATAAGATTGTAGTCTTAAATAAATGTAATATGTAATCTTTAAATTAAATTGATTTACATTTTTTATTGCTTACCCAGGCATATTACAAGAGCGTACGCCAAATAATACATGTCTTTTTTTGCTAAAATATCGTGTCAGTGCCAACATATTATATTCAAACTATAGGTAGATTATAACAGACTAACGGATCGGTAATACGAGTATCTAATATATAGGCTTCATCAGTGCTGCAGTTAATTGGCTGTGAGTGTGAATGCGTTTGTTAAAAAAAAAAAAAAATAATAATAATAATAAATTCATCTGAAAGTTTTTTAATAAATGTTTGTAACGAGGTAGGTACGAGTATATCTCATTTATGCAACTGCTGATCGGATTTGGATTATTGTATGATAGATAGTCCTCATATTCTGGAATATGACATAGGCATCTTTTCATCCCAATCAACGCAGGCAAACCCGCGGGGTATACATACATTAATATAATAGCTACTACACACTGCAAGCATTTGATTCGCGCGGACGGCTGCAATCTAATTCAAATTTCATAACGTGAGATAGTAGTCAAATTGGGTATCCTGTCTTTTCACCGACATCGACACTTCATTTACAAATTTTCGCTTCACTAAATGTTGATTATTTACCAAAAATAGTCAAATGATTACTTATCGAGCATATAAAAATGCATATCGTGTGTGGTACATTGAAGTATGAAACCCGGCGTTACTATAGGTATGTGGTTAGACTATTTAAAATTAAGTTTAGATATTACGGTCCTTGCCGTACCTAATTAGAATGCTTATGGTTAAAACCAGTTTGGTTTCTTTCTCGACCATGTAGGCAAATTATTTTGTTTGACGATTTAAGGCATCTAAAAATGTTTCTTTCTCGACCATGTAGGCAAATCATTTTGTTTGACGATTTAAGGCATCTAAAAATAAACTAATAGAGTTTATTATGATCTTATTAGAAGCTTTTATTTAGATTCTCCTATCCCGTTGTCTATCTATTTGTCGGTGATCTGTAATCAAATCTTGCAAGCGAAATTAGACCCTGTTCTCGATGTCCGATTGGACTCAAATTTGGAGTACTTAAGATATGGTATCATGAAGATGGTCTGATAGTGGAGACAGAAGATGGTCATAGGAACATCTGATCTTAATAAATAAATAAGATAAACTCATCGAGTTTGGGCTTGGATTCGTCTTGACAAGTTCTTTATTTGTATAACTTTTTAGTCCTTTACAATGCCTTTATTTATATAGCCTTCGAAATTTTAGGACCAATGCAATGGTACGATGTATCCTATAAGCTCGGTCCCTTGTAGGTTATTTACCTCTTTGCTGTATATAAGTATTTAGTTTTAGGCAATGGCACGTAGATAATATGGTACGATAAGGTACATAATTCGAATGCCTTCTGACCGGTTTGGTATCTTTCACAAACAAGTAGGCAGATAATTTCGTGATATGATTTATGCCATCTAAAAATAAAATAATCTTCTGCTTTATTGAGCGTAGGTGAGGTCTGTCTCGAGGTCGTATTATCAAGAGTTAAAAAGACGAATTTAGGCCCGATTACATCAACATAATATAGCCTCACTAATCATCAGTCAACTTGACATTGCAGTGGACGTTGTCGAGTCAACGGCGGCGGCTACTTAAATATATGTACCTACGTTTATGAGCTCGGACCTTACATACAATGAATGGACGTCAGAACAACATGATCTGGGTGGTCGTTTTGTGATTTTCGTTTTTTTCATTAATATTTCCTTAGTTTACAACCGAGTTCAAAAAAGGAGGTTCTCAATTCGAATGTGTGTTTTTTTGTATGTATTTTTCGCGATATCTCCGCCAATTATGAATCGATTTTGATGAGTTTTTTGTTTGGCAGATTATACTTCAGCGGTGGTCCCATATAAATTTTATCGAAATCGATCAAGTCAAAACCAAAATATAAGCGGTGAAGTCGTTTTTTAAGCTTTGCTTGCGTTTAACTATCTCATTTACAAACCAAAGTTGACTTAAGTCATATATAATTTATATTATGGTACGCATGCAAATACATTTATGAGGGTTTCTTCAGTTATCTTAATATATATAATTCTTCTGTCCGTGTGTTTGTCACCTTAACTGCTCCTAAATGGCTGGACCGATTTGGATGAAATTTTATGTGTATATTTCTATCGGCTCCTGGGATGGTTTGAAAACACAATTGGACCCGGTAGGTGGCGCTGCTGTCGATGTCTATGTGTGTGTTTTTCCAGACGGGACGGCGTCTGCCGGGCCCGCCAGTATTATATATTTAGTTTTGTAAATATAGAAACTGCTTTGCCCGTATTATTTTTCTGCGCCTACATCATGAATGAAAATACAGGCCGTGTATTAATTACAGCGGTTTAATCTGTTGGCTACTCCGAAAAGAACCAGGCAAGAACGGCGACGGCCATCATTTTCATTTTAAGTGCTACGTTCAGTCTATGAAATAACGGAAACTTAATAGAATAACATTCATGTTGTTCTGTCTGTCACATAATATTTACCCGTATTATTAGTAAAAATATAATCTAACTTTACAGATTATCATTTACTATGAAATATATATATTTTTTTTTATTTCATGACCATGGATGCATAGTCCTTCAGTTGAAATATTAAACAAATATTACAAATTCTATATTTCATAATAGAAGTCCTAGTCACAAGTTACAGTCATAGTCAAGTCATGCTCTAGTAAAGTGGCACAAACTTTACTAGAACTTCTATTGGAGTTTTAGAGCGAAGGCGAAAATCACGTTTCTCAACTTTATCTGAAAATTCACAGGTTTTGGAAAATTATACAAAATCAACGACGCTATATTTTCATATTCGCGGCAAAACTCACTATTTAAATGTACGTTTATATTTAATATTAAAAAAGACACTGCTCCTCTACAAATTCTCAATATTTTCTTAACCTTCACTATAAATTACATACAAATTCTAAAAATGAGATCGTTTATATTATGTACAATAATTATTATTAACAAATGCTAGTTCATTAATTTTAGGTAAATTTGATGATAAAAACAGTTATTACTAAAGTAGTAACGTAACTTACTTAGTAGGTACGTAAAAAAGTAAATATATTAACCTTGTCGCAATAATACATTAAAATATATTATTGCAGTATTTCCATATAAATAACTCATTATAATTATGTTTGAACAGGTACACTTTGACGTAATTTCATTGTCGGCAAAATAAATGTTTTTATATTTCAATGAAACCGATTTATCATTTTTCTCTTAGTATTAATGCACCCCACGTAGATGTCTTTGTCAACACAAGATCCGTGTTTCTAAACAACAATACAAATAGAACGATATAATTTTGTGACATTTACATATATTTATTTACTTTTGTGACATAGGGTGACGGAACCATTAGATGAACATTTAAGCGGAATTCAACATGTTTTATTTTTTTGCAAAGCTTCTATATGTAATCGATTCTCGATATTATTGTTGTGTCATTAGATGTGACGCACGAGCTTGATAGATTGTTTATTCTCTTATTTAATTTAAAATATGCTATAAATCGAAAAAATGCCTTTGTTGCTCATTGTGAACGGTTTGGAGATAATTCTAAACGAAATGGGCCATATTGATGAACTAAAGAATAAAAGGCAAAATCTTACTTTCTCATTTATTTGAACAATATAATGATTATCACGTGGGGGTTCCGTATGATATATTAGAAGCTGCGGACAGAAGCTAGTTTATAATGTTAAAGTTAGGATTTATGGTTATTATTTTACTACTAAACCCTGTTTATGAAAGCTAAATTGGAATCTATTTTAATTAAATTTTTATGTTAAAACAACACAATTGGTTAACTTCGATCACGAAGAACCCTAAAAAAAGATCACAACAATTGAAACATTGACAAAACCATGTGTTCATAATAAGATTTGATAGCTCTAATTATAAACCAGTAAAATTCTTAGTTCACAAATACAACATAGTTTAGGTAATATCTCGGGACTTAATCGCGCTAAAAAACTATAGAGTCTTCTCGAGACCATGGCCAATGCAACTTGGCCGAAACGTCGAGGTAAATAAAAATAGTTTTTTAGCGCGATTAAGTCCCGAGATATTACCTAAACTATGTGTTCGAATCGCGAAAGTTTAAAAATTACAATCACAAATACAACGTTTGAAATAATAATAAACAGCTCAAATAAAAACATGGCAAAATAACGATTTTTGTGTAATAAATCTCCGTTAATCTAATATCTTTAAACGAGCTCGGAACTTTTAACGAATTCGGAAACGGCTCCAACGATTTTTATGAAAGTTACAGATTAGGGGTTTTTCGGCCCAAGGCATCGATTTATCAACGTTCCAGGTCCGAGAAATGCTTGGTTCCCAAACTGCATTTGAAAAACCGGGTTTAAGAAACTATCAGCGCCATCTATTACGCCATGACCGATGTAAAAAACTGTTTCTACTCGACACTAGATAGAGCTTTCTGTGGCTACATATTCAAACACATTCTACCAAAAATAAGACCGAGCAAAGCTCGGTCATCCGGATATTTTATTGATTTATAGAAATATGTTTGCAAAACGAATACAAAAATCATAAAATATTAATAAAAAAATCAAACATACAATCCACAATAACTAAACAAATTTGATAGGGCAGTTAACATTCTGAAACACAGAAGAGGGAGAAAGAAATAGAGGGTAATAGTGGGCGTACATCTATACTAATATTATAAAACTGAAGAGTTTGTTTGTTTGTTTCGCTAATCTCAGGAACCGCAGGTCCGATTTGAAAAATTCTTTCAGTGTTGGATAGTACATTTACGAGGAATATTTTCAATAAAATTAGGGATCCTTTCTAAAATTCCAATAATCAGGCGGAGGAAGTCGCGGGCACTGCTAGTCATACATACGAGTGAACAATTACATTAACGTCAACTATTCGAATTCCGCTTCACAGTTGCTCAAACGACTTCGGATTTATTCACAATACCGCATTTCGTTCTAATTACACGTGGCAATGGCTTACATATAGATAGAGGAAGAATATCCGTTCCACTAAGTCTAGATTGAATGTAATTTTGTTATTTTTTATATGTTTTGATTAGAAGAAAAAATTAAAATAGTGGTTAAATTCAATCGATATCGATAAATTTAGTAATTTTATTATCTTGCTGACCCGGCGAACCGCTAATAAAGAAGGTAAGTATCCAAGGATTCACAAATATTTGATAACAAACATATATGACACAATTGTCTGTGGTCAATGCGTTTGTTTTTAGACTGGCAGCTAAAAGCAGAAGATGTTCATGGAATCCCAACTAAATAGTGCCAAGATAAGGTTCAATTTTAATCTGTGACATTGCTTTTATTGCGTTACTTATATTAAGTTAGTATTAAAGCTCCCTGAAATTTACGGTGATGGAGGTACTGCACAACTTTTTTTGTATAAGACGCTTCGTTTGCATGTAGGCCACAACGGTTTTTATACAAAACTTCCTTGGCAGCAGTTCTAATTGTACGTAAAAAAATCCCTCATCTGTGTTCTTAACAAAGTACACAAATAAGATTTACCTAAACCTTATTAAAATAAGTTTTAGACCAATAATTGAACATTCAAAATCACAAAACCCTTACAGAAAGTTAATACTTTTCTTTGATTATTCACTTAAGATAATAGTGTAGTATGTAGATAAACATTGGGGCCTTATGATATTAACAAATTGACAATTAACACTTAAGCTTAAGAAACTGGTTCACTCACCTTAGCTCCTCTGCCATACAAAATCCATTTACTGTCGTGTTGTCAATCTATTTTCTGGAATGCAACTGACTATATTAAAGGAACTAATCAATTTCCAAATCCTCCAATTATAATTGGTATAACTACAAAAAAAAATTATAATGAAAGCATGTGCTGTGACAATAGTATTATAAATTTGATCATCTCCAATTAAGGATCCTGGGTTACCTAATGACGCTTTTTTGTTTTAAATTGAGGGTATAATTGCCCCTTCAAAAAAATTACCTAATGTGGATTAACCAATCAATTCTTATAATTTCATAATATGTGCATTTTGTTCATCTTCTGGGGTGTGTTCATCTTTTGGTTCCGTCACCCTATACATTTTTCCTCTCACCTTTCGTGTACTTTTGTTCGATTTGGGCTAGTTAGAATTATGTAACGAAAACACAGTGGTGTCTAAACAATGCATCATTGTAGCGATGAAGAGAAACCCGTGGGTAATACCAGATACCATATTTAGATGGAAAATTCGATTCGGCAAAGAGTACAAGTGGATGCGGTCAAAGCTTGAGCATTTGTCACCGTAACCCGATACAGAGCGGATGCACACATTCGGGTAGTTACCAACTGTATTTAGCACTGGGACACGTCAGTGATTAACAGTTTGCGTCAATACGGCTGTCGCCCGTATGGAAATCACTACACTTTTACTTGAAGTATCCGTAATTGTGACCAAATATGTCGTCTATACTGGTTAACATGTCAATAGATAGAGCGAAGTTCGAAAAAGTTTTTAGTACCTAGTATAGCTAAATATAGCTAGTAGGCGGATTCGAATGTGCCAGTTCCAAAAAGTCCCACTCTTGGTTTGTTTGTACAACTAGGGAGAATCAACGAGTAATTAAACGTTTTTTGTGTTAAACATCAAAGGTTTTACAAACATTTATTTCGTGTAAAAAAAAACTACATATGTAAAAAAATTAGCAGAATCTCATAAAACTGTTGAAACTAACAATAAATGAAAATTTTATTATTGTTATACTACGTCGTAATGTAACATATGGCTATACATAAACGTACCGTATTAACGTAGTACTTTATCTGGATACATACATTTTTGTTGTGTAAGTTGTAAATAGACATAGGTATAAGATTGTAATACTCGAATGGTTTTTTATGGTTCCGTACTTCGAAAGGCAAAAGGGTACTCTTACAGAACCACTTCGTTGTCCGTCTCTCTGCTTTTCTCAGGAGGATCTGGTAGAAATTAATATCAAATACTTGGATTGGTACAAGGAGGTATTAAGTTGTACTGGAATGTCCAGTGGAAGGTTGTGTGAAACGGCGGTTACGTTTTGGCGAATATAGAATAGCGTAATGATTGCCACTTATGCAAAATCTTATTCAAACATAATCACACATTACACGTTTATTTTACATTTTAACAACTGCAAGAGCTGTCATACTTGTTATACATTTCAAGGAAAACAACTCGACTGATGGTGCCACGACGTTTGCGCGATGATCTCTTTAAATAATTAAAATCTTTGCATATAAACACAAAAAAATACTAATTTGTCCACCAAACGCTCAACATTGCTATATGGCTTTTGTTGTTAAATTTAATATTACAGCATATTATTTACCGACTTTGTAAATGTATCCCGTGTATATATTGCCGGCGGTTGAGTGGACGAAGTGTCACCCGTAATGAAGTAAGTGAAATGTATAATGGATGCAGTTTATGTATGACCGGTGTTAGGTAGCTTAACAGATTACAGGTAGGGTTACGTAAGAGTTTATTTGAAGGGCGATACAAGTACATGTTTTACGTATAAAGTTTAATGTATGCATATATAGGAAGATGCCATTCTCTTTTAAAAAATCAGTCACACATTTGTACGCATAAATGAGTTTAATTCGCTATATATTGTAGTAATCGTGCGTAACATTGCAAAATGTAAATAAAACCTTTGTTTAGATTGTTAACCTTCTAATACTCAGCCAGTTGAAAAGTATTAAAGTCTACCGTACTAAATACAATTTTAATTTTGCGAGGAAGAATTTAGTACTTGTGAATTTTTCTCGTACTGGGTTAGCCTTAGTTGTTTTTTCTCTCACATCATCATTTACTTAACCAAGTGTCTTCGCCTTAATAGAGACACTAAGAAAAGTGTTAATGGACACATTCTTGGATATTTTAAATCTAGCAGAATAAGTTAAATGTAAGTTACTTATTAGCCTAATCTTGGCTAGATTGTAACAAAAATAGGGAACACTCTATCGTGACCTATAATAGTGAAGAAAAAAAAAAAAAAACATCTACTTACTGCCTTGGTTCAAATGCAATCAAAGAAAAAGGAGACGAATTAAAAACTAGAACTAATGATAATACATTACTTTCTATAGTTAAAAACCAAAATGTTTATTATTTAAAGTTGTACTTACATTTATTTAATAATAATAAATTAAACCTAAAAATAACCAAAAATAACTATAACCAAAAATAGCTATAACTAGATATAAATATGTACAAAACATATTTATATCTAGTTATAGCTATTTTTGGTTACCTTTCTTGGATAACAATAATAATACATTGCTAATAATATTTTTCCATTTCTATTAATATTACTCTGAAAAAGTACTTTTATTAATAAGCGTTAGCACCCTGTATACCCAATACCCAGAATCATCTTAAATAATTTATAGGGTACAAAACCCAGCAGGTTCATATTAAATATCTAACGATTTATATTACGTAAACATTATGCGGGTCACATTGTTTTCTCGAGGATCCGTGGGATCAATACTCCCTAGTAGAGTAAAAACAATAAAAAAAGGAACGCAAAAAGTATCTTTAAATATTAATGTACTAGAGTAGATAAATTTCGAGTCCGATTTGGACATGATTTGAATAATGTGAGAATGACGCAAATTGTAGCCTCGACGAGATGCGCCCTATGTCGTAACAAGAGTTTTTTGCCTAATAATGCACATGCTGTTTAAAATATTGAAATTCACGAAAAAACCTTTGATACGTCTCATTGATCAACAAAAACTGGATAAGTGCGTGTAGGCACTTGCGGCTGAGGATTCCCTACAAACTAAATAATGACTAAAATATCGTATTATTTGATTAAACTACACACTATTTTCACGTTTTTTCTTAAATGTGCTGTACCTTGCTGTTTCCATATCTTTATAGGTCAAGGAGTAGTACCAACTTTTAACCTCCCACAAAAAAGAGGTGTTATAAGTTTGTAGTGTCTAATTTTAATTAATAAAAAAAACAAAATAGTAAATTTATATAAAAAATATATGTGATTGTGACATGGTAGCTCCTTAACGGCTGGAACTCCCAAGCCTTAGATTTTGACTTAGATTTTTTTCTAATGGTGACTTGATCTTGAGGGTTCTCAGCTAAGTTTGATGAAAAACGGTGTATCTTGGGTATATTCAAAATTTTGATTTTGCCACTTATGTGGATTCACGACAGGTACATGACATAAATGACCTGATATAAATATTTTTTTACACGTATAAGGACTACAAGTTTTGTACATACGAGTAGTTTTAGTTTTGTGATATTAATTTCAACAAGACCAGGAGTTTTACCAAACGTTTTACAGAGCAATTCATTAAGTTTTGCATATCTCATCATAATTTATGATAAATTGCTACGGATGACGAGTCTGACAAAAAATTAGTAACCAGTTAAAAGATTTCAGCAATAACCTACATAAATCTGTAGTCATGTGAAACCCAACATAAAGGAAAATGCCATTAATAATTCCCAATCTAATATTAATAACCTAAATAAAAAACTGAAAATGATACGAAATGGGTTATTCATACATTCGAAAAGATACCTAGTAAAAAATATATTTACCCGTAGTATGTACTTATGTACAGCGTTTAAGGATACATTAAGTTTGGGAGTATGTGAATATGTTAGAATCGGTGTGGGAAAGACTTGACGAAACTAAAAAGTTTGACGATTGGCGACGATGAAGGTTGACTGAGGATACCAATTATCTTCGGAATGGCTGGATTGATTTTGATGAAGTTTTGATGTCGTTTTAACCATGGAATAGGATAAAGCAAAGTCATGTATAACAGCTGGTAAAAAAATAATCTACTATTTTGTATGTAACTTATTAAACAGAAACCCGAATAATTTCGACTACTATAGAGTTGTGTTGCCTGCCATTACCAGTCCAGTGACAGTGATAACCCAGATAGATTCTTAGCCCTCATAGCCCACATAGCCGGTCATTCTATTATATCCTACTAATATTATAAATACGAAAGTTTGTGTGTGTGTGTGTGTGTAAACGTTTGTTACCGAATGTATGTACGATTTCCGTAACTACTTAACCAATTTTAATGAAATTTGGAATGTAGGTATACTCTAAATTAGGATTTTAATTATCATCATCATCATCAGCGGGCGAAGCCGCGGAGCTCAACTAGTTATTCTATATAGTTATATAAGAACCGTGGAGTAGAGCCTGTGTATAGGCGTACACAGGCGTACTTTATCATCATCATCATCATAATCTCAGCCACAAGAAGTCCGCTGCTGGATATAGGCCTCCCCCAAAGATCTCCAAAAAGAACGGTTGTTATCGGCTTGCATCCAGCGTCTTCCTGCGGCATTCACTATGTCGTCCGTCCACCTTCTGGGCGGTCCTCCGACACTGCGCTTGCCAGTCCGTGGCCTCCATTCCAGAACTTTTCGGCCTCATCGGCCATCCGTTCTACGTACTATGTGCCCTCGATATCTATCTTTTGTCAACAAAACACATGGACTCGTAAATTGTAAAATTTACCGCAAATTCGTGAACATGCGTGTTTAAGGCTTAAAGGATTATGAGTCTTAGAAGGAAAGAGATAAAAGTCCTATATTTCATAACTTAGGTTCTTGAAATTAACATTGCTATCTACAAATCAAATATTGACATAGATATAATTTATGTTAGAACTAGTAATTATTCTGCTGTTGACAGTTAGATATTCTGAGTACTTTTGTTGCTACTGCTTTAATTACGCCGTAATAAACTCATCGTTAAGTCCATTTATCAAACGTCATCCATTTATGGTTGACATGCCTCTAATTCGCTCGAAGCGTTTCGTTTCTATTACACCCGTACTGTAAAGAACTGGAACACATTGCCCTCGCCTTTGTTCCCTGAACTATAATCTGGAAGTCTTCAAGTCAAGAGAGATTAGGTACTAGGCAAGCATGCGACATCTTCGGCCTCATAATCACTTTTCGTCCGGTGAAATGTTTTCAAATGCTAGCCTATTGAGCTTAGAAAATTAAAAATTAAGTACAACATTCACACACACAAACTTTCGTATTTATAATAGTAGTAGGATAGTGTGAGTGTGATTTATGTGTTTACGCAGTGAATCGATAATTTGTAATTTATTGTTAATCATAAAGATTAACGTTTAATTATAATAAACCTAATAACAAAACACTCCCACAAAGACGTCAATTTAGTTGCTTACTGTAAAAAAAAGTTTGCGTATACATCATGACGCTATAAGCATCTGCAAAAAAATAATCTACATTAAACATAAATATAATTTTGCTATGGTAGTGCGTATTTTGATTATTCCAAAATATTACTAATGCGCAAACATTGACAGTTTCTATGATTTAGGATTATGACAGTTCTAATGACGCAGGTTGGTTATACCTGTTTACTGTTTATCATAAACTAGGTGTGATCCGCTGCTTTCCTCGATTGATGATGAAGATTAATCAGTTCCTAATTATAATTAATTGAGAAAGCTTATTATAAAATGAATGACTACATTAATGACAAGGATGCATTAAGGCAAACAGCACAAGTGCTTTCTGTCAACTACATAATATAGATATACTCGTATCTAGGTTAATATAATTCCAATGAAATTATTAAGAATGTTTAAAAAAATTTATTTAAAAATGCGACGGCGAGTTTCTTGCCAGTTCCTTCTCAAGATGGCTATAATTTTACATATATTGCAGTAGAGTCATTAACGTTTATGAGTGCCTCTTTGGGGCCCATGTGATTATACGATTTTGATTTTGATATACATACCTACACCGCATTCGGGCCATTGTAAGTACCCTTTGTCAACCCAGGTGAACAAGAGTTCAGTGTCAGTATCCGTAGTTCACCAAGGTATTGTCGGTTTTTATTTTGCCACTAGACTACTAAGTGGACCACAGGTAGGTTACTATTAATATACCAACTTGATACTAACCAAGGAATTATTACTTACCACTACTTTTACTTTTTTCTTTATCTATGATGATGGTAAACACGCTAAAGCTACAATGACTGGCTTTCAAGCACAATGAATACCTCTACCAAAAATAATAAAAATTACGTGAAAACTGAATTTTATAAAGAATTATAAAATGTTATTCTTACTAAACCAAATTATTGCCTTTGATTTTATGTATGAACGATGGCACCATTACCTATCTAATATTATATATACGATATACTTAATCTAGATCTTGGAATAGGACAATAGCTACTAGGCTACTATTATAATCTGACTGAGGCAGACAAAGTCACGGGGTACTGCTAGTATAACTATACAACTATAATCTTAATAAACCATCGACTTAACCGATACTAGAGATATAGAAACGGGATATTTACCTTGTATTTTTGGTTAATTGCGGACTCGATATAATAACTATCTTAAAATCATTCTAATGTCACTGACCTTGTCAGTTTAAAATCTTATACTAACCTATACTGACTGTATTATCTACACTAATATTGAAGTTTTCACTAATATTATAAAGAGGAAAGATTTGTATATTTGTATGTAACGAATAAACTTAAAAACTACTGGACCGATTTCAAAAATTCTTTTGCCGTTAGAAAGTTACATTATCACTGAGTAACATAGGCTATATTTATTACTAGAAAAAATATATATCCATAGAAAACGCTACTAAAACCAACCCAAGGTGTAAAAAAATTTGCCTAAAAATTTCTATCATCGCATGCGCTGCGGAAAGTATTTGATAGAACAAAAAAATGTTCTACAATATTATAGAACATATCAATATCTACAAAAAACTTCGCGAGACCATATGTCCAACTATTGTAGTTATGTCACTATAACTACTATTTTACATAAGTATTTTTCACCCCCCATTTGTAGATCGCGATTTTAGTATAACCAATATTCAAAAAGTTTTTAGTATGGTATTTAAGTACTAGGCGAGCATAAACGTGAAACAGGTAAAACGCTTTCTAATCGTATGCCTGGTACAGCTAGTTAGTTATAGATTGGTCATTTTATATTTTATCTCATCAAACGAAACTGTGAAACAGTGTCGTAATCGAAACATATCGTTCCGATACTATGTGAATGAGCTATACCTATAGATAGTATTGATATCGTTCGCCAAACAGGATACTGGACCTTATCAAGGATGCTTACCACTTCCCCCTTCCGACGTAACCTGAATTTTGATTCACGTTTACGATCTGCCAATTGTTTGACAATGTTTTGCTACGCATCGAAACAATTGTGTCATATTATTTGTTTAGGGCTGTCGATAATTGTATCAAGCCTTAGTATTTCCCAATACAAGAGTCCCAATTTAGCTTAGACCTGCGCCATTGCCTACATTTCTATTGAATCAGAATAAGAGTACCCTATGGATTTTCCAGATTTAAAACTCCATAAAAATCCAGGTCCAGAGCGGTATAACCGACAAAGGTTACATATTAGAGACGGACAAAAATTCAAGTTAAAGTTATGACAGCGTTTTATTTGAATTATAAATAAAATACACTTTCGGTTGCATAAGTCGACAGCCCTGTCGATTGTACTGTTGTTATATTAAATATAAACATTTTAATTTGTAAAGTTTATTAAATAAATTACAGTTATTATTTCCTACTTATCTGTATCATACTTATATGCATCATATAGGGGAAATGTTGTGTTATTGAAAGTTATTATTTATATTGTAACACAGAAACTATTTTATTTACAGCTTCATACAAAACAAATACAAATTTATTTTTAACATCTCTTTGCTTAGTGTTGAACTATCTCACCGTTTTTAACCACAGCCAATTACAAGGGGGCTTGCACATAAAGTTGCATTTTGCACAATTGTAACGCAAGGGCACGCGTTTTATTAAAATTTCGTGGAAATGTGCCTTTGGTGGAAAAAAATAAAACAAACTGAATAAAAAAATTGTCTAGTAAATATACGTAGGTATATGAAATGACTTTCACAGTGTCTGATATAAAATGATAGAACAAAATGTTTTCAGAAAAATTATGGTACAATCTGGGTGCCTTCAAGTCTATAGTGAATAGAGCAAGCATGTCTCATATTCGGCCGCATCATCACTTTCCATCAGGTGAGATAGCGGTCAAATGCTTGCCTATCCAGCACAAAAAAAAGTGAAGAGACTTGCATGTGATTTGATATTTTTGTTGTTTAATAACTACGAATGATATAAGATGCTTTCATCTTATATCATTCGTGATAAATAACTCTTTAGTCATTTTTCATATCATACAGATTCTAACGAATAGTTTGAGTCATCAGAATTATTTATGATTACCGAGTAAACGGTTACAAAGTCATGCATTTATGAAACTTTTTGAAAGTCAAGTATAAGACAATGTTATTTAGAGATTTAGACCTGATTAAAAAATTAGGCATCTATATGTCATTCATTGTATATTGTGTGTTGGTATTGACTAACAATGCGAACCAAATTATGGAATTTTAATAACTAAAATGTGTAAAAAATCTTGGGAAATGCAAAATAGAAAACTAGATTAGACTTTCTTCTACAGCATCCATGATAGAATGTATTTTTATTTTCGACAATATATCAACGTAATAATAGATTAAAAGCATTAAAAACATATGCATATTTATTACGAATTACCTACGGTTTATAACCAGCAAAAATAGCTACTTATTTAAGTTGTTAATTATCTGTTATTTAAATAGACATGCTCCACAAACAGTACTAATGTCTACGTCAATCACCCACGTAGCACGTTATTACCTATACCTATTATTACCACATTAAAGTAATATAATTTGCAAAATACATGACTATTCTAATTTACCAATGTCAATCTTTTTATAGCATGTCTGAGAGAGAACCTTTCTCATGAATCTCTGTTCATTATAATTTTGATGGATGACTCATTATTTTAATGGAATCGGAAGCACGTCCTTTTCATATGCCATCGGTATTTACACAGGATTTCCCTGTATTCTAATGTGAAGAGCCTCGCTGTAAAACTTAAAGTGGTTATCGACTATAGTATAATACATTGCAAGCGTGTTAGGCCTATCGAACTATGCCAAATAGGTGGATACATATAACTTTTTCATAACGTTTTTTTGTAATAACGATTGATGTAGTGCATTTAACTGTGATTACTAGACAGACTACAGAATCTTTTTTTTTTATTATTTATTTAGTCGTCAAGTAAATATTTATCTACTTAATTGCCTATATATCCTAAAACGAAATACATCTATTACAGCAAATACCTAAGTTACAAGGCATCGAGCTTATAGGTAACTCAAATGCTCAAGCCCACTCCCAGTGGATAGCGTTCTCATCATGCTGGCGGCATTGCCTCCCTGAATTGTAATGCTTATGCGTTGAGCCAAATAAGTACCAGCATTTTGATAACGCGTCACCTCAACCAGGCGCTGTGATATTTTTTTAATTTTTGTTTTTAAATTATAAGCAAAAAATATCGGTCACTGATTTTTTTTTTATTTGAACTTATAGATGCGAAATCGCTCTTCGCATGAGATAGTTTTGTAGTTTTTCTTTTATTAGCGATCTGATTCATTTCGATGTTTTTTGTTAAAAATCATCAACAACCAGACACAAGGACCATTAGGATTATATCATAGGTCTCACGAAGGTATCCGACATCTTACCTATATACGACTATTTATAGCCGTAGTCATATCTAGAATTCCAAGTTGGAACAAGCTGTACGAACGCCCCTGTTGACCAAACACGACCAAACCTCTTGGATATCTCAGTGTTGTTACTTCACATTACCAAATCATAGGTATTCGTGCGGCGGGTCAACACACGTATAATTTTTATCGTAACGTTACAAAAATTATGTACGTTTCACCTTATCCACTTCTAATTGAGGCTGTTTTCTTTAGTTCATAGCATCTTTGAGTATAGAACTATTATGTGTACTACTTACAACACGATATACGCACCTTCTACATAGTAATTACATTAATTCCAAACTCTATATACGCATCTACTACGAAGTATTTCAACTTTGCCTGTGAGTCCACAAAAGAAAGTCAAGCTAAATATCTGCACCTTGGCCCTGTTTAGTTGTCCACCTGTCCTCTAGAAATGTGATGCAATATTTTTGTAGAAGTATTACTGGCAGTCACTCTACTAGTACTTATGCCCCGTAGAATCACCTACGTGAATCAGTCATCAGAGAAGTATATGTCTATTACAGCGTTCAATTAACTACATACCAAATTATATCAAAATATCTGGCAGGAATATTATATCTGTCAATTATAATTATATCATTATGTATGAAATTATCCATATACATAATAATGTATATGGATAATTTCATACATACTCTATCACGCAAATACACACACATAAATTTACGGATTTTTGGTATTGGTGTTCACCATAATTTATTTAACAAAGAAACTCAAATAACGGCCAAAAAATTAAAATACATTTAAAGTATGAATTAAGTAGGTAAATATTATACTAAAAAAATTTTAATATGTTTAATTATATTATATAGGTGAACAGATACTTACTCATACTCATACACACATATTATCAGCTGCGGCTTACGTTAACAAAATGATGGCAACATTGCCACATTTTCTCAAGCCAGCCTTAGAAGTCTTAGAACAGCATTTGAATCATTTGTTGCCTCAGCTAGATACCCCGTCCCCCAGATCTTAATGAGACATATATAATTTCTTATATTTTTGTAAACAGTGTGACATAATATATTGATCATTGCAGCTGTTATAGTACTATTTAAAATATGTCACAGCTTCGTATCTGTGACAGCCTACCGTTTAAGCTGTCCATAGTATCCATGCAACATTACTATATATACCTACTTACTGTACCTTGGCCCTGTTTAGTCCACAGAAGCACTTATCCTCAAGTCAAAGTACCACATCTTCCGGCAAACCTGCGTGCATCGGCTTGCTTTGTATTCGCGGGGACACGTTTCCGGTTGCCGATATTATTAACATTTGACCCCGAATAGTGTCTTAAAACAATTATTTAGAACGCAGTCCAACCACAGAATAAATGATAAAGCGCAGTGCACGCAACTACTGGATACCTATCGTTTAGTCTTAGCTGATATTAAGTAAGTTTGAACAAGAACTAGACATTTGGGAGAGTTTGCCAAGGAACTATGCGCCAAGCTGATAAGCGACACCGCTATATGGTAGACATTCTACAAATGCGGACGAAGCGTTATGCTTCCACATACATTGTGCGAACCGTAAAGGAATGGAACTCCTGAGTCGGTGTTTACTGATGAGTACAATATGGGCGTCTTCAAGTCGCGAGTGAATGGGTCTAATCTTCTAGGCAAGCTTGCTTGATGAGCACATCGTCGCTGGTCCATCAGGTGTGATGGTGGTCAAAAGTTTGTCTATCTTGCATAAAAATAATAGATACCACTTTGATCTCAATCGGTATACGGGTATTTCATGCATGGTGAACATTGAGTCGTCGTTCGTTAAATGACGATGTACACAAGTGTGTACAATATTGATCACAATTAAATACGATATTTCGTACTTAATACCACCTCGATTAATGACTTTCTGAAGGTAGTGATCCCACTAAGAATAGGTACGTTTTCTAAAGATTTAAAAAACAAGTTTATTCATTTGCCAATGTGACTGAATGAGGCTGAAAGTGAGTAATAACAAACGACATGTGGCATTTGAGCCATAATTTAAACCACACAATTCGCTGTTGTATTATTAAACCAATAAGGGTGACTATATGTAGGCACTATTTTTCTTCACACATTCGAGGAAAATCCTAATGATTCAACATATAATAATTATTCAAAAATGCGTTAGCGCCACATGGGCATATGATGTCCACGCCTTATTATTTCCTCGCAACTTATGCTGGCGCATACGCTTTTCTTTTTAATACCAAGTTGTTTTTCTTCTTACATTACGTCCTTCTTAAGTATTTACACCAATTGTACGATGAGTCACCCGATGAGGTTAAATTCTTATAAGCACACTGCTGTGTCGAACGGGTTAGAGATCAGCTGAACTAACAGTAACCACCTGTGCATCGTCAAATATGCTTCTGCGTCATCAGGGCAATTTCGACACAATACACCATTCAATAGAATGAATAACATTACGTTCATTAAAAATGTGATCCATATTTATATTATTATAATGCTAAAGTTGTATGTACATAAGTAAATAGGTACAGAATGTGTGCCGAAATAAGAAAAGTAGGTATAGGTACATAATCAGCTTCAAAATGGAGGAGATATTTCTTTTAATGTATATTATTATTAACCTATATATTATTATATGTTATATTTAAACTTTACTTAACTAAATATTAGTAACTGGATGACCGAGCTTTGCTCGGATACAACGACTTTTTCTAAAAGTTAAACCTAGCTAGATCGATTTATCGCCCCCGAAACCCCCTACATACTAAATTCATGAAAATCGTTGAAGCTGTTTCCGAGATTCAGATTATATACAAGAATTGCACAGGTATTAGATATAGCGTTTTTCTTTTTTTGCGAAAAATTAAAGAAAAATAGTATAGTTTGTTTAGAAAGCGTCTTATCTAAATCTGAACACTACTTCACTTTTATCAAACTATTTAGTCTCAAATATATGAAAAATTTATTGACGGGCATTGAGTTTTAGCTATGAAGATCCCTACCTTAGTCTGCCGCCAAGCCAAATACGGTGTTCCGGCAGTTATCCTTGAGAGCCTACGTATTCCAGGTCTAGTGTGTTTACCAGCTTCGATCACATCGTCACTTACCATCAGGTGAGATAGTGGTCAAACACTAGCCTGTCACAAATAAAAAAAAAAAAAAAACCTACCTATTTTGTATAGAGCTATTGGGTAGAGCATAGATTTCAAATGTGAAAAACTTTCACTCTCACAGCCTCGCACTGAGTTACATCACATACACAATCACAATAAACATACAAATAATGTTCTTTTAAAAATCTAATATCTTTAACACATTATATCTTTAAAAAAAGGCAAACAGCCCTAGTACTTTAACTTTCTTCTTTAATATTTGATCACTATCACACATGTTGTGAACGATAAGTGGTCAAAGCTAATCAGCTTGGCTTATAAATAAGGCTATAATAAAATATTGCGGGTCTAATCGATATCGACATATTAAAATGTACATCATTATTATCTACTCGGCTTACGTTATAGCACATGTTTTTGAATAAATGAATGGGACTAATCCAATTTATCTATGCAAGCAGACAACGTAGTATAATGTAATACGTCTTTGTTTATTAATGACCATCGATATTCTTAGAGACATACTATCACAATCACGTTAAGCCGTAGGTACCTAATACGTCATTATTACTTTAAATTAGTTTCTGATTACAGTGTGGTTTGTCAGTTGATAACAGACGAAACTACTTTACTTTAGATATAGAATATAATATTATTTCTTTCAAAAAGAATGCCAGTTGTTTTTAACCTCATAACCTCGACAGTCGTCTTTTACAACGCGTATGTACATGTACGCAAGTAAAACAAAATCATTTTCAAAATGTATGAAAATAAAACAGTATTTCAAATTAGATAAACTGAAAATGCTAGTAAAACTGAACATTAGCTAGACAGATTCAATATACGTTTTGCGCGTGTCTGCGCTGAGCAAACCGAGTGTAGGTAATCTGTTATGGCTGTTAAACATATTTGATTTGGACATTACTGCCCGGCACGCTAACGCCACGACCGACTTAGTAAACATAGGAAAAGTACGGAAGATTCAATACTTCGATACAATATTTACGACGGGTACAATGCAACCAAAGTTTTCGTTTACACGGTGCAAGCGAGCGTACTAGTTCCAAAATTGCGGTCATCGGCGGTGTTCCAGCATTTTGTTGGTAGAATCGGCACTATCCAAGATCTTAAAACTGTAATTTTCCTTTATGAGACATGGCTCAATCAAGGCTTCATTTACCATTACCTACATATTATATTATTTGATTATACTATCTTATTCAAAGGCTTGCTCTTTGTTCTATAAACTAAAATTATTGTAAATTTTTGCATGAAAATCGCAGTTCATGCAAGTCAAACAGTAGCACATGCTCGCCTCGTGTAAATCAGACTTAATACCACTTTTGTTCCTCAAATCTTTTGTGCGATATCTTCCACGAGGATCGAAAGGCACTCCGTTGTTTAGTTAACAGTTTACTTAAATGGAGCGAATGTTTTGTGAAGAACATCCTGATTGCAAAATTAATATGGAAAATTTTCTAGTGGCTTTGCACTGCTGTTCTGGATATCTATGAGTGCATGAATTGCTTCGTTTTCATCACTGAACACTTTATGCTTTATACTAACCTACTACGAGCTACGTGGGCAATACGTGCCATTTCATAAAAACACTATTTTTAACCCCAATGAGTAACGAAGCTTGAGAACGAAACAGATTTGGAATTAAAATATAGTCAGATGAGATTTTATATTTTAAAAAAATGCCATTATCGAAGTTTTAGCGCGTTATGTACAAGGAGAAATTAAATGAAATAATTTTCAAATTAACTACTTAGAAACCAAAGTTGTAACCTATTGGTGGATGTGTGTTGGCTTATTTACACTATACCTATTTCATCTTATCGGTCGATAAACTAAGGTGGTGTACTACCTACCTCGGTATGCCTACCTAGGTAGGTAGTAAGTACTACACGTAAGTACTACGTAAGTACTACACACTACCTTAGCAATTTTACACTTAGGAATATCGTCAATTTATGTCACGATGTGAAATGTGTGAAAATTATGAAAATACATAGTATCAAACCTAACGTTCCGAGTAAGTCATGTTCATGTAATATGTTAGTGTACTGTGCAAACTGTACTGTTCAATAGTCTTGTAGCTTATCGATTGATAGATATAGGTAAGCATAAATTTAGCTATTTTTGCGCTTTCAAACTGCATTTATATGCTAGTAAGAGCCTTGAGACAGACCTTAGAGTAGATGCCCGCATTAAATCAACGCGCCGACGTCTTATGTATAATATGGTATAAGTTATGTACAGGTTGCATTGCACTGTGGATGCAGTGACCTTGACCTGACCTACGTAAATTACATATACTTGTAGAACAGCGTGTTTCACTATTATAGGGTGTCTACCGTTTATTATAAAAACGCGCACACGTCTTGATATTCTCACAGATATTCTATTCTTGATAATAAAAAAAATTGCGTAATATGTCTTGTGTAAAATTTGAAGCTGTAGTTACCGACCTATTACTTTGTAATCAATATCGTTTATTCACATGGGGCCCCAAAGAGGCACTCATGAAATTGAAAGTTAATGATTTTACTGCCAGATTCGCAAAATTACAGCCATCTCGAGAAGAACCTGGCAAGAAACTCGGTGGCGCATTATTTCAATTCATTTTTTTAATCATTTCTTAACTCTAATACATAATTATTTTATTTACTAGGTATATCTATATTATGTACCTAGTCGCTAGAAAGCGCTTGTGCAGTTTGCCTCCATGCATACTTGTCGTTAATATAGTCGATCGTTTTATAGTACCTAAGCTTTCTTAATTAATGCCCGTTTTATTCATAATGATAGAGATAGAACAACGTAGTATTATTTAGTTATTCTTCCACTTTTTTATATAATTATAAATAAGCCCTGACTTAGTGACGCACTGACTGACAGACAACGCACAGCCTAAGCCGCTAGTCGTAGAAATTAAAATTTGGAGGGTATATTTTTATTCATGGGTGTAAGAAAGGATCTCTTGAAATTCAAACCCTAAGGGTAAGAATAATGTAAGGGTATGAGTAAAAATGGATGAAAACTTTTGTAACTTAACTTTTTTTTACTTTTGCTTTTGTTTTTTAATAAATACGAGTTGTAAAAAATAGTCAATTAAAATAAAAAAAATATATTTCCTATATTTTATGACAGGGATGACTTAAAGGGTTAAATTGTTATTTATAAAAACCGAAATTTTCGGACTGCTCATTCACGATTATACAATGCAATAGATTCGGAATCCAGTACGAAAGTGCCCAAAATACAAGACTCCTACATTTTACAAACATTTGGAACATGCTGTTTGTTGTGGTTTAAAATGAGTCTAGAAATAAGTAATGTTCATAACTGTTCATGGGTTTTTCATGATGTGAAAAAGGTATATCCTATACTTACTTATATATTCTTGGTGTTACTACAGTTTGATAAATAAAGTTGAATAAATGAATGCAACAAAATTGTCTGGTTTGTATGTACATGTATTTATGGTACACACAAGTTTTCTCCCCAAGGAAAATTTGTGTTTCTGGTTATGAGAATGATTGTGTGTGGCAGTGAATGTTTCCGGTACCCACGACACAAGTCATCGAGCTTAGTATGGGGCTGTCAGTGTGAAAGTGTTTATTTTTTTTATTTATGTACATACGATGCCGTACATACGAATGACAAAATTTTGTTAAAGGATAGTACCCAAAGTACCAGTGAATACCTCCTACCAATAATTTATTTTGAGATTGAAAGATGAAGAAGATAATAAAATATAGCGCTCTGTTTATGATGAAAATGAGTAAATATTACTTATTTACCCAGAATAACTCATATAGGTACAGTGTTAGATACAACTGTATTATAGGTATATTACATAAATTGATATGCTTACTACCTACGCAGGCACTAAGATAATGTGTCTACTGTCTATCTATATAATATATGTTCTAACTGTACGACCCTCAAAATCATAATATAAATAGGTATTATGGAATAATCTAGTTTTCCTACCATTTGGCTTTAGCTGTTATTTATAGGCATATTGAATGGGTACGATAATTCAAACATATTTTTTGGAACTTGGCCTGTATCACCTCTTTCCATCAGGTAAGACAATCTTCAAATGCTTGCCAATACAGCATAACAAAAAAAGTAAATGTGTGTAGAGATATTCAACAATAATGTAATTAAGTAAAACCATTAATAAAGCATTTTCATTTACTAATTAGGAGCCATACTTAGGTTTGTGCGTCCATTATTAACTATTATGCAATAATAAGTTGTAACGACCCAATTGATGCAGTTGGTAGGTCTCTACCGTCAGCGTTGTGGACGTGGGTTCGATTTCAGGCAGAAGCACAATTTCCTTAAGTGACATTTAGGCTTGTGATGTTTCTGGCACCCATGACGAAAGACTTAGTCTTTGAACTTAATGTGGTGCTGTGAGTGTGAATGCGTTTGTTTGTTTTAATAGCACTTAGTAGGAAATACATGATGCCATTGTGAGCATTAAGTACAAATACCTACTACCTATAATAGAAAATCTACCTACTTACCTACACAGACCTAACTTGCTTAATTTGTCTATAGAATAACAATGAAGTTAAAATAACGTATATAGGTGTTCCACTGTTAAATCATACTAGGTATACCTACTCTATTATGATACCGAACATTTTAACGAATGCTACTTACTACAGGCGGTGGCGTTCAATTAAATTACCGTGTTCTAATATAGAACAATTTAGGTATGTATAAATTCTCTATTTTTACTAAAAACAGACATTAGAATGCAAATGTATTTTTAACAATAAACGCCCGAGCAATGCGTCACAAAACTAATTAGTCAAGCGCTAATGGCGAACAATTTGTTTAAAAACGCAATTAGACGCACTATTGTCCAAAAACAGGCAAAAAGGACTTGCCGAACGAATAAACGGCGGCGTAGCGTAAATAATTTGATGTCAAAAGGGACACAATTAATAGATAGGCAACAAACTGTATCTCGGACTCGATGAGGCAAAGTTATTTTGAGTCCCATATAGATAGATACTTATATAGGTAGGTAATAGATATATACCCGGCATGCGTTGCTATGCCACGTAAAGAAAAAAAGTTTTACCTCTTTCACGTTTATAGTTGTCTAGTACTTTGATACCATACTATAAAACATAATAGCTAAATTATTATCATTTTTGTAGATTTCCTCATCTTCTTTGGACAATTAATTAGTTCCATAACAAAATGAATGAATTTTTTTTTTAATTTTTTCCTATCTTTTATATTATATAACATATAAAAAATCATTTTTAGGTTTCTCTACGATTTTTTTATTTCGAATTAACATTTAGAATTTATAGTTAGTTGGTTATCGACCATTCTCACTAAAATTTTTAATAGGTGGGTACATCTTTATAGACTAGCTTGTCATAAATAAAAAATAAATAAATACTTATAATGAAGCTGTGATAATGTTCTTATATAATCGCTTAAAAGGTATTTTTACGAAATGGGGTAAAATAAAAAAGTAGATCACTGTCTATGCAGTCGGGTTTTTTGATTATAGGTAGGTAAGTATTTACCCTAAATCACTTGAATTCTAATAGGTATATACCAAAATATCAAATCTAAGTAGTAGAATATTAAAGTAGGTATGTGAGTACCTACTATTAGGTGAGACAATGGTCATACAAAGCATATGAGATATAAAAACGAAAACTAAACTTTTTAGCACAAAGTACCTCCTTACCTATGTTTTAAAATAGAAGACGCTGTGGGTTCTCATTTATATAAGTCCTACTTTTGGTATTACAGTATTTTCGAGTGCGCATTGTAGGCAGCCCAGGGACACATCTGACGTCATCAGAATCTCATGTGTATCCTCTGGAACCGACCTCTGCTCGTGACGTTGTGGTTTCAGGTTTATTTTTCACGTGTCGCACGCCACCTAATCTGTTTTCCGTGTTTTACTCTGACGTAGTAGGTATGCCCGTTCATTTGGTGCCATAATGAAGACTTTTCCTTCCTTATTGACATTTTAATATTTTTTTAATTAATAGATATCAATTCGAGTGCCGAAAAATATTTAGGTAGGTACCTATGTAATAGTTTCGCGAGTTGCTAACCAAAAAGTGAAAATAAAGATAAAGAAGAAAAGATATATCTTATGCTACTTAATATAAATGTAGATATACCTACTTTTATGTATATACGTAGTTATAAAAAGGTATAACATAACATTGAGGAGGTAGGTTTAAAAATTTACCCCTACAATTTGCTAATGCTTGCATATTTAAGAGGTATGGAGAGCAGCGAAAATAATTAATTTTTTTATCTAAAAACTTACGTATCCGAATGCATATAGTATACATTACTTACTTAATTTATTAATTAAAATTGTACTTAGACCCAATCCATCTATCGTCGTGTAGCCCACAAACGCCCTTGATATAGTGTTCAGCTTCGATCAAATTGTCTCCGGTAAAATTTTACAAATAAAAACACGCAACACGAGTGCGACCTGTGCGAGTGTCTGCGTCCTATCAATCAATGCGCTTCCATCATTTGACAAAAATGAAGGCGCTAGGAAATCTCGACGTGGACGGGCTGAGCGGGCGCGGCGAGGGCCGCGGGGCTTCCTACGTCACGCACGAGCCGAGGTCTATAAAACCGTCCGACTCCCTCCCACCATCGCACTCGCAGGCTCGCAGCATTCGTCACCACACGCTCGTTTGCTCGCCTCCCGCGCTATACCTACTCGTTATCGCTCACTTGTGTCCGCGCTTCCCACGCAAGCACTCGTTCGCCATGACTGTCACCAGCAAGATGAACAGTGTCTCCCGCCAGTCGATGCTTAGTCGTCTCGGCCCCGGCGGGCTCCTCTACGCCGCCAATAAAATACTAGCGGTACGTCATCAAAGAACATGTTCGAAACTTCCAACGAAATCCTGTGAAAGTGAAACCGTTCTGCAGTGAAGTGTCCAAATGTAGTGTTTAAACGTGATTTTCGTTGTCCACAGGTCGCTGTGCCTGGCAAGGAAGAGGAACGCTGGCGTGGCAAAGATGAGGGTGCGCTGTTCAAACGTTGGCGGCGCAACCCTGCCCCAGCGGAGTCCGCCCCTGCTAGCCCCGCACCTACGGCACAGCCCTCCGAGCTCCTCAAGCTCTTAGCTATTGTAAGTATCAGTATTTCTTATAATTACTTAGTGATTAACGAACAACAAAGACATAATTGCTAGCTTTGCTGCGTCGTTAATAGAGTCATAACTAGTTTTTGCAATACCTATATAATGTAACACATTAAATATTTTATGGTCTCTTACATTTAGAAGTAAAAAATACTCCAAAGGTAGAGACCACATTTAAGTCACAAAAGTATAGCAAAATTTAGTACACATAGGGGGTTTCAGCTAGAAATCCCTTTTTGTAGTACATAATCAAAATTTTTATAAATATTAGGAACTAACTAAATGTTGTTTTGTTACAGAATGCATTGGAGTTAACCGCTCCAGCTTCGGACGCGCTCCTGAAGTCAAGGTCGTCCGAGTGGTTCCAGCTGGCAGGACACCCCGGGTCGCTGGCTCCGGCCGGGCCTGGCACGGTGTGGAAGCGGCGCGCCGCCGGCGACCACCCGGCGCACAGCCCCGAGCGCGACGCGTACGAGGCGCTCGCCGCCTGTCCGCATATGTGCTCGGTCATCCCGCGCTACTACCGCGAATTGGAATACGGCGGCGAGCGGTTCATCGAGCTGCAGGACCTTCTGCATGGCTTCCGCGATCCCCACGTCATGGACATCAAGATGGGCACCAGAACCTTCCTCGAGGGAGAGGTCAGCAACGCTCGCGCGCGCCCCGATCTCTACGAGAAAATGTTTCGGCTCGACCCCAACGCCCCCACCGCGGCCGAGCACGCGGCGCGCGCCGTCACCAAGCTGCGCTACATGCAATTCCGCGAGGAGCGGTCGTCCTCCGCGCAGCAAGGGTTCCGCATCGAGGCCGTGAAGCTGCCGGGCCAGCCACCGCTCATCGACCTGCAGAAGGTGCGCGAGCCGGACCAGCTGGTCGCCACCGTGGCGCGCTTCCTCGGCGAGGACGAGCGCGCTCGCCGCGATATAGCCACTCGCCTCCGTGAAATCCGGGACCGCTTCGAGCGCTCGGAGTTTTTCAAGTCTCACGAGGTCGTCGGCAGCAGCATCTTTATCATTTACGACGATGAGCGCGTAGGCGCTTGGCTAATCGATTTCGCCAAGACTAGGAAGCTTCCCGGGGATTCGCGCATCGACCACAGAGCACCGTGGGAGCAGGGGAACCACGAGGAGGGCTTCCTGTACGGGTTGGACCGGCTAATCCACACGATAGAGTCGGCGACGCTGGGGGCCGAGCGCGATGTGTCCCGTTGAACGCGCGGCGAGAGGACCTGGACTCGCCAAGTCTGTGACACCGTTCCCTGCCGCCGCCGCGGCGCCTCGCGCGCCCGACGCACGCCAGATGTACAATATCGTTTGTGAAAGTGGAAGAGAAATGCGATTTTGTCGCCTATATATTTTGATCTAGTCCCTAATACCTAATTATTAATATTGTTGCAATTAAAATAATGATTTTATATGAAATAGACTGTTTCATTACCATTCATTTCAACCACAATAGGTAGTGCAAGTTAAGCTTGAGAACAAAAAACACTTAGGTATTCAGATAAATAACAAACTCCAAAATCTATAAGATTTTAACAAGGAACTCCGTTTCTAGATAGTAAAATAAAATTAGTATGTATGTACTAAATCTAAATAAATATATTAGATAAAAACTAATCGCAATAAAATTGCAGTTTACTGAGTTATAAGAGTTTATTATATTTATAATCGTTTCATGAATATAATAAGATTAATTACAATCAATAATGAATTGAATATTATAATTATCAAAAACATAATTAGTTATTTATATGATAAAAGAACCTATAAATCTGAGTGATTACTTATGTCATTTTAAGTTCACTCAATATGTTTAATATTTACAATGTAAGACAATTAAATCCGCATGAAATCAGAAGGATGCATAGGTGGGATTCACAGATCATATAATTATATGGTGCGATATGTAGAAAATAAGTACTCCAGAGAGCTAGATGAACTCTGCTATTTCTAATAAAAGTAATTACTATCAAAATGTAGAGATCTACGAAAACCAACCATGTTTAGGGGAGTCCCAAATCACTTATAATATTTTGCTCACCAACCCTCACATCTATACATATAATAAAATAGTAAACGGCCGAGTAGTACATTATAGATATTGAAGAAAAGCTTTATTACAGCAACAGAAGCCAAAACATTTTTTTGAATTTTTGTCTGTATCTTTGTAGAGATCTTTCATTCTAAATGTGCACGCCCCTCCGTAAACATTTTCATACATTTGGTAGTCAATAGTTTCACAAATTTGGTGAAGGGCGTGCACATTTAGAATGAAAGATCTCTACACGCATCACGCAAAAATTACTGCATGGAATTGAATGTATCGCTAGAGGTCTAACTTATAATATAGGCTACATTTTACCGCATTATAATTATTATTCCGACTGGAATTTAGAAAAAAAAAATATTATCGTCATATATAATATACAAGTGCTGAGATGCAATCAATCTAAAACAAATAGTACACAGATTCACAGATCGGTTATATTCGTCTGTTCCATTATGCAGCCAAGCGAAAAATGATCAGTTGGTAAACAAATACATTTAATAGTAAAAACCATGGAGTTAAACTACGGGTGTGGTAAAGTTTTCGGTAGATTTACTTCAACAGCTTTCCATAGCCTTTAATAAGACCAAATAAGCTGTGGAAGCCTTTCGTGACATTTTGTTACATTTTATAAAAAATAAGCTTTACAAGGAAGGCACATTATGAACGTAAACAGATAGAATTACCTGCCAAGAGTGCATGTAATTTTTTAGAAATCAGAAGCAACATATTATGTTTAAGAAAAGATTTCTTAACCTTCATAGGCCATCCAGGGTATGGCAGGAAAGGATAAATCAAAAAGAATGTGATAAAAGACAAAATATAACATTAATATTTCATATTTTTTTTGTATCCATCGGATTACAGCATAGTAATGTGATAAGGCCGCCCATTGTACAACAATTTTTTTTTTTTTTATTTATTGTCATTATGTAACTTACTTAGATTATTCATGTGAAATATTGTATTGTAATATTGTAAAATATTATAACTAGCATATCTCTGACCATTTCAAATCTTGTTTTAAAATCTGATGAGTTGTTTGACCAATACCTTAATTAAATTTAATTTAATTTAATACCTCTGTAAGGGATGATGTGATTGAAAGGTGAACATTCTAAGCCTTGAATATGACTGGCTATCAAGCATGGCTGCCGTAATACTATTTTACACTTAATGGCAGATTTTTCCACTTCAGGGTGGTGAAACTAAGACTGAATTTCGGCTAAGTAGCTAGCCAGGACAGCATCTTCAATTCTAGAGTGAATAGGTATTTTCTAGGCAAGCATGCTCCATCGTCAACACATAGTCACTTAACATTAGTTGAGATAGGGGTCAAATTTTTGCCCATCATATAATTAAAAAAGCATCAAATAGCCTTACTACCATGGATTTGGTCACAATAGTAGCTTCCTGGAAGCTCAAGGTGACAATTCGAAAGCAACCATCAGTTTAGGAAGCAGTTTTACTATAACTTCAAAATTAGATGAGAGTAAAATACATATCTAATATTCTTTCAATTGTTTGTTACTACTAATTTTGATTCCTCACACTGTTTGATATGTTCTTATAGTATAAATGATACTATTACTTTATATCTACTGCTATTTAAGCAATATTCAACCTGCCTCTAGGCTATCCATGATTATGAGGCTTAGGGGCTGGGCTACCCCTATACAACATAGATATTCTATAAACAAAACAATAGACCATTTCAAATCTATATCAGACATCATTATTATTACACTCACAGATACCTAATTTTTTAAATCAATACTTGATGAACATAAACTAATTCTTAGAAAAACGCAATAAATCCCTCACAATTAATGTCAAACAATAACAACTAATTATATCCTAATTTACCATGAGTCAACCATAGAGAGATTCTTCTTGGCTTTGACTATCCTGCAGCTGTTGACCTTTGTGGCAAATCTCAGGGAGTTAAGAGTTTCACCAAAGCATTCATCAAATTGGTTGATATTCACCAACATAAGTGTTTTCGAGTTTCCACCTAGACTCGGCATCAGCAAATGAGTAAGTTTTGAGTTTCTGTAAGGAATATGGGACTGATTTGTTTGCAGTGATAATATCACTTTCGACAGTTCAGATAATGACCTGTTAATGTGTTTAGTTTCATCCATTCTTTGGGTGGTTTTCCCACTCTCAGATCCAGCCAAGTCTACCAAGTTCAAATTACTTGTATACCTTTCCTTACGCTTCTCATTGATTGCTGAAATCTTTATTTGAGCCACAGAGTGAGACCGAGAGCTACGATCGTTGTTAAGTGTAGCCGCAGTTTGTCTGTTACGTTGCGCAAATATCATCATTCTGATAAAGTCATGTGAACTCAGAACTTCCTCTTCCTTCAAGTTGGACACGTAAACATCTGTGCCTTTTGAGTTCACCATTTTAATCTCATGGTTTTCCTGATCTTTACTTGAGTTGAGCAAGTCATAAATTATTTCATTGTAGATTTCCAAAAATGATGCTCTTATTGTTAACTCCCAGCCCATTCTCTTCAAATCATCCATACACGAGAAAATCATATTGAATGCCCGTGGAATGATACCATATTGCTCTTTGCCACATCCACCTTCCATGGTATATGTTTTACCAGAACCAGTCTGTCCGTATGCAAAAATGCACACATTGTAGCCATCGAGTGCTGACTGAACCATAGGTGAGACTTCAGCAAATACATCTTCCTGAGATGTGTGTGGTGTAAATATACCATCGAAGCTGAAGGAATGTTTGCCTTTTCTGGCGGAGTTCAATAGCTCTATTTTCTCCACTTCAATAGAACAGGCATCAAGCACATTCAAATTAAACAAAGGTTTCGTTGCCTCTGTTTCCAATGGGGGACGAACTCTACAGTACACACGAATATTACCTTTCAAATCTTGAATGGTATTTCTGAGATCACGCTGCTCTTTGTACATGGATGCCAAAATATTTTGACAAGCTTCTGCCTCAGATTTATATTTCTCAATAGCCACTAGTGCCTCTTTATAATCAAGTTGCAACTTATCATATTCTATTGAAATCTTCTTTAGGTGGTCTGTAAGAACTCTCAACGCTTCAATTTCTTCTCTAAGACTGGTATGACGTCTCGTCAAATCGTTAAACTCAGCCTGCACTATGTCCAACTCTGTTGTTTTTTGTCTCAGGCTGTTTGTAACTTCTTCTAGTAATCTTGTTTTCCGATGAAGGTCCTCATTTTCATGTTTTTGAATTTCAAAGTCCAGTTTGATTTTTTCAAGTTCAGAGCACTTTTGTCTTAAATTAGTAATGGAGTCCAACAATTCCTGTTTAAGGTGATCCCTTTCGTTGGTACAACTCTGCACGCTGTCCTTAATTTTTTCATAGTCGTCCGATACTACTACGTGTTTGTCCTTCAAATCAATAAATTCGCTTTTCATAACTTTATGTTTTTCTAGTAAGTCATTAAATCTAGCCTTGAAGTCATATGGTGGAATCTTTGGTGCTACAGTCACTTTTTTTACTACCTTTGCTTGTTTCGCAGGTATAGTGGAACTAATTGGAACAGAAGCAGCTTTTTTAAGTCTCGGAACCGGTGCTGATGTAGAAGGAACACTCTTTAGAGGCCTGGTATGGTTCTGGATCAAAGTCTTCTTATCTGCTTCACTTAGACCTGCCCCAATAGTTCTCGTCATTGTTCGACCATTAATAAATCCAGGACGATTCTCTTTTGCAGGAATTGGAATTTTGGGTATTCTGGACATCTGAAATTATAAAAGCACGTTTTAATTTACCATGACAAATAAGGTGTTACTTATCTTTAGTTCTAATGAATAGGAACACTTAATAATTTAAACCTAAGCAAAGCGCAAAGAACTGACTTCACTGTTTATGTTTTGGTTTTGATTTTGATAACATTTATATGGGACCATTTCTGAAGTATAATCTACCCAACAAAAAAATAATTTTGAGAATCGGTCCACAAATGTGGGAGAAATCTGTGAAAACTAAAACAAAACATACAGTCGAACATAAAACCTCCTCCTTTTTTGAACTCGGTTTAATAAGGGCCAACGTCCGTTAGGTGTAGTGCCAAGTTAACAAATATTATTTCTATATGTTAAAACAAACATTCAGAAATAATATCAGTATGACCATTATCTTACCTAACATTAAGTATGAAGTAGTTGACATAATATAGTTCTTTTATCAGTAGAGGGCTGGTAGTGTGCAAACATTACTGCATTTTAGATTGAAGGACAATGTTTTCAGGGCTTTTGCATCTTATATCACAGGGTGATGAGTGCAAAGCTTTGCTGCGCAGGAGTTTGAATTAAATACATATGTTCAAAACTTTGGTTGGCACTGAACTTGTAATGGGCAAGCATGATGATTACTATCAGGCGAGCAACTTGCTCATCTCATCTGACAATGACAAAAAAAATCTTAAAGAGTAAGTCCTTAAGTCCTTGTGTCCTGTCCTGTCCTGTCCTCTATTATGCCATATTTTTTTCTCTGATTAGCTTTTTGATCTTTCCTGTTGGTAAATGGTGATGTAGTTGAGGGTGCTAAAGACAAAAACTCTTACTACTAAAATGTATTTGTTTTTCTATTAAAATGTATTTTTTTTTATTATTAACTAAATTTACAGTTCTAATTAGAACTTCCCATTAGCTTAGTTGGGTGAGCATACACTTTCTAAGCAGGGGTATCGCATTCCTGCTGTAGCGGAACATACCATCCTCACACCGCTTCTGACCTAAGAAGGCTTTTTTCATATATTTGGTGATACTACATTTAAATGTAATTGGCACATGTACCTTTAAATTTCTTAATTCCAGCCTGACGCCTGTCCTTTCCACCAACAGGTTACGAACTTATCTGTAATTAAACATAGCTTCATGTAAATAAACAACTATGACTTGAATTCGAACTTCTAAATATAGTATTCTTATAGGATAAAATGGGCTTGATACGCAGAACGAAGCTGACATACTAGGAAAGTTATATATGTTTGGAAAGCTCATTGATTGACTCCCATCAACAAGGCTGAAGCTGACACGGTATATTGACGTGCCTCGGATCGGTCTTGCGAGCATCAAGACATTAAATAACACTTGAATTTGCTAAGATAATAACACCACAATAAGATATACACCGAAACTTTCAAAGAGCAATGTAATTTAAACTGAGGGAACATGCAATAGAACTACAGCTGACATATACACTATTGTTTATAATGAACACGAAGTTATGAACCATACAATTACTAGGGACACGAAAATAGCTAAATACTTCAATTATTTACCTGAACAATTAAACACTTTACAAAATAAAGCTTTCTTCCGTTATAGTTTTCAGTTTGTCAAACAGTAGAATTTAAATTTCGAAAAGAAGCCACCAGTATTACCATATAAAATATTTATGATAAACGTCATAAACTTCAAACTAAATTAAGGACCCTATTAATGATCATTCAAGGTGTCCCGCCAAGATTGCTGTGTTGGACGTATCTTAACAGACATGGACACACTGCGTATCGAGCATGAAAAATAAAACTTAATGAAATGATGCTACCGAAGGAACTCGATTCCACAAAATTAAATAGAACTAAACGAAACGTAATGGGGCCGTTCTTCGGTGGTTTTTATATCCTGTATAAACAATTAGCAAGTAGCCTCAAAAGTTTTTTTCTATGAGGCAAAAAGTAGGCGTGAGATCTCAGTTCAGCGCGAACGACTAGTTACATTATCTTTACTCTACCTAAGGTCTCCTGTCTGTAGGTAGTAATACGATTATTTAGTCTTAGCCTAAAGTCAAAAAAAACGTATGGTGTGTCGGAAATATCGAATTCAGACCTTCTATTGTCTACTCGTAGCAATGTCGCGAGCGGTTTCTATTGGAATCGATTTGAATTGAATTAAATTTCGATTGAAACCGATCGCAACAGAGTTAGGTAAACAGGAGTTCAGCCCCCCGATTACCTATCTTTGTTGCAAACGGTTTCAATACTAAATTGACAAAACTCCTAAGAAATAAGGTTCATTTTTGCTTAATTTTAATTGAAACCGCGTGCAACAAAGATACGTAATAGGGGGTCAGATGTTGGATGTTGAATTTGTTGGCACATGAGTGGGTTTGTGATGTTCGTAGATAGTTTTTTGTTATGGTAGTACTCATACCTACAGTTTTAGACCAATCACAGATATGATGTTTATTTAATGATTGGTGGACTTTTGATCTGCATTCTCAGTGGACGATCAAGATTCGTCCGAAACTGTAAGCACTAGGGATTTCATCATAGGGACTCGTAATTAATCGATACTCAGTTAGATCGATACTTTATATTCCGTCAGAGTGCCCCATCATGATGTAAAATTTTATCCGAAGTTAGTATTATTTTGCAAAAGTATGGAAACGGATTTTAATGACGGATGACGGATGTATTGGTATACATAGTACTAGCTGACCCGCCCGGCAGCGTCGCGTCGCGTCGCCCGGGTAAACAAAAGCTTACACATAAACGCTTTCACACTCACAGCCCCACACTATAAGTACTATGACTTGTGTCGTAGGGTCGTAAACATTAACACAACACACACAACATTCACTTCATACCTAGAACCAGAAACACAAACTTCCCGTGTGGAGAAAACTTTGCTTGAGAAAACCCGCTGCTTTGAAGGCTAGCGCGCCTAACCTATCTACGCCAGTGGGTAGTTCAAAATTCAAAGATGACCCGCCCGGCGTCGCCCGGTTAAAAATATACACATAAAAAAACTTCCACATTCACAGCCCCGCACTAATTTCAATTACTTGTATCGTGGGGCCGTAAACATCCAAGATTCACACAACATTCACAATATATTCAAAACCAGGAACGCAATTTTCCCGTGGGGAGAAATGTTTTATTACCACCGGGAATCGAACCCGCTGCTTTGAATGCGAACGCGCTACGCCAGTGGGTAGTTCAAAGTTCAAAGATGACCCGCCCGGCGTCGTTTTTATTTATTTATTTAATACTTTTGCACAATACAATATTAAAAGGAGGACTTAATACTAGAATAGCATTTTCGTTGCCCGGTTAAAAAAAATATATATAAACACTTCCACATTCACAGCCCCGCACTTAGTTCAATGACTTGTATAGTGGGACCGTAAACATTCAAGATTCACACAACATTCACAACATACTCAAAACCAGGAACTCAAACTTCCCGTGGGGAGAAATCTCCTATTACCACCTGGAATCGAACCCGGTGCTTTTAAGGCGAATGCGTACCCATCTACGCCAGCGAGCAGTTCAAAGAACAAAAACAACTCACCCGGCGGCGGCAGCGCGGCGTCGGTCGTCGTGAAATTGGTAATGTGTGTATTCGTTAGGTATTTAAGGTAATAATATTTGATCTTATTTATACCTGGTGTCTTCCAATTGTGGGTTTTCCTGGTCGTGACTATTGCTTTTCTACGTCTATGTCTTCGTAAGTATGTTCTTCTTCTTCATATTATGCTGAAATGGCTATATCCGAAACTCACTGCGCTTCTTTGTTGTACGACGTTGGGTTAGAAACTGTAATTGTCCAGAAATGTTCTATTTCGTTTTGAGTTGGGATCAGCGTAGGAATTTGCTGTGCACTATTGAGCGATCCAAAGAATTTGTGTTGATTTTCCGAAAACATCTTGTTTTACCTTTTCCTTTGGCTGATTTCTTCATATCTGCGGAGTCTACAATAGGTATAAACGAGGCAAATATCTGTGGCGTCTCATGGACCGTAGGTTGGTATCAAATTATAGAAAATATGTTGTAAATAATATCTACTGTTATAAAAGTTAATAATCCACCATTATTACATTCGAAACAGAAGTTTTGGAACTTAATTCAACATTTACACTGTTTTTGTTAGTTTCGGCAAAACTCCTATTGGACGTTTTTAATTAATCTAGTTTCTGGAATCTTGAACGAGTATTGCATGGAACATCACTAGGCATGCCATATAAAAAAAAAGTAAAAACATCAATTTTCCGTGTCGGTGGAACATACGGTCTGCAATATATTTAATATGTTGTGATTAAATTTTCACTGTGCTTCTAATAGAAATGTATCACATGTGTTCTGTAATGGTGCGTATAATTGTGTGATAAGTTGAAATTACGAACTCAGATTAACAACGCATTAACCTGTTTATCACGATTGACGGATGTCCTTGTGCATTTTGCAAGAACCGGAGTGGCGGTAAATTTGATTTTGATAAAGATTTATTGCTTATCATGTAAATAGATACTTACAAGTTTTTTACTTAAGCGTAATGGGTAGTCCCAAAGAAAATGTGTCTGCTTGTGAAAGCACAGATTTAGAGAAGAGTGCAAATGAAACAGCTGGCGACGGGTCAGACAATGAATTATTGGTGGATTCGGTAGATTCGAGCCTCATTGTAACGGAAACAAGCGGAGTAGCGACTTCGCAATTAGATCCTAGCGATCCAAATTTATCAAAGGATGACCCATCGGCTTCTGGTTGCTCTAAAAGGGGCAAAAAGAAGTCTCGTCACGGCAAGAAAGGGTATACGCCTGCCAAAGAACCTGCCGACCGAAATGTGGTCCGCAGAGTTCATCACACTGCTGCAAAATTCAAACAGTGCAGAAAGAGAGCTCAGAGTTTTCCATCCATTTCGAAATTTTTTCTGCCTCACAAGAGGCCACGAAAGGATGCTTTCATTCCACCCACCAAGTTCTTACTCGGTGGAAATATATCAGATCCATTGAACCTGAATAGCTTGAAGGATGAAGATGTCAACAGAGCCATGAATGCAGTAACTCCAGAATCGTCGCCTCTGCCGACTCCACCTCGACACAAGGCCAAGATTGATGTCATCATACCACCTAACATCCGAGACCCACTTAATCTCATGGAGCCTCTGGACAATGAAGAATATGAAAAGAGGTTGGAGATGCAGCAACGGAAGCCACGAAAGAAGACAAGGTTACGAAGGCGTACTACTGACAATACATCACCATCTCATGTGGCTGATGATAATGATGATAAAGCAGTTGGCATTAAGGAGCCTTTGCCACCAGAACCTTCGACTTCTGCTATGAAATCTAGGAAGAGATCTTGTAGCGATAGTGATAACGCGTCTCAGAAAGGGAAGGAAGCCAAGAAGCTACGTCGGATGGATTCACTTGACAAGATTGTGAGTCCAGTGGTGCCTCAGCCTGGTGCGTGGATGCGAGCACGACCTCAGCAACGTACATCTATATCTGAACGACCTGTTTCGCCACATCGTACCAAGAGCCAATCAGAAGCAGAAAAGACACTGCCCACATTCCATGCCAAGAATTCCAGATATCAGTATGGTAATTATGACAGGTAAATGTAAACTCATACTGTACATTTTTTTATTTTGTAATGATGTATCACACAAGACTGATTCGGTCTAAAATGCGGTGAAATTATATATAGTCATGAATTAAAATTACTTCACATTTTAATTTAAATATGCCTTTTATAATAAGGTAATCATCCTTTCTTCCAACGCAACCGAGTCATCATCATGTTCACCTACATCTTCACCAATGGCACAATTTTGCCAGTTTTGTCCACTATTTTCCTTTTATTTAATCTTTGCTAGCATCTCTAGATAGATAGAAAATTCTTTATTGCACAAACAGTATTGTAGGTACATAGGCGAACTTAATGCTACAAAGCATTTTCTTCCAGTTAACCTGGGTGTATTGAGGATATTTTGATATGGTATCTATGTTCTCAGATAAGTACAATCTTGGAGTCTTCAAGTTGAGAGTTAATAGGTTTTCTAGGGAAGTATGCTCCATAGTCGACTGCATCGACGCTTAACATCAGGTGAGATAGTGGTCAAATGTTTGCCAATCACAGAAAAAAAAAAAACCGAACCCTATACAGACAATGTACAACTTGTATGTATTTAAATTGATAGTAATTATTTTATATGAAGCTGTGCAGGACTAGGCCAATCATTAACGTAATTAAAATTCATGCTGTCCATATCCTAATAACTGCATGTTTAATGTTTATTATTCATAATTTGCCCTCTTTATTATCAGTCATGTTATAATTTGTTGCTTAAAACATGCAATTTTCTACCGAATTCACAAATAAGGAAGACAATTTTTTTTTTGTTTTACCTCATAACTTCATTCCATGTGAACCGATTTTGAACTTTTTTTTGTTTGAAAGATGTTGCTTTCCAACTGGTCACATTTAAATGTGATCAAGATCTGATCAGTAGTTCTTGAAATTTCTTCAATAATGTGTGTTTAGTACATCTAATCTGAACAAAGTTCTGCAGATAAAGTGGTGAAGTTGGTTTTTTTAAGCTTTGCTTGCGTTTCATTATTAGCAAATATGTAAATTTTTTTTTTATTAATATTTCATGACCATGGATGCATAGTCCTTCAGTCGAAATATTAAACAAATATTAACAATTTCTATTCTTCATTTAATATTGCCAGATTGATTGAAGAAAGCTTCTGATTAGGAAGTTGTATTTTGAATCCTACCAAGAGCTTTTAGTATGATTTTATCAATATTGGTAAAGCAGATTTTATGCTCGCCTAGCTAGTAGCTAGCTGCCACCCTCAAGTAGCAACATCAGCAAGCACCAATGTGAAAAATGAAAAAATAATTTATTTTAGGGTAAATATGCGTCTGATGTGTGCATGTGTGTTTATTTAGTAACTGTTATAAGGTCTTCTTTACTTGATATGACAAGGATTGTAGCCGTTCTTTTCATTTTATTTTGCATTTATATATTGGCAATAGTGTTCAGCTATCCTTGAGAGCCATCTTATTCATCACTACTAACTTGTGAGATCAAACGTAATGAAATGTATAAAAAAAAATATTTTTGGTAAGACTTGCCTTTGAACTTATAAGACTGGTATTGTCAAATTTACCAAGTGTTTCAATGATGTTTTAAAAATAAAATAAAAGACACTTTTGGATGTTATAATACATTGTATATCCTAAAATTCTATTTATTTGTAACTCAGGTATTATGGTTACCGCAACCTGAATGCGATGATGGACATACGCCTTCAAGTGTTCGAGATGCACCGACACCTGTTCCAAAACAAGGATGTGCTGGATATAGGCTGTAATGTCGGCCACATCTCCATAGCCGTTGCTCGGGAGCTGGAAGCCCGATCTGTTGTTGGCATTGATATTGATCCTGTTCTTATTGGTAAGTAATTACTAGATACTAGCCAGTTTGCCTCTTGCAGGCTTAAATCATTTACAATACATTATTTATATATACAATTTTTGCATTTATCTTTCACTTGTATCATTTTTATAGCAGTAAATATTCTATGCGTGTGGACAAATGGTAGACAAATAGATAACTTAATTAAACATCAAATTGCAATTGACTTACAAATAGAAACTATTGTATAAAAGTGTGGTCCTATAATTCAGATCAATCTCTTGGCATCTTAACAGAGTAATACTATAAAGGCTGTGTTTTAAAATGATTCCGTTAAAATCGCAGCAATCACGGAGTCGTTTTACTTTAGGGCGCGATCGCTCGTCCTGTCTCTTGACACTGTCAAGTCAATTGAGATGGCCGTTCATGCTATTATTCTTCACCACTTGGCTCAATGAGGTGCGGGAACTACTAATGGTTCGATAGGATAAGCGGTTGATGCGGATTCAATGTACATTTAAGAGTAGGATCACTTCCATTTGCATTTTAAGTTTATTCGTAAAATTCTCGAAAAGTAAGAAATATATCAACATTTTGAGTAAGTAGAGGAGGGACAAACTACATATGTGTATATGGGATACAAATAATAACAGTAAGAAAACTGTTATTATTTTTATCCGGTATAAGGTTAAACCCAATTCCAAAAAAAAATTTACTCATAATTTTCGATTCGAAATCGAATAAGTGAAATTCACGATTGAATGAGTATGTAATCTGGCCAAGTGAAAGATAGAAAAAAAGTCTAAAAAAATATTGATGAAAGTTCACATAAATAGTAATCGATTCAGGATATCATTGCGAAATATCATAATGTTTAGGGAGCCTCCTTTTAAGTTATATATTTGACACCAGCATGTAGTAAGTTCAGCTCTCACGATGAGAGGAGGGTCGGCGTGGCCGTCTAGTATTTGACAAATCTTTTTGCACGTCGACTGTGTTGTCGTTCCACTTAAACAAACGATAACCACGCTCACTTATGTGGAACGGCAAATTAGTACCCCTGCCATGCCACCGCGCTGGATGTGGATGCTGCGATCGGTCACTGACAAATTTCGGAACGCCACCCTTTTGACATATTGAACCTTAAACAGGAATAAGGTGCAGCTCATACTGTATAATCTAGCAATCTGATAATACACAGTTCAAATGTTAAAAACTAGATGTTTTTATGTCCTTGAGAGACGATACGAACAAGTCGCTCGCCTGATGGTTAGCGTCACGCTTGCCTGTTACAGTTCAGTGGCACTCAGATTTTACAATACTTAAACTAATATATAATTCGAACTCCTGTGCGGCTAATCACTGGGTTCGTCTCCCATCAGGGTATATCAATATTAGATGTCCAATTTATTTATGCTCTGTAATTTCAATGTAAACATTGCCCTTCAATCCGAAATACAGTAATATTTGAACACGACTGTTTGGCGGTTCAGTGTCTGGCTAAGGTGTGGTACTGCCCCAGGCGGACTCTACAAAAGACTCATACAACTAGATCAAGCTTATTTTGTAATATTTCACAAAAAAATATGTAAGGAACAGGAAAGTTAATTCATAATTGATAAAATAAATGTACACTGATATTTTGTTGCGCATGTTTATGTAACGGAGGTGATATACCTATTTTGTTAAATTGCATTATATTGTGTAAATACAGGTAATTACACAACATATTACAAGAAAGGAGAAAATAACATAGATTTGTCGCAATCGCAATTAAATAATCATTGGTAAAAAAACTACAAGTAAGATTTCCTTTCCTGTATAATACAAGATCTAATAATAATTACAATAATATATTTCATACAAATCAAAAAGAAATTTTATACAAACTAATATAATATAGTCTGTAGAAATATCTAATATTATTACGTTTTTTGCGGTCGTTTTTTTCACACACCTGCACCTTTCGTCCGAGGTATTTTCGCAGCGAATTGTAATTCGGAGAGCTTTCAGAAAAGCGAAAAATTATCTCTCACGGTTTAATAGGTAATAATCCGACGGTAATGCTTTTAATGTTAGCATTTATAGGCGGTAGTAATTGTTAGCTACTCATTTGTGTTTGTTCAAACTCAAATGTGTTTTTTCAGATAATATAAAAGACTTATTTGGTAGTGTGACCCTATCAAATTTAGCCCAAATACCATCAATGCACTGTGAGTCTATGAAGAGTTGCTAGCCAAGTCACGTATCGATCACTCGGACCAGACACCATGAGTCCATAAATGTTGGGTTGTCACAAAATTGGTTGTCACGGAAGTTACGTACTTACCTCTAGGTTTTTGCTATTACCCGGCCCTCGATCGGGCGATGGCAGTATCGAAGCCTAGCACGTGCGTGATCTTTCGGCGTTTCTTGCGCACGTCAATCGCCTGACAATTTCGAAATACAGTCGCAGTTTCAAGTAGAAAAATCTGTCACCAAGGTTTTGAATAGTATTGCTGCAACTGTCTTTGAGTGCCAGTCAAATTATAGGCTTAGCGTGCTTGCCACATTCGACCACATCATTACTTACCTAGATGGTAAAAAGCGAGCTGCTTGCGAGATGCTAGCGTATTAGAGAAAAAAGGGCACATAAAATGTCAGCTTAATTTGAGCGAGGTTCATTAAATACAAGGCTGTATATTTCTAAGTATAGAAGCTGATATCTTAGTACTGCCAACAACCTTTTACAATGTAACAATATTTACTCTTGCAATTAAATTTCAAATAGTTATTTATCCTGCAAGTTATGATACATTTTACTCTTATCACCTTCCTTATCAAACAGTCTTGTGCAAGTATGCCCTGTATCATAAACATTGCGTTTCCAGGTCGAGCCAGAAAGAATTTACGTTCATTCATACCTGTTCCGACGGAGCCAAAGTGCGTGAATGAGAAAAAACTACCATCAGAAGAGAAGAAGCCAGAATGTGTTATGGAAGTAGCAGAGCCAAAGGAAGATAAATGCGAAGATTGTACCGCGAAGCAGGATACATGCGAAGACTGCACGAAGCAGGAAAAAGATGACTCGAAGAAGAGGAGAATTAGGAAGCCAAGGAAGAATAGAAAAGCTGTGCACAAGGAACAGGGGCAGTGCTTCTTTCCGATGTCAATGTCGATGTTGTTTGGACCTCTGGGTGACCCGAGAGCGGAACTGGCGCCTCCGTCGTTCCCTAACAATGTCACATTCAAGCAGGTATCTATACTTAAATATCATCAATTTAAGGTTGACACACCTCCAGCTCGCTAGAAGTATTTCACTTATACCAAGCCCGGCTCACTCCGCGCTATATAAGCGCAGTGACAAGATTGGTGGGGGGCCTTCGGGTCTTTGCACTGCGCCAGAATAGATAAGAAAACGCGATGAAAAGAGATGTACATACATATTAGGCAGATAGCGCTGTGCGAGCTGAATTGTACTTTGTGGCGTCATAACAAAAGTTGCTATTTATTTAAATGTATTTACGGAGAGAAACTTCTATACTTAAACTATGATATTCCGTGCTTCTACGTTGTCATTATTCGTGTTTTTGTTCCCTAATCGTTATAATCGGGCAGTTCTATTCTAGGGCTAATAAGTACCTTCTAGGCAAGCATATTACATCTTCGCTTTCCACTACGTATGATAGTGAAATATAGATAAAACCTAATTTTTAATATCAATTATAGAGATAATTGTTAGGAAAAAATGCTTCAGCTTCTTTTTAATCTTGTCTTGTAATTTTTAAGCGCCTTATTTTTTAACTTTACTTGTATATAAGTATCTAACTAAATATAAATATATGTAAAACAAATCAGCGAAATATATTTTACCTACTTGTAATTACGAGTATCGTATCGAAGTGAAACTTTGTAAATGTTTATAATGTGGATGACTATACAATAATGCCATCAAGCTGATTTGACGATGGAGCAGAGATGTAGAGAGTGGAATAGATTTTTAAATGCGGGTATTTTCTTACTGTTGGTCCTAAGTGTTCAAGTCTAATATTCAAATACAGTTTTCGAATCTATAGTCGTACTCTGCAATGTCATATTGTTAGAGTTTTTGACGTGAGCAAGCTTGATTTCGAATTCAAAGTTCTATCAGAATATGGAGTAAAATTAGGTCTCATGTCTTTAACTTACTAAAAAACTGTTTAAACGCGTGACTGACATAGCTTATTTCATGTTCTTAAACACTATATTTATTATTATTGCTTGACTAGCTGCTGCGCGCGGCAGGTTCGCAAGATAAATAGTTGCTTATGTCCTATCTTGGAAGATATCTCTGTTAATTTAAAGGGCTAGATGTAAGTCAATGCAAGCATATTTTTTAACAACAGTCAATTATGCCGCTTATTGATGGGTTATGCCTCTGCGCTCCACGGCTATTGTTCTCAAACGATTGAATGTACATACTTAGTATCTACTGGGCTCCACCGAACAAAAATTTAAATTATATTTTTAGTTGACATCGCTCCATGGAAATTTGAGTACTGTTAGCAAAAGAACTGTCGGATTGGGAATATGGGATTTTTTAGGTGATGCTGCGATCGGCATTCGTTGTGTGTCACCTTTGATACTTCATAGTTTTATTAAGCGAAAATGCGCTCAAAAAAAAACCTAAGTATATCAAATAACAGAAAGAAGTAGTTTTACAAAAAAAGGTGTTCTTTCACATATCATACAGATTTCAACGAATATTTTTCTTTTTACCGACTTTAAAAAAGGAGGAGGTATATTCGACTGTATGTATTTTTTTTTATGTTCACCAATTTCTCCCCCATTTGTGGACCGATTCTCAAAATTATTTTTTTGTTTGGTAGATTATACTACAGAGGTCTTAGGTATATTAATTTTATCGAAATCGATCAAGCCAAAACCAAAATATAAGCGGGTGAAGTTGGTTTTTTAAGTTTGCTTACGTTTAAATTATATATATCTGGTTATGAATGCCCAGAAAAATGTTTACTAAGTCACGTGTTTTGGGAGACATTTTGATAGTGGCCTAATAAAAATCAGTTTCGCTGTTTAACATTTATAATATTATATATAACCGTGCCTAGAGATATGGTCCGCTTTCATAAGACTACAAATAAAATTGACCTTCAATTAATTAAAATTAGTAGGATTTGAGCCGATCATGTAGATTTTTAATAAGTCCCGACTTTTAAAGTCACTATGTTCCGCATTACAATTTATTTAACTTGTTTTTGCAGTCGGATTTTTTAAATCTGTGTTGTTTCTTTATTGTGGCAAATGTAGCGTTTTATCGTTTGTCAGCAAAGAACACGAGGTAAATGAGATATGCAAATGGTTAAACAATTTATTATTTCAGGCGAATTACGTTCCTCGGGAAGACGTCGCGGTAGGCTCCGGTGAGAGTCCACAGTTTGATCTGATCCTCTGCCTCTCTACCACCAAATGGATGCACTTGAACTGGGGCGATTCGGGCCTGAAGCGAGCATTCCGCCGAATGTTCGCCGACCTGCGTCCTGGAGGGAAACTCGTGCTAGAAGCGCAGAATTGGTCCAGCTATAAGAAAAAGAAGCGTTTAACGGTAAATATTGTTGTTTTTAAAAGCAAGTCTAGTATTAACTGCCCGTAGGCTTAGTTAGGTGCGTGTCCGCCTTCTAAGCATCGGGGCATTGGGTTCCATTCCTGGTGGGAACACAAGTTTCTTACCAATAGTAATTTGTGTTTCTGGTCCTAGATGTGATTGGGTATGTGATGTCAATGTTTCCGAAATCCACGTAATAATTGATTGAACTTTGTCCACACTAAGTGAGTTTGAAAGCGTTTTTATTTTATAAAATGAATTCGAACGATTTTCTTTTGTTATAAGCATCGAATCAACTGAAATTTCAACCAATCGACTGTCGTATCGACATCGCATCAATTCGAACAATCGTATTTTGACGACCAGAATAGACCTTCTGGATAGGCTATTAATTTGAAACTTGTTTTTTTTTTTGATAAGTAACGATAAAAACCACTATCTCACCTGACTGTGAACTACCCGTTGGCTCAGTTAAGTGAGCGTTCGCCTTCAAAGCAGGGGTATCGGGTTCGATTCGGGAACACAAGTTTTCTCCCAAAAGAATATTTGTGTTTCTGGTTCTGGTTGTGATTGCTTGTGTGATGTGAATGTTTCCGGCACCCACGACACAAGTCATCAAACTTAGTGTGGGGCTGTGAGTGTGAAAGCGTTTATGTTATGAGTGTAAGTGATGGTCGAGGACAGATCTTTTAGTCTATTTAGAGCTTCTGTAACCCACCATAATAGATATCGTACGGATAGAACTTAATTTTCCAGACTCAAACAGCCTATTGTTATTTTGGTCATGTTAATAGATATTTTCTCATCGCAATTATGTTATAAATGTGAAAGTTTGTGTATAATTGTGTGTAATTATGTTTGTTTAGTACATAGGTTACTTTTTACTGCTCTACTCTCTCGATTAACGCAGGTGAAGTCGCGGGGCACGGCTAGTTTGAAATAAACGTAAGCTGCGGTGGTATCGCCATTTATCATAGTTAATAACCATCTGTGTTTTACGATGGGTATTGGCATTGCATTATTTATAGCATCACATGCATTGCGAGAAAACTGCGGGAGGTCTAGATACAATAAAACATTCGAGCATCTGGCTTTAAAAAGTTTATTTTTGCATTAGATCAAACAGTTTTTGTACAGAAGGCAATCAATAGGATAATATTTTCAGTTTTATATCATACTAGCCGTGCGCCGCGGCTTCGCCTGCGTTTATTAAATTCAAAAGTAGCTTTTGTGTTAATCCTAGGTATAAGCTGTACATTGCAATGCTTATCCACCTCTTAGTTAAGCAGCTCTTAAGCCCATAATCAATGATTAACTTTTTTTCACTCATAAACAGTTAGCCGCTGCTTAGTTGAAGGACGCAAAGAGAATTGAAAATTATCGAAATTTACACGATCGCCACAGATTATAACCAAAATAGTCGACTAAAAGTGAAATTATACGAGTAGAGTTGTCAAAAATGTGGTTTTATTAATCTATTGAAATGAAAATAAAAGAAAGGTGACATTCAACGGTTGTCGAAGTAAACAATTTGCACCTTACGTAAAAAGTTTTGACACATTTATTATTGAAATATATAAGACCCGCCATCTTGCCTCTTAGCAAGTTTTAAACTAGGCAATGGCGGTGTTTAATTTTGACAACTATTTTAAGCTAAGCATTTGATTAAAAATTAAGAGGGGTTCATAAGTAAGACTGTATATTACTGTGATAGTGTGATAGACATATTTATTGCAGATAATAATAATACATATTATTATGGTAGAACGAATAATAGATAGATAGATAACACTTTATAGAAGACCAAATTACAATATAAACATAAGAAAGAGAACTTAAACTGTGTACAAAGGGCGGTCTTATCGCTCAGAGCGATCTCTTCCAGACAACCCAAAAATTATAGTTTAAAAAAAAATGATAGGCAAGCATTCGATCACTATCTCACCCGATGGAAAGTGAAGTTGCGGCCGAAGATGTAACATGCTTGCCTAGAAGACATAAAACATAAATAGTAATTACATAAAACATGTTGTTAGTTACTAACAACATGTTTTATGTAATTACAGTAGTATAGTACAAAAAGTTGTAATTCTCTACGACTCAAACTAGGAATAGCCAGTATCTTGGACGCCCATGCCTAGGCCTTTAGTATTTGTTGTTTTGAAGACCATATTGGCGTGGCAAGTCTTTGTTGTCTACGTCGTGGGTACTGGGTTCAATACCCGACAAGAGCATAATTTTTAAGAACATTTGTTCATTAAATTTGTGCTCTTGGTTCTGGATGTGATTCTGTGTAATGTATGTGAATGGCTTTCAGAGATAAAAACGTCATATATTTGTTTATAATACTTAAGCCGTTGTGCAAAGGTTTTGAGCCGGTAATAACTTGTCGTATTCAGTATCAATAAAAGATAAAGGAGTTGGCGCGAAAGTGAAAAAATGGCGTTGTTGATTTTGTATTTATTTGCATTATGTCATGCATTATTTCATACTATGTTGAAAACGTGATTTTAGCTTTCACTTTGACTGTGACTAGGAATTATTTTACGATATACGAGTATGTAATACCTTTACTTAAATATTTTATTACTTGACACTGGCTAAGTGCACAACATTTGAGAAGCAAAATCTAAGGAAAAGAAATACAAACAACAAAAACAAACAACAAACGCATTCACACTCACAGCCCCACACTAAGTTCAAAGACTTGTATCGTGGGTGCCGGAAACATCACACACACATTACACCCAGAACCAGAAGCACAAATATCCCTTGGGAAGGAATTTGTGCTCCTGCCGGGAATCGAACCCAGGACATACGGCGCAGAGGGCGGTCCACTGCGCCAACTGGGTCGTCATACGTTTTCATATTGCATTCATATTGCAATTATAACTTGAAAGATATAATCTAAATAAATGAAACTGAAAAAGGTGATTGGTGAAACTTATTTAGGCAGAATTATTTTCTGAAAATGGGTCTTTTGTAACACTTAATAAATTCTTCCACCCTATTTGGAGAAAAAAACAACATATCTAATTATCTTAATATGAAAAAAATATTGGAGCATTGAAAATAATTTAGAAATCATTGAATTTTTATTTTTGTTTATAAATTTTTTCGTACATAATTTCAGAAAAGTACTTAAATATTTTTTCCTTTGCATTGATTTTTATTGTAAATGTTCTCACGCAAATCTACTTTTAAGTATACATATTATATCGTTCACCCGAGATTATTCGATGTGGCTCTGATTCATACATATTATTATATTTATCTCTTTCTAATGTAAGGTGAGTAAATAGCACGTCCGAGATTTCGCACTCCTGACTAAAATACATTTGTATTTGTAATAACATAAATATAATTGTTTTTATTGGTTCTGGTAGAAGCTTATAAACGCGCATTCCTACAATTATTTCTTCTTTTTATTCTAGCCAACAATCTACGAAAACTTTAACGGCATAGAACTGTTCCCGAACAAGTTCCGCGAGTTTCTGCTATCGGCAGAAGTGGGGTTCAGTAAATGCTGCATATTGGGTGTACCACAGCACGCGAGCAAAGGGTTCCGCCGCCCGATACAGCTCTATGTGAAAGGGGACTTCACTCCGAGCAAGGCTTGCTGGTCCGACGCTTATGTCCCCTCGTCGCACCATAAGCAAGAGGTAAGTCCGTAAACTGAAAGTCTAGTGGGTGTGTGTGTGCATGTTTGAAACAAGGTATCTTTGTAACTGCTGGACAGATTAGGATGATTGGTGCATAGATCATTGAGACCTTGGGATCGGACATAGATTACTACATTACATAGTTTATCTTCTTGCTGCTGGTAAAGCTGTGGGATACAGATCAGTTTAATACAAGTATATAATATACAAAAACCGATCAAAGTGTGAGATGGACTCGTGTGGTTCCATTTCAATAGAGATATTTTTGTTTGAATAAAACAAAATTACTTTGTTTTTTGTTTAGGTTTTTCTATAATTAATAAGACCATATTTACTCAATAGAGAAGATATATATATACTTTGAAAAAATTATTGACATATTCTTGAATGTATGATTTAGATTATGAGTTCAGTATCTAAATTAAACATGCTACCGCTTCATTGTATCTAACCGTCTATACCCAAACTTTATACTTGCCTAGTTAGGCGTATAAACGAGCGATTGTGCCAGGACTTATGATTCGAGAGTGTAATAGATGACACTAGTTAGAAGGTGAACGTATGCTTTTTCATAACCCTAAAAAAAGAGAGAGGTTATTATTAAGTTTGTAGTGTGAATCTGTATTCCCGTAACTGGCATCGTAGTTCTCAAACTGCTGGATCGTGTATTGATTTAGTTTTAGACGTGATAACGTCTTATAAATCGATGAACACCGGCTGCACGCACGAAAAATTGTCACGTTCCGCCTTAGCCTGAGCGTGCAAGCGAGAGCGCGGAACAAGCGATAGAGAGGCACGATCGAACTCAGCGTTGTCTTATGACGTTATCACGTAAATTTATCGTCCGTAAACCGACTTTACAGACAACCATTTTTTTTGTTTGAAAGGTGAATTTATCGAGAGTTTTCTTATGTATGATTGATGAAAATCGGTTTACCGTTTTCCAGATAGAGCGTCATTTTCAAAACTTTGATTTAATAACTTGTCATACAATAGGTCAATAATTGCATGAACTACTGGAAAAAAATACAAGCTTTAAAAATACAAAATTGATAGGGCAACTTTTTCACTTTCGCAGCAAAACCTCTCAGTTTTTACTTGCAGGCAGAGGCTCCTCGGCGGACTGTATACGCGCCAGTGGCGCCCGCATACCGACCAAGTGATGACGCGCCTTCCTGCGGCGCCGCCACGCCCTACTCGCCTAACCTAGACTGCTGCGCGGACGACTCACCCTTCTACAACCCGCGGAGCGACTCATACGCCCCCTCGTATCAACCCCCGCGGCCGACTGTGTATGCGACGTTACCCTCTCCGCAGGGCAGCGCGTCGCCCGCTGCGTCGCCGGCCGCTTCGCCCGCGCCTCACGCGTCGCCTGCGCCCGACCCGATGTCCGCGCGGGGGTTCCCCGAACCGCGATCACACGAAGAATGAACGGAGCTGTTGTTAAGGCTGATTCAGAGACCGTTTGAGACAGGTGAAGTTGGCATTGGCAATATGACAGTTAAAGTCTAAGACCTCATATTTACCGTGGATTTAATTACAGTTTGTTTTCGCTTTGCTGCTAGGTTTGGTAATTATTGTACGCGCTTGAGTCCGCGACATTAAAATAATATTCGTTACGTATTCTCTTTTTAACATAAGCGCAGCTAATTGCATATATTAAGCCTAAAACCATTAAAATATACATGAGTAATCAGACCTACTATGTAGTGTCACGTATACTAGTAGAACATCTTCACTCAACAATGAAAAGCCAAAAATACAAGGTGACAGATCTACTAGTAGAAAACTGGAACTGAATATTGTGAAATGTACACTTTGTGTGTCGCGATCTCCAAGATTACAATAGTTATCCGGCTTAGCTACTACACCAAAATATTCATAAACTTAGTATCTATGCGTTAAACCGATCACGTTGGGATCGTATTTTTTAAACCAGTGTCTTCGATATTAATTTTATTATTACTATCAGAATATCGAGTGTACTGTGATGATTTTTATAATAAATATTGAAACGGTACATGTATTCACACACCCTGCAATAATATATAATAATAGTTTTAAGTAATAAGTTTTAGTTATGTATTTTGTGTGATTTTGAGTTCGCAAAATAAATAATTAAACCATAAATGATCAAAAATATCGAAAAACCTATAAAAAAACCTATAAATCATGTCATCAAATGTGAAACATAATTTCAAAATAACGAGTAAGTAACAGTTTAATAAAAGCCCAGTAAAATACAATTCTGTTTTAACAATTCAAATGACACTAAAAATATATGCTAAGTTTTTGATTACATACCGGGTGCAAATATGTTCGTTATCTTAATAATGAACCAATTTGCACCCGGTATATCAGTCAAACTGCAAAATGTCACATTACTATGTACATTATACTGAAAATGAGATATTACAAAACCATTATAAGTTGACCCTTTCGATCTGAATGATTTATTTAATGTTAACACATTAATTGTTTTTAACGTAAGTCCGATCTTACAATGGTCTTTGAATACGGGCCGTGTTTGGTCGCACCCAAAGGCGTGCGACCAATGAGTCGTGTGAAAGAATTTGGAATAATATGGCGGTAGAAATAACAGATTTTATTTATATAGCTCCGACATTTTTTAAGAAACTGCATTAATCATTAGCCTAAGAACATTCCGCTATAATTAAGTTATCAAAGAAAATATAATTCTTTACTATAATTTATTGGATGCAATTTATATTATCCGGTTTCCAATGAAATTAGACACTTTCGAGAACCAGCGTCTTATTTATTTCATCAATAAATCGCAATAATTACACTATGTAAGTATAATATTATTATTAAATGGAATACACAATAACAATAATTGAAATTAGTTTATTCGTTTCGGAGCTACATTGCCACAGACGAAAGTTTCTAATTTATAATTTTTAGGTTAACACGACACAAAAATAGTTACATAGTTATTATGGCAAATGTGTGTCTTAAAGTACAGACTAGCGGTTTGATTTATTAGTTATCTTGTCCTTTCTACAGTCCTATTATTCCAAGATCAGTGGTCAAGTGTGTATTGCCGCCGGAATGATGTGTGCGTCGCAGAGCGGCACTTTGTTAATGGATCTAGAAATGAGGATGTGCTTTATGTATCTAGTTGTTATACTGCTAATAGACGGTCCGACTTGTTTGGCAGTGCTGCCACGCCTTCCCTCTGGAATGTCACTGGAAATGTCACCCATAAAATTTGTCTGAAAATGCTTCGAATAGAGAACCTCGTGTTCGAAATCTAATAAAATTTAATGTATCTTGTTTACTAAAACAGTATTCAATAAGGTTAGAGGCAATGTGGATTTAATATTCAAATACTGGATGGTATCTTTCAAGCGTTCTTGCCAAATAAATCCATGATAAAGACTTGCCATTCTTGCATGACATTTGTTTTGTTTTTCATAGAGTCCTGGGGGTCTATTTCGGGCATCGATTATCTTTACATTGACGTCGAAATCGAACGATTTACTATTCTCGTGAACCATCGAATTGACTGAACCTTCAACCATTCGACTGTCGTATCACGTCTCTTCAATTCGAACAATGGTAGTTTGACGACTAGAATATACCTACTGATTGATGATGTAATAATTTTATATATTCTGGGGAAATACCTAAAAAATTTATATATGTTCCCGTACTTTACTATCTTACCCTTACGTGTCTTTTGGCACTTCTTGTCCTGATTTTTTATAGATTCCCTTGCATTTTTTTCAATGATAAATAACACAATCTAATACTTTCATCGCCCTTCAATCCGGTGTACGGGCTTGGTTGGTTGGCACCAACCATGTTGGATCGTCTATTACTCCTTTTATATTGTTATTGCCCGTGGTTTTCGGGCGTATTTTGATCTTCTTGCCTGTGGGTTCTGGTCGTAGATTCCGCGCGCCAGCGAAAGTCCTGGGACGCGCGGAGTAGCACTCAGCCCCCCTATATATTCACTTAACTCGAATTTGGACTGATAAGTAATTGTAGTAAGTATATGCATAATATTTTAACACAGGACAAATTCGCAGGACTCACAGGCGAGGCACGTCGTTTTCTCATTTCTAGATCTATGTCCTCCCGCCTTTCGTATTTTTATGTAAATATCGTTTTAGAACTTATTGGATTATGTTCGATAGGCTGAAAGTATTTTATAATATTATACTCGTGCATTAATCTATTATATTATACGGTATTTTATTTATTTCATACCTTTAAAGTAAGACGACTATACCCATAGGGGAAAAAGAATAACGTGCAAGAACGGTAAGTAATATTGCGGATAATGAAGCATTGCTCGTCGTATCAAAAACAAGGTTTCTTAACGTACTTTACTTTTTCTAAATATCATTGTTTGAAATGTATTAAGAGGGAATGAGCTACTCGAAGATTTCGAATCGAAACTACGAAGGGTTATAAGTTAACCAAAGACAAAGAAATTCCAAATTGAGTCGGAAATTCGTCGCCAATAACCGACACGCAACGGCAGGTAACGAAATAGTGGAACTATAATCTAGAAACCGAATGCTATATTACTCCGTAGACTGGTACTATGTATAACTGGTAACATGTATAACAGACCAAACAGACGCTTAGTCTGTTCCACATAGTACAAAACGTCTGTTTGGTCTGTTCCACAGACAACTATTACTCCCTACCGTTCCTTGTTTGCCTACTTTACTACATAGTATGTCTATTTTTGCTAAGTTCAATGTAACTGTTTTACTTTTGTCGAATTTTCAACAAGTCCTTTATTTCCGCCTCGTTAATACAACTTTTTGGCTCGTTCCCAATTTTAGTCATCCTACTATAATATTATAAATCCGATAGTTTGTGTGTAAGTGTGTAAGTATGTTTGTTCCCTCTTCTCGCTTTAACGGCTGAACGAAATTGGATGAAATTTGGAATTTACGTAGATTATACCTAGGATTAACATAAGGAGTTATATGATATACACAATGTTAGGTATTATCACTTTATTAGTACTTAGTGCGGTGTACGTGCGCGGGCGAGGCGAGGGAAGCGGGGTTGCGTGTGCCCCAAGCGGAGGCGGCTGGCGAACTAGTTCGTTCGAAGGGGTCGCGGCGCGAGATACGTCATACGATCGCGGCAACCACTCCCCCGCTCTCCCGCGCTCATCGGTGCCCGGGTGTATGCGTGTTTGAGTGGTGGCGCGTGAGTCGCCACACCACCCACCCACGGAGAAAACTACCCCCAAAAGAGAACAATAATAATGGATACAATAATATGAATAACAAAAACATTAGTTGAACAAATTTTTACAGCTTATTTCTTATGAACTAGTCCTAAGTAAAAAAATTTTTTATACATCAATAGGCGTCTTAAAATGAACGCGACGTCCTGATCGAGTAACGTATTTGGGAGTTGGTGCGTTTGGGAAAGATTGTGGAGCTGCCTGAGATGAAAGTTTAGGTGGGACTGGGGCTGGTAGTGTGGATTGGAAATGGGTTGGAGTCGATGGAAGAGGATGTGGAATTGACGTTGGTTCCCCTTCGATAAAGGCTGGCTTCACCCGATCCAGACTCACTTGAACTTCCCTGTTTCCCACAGTTATGCAGATTGTTTTGTCGTTTCTGCTAATAACCGGGTGAGGTCCAGTGTAAGGTGGCTTCAGTGATGCCCTGACGGAGTCGTCTCGAAGCAGCACATGTGTGCATGTGGACAGCTCTTTGAATACAAAAGGGCGCCGTTCTGAATGATGCGAGCCTGCGACAGGCTTCAGATCGGCCATATGGTTTCTCAGCTGTGATGTGAAATTATGAACGTCTTCTAGAGTGTCGTTGCCTGTTGGAAGAGTAACAAATTCTCCGGGGAGTCTGAGAGGCTCGCCGTACACGAGTTCGGCAGCTGAGGCCCGTAAGTCCTCTTTCAAGGATGCTCGCATGCCAAGAAGCACTAATGGAAGAGCGGTGCACCATGTGCCTCCGTGACACATGAGTGCCGCTTTCAATTGGCGATGCAACCTCTCCACCATGCCATTGGCACATGGGTGATAGCTAGTGGTGCGTGTACGTTGCACTGAGCTATGTCTCAAGAGAGCCTTGAAGAGGGCGGACTCAAATTGGCGGCCTTGGTCACTGGTTATGACGGCAGGAACACCGAACCGGGCGATCCAGCCATTGGTGAATGTTTCGGCCACCTCTTCTGCCGTGATACCGACCATAGGCCATACTTCAGGCCATCGAGTGAACCTGTCCACAGCTGTAAGACAATATTGAAACCCTTTACTCGAAGGCATTGGGCCAATGATATCTATGTGGACGTGGCGGAAACGGTTGGTCGGTGGGGTAAAACTACCTAAGGGCGTTGAGGTATGTCTTGACACTTTGCTGCGTTGACATGGTAGGCATTCACGAGCCCATTTCCGACAATCCCTATTCATAGAGGGCCAAACAAAACGATCAGCCACCAAACGCGTGGAAGCCCGCGCGCCTGGGTGGCTGAGGTTGTGAATCTTATTAAAATAGTTACGCCGGTAAGAAGGTGTCAAAAATGGTCGTGGTTTTCCAGTTGATGTGTCGCAGATGATGGAAATGTCTGAGCCAGGAATGCAAACTTTTTCTAGTTTCAGAGAAGAGTTGGTCATGGCATTTTGGAGCTCATCGTCTGAGGCTTGTTCGTCTGCTAAAGCTGCAAAAGTCTCCTCAAAGGTGATAGCTTCTATCCTTGACATCGCGTCAGCAACCACGTTATCCTCTCCTTTCACATGTACAACATCGGTTGTGAATTGGGAGATAAAGGACAGCTGGTTGAGCTGAACAGGAGGAAGCTTTTCGCGTCGCTGGGTAAAAGCATAGATGAGTGGTTTGTGGTCCGTATAAATGGTCACATGTTGGACCTCGAGCAGGTGGCGAAAATGTTGCACACTTTCGTACACTCCGAGAAGTTCGCGATAATACGCGGGCCACTGAGCTTGTTTGTCCGTAAGCTTTTTACTGAAAAACGCCAAAGGCTGCCATTGGTTATCAATTTTCTGTTGAAGACAAGATCCCACGTGTACTGAAGAGGCATCAGTGAATAGTCCCAAGGTGGCGTCGCCAACTGGGTGAGCAAGAAGTGTAGCGCAGGCCAGGCTCTCCTTGCATTTCTCGAACGCAACTTCAAGCTCAGGCGTCCAGGGCACTGGCTTAGCACCCTTTAGTTTAGAAGAAGCTAGTACGTTGATAAGAGGGGCTTGCAGTTCGGCTGCGTTAGGGAGGAATCGGCGATAAAAATTGATCATCCCCAGAAACCGCCGAAGGCCTTGCACAGTTTTTGGCAAAAGGAAATTTTGCAGGGCTTCGATTCTCTCCACAGGCGGGCGTGTACCATCTTTGTTGATGCGGTATCCTAAAAAGGTCACCTCGTCAGAACCGAAAACACATTTGGATGCATTTATCATGACACCATAGTCGTCCAGGCGCTGGAACAAGGTGCGAAGGTGGTCTTTATGCTCGTCTGCCGAGCGTGAAAAGACAAGCACATCATCCACATATGGATAGCAAAAATCGAGTCCCCTCACGACTTCGTCTATGAAACGTTGGAATGTTTGTCCAGCGTTTCGAAGACCAAAGGTCATGAAAGGAAACTCGTACAGTCCGAATGGTGTTGTGATCGCTGTCTTGCAGATGTCAGCCTTGTGTACGGGCACTTGCTGGTACGCTTTTACTAAATCAATTGTACTCAGCACGGTGGCCCCTGCAATGTTGTGCGAGAAATCCGCTATGTGTCTGACGGGATACCGGTCTGGAACAGTTCTAGCGTTCAGAGCCCGGTAATCTCCACATGGTCGCCATCCCTTTTCGCCTTTCTTGGCCATATGCAAAGGAGAGGCCCAAGGGCTGTCCGAAGGTCTCGCGGTACCACAGTTGACCATATCGTCAAATTCTTTCTTGGCCGCGACCAGCTTTTGCGGAGCGAGGCGACGTGGGCGGCAGGAAACTGGCGGGCCATCGGTTGTTACGATGTGGTGAACCGTCGCGTGTTTCACTAGCCGTGGGAAACCTGGAGGTCGCGTCAAGTTAGGGAATTCCAGGAGAAGTCTGGAATAAGGTGAGGTGCTTTCGACAGACACACATTTTATGCTGACCTGGTTAATTTGAGCTATCGATGCCGGAGTGGTTAGATTTGTATTTCCATCGATTAGGCGTTTGTGGCGTAGGTCGGGTAATAAGTTATAATAACTTAAGAAGTCCGATCCTATTATAGGCGTTTCGACGTCGGCAATTGTGAAATTCCAGTGGAAATCGCGGCGTAGACCTAGGTTCAGATGTAGTGAAATGCTTCCATAAGTTTGGATGTTGCTACCATTTGCTGCCGATAATTGATATCCAGATGATGTTGAGGCGATACCCTTGGCTAACTTTTGTGGGTAACAGCAAAGGTCGCTGCCCGTGTCTATCAAAAACCGGCGTCCCGTAGTCTTATCTGTGGCAAATAAACGGCGGCTACTCATTACCTCAGAGCAATCAGTCGCCGCGCTTACTGATCGCTCGAATTGTTTTCCTGGTTTTTCCAGGCGCATGGAGAGGTGCATTTCACTGCCTTTTTCTTGTAGGTTTGGTGATACCAGCACAGGGTGGAGCGTGAGGATGATTTCGATGTTGATCTCGATCTGTTGTCAGTACGCGATCGTGATCGCGCTCTCGAGTCGGCACTGAGCGCTTCAACGCATTTAGTCAACTGCTCGACCCTGAGCGCCAGTTGCGTCAGCTCGGGTGACTGCGAGGCCGTGGTAACCGCATGCACAGCAGGTGTGGTTACCTCAAGTATTTTATCGGCGATGTCAGCCGCCTTCTCCAGTGGCAGATCTTCTTGCGCAGCCAGTATGGCTTGTATATTGCCTGGCAGGCGGCGCATCCACAGTTGCCGAATTATGTCGTCGCTTTTAAACTCTGCTCCGGCCAACGAGCGTAGGTGCCGCAAAAATTGCGACGGCTTTCGGTCTCCAATATCTTCTTCACCAAGAAGCCGCCGGACTCTGTCCTCGCCAGACGCTGACAAGCGTTTAATAAGTTCGGTTTTTAGATGTTCATAACAGTCCGTGACTGGGGGGCGTTCAATAATGTCCGCTACTTCGCCGGCGATTTTGGAATCTAACTTTGCCACAACGTGGCTGTACTTGGTCCGGTCCTGTTTAATGCCCGCGATTTCGAACTGTGCCTCTACTTGGCCGAACCACACTGTGGGTTTATCGGCCCAAAAAGTAGGCAATTTGACTGAAACGGCCATTGTCCGTCTGTCCTGATTGTCCTGAGGCTGTTTTAACTGCTCCTGCAGCAGTCTAATCTGCTCCTCAGATGTTGCCATTATCGAAGAGCAACCGGAAGTAAAATAATAAAAAACCGGAAGTGACGATAATCTGTGACGAGGCGGAAGTCAATACAACAATTGTAGGAAATATGAGTGGAATAAATAGGAATCAGGAAATTAAATGACGGGCCCCGGACGTGGACGTATGATACACATTTACGCGTAGATGAACATAACACGGCTTATAACTAATTAATAATAATAAAATAAAAACATAATTAGACACAAATAAAACAATACAATAATCGACATATGGCTCTTTCGTGACAAAAAAAAAAATATACAATTTATGAATCTATCCTTTTTATGTAAACAAATTTAAATTCGACAACGAAATCACAAAATTTACCATTTCTGGTATTTTATCCGAAATCTACCTTTTTACGAGATGCTTACCGAAATCTACCTTTTTTACGTAAATTCTGTAGATCGCTATTCGTAAATTATAATCAGTAAAAATTCGAGAATTGCTTAAGAGTAGTGTTCCGATATGATCACTGGTCACAAAGATAGTTGACGGAAATATGTAAATTCCTTTTCAAATTGATAGTTTAAGTAAAACAACACAACACTGCACGTTATTGTTAAATGTTTGTTTATAGGAAAGATATGCAAGTATTTTGGAGTTCGCTCACCGGAATCGTAGTATACTCCCTGGGAACGATGTACAGTTGAAAACTTCGCGGTCCGGCCCGTCCCGCACTCGGGGGCGTTGACCGCTGGCTGCTCGCGTCGCGTCGTCGTCGTGCGTCGTCGATGGCTTGACGCGTCGATTTTTGCACGTGGCTCGGCGAGTTTGCAATGTTTGCAATCCTCGGTGGTCCCGTCGGTGCTGCGGCTCACGGCGAATCGCGACACGTATCATATCGCGAGATGTTCGCGTGTCACGAAATGGAGACTCGTTGCGCGGTGTCGAAGTCGTCGCCGGCGGCGCCGCGCCGGCACAGCGGAGGCGGCGCGAAATGAGACGGCGGGAACAAAATCGCCGCGTCGCGGCGCTCGGCGTGAACCGGCGGCGTCTGCGCCCGTTGTTGAAACGAACGTCGTGAACTGCACTTGCTGATATGAGCAGGGTGTGGCGCGGCACTATGGGCCAAGCGAAAGGCCGGGCGTTGCGACGGCAATTAGATGTTGCGCGCGATGTTGCTGAAGTTCGCCGCGTGGTGATGTTGGTTTTTGATGAAACCAAAATGTCCGCCGTAGGTTAGCTTTGTTAGCCTCACTTTTTAGTCACTGCACTATGCACTCCTCACGAATTAATTGTTTTTATTTTCGTAGGCACGTGTTTGTAGGGGTCACCAATAAGGAGTTATATGATATACACAATGTTAGGTATTATCACTTTATTAGTACTTAGTGCGGTGTACGTGCGCGGGCGAGGCGAGGGAAGCGGGGTTGCGTGTGCCCCAAGCGGAGGCGGCTGGCGAACTAGTTCGTTCGAAGGGGTCGCGGCGCGAGATACGTCATACGATCGCGGCAACCACTCCCCCGCTCTCCCGCGCTCATCGGTGCCCGGGTGTATGCGTGTTTGAGTGGTGGCGCGTGAGTCGCCACAAACACATAGGCTACTTTTTAATTTGATAATAGCGGGCGAAGCCGCGGGGCACGGCTAGTTATTTATAAGCGAGCAGTATCTTCGTGGCGGGCATAGTTGCATCGAAATAAAATTACTTCGACGCATACTTGAGATGAAGTAGTCCTTTTTGTCACTCAAAGTTTTCTCATATGATATTGATATTAGCTTCATTTTAATGTAAAAACGGTTGAAATAAAAACTACCTACTTACCGATCTTTGCAATACTTAAAAAAACAATCTGACTTACCTACTTAGCAGAGCTTGAAAATAATGCGGAGAGGGTCACAGAAGAGAATTTCAGATTAAAGCCGACCCTTTAATTTTGTTTACCGTATGCAGTACCCGCATGATTATACACTAACAAACCAAGCGGAACTGAGTAGGTTTGCTATTCGTCCCGCTTGTGGTTCATAATAAATTTGTTGCTTCGACCCCTAACTAAACAGGATTACGTAAATGCTGCATGTGTGCGTATGAGATAAAATGATTATTTGTACGACGACGTAGTATAATATGGTTCCAGTAATGGCTCCCAGAGGACCGGGATCCGGACGTAAACTCAAGCAAGAGAATGGAATAGGGGATAGATACTTATTTTGCTGCTGGCAGATTTCCATTTTGATAGCGACTATTGGTCTTTTGGGTTGTTTGGATGGATAAATGCCTGCGCGTTTTATGGATTTTTGTAACTTTGGTACAGTTTTAACGATTTTGTCAACTCTTGGAACTAAAGGTAGATTATCTTATCTAAAACTAAAATCTCATCCACCAAATTTGGCTATTGGTTGAAGCCCGAAAGGTTAGCTCAATTGGTTGCAGGTCTGCCTTCTATGTAGCGGGTTTCAAGTTAAATTTCCGGTGGAAATGGAACCTGAAACCCGCACCACTTCACAAGTTTTCTCACCAAGGGAAATTTGTGTTTCTAATTCTGGGTGTGATCACGTGTGTGATGCAGGTGCATGGTGCATGCAGGAGGTACTTACTAGTTCCTACTTTGCTAGTAGTTCACTAATGAACACTGCAAAAGTAATTACATAACTTCGACGTCTGCCCAGTTAAGTAAACATAACTCATAGGAACTTTTATTGAAATTTGAAATGGCAAGTTTGCTGCAAACATTAGATTTAGGTATGCGAGTTTATACCTATTATATAAAGTTTGTATTGTAAAGTAAATACCTATTATATAAAGGTACTTAGGGGGCGTCCATTAATTATGTGAGACTTTAAGGAGAGGGAGGGGGGTCGAGCCGAACCTTTCCCAATCTAACGTGGGGGTGAGATCGGGTGTCTTAGCAAATAACACGTTTTTTTTTGCAAGAAAAAGTGTAAAATTGCGTGAAAACTGGCTTAAATTAAGTAAAAAAACTACTAAAATATGGCTAAATCATATAGTTAGTAGGGGTTAGTCATATATAAAAATAATATTATATGTGTGTTAAATAAATTCAACGCAATAAAGCACAGCTTAACTTATTTACATAAAATATACGCATTTTGAAAAATCTCATGTGAGTTTAGGGGAGGGGAGGTGCAAAATCTCACGACATCTCATCAAGGGGGGAGAGACAAATCGCCAAAATCACCTCACGTAATTAATGGATGCCCCCTTAGTAGAGCTATTCAAGTTTTGTAAATCGTTCATCATTTCAACAAGAGCATGCACGAAAAAACATGCTACAACCATATCGTCACATATTAGGTATACACAATACAGTAGTTACAAAGATTACCTGTGAGGTTATTTTATATATAAATATTCCAGTAAATGAGGGTATTAACTCGGAGAAAAATACCATCGTCATTTCTAGTATAGGCAAGTACTGTGCCCTGAGCGTAAGTGCTTGTCATTATATTGTATCTAATAAAGACATTATATAGAAGATACGATTTACGACCGAGTTATTAAGACGACTTTTATAAGGTAATTTCTACGCTTGCCATACGCTAATGTTGTGTTATAAGATTTTGAAGAAATTTGAGTTCATAATGTAGATATGTCTAAGAACGCTATTCCTAAATGTTAATTTGTTACCAAGCCAGCGCGTAGCGCAAGCGAAGCGCATCTGTTTCAGCTTGGGAAAAATTGTTTTCGTATGTCCGGCGGATTTCCGGTTGTTCTCCTTTACAGGTCGCATTTCTCTACTGATCCTCGTGAAATTTTATGAGCACACCCCTGATTCAGAACGTTTCAGTAACTGACCGAATCGATACGATTGGATAACTGTATCTTTCAAACTACATTTTATCGTACGATAACTAACCGAACTGAGTTATCGTATGGTTCTGAATCAGGCGGCTGGTACGATAATTAACTATTTACTACTTAGATAATTTTCTTGTCGATTCATGTTTTGGAAAATTTTCAAAATGGCGGAGATGTGGGGGTTGATAACGTAAATAAAAAGCATTTCAGCCATTTCGAAATATACGCGAGGTACTTCAGCTCACAGAGCCACTAGTTAATAATTTATGGGAGTAACAAAATTTGTTCCTCGTCGTCCATTTCATCGCCGTAAATTACACTCGGGTCATATTTGATACTAGCCGTGCCCCGCGGCTTCGCCCGCTATTATCAAGTTAAAAAGTAGCCTATGTGTTAATCCCAGGTATAATCTACGTACATTCCAAATTTCATCCGAATCCGTTCAGCCGTTAAAGCGTGAAGAGGGAACAAACATACTTACACACTTACACACTTACACACAAACTTTCGGATTTATAATATTAGTAGGATAACCAGTTAAGTGTGCAGGGATGCGGGCGCGTAAACCGCTATACGGGAAGCGACGCCTGCACCCTGCACGTTATGCGAAGCTTTAAGTAGCCGCTAACGACAAAGAATTTTTGTTTGGGTACTTCACTACTACCTTTACAGGTTTCTTCTGGGCAACTCTACTTCAGTATCGTCATAAGTGACGCGGATATCAGGTAGTGTTAGATGTTTGCCTATCCTGAATAAAAAGATCTGTGTCAGCTTGAGTGTGTTAATTAATGTGTTTAGAACGGTGTATGTAGCGAGACACATTTACTAGGTAGTATACCTAATAAGCATTGTTATTTTACCATGGCTAAGGGCGTTCTCACATTAGCGGCGAACGCGTAGCTAACTACTTATAAAAGTCTGTAAAACTGTTTCACAAAGCAAAACTTTTATCCGGCATAGCCCATCTACCGTAATCTTTCTTTTCTACCGACTTCACAAAAAAGGAGGAGGTACTCAAGTCGACTGTATTTGTTTTTGTGTGTTGTCTCATAATTTCGTTACACGTGAACCGATTTCGAAATTTTTTTTTTGCTTGTTGGATGTTGCTTTCCTATTGGTCCCATCTAAATTTGATCGAGATCTGATCAGTAGTTCTTGAAATTATCTTCAATAATGCGTGTTTAGTACATCTAATCTGATCAAAGTTCCGAAGATAAAGCGGTGAAGTCGGTTTTTTTTAAGCTTTGCTTGCGTTTAATTATCATTAGTGCAAAATTATACTGTGCTGAGAGTGCCACATCAATTGTCATTGACGGGTTTGCCAAAATAGAAGTATAATTTTCAATATTATCCTGTTTATTTTATATTTTTGCAGGAGTGACTCCCTTTATTTCCTTGTTTTGTCACACTTCATCAACAAATGCTTATAAAAATTTTCCAATGTTTCACATAATTCACAATTTCTAACGTAAGGAAACCAAATTTGTTTGTTGGGTAGTGTCCTAATCGCGATGCAAACGAATAAAAATTATTAGAACGAAATTTTATCTTAATTTTTTTTTGTAATTTTGGCTTCACAATCTTGTGCATTTAGCCAGTGTCAAGTGATACATAAACATATTTCAAGTGTATTTCATATAAAAAGTCCCAGTCACAAGTCACAGTCAAAATCAATGAAAAGAGTGAAAGTCCAGTCATAGTCAAGTCATGCCCTAGTAAAGTGGTAGAAACTTTACTAGAACTTCTATTGGAGTTTTGGAGCGAGAGCAAAAATCACGTTTTTCAACTTTGTATGATTTGCCTACACATATGCACGTTTACTAAGTATAAATGGTTAATAATCCAACATTATTACACATGAACACTCAAAGAATCACAGGTTTTGAAAAATTGTACAAAATCAACAACGCCATTTTTTCACTTTCGCGGCAAAACTCTTCCATAATGTTTATTCAAAGTAATTAGATGGGTGTACCGCAGAGTAGGTAAGTTTTTACTGTATGTTATACAGGGTTGGGTACGTACCCACTTATTTTCCTCTTACATTTTCGCCTGATTTCGTTGTTTCCAGGTTGTTTCCACCTACGCTCCGATTAAAATGCCTCTTGATACTCACAAACTCAATTTCATAAATAAAATGAAAGCAATCTCGAGGGCGTATGAAATAATCTACACCTTGAAAAGGGAAAATAACAGTAGGCACTTATAACTGGGTAGGCTCAGTCAAATTCAATCCTTTGCCTTTTATGTGAAATAATTTTGAATAGACTAGGATAAAATAGCACTCAGCAAGTTCAAACTAAATAAATTCAATTTCGCTGCTGTGTCAGCATACAGTTTGTAACCGAATTAACGCCAAAAATAAATATCACTGTGAATGAAACAAATAACCATCGCATCACCAAGTGAAAGCTTAGTTTTCTTTGAACACAGAACGACGTAATCTTTGGTGTCGATGGTGCACCACCAGACACCGCTCCTCGATCCTTGGCGTGACTCCATAACTGGTCGATTCATAAGTATGATCAACGGGTTCTACTTCGGAGAGCTAAGCTAATTATACCGGTTGTAGGTTAAAGATGTGAGGTGCTACTAGAGCGTACCCCCGTAAATGCTTCAAGAAAAATAATGAAACATGACCCAGCCCTCGTTCACTGCTTCACAGCACAACGCGTGACGTGAGAGGCAGGGATTATTAAACCACTGTTTATTTTTTATCCGAGGGCCAGTAAACTAGTCAAAAATTCAGCCTCTATACGAAATATATGAGCTAACTATGAAATAAGTACCATTCAATAACGTCATAAATCTTATATATATTTCGATTGATACCATAAAGACCCATCGCAGACATATTATTAGATACCTACTATGTCCACTTAGATGAAATTCGAATTGCACCTTTATTGAGTGCTTTAACCTTTGTACCTATATTAAGTATATAGTCTATTAAGTATCTATACCTACATATCTCTGAGCAGCATTATTAAAAGCTAATATTTTTCTTTAGTGGTAAGTAAAAGGTGCATACTTAAGATTATTTACCACTTTTTAACCGACTTCACAAAAAAGGAGGAGGTTATATTTTTTTGTGAGTTACCTCATGACTTCTTTCTGGTGAACCGAATTTGAATTTTATATTTGAAATATCAAGATCTGTCCAGTAGATTTTGAGTTATCCTTAATAATGCAATAATGCGTATTTAATTAATTAAATCTGATCAAGGGTACCAAAGATAAACTCGGTTTTTTTTTAAACTTTGATTGCGTTTATATTATTCTTTTAAAATTCTCATATTGCCTCGTTTTCTTGTGCTGAATAATTTTTTTTTTTCTTTCTTCCTATTCAAATAAGACGACTTGGAAGTGAACTTCTATTCTAAATCTAGATGGATAGATTAAGAATCTTGTCTTGGGTCTGCCTTTGAATATTTAACGCACAATGGATGAAACTGCGTCTGAAAATAGTATTTCCTAACTATAAATGCAGTTTTACGACGCACTACCACCTCAACGCAATCACCTATCGCAGTAGGTTTCATATTTTTAGACTATTATATTTTCAGTCTCAATAAAAGAAGATTAACTGTATTAAGTTCTTTCGACAAAAAATTACGAATCTTTAGTCCTTACGAATATAATCTGTACCGACAGGGACAAGGAATCAGTACAAAAATGTCTCTTCAGGTTATAAAAAGCGCAAGAAGCGTATATATAACGTCACAATGATATTAATTTATATCCAGAATACGTCGCGAATTTCCCGAAAATCCTGAACTTGCAAATGGCATTCGATCTTCGTGGAGAACGTTTGTTACCTTTTCGATATAGCTTGGTGATTGTTTGTAGAGCCCTCGGGCCTTGCCTCTAACCCGAAGGCACAATTTGCATATTGATCAGGGATTGTGACAGTTTCCTGAACAATAGGCATAATAAGGAAACCTTCAGAGGGAAATTAGCAATATAATCCTAGAGGCATGAGGGTTGAGGTTGAATAGAAAAGCTCGTATAAATGTACAGATAAGGCGACCGCCCTGATTCTTGGCTTCACTAAGAACGGTTTTACCTAAACCTTTCTATATAACGCTATGTCGAGGACAGAACTGACTGATGATTTGATTACTAACTATACAAAATGCGGTCGCACTGCATATAACAAAACAAACGCATTAACACTCACAGCCTCACAAAAAAATTTAAAGACTCCTGGATCGAGGATGCCTGAAAGTTTTATTATCGCATCCACAATCACACCCAGAACCAAAACCACAAATGTCCCTGGAAAGAAGAATTGTGCTCCTGCTCCATAATCGAAACCAGGATTCACGGCAAAGGTGGTTGAGACCTGACCACTGCGCCAATTCGGTCACCAATTGATTGGTCGTATGAGCTGTGTTATATTTTATTTATTATTTGTTTACCTGTAAGTATATGATCAGGGAACTGCTGAAAAAACATCGATTTAATGTAATTTCGTAGTGCCACTACATACCTATCTAATTGTAATATTGGGTTGACATACCTCCAGTTCGCTCGAAGCGTTTTGCTTCTACGTTCATCAGTCGTACAGCGAAGGAGTGGAATTCATAGCCTGCGTCATTGTTCCCCGAGGAGTATAATCTGGGAGTCTTCAAGTCAAGAGTGAAGAGGTATCTTCTAGGCAAGCATGTCACATCTTCGGCCGCATCGTCACTTTCCTTCAGGTGAGATCGTAGTCAAATGCTTGCCTATTTTGCATGAAAATATATATATATATATATATATATATATAATATTGTGTAGATAACAGGTGATACATCTATACCTACCTAATTTTGTGTAATGTTATAGTTTTTTATTTTTTTATATATATATCTTTTCTAATCTAAGGTAGTAGATTTCTAGTAAGATTCATCACTAATGCGGAATAAATTACTTATTAACCATGCATTGCACGTAATGTAGTTAGTATCGGCGCTGGGTTCTTGATACTCCAGATCAAATTTGCCAGTTGATTGGAATACAAAATCGAATAACGGCTTTACCTAGATAGTGTAACTACCTACATGTAGTTCTATAATATTGTCTAAGATTTTTTTACTCGGTAGATGAGATGTGCCCTTAATATTAACATTGGCTAGACGCGTTAAAGGCCGTGATCGCTACCGGTTTTTCACTACCGAGTCTAGTCCATTTCACTCTTGATTGAAGCCTTCCAGATTATACACTTCGGGTATCAATGATGCAGGAGATGAGTTCCACTCCTTCGCTGAACGGCTAATAGACGTAGAAGCGAAATGCTTTGAGTGAACTGGATGTATGCCAAACATAAATTGATGATGTTTTATAGTTTGCCTAGTTGTGAGGTGGGAAAAGGGGAATGTGATAAAATTTTGTCATGTAATTCCTGCGCACTCTTTCCAAAATGTAAACGTAGTCCAAAATGTAAGAATACCTATCGGTCTTGTGACAATACGTCGGTAACCAAGACTCCAATTTGGACTCGACTAGCTTATTATCGCCATTGAGTCTTTTCGCTCGTCTTTCAATATACTCAAGGCCTTCAAGCTGGTACTTAGCGGATCCATCCCAGGATTGGCTGCAGTACTCCAAACTCGATCGGACTGGCGCATGATACGAATTGAGAAGCTGGCGAGGTGTTAAGTACTGCCTGATCTTGGCAAGGATACTCAGCTTCTTAGCGGCCAGTTAAACTCTAGCTTCCATGTAAGTGCCAAAGTTAAGATTTAACGATAAGGATTTTACACTATAACTATTTTATTTATTCCGACTACCCACTGATTTTGAGTATCACGTTTTTATAGGTGATAATGTTTAAAGATGCAAGAAGGTCGGTTTCATCAAATTAATTAAACTAAAACTATCGAGTAATTAATTCTGATCCTAAACAATCATCAACATAGGCGCACAATATTCCATCCGTCGTACCTACTGAGTTACAATTCTGTCAGTGAATCTTAACAAAGGTAAAGATCGTTTGATTCCTTCGGGTATCTGTTAGACAAAGGACAGCTCAGGACGAACCCACAAAGACTGTGCAAATATGTATATATATGTTAAATACTGCTTAGTATTGTGGTACAGGATTTAATAGTACGGGTTGTGGAAATAATCGGATGTTTCTCAAAGGACCAATAATTGAAAATCTTTGGTAAACCCGTTATATGGCTAATCTTTGGTTATACGTTTTGCTATTTACCTACAAGGTGTGGCGTAATAAATGGATAACCCTATACCTACTGATAAGGGACATCATGATGGTCTAATAAATAATATAAGAAAAATAGCCAAAGTGTCATAGTTTTAGAGAAAATCGTAATTTTTTGAAATTGTAATTTATTTCCACCGGGAAGGAAATCCGGGTGTCGAACCCGACAACCCACTACATAGAAAGCGAATTCTCTCTCAACTATGCCAGTAGGCAGTAGATAGCTTTTTGGTTAAGTCTATGCAAAACCTTTTTGTATACAATCTACGAATATAACTATGCCATAATACAGTTATTTAATTATTTTCATCTTAGCGGGTAATATATTTCAGTTACTTTAACGTAAGTACCTCAGGCTAAAGTTATGTGAACACGCCTTTACGCTACCCAACAGCGCTAAAAACTTTCGGTATTAAAGGATGCAAAACATTTTCCTTCCCGAATTTTCTTCTCAAGGAAAATTTACTCACTTAAATTGGCTAATTAATAATGCTTTGAATTTTCCATCTCGGTCACGTAGCGTTTTAGTAAATTTTAATATACAGTTAACCACGTATTGTCGTTTTCTGGATAATGAAATAACTTTAGTAGGTATAATTAGAAAATAGAATAAAGTTTTCAACACAATGGAAATTTTTGTTTCTGTGAATGTTGCCGGCACCCACGAAACAAGTCATCAAACCCAACACAGCCCCACACTAAGTTCAAAGACTTGTATCGTGGGTGCCGAAAAAATTCTCATCACACACACAATACACCCAGAACCAGAAGCACAGAACAGAATTTGTGCTCCTGCCGGGAATCGAACCCAGGACCCACGGCGTAGAGGGCGGGCACCTGTCCACTGCGCCAACTGGGTCGTCAACTATGCAAGTATTCGCAAAAACAAACGCTACATATAACGTGCTATAACTGTTTTAGTATACGCACTGTATGATACATATCTCTGTCGGATTCGATGGATATTCCAATTCGTCGGTGTGTATATTCGTGTGTCAAGCTTGCCTCAGTCCGGTTTTTCATGTGACATCCCTTGATGAATATGTTCGGAGATTGACAGGTTAGAGATTGTTTAAATTAACCAAACAATCCTATCATTCTGGTTGTGACATGAATAATATAATTGAAATAAGGAACAAGATAACAAGTAAAGCAAAATCTTGATATCTAATGACAGTAAGGTACTATCTCCCCGACTACGGTAAAGTAAAAGAAAGGATATGATTTCAGCACTATATTGTACTAGCCGTGCCCCGCGGCTTCGCCCACTATTATCAAGTTAAAAATTAGCCTGTGTTAATCCTAGGTATAATGTATGTACATTCCAAATTTCTTCCAAATCCGTTCAGCCGTTAAAGCGTGAAGAGGGAACAAACATACTTACACACTTACACACAAACTTTGGGATTTATAATATTAGTAGGATTAGTAGGATGTAGCTACATAATTAATAATTGCAACATACTTATGTGTACGGAATCAATAAAAGATTTGTATTCATGTTAAATTCAATGTTTGTTTGCTATCCGCGTCTAATGCAGCGCAAAATATAACAAACGCTTTCACACCCACAGCCCCCCACTAAGTTGGATGACTTGTGTCGTGGTTGCTAGAAACATTCATCACACACAATCACAAACAGAACCAGAAAAATATTTTTTTCTTGAGGAGAAAACTTGTGTTCCAACCTCGAACCCGATACTTCTGCTTAGAAGGCGAACGCGCACCCAACTAGGCGGGGCAGTTGAAAAAGTTACAGAAGCAACTAAAAAACCGATTTTAATGAATGTCGATGTAGGGCCTATTATCGTAGAATTTTTCTTAATACTCCGAGAGGACAGGCTTGGTTTTTCTTAATAAAAATTCGAGGATAAAAAAAAGCTCCAAAACACTGTTTCAAAATAAAAACCTACATGAAGAAAAACAATCGAAAAGGTAAAAATAAAGCTATCACGTCGTTACTTTTATAGATAGTGGTCAAATGCTTGCCTATCAAGAATAATAAAAAAGCTCCAAAACACCGTTTCAAAATAAAATATACCAATTTGGTAATATGATACAAAACGTAGATATTTTTTTGTTTTAATTATAGGAAGCGGGCACTACTTACTAGCAGTCGTGCTTTAGTTTTCTTTCGTTTGGTTGTCTTTACTCGATCTAATTTAAATTTTATATTGAGTTTAATTTAATGAATGAACCTCCCCTTAAATATTAAACTGTTCTGAGAAACCCTTTCAGTAATACTCATTAATAACGGAACAAAGTGTGTTTTAATGCCTGCAAAATACAATATTTTCTCAGAAAAGAGTTCTCCTTTTTATAAATCATTTTCTCTGAAGACGAAACGTAACGTTGTTAGGTAACAATCTGTTTTTTCATGTTTCTAAAACTGAAGTCTTAGAAACGTTTTCTCGGAAAAGACTTAACAAAATACCTGCGCAAGGATATTCCAATTTCACAAGGTACCTGTTAAAACAACTCTCAGCTATAGCTCTCAACTTGAGGGTTGTCGAGGAATTCGCAAAGGTTGTTGTGAAAGAGATCTGAACTGAACCACTTCGAGAAGTCGAAAGCGAATGGTTCAATGGAAATGCGTGCTTACGGCACGGCCGAGTCTCGAAACCTTTTCGAGAGCTTCTCTAGTGATTTTAAAATCTTCAGTTTCTGTGTTAAACTGGAACACTTCGAATGCTAAAATGCGTTGAGTGTGAGTGTTAGCAATGAAAAGCCACGCTGTCATTAGTATGCAAATTTGAAGGTTGTAAAATTTATAATACCGTTTCGTTTTTTGCGCCATTTGTGTCGGGGTTGCACACGTCCTCAAATGTTGTTAAAAATACAGAGTTGTAAAATTTGTGATGTGTCCGTAAATCAACATTTATTTTGTTTTGTAAAAATGTTAGCTCATGTTTTAAAGATCGTAATTCATAACATGAACTCGAATTCACCTAGACGTGGCGTAGCAACAAAGCTCGTAGCAGTATTGCATAGACCGTGTCAAGTTGGGATGAAGCCAATTAAATCAGGCATATATTCTGCCAGTAACAAAAAAGTTTACTTTTTACTTTGTACTATAGTTTACTGTATACTTATTACACATATTTATAATTAGAAAAAACTGAAATATAGTCAGAGTGGTTGACAGTGGTTTGTTAGCAAATACCTCTGGTACCCTGTAGATGTATCATAGAAATTTTATCACTCTCTATTGACGACCCAGTTGGCGCAGTGGACAGGTGTCCGCCCTCTGCGCCGTGGGTCCTGGGGTCGATTCCCGGCAGGAGCATAAATTCCTTCCCAAAGGACATTTGTGCTTCTGGTTCTGGGTGTAATGTGTGTGTGATGTGAATGTTTCCAGCACCCACGATACAAGTCTTTGAGCTTAGTGTAAGGCTGTGAGTGTGAATGCGTTTTGAATGTGTTTTGACTCTTTTTTACGTGACTTTCTGTGGCATATCGCCAAAAAGCGACAAATATACTCGTAGTTATCAAAATATGACCCCTAGATGATTTATTTTGAATTATCATTTGCAATAATCTACATGCGGTTATATTGAAAGATACTATTTAATTTTTAATATAGTAGTTGTACAGTTTAGTATATAAATGTCAATATAAAGTAACGTATCTGAATATATATTAAATAAATTCCCTCTTCTGTAGAGTAAATATTAATGGTATAAAAAATCATAACATTGTAACGTCGTTATCGTCATAAACAAAAAAAGATATTAAAACCTTAACTACGTTTCTAGGTTCATCATATTGTTGTCATCAGTGTCATCTATCACAAGATGTTAATTATTTTAAATACTGCTTGCATGAAGCTGGTAGTTTGTATATGTCGTGGGTATTTTCATCCTCATATAAAAAGATGCCCGCATAATTATCGGAAAATCCACTACACGGGAACTCTTCTGAAATTGGTGTATTAGATCAAGACGTCGTAATTGTTATAAACAGGGGTGAGGTAACAAACTGGAATGATTTACAGCCACCATAAAGCGACATTATTATGAAGACAACTGCTAAACTAATTTGCGAACTGGGTTTGCCAAATAAAAACACTCGAAACCGAGACACTGAAAATGAGATAGATATGTAAAGATAGCAAATTACGCTGAATAAACATTGCCATAGATCCTTTTTACCCAGTTCTGGTTTCTTTGTCTGGAAAATATCATCTCAATTTAATATGAATGGTGGTTACAATAAGGATATATTTATTCGTTTCTGAGCAATGTTTCGGTACATATTATGAAAGCTTGTTCACACGCAAAGGGAATTTAATTACAGTATTACTAATTTATTTGTGTAGAACGAACTCGTACTATTTTACATAGCCCCGCACTAGGTTCGACTTGAGTTGTGGGTAGATATACACAGCACACACACATAAACACATCCACAACCAGAAGTACAATTTCAACTGCCGAACTGCCCGTTGGCTCAGTTGGGTGAGCGTTCGCCTTCTAAGCAGGGGTATCGGGTTCGATTCCCGGCGGGAACACAAATTTTCTCCCCAAGGAAAATTTGTGTTTCTGGTTCTGGTTGTGATTGTGTGTGTGATGTGAATGTTTCCGGTACCCACGACACAAGTCTTCGAACTTAGTGTGGGGCTGTGAGTGTGAAAGTGTTTATGTTATGTTATGTTATATTCCATGGTAAGAAAAAACTGCATCTGTCAGGAATCAAAGCCATTGTATACGACGTTGAAGTTCAGAGGTTGAAATTTATCGCCAAAAGAGTAGCAGTAAGTAATGTTTCGCATATATTTAGTATGTAACTGAAACAATGGATCGTCTAATGAACTGCTCGTTAGTGCAGTTGGGTGCGCGTTTGTTTGAGCAGCGAGTATCGAGTTCGATTCCCGTTGGAAACACAAGATTACTCTCCAAGATAAATTTGTGTACCTGGTTCTGGGTGTGATTGTGTGTTTATTTTTGACGTCTGCTAAAAAGTTCTTAAAAGATAATAACTTCTAAATCTTGCGATGTGCGAAACAAATAGGCTACATTTTTGCAATTGTTTGGAAAACATGGCGTGGGTCGGTGATTAAGTGCTTTTAATAAACTACCGACTTGACACATGTCCAGGTGTAGAAAATATATCTTTAATACTGTCACTCCAGGTAGAGTTCAGCAACCTGTGTAGGAGAGAACGGTATCAGAAATATAAATAAACATTGCGTTTACAAGCTATTGGTATAGAAAGTAGGTGTTGGTAAGGTGAAACTGTTTGATTATTTTTCAAGAATTTCACTTATGAAAGTAGTATGCAATGGACAGTTTGGGTGTTTACCCTATGAGTAATCGCCACCACGAAATTATGTCATTCAGTATAAGATGACATAGCAGCTACAAATAATTAGTTAATAATATTCTTAAAACTAAAGAAACCGACATTTTTTTTCACATGTAGTTTTTTTTTTTTATTTGTGACAGGTTAGTGTTTGACCACTATCTCACCTGATGGTAAGTGACGATGTGATCGAAGCTGGTAAACACACTAGACCTGGAATACGTAGGCTCTCAAGGATAACTGCCGGAACACCGTATTTGGCTTGGCGGCAGACTTTCAACTTGATGGTGGTAAGCTACTTTGGTAGCAAGCCAGGCGAGCAACTCACAAAATGCTCTACCACCTCTCAAATGTCACCTGATTAGCACCACCCGGGGACCACGTGTAGGGAGTCAGACTTAAGGGGTATCCTCCTACGGACGTGGGTGACTCAGCCACGTAGTTAATTCTAAGTTAAACATCTGATCTTTTGTAACAGTAAAAATAAACAAAGTTTTAACTAGTGGGCTATATATAATACAGTTATTTAATTGATCAATAGAATTATTCATAAAAATTATCATCCAAATTACAGTTCTCTACTATAGCGTCATTTGGTGACAACCTTTTTCATTTTCAGAATGATTATAGAATTGGTTGACCCTATCTTGCCCCACCTTGGCAAAATACTACTCACGGGGGGTTTTCTAGTGAGTCCGAGTCGGGGATTTTTAGTGGGTTTACACATCCCTTTCCTTTACCGCTGTGAAGGAGCTGAAGTGCAAGGTATTTTCCAAAAAGGTTGATGAGTCATCATACAATATAGGGTGCTGAGTACAATATTGGTTTCGGTGGTTATTATATAGGTACTTGAATTTAAGCATTGAATTGTATTTTTTTTATCTCATTGAGTTCTATGTCTCGTGTCGTGGGTGCCGGAAACATTTACATAACGCCGTCAAGCACACCCAGGAGCCAGAAGCACGAATTTCCCTAGAGCAGAAAACTTGTGTTTCCACCGGGAATCGAACCTACTGCATATAAAGTAATCGCGCCACCATCTAAGAAATTTTATTTGATGGGTATTTTACGCTACCTAACATCCTAAACCAGAAACATTATCTCGACTTAAAGACTTCTTGCTGAGAATCGAATCATTTTAAAACAACGATTTTCAGACCTAGTTGTACCAGATTTTTTTACGAGAAAATTTATAAAACAAAGAAAGAGCAAGAGCAAAAGAACCCATGACTGCTACAGTGTTTATTAAATAATGCTTTAACAAAGGCGCTCAAAGCACACACGTGAGCAACTTGCTATGTTAAAATTAAGTTTAGGTCTATTTTAAACTGAATCAAGTTGGAGTAGAGCTTTTTGTGCATTGCAGAGCTTTATTTGATCATGAATTCTTTTCAAAAACCATTTTTTGTCTATGTAAAGGCAACAAACAAGTCGTACACACCTGAATCTTTAGTGACCCCGACTGGATGTGATGTAACGTACTTTTATATTGTTGGTACCACAAATAATAGAAAAGAATGAACTAAGTTTGAACTGCTTATACGATTAGTTGGGTGCGCTTTCGCCTTCTAAGCAGTGGTATCAGGTTCGAATCCCGGCGAGAATACAAAGTTTCTCCCCAAGGAAAAAATATGGTTCTTCTTCTGGTTGTGATTGTGTGTGTAATTTGAATGTTTCCAGCACCCACAACACAAGTCATTGAACATACAGTGGGGCTGTGAGTGTGAAAGCGTTTATAATTTAAAAGTGCATATAACATCAAGTAGAGTCAAGAAATACATATTTTTCAAGTTTATATAGGCTGTAAGTTTTTAATCTACCATGGTCACTTTCACTATAAATGTTTGTATCAATAACGGGATATTTACCATGTATTTCTTTGATATATTTTAGGCACTGTTGCAAGCACCATGATCACGAACCGAGTAACTGGAACTCAAAACAAACGAAATACATGGTAAATATCCCGTTATTGATACAAACATTTATATAGGCTGTTCATAAAACAAGCCCTTTTCACCAGTCACAGCCAAAATCAAGTAAAAGGGCAGTTCTAGTCAAGTCGTGGTAAGTGGTAGAAAATTTACTAAAACTTGAGCGATCTGATAACTTTATCAATCTCTTTCTTGCCTAGCTGTCTGTAACGTGTCGCCAAAAAAAGACAAAGTTATTTATAAAACTATGCCTACTACAGGCTATTTTATTTTCTTTTTTTACACTTATTTTTTAACTATGCTATTGCAGTACCTACGAATATAATTCTACTAATATTATAAATCCGAAAGTTTGTGTGTAAGCGTGTAAGTATGTTTGTTTCCTCTTCACGCTTTAACGGCTGAACGGATTTGGATAAAATTTGGAATGTACATAGATTATACCTAGGATTAACACATAAGCTACTTTTTAACTTGATAATAGCGGGCGAAGCCGCGGGGCACGGCTAGTAATTAATATATACCATACATTTTGTACCTTAAACTACAGGGAGGCTATTGTCTCGCTCGACCGTTGCAACCGGAAAGCTAGGTATCAGTTTTGACCCAGATTTTGTGCCGCAGAAAGGCTGGGGAGAATGAAAATGAAATACTCGTTGGTGCCTGAATACCAAATGGGAAATTTGCCTGTTGTTTGTTTTTTATAAAGATTTACGTTGGTCTGTTTACTATGGACCTATATTTTTCAATGCACTTTGTGTTACGGGTACAACGCTGATATTCACAGAACGCGATATCCTCAGGATATTAGACATATTATCATTATGAAAACTAAAAATCTGTGACACTGAAAAAGAAAAAGGCGAAATGGTTACAAATATGGAACCCAGAGTTAGTACCTACTTGGCTTGGACGGTTCATTTGATCGTGAGAGTTTATAGTATCGATTTAGTTTAGGATTTTATGTTAACTCTGTATTTTAGTATTTCTATACATTATTTTGTTTACCGTACTGAATTATTTCGGCCACATAATGCGATGAGGGGATGCGAGTTTAAAACAACTGATCACATCGAACAGAAAAGAGGACGAGGGCGGTCGCAAGCACGATGGTCTGACCCAGTAAAGAAATGCCTCCTCGAGTAAATTCTGTCAGGGCGGTGAGGAAAATAATAGACCAGAAACTATGGAGGCAGATCGTGAAACCGAGAAGATCGTGACCACAGTTAGCAATGAGAGGCAAGTAGATTTTATGGAATATGCATGAGATTTAAATATACTTTAGTTTTTTTGCCTCTACAACTATTCTAGGCGTTCGCGCTGAACTGAGATCTCGCTCCTACATTTGCCTAATAGAGAAAAAAAAATAGGGTTAATTGCTTATACATTTTTTCTTACTAATTATTGTTTGATTTCTGTATTTATTGTTTTCAAGCATATGTTTTACGTAAGTTTCAAGTTTAAATGTGAAGCTGTTCCTCAGATAGACTCCGAAACAAAATAGGTCTAAAAACAACAACTTTGAAGGCCTACCACATTGTTATTTTTCAAGATAGTTTTTTTTTTATCGGTATTCTACCTTCAGTTTTTTTCAACGATACCCCACAAGGGTGTATAAACTAGTAGCGTACGTGTATGCCCCTTAACAATTGAAAGTTTTCAATTAAATTGCCATTTCTGGCTTTTGTAGCTTTACATACCTATTCACTGAGAATTTAAAGTTATTCGCTTGTATGGTTTAGACGTTAAATGTCTCTGACAGACCGACGGACGGTCGGATGTACGGAAGGACGGAACGGTGGACGGACGGAAGAAGTGCTGAACCATCCAAGTCAACTTAGAGATCTCGCTTCGCTCGATCAATAATTCCACAATTTAGATAATTTTTACATTTAAATGCTTTTTAATCAGGAAATGTTATAAATAAAACGTGATAAGTGTAAGCGAAATTAAACTAGCAAAATTCGCAATATTGGATTGCCGAATTCGTGACATCAGTTTGCACATTTTTAATGTCTCTGATTGGTCGATTTTCCTTTACGGCAGCCATGAATAGATTGTGGACGTCTTCGAACGTCAAAAAGACTGCATTTAAAATTGGTACAATCTGCCCGCATTTTCAAAGATAAAATATGGAATGTAATGTGTTTATGCAAGAAATTTTATTTTCGGCAATGTATTACATAATCAATCGAATATAAACATAAAAACATGCATATTCACTGTTACCGTACAATTTTATGTATCACACTAATATTATAAAAGCAAAAGTTTGCGAGTGCGTTTATATGTTTGTTACTTCTTGACGCTCAAACGGCAAACGCTCAAACCAATTTTGATGACATTTGGTTTGGAGGTTACTGACCCTCCCATTGACTGACCCTGGATTAACACATAGGCTACTTTTTATCCCGGAATTCCCGCGGGTCCGGGACTTCCGCGGGTAAAACCAAGGGGCGCAGCTAGTAAGTTCACAATATTCTAATGTAAGCCTTGGAGGCTTAGACTCAAATACCGCGGGGTAGATAAAATATAATAGTTACTTGGTACCGGGGTCACCACAACATGTTTTTCTTTATTCGACCTTAATTTTTACCAAAAAGGGTCGTATTTTCTTCATTCTATTCTGTTTCAAGAAATATGGTCGAGTGAGTTTTGTAAAATATAATGCGAATAACTTGGAAATTACAACTTAATTAGCGCAAGCACGAGTAACGGGAGATTTACACGGTGTTATGAGAGTTTATACTTAACTTGTAATTATTTGGGAAGCACGCCAATTAACATTGTTTAAAGCTGCCACGGACTTTTTGCCTGAGAGATATTGTTTGAAAGTACGTTGTTATTAAAAAGTTAAAATTACCGAGTTACTTTAACTCATCGCATGCTAGTAGTCAGTGGTGGGTTCAGGATTGTCGTTTGGGAGGGGCTTGGCCCAGATTTTGCTGCCTCTGCAGCAATTATTATCACGAGACAAGATTTAACTCGGAAGAACTAGATGATCGGGGAAGGGGCTTGAGCCCCTTAGCTCTCCCCTGAATCCGCCATAATTAGTGGTTTATGTACCCATGAGTGGTTATCGTACCGTTTGGAGAACTGTCCCATTTCAGAAAATATACTATATAGAATATTTTGATTAAAATCGGATAATTACGTAAGTAGCGGTAGTGCGTGAAGGTGTTCCACTACGAGGGTGATATAACACTAATCCAGAGGCGGGTAATCACCCAAGCCGCGATCACTTGTGGTGACCTTGTATGTGCTTGTGTAAACGTGCATACATGTATACATTCACACGAATACATACATATACATACGGGGCTAAAATCATATCGCTCCCTTTTGTTTTTCTTATATGGTAAAAGCAGTCTTTTATTATATTGGGTGTAACGGTCAATTCGAAATTATTTTTGGGGTATTAAGTAACTGGAGTATGAAAATGTAGTTAGGGGCTATTAGTAATTGGGCGGATCAGTAACCACTCCTGATCACATGCTTATACATCAAGGGCTGTGACAGACTGTGTGTAGGTATAACTGAATCTCATTGCATAGACCTAATCTAGACCGTGAATCCACTATGGTATCTTATTTTAAAAGATTAATGAATTCAATCAGTTTATTGAAGAATTCAGAATGGAAAATTTCTCGCTTATATATTTTTCCTTTCTAAATTTATCAATATAGTTCTGCCTAGAATGGCTAATGCTATATAAACAAAATCAATTTAATCAGTTTGTATAGATAGCCGGCTTAGTAGTTTTGAAAATGTGTTACCCTAAACCTGGTCAGACTAACGATCGTGCCAAGACAGTGCTCGCCAAATTTTTTAAAACTATAATTAACGGCTTCTAGCCTATTGACTTTTGCAAAACTTTTGACCTATCCTGCAAAACATGCCATCCTACTCTCAGGCTGACCAAATACTTTGAAGCCTACTATATGTCGGCTATCTCCACAATGTGAGATAATATCTCACATTGTTCAGTATCTCACATTGTTCAACCATAATATGGTTCCATGCAGTGGGCTCATGTTCTAATCATATTACCTTCACCGATGAAAGATCCAACGCTTCTTTTCATCAAAAAATCGTCTACGTATTCAAGAAATGGAATTCGTATTTGTTTGAGCGAATTGAATTTGGAATGGCAAAGTTCTTTATTCAAATCCAGCCGTAAATTTACAAATCTCTGAACGGTAAACACAACGCTTTTATAAAGAACTTTGCTATCATTGATTTGAATGGAGTATGTTGAATGGAGTATATCTTTTATTTAGTTTTAATTCTTTAATTTATTACAATAGTCTAGTATTAATTTTTGAACTTTCGTTTTGTTTCAATTCTTTAATTTATTAATATATAGTCAAGTTTTAGTTTTTGAACTTTCATTTTGTTTCAAGTTACGTTAAGTATTTTTAAATGGTTATTTTAGTAGGTAGTTAAAAACTTTTTTTGTTATGACTTTTTTCATTTTGAAAAGTCTGAAACATGTTAATTAGTTTAAAAATTAAGTTACAAAATTTGTTTCTTTGCTGGAAATTCTTATATATGTACAAGAATTGTCCGTGGCTTTGCCTTTCTTGTAATATTTATGTGACGGCTCGACGGATACATGTGTGTGAATGTTTGTCACCACGTATCTACGTAACGAATAAACCGATTATGATGAAATTTAGAATCGAGAAAAAAATAGACTACCTTTTGACTTAAATAACGTGGGTGAAGCCGCGGGGTTCGACTAGTATATATATAAATCAATTGACGTTAGTCTTACAAAAACTCGAGAACGACTCAACCGATTTGACTGATTCTTTTTTGTTATGTTTGTAATAGTCAGGGCAAGATTGGTATGTATTTTTTTTTAATCCACTGGAAATTGCACCCGGGCGAAGCCAGGGCGGATCGTTAGTGCCTAATAAAAGTGCGGGGCTTGACCTAATAAATATAAATATATTTTTTTTCGTTCAAATTTCAATATATAATCTTTATTTAGCTTATAATAAGAAATGTAAATTTCCAATGCGCATCCTAGAACGACAAAATAGTAACAAAATAGGACGTATTTACAAAACGTTTTGCATAACATTCGATAAAAAAAAAATATATGCTATTTATAATAATAATAATCACAGATTAGAGTTAAGTTGATACATTTAAAATGAAGTGTCGTAATAAGAATTAAAAAACTTTTTCATTCATATCTTTCATTCATGTTAAACAAAGTTACCAAGCATTTCTTACAGCGTACCTACTTTTAATTTGTTTAAAGATTAATGAAAAACTTCAAACACGCCAAAGTAACAATAAAAAAAGTTTTTGTTTTTGGAACTCTTGAACACGGATCAACGACAAACGCGAACCGCTTTTGTTACAAAATAATTTGAAAGAAACAATTATATTGTTATAAGTTTGCCTTTTATATGGTTTCATAAAATTTGAGCTGAATGGCCCCCAACATTTTTTGGGGAAATATTTTGACGTAGTAATAGAAAGTTATATATATAGATTCATGTAGGTACTTGTGTCGTTATTTTAATGTTTTATAATAAAACTAGCCGTGCCCCGCGGCTTCACTCGCTATTATCAAGATAAAAAGTAGTCTAAAAAAGTAATCCTATTTTTTTATGGATTTGGTTGAAATAACTATGTACATTCCAACTTGCAACCAAATCCGTTCAGCCGTTAAATCGTGAAGAGGGAACAAACATACTTACACACTTACACACAAACTTTCGATTTATGATATTAGTAGGATTTGTGTAAAATAAAAATTGTTTTGTAATCAAAGAAAAGAGACAGCCATGATACTATTATATATATATATATATATATATATATACCTATTTTCACCAGAACTTTGAGTAACAAAATGCCGCGTTAGAATCCAAAGACATGATTACGTCTCATTATTTCCAGTAATTATACCGGCAAAGAGTTAGATTTACCGTAAACATACGCTCTAATGTTACATTTATTTTATTATCCATTATAAAAGTTTGTTTAACATTGACAATCATTTATTTGTAACTTCCAACTTACCTTGAAAACCAGAAAACCCCTAATTGGGATAATTTTAAATGTGTGTAAACCAACAAATTTAATGACACAATTTCGATTTTTGTACGTTTAAATGTAACTATGGTTAAATCAGGTTAAAAATTTAATTATTCATTAATTTACTTTGATGTTCCCAAAACACACCTTGACATCTTGTCGCGACTTTCGCGATATCAATACCGTATAATAATTATAGCATCGATGACAGAGGGTAAGGCAAGCGAGCCGTAAGACACACCCAGCATACAACCAATTTGATTTACGCCCTTGAAGTGCTACATTAACTACACTAAGATGCACAACGCGCAATTGTCATACATAATATTAAGTCGCGGCGGCGTCAGAATAGGCTAAGTGAAGCCAGGGCAACAGAAGTAGAATGGCAAAACTCTACTATTAAGTACTATAAATTTCTCTAGCTAATAGTACTCCAACTGTTGTAATAACCTTCAAGAAGATCTGTCGACAAACCCACAATAAAGAAGAAGGAAGCTATCCTATAGAGCCTGTTTCTAAGCTCTGGCGTGCTTACCACCCTAGATGACATCATTATTTATAACTTGAAATATTTATTTTATTACAAAATAAATGGAGAATAATTTACGCTGCTATTTAGTAGTCACATTATTTTATGACTAATTTCAAGCCAATTTGTAATACAAATTTGCGTACATTTCTATTGTAAAGGTAGTAAAGGTTTATTTTTATACAAATGGTGTACATTTTACAATGTGTGCATAAAATAAGTACGTAATAAAACGCAGAGTACCACCTTCAGCGGGTCAAGTACGCACTAACAAGCCAGCGAAGTATTTTATTATTTTATCTCACAAACACGAATATTTTTAACCCCCTACAAAAATAGAAGAGTGTAATGTGTATCCGTGTGTCTGTCGGTGGCATTGCAGCTCCAATTTTGATTACTTACGTTATTTTTTTTAAAGGTGACTTGTTTGAGAGTGTTTATAGCTATATGAAATGTGCATGGTGCAAATCCGTGCATTCGTTTTTTAGATACAGCTTCGGGGGTGTTTTTAGGATTTTGATTTTGCCTCTTCTACAATGAGACATACTTTGCCACCGCAAGTCTGCACTAACCACAGAGCATTAGAGGTAGTACTACCAGAAATAGTTTCCGCTGAAAGAACTAATTGCCAATAAGTTCTGGGATGTATGAGGCGTAATATCTATACATACATCCCCAGGAGGAACTTGTAATTGAGAATTTTGAGTGGCACTGCAAATGTATTTTTAATAGGCGAGCGAGTCTCTTACCATCAGGTGTGCGTTTTGTTTGTGTTCTTTGGTGGTGGCTCGCCTGGCTAGCTAACCGAAACACAGTCGTAGCTAACCGAAACACAGTCGTAGCTTAAGCTGAAAAATATGTCTGCATAGTTGCCGGAATATATTTTTTAGTGGTTAATGCTAAAAAATAATAATATAAAAAAAATATATTTTTTAGTGGTTAATGCTGGATAATTCCTTGAGACCCAGTAGTCGTTGGCCTATACCATGTTTACCATCCTCGTTCACATAACATAAGGTGAGCGAGTGGTTAAAACAAATAAACACACATAACATTCCATACACAATCACACCCAGGACTGAGACACAAATATGCCTTGAAAGTAAAATTGTGCTCTTGTCGGGAATCGAACCCAGGACCCACGGCGCAGAAGGCAGAGACTTGTCTACCGCGCCAACTGGGTCATTAGCGTTAACCTTTCAGAGATAAAACCTTAGATTATGAATAAAACATATAGGCTGTTTGTAACTGTGTTATTGTGTATCACTCGTTTTCACTTTAGTCAGCAACTTTTCGTCCCGCATTATGTTCGGTTCTCTGTCTATGGAGTTTAGTACCTACTTACATGCAGAGCTTTCTGTATCGTGAAAGATAGGCATAAAATTCACACGGCCGATCACAAGCACAAATTCACCTCGCCCTCTTTCCCCAGTGAATTTTGTTATAAAGCAAATGTAGCCTCGTGTGCAACCTTTGTTACAAAGCAGTGTTTTAGTCATAATAAACTATAATTATTTAACTCTTGTTATAAAAGACAGATATTTTACGAAATGATTTCTAGCTGTGAATATCATATTTGAACAAGCCAATCAAATGTTACTTCAATTCGATTGAATAAAGAAATTAATTACGTAAAGATCATGTCAGACTGTTACTATATTATTATCTTAACACAATTTATCATCAAACTCGAATAAATAACAGCGTATATCTCTACTAATTAGTATCTGTTTTACTCCGCAAATTACGTTGGGTATTTCGTTCGTAGCTGAAGATTTCCTTCGAGACATCATAATTATTAAAATATATTGTCTATAAAAATATTAATATTATACAGACATATTATGTACACTGAAATATACTTTTGGGGTATAATTGGCAAGTGGCTTGTAAAATAATGAATGGGGTTTTTGTCTTTTTGTACCCTGATCAGAAGTGAGGGTAGGCATATAATATTAGGTTATATATGTATAAACTTTCGCTTCGAACAGAAGGTCGCAAGTCTATCGGTATTCTACAGTTTACACTTTGGAGAGAGTGCGCAAGAATTACACGAGGTAACAAACTGTCAAACGTCATCCATATAGGTTGACCTACCTGCTCGAAGCGTTTTGCTTCTACATTTATCATACGTACTACGAAGGAGTAGAACTTATTGCCCTCATCTTGTTCCCTGAACAGTATAATCTGTGAGTTTTCAAGTCAAGAGTGAATAGTTACCTTCTAGGCAAGCATGCTACATTCGGCCGCATCATTGCTTTCCTTTTTGGTGAGATTGTGGTCAAAGGCTTGCATATCGGACATAAAAAAAAATAGATCGCTTTCAATATATTTTTTTTTATTGATAAGTAAGTATCTATGTAGAGTATTACAAATATAATGTAACAAATATTTCAAACTTTCTCTAAATTTTCAGTCTTAAACACACCACTTTTATCACGGTTAATAATTGTCGATGCACAATGAAAACAAGTCCGTCATTGATGTACTCTTAAATGTACATTTATATAGTCCTTTCGCTTCGTATAACACTAATTAATTATAAAGAGCCTAGTTCTAAGTAAAAGTTAATGAAAACTATAAAGATTTTATGTTTTCCAGGGCATATAACCAGATAGAAGCTAGTAATAAACCTATACCCGAGTAAAACAAGACTATTTTGCTTTTATTGCGTAGCTACTCGTTATATTATTGTACTTAGTCTGTTTGTAGTAAGCTTGGCTTTTATGTGCCACCTCTGAAGTATATTCTACCAAACAATAACTAAACGCAAGCAAAGCTTAAAAAACCGACTTCGCCGCTTTATCTTCGGAACCTTGATCAGATTAAAAGTTTAAACACGCATTATTGACTTTAACTCAAAAACTAGAGATCAGATCTCGATCAAATTTCAATGGGACCACATGAAAAGCACCAGCTTTCAAATAAAAAAAAAACATCTAAATCGGCTCACAACGAAAGAAGTTATGAGGTAATTTTTGAAGTCGGGTAAACGAGAACATCGTCATAGTAGTCCAAAAATAGGCATTATTGACGATATTTCAAGAACTATTGATCAGAACTTGATCAAATTTAAATAAGACCAATAAAAAAGCAATATCTTTCAAACTTAAAAAAAAAATTCGAAATCGGCTCACGTGGACAGAAGATATGAGGTAACACACACATAAAAAAAAACTGTCGACTTGAGTACCTCCTTTTTTGGGAAGTCGGTAAAAAAATCATCAAAATTTATTCATAAATGGCGGAGATATCGCGTAACATTAATACAAAAAAAAAACATATTATTATGAAAAAATATAGGTATATATTATTACTATATAATTGAGAACCTCCTTTTTGAATTCGGTTGAAAATTAACAAGGGAGCCAAAAGATTAAAATCATATTTTGTTCATCATAATAATGAGCAAGAATGCTACTGCTATCTGAACTAAAGGGAGGGTAAAATTAAGTACTTTACTTAGGCTGATTTTGCAGTATTTTCACATTTATATTTTATTTCCACCAATGTGAAAAAAGATAAAAATAGGTTTTTGGGTTTATGTCTTCTAAAATCGATACCTTTACTTGTATCCTATTGGATACAAGTACTATATTTAACTTACTAGTACATGGGATAGATGGGAAAGCAGATATATGCCTTGACACTACTTATATTGCTATTGCTTGCTGGTTTACTAATTGATGTTTTAAATTAAAGGAAATCATTTTGTGGGAAATTTAAATTTCTAGTCTTCGAGTCTTCAAACTATCCTCTTGTAGAAACATTAAACCGATTATATCGATCAGCACGTAACAAAAACAATATATAAGTAAAATAAATAAACGTGTATAATACAATAAAATAGTGTATAAAACGTGTATAATACAATCAAATAGCACAAATAATATATTAAAAGACATACTAGTTTCGTTTGGTACACCATTGGAATTACGATCTAGAAATGATTTAATTTCAACCTAAATTACTAACTAAGAATGTGTGCTATGACACTTTTCTTACAGTACCTATAAGTAAAGCTTGTATCAGCTGTTTTGCACAGTTAAATAAAATGGCGTAGATAGAATACTCTAAAGACTCTCTTACAAAGACGATATTTTTACATAAAAGCATAATATCTAAGAACAACCAAATGAGATTCTGTTATGGGCTCTTCTTGTGTCCAGCGAAAATAAGGAAAATAATACTCGTTATAATCAAGATAGCTACACGGTCATAAAAGTTCATAGCCGACGTAAAGAGTAATCAATTATTAGGTAGGCACCCTAAAAACTTTATTCGTAAGTAGAAATATTAATAACTTAAGCATTCTTTGCTAAGTTCACTCTCAGCCCCACACTTAGTTCGAAGACTTGTATCGTGAATGCTGGGAAGTTCTGGGGATCCAAGATGTGTTTTCACCGGGAATATTTACTAGGATCTTTTGGATTAGGAATCAAACTCAGGACACACGGCGCAGAGGGCAGAAACGTCAAACGCATTCACGCTCACAGCCCCACACTAAGTTAAAAGATTGATATCGTGGGTGCCGAAAATATTTGGTTTCACGCACACACAATTACACCCAAATACAGGAAAGGGAAGCAAATAAAATGATGGACATATTTGTATGATACCTGACCGTTAGACCAATAGTGTCTGATACATCAAATGAAATCATAAAACTTTGACTTCCAATATTGATCAAGTATATTTTTCTAAATTGCCGCAGAAAATAGATATCTTCTGATTTTGCAGTATTTTCACATTTATTTTTTATTTCCACCAATGTGAAAAAAGATAAAAATAGGTTTTTGGGTTTATGTCTTCTAAAATCGATACCTTTACTTGTATCCTATTGGATACAAGTACTATATTTAACTTACTAGTACATGGGATAGATGGGAAAGCAGATATATGCCTTGACACTACTTATATTGCTATTGCTTGCTGGTTTACTAATTGATGTTTTAAATTAAAGGAAATCATTTTGTGGGAAATTTAAATTTCTAGTCTTCGAGTCTTCAAACTATCCTCTTGTAGAAACATTAAACCGATTAAATCGATCAGCACGTAACAAAAACAATATATAAGTAAAATAAATAAACGTGTATAATACAATAAAATAGTGTATAAAACGTGTATAATACAATCAAATAGCACAAATAATATATTAAAAGACATACTAGTTTCGTTTGGTACACCATTGGAATTACGATCTAGAAATGATTTAATTTCAACCTAAATTACTAACTAAGAATGTGTGCTATGACACTTTTCTTACAGTACCTATAAGTAAAGCTTGTATCAGCTGTTTTGCACAGTTAAATAAAATGGCGTAGATAGAATACTCTAAAGACTCTCTTACAAAGACGATATTTTTACATAAAAGCATAATATCTAAGAACAACCAAATGAGATTCTGTTATGGGCTCTTCTTGTGTCCAGCGAAAATAAGGAAAATAATACTCGTTATAATCAAGATAGCTACACGGTCATAAAAGTTCATAGCCGACGTAAAGAGTAATCAATTATTAGGTAGGCACCCAAAAAACTTTATTCGTAAGTAGAAATATTAATAACTTAAGCATTCTTTGCTAAGTTCACTCTCAGCCCCACACTTAGTTCGAAGACTTGTATCGTGAATGCTGGGAAGTTCTGGGGATCCAAGATGTGTTTTCACCGGGAATATTTACTAGGATCTTTTGGATTAGGAATCAAACTCAGGACACACGGCGCAGAGGGCAGAAACGTCAAACGCATTCACGCTCACAGCCCCACACTAAGTTAAAAGATTGATATCGTGGGTGCCGAAAATATTTGGTTTCACGCACACACAATTACACCCAAATACAGGAAAGGGAAGCAAATAAAATGATGGACATATTTGTATGATACCTGACCGTTAGACCAATAGTGTCTGATACATCAAATGAAATCATAAAACTTTGACTTCCAATATTGATCAAGTATATTTTTCTAAATTGCCGCAGAAAATAGATATCTTCTCAAGAAAATCTCTTATTTCGCGAATATTGATTACAAATATACCTGGTTTAAAGAATATATATTTCATGCATATCAAATTAAAGCTTGAAACGTAAGCTATCACTACTTTTTGGCCATTTGTTACAACCTATTGGAGAGAAGAGATCTATTATATGTATATATTATTGTATTTGTCATGCATATGCAATGTAAGCTGTAACTTTTTTATTGTTAAGATATTTCTTCTCTTCGTTAGATTTTACAATGTTCTAAAAATAAATTAAATATGACATTAAGTGCTTTTATTGGATATGCATGACAAATATAATAAATGTCTATGATTATGTTTTTGTAAGGTTTTTACACCACTTTTTTTTTTTTTTTTTTTATGCAGAATAGGCAAGCATTTGACCACTATCTCACCTGATGGAAAGTGATGATGCGGTCGAAGATGTGACATGCTTGCCTAGAAGATACCTATTCACTCTCGATTTGAAGACTCCCAGATTATACCCCTCAGGGAACAATGACGCAGGCAATGAGTTCCACTCCTTCGCTGTACGGATGATGAACGTAGAAGCAAACCGCTTCGAGCGAACTGGAGGTATGTCAACCATAAATGGATGACGTTTGTCAGTTTGTCTGGTTGTTAGATGGTAAAATGGGCATGGTGGAATTAACTCATGTAATTCCTGCGCACACTCTCCAAAATGCAAACGATAGAATACCGATAGACTTGCGACCATACGCCTGTGACCAAGGCTGTGCAATCTGGACTCAATCAGCTTACTATCGCCAATAAGTCTTTTTGCCCGTCGGTCAATAGCCTCAAGACCTTCAAGCTGGTACTTAGCGGATCCATCCCAGAGATGGCCACAGTACTCCATACTCGATCGGACTTGCGCTTGATATAAGTTAAGAAGCTGGCGAGGTGTGAAGTACTGCCGGACCTTGGCGAGGATACCCAACTTCTTAGCGGCCAGTTGAGCTCTGGCTTCAATGTAGGTGCCAAAGTTAAGATTTGACGATAAGGTAACGCCAAGAAGCTCGAGTTTGTTTGCTATCGGTATTGGTACATCTTGGAAGGTTGGAGATAGTTCAAACGGACTCCGTTTGGCGGAGAAGAGACACGCCTGTGTTTTGGACGCATTAAATCGAACTAAGTTAGCATCGCCCCAATCGGACACCGCCAACAAGTTCGAATTCAAACGCACAATCATTGCCTCTCTTAAAGACTGGACTTGTACCTTACCGGCTCGTGCATTAGATATAAATCTCTCGACAACGGTGCTATCGTCTGCGTACCCAAAGATACCGGGCCTAAGCAGATCGTTAATGTGTACCAAAAACAAAGTTGCCGAAAGAACTGACCCTTGAGGTACCCCGGCATTAATTGCCATTAGATCGGACGAGCAGCCGTCAACGACAACTCGAATCGATCGTTCCCTCAAGAAGTCCGAGATCCAAGCACATAAACCGGGAGGTAAACCATAAGCCGGAAGCTTGCCAATAAGGCTATCGTGCCATACCCTGTCAAAGGCCTTGGAAATATCAAGCGATACCGCAATCGCTTCGCCGTGTTTTTCCAAGGCCTCACTCCATATGTGAGTGGCATATGCTAGAAGGTCTCCTGTTGACCGGTTCTGGCGAAACCCATATTGCCGGTCACTCAGAAGGTCATTTGCTTCTAGATAGCCTAGGAGTTTCTTGTTCAGTACACGTTCCATTGTCTTACAGAGAATGGACGTGACTGAGATCGGCCTGTAGTTGACAGGGTCGGCGCGACTTCCTTTTTTGGGCACAGGCTGCACGTTGGCGGACTTCCATGCTTTCGGCACTTGACCAGTCTCCATAGAGAGGCGAAAGAGGCGTGTCAGTATCGGAGACAATTCAGGCGCACATGTCCTCAGAACTATGGCTGGTATGCCATCAGGGCCACAGGCCTTGTTCACATCCAGATTGCGCAGCGCTTTACGTACATCGACCTGTCGAATGCGGATTTCCGTCATGGTCGACTCGCAGACAGGTAAACTCGGAGGTACAGCGCTACCAGCATCTAGATGTGAAGATTCCGCAAAGAGTGAAGCAAACAAATTAGCTTTCTCTTCAGCGGTGTGAGCCAGTGTCCCATCAGGCTTCAGCATTGGAGGCAGTGAGGAACGGCAGAAGTTCGCTTCAACCGACTTAGCCAGGGACCAAAACGCTTTACTCCCTGAGGGATACGAAGCAAGTTTGGCCCCAATCCGGCTAATATGGTCAAAGCGTGCCTTCTTAAGAACCTTCTTGCAAGACTTGGCAGCTTTGTTAAAGGCTCTCTTCTTTTCACGTATATTCCTAGCCTTGCGAATTCGAGCTTCAGCCCAAGCGGTGTAGGCTTCATGTTTTAACGCTTCCGCGTGTCCACATTCGGCCCCAAACCAGGGGCGAGCTTTGCTGGATAGAGGTGCGTCAGAGAATGGAATGAAATACTCCATGCCTAAACGCATCACATCTACCACAGCATTCGCGCAAGCAGAGGGATCGCTCGAAGAGAAGCAAACTTGCCGCCAAGGATAAGATGCATAAAAGGAACGCATCTCATCCCAATCTGCTGACTTGTATCTCCAAACCCGCCGAGTGCCTTTTGGGCTGAGATCAGGCGGAGAATGGACAGACACAGATTTCACCAGACAGTGGTCGGAGCTACCAAGCGGTGATGAAACCGACACAGAATAGCGGTCTGGGTCTGTTGTCAGCAGAAGGTCTAAGCAATTGGCTGTGTGGCCATCAACATCCGGTATCCTCGTTGCCTCTTGGACCAGTTGGGTGAGGTTGAGCGTCAAAGCTAACTTACGCATCTCTCTCCCAGCATGGTCAGTGTTCTGGTATGGGAATAGCCACTCCTGATGGTGAGCATTGAAATCCCCCAGAACCACTAATTCAGCAGAAGGATACCTCTGATGTGCCACGTCGGCCGCCTCACTGAGGTGTGTCATGAGCCTATTTGTCTCCACGTCTCCAGAGTGCGCACGGTAAACACAGGCATAGAGAATTTTCTCCATGCCTGTATCAACCAGAACCCAGATAGTTGAGAGGCTGGGGTCTTCAAGATTACGGAGACGCCGATAGCAGATGTCATCACGAGCGTACATGCAAACTCCCGAGCGCTGCTTGAACTTATGTTCAAGGTTATAGCCCGGGTAAGCAAGATACGCCGCGTCAGCTGGACATCTGATCTGCGTCTCCGTAAGGAACAGTAGGTGAGGTTTTGCGGTTTCAAGATGGTGGTGGACCGGGTTGATGTTGCTGTGCAAACCTCTTATATTGCAAAGGTGCACATGAAGAGCGAGGACGTGCTTCCGTTGTTTAAATGCCTTACTGTTCTTTTTAACTTTCATGTTATGTTTTTTTGGGGGGGAGTGAAGGTAAGAAGACGGAAGTGGGACAAAGCGCTAATTACTGACTCAGTGACATACAGTATCAAACGACCCATCAGTGGGAAATCAAAACCGGAGACCGCGGGGACGCCCGAGCCCCCCCGGGAGTGTCCATCGGGTCCTCGCATCCGGTCGCCAACCGGCACGATGGCGCACTCCTGGGATTTTTCGCTAGATGGCGGGGCAGCCTTTCATGAGTGGCTAGCTCATTACTTGGGCCCCCAACTATCTGCGGTCGGCCAGCGGAGAACCGTGCCTCGGATCCCGCTGCTCTCCGATCTTGGCTACCCGATGCGACGTTATAACTGTGTCACTCATCCTGTCATCTTCATTAGCGCATCTGTACCCGACCCGTCTTCCTGAACGGCTAGCCCGGACAACACGGTGGAACGCGAATCGCTTGGCGAATAGCTTGGCACCGTGGCTTTGTCCGGGGGGTGGTTCGAAAGCCGGCGGCCAAGGCCTACCACCACTTATGATGTTGCTCCTTTAGCGCCACCCAAGGGCCACGTGTGGGACAACTGGGGCTAAGTCCCACGGACGCGAGCAAACATGGACCCTCAAAATCGACCATACCACGACATATTACCACCGACCTCATTATTTAAAATATCCCTCTCTTCGTCCAAAGGTTGACTGGAAGAGATGAGCCGCTTTTAGCGATAAGTCCGCCCACTGTGCTTAGATTGTACTACATGTTTGGTCGCATCATCGATCATTCCATAGTGTAAAATAGAGGTGGAATGCTTGCCTATGACGTATAAAACAACCTTATACGTAACTCAACGCTCACAAAAATAAATAAAACAATAATAAAAATATAAATGTGTATATTCTCTATCAATAATAATTCCTATGTCTGATTAGATGGATAAATTGATCACTTTAACAGATAATCATAGCTTTGACACTAGAAACAGCTACGAGCTCTAAGAGTCAGTCAGTCTAAGTTACTACATTTTTACTGTCTGCATATTCCAGAAACACCAAATAAATTATTTGTTCTTTTTTTAATTACCAATATACATTTGAAAGTCTGCCGACAAGCCAAATACGGTGTTCCGGCAGTTATCCTTGAGAGCCTGCGTATTCCAGGTCTAGTGTGTTTACCAGTTTCGATCACATCGTCACTTACCATCAGGTGAGATAGTGGTCAAACACTAGCCTGTCACAAATAAATAAATAAAATAAAATATATGCTACAACAACGGGTACGAGTGCTAAGGGTCGGGATTTCTAAAGTAAAAATATCAATATCCTCCATTCGTAGCACCATATTGTGTCCCAGGTGCAACCTGTACCCTTTCATTTGTTGTATTAAAATTTACTCCATCTCTGCATATTTGCTACAATAAGGGCACGACCACATAACATTATATTTTACCTTAAGTAGCTCGAGCTACTTTGAGGCGTAAATTAAACGTTTATATTTCTTAAATTCTTACGAAAATATACATGCTCGTAACTTGAACGTATGATTTTATAGTAACATTTTGGCGAATAAAAAAATATTTTAAACGCTATTGTGCGCACCTATGCGTAACAAATTTTACGAGCTTGTATTTATATAACAGATAATAAAATACCGGAACGGGATATAAATTTCACATAACGTTTGGATTTACATATAAATGCCTGCGTTCAGCGCTTTGTGCGTTTTCACTCAAATTGCAAAAATTGAATTTTAAATCGGGTGATTTACGGGCGTCAACATTTTCAAGACTCGGATGATAGCTGAGAGCTGAGAAGGCGTGTTTATATCGAACCATTCACTTTTGAATTGAGTACTTTAAGTCACTTTTTAGGGATCGGCTTAGTTCTCTTTATTATATTTTATAGAATATACTTGCTTTTACTAACTCGCACTCTTGATTGAAAACTAAATGACTTGGGGATTGTTGAGTTTAAACATCTAATTTGAGAATATATTGTGGGCTACGTAGTTAAAAAGCATCTATGTAATGTTATTTTATTTTTACAATTTAAGTGTTGCCTACTAGTATTAAAAAGATTGAAAATATAATAGCTCAGCTGTAATATACAAAGTTCTCGATGGATCGGTTGCGGTTTTAAATCTTATGTGGATATGATAATGAAAAAGTTGTATTACGTCGTTAGTTAAAACATGTACCTACACCTTTAGAAACTTTAATTACTCCAACTTGAAAAATACAAGAAAGCTCCGATGATTTTTTTTTATTCAAAGTCAAATGAGCTCCCTTAATTAATATAAAAATGTCTATAAAGCATTTTTTAAATAAATTCATGTCGTTTATAGTACGAACGTACTTCAAAAACAAAAGACCTTCATAAAAACGTATACTATCTTTTAGAAACTCCTTCCCTAAATTATTTGACAAGTAACAACATACAGAGAGAGGTGGTTAAGCTTTGGCTCATCTACTCCAATCGTTCAATCATCAACAAACTGCATGTCATTTTGTAAAAGAGATGTATGCCATTGGAAAGAAAAAAAAATATTTGTAAAATGTGGTAATAAATGAGTATCTTTTTTAAATAAAGATTATAAAATTATATTATTGATAAATAATTTATATGGCCTAATATAACATGTAATATTTGTTATAACCATTACATTTTACTGGATGGGATCTTCAATTATGATAACGCTTTGTTCTTGTTTCAATGAATAACTAATTGAAATAAGAAATGGAGCGGGTTTAGTAACGCAAAGTTATTACAAAAAGTAGCTTTCAATTATGTTAATTACTACCCTGTTACGGTTGCTATGCGAAATTTTCTTGTGGTCTGGTATACATGAAGGAATCTATATATATATACATATATGTTAATTTTGGCCTCGCAATCTTGTGCATTTAGCCAGTGTCAAGTAATAATATATTTCAAGTGTAAGTTTCGTACAAATATCGTATTCATAGTCCAAGTCACAAGTCACAGTCAAAATCAATAAAAAGAGTCAAAGTCAGTCATAGTCAAGTCATGCCCTAGTAAAGTGGTAGAAATTTTCCTAGAACTTCTATTGGAGTTTTGGAACGAAGGCAAAAATCACGTTTTTCAACTTTGTATGGTTTGCCTACACTTATGTACGTTCACTAAGTATTAACGGTTAATAATCCATCATTATTACACATTAACACTCGAAGAATCATAGGTTTTGGATAATTATACAAAATCAACAACGCCATTTTTTTACTTTCTCGGCAAAACTCCGAATCTATATTCAATCTCGTGTATTCTTCGTACTTTTTTTTTTTTAATTTTAGCTCCACAGTCTATGTGCATTTAGCTAATGTCAAGTTAGATATAATATTTAAAGTTTATTAGTTTATACAATTAGTCCTAGCCACCAAAGTCAAGTAAAAAAGTCATGGTCGAATCATAGTTAAATCATGCCCTAGTATAGTGGTAGAACATTACTAACACTTGCGCTACACTCATACGCGTTCCCGAACTTTTTACGGGTATTATCGACGATTAATTAATCACATACACGTTTTAGAAAATAATAAAAAATCAACATCGCATTTTCCCACTTTCGCAGAAAAACTACCACTCAAGTATTTTTTCAATACAAAAAAGGCATATTGGGCATACACTCTGTAATTTTTTTTTGCAGTGTATATTGTTTATAGTAGTGAATAATTTTGGTGTTGTGAACATTTGATCAAGAATTCATCAACATTTTCGGTGAATGTGGCTTTTGAAGTTGGTTTATATATTTAAAAAATATGTGCTAATTATATGTTATTTTTGTGGTTGTGTGCAAAAAGAATGTTTCCATATATCTTCAAAATCGTTTGATATTTTTTTTAGAGACTGATTTATTTTTTAGAAATAGTTAACTACAAAAAATGCCACTATCAGTTACATACTTAATCAAATTATTTCTCGCTCGATATAAAACGATAATTTACACAAAAGCCATAAAAATGGTCCCTTCGTAAACAAACTTCGGCTAAGCGCAGAATTTCGTTTTGATCTAACCCAAAAGACACTCTAGGGATGAGTTATTTGTACTTGGATATTTTTATTCTATTTGAGAGATAAGCATGCCCTCCGTTTGATCATAAATCTGCTTATAACAACTTTGGTATTGCGAGACTTAGGGCTTCTCATTGGACCCGTACCTTCTTGTGTCCGGTAGTTATGCTGGTATATAACACGTCTATTCAAACGGTAATAGTATATTTGAAACAAAGCTATTATGCGGCTGTTTGCCAAAGGTGTAGTACCGCCTCAAAAGTATGTTGAGGATGAAGTGCTGGGCTGCTTGTGGTCCACAAAGAGAACACTATTCATATGTATATACGTTATGCGTTATGCTGACCTTAATTTTTTAAACCTTTGAAAGACTATACTTTTGTTTCACCACTATCTCACCTGTAGCGAATCGTTCTGTACATTCGCGATTGTCTCGGCTATCAGTCCAGATTTTTGTTAAAGGTGTAAATTGCTTAATTCAAAATTCAAAAAGCAATAATCGTTTATTCATACTCATGAAACTAATGACTTGAATTGTCAAATTCGCAAATTTGCAACCATCTCGAGAAAAAAGTGGCTAAAAACTTTTTTTTTCGATTCTGTTTTTTTTTATATTCTTTACTTCACTATTATTTGCAGTCGCCAGAAGTGTCTGTGCAGTTTGTCTCTTTAGGTACTTATATATCTTTTTTATCTATGATTTGCCTCCTCGTCATTAACATAATCATTGATTAAGCTTTTTTTGTTATTTATTGACACACTTTTTACTATTGAATATATTTTCGTAACTCAGTTACAGTCTTAGAATTTTGCTTTAAAACCTAACTTGGTTTGCTATGAAATGCTAATTTGTTTTGCTTAATCTCTTCTTAGTTTATAATTATTGATATTTTTCATATTATTTATCTAGATATCCTCTTATGTTTAGATTTTAAACTGTATATTTTTATATGTATGTATGTATATGTATGTATGTATATGTATGTACCTGAATCTAAGTAATTACAAGTCACAGTACTTGTAATTACTTACATTCAGGTGAGATAGGGGGCAATCAATGAATAAAAATAGTGCCAAAATTAGTGAAACGTGAAATTAGTGAACGTGAGTTATGACACGTGAAAATATTAAGAAGCAATGACTATAATGTACTCGTATCTACTGTATACATTTAGATATCTAATATATAAAATTCTCGTGTCGCGGTGTTTGTTACCAAACTCCTCCGAAACAGCTTTTTGTGAGTTGCTCGCCTGGCTTGCTACCAAAGTAGCTTACCACCATCAAGTTGAAAGTCTGCCGCCAAGCCAAATACGGTGTTCCGGCAGTTATCCTTGAGAGCCTGCGTATTCCAGGTCTAGTGTGTTTACCAGCTTCGATCACATCATCACTTACCATCAGGTGAGATAGTGGTCAAACACTAGCCTGTCACAAATAAATAAAAAAAAAAAAAAAAAAAGCTCGACCAATTTTTACAAAATTTTGTGGGCATATGAGAATTGGGCAACATCTATTTTTTCATTCCCCTAAATGTTAAGGGTGGTCCAACCCCAAAAAAAAAAAATATTCTCGACAATTTTTTTGTTTTTATTTTTTTATGATTCAGCATTCAAAAATACATACAACCTTAGTATGTCAAAACAACGTTTGCCGGGTCAGTTATTAGTACTATATAATACATTTAGTTTTAATACTATACATATAGTACATACAAATTAATACATTTGCAACAGATATTTCAAGTTTAAATTTTCATATATCATGTTTCATTCGGTTAGCTTTTTTGACGCGCAATGGCAGATATTTCGAAATAATTAACCTTTTTCCAGTGTCCTTCCCTTTTTATAATAGAACTAGATATCCGTCCGGTAACCTTTGATATCATATAAGATGTCCAATTATTTTGTAAAAGAGACTACGGGGTTACTACGTTTGGATTTTCCGTAAATATTTGTATGTACTTTTTACAGTACACGTATGAAAACACCGCCTACACTACACGCTTACGGTCTAGTTCGTATTGTATCGAAAATGAGATTATTTTCTGTAGGTATTATTGTGTTACTGGGAATCTGTGTAATTTCAGGGGTATATATATTATTTATATGCCTAGAGACTCTATCCCTTTAATTTAGTAGGAACTAGGCTGTATGAAAAATATCTATAGTAATATTATAAAGGGTATAGCTTACTTGTTGGTAGAAGATATTCTCTGGATCTACTGATCCGATTCTGAATTTTCTGTCATTGATAGATAGCTAGAATAGGCTATGTTTTATTAAGATAAAAGTAAGTTTAAATTAAAGTAGGAAATTACAATATTTGCTTACGAATATTGTTATTTCCTACTTTAATTTAAAGCAGCCAATTAGTTCATCCGACTCGTATTATAAAAATTGGCCGCTTTAGTGGCGTACGTTGATTACGAAACAGTTTGATATAATTTTCTTAATCAAGTTGCATCATAGATTAACCATCAGTTACTTCGTAATTCAGCACATTACTCGTATGTGTGTAAAATAACGCGGTTAGACAAAACTATATGAAATTAGCATAAATGCGTTTCATTTAATTTTATTTAGTTTCGTTTCGTTTCATTTTATTTCAATGATAATAATCGTTTCAACCCCAAGGGGTTCGAGATATAATAGTTCGAAAACTAGTGTTAATTCAAATTGATGTTTGACCACTTTTATTTGACTGTACTTTATATGTGCCAGCTTAAAATATTGTACCCGATAAAAGCCAGCTAGCATCGTTTCTACAATCGTTTGAGCCAAACAGAGCCAGCTCTGTTTGGCTCAAACATTTGGAGAAAAACTATCCATACTTATTTGTATTTTGTTACTGCAGGGTAACTAGCTGAACGCTTTAATAAACTTTTCAATAGGTGTCTTCATATAAAAATTACTGAAATTGCAAAATAAAATGAGATAATAAAATTGCACAATACAATGAAATTTTATATTTCTTTTAATAATTATTTGGTATTGTGATTTAATTTATTTGTTATTTTCGTGAATTTTGTATTGTGATTTTTGTAATGATTAATGGGTTGATTTACCTGAATTAAATTGATTATCTTTTATTATTTGTAATGAAATTTTCTTTGAAAGCGTTCGTTACCATTTCAATAAAGATTTATTTGTGGCTGTTTGTAGTGATCACGTTCTTCACAAGGGAAATTCAATGAATTCAGGCCGAGAGCGGACGAATCTACCCACAGCTAAATATGTTCTAAAACAAGTTTCGGGATTGAATTTTTGTAAAACCTAATAATAATTATCAAGACAATAGTTGATTTCCGTAGCCGACATTGAAATGTTTTGATATTGCAAAAAACCCATCCTGTATCAACACCAGTCGTTAGTCTGATTATAAGTCCTGTTAAGTGAAAAAAGCTCAAACTTCTTATACATTTTTTATTGTACTGCTCTGTAGAAGTTACAGGTTAGCCTCTGGATATCAACGTCGCGGGTGTTGGTACTATTCTAGATAGAAGCACATATTTAAATTAAAGTCGACAAAGTGCAACAAAAACCTATATCATTAAAATTTGTTTTGGTTAATTATTTATATACAAGTATATTTTGCTTCAGTCAAAATAAGACAGAGTATATTTGAACTAGGTATATTAGATATATCGAAATTATTTGATCTTTTTCTAAATGAGTTCGTAGCTTACTGTTTATGCAGAAGATAAGCTACGAAAGTGCTACGACGTAGAGGATCCTCTTTCTCCTATTATAGCCTATAGTGTTCTACGTTGAACGTAAAATATTGAACTGCTCGTTTACTTAGTTGGGTGGGCGTTCGTCTTCTAAGCAGGGTATCGGGTTCGATTCCCGGCGGGAACACAAGTTTTCTCTCCAAGAAAAAAATATGTTTCTGCTTCTGGTTGTGATTGTGCGTGTGATGTTCCCACCCATGACACAAGTCATCGAACTTAGTGTGAGGCTGTGAGTGTTAAAGCGGTTTTGTTTATGTAATAATTCTGCTCCAAAAGACCTGATTCTACTTGTATCTACAAACATGCCTCTAAATCTTACTATTTCGCATGAATTGAAATAAAACTCCAAAAAAAAAAACTGAAGGTATCGTCTACTGGCTAAGTAACTTGATACACAAAGAAAGAGTACCAATGATTAGTAGGTACCCCACCCTAAAACAATCTATAACAAGACGTTGCTTTGTTAGAAACCCGAGAGCAATTTATCGGTAAAAGATTTTCTAATGAAGACTGGATTTTGCTCTTAGACAAGGGGAGCTTAAAACTTCCACGAATTGGTTTTTAAACTTTTTGTGACACTACATTGGAGGATATTGGATTGCTGTACCAGTGTAAGCAGGTCTCAAAGCTACCTTTGAGACCTGCTTACACTGGTAGAGTAAAGATAAGTCTGTTTGTATGTCTGTCTGTGGCCATTGGGATCGACATTGATATATGAATTTATATATTTTAGTAGCTCTGTGAGCTACACAGCTCGCGTATTTTTTGAAATGGCTGAAATGTGTTTTTTTTTACGTTTTCAATCCCCATATCTCAACCGCCATTTCGAAAATTTAAAAAAAACTGAATCGACGAAAAAATATGTTTGTCGAACCTGCTTACAAAATTTCACGAGATTTAAAGAAAGCGACATATAGAAGAGAACAACCGAAAATCCGGAAATCCGGACATACGAAAGCAATTTTATCTAGTCTGAAATGGAGACACTTCGCTCGCGCTTCGCGCTCAATCGGTCAATTATAACTGCTAGCTGGGTCCAGTTAGGGTGTCCACGTTTTGCAGGACAATAAGTGTGACCCGTCAACAAGAAATTTCAATATCTACTAAAGATAATACAGATTTAACTAAACTTCTAACCTAATACAAAAAGTCATTGGTCGGCAGTGTGCCCAAAATGCTGGCTGCGTTACCTCGTTGCACAGCGAGACTTAATTGCTGTGCAAAATACAAACCGGCATTTTGGTCACGTGTCGACTCTACTATATCTACTTGATAAATTCGATCAGATAATACAAATACTAATCCACTTACGTAACTTAGTCATATATATAAACACACTAGCTGTGCACCGAGGCTTCACCCGCGTGAGTTAAAAGCTGTCGTTGATCTTTTTCAGGGTTTATAATTTTGGATTGATAGATTAATGGTTTGTATTCGCAGTCTCATCTAAAATCTAAATCTAGTAGACCGTTTATTTGTACCGAGTTTTGGGTAAATCGAAGCAAGAAATAAGATTTTCCATACAAACTTCAGAACTATCTTTCACATACCCTAGGGGTAGTTTTGTAAATATAAAATATACGTGTTTCATTCTTTACTTTAATGTTTTAAACTGAGTTTTGTAGGAATCGAACCAAGGAATAAAAAAATTAATACGAAGTTTAGAACTCTATTGCACACACCCTAGGGGTAGTTTTGAAAAAAATAAATATATGTGTTTTAGTATTTATTTTAAAGTTTATTTGTACCGAGTTTTGAGTTAATCGAAGCAAGAAGTAAGATTTTACATACAAACTTTAGAACTACCTTGCACACAACCTAGGGGTAGTTTTGAAAAAATAAAATATATGTGTTTCATTGTTTACTTTAATGTTTAGTTGTACCGAGTTTTGAGTAATTCGAAGCGAGTAAAAATTTCCATACTTTTTGATGACATATACATATTGATACAATTTTCAAAAATTAACATGGGTTAATTTTTTGAAAATTGGATTAGCATATGTGTTCTTCCGGTACTTGAACTTTATATATATATTCTAAAATTCATTAAATCGGTTCATTCGTTACGGAGATACGTGGTAACAAACATTCACACACACAGAGACTTTCGGATTTATAATATTAAAGTAAGAAGATTTTATTGTTATTTCTGAGTTAGTTAGAAACATACATGTTGGACTGCAACACCGTTTTTTTATATATGCAGAGAAATAATTACTTTATCGAAACTGGTTATGTACATATAAAAAAATATTCTTGCGTCATAACCAGTTACGAAACCCCGATTTTAGACGGCTGAATTATAGTGGTGGGTAAATGGTATAATCTTATGAATTCAAGCAAAGAATCACTTAATCCGCTGCTTATCTCTAAAATTAAAGCGGCCGGGCTCGGTATCAAAGCTTTCATTAATCTACAACTTCAAGGTTGTGGTAATCTAAAGGTTCTTAAGGGAACGATTATTTAGCTCTTTGGTAATCCTTTACGGCTTATTTACTGGAGTAGTAAATTTAGAAAGGAAAATTATCGCTTGGGGCGGGGCTTGAACCCGCGGCCTTATGCTGTCTCGGTTTATTGTTCTAACCGCTGAGTTACTCAAGACCTGCTGACTCAAGCGACGAATTGTATACTTTCCTTATTATTATTATTTTTTTTCGATCTTAGCTATCTACGGGCCAATTGCCTATATTTCCTAAAACTAAACTAAAACTATATACAGCGAAGAACCAAGTTACCTACAAGATATCGAGCCTATAAGTAGCTCACGTGCTCAAGCCCACTACCAGTGGGTAGCGTTCCCATCATGCTGGCTGCATTGCCTCTCTGAATTGCAATGCTAATACGTTGAGCCAAATAAGTGTCAGCATTTTGATCACATATTAACATCTTTATGGAGACTTGTGACTTAAGGGAATAGACAAAGGTAAGAGCAGGGCCTGGCTGTGCCAGGCTCCTCTTTGCGTCGCTTGTCATCGCTGTTATGATATTATCTTATTTTCGATATCTTCCGCGATATCGAGGTATCCTTAGGGATATTAAGACATATTTCGTGGAATCCTTAGGGATTCCACGAAATATGTCTTGGAAATCTTATTTTCCTTTGACACACTCATTAAAGTATTATCGCCAGAGTGAAGTAGTGTATGACTAAAGGAAATTAACATTGCAAAAGGAAAATAAAGATTGCAAAGGATATGTTCTTACCAACTTAATGTGTTAGGATATATCCGTCCGTCTATCAGTGGCTTAAAGTTTTAAGAATATACAAGCTAATTACTTACACTCTTCAAATCCCAATGATGATGAAAATTTGAAATAAAATCGATGTTTTGTATATTTTTTTAGAACAGCAATTTTTATCCTGATTTAATATCTCAAACATGATATTATTTATACAGGACTGCGGGACGCAAAGTAACTCAATAGGACGATTCTGATGATCTTACGTCAGTCGATTCATCTTCATCTTGGGGGTGTCACTAAAAATATGACAATAATGGAAAACCAATATGGCGAAAATCAGACGCCATATTGAGTATCGTTTTATTGTTTAATCGCAGGTAACACCGCGGGGAACAGCTAGTCAGAAATATAAATAAGAATTAGGTATACGTTGGGCCAGTAGGTAAGCAATTAATTTGTTACAGCGGAGGCGGATATCGAAAACCGTTATTAGGTCGCGTGGTCATGTGTGTAATGGGATGACTGAAATAGAAGGGATGCGGGAATCGTTACACAAGTACTCGTATTTATAAGGCCTTGATTATTTTGGCATAGTTTTTGTGTAATTAAAGAAAAAGGTTGTTTGCTAAATAGTTTTTGTTATTTTTATTGTTTTTTCATGAAAAAAATATTTTTTTTGTAAAAGATAAAAATAAAAAACCAAAAACTTGGTTTTGTGAATTTTTCACATACATTTTGAGGTTTTGTAAAAAAAGTTGTACAACTTTTTATTAGCTACAACTTTGCCATTTGATTTTTTTCCATAGGACTTGTAGTTTTGCCGGAAATAGAGATAATCCGTTTTTTACTCTTAAAAACTCACCCCCTTCCCCTTCCCGACCTCAGATCGCCCGTAAATTATGTTTCCTTTAATGTTTATAATATTCTCCTCCTTTTCCAATGGGTTTTACCCTACTATTATTTAAAATTATCGACACTGGTCTATAACAGTATGCGTTACTTCTGCCTTCCTAGACTGCAGTGCTTCTCAGAAGAACTTTCAATAAGCTAGCGGCGACTAGCAAAACATCTCAAACGCCGCAAATATGCCACCAAACTTGATATGACTTTTTGTTTAGGTGCGTGCAAGCCAGTTGCACGTTCATTTTACAGGAACATGGCCAAATGTTTGGTTCTTATTAAAATTATTATTGGTTCTCTGGCAAAAAAATATAGTTAGTAAATATAGAGATGGCTGCCAGGGTTACCTTGGTTTAGATTTTTGTAGTAACAGTTTATTGTATTACTTTTTTATAAAATTATATTTTGTTTTGTTATCTTTACATATTATCGAACTGCCAGTAAGCTAAAGTAAGTGTAAGTGCGCGTTTGCCTTCTAAGCACCCTGCTTAGAAGAAAAGATCGTGTTCCATTCACGGCGGGAGCACAAGTTTTCTCCTCAAGGGAAAATTGTATTTCTGGTTCTGGGTGTGATGTGAGTGATTCCGGCATCCACGACACAAGTCATTGAACTTGATTGGAGCTGTGAGTGTGAAAGCGTTTAGGTTATGTATATTGTAAATAAAAAACATTCACAACACTGAATATACGAGTATGTATGTATAATATTTAATGCAGATTAAGTTTTACGAACTTCGAAGTTGGATTAATTCAAGGCTATAACAAAATGAATATGCTTCGTGGTCATGCTAATTGGGTAGAACAAGGATCCTCTCGAAAACTTCTAGAACCATTAGTACAAGGCACAACTACTTGAATAATAATTTTACTTGTAGTTAAATAAGTTCTCACCCTGTATAAGTTATTATTTCAATTTTAAAAACAGAACAAATGACACTAAGTTAAAATACTTGTTTAGTCGTCATTTCACACACACAATAACTCCCAGAACCAGAAGCATAAATGTCCCTTGGGAAAGAAAATTGTGCTCTTTTCGGGAAGCTCAGGATCCAAGGCGAAAAGGGACTTTCCTTTCAACCAACTGTCCCATCAAATATCAAGAAACTAATAGTAACTAACTCTTGTTGATTTCGGTTAAGTGACTATTAAACCTAGGCTTTAGTAAAATAAAAATGTAAATAAATAACAAAAAAAAAAGAAATTTTTACTAATACTCACTATAGCTCGTTTAATCTCGTTGCAAAAAAACAAAAAACTTTCTCATAATCTCACAAAAAAATATATTCAATACTTTTACTGTCATAGTTTCGTGTGTCTCGAAGGAAATCTTCAGCAATATCATTAAAGAATTCTTGTCCCTATGGGTAGCACTTCACAAAATACTATTTATACCATTCTGTATTATGAACCACATTAAAAAAAATAATAGTATGAGTAGGTATGTACCTAGGTTAAGTATTTCAAATAACAAATAATACTTTAAAAAGTAAAAAAAAATGCTTTTACCAGTTGTAAATAAAAAAGGATTATAAAGTTATATAACCAGAGAACTTGTCAAGACGAGTCAAACGAGCCCAAATTCAGTTCAGAAGTTCCTTCGACTATCTTCCGTCTCCATCAGATCAGCTATGTGGTACCATATCATTGTATTGTCACCGAAAATACAAACCAAAAATTTGAGTCCAATCCATTCCAGTCCATCGGGAAGTGAGTCTAATTTAGCTTGGAAGATTTGATTACAGACGAACAGATAGACAACAGGATAGGTTAAACTAAATAAAAGCTTGTAAAAAGACCTTGGAAATACTTTTTCTGGCATAATGTCAGTGCTAGAACTAAGCGAAAACTTAGCAAACGCTGAAGTAAAGGATATGTTTCAAAATTGAAGGAGCCTGGGCCAGCACCATGTACCATATACATACATATAGCTATACAATATAGTTACCGTTTTTGAATGTTCATATCGTTCTAATGTACATTTTAAATATCTTAGTACATTGATAGCAACACAACACAGTTACAAATGGCGGATTGCGACAATATTGAACTGTCATTTTGACGTGTCATTGCCCATTTAAACAACATATCAATTCTAAAATACTTGTGTTTTGTTATAATTATAATAGGACTATAGAATATGTTACTCGATTGAAAATCAGAACAGAGTGACATTCAGTATCCTCTTGTCATGACTGCCCCAAAAATAGGGTTATATATTTAAAAATAATAATTTGAGGGTACAGCTGTAATCTTCTGCAGATTAATTTATATGTATTTTTAAGAAAATGCAATATTTTTTCCCTATTTAGCTATTGCATAGCTTCTATGGCGGGCCTAGAGCGTGGAGACCGAATCCAGAAATTCCGTAACGAAAATAACCTAACACCCCCCACTCCGACCGGTGATACTTTTTAGTTTTGCCATCTATCGATGAATAGCAGAACTTTTAATGACTTTTTTTGAAATATCACGCTTGTCTCTTTAGTTCAGCAACTCGCCTCTAGGTGGCAGGAAAAAAAAATACTGCATAAATAAAATAAACAAATAAATATAATTGCATAAGTTGATAAAAAATGCTATGCAATAGCTTTACCGCGGCAGTCCCCGAGTGCCACACGTCTTTTTTCTATGTATGGTACATGGTGCTGGCCCAAAATGAAACATCTCCTTTTTTTTTCTCCCCCGATGTAAGGGGGGCAAATCCTTAGGACTGTTACAAATTTAACGTGTGTATCTATGTGTCTGTCTGTGGCATCCTAGGTCCAAAACGGTTGTATTATTATTATGATTTAGTACTTTTTGTTTGAAAAGTGACCTCATTCATTGGAAGTTGTCTTAGCTATGTTCGATGATAATTACAATCGGTGCTATTGGTGATATTTCCAAAAATGGTTACTTGTAGATTATTGTTTTTTAATCATAAACGTAATTTTTAAACATGTAATTAAACTAGGTTTGCAGGTTAATTTTTTTGATATATTTATTGTAATTATGCATGCCTATAGGGGATTGTGTGAGTCTGTAATAAAAAGTAATTTCAAAGTAAAACGACGAGTAAAGCGAATAGTTTTGGGTTACTGACCTTCGTTATATATCTCAGTAAGAAATATATGACACTAAATTTATCAAGGATCTAGAATTCTTAAAAAAATTTAGAGTACATATATCTCTTATAAATTAAATTACCTTATAACACTAAGCCAAAGTGCAATAAAAAGACGACATATTTTCATTTTTCCGGTGGGAACACAAGTTTTCTACCGGAAAGAAATTAGTATTTCTTGTTCTAGTTGTGATTGTATATAAGATTTGAATGTTTCTGGTACCACGACTCAAGTTATCGAACTTGGTGTGAGGCTGTGAGTGTGGTAACCTTTATGTTACGTTTAACGCTTATGTTTATATATACTTATTCTATATACTCCCAGTGAGATAAGTATGCGACGTTCCTTCCTTACTCTAAATTGAGATTGAGGGGCAATGTCTATAGACATTGCCTTCAATCTCGTACATGTAATATACGAGTAATTTATGGGTATGTAAAAATTCTTGTAGGCGAAATAGGTCACATTATTATGGTGGGACAAGATCGTAAGACCGATAACAGTGGGCTTCTACATCTAGTTTGCGATGGTTCCCTGGGATCTCTCTGTCGCACATATTCACTCGCAGCAATATTCCACTCTAGAAAACTCGATAACCGAAATTTAGGACTGATTTTTTGCAGACAACCCTATACCGCCGTTTTCGTAGTGAAATAATCTTTATTTTAATTTTAACTTGACTTTAATTAATTAACCAGACCAGTGCAAGTTACCAGTATCGATTTACCTCTTTATACCTGCAAGAGTTGTGACGGAAAATAATAGTCAACCTAACGTTTGCGTATTCTATAGGCTTCATATTTGTTAATCATATTCTGGACTGAAATTTTTTAGTCAATCCATTTGCAATATATTTATTGACATATTTAATTTTATATAAAATACTTTTCATCCATTAACCAGCTCGGTGAAGGTCGTTCTATACTAGGGACTATATTCTATCGTTATATACGTTCTATACAGTTTAAACTAACTAAATAGTCTAAGAAGACTATTTAGTTAGTTTTAAATTGTTGTCAATTTGTTGAAATAGATAAGTATCTCTTATGGTATCTTTTATAATGTAAACTCACTTTATCATAAGCTTTTATTTAGTTTCACCTGTCCCGTTGTCAATCTTTTGTCGGTCTGTAATCAAATCTTGCAAGGTAAATTAGACCCATTTCCCGAAGTTCGATAGGACTCAAATTTGTTGTACTATATCTTCTGTGACAAAACTTTTGATAATGCCCCCGACGGTCTATATGGAATTCTGCACCGATGTTCACTAAACATAACACCTAACTAATAACACCCTTAATCAAGTCACCTTGTAAACAAAAAATAGGAGCTTAATACGATGCCACAGTTATACAGACAGATATACAAGCACAATAAAAACTTAGAACACTCCCCTTTTTCGTCGGAGGTTAATTAAAACAGGCGTGACTATCGATGTGCGAGATGTGAAGTGACGGCGAGCGTTCCGCACTCAAGAAGAAGGCTTTCGAATGAAGTCATTAGTTTTGAACTTTTTTATGCTGGATAGGCAAGCATTTGACCATTATCTCACCTGAATGGAAAATGACGACGCGGTCGAAGATGGGACTTGCTTGCCTAGTACCTACTCACTCTAGACTTGAAGACGCCCAGATTGTATAGTCGTGTATACCAGAATATTGATGCGATGACCCGAATCTTGTTTACGAGTCCACTTACACGGGTGTTTATTAAAAATTCAAGTCAGCAATCACATCGCTCCTTGAAGGAATTTGTTAGAATTCATCGAGGTAGCTTGCTTTCTCTATGCACTTACAAATTAAAACTTAAACAAATGTTATCATGAGAAGTCTCAATACGAGGACAATCGCTACTGTACTATGCCAAATGTCTCAAAATTTCGGATTTCGGATTCGGATCGTTTAAGATGTTGCGGAGATTAGGGAATTTCTTTAATATAAATATTTTAAACTAGTTGAGTCCAATATTGACAGTGACAAGTATTTTTTTTTATATTCATGATATACTAAAATATTTTTTATAGCTATCTATTTTAGCCCCCCTCACAATACCCAACATTTGCTTAATTAAGCTGTTTATACGTTATCGGGTCATCTCTAATCTACACATCAACTCTATGTATATGCCACATTTAATTTTTTTTACCGACTTCCCAAAAAAGGAGGAGGTACTCAAGTCGACTGTGTTTTTTTTTTTGTGTGTTACCTCATAACTTCTCTCCACGTGAGCCGATTTCGAATTATTTTTTTTAGTTTGAATGATGTTGCTTTCTAGTTGGTTCCATTTAAATTTGATCAAGATCTGATCAGTAGTCCTTGAAATATTGTCAATAATGTCTGTTTTGTGACGAATAATGCGTACTTTGACTATGTTTTGGTTTACCCCACTTCAAAAGTTACCTCACAACTTCTTTCGTTGTGAGCCGATTTTGATGATTCTTTTTTTATTTGAAAGCTGGTGAATCAAGGTTCCAATGATAAAGCAGTGAAGTCGGTTTTTTTAAGCTTTGCTTGCGTTTAATTATTGACTTGACGAGTTCGGAGAAAATAGGCTGTGACAGACGGACAGACAGATCTATTGACGGATATAAAAGTGATGCTGAGGTTCAGATTTTTATGTATATACTTATGATATAAATTATAAAAAAATACAAAGTTGTAAAAGAATCCAAATCGTGACGAAACCCTATAGAATCATTAAAATGCTACAAATGAAGCTCATGCAGTAAATATACTATTATACACCATATTTCTGATCAATCCAATAAAATAGGCCTGTTTGATGTTAAAAGTAGGTTAAATAGCAGCTTCTTAGGACTAAATTCCGATTGTTATTGTTTCTTTCCAAAGTTATTTAATTACCGAAACAGTTTCGTTGTTTGCTGGTGTTTCGTAGGTAGTTACCAAAGGAGTATAAGGCAAGAATTTCGAAGAAAACTTTGGTTAAAGCCAGCCGTTATAACTTTTTATTAATCTTTGAATAATCCCTTTGAAAAATTTCGTAAAACAACTTTAAAGTGCTAAGTGGCTTTGTTACGATGTGGAGGGGTGTTTAACAGGTGTTTTGTATGTATATTTTTATTATGTACGTGTTAGATAAGGTATAACGCCTCAGGAGAAGAAAGCATTTGAATTGCCACGAGGCTCCTTGTATCCAACCTTCCGTGTGGTTCAGCAACGAGAAAGGCATGCGTGTCGTTTAATATTAGGTGAACATCTGGCTTGTCTTCTTTCTTTAGAATATAGAACACATAATTTACATGATAGTTAGATATTCATATGACGCCTTGCTTGTAGACATGCATTACGTGACAGAAGGGTGAAATATAGATAATTTTGAGTCATCTTCTAGTTTCTAGTTAGTAAACGAAAGATAATATTTTTGCGAATATGCCGCTACGTTAGAGCCAAATACACATACATACAAATCAACAAACCACCGAGTTTCTTAACAAATATTTTTGATTTTAAGGTATTACGAAATAATGTAGTGCTAAACTTATGTTGATTTACCTACATCGTACGTACGTACTCTAGTCTTAAATACGAATATCATCTATTCTGTTGCTTTTATACTGTTTTCAATAACAGCAGACAGTTTACCCGTTGTTTTAAATCTTGCTACAATTTACGGCGTTGGTTTCACAGGGTGATCCGGTGCGGTTCACCTTAGAAACTCTATAGTGACTTGAGGTAAGGCTCTATTGCGGTTCATAGATCACCCTGTAAACTGCTCCGTACTGTAATTACCTAAATCACTAACTTTACAACGAATTTTCTGTATAGCCAATGTGGGTTTGTAATTAACTTAAATGATAGATCTTTAATATATAAAATAGATGAACCATTTCATGGAAATTGTGGTCCTTCTAATTGTCATAATATAGCCATAATAATGATACTTGCAAATAAATAATTGAATGAAACGGTTTTATGTGCATATTTTTTTTTTCTATATTTGTGAAGTATTTAAGGGCCAGTTACCTATATTTCCTAAAAGTATACACAGCAAAGACCTAAGTTACCTACAAGGACCAAGCTTATAGGTAACTGAAGTTCTCAAGCCCATTTAATATATATATATAAGTGGCAATAGCATTCAGTTCATTTACTGACCACTCGCATTGTTGGGCATTCGCCTTTTAAGCCGCAGGATATCGGTTTCGATTCCCGGCGGGAACACAAGTTTTCTCCCCGAGGAAAATTTGTGTTTCTGGTTCTGTGTGTGATGTGAACGTTTTCGGTACCTACGAGACAAGTCTTTTAACTTAGTGTGGGACTGTGAATATGGAAGCGTTTATGTTTGTAATGTGAATAAGAGAGGTGAACTCAGCATAACTACGGGCCAATTGCCTATATTTCCTAAGACTAAACTAAAACTATGTACAGCAAAGAACTAAGTTACCTTCAAGACATCGAGCTTATAGGTAACTCAAGTGCTCAAGCCCACTACCAGTGGGAAGCGTTCCCATCATGCTGGCGGCATTGCCTCTCTGAATTGCAATGCTAATACGTTGAGCCAAATAAGTGCCAGCATTTTGATCACGCGTCGCTTCAACCAGGCGCTCTGATAGAATTTTGAAAATAGAATGAGCTCCCGGTCCCCACGGACCCAGTGTCTCAACACCAAACGGCTCAAATATATAACCACTACCAAGGTTTCCATATTTGCGCCGTTTGCGCTGCTCTGCCGAAGTTGCCGCGACGCCAACCCCATTCTGTGTTTCAGGAAGATGTGACGGAGCTAAAGTATCGACACAAGTTGCATCCCATACTAAAGGCCGTCCCATCTTCCATGGAATTAAAGTCATGCCGTCAGGTCTTTTACCATCGTCACGCATCAGACCATTCGGTTCGAGAATGGCTGGAACGTTGGCACTGGTAAAAGCCCGGCGGATGATATCGTTGAGGCTGGCGTGGCGGGAAATTCGGCCAGCACTTTTCTGGCACGAGAGGCCGTGGTGACCGAGCTGGTCAACAGCAGTACCACACTGACAGCTATGGGAAACATAGCACCTTGCACCCAAACGTAAGCATATAGCGAGACGGAAAGCAGATGGATCTATAAGTGTACCAGTATTAAAGGAGGGAATGACCTGCAACCAAAGCCCTACAGAAACTGCTAGAAGTCGAGCACGCTCTGTGACGCTAGGACACGTATCTAAAAGATGTTTCCGTGCTAGTTCACAGAGCGGCCGATCCCACAGTCTCTGTGAGGATAACCTCACTGGGAGCCCGGTATTTGGGCATGCTTCTGGCCTCAGTCAGGTTTGCTATTTCTAAAGAACCCAAACCATGTGAAAGTATTTTTTCGACTAATTTAGAAGTACCATGAACTGAGGACAAGAAAGCCGGTAACGCAACACTAGAAATTTTACGTATACCTAAGCCTCCTAGTCTTACAGGTAAAGAAGCTTGCGACCAAGCCCTGTCATCTATGTCAATATTCAAAACCGATATAAGAGTATTCTTTACGATCCATGCTCTCGAGGAGCGCGCCATGTTTCCATAGCGGACAACATCTTAAAGAATACGTAAATTTTGGGACAAAAAGACAGAATCTAATAATTGTAAAAGCCATATGAGTGTTAATTTTGAGCAATTTGTCGGAAGAATTTTTAAAATTATGAATGTTTTCTTCTACAAAAGGTGAAATTGATTCATCTAATATCGGCGAACCCAAAAGGCGAAGTGAACACTTGTCTACTAGATTTATATTGTAGTATTGTGGTAAATACCAAACATTTAGTTTGGATTGGAGACGTTGAATTATTGGATTGACAGCTAAAGAAAAAATTGCTGGGCCGCACGGGTCACCCTGCTGACAGCCAACGGAAGACAAAAGAACATCGTTTTTGTAAATTAATTTTGATGGTTTACCATAGCATTGCCAAATAAAATTATATAACTCTGGAATTTAACAAATTTAAATTTAATTTTTTTAAATTTAATTTCTTAAAATTTTTTTTTTCTTTTTTTTTATTTTATTTTGGTGAACTCTGAGATACATATACTTACTGTTGACGAGAGCGAAACCGCCGGGCACTGCTGGTATACATGTCAAGCGTGAAGCTATTGCTCTTGGAGTTTTTTTAAACGAGTCTGCAAGCAAATAACATTGAACCACGAAACTTTTTAAATATATTTAAAAACAAATACTTCTAAATAAGTAATTTCTTGAATGTTATTTTTTAGGGCACTTAACTAGCAGAAATATACAAAGAAAGTACAAAAAAGTTTTGGTTAATTTTCCTTGGGTTACGACCCGTATGTACAGAAGTGCTGAACTTGTATTGGTTTCGTAAACCTACAGGGACGATACTGTACCTTTACTCGAACTTTTTTTGTATAGTTGTTTCAACCTTTATCTTAGACAAAATTGTAAGTTATTAGCAGAAACTTTGACGTTGAACTAAATGTACGGATTGGATTTAAAACCTACTTCACGAGGACATAGAAAACTTTAAACCGGATACGGGGAACGTAGCTAAAATAAATACTTCGTATTTTATGATAGACACGTTATCATTAATCTAAGTTTCTACCCACTTGTGCTGCGGTGCTACTAATCTCATCAATTACCCGAACTCCCACCAGTTAAACGAGGTAATTATCTACCCGTCTTTACCTAGCCGAGTTATTAAAACATTTGAATGGATATTTACTTAAATTTGGTTAAGTAGGTACGCCACTGTCTGAAATGCCGTAATGAAATAGGATTTCTGAATATTTCACGTCCAGACGCATTTTTTGTAGCAAGTAGCATGTCCAGATATGCTTCTACGCATAATACCGTATTCGTTAGCTACACCAGTTCATCTCATGCTGCTTGTCAAACTGTAGTAGCATTTATATGAGGGCATAAATATTTTTACTGCTAGTTCAAAAAAGGAATAACAAAGTCCGGAAAAAAGAACGTAAATTATTTGGTAACATGCGTCAGATGGCCAGCATTGTCAACAAAATAAATATTTTTGGGTTGGGAAGAATAATGTTATTGTTTTCTTGTTCTACGAGAAGTGGATAAATGTTTTACAACGTATAAAGTTTATAGCGTCCTTGTTACAAGACCCGATAAAATAACGTAGCACCAATTTGCGCAAATCGAGATAAAATTTTATGGATTTCATAGCAAATAAAAAATAAGCTTAGTTCAACTACTTGGCGTACCCATAACATCAACTTTGTCTGGACGTTTTGTTAATATTTTTGTATAGAGAACTCAATACATATTTATTAAAGAAAACACGCGTATTCCAGGTCTAGTGTGTTTACCAGCTTCGATCACATCGTCACTTACCATCAGGTGAGATAGTGGTCAAACACTAGCCTGTCACAAATAAAAAAAAAAAAAAACATGAGTTTTTTAGTAAGTAAACATAATCTATATTCGTATTTTATATTTTATATATTTTCAGTATACCCAATTATGTTCTCATCGACAAAGACCGGTCTGCTATTCAAAAGTTATACCGATTTAATTAATTGCCCTATCTGACGTCACCATTTTTATATAATATACAAATTAATTACTTTATAAAGGAAAGATATCGCTTAAGGCGGGATAGAACCCGCTGCCCTTTGGTGGTGGTTAACCGCTGATATATAGTCTTTGCCGCTGAGCTACCCAAGACCTGCCTCAAGTAATATTTTTCCTTTCTCAAACTTCTTTAGTTATGCCATGGCTAATGCTATAGAAATAAAGTCATATGCATAGACAGGGCAATTTACAAAATACCTAAAATATTTTAGGACATCATTTCGACCATAGAGACCAATCTCTTTCTTGTTACTGCTATTGCGAGCACCACTTTATGATTTTTCAAATAAATTTTAAAATATATGATTTATTTCTCTTTTTTGTTAAGTTTAAGATGAAAAGTGTGTACTGGCATTAGCGTGCATATTACGAGGACCTATGCGGCAATGCCGTTCTTTGTGGAATTGTAGTCACGTAAAATTTTGCATTCAGAAGATAGCCGTAGAACTAAATGGGCAAAGGGTTAGAACAGGGTCTGAGGGCTTTCTGGTATTTTAAAAATTACGCTGTATATTTTAGGTGCTAGTTGTAAGGATTTATAAGTTGTACGTCGGTTATTGCCGCGAAACTTAAAATATGGCTCTATAATTTTCCAAAACCTGTGATTCTTCGAGTGTTCATGTGTATGACTACGTTGGATTGTTAACCGTTAATAAGAGTGAACGTGCATAAGTGTAGGCAAACCATACAAAGTTAAAAAACGTGATTTTTGCCTTCGCTCCAAAGCTCCAACAGAAGTTTTAGTAAAATTTCTACCAATTTACTAGGGCATGACTTGTCTATGACTGGACCTACTCTTTTACTTGACTTTGACTGTGATTAGTAGGACAAAAAATTGTTTCTTTTAACACGAAATACACTTGAAATATATGTTTACTTGACACTAGCTTAATACAAAAGATTGCGAAGCTCAAAAAAAAATGTGTACGTCTAGCAGTAAGATTAAGTTACACAAGAAAGTTCATAGATAATATTATAGTACCACGAGTTTCGTCTGTCATTTATCCGAGACAGTTTCTGTTTCTCGTTTACTGCAATTTAAGCCATTTCGTAAACCATAAATCTGAAATGTACGGTGAGTTTCTAATAAATTGCTCTAGATAAACCAGTAGAAAGGTGCTTTGCGCTTTCCATTTTTAAAGCTTATCCATCGGATTTATACAACTTATTTTAGAGTTTTTTTTTTTTTTTTTTTTATGTTTGATAGGCTGGCATTTGACCACTATCTCACCTGATGGAAAGCGATGATGTGGCCGAAGATGAAGCATGCCTGCCTAGAAGATACCTATTCACTCTTGACTTGAAGACTGCCAGATTATACCGCTCAGGAAACAAAGACGCGGGCAATGAGTTCCACTCCCTCGCAGTACGAATGATAAACGTAGAAGCGTAACGCTTCGAGCGAGCTGGAGGTATGTCAACCATGAATGGATGACGTTTGACTGTTTGTCTTGTTGTTAGATGGTAAAATGGGCTTGGGGGAATTAACTCGTATAATTCCTGCGCACACTCTCCGAAATGCAAACGATAGAAAACCGATAGGCTCGCTACCTTACGCCGATGACTGAGACTCAACAGTTTAGTCGCAACCAGCTTATCATCACCAATAAGTCTTTTGGCTCGGCGGTCAATGGATTCCAGAGCTTCAAGCTGGTACTTGGCAGAGCCATCCCAAAGGTGGCCACAATACTCCATACATGATCGGACTTGTGCTTGGTACAGATTTAAAAGCTGCCCCGGTGAGAAGTACTGCCTGACCTTAGCGAGGATGCCAAGTTTTTTGGATGCCAGTTGGGCTCTGGATTCGATGTAGGTACCGAAATTGAGGTTAGACGTTAAAGTGACGCCGAGGAGATCAAGGTGGTTAGCTATTGGAATCGGTACATTGCTGAAAGTCGGAGATAGCTGAAAGGGTCTCCGTTTGGCGGAGAAAAGACACGCCTGAGTTTTGGACGCGTTAAATCCAACCAAGTTGGCATCGCCCCATTCGGACACGGCCAACAAGCTCGAGTTCAGTCGCGCGACCATTGCCTCTCTTTGGGACTGGACTTGTACCTCACTAGTACGTGCATTGGATATATATCTTTCAACAACTGTGCTATCGTCTGCATACCCAAAAATACCGGGCTTGAGCAGATCGTTTATATGAAGCAAGAAGAGCGTTGCTGAAAGAACCGACCCTTGAGGTACCCCGGCATTGATAGCCATTAGATCAGATGAGCAGCCGTCAACAACCACTCGAATTGATCGTTCCCTCAAGAAATCCGATATCCATGCACATAAACCAGGAGGCAAACCATAGGCTGGAAGCTTGCTTATAAGGCTATCGTGCCAAACCCTGTCAAAAGCCTTGGATATATCTAACGAAACGGCAAGCGCTTCGCCGTATTTCTCCAAAGCTTCATTCCAAATGTGAGTGGCATATGCTAGAAGGTCTCCAGTTGACCGGTTTCGGCGAAACCCGTATTGCCGGTCACTTAGGAGGTCATTCGCTTCTAGATAGCCAAGGAGCCTATTATTCAGTACACGTTCCATGGTCTTACAAAGTATGGACGTGACCGAAATAGGCCTGTAGTTTGCAGGGTCGGCACGACTTCCTTTTTTGGGCACAGGTTGCACGTTGGCAAACTTCCAAGCCTTCGGGGCTTGACCAGCCTCCATAGAGAGACGAAAGAGGCGTGTCAGTACCGAAGTCAGCTCAGGCGCACAGGTCCTCAGTACTATGGCTGGAATGCCATCAGGGCCGCTCGCTTTATTCACGTCCAGATTGCGTAGCGCTTTTCGTACGTCGATCTGTCGAATGCGGATTTCCGCCATGGACGTGTGAAGAGTGTAGCGTCTTTAAAGTCTTTAACCGTAAGTTTTATCGAAAAATACTTACATTAGTACCTTATTTTGTATTTAGTAGTTGTGAGTTAAATATATCTAAATGCTATTGATTAAATATTATTCAGTTACGATATTATTATATTACAGCCAAAAAGCGATAAACTTTAAATTGAGCCTATTTTTAAATCACTTTAATTTTATTTCTAAGTGTAGCTGCACATTTTTTCGGAACAAAAATTTTGATTTTGCATAAAAAGCAGTCGAAACAAATAATAGATTAAGTAATACTTAAAAAGTAGCCTATGTGTTAATCATAGGTATAATCTATGTACATTTTAAATTTCATCCAAATCTGTTCAGCCGTTAAAGCGTGAAGAGGGAACAAACATACTTACACACTTACACACAAACTTTCGGATTTATAATATTAAGTAGGATAACCACGGGAGCTCTGCTGACTTTACGGATCAAAAAAGGCTTTGTCCTATTTCAAAATAATAGCTGTAGCCTTACTTAATAATGTCAAAATTTGACCAACAATAATAAAGATACATTTTAACAAATTAGTCTTAATCCACAAGAATTGTGTTGATTTTCGGAATCAAAAACAACATTTTAAGCTCTACTATCTGCCTAAAAATCGTACCGAAATTAAACCAAAGGTTACAAAGATAGGTATCTCATTTCTAACAACTGACAAATATAAATTGGGATATAAAGTAGCATATTTCTTATGCCAGGGTCTGAGCTTCATAACTATTGAATCTACTTATCGAATTTTATCAAAATCATATCAGCAGTTACAGAGAAACCATATTTAGGTATAGGTCTGGTATATTTAATAACTAGCCGTGCCCCGCGGCTTCGCCTGCTATTATCAAGTTAAAAAGTAGCCTATGTGTTATTCCTAGGTATAATCTATGTACATTCCAAATTTCATCCAAATCTATTTAGCCGTTAAAGCGTGAAGAGGGAACAAACATACTTACACACTTACACTCACACTTAAACACATACTTTAGGATTAATAATATTAGTAGGACGGTTAAATAAATAAAAACCATTTATAAATCTAATTTTATTCATATTATAGTCGCTTGCCTTAGTTAGCATCACTTACCTCTCTTGATATAATACAAGTACCGTCCCTACATTCTTATATTTCATGTACACATGAATGTATGTCATTATGGGTAGCTTTTTTCTTTTGTTTAATTTTTTTATTCCGCTATCTACGGGCCAATTGCCTATATTTCCTAAAACTAAACTAAAATTATATACATCTATACAGCAAAGACCCAAGTTACCTACAAAAAATCGAGTTTATACGTAACTCAAGTGCTCAAGCCCACTACCAGTGGGTAGCGTTCCCATCAAGCCGGCGGCATTGCCTCTCTGAATAACAATGCTATTACGTTGAACCAAATAAGTACCAGCATTTTGATTACGCGTCGCCTCAACCAGGCGCTCTGATGGATTTTTGGAAATAGAATGAGCTTTCAGTCCCCACAGCCCCAGTTTCTCAACACCAAACGGCTCAAATATGTAACCACTGCCGAGGTTTCCATATCTTAACAATCTGTGTGTAACTATAACAAATTATAAATTATATTGGGTATGTTTTGCGATAAGCACATTGTACCTAATTTTGAAAGTTTATTTATTGCTGGTTTTTCTAAATTTAATGAATTGTATTGTAAAACATCCAAAAGCCACATGTAAAAATGTACCTACTCAAACGTTGGAAGTAAAACTGTAAAAAATTTTATTCCGTATAAAGTATAGAGTACGAGTCTCGTATTGTTTTTTTTTTAATTATTATTTCATGACCATGGATGCATAGTCCTTCAGTCGAAATATTAAACAAATATTAACAATTTCTATTTTTCATAATAAAAGTCTTAGTTACAAGTCACAGTCAAAGTCAAGTAGTCAGTCATAGTCAAGTCATGCCCTAGTAAAGTGGTAAAAACTTTACTAGAACTTCTATTGGAGTTTTGGAGCGAAGGCGAAAATCACGTTTTTCAACATTGTATGACTTGCCTACACTTATGCACATTTACTAAGTATTAACGGTTAATAATCCACCATTATTACACATTAACACTCGAAGAATCACAGGTTTTGGAAAATTATACAAAATCAACAACGCCATTTTTTCACGTTCGCGGCAAAACTCCGTCTCGTATGCCGTATGTGTTGCAAGGAGAAATAATAATATTTAAACTTAACCTGTTCAGCAGCCAGTTTGATAAAGTTAATGCACCTTATTCCTGTGCCAAAACCTTTGGCGGCATGTTTGTGAGTTTAGATACAGACAGATGAAATTAAAAACGTGTCTGAGTTAAGGAAAACTCCAAGCAAAAACTTATGTGTCAAAACTAATTATAAGCTTTTCTTTCTTTGATTAATTCAGTAGGTAATTTAAAAGTTTGTAATTCTTTGTGGTTTAAACAGTGATTTGGAGTACCCACCACTTATAACTGTAATTATTTCTAAAAGATAGGACGCTTCTAAAACAAAATAAAAAGAAATTCGCATGTTAAAAGCATCGATCTCGTAAAAAATAAAGATACTACGCACGGCAGACATAAACTAAACCGTGGATACCACTCCACTAACTCTTATAAAATGAATGGTTTGGATTGCCACACTATTTGATAAGCCTAATATAAATGTGTGCTATCTGCTTTTTCGGCTTCACTCCTATATTCCGTGCATTGAGAGCCTGCGTATTCCAGGTCTAGTGTGTTTACCAGCTTCGATCACATCGTCACTTACCATCAGGTGAGATAGTGGTCAAAGACTAGCTTGTCACAAATAAAAAAAAAAAAAAAAAAATTGTACTGGTTGTTTCACACAAGCTGTTCGGCCTGCGGTGTGAATCGCTCGTTGGTTCTTTTTTAATGTGTTTTTTCGCACAACAATGCGTAAAGCGTTGCAAAGACAAATTGTTTTTATTTCAAGCCGGGCTTTACTATAACGTATATGAGTAGTTAATTATATTCACTGTCCAAATCCACCCATAAAAATATATTCACCATCGCGGTTCAAATCGTGGTACGAAAAGACCCCTTCAAAATAGCACGTGTGCGTTTTACACAGCGCAGCGGTCCGAACCACTTACAGTGCGAAACGACTAAAAAGCCGTTGTATCTGTATTTTTATTAGTTTGACGGTTCGAAGGCAGTATATCATATAAACAATACTCTAACTCGGTATACTTTACTTGAGAATGTACCAAACAGTATACTTGAGTCTAAAATAAAACTTATATATAACTGCTAGGGTAAGGCAAGGTATATTGGTGATAAAAATGGAAAAGGCGATTTTGTAGGAATTTGGCTACTATAAACACATTTCGTGGATTACTATACTATACTTCACTATTTAAGGTATATAATTATTAGATTTGAACAAATGAAAGTCTCATGTTTTCAAGAATATTTCTTATAATTATGTAAAAGACACTCTAGGTATGTTGGTGATATGGTTCGTTAAATTGGTGATACTAGGTAGGAAATTTGGTGATATTACTAGAATAATACATAATCATAATTAAAACTACAGTATTATCGTCTGTTTTTTACTAAGCTATAAAAAGTATCGTTTAATGTTATATGCAATTGTCACATCTATAATAAAGCTGATCTTCGAGGTCGGCATCCTCGATAGATACGGTACGGATACGTCCTCGATAGCGGTACGGCGTGAGACAGTAGGAACACTGGATCCATTTGGCCCCATTTCTTTTTTTTACATCTACCGAGTATAACACCTCGCATAACCCACACTCCCAATCGTCTTGTCTCCCTTGAGTCTTAGTTTTCTTTATTTTTCGACCAGGTTTGCCTGATGTAGATGGCTGAGGCTGAGGGCTTTCTGTTTCAGCATCTTCATTCTCATCCCCAATAGGAATTAAGCATTTGGCACTCGAATCTCTTTTCTTTGGTCTCTCCGGGCGTTTAGATGATTTGGGTGTTTGGAGAATTTCTTCCACTGCATCATTTTGACTTAAAAGTGTTACTGCAACTGTTGGGTTTTCAGGTTGAGCTAAGTCTGTAAGAGCGGAAGGCATTAGCGCTTGCTCTGAAATGGCATTTTCATTTATGGGACAAATTCCTGTTTTTTTGTAAGCATTTTGGATATTCCTTGCTGTAAATGAATTTATAAATGCAGGATTCAAAATGGAGTGAAAATTACTACGGTTTGGAGGGTCTGTGGGATTATTGTTCATGTATCTAGTCATGCTTTCTCGCCAGTAACTTTTTAGTGGTTTAAATACACCGACGTCAAGTGGTTGCAATAAGTGTGTGCAATGAGCAGGGAAAGTGAACAGAAACACTTTGTTATCTTTGGCTAATTTAAGGACGTCTGGTCCAATATGCGCAGAATGTGAATCCATAAGAAGAACCACGGGACGTTCTGGTGGTATGCTATTAATGAAAAAATTAAGCCATTCTAAAAACAATGCGGAATTAATCCATCCCTTGGGTGAAAGCTTAACCAACGTATTGGGAAGAGCGTCGTTCTTAAGTGATTCATTCCAACGAACACCTTTAAATATGATCAAAGGCGGAATCCAAGTTCCGTCCGCACAAATGCAAGCTAACATCGTTTGGGTCTGACCACGTTCAGAGTAGGTCCTTCTGTAAACATATTTTTTACCTATTTCGGTAACAACTCTCGATGGCTTCACTACATAAGATAAACCAGTTTCGTCGCAATTCCAAATAAGTCGAGGTTTGTCCTTGATAGCCAATTTGGTTAAAAGATCATCAAGTTTTTAAAAAAAGTCTTTTATCATCACCTCATTAGCCATTGATGCTCTATAAGCAGAAAGGTTTTCTGGCACTCGCAAGCATAAGTTGTATCTAACTTTAAAACTGTTCCACCACCATTTACTTGCAATGCGTTTAGCTGAAGGCAAGAAGTTCTCCCGACCTGCCGCCTCAGCAAGATCATAAGCATATTTTCTAATTTGAAAAACAGTTAAGCCGAATCCCAATTCTTGCATTTCTATGATATAATTATAAAGCCTTAGCTCTAAATCGCATGGGAGGGCGTAAGGCCTCCCCATTTTTCTTACGGTATCCTCTTCTCGCTCCAAATACCTCTTCAAAGTACTCCAAGGAATGCCACTTTCCTTGGAAGCTTTATATATTGTTCTACCTTCATTCTTAACTAAATTTACAGCTTGTTTTAGTTGCTGCTGGTCGTACTTTCTATATTTACTATCTTCTTCCATCGCTGATCTGCAACATAAGAAAGTAAGGTTATTTGGTGATATCCAAAAATATGGCAAACAGGCAAATTGGTGATAAAAAAAAAGTCACTCAAATCTTAATAAAAATATATTCGCCTATTGGCAGAAATAGTACCTTTCAAATGCTATATCGCACTACACTCATTTATTTAAAGCAAATACATAAATCAAATCTAAATTCTTCCTCTCCGAAAAGTACCTAAAACTTTCGTAAAAACACTAAGAATTGAAGTTCACAACTTAAGGAATAACAACTTACCTCGATCCTCTCACGACGTCACAGCAGCTTTTTTTTAACAGTAGTTACAGTATTTTAAAGATTTGCAATGTTTTATCACTGTAACACTGATAAGACTATTTAATTTTCATCACAATATGTAAACGGGCAAGAACACAACAAAAATGGCGCCAAAGTCGCGACTGCAAGGAAGAAGTTTGTTTATGAAACGCTCGAGCGGTCAATAGAAACGGGAGACATATGTCTGTCTTTCTCACACTTGAGATAACTCGCTAGCACCGTCTCGCTGACGTCCTTGTACAGGCAAAATTGTGAGATTGTTTTAAAAAAATGTCACCAAATTACCTATATCACCAAAATACCTTTCCTTACCCTATATAAAGCATCTTCACGCGGTTTAACCTGTGTTAACGATAAATAAAAGTGATGATAATTATGAAAAAACTCCGATGAGTTATGTCAGATCATTTTCTGCCTACGCTCAAAATTTGTAGTGGGAAGGGAATGAATGACAAGCGGTACAGTAGGATCAAGGATGAGATGAGATTAGGTTAGGTTCTTAACAATCTGTGTGTAACTACCCCAATTTATTTCGCTTTCAATCGGGGCATTCGCTCACAATTTATCTCTATTTAATTCCCTCTTTGAGTTTCTCAAAGGAATCAATAGGTATAGTAAATCGGGTCAATCGGCCATCCATTTTTATCCTGAAAAGATAGCATCCCGTTTATGGAGAAGTTTCACAATAAGAAACATGACTATCCTATACTTATACAATACGATGATTACCGCCAGCATGATGGGAACGCTACCCACTGGTAGTGGGCTTGAGCACTTGAGTTACCTGAAAAAAAAAAAAAAAGAAACATGACAGGTTTAATATAAATTTAAAAATCATTTTAATTTTATTTTGGAATACCCTTTGTTTCCATTTAATTGCATATTCTTCATCATGCTACGATGAAGAATATAACTTGTTTGGTCTGAAAACACTGTGTGCTGAACATGTTAAAATAAATATAAAGTTTTCAGTATAGTATATTTAAAAAATATAAGCGTATACATAAAAATATACCCAACTATATTAAAAATAGTTGCAGTCTATTCACAAAACAACAAAACCACAAACTGAGGTTCGAGTTCATCAATATATAACCACTGTTTAAACAGCTGTTAACCTGACATTCCAGTGTTAGTTATAAAGTTGAACAGCTGTTAAAACGTCGATTAAATTGTCACACAAAACATTTGTGGTTAAAAGTGAAAATGGTGATATTCACAGAATTCGTCTTTTTTGCAAGATGGGGGACAAAAGGGAATATGCATATTTAATATGATTTTGTCGATTGTTTACATAATACTTTAGTACATTAGTTCTTTCTAGTACCCTATTATAATATCCTATGCATTTTTAGCACATTTTACTAACATTTTCTTTATTTAAATGCTTTTAAATTAGATAATAATGTTGACGTTGTAATTATATAGTTACAAACTTTCAATAAAGTATTACTTGACCTTTAATTAAATCCGATCCCTGTTGCTTAATCAAGATTTTAATAAATTAGGTGAACCTGCAAATGATTTTATGTAGCTTGTATAAGTATCAAAGAACATAATTTTTTGAGTTATTGTAACCACCGTTTAACCAGCTGATAAACAATCAATAACTATGAAATAGTATTATGATCTACTTTAAATTGCGTTTACCTAGATTTACAATCAGCGGAAAATAAGCAAACAGAGCTAAGCGTAACTCAGCTAATTTAAGATTGGCAGCAGACTAAGTTATTTTAATGGTATGTAGTTTAAAATGTTAGTATTATTATTATTATTTTTATAATCGATTTCATTCATTTTATCGAGCCACCATCCCTACTTTCACTTTTCGTTTATATTTCCATCCAAAGGTTGTCTGGAAGAGATCGCTCTTAGCGATAAGACCGCCCATTGTACCTATGTTTTATAAGTTGCTCTGTAAGCTGCATTTATCATTTGGTGTCAATAAAAAGTTATTGTATTGTTTTGTATATTTTAAAATTAATTAACAAGTCTCTTTCTGGGTCGTGTTTCACCTAAACCTAAACCTAAATTATTTTCATATTTCTGTACAATGTACCACCAATAAAGTCTAAACCAAATACTTTCTTATAAACTAGAACAAGTTATAGTGAATCGTTAGAATGTATCCCGAAGAACAGATTTATCTTGCTTAAATGTCACCAGATGTTTCGCACGTGAGCTCGTTACACCGTATAAAACACGAAAAAACAAGTGTTACAAAAGACAAACTACATATTTTGCCAAAAGGGCGAGATTGAACAGAACAAATGAATTTTGTACCAATTGGATCAGTCTGTCGCAGTTAGGAACTTTGACGTTGTGAACATTGTCTCTTCGGATATTATTTTGCTATTACGTCGACCTACCAATCGTTTTGACGTCATGTTTTGTTATGAAAGTTACTTCCTGGAGAATGACAATGAGTGGTCATTAGTTTGACCTTGCAAGCTTCCTTAAAGCTCACTAATTCAGGTTTAGTTATTACAGTAGAAGACATTACATTACAGTTGATATTATTACTCAACAATTGGTTACTTTATTTCTAAACAATTGGTGATTGTAATTATTAAAATTGGCCCCGGGCTATTAAAACATAGTTGTTTGTAGGCGCCGGGCATTTTTGGTAGCTTCGTTCTTAAAACTAATCATATTAAGTAAGATCATTCACTCTATGTCTATATTACTATCACGCGCCAAAAATTACTATTTTGTTTTTTTTTCATACACCAATCTAAGAACACTTGGTTTTTTAAGACAAATATAACGATACCTTGACTGTCGTAATCCATCTAGCCGTTTGGGAGATACGAGGCAATAAATATATACATACATACTTCTAATTTCAAGATACGCGCGAAAAACAATCCTTCCTTGGCAGTCGGGTAATAAATTACATGAGTAATATTGAGTATGTTTCAAACGAGATGCAATAAGTAACGACTTACTTATTTGGATTTAGTAGACAATTCTAGACCTAAAATCGAATTTTATCCTAATAATGTAGGCAAATCTGCGGGGCACAACTTGATGTATACAAAGAAAGGTATCTATGTATTTGTTTTGTTGAAATGTTTCGTTAAAAAAATATAATTTGGTCATGAAAAGGTAGGGGTGTACATTTTTTAATTAAAATTTATTTCTAAATAATTTGATCAAAGCCTCGAAAGTGCTTGTTCCAGTTTGCCTGAATAAATGAAGTAACTTATGAAAGGGGCAAGTTAATTTATTTTCATTGATTGAAACCGGTTTAATTTATTTCAATGTCAGGCAACTTCTGTCAGACGTTCGTCGCGATACTCTGCGATACTCATTATTAAGGCAAAATTAAATTTATTGTATTCGTTATATGAAATGCCAATCATCATCATCAGAAGTAAAAGTAAAAGTGTAAATAATACTTTATATTTATTGTAAATTTGTTTCCATTTGACTTCTAAAAATATGTTTCTCTGATAAATATAAGTACCTATTCATGAATGTCTCAATATGTATCCATAATTTTACAGACTTTAATAAAGCTTGTAGCTAACACCATGAATCCTGATTGAAGCTTTGATAAAACTGCCGAAGCATAGTTAAAATGTGTAGAAGTTTGTATGTTTATTTATTTATTTATTCATATGCATTGCATGTACATTAGGTCATAAGACTAAACTTAGAAACTAAAGACATTCACCCTGTAATGTAGGGTATAAGCAAGTATGTTATCTATCTATCTAATATAATATTGGAGTTTTGTGTGTATGTTTCAAATTGTTTCTTCTGTAGTTCCAATAGAAATGAGTCATTACAATGAGACTAGAATTTATTTCATAGATTTTCGAGTACTTAACTACTTTTAACTTAAATCTTTCAAGAAGTTGACTTTCATAGTATTAAACGTTATAACTAGTTACTAGCCGTCCAATCCAGCCTCAACAGCATCGATCGATGGCGATCTAAGCTCCTGTAATAAAAAGGCAATCACAATGAGAGATTGAGGCCGGATACAAAAATATGGTTCACAACAAGGGTCTTTTTATGCTAGATAGGCAAGCATTTGATGAAAAATGATGATGCGGCTGTAGATGTAACAGCCAGCCTGCCAGAAGAAACTTATTCACTCTAGAATTAAATACACCTATATTATATACTTACCGTTCAGAGTAAAACACGCGGGCAAATGATTTCAACTCCTTCGCCTTACGGATGATAGACGTTGAAGCAAAATGCTTCAAGTGAACTGAAGAAAGAGAATAATCCATTATTAACTTTTACTGTTCCTTAATAGGACGAGGGAAAGGATTGGGAAAGGTTATGGTGATTGTTTGCGACATTTACCGGCTTACAATTTATATTAATAATTATGATTAGGGTCAGGAATGTCTGGTTTGCCAAGCTTTACGTATTATTTAAGTGCCAGTTATATTTCATAATTCCAATATCGCTGATATTTTTTGGCAGTTAATAAAACAAATAGCATTACAAGAGCCCACGGCCATTGACTGGCGGCATTCTGCCAGTGCCTAAATTCTAAATATTTTGTTTTAGTTAAGGAAAATATTGGCAATTAGCTTTTCATGAAATATATACTTATAATAAAATTAGCTTCCGCCCGCGACTTCATCCGCGTTACTACGCGTTATAACACCAATTTTATTGGTATTTATTCTCATCTGTTACAAATATTTATTTTAAATAATTATTTTAAATAAATATACAATTATTCCAAAACATTATTCGATTTAAATAAATCATTTTGCATTAGATAGCCCGTTTATTGAGGAAGTTTTACTCCGTCGTCGTACTACTCCCGCGTCGAAGAAGAGCGTCGAATACGCTAGAAACTGGTCGGAGTATTATTCGACACAAAAATCACGCGATTAGTAGCCGGCTAGTACCTCAATATACAATAATAATAATATTTTACCATGTCGATTTCGGCTACGGCGTTTCTTCATCTGCTAAAACCTACTTACAATAGGATGTTTTACCAATATATATATACATATTATAGGAAATTCTGGATGGATGTTTGTTGCACAATCACAGGTATATATGATCGAAGTGTCTACGTAATAAAACTACATATCCAATTGAAAACATTTATTATTCACCACGGCGAGATAAACGGTACTTAACATGTTTTAGTTCAATAGATAAAATACTATGACATTTCTCGAACTTCACATACATCTAGTATGGACCTATATTACCTTATGTCAAAGCGTTATTGGCAATATGCAATAGCTTGCAGCATTTCAAAGCTATACTTGTACATAAAAAAATAATATAATATAAGTTATATTGGTATAATGCATTGTGTTTCGTCTAGATCCATGCATAAGTGGAAGTATGGGATAACGTATAAGCTATATTATAATTATTGACTTTTTTAGAATGAGTTATAAACGCTATAACATAAATGCTTTCACACACACAGCCTTAAGTTTGATGACTTGTGTCGTCGGTACCGGATATATTCACATCACACACAAAATTTCCTTTGGGAAAAAACGTTGTGATTCCACTGGGTTTCGAACCCAATGCTAGCTGCTTAGAAGGCGGACGCCCACCGTACCACGGGCAGTTTTTGATTTAGTTGAGATGTAGTTACTTATCTTGGATAAAAAAGAAACTTAGTACAAGTTGCCAATAACGAGTCAACGTTTTGTTAATGCTCAATTTTCGATTTATAACTACTGCAACGTTTTTATATGTTAAAGTATACATCATAGTGTTATTGTGACGTTAAAAGATGCAAACAAGATCATGAAGATCAAAGAATCACCATTAATAATTAAAATTGACATCAAAATGTTAATACACATAATATTACATTAAAATACATTATTATAAATTCATAAGACGACTAGGTGTAATATTTATAAATGCATAGTGAATGATAATTACAGGTACTTTCATCAATATTCCTACACTTCACCCATTCATCAGATTTGGACCCTATGTAAAACGACCCATCAAGATCAAGTATACATAAAAAATGTGTGTAATATTCTAAAATATCTATGCTACTACTAATTTTATTTACAGAATGTACAAGGTTTTAGTTTTTGCGTCACGGCTCAAAAGACGCAGAAACTAATTTATGATTAAACTTAAACTAATCCTTATTTATCGTCTTAATCTACTCATTCTACACAACTTACACAATTTAAATATGCGGTTAAAATATTTATGATACACATCTATCATTTATTTTATTATACAAAGTAAATTATAAAATTCGTAATTAGCATAATAGCTTAGTATACAGTTTTAAATAGTTAATGAGAATTAAATAAGGTAAATTTGCGATATCTAATATAGTTTAAATTGTTTCTAGTCTGAATTGATTCTGTTAAGCTTCGTAGAGAGCGGGGTTACCTGTGGACAGATAAAAACAATTACAGTACAATTAGTATTAATAATACTTATTTATGTTCAAAGAGTTATAAGTAGGTGCGCCAAATCGAGTCAAAACGGGATCAAAATGTGTGCGAAATATAGGGGACCAGATGGCCAACAATGTTGCAGCAAATTATCAGACCGTAGGTCTGTCTCGCACACATATAACAAACGTTAAAAATCTCTTATGAATTACGTATAATATAAAAATATGACGTATCACGGTGGACAAAACGGTTCAACCGATTTTAATGATTATTTTTTGTATATTTGGTAGGTATGAGAATAGGTCCTAAAGTATTTTTCCTTTTCCTACCCCCACCCCTTCTCCATTTTTAATCACAATTTTAGTATTTTTGTATGAACAATATCCAAAAAGTTTACGTGATTACCTCTTGGTAAAACACTTTTTCTAAACGTGGCATTACAACGCATGCATGGTACAGCTAGTATGTAAATATTATTTGTATTACTATGTATGGCTTAATTTATTATTTTCAACCGACTCCAAAAAAGGAGGTTCTTAATTCGACTGTGTTTTTTTTGTATGTATGTTACGCGATAACTCTGCCAATTATGAATCGATTTTGATGTTTTTTTTTGTTTGGTAGAGTATTCAGAGGTGGACCCATATACATTTTATCAAAATCGGTCAAGCCAAAATCGAAATATAAGCGATTGAAGTCGGTTTTTTAAAGCTTTGCTTGCGTTTAAATTATTTTATCCTTGCACGTTTCAAAATGTTGTTTTCTTAAAACAACGACTTTAAAATTAATTGCGTATTCCTCTATTTAAATGTATATATCTATTTTATTCATTCAAAGGTTGTTTGTAAGAGATCGCTTTCAACAATAAGATCGCCTATTGTTACATTTATTTTATTATTCGTGTTCAAGAAAGAGTATATCTATATAAAATATATCTTCGATGGTATTGCTATCCAAAGGCATTATTACTTTGGAATCCTCGGCCAGCGTTTAAGTTAGGTACGTTGCTAGTTACGGCTGTAGTGAAAATGTTATTAAGGTTAAATTTGCAAATGGAGTTTATTTTTAAAAGACTTATGTACGAGATCTTTCCTCATCCTGTGCCTACGGGCTACGAGATTTTGAAACACGGCTGTTGGGAAAAATGTCTTTCTTGTACTTTTGTTAATGGACGAGTTAGAAATTACACAAACATCCGGCCAAAGACCCAGCGGAAAAAATCTCTATTTGTTAAAATTAAATATACTTACGCAAAAAATGTTTAAAAATCTTTATTAAACGTGATTAAAATCTCACTATGTTGATAGTATTTTTGTGGAACCGATTGCCCAGTACCGATCAGAATTTTGAATATTTTAGTTTAAAATCAAGAGTGGATATCTGACTATACCATCACTACACATCATGTGAGATATCTTACTATCAGGGATAAAAAAAAAAAATAGATCTCAAATATCTTTGCCTTATAAATTCACTGGAAGAGTTTGCTTTTTACAAATAAAATTATTTTTTTTTTATGTTTAAATATGGCGGTTGATTAACTGGCAAACGTGTAGTTCTTCCCCAGGCAGACTCCGAAAATAAGTCGAAAAGATCTGTGCCCCTCTGATCTATTCCTGGATATCAAAAAAACATATTGAGAAAAATGGAAATACATATTTTAGATATAGATACTAAGCCTTTATTACTTTACTATCAGTTATTCGATAAAAATTTTTTCTCCGTGAATCTAAATCTCTTTACATGCTAAATTAATAAGTTTAACTTTTTTACCTTAGATAACAATAATTCCCAACATTTGAGTTTCAAAATTTGAGTATGATTTACTTTCTGTGTGGTATTTATCTATCTATTTCGTTTAAATAGTAAGAAAACGCAGTGTTTTGTTAGAAATAAATTTAGATTAAATTATTAACAAGGTTAAAAGATTATATTGAAATATCGACTTGTTAGAAATAGAGTTTACAGTAACAGTCTTTGCGTAGGCGCGGTTTTGGCGGCGCGGACGGATCGGCATTAGTACGTGGGAGTAGGTATAATGTCTATTACTTTGTAGCTTTCTATCCAACTGTATAATTTATAGTTAATTAATTAAGATGATCAACGCCCGTTCAAAAAGATCCAACAATAAAATAAAATATATCAAAAGAACCGAAGCACTATTGCTACAAGAAATTAATTAGTTAATTGATTGCTTTTCGAATTGATTAGTGCTTAAAATTAATAGAATTTAACGTTAATGATTATTTATGATGTGTCTATGATGTAGACATAATAGGTGTGTAAAATATTTTCATATAAAATATTTCAAACAGCGATAAAAACGAGCTATGTCGATTAAAAGCAACACTAACGTACAGGTAATCAAATGATATCAACAAAAAAAAAAGCGTCTGCTCGTGAACTCTTTAAACCCATTGAACCCCTAGGATGGGTTTCCTCTTTGGAGACTTGCTATTCCCCTTGGACCTTCTGGGAATACAAGGATTATTAGAATCCACAAATTCTCACCAAACGGTGAGTTTATTGAAAAAGTGGACAATGGTGCCGATTCTGTTGTCCAGAATTAGACTAAACTAGCCTAAAATTAGTTTTAGTCCTGCTTTAGTCCAAAACCTATTCAGAAAATGCAAGATTAGACTAAAATTAAGTTTGACAGGACTAAGTTAGTTTAGTTACTCTATTTAGTAAAAATGACCAAATTCTTATTCTGATGTACATGTTTTACGTCAAATTAAGACTAAAAATAAAAAAATTTTACTCAAATTAGTCTGCATGAAAAGGATCTGGATTATTTTTAATGTGATCTTATACTTGAAAGAATAGCGTTTAGGTATTATTTGACTAAAATTAGTTCATTTTTAGTTTAGTTTAGGTTAGTTCGGTGCTTAAAATTAGTTTATTTTTAGTTTAGTTTAGGTTAGTTCGGTTTATTTTTAGTTTAGTTTAGGTTAGTTCGGTGCTCAACAGAATTAGCACCAATAACGAATAAAATACGACTAAAAAACAGGCAATGTAAATTGATAACGAGCAATTCACCTTTCCCGTTATCCATTTGAATAGCGCAGTTGGACCAAATCAAAGCAATTAAATGAGATATACAAAAAAAATAACGTGGAAAACAAAGGAAACTTGTCAAAAAACAAATAAAATCGCTAACAGCCAGGATTTACACATTTTTATTCGATTTACGCGGGAGAAGCCACAAAACACAGTTAGTATTACCTAATACATGTATTAGGTATAAAGTAAAACTAACGCATTCACACTCACAGCCCCACACTAAGTTCAAAGACTTGAATCGTGGGTGCCGGAAACATTTACATATCACACATTTTATTGGTTTTATTGTATCTCTGATGGGCTGGCGTCCAATCACTATCTCAGTTGATGGTTGATGATGTGGTCGAGGATGGTAAGCACGCTTAGTCTAGAATTATAAATATAAACAGTTTTGTATAATATAAAGCCATTTTAGTAGGTACCTACTTGTAGTCGGGTTTTAGTTTCTAATTTTCTTCTTGTTTATGTTAATATACTATATATATAGAATAAACATAAACATAAACGCTTTCACACTCACAGCACCATACTAATTTCGATTACTTGTGTCGTGGGTGCCGGAAACATTCACATCACACACACAATCACAACCAGAACCAGAAACACAAATTTTCCCTGGGGAGAAAACTTGTGTTCCCGTCATATAATAATATGAAATTTTATTATGTGAAATATTTAACTCAACAAAATGATAAATAACAAACGCTATCACACTCACAGCCTCACACTAAGTCCGATGACTTGTGTCATGTGTGCTCGAAACATTCACATCACACACATACAATCACACCCAACACCAGAATACAAATTTCTTTGGGGGGAGAAAATTTGTGTTTCCACCGGGAATTGAACCCGATACCCGCTGTTTAAAAGCAAACGCGCAACTAAGCCTTCGGGCAGTCAATATTTTCAATTAATTTAATTGTGTAATGAAAAATGCCTACTTATTCTAAATAAAATGGCAAATTAGTAAGTAAATTTACCAAGTATGTTATCATAGATAACATACGTTGATTTCCCTTTGTTTTGTGCTGAAACCTAAATCATACTGTCTACAACATGTCTTGCCGCTTTGAACCCTTGACTCCTACGGTTTCCTTAGATCTGACCATATTTTAAGTTAAAATGAAATTATAATAAATCACATTTAAATTAAATAAGTAAAAATTTGCAAGAACAAAAAGTATCTGTAATTTTTTTGTTGCCTGTATAAGCAGAGGCGTAACATTTTTAGTCTCAGGGAGGGAGCACATATTTTTCTTTTTTTTATGCTAGATTGGCAAGCGTTTGACCGCTATTCTATAGTTATAAACTAACATATTTACTCAAAATATGTACTAAAATTCAAAACTTCCCAATACATTATTAGGGTTTATATCCGCGGTGTTAATTTTATTTTATAGTAGGTACCATGCATAGCTTGACTGTTTAATTTCAGGTATATTTTAACGCATGGCTCAATCACTCTTGTTTTGGCATAACACTTCCTCCTAAGTTCAACATCAATCAATCATTTTCACCGCTCGTGTTCGCTTTGTATACATTTGGTATAAAATTAATTGGCAGGGTATGTATTTGTTTCATCAGTCAAAGTTCGCATGCAATAAACATTATGAAAGCACCCACAGTAGTAGTTTACCATTCCAAATGAAAAATTGAGTGGAGTGCTGTATAGGTGCAGTGCAGGTCATTGTACTTGCAAAGTCTAGACTGGAAACCCACCATACATAGAAAATAATATAAAATGAGAAAATTTCAAGGGCTTGACTTGTGAAAAGGGCTGAGTGGAGCCGCTCGTGTTAAAATGCCACCTAGATAGATAAAATAATCTTAATTCATATCTTTTTTATGTTCAACCTACGGCCCAATTGCCTTTATTTTCAAACTCAATTAATCATTTATTTGAACCATATAAATTATTACAATTTCACTGAAACACAGTCTCTTGAAAAAGCGTGAGTTGTGGCCCAAGATACAGGTCTCCACCTGTAAACTGTGTACATTTTTACAGCAAAGACCTAAGTACATTACCTACATACCGAGCTTATAGGTAATTCAAGTGCGTGGGTAGCGTTCCCATGATGTTGGCATTGCTTCTCTGAATTACAATGCTAATACGATGAGCCAAATAGGTACCAGCATTTAGATCACGCGTCGCCTCAACAATTTCATTTATGTTAGAATATTTATCAGGTTCGATATGTGTGCTGACCTGTCGGGTTTAGGCCCTCAGTCGATCCCATTGCGTGACAGTAATTCCTAAACTAAAACCACTGAGCCCTCTGGAGAAACTCGAATGGAATTGCTGAGTAAAATTAAAGTGCTAACTGTTATAAAGGGAAGTAACATGCGACCTACTGGCTTTTGTGCCTTTTCGGAACCTTAATGAACCTTACGGAATATGATCATGGTGACAAGACAAGAGTTTCAAATCTAACCCCGACTGTATTTACTAGAACTAGGGTTCCAAGATATTCTAAAATCTTTCATTAAAACAGTCTTAAGTCTGTAAAAAAATAAACTTTCATTTGATATCAAACATTATGGACCAAGTTATTTTTTTCTTACGGCCCTGTACTAAGTTACCATCTTAGTATTTAATATTCATTGACTACCTGAACTAGAACTAGAAAAAAAACCCGTTATATAATAATTTTAATGATTTCTGTTGCAGTCGTTCTACCAGTATGAGCTACCGTATACCATATTGTTAGGCGCAGTTGAATATTCAAATATTCATACACTACTGTAATCCATAACCCATCCATCGGAGATATCCGTCGTCTGTGGGACAAGTAATAATAATAGTATTAGAACTACGTGATTTGGTAATTTCTATTCTAATTGAATGCGTTTTTATTTAAGAATACACTGACTTCGGATTTTTCTGGCTATAAAAACATATTTTTTTACTTATATAACATTCGATTACCCTTGGATAGAGATTTAAAGATTCTATTTAAAAGATGAACAGCGCTTTGAAACGTCAAAATATTATAATTAAACGCAAGCAAAGGTTAAAAAAACCGACTTCACCGCTTTATCTTTGGAACCTTGATCAGATTTAGTACTATCAAACACGCATAATTGACTATAACTCAAAAACTAGAGATCAGATCTTGATCAAATTTCAATAGGACCATATAATAATAATCATCAAAATCGGCTTACAACGAAAGAAGTTACGAGGAACCATACAAAAAAAAAGTTGAATTGAGAACCTTCTTTTTTGTATTCGGTTAAATATAGGTTTAATTTTAGAGTTTCCGTTTATACTTTTTTTTTTTTTAACATTAACACTTTCACACTCACATCCCCACACTAAGTTCGATGACACAATCACAACCAGAACTAGAAACACAAATTATCCATGGGGAGAAAACTTGTGTTCCCGCCGGGAATCGAACCCGATACCCCTGCTTAGAAGGCGAACGCTCACCCAACTTAGTCAACGGGTAGTTCGATACTATGTCTTTAACTATGATTGATCCACGCTAGGTATTTTAAGTCTTGATAACGAAGATCTCAGGTAGAGTATATTCTTTTCTATGATGAAGATTGACAAAACTGATCTCATTCAGTCAACACTGTATAGTGAGGGCACATCAAATTACCTCAGTAAAGCCAGCGACAGTGTTGACTTTGAGCGATTGTAGAAAAACTGTTCTTAGTACAAGTCTCCAGGCCAAAAAAGCCAATTTCGACCCGCCGCCGAATTGCTTTATTGACGCATCGACTTAACCCGAAATGAAGTCGTTTTTACTCGCCGAGCAAGTCACTTAACCCTTCGTGAACTATGTGAATAAAAGTTACATCCTAAAACAAATAGGGTTTTTCAGACCTCAGACATTTATGAGGTAAGGAATGTGTAAGTATTTGTTTTTTATACTTTAGTATTACATTTTACGTTCATTGTTTTATTTTTAATGATAAAAAATATATCAAAATCGTTAAAAATACATTAAAATTTTTAATTAAAAAGAAACTTAAATTATCTTTAGTAACAAAAAATAGAGTTTAGTATGGTTTGGGCTTAATTTTTTAAGAGAACATTAATTGAATGATAAAATTATGTTATTAGCTACTACTTTGTAGGTTAACACGAAAGAGAGCCTTATATAACACGAGTATTATAATATTAGTCTTTATGCAATTTATACTGTATCTTACAGAAATACTGCCAACTTTGAGCGTATTTATTCGATGCAGTGGTGGCGCTATCTCCATTCGCTTTAACTGTTTGGCATTTTAGTAACTGCAAATATACAAAGGGCCCAAGCAGACGCGGAAATATTAAAAGAGTATAAAAAGTTTTTATTTGATCGGATCTATTAAGCCCCAAAAGATACACTAAAGCACTACCTATGCTCGGAACAGAAGAATAGTTACATTAATAAATTACAAAGCTTTATAAGCTTGCTGAATTCAGTGGCTATCTTTATTGTATATATTCATTTTATAGGCATACTATGACAAATCTCTTGAATAAAAAAACCTATTTTATCCCTGAACTACTAGTTAACAAGCAGTAGGTAATTAAGTTTTTTAAATAAATGTTATGTTCTACTATGACATTAATTTTATTCAAATCACTTTGGTCTCGACTGTTCGCTATCTAATTCAGTCCAACTCTAGTCAATTTCGAGTTTTCGAGTGTAAGTAAATATAATAGTTCTGGGGCTATTGGGAATTGGGCGATCCGGAACTCCTCTAATTGTTTGCCTTATCGTCTCAAGTTACGAAGTAATCTTAGATGAAAAGCACATTTTCTGTTGAGAACTGTTTGTTTAGTAAATCTTTCTGTTAAAACAATTTATAGCTTGGCTTAGGGTTGTTGGTTAAACAGTTCCGAACATAGGCAGACAACAATAACATGGTTCAATTTCCGACTCGAGCACAATTTTTGTTATAAGAAAAAGTATATCTTCTAGTACTGCCTGTAACCTTCGGTTTCTCAGAATATATAAGCTATGGTCCAAAGCTTAAAATTTCAATGAACATAATATGAAGAAACGTATTTAGGGACACCCGTTCACTTAAGTGGAGGGAGGAATGTTTTTTTCTCCGTCTTTTTCTCTCCGTGTGGAAACCGTTTTCAAAAATAGCAGATGTTGGAAAATAACAATTTAGTAGGACATCGGAGCATTTGTTTTTAGGTCTAATGTGTCCGGGGGTCTATCTTAAACAAAGGCTACACGTTGAAAGCTGAAATTTACGTATAATATCCGTTATATCCTTTACTTGAACAAAAATGTAACCTGTGGAATACCACATAAAAAAAACTTTTGAGGTTACATTTGACCATTGCGAGCATTTGACCACTATCTCACCTGATGGGAAGTAATAATGCGGCCGAAGATGTGACTTGCTTGCCTAGAAGATACCTATTCACTCGAGTTTTTTAGTTTGAACTGCCCGTTGGCTAAGTTAGGTGAGCGTTCGCCTTCTAAGCAGGGGTATCGGGTTCGATTCCCGGCGGGAACACAAGTTTTCTCCCCAAGGAAGATTTGTGTTTCTGGTTCTGGTTGTGTTTGTGTGTGTGATGTGTATGTTTCCGGCACCCACGACACAAGTCATTGAACTTAGTGTGGGGCTGTGAGTGTGAAAGCGTTTATGTTTATGTTTAAAATTAAAAATTAGTTTTTCTCTATAAGGCAAAATGAAGGCGCCAGGTCTCACTCCAGGTACTGCTACATATAAATGTGTCTAAATAGGTATATTCAACTAACGTTACTATTTTTATACCTGACTACTCATATAATCCGCTCAAACGTCGACTACTCCAGCTAAAGTGAACCCATCGAGTTTTAATGGAAAACGTGTCATCTTAAAATATCGCTAAAGATACAAAATCTAATAAAAATGTATCTTCTGTGACAGCTAGATTATATAAATGTGCTGACATAGCACGTTTATGTCATCTATTTAGTCTGGTAATTCATTTATTCGGCTGACTAGACTCAATGACAATATATAATTCACGGGTTGTCATATTAGGTTACATGTTTGCCTTCTATGCTGCTGGCGCCGGGTTCGATTTCCTGTAGGATTTGTGTCCTGTAGGGAAATTAGTTTGTGTTTGTATATGTGTAAATGTTACCCACGATACAAGTCTTCAAACTTAGTGCGATTTGTTTGACGGCATACGCAATACTGATGGCAGTAGAGTAGTTATAGATTAACTGCCTTATACATAAATAGATAAAGCGTTCGATAAGTCATCAATAGAAATATCTTACGAATTTTTTTCATAAATAGTAGGTATTTTTTTTTTATTTGTGACAGGCTAGTCTTTGACCACTTTCTCACCTGATGGTAAGTGACGATGTGATCGAAGCTGGTAAACACACTAGATCTGGAATACGCAGGCTCTCAAGGATAACTGCCGGAACACCGTATTTGGCTTGGCGGCAGACTTTCAACTTGATGGTGGTAAGCTACTTTGGTAGCAAGCCAGGCGAGCAACTCACAAAATGCTCTACCACCTCTCAAATGTTACCTGATTAGCACCACCCGGGGACCACGTGTAGGGAGTCAGACTTAAGGGGTATCCTCCTACGGACGTGGGTGACTCAGCCCCCAAAAAAAGGTATTATATATTATTTTTCTAATAATACTTACATACAAAAAAATCTAAAAAAACCATTACACACGCAGCCCCACAATAATGTCAAAGATTTGTGGTTGCAGGTAAATTCACATCACACATTTATGTTTATGTGAGAAAACCGGGTCTTTTCGCGCTTTTATTTTCAAAATAGCATTATTTTGACTAACCTCGACGTTTCGGCAGGGTTGCACCGGCCGTGGTCACGAGAGACTCATAAAAAAATCTACACACTAATTTACACCCAGAACAAGAAACGTAAATTTCCCTTAAAAGAAAACTTGTAATACGTGTTTTTAAAAGCGCAGACGTTGTGCGACGGCGTTTTTCAAAAAAAGTTTTTATGTTTATATATTAAGTAACCGGAACTACTGAAAAAACACAAGTGGAATTACAATCGGTATGCCTCCACGCTTGTAAGGACAGCAGAAGGCTGCTGCGGATAACCTGCCTTCCGTTTCTCTGCCCTGAGGGCACGCGTAAGATAAAAGGAGATGAACCTTTTATAACGCCGGGACACGAAAAGTAAATTTCGGATACAACACACAATTTATACAAGGTTATCTATTTGTATAATACCAGAAAGCTATCACACACTGAGTCTTGTTTGACTCTTAGTTCATTTAGTTCTACGACATTATTTTCAATGCTATATTTTCCGTAATAGTTAAGATGATGTACTCTGTACAATTTATAATGTATAGTCGTTTAAAATCATAAAACGGAATTTGCTATAGCCTTACCACGACATCCGTTGGTGTCAATGGTTGGAATGATGTCTATCGCACACACTATTGCAACCAGAACAAGAAATATAAACTCACCTTAGGTAAAGAATTCGTGTTCTTATCGGGAACAAAACCTAGCACCCACAGCGAAAAAGGCAGTCATGTAACCAACTACGCCAACTGGCAGTTCTTAATAGAAAACTAATGTTTTCTTTTGGGTTAAAAGTAGTTGAAACAAAACCTAACAAATTAAAAATGACTGACCCCAATAACAAAAAAGCTTATTTAGTTTTTTTATCCTCGATAGGCAAGCATTTGACCACTATTTCACCTGATGGAGAGTGACGACGTGATCGAAGATTATTATTGTCATTAGGTTACTCCTAGGTTTCAGGTATTTACAAATTACCCTGTATATTATAAAAATCTGAAATTAACTTTTCCTGTTCACGGTCTTTACCTTTTACCGGCTTAACGCTGTAGTGGTTTTGTTGCCAACGACAAAGAGCATAAATAATTGTATTAATAAAATCAAAAGTAAGAGTTTAATTAATCAAAAAGTACAAATACTATCATTGTATATCGAATAAAACGCGGTTGTATTGCTTTGGACACTTGAATTTGAAAACATTTTGTACTTTACTTGTGTATCTATACCGCGAAACAATCAGGACCACAATCAAAGTCTGAATTTGTTTGTATAGGGGGCTCAAAAGGCCTCAACTCAACCAAAGTTAAATGACTTAACCGCCTTGTTTGAGCCACTGTTTGTTTTTGCCGAATTGTCGGCCACTGAGGTCTGTAGATTTTAGTTCTGCCCACATAAATGTTGTTAGATTGATATCATGTACCTATCCTTGATTTGCGGAAGGTAATGGAAAGCTAAGAAAGGAATCATGAGGTCATTGTTTTCATCCGATTTCCAAGAAGGAAGTTCTCAGTTCGACTGAATATTGTTTTCCTTTTATATACGCCGAATTGAAACAATTATTTTACCTCTTAAATCTTCGGTAAACCGGAATCGCTTGAACTAATAGAAATTACATTTGTTTGTTTGAACAAGACCCTGCTGCTCCAATAAAAAAATATGTGATTATATAAAATGTTTTGTTGACAATGGTCGCCACCATTTAGTTTTTAAATAGGTATCAATTACTTTCTAATTATTCGGTTATTTAATTTATGCCCCATAAACATAAAAGCCTATCTAATCTATTGGTAAATAATTTCTAATTGAAATATACCAGATCGTGCTATGACGGAATGTACATAGTTGGTTAATTAATATACAACTCGTGGAATTGGCAGAATTATTCTAGAAAGTCATTCGACTCCGAAAGCAAATAATTTAAAGTATAAAGCTTGGTTGCGATTATTATTGTATCTACGACGAATAATTACGTAATTGAACCATTATTGGCGTATAATTATTATCTGGGTAGTAACAAGCACAGCAGTACCGTACATTTCTTGAAGCCACTCTGGGCACTATAGACCCTATTGTAATTCGTTGTGGATAAATCGATAGATGCCTAAATTTTCTGTGACCTCCAGTGAGTACATGAATAAACAAGCTATATCCTCAAATAATCTAATAATCCTCGAGCAATGCCTCTAAATATTTTAATATCAAAAAGGTGTTAAATTAATACACTAAATAGTAGTAGGTAACAATACGAATCAATATATGACAACATTGTTGAATTGTAGGCTGCTTGCATGCTATCTAAAATTAATGATTACAATGGCTTTTTTTCTCTCATCTCACAAGTTATAACGGTGGAAGGATTGCTTTGGGAAACTTGACATTTTATGTTTTCTGATATGATATGTATGGTATATATGATACCAATAATATGATGACCGAGTGACGTAGGTGCCTAGGTTTGCGTATCTAATAGAGATTTCATTCTACTACAATTTAACCAGTAATTTGGTATGAATAGGTATATATATTGTATCACGTAGGCGTTACATTGTAACATCTATTAAGGCCATCACTCACGTTACAGGAGCTTTGTGGTCCGCAATAGAACATGTTAATAATAAAACCAAGTTGAAGGGACCTTGCAAATAATTTATTGTCCTAAATAAACTGTAAATTATATTTCAGCAAGGCAATTAAAACTTGTTTACAATTACTTGTAAATGTAGTGATGAAATAGTAATGAAAGTGTAATCTCGACTCATTGTTATTTAGAAGGAAGACTTAAATCTTGTGAACTTATATTTGTACGTTTTTTTATTTCTGTCTACATAGTGAAAGTATAATTTTCTTTCCTTTTTCATTTAGTGAATTCACGTAAATTTTATTTATTAAACATTTCCAAATGAATGTGATTGGCACAACACGAATTCAATAAAACTCAATCTCAAATCACATAATTATGTAACGATTTGAATTTTTTAAATGATAATATATTAAAGTAAAACCTTTTATGTCACAACTAATATTATGAAATGATTCAATGAAGAAATCCGAACACTTTTGGATTTCTTAATCACTTCAATATAAATAAAATTCCGTTGATTTTCGCGGATCTCAGAGCATTGATGTAACCGCCATATTACAACGCGCACTAATATGATCCTTATCTCGATGGCGTTTTGTTGGATTATCGTAGTAACCGACAGCAAACTGCTATTTGCGTCAGTCTTGTCCAAAACGGTGAGAAACTGATACCGACACTAAAGTGATGCATGATGAAACAACAACGAAGCTTTTCCATTATCCTGGTACCTAACTACGAAGTCGCTTACATAAGGCTTACAAGGCAAAACCTCATTCTTTACAACCTTATAGATAGATTTTTGATGACTACCGACATTAATTTACATAATGGTTTCGAAGGACGAAAAGATGGCATTTTTTACGATTTTTCTTATCAATTCAAGAAAAACCAATGAAAATAAATGGGACAAACTTTTATCCTTACCTTTATATTTACATAATGCTCTCCTCTACCACCCTGATTAGGGCGGGAATCTGTCGCTATAGCGGCCCGGTCACCTGTTGGTCACACAAAAAGGACGTTTTTAATTCCTCTCTTTGCAATTTTGTTATAAATTGCTTATCCGTAGATCACGATAAGTAGACACGTATACAACCTATAATAAAAAGGTGTAGTAATACTTGGTGGTGTGTTTGTGTATCGTGCCATGAATAGTCTGCGAGAGAACATAAGTCGAAATCAGAGATCATTTTTTCATACAAAAATTAAAATTTTATACTTTTCAAATATTTTTGACAACCCTATGGTTACTATGGCGCGTTATGGCCACCACTGTCGGATGTCTAGGTCCAAAGACTATGGTTGTAAAACGGTAGCTTATGAAATAGGGTTGCAAATGACATAATTATTTAGAAAAATATTTCATCATAACTCTTTATTAATACTGCTGCCGCGAATTCAGAAGTTCCTATTAGGCTCCATACACATGTATAGCTACATAGCTAGAGCTATTGATGGCTATTGTAGCTACATAGCTAGATTACTGTAACACATTTATACGAATACCTTGGTAACAACAATGACACCATAAAATTTGGTATTTCGTGTTGTATGCTCGCGCTCTGATTTGTGTGAATATATATGCTGCAGGTAAATTGTTAAAGTTATAATATTGCAAGTCCACTATAAATAAATTATTATAATTCAGCCCAAAGCCATATAGACTTTAAAATTATGATTAATGAGAGATATATTTAATTATATTTGATGTATTGCGTCTAGATAGGCAAATCTTTGATCACCATCTCAACTGTAGGTAAGCGACAATGTGGTCTACGATGGAGCAAGCTTGCCTTTGTGCGCATTTGTAGAATGTCTACCGTATAGCGGTGTCGCTTAGCAGTTTGTGTGCTTGTCTCTATTTCTTTTTTGTTGTGTTAATTACTGTCAGGAGAAAGTTCTTATGAAAGAAAATTTTATCCCGGAATTCCCGCGCGTCCGGGACTTACGCGGGTATAACCGCGGGGCGCAGCTAGTAATTTATATATACTAAAAATAGGAAGGGTCCTTATATTGAACCTTATTGAAATGAATTAATATACGCATATGTAGCCTCTGCTAGTTTTGTACATTAATGTTAGATTGTATAAAAATATCAGATACGTATAAAAACTCCAGATATGACTTTTATATAAAATATCAGAGTATAAAAAATTAAAGAATGTAATTATGTGAGGAAATAAAAATGTAGCCGCTCGCTGTAGCGCCCGGACTTGAGTCCGCGGTAAGGTCAGTTTTACGCGTTGCAGCTTTGGTCAAGAGAATTTATGGACGGGCCAATGTATATTTGAATAGGTTTGTTTGCCACGACATTATGTATTTATACATTACTTGGTTTTTATTGCATGAACAACATAAACGTTTGTTCACATTTAGTTCCCAAAGGGGTACATCTACGTATCTCAAAACTTACCGACAGCTGAACGTGGCCTCTGAAACCTAGTTGACTAATGTCTGGAAAAGATTTTTCTACGAGAGACAGAGACGCTTTTAGCGATAAAACCGTCTATTGTTACACTTACATAAAAAAATACAGTTAGTCCTATTTATGTTTTCCTCTAGAGTTTATCTTTATAATAATATCTAATGTTTGTTTTCTGTTTTCGGTCTTGGATTCGATTCTCTTTAGGAACACAATTTTACTCCTCCTCGGCTTCTGTTTTAGGTGTGATTGCGTGTGTGGGGTTATTTCGATCAGATTAATATTCAGTGTTCCTTCGATAAAAGTCTTTGAATTTAGTAGCACAGATTTGCCAACACAAAGCGTTTGTTTATTTGAACACCGCAAAATGAGCTGAAAATATTACTGTCGTCATTTCAAGTACTATGGCCGTATAACTTCGACATAGCGGGCCATATTTATTAGATTTGATTTCGAAGCGATGGGTCATTTTGTTGAGAGGTGGTAGAGCATTTTGTGAGTTGCTCGCCTGGCTTGCTACCAAAGTAGCTTACCACCATCAAGTTGAAAGTCTGCCGCCAAGCCAAATACGGTGTTCCGGCAGTTATCCTTGAGAGCCTGCGTATTCCAGGTCTAGTGTGTTTACCAGCTTCGATCACATCGTCACTTACCATCAGGTGAGATAGTGGTCAATCACTAGCCTGTCACAAAAAAAAAAAAAAAAGTTCCGCATTTAGGTACCGTAACAAAATATATTTACATATGCATATTACGATATTAATGTTTTATACGGTTTGAAACGCGTAAAATGTTGACTTACATTGTTGACTAGTTTCGGAGACGATTAGTTTAGTGCACGCGTAGTATTAACTTTTTCGATGTCATCTAGATGTGTTTTCTACAATGGTATTATGTTGTCACCGTTGCAATGATTGTTTCGTCCAGTTATTTTTTAATCCACGAATAGATAGAGCAAAAATTAATAATAACAAAATCGTATTGTTATTATTAATTTTTGCTTAATAAAATTAACATTAAAAGAAAAATAATTAAATCAATTGATTTATATGTTTTTGATAATATCATTTGAGTCGGTAATAAAATAGATGAATAAAAATTAGATTACACGACAAACTATAACAATGTAAGGAACAAAAAAAATTTTTTTTAGATACTTTTAAAATGTCTATTCGCTTACAATAGACATTTTAAAAGTATCCTACGTATTAAAACAACTAATAACTATAAGAATAAATAAATAAATAAAATAATACGAGTGTTATGGTATAAGGAAATAAAGCTGCGGTTTTTCATTGTGGCCGAACTTGTAAAGCTGCCCAAGATTACGTTCCGAAGTTTCCATCCATCTCCATAGCTTTCGATAATGACCTATATATAAGCTTTAAGCTCCGAGATAACAATCATTTATATTAAAACAAAAGCAAAGGCATAAAAAATAAATTGGCTTCACGTATCATGTACGGACGTAACTTCTTTGAAGAAGTTAATTCGAAGTTTAGTGTGTCGTCATAATTTGCCACTGGCAACAGTACAATAAAATCCAATAAAAACTTTTATTAAAAATGGTAATTTAAAGAAGTCCAGGCCTAGATATAGTCATCTATAAACTCTATATTGTATTATAAGGTTCGTAAAACAGTTCGTAACGAACCGAGAGACATGAAAATGTTTTATATGGGCAGTTAAGTTACACGGAGACGACTTCGTTAGACCTGTGGGTACAATAGGGTAGGTATTATTTTGAGATGGACTTTTGTCATATTCAGATGTTAGTTAAAATTACAAATAAAACGAAAGCAACGCATAATTTTAATAATAAAAACTTATTACAATATCTCCACCATAATCTCCATTATATACCTAAGCTTAGGTCGTAAACACCAGTCCTAGGCACTGCTTTGAGTGCCAACTCTGAAACACAAAGGTACCGGCATTCGCGCAGTGAATCCATAGAATGTGAAATAATTCGATTTGTTAACTATTAAACGATGTAAAATCTCAACCATCCACTACAATTAATTACCCATTACAACACTGTTTGATTGGTTTCTGTGCCTTAGACTAAACAATGTAATGCACAACACTTCGATGTATAAAAACATCGATGCCATAACAAATCACTCTTCAATTTAGGCAATTTCAATATCATTTAGGCTTCAAATTATTAAATTTTTTACTCGATAGTTGTGCTCTTCAAAATTAGTTTTTCTTCTATATGCAAACATTAAATTAATTAATCATTGCTATCTTTATTATATAAAGGGTTCCATTTCAAATAAACCCACATATTTATAAATATTTGGTTTTGATAGTGATGTGTAAGATATGACGACTTCTCATTATAAATAAAAAAACATATTAGAAAAGTGAGACAGTGGTTAGACGCCAGCCGAAAAAACTGTAAACACTTAAATTCGAATAGCGACGTGGGTACGTACAACGGTGATTTTCTGCGATCAAATGGAAGAAAACAGACTTCTTTAAAACAAGGAATTCATTATACGTTTGCAAAACTTGACGAAATGTATAAATTTAAAATTCGACCACCTAACAACATTAACGGGATAAAAATAGTAGATAAAGCGTCTAGATAGTTATATCTAGACGCTAAACGAATCTATTAAAGTGTTTTGATTAAATGTATGCTAATACAGTCACTAGAGTACACTCTACTCTACGTATCTTTCTACACTATTACGTGTAATCGAGATAGGAAACAAACCTTTGTAAATTACTTTAGCTACAAAATACTTGCGTGGATTACCTAGTTAGTCCCGAAAAGGGTTAGGTGAAATATTAATTCGCTATAATATTTTTCCAGTTCAACAGTATTTAATTTCGCCTAAAGCGGTGCTTGGATATTTCCATCTTATGATTTTTATGTCTAGTGACTACAATGTAATTACAGATTGTGACGCAAACGTCGCGGCGCCATTACCCGACCTGTTTTTCTTAAGACATCCGTAAGAAAGAATTGTGATATAGTTTTTCAGATGGAAATACATCTACCAGAGTCTACGTCTCGTTTAACTACCTATATAAACAATGCGTTTCAATGAATAGGAGTGCATTCGTGACTAACTTCATTTAAATAAATACTACTGACAACCAATAAAACTAATATGTAGCTGAACTTACGTCCACTTACAATATGCACAAGGTTGCTAATAGGTTTTCTTTTCTTTTACATAATGAGTACATATTCTTAGGAATGCCCAAAACTTGGATCATCGGAAGTTGTATACTTTGTTTTTTTTTGTGTTTTTGATCTTTGAATTAAGGTTTTTGCTTGAATAGAAACCTAGTTTTTTTTTTTTATTTCTTCTTTTTTAACAATAATTCTGTGAATGACCATGTCAGCTACAATCTTATAAAAATAGATATCTCATACTATAAGAATCTTTGTCCTGACATACTGATTCACTAAACCGCTGGTCGCAGAAATTAAAAAAAAATGAGGGTACATTTGTCTTCGTACATAGAGGTGTACTAAGAAAGGTACCCACTGGTAGTGGGCTTGAGCACTTGAGTTACCTATAAGCTCGATGTCTTGTAGGTAACTTTAGTTCTTTGCTGTACATAGTTTTAGTTTAGTTTTAGGAAATATAGGCAATTGGCCCGTAGTTAGTCTTTGGTTGTGTACAATATGGCATCACTAAGAAAGGATGTTTGGAAATTCTACCTTTAAGAGGGTTAAATGGAGTAAAAACATTTCTTTCATACACACATTTTCACCCCATTTAACAATTTTCTTTGGTTTTGAATTTATAGCAATGAAAATTGGTATTTAAGTTGTTCATTGAATATAAAAAAAAACTATATTTTTTTGCCAGGGTGCATTAAGGTGGTGCAATGAACGTCAAAGTCGATTTATCAAGTTACATTGATGGAAATTGGTTATTGAGTGGTTCATTTAAAATAGAAAAATGTTATCAATATTTTTTGCCAGGGCACCCGCATTTAGATGGTGTAAAGGGGAATAAAAGTTCACATAGAAAGTTAATGTAATTGTCGTGTAATTTCATTGATAAGTCATTATAGACAATTAGAAACAACTACACAAACGCGTAGTTGTGTCGTGTGTGTTAATGTGTTAGTGTGTATGTATGTTTGTTTTAACTTTACGGCTAAACTGTTGTTTGCCTGAAATTTCCAATAAACATAACTTATACTTAGGATTAACACATAGGCTACTTTTTAACTTAATTAAGCGAAGCCGCGGGACTCGGCTGGTTGTACATAATGTTCATTTTTTTTCTGGCCATCGAAAGAAAAGTTTATAACAACGCCATTATCATATAAGTGCTTTTAATACGTCTATAGTATAACTGGCTGGCAGTTCTTAAATAAAAGCTCCAATAACAGGTTAACGATCGAATATTTCATAGTCTATTTACCATCCAAATAAACTCCAAGATCACTTGGAAAAATTACATCAGCAGTCGATTTATATCTCATAGCTAATCTATTCTTGACTATTTGATATATTAACACAACAACCGCGGCATTGAAACTCCTCAAACGTTTGGCATAGCAACAATCAAAGCACACTTTCAGGCCATGTTAGCCAAGCTTTGTGATATTCACTAAAATCTACGCTAGACATCAAGCATATAAACAAGAACATAGCTGACATTTATATATGGCATGGAACATAGAAAGCAACATGAATTCATCAGTGGAGGTGCTGTCACGAGACTTTGAGCCTTATTTTAAAGTTTAATCTTTTAGAGTGACGCTATGACGATACGACTTCTTCATTACCGTTTACGGCATCATTACAATATGTGTTCGTATCACACGAGGAACACCTACTCAAGAGTGAAAATAGCAATTTCAAAATTTATTTATAGCTGTTTACGACATTTTTATGGCATTATACGGGTACTGCCTGACAGAAGGGACTAAATGGGAATAAATGTACAAAATAACTATAGGTACAGCATATTTTACTTCATAATCAGCAATGGTTGTTTATTATTAGATAGAGTTTTGTTATCAATAAATTGCCAGCTCTAATTAAATTTCTAGATTTGGAATTTATGTCGATAGGAATATTTTTCATCTTCATAAAACTTATATAAATACTCGAAGGTACCTGGTCTATTTTAATATCTTGTCTAAAATATTGCTCTATTCATGGGAAAGTATTTTTGACTATACTTTGTTACTGAGAATTTATTAGATTCTGATTTATACATAGATTGACAAACAGTACAGTAGGTCTATTCTGGTCGTCAAGATACGATTGTTCGAATTGATGCGACGTCGATACGACAGTCGATTGGTTGAAATTTCAGTTGATTTGATGTTCATAACAAAAGAAAATCGTTCGATTTCGACGTCGATGTGACGCCCGGAATAGACCCCCTGAACAGTACAAAGATATGCTACAAGTATAATGATTTCTTCCTGATACCGGTATTAATGTATATATAATAATAAAGCAGTGTAATAACTTCAAAAGGCGTCATCTTGCGCATATTTATATTATACTAGCTGGACCTGGCATGCGACGCAATGCCACGTTTAGAAAAAATGTTTTACCTCTTTCATGTTTAAGGTCGCCTAGTACATCAATACCATATTAAAAACTGTTTGGATATATTTCATACAAAATCACGGTTAAAAAATGGGTGGTTGTGGTAGGAGCGTTAAAAATACTTTACGACCTATCCTATTACCTACCAAATGTAGAAAAAAATAACATTAAAATAGCGATTCCATATATAGAGCCGTATCGGAGAAGTTCGACCACAAACACTGTGACACGAAATTTTATATATTAGAAGATTTAATCACGGACAAGTATATATAATATAAATGCTATATCATTTTATTTTACTGGCAGCTTCCGAATCTAGTATCTTGAATCTAGTATCTCCGAATCTAGTACCGAAGAGGTAAACCGAGTCTGCAGTTTAATGAGTTGTTAGGCTGCTACATTACTTTGTTTCTGTATTATGATATATATCGAAATTTGTGAAAGTACAATAAGTTTATTAATTTAATATAAAAGTCTGTACTTGCAAGTAAGATAGAATCTCGGAGATGAACTGCAGGGTCAGATTGAAACATGAACGGGTTCCAGGAGCTAGTTTTAATCTGTAAGTAAAGAGGTAGAGACTGTTAGCTAACTTTAATATAGAGTGGAACGTCAATCTAAGCGCTCGTGGGCGTGGATGCCGCGATCGATGACAGTGCTATAGCGGATCGTACTGAACATTTAACTTCAAAGAAATGAATTTGAAGTAATTAATTAATTTAAAGTCATCCAAGCAAGAAGGTGTTCATTGTATTCCTAAAGGAACTTTTCTACCGAAAAACTGTATTATTCTACGACTGTGTAACAACTGGGTATGGATTTACTTTAGACACAAAAGAGAGGGTACGTAAAAATGTTCCCTCTTCTGTGATTTTAGAAAGTAAGTTTGATATAGTAGAATTAATATATATATATAATATATACCATGCCCTAAGTGGAAGCTGCTGACACCTTTATGTATTTACGCGGTTTTTTTTTGCTGCACGATCTGAAAAGCTGTAAATGTTATTTTTAACTTAAAAAATCTATTTATTTTTAAATTATGGTTATTATGTTGTTTTGCGCAAATGTAGTGGGAGTTCAAAAATAAAAAGTTATTTATGTACTCCTACTAGATATATACTCCTTCTATATAATATAGATTGCGTATTAGTCGATGCTTACAGCTCTACTAATATTTAAACCTGTAAACCGTTTTACCATTTTTAGATGCCCTGTGAACATTGAGATTATCGAGTGTATATACATGCAATAATTTGTGAATATATAAAAAATAATTCACATATAACAGTTATTATTTTTAACGAGTTTTTTGCATGCTAAGACTAGTATTTGTAATGATAATTTCATAAAAAATACTTACAAGTGAATAATAAGTAATATTGTTGTATAATAATATTATAAATTATATCATACTTAATTTCAATTAACCATATTATTTAATGTGTATTAAATACGATCACACACACAATCTTATATTATAAATGTGAAAGTTTGTGTATCTCCGTAACGAATTAACCGATTTTTATGATATTTAGAATGTGATTGTTTAGCTTCCGGAAACCTTTAATTTGGTTAGCATGTGAGTTGTTAATTAGTTTTTTTAGTGACTATTATTATTATTATTTATTATCTTACAAACCTATACACATAGTATTATTTATTTTGAATAATAAAAAAGCAGTATCTTGTAGATTACCGCTGCGAGACTTGTCTTTGCAGCCCATTACTCAAGCTGAACTTTAACATTTTACGTGCAATTTCACAATACAAGTACCAGGAAATTCTACGTGTTAAAATTAGATTTAGGAACGCTCAATTCTTTCTTGTTCGCATTATGTTTTTTTTTGTATAAGGGACTTGATATACAAAGCGCCCAAGGCTCGCGGCCCGGGCGCTGTAAAGATAAAATGTATGGCGCCTATGAGACTTGATATACAAAAAGGCCAGGGCGCGCGGCCGGGCGGCGGGCGGCCTTCGCTCCGACGCCTCCCCCTAGCGCTGCCAACGTTTAGTATAGGCTCTAGAGTAAAAAAGTATACTAAGCGGACAGTACGCAAGTATTTATACAGTGGTAGCAGCAGCGGCTGAATGAAGTGCGCGTGAAGGGCGCACGGCGGGCGCGCGTCTTTGGCGCTTTGTATATCAAGTCCCTAACACAGTGTTTTACTCATCTTAAGTAAGAAAGTGTTTGTGGATGTTATGCAATCAGTAGTAACTTTTTAGCAGCGCACTCTCCATGATGATGCCAGAAACCTAGTGAGAATTGCATATGTGCACTGTGCCTAGGTCGAATTTAATCCCGTGAGTGTTCGCTGTTTTGTTTAACACGTATTTTAATATATCGCAGATGTTTTGCGGTTGTGGTTGAAGTGTAATTATAATAACGTGGCATTAATTTGATCGAGCCGTGGTTTCTGTTTTCCCGCAACATACTGCGTTTCGACGGTCAAAGGGATAGCAAAGAGCGAACTTTTTATTAAAAAGCTTCCAGCTTTTATAACATTATTTTTATAATGACAGCGGCACCACATAGCAACGCATACCTACTACACAAATTTAATTAAAATATCCCAATTACCCATATTGGTTGAATAACCGGGATCTTAATTGGCAAATTAAACGCTTGATTATGCATGATATAAAGTATTTTAATTGATACGCCTTACTGTTTATGTATCAAAATACGCGGGTCTACCCATCGAATGTCTGGGCTGGGCCAGACAGGCTATACTATCAACTACATATCAACTACGGACTATTGCGTAATTAGACATATTTAGCATTCTAAAAGAAAAAGTTAGAAATGTACCCAATATGTACCTTCTTATTGTCTCAGTCCCAGGTAACCTGTCAAATCCGTGATATCATATCCTACTTCCCTGTAAGTAATATTTTCCCCTTAATGATGATATAATTTACTCATAAGTTAATAATTGGCACAACATCTCCAATTTCAGTTTTAAGGAGAGCACTGCTTGTGTTCTCGCGGCATGCTTGCATTTCTCGCTCGGCTCGCGCATTGTGGTTACTATGATCAGTCTGTAACGCTTCTGCTCGCTTTGCTCGTCTAAAAATGCTCGTAAATTTAAAATGCTGTCAAATAGACAATTCATCTACAACTTATTATACCTTGTTTGATTTTATGACCCTTTTGACGCAGTTAGATAGTCTATGCTTCGTGGGTTCGAGTCTCAGCGAAGCACAATTTTCTTCCCAAAGGGTAAGTGGTTTAGGTTTTAGATGTGAATGTGTCTTGTGAATGTTCCTAGCAAGTACAAGACTTAGAATGAGACTATGAGTATGCGCTTGTTATTATACCTGCGTCGTAGGTTCGAGCTTGGTTGCGAACTTGGCAGGCTCTTCGGCTGCCGACAGCATCCGCCTTGCCAGTCTTGCGAAAGTGCAGCGGAACTGTCGGCTCATGCTGCAGTAGAGGACGAAGTTCACCGAAGAGGTGAACAGTGCCAGCACATCCATCAGGTCTCCTATAACAATATAAAAATATTCAAAAACAAAATTGTCTATTCACATGGGCCCAAAGAATGTCTGAAATGACTTTACTGCCAGATCGCTAAATTACAGCATTATTAGTGTAATGATGATATGACAATTACACCCAAGGAGGGTTAATACCAGGGAATGGTCATATAAACTAATGCCAAATTATGTTCACTACATGGGTTCAGGAGTGATTGAAGAAGCCATTGTTCAGAAGAGTAAGAACGCTTCTTCCGAGAAGAGGGTATATTATAGACAAAGGTAAGGGAAATTATGATAAGTATGCTTATTGACAAATAAGAGAGTCGTCTTAATAACAAGTTAAGTACAATAATTGTTCATTTTATTACTTCTTTTTGGGTTCAGATTTATATAGTCGTGCTTAAATTAGTTGACGTTGATGATAATGAGGAAAGAGGACTAATAATCGTGATCAAAATAAAATTTAATAACAAAAAATAAACGAAATAAAACCGATGAATCTATTGTGGCCGTCTGGCTTCTTTTAAAAAAGTCGAGAAAAGTTTTGATTGTAAATCGCTCAAGTGCGTATTGACTTTTTTCGAGTTCTTCTACTAAATATAAACTTACTTTTAGAAAGAAGATCCCAAGGATTATTTTAACACTCGCTAACGTAGCTATCTTTATCTTTTTACATTTTTTATAAAATTTAGAACAGGGCGAGATATGTGCAATTTGTACCGTGAAAAAACCCTTTCTAAATTGTATTAGGCCTGTACCATCTGTCACTTGAGATTTTACTAAAATGATAATTTTGCCGTCACCTTGCGCCATTAAATTGAATTTGAAACAAAGTTAGGCACATTTACATACAAATTCACATTACGGCAGGTACGTAAGGTCCCTTGAGAAGGTTCGTGATGGATATGGCACGCAACTTACGGATAGAAACATTAGATGAATTACAAACCTGATGGTTTAGTCGGAATTAAGTTAAATGGTGGTATTTATTCTTACGCAGGTACCAATGTAATTACATTGGTTTACGGTAGCTTATGGTTGAAATTAATTTGATTTATTGAAATATGAAAAAACAAAGCGATCTATTATTCCCCCCAGGCACTGTATCGTCATCGTTTTACCGCGCTTATTACTTCACTAGCTTGTGCTGTGAGACAAGGCTGTTTCATAAGTGCCTCTTTGGAGCTCATATGAATAAACGATTTTGAAGTTTAAATGTCATCACAGTAGTGAAGTTACAATCGCACGGTGAAGACGATACTATTCTAGTACTATCCCAGAGAAATATAAGTGCGTCCGAACTTTAGATGGGTGAATATGATCGTAAGTCGCGTGGGTTTTATAGAGTTGTATTAATAACTCGATTTAGGATAGTGAATTATAAACCTTAACTCAATGAATTATGAATGTTCTGACACGAAATCTTTGGTTATTACACAACTACGGTTTTGTGTAGTGCTGCTTACGTCTTTTGTTCCGGTTCTTAGCTATAACAGGGATATGAAGTAGCTTGTTTCTGATATTGTGGAAATTTAATCAAAGCAGCTGGTGCCAGTGCTCTATTACAGTGGAGACTTACTATATTAGGTCATTCACTCTGTACCGACTAACTTCACAGACTAGCCAAACTCAAATTCAACAAAGAAGTCTCAAGTCGTTGAATTTATTTAAACACTGGGCTCAGTAATACGAATTAAATACTGGTCTAATTTAGACTAAAGTCACGTTTCTGAAGTACTTACGAAGTAAGTGATGCTTGTAAACTTATGATATTTTCTGGGTAAATTTAGATCAATATAATTTTTTTTTTACCTTTTTACAATAAGTACTTAAGACCGATGCAATTGCGCATTAAACGAGGCGGTAGAGTTTCATCTCTCTCTTTTTTAATCTTGGTGATTGGCTAACGTTTGATCATTTATCTCATTGATGTAGGCAAGAACGGTAAAAACTCTAGGCTGTAATATGTCTTAAAGTAGATAGATGAGTAAATTTTTACTATGGATAAAATGTGAAACATCTCGAGAAAAGCTCACTTAAAGCAGTTCGTGAGCTACGAAGCGACAGATAGAACAGAAATAAACACAGACATTAAGTTAAACTTTTATAATACTTTATTCTGTCGATAATCAAAAACATACACATTCTCTGCATTAATCTCAAATCGCTGTCATAATACGATGTTATATTTATAATAAAGTAAGTTTACAAAACAACCAAAGAACTCTTCTGTATAACATCAAGTCTTGCAAAAAGCTTTTGAGTGGCGTGCACTTCGCTCTATGAATAGACGCTGAATAATGGGTTCTCGTTCAAAATAAGAAGTTTTAAGAAGACGGGATAATGGAAGCACTTTTTGGAAAGTTATCTTTGGCATCATCCTGCAGCTACAAGGTTGTAATAGAGTATAGAATGTAGAGAATAAAATGTTATCTGTTGTAGCTAGTGTTTGGACACTATCTTACATATTTCTAAGTGATGGTGAGATTGGTGTAGATAAATGTGTTAAGACTTTGATTGATCTCAGTGCTTGACGACAGATTCTCTATTCGGCCGCATCGTCACTTTCCATCAGGTGAGATAGTGGTCAAATGCTTGCCTATCCCGCATATAAAAAAAGAGTAGTAAACTACCATTGTTATTCGACTATGTAACTTAATAGAAGCAATATTGAGAAAAGCGCAAGCCTTTTCTCTGCATTCAGAGATAAAAAAAATGGGATGATCCTGCGAGTACAATCTTAGAATAATCACTAGATCTAAAGAAGTTGTTTTTGTAGTCAGAATCAATTCTTTAATTTAATTAAAACCATTTTACTTTCTCATTCTCTTAGCAGACTAAAAATAGTGCTGAAATGTGTTGTGTTTATTTTCTTTCGACGTATTTAATTATTTCAAACAATTCGAAACTTACTATATTTCCATATATAGATAACATATCACAGACGCATAATTCTTCATTGAGGTAATTATGTACACACATACAGATTAATATTCAGATAAGGAGGAAAATACTTTGTCTAACAATCAACGACATATATTGACCTCAGAATACAGAAAGAACTGTATTCTGAGATATTGACATTACAGTATAGTTAGACTAGTATACTTTTTTATCATTCTGATTTCATTATTAGATATTGACATTACAGTATAGTTAGACTAGTATACTTTTTTATCATTCATTAGTCATTCTGACCCATTTTATAAGAGATGAATAAAAAGATCGTGATAATCAGGATGAGGATATGTATGCATACTCAGAACTAAAAGCAACAAGCAATAAAAGCTGGAGTACCACAAGAAAGTGTACTAGGTCCGGTCCTGTACTTCTTATACACTTGTGATATTCCAGTCTTGTAAAAAACGTTACAGCAACTTTTGCAGATGACACAGCTATAATGGAAACAGGAGTTACAAAAGAAAAGGCATTAAAAAAAGTCCAAATAGTCATTGATACAATTTGCGCTTGGACAAAGAAATTGAGGATAAAACTCAATGACAAAATCTAGACAAATAGATTTCACCAAAAAAAGACCAAACTGTCACCTAGTGTATATAAATGGTCGACCAATATCGTACGAAAATACAGCCAAATAGGCATGACACTAGACGTTAAGCTTCGCTGGAAAGCACACGTGAAAAATAAACGCGATGAGCTAGAGCTTCGCTACAGAAAAATGAATTTGCTACTTAGGAAGTTTTCTTCGTTGTCAGTCTATAATAAATTACTTCTGTACAAACAAGTCCTCATGCCGAGATGGACGTACGGTATACAGCTTTGGGGCTGAACCAAACATAGCAACATCCAGATCATACAACGATTTCAAAAATATGTACTCAGATGCATTGTTAATGCAACGTGGTTCATTAGAAATGACGATCTTCATGGGGATCTAAATGTGAAACTTGTTGCTAGTGTTATAGAGTTATAGAAGACTCGCTGAAGCTCATGAACAAAGACTTCATCACCATGTGAACGTTAAGACAATCCAGCTCCTTGACAACACAGACTTAGTGGGAAGACTCAAGAGAACTAAATCTTTTAAGTGGGTGTAGTAATGTGACAGTGTATTATAGTGAGTGCTATTAACAAAGAACACAATAACAAAGCATATTCCCTTTAATAAAGATAATAAGAAAAGTGTTATTAAACACATTCTTAGTTTAATACTCTACTTAGCAGCTCAAAATTTAATTACTTATTAGTCTTAAGGCTTGATCGTAATTCCAATTATATACCTAAAGAAATAGGTATGTCATTAATAAAAATCAGGATATGTATATAGATCAAAATAAGGATGAACAGGAAGTTATAAAAGTGAGTTCAGAAAATAAGGAAGGAAAAATCAGCAGCGGAGCGGTACCTTTTTACACCCGAGTATAGTCAAGTAGACTATTGTACTGTGTTATATAGTGCCATGTACTTCGTTATGATCAATGCAATAAAAATCTCGAAACCATATATACTTAAAGAAACCCTTAACACAGACGCATTGACATTCACAACCCCACAACCCTACCCATAGTATCGTGCCGGAAATATTTACAAATTACACCCAAATATTTTTCAAAACCAAATTCTTAATATTTTAAAAGGCTTTTGTGCTTTTGGGAAGGTAAATTCTGCTCCTGCATAGAGTCGAAGCTAGCAGCAGAAGCAGGATCCACGGCGCAGAGGGCTGAGACCTGCCTACTGCACCAGCTTGTGAGTTTAGTCAGTTAAATCATATCACAATCAAAAACGTTTATAGGCCGTCGTCTAAACTATAATAAAATAAATTCTGAATGTATTTCAAAATATATAAGTATTTATTCTACTCAAGTCGTTTGCTATTAAGTAAGTACTATTGCCATTTTTACCTCAGACATTTTTGTCATCTATTTTTGTCCGACCTCTAAACAGTAATAGGCCTGCTACAAGTATATACACATAACCTTGTGATTTGCCCCAAAAATCTAATAAAGCCTTGCAGATCCTCTAAGAACTAATAAATAACCAAGATAAGGGTGTTATACCCAAATGCGAAGCTAGGCTGATTTACTTACTTGAATTACATGTTATAGTACCTACCTATATTATACTGTGTATTTTTTTCAAGTGGGCGTGAATGGGCCTTCGGTGTGGATCATACACGCCATACTATGAGAAATAGAGAAAAGGGGCAAATTTTGATAATAACTATAAGAGCACCGTTATTACAATGATCCCTAGTCGTATATGAACTCGTTGACATAGCAAAATTATTCGCACTTTTCTACCGACTTTACAAAAAAAATATACAGTCGACTTGAGTACCTGCTGCACTCAAGTCGACTGTATTTATTTATTTTTGTATCTATGTTATCTCATAACTTCGTTCCACGTTAACCGATTTTGAAATTATTATATTTTTATTGAAAGATGTTGCTTGATTCTTGAAATATCTTCAATAGTGCGTGTTAACTACATATAATTTGATCAAAGTTCCGAAGATAAAGCGGTGAAGTCGGTTTTTTTTAAGCTTAGCATACGTTTAATTATTATTGTGCCAGCCGATAGACACTATCAGCTTAAAAGTTAGAAAAACATTTGAAAAATCTAAAAAAAATATATCTCGTATATATACGATTACTATATATAGTAAGAAGGTAAAGTTTGTTGTGGCATGTGTAGGATGTCGGTATGTACAAATGTAGATACCGCACTTTATTTTACAAGAGTAGAACTGGCATAACTGTTCACCTAATGCAAAACGTATAAATGTTATTTCTCACTAGCAGTGGTCTTTTTTCTTATGGTTCAACTGATATATTATTTGTGAAAAATGTTCATACTATTTTTTTTTTTTTTTTTTACTTCTAGAGTACTTCTTACAAAGTGCCCTATTATAATTACAATCTAGCCAAACTATGGCTAATCAGTAACTTAACTTTAACTTAAACTGCTACATTGCTTAACTAAGAATGTGTCCATTAACACTTTTCTAATTGTCTCTATTTAAGGGTAATACACTTTGTTCATGTGTTCTTTTGCAGCACTCTCACTATATATTACACTGATATATATTAACATTACACAAGTTCAAATGGTTTAGTTCTTTTAAGTCTTCTCACTAAGTCTGTAACGTCAAGGAGCTGGATTGCCTCGACATTAACGTGATGATGAAGTCTATATTGGTGAGCTTCTGCGTATGTATTTATTACTTTTTCAACGATCTCTATCTTAAGGTCCCTGTGAAGATCGTCATTTCTGACGTACCAGGGAGCGTTGACAATTTCCCTTAGTACTTTGTTTTGAAAGCGTTGGATAATCATTTTATTGTTCTGTTTGGTACAGCCCCAAAGCTGTATACCATAAGTCCAAACAGGCATAAGGACTTGTTTGTACAGCAATATCTTATTATGTGTTGACAACATAGAATGTCTTCCAAGCAACCAATACATTCTTTTGTATCGCATTTCTAACTCATCCTTTTTTTTCTTGACGTGTGCTTTCCAGCGTAGCTTTGCGTCAAGAGTGATGCCAAGATATTTGGCTGTGTTTTTATATGGGACTAATTTACCATTAATATACACAGGACAGTAATGGTGTTTTTTGTTACTAAAGTCAATGTGAATTGATTTAGTTTCATTGAGTTTGATTCTCCATTTTTCTGTCCATTCACAGACTTGATTAACAGCCATTTGGACTTTGTCTACTGCTTCTTTATGGGTGCTTCCTACGGCCATAATAGCAGTATCATCAGCGAAGGTCGCGATTGTATTATTTTCTAATTTAGGAATGTCACAGGTGTGATGATGTCCTCCTTGACGTATCCGTCGACGGCGAACCTTGTTAGCTTCGAATATGAGAACGAAGATGGCTGGCGAATCCAAATTTAGTTTTAAAGGTCCTATTGCATGGCGCACAGTACAATTGGCCCAAGTCATTATAGGTATAGGTATAAGAAGGCTTAGGCTGGTTCTTTTTGCTAAGGCGTTTGGCATCAAGATCTCGGAGCCGATTTTTTTCAAATTTGGTAACAGCCTTATTGACAGAGTTACGCCACTGTGATCTCTGTTGCGCAAGCTCTTCCCATCCCTTAAAAGACATGTCACATGCTGTAAGATGGCGCTTTAGGACATCTTTGTAACGCAGGAACTGCCCTCCAGGTTTACGTTTACCTTGCTTCAATTCGGAGTAGAAAACTGACTTAGGGAGTCTAGAATCACTCATGCGTACCAAGTGTCCACACCATCTCAACTGACCCTTAATAAGCATAGACTCAATGCCGTATTGCTGTGTTCTTCGCAAAACTTCTGAGTTTGGAACTCGGTCTTGCCACTTTACACGTAGTATATAGCGTAAACATTTTATGTGAAAGGTGTCAAGACGCTTAATATCACCTTTATAGAGGCACCATGTTTCAGTAGCATAAAGTAATATTGGCAGTACGATTGCCCTGTACACAGCAACCTTTGTGTGCAATCGAAGATCGTGCGAGTCCCAAACTCGTCTTCGAAGCTTTCCGAAAGAAACTGCCGCTTTTGCAATCCGTGAAGATATTTCAGTCTCCAGGCGATTATCATTACGGATAATACTGCCCAGATACCGAAACGATGTAACTTCTTCGAGGGGCTTGCCGTCCAATAATACCGGTGAGGTAACGGGTAACGTACCGCGCGCTGGTTGTTTTAGAACTTGAGTTTTTGATACACTTATAGTAAGACCAAATCTTTGACATGATTCGTTAAGACGGGTTAAGTATAACTGCAAGCTACTTACATCATCAGCTAACAAGCAAACGTCATCCGCGTAAAGTGCGTCTACAATAGAGATCTCTTGTACCAATCGTTTAGATCTGAAACGAGAGAGATCAAAGACGCTCTTATCGCTTCTGACGCTTAGACAGATTTGTCCAATACAGCAATTGTATGAATCCCTCAAAACGGAAGCAAAGTAAACAGCTAAGAGAGTAGGGGCCATCACGCAACCTTGCTTGACTCCGCTGGTGACTGAAAATCGGTCTGTGAAGTCGTCACCATGCTGCACTCTGGCTGACATATTGTCATGGAATTGGCGAACTAGTGCGATGAACTTTTCAGTACACCCAGCCTTTGCGAGAACAATCCAAAGAGCAGATCTTGGTACACGGTCGAAAGCTTTCTCCAGGTGTACAATAGGTACAGGACCGGACCTAGAACACTTCCTTGTGGAACGCCAGCATTTATTACCTTTAATTCTGAATGTGCATCTTCTTGTCGTATCCTAAATACTCTGTTTGAGATATAGGATTCAAGAATATCTGCAAATTGGTTTGGTAAAGATGTTCTGAGTTTGTGTATAAGGCCTTTATGCCAAACTTTGTCAAAAGCTTGCGCTACATCAAGGAATACAGTAGAGCAAACTTTCTTATCTTCTAGAGTTTTTTCTATAATGTTTGTAATACGATGAACCTGATCAAGAGTCGAGTGTTTTTCTCGGAATCCAAATTGATGCTCAGGAATAAGTTGTGAGCTTTCTATGACGGGCTTGAGTCTTTTAAGTAACAACTTTTCAAATAACTTTGACATTATTGGAAGCAAAGATATGGGCCTATATGATGTTGTTTCATGGACTGGTTTTCCTGGTTTTGCTATCATTATCACTTCAGCAACTTTCCATAGATCTGGGACGTACTTGAGTCTTAATGAAGCATTGATAAGGGTTGTCATCTTTACTATGCCTTTCTTTGGGAGTTTATGTAATATTTCCCCTGATATCATGTCATATCCAGGAGCGTTACGTTGACTTATGTTGAGTTTTATTTCTCGTGAAACTTCTCTCGGTGTTACTAGTTTAATGGTATCTTCAGAGGTGCCGTAGTTACCTTCATCAAAGGAAAATCTTTCATTTGATTCAGTCTCATTTGGCTGAAAGATTTTTTCTAAGTGTTCTGCAAACCTTTTGGATTTTTGTTCATTGCTTATTGCCCATCTTCCATTTTCTTCCTTAATAGGTGGAATTTGAGTTACCGGTCTTTTGAGGTTCTTGGTAGCTTTCCATAGCGAGTAATCTGAATTGCGTTCACTGGATAGCTTCTGGAGATACTTACAGGTTAATTCATCATTATAAGTTTGAATTTGCCTCTTCACTTTTTTCGCCAAGCCATTAAGTTTTCTTTTGTCTTCGGGGCACCTGGTCTGATGCCATGTCCTCCTTTGCTTTCTTTTTTCAGCTATAAGCTGTTTGATATGAACTGGGTATGTGTTGCCCTTTGTAGTTTTATTTTTAAAATTTGGCGTATTACTCCAATTAATGTTCATACTATGAAAAATAGTTTTTAGTGTTCGACCGAAAAAAGTTTAATAGAGAAAAGAATAATATGTAAAATTTTAACTTAGCGCGGCGATGTGTCTGTCTGTTAGCTATCATTTCAAGATACTGTTTCACAGCTAGTACTAAATACGAGAGATGTGACGAGATAGAATAACGAATAACCAGCGACTGGCATGGCCGCAATCCTTCTACACAAAAAGTACTTAACAGTCCTTCAACTTCTAAATTCTATTTCGTTTTATAAATCAGATTAGAATACATTTCATTACAAAATAAAATAATCAGTTTTCTATGATTTGTTGTAATAGTAAATAATACTTGCTCGCTGAACAATTTATCGGTTTTTTTTATTCAAGTGTATAGGTGTTTTCTCAATGTACTTGAGGTTACACAGCAGGTATCATAATATAGAAGCGCTATACTTACAGAGAGTTTATATATAGACTGATATGCTATGGCATACAAACTGATCCAGTGCAGGTTGGTTGGTGACACATGGTCTCGAATGTTGTGAATCTCAGAGATGCCGGTTTCCTCAATATGTTTTCCTTCACCGTTAGTAGAGCGAGTGCAAATTTCGCATATAACTTCAAAAAGTCATTGATGCGTGCAGGATTCCAACCAGGGTGCGTAGGAATTGAAGTAGGAGCTGAACCACTGTAGCTCTCATTTTTCGCTTTATTTATTTGAACAAGAACAAATCGGAGCGTGTAATACTTTTATACAGTTTGGATAGTAAAGTTTTACAGTTATAGACGTACAAGGAAAGTACGTGACTGTAATACATATAAGCACTCTTATTCTTATTCAATGTGGGGGCGGTAAGGCTTGCACTGACGGCCCGCTTGGGGTGTATTGTGCATTTCCCCTTTCCAGGAACTACTTCATCCACCCCCAGCTCCTTAAAATAGTGGAGTGTGGTATTCGGGTGCTGGCAAAACTGATCCAGTAGTGAAGTTGTTGTATTTGATTTATGTGAATATTTAGGTGAGTCTTTAGGTTTTATGGAATGTTGCTCTAGCATTCCAGTCGTGGCTCTAATTTTTTCAGTGTCAGTACACTGAGCTATTACGTGTTCTACGGTTTTAGTTTTCATTCATATAATCGTTTATGGAGTCTTTTATTTTCTGCGAATCTGTTATAATAACGTAGATTCAAGCATATTATTTTATCTATTTAAATTAATGGAATCGCATTTAAATAAAAAAGTTAATACATGAAATTGTGATATTTTGGATTCATTTTCTCTATTTTTATTAACGGAATAAAAACCAAATAAAATGGAAATTAAGAGATATTTTGAAAGATATGGTTTAAAAATAGGACATGCTGACTTATTCACTTATATGAAAAGCTTTTGAGTGTTTCTTTGGGGCCCATGTGAATAAACGATTTTGATTTTGATTTTGAATGAACGAGTGAAAACCACTATTAATTTAAGTTCATACAACTGCAATATAGCGCAATGCTACGCAGAACTCAAAAACTTATTAACTACTAGCCGTGCCCCGCGAATTCGCCCGCTATTATCAAGTTAAAAAGTAGCCTATGTGTTAATCCTAGGTATAAGCTATGTATGTTCCAAATTTCATCAAAATCCGTTCAGCCTCTAGCCTCAGGTGGTCTAAGTCTCTGGTGTTCTAGGTGTATGATTGAATTTTTCCCGCACCTATAACAAAAGTCTTCGAACTAAGCGTGGGACTGTGTGTATAAAAATCATTTATTTAAAAGTATGTCTAAAGATGCCGAAAACAAGTTTTTGTCTCTTTGATGAATATAAACAACATACCCATTAAGATGCGTATAATATATTTTAGAAGGTAGGAACCTTTCTACTTTATTATAGTAGCCCCTATAATCAAATGTCAAATAATTCACAAGAGGGAAAACAACATGTCTCCTCTCTTTAAATTCAAACAATTCCAACGAATTGAAAAAAAAAAATTCCAATCTTTCATACCCTGGACTCTACTCCATTTGTATTTGTTTTAGACGACGAATTTAAACAACAACATCCTAATCTATCAATCTATCTAATGATATGAATACTGAAGTAGTACATCAACAACTTTGAACTTATCTTTTTCGTATTATCTCACGCGGGCAAAACCGCGGGTAGTACAGCTAGTTTGTTATAAAAAGCTTTATTGTTGAAGGAAACCTTTTAAGGTCACTATTTCATGTGATGGAGAAGATGCTTGTCGGTGTCTTCAAATTTTAGAAGACTAGGCGAGCATGTTACTTCTTTGCCCGCATCATCGCCTTCCACTAAGTAGAATGAGATGGTAGTAAAATGCCGCGTAGCACACAGAAAAAATATAATTCAATATTAAAAGCCTCCATTCAACTATTTTTTTCCTTCTCAATATCGGCTCATTCCACTTGAATCCACAACGAAGCTCCATATAGGTGAAGCTTTGGACATTTTTCATTCCACTTCAATTCACAATTTTGTGGATTCTAAGATTCACATGTATTTTTTTATAGTAACGTTATATGTTACGCTTCCGATCAAATAAAGAAACGATCAAAAAAATTGTACACCAAACACATCCAGAGTACCCAGTGTTACTTCTCACGGAAGTTTCAATTACCATATTTTGCAACATCAAAGGTAAAGCTTTTAACTAGATCAAAAGTATCGCAGCTTTCGTATCTCGAGTTTCCGAATTTTGTTTTATAAAACTTTTCTATCGGTCCTAAAAAGTAATAAAATTCATAACAAAAACAAGCTCGAAATATAAAGGCAGTATTTATTTACAAACAATATTTAATAAGCTGATAATAATTTTATAAAATCTCACGCATATTTTGAGTTATTAATTTTAATATAATAAGCTGATAATGTTTTGCACTATTTTTCATTCGTGACTATTTATATTTCAAGACATTAAAACAATATTGTAAATATACAGACTAGAGAACTGAATTCTCTACTTGAGGAATTTCTTGTGAAGAGAGGTTTTGCTAGAAAACAATTTCTGTTTTGGCATATAAGGCAATGCGGGAATTTTGAGTAGGTACGAGACTAGCCTCGGATATCTCGACGTAAACAAGCATTCCCTTTTAAGGCAGATTACCTACCTAATGCAAAAAGTCGTTAGTCGGAACTTTGCCCTAAATCCCGACTGCATTACCTCCTCGTACACTGGGACTTAATTGCTGAACAAAATACAATCTGTAAATTAGCACCTATAGAAGTAAAAGTTATATATAGATATAACCTATGCCTTTTAAACTAATTGAGACACTTTCGCAGGTCATTTCCCTAGAAACATCAAATCAACACGTTTTTATTATGATAGGAGTATTATTGTATTTAAACAGTACAATGTAACAGGTGTGTGTAGGTCATAAACCTACTGTTAAATGTATGTAACTGTGGAATACAATTTGAAATAAAGATTATGGAAGAGTCTCAGTCAGTAGTCTACACCTTTTAAAATGTTTAAGAGTCGAATATTTAGCTGTTGTAGTGAAAGGTATATCCATAAACTTACCTTACTTTTAAAATCACTAAACACATACAAACTTTCGGATTAGTAGAATTATAACGGAAACAAGATATTGGGGCATTTCGTTAAAAATTTGATGTCATTTGTTGTCACTAAAATCTTTAACAAATGCACGATTCAAAATATAATTATGATTAAGGCCTGCAAAATAAAGAATTTTTTTCTTGGTATTCCTGCGGGTAAAACCGCGAGTTGTAGCTAGTATCAAAATAGTCTTAAAAAACCTGCATTTAGAAAAATATATCGTAAAAAATTTATAAGCCTACTCATATGTTTGCCTCTTTTTGATACATAGATACGTAACAAAAAACGGTGATACATAGTTATACGTAGTTTCTCAGATCCCACTCAATAGAATCAATCTACGAGGACCGGGAACGACCCGCATCCTATCTATGCTCTAGAATATCTACCGACAAAATTTAATCTAAATATCGGCTAACCCTGGATAACCGTAATTAGGATCTCTAAGCTAACCATATTTTATGATTTTTATATTCACCATTCGTACTCTCAATTGGGGCTAGATTGTGGTAAAGGGCTTATTTATCCTACGAAATAACGTAACAGGCCATTCAAATATGCTCAGTAATTTATTTACGTATGTAGTTAATACATACAATTATTTATCTTTACGTCGCAGCCAAATCCAACACAGCCACTCGGCTAGATAGGTGGAAGGTCAAATGGCGGTGGGCTGAGGGACGTCGAATCAAATTGTTGAATGAAAGCAACATATTTTAGTTAATGTTTTAAAACATGTAACAATGAGCGCAGCGACAAGGATAAGCATGGCGTTAGTCAATCAAACGGCTTAGGGACGTTCAGCAAAATCGGTTAAAGTAATATTGTTACACCTACATTGACTAAAAGATATATTTTAGTCAATGTAGGTGTAACAATGAGCGTAGTGAGGAAAACTAAATAGCGGTAAAAAATCAAACGGCTAAGGGACGTGCAGCCAAATTGCTGAAAGCAACATCTTTTTGCCAATGTAGTCGTAACGATAAGCGAAGCGAGAAGAAGCGGAATGACGGTCACAATCAAACTGCCCGGCGGAGGGATGTGAAAGCAATATCTTTTTGTCAATTTAGTTTATGTAGTTGTAACGGTAAGCGTAGCACGAAAGTGCGTAATTACGGTAATCAAACAAACAGCTGAAGGAAGTTCTGCCAAATTGCTGAGAGCAGAATAATTTAATCAATCTAGGTGTAACGATGAGCGTAGTGAGAAATGACGGTAATCAAACAAACGGCTGAGGGACGTCCAGGCAAATTTCTGAAAGCAACATCGTTTAGTCAATGTAGCTATAACTATGAGCGTAGCAAGGACAAGCAGTTGGGACATACATTGCTCTCCATGATTTAAATAATCTTCATACTAAAAATTTCAACAAACCTTTTCCATCGATTTTGTAGTGAAAAGGTAACCTGTCAAACAGAGTTAATTCGGGCTTTATTAAATTTGTGTGTAAAACTGCATTCCAATAAAAGCCTGAATGAAAATGTCGATTAAAAAATAGACTCATATTGTCTGATGACGTTATTATACTCTTAAATTTAGCCTTGATAAATATATTATAACAATTTTTTTTATCGGCACCAGAAATATGCGACAGTGAACCCAACCTAATTGTGTGTTAATCCAACTGTGCGCTCTAAACATAATAAAAAAAACATACACACGGAGATAAATAATTGGTTTAACTAGACTACCAGAAAGCTCTCTGATACATATTTTCTAGACAAAATTACTAAATTAGTACGTTAATTTTGCAAAATAAGTTACCAAATAACAAGAAAACTTTTTTTGTATTTAACATAAAATTTAGTTAAAACTTCATAAAATAATAAGCTGACTTTTATTTTGTGATAGCTTCTAAATAATTATAGCTGTCATAAATAGCACAAAAATGTAAGTAACATCAACAAGATATTTTTCTCAGCGTACTCTACCCGTTCCTAACATTTTCACCTGCCTGTCTGTTTATTATATTTTCACGGCTAAAAATAGCAGAATTTAATAAAAGGTAGTCAAACAATGCATTGTTTTGTTGCCTTTATTGAATTTTGTTACTCCATCCCTCCTCATACCTTGCCGGCAATCGATACACCTGCTATATAATAGCTATAAGTAATAAGCCTACAGGTCTTCATATGAAAAGGTAAATTGCCAGGGTAGGTGTTATAACGGTTTTAATTAAATGACCGAGATTACTCTATGTGACTTTTATTGAACGTTACCTTTTTATTGAAGATCACGGGACCATAAAATGCTGAGATAAAACCTAAACGTATATTTATGAGCATGAGAAGAAGCTGAGCCGATTGATTTAGAGAGGTGACGTGATCTATATAAATTTATTCAACTAACAATATAAAACATCTGACCCGTATTGTAAGTTATGAGTAGACTGAGCTATTCAAGATTATTTGATAGTTTAGATTACAACAACCGCTATATTACGGGTCTCAGAATTTTAAGAACTTACGCAATTTACTCGTGCTTGTTTATTACACCGGAACTCTTCTTACACGCACGCATTTCGTTTTTAATGTTGGTACAATACATTATCTTTTTATATAATATAAATAATGTGTGTGTGTTTATTAGTACACATTTTATGGCATCCGTTTCACTAAGCTGCGCTAATTGCGCAAAAATACAATACTATTATTCGCTGGCGCAAAAACCCATTCAAGAGCTCTAGAGTTCTCAGTTCTAGATACATCGAATATCGAATAAATAAACGATAGCTAGAGAGGTCGATTTCTCATTAGAGAATAACATATCTATCAATCCTTCTGTTATACTCATGCTAATGTTATCTCGACGAGCACCTTTTAACTTGTCTAGTTATCCATAATCTATCAAGTAGTTACATTAGCCATAATTATTAGTATAGGGATGAAAGTCATTTAGAAAGAGAATAGTGTTGAGTATGAATATGGATGAATTTAGATGACGATGGCTACATACAGCTATAATATGAATGGGGCAAAATGATACAATATAAGCAGGGAGTGTGAAGGTGACGGTTAACAAGGAAGAGTGGAACAAGAAAACATTTTGTGCTGATTGTCCCCACATGAAGGAATAAGGGCTAATATAAAATTATTTATGTGATCACAATTTTAACCCTTAACTGCTCGCCTAGGGTGTTACACACCCTAGCAGGTGTTTGAGCACTTGTTTCTCTTAAAATTTTGAATCTGACACGCTGATTATTTCGCTAGCTGCCTAAAAAGGGTGTGCTGTTTTTTAGTCACGAGCAACGCTCGTTTATGTGCGATTGTGTCTGGAGAGAGCGTTTGGGGTGTATGACGCCCTTCGCAAGCATTAGAGTAAATTCTAAATGTTATCAGCATGTTAGCAATGATCGCATTAATGTGACCTGTCAAAAATGTGTCGAAAAAATCTAGTTCCTAAGAAATGTTTATATTTCATGGACGTGTTTGTCTATAAAATATTTTTTATCTATTCATTAGCAAGTAGCTCTAAAGTCTCTTACCAACAATAAAAGTCAGATTTTGCATGTGTTTATTAAAAAAAAAACCGGGGTGCAGGGTACCCTACGCGAGTGTAATGTAAGTTTTCAGGCGAGTAATTAAGGGTTAATAAAGGTGTGTAGATACTTACCAAACATGCTATAACAGCTCTTGAAGAAGTCAGGTGCCAAAGCGCTGGCTAGACCGAGCAGCCCTTGAGGCACCTCCGTGGACAGGAACAGTCCTAGCACGGCCAAAAGCATCCGAGTGGTGCGGTCCGTGCGGCTAGTTCGACGGCCGCATGACTCTTCCGCCAGGCATTGCTTCTCAGTCTGAAATATAGAACTTATGTTAGAATACTGCCAGTAATAGAACATATACGGAGAAAAAGTTGGGACTAGTTGTCCCATATTGGGAGGGCGTTCCCGCGGTCTCTGGTTTGGTCCCCACTGATATCGATTTTTTGATGTGTGCCTTCCAACTTCTTACCCCAAAAATTCACACGATGAGAACAGCAAAAGGTCAGAGGTCCAGCTGACGCGTACTCTGACAGGTACAATATTATGAGCCGTTTTTATGATGTTTGTTTGGTTAAAAAAGGTCGTCGTCTAGTCTCGCTTCAATAATATATACAACTTATTACTTGAATGATATTAAAATAAATAAGTTTGTGATTAGAGTAATGGATTTATTTATTAATGGGTCTATTGCTGTCAATTGAAGTTGGATTTTCGTATAATAAAAAAGCAACGCGATTAAGTCCCTTGTATCAAATAAACAGTTGATATATATTTAATTAAATAATCTAAAAACCTATTAAAGTATTTTATAGAGATGTTAAAAAATAAACGTTACAAATTGTTCCAATCTAATACTATAAGAATCTTTGTCCTGACATACTGATTAACCGACCGACTGAATTAGAGACAACGCACTGTCTAAGCCGAAACTTGAAATTTGGAAGGTACGTCTCAGTACGTAGAGGTGTTAAGGATAGTGTGTAGTGTTAATTCTAAGAGGGTTCATTGGGTGAAAAATTGGTATTTGAGTAGTTCATTAAAAAAAAATAAGTTATCAATATTTTTTGCCACGGATGCATTAAGGTGGGGTATGGGAAATCAAAGTTCATGTCGAAAGTTCTTTATTAATAAAGTCAAACGGATGTAAATTGGTATTTGAGTTGTTAATTTAAAATTAAAAAATTATATTATCAAAATTTTTTGGCAGGTGTACATTAAGGTCGTGCAATGGGGATGAAAGTTTATATGGAAAGTTTTTTATTTATGAAGTTAAAGTGATGACAATTGTATCTGAGTAGTGAAATAAAAAGAAAATTTATTAATAAGTCATTACTATTGTACTGTACTACGCGTAGTTAACTATATTATAATTACACTAATATTAGAAATCCGAGAATTTGTGTGTAAATGTGTTAGTGTGTAAGTATGCAAGTATGTTTTTTTCTCTTCACGCTGTAACGGAAAAACAGATTTGGTTGAAATTCCTATGTACATAGCGTATACTCAGGATACACATAAGCTACTTTAAACTTAATAAACGCGGGCAAAGCCACGGGTCATAGCTAGTAAACTATATGACAAAGTAGTGGGCATAATTTTCTCATTGCCAAACGTACCTATCACAATGCGACTTGTATTCAGTGAACGGAAGAGAATCGTCACTTGAATTGTGACGCAATGGAGTCTCTGATTCTATAATACAATGATTGACCAATAGGCACTTTGACACTATTAGGTCGTTGAGTACAAACGTATACGATTCTATTGTTAACCGTGGGCCAACAAAAGCAAATAGCCTAAATGTAGCCTCAACAAAACGAACGCGTTAGATACGGCTACGAATATCTATTAGAATATTTACGAAAGCGAACGTGTCCGAAAATCTCTGAAGTTTATTCAAACCTCAGAAAAAAACGGAGAGGATTGATAGATATAATCAAAACGTTTATGGTGGAAAGTCTGTCAAAATAAATTAAACTTTTATCAAGGAATTCCATAATCCCTGTTTTGGCTTATCTTCTATCCCTCTTCACGAATAAAACGAACTTGTTTATTTGATTTGAAAATATAGCTATTTCGTTTAATTAATTGTCTCCTGTTAAGACGTTTCATATTTCTTTTTTTTTTGAATACAATATTATAAAATCAATATCTCAAATATAGCAAACAGACTCTGTTAATTAAAGTATTTAACCATCTCTACAAAATGTTTCATACTGTTCTCAAAACTATATGCGTTCATTTATAAAACTTTTATAATGGCAACAGCGAAATATCCGCATTCCATGTTGGAGAAACTGAAACAATGCCTGAGTTAGTATTTCTTTAGAAGAATGTTGATATTAAGTATTCTTTGCAAGTTTTGAATATAATATTTATTTTAAAAATACGCGTTCTTTTCTATTATATATATTTAGATCTGCATGACTGATGGTTGGATGTTACAAGATAAACGAGCAGCATTATAAGATCCTGCGAGTAACATTGTGTATGCTCCTGCTGTTCGATGTCTTAGCAATGACTCTACATTTTAGATTAAATAAGTATTTGACAACTATGATAACATAAAAGTACAAGTATGTACCGTTCTGACAAAAACATGGTACATGTAAGAAATATCTTACCAAGAGATATAAATTTCGTCATCATTCAAGTACCTACTGCATCATCGCTTTACATCAGGTGAGATTGTGGTGAAATGCTTGCCTATTGAGAATAAAAGTTACCTATAAGCTCGCTGGCCTACAATGAGTCCTTTAGTATATTTTTTTGTAACGCTTTCACACTCACAACCCCATAGTAAGTTCAAAGACTTGTATCGTGGGTGCCGGAAACATTCACATCACACACACATTACACCCAGAACCTGAAGCACAAATATCCCTTGGGAAGGAATTGGTGCTCCTGCCGGGAATCGAACCCAGGACCCACGGCGCAGAGGGCGGACACCTGTCCACTGCGCCAACTGGGTCGTCTTTTGAAATATGTATTCAAGTTCTGCAATAACTATAATTTTAGTTAAGTTTTAGAAAATGAAGGCGATCGGCCAGTAAACTAGTAGCTCTTGAAATATTTGATAATAAAGACCTGGCTCTGATCGAGATCACGCGGCGTTAGCTCATCCGCAAAAGAGCCTCGTACATGTTTGAAACCTAGGTCGACAATGTCGATCAAATGACGTGAGTGATAGCCGTATTTTAATAATATTATAATGTCTAATTCTCACGAAAACTTTTATAGCGAATGACTAAACTAATACAAGTATCTATTATTGTCTGTATATGAATTTCTTTATCGAATTTGACAACAATCCACAGGATACCAATTGCGCCGCATAATACACAGAACTTATGTAATATGTCGACAGTCCCTAGTAAGACACACAGATATGCAACTAATACACATTGCTAGATGTTCGTAATTAATACCTACACTATACAGACCGATCTCCAATTCTCCGTGGTGCCGAAAATAATTTATTCATCCGTTAAAACAGAACGGTCCTTTGCGCTATAATGCTGTGGCAATAACGAAATTGGACTGCTCTCTGTCATCACATATGTGTCGTAGCCAAATAGTTTAATCAGTTACTTAACTGGATGCCTGGAGTTCAATGAAACGGCAATGCTCATAACCAACTTTTAAAAGCAATATTTAACAAAGGCTTATATGTCAAACGAGAAATCTAAGTCAGATTTGTGCTGATCTACCCAAATAAAATATGATCCTTTAAAATTATAGCATAGCAATGTTCTTACAATGTTTGCAAAAGGTGTTATTTTGCATGACCTCGCATGGTTTAAGAAGATAATCCCCATACATACTAGAATTGATGTTAGTGTTAGCGGAAGAATCGTCTCATTTACAAACGTATGTCCATGCAAGTTGTCCCTTTGTTAAATTATTTTTTCTTTTGTTGTCAATAAAGAAAATTGCATTTTCTTGTACCTAGCTATTTTTCGGGCTTCATTACCCTTAGCACTTTTGGCGAAGATGGGCGTAGAGAAGTGGTAAATTTAATAAAAGCCATTTCCTTAAAAAATATATGAACCCTTTCCCATATTTAAAGTTGAACAATTATCTTAAACACCTTTACACTAAATTCAATTACTTGTGTCGTGTTACTTACACAATCACACCAGAAACACAAATTTTCCTTGGTGAGAAAACTTGTGTTTCCCACCTGGAATCGAATCCGATAGCTACTGCTTAGAAAGCGGACGGGCACCCAACTAAGCCAGCGGGCACAAATTTAAGTTACTTAAGGGACGCCATTTGACTAATAGTATAGGCATCCAGTTGAATGGCTGTTTTAACCATATAGCGGTGAAATCTAGTAGGTATACTATCTACATACTATATAGGATATATCAAGCCATTGAACTGTGTATCGTATGACCGTCCCCATCCTTAGAGGTTAATAATAATGTTTGTAAATAGATAATATTTGTAATATATATTTACGATATTTAGGTCATAGTCATTAGCTTGATTAAAAGCATGACTGTACAATAAAAAGACAAATGTACGGTTTAAAACAGTCTTGGAAACTTTGAGAATGAGTTTTTGTTTAAAGAATTTGTTATGGTCGTCGTATTGTATGACGTCGAAAATTGTAAATGCGATTAGCACTCGTAACGCTGTAATTACTTGCTCTATAGTGGTGTTTGACATAAACATAAAGTAACGTTTAGTACTTATCCTACCGCAACTTCTTCCACAAACTGACTTATGGAACTATGTAATTGGTCATGATAAACTTAATACGTGTTTGTATGTCTAATCAAAAGATTTAAAACGCAAAGTTTCATCAAAATTGGCGTATTTAGTAGCTTTATGAGGGATGCCTGAACAAACAGATAAACAACTGTTGACTAATTAAACCGCTCATCATGTAGTTTTGATGTTGAAGGCTATTTGTTGATCTTTGTACCAATCCTTCCATTAGTACGAAAGTTTGAGGATGTAAGTTTGTGAATGTGAAAATATTCAAGCTACATTTGTAACGGCTAGATCTAGCCCGACCCTGGAATCGGGATTAGGATAATGATGCTGGATAAACAAGCAGGGTAATATAACTGGATATTACTATAGAGTTATATGTGTGATTTGAGTTGAAGGGCGCTCGTTACAACGGAATCGTATGAGTTTAATGAAATCTTACTGTGGCGCTAGACTGCCGATGCTGAAAATATCTTTATTCATTAAAATAAAAGGTTAGTGCCATCTATAATATGGGTCCGCGCGACTCTCTCAGGGACTTCTTTAAATAAATTAACATGCCTTCACTTCGAAAATATAAAGTGTGTCTGCATAAATATAAATTAAGAGGAGATGCACACATATGAATACTAGATATAACCATAAAATAGTGGTGGGCGTATTTAGATTAAGCAAAACTAAAAGATTAAGCAAACTAATACACCTATGCCTGGAATGGCAAATGGGGTCATATTTAACATTATAATTCCTAAAATTGTTACTGAATTATAACTGCGACAGTTTAAATCAAAAACCAAACAAGCATTATTTGAGAAAGGTAATATAAAAACTACAATTAACTAGTTATATAAAAGTAACGACTACATTAATAACACACGCGTTTTCTGACGACTACACAATATAGATAAACCTAGGTAAAGATAATTCCTGTAATAGTAACTTAAAATGTTTGAATATAAAAAAATATGAAAAAATGTACCGTCAACTTTTTTAACAAGTTCTTCTGGAGACTGCGAATCAGGCAGTAGAGTCATCAATTTCATGAGTGCCTCTTTGGGCCCGTATGAATAAACAATTTCGAATTTGAATTATAATATGTATTGCATATAGTAGGCATCAAATTCTAGGATGCTTGTCTGGGTGGGATTATGTGAAATAGTAAGTAAAATACTGATTATGGAATATTATAGATGATATGATTGATTATATGATTATAGGGAACGGTGATATGGGTACAGGGCAGAATTGTGTAAATCATCAATACATATATATCTCCAGGCTGCTTACCATGCTGGCATATTATGGCAAATACCAAATTAAATCTTGTAAATAAAACTGTATTTTTAGGTCTGATTATAGACGAAGGTTCTCTTATCGATGTTTTATTAGATCACTTGAGCTCCGGGGCTTTTGCATTTTGAATTTTGACAAGCAGGCAAAAGTGTCTCGGTCTGATGCATGATTCCAATATGTAAAAAGTTTTTAGTATAAAGGTATGCTCCGACTACTCCTACAAAAGTATCGTATGAAATCAATGGCAATCCTACTAGTATTATAAATCCGAAAGTTTGTGTGTAAGTATGTTTGTTCCTTCTTCACGCTTTAACTGCTGAACAGATTTGGAAATTTGGAATGTAGGTACATAGCATAACCTACTTTTTAACTTGATAATAGCGGGCGAAGCCGCGGGCCACGGCTATAATGTAAATATGGTAAAAACATAAAAACGCGTGGTAGGTACAACGGATGACGTGGGAATGATCCAGCACTAGTTGTCTATTTAAATGCTTCCCAACACGGGATTGTGTATGGAAGATACATTTATTGGATAAGAAATTCGAGTACTACTTCTAATTTTTTTGCATAGATGTTAGAGCTGGTATAAAATTTTGCATTGCTTCGTTTTAGTGCCAATGCAGGCTCTCAGCATGCAAAATTTAGGATAAAAATAGTGTAGAAAATTGCTAAGATATTACAAGTTTCCGTGACAAGTGTTTCACGGAACCTGTAATTAGTTATATCTTGGCAATTTTTGACATTATTAGGTGCTCAGCAAGCAACATATTTTCACTAATAATGTCGAAAATTGGCAAAATGTAACATATTACGAGTTTCCGTGAAACAATAGCCTGACCTGCCCAAACTTCAAAGAAGCCATAAAGTTTCCTGTTATTTGCGTTTGGTTCCTTCCTCGGGTAATCTTATAAACAAAAGCTCAAATTGGCCTGCGCTAAATGGCACTTCATCAAAATCATCTATCTTGAGCATCTAAAAGCGTTTTCAATTAGCTTAATGAAATATTTAAGCGGGAGATGAGTGATCTTAAATATTTCAGAGCGATTTCAGAACTCAGAGTTAACTGGAAACAAGTCTACGAAAATGATTTATGTGACATTTCATTTTGATTTCCTCTTCATCTATCCCAGGGCAAATAAATACTTACATTTAATATTGAAGGTCTTCATTACCCTTACGCAATTAATGACTGTAATTTAAATTGGTCCCTCGCGGGGTGTGTAATTATCAGATAGCTGTTAAATTACTCATTGAAGTGAATTTGGCTGTATCTGAAAATGTAGGCATATAGGTTTGTATATGAATACGCGAATGTTGACTTGAACGTTGTTATTAATTGTACGTGTATCTTGTTGAATATACTCACAAACTCATGTTGAACAATAACTAAGAATATCTACTCAGATTTTTGAACTAACTAACAGATAGGTAACTGTTCGATGTTTAAACTATATTCCGAGTTTCTCGCCAGGTCCTTCTCGAGATGTCTGTTATTTTGCGAATCTGGCAGTAGAGTCATTAACTTTCATGAGTGCCTCTTTGGAGCACATGTGAATGATTTTATTTTGATATAATTTGTTATGGTTGAGGCATATTAAAATGAAATTATAATTGGAGCTATTAACAGAATAATAAGTGTTAGCGCACTATATGTTTAAACAATTGAAATATTTTAGACTGTATCTTTATAAATTAATTAATTGTTTTTAAAACAATGACTTGGGTGTTTTTTTTCATATCTACATGGAGTATAGAATAAAAAATGTATTTCATCACGTGAAGGAGAAGTATCTCTCATTGAAACAAATTTTATTATATAGAGGGCGCTGAATTTGATCAAAATAATATTTAATTTGTCGAATAATGAAAACAGTGACAGTTTGAGAACCACTAAATAAAAATCGCTCTAAATCGACTCCATTTGTAGTTTAAATGTTAAGCATGTTAAATTATTACTTATGAAAAATTTATATGCATACTATATGAGAAAAATAAAACCGTAAAGTGTGATGTGCAGAACGACAGACATTTTCATGAACATTAAGAGTGTATCAACTGATATGAATTTATGATGAGTATGGAAAAACATGTAGGTAATATGATAGGATAGGAATACTGGCAGGGGCCTTGTGAGCGCTATTTATTGTATCAAATAAAAAGTACCGAAGCGGACGGTGGACAAGTGCAGACAACGCATCACCGCCGTTCGTTTTATAATTATATTCTGTAAATATTATTTCTAAGTACCAACAAAGTATCATTAATTAATTTATCAGAAAGTAGGTCAAATTTTAACACAGTATAATAAAATTACATATTTGGAATGAGAATCTAACTGGGAAGGTACTCTTAAGCACGTTCTTGTCTTACTAGGCGACCCTGTATAATTAAGTTCCCACGGTTGAGGCTTCGCTCTTCAACCCGAGGATGAGATTACTCCGTAATCTACCAACCAGTGCTCCTTGGCTGACGTTAGTCTTCAAATTAGCATCGTCGCGGTCAAATATTGCCTTACCCAACAAGACCGTAAGGTAACTGCTTGTATTTGACTTATATTATACCATCTTATGTACGGTTTGTCATCGTGTAACCTAATTTTGAACCAGTTCACGTTGGGAAATTGAGCTGAAATTATGCATGCCTGTCAAGGTACAATGTCTCTAATTTAAGAACAGACAAGCATGATTGTCATCAAGGCAAATATAGAACATTAATGTCGTAGCACACGATAACTCGTATAGCGAAAGAAAAATATGACGGTTATGCTAGGTTACACGCGTTTTTATGGTATTTCGTAAAATTACGAAAAGTAAGAAGTATGGCTAAGTAGCGAAAAATTAACCATGTTTTCTATTGTTTATATTTATTTATGACTTAAGGCTGAAACCAGTTCAACGTAATTAAACTGAAAATGCATAATTTTTGATGATAGAATCTATCGAGTGAAGCTCATTCAACCATAAAACTGGCTTGAAAAAAGTCTGAAAAATATGTAATTAAGTTACATATTCATAAAATAAGTGATAGATTAATATAATTATTGCGAATTATCATAATTTTTAGGGAGCCTACTCTTAATATTGTCACAATTAGTTCTTGATAACATATCATTGTAACATATGTCACGTCCGCTTTAGACGATGTTATAAATGGATGCAATCATATATACATTTGCTGAATTTCTAAAAAAAAACTTAACCGGAACTTGCTTGTATAATAATCAGCCTTAAGAAAGTAAGATCTTGAGTCTTATAGACAACGCATTGCAGTGCCACGAGGGAATCTGTTACCGGATAGCACTGCACGGAAACAAAGTCAAGGGTGACGCTAAGGCATCATACTCTCCTTCTTTAAGTTCAAAAAATATAAATCTGAAAGATTTAGTGTATTTATTTGTTATCTCAGTTACAACTGATGATATAATCTGGGAGTCTTCAAGTCAAGAGTGAATAGGTATCTTCTAGGCAGGCATGCTACATCTTCGGCCGCATCATCGCTTTCCATCAGGGGTCTATTTTTTTTCGATAGGCTAGCATAATGCTTGCCTATCGAGCATAAAAAAACAAAACTAGACCTTTGTGGTTAAATTTGTTGTAACAACAATCCATTGGAGGTATTTTATCTATCTATTTCCCTAGGGAAGACTTGTCTCCTAAAGGTTAATTAGTTAAAAGGTATTAACTGAGGCAAATTTAACACTTATGGTAAGGTTATGTTAATTAATTCTTTGTCCAAGACGAAAGCAATAGAATGGGAATATTTTCTGTAGTTTACGTGGGCCCAGCGTTTTAATTGGCTCGCCCCTTTTCATCCCTGTAGGTGCTTTAAAAACCGGGCAAATGGAAACCAGGTTTCTAGCAGCAAAATGTCAAGCTTAGTTGCGTCCCGGTTCCTACTTACTTAATTTTTATTTACCATATAACTCCTGGGGCTTATTTTGTGGCACAGGGAATAGATAGATAGATAGATAGATAAATTCTTTATTTGCACACCAAAAAATAACAATTACAAAGAAATCTTAAATATAACTTAGGAGCACAAAGGGCGGTCTTATCGCTCAAAGCGATTTCTTCCAGACAACCAAAGGGAGATGATAAAAATATTACAAACAGGGACGGTGGTGTACCTCAACACGTATTTAAATTAATAAATGTACTTACACATACCTATTAATATTAGATACATAATATACATACAAAAACCTACACAAATAATAATAAAATATTATAAACATACACAAACTAATATATATTATTATACATATATATATGACTAATAAAGGACATTCATAGCTTTAACTTAATTGAGAGTGATACAATTTTTTTATTTGTTCTTTAAAAGTGTGGAGTGATTGAGAGCGACGTATAGAGACCGGTAAACTGTTCCAGAGGCGAATAGCTTGTACAGTAAAAGATTTGTCATAAAATGTAGAACTGTGGCTTGGCATTCTTAATTCTAAAGATTCGGATGACCTCAATGAGAGTGAGTGTCCAAGATGAAGAAATTCAAACTGATCTTTGAGATAGCGTGGGGAGGAGGGATTAAACAGTACGGTATATAATAAGGAGAGGATGTGAGTATTCCGACGAAAACGTATGGGAAGCCACTTGAGTCTAGTGCGAAATTGAGAGACATGATCATACTTACGCAAGCCAAATATGAACCTGATGCAAACATTCTGGAGACGTTCAAGCTTATTCAGCTGGTCCTCTGTGATATCCAAGTAGCAGGCGTCGGCATAATCAAGAATTGAAAGTAAAAGAGATTGTGCAAGCGCAACTTTGGTAGCAGTCGGAAGAAAATTACGCAGCCTTCGCAGTGAGCCTGCAGAAGCAAAAATCTTACGACTAACAGCTTGTAGTTGTGGTTTCCATGACAAAGTCTGATCAATGATAATCCCAAGATTCTTGACCTCTTTGCTGTAAGGGATTATAACTCCGTTAAAAACTACTGAAGGCAGGTTATTTTGGTCAAGTTTGGATAACATTTTAGAGCTACCGATAACAATAACCTGAGTTTTATCAGGATTCACACTAAGTCCATATGATTTGCTCCATTTAACTATTTGTTCCAAATCTTTATTAATCATATGAACACATTCAGGAAGGTTTTTAAGAGTAGCTTGAGAATAAATCTGGAGATCGTCAGCATAGAGGTGGTAGAATGAAGTTAGGTTGTCAGATATAGAATTTATAAAGGTAGAAAAAAGGAGTGGAGATAAAACGCCGCCCTGTGGTACACCAGCATTTGTGGTACACCAGGAGGAGTATAGGTCCTCGAGACGAACACGCTGCCGGCGCCCAAACAGGTAAGTACGAAAAAAGTCAATTGCAGAAGGAGATATGTTAATAGAGCGCAATATACCCAGAAGTAGGTCGAAGTCGACGGCATTGAAGGCGTTACTGAAATCGAGGAGTGTTAGCACAGTTAACTTGCCGTGTTCCATGCCAACTCTAATGTCGTCAGTGATCTTTGTTAAGGCTGTAACTGTGCTATGAGAAGGACGGAAGCCAGATTGAAAAGGATTGAGGAGATTGTTACTTATTTGGAATGAACTCAACTGATTGTGGACAAGACGTTCTAGGACTTTAGAAAGGAATGGGAGAATGGATATAGGACGATATTCAGAAAGAGATTTAGGATTAGGTTTTTTAGGTAATGGAATAATTTGTGCGTCCTTCCATAATGAGGGAAAGTTTCCGCTCATTATGGAGTAGTTAAGGATGTGGCATAGGATGTGATCAATAAGATCAAGGATAGGGACTATCATGTTACGACTAATTCCGTCGATTCCGACAGCATTGGATGCAATCGATACTACGCTCTTCTTAACATCACCGGCTGAGAATGGAGTGAAACTGAACGTAGAGAAAGTGGAAGTTGGCAAATTGGAGAGGAGACTGAGAGTATTCGCTTTATCCAAGGCATTGATACGTGATGTTGATGAAAATTGTTTGTTGAGAGAGTCTAAATTTAGATTTTGAGGAACACAGTTTTGTTTGGATTTGCCAATTCCCAATGATCTAAGGAATCTCCAGACTTTCGCTGGTTCTTCATTGTCTATAGATTTGTGAATGTGTCGGCGTTGAGCATCTCTACACACCCTATTGCAGCGATTCCTTAGTTTAAAGTACTTAGATTTATTAAAGTCGTTAGGAGAGCATCTGTATTTAGTTTTGGCAGCAGTTTTTCTACGCATTAGCAGTTTAATTTCCGGTGTTAACCAAGGCGCAGGCAGGTGTTTAATTTTAACAGGCTTTATTGGAGCGTGGACATCATAAAGTTGAAGTAATATGGAGTTGAAAGCGTTGATCTTGCCATCAGTAGAGTCTAAATTCATAATTGCAGACCAATCCACCCTTTGAACATCTTCACGAAGGCGTTCTAAATTCATGTTACCAAAGTTGCGTTGGAAGAGAATTTTAGCTTTAAGTTTTGGAGGACGAACTTTGTAAGAAAGGAAAATTAGATCATGGTAGGAAAAAGCATCAGCATTGCATTGCCCATGCCTATCGACATGAGCAAGTGATGAAACAATGAGCAGGTCAAGAAGCGAAGGTGTTGAATTGGGGAAATTATGTGTGGCATTTAGTGGAAGAATGTTCAAATTAGTAGATTTTATAGCGGATTCAAAAGAAGAGGAACGAAAATCTTTCTTTAAGAGGCAGGTATTAAAATCACCCATTATTATAGAATGTGTATAAGATGGCACAAGTTCCTCTAAAAGATTTTCGAAGGAAGAAAAGAAATTAATACTAGAAGAAGGGCAATAGTAGACTCCGAGCAGTACTTTTGTATGGGAAAGTAGTATCTCAATGAATAAGTGCTCACCAGCATGAGGTGGTGGCGGTTGCGCAGACATATCAATGATCGAGTAGGGGATGTGTGCACGCAGATATATGGCTACACCTCCACCAACTCTACCGGTACGATCGTTGCGTATGAGTACGAAGCCAGCCAGAGGATAAGAGAGAGAGGAAAGACAAGGTTTAAGCCATGACTCGGAGACTAATATCACATCAATATGTTTTTGGTGTTCAAAAGATGCCAGCAAGTCGGGAAAGTGGGCCGGAATACTCTGAGCATTGATATGGACAACGTTTAGGTTCTTAGGCACATCAGAAAAATGGGAGTCTAAGCTATCAGATAGAGAAGGAATGCTAACAAAGCTATCATCATTGTCGCTTGAATCACTCGATGATGAAAAAGATACATATTCTTCACTATCACTATTTGATTCGTATAAGTTAAGCATAATATATAATATAATACAGTACCTTATAATATATAAAATAATTAAATATACTATAAATATGTTTTACCAATAAAAATTATAACTAACTAAACAAAATTAATTTTATCTCCTGCCTATTGTGTTTGGTAAGAAATCATAATATAATACTAATACTAATATAATAGAGCTAGCTACCCCACTCTCTAATATACAGCCTTACTTTAAGACTTCAGGAAGCCATCACCATGCACCAAAAAGTGTTCCGGCAGCTATCTTAATGAATAGTTCTATTTAAGGGTTAGCGTATTTACAATCGATGACCAAAATTATCTTTACTTCCAAACAAGTGAGATATTAGTCAAACACTATCTCACCTGTTGGTAATTGCAAATTAAAAACATAGAGACACGACACAAAAAATGTCTTTGACGATTTCCTTTAACACCTTCTATAATTTCGTTTCAGAAGTTGATAATAGTATAAAGTAGAACGCGAAACAATTTATTATTTTCATGACGTCAAAACCCGCAAAGTTTTGTCGAGGGGATATAAACAAATAGAGGCTCAAGCCCCGAAAGGAAACTTTCTTGTCGAAATACAGGTGGATATGACATTGAATACCTCTGTGTTTGTAATTAATACATAAGTTATGAAGTATTTGGTTTTATTTATGTTTCTACGTAATAATATATCTTTTTTTATGATAAATAGGCAAGTTTTTGACCAATATCTCAACTGATGGAAAGCGATGATGCGGCCGAAGATGTGACATGCCTGATTATTCATTTGAAGACTCCCAGATTATACCCCTCAGGTAACAATGACGCAGGCAATGAACATAGAAGCAAAACGCTTCGAGCGAACTGGAGGTATGTCAACCATAAATAGATGACGATTATGTTGCGGAATCCTCCACTATCAACAATGAGGAAAAGTTATTTTGTATACTTACTGAAGTTTTTTAACACAATAACAAATTATAAATGTAGGCTACTTTCACAGACATTTTGGTTTTATCCACGGCTAGTACGTTCTTCTTTACAGTATTATAACTAATCAAATAATAGTACAAATACTAATTCGTACATAAGTATTTAAAAATTGCAAAGATATGTATTTTTTCAATATATATATATCGGTATCTTGGAATAATCATGACTGTTTTTATGTGTTGAGCATGTTCCACTTTCATGTTGTAACATAATTATTAAAATACACTCACCGGCACGAAATCTTGGCCAAGCTCTTATCTCGCAATAAAAAACTGTTGAATTGTTTCTAATTAATGCAGCTTATGTAGGTAAGTCAGAAAATGTTTACCTTAGTTTTAGAGGGTAATTCATTAAGTTTGAGCGCACCTTGACGCCACTTGTGAAGATTTAGTCAAAACGGGTCATTGAAGCATCTAAGACGAAGTTTTTAATTTGTGTATTTTGAGAAGTTATGCTTAATTTTGAGATTTTATGGTTATTCTTGTGTATTCAAACGAAATTTAGAACGAAAAAAATGCCGCTAACATCAGAACAGGTCGACCAAGCCGTTGCATTGATCGACCAAGGACTGACACAGCGTGAAGTGGCTATTGTGTTAAATGTACCACGTTCATCCATGCAGTATGCCTTGAAACGATATCAAGAGACTGGGGACTACACTCGAAGACCAGGTAGTGGAGGTGTTAGATGCACATCAGCTCGAGACGGCCGGTTCATGGTCTTAGAGATATTGAGAAACCGCTTCCTTACAGCTGTTGAGATTTGACAGCGGCTCCAAAACGTCAGAGGCATAAATGTAAGCGAGCGCACGGTCAGGAGACGAATGGAAGAAGTGAATTTAAAAGCTCATAGGCCAGCGCGCGGCCCTGAACTCCTCAGACAGCACCGAGTAGTTCGTCTTCAATTCGCCTGAGAACATGCCGACTAGACACACGAGCAATGGTGTCGAGTTCTCTTTACAGATGAATGCCGAATTGCTTTACGAACTCCAGACGGTCGAGAAAGGGTATGGAGAAGAAGAGGAGTGCGATACCTACCCATTACGACTACTCAAACAGTGAGTTTTCACGGCGGCTCTATAATGGTTTGGGGAGGAGTAAGTTCAGCCGCTCGTACGGAGTTGGTGGTTGTCGAAAATCAGCTTAATGCCACGCGATATATTGAAGAAATCCTCCAGGACCATGTAATGCCTTATTTGGGGTGCATTGGGTACGTTTTTGGATTATTAATGCACGATAACGCACGTCCCCATGTCGCCAGGTGCGTGGAAGATTACATCCAAGCGGTTGGAATTCGGAAGTTGCAGTGGCCAGCTCGGAGCCCAGACTTAAATCCAATAGAGCACATCTGGGACATGCTCAAAAGAAAGATTAAGTCCGATTCCAATGTGCCACAAACTCTCAACGAGCTCCGCAATGCAGCTCTGGCCGCTTGGGAAGCTATACCGCAAGTGGACATCAAAAACATTATCCAGAGCATGCCTGACCGGATGCAGGCAGTCATCAGGGCCAGAGGAGGGAACACCTGCTATTGAAACGTGTGCAAGATAAAAAAAAACGCTTCATTGTCATTTTTAGTAACAATTGAAATGACTGATAAAATTCTTAAAATACTGTTCAGTTACAAAAAAAGAAACTGGCAGTGCTGTGATCTGTTAAATTCATTTAAAAATTATAAGAGCATAGAAAATAGTGATTTTCATCCCTCCTCCCCTAAAGTTATTCAATAAAATTATAAAAACACAAGTTATCGCAAATTGCGTAAGTGGCCAAGTTTCCGTGCCGGTGAGTGTATCTGTTTTTCCTAATGATATGTTAGTTACATGCCTAGAAATATAATTAACATAGTTTAGGTAATATCTCGGGATATAATCGCGCTAAAAAACCATTTTATTAACCTCGACGTTTCGGCCAAGTTGCATTGGCCATGGTCTCGAGACGACTGGCGCGATTAAGTCCCGAGATATTTAAAAATTATGATTAATATATCTTAAGAAACAGGAGATATTTTTGTGACCTAATGGTATATACCTAAATATAGCTCAATTTGGTAGATAGCTCTGCCAATCAGGGTATATCAAATTCAGCAACACACGACTGCCTTTTAAACAACCGTTAACTTAAAAGTTTATATGTTTACAGGTAATTAATGTGCAGTTTATGTTGGTGAAGTAGAGCCGCATAAAATGTACTAATTCCATTATATTGCTTAGCAATAATTATGTATAAAACGTGATGTCACGACAGTACTACGTTTTTTGCCTAATTCACATCGCCACGTGACCTTGCGAATTTTAGAAGTAATAATTCTTGCAAATGGTCTATCTATTACATATCGTGCATACTATTTTTATTCTTACCTCGTTTGGCCCAACTGTTGAACGTTTGAGGAGTTTCTGCCTTCTCCTTTCTGTCGTCGTTAACTTTGATATTAAACATGAACTCAATATCGATAACGCTATGCTCGGCACTAGTTTCAGTATAACACTATAAATCCACATTATTGCTGTCACTAATTCCACATTTTTAGACATTTCAAGCACGTAAACGGTCCGGTTTTGCGGCAGAGAAAGGTCCTCTGCAAATTCGGAATTGTTATGCGGGGTAACTTCACTTGGCACTATGTTCATTGCGAAATATATAGGAAGACATAAAAAGGGGCATATCACATACGCGCTTACAATGGCTAAGGTAGTGTTTTTTTTACTGCACCATGTTCTATTTCTTTGTGGTAAGGCAATGGCGATGTATCTCCACACGGCTAACGTGACCGCAAGCCAAATCGAAATCGTGTGGAAGGTTTGGCTGAATATAGAGTGGAAGTAAACGAAAACCGCCCAAGCGTAGGTGTTCTTGTTGACTTGCGGTCCTATTTTGATGTTCATGTGAAGCGCGTAGGGTATGTATTCGAGCATGACGAGGAGGTCGGCAAAGGCGAGGCCGGTGAGGATGGAGTTCGTGGAGCTGATCATCTCGCGGCGGCTGAGCACAGCGATGTTGATGGAGTTGGTAGCGGAGCCGACGATGCATATCACTAGTGCAATATATCCGTGCAAGCGGCTGTACGCCTTGTTGAAGTTCGTCGCACCGGGTACGCAATATGCGTCGGTGGCATTCGGTAGAGTATCGTTCGCCATCCTCAGGGTCCACTGGCCCACCACCAGGCACTGTCATCAGCGCTAATACTCTTTAACCAGCTCCCACAAAATGCAGTATTACCTCGCACTTCACAGTCATAACCTGTAACAACAAAAAATACAGACTAATACGTGCAATTTATTCCCCCAAAAAACCAGCAATTTTAAAAGTCCTGACCTCTTAGCACAAAAAACAAATTAAAACTGGTTTTGTAAGTTAATTAGTTACATCAGTAATCTTTAGCGTATGGCAATTTGATACACGAGTCGGTAATTTGTGTCAGGTGATTATTTCTTCCGATATTCTTAAGAGAATTTTCATCGAGCTGTTAAATGGCTTACAATAGAAACAAGGTCATCGTTTGGAATCGCATTTTTGTTTATAAAATAGGCACGGTTCTGTGCGTCACGCATATTTAATGTACGATTCATAAGCAGACCCAAGACGAGCATCGTTTTAATGTATTAAAGACGATGCTTCGGGGAATTATTTAGACTACAAATTTGTGGGATGACAACGCCGTGGAAGGAAAATTAACACACCCACTGGGGTCGTTACATTATCCTCCTGTAGTTTAACCCTTAATCTCATAATGTGCGTCTAAAATCTCTTGAACCACTATTATACACGTATTACTCATATGTTACGCGTATGTTGTTGATCAATCTTGATAATAATTAGGCTTTATGCTATGAGATATCTCAAAGATTTCTTGCCTGTTTTCTATGATATTAACCTACTTTTAATCTCAATTAAGTCACTAGATAGAATATGTGAAGGAACACAATATGTATAACAATATCACACTCACACAGATATTATAAAGGCGAAATTTTGTGTGTTTATTTGTTTTTTACTTCTTCACGCTCAAACGGCCGGACTAACATTGAAGTAATTTGGTAAAAAGATAGCTGACACCCTGGATACACACATAGGCTTTATACTTTTTATCCTGGAATTTCCGCGGATCCGGGAATTACTCGGCTAAAACCGCGGGGTGCAGCTAGGTATTAGGGTTTCATATTTTCGCTACTCAAAATATATTTGCCAAATACACCGGGTTTCAGCAGATCATTGATATGCAGCAGGAAAAAAAAAGTGTTGCGCAGAGAACTGACCCTTGAAGAACCCTGGCATTGATATCCAATTGATCTGACGCGCAGCCATCAATGACCACACGAATAGATCGATCCTTCAAGAAGTCTGATATCTACACAGAGACACTAGTAGGCAGGCTGTATGACGGAAACTTACTTATAAGGCTATCATGCCAAACCCTGTCAAAAGCCTTTGAGATATCATGAGAACCGCTAGCGCTTTTCCATGCTTCTCGATGGCTTCACTCCAGATATGTGCGGCATACGCTAGAAGATCTCCGGTTGACCGGTTTTGACGGAATCCGTATTGTCGATCGCTAAGGAGCAGGACCACATTTATTTAGCACTATGGCTGGAATACCGTCATGTATGTAGTAAATCAATCATTTCTTTATTGGATAGTTTAGAACATCGAATCGAAAAATACGTGTATGTTGGTTTACATAATCATATTGATAAAAATAAAGCTAAATCGTTTACGCGATTTGTACGTTTCACTCGAAGTATCCCACACAGAATCGGTTAAAATTTGGTACAAAGATAGCCTTAATCCTGGAAAAAGATACACAAACAGCTACATGATATCTTACATGATGTCATCGTCGCGATCTCGCGGCGTAAACTCATCCCGGTTGAAATTCAAAGTACCTTTATATTACAAAAAAAATGTCTTAGATGCATATATAATTTAGAAAATACAGAAACAGTTAGAAACATATTTAAATTGAACAAGTTTCTCACTTTATCTAGCATCTATATTTATCAAATGTGTCTGTTTGTAAGAAATAATATGAGTTACTTTTTTGAAACAAAATCTTGTCGATTAGATATCGTACGACCTAGATATAGGCATAATATTTTCATGCCCCAAGCAAATAACACCTTATTTCATAAAAGCACATACTTTACTGCTATTAAGATATTCAATCATTTGCCGTTGGATATAAAAACATTAAAAGGCACAGAATATAATACAAAATTAAAGAAATGGCTGCTAAATAAATGCTTTTACGATTTGAAGGAATACTTTTCATCTAATAATTAAACTGTAACTTTAAAAAAATAGTTAATTTGTTTTACGTAATTAATTGAAATTTATATTGTACGCTCGAAATGGGCAAGCTGTTGATGCCTCTAATTTCATTTTACCATCATATGTACACAGTTATGACAATAAATATATATTCTATTCTATTCTATTCTAAGAGCATCGTACATGCTCGAAACCTAGGTCGACAATATTGATCAAATGACGTGATTGATAGCTGTATTTCAATAATATTATAATGTTTAATTGATACGAAAACTTTAATAGTAAAATACATGACATCTTCTAAACGCGAGAAAAACCGCGCAGCAGCAAGTGATATACAGTAAGGTTATTTATGTAGTCTTAGAAGTTCGGTTAGCGTGTTCCTCTCTGTCCCTCAGTGGATCGATAAAGTACTTGGGACGCAATAATGAAGTTATGCGATCCAATGGGCCTATTAACGCCTGCGGATATTTGATTTCATGGGTCTGACAGTCGCTAATCAGAGTGAAACGCCCACAAATTAAAATCCGTAACAATAATTTTGTTGATATACCATTCTCGCCCATTGTTCAGATCAAAAGAACAAACGTTCGAATAGAATAATTTTACGCAAGTAAGTCAAAACAACAACTCAACCGGGTCATAGCAATTAAAATGTTAAATTTTTTATTTTGTTCGAATATGATATCAGTATATACGAATCCTACTAATATTATAAATCCGAAAGTTTGTGTGTAAGTATGTTTGTTCCCTCTTCACGCTTTAACAGCTGAACGGATTTGGATGAAATTGGAATGTACACAATTTATACCTAGGATAAACACATAGGCTACTTTTTAACTTGATAATAGCGGGCGCAGCCGCAGGGCACGGCTAGTTATATATAAACGGAAATCTCGTGGACTTTGTTACGTCAAAGCTTTTTAGCACTTAGCAGTAAAAACTAATGTTCTGGCGACATTAATGTCTGACAACAGGCGAACTTTACAATTTACCCCTAAAAAACATTACGAAACATAATTCCAGATGGTTCACGCTGCGGAAATGAAAATTCGCCCAATGTTGGTGTTCCGGAATTTACTCTCATGTGAAACAATTTTCAAACAAAGTTTTTCAATCTACTCGTACTTCGATGTAAGTATAAGTAAATATAACTAACGTTACGAGTTTTCATTTTGTCGATGATCATGGATTCGTGCAATCGAAATATTAATTTAAACTCACACACGTTACAACATTTTTGAATATAATGGTCGTACGGTCCATCCCTAACGTGACACAAACAAACTGGGCAACCCTTTTGATGATGAAAGAAGGCTAATGGACGTTGACTAACTGCCGGCCGAAATATTTAACGTCGTTTACATATTATGTTTATCTCTAAGTATTGCCTTTAATTACAAACAAAAGTTACAATTTGTTCTCAACACGCTAGTAGTTTAATTTAATAATTACTTTTATTAATATACATCCAAAATAGATAATCACTATAACCGCAGACTATTTATGGTTATAAGAACTATCACTAGTCGTTCGCGCCGAACTAAGATCTCGCGCATACATTTTGCCTAATAGGGCAAAGTTTTGATGTTAATTGCTTATAGCTTATTTACTTTATACTAATTGTTTGATTTCTGTATTTGTTGTTTAAATACAGGATAAAACGGATGTTATACGTAAGTTCCAGCTTTAAATGTGAAGCCGTTTTTGAGATAGACCCCGAGACAAAATAGGTCTAAAAACAGTGGCCTACCAAATTGTTATTTACCAACATAGATTTTTTCTAAAACCGGTTTCTTACTCTACTCTTGCAGAGCTCTTTTCGACGATACCTCACAAGGGTAGATAAAAAAATAAATTTATTTAGCTCCCCGCTTACGTGAATCGGTGTCCCCTAACATTTTCATTTACATAATTTTAATTGCCGTTTCTGGCTTTGGACCATATCTTTACATGGTCTATAAGAATCAGAAGTTATTCGCTTGTATAGCGTAGACGCTAGATGCCTCTGACAGACAGACGGATGGACGGATGGACGGACGGACGGACAAAGTGCTGAATCAACAAAAATCAACAAAAGTCAACTTAGAGATCTCGCTTCGCCTGATCATTTAATTTTAGATAATTTGTACTTGATGTAAATGCCGTAATTTTACTAATTACCTCAAATACAGGCTTATTATAAGGGATTATACGTTTTGTTCTCTGCGATGCGAGGGCATTCGGCAGAAGGCAAACTTCACCAGGGGTTTGTTGCCAGCTTAATTACAAATGATCATATAGAATCCAAATAAGTTATGTCAATTTCGAACATTGTGTGTGTAAAGATTTAAAACATTTTTGGAGATGTAACGTCTTTCATATTCATACCAATAAACGATATTGTTTGTTCACGCAGTATCACTTCATAAACAAATGGAAAAATGGTGTAACGGCATTATGTGTAATAAACTTACCATTCTGCCTATTCAATATCGGATAAAACATTTTCTATCAATATTATGTGTTTTACTTATTATCGAATTTTGTGTGTCAGCATTGCAATATAATTTCCCTTTGGAAGATTTGCACATAATAGAAAAAAATGATGTGAAGAACTGGAACAGAATGAAAATAATAAATAATGTGACAATCCAATCCGAGCATGACAAGTCTATACAATAGGTATACTCTGGGAGCGAAATAAGAGTCTTTTATTTTCAAAGAAAATACTGCTCATTTTACCTCGCATAAAACCCAGCTGAAACAAGGCAGTGAAGCATTTGCCCGGCTATTAGGTGCTTTCACGGCAGTTTAACACAGTCAGGCTTTGTTACGGCAATCCGAGTAGGTACCTAGTATAAGCCCGATTGTCAAAGCAGCAGCAATTGCAGCTATACGCACAACGTATCCAACGTTATCTCTGCGTACCAACGGCATCTATTGGCAGCATTCCAGAACAATTGTTTAATACTTACAAAAAAGTAAAACGTATAATTGTACTTTAGCATATCTCTCATACTGATTTATGGACTACTACGAGCTGACCAGGCGTGGTGTCAACCAGCCCGCCGCGCCGTAAAATATATAAAAATACACATAAACGCTTCACATTTACATCTCACACATAACATTCACATTACACCAAGAACCAGAAACACAAAATATCAGTTTTTTTGTGTCCTATCGAAAATCAAAGCAGCTCCTTTGAAAGTGTACGCTCACCCACCTACGCCAGTGGCCATTTCAAAATTCTAAGAAGAGTTATGCCTAATAAGCAACACAAAAAAAGCAATGTGTAATACGTTACGATATAATCGAAACATTTGTATTACAGGGACACATTCCCCCATGGACCACATTTTGTCACACAAATAGGTTGCGGATCAGAATTTCAAAGCATTCCTATAAGAAGATATGTCATTATAGATAGTGGTCAAATGCTTGCCTATATATCATAAAAAAAAAAAAAAAGAAGTTTTACTTCATAAACGATTTTAGAACCGATACTCATACTCACACGTTTATTTGCAAACTAAGTGTAACATAGGTCTTCTTTGTTGCCTCCTTCTTTATCGCAATATATCGTATTTTTTTAGTGGCTTGCTCCTAAATACTGTTTTGCAGATAAAATCAGAACGTCGGTAATCAGCTTTTTAACCTACTTAACAAGGAGGAGGTTCTTAATTCGGCTGTATTTTTTTCCACATGACTTCTTGTTAGGCGAACTCATTTTGATGATACTTTTTTTATTTGAAAGGAAGTGTTTTTAAAGCAATGCTTGCGTTTAAATTATTATAACAAAATAACGAGACTGTTTTATTCCTACTAATACTTTGCTACTAAATTTCTTCTTAGTCTATAAAATATCGGTAGCATTATATCTAAGAACATCAATTTTCACAATGGGCTATGTTAGACTAAGTACAGCCAAGCAAAATAATATTGATATTCAACGACATATTTATAATAATAATATAAAAATTATTGAGGCAAACTATCAATGAAGAAGTTACAATAATATATCGTTTTATTTACTTAACCATAAAAATATTTATAACCTACGCCTCAGAGGCGTACAGAAATTGAATATTTTTACCAAGCGCGAGTAGAAGCTTATGCTTCTCAGCCAACTCAGTTGTCAGCCAGTTCCTTTACGTGGAAACTAATTAATTTTTTTATGTATAGTTATTGCATTCAAAAGACAAACATAAAGAAGAATATTGAAATTGTATTCACCATAAATGTTTTTATATATGTTATTTTTAGATATTGTTATGTTCAAGGAAAATTTATAATCTTATAAGATTATATTAGGAGATCCAAAATTTACGCCTCTGGTGTGTATGTATAATAGATTATTGGTTGGAAGCAAACTGTACAGGCTCTTTCTAGCGACTACCATAATAACACCTAGGTTAATAAAATGATGTATTAGAGATTAAGAATGTTTAAAAAAAAATTTAATGAAAAAAAATGCGCCGCCGAGTTTCTTGCCAGGTTCTTCTCGAGATGGCTGTAATTTTGCGAATCTGGCAATAGAATCATTAACTTTCATGAGTGCCTCTTTGGGGCCCATGTGAATAAACGATTTTGATTTGATTTTGATTTTGAGTTGTGTCTAAATATTTAAGTGTCAATGAAACATTTTTTTATTATTCTTCTATCTTGCCGCATGTTCATCTTTCTAAGGTTTACGATATATTGTACTCAAGGACTAGACCTTGAGCCATGCCAAATTGGTATGTATGGCTACTCTAATTCTTGGCACGAGAACAGTCTTATCTATCACAGTCATATTTCGTAATAAACATTAATAAGCAAATGACATATCTTGCCTCTGAATTGTAATATAAGTATAAAATTAATTGTGTTAATCGCTAGCGCGAGATAAATGCTAGAGTTATCTTTACAACCGTTATTATTAGGAAATGTGCTGCCCATTTAAGCCACTTTCGAAGAAACGAGTAGTTTTTATCAGTTTAAATAAAAATTTGAATGTTTACTATCGTTTTCGTTATCTACCTGTAATGAGGCACCATTTCCATTAACTGGTTTTTGTGGATTTGAAACGCTTTGTCAGAATCTATCAAACGCTTCCCAAATCTAATGGACCTTAAATCTCTTTTCCTCTCTTTAAACCTCTCCCCTTAAATCTGTGCACAAAAGTTTCAAATAGCTTGCCTTGTCATATAGCATTCGTCGAGGTTACAAAATAACAAGAAAAGCGAAACCTTTACACACAACTTTTAAGGTCTGTGTGTTTAAGTCTAGGCTAAAAATGTAATGCAAATGTCGGATTTGCATCGGGCGCGAACCCGTATATGTTGACGGTCAAAACTACATATTTACCTAATAAATAACCGTACATACACATGATTAACCAATTTTATACTAAGTAGGTACGTTTACAGTTGAGCAACGAATAGAAACTGAATTTCAGTTTCATCTTGAGGTTAGTATTTTTTTCTTACCTACCCACTTGAGAACTTTGAATTGTTTCTGAAACTTTGGAAGTTTTCAGGAATAAATTCGGATATCTTACTGAAAACTTCCAATGATAAGGACTATTTTATTGGGGATACCTTAGACTTGAATTATATTAAAATTTACTGGATTTTAGAAATTTTAACACAGCGAGTACATGAGACGCGGACTAATACAGGTAAAAACATGGTTATAGTTATGTTTTTACCGACTTCCCAAAAAGGAGGAGGTACTCAAGTCGACTGTATTTTTTTATGTGTGTAAACATAAAAAAAAATCAGTAACTTCTTTCCACGTGAACCGATTTCGAAAATTTTTTTTTAGTTTGAATGATGTTGCTTTCCAATTGGTCCCATATAAATTTATCAAGATCTGATCTGTAGTTCTTGAGATATCGTCAAAAATGCGTATTCTGTGGACTACATTGACGATGTTCTCGTTTTTGACCGACTTCAAAAATGTATGGAATAGCATTAGTAGAATTAACTTTCTTTAAATATAGCTAATTTATTTATACTAAACTCATAAGGAAAGGGAGTTTTCACCGAATAAGTCCTCTATCCTTAACATATAACAATTATGTACTCTTCAAATGTAGTCCTTAACGGCATGGCACTTATGATATATCCACGGGTACGTACCAAGGGATGTATTAGATTTTCACATTAAACGATCATCAACTATTGTCCGCATCTGATTTCAAGATCGGTTGCAACTAAAATAAATTATACAATTATTGTTCTCAACTGATCTGAACTAAATAAATTATCTATTATTGTTCTCAACTTATAGTGCGAACTGTCAAGTCTCCCACTACAAAGCCACTAGCAGATCTCAAAGCGGAAAATTTGATGGTAGCTCAACGCGTCACAACACAGAAGACGAATGAACTTATTACGCTTATCCAGCACTAGAGGACCATAGATTCTGAAATAAGATTTATAAAAATTACGATGAACGACTCGGCAAATAGAGGTGATGTGTAAATATCTATATAAATATATATTGGGGGCTGAGTCACCCACGTCCGTAGGAGGATACCCCTTAAGTCTGACTCCCTACACGTGGTCCCCGGGTGGTGCTAATCAGGTGACATTTGAGAGGTGGTAGAGCATTTTGTGAGTTGCTCGCCTGGCTTGCTACCAAAGTAGCTTACCACCATCAAGTTGAAAGCCTGCCGCCAAGCCAAATACGGTGTTCCGGCAGTTATCCTTGAGAGCCTGCGTATTCCAGGTCTAGTGTGTTTACCAGCTTCGATCACATCGTCACTTACCATCAGGTGAGATAGTGGTCAAACACTAGCCTGTCACAAATTAAAAAAAAAAAAATATATAATGTAGGATTGTCATGATAGATAAGTACCATTGGTTTTTTTTATATATCCATGTTCAACAATTAAACACGACTTTAAAGCCATATGAAGAAAACTAATAACTTCACTACACAAATTCGAGTACATTTTATACATTTAGAAATTTGATGAGGGATAAAAAAATGCGATTAAAAATTGTACTCTTTCTCATTTGTTACACAGTAGCATTATACGTATTCATTTCTCAAACAAAGCGATTACTTACGTAACTTATAATGAGAACATACTCGTAATTATAGCAATTATGATGTCTCCAGCTAAAAGCATTCTTTATCATAATACGTGTTTCAATACTTTATTGTTTATTCGTTATTTGATTATATCTGATGTAATTTATAAGTAAGTAATATACATTGTAAAGTAACTAGATACGAGTATGTCCTACAACGTTGACAAGATTTAAACCCACTTTTATCAAGATCGATCTGACACAATAGCCGTGAAAAAGTAAAAATCATTTAATTGAATTGTAGGAAGTTAAATAACAATGATAATCATTTAATTGAATTGTAGGAAATTAAATCATATCATCATGATTTCATATTACAATATGAAAGTTTCTTCCTATTGTGATATGAAGTCATATCACAATATGACGAACCTAATTAACAAAAGTTAAACGATAGTACAAGAAGGTTAATTTATAATATCAAGATCGATCTGACACAATAGCCGTGAAAAAATAAAAATCATTGAATTGAATTGTAGGAAGTTAAATCACAATGATAATCATTTAATTGAATTGTAGAAATTAAATCATATCATCATGATTTCATATTACAATATGAATGTTTCTTCCTATTGTGATATGAAGTCATATCACAATATGACGAACCTAATTAACAAAAGTTAAACGATAGTACAAGAAGGTTAATTCATAATATATGCTGTTATGTAACTGGTATTAAATGGTCGGCATTTTCCCCGCCAAAAAAAATTTTGCTACCGACTTAAAAAAAAGAGGTTAATTCGACTGTTGTTGTTTTTTTATGTATATTACGCGATAATTCTGCCAATTATGAATTGATTTTGATGATTTTCTTGTTTGGTAGATTATACTTCAGAGGTGGTCCCATATCATCTTTGGGATGGCTCTGCAAAATACCAGCTTGAGACACTTGAGACTATTGAACGCAGAGCTAAGAGACTAATAAACTGCAAAGAACTGACGGATGCGAAGCTTCAAAGCCTAGAACATCGTCGTAAGGTCGCAAGTCTATCGGTCTTTTATAGAATACATTTCGGAGAGTGTGCCGCGGAATTGCATGATTTGATTCCCCCATCCCCCTTTTACCATCGGACATCCAGACAATCAGCCACGCGACATCGGTTTATGGTCGATATTCCAAGGGTGCGTACAAAGCGTTTTGCTTCCACATTTATTATACGTACTGCTAAGGAATGGAATTCTTTAGGTATCTTCTAGGCAAGCATGCTCCATCTTCGACCACATCGTCACTTTTCATCAGGTGAGATAGTGGTCAAATGCTTGCCTACCGAGAATAAAAAAAAAAAAAAAATTGTAAACCGATCAAGCTAAAACCAAAATATAAGCGGTGAAGTCGGTTTTTTTAAGCTTTCCTTGCGTTTAATTATTTTTTTATGTGAAATATGCGACGCCCATAATTCTAGAATGCTTAAGGGTCAGGGAGAATATAAGTAGAAAAAACCAAAAGTGTCATTCTACGCATGACTTGAAGTGCCTGAAGTGACGTTTAAAATAAGGCCAGCAACATGCCTGTCTAACAAGCGTCATATATACGAATACAAGATAAAGTTTAAACAAGTTATTCGTTGAAAACACAATTTTGGTAGCTTATATTATATATTCACGTTATTCGTATATTTGGTACTGTAAGTTTATTAAAATGAGCTGGCTCATTACCAAGCTACTGGTAGTCTTTGAAGATCCTCAAGCCAGCTTGCGGTTCCATTATCAGACCCAGCTCCATAAAACCCTGTTCTTGCCTTGTCTCTTTATGGTTTACAACGTTATGAAATAGAGATGTTCCAAACTAAAACTAAATGCTTGGTGGAGAACTGATCGTTTCTCCACCAAGCATTTAGTTTTGACAATACCTACATCGGCCGCCATTGTAGATGTTTTCTACCGACTTTACAAAAAAGGAGGAGGTACTCAAGTCGACTGTATTTTTATTATTTTTTTGTTTGTTACCCGATAACTTCGTTCCACGTGAACAGATTTTGAATTTTTTTTTGTTAGAAAGATGTTTCTTTCCAATTGGTCCCATTTAAATTTGATCAAGTTTTGATCAGTAGTTCTTGAAATATCTTCAATAATGCGTATTTAGTACATCTAATCTGATCAAAGTTCCGAAGATAAATCGGTGAAGTCGGTTTTTTTTAAGCTCAGCTTGCGTTTAATTATATTAAACTTTGCTAACATTACATCTGTACAACACAATTGAGACTAAATGTTTAATTGTTTTTCCAGATTTTCATTTGTTTTTCCCGATTTGTGGATACATTAGTAAACAGTATTTCTTTAATCTACTGGTACGGGTCTCAAGTGATTCCAATTCATCGATACAAGTTCTGGTATTATTGCATTCTCATTATTACTATTGCATTCTCATCCCACTAATGGTGGGTTAAGCCGGTGGGTGCAGGGGTCACGAACTTCTAATTCACCTCATGTATTTCCATTCGTTTATAAGTTTGAGATGACATTATAGCTTGATTAAATTATAACCACCACTTTTAGATTTGCCATAGTCAGACTAAACACAAAGTTGTCACGTTTTCCGAGAGGAAAATCAGCCACACTGAAACAGTGCCTCCATTTTGTTAATGACTATAGCTACGTAAGTACTTGGAAAAGCAACTACATTAGATGCGTACTTCTGTTTCATGTAATTTGGAACACATTGTTGTGTTAATTACTTCGTTACTTAGATGATACGCGTGTTTTGGATTTTCTCTTACGAATATACGATCCTTTGGGTGTTTTAACTCACTGGTGAGCGTAAAATTGTGAAAAACAAGCTCTGGTATGTAGAAATCTCTGAAATTAAAATGAATGCTCTCACTGTCTTGTGATATAAAATTTAATGTTTTTATAAATGAAATTCTCATTTCGTCAATATTACAACATGTAAACAAAGTAAAACAATCGAGTAAAGCATAAAAATATGCGTATTCTCTATTGTCTATATATTCTCAATCTAAACTTGAATTATATGACACATCATGTGAATTCATGTGGCTTGTACAAAAAGTATTTTTACTTAAAATATTGCCCAAAAAATATACAATGACTTGATCATGCACTGTTAATGCATGTAAAAATACTGTTGCCGAGAACCACTAAACTGATAACTTGACTTAAGAGCCAATAGTCCGTTTTAGACCTAAGCGAGTCTACCACATAATATTAATTAAAGCAGTTGCACGTCATGTAGGATCTGGTAATGATGAAGAAAATTTTCTGCTCACTTCCTCCTTTTTTGTGAAGTCGGATAAAAATATGAGAGAGGACCAAGTTTTCTGAAATGACATGATTTAAAATCTACACGTATATTATATTATAAAGAGGTAAGATTTGTATTTTTGTATGTAACGAATATATATATATATATATATAGTATTTTTTTTTTCCGGTTCCGGCGATCATCGAGTAAATACATACGTTACTGTGCTCCGTAAATATCAATTAAAAACAGTGTAAAGAGTGCTTTTTAAACGTCTTACGCAACAAGATCCGCAAGATAAGCCATCGGAAAACACGATACGAAAGTGATCTCAGTGCGAAACATATTCATTTGTCGTAAAAACTGCAATATTCTCCATTCAAAGACTTAACCTAAAAGTGCTATTCATATCAACCAACAGTGATACCAACCTAACCAATAAAGTGTCAACTGTCTCTCCAACGTCATTTTGGCACTGACAGTTCAGACTATACGCCAATAGACAAAACAGCTGCCAATTACGAAAAATGGAAAAGAGCATGGAGTTATTGCTGTCAAAACTAGACGAAAAATTAAAACAACAAACAGAAATAATCACTGTATCAGTGACAAAATGCGTTATGGAAGCGTTAGACGAAAGACTCCAAACAATAGTAGAAGAAAATACCCAACTAAAAGCGAAAATATCGTCACTAGAACAGAAAATCAGCGTAATGGACAAGGAGAAACGGAAATACAACTTAGTGTTCTTTGGATTAGAAGAGACAGGAAAATCAGAAGCAGAGCTGGTAGACTACATTAAAGAAACGGTAATAGGAACAGGAACACACCTGGACAGCCAAGAAATCAGTAACATATATAGAATTGGCAAAAAAGATACCAACGAAAATCGACCAGTTATAGTGTCTATTACATCCATGTGGAAAAAACATATCATACTAAAGAACAAGAGAGGATTTCCACCAGGAATATCCGTAAAAGAAGATTTCCCTAAAGAAATTCTTGTAAAGAGGAAGCAGCTTCAAACTCAAGTCATAGAAGAAAAGAAAAAGGGAAATGTAGCCTATCTAAAATACGATAAAATAATTGTGAAAAAGCCAACAGACAAATCCAGGGACAAAAGAAAAAGGGAGGAGTCAGGCTCACCCAATTCATCAACTCAGAAAAAAATTAACAGTAAGGATACCCAGACACCACAAATTACCAAGGGAACTTCAAAGGAAATCATAAAACCCAATATCCTAAACTATGTTGCACGAGGCAGAACATCATCTTTGTCTGACACTCCAAAAAACTTGTAATGACCACCGGCACCCGAAATCAAACTAAAACACAAACCACAACTTTAAATAAACCAACAACGGAAAAACACACCCCAAGCCGGCTGGTCACCGTGGGGGAAGAAGACCACAACCCTCCAACTATTGAAACAAAACAGAAACGAAATGCACATAATATATATTTATGTACGTTGAACACACGAACGCTGAGAACACCAGAAAGTTCACAGGAGCTAGAGCTGGCAGTCGAAAATATGAAATGGGACGTCCTGGGTATAAGTGAGATGCGAAGAGTGGGTGAGGGAATTGAAGAGAGGAGTCATTATGTTATGTTCTACAAGGGTGAAGTGGCTGGACACAGAGGAGTAGGCTTCATTATAAAGTCAAAACTCAAAAAACAAATTATTGGGTTCGAAGGCATATCAGACCGAATAGCAATAGTTCACATGAACATATCGAAATATACAAAACAGTGGACTATTATTCAAGTTTATTCACCGACGGAACAAGCTACTGCAACAGATATAGAAAAGTTTTACAACAGTCTTAGCGAAGTTACTGAAAAATACTCGGATAATAATATAGTAATCATGGGAGATTTTAATGCTCAAGTAGGTGCTCAAACACCTGGAGAAGAACATGTAATAGGAAAATTTGGAAGAGGCAAACGAAGCAACAATGGTGAAAAACTGGTAGAGTTCCTGCTTGAAGATAACTTAACGCTGCTAAACTCCATATTCCGCAAAAAACACAAATCTAAATGGACTTGGATATCTCCAGATGGAAAGGTTAGAAATGAGATAGACTACATCTTGTCTAACAAAGCAAGAATGTTCAGTGACACAAGTGTAATACAATACCTGAACTTCAATACTAACCATCGTATGGTACGATGTTGTCTTTCTGAGCAGCCTCCAAGAAAACCTAGGCCGAAAGCATTTCAAACTAACCACATACAACTGTTTAGCAATGAGAAGGTTCAAAAAGATTCTACGGAGGAGCTGATGGAAATTGTTTCTTCCAACAAGAAACTAAATGAAAAATATGCCAGAGTAGAAAGCAAGATCCAAGAACAGATAAAATCAAAAACAGGTAAGAAAAAAGAATCCCATCTAAGCCAGGAAACTCTAAAATTAATTGAAGATAGAAGGAATTTAATAGCAAAAAAGAAGAAGAAGGAAAATATTAAATATATTTCACATTTAAGCAAATGCATTCGTGTAAATATGAGGAAAGACAGGAAAAATAGGAGAATCAAAACCCTAGAAAACCACATTATCAAAACGGGAGGCATACGAAAAGCTCTCAAGGAACTCAGAGAAAAGGGAAAAGAATGGATACCAAAGTTAAGAGACAAAGATCGACTAACCACCACACGTAGTACGATTCTAAACATTGCAACAGACTACTATCGCCGGTTATATTCCATTCAGCCAAATACAGAATCACCCAACAAAGAACCTAGACTGGAAAACGCAATAAAAAATATCGAAGAAGTACCACAAATACTAAAATCAGAAGTAGTAAAAGCAATAAATAGCCAAAAGATGGAAAAATCTCCTGGTCCTGATGGAATTCCAAACGAACTGATACGAGGAACAGTCGACGAATTAAGTCCAATACTAACAAAGGTGTTCAACGAGATACTATTTACTGGCAACATCCCTAGTCAATGGGCAGAATCTCACATTATACTCCTATATAAGAAAGGTTCAAAGGATGATATTGGAAATTACAGACCCATATCTCTCATCTCAAATGTGTATAAGGTTTTTGCGAAAGTGATACTGAACAGAATATCGAACACTCTTGACGAAAACCAACCCGTGGAACAGGCAGGGTTCAGGAAAAACTTTAGCACAATCGACCATATACACACCATCAAACAGCTTCTACAAAAATATAACGAGTACAACAAACCTATCTATCTAGCCTTCATAGATTATTCAAAAGCCTTCGACAGTCTTAAACATAGTTTTGTATGGCAAAGTCTTATGGAGCAGGGAGTACAGTATGCTTACGTAAACGTCATCAAAAAGATCTACAGAGAGAGTAAAGGTAGCATTAAGTTGGAATCTCTGGGGAATACTTTTCCAATTGACAGGGGAGTCAGGCAAGGTGACCCCCTCTCACCAAAGTTATTTTCAGCAGTACTAGAACAAATGTTTAGAAAATTGGATTGGAAGCATCTAGGGCTAAACATAAACGGATTGCGACTAAACCATCTAAGATTTGCTGATGACCTGGTCATATTGGAGGAGAACCCAAAATTACTGGAATCCATGATACAAAAGCTAGCAGACAGAAGTCGTGAAGTGGGTTTGGAAATGAACTCGAGCAAAACAAAAATGATGACAAACGCAACAGCTGCAGACATAATTGTCAACGGACAAAAACTTGAATACGTTGAGGAATATGTATATCTGGGCCAGATCATTTCCACAAGCGACCAAATGTCCAAAGAAATTGACAAAAGAATTGCTACCGGGTGGAAAAAGTTTTGGACCTTGAAAGAAATAATGAAAAGCAAGGAACTCAGCATCAAAATCAAGAAGAAAACTTTTGATACATGCATTCTTCCCTGCATCACATATGGCTGTGAAACCTGGGCTTTGACAAAAAATCAAAGGGAAAAGCTTGCAAAATGTCAACGAGCCATGGAAAGGAGCATACTGGGGCTAAAGTTAAAGGATAGAGTCAGGAATGTGGATATCAGACGCAAAACCAAACTCACAGACATCCTTACACATATTGACCAATTAAAATGGAGATGGACAGGGCATATGCTCCGTTGTAAGCATGAAAAATGGAGCAAGCATGTAACAGTCTGGTATCCAAGAGATGGGTCAAGAAGCCGAGGTCGCAAAGTGAGAAGATGGGAAGACGATCTGAAGCTGACTCTAGGTCCCCTTTGGCAAAGAATTGCAACCGACAGGAAACAGTGGAAGACGTTGGAGGAGGCCTATGCCGTAAGGCACACCGAAGTAAGGGACATATTATGATCAATGTATTAGCAATCTTGCAGTAAAATGAAAAAATTGTAAAAATTTCGGAATAAATGGCTTATTATTATTATTATTATTATTATGTAACGAATAAACTTTAAAACTACTGAACCGATTAAAAAAAACTTTTGCCGTTAGAAAGCTACATTATCACTGAGTAACATAGGCAATATTTATTACTAGAAAAAATTAGAAATCCTTCGAAATTCCTACTATAACCAACCCAAGGTGTAAAAAATTTGGCATAAAATGTCTTTCATCGCATGCGCTGCGGAAAGTATTGATGATAGAACAAAAAAATGTTCTACAATATTATAGAACACATCAATATCTACAAAAAACTTTCTGAGATCATATGTCCAACTATTATATGTATGTATTATATGTATATATGTTATGTCATTATACCTACTTTTTTATTATAAGTATTTTTCACCCTACATGTTTACCCTTTTTTATCGCGATTTTAGTATATCTATACTATATCCAATATTCAAAAAGTTTTTAGTATGGTATTAAAGTACTAGGCGGCCATAAACGTGAAAGAGGTAAACACTTTCTCAGCTAGTGATAAATAAAGTAATATAATACCCGATTATAGTTTTGTTAGTATTTTTTTATTATAGCGTTAATAATATTTTATTAACGCCATAATAAAAAACTTTTACTTTTATTAACGCTATTGCGTAATGTATGTTATTTCTGTCTTTATACGCAGAATGTATATATTTACCATTTAGGCCTAAGTAAGATTTGTTTTTTGACTTTGAGTTAAAACTGCACATCTTGACCCTATAGAACCTTGGGTATATATCTTATTTATCTCTGCTATAGAATACCCACTATTATAGTTAAGTCTCCAAAACAAAGAAACAGCGAATTATGTATTATGACGAAATAATTATAAAGAAGATTTAAGTTTTTTCAAACAAACTTTATCTATGATCACAGGAAAACAAAAGAATGAGCGTTTTATCAAACCATAATATTTACTGAGATATATTTTTGCTCACAAACAGCTGATGAGAATATATTGTTATCTTTTAGCAAATCACTGTGATCGTAGTTATTTTGTAAGGTAGGTAAGATGACTTGCGGCTGATTTCTAAAAAAATTTTTTTTTTTGTACATATTGGTAGGTATACTTCACCTGCTGTAGACATAAATTAGTATAATTTACAAAATTTACGAGAAAAAAGCGTAGGTGTAGCCACAATACACATAATATTAGAAAAAAAAACAAATCATTTACACTAAAATATTAGTTAGCATTTCATACTTCAATGAAACATTCGTCTGATGAACTTTAACATCTAAGTTAAGTTCTGCCTTATCTAAATGTTTAATAATTTAGCTTCTCCGACGATTAAAATAGAAACTTTGCAACTTTGAAAGCAAAATACGAAAATCGGGCATTAATTTATCTGATGCTGCAGCAAAAGTTTCTTTTGTAGGCACGAGATACACAGAGAATAAAACAGTTTTATTCGAGTCATCTGAGCTCTACCTAAACATTACTTTGCGACCTACTATGTCACAAAAGAACACTTACTTTACTAGAAAATTACCTTAAGTTCTACACTTCGTTACTTATTGTTATCGCGTTTTCGGTTCGCTAAACACGTTTTCAATATATCCAGTGAAAACTATGACTGGCTACGAGTATGAAATGCATATAGGTACCTACTTTGAAGCTCAGTTAACTTCAGTTTTACTTAGATATTGAATTTGACGGTGAAATTTAACGGTTTATTTGTAGAGCAATCAGCTGGGCTAATGTAAGCCACCCACCTTAATTTGTAGAGATTGTGACTGATAAGTAAAGCTCATTTAAACCTGTAATCTGAAGCACCATGCATGTATTTTATTTACAAAAATCTTAATTAAACCAAAATGACTGCGGTGACGTTATGTCTACGTACGCCAGATATACAAAGTTATATGGCTGTGCTTTGGAGGGCACGGCTTTGACAATAGTACTAGTATGTTAGCCGTATGACAACAGTCGCTCAGCCATGTCGGATGCTTTCAGACGGCCTAAAAAATCTTAACACTAGGCTTGCCTACTAGGCTATGCGACAAGCAAGCAAACCGTAAAATACTCGTAATACATAATACAAGACTGTTTATTATTATAACAAAAAACCGAATTCACCGCTTTATCTTCGGAACTTTCTTCAGATTAAATGAACTTAACACGCATTATTGAAGATATTTCAAGAACTACTGATCAGATCTTGAATAAATTTAAATGGGACCAATTGGGAAGCAACATCTATCAAACAAAAATAAAATAAAATAAATTTTTTTGACTTTTTTTTTTGTGCAATCGGTAGAAAAATAACGGCACTACATCAAATCTGTCATGAACGATGGATATAAAAAATATTACTTTCTATGATGATTACAAATCAAAATAAAAAAGTTAGCTGTAAAATAATCTTGGGTGTGGGCTATGTCCATTCCAATTTTTATTCAAATCTGTTCAGGCATCGGGGTAGCCCAATTCCCTTAAGGCCGCGGCCTGTTGGCAATCCGAGTTCTCGGATAAGAGGAATGCCCGTTGAGAAGTAACATTCCATATAGTAGAAGGTAAATAAAATTCCTCCCACGGACTACAAGGCTGAAGAGATGAAAGTCCTTCAAGAAACAAGTACTAAATCTTCTTGCAATCCACCATGAGATGAGCATCTTGATTGTCACCTTTTAATATGGTACAATAAAATCCAGCCTAGTACATTTTGAACAATTTCTGGTAAGTTTTCGAGAGAATCAGACAATATTATGTTATTTTTTAAATACAGCTCACGCCATTTGATCGAAATCGTCGACCTAGGTTTCGAGCATGTACGATCCTCTTCTTTGGTATAAGTTTACGCCGCAAGATCGCGAAGAAATAAATAATCGATAAGTTAATAAGTATCTGGTAAAATAGCAATATTTTTATTATAAGCAGATTGCTACATGGATCCCAAGCAATTGGTAACTAAGAATCTCATTATATTTTGATATTATACTATGTATTTAAGATATATGAGTGAGATGATTCAACGGCTTGGCGTGAAAACATAACCTGGTTTCAGCTATAAATTGTCTACAAAATGTATCGCTCGGGCGGGTATAATATACTATTTTATATCAAGATTAAAAGACAAACAAGCGTTAAGCGTTAAGCAAGCAAGTAGCAATAAGCAGCATAATTATTATTACGTACTCAACAGATTTCATCTATCTCAATTGATTCATAGTTACACCAGTAAGTAGAAAAACAAGCCCTCATTTAAGTGCACAAGTACCTAGGTTCCTAATTGATATTAGAACTTGTATACTCCTACCTACTATAAATCTAATGGTGTATTACTAGGTAATTCTAGAGCTTATATTAGACACAATCTCCTGATAGTGCTATCTACTAAATAAATTAATATTTGAAACATTTTGATTGAAATGATGTGCAAGTTATATTTCCTTAGAATCGTCAAATTTTAAGATATTTTTAATTCACTTAATATAAATATATTATTTTCTCTATACGGTTTAACGTCTAATCTGATTGTATGTAATTTGTTATGGACATATTATATTATACACTCCAGTACATAATATACCTAGAATTACCACTTACGCTACTTTGTACCCCAACGAACGCGAGCGAAGCCGCTGAGCACAGATAGCCTCCATAAAATTAAAACCACCCAAAGTCAATTTCAACAAAACAGGCAAATAATATATTTTCGTGACTGCCTTTTATTACACAACATTTTATGAAATTAACTAATTACCCTAAAAAGATAGAACAATTAACATAATTACCTATTTACGAAACATTTTATGTCAAATTACAGTAATGATGAAGAAAAGCGTTTTAAAAACGAGACCCGAGTATAAAAATATCAGAAATGAAGGTCGAAAAAAACGACAAACGTTCTCTTTGTTCACCTGCCTTACATCAAATAACCATCTCGTTAGCTCTGATGCTGTTCAATGGACAGTTTAAAAAATATACAATAGTCTTACATAGGAGTCTTCGGTTGATTTTTCTTTTTTCTCTCTCAGTCAGTTTTTTTTAATATACTTGATAGGCAAGCTTTTGACCACTAACTCCTGAAGGAAAGTTTTGCTCCGTCCCATGTTTTGTTTATTTAGTCTACAGGCACAATGTAAGCGTCGCTCTTGCCATAGTAGAAATATATATATTTCTACTATGCTAAAGTTTAGTACCACCCGGATTGTTTAACTTAAATACAGTGCAAAATCCCTTGCGGCAAAGCACTGCGCTGATGATCCATATTCACCAATGTGTTTATTATAAATCTTCTCAATTTGTAATAAATTATACAATAAATCTTTTTAAAAATAATTTCACCAATGTTTATAATAATATCTTGTTCAAATTTAATAGAACTTACTAGAAACTAGAAAACTTCAGGACGAAAAACTGGCCAAGTGCGAGACGGACTCTTTACATATTAAAAGGACTTTGAATGTTTCAAATCCATTGTATACATATTTTGTTATGCTTTTTAACGACTTTTTACGATTAATTTCGTAAAAACGTTAAAAGTTCATTCATAAAAACGTTTAATTTCGTATTACAATAAACATTTGAAAATGCAATTGGGTTCGGGCAATTTTCAACGCGGCCAGATCTTTCTGTTACATCCAGAATCCAATTTGGCTGCCGTCAAGGAAAGTTGACTAGTCATTGACATATAATAATGTATTAACTGACAGAACGAATCAGGTTTGTCAATGGCGTGCGTTTAGCTATTAAAATTTCTTAATTATTGAAAATAAATATTACTTACATTCTTTATAATATTATAAACCATTGAATAAGATAATAATGTTATAGGTATAAATATATAGCTATAGCAATAAAAATAAAAACAAAACGTAACTTAAATTTGAATCTCATGCACTTTCCCTATAAAACAACTAGCTGATGCTCCGCGGTTTTACCCGCGTAAGGCCCGGACATGCGGGAATTCCAGGATAAAAAGTAAACTATGTGTTACTGCAGGATGTTAGCTACCATCATTCCAGATTTCACCAAAATTGGTCCAGCCGTTAGAGCGTGAAGAAGTAAGAAACATACTCACAAACATATGAGTGTGATGTGATAGTGTGATTGTAAACGTGTTGAAATTAACTTCCTAGACTTGTTTGCATAATTTTGTTGATAAAGTTATATTCATAAGTGATGCTAATAAACGATAAATGTAAAATACACACTAAAAATAAGTAGTAGTCCCTTCACTTTACACTTTCAGTGTAATCAACCGCATTTTGACGGCGGAAAGTTTGGATTACACAGTACGTACTACCTAGTGTGCCGTCACTCAAGGTGCTATATCAGATATTATTTTTTTATTTATAAAGCCAACGCAATTGTGTGCTTAAGTTATTTTCTTGTCTGCGTAAACATTGAGTAACAAAACGTTACGTTTAGTTATGATTCAATGATTGTCGTATAAGCTAGAGGTCAGTCCTGGTGTCAAGGTTTTAGGGCTCCTGAAAGCATCCATCCGACTTAAAGATCGTTGTCTTATGATTGGCAACCAGGGTCGACTGTTCAAAGTGCCTTCCGAAGTACGATCGATCCACCGAACTATCATCTACCCAAGTACCTAAGTATTACTTAGTACCTACTGCAATACGATTGAACAATCGGACCGTGCTACGAGAGTTATTTATAATAATACCACGTGCCTCTGTAATATTTTTGGATTTGTATAAGTTATGATGATAACTATATCTCAGAATGGTAAAAAAATACATTCTAAATCTCTTTCAATTTGAATAATTTTATTCGCATGACGGCTGGCCAATTGGGCAGTCTGATTTAAATAGAATTCTGATGAAAACTTTCCATTTATCGAATATTCTAAAATGGAGACGTTTACTCATTTACATCAAGTCTGAATTCATATATTTACTAGCTGTCCCCTACGACTTGACTTGCGTTACTGATGAATTTGATGATGTATCAAAAGAATATGTACTATGTTTTTCTCATAATAAAAATCCTATGTATTAATTATTGTCATTTTAATACTTGACATAACATTGTTTTAATGAAATTCATAATTGGCTGCCATTCCAAGGGCGGCTGAGATATAAGAAGTCTCTTGGTACACTATCTGGTTCAAATTTCAATAATGACAGTGTATAAGGAAATTTACGTAATTGTATCATTTGATATATTGCCGGTAAAAACATAAAGTAAAAAATTTATTTTGAAATGCAATCAGGTTCAGAAAATTTTAAACGCGCGTTCTGTCAGTCTTTTTGTGACGTCGACAACCGAATCATAGATACCGTAAAGGAAATCTGAACAATGATTGACGTAAAAAAATTGTGTATTTACGTCATAAATCACGTTTAGCCATGCGTTTTGCTAAATGGAACTTTCCATGCAATTTTATTTATTGAAATAATTAAAAAGCGTTAATATAAGAAAAAAAGAGACAAGCGTGATATTTCAAAAAAGTCATTAAAAGTTCTACTATTCATCGATAGATGGCAAAACTAAAAAGTATCACCGCTGTGCCGGTCGGAGTGGGGGGTGTTAGGTTATTTTCGTTACGGAATTTCTGGATTCGGTCTCCACGTTCAAGGCCAGCGATAGAAGCTATGCAATAGCTTAATAATGTTATAGGGGAAATTCTAGCTATAACGATAAAAAATAAATCTTTACCTATACTTAAATCTCATGAATACTTATTCTTTATTATAGCCACAATCACTACTATCTCTAAGATACAAGTAAAAAGCTCAAATTCTTGTTCAGAAAAATTATAGCGAAAAGTCATCTTTCTTCGACTTTATATTCTCATAATGAAAATCTTATCTCGATGGAAATAGTCTCGCGTTTTTATCGCAATTGTCTCATTTCTCTTTGATTTATTTTCCCTTCCGTTTCGGGTTAAAATAATTTCCTCCAATTTATTTAGTCCCAGTTTATTTTTCGAGTCGTCTATAGCATTAACGTTTTTATTTAATAAGACCCGTTTATACCATGCGGAATATTACTGCCGCAAAATGTAAATGTTACAACTTGCCACGTCTTTTATGTAAGTGCCTAGGTCTCGTTGATTCTTCTGAATTTCTTTTGTGTAATTAAAACTCTATCATATTCTGATAACTTAACATAAGGCAGTATGCAGCAGATTTTTTCTAGCTTATGATGAGCGTAAGAGCCATAGATGTCGCTTAAAATAACGTATGACGATATATTTCCTGATGCTTGCCTATTTAACAAAAAAAAAAAATTGCTTCAAGTTTATCTGTATTTTATCGTTTACATTTTGGAGAGCGCAGGACTAATACAAAACAATAATTCCATTGCCCGTTTATTTATCCAACAACAAAACAAACTCTTAATCGACATCCTAAAGTTGATTGACAAACCCTAAATCGTTCGAAGCGTTGCGCTTACACATTTAACATCCATAAGAAGTAGAACTCATTACCCGCGTCATTGTTCTTTAAACGGTATAATCTATTTTAAATCTATTCCAAAAATAATACAATATTTACTAGGTACCTACCTACGCATACCAATGCACACTATGGCCGCTCATCACACCTGTCGGTGGCGGCCTATCACTGGTAATGAAATCCAGGAACAGAAACGGAGTATGTCAATTTGATTGAAAGTGTCGGTCGTAAATTTATAGCCGTTCGACCTTTATTTTCGTAAATGAATTCACCTGCTCTAAAATAGTAGGTAGCATTTATTTTAATTTCAAATCTTTCAATCTAATCTATCTATCTAAATATATATATAACTCAAAGGTGACTGACTGACTGACAGTGATCTATCAACATACAGCCCAAACCACTGGACGGAACGGGCTGAAATTTGGCATTCAGGTAGATGTTATGACGTAGGCATCCGCTAAGAAAGGATTTTGATTAATTCTACCCCCAAGGAGGGAAAAAAGGGCATGAAAGTTTGTATGAAACTTTGTCAATTTTAAAATAATATTTCTTAACGCGAGCGAAACCGCGGTCAAAAGCTAGTTTCATATAAAGTCGTTGAAAATTCAAAATATAAGTTATGCCAATAACTTTGCAGTGTCCTTGTCATAAACAGATTAAAATTTATATACTTCCGGCTTATATCTACGGAAGTACCTTAATTTTTAACCAACTTCAAAAAAAGGAGGAGTTTCTCAATTCTACTGTATATTTTACTAGTATTTTATTTTTTATGTACCTATGTTACCACAGAACTTTTTTATAGGTTAACCGATTTTGATGATTATTACTTATTTAAAAGCTGGTGCTTCCCATGTGGTCCCGTTTTAATTTGATTGAGATATTACCAGTTGTTTTAGAGTTATCCTCAATAATGCGTATTTAATTAATTTAATCTGATCAATGGTTCTAAGTTCTCTCAAAAATCATGGTTACGATATAACGGTGTCGGTTTTTTGAAACTTCGATTATAATTTATGCATCCGGAATTTATTAGAATAATGATCTATATGTATAAAGTTTACACACTACACTATAATAAAAAAGATATGGCAACACTGACAAACATATTTCAGTAAAAGATAATTCGCAGCACGAGTTGCTCCACTTCAGGGTTAAGATATAACAAGGTTAAGTGCACTGCCGTCAAAATATTTGATAGACAAGAAATTTAAAAAACTCAACCCCTAATGCGTCTATTCTCGGAGGAATTCACATCAACAGTTCATTTTTATCTCCAATTCACGTAAACAACGGGCTTTCGCTGCAATGCGATGATGATCTAACTAGCGACTCTCGATTTTTATCTTTTGTGTATTTTCTTTGACCATGAGATTCGGATCAATTTGAATAAGGATGTAGCAAATTTTTCCGAGCTCTATATTTGTTGACAAAGTATACATTTCCGCAACTGTGTCTGAGAGATAACTTAGAAGTTCATTTGTGTTTATTATTTTACGAGATTGTTACGGTATTTTGGCCGAGGTTCATAAATAAAACAGATAGGGAAAACTTTCCTTGTACAAATAAATAAACGAATAAGTACTTTAAGTTAAGAAAAACATACTTTATCTTATTCCTTACAAACGGGTTCTTTTAATGTATATGTAATACCTTTAAACGAGCAATTCTTGTATATATATATATATGTGTGTAAACAGGATCTCGGAAACGGCTCCAACAATTTTCATGAAATTTAGTAAGCAGGGGGTTTCGGGGGCGATAAATCGATCTAGCTAGGGTTCATTCTTAGAAAACGTCATTTACCAAATAAAAATACCGAGCAATCGGTCATCCGGGTACAATGTATAATGTCCAAAACTAAATATTGATTGTCATCGCCAATAATCGTAACTGCGCCTGCCATACGTAAAAAAAATAATGACACTAACTGCCGGCTTCGCCCGCATTATTTAAGTTAAAAAGTAGTATAGATATTAATGGGTTATGCCACTGCGCTCCACGAAATAGTGGGCAACAGTTTTTTTGACTTTTAATGAAAATAATATGATTATGGGTACAAGATATGTACATTCCACATTTCACTCAGATCCTTGCAGAGTGTGAAGAGAAAACAAACATACACATGTACACACAAACTTTAAAATATATAACATAAGTGTGATGAGTAGAATTATGGTTAATGTAATTAGGTATGTAGCTATACCTACTGAGAGTAATAATATAAGATCTGACTGATATTAATACCAATAACTGTTGAACGAGCTCAAATTGTTGAAAATCATCTATTAATACATTGGTAGTTTTTTTATATCACCGATAAGCTTTCACCGTTTTACCACTATTTCACCTGATGATGGGTCATGATGCATTCATGTATATTAAACACGCTAGTCGACTGGTGCTTATGGATAGCTACTGGAACATATTTTTTTTAGAGTGTTGGCAAATATTTTGACTTTGATACGGAGTATTCCACAACGCCTGATAATACAAAAGATATGTTTTTCTAAATTTATTCGACATAAAGACGATAAGGCTCTCCGGTCAGTAATACAAGTAATGTACAAGTGTGTCCTATTTCGCTATTTCAAAGTTTCGAAAAACTTCATAATACTTTTAGAAATAACTTAGAAAACTTAGCATATCATAAGTAGTATAATACTATCAGATTACAATTATTTTATAAGATGAAATATTTTGTGAGAACGATAATATATGTTTGAAATAAGGTGTATTTGTAAAGGCCGGACAGATTTGTATAAAATTTTGGAATGAAATTATTCAAAGCCGTAGATAAAGATCCTTCTTTAGTCCGAAAAATCACAGGCAAAACCGTACTACACGCATAACTAGTAAAGTTAATAATATTTAAGTATGTGTGCATGAGTTTGTATGTTTGAAACGCTATATTTTGTGATTCTTAACTTTACATATATATTCAAGCAAAATCTTTAAAGCATTTTCAAGATCGTGAAATAGATAGTTTCAGATCGTTATCAGCTGCTAATAATTCGTTAACTCAATTTTGAAATGTTAAATATTGATCATTGGCAGCATCTTGCAATGTAACAGAGATAAGAGCACAAAGATAAAACCAGAGCACATCCATTAAATGGTGGGTACCTATTTAACCTTATGAACTAAAATAAAACAAATTAAAATTGCATTGTATGTATCACTTCAGCTGGAAGACTTGTCTGCTTAGATCTGGAATGTTAATAACGCGATGGAAGCGGTTTCATAATTACTTTTTCATGTTAGTAATACGTTTCTCTTTTAGGTATTTTGTTTCGTTACAAATTGCTTTTACATAAGTTTGTCTTTTCTTGAAAATTAACACACTCCCTTTGAATATTAAGTATCTAATATACTTCGCGCAAAGACGGATAATCTATAGAACTCTTTCTGCTTATGTTAAAAATAATTCTTTAAGCTAAATTAAAGTGAAGACGTGATGTTATTAGATTTGGCTCAGTTCCTTATGAACTTAGTTTAATAACCCTTTTCCCCTTTGTTTGTCGGTTCGTTCCGGAAACGCTTATTTATTCAGGAACTGGATATGTTTCGTAACTAACATAGGCATTCTTCGACGTTTCTATAGAAGAAAGTTGCTTATTTGTACCGATTGTTGCGTAAAATGTCAAAGCGAATTCTTGGAAATTCACAAAGAAGGGTCAACAATTGTTATTGTCACCTTTAAAGACTGATTTGCAAAGGGTCGTCTCAATATCATCGAATAATATCTTGTTCTGTATGATTAATTTAGTGTTTTAGTCCTCTGTTTCAACTACGTGTATTTTTCCACAAGATTTTTTACCATTAGATCAGATTCAAGATACAATATATTGCGGATATCTTAATATTACTGTCATGCGAATATTTTAATTGATATATTACATTATTCTATATTTACTCATATTCTGTTTTAGAAAGAAATAAATATATAAACAAAATATAAAATAATAAATGAAATTCACCAATATTTTGCATTAAAATGTGATAATTTATAGAAATCATGCGCCTATAATGTATGTATCGGCTGCATATTTTTCTGAAACTTCATCATCATCGTAAGCCTTTTTTGTCCACTGCAGGACATAGGCCTCTCTTAATGAACGCCACTAAAAGTTAAATAATATATTTTAATGTAGGTCATCGGTCTTCAAACAATACAGATACAACGCACGAGGCAGGAATGAAACCGAAAAAGCGGATTCCACTATACAAATAAACCCATATTTTTTGTAGATTAAAGCTTAATACAAAATATGTCGAAAAGTAACGAAGATAAGTAAGCTAAACCTTTAGTTTTAAATAAATACGCGATAATAAAAATCAATTAGTGAAATTGTGTCCGCTTTTCGTTTATTAGTTTTTTTTAGTAGATCCTTGATATAGGTACGTAATATCATACAATAAAATCTATTATTACAATTAAAGATTATTACAATGGCCTGTACATAGCACTCAGAAATCAGTATATACTAATATGTCCGGGAAATCAATTTACAAGTCAAAGGAGTATTTCCAAAACTTACTTCCTACTAACTTAGTATGTACCCAAATTGCTAAGAAACACATTTCTATGAAATAACCAATTTTGGCTAATAGATCATAGTGTTTTCACAAACACTTTTTTTTTTCTATGGCTATATAGAACGCGATTGATGCGTGATGTAGGTCCAAATGTCTAAAGGCTACGAAAATATGTAAATTTTTGACAATGTGCACATTTTTTAATATTGCGTTATGTAATGTTTACTATTATTGAAGAATTTAGAAAAAAATACTTCATACTATTAATATTACATCATCTGCTGGCGTTATTGAAGGGCGTGTTCGCGTTCTAAGAATCGGGTATCGAGTTCGATTTCCGATGGGAATACAAGTTTTTATACCTAGGTAAATTGTTTGTATTTTTGGTTTTGGATATGATGTGAATGTTTCCAGCACTCACGACACAAGTCGTCGAACTTAATATGTAGTAAGCGTATAAACGCTTTCATGTTATTTTTATTTTTTTATTATCATCTTAATATATAAAATTTGCGCTTTCATATTATCTTCTTAATATATAAAATTCTCGTGTCGCGGTGTTTGTTACCAAACTTTTCCGAAACGGCTCAACCGATTTTTATGAAATTTTGAGTGCATATCGGGTAGGTCTGTGAATCGGTCAACATCTATTTTTCATACCCCTCCCCTAAATGTGGTAAAATGGTGGTCGAAACCTCGAAGCCATATATATATTTTTAATGATTCAGCATTGAAGAATACTTACAACCCTAATAAGGCGAAAAACACTTGCCGGGCCAGCTAGTATTTTTATATAAAAAGTACTCAAGGAAACCATTTCGAACGAAATACCATTTACGAGTATATGGCCAAAATGCTGGCTAAAGATATCGATATTCAACGTGATTATGTCGCATTTTGGAAACGTTATCAACTGGCAGTGGTTTGTTAGATTAATTTTTGTTTGTTTCCTGTTTCATCCAGATTTTGTAGTAACCATCAAATATATAAATCACTATATTTTTACGATACGCAGTTATTTTCTGAAGTGTCTAAATGAGTTGGAAATAGTTTTATTATTCGAATTTTTAGTTGTTAGTTTTCAGTAGACGAACAATATTTATATGATTAATCGGGTGCTCGCAGTTTCGTATGTCGAATCCTTTTGAAATTCCTATCATAGCATTTGACCAAAGCTTGTCACCAGCTTGATTTGAACTACTGATGCTCACTTTAAACTAGCTTCCTTGTTCTAAAATACGATCGTATATTGTCTTCAATGATTTCGAGTCGGAACTTCGTTCCCCTTTACCATCCTAAAGTAGAAAAAATAATGGAGATCATCATTATTGATTTGGAAATTAATTATTGATTTGATTGAATACCCAGTTGGCGCGGGGTCGGTTCTTGTTTCGATTCCCGGCAGGAGCACATCTTTCCTTCCCAAGGATCATGTGTGCTTATGGTTCTGGTTTGTTGTGTGTAATATGTAAATGTTTCCGGCAACCACGCTATAAGTTTTCGAACTTAATGTAGGGCTGTGAGCGTAAATGCGTTTTTTATTAGCTTAATTTTTATTTGATTGTTTTTTTTATTGGTAATTCGGGAGGTATTCTTGAGAGCTAGTGCCATTCTAGGCTCTACGTGTACGAGTATAAATGCGAAAGTTTGTGTGTGTATGTGAATGTTTATTACCACGTAGGTATCTCCGTAAAGAATAAACCAATTTTAATGAAATTTAGAATGTAGATAGTTTAGGTTCCGAAATAACACATAGGCTACTTTTTAACTTTATTAAGGCAAGCGACAAAGCCGCGGGGCACTGCTAGTCAGAAATAAAAATCAATTAATTTTAGAAGATTACAAGAACGGTTATAAATACTTAAAACATTTGGCATGTTTAAAATATCTAAAAGACTCATAGGCAAAATAATTTATTTTGTTTTTAGTCAAGCACATTTGCGTTCGGCGTATCCCATTTAAAATGACAAACACAGTTTAAATCATCTTAAATCACGCTCAAATTAAAAATTCTAAAGTATTTCTGTCCGTCTGCTGTCTGTCTGCTGGCCTGATCTTAATAAAATTTGGCATGAAGTTAGGACACAGTACACTATTCCTGATTCCTGCCAAGACATGGAGCAAAGCTATTGATAAATTAATAACTAGAAAATATATTTCTGATATCTAATCCCATCCAGTTTGCAGTAAAAAAACAACTAAACCATCAACTTATAAAACAAGTTAAAATTACAGCATAAGTACTAATTAAAAATAAATACATGTATCCAAGAAGTTAAGAACACTCACCGTGAGGTCCATCCACTCGAACACCTCATATTCGTTATACCAGTCACCCGTGCTGGTGTTTGAAGCGAATAACGGTTAAGCGTTTTTCGAATAATCGGAAAAGCGGGAAACTGTTGGCGCGCGCGTGCTCACAGCTCCGAGATGTCTGTCATACTGGCGCACGCAGTACTTATCACAATATCAACGCAATTCTGTAGCTATCAATTGTTCTGTGGCTTTTAATCTTTTGAATGTTGTGGATATGGTTTGTGGCAAAGAACTTTACTTTGCACCTTGCGTAAACAAACAGATGCGCTTATTGATATGCATACCTCTAAAATTAAATGTTCAACACAGCCGCTTTTCGTTATTAATTGTCTATTTAACAGTTGTAAACTACTAGGGACTGTAATGCAATAAGGTAATCCTACTAATATTATAAATCCGAAAGTTTGTGTGTATGTGTGAAAGTATGTAAGTAAAAAAGAATGGCGGATTTTTGGTGTGAAACAGTTATACATTAATAAAAAAATAACCAAACATGTTGAGTAGTATAAAATACTAATTTCTAGGTACTCATTTGGATTGTCCGTTTTGAGTCAAAACAGACAATGTGGCAAAATCTAAATTTTTAAAATAACCGCGAGGAAAAACGGCTTCACCAATATTCACCACACATTTCTTTTAAATTTATTTATTAAACTAGCTGACCCGCCCGGCGTTGCCCGGGATAACAAAAGCTTACGAATAAAAGCTTTCACACTCACAGCCCCACTCTAAAAGTACTATAAGTTGTGTCGTGGGGCCTTAAACAATAAATACCACACACACAACATTCACGTCATACCCAGAACCAGAAACATAAACTTCCCGCGGGGAAAAAACTTTTGTTAGTGTGTTCCTAGATTTGAGCCCGCTGCTTTGAAGACGAACGCACACTCGTCTACGCCAGTGGGTAGTTCAAAATTCAAAGATGCCCCACCGTGCGTCGCCCGTTTAAAAAATCTACACATAAACACTTCCACATTCACAGCCCCACATATCAGTGCCTTGTAACGTGGGGCCGTAAACATCCAAGATTTACAACATATAAAAAACCAGGAACACAAATTTCCGGTAGGGAGAAAACTTCTGTTAACACCGCGAATGGATCCCGCTGCTTTAAAGGCAAACACGCACCTATTTACGCGAGTAGATAGTTCAAAGTTCAAAAAATGACCCGCCCGGCGTCGCCCGGTTAAAAATATACAAATAAACACTTCCACATTCACAGCCCCACACTAAATCCAAAGACTTGTATCGGGGGGCCGTAAACATCCAAGATTCACAAAGCATTCACAACATACTCAAAACCAGGAACACTAATTTCCCGTGGAGAGAAATCTTTTAGGTAAATTACTACCGGGAACCGAACCCGCTGCTTTGAAGGTGAACGCGCACCCATCTACGCCAGCGAGCAGTTCAAAGTTCAGGAACAATCCGCCCGGCATCGGCCGGGTAGTAAATATTAAAAAACATACCTACCCATAAACGCTTTCACATTCACAACCCCACACCAAGATCAATTACTTATATAGTGGGGCTATAAACATCCAAGATTCACACAACATTCACAACATACTCAAAACCAGAAACACAAACTCCCGTGGGAAAACACCTGTGTTCCCACCGGGAATTAAACCCGCTGCTTTAAAGGCAAACTCCCACCTAACTACGCCAGCGGGCAGTTCAAAGTTCAATGATAAGCTATAACCGACTAAACAAAAAAAAACAATATAAAACTCCTTCTTATGTAAGTCGGTTCAAAACATAGAAGTATGCCGGATTACGCAGTAACTGTTACATTCTGCGATCCACCGTTTTCACCCTCAAATAAACTTGACGATTTCTCTTAGACTATAGGTCCATATTATATGGAGTAAAGAGCAAATTGCATCTACGTGAACTACGTAAGCTGATGAAATAGGATTTTTTGATAAGGATTAATATTAAATACTAAAAAAAAGCCAACGAAATAGAAGCCGCTATTTTTTAATGTGCAGGAATTCGTAGTACGTGTCGATAAATTTCTGACCCGTCCCGTTCACGGGAGGGCTCCCGTGAAACTAATTTCACGATTTCTCATAGACTATTTATCCAAATCATATGCAGTAAAAAGCAAATTGTATCTACATGAACTACGTAAGACGATAAAATAGTTTATTTTGATAAGGATTAATACTGAATGTCTCAAAAAGCCAACTAAACACGGGCCGCTTTTTTTTCACATTTTTAACAAAAAAAAGTATTTTTTCTGAGCTATACATACATGTTAGATATATGCTGTCGCGGACTTTTTTGTAAAACTCATGAAGGCCAACATTTTTGCCATACATTGTATTCACCTATGTCTTACCGTTTAGTCAGCGTACGCCGATAAAGCGGAAAGTTAGCAAATTTTTCTCCGACTTGTCTTACGAATATTATTATTTCGAACTGATAACTAAGTTCTATCCCGACAAAACATAGCCTATGACACTCAGTAAAGTAAAGTAAAGTAAGTAAAAATTCGTTTATTTACAGATGAATTAACACTTAAGTACAGTTGATTTAGCATACATTATATAGGTATTGTGAATCTTATCTGTGGGCCCCAAACTAGGCAAAGCCTGTATCTTGGGCGCCCGTTATCTAGCAATAACTTATTAAGATTGACCATTCGCTACTTAACATCTGTACGTGATCACCATGATAATTATCTTAAATTAAATTATATTAAATGACTTCCTTATTTATAATTATTACTAATGGTATGGAATTAGTAAAAAATTTAAGAAAATATATTATATGCATTCTAAAAATTGATTGACAATAAGTAATAATAATTGATAATAACAATAAAAATAATGCTTCTAGATAGTTATAAAAAAAATTAAATATTATAATGAATGAGTAAAAAGTCTGATTTATATTACAACAGATAATATTTCAATGGCTTTGCATTATACATTCTATATATAGGATGGGAGGTACAAATTTTCGGGTGAAAGGGAAAGGTGTGTGGTGGTTGTATGTGCGTGTATGATGTGTGAAGTGTGTAGGAGTGTATTCATGGTATTTTTTTTTTTTTTTTTTATTCTTTCTATGTGCTATTATTATTATTATGTATCACCCGACTTCATGAGTTTCTCCGTTTCCTTGTAGTTTAGAGACAGTAACCACTTTTTAAGCTTATTCTTTGCTTGTCTATACGTACCCTCTTTAAGATCAACAGATCTACATACAGCGTTGTATGCATAAATATGTGAATATTTGGGTGATAGTGATAGTGTAGCTATCTATTAGTGAAAGAATTTTTGGAATCGGATCAGTAGTTTCAGAGATTACCTTTTACATACAAACAAACAAACAAACAAACAAACTTTACCTCTTTATAATATTAGTATAGATAAAAAGTATTATGAAAAAGGTTTATCCAGGTGCAGAGCTCCTCAGTTTACTTCGACACATAGGTAGGAACAATCTCGATCAAGTTACCCTTTAAAGAAAACAACGCTAAATCAAAATCGGTCCAGGCGTTTGGGAGCTATGTTGCCACCGGCATAAATACACACTGCAAACTTATAAAACTTCTCTTTTTCATGGGGGGTTAAATTTTTTTTACCATTTGGCATGAGCGGGATTATCCCCGAAACAAGATCTTTGCTTTTGACAAAGTCAAAGTGACAATTGAGAGAAGTGTCAATTGTATAATAACAGCAAGTGTCATAACATTTATATCATGGCCATTATAACACCTTGGACGTTCTGGACTAATACACCTAGGAGTCGTCATTTGGACCTACTTGAAGCAAGATAATAGAGGCCCTATATTGTAGCTCCACCGGTACCTGGGCAGTGGACGGTGGAGGCCATCCGCCCGGTCCTTCGGAGGTGGGTGAAGCGGCGGTATGGGTCGCTGACTTTCCGATTGGTGCAGGTGCTTTCCGGACACGGATGTTTCGGAAAGTACCTGCACCAAATCGCGAGACGGGAGCCGACTCCGGCCTGCCACGAATGTGGAGCGCCGGAGGACACGGCGCTCCACACGCTGGAGGCGTGTGCCGCATGGGGCCCACAGCGGCACACGCTCTCAGCGCTGATAGGCGGAGATCTCTCCCTGCCGAGCGTGGTAAACGCCATGCTCGGCAGCGAGAGATCGTGGCAGGCGGTGGTCTCCTTCTGCGAAGCAGTGATGAAGCAGAAGGAGGCCGCGGAGCGGGCCAGAGAGGTCGATCCTCGATCTAACCCGCTCCGGCGCAGACGGACGGGGGGAAGGAGGAGGCAATTCGCACGCCTCCTCTCTCCTCCTCTGTAGTGGGGTCACTGGTGGAGAGTCAGGGCACCTCTCCACTGACTTGCACGGCACCACACGTCTGAGGGGTGGCCTTGGTGAGCAAGGTCACCCCTCCATGGGCGCAGTGGCCCGGAGAAGTTTGCATCCGGGCTTACCGCCGGGGCAAGATAGTGACTGCTAGCGCGACCCTATCTTGCCCCACCTCGGCGAGGGACTGCTCACGGGGGGGTTTTTAGTGGGTTCGAGCCCCACATACCCCTTTCCTTCATCCCTGGGAAGGAAAGGAAATGCCAGGCATTTTCCCCCCACAAAAAAAAAAAAAAAAAAAGGCCCTATATTGTACGTACAACCAATACAAAACGGCCTGATAATGTACGGCCGATAATTCACAACCGGTATTCCATGGTTTAGGGATTCCATGGATACGAGTTGTATAATAACAAGCTGTGTACAAACATATTGGATGTGAAATAACAACACGGACCTATTTTTTACAGAGGATCGGAGCCAGGAAAACGCAGCCATATATTTAAATTCAATGTACATGAAATATCAGTATGTGCAATTCTGGCCGTGCAATACAGGTTGGCAAATATTGGCACAAGGTGATAATGTACAACCAATAATGCGCAGCCGATAATTCGTGCAGCAAATGTCTAAGTTTGGGTGTTATAAAAAAACTTAACCTGTAGTCATTTGATTCTGGCACATATATTTTAATGTTCTCAGCTTAGTACTTTTCAGTTGTCTGTATAACTCTTTCTGGGGATTTGCCTAAAAACGAGGCATCGTATAGAGAGCATATATCTGTTTACTGTTGGTGTCCAATTATCAGCTAAGTTAATACTGGCCGTACAATATTGACACGGACTGAGTTTACGTAACCAGTATTGCAAGCACAGTATTGCACACCCTTATATTTGGAAGTCGTGTACATGAATTATTGGCTGTACATTATTAATGTACGGACGATATCGATACGGACTGATTTTTTATTCGGCCTATTTTTCGAGTCCGAATACATAAAATATCAGAGTGTGCATTATTGGCTGTACAAAATCAGGCCGCTAAATATCGGGTCGTAAATTATCGTCTCCCAGATTATTATAGGTGGATAAAGGAATTCGTTGAGTCACAGGAAGGTGAAAGGATTTTGGAATGGATTTTTGGAAAATCTCGCCGAAGCCGCGTTTCACGGCTAGTTATTAATAACCTGCTGGTAAAATATATACCTATTTAATTGTATGTGTAGTTGGTTCGATTGTTCGTATTTACGATAAACAATACTATCATGCCGATGTAGGTAAAATAATTATTAATCATTGGATGTAACAATTTTATTTAATGTTAGAGCAAAAGCGTGCATGTGCTGTCGAAAAATTATTACTATCTGCAAATACAATAAAAATAAATGTATATTTTTATGAATTCCAATAAAGTTTCATAAAAACATACCCATAAGTGCATGATATATGAAGCTCTTCTTATGCTTTATACTGTACTACATTATAAAAATTGAGTGCTCAAATAACTATATAATAAAATCATGTTCTAATGGCCTCATTATGTGTTATTTTATTCGATTCTCTATTAAACAGAAACTCATCTCATAAATATAAATCATTAATATGTTTCAATAGCACAAGTCGTTAACTCCGATTTTCTTTACAAGATCTGTTCGTTATGAGTAATGTGATATTGTTTTTCTAAAAATACAATGAATTTCTTTCATCCAGTGCCAAGAAACTTACTAAACTTGTCTCGTATTATACCAACTATTATTGTGCCCAGCAATTTAAATTAGTCAGCATGATAGAAGTATAAATCAAAGTCGGGAAGTGAAAATAAAACTAGGACACGTGTTGATGTAATCTACGTGTTTTGTAAGGATTTAGAAAGAGATTGATGCAGATAATGTATTAGCATTAAATGCGTAGGTACAAGCTACAAGATTCGATACTGAACAGGCCGCTTGCGTAGTTGGTTTCAAGCAGTTGGTATCGGGTTCGATACCTGGTTGTAAACCCTAGATTTTCTAAGAAGAAAATTTATGTTTCTGGTTCTGGGAGTGATAGTGTGTGTGATGTGAATGTTGCCGGCACTCACGATACAAGTCTTAAAACTAAGTGTGGGGCTGTGAGGATTTATATATTCTTGTCTATCCTACTAATCGTACTAATATTATAAATTCGAAACTTTGTGTCTTACACACAAACTTTCGGATTTATAATATTAGTGTGTGAGTAACGGATGAACGGATTTGGATGAAATTTGGAATGTACATAGATTATATGCCTACGATTAACACATAGGCTACTTTTTAACTTGAACTTGTAATAGCGGGCGAAGCCGCGGGGCACGGCTAGTGATTAATATAACTATTTAAGAAACGCATTTCATTATTATTTTTTTAGTATAATAGGTATGTTGGCAGAGAGGCAATGCCGCCAGATTGATGGGAACGCTACCCTCTGGTAGTAGGCTTGAACACTTGAGTTACCTATAAGCTCGATGTCTTGTAGGTAGCTTAGTTCTTTGCTGTATATAGTTTTAGTTTAGTCTTAGGAAATATAGGCAATTGGCCCGTAGATTGCATATTTTAGTTTTATTGAACATTTTAATTCCAGCAAACCATATTACCAGCTACTATATTAGCAATCACGTTTTCACAATTAGCAAACTAAAATGGTACAAATTACGACCTAGTTTCATATATTCAAAACTTTTAAATTTTTGGAAGGTTTTGTGCATAATTGATAAGCTATATGTCGTCGGACGAATGAAAAATAATTATGAAATAATTAAAGCTAGAAGCAAATTCATAAAAAAAATCAAATAATAAAACTGACTATATAGGGTCAGAATTGTCTTGCCCTAAAAAAATTTGTGCTTCTTATTTTTTCTTTCAATATAGACAAGCGTTTGACCACTATCTCACCTGATGGTAAGCGATGATGTGGTCGACGATGGAGCAAACTTGCCTAGAAGATACCTATTCACTCGCGACTTGAAGACTCCCATATTGTACCTATCAGGAAACACCGACTCAGGTAAGGCTCATTTATTATACGAACCGCAAAGGAATGGAACACCATTTCTTTGCGGTTCGCATAAAAAATGTAGAAGCAAAACGCTTTGTTCGCATTTGTGGAATATCTACCATATACCGGTGTCGATTCTGTTTTATTATAAGCTTTGATTTATTTATAAGCGAATTAGTATTTTTTAACTCAACCAATGAAATTTATTAGGTACACATATTTTTTTAATTGTTTTTTGATCTATGTATTTTTTAAAGATTAGTAATTATAAGTTGATTGATTAGTAATCATGTTAATTAATAAAAAGTAGTAAACATGCAATACAACTTGCTCGTTATGGCTTAGCATGGTGCCTTTTAAGCAAAGATTAAATTGACTGCTTATACTAAATCCCCTCTTACGCCAACGATATACCAAAATTCGGTATATCATCGCGCGAGCGCGGTGCTAGTACTTTCAGTCCGAGTTTGTGATTCGAGACGGAACACGTCAACAGAACTGCAAAATAAAGTTAGAAATATGCCGAGTTGTGCAGTAAAATGGTGCGGGAAGACCGTCAATACATATTTAGCCTCACAGAGGATGTTTAATTTCACAGGAAAGCTTACTATTGTAGTATTAAGTGAATAACAAAACCATAACGTACATATCTCCTTCTCGCCCGTCCCGCTCTGCTTGGTGTAGTTTTATATAGCGCCTTTAAGTTTCTTCCTTCACAGAGCTGTCCACGCATAATCGAAAACTTGTCGTATACGATACTCTCCGTATTATAAATATTCTAACCACTTTGCAGTATAATATAATAAAATAGTGTCTTAATTGTGAAATGTTTTATTATGTTGTAGACTATTATAAAGTATGTATAATAATACTACTTAGCTTAAATATAAAAAAGTGTTATTATAATATATGCCATATTCTAACATATAGTAATAAAGTATTCAATCTAGGAAAGGAAAAATATCGTAATATGACATCGTAATACGACGGATAATTACGAGTCTGACTTTGGCACCGAGGGTTCAGTACGAACATGTGTGTAAGATATTTTTTACAAATTAACATTATATATTTTACTCTTGATGGGTAAATTCGATACTGTTATATATACAAATAGAATAGCTCTGTTATGGACGACAATCAGCACATAGTGATAGTACTGCGCAGCATTTAAGAACTCTATGCTTGAACACGTGATTCGTAAATTGTTATTATATTAATATGTAAGATCGGCGGGTTTCTTCAAATTAAAGGAGTAGAGCACTTGTAGGTTCTTGTGATATAATTAAATCAGTAATTTCAGTAATTTGGATTTAGGAGTTGGGTGGTTTACATGTTTTAAATCGAATAAACTGGATTTCATATCATTCTAGCTATGCCGGCAGCTCCGACATCCCATCTATTACAGCGATCGCGTCCTATTTTTAGGGTGACCATTGACAAAACTTTTCATATGAAAATTGTACTTTGTATATTGTACTAATTAATGTGATTTGGAATAAATCATTACTCAAAACTATGACAATTATATGAATACTTGTCATGATGAGTACTAGTTATTATTCCGTCTTCAATACATAAAATACTTTTTATGCAGAATAAGCAATCTTTGACCACTGTCTCACCTGATACCACTGAGACCACTCTGATTTGCAATACCTCTATACTATTTATTTATAATTACAAAAGACAAATGTTTGTAGCCGATGTGATCAAAATAACATAATTATTATTTGCTATCGGTCGTATTGTATGTAATGATGTGGTACCTACATCACTATTGTACATCTCTACGTATAGCTAGAATTCGCGTTTCGACTCGGATCTGCCAGCTTCGGCTCGCGTCGGCCGCGTCGGCCAATCAAAAGCGTAATTATTACGCCGTCTCCCGACCCCGACGTAATGAGTTGTGTTTTGAATAGAAAATGGCCTCATGTCTTATTAAATGGTTATATTATCTTTACTTTTAAGCAAAGGTTCGATTCTTGGGGGAAACAAGTTGTATTTCTGGTTCTGGGTGTGATTGTGTGTGTGATCACACTAAGCTTGATGACTTGGTCCGGTTGCCGGAAACATTCTAGGGAGAAAAGTTGGGTTCCTGCCGGGAATCGAACCCAATACCTCTGGTAAGAAGGCGAACCCTCATCCAACTAAGCCAACGGGCAGTTCGATTCTATTGTGTCCCTATATAAATGTAAATTGCAGGCAACAGAGTTAGAAGTGTGCCGACAAGTCCACAAGGTGAGCTGGTAGATATAACCTACCCCTAAAACATTTAGATTTTTCTATAAATGTAGGATATTTGTATTAATACACTCTTGTCTGCAGAAGAGAGGAAAAATTTCGCTCTAAGTAATGCAAACTTTTTAGTTCTTCGATACTAAGTGACGCGAAACCATCCTTTAAATTCAAGAAACCGTCTTCTCTAAGTATCTTAAAAGTTTTGCAAGAACCTCAAAGTAGTTTAAACGGTCTCTTCAGTAGAATCCCAATTGGATGTACAAGTGTTTCTCTTTAGTATATGAGACAGGTATTTTCAGGATTCCGTATCGAGACAGAAGTGTATGAACATCTAACATATATCACGGTGTATTTTTTTTCAATCACTTTGAGCACGAAACTATATATAAAACAGGAGTTTTGCCGCGAATGTGAAAAAATGGCGTTGTTGATTGTATAATTTTTCATAACCTGGAATTCTTCGAGTGTTAATATGTAATTATGGTGAATTATATACCGTTAATACTTAGTAAACGTACATAAGTGTAGGCAAATCATATAAAGTTGAAAAACGTGATTTTCGCCTTTTAGAATCAGAATCAGAAACAATTTTATTGCATATAACTGTGTTAACAAAAGGGTCTTATAAATTAAGTCATGTAAAAGTATCAACAGTAAATGTCCATTTCGGACGTACAATACTCGCTTCAAAACTCCAATAGAAGCTCTACTGAAGTCTCTACCACGTTACTAGGGCATGATTTAACTATGACTGGAAATATGAATGATTAATGATGATATGGAATGTTTATTATTAATAATATGAACTCGCATACAAATAAATGAAACACGCATAGCTATTTACTGCGCGAGTCGTAAGTTTGGATGATTCTTATTTATTTGATAGTCCGAGTGCTCCAATTTGTAAATTTATGATGGTGGTATTGAAGTTTCAGGCACTTCATAATATCTTACGGTATTAATAAATATTGGTTTCAAACGCTGCAAATTGCCCCACAGCTTTGCCCGCATTAAGAGTAAGTAAGCTATAGAAAAAAAATGGTATATCCGAGTCAATCAATGTCAAACTGTAATATTTGGTTGTTTAGATATTTTTCTTTCTTTTGCCGTTTTAGCATTGAATGAGTTCCATTCAGTATATTTTTTGGTTAAAATGTATGTTTTTAAAATTTTTCTTTTTTCTTTTGAATTATTCTCTGAATTGAGTTGAGCTTTGTGTCGTAAATACATAAACAACTAGTCGTGCCGTGGCTTTGCCCGCGCTTATCAAGTAAAAAATTAGCCTATGTTTTAATCCTAGGCATAAGCTATGTAGGTATATTCCAAATTTCATCCAAATCTGTTCAGCCGTTACATCCTGAAGAGAAAACAAACATACTGCATACTTACACACAAACTTTCGAATTTATAATATTAGTGTGTATATACAGGCAGAAATTAGGTAGATGGAGCACTTAGAAAACTCTCTGGAACTTAGTAATAACAAAGTATCACGTAGGATTGCACTGCGACTCCCTGTAATTACACTGACCACTTACTCTAACAACCAGGATCTAGTCCTCTCTGCGCAGTTCTGCAATTCGGCTGTTAAGCTAGCTAGAGTATCGCGCAAATAGCAAATAGTTCTACCAGTTTTTGTCGGAATTGCCTCTCTAACCTTGTAGTTAATATGCGAGAGGAATTAAATTTTTTTATGGGAGTCTTACCTCCCATCGGGTGCTCCCTAATTCTCCACCTAGGAACTAAGGCTTAGGGAAATAAGCTAGGAAATATTTAATTATAGCCATATACTCGTAATTCCGTAGTTAAATTGCCACGTTTCAGGCAATACAAGAACCTAATCAACGTTGTTAATTGCTTAGGCTGAAAGTACGACTAATATTAGCTCTCATCGTCCAAACTGACTAAATGTAAATTTACATTTACGAAGTAGGTTGGCCAAACAATAACTGAGTAGCAGTTTCAAAACACTGCTTCTTTGATAAATAGAATTATTTAGTATAACCAAAACTTGAGCAACTTAATATTGCGTCAGGGGCTTTGAAATTCAGTAAAATTAAGATTTAAACTGAGTTTGTATTTTCTAAGTAGACTAGTGCTGGCAGGAGTACCTACTACGTATGCAAAAAGCTGAACAAAGCATTTGCATAGCTCCGGTTTTTTGCCGAATACTCACTGTGCCGCGCTGCCCCACCAATATAAATCATTGCATGAGTATCTTTTGTCCAATTTCAGAGTTCTAGACTTTTTATTTGTAAAGCGTTTTGTTTGGTTAGGCTAAACTATTTTCAGAAGTAAAGGTATTGTATATGTCCCCGTTAGACTAATAGTAAGCAGAGCATACATTTTATTATTACAAGCTTTTTTATTTTTTGGTTTCACCTGTCCCGATGTTTCATCAAATCTTGCAAATTAAATTTGATCCATTTCCCGGTTACCGATTGAGCTGAAATGTTGCATGCAATATTATAATGACATGGTGCTGATCTGATGATGAAACTGGAAGGTGGCCAAAGAAACTTCGCAATGAATCGACACAACCTCATCGAGTTTGGGCTCATTTGAATCGTCTTGACGAGTAGTTTGTCTTTCAAAGGTAACGAGGGTCTGATGATGGAGCTGGAAGGTGGTCATAGGAACTCTGTTATGAAACGGTGTAGCCCAATCGAGTTCCGGCTTGTTTGATTCGTCTTGACTAGTTCTCTGGTTATATAACTTTAGTCCTCTTTATTTACAACTTGGAAAAGCTTGATTTTAAAAAACTTTTTAAGGTATGTCTTGTTGTTTAAAAAGTGGCAACATGGTCTTTGATTAGGGCGTTGCGTTGGGGCGGTGAACGTATGACGCGTGGTACAAATTAAGGTCTGAGCGAAATTTTTTTTTCATTATTTCTGAATATATAAATTTTAGACTCTTTAAATATACTGAACTTGATCAGCTTATCTTGTTTCATTAATAAACTCGTACAAAATCCTTCTTTTTCTATCACATGCTCAAACTAAGGCATAATGTTTTGCAGCTGGAATCACTTAGCAGTAAACTTGTCAGTAAGCTCTTCTACAGAATGAGTTTTGTGATCTGTGATTTTGCTTTATCAGATTCGGGTAAAATACAAGCTTTTATTTAGTTTCACCTGGCTCGTTGTCGGTCTATAATCAAATATTGCAAGCTAAATTAGACTAACTTCTCGATGTCCGATCGGACTCAAATTTTGTGTGTTTATGTGTCTTCGATGACAGTATAATGATATGGTACCATGGAGCTGGTCTGATGATGGAGACGGAAGATGGCCATGTAGGAACTCTGAATTAAACAAGATAAGCCCATCGAGCTTGGGCTCGTTTGATTCGTCTTACCAAGTTCTCTGGTTCTATAACGTTCTAGTCCTTTCTTGTCCTTATTTGCAACTGGTAAAAGCTTCATTTCGAAAAACTTTTTAAAGTATTACTTGTGTACCTCTAGACATTAAGGCTTATCTTATGGTCTAACGTGTATAGCAACTGGATAAGGTTATATATAGCTCTACCAACACAATTTCTTGACATAGACATTACATTGTTTTCTGAACTCCTTGGATTTTATGATTTCACCTAAACACACCTTTACATAGATTTTTTCTCGATTTCGGGGATTTTTTCGTGAGAACTGATCGTCTCCCAGAAAGAGGGATCGGGCCCTAATCTACAACGTGAGCAAACTAAACGCAAAATCTATGACACGGGTCTAATGGGGCTTGGCAGATGTCACATGTCCTCGAATTAAGTGTACACTTTGAAGTAAACACTAACCTTACCAAAGATTGTAGTAAATCAGAGATGTCGATAAACAAACCATGACGCAAAACGTTGCGGCATCATCACTTGAGTTATTTACTTCCATAGTTGGAGGTTACTTCAATTGTATAAATGTTAATGATTTTTTAATAATTACTAGTGCAATTTTTTTTTCTCTGATGGTATTAAGACATAAACAACGGATGGTAATCCTCGACCATATTATCAGTTACCATCAGATGGGATCACATATATGCAAGTTAAAAAGTATAAAATATTAAAAAGTTAGCGTTTAATTGGCTCACCGTATTAGCTATCAACTGCTAGATAAGCTTGGATTAGAAAATATACAACTGGCCCGTTGACGTAAAAACAATTAATTTAAATATTTTCAACTTCATTTAAATTACTTTGCAAAGAATAATTGAATGTGAAAATTCGTTCTCATATCGTAAACTTGTTATTTGTTTGTTGGATGGTCTTCATTTTTTGTCTATATTTTTTGAGTTCGAAGCCAAAAAACACTTCTCGTTTAATGCACAAAATCTCATCTCATCTTCAAATAAAAACCAGTTTGATAAATATACATTCATCGGGCATTATAATTACCCGTCCGCGTAGAAGATAGAACAAATAAATACATAAACTTATCGAAAGAGATCAAAATAAATTAATTTAGTCCATTCCAAAAATATATTACTGGTAGGAGGAATATTTGAAAAGTAGCGCATGTTAAAACATATAAAATAAATATAAAACTAAAGTAATTAAACAAACTGCGAAAAGCTGGAAGAGGTATTTGCGTGCAATTAAAATCCTGAATTCCTGATTGCGTTGCCTACAAACCAATATTAAATTATTTACGGCCCAAATAATTATTGACATTTATCAGTAAAGAACGAATAAAATTGAAAGCATGTTTCATTATTTTCAATTTAAGTCTAAGTCTACATAATATCTATAATACGGTGGGTTCCCAACCAGTCACGCCAATCGAGTCACACTGAGACTCATTGGGATTTTATTCCCCAATGAGGTACACTGGTTGCAACTTTTATTCCGAAAGGACTTTTTCTTCCCAAAAGAAGAATGGTAATTTTTGGGAAGAATTTTCCCAAGCAGTAACAGTGTGACTAGTTAAAAAAAAAATTTTTATCCACTACATATTTTCACTGTTGCTTTTAGATCGTTCGGTTTGAAAATACATATTATACTCGAAAATGGTTTGACCGATTTCAATTATTTATTTGCCTCAGTTGTAATAAAAAAATCGGAAAACTCAATAGAACAGTCGACAATCGAAATTGGTAACTTTACTTGGGAATTGTTACCTCGGATTACTTTCAACAGATGGCGTGTTTATGTTCTACTCTAGTCTTACAAGTAGTAGGACAATAAAAAACTAATTGGACAATTATTGTTTTACCCATATTTACTTTAAAAAATCTTTTAATTTTAATTGCGTAACTATCTTAATTTTAATTGTTACCATTTGTTTTTTCATTCTAGTTCAGGATGTAAATGTTTACGTTATACGTTAGTTTCACTTATAAATGTAAAACCGTTTTAAAGATGAACCCCGGATTGAAATTAATTTAAAATAGGCCAACTATGCCCCACTTATTTGTTTATTTAAAATTGCATATATTTTCTGAACACAGTTTCATGTATAACTTGCAAAGTTCTTTTTAATTCTTGGCTGTCATTTTACAAATCTGGCAGTAGAGTCATTATTAACTTTTATGAGTGCCTCTTTGAATAAACATGTGAATAAACGATTTTGAATTTGAATTGACTTAAAAAAAATGATACATTATATTTCATATATGAACACCCCTTCAAACTTTTATTCATATAATTTTCTACTTTTGCATAATGTCATAGCTTTGCATAATATTATTAAAATTTCAAAGAATACACTAGGTACGACTATTGTTTTGACACGTTTTTCTAACGATGATAAAACACTATCTTTTGTAAATATTAATCTACAGCTTCATAAATACCAAAAAATATACGGTAACCATAATATTTTGTTTACGCTTACCACAAGTATTTTGTACAGAAATAAATAAATTAGTATTTAAGTAAAAACTAGCCGTGCCCCACGGCTTCGCCCGCTATTAGCAAGTTAAAAAGTAGCCTATGTGTTAATCCTAGGTATAAACTATGTATATTCAAAATTTCAGCCAAATCCGTTCAGCCGTTAAAGCGTGAAGAGGGAACAAACATACTTACACACAAACATTCGGATTTATAATATTAGTAGGAAGTAGGATAGGATACACAAGCAAATACTCGAAGATTAATCCATTGTAGCGGATATTAGAAGCATTTCCTTGTTTGACCTTGTCAAAGGTTGGCATTGTTCTATATATAGGTCTTCTCTACTCAATGAAAACAAAGTGTATTCATTAGTCTGCTACGTCATCGTCATTCGAAAACAGGAAGAAGGGTACTTTTTTTTTTTTATGTTGGATAGGCAAGCATTTGGCCACCATCTCACCTGATGGAAAGTGATGATGCGGCCGAAGGTGTGACATGCTTGCCTAGAAGATATCTATTCACTCGAGACTTGAAGACTCCCAGATTATAACGTTCGGGGAACAAAGACGCAGGCAATGAATTCCACTCCTTCGCTGCACGGATGATGAATGTAGAAGCAAAACGCTTTGAGCGAACTGGAGGTATGTCGACCATAAATGGATGACGCTTAATAGTTTTTCTTGTTGTTAGATGGTAAAAAGGGCATGGGGGAATTAAGTCATGTAATTCCTGTGCACACTCTCCAAAATGTAATCGATTGAATACCGATAAGCTTGCCACCTTACGTCGGTGACCGAGACTTTGCAACCTGGACTCGATTAGCTTACTGTCGCCAATTAGTCTTTTGGCTCGCCGGTCAATAGATTCAAGAGCCTCTAACTGGTTCTTGGCGGATCCATCCCAGAGGTGACCGCAGTACTCCATACACGATCGGATTTGAGCTTGATAAAGGTTAAGAAGCTGTCCCGGAGTGAAGTACTGCCTGACCTTAGCGAGGATACCCAGTTTCTTAGCGGCCAGTTGTGCTCTAGCTTCTATGTATGTGCCAAAATTAAGGTTCGACGATAGGGTAACGCCAAGAATCTCAAGCTTGTTCGCCATCGGTATTGCTACATCTTGGAAGGTCGGAGATAGATTGAATGGTCTCCGTTTTGCGGAGAAGAGACACGCCTGTGTTTTTGACGCATTGAACTGAACTAGGTTGGCATCGCCCCAATCGGACACGGCCATCAGGCTTGAGTTCAATCGTCCGATCATTGCCTCTCTTTGTAACTGGACTTGTATCTCATCAGCTCGTGCATTGGATACTGGGTGTAATTGTTTTGTTTTCTTTTGTATATTTTACTTTCTTTATTACTGTAACTCTACAACCTTTGGCTGTCTCGTATATCCTACTAAACCTACTAATATTATAAATCCGAACGTGTGGATTTCTAATATTAGTGTCATTATAATATAGTTATCGACGCGTTACTGTAGTTATTTCTCATTTACTGACGACTTATTAATAAAATTAGTTTTTATTTTACTACTCAGATATAATTTTCATATCTTTAACTTCATAAATGAAGAACTTTGACCCTCCATTGCTCCACATGCACCCCTGGCAAAATAATATTAATAAATTATTTTTTATTATTAAATGAACTACTCAAATACCAATTTCCATCGCTATAAGTTAAAAAACAAATAACTTTCATACAAACGTTTTCACCCCATTAAACCCTCTTAGGGGTAGAATTTGCAAAAATCCTTTCTCAGTACTCCTCTGCGTACTAAGACAAATGTACCTTCTAAATTTCAAGTCTCTACGACTAGCGGTTTAGGCTGTACGTTGTCTCTTAGCTAGTCAGTCAGTCAGTCTGTCAATCAGTCAGTGAATCAGTATGTCAGGACAAAGTATCTTATAGTATTAGATAAAACATTAAGCGGAAATTTTTTGAGCGTAGCGCGTTTCTAAGGTTTTGAGTTACAATCTGCTTTTTGAGTGAAATTAACTACCAGAATTCGTCAATACCTAATCGATACGATTAGGTATTGACGAATTCTGCCACCGAGACATCCACAGCATTTTGTTATATATATAAGTCTCCATAACAATGTATTTGCTAGAGTTTCTCTAAGAAACAAGGAGATTTGTAGTAGTATTATTCGTCCGCTTACAAACAACATAGCGGCCAAGTGCTTGCCTAAAAATTATCTTTGTAAATGTTAGAACTAGATATAAAATCTATTAATCATTATGTCGTTAATTATTAAAATACAATGGCGTAGCACCACATTTAAAGTTACATAGGAACTATTTCAATTGATAATCCTTATAATAAATACATTTAATATATTTTTATTATTACTAGTCGTTCGCTTCGAACTGAGTTCTCGCGCCTACATTTTGCCTAATAGAGGAAAACTATGTAATGGAGGTAAATTGTTATTCCTTACAACTTCTTTGATTTTGATATTTTTTGTTCAACTACAGTAACAGACACATTTTACGGTTACACATTTTAAGTCGAAACTTAAGTATACGTAAGTTTTAACTTCAAATGTGTAGCCGTTTTTGAGATAGATCTCGGGACAAAATAAGTCTTATCTGACTAATCAGTGAGGCAAAATAATCTAACTCATCTGTGAATTTGATGTCCTAAAAATTGTTATTTTTCAAAATAGATAAAACAATCGGATATGTACTCTAATAATTTGTACGGGCTACTGCAAAAAAAAATTTAAAAATATTTAATATTTTTAGTTATATCATTTAAATTGCCATTTTGGGCTTTGGGCTATAAGCTTTACTGAGAATTTGAAGTTATTCGCTTGTAAGGTTTAGACGCTAAATGCCTCTGACAGACTGACGGACGGACAAAATTATAACCACCCAAGTCAACTTAGAGATTTCGTTTCCGCCTTGCCTCAATATAATTATTATCTCACACAGATAAATATATTTCGCAACGCCATTTTCGCTTACCTTCAATAGTCGTGAAACATTTCTCTGATTTTCTCCGAAAATATCTTCAGCAAGTCAACGAGACACTTGCCGAGTTTGTCAATAACGTGAAAATCTGATCAAATAGAAATCGAAAATCTACGAACATTTATGTATGATTCACACTTGACGATAATAAAAAGTAGACACGATTGATAAATTACTTTACTTTTTATTTATCCTAATGGTTTAAGTACACATATCTTTTTTTACCTACTGATTGGCATTGCTGCTAATGGATGTACATTAGTGTGAATTTTGGTACCAATAACAAATTTAATAAAATCTTACATTCGTTAAAGAATTTGCTTAATTTAATAGATAGATAGATACATTCTTTATTTGCACACCAAAAAATAACACTTGAACACACAAAGAAATCTTAAATATAACATAGGAGCACAAAGGGCGGTCTTATCACTTAAAGCGATTCTTCCAGGCAACAAAAGGGAGATGATAAAAATATTCAAACAGGGACGGTGGTGTACCTCAACACGTATTTAAATTAATAAATGTACTTATACATACTTATTAATATAAGATACATAATATACATACATAAACTTACATAAATTATAATAATAGCACGGTAAACCCAAGGTGAAGAAATTCAAACTGATCTTTGAGATAGCGTGGGGAGGAGGGATTAAACAGTACAGTATATAATAAGTAGAGGATGTGAGTATTCCGACGAAAACGTATGGGAAGCCACTTGAGTTTAGTGCGAAATTGAGATACATGGTCATACTTACGCAAGCCAAATATGAACCTGATGCAAACATTCTGGAAACGTAATCAAGTGTTTAATCAAGTGTATCTCAGTACCATGATCATATGCAGATAGTAAAGCTGCATGTAATCATGACAAGCCCGCGTCATTATTATAGTGTATATAAAAAATCCTACTGTAGTGATTATTTAAATAATAAAAAGATGTCCTCGGAGGATGGTGAGAATCGTTCGTTTATTATAAAACCAGAAAGATTATATACTGCCTGATGTTTGTGAAGTCACGATCGAATTACATTTTATTTCAGCAGTGTGCTGTCTATCAGCCAGTCAGTGTAAGTTTCATTTAGAAAATGGATTTTAGTAATATAATTCATGAGTGGAAATAAAAGCCATCCATTTAAAATAAAAATTAGCATAATATACAAGTACTACATTAGCATGTCAATAATTTCGTTAGATTTCGAATTTTTTTATCAAGGTTGTTCAAAGGGCCATACCAATTTCAATTTAACTGAGTAAATTACATTCATTAGTATTCGGATTGTATCTTTAGGGCGGGAAACACAGCTGCATTAAAACTTGAGAACTGCAAAAGGCTTTTAAAAACCCATTTAAAATTAATTTACTTTAAGATTAGGTTGTAAATGTGATATATTGGATTGTTTTGACGTATTTTGTTTCAGGGTGAGTAGTCGGTTAGTAATAATATCCACTGTAATAACATTAACATTCTCTTTAAAGACTGGGACAGACAAACTGCAAAACAGATTGCATGGGATTATTAATAGGGTTCTATTTACTATCTGGAAAATAACAGCACTGATTTTCACCAAACATAGTTAAGAACCCTTTGATCAAGTCATCTGTCAAACAAAAAACAATTCAAAAAAGTTGCTACAAACAAAGACATAGATACCTACTCAGAAATACACTACAAACACTCCCCTTTTTCGTCGGGAGTTGATAAAATTAAGGGTCAAAATCATTCCCAAAACTAAATAAGTCAAAATTAAACAAATGCACCGCATTTGTTTAATTCAAACTCAAACCTACCACATGTCAGGAATATAATCAGATGATATCCTATTAATAACGTAATTAAACTTCCTTTAGTATGAACTGTTCATAATATATCTAAAAAAGCTAACAACATTTACTTTCATTATAGCAATACCGATAGCAAAAAACACAAAAACAAGTGAAACAAAGAGTCACAAATGGCGATCCATCTTATCTAAAAATACTGTTAAAAATCTTTCATCGGCACCACATTTTGAAGGTATTTAAGTGAAGTGGGGTTTGCTACACAATCTGTCACAATTACTTTGTACGTCATCATCACTCACGTTTTTGTATCAAAATTCGCAGATATTTTTAGTGATGAAAGAACACCATTAGTTACTTTGATGGCGTTGAAAGCTTACCTATTGAAAATAGCCTGCCATTGCCTGTTAAATATTAAAAATGTGCTCAATCAATGACAACCGGACGCAGGATATATAATGATAACAGATACATTTCTGGGTGATATTTTATTTTATTTTATTATAAGAGGAAAACTTACGGCTACCTAAAGATATTAGGTTACAGACAGACAAACTGAGGATCACTTAAAAGTTTTCACAGTTATTTCTCGGTTCAACCCTCGCTACTACTAAACCTTAACACTATTTACTCGCTATTTACTAAACCTTAACACTTTAGAATGAAATAACATTTATCGAATCCGGTTACCATAATATATCGGAAAATACATTCTTAAGACAAAACGCAAGACACTTGCATGCGCATAACACTAATATTATAAATCGGAAAGTTTGTGTGTAAGTGTGTACTTAAGTATGTACCTATATTTGTTTTCTTTTCACGCCGTAATGGCTTAACGTATTTGCATCAATTTTGGAATGAACATAGCTTATAGCCAAGATTAACAAATATGTAGCTATTTAACGCTGTTACGTATAGGTCACGGGTAATGTTTAATAAAATAATAATTGTTCATGACACTTTTACAAATTTAATAATTTACTTCAAACGCATTTTCGAGCATCCTCTCACCTGTGCAAATATAAAATGTATTTCGCATCCAAATGTATATTTGCATAAGTCTTTTGAGGAAGTGGTGCACAAGTTAAAAGTAAAAATTTAAAAACACTGATGTACCCACATACACACAATCTTATATCGGCGAGTATAGTAGAACGTGGGAAAATGTTACACATAGTAGTAGTGTTTGTTTTAAACTTAAGGTACTGATTAATTATGAGTCCATACGGTTGGCATCAACATTGCTAACATAATAAACAAATCAAAGTTTTGGGCAAGTGAGCCAACATTGTATATTTATTCATTAAATAATTTGGTTTGGAAACATTTTTTGCTGCGAATCGCGATATTTTTAACAAAACTTTTAACCTTAAAAAGGTGCAGCATAAATTCGCTTCGTCGTCGCTTTAATTTAAAATTTTAGCATTGTGTATTTTTTATATAAGTATTGAATTAAGAAACAAATTAGCTGTCAAAATAGTGCAAATGAACACTGATTAAAAAATAGAATAATATTCAGTTTATTCACACCGGAGAACTGGAGGCCTCTCGAATGGCCTCTAAAATTAAATAATATATTTATATTTCACTTGAAACGCTGAGCCCGTGGGGACCGAGTACGTATGATATCTTCAAGGATTTGTCGAGTGACTGATTGAGTCGGCATGTGACCAAAATGATTCGTCGTATTTGGGACAGGCGCGGTAACGCAGTTAGCGTTTTGCGCACTTTGCGGAACATTAAAGGTCGTCTATTTTTCTATTTCAAATTCTATTCTATTTAAATTTTAAGAAATTATCACTATTGATGATTTAAAATGAAACGCTGCGTATTGGTATAATTTAGTCATATTTAAAAAAATATGTGTAAGGAATAATATTTTCAAAAGTTGAAGAAATGAGGCATGTATTGTTACTTATTTATTGGAATACTACTTACACTCTGTATAAAGATATATTTACAATATAATATCGCATGGCAGAGTAAATCTTAAATTCACAAAATAATAATAATCCGGCCATGTGTATGTAGGTGAGTATCGTAATTGAAGCCATCAATTGGCGTAACTGACCCTAAAAATCCAGCAATATGTAGTTATAGCCAGTATAACTACTTTATATGTTTATTGCCATTTCTTGCTTTTAGGCCATAAGCACTTTTTTCAGCATTTACATTTGCCCTGAGAAATTGAAGTTAATCACTTGTATAGTTTAGACGCTAAATAAAAACTGATGGACCGACGAACAGGCAAAGTGCTGAACCACCGAAATCAACTTAGAGATCTTGCTTCGCTCGATCAATAAGTGACAATGTGGTCCATGACAAAACACTGATCATTAGTTGTAAATAACTCCATACACACGTGGAAGAGAATATTCTGGACGAAGGGACCACCTGCTACATTTCCCACGCTACGCTACAAATGTTGTTTCTTATAACAACCTCTTTACATAGCGAGCGTTCACAATGGTAACGTACAATGTCCGTCTGTACGAATTGAAAATCTCTAATATATATTCAAAGAAAATAAATAAAGTTTCATCCAAATCTAAAATAATAGAATGTTTGTTTTATATGAATATGAATGGCCCGTGTCCAGCAGAGGACTTCCATTGGTGAAGAAGACTATATATAGCTTCACATAATACTTTCTAAGTAAATAAAATATATAAATATATATATAATAATAAAGTAAAATAGAGTTAAAATCAAGTGATAAATTTAGAAAGGAAATTATTAATTAATACTAAAAGGGTCATTAAAGCGTATACAGTCAAAAAAGTTAGTAAAATAACCCACCCCTGACTGTACCCGGTGCAAAGGTGCCCATGACGCTGGCAGCATTTCCACGCTGGATAGCAATGGCCAGCCTTTGCACCAGAAACGAGCCGGAGCGGGAGTCACCACTGGTTTCCCTTATCCGGCGCCCTATCTCACTGACCAAAGTTTTGGCTTCGGCCCCCCAACAGCCCATGGTCTCAACGGCAATGGGTACAAAGTGATATTGTGGCTCCATCGCCGCATACTTGAGCCGCTTTCTAGTCGCAGCATCCTCCGCAGCTGCCGCCGGTGAGTGGATCGAGCGACTCAGGTGACTAGCGGCGACCGTGCTGACGCAGGTAGCGTCCCACACCAAGCACTTGCCCTTCTTCCAGGGCACTAGAGTCAGCCCGTCCGGTCTTTTACCATCGGATCTACTAAGACCCGGTGGCTCCAGCACGCAAGGGACATTCGCCGACACGAAAGCTCTGCGAACTATGTCGTTTAGGGCATGGTGTCGCGGAAATCTACCTGTGCAACGACGACAACTCAAAGCGTGATGACCATTGGCCTCCACCATAGAACCGCAGGTGCATCTATGAGGTTCACACACCTTGCAGCCCAGGCGGAGAGCCACTGCCACACGCAATGAGTTGTCATCTAGTAAAGTGCCCAGGTGCGGCGACGGAAGAGCTTGCAGCCATGCCCCAGACTCTGACTGCGACACAGCCCGCAGTCGCGCCAAGTCCACCCCTGAAGCATTGTCCAGGATTTGCTTAAAGAGCCGCTTAGCCCCAACGTCATCCCAAGCCTTCTGTATATGAGGAGATTTTGGGCGCGACGCGCCAGAGTTGAGGATAGTCCACGCCTCTATTGCATCGGACACATAAGGTATACTCGCCCTGTCACCATCGGAATGAAGAATACTAGTGACAAGGTCTGCAACCCCATGCACCGACGCAAGAAAAGCCGGCAAAGCAACGTCACCCACGCGCCTCAACCCCAGACCCCCGTACCGGATCGGCTGAGAAGCTTGAATCCACTGGGACTCACCGAAGGAGACATTGAGCAGCGACTCAACAGTAGACTTTAATGTGCCGTCGATGAGAGATATTTCCTCGGGACAAAGCCAAGTAGGAGTGGTCCGAAGTAAGTACGTAACCTTGGGTATAGCGAAGCACAAACGCAACAACACCATCGCAACGTGCGCGGGAAGATGCTGGAGACGCTCTCGAGCCGTCAAAAGTAGTAGATTCCGAGAAACAATAGCTTCAGGCAATGCGTCAAGGAATATAGGAGACCCTAGAAGAAAGAACGTGCTAGGTGACAATTCCTTAAGGCCCGGTAAAAGAGAATTAAATCGTGTGAAGTGTGTACGAGCTTCAGTACAGCAGGTGTAAAACTCGCATTTGATGGGGTTCACCTCTAGACCAAGCTCTTTGAGGCGAGGAATGAGAACCTCCAGATCTCGATATATGTCTTCCGGTTTTCCCCCAATTATGCCGTCATCCAAGTACCACAAGTTAAGGGGAGATTTAAGGTCTACAATGACCTTGTGAATGGCTAGACTAAAGACGAGCGGACCAAGCGGATCCCCTTGCTGTGCTCCCACTTGGGAAAGAATAAGTTCTTTATTGAAGAAAAGATTGGAAGGCAATCGATAGACCTGATGTAGAAATGGATAGAGTGATGGAATTTTATCTTTGGCCTCGCTCAAGATAACGTCTCTTTCCAACGTATTAAACGCGTTGCTGATGTCAAGCTTGAGTACGACGTAGTTTGAGTTTACAGGATCCCCTACGAACGCACGAACTGCATGAATAGCTGCCTCACACCCAAGGCGCGTGCCGAAACCCAGCTGTTGCGGCTGTAGATGCTGGGCCATCTCCTCTTTAACAGCCCGGCAGGCCAGTTTAGCTGTTAACCTCCTAAAGACACTACCGATGGCAATGGGTCGCACTCCTCCATCCTTTTTAGCTAAAGCACACAGCGAAGCACCGTATAAGTATGGACATACCTCTAGATTAAGTTGCCCACTGAGCAAAAAGTTAGATAGTCTGGTCAGGCATTCCAACAAACGCGGTCCATTCTCACCCGCTGAAACAGACGTCAGTTCCTTCAGGTGGCCCGTGCGGATTCCATCCAAGCCTGCCGCAGAACCGCTATAAAAGGAGCTAAGTGCCAGTGTCACTTCTTCCACTGTGACAGATAACGCAGTGTACGATAAGTCTGGCCCTGATGGGAAGCTAAGGGGCCGTGATGGACCCGGGTGCTTTGATTTTAGGGCAGCTAATGTGTCAGGGTCATGCTGAGCGAAAGAATCGTCGGACAGCAGTAGGCGGACAGCTCCCCTCAAGTCCCCCTCAAAAACTTTCGACTCGATTATTTTCTGAACCGCGGGTGTTCTGGGGCTTGCCACCGCACTGCCAAACTCATCATCAAGGCGATAAGACGTGGAGGACTCAATGTTCGCCTTTACCTTAGCCGTCATATTACCGGGCAGTTCCCTTGACGGCACCTTTAGCGCACCAAAAGCAAAAGTGAGCAGCAAAAACCAGTCCTCCACCCCATTGCAGCTGACGCACTTATCTATGAGCTCGCATAGCTTGCCCGCCGCCTGATTTCGGGCACCCTTGGGAACGTGCCGAAGCACCGGAGTTCCCTGCTTCAAAGAAGCTAACCCATCCAGAGGAGAGCCCCTTGATCCCGGAGCTGGCGGCAGCGGCACCCGATGCGACAACTGTCGGATATCAGTAGCAGGGGGCAGCGCCTGGGTGATGGTAGAAGCTGTTGGATGACGCACTACTTTGTGCATACGCCCAATATGGACTTTAAGTCCATGTTCAGTAAAGGACCGTGTAGACCCGGGGCAGTGAGGACAAGGAAAAGCGGGTAAGGAACTCATCATAAATTTTTACAAAGTAAATAAAATGTTAAAAATTGTCGTATATCAGATGTAAAAATAAAATAAAAAGGTCTATCTAGATAAAAATCAAACAATGTATACCTACGTACATTGATGTCACAAATAAATAAAAACACTAACGTATTACGATATCATATTCAAATATCAAACTAACAATAAATTAAAATTATTTTAAAAATATTGCGATAACAAATAACGTTTTGTGAAGTTAATTGCCTGATAGGTACGTAATTATAAATTAAATAAAACGTTCGAAAATCGTAGATTAAAGTATAGGTATAGTATAGTATGTATACCTACTAATAATTAGGATCCGTCACAATTCAATTTTAAATTTAAGTAGGTAGGTAAATAAGTTAATCAGTAATCTAAGCTAGAATGGATATGCACGAAATGTCAAGATTATAAAATAATTCGAAGGAGACAGTCAGATTACATAACAATAACAAAATTGTAAGGTAAATAATTATTATAATATTATGTGCTATTGTTTCAAAAATCCAGTAGACTTCAAGTTTCCTTGGCTTCAGGTTAAGTAGAGGACAGGCCCGCCATCTATAGTTGATCCCCACAGGAGTTTTTGTGACTATAAGATAACGCAGGCCACGACGAGATCTCCATAAGGCTTGCTATGGAATATCGACTACCAATCGTGTTAGTGCCTCTTCAGAAACAGAGATGGCGCTGTTCGCACAAATCGAACAGAATTTTATATTAAAAAGCTGAGTATTTTCCCCGATTCCACAATTTCCAAGCACAAGCACGTCACTCTTCGAACTTTCGAATTTTAAGTACACTGGAGACAATGATTTACTGGATCACTCTTGTGTTTTGTTTTCCGTAGTTCAAAGCAAAACAAACTTGACGGCAGGCAGCTTCAGAACCAAATTCAGGACCCATGACGCCACCAGGGTTTTCCAATTATTGAAATGGACGCTTTACACTTGACGCTTCACGATTATCATTAAATCATTGCGAAAGGACTCAAAAATTTAATTAAAAACTGTATTAAACACGGAGGTTTGTAACGCTAGCGGGGACCTCCTACCCTCTTTTCATAAGTATTCAATATAAAGTAAAATTAATTTTATACGTTTCTCTCATTTAGTACATGTACTTGATACCAAATGTCATTTGAAATAGTTAAAAACTCGGTAAGAGTATTTTTTATTCTTTTCTATGGTTAAATTATACAAACCAATTGAGTCTAAAGCGCCTGAATTTGTTTACTATATAGTAACGATTAAATAATTCCACTACCTTTCATGTGGTTTCTATAGTCAAGCAAATTATTCTATAGTCAAGCAAATTACACAGATACATTTGCTTAGTTTGCAAATTTATACGATAATTATAACTAAATATGCTTTCAGATACGTACAGTCCCAACACTAGTTTAAGAATTGGTATCGCGGGTGATGGAAACCATAAATACAAATTTCCCTTCGGGAATCGAACTAGGTCCCCGCAGCATAGACGCGTAACCAACGGCGTAACCAACGGCGGTTCAATATTTTGTTAGTTACATTACTTTCATGAAGCTACTACAATGCATCTAATAAAAATGGGTGCTTTCTTCGCATATATCTACTAGCCGTGCCCCGCGGCTTCGCCCGCTAATATTAAGTCAAAAAGTAGCCTACTTGCTAATCCTAGGTATAAGCTATGTATACATTCCAAATTTAAATCCGTTCAGCCGTTAAAGCGTGAAGAGGGAACAAACATACTTACATTCTTACACACTTGCACACTTACACATTTACACAGTTACACACACAAACTTTTGGATTTACAATATTCGTAGGATACTTACCTATTCTGTATAATAATAGCGACATTACGTTGATGACCTAGATTCTGCAATTGGAACTGTACTAAATCGACCGAAAATGATTGGATATCCTCCGCAACCATGTTATAAACCTTGGAAGCACGGATCACTAATACAAGCTAAATGACCCGCATGTTGAAGTTGCGAGCTAGTTACACACAAGGTTAGGTATTTCTCCAACTAATTTCCAAGCATGGAGGAGTATATAAAAGTAAATACGGCTATTTCTGTCGGCCACAGTAGCTACATCCTGCTATTCGTCTTATTATGCATAGAGCGGGGAAACGCACGAATTGCGGTGCGTGGGCTGATAAAGTGCCGACACATACCGAGTAAATGAGGATAAGGAATGGGAAATCCTTGAAATTGTAACCAAATAGCCGAATGTTGCAGCCCTTTTGGAATTACCCGGGTTTGGATTTTCGAGAAGCTGAGAATTGCTTCTCACCATCCTTAAATACCTACTTAAGGAAATGTCTCGCACATTTCAAGTGAAATGTGTGAGTTGAACATAAACATAACACACTCACAGGCCCACAATAAATTGGTTGACTTTAGTTGTGGAAACATTCACATCACACACACAATCACAACCAGAACCAGAAACACAAATATTCCTTGAGGAGAAAACTTGTGCTCCTGCCATGAATCGAATCCGATACCCCTGCTTTGAAGGCGAACGCTCACCTATCTAAGCCAATGGGCAGTTAATACATGTCCTTGCTGGGCCCCAAGTCTCTAAGCTATTGACAAAACGCTACACTACAGCTAGGTTTTCGCGATTATACTGACAGTGTCAAACTTGGTATTCTGCTAAATCAAGTACGCTATCGCATTTGTATGGCAAAAGCAACGCTGTAGACCAATTATTATAGAGGTAAGTATGGCTTACAAGGAATCCTTGAAAATGGCAGTGCTACTCCGAAAACCATATATGTATTGATTCTACTTTTTTTTTATTTATAGCATTACCCATGCTATGCAGAGATGAAGTAGTAATTTTAGAAAGAAAAAAATATATCGCTTGAGTCTGGGATTGAACCCGCGGCCATACATTGGAATTAGATATTATTATTACAGCTCGACAAAACATAATCTACACAAATGAAACTTTACTAATAAGTTAATGAGATAGGGTCAGTGGTCAACTTATTGTACGAGAGAGTTGCGAGGTGCCTACTAACTTTCGAATCAATAATTCACGACCCTATACTTTACGAATAATTCTGTACAGCCTGTAACTTTCCGTAAGACGAGTTATTGCGTGTCTGCGTTCTATGGTATGGGATAAGATTCCCAGCGCGAACACAAATTTTACTCTCCAAGAGTCATTTGTGTTTCTGGTTCTGGGTGTGATTTTAATGTTTCCGGCACTCACGTCAAAACTCATAATTTTATTGAATTTTTTTTTTTATTTGTGACAGGCTAGTGTTTGACCACTATCTCACCTGATGGTAAGTGACGATGTGATCGAAGCTGGTAAACACACTAGACCTGGAATACGCAGGCTCCAAGGATAACTGCCGGAACACCGTATTTGGCTTGGCGGCAGACTTTCAACTTGATGGTTAATTGAAATTAATTGAATAAGAGATATGATTTAATGTTTACAGTGGATTTGAATATAGGCTGCTGGTCGAATCTGTCCGTATTGATAATGCTCAGGCAATATTGCAGAGCCAATTCATACATGATCATAGAAAGTGCAGTCTACTGGTAACACATCCTTCCGGAACTATTTTTGAGTTTAGCATAGACATCCGACGCGCGGCTATTTTCTACCTGTTCAAACCTCGAAAGGTTTTGTTTACTCAAGCGAATCCCCAATACACTTTGGCTGATTGGGAAATTCCCCATCTTGTCTGAATGTTGTCGTATCTTCTACTACTACATACTTACTTACTATTGATTATGATAGAGCTTAAATTCTTAAACCCAATAATTGGTGTAAACATGGCGCCTCTGATTGCTACAACTCTAATAGCTTAAGATTAAAGAACAAAGAACGAGAATGCTGAAGTCGTTCTTTTCTAGACTTTCATACTATACCGAGACATAAATAGTGGTTTAACGCTAGCATATCAGATGTTTTTATAACAAACCATTTCACCCTCATCTTTATTGTTAAGTCGTCATCCGTTCAAGGCAGATTCAGACACGTTTTCAGTCATAATTTACGAAACCTATGCAAATGAGGGGTCAGTGGGAAGGATTGAGAATTCAATAAATCACGTCTAGTGTAGGTAGATCATGTCAACCACACTTTAACTCTCGACGTCTTTGTTGTAAGCAAATAGTCCTTAATCCTTGATATATTAACGTTTGTATACCGTATTTCTGAGCGTAGAATAAAAGAAACTGTGTAAATACGAATATTTATTTTTATGAACACACTACTGATCTTATGCTAGCATCGTCACTCTTACCATCTTCAGAGTATCATATCAAAAGTGGTTAGGTATCTTCTAGGCAAGAAAGTGACATCTTCGGCCGCATCATCACTTTCCATTCGGTGAGATGCAGGTCGTAATTTTGCGAATCTGGCAATAGAGTCATTAACTTTCATGAGTTCCTCTTTGGGGCCCATGAGAATAAACTAGGATAAAAATGTAGGATTTTGAATTCTGAACACTGGCCTATATATCATTACAAAAACGGAAATGTTTGTATTAGTGTACGCGTGGGCCGTAGCTTTTGATGATTTTTACGTCAATCGATTTTTCTTAACTGTGCCTGTGTTGCCCAGGACTTGACATAAATAAGAATTTAGTATGGCGACCTTGTATTAGGTTTATTTGGTAATTTTTCATTTCGAACGACCGTTTAGGTAAAATATTAGGTTACCAACCTTTCTCACTTTTATTTTCAATACTTATAATAAAGCTGTGTTAATGTTCTTGTATAATCGCATAATAAGCCAGTGTAACAAAAAAGTGTAAAATAAATAATTTATTTATTAAAAAAAATACCAGACCGTAAAAACAAGTAATATAAATACTAATCCGGACCATGTGACCTTAATAATCTTAATTAGTCGTAATTATTGAAATTTATATGGAACATGAAATCCCTCAGAAGATAGGAATTTACGTGAGTAAGAAAAATGTAGGTACGTATATGTAGAAATTCGCGGTGGGTTAATGAAAATATTATGTTAATTAGTTCATGGAATTGTGATGAAAATTAAATAACTCGGCATAATATGGCAGTATGCGAAAACGGTTATATTCTTATTTTCTTAAATAATTGTTTATTTTATTTTTTATTGTTGTATATTAACAGAATATTATAAATCCCATTTAATTGTTATTTCCCAAAATAGATTTTTAAATCGGTTTTGTAATATATTGATACACCTCTTTTCAACGATATCTTCCAGGAGCAGAAAATTAAATAAACATTATTTTACACCCACTTACGAGAATGGATGTGCAGTAAACCCTTAAAATTTTCATTTCTTTACATTTTATGGCCATTTTTGGTTTAGGGATATAGTTTTTCAATACAATACAATACAGTACAAAACACTTTATTGCACCAAATAAAGTAACATAAAAAACAATCATATTATTTACATCTACGTACAATGGGCGGAATTATCGCTAAAAGCTATCTTTTCCAGTCAACATATTCCGTTACATATTCTCTGAGAGTTTTAAGTTATTTGCTTGTATAGCTTAGACGGTAGGTAGATGCCTCTGGCAAACGGAAGGACGGACGGACGGACAAAAAAATTGCTAAACCACCCAAGTCAACTTAAAGATCTCGCTTTGTTTGATCAATTCAAAAGTAATAATTTAAACCCTCATGTAATTAAAAAAATAATTGTAGGTACGCATACAAGTGACGTAAATTGTACGGAGAATACATTTTATAACCCCCAGGCCAACACAAATGGCAAACAATTGAATAGAATAAAATAGTATAGTGTTAGTATGACTCAAACAATAATTTGCTGACGCGTCGGTAGTTTTTTTATTGATCTCTGGGTCCAGATCCTTGGGTGGGTCATGCTACGATAAGATGTCCTCATGATTTTAATTAAATTATTCATACTTTTCTTAAAAAATCATAATAAATGATGTTCGTATCTTTTAATATATTGCATTTACTATATTATGAGCACTCAATTTCAAATCATTAATTAACTTAGTTATGTCACAATCGCACCGCAAACATGCAAAATATATCTCCCCTGGCTTGGCCCTTTCCATTTTTTTACAGTAATTCAGTAACTATATGCAGATTTGAATTTCTTGAAACGGTTCAATTTTGTATATTTTATAAATAATAATCATAATGTTAGAAAAAAAACACCATATTTTTTTTATGGAAAATATTCTCGACAATTTTTGTCCCCCATATTTTGCGTCTCCTCCCTTGGCATTTTGTCATCTTAAAAATATTGTGTTTATGATTTTATTATTGCGATCTTAATCCTAATTCGTTTAATTCAATTCTTACAACCAACGCTGCAAGGGATTTTTTTTTGCATTGATTTTGATCATGACATCATCTAAAATTGACCAGGGTCAGTTTTATTTCATAATTATTAATATCTTTATTATTTTATCCACAATTTTAATTATATACATCCTATAATACTTTATAAAAACTAACATAGATTACTGTAATGGTTTATTTTATTTACTGATAATAAATACTTTTACAATAATATCGATTTTCGCGAGAAAAGGTCTCTACCATGGCACATAATTTGCTAAAATATTCAGCGGAGGGATGAGTATTTGTTTAAATGAATCATTACAATTTATTTTGCTGGAATCTTTAAAAAATCTAGTATGTTTATAATTTTTTTCTTGTTTTTGAAGAGACCGGGGGGGGGAGACTTTACTGTCTGTATTACAAGCAAAAAGTACAGTCTCTCACCTGGTCTATTTCTAAAACAGTAAAAAAAATTAAAATTGACTTGCCATTTATCAGACTTGCATAAATGAGTTGTTTCAATAAAAATATTAAATAATTAGATTAACATTCTAATATTAATGTTTTTATAGTAACAATTACAATATATCGTAGAATGACCCGAATGAGACCTACATTACTTATTCATATTTGGGGCGAAACTACAGAACCCTAATAATCTTAACTAATACAAGTTCTCAGTATACAAGCACAATACCTACATAATATGTCTAATTCTTTGTAATCGAGCCTTAATATATAAAATCCATAGTTACAGACAACGTATTGATCTCATAATTAAGGTTACTGCTAATATGCTTAGGTATTTTGGTAAAACACGCAAATTTTAAGTACCGTAGTTAAGTATCTGAGTACCTGCCTATCTAATTTACTTTCCATACGTGATGGGTATTTTTAATGAGAGCTTAGGGAGCAAAGTACCTTCTATACTATTAGTATACAATTAACGCTAAATTAACAATTCTGTTTTTAAATAATATTGTCTTGTGATCTAAGTATTGTTTACTGCAGTTTGTTTAGAAACGGTCTTATTTCTAAAGTTATGATTTACTAAATCCAGCTTGCCTTAGGGTATAATTTTTGCCTATTTTTAAACATAAGTAATATTAAAAAAACATTGCGTATTTTTTTAATAATTTTATTTATTATCCCAATCAAAATTATCTGTCGGCGACGCAGTCTCGATCTTCGGATCTCGGGTTCGATATCCGTCCATTTTTCATAAGGACATTTGTGCTTGTGGTTTTGGTTCTACATGTGATGTAAATGTTTCCGGCAACCAAGATACAAGTCTTTGAAATTAGTGTGGGGAAGTAAAATAAAAAAAAATTGCTATTGCGTTGAAAAAATCGTTATCGTGAGGTCTCAGTCCGGGGCAAATAAGCGATGTAGGTAGCTTAATGAGCTTTCTGGGATATATCGTTGTCGTGAGGTCTCAGTTCGGAGCAAATAAGCGATGTAGGTAGCTTAATGAGCTTTTTGGGATATATCGTTGTCGTGAGATCTCACTTCGGGGCGAATAAGCGCTGTAGGTAGCTTAATGAGCCTTCTGAGATATCTAACTAGCGTCGTATTGAAGTAGTCGCTTTGTAAGCTTACACGGAATGTATAATGAGCGCCTCCAGCAATTCAAACGGAGCTCTAAGTAATTCCTTTGTTACGAATATAACAACAAATATATTTAAACGGGTTCCGGATAAATATTTATGAAACTAAGAATTTTCTTTATTGAATTACCGTCGGTTACAGTTTGATAGGCTATACTGCAGTACTTTATACAAATAAAATGCAAATATATGAAATTATATTTGAAATAAAATTCAATTGTATTTTTTTAGAAGAGGTCGCTCTTAGCGATAAAAACGACCGTTGCACCTATTATTACCCTAGGTTAATGTATTTATCAGCCTATGTAGGTATAGTATGTATGTACGAGTAAGTATGTTAGTTCCTTTGTGGCATTCCAGAATCCAAACGCGTGGTCCTATTTAATGACTCTTACATCAATCGATTTGTCTTAATCTAGAGTGTCACTAAAGACATGACAGATATCAAAATTTAATATGGCAACAACCAGACGCCATATTGTGAAAAGTAAAAAAAATAGAGTCGCCGAACTGTATCAAGTGGGGTATCATTGCAGTCAAAACTCTTCATGCCTTTAATTGAAAAAAAAACAGGATAAATACATTTTTATTGAACAGGTTGGTCAAAAGTAGTTTTATCTGAAAATCATTGGTCATTAGTTACTATTACTTTGATTGGAAATTACCGGTTAAAAGTTGTTTTAAGTGATGCCTTAAATTTGATTTTAACTGCCATGCACAAAAGCATAAGCCAAAAATTACTTTTAACTGGTTAGTGTAAAAAAAAAGTATTTATCTATTGCTAATTTGATTATTACTAACGTTTTATATTGCAATCAATACAGGGAAGAAGTTAAAATTACACATGTAAATAATTACACACAAAAATGACAATTAAATAATCAGAAAACACACAAGTTTTAAAAATATAAAAACAAATTCACAACACAATTATTCGTTTAATAATAATATTAATTACCTTTATTAAAATAAAAAGGCCAAATATTATTCGTTAAAATATTGTATAATTAGAATCTCGTAAATCTAAAATGCGACAAACATTACTGATTTAACCAGTCGAAACTACTTTAGACGGAAGCATATTTCAGTAAAAAGTTCCATTGTCGAAAACCTACTGTTAAAGGGACTTTTGACTGGTTTTGCTAATTAAAAGTGATTTTAACTGGTTTAGAGTTTTGTCTGCAACATCAATTAAGAGGAATTATTATTATTGTATTGTATCGTAACTAATAAAAAAATATTACTATTGCATATATTATACAGACTGGCTTTGATGTCAGAATATATATTTGTTTCGGGATATTTATTATTTACCATGTACAATTTGATTTTGGCTGAAAGCTTGAGTCCCTATATCGTTCCTATATCATCTCGTGCAATACTGGCCATACAATACAGGTCGGAAAATATTAGCACTTGCTGATAATGTACAGCTAATAATGCGCGGCCGATAATTCGTGTACATACAAATGACAAAGTCAAAGCCTCGTTTGGTTGATCCTTAATTTCAAGAGGGCAAGATATGTCTGTTTAAAGTTTTCATATAAACTGTTTATATTCGAAAGAAAAGCGTAGGAAATTTTTGTTTTTCTTTTTTTTTTTAGTTTTGAGCGCCTGCGCTGCTGCGGCACGCTCGCTTCGCTCGCTCGGCTCGTGCTTTGTTTTGTCGCAGTTCAAACCTAGCCTAACCTAGACTTGCAGCCACTTTTATAAAGACCACAGAGAAGCAAATATTTTTATGTTCTTAGGTTAGAACTTTTAAATAGTCTGTGCCAACTCTTCCTAGTAACTCGCCTAAACAAACGAGGCATCGCATAGAGAGTATGTGTTTTTCTATGGTTGGGTTCCAATTATTGGCTGTGCAATACTGGCCGTACAATATCGACACGCAGTGATTTTACGCAGCCAGTATTGCACGCACATTATTGCACATCATGATATGATAGCCATGTACATGAATTATTGGATGTACTAATGTACATCCAATAATTCATGGCCGCATGCATTCATTGGCCGTACATTATCGATACGGATCGATTTTGTATTGGTGACCCTGGAATGCAAGACCTAATATTTTGAATCCATATAAATGAATTATCAGTGTGTGCATTATTGGCTGTACAAAATCGGGATGTAAAATATCGGGTCGTACATTATCGTCTCCCGAAAGCTTGATACTAGTAGCCAACATTTTATAATTGTTTTATTAGGATTTTGAAGATAAAAACATAAAGATAAACGCTTTCACAATCACAACCCCGCACTAAATTCGAAGACTTGCGTCGTGGGTGCCGGAAATATCCACATCACACACAATCACAACCAGAACCAGAAACACAAAATTTCCTTGGGGAGAAAACTATATGGACTATATGGAAACCAGCTGCAAAGATTTTCACCAAACATAGTTAAGAACACTAGATTAAGTAACCTTTCAAATAAAAGTACCATTAACATATCTAAATCGGTCAAACCGTTTTGGAGATAAATGGGAACATTATTTTTACTGTATAAGCCAATTTAATAAAGAAAATATCTGGTATTGACGACAGCTGTAATGTATTTCACTCCCTCCTGCTGTTAATCTCTTGTGGGAGTGAGATACCATGTCAGCTGAAGTCAATATCAGAACAAATCTTTTTTAAATGGGGGTAAGCTAGTCGAATCAGAAATAAATTCCGACTTAAAATCGTACTACTGCAAGTTTCGAAGCGTCATATATTTTTGAGACAAAACGTCGCGAATTCAGAGCATTGCGATCAGAGGAGCGATGCCATCCGTCATGAGATGCATGAAGGGAACTCTGCCAACTGATAGTGGGCTTAACTTATTTATAAGTTTGGCGACTTGTAGTAAGCTCTTAAGCCATAGAGTTTACCAGCTCTATAGGCTCTTAGGAGACCTAGTGCTGGGGACAGAGAATCACAAAATAACGTTATTCATATAAATATAGTACCTTAAATCAAAATATTCCAAAAAAATTTCTTACTGAATAAAAAACTTTTATCTCTTATTTTATCTTTTTATCTTACTGTTCTATGGTCCTTCACCTCAATCACATTATCCCTTACCAAACTAGCACTAACTCTCTATTGGTCAAACGCTCTAGCCTTTCAAAGTTAAAATGCAATTAAAATTTTAGGTTAGTTTTAGAAAATAACGCAACAAGCCTCGTTATACCTGTTTATATATCCTATAGATTTATACACATTTCTTGGATTTAATAATATTTTATACAAGCCGTGCACCGCGGCTTCACCTGCATTTATCAAATTAAAATATACACATACTTATAAAATGTGCTTATATATGTATTAATCCTAGGTATAAGCTATGTACATTCCGATCAGTCCAAATTTCATCCGCTCAGCAAATAAAGCGTGAAGAGAAAACAAAAATACTTATACACTTACACATTTCCACACAAACTTTCGTATTTGTAATATTAGTTAAGTGTGACATTATTTCAAAGCATATGTGTATGATAGATAGTTATTTATTAAATCATTTTGAACAAATCAAAGTAACTGGGAATGGCCTAATACCAAATATCATTCTCTACCAGCCATCCTGGCCGTGAAAGAAAAGCGGTGGGTGTGGGGCAGAAACAAAATAACCGAATTAATATTTAAATATTTTAGTACATATATAAATACATATATGTCTATGCTACATTATAGTTATATTAAATACTAGCCATGCCCCGCGGCTTCTCCGCGTTAATTAAATTAAAAAGTAGCCTAAGTGTACGCCGTAACCGAATCTAGCTACATTAAAAATTTCATCAAAATCTATTCGTTGAGGAGATACGTGGTAACAAACATTCACACACACACAAACTTTCGCATTTATAATATTATAGTAGGATCAATCGTACACATAATTTAAAAGCTTTTAGATTATCCGAGCACAAACAAGTTACAATGAGAAATTGATAGTCTTCATGTCGTTTTACAGAGGCTTTTACATTAAAAACATTTATTTTCTGCGTGTAAAAATAATGGTATCGAATGTCATGAATAACGAATACATTATTCAAAGACTTTTTTTTTGCAAAGTAGCAGTACCTACCTCGCGGTTTCACCTTCGTATTACGTGATGAAAGTGATGATTATGATAACTACCCTGTGTTATTCCAGGTCAAGACAGGTTAGCTGAACAACTGGTTGCGTAACTCAGTTGCGATGTCATCAAATAGGGAATATGCACGAGTAGTACCTACCATAACAATGAATAGCAATCGCGATAGTTTTCATAATAAAATATGCACGAGCATGATCATACATGATATTATTACACCTATAACATTTTCTTATTTAGATGATTTGAAATTACGAATTTTAATAAATAAATAGTAATAAAATGCATAAAAAATTCAAAATCGCAAAACGCACGCAATGGTTATACTGATTCGTGACGTCAGTTCAATGATTGGTTAAGTTTCCTTTTTTTACGTCAGCCATGATTGGGCGTGGACGACACAGAATTAACGTTAAAATGGCTGTCTTTAAATTGCCCGAACTTGATTGCCTATAATATATATATAAATATTTATATATATATGGCCTTATAATGGCCTCGATTCTGATGTCACACACTTAATTAAATTTAAAGTATTCCTTCTCACAAAATAGGAACGCAAGACAGAGATAGCATACATTTTAGTGCTGTCAAGTAAGTCAGAAATTAGATGTCTATGCAAGCTTAGTCGAGTTTGTAATTGGTGTTGGCTAAAACCACGCGCCTTTCAGCTTCTGCTGTTAATATTTTAATTGGTAAAATAGCTTGACAGCACTAAAATGTATGCTATTTCTGTCTTGTGTTTCTATTTTGTAAGAGACAGGGATAGTTTTAATTTAATTTAGTGAGTGTACATCAGAATCGAGGCCATTATAAGGTCTATCTATCTATCTATCGATAAAGGTTGTCTGGAAGAGATCGCTCTTAGCGATAAGACCGCCCATTGTACCTATCTTCTTTTATAAGTTTCTCTGTAAGCTGTATTTATCTTTTAGTGTCAATAAAGAGTTATTGTATTGTATTATATGGTAATGTTTTATATGGATGAAATTTTATTAATAGGTAAATCATCGAATATAAAACGTAAAAAAATATATTCTCTATATACTTAGCTATCAAATTGGTTAAAAAGTTTTCGAGTGATTGACGACCTGGTTAGTGTAGCGGTTAGTCTTCTGCCTTCTGCGTCGTGGGGCCTGGGTTCGATTTCCGGCAGAAGTATACAATTTGCCTTTCCAAAGGATATTTGTGCTTCTGGTTCTGGTTGAGATTGTATATATGATATCCAAATGTTTTCGGGATTTTTTTTCCTTATAGGGTAGCGTTTGACCACAATCTCACCTGATAGTATCTATGTGTTTATGTGGTCGAGGATGGTAACACGCAAAGCCTAGAAAATGACTGGCTCTCATTTGTGCTTCTGGTTCTGGTTGTAATTGTGTGTATGATATATATATATTTAAAGGTTTCCGGCACCCATGATATGCCGTATATAGTATTTGTACTGAGTGTGGGGCTGTGAGTGTGAAAGCCTTCGTATTTTTTTGATGCAATGAAAAAAATCTATTTTTTTGTTATATTAGTGGAATGGAAGGAATACATATTCTATTCTACTAAGAATGGGATGGTGGGTTAATTGGTTTGTATCAATTTAATACTAAGTAGGTAAGGCTTGCATGTTAAAACTCAAAACAGTTTATTCACATGGGCTCCAAAAAGGTACTTATGCAGTTAACTTACCAACTTGGCTTCGACGAGTTTAAATAGGCTTTCTTGGATTGTTCCACTGATCATAACATAAGCACAGTAAGTAAGTACAAACATCAAAAGGAGTGATGAGGAAGAGCAATCATTTTAGACGAGGACAGTACGAATTCCCTTGCCCGTTGACATCTTGGTCATCGGTATGCTTGTTCTTTAGGGTAGAAATCGATCTTGTTTAACAAAATTTTCCGAGTAAGTTAAGGTCTTAGTTATCTCGGGTATTTAGCACATTTTCTGTCTATTCGTCCACCTATTACTTAACCCATAAAGTTTATATTGTATACTATAATTTGTATTGGTCAGTAGGGACTCAAACCGCTGTCAGTAGTAACTCAACCGCTGGTCACTAAAACCTAGACAAAGCGATCCTTATATCAACGTGTCCTGAAGTATTAAGGTAAAAAATAATACGAGAATACGAACACGTATACATTTACAAGTACCTCTCTACCGGCTGACAGAGCTAAAACATAAAGATCTCAGAAAAGGCAGTTGGAAATGCGACGAGGCACATTTCCTTCGTAATTCACCAACTCTGGCAGTTTTCAATCTCGAAAATGCTGTTCAACCACCGCGTAATTACGTCATTGTTTTACCGACCCCTCACAACTTTACCATCTTTTCAATTTGTTGAAAAAGATCTTGCAAACTGGAATATCATCATGTCAATTTGATATATACTCTAAAACATTTTCTTTTCATGATTTATACAACAACTTGAACAACATACATTAAAAAAAAGACCTAAGTTAGATTCTATTCAGATTAGAAAACCTAATTATGACCTAAACTGCTAAGTAGGGTAGTATTCTAAGAATGAGTCTAAATAACACTTTTCTTATCGTCACTATTAAAAGGAAGACACTTTGTTAGAGTTATTTACTAATAGCACTCACTACTATTACACTGTCACATCACTACACTAACTCAAAAAGTTTAGTTCTCTTGAGTCTTCTCACTAAGTCTGTGTTGTTGAGGAGCTAGATTGCCTCAAGATTCACATTGTGATGAAGTCTTTTTCCATGAGTTTCAGCAAATTATAATCCTGATATGTTAGGATCAGTTCTTACCACCCGTTTACCTCCTGCGACACATGAATAGATTTTTTTACAACGTGACTTTTTTTATCCATCTAGTAAAACATTTAACGCCCCTTACTTTATATTAGTAACAGTACACCACAAAAATTTTAAGAAATTTAAACTATCATCCTTCATACAGAGCTTTATCCGACCGGGAATTAATTTTACCAAAATCTTTCTTAGTGCTAACTTATGAATTATATTTTGCAAACATTCATGCTTTTAGACTATAGATGTATCTGCGTACTGGTAAAGATACATGTTAGTGTTCTAGACCCACCGGTTTAGTGCTTTCATTTTTTGTCCGTCAGTCAGTCAGTTTTATATGTTTAATAAGTAGATTATATGTTTTGAAAATATTGTAAAGCAAAGTTACAGCACGTAACATTTTATTACCTAATGTAAGTATTTATTTAAGTCACGATTTAGGTATTCACCATAAATCGGTTGTAATTTGTAGTTTGACTTTAGATAAAGGTTTAAACTTCATTTGCATAGAATATTTATTCAACGTTTCTACGAAACATTTGTGTAAGCAGCAGAACGTCCTACTGAACACAAAGGGCAAAATATCAATGTAACCCCTTTCATCAGCAAACCAGTTACCACAATAGTTTCACGATGATAAATGAGCGTAACAATAGTTTGGCGCTTACTTACGGTTAGTTAACAACTCCTTTATAGACAGGTTTATATTCCATCCGTAAGCTAAATCATAGATTAAAGGGTGATTGATGTAGTTACTTTTGTGGTGGTGCTTTTGAAGATTAAACATAAACGCTTCACACTCACAGTCCTACACTAAGTTCGCTGACTTGTGTCGTGGGTGCCAGAAACATTCACATCACACACACAAGTACAACTAGAACCAGAAACACAAACTTTCTTTGAGGAGAAAACGCGTGTTCCCGCCGGGAATCGAACCCGATACTTAAAAGGCGTACGCCGCCCACCTAAGCCATCGCGCAGTTCTTTACTTACTAATATTTCTTTTTTCGATGAATATATACTCACGAAAGGTTTTTCTGCCTTATTCAGGGCCATATAAATCGCACGTATCGTCGAGATTTATTAGAAAGAAAATGCCTAATGTCATAATAATACGATAGGATTACTTTTGTACTGAAACAGTCTAGTCTAGTAAAACAAATAACTCACCACGTCTATTATATCTATTAATCACACTATTATTATATGCGAAAGTTTGTGTGTAAGTGTGTAAATGTTTTCTTTTCACCCTGTAACGGCTAAAAAGATTTACATGAAATGTTGTATGTACATAGCTTATACCTAGAATTAACACATGGTATATATTATTTAATTTGATCAACGCGGGCGAAGCCGCGGGGCTCATCCAGTAAAAACTTAAGATAATTTAGAATATAATATTAATTTATCGTCCGCTATTCAAGTATGTACCTATTGCTATTCTTTCAGGCAGACGTGCTCTGTGGTCAAATGTTTGCATAAATACTATATAAAAAATAAAAAGTTCCTTTTTTATGCTGCTTTTATAAGCCCTATTTCTAAATAGGCGATTTTGTAGTACTTAGTTACAAAGCAAATAAGCTCTTCTTTACCCATTACTTACACTCTACGTCTCTACGCCTCGTTACAGAGCGTCGTAGGGATTTGTAGAGAGTCGTAGAGAATTGTAGAGGGCCGTCACTCAAGCGAAATAATACCCCCGACACTTCAGCTTTTCAAGTTCGTTGTTTACCAGGCAACTTGATATAAGAAAAGTTAAGATTTATATAAAATCCGTAGCCCTGTTATTCAAGCCTTTCAAAAATTAAAGTGCTATCTTAGTTTATAGCGAGTGACAGTCTACTTTCATCTTGACTAGCAAATGGCATTACATTTGGTGAGTGTTTTTTTTTTGTTCGATAGGCAAGCGTATTTGTATTTATTTTTTATTTTGTGAACAGGAATTACATGAGTTAATTCTCCCGTGCCCTTTTTACCGTCTAACAACAAGACAAACTATTAAACGTCATACATTTATGGTCGACATACCTCCAGTTCGCTCGAAGCGTTTCGCTTCTACGTTCATCATCCGTACAGCGAAGGAGTGGAACTCATTGCCTGCGTCTTTGTTCCCCGAAAGGTATAATCTGGAAGTCTTCAAGTCTCGAGTGAATTGGTATCTTCTAGGCAAGCATGTCACATCTTCGGCCGCATCATCACTTTCCATCAGGTGAGATAGTGGACAAATGATTGACAATGCTACATAAAAAAAATAATTGCAAAGCCATATCTCAAAGTACAGACAGCAATAAAACTACGCAAGCATGCTTTATATCATCAGGTGAGATAGCGGTCCAATGCCTCCATATCGATTGTAATAAAATAAAAAGTAGCTGATTTGTAAGTGGCTTTTAAACAGCTGATTTTATCCATAGAAGCTAGTAACACAAATAATCACACTAATATTATAAAGTTAAAATTTTATGGGTGTGTATGTATGTTTGTTTCTTCTTTACGCTCAAACGGCTGGACTGCTGACATCCTCGATTAACACATAGGCTACTTTTTGTCCCGGAATTCCCCCAGGTACCGGACTAACGGGGGTAAAATCGCGGGGCGCAGCTATTCTAATTATATGCGTTCAATTTGTTTTAATAACTCTTATTTTAATATGGTTTAGTTACTTTGAATAACTATCAATACTCAGATACTTTCATTACTGACTGTACAGTTAAATAACAAGCTATATATCTATCTGTATTATATATATCTAGATGTTTCATTCGTATGTCCTTAACTGGAATTAGTAACAAGGTCAGCTTTAGCAATAGGGGCGTTAATTTATTCCATTAGAAGCGGACCGCAATGTAATATCGCCAAAAACTAATTAGCTTTATCACTATAAATCTTGTTAGTTGGCAAGTGGCTCCTTATGTCTATCACAGCTGAGAAGCATTGTGTAAATTAGGCTAGACAAATGGCACGTGATCATTTCTTGGCGGTATCTGAATTTCCTTGTTTTCTCATGTAAGTTTTTATCTTTATATAGTCAGGGTGTTATAGTAATTTTACTCCACCTAATAGACTGTACAGTCTCTATCACCCTTTTTGCTTTGAAAACAATAAAAAAGTTTAAATAAATCACTATTTTTGGATACCTATATATTATTATAACGAATTCAATAAAAAAATATGGTAATATATATTCTACAACCACTTACTAACACAAAAAAAAATATTTTTGGTGCCAAAATGAAAATAGTATTGTTCAATTTAGTATGACTTACCTAAACTCATAAACTTCCACTAGTGGTTAATAATCCTAGTAATAGGACTAGACATTTGCACTCGAAGAATCACAAAGTTTGGAAAATAGTACAAAATCGATAAGGCCATTTTTGCACTTTCGTGATATAACTCTATTGACATATCCCCAATTCGCTCGAAGCGTTCCGCTTCTACATTTACCATCCGAACAGTGAAGAAGTGAAACTCATTGCCGGCGTCTTTGTTCCCTGAACGGTACAATCTGGGTGTCTTCAAGTCTAGAGTGAATAGGTACCTTCTAGGCTAGCATGTCTCATCTTGGGCCGCATCTTCACTTTTCATCAGGTGAGATGGTGTTCAAATGTTTGCTATCATAAAAAAAACTTCTTAATCCATTCATAGCGTTATAATACTGTCATCACATGATCGATAATAATAAAATCAATCTTACGTTTATATAAATAATACGCTAGTCTAGTCTAAACATGTTTATCTACGTATTCAAGCTCATGTAGGTAGTCAGTATTTACAAGATAAAAACGACGTACGTTTTTACCTGTATTTACTTTGAGAGTGTTCATAAGTTTGTTATGTTATTGATATGCCAACTGAACGTAAGAAAGATAGTTTGTGAGAAATTACAAAGATTACATTTATATTTTTATCTATTTTGGGCGCAGCTGTGGAGAAAAGTATATAAAATCAAGTTAGTTTATGTTCTAGATAGATATAACATTTTATTGGACACCAAATTGAAATAGAAAAAAATAATAAAGTAATCTTAAACTATGTATGTTACGGACAAACCAACCCAAAAGAATAAAAACAATTTAAATAATTATGGACGGTATTAAAAAGAGATTTTTGTTAAAGGTTTGGTTAAAACGAAATGAAGAATAATATACAAATATATTACACTTACTTGCAAAAACAAATTATACTAATACGTATCAAATCATACTATATCGATTGTAAAATACAACGAAGACATGGTATGTGTCAAAAATAATTATGAAAACATTAAACTTTTGCCGTTATATCCTAGGGGTGGGTATTAATGTACAGAGAAGGAACCGTATTGGTTTGGCAGGTGCTTTTACCTGGTTTTTATGTGTTCGGTAATGGTGCTTGTTAAGTAGTCAGAGGTGATACGTTCGTTATGTATTTATTGTCCTTTTAGGGAACGAAGAATGAAAATAGGAATAGCTCAGTTGTAGTAAAGGCGCCTCTCGTCCGAGTAGTCGCGGTTCCAAATCCAATGAGGAGCGTAATCTTTTCGTTGAAGGTAAACTCCATGGAGATCATTTATTTGTATACTTATATGTACCTATTGCCAGGTATTAAATGGTATATTCGTATACTTGCCTGCACCTATCGCCAGGCATCAAATGGTATATTTGTATACTTACCGGCACCCATATAAATGCCATATTCGTATACTTGCCTGCACCTATTGACAGGCATTAAAAGGTATATTTGTTTACTTGCTTGCATCAATTTTTTTGTTTTATTACAGACTAAGCAAACGTTTGACTACAATCACACCTGATGGAAAGTGACGATGTAGTCTAAGGTGGAACACGCTTGCTCAGTAAATACCTATTCACTTTACTTTTGAACACACCCAAATTATACCTTTCGGGAAACACAGACGACGGCAAAGCGTTCCATTCTTTTGCTGTTCTATAAATGAACGAAGACGCGAAAGGTTTTGTGCGAATTAACGGTATTTCAACCATAAATGGGTGACGCGACGCCGTCCTTCTGGATGTAAGGTGGAAAAAAGGTGAAGCGGGAACAAGATTGTGTAGTTCCTGAGCACATTCACCGTAATGTATTTTATAGAATACCGACAGGCTTGCAACTTTACGCTGATGTTCAAGACTTTGCAATCTGGCTTACTAAAGCGTCATTATTAATTAACCTCTTTGCGCGTCGCTCTATCGAATCCAAAGCCTGCAGCTGATACTTGGCAGAACCATCCCACAGGTGACAGCAGTACACGACCGGACCTGCACTTAATACAAATTTAAAAGCTGTCCCGGTGTGAAGTACCGCCTTACCTTCGACAAAATACCAAGTTTTTTTGCAGCCACTTTAGCCTTAGACTCGATATACGAACCAAAGTTGAGGTTGGATGCCAAACCGACACCCAATAGTTCTAGTTGATTGCCTATCTGGATGGGTACATTACAGAAGACGGGAGCTAAAAGAAACTGACTCTTTTTAGCATAGAATAAACACGCCTGAGTCTTAGAAGCATTAAACCTAACCATATAAGCATCTATCTCCAAGCATTAAATGGTATATTCATTTAATTACCTGGACTTATCTCCACCACCACCCCAAAAACGTCTTCACTTACCTCGACGTAGAGCGACCTAGGGCTTACCACTAGCCTGACAGATAAAAACAAACATTTTCAAATTAACTACATTTATTTATTCCTTGTGTAATTATGTACTTTATTAAAATTAGAAATAATTACCCACCCCTTATTTTCCCAAGCTACATCTCGAGTCCTCCATATAACTAACTAAGGAAGTATGAACCAAACGAACCGAATGTTTGCTTTTCGTTGCTCGTTGCTCCCTCATAAAATTTAATGTAATTTAGTATATGAACTTCGTTAGCTATATCTATGCTAATACGTGATAATTTACCATTTTTATTAAGAGCAGTGACCTAGGTGTTCCTGCGGTGGGATACAGGCTAATTTTTATTATAAGCATTGAAGAACTGCCCATTGGGTTAGTTAAGTGCGCGTTCGCCTTCTAAGCAGGGGTTTCGGGTCCGATTCCCGGCGGTAACACAAGTTTTCTCCCCATGAAAAATTTGTGTTTCTGGTTCTGGTTGTGATTTTGTGTGTAATGCAAATGATTCCGGTACCCAATTATTCGCTGAAAAATAATCGTGTCAAATGACAGCAACGATACATTGTCATTATTGTGAATAATTACAAAAAATATAGTATCAAATATATAAACCGCCCGCTGGCGATGCGCGTTTGCCAGAAGGTATTGGGTTCGATTTCAGGTGGCGAAACACAAGTATTCTCCAAAGTAAACTTGTATTTTTGGTTCTGTGATTGTTTGTGTGTGTGAATGTTTACGCCACCCACGACATAAGTCAGTGTGGGGTTGTTACCGTTAAAGCGTTTATGTTATGTTAATCATGTTACTATTTCTATTTCGTTAAATCATTCCTTGTTTTCTTTTTATGTAAAATGCAATCAAATCAGTTCGATGAAAAACCATCGGGATCGCTTACTGAGCAGCGGGGCGGTTAGGGATCGTAATGAGGAGAGGACTGGAATATCCGACTTTTTTGACTGGAGTTTTATTGACTAAGAGACCCCTATCTCACCTAATAGTGGTAGGACATGGTCGAGAATACACACCTAATATAGGTCTAGAATGTTCATTCTAGACCTCTTAATGCGCTAAAATGTCTTCTCGAGACCATGTCCAATGCAACTTGGCCGAAACGTCGAGGTAAATAAAAATAGATAGCGCCATTGAGTCCTGACATATTACCTTAACTATGTGTTCCAATCGCGAAAGTTTAAAAGTTACTCTGGTTATATGGTCTGTATTTTAAAATTACGTAACTATATAAGTACTTATAAAAATCAATTGTGCTGCGTCAGTCTCACAAAAACTCGAGAACGGCTCGACTGTTTTGGTTGTTTTTTTTTGTCGTGATCGTAACTCTCAGGTCAGGTTTATGTATAGCATTTTTTTTAATCCACCAGAAATTTCACCCGCGTGAAGCCGAGGCAGATCACTAGTAAATATTATATTTATCTCAATATAGGAAGTAGTATATGTCTGAAAATATTCGATATTAGTGAAAGAAAATAATAGTAATATGTAATGTAACCTACAACTGGTTCATGGAGCCCTAAATCTTAGCTGAAAAGTTAACGAGTAATCATTCAAAATATACTTTTATCAAATAAATTATACATTCAACATTTGAAACATTACGCAAGAGTAAATATCGCATTATTTATTTTACTACACTTCGGTAAAACATATTGGACTAATACTAATCTGAACGATACTTCACAGGCGAAGTAATACGTTTATTCGCTGCTAAAATAAACATCGAACTATTTGGATTGCCGATGTATGTAGAAGCAAAAGAAACTTTTTCTCAAAGACCGGCGAATAACGACCAACGACGGGCCAACGCAAACAATATTACAAATTCCTAAGAAACATATTAATGCTAAGATAAATATCCAGGAAGACTTCATAACAGCGGGAACCGTTATATTATTTTACCTCGATGAAAACTTTAGGTAAATTTTTTTAGGAGTTATAATTACAAGACCTGGCTACCTTTTTACAACATAAATAGGTAAAGAATAATCATGCAAATCGGTTATCGTAACTAGGAGATAAAACAACGTTACATACCAAAAAGAACAAAAGTTAATATTTTGTTCAACGGAATAGAGATCGTTTTTCGAAATTGAGTTAAAAAAATAGAATATATGTATGAATTGCTTCGTCAATACAACAAGAGAAGTCCAGTAGACTACAATAATTTCCCTTTTAACCGGTAGATGGTAAGTAATCAATCGGTACTGCAGGATGTGAGGCCAAATGCCAAAAATCAAACGGTATATAAACGCTTTCACACTCACAGGCCCACACTAAGTTTGAATAGGTCTGCGTGGGTGCCGGAAACATCCACATTATACCCACAATCCCAACCAGAACCAGTAAGAGAACCAGATCCAGAAAGTTTTCCTAACGGAGAATACATGTGTTCTCGTCGGGAATCGAACACAAATATCCTTGTTTAGAAGGCGACCGTGCACTCAACTAAGCCAACGAGCAGTACAACCCAAAGCTATTCCAGCCGGGGGCCATGTGTGTTTATTATCTGTCAAAAGACGCGGGTAACAGCCTCTGGAGCGTAAGGCGGATCCACACATGGCTTCCGTCGCAAGGTCGTTCGTATAATATGGAGGTCGAAGTACAATAATTTAAACGCAAGCTTAAATAATGAAATGCAAGCAAAGTTAAAAATAATTAAACGCAAGCAAAGCTTAAATAATAATTAAACGCAAAAAAAAACTAAAAAAAACCCGACTTCACCGCTTTATCTTCGGAACCTTAATCAGATTTAACATATTAAAAACATCAAAGCATTATTGACAATAGCTCAAAAACTGGTGATCAGATCTTGAACAAATTTGGAAAAAAAATGGACCATATGGAAAGCACCAGCTTTCAAATAAAAAAAAAATCATCAAAATCAGCGCACAAAGAAAGAAGTTATGAGGTAACTTTTGAGTCGGTTAAAAGCGCTAGCAGTCACTATCTTGCTCCGACTATAGGCCCGGGTACACACCGGGCCACTGCGCCTATAGAGGGGTGGCCACCCCCCATACGAGTGGGGCCGTGCAAGCCAATGAAGAGCCCCCTGGCTCTCCACCAGTGACCCTACTACAGAGGAAGAGAGAAAAGGCGAGCGATCTGCCTCCTCCTCCCCCATCCGTCTGCGCCGGAGCGGGTGAGATTGAGGATCAAACTCTCTCGCCCGCTCCGCGGCCTCCTTCTGCGCCATCACCGCTTCGCAGAAGGAGACCAACGCCTGCCACGATCTCTCGCTGCCCACAAGGCATCTACCATGCCCTGCAGGGAGAAATCACCACCTATTGTCGCTGAAAGCGTGTGCCGCTGTGGGCTCCATGCGGCACACACCTCCACCGTATGGAGCGTCGTATCCTCCAGCGCCCCACATTCGTGGCAGGCCGAGGTCGGCTCCCGTCTCGCGATTTGGTGCAGGTACTTTCCGAAACATCCGTGTCCGGAAAGCACCTGCACCAATCGGAAGGTCAGCGATCCAAACCGTCGCCGCACCCACCTCCGAAGGACCGGGCGGATGGCCTCCACCGTCCACTGCCCAGGGACCGGTGGAGCCAGGTCCTCTATCCACCGCCGCAACAGTACAGCCCGCGCCCGCCATCGCCTTCGGGTAACCTCTTCCCACGCTGAGGGATCTCCACGGGATCTCCTCGCCACCACGAAGTGGTATACTTCAGCGAGAATCTCCGCTTGGAGCTCCCAGGGGGGGATCAGCGTATCGCCCTCGTCGCGATGACCCGCTGCGGACGTCGCAGCAGAGTCTTGCTCCCGCGGTTGAGGGCGTCCACCCAGACGGGCGCTCCGTACAGGGCCATACTCCGGATTACTCCGGAGTAAAGCCGACGGCAAGCCGCGCTCGGGCCGCCCACGTTGGGCAGTAGCCTCCCTAAAGCAGCCGCAGCCCCCACGACTCTCGGGGCCAGTTGGGAAAAGTGAACCCCAAGAGCCCACCTCCCGTCCAGGATGAGACCTAGATATTTCATCTGGGTCCCAACCGGAATCAGGACCCCGTCCAGCTCCATCCGCGTTACTGGAGGGGGTACCCCCCGAGGCCCATGGAACAATAGGGCCTCGGTCTTGGAGAGATCGACCTCCAGTCCCAGGGAGCGTATGCGACCAACCACAAGTCTTAACAATTAAAAAACAATATTCACCAGCTTACCTATATGCTGGTGACTATTTCTTCTAACTTAACTCAAAGCCTTTTTGGCTCTACCTAAAAGCTGATTGTTTTTTATGGTAAGACTTGTTAGGTCAAGTCTACCCATTGTCAAAATATATTTTAAATACATGTATGTGTAAGCATACATTTAGATACTCCTATGCGTACATCTTTACTGTATCTTCACCTCACTCTTCACTCACATCTTCACTCTTTTAAGATGATCATCAAATGGGTATCACAATTTTTTGACATATTCTTTATAATATACCTTTATACATAGACATGCTCATGCATGTGAAGCTGGTGAATCGAGTAGTTGTTATTTGAATGTTATTTTGATTATAACTTTGTGTAATAATAAGTTATGTCCCTTTTTTAGTAAGTTCACATTTGCTTATTATGTAGCTGTCAGTTGCCATAGCGTAAGAACGAGTAGAGTACAAATTATGAGTTGAATGTACTAACTTGTTTTGATGTCTTTACAGCTTCTTTTTTACCAAATGTTTTACGTATCATATTTCAGTTATTCATAAAGTTGTTTGTTAGAATTTTATTTAAAACCGAGGGCATTGATCACGAAAAATTGTGATCAGTAAACACTTCACGCCGCGTCGAGTCCTTTTAGTAGTAAATACAAAACAATAGGGTGACTGTACTTACGTGCGTCGGTCTTTGTTCTATGACATCTGTCTGAAAACTGAAATAGCTAAGGTGGCCGAGTCCAATACCGTCCAATTCAATCCGCGGATAAGCCGGCTTACTGGTTAATCTCGACAGCACACTGGTACCTACCACTGTCGAGATTAACCAATAAGCTCCTCGTGTTTTTTCATAGACTTACAAAATCATATATACTGTATTTGTAGCAAGTCATAATATACACATTTGTAATGTTTTTTTATGCAGAATAAGCAAGCATTTGACCACTACCTCGTCTGATGGAAAAGAATAATGCGGCCGAAGATGTTACATGCTTGCCTAGAAGATACTTATTTACTCTAAAGCACGCTTTAGTCTAGCATGCTATGCTTTAAAGCGAGACTAAAGCGGCAAACGTTCTATTCTTATGATGAATGCATCTTAAGTATTTAAATGACCATAATTATTTTATTATTATTTGATGATTGTTAATATACAGCACACTGTGGTATGACATAGTTTTATTATACTATTATTATTGTATATAATATAATTTTTTTGTACTGACATAGATTTTAATGTTTCATACAAATCATACTCAAATTACAATTGTAAAAATCTAACTATAAGACGTGTAAACAATGGTTATCAATAAATGAGTATTTGAGTACTCGACTTGAACCCTTGCTCCCAGATCATACCGCGAACGGTATGATCTGGGAGCAAGGGTTCAAGTCGAGTACTCAAATACTCATTTATTGATAACCATTGTTTACACGTCTTATAGTTAGATTTTTACAATTGTAATTTGAGTATGATTTGTATGAAACATTAAAATCTATGTCAGTACAAAAAAATTATATTATATACAATAATAATAGTATAATAAAACTATGTCATACCACAGTGTGCTGTATATTAACAATCATCAAATAATAATAAAATAATTATGGTCATTTAAATACTTAAGATGCATTCATCATAAGAATAGAACGTTTGCCGCTTTAGTCTCGCTTTAAAGCATAGCATGCTAGACTAAAGCGTGCTTTAGAGTAAATAAGTATCTTCTAGGCAAGCATGTAACATCTTCGGCCATTAGAACCATTAGAACTCATTGCCTGCGTCTTTGTTCCCCGAAGGGAACAAAGACGCAGGCAATGAGTTCTACTCCCTCGCTGTACGGATGATGAACGTAGAAGCGAAACGCTTCGAGGAAACTGGAGGTATGTCGACTATAAATGGATGACGTTTGATAGTTTGTCTTGTTGTTAGATGGTAAAAAGGACATAGAAGACTTAACTCATGTAATACATGTGCACACTCTCCATTTGGGATTTCATTATGTAAGAACTATAATTGAACACCGTTCAACAATAAATGCCATTCTTATTTCTATATTATTATCATTAAAAGGTGGTTTTACTAAATTTAACCCTTATAGAATGTAAATTGAATTCAACATGGAGAATGTGGGCAAGTAGAATGCCATTGATATGAGTAAACAAAATATAGTGCCTATTTTAGGACTTTGTTTACCTCAGTTTGTCTCCTATTTACCTTCAGTTGTTGTGATATCTCTTCATGTTATGAAAACTACGAGTGTAACGAATCTAATTATAAGTAATTTAAATCAAATGTCATTGTGAAAATGTGTTTCTGGTTCTGAGTGCGCTTGTGTGTTATGTGAAAGTCACCCACGATGCATATTCGAGCTTAGTGTGGGGCTGTGAGTGTAGATGCGTTTATTTTAGGTATGTCAAATAATATCTACTATATAAAAATAAGTCGGGTTTTCCTTCCTGACGCTATAACTCCAGAACGCACGAACTGATTTCCACGGTTTTGCATTCGTTGGAAAGGTCTTCTATATTGATAGAAATTATTACAAAATGCGAAAACCGCATCCAAGAATTTGAATTCTGTTCCCGGCAGATGCATAATTTTCCTCTCTAATGGATATATTCTGGTTCTGTGTGTATCGACATTGTTTGGTATCCACCGATACGAATCACTGAACTTATTGATACATATTTTTGGTTTTCCTCTTCAATCTTACATTAATGTTAAGTAAAAGTTGTTGTTATAACAATAAAAATAAAGTCTTCTTAGTTAATATATCATCGAACTTCAGAGCCAAATCATCACTCAAAACTAAAAACAAATAATTCTGTTTACACGTGTTCGTTCGATCTGAACTTTGTGGTTAGCTCTAAAAGTGCTTCGAGCATTTCAACAAAATTAAATACTGAGTTTTGTTGATTGAATATTTGTTTACGTTTTTGTAAATTTTCAAACGCTTGGTGAAAAAATGAATTACCAAAAGAACATTCTAAATCACATCAAAGTGTTATTTATTTTTATCGAAATATACTTAGCTTTTTGATTTTAATGTACCACAAAATGTAATAAATTTTATATCCCGTGTACAAAGAGGCGAACTTTTTTTATCTTTTTAAAGAAATGTGGCGACACTCGACCCGCACCTAATTAATTACCTAAGGGGCCTTTTAGGGATGCATTTTAACTATCATATACCTAAAATATAAAATAGAAAGACCATTTTCTAAATTTTGTTCATATTTTTAGAATTACGTAGTCATGCCACTCTGTTTTAAACGATTGCTGAAGCAAAAGTAGCCCTGCACGAGATGAAATGAAATCATCCATACAGATTGTTCTGTATGTATCGATTGCTTTTCGATACTCTTTGCGGAGAACTGGCCACATGCAGTTGAGCTAGCACTTGTTATGAGATATAATTTTATCATACCAAAACAATGGAGTCATAGGGCTCTGTAGACTCAGTATCACTTTGACCAATGTTTTAGAAGAAACTAAAAATAGCCCAAAGTGATTCGACATAAAATACAATTCCGTTACACATTATTTGATTTGTTTGAACCCATGGGTATAAATCATTGTTCCGCAGCTCATCATCATCAATCAGCTATTTTCACAATACTGAACTTTGTTATGATGGATTTGGGAAGCTTAAGAATATTTAACTTAACTTAAACTTTTTGGCTTAGTTGTGTGGCGTTCGCCTTTTAAGCAGGGTATCGGGTTCGATTTCCGGCTGGAACACATGTTTTCTGCCAAGGATAATTTGTTTTTCTGGTTCTGGTTGTGTTAGTGTGTGTGATGTGAATGTTTCCAGCACCCACGAACTAAATGTGGGGCTGTAAGTGTGATAGCGTTTATTTATTTTATTTATTTCTCTAAGTTAATAATTTAAGTGAATCGGATCGCTAATAGGTCATCAACTCATTTCGTCCACATTTTATACACTATCATCCTTTTTCGACATTCTATTTGAATTTTCTATGATACACAAAGGAAAACCTCTCATGCCGCAGTTATACAACCACAAATAAATACAGTGACTATACACTGTTTAAAAACCTGAAAAACTGGGCTAACAAATGTATGAGTGGTCTTCTTTGAGTCCCGGTTGCTTTTTGACCTTGAGTAGTACCAACTAAGATAGCTATTTTAGCGTACGAGGTCGCGTGAACAAAGCAGGGTCGTGTGGACAAAGCAGAAGTGTAGTTAACTATCCACCTACTTACTTAAAATAAAAAAGAACGTCAAGTCGTATAAAGAGTTATTATTATAAAAATCCGGAAGCGACAGGAACGCCACATAACTTTTTAAAATAATGAAAATTATTATAAACTAGCCGTGCCCCGCAGCTTCGCCCGCTATTATCTTGTTAAAAAGTAGCCTATGTGTTAATCCTAGGTATAATCTATGTACATTCCAAATTTAATCCAAATTCTTTCAGCCGTTACAGCGTGAAGAGGTAACAAACATACTTACGGGTGTAAGTATGTTACACACACACTTACACAGAAACTTTGGGATTTATAATATTAGAAGGGTTGATCTGTTATAATTTATATTACCAGCTGAGTAACCGTCTGCCTTCTAAGCAGCGACTATCGGGTTTTAGCACCTTGATAATATCTAATAATATTATGCTACTCATACCGCACTACCAGAACCTACGAGTAGCGTAATATTGGTTTGAGCACTTGAATTACTTATTATATTTGCTAGGTGCCTTGTAGGTAACTTAGATCTTTGCTGTATATAGATTTAGAAAATATAGGCAATTTGCCCGTAGATTACAATTTTAAAATGTAGTTTTGATTATTATATAATAGCTATCTATAATGTAGAATCTTGATCCAGACATTTTTGTTGCAATATTACGCACCTAGGTAAAAAAGTACACTACTTCGGAATCAGACGAATATCTTTTTAAAATAGTAATTAACAAACGCATTCACATTCACAGCCCCACACTAAGTTCAAAGACTTGTATCGTGGGTACCGGAAACATTCACATCACACACACACATTACACCCAGAACCAGAAGCACAAATATCCCTTGGGAAGGAATTTGTGCTGCTGCCGGGAATCGAACCCAGGACCCACGGCGCAGAGGGCGGAGACCTGACCACTGTGCCAACTGAGTCGTCAAATAGTAATTATGTATCCTAATCGTGTGGATGTTGTTACTAAATTAGTTATTATAACATTTAATAAGTGTTACATAATAAGTATTACAATAATAGAAATATCCAATACCTTGTTTGTATATATATGTTTTAGCGGTCAAACCATGCCGGAATTGTAGTAACTAATTTAGTAAAAGAGTAAGAAATAGTAGCTACTAGCGATCCGACCGGCTTCGCGGGGGTGCAATTTCCAGTGGATTAAAAAAAATACATAAAAAACTTGCCCAGACAAATACGAACACTACAAAAAAATATCAGCTAAATCGGTCGAGCTGTTTTCGAGTTTATGCGATACAGAAACTACGGTACGGCACAGAATACCTAATAGTACAAGTATCTATTACTTTGGTTCAATTTTCTATTGGTCATACTGTGGTTCGACTTTCAAGGACAAACATCCTATATTTTACCATTTATCCACCTGCGTATCTAAAGGTATGTGTTCCAGCAGGAATACATTACAGGAATTACGAGCAATTTGTTCTCATTGAGGTAAATCGGGGCGGCTGAAAAGCGTATCACCCTTTGTGTTGTTACAACCATATATCAAACGTTATATTTATGTCGTAGGTTAAATATACCGTTCAACTGGATACCTAAGGGTGTTGATCAAATGGCGACAACTTTTACGGCTAAAGGAAGCTTAGCCAAATTATTGACTGCAATGAAGGAGCGACAAGTAGTGGAGTGAAGAAGAAAGGGTTAACATTTAAATAGTATAATTACATAAAGCAAGTAGCTATAAAATTCCTTAAATGACATGACGTTTTTATTTAAATACTATTTTAATATTTAATTATAAATATAATAAAGGAATTTTAATAAATTAAAAGTGTTAGTAAAGTGTCAAATGTAAAATGGCGAAACACACGCTACTAAATAGGCTGGACTTATTCGCGCCGTAAGTCCATATGTTTAATGTCAATGATCAACTTTCCTTTATAGCAGCCATGATTTGATCTTGGATGTCAAAGAAAGGACGTCAAAATGGCCGCGTTTGAAATTGCTCATATCTGCTTTAGGGAAGATTTATATTAGACCGGGCCGTGTCCGGGCCGGGCCATTACACCGAGTGTTAACCGGGTTATAAATCGCCACGGTCTCTTCAACATAGTATAGTGATGTGAATCATTCCTAATTATTGCAATCTAATAATCATTTATTTATTTATTTACATATTTAAATTTTTTTATTTGGAATTTTCTTTACTGGAGATGGCTGCTAATGCGATAGCTATTGATGCTTACTAGGAATCTGGACATTTATATAATCTAATGACTAAATATTTGGGATCGCGAACAGACTTCTTTAAGCCTGTTAAAAGGTCAATTTGCGACATGTCATAAAGCATAGTATATTTTCGGACATGTTCGATTAATTTTTCACCATCCATTATCCACAAAAGTAATGCATCAAAAGAATCTTTTGTTTACGTATCACAAATTTGTGGCCAAACAGAGCTTGAAACAAAAAGAACGTGCGTGGTCCCTCACTAAACATTCGTCGCTCACTGCCCGTACGCAGCACGGAAGAGTGTTCATATTACGACGGAGCGTGGAGGGGACGGGGCGGGACCGTGCAACAACCGTGGTGAAGACGTGCGTCGTACGTTAGTAGACGGGCCCGGACGAGACACGGATCAAACACTGTTTAATATAAGCTGCTTCATACAAAATGTATGTAACGTTTCAAATCCGTGCCCCGTCCGGGCCACGTACACGGCACGCCCCGGGCACGGCCCGGTCTAATATAAATCTACCCTTAATTTTAGAACTTGTTAAAATACTAAAAGCGAAATGGTATTTTCGAGGTAACACTCTAGTAGTTTTTAGAAATTTCAAACTCAAATTAAAAATAAACGAATGAACAAAACGAATAATATTACTTAATTTATGCGATTTAAGAAGTTTTGCTATATTCAAGGCACATTATAGTAGTTTAAAAAGCCATTCGTTTTAATTTTACAAATAGTAAAAAATCTTTTTTTTTTCAATCTTGTGCTTTTTAGCCAGTTTCAAGTAATAATATATTTCAAGAGTATTTCATATAGTATAAAGTCCTAGTCACATGTCACAGTCAAAGTCAAGTAAAACAGTCAAGGTCCAGTCATAGTCAAGTCATGCCCTAGTAAATCGGTAGAAACTTTACTAGAACTTCTATTGGAATTTTGGAGTGAAAGCGAAAATCACGTTTTTCAACTTTGTATGATTTGCCTACACATATGCACGTTTACTAAGTATTTACTGTTAATAATCCACTATTATTACACAGAAACACTCGAAGAATCACAGGTTTGGAAAATTATACAAAATCAACAACGCCATTTTTTCACTTTCGCGGCAAAACTCCGTTAAAATACTTAATACAATATGATATTTTACATGTTACACTTTAGTTGTTTTTAGAAACGTCAAATATTTTATTTACACAATTTAAGAAGTTTTGCTATTTTAAAGGCTCATTTGAATAGTTTTAAATACGCCATTTAAAAAGTAAAGTTTTTTATGGCAAACTTTTTACCACCATCTCACCTGATGGTAAGCGACGATGTGGTCGACGATGTAGTGACTTTTTAGTTCATTTTAACAAGGACCATTCTGAAAACTTCCTAAAATACTTAAAAATGTAATTGTGTTTAAACTCGGTAATTATGGGTTTTTACTTGATAAAAACAATTAATACATAATTATAGACATACAAAAAAACGTATCATGGACACAACTTGCGGTTTTAACAATTCAGTTCAGCAACAAACGAGGTCAAACATAGCTCTATTTTTTCGAATATAAATGTGTCACCAACAATAGAAGAGCATTCAAAGTTATAAAATATTTTTTATTTTTTACCTACCTTTGTGGAATATTGTTAAAAAGAGCTTTGCAAGTAGGGTAGAGCTCGTCCAAGCTGAAATGACGCGCCCCACTACTTAATTAGTTTATTTAGATGTGTGAGTGCAAATATTAATGACGACACTTCATCTGTATGGGAGCGTCGATTGTTCAGTGAACAATGGATCTGCACGTGTACAAGACGGTCGACTAGTCGGGTGATAAATCCGACCACGCTCGTGTGCGTAAATGCGAAGGTGGGGCGCGTCATTTCAGCTTAGACAATCTCTACGAAACTGGTTAAAAAAAATCTATTGTGGAAAACAACAATTTGTTTGGCCTCCATAATCACTGGTTTTGGACCTGTAATTTTTTTTAGTTTTAACATGACTTTAAAATACTAAATTTTAATACTGTCGCTTAAAATTAACATTCTTAACGAGTTCTAAAACTATAATTAAAACCTTCAAAATCGGGCCAAATGTGGTAAACTGATATTATAGCAGTCCCAACTATTTCCATTTCCCGTATTCTATTCATTTCAACCCAATAAATATTATATTATTTCATTGAATTCATGAACTTGTAATAAAAATATTTCATATTGGCCGTTTTCTTCGGCCTTTTTACGATAAAAAGCTTTTAAAACGCAATCATCTTTTGTAGTGACAACTCAAGAAAAACATTAGAGAGAACAATTTTTATTTCTAAAGCCCCTTTTCTCTCTAAGATTTTCTTGGAGACAGTAGAATATTTTAATAGATTAAATCCTTATGAAAATTGTATACTTCCATTTTCATTTCAGGGTTCAAGCTGAAAAGAGGAAAAGAGCGTTTGATCACAACAATGCCTATTATACACTGAAAAGTTTCTAAGTATATAAGTACGTGAGCTTTCATGCTTAGACAACTTTTTTCAGTGATAACACATAACATAATATATTGTTACCATTTTTACATTTCTCAACGGTTTTGAATGAAACTTGATGAGCGGTATAAGCCCTGTCTTTTTACTACTTCTTGTCTTATATATAAAGTTTATATATAGGAAAAGAAGTAGCTATTCACTACCTATTCAGCTGTTATAGAGATACGAGTATACTGGTCTATTCGTTTGTTTTTTCGATATTCAATTGTTTTAATCGATATTAATTTGTATATTTCTATTTTCATTTGTTTTCGTTACGTTTTTTTTTCTATTACATATTAAATAGTATTCACCTTGATATTGTATACAAACTTAAAGAAATAACGTTATTGGGCTATTTTTTAAATCTAATAAATTATGAATAATCTTGATTTTTATCTTTCTTTCGTCGTAAGCTTTGGACGTGCTGATATAAACGTTAATGGGAATTCGTTCTATATTAGTCCAGTCAATTTAGACATTCGAAGTTACCTAAATTCCCACCAAGCTGAAAATCGGTAAGATTGTTTAAAATATCATTAAAAACAAAATTTGAAAGTTCCCCATCTTTCCCCTGTAAGAAAAAAATTTTATTCAAGGTCAAAGGTAAAAAAATGAGTTTTTCGCGATTTTCAGCAAAACGGTAAGTTTTATCATAAAAATATTTCGAACAAAAATTGTAGATCATAAATTTATCTACAAAAAATTATTATATACTTTTTTTTCTACGAGCCACCGTTTTTGAGATATAACGATTCAAAAAGTTGTAAAAGTAGTAATCGTCATAATATGCACACGTTTCCTCGCCACCTATGAGGTAGTGCACTTAGCGAAATAATGGATATTAGCAGAGATTGAAAAGATAAAACAATTGTTAAAAAAAAGTAGTGAAATTTTATCGTCCGAGTCGTAACTTTCAAAATCTTCTTCTTGTTCTTCTTCTTGATCTTCTTGTTTTTGTTCGTCTTGTTCTTGTTCTTCTTGTTCTTGTTCTTCTTCATCTTCATCCTGAGTGCATGTAAACTGCGTTAATAGAGATGTATCGCATGTTGCCTCGTTGGAATCAAACGGATCCTCTACTGTTGGTGATTCAATATTAGAGCACAACCGGTTTTGACAATGTGTACATGCCGGAGAACAGAACAGCATAACATATATTACAACTATAGAGATGTATATATACGTGGCGTACTCATGCATATTATGACGATTACAACTTTTACAACTTTTTGAATCGTTATATATCAAAAACGGTGGCTCGTAGAAAAAAAAAGTATAAATTATTTTTTTGTAGATCATTTTATGATCTACAATTTTTGTCTGAGATATTTTTATGATAAAACTTACCGTTTTGATGAAAATCGCGAAAAACTCATTTTTTTTACCTTTGACCTTGAATAAATTTTTTTCCTTACAGGGGAAAGATGGGGAACTTTCAAATTTTGTTTTTAATGATATTTCAAACAATCTTACCGATTTTCAGCTTGGTGGGAATTTAGGTAACTTTACTCTAATTTTTAGGTCTAATTTGATCGGACTATATTCGAACCGACCCGAAAAAGGTATGTAATTCGCAGGATCCCTAATGAAGGATATTGGTAGTTCGAAGTTCTGGACTACTGCCACTGAATATTTGCACTAGTTCGTTGAACCGGACTAACGACTGAACTACAGACACTCGTTTCAGGTCAATCTTTATACTTGCCATCATACTACCCTTTGACTCAGGCGCAGACCTCTTGATACGAGGTATTAGTATCGATCTCATAGTATATCGATACTTGGTACGCAGTTTGTGTAGAGTTAGTTATTTTCTATGCGCACCTACTAATTATATATAATAAACTAGCTGTGCCCTGTCGTTTAGCTTGTGTTTGTCAGATTATATGTATTTTTCATTTGCCATAATTAATAAAGAAATATCTTAAAGTACGACAGAGTAACAATTATACGATGTAATCGAGTAACGGTTGTTGAAATACGACAAAGCACACTATCACGTGGTAAGTTAATACGTGAACTTGTGTGATGTTTATGTTGAAACCGTAGGTCGCAGCTAATATGAAGTAAAGAATAAAGCAATACACGCATACACAAACTTCAACATACATAATATATGCATTAATATAAGTATACGATAAGTTCTTTTTAATCGCTATTATATTCTGCTATTCGCTAGCTATTTGTTGCATGACAAAGCACTTAAAAAACCCTTGTTCTACGGAACCTTCATAGCTTGACTCGTACTTTACAAGGTTTTATATTTTCTAGCAACAGATTATTTTTCTTCATAGAAAAGTTATTGCCTTTTAAGTTCTGCGAGAACGAAGCAGTTATATTTTTTGATAACTATAAACGCCTACTATGATCTAGGGCAAATAAACGAAAATCTTCTTGAAATATTAATTAGCTTTTAACAAATTAATTTCCTGTATATTAAAAAATATTTAATTATATATATTTTAGTATACCTACCGACCTCGGGTAGAGTTTATTCTTTTTTATGTTACCGATTGTGACCTACGGAATTTTAGTACAGTATCCACTGAGCTGAAATTATGGAAGGTCGTGGCCTCGGCTACGGCGGGCAACGAAGCGGCAGCGGTGGCGAGAGCGGTGGCATTGAGTATAATCGTCAACGTTACTTTAACTATATGCAAGGACGGCTTTGAAACAATTTTGAAAACAACTTATAAATTTATACGTTTTTTTTTCATTTAAATTTAATCCCTTTTTTGAGTACTGGGACTATGTCGGCTTTTGCTATTCGAGGAGATTTCATGTCGGTGACTGAAGCACGTGAAAGTGGAGTTTTAACTTTCAAATTAATGGTTGTTATTGGTTGCTGTACGCTTAATATCTAAGTTATCTTTTATACCCTGATAAATTAAAACAATATCTCTATGAATTAACTATGGGCAAATTTAACACCATCATTTATAGTATAAATAACACTTGCAAGCTGACGACATAGCCAACACTATCTCATCTGGTACCTAAAAGATTACCTTTATACATAAGCTGTAGTCTCAAAAAAAAGTATACTATAAGTTTTAATGACTAATCTAATGACGCATCTAAAACATAGGCGTGTCTTTTCTGTGCTAAACGGAGAACTTTCCTCCAATCGACCTCGACCTTTCGAGATGTGCCAATACCGGTAGGAAATAAACTCGAGCTTCGTGGTGTTTCCTTGTCGTCTAATATAAATAAACTTCGGTACCTTCATTGAAGCCAAAGCTCAGCTATCCGCTAAGAAACAGGGTATCCTCGCAAAGGTTAGGCAGTACTTCACACCAGGGCAGCTTCTCAATTTATATCAAGCTCAAGTCCGATTGTGTATGGAGTACTGCGGCCACCTTTGAGATGGATCTGCAAAGTACGAGCATGAAGCTCTTGAGTCCGTCGACTGACGAGCAAAAAGACTCATTGGCGATGATAAGCTAATTGATTCCAAATTGCAGAGTCTCAGTCACTGACGTAAGATTGCAAGCCTATCGGTTACATTTTGGCGAATGTGTGAGATTAACTCGTGTAATTCATGCGTTACACGAATTAATTCCCCCATGCCCGTTCTACTATCTAACAACAAGACAAACTGGCAAACGTCATCCATTTATGGTTGACATACTTCCAGTTCGCTCGAAGCATTTAGCTTCTACGTTTATCTTTGGTACAGCGAAGGAGTGGAATTAATTACCCGCGTCTTTGTTCCCCGAACGGTTTAACCTGGGAGTCTTCAAGTCAAGTGAATAGGTATCTTTTAGGCAATCTTCGGCCGAATCATCACTTTCCATCAGGTGAGACAGTGGTCAAATGCTTACCTATCGACATAAAAAAAGCTTTTTATTAAAAACGAAATAAACACACACGCACACACAGCGACACACACACGCGCACACACTCACACATACACACGCACACATTCACACACGCACACATATACACAAAAAAAAACTTTTAGCTATGTAACCTAATTAAGTTAGATATTATGTATAGTTCTTTTCTAGATAGATTCGTAACTTAAATTATTTATCTTTGTCTTTTTTTTTTTTTTTACTATTATAGGTCACGATGGTGTGTTCCCTATTTTTGTTACAATCTAGCCAAGATTAGGCTAATAAGTAACTTAAATTTAACTTATTCTGCTAGATTTAAAATATCCAAGAATGTGTCCATTAACACTTTTCTTATTGTCTCTATTAAGGCGAAGACACTTTGGTTCATGTGTTCTTTTTGAGCAGCACTTATAAAACACCACATTACACTAATACACTAACACTAAACAAGTTCAAACGGTTTTGTTCTTTTGAGTCGTCTCACTATATACGTGTGATCGAGGAGCTGGATGGCCTCGACGTTCACATGATGGTGAAGTCTGTATTCATGAGCTTCAGCGTATTTTTTTATGATTTTGTTAACGAACTCGATGTTGAGGTCCTGGTGGAGATCGTCATTTCGGATGTACCAAGGTGCATTCACAATGCCTCGTAATACCTTATTCTGGAAGCGTTGAATGATTGAAATATTGCTCGGTTTAGTACAGCCCCAAAGCTGTATACCATAAGTCCACACGGGCATCAGGACTTGTTTGTATATTAATATTTTGTTCTGGGTTGACAGCTTTGACTCTCGCCCAAGCAGCCAATGCATGTTCCGATATCGAATTTCTAATTCCTCTTTTTTCTTCTTGACGTGTGCCTTCCAGCGAAGCTTTGCGTCAAGCGTCATACCGAGGTATTTGGCTGTATTATCATAAGGAATGATTTTACCATTGATATACACTGGACAGTATTGTGGTATTTTGTTGGTAAAGTCAATGTGAATTGATTTAGACTCGTTAAGCTTTATCCTCCATTTCTTAGTCCAGGTATAGACTTCATTTACAGCCATTTGAACCTTTTCAGTAGCTTCTTTGTGAGTTTTGCCTACCCCCATTATAGCGGTATCATCAGCAAAGGTTGCAATGGTGTTATTTTCGAGTTTAGGTATATCACATGTGTATAATAGGTACAGGACCGGACCTAATACACTTCCTTGTGGTACTCCAGCTTTAATTTCCTTTATCTCAGAGTATGCATCTTCATGTCTAATTCTGAATACTCTATTTGAGATATAGGATTCCAGGATATCTGCGAACTGCTTAGGCAATTTATTTTTGAGTTTCTGTATAAGGCCCTCATGCCAAACTTTATCAAAAGCTTGTGCCACATCTAGAAAAACAGTGGAGCATACGCATTTTTTTTCGATAGCATTTTCTATTGTATTCGTTATTCTGTGTACTTGGTCTATAGTTGAATGCTTTTCACGAAATCCAAACTGATGCTCTGGGATCAGATTTTTGCTTTCTATTATAGGCTTTAGCCTCTTTAGTAGTAGCTTTTCAAACAATTTTGACATGATAGGAAGCAAAGAGATAGGCCTATAAGATGATGTTTCATGAGGTGGTTTTCCAGGTTTAGCTATCATGATTACCTCAGCAACTTTCCATAAGTCTGGGACATATTTTAACCTTAAAGCAGCATTAATAATTGTAGTTAACTTTACTAAGGCTTTTCTTGTGAAATTGTGTAGTATTTCTCCTGATATCAAATCATACCCTGGAGCTTTTCGTTGTCTTATACTGTATTTAATTTCACGTGCGACTTCTCTTGGTGTAACGAGTTTTATACTATTTTCTTGAGGTATGACGGGGTCAGTATCATCTAATCTTAAAGATTCATTGATTTCACAATGATTTGGCTGAAAAATGTTTTCTAAATGTTCAGCAAACCTTTTAGCTTTTTGATCATTATTGATTGCCCATATTCCATTATCGCATTTGAGGGGTGGAACATGGGAAATTGGCTTTTTTAAGTTCTTAGTAGCTTTCCACAGTGAGTAGTTGCTACTGCGATCACAGGTTAGCTTTTGAAGGTACTTATTGGTAGAATCATCGTTGAATTGCTGGATATATATTTTTAGCCTTTTTGTAAGTTCATTGAGCTTTCTTTTATTTTCAGGACATCTTGATCGATGCCATGTTTTTCTTTGTTTTCTCTTTTCACTAACAAGTTGTTTTATTCTAGCTGGGTATGTGTTACACTTGGTCTTCTTATGTACAGTTGGTGTATTATTCCAAGCTGTTTGTTGAATACGTTGGCAAAAATTTTCTATTTCGTTGTTTAATTGTTCAGGTGTCTTAAGCGGCGCTTGCAGGTTAATATGAATATCTAAATCAATCTTAAAGCTATCCCAATCTGTTAATTTACTAACGAGTGTTAGAGGTTTTTCTTTATACATGATGTGTTCATTTATTTCTAGGTATATTGGGGAGTGGTCTGAATTCAGATCATAACTCTGATATGTTCTCATGTAGCTAGGTGACACATTTTTATATACAAAGAAGTCTATGAGGTCAGGGACTTTATGTGGATCTGTTGGCCAGTAAGTAGGCGCTCCAGTAGATGTGGCATCACAATTCATTAGTTTGATTGCACTTAGTAGTTCTTTTCCCTTAGTTGTAGATAGTCTAGAGCCCCAGTAGGTATGTTTTGCGTTGAAATCTCCTCCTAAAACGAATCGGTTACCAAAACGTTTTAGTAAGCTCATATAATAGTCCATTTTTAGCATGTATCGAGGTGGGCAGTATATAGCTGATACTGTTAAACTGTACTGCTTTGTTTTGAGAGAAATTGCTACTGCTTGTGTCTCTTTTTCTTCGACTTTAGTCACTTCATGGTGTTCAATATATTCTTTAACTATGACAGCACTACCGCCTCTCGCACTATTGTCTGGATGTAAGGCATGATAAACTTTGTAGCCTTTGAACTTGATATAAGATTGTTTTGTGAAGTGTGTTTCAGATATGAGACACACGTCAACATTTTCTGTTTCTAAGATTACTTGTAATTCACTTTGATGTTTTAGTAATCCGTTTGAATTCCATGCCATGATTTTAAGAGACTTATTCATTTTATTAGCTTAAGGGTAGCTGTTTTTGCGCTACTTTCAATTTTCTTGAGCCTTTCATCAAAGGACATCATCATTCTTAAGATGTCATCCAACTTTTCCTCAGTTGATACACCTAGATTAGAATCCCTGAGAGATTTTACTGTACCTTTCGAAGCAGCTTGAGCGTAAGATTGGTTTTTGTTGGTAGTATAGAGTTTTGTTCCACTAGTTTTATTGATGTTAGTAGGTACATCTTGACTTTGAGCAGTTGTTTTACGTTGTCGTACTAAACTAGGCTTTTTTAATGTTTTGTTTCGAATAGCCTGTATCTCCTTCGCTATCATGCACCCTCTGTAGTTTGCCGGATGCGGGGCTCCACAGTGAATGCATTTTGGTTTTTCGTCTGCTGGTTTTTTGTAGTCCTTTGTTAAATGTTTTCCTGTACATTTAACACACCTCGGTTCTTTAGAACAGTACTTTTGGGTATGTCCATAGGCCTGACATCTCTTGCACTGACCAGTTTAGTTGATTTAATTCCTTGTACATCCACTGCGCATCCCAGAATGGTTTTAATATTATATATTTTACTTATTTTCTCACTATTTTCAAAGGTCAACATGAACATATTCAGAGGCTCTTTAGTTCTCCAACTCAATTTGTTGACTGCTTCAATAATTTTGTAACCTTTACCCTTAAGATCTTCCAAAATCCTTTCAGGCTTGCACGTTGAAAATAATTTTTTGGCCATTACTCTTATTGGCCTGTCTTGTTTATTTTCGTAGGAGTGCCATAGGCAATTATTGACCTTAAGGGCTTTAGTAATTGCTCGATACGACTCTTCGTCAGTGGTGTTTACTTTTATTGTATCACTGTTCATCATTTTAATGGTAAACGAGTTATCAGGTTGCTTATCTGACAAAAAGTCATAGAAGCTTTGGTAATCTTTTATGCCGTCTACTATTATAGGTGGAGGTAAAAGAGTTTTCTTACTTTTTTGTTGGTGTTTTCGATCATCTTCATTGCTGGATTCATCCTGAACTGGTGAGGAGTTCAATTTCCTTTTTTTCCTCGATTTTTGACGAATCCACTCTGTTTCACGAGCTAAATCTTCTTCGTCCGTGCTAAATTCACGATCGGCAGAAGTTTCATCCATCACCGCGGGGACAGTTTTTGTAGAAGTAGTTTCCGCCAGACATTTGAGATGCTGCTGGAGGATTTCTATTTGGTTCTGTTGGTCACTGATGAGACTTAACAGTTTTTCTCGCTCATCTCTTTCTTCGCAGAATCGTTTGTACAACAGATGTTCAGTTTCTGTTTTCAATGTTATTTTGCCTTTTCCCGGCGATTCGTCGTATTTCGAATTCATTATCAAAGCAAATGTACTTCGCCTTAACAATAATATTCACACGTCGTCATAGCATAGCCTTGCGTCATAAAAACTAGGCCATCGCGGAAGCACTGGTGAGCACGTATCGACGCGACTGTTTGTTGTGATGCGTTAGCAGATTACTCCGTTGGTAACCATTCGCGGACGCGGGGCACACAACTGATCTCAGCGGAAATCGAACGATCTTTGTCTGAAACAGTATAATTGTTTGAAATTGTGAATATTGTATCAACATTTTTCGGAGGAGGGCGTTGGCAGCTGCGACACAGTTTTGCACTACTGCAGGTGTCATCGTTTTACCAAAATTTTTGTCTGTTCAAACTTGTTTTTATCCTAAAATAAACGCTTTTTCATTTTCATGTTTCCTTCAATAATTTTCATATAAAAAGCAACAATTTATTCTATTCGTCAAACTAAAAGCTTTGCCGTGCGTTCATACTTCAAGCATGTTTAATCGTACCTACACCTAAGAACGGGTAGTGCCATCTAGCGAGAACGCAATAAACGACAGAGCTTTCTTTTACCTTTAAGCTTTCAGGTGAACAGCCATTAAAATGTTTCAAAGAATAACAGCCAGCTGTCGCCACTAGACAGTAAGAGCTTTTCGTTACAACCAAACTTCACTATTAGAACTGGATAAAAATATATGCGACATACATAAAAAAGTACAACGTAGTATGTTTGTTCAATTCGCACCCACGTTTTATTCCACCCACAAGTTAAATGGTATTGTAATTAATTAAAATATTAGTCACATAATGAACATAAAACTTATTCCGGTGTTAATTAATGAAGGTACATAGATAAAGCGACATTTAGATATTATGATAGCTATACTCATAGACACATTACGGTTCTTTACAAGCAGCTGGATCATTTTCGACTCAAGTGATGGGAATTCATTTATTTTTAGTATTTAATTTGGTGAGAAGTGACTGTAGTAAATCATCAGTCATATCCAGCATCATTTTATCGGTTTGTTCCCCGTGGTCCAGCTGTATAGTCAAACTGGAAGGAGTACAATTTTTATCACCCGTGGTAAAATATAATTATGGAGCTGTCACAAACTAATATATATATTTTTTAGCAATGGATCTTCTGAAGATCTTGTTGTTCCACGGGCAATATTGTTTTCTTGAGGCTTAAATTTTAGACATATAAAATAATACTGAACATCATCATCATGACTAAGCATTTATCTTATTGTAACCATTTGGTGTCTTATTCTCTACAAAATACTTTTTAAACCAAATGTTTCTTTGGCTGTAAATAATCATATTAGTATTATTGTTTTGGTACAAAAACAATGAACTCAAACTATTAAGTTGAACCATGATTATGTTACGATGTTTACGTGATCTTTGAACTTTTCCTTCCACAGATTTCTGTGAAAATTTCAGCTCTAGATAACTTCATAATATTATTTGGGTTCCATCGTTTGGAAAACTTTTACATTTCGTTTACGATCCGGTTTCTTGTTGTTTTCAAACGGTTGTTGTTTTGGAAGTAGATCTACTAAGTATTTTTGTAGATGTATTTTCGTCTTGAATCGGATCAAATATCTTCGTCAAAAAGCAATTTTATGTAAGAAGAGTATTCAATTTCAATACTTTGTTAAGTAATTGTGATAAAATTAAAAGTTGTCGACAGTTTGACCGCGCAGTTCAATTTATACTTATAAAATATAGACGTATAAGATACGAATAAGCTATAAAATAACTACATTATATTTCCTAGGTTTTTGTAAAACCAAATTTTTTGGCCAACTTTATTTTTCAAATAAATTTTGTCTTTTTTAATATTTGCAGTATTTTAAAGGGAATTTGACTTGAGATAAAACTTGGTAGTGTTAAGTAAATCATCGTGTTTGATTAAGCATTAATAATTTCAAAAGGACTGTATTACATGGTATTACATTATTTTGAAGCGAGGTTTTGAAACTATCCCTTTAAAAATTACCTATGCAACCAAATGTATAAAGACATTTTATCATCAACTCATTTTTATACAACAACTCATAACGTATTCTTTAATTAGCAAACTTTGATCATACTACTCGATACGTTATCGTGTACGAAGTCTCGTTCTTCATCGTATGAAATAAATCCTTTCAACTTCACAACCGGGTAAACTTTAATTGCTTGCAGAATAAGTATTTTAAGTTACCTTCGCCAGTTTTAATGCTCAGTTTGCGTGATAGCGTCTACTTTAATTTAGTGGATTGTTTTCATAATCAGTATTAATTGTTCGCCTAATAACTATTGTAACACCTAAAGTGTTGTGCCCTATGACAGGGCGTGCCCTACATTAAAATGCTGTGAATATTGTAATCCATCATAAACTTTGTACTTTATTTCGTTTATAATTTTGAAAAGCTTTATGTTGGTATGTGTAATAGTTTCTGTACATATTAGATTAACATGCCTTATCGTTAAGGTGTAGTCGTATACCCAATAATATAAATTAAACAACAATAACTATTTCAATCACAATATAAATAACAATGATGAGTCAAATTATCACGGCTCAGATACCTTGCTAGTTAGGAACGATATGTAATTGACTATTATTTTATTACCAACTAGCCGTGCCCCGCGGCTTCGTCCGCTATTATCACGTTAAAAAGTAGCCTATGTGTTAATCCTAGGTATAATCTATGTACATTACAAATTTCATCCAAATCCGTTCAGCCGTTAAAGCGTGAAGAGGTAACAAACATAAGTATGTTTTTTTTCCTCTTCACGCTGTGTAAGTACACAAAAACTTTCGGATTTATAATATTAGTAGGATACGGGGGGCGCGCGCTAAGTGCGCGTTACTTGAGTAAGTACCTTTTGCTGTAGGAACTACAGGTGTATCAGTCATTTTAATTTAGTTTTAGATTTTTTTTTATTCTGACATCTCGTAATTAAGATTATTAACACTAAACTTGTTTTGTTTTTGTTGTTAAAATACACGTATTAATATACTTATTGTCTTACACTCTCTAGTAATAAGTTATCTTGTATTACTCTTATAAGAAAATTGTATTGTTTTAGAGAAAAAAATGTCTTTATCCGAAAATATAAGCTATTGATCCATATAATACGTGGAACCTATTGCGTGTAAAAAAGCTGATGCATATTTTGTCAATTTCATCGAAAGAGTTCACCAAATGATAGGTAAAGAGAACTAAAACTGTGATTTGGCTCGGAGCCGTATTGAAAGAGAGTGATTTAGTTCGTAGTTAATATTGAAGGTAATATAGTAAGTATCCTTGTAGTGTGGTAGCGTTGTTCCACATTATTGCAATATGCTAAATGTGGCAAAATTAACTACATTATTTCTATATTATAAGGAAATTATTACATTAAATGTATGTAAAAGTTATAATTCCGCTTTAGGTCAACTTTAAGCAACATGCAAGTTTGATAATTAGTTGGTAAGTACCTATATTTAGCCTAACAGCTCAAGAGGAATAAACAAAGGGAAGAAAATATTATTTTTTATTTCTATTGGTAATCGAACCCCAAAACATAGGCATAGACATGTAAGCAACTACGCCAGTATTTAAATTATTATTAAAACGAAAAACTTTGAACTTTCGATGATTTTGAACATAAAAAACTTTTTTTACCCAAAGCACTTGCGTACCAAAACTACGAGCCTTAACTTACTGACGTAAGTTAATACACACAGAATGACAGACAGATTAACAATAGCTAAATTATAAAGAAATTCTATTCTAAAAGATATTTTCGCGTTACCAATATTATCCATTTTCTAACCCATTTTTCTTTTGTATTATACTTTACTTATTCCTTAGGGTTCCGTTCAGGTTATCCTGAAATAGGACAAACATTTGTTTTCCTTAAAGATACCAAGGAAGATATTTCACACTCTGAGATTAAAAAGGTGAAAAATTGTATTGCTTACCCACTAAACGTCACAAACCATATAAATAAAGAAATTATTTCGTTTATTTATTTATTTTATATATTCATTTGAAACTATGTGGATATCCAACAGGTATACAACACTTTCTACATTCTATTGACTTAGGTACATGTAAGGTTTTTTCAAACTGTGTGAACCCAATTATAGGAAAGGAAACCATATCATAACTTAAGTTATCGAATAAACTACACCTTATAATATAATAATATGGTCAAAGTTAAAAATTTGTTACAAATTAGGGAATAGGTATTATGAATGACAAAACAAATATAAAACTAAAACTATGCGAAGTATTAACGAAGCTCTTCGTGACATAAGAACAAAGAAAAAAAAACATAAAACACGCGAGTGCGAGGCTTTGCCACACAGGACGAACGACGCGGGTGCAATTGCCTTCAGTGGCTGTACCCGCATGCCGATCAGTAGGAACCAAACGCGTCCTGAGTGGCGCAGCCTTAACACCACGATAAAGCAAAAAATATATTGTGGTGATGACTTCTATATACAATGTTTTCCTTGCTCTTTTAATATTATGTATGTCGTAGCATTTAAACAGCACTCCATAAATATTATGTCTGTAGGGTTAAATATCTATGATCTTCACAAAATTTGTTGTGCATTTGTGACAGATATCCTAAAAAATAAGTAATAGGTACATTAGTACTACATAGTATGGTTACATATAAAATGATTAAGCCTTTTCAGGTACTAAATTAACCGAATAAAGCGAGGTCTCTAAGTTCTCATGGGTTAAGCACTTTCCGTCCGTCCGCCAGTCCGTCTGTCAGACATTTACTAACCTATCCTCGAAACATTTATTAAACAAATGTATAATCTATATATCTGTATTCGAATTTTAATGCAAATATAACGACAAAACAAACCAGCTCTTTATTTACCCATAATGTTTGATTAAATATGAAAACTCGTGAGTGGTTCTGGTATGCAAATAATCTGAGAATTATTGGTCGGTAGGTACGTAATAAATCTATCACTGAAGCACATTCGGCTGACTCCAACATTATTCACAAAACTCTAGTAGATTTATTATTCTAAAACATCTTCAATGTTCAACCTACGCAAGATTGCTTGTCCCTGTTTTAAAGAGAAGTGTTGCCAGGCAGTCTTCTTCGAGCTTCTATTTATTTTGCGCTTATTATTTACTTTTCAACTAAACTCTAAGTTTTGTTTTTACTATAGGTATTCTACGAATCGACTGATTACTATAACTATGATGGTATGATCGTGTCATCCTATACCGTTATCACGATAACAAACTTGTAGGTCTATTGCCTAGTTGGGCGACTCATTACTTATAGCTTTAATAACGTGCCCAACTAGGTAATAGACCCTTTCACCAAGAAAACAAAGAAGAAAATAATATTAATATTCAGTCAATTTGTGAACTTCCTACTTTTGAAGTTGTAAAAATTCTGTAAGCCGTCACCTTTAAGTATTACAAGTTCAGTATTCTGTAGAAAACTTCAACATTATTATATTGTAAAACATTATTATATAGCTTATATCTGCTGAGCTGTGGATCAAAGATTTTTATTAATTTAAATTATTATTCACACAATAATTAAAATTAAAAAAAATCTTTGCAGAAACCAATTGTTATCAAAGAACACGTAGTATGTACCAATGTTGTGGACACCATAATCAATATAATAATATATATAAAAACAAACTCGGGTTAGTTACATAATTTATTACTCAAGAACGGCTGGATCGATTTTTGTCATGTTTTTGGATTTGTCTCCGCCCCAAATAACAGAATACAATACCCTCTTACAGCACGAAAATGTTATTAACACATTTCATAAACATGAAACAGGTAATAATTTAGTACTAAAGTTTTTAGCATGGTATTTAAATACAGGGCAACCATACACGTGAAAGAGGTAATACACTTTTTTTTACGTGGCTTTGTAACACATGCCGGATACAGCTCGTTATAAATAAAAGACGTAGACAACCAAAAGCTTTTGAAAAAGTGTTAAAATACCGGAGCTCGATTTATCTCGCAGCACTGCTCGAAAGCCATTAGTTGGCCTGTCCGCACCTTCTAATTTCTTTCAACAAAACAAATAGCCAAGAATACATACAAAAAGCATGACAAAACCAACTGTTTACAAACGTTGTTAATTTCCGAAAGTGCTGCGGCAAATCTACGTTGGTGTTAACGTGACGATTGTGGGTAGTTTCAAAATACTTTATCAAATTACTAGGTGTATCCCTAACACCATTACGTTTCGATAGAAAAATGTACTCGCAGTGTAATAAATAGTCTTGATGGGGAATTTCATAATGCTCGTGCTGAAACATTTTTTTGTGCTATTTTTTTTGTATATTGAGTCACAAAACTGATAACAGTGAGTCACTTACCATAACAAACATTGCATTAATTTTTTAAACCAAATTCTAATTCTTAACATGTGAGCACAGCTAATTTATAATGTTTCACTATGATTTAACCAGGAAATCATAAAATATGTCAACAATAAATTACAAACATTATACATTTCGATCGTTTAAATCAGTAACAAAACGGGCATTAATTAAGAAAGCTTATATTATTTATTGTTATTATAAAACGAATGAGTGCACTAATGACAAATGTCATTTTAGATTACCATAGGTTATGTTAAGCAAGATTGCGATTAGCAAAATATGTCAATTAAACTGCATCTTTTATTGCATAAACTTTGAGATTGATATTTTGACACCTCCACACCAATTATTACCTAGAAATTGTATGAATTACAATTAGATAACTATATTTATTAGTAAGAAAGGTATAGTACATATTTATATCTAATTATACTTTTTTTTGTTTAATTTTAATTTCGTTTTTAGTTTAATGTAATGTACAATTGCTACTTATAATTAATTGATGAATATATTACGAATATTAAATTAAAATGTAGAATTTCCGTGTATCTTTCTTTTTGAGGTAAACAATCCAAAACAACAATGTACTAAAGTTTATTTTATGACTAGAATTTTAATAGGTAATTTGTCATTAAACAAATAAGCTAACTGATGAAGTATTTATGGTACTTGTGATACCTACCATATAATACAAATACTCTAAGAATGGAATTTACGAAATTGTAACTGAAGAAGCTAATTTAACTTTCAAGCAAAAATCAAACATAATGTGTAAAAGAGCAATGCCATTTCATTAGAGATTTTCAAAACGTGCCTATTATGCCTACAGAGTTCGAATTGGTCCTACCGATTTAATTAGAAACAGCGTCGTGTCATCAGTTTGACCCTACCGAATAAAACGCTTGATCTCTATTATTCAACAAGAATGGTTTCGTTCAACGTTAATTATTTAGAGTTTCATCTCCTCTGTCGCACATTAGCTGCAGAATTAATCAGATGTTTCATCCATTACAGAAACGACGGGGAAATGTAATTAATTTCGATTTCTCAATTAATGACACATAAAGAGGCATGTGGCTGTTGATTTATGGTAGCGAATCTCCCATTTCCGAGGGTGTGACTTTTCATAACTATTATTAGGTTGTGCCATAATGATACCGTCTCATTTACATTCCAAGCATATCTAATTTCTGTTTGATTTATGTTAAATATTTGTTGCTGAATCTTGATTTCTAGTCTCAAATTCGTTGTTTAATGTATTCGGATCCTTTGTTATTTTAAAAATATTTGATACTATATGCTTGAATGTTTGTTTGTCAAGAAGTTTTTCTTTTGGAATTTGGATGACATTGTGTACGTTGCTGGCCCTCTGAGAACTCTGAAAGAAGACTTAATTAGACAACGCGTTGAACTATTTTGAGAAATAAAGGACATAGGTACTATGTTTTTTTTATAAAAAAACCTGGTTTAAAGTAGCCCTCACACAGATATAAATGAAAGTAGTGTACTACGTTCATTTATATCTGTTACTTCCGAATAAAAAAATCCCAAATCTATAATAGATAGAGATATAATGATTTCACAAACACAAAACTTTTTATCAGTTCACTCCCACCATTATCTGTGTCTTCACAAGATATAAAGAGTCAAGAGCCAACCAAACTGAGATAAAAATATATTCGTCTTTATTACTCTACAATAAGAAAATAATCTTAGTCTCAAAATCCTTTATTAGCAATCAGTTTCAGCTAAATAAATAAACCTATTACCAAATTAATAAGGTTTATCTATCTGATCGTTATCTACTGGACATATGGAGATAAAAACATGTTCTGCTGAACAATGGGTAGCTTGCTTCTTTTGAAGCCTACTGAAGCGAGGGCTATAAAATTTTACGCACCGCACGACGGGACGACCTTTCGGATATAAATTGTGGTCATTTTATATCCCAGATGTCATGTGGCAGTAACAGATTAATGATAGAATGCATGCTTCAGTGCGTGATGATAATGCTACATCCGTTTGTGTCAGACGAACATGATACAAGAAGATGCACACTGACGCGTCATTAGATTCGAGTTCTATCTAAAAAGTCTCAGTTTATTCACAGATTAGCATTTGGTTTTCAGTAATATTTCGTTTTCTACAAACGTGTAGTTACTTAATACTGTATAACTATGCCCAGAAATTTTGCTCGCTAATCTTAATTATCTATCGGGAAAATGTATTCTAGACTCTGGACTACATTAGGTATTTACTAATAATTACCAAATTTAAATTTAAGTCTTAATTGATTTAAATTTAATCCGTTACTAAGATAATTCGTTTCAACATTTTATTTTACACTAAGATACACTTTCGGGTTTATAATACAAGTGTGACTGTCATGGTTAGGTATAATATGATATAAATTGCGTATACTTATTGTAATTTTTAACCGTACAAATATGTTTTTTGATGAAATAATAAGTTTCAAATATAGTCTTTACCGGCAGGATTCCACAACAATACAGAAAAAGTGACCTGGCAACACATAATAACTATTATAAATCCGAAAGTTCTAATGTTTGTGCGTGGGTATGAGATAATGTTTGAAACAAGGTATCTCTGTAATCGCTGGACAAATTTGAATTATTTAATGCACCTACATTATAATTAGTTATGTACTTAGATATAGATCTTTTCATCCAATTCACCGTATATAAGAAAATTTGCTGTTATTTTTAATATGTTACTCGGCTTATTTTCCGCTTGTACACATTTACAAATTATGGCTATTGTTACCCCATATCGCTAGGTATCCGTGTGTATGGCAGCTGACGGCTTCCGGCTGAGGTCTCGACATTTCACCTATTACGCAACTCTATAACCGGAAAATTGCTAATAGCTGGTAATATTGACATTATAACATTGATAGATAGATATTGAAATTATATTTAACTCGTGAGAAACCGTAGTCTCTGAGATAGCCTTTGTGTATGTTGACGGGTTATTGTTTTTTTAATTTTATAATTTCCTAGATCCTGACGTAATTTCACTAAAAAAAAGTAGCCGTTAAAAGTAATATCGTCAAGGGGTACGTATTTATTTTGTCACTTGTGTTACTTATCAATAAAACATATTATATATTATATATATACTAACTAGAACTAATCATAATGTAAAGTACTTATCAACATAAATTTTGAAAATAATTGACATTCCCAATGAACAATAGTAGGTACATTGGAAATACCGATTGCAAACAAGTCGACGGTAACTAAGTTACTAATTAGAAAGAACTTCAAGTTTGGCGACTTGAGTAAGTTAGCACGTACCCATGTTTATTTTCTTGCGTATTACTAACAAGAGAACTTTAATTTGTTTTAATCTAACTTTGCAGTCGTAACGACAGAACATCGGGGTTGTCGAAAATGGGTGCGATCAGTCGTGAAGTTGTACCCACTATTGGTGGCTTTGACCTAATTCGGAAGCATGCCTCTTCCCCCTTTTCCGCCCTCGGGACTAAAGCCCCACATAGTTTCATTAACGATCGTCACGGCATCAATAAAAAGTCCAAAGCTTCATTTCATTAAAATGAAGACGCGTCGTACCTAGCATATCCAGACTACGCCCTTGAGCATAAGTTAAAGCCACACTCGGGTTTCTGCGTGTACGTACGCGATGACATCTGCTATCGGCGTCTCCGGAACCTTGAAGACCCCAGCTTATCGACCATTTGGTATAATCTGGGACTCTTCAAATCCAGAGTGCATAGGTATTTTCTAGGCAAGCAGGCTAGATCTTCGGCGAGATAGTGGTCAAATGCTTGGCTATCGAGCATCAAAAAAAACTTAACTAGTTTTTCTAATTAAAATAAGCTACCAACTACAAGGTTTCTATCTAATTAGTATCTATAAGCTCATCAATAAGTATTGTTTTGCTACATTATAATTATCTTTAATTTATATACCTACACCTTCATAAAATATGATTAGATGAGCTTCCCTTACAACCTAAGAGAAAGTAATTATTTTTCGAAACAATAGATATTTTGGGTGGATAAATCAGTTTAATACAAATCGTCGGCTTTTGGGCGTCGAGAGGATCCTTTATGATGGATATTATCCATATTTCAATGGGTTTTGACAGAAGAGATCGTGTCTGCCGTTCGTCAATCTCTGCGAGAAATTTACGGGTTTGATGAGGCAATAAAGGGCACTCCGTCGAGTTGTTGATACGAAGGTCACCAGAATTCGTATTTACTTGGTAGGAAAAAGGTTGTAAGTGTATAAAATTGTTAATAAAAAACTCGATCTCAGTGGAAAACACTATCTTAAAGAGAAATGCTTAATGGAGTATAAACTATGAATCTATTCAAAGTGTTGCCAAACACGATCAATTTAATTATTTTGACGAGTCGCCAGGTAAGTCGTTAGTCAGCGTAGCAGGCAAGACTTTGCCCTCTACGCCGTGGTTCTGTACAATTTTCATTCCCATGGGATATTTGTGCTTCTGGATCTGTGGGTGTAGTTTTGTGAATGTTTCCGACATCCACGAATCAAGTTTTTTCTTAGTGTGGGGCTTTGAGGGTTTGTTTGCGTTTTATATTATAACGAATGAAATAGTTTCTAGATACAACTTTTATGAAGATATAGTTGCAAGAATGCAAAATAAAATAAATATTAAACAAAAACGCTGGTGGTGACTGGTGTCGTGGTCTCCTGAAATACGGATACCCATTCCAAAATAGGATGTAGGTATCCGTATGAATGTTATTTACGATATCAATATAATGTTCGCCCGATGCATTGTAAAACTATTAGCACAATTTCAGGAAGACACTCCCTTTTGTAACACATTGTTAAACTAACGAGGCAGGGTAATCTCTACAAGCTGTATCAGAATTGTTTTGCAATAAATTAATTTGAATTTATTGATGCAAAAATGGAACAGAGAAAACATGCATTTCGTTTATCCGATAGTAAACAGCAGACCTTCCTGCGTACAACAATTGCACTATTAACACAAAAAAAAACTCTTATTGCCCTCGTAAACTAAACTCATATCAAACTACCCTCATATTATAACCGTTTTGTGGGTTTATCGCCATAGGATACGATAGACAAATATTTCTTAAGTTTTATAGAAAAATGATGTTTTCTAATTTAAAAAAATTTATAACAATTTAACACTTTGATTTAAAAATACCTATTTCAGGAATTCAATGCGGTAGGCTGAGCGCTAACGATGTTTGAAACTTTGAACCATTCGATTTCCTTTCGCCTGCTGTCGACGAATACGAAGTAGGTACTTATCATATAAATTACTTAATACACATAGAAACGAAATACCCATCTAAGGCCTAATTATTTTGTAAATTTTATACGTTTGTCTATAGAGGATATAAAAATTTGGTACCAACGGTACCACGTAATGGTGTGACCTAACGAGATATTAAAGAATATGCATATATTTTTATAGTATTTATCGATTGTTCACGTTAATAAATTGCAGAAAATAAAGTTTCATTCATAAAAACATTACATAAAAGTAAAACGTAAAATGTAAACCCCTTTACACTCAAAGCCCCATATAATGCTAAAAAACTTGTTTCTTTACTGTTACCTCTTAGGCCACATTTTCACTTTCCATAAGGTGAGATAAGTACTCAAATGCTTGCCCTAGATAGGCAGCAGGGCAGGCAAAAAAAAAGAAGTTTGTCTTAAGTGTCGGAAATATTCACATCACACAAAATTACACCCAGTACCAGAAACACAAATTTCCCTTGAGGAGAAAACTTATGTTTCCACCGGGAATCGAACCCAATACCCGCTGCTTATAAGGCGGACGCGCACCCATCTTAGCCAGCGGGCAGTTCAATTATGTTCATCGTGATTAAAATGCTGGTACATATTTGGCTCAACATATTAGCATTGCAATTCGGAGAGGCAATGCCGCCTGCATGATGGGAACGCTATCCACTGGTTACGCATCTATTTTAATATATATAATAAACAATAACTAGGCATATAATTAACCTTAACAATCTGTAACTTTCGAAATGATTAAGTGTCAGCTTAGATTATACCTACCAAGTTTATTTAAGGGTATTGGGTTTTGTATTAATTAAGCTTTATCTTATCCCTTGCGAAAATCAAACATTTGTTTAAGATAAGAGAGATACCTGTAAGTACGAAGGTAAAATCAAGAGATTCCATTAAATAAAATTGGCTGTTTCATTGTAAAACATTTTACACAAAAGAGTAACAGGTTGTGGTTTGTTTGGAATTCCATGAAAATTTAATTATAATATTCAAAATTGCTTAACTTATCTGACAGGAGCTACGAACAAAAATGTATTTGCAGGACAGGGAGTCTTTTATATCATACAATTTTTTAAGAAGGTTTAGGAATAGAAAATATAGGCAGAAAAAGTTCATAGATATTTACGCTTTTTACACGGTAGCAATAAACATTTTTATATTATGCCTGAAAAATTAACGCTTTCACAAGTATAGCCTCACACTAAAATTGAAGGCTTGTATACCTTGAGTGCCGAAAATATACACAATTACACCAAGAAACGACAACTCAAAATTCCTTTGAACTTGAGACCTTGCGTTTCTACCGGGTTTTGAACCCGATACCCGCTACTTAGAGGGCAGATGTGCAACTATGTAATATTTTTACTATGTAACGTAAGCTACTATGAAAAGTGTATTTAACTATGTAATGTATTATTTTTAGTATCGTTGTGAAAATTACAAATTAACTAATAAAACTATGCATATTTCAAAGAACATTTGATTTGTAAAGAAGCCTTTTTTACTGTGCGGTCTGCACTTAAACTACCATAATTGTTTTCACGGTTCACTTAGATATACCTAAGCAACGTTTAGTAAGACCCGGCCAATGTTTGGTCACGACTAGCAAGCATTTATAATCTTTAACAGTTTGAGAATTATCTGAAAATTATACTTCCAATAAATTGACCAATAAATTAAACATAGAAATGTCATTTTTTATAGTATACTATAAATCTTATCCGAGTCCGTTTTTATAGAGTAAAATTTTAGGTAGGTATTGATTTTTTTATCACGTTACTAAACGCTAAAGTACATAGTTTTTGTTTAGTTCTAGGAAATATAGGCAATTGGCCCGTAGGCATGATCTTGATAAAAATAAAAAATAAAACTAAACGCTTAAATATAATATGTCATATCTCGCTTTAGCTGTCATGATAATGTAGACCTGCAAAGTAAAGGTATACGAGAATACTGATTCCATATATCTTGCTGTATGCCGCCAAAAGTACGTGAGAGCGAAATGATTGATTCAACTGGGTAATTACATTTTGTATTAGCATCTAAAGTACATTTACATGCAAACCAGAGATTTAAACTGGCCCATTTCAGAGCTTTTTCTGTACTTACGTAGCTACAGTAGAGTTTCACCGAGGTAATTGCGATTTATGTCGTACGTGGCTTAAAAAGGCCGCCAAATTTACGTTGCCGGTATATTCATGAATTATAAATATGATTGTTTTCTAAGGAATCACAATAACGTTAAAAGACTTTTAACTATTTAAGAGACTGATGGTGCTTTTATAATATACATGGAATAGTAAGCAGTATTCAGTCGAATTGAGCACCTCCTCCTTTTAAGTAAACGTACTGAGTAAGAAAGACATTCATTTAAAAAGGATCGATTTTCAGTTCAGAATAGTTGACTTTATATATAGGAACGGTGCGAACCAGGGTGAGACTACTAGTGATGTTATTTAACGATTCCACAAGAATTTACAACTTCCCTAATTATTTCCACTCTGTAGCCTAATTTGACCGGACTAATAGTGCACATGGACCTATAAGAACATCTAATAAAATTATACCTACCTCTATATAACTAGATAGGTAAAACAGGATGAGTAAAATGCTACACATATAAAATAGCCCTTGTAAAAGTTGACATATCGAAGTTCAAATAAAGGACTCGTTGAAAATTCGACAAACAGGTGCGATTTGTATGAACATTCCCAAAATTCGACAAACTGTGAAAGTATCGGAAAACATGGAACAGATCCATTTAATTTAAAAAGTTATTTCTATTTAGATTACTAACGCTACAAATACTTATGAACAAATGTTTAAACCAAATTATGTGCAAAATTTTAAATTTAGATTTAGATAATTCTACTTTAAATCGTAAATAATGTAAATAAGCTTTACACTTTTAACCACTTGATCACTTGATCCCTGTTCTAACTCTTGTCTTTCCTTTCGTGTCCGATAAATTGGTTCTTGTACTGAAATGGTAGTGAGCAACTATGTAGGTACTATATACCCCTTGGTTAGTACGTCGTCGATTGTTATGAGGATCACATTTTATGGCAGCCACAGTTCACGATCATGTGAGCCGTTAATATATGAGATAAATGCAATTAACAAACAACCGCATTTTATTAACTTTACTTGTACCTACACTGTGAAACATACTCATCTGCTGATAAAGACGTACTGTGAAGCCAATACCTAACCTATGTACTAATATTTTTTTGAGACGCAAGTGCAGCCCAAGCATTACTTTCTTACTTTAACAATAATTAATTTGTTAGTTGTAGGTCAACGAGAAGTACCTACCCTGTATATTTTGATTTATATGTCAGTTTTAAAATATGCGACATAAATGTACGTATTCGTTAATGCGTTTCAATCGTTTCTGAGAAAAAACATCTTGACAGACAGACCAACAACGAGGCCCAGTTATGATTGCTTTTTTCATCTTGAGATGCAGAACCTAAATAACAATTGTTTTACTGTGGGATCGGCCGCTCTGTGAACTAGCACGGAAACATCTTTTAGATACATGTCCTAGCGTCACAGAGCGTGTTCGACTTCTATCAGTTTCTTTATGGTAGTCAAGGCTTTAGTTGTTCCCCTCTTTTAATACTGGCACACTTATAGATCCATCTGCTTTCCGTCTTGCTATATGCTTGCGTTTGGGTGCAAGGAGCTATGTTGCCCATAACTGTCCGTGCGGTACTGCTGTTGACCAGCTCGGTCACCAAGACTTCTCGTGCCCTAAAAGTGGTGGCGACCTCGACGATATCATCCGCCGGACTTTTACCAGCACCAATGGACCAGCCATTCTTGAACCGAATGGTCGGGTCTTTTACCATCGCCACGCATCACATTGAAGATGGGTCGGCCACTTAAACTCCGGCTCATCTTTCTGAAACACAGAATGCGGTTAACGCTGCGGCAACTTTGGCAGAGCAGCGCAAACGGTGAAAATATGGAAACCTCGGCAGTAGTTACATAATTAAGCCGTTTGGTGTTAAGACACTGGACCCGTATAGGGACCGGGAGCTCATTCTATCAAAATGCAGGTACTTATTTGGGACAACTGACAAATGCTAATGCCATTGCAATTCAGAGAGGCAATGCCACCAGCACGAAGGAAACGCAACCCAGTGGTAGTGAGCTTGAGCTCTTTAGTAACCTATTAGCTCGATGCCTAATAGGAAACTTAAATATATTTGCTGTACATCATTTTAATTTAGTTTTAGAAAATATAGGCAATTGGCCCGTAAATAGCTTTTAATATAGGCGACTTCGTCGCGATTGAACGATCTTTGAAAAACACACTAGAACAACCATTTATACTTTCTACGACCACAGTTAGCACAGTGGCCAGATGTCCCCCCCTTTGCGCCGTGGGTCCTGGGTTCGATTCCCGGCAGGAGCACAAATTCCTTCCCTTGGGAAGGAATTTGTGCTCCTGCCGGGAATATAAGAAAGAAGCACAAATATCCCAAGGGATATTTGTGCTTCTGGTTCTGGGTGTAATGTGAGTGTGATGTGAATGTTTCCGGCACCCACGATACAAGTCTTTGAACTTAGTGTGGGGCTGTGAATGTGAATGCGTTTGCGTTTGTTTCTTCAAATAATAAATCTTACATTGAGAATATAATAATCTCGTTGCTCTCTGGTACGCTCCGTTAATACATTTGGATATACCAATGACATGGGGCAAAAGGCCTTGATCTTAGTATTTGATATCTGCCTACGATCTAGAATCGGGCCTTTTTGCCCTATACGTATACTACTATTATTTGTCTGCGGCTATAACCGCAAAAGTGGTTCATTAGTTTGAGAAATCTTTAATGAAACTGAGCCATACAAAACCGAGTTTTATTTACTAGAATATTCTATTTGATTAAACTGCGTTTTATAGAGTTGTTGATTAGGCTTTTGATTGAAATGATACAGTAAGTTCTCGAGTGATACAAGGTGAGTGATTAATTAATCATTTAATCATGTAACATAAGTTACATCTATTACTCTCCTTGATAAACGCAGAAATAGTTGACTACCTTGTTGTGGAATTAGGTATAATAATTAACTAATTATCATATCATCATAAAATTGTAGTAAAATCATTAGGAACGGTTCCCTAATAAGTAATAGTAAAACTATGGCATTAAAAGTAGCTTAAATGTTTTTTTTTGTAACAATGGCACAAATGCCTTTTTATTAGTCCTATAAATAGACTAAATTCTAGTTCTGGTCCTATTAAACAAAATTAAAGTGTTACTTTAAAACATTTAAGAAATCAAATGTAAATAGTGGAAATATTTTTGCGTGTCAGATATTAATTAATACCTACTATAATATCAGTTAGGTATATCCTGTACTATAAATGTCTACTATTTCCTAAAACTATATACATCTTTATAGCAAAAAAACTTAGATACCTTTGAGCTATAAATATAACCCATATAATAATACTTAATTTACCTGTAATGGACAAGCTGGTCTCGTTTAAGAGGTGATACACGATATCAAGAGAAGTTACCCTTTTTATCTATTTATCTTAAATATATCTGTTCTGAAATTTTTTGTAAGAGCATTTGTCATATTTATTTATTTATTCTTTAGCACAATATAAATGTACACGGAGGACTTAATGCTAATACAGCATTTTCTGCCAGACAACCGAGGTGCAGCAAAAAAAAAATTCGTGGTAGTGCAGTATAAGGGCTATTAACTATTATTTACGATTTAAAATATACCTACATATGTATTATTATTTCTGGAAATATTTGCGATAACATTTGTGAAATAAAATAATATTTAAGTATTTTATTATTTGCACTTTCACGTTATTTGTAGTGGGTACCTCAATGAAGTTAGGCAGGAAATGAATAAATAATAGAAAAGAAAATGTAGTGACTGTGGTATATCAAATTCTATCCATTTAAATGCACAGTCTACATGCCAAGATTCATGCAAATTCGTGCAAATGTTACTGGGATGCCTATTTTAAACACATTTACACTCCCATCCCTTTTACACTAACATACGTACACAATTATAATATAAAGGTAATATGATATTGTAAAGTAGGCAAGTAAAATATTATCCAAAACCTTGAATGCTCACAAAGATTCACGTTGATACGAGACTCTCGATGACTCATCTATTCGACGAAAACTTCTTATTTATAGAGAGCCCTTCATTTGGGATATTTGGAAATGATTTATCGAAGCCCGATCTGGCTATCCCAATAATAAATCAGCCCTTGATAATTGAAACATTTTATCCTTTGTCTGAGTCAGCTATTTTATTCAAAAATAATAAATTAACATAAAAAATGCAACCAGCTGTTTCTGTATACATTAAAAAGGTCTTATTTATAAACAAAGAAACTGAGACTGAAGTTTATAATGGAATAAGCTGTAAGGGCATATCTGTTTTTTAAAGGACATTCTCGAACTGAGAGGGAAAAGTACCAAAGAAATTCAATGGAACGTTGCTTTGTGAATAAATTAATTATTGTATTTAAATACATATGTTTTCGCACTTAGGTAAGTTCGAAATGTGATTGCATGATATCGCAACGTAGCCAGTCAAATTAGCGGAAGCGATTTTTTATAAATACGAGTATAATAATATTGTTTGTGTATGGCTAACAAGAAACGTGAAGAAAAAAAAATTACTTGTATCAGAAAAAATATAATATATTGCAATAATAAAAACAGTACTTACTTATACATACCTAATTTTATACCTTAGTTTGTTATAGAAAATTGAATTTTTTTCAAGATAAAGTGCAAAAATTAAAAAAAATTGTTTAAATAAAACCTGACTCTGCCCTGAGTCTCAATCCTAAGTAGTGTTATAGACTCGTAGGATTGAGACAAATTCAGCGACACTATATTAGTACAATCGGCTTATTAGTTAAGATGCTGTGAGGGGCAAACGAATATACCTACATACATAGATACTTGAATACATACGATGCCAAAATCATAACCCCCCTTTATACTTCGCCGTAATCGGTTAAAAAGTATATTAGCTCATTAAAATAAGCTTTTGAGACATTAATTCATTTTGTGAACATTTTCATATTGTTCTTATTCGCTTAACACGTTTTGACTTTGACATTAATTATGTTCTTCCTGCGGTTATTACCTTAAAAGCTTGTTGTTTTCGCATTAGGTTCGGGCGGAACACAGGCACCTGAGTTAACAGTCAATTGAACAGTCAGCCCTATGATTAACGAACTCGGATTTATTGCATACTAGCTTTTGCCCGCGGCTTCGCTCGCGTTAAGAAGTATTATTTTAAAATTGACAAAGTTTCATACAAACTTTCATCCGCTATTTGATCTCCTTGGATGTAGAATTAATCAAAATCCTTTCTTAGCGTATGCCTACGTCATAACATCTACCTGCATGCCACATTTCAGCCCGATCCGTCCAGTGGTTTGGGCTGTGCGTTGATAGATCACTATGTCAGTCAGTCAGTCAGTCAGTCACCTTTGAGTTATATATATTTAGAAGAAGAAGATATTAACAATCATAGTTATGGGGACAATGGCTGATCACAAGTTATGCTCGTGAACTGGCGCTCCATGTGACAACCAATCCAGCTGTTTTGTGTTGAAATGTATATAAAAAACGCTATCCTGTTAGGACATGACCACCTAAATATCAACGTATGTTTGTATTCAGAACATTATTTTGGTTCAAACTGTTCACTGTTTATTAATATTAGCATAGTTTATATTAATATATTAACATAATCCTGCTTCGGTTTTCAACGCTTAACTTTGATCATATTCAGCCTACATCATCAATTTTACAGTGTTTCATGAATTTATCCCCAATTTATCAACAGTAAGATGTAGATTACGTAAGATAGGTACGTCTTAGTTACTACCCTCAGGTCTGTGACAAAGCTTTAAATGGTGTTCCGGTAGTTATCCGTCAGTCATTTCTTAGACTAGCGTGGTTGCCACCCTCGACCACATCATCACTTTTAATTAATTGATGAGAATGGTAAAGGAACGGTAAGTGCTAAAACGCTAGCATATCTGTTTTTTTATTTCTGACTAGCCGTGCTCTGCGGCTCCGCCCGCGTTTATTAACTTAAAAAGTTGCCTATGTGTTAATCCTTTGTATAAGCTATGTATATTCCAAATTCCCTCCAAATCCATTCAGCGGTTACAGCGTAAAGAGAAAACAAACATAATTACACATTTACACACAAACTTTCGGATTAATAATATATGTGTGATAGGCTGGCGTCGTATCTTCTAAAGTATGTTTAATTTTTAGTTGCCAATAACACTTTTACTACGATATGACCTAATAGTAAGTGAACATGCGATCGATGATCTAACTGGCCTAAATGATGCCTAGAAGTCACGCTTAACTTATGGATATATAATTATGATTCAGAAACAAGAACGAAGTCAATGTGTGTTTTTTTCTCAAGTAGGCTTGGTTTGTCCACTATCTCACTAGTTTCATTCCTTTGCTGTTCGCATAATAAGCGCTGTGGCAAAACGAATGTTAAGAACGTTCACCATAAAAGGATGACTCGTCGCAATTCGTCTTGTTATCTGATGTTGTAAAGGAGCTGGAAGACTCAAATTGTACATTCTGGAAGCAGCGAAGTTCATTAGATCACACCCAGATTTATTTAAAACAGCAAAGGAAATCTACCCAAGGAACACTAGGAATCAGGATAGAATTGTTTTGTCAAAGGTTCCTAAAACATCTATGTATTTAAACAATTGTTATGCGATGTGTGGTCGCGTTTACAACGCCCTTCCTAATGATGTTAAAGCAATGCTTACCTGCACATTAATAAGGAAACTAAAAACATTATTATTAGAAAAGTGTTACTATTCGATAACGGAATTCTTGAAATCTAAATAATATTAATTTATCTGCTTGACATTGTAAAAACTATTATATGGCATTGAATCTATAATTTTTAATATTGAATATAAATTGACATAGAATTAATTGTGACATTATTTAATGGAATTGAATTTTGTAATTAATTTGATATTGTATAATTTAATAGAATTGAAATGTTTAAAATTTGCACGCCGTGACACGGCAAAATGTATCTGGTACTATACTAACCATTTCCACCTTACTAACCTACATTTTAAGCAAATAAATGATTATGATTATGATTATGAATTGTGTAGTTTGCAATTACAATTTGCAATTTACATCAATCATTTGATTTAAAAAAAACAGGAGGAGGTTCTCAATTCAACTGTATTTTTTTTATTGTGTTTTATCATTGCTTCTTATATTTTTATATTTATTCTTATATTACCTCATAACTTCTTTCCAGGTGAACCGATTTTGTCGGTATTTTTATTATTTGAAAGCTGGTGCTTTTTATGTGGTCCATTTAAATTTGATTAAGATCTGACACGTAGTCTGTGAATTATCCTCAATAATGCGTATTTAATTCATTTTATCTGGACAGGGGTTCAGAAGATAAAGCAGTGAAGTCGGATTTTTTTGACCTTGGCTTGTGTTTAAATTATGCTATCATGACTTTAGCCATGCTGGGCAGTACTATAGCAGAAGATTTAGAAATGAAAAATATCGCTTGAGGCTGGGTCTCATGCCTTATTGCTCTAACCGCCAAGCTACTCAAGCAAGAATTAACCTTTCTTATTGTACTACAAGAATCAAATTGAAAATCGTCAGCATTAATTGGCGACATTTAAATATACCTGAAATACTGTTTATCAACCGCTCAAACAATAAGATCACCCACCGGTACCGATGGTTCTTGGTAATCAAATCTCGTCTGTATTAGAGTAAGGAAGCGCTTGTTTGTTCAATTTTCCCTATTCCGGCGAAGTGCTGAACAATATCCGCAAGCGTGTACGAGTATGGACTTGAATAACTGAATTTCAACGAGCAACTTGGTCGAGTGAAGATTACTTACGATAAGTTCGTACTACTTTATACTTACAAGTAGTTTATATTGACAGGATGGCTTATAAGCTTGTCAGTTTATACTTGCAGTGTAGTAGAGGTACCCAATGATAATTATGTGCACCGTTTTCTCGTTTTTACCGATAATTAATTTCATTTTAAAAATTGAACCGGACACAGCGTAGACTTGTGTTAAAATCCACTAAAGAACATTAATTTTGAAATGGTAGCGGATAGTTTTTAAATAATATGTATATTAATTACCATAATGCTGTTGGGATGATGTCGTTTATTTTTGTTATTTATTGTGGTACTATTATTAAACGAAGAAATGTAATTTATTGTCGTTGTGGATCTCCCGCCAAGTGGTTTCATGTTAAAGGTGAAGGATTTCGTTCCTTAGTTTTCTTATTGTTTCATGTTCACCTAAGATAATGTAATTACTACATTTTAGTCCAAACGGTGGCTAAAACTTTTCACAAAAGTTTCTCAAATTCGTGTTCACTAATGTAAAGTAAGCTTCATCGTTGGTTTTCACCCGGTGTGAACAAAATATGAAATTAGAAACAGATAATATAATATCTAACTAATATCGTGACTAGCGTCCCATGGTTTAACCCGTATTGATGATGATATATATGTTTCAACCGACTTCAAAAAAGGAGGTTCTCAACTTGAATGTATGTTTTTTTTTGTATGTAGCGCTATATCTCCGCCAATTATAAATCGATTTTGATGTTTTTTTAGTGGTAGATTAATACTTCAGATGTGTATAAATTGTAAATTTGATCGAAACCGATCAAGCCAAAACCAAAATATTATCGGTGAAGCCGGTTTGCTTTAAGTTTTGCATGCGTCGCATCAACCAGGAGCTCTGATAATATTTGAAAAAATAATAAGCTCCCGTGTTCACGGTCCTGTGTCATATATAAAAATTGATCATGGTAATGATTAAAGATCTTATGTCTTGTTCCAAGTCACCACTCAATTAATTCAGTCGTTTTTGCGCAATTAATTATGGAACATCCAGATATATTAGCAAAATATTGGATGTTTGAATGTTCAGATGTTCGAACATTCAAACATCCAAATTTTTGCATTTATATAGTAGTGGGATGGCATGAGGACCTACTTAAATCATGGAACTAGAATTAAGTAAATAACAAATTCCCACACCTTTCGTGACCTAAATAGATCCTTGAATAATAGGATATATTTCGTTTCGATAAAAGTGACAATGACATTTTGTGATATTATTGAAATTAATCTGTCCTGAAATTGTCACAAATGCTGAAGTTGAAAGTTGACTTTATTACATTTTGACAGACTTACTGAGTCTGTTTTATTATTTAATTTTGATATATTTTTCTTTGAGACTAACATACATCTAAGTTGACTGGGCGGTATGTATTTACTTCGTGCGTGCGGTTAATAAGTAGTAGCTAAATCGAAATATATGTCTAACATACTTTGGGGGATTGGTCACCTTGTAGAGGATCCTTCAAATACGCTCATAAGTACCTTGAGACAGCATATTTTCAACAATCATTCGGAAGATGAAAGTACGTCTATTACATCTGAGATAACTACGTTTTTTGAACTAAATGATATTCCATTGGAAGATACGGAACAATCCACTTCAAGATGTCACCAATGTTCATTACCTAAAAGAGATCATGACATGATATCAAAATATGTGCAGTATGAAACAGAGGGAAATAAGAGCAAGCATGTGGCAGTGCAGAGTTCACATTCACAAAGAAGATTATCTAACGAAGCAACTTGTACTACAGAGGCACCAAATATAGACAAAAATACTGCAACTCCTCACGTTCTTAAGAAACGTGCATCCACAGAGACTCGAGTCCCTCACATCTGCGGAGAACATAGACACGCGTTAAAACTTCTGAAAAATTGGCCCGAGGTTGAAAAGATGTCAGAATTAGACGCAAAAACCCCGAGCAAACTTGCTCTCCTAAAAACTTATCTATTGGAGATGCTCAAGTTGCTGAAGCTAGAAAAAATACAGAGTGTACCGAAATATCAAACAAGAGAATATTTCAAATTATTTACTGCGGTAAAAGATCGAGAAACATATAAGTGTGGCTGTGTAAATAAACTGAAAAAATAATTTTCTTTTTGTGGCAAAACTATAATTATTAGAACCAAAGAATCGTATTATTTTCTTTTATGTTAAGAGAAAAATTATTTTAGCGAGTCTGTGCAGGAATTAGTTAATGTCTCCCCATGCAATTTATACCACAAAGACGCAGGCTTTGTTTCCCGAACGGTACAATCTGGGTGTCTTCAAGTCTAAAGTAAATGGGTTTTTTCTTGGCAAGCATGTTACATCTTCGGTCACATCTTCACTATCCATCAGGTGAGATAGTGGTCAAATGCTTGCCTATCTAGAATAAAAAAACCTACCTAATTATTTTAACGATTTCTTTCGGGAACACAAGTTTCCTACCTAAGGAAAATGTGTGTTTCTGGTTCTGACTGTGATTGCGAGTGTTATAAATGTTACAAGTGTTTCCGGCACCCATGCCATAAGTCATCGAACTTAATGTGGCGCTGTGAGTATGAAAGTGTTTATAGATTAAAACGGAAAACTGTGCGCAATATTTGCACTTTTTACGCGTCTTTTGTTTAACTTTTACACTAAAATCTACATATTAAGAAGTACCTACAGTTTAACATGTTTTAACTGAATGAGGCTAAGGTAGTCCATAGTTATTTTTGGATGGAGGTTCAGTTATATCTTTGTTCATATTATATTGCAGTAATTCATCATTTTGCAATATTATGAACTACATTAAGATAAGGTTTAATAGACATGAAATGTAGGATAAATTTAATCTTGGGTACATTATATACGATACAACCTTATGTTGTTGGTACATTATTTTAATGTTTCACTCGGTTTTTTAATTACCTCAAAAATTATTTATTTATTTTATTTTTATTTATTTGTTTGTTTTAGTTTTATTTTTCCGTATTATGTCGTTTTATTTTTCTGTCACTTAGTCCTACTGGTTGAACAACGGACAAAAAAATGTCCTTGATACAACTAGTGTGCTACTGTGCTATATGTCTTCCTTTTCTTTACAGTTGTTTTTCTTTTCTCCTTCTCTTATTTTTGTCTTGATTTTTACCTCTACTGGAGCGAAAGAGCTCAAGTTAGGGATCGGGTTCTGATGAATCGAATTGGCACATAATTAAACTAATTATCTACACCATGCTGATGAATGGAAAATGTAGTTTCAGCATAGTGCCAAAATTTGGAAAACGACGATATACAAAACATTTATTTAAACATGTATAATTATTCTAAAATACCCAACAAAGATCACAATTAAAAATCCACCAATTTAGTTTACACACATTACACCCAATTATTAGCAGACTGCTGATACATTAGAAATCTTAAAAATTATACCCAGTTAACATGATAATAGTTACCTAATTAATATAATAAATTAGAAAAACTAAAAAATGTAAACTCAGCACTATCTGTTTTGCAATAAGTTAAAGGAAATCTTTTAATGTCCTATTCTAAAAAAGTCTTAATATCTAATACTATAAGAATCTTTGTCCTGACATACTGACTCACTGATTGACTGACTGACAGAAGAGACAACGTATAGACTAAGCCGCTGATCGTAGTGATTTGAAATTTGGAGGGTACATTAGTCTTAGTACACAAACTCTTAGTGTACTAAGAAAGAATTTTTAGATATCCACCCCTAAGAGGGTTAAATGAGGTGAAAACGTTTGTATGAAAGTTCTTTGTTTCTGAACTTATAGCGATAAAATGGGTATTTAAGTAGTTTATTTAATATAAAAATTAAGTGATAATTTTATTTTTTTTGCTGGAGTTGCATTAAGTTCGTGCAATGGAAGATAAAAGTTTATGTCGAAAGTTCTTTATTTATGAAGTTACACTGAAGCAAATTAGTAGTTAAATTAAATTAGAAAAATTATGTTATCAATTTTTACTGTCAGCGGTGCATTAAGTTGGTGCAATGGGGAATTAAGTTCATATGGATAGTTTTTCATTTACGACGTTCAAGTTATTTAAATTGTATCTAAGTAAAATGAAAGGTTTGTATTTAATTATATTCTGATATGTCCAATTGTCCATTCTATCGGTCCTTAATTTGCCATAAATAATAATGCTTATTTTTAGGTCTTCAATGTTTATCTTTTTCTCGACAACGCTATAAATGTGGCGAAACAAACGGACTCACCACGACGGGTAATTTATAAGGTTAGAGTAATCCAACCAAAGAAAATCGTCCCTTCCGGGTGTACCTTATAATCTTGCGGCATTATAATTTCTTTTATACTTATCCATTCATTTTTTTTTTTAAATGACTTAAATACAAATATCTTCTGAACTCCTCTTCCAATTTTGATAGTTACAGTTAAGGAAACTACATAAAATACCTTATTTTGATATTATTAGAAAGCATTTCGTTTCTACGTTCATCATATGTACAACAAAGGAATAGAATTCTTTTTACATGTCTTTGTTTCCTGAATGGCAAAATCTGAGAGTCTTCAAGTCTAGACTCTAGTCAAGTGTCTGACTCAGCTTGCTTACACTTAGATTAGAAGATAATTTTGTGTCTTTTAGAGAAGCTTGCTACATCACGCTAGCCAAAAGCTAAAATGCTCTTGAAAGTAGAAAAGTGAAACTATGTTTACTCACTAAAATATTTATTTTTAAGTCCCGACTGCGAACATTACATAGGCATCCGATATGGCTTAAGGGGCAGGTATACGTCAATGCGGCCTCCTTTTTAATCACATCCAATTATCCCCGTATACTTTGGCACATAAAGTTGTGTATTGCATAAATTATATCGTGGCGGTTACGCAAGGTCACGCGCGGCATCTTTGATTTTTTATATTTTTATTCAAATTTCGCGAAAAGACGCCTCAAAAAAAATACTGAAGAAATCATTCTCCTAGTAAATTTGCGTATACAAAATAATTTTCACAGTGTTTTAATATAAAATGGCGGAATGAAAAGATTACAAAAATATAAATTGATGTTATTTGCATAAGATTTGTTATTTTTTTCATTTATTGTTACGAGCGTTATGAATATTCTAAGAAGAAGGCTTCATTTATCGTATCACACAGATTACGACGAATTTTTATTTATCTGGTTTTATTATGAATGCCGAGTAAAACGGTTACAAAACACGCGTTTTAGATGAAATTCTGGTATCGCCACCTTTACCTTGTCCTCTTATACCGTTAGTGATTTTTGTTCTATAGACAAATTTGCCTCATGCGCCATTAATATTATAATCGTGGATACAATCCCATTACATTGCTACTTTAGCTTACGAACCCAGAGAGCTATAATATTATATAACTTTGGTTCTTTATCGAATTATTTCGTTTGGATCCTATCCTTTAGTTTGTTAAACTCCAAGCAACCTTTTTGTAGCTTGCTCAGCAACTTTGATTGAAAACAATGTATCTAAAATTCAAATTACTACGGACGTTTGCATCCATTTGCCACTGACTGTAGTATACTGTACACAATTGAATTAATACTCGTAATATGCAAAGCTAGGTAAATTAACTTGTAAGACAGCTGGCGTACCAAGCATTCAGAGAAGCTTTGAAGCAACACGGATTAAGGTCTCTTGTGTAAACTATCCAAGTAATTTGTTACTTGCCGCATCGCACTGTAAGCTTGTCATGGACTACAAAGATCATGAAGATACACGTACCCTTTACAATTGAGAACCTACATTTATTTGAACTGGCCGTTGGCTTAGTTGTAGTTAGTGTGCCTTCAAAGCAGTGGGTATCGGGTTCGATTCCCGGTGGAAACACAAGTTTTCTCCCCAATGGATATTTGTGTTTCTGGTGAGGGGTGTGATAGTGTTTGATGTGGATGTTCACCCAAATATACAAGTCATCGTAATTAGTGTGGAGTTGTAAGTGTGAAAGAGTTTAGAAAAAAAACTTACTTGGTAGTCTGTCGTAATCGAACGGGACTTATTGTTTAAGGCGAAAAGAAGGCACGGTTTCAAACACAATCACGTCTTGAGTTTCAAGAGAAGTTAACATCTATATGAAATGTGGATATTGACTTTATCAAGATATGATATTATTATGTCAAGGAGTGGTAGAGCATTCAATTGCCTGGCGAGTTTACCTTCTACTAAGGTATAGGTATATATAGGCATAAGTATGTTCGTAAGGGTAATCAATGTTTGTATTTTATTAGTAACTAGCGATCCGCCCCGGCTTCGCCCAGGTGTAATAAATGAAGAACCGCTCGACCGATTTTGTGCAATCTTCACATAAACCATCTACTAAATAGTCCGAACAAAGCCTTAACATTTGGTTTGGATAGGTGAGCCCGTTCTCGAGTTATAAAAAATAACAACGAAAAGTGGCATTGATTTTAAAATATATAGATTATCCTAAATTTCAACACAATTTTAGGTACTGACAACATACATAATTTACAGTTTCACAAGATCAAGATCTGACTCCAGTATGGTACCAAGTCTCAGATGACATTTATAGCAATCGAAAACGAGGTAACAAAGTTAGATCGTCGCAGGTAAATCAGTTTGCAAGCTTCCTTGAAAGCTAAATTTGGCATTTTCGCTTATACAAACTTGAACATTATTGAATCAGGTTATTTCTATATAATAATAGCAAAGGTAATACTCAATACTATGTACATAGATTAGATGTAGATTTGACTCTACATTTGTACAAAATAATCGTTCAATTTCCATGTCTGATAAAGTTTAGCTCAATAAAGTTCGTGACCAGTTATCAATAGTTATCCATAAAGATGGGCTAATTGTTAGTATTAGAAAATTACATATCTAAAATTGATATATTAGGTATATTAGGCATATTAGGTACTTAATATACCTTATACGTATTTACTCATTGTACAAAGACATAGCCATTTAATAACATTCCAACCGTGGAAAAACTAGAGATGCAAACGCATGTTCTGTGATACTTTCATCCCTTACTACTGTCTCGTGTAGTTTAAATGTTAATGTATAGGGTACCCTTAGCCATCCCATAGAAATTATTATGTAACTATCTACTTTCGTAAAGTGCTCCCTCGAATCTACTCCATCTGTAAGCGGAAACGTAAGCATGCTCACAGAAAACCTTTTTCAGTAATATTTACTGGCCTTTTTGTGGTTTTTATGGGTAGAGTTGCAGCGCACGCGGCTGTCATTATTCTTGCCTCTCCGGGTATGACAATTAGCTACTAACTCATGTCGGAATTGTATGAAACAATGTTTTTTGTTAGAACTTTTAGATAATACTATCTCGAAAATATAAAACCTTATCATTTAAAAACCAAATCTTCTTAATTAATTGACCGCAAGCGGTTTCCACAACAAGATAACTATTTGCTGTAGAAACCGCTCTCGCTTAACATTTAATTTGCATAACGTCTTTCGATTTTCAGAAACCTTTATAAATACAAAGTTTAAAGAGATCAAGAACAATTTGTCTGTTTTATAAATCCAGTGCGAAGTCTCCAATTATTTTGAGGCAGCTCCCATGAAATCGAGATCGACAGAGCATAAAACGGTTTTTATTCCAGTGAGTAACGCTCAGGTTCAAACCAAATATCTAGCCTTTAAAATTATAAAGGTCAGAGAAAAAGTTTTAACATTCCTAAAAAAGAGAATATTTGTATCCTGTGATAGTAACGTACAATAGTCCCTCCCACCCATCATCCCGTGTACATCGTATAATATAAGGTCGTATATTGTATGTCAAAATACGGCTTCAAGGTCAAGTTAGCTGTGCCTCTTTTTTAACCGACTTCAAAAAAAGAAGTAGGTTCTCAATTCGAATGTATTTTTTTATGTTTGTTACCTCGAACTATTTTCAAGGTGAACCGATTTTGATGATTATTTTTTTATTTATAAGCTGGTGCTTTCCATGTGGTCCACTTTAAATTTGATTAAGATCTGACCAGTTGTTTTTGAGTTATCCTTAATAATGCGTATTTAATTTATTTAGAAAATAAAGCGATGAAGTCGGTTTTTTAGCGTTGCTTTTTTTAGCAATTATTTAAAAATCACTTAAAAAATTTAATTAAGTCATTTTAAAATATACCTATGATTTAATAATAAGAGCAAAATAGCGCCGTAATACAATTATCCAACGCAAGAACCTTCTTTTTATTTTTGTAAGCATAAAATATTGACATTTATTTGTAATTCAATCACAATATTATTCTTGGGAAATTTTGCAACAATTGCAATGGTATCTTGTTCTGAGTGGAATATATGAAATAATCTGTTGGTCAATAATATTTAAAAACACCTTTCTTTCTCGTTCTGCTCGAGATCTAAGACAAACTTCTACCACGGCAGCCCGTGAATACTTAGGTCAGTTTATTAGATTTGTTAGAAGTCCGCCTCAGGATGTAACTGCTGGGTTATTGTTCAGATTGTTTACTTAGTTTTATCATTATCTTACCTTGTCTACTTCTTGTGCCATTGATGGTTCAAATGTACACGTCTGTTTTTCCCGTCGACCCCGACGACTCAGTGGCCTGGTTTCTACCCTCTACGCCTTGGGTCCTAGGTTCCATTCCTGGCAGGAGCACAATTTTCCTTCCCAGGGGGCATTTGTGCTTCTGGTTCTGGGTGTGATTGTGTGTGCGATCTAAATGTTCCCTGTAGTTCTGAGTCTGAATGCATCTTTAGACGATGCAGGATTGATGCAACGAATCAGGTAAAACAAATTTTAATTATAGCCGGGAAAAATAAAAGAGCATCGAGGTAAACAAATCAGTTGGTCACACAGACTGCATTCAAAGTCCTTAAAATATTTTTAAAAACATTTGGTTATTGAGCTTATTAGAAAAAGTTCGCTTATGATAAAACTCATGTAACATAACACAAATGCAAGTAAATTTGAAATATATCCAGCCGCAGCGGTTTGTTCCATACTGTCACCACAATGAAATGGGACATATCGAATTCTTAGTTTGTTTCTAGAAGATTAATTTGGGGACAGATAGGAATTTAGTGCGAGCTATCGCGATTAGTTCAAATTTGTCCCCACATCCCTCAAAAATTCCAGCGAGTTACAATTATTTAAACTCAATATGTACGTATGTGTAGTAGGGTACACCCCGCGGTTTTACCAGCTTTCACTTTTTTTGTTGCTGGATGAAACTATGGATAAATATAACCCTATATCCAAGATTTAACTGACCATTCAATCATTTTATAATAGTGCTCAATTATTTTAACGACGGCATTACGTATAGCTTGATGAAATAGATATCATACATTTATATTAGACATTTATATATAGTAGTTTAAAAACACGCCCCCAAAAAGAGGTTTATGACATATACCTACTGCGCTTTACCATAAAAAGTTTAGGTTACAGTGGCTCAATCCCTTTCAGTCTCGATCAAACGCTGTTAACCCCTTCCAAATCGTACCTATTACAAAGGTTACAAAGGATTGATGGTTGTGCGGGTCACATTTTCCAGTTCGCGGTCATGACATGCATTAAAATACGAAAGTATGCCCGTTGGTTCTGATTATTAAAGGAAACGATTTCTAATCTAGACTAGCATTGCGTAAATGAATTTACTAACGGCTTCATTTAGTTAAATGTTTGTTACTCTATCATCTGGCCGAGTTGCGACTTCGCCTGAACAAAAGTCTTAAAGTATATTATGATTTTTACACTGACTTTGGAAATTTAATCGCTTTATTATAAAAATGACTCTATTACTAATCACAGCAAGGTTTACATTCGTTGTTATGGTTTCTAAACATGTATATTAATCAATGGAAGAAAATTATCTTGGATTTGTGACTTGCAACATTAACGAGTGTCTCTATTTTAATAGACCTTTTATAGCAAAATAAGTAAGCATTTAACGGTATCTCACCCGACAGAAGGCAACGTTTTTATTTAATTATTTTCTTAATTATATTGACACAAGTCATACTTGCTGACCATATTTGAATATAAGAGCAATACTACAGCATATATATCGTGGGAAATTAATTAAATATTCAACTCTTGATTAATATTTTGTCGAGGTCAGGGGAATGATGTATGAATGTATATTTTTCGAGAACAATGACAAGGGATGTCCTGGTACAACCCCTTCTAAACTCGGCTGTCAACAAAAATCTTTTTGCCAGCTATTTTCAACCTCGAGATGATAGGATGAGTATCATCAAAAAGTGAAATGGTATCATTAATATTCATTTTACATTTTCCCCGCAATAAAAATAAATAACAATTAAGTATGTGACAAAAATTATAAATCCCTTTAAATTTTTTTAATCCACTACTTAAGGGAGAAGGTCTCCTATATTTTCACGCCTTCATATATTTTTTTGGAAATAACGTAGGTACACGACATGTTTGATGGCTTTTGATAGCAATAATTGCATTTAAGTCTTAACTCGGGATACTCTCTTGTTTTGTTATATACCTATCCACGTTCTCGTAGCTCAATTTCTGAAACCTGGTCGTATAAACAATCCAATTACGTTTTATGCGCGACGACAAACGTTCAAATAACGTGTAACGATAAGATATAACGATTAAATTTACGCACGCGTTACATAAAATGCAATGAACGTAGGGACGTTAGAGGTTTTAATTAAGCGGTTGACTGAATATGACAAAGCGGTCGCAGTTCAGACTTGATTCAGACCAATGAAAACCCTGCTTGATAAGCAGACATTCTATATTTTGCAAACATTGTTATTTGTACGCAAAAATTGTAAAACTATTGGTAATAATACTTATATGTGGTTGTACGACAAACCTACAATTACTTATTTTTGTAATAGTAGGCATATGAATATCAGGCAACCCATGTCTGGTTGTACGAATATATTCATGTGAATTAGTGAAGATTATGCTTTTCGAACTACCTGCTGGCGTAGGCGTCTGCCTTCGTCGCAGTGGGTATCGGGTTTGATTCCCAGTGGGATATACATTTTCATCATAGTCGAAGTTACCCAAATTTTTAGTTCTGTTACCAAAAGTTTTAGTTTTATTTAAAACTTTTTCATTTATTTACCACCGATAATACCAACTAATATACGAATGTTTCAATAATGAACACAATACATATGTATGTGTTGGCATGAAAGGTATTTGACAGCCTACTTTTAAGAATTATCGTTTTGATGGCTTATCAATGCTAGGATCAAGGGTGTGACTAGGAGTAGCCTAATTCCGTAGATATTTCGTTCCCAGATGGCGAATATAAGAGAAAGCTCGTTGAGAGATAAAACTCTTAAATAAATTAAAAAAATATATATGTATGTGGCTGAAGAGATGGAAACTCCATCACAATAGTTCTACGACAATGTCGTGAAACTTATTAATATTACAGTTAATATGATACCTGAACAGCCAATTAGCAGCACTGGTTTTTTTTATGTAAGAACTTAAGTCTATTATTATATATTAGAAAAGTATACTGCACTAACACAATCGACTTTACGATTCAAATTTTTGGGAAGCAATACAGATTTCAGGAAATAGGTGTGTCGCTTACCATCAGGCAAACGACATCTTTTTATTAGTAACCATTAGTTTAGAACTGACGTACCGTTGTTATAATATTAATAATATGGGTAACGGCCTTACTCAAAGAATTAAGGTTTAATCATAAATGTAGGTCATAGTTGATAGCATGAATTTATCTCGGCAGACCGTCTCCGATTGCCAGTCTCATGGGATGATGCAAATTTGGTCAAATTAATACATCCTAGCTTATTTTTTACTCGAGATGGAACTTTTCCCACCGAACGCAAATTCGGGATATAACAGTACCAATGACGATATTTTGTAAAACTTTTAAAAACCTTAATGTGGTAATGAACTTAGGTAGAACATGTTCAACTTGAACGTGTTTAGCAACTTGGAGTCCTAGAAAATCCTGGGCTTATACTTACTTGAGCAGCTTTATAATAATTATCAATGTCAACTCCGATCGTTTTGTACTGCGACCACCTTTGGGATAGTTGAGAACGACGCACTAAATCTAGGTTCTGGAATTAAGAAACAGAAGCACTTAGAGATTAATTTGTGATGATTCTCGTACACTGGACAACTCTACACCCTAGACGTCGTTATAAGGTTCCTCGTATCGTATATGCATAATGGAAAACATTTGAGATTGTTTCAACAGGAAATTCCATTTTACGAAGCTCGTTATTCCATCAGAAATCGTGACAGAAAATACATATATAGTGTGTGTAATCCATATTATTTTATAGATCCTTTGCTGCGAGTAGTTTCTATTTGAAATAAGCAAAAATGAACCTTATCTCTTAGTAGTTTTGTCCTTTTCAAACTGAAACCGTTCGCAACAGAGATAGGTAATATGGGGGCAGATATAGCACATTAGCACATAGATGTTTCGCATTTCTATAAAATATCAACGAATTCGAAGCTCGTTTTTCTTTGCTCGTCGTGTCTACAAAAATATAACCGTATTCATCTACTTCGCCGAAATTGTCTCACATTTTCGTGAAGCTATTTACTTGCTTTCGCCGCTTTAAAAATTCAAAAGAAGCTCTTTTAAAGAAACACAATGCTGAAGGAAAAATCAAAGGAAATGTTTGTCCCTGGCATCTTGTTTTTTTAAGGCCGCATGATACAAATAGAAATAGGTAAGTATTCTAATACTGTAGTATTCTTACTTAGCTGTAATACCTACCGGTTTGTATATTAAAAGCCTTTAGGTTTTTTTACATTCACAGCCTCACACTAAGTTCGAATTTTCATATAACACAATCACACCAAGAAACAGAAACAAAAATTTCCCTTGGAGAAATAACTTGTGTTTGCATCACGAATCGAACCTGAAACCCACTTCTCGCATAATCATCATCGGTCTGTTTCGTTCCCACTGCTGGGACTCAGGGCCTTCACTCACTGGGAGAGAGTCTAGACCCTAGGCAATAATTGCCAACACTGCACTTAGCGTGGGACTTAAAACCTTTCGCACCCTGGGTTCGAATCCCGCTCGGCGTCGAATCAAAGACATTCTGAAATTGTGTGGGGAATTCTTACTCAGAAAAAAACATACTGACTGGTTAAATAATCTTAAAAATTGTGGATATAATTATATATGTCATATAATTATATACTCGGTGCGAAGGATTTTAAGTCACACATGTTACCACTAAACAAAACTCGCTTCTAAATCATAGTCATATCGCTTATAATTTATACCACATCCTCATCCATCATTCACTCAAACCCATCTTTACCGTACTAATTTTCATTAATACGTGCGTTACCACGAAATGGGCCAATAAATTGAAATGATAATAAAACAAGTCTTCATGATTCATGAACGCTTTTTAACAATAAATAAGTTAAGAGGCTCTAAATTATACTATATTACATTAATGTAATTAATATTAATTTGTGCTGAATAAACTTGATAAGATATCCGAGTGCAGGGGCGTTGTGTACAGTAATAATATTATGCAAATCTTTCTAATCCCTCGTGTAAGACAGTTGACATTAGAATTAAGAAGACCTACGCAGAAAACGGACCTCGTGGGCGATGTAGCATAAATTATTTCTGCAATTTGCTATGGCTGCTCACTAGGATGCATTTGGTTCGGATGGATTAGCGTGAAGGGACGCTGGCGCGGCCTCCGTTGTGCAGCCGACCGCGCCCCGCAAGTCATCCGTTTGAGCTAGATGCATCTATTGTGGGACAGCTATTACTTGATTCATGTCGTATCTGTAATACTAACAAGTAGGTAAATGGGTAACATGAAGATAATTTATCTACCTTGATAGGATAGTTCTCATTACTGTATTAGATCGTCATGGTCTTAATAATTTACTTTGTCCCTCTGTCATCGCTGGACGTGACTGGAATAGTGCAGGACAGGATAAATTGATTATTTGACGCAACCCGTTCTACCTATCGACGCAAACGATTTTTTAACGAGAAAACCTTTAGTGATAGTTATAGCCTATAGTTTTACTAACAACGGATACTTGTATAGCTAGTTACTTTTATTTTTCTTATAAGTACCTACCCATTTGCTACAGATTATCAGTGTCAGACTTGATTATACGTGATTACATGTAGATTTACCTAGACTGGCGCCACCAAAATATTATTCAGTTTACGCAAGTGTAAGCTAGAGGCAAGGCTGGGTGGAGGCCGATGGCCGCTCTATGCGGCATATGGACAGCAAAGTATGATGGGTTTTCAATAATGTGTTTCAATATCGCAATGATGGATGGCAAGTGCACCTGTCTCCCAGTGGGTTCAGTTCCAAACTGGAAAACTTGTACTATGAAAATTGAAGTTTTATTGCGAACTGAATCTTCGATAAATAACATATTCATAAGATCTACCTAAATAATAACATCCATCATCCCATTTACACCAAAACCTATTGACCGTAAAATTTTATGTTCATTTAATGGAATGGGTGTAAAATAATGATTATGTAACAACTTATCATATCTATATCTAGCACGCTTTCAGGTTCATTCAGTCGTAATCAGAACCTCATAAATTCGAATAGGTCCTTTGACATCACTTTGTTTTTTATAATATGAAGAAAGAAGCCAGCCTTACGCAGTCAATACGGAGACACTACATACACACACAAACAGACAAATTTGTATTTTTTTATATCCCTGACAGTACTAGATTTATAATAATTAGACAAAAGTGTGATAGTGATTATATTTATTTTTATTTATTTTCACTCTATAAATAAATTTAATGTTCAATGACAAACCTAAATTGCTTCCGTGATAATTTTTTACATTCGATATAATTGTACATATTTTTTTTTGTATTAGGTACCTACATAATAATATTTTTTTTTTCCTATAAATCTCTCGTATGTTACATTTATTTATATTATAGAAACGATATCTCGACATGATTAAAATTTAATTTTACTTTATATTCATCCCGCTATGTAACATGTCGCCAAATTGAAATATATGAAAACGAAATATGAAAAGTGCAATATCTTCTTACCCACATTTGGATATTAAGGCAGATTAAGGTCAGGCATACTAAAAGCATACATTATGCAATGGCTGACGTCTCGCTCAAAACTTGTGCATCTTTACTTTTAAGTTAATTCTTGCAGGCGTGTAGGCACGTCGTTGTATAAAGTTTATAAGACGTGTCTCCATACCTTCTGAAATTTTACGTCACAACAAGTTTTCAACAAATAGTTTAAATCCTTTAATAAAAACGTTGAGTAGTGTACGGTCAATGCTAATTCTTATGGATTACTTACTTAGATCGTTTAAAATAATTTAGTGTCAGTCTACGAATAGCATATATTTTCTTAAACTATAGGTATTCATCTATCCAATTCAGTTCAGTAACAACTAGAGTTTTGAACTTAAATAGTCCTGCGCGGTAAAGCGCATTATGCTCTCATTATGCTCTGTATTTTCTACCGACTTCAGAAAAAAGGAGGAGGTACTCAAGTCGCCAGTTTTTTTTTTATGTGTTTACTTCATTATTTCGTTCCACGTGAACCGATTTTGTTTTTTTTTTGTTAGAAAGATGTTGCTTTTCCATTGGTCCTATTTAAATTTGATTATATTAGAACTACTAATCAGATCTTAACCAGAAATCAGATCTTAGTCAAAATATCGCCAATAATGCGTGTTTAGTACATCTAATCTGATCAAAGTTCCGAAGATAAAGCGGTGAAGACGGTTATTTTTGAGCTTTGCTTGCGTTTAAATATATCTGGCAATATTGTGCTTGAATCCGAAATACCATTAGCGGTTAAGTGGCAACCAGCATGATTGCCTAGTGAGCTGGGGCAGTGCCACAGTACTGTCCCAGGGGCACTCTGGAAAAGCGTCCAATCTCTAGCACTACCTAAACTATAACGCGAATACACTATCGTAAATTAAAATACTATTATTTTAGATTTTATACATATATTTGTTCAATACATCATCATCAGCTCATTATAATGATTACAAAATGTAGTACCTATATTTGTTCAGCTTATTTCGTGATCTTATATTTAAGTTAACATTAGTAAACGTTTGTACTAACGTAAGTTATGTACCTACTACGGGCTGGACGTTTTTTTGTTTCATCAACTTTCCTTGAGAGCATGTTACATTCTAGGCATTTACCACCTTATACTGTGGTATAGTGTAAGTAAAACATTGACATGTTATGTTTTAAGACTTATGATGCTGCTATTTAGTGGGATAGCTAAAGAGATCAGATATTTTAAGGATAGGTTAAATTAGTTTCGATTTAAACGGTGCACAAACTATGTAGAAATACAATTTGTACTCAATTGGGGGTCACAGTTCACTCGCTAAACTATTTATGTTTAAAGTAAATCATCAATTTTCCGATTTATTCAGCAAAACTGTAAGTTAAAATACACTCAAAGTTAATCAGATGAAATTCGCAATTCTCTACATTCTGTAGCGACGGACAGAACTTGGATGCACTCGTATTTTATAGATTTATAAAGTTCTTTGCACATTCAGCGACACGTCATTGCCCTCTCTCATGTCCCTATATACTTTTGTTTTAGTTCGATAGAGAGATGATTGCGGATCTGCAATAGCTACCGCGTTCACCGCTTTCACTTTGCGTGGTAATCATAGAGCCATGCACCCAGTAAACGGCAATCGTCGAAAGATTTGGGTACTACTTTGTACTTTATGAAAAGACATGGTTAAAAAATGACGTCCAAAAAAATTTCCATTTTTATTTTATAGTTGTCAATAAAGTTCTTTCGTAATTTAGTTAATATATGGATATTAAGTCTATAGGCACGATAAAATGTTGAATTAATTTAAATTTAACAGTGTATATACATATAAACTTCATGTTGTGTTCACTGTACCAGAATGGACACTGCTTGCAAATTATATAATACTAGCCGTGCCCCGCGGCTTCGCCCGCTATTATCAAGTTAAAAAGTAGCCTATGTGTTAATCCTAGGTATAATCTATGTACATTTCAAATTTCATCCAAATCCGTTTAGCCGTTAAAGCGTGAAGAGGGAACAAACATACTTACACACTTACACACAAACTTTCGGATTTATAATATTAGTAGGATGTAGGATGTTGTTTACTTATTATTAACCTTAAGTGTTGCATTCAATTTGTGAACCAAATAATTAAAAAAATATAAATAAACATTCTTTATGATAGAAAACAAGGACAGCGTTTACTAGCCGTTATGTCGTGACGGTGAATCTTACCTACATACTGTTCTATTGATGAGTTTTTTCGGAACAACCGATATGTCGAGTGATGTCACTCATGTTGCTACCATGCAATAAGGCGGGTTTTTGAACAGATTTATGAAAGTTTAAGAATTTTTTGTATTACCTAGGATTACTTAGATACTTTGTTTAAATATCATGGAAAATGAGGACATGTTGTGAGGTTTCTTGCTATATAAGTCACAGTCAGTTAAAAATTAAGCCGACACATAGATATATGAGATGCTTTCCCTATTACGACGATAGAAAGACAAATGGCTTTACCGCATCCGCAAAATGTGCAAAGACCCTACCTACTGTGTGGCTGTATAAAACACGGAAAGCACTTTAAACAATTTACAACACTGAAGTATTGCTTGTTGCAATCTCAACTCAGAAAATATTATTTATTGTATTGGAAATTCTAGCTTCGCTTGAGAAACGAATAAAATATGTCGCAGCATATCAATGCAATATATAGTATACTAGCTTTTGCCCGCGGCTTCGCTCGCGTTAAGTTTCATACAAACTTTCATCCCCTATTTTTTCCCCTTGGGGGTAGAATTAATCAAAATCCTTTCTTAGCGGATACCTACGTCATAACATCTACCTGCATGCCAAATTTCAGCCCGATCCGTCCAGTGGTTTGGGCTGTGCGATGATAGATCACTATGTCAGTCAGTCAGTCAGTCAATCACCTTTGAGTTATATATATTTAGATTATTATGTAGTAATCTATGTTGTACTGTTTGAACTTAGCAAGGATACCCAAATTCTTAATTTAATTTTGGCTCTCAAGGATAGCACTTTCGCACTTTGTAAACGGTGTATTTTTAAAATAACTGGTAAAGTGTAGGTAGCTCCAGATTCCTAGCCCACGGTATTTTAAAATGCTCGTTAGTAATCACAACATGAACCGCACAATCAGTGCAGAACTAAAAATAAAACATTAAATCGTTCATCGGAAACCGGTGGCTACAGAGAGAATTTTAAGTGAATGCCCGCCAGCATCCAGCAAGTCAGACGAGAAATTGAAAATAAGTGAGGGATGTTTATCGTATTTCTGCATAATTGTACACTGGAACGAAGTATTTAAGGTTGTTTGAACTCGTTAGTGGCCATTGTTTCGAATTCTACAACTTACGACATATAATACTCGATACCAGATTATCAAAAAGCGAAATATAACTAAAAAACATAAAACGACATAACTGGGAACCCATACAACTCTAATATTTATTCTGTTTCGAAGTAATTTTTTTACCGGAACTTGGTAATAATTGATCGAGAGAATAGAGATCTCTTAGTTGACTTGAGTGGCTCAGTACTTTGTCTGTCCCTCCGTTTGTCTGTCAGAGCCATTTAACGTCTACACCATACATGCCCGAAGCCAAACTTGACAATTAAGAGTATAGTAAAGTTTGGCTGTTTAGAATAAAAATAATGATGATATAAATATAATATTAACGAGCCTCCATACACGTAAGTGGGGAGCAAAGTATTTTTTTTCCTCTTCCCTTATAAGGTGTCACTAAAAAGAACTTTACAAGTAGAGTACGTAACCGTTTACCATTAAAATTTATTAAAAAAACTATGTTGGAAAATCACAATTTGATATGATATCAAAATCACTGTTCTTAAACCTGTTGTACTATATAAAACGGCTACATATCTAACTATTTGAACAATAAAAACAAAAATTAAACAATTATTATTATAACAAAATATAATTTTGTACAAAACGTAAAATTTTATTCGACAAAAAAACGTACCTCCAGTAATATGCTTTGACGATGATGTTGACGCAACTGGCTAGTCTTGAATTTCTACGTCACAGGCACCGCTTTCGATTCCAATTCCAAGCTTAATTTTTTCAAGGGTTGTGTTTAGGTTATGTGATCATCTTTGAACTTAGTGCGAGATTGTATGTAAAAAGGTTTGAAATAATCGATATTTCACATGTTTTATATAGTATAGCCAACATACGTATATGTAGGTGGTACTTTAGTGATTCATATTCTGAGTAGCTACAATAGTAGGTATATGATATTATTCTTTGTTTTTTTACGTGATTGGAATTATTTTTCAAGTTGTGCATTTTCGCATTTTCTTTATTATAAGTTATATTTTCTGTCACCCGGTCAATGGTTGCTGGTTCTGGTCACTTCAATTCAATTAGAAAATAATGGTTTAAATAAATATTTAAACCATTATTTTCTCTATCCCTTGTGATCTACACATTGCTGATTGATATCAGCATTCAGTCCACTAAAGACATTTCTGAAAAGCTACCCTTTCAGAAAAACAACTCAAGTTTTTCATGCGAAATTCTACTTCGAGGACGATATGTCAATAACTTTATAATGCGATGGCATCCTTTTTGACAGATGTAACATTACTGAGTATATCACAAAACAGAAAACCACTAGAAATTGCAATGTTGTTTAGACAACAAGTCCTTTATATACAATTACATTTATTATCGTCGGTCCATCTAGCCGAGGGCGCCTTCTTAAACATACGTTGAGTCGCGACCGACAATGGAACTCTAATTATTCTATTCTATCCTATTTCTAAATAGGAACTCGTCCACCTTATTGGTCATCGGTTCAGTGGAAAATATGACCCGTCCTTGCTTTATTATAGTTAGAGGTTTAGCGTAAGTGGCTTTTACACGTTTATCAACAGACAGGTACCTGTAGCCTGTGACCTAATCGGAGGACTAAGTAGGTGACAAGTTTCATTGTATTCCGTTCAGTCCTACACACAGTATGTCGAAGTTATCTCAATTAATACAAAAATTTGATGAAATTTCGTTTTTTATTAATTATATCGTGGACGCCAAATTGGATTTTTGACTTATGATACCTGGAGAATTTAAAAATGGCATTTTAGTTACCTTCTTTAAATAGTAACATAATTTTGTAAAAAAACATGTGATAAAGAAATAAAACGTTTATTTATTTATTGGTTAATTAGTTCGGGCGCTGTAACATACTTTGAAATCATAACCCTAGGATCTTTTTTGCATTGGCCTAGTCGAGTAAAAAGTAAGATGATGCATAATCATACAAAGAGTGAATAAGCAGAACTTTTTACTTTTCTTTGATTCCAATAGAAAGCTTTGTAAGGAACACATACGTAGGTACCTACTTCTATTTCATTGAATGAAATCAAACGCCCACATAAGTGGAAGAGCTCGATTATGTTCGCTCACCTTGTCAACAGAATTATATGGAATTAATAGATATGTCAAAACATCAAAAACACGATTTCAATATGGTTCCAATCAACCAGCTGAATTACTTTTCAAGGATTTATTATTCCAGCTTGTTGTGAACAGAGAATTCTATAAAAAATATTTCATATATATATATATACAGGGTTATTTGTAAAATTTCGAACGCTCTTAGACTTACTCTATCCTGATTCTTGTTACCCTTAGACTTAATGAGTTCTACGATTTATCCTGAATTATATATAACATAAACAAAAACGCTTTCAAACTCACAGCGCCACACTAAGTTCCATCGAACTTGTATCGTGGGTGCCGGAAATATTCACATCACACACACAATCACAACCAGAACCAGAAACACTAATTTTCCTTGGGGAGAAAACTTGTGTTCCCGCCGGGAATCGAACCCGATACCCTTGCTTAGAAGGCGGACGCCACCCAACTAAGCCAACGAGCAGTTCATTCCGTAATAATTAGAATGATAAACTCATCAAATGTATTCATAGAAGTCATGATAAGAAACATTGTTTTTTAGTCTAAGAAACTGTAACAATGCGGTTAGCATTTTTGCTTTGAAATATAATAAATTTATGCTTTGATTTTTTTTTCTTATTTTAATTTGAATACGTATATTCATTGATTATGTTGGTAGATTCGTGTTGCATTAACTAAAACAGATTGTTAATTTTCCTATTTACCTCTGGAAATGTTGGTGGATTCCAAAACAAATCTTGAAATTACCACTGAATTTTATTCATGACAAGAATGCATGGAGACAAACTGCACAAGCGCTTTCTAACGACTACATTTTATAGATATACCTAGGTTCATATAATTCATCTATTAGTGGTTAAGAATGATTTTAAAAAAAATAATGAAAAAATGCGCCGCAGTTTCTAGCTAGGCTTCTCGAGATAGCTGTAATCTTGCGAATCTGGTAGTAGAGACATTAACTTTCATGAGTGCCTCTTTGTGGCCCATGTGAATAAACGATTTAGATTGACCTCCTTGTGTAATTCCAGAAAATTAGCTTGTTATTAATTTTCCTTGAACGTTCTGTTTTTCGGCTATTTGCACCTTAAACTTTACAGAGTATAGATAAAATATTTTAAAATGTATTTGAAATATCATAAAATTGAATTTGCAATAGTCACGTGCCACGAAAGACGTTAGTCTCAATGGTTGGAATGATGTCCCAAAAGGTTTTTGGTATTTTACAAATTACCCTGTATATATTTTAAAAAAACACATATAACGTGATTTATTCCTGTATATTTCTAGAGAATTCCGAATGGCAGTGTATAAATAATGAATAAAAAGTTTTAATTGCAAAATGCTTTAATTAAAATGGTGTGTCGATTTTTATTATTTTCGTTGCATACAGGAAAGTTCTAGGTCTCGTTAAAGTAATTACCTATTGTTACTAATTAGGTACAAGAAAAACGTATTATTGTTAAGCATAATAAATCTCAGTAATAATTATCAATACGAGTCATTCAATTCAATATGATTTAGTTACAAATAGGAAAAGGTATATTGATACGTTTTAACAAAAAAAACGCTTTCACACGCACAACCCTACTCTAAGTGTCACACATAAAATCACAACCAGAATAATAAATACAGATTGGATTTTGTGATAAAATTTGTAATACCGTCAGTAATCGAACCCGATACCCGCTGCTTAGAAGGCAGGCGCTCAGCTAACTACTCCAACGGGCAGTTCAATAGATAAAATATTACAACTATAAGTTATAAAGAAATGTTTAGTGTTGTTGCTGCGATTAACTTTACAAACAAAAAAACTATTGAATATTCCAGAAATACCTCGTTTCAAATATAGGTCACACACATACTCACACGCAAACTTTCGAATTTATAATACTAATGTAATTAGTGGCATTAATTAGTGCAACATTTTTACCATTATCCATCATATTAATATATGAAAAATTTGTCGATAAATACCATTTAGTGAGTAACAACAGAAATCTAGCAAGAAATAACGGCTCACATACGGCTTTTTTAATATGTTTAAATTTATTTAAACTAAATAGAACTCAAACAACAAACATGATCAAATAATATTTGAAATATTTCAGCGGTTGGAAGTTACCCTACAGCGAAATCACCAACAAACGATTTCATAACATCATAAAACACTTTACTACGTTGAAACTCGTAATTTTTGTTAAAAACATTACATGGTTTTACTAACAGTTTTATTGAAACATTAAAATGGATCAAATTGTGTAATTAAGTTTCAGCAGTTTCAAAGTACATAAAATAAATATCGAGAAATTGTATTTACTATTGACACAATAGTTATTTATCTTATATCTACTCATCACTACGTTACGCTTACGCTTTCACATCCACAATGAGTTCGAAGACGAAATTGTGTCATGTGTGTGAATGTGTGTGTGAGTGTGAGTGTGTGTATGATGTGAATGTCGGTAACAGTCATACAAACACAACAAAACAAGAAACACAAATTTCTTAAGGAGAAAACTCGTGTTTCCATCGGGAATCGTAAGCTGATACCCGTTTCTTTGCTCTTATGTTTAAATATTAACCGCTTAAGCGACCGTGGTCACATCAGTCCTCAAAAAAAACCTGTCCATGGTGAGTGTAGTACCCAGACGATGTCTTTCTGTTCAAACGTCCATTGAGCCAAAATCATCTGCAATTAGTGCTGGGAAAAAATAATCGACTTAACCGAATGAAATATTGAATCTGTAGAACTAAGTATCGGCTGTGTAATTATTCAGAGGCGATGTTATTCATAAAAACTTACAAATGCCAATGTTCTTTATATAGATTACTACATTATATTTCAGTTTTTAATTATTTATACCATTTGGCGCAGTGGACAGGTGTCTGCTCTCTGCGCCGTGGGTCCTGGGTTCGATTCCCGGCAGGAGTACAAATTCCTTTCTAAGGGATATTTGTGCTTCTAGTTCTGTGTGTATTGTGTGTGTGATGTGAATCTTTCCAGCATCCACGGTACAAGTCTTTTAACTTAGTGTGGGGATGTGAGTGTGAATGCGATTTAATAAAAAAAAATGCTTATTGGTAGCTGGTACTTTGAAGTGTAACAATGAAGTGTCTTAATATTAAAGGTAACTTACGGTGGCTACATCGATGATAATATCCTTCCTCCATTTTCCTATTGTCTGTCAAGAAACAATGGTAACTTAAAGCAATTAGCAAAGTAACTTTCGGTTAATTCAGCGATAAATTGTTTACAAGTTCGATGTCACCGCATAAATTACCGAGCACTGATTAATGTTCCACAAAATCGCAATTCATTTCAATAAGCTTTATTTAGTGCCTCAAATCTTGCAAATTATTTAAATTGTCTGCCAGTGATTGGAATACTGTTATTTGTGCAAAGGAAGTGGATAACTAATAAAGGACTTCCTTTGAACACTGTTTAAAGGTTGAATTGTTCGAAGTTTATTTTTAGTATAGGATACGTGGACTATATCTTATCCTATATCGTAAAGTGAAAAGTGACATGTGTTTTTGCTTTAAAACTCCTTAGTGTGTTTACCGCCTTCGACCACAACAAATGTTATAACTGTCCTATTACCCTGTTTTTATAAATAATGTTCTGCAATCAGGCATAACCTCATAAATTTTTTACAACTTTCGTCATGTTTACCACTGCTATTAGTAGTTAAATGATACCCAAATATAGTCAATTCAATAAAAAAAAGGTTAGTGATTTCGACTGCCAAATTATCGTTGAGCCGTTTCGTGATGTTAGTTAAGTATTTACTATACTCTACATTTTGAGCATTTAGGTATACAATAATCTGAAGAGTGATAGCCTTTTTACCAACTCCAAAGAAAATTGCTTCAAATCGGTCTAATCATTTTATTTCAATACATTCTATATTTTGACAGCATACAAAAACAATCTCCTCATATTTGTTTTATGACCAATAGGCCAGCATTTGACCACTATCTTACCCGATGGAAAGCGACGATGCGGTTGACGGTGGGACATGCCAGCCTAGAAGGTACCTGTTTACTCTTGACTTGAAGAGGCCTAAGTTTTGTTTATCGAGAAACAAGAACGAAGGCATGGTATTCCATTTCTTTGCAGTTCGCATTATAAAAGTTGTTGCAAAACACTTGGTTGAAAGCTGAGGAATATAATTAATCCACATTTATGAACATAAAACAATATTATTAACATCAAATTTTTGAACATCAAACTGACAATAAAAGTAAAAATGTTTAAGTAGTAGTCCGAACTGAGACCTCGCGAAGACTAATGAACAACTATCCGTAAAATTGACACTATAGCTTAGAGGACTAAATGTTATAAATCAATATTGTGTGGGGTGCGGTTATTTCCTTATACCTAACTTTTTTCTAATAATTAATTGTTTGTTTTTATTAGGTACTTATTGTTGAAGTATATGATATAAGTAAAATTATGCTTTAAAACAGTGACTCTGATGTCCAACTTAATTGTTATTTTCTAACATAAATTTCCTTACTCTTACTGCAAAGATCAAGCGAATGGAAAGGAAAAAGATTTAGAAGCGAATACGCTTGCATGGTTTAGACGCTAGATACCTCTGACAAACGGACGGCCGCATGGACTGGCTTCGCTGTATCAATTAAGATTTTTAAACAAACCGTACGTTTTTCTCTTATCTCGATGACATTACCTACGATATGATCATTATATGTATATGATGATCAAAGACTATTCATATAGCAATATGTGCTGATTGGAATCAGATATGGTGAATTTTATACGTACAATATTGAAATAGTTTGGTAGGCGGTAAATTAAAAGAGTCTGAACTTTATACATTTATTTATTGGCCTAAATTATTGTATTGTTCACCTCACGCCTAATTATATTACTAATATATATGACAGTTTGTCTGTAAGTGAGTGTATGTTTAAAACGACGTATCTCTATACTGGCAAACGACGTATCTCTATACTGGCTCGTATTCGAATAAAAGTTTTCGCACACTCCATATTTACCAACTCTGTTGCCTGCTGTACGTGCAGATACCACAAAAGCCTTTGTAGTTTACATTACCTTCCTACTCCCACATGCACAAAGCCGTATTATTTCAATGCACGGTGACGTTCTATGTGCCACTCCTACGTAACCATTATACGAGCATATATGATATCTGTGTATTGCGATCTACGTGAAACTGCAAATACGGAAATACCCGGTGGAATACTGGGAAATCGAAGCTCAGAAGAAATACAGTGTTGACGCAGATTTAAAAAGATTATTTATTCTACGGTAGATAGACTATTTATATATATTTAATAAGTCGGTCCGCCTACACTGTCATTGGAGTGCACCGCTGGGCTCATATTGGTATTATATCATGGACATTTTAACACCTTGGACGTTCTGACATTTGGACTGATACACCCCGGAGTTTACTATCATGTCTTATTTAACATCTTTATAAATAAAAACATATGAAAGCAATAAATAATTGAGTATTGAGTATTTTGTTAGGACTGTTTTATAAGCCTATGTCTTTATTTTATTATTATATAAACTATCTTTTCTGTATAAATGTTTGTATCAATAACGGGATATTTACCATGTATTTCGTTTGTTATTGATACAAACATTTATAGTGAAAGTGACCATGGTAGCTTGAAAACTTATATCTTTTTCTGCTGTAGAGATACTTACATGACAAAGAAAGATATAAACTTCAACTACTAAGGAAGCGTTCTATACATTAAACCATTCTCAGGAATACTTAGGTAATTCCTCGACCTTTGCCGCGATCCTTTAGAGAACGCGATAGATCATAATTGGTTCTTGTCACGAACATTAACGGACTTATTGTGAAGCGAACTCCTTTGATGTGCATGAACTCTTTTTAGCTAAGCTAATTTAGGCAAATAATTAAAACAAAGTAATTCGAGTAAAAATATTATAAATCGCAAATATTAATATATTTAGGTAAAGTGGGGTCACTTACATCACTTCAGCACTTTGTTCGTCGCTCCATCAGTCTAAAGTGGCGTATTATATAAGAGTTTCAAAATCAAACATATTAATTACTTTAAATTAATGTTTTATATATCAATGTATCTTCCATCAATGTATATTCTGGAGGTTGCCATTTTCGTCAAAACAAATCCTACACAGTTTCCTCGACTAGCAGACACAGTTGCTCGCAATAGAAGAGACAATAATAGACTCCGATTACACAATGCTAAGACTACTTTCATGCGCAATGGTCTGTTTTGTATGGCTCCTATTATATATAACAAGATTCCTAACAGTATAAAAGATTTACCCGTAGGTCTATTTAAAAAGAAATTGAGAAGTTTATTGGCAGAAAAATGCTACTATCATATATATAAAAATAATATCATATTTTTGAACCGCAAACTTCTTTTTAATATTGATATGTTACTAGTTATATTTACTTTAATTTTTATGTGATTTTGGTACAAAAAACCCATCCTATTGCGGAAATATAACTAGTAACATATCAATATTAAAAAGAAGTTTGCGGTTCAAAAATATGATATTATTTTTATATATATGATAGTAGCATTTTTCTGCCAATATCTAATATATAAAATTCTCGTGTCACAGTTTTCGTTGCCATACTCCTCCGAAACGGCTTGACCGATTTTGATGAAATTTTTTGTGCTTATCCGGTATCTATGAGAATCGGCCAACATCTATTTTTCATCATCATCATCATCATCACTTTTCATCATTATCAACGCGGGTGAAACCGCGGGGCGCAGCTAGTATGTTTTATATTATTGTCAATGGCCAGTTTAGGCAAAACTAAATTTGTACGCCTTTTCAGGCAAAGACATGTACCGCCACAATCGAATTGCTGCCAACTTGTATGCATATTTTTTTCTTTAAATGTGTACGTAAACGCATGTTTTTACAAATAAAAATGATCTTTATCTTTATCTAAACAATTTTATAACTCTCTAAGACTAAGGCTCTAGTGCCATTACTGGCTGCGTAGGATCGTATAGCATTTTGGACACAACACTTTTTGGGTTGACAATATTTTGTTTACTTTTAGTGTATTCTCTAAACAATGCCAAACACAGGACGTATTTGGTTCGAACAGATCGGCGTGTCCTCACACGCGGACACCGCTGTGCGGGAGGCGACTGCACCCACGACCACGGACTTTATTATCCGTTAGAGCCAGAAACGTCCTGTGTAGTGCAGCCTAGATGACGTAACTTAAAGTAATGGCGTGTGTTTATAATTAAACATTATATATGACTTATTACTTGGAGAAACACCTTTTTTTACTCAGATGTTAATACAATGAAAAATAGACAAATATAAAAAAAAACACAGTCTTCCTGAAATTACTACTTCCCTGCCAAATGTCTTTAAAAACTTTACAATTATGCGTTATTAATTATTTGCAAGAAACAAACAAATATCTATTCAAAGTTTTGCATATATTATTTAAATGTGAAGTCAGATGGATGGTAAACTATCTACGTGACATAATGTTGTAACTTTCATCCAAATGAAACTTTTCTAAGAAGTCTGACATAGGTATGAGTAACACTAGGACAACAGACACAATTCTCTATTTTTCACTAGTAAAGCCCGTACTCGTCGTCGAGTCATGTCACATCGATCTTCACATAGGAATGTTGCGGCCCTTTTTGCGAGCAGCTTTGAAAAAACAATTACGTCGCGTACGTTAACATTATCTTTATTACGCTCCAAGTATGTACTGTTTAAGAGAAAATAGAAACAAAGAAAGTCGGTTTGCTTAGAATGCGACGTGACATCACGTCTGAATGTAACAATATATTTTTCTTAACAATTTATTTTTCTTCTTAGCAAGGTTCAGAACAAGTCACAAATACTTCGATGATAAAGAAAACATAAAAGTCAATAAAAATTAGCATGAGATAAACAAAGTCTTAAGTCGGCCGGAAATTAATTCTTCCTTTTTATGTGTATCTATGTGTCCTACCTCATTTCTCTTTTTTTGTTTAAATGAGTGCAGTATCTAGTTGGTCCCATAAAAAATATAAATTAGGATGAAGGGCTCCAAAGTCACAATTTTTTTAATGTATGAAGACATAAACAAAAGGACACCCGTGTACAACCCACAATATTTATGGAGATCGGAGTCAACCAACCAAAATACCGTAAAAGAATAGACTTTCCTGTTGCTCTGAGAACCTCGTAATATGCCTCTTTATTTTTTTCAGCGAAAGCCTTATTTTATCAAATAAAGCATTCGCTGAAATCTTAGCTTAAATCTTCGGAATAAATTGTTTAAGTGATAAACTATTTATATAATATATTCATAAAAGGAACAAATACTACTTATACACCTACTACGAATTGAAAAGTAGTGATACAATTAGCAATACAAAGGGTTTATCTAAACTTTAAATGCATCATTAGCTTAATAACAAATAAACAACAGTTGAAAATCGATTTTTCATGCACTAAAAGTAAACAAAATATTATGCATATATTTCATAATTTTTTGATTTTACAAACAAAAAATTAGCCTATAGTTCAAAATTGATTCTTTTGATTTTACAAACAAACATTAGCAATAGTCAAAAATCGATTTTCAACTACTGCTAATTTTTCATATTAGCTTTTTGCATATTTTTCATAATTTTTTGATTTTACAAACAAAAATTAGCCTATAGTTCAAAATCGATAACTTTGATTTTACAAACAAAAATTTGCAATAGTTGAAAATCGATTCCTTTGATTTTACAAAAAAAATAGCCTATAGTACAAAATCGAGAGAGCCTGCGTATTCCAGGTCTAGTGTGTCTACCAGCTTTAATCACATCGTCAAGTGACGATGTGATGGTAAGTACCATCAGGTGAGATAGTGGTCAAACACTAGCCTGTCACAAATAAAAAAAAAAAACGATTCCTTTGATTTTACAAACAAAAACTAGCATATAGTTCAAAATCGATTCCTTTGATTTTTCAAACAAAAATTACCCTTTAGTTGACGATTCGTATAATTTTACAAACAAAAATTAGCCTATAGTTTATAACAAAAAAAAATTAAAATCTTTCTTTATAATATCACATATTACTCGTATGTTATATATATTTTAGAAATGATATTTTGAAGTTTATTAATTTTGATATTACGTTTTTTAAAATTTGTTGATTTTAATTTATTGATAATTAAGTGACAAACAAACATACATATAACATAGAACATACATTGATTTTTAATAAATAGGCAAACATTTGACCAATTTTCTAAGCTAGCATGTTATAATATCTTCGGCTGCATTATCACATTCCTTTTAGTGAAATAGTGATCAAATGATGGCATCTTATCATCTGCCACAAAATTTCTCTGAAGAACTAATAATTAAACAAACAAAAAACCGACATCACCGCTTTATCTTCGGAACTTTGATCAGATTAGATGTACTAAACATGCATTATTGACGATATTTCAAGAACTACTGATCAGATCTTGATCAAATTTAAATGTGACCGATAGAAAATCAACATCTTTCAAACAAAAATTAAAATCAGTTCACGTGGAAAGAAGTTATGAGGGAACAAACATAAAAAAAATACAAAGTAGAAAATAAACTACAATCTTACCCTCCTTTTGCGTCGCCGTACTCGGATAAAAATAGAAGACGTAGGTTACTTAAAAAATCTTAAAAACGATGCGCATTACGGTCTCTTTACAAGTTTTTATTTAACTTGCAATGTATGTTTGTCCGGGTGGCATCTTACGACTCAAATTTGAAGCAGATATCTTCAACCCATTAAGCTGAAATGTTGTATTCACGTTTAGTTTGGATGACAATGCATGGTTAGCTGTGTCACGTCATTCTAAATCCAACATGGCGGAACACCCAAAATGGTGGACAAGTAATTTTAAATGCACTCCTTCAATATAGGTATCAAATGAAAGGGCTAGCTGAGAATAACTCGAAAGATAATGTAAAGTCACTTTAAATCCAATATGGCGGACTTCTAAAAGCTTGCCTTAAAAAAGTTATTAACAAGTAACGTATATACAACTTATCGGAATCATTTGTTGCTAAGCTAATATAGCCACATTGTGGGAGATAATATGACAAATAACAGATACATTTTGATGATAAACATACGAAGAGCAGATACATTTTGTGTCAAATTATTTGCGTAATTGTATTAAAGCTCCTTCGTAATAATTTACATCGTCGAGCTGTCACCGGTGGACGTGACTCGACTAGTGGACAGAAGGCTCACAATTTGATTACGTAGTACCCGACCCAACTATCTTTCATTCCGTGTTTGCTTACACCAACTTGTATATTAAATCAGACTCAAGAATTGACGAGAACTAAGCCACATCATCGCCGTATGGTAACAGCACAATTTTACTATCCATAAACTATGGTTATTGTTAGGTACTTACTCAGAGTTCAGAAGAGATCGCCTCAAAAAAAGATACATAATTGTCACTCTTATGTCAGTTTGACGACCGCATGAATAAAGCTTAGGTCTTTGAATCCATGCCCTTAGATCCTCTTTCATACGAGAGGTTATTAGTGCGTTGCCCAATGCCCAGAGAGCTAGAATATCCAAGGAGTTTTATGTACCTAATATATAGGAACATTACTATATCGTTTGTAAATTCAGCGGTGTAAGATCTTTTTTACAACTGCTTAAACACAAAACCGTTGGCATTTTAAGCGATCAACTTATTAACCAACTACTCTTGTATCATACTACCACCCTAGTGTGTTACGTGGGCACAGAAAGGTAATAAATAAAAGCGCTACGATCCCACACTGAGTTTGAAGACTTGTACTCCGGGTATCGGAAACCTTCACATTATGTGATTGATTCTGGCATACTTAAATCTGGAAATACAAATTACCCTTGGAGAGAAATCTTGTATACAGCGTAGTAGGCAGATGTGTAATCAACTAAGTAAGTGCTAGCAATTCATATTATTATTGTTCATGATGTTTTCAATCATTATTCACAATTTTATTTAGGATGACAATTAGGTACGTGGAGGGAATTTCACAATTTCATTGCAACTTCATAAAAATATAGATAATTGAAATGCAAGTAAAGCTTTAAAAACCGACTTCATCGCTTATATTTCGGTTTTGGCTTGACCGATTTCGATAAAATTTATATGGGACCATCTCTAAAGTATGCTCTACCAAACAAAAAAATGTCTTCGAAATTGATTCATAATTGGCGGAGATATCACGTAACATACATTCAAAAAATATACAGTCATATATATATATAACATATTCAATACATAAGCTAAGTTATTTTGTTAGTTGATGTTCCAAAAATCATAAAAAACCTTTATAGCATTATATTTACAAAGAAAATGTCAAGTCAAAGGTTTGCGGTCGTTCGTTGAAAGGCGCGGTGGGGCAGGTAACAGGACGCATGAGCCCACACGTGTCGACAGCGGCCGGGCCCGTAGAGATACGTGAAAAATATGGCGTCATATTAACATGATTTCGAAAATAGAAGAATAGGTAAAAAAATTTGCTACATACTTTTTTAGCTGTAATACGAAAACTATACTCTACATTAACAAACAAATCCGTATCTATCAACTTGAATACTATTCTTTCGAGTCTCTGTAACGTTCTAAACTGAGCACTTATAATCTGACCCTCTGATTTCTTTTCTTCGAAAGCCTAGTACCTACTATCGTCCCAGCGCGCTTTTTTTTTCAAAGATTATTGAACGTGAGGTAAGCTTAAAAAAACCGACTTAATCGCTATATCTTCGGAACCTTGATCAGATTAAATGTGTTAAACACGCATTATTGACGATATCTCAAAAACTACTTATCAGATCTTGATCAAATTTAAATGGGACAAATGGAAAAGCAACAGATTTCAAACTAAATTTTTTTTTTCAAATTCTGTTAACGTGGACAGTCAGCGATGGAAAGGGCAATTATTGTTTCCAACTAGGTTACGTTCTAGTTGGCCTAATTATAGTTTGATCAAAATCTGATAAAGAGTTCCGGAGATACTTAGTTGCGATTGAAGTCGGTTATTATGTTATGTTATTACAAACTGCCAATTGGCTTAGTTGGTGAACGTTCGCCTTCTAAGCAGGGATTGGGTTCTATTCGCGGCGGGAACACAAGTTTTCTCCCCAAGGAAAATTTGAGTATCTGGTTCTGGTTGTGTTTGTGTGATGGATGTGAATGTTTCCGGCACGACCACGACAAAAGTCATCGAACTTAGTGTAGGGTTGTAAGTGTGAAAACGTTTATGTTTATGTTATGTACTATCGTATGGTAGTAAATAGGTATTTGTATTTGTAGAAGCAAGGGAAATAAACGATTCCTTTACGGTCCCTATGTTAAAATAAGAAACAAAAAGTCAAATAATGGTCTTTCATAATTATGGTTATACATTTAATAAAGAAAACAAGACATTCTTAAGTAATTATTAGAAAATGACACCATTGCAGGTCTAAAAAACTAAACTTCTTAATAATTAAACTTCTTCAAATTTTCTAATGTATCTAACGTCTAATCTAAACTGAATTTGAGCTTGAAAATGAACTCACAATGATGTTTTGGAATCAACTTAACGAATTCCGTACAGATTATTAGTAACATACATTTCATTTTGAAAATTAGTAGATGATTACATGTAAATGAAGCCGACTGTACCTACACATCTACATTCAAATGAGCCAAGTTGCTTAAAAGTAATACAACTTGAAATTATTTTAATGTTAACCGTTAACGCTTTGATATTTTGAAAGAGTCAAAGTTAATAAGTAAATGTCATTTTACTACCCCGCATACTACGCATAGTTATGCTTAAATTGTTAAGAAAATTGGTTGTCTGTAAATTCGGTTTACGGACGATAATTTTGCGTGATAACGTCATAAGACGAACGCTTAGGCCGATCATGCCTCTCTATCGCTTGTTCCGCGCTCTCGCTTGCACGCTCAGGCTCAGGCGGAACACACATTTTCGTGCGTGCAGCCGGTGTTTATCAATTTATACGACGTTATCACGACAAAAATGTATACGTTTCATCAGATTATATCACATACATGTCAATATTCATTAATATTTTGAAAAAATATCCAACGAAATTATTATGTAAGAATCAGCTGCAGAAGATAAATATCATCCCGATAAAGCCAACATAGAAATCAAATTTAAAAAAACGCATAGAAATCGATCTTTCCTTTTGGGAACTACCAAGCGACACCCTTATAGAGACATTTGCATTGATCTTATAACACCACTCTTTTACCCGGTCCCAGCGGCCCTTGTGACCTCGGGGATGGGCATTATTGTGCCAAAGTACTATAGGGTAGTTGCTTACTAAAAAAAAATACTATGGAAAAATAAATTTAGAACACAAAAAGTAATTTTTACTTATACACGATACTCCTGAATATCAACGTTACAAAAGAACAAATAATAAAATACTTAAGAAATATAATGGCTTCGCTGCTACCGGGGACGATACCACAATTTTACACATCGGCCCCTGTGCCCAAAAAAAATTGGAGCTGACAAACACATTACCCTCCTTTGCGTCGCGCAGTCGGGTAAAAAAGCTAGCATACGAACACTATCTTATATTTATTAACATAGCGTCAGTGATCCATATTATTTTCATAGATTTGATATAGCACATAGGTAAAAAATAAGTGTTACTATTAATATCAAAAACCCGCCTCCCGCTCTTGGAAACATGTATCTGATGAGATCTCAATTTTCTTTTCTGAATCGTGGGTGCAAATGTAAGTAAACACGTCATCATGATAAAATGTGAACTCGTCACGCATATTTTATATCGGTTCAAGATGCCAAATCAAATTTTTCCTCGCGCCCACTGAAATAGAAAGTGACACTCGTAAATTCGTACCTGTGTGTCTGGATAACGATATGGAACGGTATCGTTTGCGGCCGTGTAATGGAAATTGTTGAAGTAAATTTAAAAAATCATCAAAACTCGAAACGTGAATGAAGATGTGTAAGTTGGTGGCCACTGGCTATCAGTTAAATCTATTATAATACTAAAAATCTCGTGTGTCATGGATTGTCGAACTCCTGCGAAACGGCTCGTCCGATTTTTTTTTTTGTATATTTGGTAGGTATGAGAATAGGTCGTAAAGTATTTTTCACCCTTCTACCCCCACCCCCCAATTTTTAATCATGATTGTAGTATTTTTGTTTGAACAATATCAACAAAAAAATATAGTAGGTATGGTATTAAAGTACTATGCGACCATAAACGTGAAAGAGGTAAAACATTTTTTCTAAAGTTGGCATTACAAAGCCGGTATGGTACAGCTTGTATAATAATAAAAATGGATATAGTGTTATCACGTAGGATAATGATGAAGAAGGATGATGTCTTCAGTTTACTTAACGACTCCCTTTGCTTATTAGGTTAACTGCGAACTAGCCCATTTACACAAGACACGATAAAAGCATTAGCATCATAAAATATTCTGTTTACAATATACGAAATGATCTCAAGTTTTTTTACTTTTTACCTATTCTATAAGCCTACATGCGTGAACAAACTCGATCAAAAGTTTTATTACTCGGTAAACAAAAATTTGGTCTGACGGGAAGTTCCTTCCATCGCTTTTGAACTAACCAAAACCACAAAATACTTGACGGATAAAAAACTTCTATTATGCTCACAACGATTCGGCTTTATTATGACATGATTTCAATAACGGGTGTATTTTGGAATGATTGAGTGACAAACATTCAAACTTTTTCATTTTTAACTGGCAATATCCTGCTTTGGTCTCGGGATAAAAAAATATTTATGTCCAAAGTCTAGACTAGCAACTCTACAAAATGCCATCAATCACGGATTGATTGATCAGCCGTTGCAAAGACACCTTGTTTTATACTTATTTATTTACATTCTTTCAGACACACACAATGTCGAACTTATAATATCAGTATGATTTGTAAAACTTATAATTAAAGTGAGTATAACAATGGGAGGAGAAGTAAGAGAATTTAATTATATCGTCTATATTGTTTTTCAATTAAAAGACTCGTCAACCTATTGTATCTAAGGCGAAACTTACAACCAATATGCAAATATAAAACGACCAAGTTCGAATTATAGAACTAAATTGAACTGACTTCCTATACGTGAAAGGCTAAATTGCAGAATGTTGGTGCAACATTTTCAATCTTGGGAGACCATTGTTGGATATCTACATTTTCGACTTCCAGCAGATGCTCATGTTCTTAATCTACGGTCTGCAGACAGATTGCTTCTTTCTGTGCCTATCCTGTACTCACAGTACAGGAATTCTAGTTATTATTATATAATTTTGAATAGTTCCGGTGCGTCTATGGAACCATTTTCCGATAAATATTTAAGAATCACAGTTTAAAGAAGTCTTCAATATGCTGTTTTAATTCACCCTTTTTATTTTAAAACGATTTAGCATTAAGACCTCCAATTGTATGTTGATTTAGTGTGAGTGTGAATGCGTTTGTTTGTTTGTTAGTTATGTAATGAAGTATAAATAAATAAAAATACAGCAATAGTAGAGTAGATATAGTGAGTAGGAGTATAATGCCGATACTATTATGTAACACTCCTCAAAGTAATGAGGCGTGAGCCCTGTATTCCAGCTCTGAATACGAGTGACCGACAAACGTCCAATGTGTAGCGGTGTAGGTACCTACATAAGGGTGGATCAGCACGGAGACCCAACAAATCCGGGAAGTAAACCGGCAATAATGAATGGAATAAATTATATGGTCGGCCCTTCCCCTGTCGGACTTATCTACCGCTATTCAATATATTCTCGTGTTTACGCATCTGTCACACTCCTAAGGTGATATATTACTAACTTAAGTTAGTTTTGGCTCTAGCTGTGCTACATATCTAACCATTAGTCCATGATTTAATACTTTAATTATGTTTAAGTGTTTTTTTTTACTTTTTTTCTCATTTTCGCATTCACAGATTCACTGAGTTCAATGACTCGTGGATGCCGGAAACATCACATCACACACACTCAATCACAACCAGAAACGGAAACACACATTTGCCTTGAGAAGAAAACTTGTGTTCCCTCCGGCAATCGAACCCGACGCCCCCGCTTCGAAGGCACTAAACCAACGGGCAGTTCGTGATTATGTTTCATGTTTTTTTTACTATGAGTATGATTATTTCTGTCAAACTTCAGTGGATCAGTTTAACGGATGAAAGATAGTTAGATAGTTTGTATAAGCTATCGCAGGCTTTTCGAAAACAACGGTTTAAGTTGGATTTTTATAAAGTTATCTTTCCTGAAACCTGAATGACTAATACAGATATATCTAAGTTATTAATCGTACCATGCACTAATTTATAAATACATTTACTCGTATGGATAATTTCGCATTAAATCAAATAAAATAGGCACGTTTATACCTTACGTGTGAAGATAAACGATAACGCAAACATAAGCAGACTTTCGTAGCTACAAATTGTGATTTGATGGATAAGGTTCAGGGCGATATATTTGGTACTACAAATAAAAAACGAGAAACTTCTAAACCTTTCAGTACCTTTCTAACCTTTAAGAATATATGGAAGCGTATTTTTTAAACGACTACCGGCAAAGTTAAATTGAGGACTTTGATTAGCAGCTTTTTTCTTGGACAATGTTGATCGTAACTTGTCCTGGAAATAAGCGACAGTACTAAATCAGGTTTTTTGCAACTTGAAACCGAAAAATCTATACTGCGACTATTTATCCAGTGATAGCGTATGAATTTTTTTTTATTAAAACTGCAGTCTCTTGACCACTGACTCACTTGAGGGTAAGTGGCTATGCGGTCGATGATGGAGCAAGTTTGCCAAAAAGATATCTGTTTACTCGCGAACAATACACGTGACGTCAGAAAAACTCTCCAGCACCGCTCCACTCCCGCAGTATGGGTATGTTTTTTTATTCTTCTAGTGCCACAACTAATTGGAGCGTCAAAATAGTCATAAATTGTATTTAAAATAAAGAACTTTAAAAATTAAAATGTTTTATCATATAGTTTGTTCTTTCTTTTAAAATATTTGAGAAGCCACAACTGTCCAGTATTTCAACTTTCTAAAAATTAAAACATCTCCCCAAAGTGACTCTCATGAAAGTTAATGACTCTGATTGCCAGTTTTACAAAATTACAGCCATCTCAAGAATAACCTGGCAAAATACTCGGTCGTGCGATTTAGTTTTTGACTTTCGTCGTGTTATTCATTTACCCAAGCGACTCGTATGACGTTACTACTTGCTTTTTATTTTGTTGTGGTGGTAGCTACTGATGTAACTCCCCATCCTCGTGTCACACCGCACATAAATTCTGTTCTAACTACATTATCACGTCGTAAAATCGAGTGTTATGGCACTTACGTTACAATAGTTCGAGCCCTCCCACAGTGATTGAATTTACAATGTTGGCAAGCAACAGTCACATTGCACGTACATGTTACGTAGTAATTTATTAGTAATATGTTGTAAAGGTGGTATAGCTGTGGCCCTTTACCGATAAGGATAATGAATCAAGATAAAAATTACACCCCTCCTCCATGACTTTAGTTAACTCTATTAACACACAGATTGATCGATATCAAGATCAGGACTACGGCTTAACCATTTAAAGGTAACAAACATACAAAGGGCAGAAAAACAGAATTACTCTCACCTCTGGGATGGATCCGCCAAGTACCAGTTAGAAGCTCTTGAATCTATTGACCGGCGAGCCAAAAGACTCATTGGCGACAGTAAGCTAATCGAGTCTAGGTTGCAAAGTCTCGGTCACCGACGTAAGGTGGCAAGCTTATCGGTATTCTATCGCTTACATTTTGGAGAGTGTGCACAGGAATTACATGACTTAATTCCCCCATGCCCTTTTTACCATCTAACAATAAGACAAACTATTAAACGTCATCCATTTATGGTCGACATACCTCCAGTTTGCTCAAAGCGTTTTGCTTCTACATTCATCATCCGTACAGCGAAGGAGTGGAACTCATTGCCTGCGTCTTTGTTCCCCGAATGATATAATCTGGGAGTCTTCAAGTCTCGAGTGAATAGGTATGTTCTAGGCAAGCATGTCACACCTTCGGTCGCGTCATCACTTTCCATCAGGTGAGATAGTGGTGAAATGCTTGCCTATTCAACATAAAAAAAAAAAAAAGATTTATCTGTTATGTGATGTGTTGTAATTAACTGCACCGCGTATTTATTAGGAGAAAACGTTGCCTTCACCTGTATATTAAAACATTTTGAATTCGATTTTCTCCCTTTCTTTTTGACTGTCAGAGGCAAATAGCATCAAAACCAATTAAGTTCATCATTTCAAATACTTAGAAAATATGTACCTACCTACAAGTGACAAAAATAAAATTTTGAAAATATCCCCGACACTGTCTAGAAAACAGCTGCATTCATTTTCACCAAACATAACCAAGTTATCGATTTTTGTAGGGAGTTTAAAACCGCGGCCCATATCCGAAAATAGTATTTAAAATAATATTAAAAAGAAGGAGGTGAGAAGAGACATGCACATGGATGTCAATTTTTTGTTGTTTTTTTTTCAGCACATGAGAGCTTTGCTAGTAAAACATAAATCCGATTTTAGATAAACATCTACATTTTTAAATAACAATTTAGTAGGTATAATTATTTTGTCCTGAGTACAATGTACCTTTTTTGTTTGTCAACGTCAATCTGAAATATTGCTTTATTACATTTCATGTCGATACTTACGTAGGTATTATATTATTTATATCCTACTAGCAAACCCGGCGAACTCCGTTTCGCCACTATAAACCTCACGGAGCCCGAGACCTTTCAAACGAATGCAAAACCGTGGAAATCGGTTCGTGCGTTCTGGAGTTATAGCGTCAGGAAGGAAAACCCGACTTATTTTTATATAGTAAAAAAAAAAGAAGATATTGTGGATTTGTAGTTCAACAAACCAAAAATAAAACAAACACTTATAATAAGGAAAAAGGATAGAAAACTATAGGTTAAGTTTTTTTCTTAGGCAAAATCTAGACGAGAGGTCTCAATTCGGGCGAACTCCTAACATATTAGTGTCGTACTATATAATATCGTGATTTAAACAAGATTATTTATTAAAGAACGTACTTGTGATAGCATAACATATCCTTATTTCTCTGTTGTGGATACTCAGCGGGCTCTATAAAAACTTGTCTAATACGGTAAGTTATGAAAGCTCCTTTATTAAAATTCATGGAACCCTTACGGAGTGTTCCTGAAATGTTTAAATTGTATCCAAGGAGGCAATATAAATTCAGAAGCGAATATCACGGGTGCCGGGAACCGGTTGACATTACTGGATCGCAGGTGTATCAGCTTATCTATCAGAATTATGTATTTTGTTATTTGCAGAATATGTATATATGTATATTTCTAGGTATTAACTATGTGTAATATATAGGGAATATGCATTAGATTTCAATATTAGTATTAGTCGGGTATTCTCTTTCTACCGACTTCACAAAAAAGGAAGAGGTACTGTATTTTATTTTATGTGTTACCTCATAACTAAGTTATCGTACCACTGGTCAGTTTCCTTACTCGTAAATTTCATTAATTCACCAGTTTACTCCAATGCGTGTTTAATTCATTTAATCTGATCAAGGTTCCGAATATAAAGCGATGAAGTCGGTATTTTTAAGCTTTGCTTGAGTTTAATTATTTAATCTTTACGCCTACCTAATTATTTACCTACCAATATTTTCTTGTTTGAATGCTTTTTAACCAGGGATTTTAATGAATAAAAACGCATGAAAATATCAAAATTGGAAAACGCAAGCTATCGGATAGACTAATTCGCGGCGTTATTTTTATTCAAATTTGATCTCATGTTTCCTTTACGCTAGTAATGATTGGATCGTGGATGTCACAAGAAAATCGTCAAAATGTCCGCGTTCCAAATTGCCAGAACCTGTATTTTCAAATGTTATTTAAATAAATAATCGGATAGAGAAATAAAAATAATATGCAAATTCCCTATTATATACCTATGTAGGTAGATATGTATATCATATACTTCTTATATCTCAATACCTACTATGTTATCAAAAGACTGATTGCTATCATTATCACCAGAAAGCGTAACAGATAGCCGAAGCAGTGTGAAATTATATTATTAAATTATAATGTGTTAAATTATATTTAATCATCGAGATAGGAAACAAACCTACGATATACTTACGATACTTTAGCTGCAAAATCATTGAATCTAATATATAGAAAAGTCTTAACCTTTACCCAAAAGTAGTAAAATTGTCGGTGTTTCCGAACAAACGTCTGCTTATCGTGCTCGTTAAGAGCGAGCTGTACTGAAATGGGTTACCATTGTCAAACAATTTTTCTATAGCGGGTAGATAGTCTAGACCCCGGAATAGGACGTATACAGAATTAACGTAGGCAAAGCCACAGGGCACAGCTATATTAGCTACATAATTACGATTAGGTAAAGATCCCTAGGTACCTATTTGTAAAAGTATTTTTTATGACATTAATCATAAAACTGTCCGTTGAATAATGTCTAATTTTGACTCTTGTCTTATTTTTCTATCTAAAAACTATTTTTTATAGTCTTCTACTTCAAAGAAGACTTGTCAGTTACCAATCACGTTTTTCTCTCACGTTTTTCAACTGGTATTATGCCTTTTTATTTTCACTTTTTGTTTTTGATTGTGTATAAAGTCAGAAGTTCTGTACAAACAAAATAAAAGTGGCGTTGTTTGTTTGTGGAAAGGAAGGTGATTATGATATATCGTCGCGTTCTGAAGACAAAATATGAGCTTCGCCGGAAACTAATTCTCGTGGGATTTTCAACACTGATACGTTCACTATATGGCATATAGTCGCTTGTACATACAAATAGCAGTATGTTCATTATATATGTATACGCAGGAGTGTGCCAGTACTGTCAGTAAATAGGAGATCTATGAGTATGCTGATTGTTCGTATATAATGTACGTCCTAGTCAGTCTGAGCTGGGACTACACAAACGTCTTATGAATATTTAAACGGCATTGGGAATCGAAGATCAATGGCATTGTGATTGTAGAATGTAGATTTACCTACTGTGATATAATGGTGGATATCAAACAACCGAATATTGAACATATTTTTTTATTACAGGCTGTCTCTAGTACATTGAATGTTTAAACATTATATACCTAGATCTTTTACATTTATATCTCTACTTTTTTACTTATACACTTGTGATTTAATACGATAGATTAACTTATATATAAGTTTAAGTATTACTAATTTACGGTCAATAATTATCTTATTAAAGATTTAATCCAATATTCAATTTTTTTTAATTACTACCACTTAACGTGTAACAATATATGTTGTATAGTTTGCCTAACTTTATATTAATAATTTGGTGCATTTTTATCTAATACATTTCACTAATACGTCTCTGCCACGAATTGGTATATACAGATTATATTTTAAGTAGAACTATGAATTATCTAATGCTCATTTGCTCATATTTTCCTCGCACTAGTTCCAATTATGGGTCACCTGCCAACCATAAAACCTACATCATGTTATTCTATACATCCCTGTCTAATATCAATCACTATGGCCGAGAGCTAGTTGGAAAATTTTTCATGTTACGGATATATGTTAACTTAATTTTCATACAAAATCGGCTCTGTGTAGGTGATTATTTATATCCGACAGTGAGTAGCTTCTAAATATCAAATAGTCCAATAATATGTAGCTTCTGGAGCTCAAGAGAAGCACATCCAGTGGTTATTCCAAAAGTAGCTCGATTGAAATTAGCCACCGCACATCAATTACCTACTCAATTAATAAGTTATAAATAAATACATTTATAACAGTTTATCAAAAGCTCTAAAATATAAACATATGAACCCCACAACTCATTATGTCATCCATCAATCCAAATAATTACGGACCAATGTCTCATTCTAAGTGAAAAGTGGAATAGGATAATATTGAAAAAAAACTGTAAGAGGCTATTAAAACAAAGGTAAATTACTTATATGCGATAAATTACTAGTAAATTACTTAAATCCATCATAGGCGATCACAAAAGTATGTTAAAAAATGTGCTATAGGCACCTAAAAGAAGGAAGCCTACAGCTGTGGCTATAATTTGCAAAGTAAGTAAAATGTTTGTTATCAGAGAAAAAAGTATAACGGGTTTCAAAAAACATGTAATTTGCGAAAACAAAAGTCTTGTTTACATATCCTTTTGTAAGAGTTTATCCTTTAGGTGCCTTTTGAAATATGCGTTCGTTAAATTTGTGTACATACACTGAAGCACGAAACTTTTCATACTTGCGAAGATCGCAAGCTACTTTGGTTTTAATTCTGATCTAGACGACAAGAACATTGTTATTTGGGTATTCCTCAATGAGATAAAATAGTAGTAACTGCTCTACTTAGCAACCACAAAGCCACAAGGTTCGCCGTCTCGATTCGTGTGCCACTTACCAACTAACTATTAAATTAGTTTTGGAAAGCTGGTAGCTCTCAAATGTAAAGGAATCAATGAACCCACGTCTATATTTCTAATTCAAAATGGAACTTAAATCGCTTTTCCTTATCCTTATTTATGACAGCGAGGTAGAATCCTTATGAAGTCATTGTAAATTCCATACACATTCGTGATTTTCGTATGGAGAATTCGATGTGCTCATAAATCATAATTTTCGCGTATAAATAAAATCTGGAATATGGCATTTTACTTCAATAATGTATTTACGATAGTACCCATACATTTACATCTTCGGTAATTTTATACCTCAAATCTCGTGCGGTTATAATAAAATGTATGAAATAAGCAGATATTCGATGCTACACTGAAATTATCTGAAAAATATACATTCATTCGAGCATCACACGAACATGCCGTAGGCTTCAATTTATTAAATTCTTGTTACCTTAATTTGAATATGCCGCATTCCTATATTTCGAGGGTCAGGTATGATATGAAACCATACAGGTCGTTACGGTCGCTCTTTCTATGTTTCTCTATCAACTAAATTCATAATAGCAGACTCCATATTACTTTAAAATACTTTTAAAAATGTTGCATGATATAGTCCTTACCTATCACTCAAGTCGTACAATAAGCTGAATTCTTAGCTATAATAGTTTTTATTTGGGATTTACCTACTTAATTTTTGTAACAAAATTATCCGACCTTACCAAATATAAATAGATATACATAGTCTATTATGCGCCAACACATATACCTAAGTAAACACAACATTTTAAAACGATCGGCGTTTGGCGTTTGTTAAATTATGAAGGTCTTAAAAATAACCACAATAGCCATTTTATGTACCTATATATACCCTTTATTTTGCCAGCCAAAATAATTCCGTCTAACGTTTGTTTTTCTCTTCCAAATGAGTACAAGTTCTTTAGCTGTCATACTCCTAGTAATTATAGTCGACAAAAAGTTGATACACATAGCTATAATATAGGGGACTAAAAAAACATCTCAAAAATTATTCAGCATATCATAATTTTTCATACTCTGATGATATTATTTATGATACGCAGCTTTAAACACAAAGCTGCGTATCTAAAAGTTTAATAAAACAATAATTTACCTGTAACTGTCGACAGCGTCTGCAGCGAGACAACGTTATTAGAAAGCTATCTACACCATAAAGTACCTAATGTTCTATTAATCTTGCAAACTTTAGGGGTTTATTCCATTATTTATACAGCGTGGCAGGGAATGCGTGACCAGAAAGACAAATATAATTACCACAATATGTCGGATAAAGTTATATAATTAATTTACGTGACGGGTACAACTGCCATATAGGATTAACTGAGGTATACAAAACAAGTAATCTTCCCCTTAGATGATAGCACCGACGAAATTGGCTTGTTTCCTTAATCTCATCTTTTTATATACCCACGTAATATATCGTTTCCATCTCATCAAAAAGCTAATTGATATCTTACATTACAAACTTTTTGTATACGCCTATATAATTATATACGATTGTATATATAATTTTAATACTATGTTTTTAAATGTGCAACATATAAAATATTGTGGTTGTATTATCGTTGGTGCATATTATATTTAATAATTCTAAGTGCACTCTAAAAACATGTAGATTTCTAAAACATGTAAGTTTATCTATGTATCTATTATGTACGCTTGCTTGCACGGTCTCAGTTTGATTATATTCATTTTTATACCTACTTTAATATCCGGTCTGAAATACTATTCCGAAACTTTTGCGAGAACTTCAGTAGGTATACTAAATACTCGATAAACGTATTTTTGCGATAGAATGAAAATTATATCGGTAAAAAGAGATTCCACATTTGAGTTACTCATATCATCATATGATATAATAATAGTACTAAAAAAATCACAAAAGTATACATCATTATTTTCTCTTTTCATGAAATTTAAGTAACGTCTTTTTATACTTAAATCAAGTTGGTACGAATTTGTTTCTTATTCGTATTTTTAAATAATGACTCAAATACTTACTACCTTCTATAAAGCTTAAAATAGTTCACAAATTATAAGGGATAGATTATACTAGTATAAATTATGTACATACACATTTTTAGTACGACATCAATTGACTGATTTAACACTGTCTATGATCTTAAATAGATTAACAACCTACTAAAGTTCCTACTACGCAGAAATAATTATACATAGATTATTTATACACCATAACATAATTAATGTCTAATACACCGAAATGATTACCCGTAATTGTAGTAAGTGTTCGCGTTACGATTGAAATCCTAATACGCTACTGTCATCAGAGAGGAGCATATAATATGTACATAATATATTACATGTTAGTATAATATGTGGCAAAAATTTTGATTTATTACCTAATACATTTTCTGTAGCACTCGCAGAGAATGTTCGGCGAGTCCGGAGTAGAAAAACATTTTATATTTTTGTACTGATGAAATATTTACACTCTTGATGGCTTTATAAATTATTAGATTTATAAATGACAATTATGGATGGCAAACATTATTGTAATTTAAAAATCTAACAATAAGCATACTCTGAAAAACTGAATGTTTAATTTAATAATATCTAAAACGATACATTTTTTTATTATTGTAAGGGCTGCCATTTATGTTTTTTTTTTATAACTATTTTAACTGTTTTTTTTTTAATATAGCCATTATTTATTAAGTTTTCTTTACTTTAAGTTTTAATAATAATATATGCTCAACTGATCATGATCTCTTTTACGCAGCGCAATATTTGAAACATTTTTGTGTTTATAAAATATTATACATTGTAAATTCTGAAATTCAGTGTGCAACTCGAGACAACCCTTTTGTAAGAAAGAGGTAAATTCTGCCTTAAATCTGACTACATATTTTACTTGCTACAATTTTAAGTACATTAAGTACAGTAGAAAGGCTCTTACAAATTAGACAGATATTTTTCATACCACTAGTCACACGGTAGCTCCGTGTATATCCATAAAACACTTCAAAAATTCGTTATAAGTAATGTTCGAATCCCACTTAATCTTCCCTTTTCCACACAAAGAAGTCTCTTTGTCATCAATCAGTTTGGACACATTATCGAAAAAAGTAAATAGGTACACATATTGTTACCTAACACTTTTCTTTGGTACTTTGTAAAACGTCATCACTTAACTATTCCATGAAATTCCGACAAAAATATTTGATATTTTTGGACACCTGCGAACGAACGATTCTGGTTGCACACACATTGACTAGAATATAATTATACGTGCATACGGCTACACCGTTATAGATGCGCGACCGAGCCCATAGAGGCGGCCGCAGTACGGCAACGCTACGCAGTCGAGGCCGTCGTCGCCGTCGTCAGGGGCTCCCCTTGCGGTCGAGGCAGGGGCAGCAGCTTCCTCGCAAGCCGCGTAAAGGTACTGCGGAACTGTCGACTCATGCTGCAGTAAAGCACGAAGTTGATGGCCGATCCCACTAACGCCATCAAGTCCATTACCTCGCCTGTACAAAAAATGGCAATATACAATTCAGCAGCATTTTTAGTTTTTAAAATATTCGTTATGGTACATATGGACAGAACAAGGTAGTAAATTCAAAAAGGAAAATATCGTTCGAGTTTTAATCATGCTCCGAACGACATTTTTCCTTTCTAAATTACCTTACATATCAGCATCCTTTATAAGTAGTAAACTATTGTTAACTTTTGGCAAAAATAGACTACCCTGAATAAACCATTGAGCTTGTAAATAGTAGGTACGTCTCCCTAGAAAACCTTTATCAATACAGCCAGTCTATCACAATCCTTAGAAAATACTTTATAGATGATATTTAAAGAGCTGGCATATCGTATCTATTCATCCAAAAGGTTATTTTCGATTTCGAAGAACATTTCACGAGTAACATAATTATAGTTTGTATGAAGAACTACTCCTACGAATCTACTCCGAGGCATAGAAATCAATTATATAAGCAAAATACAGTGTAACCAGAGACTTGTTTTCATTAGATAATACAGTTACGTAGGAAGGTATAGCAATGAGTTGTAGGCCTCACGAAAACAAAAATCTATTAGCGACTCTTTTGTCTGTCCACAGTTTGTCATTATCCAAAGAAAACTAATTTGTGGTCCGGTCACAGTCACGGAGATTGAAACAATCTCGAAATAACATTATTTACCCGAATTAAAAAGCTGGTTTTACAAAAACTCTGACTGTGTTTATGACAAGTAGAGTAATTTGGAGACTCTTTTTATTATTCTGCTAAAGCGAATTAGGGATTTCAGTTTCTGGCAGTTGTAAAGCGCCCAAACTTAGTTTGAACTTGTCTTTATGTGCTAAGTGTTTATCTCCATTTGTGCGGATGTGAACTCAAGTTTGCTTTTACGCTGAGCGAGTCGAGATACGTTTATAGTTCTTAGTTCTGGATTATTCAATGTGTTATCTTTGCTTAGTAATTGGTCTACGTAGATTTCAAAGGCTTTTCGAGCGTTGATAAATTACGAATTGTGATATATACAAAACTCGTTGAAGCAAGAGAGTTGAGAGTATAAACGGCAATGATATGATTAAAAATATACTACACCAATCCTATTTGATTGGTGTAGTATAACAAACAACAAACAAACGCATTCACACTCACAGCCCCACACTAAGTTCAAAGACTTGTATCATGGGTGCCGGAAACATTCACATCACACACACATTACACCCAGAACCAGAAGCACAAATATCTCTTGGGAAGGAATTTATGCTCCTGCCGGGAATCAAACTCAGGACCCACGGCGCAGAGGGACACTTGTCCATTGCGCCTACTGAGACGTCAAATAAAAAAATGAAATATATTTTATATATTTAAAAGCTGTTGGGAAACATTATTCACTCAACTATAAATAAACTACTCAATTATATACCAAATTTCGTATTATATTCACCTATTTTTCCAGCCATCTCGGGAACTTTCTATTATTATCTTTCTATTATAGGGTTGATTTAAATAACCGGAGCCGAAGTTCATAAGTTATAGGCCTCAGATAAAAAACTTCTCATGTCTATCGGTCTATTCGTTTGCCTGTACAAATACAGGCTATATATACAGGCTCATATTTGACATAGATTTTTTCTTCAGCTTATTCAATTTTATTATTATTTTAGTTTTTTAACAACGCGTTCGTACAACCGCGTCGTTAAATAATTATATGTAGGCCAATGTTATAAATATGTCTAGGTTTTATAACACGACCAAGTGTTCCGAGTCCTATCACGACTTATTTACTTTGAATTTTTTGGACGAAAAATTTTGTGGAACGGGAAAATTACCCAATTAAACGTTGAGGTTATTTTCTCTGTAGATCCCAATCATGTGGAGCATAAATAAAAGAATTTTAATTTTGGGGGGTACAAAATGTGAAATAAAAACGTTAACCAGTAGATAAATAACAATTATTAAGCCTTCAAGTAAGACATTGACGTTCTACGTCTAGCTTGTTTACTACCTCTATCTTTACACATCAACAGCGTCTTATCACATCACACTATAATATTAGATATATAAAGGCGAAAGTTCGTGAGTGTATTTGTTACATCTTCACGCTCAAACGGCTGAACCAATTTTGATGAAATTTGGTATGGAGGTAGCTGACATCCAGGATTAACAAATAGGCTTTTTATCCCGAAATTTCTGTAGATCCGGGACTTGGGCGGATAAAATCACGGGGTGCAGTTAGTCAGAAATAAACAAGTAATTGAAACTTTAAGTGTTGTGCTCTATCGGCCAAGGTGGTTTAGTGCGTGAGCTATCTATCCTCAATCTTAATGCGAAGCCAATTTAGGTTACGTTTTCGCTTCATAAAGAACTGGTCAAGTGGAGCTTTGACTCATTCGATAGGTACTTACTAGTATAACAATCGTACTTGTCTTTCTTCTTTGTTAAGCAATTTCTTTTCAGTATCTTTACAAAGAAAGCGCGGAACATTGTTTTAATGTGGAAGCCTTGAAAATTGCCCTTACTTGACTTAAAGAGATTTCCATTGAATTCTCGAATTTTAATATCATCAATAATATGACGTGCAATGTAGGTACGTAACAACATATTGGCATGGCGGCGAATAGCTCATCAATCATTACCGGGGAATCGGGACATCTATCCAGGGTATTGCAAATGAAATATTAAGTTAGATCCGTTCGATACATTTCACAACAAGTTGCAATATACGAGTACCAACGTACTCGTATATTGCAACTCCTATCTGTTTTGTGATTGCAATTAGGTATTGCAATTAAGCTGTATGTGTTATACGAGTGACCTAAGTAATGGACAACGGAACTATTCATACGCGCATTGTTTTTTTTTTGTATAATTTTATAACATTAATGACATTTAGGCTAAGATACATAAAAAAAATGCAACTTTACAAAAAGAATATATTAAATCGCAATATTGTTTATTTTTTATTGTATTTAGGCAAACATTTGACCAATATCTCTCTGTTTTTTTTTATTACCGATTCTACTAAGTAAGTACTTAGTCTCTAAAATTATATCCAAAAATAGCACACATGTATCCAAACATAAATTCATAAAGACTGACTCACGAGCTGGCACTTGCGGGATTAGAAGAGGAGAACCAGTTATCACGCCAGTTTAATACAAACTAAACATCGAACAAACATGTAAATTAAGCCCGTCTAATTATCATCGTATTACACTAACAATAGCACTTACTAATTGAATACAAGCTCAAATTAACAGTTGCCTGTTTGCGTTCCACAGAAATTAAATTATTTCACTCTATTTTCCATAAGTGGTTTGTGTAGCCACGTAAAATCCCAGCCACCAAACAATTACTACCTAAAATCTACATTCTGATATTTTTATTCGTATTCAGATGAAACCAACGCTAAATAACAGTTTATCCACAAGGAGACAGTTAAGCAGAGGCTTACCAACCGTTTTAATGAAATTCTCATTCTAATACAGATAGAAACGAGTGAAACAAATTACAAGGACATTATGCCACAGTCTCGGTTTCAAATTAAACGCTTCGCGTAATAACGCTCAATTGCTTATTAAAAAAGATGCAGTTTATTCATTTTATCTGACTAACGGACAGCTTATGCTAAGTGCGTCATTCCTCGAGTAATGTTTCCATCATGTAAGAATTTCAATTATAAACAACCAAATATATTAGCTTACGTCTCTTTTTTAAGGTCTTTTATTTTAATTTAATCAGACGTATTTTTTTTTCCCTGGTAGGCTAGCGTTTGACCACTAACTCACGATAAGTCATGATGCCGAGGATGGTAAACACGCCTACGCCTAGGATGACTGCCGAAGCATATTTGTTTGTGATTATGACGACAGCTTTTTGTACGTGAAGGTGGTGAACTTTCATCTAGGTAAGCATGCTTCATCTTCAGCCGCATCAACACTTTCCGTCAGTTGAGATAACGGCCAAATGCTTGCCTATCTATAGCATACAAAAAAGAACTTGACTGTATTTAGGTACAGGGTAGTAAGCCAAGCGAGCACGAGAAAACGCCCCACTTCCATGGAAATGTGATATTATATGTTTTGTTCTAGTTCTATATGATTCGATTTACCGACATACTCACTTATAGTAAATATACCTATGTTGTTCAGAAACTCCGGTAAATGTTTAGGTAGATTATCGATCTCTTTAAAGTATGGCTTCCTACATGACTTTAGTTTAGAACTAACTAATTTCAGAGTTTTATCCGTGAGCCATCTGATCTCACTTTGGAAACTCAATCTTAGTTGGAATGATTTAAGTGCTTAAACAAATACTTGTCTTATTATGCTGAATCACGTAGGCATATTGGAATAAATACAAAATAAATGTCTGCTAATAGTACCTATTTTATATATACTTATATCTACCATATGACTACTACAAAACCACACCATAATTATTATAATATAAGAAATACTTATAAAAACAAAAATGTTTAATAATTTTGAGTTATTTTAATGTCTTGCTGTATTAATTATATTAAAAATAATTAATGTTATTCGTCCACGTTTTTCTGAAGCTGTGTCTTAGAATATATCTGCAACAAAACCGGATAAGTTGAAGATAACGGAGATAATATGCCGCATCATCACTTTCCATCAGGAGATATAGTAGTCAAATGCTTGCCTATTTAGCATAAAAAAAATATCCTTAGGTAGAGTAAAAACGCGGATGGGTGGACAACCAATAGCAGTTTATAACATTAAGACCATACAAAATGAAGATTTTAAAATACGTAATGAATATCCAGTCTCACTAACATAAATAAGCTAGGTAAGTACTTGTTAAAACTTTTTTAAAGACAAGCTTTTAGAAGTCCGCCAAATTGAATTTAAAGTGACGTTACTTTATTTTAAGAGTTATTCTCAGCAAGCCCTTTCATTAGATACCCATATTGTAGGAGTGCATTAATAATTATTTGTCCGCCATTTTGGATGTTCCGCCATGTTGGATTTAGAATGACACACAGCTAACCATGCATTGTCATCCAAACTAAACGTGAATACAAAATTTCAGCTCAATCGGTAGAAGATATCTGCTTCAAAATTGAGTTACAAGATTCTACCCAGACAAACATACATACATTGCAAGTTAAATAAAAGCTTGTAAAAATAGGTTTCGTCTGTCCAGCAATCATGCTAAGCCCCCACAGTGAATGTGTGGCTCTCACAGCGCCGGCGTGATCACAGTGACTCTTTTATTTGGCCTAGACCTTCAACAAAATTGCCGAGTTGTTTGAGTTGTTGAACTTCCCTAACGAAACACTGGAGCATAGTGGCTTAAAAAGCTATCTCAAAAATACCTTTGGATTTTGGTCACACATTTATCTGTTGTGTATCATAATCTGATCAACTACAAGAGTAATATGCATCTCTTCGAGAGATTATTGAATTTGAAAAGTAAATATCAACAAATAAGTTTAAAATTACAAAATAAACTTAATGATGTATTTTGTAAATATGCTAGTCAGTGGGTATGTTTTGTTTCTTCTCACTATAGAATTATCACATAAGCTACTTTTTGATTTGATTAACCCTTGGCCTGCATGGTGGGTGAAAATCACATACTTAGCATTGGTTACAGTCCATAAGCAATTTAACATACTATTTAAGAACAGTTAATGTATTTTGTTTTACTTTAATAAGATGGAAGTATTAATAATCTAAATTTTTTTTTATTGTTGATAGAAAAGCATTTGACCACTATCTCACCTGATAGAAAGTGAAGATGCGGCCGAAGATGTGACATGCTTGCCTAGAAGATACCTATTCACTCTAGACTTGAAGACACCCAGATTGTACTGTTCGGGAAACAAAGACGCAGGCAATGAGTTCCACTCCCTCGCTGTACGGATGATAAACGTAGACGCAAAACGCTTCGACCGAACCGGAGGTACGTCAACCATATAAGGATGACGTTTGATAGTCTATCTTGTTGTTAGGTGGTAAAAAGGGCAGGGGGAAACAAAATCATGTAATTCCTACGCACACTCTCCAAAATACAAACGGTAGAATACCGATAAGCTTGCGACCTTACGTCTATGACCGAGACTCTGCAACCTGGACTCGACTAGCTTATCATTGCCAATGAGCCTTTTAGGTCGCCGGTCGATGGACTCGAGAGCTTCAAGCTGGTACTTAGCGGATCCATCCTACAGGTGGCCGCAGTACTCCATACACGATCGGACTTGAGCTTGATACAAATTAAGAAGCTGCCCCGGTGTGAAGTACTGCCTAACCTTTGCGAGGATACCGAGTTTCGTAGCGGTCAGCTGAGCTCTGGCTTCGATGTAGGTACCAAAGTTAAGGTTCGACGACAAGGAGACGCCAAGAAGCTCAAGTTTATTAGCTATCGGTATTGGTACATTTTAGAACGTCGGAGATAGGTGGAAAGGTCCCCGTTAACGGAGAAAAGACACGCCTGAGTTTTGGACGCATTAAAGCGAACCAAGTTGGCGACGCCCCAATCGGCCACGGCCAACAAGAATTTACATGAACATTTATCAAGAAGAAACCAAAAAAGAACTTTTTTGCGCACGACATGTTTGTAAGGAAGCTCTGGACTGTGGTGAGGAAATTTAAATGGCTAGTATAGAAACCGAAGCTATAAAGAGGGACACAGTTCACCTACCTTTATATTTAAGCAGATATGACATATTTTCTATCATGTGGAATCTCTAGGATTCCACCAGGCATACCAAGGGTTAACGCGGGTGAAGTAAGAAATAGTGGCGGATGCGGGCAGTCCTTTTGAAGCGGTGGATGGAGGACTTGTCCCTGGATTGTGGACGATGGGTAAGGTGGCAATTTAGGTCGCTGAACTTCAGGTTGCAGGTGGTGCAGGTACTTTCCGGGCACGGATGTTTCGTAAAACACCTGCACCAAATTGCAAGACGGGAGCCGACCCCGGCCTTCCACGAATATGTGTGTGCCTGAGGATACGGCGCTCTACACGCTGGAGGTGTGTGCCGCATGGGGCCCCCAGCGGCACACGCTTTCAGCGATCATAGGTGGAGATCTCTCCCTGCCGAGCGTAGTAGATGCCATACATGGCAGCGAGAGATTGTGGCAGGCGGTGGTCTCCTTTTGTGAAGCGGTGATGACGCAGAAGGAGCGGGCCAGAAAGGTCCCCCAATCTGACCCGGTCCGGCGCAAACGTACGGGGGGAGGAGGAGACAGTTCGCCCGCCTCCTCTCTCCTTTGTAGTGAGATCACTGGTGGAAGGCTAGGAGGCTCTCCATCGGCTTGCAAAGCCCACACGTCTGGGGAGTAGCCTTGGTGAGCAAGGTCACCCCTCAATAGGCGCAGTGGCCCGCTTTTCACCCGGGTCTATCGCCGGAGCAAGATAGTGAGTGCTAGCGCGACCCTATCTTTCCCCACCTTTGTGAGGGACTGCTCAAGGGGTAGTTTTTAGTGGATTCGAACCCCACACACCCTTTCCTTCGCCGCTGGGAAGGAAAGGAAGTGCTAGGCATTTCCCACCACACAAAAAAAAAACTAAAAAAAACACTCTTGATATAAAAGACGTAATGAAGAATTAAAGAATTAAACTGTCAATAAATTAAAAATTAAATAGCATAGTAATAATGAGTGTATCTCATGGTAATAATATACATTAGTGTAAGTGCTGGGTTGTAATAAAGGTCAATCAGTTATTACGAGAAAAGCTTTTACTTGCATCAACATTATTATAACTTATAGGGTTGGATAATTTAATTTTTAAACTACATGATTTTAGGGAACATTATAGTTGCATTATTATAAAAAGCATTGGTTTTAACTTTATACTCTTACTCTCTTTCTTCTTTTAGGCAAACATTTGACCACAAACTCACCTGATGTCGAGTGACGATGCGGTCGACGATGGAGCACGATGGTTTGATGTCCAATGTTTCACCAAACCTCCAAAGCGCTTTTTAGTTATAATTGTGATTATGTTCTATACCTTTGGAAGAGGGTATCCGTGGATCCTAGCGAGCCTACCTTCATAACTGCTTAGTTATAAAACCCTATATTTTTAAGTTATCATACTTTATAGCGTAGTTGTAAGATGAATGTAATATATTTTTATTTTAATCTGAGTTGATAGTTCCTGATAAAATATTTGAAAAATAATTTATCATGTAACGACATGACATTAAAAGAATCTAAACTATTTTAATTTAAAATTTTTATTACATTGGCCTTTTCAATGAGTATATTTTTGAAAACACCACGTTTCATTTTTATTATTTACTCGTACAACGCCTCGTACATAATGAAACGTCAAAAAGCACAAAAACCCGAACGTGATTCTATAAAAATCGAAATGGAACCGTCAACTAAACGTCTATACCTAACTTCAAGTCGCTATTCAAAGCATGGTAGCTTTGAAATTGGAAAACACTTTTCAAGGGCCTATACGTGAGCTGAATCTTTATTCGTATCATTAGGACTGCTGTGACTAACGAATTTTCCCTTCATTTAATATGGAAAAAGCCATAATGATCTTACGGGTGACTGGTGATAGCGATTGCCCTTGGCAGGCAATTCATAAGTTTGCACATATTTTGCTTTTGTTGCTGGGCTGGCTTTAGTTGCTATTGTATAATTTACTACATTCGAATAATATATTCAACACTAAGTAATAATTAACTTAAATAGCATACGTATAGGTTCCTGGCGCCGATTCCCGTCATTAAATATGTCAAACAACAAAACTAGGTTCTCAGTATCAAGTAAAAATGCATACAAATAAAAAAGTTAAATATTAATTTACGGGCAGTTTATGCCCGTTGGATTAATCAGATTCGATTCCCGGCGGGAACACAAGTTTTCTCCCTCATGAAAATGTGTGTTTCTGGTTCTGGTTGTGATTGTCTGTGTAATGTGAATGTTTTCGGACTTTCATGCACACACGATACAAGTCATATAAATTATTGTGGGGCAGTGAGAGTAAGAATATATTACAGCGTATAGAAAATATAGACAAATTTATAAACAAACTATCGTTTTAATGTTTTTGAACGGTTTAAACGGCTTTTGGCTACATTTGTGCTAAAATTAGTAAATAACTTAATAAATTGTCATTAAATATTGCGAACTCTGTGACCTTATGCACAATAATTAAAACCCAGCTAGAAAATAACCTCTAAATAAATCAAAGTAATTTCTAATTGAAGATACGAAGATTTACGTAAAAACACAACACGTAAAAGTCTACTTATAATTAAGATTTTTCTTTTGCGATAACACCTATACCAAGCTTACCGGGCTTACAGAAAGATTGAGTAATTACGATAGCGACAAGGGATAGGTTCTACAGACACGTACACGCAGACTGACATCCTACGCAATCTGCCACTTTGAGGTTTGCCCCCAATCTAACAGATAGCCCCTTGGCCTGCAAATTTATCTTCCGCACGGCGGGTTGGGTGAAAAGGAAAACCTTTATTTGGACACCTACAGTTTTAAAACCTTTGCCTTCAGCTTATGTAAAGATAAGGCAGCTCGGCACTTATATATTACTATGCTTATTTATAACAAAAAACTTTTTCTTTACATTGGAGAAAACATTAATCCTGGGATCAAGGGATAGGTCATGATTCATGGTGGAGCGCTGAAAAGGCGCTTTGTCTGACCGTATAAAATGGGATTTTACGGTTGACATCTGTAGGCACGTGCCTTGGTTGGAAAACATCCACAAGTTACTACATGTATTTTACAACTTACTTATTTAAAATTATTTGCTGAATTTAAATCAATCGTCACAAATAGATTTTTTTTTTGTACATCGGTAACTACTCGTTTTGGAATCGGGTCAGTACTGAAAATCAGCGCACTGGTTTTGGTGGTGCATTATGCTAAGCATTAATCTATTTTGTTGGTTATAAATTAATTAATTTCCTTTCTTTTCAAAAATATTTTGTAACATAAAATATCCTTTTTTTTTTTTTTTTTTTTTTTGTGGGGGGGAAAATGCCTTGCACTTCCCTTCCTTCCCAGGGGTGAAGGAAGGGGGTATGTGGGGCTCGAACCCACTAAAAACCCCCCCGTGAGCAGTCCCTCGCCGAGGTGGGGCAAGATAGGGTCGCGCTAGCAGTCACTATCTTGCCCCGGCGGTAGGCCCGAGTACAACCGGGCCACTGCGCCTATGTAGGGGTGACCTTGCTCACCAAGGCCACCCCTCAGACTTGTGGGGCCGTGCAAGCCAGTGGAGAGCTCCCTGACTCTCCACCGGTGACCCCACTACAGAGGAGGAGAGAGGAGGCGGGCGAACTGCCTCCTCCTCCCCCCCATCCGTCTGCGACGGATCGGGTCAGAAAGGGGATCGACCTCTCTGGCCCGTTCCGCGGCCCCCTTCTGCGCCATCACCGCTTCGCAGAAGGAGACTACCGCCTGCCACAATCTCTCACTGCCGAGCATGGCGTCTACCACGCTCGGCAGGGAGAGATCTCCGCCTATGATCGCTGAAAGCGTGTGCCGCTGCGGGCCCCATGCGGCACACACTTCCAGCGTGTGGAGCGCCGTATCCTCCAGCGCCCCACATTCGTGGCAGGCCGGGGTCGGCTCCCGTCTCGCGATTTGGTGCAGGTACTTTCCGAAACATCCATGTCCGGAAAGCACCTGCACCAATCGGAAGGTAAGCGACCCAAAACGCCGCCGCACCCACCTCCGAAGGACCGGGCGGATGGCCTCCACCGTCCACAGCCCGGGGCCCGGTGGAGCCAGGTCCTCCGTCCACCGCCGCAACAGGGCAGCCCGCGCCCGCCATCGCATGCGGGTGACCTCTTCCCACGCTGGGGGGTCTCCTCGAGCCCTCCTCGCCGCCACGAAGTGGTAAACTTCGGCGAGGATCTCCGCTTGGAGCTCCCAGGGGGGATCACCCGCAAGCACGCACGCTGCCGTCCAGGACACTGTCCGGTACCCGCGTATCGCCCTCGTCGCAATGACCCGCTGCGGACGTCGCAGCAGGGTCTTGTTTCCGCGGTTGAGGGCGTCCACCCAGACCGGCGCCCCGTACAGAGCCATACTCCGGATTACTCCGGAGTAAAGCCGACGGCAGGTCGCGTTTGGGCCACCCACGTTGGGCAGCAGCCTTCCCAAGGCGGCCGCAGCCCCCACGACTCTCGGGGCAAGCTGTGCAAAGTGAGCCCCGAAAGCCCACCTCCCGTCCAGGATGAGACCCAGATATTTCATCTGGGTCCCCACCCGAACCGAGACCCCGTCCAGATCGATCCGCGTTCCTGGAGGGGGTCCCCCACGAGGCCCATGGAACAATAGGGCCTCGGTCTTGGAGAGGGCGACCTCCAGCCCCAGGGCACGTATGCGGTCAACCACGATAGTTGTACCTACCGTAGCCAACCGCACCGCCTCCCTGAGGTCCCTCCCCTTGGCTACGACAAGGGTGTCATCCGCGTAGCACGCGACCCGCATATTTGCGGGAAGCGTGCCACGAAGCACCCAGTCATAGCCTATGTTCCACAGGAGTGGACCCAGCACCGACCCCTGTGGAACCCCGCAGGAGACGCGACGGCGCCTCATACCGTCACGTCCTACCACCAGGATCTCGCGATCCTGGAGGTAATCAGCCAACAGCCTCCGCAGATACAGAGGCACTCCGTGATAGCGGAGCGCCTCATGTATTGTTCCGTGCGGGAGGCTGTTGAAGGCGTTAGCTATATCAAGCGAAACAGCCAACGCCTTTTCCCCTTCCCTGACCGCCTGCTGTGTCCACCCCTTGAGCCAGAGCAGAGCGTCTATTGTAGACCGCCCCGCTCTGAACCCGTACTGGGCCTCGGACAGCCCTGGCCCAGTACCCTCTAGGTGCCGGATGACACGGGAAGCCACTACTCTTTCCAGCAGCTTACCCGTATCATCCAGCAACACTATAGGCCTGTACCCGGAAGGTGAGTCAACAGATCGACCCTCCCTCCGGAGCAGGCACAGTCGGCCGTCTTTCCACAGCTTCGGGAACCGTCCTGACGTAAGGCACTCGTCGAACAGTTCCCGAAGCCGGTCGCCCATCTCCCCCAAGGCGATCCGTAGCACTCGCCCTGGAATCCCGTCTGGACCCGGCGCGGTCCTTTTCCCCTTCAAGCGGTCGACCGCAATCTCCATCTCCGCCTCTGACAAGGGCGGGATGGAGTTAGGGTCCAACTCCTCCAGGGGGGAGGGCGCCATCATCGAGGGCACGTGGTGAGGGCTGCTTCCGGGGAAGAGCCCACCCAGCACCCTGCACAGAAGGTCTGGCTCCAGGGACTCCGCGATGGGGGGCGTTCGGCCCCGGAACTTTTTCCGGGCAGCCCTGTACGGACGCCCCCAAGGGTCCCTGTCTAGTCCCGCCAGGGCCTCGTCCCAGGCCCGGGTCTTGGCTCGGCCGATGGCTAGCTGGAGCTCCCGCTTGGCTTCACGGTATACGCCGTAAAGCTGGAGCTCAACAGCCAGCTCCTCGGCCGACAACTGCTCATCGGTTCGGCCACGACGCCGCTTCCTGCAGCGGGTGTACGGCCGCCGCGCCCCCGAGCAGACGGCTCGGAGATCAGCAATCTCCGAGCTCCACCAGTATACCTCTCGGTGGCTGGGGCGATTCCGGGACCTCGGCATGGACGTGTCGCAGATGGCCGTCACCGCTTCGCGGAAGCGGCCCGCCGCGACATCTACATCTGGGTACGTGGGGGTGGCAAGCCACGACTGGACAATCGCCGCCTCTTTCGCCAGTTCGGCGTCGAGGCGACTAACCGTCCAGCGCGGAAATTCCGCCCGGACCAGGCATTCAGACCGACCGTGGCTGTCAGAGGTGGCGATCTCGAACCTTATATATTTGTGGTCCGAGAGAGTCTCCACCTCCGACATTACCCTCCAGGCCCGGACACGTGCCGCGACAGACGGGGTGGCAAACGATACGTCCACCACGGACCCCCCGTTCCACCGCACGCACGTGTGGACCGACCCCCTATTCAGTATGGTCAGTCCCGAGGCAACCATCCACTCCCTGACAATCGCACCGCGAGAGTTAGTGGATGGGTTGCCCCAATCCCGGGCCTTTGCGTTAAGGTCCCCCAGGAGAAGAACTTGTCGTGGCGCCTGCCTCCTTACCGCTGCGGCTAGGGGATCCAGGAAGGCCTCCAGCTCCGCAGCAGTTTTATTTGGGGAGAAGTACGCGCCAACGACAGTGTACTCGCCCCATTTTGCCACCACGTATCCCGAGCCCTTCTCGTCCACTGAAAGGGGGGGACCTCCACCCGGCCGCCTTACCCGGAGCCGTCCAGATCCCCAGCCCAGCAGGAATGAGGGGGAACATAGTACGGCTCCGCCGCAACCGCCACGTCTATTTGCCATTGCGCCAGGGTCTGCATAAGCAAGTCTTGGGCCCTGGCGCAGTGGTTTAAATTCGTCTGTAGGAAGTTGTGAAGTCGGGCCTGATCCATTAGTCGGACATCACAACTTCCTCACACGCCGATTGGCGTGAAACCTCAGGAGCGGTTTTGCTAGCTACCGCGTGGGGGGCCAGGGTCCTAACAGCTTTCCCCTTCGTCTTCGGAGGGGCGCAATTGCGTGCCCCCATCACATGTCCGGAAGGCCGCCCAGACTCCGCGCATATCGCGCAGCGCGGCTCGGTCCTGCTGCAGCTGGCTGCGCGATGACCCGTGACTCCACAGCGGAAACATAGGTCCCCCCTGTCAGCAGACGCGGGACACTGGGTACGCGTATGTCCCAGCCCCATGCACCTAAAGCAGCGCATGGGACGCGCCGCCAGTGCCACAACGCGCACTGAGCTCCACCCCACCAGGAGCCTGCCCTTTCCCAGCAGCAATTTAGCCGCCAAAGTCGGGCAAGATACTAGGGCGGACCCCACGCCACTTATGCTGGGGCGAATTTCCCCAACCTTCAGTAGCCGCACATCACAGCCACCTGCCTTGGCGACCGCCGCCGCAACCTTCTCTTTTGTGGCCGCATCATCCAGGCCCGTAATCCTTAAGTCAGCGGATTTGATAGGCCTGGCGATGCTGGCCACCTCAGACAGGACGCCGCGGAGTTTTTCGGCGAGCCTGTCCGCCTTCTCGTGATTTTGGGAGCCAGGAATTTCTAACATTCTGGCTCCCGTGGCAGTCTGGCGGAAGTGGAGCCGGTCGATCCCAAGCTCCTGGAGATCAATTTTCTCCTGTGCTTTGTCCATCACGTCGCCGTATGTCACCCCCTTCTCTACGGCTTCGGGCAGGAGGGACATCACCACGGCCGCCGACTTTGGGGATCTTATCACCGCTTTGGTCTTCGTGGCAGCAGGGACCGCCGGCTTAGCCCTTGTGGTAGGTGCACGAGCGGCTGTGGCAACCACAGAAGCGGGGTCAGGAGAAGAGGACTTCCCCTTCCCTTTGCCTTTCCCCTTGCCCTTCCTAACGACTGTTGCCCAGGTTTCCGGCGGAGAGGCAGCGGAAGAAGAAGAAGCCGTAGCTGGTTCTTCCAAAGTGGTAGCGTTAGTCTTTGTCCCCTCACTAGCCTGCTTGCTCACCTTGTGGGTGGGACCGCGAGCCGGCTTTGAAGCCGGTTTGGGTGGCGCGGTTGCTGCCGCTGCCGTCCTGGCATTTTTAACGTCCGCCTTTAAGGATGGACGGACCGTCGGGGCGGGCAGAAGCCGGTCTTCGACCACCGCGAGTCGGGCATTGAGCATTTGCCCGAACGTAACGGTCAAGGACCGCCTCAACTCCTCTACTATTTCAGTACCCAGTTGAGGTGTGGGTACCTGCCTCTCAGCAACGGCTGCGGCAGTGGTGGCTCCCCCATAAGCGCAGAGAACCTCCACGTGGTGCCCCTGGAAACTGTCTGAACCCGGTAACGCAGGTGTTCAGACAGGCTAATACTCTGCCTCACAGTTATCAAGTGCGGGAACTGTGAACGGGATGTCGAAACCATTGAGGGATTCGTCGGGGAGGTTTATAAAAGGCCCTTTTCAGGGCCCCTCCTCCGACATATCTACGGACCTCCTAGAGGCCGTAGAAGGAAAAGGCCCTTCTCAGGGCCACTCCTACCCTCCAGCGGACCTCTTAGAGGCTTCAATGGAGGGTGCGGGAGTGTTGTCGGAGTTGTCCGAAGTAGACGGGGTTGAGGGTAGTTGCCGAAAGCGGCCGTCTTCTTCGTGCTTCGTGCCCGGGTACTTGGACTCGGACACGGAGACCGAAGGGACCGCGGCTGCTAAGATACATACCGCTAAAAGAGGGGGAAAGAGGAACGCAAAAGCGGGTCCTTCTAGGAAGGACTTTATAAGAAGTTCTCCAACGCTGTCGGAAGGGGAGCTGGATGAGCTCCTAAGATCCAGGCGGTATAGGAAGGGGCCGGCCGCTACCATCACCGACTTTACGTCTGCCACCGAGAGCGAGTCCGACGCGTGTGTGATGGCCGGTGATGTCAGCACGCTGAACGCCCAAGAGTTGAGGGAGCATGCGGGAAACAGCCTCGCCTGCATTTTAGAAGTTGCCAGAAAATCTGGCAACCTTAAAGGCGAATTTGTCGGTCGCCTTAAAAGGTCCACATCGACCCTGAGGGAGGTAGTAGATGCCCTGGTCAACAGGAGTGAGGCCGAAGAGACGCGGCGGCTAAGGGCGGAGAACTCCCGCCTTCGGCTAGAGGTTGCGTCTTGTAAGGCGGAAGTGAAGGCGCTGCGTCGCGGTTTCACCGAAGCCAAATCGGAGGCTGCTGCGGCTGCCACTGCCGCAGCCGTCGCTGATAGGCAGGCATCCCCCACCCCCCAGCTGGGTGCTGAAATTGTGGAGGAGTTGAGGCGGTCCTTGACCATTACGTTCGGGCAAATGTTAAATGCCCGACTCGCAGTGGTCGAGGACCGGCTTCTGCCCGTCCCGACGGTCCGTCCACCTTTAAAGGCGGACGTTAAAAACGCCAGGATGGCAGCAGCAGCCACCGCGCCACCCAAGCCGGCTCCTGAACCGGCCCGCAATACCGCCAACAAGGTGGGCAAGCGGGCTGGTCAGACACCAAAGACTGCCACCACCCCTTTGGTGGTACCGGTTGCGGGTCCTTCTACGTCTGAGGCTGCCTTCTCCGTTGTCCCTCAAGAGGAAACCTGGGCGACGGTAGTAAGGAAGGGCAAGGGGAAAGGCAAGGGAAAGGGGAAATCTTCTTTTCCTCATCCCCTTCCCGCACATACGGTTGCCCCCGCGGCGCGTGTCCCAACCGCGAAGGCTAAGCCAAAAGCCTCTGCTACATCCAAGAGTAAGGCAGTGCCGAGACCTCCAAAGTCCGCCGCTGTGGTGATGTCCCTCCTACCCGAAGCCGTGAAGAAGGGGGTCACATACAGTGCTGTGATGGACAAGGCACAAGAGGGAATCAATCTCCAGGAACTGGGGATTGACCGGCTCCGCTTCCGCCAGACGGCCACGGGAGCCAGAATGTTGGAGATTTCTGGCTCTCAAAATAGCGAGAAGGCGGACAGACTCGCGGAGAAACTCCGCGGAGTCTTATCAGAGGTGGCCAATATCGCTAGGCCCGTCAAATCCACTGACTTGAGGATTACGGGCCTGGACGATGCGGCCACAAAAGAAAAAGTGGCGGCAGCGGTCGGCAAGGCAGGTGGCTGCGATGTGCGGCTAGTAAAGACCGGGGAGATTCGCCCTGGTATAAGCGGCGTGGGCTCCGCCCTAGTATCTTGCCCGTCTTCAGCAGCTAAAGTGCTGCTGGAAAAGGGCAGGCTCCTGGTGGGGTGGAGCTCAGTGCGCGTGGTGGCACTGGCGGCGCGTCCCATGCGCTGCTTTAGGTGCATGGGGCTGGGACATACGCGTGCTCAGTGTCCTGCGTCCGCTGACAGAGGGGATCTGTGTTTCCGGTGTGGAGGCAGAGGCCATCGCGCAGCCAGTTGTGGTAAGGCCGAGCCGCGCTGCGCAATATGCGCGGAATCGGGGCGACCCTCCGGGCATGTGATGGGGGCACGCAATTGTGCCCCACCGAAGACGAAGGGGAAGGCCACTAAGACCCAGGTCCCCCTCGCGGCAACTAGCCAAACCGCCCCCGAGGTTACATGCCAGTCGGCGTGTGAGGAAGTTTTGATGTCCGATTAATGGATCAGGTCCGACATCATAACTTCCTCCAGACGAACCTTAACCACTGTGCCAGGGCACAAGACCTGCTTATGCAGACCCTAGCACAGTGGCAAATAGACGTGGCGGTCGCGGCGGAGCCGTACTATGTTCCCCCTGATTCCTGCTGGGCTGGGGATCTGGACGGCTCCGATGCCATTGTAAGACGGGTAGATGGCGGTCCTCCCCTCTCAGTCGAAGAGAGGGGTTCGGGGTACGTGGTGGGCAAGTGGGGAGAATACGCTGTCGTCGGCACGTACTTCTCCCCCAACAAATCTGTTGCGGAGCTGGAGGCCTTCCTAGACCTTTTAGCCGCGGCAGTAGGCAGGCAGGTGGCCCGGCAGATCCTCCTCTTGGGGGACTTGAACGCCAAGGCCCGGGATTGGGGCAACCCCTCCACTGACTCTCGGGGTTCAATTGTCAGGGAATGGGCGGTTGCCACAGGACTGACCCTGCTTAATAGAGGGTCGGTCCATACGTGCGTGCGGTGGAACGGAGGGTCCGTGGTGGATGTATCATTCGCCACCCCGTCAGCCGCAGCACGTGTCCGGGCCTGGAGGGTAATGTCGGAGGTGGAGACTCTCTCAGACCACAAGTATGTAAGGTTCGAGATCTCCACCTCCCATAGTCAAGGAGGGTCCCAGCGCATGGTACAGGCGGATTTCCCTCGCTGGACTCTTAGTCGCCTCGACGCCGAACTGGCAAAAGAGGCGGCAATTGTTCAGTTGTGGCTTGCCACTCCCACACACCTAGATGTGGACGTCGCGGCGGGCCGTTTCCGCGAAGCGGTGACGTCTGTCTGTGACACGGCCATGCCGAGGTCCCGGCGCCGTCCCGACCACCGGGAAGTGTACTGGTGGAGCTCGGAGATTGCCGATCTTCGAGCCGTCTGCTCGAGGGCTCGGCGGCCTTACACCCGCTGCCGAAAGCGACGTCGGGGCCGAACTGACGAGCAGATGTCGGCTGAAGAGCTAACTGCTGAGCTCCGACTTTACGGTGTATACCGTGAGGCAAAGCGGGAACTGCAGCTGGCTATCGGCCGGGCCAAGTCCCAGGCTTGGGACGAAGCCTTGGTGGGACTAGACAGGGACCCTTGGGGGCGTCCGTACAGGGCTGCCCGGAAAAAGTTCCGGGGTCGTACGCCCCCTATCGCGGAGTCTCTGGAGCCACAATTTCTAAGCGGGGTGCTGGGTGGGCTCTTCCCAGGAAGCAGCCCTCACCATGTGCCCCCGATGATGGTGGCGCCTTCCCCCCCGGAAGAGTTGGACCTGGCCTCTATCCCGCCATTGTCAGAGGCGGAGATGCAGATTGCGGTCGATCGTTTGCGGGGGAAAAGGACGGCGCCGGGCCCGGACGGGATTCCGGGGCGGGCCCTTGGGATCGCTCTGGGGGTGATGAGCGACCGGCTTCGGGAACTGTTCGACGCATGCCTCACGTCAGGACGGTTCCCGAAGCTGTGGAAAAACGGTCGACTGTGCCTGCTCTGGAAGGAGGGTAGACCTGTCGACTCGCCTTCCGGATACAGGCCCATAGTGCTGCTGGATGATACGGGTAAGCTGCTGGAGAGAGTAGTAGCTTCCCGTGTCATTCGGCACCTGGAGGGTGCCGGGCCTGGGTTGTCAGAGACCCAGTACGGGTTTAGAGCGGGGCGGTCGACAATAGACGCCCTGCTCTGGCTCAAAGGGTGGACGCAGGATGCGGTCAGCGACGGAGAAAAGGCGTTGGCTGTCTCGCTTGATATAGCCAACGCCTTCAACAGCCTCCCGCACGGGACAATACAGGAGGCACTCCGATATCACGGAGTGCCCCTGTATCTGCGGAGGCTGTTGGCTGACTACCTCCAGGACCGTGAGGTTCTGGTGGTAGGACGCGATGGTTTGAGGCGCCATCGCGTCTCCTGCGGGGTTCCACAGGGGTCGGTGCTGGGCCCACTCCTGTGGAACATAGGCTACGACTGGGTGCTTCGTGGCACGTTTCCCGCAAACATGCGGGTCGCGTGCTACGCGGATGATACCCTTGTCGTAGCCAAGGGGAGGGACCTCAGGGAAGCGGTGCGGTTAGCTACGGTAGGTACAACTATCGTGGTTGAACGCATACGTGCCCTGGGTCTGGAGGTCGCCCTCTCCAAGACCGAGGCCCTATTGTTCCATGGGCCTCGTGGGGGACCCCCTCCAGGAACGCGGATCGATCTGGATGGGGTCTCAGTTCGGGTGGGGACCCAGATGAAATATCTGGGTCTCATTCTGGACGGGAGGTGGGCTTTCGGGGCCCACTTTACCCAGCTTGCCCCGAGAGTCGTGGGTGCTGCGGCCGCCTTGGGAAGGCTGCTGCCCAACGTGGGCGGCCCAAACGCAACCTGCCGTCGGCTTTACTCCGGAGTAATCCGGAGTATGGCTCTATATGGAGCACCGGTCTGGGTGGACGCCCTCAACCGCGGAAATAAGACTCTGCTGCGACGTCCGCAGCGGGTCATTGCGACGAGGGCGATACGCGGGTACCGGACGGTGTCCTGGACGGCGGCGTGCGTGCTTGCGGGTGATCCCCCCTGGGAGCTCCAAGCGGAGATCCTCGCCGAAGTTTACCACTTTGTGGCGGCGAGGAGGGCTCGAGGAGACCCCCCAGCGTGGGAAGAGGTCACCCGCATGCGGTGGCGAGCGCGGGCTGCCCTGTTGCGGCGGTGGACGGAGGACCTGGCTCCACCGGGCCCTGGGCTGTGGAGGCTGTGGAGGCCATCCGCCCGGTCCTTCGGAGGTGGGTGCGGCGGCGTTTTGGGTCGCTTACCTTCCGATTGGTGCAGGTGCTTTCCGGACATGGATGTTTCGGAAAGTACCTGCACCAAATCGCGAGACGGGAGCCGACCCCGGCCTGCCACGAATGTGGGGCGCTGGAGGATACGGCGCTCCACACGCTGGAAGTGTGTGCCGCATGGGGCCCGCAGCGGCACACGCTTTCAGCGATCATAGGTGGTGATCTCTCCCTGCCGAGCGTGGTAGACGCCATGCTCGGCAGTGAGAGATTGTGGCAGGCGGTGGTCTCCTTCTGCGAAGCGGTGATGGCGCAGAAGGAGGCGGCGGAACGGGCCAGAGAGGTCGATCCCCTTTCTGACCCGATCCGTCGCAGACGCATGGGGGGGAGGAGGAGGCAGTTCGCCCGCCTCCTCTCTCCTCCTCTGTAGTGGGGTCACCGGTGGAGAGTCAGGGAGCTCTCCACTGGCTTGCACGGCCCCACAAGTCTGAGGGGTGGCCTTGGTGAGCAAGGTCACCCCTACATGGGCGCAGTGGCCCGGTTTGTACTCGGGCCTACCGCCGGGGCAAGATAGTGACTGCTAGCGCGACCCTATCTTGCCCCACCTCGGCGAGGGACTGCTCACGGGGGGGTTTTTAGTGGGTTCGAGCCCCACATACCCCCTTCCTTCACCCCTGGGAAGGAAGGGAAGTGCAAGGCATTTTCCCCCCACAAAAAAAAAAAAAAAAAAAAAAGTGGTGGCCGCGGCAGCCTCCGACTTGGCTTCGGTAAAGCCTCGACGCAGCGCTTTTACTTCCGCCTTGCACGACTCTACCTCGAGGCGCAGGCGGGAGTTCTCCGCTCTAAGCCGCCGCGTCTCCTCAGCCTCGCTCCTGCTAGCCAAGGCCTCGACAACCTCTTTCAAGGTCGATGTAGACCGCTTCAGGCGACCTACGTACTCGCCTTTGAGGTTGCCAGACTTCTTGGCTACCTCCAAAATGCAGGCGAGGCTTTCGCCCGCATGCAACCTCAACTCATGTGCGTTCAGCACGTTGATGTCACCGACAATCGTACCGCCATCGAGCTCGCTTTCAGTGCCAGTCGTAACGTCGGCTACGACAGCGGCCGACCCCCTCTTATAGCGTCTGGACCGCAGGAGCTCATCCAGCTCTCCGTCTGACAACGTCGGAGAACTCCTGACGAAGTCTTTTCTAGAGGAACCCGCTTTGGCGTTCCTCTTCCCCCCCCGTTTGGCGGTATGCACCTTAGCGGCCGCCGTCCCTTCAGTCTCCGTGTCCGACTCTAAATGCCCGGGCACAAAGAACGAAGAAGACGGCCGCTTTCGGCGGCTACCTTCCTCTCTGTCTACTTCGGACAAGTCCGACGACACTCCCACACCCTCCATTGAAGTCTCCAAGAGGTCCGCAGGAGGGTAGGAGTGGCCCTGAGAAGGGCCTTTTTCTCCTACGGGAGCCTCTACGAGGTCCGTAGAAGGGTCGGAGGAGGGGCCCTGAAAAGGGCCTTTTGCATACCTCCCCGACGCGTCCCGCAATTTCGGCATCCCGTCACAGTACACAGTTACCGCACGTAACAACTGTGAGGCAGAGTATTAGCCTGTCTGAACACCTGCGTTACCGGGTTCAGACAGTTTCCAGGGGCACCACGTGGAGGTTCTCTGCGCTTATGGGGGAGCCCCCAACATAAAATATCCTAAATTGAATAAAATCAACTTAATCTAATAGATCGCCGCCAGATAAAGCCCTAAAATGTACAAAAATAAAACACAAATTAGTGGGACGGTCGCCTGGCTTAGAAATAATTATGTAAATCAGTCTAAAAATCGCTGAGTAATAGATGTATCTGCATAAAGTAGCACCAGCCTATAGACTTTAATTACTCAAAGTCGGCTTGTTGCTATTATGATTTTGACGATAATTTAAAATATGTTTTTTTTTTTAAGAACTAAAAAAAGTCCAATATTTTTTATTTATTTAGGTAAGCATCTCATAAAATAATACTTAACTCTAACTTACAGCAAAGTTACATATTTTTTGTCACTAGTTAAGATCATTTAAATTAGAAAATTTACTCCGTTAAATTATTGGCATCTGTTTATTTATTTCCGATAACATAAATTAATAATTTCTTAAGCAATGTAACAGGGTACCGTTTTCACGATTTCGTTACGGAACCCTTAAAATACAAGTTACGGATATAATTCTAACCCCTATATATATGTTATTATCTTTAAAGAAAACGTTAAATCATATTCTTACCAAATGCGTAATAGCAAATCTGGAAGAGCTGGGGTGCGATGGCAGTCAGCAGACCGAAGAGTGCCTGCGGCAACTCGGTAGCTAGGAATAGCCCCAGTAACGCGACCAGCATCCGGGTAGTGCGGTCGGTACGTCCACCGCCACCACCTCGCTTGGCACCGTCTTCGTTTAGACGAGCCTTTTCACCCTACAAATGAAATAATTACATTAATAAAATCACATAACGGGTATGGACACAACAACCCCTAGTAAGTTTCATATTTATTACTATATCTTATAATTTTTCCTTAAACAATTTTGCTCGCATATTCAGATAGCATGAATATCTATTTAGTCAGATATTTCAGTGATAAAGCCTAATGGGTACAATTCGAATAGGTAGGGTATTTATAAAGATGTCTAACGAAAAACAAAGAGACCGCCCCGTCCGGGTAAGTTTTTCACTTGTATTTATATATTAATCAATAATTGTAATTGATATGGCCTCATAATTATATTATATTATTATTTTATAGCATTGTACGTACTTACGTAGTACAATAAGAAATATAAATATAAAAGCAAGTTTCCGTTATCGATACTGCAAGCTAAATATCATTTGTACTTGTAGTTCCCGAAGACCTTAACCTTCCTATAACCAAAAGTAGATGACGACATAGCAATTACTAGAAAAAAATTGGCTTTACCAGATCCTTCTTCGCTAAAATGGGCAAATTATAATGCAGGTAGGCCAGGTAGTTGTAACCACAGCAGCATTATTTGCCCAATTCTACAATCAAGTAACAACATAATATATAACTATATTTTTGCATCCAATATCTTAATCATGTCAACTCACCTCATTTGTAGTTATTGCAGACTTTTTAAGTAATTTCTGTCTTCTCCGATCGCTAGATTTCATTTTCAATATTAATAAAATACTTAATATACTAAGGACTACACATGGTATGAGCTTGATGAACACACTGTAAATCCAAAAGATAGCAATCAATAGCTCTTTATTGTCCGTCATCTGTAGTGCCCAAATGGGTTCATTGCTGGTCGACGAGTTCATGAAGCTGGTCCCATTAAGCGTGCTGTTGACGCCGTTTCTTAATGTTATTTGATGTATATTCATGGCGAAATAGATAGGTAGACACAATATAGGGCAAACGACGTAAGCTGCTGCTATGGCTAAGTTAGTATTTTTCTTATTGCATAAAGTCCTGTTCATCTGGGGATACTTTATTGCTATGAATCTCCACACAGCGAGCGTGATCGTGAGCCAGATAGAAATCGTATGGAAAGTTTGGCTGAATATTGAGTGGAAGTACACAAACACAGCCCACGCATAAGAGTTTTTATTGAGATCAGAAGCTATTGTTGTGTAGATGTGGAGAGCGAAGGGGATATAGTCAATCATAACGAGCAGATCGGCGACGGCGAGCCCTGTGAGGATGGAGTTAGTGGTAGAGGTCATCTCCTTTCTGCTAAGTACGGCGATATTGACGGAATTAGCCGCCGAGCCAAACAGGCAGATGACAAGTGCTATGTAACCATGCACTTGAATGTACATGAGCTGGAACTTTTGGCCACCAGGGACGCAGTACGCTACGCTCACCACTCCTCCACCTACGCTCGACATCTTTTCCTCTATGTATGAAAAGCCAAAGCCTTTCGCTGAACCTCAATCACATCATCTGTAACAAAATAAAGAAAATTAAACCAACTAGACATAATTTAACACAAACTTCTTTTAAATAGTCCATAAAACAACCTTTCTATTCAATTTTAAACACTTCTTGTGAAAACAAAGTGGCACCATGCTCTAACAAATTATTTTATGTTTGTCATCTTTACGACACCAATATGTTACCTAATATTTCTCTCTTATCTCACAAAATACCTGCATGATGTAAGGATATATTTTATTTCGCCCTCCTGGTGTTCACGTTTATTTATGTCTTCGCTTGCAATGTCTCAGTTTGTTATCATAAATAAAATAAGAAGTCACTATCTGGTGTTGGCACCGCTTGCATTCGATTTTGCCGAGAGTGGATTGGAGTTGTTATTTTCTCGCAGATCCAGTAACTAGCTGAGAATTTCTCCGGGCTAACACTTTTGTATAAAACGTTATTGAATAAAACTACCTGTAGATAACTTTATGCTACCTGTGCTTATACATCTATTTTCTGATAATGAAATGATCCAAAACATATTTTGTGTAATATTGTTCCAGTTTAAATATTAGATTTACCTATAAGTACTCACTATTTACTAACACCATCCAAAGGATAATTGAATTGAGCAATAATACAGAGATTGATGATTTCATTTCTTTGCCCGTGTAGACCCAATACACACTTGAGGAATCAAATAAAAAGTTCTGCCGAACCGTATTAACCTTTCCGTGACTCCATCCTTTCCGACCTAATATTAAAGCACTATGAGCGAACCGCTTATACCTACAACCTACCAAAAGTTTGTAATCGATCTAAAATAATATAAAGTATTATGAGGAGAGAGTTCGAACTTCTTACCAAAATTTGTATTCTGGGTAATCTCGACAGAATAAAGTAGTGTATTGGTTTATGTCTTATTACATTATATATAATAAGACATAAACTAATATTATATATATATATATATATAAATATATATCTATTTTGTATGAATGTCTATTTATACTTATATATCTAACTACCTATATATCCCGTTGACTAAGTTGTGTGAGCGTTCGCCTTCTAAGCATCGGATTCGATTCCTAGCGGAAACACAAGTTTTCTCTTCAAGGAAAACTTGTGTTTCTGGTTCTGGTTGTGATTATGTGTGTGATGGGAATGTTTCGGCACCCACGACACAAGTCATCGAACTAAGTGTGGGGCTGTGAGTGTAAAAGCTTTTATATCTATTTTAGTACACACTAAAAAAAACCTATATAGACATAGACATAGACATAAATTTATTGATAATTATTAATTACACGTCATACATTTGATTGTTTTAAAATAAAATGCAGAGTAATTTACTATTTTTTAGTACACACAATTATTTCTAACTAATTTAGTTTCAGAACGGTTGGAGCAGCTTTACTTCTGATTAATTACCAGGGATCGTAGACGGTTTCGTAGAGGCTTCAAAATAGGGCGTTGGCGTAGGCCCTAGTAAGGCATTTATCGCCACAATGAGTGACACTTTGTCCATAGAATGTTAAACAAAGGGCGGGTCATGGCTAAACACGCCGTGTTTACTAACGCGCGAGGTGACACTTTTATTTTAGGCAAATGTTTGACACGTCGTTAATTATTCTATTCTGACATTCGCCGAGGATAGTAAATTGGTGTGTATGGTAACAAAATGTTATTCGTTAATTTGCATCCTATTATGATATTTTAATGCAGAATGACTTTACGTTTTCCTAACAATAGTGTTAGGCAAATACCAATTTTTGGAAGTGTGCGTATGCGTCAAAATACTTATATATTAGCGGTCTAAGAAACAAAATTAAAAAAAAACGAAAATAGGCTATTAAAAATGATTTCAATTTCTAAAACATCTTAGATAGATGTTTTAGTGGACATAAACGGAACGGTGTTACAGAAACGGTGTAAATTTTATAAATATGAAATAAAAATATACGCTCAAAAATCAAATTCTAAAAGCATCATGAAAGTTTTAACCATGTTCTAAAATCATAATTGCCAAGTGACATAACACTTTACAATTGTTTTACTTAGCCAAAATAAATCCAATTTTTCGAGTATTTATTTTAAACGACAGGATTTCGCGATTGTTTTACGAGAGAGTTTTGAGTAGATATGTTTCGTCGAAACGTTACTTAAATACTTTACCATATAAGTTTATAAGTTGCCACGTCTCTCTACAAGGGCTGGACGAAATTTGAAGGATGTAATATTAATCCTTGATAGGCTAGAGTCTAGACTCTGGTGACGCAAGCTACGTTTTAATCGATTAACCAGTGTAACAACAACAACACAACTTTAACATCAAAACTGCAAGAGGTAGTAAACCTATTATATCCTAGGATAATTTTTAATAATCTACTAACATCGTCTCAGTAATGCTTCAGAAAAACGGTAAAAAGGCTGTTTTACTTTTCATATCCAACAACATAATGTTACCAAAATTCGACCACTTGGGAATTAATCTTGTTGATTGAAGGTGAATATCGCAAATATCTCTCATGTAAATAAAATAATATTCAGTATTCCTATTCATTATATTTTTGAAGTGCTTGTTCAAATACTCTGTTCGATTTCACGTTTGATTTCAATAAGCATAAAATAATGTTAGTAAATTGTATCAAATTGAACATCTCTATCGCGTCTTCGCAACTTTTCATTTGGTATTTTTGTATATAAAAAAGTTCTCCAATGAGGCTGCTTTACTGGGACAGTCTTGATGTTCCATCTGACATGATCGATGATAGAGATTAATTCAAGTATAGTTCAATGACCAACGCCTGATGTACGAGTAACTCCGATAACCTATTCAATAATACTATTAATCACTCTTACCTGAGGAGGGATCAAATAACAAATAGGTAAGCGTAAAAGTGTGTAACTTTACCAATAAAATAACTAAAAATATTAAATGGTAGGTATATTTTCTTATGTAAGTACCTACCTACGTTATTTTGTGTATATATATATTATCTATTTAGGAATTAAACATTCAGAAAATTATTTTTCCAAACTAATAACCGACTGCTATTTTCCTACAATATCTGTCACCTTTTTTTATCTGTGATAGGCAAACGTTTGACCACTATCTCACCTGATGTTAAGTGACGTTGCGGTTGACGATGGAGCACGCTTGCCTAGAAAATACCTATTCACTCTCGACTTGAAAACTCCAAGATTGTACTTGATGGGAACACAGACTCTCTCAACTTTCATGGTATGTTGCGGGGAAACCACGAGGGTTGTTTAAACCATTAAAAAAAATACGTACATAAATTAACCCAACAATATCTAGATTCAAAACATACAAAGATATATAAGTATAAACATTAAATGCTAAATAAGAAATATAGTATACACGGCAATTAATGATGAAAATAGCCCTGATGGTCTGCACTGGTATTGATCAAACACACAATACACACTATCGGCATTTTTTTTTTTATACTCTATAGGCAAGCATTTGACCACCATCTCTCCTGATGGAAAGTGATGATACGGCCGAATTATCCTAACATTACAATTTAGAACCAAGAAACCGATAAAACTACGTACCAAATAAGAAACATTATTTGTCTAGCCGTTTTGGGAGCTATACGATGCCAGACAGATAAAGTTTTCGTTATTATCAAAGCATATAATTTTATAAAATTTGTGGGTGTGTGTTGGAATGTTATGGAATGACCCTCTTTGTTTATTTCATTATTGGTCGTTACGGGGTTACAATTACAAAGCATAGTTATTTCTACACCAGTCCATCTCAACGACCCTGTTGGCGCAGTGGGCAAATATTCGCTGTCTACGTCGCAGGTCCTGAGTTCGATTCCCGGCAGGCACAAATTTTCCTTAGGTTCTGGGTGTGATGTAAATGTTTCCGACACCTATGATACAAGTTTAAGAACTTATTGTTTTGACTGTGAGTGTGATGTTTATTAATCTTATCTACACTTGTTAATAACCCTTTGTTTTAGACTAGACTCGCGATTACTTCTGCGTTTGATAAGTTCTTTGTGGTATTAAAAGTATTTTTTTTTTTGTAAAATATTTTATATATATTGAAATATGTACATACTACATTTATTTATAAATTCTTATTTGGCAGGAAGATGTGAAAAACAGTGGCTACAGTGCACGTATAATATGAAAGTGAAATATTTTTTTACATATTATGTTGTAATGGAATCTTTGTATTCCTTTCGAACCACATGATTTAAAAAATACACTGATTCTATTCAAAACCGTAAATTCATACACGAGGTTCGTTGCTGTATCCAAGCCTCGAGGTAGATGATAAGATTTCAGATAGAATCTAATCAAATAATGAAAACAAACTTTTAGGCATAACGCTCGCAACCCCAGCAAACAATATTATTGTATCATATTATCATGCAGATAACAAACAAACAACTCGAACGATAACATAATTATACCACCTATTCTGGTAACAACATACTGAATAGCGTGTCTGGGTATCAACTTACTTTATAAATTTAGATCTTCATAAGCTAGGACTTTGGTGTCTTTAAATCTAGTTACATCAAATATACTAAATCCGATAAATTATTGATATACAATTTTTTTTACTCTGGAACACAAAGGTTTATGATTGCGAAACTAAAGATACTTATATATTTTTTTATTTTTACGATTATGTCAAAACATAGGTATATGTTTAGTACCTGCCTATAAACCAAACAGACCAGATTTTACCAATTGCCAAATAGTAAAATATCTTGTCAAAATTTTGTTGGCATAACCAACAAATAAAATGCGTTTATTCTATCCCAGTAGGTATTAATTCTTCCATTGTTCAACGAAATCAAAACTCTAATGAGACTCGTTAGGCTTTCCAGTTAGAAGCATTATTAGCTGCGCTCAATCTGCCATTTATGTTGGCCGTCAACTGATAAATGCTTCATTACATATGCCATATATGGAGTACTTCGTTCTTAACAACGCCCGTTCCGATGGGAAAAGGCACTTTTACAACTACGACTCACATACTCTATCACATGCTACATTACTTCTACTTTACTCATGTGAGCTATAAGAGACAAGGACAACTGCTAATGTGTGTTGATGGCCACTTAAATATGATTCTATGCAAGGATTCGCATAATACGGGCTATTTTGAATCGTCCAAATGGGCAAATAATAATAATATTACGTTACACTAACAATCACAGAGACGCTTGATACGTATACTTTTTACCTTACACAATGGTTTTCCTTTTGCTACCGTTCGGCAGAGACACTAAAAGGGTCGTAACCCAACAACGATGTTGTTTAAGCATTTACAGCTCGTTAAATCGTCCTTTTTATGCGATAAGAATAATAACAAACGGATCCTAAAGCGAGAGATAAGAAAAATAAATAAAAACGATGTTTATCTATCCCTAATGGCTCGAATTCTGGTCTTTTATCTGATTAAAAAGTTAATAAAAGGCGCTGTGAGTGAAATGACGTTAAGCCGATCCTGTTTTATTAATTTCGTTACTGTTAGTTAATTAATATACGTCATTAGCCTACGTCATATCGCAAAAGTAGATGATATGAAGGATGATATTGATGGGTGGAGATAGAAAACTATGATAAGGTTACTTATGTACACGTAATCTCGTAAATACCATAGGAGAATACAGAATTTTTTATATGCTGTGTTATAAATTCAATATTGCAAAAATAAGGCGTTTTTTATGCCCAATAGGCTAATGCACAAGTGCACTGTGCACAAGTGCAGGTGGCGTAAATATGGAAACCTTGGCAGTGATTACATATTTGAGCCGTTTGGTGTTGAGACACTGGGCCCGTGGGGACTGGGAGCTCGTTCTATTTGCAAAAAATTATCAGAGCGCCAAATTGCTGGCACTTATTTGGCTCAACATATTTGCATTGCAATTCCGTTGCGGAGTCGTGGTCACACCGTTTTGCAACACCAGTGTGACTACGAGTAATTTCATTTATTCGTGGTTACACTACTCTAAAAGAGATCGTACTTGACTGAATAGTAGGTATGTAGTGAAGTGCGCGATAGATAAAATATTTATAATATCTAGTAATTTCAAACTCCCTCTATTATTGACTCGTAAATTGTCTTCCTGATTTGTCAGATTATTGTTTACAATACATTTTAATAGCCAATCGTGTTTTGATTCAGGGAGGCAATGCCGCCAGCATGATAGGAACGCCACCCGCTGGAAGTGGGCTTGGGCACTTGAGTACCCATAACTTTGATGCCATGTAATTAAATTAGGTGTTTGCTGTATGTATTTAATTTTAGTTTTAGGAAATATAATATCCATTTAAAAAACGAAACAAAAGTTTAAGTATAATTGACGTACAGTTACTGCCAAAACTACTTGGGTAGTAGTTACGTCGATGATGAGTACCTATATTGTTGTTTTTTATACTCATATAGACCAGTAATATGTTCAACTTAAAAAGGATAGTGCATGTTCCTTACAGTTACTTACTGTGCCTACTGTATAGATAGCTTATATATGTATCACCTGAGAGGGACAGCCTGACTGAATAAGAGCTTCAAAGTGGTATTTTAAAAAAGTATTTATTTTGACTAAAACTGTGCTGCTAATTTATACTATAGAATCTGGAATACGCCTAAATACATGACGATACGCGCATGTTTATAAGATAAGTATAAATTGAATAAATACATACAAACCACCAACAATTTCATTTTGTTTATATCCTATTCGAATAATGTATCCACGATAGTGATCACATGTGTGTTATTGCAAGCATCTATCTACAAAAATAAAGGTAAACTCGTACACATTAATTATAGTAAAGATAAACTCAGGGGCGTGAAGGTAAATTTTATTTAACAGTTACATTGTATATGTTGACTGATCCAAAAATATACGCCAGAAAAAACAGCCATGAATTTCAGCCATCACTTGATGGAACTTATGGCTGTTTTTAGGCTTTATTTTATCGATGTACTAATTCAAAATTTTAATCGAATCCATTATTGCTGAGTTGCTGAGTTGCTTAATGCGGAAATGTGAACAAACTTCGTATAGGTATAACATATTTGTATGATATTGACAGTCAGGCCCTTATAAAAGTTATTATATAATAGTTATAATAGTTAGAATTAGCATACGCAAAATTCCATTGCATTACATATACAAGGCTACTGGTTAATAGACCTATTCCTGCTAGGAGGTTATAGGGGAGGTTATTACCGATGAATTAGACCATATAAGTCCCTAGGCAAAGTGAACCATTTTTGAGAAAAATAGGATTAATATATATTTTTTTATTTATGAAAGTAAGGTGTTTTAAAAATAAATTTAAAAAAAAACTATTCGCTGTACTCTTTTTATTTAAAATATTTTTTAAATAAATACTTAGTGAAGAAGTGAAGTGGAGCTAAATTGAAGTAAAGTTAAGTATAAGAAAATTATCTGATCTCTTGACCTTATAGGTAAGCGTTCAAAACATCAGATTAATGACACGAGACTTCCGAGAAAAGCGACGAACCGTGTATACCTAACGACAAAGGTTGACGTAGTTATAAAGAACTGTGAGATCAAAAGAAAGATCCCCTTAAAACGGGTCGTTCCCTGAACAAATAAGAAACAATTGGTCATACAAGCTTTTGTTTAAAATTTCGAAATCGGGAAATAAACGGTAATTTCTTCTTACATACTTAATTAATACTTAATTACAGGAAACATATATGCCTGAACTGAGAAGAAGCGTCGACCGATAATTGTTTAGAAATTATTTTGTATTAGAAAATCTAAAACTAAAATACTTATCGTTACAATACCTATGCTGAAAATATTGAAATTAAAAGAGTTAATATGTTTATATCAACCATAAAAATGCGGATGCATAGCTAATTGACAAAGACAATTTTATTTTATTTTTAATTACTTAAATATAATAAAAATATCCAGTACCAAAAAAGTAGTAGTATTTGGTATACAGTACTTTTCTATTTGTTTGATTCATAACGAAAGTCATGGAGCACCATAACAAAGTCACGATTCTATCTCGTAATGTGTGAGAATAAAGATATTTTATTTGGTCGGTTCAGTTAAAACTAAATCACGACTTGAAAGTAAAACAATATGTCACATGAAAAGCAAAGTTTTTTACGAAATACTCGCCGTTGCCGTTCATTATATTAATTATTATTAATTATTACTACTGTCACTATTTCCAATACTAATTAGTTATTATAATATTTCTATAACAATTAAATTACTTAACTTATTAGATTGAGGCATAAAATTGTAAAGTTCTGACACAAGGCGAGTCCTTGTGTCAGAACCTGTCAAAATTGCTCTACAATTTTGAAAATATGTAAATTTGTAATTACAAAAAAAAGTTGATTAATAAAAAATTTCCTTGCATATATGTAAATTGTCACATGTAAAGAGAAAATGTTTATTAAACACAGATACAATTTACGATTCTGACAGTTTTCCATCAAGGTAAATTTGTAAGTTGTATTCTTTACCTATTATTAAATGAGTAAGCATGCTACATCTTCAGCCGCATCATCACTTTCCATCAGGTGAGATAGCGACCAAATGCTTAGCAAACTAGAATAAAAAAAATACGATTACAATTAACAATTTGTTTACAATTACAATTTACAAAACGTTTATTAAACAGGATCCTGGATGTGCCGTCCGCGGGATAATGACTACACACTAGTTTTGGACTTGATTTCAATGGTCGATACATACATATTGTAACGCATGGAACATTAAGTCAGTAACGTTAGTTATTTCTGTAAGTACCTTAGCAGTTGAATCTGTCACAATATCGTATTGACGTGAAAAATAATAGCATCACCAAAGAAATCGTTATATCGATGAGTATCACAAGGCAGGCGAAATGTTTTTAGCGGACATTAAACAGTTCCGAAATCAAACATGCACTCGAGATTGAAACACATTTTAATTAAAGTTCTACCAACCGTTTTCCCTCCGGAATGACTAGATAACGCTTCAATATATTCGTATTCCAATTTGTATTGCCTGTGGACATCTTCTGATTTTTCCTGATTTCAATATTTGTAATATCTTTTAAGAATTTATAGTTTCTTTTAAGAATTCATAGTCTCATCAAAGAGAGTGGGTGCCTAATAATAATTATACGCTCTTCTTTATTATTCATCCATCAACCTGAGCACCCTGATACTGAACGTTGTTTGAACTATTTCAGGAGCAAGCTTTATTATGGTGATATATATATATAGATAGTCATCTAGGCTTTATCATGATATATTGGTAAATTTTGTTTATCACAGATATTCAATACTGTGAATTCCTGTGATGTACAATTCATATCTTTTGAAATAACAAATCAATATACTAAAAAGTCTAAAACCTGCTGCGTAAAAAGTTAACTTCTGATTTAATTTATATAGCATTAGCCATGCTAGGCAGAACTATAGTGATAAATTTAGAACAATTCCCGCCTCAAGCGATAATTTTTCCTTTCTAAATGTATCACTAAAGTTAACTTCTATTTTTTACTCTAAACTTTTTCGTTAATAAGACCTACTATTATGCGATTATATAAGAACTTTATTATTCGTATTAATCATTATATTGATAAGTTTAAATTGTTATTGATCGTTCTAGTCACTTGAAATGAAAAATGGTAAAAAAGCCTTAAAATGAAGAAGAGACACTCGCAAGATTAAGACAAATTAAAATCATAATTAACGTAAGTCAATCAATGACTTACGTAAATAATGATTCTTACGAATCATCAAAATCAGCCGATCCGTTTGGTCTCTAGTGCGCCACAAAGGAACAAACATACATACATACATACATAGGCTTTTAAACACATTACCTACGTTTGACTGCGATTAAGTTGAATGTTATATATAGTTTACAATATCTAAGTAACATATTAAACCCTAATAACGCCTTTGCTCATTTATGCAGACATACGTTTATGTTGCGACTGGTAGAAAACGTGAGCACGTAGATACTTCAGAACACGTGTGACACAATCATAAAACCTATTGGAGAGGACATCGTTTATTGACAAGTACAAGTGTGTATGATATCTCTACATTCTCAGAAATGCCCACAACTTGGTTCCCATCTTCTTGTCGATGTCAAATGAGTTTTCCACAACATGGTCATTATTACACCTGATACCCTTTAAAAGGAACAGTTTTGTCTGTGTCTGTTTTGTTTTACTATTGATGTCTTACTTGAATATTTTCACATTCACTCACACAAACGCATAGTTCTATTCTTAAGAACTAACATAAAAATGTGTAAGCACTTTTTCACTTATTTGGACCGCTATCACGGAAAAAAACTCTGCCTTCTACAAAATAGTTACGATTTAAAGCGAGGGACAGGGACTCTACAAATCTTTGCACACGAAAATATACATAATAAATAAGTTTAGGCATTATATTTAATCTATCATGTGGATAAAAGTGAAATTAAAGGTATCCATTGCTCCTGGAACCTCGTGGATTCATATTTATTAGAATAAAAGAATTAATTTTACTATTAAAGTTTTCGTGAGTTTGACACATTATGCTTTATATAAATAAAACGACTTGACTCACGATTTAAGGTCGACTCTTGCGACCTAGGTTTCGGGGATGTCCGATCCCCATCATCAGGCGAGTGCACGACGGAAGGTCACGGCGTACACTGAGTGAGCGCGGACATCCCCGAAACCTAGGTCGCAAGAGTCGACCTTAAATCGTGAGTCAACCCGTTTCATTTATGTAAAGTATAAAAGACTTAATATTGTTTTTATTAAAATTTTGAAAGTTCTAAACATCATTTCGTAAACTCATTATGATTAATTAACATTGCTTACAGTAAGAATTCAAAGGTTAGCCGCTACTTTATTTATACCAGAAAATTGTACCCACGGGCAAAATGGATTAACCGCGGGTAAGGATTAGGTAGGGCCTAGAGAAAATTCCATTCTCTAGAGAGAGCGTTTTAGCTAGTCTTTTTTAGTATGTGGGTCGATTTACTACGCCTACGACTATAAAACTCTAGTTTGTTACAAAAACCATAACGGCTGCCTGAATGAACGATGGTATCGTCACGATTTTAACCCTAACAACGGTTACTTACACTTATAAGAAGTACAACGAAATTAACGATTCAACAATACATTCTTAAAATGTAATAGAGATCATCGATCTATCACTACGACTACTACATATTTATACGTATTGTATACAATGAAAACTTTGATTTAGTGCCTCCTCACTTATTTGATTAAACTGGATATTTTTTCAATTGTATTCTTCTCTCCATAATGAGTATCGGTCAATCAGCTACTGTTTCTATATGTTCAGCAAAGTTAGGCGACACCCAGTACGATCAGTAACTACGTGACGTGGCTTAGTGACATGGCCTCTACTGACTTCAAAGCTGCGACGTATTTTGAAAAGTCTACTTCAAAATACGCTCTGCAGCTTGTGCAACCTAATAGCGACTAGCGTATCACTAAACTTTATCCAGAAAGAGTATTGCAAGTGCACGTTATTGTGAATGCTGTTCAACGAGGAATAAGTTATTTATTATAACTTACTTATGGCGTACTTATACTACATCTAACCGAAGAATATCAGAAGACGATTATATATTTAATTAACGTGGATAATTTTTGACAATCTGTACAAATATCACAGCAGCCGTTCCCACCATCCTTATAAAAATAAACACCTGCAACTCCACGTGATGTAGCACGCGTTACAGCAGGCTTCATTAAGGCTGCATGCAGCGGCGCGACGCAAGCGCGACGTTCACACTCCGTCGATAGAGTTCCATAGTTTTGTAAGTAACAAGTAGGCGTACACAGCACTTATAATGATTGTTTCGGCTTTATTCGGAAGCCTTCTTCAGGATGAGTGCGGACGCTTACACACCACACGCCGTCACACACCACATCGCACTCTCAGTGCGTTTTAATTGAAGTACATGGATGACCGAGCATTGCTCGTTAAAACGAAGTTTTCCAAAAAAGAAACCTAGCTAGATCGATTTATCACCCCCAAAAGCCCCTTCATACTAAATTTTATGAAAATTGTTGGAGCCGTTTTCGAGATTCAGATTATATATATATATATATACAAGAATTGCTCGTTCAAAGTTATTAGATAGATTTAATAGTCATGATTTTATCTGTCAATGTCCATGATTATATCTGTACTAGCTGCGCCCCGCGGTTTCACCCGCGTTGATAATGATGAAAAGTGATGATGATGAAAAATAGATGTTGGCCGATTCTCATAGATACCGGATAAGCACAAAAAATTTCATCAAAATCGGTCAAGCCGTTTCGGAGGAGTATAGCAACGAAAACTGTGACACGAGAATTTTACATATCTATATATATAAAAGAAAGTCGTGTTAGTTACTCCACTTATAACTCAAGAACGGCTGAACCGATTTAGCTGAAAATTGGCAGGAAGGTAGTTTAGAGCCAGGAGAAGGACATAGGATACTTTTTAGGAACGCCACATGTTTTTTTAATTTTTTTATTAAATAGATGTATAAAAATCATTCTCTCATACGTCACTCAGATTTGGTAAAGTACTAGGCAAACATAACAATGAAGGAGGTAATAATATAGTCACGTGGCATTGTATGCCGGGTATGGCTTCCTAAATATGCACATTCATTGACTGTTAGGCGGAACGAAGGTCGCCGGGACAGCTAGTATTAGATAAACTTAACCTGTGAGGGCGCCCTAAAAAGACACGGATAGGCGCGCGCGAGCAATTTGCGCACACTATTTCAAGTGTAATTAATAACCTTATTGTGTTGTTAAATGTCATTTATAACCTTATTGTATAGTGTAGCTAGCTACTAACCTAAATATGTTTATTAAGTTTAGTTTATTTATATATACACATTCAACACATTATGAAAATGCCAAATTATATAATTTAAATACAATCTATTAATTTATGAAAAATATATATTCTATATGAATTATAGTAGTTTGATAAAAAGTAGGTAATATAAATGCAGTTTTCAGCACAAATATTCAGCATAAATTCTTCAAAACTTTGATCATAACTGTTGGCAGAAAAAAATATGAAAAAAAATCACTAAAAAAAAAAGAATCATGATTCCAAGAGATCTTGTTGAACTTGTCTCTTATAACAAGTAAATGTCACGTGCTTTGAGCGCAGTAATTTCAAACACAAAGTGCACGCTTTAGGTTGTGTGTAGTATCAAATACCACATACTAATGCAATTATTTTTTTGAACCCTGAATACAAATAAACAAACAAACATTAAAAATAATAATTAATTTAAAAAATTATACTTATGTGGATAGGCGCGCGATGAGCAAAATGCCGCGTTTCGGTACACGACCCACACAAACACTTCACCAAACGGTCGCTGCTGTGCAGTGATATATCAAGGGAAAGGGGTTTGAATAGTTAGGAAGGAACCTAGACACTTGAGTCGCTTAAATCTTAAATATTCACTATAATTTTTGCATGAGCAAAACGCTTATAGCAATTTTTCTCACGGGTTAATTCATACAAAAACATTTTGTTATCTTTTCTATTATTGACATAATTTATATGATAATGTATATGGCAAGACCGCCCTAAAACAATATGTTCGGATATTCCACAAAGAGTAGGTATTTTGTTTATGATGAAAACCATTATTTATTTGATATTGTTTTGTCTGATACCCATTTGCTTGTGTTGACAATTCATGTTATACACGTGTATACATTTGATAGGGTGTAATAATAAATTCATTGTATCTCAAATAAGTAGGTAAATACTATTAGCATGTTAAGACATTTTCTATACATATTATACGAGTGAGTGTCAAGTTGTCAACAGGATTTTCTAATATTACCCAATATACTGACGGCACGACATGTGTATACATATATGTCCGTCCCTATATATAAATATACGGAAAAAAATATACACATGTCAAATCTGCACTTTTTTCACCTTAATAGTCTAGGTAGACTAGATAAATGTGACACTCTTAGCGCGGTCCGCCTGGTTGACAAGGTTAATATTCGGTCAGGCCATGTAACTGATTGACAAGGTCAATATTCAGTCAGGCCAGTGATCAAATGGGTGATCGTTTAGTGTCGTATTCAACTGAGTATCGCCGTACTTCAGAGGGCACGTTAAGTCATCGTCGGTCCCGGTTGTTAGTCGTAAGACAACAGTCGTTAAACCATGTCGGATGCCTCCAGGTGCCTTGAAAATTTCTGACTCTAGGACTGCTTATTACTCTATACGATAAGCAAGCAAGCTAGTGTAGCTAGCTACTAACCTGAATATGTTTATTAAGTTTTGTTTATTTATATAAACACATTCGACAAGATTCGAACATCAATGTCGCAAGATTAAATTTAAAGTATGGTTACTAAGGCATTATATGTAATACTATTTCAATAATTACTATAGTATGTAAGTACTGACTTGTACGTAATTACTGAATTTGTCTTTGATATTCTCGAAATAATTTAATTTAATACATATCCTTGAGTCTGATAATCTTATTCCTTCCTAAACTACTGAAAATGTGATATAACTAAGTAAGGACGAGGTTATTAATATTTATTATGTACCTGAATATGGATAGCCTTTTTGAATCCCCTTTACATCCCCCATACAACTTTTGACAAAATTATTTATTATACTATGAATAAATGTATGTCATCAAATATAAGTATATAATGGATGATATAGGTGTGTGTGTGTGTGTGTGTGACTATGTTTGAGACGTTTATCTTTATTACGGGTGGTTTCACATGTTTGTAATTTTGTACAAATCAACCGTGCATTTTAAATAATATGATTGTTACACTACCTACTAAGGAAGAACTTGGCATTGCCAATACCCATTCTGTATTAATTATTGTCAACCATATTATGACCAATGCAAGTCTCATATCTCATTGGCTATTGAAAAGTAAGTTTCTATTATATTTAATGCGTGTTATTCTCACATAAAATAATATCTTTAGAGGTAGGTAAAGTGAAGGTGAGTAATATTACTGTTAATGATACGCTCAAAACAATGGAATCGGATTGGAATAAATTCTCACAACATTGACAACTTAATTGAAGTAAAGAACAATTAATGGAACTTATAAATACTGGCTATTAAGTACATTTACTTAAGAGGTATATAAAACGAAGTAAGACGGTGATTGATAAATAATTCACGCATCAAATTGATTACGCACACCCTCGCAACAAATCGATCCCTCGTGAGTGATTTCGGTTGATCATCAAATAAGTTGACCCCTCATACTGCGTTGGTCAAACTTATCACTTTCGCATTAATGTAGAACTACGTAAAACTTTGCAGCCCGCATTCACAAATTAGGCTCTAAATCTACGAGAGTTGTGAAACGACGAGGTAAGTTTTTAACCTATCAAGCAAACAAAATACGACAATATATGAGAATTAAATGAACGAATCTATGCTTGGGCGATAGAAACACATTATTGTTCGGACCGCAATCTTTTTTATGATGAAAGAAAGAAAGAAAGAAAGAAAAATAATTTATTTCGACACGTAGCAAAAAATTATAATATTACAAATAACAATAACAGTGAGACACTTATGAACTAATAATTAATGATATAATATTTATATATTATACATATATTATGCATGCCGAAATGGGTTTGCCTCAGCACAAAAGTCAAGCACAAAACTCGACGCTGATTTTCAGGCAAACCTGCGGGTGATATGTAAATGTGAGTAAACTTATTAAACAAATATTTATCCAATAATAAATCATGTGATGGATAAGAAAGCGTTTGACCGCTACCTCACATGATAGAAAGCGATGATAGGGAATCAATGGAGTAAAACCGTTATTCTATTGTTTTAAATTTATAAAAAATATCAAGACGATAAGGTTGTTTGTTTTAGTTTTGAACGAGAAATGCAATTTACAGTTTGAATTTTTATGCTCTATAATTCATTTTGTAAAATAAGTCATAGTCTAAGTGAAAAGGTTGGACTATGAAATCAAGTTAAGTCACAAGTAAAGTTGTGGAAACTTTAATGCATCATCGCTTTCCATTAAGAGTAGTGGCCAAATGCTTAACGTGCGTAAATATATCGTTATAATTGGAGTTCTGGAGTGAAAACGAATAGGTATCGCTTTATTCAACTTTGTATGTTTTGCGTACACTTATGCACGTTCGCGAATAAATTACGGTTAAAATCAGCTATTACGAAGAAAAAGAAACACGTTTTGGAAAACTTTACGTTTTTTTTAGTTTTGCTGCTTCAAAAGTACTTAGTGCATGGTTTTCTTCATTAAGCTGAGGCATCAATGTGATTCTAATTAATTTCTCTTGCCGGATGAAGAACCCCAGTAGAGCCTAGCTGTCGGCTATAAGCCAAGCATGTTTGTGAACCCGCATTACAGTTCCCACGAACTACTATTGGGATTCTTTTATCCACAAAAGTAATTAGTTTTCAGTGTCTTTTTCGTTTTTCTGTGGTTTTACACGACTGCTTGTAAAATAATCACTTCTTCTATATTTTGCAAGATCTAGGCAGTATTCATGTTCATTCAGACTTTTAATTCCACCATGGTATACAGTTGTCTATGGCGATATAACAGATTAAACAAATAATAAGATAGTGGTAAAACAACATTGTTATTTTCTACCGACTTCACAAAAAAGGAGGAGGTACTCAAGTCAACTGTTTTTTTTGTGTGTGTTACCTCGTGCTTGCGTTTAATTATATTTTAGTGCTAACAATATGAGCCCAGTCAAATTAACAAAATGTTGTATGGCAATTTGCTTTTATTCAATACCAGCCGATTTTTACGATTGCTACGTCAATTCAGTGATATTGTTATGATAGGTATTCTTTCTCACCTAATTGTCATCGAACTTAGTGTGTGTAAAAGCGCTTATTTTCACGTGATTCAGTAAAAATAAGAAAATGAAAGAAGAAAAAAATTGTAACTGAGCTATTTACTCCAAAGAAGGAAACTGTGTTATATGTGGGAGACACTCTGAAAAGTAACAAAGAAAAAAGTAGCCACAAACTCGATATTTATGTTATGAACCATTTTTTTTTTTTAAGTAATTACTACATTTTACATTTCCTTACAACTATTATGACTTTCATTGTTAATCAAATTGTATTATAACTTAGAAGTTCTATCCTTCTTCTTTCTCACAAAAGATCTCATCGAGCTCAAAAAATAATACTTTCAAACGCAGAGGAAAGTCCGAGGTAAATTTTTCGCGGGCAAGAACAATCGTAGAATAAATAGTATGGGGCACTGGAACTATAGTCAGTCACAGTCATGTTTCAGATTAGATAGAATCCCCAAAATGTTCCTTCAAAAAGATACAATTATGTGTGTGATCCATAGAGATAGCTAAAATGATAAGCTGACATTTTCAGTGCCGCTCGTCTTAAAAAACATTTTAGTCTCTTGTATCGAATAAATAATTTAAAACTCTATTATAGTAAAGTCACAAACCTCGTGTGTTGAACCCTAAAGGATTTAATCGGTATATATTCCTACCTCCATGCCTAAAGGCATAACTTTTAAAACAAAGAGCGAATTGTATAACCTCTGTATTGAAATTTAGAGACATAGGGGCTGGCTCTCTTTGACTTTGTGCAAAATTTAATTAATAATACTGAATTAGGTTGATATTTATAAAACATCAAAGCATTTAAAAACACATAATCAATTATGCTTATAATATATTACGCTTTAAAACTTAAAACATGCTTGAACAGTTTGACACATTGGTTAATTGATCCCATACACATTTTAAGATGTAGAAGATAAGAATGATACTTGTGTTTCCAGAGACAGCAGCGGTTATACTTACAGGTTATTTTATTTTTAATGTATTCCTAAATTTTAGGTTTACTTTTAAATTTTTGTTGTTCTTATATGCGGGTGTTTAAATGTGAGTAATCACAACAATCAAGTTGCAAACGAATTCAACAGATCCGTAGTGTCTGGTTGGTCCCATAGAAAAAAAGACGTGTGGCACTCGGGGACTACCGCGGTAAAGCTATTGCATAGCATTTTTTATCAACTTATGCAATTATAATTATTGATTTATTTTATTTATGCAGTATTCTTATCCCTGCTACCTAGAGGCGAGTTGCTGAACTAAAGAGACAAGCGTGATATTTCAAAAAAGTAATTAAAAGTTCTGCTATTCATCGATAGATGGCAAAACTAAAAAGTATCACCGCTGTGCCGATCGGAGTGGGGGGTGTTAGGTTATTTTCGTTACGGAATTTCTGGATTCGGTCTCCACGCTCAAGGCCCGCGATAGAAGCTATGCAATAGCTTAAAAAAGACGTGTGGCACTCGGGGACTGCCGTGGTAAAGCTATTGCATAGAATTTTTATCAACTTATGCAATTATAATTATTTATTTATTTTATTTATGCAGTATTTTTTTTCCTGCCACCTAGAGGCGAGTTGCTGAACTAAAGAGACAAGCGTGATATTTCAAAAAAGTCATTAAAAGTTCTGCTATTCATCGATAGATGGCAAAACTAAAAAGTATCACCGCTGTGCCGGTCGGAGTGGGGGGTGTTAGGTTATTTTCGTTACAGAATTTCTGGAATCGGTCTCCACGCTCAAGGCCCGCGATAGAAGCTATGCAATAGCTTAAAAAGCGTCGTTTTGTGTTATATCATTTACTTCTACTTATAAATTTATGCTTCTATGGGACAGTAGTTATAATGTCGTGAGCCGTTCGTAAATAAATAAATTACTACAAATCGATTTTTAAGTAGGTTACCCATACAAACTTTTTCAGTACATGAAATATGACTGCTAAGTAGTTATGTAATTTTTATTTGAGGAGTTACTAATGTTCGTGTAATGTGAGATTTACGAGGATATACCATTCGGAAGACGTGTATTTATGAGCTGTATTTGCGTCAACTATTTTCAGTGCGATGAAAGAATTGTATTCATTTGCTTTGATGGTTTGATAAGCGTGGGCGTTAGGGAGTTAGAGAGAAAATAACACTTAAGTTTAACACGCGAAGAATAAATAGATTTTGTATTGAATTTGTAAAATAAAAGCGGGAATAGTCAATTGAAGTCAGTGTTTATTAATTGATTTAAAACTAACAGAAAAATATAGCGAAAAAGGTTAGGTTAGTTACTTTTTAACGCTACACTATAGTGTAGAGTTTCAAACAAGAATGCCACCCGAGAGATTATCAAACGAAGCCAAACGTATAGAATTATAATGGAGCTATTTTTAATGCAATTCAGTTACAGCATAGTGATAGACGTTTTTGAAAGCATTGTAAATACAGCTCATATTCATAAGCTTTAACATAACATCTTAGAGTTGATATTCGAAGCGTATTTAATACACGTAATATTGATATCACAACGCTATCTGACGAATAAACGAATCTAATATAAAACTTGTCCTCATCTGTACTTATGTACTTTCTAGGAATAAAATGAACATCTAGTTTAGTTCGCGGAGACCCTAATATATTCAAGGCACGTGCCAGAGCCACACTATCGATAAACTCTTGCTTACTCAGAGCAACTAATGTTTTGTAACTGAACTTAAACCTTACATTACTGAGTTATTTGTAGTACTTCACGGTTGAATTGATTTATCGAAACAGAAAATTTAATTAAACTACATTTAGGTACTATTACGTTTAATTAAGTAACAGAATTATTATACTAACATAAATTTTTCCTAGTAGAGATATTAGTGATAAGGCCGCCTGTAGTGATACTTCTAGTTATAAGCTTGTTTGTTACCTTTGTTTTATCTCATCTTATAAAGTGGATCAATAAAGTATTATCTATCTATGCGTGTTAGCGTAAGTAAACCTAAATAAATACAGCCCTAACGTTCTCTCTCCGTAATTTTCTTATAAACGAATGGTCTAACATTCTTCATGCTTAGCGAAATTTAATTTAATTCATTCAAATAATTGATGTTCAACAACATGTACGAAGCAATTGCTTGTTTCTCTTTTCTTTAGAGAAGTTTCCCTCTCGTCGCCATCTAGATGCAAGTGGGAAATGTCTGGAGATGAAAGGCCAGTCGCACTTTAGACTTCAAAAGGCTCTCGTTTCCTTTTAACTCTTTCAAATGTTTACGAGGTTACACTTACTTTATGTTAGGAAGGAAGGAAATCCGTTTTTAGTTTAGTGAGTAAATCAAAGTACTCGTACAAAAAATACGTTCTCTATTAATGAATTTTTATTTCAGTTCTGTTATCTTTTCAAATGTTTACGAGCTGGAAGCACTCGCTTTATATTGTGCAGGAAGGAAACAATATGTTTATACGTAGCAGTATGTATGTATGTATGTAGGTATACAAAATACATGATTGATAAATACATTTTGATCTTATTTTATAACTTACTAGCCGTGCCCCGCGGCTTCGCCCGCTATTACCAAGTTAAAAAGTAGCCTATGTGTTAATCCTATGTATAATCTATGTACATACCAAATTTCATCCAAATCCGTTCAGCCGTTAAAGCGTGAAGAGGGAACAAACATGCTTACACACTTACACACTTACAAACAAACTTTCGGATTTATAACATTAGTAGGATTAAAAGTTTTATACTTCCTATGACAAATCTCTCTTTTATCTCATAAGCTAGCTTTTAACCACTGTCTTACTCAGGTGAGTTATGATGCGGTCGTAAGTGATAAACATGCTAGTTCTGAATGACTGGCTCTCAAGGATAGTTGCCGAAACATATCTTTTTGTGATTCTGTCTACAAATTTATCTACCTAAGCGTAACGAACTACGTCTGTTTTTCGGTAGGATAAATCTTTATTCACAAAAATAATATAGCATATGACACATAGTACATAAAGGGTATACAATCTGTAACAAAAAGGTGTAGTAATACTTGGTGGTGTGCATGTGTATCGTGCCAGGAATCGTCTGCCAGAGAAAGAAAGTCGAAATCGGACATCTTTTTTTCTTACAAAAATTAAAAATTTTATTTTTCAAATACTTTTGACAACAGTCTACAGTTACATGTGCGGCAATCGAAGATATTTGGTCTGTACAAAAATTAAAAAATTTTTTTTTGCCAACCCTACGATTACATCTGAGGCGCGTGGCCTTGACTTTTTTTATGGCCACCACTGTCAGACGTTTAGGTCCAAAGGCTATGTGGTGTAAAACGGCAGCTGATGAAATAGGGTTGCAAGTGACATAATTTTTTAGAAACTGTAATTCATCAGAACTCAATATTAATTGTTCTGCCGCCAATGCAGAAGTATACATAGAAGCATACATTTAGCTAGATGTGTGACTTGAGTATTACTACACCTTTCTGTTACACATTGTATAATAGCCCGTACGACAAAATGCCTTACCATTAAAGAAACAAGCTGTAACCTATTTACTAGTTCTTAATATTACCTTATATTTCGAATTTAAAGAATGTTGAATTTGAATTTGTAATCGACCTTAATGAATCATCCGTACAGCGAAGGAACGGGACTCATTTCCCGCGTCATTGTTCCCGAACGGTACGATCTGGAAGCCATCAAGTCTATAGAGTGAATAGGTATCTTCTAGACAAGCATGTTACATCTACGGCCGCGTCGTTACGAAAGTGACGGTAACATTGTGTGAGATAGTGGCCAACTGCTTGACACACAATAGAAGTGAAAATTACAGAGAAACATTTTAATTTTTCCTCACAGTGTTTAATTACCCCCACCAGTTTTCATCACACAAAAAGATTGCAGATCAGAATATCAAAGCCCTTCGCAGCCCTTTTTCAAATCACATCGGGAAGGAAGAAGTCATCAAAAGACGGGTGCTTACTTTAATAGTTTGTACTATAAAAATCCTGGAATGGATGTAAACATAATGTATTTTAACGCAATAAACAATGTTGATTTCATTTTCAACCGACTTCAAAAAAGGAGGATCCTAATTCGACTGTATGTTTTTTATTTGTTTGTATGTTACGCGATATCTCTGCCAATTCTGAATCGATTTTGTTGATTCTTTTTTTGTTTGGTAGAGGTGGTCCCATATAAATTTTATCGGAATCGGTCTAGCCAACCCCGAAATATAAGCGTTGAAGTCGAATTTTTAAGCTTTGCTTGTGTTTCAATTATATCGATAATAATCACGTATTATTCTGTGCATATAGAGAATATAGTGTAAAATCTAAAGTATGACAAAAATAATAAAACTGAAAAAGTGCCCATCGAGCACGTATATGTGCTAGGAGGGAATTCTCAGTGGTCAAGTTTGACTCTTGGCCTCTTGGCACTTGTTACGAGGTTGTTAGACTTTTATTATCAAAGTGTTACGAACGACGCGACGTTTCAATTGAGCAAGAATAATAGTCAACATCACTTCTGACGTTATTTATACATTATAAGTACCACGAACGGGATCTTAGTTATACGTTTATAATTTAAACGCAAGCAAATATTAAAAAAAGAACGACTGCTTCGCTTTATATCTTCGGAACCCTTGATTAGATTAAATGAATTAAAAACGCATTATTGAAGACTAGCCGTGCTCCGCTGCTTCGCCCGCTATTATCAAGTTATAAAGTAGCCTATGTGTTAATCCTAGGTATAATCTATGTACATTTCAAATTTCATCCAAATCCGTTCAGCCGTTAAAGCGTGAAGAGGGAACAAACATACTTACACCGTTACACACACAAACTTTCGGATTTATAATATTAGTAGGATTAATTAAAAACTTTTTGTGTCATGATAATTTTGATTAAATTTTAATGAGGAGCACCAGCTCTCAAAAAAAGAATCATCAAAATCGCTTCATCTAGAAAAAAGTTAAGACACATAAAAAAACGAATTGAGAACCTCCTCCTGTTTTGGAGTCGGTCAAAAAGAATATCAATCGTAATTTTCAGCCCTTTATTTATATGATTAACAGAAATGTGGAAAGTTTAAATGTAACGCAAGTTGCTTCTAGAAAAGAGTTGATCATATTAATTGTACAATCTACTTGAACATGTTAAGTTTATTATTGTTAAGGAATAGAATAGTGGCATCATGTGTCGCTGCGACCGCCCCTCTCAACCTCTCTGTTCATAATTTATTAAAATCTACCAAACAACCGAGAAGCTTGACATCACATTAAACTTAGGCTTAATGGATGCATAGGGCTTTAACCGATTTAAAGTGCTTAGTGAGAGAAACATAAACTAAGTTATATTCAAAGTACATTTACACTATAGTGTGAAGTTTTGCCTCTCTACTCTACCCAAATCAATGGAACGTAGGCAACTTAATATATTAGTAGTTGTAAAAATTACAAATTACGTGTAAATTTTGGAGAATTAGAAGATTAAGATATTATAGGTATCATGTTATCTAACGTTTGTCTAATTTGCTTTAACTATTTATATCTATGCAAGGTCACTTAAAATAATAACAAAATATTAGCTGTTCCAATTATACTTTCCCGAGACGAGACCCGGAGACGGACATCGACTTAAATGCTATTATGATTATACCATCGATATATTATATGTTACTACTAAAAAAGTGTAACACTTTCGTAAGTTGTGATACTCTCAATAACTTTGGTTCGCTTTACAGGTAGGTTTGGTAAATCATAGAGTTAACGACATTAAAAGAAGGAAAAAATAATATTTGAGGTCATAAGATATCATTCACCGAGCGAAGCGAGGTCTTTATACTGACTTGGTTCGTCCGTCCGTCCGTCTGTCCTTTTGTCAGAGGCATGTCTAAACCATGCAAGCGAATTACTTTAAATTCTCAAAGAATAAGTAAAGCCGTGGCCTAATACCTAAAATGCCAACGTGAGAGGCAAAAATGTTTATTTTGTAGAGAGCTTTGCAAGTATAGTATGAAACCGTTGTAAAGAAAAAAAACTATGCTGGACGATAACAATTTGGTAGGTCAGCAAAGTCACTGCTTTAGATCTTTTTTGTTCCGAGGTCAATCTCAAAAACGGCTACAAAGTTAAAGCTGACATTTACGAATAATATCCGTTATATCCTGTACTTGAATAACCAATACAAAAAAATATTATGAAGAAAATAGTAATAAACTATCCTCAAACGTTCTTCTTCATTAGGCGAAATGTAGGCGTCAGATCTTATTTCATGACGAACTAATAATTATATTGAAACCCAAAGAACTTCAAATTTTCAGCTTAGTTTTCTATTTCAACGGAGACAGATTGTTATTTATACTACCACGAATCCTTGGAATGGTTTGCAATAAATTTATATTTTAAATTGCGAACGGAGTTTATAAATTTTTTCATTTCTCGCCACTCAATGTCCAATGTAATCTGTTTCCAACCCTATCAAATACCGAATCAAATAGAGTTATTCGCATGAGTACACTCTTGAAGAGAGCTCGGCAACTCAATTACCTATCACAGGTTTGAAAGCAACCATGACGCACTCATAAAATTTAATACAGTTATAAATATTTTTTGGTTTCGTTTATATTTAATTTTAAGTAGGCTATCTTTATGGCGCTTTATTGTCCAATAACGGTAAAAGCTTCGGTTAAATTCATCTTTGTATAGACCGCCGTCGCCGAATCTGCGAAATCTGACTTGGTGAAATAGGGCGTTTCGGTAGCGTTTTTATAGTTATTCAGAAGCCCGTCGAATATAGCCAGACAAATTAGAGCTTATCCTAAGTGCCCACTTTTAAATCTCCAAATTATACAAAGTGTATCCGCGCTTCTTATGCTCAAAACAAAAACGACTACTATAGAAGTGTTAGAAGGTTTAGGAAGTATTACTTAATTAATCAAATATTAGCCCCGACTTCCATATAATAATACCAAGAGTTCCAATATTATGATAAGTTTTTTTTTTATCTTTTCCCATATTGTTACAAGAAAAGGCAAAATAAAAAATATTGAGGCATTCCAAAAATATTTAATACTAGCTGCGCCCGAAACGAGAACATACCGTCAAAGTAGTCCACAAAATAGGCATTATTGACGATATTTCAAGAACTACTGATCAAATATTGATCAAATTTAAATGAGACTAATTAGAAAGCAACATAATTCAAACTCAAAAAAAAAATTCGAGATCGCCTCACGTGGAGAGAAGATATGAGGTAAAACAAATAAAATAAAAATTAAAAAAAAAGACGTGTGGCACTCGGGGACTGCCGCGGTAAAGCTAAATATTGCATAGCATTTTTTATCAACTTATGCAATTATAATTATTTATTTATTTTATTTATGCAGTATTTTTTTTCCTGTCACCTAGAGGCGAGTTGCTGAACTAAAGAGACAAGCGTGATATTTCAAAAAAGTCATTAAAAGTTCTGCTATTCATCGATAGATGGCAAAACTAAAAAGTATCACCGCTGTGCCGGTCGGAGTGAGGGGTGTTAGGTTATTTTCGTTATGGAATTTCTGGATTCGGTCCCCACGCTCAAGGCCCGCGATAGAAGCTATGCAATAGCTTAAAAAAATCTATCGACTTGAGTACCTCCCCCTGCTTTGGGAAGTCGGTAAAAAGGGAAAGGACTTGATTACGACTCACTTTTCAAGTATAAGGCTTTGACTAAGTTGTGTCAAGTGGTTGAAAGTATCTACCTCCAAAGTTGTAAATTCAAGCAATTATTGCTAAGGAAATCAGGTCAGAAGGCTCACAACAAATGCAAAATACGTTAATTGATAGAGTACCCATCAAATTTTGTGATTCAAAAAGCCATTACAGGAACTGAAATTGAATATATTTTTTTTTAAATGTTAATATATTTATTTTAATAATTGAATAAAATTTATATGGGACTACCTCTAGAGCATAATCTACCAAACAAGAAGAATCATCAAAATCGATTCATAATTGGCGGCGATATCGCGTAACATCCATAAAAACAACGTAGTACAGAACGAACGAGAACCACCTTTTTTGAAGTCGAAAACAATGACTTATTGGCATAAAACGTTACTGCTCACTTTACTTTTTTTTGCAGAGATTATTTAATCTCCCAAAAAATTTAATTTGAATATTCGCTATTTCCACTCTTCCACACATTTCATTCATTTTTAACTACTGACTACTGACAATTTACACTATTATTCGAGTTATAACTGAAATATTGATAATATTCCAACCTGAACAGTGTAATATGGCCAACAGAGTTGAAGACGTTCAGTTATAACACGATTGTATTAATATTTATTATCCACGTCTTAGGAGCTAGTAGTCTGCCCACTTTTGATCGCTATGAAGAAATAGAGAAACGGTTCAAAAGGTATTATGTAATGCTGTGCCCTGCAGCTCCACCCGCAAAAATCAGAAAAAAAATGTAGTCTTTATCCTATTTCAGAGTATAAAATATGAACAACCAAATTTCATTTAAATACCGTTAGTGGTTATGGAGTTACCGTTCAAACGTTACGTAAATACTCTTTAAACATACCTCCACACAAACAGACAGATACTTTCAGATATATCACACCATACTAATATTGTATATTTGAAAGTTGTGTTTTGTGTTGTGTGTTAGTGTGTTTGTAACGAGGTATCCCTGAAACGGCTGAACGCATAAGATGTTTAGTAGATAAATAGACTAGACATTGAAAAAGAACATAAGATACTACTGAAATACTACGTTTCATGTCGATTGACGTTGGCAAATAATGCTAATAATATTAGTGAGATTATAGATTTATAATTACCTATTTTCTTTGGCAACTGGATCTTAATTTTCATTGTTAAGTAATTAACATATCATGAGCAATATTATTACGTTCACACATTAATTTTAGAAAATGCCTATTGGTGGGAAATAATATGAACGGGCAGCTATTACTTCTGCGCCGTGATCGTTTTTTTACTAAAATATACGTACTCGTAAGACATATCAACTTATAAAACTAGAATATACAGTTTCACCATAAGATTTATCTTTTATATGGTAAAGAAGAAGTTATATTAATTTTCCTTGATCCAGGAAAACTGTGCAAGCAATCCCATACTTGAATAAACTTAGTAGATTTAGGAGAGGCTCAAGCGCTCTTACCTCAACAAACGCTCGTGAAAAGGGCCAATGATTTTAACCGGCGATATAAGGGTTGTTACGTATATTTTCTTTGAGCATTATTATATCCTATCATAGTAAATATTGCTCTATCTGTTCATATCTAGTGGGTACAAAAAAGTACTTTGGTGTCATGCAAATATGTTGGTGTATATGTCCTTAGACTCCTCGTTAAATTCAACGAGTGTAGAGCTTTATTATAACTTTATGTTTCTTGTCTTTTGGATCTAGTTTCTCATTGACGCACGAAAGGGCAAGGCTTGGAAGCGCTTACAAGATAGTATCATAAGTCTTTAACATAATGTCCATAATCTCTAGACTTAATACACCGCAACGTTCATTTATATTTAGACTAGATGTGACTCTCGGCGTCACCTGTGTTAGCCAGGATGATAAATAGCCTATATCTTTCAGAGTGTTTTTCTTCTACATGTATATAAAATTTCATCATTGATTTAACAACTAGTATAGAGAAAACAAATGTTACATTTGTGAGGTTGTGGTAAAAGGCTTGCTTGGTCTGTATATATTTTTTTAATGATGGACCGAAATGTATAAGGCATATATCATGGGTATTTATGAAAAATACATTATCATTTCTGCATCATTTTCTAAAACTTGTGACTTTGAGTACTAATTTTTTTGGGTAGTTGCAATTCAGAGAGGCAATGCCGCCAGCATGATGGGAACGCTACCCACTAGTAGTGGGCTTGAGCACTTGAGTTACCTATAAGCTCGATGTCTTGTAGGTAACTTAGTTCTTTGCTGTACATAGTTTTGGACATAGAGTGTTATAATGCAATTTTTTTATTTTTTAATAAGTAGTTCATGAACGTGCATCAGCGTAGGCAAATTATACTAAGTTGATATTAGCAATTTTTGTTTTCACTCCAAAAATGCAATAGATTTTCTACTAAAGTTTCTATACCACTTTACTAGAACATGGGGACATGACATTTTGACTGATGACTAGGACTAGTTGAAACTACTACTATTCACCTGGAATCTATCTAAATATATATAACTTAAAGGTGACTGACTATAGAATGACTATAGACTTGGTTATAGAATCTGCTTTGTATTTGGTTATATAATAAATAATATATATAAAATAATAATTATATATATATATATATATATATATATATATATATATATATAGCGAGCGAAGCCGCGGGCAAAAGCTAGTGTATGTATATATCTTGACTTTGGCTAAACGCACACAGCTTGCGGAACCAAATTAATTAAAGGCATAACCCTTAACAGTTCGACGGAACACGGACCAAAATGTCTATAAAAACGGTTATCATATAAATATCAGCTACATCTGAGCACACGCCATAATATAATAATAATATAAAATTGAAAGAAAACATTGTGAACCATTGCGGACAACGACGAGATTGGCGATCATTAATGATCTCCCTATTTTCTAGGTAGAGCTTTAATAGCATAGCGGTTATATTCTGTTATAAGAGACAGGCTAACTTTTATGATCCTACACCAACGATATTGCAGATAGAGTAATTTGGATAGGTATAGTGCGTACACATAAGTATAGTGTTATAACTGGTTATAATGTACACGTGATTACATGACGTGTGCGTTATTTACGGATATTTAGCAGGTTTGTTTGACATTTACACTTTTTATGCATTTACACCCGGATGCTATGTCCTATAGACCAAGTTTTATATTCTTTTAAATTGATAAATTATATTCTTAGTGAGTTAATACAAACTAAAATATTAGCTACAACTCATCTCACCGCTGACATTTTAAATTTTCAAAGAGAAAAAGACTTAAAATACCTAAAGAGTTTAAGTAACCGGAGAGCATAACGCAAATTTCGTGTCACCATTACTCTAGTTGATATTATCATTAGTAAAATGGGCTTACCAGTAGGGAAATATGTTAGTTAGTATAACTTATAGTGTCAGCATTGTGTAAGTGTTTGAGCTTATGCAAAAACTTCAATCATATGCGTGCGGCTACCGGTAACCGAAGCTGAATAGATATTTGATAATGAAAACGAGTAGAAAATTTCTAAAACAAAACCCTTCTAACGAAAAAAGCACACATTCAAAACAAGCCAAATCCGAATCAAATAAGTGAAACTCATTGCCTCCATCTTTGTTCCTTGAACGGTACAATCTGGGTGTCTTCAAGTCTAGAGTGAATAAGTACCTTCTAGGCAAGCATGTTCCATATTCGGCCGCATCGTCACTTTCCATCAGGTGAGATGTTGTTGTTAGTGTTTTTTTATACTATATAGGCAAGCATTTGACCACGATCTCACCTGATGGAAAGTTATGATGCGCCCGAAGATGTAGCATGGTTGCCTAGAAGGTACCTATTCACTCTTGACTTGAAGACTCCCATATTATACCGTTCGGCGAACAAAGACGAGGGCAATGAGTTCCACTCCTTCGCATTACGGATGATAAACGTAGAAGCGAAACGTTTCGAGCGAATTGGAGGTATGTCAACCATATGTGGACGACGTTTGACAGTTTGTCTTGTTGTTAGATGGTAAAATGGACAAGGTGGAATTAACTCATATAATTCCTGCGCACACTCTCCAAAATATATATACGATAGAATACCAACTACTTATGTTACATCTATCATATTCCCACATTAGTGCACTTTCACTAAGTATTAACGACCATAATTACACATTAACAATCGAAGAATCATAAGTTTTGGAAAATAATACAAAATTAACAACGCCTTTTTTTTGCTTTCGCGGCAATACTCCGAAAAAAAACTTTCATCATTAAGCGAAGCTCACCGATTCTAGTTCTGTGATGTCTAATGACAGGGGGCGACGACTCCCAATCCTGGACCTTTAGTGCAGTCATATAATAATGTTAAGGAAGTAAAAAAAAAATCGGTGGGAATGGAATAGTAAGCAACAATTTATTTTCCATGTTTTTATATATCTGTCCGCACTCATCCTGAAGAAGGCTGCCAAATGAAGCCGAAACAATTGTCGATATAGACATCGACAACGCGTAAGTCACGCTAATTCCCGTTTTAATTTTAATTTACCGACTTCGAAAAAAGACTACCGAAAAAAGGAGGAGGTACTCAAGTCGACTGTATTTTTTTTTTATGTTTGTTACCTCATAACTTCTCTCCACGTGAGCCGATTTCGAAAATTTTTTTTAAACATAGATGTTTTTATCAAGATCTGATATCTAGTTTTTGAGTAAATAATGTAGTCAATAATGCGTGTTTAATACATTAAATCTGATCAAGGTTCCGAAGATAAAGCTGTGAAGTCGGTTTTTTAAGCTTTGCTTGCGTTTGAATTATTTAATTTGATATGTCAGCCTAATAAAAAATCATCATCACCACTATTGTCACCAAACATAATCTTTGATAACCGCAGCTAGGCAAGCGAGATTGTGCTGTGGCTTGGTATCCTCTCATTATTGTGTGAAAGGAATAGATAGAAATAATATTAATTTCTAATAATACTGTTGCAGTATTTATTACTCTTTCTGCACACAATTTTTGATAAAACGAAATCTACAGAGAAGCGCTAAACAAGATTGAGCGTCTGCCAAATTTCTGCATTACGTTTAATACATTTATATTCAGTCTCCAAATATATGATAACGTTTCAGAGCTCTGCTCTAAACACTTCTTTCATACTATTAAACCCTGCTAATACCGCTCGTCATATTTGAAAGATTCGAATTTATTTATTCTTCCTATTCCCTTTCTTTAGGATTACATATTACGTAGCCAATTGCCTATTTTTCCTAAAATTATATACACTTATAGATCAAAGACCTAAGTTACCTACAAGCCATCAAGCTTATAGGTAACTCAATTGCTTAAGCCCACTTGGGTACCAGTGGGTAGCGTTGCCACCATGCTGACAGCATTGCCTCTCTTATCTCTTGCCTTTCACTTAGGTCACAAGAAATTTTGCTTCTATATGCCATACACCCTATATAACCTATGCACCCTATATACCAGACACCAATTTATACTAGATACTTAATTATATGACGTCATATAACTTTGCAAACGCTTGAAGAACACAATTTCAGAGTTATCGCTTATCTGGAATCCGTCGAATGACACAACTCCTATAAATCCAAACGTTTTTTTCCGTAACTAAACACAATAAATAAGCTTGAAATTATTTTGCTCGCTAATTAGTTAGTTTATGCAAATTATTTGTAAAAAAAGTTATATAAATACTACCGTTTATTCTGCCTCCGGCAGTTGGAAATATTCATTGAACATGATTAATTATTATGATAAAATTCAAATATACCAGTATTTTAAGGCTTTTATACACTTTTATTAAAATTGATCTTTTAGAGCTTAAAAAATAGACAACCGAAATTTTTTAAGTAGTATATTAATATACATTTGCGTGCTAGTGCTTTTTTTGTCTCTGAAAAGCTAGCATTAATATACTTGTGAATTGGATATATATGTTATTCCTGTCCACCAGCTTTTCCCACCTGCTTCACGTCATGCTTAGATCTGTTATTTTTTATATAAATCCAATTTAGAAGGTTATCAGGCTATTTTTAGAAGAGATAGCTCAGCGATTAAGGCGTTACCTGCACCCAATTATAGTTATCTATCACATATGATAAATATGAAGCTTTTATACTCACAGCACCACACTGAGTTCAAATACTTGTGTCGTGGGTACCGGAAACATTCACATCACACACACATTCACACCCAGAACCCAGAAACACGAGTTTCTCTTGAGAAGAAAACTTGTATTCCCAACGGGAATCGAACCCGTTACCCGCTGCTTAGAAGGCGAACGCATACTTAACTACGCAGTTCTCTATCTTTTAACGAATATATTTTAACCGACTTTATTATAAAGAAGGAGATTATTAAGTGCAGTGAATTAATTATTGCTTTAATAATAAAAGTTTTTTATGTTACTTGTTGGCTAGGTTGGTAGTTCTACCTCATATCATGGTTTCCAGCACATTACCCAACTACTACGAAACAAAAGAGAAGGTTATGTTTTTTAATGGATCTATAGTCTCTAAAGTGTAGGTATACATTTGCATAACTTTGATTTCGCATTTTTTAAATACTGAACCAAAGTTAAAATCATTTGAATGATAGCATATAAATCGCACTGGTTGTTAGATTAAAATAAAATATTCTTGGCGTATTGTATAGTTACTACATTAAAAATTATAAATTTCTTCTTTCGAAATATCCTTAAGGAGAACAAATGACGATAATTATTAAAGGGCTTTAGGTGTGGAAACGAAGTTCCGACTCGAATCTCTGATGTGAAAGCTTTTAAGTTTTGCTTCATTATCTCTGATCGCCCATTAATTCACTTTAATGCCGTTAAAAAATATTATTTTTTTCAAATGAAGATATATCCATAGATCTACTTATACTTAATCGTAAAAAACTGAATAACAATTCTCACACACAAACTCACATTAACTAAAGCTAGTGAAACAATACTCACTTAAATCCAAGCTAAGAACATTTCCGATCGCTCCAACTCATAACTGAAGAGTCCCTTTCATTATTATAACACCACTGAACTTTAACTTAACAACGGGGAAAGTTGGTTCCCTCCGTTTGTTTACTAGGACTTGCTTCGAATTTTAACGACAAAACAGAGATAAAGTTAGATGCATGAGGATAATAACTCATCGTCATTTTCGTCTTGAGTGTCGTGTTCGGAATTTATTTACGAGAATTTATGAGTTTACGTCGTTTGTGGGAGCGTGTTACTCCGCCAGCGGCCTCATTGCTACTGTCAGCGCAGCGGAGATTCTGATACCATTCTGGGTGATACTGTAAGGTCAATGAATAAAGTGCAAGGATTAATAGGGTCTCTATGGCTTGGGTTTCCTGTTGGTTTGCAAATTTCCGTTAAAAGCTTCTTAGTATTCGTTCACTACGACAGTATGTTGCATTAAAGTAATTTACAGAAAAGTTTATGTAGTTAGATACCTACACGACGAAGACATTTTTTGTTAATTGTGGATAAGTTGTCAGGCCTTGGAGCGATTTGCTATTAATTGCGAAGGGTAGCAGGACGAATAAAAAAGTTAGACTAATTGACAGGAAAGACGGTACAGCCAATCTGATTTTGCTTTTAATGATCAATTTAATCAGTAAAAGTTAGTTAATTTTAGCTATTAGGAACTTGCTTTTTTATTATGTGGACTAATAGGCAGTCATGGATGTCTAGCAAGAGTGATGGTTATTTGTCATTCCTAATAACAAGAATCGATGGCTTTATAATTTTGCCCCGAACTGAAACCCCGCACCTACATTTTGCCCAATACATTTTTTCTTAGCAATAATTGTTTGATTGTTGTATTTGTGAAATAAGTTTCAACTTTAAATGTGTAGGCGTTTTTGAGATAGACCCCGGGACAAAATAGGTCCCGGGGTGTCAAAAACAATGACTCTGCTGTCGTACCAACTTGTTATTTTCAAGCATAGTTTTTTTTATTCTTCTTTTCATAGTTACAACGTTGACAAGGACTGAAAAAATATTTATAAATATTTTGCCTCCCACCATGTTTAGGTGCCCTTTAACATATATCATAAATATTCATTTATATTTTATTTAAATTGCCATTTCTGGCCTTGGGCCACAGCTTTACATGCCATACATATTTGCAGCCCCATACAGACGGCTGTATTTTTGCGAATCTAGCAATAGAATCATTTACTTTCATGAGTGCCTCTTTGGGGCCCAAGTGAACGATTTTGATTTATTATTTTTTATTTTTTGACACCCACGATACAAATCTATGACCTTTGTGTGGCTGTGAGTGTGAATGAGTATGTTTATTTTAACAACTACACCCTGATCAACAAACAATTTACTTTGAGAAATATATGAATCGAACTCGGCACCAGCGAGGCAGACGTATAACTAATTACGCCACGGACTGCTATATAAGTTCTAAAAGAAAGAACTTCGTACATACTTTATAGTGCATCTCAACTATTTATAAACGATCACGTACAAACGTGAAAGTTGCAGAAAGTTAGACGCAGTTGAAGCTGCCGAGGGATCGGATACCTTTCGTCAACAACTGAACAACAAAATATTGACCTCTGTTTGCACGACAGTGACTGGCTAAGTACAGTTAGAAGTTACCTGTTTTTCAAAACTTTTCAGAATCGATACTGCTGAGTTCCATTCCAACTTACCGCAAACGACTAAACTTTTAAAAGTTTAGTCTCGGAAAAACGCTTTTTATGGCATATAAACGTAAACAGCTAGCAACAGCGACATGATATACAAAGCGCCCGAGGCGCGCGCCCCGGGCGCTTTACAACAATGAAAATGCAATATGGACTGCAGACCGAGCACTCTGAATTCTTCTCCGTGTACAGAAATAGCTTAGTGAAACTAGCAAAACGTTCTTTGGCGAAATCGCAATAATTCATAACCAGTATTTTTTTTCTAAATGTATAGTTTCTATAATATCTTAGTAAAGAAATCGAACTAAATTATATGGAATAATAAAATAACAAACCAAAAAAATATATACTTAATTAAGCAATAATAATACAAGAAAACTTGCCTATTATTATTTTTTGTTATTATCTTCATATGTTTACTGGGTTAGAAAGCGGCTTTGAATATTGATTAATATCTAAGCACATTTTTACTAATAAAAACAACATTCAGTCGAATTGACGAGCTCCGCCATTTTGGAAGTGGGCAAAACTAGCAAATATTTACTGGCTCTTAACAGAAATTGCTACTTTATCATGCTCTTGTTAATTACCTAACTTAATCACATAAAAATCTTTTTAAATTAATGCTCAAAAGAAAATTTATGTTTGCTAACTTTTAGGCTTTTACGAGTTAATTAAAGAATTTCATTTTCCATAAAAAGCTTTTAAGTTCAAACTTAGAAGTTAGTATAATTTTCGGCAACTTCGCTGACAGCTACAACTACTCTCAGCGGTGTGATGATAGCTAAAATGTTTCTTGTCCACCTTTGTTTGGAGATGGGATGAGGAGTCGAGGATAGGTATTCTGTTTGCATGTTTCATTATACGCGTTGCAAAGACGACTAGCAAACAATTTGGGTCCCCCAAAGACAAGCGTAATGAACATTTAATGTTTCACAAACAAACAAGGGCTTGTCCGTTATAATTAATACCGCTTTTATCACCGTAATTTATCATAGGATAGTTTGTTTTTCATTAAGTTATACATTTGCCTAGGTTTTCTTCTTAGGAACTCGTGGTTCACAACAATCTCTGTACTTAATTTCTTAAATCTATTTAATAATACTATAACTAAAATGTTACATTCGCGGGGTAGGAACCTGATAGCGACATTAGTTCGAAATGTTTTTATTATTTAAATTAAAAACATTGAAATTTTATTCAAACTTTATTTAATTTTTTTTGCAACTTTCATACATAGGTACATAATACAAAAAGACGTTTTCGCATATCACAACACGGTTTACAATTTATATTAGTCAAACTTACGTTATTTGTTAATTAGCAGACAGGAATACCATTGTTACCAAAACGATATTATTGTGAGAGATAATTAAACGCAAGCAAAGCTTAAAAAAACCGACTTCACCGCTTTATCTTCGGAACCTTGATCAGATTGAATGTATTAAACACGCATTATTGACTATAACTCAAAAACAAGAGATCAGATCTTGATCAAATTTCAATGGGACCACATGAAAAGTACCAGCTTTTAAATAAAAAAAAAACATCAAAATCGGCTCACAACGAAAGAAGTTATGGGGGAACTTTTGAAGTCGGTTAAACGAGAACATCGTCAAAGTAGTGCTCAAAATAGGCATTATTAACGATATTTCAAGAACGATCAGATAAGATAGAAGAAGATAGATCAGATCTTGATCAAATTTAAATGGGACCAACTAAAATGCAACATCATTCAAACTAAAAAAAAAATTTCGACATAGGCTCACGTGGAGAGAAGTTATGAGGACACATAAAAAAAAATTATAACACACATTAACAAAAAATACAGTCGACTTGAGTATCTCCTCCTTTTTTAGGAAGTCGGTAAAAATTAAATCATTCTGTATTTATTTACATTTGATATTTAGTTCAGCTATTCTATGTATCTGTGAAGGCTTTTTGCTATGAGTCTGTGGGTATGACTTCAGTGTGATTATTATCTATTCCATATTATTATTTTGTAAAAGTTATATATTTTATTATATATAATCAAAATATAGACTCACCGGCTGGCCACATCATCACTTACCAGAAGATTTTTTATGCTAGATAGACAACCATTTGACCACCATCTCACCTGATGGAAAGTGAAAGGTCATCGCTGTCAGGTTTTTTACCATCGTCACGCTAGTATATTGCAACTTTAGTAAAGGCCCGACGGTTTATTTCCTTACCAATAAAAACAAAAAAGCCTCTATCTAAACACTACATTGTATGTTTCTAAAACGAATTCATTAGAATACTTTAATCTTAAATTGCAAGTCAAACAGTATAATCTACTAGATGTTGTTGAAGAAACTTTCCCTTGTAAGTAGATTAAATTCAGGATTACTTGGTAGAGCCGACGTCCTTTACTTATTTAGGCATTTTGGATGCTTTACAAAAGTTTAGTAGGTTGACTTTAATCATGATTTAAATACCTGCCGGTCTCTGCGGCGGGAATCTGTGTCCAAATGGGTACACGTGTGTCTCTATCACTAAGCCATCATCTATTTGTAGAGCTATAATAGGCCCAGCTAAGTTTTCACAAAATATGTGTAATTGCAACAGATATGCTACAGCACCATCAGCAAAATAATACAAGAAACGTACATATAAGTAAAACGGATCGCAAACAAGACAACATTTAGTTTTTTGGCGGACGATATTTACGTTAATTCATCGTGAAAACAGTTTTAAATATACGCTTCAGTCTTTCGTCTTCAAATGATTATAGTGTAAACTTTCAAGTATAACTAATTACAAATAATGAAATTGGAAATGTGCTTATAGGTATTGTGCCATTTAAGCTTGGTTCGGTAGTCCAGCTGAACAAAATATAAGACTTGGCTTCAAGTTTAAGTCTTGGCGACATACCAAGTATTTATAATAATAATAAGCCCCCCAAATCCTACTTGACGTCCTAGTCCTAGTCCCACAGATATAATTTTGACATTCCACACTCATATTTCTGACCTCGCTAAAGAGGCTTACAGACGCCTTGGCTTTGTTTTGCGAAACGCTAGAGAATTTGAAAATCCGCAAGTGATTAGAACCCTTTATAATTCACTGGTCAGAAGCAAGCTTGAATCGGGTGCATGTATCTGGAATCCCTATCAGGTCACTTACACGAGAATAATTGAAAAAGTCCAAAAAGTATTTTTAAGGTCCCTGTATAAAAAACTCTACGGATATTATCATGTACTCGACAAAGTTTTTGCTTGGCCAACTTGGCTACAACTCGCTAGAAGTTAGAAGATTACTGGACCAGCTCACTATCTCGTGCAAGGTGCTTAGAGGGACAGTCGACTCGCTTTTCCTGCACGGGTTGTTGAATAGATTGTTTGTGCCAGATGAACCAGGGATTCCAGCAAATAGGCGTGGTCGGCTGCATAACTTGTTCCACGTTGATTGTAGTCGTACTGTGGCAAGATCGATGTCACCACTTATTCGCGCCCGACACCATCTCAATGCACTCCTCGCCGCAAACCCTGATTGTGATATCATGTTTGACAATTGGAGAATTCTTTTAATACCTTTTTTGACATATTGTGAAAATTTAATAGATCAATGGGATAGGTGCAAAAGGCGTGAAATTTCTATTGACATTAATTTTGATTATAGTATATTGTGACATTTGTTATTTAATTTACGTTATGATTTTGACAGTGTATAATTTATTATGATTAATTTATTATTATTTCTGAGTTTCTTTAATCTAATTATGATATATGTGAGATAAATGTAAGTGTTGTAATTCGTTTTTGTCTCAATAAAAAAAATTAATTTAATTTAATAATAAAAAAAAAAAAAAAAAAAACTTTGTTTGGTTACAAAATATGTTAACACTTTATTATTAATAATCAATCTACATAACAAACAAATTTCTACCCTTAGAAAATCCTTCTTTGACCGCGACAATCTTCTATTCTACGCTAATACAGAACGATAAAAAAATATCACTTTTGAACCTCGTCCATAACAAAACCCAGCGAAATGAACACATTACTGAACCCAAAGATAAATTTGCAGCATGGAAGCAGAAGTCTCTACACGGAAGATACTATCATGATCTGCAGCAGCCACATGTTGACAAGACAGCGTCGAAGCTGCAGCAGGGTGATATCTTTCGAGAGACTTAAGCTTTCATGTTAGCTATACAGGACCTGATAATTGATACTCGTACTTATCAAAAAGACATCAGTTGTTCTATCGGTTCAGAGACAATACAGCTTGTATCACCGGAGCTTGTAAAGCAATAGTACAGACCAAAGTACAGACAGACTATAAACACAGACACGATCATGTAGCCGCAATCATTCAGCAATCCCTTGCACACAAGTATAAACACAAGTAGCTTTTATCTAGGTATTGGTAGTTTTCTTTCGCTAGCACCTATCAAAGGGTCTTGCTTGACATCCCATTTCCAATGTCAGTAAAGTATACTTACACACAAATATAACTCGATTTTTCTATCTGCACGAGATAGCTTTCAGTTTCCTAACTATTTTCGTGTTCGCGAATATTGAGGTTTGCCTTTTGGCTTTTATAAGTTACTGGAAATAAGTAACTACCCACCGGCCATTTCAAAATGTGTTCAAATAGTTATGACATTAGAGTATGGTATTCTAACGGAAACAAGTATCGTATTGTAGATAAACTTACCAAAACATATAAACTAATCCGCTTATCCCAGATATGAGCAGGAAATCTGATCTTAATTCAGTTCAATCAGGATACATCCAGCAGCGCTTTAAATGGTTCGTTAGGTAATATTTAGTTAGGAATGATACTCTATATTCTGATGTGATAAACCTTATGTTTATGTTATTATGTAATGATATAATTATAATAATAAATAGCGAGATCATTAGTAAGACGCGATGTTGTCAATTTTCTTTTCTGCAATCATCATCTTATTTTCCTTATTCCATAAGTAAGGTAGTGTCCAAATGCTTGCTTATCAAACATAAATCATGTAGATACTCTTCCTGGAGGACCATCAAGAGTGTATAATACTGGATAGTGAATAATGAATTCATCACTTAGGTACTATGAACAAGAATGAATACATTGTTAATAAGTTTTGGCATGAATTTTTATGACCGGCCGCCTACCAGATGTCATCCTTAAGAATGTTGGCTGTCACTGAAACCTAGTTCTTTGGCAAGGCAGTTTTTTCTTTAGCAGGGGCAGTGCAGTTTATGTTAACTTGGTAAAGCTATATGTGTTACTAGCCGTGCCCCGTGGCTTCGCCCGCTATTATCAAGTTAAAAAGTAGCCTATATGTTAATCCTAGGTATAAGCTATCTACATTCCAACTTTCATCCAAATCCGTTCAGCCGTTAAAGTGTGAAGAGGGAATAAACATACTTACACACTTACAAACTTTCGGACTTTTAATATCAGAAGGATTATACCCTCTTGTTTTCAAGCGTATAGAAACAAAAGTATCTATGATGTTGTGCCTAGGCTTTGACTACGTTAGTCAAGACAAAAAGAAGCCTATTCTAGACTCTAGACCAAATATACTTATACGCTAACTTCCGGATTTATAATGTGTGTTGTGACGACTTAGAATTTCTACCGCTTTATTAACTTATATGCTTAATTGCATGTTGGAAAAAAATTACGCTTGCTTGTTTCAAGTCTTGTACCTATCTGGCTTTCTTATGTAAATGATTTAATGAAAATCAACTCTACATATATTAATGCTAAATACAAATTAATAACAAAAGGAATTAATACAAGCAGTAACAATAATAATTTAGAATCTAATGCACCTATATTATAAAGGTCCCTAAGTTGGTATTTACATAAAAGCCTCCAACGGAGTCATTAAAAGGACGGCTTAAAGAACCTTTGTGGATGTCTCATTCTCCTATTAATGTAGGCTACCCGCTTAGCCCAGACATAATTATACAGTAGAAAATAAAGTAAATCGTCATTTAAAACATTAATTCAAAATGTGTTATGCTCACGATAGTTATTGGAAGTTTTAAATAATTATACAGAATTAAATATTGTTAGATTTTGTTGTTATCTTTATTGATCTAGCAGTTTGTCGGCTACTATGAAATTCAAAGATACAATAAAGGTGTACCTATATTACACAAAAAGGTCCTATATAAATCATTGTTCCAGAGCATACCACATAAATTTTAATATTTTTTTAACTGCCGAATCCTGGCATCTCCCGTTTTTATGGAATAAGGTATGCCAGTACTCCTACCTACACAAGTATCAAGCAACAAAGGTTCAGCGGAGAGTAACAATTGAGCTTATCTCATACATTTTAATGCATCCGCAATTCCACATTGTCTACAAATGGGCAGAGCGTTCACGGCGCCGTTACGTTTACATAATCTTTTTTATTACTACCATGAACATTACTAAAATATCTTCTGAAAACATGTACAAGAATAAAGCATAAGATCATGTACAACAATGTCATTAGATTTGATTGATCGAGCAAAGCGAGATCTCTAATTTGACATGGGTGGTTCAGCACTTTGTACGTCTGTCCCTCTGTCGGAGACATTTAGCGTCTAAACCATTCATGCAAAATAATAAAGGGCACCCATGTGCCCCCTAAGTAACCTATGAGCCGCCGCGGACCGCGCTACGAGTGTAACTGAATCATTACAATAAGAATGTCGCAGATGCACAAAATAGCTTTGAAAACAGTGGCTTTGGTGTGCACCAATTTGTTATTTTCCAACATAGATTTTTTTAAACCAGTTTCTTGCTCCACTTGCAGAGCTAAATAGCAAAAATTACATGGTACACAAAACAAAATACATGCATAATAATTATTTGGCAATTAGTATATGTTCAGCGCAAAGTAAGAGTCTGTGCAGGTGTTACTCAAAAATAATGTAATGGTAGTCCTGTAACAATTACTATTTACATAAATACATAAATATAATGTGTAATATAAAAAGGGAGGAATTAAAATGTTCTTAAAGAAAACAGTTTTGCTTCCGATACGAACATTAATAATATTTATATGGCAACTCCATATCTGTACTCCAAGCATCTGCTACATTCTTATTGCAATGATACAGTAACACTCGTAGCGCGGTCCGCGGTGGATCGTATCATTACTATTGTAGATCCAGTTATGGGAAGTGCGCTGTATGCTGAAACACCGGCGATGAGCCTAGTTCGGCAGCAGATACTCTACAACGATATTGCTAACTTAGCCTTTAAGAACACTATCGTGAAATATTGTACATTCTTTGGCAATAAAGATTTATAATTTATTATTACTGATTGAAAAGTTTATGCAATGTTCAGTCAGGCCAGAGGGCTCGATCCCCAATCTGACTAGCTTCATATCTTGCTCCACGGCGAAGGACTGCTCACTGGTTTAGTGGGATCGAGCCTCACACACCTCTTTTCTTCACCCATGGGACGGAAAGGAAGAGCAAGAATCTCCAAAAAAAAGGCCAGTGCTTGACGGGGCTTAGTGGGTACGTTAAACTGTCAGTCCCCGTCGTTAGTCGTCAAGTCAAGTCAGCTGTCGATACTCCATGTCTCATGCCGTAATGCCGTAATGCCAGGCTACTTAAATAATCCTGATACTATAAGACTACCCACTTTTCTATACGAAAAGCAAGCATTGCAAGGATCGCATCATTTATACGATACACTTCAATTGCGTAGTTGGACTTGCTTCAATTTTGTCAAATTCGATTTGAATGTGATATTTGAAGCTATAAAAATACTTTGCAATTTTCCAACTGGGTGTGTTATCTAAAACTTTGGATTGAATAATAATGATGCTTGCTATCTAGATCGTCGACGGGGGAAAAAAGGATACTTATAATTTTTCTTTTCAAGCTTAACTTCTAATAAGTTTTTTCTTCTATCGTTTCTATGGGAATACTATATCCGTATATGTATATACGAGTATATAGCCATCTTTAAATGTATGAACTGGATACGCGAATCTAGGACAGTATCCTGTTAGTGAAACTCTTCCGTCGATCGTTCATAATTCACGATTGTGATGATAATATATATTTTAAACATTGTGGTCTTTTTTTTTCTCCGCTAATATGCATCCCGTTATATATTTGGCCCGTACAAAGAAAATATTCTAAAACCAATCCCTATTTATAGAGATAGACGCCGTAAAGTGACTCGTTTCAATTTGTGCGCCTGTAACTACGGTTGACGCGGTATCCTATCCAATAACCAGCTACGAAGATAGACTCGTACAATATGCGGGTAGTTGAGATATCGCTGGCGTCACCCGAGCCGGTGCGACGTTATTGGGGAGCATATTTCACGTATCACAGTCTTGCGATTCTCAGGCGGTCAAAGCCTTGTAACAACTAGTACTTCACTTTGACTTAGAATTAGCACAGTAACACAGCAGTTTTTAATTTAAACCTATTGGTGACCTTAGTAACCGATAAATATTTATTACGCTATGGTTATTTCGTCTGATTACACTCATACTGCATAAAGTAGAATAAATCAATGTCCTAAAAATTCAAAAAACCCAACTACGAAAAATGTGAACCTACTTTTTATGTAATCTACTTTATTTTGATACCCTACTTGATAGGTTTGAAGAAAACGTTTTACAGTAAAAATAAAATTTAGGGAATGTAACAACAAACCTAATGCAGGATATTTGTTACGTTAGAATAAAACTTGTAGCGTTTATATCCACGTGCCCTCTATTGGCGTGGCGCGCGTGGTTGATATCAGGCCTTTATTATTTTTAATTGCTGCCTGGGCGTCAAGCGCGGCTTTATTGTAACCGCGCTCTTTCATCGTCCGGTCCTTTCTGGACTAAGTAATCCAGTGGGAGCGTCGGTGCTGAGTCAGAGCCTCCTAGTCAATTCTGGGTCAAGTTATGTCGTGTTTTGTGGACATATTCCGGGCGACCGGGATGAGTAGGTAGAAAAGGTAAGATGGTATTAAACTATCTGACCCCTGAATGTATGTCCACAAACTTTTTTGACGATTTTGGTTGATTTTGTTGTTGCCTTTCTTACACCGTACTGAGTTTGAGTCGAAGTCACGGGCCATTATGGCCCTGTTCTGCCCATCCGGGCATCTCACGACCTTTCTTGGACTGTAGTGTATCTCTTTTCCGGTACGAAGTTTTAAAAAAATCCTCGTGACAAAATTTAATATTATCTCTCTAAAAATTGATATCCACCATTACGTAAGCGTTACCTTTTCAAGATTTTGCTACGAAAGACAATAAAGAGATAGGTAAACCCGATAAAGATTTATAAGCACATAAAAAGTTTCTTATTCGACAGTGTTTGGTGCGGAAAATATCGAGATATATTATTAAAAAGGAATTTGTTACTTTTAATACGTTCTAGACTACATTCTAGAGCTTAGCTCAACGAACAAACTGATGAAATCCAAGTAAAATATTCAGATGGCGAGTAGGTACAAGATTCGGAGAGTATTTTTCTTTCTACTTTCTTCTCTGCAAGACATACAACAAGTTTAATGAACCGAGGACAATGTTCGCGTCTATTTTGATTTTTACACACCTAATAATATTAGGATTTTTTGTAATAAGTTAGTACAACTAAAAATATGAGACCCCATTAAGTGCGTATATCTTATGTATATTATACATAATAATCACGATTACAAAGAAGTTATTGATTGAATATAAATAAGATTTTCAGGGTTTTCGTAGTTCTACACAAACGTACGTGCGTAAAACAAATTCAAACCAACGCTTACTCTGAAGCCCTTAGATTTAACCCGTCGTTATAATGGTATTAAGAATAGTTTCATTAACTACCATCAAAGAATTTATAATCAGTGTACCTCTACAAGTTGCCAATTTTGTAAATATCCCCAACGACCTAACTGGCTCACCTTTCAAACAAATGAAAATTAAATATTTTGGACACAGATTCTTAAAACACAAGCAACAAAACAGACAGGAGTTACATCCTCTAGAGAATACATCCACCAGGATACCTTGTGGCATGTGGAGATATCATTAATATGTGTCATATTTTTATTGAAAACATATAATATGGTAGTGAAATCTGAAGTCTAATTTTACAGTACTATGTAAAGTAGGTAGTATTCTTGGTTCGCTCGTCAACTTATAATTAAACTAACATTGATCAGACATTTATGAAATTGCTTTAAAGGAATCCATTTTCTGAGTTCGAGGAGGAACAAGTTTTAAACAAGATAGTAATGCAAACACTGAACGTTATATATGTTCAAATTCGAGAAAAAAATATAGGTAATACTTATGCGCTAAATTGACATTTTTCACTCTTTCCTCATTTTGTAATGTTTGTCAAAGTCGGTTGGCTAACATTTCAACTTCTATTCATAGGAGTTAGGTACTTGATAATCAAAGCGAATTTGTGCTGTTAAGCATCCTAAAACAAAATCTATACTAATATTATAAAGAGGTAAAGTTTGTTTGTTTGTTTGTTTGTTTGTTTGTTTGTTTGTTTGTTTGTTTGTTTGTATGTAAAAGGTAATCTCTGAAACTACTGATCCGATTCTGAAAATTCTTTCACCAATAGATAGCTACACTATCACTGAGTGTCATAGGCTATGTTTTGTCGGGATAGAAGTTAGTTATCAGTTCGAAATAATAATATTCGTAAGACAAGTCGGAGAAAAATTTGCTAACTCTCCGCTTTATCGGCGTACGCTGACTAAACGGTAAGACATAGTTGAATACAATGTATGGCAAAAATGTTGGCCTTCATGAGTTTTACAAAAAAGTCCGCGACAGCATATATCTAACATGTATGTATAGCTCAGAAAATATACTTTTCTTTGTTAAAAATCTGAAAAAAAAAGCGGCCTCTGTTTAGTTGGCTTTTTGAGACATTCAGTATTAATCCTTATCAAAATAAACTATTTCATCGTCTTACGTAGTTCATGTAGATACATTTTGCTTTTTACTGCATATGATTTGGATAAATAGTCTATGAGAAATCGTGAAATTAATTACACGGGAGCCCGCCCGTGAACGGGACGGGTCAGAAATGTACAGAAACGTACTACGAATTCCTGCACTAAAAAATAGCGGCTTCTATTTCGTTGGCTTTTTTAAAGTATTTAATATTAATTCGTATCAAAAAAACCTATTTCATCGGCTTACTTAGTTCAGGTAGATGCAATTTGCTTTTTACTGCACATAATTTGAACCCATAGTCTAGGAGAAATCGTTAAGTTTATTTGAGGGTGAAAACGGTGGATACGTCTATGTTTTGAACCGACAAACATAAGAAGGGGGATATAAATTCGACTGTTTTTTTTTTTTTAGTCTTATCATTGAAGTTTGAACTGCCCGCTAGCGTAGTTAAGTGGGCGTTTGCCTTTAAAGCACCGGGTTTGATGCCCGGTGGGAACACAGGTGTTTTCCCACGGGAATTTGTGTTTCTGGTTTTGAGTATGTTGTGAATGTTGTGTGAATCTTGGATGTTTACAGCCCTTTGATACAAGTCATTGAACTTATTGTGGGGTTGTGAATGTGAAAGCGTTTATGTGTATGTTTTTTAATATTTACTACCCGGCCGACGCCCCGCCGGGCGGGTCGTTCCTGAACTTTGAATTGCTCGCTGGCGTAGATGGGTGCGCGTTCGCCTTCAAAGCAGCGGGTTCGATTACCGGTGATAATTTACCTAGAAAATTTATCTCCACGATAAATTTGTGTTCCTGGTTTTGAGTATGTTGTGAATACTTTGTGAATCTTGGATGTTTACGGCCCCCCGATACAAGTCATTGAACTTAGTGTTGGGCTGTGAATGTGGAAGTGTGTTTATTTGTATTATTATTTTTTAACCGGGCGACGCCGGGCGGGTCATCTTTTGAACTATCTACTCGCGTAAATGGGTGCGCGTTTGCCTTCAAAGCAGCGGGATCGATTCGCGGTGGTAACAGAAGTTTTCTCCCTACGGGAAATTTGTGTTCCTGGTTTTTAATATGTTGTGAATCTTGGATGTTTACGGCCCCACGCTACAAGTCACTGAACTTAGTGTGTGGCTGTGAATGTGGAAGTGTTTATGTGTAGATTTTTTAACCGGGCGACGCAGGGTGGGGAATCTTTGAACTTTGAACTACCCACTGGCGTAGATGAGTGCGCGTTCGTCTTTAAAGCAGCGGGTTCGAATCTCGGTGGGAACACAATAACAAAAGTTTTTTCCCCACGGGCAGTTTATGTTTCTGGTTCTGGGTATGACGTGAATGTTGTGTATGTGGTGTTAATTGTTTACGGCCCCACGACACAACTTATAGTACTTTTACAGTGGGGCTGTGAGTGAGAAAGCGTTTATATGTAAGCTTTTGTTTACCCGGGCAACGCCGGGCGGGTCAGCTAGTCTGATATAAAAATAAAGTTTTTGCAACATTAAATAGCAAAGTGTCGTTAGCTTTTATTCATCCTACTATTCCTACTAATATTATAAATCCGAAAGTTTGTGTGTAAGTGTTTAAATATGTTTGTTCCCTCTTCACGCTTTAACGGCTGAACGGATTTGGAATTTACATAGCTTATACCACGGCTAGTATCAAATAAAGTCTACCTTTAGGTAAGTGATGATGTGGTCGATTACAGGCGATAAGCACGACATTAATCGTAATTTGCTCTGAAAACATTGCAGCTGCCAAGCTTCTTTTAAGGTGGTAAACTACGACTATGCTTAAGGCAGAGTACCCAGTAGCTACGACCTTAAAAGAAATACCCTACCAATCCTGCCACAAAGCAAGAAGAACTACAAAATATAAAATAATATCATTGGCAAAAAAAATATCTAAAGAAACTGGGAACGAAGTTCCGACTCGAAATCTTTTTTGGTAACTATATATACAATTTGTCTGTGTGGATTTATTTTGATTGTTAACAAATATTGGAAGGTGTTTGTCCGGATGTACGCGAGATATTGTTTTCTTTTTTCCGAAAAGTACCAATTGTGTTTTTCCCTGGACAATTTTTGTTTATGATTTTGACACCATAATTTATTGAATCAAAATTATGGTGTCAAAATGTCCCGCAAAATGAAGTCTACTAATTAAATTTAAAAAATATAGTACTTTAATGATATAATATGCGAGGACAAATCTATCTACATATACATCTGTCGGCCTGTTTGTTGCCTTTTCACGGTTATATAAACTATATATATATATAGATATATCTTTTTGTAAATCAAGCACTTAGCGATTTTGTCGCTTACAAATTTATTGGTAAATATTTATGTACCAAACAAAAATGTTTGCCAAGCTCTCCACAAGTTAAGGGGGTAGGTAGGCCCGTTAAGAAGTGCTATGTTTATTTTACGATCTGCAATTGACAAAAAGTCAAGCAGTTTACTTTTATGTAGAGGAAAACTTCCTTTTAATTAATTTTAATACGAGGTAGGTGCCGGCTTAATGTCGCCTGCGAACTTTGACAAATGTTTTGGAAAGCACTTGGGACATACTTATAAAAAGTTATTGCTCAGCTTTCATTTCCTTAGCTAAAATCATAATAAAAAAACTTGTACGTTACCTATACTTTCAAAGACATATTTTAAAAGCTTTGTTCAAATCAAGTAATACTTAAAATGTTTTTTCGAATCAAGCTTTTACAAGTTGTAAATAAAAAAGGACTGAAAAGTGATATATCCGAAAACTTGTCAAAACGAGCCCAAACTGGGGTTTATCTTGTAAGTTCAGAAGTTCCTATGTCCATCATCAGACTAGCTCCGTGCTACCATATCACTGTATTGTCATCGAAGATACATAAGCAACCCAAATCGGACATCGGGAAGTTGGTCTAATTTAGCTTGCAAGGCTTGATTACATAAATAGATAGACAACGGGGTGGGTAAACTAAATAAAAGCCTGTAAAAGTATCTGATTAGGTTTTTTTTTTTTTATTATTTGTGACAGGCTAGTGTTTGACCACTATCTCACCTGATGGTAAGTGACGATGTGATCGAAGCTGGTAAACACACTAGACCTGGAATACGCAGGCTCTCAAGGATAACTGCCGGAACACCGTATTTGGCTTGGCGGCAGACTTTCAACTTGATGGTGGTAAGCTACTTTGGTAGCAAGCCAGGCGAGCAACTCACAAAATGCTCTACCACCTCTCAAATGTCACCTGATTAGCACCACCCGGGGACCACGTGTAGGGAGTCAGACTTAAGGGGTATCCTCCTACGGACGTGGGTGACTCAGCCTCCTGAGGGAGTCAGTGTTATAAGTTTGTAGTGTCAATATGTGTCTTTCTGTGGCAACAAAGTGGTGTTCTTGCTTTTTTTTCAGGATTTTTGTATTATAATAAAATTATTTCTCAACATCTACATAAATACAACATTATTTCTCGGAGAACCATAATTCAGGCCCCGTCAGATAACTGAGGCAGGAGTCTTTATAAATACAGATATACCAGTATACCTACATTCTTGCCTACCCCATTAAATGTCAAAGGTTTATTTAAAAGACTTAAATCGTAGCCATATTCTATATTGAATTCAATTGCTCTCGTCCTTCCACGGCGTCTACTCAAACCCCTTCCTACAAAGCGCCGTAATTTCGATACCCTATTCTTTGAGCACGTTCCCTTTGTCGCGTTCCGAGTCAAAATTAGAAATCAATCGGTTCAACAAAATGCGGAAATAAGTGGCTGAGTAATGAGGTCAGTAAGAGGTAGAGGCATAGAAGGAATACTTTGAATTAATGGTTTTTTTGGACGATTTCTAGCGCGTCGTTCGACGTTGATTGACTAAAGAAGTAATTACATAAGGAGATTAATCAGATCGACAAGTTGTTTGGGCTTTATTCGGAAGCCTACTTTAAGAAGAGTGCGGAGCGATCGACGCCACATCCCACCATCTCTTAGTAACAGCATTGACAGTGCGAAATAATGACTAGATCTAGGCAGGGGGTTATTGGGTGTTCATAAATTTTCCTAGCAGGTGTATTCATTCTGTTTCTTTTATATAAAGAAATACCGTGACAAAATCATCAAAAATGTTGTACTTATTACTTTATAGTAATACCGGTCACTTAATCAGAAATAGGAATTGGCTTAGGTTTAAGCAATCACCATATATAATGAAATATAACGCCCAAAATATCGTAAGTACTTACCAGAATTTAATCCACATTATAATATGAAATTATCACCAATAAACGTAAAGTCTGCTAACCTAAAAAAGGCAAGTATCTTCAGAATTATCGCTGAGCTACCCAAAAAGGCCACGCATGCACCAAATATGGACTCGCATTTTTTTTTTTTTAATATCCAAATATGTTACTATAAATCAATTTTTTCGTATTATAAATATTTTATATTAATTATTAAAAAAAAAATAACCTTAACCAACTGTTATCCGATTCGGTTCTGTCACAAGAAATTTTATTTTATTTTTGGTGGCCATCTAAATTAAATTTGGTGCACGCGTGGACTTTTTGGGTTATGAAAAGTTTTTGTAGTGCAGGCATGACTTAAATAGCCCGAAAGATTTTGGTACAGGTTTCATTTATTTGTACATATTATATTTTTTTTGGATGAGGCTGTTTAGGGCAACGATTGTTTTTTTGGTGGTCATTAAATTTCATCCCATAAAAAATTATAAAAAAGTAGGTAATCAACTTGTTATAATACAATTAAAGTCTTCAGAATCAAAACTTAATGTGTACTTCTAACATATTTACAATCATTGAGATCAAAGTTCTTAAAAATTTGGACATAATCGGCATTTAAAAAAATATATGCGTTTGACCCGTATTACACGACATGGCAGGTAATGCCGGTCATATTACCCATCCTTACCCTACTATGTAACTAGTGTAAAGTAACTATAACTATGTAGTAGTATCCAACATTTCTTTCAGGCAACAAAAAACAATACACGCTTAGTCATTGTTTCTTTAAATTAAATATCAGATTGGCCCTCGGTAATTTCCAAATGATTGATTACCATATTCGTAGAAAAATTGTATTCCAAAACAGATGGCTCAAAAAGATCAATTAATTTTCGCCGCCAGACAATCGGGAGTTACCTAGTTAGTCTTTATGCTTATCATAAAACAAAAACAGAAGGTGAAACGCTTCTGTTATAGTTATACGATTTCATATAACTATTAACTACATAGTTATTTTATTAACACTACCAATAGGTACTCTCCTCATCTGCTGCAATAAAATACAATACTTAGCATCGAAGTCATCATCATCATACTCAGCCTATCTCAGTCCACTGTTGGACATAGGCCTCTCCCAAGGTGCGCCACTGAGCCCGATCTTCGGCTCTTCTTCTCCAGTCGTTACCAGCAGCCCTACGTATATCGTCGCTCCACCTAGTCACAGGACGTCCTCTGCTACGCTTACCGATTCGTGGTCTCCACTCCAGAACTCGTCTACTCCAACGGTTGTCAGTTCTGCGGCATATGTGACCAGCCCACTGCCACTTCAGCTTGCTAATTCTTTGAGCTATGTCGATGACTTTCGTTCTCTGGCGAATTACTTCGTTCCGGATTCGATCCCTTAGAGATACACCGATCATAGCTCTTTCCATAGCTCGCTGAGCGACTTTGAATTGGTGGACTAGTCCTGCCGTTAGTGTCCACGTTTCGGCTCCGTATGTCATAACTGGTAGGACGCACTGATTAAAGACTTTTGTCTTAAGACTTTGCGGTATTGGCGACGAGAAGACTCGACGAAGTTTTCCAAAAGCTGCCCAGCCCAGCTGTATTCTTCTTTTGGCCTCTTTCTCAAAGTTGTTCTTACCTAGTTGGAGCGTCTGCCCTAGGTACACATATTCTTGAACAACTTCGAGAGCATTGGCATCAACAGCAATCAGTCCCGGATCCACGTGCTCGTTTATCATGACCTTGGTTTTATCCAAGTTCATCCGGAGACCAATGCGTTGAGAAGAATCAGCTAGGCCATTCAGCATCTCCTGAAGTTCCTGCAACGACTCAGCCATAATGACGATGTCGTCTGCAAATCGCAAGTGAGAGATGTATTGGCCGTTTATATTAATGCCGCGTCCTTTCCAATCCAGTGTCTTAAACATATCTTCCAGAGCGTTTGAGAACAATTTCGGAGATATGACATCCCCTTGTCTCACTCCTTTTTGCAGTGGGATTTGTTTAGTACACTGGTTTTGTACTTGGACGGCCATTGTTGCGGCTTCGTATAGACATCTCATCACTTCGATGTATCGCCAGTCGACTTGGCATCGTTGCAAGGACTCCAGAACAGACCAGATCTCAATAGAGTCAAAGGCTTTCTCGTAGTCCACAAAGGCTAAACACAGGGGTCGATTGTACTCTTCGGTCTTCTGTATAATCTGCCTCACTGTGTGGATGTGGTCTACAGTGCCGTAACCGCTTCGAAATCCAGCCTGCTCAGGAGGTTGAAACTCGTCGAGTCTTCGTGCGAGACGGTTCGTGACTACCCTTGAAAACAGCTTATATATATGGCTCAGAAGCGAGATTGGACGATAGTTTTTCAAAAAAGTTTTGTCACCTTTTTTGAAAAACAGTACAACAACGCTTCTGTTCCATGCTTGCGGAGTTCTCCCGGTAAAAAGGACAGAGTTAAAGAGCTGCTGGAGTTCTCTTAGTACTGGAGTTCCTCCTGCCTTTAAAAGCTCAGTCGTGACTCCATCCTCACCCGGGGCTTTTCCATTTTTAAGCTGTTTTAGGGCCATCACGATCTCATCTAGGCTGATTTCAGGCAAATCTTCAGTGAAGTGGCGCGTCAAAGTAGCTCTGGAGTCTTCTCTTGTGGGATTAGGTCGAAAAGCTTGCGATGCGTAAAGCTTGCCGTAAAAGTCTTCTACTTCCGAGAGTATCTCCGGCTTAGATGCGACGAGATTTCCGGACGATGTGGTCAACTTCGTTAGGTGGCTTCTCCCCAAAGACTGGACGAAGACTTTCGACCCCCGATTTTGTTCAATAGCTTTTTCAATTAGAAGCGTATTGGCTTATCGGAGATCGCGTCGTACCAGTTTTTTGATGGATTTGTTGAGAGCCTGGCTGTCGAACGAAGCAGACGGAGGATTTTCTCGTCTTTTTTCCATAAGCCGGAGTGTCTCATCGAAGTACAATGTATAATTATTTGTATCTTATGAGTATCTCGATGATAAAAAGTTATTAAAGTGCACTGTACATACAAAAGTTTATTGGTAGAAATACCACCGGAAACCAGTAGCAAGACGGCGAACATACAGGCCTTTAACATTGGGTCCTGTGAGTAGGTACACATAATGGCAGCAATTTCACACCTCAAATGCCTAGACGTTCCGCACATTAGTTACTCCATGAATGGAATAACAGCTTATTAGTAAAATTTTACAGTATATTTATCTGACAAGGTTTACCAAAAGTATAATATAATAGCCTTATAAGTAAACTGCCAACAAAAAATTGACCTGCCAACTATATTCTGTGTGTAGATATCTGACTTTTTGAGGAATTGATCTACTCGTGTGGTCATTGACTGCTGGTCGTCAGATCAATTGGCTATCAATGCCGAGGTTCTACATAGGTCGGTTCCCTCCGTAACACTGTTTCTATTGTATTAAATGATTAACGATCTGCTGAAACATGGTATACTTGGGTATGCAGCTGACAGCACGGTTGTAGATAGTTATGTACTTATAATTCGTACTAGTTATATTATAGTGGAGCTCAAATCCATTCCCAAAGAGAGGAGGGAGATTTTTTTGTGCTATGACCATTTGTATAGAAGTATTTGACCACTATCTCCCTATCATCGTTGATCATTGTGACCTATACCTACAACATGCCAAACTGGCAGTAGACAAAAATTCTGAGAGACTGAAAGTCCACTACCAGCGGGTAGCGTTCCCATCATGCTGGCGGCATTTCCTATCGTAATTGCAATGCTAATACGCTGAGTCAAATAAGTGCCAGTATTTTGATCACGCGTCGCCTCAACCAGGCGCTCTGATAGATTTTTGAAAAAAGAAGGAGCTCCTGATCCCCACGGGCCTAGTGTCTCAACACCAAACGGCTCAAATATGTAACCACTGTCGAGGTTTCCATATTTTAGCCGTTTGCGCTGCTTTGCCGAAATTGCCGCGACGACGCCAACCCCATTATGTGTTTGTTAGTGTTTAAAATCAATGTAGGGTTGTTTATTTTTCTTTTAATTTTGGCTTCGCAATCTTGTGCATTTAGCCAGTGTCAAATAATAATACATTTCAAGTTATAGGTATATAGAATATTAAAAGTCCTTGTCACAAATCACAGTCAAAGTTAAGTATAAGAGTCAATGTCCAGTCATAGTCAAGTCATGCCCTAGTAAAGTGGTAAAAACTTTACTAGAACTTCTATTGGATTTTTGGAGCGAAGGCGTATATCACGTTTTGCAACTTTGTATGATTTGCCAACACTTATGCACGTTTTCTAAGTATAACGGTTAATAATCCATCATTATTACACACTGACAGTCGAAAAATCACAGGTTTTGGAAAAATATACAAAATCAATAACGCCATTTTTTCACTTTCGCGGCAAAACACCCACGTTAAGTTAGGTTTGTTTCTTATATCGATGGTTGAAGTTAACGCATACCACAGAGGAAATAAACACTCCATTTACCAAGTACTGCGGTCGTTTTGTATGATGACATATGACATTGACAGTACTATGACAGTGACGATAAAATAAAGAAAATTGCGCAGCTGCTGATCCCATATTACTAACTTGGTTGCAATCAGAGCTGATTGCAACAAAGGTATCATCTATCTTATTCTATCCTTAATTGAGTCTGCTATTATTATTAGGTACCAGGTATGGATGTCTTATTTGATATATTATGTTACAGATGAACGGATTCAAATGAAATGCTGAGCATAATATAGTCAAGCCCTCGTTAAAATGAATCCTCTATCATTTTATTTTATTAATTATAAGTTTTAGCTTTTAATCTTAATAATCAAAGCTTGTGTTTTGTGGTAGATTGGTTTGCTTGTTTAATCTGAAAGTAAATATAACAAAAACTAAATCCCTACAATTTAGGAATCATAAAACAGTGCCACATAATTTGAACGTCCTAAATAAGGACAACCCAGAAACAGAAGTCAATGAAACTAACTTTTTAGCGATAAATATTGATTGTCACCTGAAAAATAGCTAAATACAGTTATCCTCTATCGATATTATCTGACATTTCTAATAAATCCATTGCCATTAATGCATATTATGGATATGTTAATCCTCTTTTATCTTATGGGGTAATATTTTGGGGAAATTCCGTTGAATTGCAATCAACCCAAAAGCGTTGTTTAAGATAAATTTTTAAGTTGCAAAGTACTACATCTCTTCGAGATTTTTTTAAACAGGACGGTATCCTGACTGTAACCAGCATTAACATATTGGAAATACGTGTTTTAAAAGTAATTTAAAGTTCTGCTATTCATCGATAGATGGCAAAACTAACAAGTACCACCGCTGTGCCGGTCGGAGTGGGGACTTATGTTCCTATGTCCCCTAGATGGGGCAGAGGGCGTCCACAGTGTTTCTCCATCTCGTTCGGTCTTGAGCTTCTCTTTTAATTTCGCTCCAGGACTTCCCGATGACCTCTGCTTCTGCAATGATGGTTCGCCGCCAACTCTGCTTAGGACGACCACGCTTTCGCTTTCCTTGGGGATTCCAGTCTAGGGCTTGCCTCGGTATGTGCTCATTATCCCTTCGGAGAGTGTGGCCTATCCAGTTCCATTTACGGCGCTTGATCTGCTGGTCGATCGGAATTTCATTGCAACGTTCCCACAGGTGGTCGTTTGAGATTCTGTTGGGCCAGTAAATCCCAAGTATTCGACGAAGACATCGGTTGGCGAAGACCTGGAGTTTGTGCGAATGTCCTTTGTGACCTTCCACGTTTCACAGCCATACAGTAACACAGTTTTTGCATTAGACCGGAATATTTTGAGTTTAACTCTCCGAGTCAATTTCTGTGATTGCCATATAGGCCGGAGCTGTGCGAAGGTTGCTTTGGCATTGGTAATTCTCGAAGTGATGTCCTCTTCGGTCCCTCCAGTTGTTGTCACAACACTCCCAAGGTAAGTGAATGCGCGGGCACGTTCCACCGCCTCAGCGCCGAGGAGCAAAGGCAATGAATTCGTCGACCCACACCGCATCTCTTGGGTTTTTCGTGAGTCGGAGTGGGGGGTGCTAGGTTATTTTCATTACGGAATTTCTGGATTCGGTCTCCACGCTCAAGGCCCGCGATAGAAGCTATGCAATAGCTTAAAAATATTTTGTATAATGTATACAAAATGCTGTGACTATACATTTAAAACAAAAAATGGAAAATATCCAAATCTCGAATTGTACGCCCGAAAGGGAAATACTGTTGATACATACTACTTTTTAAGTTTAAGACCATGTAGCTAATTCTTAGTTTACATACACAGTTTATGCAATAAAAATGATTTCTGTTTCTATTTCTGAAATTGACATTGTAAGAGATTGCAATAGAGATACGTAATAGGGGGTGCGAAGCAAACGTTCAATTTCGTTCTTTGATAATTGATTCATTCTGTTCATTCATTCTCTTAGATACCATTCTCACTTTTCCTCGGTAGGGAGTAATAGTATTCTGTGATAACTTGGTAATTATAACTGTATAGTATTCTGTGCACTTCTAGCTCTGTGCATGTATGCCGCATCTTTTGCTGGAATTATTCGTTAATTGATATAAGAAAGCCGGCAAATTGAAATATTAGACTTATATGAGTTGGTGGCCAGTCGCAACTAAATAATACTAATGTGTTTATGTGTCAGATAAGTGAAAAATAAACGTTGCCACGAAGCAATATGTTGCGGTCAATATTGGTTACAATTATTTCCTTAAGCGTAATAAAGACTGCAACTGGACTAGGGGAAATTATTTACGCTATTAATGCGGGAGGTCCTGCACATACAGACATCTATGGAGTCCACTACGAAAAGGATCCATTGCAGGGAAGAGTAGGCACTGCATCAGATTATGGCAAGCAACTATTGATGATCGGGCGTGTTAATCCTAAGGATGAAATATTATATCAGACTGAGAGATATCACCATAGTACTTTTGGCTACGATATACCTGCAAAGAGTGATGGTGACTATGTGCTAGTATTAAAATTCAGCGAAGTGTATTTCAACTCTCCCAACATGAAAGTATTTGATGTAGTCCTCAACGGAGACCACACCATCGTAGCTGATCTAGATATTTTTGACAAAGTTGGCCGTGGTGTGGCACATGACGAATACATACCCTACTCAATAAAAAATGGCAAACTTTTCTATAATGAAGAAGAATCTGATATACGAGGAGGCAAGATTAAAGTTGAGTTCATCAAAGGCTACAGAGATAATCCCAAAATCAATGCCCTCTATGTTATGAGAGGAACAATAGATGAAGTGCCTAAGCTTCCGCCCCAAGTGTGGCCAGAGAATGAATCTGAAGAGCTTAGAGATGAAGTTGAAGAAAAAAGTTCAAAATCTCGACGTGCTAGCGGGCCTAAATCACCAGACCCCTACCAAATGGATGAGAGTTCTGTCCTTGTACCTGTGTTCATCACTATTGGTGCATTTGTACCCCTTTTATTCTGCCTCTGCAAGCTTTAAACTCTGATTTGATTGCCATTTGTGTGACTCTGCTGTAAATTTTATTTATTGTTAATATTGACATAAATAATTTGTTATGAATTAAATAAGAATGACACTAAACTATAATTATTTATTAGCTCTTTATTTTTATGCTCAATGTTTATAGTACAAAGCTAATGAATTGCATTTAATAGCCCGTCCCACGTTGAAGTACTTAATTAGATTTTACACTTTAATTTGTTGAAAGATGCACTATGATGTAAATAAAAATTATCTTGACCAAATTTTTTTAATTACTTACATAAATTATAAGGTAGTTATTATGTTAACTAAATATCACTTAATGTTAAATTAGCTACCTAGTTTAATTTTACACTAATTGAAGTACCTGACGCACATCAATAGGCAAAGATTGTCATGAATTATTGATAGAAATGGGATATTTTTGATTTTTTATAGAGTACTTGATATTTCGGTACCATTACAGTCGCCATGATCATGAAAACTGAAGTACCTATAGGGGTATTGTTACCCTCATCCTTACCTGTTATTTCATTACGATAATTTTAATGTTTGTGACCATATCAATTTAAAACCTTATAGATTTTGTTCCTAAAAATGTATGTTGCTTTGACATGTAAAGCAGATGGTGGTACAAGGCACACAGAAATTGCTCAGCATACAGCATGATCTTTTTTGTTTATAGCCTAATGACTTATTTCTATGTAGGGATCTAGTATACTCAAATCCTTTTTTAGAACAACTTTTAGCAAGGACTTGGCTCAGATTTTCTTAAGAATAATTAATATTATTACACCTTTCATTTACAATGATATAATAAAAATAACATGGGTGGTTTATTTTGCAATGCATATAATGTAGTATGGCAAGCTGTACAAATAAAATTTCTGTCTGAAACATCCTATGGTCCACACAATATTTTAAAATCAAATTAATTTCTTTTACTATGAATTTACACATGTATTCATCCAGATGATCCAGATCACAACTGAGGTGCTCCTTTGCTTCCACTTATTTTTAATTTTTGTTTTATCATCTTCAATAATCTGAAATATAAATCAAAATTAAACTCTTTCCTTGATCTTATGTATTATGTATTTCTTCATATTCTTGACATTTCTTGATGAGGGAATGATAGATTTCAATTATAAAAAATATTATATTGAATCATACCTGATCATTTCAGTCTTGGCAAGTGTAAAAAATACCACAAAATAATTAAACCCAAGCAAAACTTTAAAAAATCGACTTTACCGCTTTATCTTCGGAACTTTGATCAGATTTGATGTTCTAAACACGCATTATTGACGAAATCTCGAACTACTGAAAAGTTCTTGATCAAATTTAAATAGGAACAATTGTAAAGTTGTTTCAAACATAAAAAAAATGTTTGCTCTTTCGATTTGAAAGTATTTTTTTGTATGTATGTTACGCGATAATTCTGCCAATTATGAATAGATTTTGATGTTTTTTTTTTTGGTAGAATATACATCAGAGGTGGTCCCAAATAAATTTTATCGAAATCAATAAAAACAAAACATAAGCAGAGAAGTCAGTTTTTTTAAGCTTTGCTTGCGTTTAAATTATAATTATTAACCTAGTAGGAATTAATATGCCAGGGAAGATCAATGAAAGTCGAATTCGCCCACAGCGGCGCGAGGGTTCCGTGGGTTCCACCACAAAATACTTCGAGCCTGACTAGGTACCCCTTTAACTTTTTGGGTTTTCTTACTAAATAATTAAACGCAAGCAAAGCTTAAAAAAACCGACTTCACCGCTTTGTCTTTGGAACCTTGATCAGATTTAATGTATTAAAAACGGATTATTGACTCAAAAACTAGAGATCAGATCTCGATCAAATTTCAATGGAACCACATGAAAAGCAAGCTTTCAAATAAAAAATAATCATCAAAATCGGTTCACAACGAAAGAAGTTATGAGGTATCTTTTGAAGTCGGTTAAACGAGAACATCGTCAAAGTAGTCCACAAAATAGGCATTATTGACGATATTTCTAGAAGTACTGATCAGATCTTGATCAAATTTAAATGGGGCCAATTAGAAAGCAACATCTTTCAAACTAAAAAAAAAAATTCGAAATCGGTTCACGTGGAGAGAAGTTATGAGGTAACACACATATAAAAAAAGCAGTCGACCTGAGTACCTCCTCCTTTTTGGGAAGTCGGTAAAAAATACTCACATTTTAGCATGCTACCTCGCTTGCTTGGTTCAAAACATAGACCTCTTTAGAAGTTAGGATAGAGAGCGGCGCGCGGCGCTTAAACATAGTAGGTACTCATTATAGAGTCTCGTTGGCACCCTTTGGATACAGGACCCCGAAAGACTTGATCCGTTTCTTCCAGTTTTCGCAACTCGTAATAGACGCCTAGTGTTGGGTGCGCGTACAACTTCTAAGCTATTGGGTTAGATTCCCGGCAATAAGATTTCTCCCCAAGGAAAATCTATGCTTCTGGTTCTGGTTATCATTATGAGTGTCATGTGAATGTTTCTGGGACCTACAACACAAGTCATCGAACTTATTGTGGGGCTGTGAGTGTGAAAGTGTTAACGTATATTTATAAATATTTTCAACAACAAAACGCAAAGGAATGGAACTCCTTGCCTGAGTCGGTGATTCCTGATAAGTACAATATGGGAGTCTTTGAGTCGCGAGTGATCGGTATCTTCTAGGCAAGCTTGCTCCATCGTCGCTTACCATCAGGAGAGATAGTGGTCAAAAGTTTGCCTTTCTTGAATAAAAAATAAAAATTTTCTAGCATTTGAGCTGTACATTATAAAAAAATTATTTTATTTTTTGCATAATCTGTAAATAAACTCATGTACTAAGTACATGTGCATGTGTTTATATTTACCATGAAGGCAAGCGATTACGTAGTAAAGGCAAAGAGTAAAGAAGAAAGAGTCGAAATAGGTAGAGTCGGAGATATTGGAGTAACTAGATTAGATACATATGTAGATACTTATATGTGTTTAAAGGAGATCTGTTATAGGTAGATAGATAATTTTCATTTAAGCACATCGGTTTATGAATGTTCGAGGTTAGGTAAACTAAGGCAATTTATCGTTAGGCCATTTATTTTTACAACACAAACTAGTTAACTAACGAGGAAAAAAATACTGTGATATATACCAACGTTGGCACTATGTATCTAATAGGAGGAATAATTTAAAAAAGTAGGTACATAGTCAAAATGAAAATGTTGTACCTACTACCCATAGAAACTGGAAATGTTGGCAGAGTGTGCAGACCTTGAGGAAAGTTCGAGTCCAACCTCGCTCACATCATCACTTCCCATCAGGTAACAGTGGATAGTTGTCAAACGCTAGCCTATTAGATATATGAATAACTAGCTGACCCGCCCGGCGTTGCCCGGGTAAACAAAAGCTTACATATAAACGCTTTCTCACTCACAGCCTCACTGTAAAAGTACTATAAGTTGTGTCGTGGGGCCGTAAACAATTAACACCACACACACAACATTCATGTCATACCCAGAACCAGAAATATAAACTGCCCGTGGGGAATAAACTTTTGTTATTGTGTTCCCACCGAGATTCGAACCCGCTGCTTTAAAGACGAACGCGCACTCATCTACGCCAGTGGGTAGTTCAAAGTTCAAATATTCCCCACTCTGCGTCGCCCGGTTAAAAAATCTACACATAAACACTTCCACATTCACAGCCCCACACTAAGTTCAGTGACTTGTAACGTGGGGCCGTAAACATCTAAGATTCACAACATATTAAAAACCAGGAACACAAATTTCCCGTAGGGAGAAAACTTCTGTTACCACCGCGAATCGATCCCGCTGCTTTGAAGGCAAACGCGTACCCATTTACGCGAGTAGATAGTTCAAAAGATGACCCGCCCGGCGTCGCCCGGTTAAAAAATATGCAAAGAAACACACTTCCACATTCACAGCCCCACCCTAAGTTCAATGACTTGTATCGGGGGCCGTAAACATCCAAGATTAACAAAGTATTCACAACATACTCAAAACCAGGAACACAAATTTCTCGTGGAGATAAATTTTCTAGGTAAATTACCACCGGTAATCGAACCCGCTGCTTTGAAGGCGAACGCGCACCCATCTACGCCAGCGAGCAATTCAAAGTTCAGGAACGACCCGCCCGGCGTCGGCCGGGTAGTAAATATTAAAAAACATACCCATAAACGCTTTCACATTCACAACCCCACACTAAGTTCAATGACTTGTATCAAGGGGCAGTAAACATCCAAGATTCACACAACATTCACAACATGCTCAAAACCAGAAACACAAATTCCCGTGGGAAAACACCTGTGTTCCCACCGGGCATCAAACCCGGTGCTTTAAAGGCAAACGCCCACCTAACTACGCTAGCGGGCAGTTCAAAGTTTAATGATAAGACTAAACAAAAAAAAACAGTCGAATTTATATCCTCTTTCTTATGTTAGTCGGTTCAAAACATAGACGTATGCCGGATTACGCAGTAACTAATCCATTCTGTGATCCACCGTTTTCACCCTCAAATAAACTTAACGATTTCTCCTAGACTATAGGTCCAAATTATGTGCAGTAAAGAGCAAATTACATCTACCTGAACTACGTAAGCCGATGAAATAGGTTTTTTTGATAAGGATTAATATTAAATACTTAAAAAAAGCCAACGAAATAGAAGCCGCTATTTTTTAATGTGCAGGAATTCGTAGTACGTGGCGGTACTTTTCTGACCCGTCCCGTTCACGGGCGGGCTCCCGTGAAACTAATTTCACGATTTCTCATAGACTATTTATCCAAATCATATGCAGTAAAAAGCAAAATGTATCTACATGAACTACGTAAGACGATGAAATAGTTTATTTTGATAAGGATTAATACTGAATGTCTCAAAAAGCCAACTAAACATAGGCCGCTTTTTTTTCAGATTTTTAACAAAGAAAAGTATTTTTTCTGAGCTATACATACATGTTAGATATATGCTGTCGCGGACTTTTTTGTAAAACTCATGAAGGCCAACATTTTTGCCATACATTGTATTCAACTATGTCTTACCGTTTAGTCAGCGTACGCCGATAAAGCGGAAAGTTAGCAAATTTTTCTCCGACTTGTCTTACGAATATTATTATTTCGAACTGATAACTAACTTCTATCCCGACAAAACATAGCCTATGACACTCAGTGATAGTGTAGCTATCTATTGGTGAAAGAATTTTTAGAATCGGATCAGTAGTTTCAGAGATTACCTTTTACATACAAACAAACAAACAAACAAACAAACTTTACCTCTTTATAATATTAGTATAGATTATCTATTATTAATAAAAAGTACCTATACTTACGCATTTGAAGGATTCTGCAGCTTCAGCTCACAGTTTCCCTTGGTGTTCCGAAAAAATCCTTTTTTGCAATCAGCACTTGTTGAGTTTGTGCTTTCACTTTCAGCCAAATCTTGAAGTGGTGTCGTGGTACTAGTCGATATCGTGCTGAAATCATCCGCTACAATCTTTTGTGTGACTGCTGTCTCTGCAGATAAAGAACTATTGTTTTCTATAGAGATCGTGGTCTGATCTAATTCTGCTAACACCGTTGCGGCTGTTGTGTTTTCTTTATCATTCACCAGTGATTCAGTTACATTTAACGGTTTATTTGTACCGCTCGGCGGTTTTATGGTCATTTCAGAATAGTCGTAAGCGTAATCGTAATCCTGGAAATAAACCATACGTAATTGTGTTATGAATTATGATATGAGATTAACACGGAATGGTTAATTAACATTGTAAATTGCTAGTTGTTAATAGCTTTAGCCCCGCTAGCCGATTATGGAATGAACCGGTGTACAAACCGGCCTATGTTAGTGGACTTATATGTACTATTTATTATTCTTTGGCTGGTCTACAACTCAGAAATTCTTCTGTTTTTTTTTAGGGTCTACTGTCACCATATATTATATGTACTACTTTTTCTATGCCCAGAGCGTCTAGTTATAGTTCAATTTATTTATCGACTTCTAAACAGGATAGGTATAACAGAATAAACTATACATTATTCGTAGAGGTAAGTAAATAATGTCCTATCGGTGAAATGGTACTTGCCTAATAGGCACATATGTTCTGCATATGTACCTAAGTAGTAAGGTACTTATTTTTACAATTGTTATATTTATTCCAAGACTATAGTTAATATTGTGTGTCTTGGTACTCCAATTGTAATAAAATATATGAAGACGCGGATTCTGGAGGTTTTCGGGCTTAAAATCGATGTGTAGAGTTGTTAACTACTAAAGCGGTACCTACAATTTGTAGAAGTTAAAACAATATGTTATCTTATTAAATAGCAATAAACCATATGATATAAAACCGGTAACTACCTACTTATGCTTACAGGAACATAAAAATAAACGAGGAAAAAGGAATTGCAAATTGAATGCCTAGTTCATTAAGTAAGATAACTATTGTTAACTACACATATACATAATTGTGAGTAGTTATACTTATTTAAAAACTAAATCGGTAATATATTATATTTGCACCGGAAAACCCGATAAACTCACCACATATTCCTCCTTTCCTTTTGTCAAGCCAACAATTTGCAAATTCTTTAGATCTATCTGCACATTCAAATCACCGGTTTGCCGCTGATCGACCCTCGCTGAAAACACTGCTTCTTTGTTCACCAGAAACGAGAGTAAGATAACTGTAAAACGACACATTTTTGAGGAGGTAATTCGTTATGATTGGGCACAGTATGAAATCAGGATGCGCTCCAGACTCAACGAAGTCCGCGACTGGACTTACCGCGGCGCCCTGCGCGTTACTTGACATCAAGTATTTCCAACTTAACAGTTATTTCAAGTAACTGTAGGAAGGTCGATAGCCTCAGCTGGTGCACTGCGTTTGATTGCGTAATGTAAGGACCGCTGATAATTGGCTCGTCTTTACGAATTAAGTCGCTATCTAGGTAATTTATCTTAACCATCAATATTCCCGGTGGAGAGGTAACTGGAAGTTCTTCAATTGGAATCTACCGGCACGAAATGAATAGAGTAGGTACTAGCATGTACTAGCGTACCATAATAGGAAAGTATCGGTTAGGCAAGATTTTTTATCGCATTGAGCAACAAAAACCTTTATCATTGACATAAAACCATACATTAAACCCTTCTTTATTAAAAACATCTAATATAAACCGAATAGCTAATACGTACTTCCTTAAGTTGATTGTTTATGTAGAACTGTACTAACCTAATGAGAGTTGTCTGTTTGCATGTATTTGTATAGTTTACTAGCGATCCGCCCCGGCTTCGCCCGGGTGCAATTTCGGGTGGGAAAAAATATGATAAATGAAGAACCGCTCGACCGATTTTGTGCAAACTTTACATAAACCATCTACTGAATAGTCCGAACAAAACCTAAACATTTGGTTTGGATAGGTGAGCCCGTTCTTGAGTTATAAAATTACAACGAAATGTAGCATTGATTTTTATATATATAGATTTATAGAAAAAAATAATATATATTGTGTCATTTACCGGATTTGTAGCAAACCTAGGTCTCAGCCTGTTTATACTTAGTACTGACCTACCATGACCTACTAGCTGACCCGCCCGAAGTCGCCCGAGTAAACAAAAGCTTACACAAACGCTTTCACACTCACAGCCCAAACTAAAAGTGTGTGTCGTAGGGCCGTAAACATTCACGTCATACCCAGAACCAAAAACACTAACTTCCCGTGGTGAGATAGCTTGTGTTCCCACCAAGATGCGTACCCGCTGCTTTGAAGACAAAACGCGCACCCATCTACTTCAGCGGGTAGTTCAAAGTTCAATGATGACCCAGCCGGCGTCGCCCGGTATAAAATATACACAAACACTTCCATATTCACAGCCCCACACAGTTCAATGACTTTTATCGGGGTACCGTAAACATTCAAGATTCACACAACATTCTCAAAACTTCTGTTACCACAGGGAATCGAACCCGCTGCTATGAAAACGAACGCGCACCCATCTACGCCAGCGGGCAGTTCAAAGTTGACCCGCCCTGCGTCACCCGGTTAAAAAATATATACATAAACACTTCCACATTCACACCCCCACACTAAATTCAATGACTTGTATCGTGGGGCCGTAAACATCCAAGATTCACACAAACTGGGGGAGAAAACTTCTAAGCTGTTACCATCGGGAATAGAACCCGCTGCTTTGAAGGCCAATGCCAGCGAGCAGTCCAAAGTTCAAAGCGACCTGCCCGGCGGCGCTGCGGCGGCGGCCGAATAGAACATAATAAAAAACATACCCATACACTTATACTTCCACATTCACAGCCCCACACTAAGTTCAATGACTTGTGTCGCGGGTGCCGGAAACATTCACATCACACACATAATCATTTCACAACATTCACAACACAATTAAATGACATTAGATCAGACGTTGAAATCTTATTTACAAATTTCATAGCATAAAAGAACTATTGGTATTTATATTCCAAATATAATATATACAAAAAAGATATCAAAGATCCAACACGTAGGCTAAGTAAGAATGATGTCATAGCAGCTGTTTTGGATAAAACTAGTGTGCTACCAAATAATGATAAAACTTTTCCTGCGACAAATATGCAGCCACAGTACGCATAAAACGATTATTTACTAAACTTATTTATCTTTTACAGTTTTCTGCTTTTTATTTAAAAAACGCGAAGCCAGAGCACAACTAGCTGCTAAGAAGCTGGGTATAATTGCTAAGGTCAGGCAGTACTTCACACCAGGGCAGCTTCTAAGTTTATATCAAGCTCAAGTCCGATCGTGTATGGAGTACTGTGGCCACCTCTGGGATGGATCGGCTAAGTACCAGCTAGAGGCTCTTGAATCTATTGACCGACGAGCGAAAACACTCATTGGCGATAGTAAGCTGGTTGAGTCTAAATTGCAGTCTCGGTCACCGACGTACGGTGGCAAGCTTATCGGTATTCTATCGCTTACATTTTGGAGTGTGCACAGGAATTACACGAGTTAATTCCATCATGCCCTTTTTACCATCTAACAACAAGACAAACAATCAAACGTCATCCATTTATGGTTGACATACCTCCAGTTCGCTCGAAGCGTTTCGCTTCTACATTCATCATCCGTACAGCGAAGGAGTAGAACTCATTGCCTGCGTCTTTGTTCCCCGAACGGTATAATCTGAGTCTTCAAGTCTCGAGTGAATAGGTATCTTCTAGGCAAGCATGTCCCATCTTTGGCCGCATCATCACTTTCCATCAGGTGAGATAATAGTCAAATGCTTGCCTATTCTGAATAAAAAAAAGAAAGATAATCTAATACTTAAAAAAAAAAGTATAATAATAATTATGTTGAGAGCGTTTTGTTGTTTATAAACATAGCATAAACGTAAACGCTTTCACACTCACAGTTGAGTAGCTAATTTACATCGTGAAAATGTTTAACCATACAGGTTTACTGTATGGTAGCACAAAAGGTTGTTCTATTCTCTGACTAAACATTGTAATAAAACGAGTAATGTGAGTTTTATATCCGAAATTGTACAAGAATGGTTTGGTTTTTACGATGTAATGAACTAATAATAAAAAAAAAGAATAAGAAATTTATTTCTATAGATATTAATTTAAAAATGCTAACTTTATGTAACTAATGACTGCGACAATGTAATAAACTTATACCGTGTCATTTAAAGTAACTGTTCAATGTATAAAAAAAGTTTAATGCAAATGTCATTTGACCCGAATAAATCTTGTCCAATCGTAATAATCATGAATGCTGAATTGTATAATTAGTAGGTAGACGTTGTTATGCGCCTAGGTACAAAACAACGTACGTAGTATTGCGTAATGTTAGGTATTGTTCATGTTTTGTTTTGGATCATGGAGAAAAATATGGAGGTAGAACTTTTCAATAAACCCCTGGAGTTTAAGCTATTTTAGTTTGTTTTGACAAGACCAATACATTAAATTTGCACGTATAAATATAACTGATCGAGCGAAGCGAGATCTCTAAGTGGACTTGGGGTGATTCAGCACTTTGTCTGTCCGTCAGGCGGAGGCATTTTGCATCTAAACCATACAAGGAATAACTTGTGGGGTATCGTTGTGGACACGGAACGCGTGCAGCATGCTGACTTAAAGTGTCCAAATGGTTTACTAAGTAATCATCGAATAGTACAAAATCTTAAAGTAATTTAAAAATAAATTGCTGGAATATATGCGGACTTCAAAGAACGAACGTCAAGTGGCATGATTCCGTGAGCGTTGCGAACAATAAGGATGCAATTCGGAACGTGACCGTAACTGGTGTATTCTACATCAAAGTCAAATATTGAGCTTGACAACCTTTGTCCATTTTGACATAGAGAAAAACGACGTAGACAGAGTAAACTATTTGACACTAACAACAGGTAGAAAGAAAAGAAATAGGAAATATAAACATTTATAATTAAATCCAATTGTTATTGTTTACGAATACTAATATTTGAGATAACTACGATTGTAAATAGACGTGCACTATGTGACTCTAGTAACGGAAATTCAGACGCACACAACGAGTGGTTCGATAAAAAATGATAAAGTTTTGGAAAAGTGCTGGTAAGTAGTAAATGCGAAAGGTTTTATTGTTTTTATATGAGTATTTATGTAAGCATTGGTTTAAGACGTCGCCCGGTAATGGTTTTTTGTGTTTGTTGCAGCTAAAGGTAAAACTGGTTGTCCAGTCAGACCGCCAGAACTAAATTCTGAGATTCCTGACGTCAGAACCCTCTTGCACACGCAGTCTATAGACGAGAATGAAGGTAAATACAAATTTTAACTTGTTATTTTCCTTAATTACGATCACCCTAAATGAATTTCTTTTAATGACAAATAACAATACTTTATGATAATGCAAATAACTTTCAGATGCACTACAAATGTTTGACAAGAAGTCTAAACTATCTGTTTCTGCACATGATGTTCTGATTGAGAGAAAAGCTTTAAAATATTTTATACAGTTTATGGAAACAAGTGAAAAAAACTACCTTATGGAATGTTGGCGTGATATTGAAGAATTTAAAATTAAAATACTGATGTTTAACCAAAATGAAGAAAATCATAAAAAGATAAATAGAACACAAAGTTTTGATTTGTACTGTAAGTGTAACCCTCACAAATCAGATAAGGAACTGAAGTTGCAAAGATTCAGCTGGAGAGAAACCAGTGATATGTTTTCCAGCATTTCAATTGCAAATAAAAGTGAATGTTCAACAAGTTCATGTGGAAATTTAGCAGAACGAAACACAAAAGATTGTATTATCTGTAAGTGTGGCTCGAGTGTTATTAATCCAACAGAGGAAGCTATACAAATATTCAAAAAATATATAGCATTAGAAGCTCCATGCCAATTAGATTTACCTGATGGTCTCAGAAAGTCAGTAATATCCAATATATGTGAACCTGAAGGTAAAATTAAAGCCGACTGCTTCCAGGCTGTTCAAGGTGTGATATTTAAACAAATTGAAAATCAATGCTTCCCTGACTTTTTGAGCAGTCCCTTGTATATAAAAGCACAAATTGACATTCTAACTAATAGCTCTCTGAGCCTAAATGATATTTTGTATAATGAGACAATACTATTTTACTTTACTGAGTATTTGGAGCAAGAATCTTGTAGGGTACTGTTGGAATTCCTTATGGCAATTAACAATTTTAGAGAAAATATAACCAATGACACCAAACCTAACCCTGAGCAAGCACAGGCAGATGCTATAGTTGTTTACGACAAATACTTTTCTCTTCAAGCCACAAATCCTGTAGGGTTTCCTACAGACATCAGATTGAAAATAGAAAGTGAAATATGCAGAGACGATGGCCCTCTACCTTCCTGTTTTGATTTGCCTTATAGAATAGTTTTTAGAACACTCACACAATACGTAAAAACATTTTTAGAATCAGAAATGTATTATAAATATCTCTCTGAAATGATTCACTCAGTAAAACATATGTGGTCTAATAATCACAAATCCCATTCAGACTGCAGCAGTGAATTCAGTATGAGCACCCAAAACACTCTTTTAGCTATGGGTGATCCTATATATCGTAAGAAGAAACGTAATCTCTCTGTACCTGACATGACAATAGACTCGAACCAGCTTTATAATGCAGACTCCTTGTGGCAGAGAACCAGACACGAAGGTTTAAGTCTTGGTAGGGTTAACAGTTTGGGCAGATTTGAATCCAAATTTGAACCTGATCCTGATAAGAAAGATAAATCTGTATTGAAGAAAATGGTTAGCCGATTTGTACCATCAAATACATCCAAAGTTGAAGAAGAAATGGCCTGGCAAATAGCACACATGATTGTCAAAGACATTACAGATTTGACTATGGCCCCACCAGACAGTGAAAATGACGATATATAATATGTGATAGTTAAATGTATAGAAATAAATATTATATTTTATAAAGAAATTAACTAATATGTACTATGTATATTACTAGTTACTAATTAAATACTATAATCAAAATGTCGTTTTAAATTACGTCTTTTTATCTGTGGACACTTCCTGTAACTTATAAGTTTGAAATTATACACAGAGATAAAACAATCATTGGTATATTGCATATAAAAAGCTGGTCCAAAATGTAACCAATAAAATATCACAGAGTAGCATAATTGTTAATACTAGGTGGAATATGTCTAAGCTGCAGACGTGGAGGCTCGGAGCCCAGCAAAGGAGACTGCTCATCACTGAAGGTGGAATCTTTAGAAGTACCCTTTGAAAATGTGAATGAGAATGACCATTTATTGGCATTCCATTTTCTGTAAACCAATGCATTCAGCAAAGCTTGCATAGGGTTTAACAAAGCCTGAAAATATAATACAATTTGTTATAGTATATGTGGTGTTAGTAGCATTACAAGAACAAATGTGTGTGAACAATTTGGCAACCATCACATTTGTAACACAAAAACTAAAACTAAATAAGTGCATTAAACAAATTCCTACCACATGTTAAGCATTAACAAGTGAAAAATCTTGTACATCATTTCAGTCCCTAAGAATATCTACCTACCACTGGGCATAGGCCTTCTCAATCTGTCCCTGTTCACAAATAAACCATAAATTTTTATTTCATATAGAAAGGCTAGCGTATGACCACTATTTCACCACATGAATTGACGAAATAGTAAAAAGCAGTTCATGTTATTTAGTTGGCCAAAGTTTTTAACTAACTAACTTTTGGGGTGTGCACTTCTTACTGAATAAAATTATGAGTTTAATAAAACTTTAATAAAATTATGAGTAGCTGATGTCTATTTCATGATTTCGGGTAACCATGACATTTATTATCGAGGTCAAGCCATGCAAAGGAAACAAAACTTACAGACATAGACATAAGTTCGAGCTTACTGATTTATAACATTAGATTTTTAATCAAGTATACACACATACAAAAGAGAAATTTCTCTTTTTATTTATATATTTTATAAATTAAAAAATAAATATTATCCCAGTGAGCACAGAAAAAAACCCTACCACCATAGATGTTGTCTTCACCGGAAAACTTATGCCCATTTTAGGATCCGAAACCGCAATTACCAGATAGGAAGACAGTAGTGACAGAACTGTTTTGCAGTCTGCCTGGGTAAGTACCACACCATTGCCATACATTCAACCACCAAGCAGTAGTATGCATAGATTACCGTATTCTGGATTGAAGGGCAATATTTCCAGTGAAATTACAGGGCTTGCAGAGATTTAACATCTAATATCTCAGGGTTACAAGTGCAGTGCTTTGCTGTGCAAGTGTTTGAATTTGTATAAGATCAAAACTCTATATATAAGTGGCACTGAACTATAATAGGCAAGCGACTTGCTCTTGTTGTCTCTAAACCATATATAAAATATACCACCACCTCAGAAGTTTATATGTATACTGACCATTATATACCAAATACTGATGATAACTTTAACTGGCATGTTAAACCACATTGTCCAAAGTAATACACCATTTATGAGGTTTGGTAGCCAACAGAAGTAAAATACAACATTGATAAATAAAAATTTCAGCCTCAATGCATCAACAACTCTTCTTTCTTTACTCGAAAACTGCAAATAGAAAGTGTATCAAATATTATATACCGCCATGGGCAAGTAGTGCACAATACTGCAGGGGGTGGTTTGGGATCGATAACTGAGCAAATTAAAAAAAAAAAATTTTTTTTTTTTCAAATTTTTTTATTTTTAACCTGCAGGCAGTTCAGTAGTACTTGTCAAGTAAAGTATGGCCCAACGTAGACAGCCGCTACAACAATAGCTTCCAGAGTAGGTGAGTGCTACGAGAGCTACGGGGTCATTGAACTAACATGTGACGAGAGGTCACATTTCAGTGTGACCTCTCGGCGGTTCAGGACTTATTTACCTCATAATAACTAGGACCGACTAAATAAATAACGATTATCATAACTGAAACGGAAGCTTTTTTATGCTAAATAATAATAATAATTTGCCATTCTCTTAAGAAGTTGGTTGGTTCTCGTAATTCCTGAACCGCCTTTCAGTGTGACCTCTCGTCACATGTTAGTTCAATGACCCCGTAGCAATCGTAGCACTCACCTACTCTGGAAGCTATTGTTGTAACGGCTGTCTACGGAGGGCCATACTTTCCTTGACAATTACTACTGAACTGCCTGCAGGTCAGTCGATTAAATATTGAAAAAAAAAAATCTTTTTTTTTTTTTTTAATTTGCTCAGTTGTCGATTCCAAACCACCCCCTGCAGTATTGTGCACTACTTACCCATGGCGGTATATATCAAATCGTACAAGCGACTGATTCTCTAACAAAGAGTTATAAACTTAATTTACTTTAGATTAGATAACAGGTTCCTTCATAAAAGACAGTATAAATAAGGTGACTAAAAATACAGCATGATTTTACTAAGATAAGGTATAAATCTCACACTTTTTTAAAATTAAGATGTGCTATAAGGCTTTGCCCAAGTGTGCTGCCACAGTTGAAATAAAATACTTTTATTACAAATATTCATCTGAATTTAAGCAGTTTATTAAGACACCTTTAATTAAAATATGTTCATATTGTTCAATGGTATTGTAGTTGGTTTAATAAAGCTTCTAGCTATTATTACATGTATGGTCCACCCTCTTAAACAATTGTTCTGGGAAGCTACAAATGGTGATGTTCCATACTCCATGCTTCAAAATTAGTCCCCTCTGGTAGTATAATGGGCACACCAATGAGGAGACTATTATTGATGTTTATGTATATTTTCATTTATGCTAGACTGACTAGCATTTGACCACTAACTATCTCACCTTATCACACTAAACTTATATTATAAATCTAGTAAGTATTTTTGTTTTCTCTTCTCGCTGTAATGGCCGAACGGATTTGGATAAAATCTAGAATGTACATAGCTTATACCTAGGATTAACACGACATTTTTTTTAACATGAAATACGCGGGCGATGCCGCGGGGCACGGCTAGTAAAAAATATAATTTAGAATGAATTTACCTGCGCAAGGGGTAATGCAACTGCCATCTCCACATTATTACTTGATAGAGTATAAATAATAGGATTGGCTATCATCACTATAGCTATAGGCACATAAGTAGCACAATAGTTTGGGAGGACTCTAATCACTGCAGTAGATACTGAGGGCAAGTTATGGCACCTGAAAAAAATAAAAACAAATGTAATAAAGATTAATGAATATGCAAACACAACAAGGTAATTTCATTTTATAATAGCCATAGTTTGCCAAAATCATGGCTTGCCAGACGGCACTCTTCACACATTATAATCAGAAGAAAATGTTGTGAACAGGGGTCTTGAATCTTGATGTAATTTTACGCAAAACCTAGATTTCTTTTCATCTCCTTCCATACATATATATATGGAAGAAAATAAACGAAACTTTATTAAATTTTAGCTTATACAGTGTAATGTTTTCAGGAATAAATAATAAATTGATTGAAAAAAAACTTGAGAGGTGTTGAGGGACACCCGGATGGAATGAAGTTCAATTTCCGTCTAGCTCTCTTTCGCAACGCGCGATAAGGAACTTTCGTTCCAAAATTTAAAGAAATATGCAAAAACCAACATCATGCAGTGTTCCCAGGCCGTCACCCATCCGAGTACTGACCGTGCCCGACGTTGCTTAACTTCGGTGATCGGACGAGAATGTGGTATGGCTTACAACTATAGCAAAAAGTGTCGTTACAACTTTTGGTCTTATTTTTTTCCGTCTAGCCCCCTTTCGCAACGCGCGATAAGGAACTTTCGTTCCAAAAAATTGGTTATTAGGTTTCTTCTAAGAGCTAGGTTTTTAGGTTGTAGTGTGCATCTAACTTAAAAACACAACATTGAATCTTTTTCTTTGAGTGAAGGACTGTTAATAATATAACCATCTTTTTGTTCTAGTTTCCAAATCAAGTGTTTTTAGAAACACTTATTCTCTTGGTTTAGTAAACAAAAGAGATAAATATTAATGTTTATTCACTATTTTAATATGTACATACATAAAACCGCTATGCATTGGAATCATATTCTTCATTATGTTAAATGGCAAACTAATCAATTTAATGAATTCAGTTCTAGTACAGCAGCAACATTGATTATTCATGAACTTAATAACATATCAAACAAGTTAAACCACTAACACACACAATTTAATTCTATACATATACATTGCGTCATCATGAAACTAATAAATAACTGTAACTTTTTAACTATTGTGATTCAAAGCTATTGTTTAAAAATATGTATTGTTTACATATCTTTCTTTTAAATAACTTACGTAGCATTTGGTATGTAGAGAATAGACAAGCCAATCCCTGTAGTGGCCGCTGGAACACCCCAGGCAATTGAGTGGTACAGGAGAAGAGGAGACTCTCTACCTTTTAGAGTATTCCAAGTGTCTAATGCATAGAAAAGAGTCCAAAACCAAGTTACTGTATAAAAATATTGTGTCCAAGCCTGAAATGATAGAGGGAATAAAATAATAATGATTCTGCTTAAGAGAATTAAAGCAACTCAAAGTGATTTTATTAGGTACTTACCGATATAATACTACAAAAAAGCACACTGACATCGTCATCAGGCATAGGCATTATATTTTTATATCTTAACCATAAAGAAGAACGCAGCAGCACACCTGAAATGTAAAACATTGGAATATACATAACCTTGTACGAAACTACCTAGCACAACCTGACTTCACATAGGTGGACACTGGATTTATTTAAATGGTTAACTGAAAAACTTTTAAGCTAACATCAACTTCTCATAAACTAGGAAGGGTGGGAGTGGAACACCCCGGGGGGTTGAAGGGGGGTACGGGGATTTTTTGTGTAAATTTAAAAAAACAAAATATTTTGACATTACTCTGGCAGCTAAAATCAAATTGGGACAAGATGAACACCTTGATCCTCCCACAGTATTAGAATCCTCAATTTAGGCGACGTGTTTAAAGATCCGACCCTATATTTACCTTGAACTGTTTAAAATCATATGGTATCTGATAAAACATAATATTGATAAGACATTGGTCAAATAAAAAAAAACATGCAGGGCAGTCTTTGAGGACAGCAGACGTGAAAACTATACATAATACATACACACAGTATACATATAGCTCATGGAAAGCGCTCAGTTTGTCCACCCAAAAAGTGCTCAACGCGCCTAAAGAAGTTTTCACTTCATAATATACAAGTAAGTTCTGGGTAATTATTCCTATAACTTACCAAAAGATGCAAATAAGTCTGCAACAGCCAGCCATATTATAATGCGTCGGCCGCGTGTTAAGCTTATTCCTAATTGTGATTTAGTTAAATCAGGAAAAATCTGCAAGATTGTACACTGTTATCTTAGCATAATTACTAATACATGTTATCGTTATTTAGAAATCGAAAGATACAGTCAAAATCATAAATAAAATAAACTATAACTTTAGCCAAGCCTTCATGAAATAGAAATCACATAGAAAAATTAATAGGAAATAGCTCACATTTGTAGTGATTGTCGGTATAACATCTTGTAATTTTAAGTACCTGATATAAAGCTCCAAGTATTCCAATAATCGATGATATTAAACAGACTACATTGTATGAATCTGTATTAAATTCATCCATAATCCTTACTGCGAGGTCTTCCTTATTCCCGCTATGATGACAACAGAAAGTTTGAATCGTTGGGTCTGACATTTTTCCATCTATAACCCCTGTATGCTGCAAGTTCCTGCTTAGATTTAATATAAGCTTCTTTTAAACACGGCCTTTTGACCAAGTTAAACCGGTTGAAGATGAATTTATAAAACGCATGTGCATGTAATATTTTAAAAGAATTAGGTGTTAACGAAATTCAAATCGCAAAACATATACAAAATTGACTGACAGACCTGACACTGACACCCGATTGACGGTGACAGGATAGCATATCAAATTCTATTTTTTTCCTGTCTCGACCTCTCATCCCATTACCTATCTGTGTTGGATTTGTTTCAATTTGAAACCAAAAAATACGTATATATTTATTGCTTCATTCAACCTAGCAACTTCTTGCAACAGAGATTAACATTTGAGGCAGGATGGATATACGGTTTCGAGTACTAAAGAGATTAAATATTGCGATTAATATAAACTTAATTTTAATTTCAGATGTTATTTATACAAGGGTTTATATGAACGTGACTATAAACGTAAATGTTCTCATTTTCCACCAACGTGAATATAAATCCTTGTAAATGTTCACTAATATTCACGCTTAAAAATAAATTAAGAACTAACAGTTAAATCACTACTTTTGGTATTTATATTAGCCACTAAAAAGTTTACTATATCTGATCTCTACCCATATTGTCCGATGAGCACATGCACTTAATTCCTCGTCTCGTCTGCTATAAAACAAAGTAGGTATATATTCAATGATACAACTTAATATTTATTAGTTTTATGTACCTAGGTAATTTCATTTCTTAAGTATACAAGTACTTAAGGAGTTATATGATATACACAATGTTAGGTATTATCACTTTATTAGTACTTAGTGCGGTGTACGTGCGCGGGCGAGGCGAGGGAAGCGGGGGTGCGTGTGCGTCCCAAGCGGAGGCGGCTGGCGAACTGGTTCGTTGGAAGGGGTCGCGGCGCGAGATACATCGTACGATCGCGGCAACCACTCCCCCGCTCTCCCGCGCTCATCGGTCCCCGGGTGTATGCGTGTTTGAGTGGTGGCGCGTGAGTCGCCACACCACCCACCCACGGAGAAAAGTACCCCCAAAAGGGAACAATAATAAAGTATAGGTACAATAATAAGAATAACAAAAACATTAGTTGAACAAATTTTTACAGCTTATTTCTTATGAACTAGTACTAAGTAAAATTTTCATACATCAATCGGCGTCTTAAAATGAACGCGACGTCCTGATCGAGTAACGTATTTGGGAGTTGGTGGGTTTGGGAAAGATTGCGGAGCTGCCTGAGATGAAAGTTTAGGTGGGACTGGGGCTGGTAGTGTGGATTGGAAATGGGTTGGAGTCGATGGAAGAGGATGTGGAATTGACGTTGGTTCCCCTTCGATAAAGGCTGGCTTCACCCGATCCAGACTCACTTGAACTTCCCTGTTTCCCACAGTTATGCAGATTGTTTTGTCGTTTCTGCTAATAACCGGGTGAGGTCCAGTGTAAGGTGGCTTCAGTGATGCCCTGACGGAGTCGTCTCGAAGCAGCACATGTGTGCATGTGGACAACTCTTTGAATACAAAAGTGCGCCGTTCTGAATGATGCGAGCCTGCGACAGGCTTCAGATCGGCCATATGGTTTCTCAGCTGTGATGTGAAATTATGAACGTCTTCTAGAGTGTCGTTGCCTGTTGGAAGAGTGACAAATTCTCCGGGGAGTCTGAGAGGCTCGCCGTACACGAGTTCGGCAGCTGAGGCCCGTAAGTCCTCTTTCAAGGATGCTCGCATGCCAAGAAGCACTAATGGAAGAGCCGTGCACCATGTGCCTCCGTGACACATAAGTGCCGCTTTCAATTGGCGATGCAACCTCTCCACCATGCCATTGGCACATGGGTGATAGCTAGTGGTGCGTGTACGTTGTACTGAGCTATGTCTCAAGAGAGCCTTGAAGAGGGCAGACTCAAATTGGCGGCCTTGGTCACTGGTTATGACGGCAGGAACACCGAACCTGGCGATCCAGCCATTGGTGAATGTTTCGGCCACCTCTTCTGCCGTGATACCGACCATAGGCCATACTTCAGGCCATCGAGTGAACCTGTCCACAGCTGTTAGACAATATTGAAACCCTTTACTCGAAGGCATTGGGCCAATGATATCTATGTGGACGTGGCGGAAACGGTTGGTCGGTGGGGTAAAACTACCTAAGGGCGTTGAGGTATGTCTTGACACTTTGCTGCGTTGACATGGTAGGCATTCACGAGCCCATTTCCGACAATCCCTATTCATAGAGGGCCAAACAAAACGATCAGCCACCAAACGCGTGGAAGCCCGCGCGCCTGGGTGGCTGAGGTTGTGAATCTTATTAAAATAGTTACGCCGGTAAGAAGGTGTCAAAAATGGTCGTGGTTTTCCAGTTGATGTGTCGCAGATGATGGAAATGTCTGAGCCAGGAATGCAAACTTTTTCTAGTTTCAGAGAAGAGTTGGTCATGGCATTTTGGAGCTCATCGTCTGAGGCTTGTTCGTCTGCTAAAGCTGCAAAAGTCTCCTCAAAGGTGATAGCTTCTATCCTTGACATCGCGTCAGCAACCACGTTATCCTCTCCTTTCACATGTACAACATCGGTTGTGAATTGGGAGATAAAGGACAGCTGGTTGAGCTGAACAGGAGGAAGCTTTTCGCGTCGCTGGGTAAAAGCATAGATGAGTGGTTTATGGTCCGTATAAATGGTCACATGTTGGACCTCGAGCAGGTGGCGAAAATGTTGCACACTTTCGTACACTCCGAGAAGTTCGCGATAATACGCGGGCCACTGAGCTTGTTTGTCTGTAAGCTTTTTACTGAAAAACGCCAAAGGCTGCCATTGGTTATCAATTTTCTGTTGAAGACAAGATCCCACGTGTACTGAAGAGGCATCCGTGAATAATCCCAAGGTGGCGTCGCCAACTGGGTGAGCAAGAAGTGTAGCGCAGGCCAGGCTCTCCTTGCATTTCTCGAACGCAACTTCAAGTTCAGGCGTCCAGGGCACTGGCTTAGCACCCTTTAGTTTAGAAGAAGCTAGTACGTTGATAAGAGGGGCTTGCAGTTCGGCCGCGTTAGGGAGGAATCGGCGATAAAAATTGATCATTCCCAGAAACCGCCGAAGGCCTTGCACAGTTTTTGGCAAAAGGAAATTTCGCAGGGCTTCGATTCTCTCCACAGGCGGGCGTGTACCATCTTTGTTGATGCGGTATCCTAAAAAGGTCACCTCGTCAGAACCGAAAACACATTTGGATGCATTTATCATGACACCATAGTCGTCCAGGCGCTGGAACAAGGTGCGAAGGTGGTCTTTATGCTCGTCTGCCGAGCGTGAAAAGACAAGCACATCATCCACATATGGATAGCAAAAATCGAGTCCCCTCACGACTTCGTCTATGAAACGTTGGAATGTTTGTCCAGCGTTTCGAAGACCAAAGGTCATGAAAGGAAACTCGTACAGTCCGAATGGTGTTGTGATCGCTGTCTTGCAGATGTCAGCCTTGTGTACGGGCACTTGCTGGTACGCTTTTACTAAATCAATTGTACTCAGCACGGTGGCCCCTGCAATGTTGTGCGAGAAATCCGCTATGTGTCTGACGGGATACCGGTCTGGAACAGTTCTAGCGTTCAGAGCCCGGTAATCTCCACATGGTCGCCATCCCTTTTCGCCTTTCTTGGCCATATGCAAAGGAGAGGCCCAAGGGCTGTCCGAAGGTCTCGCGGTACCACAGTTGACCATATCGTCAAATTCTTTCTTGGCCGCGACCAGCTTTTGCGGAGCGAGGCGACGTGGGCGGCAGGAAACTGGCGGGCCATCGGTTGTTACGATGTGGTGAACCGTCGCGTGTTTCACTAGCCGTGGGAAGCTTGGAGGTCGCGTCAAGTTAGGAAATTCCAGGAGAAGTCTGGAATAAGGTGATGTGCTTTCGACAGACACACATTTTATGCTGACCTGGATAATTTGAGCTATCGATGCCGGAGTGGTTAGATTTGTATTTTCATCGATTAGGCGTTTGTGGCGTAGGTCGGGTAATAAGTTATAATAACTTAAAAAGTCCGATCCTATTATAGGCGTTTCGACGTCGGCAATTGTGAAATTCCAGTGGAAATCGCGGCGTAGGCCTAGGTTCAGATGTAATGAAATGCTTCCATAAGTTTGGATGTTGCTACCATTTGCTGCCGATAATTGATATCCAGATGATGTTGAGGCGATACCCTTGGCTAACTTTTGTGGATAACAGCAAAGGTCGCTGCCCGTGTCTATCAAAAACCGGCGTCCCGTAGTCTTATCTGTGGCAAATAAACGGCGGCTACTCATTACCTCAGAGCAATCAGTCGCCGCGCTTACTGATCGCTCGAATTGTTTTCCTGGTTTTTCCAGGCGCATGGAGAAGTGCATTTCACTGCCTTTTTCTTGTAGGTTTGGTGATACCAGCACAGGGTGGAGTGTGAGGATGATTTCGATGTTGATCTCGATCTGTTGTCAGTACGCGATCGTGATCGCGCTCTCGAGTCGGCACTGAGCGCTTCAACGCATTTAGTCAACTGCTCGACCCTGAGCGCCAGTTGCGTCAGCTCGGGTGACTGCGAGGCCGTGGTAACCGCATGCACAGCAGGTGTGGTTACCTCAAGTATTTTATCGGCGATGTCAGCCGCCTTCTCCAGTGGCAGATCTTCTTGCGCAGCCAGTATGGCTTGTATATTGCCTGGCAGGCGGCGCATCCACAGTTGCCGAATTATGTCGTCGCTTTTAAACTCTGCTCCGGCCAACGAGCGTAGGTGCCGCAAAAATTGCGACGGCTTTCGGTCTCCAATATCTTCTTCACCAAGAAGCCGCCGGACTCTGTCCTCGCCTGACGCTGACAAGCGTTTAATAAGTTCGGTTTTCAGATGTTGATAAGAGTCCGTGACTGGGGGGCGTTCGATAATGTCCGCAACTTCGCCGGCGATTTTGGAATCCAACTTTGCCACAACGTGGCTGTACTTGGTCCGGTCCTGTTTAATGCCCGCGATTTCGAACTGTGCCTCTACTTGGCCGAACCACACTGTGGGTTTATCGGCCCAAAAAGTAGGCAATTTGACTGAAACTGCCATAGTTCGTCTATCCTGATTGTCCTGAAGCTGTTTTAACTGTTCCTGCAGCAGTCTAATCTGCTCCTCAGATGTTGCCATTATCGAAGAGGAACCGGAAGTAAAATAATAAAAACCGGAAGTGACGATAATCTGTGACGAGGCGGAAGTCAATACAACAATTGTATGAAATATGAGTGGAATAAATAGGAATCAGGAAATTAAATGACGGGCCCCGGACGTGGACGTATGATACACATTTACGCGTAGATGAACATAACACGGCTTATAACTAATTAATAATAATAAAATAAAAACTTAATTAGACACAAATAAAACAATACAATAATCGATATATATAGCTCTTTCGTGACAAAAAAAAAAATACAATTTATGAATCTATCCTTTTTATGTAAAAAAAAAAAAAAAATTAAATTCGACAACGAAATGATAAAATTTACCATTTCTGGTATTTTATCCGAAATCTACCTTTTTACGAGATGCTTACCGAAATCTACCTTTTTTACGTAAATTCTGTAAATCGCTATTCGTACATTATAATCCGTAGAAAATTCGAGAATTGCTTAAGAGTAATGATCCGATATTATTATGATCACTGGTCACGACGATAGTTGACGGAAATATGTATGTTCCTTTTCAAATTGATAGTATAAGTAAAACAACACAACACTGCACGTTATTGTTAAATGTTTGTTTATAGGAAAGATATGCAAGTATTTTGGAGTTCGCTCACCGGAATCGTAGTATACTCCCTGGGAACGATGTACAGTTGAAAACTTCGCGGTCCGGCCCGTCCCGCACTCGGGGGCGTTGACCGCTGGCTGCTCGCGTCGCGTCGTCGTCGTGCGTCGTCGATGGCTTGACGCGTCGATTTTTGCACGTGGCTCGGCGAGTTTGCAATGTTTGCAATCCTCGGTGGTCCCGTCGGTGCTGCGGCTCACGGCGAATCGCGACACGTATCAAATCTCGAGATGTTCGCGTGTCACGAAATGAAAACTCGTTGCGCTGTGTCGAAGTCGTCGCCGGCGGCGCCGCGCCGGCACAGCGGAGGCGGCGCGAAATGCGACGGCGCACAGTGGTTTGTCTCCATACAAGAGGCTGGACATAGGGTACTGAAAAATTCAAAGTCGCAATTTCACAAAACTAAATATACCATTCGATTACTATGATAAAAACTAACAAATATGACCAGAATGTATTTTGAGACTGGACTTATAGTTTACAAGTAAATCGAATAAAACTGTTTTTCATGTATGGGAAGCAACATATAAATATGAATATCTCGTGATTTTGGCCGATTTTCGTTCTAGAATTTTTATGCCAGTATCTTATCATTATATGCCACGTTTTCTCTAAAGACACATGGTGCTACTTTTTTGCACTTTTTGAGATATGATGAAAAGTATATAATGTATGAAAAATCGGGTCGAAGTGAATAATTATAGATTGTATATTGCCATTATTAGCTAAGCATTATGGTTTGTAATTAAAAAAATAAACATAGCGTATCAATGTAATAAAAAATATATATCAATACCGTCAAACAAAAATAATATTTACAAAATTTACATTTAAACATTATTACAATTAATAAAGTTGAATACAAAGCTTTAATTGGAAAACATAGATATAACTACGATGAGCCTTAACTTACATAAAATATCATTTTGACTTTAGTAAATTTGTACAAGAAGTGTATGGTGCAGTCTCGTCTTCGTCATCATCATCACTATCGTTATCCGCAACATTATCACTAGAGTCGGAGTCTGTTTCTGGAATGGCAGAGACATCAATGAACTCAATTTCATTGTGGTCAGGAACGAGCAATTGTTCAACTTCCTTTGACGTATACTTCTTCTCTTTCTTATTCATCTGTCGTCGCATGCTACTCAGTAGAGGATCCGAAGATAAAAGAAGATTGTGAAGGATATCTTGATTTGTCGCGATGCTACTACACTTCCGCGAGTGATCAGACCTGTATTTTCTGAAGTCGTTATTCCTGGCTTCTGAAGCTTCTTCAGATAAGAACCCTATGGGTAGTACGGAAAGATGTTCCACTATTTGAGGTCCATGAATCAGCAACTTGTGTACGCTTGAGGGCATATAATACCATGGATACAGCTCCACGTATAAGTTCGCTGTCTCATCGCAGTACTCTCTGAACTTGTTTAAGTTAATCTTCTCTCCTGAAGAAATGCACTGCAGTACAACGGCAATCCTTCTGATTAGCCTAACGTCTAAACCTGTGATGCGGGCTGTTGTTTCTGTATCCGCAAAAAAACTCCTAGCAGCATTTCCAGTGTTAGTGTTACCACTGCCTTGCTTAACTACGTCCAACAGTAAGCCAGTTTCTCTACGAAAAGCTTCCTGTATGGCTACTTTTCTGTCTTTCACTTTTTGCTTCATCATATCTCCTTTTGCTTGCCATGATTTTATTTTCATTTTATATGAAATGTGTAACAGGCACTCCATAGATCGAATCCAAGCATGCAACACTTATTATATTGATACGCTATGTTTATTTTTTTAATTACAAACCATAATGCTTAGCTAATAATGGCAATATACAATCTATAATTATTCACTTCGACCCGATTTTTCATACATTATATACTTTTCATCATATCTCAAAAAGTGCAAAAAAGTAGCACCATGTGTCTTTAGAGAAAACGTGGCATATAATGATAAGATACTGGCATAAAAATTCTAGAACGAAAATCGGCCAAAATCACGAGATATTCATATTTATATGTTGCTTTCCATACATGAAAAACAGTTTTATTCGATTTACTTGTAAACTATAAGTCCAGTCTCAAAATACATTCTGGTCATATTTGTTAGTTTTTATCATAGTAATCGAATGGTATATTTAGTTTAGTGAAATTGCGACTTTGAATTTTTTAGTACCCTATGTCCAGCCTCTTGTATGGAGACAAACCACTGTGCGGCGGGAACAAAATCGCCGCGTCGCGGCGCTCGGCGTAAACCGGCGTCTGCGCCCGTTGTTGAAGCGAACGTCGTGAACTGCACTTGCTGATATGAGCAGGGTGTGGCGCGGCACAATGGGCCAAGCGAAAGGCCGGGCGTCATCAGAAGGTTGCGTGTTCAGATCACGTCGGGGTCACCAATAAGGAGTTATATGATATACACAATGTTAGGTATTATCACTTTATTAGTACTTAGTGCGGTGTACGTGCGCGGGCGAGGCGAGGGAAGCGGGGGTGCGTGTGCGTCCCAAGCGGAGGCGGCTGGCGAACTGGTTCGTTGGAAGGGGTCGCGGCGCGAGATACATCGTACGATCGCGGCAACCACTCCCCCGCTCTCCCGCGCTCATCGGTCCCCGGGTGTATGCGTGTTTGAGTGGTGGCGCGTGAGTCGCCACATACTATTTATAACAATACATTCAATTCACCAAATTATCGTTATTCAGTACAGTAATACCGCTCAATATAATCATTGCGCTTGAGTTAGGTACAGGATTCCTTAGGCTTATTTTGAACCTATTACATTTTTGTTATTGTATGTTCAAAATGAACAAAGCTGTTGAAACTATTTTATTATGTAAGAACTATATATGTACACAGTTCTACAATAAATGCAATTCTTATTCTATAAATAGTATTAAATTTACATAAATATAGTAAATAATCTGCCCGTTGGGTGCTCGTTCGCCTTCTAAGCAGTGGGTATCGGATTCGAGAACTTCTTATGGAGTTTTAGAGCAGAAAAGAAACTTACGTTTTCAACTTTGTATGATCTGCCTACACTATTGCACGTTCACAAACTATTAATGGTTATTAACAATACCACACTTGAACACTTGAATTATTATTATAAGTTTTCAAAAAATCAAAATCAACAACGACATTTTTTCATTTTTGCGTCAAAATTCTTTTTAACATATTTAAAGCGACTTGGTATCGAATTGGCGGACTGGAGCCAAACTGTAGCCTTGTAGAATTGCCTGCATACCTAGTCAGCGTGCGCGCTTTCATATATTTTTTTAAATAATCTTACCCTTTTACAAAAAACTTGAGTTCACAACGAGGTTTGAATGTTTGTTGGGAATATCACCCAATATTTTGTTAAAAAATATTTTTATAGAAACAGAATAAAGTTGATTCATTCCACTGACGGGAACGGGAAATTTGGTGTTTTTTAGAAAAGTTTAAATTGCTTTCTTTCGAGCCAAATTTATGCAATCGTGTATCGCTGAACATATCCGACTAAAATATTTTGTATACAATTATTACACATAAAAGAATGCTGTTAATCGACCGTTTTTAAAGGTCAAATCTTTAATATTCGTGAGGATAAATCGTCCAATTTGGAGCCTACTTCACCTTAAGAAAATTAATTAAACCTAGCTAGATCGATTTATCGCCTCCGAAACCCCCAGCATACTAAATTTCCTGAAAATCGTTGGAGCCGTTTTTGAGATTCGAATTATATTAACAAGAATTGCTCGTTTAAGGTATTAGATACTAGCTGCGCCCCGCGGTTTTACCCGCGTAAGTTCCGGACCCGCGGGAATTCTGGGATATAATTTTCTTTCATAAGAACCTTCTTCTGACAATAATTAACACAACAAAAAATCTAATTTTGTAAAGGGCAGGGGAATTTAATTTGTTGTAGTTTATTTGTATGTTAGGTAATCGCCGGAACTACTGCTTCAATTCTGAAAAGTCTTTTACTAATAGTACTGGTTGTTTTTATTTTGATAAATATATGTTGTTAGTGAGTAAATACTTACACAGTATTTTTTAAACAATCTTTTTATGAGTTGTTAATAAAAAAAATTGCCTGTCGTTCGCGCCGAACTGAGATCTCGCGCCTACATTTTGCCCCATAGAGAAAAACTTTTGTTGCCTAGAAAAGTTTCATGTTAAAAATGCGTTTACATGGCTTTTTCTAACTTATCCACATCATCACTTATCATCAGGCAAGATAGTGGTCAAACTAATAGTCTGTCAGAGATAATTTAGATTGGGGCTACACATTATATTTAAGGTATATTCTATTAATTAGTATAATTAATAATAAAGTATAAATTATATCTAAGTCCCTTGTTTTTTGTCTTGATTTTGCTGTACCTAAGTGCACCAAAAAACTTCATAATAAATAAATAAAACACCGGTTTTGTATTTTATATTATTAATTGTAAACATTTTATGATTGTTATTTAATATATTATATTACAGGATTACATTTATAATACCAAATTAATACAAGCAGAAAACTCATATTTTTTCACATAACATGACGAAAAAGGTCAAGAGGTTAGGCGGAGAATCTCAGCCAATATATCACTAAAATTCATATTGCACAGCAATATTTATTTTTTGTATCGAGTGCAATCGAAATGTTTTAATATACATACATTTACATATCACTTATTTATTTAAAAAGTATTAACAAGCATGACACAAAGTAATACACTCAACATTACGTTTTCACAAACCACCTGTTTTATTAATTTTATTTTGATAGAAACGCATAGTTGCCATGATTTTTTTATTCCTAACATAATAATATTTATGCGAATGTATTGATTAAAACATTCAAACACCTCAAGACGACTAAATTGAATGAGATAACATTGGTGAGGAATTTATTTAGCAGAAAATAGGCTACTTTTGATTCTGTATTAGCGAAGGTAAGACTGTTGGGCCATGCTAGTTTGAAATGTTCGTAGATTAAAATTAAAGTACTGCCTAAATCCAATGTTAACACTTTGTGGTATGATATAAGTTTTAATATTATTATAAATTTATAATACACAAAAATAATTACGATACACAATAATATAAGTGCTTCAACAAATATAAACATATATTTTTGCATAGATAATTGATCGATGTTTAAATGTAAACGCATTGAACGAAATGAGCGGGATCATTATTTTGAACACCATTCTATATACCTAAAATATATTTCCGGCTTAGAGTAAATAATAAAACGCAAGTAACAATGAAATGAATCACTGTCCGTTTGTGTACTTAACTTACTTAGCATGTAACCTAAGACATTAATAATTTTGTAATTAAATTTACGAACGCTAATTTCTGGGTTTTCACTTCTCTATATTAACCTCGCTCTTTTCGGTAATCTCTATAGGTCGAACTGTTATGTCATGTGTAACAGCAAAGCAAGGGTTGAGCGGGTCACGAACTTCTCCAGGTTCCGGTGTGCAATTTAAAGCTTTGGTCGACTTAACTTCAGCTTCGGTGAGACTGAGAGCTTGATTAGGTGCCAATGGAACCTCCACCGGTGCATCTGACATAGGTTGCTGGTTTGGAGTCAAAGGAGCCTCTGGTACATCTGGTATTGGTGGCTGATTGGGAACCAATGGAACTGCAGCTGCCACTGCCATTGTACTGTTTGCATTTTCAGTCATATTCATGTTTTCCACTAGCGGAGGTTCAGTCACGTTATTTTCTTTAGCTGTATTAAGAAGTGTTGCGCACGATATTGTAGTCATAAATTCTCTTCCTTCTTTATTAACTACGGTGACTGTACATTTCGTGTCATCTTCTACATTGCTGCTACCTCCCAAATCCTTTACATCAGCATCGGGTCTAAAAGAGGTAGCTATAGAACATGGAATGGCGAGCACTTCCGTATTGTCTCCCTTACTGATAGTCAAGCTGCAATTAACTAAATCTGCTAAGATAGAATCTGTTTCGGAAGTTGCATTGTTCTCTGGTGCTACGGCTACTGGTTGACCTCTATTGTCATAAATTACTGTATGTTGCGTTCTGCCTGTTGAACGTGCTAAATTCCACAAAGCCAAGCCCGTTAAAATAGTACCGACACCAGCTCCTGCAATGCCGACTCCGGTCAGCGCACTTCCTGCTCGACTCATTCCTCCAAATCCCTTATTCCCGTTATTTCCATAATTACCGAAATAGCCCGGCATTTGTGGTCCTGGATTGTAACCGCCGGGTCCTCCATAGCCACCATTATTATAACCTTGTCCTCCGTAACCACCATAGTTCGAACCATGTCCTCCATAGCCACCATTGCTAGAACCGTAATTAGGTCCAACGTTTGAGTAAGGTGGTGGCGGTGGTGGGTGTTGATAAGTATTTCCAGGGTTGTGATTTTGGTAAGTTGCCCCGTTGTATTGTCGGTTATTGTTTCCTGGGTAAGGCGGCGGTGCTACACCGGTTCCAACACCTGAAAGTCCAGTTCCTTGAGGATAATTACTGCTTTGCTGATATCCCGTTTGCTGCGGATAACTACTTCCAGGACTACCAGACAAACCAGGAGAAGCCGGGTATGAGTGACTGGGTTGATTGTTGGTCATCTGCTGTCCGTTCAAGTTTTGCGATACACTGCTTTTCTGGACACTTTCTTGATAGGGTGGTGGCTTTGCCTGATTGGTTCCAGACATTCCTGTCTGACTGGATGGGTATGAATGCCCCTGATTGTTCGGTGGCTTTGCTTGGTTGGAAGGATATGAATGCGTTTGAGTATTTGGTGGTTTCGACTGCTTGGGAGTCTGTGCATTTTTCGATGGTTTCTCTTGCCATCCGAACATTGAAGGTTTCGGTGCTGAAGCTTGTGGATAACTCAACGATGTTGGTACTGGTTGTGGATTGTAGTTTGTTTTTCTGCTAGTGCTGCGGCCCGCCCCCGAACTGCGGCCACTTTTAAACGACTTTTTGCCATCAACATAAATAATTAAAATCAATGTAAGACACGTCACTAAAAGTTTCGAATTCATTGTAACTGAGTTCAAAAAAGTTCAGAAATGTTAAATGCACTATAATGATATCACACGTCTAATCAAGAATACGTTAACACGATGCGATCGTCTGACACATTCTGTTTCTCGAACAATGAGTTAAGTGGATGTGGTCGATTTGTTGGTCGCCCACCCTACTGCGCGCTCCTACGGACTGCGGTACTATAGAACCGTCTCGGATTGTAATAGGCTCTTACGTTGTTAAGGTACATGACGTAGACCAAACAATCAACCAAGGTGAATGCTTTGTAAAAATCAATACTTAGATGGGGTGGTTGGTAACCTAGAGGCGAGCAACAAACAACCCCAATCTGGTTAAACAGGTAAATATAAGTATTTAGTAAATTAAATCACGAGGAATCAAAAAGTCCCATAATTCTTAATTGCGCATGCTGATACGATACTTTACCTTCCTCTCTTATCTTAAAACTGCATTGCAGTATGACTGGTAGAAAATGCTGTAGCAGGTAGAGCAGGCTCTCTAAAATTATGATATTAAGCAATTATAACCTGTGTCGGTTGCATATCCATGAACGTTCTAGCTAATTTCACGATTAAATTTACTCAATAGTTATTTTTCATCGAAAATGATGCCTTTTTAAGATATTTTTAATATGAGTTATCCTTGAAAGCCTGCGTATTCCAGGTCTAGTGTGTTTACCAGCTTCGATCACATCGTCGCTTACCATCAGGTGAGATAGTGGTCAAACACTAGCCTGTCACAAATAAAAAAAAAAAAAAACTTGAGTTTATTTTTAATTTTACGTTGAATTGACTTTAGCCTTATGTTGTAAATAAATAATAACAGTTAAAAGACATCGTTTATTATCCGCTACTTCACCAGCATTTTACGAAAATGTGACCTTGCGTAACCGCAATATTTTTACTCCGATAACGCGCTGGGTATATGGTCTATAATACACGTGTAGTGACAATCGTGCTCGGACCGAAGCGCTGCTTGTTCGAAAGCCTGTTAAAGTCCTATCTAAGCTGTATTTGTGTTTTAAGTATAAAATAAAAAAATCTCCTTTTGAACAATCCGGTAAAATCATTGAAAAAATATGTTTATTGTAGGTATGGTATTAATTATTTATCCAGTTAAAATTTAGATTCAGCTAGGATTTAAAAATACATCTAACATTTGTCAGTTGTTTTTGTAAACGTTTTTACCGGATCGGTCAGTTAACAAAATCATAGAATGTGTGTTCTGTGAATTTTTAAGATTTTTTAAATAATAATAGAAGACAGATAGACAGCTATGTTTCGCATAGAATTTAATTTACAGTCGGGTTCTTTTATTCATAAATATTTTTTTATTTCACACTTGTAAGAAGTTTATTACAGTTTTATTATAAGTATTGAAAATTTAAGTGAGAATGGTTGCTAATGTCAAATTTAACCTAAGTATAAATCATTATAAATGATAATTCGAAATGAAAAATGATAAAAAAATCTACCCATTTTTACCGACTTCAAAAAAAGTGTTGACCGTTTCTTAAATTTATTTTTTTGTTTGGTAGATTATCAGAGGTGGTCCCATATACATTTTATCGAAATCGATCAAGCCAAAACCAAAATATATGTGGTAAAGTCGGTTTTTTTAAGCTTTGCATTAATGAGCCCAAACTCGATGAGGTTGTGTCGTTCCATTGCGAAGTTCTTTTGGCCACCTTCCAGCTCCATCATCAGATCAGCACCATGTCATCATAATATTGCATTGTCACGCGATTTACACATGTATGCAAAATTTCAGCTCAATCGGTAGCCGGGAAGTGAAATAAATTTTAATTGCAAGATTTGATAACAAAAATAGGGACAAGTGAAACTAAATTAAAGCAAGTAAAAAGAGGTAAAGTTTGTTTGTATGTAAAAGGTAATCTCTGAAACTACTGATTCGATTCTAAAAATTCTTTCACGAATAGATAGCTACACTATCCCTAAGAGTCACAGGCTATGTTTTGTTAGGATAAAAGTTACGTTATCACTTCAAAATAATTATATTTGTAAGACAAGTTTTAGACATAGTTGAATACAATGTATCGAAAAATGTTGGCCTTCATGAGTTTTACAAATTAAATTTAATCTTTAAGTCTTATGCAGGCAGCCCAATCTAAATAAAAAATAGGCAGCTATACAAACGCAAAAATACTAAATCTTATTATGGGTAATTACAATTAAATATTACTAATACAAAATAATATAACTTAAGTAATTACTTTCAAATTTATCTTAGTTGTACCTACTTTGTTTACCGGCACTTTATTTCAGTTTTAAAATTGTGTTTCTCTGTAAGTGAATTTGTAAATTATCATTCTTAAACCGTAAAACATTACGTAAACATTATTTTCTATATAAGTGTCATACTTATCAGTGGGATATCAGACAAGAAGTTTTGATGGTATTGTATAGGTACTGCTTGAAGCTGATAGGACCCAGCATAACATATCTGTCCTAGGTTCCAGGTACCTAATATAGTTACTGCTAAAATGTATAATACGCCGCCATAATCTTCTTAGAATATCGTCATCTTCGGGGTCATATTACAGACTTGGGAGTCGTATTTTCTAAGTACAATGATATCTTGGCCTCGCCTCGCCTTCAATTGGTAAATTGACGCTTTTATTGAAGTACTACTAAGTGGACAAGAAAGGAGATGAACGTCATATGCACTACCTACTAATGTAGTTCGCATGTACCAAACAGTATGGTATCAATTCAAACTTCACTAGTGTGGTAGGTAGATATATTTTGTAACAATAGGTAATTATGACTACATTGGATTGCGAGTGTGCTTTGTACTTAGAGGTACCTTTAATTATGCCTAGGTAAATATACCTATTTGACCAAGTGAAGCGAGGTCTCCAAATTGATTTGGGTGTTTCAGTATTTTTTTCGTCAGTTTGTCAGAGGCATTTAGCTTCTAAACAATTGAAATTTTTTTTTCAAACAAATACAAATAAACATTTATTTTTTTTCTGTACGTATCGTTAATCGTGTGTGTATCTTTAAAAAGAACTATGTAAATACAGTACGAAACCATTTTAAAAAACTATACTGAAGTGTAAAAATTTAGCAGGACAGCAAAATCACTGTTTTTAAACCTATGTTTAAACCGGGGTCTATCTCAATAATGTATTCACCAATTTGTTATCTTCCACCATATTTTTTAAGAACAGTTATGTACTCTACTTGCAAAAATCTTTTTTCAACTATATCTTTTATCTGTGAGAAAAACTTAGAATAACGCCTAGATATTAAGTAGTTAACAAAACAAAACTGTAGATTACAAAGTAAATTATTGTGATACCAAAAATTATTGGCTATGATTTATCTCAAAAAACGGCTACATATTTATACTGAATTTTATGTATAAAATATCATGTAGGTAGTACTTGAACAACAAACACATTAATCAAGAAAATATTAAGAAAAACGTTATAAGCATATTTATCTTTATCTCTACTAATATTATAAAGAGATGAAGTTTGTTTGTAATACGTAAAAGGTAATCTCTGAAACTACTCATCCGATTCTGAAAATTCTTTCACTAATAGATAGCTATCATAAGAAGGAGGATATAAATTAGACTGTATTTTTTTTAGTCGGTTATATATAACTTCTCATAGAACTTTGAACTGCTCGCTGGCGTAGTTAGGTGGGCGTTTGCCTTTAAAGTACCGAGTTTGATACCCGGTGGGAACAAAAATTGTTTCTGGTTCTGGGTTTTATGTGAATGTTTTGTGTGTATGATATGAATGTTTAAAGACCTACGATACAAGTCATTGAACTTAGTGTGGGGCTGTGAATGTGAAAGCGTTTATGTGTATCTTTTTTATTATTTCCTACCCAGCCGACGCCGCCGGTAGGTCGTTTATGAACTTTGACTGCCCGCTGGCGTAGTTAGGTGCGCATTTACCTTTAAAGCCACAGGTTCGATTCCCGGTCGGTACACAAGTTTTCTCCCCACGGGAAAATGTTCCTGGTACTGAGTGATGTGAATGTTAGGTGTTTAACTTGGATGTTTACGGCCGCACGATACAAGTCATAGAACTTGTGGGGCTGTGAATATGAAAGTGTTTATGTATATGTTTTTAACCGTGCGACGCCAGGCGGGTTAATGTGAATGTTGTGTGTGTTATGTGAATGTTTACGGACCCACGACACAAGTCATAGTACTTTTAGTGTGGGGCTGTGAGTGTGAAAGTGCTTAATATTTATGTTTTTTTCAGGGGCGACCGCGGCGCCGGGTTGGTCAGCTTAGTTAGCTTATAAGTTAAACGAAGAAAGCGTGAAAATCACAATGAAATTTGGGAACTGTGTTTTTTCTTATCTTATTGAAGGATATGAAAGCGAAAAGAAGTTGAAACATCCTTGTATTAATGTCCATATATTTAGTTTTAATCAATGTCCATATATATATTTAGTTGAAAACATTCATTTTCAAAAACAAATGTACATACCTAATTGTATTTATTAAAAATATCGAAATGTGCGAGCGAGAGAGAAAACAAAAGGAATAAACCCTCTATCGTCGTTTTCTAGGGCAAACACTTCCATCGATAATACCATTTGCCATCTTCAGCCGCATCGAGATAGTGGTCAAATGCTTGCCTATTCAGCAAAAAAATAAAACCAAAGGTTCAAACTGCAAACCGACCTTCTTCACTATTCATGATCTAGCTAGATCGAGATTGAGATAGATTCTAGCTAGTCTACTAATGAGCCACAAAGTTTTATTTTACACTACTCAACTTTTACTATTAAAGTTTTCGTGAGTTTGACATTTATATAAATGAAACCGCTTGACTCGCGATTTAAGGTCGACTCTTGCGACCTAGGTTTCGGCTCCCCAGGTTGTCCGATCCCCATCATCATGCGTGTTCACGTCGGAAGGTCACGGCGGCGCTCACTACTCAATTGTTGTATTCTTCAATTAACACTGCTTCGAAACTATGTATCTCTGTCTTCCTGAGTTCCTTCCATAGGCTGGCGGCAAAGGTCGTCCGCGTCGCTGTTTATGCGCGGTGCGGTGCGTTCCGCCTCTGCTGCAACCGCTCCGTCAAGAGACTTAAATGGAACCATTCCGTGAGCGTTGCGGTCGTAGCGATTGCCAGGCTGAACGTAACTATTCGGTTTTTTTATTAGTAAAATGTCAAACCTTGGGGATGCTGCTTTGACATTTGACACTTCATTTGGTGGTGACAGAAGGAAGAATCCAAACTGCCAACTAACCAATAAAGTTTCGTTTTGGTTACGAATTTTAATTATTGTGATGGACTGTTTTACAAAAAATTTGTTAATATTTTTTTACTATAATTGGATCCATTAAATCAACGTATTATTATTATGTGCTGGCTAATTCATTCAGATAAAAAGGTAAAAAGGATTTATCCACCGTCTTCAAATTAAAAGAACTTCTGTATCTATATAATGATTATTTCGGCTTTGTGATCAAGGAAAGGAAACTGATCAGCCAAAATGTCTGAGAGAAAAGGCACGAAAGCTTTGGAGTTATGGTGCAAACGGTTGGTTAGAGACTGTCCAGAAATTCATATAGATAATATGACCACTTCTTGGCGAAATGGGATGGCTTTTTGTGCTTTGGTACATCACTTCAGGCCCGATCTAATGTAAGTACTACTTACCTTCCAGATTTTAAGCACCAGTGCTATGTAATGTATTAAAATGAAATACATAAAACTTTGCTTGAATGACACCTTGATCATTTGCCCTAAATTTAGGATTGTACACAATATTGATTATTTAGTATTTTTAGTTTTCAATCTTTACAAAGATTTATACAGGATCAAGTGCTCTTTTGCTTTGCTTGTATTAACAATAATGACAATTCAGGGTAAAAAGATGCCTACATTACTTTTCGAGATAATATTATTTCCATATTTATTCAGGGTTTAATGTTTTTACTCACAATTGGTTTCTTGCATTGTTACGAGACTAGTTTCTGAGCAGTCGGTTCTCCTTCATCAATCAAGTATGTGGATAGCCGATGGATTGGCAAAGTCTTTAGCTATAAAGTTTAAAAGAAAATATTGTGTATAAATCATTTGATAAAAAATAAAAATTTTATTATTACATCTTTTAGTGATATGTCAAAATTGAATCCTGAGGCTATATATGAAAACAATCAGTTGGCGTTCAGTGTTGCTGAAAAGCATTTGGGTATTCCTGCACTTCTGGACCCTGAGGACATGGTTGAAAATGATGTGCCAGATCGACTGTCAATACTAACTTATTTGTCACAGTTCTATCAGAGACTTGGACATACTGGTAAATTACTTAATCTTATTCAGATACTTAGTCTTAATTTGAATTATTTTACATTAAGAAGTAATCTGTGGCTTCTGCTGTGTTATGTTGAAAAGTAGCCTACATGTTAATAATGGGTATAACCTATGTAAATTCTAAATTTCATCTTAAAGAGGAAATAGCAATAACAGAAAATGCCTACAATAAAAGACTGGCATATCATCCAAATCAGCTGGTGTCAGATCTGCTGAAACCGAGCACAAGCAGGCTCCTTAAAAAGCACCAAATTCTCGAACTAATCCAATAATGAATCACTATAATTGCCTTACTTACTGGAGCCTGGTACTTAACACGCCAATAATTAATACACCACATTTGCTTATAGCTTGATGGCTGATAGCAGATAAAAATACAAAAAAAAAAAAAATCTAAATCCATTTAGCTGTTTCAGCATGAAGTCAAGGCAAACATACTTACCCACAATTCGTATATTTATTATTCATATCTTTCGTATATATTAAATTAGTGTGATAGTTGTTAAGCAGCTTTGCCCATGTTACCAGTATCAGTTATTTTAGGCCTAGCGTGTTGTCATCCCCAACCTCATCATCACTTATCATCAGGTGAGACAGTGATCGAACTAGCCTATCAGAGATAAGATAAAACTTTAGTGATGATGGTGGATCAGGGTGAATCGAAGAGTACTCTATATCCTTACTCTTGATTTAAATTCAACAAAATTTCATTACAAACTGTCCAAAAATTTTACTGACAGAGCAACAAAAACTGAGTTACTTTCGAATTTATAATATTTGTGTGGACATCTGTGAATGTCTTTTTTTTTCTATTTATACTGGTTGTACTGTGTGGCTTCTATAATTATGCCAATGCCATTAAATACTTGCCATGATGCCAAATTTTATCAAGATTGGTCCTGAGCTATAAAATTATTCAAAAGGAAGCTTAATTATTACGTTATAATCTTTAAGTTTTAATGAATAAACTGCTAATATTTTAATTTTTCAGTAAACACCAAAGTAACAGAGAGTGAATCTAAGTCTAAAACTGCACTGGAACCAACACAACCCCCTGTATGTATAAGTATTTTAGAATGCTGTGTTAATAACTTTCTTTTTACTTGTGTGTCATGTTTGCAATATCTTTTACAATGTGTTACTGTATTTTCTTCATAGCATGTGTCTTATACTTTCCTTATCACTTCATAGGCACCAATAAAGTTCGGCAAAGTTGGTTTAGACAAATGCACGGCATGCGGTCTGCCTGTCTACCTGGCACAGCGTCTCATGGTATCGCACAAACTCTACCATCGGAGATGTTTCCGATGCTCCAAGTGCTCTGGACACTTGAACCCAAAAAATTACCATGTAATCGATGGATCTGAGTTCTCATGTGATAGTTGTAAGAATGAAAAGACTTTATTAAAATATCTCAATAATAATGATCAAATGGGAATGCTAGCATTCAGTGATAGTACTGATGCTAAGGTAGATCTATCAAAGGATGATATAGTTAGTCCCAGACCAAAATCAAGGCAGTCGTCAGTTTTAGGTGAGTGTACAATTATTTATTTAGATAATATGAGTCAACACCTATCAATACATCATATCTAGGTCTGATCTGATATGGTGACCTTACATGTTGAAACAGTTTAAAAACAGTAATAGACAGGCTGGAGAAATCTGTTAACCTATTGCTTTATCGTGTTGTATGTTTCTTCTCTTTAATTAATTTTTATTGTTCAATTTTACTAGCAAGCTATATTTCCTTAATGTTTTCTGGAATGAATTTAGCCTTTGATTAGTACTAGTAAAGTACATGTTTTGGCTTACAGTTTTTACAATGACTTCAAATCAGAGAATGGAATGTTTTGATTAATTATTCGAGATGTATTAATTTCCATATTAGATTTACTCAGAATTAAACTATCAAATAAACACAACATAATATAAGATCATTTATTTGTTTGATCTTAAAAATATTTTCATATTATTTTTTATAATCTTTATTAAATTCACCAATGTATCTCATTAACTTAATGTAATATTTAAATCCTGCAGAGAAAATAAGCATGTTTGAGAAGAATGATAAAGATACCAGCATGGACAGTAAAATTTCGAATCTAACAATAAAAGATAGCACTAATACTAGGTATAAAGAATTAAGTGAAACTAACGCATCACAAAGTGAAATTGACTCCAAGAAAATATCTGATAGTCTAAATGTAAAGGGTTTAGAAATAGAAAATATTATGCCCAAAACTCCAGATAAAGTATACAAAAGTAGTATAGATAAATTCAATTTCTTACAAACTCAATTATTGGGAGATTCCTTAATAGACAATGATAAGACTGCACCTAATATAGAGGATAAAGATATTAAGCACAAAGATGAAGACTTTATTATAAATGGCAAATGTGACACTTTGAATAAAATAACAGATGAGAGCAAAGTTTTTAAAGATCCTTCTGGTTATGATGTCGACGAGGCCTACATTTCTGCCAGAGAAGATGTAAACATAACAGATGATGTCAGGATAGCTAAAATACCTCCTACAGCTAATACATCAACTATAGAAAAAGAATCCTTGGATGACAGTAGAGTAACAGATATATCTACAAGTCCAATAAAAGATAATCTATCAGTTGCGGAAAAAGAACCATCTGTGGAAGATACAAGAGATGAAGAAGTGACAATAACTGTTCCACCGCCAAGAAAAAAAGAACCAACCGTGAAAGATACAAGCAGACCAGAAGAAGAAACAATAAGTGTTCCTCCAAGAAGGAAAAAACAACATGCAGCTGAAAAATTACAATCAATAGCTGTTGTTAAGAAAGACGTGGTTCCGAAAGTTGAACTTAAACAATATCCAGATCATTTGAATCCATTTTCTGATGATGAGGATGAGGTAAGACTCTTACTAGGATTTAAGTATTCTTAAATTTATTTCCATGCCGTAAGTTATAACTGCCGAGTCTTATATTCTTTTAGCATCATAATCTTTTTATTGTAAATACATCATATATACAAAACTAAAAATATAAGAGGTTTCTTCATTAAATAGCGTCTACAATATAAGTAGATAACATGTGCACGTCTAGCACAATGCTTGCAGTATGTACCCAAAACGATATTATGTACCTGTGTGCACTGATTATAATACATTTGTCCAGCCATAACTCAAATTTCTCATGTGAAATTTACTATTATTATATACTTACTCACTAACTTTCACATTTATAATATTACTGTAATTGTCCACCATTTTCCACAATACAAAACTTGCACTTTTAGGAAGAACCCTCAAAGAGCAGTGCTAAGAAAGAGAGTACGAATCCATTCGGAAGCACTGATGAGGAAGATGATGAAGTCCCTCCCATACAACCACCTCCTAAAGTTCCTGTTATTGAGACGTCTACACCAGTGTAAGTAAACCTTTATTAATCTAATCTCAACAACTTGACTCTTTATCATGTTACTAAAATAAAATCCACGTGCAGTACAATTTTGTTTGATATATAGTATTTTTTCTGATATTCCATGTGGTTAAATTGTCATCAAAAAAAAAATTCATCAGCTAGTGAATTTTCTTGCAGAAAGAGGCTAATAGCTGTTAATCCCTTCTGGTCTGATGGTGAGGAACCATCTTCTGACGAGGACGAGCAGCACAGCAGAAGGTAGGACTATTTTTTTATATTTGATACTTAATCGTTTTCCATCTGTTGTGACTTAATATATTACTGACAGTTCGAAGGGAACGTATTCATCTCTGGCGGCTAGTACGCCCAATCTGCCGGGAAGCACGCCGCGCCGCAAGAAGACTAGGGCTCCACCCCCGCCTGTTATCGCGGTCAGTGAGGCCGCGCGGTCTCACGCCACTTCTATGGACGATGTCGCGAGTATATCCTCTCTCAGCTCCTACAACTCCACAGTACATTCGGATCAGGTAAAATTATATTATGTTCTCTAATGTGTGCTATACCGTTATTTTTTTAGCCTCGTGGTTCACGCAAAGGAAAATGCCATTGGGCACAGTTTATAAATATTGTATAAAAATACAAATAAAATTGTGCTCTGTGGCGGATATTTGTATAATGTGAATGTAATTGTATAAACAGGGTTAGAGAGCGAGAATCAGGTCTAAGAGCTTTCTGGTATTTATCAATAACCCTTTATATCTTCCATAGATCGAAACATTTTTCAAAAAAGTATCAAAAAAGAGGGTTGTTTTGGTTGGGGCTCGAAATATATCGAATGTATATAAATAAATTTGACGCGTATCTCTGTCGCCTTGTAGCCAAACTGCTGAAGGGTGGGTTCTTAGCAAATCTATGTTTGGTGAAAATTGTTGATATGATTACGTGGGTTTTATCTCAATTTAATATTGACACTTGTTACGATACGTTACCAATACATAAAGATACGTCTATCGCTTACTGTGCTAGTATTCAATCTTGAAATGACAATAAAATGATGATAACTACAGCTTTGCTGCGTAATTTTTGTTCAATCAGGTGTGTTTCTAGCAATAGTACGTAAGAAATCAATATCCATACTCGTATATTATTCAATTGATTATATGAATAGTCACGTTAGCCGTACGTGACTTAAACGCCACTTTATGAAACAATGCACTTTCTACAGGGAAAGTATCGCCACTTCTATGACTCATTAACTTTGCACCATGTATGATAAACATATCGCAAAACTAGAATTTTTCGAGTTTCATCAATTTACTTAATTTGTTTATGTTACCGTTGTTTGATCACTTATTGACTATTTCAAAGTACTTACATATGTATTTAGGTAACCGACAATACATATGGAAGTATGCTCAAGTTTATTATGTTAGCTGGTAATCAATGGACCGGACAGTTGTTATGTTAGGAGTGGCTCGACACAAAGTCTTTTCAAATCCGTACTGAATAGCTCATTCTCGTGTTATTTATATACTACATATTTTGGTTATATTGTATCACTGAGATAAAGTACAATAAGATGAAAGATATATCTATATGCGTAAATTTTGGTCTATATTAGATCTCAACTCTAGATCAATTCTTTTTCAAAATGTGACTTTTAACGGAACCTTAAACAAGATGTTAAACGATACGATACTCAATCAGAAGATAATATTTTCTACGATAAGAGAAATTCCTTCTTTTTAATGTCAATAAAAAAGCGACATTCAAATACTACAAATAATTGAGAACCTCTCATTTTATAACTTTTTAGCTAAATATCAACTAACTACTCCTGAAGTACTAATGAAGTTCTCGAGTAGTTGACTGAGTTTTTTTTCTTCCTAGAAATCATACGAGAAGTCAACACCGAGGCTCAAAAAACGCCTCGCTCCATCTCCTCTAAACAGTCTCTCGACGGTCTCTGGGTACGGCGGCTCCATAGAAAAAGGCGTTGACACTTCGGACATCAAGAGCACATCCGGATTTGATAGTATGTGCCTACGACTAAGACAATATTGATAACATCATCAGTACATTCCCAGCAGTATTATGGCAAACTGATACGCCACGTGACATAATTGTGGATATTGAATTGTGAGATATGATTTGCCTTCAAGAGAATGATCAATTAAAAGTCTAGAACCATTTCTACTATTGTCGATTTTCCTGCAGTAAAATAATCGTTTTTATCCTTCATAAAAGTAGTTCACTTTGTGCAGGGAAATTCCTTTAAATCTATGAATCATCATTACAATATGACAAAGAGAACAACGCATTTCGCGCTGGATGAATCTGTAACGTTTTAACAATTATTATGTGTTTATAGTAAAATACTAGCTGTGCTATGAGTTAATAGTATAATATACTAGCTGAGTTCAGACTGCTTTACTTGGAATTGAATAATAACATGCCATGTATCTGTAACATGTAGGCTATAGACGTAAGATTATAACTAATGTATGAACAGTTCATACATATTATTGTTATTTAATTGTTTGACATTGACATTTGTTTAATGTAGGTGGAAAGAAGAAAGGCCCCGCCCCGGGTCTGCCGCTCCCGGAGCGTCGCGAAGTGAAGCTGCAGATGTCTCCGGAGGAGCTGCAAGTACAGCTAGATCTGCTAGAGACGCAACAGCTCGGCTTGGAGCGGCAGGGCGTGCTCATCGAGCGCATGATACGCGACAAGTGTGAGGGTAAACATCATCCACGCACTTATTTACTCTGTTGCACTATTTGCACATTGGCTGTGGGTATAGATAGATAGATAAACTCTTTATTGAATACCTTAACAAATACATGATGAAATAATAATCTAGAAATAAGTGTAACAATAGGCGGTCTTATCGCTAAGACCAATCTTCCAGACGACTTTTGGATGGAGAGTAAAGCAATTAAATTGGACGTCGGAATATCTCTTGTAGTAATAAGTTAGTGGTAGATGACGCGGATTCAGATCGGGAGATGGGAAATGTATCTGTATTACTGTTATTTATCTTGTTAAATCAGTTACGGAGTTAGATGTCTTTATATTCTACTAATCAAATGGCTGCTGGCAGCATAAGAGTCGACGTGTAAACTGATATGTAACATCTTCGCGAGTTGAAAGGTTAAAAACTTGCCAAAACATTGGTTTTGGGGCTTTGCCGATGCTTCAGCGGCACTATATCCTTTTTAAATATTTGAAAATTAATTATATAAAGTGATAAAAATAATTGGATTTACAATACGTAGTCCATCGATGACCGTATCGTCACTTAACAACAAGTGAGATATATTTTAGATTAAAAAAAGAATATGCAAATTTGATGTAGGCATTCAATTATGTTATAAAACCTGTATTTTAGCTGATAGTGCCTTTCACTAATGACCGTTTCATGTACCATCTTTCCCTCGGCCTCGGGTCGAAGTGTGTTCACAACTAACCTAATTGCGAATTACGCTCGTTGTTTTCCCTATATATTGACCATAAGCCTTCATTAAATCATAGTTTTGTATTTACTATTATTATATAGAATTTTACTATTGTAAACGTTACTTGCAAGAATTTGGCTAAACGTCCTTCAGCCGTTGAATTGATGCGGGCAGTAATGAGCAGTCTAGCCGTTCATTTGAGTTGCTATTTTAACTATTTGACTACGACGCAATTTGCAATTTGACTACGACGCAATTTTTTTATATTTATATAAATAATACAATGCAAGTCAAGCCCCTTTAGCCCTAATATAATTAAACGCAAGCAATCTTAAAAAAACCGACTTCACCGCTTTTTCTTCGAAACTTTGATCAGATTAGATGTATTAAACACGCATTAATGAAGATGTTTCAAGAACTACTGATCAGATCTTGATCAAATTTAAATGGGAGCAATTGGAAAGCAATATCTTTCAAACAAAAAAAAATCAAAATCGGTTCACGTGGAAAGAAGTTATGAGGTAACACACATAAAAAAAAAATACAGTCGACTTGAGTACCTCCTCCTTTTTTGAGAAGTCTGTAAAAAATAACTTTATATGTACAGGTTTTAACCTCACTCGTTTTATGTTTGGATTAACTGGCTTAGCAATCGGCTGTAATATCAATATTTACTGATAAAAATCGGATAAAGCCGGTAACCAATATATCGCATTTGGAATGTTGAGGTCATTGTTTTTTAAAAAAATTGTCGGCATATTTAATCAATGGTTTAAAAATGTATGCATTTAAAGATAACTGAAATACAATATGCTTATAAAAACGCGTTACATTAATTTTAGACAACGTTTTTCGTTTACGACAATCGTTACTAAATTTGATTTATTATGTTATTTTTAATAGATCGTCTTATCAAAAACTCAACGCCGCGCCAGAGTTTAGACATGCAATGTGTAGGTGAAGCAATTATACAAATTGGACGTCATAATTCACCGCATGAAAATCTATGTACAACAGCAAATCTGTATGTACCAACATAACATGTAAGCGTAAATATATTGGGAGAGGCGCGAGCGTTCGGTTTAACATTAGACGCTCTCTAACATCTTCTGTTATGGCTGCAAAATTTTTAACGCATTTGATTCGAACGGGTGGCGTGCGGAGAATCGGGCGATCACGTATGCCATCCGTTTGAACCAAATGTGTTCAGTGTGTGGTAGTTGTTATGGTTACATTACGAAACAGTTCTACAATAGTGTTTACGAATTGAATCTTCCACTCGTTTGATTGAATAAGTGTTATGAGAAGATATGATAATGTATCGCAATTTGCAGGTGACGAGGCATCAACGGTGCCTCAAGAGGAAGTCGAAGATTTAGTAATACAGCTCTGTGAACTAGTCAATGAGAAAAACGACCTCTTCAGAAAACAGACTGAATTGATGTATATGTAAGTACATATTAATGTATGTCTACATCTATTGGACCCAAATCTTCGGGCTGTGAAGCTGCCCGCTGGTATTTTTAGATAAAACAGAGGGTATCGGTTCGATTCCCGGTGAGGACACGTTTTCTCCTCGAGGGGTGTTTCTGATTCTGGTCGTGATGTGAATTTCTCCGGCACACACCATACAATTCTTCTAACTTAGTGCTTAGAAGTCTGTGAGTGTGAAAGCGCTTATGTATTAGTTACTAGAATTATTTTTAGTCATTGTCTGAAGATACCCAACTATGCATCATATCTAGCAGCAGCAATTTTATACTTCACATTTACCAACATTCACACTTGCAGCCCCGCTCTTAATTAGTATTATTGTTTTGGGGGTACTGGAAACATTTACATCACACCCAAACAGAAACAAAAATGTCCCTTAGGAAGCAAGTGCGCTTCTGCCGTGAATCAAACCCAAGACCCGTGGCATAGCAAGCAACGACTACTCCAGGTACACTGCGGGTCTGCGGATCTTTATAAAACAATCTCACTTATATTATAAATCCGAGGTGTATGTGTAAGTATTTCTGAGAGAGTTTTGCCGTGAAAATGGAAAATGTCGTTGTTTTATTTTTTTCCAAAACTTCTTGATTCTTTGAGTGTTAATGTGTAATAATGGTAGAATTTTAACAGTTGATATTCCATGAATGTGCATGAGTGTAGGTAAATCAAATGTAGAAAAGTCAATGTAGAATAACGTGATTTTTCGTTTTAGCTCCAAAACTTCAATAGAGAAGTTCTAGTAAAGCTACCACTTTACTAGGGCATGACTTAACTTGGATGATTGGTTTTGAAAACTTGAACTAAATAACTTGAAATATGTTATTACATGACACTGGCTAAATGCAAATAAATTGCAAAGCCAATAATAAAAAAAAGTATTTTTGAATAACGAGTGTGCCCGACCTAGAGCTCAATTATACCGATTTATATAGTTATAGCACTGATGGTATCACCTACTGACCATCAGTTACAGTTTTGTATTCATCATAACAATAGGAATGTGAATATTATTATGCTCATATCTGTCGACAATCGCAAGCAAGGTCAGTTGAACTCTCCGCTCGACATTCATCAAACCTACATAAATGAGTGTCATATATGTAGGTTTGATACATATTAGGTTATAAGGGTAGCTAGGTATATAGGGATATATAACAGGTTCAAATTATTTTTTTTTGGGCATTTTACTAGCTTATATCTGGATTATTATTTTTCGCTTGAATGATTGATTATAGTCACTATACTATACTATAGTGTCTGTTGGTTCTATAAACATTTAATCAAGGTCGAAGTAAAGGTATCCAGAGATTGAAGCAGCGATGTTTGCCGTTACATTTTTTAACATTAACTTTTTTGTTTCAGCCGTCGACAACAGAGATTAGAGCAAGAGCAGGCAGATATTGAGCACGAAATAAGGATAATACAATCGCGGCCGGCCGTCAACAGAATCGACGCAGATAAGGTACATACGATAATATACAAATCTGATTATCACCTCCACGTGAATGAACTCACTACGGTTCTGCAATATCTTGTGCAGATTTAGAGTGGAGATTATTTGTGATGAAAGTAATGATAATATATTTAGTTGATTTATATGGACATAATATTCAAATCTGAGGCCGCCTAAATTTGTAATCTACCTATTGTACATTGTAAACAGGTAGATTTGTAGTTAGTATCCTGAACTCAAGTGTCAAGGCTTAGCGAGGTAAATAGCACCAGTAAATAGGTCTTACATATAACTCAAAATAATTGTTTGTATGGACATTATCACGCAAATACTATATTTTGTTCACCAAAAGATCTATAAAACAAGTATTTATAATTGTTTGCATAATGGAATAGCTTTAAATGGAAAAACACAACTGATAGATACTATCATTCGCACTAACCGCTACCCAGGTCCAAGATATCCTTATAGGTCTCGGCAGTCAAGATAAGGACCACGATCGCGATTCTAACAAAACGAGCTTAGAATATTTTACCATATACGAGTATCTCGATACTTTGTAGCGTAACTACTCATCCACTTCATTTTTGTACGAAAGATATTCTATGGTGACATGTTAAAACCTTAGCATTAGCGCCATATTTAAAAAAATCTATTATTGCCATTCAGGGTCATTCAACAAGCGATTGTTCATACAAAGGTTTCACCTGGTGTTAAGCGACAGTGAAACTCGCTTGCTAACAGATACCTATTGGCAATTAACAGAATCTGCGTAGCAAAGAAATTCCGCTCCCTTGCAGTTCAGATAATAATTGTGGAATAGCTTCTGTGCGATGTGCGTATGCTTGTGATGTTTGACACGAAGGAAGAAAAACATTTTTTATTAGCACTAGAATACACAAAAAGGTTAGGGGTCCTCATACGGGCGACCCTATCTTGCCTCGGCGAGGGACTACTCGTGGGGTCAAGCCAACATACCCCTATTCTACACCATTGTCAAGGAAAGGAAGAGGATGGCATTTTCCCCCCACCAAAAGGAATATGTGTATTAAAATATAAATATGCACGAAATGAAGAGAAGACTGACGACTGGGACCGTGGTCCACGAACCGCGGTCCTAGTAGCCCAAATATAGCGACCAAGAAATACACAAATATTACAAAATAACTCACTATAACGTAAGACCTAGGAAATCGACGAAATCTATAAAACGAATCATGTCAATGACTCAATTTGATAACGATCGCAATATTATTTATTAATTTTGATAAATATTGCGCAAACTTTGCCTCAGTACTATTACGTGCTATAACTTCGCATATTGTCATAAAAAGTGTTTGTTGAGTAATTCTATTCTTAGCCTGTTACTCTATATCGTGTAAAATGTTTCAGTTCCATTACATAACGAAATGCTGTTGAAGTATAACTATTGTAATAAATGAGTAATATTGAAAGTATGTCTATTGATATCTTCATTATTTATAAAAACGTATTTAATAAAAATGTACTGAGATTGCTTTTTAACGACTGAATTGTTTGCGTAGTGGTTCTTCTTCTTAATGAATGAGTTTCATTGCTGGCAGCACATTTTTTCTCAGTATGACATTTTTTTCTCCGAGTTCTGAGTTTGATGTTTGTTGTGTATTGATACTATTTATCCTGATCACTGTCGAAATACGTAACTCTATATTCTCCAGTAACCTAACGATCCTCTGCGCTCGTTGTCCGAACTCTCTGCATGACCTTGCCCTGTATCTCTAACTCTTATATTAATAAATATTATAGGAAACAATTGTTATTTTAAAATGAGCTTAATAATAAAATACAGTATATATATATATGAGAAGGTCTCCCTGATTAATGTGGGGCAAGCCGAGGGGCACGGTTACTTATATCGATTATAGTAAGTACTTATAATAGTGATCAGGTTAGGTGGACACATGTATTTGTGTTATTTCATTCTATTATCATTGTGTTCTTTCGTATCTTGAGCTACAGATATAATATTATTTTATGTATTTTAAAACAGAATAATCACTAGCTATTTGGTAGTGCATAGTTTAAATATCATATTCCGTTACATTCGTTTTTTAGTGGCGGTTAGCTTTATTGGTACAGTAAATAAGTAGCATCTTGTGAATCGTAAATATATCTGAAATCACACTATGGCACTAATTGTATATATGAATTCGACAGTATGTATGTGATTTGGATGTATATCTATAGTCTATAGTATATGGCATAAGCTACTTTTTATTATACAAATGCAAAGTTGCGGCGTATAGCAGGCCATCCTCTTAAAAGTTGTCCTTTTTTTGTAGAATTTAACCGCCAGGGTTTGTCTAGACTATAATTGATTGTTGTGTCGCCCAGGCCAGAGAGGAGCAGCTTGTGTCTAGGCTGGTAGAGATAGTGCGCATGCGCGACGAGCTAGTTCAACAGCTCGACGCGGAGAGGCGCCGTGAACGACAAGAAGACCTCGCTATTGCAGCCTCTATCGCCAGCAAGAGAGGTAACTAACACTTTTATTCTTATATTCTTTATTGTATACACAATAAGGCCATAACAAAAGATGTACAAAGGCGAGGTTTTATTAAATCGTTATAGTGAAAAATCCTGACACCAGGGCTGCCACTAATCCATGTACGTGTTACCAGTTCCTGAGCGGTTTGATCGTTTGTAAAAACTAAATTTCGTTTTAAATTCTTCAGGAAGGATACGAAATCAAGTCTTAACAAACTATCACCACCCGTATTACATTTTTTTAAAGGTTTTTTGTTATGTTTGATAGACAAGCATTTGACCACTATGGAAATCGATAATCCGGCCGAATGATGGAAAGCGATAATGCGGCCGAAAATTTGTAAATATAATCAGTTTAAGCGCTTTGAAGTTATCTTGGATACAACATATAAACATAACAGCCATACCCTGGACCTGACCTAACCTAAACCAGGGACCTGAAAAAAATTGTGCAATAAAGAGTAGATAGTACTTCTTGCTTAAAGTATGCAAGTCGTAACAATCGGACGATATTTGTTGACAAATGGCGATGTTGATTGTTGATACAGCGAATACAAATATTTGAAGTGCTATGATTCGTGTGCATAGCAGTTATTTACCATATATCTTTCTCACGAAATAAGTTCACAGGCACGGCGCTATAGTACTTATTAGTTAACTTAATTCTTTGAATATCTTAGGAATGACGCATAATCAGCGACCCAAAACTATACTTCATTATCAGAGTTCGGATAGCTTGGGCGGTCACTATGAGGGGGATATGCACAAAACACCCAAACCGTTTAATTTTTCAATTTTCTCGGCAGGCCTTCCACTTAAAATAATGGTCTCAGTGTAACAGTAAACACTACTCAAATATTAGTTTATATAGTATAACATAACATTATCTTTTGATTTCAGCTCAACGGAACAGCGATTCAAACAGTTCATCGATGAAATCAGCTGAAGCATCGGTCACGACCACACCAAAAAAGAACAAAGTGAAGGACAAAGTTAAGAAACAATTTAAGAAAGCTAAACATACGTTAATTCACAAGAAAAAGGACGATTCCGGTGACCGTAAAGACTGTAAGGAAGATAAAGTGGAAAAAGAAAAGAAATTAAAATAAATCACGTTATTGAACTCATGTCTGAATACTTTGATTGTTTTAAAGGTTTTTTAGCTAAGACATAAACTGTTTTCACCTACCAGGAGGCCTAGCATGGCGTAGGGATATAAGTTTTATCCTCTGACAAGGGACAAGATTGACCTCTCCACCATACGCAGCATGCGTATGGCATTCAATATCAATCTTGTCCCTTTAAAAATTTCGATCAATGTGTAGGGCAGCAGTGGAAAGGGAAAGTATATCCCTGTTTGACATTTGGTGTAGACATATACATTTCTCCCTTCATAACATGGGCGCAACGAAAAGTGGATAAAACTGCTCAGTTTGACATTTGGTAGAAATAAATTATACTCTTTCGTAGGAGGTGGGTTTTATTTTGACGTAGCAACGGGACATGGCGTTTTCCTTCTTATCCAAGGTGGATAATATACCTACCTGTACGTCCATGCTCGGAGCGAGAAAGACTTCTATCTATTCCCCGGGGAAGTGTCCACCCGCCATGCTAGGCCTGCTGATGGCAGTGTTACGTTAGCTACGTCAATGAAACGTTAGGATTTTTTTTTAGAATACAGCATATTATTATTTTCTCTTTAGGCAGAAATAATCAATTTGATCATTGTCTCCAAGTCTATAACGTAACCATGATTATTCAATTATAATTTATGTACTAAAAGTACTTAAGACTGAGACATTCCATTAATGCGATACATATATATTAGGTTAATGAACATATTTGTAATATTATTAAAATACATCAATAATGATGTCGTCCATGCTTCCGAATTTATTTATGATATTATTTGTTTATTTTGTTAATTATAAAAGACAATTTATTTTAGACTTTAGACATTATCTGATTATATTTTGAGCACCAAGGTTTTTTGTAGTGTCATAGATAAGTATTATTTTAGTTAGTATTGTTTTTTTAGTTTATGTAAAGTTAATTTCGAGATGACGAAATTATGTTTATATTATTGTTAAATAAATTTTGCCCCAACTAAACGATTTCAATTAAGTATGATTGATTGAATTAGTTAAAGAAAACATAAAATTAATTACAATTTGTTGTTATGACTTTGAGGTTTGACTAAAAAATTTATTTTTAAAATGAAAAATAACTGAATTGTGCTGGATGGACTTCATTGTACACCCAAACAAAATGTATCGAGATATATTCCAAAAGTATTGAAGCATATCTACTTCACAAATAAATACCTAGTGAGATAGATTTTATTCATTTGTCTCATTAGAAATCTTTTATTACTAAAACCATAATGTGTAAACCAATTTCATTTAATGTCTTTGAAATTATTGTTGGGCCCTATCTACCCCTGTCAGTAAGTGATGTAGTCAAAACTTGTAAAAATGCTAACTTGCTAAGGTCTAGAATGGGTGATACTACTACTAAATATTTCTGAATTAACAGTTGAAGTCTAAGAGGGCCAATGAAAACTTAGTAAGGCGCAGTGTGAATGTATTATGCTATACGGAACACAGTATTGGATTATAATAATATATTCAACATATTTTAATATGTAGATCATATTGCATACAGCAAGGATTATACTAATCGGACCCTTACTGGCCGTGCAAAATTTTTTTATGTGCCAGATTTAGTGTAAATTTAGAAAGATCTGTCGTTATTAAAAGTATATTAGCGCTATACCTAATGTTATACATGAATGAATGTTTTCATATTATTTAGCTATTATTAAATATTAATCAAGTAATCACTAACCGGCAAAGCCATGTTTTTTGTCACGTACTTAACTAACATATTAACATAATGCTTTTATAATAACATGCTTATATACAACAACATTATAATAACAGTATTATTTACCATACACGCACTAAGAGCATTTATTGAAACGTTAACATACTAGATTAGTTACATATTTTCGTTTAAATATACTTAAATTACACACAATATCAATGAGATGATGATATGTAATATTGTAGTAATTTAAACGCCTTGCATTAAAAAAAGGCGAAAACAGCCTACTCAAATCCACATCGAGATTTTATCAAACCTAGAGGTACCTTATCGGCTCTAGATTGCTTGTAAGTAAACTTATTTAAAAACACAAGTCATTGCATTTATAATATTCGTAAGGACCATTAAGTATGTTATAGTAAATGAAAGACAGATATTATTTGTACCATAATTTGTAAATTTATTATAAAGGTAAACTCATACCTTTGTATTTCATTCAATTTTGTTCACTGAACCATTACTTTTAATTAACTACATATCAATTCATATAATTTAGTCACTCCAACATAACTAAAAACCACACTTCAGATAGCCTAAGCGCACAAATAACACAAAATAAATAAAATCTAATAGAACATTATCTAAGTTTTATTTCTATAACACCAATACTACTGAAACAATCCCTCCAGCAGATATAAGGAGCTATATAGTAGCTAAGTTATCTTATTTAACAGAGGGTATGCACTTTACCCTTAAGCATCGGTTATTCCCATTTGTCACCACTGTCAATGTCCCCAGTAGTGACAACTGGGAATTGTTTTTAAAATATGTCCCAGTTAGGACAAACAATGAAGAATGTAATTTTTTCCGTTTCCATTTGTATCCAGTGGCAACATACCTGATTGTGTAAAAAATTAATTTGTACATCCCCAGTCGTGGTAAAGAATCGCTACCGGGAAATAGAAATAACCTATCATCTGATATTCAAAAATCGTTTATGCACATGGGCCCCAAAGAGGCACTCATGAAAGTTAATGATTCTACTGCCAGATTCGCAAAATTATAGCCATCTCGAGAAGAACGCTATTATGAAAGCTAAGGGCCAAGGTCTTTCTCGTACGTAAGAAAAGTAGTTTCGTCATTATTTCAATTTTAAATAACAAAAACCTATGATTCTACGGCCAGATTCGCAAAATTATAGCCATCTCGAGAAGAACGCTATTATGAAAGCTAAGGGCCAAGGTCTTTCTCGTACGTAAGAAAAGTAGTTTCGTCATTATTTCAATTTTAAATAACAAAAACCTATGATTCTACTGCCAGATTCGCAAAATTATAGCCATCTCGAGAAGAACGCTATTATGAAAGCTAAGGGCCAAGGTCTTTCTCGTACGTAAGAAAACTAGTTTCATCATTATTTCAATTTTAAATAACAAAAACCTAACTATTTGTAATTTAAATTATTTTCCTTGAATACAGAAAAATACAATATTACATTATTATAAGATGAAATAATTAGTTACTGTTGCAGTTTATTTAAAGAAAGAAATTGAACCAAACAATATACCTATCAAGAAACTTACTGTCCACTAAAATTATGATAAAACTACCTAATCAAAACAAATCGGCCACTGGCAGCACTGCCACCTAAATTAAATAATTTAGATTAAAATAGAATAATGAACCAATCCATTTACAACTATCACAAATTGGATATTAATCACAATGTTTTGCTTTAATATCTTTCAAGTTTAGTTATAAACTTAATAATATAGGCATATTCCTATATTCCAATCAAAGTTTAATCTAAAAATAGTTCTTATACTCAACCAATCCACTACCACTTTCACGTTCATGAAAGTTATTCAAATTATTAAATAATTAGATATGTCACCACTGGAAGCAACTGGAAAGGGAAAAAATTAAATTCGTTGTTGCAATTCCCAGTTGTCACCACTGGGGACATTGATGGTGTTGACAAATGGGAATAACCGCTAAGCATCAGGAGAGCCTACACCACAGAACTTGAACAAAACTTAATTTCAAATCTTTCTTGATTGCCTATGTTGTTGATGCGCCATTTGATATAAATAGTATAAAAATAGCAAGCCCTGTGGTTATTTGTAAATTGATTTATGATAGTAATATGATCAATAAAGCCTAGCATTACCTTTTATAAACGACTGATGATTAAGACTTAAAAATACATTCATCAAATATCTTAACTCAAACTGATGTCAATTAACTTTATGTACAATAAAATTATGCTATACATAGATTATCTTAATCACCTACGTATGATTATCTATTTCTATACGTAAATTTGCTGGTTTCGATTTACCTAGTTTTGATCTCAGGTCATTAGTATGTTTCTGCTTAGGAGTCTCAACATTTGTCTTAGATTTCAACATTCGCCTGAGATCACTATGACCTCTAGAACTATTTTTAGTTTCTAAACGAGACCACACACTGCTCGAGTTACTTTTACTGCTTACTCTTTGAACTTTGCTTGTTAAATTCACTTCAATACTATCGCTTGATGAATCATCACTAGATTCATCACTTTGACTTTGACTATCATTAGAACTTAGAACTTTTTCGCCCAATCGAGATCTGATGCTGTTTGGCCTGAAATTACCCTGTTTATTTCCCCCATGAAACTTAAACTTGTCTGATAATTTTGTTGGTTCCCTTTTAACATAATCATTTCTAGTATTTGCTACTTCAATGGATAATGGTGCATATTTTTCTTTTTGGATTTTGATATTTTCAACTTTATCAACTTCTTCAGGTGACTTTGCTTGTTTTCTTTTTTGCCTGGATTCTTCATCATCAGCATGCATTCTCATTCGTGGAGCCTTAGATTTTGATTTCCATTCAGAGTCTGAATCACTGTCATCAGAATCTATTTTTACACTTGGTTTTCTTTTCCCCAATCTCATTGCCAACTTTTTGTTTCTTATGTGTATTGGAGGTGGCCGAGGCTCTTCAATTTCTTCTTCAAAGTCATTTTTAGGCAGTTTTCGTTGGAAAACTTCTTGATGATCATAAACACCCCATGATTGACAGAGGTCACCCCATGGATTTTTGCTTATGGAGTTGAGAGATTGATCATAGAATTCATCAAAATGTTTCCGATCCAGCTTTTTGGTAAACTTTTTCTTTTCTCCATTTGTTGCAAAACGCATCAGTATCAAATCTTTTTTAGGATGAGGCAAACCTTCCCTCCAATGATGATCTGATTTATCAGCTAGCATGTCCCTTAACTCTTTACTTTTTATTTCACGAGAGTGCAGAAGTAGGGCCAGTGCTGCTGATATGTGATCCTCACATACCACATTACCTGTAAAAAGCAATTTTAGGTATCTTAAAATAGTGAATTTCTATTTAATACATTTGAAAATTGTCTGTAGAGTGCAGAAAAGTACAATAAATTATCCTATATTCGAGGAATGTAATATATAGCCCTTGAAGAATTCCGCTACTCATATTGTGGCTCCCTGATCACACACTTGTCACAATACACACAAACCATATAAATTGGAACAGTTTACTAGAAGATATTAGTCATCCAAATTATATGTATAGTGTACATCATTTACAGAAAGAAAGCAGTAGTGCCCCAGTGCAATCAGTGCCACATTTGCTTAAATGCCTATCATCACCCTAATACTGCAAAATGGACAAGCTTTAAATGTATTGGAGCAACACTAGATATGGCAACTTCCTGGTCTAAACTCATGATATAATATTATCACAATCTTTGACACAAAGAGAAAGAAAATAAAATGAAACATGAAAATTTTATATAATTTAGGCCGGTGGTCTATTCTCCTTTTTTATGCGTTCACACTCACAGCTCCACACTAAATTTGATGACTTGAATCATATGTGGCAGAAACATTTACATCATTCATACCCAGAACCAGAAACACATAATTATTTCCCTTGAGGAAAAAACCTGTTTGTCCACTGGGAATCAAACCAGATACCTGCTGCTTTAAAGGTGAATATGAATATGCCAACAGGCAGTTCTTAAAGCAATCTCTTTCTTAGAACTACTTACATACACTTGCTATATTTCAAAACAATATAACAATGAGAAGGTCAACATAATCTTTCTAGATTTGTTAACATACATAATTTGTTAGTGAAGATAATAAAATAAGAAACAAAAAGATAAAATTTAGGAGAGGTCTCAGTCACCAAGGTTTTAGTCTATTAACAACCATCAACCACACAAGGTGGTTGTTTGGTTGTGATCAACCGAGGCACTAAAAGAGCTGTTTCAACTTGCACTAACGAGAACACTAACAGCCTCTCAACAAGCTAGATTAAAAGGTTGCAACCCGAGCATAGGCATAATGCAGCCCCTCTGTCTATATCTGTCACAAAAAGAACATCATCATTTAAAATTGCTTGAACCTGCTCACATTTATAATTTTCACACAATTTATATCGAATGAAATTTTATTTTTGACTATGTATTAACAAATTATAAATTTAAAGTAATTTAAACAACAACTTACATGACATTTCATCAATCCATTCCAATGATATTGGTTTGTAATCCTCCAAGTATTCAAATATTTCTGGAGTTGACATTCCATCAACACCATTTAAATAGATGGCTTCAAAGCGGAAGTGTCTTTCATTCCCTTCAACACCAAAGTTTGAATAAAGTTCATCAATTTGCTTTTGAGTAATTACTCGATTACCAGTCAAACTCAAACCAAATCTTTCAGCCCTTTCTTCTAATTTTGCAGCATCTACTCTTTCCAGCTGTTTAATTACAACACCCTCTTTATCTGCTTTGTAAAGCTGCAAAAAGATATAAAGTGACATAAGAAAATGACTTCCCCACAGAGTTTCCTGGTTTCTTCTCATTAGAGAAGAAGTGCCTATTAAGGCACTTTACATGGGGTTATTAAAGTCATGTTGACGCGTATTCTATATTGATTGATATAATTCATAAATACGATTTTAGTTTTTTGTTGATAAAAATTATATGAAGAGTGAAAATGTTAATTTTGTTATTCTCTGTATTAGGACATTACACGAAAGCTAAAACAAGATAATTTCAACAACGTTATCAACGATTTATCTCATGAATGATAGTTTTCCTCAAGGGATTTGAGTCCTTACCACAGTGTGATTTTCTGTTTTCTTTGGGGTTTCTTGTGGAACTTCGTCTAAATCCACAAGCATTGCATTATCGTCACTCATTTCACCATCTTCTCGCTCCATCGTTCTTTTATCAAATTCTAGATCAATTTAAATCACTTGGAAAGACTGGAGAACACCAACTATATCGTTGATTCGCAAATACAATAAGACAGTTTCACAACATTATAGTCGCCATTTTGTTTGGTTCAATATCAAAGAGCATATAACTAGCAAAGATAATGTAATCACTCCGTTTATTCAATATTTTATATTACTGTAAGCGTCAACTCCATAAGTCAATGTCAACAGCTTTCATGCTGTCAATAGTACCTAATTTATTTTTAGGCAATGCCAGGCGCCTGATACATGTATTTGTTGTGTTGCGATCATATTATCAATGTGTGACTTTTATCTTTGTTATTTCCTTTCCCTATATTTGATACTAGCTGAGCCACCTGGCGTCGCCCGGTTAAAAATAACATACACATAAAATGCTTTCACACTCGCAGCCCCACACTAAAAATACTATGCTTGTGTCGAAGGGCCGTAAACATTAACACAGACACAAAATACACATTATTCACAGAAACAGAAACACAAACTTCCCGTAGGGAGAAAACTCGTGTTCCCACCGGGATTCGAACCCGGTACTTTGAAGGAGAACGCGCACCCATCTAGCGGGCAGTTTAAAGTTCAAAGACGACCCGTCCGGCGTCACCTGGTTAAAAATATACACATAAATACTTTCACATTCACAGCCCCACACTAAGTTCAATTACCTGTGTCTTGGGGCCGCGGCCGTAAACATCCAAGTTACACATATTCACATCATACTCAGAACAAGGATTCCCCGTGGGTGGAAAACTCGTGTTACTACCGCAATTTGAACCCGCTGCTTTGAAGAAGAACGCGCGCGCACCCATGCCAGCAAGCAGTTTTAAGTTCAGTAATGACCCGGCCTGCGCGTTGCCCGAGTAGAATATAATAAAAAATATACAAAGGGCTTTCACATTAAATTAATTCATTTCTTATTTATTTTACAGTGCTGGGCTTTGAATTTCAAAGCTAAGTTCAATGACTTTTGTCGTGGCGTGGGTTCGTAAACATTCACCTCACACACACAACATTCACACCAAACCTAACCTTGTTCCCATCGGGAATCGAGCCCAGTGCTTTAAGGACAAACGCGCACCTAACTACGTCAGAGGCGGGCAGTTCAAAGTTAAGTTACAACTGACTAAACAGAAAAAAAACAGTGTGTTGCCTCATAACTTCTCTCCACGTGAGCCGATTTCGAATTTTTTTTTTAGTTTTTTTTTTTTTTTTTTTTTTTTTTTTATTTGTGACAGGCTAGTGTTTGACCACTATCTCACCTGATGGTAAGTGACGATGTGATCGAAGCTGGTAAACACACTAGACCTGGAATACGCAGGCTCTCAAGGATAAGTTTTAATGATGTTGCTTTCTTATTGGTCCCATTTAAATTTGATTAAGATCTGATCAGTAGTTCTTGAAATATCGTCATTAATGCCTATGTTGTGGACTACTTTGACGATGTTCTCGTTTAACCGACTTCAAAAGTTACCTCTTAACTTCTTTCGTTGTGAGCCGATTATGATGATTATTTTTTTATTTGATATCTGGTGCTTTTCATGTGGTCCCATTGAAATTTGATCAAGATCTGATCTCTAGTTCCTTGAGTTATAGTCAATAATGCGTGTTTAATACATTAAATCTGATCAAGGTTCCAAAGATAAAGCGGTAAAGTCGGTTTTTTAAGCTTTGCTTGCGTTTAATTATTATCAAATATAATTTATAAACTAACATGCCCATGACAACTTGCCTATAGAAAAGTAAATTTTCTTTCATCACCTTCACACTTTTCATAAGCGAACGAATTTTATCTCAAGTATCTCAATTGATAGTTTTTAACACACAGAATATGCCTAGGTAGGCTTGCCTACTTATTTCTGTGCATTTTTTAATTTAATTTTTCTATGTATTTTATACTAAGCTTTGTAATAAACGCTTTTTCATTCCGGTAGCGTGCAGCTGCTATGTTGTGTCCTGTTCGATCACATGGACCTCGGACGCTCTACTTTCTCTCTTGCACCTATCAAATAGTTCCAATTCTACAACTTTATAGCTTGGCAATCATATTTTCGTTTTGTAATTAAAATTTCTTACTTATGATATCAGATCGGTGTAGTTACCTATATTGACTTACTTGTTCACATCTGCATACCAGGTAGCCATGCACAGAAATAAGTAGGCAAGCCTACCAAGGCATATTATTCTGTGTGTTAAAACTACCAGTTGAGATGAAATTCATTCGGTTATGAAAAGAGTGAAATTTGATGATAGAAAATTTATTAAAATTAATTAAATTAAAAATACCTATGTAAACTTTTCGTTAGACAAGTTATCATAGTCGTGTTAGTTAATAAATTATATTTGATAAAAAATATGTCTCATCAAGTTATCTGATGGGTGAAGGTCGATCTCCCCCACGTCTCCTCTACTATTACTCATTGTGTCCCACCGCTTTTATCCTCAAACAAATATAACGATTTCTCCTAGACTATTTGTCCAAATTATAATATAATTTGGATTATGCAGTAAAGGGCAATTTGTATCTACATGAACTACATAACACGATGAAATAGTTTATTTTAATAACGATTCATATTATATACCTCAAAAAGCCAACAAAACAGAAGCCGCTATTTTTTCAGATTTTTAACAAATAAAACTTACTTTATCCCAATAAAACATAGCCTATGACATTCCGCGATAGTGTAGCATTCTACATTAAGTATTTGTTAAGATTTTGTCAAACGAATACAAGCTACTATTTCCGGTTAGCTGGCTCTGTCTATTGCCCGACATAGTTACCAATTGAAAATGCTTACATAATTCGTAACGGAATTTTCTGCGGTAATTTCACTAAGAGACGATTAGTGAAATTACCGCAGACGATTCCGTCAATATTATCATCGGTACCAAACGCAGAAGGTGAAAGGAGCTACGAATAAAACATTTTTTGAGGAATTATCATACCATGTAATTCTAATAACCTTACTAATAATTACATATAAAAAAGTTACCAGATTAGACTTTTAAGGCGATAACCTATCAATATTTTTTTACAGTCAACACATTACACACCTAAATTAACTAACATGCAATACATGTGATTATCAAAAAAAATATCGTACGACCTGTCCAACCATAGGGGTTCTTTTTTCAGACGCGTTCAAACTGCGTCTGTTTTGATGCTGCTAATAAAAACTAGGGTGTTGTAAAAACAAATAAAATAATAGTTACTTTATAACGCGAAAAGCGAAAGCCCGAATGAAAACGCGTGACCACCTCATTATTGGACGGCTGCCAAGTTACTTGAAACAGAGTCTTCGCAGTGTGGTTTGACAGTATCAATGAATACCCGCGTGTTAAAATAGGGTCGTTAAATAGTTGATTGCTATTTATTAAAAAAATCTATCGATACAAATTAGCGAAATATTCAAATCATGTTGCATTCAACTATTATAAACCGTTTCACCACGCGAATGTGAATGCGGCGAGTTTGCCACACTATAATTGGACACAACTTAATAATATCACTAACTAAGCCTTAAACTTGTCTAAAACACTCACAAGTTGCTAAAAAGAACCTTGTGGAAAGTAGTCAAATCTGGCTCCACATTGGAATTAGTGCTGTAAAGGGCAGGTTTGCTGCTGCTCCTGTGAAACAAAATGAAAATGATGTTGTTTTTATATACATAGTCAGAATTTGAGTGCTCATATTGCCCTAGCTTTGTGTTGAAAGCACGCGGAATTATAAGCTGATTCATGGTCCTGAAAATGTCTGATTTTACTTCGTTTATAAAGCATTTTTTTTTATACTAGTAAGAATAAAGAGACGTACGCTTGATACAGCACAGTTTTTATTCGGCTGTCTACCAACAACAAAACACTCCGTCCGTTACTTCCTAACGGTCGTTTCCCTATCCACCACCTCGAGACGAGGCTTCTAGGGAATGGCTACTCCAAGCACTGTCAATTACTTTTGTTTGACAAGTTTGACAACCCAGTTGGCGCAGTGGACAAGTGTCTGCCCTCTGCGCCGTGGGTCCTGGGTCGATTCCCGGCAGGAGCACAAATTCCTACCCAAGGGATATTTGTGCTTCTGTGGTTCTGGGTATAATGTGTGTGTGTGATATGAATGTTTCCGGCATCCACGATACAAGTCTTTGAACTTAGTGTGGGGCTGTGAGTGTGAATGCGTTTTGTTTAAAAAAAGAAGTAATAACGTAAAGAGCCCTCTGGTGGATAAGCTTGACAATTTTTCCCCAAAAATATATATCCCTTTGGTGAAGCGCACACTTTTTGCGCGATCGAGTCTGCGGCGCACAAAAAGTCGTAAGCGTTACTGCATATAATTGCATAGGTTCTATTTTAGACTAAAAAGTGCTTCACGGATTGTCTGTCTTCTGTGCTGCACCCTATAAAATAGAACCTATGCAATTATATGCAGTACATAACGCTTACTATTCTTTGTGCGCCGCAGACTCAATCGCACAAAAAGCGTGTCGTCTGAGCTGCACCTTTCCATTATAATTTTACACAGTTTATTTATGTGTGTGGATATTCCCGGCGTTATGAAAGGTACAACTTCTTGGCATCAGGACAGGCTAAGGAAAGTCAGGGTATCCATAGCAGAAGCATTGTACTTTATTATACTCGAAGTTCACCTTAGTAAAGCAGAATTTATCGCCGAGCGTCAATTAGTGTACCAGCGTCTACCCTTGAAGTCTAGGCCTATGCTAGGCCTGGACTAATCACCATACATGAGTATGATAGTGTGTGATGTGAATGTTTCCCCAACCCACGAAACATGTCTTAGAACTCACTGAGCAGCTGTGAGTGACAAAGCGTTTGTTTTAATAAGTGGAAAATTGTAGGCTAAATTGTGTAGAGAGAGACAGTGATATGTAGCTCAAAATAACAGTGCTTAACCCGTTGATAGTATTGCCTACCCGATATGCAAAACTCCATTGCAAAGCGCATCAATCAACCTTTTTTACTAATTACTATTATCAATCACATCCATAATATTGTATTTTATAAGCCCTATTTATTAACCTTTGTGAAGTAGCTGTTGCTCGCGGGGTGACAAGCAAGCAGTTCATTGGTTGTCCATCCAGTTGCCTGTTGTGGTACAATTCTACAGCTTTCTGTGCGTCTTCTTGTGTTTTATAGATCACTTCCGCTGTTCCAGGCCGCACCAAACGGGATTCTAACATTCCTCCAACATCCCCGAACAATTCCTGTCGGATAATGTAATAAACAATATATTTTTGCGATATTACTAGCTTACCATGCCTACTGGCTTGCTTACCAACCATGGCAGACAGTTCTTCAGGTAAAAAGATGAAAAGATATACAAAGAAGCGCTCAATATATGCTTGTGACAGTGACAAGCCGCTAAGGGCAGAGTAGAGAGATCTTGTCAAAACCCAGGAGCAGATTTCTTTATTTTTCTTTATTATTCGGCGATTAAAAACATATAATTAATAACTATATACATATAATAATTATATCAAATTACCTAACACTATATTACAATAAGCTTTCCAGACTTTAGTGGAAACTCACTCCTTGTCTACTCAAGAAGAAAACATACCTGACAAGTAAACTTTCAGATCAAGAAAAATAATACATACAAATGGTAACATCACTTTTCTTACCTCAATATCGCCACCAGTAACAGTATTTCTCAAGTTGCTGACTATGATTCGGTATTCAGTTACTTGTTTATCAACCTTTTGAGTGATTTGTTCACTTCTCAAAGCTGCCATCGGACGTTTCTTGAGGATTGAAGGAGGCCTAGGAGGACTCAACTCTCTCTCTGTTCTGTTGTGTACAGAAGATCTAAAAAAATATTGAATTTAATTCACTTAATTGTTTGCACACAGTTCAATACTACATAATATATTTCTTTGAAGTCTGGGGCTAATATTCATTCATAATATATTTTTATGCTAGTAAGGCAAGCATTTGACCATAACCTCACCTAATGTTAGCAGAAATGAAAAGCAAATTCATAATTGTTACATAATTTCTTAAACGCTAAAGTATTTATTTATAACTAGTTATTTTGTCGATTCTTTGAGGGAGTGTACATTAAAATTGGTCATTTCGAAGCACATAAAACATGGATGTACATTGCACAATCACACAGTGAAAAACATATCTTTCTTCTGATGTACTACTTGCTGTCTGAGTAGCCTCCGCAGCATCACCAGTTTTAAAACTTTACATTAACAACACTAATGCATCACTACAGTCAGTGAAATAACATGCAAATGAGCTCACTACAAGCCAACAAGATAATAGTTATACTGGCTTGTATAAAACTATAAACTCGGTGGCTTGACAAGTCTAAATAAAGATATCACAAGCACCAGACTATAGACTTTATAGTAATTAATTTTGTAAAAATCTGTAATAAAATTCTGACAATAAATAAGAAATGGTTACTTTTTACACATGATAAATATGAGCAGCAAAATATAGTACCTACCTGTGGACATTCACACTACTACCCCTGCTCCTGCTACGGAGATCATCATTATGAGCAACTATTTTGAGCTGTAGGCTGGCTGTTCTGTTTTGCAATGATCTTTTCATATCTATATAATCCTCTTCCATAGGCTCATCAATAATTTGAAGGTCGTTTTGAACCGTTCTGATGATCGGCTTTGGTTGTGGTATGATACCAGGTCCAGGCACATCTAAAATATGTATATATAAATTTCAGTATTCATTTGCCAAAATATTATAGGGTTAAACTAGAATTTGGTAGTAACTCAACAATCAAATCACTCTTCAATAAAATAATGAAAAAGTCGTCAATATAAAATATGTGTCAAAGGGTACTGTAAAAGGTGTTCCAAATTACACCCACTTGAGAAAAGCACCAAAAAATAGTAGAGATCTGTAAATATTTTTTCGTTTAAAAAGATTAAACTCATATTTATTAAGTAATAATAATTATTTTTTCGATTCTTTGTGTACATTAAAATTGACCATTTCGAAGATTAGTTATCTTAAAATTATTTTAACATATTTTCTTATGATAATTTAGCAATTGTTCTATAGTTTAAGAAAGTGATAAAGCATATTTTATAAAAACTGCATATGAATATTTAATTTCTATTGCATTTGCAACTGATTAATGTATGACATTATTTTGTAGATTGGCACAGAGATTGAAATGGTTGTGGTTTTTTTATTTACTGACATATTTCAAGTAGTCCCACTTATACAAAAAAAATTACATACTAAAATATAATGATTCAATGTTCGCAATAAAACACCAATGATGACCATACTTGTTCCAGCAATTTTTATATACAGCTCAATAACTTATGTAAGATCTACTAGCTAAATCAGTCACATATTTTTGATCATGACATTTAATTAAATTAAATCAATCATATCTTTGTGTATTCTAGTGATAGGTACAATAATCCACTGATTTACCGAACTACATGAACTATGAATATAAGCCTGAAACTTAGCAGGTAGGTTAGTTTATGGGGAGAAGATGTCAGCTAAGAAAGGAATTTAATTTAGGCATTTATAATATGGCAACCGGATCCAAGCCAAGCTGATTATTTGACCTGCAATGAAGTTGCTCAATTAACATTCAAGTAAAAACATATGAAAAACAAGGTCTTTTTGTACCATATTTCTTTTTAATTCCTATGGATCTGCTTTCCAAGAACTTTTTCGTATGAAGTGGTTGTCTGGTAGGATTTCTTGTTGGATGTTGGTAAGCAACTTGTCTTGAACGATCACCAAAACCTGAAAAAAAAGATTTAATAAATTTTGATAGTGGTCAAATGCTAGTCTATCTGAGATATAATAAAATTATGATATTCCAAAAAAATTTCAGCTACAGGCAAGATACCTCTGCCTATGATTGACTTTAATTACCAAATTACTTGATAACTGTATTAAAACTAAAGATTAATGAACAATTTTATTATAATATTTGTAGATTTTTAACTAAGCTTTGCTTCCAGGAAATAGATCAATTCGATTTGATTTTTTAACTCTTGATTTGTCACGGACAATACAGTGATTAATTTAATTGTAGTATAAGAACAATATCTTCAATAGTGTATAATAATAATATAAATAAATTATTATTATTGGGCCCTGCCCCGTTGCTGGTGGCATACTAGGTTTAGGTTTTTTTTTTACAGTTTTATTTATTTTGTAATATTGTATTGTTTATTACTTTTATAAAAATATTGTAAAAAAAACCTTAGCTTAAGAAAAAATAATAAATAAAGAGAATAATAATAATCATTTATTTCGAGTAACAAGGACTCATAATTTTAAGTAACTTTAGTTAAACTTTGTAAAATCATATCTATAAAGAGTGTTACACACAGGCATAGAGTGGAGCTTTAGGCACAAATGCCACAATACCTAAAGTATTGTATTATATATATCTGAATGCTGTATCTTAGTACAAAATGTAGCCTATGTGAGGTGCTGTTTAAAGTTCTTATTGTAAAAAAATATGTTATGTTTTATTTACCTATTTCTTTATTCTGGATAGTCCTAGTAAATTTTCCACGATGAGAAAGCACAGGTCTCCCTTGGCCTTGAGTTCTTGACATCTGAAATAGAATATGAGAATCACACTAATTATGTGAATGAAAGTTTGTGTGACAGAATGCAGGAATGCTTTGTTATAGCTTAATTGATTTGGATGAAATTTGGAATGCAAAAAGTTTATACTCAGACTACATCATAGCCTCTTTAAATTTATTGAAGTTGTTGACATGAGGGTTGTAATAATTTTATAGAGATAGGGTAATAATAAAATATTAGAAGATGAAACCAAATCAGACACAGATAGCATGAGCACAATTTCTCATCCCAAGGGACATTTATGCTTCTGGTTCTTGGTATGATTGATCTAGCATCCACAGTAAAGCCTTTATCGTACTAATATTATAAACATATATTATAGTGTGGCAAGGGTTTGCATTTGTTTTCAAAATTAAAATTACTTACTATCATATAAATACCCTATTTAATTCCATAAAAAGAGTATTTATTAATGCTGATTCTGTAAAGGTATGATGATAAAATAAGGAAAGGATATGCTGTATTGCTTGGCTTGCTCTATAGTTAGAGAAGTAGGGCAGTGCACTCTATAGCCGCTGGTTCCAGTCCTGCTTTAAACAGTATTTTTGCTTTTTAAATTTGCTATTTTAGTTCTACTAGTACAAAAATATATACCACCCTCAACACATTATCAGAAGAAAGTAACAATTAACACGCACTGCCTGTTTCTAGAGCAAGCCATTGGCAGAGATGCAGCTATTCAGCAAAAGAGTAATAGTCTCCAAGCAGGGAACAAAAAGTTCTGCCAAATTATTTCTAGTGTGTTAGCCAGCTTCGATCACATCGTCACTTACCATCAGGTGAGATAGTGGTCAAACACTAGCCTGTCACAAGTAAAAAAAAAAAAAAAATTTTTTACCGTTCTCTCATCTCTCTGGGCTTATGGATGGGTACAGGTATTTAACTTCCCCCTTAATCTAGGAATTCAGACTAAGAATATAATAATAAGCTTTTATTCAGACAAAATTTACATTTAACATATTTTTTTAATGTCAAGTATGACAAAAGTCATTCCAAAACATAATTCCCCGATTGAATTATACAGTTTTGTAACTAAAATTTGTCTTATGAATTTGTTTTGGAACACTTTAAATAAGTATTGTGTATGATTGATAATGGGAGGAGTTCGATGAGGCCTTTGTCCTGAATAGGGTAGCTATGACAAAATTAGGAAGACAAATGGCAAAAATGAAGTTCTAACAATAGTTACACAGAAATGTACCTAACTTTTTTTTATCCATTTACCAATAGGCAAAGGCTTCTCCCACCTCTATTCCACCTATATTCTGTCTAATTAACTCCCTGAGGTTATAGATACAACTCAAATATTAATCACTCAGTACTTGCCCTCTCTAGCCTTAGCTTGTCCAATTTCAGTCTAGCATCCTTCTGTTTAGCGAGTTCAGCTAGTTTGTCTCTGGCATCTGTTATTTGAGTTCTCTTTTTTAATATTATTTTATTTCTAGCATCTGTTATAGTAAGCTTTTTAGGCTTTGTCACTTTCTTTTTAGGTGCCTGCTCGACCCGGTTTTTAGGATTCCTGAAATAATAATAATATTCATAAACGACAATACATTCCAATTAGTAACAATAGTGATAAATCATGGTAATGGTAATATTGACTTGTAAACTCACTTGGGTTTTTCTTTCTTCTTCTTCTGTATGATATCATCTAGACTCATATCAATAAATGAAGACATTGTTGTCAACTAACTTGTATATAGTAATGTTAATTTTAAGAGTTGTGGGTCACTATTTGATTATACAAAAATGTATTTACAAGTAAAAATAGACCAACAATCACCGCCAATAGATTACACCGCATTGAGATTTTATTTTTTTGTGAACTAACAGGAGGAATACTTGCTTGACATTTGACAGTTGCACTAGCCAACCAATAGCAACAAAAAAGTATAAAAAGTTCCTCTATGAATGATGAATAGCTATCTCATAGATAAAAAAAATGCATCTATGACCACATAACATAGATATAATAGTGCTTCTTTAGAAATTTTATTTTTGCTTCGCAATCTGTGTACATTTTGCCATTGACATATAATATTTTTCAAGCTTATTGTTGTTGATCAAACTAGTAATAGTCACCCACCAGACACAGTCAAAGAGAGTTATTATTCAATCATAGTCAAGATTATACCTTAAACTTCTATTGGAGTCTTGAAGCGAAAACGGAAGTTACGTTTTTCAACTGTATGATTAGCCTACATTTATTTATACACACTTGCACGATAATGGTTCGGTTAATAATTCACCATTATAACGTTATTGATCGAGCGAAGCGAAATCTCTAAGTTGACTTGGGTGGTTCACTTTTTCCCCTTTTTTTTTTGCAATTTTTCCCTCCGACTTTCAGAGGAAATTAGCGTCTAAACCATTCAAACGAATAACTTCAAATTCTCACAGAATCTGTAAAACTACGGCTCAAATGACAATTAAAATTAAATATTAAAAATGTAAGAGGGCAGAGTTAACATTTCAATACACGCAAGTGGGGAGCAAAATATTTTTATATTTTTATCTACCCTTGGGGCTATTATTGAAAAGAAACGACTAGTAATACTAAAAGAATCATAAGTTTTTGAAAGAAACACTAAATTGACGTAATTTTTTTGTATCGCAGCAAAATCAGATTACGCTGTAGTGTGGGTATATAATTACGTAGTTGTTGGCCTTACTGGTGGTTAAAGGCGTTAAGAGAGCAAATAAACTTACGTAGGTAACCTACTCAAAATGCAACAATATTTCTACTTCTTACTTCTCGTCTGATTGGCTGCATACGTACAAAAGAGTTCATTTAGATAACGTAATTTTTGTAGCGACTTTTCAGTGTTTGTAAAGAACATTTTTACTTGACTCTTGAGTTCTTAGCTACCTAAACAAAAGGATAGCGCGTAGTGAAATTATTAAATATTGTATAAAACAATTATTGAAGAAAATTAGATTCTCTTGCCATATGCATATATATTATACCTATTTATAGTATAAGGAATCAAACTAATACTTAAAACTTTAGTAGGTATACCAAAATTGGCGTTTTTTTATTATTTATAAAAGATAAGTCAGCATAATATGCAATGTAATTTGCGTCATCCACCCCGGACCATACAAGTGTATCTCTCGCTCGCCTTCCTCTGTCTTGCTAAGTCCCAGTTGAGACTTCAAAGAGCTTTGGCAAGTGGACCATATTTACACATGTGGAAATCTAGCATAAAAATGTTAGGTTTTTGGCGTGAAGAGTGACCATTATCGCGCATCGTTTTTACGATCAATAATTTTGTGCGTATATGCCCACAGACAATAGATATGTACCAACATAGAAAACTAAATTAATTAGTTCTTCCGGTTTACTTCTTTCTCAGGTCGTGTCTATGAATAGTTCATTCTTTCTTGCTGTCGTTTGAGTAGCGTGGCGTGGTTAAAATTAGGAAGGAATTTTAATATTTGTTAAAGCTATAGTTATGGGAGACCGTAAGTGTAATATTATCGTTTGTTGTATCAAATGTGTCTTTCTAAAATCTATCCTTAACCCTAAATTACTAATGTGTACATATTTGTAGCCTACGCTTCTGGTGACTATAGCGGCGGCGGCAGCGGCGGCGGCGGCGGTGGCGGCGGTGGAGGATATGGCGCTCAATATTCTGTGCCGCCACCTGCAATGCCCTCCGCAGATAGTTATGGAGGCGGAGGGCAAGGGGGATTTAACCAAAGTTACGGTGGACAGGCTGCCGCTCCACAATGGAACCAAGGGTCGGGTATGTAATGCAGATAATTTGAATTGTTTTACGCGCCTACTACGCCTTTATGTCTCACCTTAACCGTAAATGATATTTGTAATTTTAGGAGCTTCCTACGGTGGCAATCAGACGTCTGATAGTAACTATGGGCAGAGCTACAACAGCTCGAGTTACGGTGGAAGTACCGGTGGATACGATCGCAATAATGGCGGAAGCGGCGGTGGTGGCGGCGGGTATAACGCGGGCGGCAGCGATCGCGGGAGCGGTGGATACGGCGCGGGCGGTAGCGATCGTGGGGGCAACAGCTATGGCGGCGACCGCGGGGGCAGCAGCTACGGTGGAGACCGTGGTGGCGGGGGCGGCGGCGGCTTCTCAAGCGGAGACCGCGGCGGGTATGGAGGCGGGGACCGCTCTGGTGGCTACAATAGAGATGGGGGGAATAGAGATGGTGGATATGGGTAAGTTTCAGTCACAATCCACTTGCTACTTATAATATCCCCTGTCAAGGCTAATCAGTGAGAATGTGCCTGGTTTATCAACTATCTTTAGCTTTAAAATATTAGAATATAGATACAGTAGGTATCAATGCTTATAAGAACTCATAGTTAATACACAGTTGATAGGATAGGGTGAACTTTCTTACCTGTTTTTTCCCACATGGCTGAGTTGGACTTGACTACTCTCTACGACATTGTGAGTGATGGACATGATTCATAACTTATCTTCCCCTCGAGACTCGAGTTACATCACCGTGGATCTTACTCATAAACATTAGGACATCCCGTAAATGTTTGTGGCAGCTGTATAAAGAGTTTGTAAATCACGTGCTAAATTAAAAGTTAAATGAAAAGACAGCATATTGGGCATACTTGGTAGGTCATCCTTTGTGTAGTAAAAAGTATGGTCTGAAAGGAAATTATGGTACTATTAATTCTGCATTTAGAAGTCAGAAGAGTGATCAAAGAATCATGAAGGTGATCCCTCCAAAGGTACATCAAGAATTTCGCGACAATAAAGGGGTTTTCAATATTTTAAGTGTCTCACAGCATGAGTCGGACCATCTACTTCCCAGATATACTGCTTTCTTCACTACAAAATGGTTTCTAAATGGTCCTCCTGCACAATCACACTACACATTGCCGATGTTATTATATTCAAATTTGTATATGTATTTATTTGTTTATTATCCAAAAGTTAATGTACAATATTTTAGATCCTACATTTAATTCAAACAAACTATAGTTTATGAGCTTCTTAGAACATACTCTGAAGCAGGTAATTTTTTAATTTAAAAAATGGCATGGCATTAATTGTTGTACTAGACTTTTGGTATTATGATACATACAGGTAAATTTATCATGAATGTGGATGGCCAATTGTGGAACTATTGGGTACTTATAAGATATAACAAACAATGTCTGAAGTATTTCTATAGAGTATTATAATAAAATCAGAAACTTATCATTATATTTTGAATAGACATATTTTTTATACTTGATAAACAAGAATTTGTTGCTATTTCACCTGATGGAAAGTGACGAAGCGGCTGAAGATGGAACATGCTTGCCTAAAAGGTACCTATTCACTCTAAACATGAAGATACACAGATTGTACTATTCAGGGAACAAAGATGCAGGCAATGAGTTCTACTCCTTCTCTGTATGGATGATAAGGGTAGAAGCGAAACACGAATATGCAATTACAGCTCCATAGCTGTATAGCATATTCGCTTATTTAGTGTTTCGCTTCATCACACATCCTTGAACTGAAGTAATTAAGTCACTGTGTCGTGCTTCATAGGTCTCGACACATACTTCGCCAAGAGCCAACCAAAACAATTTTTTATATTGTGATGGCAGATTGCCGATAAAACAAATAAATTGCCTCAGCCTAAATTGGCAATAGAAGGCCCCAGATGATAGAGAATATTGGTACCACTGAATATGCCCTATCATCTGGAGCCTTGAACCTCCTGGGGTAAGATTTAAGAAAGAAATAATGCAATCACATGTAAGCTAATACTAGGATCACAAAAAAAAATATAGTAATCCCGAAATCTGCAGAAACAAGCAAAATTTTTTTTTTTCAAAACAAGTTATTTTCAATTTCCTTCAAGAGAGCCTGAGACTCTTTTGAGCATTATTTGCTATACATTATTTTCAGATTTAGCCATCCACACTCCACTGCTCCCACTGAAAAATTCACTCTGTATTGTTATTTCATATTATGTTAAAAATTATTAGAGTCGATTCATAAATCATGAAAAGACATTCAAAATCCTAAAAACAAAATTGATCATTTTATATGAAATCAAGTATTGTGCAAGTTTTTTTGATGATGTATGAATTAACAAAATGAACTTTAATTTTGAAAAAGAAATTGCTTGCATTATCATTTTTATGAATTATAAACATAAAATGAAAAAGATACAAATTCGAATGCTAAAATATATCAGACAGCTAGCCAATATCTTTTTCAAAAATTGTTTTATACTATTTTAAAAAATGTCTACCAATTCTAAAAACTGTTTGTTTGATTTGAATGCATGTCTGCAACTTTGTTAAATAATGTTGTGTCAACCAATATTGTTCTAAGGTTTTCAAGGTATCAAGGTTTAATCATTATGGTATTGAAAAGGATGCAACAATGGGACTGAGGTCGCTTAAAAAGTGTACCTAGATGAGAAATCTCCGTGCTGCATACAGAGTATCCCCAGCCTGCCGAGTGTACTAAACGCTGTTCTTATTGTTTTAGTGGCGGCGGCAGGGGGGGTGGTTTTAACAAAGGTAAAGCTCCTCGCCAAGCGAGTGGTGCTGTTGACATATTTTTAATTTGTATTTATCTATGGGCTGCCAAACATTTCTGTGTATTTACTAGTAATTCGATATCGAGCTAGGCTGTTGACAAATGCTACATTCTAAAAACTGCAATCACTGGAAGTAACAAAACAATAGGGTACAACCAGAAATAAAGGTTCTCTCCTCATTAATTAATACCTTTGGTCTAAATAGAGTTAAGATTAACAAACTTTAAGGAATCCATCCTGCTATAAATTATGTAATAATGGATATTCATTAAGTGATTTCAAGGATTTTAAGTAAATTATGTATTGCTGTCTTGTATGCTTTTTGCAACAGTTGCTAAAAATATGTGGATATTAGATATAATTAGAGGATTATTGCCAACAAACTAAATTTTAGGTCTTTTTACAAATAATAAATAAATATTTAATAAATTTGAATTACACAATGCCATGTAGACAAATTTAAATTTATAAAACATTCATTACTTATCTGGAAAACTGCTACATCTACACAACGAGATTTTCACCAAAACAGTAAAAAAATATAAAGTAGTTTATTTAAATAAAAGTTGGTTCATTCTTTTGGCAGCTACTCAGTCACAGACAGACACATGTACACGTTAAACTTATTACACTTGTTTGTGTCGAGGGTCAACACTAAAAGATGTACTAGTTAGTGACCTGATTTAAAATGAACAGACAGTAACGAGAATAATTACATAACAGTGTTATATATCATAAACCAAGCTCGATTAGGTTAATAAATATAATATATATAACAGGTTAATTAATGAATATCCTTCCAAGAGGTCTATTTCCCTACTTGGTACACATGCGTGACTTGATGTGGTGTCAGATGGTGGCAACTATTTAACAGCATAATAGTATACTGATCGAATTATCATTAATATTGTCTCAATGAGGACTTCCACTCTGGTTCTTATGATTTTGAAGCCGGAGGGTAACTAGAGTAACAATAATTACTCTTGTCACCTTCAACTTCAAAATCATTAAAACAAACAGCATATTATAACTGGTCAAAGTACATGTGTGAACTATTTATGTTTAAAGTTGTCTCAATGAGGTCTCACCACTGATGTACTATTGATGAATGTTCTTGTAATTTGAGTACATAATGTAGTGTTATTTATAGTAAGTTTATTCATTATATATAGGGCCACTAAACCATTTAAAAAGAAATATACATCTTGCGCTATAAATAGTACATAAAAAAGATAAAGAGTACAAAACCGGTTTAAAAAAAAAAACTTTGATGAAAATAACGATTTGGTAGGCCACCAAAGTCACTGTTTATAGACCTGTTTTGTCCCGTGGTCTATTTTAAAAACGGCTTCACACTGAACGCTGAAACTTATGCATAATATCCGTTATATCTTGTACTTGAACAACAAATACAGAATTTAAATAATTATTATATAGAAATAAAAAAGTAATAAGCAAGTAATCTCAAAAGATTTTTTTCTATGCAGCATAATATAGGCGCGAGATCTCAGTTTGGCGCGTACGACTAGACTACAATTAAAATTAGCAACATGTGTAGTTATTAAATGATGAACTATTATCGCAAAGCGATCCTAACTACCTGCACTCAACAGTCTACTGGTCCTCTCGGATTAGTTGATGATCCTCGGTGATTTATGTACAATTTAGATCCATTTTATTTGATGTAGCAAAGTGACAATAATGGGATCATTCCTCATGATGCCACTGCTGGGACTACCAGAAAATCGTCGACTGAAATAATTATAAAAATGATATTTTTCCAAAATTGAAATATGTATAATGGAATAAGCAAGTAAGCAAGCAACACAGAGCACACTAAAAAAAATACCGAGAAGATTAATTTATGCAACTGCATCATAGTGAGATGTGTAGGTTTCTGGGATGAGCCGAGAGAGTAGAAGGAGAGTTCCATAATTATGACATGTTTCGATACCTTACTATGTATAAGTATAGTTGCTTATGAAATGTGTTAACTACAGGTTGTTATATACATGCATTAAGAGTACAACAGCAGGAGTAACAAAAAAAACGAGCAATCCTTCGTGTTTGCTTAACCCCAAGTCCAACCGACAACACATGACCCGATGAAATATAAACGGTTATTTATTTTAAGTTTAAAACTGAACGAAGTTATCCAGTGTCAGTGTCCAAACCTCCTGGCTGATGACCTAAAATATTTTTAAATCTACCTTATAACTTGGCTGCAGTGGCCAAGAGGTCATTGTACATAACAGCTGTGGATATACAATGCATTGGGAGTAATTACCAACCAAGAGGTTAATGCACTTGCTCAACAGTGGTTGAATGCAGTGATGTAGGTAGGTAATTTTAAGAATCTGTACTTGGTCAAAATGATAATTATCAAAGGTGTTATTACCTATGCAATCTTATACTTTCGAATACACTAAAGGCATTTACCTCTATTCGTTCTTCAAAAAAGTGCAACTAACATTAGGATATTATTTTCAAGGTAATAAAAATTACATGCGTGGATATGTCAGCAGCCTCACGTTTCAAGGTTTATCATCAGAGTAGCGTTATACAGCGTAACTGGTGCCCCATACATATTATTATAATTATCTATAAAACAAGGATCATAATATTTTATAAACCTAACTAATAATTGCAATAACTGTAAGCTCTAAGAAAGATATTGCAATTATGAGATTAGCATCTACCAAGTCTGCCAGTTGAATTCTTCTGTATTCTATTGTAGTATGATATCTATTTATTAGGTGTTTTTTTCTATCTGTCATATTCTCATCCGTGAATATTGTTATCCTTGTTTATTATTATAACTTGTACCAGAAACACTGTGACAGTTTTGGCAGCCCTGTGGTTGAAATATGTGTTATTTGCATTGGTTATTATAGACTATGGTTCAGGTCAAATTTAGCAGCATGGTATATTCAAACGTAATTAGCGGGGAACCCTTAGGATAAATAGGAAACACAGTCACTTTTACACGTACAATGGGTTATTTTATATTATTATGTGGTACTACATATTGGATGGCGCAATAGTAATTTATGCAACAAGGTATTTTATAAAATGTCAAGGTGTATTTGCAACAAAAGGTTTCTAGTCAACGAAAGGTTAAATTTATACAAAAGGTTCTAGTCAACGAAAGGTTAAATTTATCGCGGTTAACTCTTATAAAAATTTGATGGTGTTATTACCTAAGTGTTTAAATAAGTAAAACATTAACCATAATATAATTCCACAGAGTGGCTAAAGTATTTGGGTTTATTTTATTTGCAAGACTCTGTTTTATTTATCTCTTTATTAGGCACACACCACTGTTATGTAGTGGACGTAACATCTGGAGAATCAAGAAAAAATCAAGAGCTGTTTCACATTTTCAATAGATAACGGTAATTTTGAGTTGCTTTTTTGTAAAACCTTTAACACTTAAATAAATGTTAATAATAGATCAATCTTGATTATTATGAAGAAAATTAATATATTACAAAACTTCAAATGGCATTTACTTTGTCGTAGTCACCTGTATTCAAGTAATTTAACTTTAAAATTTTTATTAGAACTCCATCTGTACACAAACAGTGACATCACTCGAAATGACGAAATATAGCGTGCACAATAAATAAAACGCTGTGAACTGGCTCTTAAAATTTGTGAAAGTTCTTAAATGCAGTAGTGAACATTCAAACACGGTATATAAATTAGTTTTCAATGAGTTATTTCCGTCTCGCTTAGTAAAAAATAATTTGAAATTGACTGTCATGACTAATTATATTTTACAAACAGGTGGAGGCGGCGGCTTTGGAGGCGACCGAGGCGGGGGTGGGGGTGATATGGTCACTCAAGAGGACACCATCTTCATTCAGGGCATGAATCCTTCAACCACAGAGGATGAACTTTGTCAACATTTTGGTGCAATTGGCATTATCAAGGTATGCCACATTTAAAATAATCTTTGTTATATACATTTTTCCATCCTAGACCTGAAAACAAGTCAATGATTAATAGTTTTATTTATGATGATTTCTGTTCATGTTTCTAGATGGACAAAAAGACACAAAGACCAAAAGTTTGGATGTACAAGGATAAGGCAACAGGGCAACCTAAGGGTGAAGCCACAGTAACTTATGAAGACTCGAATGCCGCATCGTCCGCCATTCAATGGTTTGACGGAAAGGACTTTAACGGAGCTACTATTAAAGTATCCCTCGCTCAGAGGCAAAACACATGGGCTGGAGGTAAAAGTGCCGGCGGCGGCGGCGGCGGTGGCGGAGGGTTCCGTGGCGGTCGCGGTGGCGGCGGCGGCCGTGGAGGCGGCGGTGGCAGCCGCGGTGGAGGTGGCGGCGGTGGCGGCGGGCCCCCCTCCGGCAACCGTGATGGTGACTGGAGGTGTCCCAACCCAAGCTGTGGCAACACCAATTTCTCATGGAGGAAGTCATGCAACAGGTAACATACCCCTGTATATAATTTTATAGTAAATTTGTTTTATCATGATACAAAGGTAAACATAATACATATCTGAATATTTTCATGCATTCATTGTCTGAATCAGATGTAACGAAGAGAAGCCGGGCGGCGGTGGCGGCGGTGGTGGCCCTCCGTCCGGCGGTGGCGGTCGCGGCGGTGGTCCTCCCGGGCGCGGCGGTCGCGGGGGCGGCGGTCGCGGCGGCGGCAGTGACCGCGGCTGGGGTGGCGGCGGCGGCGGCGGACGCAGCGATCGCAGCAACGACCGCAGCGGGGATCGCAGCGGCGGCGGTGACAGAGGCGGAGACCGACGCGGCTACGGCGGAGGCGGTGGCGATCGCAGCGGAGGTGGTGCGATGAGGAGTGATGGGTAAATATGTTTAACACATTAAACGCCATGTGTTTTTGTAGTCGTGATGGCGCTGTCGTAATAAGTGATCGAATCCACGGTGATAGGTCCTTATCTCGTACTTGCCTGTCTTGCTACCCTATACCGAGTCGTAGTTTCAAGTAGTTTGTCACTCTCAAGTACATTTCTTGGTAAAACGTGTTTTCCATCTAAGCTCTCATCATCATTTAACATTAGGTAAAATAGAGGTCAATAGCTAGATTGTTTAAATGTGACCATCCCCAAAATTTATATGTTCGTCGGCCAGTCCTGCAGCATTGTCGCTCCTAAAGTATAAAACGTATACAACTGTGGTGCTATATTTTTTGTTGAATAGCTAGTTTTAAAATTCTACATTTGCCACTTAGTTACATTCATCATACCTACTGTGCAATAACTTTAGAAATTAACATAGAAATGTTAATAGGTGAGCTGAATTAAAAGACTATCTTCCTTATATCAATAAGGTAAAACTTTTTAAGAGTTTTACAGCTGTATCATCAAGTGAAGAGGCCGTTAGTGTAATATAATTACGAGTAAAACATTAATATCCACAACAAAATAATAGCATATGTCATTTCTTATTTTCAGGGGCCGAGACCGCCAGCGACCATATTAGATTATTTCTAGTTGTAAGCTGTAATATAAGGTTAACTTTATTTTGACTGAACTAAAAGGTTTATAAATAGTTCTACATTCACTACCTATCTGCAATAGATAGATAAATACTTAACCAGACATTATAGATGTAATCTATTTGATCAGATACCACCAAGTTATAGAAGTATCTCTGTGATAAGTAGACTAGATTTTGAGGATTTTTTAATGGAAAACTGGCTTGTGATATTGTATCAACCTAAACACGGATATAATTATAAACCCTTGGGCAATTGTGAAACACCTATTAGAATAAAATCTACAGTTTGATATTTATTTGGGTGTACAATACAAACTGTGACACAAATTACTGGATGTTCGCCGCGGTTTTGATCGCGTTAATCGGGACAAATAATAGTCTTGTCATATTCTAGGGTCTAGACTACAAACATTGTTCATACAGGTACTTGTATATTTATTGTAAGAATTAGTAGGGTTTAGTAATAAGGAAGTACACTAATCATATATCTGTTTAGAAGGGTTGCATACCCATTCATTCTCCAAAGGCTAAGTTATAATGTTGGTGGTATCCGTTCTCATCGTGTCTTGTTCGAGTTTATCACTCATCAATCCAATTTTATAGTTCTCATGAATTATTTTACAATAATTGAAACCGATTTTTGTCTATAAGTTTCTCTGTAAGTATAGTAGGATTATGTCAAGTTTTCGTAAGATGACGAAAATGGCGAAATGTGAAGTGTTAATTATAGACATTATATAAAACCAGTTTGTTTTTATTCATCAATTCAAGGGCTTTAACAATAATACATAAGGTTCATCAAATCTCCTGCCGTGAATCGTGTCCTACCTTCATGATCCTTCTCAGAGGATGATGAAAGGGAAAGATTGCGTGACATCAATGTCGCGCAATCTTTCCCGTTGATACCGACGGCAATCAGCATGCACCTTATTTGTCATGATGATGCTGTCCCGGCCGGTTTCGACCACGGCGACTGCACTCAAATCTCTAACATACTCTCGTGTGCTCTCATGTGGCTATTGTAACCGATCTTCTCGTAAACATCCTCGCGCACTGTGGGCTTGTGAGCACACTATTCACGTAATGATAATTGATCACCGCTGCCGCTGGTGGTCGGACTTTCAATTCATCGCGGTTAGCGTCAAGCTCAGCGCGACGTCATATAATATGGCGTAGTAGGATCTCTAGAATATTTTCTTTTTAAGAATATTTATTGTATCAACCTATATGAGATGCACTGGTAGCAATCCATGTGGGGGCGACTGGGAATATACGATAAATATTCTAAGAAAAGCGACACGTCGCGTCCCTCTTTTTTCATGTTTGATCAAAGGAATAAAGAAACGACAAAGACAAACTTAGTTAACCTCGCAGGACCATTTAATTTTGTACGATCGATGGATGGTACAATTGCCACTCCCTTAATATATTTTTATTAAAATTAAGTCATTAATTCTAATAAAATAAACGAAAAATAGAAAAATAAAAGAAACACGGAATGTGTTTCTTTTTTTTTTCTTTTGTTTATTCTATTCTTGAGGAGAAAACTGTCATGTGTTCCCCCACCGACCCTTCGATTTCTTCAAACAAATGGCTTAAAACACACACACTACGTTTTCACTTTCTTTATAGTAATAATATGTATGTTATCCCAACCAATGTAAAAACAAGAAAACGGAAACGAAGTATTTTGCGTACGATCATGACTACACCTTGTGATGGCTCGACGAAGTAAGCCTCAGCTAGAGGCACTTTACACGTATGCGATGACTGGCATGATTAATGCGAGGCTTTTATCATTTCGGATTTTTGAATTCTAAGATTATTACGCGGCACCGCTTGTGGAACCTCTTAGCAGAGTCTCGTTTTCTAATTTACACCATCATATACATGAACTGACTTTTGCTTGATACAGGTTGAGTAACCGTCTTACATTGGCAAGAATTCTAAGATAATGCTAGTTTAGCTTCAGTCGAATTTCATAGTTAATATTTTTTGGAATGGACTCAAAATTCTGATATACAACGCTAATAAAGGTTAGTTTTCATTATTACGAAATACAGGGAGCAGTAACAAGGAGAAAAACAAAACATTTTAAATATTATTTAATCTATTTATTTACAACAGAAAAGTCGCTATAATTGAAAATAAATCCTCTTTGGTCTAAAAATAATTTAAAGATAGATGCGCGTGGAATTAAATACATTTTTTTTTCATAATATGTACAATACTCGTAGGTAACAAGAAATGCTAGGCAGTAAAAGAGACACAGAGATGGACAACCTATCGTTTCTGGAAGCTGAAAACCTTGATAAGCAGTAGTCCCACGACGGTGGCAGCCGCGACGCCGATGCCGGCTTTCCACCACGACGAGTGGTCGCCCGTCAGACTTGCGAAGTGTTTCAAGTGTCTGAAATCGTACATGTTGGTTCATCGTTGCACAAAAAAAAACTACGCAAGTATCACAGTATAGCAAGGTTCATGACGAACATATTACTATGGTGTTTTTTTTATACGTCACAGTCTAGCATGTATGACCACTATCTTGCCTGATACAAAGCGACGAGTAGACTTCTTGATATCGCAATAAATAGGGTTTAACCAAAAATAAATCCGTTTTTAATTATTATTATAACTAGGTTTCAAGTACATTGGCAATCTTACTAACCTGTGCTTGCTGAATAACATCCAAGCGGCTTGAAATTGACTGACAAAGACAATTAAAATACACAGTTTTCAATATAGTTAGATGCAGTCATGGATTGTTCAATTGTAGCTTACTCATTTGCAGCTAGCAGTTCTAATGGTAAGTTACAATAAAACTAGATGCGAGAAAATAATAAATCAAATGATAGTTAATTTTTAAATCACAGTAAGCAAATAATAATAGTAGTTATTAAAGCCCATTTAATCATAAAAAATACTGTTCAATGAGTCTTCTCACTGATATAAAAATACCTTCAGATATCTAAGAAATAAAATTGTTACAATTATTATAAATGATAATATTGTTATTAATCTATTAGTTCATTTGAAGTTAATGGTTCTTTCAATTAAGTGTCCAATAAGAAGGATTTTTTTCTTTTATGTCGGTGGTTTTTTTTATGTAAGATCCGTTTTACTATTACGAGATTATTCACACGAGAAAAACATTGTTTTATTTTATTTTACTACATCGGATCAAAATAGAAGCAGGAGAGCTGGTTTGCTTGCTTTTTGCATGCTTGCTAGTCGTATGGACTAGGGGCAGTCACGGTGTCATGATTTTATAGGATGCCTAAACGCATTCGAAATGGTTTAACGAATGTTGTCTTACGACTAACAACCTAGACCGGCGGTTTAACGTGCCCTCCGAAGCACGGTAACTCAGTTAAAAATCCCACTAAACCATCCAAGCACTTTGAGTTTGAAAACTATCGCGAGTGTTATTCATTTTTATTGTTTACTAAGCGGCTGGGACTCACGCCGCCCGCCGGTTATTGTCGGGTTTTTCGAAAAGATTTTTTAGTCGGAACAATCGACCAGTGGTGAAGTGGGGGCGCAGGGTTCGTACCGGGGCCGGCATTTCACAAGTGGCGGTTAGAGAGAAAAAATTGCAATACGAATTACACTTTAGAGACATTTTTCTTTTCTTTTACGGCATTGTTTGCGCACGAAAAAGAATAATTTAACGATAAAAGATAAGAAAAAAATAAAATAAAAAAAAAACGGTGTATAGTGCCAACTACCACTGCTCAAACACGTCAATTAGACACGAGTCCTTTGGTGGGCTGGAGATCCCATTGCTCTTATTACATATTAATCGAAAACAATGTAATAAATAACATAACATATTAGTGATTCAGTGAGTAGTCATGTTTGTTTACCAGTGGAATAAAATACAATATTATCAGCGAATTTTATTTTTACATAAATGTTATTCCCATGTCATAAAAATATATTTTCACTTTTCAGATTAGTGTTATTCAATAAAAGTACCCTTTTTACCATGCCCCAAACTTTTTATAATCAATTGCAAAAATAAGAGCCGCCAAATTTGGAATCCGCACCGGGTAGTGACCTATGTTACGCCACTGCAACCGACAAAAACCGCCGCGAATCCCAGACGGTTAGTAAACAATAATACATCCAAGCCAGAAGGTTAACCAATGGCCTGACTGGACATTGGTTAACCTTCTCAATCAAAGACCGCGCTACGAATACCGGAGCGAGCTTAAGAAGCTGGGGAGTCTGTGAAACGATCTATAGGCTGTCTCGGTTTAACTGGCAAACTATGCCTATGCTTGATGCGATAGCACTACCGACCGAACAAATTATGGTAGGTGCCGTAAAACCAAAAATTATGAGTGAAAATGTAATGTTTAGCCATTGTTTTTCGCATGAATAGTACCTTGAAATGATAATCTATGTTCCTGTTGTAATGACAAAAGAAATGTGTTAGTTTTTAATACAAAACGAATAATTTAAAGATGCGACATTTACGTCGTAATAATGTGTGAAAATAAATTGGTTTATATATTTCGTTTTAGGTAATTATTTTGGAATAAAAACTATCCAGGAACCTAGATTAATATGTTTTTAGTCTGAATAACAGTATGGTGGTAATATGCTTGAATTATAAATAATTTCGGTTTTACGATTGTATGGGCAAATCAACCTCCGCAGGCCCCTTAAGATCCATCACTACACCAAACTAACATGTACTTACGGAAAGGCGGCCATCGTCGCTAGTTTGACGAACACGTCATGTTTGTTCTCTCCGATAGCAAACGACTGCGGCGGCAGCAGCTGGTACTTGCTGCAGAATACTTCCGGCTGCAGAATGTAGTCCTGCCGCGTTGGCAATGCCTCGCCTTTAGTGCCCACTATGAGCACTGGGATGTGGCTTTCGGCGAAATATTTCTGCAAAATATTTATTTACACACCTTCAATTAGCTTCACTTGTAATTATATAACTTTTGTAAAAATTCCTAAAATCGAATAAACATAGTTGTTTCTATGTATACATCCTATCCTACTAATATTATAAATCCGGCTGAACGGATTTGGATGAAATTTGGAATGTACATAGATTATACCTAGGATTAACACATAGGCCACTTTTTAGCTTGATAATAGCGGGCGAAGCCGCGGGGCACGGCTAGTTGTTTAATAAGCATTTTAAAAAGTTACTATGTAGTTATCGGCGCCCTTTTTTATATCTCTGATTGGCTAGCGTTTAACCACTCTCTAAACTGATGGTACGTGATGAAGTGGTCGAGGGTGGTACGCTAAACCTAGAATGTAACTCAGAGTTGCTTTATTTCATAAGAGGCAACGAGCAGGATGGGTAAGGGGCAGTTAAAATTCCCTATGGTAGGTACATAAAATACCTTCCGTGGAACCTTCCATAAGGCCGATGAAACTCCGTTAACAAAAGAGGTCAATAGTAGTACAACAGGACTATGCAATCAGGACTGACTGACTGTGGTTATATTATCTCTGGTTACGTCTCAAACAGCGAAAAGCCACTAGCCAGTAAGGCATTTCACAGAACCCAAATTCTTCAAGATATATGAGTGCATCTTTAACCGTTAATTGGGTGTTGGAAAACATGAACGATGCAAGAAACAAATCTGAAAGGTGCACCATGAACAAACGAGGTCAACATTTGGATCAACAACTATAATTTGAACCAGTGTTCATTAAAAAAAAAACGTCATTTAGTCAGTACACATTTTGTGGCGGTACAAAGAGATTACAAAATTCTGACTGGTTATAACTACATTCAAAAGTACTTAAGGAACCCTGTCCCCAACACTAGGTATCGGTGAGAGTCCCTGTATTGTTGGGTTACAGTTACTTATATGTATATATATATTTTTTTTTAATTCTAGATAGGCAAACTTTTGACCACCATCTCACCTAATGGTAAGCGACGATGTGGTCGACGATGGAGCAAGCTTGCCTAGAAGATACCTATAAGTGAGTTCAAGACAGGTGCGATGATTTGGACCTCATGCACGCGCGTTATTGTCATCTTTGAGTAGTGTGACACTCACGATGTATATCCTGGCGATATACTCGAAGGAGCGCGGTGCGGCGACGTCGTACACTAGACAGGCCACGTCGCAGTTGACCTCGTGCGGCTGCAGCGGATCGGAGACGCGCGTTATTGGGATCTCCTTGAGTACGAGGCTCTTCTCCTGCCCGTACACCGACACCGTGTTGATGCAGTAGTTACTCTCGCAGGAGTTGTTGTCGCCGCGCTCGTTCGCATGCGTCTTTATTTTCTGGAAAATGTTTTTATAGTGCGTTATTATAATAGTTTCAGTATTGAAATTAAAGAGTCCGTTTGATTTATTCTATTCTTCTATACTAGGTAAGACTGAAATGTCTCAAAAATAATTCAGATATTTTTGTCATCTTTTGCTATGTAGTTTAATTGATAAGCTTTGGCGAAACCGCAAGGGATGGTCAGCAACAAATAATTAGCATAAATGTAAATAAAGAAAAACGACTCATTCATAAAAATATCTCTACTAAATAACTCATTAAAATTAAGGAATATACCGATATCTTAGTTATCCGTTTTTTATCTCTAGTTGGCAGCTCTTGACCACTATCTCACCTGTTGGTCAGACAATACACATACATCCATAAAACTATAAAGGTAAACAAAGTTTGTATGTAAAACACGAAAGCAGATTGTGTTTGTTTGTTCCCTCTTCACGCTTAAACCGCAGAACGGATTTGGATGAAATTTTGAATGTATATAGCTTATACCTAGGATTAACACATAGGCTACTTTTTAATTTTATAATAGCGGTTGAAGCCGCGAGGCACGGCTAGTTGAATATAAGTGACACAGTTGATAATATCAAATAATGACTGGGGCTTGACCATCAGAACAAAGGCCTACTTATTTTACCTACATTTTTGGCGATATGGTTCAAGATGAATTGTGATGCTCTTTAAAACTTACTTTGTGTGCGATGCCGAGAAAGCTCCTGCAGATAGAGGTTTTTCCGCAAGACCGCGGACCGATCACGTGACACTGATATACATTGCGACTGGACTGCTTCTTGGCAATATCGACTTTCTTCTCTCGTGTTACTGAAAATAATAATATCAAAATTGATATCAAAGTAGAATATCACTAGGTATTTTATTGCTTCTTTGTGAGAAACCTTCCTTGAAATAGTTATATTGACAAGTAAAAATGTACATATTTGTTCTTATTCGCTGAAAAACAGTTCAAAATTATCATTATAGTTGTTAGACTTCTTTGAAACAGCAAGGCGCTAAGACAGCCACGATTTAATCAAACTATGTCAATATCTTCCTATACACAAAATATCTTAAACAAATAAACAAGCGCTTTTACTCAGCCCCACAAAAGGGCCAACCCTGGTGGGGCAAAATCCACCGAGACTTTAGACTAGTGGAATCTGCCCCATTACATCGAGTTTCAGTGGTGTGTCAGTTTCAGTGGTGGGGCAAAGTGGAATAATTCCACAAGTCCAGTATTGCCCGAAATGAACTGACCGTTGCCGTTGGCTAAGTTGAGTGCGAGTTCGCTTTCTTAGCAGTATCGGGTTCGAAACACAAGTTTTCTTCCCAAAGGAAATTTGTTTTTTGGTTTTGGGTGAAATTGTGTTGACAAGTCCTTTGGGGAGGAAATTTATGCTGGAAATTTACTATGGAAATTTATGCTGCCGGGTCAGGACTCGCGGGCATTGACAGGGTTTTCAAAACGCATAGTTTTGTTTTTATTATAAATGTTTTTAAGAGTTACATAACTTTCGAAATACAAAACATCTACTCAAGCGGATTAGGCCAGGTACGCTTTAATTCTAAAAGAGGGTTTAATCTAATCAGAATGTTTTTGGGTTGATATTTTGTATCCAGAAATTACCTGTAACTTTAAAAGTGTGCTTTAAAAAAACTATTTTGTGTATTAGATGATTGTTTTTCTTTTTAGTAGCCGAACTAAAACTCCGAAACTGTAGTCTTAATAATAAAGTTAAAATAATCCCCATTTGTATATTTGTGGAGATATGTTTTTAGTAGCAACACTCACACCCGATATTTATTGCCGCAAATAAAAAGTACATGAACTAACTGCCCAAGAAAAAGAGCGACATTTATTTGAGTCATTGGCGTTAGTTTATTTACTGACCGAAGTAAAGATTTGGCTAACGGCCCACCGGATAAAGACTGGAATGTTTGTAATTAGGCGACTTTCTTCGCCAATCTATTGACAAATTGAAAAAGATAAATTCATGTAACTCGAAATAGCGTTATAACATTCAAAATGTAGTACAGTGAAGGTACCTAAATAAACGTCACCGTTTCATAATTTTAACTGAGACTATCGCTCGAATAAGCTATGACGATAGTTTTAGTATTTAACTATGAGCTCATTCACAGCAGTCGTAATTCGTAGCCAAACATAAATTATGAAGGTCGTAGTCTTGAAAATAATGTATGATAGGTGTTAAAGATAATATAACGTTGTTATTTTGTATGAGGTTTTAAGTTTTGTAAGAATTTATTTATTTGTTAATGCTATTGGCCTTCACATAATTCAACATAATATTAAAGCTACAGAAGATGATAAAACTGTATCACTAGTACTGTACAGATTCACTTCTTACACGGAAACTATGAGTACCCTTCCCCTGTAATTTTAGCCGTATTGACCAGTAATAATGATGCTTTTTTATTTCTGACCTATGCTCAAAATTACAGCCAAATCGGTTCTGTAGTTTTCGTGTCATTAACTATCAATCTTATTAGTATCTTCGTCGTTCATCTTCGCCTGCGTCTGTGTTCCCCGAACAGTATAATCTGGGTGTCTTCAAGCCTAGAGTGAATAGATACCTTCTAGGCAAGCATGTTACATCTTCGGCCGCATTGTCACTTTCCATCAGGTGAGATAGTGGTCAAATGCTTGCAAAGAAAAAAATTGGTCCTTCCGAAATAGCAAGTCCGACTGATGAGCGCTAAAATAAGTTAATAAATATATACAGAGAATACTCACTATGTATTGCGCTTTTTTGTGTTTCATTCTCTAGAAAATTGAATCCCAAATACGCTAAATATGCACTCGTGTTCTGCAAGTCCAGCAAAGTCATGAGCGTCCATCGACACATCCATCCTTGCAATAAGAGGTAACCCTGAAATTGATTTCTATGAACACATTGAAGATACGTGCATGCATTTAATTCAAGGTTAATCTGTAATAGGTGTTAATAAGGTGCATTCCAAACAAGTGTTATGCAATAAAGTAATGGAAGTATATGAATTTCAACAAAACTAGTTCTTGTTTCAATTATTAATCCATCTAGGCTTTATGTATGATGCATCTGTAATTTAAACATAACATTTACCCAGTTCATTGTACCTAGATAATGAGAACAGTAACTCACTGCACATTTTATGAATTGATAGATAAACATTGACAAATCACTTGATGTAACTATTGTATTTAATTTATAACAGATAAGATACTGTATAATTACATTTAAAATAATATGTTAAGTTAGCAACATATGTTTTGGGTAAAAATTGGAATTATGACACTATTGTTATCTCTTACTTAAGACGTGCCCGCGGTTTCGCCTGCATTCTTAAGTAATTATCAAGAGGTAAAGCTTGTTACGTTTAAAATCATACTTCATACTCATATTATAAATCCGAAAGTTTGTGTATAAGTATGTTTGTTTGTGTATAAGTGTTAAAGGCTGAATGGATTTTTTTGATTTGGATGAAATTTAGAATGAACATAGCTTATACCTATAAGGCTACTTTTTAACATGAACAACGCGAGTGGAGCCACAAGGCACGGCTAGTAAATAATAAAATTTAATTAGTATCTAAATAATCACACTAGCATTAATATGCAAACTTGTACTTTATTGTGTAAGTTTGTTTCCTCTTAACGCTATAACGGCTGAAGAGCTTTGTATAAAAATGATGATATTATGTGCTTAGCTTATGCCCAGGATTAACAAATAGTCTTTTTATGAAGTTGCGGCCAGTAAGTAATAAACATGAAATTTACCTTATCATTAGTAGGAACAGTGTATCTTAAATTGTGCCAAGGTATTCTAGGACAACATGAGAACACATTCTTCAATTCATTTGGATTGAGCATGCCGTCTTTGTCTCGGTCATACTTCTCGAATATTTGTGTCAAGAATTGTTGCCCTTTGTATGACAGCTCTGATGTACAACCCATTGGTACTTTTATGCTGTAAATAATAGTATAGGTAATTTTATCAAACATAAATGTATCAAACAAACATTCTAACAGATATTTAATATTTTTTAGAATATCTTAGACAGGGGAAGGATTAAAAATACTATAAGATTTCTTATTTAATTGTATATGGGTGGCTTACATAACTATAAATTTAAACTTAAGAAAAGCCTTACGAAAAACGTAATGTATATATGACAAGACGATTGTCTATCTGTTTGCTCTAGACACTAACACTCTAGATAGATAAGGTAAGTTAACCCAAACTTTGCTTTGGTTAGTGCAAATGTTGCACCCACCCCACCAAAAATGTGAATATATTATAAAACCAATCCAAATTAATAAATTATGGAAATTGAGTATATTTTCTTGAGTAACCCTTAATAATATATTTACTTTCTATATTTTTTGTTATAGGGATACTTAAATGTGACTTAACGTGAGTCAACACTTACTTTGCATATAGATAACTGTGGGTGAGCTCCAAACTTTCATCATAACCAAACTTCCTAAGTACAGTCCATGTAGTTTCATTTCTTCCCCTTTGGATGAACAGACAATGTAAGAAAATGAAGCCCTTTATTGTAATGCAGTCACTCTCAATCCCACCAGCGATGTTCTGCGCAATTACTGATTTTACTTCATCTAAAACCTAAAATAAAATAAATAGTGAAATAATTGTAAAACTCTCTTGTCTAGGAAAATTTTTAATTGTGATTAATGTTTATTTTGTGATTCAAATATTTTAGCTTTATATGCTAAAACTCAAAAGCCTTAAATATCGCAGGGTTAGTTTAAAAAAAGATTTAAGGATTATCCACTCTAAATTTAAACTAAAACGTTTTATATATTTTGAACATTAAAAGTTTACACATTTGATGGAGAGGTGTTCATTTTTAAGAATGGGTAATCTCTAGAGATAAGTTTGTCAAATGTATCATTGTGAGTATGGTCAAAATCCAACATCAAAATATTTGTTCAAAGGGCTTTCAAAGAGACATGCATGAAAGAAAGTAATGCATTTTATTGTCAGATTCACGAAAGAGTTACATATAACCAGACCAGAAATATACAATGCAATACTCTACATTTTTACTCGTATAAGTGACAGTTATTATCAACCCAATATCATCGATCCCATACTCCATAGTTAATAATATATAATTATTGTAAAGGCATGAGCAAGCATAAAACGGAGTCAACTTCTAACATAAGAAATGTTTGTATGTTTGGACATGCCTGATATGTTATTATTAATATGAAATTATACCAAAGGGCCTCTTAGCGTTGGCTATGGCTCCGCTAATGCCTTACTTGGATAATGATAAGATAAATTAGTTCTGTAGTGGTCCTACCACTCTTTTGCAGAGTCTACCTGAGAAAGTACCACATCTTTGCTAGACATTTACTGCCTAATAGTAGTGGTCATACATTACTGTATTTCAGATTGAAGGGCCATGTATTCAGTGAAATTACAGAGAGAACCCTAAAATCGAATATCTTAGGGTGACAAGAGGAGTGAATTACCTGTAATATGTTTACTTTACCTGTAATTGCAGTGGTGAATCAAAACACTTTTTTTGAAACATTGTAACTTCATAATCATCCAAAACTCCATCTCCGTCCAAATCACATATTTTGAATATCCTTGTTAGAGCTCTTTTGCATTTTTCTGTCAGCTGGATTAAATAAAAATCATAAGTTAATCACTTTGTCTGTTTGTTAAACACTCTTTCTAGGTCCTACAAAATGTATTTTTTATAACTTTAGCATATATAACATGAATCAGAATAATGAGCAAAACTTTGGTTTTTTTGGAAGGAAGCCAGAAGACAACTAAAGAGGGCAGTATGAAGATATCTCACTAGCTGGCAAAACATTAAATTTTATAGCATAAAAAATATTTTGAATAGAGAACCTACTTTTACAAAAATAGCATTATAACCCCCTTCACTTTTAGCATAAAAGCGAAGGATGTTATATGGTTTGTGTTGACTTAGACTATTATATAAATTACCATACAACCATTATTATTTTATAATAATTTATTACTAAATTTTGTTTTACTTACCTCCTGTTCATCAATAGAGTATATTGGGTTAATAGGATGCAATACTGCTTTCTGTGCATTATAGAACATTTCCGAAACATTAACAAGTGACTTAGCTGAACATTCTATGCATCTGTCTACCTCAGGATACTCCTCTGCTATGTCCCAAATATTCTACAAAAAATATTAATTAACAAATTAAATAGACAGAAATATCTGGCATCTCCTAAGTGGATATGGTGAATTATAGGCCTAGAATGATAGATCACCATTTACAAACAAACTTAACCTCTAGTTTTAATTTATAGATCATAGATTTTTTACTGATTACTCTAATGACTTGTAAATTGTTATTTAATAGTAAATTGATTAATTGAACAATGAATAATAGTGTGATAGCATAACAGCTTTGCTAGATATAGGGTAACTAGACTTACAATAGACGTAGGCTACCTTTTACTTTGATTAATTCAAGATGAATCTGCATAGCACAGCTAGTAATGATACACACACAGAGATGTGACTAACACTGGAGAATCTATGGGATGATACATAATTATACACATATGTATATACATTTGATGGCATGAGGAATGAGAAAATCACAACAATGGCTAATCAGGTTCCTAATGGACTTACATCAATAATTGAATAATCAATTAAATCTATCTTGTTTCCAACTAGAATTATAGGTTTCCGGCATTCTTCTGGACAGTTATCCCTGACGAAGGGCAACCAATATGAAGCTATTTTGTTAAGCGTTTCTTGCTTTTCTACAGAGAATACTATGCAAATTACGTGAGCTCTCTCTATTTCTTCTGCAACTTGTTCCAACGATTGTTCAGCCACTGCAATGTTAGAAAACTCTAGAATCTTGCACATAAAAATACAACAATAGAATAAGTTCACATGTTTTCTATCAACACATTCAACAACTATAAAACACGGTTTTTATTTAGCATACACTAAAAAACGATGTGAATAAATGTATCTTTTATGTAAGCACTATGAATGTACTCCACTTACGGCATATATCAACGATATTCGTGGGAACCTGTTCAGGCGTCACGTCTGCTGGAATTGTAATCTCTTCAGCTTTGGGCGGTACATGTTCCGTAAACTCTTCTGTCACCAATGAGAGGATCAAAGAAGTTTTCCCGACTCCAGGATCACCCAACAACAAAATCCGAACAGTGCGGGGAATAGATTCGTACACCATTTTTATTTTAATCGGTCCTGACTGTTTTAGTTTAAGTATTAGGGAAACATCTTACGTTAGATGAAACGCAGTAGTGTTGTTTATTATATTTGAATTATTATTATAGGTTTTTATTGCCGAAATTTCGAAATCATAGATTTTTGCATTTTGCAGGCACTTCACAAGAAATGTCAAATCGTAGACGTCAATAACGTCAAACTCGAGAACAGACTAAAAAATTATTAATTTAATTCACAGACTATACGCAATACTGCACTAAATTATTGTGATTTATAATTGACCGTGTAGGAAATTTATTACATAATATTAATATTAATTATTAAAAATTTAATATTTTCTTTCCTGAGATTTTTCTCATTTCACGCTCGGTTTAAATAATAATTTTAGCAATTGGTTGTATTGTTTAATCTGTGAACTGGTACAGCTGTCTGTATGTTGCTGCTGTCATTTGTCAAGACTGTTGAATTGAGAAAAGGAAAACATAGAGGATTTGTTAGAGAAAAGCGGCATATTTTCGAGACATTTTAAAACATGTTGCCCTATGGTTTTAAAATAAAGTTATGGTGATAATTGAATAAATCATTATCATGGGTGAAATAAATAAAATGCAGAATGATTGGGACTCGGGCAAAGGAGTACCGGGGCTGCGGGAACCAATAAAGACTTTAGAGGTTAGTATTTGCAATTTATTTTGACCAGAATAATTCTTGATTTACTAAAATAATAAAATAATTTATTTTATCTCTGCTGGGCTGGCGTTAGACCTCTATCAAAAAAAATTAAAACCGAAAATTATATGTTTGAATTTGAAACGACGTATGTAGGTAGGTATGTAGGCAGTGCACAGTTATGTATTAAATGTAAAAGTTTTGTTGTATATTTGTTACTCAGTTATAGTTAAATATACTTAATTGAAATTAAAGAGGGGTATAGTTATATAAATTTTGTCTGGAGTAAAGTGGGCATAGTTATTGGCTAATATTTTGCTTATAATACCTAATCATTCTTTTTTTATTGTTTTTTCAGTAAGCTATCTACAGACCAATTGTCTAAAACTATATACATCTATACAGTAAATATCTAAGTTGCCAACAATGCATCAACATTTGAATTAGGTAAATAATTATCTGTGCTGTAATATGCATGTTAATTTATTCTTTTATTCCAGGACAAATGGAAGCTAGTTCCGTCTTTTCTACAAGTGAAAGGTCTCGTGAAGCAACACATAGACTCCTTCAATTATTTTATAAATGTAGAAATCAAGAAGATAGTTCAAGCCAATGAAAAAGTTTTCTGTGATTCAGATCCATTGTTTTACATCAAGTATTTGAATGCCTATGTTGGTACTCCAGACCTTGAAGAAAGTTTCAATGTGTCCAAGCCCACTACACCACACGAATGTAGGTTGAGGGACATGACATATTCTGCTCCAATCACTGTTGACATTGAGTACATAAGGGGTAGTCAGAGAGTCATCAAGAACAAACAATTAATAGGCAGGTAAGTGTTATTGTTATACAAACAAACCTCCACCTTTTCATGGCCTCGAGGCCCACAAACTGCACCCATCTTGCTAAGCCATTGTAAAATTAGTGGCAAGAAATTAGTTCCATGGTATTCATTTCAAGATTGATTTCACATGTAACTTCTAATTTCGAATTGATTAAATTATTTCACCAAATCAAAGTAGTCTCGTGCTTAATGTGATTTCGTTATAAAATCTTTCTTCTTTGTCGGTATCACTCTTGACAAAGTGGTTGTGGTCATCACTTCAGGTGTTGGTGGCAAGCTTGACAACACGCAGCCACTCTTCTCTGATGGCCGCCCTCCTCGTGCATTCGTGTATGGGTGATCTAGTGTCATGCAAATACTTAAAATTTTATTAGTGGAGGTTAAACAATATTTTACAGATAGAAGTGGCTATAGAAGAAAATAGCCAAAAAAATTAAAATAAATAACAAATACTTTCACACTCACAGTCCCACGCTAATTTCGATGACTTGTATCTTGAAACTAAAACGTTTATTTGCCAGAATACATGTCAGAAAGTTATATAAATAATAATATGTACAATGTATTCAGCCTGCATGCAGACATGCAAATATAAAAAAATATTGTTGTCTCTAAATTTCATAAATGCATTAATAGTATTAAAACAATTACTTAATAGCCAGTCACTCAATTTTTTCTTAAAACTATTACCTTTAAAAATTTTAATAATGTCAAACCTCTGCTTAGAAGGTGAACATTCACCCAACTAAGCCAACGAGCAATTCAATATATCTCATTCTAAGGCTAGCAATTTTACGCATCCTGGATGAGATAATCTCTTACCAGCAGGTGCGATAGTGGTAACAAAAAACTCAATCCAAATTGTTCCACAGAATGCCTCTAATGCTTCGGTCTTCAAATTGTGTCCTCACTAATAAATCTGACTATGAGCTGGCAAAGTTGAATGAATGTCCTCATGATCCTGGCGGTTATTTTATCATCAGAGGTATGTAAATATATTTTTAATTATTTGGACATGACAAGTACATAAACATAACATAAACGCTTTCACACTCACAGCCTACACTAAGTTCGATGACTTGTGTCTTGAGTGCTGGAAACATTTAGATCACACAAAAAAGACGCGGTGGCGTTATACATCAGTCGATATGTTTGCTTCCACCTGATTAGTTTTCTGTTTTTTCTCAGGTCAAGAAAAAGTGATTCTCATCCAAGAGCAGTTGTCGCGGAATAGAATGATTGTGGATGAATTCAAAGGAGCCATACAGTGCCAGGTCACCAGTTCAACTCATGAGAAGAAAACTAGAACCAATGTCATAGTGAAGAATGGGAAATATGTGTTGAGACATAATGCATTGTCTGATGTAAGATAGTCAAAATAATTATCAAATAATTTATTTTCTCTCACGAAGTTTAAGGTATGGCAGTAGTGTCATCAACTTTCATGAGTGCCTCTTTGGAGCCCATGTGAATAAACGATTTTTATTTTATGGTTAAAAAGTACCTTGCCCTTGGTTATGTAAATTGTGCTTGATATTCCAGGATATACCAATAGCAGTTGCATTCAAAGCAATGGGCATCTGCAGCGATCAGGAAATCATACAGCTTATTGGTACAAATGACGTGACTTTGAAGAAAATGGCGCCATGTCTCATGGACTGCCACAATTTGAAGATATTCACACAGAACCAAGCTCTCTCTCACATTGGCAGCAAACTGAAAGTTAAGAGGTAGGATTTTTGTGTTTTAATAGGTCGTATATCAAATCGCGGATTTTATGCTTTTTGGAGTTCTGTAGCCTTTTTATAATTTATCTACTATCTGACCAGATGAAAAGCGATGATCCTGTCGAAGATATAGGATGCTTGCTTATCTCTTAAATAGAATTAAAGATTACTCTTCACTCTAGATTTGAAGACTCGCAAATAATATAGACCAGGAGGAAATAAAGACGTTGCTTATATGCAAAAAGCTATAAAGTTATACTTTACCAGGAAATAAAGACGTATACATTTTACTACATCCTTTGAAAAAAATGATAAGCTTATACTTGATATCTTCCGGTACTTCGTGTATGTGACTGCCTTTTTCTGTGGGTCATCATCATCATCCACAGCCCTTTTGATCCCACTGCTGGGTATAGGCCTCTCATATTCTGCCATTCGCCCCGGACCTGTGCTAGTCTTGTCCAGGTTCGACCCGCAATGCTAACAATATCGTCAACTCATCTTGCCGCTGCACGTCCGACGCTGCGTTTGCCTTCTCTTGGCCACCACTTTACTGTGGGTAATTGATACTAATTCAGAATTTAGTTATGATTTTTTTTTCAACCAGGTTTAATTTCCAGATTAATAACTTGCTGTTTAAGGCACTGAAAATTGAGCCTCAAATACATAATCATTTGCATGTTGCATTCCCTCCTTCAAACTAACTAAAAACTCATACTATCGCTATTACGCTCATTGCAAGTACCTGCTGAATTATCCGTTATTTACTGGTCACATATATATGCATAGGAAAGTAATTTTTCACATAGTTATAACAAAGTTAATTTTGATTTTAGATTTCATCAATCCAATGCTAAAGCGCGCACGCCAGTAGATGAGGCACGAGAACTTTTGGCTACAACTATCCTTGCCCATGTTGCAGTCGAGAACTACAACTTCTACGTCAAATGCGTATACTTAGCTATCATGGTGCGAAGAGTTATAGAAGCCGAAACAAACAAAGCCGCTATAGACGACCCAGATTACTACGGAAATAAGAGGCTGGAGTTAGCAGGATCTCTTCTAGCGCTCATGTTTGAAGATCTTTTCAAGAGATTTAACTGGGAGTTGAAGTCGATTGCAGATAAGATCATACCCAAAGTTAAAGTTGCGCCGTTTGATGTTGTTAAATATATGAGGCCGGATTTAATAGCTAATGGACTTTTCACAGCTATTTCTAGTGTAAGTTTTAATAACCCTTTCAATAACTAAATCTTCATCAAATCTAGGTATTTTAATGGAACCAATTGAAAAGTAGAGTAGAGAAGATAGGGATAGGGATTCGATTCAAAAAGAGTCATTGGAATCGATTCATTTGGGTATATATGTGCGTTGATCACGTTCTAATTTAATTATGTTTAAATGGGTGGGTGTTTATACATGTAATCATGTTTGTAAACGTTATTTACTAATGAGCTTTTGAAAAGTTAAATATTTTTTTTTTGTAGTTCTTAATTTGTTCATATTTTTTTTAGGGAAACTGGACCATCAAAAGATTCAAAATGGAAAGGCACGGCGTCACACAAGTTCTCAGTCGACTTTCCTACATCTCAGCTCTCGGCATGATGACGAGAGTGAACTCCCAGTTTGAAAAAACTAGAAAAGTGTCCGGGCCTAGGTCTCTGCAGCCTTCACAGTGGGGTATGCTTTGTCCTTCTGACACGCCTGAGGGCGAGGCGTGTGGTCTCGTGAAGAATTTGGCTTTGATGACGCATATCACTACGGAGTGTTCGGAAGAGCCTATAGCTCGGCTGGCTAACAATGCGGGGGTCGAAGACGTAAGGGTGTTAGGCGGTGAACAGATCAACCATCCGTCTGTTTATATGGTATTTTTGAATGGTAAGATATAAACTGCAAATGTATCTATAACCCAGAAGTAATAATATATAATCAGATTCAATACAGTGATATACATGTACCTATATCACTTTATTTAAATTTGTAGATCTCCGTCTTTTCTGGTATAGAGTTAACGTGTCTTAGAGCACATATAAAAACAGATGAAGCTTTACTCTTGTCGGCACTATCGTTTAATTTGTGGCCAAATTGGTTGAATACATTACACCTAGAGTTAAAGAAGATTCCAAATCCCGCTCCATTTCGTTTCATCTGTATCTCAAAACTTAATGGAACATAAGTACTATTTTCATCCACCCGTGACAGATTTCTTAATTGAGAATGTTTGCAGGTAACATTCTCGGGGTCACGCGGCAATACAAGAGGCTGTTAAAAGTGTTTCGAATGTTCCGACGGCGAGGCCTCATTTCATCATTCGTATCTATCTACCCAAACCACAACCAAAGGACTGTTTACATATGCAGCGACGGAGGTAGATTGTGCCGTCCATACATAATCGTTTCCAAAGGATGTCCTCTAGTAGCGCAACATCACATAAACGAATTGAACAGGGGCATCAGAAAGTTTCAAGACTTTCTCAATGACGGACTCATCGAATATCTAGACGTGAACGAAGAGAATGACAGTTACATAGCGGCATATGAAGTGGAAATAGATCCTTATGTGACTACGCATTTGGAAATCGAGCCGTTCACGATTTTAGGGGTTTGTGCCGGTCTCGTACCGTACCCACATCATAACCAGAGCCCAAGGAATACCTACCAGTGTGCTATGGGTAAACAGGCTATGGGTAAGTTAAAATTGTTAAACATTCTATTCAATAACAAAATATTTAATTAACACTTTACGAAGGACTATTAAGTGTGATTCGTGCCTTTGCTTTCAGGAACAATCGGATATAATCAAAAGAATAGAATCGACACTCTAATGTACAACCTGGTTTATCCTCAATGCCCCATGGTGAAGACAAAGACCATAGAACTGACGAACTTTGATAAACTTCCGGCCGGACAGAATGCCACTGTTGCAGTCATGAGCTACAGTGGCTACGATATCGAAGACGCCTTGATCTTGAACAGGGCTTCCATCGATCGAGGGTATGGTCGATGTCTCGTCTACAAAAGCGCTAAAACTACAATGAAAAGATACAGCAACCAAACCTCGGACAGAATCTTAGGGCCGTCAAAAGATGCTTCAACTGGAAAAATTATAAAATCTCATGATATCTTAGACACAGACGGTATCGCTTCACCGGGAGAAATGGTGGAGAACAGGCAGGTTCTGATTAACAAACAGATGCCTCCGGCTACACTGAACCCTGTAACTCAAGGCCAGCCTCAGCAAATCGAATACAAAGATGTACCGGTTACTTACAAAGGTCCTGTGGAATCGTATATTGAGAATGTCATGGTGTCGTCAAATTCTGAAGATGCTTTTCTCATCAAAATCCTTCTAAGACAGACAAGGGTGCCTGAGATAGGGGATAAATTCAGTTCTCGGCATGGTCAGAAAGGCGTCACCGGTTTGATAGTTCAGCAAGAGGATATGCCCTTCAACGATAGAGGAATATGTCCAGATATGATTATGAACCCGCATGGTTTTCCCTCCCGGATGACGGTCGGTAAAACTATAGAACTGTTGGCTGGGAAAGCTGGATTGATGGAAGGAAAATTCCATTATGGTCAGTAGCTCCTACTTGCGATGATACATTTTCGTATTTTCGTTATTTTTTGTTCATAATGTTGTCATTTGTAGGTACTGCATTTGGAGGGTCGAGGGTTCGCGATGTATGCAAGGAGCTTGAGAAGCACGGGTATAACTATCACGGCAAGGATATATTCTACTCCGGGTTGACTGGTGAACCACTTGAGGCGTATATTTATTCGGGGCCGGTAAGGAATTCATTACAATTTTTAAAACACGATGGATATAGTGTTGAATATATAAAGTATATATAATGTTGAACACTATAGGGCCTATAGTGTTCAATATATTTTATACACTTTATATATAGACCTATAGTATAGGCCTTAGTGTTAGAATGCAGAAGATAGACGAAAATTAGTACAATAATAGAGTATTTTTTAATCTAATTCAACATAAATGTTCACATGAAAGATTCACGACATGCATGGACTGAAATACGATAATAACTTTAACAGGACATTGTATAAAAGATCGTTACGGTATCGCATTTGTAAACTAAATTTTTAGGAATAAATATATGAATTTGAAATAACAAAATAGGAATTGTGCCGGGATATGAGTGTTTGTTTTATTTTTCAGGTATACTATCAAAAACTGAAGCACATGGTCCAAGATAAAATGCACGCGAGAGCTCGCGGGCCCCGAGCCGTGCTCACTCGACAGCCGACGGAGGGGCGGTCCCGCGACGGTGGCTTGCGCCTCGGGGAGATGGAGCGGGATTGTCTCATCGGCTACGGAGCCAGGTGCGTCACTTTGATATATGATGCAACACATGCACGCTGTAATCATATGTGTAATAATATGTAGCTGTATGGCCGAGTCACTGGCAGTAGTATTTTAATGGAATGGGTAGGTATATCTGCTGCACCCCGCAGCACAATGTAGATTCATATTCAACATCTACCTTGTAACATTTTAATGAGGCTGATTTTATATCAACGCGATATTAAGTTATTATTATGAAATCGGTTTGTAGGTCGCTCAGAACTGACGAGTTATATTCAAATGAATATATTTTATTACTGGTTATGCTTGCTCACTTATCTGAGTACTACTAGTAGGCAGTCCCGATTTCAGGATTTTTCGTGCCGCTTAAAAGCATAAACTTATAATCAGAATTAATAAAAATATTTTTTTTTATGTGTGTTACCTCATAACTTTTTTCCACGTGAACCTATTTCAAAATTTTTTATTAGTTTGAAAGATGTTGCTTTCTAATCGGTCCCATAAAAATTTGATCAAGATCTGATCAGTAGTTCTTGAGATATCGTCAATAATGCGTATTCTGTGGACTACTTTGACGATGTTCTCGTTTTTGACCGACTTCAAAAGTTACCTCATAACTTTCGTTGTGAACCGATTTTGATGATTATTTTTTCATTTAAAAGCTGCTGCTTTTCGTGTTGGTCCCGTTGGAATTTGATAAAGATCTGATCTCTTGTCTTTGAGTTATTGTTAATAATGCGTGTGCAATACTTTGAATCTGATCAAGGTTCCGAAGATAAAGCGGTAAGGTCGGATTTTTAAGCTTTGCTTGCGTTTAATTACTCTATTCTTAATTTTCTGGTAAATACAGCTTTAAAAACCGGAACTTTTTTTACTTCGCCGTATAATTGCAAAAATGATACTTATTATTTGGTATATAATATATCTTTCCTTGAAGGATTTAAAACAAATTCTCATTTGGTGCTATTGGTGTAAAATGTTTGTCATATCATTCGTATCTCCTCAGCATGCTTCTAATGGAGCGGCTGATGCTGGCTTCAGACGCTTTTAGCGCCGACATCTGCAACTCTTGCGGGCGGCTCGCGAGCCGCGCGTGGTGTCACGCGTGCCGCTCCTCCGCCGCCGTCTCCACTGTGGAGATGCCCTACGCGTGCAAACTGCTCTTCCAAGAACTAGCCTCTATGAACATAGTGCCTAAACTTACACTCAAGAAGTATTCATAAGTGTTGCTATTTAAAAGTTAAAAAACTGGTTTTTATGTTCGTTTTATTTTATTTTATATCCTTGAATCTAAATCCAAAGTAATGACAAATAACAGTTATTGACCAAGTGAGGAATCTAAAAAGCTGTTCCAATAACTAGCATCAATGAATAAACAGAACATAGTGTCACTCACGAAACTCGCTTAGGTGACGCATTCATAAGCTCTGCTGCTGTTTATGTTTGTGGTATAAGTAGGTAACATATATTTATGTATTCAATTAATTTATGGTCTTGTCTGAAAACAAATGGTTATTTATTAATATAATTTTAGTTGTTCCCGCGGCTTCGCCCGTATAAATTATGAAAATATCGTATATGATAGTGAATCAGCCGTTTAGGATTTCAGTCACTTTTAGAAGATTTTTATATATAAGTACCATAAAAAATACCTAAACCAATAGGTTGCCTCCGGCAGCAGAACAAGGCCCACAAGCAGGGCAGGTGGGTCAGGGCAGTCAATAAATAAAACAACAAAGTACAATTACAAAAATAATGTATTCTAAATTAGCAACGTATACGTGTACATGCATCACTGATGCTACCAGATTTCAATGGCGTGGGCTTGTCACGTCACACGTGTCGTGAAAGTATCCAGATCGAAGTTCCAATGATTGTATGCAGAATGTGTCACAAAATATTCAATAGAGGAAAAGAGTGGCACGACGACCTGAATACATCTAATAACAAGTATTTTTAATAACATCGAGAGAGGTCGTGCCAAAAGAAACAAATTACAAATACCTGCATACTAGCAGTTGCACAAGTAAACATACTTAAAAAACAAGATCACTTTATCAAATATACGTCACAAAATGTTCATAAACTTTAAGCTCGCTCGTGTTAACACGTATAACATCCACATCGTCACTAATACAAAAACGTAGAACAATCCGCTGTAAGAGAACAATCTGAATATTAGATAACCTATTCCGAACCATATCACGAATGCGTACGAGCCCAGTTTTCGGAAGGAAACCCGTGCGGGAAGTTCTTTGGGCTCCACATTTTGATAGTTAGCTACGACTTTGACATAAGTCTGTATACTTCGGGGCTTTTCTAGTATCTCCTTTGCTATGCAGCCCCAAAAGTCATTTCTGTGCCACAGGTTTGTAAACTGAGGTTTATACTGCAACAAAATAAACATTATCTGTGGTATATATTGTATAATCTAAAAAATATATATTCTTAATCTCTAAGGCATACCGCAATCGTCAGTAGCCTAATTATCTAAACCAGGTAAATGTATTTTTCAAATGAGAGTTAATCATCCCACCCATAACAGGAAAAATGACTTTCTAAGTTAAAGTTATATATCTATTTTTCATTTTGATGACGGTCAAGGAAAACATCAAGAAGATACCGGCATATCCAAAATTCACAAAATTCGAGGAAGCATATAATCTTAATTGGCTGGTGGATTATAGTCTATCCAGAATCTCCCCCAGTGAGTTATCTCTTATGACCGCGAGTGCCAGCCGTGAGAACGTGGATTGATGATGATGAGGGTTTAACGGCGCTATATTTTATATTTTTAATTATTATTAATTATATGTATAGTACATTGTTACCATGACTCACTTCGGGAACGAACGAGTCATCATAACATTAATGCTTATCGCATCTAGTTTGATGACCTGGGACATACTAAAAACATTATACTGTAGTTGTAAAAATGCAATGTAGCAATTTTCATTGAGGATAACAATCTTTTGTTCAACATAATATCATGTAAAAAATATTTAGTTAATGACTGTGTAAATAAAGCCTGTTAATATTAAAGCAAACATTTAGAGCATAGGAAATATGCCATTACAATGTTTAATGGTACTGACCAAGTACATTTTGTATCAAATTATAATATCAAGCTTTTCCAAACAAAGTAAGTTTCAAAACCAGCAGTATGGCATGCTACTTATGGAACATTCTCAGATATAGGGACCAAACACAGCAATATATTATTACAACATCAAAAATAGGCTATTTGATTTGATTTTTAAAATAGGCGTTCCAAATTACCTAGGTTTATTTTGATTTCATAAGCCTTAATTATTTGGTGCAACTTACCAATTCATTTATTCTGGAAGCTATTTGATACAACATCCTCACTAGTATCGTGCTCTCGTATGTTGTAATTGGCATGAGATCCGGGTCACCCATGTAATTTACTGAAGCTTTACTGCGAAGCTGCAATTACAGAAATACAGTTTGACTTTTAGCAGTCAGCAATACGAAAGTAAAAAAAGTAAAAGTAAACATACGAAGTAAACATTTAAGAATGTTTAAGAAATAAATTTTATTTTGTCTGATCGGGCGCCTACACTATGACTGAGCTTCACATATATTAATTAGTGGCCATAAACATGTTTCCACACTCACATCACACACACACACACACACACAATTACAACCAGAACCAGAAACAAATTTTCTCTGGGGAGAAAATTTGTTTTCCCGCCAGGATTCGAATTTGATTCCCCTTCTTAGAAGGAAAACGCGCACCCAACTAAGTTGGCTTAGTGCGCTAGGCTTGGGTGCGATAATAATAGAAAAGGGTAGAATTACAGCACTGTGGTTACAGTCTTGTTTTTACTCGCGTTTTCTTGATATAATGAAGGCATGGCTCGACTTATAAATTGTAAGAGATTCCAATATACGGAATTAAATATTTTACCTTGTTCGTGATTGAAAGCGGTAAGTGCGATGAGTTTCCATAGAATGAGCTTTGCTGTGAATTTTCTTCAATGATTGGCTCGTTCGTCGTTAAAGTGATGTCATTTAGCTGTAAAACAAACAACAAACCAGAATTTACATTTCTGATCCAATCCGACCCAAATAAGTACGAGTATATACATACTGGGAGAAAACTTGTGTTACCACCGGGATTCGAACCCGCTGCTTTGAAGGAGAACGCGCAACCCACGCCAGCGGCCAGTTCAAAGTTAAAAAATGACCCGGCAGGCTTCGCCCGGTATAATATACTATAATTAAATATACACATAAACGTTTTCACATTCAAAACCCCACACTAAATTCAATGACTTGTGTCGTGGGTCCGTAAACATTCACACAAACCCAGAACCAGAAACACATATTTTCCGTGGGGAGAAAAGTTGTGTTCCCACGGCCGGGGAATCGATCCCGGTGCTTTTAAGGCAAACGCGCACCTAGCTACGCCAGCGGGCAGTTTAAAAGTTCAAAGATAAGTAATTAGAAGCGGCAAAACAAAAAAAAAACATCGAATTTTACGTCCTCTTTCTTGAGTAAGCCGGTTCAAAACGTAGAAGCACACCGGATTACGCATGCAGTTACTGTTATTCGGTGACCGCTTTCTTCCTCAAATAAATTTAACGATTTCTCCTAGATTATTTGTCCAAACTTTATTGAGTTTTAATGATATATACATTTCGTCACTCATGTCAATAAGGCATTAGGACTATTATAATATTTCAAATCCGAAATGTTGTGTTTGTGTTTGTTCCCGCTTTACGCTGCGACGGCTGAACGCCAACGGATTTGGATGAAAATTTTAATTCAGGAGCTTAACCCAGGATTAACATAATTACTACTTTTTTTTAAACAAAATTTTATGTTTTTCGCTAAAAATACCACATACAAATAATAAACAATACATTTAATTATTTGTGTATCAGTGAGCATGACATGGTCGGACATTCGCTGTTAACCCTAGAATGAAAATCAATGTAATTCTTACCGAAAAAATGTTGCAAAAGAAATGTACACTGTTGTGTAAAAAAATGGGAACTTTTTTACTCTCTTCCAGTAAAATTTTTTCTTCGTCACCATCCAACATCAGCCAGTGTGTGATTCCGGACCATAAGCCTGAAACATTTGTGTATATTATTAGTTTCACATTAATATTATAAATTCGAAAGTTTTGATTAAGTTTACGACATTACACACACAATCACACCTATCCTCCTTTAACCGAATGTACTTGGATGGAATTCGGAATGTTCTTAGCTTATATTCAAGACTAGCTGAAGCGCCCGGCGTCGCCCGGGTAAAAAAAATACATAGCCTATGACACTCACATATAATGTGGCTTTCTATTGGTAAACGAATTTTCAAAATCGTTTCAATAGAGCCAGAGATTACCCCGTACAACCTCAAACTTTGCCTCTTTATAATATTATTATACATTAACATAGACTACTTTTTATTCCTATTAAAGCCGTGGTGCAGCAAGTATTTAATAATATGTGTATCCATATAACACCTAATAAAACTTGTTCTACGTTAATCTGTGGTTTCTCACCTGATTTAATTTACATTAAATTTTATTTGGGAAAAGAGTAGAACATAGGAAGATGTTTGCAATGAAACAAATTACGAAATTTTATACATTTATAATTTGATACGTGCTAGTTGCGTTTGTTGTTTGTAATGTAGGTAATTACCTCTATTTTGCCATTTCAGTTTTTTAGCGTACAGTTCACAATTATTTTCAGCGTCTGCCTTCGCGCTTAGTATCCTTTTCACGAATTCGGTCGCTGACGGTCGCACGTTTTCGCTCCATATAGGCTCGTATTCAAAATTGGTAGATAGACTGAATTCTGTTATGGCTTGCTTCGCTATTGCCACCCATTTGTGCAATGAAACGCCATTGTATGAATAGCTGAAATACAACTTAATATATGAACATATAAAAAGAGTGAAAATATGTTTTAAATGATGTTTGCCGCTCTGAAATTAAGTGCCAATTGCTACGAAGCAATTCATTTGGTCTAATCGAAATATACAACAACTACAAGAACTTAAATGAACGTAGCGTGTAAATATTGTCGTAATTATCTTTGCACATCACTTTCATTGAAATCCTTGTAAAGACTGAGCGCGACGCAATATTTATATGCTCAAATAAGTGCTTCACTCCAATCAGAACGCCATACATCAGTTGTGACTGTAAAAGCTTACAGAAGTGTAGACAACCATAAACACGAGTAATTTATTAAACACGGCACAGTGCTGAAAGAAACAAAAAAAATAAAGTCAAATTTAGTTACAATTTGCATATGAAAAACTTGATGATCACCTAACATAGAAAAGCTTTACAATCGGCTAGTCTGTCATCACTACTAGGAAAAAATGCTGCAATGGACTCGCTATCATTTATCAGTCCCTGTCAAATTATATAAGACATTAAAAAAAACAAAATACATGTATAATTGATTATGTTCATTTAAATTTGATAATTCTTCACCTTTGGTTGTGTTCATATCCCGAGGTGTTAGGACTGATATCTGGACTATGCTGCCCAGACCCACTATCCATTACAGCTTGCTCCAAGTTCTTCAATACTGGAACTAGATGAGGTTGAGAAAATACCTGTAAGCCAAAAATATCATCACACATTATACATCTGTCTGTACGTATGTGAATGTTTCAAAAAATTTATTGGATTCTGACGACCCTGTTGGTGCAGTAGGCAAGTGTATACGCCGCGGGTCCTGGGTTCGATTCACAATAGGAGATTCATATATTTCCCGAGGGATAGTGCTTCTGGTTTTGGGTGTGATTGCGGGTAATGTTAATGTATGCGCCACTGAACTGAAACTAGAAGTAACCTCATTGGTAAGTTATCATTATGTTCGAGGAATTATATAAGCATGTAACGCCTAGAATAGAGTATTGGCTAAAAATATTTCCATTAATACTATCTATTTAAAAAAACGAATTGAAATCGTATGTCTCAGTATGGGACCTACGATGCCATAAGACAGAACACAGTAATCGAACTTGATGAACCTCTCTTCTTTTAGTCAGAAGTAAAAAAAAATATTTTATCACATAACAGCATCCAAATTAAATGCGTTACCGTAGTGAGTGATAGGAGAATCAAATGAACACACTAGTAAATTAGTAATACTTTATAGTAGTTATGTAGTTTGCAAATCTGGCCACTAGCCATTAACTTTCATAAGTGCCTCTTCGGGTCCCATGTGAATAAACGAATTAGAATTTGTAGGACATCACACTTACCCATCACGTGATCACGTAAGCGGTCAAACTAAAACTAGCATATTAAAGAAAATACACTGGTACATTGAAACTTTATATACTTGCCTTGCCTAATCTAAACAGCATAACAGCAGTTTTATGCGCCGTCAAATCGAGCCGCATAAACCTCGGCAGCACAAGCTGGAAAATGCAGGTGTACAATGGGAAATTCTCAGCAATGAACTGTGTGAAGCTAATGGGGTCCAATGACACGTTATTCTCTTGAATGTTATTAGGAACCCTGTAAAAGAATTGCAATTGTTGTTTTTTATTCTAGGCTATCATTTGAAGACTCACATCTTACGTGTTGGTAATAGTGATGATGTGGTCACAGCATAAATAAAAGTGCTGCAACTGCTGCATGCGGTCGAGGGTTTAAAGCAGGCCAGGCCTAGATGACTTAATTCTAATTGTAACTGGGGCGATAAAGCCTACACTGACGTCCCGCTAGGGGTGTATTGTGCATAATGACTAATTGACTATGCCATTGCCGGGATAGCATTGGTGCTATGCGAAAGATTTTTCTACTCAAGCGTGGTAAACTTTTTTTTATGGGTGATTAGCAAGCATTTTGCCACTACCTACTTGAAGGACAGTGATGATGCGGCCAAAGATGTAGCATGCTTGCCTAAAAGATACCTAAGTAAAAAAGTTTTACCTACGCCAGTACTCCCGGCAGTGAAAGCCTTTCGAAAATGCTATACTGTCACGTGGTAGGAATTTAAGCCGTGAGCGCCTACATTGTAGCGCATGCTTATGACTACTGACCTTCATAATAGCTGGTGGTTATTTTTTTGTACCGAGTCGTTTTGCATGCGATGCGGCCTGTACGGGCCATTTTTATCAATAACAGAAACAGAAAGAATAGAAAATACAAGACAAAGAAAATATGCACAATTTAGTTAGTTGATGTCATGATATAGTTTTCTTCTATTATTGTAAGTTTAGTAACTGCAACTTGCAACAGTTATTGCGTCTAAAAATTGTGCAGACATACCGAGATCTAGATTAAAACTTACATCTCGCGACTTATGCAATTATCGACGTATCTCCAAGGCTGTATGAAGCTTAGCCACAATTCCATGACCAGTCTGAATGAGGCGTCCAAAGGCCATGTGGCGACCAAATGCTTGATGTAGTGGTGCCCCCGAGCGCACATAATTTGGCGCGCGTATTTCCGAAGGCTCGAGGAACGGACAGCAGGGTCCGATACGTGTTTGGCAGAGAATGAATGCAGGTGCTTTACAAGCACTCTCACTGTTCTCACTCTCTCTGGACTTGAGAACTGAGCAGTCATACTTCTTTGAAACATCTGTAATATTTGAAAAGATTTAGAAAAGGATTCTGCTTCGGTGATACATTGGTTTTACTTTATTTCCCTGTAGTTGCTAATATTTTGTTAATATTGTTCAACGGCCATGCCATTGGTTGAAATGAAAACATTCAACAGCTATCTTAAAATAATAGGTCGATATAAAATTTCATATATATATTTTTTTTTATCTTTTTGAACTACATGGGTTTTTGCAAATAAAAGGCAGCCTAATAGAAAAAACAAGTGCTCACATCAATACGACTTCCATTAAACTGGTCAACACTCATCCATATGTCAATAAATACTTGCAGCACAGTCTCCGACCTCCAAACTTCGTTTCTTGACTGACTCTGAGGGTGTTGATTGCTTACAATGGCTCCCGATAGATCTGCCATTAGCAGCAGTGATGGAGAATATAATGGCCTGGAAAATTGTTTTCATTATTATAAACAGTGCATATTGCATAGCTGTAACTTAAACACTGAACTCATTTCTGTCGAAGCAAAATGTCATTCAGTAAAAAGAGACAAACCTGTGTTTAACTTTGCATCGATGCATTGTTTATAAGTAATGTGGTTAATGTTTAAAGTTAATCAGCAATTTATTACTGTCCTAAGACACAAACAAACAAACTCATTCACACTCACAGCCCCACACTAAGTTCAAAGACTTGTATCGTGGGTGCCGGAAACATTCACATCACACACACATTACACCCAGAACCAGAAGCACAAATATCCCTTGGGAACGAATTTATGCTCCTGCCAGGAATCTAACCCAGGACCCACGGAGCAGAGGGTATACACCTGTCCACTGCGCTAACTAGGTCGGACACAGGTCCCATTGTCTTGTGACAATCCTTGAAACACAGTGTTTCTTCAGAAAAATATTATTTACCTGTTGGCCGTCTGCAAAGGTGCTGACGTTAATACTTTTCCTGTATAGTTGGGTATTTGGGGCAGAATGATCGCGTTAGGATCCACTGGCAAGAAATGCAAGAGGTAATCACAAGCCAGTGCAAAGTAAACACTGTTCCAGTTCTCCCATGAACCATTGCTTTGGCTGGTAGTAACAAGGTTCAGGGCAAAGTTAAAGATGTAGTAATCAAATGGATCTGAATTGCAGCTCAGGAGATTATGGGGATTGTAGAAATCTAAGTAAGTAAATACTAAGCTCGTAATACTATTTGATCAAGGGAAAAGTCAACAAAATAAATAATCTATCTTTTATCAATTCTTACTTTAAAACTAAGAACCAACCAGTGAGATAATGATCTAATGCAAACCTATCTGGTCTAAATAAAACCATACAAGTGCGAGTCTGACTCACGCACTGAGAGTTTCATGCAAACTTGTTATATTCATCACTGGAATCAAGTCTATATTTCTGCTAGTTTTTTTTATATTAACTAAGGTTTACAGTCAAGTAGACCTCACTATTTAATATTAATTTCAACTTGACAGATAGACAACACAGTGATACAATAATGCACCTGCTCAATGCTATGTTTGTCCGGAACCAAGTCCTTGATTTAGCTGCTTGCTAAACAAACTACACAGTGCAGCTATGGATATAGCACTGTTTGTTTCGTTTTGAACTAAAATTATAAATATATGTTTTGTTTTATGTAGTTATAGTAATTTAAGTTGCTCATATCCTTAGTTAATAAGTTTTTGTGAATAATCTTGGGTGGGTGAATTGGAAATCTGTAATGCCCACCCTCAGCATGTTTTCTTAAATATGTTTTGTTTCTTTTTTCCAGTTAAGTATAAAAACCCTAAAACTCATTTTAAAAGGATACTGAGCATAAGTGTAGACACATTCATTGTTTGTGGATCTGTGGCCAGCATATCTACGTAAAACTGTGGACATCTCCCCCTTTCCAATGTCCTCTGAAGATCCAGCTGTAATAAAAAAGATACTGCTGTTAGGAGGCCATTTCAATATCTAATACTACTGTAAAGAAAACAAATGAGATTAAATAAACATAAACGCTTTCACACTCACAGCCCCACACTAAGTTCAATGACTTGTGTCGTGGGTGCCGGAAACATTCACATCACACACACAATCACAACCAGAACCAGAAATACAAATTTTGATTCAATATGATAATCAAAGAAATGACTATATAGGAACACAGTATATAAAAACATGAATAATTATTAATCTGGTTAATGACTACCCGGTTGGTGCAGTGGACAGGTGTCCACCTGAAATATAATACTGGAACAATATGTGGGATTAATTCCATGAACAAAAAATATATTACAACCATTTGATGAATTATAATAGAACAAATTGTATAATGTAATCTATTTATTGATTAAACTGCCCATTGGCATAGTAGATTGGGTGCCTGCCTTCTAAGCAACATGTATCATAAGCAGGTTAGATTCCCAATGGGAATATAGGTTTTCTACCCCAAGAGAAATTAGTGTTTATTTTTTTCATTGATGACTAAAAATAGGTATAATAATAACGGCGAATATAAGGCTACTTACTGGTAAATTATTTAAAGGTAACTCGTACTTTATTTGAGCATCAGAAAGTAGTTTGTAGCATAGTCTCAGCATGGGCCCATTTGGTTCTAGGAACTGCAGCAAATTTTCATAATCAAATTCGTTTAACTCATGTGTAATATTTCTCAAGCCCCATCCATTTGTAAACTCCGAACCAAATATATGGCTAATTAGTTGAGGAAACAATGTTTGAAGATCTTTGTTGGGACTGGACTGGTCTATGATTTTCGTCAATTCCCTTAGCTTCTCATGGACAGGTAAATTGAGGCATGAATAAAACTTACTCTGAAAGAAAATAGGCATGATAGTAAGTTTTCACATTACATGTGATATTTTATTAGCAACAACAATACTCACCAATAAATCGTGAGCCATGACGGTCTTAGAACATTTAGATTTATTCTTGAGCAACCTGGAAATGTAAGAATTGTAAAACATGGAGATAATAACAAACGTTTTGCAAAATATTTAGCAAAATTCAAAAAACGAGAAAACTGTGGCAGCCCTTTGGCGGGCAGTCCTTATTTATACCAAAGATATTGTAATCACTCCGTTTATTTATACACTCATGCAGTGTTGCCGGCTGTCTAACAAGAAAAAACCCGAAACTGAATTAGAAATTACCCGATATTCATCGACGGACGACGAAAATGGAGGAACTATCCGTGACCAAAGACGTTAACACACTAGGCTGCTGGCAGAGCGGCCTAGGCGTGTCGATTACCAAGTTTTTCCTTATTAATTAAGAACTGAAAATCTACAAACAAAAGATTTTTTTTTAGTAATTAAAACTTTTGTCTGACAGCCGCCTTAAATGACTATGGGTGAACTTAACTCGTTCAGGGCTCAATCCGTAAGCGCCGCCCACCAGGATGCAAAACGTTGGGTCATTTTCAAGCACAAAAAATACTTCTTTCGATTAGATGCTGACTGCAGACCGACCACCTTCTTCTCTATTTATGTTCCAGGTTGCGATTGAAAGACTGTCTACTCTCCTAATGAACCACAAAGTATCTAATTTCTTGAGGGCTTAAGTATTTTTTTTCTGCTCGTGCGGGATATCGTTGAAAAGAGTTCTACAAGTAGAGTACGAAAGCGTTTAAAAAAAACATGCGGGGCAGTCTTTGGGGATTGCCAATTGAAGTGAAAACTATTTATAATATATACCGCCATGGGTAAGTAGTGCACAATACTGCAGGGGGTGGTTTGGGATCGATAACTGAGCAAATTAAAAAAAAAAAAAATTTTTTTTCAATTTTTAATCATCTGACCTGCAGGCAGTTCAATGGTAATTGTCAAGTAAAGTATGGCCCTCCGTAGACAGCCGCTACAACAATAGCTTCCAGAGTAGGTGAGTGCTACGGGGTCATTGAACTAACATGTGACGAGAGGTCACATTTCAGTGTGACCTCTCGGCGGTTCAGTAATTAATTACCTTATAATAACTAGGACCGACTAAATAAATAACGATTATCATAACTGAAACGGAAGCTTTTTTTATGCTAAATAATAATAATTTGCCATTCTCTTAACAAGTTGGTTGGTTCTCGTAATTCCTGAACCGCCTTTCAGTGTGACCTCTCGTCACATGTTAGTTCAATGACCCCGTAGCACTCGTAGCACTCACCTACTCTGGAAGCTATTGTTGTAGCGGCTGTCTACGGAAGGCCATACTTTACTTGACAATTACTACTGAACTGCCTGCCGGTCAGTCAATAAAAAATTGAAAAAAAAAATTTTTATTTTATTTTTTTAATTTGCTCAGTTGTCGATTCCAAACCACCCCCTGCAGTATTGTGCACTACTTACCCATGGCGGTATATATATAGACAGTATACATATAGCTCTCGGTGACGATGACGCGAGTTCCATGATTTTCGTTCACCCAAAAGGTGCCCAACGCGCCTAAAGAAGTTTTCATTTCAAAAAACCTATGTTGGAGAGTAACAATTTGTTAGAGCATCAAAGTCACTGTTTTTAGACCTATTTTGTCCCGGAGACTATCTTAAAAAGGCTATATATTTAAAGCTGCAACTTTCGTATAATATCCGTTATATCCTGTAGTTGAACAACCAATATAAAAATCAAACAATTATTCTTGAGAAAAAAGTTATGAGCATTTAACCTCAAAAGTTTTTCTTTTCGGTCGCAGTTCGGGGCGAACGACTAGTATTACACTACTCGACTAATTGACTAACTTGTTGGTAAATTACGGTAAACCATGTATAAACCATGCTTTAATTATGATTAATACATTCAAATGGTATATTTCTCAAATTGGCAACACTGATTCGAAATTATTTCTGTCTCCATTCGGCGGTAGGCAGCAAAAGCGGACCGCGCCGCGCCGCGGTAACAGGCGCCCACCCGCGTCCGCGCCCGTGCAGCACACGTGGTTCACGGACGGATCAGCGCGCGATCCGCCTTTGCCGCAACCGCTCCGACTTGTGCGTTAAGAGCCTTATCTCACCTTAACCGCAACTGCGTCTGTAGATCCGTCAAGTGTGATAGCGGTCTTATTAGACGTCACCTATGTCTACAAATTACATTATCTTTGGATTATGATACGGAGTTAACTGTCATAAAGTATTAATATAATCCGTAGAAGAAAAAAAAAATATAATCATAGAAATCACCAAAGATAATGTAATCACTCCGTTTATATATATAAATATATAATTACATTATCTTAGTATATATATATATATATATATTATCTAAGAACTAACCACTCCGCTTCAAATTAATAACACCACCCTAGCTCACTACGGTTGGTTGATGGTGAAAAATATAGTGAAAATGACCCGTGATTCTCATGAATGGTTCAGACAAATCGGAAGTCCACGCTATGTGGTTGCTCCCATGGTAGATGCCAGTGAACTTGCTTGGCGGGTTTTGTGTAGAAGGCATGGTGCGCAGCTATGTTATACTCCAATGTTTCACAGTTATGTTTTCACAAAAGACCCTAAATACCGAAAAGATAGTTTGTCCACTTGTAAGGAAGATCGTCCGCTAATTGTACAGGTACTTATAAATGATAGTTAACAGTTTATGAATACTCAGTTATTGAAACGAGAATACATTTAATTGCCCTTGACGTTGGTAGCACAATTAGATATATCTTTATTTGTGGCAAAAAACAAATCAAGCATCAAATCTCAAAGAAAGAATAAAATTAGACTATAACTTTTTACCATAAGTGTTTGCCGTCTAAGCAGCGGGTGTCAGGTTCGATTCCCAGCGGAAACACAAATTAAGAAGAAATTTGTCTGTTTCTGGGTGTGTGTTAATGTTTCCAGTATGCATAATACAAATCCTCGAACTTAGCGTCTGTGAGTTTTAAAGCATTTACATGTTCTCTAATATGAAATATGTAACAGTTTTGCGGTAACGATCCAGACATTATGGCTGCAGCAGCTAAGCTTGTAGAGCACCATTGCGATGCCATTGATGTCAACCTTGGGTGCCCACAGTCCATTGCCAAAAGAGGCCGTTATGGATCATTCCTACAAGATGAATGGGAGCTTCTACAGAAAATAGGTACCTAACCCATACTAATATTACTTATCAGAAAATGTGCTCCTTTCTGTTTATTATTTTTTGATGGCTGAATCAATTGGCCAGCATTTATCTGGTAGTATTTCTTTTTTTATAGATATACTGCCTATATCAATCTTGATGTGATTTGGCACAAGAACAGAATAAATTTTTTATCAATTTATTATCATACTGATAAATGTCATTTAATAATTTCATCTAACAGTTTATAGACTTTAGTATTACCTTAGCTAGGCATTTGTCATTTTTGAAAATAATTTATTACACCACGGGCCAATTGCCTATATTGCCTAAAACTATATACATCTATATAGCAAAGACCTAAGTTACCTACTAGGGAACTATGGTCAAGCAGAGGCTTGACCTAAGGTAACTCAAGTGCTCAAGCCTAGTGGGTAGCGTTCCCATCATGCTGGGGACACTGCCTCTCTGAATTGCAATGCAAATATGTTAAGCCAAATAAGTACCAGTGTTATGATCATGCATCACCTCAACCAATCACTCTGAAAGATTTAAAAAAAATATATAGGTCATAGACTTGTCTAACATATTCATTCTTAGGAGAAAACACTTCACAAGATTAGTATTCATAGTTTAGCACAAAACCAGTTTAATTGCATGCCTGAGGCACTGATCCATTTATAAACAAAATAGCCGTGCCTTGCAGCTTCACCTGCATATATCAACTTAAAAAGTAGCCATGTGTTACTCCTAGGTATAAGCTATGTACATTTCAAATTTCATCCAAACCCGTTCAGTCAGTACACCTTGTAGAGAAAACAAACATTCTTACACAACACATTTACATACAAACTTTTGAATTTATAATATTAGTGTGATGTTTCAGTTGGTGCTATGTCCAAAGCAGTGTCCATACCTATTACATGTAAAGTGAGGGTATTTGAATCTATTGAGAAATCTGTTGAGTATGCCTTGATGCTGCAGAATGCTGGATGCAAGTTGCTCACAGTACATGGAAGGACGAGGGAACAAAAGGGACCACTCACTGGTATTGCAAGTTGGAAACACATTAAAGCTGTTAGGTATGTTATAATATAATGACTTGCTGTACCATGACTAACACATCAATCAGTATTAGTACTAGAAAGTAGTCTAGACCTAGTTCTTTTTTCTATTTAAACTATCTTTCTACTTATCTGCATAATCCATACATGTATAATTTTGAAAACCATTATATTCACATACTTATATCATAGTTGTTTTTAATATCCTTTATATATTAAAACATATTATTATTCTTTATTTAAGAGAAAATAATCCAGATATTACATAAGATTAGTGCATCCAAAAATTAATATTTTTTAACCTTTTTCTTTAATTACTAATTATTTTTTTGAGATTTGAAGACTTAAAGATTATTTGTAAAAACAAAATATTTGACTAATTGATAAATAAATTATATGGAATGTCTAAAAACTAAAATAGACTCTTTCAAACAAAAAATAATATATATATATATATAAAAATGAATTGACGTTAACCTTACAAAAACTCATGGCTCAATCAATTTGGCTGATTCTTTTTTTGTTGTGTTTGTAATTGTCAGTTCAAGATCTGCATGTTATTTTTTTAATTCTAATTAAAAGTAATTGATGATGTCCATGAACCTACCTTTTTTTTGATTGGTGTCTGCAAAGTTGAACCTTATTTATTTGCAGTAGTGTTTTTCATGTAACTAAAACAAATGTAATAAAGATACAACAAGAAGTAGTAGAGGTCAGACAGCATGCAACACATCCAGAAATAAATAAGCAATATTCAACATAAGAACTCCTTCTATTTAGAAATAGGTTAAAAAAAAGTGATGACTACTTTTTTATACCGCTTAAATGTTTTCAGGGAAGCAGTATCAATACCAATGTTTGCAAATGGTAACATTCAATGTTTAGAAGATGTGCATAGATGCATAGAAAATACTAATGTCAATGGAGTCATGAGTGCCGAAGGAAACTTAACTAATCCTGCTATATTTGAAGGAATCAATCCAGTATCTTGGGAGATGGCTGAGGAATATCTAGAATTAGCTGAAAAATACCCTTGTCCTACCTCATATATTAGAGGTCATTTGTTCAAAATTTTTCATAAGATGTGAGTACTCAAGAAGCAATGCCTCAGCATCAAAATTTCTTCAATAAGACTGCATTTCCACCAAAGATGTGCGAGGAAGCTAATTGTTGCGAGTATGTGTAGCAGAGCTTTGATATGGTATCTAAATGAGCAGCGTGAGAATGCATAACCGAATCTTTTCCGATATGATGGCACCATAACAACTTAATCGGGATTAACAATAGATAAAATCAATTCTTTATTAGGTATAAAACTAGACTAAGAAGATCTTTCCTCATGCACCACTTATGTTCATTGATCATCTCTGGTAGAAATGCACCCTAAAACTGCTTAATAACAGTCTTACTTATAAAAATGTGGCTAAGCAATGCTTAGCCACCTCTTAGTTAAGCAGCTCTTAAGCCCAATGTCAACATAAAATAACTTCTTAATTTGTAGGAAATAATGTCTTTGTTTTATGGTATGTTTGTCTCTGACCAATGTGTAGCTTTCTTTTGTTCAATAAGTTGTAGATACTTCTATTCCATTTTGATGAATACAGAAAAACAAATATTTGTCAAAAATGGAAGTATGTCAACCTTTAATAAAAAAAAACCTTAGAAATGAATATTAATTAAGCCTGTGACATTTGCAAATCCTGAATAATAAACGCAAGCCAAGCTTAAAAAACCTACTTCACCGCTTATATTTAGATTTTTGATGATTTTCTCCAAAAGCCTTTGAAGTATGATATACCAAACAAAAAAGAATCATCGAAATCGATTTATAATTGGCGGAATGATTGCGTAACATAAAAAAAAAAGTTGAATTGAGAATCTCCTTTTATAAAGTCGGTTAAAAAAAGATGCCACGCGCAGATCGCGGTAGAAAACGGTGTGTATCCCACCTTGAATTTCCCCTTTACCGCCAAACCGCGTTCACTGCTCCCCTCCGAGAAGGGCTTTGTATTCTAAGGTCAATATAACTAATAAATGCAATAGGACCAATAAATATATGCTCTCAAACGATATTTAAATTTTTATAGCAAATAAACATTTGTCTGAAATTATTTTATCTATACTAATATTATAAAGAGGTAAAGTTTGTTTGTTTGTTTGTATGTAAAAGGTAATCTCTGAAACTACTGATCCGATTCTGAAAATTCTTAGACAATTATAGACAACAGATGGCTGGTGTTTTTTTTTTTTTACTGTGGTAGGCTAACATTTGACCACTATGTCACCTAATGTTAAGTGACGATGTGGTCGACGATGGAGCACGCTTGCCAAAAAAATACCTATTCACTCTCGACTGGTTCGCAGGTTTGCTAATCCTATATATTAATGTAAGCAATTTACATATTCAAATTACTGCATTGTGTTGTTTGAATTCCAGATTCACATTTGAAGAAAACAATGATGATCGGGAAATTTTAGCAACAGCACAAAATATGGACGATTTCAATAAAGTGTGTGCTAATATCAAAGCAAAATATTTGGCATATCATGAAGGAAAGCTTCACTTTGAGAATGATGAGGGTATCATAAGGAGTGGCTTTAATTTGATTCTTCCTCCATGGATTTGTCAGCCTTATGTGAGAATGTCTCCAAAGAACTACACAGAGAAGATGGAAAAACTCAGTAAGAATCAGGTATCAACATATAAAATGCATATTAGCTTATCTACCTGTAAAACAGCTCGATTCATGTTTTGTTTTTTAACCTGAGAAGAGAAAGACCTGATCCACACATCCTCTTCCTCTCATAAATCCCGCTTGTACATACATCCCATATTTTCTCATTAGTTTCATTCATCACTATTTTAATCAATCAACCTTTGCATAATTTAAATTACAGTTTCCTAAAATTAAAAATACTACAGTTTTAATAATTATTGTTTCAGGAAATCGATGATCAATCTAAAAGAAGCCATGAGGGCCCTGATGGAAACCCAATATCAAGAAAGAAAATGAAAAAGTTAAAGAAAATAGCAAGAAGGCCGGTCAAATCAGAGGCACAGCAGCCTCCTAGAAGTGGAGAGATATGTTCTTACTCTACTTGCCTTAACCCATTGGTAAATATAGTTTTATATCCTGACATTAAATATCACGTATCATGCTATTGTTTCTACACAGCACGGAGTCAAACAAACTGTTATGTATTATGTATAAATCTGTGTGGTAATTGAGGGATGACTGAGGTACATAAAATATGAACCAGTTATAAGCTAGCATTTAATGTTGGTCATTATAATAATATCACCTAAAAAGTAATGATGCGGCCGAGGACGTAGCATGCTTGCTTAGATTCACTTTTCACTTGAAGTACGCACATTTTATACGGTTAGGAGAATAAAGACGCTAGGTAATGAGTTCCACTCATCGAAATATGTTTATTAATATTTCGATGGTTCTACTTCAGAAAAAAAATCGAATGAAGGGATTCTAGAGATTTTGGTTAAAGTTGGTTGTTACAAAAATAATATTTTTGTTTTTCCAGGGCGGAAAATGTGTATATCAATTATGTAAAAAATGCTGCAGGAATAAGTGTTTTGAAGAGAACCTCGACTGTAAAGGCCACAGGATACTCGTACAAACTAGGAGAGAGATGGCAAAAAAACATCAAAACCAAGATAGTATAGCCCTAACTGAGATAGTCACTGTTGGTGAAAGGTAGTACAAATAGGAATTAACTTGATTATGTATATTATGTGTAATGTATTGACTTGTTATGTAATTGTAGCAAGTTTATATTTTTGTACAAAATAAATCAAAATATTGTTGATGTTGATATTAACGCATTATTATTTCAAGTATCCTTACTATATCAATTACGATACATTAATTTACGTACTAAAATGAAGATAAGGTTCACACTCTGTCTACTTTCTTTAATTCGTAATTGATTTACGAATTAAAGAACGTAGACAGAGTATACGGTAAGAAATGTTGATATGACTTATCACCATAGCAACATTGTTTACTAACTGTAGGTTCTACCTTCTGTCTTTGTTAACTTCTGTTTGCAAGTAATAATGAAAGCGAAGGATACACACGCCTTCGTTTAACAAATAGTCATTAAAATACCGATGTAATCTATTCTAAATGCCTAGATACTCCAGAAAACTTGGGTAGAGCCAGTGCGCGCGCATTTACGGGCTTGGCTTATAAGTCGCATCGATAGTTCAGAAACCATGACTTCATTTGTGGCCTTTGTAGATAAGACTAATTTATTATTATAACAATTAAGTGTAATAAAGTAGAAAAAATAAGAAAGTCGTGCCTTCAAATAATGTCAGTAAAACAAATAATCCCAGAATTTATGGATACAAAGAGATATTCCTGAAAATATAAGTTTATTAATAATTTATCAAATGGATAAATGTTGCGCTGCTAATCAAGCACCGAGACTCCAGAGAAGAATTAATGGCCTCCAGCTACCTCTCAACTGCCAGCAAGTCGCGGGGTGGATCGTTTTCACTGTCACTGGCATATTAAATTATATGATTCTAATACAGATTCAATTCGAGGAATTGAAAATGGCAGTCTCGGTCGCTTATATCGTGCTCTACACGTCTCACATATTGGCTCATGGAACAGCGTCGCTGGTAGACCCTAGTGAAAAAGAATTACGAAAGTTGGCGGTGACTAATGTGCCCGAGTTCGACCGCAGCGTCCACGCCCATGTAATCGAAAACGGAAGATGTCACTTGTGTAATATTTACACCAGCACAAAGAAAACTAAACATTGTAGCCTCTGCAATAAATGTGTGGATCACTTCGACCACCACTGCAAGTGGCTAAACACCTGTGTGGGTCGCAGGAACTACGCAGCGTTCCTCGCCAGTGTTATCACAGCATTTATGATCGCTACTCTCACTCTATGTTTGTGTATTACAGATCTAGCTCTATTTTTTGTAGATAGGTATCACCTAAGTATAGCTGCACAAAACTTCGTCAATTGTACAGTTTTATCAGACATTTCATACTGCAGATCATCCGTGTCATTTTTAGTCTTTTTGATAATTTTGGGTGTAGTAGCGTTTACTATTGCGTGTCCGTTGCTACATCTGTGTTGTTTTCATGCGTATATTTCTTTGCTGGGCATATCCACATACGAGTACATGGTGAATAGTGGTGATACTTCAGATTCACTTCGCCCTTGTTTTGTCAGAAGGTATAATTGTGGTAGGATTAATGTACCTAAAAAACTAAATATAATCGGTAAAGGAAATAAATATCAACAGTCCGAATCCATTGAAAGTAGAGCAATGGGCCAATTAAATGTTGCCGATTCAGAAACGGGCAAAGAAAATCAAACTGAAGAAACTGGTGTCGCAAATCTGTTAAGCATATTGATAAACAATGAACTAGATAAGGCTAAGAAAATGTTACTTTATGATAAAAACAAGATACATCCTCATGATGTCGACAGTAGTGTGCAATAATGGTTCATTGTTACCCTAATTTTTATCACGATTTATATTATATAAGTTCTAATCACTAATATTCTTATGAAAGGATGCCTTTTAGTTTATGGAATCTTGTGTATTTTTTATATTAATATTGTCAATTATAGAATAGTGAATATAATAATACCTTCCGAAAATAGGTAGGCCTTGGATTTTTACAACTGCTAAGAAGGTACTTAGTTATATCAGCAAGAAACGATAAACAGTTGATAAAAATATGGTTATGCCTGATGATAATTTTAATTATAACTTCTTTGTTTTAATATTGCTGTTGTAGTGTTGGTTTTATAAATACAAAGATAATGTAATCATATGTACTTAAGTATACAATGTCAATGACGCTGAAGGTAATTAAATAAAGTGACGTCAGAATTGTTTGTGAATAAAATAACCTGTTATTTATCCGTTCCAGTTTATTACATATTTTTGAAACAATTTCGACCCCAACATCAATGAAATAATATTAATTTAAAAATATATTATATGGGCAGAGTACTCTGCTTCCCAGTAAGATAATAATGTAGTAAATAGGGTTTATTTATTAACGTTTTCCCCGCTATCTTTAGTCACGCTTGCGGCGGCGATTCTGCTCCTCCTGTAAGATAAAAGAAAACAAAGTTCATAGCAAGTAATTGAAGGTATACTATCTTATCAACAACATCTGATAATATCAAGCTCTTTCCCACGCAAGCAGCTACCTATTTGACTAATTTAATAATACAAACCATACATATTTGGAGCTCTTTTTAAAAGTTTACAAATACTTTAGTTATTTTTAATAATTTAAATTCGAGTCAGAATCACTCTTGTCCTGTATTTCTAAGGTTCGGATGCAATTTGATCTTAAAAAATCCTTAATGGCACCTAGGGAATGCAATCCCGATCTCGCGAGATCTCGGGTCATTTTTCGAGATCAATCCCGAAGCATAATATGACGAGATCTCGCTCGAGATTGACGGGATTGGAATCTTCTAGAAATTAGATTAATACCTGTAGCAAATATAGAAAATGAAGATGAATTTCCTTTTTTCAATAATTGCAGAGGATTTTAATGTTCGTGTAAAAAGTAACACGACTCTTCAAGAGAAATTAGAAGAGACTCTGAGAGCATCTAAAAGTCCTTCTTTGCGTGTATCTACGACGAGTTTAGATACATTACAGTCGCTCATAAAGAAAGAGATGGATCTGTATAAGTGTGTAGGAACCAGGGGTAGTTTTTACAGTTTGTTAACTCACGTTGGTGCCAACCAGTGTTGAATCAGTGAGGGCATTTTCAGCTGCTAGGCACATAGCAACTGCCATAATGCCGTTTATGAGAGAGCACTCTCAATATTTTTTGTTTTGTAAGAAGTTTTTTCAAAAATCACCCCTACAGCTAGACTTTTATTTGATTTACAATATTCTTTTATTGTTTTCGTTGATTTCCAAAAATATATGGATAATTTATAACATGTTTTTTCAAAATACCCGAGATCTCGCGAGATTATAATTTTTAATATCGCGAGATCTCGAATTTGCGATCTCGGGTCGAGATTGCATTCCCTAATGGCACCATACTTATGCCTTACCTTCTGGGTCAAGATGATGACTAGTCTCCTGAACAAACCAATGAAGTCAATGAACAGTTCCATGGCATGGAGCACAAAGTCCTTGTTGCCCATCCTGCGCTTCTCAATGATCATTTGGGTATCGTAGAGAACAAATCCACACATCAGCATCAGACCGAGGTAGAGGTGAGCCTGGGAAGTAACAAAGTATAATATAATGCTTTAAGTTTAAAGACTAGTATTGCCAAGTCTGGAAACACATCTAACATCTTAGGGAGACTAGCATGGTGCTTTACCGCACAGGATTTTGAGCTATACAATGTAAGTTCATGATTCTGGGTAGCACTGAACTAATAAATGTAAGTAATGGGCAGGCGTGACGCTTACTATCAGGCAAGCGACTTGCTAGTCTCATCACTTATTAAAAAAAGACAGACATGAACTCTTTTTAGCATTCTGTGGATTCATCAAGTGGATCCATTATTTTGGAACTCAAAAACTATCCGGGACCTGGGACCAAGGCTAGAATAAGAAAGGTCACATTTCAAATATCTAAATCCTACCATCACCACATTCCCAGTCTACTCAAATTCGGTAAGAAAAATGTACTGAGTGGCTTAAACATACTTGTTCTATTTCTTGAGCCCTGAAGTGTATTGCAGCAGTTTATATTAATACATTCACAGTCCTGTGCATCACGTAACAAACATTTAGTCTTATTTTATTATGGACTTTTATATTAGTTGCTGCTTACTTGTAGCTGCACTTCTAAAGAATTAACATTCGACCACTATCTCACCTAATAGAAATTGATGAAGTAGCTGAATATGCTCGTCTAGGAAATACATAATAAAGACTCCCAGATTATGCCATTTAGGGAACAAAGATGAGGGCAATAAGTACAACTCCCTATTGGTACCTACCATACAGTACACAGTGAAATGTTTTGAACAAACTGGAGGTATGTCAACTATAAATTGATGATGTTTGACAGTTAGTAAATTAAAAATGATGTGGCCTTAGTAGGCCCTATTAATGTTTATGATGAGTCATATAGCTAGTCAAATGATGCAACTGTATGCAATACTCACTTGATACAAAAAGTGGGACTGCACGAAAAAGTTGACCAGGGTCATCAGAGACATGGATGTGAGAAGGGTCATTAACGTGCCTCCAAGGAAGAGCCAGGAGCCTCGATCAGCCAGCATTGATGCAACGGAGAAGCAGACAAAGACCAGGGTTGAACCAAGCAAAGCCGTGATAATAATGGCTGGGTCAACGAAGGCAGCATACTGTATCAGTGGGCCAGTACTCATACCTGAAAATTCAAATCATTAAGGTTCTAATTCCAATTTTAAAAGGGGTGTAAGTCCTACACTGACTTTATGCATCTCTTAGCAACAAATCAAGCCATCCTAACTCGTTAACATTACGATGCTGACATAGCTGTTATAGGGATGTAGAATGGATGCCATAACTGACATTAAGGTTCTGTTTTTCCACTTGCAAATTGAATATACACATTAAACTAGTAACAATAATAGTCTTTGGCAACTTGTTTGTTCACAGTTTTACCATAATATTATAGTCAGCTAGGTACATACCTGATGTAAGACCAACTCCAAGAAGATAACCCAGCCGTTGTTTTGTGTTCTTTCCATTGTCAGGGGTAGCAATGAGTGCTAATATGAGACCAGCTCCAATTATGGCTGAGAGGAACCCAGCCTGGAATCTTGTGAACATGTCAACATAAACTCCAACAGAAGCTGCCCCGCAGGTCATCATCAGGGTACCATAAACATTTTTAAGATGTTGACGTACTGGATGTTCCCTGAAAGATTATGATATGTATGTACCAATAATCAATCTAAGTATATTAAAATATAACGCTTGTTTAGTTGAATTAGTACTAATTTAATGAAATAAAATAACCTTTGGCACAAAGTAGTTAGGTAAGTAGGTACGTACACATAATTATACAGCGTCATTCGTTACTGCCCTACATAGTACCAGAAGTTCTAGAAGTCAATAGAATATGCATCTTAAAAAATCGCATTGTTAAACATTTCAGAAGTAAGCATAAGATAAAACGAATACAAAATAATACTCACAGTCGATTCTGGAAACTGTTGATGAATGTTTGGATGTTGGGAGTCATGTTGCTTTTTCAGGAGGTACAATCTAAAAATAATCAGCAGGAACAATATATAACGAAAATTGTAAGATTAATATAGATCACTATCAAGAGATTAGCCACTAGATAACAAAATTTGGTGACGAAATATCAAAATTGTGTACCTAGAAGTCGCACAGAATATTATGTCGAACGAATGACGAATCGTATGGTTTTTTTCTCTTTGCTAGAATTGTCAAGTGAATGCACGCACAAAACACGTCAGTTTCATAGATAATGTAACTATGGTCAGACCATAGGCAGACGTAGTCAGTTGGTCTCATTTCGCAGAGTACGGAACATACCTACTCGTCTATTCGATCCATACGTACATAAGCCTTGAGACACAAAAAATTTGCCTACTGAAACCGCTCATATCTTTGCACGACCTAACGTAATTTTTGATAGCTAAAAAGTATATAATAATAATTCTCAAAGTGTTAATGTGTAATAATGGTCGATTATTAACCTTTAATACGTTGTAAACGTACATGAGTGTAGGCAAATCATACAAAGTTGAAAAACCTGATATTCGCCTTCGCTCCCAAAACTCCAATAGAAGTTCTAGTAAAGTTTCTACCACTTTACTAGGGCATGACTTGACTATGACTGGACCTTGATTCTTTTACTTGACTTTGACTGTGACTTATGACTGGGACTTTTAGTATGAAATACATTTGAAATATATTATTACTTGAAACTGGCTAAATGCACAAGATTGTGAAGCCAAAATTAAAAGAAAAAGAAACATTAAGACAAAATGACAATGTATGTATACTCTTTGATGAAAAGTTTCATGTGGTGGTGTACAGAGTGATTACATTATCTTTGGTGGTGTATAACCTCAAAAATACTCGTTTAACTTTATAGTTTCATGATGTAAACACGTTTCTAAAACAATAAACTATTCCATAAAAATGGGGAAGAAAACTAAAGTAGGAAAACAGCGTAAAGACAAATACTATCAATTAGCCAAGGAAACAGGTAATTTTGAACTAGTGCACTTGAATCTCGTCACTTGAAGCTATCGGCTAACATGGCATATATTATTATATTATGACTCCTCTTTCTAGGTCTGCAGGTTTTTTTCAGTATTCTATTGGTAGTTACTGACTTGCTCTTTCGTCGTCACACTTTGGGGCAGTCCACGCCAGCATTCTGAAATCTTGACTGCAATAAAGTAGTAACTCGTACTCCTCGTTGTTTTCGAAAAACTTGGAAAATCTTTGAACAGACTCCTCAAATCGAGGTGCCGGAAGAACTGTAGTCGTGCCATTTTTTTGTATTAAATTCTCTACATTGAATATAATATGGTATTGAACCATAAAATAATTGTGTCTTTTCAATGTTTCAGGATACCGTTCTCGTGCTGCATTCAAATTAATCCAGCTCAACAGGAAGTTTGGTTTCTTACAAAAATCGCGAGTATGTATAGACCTGTGCGCGGCGCCAGGAGGATGGATGCAGGTGGCGCATCAAAACATGCCAGTGTCAAGTGTCGTCATTGGAGTCGACTTGTTTCCTATCAAACCAGTGCCTGGCTGCATTGGGCTCACTGAAGACATCACCACAGACAAATGTAAAACTGCTATCAAAAAAGAGATCAAAACCTGGAAAGCAGATGTAGTTCTAAATGATGGAGCCCCCAATGTCGGGTTGAATTGGATACACGATGCATATCAGCAGGCTTGCCTTACTTTGAGTGCTCTCAAATTGGCAACTAATTTCCTTCGAGATGGTGGATGGTTTGTGACAAAAGTATTCCGATCTAAAGATTATCATGCACTCTTATGGGTGTTGAAACAGTTTTTCAAAAAGGTTCATGCAACAAAGCCTCAGGCTTCACGTAATGAGTCCTCAGAAATCTTCGTAGTTTGCCAGGGCTACATTGCTCCAGATACTATTGATCCAAAGTTCTTAGACCCTAAATATGTGTTTGAAGATTTGGACATTGTTAAAAAACAGCACACAAATCTCCTACACCCTGAGAAACAGAAAAAGGCCAAAGCTGAAGGGTATAAGGAAAATGACTACACAACTCATCATAAAGTTATGCTGTCTGATTTCTTAAAAGAGGATAGTGACCACATCGATTTACTACAAGGATGTTCTCAGGTAAACTAATTACTCAATACATACAGAAATTTTTACTGTAATACCCACTAGTCAAACCTTTCAATATTAAAAAGACTACAATTAAGATAATGAACTTTAATTTAATTTTCTTTGTAGTATTATTATATAATAATATTATAATAAATAAAGTCACTGTCTGTTTGTTCACACAAGAGAGGCAATACACTAACAGATTTCGGTAATGATTCTCATTTCAAATTTCATTAATTTACAGATTGTCTTTGATGATAAAACTGTAGAAGAGCATCCCAAGACTACTGCAGAAATAAAGGAATGTTGTTTGGATATCAAAGTGCTGGGGCGGAAGGATTTAAAAGCTTTGTTATCCTGGTTAAAACATATGAAAGAATGGAAAGTTCCAACAAAGGTAATGTATTTTACAGTTTACATAATGAATAGGACCTATTTCTGCTGGAACTAAACTTATTCATCATGTAGCAAATTTTTTTCTACAACTGAGAGATTACTAGTTTCATGAGTGATGATAAGCGTTATGCTTGCCCATTACAGTGCATTGCTGTGCTGGATTTTAAGCGAATATATTACAAAGAAGTGCTCATCTTGAGATATTAGAGGTTAAATCCCTATAGTCCCATATATCTACCTTGTCCATATTGCATTCATTTAAACAACCCCAGAGTCTAAAACTAGACATGGTGCTTGCAACTATGCTCATTAAATTCATCAAGAAATATCAAGAAAAATACATAGTAAATATCTAGTATCTAATAATTAAACACAAGGAAAGCTTAAAAAAACCGACTTCACGGCTTTGTCGTCGGAATCTTGATCAGATTTAATGTATAAACACGCATTATTGTCTATAACTCAAAAACTAGAGATCAAACCTTGATCAAATTTTAATGGGACTACATAATAATTAAACGCAATTCAGATTTAATGTATTTAACACGCATTATTGACTATAACTTAAAAACAACTGATCATCATCAAAATGGGCTCACAACAAAAAAGTTATGAGTTAACTTTTGAAGTCGGGTAAACGAGAACATCGTCAAAGTACGCATTATTCGTCACAAAAAAGACATTATTGACGATATTTCAAGAACTACTGGTCAGATCTTGATCTAATTTAAATGGGGCCAATTAGAATGCAATATCTTTCAAACTAAAAAAAAATTTTCGAAATCGGCTCACGTGGAGAGAAGTTATGAGGTAACACACAAAAAAAAAATACAGTCGACTTGAGTACCTCCTCCTTTTTTGGGAAGTCGGTAAAAATCCTATAAAATACAATCCTCCCAATCTAAATTGGCAGATGAGTTATTTACTTTGAAACAAACAAAATTATCATTTTACTAAAACACAGCGTTAGTTCCATTCTTTCCCACACACCAAGTTAAGTTTGCCCTGTAGTGAGATCTGATTTATACAATAACTTACATAGTAGGTTGAAACCCTCCGTTAAAGTATATGCAGATTTTTTGAAAGCTAAAAATGGAGTATTCGTAATATTGTATTTTTTTAAATTTGCTTATTGGACATGTATACCGAATTATAATTACTCTAATGGTAAATCTATACTAATATTGTAAAGAGGTAAAGTTTGTTGCATATAATTTTATAACAAAAGAACTGGCTACCTGCCATCGAACTTAAAAATGTGTAGTTTAATTATAACATTAACCTTTTCATTTCAGAAAGATACAGATAAGAAGGACGATGCAAAAGAAGACCAAAAAGGTGAAGATGATGATGAGACTAAAGCTGATGATGAAGAGGAAGTTGATGCAGAAATTGCTGAACTACAGGTGAGATAAAATAAATCTGCAACAATATATAAACACTCTTTTGATTTATGCCATATTTATGCTTCACCTTTTATTTCGTTTGTATGGAACTATCAAACTTGGCTACATGAATAAATCTGGGAAGTTGATTTCATCCTAGATAATTCTCATATCGATTTAAATGCTCGCATATGTATATAATTAGGGTAACAATACAATGTTTTGGTAAAATTGAGCTGATTTGATGATGAAGCCAGGTGATGGATAGAAGATGGAACTCTTCAAGCCTAGCAAAACCTCTTGACTTTGGGCACATTTGTATTGTAGCTTTAGGCACATTACTGACAAAGGCGCGTCTAAAAATAGTAATTAATTAGTTCTAGATAGATGACATTATATGAATAGATTTCTTAACGTAAGGCCGATTTTGAAGAACTCGCCAACAAATTTCTAGGTTTTGTCTAGCAGTTCAAATATTGCCACTGTTAAACTTTTATCATATTTATAAATCCTAAAAAATAGTTCCACCAGTAGTTCTAACTGTTTAATATATGGTGTATTTGTTATTATAAGCTTTATAATAAGTACTAAATGTTGCATCTATGTTTATCTAATACAGGATGAGGAGCGTCGCCAATCCAAAAGAAAGAGAAAACAACTTAATAAGCAGAGACAGAAGTTGGCAGAAAAAATGAACTTGAAAATGGTGCTAAAGGGTGATGATGGACCTATAATGGAAAGCCATGACATGTTTAGGCTATCTGACATCAAAAACGCAGAGGTGACTATGTCCACTCTAAGTTGTAACTTGCAAATTATTGATATGTATTCTAATAATAACATGTGTCTAAGGCGCGGGAACTTACCGGCCTTTAAATAGTATTTGAATGCCCGATTTAAAAGCCATGGGTTTCATTCCTCGGGAGAAACGCAATTTTCCTTAGCAAATGGGATTCTTTCTCTCTCATCTCTCAGGGAATTCTTCAAAGAAACAGGCATACTTGCCATGTCATCGCTTTACATCTTTGAAAATATTATGCGTGTTCGCAAAAATATTAACTTATTTAAATTAAGAAGTGACGCACACAATCTTAATATACTAGATATAAGCATAAAATTACAGTGCTTTTATGGCAAATGGTGCTAGATTTTACAGTAAAATTCTTAAAATTGTAACTGAATTACCACTGGGAAAGTTCAAATAAGTAATAAAACGGGCATTAATTAGGAAAACGATTGAATATATTAATGACAAGGATACATGGAGGCAAACTGCACAAGTGCTTTCTAGCGTCTACATAATACATATAGATAATACCTAGGCCCTCTGCCTTTTGCAACTAGGCCGTGAAAAGTATGTTTCATTATGGTATTGACCATTGGCTAAGTTGGGTGAGTGTTCGCCTTTTAAGCAAGGGTATCGGGTTCGATTCCCGGTGAGAACACACGTTTTCTCCCCATGGATAATTTGTGTTTCTTGTTCTGGTTGTGATTGTGTGTGTGATGAGAATGTTTCCAGCACCCACGACACAAGTCATTGAATTTAGTGTGGGGCTGTGAGTGTGAAAGCGTTTATTAATGTTTATATTGATAAAGAAACCTTACCACAGGAATTATCACGTATCATAGACCAGCAGCCTGACATAGTAGCCGACCCAAGTGACGATTCAGACGACGAATTTAAAGTAAAACAGAAATATGTCAAATATGATGTGGAATCTTCAAAGTTGGACTCATCCGGGCTATACTACAAAGATTCCGACAGTGAACTTGAAATGGAATCAGATTCAGATACGGAAAAAGAAAAGGAATCTCTAGGTAAGATAATTAATGGTTTGCTGCAGTGATGGCGTCGGACCGTCGTCAGCCAGCCTTGCAATCGGGTGGACTTTGTTTCGAATCCTGCGGTAAGCTTGAGCCTCCAGTAAATGTAACATTGCGATGAAATCCATGGTGTTAAGCCAATGTTTTTATTCTCGCCTGGCTAGATGAATTTACCCTTGAGTAGAAAAATCTCGCCAAAATAATAAAAATATGTTCCGGTAGCTAACCTTGAGAGCCAGACATTCTAGCGTATATACCACCCGCGATCATATCACTTACAATCAGGTGATATATTGCTTAAACACTAGCCTACCAGAGAGTTAAAAACTAAATTCAGACTACCTGTCATGTCTTCGCGGCTCCTGAGATCGATTCCAATCATGAGCACAGTTTATATTATGTCTACTGGGGCGAAGCTAGAGCGGGTGCGCTAATTCTAATTCTATCTGAGGGCGATAAGCCCTGCACTGACGTCCCGCTGGGGGTGTATTGTGCACCCCCTGCCAGCAGGTAGCACAGCCACCCCAACTCCTTTATATATCGGAGTGCTGCTTTGGGTTTCTGGCACAATTGTTCCAGTGGTGAGGATGTAGGTGTGCATGATGTCGACTCTGTTTCATAGGAATGTTCATATATCCCAATGTTTGCGGGTGCGCTATCGTACCATAAACATAAAATTGTTCTTATTTCAGCATTTTCTGACTCGGACACTGAAACAAAGAAAAAACGCAAGCTAACTCAGAAGCAAATTGACAAAATCACAGAAGAGAACACTGTCAGGAACGCCAAACTAAGCAAGAACGCAATTATACCTAAGAACAACCCGCTTCTGACTGATTTAGACAACACCGACCCACTCTCGAGGCGGGAGAAGAAAGCAGAGTTGTGGTTTCAGAAGGACTGCTTCAAGTCTATTGATGAAGAGGATGATGAAGGTGTTGATTTGGATAAGCTAGCCGAAACTTATAAAGAGAAAGGTTAGTAACTTATAAAGTCTTTAATAAGTTTTTCTATAAGCCACATTGATTACCACTAGTACTGGAATAGGTTGCATTGGATGGAATATTAAATTGGGTGTTACTTTCCTTCATAGGGTAGTCTTAAGCCTTCGGTTTCGGATGTTAATTGCATACGGCAATAAGCCAGAATGGATCTTTAGGTTAAAGCAGCTTAATGAATTCTGACAGCTTTACTGTTTTAATGAGCTAGCTAAACTAAATCTTGACTAGGTTTAGTTTAAAGGGGTTTAAATAAACATTCTAAACTCTTATATCGTAAACTATAGCTAGACTAGGTTTCTCATTAACAGTATTCTTTTGGTTTAAATTATTCTATCTTAATCTATATCGGAATATAGTAGGGCAGGCAGCATAGGTCCGAATATAAATCAATACATATTAATGGCATTTTTCATATTTGGCTAGAAATCATAAATGTACGTAGTTTAAAAACACCTGAATATAATATCCTAGCAAATTACATAGGACAACTTGCTATGTCTAAATAATTATTTGAATTTCATTTAAGCTGTGTTAGTACACATAAATTTTTTACTATTTTACGTTTCTTGCATTCTGTTGTTTGGATTTTTTATGAGGTATTGAGCAAGCTTGTCTGTCACATAATAGAAATAATCACGCCTGCATATTTTTTATGAAGTGACACCTAGAACTTTGAATAACAAAATCTTATGTGGCGCTGCACTGCCTGAGAGTCCTGAGACTGAAATTCTCATTCAGTATGTATCATAAGATGCATAATTTTTTTTTAAACAAACGCTTTCACACACAATGCCCCACAATATGTTCAAAGATTTATAGATATATGGCTTATCTGCCATAGTGGTGGTTCCGCAATAAAAGTTCTATAATAGCTAAAATATAATGTATTTGCTACACGTCCATTCGCTTTCCTGAAGGCTTTTTTTTTTAAATAGCTTTGTTAATAACTTTCCATTTCTTAATAATTACTTTAATTTAATTGTCACTTGTTTAATATATCTCCAGGCAAGAAAGTCGTGGAAGACAACTTGCCAACAGCGGTGGGAAAAGGCGTGAAGAGGAAACTAGCAGATGACGAGAGTTCAGACGAGGATTCCTCTGACAGCGACTACGATGTGGAAGACACGGTGGCGCCTAAAGCAGCTGCCGGCGCGAAGGGAACCAAGAAGGACGGCTTTGAAGTTGTATCACAAGACCCAGGTGAGTTCAAAGCGCTTATTTTACAGTCTTCATTGCTTAGTTCTTTTTCCTCTTCAGGCAACACGTTGTTTGTATAGGACAGTGTAGTTTGAGATTATAATGGTCCGATATCAGACATATTGGAAGCCCCCGTTTTCGTGGTATTTTTTCAGGACCAGATTATCAAACATATTGTACTAAAATACCACCTACGTACTGGTTTAGCCTAGGCAAAAATTAGTTAGACAGTTCAGGGGTGTCTGTAAAAATATATTTGTTCTGAAACTGTAATATACAAAAAAAAAGGACTTTAATTTAATGATTCTAGTTTAACAGTAATAAAACTGACATAAGTACCAAATAGCTACATGGTCTATGAGAATGTTGCTAAATAAGAATTATGGCTATTTTCAGTTTCATTTATTTTTTCGTTTGCTTGGTCTGTAATAAAAAAAATAATAAAAAAATGCAAATCTTCGTCCAGGAGCAAACATCTAAATGTATATAACTCAAAGGTGACTGACTGACTGACTGACTGACATAGTGATCTATCAACGCACAGCCCAAACCACTGGACGGATCGGGCTGAAATTTGGCATGCAGGTAGATGTTATGACGTAGGCATCCGCTAAGAAAGGATTTTGATTAATTCTACCCCCAAGGGGATAAAATAGGGGATGAAAGTTTGTTGTACTTCTTAACGCGAGCGAAGCCGCGGGCAAAAGCTAGTATAATATAATTATGCTGTGTAAATAGGCTCTTAAACATAATTTCCAGAACTAAAGAGATTGAAAAAGACGTTGAAAATGGACGCGGAGACATTAGCACTCGGCACCATGATAGCGACATCAAAGAAGTTCAAACGCGACCTTATCGACGACGGATGGAATCGGTACGCCTTCAACGATACGAATCTACCCGATTGGTTCGTCGAGGATGAGAAAAAACACATGAAAAAAGAAATTATTGTGCCTGAGGTCAGTATAATGAAATACGAAAAGACTTATATAAGTATCCGCACACTATGTATATGTTTTATTTGCGGTGTAGTGCTCCAGTCATTACAGTTAACCTTTAAAATAATTTATGATGTAAAAAACATCCTAGTATTAAAATTTTCAATTATTTTACCATTAGATTTTGAACAATAAATATAAAAATCAATAAATAATTTTTAATATGAACTCATCGCTGAAACCACCTCATTGAATGAAAGTCTTCATGTCGTAATAATACAGTTTATTGTCACCATCTGCTACTCGTAGATTTTTTGACAGTGTGTCGTTTCTTGTTTTTGCAGAAATACACTGATGAATATAAGGACCGCCTCCAAGACATAAACGCTAGGCCTATCAAGAAAGTGATCGAAGCTAAAGCGAGAAAGAAGAAGCGCATGGTTAAGAAAATGGAACGCGCTAAGAAGAAGGTCGAAGCTGTGATGGAAAACGCTGATATGTCCGAGCGAGAGAAAGCGCAGCAAGTACGGCAACTGTACAAAAAGGCGCAAACCGAGACCAAAAAGAAAGTAACGTACGTCGTCGCCAAAAAACACACGACTGCAAAGAGAATGAAACGTCCCAGCGGAGTCAAGGGCCAGTACAAGGTGGTCGATCCCCGCATGAAGAAAGACTTGCGCGCGCAAAAAGCAAAGGAAAAAACCAAGGGACGCGGTAAGAAAGCCAATACTAAAGCGCCCAAGAAAAATAACCGAACGCCGCCCAAAAAGAAAGGAAAGAAGGTGAAATAAAGCAAAGTGAATAATTTGTACTCATGCAAATGTACGAGTATGTATGTATTAATGTACAATATTATTTATGTATATTGTAAGATTTACAATGATATTAAATATACGTGATGATCTAAATTGCGTCTCTTTGTTATCGGTCGTAAGTGAATAAGCACGTGGTTTAGCTTTAGCGTTAGCGTGCTCAAGCATTTGATGGATTATTTTGATTAGACAGTAATTCGTATAAGTGCCCTTAAGTTTGAAGCTAGACAGTATGGTTTGACCATTAGTAATTACCTTGGGCGGTAAGCACTAGTTGTCAAGGCCGATAGTCGGCATTACAAAGATTATTTTTACTGTGAAGGTCAGGGTGATATTAAAATCCACGTGCGTCATCGCCAGAGTTCAGGGACAGGCGCGCCATATAAATGATATCACTCCGCTCGGTGGCCTTGACGTCTAATTCTGAATCGCTCTAACTACGTCGTCTGCCTACTAAACACCGTAGAGCGATTTCAGCTTAACCTTTATGTCGCAATCATTTTAATACAATATCCTTCGTGTTTTATATGGTTAAACAATGACACACGAAGGACGCGTAAGTCACCCTGATAAGTTTTAACTACGGGCACAAAGGTCATTTTTGTGCTTAGTACGTACGTACCGAGCTGGGACGTTATTGCTTTGTACTCTACGCCTATTTAATCTGCGAGATTAGCCCATGTGTCTTTGTTTCAATACCTTCATATTTGCCCGATCTATTTCAGTGGTATTACGCAATTAAGTCGGTGGAGGTGATTATGACGGCTGACATTTTGACCGTTCACCTTGAGACCGTGCAAACATTTAAGTAGGTACGTTGGTACCTAAACTGCTAATGCTAGAGCACAGGTAACGAGTTAAAAGTATCCGTGTAACCTTGATTTATAAATTGGAGGTGTCATGTTTTTATTTGGATGATCTCATTATTCACCAACTAAAAGATTTTGGAGTGTAAAAGGTATTCAGCACCATCAAAGTAATCCATGCATAGATATAAATCAAGTTGGCTTCAAATGTTGAACATTCGGTCACATAATATGTCAATACGGAAGCTACACGTGTAAGCCTTGTGAAATCGCAAATGTTGCATTTCGAAATAAATAGAACTGAAATAGCCGTAGAATATGTGGTCGGTGTATCTCGGGAACCGGTGGTGGAGTGAGGGTGGAGACAGGGTGGCGTGGGCGACTGGAGGCAGGGGCCGGGCGTCCGGGCGGCTATATCGAGCGCGATCACGGCCAAGGCCGCGCGCGCCGTCATCGCTCCCGAACGACCGTGCCCGCGAAACCAGAACATAACTAAACACTGTACCTACCCACCATAGGTACTCAGTCGGAGCTCACCCTCGCTCGGCTTATTGCGCTGTACGTTCCTCGGCTGAGTGTTCGGCTGTTTTCATACTTAATATCCCCGAAAGACGTTTGAAATCACCGATTTAACTTCCTAGCGCAATTAGATACGAGTTCAAACCTTTGTGCCGTGTGTACCATCAGCGCGGCAACGACGTCCATTCCTAGACATAGGCTTTCCCCGTACAACGCCTTGTAAAGGCTGCTGCTAGTTTGTTTACATTGTGTCTTCACGACTTTTACGAGGACTCCGTTGCTCTCTTATGATGGATGGCCCTCCTCTGTGCATGTATCTTCCGGTTCATGAATCTCACGGGAACCATTTTCCCCATTAGATATTTTATTAAAAATGAAATTATTTTTGGGATATGTTGATCTCTAAGTCTTATTTTTTTAGGAAATCCATCTTCTTATTAAAATTACATCAACATCACACAACTACATTGGAGCTAGCGAAGCAAGTATGTTAGTACTACCACGATTCGATTTGTACTGGACACTTATCACAAATTGCCTCTTTTATATCTAGAGCATATTAGGTACCTACTATGGACGCACCGCGACATGATTTAGGGATAAAAGGTAGATTTTGTTGTTAGTTCAGAGTATAACCTATCTCGATTCTAAATGACTGTCATATCCATCCAGCCTTTTCACCGTAAAGGAGTAACAAACACAGCACGCCGTTGGATGTAAATTCTTCCGTAAATACCTATTTATAATTATCTTTGGTTTTGATTTGGCCATACAACGCCGTATTCAAATTCGATACATGTCTAGTTGAACATTTTGTTGCGACAAACATAATATAACCTATTCAGATCTTACCCGTTTATATTAGTGGAATCTTATTTGCGCACCCAACCAAGTTTTTTAATCATTCTCACAATTGATTAAGGTTGGTATTACTAAGTAAATTACACATAAAACATTCAAGCCAACCGAAATTAATTGTATACAATCCCTAACTAGAATAGCAATTTAACGTTTGACCTTCCTGTTGGACGACCTCACAAATTGAGGTAGGCATTACGTGGGATTTGATTAGGTAGGTACAAGACACCTGTACCGGTAGGTAGGCCCGTGTCTATAGGATAGGTATCTCTGGGCTCGAGGGTTTGGATTGGAATGACGTCCGCAGAAGCAGGTAGAGGCTGTGGGGTGCGCGGGGGATAAAGGGGCGAAGGAGGGGGCGGTTTGACCTCGCCCTCGCAAGGTCGCGGGTTCCATTCCACTCTGCCGCGCCATATCGACTAGCCTCCCTTCAGTAATCTTCCATAACGAATAAACCTAGTTTCCCGATACATTGGTGCCGATTCTGTTGTCCAGAATTAGACTAAACTAGCCTAAAATTAGTTTTAGTCCTGCTTTAGTCCAAAACCTATTCAAAAAATGCAAGATTAGACTAAAATTAAGTTTGACAGGACTAAGTTAGTTTAGTTACTCTATTTAGTGAAAATGACTAAATTACAAAGTACATGTTTTACTTCAAATTAACACTAAAAATAAAAAAATTTAACTCAAATTAGTCTGCATGAAAAGGATCTGGATTATTTTTAATGTGATCTTATACTTGAAAGAATAGCGTTTAGGTATTCTTTGACTAAAATTAGTTCATTTTTAGTTTAGTTTAGGTTAGTTCGGTGCTTAAAATTAGTTTATTTTTAGTTTAGTTTAGGTTAGTTCGGTGCTCAACAGAATTAGCACCATTGTCATACTTAATTGGCAATTCTTCTTCCGGTTGGTACAACCTAATGATCAAATTGCGAAAATAATAAACATCATTTACCTGTGCTGCTGGTAAATACCGGGCATTGTACTTACATAGGACATGAAGATAGAATTTCAGGGAGACGAGTGCATTGCCGGCCGACGTGGGAATTAATTAAATTCATAATGCTGAGTGGCATTCATGTTGCTCAACAAATGTTATAAACAGGTGAGACGCCGTAAATTAAATATATTTTACTAGCTGTGTCCCACGGCTTCGCCCGCGAAATTAAGTTTAAAAGTGTTTTTCCGGAACCTAAACTATCTAAATTCATAATTTCATTAAAATCGGTTTATTCGTTACGGAGATACGTGGTAACAAACATTCACACACACACAAACTTTTACATGTATAATATTAGTAGGATATACGTTTTTTCTGATATGGCAACCTTTAAAATCATAGCAACTGTTTTTTTTATTATTGTAAGTATTTACTCTTCACAGACCTAAGAATAACCCAGAATAGTATGAGTAAAGAGAGAGCCAGTCACTCTAGGCCTAGCGAGGCCTACCCCACTCGACCACATCATCACTTATTATCAGATGTGATAGAGAGGTCAAACACTAGTCTATCAGAGTAAAAAAAAAATCGATTCTAAAGTTCTCTATTATAGATGAAACAAATATCCTATATCCGGCCCTTAAGGCCACTATTCGGCACTGTCGATATCGGATAGTAGGACAATATCCGGCGGATAATACCGGATATACAAAAAACTAAAAAGAAATATGACAATATTTATTTTAATAGTATAAAAAAACTACGACATCTTCAAATCTAAACAACGTATATTTTTCTTTTTACCGACTTCCCAAAAAAGGAGGAGGTACTCAAGTCGACTGTATTTTTTTTATGTGTGTTACCTCATAATTTCTTTCCACGTGAGCCGATTTCGAATTTTTTTTTAATTTGAAAGATGTTGCTTTCTAATTGGTCCCATTTAAATTTGATTAAGATCTGATCAGTATTTCTTGAAATATCGTTAATCAAGCGTGTTTAGTACATCTAATCTGATCAAAGTTCCGAAGATAACGCGGTGAAGTCGGTTTTTTATAAGTTTTGCTTGCGTTTAATTATTTAAACATAAAATGATTCTCTTATTGTACTGACGGCAAATTATGTTAAATGAACACCAATATTTCTTAAGATTCTCCATTGGGAAGAAAACGTGTGTTACCACCGAGAATCGAACCCGATACCCGTAGCTTAAAAGGCGAACGCGCACCCATAAGCCAACGGGCAGTTCTATAATATAATATACCAACGAAACAAAGTCGTTATCGTCTTTCTATAAACTCAAGTTCCTACAAACGTTCATCTCTCTTCAGTTAAAGTTAAATTTCTTCATAAACGGCGTACGTGGGAGGAGCCACAGAATAAACAAAAGTAGGTATTTGTTACTCCTCTCTCAGCAAAATTCATTAAAACTCTTGATTTAGAATTCATTAAGTATGGGCTTCACGATTGCTAGATATAGGTTATCCTACGAACTCTTCAGTTTGCTCTGCATCCTCGTTTGAAGGTAGCAAGTTCGATTCCCGGCGAAACATACATTTCTTTGTCGAAAGCAATTACGGTTTTTGTTTTTGGTTGTGGTTATGCGTTTGTTTGTGATATGTGAATGTTTCCATCACTTCCTTCGTTTTTAATTATCCTGGTTACTGAGGACATGATGTCCATCAAGAAAACGTTTTCTGATGATTGAGAGCCATCGGCGTCTGTCGGCAATTTGTTACCTGTAGGTACACTCGATATGTATTAATCCTTAAATAGGCTTAGTGTTAATAAATAATGTTAAATTAATGTTTATATGAGGATTTTTACTGGATATCCATTGATATACGACAGATCTGTTGTTGCAATATCGTTGAAGCTACGAGTATCATCGCTTTAAATACTTAATAATTATAATATACGCTTTCAAGGGGAAAGTTTCTATTTAGCGGTAGTCACTCTGATCGCCATCCAGTTGATGATAATGATGCATCTACCAATTTTAAGCATTTCTATAAACGCAGTAATAACGCATTACACATTTAGCTGTCGTCTGTTTATCTTCTCGAAAGTCATTGCAATCAAAGTTTCAACAGCGCTCTTGAACTTCAGGGTGAATCTGGATGTCGTCGTCAGGTTCGATTCACCTTTAAATACGTTGTTTATCCGTTTATCGTGTGACAGGAGTCGTGGAGTCGTAGATGGATAGTCCGTTTGCGGGGACGTAACACAAATCTCGCGGACAGCCGCCCCCGCCTAATAAACCGTCGAGTTTAGTGGTCGACGATCGGGTGAGCGACCACATTCATGGTCGCGGATTTCAAGCGGGGAACAAAGCCGCTGTGGCAACTCGACGACAGTTATCCGCAGGTGAACCTCGATTAACCTCTTCACAGCGGTCGTCAGCCGTTCGTTTCGCTCAAATGTACTCTCAAATAGACATGCCGAAGGCTACAAGAATTACCATTAGGACGTTTTACGACCGCAATGCTCAGTAAAACAAGTGATGGACTGCATGTTCTCGTAGCTGAAAGCTGAAGCTGATCTTTAAATTGTCAAGTCATCGCTATAGTTGAAATTGAGCTCGACTCATTTTAGTTTTGTGGCTTATTTTGATTACGTTTCATTGTAATTGAATTAAAACATTTACTAAGTCTAAAGGAATAAAACCGACCATGTGACCATGACGTACTCAGCTTACTACGCCGGATTTTATGATTTATTGTTGTATTAAATATTATCAGTTTCAAGTTTTTATATTAGATACTGTTTTGACAATGGAGAATATATGAAATATTTAATTTATTAATATTCGATAGGCATCAAAAAACGAAATCAAAAGGCGCGAGCCCTACTCGCACTTCAAATGTTTTATTAACTGTCGTTAAACCTACTCAGAGTTGGATCTATAATCACTTCATAAGAAATTGTACATACAAAGTATATTAAGATAAAACATACAATAAACCTTCTATAGTTCTGTTTTAACGCTGAAACAAGTAACATGTAGGTATCTTCTTTAATATGTAAATAATTCTAAAATAATTATTGATCAAAAAATTAATCTTAATTAAACACATAATATGTATTGTTATATGCCAACAATATTTTTATTATGTTTAAGAATACTGTTTTACTTCATCTACCATTCAAAAGATATATAGCCTTTCGAAGTTATAGTTCGAAGTTGCAGACGGCACAGCATAGGCGTAAGTGATAGAGGTTTCGTTTGCTCTCTTTGGGTAGGCTAGGGTAAGCCCTGAAAACTACATCATTACTTAAACCAACTAAGTGTAATGTAAAGCTCAGTTGTAGTAAGAGGTTCCCCATCCTACCACGCTCTTGAACTACCGGTGAAAGTGACATGGTGATGAAATCAATGGTGGTAGGCAACGATATTAATGATATAATGGGTAGGACATTTACGTAGTTTAACACACTCAAGTAAACTAGTTGTTCACGAACTGAGATTTCGCACCTACATTTTACCTCATAGAGAAAAACTTTTGAGGTTAATTACTTATAACTTTTTTCCTATATAATAATTGTTTGATTTCTGTATTTGTGTTCAAGTACAGGATATAAAAGATATTATACGAAAGTTTCAGTATTCAGTGTGAAGCCATTTTTGAGATAGACTCCGGGACAAAATAGGTCTTAAACAGTGACTTTGGTGGCCTACTAAATCGTTATTTTCTGATATAGATTATTTTGAAACCAGTTTTGTACTCTATTTGTCAAGCCCTTTACAACGATATATATATGTAGATTAAAAATTAAAATTATTTTGCTCACCACTTACATGTATGGAAGCCCCGTTTAAATTTCCGTTTATATAATTTTAAATGTCTTTTCTGGCTTTGGGCCGTAGTTTTACATATTATATTATGAGAATTTGAAGTCATTTGTTTATATGGTTTAGACGCTAGATGCCTCTGACACGGACGGTCGGACGGCAAAGTGCTGAACGAAGTCAACTTAGAGATCTCGCTTCGCTCGATCAACTATCTAGCGCCATATCATTTATATGCTACATGTGTTATAACATAAATTCTAAAGTATCTTGAGACTACGAACGCCCACAATAATTTTAAAATCCTGGTTGCCATTTTTGGATATTACTTTAAAAGGAATGAAGTACCTACTATGTACCGGTTTTCCCCTGACGACTATTAGGTTTATTTGTTCTAAACTTCTTATCCGTCGTACATTTAATATAAACGCTCGTATGTGATTTGACGTTGAACCAATTAGATGTTTTGATGAAATAGGTGTATCCTGATATAATTACTTCAAAGTTACTCATCTATAATAAAAGTAAAGAAACTATGTATAAATATAGAAGCCTCCCAAGGAGATTCAACACGAAAAACATTTCTTGTAAGTAAGGCTTTTTAAAAACATCTTGCCTACATCATGTTTTTTGTGAATACCCGGTATTTTAACAATGGGCTTCTAGGGTTCTGGTGAGGTCTCACTTTTTGTTTCCTAGCTGCTAGCGTTTAGCCAGTATCTCACCTGATAGTAAGTGGTAATGTGGTCGAGGATGCTTCTGTTGGACTTCTCGGATCGGAAAGAGCCACCTTAAGAATGTTCTTGTCTCGTGTGCAATACATCAAGTTCAATTCAAAGTTTCGTATGACTATGCAGATCCTATATGGACTAGATAAGATTCTTGTAACTAGTTGGCGTACAACATTTGGTATTATCAAACTTGTTGAACATCTCTTCTGTCGTATGCATTATCGCCTTATGTCGTATAAATTTACTGGATAGTACCTACATTCTAGTAGCTCGGTCCACACAAAGGTAAGTACTTCGGTAATATCGAACTTGTTGAAAATCAACTATGACAATTTTATTGGACGAAGTTAGATTTTTGCAGTTCGCTCCATACTCCATAGGTTGTAATTAGTTAGATATATAGATATGTGAACTCTTTATTGTACGCCAATTCAAAAAGAATATAACATCAAACAATAAAATTAAAAAATAACTTAGGCTAGTACAACGGGCGGTCTTATCGCTTTAAGCGATTTCTTCCAGACAGTCTTTGGATGGAGAGGAGATAGCAATTAATTTTGGGAGTGTGGTGTACTAAAGCTCTAAACAAATTTTATATATATTCATATTTTCCATACACGTCAATATACAAGTGTAACAAATACATATATAATATACTATAGTCATATTATATTGTATACCTACTTAAAAAATTGCATAAATATACACGTATACATATATATATACATATATAAATTAATAAAAAAGATATTTTAGCGCTATTCATAACTTAATACCAATTTGAGATTAGTAGAATTTTAGTTATACTGCCGTTAAATAAATGATACCTTTAAAATTTTAATGCGTTCAAAGACAGTTTTTAAATCAGCAAAACTGAATTTCTTATCATTTTAAAATTTACTAGACGATAAAATACGAATAAATAATTAATGACTTCTATTAATCATTATCATCATTATACTTATCAAAAGAAGAGACCATCAAGTCGTTACCCTGATGGGCGGCTTCACGCCTGCTGTACTTACCTGAACAAGTCCTGTGTAGCACTACAATGGATTCCTCTCCCTGAGATGCTCCTCTCTCTCTTTTGCCTTATATACATGGTCGGTAATGAGTAATGACACTACATTTTCGTCAAATCAAGAAAAGTGGAATCAGTCCTGCTTGTACAGTGCTGCTATGCGGCTGACTAGCTAAGGGGACCATCCCAAGCCCATTCACAACAATTGTTTCCACCACCTAAGTTTTTAACGGAGTACCACTGTCATCTCACCTGCCTTATGCTCGTTAGTTATTGAGTTAGTTATTTTATCAATCGATCAAATAATTTATTTGCTAAAACATGGTTGGTTTAAGACGTAGGTGGACAATGTAGTAGGGTAGTATAGCATGTTTTATGCTTTTTCGGCAAATATTTTAGTAATGGGTTAATTAAGACAATAAATTCATATTACAACTTATAAAAAAGAATTGTAATGTATAACAATTATAGAATACATAGTACATACCTTAAAAGCTTAATGGACGGTTATATTTTTTTCAACCGATTTCAAAAAAGGAGGTTCTCAATTTGACTATGTTTTTATGTATGTTACGCGTTAATTCAGCCAATTATGAATCGATTTTGATGATTTTTTTTTGGTAGATTATACTTCAGGAGTGGTCCCATATAAGTTTTATCGAAATCGGTCAAGCCAAAACCAAAATAAAAGCGATGAAGTCGGGTTTTTAAGCTTTGCTTGCGTTTAAATTTTTAAAGACATTGTTGTGTAGTCAAAAGTACTTTTGGTCAGTAATTTGAAATATTTATCAGTCAAAATATTATATAATACAAAGAAATATTATAATTATAATACATACAGATAATTACTTCCCTCGTATCCGGGCATATTTAACGCCTAATGGGCATCCCCCTTTCTGCATCTAGGGATAAGGCTGGAGAGAGATTTATTAAGAATCCGGAATCAATAGAAACAAATTGTTTTCGGCTTTAGTTTTATTTTTCTTAAAACTGAACTCGTAATAAATTAAAAAATATAAATGCAGAAAGACTTTTATAAAAACCTTACTAACCACCGACTCTACAATTCTCGATAATTGTATTAGCACTCCCAATTCAATATACAGAAAGCATAGGCATAAACATACTGTATGTACAAATATTTGAGTAGTAAGTGTCAGTTGAAGTGTTGTTTGTTCACATATCGGGTCGACGACCGGCCGTGGCAGGCCGTTGCATGCCCCGCATTATTTGACCGATTAGGCACCTACTGCATCTTGCTCAATGAAACTCACTATTCATGCTCCTACGCGATGCGGGTGCTCCATACTATTCCATAGTGAATATTGCGTTGCTGTGAATGACCGAGCGCTGAGTGCTCACATCCACCGCAGTAGCAATTTATAACAATAACTTTGTTTACCTTTGGATTGGAATTGAGGAATAATAAAAATGTAACAAGAGGGATTTTCAAAATAAAAAGACATTATTTTTTTTTCAGAAATATCAATACAATTGGTGGTTTGATTTAAATTATTACCCTTAATTATTATTAGAACTGAATACCAAAGCAGTAATTTAAAATCGGTGTAAAATTATTGTGCTGAAAATGTAATAAAAAAAAGGTGTATCTGCATTATTGCCCGCATTACTTAACTGGCCAAGTGCAAGCTGAAATTGTATATTGAGGATTCCATACCACAAATAACGGCCATCTTTATTATATTTTTTATTGTTATGCTTAAAACGTTGTTCTCACTATAATCACAACCGAGTTTGAAGCTTGTGTTTTCATTTTATCTTCTTGACAATTGAGCAAAAACAAAAATAATTCTTCTTACCGTTAAATATGATTTTTTATGTATTTTTTAATACATCAGCCATTATATTGTTTTTAAACCGACTTCAAAAAATAAGGTTCTCAATTCTACTATATGTTTTTCTTTTCTTTTTTGTATGTAACGCAATATCTCCGCCAATTCTGAATCGATTTTGATGTTTTTTTTTTTTTTGTTAGGTAGATTATACTTCATAGGTGGTCCCATATAATTATTTTCGAAAGCAATCAAGCCAAAACCAAAATATAAGCGGTGAAGATTTTTTTATGCTTTGCTTGCGTTTAAATTATATAAACACATATTCTATGATAATGCTACCATATGACTTAGCTTATACCTACAATATTAAGACTACTAACGGACACACAGCGCGGCGTAAGCTTAGTATTGGGGTCCCGTTTGCACCTCAGGCTACCTTTCTTTAAAGCTTTGTTAAAGAAGGGCTACCCTATTCCCTATTCTAGAGCAAAATCACCAAATTACTTTCAAATCATGTCCATAACCGAGATACTTCGTTTTAAACGTATACAAAAGCACACAAACATTCGGAATGATGTCGACAATTACTACATCGGAAATAAGAACTGGAGCACTTCCGCGGTTCTTTTTCTCGATTAGTACATCATTCGGGTCAGCACCCTGTAATTAAGCGTCAACAAGAGGCAATAAACAAGTGCCTATATTCATAAATTAATGAATAAATCGTAAAGGTACAACTGTATTAACTACTGCCCCATTAACATTCTCCGTTAAATTGTTATATGATGAACCTCAATTACTCAACTGAAAAAAAATATCTACCTTCATGTGTGTACTTATTCAACCATATTGCGACAGTTCGCGTGCCTGGGCAACAGCTGCGAGGTATTAAGATATCCAGGACAAGTTTTTCATTATAATATTATATTGCTACCATGTTTTCTTTCATATTATTGTCATACAACAACAACGCAAACATCTAAACTTTCACATATTAGTGTCTTTTCATATATATTAGCGGGATGGGTAGTGGGATAATTGGAATATGTGGAAAGGGATGACTAAAGTATTTAATCTTAGAAACACACGGTTTAATTTTTATATTTGTATCTAGGTTGATGAATATTCAAACAACATACACATTTATACCTAGATCTATTCTCTATGGGGTGAAAACTTGTGCCCCCACCGGCAATCGAAACCAGTACCTATAGCGCTTTGCCTACTATGCTAATGAGACTTGTACCTAAATCACCCAAATCTTTATATATATGAACATGTTTGGATTGATTTTATATTCTTTAGAGAATATAAAATAACTACTAAGTTATAACATCCCATATTTACACAAAAATGTGCATCATATTAGTTTTACGAACGTCCCGAATTCAAAATGTTTTAACGAATACATTGTATGTCAAACTACAGACGTTACTTAATCAACGCCATTGCTTAAACATTAACAACAATTAAAGAATTAGCAATCAAATCGTATTAAGGTTGTTAACGAGCAACGCTCCAATATTTGTTATTAATTGCTTTCAAACGGTTACTCTGTTTTTTCGAGCCTCGCTGTCGCCAGAAACACAATACCTATTACAGTTAAAAATGATATTCATTATAAAGAAGAAGGAACGGAGTAACAGTGTGGCAGTAGTAAATTGTAAAGTGGCCTGACCGTTTTATGTGTGTATTGTGGCGAAACGAGGGCCGCGGGCGGTCGTCGACCGAGGCCCTTGACTTGCGCGAGTTCAGCGACACTGCGCCGCCGCCCGCCCCGCCGCCGCCTGTGCGTCGCGCGTCGCCTCGCCTTTCGCTTCTTTCTTGTCCCGTAACTTCTCTACTAACATAATATGTTAATGTAAACGTTGATTGTTTGTTAGTTACTCAATAATGCCAAATTGTTACATTTGGGGTGTTCGTGGACCTGATTAATAAGGTTAGACTTGAGTGAAATTTTGAACTAGCGTGCTTTGTAGGCGTTCCTAGCTGTTAGTCGTAAGACAACAGTCGTTAAGCCATGTCAGATGACTTCTGGCGCATGAAAAATGCTGTCACCAGGACTGCCCATAAATCCATACGTCAAGCAAGTAAGCAAGCATTGAATCACGCCAAAACGAACTGTTTTTAATATACTTTGGAAGGACGTAAAGCTACCTTTGCCCTGATAATTGAGAAATTTTTGCAAATGTCCGTGCGTGGTTTACGGAAACACTACTAACTAAACTGATATAAATACCGGCATTTTTCTGCAGTCGTCTGCGGCTTTGCCCGCGCGCTAAAACTCTGTGTGATAAGATATTTGTACGTTAGATTTTTTATTATTAATGTCTTCCGTGGATCGAGGATCACATGATTCTTTCGCAATTTTTGAGAGCGTTTTCATTTTATTTTTATTAAAACCATTATTTGTTTCAGATATTTTATTTTTGCATGAATTAACTTATTTATTATGAGGTTAATTATTTAAGCCTTCTTTTGGCTGGCAATTATTAGGAGGTTCTCTATTTGTAGAATATTGCTTTATTTACTTATGCTTGTTATTGGATGTCACCGGAACGGCATACATTAAAAAAAAATCCTGTTAGGCTTTAATCAATAGGATATTATTATGGGAATTATCCTACTATCTCACCTTTTGGTAAGTGATGATGGGTAGTAAAACGTACTAGGTTTACAACGAGCCTGGCACGCAAGGGTAGCTGCTAGAACACTTGGTGCTAGGCGACATATGATACGTAATCTGATTTCAATGGTTACAATATATACAAAATGGTCTAGTGTTTGAAATTATCATTATATGGAACCACAAAGAATAATTAGAAAAATATAATGTCCATAAACAATATTAAAGGTTGGTGTCTATCAACATAATAATATTGTACGGAACCTTCGGTCCGCGAATCAGACTTGCATTTCTCGGATATATGTATTTGTTATAATACGCACACAGACCCGCTTACTATTGTATATATATATGTCGGTTAAACGACTATTTACGGTTGTCTGTCTATGTCTGCAACATTTAATTGAGGTGGAGGCCTTTAACCCCTATTAACCTGGACAAGAATGCGATACAAAAAGGCTTTGTGGGGTACCTAGCGACTCACCTGTTGATTTGTAACATTCTATTTTGTAATAATATGTTATTATTTGTACATTTTTATGATTTAACAAATTGATTTCCTTTGACAAGACTTAAAGTAAAACCCGACTATAAATATTCAATTAATGAACTGCCGGTTGGCTTAGTTGGATGAGCCATCGCCGTCTAAGCAGGTGTATCGGGTTCGATTCCCGGCGGGAACACAAGTTTTCTCCACAAGGAAAATTTGTGTTTCTGGTTCTGGTTGATATTGTGTGTGTGATGTGAATGTTTCCGGTAAAATTAGCGTGGCGCTGTGAGTGTGAAAGCGTTTATGTTTATGTTTAATGTCTTCTTATATTTTGAAACCAAAAAAGTAAGACGTTGTGAAGTTTAAGTTTAGACTACCTAATTAAATTATCCCAATATGCCGAAATGGACAGAAGCCTTCCTTCATCCAGTGAGGCGGCTAAAGTGGTTTTTCTAGTGTATATTGGCATTAAACCCTGATCCTGACCTAGAACCTGACTCTGATCCTATTCCTGACTCCGATCCTGATCCTGATGCTGTTCTTTATCCGTATCCTGATCCCGATTCTGATTTTAAGACTATCTAATTAATTTATCCTAATATGCCGAAATTTACAGAATGTTGCCTTCATTCGGTATCATCCCATGAGGCGGCTAAAGTGGTTTTTCTAGTACATATGTATTGGCATTAAAGCCAAAATTATTATTTCGAAAGTATGGACATTCAATCGTTTGAGAACAAAAACCGTGGAGCGGAGTGGCATCAGCCTTCGCTGTAATCGGGTAATAAAAAAGGGTATCAATAATTAGATGGGGTCGATAGTGCTTTTTGATGAGCTGTTATAGTGTTATAATATAGCCTCGACCTTCAAATTATCACGTTTATTTCTTTATTCTTCCCTGTGGCACAAAATAAGTTATAGTGTATGTACCCGTGGTCCGCCATGATTGACAACGGAAAAGAACCCTTCATCACTCACCGTTTTAACTCGATCTTATTTTATTTATTGATTATTTTGGTTCGTAGAACTGGGTATAGTAAACATCTGACTTCTTTCGCTTATATCCCTTATAGTGTTGATTAGATATGACTCTTCTAACTACGGGCCATTTGCCTATAATTCCTAAAACTAAATTAATACTATATACAGCCAAGACCTAAGTTACCTACAAGACATCGAGCTTATAGGTAACTCGAGTGCTCAAGCCCACTACCAGTGGGTAGCGTTCTCATCACGCATTGCCTATTTGAATTGACTCTTCTTCACTATAAATAACTGTCTGCCGAAATGTCGAGATTAGTTAAAATAATGTTATTATGAAGACAAAAGCGCTAATTGGGAAAAGGTTATCTCATTAAAACATAATGTAAATAAATTAGCTAGAATCTCAAAGTTAATTTGTGATCTATCATTTGTATAAGAATATTTATTAAAGACATAGAGATTAACATTTATAAAGAATATTAATAATAGTATAGCCTTATATGATTCTTGTGGGCAAGCTCTCGAAACGCTTTGTGTAGACGAACGCAAAATCCGGAGCGCGTTGATGTCTTTTTTTCTACGAAGTGTTTCCGGTCACTGAACTCAGAGACATGTTTTTTCAAAACTTTGAATAGAGATGGTCTTTTGTGGACATTAATGTTTTCTAACACGCATTTAGGTATGTATATAATATGCTCTAAAATAACGTACGTAATGACTTTTAGACTCTAACCCGTAGAGTTAGAGTCGAAGAGTGTTGCATTCTTTAACTATTGTGTAAGCGTACATAGATTTATTTACAGTTATAGCACAGGTAGTGTAAGGCAGGGTATCTAGGTTTAGGTTATTGCTCTGTGCCTGTATTTTTGAACTCATGCACGGGACTTTAACGTTGCTCAGTTATGGTGGCTGAAAATAAGATCGGTATTCATTGTTGTAGGTACAGTCGTTTGTGGACGGAATGCTAATGCGGCTTTTTCATTGCTAATAATGGTGTCAAGTGTCAACGACTTATCAACCAAATTGGACCTATACGTTATGTTGACATCTTATGGCTTTTGAGTGTAGCTATTTTTAACAAAATAGAAATAGCTTATTAAAAAATTACGAAATTTTATAAAGGAAGTAACCTGTCAACGAACGAACCAAAATCTTATGTTATCTATTGTTATCCTTTTGTAACAAAAGGATCCTTTATAGATAAAGAATTACGATTTGATGTTCATAAACTATATCAGAAGTGTGTATGTTCGTCCTTGCACAAATCACACCCTCCGCTGTTACCCTATTATGTTCTTAAAACACGACCATTGTAGCTATTACCCCTTGGAGATAAACGAGAAAATGAATTGGTTAAGCTAACGTTTGACCAATATTTCACATATTGATAATAGTCGCTATATAATGGCTTGGTTGTTAACAAATTTTCTACCCAATTAAAATATAAGCCTGACCGGAAGTAAAATAAAAGGTACCGCCTAAAGTATGAAAAACCTTTACGTTTACCTATATTCTACCCTTTTATAAAATTGCAATCATGCCATATTACATGTACATATTACATTTAAATAGGTTTTAATTTATTTGCTAGTGCTAGTCAACATTTGGGGCATTAATGGCCGTATTTTTCTACAGACTTCACAAAAAAAGAGAAGGTACGCAATTCGACTGTATTATTTTATGTGTGTTACCTCATATCTTCTTTCCACGTGGTTCCATTTAAATTTGGTCAAGATCTGATCAGTCGTTTTTGAGTTATTGTCAATAGTGCGTGTTTAATACATTAAATTTGATCAAGGTTCAAATTAGAAGTTAAATTTTTGGGAGTTTTGCCGAGAAAGTGAAGAAATGGCGTTGTTGATTTTGTATAATTATCCAAAACCTGTGATTCGTCAATTGTTAATGTGTAATAATGGTGGATTATTAACCGTTAATACTAAAGAAATGTGCATAAGTGTAGGCAAGTCATACAAAGTTGAAAAACGTCCAAAACTCCAATAAAAATTCTAGTAAAGTTTCTACAACTTTACTAGGGCATGGCTTGATTATGACTGGACCTTGACTCTGTTAATTGACTTTGAATGTGACTTGTGACTTTTAATATGGAATACATTTGAAATATATTATTACTTCACACTGGCAAGTGCACATGATTGCGAACCAAAAAAAAAAAAGGTTTTTGGAAGCGTCATGAAACCATAGACTTATTTGATATTTATTTCAACTTCATACCTTCACGCTTTCTTAAGAAGAAAAATAAAATGTTTCCTGTATGTACTATATCATTATTTTGAAGTATGGAGTCCTAAAATTAAACTGGGATAGACTGTGCCGACCGTTTACCTACTAGTCCGTCTTTCAGAGGAGATTTGGAATTATTGTTGCCAAGAACTTTATAAGTAGTGTACGAAACCGTTTTTTTTTTGTATATGTTGGAAGATAACTATTTGATAGGATGTCATTTCTAAGTAGCTGTTTTAGACCTATTTCTTCCCGGGATCTATCTCAAAAAAGGCTACATATTAAAAGATAATAACTAATACTACCTATTCAAATACTTTTTTTCTTGCCTAACTACGGGCCAACTGCCTATATTTCCTAAAACTAAACTAAAACTATGTACAGCAAAGAACTAAGTTACCTACAAGACATCGAGCTTATAGGTAACTAATACTTGCGTATAATATCCGTTATTTCATCTAATTAAACTAAAATACGAAAATCAAACAATTATCAAGAAAAAAGTTATAAACAATGAACTCAATAGGTTTTCTCTATTAGGCAAAATGTAGGCGCGAGATCTCAGTTCGGAGCGAACGACTATTATTCTGTATAAAATCATCAGTCATGTTTGGTTTGTTAGATTTTTTTATTGTAGCCATAGGTATCGTCCCAGTTGTGATAAGTGTCAGTTAGCGAGACCAAGAAAATGTTCTGCAAGTTTTATAACCTTAAAATAGACAACAAAGCTAGCGTAAACAATGTCTATAAACCCTCATATTTAGGTTTATATAAGTTGTTTGAACTGTTAGAAATAGTATCAGCTGTGGGCGGACTTAATAGGCTCATCTACAAGCTCTAAACCACAGTAGCTATTCTTATCTAATTACGGCCTACTGAAAAGCTAATCAAAGTTAACGGCACAGAAATAGCCTATCTTTCTCTTTCCGCATGGTGACAGAAAGAGATGCAACGCTATTCGCAAGGCTTTTAACCTGTATAAGGCCGTAAGCTATACAAATGACCTCAACGAATTTAAGATAAATGCGTTACAGTTCCTTCAACTTCATTCAATTTTTTATTTATAGTCAGCTTAGTCCATGCCTATGAAGACAGTACAGTTAGAAAGACATAAGACCTACCGTAATAATTGATGAGCAAAGTTGTGAATGATTACGGGTTTGAATAGTAATGATAAATATTATCGTTAATCATGTTTTCGTTTACTTTAATTGTACGCATCACTCAATGTCATTATATACTGATTCCTATTTTACGCCATAGGGCCCTCGTTGGATAACATTCTACGGTTTCCCCTAGGTCAGTAAGTAGGTTGATATTCGGCATGTTTTTCTTAAATAAATATTAACAATCTAAATGCATATTGTACTTGTCAAACTTTAGTTTTTCGTTCCATTCATCTTTTCACCCCTATGTCTGCCTATATCAATTTGCATATGATTTGGATAAAAAATACTAAATTAGATAAATGCCATACCTACTCATAAGCCATGAGCCGTACCTACCGTAGTGTCTTAATAAAATGTTATTATCTTTAAAATGTTAGTGTCTTAATTATTTATTTTATTTATATTCATGATTCTGTAAAATGTTTAGAATTGTAATTAAAAGATAATAGGGAATATAGAAATGTGATAATAGAAATGTGATGATTTTTTAATTTAATGAGAAATCGTGTAAATGCTGTAGTCGTAAATAATGTAATATTGATATCATATAAGAATCGCTGTTGGATTATCTGAATTAATAAATTGAATCTACTCGTTTCTATTCACTCTAGACTTGAACAATTATATTGTAATAGAACAAAGATGTGAGCAGTGAGATCTAAATCTCCTGATACATACAGAAGCAAAAGCTTCGAAAACTATGAAGATGTCTTTCTCGGACAAAGCTCGTAAAATTATTTTCCAAAAATATGAATATCAACCATGTTATAATTTTGTTTTCCTCAGTTATAGTTACACGAAATGTAAGTCGATCGTCTTTTAAGAAACTTGACGGTGCATTTTTCTTTTTCTAGCATTGCCTTTCCCACAATGGTCTAAAGTCGCTCTTAAGTCATTTTTTTTTCATTAATCTTCTTTTCTCTCACTTTTTCATTCCATCACATATCCTCCAGCCATATCATGCTAAATGGTACCAGTACTACCATTCTCAGCTTACCTGTTAGCTGTATGGTAGATTAGTTTCCGTCATAACCTACTTTTAGACAGTGTCTTGTCCTTTCCTAACCAGCCGCTGCAGCCGTCTTTTTCTTCTTTGTACTTTCTTTTATCTTACGTATACACCTTACGATATGATATTAAACATTGAGACGTATAGATTTACAACTACCCAAACTCAAACTACATTTTTGGATGAAACTTGTGTTTTAAGGAATATAGATAATATATTGTAAGATATATAATATATTGTATTACGAGTATCTCACTGGTGTTGGTATCGAATGCTTCACGCACGACATGAGAGAATGAATAATTTCTCTTTTCGAGAACCGATTTAAATCATGTCGAAGCAAACTCAAATCCATTCTACTTTCAAAATATAAAACGGTAAATTGCAATAACATCCGACTGGTACAAGGACACACTAGACACAAGTATATAATTTTAATATGTATTTTATTGCTTTTTGTATGATAATATTATTATGTTGGTTATACCACCGACAAGCAGCTATCAATTTCACCAGAAACTCTCTTCGGCTTGTGTTACTTCCAAGAGCCCTATAATATTTTTTTTCAATTGATCAAACTTAAGCTTCTGTAGATATTACAATTGGGAGTAAAATATATGCGTGTATTATAAAAAAAAATTGTATCAGATTAGAAACTGAATTTACTAGATAATTTGCTATAGTCACCAACCATGGTAATCGTGAAAAGAAATGCAAAACTGCTTTCTACGAGCGTCTCGTATCTCGTGGTACATTGTTGCTTTCGTTTTTATTGCTTATCGCTATGGTAATAAACTAATAGTAATCACTTCACAAAATCACACACATGGTGCGATACACGGCTCGTATAGTAATGGTAACCTTTATTTTATGGAGTTAACATTATATAAATCTGCAGAGAATGAGGCTGCAGACGTTTTATTGTTTTATAACGTGCTGACTTTCTTCTTCACTTTCTTTCGGAGGGTATAAAAATCTCCGTGATGATATTTATAATCTTACCGTCTATTTAATTACATTTTGCGTTTTATGAATTTAGAAATGAAATAGAAACTTTAGCATAGCGGCGCATGCGGTGTTAGCCGTAGCGAGGTGCAACGTGCATTTGCAAGCTTTCCCAGCCGGTGCAAGCCTTGCTGGGCGAGAATGGTGGTGGTTCGTGGCTGGCGCCCGCGCAGGCATACCAGTGAAAGTGGGTTGCCTGTGGCGCCATTACTTTCGTTTTCTCTTGCTTGCGCCCGATTGCTTCGTTACGAGAAGTTCGTTACAATAAACATCGCATCCCGCCGATTTCTCGCTCTGCTAAGTTTCACCTTTTCCACTACTATCTCTCGTTCGTTGCACATTTTAACCTGGCTGTAGAAAGCTGGTACAATTTTTAGGATTAATACTTTGATATTAGACATAAATTAATTTCTAAACCGATGTCTATCACTTAAATGAATCTCGATATTAGTGGCAAAGGTAATTTATCGTTTTTGCCTGGCAAGTTACCCTGTACCGAAATACAGTCATAGCTTCTTACGAAATACAGTCGTACTTGCTACCTTCAAGTACAAAAATCTGTCACTAAACTTCAAAATGATTTTCTGGTAGTTATCCCTATGAGCAAACGTCCTGAGACTAGAGTTTTTAGCACCGTTTATTTATTAACAAGTGAGATAGAGTTCAAACTAGTGAGACATAAATAATAAAATAAACAACAAGTGAGAATAAATTCTAAGAAATATATTATTACGAACTAATCTTTAAGTACCTTTATCTAAGTATCAACTTCAAATTAATAACGGCTGGTTGTGTTATTATGAGTAAATTATGAGACGAGTTCACAAGTCGTCAATCTGTAGTACATATAAGTATTATTATTTTGCTCTAGAAATAGGGCACTGACTCCTACAAAATTATTGTTTACCACAAAATCTAGATTCTTAACTTAGCTTCGATACTTAATCATTTATTAATTGCTCTGTTTACAGCTAAATCAGATATTTGTTAATATTGTTTCTGTTTACTTAGAGATAATTCAAATTATTTGCTATTATGTTAGAATTATGGGCGAAAAAAAAAAATACGAACGTGATGCTGCAAATCTTTGAAGTCCGAGGTTTAAATTACGCAATAAGGAGGATTCATTGATTTATTTATTAAAAACCGAGACATATATTACATAATCAGATATATATTAGATAATATGTACATATTTGCATTGCGCTTATAATTTTCGTATAAATTTTTATTTTTTTTACTTTTGCCCTTTCGACTTTATCGATGCCTACTTATTTATGTTACAATGTAATCCGTGTATTTTGAGAAGGTAAACTTAGGAATGTGTTAGTAATGTCCAGAAAAAAACTTTCCTTTGTTCCAATATGTTTGCACTTAGTCTATGACTTGCCATAAATCTTCAAGAGTCCAAAACGCATCGTATGAAATTCCTACTTTGCTACAATCGAACTAAGAAAACGCACATGTCGCAACAAATATTTTCCTCCACGCATTTTTCACAGTCAAAGAAAGTGTCTAATTATATGTTGTTTGTTTTGTACGTGCATTAGAAAACTCCTGTGTTATAAAAATGCGTGATTAGCGTGACTGCGAAGAGTGGCCTAGAAAGTTCTTAACTTTCGACAGCGAGTTCCGAGGCACGCCAGCTGGTAGAGTGGCCGCTGCCTAAAATCCGGTTCACATTTTAACGTGCGTTGCCTTCGATCGGTATGATATGTAAATATGACAGTATATAAATAGTAGGAAGCCATAAAGCAGGATACACGCCCAAGACTTGACTGCGTGAGAATCGGATCGTTCCAGTTTTTGTTATAGGGCTTTTCTCTGCATTTTTAAATTGCATTATATCAGAATGAAAAAAAAATTCTTCATCGAATCAGTATATTGAAAATTTGTGTAGACAGATGTAGTTATAAATAATAAGTAAAAATGTTAAGACCATTTTGTTAATATGTCTACATAATTCCTTTATTACGCTTAGTATGCCTTGCCTTTCTTTCTCCTTCCACTCAAATATTTATAGTATCATTAATTAAGGTGCTAATTTGACGTAAACTAAATTAAAAGAGCATATCGTAACCGAGTTCCACTAATAAGTGTGCAAAGAAAGGAGGTAATGGACCCGCGCTAAGCAGCACGGCAAATGTTGCTGCGATGCATCCGAAAAGAAATGAACGAAAATGAAAGTGTCCCACTTTCCTGCCCCCTCAAGCTTTCTACCACTTTTTTTCAATCTAATCTATTAGTTACAGCCGTTTGTTATTTTGCTTCCGGTTGACGGAATTTCTTTTTACTAGGTTTGACGGTTTCGGCAAACTTGATTATTGAGGTCAGGGTCCTATAGAAGGTAAAATTTGAAGGCATCTATGCACGTAGGTGGGGGAACAATTTACCATTTGTATGTCATGGCACTTAATTTATTTAGAGGCAAGGAGATAAAAATAGAATGACCATTCGTCGTAATAGAGAATTAGAGAGTAGAAAGTACGAATAACTTGCGTAACTGACCCAGTTTTGAGACTACATCTTTCTTTTATAAAACGAATACGTCGTTTTGATTACGATTTTGGTGACATTATCATTAGCACTGGGCTTGCGATGGCGATTTTAAGACGGCTAAAAATATACATTTTATATGTCAGATTTTAGGAACGAGTTACATTGATAATATATACATCATAATTATATAAAAAATAAAGTATTCAATGTAACAAAGAATAAAGTTTATTTTTGAATTTATTTTTGCTTTCTCGTAGTAGTGTAACTTTAATAATTATAATTATTTATTTTGTTTAATACGACATCAGCATATTTTGTCTTAAGGCACACATACTTTCAGACGTCTATCAATACATTCAGTTTTGATTGCAAAAGTCAAAGCATTACTTTTGACCGTATCTGATTACAATACTGACGATATACACTTATTACGCCTCGGGGCCTGATTTCGATTCCCGGCAAGAGAACGATTTCCGCCAAATGTTTGTTTCTGATTTTGAGTTAAAAATTACAATTGTTTTTGTTATGTAAATGTTTCCGTCACCGACGATTCAAGAACCTCTTAGTATGAAGTTGTGAATATGTTGCGTTTGTTGCTTGTTTATTATTTTGTATATATAATTGGATTTGCTAGCGTTTCATAAAAAAGGTGTATGTAAACAGAATACTATATGTGGTGAAACTAGAATACGTTTTTACGTTGACTTTAATGGATTGAAGGTAAATAGTAAGTTTTACATGTATTATATATATTATACGTTACTCAAGATGTGTGTGAGAAAGGATGTCTCTTTTCTTAACTCTATATTTAGTGAACAAAGAATAGTGTTAGTTTCCACGGAATTGAACGTAATGCCTGATACGAAAAAAATACACTAAACTAAGCCGTGGAACATTGAGCGTGTTGATTAAACCATTATAGATTGAATGACTGAAACTGAAATCCTCGCTATATAAAAAGACTTCAAATCCAGAATGCTTTAATAAGCGCGTATAAGTGACTATTGAAATTAATAAAATAAGATGCATGGCAAACGTCAGCCAGCCTTAAAATTTGGGATCGTGTCAGCAAATTGTTCAATAATATACTTAGTAAATAATAACATCGTCGCTTTCCATCAGGTAAGATCGCGGTCAAATGCTTGCATATACACCATGATAAATAGTATAATTAGACGAAGCTTGTTTAGAAGTGATATGGTGAACCAGACGTTTGAAGTCGTGAGACGAAATTTTTTACTTTACCTCATCGTGAAGAGATTATCATTTACAGGTTTTCAAAAGTTTGGTAATAAAAATATCTGTAAGAACATCCTATGACCTAAAGATACGTCTTTAGACAGTTTTGTTATCATTTCAATCCTACTTATTTATTTATTTAGTTGTATAAAAATATTAGTTATTATACAATTAATGCGAATATTTGTACGTGTGTTTATCTCAATGGATTTTTACGAAATTATTTCATAGATTTATTTCATACATTAGTATCAATGAGTTAGGGCATTTTGATCATAGTGAAATTAGGTCACACATTTTTAGATTCATACATTCAGTGAAATTTGGTCACAGCCTAAGTTTAATCAGAATAAATTTTATATTTTGGTTCAAAAAGGTCACAACTAATATAAGATAACAATAGAACAAATACATGTATCCTCAATGCAAGCATACGTTACAAAGCATAGCTAGTATTTATATAATCATATTTAAAGAAATGTAATGTTAATACCGTTATTTATACTTCAAATGTGTTTTGATTTAATATTGTAACCCTAAGTAACATGCGTGCAACGCTACGCCAAATAAATTATGTTTAAACCCCTTTATATGACCCACGGCATTCGCCATCCGTGAGAAAGTGAAGGTTTTGGCAAGCTACTTCATTAAATTTCTGTTTCTATAATGATGTGCAACGGTAGGTGAACTACACCGACAGCATATTCTTACTAGAACAACACAGTTTTATGAATGTATATTAACAAAAGATTACAATTTCGTATCGAAGAGCTCTTAGGTCTAAAATTATGAGAAGAATCAGAGTAAAATGCGTTTTCTAGTGAAACTACGTGTGAGGATTTATTGTTTTTGCTTTATTAAACTGTTGATTTATTCATTGTTTGATTTTGTATACTTAGATTTCATTTTAAAATTTAAAATACATGACGATTTCTTAAATATTCAGGTCAGCGCTTGTACGCAATTTATCTTGATGCGAAGTGACGAAGTACGTAAATAGTTGATAATATCTGTAAACATAAATATTAGGAATACTTTAGATAAAAGCATCCTGGAGCGAAGTAGTTCGTTAACATACTCGCATGTAATGCTAATCTTTGGCTGTGCTACAGTAGGTGATAATACATTTCACTATACTTAGTTATAATATAAGCATTTCCCTTACAAAACAACAAGTTTTGTTGTATTGAAGAAATATCAAATTGTATGTGAAAATTCTTATAAAATATAAAACAACCAGAACCGAATAAAGTCATATACGTACCAATAGAAATTAAATGTATTTTTATTGATTTGTTTTAGAAGTGTTTTGACTCCAAATGATAAAAATCGGTAAAAGAGTTTTACCGAATTTTATCAAAAAACTAAATTAAATTATAAATTATATTAGTGTTTAATTAGTTAGCTGAATCCAAAAATTTGATAGTGTTGATCAAAAAAATTATCAAGAATAAAGAAATATATTTCTCTAGATGCGAATTCGATGTTTTATTAAAAGTAATTTAGCTTTTGATGTTTTGCCATCGGGAAATATTGGTCTGTGATAAAAAAATGTTGACCAGCAGGTTTTGTATTAACAATTGTGTAACCGAGGGTAACTTTAGGTTGTAATTTATAAAACTCGTTAAGTTGTCATTTAAAACCGTATAAGAAAAACACATTATTAATATAAGTATGCAAATAATTATTAATGGTAGCGTCCCCGGTTAGCGGCAAAAGGGGAACTTTCGTTGTAAGGTCAATCTTCCCTGTTAAGGAAAAATATATACAAATCGCAGAGCACTAGGCACTAGGTTGTAGGTGGAAACTCCGTCAACAAACATTGCGGTAGGGCCGTTCTTCGAGTCTGGGGCTATTTTTCAAGCAATTATAGCTAAAAGAATATTTATTTAGTTTCAAACAATATTACGACTCACTCATGCATGACTTTATGCTGTGTAAACCTGCCAAAAAACGTGGTGGGTACATATTATGCACTATATATACGTTAATGCACAATTATCATAGGAAGTAACATATATTTATAAGGCAGGCGCCTGGTTATAATAATTAAATGCAAGCAAAGCTCAAAAAAACCGACTTCACCGCATTATCTACGAAACCTTATACGGAAGCGTGCTTATTAATGTTTGTCTACTTCGACAACATAATCACTTCCCAACAGTTCAGACAGATCAAACGAAAGCCTAACTTATACCATACTAGCCGTGCCCCGCGGCTTCACCCGCTATTATCAAGTTAAAAAGTTGCCTATGAGTTAATCCTAGGTATAATCCATTTACATTTAAAATTTAATCCAAATCCGTTCAGCTGTTAAAGCGTGAACAGGGAACACACTTACACGCAAACTTTCGGATTTATAATATTAGCAGGATACTAGCTGTGCCCGCGTTAAACACAATATAAATAGTACAAAAAGTACATATTAAATGTAACGTACAATTAAATAAATGTAAATTAAATGTACTAAAAACAGGCTCCTCTACATATAATTCATCGAATACGTTCAGAGATACTTTGTTTGAATAATATTATTATTACACTCACTCACGTACACACAACACTGCCCTTATAGAAATATAAGGACAGTAATTCACTAAGGTCATTCGACTGGGTGGACTGGAAATGCGATGCCTGTAATAACAAGTACGATGACACGCATTCGAACTGTAGAACAATAACAATATGCACTGTTCAAATGCATTGTATACTTATATTATAAAACAATGAATGAATTCATTGAATAAATATATGTTCTTATTTGCGCTTTATTCTTGGCTACCTCATCTTATTTATTAATTCATAATTAAATGCCACGATAACAACGTAACTTTATATAGATAGTCCTTTTGTAAGTCCTTTCCTATTGTACATTTTACAACCTTTTAAGCGTTTAAGTTAGTCAGAAATACCGTTGAGACTAGATTATCTACATACCAATAGAATTGAAATGTTTAGAATATCAAATTGTGTTTGTGATATCAAACACAACAACACAACACAATTACAGTCTTAAAGTCATTAAAATTTAATTTTTAAATTAAAATTTCGAATTTATGATTATGTAGATCTGCAAAATCTGTCTCATCCAATTGGACTTCCAGTTAAGAGGATTAACAATGTACAGCCGGAGGTTCAGTGCACTACATTTCTTTTATACAGTGTTCATTGACTTCCAGCCTATAACTACTTTCGTCTATTATTCTGCGAGAATAATACATTCGGCTAAATGTGTTTTAAAATTTCTTTTAAAATTTAATGAACCGTATTATTTCCCGTTTGTTACAAATATACACACCTGGCTGTATATGTACGTATACCTACAGTTCATCGGTTCAACGGTTGCGATATGTAAGAACTCGTAAGAATGAGGTCAACAACCTCCGCCAAGGTGGGTGACACCGTTCAGTTTAACTCGGCATTTACAAAACAAAGATTTTTATATTTGTTACGATTTTTTGAATACATAAGGTAGCGGTTGCAAATTCGACAGGGTATGGTTAGTTTAGATGACGGATTCCGGTATATAGAACCGCTTTTCAAATCAGGTACAAGAGCTTACACCAAGGGAATCGTTATCTTTATGATTTAACCGTACGAAGCAGAATATCCCCACTACCCATCGCTAATTTAAGTTTGTTATTGTGTATCTAGTTTTGAATTCGCGGGTCATAGGTAGCTGGTTTTATCATACGTGATTAGGTTCTCGCTCTACATTAGGTACAATCATTATTTATTTATAACTATTTTGTTGACAAACTTAGAAATAATCTTATGCTAATTTAAGAACCTACCTACTTATATGAATCTTGTGCATTTTGCCTGTGTCAAGTAATAATATATATCAAATTTATATCATATTAAAAGTCCTAGTCACAAGTCACAGTCAAAGTCAAGTAAAAGGGTTAAGGTCCAGTCATAGCCAAGTCATGCCCTAGTAAAGTGGTAAAAAGTGTACTAGAACTTCTATTGGAGTTTTGGAGCGAAGGCGAAAATCACGTTTTAAAACTTTGTATGATTTGCCTACACTTATAGACGTTTACTAAGTATTAACGGTTAATAATCCACCATTGTTACACATTAATACTCGAAGAATCACAGGCTTGGAAAATTATACTAAATCAACAACGCCATTTTTCACTTTTGGCGGCAAAACTTCACTTATATGACTTATTGTTTATTAGGAGTTATAGGTTATTAGCTTGATTTATTAAGAAAAAATACAGTATATTTAGTAAACTAAATATTTAATATTTATTTAGTAGGCTGCATTAAGCTTATTTCTGTAAACGCACTGTTTTACGCTATGCATATGCTATGCTAACTATTAAATAAATAAATAAGAAACCATACAAACCCTGTAAACAATCGGAAAGTAGGTATGTCTATTATAAGAATCACTTTTCCCTTTTGCGAGCATAAAAAATAGGTCTCACGCATTACGTAATGACTTGATGAGTGCAGTCAGGCACTCGTAGCCTAGGTAGGTATGTTATGTATGCGCGTGCGCCTAGCTAGAGATAGCCGGGCGGGTCATTGACCGGCGCGAGGCCGACGCCCGCTGACGTAACGTTACGCGAATTCCTCCCGCCCGCCACCACACCGACCCAATTCCTTCGAAGCCACTCTGCTGTGCATCGCTAATTATAAAACGTCGTTGCATGCACTGCCAAACGTGTTCTATTTCTAATGCACTTAACGAGCTATTTGCGGTGCTCTATAAAGGGTGGCGCAAGCGGTTTTGGGCCAGGATGTTGGTGTTCATGCTGCCAACGGATTATGAAGTGTTAGTTATAGGTGAAGTCCACCGAAATTTACCTAGCTAACTATCAGAATTATATTATATCCCGTATACTTTTATAGCTATATCAATGTGTGAGATTTGGTGACAATAATTGGTTTTACGTGTTGATTTGTAAGATTTAATAATGCAAAGAGCTGAAGTTAAATTAAAATAGTACAGCTACTTCACTATGCTTTCAGATAAAAAAAATATTACTCAAGACTAAGTCGTAACAAGTCGACTGAAAATAAATTATTTGTATTGAAACAACCCATACGATCATAGAATTGCTATCAGTTGATTACTACAAGTAAATGAAAAGTCGATGCTGGATATTTCTTAGGGTCTCTAAGATAAGCCATGAGCGCAATTGTCATAAAGTTGTAGCGACGAGGACAGGGAATTCCTTTGGAGGCATCTTTGCCTTTCATCCTTCTAACATATAACTGTTGTTTTCGAAGTGCTTTTGGATACGTATGAGACAGGAAAACACCAGGGGAATCCATAACAGCGTAAGCTCGCTGACACAGATAAAACCGCTATACATTGACTCGCCAACTGCATGTTGACGCAATAATGAGTCATACGAACCAGGAAAACTACGAACATTATGTACTTATGTGACTACGCTTTCTTTATGCCTGTCATTTATATAAGGCCATGTAATTAAATGTACAAATATTTGGATTCACTTTACCGCTATTCTAAAATCTCTTAACTAGGCACTTAAATATTTTTGACAAAATTGTTATAATAAATAGTCACGCGAATATGTTAATAATATTTTTTTTTGTGCTCGGTAGGCGAGCTTTTGTCTACAATCTCACCTAATGGAAAGTGATGATGTGGCCAAAGATTTAGCATGTGTGCATAGAAGATACCTATTCGCTCTTGACTTGAAGACTCCCAGGTTATACCGTTCGGGGAACAAAGACGAGGGCAAAGAGTTCCACTCCTTCGCAGTACGGATGATAAACGTAGAAGGAAACGCTTCGAGCGAACTGAAGGTATGTCAACCATATATGGATGACGTTTGACAGTTTGTCTTGTTGTAAGATATTAAAACGGGCATGGCGGAATATATCGGAATTAGGCTGAATTATATATCTGAAATGTTTTGAGCGATATTTTGTATGTGTTTTTGCCCTGTCGTCAAGCCACAACTAGTAGTCGTTTTGGAATAGAAATCTAAGACAGTAGAAGCGCATTTAATTTCAAATAGAACAGGATGGGTTACTCGAAATGCGAGGCGCCGTATTTTCTAGAATAGTCAATAGAACAAGAGCTTGTATTAAACAGTAGGTACAGATTAGTAACATAATTTTCAAACAGTTTACTTGGCTTTTCCTGGTGTTATTACAGCACAAATATCACACTTATATGATGCCTACTTTGTAAAGTTTTTTTTTAATAATTTTCATTGTGGAAGGTTGTCATTATGGGAAGTTGGTATTATGAGCATGAACGGTAGTTCTAGCTAAATTAGCGAGTTGCCAGTGTAGTTCCTGGGCATGTTGAAAAATCTGTAGCATATATCTGAAGCACCATTTTGTGTATTTATTACCCGATTCGACTGTTTTTTTTTTATTTGTGCTACCTCATAACTTTCACGTGAACCTATTATGAAAATGTTTTTGTTTGAAAGCTGTTGCTTTCTCATTGGTCCCATTAAAATTTGATCAAGATCTAAACACTAGTTTTTGAGTTATGGTCAATAATGCGTGTTTAAGGTTCCGAAGATAAAGTGGTGAAGTCGGTTTTTTAAGCTTTGCTTGCTTTTTATTATTTATACCAGAAATAAACATATTGTTATATTGATTATTAATAACCTTTTAATATTATTATTAATATCGTCTTGACGAGCGAACATTTTAATTTGGTTCTTACCCGCTTAATTTCGTATTGACCTTGAATAAGTCTTTTGAACTGCTCGTTGGCTTAATTGGCTGGCGTTCGCCTTCAAAGCAGAGGTGTCAGGTTCGATTCCTGGCTGAAACACAAGTTTTCTCCCCAAGGAAACTTTGTGTTTCAGGTTCTGGTTGTGATTGTGAATGTAATCATAATAAAAAAAAGATTGAAAAAGAATAAAGTACAATTAAGGTTAGAATTCCACGATCACTATTTATATCCTTACAGAAGTGCTGACGTGCAAAATTCACGTCCATAAAAAAAGGTTCTTAAATCAAATGTACATAAACAAATTTATCGAAATTGCATATTCAGTTAAACAATATAAAAATGTGATTATTGTCAAATCAATTATTTAAAACTGAATCAATATTGTTATAATACTAAATTTTAATAAAAAAGTAAAAGATTATACCATGATGTCAAACATCAATAATAAAATTAAATAAATTAGGATGTCTAAATGGTTCGCGAACCCTCAATACATTTCTTCGAATTAAGTGTGGGGCTATGAGTGTTATTGCGTATGTTTGTTTGTATGTTAATGTTAAATGTAAAAAAATAATGAACAGGTCAAAATAGAACGGGGTTATTTTTAAACATTACATATTCTTATAGCCATTCGCTTAGCATTCTTTTACATAGATTTATAGTAAATTATGTAATGGCAATGGGAGTTTTTGCATATTATTATTGCCATACAGTTCACTTTTCTACTTAATATTAAACTTACACTGCGGTTGCATTAGATTTCGTTTACCAACAGGTGAGATAGTGGTCAAAAGCGAGGTCTCTAGCCTATGCCTCAGAAAATGTACCTTCTATTCACTATGTTTAATTGCCTCGTGTCTAACTTTACTAGTTTTTTCCGATGTCATTAAATATTAATTATTAGCAAGTCAAGAAGGGGGCGCGCAGGTGAGGCGATGCCAATCCGCAGCCGTGGCGATGGCGTGGCGATACGTGTTTGCTATAAGCGTCATCGTCATCTTACATGTCACTAGTACAATGCACGTGTTACGTGATTCACGAAATGAATATGTCATTGTTTTTTTTTCACTTTACTTTGACTGGCGTAGTTGGGTACGCGTCTGCCATGTAAGCAACCTCGCTTGCGTAGATGTGCGTCTGCCTATTTAGCAGCAGGTATCAGGTTCGATTCCAGGCGGGAACATAAGTTTTTTCCTGAAGTGAAATTTGTATTTCTGGTTCTGGGTATATTTGTGTGTGTGATTTGAATGTTTCTAGCACCCACGACTCAAGTCATCGAACTTAGTGTGGGGTTGTGAGTGTGAAAGGATTTATGTTATGTATAAAACAAGCGGTGACGATAACAATGTCTGTCTGTGTAGTATATATAATATATAGAGCATCAGCCACCAATACCTTATTGATTTGTTTCATCAACCCTAAATTATAATATCTTTTCCTATAAAATAAAATTCTATCTATTTATTATGCAGAGTGTTATTACTACAAAAGTGAATGTTTGTGCATGGATACCTGTGTGAGTATACTAAGCTCAAGGTATCTCTGTAACAAAATAAATGATTATGAAGAAATTTGATGATAGGTTAGTTTGCGAAATATGAGGTAGGTTAGCGATGATGCGGCTGAAAGTGTAGCATGCTTGTTCTACATCTCCGGCTGCTTAGGCGATATTTGTCTATTCCTGCTTGGAACTACCTGTAAACTCTAGAGCTTTTGCATTCTTTGAAAACATATAAAGCGTTGTTTTAAACTAGGTTGGAACGCTTTTTTAAGCCGATACGGTTCTACATATTTGTTTACTACAAAGCAATTTCATAAACAGTGTTGCTGTAAATGCCCTTTCGATATCTTGGCAATTATTCAGAGTACGTTTGTTTCATTCTGATGTTTTTTTTTTATAGAACGCTAAAAAGCTCCCGGTATGAGATGTAGTATAGACAGACAGGATCTATTAAATTGGTGTTAAGAATGGGGATAGAGGTAAAAGTATTCTACATATGCCTATTCGTAGCACTCGTAGACGTCTCGTAGCAAACTTGTGGTACGCGAAAAATAATTTTATTATTAAAATCTATTTATTAAATTTTATATTGTTTAGTGAGTTACGAGGCCTAATACGATTGACTACACTTGATTCAACATGTCTAACATGTAAAATCAGATATTTCAATGAACTTTTTCTACCTATCCCCTATTACATATATGTGGCGGGGTTACTTTGGTCTGTTCGCTGTTTGCCCCCTTCCTGATTTTGTCTATTATTATAGTCATTCATGAAAATTGTGGATCTTGCGCACTATTTAAATTCCTGTTTTTTTTATTAGTTTATTACCGTACGTGAATATATTGTACCCTAAAAAGAAATAAGTATTAATACGGTGTTCCGGTAGTTATCCTTGAGAGCCTGCGTATTCCAGGTCTAGTGTGTTTACCAGCTTCGATCACATCGTCACTTACCATCAGGTGAGATAGTGGTCAAACACTAGCCTGTCACAAATAAAATAAAAATAAAATAATAGGAACTAATAATCTTTGAAAAGACGAATAATCCCACCGGCAGTGACGGGCATACTTCGTGGAGATATCGGGAATAAATCGCTCGACGGTAAACTACGAGTAGAGGTGAATCATGGATATATTAATACCGTTGATTGTTTGGATATCGATCATACCATGATCGAATTATGGTTACGATTTAATTGTGTTCATGTATTGTTTGCCCTGCATTGACGCAAATGGCCGATAATAGCAGTAGGTTATTATTTGCCCCTGAGTCAATACGAGTGATTTTATAGTCTGTATAGACTTCCACCGAATTTACTCAATGCCTGGTAATAATCGCAGAAGTATTGTATGGAATTACGATATGATGGTTTAGTATTTTCTTATTATTTTATTAACATTATTTTAAAATGTTTGGTCAATGATGGCACTTTTATCACGTAATAATTAATACAGACAAATAAAAAAATAAATAAAAACAAACAAACTTTAATCAAATACAATTTAGGTGCAACATAATAAAAGGATATTAACATTTTAAAACATATAATAATTGTCCTTACCTAACCAAAAATATGAAATGCTTACATATATTTATAGTAGTGGGTGGATAAAGCGGGCATTTTCTTATACTGCTGACATAGATTTATGTACTAGTAGAATAGAATAGAATAGAAAATTCTTTATTGTACACCAAATACAGTTAGTTACAGGGGTAATCTTAAAAAACTAAAGTACAATGGGCGGACTTATCGCTAAAAGCGATCTCTTCCAGTCAACCTTTGGATGGAGACAGGCATAATTTTATATAATGAGTAATTACACAATTAGAATCAGAATCAGAAAATATTTTATCGTGATCAACTGTGTACAAAGTAAAGTTGTTATATATATAAATTGAATATTGAAGTAAGAGATTATACGGTGTTCATAAAATTGGGCAAACATTCCAAACTGCAGGCGTATTCTGTATGAAGGATAGGCGTCAAAAACTGTCAAAAGTGACATAACAACTGTCAAAAATGACATAACAACTATCAAAAATTACATGAAAACTGTCAAAAATTACATAATAGCATCAAAAACCAAGCCAATTCAACGACCGAAACAAAATAATACCATACATAAACCACAGAGCATGAAATTCGCTCACGCTGCTACTAGAGGCGAAATTGTCTATGAATGATGTGTCACGTAAATAGATGTTTTCATGGCAGTGCTCCCGAATTGGGAATTTTACCAATTGATTGGGTGAACAATAGTTATAGCATATTTAAAGCTAAGGCATTAGATCTAGTAAAAACGAGAGCGAGTTCCCAATCCTTGCTTTGTGATAACAGAAATACAGAGCATATATTCAGTACTACGTGGACAGTTAAGATATCAGACAATTCGCTTATGTCAAATGAATGCAGGCCTTGTGTTCAGTTTATAATAATTTAATCATTCGGTTTTTTTATTTATACTTTTTCAAAGATAATGTAATTACTCTTTTCTCTTGAGTGTTTAATTTTTAAAAACAATAAAACAATCGATTATTAGTCATGACCATTGAAAGTTATTTTAAGTTTATTATTTTCGTATCGCTGTGGAGTGGTAAGCTAAAATTTAATGATTTTTCGACGATTGGTTATTTTCTAAGGTTGTTTTTAATAAATTCAGTCGGTTTTTATTTATTTAAAGCTATTTATTTCCAAGGAGTTCCACAATTACTTTGAGGAACTCGATTCCACAAATAGGGTGAAGTGAAACGTAATGGGACCGTTCTTCGGTAGGTTTTATTGCTATTTAGTCTGTAGACTAAAACAGCTGGCCTTTTTTATTCTTTTAATTTTGACTTCGCATTCTTATGCATTTAGCCAGTGTCAAGTAAAAAGATATTTCAAGTGTATTTCATATAAAAAGTCCTAGTCACAAGTCACAGTCTAAGTCAAGTGAAAGAGTCAAGGTCCAGTCATAGTCAAGTCATGTCCTAGTAAAGTGGTATAAACTTTACTAGAACTTCTATTGTAGTTTAGGAGCGAAGGTGAAAATCACGTTTTTCAACTTTGTATGATTTGGCTACACTTATGCACGTTCACTAAGTATTAACAGTTAATAATCCACCATTATTACACATTTACACTCGAAGAATCACAGGTTTGGAAAAATTATACTAATTCAACAACGCCATTTTTTTCATTTTCGCGACAATACTCCAGAGCTGGCCTTTCTTCGGTGGTTTTTATTGCTATTTAGTCTGTGGGTTAAAATTGCTGAGATTTGTCTATGGGCGTGACGCCCATCCATGACGCTGACTTACAGAATAAGGAGGCTGATTTTTATTCCAGTTTTGGACTCTGTTTTTAAACAACATTGCACAACATTTTAAGCAAATTACGCGACAGCAGATAAGTAACATTGACATTTTATTTAGTGAACAAAACCACACAGAGTCGGGCATGGCAACTATTGCAAGTAAAACTGAAATTGATTAGTGATAAACACTGGAAGTGACTCATATTGTTTACTCATGGGAACAAAAAAAAGGGTGCATATCATGTATATATAAATATTATACCTAACAAACAATAATTCAACAATAAACTAAGGAACTTTTTAGTTAACATAACATTGGCATGCCAAACAGAAAACTCTCCTTTGTCCCCAGCTAGACGATACTCTTCGCGCTAAATTATTATATTATCTTCACAAAGTTACATTGATATAGCAACAACAACTTGCACCGGGCAAATTTAAAATTGACCTTGTAGTAGCAGACGCTTTGCGTCAGTATAATATCATCAAACAGTGGCTGTATAAAAACGCTGCGGTCACGCAATGTCACCCTCCATCCGGCAAAACGTCCGCGGTAACCGCGCCTGCCTCCCAGTCGCGCCGCTCGGTCACATTCAACATAACAAAACATCAATTGACAACACTCAACCTACCTGCCCTGACCTCTCAAGAGTCATCTTGAGTTAGATCGCCTACTGATAAACAACAATTAACTCTAAATCTATACATATTGTGTTTGCCCCGATATCAGACATTACGACTTTTATGGACTATAGATACATTTTTTATAATTCATTGTTTATATAAAAGGATTGTGCCATTTAAGAAACGTGAATATTTTTTCGAAGCCATCCAAGGCGCACTTGGCTAGCTCACTGGGGCAATTTTAACAAAAAGTGCCTCTCGCTCCAATATTTTCATAGTCGCAGTCTCTCGCTCCCAGTGAGAGAAACCCTAAATCCCAGCAGTAGAAACGAAGAAGAATGATTATAAAAACATTTTTATTAATGTATTAATTTTATTTTAATGCTGCATTTGACATTCTAAGGACACGTGGCTCGTGTTTTTTGTAAAAATGTTTCGGTATACTATAGAATTCCTAATTCATTAGTTGTTTATGTGTATGTCTAATAAGCTTACATGTTAGAGATAGATGGATACCTTATTATGTGTTCTGCATGGTAGTCATGGCAATTATTCATTAACTCAAGACAGAGACGAATAACGCAATTCTTTGAGGGTGTATGTAACAATTAATAAATCAAATTAAAATGTAATATGTCTACGGAGCACTTCCCTCAATTCAAAATTACAAAAAAAGGTCCTTACGGAAGAAACTAGTTTCCATAACGCAATGAATTCTAGCAAGGGAACTAGTGAATCAAACACTGGCACACTCAGACAAATTAATGGAAAGATATATGTTGTACAAGCTGCGCCCCGCGGTTTTACCCGCGTAAGTTCCGGACCCTCGGGAATTCCGGGATAAAAAGAAGCCTATGTTCTTTCCCAACCTCTGGACTATCTGTGTACCAAACTTCATTTAAATCGGTTCAGTAGTTTTGGCGTGAAAGCGTGGCAGACAGACAGACAAAGTTATATAGGGTAATTAGACATTTGAAGACATATTGAAATGTTTTAATATTTGACCAAGTACTTGTATTTTCTGATGATATGTTTTACGTGTAAAATAAAAAAAACATTTCATACCTCTGAAAGTTAAGTCATATTTTGTCACTTATATACTGAATATTTTTCACTAAAGGCAGCTATAAAATCTAAATATAACTTTTATATTTTCAACAGTGGTTAAAGCATAAGCAGTCACTGATACGCAAAGGTTGTATATCGTGTATATAACCAATAAGTTCCACTACGGTAAAACTTTTTTAGTATTTTGACTTGCATAATACCTTATGTTTTAAAGGCGTATTACTACCCATATAAAAAAATTCTTTCATCACGCTAGTATCTATAGCCCATATGGAGCGTTTATTTATGTGAGTAGTCTTTTGTGAGGTATAGAAAAGCAAATTGTATTACTTGTAGACCTTTCTATGAGCAACCTTTAATAACGAGAATTACACTCTGAATTATGCCTATTAAGGCATAGTTAAGAACAACGAATGTTTACATTTTTCATATTAATAATAAAAGCTTTTAAATGTTTTCACACTTCGAAATCATTCGAATCGCATACACACAGATACACAATTGCATCTAGAAACAGAACCAATTTCACTCGGGGAGAATGTGTGTTCCCTCCTGGAATCAAACCCAGCACCCGCAGCGTAGAAAGCAGACATGAAACCAACTATGCCAGCGAACCGTTCAAACGCATTCACTCTCAAAGCCTAACACTGTTCAATATCTTGGGTGCCGAAAACATTTACATCATACACAAATCATCACATAGCAAAAGCGTAAACATCACATGAAAACTGTTCTGTACTGAAGGAAAACTGTTCTTCTGCCGGGAATCGAACTCAGCGGTTGGAAACCAAATATTAGTCCACTGCGCCAGACAAGTCGTTTGGCTGATGCTTGATAGGCGTCACGTCTGCATAACGCCTGGTATAGCATATGGACACAGTTTTACTAGACAACTTCTATTAAGTAGATAGAGAACAATAGTCAGCAGTAACTTTATTGCCATTTACTCATTGAAGGTTATAGCAAATGAGCGTAAGAAAAATAATGGTCTCTCAATTAATAACAATAACACGTGTAAGTTTATTGCAGTGCAGGGTGCACGCTTGACCTTGCCGGTGCAGCGAGCGGGGTGAGGTGCGGTGGGCGGGGTGGCTTGGTGAAGAAATGCGCTGGCGCAGTGACGCGGCTTTTGTTATCAGGTCCTTATCGCAAGGCTGCCGGTCCACGTGTAGGTGATGCTGATCGATGACCGCTTCCACGCATAGCCGTATCGACCTTGTAACTATGAGTTTTATGCTCTTTGTAGGCTTATCTGCACCATTAAAACAAAGGAATAACGATTGCACTGCTCAACTTACAATCAATGAAAATATTGGAGTTAGTTTTATGCAACAAGTGACGAGTTGTAAGTACTCGTAAGTCGCTTGATGGTTTCAACAATTCAATATACTTAGGTATGTGACTGATTCTGAAAGAAGGCTGTTCATTACTACATATAGGAACATTCGTTCTTATATTATTTATATACATAATGATATTTATTTTTACCTATCAGGAATAATTGAAGTGATACTTTATAATATCAATAAAAATGGCCGCTAAAATTTGCAGAATTTTATTACAATATACGTAAATATAACATACTTACATGACTGCGCCCCGCGACTTTGTCTGCGTCAATCCAATTTGTAGAAGAAATAAAATTTATAGTACCCAATATCCATTTTAGTTCTCCAGTTTTATTGCTATTTATAAAATCGGTCCAGCGGCTTAGGCTCAAAATGGTAACAGACAGACAAACGGAAATAACAGAATTACATTCGGATTTATAATATTATTATGATGTGAAGTGTGATAAATAAGAACGTAATATAAATAACTTATCTTTGACTACAATATGATAAACTAGCCGTGCCCCGCGGCCTCCCCCGGTATTATCAAGTTAAAAAGTAGCCTACGTTAAATAGTAACAGAACAGACAAACGAAAAAAACATAATTACATTCGGATTTATAATATTATTATGATGTAAAGTTTGATAAATAGGAACGTAATATAAAGATCTTATCCTTGACTAGAATATAATTAACTAGCCGTGCCCCGCGGCTTCCCCCGGTATTATCAAGTAAAAACTTTCGAATTTATAATATTAGTAGGATATATGAGTCTTCTTCAACATTACTGTTATAACCCGCAGCAAAAAGGGAGGTTGTGAAGTATGTACATATAAATGTATGTATGTTTCTTTCCTCACACAGCGTCCAAACGTATAAACGTACGTAACGTATAGTTGAAATCGTATCAATTCTACGAGTATCAAGGGACGGTACTACAGACGCCATTTTCGAAATGGCGTCTTTAGTACCTACTCCATAATAAAAACAAAATACAAAAATAAGAATTGACAAATATCATCAAAATCGGTTATTCACATGGGCACCAAAGAGGCACTCATGAAAGTTAATGACTCTACTGCCAGATTCGCAAAATTACAGCCATCTCGAAAAGAACTTGAAACAAAATACTCACCGGCGCATTTTTCATTTTTTTTTTATTATTCCTGAGCATTAACAACACAAACAACAACAATTATATTAACCTAGGTCGGTAATCGTTAGATGCCTACATGCATCCTTGTCATACAATTTCTCGTGTATTTTATGTCGTTTGTTTCATCGTCTCGGGTATTTTATGAAAGAGCTTCAAAATACCATTTCAAAAATATATAACACGTGGTAGTAACGTACAATGTAACTTGACTTTTTTTTGGTTTATAAGAAGCCAATTAGTACTGGTAGTTGAGTTTCAGTTTCTAAACTCTCGTCTTGGTGATACATTTATATAATTCATTCGCATAACAATTTAATAAAAATCGGTAGTAAGTTCATACTATATTTTAATTTGTTCCTATTATGATTGTATTCTGTTATGTTTATGTTTGTTTGCTAATAAATAAATAAATTGTAGTATTCTACGGAAAAGTCATATATAGGTGCGACGACGCGACGATCGTAGCGAGGAGCGTGACCAAAACGCGCGTCCAAGCGAGCGAGGCGAGCGTGTCGCTGCAGCGGCCGGCAAAGCGTCAGACTTCTTAGAATCAGTACAGTTCAATCAGTAAAAAAAAGTATATCAGTACCTACGTGTAGTAAGCTATATCTCCAATAATGTTATATTTTTTGCATTGTATTATAACCTTGTGTCATTTATATCAAGTGAATGGGATTCTTCTGAAGATATGAATATTAAAATTAAATTTTTATAATAAGTATTATTTAATTGTTATACCTACAGAATAAAAATAATTATGAAATATCGATGTTTTTTTTTTAGATCATATATTACTTACCTATTGTAAACATATTTTTAAATGGTAATTTTGGTGTTCGGACTCCATTTTCAATTTTTTATGAGGAAAAACCTACCCATATCCGTAGAATCATTATACTCGTACATTACAATCGGTTTATTAGTCTGGACGCTATGGGACAAACGAAGTATCTATACTAATATTATTATAAAGAGTTATCATCCGTACAGCGAAGGAGTGGAACGCATTGCCCTCGTCTTTGTTCCCCGAACAGTATAATCTGGGAGTCTTCAAGTCAAGAGTGAATAGGTACCTTCTAGGCAAGCATGCTATATCTTCGGCCGCATCGTCGCTTTCCATCAGGTGAGATTGTGGTCAAACGCTTGCCTATCGTACATAAAAAAAAGAGGTAAAGTTTGTTTGTATGTAAAAGGTAATCTCTGAAACTACTAATCCGATTCTAAAAATTCATTCACTAATAGATCCCTATCTTTTTGTGAAAGAATTATCTACACTATCCCTGAGTGTCATAGTAGTCCGGTCAATTTAGACATTCGAAGTTACCTAAATTCCCACCAAGCTGAAAATCGGTAAAATTGTTTAAAATATTATTAAAAACAAAATTTGAAAGTTCCCCATCTTTCCCCTGTAAGGAAAAAAAATTATTCAAGGTCGAAGATAAAAAAAATGAGTTTTTCGCGATTTTCAGCAAAACGGTAAGTTTTATCATAAAAATATTTCAAACAAAAATTGTAGATCATAAAATTATCTACAAAAAATTACTTAATACTTTTTTTTCTACGAGCCACCGTTTTTGAGATATAACGATTCAAAAAGTTGTAAAAGTTGTAATCGTCATAATATGCACACGTTTCCTCGCCACCTATGAGGTAGTGTACTTAGCGCGAAATAATGGATATTAGCAGAGATTGAAATGATAAAAGCAATTTAAGTTAAAAAAAAGTAGTGAAATTTAATCGTCCGAGTCGTAACTTTCAAAATCTTCTTCTTGATCTTCTTGTTCTTGTTCGTCTTGTTCTTGTTCTTCTTCATCTTTATCCTGAGTGCATGTAAACTGCGTTAATAGCGATGTATCGCATGTTGCCTCGTTGGAATCAAACGGATCCTCTACTGTTGGTGATTCAATATTAGAGCACAACCGGCCTTGACAATGGTGCCGATTCTGTTGTCCAGAATTAGACTAAACTAGCCTAAAATTAGTTTTAGTCCTGCTTTAGTCCAAAACCTATTCAGAAAATGCAAGATTAGACTAAAATTAAGTTTGACAGGACTAAGTTAGTTTAGTTACTCTATTTAGTGAAAATGACCAAATTCTTATTCTGATGTACATGTTTTACGTCAAATTAAGACTAAAAATAAAAAAAATTAACTCAAATTAGTCTGCATGAAAAGGATCTGGATTATTTTTAATGCGATTTTATACTTGAAAGAATAGCGTTTAGGTATTCTTTGACTAAAATTAGTTCATTTTTAGTTTAGTTTAGGTTAGTTCGGTGCTTAAAATAAGTTTAATTTTAGTTTAGTTTAGGTTAGTTCGGTTTATTTTTAGTTTAGTTTAGGTTAGTTCGGTGCTCAACAGAATTAGCACCAATGTGTACATGCCGGAGAAAAGAACAGCATAACATATATTACAACTGTAGAGATGTATATATACGTGGCGTACTCATGCATATTATGACGATTACAACTTTTTGAATCGTTATATCTCAAAAACGGTAGCTCGTAGAAAAAAAGTATTAAATAATTTTTTGTAGATAATTTTATGATCTACAATTTATGTCTGAGATATTTTTATGATAAAACTTACCGTTTTGCTGGAAATCGCGAAAAACTATTTTTTTTTACCTTTGACCTTGAATAAAAATGTTTCCTTACAGGGGAAAGATGGGGAACTTTCAAATTTTGTTTTTAATGATATTTCAAACAATCTTACCGATTTTCAGCTTGGTGGGAATTTAGGTAACTTTACTCTTATTTTTTGGTCTAATTTGACCAGACTATAGGCTATGTTTTGTTGGGATAAAAGTTAGTTTTCAGTTAGAAATAATAATATTCGTAAGACAAGTCGGAGAATAATATGCTAACTGGCCGCTTTATCGGCGTACGCTGACTAAACAGTTAGACATAGATGAATACATTGGTGCTAATTCTGTTGAGCACCGAACTAACCTAAACTAAACTAAAAATAAACTAATTTTAAGCACCGAACTAACCTAAACTAAACTAAAAATGAACTAATTTTAGTCAAAGAATACCTAAACGCTATTCTGATTTTACGTTGAACCTAATTTAAAAGTTGAAATGATTGCACGTTTTATTCTTTCAAGTATAAGATCACATTAAAAATTATCCAGATCCTTTTCATACAGACTAATTTGAGTTTAAAATTTTTATTTTTAGTCTTAATTTGACGTAAAACATGTAGGTACATCAAAATAAGAATTTGGTCATTTTCACTAAATAGAATAACTAAACTAACTTAGTCCTGTCAAACTTAATTTTAGTCTAATCTTGTATTTTCTGAACAGGTTTTGGACTAAAGCAGGACTAAAACTAATTTTAGGCTAGTTTAGTCTAATTCTGGACAACAGAATCGGCACCAATGTATAGCAAAAATCATCGTCTTACGTAGTTCACGTAGATTCAATTTGCACTTTACTGCATATAATTTGGACCTGTTTAGGAGAAATCGTGATATTTATTTGAGGGTGAAAACGATGGGTCACAAAATGAGTAAAATTACTGCATAATCCGGCATACTTCTACGTTTTGAACCAATTTACATAAGAAGGAGGATATAAATTCGACTTTTCTTTGTTTTGACAGTTATAACTTATCATTGAACTTTGAACTGCCCGCTGGCGTAGTTAGGTGGGCGTTCGCCTTTAAAGCACCGGGTTTTATTCCCGGTTGGAACACAAGTATTTTCCCCACGGGAAATTTGTTTCTGGTTTTGAAGCATGTTGTGAATCTTGGATGTTCACGGCCCCACGATACAAGTCATTGAGCTTAGTGTAGGGTTGTGAATGTGAAAGTGTTTATGGTTTATTTTTTACCCGGCCGACGCCGGGCGAGTCGTTTTTAAGCTTTGAACTGCTCGCTGGCGTACACGAGTTCGCGTTCGCCTTCAAAGCAAAGGGTTCGATTCCCGGTGGTAACAGAAGTTTTCTTCCCACGAGAAATTTGTGGCCCTGGTTTTGAGTATGTTGTGAATATTGTGTGAATCTTGGATGTTTACGGCCCCACGATACAAGTCATTAAACTAAGTGTGGGGCTGTGAATGTGGAAGTGTTTATGTGTATAATTTTTAACCAGGCGACAGACGCCGGGCGGGTCATCTTTGAACTTTCAACTACCCGCTGCGCTGGCGTAGATAAGTGCGCGTTCGTCTTCAAAGCAGCGGGTTCGAAACTCCGTAGGAACACAAGATTTCTCCTCACGGAAAGATTGTGTTTCTGGTTCTGGGTATGACGTTGTGTTTGTGGTGTTAATGTTTACGGCTTCACGTGACAATTCATAGTACTTTTAGTGTGGAGCTATGAGTGTGAAAGCGTTTATGTTTATGCATTAGTTTACCCGGGTGACGCCGGTCAGCTAGCTACTTAAATACGTTGTCAAAATCATAACTCTTCTTTTTGCTTCGCCAAAGTCGGGTAAAAAGATCACATGAATAAGAATGCTAGAAGAGTGAAGATGGAATCGACTACCGGAAGGAAAACTACCGCAACATATTTTTTTCTGAAATGCCTTATTATGCATACAATGAAAATGTGAATTGCTGATGACAACATGTTTCTAACAACTTGCGACTGACAACGACGTGATGTCGCGACGTCCGTGTCATCGTGTCATCCGTCGCTGGCTAGCTATCACGGTCAATTTGCATATTGAGAAAATAGCGTAATTGCAGCAGAGATCAGTCGGCTTGGTAGGTAGTCAACGAGGTAGTCAATAACAATGGTATAGTTAGCAACCAGAGCGATAGGTGTCGTTCGAGCGAGGCGAGGACGGGCGCGGTGTCGCGGTCGTCTCAAGATCAAGGTCGCGCGGCAGACGCGCGGCAAGGTTACCCCCGCGCACCCCCTTGACGCGCCCGCCGCCCGCCTCTTGCGCCTCTCAACGCGCGCAAATATTTGCGACCGTCTTCGTCCTCCGCGACCGATACGCCGAGGTCAGCCCGCCAACAGACCTTGAAGTAATATTACCCGACCTCTCCTGTTTGAAAGACGAGTCCGTATTTTTATCGGTCACTTAATATGTGTCGTTAGGTACGAACCGATGACAAATGGAGATCAAACTAAGAAAACTTATTTATTTATATTTGCTGTGAGTTTTTATTATAAGTACTTTATGGTAGGTTTGATAATACTTGTTATTGCCCTGCGCCACTTAAAAACGTATTCATTTTATTGCTTATATAAAAAAGTGTGTCTGCCCGCTGCAGCTGTGCGCCCGAATAATCATTATTGAAATCCTAAATCGCTATTATAGGTATATTAGGAGTTGCCAAATGGCACTCAATGGACGTAAAGGCTGTTTAATTGAAGCAAGCTTAGCTATATTGTTGAAAGTTTTCAACGAAACGATAGGTTTAGGTAAGTGCGACGATGAGCGTTGCGAAGAGGGCGGTTAAGTTACTTTAAGATGAGCACAGATCGTGCGCGCAGAGCAAAGCATGCATGCAGTAGGAGCGGTAGACGCAATATTCCTTAAAATAATGAATAAATAATAAATAATTATATAAATAACTAGTTGACCCGCCCGGCGTTGCCCGGGTAAACAAAAGCTTACACATAAACGCTTTCTCACTTACAGCCCCACTGTAAAAGTACTATAAGTTGTGTCGTGGGGCCGTAAACAATTAACACCACACACACAACATTCACGTCATACCCAGAACCAGAAACATAAACTGCCCGTGGGGAAAAACTTTTGTTATTGTGTTCCCACCGAGATTCGAACCCGCTGCTTTAAAGATGAACGCGCACTCATCTACTACTCCAGTGGGTAGTTCAAAGTTCAAAGATTCCCAACCCTGCGTCGCCCGGTTAAAAAATCTACACATAAACACTTCCACATTCACAGCCCCACACTAAGTTCAGTGACTTGTAGCGTGGGGCCGTAAAAATCCAAGATTCACAACATATTAAAAACCAGGAACACAAATTTCCCGTAGGGAGAAAACTTCTGTTACCACCGAGAATAGATCCCGCTGCTTTGAAGGCAAACGCGCACCCATTTACGCGAGTAGATAGTTCAAAGTTCAAAAGATGACCCGCCCGGCGTCGCCCGGTTAAAAAATATACAAATAAACACTTCCACATTCACAGCCCCACACTAAGTTCAATGACTTGTATCGGGGGGCCGTAAACATCCAAGATTCACAAAGCATTCACAACATACTCAAAACCAGGAACACAAATTTCCCGTAGAGATAAATCGTCTAGGTAAATTACCACCGGTAATCGAACCCGCTGCTTTGAAGGCGAACGCGCACCCATCTACGCCAGCGAGCAATTCAAAGTTCAGGAACGACGCGCCCGCGGCGTCGCGTCGGCCGGGTAGTAAATATTAAAAAACATACCCATAAACGCTTTCACATTCACAACCCCACACTAAGTTCAATGAATTGTATCATGGGGCTGTAAACATCCAAGATTCACACAACATTCACAACATACTCAAAACCAGAAACACAAATTCCCGTGGGAAAACACCTGTGTTCCCACCGGGCATCAAACCCGGTGCTTTAAAGGCAAACGCCTACCTAACTACGCCAGCGGGCAGTTCAAAATTCAATGATAAGACTGAACAAAAAAAAACAGTCGAATTTATATCCTCCTTCTTATGTTATTCGGTTCAAAACATAGACGTATGCCGGATTACGCAGTAACTGTTCCATTCTGTAATCCACCGTTTTCACCCTCAAATAAATTTAACGATTTCTCCTAGACTATAGGTCCAAATTATGTGCAGTAAAGAGCAAATTGCATCTACCTGAACTGCGTAAGCCGATGAAATAGGTTTTTTGATAAGGATAATATTAAATACTTAAAAATACGAAATAGAAGCCGCTATTTTTTAATGTGTAGGAATTCGTAGTACGTGTCGGTACATTTCTGATCCGTCCCGTTCACGGGCGGACTCCCGTGAAACTAATTTCACGATTTCTCATAGATTATTTATCCAAATCTTATACAGTAAAAAGCAAAATGTATCTACATGAACTACGTAAGACGATGGAATAGTTTATTTTGATAAGGATCAATACTGAATGTCTCAAAAAGCCAACTAAACAGAGGCCGCTTTTTTTTCAGATTTTTAACAAAGAAAAGTATTTTTTCTGAGCTATACATACATGTTAGATATATGCTGTCGCGGACTTTTTTGTAAAACTCATGAAAGCCAACATTTTTGCCATACATTGTATTCAACTATGTCTTACCGTTTAGTCAGCGTACGCCGATAAAGCGGAAAGTTAGCAAATTTTTCTCCGACTTGTCTTACGAATATTATTATTTCGAACTGATAACTAACTTCTATCCCAACAAAACATAGCCTATGACACTCAGTGATAGTGTAGCTATCTATAGGTGAAAGAATTTTCAGAATTGGATCAGTAGTTTCAGAGATTACCTTTTACATACAAACAAACAAACAAACTTTACCTCTTTATAATATTAGTATAGATGGATAGATAGGCCTCTTTTCACTCCGCCCGTTTTAAGAATATCTATCTAATATATAAAATTCTCGTGTCACAGTTTTCGTTGCCATACTCCTCCGAAACGGCTTGACCGATTTTGATGAAATTTTTTGTGCTTATCCGGTATCTATGAGAATCGGCCAACATCTATTTTTCATCATCATCATCATCATCACTTTTCATCATTATCAACGCGGGTGAAACCGCGGGGCGCAGCTAGTGTTATTATATTAGTTGGATAGCTTTGTCGAGTAGGTAACTAGCGGTCTCTAAAGGCGTCAATTCATCACCCTGGCGAAGCTGGGACAGGTCAGCTAGTGCCTTATAAAATCTATAACTTTTGAAGTAAAAACTTCTTTAGCGGCGTTGTGCACTTTTTGGTATGGGTAAAAAATGTTAAACTCGCGTCAGGACACGTGACCTGATCGAAAATTCGTAAGACGGAGGGAGAGTAGACCGCCGGGCGCGGCGTAGGAGAGAATGTAATACTCTTTCTACCGCGCGGCGAAAATGTATGCCTGCTCCTACTGTTACCAACGTTAATGTTCAAGTTTCCACTTCTGCCGGCACTCTCGGAGTGCAACCCGATGTTTTTTTTCTTATATTCCTTCTGTTATAATAAATTAATATTTTGTAGAATGAGAGACTAGATATGAGAAGAAATCTACCATCTAGATCTACCATAAATCGAAGTCATATTGGTTGTTATCCGATGATGTGAAATAAATAGTGGTTATTCATACATATAATATAACGGTACTTTAAATAAGGTGTATTCTATCTAGAGAAAACTCCCAGTCTTTTTATTTGTGAAATAAAAACGAACGAGTAAGCGACTGTAGAAGAGTAGTAGGAGCTTTAAACAATGTAGAGAACATACGAGTCAGCCACTTTTTTTTACCGACTTCCCAAAAAAGGTTTTTTTTTTATTTGTGTTTCTTCATAACTTCTCTCCACGAAAGCCGATTTCGAAAAATTTTTTTTAGTTTGAAAGATGCTGCTTTCCAATTGGTCCCATTTAAATTTGATTAAGATCTGATCAGTAGTTCTTGAAATATCGTCAATAATGTCTATTTTGTGACGAATAATGCGTACTTTGACGATGTTCTGGTTTACCCGACTTCAAAAGTTACCTCACAACTTCTTTCGTTGTGAGCCGATTTTGATGATTCTTTTTTTATTTGAAGGCTGGTGGATCAAGGTTCCGATGATAAAGCGGTGAAGTCGGTTTTTTTAAGCTTTGCTTGCGTTTAATTATTGTAAAATTCGTTCGATATTAGGCAGGTCACTATGGATTGTGAACACTTCAGTTCACTTCTAATGAGTACTCTCGAATCACTATTTAACTACCTAACATCTAGGCGGACGGCAATGCGACATCATCTTTCATTCTACACTTTGTACGATGCGTTTCGGTTCCCCTTTCATTATATGAACTGCAAATGAATGGAAAAAACCTCCGTCTACTGTGTTTCCTGAAAAGTAAATATAGATTCAAGCAGATAGTGAATAGATATTTACTGGGCAAGCTTGCTCAATCTTAGACCGCATAGCCCGCATAGTTTTTCATCAGATAAGATTGTAGACAAACGCTAGTTTAGTTGAAAATAAAATACTAACAACTACCGATGCTTTATTAGGAGACATAGTTTAGGCAGGCAACAAGCATCATCACCTCACTATAGGTACTTAGCATTATGTCATCGCTCCCTATCGTTATAATTCTGAGGCCCATAGAGACTCATCCATGAGTCTAGCGCGAGGTTAATGCCTGTAATTGCTTCCAATGTTTTTGGACGCCGGATATTTAATTTGGCTGCTCTAGATAGCAACTTGGTACGTGAGTTTTAAGGAAGCACTAGTATTAAGGCTAACTCACAGTCAGGGCCATCTTCACAAAGAGGTTTAGGCTAATTCCACGAAGTAGAGCGTCGGTTGTCAGGCTGTCACATTTGTTCATGAGCTGGTAGTAAATTTTTCGTTAGTCTCTGTGAGGCAAATTAGTTACCGAGAGCACAGCATATATAAATTGTGGTTTATGTGTATCTATTATTTTATTATTAAACTGTAACTGAGCCACGTCTGTAGTTACATTAAATATAATAACCGAGGCTACGTAGAGGTCATTACAAACTTGAATATGCCACTTTAACTATTGTTAATACAATCGTTATTCAACGAATTTTGATAAGGTACATGTAATATAAATGTAAATCCATATCATAATAAACTGTTGAATCCTTTTATGCATTTCCCTACATTCCTAATGTCAAGCCAAAGAAAAAGCATAACTTATAATTGTACTTGTACATTTAGCGCGCATGCTCTGTCATAGATTAAAGAAGACTAAGAAGAGTCACTTGTGTGCTTCAATGCATAAAACAGTTTATAATCGGTCCTACGCAGTTGGAATTGGGTGGGTCAGGTAGTTGGAAATATTATTATGGCCTAATTTTATCCGTATTTATATGGCGCTATGTTTGTATCTGATTAACACAACTGCAATTTAGGTAAACACAATTTTGGTAACTGTCCAAAACTCGTCATGGTTGCAAACGTGTTTATTTAGGACAATGTGATTTTGATTATTTAGATGTAGGCTTGGCGTCCAAGGAATAAAAAGCAGTGTATGTACTATTTAGGGAGGATAGTTCAGTAGAGTAATATAAACAGACAGAGAAAAATAAAGTTTTTTATTTTCATCATCTCCTAGCCCTTCTCCTACCGAATGAGATCAACACATAGTGAACTATTCTTTCAAAATATATTATTTAGTTAATATAATGGGAATTAAGATATAATTTACTATAAAGACTGATTGGAACTAGTACATTATCACGCCCGTCTATGTGGTCGTCTAATCTTCTGAATGTCGCTCTAATGTGTTTATGCTCTCAAGTAAGACGATCTTTACTAATATGTTGTAATGCACCTTATAAGATAATAAATTGTCTTATAAAACTAATAACAATGTAGATACCAAATATAAAGAGATAGTCATTTCAGCTTTTATTTATTTATTCAAACAAAATCCACAGCTCTTTAAATTAATATTTATAAAACTTATGATATAACTAATAGCCAAAAACGGATTTACATTTTGTAGGTTATTAATTTGAAAAAAAAATATGACAAGCGCTGATAAACGAGTAAAAAGGTATACTTATATACTACATACAAGTTTAGAATATATATATATATATATATTGTACTAAAATTGTAAAATAATCATGTAGAAGTAAGAAATAGAAAAATAACTTTTTATAATCGCCGGCGGCGTAAACCTAGATATTTTTTGAAAATTAGGTAGACATGAAATTAGGTAAATACCTACTTGTGTGGCTATTGCAAAAAATATGGAACATATAAACTTTCGCACTATATATAAACTATAAAGTGTCGCGGGTACTGGAGACATATCACACCGAATTTATTTTTTAGAACTAGAAGCATAAATATCCCTAGGCAAAGAAAAAAGTCCTTCACCCGGAATCGAGTTATGGGGCGTTGAAGTTCAAAAGTTGAATCCGTACGTCAGACCTGTTGAAACCATAACACGTAAAGCTAAGGTGTGGTAAAGGTTAAGCTATGAATGTCCTATATTAGTTATATATTTGTATAGTAATATATATTAGTTTGTGTATGTTTATAATATGTTATTATTAATTATGTAGGTTTTTGTATGTATATTATGTATCTAATATTAATAAGTATGTGTAAGAACATGTATTAATTTAAATACGTGTTGAGGTACACTATCGTCCCTATTTGTAATATTTTTATCATCTCCCTTTGGTTGTCTGGAAGAAATCGCTTTGAGCGATAAGACCGCTCTTTGTGCTCCTATGTTATATTTAAAATTCCTTTGTAAGTGTTATTTTTTTTTGGTGTGCAAATAAAGAATTTATCTATCTATCTAAGGTGTTATTTTTCCTAAAGTCATTAAAAATCTGTTTCGGTGTAGGTGAATTACCAAGAAAAACTTTAATATGACGTTGTTTTGCTAAACGGGTTACGTCCTTAGGTATAATATCGCTATATTTATCTATTTTTTGCACATTTTATGTTTGTGATTATAAGGTTAGCAAATGATACTTTGAGGTCTTCGAATGCGTCAAAGGTATATTGTGTCCTACAGCAAACAATAGATGTCAATAAACAAGATTTATTTAAACAAGTCAATAAGTTTACTTACTCGGAGCTACATTTAAATTATCACGACCTATCTAGTGTCCTGAAAGTTACCTCTTAAGGTACGTTTATAATTAAACAAACAAACCAACGCATTCACACTCACAGCCCCACACTAAGTTCAAATACTTGTATCGTGGGTGCCGGAAACATTCACATCACACACACATTACACCCAGAACCAGAAGCACAAATATCCCTTGGGAAGGAATTTGTGCTCCTGCCGGGAATCGAACCCAGGACCCACGGCGCAGAAATCATTATTTGTGTTCGTAATATAATAAAATAAACTTTAATGCCATTGCATACCTAATAGATCTTACAATAAACCTTAGATATTATATTATAGGCCAATTTATTTAAGAAAGCTTTTGTTTTAATATCGCACTCGAATTATAAATATGCGTGTGTTTTTGTACTTGTTCTCGATTGTCTCACTTCAAATAATAATAGGATTTGAATTAAATATGGAATACTAGTCGTGCCCCGCGGCTTCGCCCGCTATTATCAAGTTAAAAAGTAGCCTATGTGTTAATCCTAGGTATAATCTATGTACATTCCAAATTTCATCCATATCCGTTCAACCGTTAAAGCGTGAAGAGGGAACAAACATACTTACACACTTACACACATAATTACACACAAACTTTCGGATATATAATACTAGCCGTGCCCCGCGGCTTCGCCCGCTATTATCAAGTTTAAAAGTAGCCTATGTGTTAATCCTAGGTATAATCTATGTACATTCCCAATTTCATCCAAATCCGTTCAGCCGTTAAAGCGTGAAGAGGGAACAAACATACTTACACACTTACACACAAACTTTCGGATTTATAATATAAGTAGGATTAGTAGGATTAGTAGGATGTATAACATTTTAGTATACTATATTATCAGGATTAACAGCAAACAACTATATTTTAAGAACTTATAGGCATATTACAGGCAAACGTGCTCCCATCGTCGACAGCATCATCATTTAACTTCAGGTGAATTGGTCAAGCGTTTACCTATCTTGGATAAAAAACCTTTATGCACTTTCAAAATTCACATGCAAATTCGACTTAGGCACATACGCTTGTGCCTACATTATAATTACATTATTTTTGGTAGGTGCTTCATTTCATGTCACGAATGCATAAAAACAGATTCGCTGACTTATTACGTTATGTTAGGGTAAATGTGGAGGTACTCGTGCGTACATAAAATAAAATGATAATAAATAAAGAAAAAAAATTGCAGAAAAATTAAGGGCGGCGTAGCAGTTGGTGTCACAGTGTCTCATTCATTTCCTATATGTACAAAGTGTACACTCATTCATAAATTAATGAGCGTGGTAAGCGCTCTTTGTAATCAACTACACATTCAATTCAGCTTTGTTGATTCAAATGTTCACTGAGTAAGGACATCCTTTATTATTCACAAGGATTTTGATGAAAAAAAACAATGAGTGTCCATAAGCAAAGGTCGTTTGAGTATCTTATTGAATATGTGAGTTTAATATTCACCTTGATCTACGTAAGTCAAGACCACGCTCTTGCTCACTAGTGTGCAAGCACGCGTGATCTTGGAAGCACTGGAATTAAAATTCCTAAATATAGCTTATTTTCACGTTGCTAAGTGAATAAATGGAATTATGGTACTGAAAGATATTTTGGTTCGTCGTGTGGTTCAGTATAAATCTTTCAAATTACATCGATAAATAAACAATCAATTATCTGGAGTCCTACCGACTTGTATTATAGAGATGTATGTGATGGATTGTTTAAGGTACTATTAATATTCTGTAACTCAAATAATCTTTCAATACCAGGTGGCATTAGATTGGGTAACACACCTTGGGTATGCTTATTGTGACCGGAGCTTTATTCATTGATCGGCAGGGGCATTTTTTTTATTTGAGACTAATCTAGCGTTTGACCACAATCTTCCCTGATGGAATGCGACGATGCGGTCAAAGATGGAGCACGCTTGCTCAGTAAATACCTATTCACTCTCTTCTTGAACAACCCCATATTATACTTTTCGGGAAACACAGTAGACGGCAGGGCATTCCACTCCTTGGCAGTTTTCATAATGAAAGTGGAAGCGAAACGCTTCGTTCGAATGGTCGGTATTTTTACCATTAGCGGATGCCGCTTTGCCGTCTGTCTAGATGTTCGGTAGTAGAACGGTGATGCGGGAATAAGATCATGCAATTCCTTTGAACACTTTCCGTAGCGCAATTTGTAGAAAATTGAGAGGCTTGCTACTTTTCGCCGATGATCGAGACTCTGTAGTCGAGACTCAACTAATTCATAGGTATTGATGCACGTGCAGATGAGACGGCTAGATAAAATATCTATGCCTAATTTGGTAAATTTAATTTTAACGTTTTTATATAAATGTTTTACATCAGGGGAAGGGACTTTGTGTCCCCGTTCACATTTAGGCCAAGGCCTACACACAAGCGATAGGCTCTAATTTAGGTTAGCCTGTGTTGTAAAATATATGTAGCGAGTTTCCTTCTCCCATGTAATTTTACTTTATTGTGCCATTTGTTCTTATTAGTTCCTACCAGAGCAAAAGCTCATGATAAAAAATATCAGTCTTAACGCATGCATATTACTTACAAAATGTAAACGACATATAATACTCTAATAATCCTACTAATATTATAAATCCGAAAGTTTGTGTGTAAGTGTGTAAGTATGTTTGTTCCCTCTTCACGCTTTAACGGCTGAACGGATTTGGATGAAATTTGGAATGTACATAGATTATACCTAGGATTAACACATAGGCTACTTTTTAACTTGATAATAGCGGGCGAAGCCGCGCGGCACGGCTAGTAATATATAAAACATTGCATAACTTATGTTTTGTTATGTCTTTGTTATGTCATATTATATCGGTATATTATTAAAATAAGTACTAGTAAATTTAAGAAAATATTCGAATTTATAACATTCAAAAATTTTCTTTGTCTGTAAATCTTTCTTATTTATGTGCTCTTATTTGTCATATTAATATTATAATTTAGTTTATTATGAAATTTGAAATCATTACCCGATCAAACAATCATCAGTAAATACTGTTTAATCGTTTATTGTAGTTACTCGTAGGCTAATGTAGGCACATTGAATGAGGAAGAGCGACATAATTGTATACAACGGCTAATGAGTTTGGGTTGGAAAAATATTCGGGCCAAGGTCCTGTAAATATACTGATATGGATTTAGACCCATTTTGTAGAGGCATGCGTCACTGAACGTAAATTATTTGGTCAAATACAGAATACGATAGTAAGCTAGTTGAGTCAAAACTGCAAAGTCTTGGTCACCGACGTAAGGTAGCAAGCTTATCCGTATTCTATCGCTTACATTTTGGAGAGTGTGCTCAGGAATTACATGAAATAATTCCTCCATGCCCTTTTTACCATCAAACAACAAGACGAACTGTCAAACGTCATCCATTTATGGTTGACATACCTCCACTTTGCTCGAAGCGTTTTGCTTCTACGTTCATCATCCGTACGGCGAAGGAGTGGAACTCATTGTCTGCATCTTTGTTCCCTGAACAGTATAATCTGGGTGTCTTTAAGTCTAGAGTGAACCTTCTAGGCAAGCATGTTCCATCTTTGGCCGCATCGTCACTTTCCATCAGGTGAGATAGCGTTTAAATGCTTGCCTATCTAGTATAAAAAAATACGTTTTAGGCGTTCTCTCTTTTTACCCGTCTTCCCAGGAAGGGTATTGTTTTTCGCCCGTATCTTGTATGTATGTATGTTTCTAGATTTCTATATTACCTGGACTCTTTCAAACGGCTGGATAGATTTAGACACTTAAGGTATAGTTAAATTCGTCCCAAAAACCCAAGTGTTGGAGTTTAAATAATTAAACACAAGAACATGCTTAAAAAAACCGACTTCATCGCTATCTTCGGAACCTTGATCAGATTAAACGTATCAAACACGCATTATTAACGGTAACTAAAAACTACTGATCAGATCTTGATCAAATTTAAATGCAAGAAAGCACCAGCTTTCAAATAAAAAAAAACATCGATATCGTTTCACGTGGAAAGAAGGTTAGAACTTAAAATACAGTTTGTACAAAATTGTACAAAATTGAGTACCTCTTCTTTTTTTTTGAAGTTGGAGATTATCAAAATATTTATTAGCCATATGATTAAATTTAATAGGGAATAATATTTTGACAATCAATGCATTGAAATGGATGTATTTATGGTTTTTGATAGCGTGAAATTCGACCAAGTGTGTGTCAATCATTTCTGATCCAATTTACGTGTAATTATTTTTTATTTCATTGTGCCAAGCTGTGATTCTACAAAATTGGGGGTATTGAAGCCGGAAAAATATGACGTTAAAGCATTAGCTTTAACATTATATTTTCCCGTTAGAATACCTATTAAGGTATATTTTCAAAACACTAGCTCACTTGACTGAAAGCGATGATGCAGCCGAAGATGTAGATTGACCGCGCGGTCTAATCGGACAGTAAACGATCGATGGGTCGATGCTGCAGCATTCAGTTTTCCGGATGACATCCCTGATGACGGATTGTGTTGAATTAGAGGACCTTTAGTTCCACGTAGTGATAAGCAACCTTTTTTACCGACTTCCCAAAAAAGGAGGAGGTACTCTAGTTGACTGTATTTTTTTTTTGTGTGTTTCCTCATTACTTATCTCCACGTGAGCCGATTTCGAATTTTTTTTTAAAAGCTGATGCTTTTCATGTGGTCCCATTGAAATTTGATCAAGGTCTGATCTCTAGTTTTTTAGTTATAGTGAATAATGCGTGTTTATACATTAAATCTGATCAAGGTTCCGATGATAAAGCGGTGAAGTCGGTTTTTTAAAGATAATTTACTGAAATAAAATTAAAAAATAGTGGTACTTCACACATGTGGCAATAAAGTATAACACAGAACATATTTTTCTGTTTTAAATAGGAATCCGTTTAGTACTAATAGGCAATGTAATATTTTAGCTCATATACTCTCGTCTTGTCGAGTGATTATTGACCTACTTTCCGTGCACGTGTGCTGAAAAAGAAGTTATTCAAGTCAAAACATTGAAAGTGTTTATTTGTAAAACGTAGAATGGCGTTATTGTTTCCACATTTTGTGTGTTTACAATACTTCAAATGAGGAAGAGTCCTCGTGAGCTGTGCCCGTGTCTGTGTCGGTATATACAACATTGCGGCCAAGGTCCCTATGAATTATGGAGTATATAGCATTATTCGGGCGATGTGTGTCAGTGCTCCGATTTCACGGCCGGCTTTAATAATAGCAGCTGAAGGTTCCATTCGACACGAGGAGGTCACTTCTCCCACGAACAGTTCCGGATGCATTGAAGTGTCGTTTATTCGGTGAACACAATGTCGATGTCTTTTGTTTTAAGTTTTTTTTGGTAATTAATTACTTAGTTTGTGGTGTCCCGTCTGGGCAGTATTTATTTTAAACATTGTTTGGTCGTATATGAAGGCTAAATTGAATAATCTATTATAGAAGCCAAATTATTGGTACTACTTTTAAATTTGTAACGACTCATTTTTCTACATCAGTAAGTAGTGCGCGTTCATCAACGGCATTGTCTGTTGTATATTGATTCAAACTTTGCACAATAAACGTTTTTTGGCATAATAATAGAATAATTATGGGGAATACATTTCATAACCTGTTGTATAATATATGAATTTGAATTATATTATTATAATTTTATGGTTTACATTTTTAAAATTCTGAGCTTTAAATCTAGCTCTTGAGAAGCAAATTCAGACAACTAATGACACCACACATTGTAATTAAAAATTAAAACACTCATCAGAATAGTTTGACACGATTCTATGAATATTTGGATAAGAATACCCTGACCTGCATTAACAATGTATTTTACAGTAGCAAATCTATCATACACGGAGAATAGAATGGGCTATGGTTATTGTTTAACACATTGTAGGACAGTAGCAAACTAGGACATATTCATATGAAAGGTGCGCCTTCGCAACAACACAGCAGCGCGGCAGCGATTCACAAATTAATGAGGCCAGTGGAACGCGAAGCATTACACTTGACCTCTTTCGGTCGAGTCCTTACCTCCGCCAGACCTTCACACTTTTTACAACGCTTTTACGAGCTAGGTCGGACCAATTAAGTTTCGTCGAACGGCCGGTTAACAATGACGCCCCCGATCCGAGGCAGATGCAGTGCTCGACCGCGCCGGCTGCGCTGCCCTACGCGCGGCCGCACACACTTGACACACATTCGCCTTTCAATGCCTATTGATATTTGTTTTTTTTAGTTGACCCTGATACGGTTGACTCTAACAATTATAACGTAGTGACTATTTATATAATTATATATGACCTAACTTATTATAGACACTTAAAACTAAGACAAACAAACAAACGCATTCACACTCACAGCCCCACAATAAGTCCAAAGACTTGTGACGTGGGTGCCGGAAACATTAATATCACACACAAAGTTAAAAAAGACGCGTATAAGTTTGTGAAAACTGTTTGAAATTTGAAAATCATTGTGCAGTAAGTAAGTACCTACAAAGATTGACGTTATTTCTGTAATGTGCGAATGTAAATTAGTATTAATGGATGTAAATATATAATCTGATACATTGGTTCCTTGTAAACAAGGTCGAGGTGGCCTTGACGTTTGTGTTTTTATTATTTTGCAAAAATAAAAGCACTAAGACAAACAAGGAAGTGGCCAGACATTCTGAGCGGCGATTACTTGAACTGTGTAGATTGTAGTGTTTACTCATGATCTGCTCAGGGCCGCAATAGTTACATTACCATGTGTTTGAATTACGTATGTTGATATTAACTCTACTTTTAGACATTTGTAATGGAGATGTACCTAAACGTTTATGACCAGGAACTATATAATATAATGCGCAAAATGTCGAAACTATGTACCTACCGCAGTCGACTCGCACAAGTAAAATCGTGACAATGTAACATTTTTGTGATACACGTGTTTTATACAACAAACACAAAAATAACGTATGTTTTTCAGCATATAGCAGTATACAACATGTTTTTAGTATAAAGCTAATCCAATGGCAAACAGTATTATTGTAAGTGGCGCCAAAGAGTAAATATGTAACACACTTGCAAGTAGGTATTATTATACCATAATATAAATTGTAACAAAGTACATTATCAAAATTCCATGGAATAAAAATGGGTCTAGTGGATATAATATTTATTTTTGAGAAGCGGTTGCTAATATATTTTATTATAACAAAGGGTTCATAGAGTAAGTTCCTGGAACAGGCGGTACTATTTGTTAATCGCATAAAGTAAGCTTTGTTATTGTGATGTACAGATAGATATATATGTAGTAGTTTGTAGTTCTTGTCGTTTCCTGTAATTTTATATAACAGCCTCATTTTGCTTACTGGTTGGTCTAGGTTTTGCAATATCTTTAAGTATTTATTTAACTAATAAGTGGTTCTACTATTATATGATACGATAATACACTTAGCTGTATCCTGTTTGCTTGCCCAATATTAATAAAATTTCAGTACAAAATGTATTAAGAAACCTATTTATCAAAGACTAGCAGTTCAACGCAGCTCTGCCTGCGTTAATGATGATGATGACAATACATACACACTCACAATCTTTCGCATTTATAATATTAGATACATTGCAATCATATACTATATAATGATAAGCTTCCATAATTAGTAGGTAATTTTTCTAAGATTTTTTTTGTGAAAATCTTTGCATTTCAAGCACAAGTTCGCTATAATAGTTCAGATTATCAAATGTTGCCTCTCTAAAAGACTCCTAGGAGTCATTAACAATAAGCAGCTGACTTGCGAGTATCTAGGATTTAGACGTCGACGAACAGTTAAAAACATTATCGTTGCTAGATATCAAACTGCCACAGAATTAAACGATCTAATAATTCCCACATTCTATTAATTATCCGACGAACATACAAATTACTAATGAAAACCTGATGTTTGTTAGATACCACTGTGTGTTCCTCCTCAAAACTTCTTTGGACCTATTTAGATTTCTTTTTTAGTTTTATAGATGTTTCCTTCCCATTAATCCCATTTAATTTTGATATAGATCTGATCAGTACTTGTTGAATTATCATCAATAATGCGTGTTGAGTACATCTAATCTGATCAAAGTTCCGAAGATAGAGCGGCAAATACGGTTTTTTTTCAAGCTTTTCTTGCGTTTAATTATTTTGTACCCAGAATAGCCAAACACTGCTTCCTTTATACTGTGTTACTATTGGTAGAAGCCATTGGCATCTAAAAGTGTATTCCCTACTTCAGAAGCAATATTTATTAAGATAATGTATAAAAATATGTCAATAAATAATAACTTGTTTTCTTTACTAATGCAAATTACCTAATAAGTAATAACTGTATCTATGTGACTGCCTCTTGTCATATTCGTTTCAAACAGTATGATGATGAATCTAAATTCATGTTTTTATTATGTTTATACATCACGGATACATTGATGTGCGTGTGTGTAGTCGCCTTAAGGCAAACAAGTTGGGTATTGGAGGCAACAAGTGGCTGATAAGGCGCGGATCACTATCGTTCAAGAGTAAGGTCGCGCCTTCAGGTTGCTATTTTAATTTTGTCATTTACGGGGATGTTTTGTTAGTAAATAAATTGTTAGATAATTGGATAAATAAGTATGTCAGTATTGATTAGATTAATACTTTATTTTCATAAACAATAATGGACATCCTACCTTGGATCCAGGGAGCATAGGGACTGCTTTTTGCGCCAACTGAATCGTTAATTATGTTTTATCCCGTAATTTAAATTTATTAGTTTTTGCTAGACATTTACCACCAAGCTTCTGCCCTTGTGGTTATGGCGTTAAGATTTTTTTATCACTGATAAACTGAACTGCGTTTGACTACTATCTTTATACACCTGATGGTAAGTGATGATGTGGTGTTAAGGACACACTTAATATACAATTAATTACTCATTTAATAACAAACAAGGGAGATGGAGTACGGTAAAACAGCCCAAGTAATCTAATATATAAAATTCTCGTGTCACAGTTTTCGTTGCCATACTCCTCCGAAACGGCTTGACCGATTTTGATGACATTTTTTGTGCTTATCCGGTATCTATGAGAATCGGCCAACATCTATTTTTCATCATCATCATCATCATCACTTTTCATCATTATCAACGCGGGTGAAACCGCGGGGCGCAGCTAGTAATAAATAAATTATAGTATCAGTAAATACAAAGATAATATCAAAATTGTAATGCATTGTTCGTCTACCATAGAATCCATAGATATTATACCAGGCACTAAGTTTACGGGACAATAAGAGCTAAATAATACATCCAGCTTATTATAGATACGTATGTGTACCCGTTGAGATAAATATGTGAGTTGACAGAAGTGGATAAAACTAGGAAAGAGTTCATCTGAGTTTGAAAATTGAGCTATTGACGAAATATTTAAGCAGCTCTATAGTTTTAGTGTAATGAAGTGTGTGTTGTATCTTAGATAAAGTTATAAGTTATCCAGGGTTGAATGTTGGTGAAGTGCCAGTCGCTATACCAATCTGTTTTCCTTACAAATGTAAACATTCCAGTACCTTTGCGAATATTTATTAAACAGTTTTGCGTAACTCGCCAAGAACAATGGCTAATGTTGCCATAATATCGGTCGACAATTGAGTATGACTTGTGTGCATAGTTGACACGGGTAAAGCCTGTATAAAAATCAATGCTATTGTGACATCATCCCTGGCTCCAGTAAGGGTTGTCAATCTAAGGACCACAAATGCTACGGTAATAAGGGAAGCCAGGGACGCTCACGTCGACTGACTACGCGTAAAGGTAATCGCCTCGTAAGGCCTCCGAATGTCAGCATTATTGGCGTCATAGGTAAAAATGTTGGACAATACACTTAGAAACAAAAATGTGCTTTTATGTGATATCAGTTTAGATCAGAAAATTAGAAATAAGTGTTGTCGATATGTTTCGCAGATAATTGTGATTAATATTTGTTACAAACATAACCATATATGTATTTCCTGCCATACTTACTGATCTGCGAAACAATGCAAAAGATGGTAAGGTCATAAGTTGATATAAGTTCATACATATTTTGAAGTGTTTGTCTCGTCGCCGAATGAGTCAGGCCATCACGCGGCTAGGCATCCTGGCAACCATTCACTCATAAACCACATGACTAATTTACAGATCTCGTAATATTTAGCATAGGTTATGTGACTACTTCCTTGTTTGATATCTTAGTACATTATTCGCCTGTTATGTTAAACGAAGATGACCTTCAGCCTTTTCCGCGTAGCGAAGATGTAATAATATTATAATAAAAATTGTTTAACGTTCTATATTGCAAATTCTTTTTATTATCGTGTCGCTACATCGCTCATACTTACAATAAAACATTAATGATAAATAAACACGTGGTTGTTATACAGTTACTTTTCAATTAATTGGCTCAATTTGATCTATCCATTAGCGATTAAACCTATGAAAATATCACTATAGTAGCAAATATTACTATATTATAAAATAATATGTACCTACTTTACTTATATAACCACGCCAGTAGACCGCATGGTTTTATCTCATGCATGGTATAAAGTTAGGTTATGTTTGATGGAAAATACAATTATTTTCCTCTAAAAGTGGTATATATACATAACATCATTGCTATATGTTTATGTATAAAGCTTTTTTATTTGTCTGTTCAGAAGTTAATGGTAAAAAAGTTGTTTTCTAAATAATTTACGAGGAAGAACAGCGGGGGGAGGGTCACAAGCGGAGAGCGTGGGCGGTGCGGGAAGTGAGGCGTGTGCGTCGTTGCCGAATATATTTTTCGCACATACAAGGTCGAGGTCGAATCGCTTGACTTCCTAGATCGGCATTCGGCAATGAGCGACCTCGCTACTGCCGCCGCCGCCGCCGCGCCCGCCCGCCCGTGCGTCTGCCTAGTACCTGCCCAAAACCGGACTATTCGTTCCCAGTACAGTTGAGATCTTAATAAATGACAATTAGCTCATAGGTTAACTACACCCTTCAACATCAAAATCGTTGCGTTAACTCATTCTATCAGTAATCAATCGGCTACAAATATTTAAAACCCATTGTATGTGAGTGTGTCTCAGTGAGAGATTTAGATACGTCATTCATTTAAGGTTGACTTTGCCAACCATAAATATGTCAACTTGATATACCTTCAGTTCGCTCAAAGCGTTTCGCTTCTACGTTTATGATCTGTACGGTGAAGGAGATGAGTTCCTCATTGCCCGCATCTTTTTCCCCCGAATAGTATAAGCTGGGAGTCTTCAAGTCAAGAGTGAATAGGTATATTCTAGGCAAGCATGCTACATCTTCGGCCGCATGATTACTTCCCATCAGGTGAAATAGTGGTAAAATGCTTGCCTATTACGCATTAAAAAAGATTAAAATATTATATAAAAATCTAATTATATTACAAGAATGTAAAAACAAAATACAATTATAAACAGCAACAATTCTATGTAGTTATCACGGAGTTCAGGAATAGTCTGTGGTCGGTATATACCTACAATGAAAAATCTGCATCTAGCAAAGCATTGGAGCAAAGCGTGAATGTCATTTTGGTCCCATGATGCCTTGACAAGGCGAAACGCACCTACAACTATTTGTGAAATACTATGTTTAATATAGACCCCAAAAGGAACACATAAGTATACGCTGTCAAGGTAACTAAATGTACTATCTTTTTGAAATTTAATGTTTGCGCTTTTTGAGTCTTTCTACTGATTCTGCTGCAGAACCAGCTTTCTTGTATGTTCTAAAAAGATGGAACAGCGCGCGGCGCAAGAGTGTCGCAAGTAGCTTCCACCCAAAGGCCGATCCATCGTCCAAGCGACTTGATATTTTTCACTATCGTCTTACGCAAGACATTTGGGTTTAAAATGGCCTCACAGTTGGTCAGAAACATCGATTTTTTTAACGGACTACTTGCTGTTGCCTTTGTACTTCGCAGCGTAACAGAAAGTCATTAAAATGGCGGGCTATAATTTTTTTCTGCATTTCGAATTCGGTTTCTCCTCCGAAACGAGAAGTAAGGTGATGATATATTATTTTGAATCGAAAATAAAAGAAACCCTTAAATTGTTTATTTGTATTTAGATTATATTTTGTCAATTTACATAGAAAATAAAAATTATCAATAGAAACAATAACACTTCTATAAGTACCTGTCTAGTCAATTTCGTCCTTTAATTCAGATATTAGATCTTTGTGATATCTCTGGATATTTGGATTTGAGATTATTCCCAATGTAGTATTGCTTTTAGAAGTATCACTTGTATCTGAAGCCAACGGTGGTGTTCTTACATGAATGGTGTCGCTAACTGAACTTGACACCTGAGCATCTATTTCTCCTACTTCTATATTGAACAGCACATTACTGATACGTTGTTCAGCTATTAATCTGTTACGTGGGCTGAGTTTTCGGAGCTTCTGTGCTATCAGCTGACCAAATATAGCATACTCGTCATTACTGCTTTTTTGGTCCTCAGTACTTTCTAAACTTTGACGAGATTTTTCACCTCTTTCGACTATACTCATATTTCTTTTTATTTGTATCGGCTGAACAAAGTCTTGTATATATTCTGCTTGGAATTCTATTGTGTCTTCATCTTGAAACGCAGCCTCGGAATGCTGTACCTAATAATAGAAAACGTCTTTAAAATTAAAGTAGAAAATAACAACATTTCATACTGATTCAACTGATTATTAATTTACTCTTTACGTTAAAATTAATAAGAAATAGGAACTCTTAATAAATAAATAGAATTAACCAATTATTACGTTGAGATTTTTTTATCTTTTAGCGTTTGACCGCTATCTCATCTATTAGTATAATAATAATAAATATATAAGTGATGTGAACTAAAATTAAGTTGAAATTGTATTCAAATTGGATGAATTTAGCTGACTCCCTGGATTAACACATAGGCCTTATAATTCCGGAATTCCCGCGGGTCCGGGAATTTCGCGGGCGTAGCTAATATAAAATTAAAATGAAGTTTAATTTTTTTAGCAAATAATGGCTGCTTCGAAATTTCACATAAAATCAATCAAGTGCAAACTTGTGTAGATAGTTCTTATTCACATCTTCGCTATGAAAACATGGCGCGCTCCTTGAGAGCATGGACAATATCGTAAAGAATACTCTTATATCGGTTTGAATATTGACATAAAGCACAGAATGGGGTTGGCGCCGCGGCAACTTCGGCTGAGCACCGCAAACGGCGAAATGGAATATGGAAACCTCGGCAGTGGTTACATCTTTGAGCCGTTTGGTGTTGAGACATTGGGCCGGAGGGGACCGGGAGATCATTCTATTTTTAAAAAATCTATCAGAGCGCCTGGTTGAGGCGATTCGTGATCCAAATCCTGGCACTTATTTGGCTCAACGTATTAGCATTGCAATTCAGAAAAGCAATGCTGCAAGCATGATAGGAACGCGGAACACTGGTAGTGGGCTTGAGCACTTGAGTTACATATAAGCTCGATGTCTTATTGTCTTGTAACTTAGGTCTTTGCTGTATATAATTTTAGGAAATATAGGCAATTGGCCCGTAGTTTGAATATGGATAAATCTGAAATAAGTTAGGTATATGAAAAAAAAATCTAAATTATTTCCTTCCCGTGTTCCTCAGAAAAAGACTCTTGACAAATAGGCGATATAGACGAACAATTAATAATTGATGCTATAACGTTTTTTTTGAGGTACGGAACCCTAAAAATGGTATAAAACACGGCAAATCACAGTACTCATCTGAAAATTTACGGCTATCTCGGCTCTCTTGGTTTTATTATTGTGGTTCCGTATGATACAAGTATTTATTATATTTATGTGCATTAAATACCAAGACATACAATTTACGAATATAAAAAGATATAGTGTCGGTAAAATATATAAATTACTTACATCTTGTAAATTGTTTTGCTTAATTTCTTTGGTTTCTGTGGGTGTAATAGCGTCTAATAGAAATAAAAGTGATTTGTAAGCAAACCACGATGGCTCGAAGTCTGGTTCGTCACTCTGTTTGCTCAAAACCTTTTGACGTTCCTTGGAGAAGTACGACCGCAAGCTCTTTATCTTGTTTTTCACCATAGTTAAGTCGCTAAGCTGGTATTTTAGGGCAAGTGAAGTCAAAGCATCGTTCCTTGTTATTTTGTTCGTATACTCGTTGTGCTTTGGGTCCCACAGTACTCGGAGTTTTCGATAATCTTCTATAAATTCTAAAGTTTTTTCCTTGTCGTCTGACATTTTGTCTAGTAATTTTAAAATTGTTTGCGGAAAGGGATCGAACCGTATGTCAGAGGCGTGCGCTGCCGTTCAACTGATTCTGACCGACGCATCACGCTTGCGCTACCTAAAAAATGAATGGGTGCGCACGATTGGCTCACGCATGCGTCAGAAAAGGACGCATATGGAACTGAGGAAAGAGATAGCGCGACGAAGACAGAGACGGTGAGAGACACGGTGTCGTGGTTCTATACTAAAAAAAATATACCACGTTACCTTACACCTTTGACGACGAACGATAGGATAGAATGTATGCTTGGTTGGTGCATTAGTCATTTTTAGTTTTGTAGTAATATTATGTTCCTCATTTAGTGAGAGTTTTGTAATAATGCTGAGCTTTGGCAAATTTTGATAAGCATTGAGTTCCTGGGATTTAATAATGTTTGTATACTTACGTGTTTTTTGTCTTTTATCTGATAACATATAAAATGATTTTTGGTTGTTCCTCATCACGTTGCCCCGTATCTACGCAACACTCGCGAAATGTGTATGCGGATAAAAATATCCAGGGTCAGGCTCAAGGCCTAGCTGCTTTTCTGATTAGGAGTACGCCGATAAAAAAATATCGAATCAGTTAAACAAATATGAAACTTATCGTCACTACATATGAGTCACTTCTCCTTAACTTGCGTGGAAACAATAACTGTAATTCTGCTGATTTCTTACTTTTGCAAGGTTACAGTGGATATATTGGAAATAAAACTACATAATTACTTTGCAGTACGTGTGTTTGTACTGATTTATTGGCAAACTAATGTCATAAAACCTTTTTTCAGATTTTTAAGGCGAATATCCTAATATATAGAGAAAAACTAAAAAAAAATACGGAATAATAATTTTCGTACGGTTCCCGAGCAAATTATTTGGTGCAGTAGTTAAAACCTTCATTCAAACTTGCAGTGATTATTGAACTTTCTGTTGGCTTAGCTGGGTGGCTGGCCTTCTAAGCAGGGGTACCGGGTTTGATTTCCGGCGAAAACACGAGTTTTCTCCCTTCGAAAAAAATATGTTTCTGGTTGTGATTGTGTATGTGATGTGAACGTTTCCGGCACCCACGACACAAGTCATTGAGCTTAGTGTGGGGCTGTGATGAAAGCGTTTATGTTATGTTATGTTCTTATGATAAAATAACGAACCAAAACCGGGTTCCGCCGCCGGGATTCCGTCATTGTGTACTGGTACGGTAGCTTCGGTTCGTGAGTCGAACTCGCACTTGTCCGATTTAATTTTATAGCATGTTTTTTAATCTGTGATAGTTAAGTATTACGGTATTTTCCTATGCTTTCCTGGTTCATCCACCTCGTGTTTATCAAACATAAGGGTACAAAATATCGAGATTAAATTATGAAATCACGCATATGGACGCGTGCTGTTAGACCTAAGTATATGAGTGAGAGAGTATTATATGAGTTTTTTTACTACCAAGCATTTAACTACCATTTCACTTGATAGAAAGTAAATATAGAGCCGAGGATGCACTTTAGACTTGTAGACTCCCAGATTATACCGTTTAGGACACAAAGCCGCGGGTAGTGAGTTCCACTTCTCCGCCGTATGGATGAATAACGTAGAAACGAATATCTTTAAGCGAACTGGAGATATGTCAACCATAAATAATTAGCCCGTAGAAGGAGCTGAATTTAAAAAAAGTATATCTATTGTTCTTGCAATTAACTACATAATCATATAAGCAGGTCCAAAGAAGCGTTTCAATCGCCAACAAAGTAAACACGTAGTATTAATCATAGTACATATACCTAACTTTCCAAAAATATCGCGCCAGGTTTGGATAACATAATTCACTTGTAGTATCTTTATCAGTAACGATTGCACTCAATGATATCGCTATACAAGGCGATGTTAAAATATAACGCAAACCCTACGCCAAAAAACTTGTTAGGGTGTCGCGTAGGGACACCGTCACCGAGACCCGTCTAACAAATGGAGAATAAATAATGTAAGATTAACATTATTTATTTCTAGTTTTCACCTCCCGCGGCTTCACCCGCACTTATCAAGTGTGTTAATTCTAGGTATAAATTATGTACATTCCAAATTTCTTCCAAATCCGTTCATCCGTTACAGCGTGAGGAGAAAACAAACATAGTTACACACTTACACACCAACTTTCGGATTTATAATATTAGTGTGATTGATTACTTTAATACTGCTTGGTAAATAACATTCTTAAGAGATATTGCGTATAAATTAAATCCTAAATATATAAACTTGAAAAATATATCTTCCTTGACACTGGCTAAATGCATATTATATAGTTTGCGGAGCCAACATTTAAATAGTAATTAAACGCAAGCAAAGCTTAAAAAACCGACTTCACCGCTTTATCTTCAGAATTTTGATCAGATTAGATGTAAACACGCATTATTGACCGGTCAGATCTTGATCAAATTAAATGGGACCAATTGGAAAGCAACATCAATTTTCAAATCGGTTCACGTGGAACGAAGTTATGAGGTAACGCAAATTAAAAAAAATACATTCGACTTGAGTAGGTTTTCCTCCTTTTTTGTGAAGTCGGTAGAAAAAATCAAAGCGGTGGTGGTGCAGTGCTAACATAACCAGGCCCCCGATCAGTCAATCCCACGCTGAAGTCGTAATACAATAATACTTTATTGCATACTAACTGCAAAACAATAGTTATTAAAATCAGACAGTAACCTATGATGGTAGTACAGTGGGCGGTCTTATCGCTTTTAGCGATTTCTGCCAGACAACCTTTGGATGGACAAAAAAAGAGCATGTAATGTGGGTCGGTGTGGTCCTATACATAAATACAAACATATATAGGTACCATCGTGATGAAATCCGGTGGCCAGGCATTTTGTCATATAGCGGTAGTTTACAACCCCCAAGTAGGAATTAATGTGGCTATGCTCTCAATAGCAATTAAAAGCCTAGGCCTAGCGTTTGTGGTATTTTTTTAATTATGTTTATAATTCGAAATGCCATTAATGGAATGATTGGAGATCTGTTTAAAGGCTAGTGTGTTTACCATCCTCGATCTCATTATCAACCTGATTAATGCAGTCGAGACCGCGGTTGTTCGAAAATAATTTTGGGGTTATTAGTGACTCAATTTTGAGAATTTGGTTTGGGGCTCCCATTAATTGAGCAGATCTGTAACCACACCTTCGTAACACATAAATTGTAAGATGACGTAGACGGCAAGGAAATGATAGCTGACGTGAATAGAGTAACACAACTATTAATTATCTGAACAATAATAAATTATCTTATTCTGATTGCATATGACATATAATTATAGACTCGATTTAAGATGTAAATAAACATGTCATCCATATCGACACACGCTTAACATTCCTTTCTATTTCTGCAATTCTCTTTACCTATAGTTTCGGCCACCATCAGGACATGCTGCCGCTCCGGTAACAACCTTGGAAAGCTAAATTCTCAAATTCTCATCCAATGGACATGGACATGTCTAAGACAGTGAATAATGTAAACCAACTTGAAAAATTATTAAATATTGTTGTTTATCATGTTTGCCAATATTGATGAGAGAGCACCCTCTAGCCTGCGACGGGCAATGACGGAGTGCGACCTTGCCCCGTGATACGTATTTATTAAGAAACAGTAATCAATGTTGCTTTTATTATTGATAAAATTTACAGACCTATCTTCGAACATGGAAGTTTAACTTTATTTAAATATTGAAATAATTTCCAGTAAAACAGTAAAATATTGAGAAATAAACAATATAACAATTAAATAAATTATAGTTAGAGATCTTCCACGCATAAAATGCCCGCCAAATTTGTCAAAGATTAAGGGACAAAAGTATGATAATTGTTGTTGAGGAACGAGTATTTATAAACTAAGATATCTTTATATTTCCATCCAAGGTTGTCTGGAAGAGAGCGCTCTTAGCGATAAGACCATCCATTGTACCTATATTTATAAGTTTCTCTGTAAGCTGTTTTTATCTTTTGGTGTCAATAAAGATACAATGCAATCATGCATTGTATCTACCAGGGGATCGCCTGCGCTAAAATGACCCACTACCTATTTTTAAAGTTATAGACATTATATCTCGCATGAGATTGTTGCTTCCGTCGCCACTACAATTGTAGTGTTTGCAGTGCGTGCAGCTGCGAAAGCCAAGTGCATAGCTAACATAGCGGAATAATCACGTTTGTGTGCGTGATTAAAACCAAGTCACATAGCCTATCACAGATATTCTTCGCGACCTTGATGTGTGACATTGGCGAGGCACGGACGCTTCCTGTTATCTCATTTGCGATACTCCTCGCCTCGCGACCGGCATTCGTCATTATTGTAACAAAGAATGTCCACTCGCCGTAATTGTAATTAACACGCGGTGTGGTAGCACCAACTCAAATGTTTTTCTCGGACTCAGATACACTTTTTAGATACCCTTCAAGCTCTAATATCAAAACAATTGATACTAGTCGTTCGCTCCAGACTGATATCATGCGCCTACATTTTACACTATAGATAAAAACTATTGAGGTAAATTGCTTATATTTTCTTAATAATAATTGTTTGACTTTTGTATTTGTTATTTCATTAGAGGATATATCGAATATTATTTGCATACTGTTTGACAAAATAGTTTTCTTAAATTTCCAACCAAATTGTTATTTAACAACATAGATTTATTTAAAAAAATGGATAAAGTAAAAAAGGAAAGACGGAAAAGTTAAGGTAAATCAGAAATATTATCGCCGTAAATAAAAAAAATATATAATATATAATACTACTACAAACATAAAATACGATATAGTTATTTTATTTAAAGTTTTCATTAATAGATAGCTACACTATTCTTGAGTGTCATTGCTGGCTTGCTGGTAGTGCTTGGCTATGTTTTGTTGGGATACAAGTTAGTTATCAGTTCGAAATAATAATATTCGTAAGACAAGTCGGAAAAAAATTTGGCCGCTCTATCGGAGTACGCTGACTAAACAGTTAGACATAAGTGAATACAATGCAAAAATGTGAACCTTTGTGAGTTTTACCAATAATTCCGCAACAGCATATATCTCACATGTATATTTAGCTCAGAAAAAATACTTTTCTTTGTTTAAAATCTGAAAAAATAGCAGCTTCAGCTTTGTAAGCTTTTTTAAGCATTCAATATTAATCATTATCAAAATAAACTATATCATCATCATACGTAGTTCACGTAGATACAATTTGCCCTTTACTGCATATAATTTGGACATATAGTCTAGCTAGGAGAACATATGAAAATGATAGGCCACAGAATAAGTAACAGTTACTACATAATCCGGCATACTTCTACGTTTTGAACCAATTACACATAAGAAGGAGGATATGAAATCGACTTTTTTTTTGTTTTGTCGTTTATAACTTAGCATCTAACTTTGAACTGCCCGCTGGCATAGTTAGGTGGGCGTTTTCTTTTAAATCACCGGGTTTGATTCCCGGTGGTACCTAATAGAAGATTTCTCCCCACGGGAAATTTGTGTTCCTGGTTTGGTCCTTGGTCCTGGTTTTGTATACACATGAACACTTACGTATTTTTTTACCGGGCCACCGACGCTGGGCGGGTCATCTTTGAACTTTGAACTACCCGCTGGCATAGATGAGTGCGCGTTCGTCTTCAAAGCAGCGGGTTCGAATCTCGGTGGGAATATAAGCTTCCTCCCCACGGGAATATTGTGTTTCTGGTTCTGGGTATGACGTGAATGTTGTGTGTGTGGTATTGTTTACGATTAATGTTTACGCCTCCACGACTCAAGCCATAGTACCGTCAGTGTGCGGCTATGAGTGTGAATCGTTTATGTGTATGCTTTTATTTAACCGGGCGACGCCGGGCGGGTCAACTAGTCTAAAATAAAAAGGTTGAAGGCTGTACTCCACAGAAGGATGATGATGGTAGCCCTACTCACGTGGACCTTGACGCGCACATTATCTCGGCCGCGGTCACCATACCGCGTCACAAAGGACTTCATTTACTACGTAGGTACAGGAATGTTTTCCTCGATCATTGTTTTTGCTATTTATTATTGTGATGTTCGACTTCACGTTCGAAACCAGGAAGTCACCTTTTATTGTTTGATTTATTTGCTGATTTTTGTATTCTACGTAACACAATAGTTAATTATTCAGAAATGAATGCTAAGGCAACTGGATTAAACTTTCGTTAGAGTACGATAAATTTCACCATCGGTGTCGTAAATGGTTAAGCCTTAACGATAGTGAAAAAAACTATGTATTTACCGAAATAGTTTGTTTTGCTGGCATTCCGAATTTCACCAAATCAGTATTTTATGAATTAACTAGCTGTGCCCCGCGGCTTCGCCCGCGTCAGTTAAAAGTTGTGGTTGAACTTTTTCAGGGTTATTAATTTTGGATTTATAGATTAATGGTTTGTATTCGCCGACTCGTCTATATCTAATTATAGTAGACCGTTTATTTGTACCGAGTTTTGAGTAAATCGAAGCAAGAAATAAAATTTTCCATACAAACTTAAGAACTACCTTGCACACACCCTAAGGGTAGTTTAGTAAAAATAAAATATATATGTTTCATCATTTACTTTAATATTTTAAACTGAGTTTTGAAGGAATCAAACCAAGTAATAAAAAAAAATATACGAAGTTTAGAATTCTATTGCATACACCCTTTGGGTAGTTTTGAAAATATAAAATATACGTGTTTTATTATTTATTTTAAAGTTTATTAGTACCGAGTTTTGAGTAAATCGAAGATAGAAATACAATTTTCCATACAAAATTTAGAACTACCTTGCACACTATCTCTAAGTTTTGAAAAAATAAAATATACGTGTTTCATTTTTTTTTTATTGTTTATTTGTACCGAGTTTTGAGTGAATAGAAACGAGTAAAAATTTACATACAAACTTTTTCACTCTATTTAGCACACTTAAGGGTTGATTTTTGAAAATTGGATTAGCCTATGTGTTATTTCGGAACTTGAGCTATATATATTCTAAATTTCATCAAAACCGGTTTATTAGTTACGGAAATATGTGGTAACAAACATTAACACATACACAAACTTTCGGATTTATAATATTATAGTAAGAAAGATAAGAAGATAAGATAATATATTTGAACTTGAACTGCTCGTTAGCTTATTTGGTAGGCGTTCGCCTTCTAAGCAGAGGGTATCGGGTTCGATTCCCGGCGGGAACATAAGTTTTCTCCCCAAGGAAAATTTGTGTTTCTTGTTCTGGTTGTGATTGTGTGTGTGATGTGAATGTTTCCGGCACCCACGACACAAGTCATCGAACTTAGTGTGGGGCTGTGAGTGTGAAATCGTTTATTTATTTATTTATTATTATTTATTTAAACTAGTATCTGTGTTTATTACGAGATGTATCATGATCCAAATTAAAAATACATATTATGAATTCTCGGAATCGATAGGGAAATCACCTTAGACAAGATAATAAAGAAGTACCTATCTAATTTTAAGTACCTACCTACGATCGTTAATACTTCCCCGGATACAACGTTTGACATCACAACGATGTTTTCATTTCAAGAAGGTCACAACAGCCCTAATTTAATAAGAAAAGCTCTACATATTATTATCTAGATATTGGGTTTAGGTACCTATAGGTGGTGATGTATTCATTCAATATTATAGCGATAGCTGAGTAGGCTTACAAAGACGTATATTTCACGTATATACTGGAACCCGGGGGGCGTCCGAGGAAAGGCCTCCGCCCTCCGCCTGCTCACCCAGTCGCAGGATATCCATATTATCCTCCTGGGTGAGACGAAGCTCCTACCGCACCAAGACTTCAAGGTGCAAAACTACACGGTGTACCGACGCGACGAGGTCTCTCCCCGGGGCAATGCCTGGCGAGGCACGGCTGCCCTGGTGAGGAGGGACATAGTTCACGAGGAGATCGAACACATCCCGTTCCGAGACGTGAGAACAGCGGGGATCTCCACGACTGTGGCCGGCAAGGAAACGCGTATCTTTGCCGGCTACAGACCTCCGGGACCAGCGTTCGATCTCCGGGACCTACGAGCCATCTTCAACAAGAAGACCCCCACCCTGCTGGCAGCGGACCTAAACGCCAAGCACGTGGTGTGGGGGTCGCGCCTCATCAGCCCGGCAGGGAGGAAGCTGCAAGCAGAAGCGGAGAGCCAAGGATACGAGGTGATTGGCCCAGACTCCCCGACCCACATCCCCAGCAACCCCAGTTACCGAGCCGATGTGCTAGACGTCGTAGCCCACCAGGGCATCCATACTACCATCGACATAGAGGTGCTGTACGATCTGGACGAGCAGCACCTACCCATCCTCGTCACCCTGGGAGCTGCGGCGTCGTGCGTCCTACCCCGCCCGCCCAAGATGAAGGTGGACTGGAGCGTGTTCCAGTCCGAGCTCCAGTCTCTGTCGGTCAGCAAGCTGTCCACGGCTGACGAGGTAGAGTCGTGTGCGATAGCGCTGACCGACAGCATCAAGGCGGCCAAAGAGGCGGCGTCAACCCCGCTGCCGAAGACATCTTGGCGCGAAGAGCTCCCCTTGAGGTTGCAGGCCATGCGTAAGGAGAAACGCCGGCTGAGGCAGCTGTGGGCGAACTCCCGCTGTCCTCGCACCAAGAGGGAGCTGAACGCCATAACAGAGAGGTTTACAGGTGAGGTCCAAGCCTGGAGGGGCTCGACCTGGAACGCCCACATCGCCCAGGTCGCCGAGAACCAGACCGACCTGTATTCACTCAACCGCCACCTGACCCGGGCTAAAGCGTCCGTGTGCCCGTTGCTGGACGGTACGGGCACGCGGCGTTACTCAGCCAGAGAGAGGGCAGAGCTATTAGCTGACCATCTGGCAGGTCAGTTCCAGCTGCACCCTGTCCCAGACGATGCCTGCCACACCGTTCGCGACCACCATGAAGACGTCGCCAGGAAAGTGACCGAATACCTGCAGACCCCGGCCCCCCCGCTGGGAGGAGAGGACTTCATCTCCCCGGCGGAGGTCAAGAGAGCCGTGAGGAGTCTGCAGAGGAGAAAGGCACCCGGAGATGACGGGATTCCGAATGCCGCACTGAAGCAGATGCCGGAGAGGGGACTGGTCTGCCTGACCAGGCTCTTTAACGGAGTCCTGCGAACCGGTCACTTTCCCACGCACTGGAAGACGGGCAAGGTCATCGTCCTGCCAAAGTCCGGGAAGGACCGACGACAACCGTCCAGTTACCGACCAATCACTCTGTTGTCGCACATCGCGAAGCTGTTCGAGCGGCTGCTGTTGCGAAGGCTGCGTCCTCACGTCACACCCCGTGAGGAACAATTCGGCTTTCGCACGCGGCACTCCACAACGCTCCAGCTGACGCGTGTGCTGCACGAAATGACCCACGAGCTGAACCAGGGGAGGACGACCGTCGCCGTGTTCCTGGACATAGAGAAGGCTTTTGACAGGGTGTGGCACGAAGGTCTGCTCTTCAAGCTGGCACAGACGACGATGCCGCCGGCTCTCATCAGCGTGCTGGCATCGTTTCTCGCCGAGCGGGAATTCTACGTCACCGTCGAGGGCGTCAACTCCGGACTACGTAAGATCGCCGCGGGAGTGCCACAGGGAAGTTGTCTATCACCGGCCTTGTACGCAGTGTACACCAACGACATCCCTGTGCTTGAAGAGCATCAACGCCTACCAGGCGAGAGGGGAATCTCTCTTGCTCTCTTCGCTGACGACAGCGCGTATCTCTCTTCCTCCAGAAGTGCTACCATATCCGCGAGTAGATTACAGCGGCTCCTAGCCATTCTGCCTGAATGGCTAGATAAGTGGCGGATGGCTGTCAATGTGGGCAAGACGGCCGCGCTACTAACCGGATCGCAGCGTAATTTACCTCCTCGGTTGAGGCTCCGAGGAGAAGAGGTCAAGTGGGAAAGCAAAGTCAAGTACCTGGGCGTCTTCATCGATCGGGCGTTGAGGATGCGGCCGCAAGTCGACCACGCCGTCAATTCGGCGAAGGCCGCCCGCGCGCTCCTCCGCCCGGTCCTCACCTCGAAGCTTCCCACGAAAGCCAAGATAGGCATCTTCAAGACCTATATACGCACGAGGCTAACTTACGCTGCGCCGGCATGGTACGCACTGTGCTCGGAAACGCAGAGGAAGAGACTGCAAGTCGTCCAAAACGTCGCCCTGAGGATGTGCACAGGAGCCGGTCGTTACGTTCGCAATGACGTCATCGCCCGGGACGTGAAGATCGAGACTGTGGGGGAGTTCGTGGTCCGGATGGCGCGCGGCATGTTCGACCGCGCCGACAACGGGCCACACCCCCACCTCCACAACATTGCGCCGCTGCACGCCCGACCGCCGGACGTAACGACCTGGCGTGCACTCCCACGCGACATTGTCCCCAAGGGTGACGACGAAGACGAGGGAGCAAGAGACGGCAAGGACTGATGACCGAAGATAGGAATGGAAGACTCAGTAGGGAGCCCAAGCCAAGACAGGCAAGGAGCTCCCGCCAAGATTCCCCGAGGGTAATTGCCCTCGGCGCCCAGCCTAGGCAAGAATGGACCACATTGAGGCCTACACCTGACGCGCAGAAAGCGCCAGAAGAAGATTACTTGACTTGACTTGACGTATATTTCAACACTCGAATGGAATACTGCACACCACTTGCGAAGGTAACGGAATAAGCCAGGGAAACAATGAAGTAGGTATAGCAAGTACTCGTAGTTACGGGACGGAGCGAGACGTCATACCTTACGACTGCGCAGTATGTGCCACAAACATGTTTACTTCGCAAGGTTCAAGGCCCGGGGTAACGGCAGAACAAACCAGGCGTGTGGAGGACACATACTGTCTTCATAAACAGATCTGATTCAGACCAATAACTGTGCTAATGACACGGCTGTATGCATACAGATACCGGGGCACCTTTTCGTGGAATAGATATGTTGATTTGAATACCTACATGGTTGTGATGATTTTTAGTAAGTAACATCTTAACGACAAAAAATGATGACACTTTGTCTTGATTTTTTGTTCGATCGAAGTCATAATTATGCAATAGTTATTTTTACTTTTTTTTATCCACTTCACAAAAAAGGAGGAGGTACTCAAGACGACTTTTTTTTTTTTAATTTGTTTTACCTCATTACTTCTTTTCACGTGAACCGATTTTCATATTTTTTTTTTTAGTTTAATAGATGTTGCTTTCCAATTAGTCCCATTTAAATTTGATCAAGATCTGATCAGTAGTTCTTGAGGTATCGTCAATAATACGTATTATGTGGACTACATTGACGATGTTCTCGTTTTTAACTGACTTCAAAAGTTACCTCATAACTTTTTTCGTTGTGAGACGATTTTGATGAGCATTTTTTTATTTGAAAGCTGGTGCTTTTCATGTGATCCCATTGAAATTTGATCAAGATCTGATCTCTAGTTTTTGAGTTATTGTCAATAATGCGTGTTTAATACATTAAATCTGATGAAAGTTCCGAAGATAAAGCGGTGAAGTCGTTTTTTTAAGCTTTGCGTGCGTTTAATTATTTTATAATGAATAAGTGACGGAAACGAGCAAGTCGCTCGCCTGATGATAAGCGTCACGCCTGCCTATTACAGTTTATTGCCACCCAGAGTTTTGAATTTAGGTTAAAAGTTAAGGATTTTGTCTGTTTCTTAGTTGTACTTGAAACGGCGAACTGCTTGGTGGTAAACAAAGTTAAAATGAGTTTCATGGAAATATCGTCTGTGCATCAGGGTACAATCATCCCGATGTTAAAAATAAAATACATTATCTTGTTATGTAATGAAATAAAGTTATATGATACTTGCTCAAGGTGGGCTTTGCTTTCACATGGAGTATTCTCATAGCTCACTCCCTTTTAGGGCACTTCCTCTTCGCGCACGTGCATATGCGCGATGTCAGCAGGTGCAAGCATGCTCACCTGCATCTGGTCAGCCTGAATGTACTAAGATACATACAACGGAGTTTAAAGAACAATATACCTCTTATGCGATGAGTAAATTATGCATTCGCCTTACTCTTAATTAATTATTCGAATTTTCCTACGAATTTATCAACGGAGTAGATCAACGTTAGAAAGAAGGCAAAGTAACATTTTTGTACTTTCATAGTTTATTTACCCGACTGCCAAGGAAAGGTTATGTTACTATTAAAGAAAAAAAAAACGAAATCGGCTCACGTGGAGAGAAGTTATGAGGTAGCACACATAAAAAAAATACAGTCGACTTGAGTACCTCCTCCTTTTTTGGGAAATCGGTAAAAGTAGGTAGACACATTTCGCAGTCAGGCGTTTTGATAATTTTGTACATTTACTAGTTTAAATAGAAGCAGAACAGAAGCATAGCATATGAGCCATGTTTTATTTCTTTACTGTCCAAACATGATTTTTTTTAACATATCTTTATTTACTTTATAGTTTTGTATTTAACAGATCTACTATAATATTGTATGTGTTCAACCGAGGAAGAAACTGATTCATTACCTATTACGAGTTTTTATTTAACTTGTAATGTTTGTATGTTAGTTTATTTGTTTAGATCAAATCTTGCAAGCTGAATTGAAACAACTTTTTTACTTGTTTATTCAGTTCCGATGACGATGCATTTTATGGTAAGCATAATCTGTCTTTTTCTTTATCGTAACCGTAGCATTTATGGCAAGCGTAACCCAAGACATCCAGGTAAACTCCAAATTAAGGAACTCTTCAACGGTCCACACTGTACACACGAAATTTATGTACGCATTTAATTATGATTGTTGGTTTTAAGTTTTACCATGACACGATTGCTGCACCAGGGTTGGATTTTAACTTGGGTACTCGTAAATAATCATATTGTTACTTGTGATGTGAGATCTTGCTTTTCCAAATCCCAAATGTAGGAAAGTAATTTCTATTAAAAAAAATTATATATTTAAAAAAAACATTAAGCGGCATGAATAAACATACACGCTTTCACACTCACAACCTCACACTAAGTTTGAAGACTTGTGTCATGTATGCCGGTAAAATTCACATCACACAATCACTACATAATGTGCCATTTAATAGTGTTATCGTTACGTTCCATTTATTGATCTAATAAGTATCTACAATAACGTATTACGTGAGGTACGTTGTAAACAGGAAAAAAAAACAAGTTGTGGATCTTTTAAATAACCAGTAGTTGCCCTAGTACATAAAAGAACACACTTTTGACTAGTGAACAATACAGTATTTTCTAAACTACGGGCCAATTGTCTATATTTCCTAAAACTAAACTACCTATCTACACCGAAGACCTAAGTTACCTACAAGACAAGCTTATAGATAACTTAAGTGCTCTAGCTCACTACCAGTGGGTAGCGTTCTCATCATGCTGGCGGCATGACCTCTCTGAATTACAATGCTAATACGTTGAGCCGAATAAGTGCCAGGATTTTGATCACGCGTCGCCTCAACCAAGCGCTGTGAAGGATTTTGAAAATAGAATGAGCTATCCCGGTCCCTACGGGCCCAGTGTCTCAACACCAAACAGAATAAATATGTAACCACCGCCGAGGTTTCCGTATGTTTGCCGTTTGCGTTGCTCCGCCGAAGTTGCAGCGGCGCCAACCCCATTCTATGATTCAGGAAGATGTGACGGAGCTAAAGTGACGACACAAGTTGCATCCCACACTAGATTTATAAAAGACGCATCTCAAAAATATCAAGAGTTATTTTTCGAATCGATTTTAAATCAGTTTCGATAGTGTTTTTGCATAGAATCGACAAATCTTTAGGCCTACAAATATTTATTCCTATGATTATATACGAGAATATGATACATCTTAGGTTTCGAATACAATATCATTAACTCTTGAACACTCACAGCCCCACACTCAGTTCGATCACTTGTGTCGTGGGTGACGGAAACATTCTCATCACACGCACAATCACGACCAAAACTAGAAACGCAAATTTTCCTTGGGGTGAAAACTTCTCGCCGGGAATCGAACCCAAAACCCCTGCTTAGAAGGCGTAAGCCTTACCAACTAAGCCATCAGGCAGTAAGTACATTCATTGTAAAACATAACATAATGTGTGTTTACATTATACGTACATCTTCAGAATTTTAATGTTTCCTGCTGGTTCTTTAAGTGTATGAAAATAATTTCAGGAAAAAATCCCAAGGTCGTATGAATATTAGTACTGGCCTTGGATTCATTTCCAAACCCGTGAAGATCTCATGGCAATATACGCGGATGTATTTAAATAACAATGCTTTTGTGATGCAAAATGTCTACATCTGAACAAATACCGTGTCTGCCAAATATTACTGGGTTCTGTGTGAGGAATTCGATGTAATCGTTATAAGCTTTTTTATAAAAAAAAATGTCACTGATAGGCTAGCATATGTCCACTATCTCACCTGGTGGAAAGTGATGATGTCGAGAATGATAAATGCGTTAGGCTTAGAATGTCTCGCCACAGGAATGTAACCAATATATTTAATCGTTTTTCATATATTAAAAACAAACAAAAGTAGCGCTTTTAAACTTATAGCTCCAAATTAAGTTCAATGACTTGTGTCGTGGGTGCCGGAAACATTCACATCACACATAATTACAACCAGAACCAGAAACACAAATTTTCCTTGGAGAGAAAATTTTACTATAGTTTAACAACTAAGCCGACGCTAATTATTTATTACCAGACTACGGCTAAGCCAAAAGGAGGTTTATTCGTTTATCATTGTATGTATATTATGTATGTTAAGTACAAACTAACATACCTACATATACTATACACATAGTGTACACATATGAGCTCTATTATAGATCTTAGTTATTGTTGACAGCGATTAAAAAGCTCGTGGGGCTGCATTGTGCTCCTCTCTCTGAGACTTAAGATGTTACGTCTCATTTACACAGTAATCACAATCGCTCAGTCGGGCTCCTGCCAGTGATGGATTTACCAGCAGGCTGAGTAGGCTGGAGCCTAGGGCGGCAGATTTTAGGGGCGGCAAATTTGGGACCAATTTTTTTTTTACTAGTTTGCATTCATACTAATTACGGGCAAAAGATGGTATTACACTAACCTTTTATTGAAATTGCTACATTATGATTTGGGAATCATAATATTTCATTGACGAAAACATTGCAATTAATATGATTGTGAACTAAGTAATTGAATTGTAGAGGTTGGTAAGAGCGGCAAAATGATATACCCTACTGGCGGCAATTGTGTAAATCCGCCACTGGCTCCTGCTCCTGACATCCTGTTAAGAATAGCCCTGCTAGGCAAAGGGTTTGTATCTCAGGCGGATTCGCAAGAAGTCCTACCTTGTTTGTTAACGGAATTTCATCGCTGCGGCCTACGGACTACGGAAGGTATTTTATTATCTGTTACTCTGGGGAGTTTTATCTCTAAAAAAGTATTTTAAAATTGTAACTAAAACTTATCAATAATTTGATAAAAACTTACGTAAGTAACAGTTGTCTAACTAGACATCGACAAAACATAAGTCACGCCAATTCCCATTTTATTTTAATATAAAGTTATCAAACTATGAGCATATTTACTGACTTTTGACACAAAAGAACTAGTGATTCGTAAGTACACTCTGTAGCAAAACGTATTGAATAAAGCACCTTTTGAGCACGGACATAAAATAATTATAATTTATTTCAAAAGTAAAATAATTATTATAAAGAAACCCGGGTTTTCTGGCGCTTTTATTTTCAAAATAACATTATTTTGATTAACCTCGACGTTTGCAGGGTTGCACTGGCCGTGGTCACGAGAGACAAAATAATGTTACTTATTTTGAAAATAAAAGCGCGAAATGTCCCGGTTTTCTCATAAAAACATTACTGAAATTCGCGAAAGTTTAAAAATTTCAATTATTGTAAAGGTTTGCTGGTGATCGCTATAAGTAATAAGGTCGCCTGTTATTTTACTTTACGTATAGGCTTGTTTGTTATTTTTTTTATTGTATTATTGAATTAGTCTATTAGTATCTTATTTTATAATTCTTTCTCAAACAGTAATAATGTTTATTGGCCAATAGAAGTAGCCTAGTAAATCGAGGAGCCTTAAACATTATGAAACATTCATAATTTTTAAGTCTCCTCGATTTATTAAGTAAAGTTCAAGTATTATGATTGAAACGACTCCTGACATTGTATGGGCTTCCTGAGTATTTACATGCCTATAGGTTACCTTCACACAACCAGGTTGAGGTCGCCAGATCTCGCCGCAAATAATACAAGGATATTGTACGTCTCGAGATGGATTAAAATAAAATTAACTATTGCTTATAGATAAACAGAAGTCAATGAGTTCATTATAAGGACTCAATGTTAACTTGAATCAACGATAAACGCCGAGGAAAAGATAAGTATCAATGACCGTTTAATATTATACGTGAGTGTTTAAGTGGAGAGCCTTGAAATGTCCGATGTCAATTTACCACATTTCTGTTAACAAATCAAATGTCAAATCGTGATTATTAGGGATAGGTGTCGCGTCACCTTACGGAAACCCGACACCGAGCGTGACGCGGCGAGGAGTGCGGGCGCGGGCGACCCTGACTCTTGAAATAGTCTTCCGTATTAACACCAGAGCAAAAATATCGCATGATGTTGCCTCAAGGTCGCCACCGCACCACTACACCCCCGCCGAGCCTTAAATGGAATCAAAACTTAATAAAACTGCCGGACAGACATGTCAAATGACCGAAGCCTTTGTCTTTTGTCACCTTTGTTCATAAAGTTTACGAACGAGGTAGCATACGTTTGTATTTCAATATAGATTACTATTGTGGTGCAACGGCGAGCAAGGCTCATACTGAAAGTGAATGTGTATTGACGTTTTGTCTTTAAGCGGGGGATATATTTGATTCAAAATAAGTAATGTTACAATAGAGCACAATATACATAATGCGACCAACTATCCGAACATTTTTAACATTTTGGTTTGTATTTTAAATCTTAAGTAAAGCCAATTATCAGAGTTGATTTTGGTTTACGAGATTATAGATTTGGCAGCCGTTTAGCACTGATTTGAGCTTGACAAATACAGGCAATAAATTTCTCAAAATTTACATACGCACGATTTTTATTTTCAGTTACTAATGACTTCACGTTTCACACCCACGCTAGCGCGTGTGTACTTTATATCAATGGACGTCTTAAAATATAACTTCAATATGTCTGAATTATACCTTATTTTCTAGTTATAAATCTTTAAAGCTGGCTATTGGCTACGTCTGTTTAACTACGTACGTCATGATATTGTATTCGATTACGACATTATTGATTGTGATGTCTATGTAAAGCCGTAAACACTCGCATATCATAACTTCAAAGAATCTACACAATCGCAAAAATCCAATACTTATCGATTTACGATTCCTTGAAGCATAATGTGTCAGTGCTTATTTTAAATCTGTTAAATTTCAGAGAAATATTAGTATCGTTACAATAAGAGTGTGTGTAATAAAGGCGACCATAGCGCTACGTCTTATAAATTTAACGAGACGAAAAATAATATGCCATACATAATTTATCTATTATATTTGGTACGACTGATTCCCTTATGACATTAAAATAACTTTTTATTGTCACCACTCCAATAAGATAAACCAGCTCCAAGGCTGCATAAAGTTTTGCAAAAGTCTATTCCAAATTAGGATCATCCTCTCCCAGTTTATAAGCTTATAAGCTATAATATATATATATATATGTTAGTTTATAAGTTATAATTATAATGATAAAGGAACAAAAGGTTAATTATTCTATTTAAAAAAATATAATAAGGATATTCTGGCTAGGGGGCCACGCGTGGTTTTTAATATGGCAGAGAAGTAATTTGGATAACAAAACTATTGCGATTATATTAGTGGGGTACACTAGGGGAAATGCCGCCAAAATAATGGGTACGCTGTCTATTATGCTGGCTTGAGGTTTAAGAACAATACGTAAAAGCTAGTTCGCCAGGTTGGTATTAATGGCGGTGGACGGCTTAACCCGCGCTGGATCAATCTCGCACGGCTTTCTTTCGGCCACCACCGCAGCCAACGTTGGCCGTAGTACGAGTATCGAGCTATTTCGCTGTAGGTATGTCATTTTAATTGATGTGTGTACGGCTTGAAACACGTCGAAAATTTCGACTTACTTTGTAGTACAACAAATTTGTCCGAAACTAGTCGACTACAAAGTAAGTCGAAATTTTCGACGTGTTTCAAGCCGTACACAACATTTATTATGTGTAATACTCACGATAGTTTTAATTCTTATATCTCATTTTAGTTCAGCTTTAGATAGTTATTTATCTAATAGAGTAATAATAATTAGTATTACTACAAAAAATAAAGATTTTCCATAAATTCAAAATCAATATCATTTATTCACATGGGACGTTCATAAATGTACGTAAGTTAATTTAAACACTTACCACTGTTGAAACAAACCAAGTAAATAATACAAGCCTAGTCTCTATTTTCGTGCGAGTATCTATAAATGGCGTATGTGTGTTTGATGCTTAACTGGAAATTTAATAAATTTACGGTTACTATAAAAAGCTGGAGCTCTAGACGGTTTTCCCTGTTACCCTGAAGTGCATCGTGGATCACGTTGCAGTGAGTTGGTGTGCGCACGCAGTTGTCCACGTGTTGCGATAAACACTACTACGCCGCAACTGGCACGCTTCTATGTAGGTGATTTGAAAAAAAAAAAACATTTTGTGATCGCTCATTAATTTTGTTCCGGGTAAAGGAAAGTACGGGTTTTGTCTTCAGCTACCTTTTTGTTGTGTAATAAATATAAAACACTAGCCGGCTTGTAGTTTTGTCCGCGTATTAACGCAGGCAATTTTATCTTCGTTGGGGGAAGAAAAGTCTACTTTCATTTATTACGCTCAGTAATAGATCAACTAAATCAGCAACAATAGTGTCCTGCAGACGACAGTACTGAAAACAGGCATTTCCTAATGAATGCCAATGAAAATTCCTTGCTTCAGCTTTTGTCTACCAACAGCTGTAAGCCAGCCTTGCTTATATCGACAGTCCACCTATCCAGAGGGCGTCTCCACTCGAGAAGACGTTTACCTTAACGGTTATCGGTTTCATTTCTTTGGTAAATATGACCAGCCTTGCTTGTAAACACAGGCTTGCCACAGTTTAAGAGTGTATATATTGTCAAACTTTCAGCCCACGGCATAATTAAACCTTGGATTTTATTCTTATAGTCTCATCTATATTTGTATTTTATATATATATATATATATATACTTATAATTTATTACTTATAATTTTAATATTAGAAGTGTGTTTTCTGCCGTAAATAAACTTATTTGCAAATCAAAATATTGTGATCTTTCGCACTTTTTAACAAGTCAACCACTGTACACATAGTAATGGTATAGAGTGCTGTGTTTGTCTTATTAAACGCATTACATTTGTGTCACGCGTGGAAATCATAAGCTACATCACCTATCTCCTAAACCTTTTATTCTTACCGTGATCTCGATATTATTATAATTTAAATAAGACAATAATTATCTAAATAAATTGGTTTTCTAATTAACATATTCATAAACACGAGGCAATATAACCACTACAGGCTCTTAGAAGTCAATATCAGCGAAAATAACCTCGCGGTGATCGACTCGTGGCTTGATTATAATTTACATACGAGTTCATACAAAGTAATTGATTACTTAGTCATCCATCTGAGTGATTGCTGTTGCTCTTGGTCATACTCTATAATTGTAGCCCTACTGGTTATAGTTGTTATTTCCATCCTGCAATTTTTTAGATGAACAGATATGAATAGTATATGCAATAGTATATCGTTGGTGGAACGTTGTTTGTTTTCCCCGATTTTCGGTGGTAACACTTTAATGAGACGTAATGGTAAATAAACTGCATACTGTAGACTAATCCGAAAACATAATCAAAAGCAATCACACCTACAGCTCCACACTAAGTTCAATGACTTGTATCGTGGGTGCAGGAAAAAATTACATAGCACACACACATTCACACCCAAAACCAGAAACACAAATCTCCCTTGGGAAGGCAAATTGTGCTCCTGCTGGGAATCGAATCCAGGACCCACGACGCAGAGGGCAGTCTTGCCCACCGCGCCAACTGGGTCGTCAAAATTTACTTGAACTATTTTTACTATTATAAAAAATAATAGTGCTGTAATTGAATGTGCTATACTGGATAGGCAAGCATTTGACCACTATCTCACCTGATGGAAAGTGATGATGCAGCCGAAGATGGAACATGCTTACCTAGAAGGTACCTAATTCACTCTAGACTTGAAGATACACAGATTGTACACTTCTGGAAACCAAGACGCAGGCAATGAGTTCCACTCCTTCGCTTTACGAATGATAAACGTAGAAGCGAAACGCTTCGAAATTGGAGGTATGTCAACCATAAATGGATGACGTTAGACAGTTTGTCTTGTTGTTAGATGGTAAAAAGGGCATGGAGGAATAATATTATGTACTTTTTGAGCACACTCTCCAAAATGTAATCGATAGAATACCGATAGGTTTGCTACCTTACGTCGATGATCGAGACTTAAACGATGATGTTATATTATAAATACTCTACTTTAGCAACTTTGTATGTCCTAAAATGTTAATAGTAAAACTGGTCCACCTGGAATGTGTGGATTAGTTTAAATAATGGTTTTGCAATATCACTATATTGTACTCAGGTGATTAATATGTAGAAAGGTACTCGTATATCCATAATGCACATAAAAAGAAATGAATTATCTTTTTTTATTAGATATTAATACAATTATGTTTTTAATGATTAAGTTATTCGGAACTGGAGATATGCAGATATGTAATTTATTAGGCAAACGTTTGACCACTATCTTACCTGATGTAAAGTGACGATGAAGTCGGCGATAGAGTTGCCTAGAAAAGACTCTTTGCCAGAGTCTTTTCACAGATAAGTACAATCTTGGAGTTCTAAGTCGAGAGCTATTCACTCTCGACTTAGAATTCCAAGATTGTACTTATCTGGGAACAGACTCTGGCAAAGAGTTCCACTCCTTTGCAGTGCACATTTATAATAATCATAAAAAAGTATAGTTTTGGATAGCATATGTATTTAATGTTATTATGGTTTATGAAACATCTTTTATGTATAAAGTATTTTTAAGCATGTCATTATTTTTCCTTAAAATGTGAATGTTTCGTGTTCACACAGCTGAAATATGTACCTACGTCATCAAAAATTCAACAAAGATTTTCAAGATTCTGAGAAGTTTCTTTAATTTGTTAGCTTATTAGCTTAGGCAGGAGAATAAATTTCCTGTTGAAATATAGTCCTGGTTCTTAATCGTTTAACGTGTTATTTTAAATTTCTAATTGTGTAAATTTCCGTGCGATGACGATCCTCAGGTCAAAGCCCGTATTTGACATTAATTGTGGAACAAAACGTTTAAGGGGGATTAAATGTGTAGCATTTTTGGAGTTTGGAATGCCGATCAGTGACCGAGATCATCACCCGATTAGATGACGCTAAGACATGGCTTGTAGATTGACTATTGTGAATGCAATAACGAGTGAATTTGTTGCTAGATATATGTACACAAACTTATATTATTTATTATTTTCTATCCATTTAAGCACGGTACTTTTTACTTAGCTTTTTTGTTGTGCTGGATAGGCAAGCGTTTGACCGCTATCTCACCTGATGGAAAGTTAAGATTCGGCTGAAGATGGGACATGCTTGCCTAGATGCCAGCACATTATAGACACTGTAACGTAATTAAAATTATGTTTTATGTAAACCACTTAAAAGCAAGAGTCATTTGATTTCCCTTATTTTCATTCCCAATGTTTACTATAATCCCAAGCTTCTAGCACGATAAGTGACACAGCACGACGATGATTCATATAAAACACATCATTAATTGGAAATCGAAAAGTAGGTAATTTCTTTTCAATTATTCGAAGTGATAGCGAAGGCACCGACGCGTGGCGGCTGTCGGCCTACTGCCCTGACCCACATCTCTGATGATTGTATGTAGATTTTGAGAGCCATAAGTCATCGAGACTCGAGAGTCGAGACCAGAACTCGATGACAGCATCCGTCGTTTTCTCCGCCATTGTGCTTGTTGTCTCGCGACGACGACGTAGGCACTCCGTGCCGCGCCCTCGCGCCACGCACTTCAGAGAAATTGTGGCAATATCACTTATAATAAGACCACATAGCCGGTGCTCGCTGCTGTTCCACTGACCAACAAAGATTCCACCTATAAGCTAGTTACCAAATCGAGCGCTATTAGACATCTAGATCGCAGATACTTTATCGTTTTAGTATAGATTTTCTAAAGCATTGCGAATTTGATATCTCTTACAAACGTTGATTCTATTTGAATGACACTTATGTTATTAATATCTTTAAAATGCATCAGAAGGCTAACCGCTCGCCGGCTACATTGAGACTTTCAAAACCAGGTTTCTAAGTTGCATTTCTAGCCCATTTTCATACGACGGTGGTGCTTTTACGGTCATAATTAAATGAATGCGATTCGTATCTTAACTGGAGGGGAAAGCGTGGAGAGAATGACACGGTCGTGTACATGAACATCTGTGGGACATTTGGCCATAAAGGAAGAGAGTCCTTTCTCCATTCGCCCACCGGCCGCGTCCGTACCGTGCCGGCTGGGCCGCGCCGCTGCCGCTTGCGGAGAGATTTCTCTCGCGTGCCCGTATTGGGATTCAGGTCATGCTTACCTCGCCCAAACCTACTCTAGTTTACTTTGCTCTTATTTATAATAATATCGCTTTGATTTTTACACGTAATAGAAACGTAGCCTCAAAGTATATTGAATAACATATAAAATACTAATAGGCTCGTATAAACGCTCACTACAAATTGACTCATATTTTACTAAAAAAAAAAAACAAAACCCTTACCTAAACGGATAAATGCACACGAAAACGTGTAATTTTCTTAAGTTTAAAGTGTTGTTAAAAATATGCCTTAAAGATGCTTGTAATATACATATATTTATTTAGGCCAATAATCTTTTGCTATACCTATCATAGTCCAGATGATATGTTAGTTAAATGCCTACCTATAATGTATTTAAAAAAAGGCCTAATGATACATTTATTGGCACATTCACTCACGTGTACAGCTATGTCGGCCATGGAATATGTTGTTAATTCTTATCGATTTGCTGTAAAAGACTTTATTGTTTGTATTTTATGATACCTTTAATATTAAATTTGTCCTTTGATTCAGGTTGAACATTAGTAGTAATCAGTTTTGCTGATTTGGATGAAATCTGGTACCTTCTAAAATAATCTAGATCTTTAGACCCTAAAATAGATCATAGGTGACGTGAATACCGACAAAACACGAGCAAAGCTACGGGTAAAGCCAGTTATTAAAAAATCGCAATCACTCAATATTCTCTATGAAAACTACTGAATCTTTAACAAAACCGCTATCTTTGCTCAATCTAAACATGTATTTGTATTACAATCTAAATTGTGGCGACCTCGACTGGCAAGTAGTGGTTAATGTTAACCGACGCTTCCTGGTTAGCAACTCAAAGATCGGGAAATCGTTTAGAATGTCAAGTTGATATTTTTGCACGGCCATGAACACACAAGGTCGACACATAATTTTTGCGGACGGCCACGATTATCGCGTGGAAAGTGATTTCGATCGACGGAACTGCTGAAACTATGATTGGCCGGATTCCAACCGCTGAAATGGAATTCCTCTTTTTGCCCTGAGTGTACCTATTACCGTTTTTTAGCCCATTTTTTTCGCTTATACGCTAATAGTTTGTACCACGACATTGTCGCTAAAGAGTGCGGGTGGTATTTTTATATTTAATTAACTATGGCATTGTTATCGTAAGTCAGTTTTTCGAGATAGTAGAATAATTAAATACAGACAGACATATAATACTTTTTATATACAGGCATGAGCAAAACGTACATGTATTATAATTACATGATTATATAACTACATGTAATGATATCAGAAACATATATATTACTCACGCTGGAAACAAAACGTACTTTTTGTTGTAATTTTTAGCATTCTCAATATCAAACCAATGTCGTACAGATAAACTATTTATATCTATTATATGTATGCATGTTTTGGGCTTGTCATTAGTACGAACTTCGAAGACCTTCGTAAACAAGATATGTTTGGTTTTTGGATATTTTGTTATTTTTTTCACCTTTAAAGCAAAATTTGCAATTAAAACAACCATCATATAATATATTTTATGATTTAAAATAGACCAAAAAATTTAGTGATTGGGATTTTAAAAATAGATTATGGTGAAGCGATAAATAATATATATAAATAAATAAAATTTATGCATTTCTGAAAACTGTCGAAGAATATTGTGGATTGCTTTAATTTTATCTATACATTTTGGGCACCGTTTTTTATCAAAGAAATTATTGTAGGTAACTACGATAAGTAATTAATAGTAGTAATAGTAAGATTATTAGGGCACATCTTACACAAATTTGTTTTTATAGTTTGTTTGCGTACTTTATATATTTTACTATTATTTTCATTAATTATATAGAGAAGCGCTTAATGCGATATAATTTGTTTTGTAAAAGAATGCTCTGTTCATTTTTTATTTAAAGCAATGTTTTGCATGAGAGGTGTTTTTGCTACGGCGTAGCAGGTAATGCGGAAGTGGTCGGGCGACAGCGGCAGTCGGAGGAGCGGGCGCGGCGTGCGGCGTGGGACGCGCGGCTGCTATCGGTCGGCATCGGCATCTAGCGCGTCGTTATCGCGGGCACCTCGGTGGAGGTCACGAGCTGACGTCACGCTGATAACGATTTGCGCGGTGACCTTGTCTCGCGCGCCGCCTGCCGAAACTCAAGGTCGTATTCGTATTTGTACAGATAGAGCGCCCGCGCCCGCGCAGCCCGCCCGGACATCTGCGTCACCCGGACTTGCCACTTTATTGACTATTATTTGCGGATTGCGGAGGCCGCCCAGTTCACTCATCGGTATTTAACCACATTGGCTTTTTTGACATTTCCAACCAGACTCAGTATAATATCAGCGCAAAAACAATGATAGGCCGTGAGGCCTGTACGTAGGTAATTAGTTATGAATATTTTGCTTCCATTATGCACCACGAGCATTATACAGGTGAATTTTTTTTTTTATGGTTTAAGTATTTCAATTTTTTCTTGCTAAGAATATTCTGGCTGGAATTGAGTTAATATAGAGAAGAATATCCCGTAGAAACTCAGCATATTATAAAATACTTAGAATTGCGGAAATAAGATGAAACCTCGTCCGCAGCGACCACGACCCTCAATAAATATCATTACAATACTGAAGACCAGATACTGTTGGCTAATCTGCGGCAAAAGGAAGGCGGCTGACCTCGGGACAGTCGCGGAAGCAACGCCTTGCAAATTAGTATATTAAATCCAAGGACGAAACGGACACTCAACATACAATTAAAAATCGACAACAATTCACACACAACAAGGTTTATTTTTGTTAATACTGTTTGCAAATACAGAATTAACAAGTGGTAATAATTACGTCACGGTAGGAACATGCACATAACCTTTGCATTCGAGAACCGTTGAATGACATTTTTGTGGTTGTTAGGCTGCCATATTACTTACGCATATTATTATGTAAACTGTTTGAAATGCGCACATACCATTAATTTGTTGTAATTATTGAGGAATGATATATTGCCAATTATAATAATCGATACCTAATTATAATACCTATATACGTATGCTAATTAAAAGAAAAAAAAAATTAAGTTTAATTTATTCTCAAAATTACCCGCTATTGCGCAATGCTGATTTTTGCAGTTAATAAATTAGGCAAATAACTGATGTGGCGACATCAAGACTGTGGTAGGAATAAGTGAAGTTTTATACTATGGGGACTTGTCGCCTATCTAGAAATAATCTTTATTCTGCAAATAGAGAGCAGTCTCATCTTAGAAATAGATCACGATCAGACACGATATCTCAGATCAGAAACCTCTACGTACTTAAGAAATATAAATGATTTAAAAATAGGATTTCGTTTATTTTGGTTTTCACTACACATCTCAGAAAATATAATGTATGGTAAATCTAGGTACTTATAGCTAAATACTAATGCAAAAGCAACTCCGATGCAAAAAATACCTACATTTAGATTGAAAAAACAAATATTTTTGGGAAATGAGGTTAGGTTTGTAACGTGTTGTAAATTTTGTAACGTGACAGTTTGCATCCTTATTATTAAAATATATTCTAGTTATAAAATGTCAAGGATGAATCGCCGTAAAAAAGTAATCTTTGCCGTAATCGACGAATTAAAATCTGTGTTTATATCTAATAATAATATCCGACGCCAAGTATTCTCTCGAAATGTATTGGCTTTTATTGTCTTCCTAACGAGAACTGACTCTACTTATAGCCATTGTAGCACAAATGCATATACAATTAAACTTACTTATTAAATTTCGGTCGGTTTAAATAAGCTTCAAAAAGATAAATTTAAACAAGCAAGGAAAACTGCATTTGAGTATAAGTGAAAATATTATCGTCGATCGTTCTTATAAAAAAACGAACAATCTACTGAGGTTATGTGGAAGAAAATTAAAAATAAAGGTATTTTCTCATTTAAAATCCTTATCATGATCACGATTACCCTGATGGGAGACAAAGCTTTAAAATCTTTGGTCGCGATATCATCGGTTGGCGCCTTGGCTCGCGTTCGTAGTCGTCCCTGCCTGTGGCCAATGTCAATGTCATTGTCAAATTATCCACATGACAGCACTACGTTGCCGCGACCAATTTGTTTCAATTCAATAAACAACATGAACACGTGTAGATGATTATATTATTATCACAAAAACTTTCGACCTTGGCAGATGTTTTCCTATATAAAGTTAAGCACCATTTTGGCAGTATTATCGTTAAGTGTTTGACAATACGTCATACCGGTACGTAATTATTACATAGGTTTCTATTTACCTATTCTGGTATACATTGGTACTCATATACAATATTTTCTCGATTCTCGAGGAATATACGTTTGATATTTAATTCAGTTACAATCGGGGGGTAAGCATCTAAATAATATACATTATATATTATTTCGATGGGGTATATTATGATGGGATCGGGTATAATTATAACACTTATGATCGGTTAATGTGAAAATCTGATACTATGATCCGTTGGGAAGTACCCTATTATTTCGGTGGGGGTAGGTAATAAAAACTACGAGATAAATGTACAGATAATAATGAATGAGTGAAGTGGTGTAAAGCTCTAGAAATATATTACCTATGTATACTTTTCACTACCAGCCTGTCAACAAGAGAGATAAAAATGTTTTTGTACCGTTGTGGCCTTGGGACTATAATGAGCTATTGCATAAGTCAATTTTAATCTTCTTGAGATAATGGAAATTCGTTTGGTTGTGACGGAGATGCGAGGTGGCGGGCGATGATACCGCCGCAAATACTGCCGTAGATGAGTCAGTAGTTAGTATGATAATGTGTGGCGTGTGTTACGCAACTCGTGCGCGGCCGCGTGAAGTGTGAAGTTCAATGTCACACACACTCACATACGCGTCTCCGTGTATACAGACACCAGCTAACTAGATATCAACGTTATATAGTGTGCGAGCCTTAATATCAGAATAATAGCAGCCAACCCGTTATTCGCCTCTGTCGACACTTCCCGGAATACATCGCAAAAATAAGATTTTCTTTGCAACATTGATTCTGATGTTTTGAGAGAGGTCATGGTAAAGTCGAAACACTAATTCAGCATCTTTATTTACTGCATTTTGCTAGCTGTCGTGACAAACGGGGATCGGGCAAACTCTCTATAATAAATTAAAGTATTTTAAAATTTAGGTTTTTGGCACCGAAATCTAGAATTTCTGTTATGCACTTGTTTTTATGTCGCATGGACTAGTGGATGAGATTTCAGGATGTTTGTGGCCTAAGGCATAAAAATATAATCCAGTGAAGAGACGTCGACTATTTTTACTGTAGAATCGAATAAAAATTAATAATCTATAGTACCTAATGAAAGTTGTGACAAATTGGGCTAATTCGTATTACCCATCATTAGTTACGTTGTAGTAGTGCTGTACTATTATTATCGTACTTACCTGTTCTTGATAGATAGAGTCAGCGTAAAACACATTTTTTTAAAGTTATATAAAAACTGGGTTTAGCCATTATACATAATATTGATATTTTCCTCTAACCACACACACTAATAAAATATTTTATGGACAACAAAAACACAAAAGCTGTCTGAATCGGTATGCCCTTGTCTATCGTTATTTGGCGGATAGCGGGCGTCGTGAAGGGCATGTCGCCCCTAGGTCAAGGGCGAGTTACGCTGACCTACATTTGGCTAATGTGCCCTTACAAGGTCACACTGACGTCCTACATGCCTAGTCGACTGTTAATTGGCTGCTCTTTTCATCTAGTCTTCATCTGTTACGTTGACAGTCTAGGTTTATACATTACGTAAGACGGATTATTCTCCCACTGAGGGTGGAACCTCAACATAGGCGGCGACATTTGGAGATAATAACTTCAACAAAACGCCTTCGTTATTTTACAAGTTTATATTTATCGTTCATTAATTTTATTGACCGGGTGAGCTTTTTTTTTATCGTCAATAGGCAATGGAAAGTGATGATGTGGTCGAAGATGGAGCATGATTGCCTAGAAGATACCTGTAGAGAGAGAGATAGAGCTGAGCGAGCGAAGCGTCTCCGTTTCAGCTCGGGCAAAATTGCCTTCGTATATCCGGCGGATTTCCGGTTATTTTCATCTACGGTCGTTTCTCAACCGATTTTCACGTTTTGTAAACAGGTTTGATATATATATATATATAGATTTCTTTTGTCGATTTGGTTTTTGGAATTATTTGGCGGAGCTAAGAAAGTAATGGAGCTTTAAAAAAACACACATTTCAGCCATTTCGAAAAATACGCGAGCTCTTCAGCTCGCAGAGCCGCTAGTGTTAGTTTGTTTAGGTCAAATTTTTTAAGTTGAATTAGTCCACTTACTCTTAACTTACGTTGACTTTTTGCATGTTGGTTCAGTTCCCATAACAATGCAGTTTTATGGTAGGCACGACCTGAGTCAACATTAAAGATTAGGGCCAGACGAAGGAACACTTCAATGGTCGACGGCACAGACACGAAATTTCATGCCCGCGTTCATTTATAATAACCCTATCTAAGTGTCACCAGGACATGGCCAGGAGTGACCTCACGGTTGGCTCCTAACGGGGGAACTCTTCAATGGTTAACAACACGGATAAGAAATATTGCATACGCATGAAATCTTATTGTGAAAGTTTAATGTACATTTAAAATATTTTGGTACATCGATAGCAACACAACACAGTTACAAATGGCGGATTGCGACAATATTGAACTGTCATTTTGAAGTGTCGTTCATTGTCAATGATCATTTATTGTAAACAACATATCAATTCTAAAATATTTGGGTTTCATTATAATTATAATAGGACTATAGAATATGCAAGGATGTTGTAGCTAAAGTAAAAACCGTAGGTTTGTTTCCTATCTCGATGAGAATATGTTACTCGATTGAAACTCACAACAGAGTGACATTCAGTATCTTCTTGTCATGACTGCCTCAAAAATAAGGTTAACATATTTAAACTCACTAAGTAATAATTTGAGGGTACAGCTGCAATCTTCTGCAGATTAATTTATTTGTATTTTTAAGAAAATGCAGTATTTTTGCCCTATTTTTCTATGGTATACATAGTGCTGGCCCAAAATGAAACATCTCCTTTACTAGCATTAGCACTAACTATCTCATTCATACAAATGCATACATCGCATAATATATTTTGATTTGTTTATAATTTAATTATAATCGATTAATTGGATTGTAATGATGCATTTAGAGTAAGCAAAACGAATAAATCTTTCATTGCAAAAGGGGTTAGATTTTATACAAAATTTCCTAAAAATGTAACTGAATTACCACTGGGCAAGTTTAAATCTATACTAATAATATAAAGAGGTAAAGTTTGTGAAGTTGTGGGTGTAATCTCTGGATCTACTGAACCGATTTTAAAAATTCTTTTACCAAGAGAAATCCAAGTTATTTGTGGGTGTCATAGGCTATGTTTTATTTTAGCCGGGCGATGCCGGGCGATTTAGCTAGTGAGTAAAAAAACAAGGATGCATGGAGACAAACTGCACATGCGCTTTCTGGTGACTACAAATATAATACAAGAACTATTTATTGCATACCAAGAAAAATAATGATTAACAACAGAAAAAGATAAGAATATGTGTATAATCGGCGGCCTCATCGCTAAGCAGCGATCTCTTCCATGAAACCTTAAGATGGAGATTATAAAAAAGTTTAGTAAAAAGTGATCGGTGGTGCGGCAATGAATACATGCATTATTTCATGCATACATATCATTATTAATATAATTTAATAAATCCTATGCATATATCCTTTACATACATAAATAAATGAGAGATAAATACAAAATATATAAGTAACTAGTGATTCACCCCGGCTTCGCCCGTGTGCAACCCCTGCAGCGCCATCTGCCGGGCTGATTTGTGAATCTAAAACATCCAGGGCGTCACCCAAACGCATACAAAATAATTCATTCATATCGGTACAGCATCTTAGAAGGAGTTCAGTGACATACACACGTACAGTAGAATTATATATATAAAGAAAACAATACATATATAAATATGATAATACACATATTGAATATACATAAATGAATATTAGTGACTTATTAGTTGCTGTAACTTTGCCAATCTGGCAATAGTCATTAACTTTCATGAGTGCCTCTTTGGGACCCATGTGAATAAACGATTTTGAATTTTAATTTAATCATATTTAATTTAATTATTATCATTATATATTTTTATAGGATTATTAAAAAATATAATGCCAATGTGAACAAGTTCGGTGCTATAGTTTTTACGTGACTCTATCAAAAAAACAGACAGAGAAACAGCAACTTGATAATAGTAGAGAAAACAATAAAACATTCCAAGGCCGACCAACACTTTTACACAGTATAAAAATAACTCGACCCTCGGCAGTATGATAAGTGACAAAAGGGTTGCGAGATTTTTTGGTTTGTGTCATTACAATTGCTTCCATGCATTTAATTTGTCGTTAACATAATGAGTTACACGTTTATCTACATTATTAAAATTTACTTACTGGCTCCAAGAATATCGAAAAGATGTAAAATATTCTTTTTTTTTTGTTCAGTGAAGCATACGGTTTTTAGGGTTCCGAACGTTCCGTCCGTCTGTCTGTCACCAGGCTGTATCTCAAGAACGGTGATAGCTAGACAGTTGACATTTTCACAGATGATGTATTTCTATTGCCGCTATAACAACAATTACTAAAAATAAAATAAAATAAATATTTATGGGGGGCTCCCATACAACAAACTTGATTTTTTTATAGATAATGGTACGGAACCCTTCGTGCGCGTGTCCAACTCGCACTTGGCCGGTTTTATTCTTACTTGTATTATAAGGTACTAGAACATTAGAGCTAATCCCGACATCGTCGTTGGATGATTAAAATTGAATAATTCGATATGAGTTGGTATATCAATGGACGTGAGACATTTTTTTTAAATAGCTGTGCTACTCCTTTAAAATGATAAACTCGTGTGCAAAATTACAGTGACTGATTTAAACAATACGAGAAAACGGGTGAGACCGATATGAGTTAAGCTTATTTGATGAGGTGAAATTACAAGCAAACAGACGCACAGCGGTTCTTACTTTTATAACTTCAGCCACAGACGACAAACTTAGTTGATTATTTCCCCAACCAAGTATTATCGTCATTGAAAGTAGTAGCAACTACAAAAATCAATAACACTCATACCATTAAGTGAATATTACGTAACGTCTAACATTTGGGTCGCGTAGGCAGTTTTTATTCCCAAATTATGTTTGCAGACAATGCCGACCCCGCTGACCTTGCCGTGACCTCCCCGAGGCACCCTTCAGCCCTTCAGTCCTCCCAGGACACAGTGTTAGCTCCAACCTTGGAACAGGGAAGCTACTTCAATACGCTTCATTTGAATGTTCAATGTCACCCGAAAATGGCAATGAATATCTGGATTTAATTGTTAGCGCTAAGGCTATTAGATTAAGAAAGATTGTTCAATTCATGTGATCATTAATTTCGTGATAATGGACAATACGTACATTTATTTTAAGGGCGCCATTAGATTGCATATATACAAATAAATGAAAAGGATGATATCATCCTTCTAATAATATCATATCCTACTTAATATTATAAATCCGAAAGTTTGTGTGTAAGTATATTTGTTCCCTCTTCACGCTTTAACGGCGAAACAGATTTGGATGAATTTTGGAATGTACATAGTTTATACCTAGGGTTAACACATAGGCTGCTTTTCAACTTCATAATAGCTGGCGAAGCCGTGGGGCACGACTAGTATTGTCATATATTTTTTTGAAATATGTTTAGATCGAAAGACTATACGTAAGTAATTATTTTAAAAAGGCCAAACATCTGGGCTATGCTTTGTGTATAATTGTGTGTATTCTTAATTGGTAATAAATATAGTAGATTAAGCTTGATTAAGCTATATATAGTCGAAAGATATTCAAAATTACCAGAAAATTAAATAGTACGATGCTATGTATACGTATTGTGATGAGGTTCAATAAACTGTAAATCTGCTTAGAAATCACAACGTACTAATATGATAAATATTTCAGTGACTCTGTCTGTTTGTTGCCTTATATAACTAACTCACTGGAATAAACTTGCTGATTTTTTGCATGGGGATAGTATAATCAATGTAGAAGGAAATTAGCAACTTCTTTTTCCGATTCATGAGCCATTGCCACCATAAATGCACGCGAATCAGCGGGCCACAACTTGTTTTTAATACATATTTTAGGAGAACTACTTCATGCGATTCAACACTTCGGCAGTCGTATCAAACTTATTACGTTACTTTCAAAGAAATATGTAATAATATACTATATGTACACTTATTATCTTATTACCTTCGTATTTAGGCCAAAATGTACTCGTACTTTCTAACCTTGCGTACTTACTTGTCTAAGCGTAATAAATATCTGAGATCTGGGTCGCTCCATTCTCCTTGTCTTGATGTTTTCTGCCTGTACTGTCTGTTGATTATTCTGTGTATCGATGTCTATAGGAACTATGTTGATATCTGTGTTTTGGTATTGTATAGAAACTATTAAGTATACTGTGGATCATCGTTTCGAAGTCCCTTCGCCTCGCGCGACCTAGATTCCTGCCCGAAATGCCTATTTATCAAGGACAACTGGAACGTATAAACAAGGCGGTATTTGTGGGTTGACATGATAGGAGACTTTATTAACTTACGAGGTCACAGCTAAAACAAAGTTTGCAAATTAAAGAAAAAAGCTTTTAGGGCTATAACATAGCTAAAGCATGCAGATGGTTTTTGAAGAAAACTGACGTTATGTTTAAGCCCTTAAAGCTTTATCCTATAATTTGCAAGGTTTGCTTTAGCTGGGACCTCGACAGAAGGTATATTTACCTAAATCAGATAATTTAATTAATAAACAGATTAGGTCTGTCAGACTTCAAGCGATGGGACGCACCGCGACAAGGGATCTGGTTGACTTCTAGCTAAACGTGCTCCATTGTCTACCGGATCGTCACTTAATTAGCATCACATGCAAAATGTTAGCTTATTTTGAATAAAAAAACAATGGTAATTTACCTTGTTGTTTAAAAATTCGTAAAATTTAATTTCGGCTGTTGTGTGAAATCAATTCATGTCATTTTAATATAATAAAAATGTATAATCTACTCTATAATCACTAAAAGAAATAATAATATCCCAAACTTATGGTACATAGTAAGACATAGTCAATAAATTAATGTTACTTTGTAGACAAGACAAGGTTATGTTAGTTTAGCCGATGAGCAATAAAACCCGGGCGGTTTTACTGCCGATATCATTGGCCTCCCACAAATGTAGGAGGGGGTGGTTCAAGATTGGATTATTCGCTAAACCACACTGCGATTTTTGCAAGTGAAATGTGTGGTACATCTTACACTTAACAAATGTAGAGCAGTTAATTAATATTGTTTCGTAGACTATACGAGGTAACTTAAAGATTATAGTGATGGAAAATTCCATGGACCTTTAAACATCTTGCATCCCAGTTCCTTTAATCTTTAACCAATTCAGCCACCCAGCCCTATGTCCGAAATGTTACTTCATTTGTTTTTATTCGTCTTATGAGTTCATTTTATCCTTTGCTTAAATATTTTTTTTTATAACTTTGATAGGCAAACATTTGACCACTATCTCACCTGATGTTAAGTGACGATGCGGTCGACGATGGAGCACGCTTGCCTAGAAAATACCTATTCACTCTCCACTTGAAGACTCCAAGATTGTACTTATCTGGGAACACAGACTCTGGCAAGGAGTTCCACTCCTTTGCAGTGCGCATCATGAAAGTGGAAGCAAAACGCTTCGTGCGCATTTGAGGAATATCCACCATGTATCGGTGTCGCAATGCAATCTGTCTGGTGGTTCTACGAATGGAATTAAATAAAACTAGTTCTGCCTAATATGAAAAAAAAACTGTTTTTTATATATAAATACCTAATTGAGAGACGAGACGTGCTGTCGCTCGCTTGATGGTAAGCTTCACGCTTGCTATTACAGTTTAGTGCCAGAGTTTTGAACTAACATAGATCAAAACCTGCGTAACAAAACACTGCGCTCGTTGCCTTGAGATATTAGATGTAAAAGCTTTTAAATTTTTAAACAAAGTTTAATTTTAGCACATTAGCAATTAATGCGAGACATGAGGTATCCGTAATATAATATTGGCCTATAGTTGAGCTTCGCTACGAGGAAATCCACATTATTATTATGCATCAGAAAATAATTTTAATTTATTTGCGTTTAAACCAATTTTAAAATTCAAGTTAGGTGAGACGTATGTTTTTTTTTAATTACTCAAAACATCATAAAGTTTGCCTATCTATAACGACACGATTACTTACGACTAAAAAAGAAGCGGTCTGGTTTCAGCGAACAAACTTTATGTAACTTAAGTGATATATAGTATGTCTTCTTGGAGCTTAGCCTTCATCGATGATGGGGACACATTTTGTATATGAGTGGAAATAGGGATGTCGGGTCTACGTGTCTACGCGTCTACGAGACCGCTACGAGCTACGCGTAACCAAAAAAGAATGTACATATATGTGTCAGGTCACGGAGTCACGTGCCAAATAATTAGTTTTTTTTAAGATAGCCTCTATATACTCGTACGATATCAATATATTATGCGTAAGTTCAGTTTACCATTTATGTCTAAATTCGCTATGTTCGCGTTATTCAAGATATAAGTAGTATATTTCAGCAAAAAATCATGTGGATATTCGAAGGATCTCTTAAGTTTAACTTTTTATTTAAATAATTTAAACGAAAGCAAAGCTTAAAAAAATTACTTCACCGCTTATATTTTGGTTATGGCTTGATCGATTTCGACAAAATTTATATAGGATCACATCTGACGTATAATCTACCAACCAAAAAAAACATCAAAGTCGATTCATAATTAGCGGAATTATCACGTAAAATACATACAAAAAAAAAAGAAAACACAGTCGATTTGAGAATCTCCTTTTTTGAAGTCGGTTGATAATTGTTTACTTGGACGTTTTTAATCCCATTGAATGCGATGAATCGGGATGAAAATATACCATCACTTGGGCCCATAAACGTTAATACATGCTAAGCAAAGTAATGCTTGCTTATCTCACATAAAAGCATGTATTTTGACTTTGAGTATAGTTTTTTTTTTTTTTTTATAATAATGGCTTACATTGAGACGGTACATAAATACTCACGTTGTTAGTGCCACAACAGTTACTCTGTAAATATTACATCACACTAGCTTCTGCAGCCGGAGCCTGCCGTTTTAGCGTAGCCCTATAGGTTGTTTGGCAAAAGCTAGGACAGCACCAGGCTGATTCGCAGGAGGAAAGACTATGCAGTCCATGCGTCTCCTCGTTTCTAAACGGAGTTTGACTTCTGTTTTGTGTCCCCTGGGAGGTATTTTATTTTCCTCCTTCCCTGGAAAGTTTTACTTCTAAAAGGGTGTTCTTTTATCTACCACCTGGGGACATAGCCTCTAGGGATTCAGGCTATTCAAAAGCAAATAAAACGTTGTATCTCTTTCGTTATAGTAATTTTACACAGATAATACGATGAGTAAGTATTACAATATGTCATTATAAAGGTTATCTTTTTTTAACCCATATAATTGTTACTTAATAGAGCTAAAATATTTGTTTTTTCTCTATATTACGGTGCAGTATAGATAACAGCATTGTTGAAACACCTTCTTTGAACAGTATTGAAACAAATTTGAGTTATATAATATTTTAATTTGCTTAGATAGACGACAAAAACAATTAGTATTAATTTCGCGTCACCTAACCGTACGATAATTAAATCCAGTTGTATATTCAATATATGTTGTAATTAGAATACAATAACATTACTATTTACGGAAAACCTTGTATATACATTTTTAAATAAATTATATATATGTAAAACCTACCCAGTGCGAAGGTCGAGGCCTGTAACTGGAGTCACTTGTAACGTACGGTTTTCATTTGCGTTTGACAACGTACTTACCACATTTGTATAAATTAAACCTTATTACATAACTTAGAACGAGCGAAACTGTCAGTTTAGAGCTATATCTATGTGGTTAATTTTCGTTTTGTAGAAAATTTTGATTTTTTTAAAGATTATCACCAAACTTTGAAACGTATTTTTTAGTACTGAAATTATTACCATACTCTCTAGTAAGTTAGTGGTTTAAAATGTCACATTTTATTTTGTCTTCATTTTATAAAACTCAGTACGCACAACATTTTATCCTCGTTTTTATCCTAAAAGTTGCAACAAAGACAGCTGTAAAACTGGAACTTTGCCAAATACAGTGACATTGTTGAGGTGTTAGTTTTGCACCTTTCATTGTTATTTTTTTTGATAATAAGTACATTTGAAGATCTTGCTCGCTAAACTTCACGGAAAAAAGTACAGATTTACGTGCCAATTCAATTTTATAAAATAACTCCTTACTTCGGTCGGATTACAAGCATTAAACCGCTAGCTTTTAGTCACTAAGGTGAGAACAGTGACTAGACTAGTCACAGTCAAGTTTGATAGTCATAATATACGAACTTTTATTATATTGCAAAACTTTTTATTCGATGAATAAATAAGTAAACATCCTGATTTACGCGAAAGATAATAAGTAAATTAAACACAAAATTATGTGCTAAATAATTATGCTTTCCATGTATACTTTCCATGTATGTTCCACACGTATACCGTCAAAATCAGGGTAATTTAAGTTTATGTATACCAATTAATATACGCAAACAATAAATCTATAATAAGAAATAGCAGCAAAATGAAGCGTATTTAATAGGACAATCCATATTTTTCTCTAATCTGAGGACAATTCCTACCCCAAGGTTTGACGAGGTGGATTGATTGGAGAGTGCTTGAAGCGTAACGCGTGTATTTTCAAGGCCGGGACGTGATGTAGGGAGAAGGGGGAACGCAATAAAGGATTTCTAGGAAGCTCTTGGAAAATTTACTTCCATGCAAAGAAAATTCGTTAACAACGTATTATTCAACTAAAAGAAATAAAAATAAAAAATAGAAAAGATAACATTACATGAATTTTAAGCAAATTCAGCTAATTAGTCGGAATTCCATAACCACAATGTTTATATAATATACTAGCTGCGCCCCGCGGTTTCACCCGCGTTGATAATGATGAAAAGTGATGATGATGATGATGATGAAAAATAGATGTTGGCCGATTCTCATAGATACCGGATAAGCACAAAAAATTTCATCAAAATCGGTCAAGCCGTTTCGGAGGAGTATGGCAACGAAAACTGTGACACGAGAATTTTTTATATAAGATTAAACCCGATCTAGGGATATATTCAATTAACTTTTTTTATCTGGCTTGTCAGGCTGCAGACGTTATTATAGTTCAGCAAAAATAACCAAATTAATGGCGGAATTCAAGCAAATGTAACACCTACGTATTACGTATACTGCTGAAAAAAAAAACATTGGGTAGGTATGTATTTATACAATTATTTCTCCGGAGCGTGGATAAAGGTCACGTCCCACGCAAAACTAGGGTGATATCGGGTGTGAAGCGCGGGGCGCGGGCGGTCGGGCACGCGCGGGCACCGCGACCTTGCCCGGCTGTGACTCTGCGACCTTGGAGCCGGGCGTCCCCCTGCCTACCGCTCCTCACCCCCGCGTCTCCCCTGCCACCCCTAGCCTACACCACCCCTCGCCCACGCGGACCCCTCGCTTCCATCTCCCATCTCCCGCCTACACCTACGCTCGTGCAAAATTAATATCTGTGTAGGTAGCTTACAAGTGCGGAAATGAATAAAACGTTGACCGAACTTAGACGAGCCGAGTGCATCACTTCCTCACAAGAAAGCTCTCTACATTCAAAGTTACTTTAACTGTAACTAATAGTTAACTACACCGCCAGGTTCTAATCTCAAATAAAAATAATTATCCCAATCAATTCACATCAGTTATATGAGTTAACATACCAGAAAAAAAGGAGAAAATTTCAATAGCTATTCACGTGAATTGAGGACTTCTTACTTTTAGATGTCGGCTACAAAGAGATATACCAATCTTTACCCACGTTTTTGTCTAGATAAAAAGAGAAGTATCTCAAAAGTGTCTACTTAATTAATACATTTAAGTAAATGTAGGTAATCAAGAATACATAATAGTTCCTACACGAGGTGTCCTGTTTACCGCGCCCGGACGCGACCTTGTCTCCGCAAGGTTATGGGTATAATGGTGTGGTTCGGGGTTTTCCGTGCGCTGCCTGAAGGTCTCTGACATTGAACGTCCGCTGAACAAAATGTACAGTGTTTACACAATAATACAATATGAGGAGAATCAATGAGGGGCGGCACCATATTGTTTGTACTAGCTTAATCAATTAAATAGATTTGGTTTGTCTCCTTATACCTCTCTATTTATGTAATATCATATAAGGTACTATTTACGCATAGATTACACTGAATATATATATATATATAATATATTAAGTGCATAATATATATATGGATAGTACCTAACACTTGATGTTTATTAAGAATACAATAACTGACTAATTTAATAAAAACCTAAACGCAAGCAAAGCTTTAAAAATACCGACTTCCCGCTTCATCTTTGGGACCTTGATCAGAAAATTTATTAAACACGCATTATTGACGATAACTCAAAAAAACACAAAATGCGAATCACGTGGAAAAAAGTTATGAGGTGAAAAACATACAGTCGAATTGAATACCTCTTTTGTGAAATCTGTATAAAATGCATGCTTAAGTTAAAAAAACACGTATAAAATCGATTGTAAGAATTGCCGAATTGCCCGTTAGCTTAATTGCGTGCGGTTTTGATTCCCGGCGGGAGCACAAGTTTTTCCCCAAGGATGTTTATGGTTCTGGTTGTAATTGTATGTGTGATGAGCATGTTTTCGGCACCCATTACACAAGTCATCGAACTTAGTGTAGGGCAGTGAATGTGAATGCGTTTATGTTTATAATTTTTTTTTATTGAATATTTCATATCCCAGGCGAAACGGAAGACACCATATTTTTTTCTGAAGCAGAATATAATAATTATGTTTTTTTTTAAATCAAAACTGATGATTTCAACCTGGAATGAGTGTCTTTTCTACGAAACAAATACGGTGAATCGAACAAGATAGTGAAACAGCTGTAGTGATATATTTTTATATTTCTAACCAAATGACTAAACTGTACTTCCTAAATATGTGTCATTTCAATGTGTCATTATAGTTTCCAATATATGACCTTGCTTTAAGACCGACAGTAGTACCTATTATAAATATCCATATGTGACCTGCATACGACAATACAATTTTGCAGTAGGCAGAAAGCGCTTTTCCAGTTTGCCTCCATGTGTCTTTATCTTGATTTTATAATAAGCTCTCTTTTAACACTTTTTTTTGCTCATAGGTATTATGAGACTGACGTAACTTATTCTAAAATAAAATTATGAAGTTATCCAAAAAAAAATATCGTTGTTCAGTAGTTACTTCGGCCGGCCGGTCGCAGTTTTAGATCCAACGACGGACCTGAGCTTATGACTAAGACTCATTTCTGGCGATTAAAAGTTCGGTTAACTAAGTTTCTATGAAACGTATTATTGTCGAATATAATGTACATCAGGCGAATGTAATAAAAAAATATATTGTCAAAAGAATAATAATTAAACGCAAGCAAAGCTTAAAAAAACCGACTTCACCGCTTTATCTTCGGAACCTTAATCAGATTTAATGTATTACTCACGCATTATTGACGATAACTCAAAAACAAGTGATCATATCTAAATCAAATTTAAATGGAATCACATGGAAAGCACCAGATTTTAAATAAATAAATAATCATCAAAATCGGCTCTTAACGAAAGAAGTTATGAGGTAACTATTGAAGTCGGTTAAAAACGAGAACATCATCAATGTAGTCCATAGAATACGCATTATTAAGGTTAACTCAAAAACTCCTAGTCAGATCTTGAACAAATTTAAATGGGACTACATGGAAAGCACCAGTTTTCAAATAAAAAAAATCTTCGAAATCGGCTCAATCGGAAACGATAGAAGATATGAGGTGACACACATTAAAAAAAAACAAAAATACAATTGAATTGAGAGCCTCATTCTTCTTTTTGAAGTCGGTTAAAAAAGGGTACTGAATGTCGGAATTAAGTGATACTGGAAAATCAAACAAATATTATAAAATATCGGGGAAAAAAAATATATATAAAGGAAGAAAAATGTCTACAAGCAATTGAAACATCTACCAACCATTTTTGACAAATTAAAATAAAGATAGAAGATTTTCCACATGTTAACTTTGGATAAGTTTTATCGACTATAAGGCTTACCTGTCGCGGAAATACTCTAAAGATTGAAGCTATACGATCTAGGCGTTTTTAATATTTTTGGCCGGAATAGAGTGGGGAAATAAAAAGATAAAAAAAGATCAATTTGTACAGCAATAGCGGTGCTTGGTGTCGAAAGCCGTTGCGATAATCTATTATTCTAGGATTATATTAAATTAAAATGCTATTACTTTCTTATATTTATATCATTTCTCCTTTTTCGGCTCAAATAAAAACCTAATTATCTGAAGGCCTGTATGACGCATCACGAGATTAACATGCTCGTACTTATTTGGTTCAACGTATTAGTATTCCAATTCAGAGTGGCAATGCCGCCAGCATCATGGTAACTTAAGTTACCCATGAACTCGGTGCCGTTTAGGTAATTAAGGGACTTGATATACAAAGCGGCCCAGGCGCGCAGCCCGGGCGCTGTGAAGATAAAATGTATGGCGTCTATGGGACTTTATATAAAAACCGCCCAGGGCGCGCGGCCGAGCGGCGCGGCGGGCGCGCGATGAGCGTGCGCTAGCGACGCGACGGTTCCCCCGCGCTGCCGTTATTTTGTATGAAACTAAGGGGATAGAGTGCGCGTTAAGGGCGCGCGTACACGGTGCGCGACTCGGACGTTTTGTATATTAAGACCCTTAGGTTTTTGCTATATAGATTTAAAAATATTATATTATAATACAGAATAAAATATAAATAAAAATTAGAAAAATAATTCATGATTTTACTGAAATTGATATGCACAGCTACTTATTTTTTAAGCATGCCATCATTAACTTGCTCATCCTGAAAAGAATAAATCCTCTTAAATATCGTTATTGATATAATTAAACGCAAGCAAAGCTTAAAATATGCTTAAAATACCGACTTCACCGCTTTATCTTCGAAACCTTGATCAGATCAAATGTATTAAACACGCATTATTGACGATAACTCAATAACTACTGATTAGATCTTGATCAAATTTAAATGCAACAGTTATCAAACAAAATAAATATTCAAAATCGGTTCATGTGGACAGAAGTTATGAGGTAACACACATAAAAAAAATATAATAATACAGTTGAATTGAGTACCTCCTCCTTTTTTGTGGAGTCAGTAGACAATAATGAAACGCAAGCAAAGCTTAAAAAAAATTGTCTTCACCGCTTTATGTTCGGAACTGTGATCAGATTAGATGTAAAAAACACGCATTATTGAAGATATTTCAAAAACTATTGATCAGATCTTGATCAAGTTTAAATGGGACCAATAGGAAAGCAACATCTTTAAAACTAAAAATAAATTCAAAATCAGTTTACGTGGAAATAAGTAATGAGGTAACACACATAAAAAAAATACCGTCGACAAAAAAGGAGGAGGTACTCAACCTCCTCCTTTTTTGTGAAGTCGTTAGAAAAACAATTACCAACCGTGTCTCCGTTCGGTCGAAATATAACATAATCGAAATTAGCAAATACGCTACCTTATTTATACCAATGGTAAGAATGTATTTATCAAATATATCCAGTGGTCAATGACAAGCTGACCGTGAGTTTTGGCACATACCTACCACACATGGGAATAAAGTCTAGACAATACAAGTATGAACTAAATGAGATCACAGACAGTTATAGAGCTTCTTGGAACGGCCATGAAGCTGAAACAGGAAATCAGAGAATTCCTGGCATGGTTACATATTAAACTATTTATTCAAACAGTGTTTAAAAAATCTCTAATTTAATAGCTGTAACGAAATAATATTTTTTGTTGTAAACGAGGATATTAATTATATGCCGTATCTATCGCTTTCGTCAAACATATTAGTAGTATGTACTGTGGGGTTTGATCCCTAATTTTTGTTCCGTATGAATTGGTCACAGGACCTGCAAAATGTTGCACAACATCCATTTTACTATTTCTTTTTATTTTGTTTCCTGTAGACGTTGCCTTTTGACGAGTTGAGCAAAAAGCTATGTGCATTCAAACAGATAAGTGTTCGAAGAATAACATTACAGTGTCTGATAATGTTCCAAAGCCCGCTTATCTGTCATCAACTATAAAGCGAAGTACTTATTCTCAGAATCCTACCATACAAAATATTATTATAATCAGAGTTAGGTAATGACTATGTAGATTGAATCCTCGTGGAGCAAAATGGCGGAAAGGGGATTTATAGTTGGTAAAGTGAAGCTGCGAGCTAGGGTGGCGGTAGTATGAGCTAGGGGGTTGCGAGGTTGCGAGGGGAGGGCTTGCTCGTGCCGGTCGGTACACGGGGTTGTGAGGGCCGATGCACCGAATGCCCGGAGTCAAGTGCATGGCCGGGCCTGCGCATTGCACCCGTCCGTCGCTCCGGTCAATAACATCGACTCGTGTATCCTGATCCTGCCCATAAAAGGAAATCCAGCCATATTGAAACTTATTGATTTCGCAATACTGCGATGTAACCATAACTGTTACATTTTGGACTAAAATTTATTACTACTAAACTAATACGCATACAGTTATATTATTTTGCCATGCTAGATATGTCCTTGTTTAAGTTTAAATATATTTTCTCTTGTCTGTACTCTTTTTATCCTAGATACAAACGAAAAAAAGTGAAAAGAAAGTGATGGATACTTTCGTAAAGTATATATCTTATTCTAGGTAGCAGTAACGCCCTCTGTCTGATTAATAGAAAATTTTGGAATGCACCAGATACTACTAGCAAAATAGACAAATAGAGGTTGGCATTTACTATTTTGCAGTGTACAGGTATAGACATAGTTATATAGTTTGTATTTTGTAAGTTTACACGTAGACTGAAAGAAAGAAAAACTGAGCATTGACATCACAAAAAATCATCACGAAAAAAATATGATTTTCTTCGAGGAATTATACACCAAATGTTGATACACTTCACTGATTGTTTGGTAAAAGAAGATTGGATCAAGTCTCTAAGAAATATGTTTAAACGGTTACCATGATTTAGAATTAATGAATATATTTAGGAATATTGGGAACAGTTGCATTTTTCTCCCGTTGCATGTAACTATAGAGGGAGCGTGACCCTTTTGCTTGCTAATTCCCCTCACCCTTGTATAAAAACTTCGTCAGGAAATCGGCAAGAATTGCAAAATTTGTGGACATGATGTCTGCATACCACCAACTCTGTAGTATAGGACCTGTGTAGTGGAACATGATCTCTCTATCTCTTATCTCTGAGAGAAGGCTTCGAGCCTAATATTTATGATGATATATTTAAAAAGCTTAGGTTTAAGCAATCACCAGATATAATGAAATATAACGCCCAAAAAATCGTAAGTACTTCCCAGGATTTAACCCCCATTTTAATATGAAATTATCACCAATAAACGTATAGTCTGCTAACCTAAAAAAGGCAAGTATCTTCAGAATAATCGCTGAGCTACCCAAAAAGGCCACGCATGTACCAAATATGTACACGCATTTTATTTAAAAATTTCATCCAAATATGTTACTATAGATCATTTTTTTCGTATTATAAATATTTTTGAATAAATTATTAAAAAAAAATAACCTTAACCTACTGTTATCCGATTTGGTTCTGTCACTTTTTTATACGAAATTTTATTTTATTTTTAGTGGCCATCAAAATATATAATATACCCCAAGTTAAAATTTGGTGCACGCGTGGCCTTTTTGGGTTATGAAAAGTTTTTGTAGTGCAGGCTTGACTTAAATAGCCCGAAAGATTTTGGTACATGTTTCATTTATTTGTACATATTATATATTTTTTGGATGAGGCTGTTTAGGGCAACGATTGTTTTTTTGGTGGTCATTAAATTTAATCCCTATTTAAAACTGAATGATTCAGTGAATACGTTACATTACAAAAGCATTTCTGGTGAAGTTTTTTTTTCTTTATAGATTATGTAAGCTAGTAGTTACCTATATATCAACTTATCAAGATGAGCCCAAACTCCATCAATCTATCGTTTGCCATTGAAGAGTTCCATTGTCTAACTTCCGTCTTCATCAATAAGATTAGCTAGTTGTTACTGTTGCGGATCAAAAATAAAACAGGCGAAATATCTGGTTCCTGAATGACTGACACTTATATTCCATATTAGAAGGTTTAGAACACATTCAGTTTTTTGAATAAAGTAAGTAATACACCTATGGTATATGCATGTAAAAAAAAGTAAAATTAACTTATATTTGTAGTACACATTGTATACTAAACATCTTGTAAAATGTAACGGCTATTTACAATGTTTCCTTTTTTACATTTGACTATTACAAATGCACATGCTCGAACGCCGTCATTTTATTTCAACCTGTCAATCTTAATTATTCGACGCAGAAGGAAGGTTATGTATTTAACAGATAAAGCGTATGTATTTTTACGTATGTCTATTATAGGCACAATCTCATAAAATATTTACTCACTTTGGCTTAAGTAACTTTATAAATAGATAGTAATTTATAATAGATATAAATATATATTCATATAAGGTTTGTATTAAATTGCATTCAAGTTAAATTAGTTTAAAAGTTGTTCATTCAATAGGGTTATGTTAACGGGTTAATATTAGTTCGTAACTTACATTATTGATACGAAAAATCTAGAATAATGTTTGGAACGAAATACTACATACTTTAATTCAAGTACTAATTGTATTAGTCCATTCATTTTCCAATAGAATTAGTTCGATTAAGGAAAACTAGCTAGGTCATCCATCAGACCTTGAGATCCACGTGGCGGAAATGACAAACAAAGGTGGCTGCTTGTGTGTGTTAATAAAATATATTATCAATGACATTGTTGCTTATTGTTTTACTAGTTAGTATTACGGATAAGAAACCGTTGATTTGTGTACATGTGCTTACGAATTATGTTCAGCGTAATGAAAATCATTACAACGAAAAAAACTTATAATGCGGCATACGATATTCCGAGAGATTTCAGATAACATTTAAAAGAAAAGCAACAGTGACAAATGCGATGTTTCTATTGAAAATAACTTTGGGGAACAAACGTGTTTTCACAAAAATACCATATTTAAAATGCAACAGGCATATGCGTAGGCTTATTGAATATGCATATGTTTTTTGTTTTTATTTGATTGTTTTGCGTTAAAAATAATTCGTCAAAACATTGCATTTCATGTCGAAATAACTATTTCAAATTACAATCAGGTGTAGACAATGGTAAATGCTATTATCAAGTTTTTTTTACGTAAACGACCAGTCAGCGCAGCCGTAAAAAAAAATTACCAATCATTCACATTAGAAATGTGTAAACTGACGTCACTAATCAGTCTAGCCATTGTGCATTTTGCTATTTTGAATTTACCATGCTTGTTCATCACATTTTATTCTTTAAACATCTAAATTTCATCGATTTTAAATAATATTCTTTCATAAATTTCTATTCATAAAAAAATAAAAAAAAAGGTTAACCTCTATTTTAATCTCTTGATCGATCAGCCGAAACGTATTATTCTTAAATGAACAAAATAAGATGGTATAGAAGTTATGAAAATATGATTTGTATAATTATAGTACTTTCTAGGCTTATGATTATTTAGAATTCCAAGAAAATCGATTGGGTGTCTTAAAAGGTTACATAAATTTGGGCCTATTTCTATGGAACATTTTGAACGTAGACGTTTGAGCCTCTATGGAATTTAATAAATTATGTGGAAAATATTAATATTAAGATCGAGGGTATAAAATACACGTTACCTGGACATGTTTATTTATTGAAGTTGGTTATAATATTGGTAATATTGATTCTTGGTAAGGTTTACTAACTTTCTAAAAAGAAAACATCTTTAATCGCTTCATATATGTTTTATCATGACATGATGAGAAATTCTTATCTTGTATACGTGCCAGCTGCACAAAAATACCTATATCTACATTGATCATCATCACCTACATTGATGTTTCACATTTCGATCATTTTCATACGTGTAACGTCTCGTACCACGTAATAGTTGCATTGTAACGAGGTTTTTAATGAAAGAGGCCACTTTCCATCAGCTTGAACATCTGCTGGTACATTTGGTACAAAAAGATACGAAAAAGTTGAAAGTTTCTTGACGAAAGTAGTGGCATCGTATACTTTAGTGGAAGAAATTGATTAGGTTAAATTGGTTAAGTTGTTGAGTATAAATTCACATAGGAAAAACTAAGCGGCTAACGCAATATGTAACGACTGTTCTATTTCTAGAAGTAGACAACATAATCATCTCTGTTTTATTTACTTCCTAATGGATCATTTTACCTACGTCATGACTCGATGTACTAACGTTTAAACATCTGTTTGTTTGTAAAACTATATTTCCGCAGTTACTGTTTCCTGCCATTTTTTGATGATCATGTAGATTTGGCGGTCATCTCCATTATTAAAAATATATTGTTATTTATTTCCTATATGATTATCCATTCTTATTTACAATATTTTTGTGAATCGGCTTTGTGTACTTTATTGCAAACCTATACCACTACTATTTATATCAATTATAATATCGCATATGTACATTTACGTCACTGATATATTTAGTAAAAATAGCAGTCATATAATATATAGGTTCAACGACGTTGAGCTAAGCGAGCGTTCCGCGGCAGCGGCCTACGAAATGCCCGAGGAAGTATGGCTTTTGGTTTCGTCTAGAGATGAGGAAGAATTAAATTTCCTTAATACCGCGAAGCTTCAGAAGGATAAATTATCAATGTTCAGGTAGATTATAACATGAAATAACAATTTTATATCATCAGGGCTTTGACATTTACCTGTTACTTAAATAAACTTTTTGGTAAGTTATGTTTATGCATAATAATTACAAAAAGAAAATTACAATATCTTCAATCAGTTCAAGGGGTACATTTACAGTTTTTTTTGTCGAAAAAAATATTTATTCTTTTCTCAAGTATGCCATTACAATTAATTATCATGGCCATGTTTAAAAACCCTACAAAAAGCCTATATGGCTTTTAGTAGGTTTTTAAAACATGGTATTAAGTAAGCAGCTTTATATGTAAAATAAAAAACATACATTTTAACTATCATCAAAGTGTTCTTTATTTAATTCCATATATTTGAAACTGTTATGAAATTAAAAGAAATACGCCTCACACGAGTATGTTATTACGTAGGAAGTTTTTTACGTCCAAATGACATCAATTTTATTTTAGGTATCTTATTTTTTTTTGTTATAAGTTATTGTACCGTACTTGGCCTATCATAAGTTTAATGAAAAAAGTCTTTCACTCCAATGGGGTTGAGGTAGTTCATAGCAAGAAGCTAGATTAATTACTTAAAAAAAGTTGTAAAATATCCTCTTTAAATGCCTATTCCGACCTGAGCGTTATCCGCTACCGCTTTAGGTAGCAGTAAATATTGCGAGGGATTCCGCCGGGTATTTTGTATGAAGTTCCGCGGATAGAGCGGGGTTAGTGTGAACGGTGGGATTATCGCATAGGCACTTGGCTTTCGCTACTGATAGTGGTAGCGAATAACGCTTGTATCTGAATAGGCATTAAAAATACACATTTTAAAAGCCTGGCCTTGAGAACTCCAAACCTACAGAGGCTCTACGAACAATAACTTTAAAAAATGTATTGCACTAAAAGTTTTCATTATGTTCCAGTAGAATAGCAACTATGAGTATTTATTAACAGGTATCAAGATTGAGAAGAAGGGTCATCAGTTCATTCATAACTTATATATAATAGCCTTGTCGATCCGCTAGACCCGTGGTGACGAATGCGGAAGGTATTGATAGGGTCAGCTGGAAGCGGTAGTGCGCCGGAAGTCAGGTGGCGCTAGCTGGGTCGACGACCGCACGCCCTTCTCGTTTTTTTACCTCCGTGTATAAGATTACTACGTCACATATTTGAACAACTTTGTTGGCTACATGTGTTGCGACCGTGATGTGATGGTCATTCGTAATTATCTTAGGCATTCTCGTCGTCGTGTTTTGATGTATTTATTTCTAAGCAGTGATGTTTTTGTTGTTTCTCTAGAGTCCTATCCTATCCTATCGTCTATAATCTATCCTATGATAGATTATAATTATAATAACTCTATAGTTATTAAGAATTCCGGCTCGAAGGACCACAAATGTACGGGACGCGTACGGGTGAATTCTCGGCCGTGAAGGAAGTGATAGATAACTGTGAGAACTGTGAAGATAACTGTGATTTTACACTATTTATTAATTAACTGTAAAATAATAGATATTTGTAATATTGATGAGATGATTGTTTATGAACAGAAGGCTCTCGCTGATGATAGAGCACTGTCGCGGTCGCGGTATTCGCGAGCCGCGACCATTTAGGTCAATGCTATGTCAGCTTTAGGTTCAATGTTCGAGTGTCTCAAACATAGCCCAACTCTATCATAAGAAAAAAAAATAGCTGTCTATCGTCAACTTTTACGAGTGCCTCTTTGCGGCCCTGTATTAAATTTTAATTTGACTATTGTGATTATGCACCTGAGTTGGTTTATATGATTTGTAAGCTACACAGCTACAGCTGAACGACACTTAAGAGATGGGTGATCGTCTGTTCGTGTGTTAAGTACTTATTAAAATACTTAGGTTGATTATACCTATTTATATTTAAACTATAAGAATGTAAATTGTAGTTTCTTATATTATGTTTGTTACAATTTTACTGATAGTTTGTGAATTAATTATAGATTCTCAAAATAATACCTAAATACCTAGATAGATAGATAGATAGATAGATAACTCTTTATTGTACACCAGAAATAGAGAAAAATACATTAACCTACCAATTTCTTAGTTTATTTATTATACTTTTAATCAACTTGAGACTTTGGGAGGTAAGAATAAAATACAGGAATAATCTTTACAACTTTGTTTTTATTTTAATTCGACAACCTGTCATTATATTAACAAACAAAATGACTGAGCACGCTCACATACGCACATACAATACACACACAAACACACCGCGACCGGCGCTGCATTGCATTATAAATTACACTTATATAGTCTTAAATTATTGTTTCAGTCTATTGCGCTCTCCTCGTCCGGCGCCGGCCACGCACGCACGCACGCGTCCTAAACGAATTATCACATATAATATATTAAAACGATCTGCGAACGATTACTAACAACTATGTAGTTCATTTTAATTTAAAGTAGTGTGGGTTCGGCGGCGGAGTCGGCGTGCTCCGCGGGCCGGGCTCACGCCTCCAGCATCTGCGGCATGTAAGCGCGCGGTGGCGACGGAGACTTCTTGGACAGGTTGAGCGGCTCCGGCGTCACGTCCACCTGCAGCGCCAGCACCGAGCCGGGCGCCCGCGCCGGCGACGCGCTGCGGTAGCACGCCAGCGAGCGCAGCGGGCACTCGCCGCTCGCGCCCGCGCCCGCGCCGCCCTCGCTCCGCCGCATGTACTGCTGGATGATGTCGGTGCGCTTGAGCTGCTCGGGGGTCATGCGCGGACCCTCCATCAGGCTCTTGGCGAGCACCGAGTGAGTGGAGGAGAGCGAGGCGCGCAGCGGGCGCGGCGAGTGCGCCGGGTGCGCCGGGCTGGCGGGGTGCGGGTGCTGCGGCGGCTGCGGCGAGGGCGGCGGCCGCGCGGGTAGCGCCTCCGCCTCGCCCGTGTCCCGCCTCATCGCGCGGAACTTCTTGTGCGGCTTGTACGCGGCGTTCATGAGTAGCGGCGCGTCGTACAGCGGCGGCGCCTCCAGCACGCGCTTGAGCACGGGCATGTCGTGCATGGGCATATCGTCAGCGACGTGCCCGCGCCGCTCCTCCGAATGCTCCTCGAGCGATGATCGCGGGCTGGAACACCCCGAGCCGGGGCCCACCAGCCGCTCGTGCTTCTCGTTACCGGACTCGATGCCGGAGTCAGTGGGGGAGTCCAGCTTGCGGTAGCGTGGCGGCGGCCGCACTGGCGTCACCGTGAGACCGTTGTGTGCCAGATGTGCCACGCCGAGCGCCTCCTCGTCGACGGAGCCCCGCGAGTCGAGCCGCCGGCGGCCAGCCAGCGTGGCGGCCAGCAGCGGCGTACCGCAGTCGCCGAGCGCCTCGCCCGATTCGCTGCTGGACACGGACCCGTGAGGGCTACGCGCCGCCTCCTCGGCGCCGGACTCCGACCAGCACATCATGCCTTCCTCCTCGCCCCACATCTGCTGCCGGAGGAGTTCTTTGTGCTCCGTTCTGAACACGACGAGTTTCTCTGTGTGGAGTGTACTCAGAGTGCGGAGATCGGGGAGCGTCTCCATCAGGTCCCTCAAGAATCTGGGCCTGTCGGGCCTGTTTTGTGCGATCACGTTCTGCAGGCACGCCTTCAGACGCGCGTGCATTCTCTCGACCAGCTCCACGTTCCGAAGGCCGGGTCTGTCCGGCGTTATGAGGACTATGGCGCAGAAGAGACCGATTTCGGCATCCGTGAGGTTCATGGAGTTCATACGTTCGGCGAATTTAAATGTGGAATCGACGAGGAACCTCGCGTTGGCGCCGCTTTGGATAGAATCTCGCTTCATGAGCTGGCCGTTGAGGCAAATTATGCTATTGAGCGGCGCATCGAACATGCATATCAGGCGGACGAATAGAGCGTCGAAGAGACCGCTCTTGAGCAGCGTGAACTTGTCGTCCTGCGTGAGAAGCTGGAAGCCGGGAATGAGGCCGGCGAAGTCGATCACGCCACGAATCACGTGAGCGAATCGCTGAGAGAATTCCTTCTCAGATTGCAGCTCCGGTGCCGGATTAAGAGGGCAAGCCTACGACAACAGAAAATACATATTAGATATTGTATTCAGACACGGTCAGGATTTGATAATTTCAGCAATAACGAATTGTACAAAGATTGAATTGTCGGTATTAGATACTCACCAGAGTGGGTTGTGAATAGGTGGGACAGTCTCTGGCACGCGCACGCATGGCGGCGACGCGCTCGCGCGTGAACTGGCAGGTTTCGAGGTGGGCGCGCACGACGCGCGCCAGCAGCCGCGGTGCGTCGTCCAGCTCCGCGGCCGCGGCCTGCTCGTGAGCGCGCGACGATGACGACTGCTGCATCGCCGCGAGGATGCGCGCTTTCTCGCGTTTGGGGACGCGCCCGAATCGCACGGCTATAACAAAAGAAACACAGTTTAATTAAATGCAACCCCGTGACGATTTTCTAAATTTATAATTGATCTTAGTGTCGCAGCCAACGAAGAGAATGTTGGGCGAGGTCGGGGCTAAACATACGTCGGGTTGCAGCTGTCGCTATGCGGGCGCGCGGCGAGCCATGTGCACGCGCAGCTGACGGCAAGGGGGTAGAGTTCATCGGCCGTCGCACCGGTCGCGACCCACCCCTGTCTGGCGAGTCTTTACAAAATCCGTTGGGTCGAGCCGAATGCGTCGCGTTTCGGTGAACTAGTTCGAATGCCGAGTGACAAAGCGCGAACCGCGAGGTCACGCTAAAAAGTGTTACGACTTTCTCGCGCTAGGCCGCGGGCCTCGGATCGAAACGTAGTATGCGCCGGTGGCGGGCGCACCGCTTGCGGCGTTCGTGCGCGCGCGCCGGTGAAAGTGTTTGACGTGCGCTCGGTTGAAAACGAAAGCGGAGAGCGCCCTCTCGCCATTTCTCCCGACTTTCGCTACGCAATGTAGGCCGCACCAGATGCACGATCCCATTGTTCACGATCAAACAATAATCTCTCTTTTATGCCTTTGTGTTTTGTCCTCTTGTTTACATTTAGCGCATATAGGTAGGGGTACCGACTTGTACTCGATGTACAATGCATTAACGCAATTTTCATTTTAGATGTTTTATAGTTCGACTTAATAGTCAAATGACAAAGATTATATCTATTTTTTTTATTTGATTTTATGTAACTGAATGTAGTTTACTAAATGTAATGAAATTAAATTTAAAACAACGTTAATTAAGTTACTGTCCTACATTTCGTTAATTTCTTGTTTTAAAGGAGTTCGTTGAAGTCTTTTGCAAAGAAATAATATGGTTTGTAGTGGTTTGCATACATAAGAAGCTGTTTGTCGATAGTAAATTTGAAATCTGTAGTTTAAATTATATAATTACATAATTTACAAAAATACAATACTAAAATGGTTGATAATCATAATTACATTGGAACTAATATTACAATTTCCTTTTAGTTTGCAGAAGATGTTACTGATATTGTTAGAAAAAGTAATATAATGTATTAATTTGAATCTTTTTTGTAGGAATTGCGCCGTTTGTAATAAATTCTATATTTATTTTGTTTTCGTTTAAACATTATTTTTTACGAATGTGATTATAAAATGAATTCTAAATGTAGATGTAAAACACTACAAATAACGTAATAAATGTCAAGTGAAACAATAGTAAATATTTGCAGTGAATTATTTTCCCATGTGTTAAATTAATTCAAACTTTGAAATAAAAAAAATACATACGTGCATTGTGATATTTCACGACACCATTGAGGATCCCTTTCAGGATCGGCAAATCTTCCCCCATGTCTGATACCATAACAATTTTTCACTAATAACTATGTCACAGCCTATGGCCACAGATAACTATGAGTTGGTAACTCTATGTTAAGTTTTTGACTAATAATATTTAAATCACTAAAATGAGTGTCACATATCACTAGAAGATCAGTAATGCACAAGCACTGTAATCCGAATGAGGTGGTAGCAGGAGCAATCCAAAGTGTGAAGTCAGAGCGCGTGTATGCGTACGTCGTGAGAGAGGTTCGCGTTCTCGTGCCGAACTGTTTGGCGGCGAACTGTAACTGACATAGCGATAGCAATGAGGGCTGACGACCGGTGCGCGGGCCGGACTCCCTCGCACTGCGCCGCGGCGCGCGCCGCGCCAACCTTGAACTTGAAGCGGGGCGCGGGAGGGGGGAGCCGTCAATAAACTCCGCGCAGGCCCCTGCCCCCGCGGCGCCCGCCCGCCCCACCGCCCTACCGCGCCCGCCGCCCGATATTCGCGCTACCTTACTAATTTGCAGATTTCGTGCCACACCTGAATAACAAAATGACTTTCCGAATTCGGGATTCTAATCAACAAATGTCCTGTGTCAAGGTGATGTGACGTTGTGGCTTTATTTTTATATTTCTTGCTTTAATTATTTTACTGCGGGACATTTTTGTAAGCTAATTTGCGCATTTTACACTCGAGTGATAATGTGACTTTACAAATTCGATATTCCAACTGAGGTGAACAAACACTATCTCGTGCCAAGGTTGTGACTCTTTGTTGTTTATTTATATCATGACATTGTTATTATTTACTAACATATTGTTTACCAATAGTAAGTCTGTTATCCCGCTCTAGGGTAAAGAACCAACCTTCCTTTCTTCACAGTTATGTACATCCTAAGTAATTATAACACGCAGTATTGAGAATACCAACATTTTTGGTTTACCTATGCACGTCTACGAGACTAGGAAATGGTGTTTCTACGGTCGTAGGCGTCGAAGCCTTGTCATTTTTCTGTTGAATTTGACGTAAGTTTGACTTTTATCTATATTGACCTTATATTCATTATTAAGTTTTTATTAGGTCCACGTATACGTTTGATGTAACTTAGTTTTAAAACGATTCTTTTTAATTACTAGTCATATTTCAAGTTAAATACAAGTATTGTACACGTGGAAATGTATATATATATTGAATGCGGGAGGTGTGCATGGGTGTAGTAAAATATTAAAATATTTTTTAGAACTCTTATTATATTTATGGTTTAATATGTATACTTCTTGAGTATATTGTCAGATACACGCAATATATTCTGTCACATTATGTTTTCTAAAATTATTGTAACAAACACTCAAAAATGTTAAGAATGTAAAAGCATTTATTTGTTTAACATTTTTGATCCCGTTGCTATTGCAGAATCTATTAATGGCTTCCTGTTAAGTTATTCAAAACACTCGATATATAGCAGTACATTTCTCGTAACTTGCCACTACTGCTTTAGTTCCACAAAATATCACAACAGTGTGCGGCGCTAAGAACGCGACTTTATTGAAAATGAGCGCCATCTGTTGTCGAGTAGCCGAGTTAGTTTGTAGCCTACACAAGCTCTACGAAATCCTACGACTGTGTTAGAGGCCGTGGTGTGAAGTCACAAATTAAAAAAACTCTTTGGTTATGATTAATGCAGTGATTTTTATAATATTTTAACAGTTAAATTCCTTTTTTAACATTTAAGATATATATTTTTACTATGGTGATAAAATTAAGATTAAAATGAAGCTTATTTATTATTTTAACCCATAATTATCTAAAAATATACTGTAAAAATCCGTTTATTGTATTACTATAGATAAACAACGAGTGAAGTAAATTTTGTTCTTTGGTAATACTATTAAAACTCGTATGTAGTTCAGGGTCTTCAACTCTGAGTTGCAGCAAGGCATTCACAGTTGCTTCATACCATTGCTAACCTAAATAATAAGTGATAATGCAATATCAAAGAGTCATCTCGCGGTAGTGTCCCAGGAGGTCATTATACTGCGTTACGAAAGTGAAAATACAAATTTCACTCTCACGCTTACGAAATGCGCCTTTCTCTGCTTTCACCGAGCGGGAGTGTCGCAATCGACGGTGCGGCCGTCGACCCGCTTAGCGTGCGCTCACCCGCGCTTGCATAACCGACCTCCCACACTGCGACCAGTGCGTGGTACTATCGGATATTCTGTGGTGGTTCTATCCCCCCTCTTTCGCTCCCCTACTAGCTATACCCCTCCTCTAGCTCAGCTGCAATACCCGCGAAATAGGATCTGTGTGGCGTGCGCGCTCCGGCTCCGGCCCACTTGGCTCGCGAGATGCGGCGCGCGACCTTCCCGTGCTAATTGCGTGCATACTGCACAACTCGACGTGCGTACATTCACACAGCAGTCCGCACGCAACCAATTAGCGCACGCTACTTCAATGTTTCGTTGCGACATTTTGGCATACATTTTAAATTCGTTATTATTTTGCGTCGTTCGCGCGCGGCGTCAGAAATGGGCTAGTTTCATTTTCCTGTTGACTACCTGAACAGTCATATACAAAGACCTTCTACTAGACTGTATATTACGCTTGTAATTCAAGTTATGAGTAACGATAACAAGTGTTATATCATAGCGATAAATAGCAATTTAACTAGAAATTTTATGTAAAAGTTAACGGAATTCATATTCTCTATCAAGATGTATTTCTTTTCAACGTACGTTTTATTCCGATAACTTTTGCATACAAGTTAAAGAAATAAATAATTAAACTCACCATCTCTGCTCATGCCGACGGCGATGCATTTCTTCAATCTGCAGTATTGGCACCGATTTCTGTTAATCCTAAGGATGGAGCACTGCTGGTTCTTGGTGCAGGGTCTGTACTGGATCTTCTGTTGTATGGAGCGGCGAAAGAAACCCTGGGGATCACAGCGGCAGTTAGAGTCGCGCTCTGTGTCGGAGCCGTCGTCGCTGGAGCAGCCAGAGTCGCTGGACTCGGTGCGGCCTTCCAGCATGCTCACCAGCACCGAGTGCCGCGAGCGCAGCTCGTCGCCGCACGACATCCTACGCACTCACTAACACTGCCCACTGCCACTAGCACACAATCTGAGCCGTCGTCACTGGGTATCGCGAGCAAGGTAGCGCTGCACCGACACGGATGGCGGCCGACGGTGGACTGTGCGGGCGGCGCAGAGCGCGGCGCGCTGTTACCCGCGCGTGACCTACTTGCCGGCCGCCGACCCAACCGAGAAAGTGAGAGTGCCCCGGCCCCCGCGCCGCGCGGCCCTCGCTCGCGCTCCTAACGGTCCACGCCGTTCTAGAATGCGCCGCTGCCGCTGCACCGGTGCGCCGCACGCCGCCGCGCCGGATATAGGCCGGGCGCATCCCGGCGGGCGTCGCGGCGCGCGGCCGTTCACCCCGGGTCGTTGACCGCTCGATTGCACAACCGCGCCCTCCCCCGCACCACCCGCCCGCGCCCCGCCCGCTCCCGGGAGCTAGGGCACTGCGAGCGCGGTCGCTGACCGACTATACCCGGTGACGTCACCCATGCGTCACGGCCTACCTCAATGCGCGAGCGCTCCCCTAGGGGCTGCAATGATCCAATTTGATTAACGCATCGGGCGCGCGGCGATACCTACGAGCGTTGCGTTTATACCCTCCCGTAACGTATTCATAGAGTTACGATTACTCGTAGTTACGTTCATATAATTGTTAAGTATTCATAGTAAGATTGTTAGATTGTTTAATATTGACGTATAAAATAAGTAATAAGCCGATCTCATTTTAGGTAGGTAGATATACAAAAAAATTATCGCGCTTTTTTAATGCTACGTTTGTGTACCCTAACTACGTTTTGAAGCTGTTACATTTGACTTCATTGAACGAAATACTACGTGATGTTTTTTTATAAAGTAGGTATCCAGAGTTAATAATGAGTATTCGTTGGGGAGTTAGTTTATTACTAAGTGTCGGCATGTGAGTATGCAGGCAGGGCTCATTACGCTAGGTCGGCGGCGGGCGCGCGGGGGAGGCTGCGCGGCGCGCGGGGCGTGTCGGTGCCCTAATTTCGCGCTGCCATCGATCCATTGTGCGCAGTGCGAGTGGCCCATAATTGGTCGCAGCGGGCAGTGACCGGGCCGCACGGTCGACGACCTGCGCCGCGAAAACAAAACCTTTACCGAACCGCCCGCACCGACACACCTCACTTATCGTGCCTACATTCGTTACATATTCTCTATGAAACATAAATAGTGTCAATAGTTAAATAACAATGATCTATAAAGCATTATGTTTGAAGCTACTGTGATGTAAATAACAATAAGTCTTCAATTCAACATAACACATTTCCCTATTTAAATAAAACGCGTAGGCATTGTTATTCCTCACATTGAATAATATTATCATCGGTCGTTGACCGTTGCTAATTAACACGGTGACTTCCTTTCGAGCTCTGAAAAATTGAATTCTATTTGTGTTGGACGCTTACAAAATTCCACTTAGTTGAATGTAGTTCAGTTGATTTTAGGTCATTTTGATAATTCGATGAGTCGTCAATTATTAATACATTGCAAACACGGCTATATGAATAACTATATGTATTATATTTATATAGCTATACATAATGTGTGTAACGGGAAATTTGCGGTTTTTGAACCGTACGGTGACTGGTAATAGTGGTAATCCTTATAAGGATATATTGTTATCCTTGTTACATAACCAGTCCTAAAACCCTATGCGTGACTTATTTGAGCGAATGTAACCTATATTACATATTATGTTAAAGGAAGTTAGATTTAATTAGTACTTAATTAAATATAGTATGGAATTGACAGATTTCTCGAGCTGTTCTCCACCGTGAGTCAGAACTAGGCAGAGGTACAAGTACCCATATAAATAAACTGGCTTATAAATACATAGCGCGGATTTCGTCAGTGCTATGTGGGTCGCACCCGACATCTAGACTTTTCGACATAGTCGAGTTGCGGCCGAAGCTCAAGATAAGCGATCGGCCAACACTTTTTGTCGTTAACGTTACATTGACACACTTTGCTCGGCTTTATTGTGGCTTATTGTGAATTGGGGCTTGCATTCTAGTTTTATGAGGACCTGCGTTATTTGATTATTGAACTAGTTATCATTTCATTTATAAATACTAAATTTTAAAACTTAGTTAACATAATGTAATATGAACGCTTTCACACTAAGCTCGAAGACTTGTGTCGTAGGTGCCCGAAACAACTCACACACAATCACAACCAGAACCAGAAATACAAATTTTCCTATGGGATAAAACTTTACCTTCGGGAATCGAACCTGATGCCCGCTGCTAGGCAAACGCGCAACCAACAGCGAGCAGTTCAAATTGTGTGATTAGTTTGATTGTGATAAATTACTGTTTTTAAATACATACTATTCGTTTAAATCTCGAGCTTTACAAATGACTGTGTCGTGCTTCGTGAGTGAGTAATTCAATTTTTCGCACATACCTACTTGCGTTAACCCTAATGACAAGTTTAGTGAGCGTCTCACAGTCGTTGCGATTAACGGTAACGCGGACAACGACTCCTCGACTGCTGAGGCTAACAACGTGACGCACAGCCTGTTCCGAGGAGCACTACAAAGCTACACACAGATTACTGAAAGGTTATTTATTGAGCAGTAAAATTAAATCATTATCTCTTCTAGGTTTTTAATTTTGGAACGACAAGAATATCTTTTTTAAACTTGGAAAAGTTAATTACATAAAAATTTGCAAAGTTAAGATATTATTTAACGACAATTTGACTTAACATAATACATTTTCCAACGCAATGTTTTCTATGTAGTAAATTTTTATGAATATTTTTTTATTAAAACCATTAGGTAACTTTTTTTGTGTTTCTGGTTCGTGGGTGTGATATGCAAATGTTACCAGCACCCAAGATACAAGTCTCTAAACTTAGTTTGAGTGTGAATGCGTTTGTTTTTTTCTAGATATATGAAGTCAGAAGATTTTAGAATGCAGTTTTTATTGCTTTAGTTGAAAATAATACTTTTTAATGAAGTAAATGAATTATATTTTCTATGAATTATATTTGCTCTTAATGTTGAAACTCCAAGAACAAAGAAAAAATATTTATTTTTTAAACTTAAAAAGATAATTAAATAAGAATATGCAAAGTTTAAGGTATTATTCAACTAAAATCTGACTAAACGTAAGCCTAGCTTGATTAAAAATGTAGTTACAATTTACTGATTACCTATTATTAAGAATAGGGCTAGAATACGGTATGTATGCAGATTAGCAAGGAGTTACTATGTAACTGTCCATTCTACGTGCCTGCTTCACAGATGTTCGCGATAACAAAAGGCTCCAAGCTCTGACTCATATGTGATTCATTTCCTGTTCACGTATCTCTTGTCTTATTTTTAGTGTCTAGGCTAGATTTTGTTGAAAATATTAAAATGTTCTGTGGCTGACGATTTACTGATGGTATATCAAATAGGTTCAACTTTAACTATTATTTATTCTTTGTCAATGTTAGGTTTAATTAAAAAAAAAACCCACTAGATTAAAAAATAACATATGGGTTTTTCAACATACTGACGTAAATGAACAGGCTGGTCAGATATATTTATTTGGAACATATCCTTGTATAATTTAATTATTTTACAATTAGCTTGAATAACGAACAGTTCCGATAATTTATTTAAAATCCTTTTATTTTGATGGAATATATATAAATCGACATTAACAAATAAATTGTAAAATGAAAATCCGTCCATTTGCTACCTTTGCAGGGTGAACTTTGAACCTAAATTTTTACAAACGTGTAATTTAATTCTGGTTTATCATGAAGCCGTGGGGCACAGTTTGTATAAATTATAATATTTAAGATCAAGACAGTTTTTTAATTAAAACCCTCTGAAGTATCTTCATTTCTATACTAATAAAACAACGTAAAAGCGTGCTTTAGCTTTTACGCTGTTTTATTCATAGTTTTTCACAGGGATCTTATTATAAATCTCATCGAATGTATCTAACCTGTGACAACGATTACTAAGTATATAAGATTTCATATTTTATTATAGCTATAAAATGCTACCTACGCCTAGAAATGTGGAGCGTTCTAAAATATAAGTACTGCTATTAGCTTAACAGTAAACCGTATAATCCAATAAATCATTCTTTAAAGTTTAATTAGCGAGAGTCAAGTTCGTTAAACACATAGGCATTGTGCGGAGCAGGAAATCGTAAACGCAACAGTCGACGATGTTCTCAATAAATACGGGTATAACCGGCGGCGGGATCAACGAACTTCAGCGCTGACAGTTCAAAAATAATGTAGGTTACGTTCACGTTGCGCGTACATTCGTTGCCCGTAAAAGTTGTTTACTGCGAGAGGAGGCGAGCGCGGGCGCTAGCCGGGGTCGACGGCCGCACGCCCTGCACCGCAGATCGGTGCCGAAATATGAGCGACCTACAATGCGAGGAAATTATGTCGCCCAACCAGAACAGAACAAAGAACCGCGCGCGCGCGTTGTCGACGCAACTCGACTGTGCCAGCGAAAGAAATATCACACCGTGCCCTATTTACCGCTTCAATGCATTTAAATAAAAATAGGCGCTGTCATATAAAAACGCTGCGTTGAATATCATCCTCGATGTATCCAACGTCAATAAGTTATGAATCTGATAAACAATATGTAGGTGTAAACATATTGTAAAATTGTCAACATATTTTGTGTTGACATCATCAAAGTTCTAATAACCGCGTTTTTTCTTGTATGTAAATGTTTAATTAATTGAAATGCTATGCAAAGTTCGTTGACTTCGCGCGTACGTTCCAATGCTCTACAAGTCTACAACTTCATATCGAGCTATAAAATTACACGCGCCCTCGTCATTCATTCAGATAAGTTCCACGTATTACCACATCGCAACGGTGGCAGCACTATAGCGTTGTAAATTTACAGCGCCATCTAGCGGCAAGTAGCTGAACTACGATTGCGCGTTTCCCAACACTGACGATAGTTGGCGTTCCAGTCATTTGATAACTTTCTGCTGTTTAGCTGATACGACGCAACGACGTAATGAACCGGTTTTGATTATTGACAAGTCTTAGTACGATTTCAAGCTGTGATATTAATAAACAACTTATTAAAAATATTAAAAATAAATTGTAATAATGTAACCTATCTATTTGCCGTAATTAATTATCAAACATTTTTACTTGTGGCGATATAGGAAATGAAGTAGAAATTGAATGTAATTTAATCCGTCTGGCTTTTGTCATTCAAGATAAATGGATGGAGAATCGACGGCCAACCGGTCGGCGAGGGGTCACCCAGAATCGCGGTCTGGCAGCTATTATCGTCCGTACGTACGTCGAGTCACCCTGCCCAGTGCACAATGCACCAGACATCCTCTGTCGAAGGACACGCTTTGTCCCGCAGTCCCGCCGACCGACGACGGCCACAGTGCACCGCCACCGTGCAGTGTGCTTCGTGGAACAAACTCGCTCAACAAACCAGTTTGCTGCACACTTGCGCTTCCATTCCTGGCGGCTTCTTCGCTTCGCTTTCACGCTCATGAATACGACCTTTGTCGTCTCGGCCGTTGGTCAATAGAAATTGAAGTTAAATGGATCAACATAAGGGGCCAATATGCTTATTTGACAAGATGAAAGGGACATTGAAATGTCAATAAATATGAGGAAGCAATTAGCGTCGCCTGCATGTTCTTGAACGGTCGCCGATCACGTATTTTTTTCTACTTTCGATTTAAGAATTTTGTACTAGAACGTGAGACCCGGCATTTTGCGTGGATTTGTTTGTTTTGTTTCCGGACTTTTAAATTTACGTGTCGTAGAGTCCTTCCTTGTAGTAATTTAGTACGACCTTCAATAATTATAGCTTACCTACTGATTTCACTCAGTTTCTACGTGCCTTTTACAACTTTCTATTCTATTGCACATCATAGTTTCGATATTATTATAAGGGATATAGGAGAGCTGATTATGCTAGACGCATTTATCATTTAGGTAAAGTAACATGACATAAAACAGGCCATGAAATGTTACAACAGGAATACATGGAAAGGGAGTAAGTACGATAACGTTTAACCTTAACGCATTTAAAATGACCCCGACCCCTGCGCGTAGAGTTTACAATGAAGGTTTGCCTGCACACGAATTTATAAATGACAATTCGTTCCCGTGTGATTGTTCCGGGACAGGTATAAAAAGTTATAGAAAATAGTAAGGGACGGTAAGGGCCAACCGATAGCCGGTCGAGGACAGCAGGTATCCACCGACCCAAAAACCACTTACGGCGCTACAAGTTCACATGGATTTTTTGTTTTTTTCTATGCGCCTTTATTCGAACGCGACGAGCGTAGATTGGATTAACATTTTGTGAGTAAATAAGGTCATCTGGTCTGCAATGCAGAGATTGTCTTCCGCATGTCTTGGCCTTGGTGCAACCGAGTGGTACATTGAGAGGATCGCGAGTGGTGCGATGGGGGCGGAGGGGCTCCATATGTCACCCGCAGACTTACTTCCTACTTCAGAATGATAGGAGATGACCCGCATCGTAGCGCACTATCAATTACTACACCGAAAGAGAATGTACGCAGACGTTCCTCATTCATAGTGTCGTTCCTAATTTGTGGTAGTGGCAGTGGCATTTCAAAATAACTTTCCTAGCAGTGCTCGGTGCTGGTGAACATTGTATACTTGGCTCAAATATTACAAAATTTAAAAATATATGTCAGATATGCATATTTACCTTGCAGCCTTCACAGGAATGCACACCGTAGTGGAAACCACTAGCTTTGTCACCGCACACGCGGCATAGTACCGTGGTACCGTCAAACTCTGTAACAAACAGAAAACAAAAGTTAGTACGTAAGTTTAGTGCCTTGCTCATATCGTACATGTATTCACATATTTTATGGAGGTTGTTAAGATTACGGTGTTCGTTAGCGCATGCCAAACATCCTGGGTTGTGAAACGAGCGTGTATAACAAACAATCTTGGACGTACACGTGATTTCAGCGATAAAGCGACCTTGCGACCACTAGCACCGCTAAACTGAGTTTATGTGTATTTGCGGAATTAGTCACGCCACCGATAGGTTTCGAAGAGAGAAATATAATGTCTGAGCATGGAATAACGCAATATGCAACAACACGATACGCATAATGCATCTACATTATCAATTTATACAACGTATATCTTAATGAATACTCATTAAGAATGATTAGAACACAGTCTTGTGTTTTCACCAGCAGATTAAATGATAAACGAAATACCTACACCTACTGTCTGTAACTAAAATCTTTAAGTAGTAAAAAATCGAGCCTGCAAATGCAACTGAGTTGCAGTTGACTTCGTTTGTCTCATATTTCATAACAATTTATTATAGTCGTACCAGGTAAACTATTAGCGCTATTTAACAATTAAAAATAGAAAATTGTACCTTATTTATACGTTACAATTTTAAATGCAAAACAACAGCCGCTAATGACACCAGTGACGCAACGCGTCATGTTGCGTGCGTCAAGGTGACACTGAATAGTTATTTTAGAAAGTGCCGAGTCTCTCTACTCTACATTGGTAGAGTCAGTGACCCTATGAAATTAATTACAATAGAGATTTAGAGATTTCTAGAAACGTTAATATAATATATTATCAACCAGTAACACTTAAGGCACTAATGTTGACTCATTCGTGAGTACCTCAAACACCAAAAATAGTAATTGATTGTGAACGTAATCTTCTTTGACTTTTTATCATTAAGTAAACACGTTACGTTAGGAGTCGTAATGACCAAAGCAATTTTGTTAGTAGGTCAGTGATATGATGAATCCTTTGACATAACAGGTGCTGCGTTGAATTAGAGTGGCCGGAGGTACGCGGGCGCGACGAGCGGACGCCGTCCCGGGAACAGGTTAGAGCACCCCCGACTGCTCTCACTTTCCTCATCCAGCCATTTGTTTATTTGTTAGGGGAGCAGGCTCGCCGGGCATTCGGAGGAAACTTTCTATTTCTGGCTAGCAATCGAGGCAGGTCGACGCACGGAGCCGTCGCTTTCTATGCTTACTTTCTTTTTTCTAATGGCGTATGGCCCTCGTAGTGATTTCGGTGTCATCTCGAGCGTACTCTCGTAGGTGAGCGATAAGTCTAGCGAGGTGGGGATCACAATGGATCAGGGAAAGCGCTGAGACGTAACTGGTGCAGTTGCAACAGAGGCAGTGGCGTGCAGCCATTTCTCCTCGTGTGATGCAACACGCGCGTTTTTTAGTGGCGCGTGAGAGTCGCTCGTTCGTTACGTCAATTAAGTGGCGAGGAAAGCGCGAGAAAGTCTCTAGTCCACGTAACCGCGTGCAGAACCTGCCTGCAGCTGCCGTCGGATCTGTGTCACGGCGATGTTTGTTTGTAAATAATTCTCTGGTAATTTCACTGAGCATCACGTTGCATTCGGTTTCCTGGTTTACGTGCACGTTTTCTACCAATAATTTTTCAGACCTAAATATGTACGTGTTCTTTTTCTTATCTCGCAGTATTAAGTATTGCTCTCGAAGGACGTATGTTATGCAATTTAGAAGGTAAAAATGACAATCACACTAAAATAATAAATCCAAAAGTTTATGTGTATGTGGGGTGTGTACACAGACACACACACGCGTTATAAACGGAGTATATCTGTAAGGTCTCGACGGACGATGTTCAAAATTGCTATGCAGATAGTCTAAGACATGAATCAGGATATAAGCTTAACGTGGGCTAAATGCGGGATTCAACGAATAAAAATATGATGAACTTTCTTAGAATGTACTTGATTACGATGTTTCACGTATTTTAATATGTAAAGCCTTTATTAAAGGTTAAGACAGATTCTAACCCATATGTTATCCAATAGAAAACGTAAATAAACATGTGAAGTTCGAAATTGCATTCTATCAAGTTCATTCAACTGGTGGTTAGAGGCGGCCCGTGCGGAGAAAAGTAAAAGTAGTGTGGTGGGTGAGCCAGCTGACGCCACGTGGAGTAGTTACCTATGTTACTCTCTTTCTTACATCACTCTTTACTGCTCGGTCCTATAATAATATACTATTTTTCTCTCATAATTTTCATTCTTTTTAAGGAGTTTGTTTATCTCTTGAATGATATCATGATGTTCTTGATTTATCCAATAAAGAATGTTAGTGTCGTATTCTTACTTTTGTCTCGCAAACAATGTAATGTATTTTTAGTAGACATAATTTTCTATGTATTTTTTTACATGCAATTTGACATTTCCCTTTTTATACAGCTTAACGCATTCAGACAAGAATTGTTAATGTTTCTTTTATGTATATATGTAGTAGTATATAATTACGTCCGATTAGTTGTGATTGTTAGTTTTTTAGAACCCAGCTTACAGTTTAATGCTTTACCGAGTCTCAACGTTTTTTAGCAGTAAACAATAATTTCTCAAATATTTTAGGACGGTCACAATAAAAGATTAATAGATTTCAAAGATCATTATAGAACAACCCTTACACGATAATGATCATTAATAAAACTTTGTAGAAAGGGTACAATCGTGCAAAAGTACAAATGGTAACCGTTAAGCCAAATTTCACGGGAGAATACGATAAGATCATTAGGAATCGAAGGCAAATCAATGGTTCCCTGCAGCGTATTCAATCACCCCATTTGATTTGCAAGGAGGAAAGCATCGATTGTGTTTGAAGAGGTCCTTACATTTTGCACAATGCAATTTTAATTGTTTTTCAGCCCTTCCGAGCGGAAATATTCGATCAATCAAACATTCGTTCTGCAAACGGTTTACCCGTTGACAACGTGAAAATTACATTTGTTGGCATTATACCCTTTACTTTTGATAATAGTAAGTTGACAGTTTATCATCAATCAAGGAAATTGTTTGGCTGCGAAATTCTGTTATTCAATAAATCCGTTTGTAGTTAAAATAATGATGTACCTCCTCTCGTTGTAGAGTTCCACAACAGCAGGTATATAACACTCGTATATGTGCACAGAAATAAAATTATTGCATGACTTTCCACGGTAGTCGTACATTTGGTTTATATATGAACTGCCGATTGGCTTAGCTGGGTGAGCGTTCGCCTTCTAACCTGGGGTATCGGGTTCGATTCCCGGCGGGGACACAAGTTTTCTCCCCAAAGAAAAATTTTTTTTTGGTTCTAGTTGTGTGAGTGATGTGAATTTTACCGGCACCCACAACTCAAGTTATCGAACTTAGTGTGGGGCTAAGAGTGTGAAAGCGTTTATGTTTATTTGCTTAATTTTATAAAAAACTTTTTACTTTATAACCTTCTGACTTATTGATGTTGCATATTAGTATAAATAGAAAGTCATATCCCTCTTTATGTCGAACTCTAAAACACCAATGTAAACAAAACAACAACATATAACAAATAAACTTTTACATTCACAGCTCCGCACCAAGTTTAAAGACCTGTATCGCGGAAACATTCACATGACACATCATAAGTAGATCCAGAAACAAAAATCAGTTGGGCTTAAAATGAGAATCGGGAATCGAACCCAGCACCAGCATCGTAAAAGGCTATGTCGATATATGTTATCATTTACGTCAGCGGGTAGTTCAAACTATGTGACATTTATTTGATAATGCCTAAATAGAATCTGATAACGTCTTGTAGAGTTTATTATAAGCGGAGCAACATTTAGCTGCTGTAGGTATTACAAAGTAATTAGGAGCCGTCATCAAAGTATTTTCAGCTCGCGGTAATTTAGTTCTGTTGACCTTCAAAACGACTTTTTTAACATTCATCAAATAAAATAATATTTGTTTTACATAATACCTACAATCATATAAAACTTAGTCTTATAAAGCTTGAAATTGTTTTGAAATTGATAACACTTTTTATGAATACATAGTAAATTGAAAGGATCAATTAGATTGTTATAACAAAAAAAAAACATTAAATAAATAATGCTGAAAGGCTCTACCTATATGCAGTTCTGGTTCTCTCTCCTTATGCGCCGGACTCATCATACTGTGGTCGGTCGGCGTAGGCGCATCGTAACGCCCGTAGCTGCTATCCGGAGACATCACTAAAGTCATATGTGTTTATCCTTAGAACTAATAAATTGTCCTTCCTCTCACTGCACTACACGTAAAGCACATCAAAGCACGGCGTCGGTTCTCAGGCGTAAATCGTCCTGCGGTCCGTTTCCGAATATAGGACAGGAGTGCATGGGCCGAGCGCGCGGCCGGCACTTCGCGAGGGATGAAGGTCACTGCGGGGCTGCACGCGCACGTGCGACTCACTCGAGCTCGATCGACGAACTGAGCGGGCGACGCGCGCGCTCCTGCTCGAAGCCGCGCGAGGCTCCCCTTAAGAGTGAAAGTCTGCAAAAAGATCGGCGCTCGGTGCGATACAATCGCTTAGACGGCGGAGCATGGCACGCCGAGCGAATATCGCCTTTATCGGCCGGCGAAGCCTATCGGTCTGCGCCTCGTAGCGAGGATCGGCGCGCTTCGAACTCCGGTCTCCGAGGTCATTGCCGCGCTGGCGGTGGACCAATCGCGAGCGCGCGCAGACGTGCGCGGCCACCGATTGGAGCGGGCTGGGGCTCCGCACCCCGCGTCTTCCCCTCGCCGCGAGTTCGAAGACCCGAACCTTGCAGCAACCGCGGCCAAGGTCGCGCGAGAGCGGCTCTACAGAGAGCTGCCCGAGCCGAGCGTTCGAGTGGGATGTAGCCGGTCTCGGTTGCGTCACACTACAAAAATATTTTTGGTGATGGAACGCGACTACGAGTGAACTTGAACACGAATCCGAACTAATGGAAGGCGAGCGTGGCCGCAGCGTGGCGGGCTGACCCGTTGCCGCCGCCCTTCTTGCCCGCTTCCCTGCTGGCACACACTTCCGGGATGCCCATGTGTGACGTCGACCTAAATACTAGTATTTCTTTTACACACTCGAACGAAGTAGAAACTTCGATTGGGAATATTTTCATGAAACAGTATTTTAACAACGAATAGGAAATGGTCTAAATTTAAAATAAATTAGAACATTGTGTGTCTAGTTTTTTTTTAAATAATATTTCTTTTTACGATCTTTACGGAATTCCTGCTCAACATTTTAAATGTTTATATTGACCTTTTTTAATTAATAAACTGAACCTAAAAATGAAGTTGATTACTAGATATGGTAACCCCTTATTTTATCAGTGCCTTGCATTTTAAAAAGTATAAATCAACAAAGTAATTTCTTCAATAAAACCTATGTAACAATAAGTTGATAACTCCACATAATAGCACTACGTTGTTAGTAGGTATCAACTTGTTATTGATAAACAAGTTTCTTTTAACAATAGGTACGCACATAAACACGAATTTATATAACATCATCGTTCCGCGCGTTGGTTCTATTGAAATCAGCTTTATGAGGACGTGATAAGGTTGTTGTTTGTTTGGTTTGCTCGGTATTTATGCGAGATAAAACGAGTGGTGGTGGGCGTCGAGCGGGTGAATGACCTGGAAATTTTGGCGCAGGCCGGTCAAGGCCACTGGCGCGCAGGCGCTCTGCTTTACAACCAAAGAACCTACTTTAGTTCAACTAACTAGATTTCCCTTGATAGCACAATTTGGAAAGGTTTTAGCGATTGGAGCGAACTAGGCCTGCTTTATTTGGGTTAACGCCACGCGCCGGTAATGTAGAGCGGGCTGTGATGTAAAGCTAAGAAAAATATTTTGCCAAGTATTTCTGGGTATCATCATGTTTTTTATCTTACATAGAGCAAGTATGTAATATTATATAGCTGGGGTAAGGTAGGTTATTAGACCAAGAACAAATGATACCTATAAATAACTTTAAATGGTTTTTAAGTAGATAACTATATTTAGACACCGTTTATCTGTATGTAAAGTATGTTACATATTTCAATAATAGTGTGATATGACGTGTGATTTGAATTACGCAATTTTTAAGTTTGTAACGACAGATGTGCCATTACGATTTCACATGTTTTAGCAAAAAAGCAAAGGGTTGGATCAACATCTGACAAAGGTGTTCTTGGGGCTTTATTTACACTTTTTGCTGCAATTATTTCGCTTCAATACTTTCCCTTTTGCACAAAAGGAAGCTTTTTTAAAGGCTTCGCAAATATCCTCCCACGTGTACACTCTTGTTTTTTATTTATGTGTTGTATTTTTTATATGTACCTAAATTGGTAAAGCAAACTCAATATAAGTACAAATGTACATTGAGTTATTCTATCATATGCTCTACATTTAACATATTTAAGCTAATAATATATTTTCAAAACTTGCGGTTATTTGATGCGACGAATGGCTGGCTCTTGTCAATACCTAATTTGAAAATAAAAAATATATTTATCATACATACAAGCTTTGCTGTGTTACGTTTATCATCTGCGTTTGTAAGATAAAAGCTGGTTGGTATGTAAACAAAAAAGTAAGCGACATGTGTGCAAAGTCGATTAAAACACGAAAGTGAATAGGAACCCACTTTTTTACTTCCTTCCGCTGCCCTCACTTTTAATATCGGGGTGCGAATATCAAATTACAAAGCCGAACTCTACATTGGTGTTTCCTTGAAATATATACTTAAAGTGGTAGCGATAAAGTTGATTATAGTTTGATAAAAGCGAGTTTTATCAGTCTGTAGACTCAGTAGCCACATGTATAGGTTGTATTGTTCCCCGTGACCGCAGTCGATGGGATCGACTCACTTTTAATGATCACGATTGATCGGACGCGTTTTTTATCTCATCAAAAGTAGACTGCATGCCATATTGTTTGCAATTTATGGTTTCTATTTTTTATACTTCCGGATTATTACTTTACGCTCTACTACTGCGCTGTAAAGGAACTACCGAAACATGTTAGGACTTCAAATGGAAGTTTCAAAACGCACAGACCTCTTGAATATTCTAGATAGTTAATAGTTTAGGTAAATTGAAGAAGAATAAATAGCCCATCTTACAAAATGAAAATAATGTCACCTTAAATACCAATAACTATTGGCGTGGGTACTGGATTAATTTGAATAAAAATGTAATAAGATGAAAAGATTTGCCACAGTCGGGTTTTATAATAGCACAGTTTAAAACTGTTCTCGGACAAACAAAATACGACGTTAATGGAGCGGTCGGCCTTCCTCCTGCAGCGAAGGACGAAGGGACAATAGGCGGCCGTGCGACGACGAGGGCCCACCGGTCAAACGGGACTTAGCACTTTATTAACTTTGTAGCCATTATGCTACTCATAAATAAGTTTAACAAGTTTTCTGTTCAGAGAATGTGGTCAAGGATCCCTTTTCACGACAGACAACCGCAAAAGAAACGGTGTTGAAATATGAGCTTTGACATGTTTATCTGTAGAAATAAAATGGATTATTGTATTCCATTTAAAAGACGTGTGAAGATATCATCATTGTATAAAAGCTTTTATCAAATTGAATTACGATTACTAGGGTAATATACCGCTATGAAGGTTATGGGAGCGATAGGAATTGTTTACCACCCGTCAAAATTGTTGACTCCCAACAATAATCCTTGTGGGCAAAAGTGAGTCAAGGTTACTATCGGGCGATATCATAATAAAACACGTGTAATATTTATGTAAGCACTAACCGACGACGCAATAGCACAACGAGAATGGAGGTTGGTGGGGATTCACTGGAAGTATTGCGAATTGGTCACGAAAAGCTTCGTTAGCGATTCGGTGCGGTGGGGCCGAGTGGCCGTATAAACTATTAATTATTCTGGGGCTTGGTACCGAATGTTGCAGACGACTTGAGCGGTCAAGGTCTCGCTGAGGCGGCGGTTACACCCGATGCGCATCGGAAATTCGACCTGACCGAATGTTATTGTAAGCCATATTTGATCGCATTGTCATTATCGTCGCAGTAACCTGACATCATTATTGTTGCCTTTTACTTCCAGCATACCTTAACTAGATGTATCAATACAATAATTTATCTGCTAGTAACTGTTGAATAAATTTTGTGAAGTACGTTTTTGTACTATTTTAGGCGCACATGGCACATAACGGAAAATAAACGTCTACTCCTCTTAAAATTTCTCATACTTATTTCATTTATTGACAAATTTGTGAAGAAGCATTGATTTTTAGAGTAGATGAAGTATTATCTACTCAAAGAATCAATGTTCTAATAGGTAGGTGGGAAGCTACCGTCATATATTTTTAATAGGAGTCTGTCTATTTGATTTTAAGAAATAAAAAATAGAAAACAAAGTAAGAAAAATAATGTATTTGGTATAAATAACACTGTGAACAAAATAACAATATCTGAATGTTATTTTCGCAAAACAGTTCCAGCTCAGCATAATGCTGTCACTCAATAAACGCTGGTCTTATGTTAATACATATATTACTTACTCATCTTCAATTTCTATCTCATTTAAAATCGTAAAATCAAGGGTGACTTCATTTTTTAAGTAATTGACCTGACAAACTCCTGTAATATATTCTAAGAAGGCACAAACAGCGCTCTTTTCTTAGAATGTCAATTGGAAACAGACATGAATAATCTAATTTTTGGTCGTACCAAGCGTATAGGAATGGGGCCGAACAGGATAAGCATTTAGAATTTAGAACTTTGTGACGAGAATGAACGGAATTTACACGTGAGCCTCCTTTCTAAAATGTCTTGTAAACAGTGATTTTATTCATAAGCTACTTTGATTGGTTTAATAATCAAGACTAACAATATGGTGATTTAATTTTATCGTGAACAAGCAAGCATAGACAGTCGTGTGATCCGGACGCTCTCAATCGCGGCCGACCTCGGGTGATTCGGCAACCCGTGCCAAGGCCAAGGTCAATTTGTCGGGTGAGCTCAATTAATAGCACGATCGGTGGGGCCCCATGTTGTCAACACCTACCCGTCATTTGACGCTGCCAATGAAATAAATTGATCTTGTGACACAGACAATGTTAGCTAAATAGAGCTCTGGATACCCGCGTGTACCTACTCTGGAATAAATTAGACAGTTCTAAAGGATTCTTTATCCAATGTAGGTAATTAAAATAAAATAAAAGTAATAGTCACCCTTTTATCGAACGGTTTCGGTTTCGAATTTTACCATATTTTTGGATGAAGATGGAAATGATTAATTATAATTATTATAATGTGTGTCTCCACGAAATAGGTTTGATGAGGTGTCACATATTTTGGCACAAACAGCCATTCGGCGTCATCGTATTAACCAAGCACGTTGATTTGTTGAAACCGCCAAACAACATGACGCAATCTGACCTTCAAGTTCCCACCAAAAAATAAAATTAGCCATCCAAACCAGAAGCTACATTGACCCCGGCGTGATTCAGAACTTAGATCACACATAATATATTCCACTTATTATATTCTTGTTTGGCTAGTTTAATAAAACTATCTGGCTGGCGTATCAGCGTCACATATCGAACATATTATACTGATTAAAATTTAAAGATAACGTCAGAATGCTTTAGGGTTGCATTTCCGCAAAGCTATAAAACGTGCGTTTAGTTAAAAAGCAAACGAAATGATTTGTGTATGGCCCCGCTAGATGTATTGAGAACTTCCTCGTTTGAATATCGGAACATGTCAATGTCAAAGTGTGCTGATTTAGCCGCAATGTCAGTCCCAAGGTGACTGTACAAGGAAACCGAACTGTTAACTGGCTCTAATAATACCAAACGTCAGACCTCGCAAAAAGAACTAGCCACATGTGAAACGTACCATTAAATTGGGCTTAAAAATTCCCAAGGTTGGCCTAATGGAATTTACTATGTTAGAACTAATCTTTCTGGTAAATCATGATCTCGGAAATAAGCAGTTAAATGCCAGTGCTTTAATAAATGGGCCAATTTTATCGTTTTAAACTAAAGACTAACGTCACAAATGTACGGAAGTTTTGAAGGTGATGTATTAGTATAAGATACCATCTGCCATTTCTATTAATGTCACCTTAGTTGCCATGTGTAGATAGATAAAGAAGATAATGTATTGTCGAAAATAAGTCGTGAATTAGTGTTTAAACAAGCGAATTATGTGCACTGTCTGAAGTAAGGAAAGGTAATTCCTTTCCTTCATATTGTTTCACCTTGATATTTACATGGAAGCCAGACTTCCTGCACCTGACAGAGGACGTCTGCCTACGAAATGCAATTCTATTTATTGGAGGAAGAGATTGTTTATAAAAATAAAACTTCGTAAACGCAGTAAGTTATTACGTGCGCTGCGTAAAAAACAAATGTTGAATTGGCCCATAGGACTAAAAAAAGTAATGGTTATTTTGCTGTTGTTAGGTTGTTAAGTGATGATGAGGCCTAGACCTAGAATTACAGGCTCTCAAAGATAGCGGACGGAACACCACAAAGCTCGACAGATTTTTCATATATTTGGGTACAGGGTAGTTAGCAGGCTAGTACAAGAAAATGCCCTATCATCATGTATTCATCTCGTTGCTTTCACTAGAAGCTAAAGCCTATGACTGGATTCGAAACTGCGACCACGCGATCGATAGGCGTGCTAACTACGACGCAGTTATCACCGCTTCAATTCAGTTTAAGCAAAATCGTAATATAGAATAGCGATGATGTATTTATTGCCTGGGTCTGGTAATCAGAGCAGCACGGCCCCGGTGATGCGCCGTAGCCGCGCAAGTTGTATAATCCGCACTGTTTTGCGCGCGCGCAACTCCAGCGATACGTTGCACTACTCTACTCACCTACACAGCATTCGCGCAAGAATGAGGAAGCGTACTCGTACTACGTTTCCTTGTAACATTTAATCATCACAGGTATATAGGTTTATTATGATGTTTTCTATGGAAGCCTAGTCGCATATATTTCGCAAGAGTGATCTGATGAGTGTTACTAAACTTATGGTTGGAGATCAATCATTACGTTGGCTTATAAAACTAAAGACATTACGATCGTTTCAGTAGAGCTCAAATTAGTTGAAAAATTTAGTAACCTTTGACTGTAATCTGTACGTTTTCTCAACAAGTGTAATATTTTTGAACAAAAAAATTATAAAATACATGTTTGTTTACGAGGAAAATCTGATATACTTTAGTAAAAATAATTAATTAGATTGCAATTAAGTCTACATAGCAGTGTTTCAATATAACAAAAAAGTAGTTGCTCAAAGTTGCCTGCATATCTCCGAAGTCCCTATTCTTACTATAAGACAATTTGAGACTTATATACTCCCGAAAAATAACTTTTAGTTTGATCTTGTTGTAAAGTTTGAGTAAAGACTCAAAACCAGTTTCTGAATATCAGGCTATTATAAGAAACTTTTAAGTTCCAGCTAAACCCCTCTTTAAAATCTCAGTAGCAATTAATGACAAAAGCAGTTAATTTTAAGCTTACACGATAGAATCGGGGAACACTCTGTTCCCCGAGTCTATGATTTTAATGTTACGAAGATAGAAACGTAATATGACTATCGCAGTCACGATCACTCGATTAGAAAAATGATTGGAGGGCAACGCGGGAGGGAAAGGTGCGCGGGGAGATGGGGCCCCATCGGAGCGATCCGGAGTATTGCGCAGAATTTGCTCCTGAAAACGTGTCCGAAGAAAGTTCATGGCCGCGCGTTGACGCTACCACCTGCCACTCCCCGCGCCCGCACCTCCGCTCCCCGCACTTCTCTCACCCACACATCTCTACATACAAATGTTATTCCTTATTATCGAACACCAATTACGAGCGTTACATGTTTTTGACGCAGGAAATTGCAAAAGATGGTAAGGAGGCGCTTGGTGATTCAGCTTGTTGTGGTTGATCGTTGGTGAATTTGTAAGACGCTTAGACTTTTTTGATATTAAGTATTGATTTTTCATTTTCTTTTCGACCCGCGGATGTTGTCTACAATAATCAGAACATAAAGTTACATGGGCTCTAGTAAAGTCTAGACTACATACGTAATTCCCTCCAAGCGTTGCAAATGTACTTTGTTTTAAACATTTATATTTGTTATTTTATTGTAATTTATATTAAGTGTTTAAAATGTGTATTAACTCACACATACACACACACAAACTTTTCTATCTCACAATATAAATGTGATAGATACTAGCATAAACAATATTAAAAAGAGAATTAAAAAAATCAATTTTTCACGACTTCTTAAAAGAATTTCATATAAATATTAATTATATTAGAATTTCATATTAATATTCTTTAAAAAAATGATTTTTAGAAGTTGGTGTCAAGTATTTGCAGCTACGCCGTAGAGACTGGCGTAGTACTGATAGAATCCCGGGTCTCATATTTTTTTAATAACTCATAATTAGTAATATGAGGTACATACGTACAGTAGGTACTGTTGATATCGGTAAGGGTAACATGAGTCAAGGCTGAGTTGTCGAGAGGGGTGGTAATGGTAATCGATTCGTCGAGTGCTGGCAGCGGCAGCGGCAGAGGCAGCGGGCGCGGGGAGCCTCTGGCCTTGGTTCGTTCGTTGGCCGCGGCTCAGCCAGCTCGTGTACGCGATTATTTCGGCAGTGCTCGAGTCTACTGACCCCGTCGTCCCCGTCGCTCGCGACGCAAATGATCCCCCTTGACTTTATTTAAATCGCCCACTCTATCAACCGCGATACTTGCTAATGTATTTATGGGTTTTTTTACTTGAATGCCTAAAATTTTCGGTGAGCTGAAAATAAAATGGCTTTTATTTTGTAAACTTGGAACAAATAGTTTAATTATTTATTAACCGAAGCCATACTAGTCTCTGCGATTATCACACCTAATACGTTTATACGAGTAATGATATGATTAAAAAAATAAGATTAAAATTAATGATATGATGAAAATTTAAAAATGCCATTATGTTGCCTCTCTTTTATAATAGAACGTTTTCATGAAATGTTGCAAAACATAATTTCTCTACAGGCAACACAGGAGGGCTGTTTCATATCAGGCGGACAAACTTCGGGGCCCTACTAGTAATTTAAGTATATAGAAAAAGGTTAAATTTATATAACTCGATTATGATTTTTTTTGTAACTGATTTGGCGGAGCGGTTCTGCTAAAGCTCTGCAATTCGATGGATTGATTCGTTAACCACTCAAAAATCTACAGAATTCTAAGAAGTTTGTGTGTTAAAATAAAACCTGTCACAAAGAAGTCGGATGTTTTTTAATATGGTATTTCTAAGAGGGTAACAAACGTATCGTAATATTGGATTTTTTAAATTAAAAAATCTAGCCTTGAACACATGGAGCTATGTCATATACATTAGTTACATATACTGCTGAAATCTTCACCGTCATTTTGAATCTGACAAAATAAAGTAAAAATGTTTTATTATATTTTATCGCACACGTGAGACACAGTTTGTGGTATAATATATACTACAAGCTGTGCCTCGCGGTTTTGCCCGCGTTGGCCTATGTGATAATCTCGGGTATAAGTTATGTATTTCGAATTTCATCTAAACCTTTTCAAACGTCGCATCGCGATCAAGAAGGCACACACACACACATGCAAATATAAAGTAGTATGTAAGTACGTGCATATATACCTGCACGTCAATTGTAATTACTAACAAAAGAAGTGAAGGGATAAACAAATAATAATAATGGAGTACCTGTACGAGAGTGTCAGAGAAAGTGCTGCGCAATACTTATAGCAACTATTACCAACTTTCATTTTATCTCAAACCGGTTGGGATAACTTTTAGCGCCATGATATTGATAAACAACAATTAAATTATATAAAAATTTTAACATATAAAACATACTGTTTTTTTTTTATAGAACTGTACTGGGTCTACCTCATTGTCTGTATTTTCTTATTCTAAACATAAAATACATACTTCAGTGCAGAAAATGAGCTCATTAGGTAAAACTAATCTATATTCCAGATTCACACCTTGTCGTTAGACTATATAAATTGTAATGAAATGAGTGTTACCGATTGCCTGAATTAACTGCTTCGTCAGTTCATTAAACTTATTTGTCTCTGGTGTAAATATTTTACGTGGGTTGTTATCTATAGCCATTTAAGGAATTGATGTAATTAAATTATAACAGAAGAATAATTCGTCGCCTATTATTAGTCAACATAATGCCTTCTAATTTAGACTTTGATAGCGGGATCTAAGATGGATTATCGCGCACGCTGACCTCTTTGCCGATAAAAAATAACAATAAAGCAGTCATTCAACTTAGTATATCCACGTATTAAAGGTGGTTACGTTAGCCGCAATTTTTTATTTATTTATCAAAAGAAACTGCGTTTATTATTTGGAGCGATTTCGATTTTTTGGCAATAGGCAATTTGCGTTTTGGGCTGCATTGTGCTCACTTCCTCGTCATCCAGCTGGCGGTGAAACGCGGCCTCAGACCGCACCTTGCCATTAAAAGAACATGTAAGAAGTATCGTCATTTACATAGCTTTGAGCCTTTGTGGTACGTTTTTTGTGGCGTAACGTATGTCGTACGCATGTCTGCCGCGTGCCGTTTGGGGAGATCCATTAAAAAATGCAAATTAATGACGCACCTTACCATAAGTCGTAGTACGCATTCATAAACAATCGTTTATGAATACTATGGATCAAAATTTAATTGTTATAGAACTATGTATCAAGTATGTGCAATAAAATAAATTATGTAATGATTTGATTGGTTTACGTAGATTGGGAAATTAAGTTTCTTTTCATACTTATCAATCACTAATTGTTTTTATATTTACATAGATGGAATAGTTAGTAAGGTACTAGCAAGTAAGTTTAATGCCTGTTGTTATGAGTAATAGATGTAATAATCTTCATATGAATAGTACGTCAGCTAAAATGAAGAAAGGTTAAGTGAACATCAAACAGATCTATTAAAAAAAACTTGATGATAATTAGCGATTAACGCACTCTTTTACAGGACTATAAGGTAACCAATACTTGCCAAAAACGAAATGGCCGGCTGATATATTGAAGTTATAAAAGATAACATATTATATTTTAATATTTTTTTATGAGTACATATAGGCTGTTGGGGATTTTCGCTCAGTTTTAATACATATATATATGTACATACTAAAGTTTCAGACTAAGCCTGATTTTTGCCTGCCCCTTATATTTGACCACTATTTTCTAACAGGAAATGATAATGCTGTAAAAGATGTTGCTTGTTTGGCTTCCCAGAAGATACTTATAATGAGGATCAGAATGAATCGTGGTCCGATATTGAGATTCAAATGTATTGAAGACAATTTTGGGTACCCTAGATAAATTCTGGGCATTGGGACGTGGGTCATAACTTGTAGAGTCGGCGACCGCGAGCCCGAGCACTCAACTCCGTGCGTGTAACGGTGCATCGCGTTCTTGCTACAAAAACACACTATTGCGCTAATAAATGAGAAACAAAGCTTAATTAGATCAATTACTTGACCATTTTGAAATAAATGATAACTCTGGAAACAAGAGTTAAGCCAGCAACTGGTTAAAGAAATTTGCAAGTATCATAATTTAATAATTTTACATCGACAAGTTAACAAAATGCTTAAAAACATCCCACCGTGAACCGCATTTTTTTGCTTTTGCTATTGGTAACTCCCTAAAATGGAAACGTAATAATGATGGTCAACAGATAAAAGCAAAATAAGGAAAAAAGGTGTTTTCGAGAAGTAACCGTAATCTCCAAACAATCGACGCGTGGCAGATTTACGAGAGAAATTATCACTAATAATGACTTCGACGAAGAGGCAAGATCTTGGAAGGCCACTATTATTAAGGTTCTTTTGTTACATGGCTTAGACCTATGATAATTGTTTATTAGTATTAGCTTGTCTGAAAAACATAGAACAAAAACTTCTAAAGACTATCTATCTAATAAGGATACCATTTTATTAAGTCCTTGTCAAAAAAACTGATGTGGGTTAAGGGATATTATGCGCCGAAATGGTCGGCTATCATGACCCACATTGTCGTGAGATCAGGGAGCAACTAGCGAATTTTATGCCTTTAGCAGAGAATACAAAAGATTAAAAAATGTGCTCTAACCCTTAAGCTGGGGACTTCCTTTAAAGTAAAGATTTACTAGTTCAAATTTTATCATTTTTTTTCCAAAAAATCAGGTAAACCCGAGCCGCTTTATTGTTAGAAATTGGATGCGACCCGACCTACCCTTTCTTTTCATCTCAGATTTCAAGAACAGGTAAATGTCCAACTTTTTGCCGAATGTGAATCTTTGTGCAACTTCGCGATATTGGAATCTTCGGTGAAGATGTGAAAAAAGTGCAGAATTATTGTTTTTCTTTATAACTTTTTGCCGGCAAAAAATGAATGGATTAGATTTTTTCAGATATTCGTTTTTTAACTTCCTTTTGTTATACTATTTCGTAACCGACATTCCCAGATTCTCGATGCATTGTGTCGTCTCTAAATGATATGGCGATGGAGGGATGCCTTTTCAAATCTTCATCTAAATGATTAAATACCAGCGGGATGCCGTCGCATATTTTCACAATATTGTATTATCGTTAGGTATTTATTGAATCTGCAAATATATGTCACCTCTATACATGATAGTATGATAAACTAGCATTAATAAATCAGTGCGGCTTACACTTCCCGTTTTTAGTCATTACCGATACTTTTGTCAACGTAACAAAAGGCTCTCTCATTGCTCGCAATGAATGCGTCAAAGTCCAGTCGTTACGCTAATTTTAATGCGGTGACGTTTATTGCTGTAACAATTGAACCGATGATGCTATTCTGTGGCACGGTTAGTGAAAATAGAACAGCGGGATACCTGGGCCATAATTACCATTTGACAAAATTAGTGATTCATTTTATGTAAGTTTCTGCATTTGTTCCGTATTGTTATATTGCTAAGGCGCAATTGTGAGTCTAGCAATGAAAGATTAAATAAAGCGGTTGTATACAGACTGTAGAATAGTCGACTGCTGAAGTTGCATTTTAGCCACCGTGTTTGAAGCGACACGAACGCGTGGTGACTTGGCGGTGCCGATGGTGGAGGCACGATGACGGTAGCTCGCGAACGGCCATAGGGCGAGCCCCGTTAGGACGGGGTGACTGACTCCACCATTGCAACCTGGTGCATTGTGCTCTAACGAGAACACAGCATTACGTGTAATCATAACAAGCGAGCCAACAAATACCCGATGCGACTTGCCTGCTCAGCCTCGACGTGCACCGCAAATCCTTGCGATGACTTGGTAACATTGCTTACCTGTAACAAGAAATGTAATAAAATTAAGTTTTTACCCACTTAAACTCACTGTGCATTACATAAACTAAGTAAAATGTTGTTTGCAACTTTAACATTAAATGTCTCGGTAATCATTGAGGCCATTCACACCTCACATAATCGCTTTATATGCAAATTTGGGTATTGTTTCTAAGTCAAAGTCGATTAAATGTTGCGCATATGTTACATTATTTAAATAGTAATTTCAAGCTATCTAACGAGTATTTTCTTCAGTTGGCACAGGAAATGGATAGGGTCATCGCTCGAAATGGTGTCGTTCACTGTCCGAGGTGGCTACCAAGCTCGGGCTGGTCGTCCTTGAAACCACCACGAAAATTGGCGATCACCAACACAGATGCGATACTTCGCATCTCACTTGCCGCAATAAGCACACATACAGGTCGGCGTAGCGGATGAAACTAACTCACACCGCAGCAAATGAATTTAACACTAACCAAAGTTTGAGCATCAACACATACAAGAACAAAGTCAACAGACTAACATGTTTGACTAAAAATAATAAGAGTCGGGCATAATAATTCTTCTAATAAAATTGTCTCGTGACTCGTTATATACTTTAGCTCTCTCCGTTAAAATTAACAACTACGACCTGCTAACGCTTTACTTTGAATTTGATTATAAACTTGTATGAGTAATATAAATGGCCCTGAAAACATACCTAACACAGTGAACAATTGTGTCAAATGGTGTGTTATTTAAATGTCAGTGGGTTCTACAGTGACTAATTTGCGGGATAAATCGTCAGTTCGCAAAACCTTCTGTCGGACAACGAGGTCAAGCTCTAATATAAATCTAAATGTGTGCGTGTTCAGATTTTTTGTACTCGATACGTTTAGTATGTGTGTGCGTGAAGAGTACAGATTAATGAGTAGTTACCACGGGCCAGTGACCGCCGAATTTCAAGGTCTGCGCACATCGCGGTAAACAAGTGTCGACGAACATAGATACGAGCTCACCTATCTACATAATGATACACACATGTACACTTAACGTGACTTATATAACTAACACATTTACCAGAAACATTTACCTATCACGTGGAAAGTTTTGATATCGTTATATCGGTCATGACTTTCATTGATTATGATAACGTTTCAAGGCTGCTTTCTCTATTCCCTCTTTTATTGAATCACAATCATTCGTGCTTTTCATCATAATGGCATTTTGATTGTGAGAGTTTGTGTATGAAATATGAGTATGTTTAAGTGTGTGTGTTAGTTTGAAACAAGGTATCGCCGACAACTAAATTTTTTTATGAAGATAGATATCTGAGACTGGGATGCAGGTGAAGCCCTGAGTTGCAGATAGCTTGTCATATAAATTTGAATAAAAATTCAATACGATAATAAATAAAAATAAAATGCGTATACTTTCCTTACAAAAAAACCCCATAACAATAGTAGGAATGCTATTACAATGGCAGTTATTATTATTGTCATGAGAACTTATATGAACTGGTGCTTGAAGTAGGCAAAAACAGTCTGTATCACAAGTCTTTACGGATCTGACATAACTATAGAATACTGCAAACAATATACTTATTAAAAAAAAGTTTGACGATAGTAACAGAAGTAAAAACAAAGTAGGTATTAAAATATTGTATCAAATGTATAGCTATATATAGGTAACACTATTATAAGTTACCTGTTGAACGGTTTTTGGTGTTCGTGGTATTTATAAGCCTAAAATATAATTTTAAATACATATCTAAATTATTCTATGGTGGTTCGACACGCACCTTTAACATAAAGTCAACGACGCAAAAAATGGTAATCATAGAATATCCTTGAATTTAAAATTAGTCATGGCCCGCCAAAAGTTCGATACCATATGTAAATCGAATCCATGTTTTTTTATACATGAGAGGTCATTTGGCAAAACAACACTGACGGTATCGCATTATTTAATGAACAAAAAATACCAGTATTACGAAATATTATAATATTCTGTATCTGACAAAATACGTTCTTACAAATGTTTGAGAACTTTACCAAACATTTGTAAGAACGTATTTAAGATCATTTTAATTTATTTTTACCTTATACGTTCCGGGAATAGACTTTTCCACTGCTCTAGGCCTGCGGTTTGGTAGATAATATTATTATGTAATAAATTATTACAATATAAACGTACATTTTCATTGCATATGGTTTTGTAACTGAGATGCAATTAAACTAGTCGCTACGCAGCTACGAGAGCGCTACGCCGCTACGGTATTGAGGGCGGCTATGTTTACGGGAGGAGCGGTCAGTGAGCCAGTGTAGTAGACTAGTCGATTGGAGGTCTGTGGGAAAGGCGAGCGCGACGATTTGGGGAAATGGTCCAGCGGTCATGAGGCCGCACGAACCGCACGATACAAGATCGCGCAGCGGACCGCGAACCGATATTACTGAATTGGCTTTTACAAGCAGATTAGGAATGCTATTGCTCTGTATGTTTAAGGTGCTTGAGGTGTGCTTATCACACTAATATTATATATCCAAAAGTATGTGTGTTTTCTCTTCACGCTGTAACGGCTGAACGGACTAGGATGAAATTTGGAATATACATAGCTTATACCTATATATAGGATTAACGCATAGGCTACTTTTTAACTTGATAAACGCGGGCAAAGCCGCGGGCACAGCTTGCATTATTATATAAACGTTAATTATATAAGCAAAATATCATGATCATAAAGCATAAATACTCTGGGAATCGTTATACAACGGTTGTACAATGACAAAGATATTCCCTCTTAACTGCAGGTTTTATCGATTTTTCTCAACTTACTCAACGTTGTATAATATTAATATAACTCTTTTTAGAACAGCCCCAGAGCTGTATACCATATGTCCATATTGAAATAAGGACTTGTGTGTAAATTAGTACTTTATTGTGTTTTGAAAGCTTAGATTGTCTTCCAAGTAGCCAATACATTCCTTTATTGCGTAAGCCTAGTTCTTCTCTTTCTTTCTTGACATGATCTTTCCAGCGAAGCTTAACGTCGAGTGTCATGCCAAGATATTTAGCTTTATTCTTGTATGGTATTTGTTTACAATTTATATAAAATAATATATATATAAAAAAAGAAATAAGCAGCAATTAATCTCAAAAGTTTTTCTCTATGGGGCAAAATGTAGGCGTTAGATCAAAGTTCGGTTTATTATCAAGTGATTTTTAGCTAATATTTGTGATTCTATGTACTTGATCAATAGTTGAGTGTTTTTCTTGAAATCTGAACTGATTATTTTAAATAAGTTATTTACCTTACTATTATTGGCTAAGTCTCTTTAGCAATAGCTTTTCAAATAGTTTAGACGTTATAGGAAGCAGAGAAATTGACCTGTATGATGTTGTTTTGCTAGGTGAGTTGAGACTTATAGAGAGACGAAAATAAAAAACGTATTTTTTGTTTAAACTAAGTAACTAAATGAAACGTTATAACCTATGTTTTTAAAAATAACATGATATCATCAAAAATAATTGAAGAATGCCGGATTAAATACAACGCTTCTACGACTCAATTTCTTTGTTTCAAGTTCAATGACTTTTTATCATTTCGCCTTGAATTTATCGCACTATTCTGTCAAGTAATGTTATTAAGTGAAATAATTACACCGATAAATAACATTCACGTATGAAATAATCGGCAAATATGTAATTTCCAATTTTCGACATATATATGCGCGGTGATATAAAGAAAATAATATTGAATAATAATCAATGTATAACTTTGAAATATGTATTAAATTGAAATATATAATTCAACGTAATAAATAATAACATAACATTAATATAATATATTTAAAAAATGTACTAGGCATATATGTGACGATACATTTCAGAACCATCACTTATTATGCCTATTACGTTCTATATATGACATCACTTCAATGCCTCTGTCTGGAAAAATTATATTCTAAACGCTTTGCACCGCATATGGCGTGTGAACTATCCCTATGTAATCCTATCTCTATTTCTTCCTGGTTCGCCAGTGAGGCGCGCAACAGCCGCGATCGTATGTCGCGCGATTTTCCACCGGTTGCGCGACAAAGTGCCGACATCGCAGTTCGCTTGATGCCGTTGCCCTCTTTGAACTTTCCACTCGTTAAACTTGATTATCGACAGAATGTCGCTAAGCTCGCACGCAGTTATGTAACAGGTGGATCTAGTTACTGGACAGCATAAAATGCAGCATTCCCATATAACTTCAAGCTCAAATATGTCACAAAATACAACTGTAAATAAATTATTGGCAAATAATTGAAATGCCAAAAGATGCGTTGGCACCATTGCAAATGCACCAAAGTACCGTTGCTAAAACATTAAGGATTTCCCTACACTTCAATGACCTGCAGTAACCTAACCTATCCTATGTGCTGGTGCATTGCCTATGTTTTCCTGCTCATTATAATTCTTACATTGCGCTGCATAGGTCTATGTAGCGTACTTATACCGGTTCACGTGTTCCATAGTTAGTTCTCGTAGATAATGTCATACACATGCGTGGCGCGTAATCACACAGGATTCGCACGGTGATGAGTGCAACAGATGCATTGGAAAGTGCAGCGTGTAAAAGAGACAGAGCGAGTTCAGTGGTATTTGATATAGTGCAAGGGAGTTCTTTAACCCCTTAGCCTACCTGCGATTCTTGCGAATGAGGCAGCGCGGCCGTTGTCCCTGAATGCACCACTATCAAGCACGTATCTTTATAGGTCGCTGCTAGGCAAAGTAACGACAGCAAAATAATTTTAAAATTAGTGCATTTATATTTTAGTTCGATTACTTTTAAAGTTTGCGATAGTTACTGAAAACCTGCCCAACATCGTATACTTGTGTATGATATAGTTATATCTAATTTTCATTTGTTACGAGCGGTTAATAAAGTTACTAGATTCGAGAATGTTATGCAAGAAAACGTAAATTGAGCGAGCGAAGCGAGATCTCTATGTTGACTTGAGTAGTTCAGCACTTTGTCCGTCCGTAAGTCTGTCAGAGGCATTAAACCAAATAATTGAATAACTACTAATTCAAAGAATATGTAAAGCTATGGCCCAAATCCAGAAATGATATTTAAAATTAAATAAATCAAAATATTAAGGGGGCATCAATACAAATAAGTGGGGATAAAACAATGTTTTCTATCTGTCCCGGGTTCTATCTTAAGAACTGCTACACATTTAAATATGAAATCTGCGTAAAATACAGATATCGAACAATCATAATTAAGAAATCAAGTTATAAGCAATTAACCTCGGAAGTAGTTGTCTTTTTAGGTAAAAAGTAGGCGCGACATCTCAATTCGGGTCGAATCAATGGCAAGACCACAATTTAACCTGAAGAGAGGAGGCTATTCCGCTCGCTTAGAAGATTCATTGTTTACTCTCGGATCATAACATTTGAGTAACAATTACGAATAATAGTAATGCAAGAAATATACGATAATAATAAATCTATAATAATTTTATAATTGCTCTCATATGTGTGTATTTATTAATTTATGACTAAAATATTCCGCATGTATTTTATTATTATTTTCCTTTATAGTCCCTTTAAAAGAGTTCAACGGGTTGCCTGCATGAAAAGTGCACTACGTTTTTGTTACAGTAAATATAATATTACGAAGTGTTTCTAAAGTAATTTAGTAAAAATATGAATAATTGTAAATTGAACGAAAAGATCGTAACTACGACATAATCTAGTACTTAATAATTACCTAGTTTAATATATTAAAAAAATGATTAGATTTTTAGATTAGGTAGTTGCGAACTGCTGCGAATGGTGATGTAACCCGGCTAGACTCATGCCAATCACGTTTCGCAGGTCCTGGCCGCATGTCAACTATAATCTAGGATTTAAAGATTCTCGGCAGGTGCGAGTGTGGGCTCTCTGGACTGGTTTCCGTTGTTTCGCAATAAACCGGGTTCAATGACGCCTATATGCTTGCTTATAATAGTCGACGTGTCATGAGCACACCCCTTCACTACTGTACATGCTTCTTTACTGTTCGCTGAGTTCTCTATAATCTATCTCACCCGTTTTTTATAATTACGAGTTTTTATTGCTCAGACAACAACATATTTTTTGTACATAACACACAATTTAAATCCGGAAGTTCTTCGGTATCTCTGTAATGGCAACAATCACAAAATACAAATGAATAAATGCCCAGTTAGGAGCCTTCTTTTTTAATCTGACAAACTAATGTTCGTCCAACTCAATTCTTAGTAATTGATGAAGTGGTTGAGGGATGTAAACACGCTAGGTATATTGGCTGCCTTTTAAGGATAGCTCTAAGTCTACCATATTTTAAAGCTTGGTGACAGATTTTTTTACTTGCGGGTGATATATATACTACGACTGTGTCTAATAAGTAGCGAGGCGTGCATAAGAAAATACCCTACCATCACTGTGAATATTATTTATAAGATAACGCTATACATATATTACAGCATATATTAACTAGTACTAATATAAGTGATACGTTAGCAACAATAATAAAATGCTTTCCATAAATAGATACCTCATATCAAAGAGAACGCCTCACCTCCGTATAACTACTAGCTGACGCGCCTCGGCTTTGCTCGTGTTACTCTTAATAAAGGTATTCCTAATAACTTCATAGGTTCAGTATTTATTAAGATTTCATGATTATCCCGGCAACATTTGTTTCAATTTAATCCGAAGCATTTGTGAACTTGGATCCACGAGCAAACAAAATAGGAAATAATGTTTTATGCATTATCCAAATTCGACAGGCCATATTAAATGTGTATCTAGACCGTGAAATCTGAAAGTTATATTGTTTTCGTTTAGGAGTGGAATTGAAAACACAGTTTTTAACTTGTTATTTTAGTCTGGATTATTATTTTTTTAGATAAATTTAGACGTTGCCCCAGTTAAATTATAACATCCGACTTTAATGTTTCGAACCATTAGTGTCCTCAGATAAGACGGCGACAGCTCCAAAGGGCAACTAGTCCAATATTTACGGTCTAGTGACCCATAAAAACAGATAACGAAGAAAGTAAACAGATAGAGACAATGAATAATTCATATACAAAATAAATACTAACATTGTTTTGATATTGACCCATTTTGTAAGAACTTTCCATATTCGATAAAGGAAATTCTAAAGTCAGATTGGGTTTCTGGAAACATACAGAATAATCTGTACCTGTTTAATTTTAAAAAGTTTTCCTCCTTCACGAGTGTACGTTTGTGTTGGATATTGTGATCATTTCAAATAGTGCGCTTTAGTGCTCAGTGGTACTTACAGATCATTTGTACAAATGTCATGTGCAACATTCTGATGTGATTGTTTTATTGTTCGATGTAAACTTTTGCGATTACCGCTTGATTTTGATATTACTATTAGCTATATTGAAATAGTACATATGAGCTGTAAGCCTGATGTAAGCCGTGAAAGCGAGCTGGTGACGGCGATACGGCGATGACCTCGGTGCGCGTGCGACGACCTAGCGCTGCGCAGTCCACTCTATCTCGCCTGTACTCAAAGACTCTACGGACCTGTCAATTATATATTAGCTATCACCGGTTATGCTACAATGTAGAAGTTGCTCTAATCGTTCTTATTAACTTTATAGCACTTTCAAACATGTATTTATTATTATTCAGTTCCATTTAAATGACGTACATATTGTAGAACTGTGCGCGTTCTTGCTCGGGTCGGCTTTACAAATATAAATTATTTTTTTATTAATGGTCATGTTTCAGCATACAAGTATTGCCTTGTACTTGTTTATTGCTTAGTACTATTAATTATCTAGCGTCCATCCTTACCATATTTTTAAAATGAGTAATATAACATTTACGATTAACTGATTTATGCATATGTATGCATGACAAATAAATAACAAAACTCAACAAATAATAGCAAATAATAAAAATCTAAACGAATACAACATTATACCCAATATTTATAATGTTCTCAAAATACTGGTTATGTTGCTACGTTGAATGGCAATGTTTCCTCGGTACAAAATATGTAAAATTTATTTAATATCATGAATAGTACGTTTGTATTAAGTATTAAACATTACATACAAGTATTCGTACTCACAACCCTACAGTAAGTATGAAGACTTATATCGTAAGAGATGTAAACACACACATAATTACATTCAGAATTATAAACACAAACTTCACCAAAGGAGAAAACTTGTGTTTTCACTGGGAATCAAACCCGATACCCGCTTTAACCAACTACGACGGTGTGCAGTATTCTGTATTTGTATATTGTTTTTAAACGTCCACGAATTGATCGAAATCGTAATGCTACGGTATAGACTACGGCACGTAAATAAAACATTTAAGGTAGACGAACTAGACGGACTGATTAACAGATGGTAAATATTTGATGATTTCTCATGGTGAACGTCCGGGTGTGCAGTCGAAGTGTGGTTTCGTAAGCGGCCGTGGTCGATGACTCCGACGAACGTTCTAGCACCACATCTCTCAGCGTTACGTAACTGCGAGAAAGTTGACATCCGGCCGAAAGATCAGATCGGATCAACTCTGTACCGAGTTCGATGCAACCCAATTAGCACCGATGCAAGATAGTAAACAAACATTTTGTAATCAACCGGTCGATGACAATGGCCTGAGCGGTAACCGCGGCTCTAATCTTCGTAAGGCTGAGGTGGCAAGCAAGCGGTGCGACTCAGGCTAGCAAGCGCTATACTGATTTAGCAGCAAAATATATTGACGCCACTGACGGTTATCCTCCTGTTTTATAATACAGTTTGTGCCGCAATCTAACAATTACTACGCAATTATTTTTTCATAGACTGTAAGATACGGAAGTATTTGGCCGAAGGAAACGCGAGGTTATTTAAAAAAATATAGGCTCAAAATACAAGATAAAACTATAAATTATAATGAAGAGAAAAACAACAAAAGGCATGTAGGAATATTAAAAACTATATGTATAAAAAACAAAGATCGAAGATTTAATGATCTTTGATTCCTTGGATTTATCTTCTTAAAACATTAGGAAAATTTACGAAAAAGAACATTTTCTCTTACATTTTGTAACGGAATGGGGGTTTTGATGATATGTGAATTCACGGGTGAAACCACGGGGAACAACTAGTAAATAATAAAGTATTCTATTAAAAAATCGAAGTACGGCACTAAATTCTCACATAACTTGATTGTATATAGCGAAAGTTTAAAACTAAAACAATGAATAAGATTAGCTACTGTAATGACATGATTAAAATCTTTGGATACTTTTTTTTATTTGAACTGCTTTCTAGCTGGGCTTGTTTCGCGTTTGTTTTATAAGTAGTAGATATCGGGTTCGATTCCAGATGTCCAGATGGGAATACAAGTTTTCTCCCCAAGGTAAGAAAAATATAATTTGTTTCCGATTCTTGGTTTGATTGTGTGAGTTATGTGAATGTTCCGACACCCACGATACAAATGTTTGAATTTAGTGTGTGGCTGTGAATGTGAAAGAGTTAAAATAATAATTTATAATGACCACATATAACTACATGAAAAATGAAAAAATTAAAAATATTAAAAATAATATACATAAAAATGGTATTACGCTGACTATAAAATAAAAAACAAAGAAGAGGTTGTTAGACCGTAATGATAAAATGAAAGAAATGTATTTCCTCATAAAATTAATAATAAAACATCCAGCCATATCACGGGGCCGTCATGAAATGTCATTGTCAGAGCGTTATCAAAATCGAGGACATTTTTATATAATTCTAGGTCAATGTACCGAGCTGATGTTTTGTTCGGCTTATCTCTGCGTTGCTATCGAGTGGGCTATGTATGCCACTGATAGGCACGCTCATATTCCTTTGTGTGCTCGACTAACACTATATAACAACTAAACAGGGCTCTTTACACATTTAATCCGTGATTCCTGAGCTAAGAGATTATCCAGGCTAAACATTTTGATATATGACAGTAGATATTTCTACCTGGTTTACTCGTTATATAAAGTACAGGGACGTTTAGTAATCTTCGGAATACTTACCATGACAGTTTATTGTCTATGCAGAACATTAATTCTCAACCTCGGAAGTAGTGAGAAATGCAAGCCTTATGAAATGAATTCATATTGTATGTGATCATTTTCTTTGAATTATTCAGAAACTTTCTATTCAAAAACGCTTGCCGTCGAATTGAATCGCTATCCATATTTTTTCGTCACTAAAATCTAATTTTCATATACGGCCAAGATTTGATTTGCTTTCAATATTAGTGGTATAAATACGAGTTACGTACTAAACCGGCTATATAAATATATTATAAATATGTGTTGTTTTGTAATTCAATGCTAAGAATGCAGTTACGCCCTCTATCTCATCAAAGTGGTATTTATTTCGGCCACGTCGAGCTTAGCGACGACGACGGCGATGCGATGGCGACGTTAAGCCGACCGAGTGTCAATGCACTTGTAGTGAACTGACATGACTCAGTTGCTGACGATCGCGTAGCGGAACCCGCGCGTCGCCACAATTGTGCCACCGACTCATGTCAAAATAATTTATTATGGTAATTATGTATTGTAGAGCATACCTACCTACGTCTCAAATGAATAGAAATAACGTTATCTTCAGCTGTTTTAATACATAAAGACGAAATGAGGACGATGTTCTGAACGACCGGACTGAAACCGATCGAGTTAAATATCGTCTGTTTCTTATTTGAACAATTACGTACGAGTACTTACAATGTTATTGGCAACGTACCTATTGAATTAAATAAGTTTTATCACACCTAATAATTTATGACGTCAGACGAAAAACTCGAGTACACAATAGGATGTTTTAAACCATAGCACTGTTACATATAACTTATTAGATTTAATGTATAATTTTGCATTTATGTTTATTTTTGGAACGATACCATCATTGTTTGTGATGATTTACTCACTCATAATAATAATAATCAAAAATTGTTTTATTATAGTTTTATTATATCAAATAAATATTATATTTATTCTTATGTTTTGCTAATTTACAGATTTGCGTGGTGATATATAGAAATAATTTATATGTGTTTGATAATATGCTGAAGCCTATGGCTATGTAGTAAAATAAATAATTAAACGCAAGCAAAGCTTAAAAAAACCGAATTCACCGCTTTATCATCGGAACCTTGATCCACCAGCTTTCAAATAAAAAAATAATCATCAAAATCGGCTCACAACGAAAGAAGTTGCGAGGTAACTTTTGATGTCGGGTAATTATAAGGACATTATTGACGATATTTCAAGAACTACTGATCAGATCCTGATCAAATTTAAATGGGACCAATTAGAAAGCAACATCTTTCAAACTAAAAAAAATTCGATATCGGCTCACGTGTAGAGAAGTTAAGAGGTAACAAACATAAAAAAAAAAAAAATACATTCGACTTGAGTACCTCCTCCTATTTGGGAAGTCGGTAAAAAATGTAAGATGTCCTTAAGCTTTTTTTATTTTATCGTCGCGTTAAACTTTATAAAGTAACTTCATCGTCTATCGCCTGCAGTATATTATATAAAAAAAAATTATTGGAACGTGGACCATTAATCATAAAAATGACATGTGTATCGCGTTAAAAACAATCTTATCTATATCAAGAAAGGTGAACTACCTCTTAACGCTCTGGACATGATTTTTCAAATGATTTGTACTAAGGACTGAAACAATTGATATGCTCTGATACTATATGTAAGTAAGTAGTAATTTAGTAAGTAATTAATTAATTTAATATTATATTTTAGAGTGAGACCACTTTTAACTTTTTTACCACTGTTCCAGAGTAATAGGTATAGTCTAGCTTACCATCTTCAAGTAGAAGAAAAAAACGTCTGACGTCAATACGGCACCTTAACGTGAGAGAACCAGTTACCATTCTAAGACTGGCGTACTACCATCGACCGCATACATCATCACTTACCAACAGGTGATACAGTATTTTTTTTTATTTATTTTTTTTATTTGTGACAGGATAGTGTTTGACCACTATCTCACCTGATGGTAAGTGACGATGTGATCGAAGCTGGTAAACACACTAGACCTGGAATACGCAGGCTCTCAAGGATAACTGCCGGAACACCGTATTTGGCTTCGCGGCAGACTTTCAACTTGATGGTGGTAAGCTACAGTAGTATATAAAACAGTAACAAAGTGCGTGAATAATGATATCATTGTATAAAACGTTACAAAAATTAAGGTTCATGCCATGAAAGAGGATGTCATCATGTAAAGATTGCGTACTTATTTGTCATCAGCGCTTCATAAGAGCATAGTTATTATTTCACAGTTACGTCGTAATAAATAACGACAGAGACGTAATGCGCTGCCTTTTTTATGCGGGTTATTTACACCATCAATTTTATTGTCACCTAGGCTCATCGGCCGTCACCGCGACAGAAGTCAATGTAACCGAACAATGTTCACTATTATTATTTGATTATAGCTATCTACATATTGTTGCTGAAGCGAGGCTACGAAGCTCGTTGGGTAGGGTGATTGACCCACTCGCGGCAGATATTTGTACAATTGGTGTGTAGATTCGCTTCAAGGACGCGGCTTACGTCACCCTGGGCTATAAACGTATAAACTAGAATTGTATGATAGATATCAAACGAGTTTTATCCTTATTTTTATGCGAACAAAGTTTGCGTGCGGTGGCAGTGTGAAGGCGGTTAGTACACCCGTTCCGAAGTTCGATGTGGTTCGGATAATTTGGTTTACATCGAGGCTAGGAATTAGAGGTCAATAATACCGGATGTTTCTTTTATTCTTTACTTATAATCCATAGGGTTTAACTGATCAGTCCATTTAGGTTTGTTTCGTCATACATATATAACACTAGTAATATAAATAAAAAAGACTAAAAAAGGGTACCACCACCCCAATTTGCAATTGGCTGGATTTACTTTTTGATATTATACTTCAGAATTTCCACTATGAACGATTTATAAAAAAACATGCGGTCAATATTTTTTTATTACATTATGATGTTTTATTATTTGTAAGAATATCTAACAAAAATACTCATTTGTGGTGATCATTTATACAAACATATTTATTGATACAAAATAAAAACATATATAATAAAACTTATAGGATGGGAGAAAATAGGGATCTTATTTATTGCTAAGAACAATCTATTTCAGACAACCTTTAGATGGTGATAATAATAACGAGATTTGACGATAGCGATAAAACGTAAATGTGACGTATAACATATTGTTACAATGTAATATAATATAATTAATGGATAAGCATGTTTTAGTGTTTGTTAAGTCCACTAAAACTACAGAATACAATGTAACACCATAAAGAACTGGTCCAACCAACGATCTAGATATATTATGTATCGATAGAATAATTACATTAAGTACCCCGTATATGCAATAGGTCAGGTGGTTAAATTTTGTCATGGTAATGCACATATAAAAAAATGACGATGTCTATGAAAAGGTTAGGGCGTGTCAAGGTACAACTATCATATTACTCAAATCGCGTGCAGTATGCGTTGGTAATGTAATAGTGCACGTAGGGTGAATACAGCTAAACTATAGTCACAAAGTGTCAACGACGCGTTCGCTGAGACCACAACGTGACTACCACGCCGGTCGTTAACCTCGCTCCACCCTCGCTCACCCCATACAACCCTCAAAACAACGATATTCAAAACATTTTCAAAATAAACTGTACCTATACAAATTGTGGGGTGACACTTCTACATTGAGACGAAAATAAATACGAGTCAATCTATTCTTTGTTCTTAATTTAATATACATGGTATTTATACGGTTCCGTAGAGAAAAAATTACCGGAGCGGGAGGTTGGTAAACTCTCCAGATCCTTTATTATATTTCCTAATCAATCCTATTCACATAACTAAACAGTCACCTGAAAATGTTTAGTTACCCATGACACAACAATAGTCTTAGCGTATGTATCGAGTATAAAAAAAAAAGTTCTAATCATAGACATAAATTATATAACAAGTCAAAACTTTTAATCTTAATGATATTACGTAAGTTTTTATGAAATAAATAATGTATATCTCTATTTCTTAATTTAAGCAAGTTAAACTTTTATTAAGTAAACCGATCTTCAAACAAAAGTTAAGGATTAAAAACCGATTCAAAATTACATTCACCAACTGGAAATGGGGACAAATCTACAGTTAACAGGTGTAGCTTGCCAAGCATATTTATGGGGACATGTCAGTACTTGCCATGTCACCATTCTAATTCTTAATGGGGGCAATTGTAAGGCCTGCACTGATGTCCCTCCCGCTTGGAATGTTTTGTGCATTTCCTCCTCTCGGTGATTATCCAAGCTATCCTAACTCCTTTATATATCGGAGTAGAGCCTTAAGTCGCTGACACAGCTGTTTTGTATGATGGTGTTGCCAAAGATTCCAATGATAAAATTGTAATATTCTTGAACCAGCGCTCAAGTCCAAGATACCGTTTCACTTTAAGTGAAAGAAAATAACCATAGTAAGAACAAGTAAATCACTTCGTTTATGAGAAAGATAACGTTGTTTTGACATTCATTAAAACATATTATTTAAACATAAATAATTGAATGGTGAAACCTCAACTATATGATTGGTTTTGTTATGATCAACAGGCAAGCATTTGACTGCTATCTCACCTGATGGAAAGCGACGATGCGGTCGACGGTGGAACATGCTTGCATAGAAGATACCTGTTGTGTCTTGACTTGAAGAGGCCTAAGTTATACTTATCGGGAAATAGGAACGAAGGCAGAGTATTCCAATCCTTTGAAGTTCACATAATAAAAGTTGTGGCGAATCGCTTGGTTCGAATCGGAGGAATATCTACCATGAGAGGATGTCTTGTTTTAATACGTCTTGTTGTCCGATGGTGAAAGGGAGCTGGAGGAATTAAATCATGCAGTTTTGTCGTACACTAGCCGAAAAGTATCTTGTAAAACACGCATAACTTGTTTACCAACAGTTGAGATAGAGGTCAATCGCTGGCCTATTAGAGATAAAATAGGATAAGTATAGAATAAAGTTTATATTAATCATCCCTAAATTGTTTAAATATGAAAAAACAACAGCAGACAAAAGTTTTTAAGTCAGCATAACGTTAGTCATATGAAAGCTCGATATCTTTAATTCAGGACATGTCACCCGATCCTATCGCTGCTTGCACATGATTGTTCTAGACTAACTCTGCACAGTTACTGCCTAACGGCACCCGCCCGTTTCCGCGTTCACGCATTCACATCTGCATTATATATTGCTGATTAATATTTCACTTTTTTATCCTTAAGATCTAGACAAAACTCCAATAGGATTTTTTCTTACCTTCCCAAACATCCACTAACAATATCAAGCAATATTTTCGTAGACAAACTTGTAAAGGGCAAACGAACGAGGGTAGGCTACAAAAAGTAGTTGGTGTCGAGAGTAGATATGTTTTGTGCGTGGTATAATTGTTTTGTGGTATTTCAATAACAAGGATGTAAACGAATGAAGGAACTTGTAGATACTTTAGTGGTCATGTGTTGGTTACAGTGAGCTTTAAGTTATTCGCGCCACAGTTGAAGTTGATCCGATATAGCGTAGGATGTGTTGTAGGGGAGTCGCACGCACAGGCGCGGGGCGCTAGGCGGCTTCGCGGGCGGCAGCGGCGGGCGGCGGCAGTAACGGCGGGCAACGACCGCGGGAACTTGTAACTACATCTGAGCGCTTACGACTGAAACGGCGTAACTTCGCTAGTGAAAGGCGGCGTTACAACGTTGTGGTGCCGGTCGAACTATTACCGAGCGCTTTGAACCCGCACTCGACAGAGCATAAGCGGTCTTCGCAATACTGATAGACCTTCCGCGTTATAGGACTTGACAAATTGATATACTTTAATTAGATTGTCCTTATACAACAAATTTACATTCTGAATATCGCATATTAATGTCAATTTAAGTTATTATTAATCAAGAAAAAGTTAAATACTTGTAGAACCAGTGTTTTTTATTCGTGTTTGGAATGTATTCGAGTGCCGTTTGGGGAATAAGGTGTGTTAGTATTGTAAATAATGTTCATTTACGTTTTACACAACTTCAATAACCTTTTAGTCATAAGTAAAGATGTCAGTGGTCGTCCGTATTCAAACAGGAATTCAGGAAGCTTTCTGGTCTTTAGCCTAAGGAGCAAGTCTGGACAACACAGATAAACATAACAACGAAACAAGAAACAACCTTTATACATAACAGTCATCATCATAATAATATCCTCTTCCTTTTCCTAATTGGTGAGAACGGCGTACAGTGAACTTTTCCGGAAAGAAGAGTAGTAATAAAAAATGGTTTTTTATTCTTATTTAGAAAAATGGAAATTTGTAGAGTGTTCAGCACGTTGTAAGAGTTTGGGGACAGAGAAATGATAGTATAAATTGTTCAAAACCGGCAATCCTGACGTACCGGGACGAAAACATATTGATATTGTCGTAAAATTTGAGTATAGGAACTAATTTTAAATTGAATAACGATGGTAATTTATTGTGCTTTCATACACCATGCAATTGTTTATAAAATATAGAAGTACTAACTACTTAGGTATTTCCACGGATATGTCATTCATAAACTAATTATGTCTATATTTTCCTGTTATGAGTTCGATAACCCATTTATTACTTTAGGTGCATTTAGTCAGCGACCTATTATGCAATTACTACGACGCAAAGCTAAAAATAAAAAGCATCTTGTTTAACAGCCTGTACAGCGTCAAGCGTGAAGATATCATGACGCATCCGTATAAACATTCGAGTTTAGTACAGTTTAATCTCAATGGGCTGTGAACGCCCTTAGCCGGAAGACGTCATCGCGGAGAAAGGCCTGAGAAACTTCCCCGCATTACGACACCGGCCGGGGCGAGCCAAGTCGACCGCTGGAATTAGCGAGCGGCCACGATGGAAATGGAAAATCGCGAAGTGCATCGGGGGAAGCGGCGGGAGAAGGGGGGTCCGGGCATTCGCGTGCACTGGCCTATATGCGGTGCGACGACACCGGCGCCCGGGAGCGATGCACTCTCTAAGTACATGCTCGTAGTGCCGCGTACTACACGCACACTAAAGCACACACCTATTTTTTCCTATGTGAAGTTGTATAAGGCGCCCTGCAAGTCTCTACACAAAAATTTTACTTGAAAGGAATTCTTTCAGGACTGATGGAAATTGCAACGCGCCTTGCAATCCTGTGTGTACGTTTAAAGAGTCCTTGCTCTAGTCTGAGGAAAGATGTAAGCAAACGCTCTCATCACTTTCTTCCTGTATTACATGCGCTTCAACCTAGTTACTGGATTATCTAATGTATGATGTTACTTGTAGTGATCGTTCGGTTTTTACAATGCTGTGTGTGAAACTGTAGATAAACAATAGGCTTTTTTGGGTAGAGTTGAACGTAGATCGGAATTTATGGAGGTTCGCGTAGCGAGTTGGCATGCAGGATGGTGGTTCACCGGTGTGGTCGTAAAAGTGGAACGGATATCGGTTGCATATATATGTAATATGCATAAGTGCAATGGTGCGGGGTGACCGGTGACCAAGCAGGGTGCTCGGTGAGGCAACAGGCACGGTTCCGGTCTGAATGCGCCTGAGTCACCGCACGCACCGGCAGACCGAGACCCACCTCCGCAACATATAAAAATATCGGAACTTGGAAAATATACTGTAATTGGAAGTAGAACTGCAACTGTTAACACCGTTTACACATGAGACAATATAAGAGGTGCATCAATATCCAAAATATCAGATAAATTGCAAAGAAAGTGAAAGATTAAATTTAATACAACATACCAGGTTCCAGTCAGCTACCTATCAGGGTTAAAAAAGGAAGAAAGAGAGAGCCCTATTAAAGATTGTGTCTTATCCTTAAGAATTAACAAATATTATTATTCGCCATATAACTTCATATAAAATATAGCAAAATATAAACCAGTTTTTCTGTAAAACGTAGTAAAATTTTGTAAAACTAAAGTAATGTTGAGTTGACTACTAAAACAAAAATATTTCACCAATGAAAGGACAAAGTTCATTGACCGCAGACGACTTCAAGTTCAGTTGCTTATGAAATCTATAAAGGAATCTTTTTATCACGCATTCTACAAATAATCTAGCTAACTCACCTGCTATTTCTTCTGTTTGTGTGGGTATTTCACTTTTCGATTCCATTGTAAGAATTCGCACATGAAAATTTTATTAAGTTTAGGAAAGTTAGGTTATTACCGGCGCGCGACTGAGCTCGGTTTGGCGCGAAACCCGGAGGCACAGCGTGGCAAACGCGTGGGGTGGCTACACCGCGCATGCGCCCTCGTGACGTCAATGGTAGCTAGTCCATTAACCCCCTACTACCCTTACAAACCCACTCACTTTAAATTTATTAATATACGGAGAAAGAACAAAACATTTGACTTTTTATTCGGTGTTCTAGTATGATTAGCCGCTGTTGTATCATTTGATTCAATGTAAGTAATTAGTTTTGTTGAAAAAATAATTTTGTAATTTTAAACAACACTTTATCACAGAATTTAATATTCTATAAACCAGAGTATCTCGAAATATGGAGTATCTCGTAGGTATATAAACCAAACAGTTAATTTATTTGTATTTCGACTTTAAACACAAAACAAATAAATAAAAAAATAAACGTACACTTTCTATTAGGTAAGACGTATGAAAACTATTGTTTAAAATAAACTAAATAAAAAAATATATACAGCAAAATCTTGAAAATCGGTGTGATCTAATTCTGTAGATCAAATAAGCGACATGTAGTATGAAAATGCCATCGCCATTTTATACCGCGAATATTGTTAGGCGGAAAATCTGTCGTACGTGACGGGGGTCGTGCGAGTTCACGGCCGAAGTCGCCCGCCCCATCTCCTCTCCCCTCTGCCTACATAATGCTAAAACAGCGTCTTCTATTTTTACCCTACAGCTCTAGATATCTAGGCTTAAATATTTCCTTATTACCAAGTGACAATAAACAAAATTATTTTAATTTTTTTAAATAACAAAATATTATGTATAATAATAATATAATAATACAAATTGATCTTTTCGTTTTTTCTGTAGTTATCGAGAATATATCAATTACATAATAGGATTGAAAAAGCTATCATGCTCATAGCGGGAAAATACCCAGTTTTCTCATAAAAATATGATCGCTTTTAGCAAATATTTAAAAAAATCAATAATAATATGATGATTTCTAGACCAATGTTGGGGTCTTCACTAACGTAATTTTGTAATCACAACTATTGTTATTAATATAGGTAATTGACGTCATACATGATATAATAATAAAGCTGTTCACCTAGGTACATAACATTTCTCGTTAATTATTATTATAGGTATCAATATAAACATAATAATGAGAATAAGTGTGACACCACTTTTCAATTAAGTGTAACTAAATATGTGTTTATTGATAATATTACATTTTTTTCTGAATGAATTGACGCAAATACTATTTCCTTACAAAACCGCACTTAAACATTCTCCAATACTCGTTTACAACAAGACCCTAGCGACATCTATCTTCCTTTAGGCGAACGCCCTACTCGACGCTAGATGGCGCATTGCTTGAACTTCTATTGTTTCTGAATTTCTTAGTAAAGTTTGGTAGAGATGCTAATGTCGAGCTTAATGATTAAATAAAAATAGGATGATACTATGATTGAAATTAACCATAATTTATGATCATTGTAATTCGATATTAAAAATATTTATTCGTTGTAAGTAGACATAGTAGACAAGAATTATTTACATTCTTTTTGGTAATTAGCAATAAAATGAGCAGTCAAATGTGTTGTTTTAACCCGTCTATGGTAACATCAAATATTATTATACAGAAAAAAAAAATTATCATTTGTATACTAATTGTATCTGTACTTATCTCAATTAAAGCGACGACATGGTTAAGAATATTTCAAATTTAACCAGGTCTTATGTTATACATATTTGGTAAAACTTTGTCTATATACTGCAAAGAAAACCTGCACACCTATTTTAGATGCTTTTTCCCGTCATTTTATGTAATACCTATTTGTCGATCGGCTATAAAATATTCCTCTCAATTCCAAAATAATTTCTACACGGGTTGTTCGGCAAGTGTCGGATGACCCGGAAAGTTAGGCGGGGGTAGCGCGACCTGAGGTCGTTGACCTGCTCCCTAACCTACTAGGGTATTTGGAGCACGATACAGCCTGCCGCATCTAGGTCAACACTGACTCATGACGTGACCCACTACGCTTAATCATCAGTTAAGATTTCGTAAGGATTTACTCTCGTACTCTCAGTGTCAAAACTGTGTTTTAATAAGATTTCGATTGGAAATAGAAATAATTTAAATGGAAGATCAGCCTCGATGAGCCTCAATGAGATGAACCTAGAGGTAGTAGTACATAATTGAACAATAATTAGGATCTATCAAGACATCCAACAGTTTTGATTCATTCTTCAATTAAAGAAGTTTATTGATGATCATTTTATATACTAAGTGACCTCTTTATCCACAAGGTTTATCATTAACTCACTGCATACTCGCTTTGTCAAGCACGATTACTCATATTTGAATGTCCATGTAAAAATCTCGGCCTATTTCCGCGAGGTCGTAGTGATATAATTACACACTTTTGACGCTAGCTTTATAAACATAACCTTCAAACCGACAATATAGAGAATCTATGACAAAAGTAAAACTTGAACTACTTCTGAGGAGTATAGTGGTCATTGTTTGAGACAAAATGCTTTTGCTAAATGAAATTATGTATGCCAATCTTTGTCTCAAGATGTCTCTATCTTTTTACAAGGCTCTATGATACACACAATTTCAGTTCAGTGCTCTAGGTTAGATTAAGTAGCACGCGTATCCTCTTTTCTTATGTAACCACGATCCACAATTGACGTGGTTAACGCTTTGTTACGAACACTTACACGTACAATTTACGTAACTCTGTTACGTCCGAACGTAAATAAGGCGCATTTTATACTGTTTTATTTATGTTTACTGAGAAATTACAAATAAAAAACATAAAACGAAGTAGTTTAATGAACCGAGTCGTGACCTACTCGTGTTTAAAAACTGAGCAATCGAATTATGGACAACGTTAGTTATAAGATTGCTTATAAAAAATGAGGTAACTAACACAACGGTCGACGGTTTTGAGTCTGGTCGGTTAGCGGGTTAGGAGAGAAATATCACGCCAAATTAAATAACATGGTCACATGGGACTGTTTCTTCGTCGAGTCTGGCTGTTGGCACACTTGACGCGTTTTGGTCATGCATTTAGTGAAAACAGTAATGTCGCAAGATTTTTTTACTCCAAAAAACCAAATTACCAATGTGTTCTGTACAGCTTTACGAATTAGAACTCTATTTACGAATTAAACGCTGGCTGCATTTTTTAAACAAGCAGTACAAGATTCCTTTATGTAAAAAGCCTTGTCAGATATTGCATACGAATATTTAGCATTTGCTACAAATTGCAGAGCAATTTTGTTAATCGTGTGAAACAATGTCAGTACATGTCGAAAGTACGTACTCATAGTAGGTATTCAGACTTTCAAGAGGTGGTTAGTGTTGAAAGATATGGGTATTTTCCGCTCAGTGTGCCTGCCTGGACGCGAGGTCTGCGAGTACAGTTACCACCCGTTTTGCTTTTTCCCGGACAGGAATATAATTCTTAAATTTTATTAGAGTCTCTATCGGTCTCCACGAATTTGTTATTTACGTATCTTTAGAAGATAGTATTTTACGTATCTTTGACGCAATCACTATAAATGTACTATTAAATGTTATTTAGACTGTTTATGAGCAATTGATAATAATTATTAGGATTGAATGTAAATTTGGGAAATCACATTTATTTAATAGTTATCACTCTCATCATCATAAAACTTTCGAGATAAATGTTTCATTAGGATAACAAGTTCTTTTATTCACCAAGAATAACAACAACCGCATGTTTCATAGTTAATATAAGACCGGTTGTTTTAATTTCAAGAAATTTTTATAAAAGTTTTCAATAAACCGAATTATTTTTCACTTACTAATCGAATCGCATAGGAGATTGCGTAGGGTTGTCAAACCTTAACATACTGGTCCGCGAAATGAAATAAGAATTGAGTATACATTTCTTGTTTTGCTAGGCATTTATTTAACATCAAGTAATCAGTTCAATATTGATCAGTAAATATTATATTTATCTCAGAAATGTCCGCGAGTTATCCTAAGTGATGGATATCGTACGCGCGATATGACGCGAGCGCAATAGATTGGGGTCAGGGCGGCGCGGGCGTCGACCCGGCAGCCTCTCGCTATGCCCCCCTCCACCGCCCGCCGTAATCACCCCCCGTGGAACATTCTACACACCTACCCTAGCTATGAACCCTTTATTATCTATATCTAGAGTCAGAGCTACCCTTGTCTGCATACTAATCTGCACTAATTGCTTCACGACTTAGCGTCTACTCGAAAATCATTGGCGCGAATTATAAACTAATAGTAATATTTAAATACCATATAACGTTTTAGGATGTTTGTTTCATTATATATAGTACTTGTGTAAAAGTATAGGCAAACATGCTGGTTTAAACTATAATTTACCCAAAAAAATACGTTTTATATAAACAGAATTGTTGTCATAACTAGCATGTAAACTCTTTATTTACTAAGTAGTGTCTGATAGGCTACCGTGAAAATTAATAATATTTTTATCTCTCAATCTATTTTTAGAACGCATATCGTAGCAACTCGATACACTTCTTTGTTAATATAACGTTGTACCCACAATGACACACAACAGGGTGTGTCAAGTAAACCTTGAAATAAATAGGTTAATTCGTGTACCAATTTTTTTCCCAACTTCTATATTATTCATACGATGCTCATAAAACAATCTTATTAGTTAGGAGTGATTTATTGGTGCTTTTGTTCATATAAAAGATTGCATGTAATTACATGTCAATCTCACTCATTTAACAAGCCGTGCCCCGCGGCTCCGCCCGATATTATCAAGTTAAAAAAGAAGCCTATGTGTTAATCCTAGGTATAAGCTATGTACATTCCAAATTTCATCCAAATTAAAGCGTGAAGAGAGAATAAACGTTCGGATTTATGATATTAGTAGGATGTATTTATGTACATACATTATTTGTGAATATTGTTATCATCAACGAAAATAAGTAAATAAAAAATACTTAAACAATAAGAACCGGTAAATATATTAGAATCAACATCAGTATTTCATCATATTAAGATTATAAATGTGAAAAAGTGTGTTTTGTTTTTTGTACATGTGTGGAGTGTGTACGTTTGTCACGAGGTATCTCTGGTTTGGATGACTTATAGGGTAAAAGTATACAGATGGCCTAGATTCTAAAATATCAAATAGGCAACTGCTCCATAATAAAGCACAAGATGCTACTAGTACCTAATAAGGAAATGAATTTGATTAATTAAAAGTACTGATTTAATATCCTAATTTTCATTATGAGTAGCGGAACGTTTCGAGCTATTCTCCAGTTCGTTTGAAACATTTTTACCTCTATCTTTGTTCTCAAATGATAAAAGTAGGCGAAGCTGTGGCTCTTGATCTTCATGATATTTCAAAGACAACCAAAAAACGCGCATTTTCAAAATAACATAATTAAGGTTACCTACATAAAGTGACGTTACAGGCGCGGATTTAGAGTGATTTAAACAGTTATTTTATGTGTGGGGTGTGACCCAGTTGCGGGGTTGGGTGAACGAACTCGAGGCCTTGATCGCAATACCGCGCGCTTACTGCCCTCCCCCCGCCGACCTCACTCCCTCCCCGCCCGCCGTACGTCAGTACGTCACTCAGTCGAGCGCCACACGCGACATTATTGTTTCAATTTCAATATTAATTCTATAGATATTCAAGCCTAATAAAAATAACACATTTTATGGTCACACTCGAACGGCCGTGATAAATTGATTGATATGCGTTTTATTCACGGATTTGTTTTTCATAATCGTTTGAATTTTTATGAGTTTTCACTTTCATCGATCTAGATCTAGTGTTTCTATTAAAAGATATTTATATTATCATTCTTAACTGAAAATTAATTTAGATCTACGAATTCTCTGTGGATATAGCTGATTAACGAAAACAGATGCGTATAATTATCTCAGTTCATACAATAAAACAATCGTAATAGGTATATGGTATTTCTTATGTACCTATTTATATTATGTACATATATTTATGGATAATAGCTAATAGGATAATTTTGTTTATTAGCAATAGTGCAAGTCAGGTGTTCAGGTGTTATGTAAACGTATGCTTCGTATGAGTACCTACTCAGAGTTAAATGAAAATTTAGTGACGCCTATCCCTCTTGCTTAGTCCACTAGGATTTACAGGTGGGGGAGAAAGAGACGACCGTACAAATCTAGCTCTTTACTGCGCATACGGAATGGAGTATCGTTGCGAAATTAGTGTTGTCGCCGTTGAAATGCGTTAAAGTCGCGAGAGAGAACGAGACGGTTGTATATTCAAGGCTCCGCGCGGATTATTATTAGAGTATCGGCGCTAGGTTATTCTGAGGCGACCTAGATAGCGTGCGGGGCCGTTGACCGCGGGCCCTCGGAGCGCGCGCGGCCTCCAAAATAAAACGGCATACAGCGATGGGCTCAACTTGCGAAACTCGACTCGACCGTGATGCCGAGCGCAGAGACTCACTCGCTCCTCTTTGCGATTGCGAATAATGCAATCACTATTGATTGGGTAATGCGTGTCTACATATCCATATACATATGGGTACTGTCGACCTAGGTAAGCTAAATTACTTGACCCCGATACTGAACATAATCATTGCATTAATAGTCGTCTATTAAAGATGTAAGATGTGATGTGAAGCTACTCATTTTCGAATATTTCGTTTTCCATCCATAGCACAATTTCAAATTTAGATAAACATAGTATCGTTAACAATTTTACCTAGAACGATACTAATATGCATGTCAAATTTTGATGTAAAATTATAAATATATTCTTTGTTAAAAAAAGTTTAAACTTGTATCATGAACTTCTTATCTTTGCAGCATTGAAATATGTATGTGGGTCACCTAAAAAATCGAGCAAATTTGCAAAAAAAATGAAGCGATACTAAATCCGTCTCTGTGGTGGGGCTGCGAGAGGCGCGAAGTGAGGCGCGGGGGGCGGCGGTGATTATTAGCGACGTCGAATATAGTCGGGAAGGCCGAGGGCAATGAACTCCGCTTGACCCAGTTACTGGCAGGCGAGCGGGGAGCGGTGCGGGTTGCGCGGCGGCACTACTACTCCACAAGAAAGTGAAAAGGACATTCCTCCATCCCTATAACTTCTGTTATCAAATATCACATAACATAATCGAACAGGTTACATTACATTATTATACGGACGCTGCTAACAACTGTCATCGCACCTAACGATTAACAGTGATAACACGTGTTTGAACGTATTCATTAACATAATTAACGATTACAATTAATTGCATTGTAACAAAATTAAGTTCAAATAAGGTTAGTGAACCGCGTTCACATATCACGTAAACAATAGGCGATGACAGTTGTCGCGATCAGCTGATCGGCTCACCTGCCAGGACTCTTCCGAGGAGAAGTTCCGAGTCGTCGGGTGGGATGCCGACATCAGGGTTGGGTCGGTCGGCGTCACCGTGTGAATGGATGCACTCTGTCACAGTCATGTCGATGAGACGCATGAGCCGCGTACAAGAACGCGTGCGACCGGCGGCGGCGTCAACGCGAATGGCGCGCGGTCTAGCTACGCCGCCCGACGAGCGGCCTCGTAGCACCTCTACGCGCCGCCCGCCCCTAACTAACCTGTTATGGGGTAGCTGCCCACTTTTGGACTCCAGATGCCATTGTTAATCTCATACGTCTACTCTTTAATTTAATGTGCTTTAATTCTGATTAAACTCAGCTAAAAAATGTATCTCGTATTAAATTTTGAATATCAAAACCAAATAGGTATTTTCCAAAATAACAGAATTTGTTAGGCATTATACATAATATAATTTTATTGGACCTGATAAACGTAAATAAATGTTTTAAAATACGATTAATAATAAAAATTTTTAAGATACTGATATCTTCATGATGAAAAGTACCAATATTCAACTGACCTAACTTTCATGTAATTTTTCTGAAGCATACCTCACAAGATACAAATGCACGTATTTCTCGGAAAAGAGCGGGCAAGTTATATATCAACAAACTATCATACGTTCGTGACATATCGCTAATATGTTTACGTTAAACTACTTTCATTCACTTTCTTAGTATGTTTATGTATGTTATGAAATGCCACGAGTCATACCTTTTTATGTCGTTTGGAACTCATCAAGCAAAATGAGTTGTATATATACGGTACTGATAGTCTATATTTCAATATCAAATGTTCCACAACGTTAACTTCTTTATCGCTGTTACGTAGGTACACACACATTCGCCCAGTGATAACTTCTATTACTGCAAAATATTCTTCTTCATTTTGACACCGTGGCCAAACGTAAAAGCCCACAAAATGTTTGATTTTAAATAGTAGCTATATCTTATTTGTTTATTTTTATGTATTATCTGTTAAGTCTATTACTGTTGAGTATTATCTGTTCAGTCTTAAAAATCTAATAACAATATACCTAGGTTCTAAATAAAATCTTAAATTTGCGGAGTGGGGACCTGGTGACCAGTAATATAGGTTATTTTAAACCTACAGCAGGTACGAGTCTCTCACAACACTGGTTTACGCTTTATAGTTATAAGTACTTTATTTGTTAACTAGCAGATAAGTATACCTATGTGAGAGAAAAATAAAGACATTTATTATTATATATTTAGAATGAACAGAAAAGTTGTGGGTATCTACTGCCCTCTGCGCCGAGTTCTGGTCTGTCGTAGGTCCTGGGTTCGTTTCCCGGCACATTCCTAAAAGATATTTGGACTTTTATGCTTCTGGGTGCACCCACGATATATAAAGAACGTAGTTTTTTTTAAATCCGGTTTTAAATTTTTATTGCAGAGCGACAAGGGTATATAAAAAAAGAAATGATTTTGCTCCCCGCTTACTATACACACATTGATAAAGAATTTTACAATAAGGCCATAACGAAGGATGTACAAAGGCGAGCATAAGCCTTCAAAGAGTTTTCTTCCAGCAGACCCTTTAAGTAGGTTATAATTTATAGGAGCGAGTAGTTGGCGAATAATTAAGGCGAATGTATTTGCTTTATGATTAAAATAAGAGCAATGTCGTCAGCACTGTGCCTACTGGTTGAGTCAAGTCGATCTTGAGTTTCCCATAAGCATGTAATCTTAATGTGTTGTAGTGAGTATAACTATAATATATTATATACTAGTTGAGTCCCTCGGCTTCTCCCGCTGATGATGATGATTTTTAAAGTAACCAATGTCCTTATCCAGAATAACATAAACATAAACATAAACGCTTTCACACTCACATTGTTTGCTGTTATTTTCTTTTTAAATTGGTTTACAATAAAGAGTTCATTTATCTATCTATGTACCAAGTTAATTTTAGTTAAGTTAAAGAGAATAAAGCCTATTTATTTTTAGCTGCTGTTTAGAAGTGAAATATTTTAATGCGATTTCAATATGAACAAATGCAAACAAAGCCGCTCTTAATTTTAATTTTGTTCTAAATAAAAGTATATCACCCAGATACATTGATTAGATGGTTAAAGTAGCGCTTAGTGAAATATATGTTCTAAATCGGAAGCGTCCAGCACAACCCAGTGAACTGAAAACCTAAATCGAGAATTGGCGAATCGGCTAGTGAGCGAGTTTATAGGCCAAGGCGACCAATTATACGGCAACTAGGAGCCGCTCGTTATTACCAGCTGTAAAATAATGCGTTTTTACTTCTCGTGCGCAGATTACATGCCAGCACACTCTGACGCGTTACTACAGATTATTTAATAGTTACTACGATGTGGCTCCGCCAAGCCATGAGGCGTTGATTAAAATTTTGTTAGATAGATGATTGTACTCGCATTACGAATTGATCGGATTATTAGTAGTAATTAGGGGATATACCAGCAGCACAAAGTTTTACAAAAATACCTATTTTAGGAAAAAAATATTTTAATAAATATTTTAATGTAACCACAGTAAATTATGTCATGTACACCGTGCTACTTTCATTATCACCTACGATTATGCTAGTAAAGTACGCCCATTATAAAATAAAACGCTCCTCAACCAAATATGTCAAATGTGCAACAAATTGGTGGATGGGCCGTTCATTTAAATAGTAGACGAACCATACTTAAGCTAAACGTTGTTATGTATAATTAGGTACTTAGTTGCTGAAGGTACTGATAATGGCTTAGAAATTAATTATGTCAAATAGCACTTTTAGTGGAGGTCAGTTCCCACTTCGTTACGAAAATAGTACAACAATCAAAACCTATTCTACTATAAACGAGGCGTCATTCGACATTGACGGTAAAACATGAAACATGACGCACATTGCGTAGTTCTTTGTATACAGTATGAATAAGACAATTTTACATAAAAGCATCTGCTAACAATAAAGCAATGACTTTAACAGACAATTTGTAATTTTTTTTGGAAAAAGAACATGACAAAGAAATGTTTCTTTGTTCTATTAATAATCTTACTCGTGTTTAAAACTTTTTTGTTCTGTTCATAGAGAATACAAACAAGTTGTTCATCTCATTTAAAAAGTTATCTGTACTACTCCCCCCGCCTTAAGAAGACTCAGAATCTGACTTTCTAGCGATTTTCCTAGTTCATTAACTCAACTACAACTAAGAAACGTTAAAGCGGGAGATTGTTAATGGATAGATAATTAAATGTTGTAAATGACAATGAAGAGTGAACCGGAGAACTAAGCAACGGGGTCAAAACTTATCTTGATGAAATCGGACCTTAGCAGATTCTGAGTTACGTCAATTCCTGACTATAAGTTAAATCGTCTATAGAAACAGAAATTTAAAAAACAATTTCTCATAATTCCCGTAATTTGCACTGGCAACTTTGCCATTTTGTCTGGAACCAATCCTTATGCTCATTGTTGTTATGCACCTGTCCGGCGGTGGTTGGACACACCAGAAAATACCACCTAACAATGTTGGTGGCATTTATTTGTTCCTACTTGGTGCGTTATTTCACCAAATGTAAGTTACGCACAGATGCAGATGAAGATCAAGATTATATATTTTAATTATGTACTCTTTGTAAGCAATTTGCTAAACCATCGTTAGGTCTGAGTTCATCAATAGTATATATCCACAGTTTAATCAACTGATTTTCTTTTGCAGTTTACTCTGTATGGATCTGGCGTTACAAAGGACGCTCCTCATACCGTTAAAGCACTGAAAAAAGTTTTCTGCATCAAAAAGACATTCTTGGATATAAACATAAACGCTTTCACTCTTATAGTCCCACACTAAGTTCGATGACTTGTGTTGTGGATGGCGGAAACACTCAAATCCTACACACAATCACAACCAGAACAAGGAACACAAATTTTCCTTGAAGAGAAAACTTGTGTTCCCGCCGGGAATCCCACTCGATACCCCAGTTTAGAAGGCGAACAACCAAGCCAACAAGCAGTTTGAATATACCCAAAGTATTTTATGATAAGAGGAGGATTAGCAAGCCAAAGTGGCAGTGGGCTGGTCATATTTGCCGCAGAGCTTATAACCGATAGGGTTAAAGTGATCTTGAGTGTAGACCGCGTCTCGGTAAAGGATCACGAGGACGCCCTCAGGCTAAATGGATTATATATATAAATACGTATGTATTTAAACGGTTAATATATAATATGAACAACGGCGGTCACGTGTTTATGAGCTTAGGCCTTAGCATACGTTAAATATTAGAAATTAATTAAAGCGTGTTTAATTTCACGATGATATGTTTAATATTAACTTTACGACACTGATTTATTCTTTGGAACCGGTTTTATAGTATTCAATATAATGTTTAAGTGCATTATATTTAATACTATAAATCTGGTTCAACTTATAAAACCTTATATTACCTTACATTTCCATTAAATTTTACTGATTGCAACGATCAGTCTTGCTAAAGCCAAGTGAAATATGCATGACTTTAGTGGGGTCACAGGTCGGGTTACCGACTGCTCCGGATCTGATGACGTCACAGGCAGTTGACTACTTCTTTAAACCAATTTATGTCTAACATAAATAATTTATATTCCTTGTGTAAGTATTCTTCCAAAGTATTCTTCGATTTATTTAATATTTGAACACATGTACCTGAAATTCTTGAAATGTTTTACGATTAAAATCGTTTCACGTCAAACTGTGCCAAAAAGAATATCGATAAGTTATTCAAGGATATAGATTAACATTTATAGTAATTTGTAAAAATGTACCACCTAAACTAAGCGCATTTCTTATTTTTTCTACATATAGTTGCTATATCGCTCTTACCAGAATCTGGTTTCTAATAATTTAAATAACTATACAGACAGAAATAAGTAAAATCTGCACCGTGAGGTCAATTCGGGTCTCTGCAACGGGAGCAGCATCAGGTCGCGCTGACGTCACACGCGGTCGACCACCTCCCCCGACCACCTTCGCTCCACATCTATGCTAAATTGAGGGTCCATTGTTACTACTGTATTTATACATGTTGAGGTACTACAAAGCATTTTAGTATAACAAGAACATATAATTTAGTAAACTCATATGTTCGAAAGATTTATATAAGCACAAAGCTTTTTTATACTGTTCGCGGTAAACAAAGATAACCAGTTTAATTAGTGTGAGGGTATGTGAGTTAGAAACAACTACTTATAAATCAATTACCACAAGTTAAGAACTTGCTTATAAAAAAAACATAACATAAACGCTTTCACACACACAGCCCCACACTAAGTTCGATGACTTGTGTCGTGGGTGCTGGAAACATTCACATCACACACACAATCACAACCAGAAACACAAATTTTCCTTAGGGAGAAAACTTGTGTTCCCGCCGGGAATCGAACCCGATACCCCTGCTCAGAAGGCGAACGCTCACCCAACTGAGCCAACGGGCAGTTCAAGCTTATACTTACAAAATTTAAATTATAAAGGAATAATTTACAGGATTCACCTAAAATGTCCCGTCACATCAAAAATCTCGTATCTACGTAAAAAAGGAAACATCGGAAAGAATATTTTCGGAATTCAACGTACTTTTATACAAGGTAGGTCACAAATTAAAATCATAAATTCGAGCAAGTCCCATCGCGTTCTTACATTGTGTTGAGATTGTGAAAAATTGCCCGTAGTCCGATAGGACTAAATGCAAAAACAAATGATGACAAACTCTTGCAGAATTGGACACACAGCTTATGTCACCTAATCACGATTAATCTAAATTAATCGTGATTAGGTGTGTATTAGACAACTTGCATCGATTTCACGAGTTCTGTTCAAAAGCACATTACCGTTAGTGGGAGATCAGCTAAAGGCCATTAAACTTTTTCTAAAAAGGGTATTTTATTGTATTTAAAAACAAAACTGGAAACCATTTTTATATAACATTCATGATAATATAAGAACCTGACGTATAATGTTATTATGATAAGTTGGCTTATTTTCGTATATGGCTATATCTGTATATAGAAAAATGATTTGATGTTTGTTAGTCTCACAAAAACTCGAGAACCGCTGAACCGATTTGTCTAATTTTGGTTTTGAAATATTTGTAAAAGTCCAAGGAATTTTTAAAAGGTGAGAAAATGTAAAGAAATTGCTAGGAAAGTAGTAAAAACAACTATTTTATTTTCGCATACAAACTCTTCGTACCTGTCAAAGATTAAACATAAAATTATTTTCTGAACGCACTATAAATATTAGACCACCGACAAATGTGACATATATGTTTACTGTCAAATATTTGGCGGTACGAAGTTCGCCTGGTCAGTTAGTCAATTATAAAAATTAACATAACAAAGACCTAGCGCTTATGTACTGTACTACTAATATCTACGGGCCAATTGCCTATATTTCTTAAAACTATATATGTATGTACATCTATATAGATGTATGTTATATGATATATGTATGTCTATATAGTGGTTTATATAGACCTAAGTCACCTACAAGACATCGACCATTTATATAATATTATATTATAGGCTAATTTAAATTTCATATAAGAAAATGATACATTAAAATAATAACTATTACAATAACCAATAAATATTACAATAACCATACTCACTAAGAGAAATATGTTATTAAGTATCTACAATAGTTGTAAAGCTATTTTGAGATAGAAAATAAGGTATAAAGGATTTTTAGTAAAACATAGGACAGCAGGCATAACGCAGGCAGTGGAAAAGCAAAGCTACTATGTAGTAAATAATAAAAATTTATTAAAATACATTGCATGACAACTGAATATATTATAAACTTACAATTATGTTTCATTATGATATATACAAAAGCGTTTCATAGTAGACTCCGCAGTCCAGCAATCCGTGCATTGGATTATTCCTATTTTCATAACGAGAATATCCCCAACTTATTTTGGAGTGGTACGATAACAGTACTCCATTTTACTGATTAGATTAGAAAACAAGAACACTTCTTATTTGTAACTCGGAGTAAAGTTAGATTGGATTACGGGGAAAGATTCAGGAACAGGTTTAGCGTAAGCTTTACTTTATATTGTATACCAACCTTTAAAACACCTTCTTTTAAAATTATACTTATCACAGCACTATAAAGCTTCAAAATGGGTATGTTTAAATTAAATACAGAAAATCAAACGAATACCCATGGCAACAAGGTACCATTTCCGTTCTTACAACATACCTACTACGTAAGGTTCAGTCATACAATTAACTATCCACAACAGGCCCAGAACCGGCTAGGTTCTTGACCCCGTCGTGGAAAGTGGACCATAATGACACCACCACTTTCATTTTCGCACAACTCTCACCGCGCGTCGAGATCGAAAGTGTACCACTTTTGTTGCTGGCTTGCTGCGTGTGCGCAGCTCCCCCCTCAACTTTCCTACGTCGTCGCTGGACGCGCTTTCTTCTGATAGTGCCTGCAAACGGCACTTGTGCAATTCGCTTTCTAATTGCATTGTGATCGCAGTGTGACTGATGACTGCTAAAAATCATCTCACTGACCCACTTTTCTATGAAAATATATCTTTGCGGAGATTGATGGTCTCTATTAAAATATCTGCAATTCGTTGTAGTTACATGAAAGTATAGCTATAAATAAATTGTAGTTATTGTGTGTGAGGTAGTTTGATGTTTTTTGGGTATGATGAGATTTGTCGAGCTAGTTAAGTATAAGTATTTAAAAGTAGTGTTATCCTTAATCGTAGGGCCTCTCAAGTTTGTCAAAAAATAATAATTACTAAGGATTTTCTTATTGATTATCATGTCCTGACTATTTACTTACCCTAGAACTAAGTCTCCTACAGAGTCTGGATTGCAATTATTTGTTTATTATGTGCTTATATTTCGTTTCTTCTCTAATATTATAATTCATTTAATAAATGATACGGCTTGACTCACGATTCTTAAACCTATATTCAAACACATGTTTATTATAATTGAATTCTTAAGTAAAGAAGATATTAGGTGTGCTTATAATTCGGTATCATCGTCACCAGAAATATAACAGAAAACAAACTGAAGAAAACCTTGAAAACCTCCCGTTTGCCGATATTTGGCTTCTATAAGGGCCTTCTTTAAGTGCTTTTAAGTTAGTTCTCTACTAAAAATTATCAAATTATTTTGTTTCTAATGCTGTAACGTATTTTTGTTGTTAGTGTGCACAATAAACATGTTTTCTTTCCTTCTTTCAATGCTCTCTTTTTCTTTTTATATGAAAACCAATCATTAAATGAAATAGATAAAAGTAGCATCCACTTTATAACCTCAACCGATATAAAAAATAAAGACGTCATTGCTTTTTTTTCTATCCATGATATTATTGGAATAGTTTGATTAGCATAATTACATAAGAAATCAGAGAGAAGATATTGATTTATGGTCTAATAATTGCTTATACTGCCAACCATAATTTATGTTGATCATTACCATTTATAATGTAACTATGAAATATTACGTACCATTGCAGTAACAGGTAAAAGCTTGTCACGTCATATGCTAATTTATTATTATAACTAAACTAAAATGATATATATACTAACAACAAAATAGCTCACTACAAGCCACCAAACTTAAAGGTAATAAGTGTTCAAGCCCAATAGTATAGACCAGTAGCGTGCCAATCATTGGTGGGATTGCCGCTTTAAACTGCGTTTCTTATCGTTGAGGCTAATAAGTTCCAGAATTATGATGACGCTTCGTCTTTTTTTATAAGCTGATGGTGTCCACGGGCCCAGTGCCTCAACACCAAACGGCTCAAATATGTAACCGCCAAGACAAGTCGCATCTCACACTAAAGGCAAACATTTTTTAGCTTTATATTTTTATGTTGTTAGGTCAAAACATTTTGTAAGTCCTGTAATAATGTTTTGGTGTAACGTATCGAAATAGTTTTATAGAAATGAATAACTAAAGAAAGTTGTATCAAAAAACATTTAAAATCTAAACTAAATATTTGTTACTAAACTTAACTAAATCTTAATTAAAAACATAATCTCATTTTCACTGATTATTACTCTCTGGAATTATCTCATATCTCGGGCGAATGCATCTAACCGTTTAAATACCTTATTGTTTTTAATGGTACTTGGTTGGTCCTATAAAAAATAATCAAGATCAGATTTATACTCGTGGAGCGTTCTCCACTATTTCGTGGATCGCAGTGGCATAACCCCTTACAATCGTACGGATGTACGCATTATAACAAATGTTAACATTGCTTCTTTCTGTATAAATTTTAATAAAATCCTCGTGAATCTTAGTCGTCTGACTTCTTAAATTTACGGGTTGCGTTGCCCAACCGTGGGCCCTACGCTCTAAACGGGTCACCTCATTCAATGCAAATGATCTATTTTTCTTTCTGTCATCAACACTCGTGCACATGCATTGTTCTCGCAGGAAGTGAGTTGAACTGAACTGTACCTCATACGGCTTTTGTTTCGAATAACGGGACTACGTGGTTAGCTATCAGGGCCGTGGAAAGTACACAAATATGTAGTTATTGCTAAAAGCGATACTTTATTTCAATTGTCAAAATATAACTGCATCAAATAGAACATGCACGACGTAATCTCGTTCTATATCGTCACATATCTATTAATATAACAGTCAAGATAATGGTATAATACGTAAAAATTAATAAATACACAATATAAATGTTTAAGCGTTCACTTAAACATAAAAAATCTTTAGAGTATGACTATAATATGGAAACGCCAACCCTACATAGTGCATTGGCCTTATAATCTCGATTGTTTTTTAATTGTGCATCATTAAAATTTCACTTAGCCATTACCGTAACGCTATGTTTAGATACAATTTGCGTATGAATACGCCCCTAGGCAATGGATTGATCACGACAGATAATGGTAACTGTGTCGCTATGAGGATCTAGGTTTCGAGAACGGGTCTATGAATGTGAGCAACAACTATGTCAAAAAGTAAAGAGGGCAGCCGCGTAGCCTTCTCTTTGTTTTCTATCAGCCAGGTGAAACTGCAAAACGATATTGCGGTGCGATGAGCTGCTTAGTAGTTTCATGGTTCTTTCATAACGTTGGCGTCGCCGTGCGCGGTATATCTGTAACGGGGTGATCGAGAAGGCCGTTCATGCATGTACTGTTTGTAGACTTTGTAGGCACAGTGCGATAACAATTTATGGATAAATGTAAACAATGACGGCTCTGTCGTCCCATCGTAACGTAACCTTGTATAAAAGGAACGTTGAGCATGTTGTGTATTAATAATAAAAAGTAACCTCTTGAACTGAAAGTAAGCCAGATGTATTTTATTGGGCCGGGTGGTAGCAGCTGGACAGGGCTGTAGTAGTGGCTAACCTTGGAACCAATCGATCGTAAATTTAAAAAAGTAGTTCTTTTTTACTTTTACACAGGATGTATATGATTTCAGAGCATAAAAATAATTATGATGATTGCCAATACTATTTATACGCCTTATAACAGATTTTTTAAATCATATTGTTACATAAAATCTAATCTTATAATATATAGAAAGAACATATGGATGGTATACGTCAGTTGTAATGTCTGCCTTCCATCCGCCCTTTAATATAATCTATACATACGAGTATATCTAAAAATTATTGGCGTGCGTTAGTCTCTTAAAATGGCTAAACCGATACCAATATTTAAAAAAAAAATATTTGTCTTAATTCAGAAAAGTTCGAAACTATCAATATAATTATAGTCAAATTTCGATGGTTCACATTAGAATATGTTATTTCTATAATATTTGTCAAAATTACTGTTTACTGAAAGATTTTAAAAATACTAAAAGATGTTGATGTGGTTTTGGGGATTTATACTACCAGTGAAATCACCCAGTCTACACTGATCTAGAGAGCGCCGAGTTGAATAAATCAAAAAGGTCCAGTAAATCTTGAACCCTGTTTTGTAAGCGTTCTCACGCAGTCATGGGTCGAGTTAATTTAGACAATGACTACCCGAGCAAACCTGGGAGAAGCCAAAGCGAGTGAGCTAGTTTTCTAATAAGCCGAGCATACCAACCACTCAGTATATTCGCCTTGAATGAACAAAGACCATGCAACCTATTGTAAAATGTCACGTCCTCATAATATGCAACGCGTAAACGATTTTCCCTCAATGCAAACTAAAAGTAAGAGGCTTCGGTACGCAGCCTTGATCGCGCTGAATTGGCAATATCCTGGAGCTAGAGAAGCACGATTGGCGAAACCTTGCGACCCGCAAAACTCGGGCGATGAACTCCACAAGGCCAGCCCGCTGCCGCTTTCTTTGTTCGCCTGTCGCAACTCTGGGCTCGCTTTAGGGGGCCTACTAATGGCTGCCGTTGGTGGTTGCTTCAAATTGTCCTATGGTACGGATTATACACCTTTGGTGCACGTTTTTACGCCATATGATGTTATAGCTTATTTTGTATAGACTATCTATTCCGTTTTATAATTAAATTGATTACAGGCAAAGTTACTTTGTGGTGATATTATTGGTTTAACTACTTGAATATATTTATCTTTTAACCACCTAATCAGTTAACATAGACGCTTCTACACTCACCGATCTACACAAAGTTCGATGATTTTTATCATGGGTGCTGGAAACAGAATAGAATAGTAGAATTGGATATTGGTTTTCGATATTTCCTCGGATATGGGACAAGTGCACTTGCTGGGACGTGTTTCTGCTATTTAAATAAGTAAATTTGAAACTAAATTAAATTATAGTTTCGATATTTTTTCGTCGCTCTATTGAGGGTTTTAGACATTTTGCCTCTAAGAAAGATAAATAAGTTGTTATTTCTTTCTCAATGAGCAAACTTCATAATCATTATATTCAGTACTTTGACTAAAGTAAGTTTTTTACGAAACTCTAGCTTTGGTCAACACTTAACTGTGCAATGTAAACAAGTCTGGGATCTGGAACTGTTTTCTGAATATGCTGACCTCAAGTCTCGACCGCCACGAAAACCGATAGTAGCACCCCAGCCTCGGATCATTTTATTGAGCCTTCACTCATCTGAATTACAATCGCTGGTAAACGCACTACAAACGTAATGTTGTGGCCTCATTTATTAATAAATCCGTGTTGTTGTTTGTACCTTAACTATTTCCCGTTAATTTTATATAAATGTTATAAATACTAGGTAGCGTCGTAATATGTACAAACATCAGGTATTTCTATGAACATTTTATAATTTGTTACGTCACCTACACAATTTTGTAACTTAAATATAAATGTTTATGTTTACTTATTTGTTTTTCAATGTCTTTAAATAGACATATATATATCCACAAACTACCATTATTCGTGTTAAAGTGTGTGGTATTTTTGTGCCATTATTATTCATGCCGTGGATCCAGGCGATTGAACTCACTCAAAATGTATGTCAGCGAAAACATACGCTGAAAAGTTACATAAACAATACTTAATATGTAGGAAAGTACGTTAGATTTACGTAAGGAGGCCTATTCAATCACACTAACCGACGCGACGCGGCGGTTACGTAAACTCATCTATTATTTACGACCGAGGATTAAAAAACAAAAATCATAATTTTATGCTTTTAATTTATTTTTTATGATGACATGCATTTCACCACTTTCTGACATGATGGAAAGTAGTGATTTGGCTTAAGATCTTAAGTTACAATATCAAAAAACTCGGGTAATATAAACGTTAGGCATTTGTACTCTATCTCACGTGTTAAAAATTGATTATGTGACCTAGACCTAGAACCTAGAAGATACCTATTTTCTCTTGAATTGTAGATTATACTATTTGGGGAACTTTTTGGGGAACGAAAAGTAGACTGTCTTTTTCTTTGTCTTAATTTTCTTTAATTATCAAAAAACTATTTAATGTTTTGGTAGAGTTAATATTACCAAAGTTACGTGCACTGTCCGATATTACTAGATGTACCTTCGCAATAACAATTAAAAGGCAATGGAAAATTGATTCCTGTGACAACTAATCACTTAGCTTTTGCCTCAAATATATTAGAACCTTACAATATTATGTTGCCCACTATCTTGAGTGTACGATGACAAGTTATTGTTTCGACTGAACTAAATTACAGCGATGATGTCATTTCAAGGAAAAACTATTTCCAGCTGCAACAGATATGAACAAAGTTAAATGACTGTGTTCTATTAGTCATTTTATAAATCGTTTGTGTTTTTAACATACATTCTAAACAGTTCCCAACCAATAATGTGCAATTAAAATGTATTTGAAACAATAAATATTAATTATGACTAAAGTTATTCCGTAGAGGTGCTACGGCTACGCGCTACAAGAGAAGACACTCTACGCTGTGCTACGAAAGTGTTGTCATCAGCTTTTAGAATGTAAAACTTGTATTAGTTTTATTGATAATGATGACATTATTTAAGCGGAAATACTTTAGTGACAAATGTTGGTGCTGATAAATAGATAAAACGTTCAATAAACCTGTTATAGTCAATTAATTTCTAGCCGATATTGTTTTATTCTGATCACAGCGCGTGCGTTCAGATTGTGCAACCAACAAACTTAACTTTAAAAGAAAGTTAAGTCAATATTTCGATATATAGACACCACAAAATGTGTAGAGGTTGTTGGTGCAATTGGACATTATATGTGTCTTAACTATTGTGTGTTTGATGTTTGTCAAACTATCATTTTATGTGGTTTAAGTTATCCTTATGGAATGGAAATAGTTTATTGTTCAATTTAAGGAATGTAATGAGAATGTCTTGCACTTCGGTATGTCGTGCGATCGGGCACAAATAGAGGCCATGCATTTACATTTGCCAGAGCGTTGTTTCGCAGTTATCGTAATGGGTTCCATGGCCAAGTTGCAAAAAGAAGGCGCGTGCGACTGGCGTTTTACCACTGCCATAGATTGCAGTAGAGTTTGTATTGGTAGGCATTTAAAAGGAATACCGGTATGTTGTTACTTACTTTTGTAAAAACATTTTGTATTCTGATTTCTGCAAATATCTTTAGCCAGCACAATTACTTTATTATCATATATTTTGGACACCGATTCTATTTCGTTTGAAAACAAAGTAGTATTAAAAATTTAAGTTATTTTTTTACTTACTACTGATAAATATTATATTAGAAATTTTGTGAAATTTTTAACAATTTATCTAACAATCATACAAAATCTAATTAATCATATATTTGTTATTAATAAAATAATAAAGTTATAATGAATTATTATGCTGTGAATATTAAGATGTTTTTAAATAATAATTTTGTTATGTATTTTATTCCAACGATTTTCCCTTCTTAGAGGCAGGTCGAGGTGCGGGGGTACTTTCACCCGGCGAGGCTGCGCGGGCGTCGACCCCCCGTGTCCTACTCCGCTGACCTACTGTACCACCGAAACACTACTCACTTTCATTTCTGACTATCATTAGGCTGGAGGATGCGACTTGCGTCTTGCAACCATTATTGCGAGTTATGTAGTTATTGTGGTCTTGGCTTTAGTAATTAGAATATTTGCTACCTGACAATACCTGAGTATTTTGCTTAGTCAAGATGTAGTTCTTAAATCAGTAAATTGTACTGTCAGCCACGTATGATATATCGTACAAAATGTATCAAAAGATTCCTCCCATCATGCTAATATAAAAAAAAAAACATTATAATAATTGCGCTATAAAGTAAGTGTAGTTACTAGCAATAAATAGCTGTTTTTAAAAACTTAATCAGAAAGCAAAGATCAATAATAAAGATAAACATTTGTTTTATGCCTTAATTACGCACAGTTTCAAAAAGAATCAGCTGAACTACGTCCTGTATTAATTGGAATTTTGGATAAGTTCCCGATGTAAGTACCAAAAATGCAATTTCCTTCAGTCAATTGTTACTGTAAAGTATTTCATATTCTAGATTTTTCTGTGATTCGATTCGTCTGATCGTAGTCAGCTTGAGAAGCTTTCGTGCCGACAGCCGGTGATAGCACCAGACGGGTAGAGAGTTGCCGTTGCGTAAGACTTGTTATTCGACTTCGAGAGTGAAAGTGGTAGACGCTGTCTCCATACAAATGAGCGGTTGGGTGCGTTGACAGCGCCTAGCTACTACCTACTAATCTGTGGCCATAGACTATCTATTATGCCATCTGCTTCACACCATGTCTTTAGTAACTGGCAGGTAAGTTTAAATATTGAAACAAAGGCACAAAGTATAAATATTGTGAATAATAAAAAAATAACGATTTGGAATAAAGTTTTCTGTACTATAATGTTATGTTTTATGTATTATATTATGTTGTATTCATATGTAATACGTCTATTATAGTATGTGTATTTTTTTTAGATATATCTATTTTAGTTTTTTAATTTGGTAATTACAAGAAAGTCTTTTAATAGTGCCATTTTTTTACCACATTTTTATTTTTGATGCATGCCTCTGCTTTTCAACCATTGACTGGTAGAAAATGCTTTTAGTGTTAAGTTCACCCTTTGTACTTTTATTGGGGAATAAAGAGTAAAATAAATAAAATTTTATAAATCAACAATTTTTGAGAGTAATTAAATGAATAATAAAAGATAAAAGAATGGAACTAAATGGCATTAAATCCTCGAAGAATAGCAAAAAATTGAAAACTATTTTCTATAAGTGTGTAACTTTATTAATTTTGTTTTAGCCATACATATATGAAACACTTCGTTTTCCCAAATATCTGCTTCGGTACTTTTTTCAAAAATATCTTATCATTATAGTCATAATTTGGTAAATGCTATATCTTTCAAAGGTATATAGGGCAATAATATCTAAATATCAACATAAAGTTTCGAATGGTGCGCCATCTGGACGTTCGTGAATTTCCGTTTTTCATTCGTGTTGCCGAGCCAGAGTCTCGTAGTGGACCATAGATTACTTAACAGTGGCTAAGAGGCGACCTCGAGCCACGCTAGGGCAACGAACGCTTACTAGGCCGAATGTATTACAAAGTCCGAGTCGGCCGCTCCCTGCCTCTGCCTTTGAGATCCTAGCCAGTGTTACCTAATCTGTGGCCCTAGGCTCGCCTCTTACTGTACTCAGTACCTATAAACCTATGTTTTATAAGTAACGTCAAGGTGAAACCACTGCACTGACTTTTAGAACGTTCATGTCTAAAATTTCCACCGACATTTTCCTACATCTACCATTTATGTTGACGCAATTTTTCAGTTCGTTGTTGTCGTAGCATTTCATTGTTTTCACTTCACAAAGAAACGGTCATGTAACTGCGTCTAAAAATAATGAATGAAAATTGGGCCAAAACAGAAACCTGCGATTGCTTTTTATTAAAACTCCTGTCGCCCGCCAGCTAATATATTTAGGCCGAGGCTACATTAATCCGCGATACGCGAACTGAAACAATGACCTAAATAGAGACTTATTGAAAGTGTGGTCGTCATTGTGCTCTTCAATCTCTGTTTTTAAATGTTCCATTAAAATGAAACAGTCTCATTAATGCGATTAGCAAGCTAAGGCACACGCTGACTTATTTAAATACAGGAGCCAAATCATTACTGGTAAAAACTGATAATATCTACTTAAAGATTTGCCTGTATCTATGAAATTCTCACCCGATCTCTAATATCCCATAGAACAAATAAATACCCGTAGTTTTTAGGCTACCTGCACTTTTTTTTAATCTGAGCGACTGTGCGTGTATATTTTTAGTTCAATGTGTGAAAGATGACATACCAATAAAATAAAGTTAGAGGAGAAGAAATCAGTTGACTCGCTTTCAAAGTGGAATGTAAACGAAACGGTACGCTCATAAATTGCCACACAATGTAGCCCCGGCCTAATTCTGCCTCCTACCCTGAAAATCGGTCAAGCGGTTGATTCTACACCTTGTTGGCGACGCATTAGAAATAAAGAGCCTTCTTAAACGTAGTAATGACTGTGATTTATACTAAAGATAAACATGTTAGTAAGTATTGACATCAGAGGTGGATTGTTATTTGTTGTTCAAAAAGCTGTTCCATTGTTTTTGTAGCGCTATTAGATTTTCCATAAAACATATTTGATTATTCATTGAAAATTACCTAAGTCCCAGTGTGGACAAATGACCTGATTCATCATAGGAACTGGGGCGTATGTGGTCACCTAGTGACTCAGTCATCATACACATGAGTTGTGATTGAAACACACTATGAAATGAACTACAGTACATGCTGGATATTCCAACAAATTCAGAACTCTGAGCAACGAACAATCTTAAAACCCGCTTTTTAATCCGGAACCAAATAGATGTAATATTATCGCGGTTGTACTGTATTTTTAAACACTTTGCAATATTGTTTCAATCTGTCGTTACACAAAGACCGGTTAATTATCGCAATATATATAAACAACGTAATATATAAACTGGTTGGCGGTTGTGAACGGGCACAATGGTTTTACTTTCAAGGGGACCCTGGGCCTGGCTGCAATCAGGAACGTACTTGAACTACCTACAAAGAATTGAACACAATGAATGTGATAATGATAACCAGCGCCAATCAAGGCCACCAGATAAAAGTTACCCTTTGATTTGCATTTATAAATACATAAATAATAATATATTACTTTTATTGAACTGCCGTTGGCTTAGTTGGAAGGCGTTCGCCTTCTAAGTAGGGTTATCGGGCTCGATTCCCGGCGGGAATACAAGTTTTCTCCCCATGGAAAATGTGTGTTTCTGGTTCTAGTTGTGACCATGTGTGTTTCCGGCACCCACGACAGAAGTCATCGAACTTAGTGTGGGGCTGTGAGTGTGAAAGCGTTTATGTTTATGAATGGCATAGCTAATGAGTGGTTAAATGAAACATAAGTTTAAAAAGGTTTATTTTTATTACACGTGATCAAATTTTTTTTCCTTTATATCGAGTTTTATTTTTATTTAATGTATACAATGGCGTAAGTTTTATATACATGTCATCAAATAAGTGTACTTACTGACTCCACTGACAGCATTTTTTTTATAACAGGTAGGTAAGCATTTGGCTGCTATCTCACCTGATGGAAAGTGACGATATAAGATTATACGTTTATTCTTGGATTGTAGTGAAAACTCAGCTTACAATCTAAAAATAATCCGCTGTGGATATGGCAGCCATCTTAGCCTAATACAAAGTATCGCTGCGAGATTTTGATTATTTTCTGTGAAGAATTTTACCCTAATAAGAAGCTCCCAAACTGATCATCCTATCAAATAGCATGCTATTTGATAGGAAGAACAGTTTAGGATCAGTTTGGAACTAAGCATCCTTAATCAAATGGTTTTTGATATGAACATTACATTCACATTACAACATGAATAAACAATTTAGATCTAGTTGACACGGCACCTGAGCACCCCACTATTCTCGTGTTTCGCGTGCCTGTAGATGGCAGCATCTGAGTGCAGTATCGGTGATCGGCAATAATCTACAGCTTGTTAAATTCGCTAGCATTAGAATTTGCGCGCGGCGCACGTTCGCAAGATAAGTCAGTCAGGGTCGGCGCGGTGCCGACGGCCGGCCATGCACCCGCGCCTTGCGACACCCGCCCCGCCGCGCCGCCGCCCGCGCCGCTCCATCCAGCTCAGCCAACATCAACCATGGGGAAAACAACAACACCCACGTTGCTGTGCTGACGTGGCCTTACAAAATTTATTACGAATGCAATAATGCAGTGCGCTACTTCGACGCCTGTCGCAATTTTCAGAGTGCGCAAGTCTTGCGTGGTTTTGGCTCTCGACTCTTGACTCTTCACACCATGAAGGATAGCTTATGATCCTTTCGTCATATTAATCATATTGTTGATATGACGACTGCTAAGTGGATCAATTCCACTGAATCATTTAGGCCGGTGGCAGATTAGGCATCCGAGCGACGGATGAGACGTCAGATAACCTACGTCATCGGCGGCCTTAACTTATTTACGCAAAACGATAACACATGTTTTTACGTGCATCACGCTGTATTACAATATGCAAAATGAATTAAACATGTTGCTACAAAATTGTTAAGTAAAATTATGTAGGTAGACTAGGTAGCTGGTAATTCGAATTTGCAGCAGAAATTTAATAAGTAATAAATTCGAAGGAAAAGATTAACGGGTAGCGTTCATAGGTATGATGAGAGGGTGGTTCGAGGTGGCTATGAAGGGAGGGAGCGTCCTATATTCGGGTCGTCGACCGGACTATATTTAGCGCGCCCCGGGCTGCTTGCATGCTGCATACGTTATACAGTGCATTCGTTATCTGCACACATACCACTCAATTTTCTGAATAATCCTATTTATCCTCGCTGGTGTTTACTTACCTACGTTGTTGTGCATCTATTTGCTGAGTAAACTATAGATCTTTATAAACAAGGTTTTGTAATCTACGATTGTTTGTTATAATTTAACACATTTATATGAAAAATATTTAAAGAGTATTTATTTTTATTTGTTAGCTGGTAGAGTGTTTGCCACGTAAAAAAAAGTAAATCAAAAACCTTGCTCTTTCAATTTGGCAATACTTAGCATAGATTTGTTCAGTTGAACAAATCTATTCTAAGTATTGCTAAACGTATAAAAAATCAAGTCAACTCTTAAGTCCTTTTTCAAAACGGAAGTAATGGTGCCGTATGTATGAACTTAATAAGAAACTATCGAGCTGTTCTTTAAATACACTTTTAATTAAGAATCATTACAACTTATAAGAATCCAATTAGGTCCGAGTTCTCCAAATTCCTCTTAAAGACAGTAATGTAACCGGGAGATGGCGATTAAATGCTGCAGACCTGTCCAAATCAGTCAATGACGACCGAGTTGTAATTATTGATAATTAAATGCGTATGTAGCAAAGTATGTTTTAAATTATTGTATCTTATTGTATAATAATTATAACTCTGTTATTTGTAATTGTGTAAAATTTTATATATTGCATGTCCAAAAAGGGCAACTGTTGCTACCACATTTAATCAAAAGATATTTTGTTACACAGTTCTGATATTTCTCTATAGATTCTGTCTACAATTTATTTCCGGTACAAGGCCAATCCAACGAATAATCAAGATTAAACTAAAACAGGCACAATTTTTGACGAAAAAATCTTTTGAGTGAAATGTGACTACATTTACAATGGTGGAACTTACTAAATGAAGGATAGAAAAAAATCTGTAAAATTATATATTAAAGTTACACTTTGATATGATAACCTGATAGTGATGGAGTCAGGATATCTGTGCAAAATATCATAATTTATACAGAGCTTGAAGAATAACTTTTTTTCATTCAAAAGTATATATTTATTCCAAGCCCTAGTTTTACAATATAAATATTCAAGTCATACTTTCATTACATTCCCTCTAAAAAAATCATAGGAGCTTCGCCGAGTACTTAACGATCTGGTACTAATGTGGTACTTACCATTCGATCAATAGCCCGTGGAAGTACCCGTTCAATAGTTTAACGAACTTACCTGAAACAACAAATATAACTATTAATTTATCAGTGAAATGTTAAGCGATATAGATAACTATGCAATAAAACATAGAAATGAAAACAGTAATTGATAACAAAGTCATTTGTAAATTTTCCAAGAATGTAAAGGCAGTGCGTTTTCTTACTTTTAGCTGCAGATAAAGTGATTCAAATTGCTATGTCGGCTTTCAATTAGACGTCTGGGCCATTCGTTCAATATCTAGAAAGGCTGAACACTAACCCTTTAGAATCGATTGTATAAAATCCGATGCCTAATTTAAATGGGATGAAATATTGGTTCTGGCGCTTTGCCCTTTGTTGCCGCGGACCACTCGTTTTGCTCGTTCAGCTCACCCAATGCATATTTGTCGGTAGTCAGTGAACAATCTCGCGGTTCTATTGTCATATGTACCTATTTAAATGAATGTTTCCGGCACCACCGACACAAATCTTTAAACTTATTGTGAAGATGTAAGTATGAATGCGTTTGTTAAAAGAAAAATTTAACATTCACGAAAAAGCATGTAAGATAATAGTCAAATGGTTGCCTATCAAGCATGTATGTCAAGAAATATCTGATTGATTGATTTAATGTAAACAAGTATAAGGAATTTTAATAACGAACTAGCAACGATTTAGTTTAACAACCACCTGTAAACTATTTCAAAAGCACCTCGCTAATGCCCTGAGTTAGCCCAAACCTATTATTATAGTAGAGAAACACTACGAGTTAGCTCACTCCTGTCGGAGACAGCGTATTTGCCTAATTGATCAAATACATGTTGTTCAGCACAGTACTAAGTACAATAAATAGTCTTATGCTTTTATAGCTTAGGTTTAATTTTGTATGCATGCGTCGGGCGCTCAAGTCATTACGTTGTCATCGTCCTAATTTTGCAGTGTCCTCGTTTTTGAGGTCAGCCTCCATCGGGCAACGAACTCGTGCCCTTATCGCGGAGGGAGCTGCGGGGCGGGCGGGCGGTGCACGGCTTCTCGGCTCTCGTTAGCCTCAAAAGTATCACTATACTGTAATAGATGGCGCTATAAAACTGAAAGTTCTCACTTAAAAATAGATATAAGACTTCCACAATGCCATAAAACCTCGACGACAATACCTAGCTGTATTGCATAATGATATTTTCAAAGAAAACGTTCACATAAAACTGGAAAAAGTATAATCTCGTTTAAATTTAAAAATAGTTACGTAAACGTAGTGCGGGTCCACGACCTAACGTAAATCACCCCGATGCAACCCTATATCGGTATAGTAAGTACGTCAGGCAGCGTAGTTCGTAGAAGCTACGCACACTTGCACGTTACGTAGGTGGACTGTTAGTGCTGTGGCTATTCACTAATCTGTGTCGCTACGTACTGTGTGAGTATGTTCCAATCTGTGTTGAGTGTACTATGTTATAATCTGTGTGTAGACGGTAGGTACGGGCCGGGTCGACGGCCGACAACCGGGGCAGCCTTGCTCTGTCCTCCGCGCCCTATTTCTGTCGCCACAGTAGAGCGCCCCACTACCCGCTCGCGCCCCGCAAACCCCGGCTCCCTTTAGAAATTAGAACCCTCTATGCTGAAAATCGCTGCAATTTACGCGATCACGCTACTGAGTTTTTGTTACAAGATATTAAATCAATATTAATGTTCTGTATAAAAAATTCACGAATAAAATATTTATATCAATGTCAATTTAAAATATCTTTAATTTAAGCGGGACAAAAATTTGTGTATGAATATATATGAATGTAATTTTAAAATAAATTACAACCAATAAATATGCATATAGTTCTTAAAATATTATAGGGTTTAATAAAACTTGTCCATAATAAGTGTCTGATTTATTTTTAATACGATTAACTATATCATTATATGTAACTATTAATTTAGTAGCATGTTAACACACAAATAATATAATATAAACAATGTTTAATGAATTATGTTCCCTATATTATTTCCTTGATTTGACTAACAAAAAATTACTTATAAATTAATGTAAATATCGTCAAAAAATTACATTCATTAGCAATATTGAATTTCATTACAACGTTTAATCGTAAGTAGCTGATTTAACAGGGAATTAAAAAGCTATGTGGATCACATGAAGTAACGTCTTCGTATCAGTTTTCTAATTTGATTGTATAACATCGATTGTAATCAAATGTCGTCATTACATGACACATACGTACATACCCACAGCGGCACATGTACGTATACAACCAGTTGTGTGTGTGAGTGACGTGGCTTCACGACCGGCGTGTGACGTGGGTTGCGTCAACTTTTACTCGCACTTTCTCGTCGTCGCTTGCGCAATCTACCGCGCAATACTGGTTCACTCACCCATCGAACTATGGTGAGGTGCAAGTATTATTTTAGTGCATAAGTAGTGACTTCACACTACTTATGCACTATTGATGACTTTGATGACTATCAGTCATCATTGTCACAAATATTATTTTATGCAGTTCAGCCTCTCGACCGCACAGTGATATAATCACTCAAGAATTTACTGCTGCAGTCGACATGATTTATTGCACGGCCTTAAAATTACTTTTAATAAAATCATGGTCTTAGCCAACTAACAGAAAAGCCGTTCGTTTATCCGCGGAATAGCGCACATCTACCTCAATAAAGATATTTGTTATATTATGAATACCTAAAGAGCGAGACGATTTGCATATAACATAGAATATTATTAAGTGAAGTAATAGAAACATTTCATTGAAAGCTAGTGGTAGGTAACGGGACGCGAGGGGAGAGGGCACGGACGGTGGGGAGGGGAGCACGCGGTTCGTGCCCTAGTTTCGCGCGGGTGCATGAACTCTAACGAGGTAAGGCCACCGACCGATGCCGAGCTCAGAGTAAATTGCACTTTATTTCATCTTGACACGTCATGTTTTTGTTTGCAGAGTATGACGGCCGGTATATCGTCACGAAGCACCTAACAAGCGATACCACATGGAGCTGGGCTTGAGGCTAGATCCAGCAGCGACCGACCTTCGCAATTATCGCCCTCGCGAGATCCGATGTGCCTTCACAGTATCCAGAATATTCAATTATAATTTAACTATAATGTTATCAACTATGTAAGAGGTAATCGCAGTATGTTACTGGTTGTTTTAAATATATTTTAGTTGTATTATGGTTACCACACAACAATTCGTAAAGCGTTAAATACATGTCTTGGTTTATTCATACCATGCCTTAACGACACAGAAACTAAAACTTATAAATAGTCGCACATGCACACCTAATAAGTGTAATCTATTAAAGTCATATATATTAAGGCTCAGAGGAGCGGCGATGAAAGAAGCCGAGGATCGTGCTCAGTGGCTTGCATTTGGAAAGGCCATGTCCAGCAGTGGACTTCCATAGGCTAATGACGATGATGATGATGATAATCGAAAATATTATCATGAAATAATAGTTCATTGAAATCAACTCAATGAAAGATTAAAAAGTATTATTCTTAGTTCTTTAAGATTGTTTTCTGTTATGTTTTTATTTTAATATGATAATTATTAATATCATTATCAATTATGGAACGATGCCACGTCTAATTTATTTGTGAATATTTTTTTGGATAAGTACGTATTTGCATATAAATTAGATTATATATACTAATTATTCTTATCGTGATTTGGGATACAAAAAATTATATGCAACATATACTTTTTATATTTTGTTCATGCATTAAGCATTCAAACATTGTTTTTCTGTAAATTGTTTTACCTGTTTTATAAAATAAACAAGAAAATGTATATCATAAATCACATTAAAATATCTAAAAGTTGGTAAGAATTAGTTTTAAACAAGGTATTTCGGCAATGGCGAGACGGATTTTGATGAAATTTTGTAGGTTTACGAAAAAGCCCGCATTATATTATATATATCAACATCTTACTTATCATAAATACCAATTCAACTTTAAAAGAAAATAAAAATGTAGGTCACCGGTAGTCAGCCGCGCACGACAATATTTATTTAAGTACAAATATTTTGTCCCGACAAAAAAATATAGACGGATTAAACACGAGATACGAATAGGTACTGATTACATTAAATTTTTTTAGTTATAAAGCATGAGTGAATAAAATTATCCGTACAGTCAAAACGCAAGGATTCTATTTACTCTTAGTGCATTAATTAGGTAGCGAGTGTCCCTGGCTGTCCCTCTTTCTATTTGTTACTTCATACTGGAACGATCTCATGAATGTGGTATAAATGTAGTTCATGTAAACGGGTTAGGTTTAAGGGTACCTTTATCCTGATTTATCAACATCATCACCAGTAAAACGGACGAAGCAGTGCGACACAGCTACTTTAAAATACTATTGAAGGTTCGGTAAAAAATAAATAAAAGGATATCATAAGTCAAATCACTTTATATACAATGCAAGTTAAACACCTACTGATAACTGAAGATGTAGTATGCTGGTCTCTACAGGTTCTTCTCTCAACATAAAAATGTGTGTCATAAGATTTTTTTTCTCATAAGATAATAAATAGTGCCCTCTGGCTACGTCTGCTTTAATACACCAGTACGTTATGTTGCAGTAGCTGTGGGCGTGTGTGTGTGTGTAGCTGTTTGTTTTAGCTAGTCTATCTACATACCAAATTTTGTCTAAGTTGGTCCAGCTGATGCAGATATAACTCCTCTATATATACAGTCAAACAAACTTGGTTTTATGATGTAGTGTATTGTTGTGACTGTCTGTTGTATATTAAAATAAAACATACAAAATGCTCGCCTGATCTCTTCCGATTTTTTTGCATTTATAAAGACACTTTGCGTTGAAGAAACACAATAACCTTTCGCAAACTCTCTCATTTAAAACATAAGCACAATACTGCAGGTTGTAGATATTAATTATCCAATGTTCAAAATCAATCGTTTTTATTATATAAAGTTAAAAATAAGCTAGATAACAGTGCCGTAGGTATTAAACAGTATGTAGTAAGGATTACGTAGGTAGAGCACAAAGGCAGCAGAGTGACAGGCTCATGAATAATACAATTGTAGTGGTATTATATAGGTCACGCCACCGACGGATATGTAAACAGACCACTGCGCGAGTGATAGTAGTTTAGCTGAGATCTGTTTAAAATCTAGAACATATTCTAATATTTACTTATGACAGCATATATTTATTACTCTCTTTGAAGACAATGAAATAGAAGCTTAACGCATAAGCTATGTTACCATTATTTTAATATATAAGTTTGGGTGTAGGTGTGTGATCAATAATATGTTTTAAACGAGGTACTTGATGAACAGATTTTGAGAAATTTTGATATTTAACGTAGAAAAAGCCACGGGGCACGGCCGCTTAAATAATTAATATATATGAGGCCGCGTTAATACATTTCATTTAATTAATAATAATATTATGCAAGAGATTGATGTTAAACTTAGTATAGTTATAAATTAGATAGCGTATAAAAATGAAACATACAAAACTTATCATGATTCTTTTTTATTTAAATGCATACATTCATATAATAAACATAACCTATTCAGCATTAAAATAAGAAACAGCGCTCAAGAATCTCACAACAAATTTTTAGTGTTCATTGTTTGTATAACATCCTGTTTATTTTACATTTTAATATGCGTTGTAAATTATGAATGATATTAATTCACTGAAACAATGCACATAAGCAAGACACGAGTAAACAACCGGTAAATGGGACAATAAACTTCATCAAGAACGGTCGATAATTTTGTTCGATAGGCGAGTAATTATCTTATTATGTTTTCGAGCCGATAGCCGTTTATCTTTATATTTTGCATACAGATGCACGCATTTGCAGTATTGTGCAGCAAAATAGTGGTATGTGCGTTAGTGATACAATGAACCTACGTCGCCACCTAAGCTACAGGTTGAAGGCTGAAACGCACAAACAATTACTGTTTACATACTTTTGTGTTTGCAGGCAAATACTGAGAATGAACTCTTTTTAGATCAACTGTACACTGTATGGCTTCGATAACTGAAACATACAATATATAACTTTACACAGCTGAAATGTATTTAATTATGCAAAAAATTACCAAAATTTGTATCCAACTGTCGCGATTTAGTAAAATTGGGTTTAATTTGCATCAAAATAAGCTAACGTTTATTTTATTCTAAGTATTTTTACTCAAACATACAATAGTAACATTTACTATCCAACTAATATTATAGATCCGAAAGTTTGTGTGTAAGTGTGCAAGTGTGTAAGTATGTTTGTTCCCTCTTCACGCTTTAACGGCTGAAAGGATTTGGATGAAATTTGGAGTGTACATAGCTTATACCTAGGATTAACACATAGATTACTTTTTAACTTGATAATAGCGGGCGAAGCCGCGGGGCATGGCTAGTAATATATATAATAGTCATTGTTACTATTATATTTATCTATACATTTGTGAAAGTTTTTCTCTGAGCTAGTACAATTGCTTTTTTCAGCCTTTAAAAGACATCAACGGGAGCCGATAAATTTTACATAATAGGTAATCAGTAGAAATTTACAAAAAAATGTTTGTTGTCATGGGTTCCAAAGTATCTATATAATATATATATAAGTGACGATGTGATCGAAGCTGGTAAACACACTAGACCTGGAATACACAGGCTCTCAAGGATAACTGCCGGAACACCGTATTTGGCTTGGCGGCAGACTTTCAACTTGATGGTGGTAAGCTACTTTGGTAGCAAGCCAGGCGAGCAACTCACAAAATGCTCTACCACCTCTCAAATGTCACCTGTTTAGCACCACCCGGGGACCACGTGTAGGGAGTCAGACTTAAGGGGTATCCTCCTACGGACGTGGGTGACTCAGCCCCCATAAGTCTTATAGGCAACATCTTCGACCGCTTCTTCACTTTACAGAAACTTTTCCTTTAGGCACGATAGTGGTAAAATGGTTGCCTATCTAGCATTAAAAAAGACGTACTCATGAAAGCTTATGATTCTAATTGCCATATTCACAACGAATAAGGTATACTTTTGTTCAGATAGCAGATACCGCAGATTACCAAATTTATAGCCTACATCGGAATATGATGATTACATGTATTTGTGCACTATTACTGTATCACAAAGTAAACATATACTATTATAATTGATTGCCTTTCATTTGGCGTAAAACATTCTGTTTTGTTTGTTTGTTACGATAGCAAATAACTATTCGTTTATTGCATATGTAATTGATAAATTAACCAGGAAAACAATAAAATCTTTAATAACCGCCAATACAAACAAGAAAAGTACTGCTTTCTCTGATTATATAACTTTTCTAAGCGTATAGTTATTAAAAAAAAGATAGTTAAAACGATTCAAAATGTTATGCGACATTAATTCTCACATACGTACTTCGATTAGCATTTATATTGACAAAAGCAATGGCCAGTCAATAAAATCGAATTATTTACATTGTACTCAAAATATTACCTCGGTATCTTTTTGTTTCGAGATAAAGATTTGCAACGTCAAGCTTAGCATTGAGAATATCATAATCGCGATCTAGCATACTGTTATCGGTTGTACTGTGGTATCATACTGAGAGACCATGTCACTGGAGGTTATATCCCCCTTCCCGCGCCCCCGCCCCGCCCCTCCCTCGCCCGGCAGTGCCGGAGCAACAAACTCTGCAAGGTTGCACCGCGACCGAGTGCGCTATCTCACCTACAGTTACGATATCGTTCGCCCTTCTCCGCAAGCTACTTTATTTTATTTACGCTCCTGTCATATTGATATAGCTCGAAGGTCTCAGTAACTATACGGATTATAATTAGTCTTTTCAACTCGTTACTCTACATATTAATTAATAGTATGCAAACAATTAGCTCTCATAACTGTTACGCCGTTATCTACACTTGTTTATGTTAATTTGAAAAAAGTAGTGGATTCATTCTTACATATTATTTTAAGTCGTCATAATACTACATAATGGATTATTATTATTTAAAATAAAGTCTGTTTTTATTGGTATTAGGTGCCTTGTCATCATTAATTCTTTGTCCTTATGCCAATTCGTGTGCGGTTGTCACATGTCTCTTTCATCCACGCTCTTCTTTTAACCGTCATCTCCACACTAACTTTTTTCTTACACAAGACATGTTTTATATATACACTCCACCAATCTCTTCATTTCGCCTTGCCCAAATGTTTAGTCAACCAAGTTCGAAGCAGTAAACATTAACGTTTTATACTCAATAAACAATAAATCTAAAATTCAATGATCTTCTCTATTAAATCTGCCTGCATAATAATGCACCTCCAATAAAAACATAATCGTATTACAAGCGAGATTTTTATTTCAGCAAAGCTATGAAAGTATGGCGCGCGAATAACAAGCAGCGCCATCTGTTACTGAGTAGCAAAACGAATGTGATTCTCAAAAACACTAGTGTTCGTTTGTTTTTTAATATATGATGAATATAAACGTTTAAATATATTTAACAATTTAAAACAAATATTTTTGTAGTTATATTTTGTAAGTTTTTAGGTAAAAATAAAATAAATAATAGCAAAATTGCTTATATCTATAATAAAAAAACTAACAAAATACACCAAACCTCCGTATTCTTAGAAAATACAATTGAGATTCACTGTCCGAGAGTGAATTGTAAATGTTAAAAGATTTTTATTAGCAACATTTAGGTATGTATATAAACGGAAAATATATTCTTTTAAGCTTATAGTAAATTAATTAATACATGTGCTCAAATCTTTGAATGTGACAAAGAGGAGTCTTTATCAATCGAAGATCCGCTACGACAGTTATAAAATTATTTAAAGCTCTAATTGCTTTTTTCTAGGTAACAGTTCTTTTGAAATGAGAATAACATAACCAATTTTCAAATAACCCTAAAAAGAAACATGAGTCACCATCTCATAATAATATAATATTTATATCAGAAGGAGAACGATGACCGCGCGACGCGTGACGCACCTCGCCGTAGTTTGCAGGGAAAGCCAGATTGTTTTAATAATATAAACAAAGGGAATACAGTACATATATATATAGTATAGAATATATATTGTATAGTATAATAGAGAATAGTCTAAAAAAAATTAAAAACTTTTACAATTTTTTCCGCTATTTCGTCTACATGGACCGATTAATAGTTCTTGATGATAATGATAAAGTTTTTTTTAACACAAAAGTATTTATAAAGTTATGATTCTCGAACAAAAATATTATTTTTATTGAAAAATTTATTATTAACATTATACATTATATTATACTTATAGAGCTCTGTATCCCGCACTACGATGAGTCTGTATTGTGTAATTCTGTCTCTTTCAATAATTTTTAAATATCCATGTTTAGATTTGTTTTTTTTTATACATACATTTTTTGAATAACCAATTTTCTCCTTGGGATTATGGTATGTTTATTGTAATTTAGGACTTATTTTAAATGCTATATTTGATTATTTTTGATTTAATGATTTATGCATGAATATTATGAGCATAAATTATTTACATGAAATACATAAAAAAAAAGTAGAACCTTAACTTTAAAACAATAGGTACAACGTTTATGCACATATATATCTTTTAGCTTTAAGTACATTTTAATTTAAAATGTACAACTTCCCGTCTAGCCCCCTTTCGTAACGCGCGATAAGGAACTTTCGTTCCAATATATTTTAGTAAAAACTTACTACATTTATTTATAGCAAGACCTAGTTTTACAAAAAACACGTTTTGTTTTAATGAAGTTTAGTTAATATGCCTAATATGAAAGGTGACATAGAGATAAAATGTCTTTTTGAGATAAAAAAATACCCCTTAAATTAATCTCTATAAATTCCCCTCGTCGTGTTACCCTTGTTTGTATACAAGGTAAATTGTATTGTCAAAAAATAAACAAAACTAGTATTTTAAAAGTATAGTTTTGATCAACTATTCAATTAATGAAATATGTTGATTATGAATTAGAGACAAATCACGTCGAAATCAAGTTTGTAACTGGTAGCGCCATCTTTGTAAAGTCACTTGAAGCTTTTAAGTTACTAGCAGCCTAACAGCCGTGCTGAGTGCGCCATCTAGCGAACTTTTCACGTACGAAGCTGTGAGGTAGGCTTCGAGGGCACGAACCTACACAGTAGGTTGAGGAAAATCTACTAGATCACGCTTTTGTGCATTTTGAAATCCACCCAATGACGAACTCGTATGTTAGTTTCATGTTAGTTTGTATTGTGGCGAATGTGCAGTTTACGTGCGTTTTTACTATTTATTAGTTATTCAGTATTTTTACAGTTTCTTACAGCTGGGAAAAAATACTTACTCGTTTATTATCTTTGAGTAACAACGAATAGCCCAGATTCCAGATCGATTACTATGGTATGGAACTTATCAGCATTGGTCCACAAATGGGGGAGAAATCGCTGAACATACATAAAAAAAAATACATACAGTCGAACATAGTACCTCCTCCTTTTTAGAAGTCGGTAAAAATAGTAACGTACGAACATTCAAGTTACAAAAAGAGACAACCGTCTACTTTTTAGACGTCCAGTGTTTGAGTTTGATCATGATTTTTTGAAATATTATTATAATAAAATAAGATATACTTAAAAGAATAGGAACATTATAAGGCAATAGGCATAGGCTTTATTACGTCTACAAAAATGATTTTACAATGGCGTCCCATTGGGTGCAGTGGGCAGGTCTCTGACCTCTGCGTCGCGCCGTGGGATTGATTCCCAGCAGGAGCACAATTTTCCTTCACGAGAGACATTTGTGTTTCTCGTTCTGGTTGTGATTGTGTGTGTGATGTAAATGTTTTTGTTATCTACCCGAAACCTCAACATATGTTTTACATGAAGCAAAAGCATTGCTTTTTTTTATTGCAGCAGTCATTATAGATACTTACATATCACGATACTCAAATATACCTAACTTATATATCTATGTTACTACAATTATAAATTAATAAATGTGATGATAGGCATTTAAATAACAATGGCAAAACTAAAACTTTATTAAAAAAATAGTCCCGACGCTCTATCTGAAAAAACGCACCTATTTGCACCAAACATTACTAAGAACACTTTCCATGAAACCATCTTAAAAAAAAAACTAAATCAAAATCGGTCCAGCCGTTTGGGAGTTACGATACCACAGATAGACACGCAAAACAGATACACGCTACCAACTTATAACACCCTCTTTTTCTTCTGAGGTAAAAAATAGAGTACGCTGTTATGTACTTATATGGTACCTAAATTTTTGTTATTACCTGCCTGTTTATCCTTTACCAAGTAGGAGGTAGTTACCAAGAAAGATTTTATCCTATTAGAGGGCAAAAGTATATAAAAATTTGCAAAACAATTTGCAGATTGCTAATGAGTCCTATCCACTAGTTTCCATGTTTATTGTGTTTGCTAACATATGCCAACGTAAATATTATACGTAATGTAACCTCCAGCCGACTTTCGGACTATCGTCCGGAACAAATACACGACTGACCTACAAACTAGCGAGAACACTGAGATATAATATTAGCCGTCCTTTTCATACCTGTGCATATTAATGCAGCGAGTGAGAGATGGAGCAACCGGTGATGACGAGCCTCTGCTCTCAATGTCAAGTTCACCGATTATTATTAGTACTCAATGCCACAAAACATACGTAAGCATTATGGCGGAACGCCGGCAGTCAGACTCTAACGATATACATCATAAGTATGATCGGAATTTGTGAAGATCTACCCTTAACGAGTTTTATTTGGATAAGTTGCTGTTAGGTAAACAAACAAACAAACAAAACGCATTCACACTTACAGCCCCACACTAAGTTCAAAGACTTGTATCGTGGGTGCCGGAAACATTCACATCACACACACATTACACCCAGAACCAGAAGCACAAATATCCCTTGGGGAGGAATTAGTGCTCCTGCCGGGAATCGAACCCAAAAAAACAAACTAGCTAAAAAAAACTCCTCCACTCCGGGGGTGCCAGCAGAAGTGAAAACTCGCCGCGCGGTATAAAAAGAGGGGGATATTACTTCCTCTCCTTCGTCTTACGAATTTTCCGTCTCACGAATTTTCGATCAGGTCACGTGTCCTGACGCGAATTTAACATTTTTACCCATCCCAAAAAAGTGCACAACGCCGCTAAAGAAGTTTTCACTTCAATAACTGGCTGTTCGGAAATAGTAATTCGCTTAAAACTGAGGGTGATTTCACCGTTGCAGATATCTCAACCACGTCAACCATGTGCCTTCTTATATTGCAACAACGAAATTTATTCTCTATTTAATTGCTGCCTCGGCTAGGGCCTGGGAGTGAGTACTCCCAAAGAACGTTGCCGGCGGTGTGTCTACCGAATCACCCTCGTGTGGTGTTTTGCGACGTGATCTGGGCCATTTATTTTAAATCTGGGCCCAGTCCTTTCTAAACAAACGCAAACGCAAACGCATTCACACTCACAGCCCCACACAGGACAGTACTTGCCCATTCTGCACCCAGTTAGCTTCGAACTATTTTGCTCATGTGTGCCATCCTCAAAGATTTTCCAGGTATTTTCCTATTCGGCTATTCCTGGCTCATTTTAACCCGTTCCAGACTCTCATAGCCTTTCCTGAACGGCCTCAACCTGGAGTAGTTTGTCTCTTTGATTAGTTTATCTCATCTGAATTATAATAAACAGTACCTATATCGTATCATAAATAATTATAATTAAACGCAAGCAAAGTTTAAAAAAATCATCAAAATCGATTCATAATTGGCGGAGATATCGCGTAACATACATACAAAAAAACATACAGACGAATTGAGAACATCCTTTTTTGAAGTTGGGTGAAAATATACGGAGATCTATCTTCATATGTTATTGATTTCAAATATGGAAAAATCAGACAACTGCGGAGCCTGGAGTAATAAACTGGAAAATAATAGACCACCCTATTAATATAAATATGTATTATATTTCATGCTAAACACACATGTGGAAACCTGTTTGCACATGACGTCATTTCACATATCTCCAAACAATGCTTTAGTGCAAATTGTTGATATTTTAGGATGACCTTCATTATCACGTGTATGCTGTTATCATTATCAGGGACAAGTTTCACTGTCACGACTTCGAACACGTGACATAATGTTATGTTTTTAATATTTTATACTCGCTTATATATGATTTATCAAATCAACATAATTATGATCATATCCATAATTTTGATATGAGTCCTTAGAAAAGAGTTGGAGTTTATTTTAAACTTATTGCTGTCTATAACAATGTCAGGTGTCCACTATATAAGCGTTGGATTAGTGTTCATATGAACAATTGTATTCTTAGTTAATTGTGTTACAGTACTGGATATGAGTTTATTGCCTGTAATAAATGACTTATTATATTATTATTATTATATTTAAAACAAAATCAAACGTTTCCCTACACGAAACTAAGTATGTGAACAAAACAAATAGTAAACACAATCACAAATAATAATTACGTAAACGAATCTAGCCGGCCCATGTTACTGTTATGGGCTACTGGAATAATTATCAAAATCTACGGATGATTGTTTACGGCCAAATGGCACGCAGCCAAGCGAGTATGCCAAACGAATATTTGCCCTATTCCTCCCCCTTCCTCTCCTCTCTCCTATGCATGTCCATCACTTTTTCTAGTTTATTATGTACAAAGTCAAAGTCAATAAATTTATTCAGGGATGAATAAAAACACAGCATTTTCAATTACAATTTTAAAACACATGGTATTAACATTATTGTTTATTTTTACACTTAGAGAAATAATAGAGAGCGAGTTGGTAAAGCGTGCTACCAGTGTGATTTTTTGCTTCTTTTTTTATCTCTGATAATCTACTAACTACCGTTGACCACTATCTCACCTGATGGTAAGTGATGGTGGACATATGTTACCGAACTTGACGTATAAAATTCAACACCTAAGTAACTGAGGTCTCGGCGCGGCAGAATGCAGAAGGTATATGCTTTTAGGATGAGAGGTTATGTGCCAAACGAATATTTAAAAAAAAAAATACGGTTTATTTATTTGAAAGGTTACTTGATTGAAAGTGATCTTAGCAATGTTTGGTGAAAATCGGTGCAGATAGATCTTTGGAACTATTTTCAAAACCTTCAAATATACACTCATGAAATGAATCTTCCATAATCGACACAGTTAGAGTTGAAAATTGTATGTAGGCTGTAATTGCGAGTGTCGTCCTACTGCGCTGGTACAGTACTGGTAATCGCCCAATTTCCCGAGTGCACCACCGACTGGCGGCGAGACCGGGTTTTGTGCGGGGAGAGTCTCGCCGGGCACGCATAGCAATATCCTATAGTTCTGTCTACGCCGTACCTGAACTTGATAATTTAGTTACAGTGTTTTTTAGGATAAACGCATTTTAAATATTGTAATGTCCTGACACCGAGTCCTTTAATTTTTATGTGTTAGTCTTATATTACTTGTTTCAGAACTGAAAATAATATTATATTTAATATAATATTATTTTCATTTCTAAAATGTTAAATTATGTTTTACTGTTATGGAAGTGTATGCATTGGACCTCTTTACATTTTTTTTTAATTTAATTAAGTTCTCCCATGAAGTATATTGCAAGAGAACATTTTCGCAACGGGTAGCCTTCTGCTACAAATGAAAATAACTTTGTCTCACGAATAAAATTTGAAACACAAATTCTGCAACCCGCAAACTTAGGCCGGCTAAAGGTAATTTCGTCCTAACGACTATTTCCCCTCGAAGAAAAGTAAGGTGAATTCAACATACTACGTAGCTTTTATTTCAGGAGTATTGGGTAATTGTATAATACTTCCAAATACAAAAACGCTGCTTTTTAAACAAGTAATGGAACTTGGCAATCCCACTATCTATCAAAGTAATTTACTTAGTGCGGGCTGTGAGAATGAAAGCGTTATTTTTATTAATATCATTTAGACAAAAAGTGCGTCTGCTAAATTGAGAAGCCTGTCTACTGCATTCTACACCCACTGCAGTATTGATCGCGGCCATGACTCACGCCCTTGCCCGACATTCAACTACCCCCGAATACCCCCTGCCACTTCCTCCTCCCGTTGCCTGTTGTCAAACTATCTAAAATTAATGCTATTACCGTAAATCGTGGATATTTTAATACAGAAAATAACTTACAATTGTAATTCACCTTAGAAGGGTGCGTTCAATAAAACAAGAGCTTCCTTTGTGTGCTTCCTGTATATTTGTTTTGCATTTATTTGGGTATTTACACTTTCTGTCATTCTACACTTTTCAGCCATTACCATAAAATATATACTTTGTTATATTCTAGTGACTTTAATTTTAAATGATGTTATGCTGTTATTTTTTGTTTATATTGTTTTATAATAAAGCTCAAATATATTTATTTCCATGCACACGCATTTTCTTTTTTAATATTCGTTTTTTTTAATTCCAAAGTAGAAGTTTTTTTCAATACCATAAAAAAAAATGTGTGAAAAAGTGAAATATTTATGAGAAAAAAATTTATCTCTGGCCGTAACGTAAAAATATCAGTTTTTATTAACACAATTTACAAATAAATATACGAATGCAGTGGAAATAGAAGTAAAACTGTAGTCTTATCTCATTATTGTCTATGTGTAAGTCAAGTTGCAGACTGTGCGTAGTACGATACAAGTAGCATTTAATCGTGTAAAATATGTTGTACTAGCTTCACCTTTGCCTTTGGTTAAGATAAATGCTACATTTCCGAGTTCCCCCAGGTTAGCCAGTAATGTAAAGCTATTCATATCACGCAATACTCCCTCGTAGGGACCAGGGGACCAGGCCACCCTACTAACTTTTATTTCGTTATTAGATCGAAGGGATGAAGGGAAAGAAGGGCTCCAAGGAGTCTCGGCTACCCTTCGTGTTTCTTCACGACGAATGTTTTCGTATTTTGTGCAGTGGAGTAGGTTAGTTATATTATTCAAAATATTTTACAATTTTAGAGTTAAAGAACAACATAAATATACACTTTATATATGTTTTTATGCTATGTACACATACATACATAACAGTTAATTTTTATCGCATATTAACAACTGACTTCTATTCCAAAGAGCAATTAAAAATAAAAGAGTGATAGGACAAGATTTTTACTGGTCGACCAATAATTATTTCGAACTTGAACCACAAGGACGTGCCCCAATAATAACTGTTATAAAATTGTTACGACCGACCTATCGTCACTACATGACACGGCCACTACCACAAGTCGCTCGAACTCGAAAATAAATCAATATAAGTTTTTGTCGTGAAAAATACCTAATCGAATAATTACACAACAAACAAGGACTAATGGCATTCATAGAAAGCACTAATGAAATAAATCTAGCTTAAATAGTATAATAATTTAAAGCATCCATAATTCCAGATTAGAATTAACGCTTGAAGCAATTAATTGAAGCGCGCTTTGGATTAGTCAAATTACTTAACTCACGCATTACATTAGTCACTGTTCACTCAATTGGATTAGAACTGGATCGAGTGAGCATCGTGACGGTACACACTTTCCGTTGCGCGAGGGTATGGCTACCGCCCGATCGATGCCGCCCCACGTTCACGGTCATCGCCCTCCGCCCGCCCTACGCTTCCGCGTCACCGCCGGCTTTACCCGCGCCGCCCGCGCCCCTCGCTAAATATAGGTAGCTCCACAACCCTCCAGACCGGCGACGAACGTTACGAAACTCAATTAGCTTCACTATTTCTAGACAAGTATCCCAACCAAACTGGAAGCGAACGGTGCACGTTTGGCATGCGCTGGGTAATTAGCCATGATTGGATTGCCATAGCGATATCAAAATAACCGTATCTTGGGGAGCCTCGCAAGTTAATGTAGTTTGATATACATATTTATTCAACTACTTTATGATTTTGTTTTTTATAATAAACATCTATCTATGCTGTATGAAGTTGTGAAAACACGTATTATAGTGAATACACACAATTAATATTTCAACTTTTCTACTTTTTTATTAGTGTTGTAGATAAATAAATAAAAATTGCCTTGCATAGACCACATCAGATAGCAATACCTATAACGCCCATAAACGTAGCAACAGTTAACTGCCATCAAATCTGTGACAATACTTGTAGCTCAGTGTCACAAAGACCTATTACAAGGAACCCAGCGATATGGCCTATTGTTGTAGTTCATAGACGATCCTATTTACGTGTTGAATTGGCCATTTACCGCTTGATATAGGAGTCTTCGCCTCCTAGGAATCAAAGCGGATGGTGTCTAGTGAACGATAGATTTCTTGGTAGTATATTGAAACCTATTTCTAAGGTAAAGGAAACTTTGTGGAAAAATTAATTATTATCTCAGGATGATGGATAATGACTGTCATGTTGCCATAAATTAAACATAAGCCTCTTAATATTTACTCTGAAATTCTACGCCGCGGGTTCTGGGTTCAATTACAGAATGATACACTTATTTTATTTTTATAACCATGGGGTATTTGTGCTTTTTTGTGTGGTTTTCGTGGTGTGGCTGTATGTGTTGTATTTTCTGGATCTTGCGATATATGTTGATTTTATAGTAGGGTTGTGATTGTGAAATCTTTCAAGTTTATTTTTCAACCGCTTTCTTCTATATTTATAATCTATTTTTATCATTTGGATAAAATAGATGAAAATGATATGCTAAGCTTATTAGTTATCTTATAGTTGTTTACTATTTTCAAGCTCCATCGACAAGTTTTAGAATAGAGACCGTAACAAATTTATATAGGTATATTAATACCCAGTGTTTGTTCGTTAGTTCCTCCTTCACGCCAATTTCGATACGTCTGGACTAATTCTAGATACAGTAAAAGTAACTGTCCTACATTAATGTTGATTAAGTTCAGAATAACAAGAAGCTCATGTCTTATTCCAGAATCAAATATATCCATCTCCATTCTGAATTTCATCCCTAATCCGTTCATTTTTCGACTTTTATTTGCACTATGGAAAATATTGTTTACTGTATGTATTGTAAATCTGATTTTTTTATGAATGAAAGAATCAAGTTTTTTTCGTTTTCTTTTTTAAGAAAGCATGCACTATTTCGCAGTAAATGTGACAATGTCGCATGTCTCTTGTGTGTTAATATTAAGCTTAGATTATCGCTATCAAACCAATTGTTTTTGCGATATAAAAGGTTTGCCTTGTTCGGTAAATACACATTATTTCCCTGACGTAGTTCTGACTTATATTTAAGTAACTACAATGGTAACTAACAGTCCCGATAGCATCAGTTAATGGGTCAATCGCGTCCACGCAACGTAGCTGTATCTACGTACAAACCGAAATCCAAAACGCATCGATATCGATAATCCAAAGCTTCCCCTACTGACATAAGCTTATATTCTCCACCCCACCGTATACCGAATACCTACATTGCAGACAAATAACGCTGAAACCGCGTCGGGCGATGAGGGTACTCAGACTTACATACTTATACATTTTTGTAAGTACAGTGCAGTGAGTGGGTGAACAGACTGCAGGCAAAGCCCACTGAATCCCGGAAAACTACCGACCCAGTCTAGACATGGGGGCACTTCCCCTCTTTAGACCTCCCCTCCCGTGCCCCTCGCATCCCGCAGTCCGGTGCTTTCACCACCGACTTGCAGACTTTAAAGAAAAAAGTATACGAAGCTTTTGAGTAGTACGGTGTGTGACATGGGAACAAAAACCCAGGGAAATGGAGATGAAAAATTATAAAAGGTGTTTTCATGTTTCAAGCGATGCGTCGGAGACGACACGACGATGGCTGTAGGGTGACTGGAGATTCAAAGGTGGTACTTATGTGGTGGTGTATTGTTACATAACAATAAATTTAGATTTCCTTACTGAAATAATGTTATATTTTGTCGCAAAGGCGCGAGATTTCGACCGTTTGCCGTTCTAACAGCTGTTAGCTTGATATTTCAATATAAATTTTCAGTTTAATAGATGTATAGATAGCAATTATATGTTGATGAGCTCGCGATTTTAAAATAAACATGTTTTTTATAGTTAATTTTTTGTTAGATTTTACAAAGATTTTATATTTTTATTACATAAAATAATTATACAATTCAAGTGTTCAAACTTACCCAGGTTGTCAGATACTTCCATATCAAATTTCATTAAAATTAGTCAAGCCGTTTGAGCGTGAAGAAGTAACAAACGTACAAACACGCACACACACTTTCGCCTTTATAATATTAAGTGTGATTTTAAAATGACATGAGAATTATTGTTAGAAACGGAATATTTAGCAATAAAAAAAACAACAAAAACCAACAATTACATGTTAAATATCCCGTTATAAACAATAATTCTGATTCCACTTTTTAATTAAACGTTCCTATAGTCGGGTTCACAACTTCCGTGTTATTCCATTTTTTTACGAAAAGTAAGTAACAAAACGCAATTCTGTCTTGGGAGGTTTTAGTACATACAAAATGTAGTTTAATGCAAAAATCAAGTATAAACTTAAACATCTCTCTAGCGGCCACTGCGATAATCTCTGTTATTGTTATGTATAGTGGCTATATAAAATCCAATTTACTTTTTTATCTTTGAGATCATCATATAATTCCTTGATCCTTAAATATTTGTATTTTTTTTGAGGATAATGCATAAGGAAATATAGATAGCGCCTCAAAAACAGTAAAAAAATCTGATGTAATAAGAATGTTCACTATCGATCGCTTTTAATATTCACAAAGGATTGTTCTGCATACTATCCGCCATATTTTGCTCAGATAATAAGCAAACTGTGATGTTTAAATTATAAAGGAACTATTACATAGCTGACGCGCCCCGGCTTTGTCCAATTTGATAATTGTAAGGGCAGGAATAAGATATATTTTTTCAGGCTTGAAATACAGATTTTCTTTATATGAATAAAAATATATAGCTCAGAAATATAAGAGCTAATATATATTAGTGAAATAATTTTCAGAGTCGCATATGTAACTAATTACCGCAATTTTATGTCGTAAAATCATAAACGTATAAAGATAAAATATTGGTTTATATAATAGTAACAGTTAAAAACATGAATAGGTATATCAATGATATGTTAGAGTGCATAATGTTAGCATATTATTATGTTGAATTAGACGAACCGATATGCATGATTGACTGCACTGCAGTGGGTTAGTGAGAGTGAATTACATCCGAGGGTGTAACGTGCAAGCGGGCTAGGGAGGCTTGCAGACAGGGTGGGACAGTGGTGTGGGGCCAGACGGGAGAAGCCAACGCACCTCGTTTCCGCAAGAGCAGCAACCGGCGGCGGATATACCTATCTACTTTGTTCGTAGTTGTACGGAGTCTACGAACAGGGTAATCGCCACCACAATGCAGTACCACCAAGTGTATGCTAACATGTCGCAAGTCTTTCAGACGAGAAGGGGAATGCGGAATTGCAGCCTTTACATTTTTTTGTACAAGTTGATACATATTCTTATATAATTTAATCTAAATGATGTATACTATTTTAATTGTGCTGTTTACTTAAAAGAAGTGGCTCTGTGAGCTGAAGACGTCGCGTATTTTTCTACCGACTTCACAAAAAAGGAAGAGGTACTCATGTCGAATGTATCTTTTTTTTGTTACCTCATATCTCCTTTCCACGTAAGCCGATTTCGAATTTATTTTTTTGTTTGAAAGAGTTTACTTTCCAATTGATCCCATCTAAATTTTATCAAGATCTGATCAGTAGTTCTTGAAATATCGTCAATAATGCTTTTTCTGAGGACTACATTGACGATGTTCTTGTTTTTAACGGACTTCAAAAGTTACCTCATAACTTCTTTCGCTGTGAGCTGATGCTTTTCATGAGGTCCCATTTAAATTTGATCAAGATCTGATCAGTAGTTCTTGAAATATCTTACATCTAATCTGATCAAAGTTTCGAAGATAAAGCGGTGAAGTCGGTTTTTTTAATGCTTTTCTTGCGTTTAATTATGTCAATTCAGTTTTTGGAATTTTTTCAAAATGACGGAGATATGTAAAAATCAGCAATTACGATAATTTGTTGTGCAATAATTGAAAAAATGTCATCGTCGCTTGTGTATTATTTCCAAAACTTGTGATTCCTTGAGCTTTAATGTGTAATAATGGTGGATTATTAACCGTTAATAGCTATTGAACGTGCATGAGTGAAGGTAAATCATACAAAGTATAAAAAACGTGATTTTCGTTTTCATTCCAAAACTCCAATAGAATTTCTAGCAAGGTTTCGAACACTTTACTAGAGCTAGACTTGACTGTGACTGGACCATGACTCTTTTAATTGACTTTGATTGTGACTGGTAACTAGAACTGGTTTTATGAAATACCTATCTAAAAAAAATATTTATTACTTTACACTGGCCAAATGCACATGAGATTACAAAGCCAAAATTAAATTTAAAAAAGATATCTTAGAAGACTTGTATCGCGGGCGCGCCGTCAACATTCACACACAACCAAAACCAGACAAACAAATATACCTTAGAGTGGACAATTCTGGTTCTTACAGAATGTATTAACGTTTGCATTAGATCATAATATCTATAGTTTTTTTCATCGAAAGCCATCTTATTTGTAACTGATACAAACAATAAGTTTACATACATGACAGATGTAGAAACAAGTACAGATTGTAGGCACTAACAGAAGGTACGTAGAATCGAGTTAGATATCGCGTCCCTGACCGAGCGGGCCTTGGCCGCGGCCGTCGACTCGGCTCGACTCCACTTGTGATATTTAAACGTATTACGCTAGGGCTGCCAACCGTTCCTATAAAATAGAGCATATATTGACATATTGATGCTCATAAATCTGCCTGTGTCCGGTCGTCATGTCAGGCAGAAGTTAAAGCAAGTAGTAACTTATCAAGTCATGTACGTAACTTAGATTTTTGTATTGTAATATTACCCAATGCAAATACAAACTAATAAATAAATAATATAAACACTTACACACTCACAGACCCACACTAAGTTCGACTTCACTAACACAAATTTTCTTTGGGGAGAAAACTTGTGTTACCGCCGGCAATCGAACCCCACTGCTTAGAAGGCGAACGCCACCCAACTAAACCAACGAGCAGTTCTAAGGAAATGAAGCTAAAAATAATCTGAGAATATTTCAAGAAGTACATGTAAAGCCCGATAAATTTATATCTTTCCATGAAACAACTATTTAAGATATTGAATAGTAAATATTCAAGATTCTCATTAAAATCTCTAATCTGCTTAGTTAACCGTGAAACCAAAAGGCATCTTCAAAGGTACAAGTATGTTTTTGTGTGTACGCTTTACGAAGCTTAAGTATATCCAAAAATTTACGAATCGATTGGGCAATATATTGTAATTACTTATCACAGAAGGCAGCACGACACAATGTACAGATATATTCAAATTATAGTATTTTATCTACAAAACGTCTAAAATTGGAGTTGCACAAAAAGATAAGTTATCAAAATTAATTGTTATTAAGATTAAGGTGAAGCTTAGTCAAAATGCTAGTACTTCCTCGGCTCAACGGATTAACATTGTGATTCAGAGGGTAAGCCGCCACTATGATGGGTACACCATGACTAGGCTTCAGCGCTTAATACTTACTCGTAGCGCGGTCCGCCTGGTCGATTGTAATCGTTTATATCGAAAGGTTATTTGAAAGGCAATGTTCATTCAGGCCAGTGCTTGGAGGGGTGACTGTTTAGTGAGAATTTCAATTGAGTGTCGTGCCGTGTTTCGGAGGGCATGCTCTTGGTCCCGATGAATAATCGTAAGACAACAGTCGTTAAGCCATGTCAGATGCCATCAGGCGATCTAAATAATTCTGACACTAGGACTTCCCTTCTTTACGACAAGCAAGCACTTAATTTACATTTAGCTTGGTGATTTGTAGTGTGTTTCTTTTACAAAATAATATAGTCAGTAGCCACGTTAAATATATTTAATCTTTAATGTTTTTTTTTATTAAGGCAGCCCTATAATAACTGAATTATTTCAATGTAAGATCTGGCTCGAATAATACTGAGGATAGAGCTGACGCATGCCATTGCCAATTCAAAATCGACAATGATAACACTCCAAGGATTGAGCGAGGATCTCTTCCATTGATGGTGTAGTGTACATTTACAAGGTACCTATACCATATGTGTAGTGGTACATATATAGCTTTACGGTTCATTGTAAACTTAACTAACTGGTTTGAATGGACCTCTTTAGCACTGAAAATGTTTATTCATTACGTTTACTTTAAGATCAGAAGATAATTAGATTCAATATATGTGTAAGTTAATAATACAGGAAGTTAGTATAACATAACAAAAACGTTGTAACTTTTAAAATTTCGCGATTCGAACACATAGTTTAGGTAATATCTCGGGGCTTCATCGTGCTAAAAACTTTTTATAATAAAAACGCTTAAACACTCACAGCCCCACAGTTTTGTACTTGTGTGATTCCTACGAAAATATTACAATACTTGTAATAAAATAAACATCATTTATTTTTTATTCAATATAAGTTAATGTTTTATGAATTCATGTTCATCTTTCTACAAGGACACTTATAAAGGGTTTGTTACTCCTCTCAATAAAGGAGCTTTAACAGCCAATAAAGCTTTTACGATAACCCCAAAATATTTCAACAATATAGCGCTCAGGTTAACGGTCAATGCAAAGGATTTTACTGGAAAATTTCCATTGAATTTAACAGCTTTTACGGAGTTATTATATATTATAGTGCTTGATTTACTTCATACTTTAATATGAATTGACTGCTGGTTTTTTTAGGCAAACATTTTTCCTAGTCTATGTGTAGTAAAAAATATATATTGTCTGATAGAACACCGTTTAACTACTGTCTCACCTGTTGGAAACTGATTTAAGGTTAAGGGACGCAAGGCTAATGGAAACTGGCTCTCAAATACTGCCGGGATACAGTTTGGTGCTATGTTTAGAATTTTCTACTTGAATATGGTAAACTACGACAGTTCGGTTCTTTTGCCTTTCTTCGGGGCACTCGTAAGGTTAGGTTAGCCTACGAGTACGAGGTAGTAGGAGAACCTATCATAACGTGCGGGCTAACGTAAAAAATATCAGATAAATTCTAATGCTTTTTCACACCTTAGCACCTTTTGTAAAGTGCAGATCTGCAGTTTGACGAAACACACATACTAACTCGATGATGCATCGCAAAAAAATTATATGTGTTATAGAATGTCTGGAAAATTTTATTTTCATTTAAACTTCAGTGAAACCTAGTATGGGCGAGGGCTGGGCGCATCGGGGTCAAGCGCCCCAGCCCAGGGCAGGTCGTCGCCCGCAGCCAAGCGGTCGCATCTATATGCGCCTGCGCACCCGCAGCGAACCAGCAAAAACTGCGACATAATTTATACGCCAACTACCACCTAACTTGTGATAAAAGGCTTCAAAGTTTAAAGTTGAGTTGCTAACAAGTTAGATAAAATGTTCAAGACAATGTAAGCCAGTAAAGAAAATTTTACTATGATGTGATAAATCTTTTACAATTATTGACCCAGCGAGCGCGAAGCGGCGCTCTGCGTTTCAGCGTTGGCAATAATGCTTTCGTATATCCGTATATTCGGCTGTTTTTCTCTACAGGTCGCATTTCCCAACCGATTCTTATGCAATTTTGTGAGCAGCTTCAATAATTTTATGGATTTTTGTGTCGATCAGTTTTTATTTTATTTTCAAAATGGCGGATTTAAGAAAAATAACATATTTCAGCCATTAAAAAACATATGCAAGGTCATTAGCTCACAGACTAGTAATATAATACGAAATAATAATATAACCTTCTTCATTAGATTGCGTCGATTCATTTTCTTCCATTTTAATAAAAGACAAGTAATTTATTTTACTGTATGAAATAATTCATTCAATAAAATCATTTCAACGACTCACGTCCGTGAGAAAAAATATAAATGAACAATGAAATAGCATGATCTTCGTAGATATTTCAAACGAAGATGTTTGTTGGAAAAAATCCAACTAGAAACTGCTAGGCCACAAGGTGAAAGAACTCGTGGCTTTAGAAAAGTTAGAATTTTACAACAACAATCAAACTTACAATTATATTGTCCTACTATACGACATCTAAATGAAAAATCAATCATATTAAACTAACAAGGTAGATGGTCACAGAACTAACAAGGTAGATGGTTACTTAAAAACCAGCTTTACCGTACGTTCATTAACAAATTAACTTTCTATGAAAACGAACGGAAAGTGAAACGCTTTATAATTAGTCAAACAGTCTGTTGCTAGCAATAGTTCAAAGCACTAATCATAAGAGCAAGTTTTCCGGATAACATAATTGGGTAGTAGTGGGGTAACTCCATGCAATTTACACCCGTAAATGCTGACCACTGTATCGTTCTGCAAATTACCTACGCTTTCTATCTTGGGTAAAATTACCTTGTGACATATGGTCTTTTATTTATATATCTGATTTGAAATACAGCTACTAAAACAAAAGCAATTGTGCTAATGGTTTTTTGTGGTATCAAGCCTGAATTCACTCTGTAAAATAATTATAAATTATCAGTTTTTTTTTAACATTTACTTTCAAGAAAATATTGTAAGAAAATTAAATCTACGACTTCTCAGACATTAAAGTAACGTAAATATATTTTATATTACTACTATTGTATTATATCAGATTTCATAACCTAATTCTGAGCATTTTGCTCTAAATTATAACATTTGGTACATTTCATGAACTCTGCATGGGCCCAGTGCGAGTTAGTGGATAGTGCATCTGAATAAAAGGGAACGCTCAACAAAGCGCTCTTTCAAATTAATAATGCACGTCAGAGGCAACCGTTGTAAAACATTATAAAGTAGCTACGAATACACTTATATGAAGTTCAACCCAAGAGACCAGATGTCTCGCGGTCACTGCATTGCTAATGTCTCTAAATCTCAAGCGATGACTTTAAAAGCTTTTTCATGAGGTAGGTCATGGATCTCATTTAAATTGATGTTATACATGCGTTGGTCGCTGACTGGCAGTGAACTCAATGAATAATTAATAATATTGTATGCTGATGATATACGTCGCATACAACATGTTTTTATAGCAGAAATATATTCTGAAAAGGTTTTACAAAACAATTATTCTATACTGTTTATTTACCCGGGCTCCAAAAAGGCTCCTTTCTTGTAATCCTTGTAATTTTTGTAGTGATTGTATAAAATTTCACAAACAATGTGTTATTTGACTAATTATTACAGTAAATATATAAATCCGAAACAATGTGTGTGTAAGAGAGTACTTTTGATACGTTTGATCATACAAATTCAAGTTTGGTTGAATATGTAGTGTTCAATATTCACTTTCTATCATGTGTGATAGTGGTGAAATATATCGGTCGGTTAAAATCAGAAACAATATACTTAGAAATAAAACAGTGCTAAGTGTGTAATAATTAGTTGCTTTACAAGACCGTCTAGCCAGACAGTTGTTGCCTATTATAAAATGGCCTGCTACTTACATCGTAAAAGTAGATATCTAGTTACATTATAAAGTTGGATGAACGCTAGCTGGGGAATGCTGGCAATAGAAAAAAAAGCTGCAGTGTTAGATGGGACAAGAGCTATAATGCAATTTCTTTAAGGAGCTTAATATTCCTTATTCATATTAAACAAAACGGTTTTAATGCAACTGAAAAAAGGAAAAGCTAAAATAAGATCTGAGAAGTAGATCAATTTAATTTAAAAATCTTAAATTGTGTATTCTTGCTAAGGTCTCCACTCAATTTTATAATAGAACGCTCAAAATTCTAATTGACTGAAAATTCTGCGAAAGCATTTACCTAATATTTATTTTTAGAACAGAACAAATGCTTTTCAATGTGTATTTATGTTAAAAAAAATGTATATGTTTTAACGCATTCACACTCACAGCCACCTAAGATGCATTCATATTGACGTCTACATTTTTAATCGACTTAGATAAGGATATTTTCAAATTATACATTTTTTTATTTAACAGAAATTGCAAATTCTAACGTACTAGGTAAACATAACTTAGCTCTCCGTCTATGAGGTATCTATGCTAGTCGGGTGCAGTGGCCGTGCAGTGCCAGTGACCCGCAAGCGGTCGTCGCTACATCTCGTAGCGCACAGCTACGAAACGTTACGAGGAACGTGGAGCAGTCACGTAGAGCTCATTTGTTTTACTAATGTAGAATAAGTTTAGACTAATATTGTTGTTTACAGTTTGCTGATTTAATTATGTCTGTGAAACGGGCTTACATAAAATGGTATTTGTACTTGCCAACTTGCTGCTATCAGTCATTACGGAAAGGCCTAAAACGATACTGAAAGTAAAATTTATGTTATATATTAGTCCTATCCCATAAACAAAGAAATCATAAATACAAAGCTACTAACTAAGCAAACTATAGACAAAGCTCTAGTGGCGCAATTTTGTTTTGTTAATTGGTAATATTTTGGCTTCCTGTGTCGTGGCTTCCAGTGTCAGCACATAGTTGAGAATAGTTGTTTATTTCTAGAGATGTATGCAGGGCTTCATTTTCTAGCAAATTGTACAAATGTTTAAACGTTGTCTAATATAAACTTAGATATTAACAATAGGGTCTCATGAAAACCTCACGTTTCTTTTGGAAGGTAATAAAAATTACTAATATGTTAAAGCCACCAGAAGCAAGCAGAGAAAAAAAAATGCTTACTTATCTGTCATATTAAAATCTTCTACTGCATAGATGTATCAATTTGGTCAGTTTTGGAAAATACAGTTTTAGAAAATAGTCCCGTAGACTAAAATCACTACTACTTTTTTCTTTTCGAAAATATATATAATTATTATAGCGAGATTCGAAGGGGAGAATTTCGGGAAATCTTGAACTCGTGTAAATACTGAGTCACCGAGTTGCGGTTGCTCAGGCTGACGTGTTTCATCGGTGGGAAATCCTGATGGCTGAAACAACAAGGGTGACTCACTGAAACTAACCCTCGGGAGTATTAAATAAAAAGGTTTCGGTCATATCTACGAGTACATACATACATATTTAAGCGAAATTTACTGAATCACTGACTCATCCCAAACTCTCGAAATTGTATAATACCTATTAAGCTAAAATTTTGGAGGTAGGTGTTATTAATGTTGTTTTTATTTTAGTAGATTTTTGTTGCCTTTTATAATGTTCAACACGAAACCGGGCGAGTCTTATTTATATAAATATAACATAGACGTAATTCTCAAATTTAATTGAAAGAGTAAAAAGTACTTTACACATACTGCTCTATGATATTAAGTTTTCCATTGTTATCTTAACATATTTATGCGATTAATATCGATACATACGACCTGCATTATTTTCTTCATTCAAATGCTTAGGAAGAGATTGCTTTCCGATATAAAGCCACTTATACTAATTTTATTAAGAGATTTTCTTTTCTGGTTTTGTTACATTAAAGTTTTCAATATGGTATATCGACATATTACAAGTTTTAAGAAGACAGTAGTTTAATGTATTTGTACTTGTGTTTGCTCTAATTATATGCCAGTTGAGATATCGATACGTTGAACCTGCTTTATTTATACTAGAAGTTACTGCAAACAAGACGTAATACTCGAGAGTTTAGACTATATATAATATATCTATCTAACAAATTTTACTTCTAAATCCGTTCAGCCGTTACAGAAACCCCGACGTCGTTGCAAGCATATTCTTAAATATTAATCATATTAATTCAGCGTTGTACTTGACGTAAAAGAGTACGTGATCTTTGGATATTACATCGATCGAATACCGCTTTAGCTCGTCCTTGGCTTACATCCATCAATTCTAGTAACATAAAATATCTATGCCATGAAATGAGAGCGGCCTCGCTTCGACCTTCATCTTTCCCTACATGTATTTCCTCATATAAACAAAAGATAGTGAAAACTATTTAAAATACCACATAAGTTACAACTTTACATGTGTCTGGACAATAAACGGCCTACACTAGACAGTGCATATAATACAGTGAAACCGCACTTAAATGTACCTTGGAGGTAGATACGATCAACAATAGCAGTGCATGCTGCATCGAGCAAGCTATGAATCACTTTCGCGCACTCAAGCCGCAGTATTTAATACAGTATTTAACCTCATGCAGTCTTAGGCTGATATTCATAGAAGTAAGAAGGAAGCTTAAGAAAAAAAAAACAACATTTTGCCATCCGGGAGTGCCGGCAGAAGTGAAAACTTGAACATTAACGTTGTAAACAGCAGGAACAGGCATACATTTTCACCGCGCAGTAGTAAAAGGGGGATATTACTTCCTCTCCTACGCCGCGCCGGCGGTCTACTTTCCCTTCGTCTTACGAATTTTCGATCAGGTCACGTATCCTGACGCGAGTTTAACATTTTTACCCATCCCAAAAAAGTGCACAACGCCGCTAAAGAAATTTTCACTTCAAAAAAGATAAAAAAAAAATATTTAAACTTAAAGTGGTCTTTGACTACGGATAACTGTGGGGCTGTTAGCATAAGTTACTAAAGTTTCAATGCTCAAAATACTTACCATATTTCCATTTCCATTTCCATGCCAGAAAAACAAGTGTTAAATTGGTACGTATCGTGTAAATGTATTCAAAAAAGCCTTACATTTGAGTTCTTAAGCTCCATGGAATCAATTGAAACAATTTCACTTTCTCTATAAATGAAAGCTTTAGATTTATTAATCATAGTTTACAACAGTTTTTAAAAATATTTGTATTCTATGATTTAATAAACCGTAGTACCTATGTATATAATGTGAATGTTTCCGGTAAACCACCAAGTCATCGAACTTAAAATAGAGCTTAGAGTGTGAAAGCGTTTGTGTTTTTGTTGTGCAGGAATCAGTAATTAAATGGTAAAAGTTTTTTTGAACTACTTTTAATTTCTGGTATCTTATATATTATTTATTTTATACTCGGCAAGAACGCTTCGTAACTTTGGCACTGTCTTATTAATATATAGTGCATCAGAGCGCGCGCGCAGGGTCGCATCGAAAGTGCAACGGCCCGGTGAACTTCGCGCTACTTTGTAAAGTGCACTATATTTAGTTATGTCCGCGATACAGCGCATAGAAAGTATGGTGATGTAGTGATGCAGACAATAGTGAAATTTGCTATTCAGATGTGATAATTAAATATTTCTATTTATATGGTGTGATGACGATCACATCATATGAATAGAAATATTAAATTGACGAAACAACGATCGCTTGAGTCATAGTTTTGAGTTAATTTGTTCAATATTCATGCAAAAGGACTTTCAGGTATCTCAAAGGAAACCATTTTTCAAACGTCACGAAGGATACTGCGGGTTTAAGCTACGAGAAGCATGCAAATGAGAAGCAATTATAGATCACTGTCATCTGCAAATTGCTCTCGGTTCCACACCGTATAATTTTTGTTTCAGCTAAACATTATATTAGTACCTGGATGACCGAGCTTTGCTTGGTTTTTTTTTGGTAAATGACGTTTTCTAAAAATGAAACCTAGCTAGATCGATTCATCGAACCCGAAATCCCCTGCATAATAAATTTCATGAAAACCATTGGAGGCGTTTCCGAGATCCAGATTGTATATATATATACATACAATGCTCGTTTAAAGGTATTACATTAATTCTCATTTTTCGGGTGCTCCTGACATGCAACAAACGAAACAAAATAGCCATTACCATTAAGATACTAAAAATATATTAAAACTGCGAACACATATTTTATGTTAATGCACGGTCGGGCCACGAGATGATTTTTTCTAGGTGGCTTCTCGCATTACAGGTACTCGTAGGTAGGTGAGTCGTTAGTTAAAAGCAATGCACAGTAGGCTAGGTGCTCGGTATCTGTACCCAGGCGTGCTCTGAAATAGTCGGGTTCTATTCCCCGGGCAGCTGCGCGCGTTCATTGCCCCTTCATAGGGCGTTAGAAGTGCAACGATCTCTGCAATTATCGCTGCGCCCGCGCAACTAAACTTGAACAGGCGGCAATGCGCCGGGCTCGGGCGTGCACCTCACCTTCACTGCTTAGAAAGCAACACCTATTACGTCTAACATTCACGACTTCTCCTCGCGTAATAACCGCTCTGGTAACCAGTTAAAGCGAGAGCAGCACCCAACGATGACACTACATTTTCATTTGATAACTTTGTGCGGTGCACCGAATGCTTATTTAACCGATGACATCGATTTCTTCCCACGCTTTTCATTAATCAAAGTCTTCTCAATAACAATTAGCTCTAAGCAATTCAATGACAATAAAGAAAAATATTTGCACAAGGTTGTTATGATTTCTTGTTCAAAGGGGGTTGTGATAATTCAATGGGTGTTTTTAAAACAATATCAATTGAGCTGATAGATAGTGATTGTATATGACCTACCCAAAAATAATTGGGTTCAAAATCTTAACTATTTATTATTCAAACTGCCCGTTGGCTTAGTTGGTTTAGCATTCACCTTCTAAGCATGAGTTTCGGGTTCGATTTCCAGCGGAACGCAAGTTTTCTCCTCAAGGAAAATTTGTGCTTCTGGTTCTGGTTGTGAACAATCACAACCAAAACCAGAAACACAAATTAAATGATGATGTGAATGTTTTCGGCATCCACGACACAAGTTATGGACCTTAGTGTGGGGCTGTGAGTGTGAAAGCGTTTATGTTATGCTTATATTGAATTGTGGGCTACTTTAACTAATTATAAACCAATGTGTATATATTGGCTACTAAAATAATAATATACCTATTACTAGCTGAGCTTCTGCTGCGCTGCATTCAGCGGATGTGAGCGCTTTCATCGGGATATATGTAGAATATCAAATTATATAATTGTCAATATTACAATCCATACTTAGTTTCAAACATAATCACATAGACTTTCTGTTCAATTATAATTTTATGTTAGTTATGTTATTATGCGAAAATAATCTACTGCGCGCGCCCCGGGCGCTGTGTAGGTAAAATGTATGGCAAGTAAGGAAGCGCCTCGGGCACGCGCCCGCGACGCTCCTAGACGCATCTGCTATAAGTCGCATATGTTAAGATATACTAAATAGTAAAAACATTTCTGATATATGTAACTCAATTATGAAAAAATATCAGTTACTTATTTTTTCCTTGTGACGGCATTAAATGGGCGCTTTGTATATCAAGTTACCAACCCATTGGCTAGTTATATAAACATAATATATATAATCGGACTTTGCCGCCTCATTCTGTAGCCTCATATTGTATGTGCGAACATACAGTTGAATATTGTTTGTCCACTAGTTATATGGGCTGCCATTGGAAAGTGCAAGCATACCTCTTGTCTTATCATGAACGCCTGGTAGGTGGGTGCACTAAACTGCATTCGCGCATGCATTTTGCAACGCCTGCCAGATGCTAGATGAAATTTGCAGCAAGTTTTACTCAATTTAGTTTAATTGTCTTATTATTTAAATATTACTATAAGTTTCATATATTTAGTAATAAAAATAATATATAGTAAGTAATAATAGATTCTAAACCAAGGGCCAACTTTTAATTCAACGGTGTAATACATAGAACATTTAGATTGAGAGTGATTAAAATATATTCTTATCGCGGATAAAATCAAGCTATTTTTCGTATAAGGTTCATAAAATATTATAAACAATAAACTACAATAAAATAAAGATTTATTCTTGGTAACATATTCGAATAATAAAGTGTTTAAAAACTAGTCTAACCGCCGCTCTAATAGAATAAAAATAAAATAAAAACCTTGGTTTCAACTTTTTAAGATTTCCACTTCAACGTCGACAATAAACACAGTGATGACCCCTTGAAGTGTGCATTTTTATGGTCTACTTCTAACACAAAATAGTAAATCTGCTGTGCAGGCTGTTGTTATCCCATTCATTATTTATTATACCATTATTTAATATAAAACGAATTGTATAATTGCTAATTGTTGATGATGTACTACTTACTACTACTACGTATTAAAGCGAACAAAGGGGCAAACCTTTAACTTCTGTTGCAAAGTACCAGGGCAACAAAACTGGAAAGAGGTGGACGTGCCAAGAATATCGTGCGATGCATTTTGTATGCAGTTTGAAGTGCAACTTTAATGCGCGTGCGATAAGGACAGCTGCATTTCGCGCATGTGTTTGTGAATGCGATAGTGACGTGTGAATTGCATTAATACACATTTATCATGTGCAATTACGCACAAAATGTATTTCACTTTACTTTACAATATGTACGTAACAAGGCTTCTGGACTAAACTTGTCAATAAACGATAACTTTTTATTATATGTATCCGTTAAGCAAATTATAGTCCTCTCTTTTATAAATAATAACAATCACATTCGACACTAAATGTAAGTTGCACGGAGGATTTTAGACTATATTGCTAAGTATAACGAGGAATTCAACTCGCACACTACTCAAATAATTCTATTATAATCAAAGGCCCGCCTTAAATAAGTAATGAAAAATAGTTTCATATCAACAGATCACGGCGATGGACCAGTTTTATTAAAACACTACGATTAGACTACTAAATAAATGCATTTTACTCTTGCACTTTTTCACCCCTCTGTACTTGTGCAATGACCCAATGCATTTGACGTCGCCGCGTGACGCAACAAGGGCAACGTGCGCGCACGCAGTAAACTCCTTGCGCGCTTTGCTCGCCTGGTATTAAAGGTTCGTTCACTATACAACCCTTTTCTGGTCCTAAAGCTAACCTTACTGAAAAGGACTAGTTCAGAAGTCATGATTGTTGACGTCGTTGGACTGTATTGTATGCAAATCAACATGGAGTAGTGACGCGTAGCGATGTAGATATGCGAATGTTTGTGTTTTCTCGACGTGACTTTATTCTTGTTCGATGCACATGCTTGGTGACATTTTTCCGGCCAAGGTCTCGCAATGAACAAAAGTATTCTCACTAGCATGTAGTGTTTACGCTGCAAAGGTACTATAATTTATTTATAATATATAATATATTTATAATATATTATTTATAAACGGTGTTTATTTATTTGTTGTACGTTCAAGTATGTTGCATAATTCAATTGTTTTTTATTATTACTATTAATTACTGATTTTCATTTGTTTTAATTTTGAAACGCACTAATGTTATTCTTATTGTTTATTAGAGTGCGTTGAAATTTAAACCTTGTTATAAGTTAATCAAAATAAAAAAAAATATTACTTCTCTTCACAAAGCTAGATATAGAAAGACAAAGCATGTTTAAGTTGTGAAAAAAACTGGTACTACTTTGTGAGAGCTGGTGCCTGATGTTGGTTTCGTTAGAAACCTGTATTACAGGTCACCAGGTACCTTCCGCAGTAGGAACGATTTACATTGTTTTAAATTTTACCGAGCATCTTAAGTCGTATGAAATCGGTATTGATGTATTAAAATATACTTTAAATAAACTAGGATGTTAACTTATTAATAAAATTTGATAACATATATTGATAACACAGTACCTAATGATGTAAAAAACAAGCAAGCAATAAGTGTGTTTGTAATAAAGTTATAATTAACCTTATAAGAATTACGGTACGACGAGAACTCTTCTCGGTCTTACAAAAGGACGTACACCTTTATCATTCCCTCGAAGATTTTTTCACTCTTTCCCCCGTTTAATTTGTTCCCTCGGATCGGCCGCGGCGGTGTATTTCGGGAGCTCTTTATTTTTACTCGCGCGTCCGTTGACCCTAACTTACCCGACCGTAGTGATATAGCTACAAACGTAACATTACAGTTTTTCATGACTCTAGAGGGTTGGTAATTTCCATTGGTTTTCATAACTTGTATCATAATAATTATATCAATTGTTAAATATTTAATAATTGTTTTCTCTGCGATATTTTTATAATTATGCAAACATTATAAAAATATTACATTTTCATACAGTTAAAGAGATTTTGTTGATGATTAGTTAATTGCCAATTAGTAAACTAATTGGCAATAAACTATTTTAGTAAGCATACTTACAAAAAACAATGTACATACAACTGCATCGTACTCGTATATATTTCGTAATATTAGTTCAACGAGCGGGTTGAATGTCTGAAATTATTGGTTTGAGTAAACAGTTAAGACGATTCACAAATTTAGTTCATCAGGTGGTGTAAGAAATTGGCAGAGCTATTTACTTAGCTTTATTGGTAAGCTTCCAACCTATGGTTTACCCCCTATTTATGTATTTGGATTTCTGACTTCTTAAGGGAACGATCGATTCGAGTAGTTGTAGACGGTCGTCCGATCTAATGGCAATTAATGCCGGTGTACCTCAGAATCGGTTCTTTCGACAACGCTCTTTTTGCTTCACATGAACGATGTGCTCAAGCCCGGTATCTTTGGGTATGCAGACGATAGCACTGTTTTCGAAGGATACTTATCCATTGCACGAGTCGGTGAGGTAAAAGTCCAGTCACTAAGAGAGAAAATGATAGGTCGATTGAATTCGAGCTTGTTAGCCGTGGTCGATTGAGGCGATGCCAACTTGGTTCTTTTTTATGCGTCCAAAACTCAGGCGTGTCTATTTTCCGCTAAACGGACACCTTTTCACCTATCTCCGACGTTCCAAAATGTACCAATACCAGCAAATAAACTCGAGCATCTTGGCATTTCCTTGTCGTCGAACCTTAACTTTGGCACATACATACAAGGCAGAGCTCAGCTGCAGCAGCTTCTTTTTTTATTTCAAGATTCAATCTTTTGACCACCATCTTACCTCACAGTAAGCAACGATGTGGTCGACTTGATATACATTCTTAATTTATATCAAGCACAAGTCCGAACGTGTATAGAGTACTGCGGCTACCTGTGGGATGGATACGCTAAGTACCTGCTTGAAGTTCTTGAATCCATCGACCGGCGAGCAAAAAAGATCATTGGTGATGATAAGCTAGTCGATATTCTACTGTTTACATTTTGGAGAGTGTGTGCGGGAATTACATGATTTAATTCTCCATAACCTTTTTACCACCTAACAACAAGGCAAACTGTCAAACGTCATCCTTATATGGTTAACATACCACCGGTTCGCGTTTTGCTTCTACGTTTATTATCCAAACAGCAAGGCAGTGGAACTCATTGCCTGCGACTTTGTTTCCTGAACGGTACAATCTAGGTGTCTTCAAGTCTAGAGTGAATAGGTATCTTCTAGGCAAGCATATTACATCTTCGACTGCATCGTCACTTTCCTTCAGGTAAGATAGTGGTCAAATGCTTAGCTTTCCAGTATATAAAAGCTTACATTAAAAAGAGATGAACATGTTCATCAGAGCCACGTCTCATTATCTCAGTTAAGCGATAAACCATAAAAACTCGTTTTTCGTGAGAACTATACAATCATCTATCTTCTATTATTTGTTACCCAAACGGTATGATCTCAAAAGTCTAGAGTAATATTATAGGTATCTTCTAGGCAAGCACGTTTTATCTTCGGCTGCAATGCCACTTTCCAACAGTTGATACAGCGGTCAAGTGTTTGCCTAGCTAGAATATAAAAAACAATTGCCGCATATATTATTATGAGAAATCATCACTTGAGAACGACTCGACCGATTTGGCCGACTTTTTTTGATTTTTCGTAACAAAAAAGCACGGTAGTGTTTCAACCAACTTTGGAAACTTTTACCAATCATGTTTCTGGATTCTATTTATTAAGATTCTCAAGACAACATTGTTATATTTATACATTGTAATACTTTGTATTTTGTATTAACTGAATTTTTTTAATTGAGTTCTTAGCTGCACAAAACAACATTTCGTCTTAAAAGTAAAATGCTGATCTAGTAATCTTGTTACAAAGTACGTCAATACGAAGAAAACAATGTGAGAATCAAAGTAGATTTTCCAATGAACGCACACACGCGCGTTTCTTGTAGGCGATTGCCTTGAACATGGTTATAGTATGGTATACGAAGTTATATCCGGGTGCATCCTCGTTCTAGCATTGATCGGCCGTGGCCATGGCAACGGGAGGCGGTGGGATCCGCGCAGGGTCAGGGGCATCCGGGTTGCACGAGTCTGGAAGCGTAGGGTTACCGCCTAACTGGTTATTTATTAGCTTAGGGATTATTTGACAGATATACCTGCGTATGTCATCCTACTCAATAATTTTCAGTCGGCCATTCGTTACTGGCACTCAATATTTATTAGGTAAATTGATTTATTTTATGAAATGAAACTTCTTAATAGCCCAAATCCTACAGAGTTCTTCCAAATTTCATGAAAACCCATCCAGCTTTTACATAGATACCTTGTTTAAAATTTTTCTGACACAAATTATCGGATTTATATTATGAGTGTGATTGGGAGAACACATTTGTCTTCGCTTTTGAGATAACTAATCTGTTTTAACAATAATATGTTGTTATTGTAATTTTTTTTTTATGTACGATAGGCAAGCATTTGCCACAATCTCACCTGATGGTAAGCGACGATGCGGCCGAAGATGTAGCATGCTTGCCTAGAAGGTACCTATTCACTCTTGACTTGAAGATTCCCAGATTATACTGTTAGACTGAAATTGTGAACACTTGAGGGATTTTTGCTATCTTTGATTATTAACAATGAGAATATAAAAACATGTTAATTCGGCTTAAAACGAAAGTGAAGGATGATTGTATAAGCAAGAATCTTTCAAGGGCAATAAATACATGTAACTTTTATAACCAGAAACTACAAAAAAAAATGCGATAACTTTAGTATGGTAAATATGTATTGTAAAGAAAATCTAATATTGTCTTTGTAAGCAAATAATACTCAATGTATTGGTATATTTAGTAAATATTTAAAAAGAAAGGTAATATTCCTGACCATTTGTCAGTCTTTCTAGAACAATAAAAGAAACGCGAGAAAAGCGCGCGGGCCGTATGCACCTAGGAACAAAAAACATCTCGCGTATGAGTAACTAGGTCTACCATTTTATTACAATTGACCCGCCCGGCGTGACTTGGGTAAAAAAAGTAATGTAAGTGCATTCAAACACACAGCCTCACACTAAAAGTATTAAATTTTTTTCAAGTATTTACACTAATAATATTGTAAGAAGTTACATATAATTAGTATTAAAGTGTTATTATATAAGATTGTCGCTTCGTGATAGCTTATTCAGCATCCACGTTATTATTTCCGGGTGCATCCTAAGTGCGAACATTGATCGGGCGTGGCCATGGTAACAGAGTCGGCGCGAGGGTCACGGGCGCCTGCAGAATGTGGAGACAGTGAATCAACTCGGACAAATTTGATTATTTCATAATCGAACGAATAGTATTCGTTATGCTAGTTGTTTGCCCCAAATTGAGACCTTGAGCTTATATTTTGCCTAATAGAGAAAAGGGTTTTAATTTAATTGCTTTTAACTTTTTTCTTAATAATTAAATTGATTTTTGTACTTTTGTTTAAAAAAAATACATAAATAACAGATATAAAATGTAAGTTTCAGTTTTACGGCTACATTATTATGTAGCCGTTTTTTAAATAGATCCCGAGACAAAATAGGTCTTAAATCAGTGACTGAGATATCCCACTAAATTGTTATTTTCCAACGTAGATTATTTTTAAAAACAAATTCGTAATCTTCTTAGACAAATAAAAAAGAATTTTGCTCCACAATTACTTGTATGGGTGCTCTCTTAAAAATTCCATTGATATCATTATAATCGTTTCCAGCAGGAGAAATGTCATACATTAGATTAAGTATCATCATACTACTACCGAACTCATTAATTGTAAATCTATTTTGTAATAAGACTTGGTAAAAGATTTTCATTACATACATGATATCAATCCTCTTTGGAAATGCATTTGTGATTCACCGGAGCCTCGTCTGTTCATTGGCAGGGGCATAGGTCTTGGCTGAAAGGTGGTATACTGCCCTTTTCTTCTTCTTCCTTCTTATCTATCTAAAACTATTCTCTTTAATTAAGAAAATACAGCGTCTTGTTAAATTGTTTTGCGCTCGTGGTCGGACAAAGTTACTTTGTCACAATATTTTGAGATTTAAAAGTGAAGATGAAATACTGCGTGTAAGTAATATAATGTACAGTCAAGCTTGTTGCATGACCTTTTTGAAGTAGGGATGTCACCTGTAGAAATATGTGTCAAAAGGTTACAACGTACATTTAATATTCTAGTTATTATAGTAATTTTGTGATATCATTTTAAAAAGAATCATCAAATGAGTGACCCATTTGTGATAGCTCCCTATATTATTATGTGCATATTTTAACTTGTCGCGATCTAATTGTGAAATCATTTCCAAAATTAAGTTCATTAATTAAATCATTGATTACTGACTTGACTTCATTCTCTGTCAAGCTATTGGACTTGTTATATATAACAATTACAGTACTACAATTTAATGTGGGAGTCCTTGGAGCGGACATTGATTGGCACTGAGCATGGCAGCTTTGTTGAAGGGGCAACCGCCCCGTACGCTTACACCGTATGTATAGGTCATTTGAAGATACTGAATTCGTCAAACAATATACTCGATTTACAACGCTTTTGTTATTAATTAATATGTTTTCACCAATACTTTAATTTACCTGCTGGAACAGGTCTCTGTTTAGAACTGGAGCTATTTACAGAGACATACCCTTGAGATCTGACTTGGAAATACATTTATGCAACTTGGTTAAAATTTATAAATTCAGGTATACATTTTAAAAACTTAAAAACACTAAATTGAGTAATACATTTAAGTAGTCTAAGATATAGTTATGTAAAAGAAAATAAACAGAAAAAACAATTCAGTCGTTGAAAAATACAGCAGGAATATACATAGATTTTCTTTTAGTTTCTGTTGTTATTTCTATCACAGAAGTTAGATGCAAATATAGTTATAAACGGTCTTGCGTCGTTTGGCCGTGAACATGAACACGGTAAAGGTCAAGCGGCGCTTAACTGATCTATCCTTTTAACCCACAGTGGCACGTACGAATTCCACGTAAATGACTTTTATAAGTTGCCAGAGACATGATTAATGCAGATAAGTACTTTAAGGTTGCTGAAAGATATAGACGGTAAGACGTTAAGGCATAATTTCTTACAATTATTGTAAGAAATTAACGTCTCAACCTTCCGCAACCGTTCACCGTCTATAATGTCATGTTTAATGCTCGTATTGTTTTAGTCTATAAAGCGGTATCGTCAGCAATGTTTCAGGAAAGCTCAACAAAATTTGTTGTTATTTTATCACAATAACCAATATTTTTAAACATTTTAGTTAGTTTAGTTACTTTTACTTAGTGCGTGCTAACTGTTAACCTTGTTGGCGTTGGCCGGCATCGATCGGCCGTGACAATGGAGCTGGTTGAGGGTCAGGGGCATCTGGACGCAGTGCATGCGCACTCCCGCCGAGGGTATACTATTGATGTATCATTAGTAAGGCAATACCGGAAACATGATTTTAGACCTCTTATCTTGAGTACCTAATGGGATCTAGCATTAGTCTACGCAAGTCAACTACGGTGTATAATAGGAGACAGATGAAGAGCAACATCATGTTACCCACACGGTGTCTTTTTTTACTTCTCTATGGGGAGGTGGAGCATAAAGGAAACCGTTTAACCGTGGGCAGGCAATTGTTTTTTATGTTGTTGCTATAATATTTCACTCGAAGTCAAATACGAGTACAAAATAAAGTTCTCTCCATTCTATTTCCAGTGAAATGACAGGACATAAAGAGACATTTAACATTTAATACCCCAGGGTGACGAGCGCACTGCTTTTAAAAATCTTAATGATGGGTTGTATCACTTGAAGATTTAAAACCTCTGAAAATATACACATTATAAACGTGTACAAACAATGTGGTGTTGTAATTAAATTTTTATAACAGTTATCAGATAAAATGAGAAGGAGTATAATAGAACTTCTGTTCTATTATACTCACTCAAACATGATGTGACTAGAAGAGTATACTAGTAGACTGTGATATGATAGTGTGACTAGTAGACTGTGAATAGAACGAGCTACTTCTAGTCACATCATGTTTGAGTGCCGTCAATTTTGGTTCAACATAATAATTATGCTAAACATTAGGCTATGGGTGTTGAGTAATTGTACAGTAGAACCATACTGCTGTAAGCTTCGGCCTTTCAGGAAAGAACACTACCTATATAACTTTCCAGCCGGCATCGTGCGTCTAGTGGCCGTGACAATGCCGCTGAAGGTGAGGGTCAGGGGCATACGAGCTGGGTGCATGCGCACTCCTGTGTAATACAGCTGCAATCCCGCCTATGTGATATTCCATTAGGCTTCTGGAGCTAGCTATTCATTGTTAATATGTTAGCGGATGTGATCATTAATTGTTTATTTTGAATGGAATGGGTTTGTTAGTGATTTATTGTTATTATACCTACGATTAACACATAGGCTACTTTTTAACTTGATAATAGCGGGCGAAGCCGCGGGGCACGGCTAGTTATTATATTTGCAACAGTAAACTGTTGCAATTTGAAGTTGTGCTTGAATATTAAGGCTTATTTTGATAAACTTACGGTAACAAATAGGTATTTTACAAATGAACAAAATTTATTTTATACAATGGACATAATATAGTAGAACGTATTAAATAAATGTAATAAGTGCATTCGTCCATGATCAGGACGAGTTAAACAATTGAATAAAACTGAAAGAATGTAGCTTACATTCTAATTTCGAATGTACTTAATGCCGCAGATCATAACTTGTTTACATTTTGAGCAATGATGAAGGAAATAAAGAGGTAAATTAATATTTTTTGGTTTTATGTAATAAAGACCTCTCCGGAACACAATTAGTGTACGTGACTGCATTATCATACCCGAGCAAGGCAGCCTATTACACTGCGCACGGCATCGATTGGCCGTGGCCATGGTTACCGCGGAGAGCAGAGCTACACAATGTTACGGTCAGGGACACTACTAGACGATGTCACGCTATATAATAACAAACAATCAACGTACGTAGTATAAAAAAATATTTGGAGCTGCCAGCTATCGCATTATAAACGTATTTGCATTAATATAACTGGGCAGATTATAACAAGCGGCTCTGTGAGCTTAAGACCACGCGTGTCTGTCTTTGTCCGACTTTTGAAAAAAATCCAAAATAAGAATCGTCAAAAATATCTATATAATTATCGAACCTGCCATTTCACGAGAATCAGTTGAGAAATGCGACCTATAGAGAACAGCCGGACATCTGCCGTTCGAAAGCATTTTGCCCAAACAGAAACGGATATGCTTCGCCGTCGCATGGTCAATAAATCTCTATAATAAGGTACCATACAGAACTAGATCATAATTAGATCCTTGAAGCTGGTTTGCTTAAAGCACTAAGATAAAAAAGAATGTAATGTCTTTAATTTTATATGAAACCTTAGAGATTGATTATTATTTGAAAAGGATTAAAATGTGCTAGCTGTAATATTAGTTGTAACTTAAGTTACATGCTTCTATATTTATTTAAATTGTTGTGTTCTGAATAAAAGAATTATATATTTGTAAATTATTTATATATTTATTATTTTAAAATTTAAAATTCTATATTCTGAAAAAAAATATACACCTTCGTTTCTTACGAGAAAAGAAATAGTGAAAATATGCCATCATAATGTGACCGTTTTATTTTGTTTTCTTCTCATCTCAGAATATTTCATCTGGAATGTGTTTATTGTGTATATTCTTTGCAAATTCCAGAAGAAACAGTTCATTACGTACCGCTTTTAGAAACGATTCTAAACCGGTAACCGTGTGGGCGGGCGGGCCTCTCTCCCACTTCCGGAATGCTGAAGTTCAGGGCCACGCGCTAAATTATTTCCACCATTGTAGTGTGACTTTAAATTTATCTGTATATAGTAAAAATCGGAAAAATACTGTTATAATTAAATAATCTGTAGTAATACATTATTGTTCAAAGTAATGCAGTGCATATGGACAGATTCACCACCAGGACATCTTTCGAGTTTGTATATAACATCAATATATGTTACTTACCAAAAAGGTTGAATATAAAAAAGGTCACAACTTCTTTTGTATGATCTAATACGCTTGATGAAATAATTTAACAATAAACTTAAATAATTTTACAATAAACTATAAAGAGTTTCAGTAACAAGACTCGACTCTGGACGATGAAATAAGTTGCTTATTTTGTGCAGTTAGCCTCATTCACATCATTTAAGTTCAATAACAAAAAATATAAACAAAGTTTCCTATTTGCTTATTATTGAAACGTAACCAATTAGAGGCAATACTATAAATGTGCCTTTGGAAACGTAGAAGGTTAGATGTTTTCATATTTATTTGTCGAAAGGCTAGTCATAAAATATATTAAGTATGTTTTATTACATTAGGTCGCATAAGGCACCTCATGCAACGGCTGTAACATTGCTGATTTCTTATCAACGACCTTCATACAACTCTTGGACTTGCACAATCAAATAACAAAAGCAAAATATTGTTTCTGATAGTACTGTAGGTAAATTTCTTTTGTAGGTGACTGTTACAAACTTTTCAATGTTATTCATTGATAACTAGATACTTCTCCAAATAACCTCAAGATAGTAAAAGGTAGATTACCTACCTATAAAATATATGAATTACAGATACTTACATATTAAATATGTAATAACCGCTTACTTTAGTGTATAAATTAAATGAATCTTTATTTTATAACCTTTCAGAAAATGGATGGGACACGTGTTTGGAAAATATGCGCGGCCGTGACCCCGCGCGGTCACAGTAGCGAGGGCGGGGGCGCGGGACGGGTCAAAGCGAACCCGCGGGAGAGGGGTGAGAGCTATTCTCCCTATACAATGAATACAGCATCTCAAAGTCTTCCAATTCCTTCCCTTCGACTATCGGAAAAAAATGCCCGCGTTTGAGGAAACACGCATATATTATCAATAATTGGTAGGAGCGAGTTGTTATGAAACGGTTTATAAGTGTTGCGAGTGACGCGACGCGACCTCGGCCAAGGCTGCGAGCCACTTCCCTGTGTACTCAGCCGTTTATAGCGTGGATGCTTACATAAATCTATACATTGTATACGCGTACATGTGCGAATACAATGTGATAAAATCTCTACTTGTTGTTTTCCGCGGTGTTTTCGCTTGTTATGGATATGTACATATCATTAAAGTGGTTACTTAATTATTATTATGATGTTTATGAACTTGCCTATCTAATTGAGCAGGTATATATAAATCTGCTTGACAATCTAGCTAAACAAAAGAGTTAACTTAATATTATATGTAATAGTAGGACCTTAGTATATTAGCTTCTCACTAATATAATTAGGTATCTCATGTGCTCATTATAGTACATAATAGGAAATAACGTAAATAATGTCTTCTCTCATCAACATCATTATACGAACGCTAATATAGAACAAGTTGATATCTAGGTAGATATCATCGTGCAGAACTAGCAGGAAGTAATTTTCTCATACTGAAGGTTACCATGATAACATATCACACGTTGACTCTTGGCATATAACTGGATTAATATAGACTTGCTATTTATTAACAATAGCAAGTAAGAACTACACAATTACTTCGCTTTTTGGTGGTACATTGGGAACGGGTATGAAAGAATGTCATCAGATGTCACCTAGTGGGAAGCTGCGGGCTCATGCCTACATATACGGACACATTATATTCAATACTAGTAATAAATAATACTGACGGTAAATGATACTAGCAAAGACCTGTGTCTTGCCCCACATTATTCCATTTAAAAATATTGTATGACGTATTCCAAAGCGTTAAATTTTCATCTGCATCTATTAGCAGTTATATAGAATTATATCCAAATAAAAGCTACCTGTGACTTCGTCCGCGTTGGATAAACAGGCTCAAAGTATTCTTATATTTTTAGTATCGCCTTAACCGTTGGATTACGTACATCTTATTGAAGTACATAGTTCTAATAGAGCCTTTAAAAACGAAGCATATAAACCCATGTAGTGCGCGAGCAAAGCGAGCGCAAAATTATCTGTACATAATAAATTTCTCATTTGGATCTGGTAAAAATGTATCGGTTGATTCTGCAGTTGATTGTTAGTGCTTTCTCACAAAAACCAATTCATTTACCGGGACGAAAAATAGCCTATGTGTTAATCATGGGTATAAGCTATATTTATTTTAAATTTCATCCAAATCGGTTTAGCCGTAAAGAAAAAATACTTATAAACTTTCGCATTTATAATTTTAGTGTGATTCGTGGTGATAAATCAGCCTATTTTGACCTGCGATACCTTAAGCCAACATACATACATTATTATATATAAAATAAAACAAAGAAGCAATAGTTTAGGTTAGGTCAATGGATCATGTTTTCTGTACTACTGAGGAAGTGTGGAAGTGTTTATCTGGCGTTAGTGACTTCCCCGTTGTACATTTATCCAGTACTTTTTATTTAACTCTTTTTTTCACAAATAGTTCAACAGGTGGTTTTAATGGTAGGGAGTTTAAGTTAATGCATTATACACCAGTCAACCACCCATATGATATACCTTTGTTTATATAATACTGTAATCCTAGCATCTATTATAAAGGACGTCAATTTTTTTTATGTTATTGAGAGACGAGACGAGCAAGTCATTCGCCTGATGGTAAGGGTCACGCTTCATAGTCTCTCTTCTCGCTTCAAAATCATAATCCGGATGACTTCGGCTGTACTGAAATATAGTTGAAAGTTGTTTTAATATTAATAAAACTTAGAGAGATTCGTAATGTTCTATTCGTAAAGATGCCCTGGAGTGCATTGCGGGGGTCGCAAGCACCTGCGCTTGCGCATGTGACATTGCGAGATAAGATACGGCTATTATTTTGTCACTGTACCGCCAATGTCACAGTGACCTTAATGACTCCGAATGACGCGGCTACGCGTCGCATGACCTTGCGGTATTTATCTAATCTCGACCGCTAAAATATTTTGGCGAATTATTTTCCATATATGAATATGAGAAAATTCTTTTGTTTGGTTTGACAGCGTTAACGCTTTCTTTAACCCTTCTTATTGCTAGATATATTTTAAGCTATCGGATATTGATAATGTGCATCATTAATCACTTTTTAGTACTCAACTTTTTTATATATTTTATGTATAAACGTGAATTTGATAGTTTGCTTGTAACTCAATCACAACAAAACGGCTAAACGGTTTTTGATAAAATGCATATTGCATGGAGTTGACAACATATAATGAAAAATATTTTAAATGCACTTAGACTTTTGGCCTAATCTTTGTAACAGCGGCTAGAAAGTACTCTAAATAAACAATTTATTACTAAAAGGTTATAATTTAAGTAGTCGTACTATACCTACTAATATTAAATGTTATATTTACTATCTTGTATATTGCGCTGGTCTTTAATCTATTTATAAAATTATATATTATTACATGCCCGAAAAGGACAACTGTTGAAACCTTTTTTTATAATAAGATCTTTTGTTACACTGTTTTCTAATAGTTTTGTACCTACGAATAAAAATAAATAAATCATCATTCTTGACCTATGAGAAGTAGACTTTTTATTTTACACTCTTATGAACCTACACAATTTCTGCAAATTATTATTCAAATCAAATCAAATCAAAACAAAATCGTTTATTTACTCATGAAAGTTAATGATTCTACTCCCAGATTCCCAAAATTACAGCCATCTCGAGAAGAACCTGGCAAGAAACTCGGCGGCGCATTTTTTAAATCATTCATAAACAATAATTAATACATGAATTATATTAACCTAGGCATATCTATATTATGTAGTCGCTAGAAAGCGCTTGTGCAGTTTGCCTCCATGCATCCTTGTCATTTATGTAGTCAATCGTTTTAATGTTTAGTTGCCAATTCCCTTTGTTAACTCAATTAAAGTAATCAATGCAAATATTATGTGTTGTTTATTTAATACAAGTATCTTTGGCCTTCAAAGAGCTCGTCATCACCCGGAAATTATTGTATAGCAGTAAATGCTCTGTTACAATTTTCCAAAGCAGGAAGTGTCGTGGCGGCCAAGGTGAAGCAAAATTATAATGATAACTAACTACGTACCTTATAATACCTAGTCTTCACCTATCCTTAACATTTTACTATTTGTTATGTTGTCCTATACATGCACCAAATCCTGAATCCTGTAAACATGAACATTAAGGCATATTTTTGCATACTGGCTAGTGGCTAGCTACCTAACCACTGTACCAGGGTAGTTGTAGTTACCACTTTCACGTACAAAGTGTCCGTCGCCAATCCTCCAAGCACCTTTGCTTCTATGTTACTATTCTTAAAAGCTAGTCCCTTCCAAAGTATAGCGTGTACCACCATCGACTACATCACGTTCATCATATGAACAAACGCTAGTCCATTTGACAAAAAAATAATAATATTTATTTCATTTTAGAATATTTTTCTTTAGATTTACAGCTCTCCTTAATATATTAAATCGACCTTGGAGCCTGGCTGAGTGCTGTGGGTACGGCCTTCCCTGAATCTTGAAGTTCATTTCTAATGAGAAAAGTCCTTCAAACATTAAAAAGATTTTCTTTTATTCTGGAGATACTTTCCTAGCACACTGAAAAGTTTTCTCAGATTGTTGACTGTTATCCCTAAAGGATGTTTTATATGGTCTTATGCTCTGTGAGTTTGAATAGTAATAGAAACATCTAAGAACCCATTGTTCACAATATAAAACAGCTTTTTACGACTGCGTTTTGTGCTGCTGTTAGGCTAATTTTCAATTGCAGCGTTCTCTACACTGGTTCTGTATTAAAACAGTTGCCAACAATGGTATGTGGAAATATGGCTAAGCATAATCTGGGAGATTTTAGTCACAAATTAATATTTTGCCACTTATCTATATTTTAGGGTGGAGTTCATCATAACAAGCTGATTTTCCGGTTAGGTCTTAATTTTATTGTCATTCAACATCGCATTATGATTTTGACCTTTGATTTTGACCGGCATCAATAGGCCAAGCTGTCAAAATCAATCGTCATCACATGAGTGGGACATTGGTCCTTAAGCAAAGTTTGGTGAATTTGGAACTTTGATAAATGTTCTTCGCAGCCGACCGCACATTAAAACCTCATAACGGATTAGGTTTTTTTTTTAATAATAACTATATATTTATACATAAACATAATATCAACACTTTCACACTCACAGCCTTAGCTACGGCTCGTAAATTTTTTACAACAATAAAAATCCAATGCTACAAAACGGCTATTAGGCCGATATGTTGTAAAAATACACCTTCAAATATGATTCCATATGTTATCAAGGTGAATGAATATTCAGATAATATAGCGATAATCATGATCAAGGGTAGTGTGACAAGTACATACGTAAATTGGCCAATTTTGAATAACCCTGAGAAAAACCAAACTATTCGTAATTTATGATCTTCCTATTAAAATAAATACCATAATATTTCTAGAATTAAATACTTAGTAATTATCTATCTATTCCAATTAGTAAGGACTTTATATTCTACTATGCTTTGATAGTTGAAGAGTTACTGGTCATTTTTATAACTAGCTATTGTATATTTTTACTATATTAAAAATAAAAGTTTTAAAATCTAAGACAGAAGCAGAAATACGCGTTTCTTCTTGTTTCTGTTTATTAAGTTTTTTGTTTAGTTCTTCTCAACTCAGTCATCAGCAATCATTGTTTGTCTTGCTCAGAACATTTTGTATGTAATATTTAAGAGGACTTTGCGGCTAGACAAATCTTTGCAAGGTTTGCAGGTGCATCAAAATGTATGATCAAGGGTAGTGTGACAAGTACATACGTAAATTGGCCAATTTTGAATAACACTGAGAAAAAACCAAACTATTCGTAATTTATGGACTTCCTATTAAAATAAATACCATAATATTTCTAGAATTAAATACTTTGTAATTATCTATCTATTCCAATTAGTAAGGACTTTATATTCAACTATGCTTTGATAGTTGAAGAGTTACTGGTCATTTTTATAACTAGCTATTGTATATTTTTACTATATTAAAAATAAAAGTTTTAAAATCTAAGACAGAAGCAGAAATACGTGTGTCTTCTTGTTTCTGTTTATTAAGTTTTTTGTTTTGTTCTTCTCAACTCAGTCATCAGCAATCATTGTTTGTCTTGCTCAGAACAATTTGTATGTAATATTTAAGAGGACTTTGCGGCTATACAAATCTTTGCAAGGTTTGCAGGTGCATCAAAATGTATAAAATCTTATGTTTCAGGAATAAATAATTAATTAAATGATTACGGTAGAATGACGCCTGATGGTAAGCGTCATTCGTGCCCAATACAGTTCAGTGCCATTTAGAAATTGAACATTTCAAAATCCTGCGCGACAATGCATTGTTATCATTGCCCTGAGATATTAGATGTTTTAAATCTCTATATGCCGTGTAATATCAATGGAAACCTTGCCCTTCAGTCCAATATACAATTATGTTTGCACACTACTTTTAGTTGTCTAATGACTGAAAATGGTTAGGTCCTACCACTACATAATAATATGTACAGTATACGTATGATGGGTGGTATAGCTCAAATACGCGTAGGTTCTTATTTCCGTTTAGTTCAAATAATATTTATAAAAAACGGTGGTTAGACAAGCTTTACACAATACTAGCTGTATCCTGCGCTGTTACTCGTGGTTAAACAGTTAGTTTAGTTTGTTATGTTTTACTACGCTTGTAAAAGTGATTTTTTGTCTTCACGGGCGCATCAATGAGCATTTTTTTTTATCGTAACACAAAAATGCTCGTTGATCCTGACCTATCATAGAATGATTTAAAGAATTTAAATGAATCTCAGTCGTATACAAAGATAATGATTGTGATCAGTACGTGTGGTGCATGCAATATATACTCTAAGATATATAAATCAAAACATATCGAATACAAGACAGTTTGGTTTCTTGTTTTTAATTTATCATAAATGAGCAAATATATGTTAATAGCTATTCTTTGCGATTTTATTTTAACCGAGTTAATTAGGCTATAAAGTATCAAATACAAGGCCTTATCTATAGAAACTACAAAGAAATACCACATTCAAATTTGTCCAGCCCTTACCGAGATACCTCATTTCAAACATACTTTCTCTCTCACTAGACATACATATAAAGACACTTTCAGATTATTAATATTAATGTGAAACAAAAAATGCACAAAAATATTATTTTTGATGGTCCGAGCGAAGATTCGTAGCTGTTGTCGTAGCACCGCTACGAAAATTTGGCAGACCTTGATACTTTCGTAAGGTAAAAAAATATACTGTATTTTGTGCGAAAATTCAAACAATATGGTTATATTTTAGGACTTACCTAGATCAGGAATGGAGCTGGAAGGTTCCTCGAAGGTTGGCGGCTTTATGAGGCGTGGTGGCGGCGGCGGTGGCGGTGGTGGCGGTGGTCGCATGCACTGGATCACGGAGTGCGTCGGAATCATCGACGGAGCCATCGGCGGCCCAAGCAAAACCGGTGCTCTAAACTCTTTCCCAGGGGGCGCCGGCAGCTCCAGCCTCCTCGCAGCCGGCATCATCTCTCCACCCATCTCGTAATCGTTATCTATCGGCTCCTGCTTCGGAGACAGTTTAGCGTAACACTGCATCGTTCCTCTATGTTTATCAGTCACTACCTAACAAAGTTATATTCTTCAAAATGTAAATATCATCCAAAAATCAAAAGCACATCGTCATAAATTTATCATTTGTTGCACATAAATTGCGGAAATTTTCATTAATTAAAATGACATTTCAGCGCATTATTATGGAATCGCAGGGGAGACGCCGGGCGCCGTATTCTCGCGCGTATTGTGCGTGCGCGGCGCGCCGCTCGTCCGCGAGACTCGTTCGCTCACCGCGGCCAACTTTCTCTCACTGGCGTGGCGGGCGGTCGCAGCCGGACGAAAGTGAATCTGCAGCGTGCGCCCCTCCGCCCTCAGGTGTCCCTGCACCGCGACCGCCCGCCCAGCGCCGCCGCCGTCGACGCCGTCGCCGCCGCGCGTTGCAACGCCCATCCGACATCAACTTTAACCTTAACTATGACCTTTGATGGGTACACTGCACTCCTAGCTACACCTTACTTAAACTATAAATTATGCACATACGTAATTCTATTCTCTTGCTCATCGAAGTGTTCACATGTCACACTACATTTATATTCCTGTTAAACACAAAAAAAAAATTATATCACAAAAATTATAACTCTTTTTTATTTAGTATTTTCAATTTGCCATTATTGTAAACAACAAGTATTTTTCATAAATAAGACGCAAATAACAAGGAAGCTGAGGCAGGCTGTGATGTATTTGTATATGATACATAGTTACGTAAGCAAGAGAGTCGAATCACGGTCACTTCTAGGACAACCAAGGACGTGAGTGTTACCTACTGCCCATACCGCTAAATTTATATCGGCATTTCAAAGTGGGTTTTTGTTTATGATTTAATTAAAACTGCCATTTTTATTTTTAAAAATGCTGTAAACTTTTATTATACTATTTTTTATCTAACCTCGCTACTTTACTTTTATAGTTGTGTGAAAGAGATTTCTTTATGACAAAGTAATATTATTCATTAAACTTATGTAAAGTAGGTAGGTTGATACTACATTTCTCTAATAATACGATTTATTTATATTGATAAAGGTTGTTAAAAAAAAGCGTATATACATAATTTTCAATAGATTGTAACACATTAATGTGTCGTTAAGTAACAGAAACAAAAATATGTTAAGTACAAATTGTCACTTAAACTAAAATAACTATAATATAATTATTGAGTAATGTATTTCTTTTCGAACAGACGTCATTGATATTTTAATTTATGTTTTGTTTTATACTTGCTGCAGTCCCCGGATTTGCTCGTAAAACAAAACAATAATCTAAGTATCAATGAACTCTAAGGACGAATAGAATAAACATTCTTATTACAAACTCGGTGAAATAAATATTCTACGTTCAATATATGCAAATCAATGCAGTCGTTTTACGTCAAGAAAGTACAAAAAAATAGTCTTTTTACTTTTATATGAACTGCCTGCTGGCGTAGTTAGGTCCACGTTAGTCTTTAAAGCAGCAAGTATCGGGTTAGATACACAATACGATTTCTTCCCACGGTAAAATTGGTTCTGGGTGTGATGTAAATGTTGTGTGGTGTTATTATTCTCTGCCACGACTCAATTCATTGATAGTAGTGTGAGTTGTGACTGTGAAAGCGTTTATGTTTATTTGTGTATATCACAAATAAGGAAGAAAAATACAAATAATATAAGCAGTTGATATATCAATATCGCGAGCGTCATTTACGTGTTCATATCTTCTGTGTATTTAACAAAATCAAAAACACCATTTAAATTATAGTATTTATTAATTAACCTTTTATCTAGCCACAATAATGCAACAATGAACGAACGTATTTTGTGATCACTTTTTTTCATTATGTTAACAAAACTTTAATGGCCAAGTGTTCTCCGCTTGCACGTGCACATTCAGCCAGCCTTGAGAAATCACCTTGAATTACATATTTATTGCTATTTTTCCATACCTAACTAATTATTACACGGCCAGCGAGTGTGACGAGTGTGCATAAAACAATGGTGACCTTCACACAATTTCTCTGTCTTCCGTGACATCGTAATTAATTTATTAATACCTATTCTTTATTGACTTGCGTATAATGTACCTATCAATAATGGAAATAGCAGGTGTTTAATATTCTTTTAATTTCAATAGATTTACCTTCGGAATGCTTGATTCAATTACATTTGTTAACAGTTTTTTGGGATACGTTTTTCATGGATAATCTATAAAAAATTTATAGGATTACTTCATTTTTTATAGGGTTACTTAGAAATTTGCGAAAAGTAACATAACACAATAAATGAATAAGTTTTGATTTTTAATCGATTTTCTATAAGGAAGATTGCTCAACTATTCTGGAGGTGGACAGAAGATCTATCATAAATATCCAATTGCCAACTAGTAAATCATCATTCAAGTTAAGGCTCATGCGGTTCGTTTTGATGAGTCCAATACATTAAAACTTGGTGACTAGTGTCTGATAAAGGAGCCAGGATGTGGATTGTGGAACTCTTCAATCACTACGAGTTACGAGTTAACCCCTTTTCTTTTCAAACTATGATTATTAGGATAACTGAACAAATTGTGTATTATGAAATAGGTAAATTGTATGTAATAATTTTATATAACTGCTTTATAATAAAACTTGAAACAATAGCCTAACTATGCATATACACACCTTACTCTAGTAGACCGTTGACCGAAGGCAACGGTATACAAGAAAAAAAGAAACTGCATTCAAGAAACCGCTATCTTACACGAGCACCCTAATCAACACGTGCAGTATATTGACCATATTATGAGTATGACGCGACTTACCATGATTACTTTGCGGAAATATACTCGAATTTTATCGATACTGCGTTAACGATGACTCGCCCTTGAGAAACGTATTGTTTTAATATGTAATTGTGTAATATGTTTTGCTAAAGTCGGTCAGTGTTAATGCCGTGAGATAAAGCGTTGTGGTGTTATCGTTTCCGTAGAGTCCGATAGACTCCAATCGATGCGCTGGTTGCTTCGGCACGCACGCTGATAACAGCTGATAACCATCTAGTAGATACCTCAGACGCTGGACACATCATATAACTGTTATGTGCCTAAATGTAACCGTGCACTTATCTGGTAATAGATAATACACGATTTTTTATCGAATTCATGGGTGACGTGCGAGATACGAGGTTTCGGCGTACGGATAAAGGCGTGATGATAGTCATTTAAATATCCTTCTCGATTGGACGTCCATAATATAAACACTACGGAATTTTTGAACTGGAAATAACCTTAAATTTTAACAAACATTGTTGAACAAGCCTATAAATAAAATCACATGAAAAGATATGTTAGTATCTTGAGTGTTTCTTTAACTTAAAAAGGCATAACTTTTACCTCTATGGTTCCAGCCAATATGATTGACAACGGCTACGTTTCATTTTTCATTTTACTGTCACTGTATAAATCTGAAAAATAATGAGAAGTGGACGGGACTAGTAGACCACGCCTGCTTCTCAGACTAACATCTCACTTTTAAAACAACGTTTGAAAATAGGTACCAAAGCCGAAGAGGGTGTCTAGCACCGAGGGGTGAGGGGTGTTCTTGATAAACAGCATTCAGGGTTGCTAAACTGCATTTTCCTCGGTCAATGCCGCTTTTGAAGGACGTCCTTTAACGTTTAATGCATAGAAAAACGCGATTTCTCTTTTTTAATATGAATTAATGCTATTGAGATTGCAAAATGTATATTAAACCAGGGTTTCAGCCATGATCAGGAGTATAATAAACAAAGACTAGTTCAAAGTAATAATAGCTAGCTTGCTTGCGTATGAATGTATGACAACCAATTTCCAAAAGAAGTAGGTTATTAAATTTTGCGTATTTTTCATTTTTCACACCGATTATTTAGAGATTTTTCGGTCCATATAAATACGTATATTGATACCTCACAGTACTAAAATTGGTATAACATTTTATTTAATGTATGTAGGTTTAGCAGCTAACCATGAAAGTTAATCAAATTCGTAGATATAGGATTGAAAGCCGGTTTTAGTTTAGAAAAAGTGTCGATATCTTTCCTATAGCACCTAATATCTCTGAGATTATTTAATAATTACGTGCCTCTTAAATCTCTTTGTATACACACTCATCATAGACACTTGATTTAATAAAAGTAGATATTTTTTAAGTGCTCAAATAAAATCAAAATATATTAAATATCAATTATTTATTTACACAAAAGTTTGTATCTCTAAAGAAACCAGCCCTCAGCTCAGCAACCCTATAACGCCACCCACAGCAGTCTAGCGGGGGTGGCGGGGCACTGCAGTCGGGGTGCGCCGGGGTCACTGCCACCGCTGCCAAGAGCGTCGCTCGCGATTATTTTGGCGACAAGTCTCAATGACCCGCGCCTGGCGCAGCCTTCTGCAATCGATAGGCGTACGTGGGAGCATCTTTGTTTTCTTAGAAACATTTTTCAATGTTATGATGACAAGATTTTATTATCTTGAATATTTTTCTTCTTCTTGACTTGTAAATTTCCAGATCTGTATACATAATAACAAAGGTGTCAAATTTTTTCGATTTATGCTCTAAATAACAAATACATGTCATACTGATTGTTAATTCATAACCATTCGATTTATTTATTTTTTAAATAGATCCAATCAAACATTTTAATCTACTGACTGTACTTAGTGCAAAAGTACCCATAAAACTTGTACTAGCATCCTTTCTACGCTGGATAGCAATGACTAGCCTTTGCACTAGAAAATAAAATGTTTAACTAATTATATGCAAATAAACATAATATTAACATTTATAATCTTCCAGGTTTAGGGTGGATAAGAAATAAGTGAAATAATATATTCGATATTGGTTTTATTCAAAATACATTTGTAATGCCAATCTTGATTGTTTATGTTTTACATATGATCAACTAATGTTATTAGACCACAATATTGCTGGTAAGAGACGTGATCGGGGGTGGTAAACATGCCAGGCCTTTTTGTACACGTAAAGGGAAATTATGTACTCGTGATCTCGTACGTAGTAGGCACATGACACGTCTTATCTTAAGATCTACTAAATGTATTATCTATCTAACAATGATTCTATTTTTATTTGGTATCTTTGTTATTTTTCTGATTACGATTGTGATTACGAAAAATTTACGCAATATCAAAATATCTACTGGAATAATTACTCTGTATGGTATTTGATAGAGTGCCCAATGTAAGGGCGTTATGGGATTTTGGCAGTGAAAGTCAAATGGAAGGGCACCAGGACAAGGGTGCATAGAGGTAAAAGCGCATGCGTGAACTATGGAATATCAGCTCCATCAGTTTGTCTAACTTGTCTGTTTTGTCTGCTTAAAATCATAATTATTATTCTGCAATAAGATGTTATTTATTTGTGTAAATTGTATTTCTATGTGACTATGGCGAAAAAGGAGGGCTATGATTTTAGCACCATATATATATATATATATATATATATATATATATATAAAACAAAACAAACAAACGAATTCACACTCACAGCCCCACACTAAGTTCAAAGACTTGTATCGTGGGTGCCGGAAACATTCACATCACACACGCACATTACACCCAGAACCAGAAGCACAAATATCCCTTGGGAAGGAATTTGTGCTCCTGCCAGGAATCGAACCCAGGACCCACGACGCAGAGGGCGAACACCTGTCCACTGCGCCAACTGGGTCGTCAATATATATATATATATATATAACAAATTTTGCCCAAGTTCCATAGGAATACCAAAATTTTGTCATAATCATATGATGTACAAATAAATTAAGAAGAAGCACCATTTAGTCGAAATGAAAACATATTTTACTTTGGTTATAGATATTTTTGTCTCTGAAGACTATGCCAAATTCCGTAATTTCAGCTTGGCACAAATACAAGACTAAAACAAGTTACTTAGCTACAAATTTCAATATCTGTTTATGACATCTAATCTATTTGAGTAAATGCCATGTACTCGTATGTTCCCAGAATGAGTATTATATAAAGAAAAAACCATTCATTACAGTATAAATACAGTAATACAGTATAAATATACCTAGTGTGTAACAAGTGGCAATATAAAATTTTTTGAAAATACCCCTGACGCTCTTTTTGGAAAACGGCTGTACCAATTTTCTCCAATCTTAGAAAAGAACAGCCAAGATCAAGTCATCTTCCAAATAAAAAAACCGGATCCAAATCGGTACGACGCGACGGCGCGGCGCCACAGACAGACAAACACACATAGCAGTCTTATAACATCCCTCTTTTGCGTCGGGGGTCTAAAAAGCGTGCGTCCATTTAAATTAATAAACGCCTTTGCTAATTACTTTAATAATGCACAGAATTGTATAATTCGTTTTTATAGACTAAATTTAGCATTTCCCTGTTGACTGGTTAATAATTAAACAAATATGATCTATGTATATTTAAGTCTATGTATATATTTTTATATATATAATTCTACTGTACGTTTGTATGTCACTGAACTCCTCCTAAACGGCTGGGCCGATTTAAATGAATTTTTTTGTATGCGTTTGGGTGGCGATGGCGCCCTGGATGGTTTAGATTCACAAATCAGCCCGGCAGATGGCGCTGCAGGGGTTGCACACGGGCGAAGCCGGGGCGAATCACTAGTATATATAGTATATAAATGAATAGATAGGCTACATCTTCCGCCGTAAAGTCACGTACCATCAAATGATAATAATCATTAAGTGGTCAAATGTCTTGTTAATCAAAACTGCGTAAATTACTGATAAACAAATGCTACTACAACTTTAATGAATATTTTGAAGATAAAACGTTACAATCTCATAGCTAAATAAAACCTAAAATATATAACTTGTATATACTATGTGAAATTAAAGATACTAACTCTAAATGATCTCAACTCCAATATTATGTTAGATAGATAACATACTTGCTTATACCCTACATTACAGGGTGAATGTCTTTAGTTTCTAAGTTTAGTCTTATGACCTAATGTACATGTAATGCATATGAATAAATAAATAAATAAATAATGAAAAAAAAATTATTCTACGCAGCAGCGTAGGATCTGGGGTGCAATATGGGTTGGCAGTCTCACAGACAGGTTGACACGCATGCGCAACTACCTATGTATCTTTGTGTTTACCATCGAACAGTAACATTTATAATAACTCTAGTCAGGATTTTTTAAATTTATTAAGCTAACATTTGTCCGCTAACTTTCTTTATCCGAAACTTTGATAGAAAAGACCGCCGTTTGTGCTCTTTATTATGTTAAAGGTTCATTTGTGCAAATAAAGCAATTAGGTTTAAATATTAATGCTCTATTTATACACCAATAGAGAACCATATGAAACCGAGACTGCTTATATTCAGCAAATATATTTCTTCCCCGTAATTCTTAAAAGATACATTGAAAAAATCCGTTGTTAATAAAATCCGTTAATCCGTAGTTGTTGGTCGCAAGAAACATTAAGTCATGACGTAGCATTAATATTTTATGATGAAATAATATTGCAATTTTCTGTCTTAATCTGCACAATCAAGAGATCGATATGTAAAGAAGGAAAGAGAGAAGGAAAAGTATATTTATTCAACATTTTCATTTGTTACAATACAAGTTTATTATATGAAATGTTAAAAAATATAGGGAAAAAAGTTATGTAAGTACTAACAAAATTAGCTTTTTTTATTCAAGACTAGCCGTGCCCCACGGCTTCGCCCGCTATTATAAAGTTTAAAAGTAGCCTGTGCTAATCCTAGGTATAATCTATGTACATTCCAAATTTCATCCAAATCCGTTCAGCCGTTAAAGCGTGAAGAGGGAACAAATATACTTACTCACTTACACACAAACTTTCAAATTTATAATATTATAGTAGGATAGGCAAACGTTTGCCCACTATCTCACCTGACGGTAAGCGACGATGGAGTCGACGATGATGCACTTTTGCTTAGAAGATGCCTCTCGCGACTAAAGACTAGGCCCATATTGCTATATATAAATTAGTGTAGAAAATTAGTGGGCTTGAGCACTTGAGTTACCTATAAGCTCGATGTCTTGTAGGTAACTTAGTACTTTGCTGTACATAGTTTTAGTTTAGTTTTAGGAAATATAGGCAATTGGCCCGTAGATTTAGAAGGATGAAAAAAAAAGTGTAAAAAGGTGTATGACTCAGTATAAATTTTTTATAGGCGCTGGTTTTCAGACATAAGCCTAAATAATAATATGTGATTAACAGGACGGTGTGATAATGATGTTTTTAATGTACATCAGGGAGCGGTCAACGACAGGTGAGCTATGAAAAGCCTATTAACCTACAGGTTCCGAAATCGGATTACTGCGGCTGTCTATCGATGTGTCTGTCTATGGGTATTTGGTGGTGAAAGTTGTATGGAAGGGCACCAGGACACGGGGTGCAGTGGGGTGCTTACAACGCGCATGCGCGATTACCCCATGTCTGAACACCATTGAGGTGCATTTACACCGATATGAAGATTTTTCTAAAACAAGTAAAGTTGCTCGTCTGCCTTCTAAGGAGTGGGTATCCGGTTCAACTCCCGCGGGAACATAAGTTTTCTCTCTAAGTGAATTTTGTGTGTGATGTGAATGTATCCGGTATCCAAGACTTGTAATTCGAACTTTAAAGTGGGGGGTTGTGAGTGTGAAAACGTTTATATTTATGAAAGTCACGATAACAGGGCATTTTGTAATGCACGCTTGTCTATAGTTAGATGTTTTGTTTACAACATCAATAAAAGTACAAAATATATATATATATATATATATACTAGTGAATCGCCCCGGCTTCGTCCGCGTGCAATTTCCGCTAGCGGACCCCTGCAGCGCCATCGCCATTTATATATAAAGATAGGGAGCTTACAAATAAAAAAGTGCACGGTAATAAGTTTTTAGTAAGAACCTATCGTCAAGCAGGTAACGTTTTATAAAGTTGCCTAAACGTAAGGTATCTATGTTTAATCCTGGGTTGTTTCATTCAAATTCTTATCAATAAATTATTTAAACAAAGCATCCTTAACGGCATCTATTGGTCGGTGTAAACGCCTCCTGCACCGTCTGCCCGACGCGACGCGATCGATTTGCACAGCAGAGCGGCGAGACAGGACTGTATCCTTATAACAACGTCCCTCGTCCCTGCGGATCGCAAACATACCACATCAAATTGCACAACGTACTTGCACAGAAAAGAAAGATATTCATAGTCATAAAAGTCGTCTGACTTTAGGAAGATTTTTAATCGATGAAAACTAGCGTTTGATCACTATTTCACGTTGCTTTTATAATAACATAGCGCTGTATGTAAAATCGTAGAAAAGACACGAACACGGATTTTATATTTTTACATTACCCTTTTACGCAGATATGCTAACTCTTAGGCCTTAATAATTATATTTTTATGAAAAACCAATGAACCTGCATAAGTCCTGCGTATATAAATAATATTTTAAAAATATTAAGACTGAATTATAGTTTTGAAAGGTATTTAAAAATATGTAGTTACAATTTATGTTCACTCGCTTTAATTAAGAGCCTCATATTTTAATACAAAACTCATTTTCACTTGAACAATAGAAGAAAATAATAAGACTTCAGAATCACATTTATCAAATCAAATTGCTGCTACCAAATTAAACTGAATATAAAAGTTTATTTTATCGTTAAAGTATCTTAGGCTGAACTTTGAATAAAGTTCGTTTAGAATCCCTGGAACCTTGAAATGTACGGTGAACCCTAGTGAGGCTTGGTACCTCGGTGCAGTGGAATGCCCCTCGGAGGGTATCTCAATGTCGGTTTGTAGGTGCTTACCCTTAGCTCACTACACCCTCGGACGACGCACCCTCACTTGTATCAACGCACTCCACGTTAATACAACTTCGTAAATAAACAATTCGAAGAAATGCGCTCCTTTTGTTGAAGGTCGTGATGAAATCGATTTTATTTGTGTCTATTCTCTCTTTGCTGATGCAATTTAAGCTTTTTACTTTAGTACCTAGAGCGAGATGTTAAGCTCACGAATGAAAAAGAAAGTTGTCTGTCTATAATGTTAAATGATGTAATTTGATCAAAATCCTTTACATTAACGACATTACATTGACGACCCAGTTGGCGCAGTGGACAGGTTTCTGCCCTCTGCGCCGTGGGTCCTGGGTTCGATTCCCGGCTGGGGCACAAATTCCTTCCCAAGGGATATTTGTGCTTCTGGTTCTGGGTGTAATGTGTGTGTGATGTGAATGTTTCCGGCACCCACGATACAAGTCTTTGAACTTAGTGTGGGGCTGTGAGTGTGAATACGTTTGTTTGTTTGTTATTGTTGTATTTAAAATTAATTTTGTATGTGTATTTTTAAATAAATCTTTAATTAAGCAATTTACTGCCATAGTTACTATTTAAGCAACTTTTTTCCATATACGAGTATGATACATGTCATAGTTTTACTAATAAAAAAAACAAGTTTATGGACCTGTAGTGTGTTGTGTATATTTGTGTTTGTTTGATGTTATTTAAGTATCGTAATAAATTAATCTGTTTTGTCATAGTCTTAAGTTAGAAGTCAGTTACAAATTTTATGTTTAATATTTTATTAGGGCTCATAAGTCTAGGATCTAACGATTTTTTTGCTCATAATTTAAACCATTAATTATAATTAGGCAAATATGGCTTTTTACAAATACATATTAATGTATTTGTAAAATGCCATAATTTTTTATTTAAAGGCTTTCGTTGTCTAATACGCCATGCACTAGGCCATGATATTACTAGTAGGCCATCAGGGAAACTAACTGCTTCTTTAATTGTTAAAAACATAAATAACTATAAAGATACAAAGTACTTTGTAAGATTACCAACAATGACATATTAATACCTATCATGTTCTACTGAAGAGTTACTTTTGAGAGTTCAAGTAGGTAATAAAATTTATAGTTTAATGCTAAATTGCCCTTCAAATGTCTTCTTAGTGAACTCAGGGCGAGTTCACCTGTCAAGCCCTTATTAAATAGAAATTTAGAAAAAATACACAAAAAATGAATTTTTCGCTATCATAGGCAACTATAGCACTCTATTTATATAACAATCATAGCCAAGATTAAGCTTATAAATAACTTAAAAGTAACTTATTTAGTTAAATTAATAATACACAAGATGTGTGCATTAATATTATTCTTATTCTATTAAGGCGAAGACAGTATGTTGATGTGTTCTTTATGAGCAGCACTTATAAAACAATACTTTAAAACAACTTAAAAAACCATATTTACACTAAAGAAGTTTAAACCTTTAAATTGTTTTAGGTCTTCTCTCTATATATGTGTAATCAAGGAGCTGGATGGCCTCGACGTTCACATGATGGTGAAGATTCGTGAGCTTCGCCGTATTTTTAAATTCCTTAGTCAACGAAATCGATATTGAGGTCCTGATGGATGTCGTCATTTTGGATGTGCTAAGTTGCATTCACAATGCCTCGCAGTACCTTATTATGGCAGCCTCAAATTATTTAAATAATGCTCTGTTTAGTGCAGTCCCAAAGCAGAATACCAGAAGTCCATACAAGCATCAGGACTTGTTTGTATATCATTATTTTGTTCTGGGTAGACATTTTTGACTCTAGCTAGCCCAATCAGCCAAAGCATGTTCTTAAACATAATATAGATACTCCTAGGTTAATATAATTATGTATTAGAGATTAAGAATGATTAAAATATATATATATATATTTTAAAAAATGCGCCGCCGCGTTTCTTCCCAGGTTCTTCCTGAGATGGCTGTAATTTAGCGAATCTGCCAGTAGAGCTAACTTTCACGAGTGCCTCTTTGGGGCCCATGTAAATAAACGATTTTGATTTGATTTGATATATCGTAATCCTGATTCTTATTTTTTCTTCATAAAAAAATATGTACCTAATTTCCAATAGATAACTAACCTTAACATGATAGAGTGAACGATTTACACATGTTTTTAAGTCAATCGCAAAGATGTCTGAATTACCTATATCTAGATCTACGATATAGCTGCTAGGGGTTCATTAAATTTCTGGTAATCGAGGGTGCGGAGGCGATGGCAAGAAGGGAAAGCGGGAGGAGAGACGCAGGCGGGGTGGGCGTAGGGTGTGAAGCACGAGGCCGTGTGGTGTTGCTGTCGTTGACTCGGCCCGAGGACACGGACCAAGGTCGCGCGGCCCCGAACTGTGGCCCTGAACACAATCCCTTTCCTAACTTTTGCTGCCAGAAATGGAAGTGGAACTCACAGAAGTTATCTCTCAGAGCCTTAGTTAAAGCTGTTTTAGGATAGGCACGTTAATTTGTTCATCTAATCATTTTCTTTTGGAGTCAATTACTGCAAAAATGTTTTTGATACTCTGCAAAGTCAATTTAAATAAAACTTAACTACTTAGCAATTAATAATTTTATTATTAATTTTTTAATTACTACTTAGCAGTATTAATTTTTGATGATCATCTCGATGCCATTTATATGCGAAAATATACTTCTTGAAAAAATATAGATAGATGTCATGGGTCCTGGTTTCGATTACAGGAGCACAATATTTTTTCCCATGGGATACATGTCCCTATATAGTTTAGGTGTGATTGTGTGTGTGATTATTAAAGTGTATGAAAAAAATTGATTAACGGATACCAAATAGAAATCGCCAAACGGATTTAAGCCGATTTGGATTTTGTATGTGGAATCATGGAACTCTGCAATTTTTTTAAAAGAACTATTTTTGACAGATTCGGTGCTAGTTAGATAACGCAGTTGGACCACGGGCAGCAAATCTACCCGCTGCACGCACGATCCGATATTTTAGGTAATACCTATAGATAAAAAGGGTAACTAATAAAATAGATATTGCACTAAATGAATTACCAGTTAAGCAGCAAGGACAAAGAAATTAAAGTAAAGCTCGTCACAATAAAATTTCCAGCATTAGGTACCTATAGGTACTTACTTAATAAACAATAGCCGAGCGAAGTGAAGGTCCTCCCGCGGGGTTCAAGGCTTGCCGGCCGTAACTTACACTATCGTTATCACAAAAACAACAAAGCATGTACATTATTTATATTCGTTATTTATAGGTTTATAGGTATAACAATAACTTTCAATTAGCCGCCATCACTTTTGTTCCGTCAGTAGCGCCTGCTATATAAATATCATATTTACGTGTATAATAATCTTTTTTATTAATTTTTCATAGGTTTAACCACTATCATACCTACAGGTAATTATTTCCTGATGGAAAGTGATGATGTCGAAGATGTACCAAGCTTGCCTAGAAGATACGTATTCACTAAAGACTTGTTAGTAGGTATTACAGATAATTATATATAATAATTGTGGCAAACAAGTATTATGCAATAAATTTATCTTGCCTATCGAGCATAAAAACAAACAATTATGCCATAAGAAAAATAATCATCATCTCCTTTCCCATTTCCCATCCAGTGGGATTGGGACAATTGGATGAAATTTGGCGAGTTTATACAAACCGAAGGTCTGTGACTACCTTCTAGATCAATTAACACAAAGTTTATCTACTTTAAATATGTACCAGATCCGATAAAAGTATTTATTTTGATATAAGGATCAATTTACTACCAAATGTGCGTTAGAAATAAATTATAAATTTTTATTATATTTATGGTTCACTATTTTGCCGATAATACATATGAAATGTAAAGCTTTTTTTACCGGCAATGTATTATTAAACCTTTCTTAATAGTTTCTTAAACGTACATTATGTTCTTAACCGAAGTTTGGTGAACTATGAACTTAAGCTCCATTATATACTTTTCAGTGGGATCAGGTCAAAATCAAAAGCAGTCTACATTTCTTTTAAAAATACATGTCGGTTAAAGTTTGAACCTATAATATTCAAAAGAAAATAGATTACGATGGCCCCGTTTTTATCACATCATCTTCTCTTCGAGTAATAGCATAGCATTTGTATAGTTAACGGCTTCTCATTGAAACATTTCCCTCTTACCTAAAATACCTAAGACAGGTCGTTGCCCCATAGTAAACATGTTTACCTTCTTATTTCAGGTCAATAGCAGAATCTGGAAATTTGCTGAGAGGGGGCTGCGGCAGTCTGGTCCCCTCGTCAGCTAATGGGGGTGGAAAGAGGGTACGGTGCATCGTACGAAAGGGCAACTGCAGATAACGCAAGTTGGGCCCAGACAGTCAACGTCCCGATGCAAACCCTCCCCTCTCAGACCACTTATCCCCCTCCACCGTCCTGTGTGCTCCCGATCCAGTGGGACCCGTATCCGCTAACATTCACTCACTAACTTCTTAGTAATCCTTGCCAAATTCATAGTAACTGCATTCTAATCTGCACAGCAGTTTTTATATCCGATCCTTATTACTAATTTATTGAGTTAATGAAAGAATCGCATACTTGAGACGACATTGTTTTATTGGGGTTCTGCTTACTGGATACTTTACGATTTTACTAGTAGTTCGCCCCGAACTGAGCCTAGATTTTGCCTAATAGAGGAAAAACCTTTAATTGCTTATAACTTATTCCTCTAAAAAAATGCATGTTTTATCGTATATGTTGTTATTTGTTTTTGTTAACCAGAATGCTGGCTCTTATTTAGCACAAAAAATTAGCATCGCTATTCAAAGTGGAAACGTAGCCAGTATTCTGTGCACTTTTCTTTTGGCAAGCGGTTTACAAAATGTTTGAGTACTATTTGTTTTAATCCCCTTTTCTAATCTTATTTGTTGTTCGATTGAGTTACCTGTATGGATGATACCTTATAGGCAACTTACTCGTAAGTCTTGGCTGTATGTTAATAGTTTTAGTTTAGTTTTAGGAAATATAGGCGCAATTGGCCCGTAGATATACTTATAAAAGTTAGATAGAAAATGTAGTGGATTTAACGGATATTATGGACCCTGTAATAAAATAGGTCTAAAAACATTGACGTCCTGCCAAATTATTATTTTCCAGCATTGTCTTATGTCAACATCGGTTTTGTACACTAATTGCAAAGCTTTTTTCAGCAATAAAAATAAAAATATTTTGGCCGTAAATGGGCACTTACGTTATGGTTGTCCCATAAATATTTACATATATCACCATTCTTTCTTCCACGGAGTGGGTACGCCAACGTAATATGAACTCACTTTTGAATCCATGTTGTAAAAAGATTTGAAATGAACTCATTTCAAATCTTATAACTGGCCGCCACTCTTCGTGACGGCACGGCAGCAGGATCCTTGTTTGTTGATCGGTAGAGGCTTCAAGTGCAAGTGAGGTTAGTATAGCTTCTTATTAGCAATATACCGAGATAATAAGTGTTCATTTAATCTATAAACAGCAGAAAATATGAAAGAACTAAAACCCCGAAATAAGAGAGGGATGTTTTTAGGTTTAGAGCATTATTTTGTTTAACTGTGAATCAACAAGGCATTGTAGCTTTACAACATATGGACCAATTAATATCATCAGGTGCCTATCGAGTATAAAAAAAATGATTTTTCTAACTTTCCCAATAATAAAAGAAAAGAGATAGCCAACTTCCAATCAATCATCTTGTGAAGATAATCTGGGTAATTAAAGTCGTACCTATTTACCCGACTACAGCGAAGCAAATAAAATAGAAGGCTTATGGTTTGGACCGTTATGTATGTACATATGGTCATCTGTTCCATTATGACTTCTAAACTAACTTTGCTATCTACGGGCCAATTGCCTATATTTCCTAAAACTAAACTAAAACTTTTTACAGCAAAGAACTAAGTTACCTACAAGACATCGACCTTATAGGTAACTTAATATGTATATAATATACTTATCATATATTGATTATTATATTGATTTGGGTAAACGTTATCAACACAACGCGTAGCTAACTGCAATATTACACTCGTTGGCCGTAGTAGTTTCTACAAACTGTTTCGGTAGATGACTTCATACGTCCCTGTTAGACGTTATAAGGAAAGGATGAGGGCTTGAGTAGCTCAGCGGTTAGAGCAATAGGGATTCCGCTGTGTTTGTTATCAAATGAGAGGACCTAATTAACGTATATCAAATACAGTACCCAGATGACTGAGCTTTGCTCGGCTGAAAACACAGATAAAACGACGTTTTCTAAAATTAAAACCTAGCTAGATCGATTCATCGCCCCCTTAATCTCCTGCTTACGAAATGTCATGAAAATTGTTGGAGCCGTTTCCGAGATCTTGATACACATATATAAGAATTGCTCGTTAAAGGTATTAGATTAGATAGATAGATATTTCTGTAGCTGGTGCTCACGACTTTGATTGCATGCACGCGATAATTAAAAAAACATAAAATTATTCCTCAAATGTGAGCCAAATCTATTCTCTCTCCAAACCTACCCGAAATACACATATAATAAGTATGAAACTATAACAGGCTATTTCATACTAGTAGTCTGATTTAACTTTTTAAACGTTCGTCTTGTTTACAATAACGGCCTTTATATGTCAGGTGCAATATATGTATCATTATTACCGTTTATTTTTACAGGACCCTTAGTTGTAAGTTAACGCATCTCTCTCTCATCTTAGCCGTATTGCATCCATTAATCGGAGTTAAACTGATCGTGGGCAGAGAATCAGGCCACAAGTTGCCGGAGATTACGTTTTGATTACATAAAATAATCGTAATTACATATTACATGTATATATTTTTATATAATATATTATAGCAAGTACATGTTTGTTAAGTACATATATATACATGCACCACATTTATTATTTCCTACTACATTTTTGGCAGATACGTTCGAAATTTTACGTTGACAAACCTAAAATTTCCCTGTTTCGTCGTGGGTAAAATTGTGTTATACGTATGTGCAAAACGAATACAGTTTCCATTTATCTCCAAGACAGTTTGATCGATTTGGTCGTTTTATTATTTGAAAGGATTGATCGAGAGTGTTCTTTAATATGTTTGGCCACTTGTAATTTTATATGTAACTATAATTTTAATTTAGTATTTTACTTTGAGTGTAGAGACTCCATGAGAGCCTAAAAATATGCTCTATATAGGTGATCTATGTTAACATGATATGGTACTTATAACCTTAAAACAGATTAAATAATTGTATTATTTTGACAAAGCTCATTAGTATAACAAATGATTTTCTACCCGTGGTATACGTAGCTTGTTCACTATATAATAATCACAATAAATCGTATATTTTCTCTCACAACAGGCATATACTACTCTTTCTGATCGATCCTTCATGACTGAAGATCGCGAACGCCATTTCCAGTCCAGTCGTAAGTGAGTCGCCTCCATCGGTTCCTGTCTAAAGCCATTCTGACTACAGTCTTAAATTTGGACGTCTTGTTTTCCTTCAACTGATGTGACCATCGCGTTGTACCCCGGGATCGTTTCTTCTCCAAATACGAGCAAATGATCAGTTTCTTTAGGTTTTCGCCTTGACGTCTGACAGTATGCCCGAAATAACTAAATATGCGGCGGATAGTAGAGAGCTGAACCTATTTTGATGACATTTTTTGTGTGTGTTTTCAGGTAGATTCAAGAATGGTTTGATTCAAAATACGATTCGATAAATAATGTTTTTTTCCATTATTCCGGAATTCCGGAAAGTACACAAGGGAAGCCGGGGCGGGTCGTTTATTATATATTTATTAATAAAGTGACAATAAGAATATCAAAAATATTATATTTTTATAATTTAATTCGGTTGCCACACGGTTTAGGATACAGAATGGTTACCTATTAGAACACTCAGAAACAAGACATTGTGAGTATAATTAACTCGAAGAGAGTTGTTCCATAACAACGTACTTGTTACTTTTAAGTTTGCATGGCTTTCGTGGGTCGACAAACTGACAATAAATATACGTTATATATATACTGACTCGAGTGATTATAACTTCTCTGGCTTCTCTGTTTGAAGTCGCACTTCAGCAGAAGTTATACGAATATTTTAAGCCATATCGCAATCGGTACTATTGTAAATTAATGAATAGGAAATATATATGTATGGATTTTAATGTGAATAAGTTTTTTATCTTTATAGCTCAGACTAAATAAGAAGTCTATTTAGTCTATGCTTTATAGCTGTAGAAAAGTTGTTGTAAACCAACAACATTAATTTCTTGTTTAAACTCTTTTAATTGAGAGGTGGTAGAGCATTTTGTGAGTTGCTCGCCTGGCTTGCTACCAAAGTAGCTTACCACCATCAAGTTGAAAGTCTGCCGCCAAGCCAAATACGGTGTTCCGGCAGTTATCCTTGAGAGCCTGCGTATTCCAGGTCTAGTGTGTTTACCAACTTCGATCACATCGTCACTTACCATCAGGTGAGATAGTGGCCAAAAACTAGTCTGTCACAAATAAAAAAAAAAAATTAGGAATTATACTAAATAAAAAGCAATAAAAATGCATTTTTTTCCAATTTTTTTTTTTTAAATTGCCCTAACCTGATTTCATTTTCAAATATTTATTTTGACATGAAAAATATAAATAATGCTTTTAATAAATGTCATTTAATTTTCGGCCATGTGACTATTCTGAAAATCGAGTAACCTATCTAAAGATCCTATAGTAAAATGTCTGTACTATTAAGCTTATTATTAACATTATTTCGGTGAAAAAAGCCCGCTGCAGAAAGTGCTTTTGCCGTACCGTAAAGCACACTTGTAGAATTTTTCACACTCACAGCCGCACACTAAGTTCGAAGGCATTGTATTATGGGTACCGGCAACATACAGATCTCAAATACTCAAATAATCACTCCCAAAGCTGGAAACACTAATAGTTTCTGAGGAGAAAACTTGTCCAACGGGAATTGAACCTTATACCCGCTGCTTAGAAAGCTGACGCGCACCCAACTACGCCTGCGAGCCTGCGAACCACGATTCTTTATAAAGTGATATAATACCTACTATCGATGGTGACTATTCAACCGGCAGTGATTGTTTGATGTTAATCTGTTTGTTTTTTCTGGTTATACAATACAAGCTATTACATTGGCACAAACGACAAAATACCTGTCTATTAGGTCCAAATAGGTACTATTTATTAAATCTCACTAATATTATAAATCCAAAAGTTTGTGTGTATAGTTGTTTGTTTTCAACCGCCCTCAAAAAAGGAGGCTCTCAATTCGACTGTAAGTTTTTTTGTATGTATGTTACGCGATAGCTCCGCCAATTATGAATCGATTTTTTTTTTGTTTGGTAGAGTATACTACAGAGGTGGTCCCATATAAATTTTATCGAAATCGGTCCAGCCAAAACCGAAATATAAGCGATGAAGTCGGGTTTTTAAGCTTTGCTTGCGTTTCAATTATCTCATCACGCTGTAACAGCTGAACGGATTTGGATGAAATTTGGAATTTACATGTCTTATACCTAGGATTACACATACTTTTACATACATTACATCATCATTTTCCATCAGGTTAGATAGTGGTCAAATGCTTGCCTTTAGATATAGAATTAAAAAAAAACTTAGGCCACTGTTTACTTGTTAAACGCGGAGAACGGCTAGCATTGTATAAGTGATGACTTGTGTCGTGGGTGCTGGAAACCTTCAAATCCCACCCACAATCACACCCAGAACCAGAAACACACATTTACTTGAAATCTTGTATTTCCACCGGGAAACGAACCCAATACCCGCTGCATAGTAAGCGAAAGCGCACCTAACTGAGCCGACGGGCAATTCTTCTTAATTAAAATATTTTTGTAACATAACACTTTTTTCTTATTTTTATTTAGTGCGTATCACATGTATAATATCTACAACTGAACAATCAATACCGATTTTAAACAATGACCTCAGCTTTCCCCCATGCCTGCCAAAAATAGCATTAGGTCACCTACACGGGCTACGTAAAACTATTTGTTAGCACACCAATATTTACGATTGCTATATACGTATAGTAGAAACAGCGGTATGTTCGTCATTCGTGTCAGTTTATGGCAGCAAACCCGAATAAAGGCGAACTAAAGACTAGGACAAGCCTTTATCCTCTTGGATATCATAGAAGTGCTTATCATAGAATTTATACTATATAATATATATATATTAGAAAGAAAGAAAGAAATATATTACTTTGTTTATTCTATATTCCATGGTGCCTATACAGCTTCATGGCTTAGATTTATTATTCTTAAGATTTACTAATCACCTTTGTTTAAGAATGTTGATGAACTTTTATGCCTAAATCTATATTATTTGATTTATTACTTCGCAATTATTGTAATGCGTTACAAATAGTAGGTATACATGAAAATAAGAAATAGTGATGTCCTACAATTAAAACATTTATTAAACATACTTATCTAATTCGAAACTTAATTACAAGAGAGTAGCATACTTGACTTCCTTTCCCAAGTAGCCGCGCTACCATTGGTCTGCCCGATCCGTTCATCCTATCACCGTCGATTCCGCCCTTTCCGTCTCCCGTCAACGTCATCCGTCACTAGCGATGTGAATAACGACTTAAAAATTTTAACAAACTTATGCTATACACTTATTTTTTTTAACAACTTTTATTAATTGCATATTTGCTTATTTACATTAAAATTATTTTATGTTAATAAACTGAATATTTGGTTTTCATTGTAAAAAGCGATGTCAAGAAGTGACAAGGACTGACACCACGATTTTTTAAGCAAATAATGAAATAAGCAATTAATAGTCCGAACGAATCTTGAAGGTTGTCTACTCTAAGCATTTTATCTCAAATCGACACATACCAAATTTGGTAAGGTTACCTTTTAACTTTTAAATTATGCAATCGAGAAGAAAGCTTACACTGTTGAGTATAAGGTTCATTTTAGAACCTAATATGACGATAAGTTTATGACATATTTTGTAATTTACCCCCAGTTCTAGTAGATGGCGTTGTTTGAACTTTCAGCGAAACATGGTCGGTTTTTAATTTTAATTAAAGCAAAAGTACTGTTTCATTATTTGCTTTTCGTTTAAACGCCCATCTTTATCCGTCACCCCAGGTAGTGCGCTGAGCGTGATATGAAATAGCACAGGATTCAATGGGTTTTGTAATTCTCTTGTTTTTAACAAGAAAGTTTACTACGGAAACTTCCGATTTGCCGAAAAAGCTTGGGCTTAGGACTTCATTCAAGTGTCCGCTTGAACATGGCCGTATATTCCAGTAATGCTCTTAGAAAGACAACGTTTTCCTGAGTTTAAATAACACTTGAATCTTGTCCACCTTTTCATATCATATTCGATTGCCAGGGCTAAACATCAAGCCCATATTTGGGTAGGTTTCCATTTTTTAACTGTGTTTTCGGGAATTTTATGGATATGGTGACCATTTGGTGCGATTTTACATCTGAGTTAAGAGGGCCTGTCAAGTTAATGACCAGGTTTGTATGTTATAAGACGACATTGGTAAAGTTATGTTGGATGCCATTAAAAGCCAAGCGACAAGCTCATGCTTACTAAAATCGACACAACTTTCATAAGTTGTGTATCGATTTTTGTCTAACCTTGTGTGTAATTGTTTTTGGAGTTTGATCAAATTTCTTTGTTTCACCGCGAATTCAAACGGTTCGGCGTAACCCTGAGCATTCTTAAGTCGGAATATTTGTTCAGCATGGAATCTTCAGACATTAAATGTGAATATTTCCTCTCTTATCCCGTTGGGATTAGGAGGAATTGCGCCTTTTGTAGGGCTTGTATATAGTTGTCTTTGTTGATTACTTCCTCATCCTTGATTTAAACTGATGCAGTCTACAAGTTGCAGGTCATAAGTTAATCGTTTTTTTGGTTGAGATCCGTAAAAGACTAGAATCGTTTCGGGTTTCGAGAAATGCTTTCCATTCGGCTATAAAGAGGGTAGTAACACCCCCGGCTTTTTAAGTCAATGGTTTCACTTTCAATTATTTTCGAATACGGCCGTCGGTATTAAATACTGGCCTTTATTATCTTTATATATAACTTACCTAGCTAGTATTCGTATAATAACAAAATTATCATTAGCTCGATGTCCTCTGTGGAACAATATTAGTGAACTGGAAGGAAAATTAAAAGTTTCTGTGCAACGTAACAAGAGCATACTCTTGCTTAACTGTTTTGAACTGCCCGTTGGCTCAGTTGGGTTAACGTTTACCTTCAAAGCAGGGGTATAGGGTTCGATTCCCAGCGGGACCACAAGTTTTCTTCCCGAGGAAAATGTGTGTTTATGGTTCTGGTTGTGATTGTGTGTGTGATGTGAATGTTTCCGGCACCCACGACACAAGTCATCGAATTTAGTGTGGGTCTGTGAGTGTTAAAGCGTTTATGTTTATGTTTTTAATAATATTTTTAATGAATAAAAAGTGATAAAAATGCATGGGCAATTCAAAATAGCGAAATGCACGCTATTGGCTTGACTTCCCTTTACGGCAGCTACATTAATTATTAAATTGTAGACGTCACAGAACTAACGTCATAATCGCAATCCCGAAAACACAAATTTCCCTGGTCTTTGACGCGTATTTTATTCAAAAGTTTTAAGCAAAATGAAATCATTATAAAAAAGTATTAAGGATTTAGATGACCTGGCATTGAAATTAATCAAATGTTGCTGAAACTTAACGAATTTATTCTTTTTATCTGCATTATTGATATTCGATTTTCACGGCAATTAAACATTGCTCAAACAAGCACAACATATTTTCTTATTCCATTATTTAACCCTTAACTACTCGCATGCGGTCAAATTGACCAAAGGGACAATATTTGTCAATATGACAATATTTGTCGTTCATATTTCTGTAGTAAATTTTATCTATCCTCTTTGTTTTCCAGGTAGCTTTTTAATTAGTAGTAAACTACTAAACTAGCGTCGCTGTCTAGAGCGGATACAGCAGCGGAGTGCGTTTGGGGTTAATTAGACCCTATACGTGTAAGGTGTAAGAATGTTAAATAATTTTCGTTACGTTTTTTATTGTGTATAATTCAATTATTTTAAATTCGTAGTTTTTTCAAGATCCGAAGATAAAATAACAAAACTTGTGTGTAACAAATGCAATAATTACGTATGCAATGTAAATAGTTATATTCCTCAAGAAAAAGGTGTTTCTAATGTTGTGTTGATAGTATAAAAAAAGTTAAATAGACGTAGTAAGTAAGATAAAATATTACTTTAAACAATAAAGTCAAATTTTGGCTTTTTTTATTGACTGTTGATAATCATGGTCAGATTGAATTGAGTAAGATTGAAGAAGAAGTTTTTCTACACAAGTAACTACGTTTTAAATTCTTTTCTATTTCCATATTAAGTTCAAAAAACGAATAAACCACACTTTTGTCAAAAAAGCATTATCAGTTAGTTTAAAATAAGATACCTTTTTTTGTTGACGGTGGGGAAATCTTTTAAAGATACCCGGCAACTCTTAGGGAGCAACCGGGTTATGTGAGATATTCACTCACTAAAACCCCCTCGGTGGCCAGCCTCAGTGGATATTTAAGGGCTTCAGATCTCGCTGAACGCCACTGGAACCCTTCTATCCACCTTGCGTTTTAGATCTTCCTAGAGACTCTGACATTTGTGCCTCCGTTCCGACACAACCGCGAGAATGCTGTTGATGGCTTCGGCCATCGTCAACATCCCCGGGGCGCCACAACAGTAGGGGACCACACCCCACAGCTGTCCTCCTCGGGCACGTTTCAATGGTGGTTCGAGCCCCAACTCCAATCTCACGTGCCCAAAGGACCCCTTTTAATCGTCTCTTACGACCAGACAGAATTTTAAAAGGTATACATGCTTTTTCCTTGCTCTGTAAACCATTTGGAGCTCATCTATTGTGTGGTTTTACACGCATTAGGCACGGACCCGCTGGAATTCTGGGCTAAAAAGTAATCCAGGTTAATCCAGGGTGTCAGCTACCTCCATTCCAAATTTCATTAAAATTGTATCAGTCTAACCGTTTGACCGTGAAGAAGTACAGACTCACAAAATTTCGCCTTTATAATATTAGTGTGATAGTGTCATTAAAATTCCGGAACGTGTAACAAATCAAACAGTCTTGAAATAATCGCACTCCTGATGCTAAAATAAATTGGAGATATTTGAGTATTAGGCCTGAAGGTTCCGCGGAGGCTGCGCGCGCGTGTCAAGGCCGCGTCCTCGGCCGTGACCGCAGCACCTCGTCCCGCCCGCCCGCCAACCATCCCTCTTCTCTTCCGCGGGTATTTATTACAATTAGGTATACCATCTACTTACATATTTGTACACACGAGGTTATACAACCCGAAGAGGCTACATGCTTAATCAATTAGCAAGAGCTTTGTGTTCGAAAGCTCTTATTTATAACGCCTGTCATAAAATGGTTCAGTATTATTTGGCACACTTATACATCGCTGCTCAACATATTTAGTGAGTGAAATTTGACAGCGTTGAGTTTGAGTCCAGACAGAACTAAAAAATGCCAATTAAACACATTCGTTCGTCCATGTTGGGCTCGTGTGAATACATAGCTTAGATTCAAGCCTTACAAGTGAACAAAGCAAAGCTGTAAAGGCTTGATTTTAGAGCTAAATAAAATATAAGAGAACGCGCTAGAGTTTAATAGATCTCGGGTTCGGGTTTTTTTTATGTAATGGACTAATATATAAAATCATTGCTTCTATCTTTGTATTATATATAAAATATATATAATTAAATTAATGATTTTTCCAAAGTATACTAGTAAATACTAGTAAGTCCGTGTTTTTCCTATAAACTGTAATTGACCGTGCCGAGCGAAAACTCTGAATTAACTCGGGTGTTCAGCGCTATGTCCTTCGTCCGTCCGTCTATCTGTCTGTTAGTGGCTTGCAATTTTGCAACGTTTATTACTTTAAATTCTCACACAATGTGTAAATAGCCGAGAAAATATGTAGGGATCCATAGACGTAGATGGGACAATTTATCGAGTTTTTTTTTTCATTGCGTGTTGGGAATCTTTGAAAAAACTTTAAAGAACATTTTTATTTTTTACTTACAATCTAAATGAATAGTTTAGTACAACAGCATAGCTGCATTTTTAGACATATTTTATCCCGGGGTCTATTTTAAAAACGACATTTTATGTATAATATCCGCTTTTATCTGTTTATGAACAACAAATTTTACTTTTCTTTTCCGATAGGTAATTGTTTTAGGTACTTACATAGATAGTTATATAATCTAGTTTGAATAAAAATACCTGCGTAACAGTGGCAAAAACACTGGCTGGTTCAGTGCGAGCATAAGCCCACGCACCGCGATACACGTGCCGTAAGGTCACAGTGTGGTGAAGGTCGCTCCCGGACCAACTCCCAAAATGAGGCCTAGGCCACCGACCCCCGAAGAAATCTTCCAGGGAATCTGACCTTGACCTTTACACGCGCAAGCGCCATACTGAGTACCCTGACCCTGTTATGAAAGGATCCTATATCCGCCCAATATAATACTGTTATATACAGAAAACTCAATAGGGCGGCGGAACTTTCTAGAAAAACAGTTTCAGACCCTTCTGACAATATCAACGTAAAGCTCGGGTAAATCAATATGTATGACCTTAACTTCTGTTAGATTTCTTTGAATTGCGAAATAAGACGGTTTATTCTGAAGAGGATATTTCTTGTGATGTGCTAATTTTATTTAAATAGATATGCGCAGAATATTATATAAAAACCTGGAGCTCTTTCCTTCATTACTGATAATAAACACTGATTTAGGAAGTAGCTATGTAAATAATGCAGTGTTTACCCTATTTAGGTATGGAAAGTGATGGTAGTGACTATAGTAGTAGCTCATTATAAAATCCCCGTTGACCATTGATTTGCACCATCAATGGTGCAAATGCAACCAATTAGTCTTGTTTCATCCATTAATGGTGCAAACGCAATAGCGTTTGCACCTCGTACCGTATGCGCCATTGACTTGCACCATCAATGGAGCAGAAAATCTTCAAGAAGCGATTCTCAAAGATTTAACTAATAAATTTAAAGTCTAAAAGGCTTTATACATCAAAGATAATATAATCATTTGGTGATGATCTCACATACAGTCATTCGTATACATAGATGACGTGGCGTGACGTTTCTGGCTGGGATAGTTTAGCCAAGGATTTTGTAGCTAAAGTAATAGGATGGATAACTGACAAACTTACAGTGCCGAATATCAAACATGCATGGAATCTTATTACAACTGACTTAGAGCGTATTTACAATGTCAAATCGTTTTATCAATTGCATAAAGAACCAACCGTGGTTGCGGTCCCGACGAAATCGGGTGAAAGGTACGAAAAGACCCCTGTGTCCCTCTCGCACAGAGCGACTAGTTTTAAAAAAGTTTCCCATTGGTAGAAATTGTAGTCTGTAGTAATAATAAGATCTTATCTGTCGTAATTATTTGTTTAATCGAAACCTTACAGAATATGTTTTTAAATGCCCTACCTACTATCAAACTATTCTCAATAAACCGTTTTTTTTTCCTAATAGTATTAGATTTTATGATATTATTTTTGATATATGGGTATACAAGCCAAGCTACACAACTACATCCGCCATTTATAAAATTATTTTGTAAAAACAAAATAAAGTTATCCTGCTATCATACTTCCTACTAATAATATCAAGGCAAAAGTTTGTAAGTATGTTTGTAGTTTGTTCCTTCTTGAAGCTCAATTATGATTATATTAATGAATACGTTTGTGAATATGGAATATGCATACATTTTTATTCGATTGTTGCCGTTAATACATTGCCGGCAAGAAAATTTTTCTTCATAACAATACATCTCATATCGAAATAAATAGGAATATATTGTAATAAATAAATTGGAAAATGCAATCAGGTTTTTTTTATTCAAGTAGGCAAACTTTTGACCACTATATCACCTGATGGTAAGCGACGATGTGGTCGACGATGGAGCAAGCTTGCCTAGAAGATACCTATTCACTCGCCGCGACTTGAAGACTCCCATATTATACTCATCAGGAAACACTCAGGTAAGGAGTTCTATTCCTTTGCGGTTCGCACAATGAATGTGGAGGCAAAACGCTTTGTGCGCATTTGCGGAATGTCCACCATATAGCGGTGTCGCTTAGCATTTTGTCTGCTTGTCCGACGACCGTTCTATCGTCGGACAAGCAGACAAAATGGATGGGGGAACAAGATCGTGCAGTTCCTTAGCACACTCTCCAAAATGTATCCGATAAAAAACCGAGAGACTAGCTACCATGCGGCGCGGCGATGACCCAAGCTCTGAAGCTTTGAATTAGTCAGCTGCTCGCTACCAATGTGTCTCTTGGGTCTCCACTCAATGGTGTCAAGAGTCTCAAGCTGGTACTTAGCTGAACCATCCCTAAGATGAGAACGTACTCCATACATGATCGGACTTGTGTTTGATACAAATTGAGCAACTGTCCCGGTGTGAAGTATCGTCTCACCTTTGCAAGGACTAGTACCAAAATTGAGCTTTGAAGTTAGAGTCAAACCGAGTAACTCGAGATGGTCAGTTACTGGTAGGGATACATTTCGGAAAGTTGGAGTCAGTTCAAATTGACTCCGTATAGCGGAGAAAAAAGTTTAGCAAATTTAAACACAGCGATTTTGAAAAAACAAATAGAATTTAAGGAAAGTTGACAAATCAGTGACCTCAAAAATGTGTAACTTAGTCACGATCAGCTTAGCCAATAGCGAGTGCTTTGCTATTTTGAAATTCCCATCCATTTTATTTATTAAAATTCCTAATAAAAAGCAACTAAAGAATAAAATCATATTACGGGTGTAATTTTATAAAAATAAAGATTTAAAAAAAACTTGACCTTTATGTAAATTGTATGCTTATTTCCTATTGAATATTTTATAACGTTGTTAAATTTTTCTTATATAACTATTATAGGCCAAAATGTATGGCATATGTTTCATTCTTAAAATGTTGTGTTAGCGTTGGCTTGAATAATTTAGTAATTTTTAATTTTGCATTGGGTCACACTCTTCGACAGCAATTTGTGTCAGTTAGGTGTCATAAAAGTTAGGGTTTACCTTCATTGGATTTTTTATGGATATATTGATGATCAAGCCGTGCCGCCCCGCAGCTTTGTCTGCGTTTATCAAGTTAAATAGCAGCCTATTAGTTAATCCTAGGCATAAGCTGCGTACATTCCAAATTTATCCAAATTTATTCAGCCGTTGCCGCGTGAAGAGAAGATAGACATACTTAAATAATGCCACAATTACACACAAACTTTCGGATGAATAAATTAGTTTGATATAAGTATGTAATAATATTTTTTACCAAGATTCTGACATATCAATGTATTAATAATATCTGTCATCGATTTATGGATTATCTTTATTCTAGGTTATAAATTTAAACATGGGTTGTAAATGTATCTAGAAGCTTATTACAACAATTTACAGCACATATCTCCGCCATTTTAAAAATATCGAACCTGCTCACAAAATATCACGAGAATCGGTTGAGAAATGCGACCAGTAGAGGAGAACAACTGAAAATCTGGAACTACGAAAGCAATTTTGCCCAAGCTAAAATGAAATCGCTCCGTTTCCGCTTTGCTCTCGTTCGGTCAATTAAACCGAAAGTAACTTAGTCTTTCATAATAGTTAATAGCTGACCCAACCGGCCGGCGGCGTTCGCCTGGCCTTCATATAGTATATTTTAGTTTATCTTTATGAATGACATAATAATATTTTTATTACATATCATATTGTAGCATGATTACACAGTTAAATATCATTCTAGTAGAACATAATTCAAATGGCTCACAATGTTATCCCACAAATCTTAAAATCAGGGTTACCCTAAAGAAAAGGGACACAGAGGTTCTTTGTGACCTCTCACTAGGACACAGATTTTCGGCGGAGTCGTCCCTCCTTTTACAAACCGTAGGTTTGTTTCCTATCTCGATGAGTTTAGCTTCACAGAAATGTCATGAATTTTCAGTAAATTGTTTCCATGCTTGACTCTATGGGGTGGCGCCATAAGTAAGTACCCTACCTAATGTCATAAAATATAAGACTAATGCAATAACAAATTATTGTACCTACACTCAAGTACAGTCAGATTATATCATCAGATAGTGTTTTATAAAATGAATGAAAAAATGCGAAGCTAAGTTTCTTGTCAGGTTTTTCTCGAGATGGATGTAATTTTGCGAATCTGGTAATAGAGTGATTACTTTCATGACTGCCTCTTTGGGGCCCATGTGAATAAACGATTTTGAATTCTTATTAAGAATTGGTGGTTTGAAAACTAACAACCAAACATACGAAATGGCTTCATATAATATAAACCAAAAAAAAATTCTACGTTATACTTCATTACTAATATGTGTTCTATATAGTATGAAGTGGTAGGACTCTTTTGCTTTAGTGGTATTACTTATTTGCAGAGTCCACCTGGGGTTCATACCTTACCATTGCCAGATATTCAACCGCCAAGCAGTAGTGTGCAAACTTTACTGTATTTCGGATTGAATTTCACTGGAAACATTGCCCAATGTTTCCAGTGAACATACAGGGCATATAGAGATTTAAGATCTAATATTTCATGGTGACGAGCGTTTTGCCTTGCCGCGCAGAATTTAAACTTAATATAAGTTCAAGGTGGCACTAAACTGTAATGGGCCAAACGTAACGCTTATCATCAGGCAAGACTTGCCTTTCTCGTCTCTTAATTAAATAAAAAAATTGAGATGGTGTTTTGGCAATATGTTTGTTTTTTTATTTATATTTATACTACTTGATGTATTTGTTTAGACGCTGCGAGGAGAACAAGCGAACATACATAGATACGCTTAAATTATAACCCCCCCACCTTACCCCACATATAGCTATAATTAATACCAAAAAAAAGTTTTACTTTATAAGTACAGACATTAAAAAATGTAAAAAGTAATATAACGTAGAACTTTTTTTGATATTTATTTATTTATCTATAAGATCACCAACATCAAAACATTCACAACAGCATTATCTTAAAAATTTCAAACCAAATGTCTACATGCATTTCAATTTTAATTTGAGCGAATAACTTATTGTCCTGTAATATTAAAACAGAATTAACATAAAATTGCAAATTCATAATAATTTACGTTACAATGGACTAAATAAAAAAAATTAAACCTTATCGTATTCAACTACAAGAAGCCATTTCTATCTGTTGATGAAATATTGACAAAAAATACATACATGTTTAAAAAATGAAAAAAATTATCATGCTTATTAAAACTCAATTTATCCCCACTTACGGATGAACACTGGATTCACAAATATAGAAGTCGACCACCACCACGCAACGACATTTCAATGTGACCATCTACTGCTAGTATACCTATTATTACCGACTTCTCAAAAAAGGAGGAGGTACTCAAGTCGACTGTATTTTACATTTTACATCGATTTCATGGACCATCGATCATACAATGATTCGTTAAATGAACCCCACACAGGTAGGTAGTATTAAATAATACTAGGAGTACGTCACAGAATTAAATTAGTGGTGACGTGGTTGGCTAAGTTGCGTCGCACAACGAATTTCACGTTTCAGCAACAAGTGTATACTATGCTTCTATGATCCGATAAGTTGTACTGTGAATGAATACGAGGCATTTATGTTTTTATAATAGTAAGGAAAAAGTAGGTTTACTTCGGGGTCTGTGTAACACGAATCCTTAGAGACCGCGTCCTCGAAAGGGGAATAGGAGACTAAACGTATCTAAAACACCTCAGGGTTGGAGGGAAGTCAAATACGGAGGTATTTTCGCACCACAAAACGAGAGATGAATCCGTCACCAAACGAGGTTGTGGAGCTTGCGACTCAACTTGATGGGCGCTACCTCTCTATTGACAAACATCCGAATTGCCATACCGCTGTCACCCGCTGAGATGAGAGAGATGCCTGGTTACTACTGTGAGCGCATTAGTTTGTTCGAAGCGATTCGCTTCTACGTTTATCATCCGTACGGCGAAGGAGTGAGACTCAGTCTGCGTCGTTGTTTCCTGAACGGTATAACCTGAGAATTTTCAAGTCAATAGTGAATAGGTTAATAAAAAAATAAAATTGAAAGTATCTTCTAGGCAAGCATGCTACATTTTCGGCCACATCTTCACTTTCCATCAGGTGAGATGGTGGTCAAGTGCTTGTCTATTAGCATAAAATAATTAAACGCAAGCAAAGCTTAAAAAAACCGACTTCACCGCTTTATCTTCGGAACTTTGATCAGATTAGACGTACTAAACACGCATTATTGAAGATATTTCAAGAACTTCTGATGAGATCTTGATCAAAATTAAATGGGACCAATTGGAAAGAAACGCTTACAAACAAAAAAAAATCATAGTATGTTCACATGGAACGAAGTTATGAGTTAACACACATTTAATTGTTTGCTTTTTTACTAGCATAGAAAAAAAAGTTAATAGTAAAAATAGTAAACACTAGGAGATGGTGAAATTGAGATTAATACCACAATTATAAGACGCGATGATCACGACTAATAAAAATATTTTCCTACTTAATATTTTCAGGTATATTGGCGTAGGTAGGTATTGCAGAGCGTGGGCGGCACAGGCGTCGCTGCAGGGGAAGCGAGCATTAACCCTTCTGCAGTTCATTCGCCGTCTGGCCTCACCCCTGCGATCACCCGCCACCCTGTGCCGCCGACCTGACTGCACGCTTGCCACACTGCAATCCGACACTTTTACCTATTACTATACTTTTTCTCCCAAAAAAATCATAAGAAATGTTATAATAGGTTGGGGAAAAAATTTCTTCGCATTTTTTAAGAAAATTCAAATCATTTTTTTTATATAGTTTATTTTCATTTAACAAAAGTATGTAGGTTCCATTTTTTCGATAACTTTTTGCCATCTCATCATTTTTCACATCATGATCTCATCGCTATATAAATTTTGGGGCTTCTGATCAAAACACCGCGACAAGTGGTTTTGGCAGTCCTCTCGTGATGTTAACCTGACACTGCCTAAAGAATTCTGAGAGACCGAAACAGGCAGAAATCTGAAGGTGCAAGGTCAGGACTATACAGCGGATGCTTTAACACCTCCCAGCCAAACTTAATTTATGCTGAGTGGCTAAAGATGTGTGAGGTCTAGCGTTATCATGATGAAAAACCACACCCCTTCTGTTGATTAATTCCGGCCGCTTTCTCTCAACTTCTTGCTTTAATCTTATCAGTTGTTCGCAGTAGAGTTCAGAATCGATGGTCCTGCCTGGTGGTAACAGCTCATAATTAATAATGCCCTTCCAATCCCACCACACACACAGCATCACCTTGTTGCGAGTTAACCCGGGTTTCGCCAGTCTGTGAAGCCTGACCGGCCTTTGACCACGACCTTTTTCGCACGTTCTTGTCGTACGTGATCCACTTTTGATCACCAGCTATCAGCTTCTTCAAAAATGTTTCGGTTTCATTACGTCGTAATAAAGAATCACAAATGAGTACACGGTTCATTAGGTTTCTTTCAGTGAGCTCGTGTGGTACCCAAACATCGAGCTTTTTTGTGTACCCAGTTTTTTTCAAATGCGCCATAACTGTTTTGTGGTCAATTCTCAGTTCTTCAGCTACGTCGTAACTACTGATATGCCGATCTTGCTCCACTTTTTCATAAATGACATCCATTTTATCAGTAATAGGGCGACCAGAGCGACATGCATCTTTGACATCAAAACTTCCGGATTGAAAACTCTTAAACCAAATTTGTGCTACTCTCACAGACACTAGGTCCTAACATCGCAAATTTTTTTCGCGGCTTGCGTTGCTTTTTTAACTATTTTGTAGTAAAATTTTAAAATGTTTCGAATTTCTTCATTAGATTCACTCATCTTGACAGTACGAAAAACAAATAAAAATCACACATTTTCCTAATTTGAATTTGGAATTATCTTTTTTAAAATGTAAACTTTTAATGATACCAAAACCAGCCAGATACAAATAGTATAGCCAAAGAGATTTTATTACAAGTTCATACATACTATAATGCGAAAAGACTTTTTCCCCAACCAATATATCAGATAAATTTTGCAGGCATAAAACAATTGGCATTCATCGTCTCATCAAAAATCACTAGTATATTCCGATAAAAATAACGAAACACAATCCGTTGGGAAGTACCCATCTCATCTGATAGTAAGTACTAAATGGTACTTATGTGATCGAGGGTAGTAAACATGCTTGGCAATGTAGAACTAACACTACTCTCAAGGTTAGCTGCACTAGTTTTTGTTCCGTTCGGGAAGTTTAGAAAGTTGGCCATATTGTCTTATTTTTATATATAACTAGCTGCGCCCTGCGGTTTTACTTGCATAAGTCCCAGACCCGCGGGAATTCCAGGATAAAATGTTCTTTCATGAGAACCTTCTCCTGACAATAATTAATACAACAAAAAAGAATTGGCGAAATTGTTCCATCCGTTCACATGTGATGCGATGACCAAGGGAAATAGAGATTTATTTTTAGGGTTCCGTACCCAAAGGGTAAAACGGGACCCTATTACTAAGACTCCGCTGTCCATCCGTCTGTCTGTCCGTCTGTCACCAGGTTGTATCTCTTGATAGTTAGACAGTTGAAATGTCACAGATAGTGTATTTATGTTGCCGCTATAACAACAAATACTAAAAAACAGAATAAAATAAATATTTAAGGGGGCGCCCATACAACAAACGTTATTTTTTTGCTCGTTTTTGCTATAAATTGATAACGGCAACAGGTAGACGCTTGAAATATTCACAGAATATTTAGTTATATATTCACAATAAAAATAAATAATTAAGTTAAAATAAAACAAATATTTAAGGGGGGCAACTAACGTGATTTTTTTGCCGTTTTTATAGATAATGATACGGAACCCTTCGTGCGCGAGTCCGACTCGCTCTTGCTCGGTTTTTATATATATGGATAATATTATTGTGATTATAATAGAGTTAACTGCGCGTTAGAGCAGTTATTTAAATTTTTTTGTAATGACTTATAAATAAAATTACATTTAATTTTACTACTCAGATACAATTTACATTACTTTAACTTTTTTCCATATGAACTTTCATTCGCCATTGTACCTTAATGGACCCCAGGCAAAATTATCGGTTACATATTTTTTTTATTTTCAATTATCTACTCAAAAACCAATATTTATAGCTATAAGTTCAAAAACAAAGACCTTTCATACAAACATTTTAACCCTTTTTTGGGTAGAATTAGTACACATACACGTATGTACTAAGACAAATGAACCCTCCTTTCAAGTCTCTACGACCGGCGGTTTAGGCTGTGCGTTGTCTCAAGTCATTATATTATATGCTACGAACCGTTATTCTAGACCTTAAACAGTGAGATAACATCACTTCCGGAACGACGTCACGACCTCTTTTGTCTCCCTCCCATCCGGCTCCGCCCCACTTGAGCCGGGGGAGGGGGGTGAGCTTGCCTGAACTGTCAGGCGCGCTCCTCACATTGGCATTTGCTTTCGGCGTGAACACACCTCTTTAAAAGCGGGTAACAGCGTTGCTGTTTTTTATAATTTTTATTAATAATGTTATAATTTTAATAATTTTACTAGAAAATAATAAACTTTTTTAAAATTTTTATTATTAAAAATATTTAATTGTTAACAATTTAACTTTTATAATATTTAAACGTGACTAATTTGTGCTTTTATTTTGTTATTGTAGCACTCATAATATTTTTTCAAGATTGAAGTAGGTGAACGGGGTCGCCCGCCTCCGCTAATTTCACCACTGATATCTTCGTCATCTTCACCGTTGTCGTCGTGTAACCCAGCCCCACACCGTCGAGTCACCGCGGTCATCGAGCAGCAGGCAGAGGGGATGCGGACAGGTTCGATGCGAATTCAAATTTGCTTATTTCACATAACCAAAATGATAAAAGAACCCATGAGGGTAAGTTGCACATTCGTAATTAACTGCAGCTTTAAGATTCAACTAGGATTAGGTTTCTGGAATGAGCCTACTTACCCCGCTCGATTTATAAACCAACAATCTTGTTTAAAAAATACGTGTATTGTCTTTCCTAACTGAATTGTACGATGCGAACCAAATCATCCGAAGCAGTCGCACTTGTATAATAAGAGTCGAATTTCTAAAGTTGGACTCGCAAAGGATCCACGCAATTTAAACTTTTCAATTCACAGGATTTCTTTCCTTTCTTACAAATTATAGTTAATAGATACGACAAAGATATCGCATTAATTGTATATTTTGTTTTAAATTTTAAAGGCTGGACATGCAAAGTATCCACGCATTAACCTTTTCAATCCACAGCATTTATTTTCTTTCTTACTAAGAGCCAGAGGTTCAAAAAAGCTGTTTACAACTCGAACGTGAGGGTGAGCCCCCTGGCTTTCCACCAGTGGTCCCACTACAGAAGAGGAGAGAGGAGGCGGGCGAGCTGCCTCATCCTCCCTCCCGGACGTGTGCGCCGGATCGAGTCAGACTGAAAAGCCCGCTCCGCGGCCTCTCAGTCGGAAACGCAGAAAGAGACCATGCACCGCCTCCGCCTGCCACGATCTCTCGCAGTCGAGCATGTCGTTAACAACTCGAACGCTGTGGAAAAGAGCTTTATTCGTGTCTATGCGGAATAGGCACGATGTTTGCAAAGCGACCGTGGAAGTCCTATTAATGCAACAACAATGAAACTGAGCCGTCACAATTACATACTTTAAAAGCTGGTCGTCAACGAATTTTCATCCATAGGTAAGAACCAAAAGCTGCCAGAAATAAATCCGATCCGAGACAAAATTACAGTAGCAAAAAATTCCCGATAACTCGATACATATTAGCTTAATATTTATGATATCAATGCAATACAATTACTATTTATTGACATCAAAAGCTAAATACAGCTTACAGAGAAACTTATAAATATATGTAGTTCTTATCGCTAAGAGCGATCTGTTATATCTTAGATTGTATTATATTATTTTAATGAGACTTTATTGAAATGTACCTACATTTTAATAATATTACCGAATTGCTTCTTTGGCTATAATACCCTCGCTTTTTAAAATATTTTAACAGTACCCCGGTAGCTGAGCGTGTATTTAGCAATAATCTAAACAATATCAAACTTTACTTGGTATTGAAACCAAACATTTTAATTTTTTTTGTTTCTCGGGTCGGACTTATTGTAAGCGATCGAATTGTGATCAAAATATACATAGACCCGGATATTTTGTTTACGTATTTATCGCCGGCGCCCATCTACCGTCGGTTCTAGTAGGTATTGTACGCGTTGGACTAGAAATCGAACCCAGAGCGACTACACTAAACAAGTATCGCCTTGCCTGGACGAACCAAGCTCGACAAGCTATTCAAGTCCTCGTTCGTGTGAGTGATGCAGAATTCCAATCTGACGCCAACTAAGGATCGTTTTTCCTAGACGGACTAAGCTGCGGAAGCTATTATGTCCTAACCTCATTCGAGTGAGTGATGAAGTATCAGAAGTCTAGCCTGACTCCAATTAAAGATCGTTTTTCCTTGACGGACTAAGCTACGGAAGCTATTCAAGTCCTAACCTCGTTCGAGTGTGTCACAATTTTTAATATACAATTGCAAATAATTCTGTAACATTGACTTGCCTTGTGTAACAGTCAGTTGTAAAGGCCAATAAATGAATTTAATTTATTTTTTCTGATGCCAACCAGGGATTGTTTTTCCTTGAAGGACTAAGCTGCGGAAGATATTCATGTCCCGACCTCGATCGGGTGGATTGTGAACTATGAGAAGTCTATTCTGATCCCAACCAAAGTCATTTATTATCAAATGGAATCCAAGCCTAAACTCCACGTATTTGCCCGGGTATAAGAAGTAAATATGGCTCAAAAATATTCGCTCTAATCTAAAAGCAAATTGGTGGAGTCTGATAATACCTGGTAAGCATATTAAACTTTACGGTTTCGGCCTAGTTAGTAACTGAAGGTATCTGTTTCACTTGCCATTCCTTGCAGTTAAATTGCAGACTACCTAACTGAAATAACGAAGTCTTTTCTTTTAAGTAAGTACTTGGTCTTAATAGATACAAAGAATGCAATCAGTTCTTGTTTCATACCTTGTAACGACCGTTGTCTCATGCGTTACAGTGGAACCTATTAGATGGCACTATATGTCTTCTAAGCACCAAAGACGTTACTGCAATCTGATGTACTAGTGGGGGTTTACCGATATTCACATACGTAGTGAAGTTACTATTTATACATTCCATAGTAATTGTATATTCATATATGCATTATTTAGTGTGTTATAGCCTGTGTTATAGCTGTATTTATTTAGTGTGTTACATTACACTGGTTAACAATATGTACACCATCCTGTTATCATTACACAAACTGTCCAGTAAGTGTACTCTTCTGAAACGGCTTAGGAAGAGACATTGTGAATTTTAAAACGCAGATAGATTTTCTCGCTTCAACGAGCACACACTTTCTTTTTCGCTATGTTCGTCTCATACGGTTCTGATACTTAGTAAAAGCTTCAACTTACTCGATGGTTTGGCGTCTAGAACTCGAAAGAGCTGATAGCGGAACATTTCTGATGTTTTTTTAATGGTTGATCACATTTTTAATTTCTCCGTCATTTTAGTACAAAGTTTTATCTGGTATTTGGCAATAATGATAATGTTGATCATATATCAATCATATTCACATGCTCCCTTTGCTTAGTTAAGCACTCGTTAATTTCTTGCTGAAATGCATTTAAAATTATTTAAATATTTTATTTTTAATTACCATAAGGAATTACCACAACGACGTTTTCCAATGGAGTGCAAATAAGAGTTTTACCTTAGCCGGTGTGTAACGGTTACGTAGACCAGATATATTACGAAAGGACTAGATCCCAGTCTTGACATTTATAATTTTATTGTACTTGAATGGATAAGTGATCAACCATTTCTTTAAAATAATATTTCAGATGAGTACTTACATAAAGTACGGTTTTCTTATTGCTTCTCGAATGTAGTAGTCAAGCCCGCAATTTTGCACATTTAATTATCGACCCAGGATCAAAAACGAATTTAAGCATGTTTATTGACATCCTTTCTTTGGTTCTACCTACTCCACAAGTATAAACCTGCCGTTGCAGTTATTATGGAGATTATAGATCTAATAGAATAAATGTCTTGTTGTGATATGTCTTGTTTAATGATGTAGACGTAAGAAATGTGTTTTCCTCTCGTAGGGTATGCAATAATCTAGTCGGGGAGGAGAGAGTGCGCGAGCGGCGCGGCGGTCGGCTGCTAGTAGCGGCCGGCGCGGCGGCATCGCTCGCGTCAGTGCCATCGAGAGCCGGACCAAGGCAGACGTATGAACATTCCCCCGCACTCCCCGCGTTGTGCCACACGCTAACCGCGTGCTGTTTCTTTAGTATGTGAGCTAATGTACCGGTTGTATTTAATAAAAGTGCTTCAATATTACGTTCTTCGTGTCTTCAATGTGAACCTCCGCACCTAAATCTCTATAGTAATCATGTAATAATGATTCGTTTTGGGTAAAGATGATTTTAAGAGGCAAGTATTGAAGCCTCTTCATACTTTGTACTTGGACTACTTCAGTACTTGCAATAACTTGATGTTTGAATTAAGTGCTTTTATTTTTACAATGGCCTCTCAAGGTAAATTTATGACGTATCCCTACGTGTGAGCCTATTCGAATTGAAGCACTGTAGCATAAACATATATAACAATATATATACAAGTGTCATTGCTAAACTGTTAGTAGATCAATAAATGATCAAATTCTTTACTTACCTGTCTATGCATGTGATAGCATTGTAACTAATAGTCATTTTAACATTTACGATTGTTAATTCCTTGTCATAACATTATTTTAGTTAAGGTACCATAATAATAAAATGTATTTGCCGTGAGTTACAAGTATAATTATTCTAATTTCAAGGTGACTTTCATCCCTCTGTTCTGTAGGTACACCTATTCATGGGATATATATCATAGATTTACATAACCTAGGTACACATTATAAAGTACCTGGTACTATCAATTATATTTATTCACACATTGGCATACTTTTTAGCTTGCCACCAGGCGATAATAAACACATCTCACTGTTTAAGGTCTAGAATAACGGTTCGTAGCATATAATATGATGTTTTACCTGAAAATAAAACAATTATTATATGCGAAACCTTATTCTAGACCTATATTTAGAATCCTGCCTGGTGGACTTCTTTATCTTGTCCACCGAAAGTGAGATGCAATGTGAGGAGCGCGCCTGACAGTTCAGGCAAGCTCACCCCCCTCCCCCGGCTCAAGTGGGGCGGAGCCGGATGGGAGGGAGACAAAAGAGGTCGTGACGTCGTTCCGGAAGTGATGTTATCTCACTGTTTAAGGTCTAGAATAAGGTTTCGCATATAATAATTGTTTTATTTTCAGGTAAAACATCATATTATTACTTATCCAGTCTGTCAGTCAGTCAATGAATCATGACTAAGATTCGTATAGTATCTATTAGATGTCGTGGAATGTATAATACTATGGTAGTTCCATGATAGATAGATGTAGGTTGTGAGATTAATAAAAGCATTGTAAGTAATAAGTTTCTATTTTTACCATGTTTTTACCACAATCATATCCAAATCCAAATATAAAAAGTGTGAGCGATAAGACCTTGATTGAAATCAAACCAACACTAGTACCTAAGTATAATTATCGCGCGCGCGACACTATAGAGTAACTTTTGAAGTGAAAACTTTTTTAGCGGCGTTGTGCACTTTTTTGGGATGGGTAAAAAATGTTAAACTCGCGTCAGGACATGAAATTAGTAAGACGGAGGAAGAGTAGATATCCCTCTCTTTCTACCGCGCGCCGAAAATATATGCCTGCTCCTGCTGTTTACAACGTTAATGTTCAAGTTTTCACTTCTGCCGGCGCACGGCACTCCCGGAGTGCAACCCGTTGTTTTTTTAAGCTATTGCATAGCTTCTATCGCGGGCCTTGAGTTTGGAGACCGAATCCAGAAATTCCGTAACGAAAATAACCTAACACCCCCCACTCCGACCGGCACAGCGGTGATACTTTTAATGATGAATAGCAGAACTTTTAATAACTTTTTGAAATATCACGCTTGTCTCTTTAGTTCAGCAACTCGCCTCTAGGTGGCAGGAAAAAAAATACTGCATAAATAAAATAAATAAATATTTATAATTGCATAAGTTGATAAAAAATGCTATGCAATAGCTTTATCGCGGCAGTCCCCAAGTGCCACACGTCTTTTTTTTTTTATACTGGGAATGCGGCACATCCAGCTTATTAACAAAGCCTCTGAGCCATCAAGATACATGCTTAGCCTGCAGGCGTATAACTGTAACAATGTATATAGGTACCAAATATATGACAAATTCTAATGTAATATATGTATAACTAGGCGTGCCCCGCAGCTTCGCCCGCGTTAATTTAGTTAAAAAGTAGCCTATGTGGTATTCCGGAACCTAAACTGTCTACATTTTAAATTTCATCAAAATCGGTTTATTCGTTACGGAATTACGTGGTAACAAACATTCACACACACACAAACTTTCGGATTTATAATATTAGTAGGATAAGAAGGATAAGATAAGATAGTAGAATGTATTAAGTACATAAAATGTGTTTTTAGTAAAAAAACAATTATTAAATGATTATTCACTGGATTGTTCCCTAGTAGAAACGTATCTCATTTATTTATGGTAGAAACGTTGGGGCGTTTACACACTGGGCGGAGCGGCACACGCGGTTGCGGTGAAAGCGGAGCTAGAATTTATACAATCCAATCGTTCTTTGCCAACGGTGAGGCGGCAAGCGCCCCGCAGCGTTTTTGGCGATGATTTCCATCGTCGCCACCGCATTTGGTGGGGACCATCTACTCTATTAATGAACCACCATCAGCCTTGCTATCGCTACATCAGTCAATAATAATTGTCTAATTTTACGGATCGCAAAAGTAGCGGAACTCAAGCGACCTGCAAGCCCATCAATATTAGGACCCCACTGCATTTTTAAGTCCATAGTCAGACCTAAGAAAACAGTTTTCTTTACAAGATCTAATTTGTTGTTTTCAAATGTAACATTTGTATCTACCAAAGGAACATTAGGAAGGGAAAATTTTATACATTTGGTTTTTCTAGCATTTAACAATAAGTTATTAGCAATAAACCATTTCGATACTAGATCTAATTCATAATTTACCTCATTTAATTTCACATCTTTCATAACCTTTGCCGCAACCGCTCTTTGTATGTTGTTCGAATAGAAACCGATTGCAACCCTTACAAATAATAGAGGCTGATCTATGATAAAAACCACGTTGCAAATATAGTCTATGCCATCGTCTACTCGTTTATGATCTATGCCTGAAGTTTCTTACCAAATTATGTCAGTCAGTCGAATACACTAGTGTCAACTGTCAAACAAAAGTAAGTCATCATCAAACTGACTGTCACTTGGCAGCAAATTCATGAGATTTTCGTAGTTTTATTGTATATGTTTGTACTCAAGATTATATAAAATATGCCGAAGAATAAAGGAAAAGGAGGTAAAAACAGGAGGAGGGGTAAGAACGAAAATGAAACAGAAAAACGTGAGTTGGTATTCAAGGAAGATGGACAAGAGTACGCCCAAGTCACAAAGATGCTCGGTAATGGCCGCTTGGAGGCCATGTGCTTTGATGGCATAAAACGTCTGTGTCATATTCGAGGGAAACTTAGGAAAAAAGTGTGGATAAACCAGGGAGACATAATACTAATAGGTTTACGAGATTACCAAGACGCCAAAGCTGATGTAATCCTAAAGTACACCCCTGACGAGGCAAGGAATCTGAAGACTTATGGAGAGTTCCCGGAGACTGTGCGCATCAACGAGACCGTGGTGTACTCCGTGGATGGCCTGGACGAAGATATCGAGTTCGGAGACGAAGTCAGCTCTGAGGATGAGGACGATGTAGATGCTATCTAACATCGCTAGCTATATTTATATGAATATCTACTACAGTAAGTTTGTGTAAATTTATTTTGCTGTTATGAATAAACACGACCTTGTGATTTTTTATAATTTAGTTTTTCAAATTATTTCATATTCCTAAATTGTAATAGTTCTTACCTATTTATCATCATCGGAGTCCTAATTTCTTCATGTGATGTAAGTGTTTGTAACACATTAGTGTATGGTATACTTTATTATTATGATAAAGAATTAATACCAATTAAAATTAATAGTATTCCTTCAAATTGTTTAAGTGCAACATTCCTTGAATTGTTCTCATAATAGACCATTAAAAGTATTTTTAAAAGTTTAAGGAATGTGTATATAAATTAAATAATTATATCATATATCAATCTTTGCTATTATTTCCTTATTTCAATAACCAGCAGCAACCTAAGGCTAATGATCTGATAGGCTTGATAATTGTAGTCCTAATATTCTACCTTCACTCTAGGCTCATTCCAAATTTTATTTAATGCCATGATAAAGATACCTGATGCTTGTACACTCTCAATATATTTATCTTTTCAATATGGAACATGCAAGGCATCGCGCGTCTGACTCATCCTGATGAAGGACAACTAATTTGTCCGAAACTAGTTGACTACAAAGTAAGTCGAAATTTTCGTGTTTTAATCCAAATATAACATTGAAACATACTCTTAATATATATGCACTAGTACTGTTTAAATTTATAACAAAGCTATGTAGCATTCAGTCAGCCTGAAAAATTTGACAGACTTTCCAATATGACAAGCAATGTATTTCATATTATTTAACTATATGCTTTCACTGCTGAGCTTTTTAAAATGTTTCCCCCATAGCTCATATACTAGTGGAGATGGCAGCAAAGAGTTTAACGTCTAGGCTTAGCATAAAGCTTTAAAAATATAGTTATCTGAAGTAAATGGCTAAGTGCCATGTTTCTAATCAATATTAATATTAAAGCTTTACTAAGAGCAGACTAATTCTTCTTGATCTTACAAGTAAAAAAAAATGTTGTAAAAGCTGGAACAATCTAACATAGAACCTGTTTTGAAAGCAAATGTCACAAGAGTAGAGGGGAAGTATTTCTGCACTTGCTGCATAGTTAGAAATCTAACTGTATCTAATGGCTACTGCATAATAGCAGTGTTAATGATGATGATGAATCAGAATAAAAATACCCTGTGGCCACATAGCCTTTGCAACACTTTCTGACAATATTGGCCCAGCAGTTAAGACATGAAAATGTAACAAGGGACAAAGATACTTTAAAAATTTATCATATTTGTGTCATCAAATTGTATATAGTGATTCAATATACAAATGACATAAGTACAGCATCCTTGTGGGCAATTAATGTTGTATTTAAGTACTATACTGCGCAAACAAAATGCTAGAATTGTTAGATCAAAGTTCTTAAAATGGAAAGTATATACATCTGCCAAGAATGTGTTGTTGAGACAATCTTTAATAATTACTTGTTACAGGTTGTGTGTTGTGACTAACATAGATCAACCACAGGCTTTGATAGCTAAATGGATAAGATTCAGACTAAAAAAGAACAAATTTTAATTGTGTGTTTCAAGTTTACCTTGCAGTACTTTTTCAGAGTCTGATGGTTTAATATATTCCTTGCTTTTCGTATAGACTAGTGGGCAGTCCTAAAGCTGTCAAGTTTTTCAGGCTGCCTGAAGGCATCCAACATGGCTTAACAAATGTCCTCTTACAACTAACATCCGGGAACAACTTAATGTGCCCTGAAAGTTGAAAATCCCACCAAACACTGGAGACCACGATACAAATGTCTCACTTATCTATTTGGAGAATAGTTGTTTGCTGATATAGCTACTTCGTAACTGTAGCAGTGATTGTTGATTGTTTCATGACTAATAGACTTGGGCGCTGCCTGGATTACTTTCAGGGAGGTGCATCTGCATCTACACATTATACTATTAACTAATATAAAATTTAGAATTATACATGTATATTATGTAAATAAATGTAATGACAAATTCAAATCTCGCAGGTATTTGATTGAATATGTTTTGCTAATCGAAAGCATACTAAACTTATTCTCTGTATATTCCCTAAGCGGCACACACTTTCAGCGATCATAGGCGGAGATCTCTCCCTGCCGAGCGTGGTAGACACCATGCTTAGCAGTGAGATCATGGCAGGCGGTGGTCTTCTTCTGCTAAGTGGTTATAAAGCAGGCCACGAAGCGGGCCAGAGAGGTCGATCCCCGATCTGACCCGCTCCGGCGTAGACGGACGGGGGAGAGGAAGAGGCAGTTCACCCACCTCCTCTCTCCTCTGTAGTGGGGTCACTGGTGGAGAGTCAGGGCACCTCTCCATGGGCTTGCACGGCCCCACACGTCTGGGGGAGGCTTTGGTGAGCAAGGTCACCCCTCCATGGGCGCAGTGGCCCGGAGAAGTTTGCATCCGGGTCTACCGCCCCAGGGCAAGAGTAAGTAAGTAGTGACTGCTAGCGCGACCCTATCTTTCCCCACCTCGGCGTGGGACTGCTCACGGGGGGGGTTTTTAGTGGGTTCGAGCCCCACATACCCCTTTCCTTCACCCCTGGGAAGGACGGAAAATGCCAGGCATTTTCCCACCACAAAAAACAGTGTGAGCTTGTCTGGGTTGCTTCGCTGGTTGACCGTTTAGTGTGATTTTCAACTGAGTGTCACTGTGGTTAATAGGGCATGTTAAGCTGTTAGTCTCTGTTGTTATTCCTAAGACAACAGTCGTTATATCGGATGCCTTCAGGAGGCCACTTAATTCCCGACTCTAGGACTGCCCACTAGACTATACGACTATACTATACTATATTGCCTGCATGCATGAGATTGAAATATAGGTCAAGTATAGTTTATACGAAAATTAATAGATTTAGAAATACACCAATAACATAAGATTTTTGGTTAAATGTTTTTTCAACAAAATCATGTCCTAAAAATTCAAAAAACCCGACTGCCAAAAATGTGACCCTACTTTTTATGTAATCCCCTCTTAATTTCCTTCATATTGGTACACTACTGAGATTTTGTTTTTTTTTTTCACCGTCAAATATACTTGGCTTTATAAGACAAATATAACGTTACCTTAACTATCTAAATAAATCCAGCCTTTTTGAAGATAAAAGGTATTAAAGAAATTTACAAATATACATACATTGAAGATACGCGCGAAAAACATAACCCTTGGCAGTCGAGTAAAATGCATAGGTCGGGTAAAACCAAAACGGTTGCTATTAGGTAGATTGATTATGACGTCAATTCACACATTTTTGATATACGGTAGCCATGATTGTTCGTTGACGTCACTTCACGTCACAGAAAGTGCGTAAAATAGTCGCGCCTTAACTTAGAATATAGAGTTTGTTCTATATTCTAAGCCAAGGCATAAAATTGCCCGAACTGGCAGGGATTGCATGTAATGTTTCGATGGAAGTTTTTTTTAACGTAAACAATCGAGTATAAACCAGAAAAATGAAATTGCATGTTCCTTGCATAATATTTTGAAGAAATAATGTTATTTGGGAATATCCAAAATAGAAATGATTTACATATTATTAATTGTATACGTGTTTAAAGGACTAGGTAAGCTTTTGAAGCCCTATCGCTCAAAAAAGCAAGTCGCAGATAGCGGCATCGAAGCGAACGCCCGCGCCCTCTCGCCCGCCGCGCGTTGCGACACGACATCTTGATGGTGTAAGCTAGAACGCGACTGAGACTTAAAAGAGGTGGGATAAATTAGAACCTGAGTGGAAATAAATCAATCCAGCTGAAACTTTAGTGGTTTACTGGTAAACATATCCCACAAACACACGCTCGTTTTTATAATGTTATTTAGGAAACCTCTTCCAACGATAGACGTGGGTTCCGTATAATACATTATTTATATTGACAATTTATATACTAACATAAACAATCAAATTTATAAAAAATATCCGACTGTTGGGGTGTAAGTGCTTTCTACCAATAGGTAGGTACTAAAATTTACTATTCTACCGGTTGAGTCACTTGTACTTTTCTACCGACTTCAAGGAGGAGATACTCAAGTCGACTGGTTTTTTTAAGCCGCGGGCCTTGAGCGTGGAGACCGAATCCAGAAATGGCACAGCGGTGATACTTTTTAGTTTTGCCATCTATCGATGAATAGCAGAACTTTTAATTACTTTTTTGAAATATTACGCTTGTCTCTTTAATTCAGCAACTCGCCTCTAGGTGGCAGGAAAAAAAATACTGCATAAATAAAATAAATAAATAATTATACATAATTGCATAAGTTGATAAAAAATGCTATGCAATAGCTTTACCGCGGCAGTCCCCGAGAGCCACACGTCTTTTTTTTTTTAGTTTTGCCATCTGTCGATGAATAGCAGAACTTTTAATTACTTTTTTGAAATATCACGCTTGTCTCTTTAGTTCAGCAACTCGCCTCTAGGTGGCAGGAAAAAAAAACTGCATAAATAAAATAAATAAATAATTATAATTGCATAAGTTGATAAAAAGGCTATGCAATAGCTTTACTGCGGCAGTCCCCGAGTGCCACACGTCTTTTTTTTTAAGCTATTACATAGCTTCTATCGCGGGCCTTGAGCGTGGAGACCGAATCTAGAAATTCTGTAACGAAAATAACCTAACACCACCGGCGGCATAGCGATGATACTTTTTAGTTTTGCCATCTATCGATGAATAGCAGAACTTTTAATGACTTTTTTGAAATATATACGCTTGTCTCTTTAGTTCATCTACTCGCCTCTAGGTGGCAGGAAAAAATAGTACTTGAAATATCTTCAATAATGCGTGTTTAGTACATCTAATCTAATCAAAGTTCCGAAGATATAGCGATGAAGTCGGTTTTTTTAAGCTTTGCTCGAGTTTAATTATTTTATATTTATTTAGCGAAAGAGAGACACCTACGTTCCACGCAGCTCTATTCGCTAGTATATTTTTTTTTTTATTACTGACTAAGCAAACATTTGACTACAATCACACCTGATGGAAAGTGACGATGTAGTTAACGTGGAGCACGCTTCCTCAGTAAATACCTATTCACTTTACTTTTGAAGTTCAAAGGTACAATGTATTTTATAGAATACCGACAGGCTTGTAACTTTACGCCGATGTTCAAGACTTTGAAATCTGGCTTCAACTAAAGCGTCATTGTTAATTAGCCTCTTTGCGCGTCGCTCTATCGAATCCAAAGCCTGCAGCTGATACTTGGCGGAGCCATCCCACAGGTGACAGCAGTACTCCATACACGACCGGACCTGCGCTTGATGCAAGTTTAAAAGCTGTCCCGGTGTGAAGTACCGCCTGACCTTCGATAAAATACCAAGTTTCTTTGCAGCTACTTTGGCCTTAGACTCGATATAGGTAAGAACCAAAGTTGAGGTTGGATGCCAAACTGACACCCAATAGTTTTAGTTCATTTATCTGGATGGGCACATTACAGAAGATGGGAGCTAAAAGAAACTGGCTTTTTTTAGTAAAGAATAGACACGCCAGAGTCTTGGAAGCATTAAACCTAACCATATTAGCATCACCCCCAGTTGGACACAGCCTTTAAGGACAAGTTTAACCGTTCAGCCAAATCCTCACGGTGTTGTTGGATATCTACAGTACTTGCGCGAGAGCTGGGTGGGTACGTACCTTGCAGCTACTGTCGTATCGTCTGCATAACCAAAGGTATCAAGTTTCAACAGATAATTTATATGAAGTAGGAAAAGTGTTGCAGAAGAGTACCGATCCTTGAGATATACCGGCATTGATGGCCATTTGGTCGGACAAGTATCCATCTACAACTAATCGAATTGACCGTTCTCTCAAGAAATCAGATATCCATGTGCACACAGGCAATCCAAATGATGGGAGCTTGTTAAAAAGGGTGTCGTGCCAGACCCGATCGGATATTTTTGAAATGTTCAATGACAGCTAAAGCCTCACCTTGATTTTCAATGGCCTCGCTCAAAATGTGTGTGGCATACGCTATTACACATGAACACTAGAAGAATCACAAGTTTTGGAAAATTAAACAAAATAAATAACGTCAAAACTCCCAATTCAGCCTTTTCGTAGTGGGTAAAGTGGCCTACTCAGGCCGTGCATTATTGGTCGTCCAATATTAGGATACCAAATAAACGCAATATGGCCAAGAAAAAAATTCTGTCCAACGATTTTATTTTAGAGAATTGCAAAGGGAACCCCAATTTTTCTAAAATAATAGACAAAATCACGCCCATTGGTCACGATTCTGTCCAAACATAATGTAATCAAGCCGTTTAATTCTGTCCTTTGCTCTTTAATATCGATTAGTTTTTACTTCAAATTTGCTTCTACCATCGAGATAGGAAACAAATCTACGGTTTTAGCTACAAAATTCTTGGCTTCTAGTCAAAGTAGCAAACCCATACTGTCTATAAATGTAATCTATCTATCGCATGAACTTTAATCCATCGAAACAAGGATAATGTAATCACTCCGTTTACATCGAGATGGGAAACTTAAGAAAGAAACAAAACGTCTTGTCGTCAATGTCTTGTAGGCAACTTAGGTCTTTGCTGTATATAGTTTTTGATTAGCATTAGGAAATATATTGGCCAATTGGCCCGTAGTTTGAGCTATCGAGAAAGATTAGAAAGAAACAAACGTACAGTACGTTGTATTGTAGTGGTTATAATATATTTGATGCACGGTGCAAGACGTGCGACATTTCTGACGTAGGTTTCGTGGTGATGGCGATGGTGGCGTGGCGTGGCGGTTAAAACGGAGTGATTATCTTTGGTGGCGGTATTCGCAGGATGTAAAATGCATCATGCACGTCCAACATACAATCAATAATGAATACGTACAGCAATCCTGTTCTTGCTCGAGTGTCCTGCGTGAGTTCCATGACCTTGTAAACGCACATAATACAGAAAGGATCGTGAAAAAGGACCATTACGCTGGAAACGCGTACGCCGCCAAACCGCGTTTGCCGCTTTGCATTTGACGCGAGTTGATGTCCGCTCACAAAGGGACTTTTTAAGCAGTGAAATAAAAAAAAGTGTTAGGGATGGCAATAGACAATCGTTTTTTTTTATTATGTTGCCAAATGCCATGTTGCGCTGCGCCATATTGGATTTTGTTGTGCTTCGAAAACATTGTGAGCACGTGGATTGTTGGAAAAAAATTGGTGAAATTCAGTAGTAATATCTTTTAAAATTGGTCTTTTCGGTTTAATTTTATTTCGTTACTCATAAGTGGCGTAATTGATTTTGGAATATTCAAGTAAGTATACAATATGTATCATACCGGTGGCACGATTCCAGATTTGGATCGTGCATGCTCGGAATAGTACGTCGCAGGCTGGTAGGCTGCGATTTTTATTTAGCTTACAGTTATTACTTAATTAGCGGAGTACTTCTCATAATTCAACAAACTTTTAGATTTGCTTCATCGTTGACAAGTTATTGATAGAGGCATAATTGCGTAACCTATCATTTACCATTCCACATTTGCTTACGTGTTGCCCGTGAAGGTTCCACATACCGCTCGTGACCCTCGCCGGTTTCAATAGTCAAAGTTGTCTTGCTTAGTCCAAAATACGAATTTACTAGTTTATTACTAGATATCTTGTTGTCTAATAATTACTCGCCTACTTTTGTATGTAAATACTGAATTTAGAAAATATTGGTAAAATCTGTTACAATTCGTTTGGGAAAGCCATGTGATATTTTATACTCATTTCAAACAACTCATTTAAAATAGTTATCACTGTAATCTAAAAAATTATTCTAGCTCCCTACTATTTTTAGTTACCATGTGCCAATTTAGATTGTAAATAAACACGCGGGCGGGACAATAACCTATTTACGTTTGGCGTAATATCGGGGTTACCATCTTTTTATCAACTAAGATATCAATATATCCATGTGATGATAAGAAAATATTTTTACTAAATCAAAATGGAGTATATACAAGTAAGTATGTCAACTGCTTATCTTAAAAATTATCAAATTGGCAGTCTTGGCTCAAACAACTCTTCTTTTAAAAGGCATTATAGTGGATTGTGGTATTTTTATTTATAAACAACTAATTTCTTGTATTAAAAAGGGTAACAAATAAATTTATATATTTTTTTTTTATTATAAATGTTTACAGTAGTTTTCAAACAAGTGTATTGTTTTAGATTGCATCTAAAAGTGGCTCAACAAAATGGCACCCAGTCGTCAGCTGCTCTTGTGGTCTGTCCCATCAATAGCAGTTTTATTGGGAATTTTTTGGTTCAAGAAAAAGAGGGAATATGCCAAATCTGACCCAGGTGGAAGAGAAAGGTTGAAAAACCTTAAGGAAGAGCTAGCCGAAGCCCTTAATGCTCAAGTTGAGGCCGAGAAGGCTACTCCACTGTGTAAAGCAGATCGTTCCATCTTGAAATCACAGCCTATTGACATAATTCCTAACGGCAGCAAATCACAGAGATCCTCACCTCTGCAATTGACAGATGAAGAAGTTGATTTGGAAATAGAGAAAATTATTAGGAAGAAATCTGTTGATAAAGACAAAAGGATGTCAGGTGGTTTTGACAGCCATAGCTTGGTGGCAAGCTCATGCCCCAGAAAACCTTCTTTTATAGTTAAAGAAGAATCACAATCAATGTGTTTACCTATCAAATTAAATAATGTTTGTTCAGATGGCATTACCGTTTCATTGAAAAATGAAAATACAAATATCTTAGATAAACACTGTAAAGAGTTCAAAGAAGAATTATCTATTATAGAAAGTAGTAAGGCTGAAGCTACAACGTCAGGAGCAAACACTGCAGAAAGCACTGTGGCTGACACAGAGGAATTAAATGTTGATAACAATGTTATTGATGAACCTAGTGATAGTAATGACAGTGATAACAGATTTTCAGCACAAAGTAGACGCATTTCTGAAAGAGATTCCGCTAACCACAGTCCTGTTGATCCTATGTTAGCTAGTCCATCAATGTGTCACTTTTCTGATAATCACAGTGAGGTAAGTTTGTTTTTTTTTCAAGTGATTTTTATTCCCTTTTTTTTTTCATCATTAAATGTTACAGATGTATATCTAAAATGTAAAATATGTTTTATGGCAGCCTAAACAAGCTCAAGAACTATAATTGTTCATTTAAATCTATCTTGATTTATATGTTTTGTTATACTACATTATGTCCATAACTGTATTGTTTTAGTAATCATGTTATCCATTGCATCTAGATTCTAGATCTACAATATTTTGGTGTATGTTTATTCTGATTAATTTAATTTTAATCAGGGTTCAAGTGACAGTGGCAAAGGATGTTCAGAGGCAGCCAGCCCCCCTCCGGCAAATATAAATACAGTTCCCTCTGAATCAGCACTAAGAATACACCAATTCTTAATATCACAAAGCCTGGTTGGCCTATTGATAGGTAAACATGGGTCATTTGTAACTCAAATAAAAGGAAATACTGGAGCAACAGTCTATGTGAGAAGACATCCTGACAATGTGAAGCAGAAAATTTGTGCAGTTGAAGGTATAGTAAAAAAAAAATGTTAATAAAATGAAATTAAGTGTAACTTGTACTAATACTGTATTTGATAATTCTACCAATTATTTGATACTTTTTGTGGTTGAATAGTAAAAAAAAAACTGCTTTAGCTACTTGGTGGTGAATTGTGATTTAATTATTTCTTACTAGAGTAATAACATAATCACAATCTAGAATCTCTTCAATTATGAATAATTGTGCCTTATTTTTAGGAACTCAGAGTGAGATTGAAGCAGCTTTAGATATGATAAGAGAAAAATTCCCTGAGAAGAAATTCCCACACTTCTCACTCCAAGAAATTAGTGCAGAGTTGTATCAAAGGCTAACTCCACTTGTGCCTGAATTCCTTCAGGTAAGTTTCATACTATAATGTTTATAATATGTAATTACTAGCCGTGCCCCGAGGCTTCGCCCGCTATTGTTAAGTTAAAAAGTAGCCTATGTGTTGATCCTAGGTATAATCTATGTACAGTCCAAATTTCAACCAAATCCGTTCAGCTGTTAAAGCGTGAAGAGGGAACAAACATACTTACACACAAACTTTCGGATTTATTATATTAGTAGGATAATGGGTCTTGGCGTGACTTAGGCTTTAGAATTAACAAATTCAAAACTATGTCGATCTAGACATCAACAATGTGTAAATTATTTTTTTAACCTTCTTTCAAAAGGGAGGAGGTTCTCAAGTTTATAGTAGTATTTATTTTTCTTTTTTTTTTTACTATGTTCCTGTTTATCATTCATGGCCTGCCATGTTTACCATCCTCATCCACATCATCAATAACTAACAGGTATGATAGCAGACAAGTGAAATACTAACCCATTACAGGTAAAAAAAATATTTTATCAGCATTCATTATGAGATTCTTTAATAATTATTTTTGTTATATGGGGCAGTCTATTAGTATTGTCTAATGGTCTCCAAATTTAATAAACATCTAATAAATGTTTGAGATATTAAAAAATATTACAAATATTATCTAGAAAAGAGGCATAATTTAAGTTGTAATTAGATAAAAACAGACTTGATCAATCAATAAGCTTTATATCTTGCCCTTAATCCATGTTTTTATTGATAAAAGTTTATAGCTCTTAAATATGTATGTCAATGACTGCTAAATATTCTTTGTTTCTACAACTTCCTAATTAGCCTTTGTCTATATATTAGCATAGCAATATAATTATAGCATCTTGGAGCTATGTAATGAAACAATCATCTTTTTGAAGGTTGCTGAAAGTTGAACCTAATACTTGTATATTGCAATGTGCAACTCAGTGCAACAGTGTAAAAATTAGTAGATGGATCTTGATGCAGACTTCAAAGATTACTTATAGCTACACTTATCTTGAAGTCATGATATAAAATAGCAAGTGCAAATAGCAATGGTTAAGATATTGTACTAATATATCAAATACTATAGCAATCTTTGTCCTTACATACTGATTCACTGACTGACTTAGAGACAACGCGCAGCCTAAACCGCTGGTTGAAGAGACTTAAAATTTGGAGGGTACATTTGTCTTTATTTGTAGGGGTATACTAAGAATGGATTTTTGTTTGGAAATTCTACCCTAAAGAGGGTTAAATGGGGTGAAAAAGTTTGTATGAAAGTTCTTTGTTTTTGAAGTTAAAGATAAGAAATTGGTATTTGAGTAGTTGCATTCAATATAAAAAAAAAATAGGCTATCAATATTTTCTCCTGGGGTGCATTAAAATGGAGCAATGAGGAATGAAAATTAATATGGAAAGTCTTTATTTATTAAGTTAAAGTAATGTGAATTGTATCGGAGTAGTAAAATGATAGTTAATTTTATTAATAAGTCATGTCAGTAAGTTAGAAATTACTACTGTAACACGTAATGAACTCTATTTAATGATACTAATATTATAAATCCGAAATTGTAATTTTTTTTTATCTTTACTCTGTAGTCTTTAGCCATCTAAACTGATTTGATTGAAATTTCAGGCAGGGGTAGTTTTTTTATTATACTAACTATCGGTGTCCTGCGAATTGCCCGGGTTACTTAGTTAAAAATAACCTGTGTTAATCCTAGGTACAAGCTATGTACATTCCAAATTTCATCCAAATCCGTTCAACCGTTAGGGTGAAGAGGGAAGAAACATACTTACTGACAAACTTTCGGATTTATAATGATAGTATTATGATGAGGATGGCTGGACTTTAGTTTGATTTAATCACTTCAAAACTGCTAAGCAGTATGTGCTTACTGAATGAAAGAAACTGATGTTCAAAGAAGAAAAATTAATGTCTTGTCACTGTTTGGTCCACCATGTATAAATTTTAGTTTAGAACCTGCTTAGAGTTAAATATAACATGATATTAAAACAAAAAACACAGTACTTCTTTTTACAATAAAATAAAACTTTTGTTTACCGATCATGTGCACTACCATGTCGAAATGTCCTCGATACACCCAGGTTAACTGGAAGAAAATGCTACAAAGCATTAAGTTCGCCTATGTAGATACAAAATTGTTTGTGCAATAAATAATTTTCCATCTATCTATATTTTTATCTCTTGCGGTTATGTTCGCCAAAAAGCTATTAAACATATTAAAATAAAGTTTTTACCGTCATAGGAAATATGTGATTAGTATAAATACAATTAATATTTTAGTTTCTCAACTATTATAGTTAACGTGGGACTATTTTACGTTTAAGTGGAGTCTGTGTTTCCGATAAATACAATATATACTTTAAGTCGCGAGTGAATAGGTATCCTCTAGGCAAACTTGCTCCATCGTCGACCAAAATGAATAAAAAAAAAAACCAAGTGTATCCGTTTATACAAAAAAGACATAAAATGGTAGTGAAATGTTAACAGACTTTATTGAAACTAGTATACCTACATAGTAGCAGTATTATCTGAATTATCATGTTAGATAATATAACAACACTTTCTTACTTAACGTTATACATCTACGACATCTTTGGATATCTATGTTTAATTAATTTTAGTCTAAAACAATCTTAAATTGCTTTAGGAACAGATCTATCAACCAAGATTAGTTTACAGCAATCAAGATAACATCCGGTTTTGCGTTGTAAATTGTACCTACATTATCTTACGATTACTTTTAAATATATTACAAACCGAATTAAATATAATTCGGGACTTTAATTCTGAAAAAATCATATACAGAATAAAAGGGGACTATGTTCTATCATTAGAATGGACATAACCAGTTGATATCTATTTAGAAATGTAAGAACGGAACTACATCTCATGACCGTTTGTATTACTGTTTAGAAATTTGAATACATTTGACTTATCATTACGATTAATCTCATAATAAGTGTATACTCATGAATCGCAGGGCCGAAATATTTAAATCTAAAAGTTGTAACATATATCTCATAATTATTAAAAGCTCTATAATGGCAACCTACATATAGTTTTATAGTTCGACAGTCTTAAAACGCTATCTATTCCATTACACACTATTAAATTATCGTACCCGCTCATCTCACGACATTGACCTTCGTGCCTGCTTTCCAATGTAATCTGCGAACGTTAAACCTGACCGCGTCAGTTGCAGCTTGTGGAGTCCGTGAACAACGACACCATTATGACGTGTTTGGTGAGCGCGGGCCACTTCTTCCTGCAGCAGCCGCTGCACCCTACGTTTCCATCACTCCATGCGCTGCACCGCCTCATGGCCTCCACATACCAGAACCCGGATGTGCCCTCCTTGCCGCGCCCTGTGAAAGGTAATTTCAAAACCAGTCCACGTATTACGACATTGACGTAAGCGGACTGGTCTTGCACTCGATCTTTTTTGTGTCGTGTCTGATTTACCGCTTTTTTGTTCAGCGTAATAAGGACTCGTCACGATATCGCTACCTGACTGTGATGGCATAACATCTTTTTCGGCATCTTTACCTTTGACCGGATAACCTTGTGTTTAAGATTATTATGTTATTTAAATATTTGATGAGAATAAGTGTTAATATTTAGCAATTTTATCAGACAAGGCTCAGGGTCGCTTTTTTATTTTTAAATAATAATATGCAATAAAGTCGTGTCCACTGACGCCGAATGATGTTAAGGACATAAAATTGAATAACATTTCGCACTTATTTACCATCTATATCTGAACGTTTTTCTAGGTCATACATTTTTCTTTCGTTCGCAATTTGTTTTCCCTAAATACCGCTAGCTATGATTCATACTCCAACATAACGGAAAAATTCCTCTTCTATTGTGTATAAATAGAAGTAAAGAGACCGTGTTTAAAGTTCGATTCTTAAACACTTTTTACTATTATGTTAAATAAGTTTTTTTATTTTGTGATTTTATTTGTGGTATCTCTCTAATGTTAACTCAATTCCGATACGTAAATTAGGTTAGATTCAAGGTAATATGACCTCAAAATTAAAATGAACGTATTTTGCCCCAATGACCCTGCCTACTTTATGATGATAAAGTCGTAATGGGGCTCATAGGCGTTCATTTTTTAATCAGAAACTGTAATTTTATCCCAAAAGTAAAGGCAGCGGTAACATAACCGGAACTTAATTTTTTGCAAACAAAACTACACGATCTTTTGAGACTACGACCAATGGCTTTGTCAAGGCAAATATTTTCATCATTTAGCTACGTTGAATTAATAAATTGTAGAGAAAATAAAGTTGCGAGACGAAAAGTCACAAGCACGATGTCCGATTTATTTTTATATAATCTTATACATTTCGAAATCTTTGGAAATCAATATTATTCATACTTTAAAAATATTGTTTCGCTAGAGAAATGCCTTATCAATTAATAATATCAATTAGAACTAGATCAAATATCGGCACGTTTTTGAAGAACAATACGTGCCGATATTTGTTTCAAGCACTATATTTTACAATTTTATGACTGTTGCTGGGCAATAACTGATGTCTCGTGTTCTTAATGGGCGGAATTTTTATGCAGTTTTGTGGTTGAGGCAATTTACAAGTTGTTTATGTGGTGGTATGAGTATGACCAGGCTAATACAAATGAAATTAAATAATATAATGGTATAATTGCACATTTCCTATTTACCGCAACCTCAACCTTAATTTTTGGCTACTTTTTGGCTTAAGAGTCGCCGTTGTGATGGCGCTATAGTATTTAATAAAATGCATTTGTATTATAGGTTGTGACTACATATGTCTTATCTATTAGCAACTACTTATTTTGTTAAATGAATCGTTTGTTCGGCAGAGGGATCGATTTGCGCCGCGCCGACCGAGAACAATTGGTACCGCGCGCAAGTGATCTCAACATCTGAAGAAAATGACACGTCTGTGGTGAAGCTGGTTGACTTTGGAGGCTACCTTACCGTCGACAATGACCAGCTCAAGCAGATACGCTCCGACTTCATGACGCTGCCCTTCCAGGCGACAGAGGCTGTGCTCGCGTTCGTCAAACCCGCTAACAATGGTGGGTGTACTTTTTACTATAAATGCTTACCATTCAACATGAGAAGAATAAATAGTAAAGACCAGATTCTCTGTTTATAAATCAGGCTATAAAGTACACTTCTTCATGGCTAAAATTCTTAAACAATCTGCTTACATTGCAACAAGATCAGTCTAACTGTTAAAGGTTTAAACAAACAAGTTTACTTATGTCGTTGTATATTAGTGTCATGACCGCGATAATTTCCTTTAGCTGAAGTAAGTTTTTTTATGGTTATTTGTCTATCTGGTCGATAATAAATAATTGGATGAGATTTGTGTGCTTGCTTGTATTGTAAATAGTGTAATGTTCTGATCAAGCAGGATTAAATCCTGCCAAGGAAGTAGGCTATAAATGTACATTCCGGAGTGGGTAAAGAATGCTGCATTTTCGTAGTTTTTTCCGAAATCGGATACACATGTACTACTCCATAATTTAAACTTCCGTCCTACCGCCCCTGCCAAACTTTACAAACAATTCGTTTGTAATATTAGTGTGATATTTGTTTTGATTGAAAATTAAGATAAAACCCTCTATTTGATTGTTTTGGCCATCTTGAAAAACAGTTTTAACATGTTACAACACGGAAATGGATTATTCAAACTAATAATTTTCATCTATTTCTAAACACGCGTAACACGATTTCTATGTGACTTTATTATTTGCACATATGAAAATCCACAAGGTTACTTCATGTTTTACAAGTTCTCCAAGATTCCAATACCACATCATTTTAATAAGTGTGCCTTGACAGACATTTACAGAATTATATTTATAGGTATTAAAATAATAATAAGACTGTTAAATAAATATAAGAAACATATTAAATGTATTATATTAAATAAATCTTCGAGTTTAAAAAAACTGTACGGCCCTACCGACTGCGCAGAAGCGAGGTTATGTTTTTTGAGCGTATTATTTATATCTTTTAAATTTTGTTAAACACGCTCTACAGCCTAAACAGTTTAATATATAATGTGTCAAATGAGAGATTTGTCTCCATTGCGGGAATTACATATATGTATTAATTTTATATGGCGTATGAAACATTAAGGAGTTTATTTTTAAATGATTTGTGAAAGGGAATGGTGTCAAGTTGGTCCCACATACAAATTGTCAAGATCTGATCAAGGATTCCGGAGATAAAGAAGTTACATCGGTTTTATTAAAGCTTTGGTTGCATTTAAATTATAACAAACATATTATCTATGCATGCATCATCCAGTTAAATTATGTCAATATGTGTATTAAATAAAAGCTAGATAATATATACATATTTGTAATCGGGCTAACTACCCGATTACAAAAATATTGTATTTGGGTAGTTTACAAATATAATGTATGTACCGGATATATATATTGCAATACTTTTATGGTACCATTTAGGCAATATCGTGATGCCGCGATAGACGATACGTTCATCTTTAAAGATGTGCGATAATGTTTGATATTTGTTGTTAGAAGCGGAGTGGAGCGGCGAGGCGCTGCGCATCATGGCGGGTCTGACGGCGGGACAACTGTTGCACGCGCAGGTGGCCGGCTACGACGAGACCGGCGTGCCGCTCGTGCACCTCTACCTCACGCTCAACCCGCAGGTCGGTACACTCCCCTCACTCACTTACTCATTCATTCACTCAATCCCTCCTTTAACACACTTCCAATAAGTAGGAAATCTCGTTTCCTCTGAATGTATGAATAGGTGATTTTGCGGTTTCGAACCCTACCATGAAACGGTGGACTTGAGCTTCCTGTAAAGGTAACGTCGTGATTAAGTCCATGTAATCCTTCTCTACAGTAGGGCGTTTTGTCATGTTAAGATTTATAAAAAACAATTTTTTTTTGCCTCATGTCTCTTGTAAAGCAATTTTCATGATTAATTTTTTCTATGAAAGGGTGGGTAGTGTTTCGTTGGTCTAATATTTTTATACTAAAAAATCTTTTGAGGGGAATTAGGGAAGTCGGTTTTTGATTACAAAATAGTTTTTTATGCTGTAATAAGCCTGTCATTTTATTCTAGTCCACACAAATATGCAATCTCCATAAATTAACAAGAGACATCACATCATATTATCTTCACTTGATTCAATCCTCTATTATTTTACCTGGTATCACTATGCAAGTTTGACATAAACTGTATTTTTTTTCATTTTACATCTTCACAATATTCCAAAGAATTAATATTGGATCTATAAGCAGGCTTAGTTCTGTAATTGCGAAATTGTGTGTTTTTAGTAAAGCATTTTAATTCCGTTGCTATTACGAGTTTTCGAAAATACATGATGATATAAGAATACAGTTTGCAGCTCGAATCAATGACCCCCAACGCTAGCTAATACGTATCTTAAAAAACTATGTACTATTTTTACACTGCCGTTACTAAGAACAGACGCCAAAACATTTGTTCACACTGAAGGTATGAGTGACGATTTGTGGATATTTCCGGGCGGCGCGTGACCGCCACGGCACGTGATCTAGCCTCTATCTACGAGAAGCGTACTATCTACTGAATCTTCATACAATTTAAAATAACATGCGGTTTTTAATTAAGTTTACACTCTCGGTGCGTCCGTGACGTGTTAATGGATGTTGTAATAAGCCAAAGCGAACCGACAAAGGCCATCCACTACAAGCATTTATTTATTTTTAAAGATCAATGAAAGTTGTGTCGCTCAAAGATCAAGGTCCGTCCCTCCGAAATCGAAGCCGCGTTGACACGTTCAGGATACACATCACGACTCGGACAGCAGATGACCTTGACCCATTATGTACATGGCTGCTTCATAATATCTATAAAACAAACATGTATTGCGTCGTAGTAGCCTGATTCTCTAGAGTCCGTGTCCCCTATAAAATATCCCACCGCTGGCCCCAAGGTCAAAGAGATTCGTCTACAAACGAGGTGGTAGGAACTTGCGAATCTACCTGAAGCGGTACCACCTCTGTCAAACAGCTGCAAAGTAGGACTGCTCTAGTAGGACTGGTTTCGCTAGGGGCACTGCAGCTGCTTATAGGCCGGCGTAATACTTTTACACGGGCGCCTCGCCATCAGGCGAAAGTCTACGCTCCTTTCTAATAGCATACAATTAACATTTATATCCCGCCCTTCTATAATGCGCCTCTCCCTGCTAATGCATGCTTGGACAGCGAATTTTAGTTTATAGCGATGATGTGGCCGAACGGCAGATAACGTAGCTAACTTGCCTAGAAGATGCCTATTCAGTCTAGACTAGAAACCCCAGATTACAGCGTCCAGGGAACAAAGACGCGGAAAATGAGTGGGACTATATTATTATACATAAATAAGCGGTTGACGTTTCACAGTAAATCTTGTACTTAAAAAACAGGTATGGGGGAATGAACTTTGTAATTTCAACACGCACTTGTCAAAATGTAAAAGGCAGTACCTTAAAATAATGATAATAAGTCTTGAAAATGTGATAATGTATCGTGTTTCGTTTGGATGTTGCAGCAAGTGATATTCCTAAACCGGGAGCTGGTGGACCGCGGGCTGGCGGAATGGGACTCGCCGGCCGACTCGTGAGCGCCGCCGCAGCCCGCCCCGCCCCCTTAATGACGCTGACTAGTTGTATATTGGAATAATTGCATTTCATTTCATTGACACATGTACATATTTACACTTGAGACCGCGGCCCGCACGCACAAGCGAACTCTCGCCCGAGCCTGCGGCCGTCTTCTATGCTGTCTCACCCCGCGCGAGTTGTGACACGTAGCTAACATAAATTAATAAATGTTTATTTTCTTTAGACCTTACCTTTTTATTATTTTGATGTAGCTATACTTTTTAATTTAATATTTACAGTCTTTATTTTTACTGAATTGCTTATATTAGTATAAGGTGAGAATAAGGTTAATGTAACATCACTTGTTAACTTTTTTTCACCTGATTGTTAAATTATAATACAGATAGATACTCGTTCGTCTTAGCTCTCCCACATTAAGAAAATTTAAAAATACGCTTATGGGTAAACTGTTATGATTCTTAGGAAGTGTTCGGCAAAATTAACGACGTAGATCATTTTAAGAAAGTTAACCGGCGTTAACGGATCGATTCTTAATTTTAAAAGTGTTAAATTCGATTTCATAGTGAGTTTATTAATAAGAAGTACAGGATGCTCATTATAACCATTGCTAAGTAACTGCCTATTTGCATTTTGTTATATAATTATACCGTACATTATCTTTCTATGCAATTTTAGTATTATTCACCATATTATTAGTGCCAAAATTCTGTGAAAAACAAACAAATGTGTCTTCTAAAAAAATATTTAATCAACGAATACAAACCAATCTCCTGGCTGATATGCCCTTAACGATGTGCCTTTCGGATCTCAGTGCTAAGTGACAGAAATAAGTCACTAAGTGTAGAAGCAAATGAAAATGTATCCTCATTTTAATTTTAATGCATATTGTTTCTCTTCGTGCGTAAAGACTGAAATGTATAGTAATGTACAAATATACGATGTTGTAGATAATGTGTAAAAAGAAGATACATTATAAAACTTGTGTGCCCGTCTAAATATTGGTATGAAAGATATCATGCTTATTCTTCATTGTATAATATGGCTAGAATTTTTGAAGTGTTTTTTTTTTTTTGCGTATTTAGCGTAAACGGTACCTTGACTTTGCCTATGAACCCAAACGCGAACATTATTACGCGCACAAATTAATAACTTCTGAAATAAAGTTGTTTTCCTCCTAAAGTTTGCAAACGCGTTACTAGAATTTTACAACAAATAGTCGGACTCAAGATAACATTCACGCTATGATATTTTATGTACTTATGATTTGTTGTAAAGAACTGTCTTCCCGCTGCAAATGTTCTAGTCCTTTATACAATAACAGCGTCTGTGTCGTTAGTGCTTCCAATTCTTTACTTACAGATGGCACTAAAATAACATCCTTAGAATTTAGCTATCTGCAAATTCCGGTGATCTATTAAAGTAGATAAACTTATAATGAGCACTTGTGTATCCTGACTTGTTGAATTAATTATAAATTAGCTTACATTGTAAAAAGTAGATATAAAGAAATTTGATATTTCAGTGTTTGTTAAGTAAATTCAGTATTTTGTTTAAGTTGAATGAATAGTGTTTGTTTTTGGTAGAGTAATTTTCTTGTATGAGTAATTTTGTAGTGAATTTGGCAAGCTTTTTTTAGGAAATTTTAGATGTGGTTTTGACCGTCACTATTTTTAGAATCAAGTCTGTACTAGATGTCGAAGTTTATTACGGCAGTTGTGATGTATTCGATACGTATTTGCATATTTATGTAGTATTGATAGAAATTCTCTGTCGGTAATATGAGTACATACTGGCCGTACGTTTGCATTTTGTTGACGTCCTTATTTTGTAAATAAACTAATATATTTGCGGTTAAATCAATAAATTATCGTTTTAAAAATAATCTTTTGTTTCATTCCATGTGTATACCTGAATTTGCTGTCTACTCGGGAAACCCTCTTCGATAAGTATGCACTATTCGTAAATGAATAAGTAAGGTAGATTCAATAAGTATTCATATTCATTTGTAGAAATATATAATAGTAACATACAGGTGTTTTAAAAAAGTTGGTACAGTTCTTAATGTGGGGTACCGCAAAAACTTTAAAGAGATAAATACCAGACAACAACTAGGTAACAGTAGGTAAGTTGTGGGTAAGTAGTAGTATCCACAGATAAGTCCAGGGAGAGTCAACTTCTGTTCTACAAGTAGTGGCAAAAATGATTAAACCTTCCAGGCTTTTTAAAGTATTGCTATATATAAATAAAGTGATACGCGGCTTTTTATGAATGTGACGTGCAAAGAGAATCTATACAGTTTTTACAAGTCACGTTCGTGTACATATATTATTATCCTTGTTGAACTATATTTGGACAGCAACTCTTATATTTTTTTACTGAAACACTGGATGGAGTTATTGTCAATGTGTTTTATTTTCAATCTCAGATGTACAAATATGTCAACAAGTATATAATATAAAGGATTTTGTAGCCGAATTTTCTATCTACAAACAATATCTAAAACGGAGTGATTACATTATCTCTGACTATATCAATCAAGTATTTTATATACAAAATTTCAGCTTAATCGATTGAAGATATCTGCTTAAATATTGAATTATAAGATTCCACCCGAACAAATGTAGTAATCTAGCTTGTAAAAATATCTATTAACATCTCGTGCTTTGTAATATTGCTATTTTACTTTTTACGGATTTAAACATAAACGCTTTCACACTCACAGCCCCACACACTTACTTGTGTCGTGGGTGCGTTTCACATCACATCACATACACAATCACAACCAGAACCAGAAACACAAATTTGCTAATGCTCTTAACCACTATAAAGTGGTTTAGAGCATGGAACTTACAAAGTGGCAATCTTCTATTGGAATTTTAAGAATAAAAGGAAAATACGATTTTTAGATTTGTATTATTTGCCTACACTCATGAATGCACATTCAAAAACTATCAACGGTTATAATCCACATTTATTATACATCGACACTCGAAGAATCACAAGTTTTGGTAAATTATTATCCTACCCTATGTTCTTGACCATGATAAAATAAAAACCATAGAAAAGAATATACTCTATCCAAGATCAAAACTATTCGTCGAATTTTATTAAGGTCGATGCAGCAAACGCAGTGATTACGTTATCTTTGGATCCAGCGGTATTTTTGTGTAATAATGGTGGATTATTAACCGTTAATAGTTAGTGAACGAGCATGAGTAATGGCAAATCACATACAGAGTTGAAAAAGTGATTATCGTTTCCGCTCTAAAACTCCAACAGAGTTCCTAGTAAAGCTTCTACTTCTAGCACTAACTGGAACACGACTCTTTATCTTGACTGACTCCGACTGGTGGGTTGGAGACTAGGACTAGTTGTAGTTGTAGATAAATGAAAACTCTAAATATTGATTATTACTTAACACAGGCTAGATGCACACAGATGACAGATAAATTAAATGATATTAACGAACGATAAATCGCGAGCGTTACTGACCTGAATTCAGCGATTGCTCACGAACTAGTTTTGGAACGTGGGGATAATAACTTCGTATCTTAAATATAACGTTAATTTAATGGGATAAGTTTTTTTTATCTACAAAAGATACAAGCAATACGATCACTTTCCAAGGGCACTTTGAATCAATACTACGTAAGTATTGTATAACCCTTTGCTTTGAAAACAAAAGCTCCGCGTTCAAAGCAATGCGCTTACCGGGACTAAGGTCAATAATTACTCGCGTTTCGAAGCCGGAATAGTCCTACTGTTTAACAAAGGTATAGGTACCGCTATCACCCCAAGCAGACTCGCAAGTAGTTCTACCAGCCCTTTTGTTAACGGAGTTGTGACCTCCGGTGGAGGTTTTTCCACGGAAAGTTTATATATACCCTGGGGAGTATTACCTCCCTATGCGGCTTCCCTTATCCACCACGTGGCCTCTATGTAATAAGGCACAAAACATGTCAAAATAAAACAAGGCTGTATAAAATATAACTTTTTATAAAAGTTTCTGTAGAATTACTTACACCTAAATGCCCAGTCCACTTACATATTTAAAATGTATCAACAATATAATTATATTTGACACTCAAAAGAACAGCCATTAACTATTTAATTATTACATTTGTTCTGATACAAATAACAAAATAGATCACATATACGAAGCTTTGACAAATTAATTCCGAATCCCTCAGTTAGTATATTAAAAAAATCAACAAGTAACACATATTTATCCGGTATCGATCAGTTACAATTTGTTATGTTCATTTATATTTATTTAAAACAATATATATTATGTACTATAATTGTCTATTATAATTAGAATGAATAGATCCTGCGATAATTCTTCCTTTTTCCAAATAATTATCACAAGTTCAATCATTATTAACATAGTAATGGAACGCACAGTTATCTATGTATTTATGTCTAGAACAAAGGTTTGACCCTGTTTACATCAAGATAAAATTTAGATAAAAACAAATAACGAAGACTCGAGTCCTTGAAACATCAACATGCACATTAACCAAAACGAGGAAGTGATTTAGTAATAAAAACTACATTATTGAGCGGTTGCTTTTCATTGTTTATATTTATCACAGCAGACTGTTGATACTTCAAGGTTTACAGTGAAACACACCTTTACATTGTTGCTAAAAAAATTAAACTATTTAGAGACTAAAAAATAGCATAAGGCAGCACTGAATACCCGAAATATAAAAAAATATTGGTTATGTAATTCAAGCTATTATAGGTTCAGGCTGCCTTCAGAAATACGTTTGCTTAGCTCCATACGTCGGCAGAATACTTCTTCATCAGCTCGATCCTTTTTACAAATTCCACGGCCGCCTCTTTCGATTTGCCGCCCTTCTCTTGTATTGCTCGGATTACAATATTTCTTACGTCCACAGCCATGTTCTTAGCGTCACTGTTAAATAAATAATGTCGCTTTAGTAACGTATAGTGTGTAAGATGTGAAAGTTTCCGGTGTTGTCGTGGGCGACACCAGTTCCAGTGTTACTATTAGATTGCGAGTGCGAAAGCGTTTATGTAATGTTATATATTTTATTTATGCTAGATAGGCAAGCATAAGACTACTATATCACCTGATGAAGTTGTACCTGAAAGTATTGATTTAGAATGCTATACAAGTTACTGTAGGTAAAGGCTAAAAATTCAATAAACCAGACTGCGAAAAAATGTGAACCTATTTTTTTATATAATCCCCTTTTAATTTTCTTCATTAATATAACTTTTTTTAAATTACTGATAGATAAGCATTATCTCACCTAATGGAAAGTGACGATGCGGCCGAAGATGAAGCATGCTTACCTACTCGATAGGTTTGGTTTTTTTTTTATTAACGTATTACCATTTTGCGCCTATAATATATTTTTTGTTTTAATTTTATTTTTCTTTTTCAATCTAGGTGATTGATAAAAAGGTACACTTAGGTTTTAAAGTAGAATATAACGATACCTTTATTGTCGAAATCCATCCATAAAATTGTTAATACCTTTTTGTACACAGATTTTTGCAATAAATGTTTTTCTAATTCTGATTTCTGATTCTGACCCAGGCGTTTGGAAGATACGACTAGATAATATAGAAATTTACCAATATGCATACATACAAGATACACGCGCAAAACATAACCCTTTCTTGGCAGTCCCATAAAAAGGGTGTACTAAAGTGAAAATAGACCTAGTTCGTGTAGGTGTACCACCGACTATAGAAACTGTAATGGTTAATCCCACCAATTAAGTCTAGGCAGCCACGCTTTGTCGGTTTTATTTTCAGTAAATCGGTTAAGTTTGACCTCTATTTGTCCTGTTGGTAAAGTGACGATGTAAAGTAAGTTGGACGTAGTACTCACCCGCAAACGTAGAAGTTTCCATTGCGGTTGCCTAGGATGTCCCAAAGCTCGTCCATACTGTTCTCGAGTTGGTGAGTTACGTATATTTTCTGCTGCTGGTCGCGCGAAAACGCGAGATTTAACTTCACGTCGCCGTTCTTAGCGTACTCTTCTAGTTCCTAGAAATAATACAACATGAAATTAATAACTTTGACGAAGTATTGTTCTGTATAATATTTAATGTATATTAAATATTAATGCGGGCAACTTTAGTTCTTAATGTCTACAAATGGTTTGACGGAGGGCGGGGCTTCAAACTAGATGGGTTTGTATATGGAGGAACACAAACGTTTAAAAAACAAACCACGGTGTGTTAGTGTCAATCAAAACAGCACTTTCAAACTGACGCAGGTCCACACAAGTTTGAAGCCTTTTGTTGTGAATACTGGAAACATTCAGATCGCTCACAATCATACCCAGAACCAGAAACACAAATTTTCTATGAGGAAAATACTTGTGGTCCCAGCGGGAATCGATCCCGACATCCGGTGCTTAGAAGGCAGATGCGCAACTAACTACGCCAACGTGTAGTTCGATTCCCATATTACACACAAATACGCAGAACAAACTCACCTACGAATTGTCATACAGAGTAAGTAAGTGTCTACAACTGCGCTTTTAAGATCATCGATCAAATTAGGTACCGGCAACAGTAATTCGTTGTCAACTGCAAGCGAACACCGAGACAAACATCACAGTCGTACTTTTTAATTAGCATAAATGAAACTATAATTTGAGGACTAAACTTACTATACCACATAATAATAATTCATTTTCATTTATTACAATCTATAAGAATAACATACAAATGTTTTTAAGAGTAGGTACAGTTCTTTATAGACCCTGTGGAGCTACGGAAAATCTTAGAAGAGCTGCTAGGTTTTGTTAATAATATTATTAGTAATACTAATAATTAATAGTAATTAATACTATTATTAGTATCTATACATAATATATTAATTTCTCTCCCGAGCGATGGGCTTTGACACCTGTAACACAGTTTTAAACTAGCTCAGGTGGCAAAAGCCTAACACTATATCTTGATTCCATTCGTTTTCCAAAGCTTTTTGTAATATTAAAGTACCCATAAGCGTTTACTTATATTATGCTCTGTAACTTAACTAATTACTTTAGCTTAATATCAACATTTCATGTATAAGTGTTTTTAATTAAGTTTTCTAGACTGTCAATAAATATTACTATTATTATTATTGATCGGTCTAAGGTAGATAAAATCACTCATAGTGATAATGTGTTACATTATAACATTATCTACACTAAAATAAAATATTGGAATTCAATGTCGTTAGACAGATAGTTTCGAGTAATTAAATCGATAATACTTAGATAATGTAATAATGCTCTGTAATCTTTGTTTGCTGTTTCTACTAAAACGTGGCTCTAACATAATTATCATATCACATGACTTCTATTTACTATATCATTGAGTATAGATGATAAGTTCCGCGGCTAATTTACGTTAAACTAGATAAAAATAAGCCTACATGTTGTTGTTCCGGGGGCTACATTCGATTCGAAGAACTTGTGATATCTTAGTTTTCGTGATGGTTGTTATTTTATAGGATTCAACAACTTGTTCGTTTATTTTATAAAGGCGAAGCGGAACCCAATTTCTCTGTTTCGCCTAATCGGCAAAACCATTTTTCTAATTTTTTTTTATTTTTCTTAGACGTAAGTTCGTAGGTATTGTCACGGTCATGATTTCGACCCTCGGAATACAGTATGTTTACGTATTTTTGTTAGCGTGAGAATTTAAGAAGATCAAGAAAAAAATATGAATTCCGACTTGACCGCTTTTTGCGGTACCCTTGATCAGATTTAAATGGGATCACATGTGCAGTACCCGCTTTCAAACAAATATCAACAAAATAGGTTCACCCAGAAAGAAGTTATGAGGTAACAAATATAGAGACAAAAAAACATACAGTCGAATTGAAAACCTCCTTTATTGAAGTCGGTTAAAAATAGTTACGTCTTGATAGGTTAGTCGTGGTCACGATTCCTACACTCAAAGAAGGTATAAAATGTTTACATATTTCGGTTAGAGCGGGAGAAAGGGTTGAAAAGATCAAGAAAAAGATATAAAATAAGTTACACTGATGACTGAATTTGATAGATGAAGTCGGGATCGCGACTACTCCACTAAAAGTACTGTTAGAAGAATGTTTACGTATATGCGTAAGGGCGAGAAATCGAGAAGGTCAAGATAAAAACATGAACGAATTTACGTCTTGATAAATAAGGTCGTGGTTGCGATTCCTGCACTCGAAGAACAGCACGTTTAAATCTTTTTCGTTAGCGCTCGAGAACTCGAGAAGATCAAGAAGATATAAAAGGACTTACGTCTTTATAGATGTAGTCGTGGTCGCGATTCCTGCACCCGAAGTATAGAATGTTCTCTCCGACTTCCTTGCCGTTGGCGCGAGCCAAGGCACGCTCTTGGAGGAAACCACGGAAGGGCGCGAGTCCCGTGCCTGGCCCCACCATGATAATCGGGGTCTGCGTCCGCAGTGGCAACCTGGGAACGGGTAACATTACCTTGAATAATTCAAATGTTAAACCCTATGCACTTTTTGACAATATGTTCTACGCAAGCATCTTCGGCTGCATCATCACTTTCCATCAGGTGAGATAGTGGTCAAATGCTTGCCTATCGAATATTAAAAAAAATCTTTAGCCTTTATTGCCTGCACAGTTGTATATTAAATATTCAAATGCTATACTTTAATCATCATAAGACTCATTTGCGATAATAAGCTAGCTGAGTCAAACTGCAAAGTCTTGGTAGCAAGCTTATCGTTATCTTACATTTTGGAGAGTGTGCACAGGAATTACATGATATAACTCCTCCATACCCCTTTACTCATCTAACAACAAGAAAAACTGTCAAACGTCATCCATTTATGGTTTCAGTTCGGTCGAAGCGTTTCGCTTCTACGTTTATCATCCGTACAGCGAAGGAGTGGAATTCATTGCCGGCTTCTTTGTTACGCATGTACAATCTGGGTGTCTTCGAGTCTAGAGCGAATAGGTTCCTTCTAGGCAAGCATGTTCCATCTTCGGCCGCATCGTCACTTTCCATTAGGTGAGACAGCGGTCAAATGCTTGCCTATCTAGCATAAAAAAACCTATCACATTCTTGCTTTTAGGTATAAGTATAATGTACTTGCTTATATAGTATCATAAACATTTTTATATGAATTATTGGCCTATTATACCTATTATACCCTAACTAACTGCAACTGGATATGTAACAAGGACAGAGAATGAATAAAATTGTTCCAGTTTCCTTGTTGCCAAATCAATAAAATATGTGAGTTTACAATTCCTCAGTCAAACCCTCAGTTCTAGATTCATAAACTTAAACAAAGTTTTATAACTTGTGAATTCACCTTCTCGTTCAAACATTTAAATATATAACTGGGTACTTATGCAATAGAAAAATATAATAATATGCATTCTCAATCTAATAACACTCATTGTATATTACTGAATGTTTTATATCTTATTGCCTTAGTTTAACTAGACTGACGATGAATATACAACATTTTAGGCTCAAGAAAACTCGACCTATTTGAGACCCCACGTTTCAGCATGCCCTTCTCCACGATTTAAATTATCTCCCTGCTTATCAAACTGATATTATGAATGTGTAAGTTTGTGTGTAAATATGTAAGTATGTTTGTTTTCTCTTCACGCTGTAACGGATAAACATATTTGGATTACATTTAGAAACCACCCGGCATTAACACGTAGGCTATTTTTTTACTTCATAAACGCGGGCGAAGTCGCAGGGCCCGGCTAGTATATCATATAACTGATGATAATGATGAATATCAAATTTCGATATGTGCGTTCGAAAGCCATTTCACAATGTATATAATATTATGTATAATTTTCGCAAAGATGGTTTAGAGTAGTTTAGACTAACTAATATAGTGACCAGCCGAATTAATTTTATAACTTTTGTAGCGGAGTCGATACTTCGACACTATTTTAAGAACGGTCAGCAGTGATTTGCACAGCTTACATGCATAACACTACACCGGATATTTTTATGACACCAGAATCAAGTCTAACCATGAAATAAATTGTTTTCCTTGAATCTACTACCGATGTTGAGTGAAACAAACTACAATAATACGAGAGTTATATAAATACTTCCTCTTACATTGTGGGTTACGAGTAGGCCACAACATTTACTGTACATTTCTGAATGGATTTTTACGACTCATAACTCAAGAATAACGAACAATTTGCAATAAATTTGTCCAAAACAAAGTATACGGCCATGATTTGGTATGTAGTTAAGTTTAAGAATAGAATAATAGGCAATAATGCGCTATCCAGAAATAAACAACATGAGACGCATTGTATTATCATTGATAATAGACTACAATCATATTGTCAACTAACGTATTATTTACAAATGAGGTTTAAGATAAGTATTCTGCGGTCTTTAAATATACTTGTATACTAACATCTTCTATCAATGTCTATATACAAACTTGTAAACTAACGTCTGAGTTTTGCCGCGAAAGTGAAAAAATGGCGTTGTTGGTTTTGTATAATTTTCCAAAACCTGTGATTTTTGGAGTATTAATGTGTAACAATTTTGGACTTTTAACAATACTTAGTAAACGTGCATAAGTGTAGGCAAATCATACAAAGTTGAAAAACGTGTTTTTCGCCTTCGCTCCAAATCTCCAATGAAAGTTTTGGTAAAGGTTCTACCACTTTACTGGGGCATGACTTGACTATGACTAGATCTTTACTCTTTTACTTGACTTTGTCTGTGACTGGGACTTTTAATTTAAAAGCTTGATGGCCGTATCCCAATGGGGTGATGCCAATTTGGTTCGATTCAATGCGTCCAAAACTCAGGCGTGTCTCTTCTCCGCCAAACGGAGACCTTTTCACCTGTCTCCAACTTTTCAAGATGTGCCAATACCGGTAGCTAACAAGCTTGAGCTACTTGGCGTTACCTTAACGTCGAATCTCAACTTTGGCACTTACATCGAAGCCAGAGCTCAACTGGCTGCTAAGAAGCTGGGTATCCTTGCTAAGGTCAGGCAGTACTTCATACCGGCGCAGCTTCTAATTTTATATCAAGCTCAAGTCCGATCGTGTATGGAGTACTGCGGCCACCTTTGGGATGGATCCGCTAAGTACCAGCTAGAAGCTCTTGAGTCTATTGACCGGCGAGCCAAAAGACTCATTGGCGATAGTAAGCTAGTAGAGTCAAAACTGCAAAGTCTTGGTCACCGACGTAAGGTAGCAAGCCTATCGGTATTCTATCGCCTACATTTTGGAGAGTGTGCTCAGGAATTACATGATATAATTCCTCCATGCCCTTTTTACCATCAAACAACAAGACAAACTGTCAAACGTCATCCATTTATGGTTGACATACCTCCAGTTCGCTCGAAGCGTTTTGCTTCTACGTTCATCATCCGTACAGCGAAGGAGTGGAACTCATTGCCTGCGTCTTTGTTCCCTGAACAATATAATCTGGGTGTCTTCAAGTCTAGAGTGAATAGGTACCTTCTAGGCAAGTATGTTCCATCTTTGACCGCATCGTCACTTTCCATCAGGTGAGATAGCGGTCAAATGCTTGCCTATCTAGTATAAAAAAAAAAAAAAAAAAAAAAAATACACTTTAAATATATTGTTACTTGACACTGGCTAAATGCACAAGATTGTGATGCCAAATTAAAAAAAAAACTAACGTCTTCCATCAAAGCCGATAGTCCGATGCATCCGGACTACATACAAAAAGTAATGATCATGTGATCTGTTAAAGCCATTTCATCGAGTAAATTTGTACATCTTTATTTTTCAGACAAGATTATCTTATTTTTTGCTAGAGAACTCGTTAGCTAAATTGGCAATATTTGGATGTTGACGCACAATAGTTAATTAGCGGGAATACTAACTGTCCACGTGAAATGCTCGTGGCTTTATATCAAGACGTATTTAATTGGTGCGTGGAATACAAAATGGGAATAGCATATTCCATTCGGATAATTTACATTTTAGATTTGAATGTTACAAATAAAATAGGTACTTCCTTACCTATTGATGTTATCGCAGGTAATTTGTTTCACATTACATCGTACTAAGTAAGATCAAGTGGAAAGTCTGCCATAATCACATTACGTTCCGGCAGCTATCCTTGAGAGCCAGTCATTATTGTATTCGTATTCTCGACCGCATTGTCAGTTACCATCAGATGAGATAGTGGTCAAAGTCTAGCCTATCAGAGGTAAAAAAAATAAGAATATTTTCGATAAGTAGTGTGGTACTTAGTCGTAGTAGATATTATTATATTCCAAACAAAATGAACGTCCCTCCACCAAAATGGTAATACATAAATGTTATTTAGTATTATAGTCACATATTCATATTGCGACGATTATAATTCACAACTTAACTTGTGCACAAAGGAGCAGGTAATCCTACTCGTAAATTGCTGGAGCGGAAACGGTATTTTAGAAAATAATTATAATTTCTCACCACAACCAGTCATTGGTCTTTTATAAATATCAAATTTATAAAAGACAAATCTCATCGCCTCTTTAAATATACATTGTTCATATTTAAAGAGATGATGAGATGACATGCATTCATTAGAAAGAAAGAAATATAAACTAGATGACTAATAAAAGAGCTTTACCTGAACTGGGACTTCCTGATAAAGACTGGAACGCGCGGCAGCGGCTGTCCAGGAGCGGTCTTCAGCTTAGCGAGCCATGTGGTAGCCACGCCTTTGTTCACGCGGCCCGTCGGCGTAGTGTACTCCACCACCACCGCCGTGATATGAACGGTCTCCGGGTAAAGCTACAAAAAACGGGTTTCTCAAAACAACAAAATAAAAAAAGAAATACTCGGTGGCGCAGTTGGGCGCACGTTCGCCATCCATGCTGCAAATATCGGGTTCGATGCCCGGTGGGAAGTGGGAACACAAGTTTTCTCCACAATGGAAATTTATGTTTTTAGTTCTGGGTGTGATTGTCTGCGTCATCAAACTTAGTGTGGAGTTGTGAGTGTAAAGGGCTTATGTTGTCTGCTTGGCATGGATAATGTTATGGTATATGATATATAATAACAAATTAATACATTTAATATGGTAGGTTCTGGTATTTTTTTTAAATTGTGCTAGTTTATTTATTCCATTAAAATTTTCTATTCGTCTTTTGAATATTTAAAGATGTTGCATGCAAGATATTATAAATCTGAAAGTTTGTGTGTGTATATTCACAATTCACACTGCTACAGACGATCAGATTTGGATGAAATTTTAAATAATAATAAGATATTTATTTCGTTAAATAGCGATGGGAAGATACTCAAATATTTTTCAGAAGGGAACAAAAACTTATATAAAATAAAGTTGTATAAGACATCTATCTTCAAATATGTGCTTTTATTAAAATATAATTAAGAACCGTGAATGAAAATGAAAAATGATTATTTTGCAGCGGTTAGTGGTTAAAGTTTGCAAACAATTGAATTAGTTTATGCACAATAATTATAAATTTAGCTAATCGCTGATGATAGCTTACCGATTCAAGGATATATCTAAATGTTTTTATGTTTAGTTTATATTATTGCGCTCCTCTTTGAGAGTTGCCTGGGTATATATATATATATATATATATATATGTCATATATGTCCAGTGATGAATTTGGTCACTTATAAAACTCGCTCACTATCAACTTGATTAAGTAAGTATTTAAAATCCAACTAAGAGTGACGAAGCAACGACTCAGCATATTTCGTTGCAATGTCTTATCGGTACGTACCTACTGATTATTATGTGTATCCATCAAGTTTATCTGTATTGGAAAAGATAAACAATAATAATTGCTAATTCAGTATGATAACGAAATGTTATTCGTTTAAAAATAATATCTGATATCATGTAATTATTTATGTAACCTTTAGCTGAGCGATGTTTTACCTAGTTTTTTTTACAATTTATTGTTGCTAAGATTTCTTTTTTATACCTAGTACGATATCATGTGATGACTATCTCAACTAATGGTAGATGATAAAGTGGTCAAGGTTGGTAAATATGCTAGCACTAGGATGACTGACTGTATAGCTATCGGAAAATATTTTAGGGCTTACGACTTACAGGGCTTTCGACTTAACTTTTCGACGGTACATGATAGCAAGCCATTCTAACATGAGACAATGCCCTGAAATCGTGGATTTCATCACAAAGTTTCCTTCACCGGAAATTCAAGTGCGTTGTAGGAATCGAAACCGCGTCCGCCCGATCGGAGGTCGCTCTCACTAAGACTGGATTTCTTTCGTTGAAATTTTAAGTGAAAATTCTTATTTACCTTTGGACTTGAAGAAATAGAATAGTATCTTGGCTGCAGACGCGGCAGTATTTCACAGACATGGTCCAGTGGAGGTTTACAAGAAGGAATGTCTTCTAGAATGTGTACTATGTTTCTACACGCTTCGGTGATAAAGGATTGATATAATGCCTTGCCCTCCTGGGAATTTGTTGACAAGAGGAGTAGTTTCTTCTTATCCTTGAAAAAAAAATAAGTGTGATCATTAATTTAAGTATAAGCAGATGACAAAATTGTGGCGTAACGATGCGATAAACAAAGTGATTGTGATAGCAGTCAGGACAATAGAACTTGATCAATATATACAGATTGATACCGACGAAGAGAGAATTAATCTAGCATTGCTAACAATCTTATATATACTTAATTATAATATTGTAGGAAGTAATAGAATGGAACACTTGTATGATTTCTTTTTTTTATGCTTACAAGAAATAAAATAATTTTAATTGCTATCACCTGATAGAACGCGACACGCTTTTATATTATGTTACGGCTGAAACCCGAAGCGCGACTACACTTAGTTTTAGCCAGTTACAAGTGTAACCGGTTAAAACTAAGTGTATATTACTGTCATTGGTCTTACGCCTAATTTCAATAAATACTTAAAACAGTAGCGGTCGGTTTATTCGTAGTCCTAACTTTACCCGGAACTAGGTTAAGCAGCTGTTTCCGGCCGCACCTAGTGGTAATTGTAGCTGACTAAAACTAGGTGTAGGTGTAAGGTACCTCCTCAACCTTTTGTCACCCCTTCAGCGTTTTTGCCTGAAGGTATTGTATTTCCCTTCTACCCTGAAGAGTATTACCTCCAAACGGGTAGTCGCTAATTTACCATCAGTGGACGCAGCCACTTGGCAATAAGGCTTCCCCATAAAAAAATAAATATCATTAATATAATAAATATCTTTTATATTCATTAAAACAGTAAAAAATATTTTAGATTTTTTGTTTAATTTTGGAACATCACAAAGAATTACAGAAGTCTCTTGAATCTTTATACATGCCAAATTAATTAGGTCCAGCTAGAATAAGCGTTTTAAAAACAAAGCAAAAAGAAAGAAAAAACAATTTATTCTGGACACGCACAACAACACTCCTGCAAAGCAAAGTTGTCATAATACATTTATTTTTATACCATATTAAAAGTCCATTTACATGTGACGTACATTAATTTAAAATGTACATATTACATGAATATGTGACAATGAGAAAATTCAATGTAAATAATTAAGCACCTGTATATTCGATTTTGGTATTTCGGAAACTTGCTAGTAAGGTTCACCGGCATGTAATTAACAAACACCTCGCAAACTACGCTTTATCTTAGTACATAAACTAGTAACACAGTTTATGCTACTACGAACAGTTCGCTAAGTATACTTGCCAAACAAGCATCATATGCTTTAGTCACGTTCCAAAGTAATTTATAACACCAGTCGGTATTACGTTATTTCTAGCTATACCTACCTACTCACTACGGGCTCGGTGAGAAATATTTGGATCGGCGACTATTAGTAAAAAAAAACTATGATTTTTACATTAATGTATAATTAATATAACCAATAGCGTTAGAAAGTGCAGATTACCATAAGTTTGAAAGAAAACACACCTAATAACCATCTAATACAATGTTTTACAGTTAGAGCAGAGACCGATTAAAGCATATAACCGATTAAGGCGTATCATTGATCTTCTACGCATATTATACATTTAGCTCATAGTCAAATTTTTGTGTATGTCTGACCTTGAAGGACTTTTCATTTATCTGAGAATTTGGACATAATGTACATTCTAAAATATATCAACGTTTATGATATTTCGTTCGCAGTTAATTATATGTTTGATGTTATTCTCTATGTCTGCTGTCATTAATATTAGTCCCTCACTCTACATTTGACGTAGTTTTCGTAGTAAGTAATCTTATCCGTAAATAATTCGCGAGAAATAGATTTCTTCTTTTTTTTAATGGTGAATAGACAAGCATTCGACTACAATCTCACCTGATGGAAAATGATGACGCGGCCGAAGATGTGACATGCTTCTCCAGAAGGTTACTATTCACTCGAGACTTGAAAACTCCTAGATTATACCGTTCGGGGAACAAAGACGCAGGCAATGAGTTCCACTCCCTCGCTGTACGGATGATGAACCTAGAAGCGCGACGCGACGCTTTGAGCGAACTGGAGGTATGTCGACCATAAATGGATGACGTTTGATAGTTTGTCTTGTTGTAAGACGGTTGTAAAAAGGACATGGAAGAATAAACTCTTGTAATTCCTGTGCAGAATCTCCAAAATGGAAGCGATAGAATACCGATAAGCTTGCCATCTTAGGATGGTGACCGAGACTTTGCAGCCTGGACTCGACTAGCTTATTGTCGCCAATTAGTCTTTTGGCTCGCCGTTCAATGGATTCAATAGCTTGTAACTGGTACATGGCAGACCTATCCCAGAGGTGACCGAAGTACTCCATACACGATCGGACTTGATCTTGATATAGTTTAAGAGGTTTCCCCGTGGTGAAGTACTGCCTGACCTTAGCGAGGATACCCAGTTTCTTAGCGGCCAGTTAAGCTCTGACTTCGATGTATGTGCCAAAATTAAGATACGAAGATAAGGTAAAGCCACGAATCGGCATTGGTACATTTTGGAAGGTCAGAGATACATGGAATTGTGTCCGTTTGACGGAGAAGAGACATGCCTGTGTTTTGGAAGCATTGAATCGAACGAAGTTGGCATCGCCACAATCGGACACGGTCATTAAGCTCGACTTCAATCGCACGATCATTGGCTCTTTTTTGACTGGACTTGTATCTCACCAGCTCGTGCATTGGATACATATCTTTCGACAACAGTGCTGTCGTCTGCGTACCCAAAGATACCGGGCTTAAGCAGGTCGATTATATGGAGCAAAAAGAGCGTTGCCGAAAGAACCGACCCTTGAGTTGAGGTACCCCGGCATTAATTGCCATTAGATCGGACGAGCTGCCGTCAACGACAACTCGAAGAAATCCGAAATCCAAGCACATAAACCGGGAATTATGCCATACGGCTGCCTATAAGGCTGCTATTCTTGTTATAATATTATGGTAAAATATGTTGCTCTCAGCTGCAACGCAGTGATCTAAATGTAGTGAGATGCGAGAAGATTTGGGACAAGGGAGAATTTATATTCATCACTTATTATACATAATTCATACACACAGCAGTCGGGACAACTTAGCATACAAAATCGTGCAAGCCTTGAGAGCTAGCTAAGTGCGGCAACAAAGATGTGCTAGAAAATGTAGCTCAAAGGAAGACGGTCTTCTATTTAATAACAGCTTCATCATGCGTGTAGTATAGACTTGGCCAACTGCATCTCAGTATGTAAATACGGTGCAGCGTCGCGTGAAGTGAAACAAACAAAAATAGACACAGAAACAAATTTTCTTAAAAGAAACTTACTTCTTCATCCGTGCAGTATTCGGCCAACTCTCTTAGAATGTGGGTGCGAGGCAGCGCCGTGATCTCAACGTAGTGAGACAACGCGGTGCGGTAAGAAGTAGGACACGGGAAGGGGTTTTTCTTAGAGCTCTCCTGATCGGTGTTGATGAGAGAGAATATCTCATCGAGATTAGCACCGGTCAGTTCACCGATGCGGTCCACCAGGTGAGAGTCGTTGATAGGGTAAACCGCTACGTGGTCACCTGCATAAACAGATCGATTAAACCATTATTAAAGTCGAAACAGCAATCACAGTATGTGTAAATATCGTATACTTATAGTAATTATTGTACACAAATTGCAGTTTGGTAAACCGGACGTCATTATCGCAAGGGTAATCAGTCAGGTATCTGACACGAGAGTCACGCAATGTGGGTCAGATCAAGGATTTTTTGAATACATAACTCATACATAGGTCAACGGTATTGTCTTTGTTGGTGTGTACAATTGAACTGGGGGTTTGGTACACCATACAGCTCAGCATCCTACTAATGTTATAAATCCGAAAGTTTGTGTGTATATGTGTAAATAAGTTTGTTCCCTCTTCACGCTTTGACGGCTGAACGGATTTGGATAAAATTTGGAATGTACATAGATTATATCTAGGATTAACACATAGCCTACTTTTTAACTAGATTATAGCGGGCGTAGTCGCGGGGCACGGCTAGTATGAAATAAAGCGAAACGTATACGATCATAACGTTGTACTAGACGCCCCTGGTTATTGAATTAGGTAACTAACTAATAAATTAGAGGTTTTGTTCATTTACATTATTAAACTTATAATGTTCTCGACCATATCAACAGTTTGATACCATCAAATGAGATAGACGAAACACTTCAGCGTGTCAGAGATTAAAAAAATATACGTTACGCCCTCCAGTAAAGTGTAGCAGTTTCATTTACAACATTGTGTTTTTGATAGGCTCTTTTAAGGCATTTCATTTAATTTGTTCAATTTTCTTTTAAAATAACAGAATAAACGTTTAGTGATTTTAAAGAGTTTATTTATCATAAGAATTAAACATTTCACAGTATGAGAAATTGCATTAAAATTGCTACACACCCCGTCTTAGATCGAGTTACTTGGATCATAGTTATACTAGTCTGACCAGTATATACGTAATAGGATTAACAAGCGAACGAATTTTAATTTATTTCAATGCTAAATCAATTTTTCTTATTTAATAACCTTAATAATATTAGGTATCGAATCTTTGTACAATAGGTTATCTAAAGGTTAATTAACTTAAATTGACGCCGCTCTTAAGTTGAATAGTTGACTGATTGCTAAAATAGAACATATTCGGGGCACAGCTAATCCTACTAGTCCTACTAATATTATAAATCTTAAAGTTTGTGTGTGAGTGTGTATTAAGTACCTATGTTTGTTCCCTCTTCACGCTTTAACGGCTTTGGAACGAATTTGGATGATTTTTGGAATGTACATAGATTATACCTAGGATTAACACATAGACTACTTTTTAACTTTTTAATAGCGGGCGAAGCTGCGGGGCACGGCTAGTTATTAATAAGTGTGCTAATAATGCCGTCATCAACAATTTTTAAATAGGAAGTAGGCAGTTGATGCGTAGCCGCGTTATCACGGTGTTATACATATTATTATGTAGATAAGTAAATGAAACAAAAAACACTCTTGTTTCTTGAAATAAAATGAAATATATTTATTTCATTTAATTTTTTTTTTGATTCTTGACGCAATATTATGTCTTAAATATATATTTCACTTTAATTCTTGACGTAATGTTATGTTTTATCGAAATTCTGCGTGGCACTGAAGTCTGGTCAAAACAAAACGCATTTACACACTAACACATGAAGAAGGCTTGTATCGTGGATGCCGGAGACATTTACATCTCATACACAATCACACCCATAAGCATAAGCACAAATGTCCCTTGAGAAGGGAAATCGTGCTTCTGCCGGGAATCCAGACTATGGCGTAGAGGGCAAAGTCCTGACCGCTGCGCCAACAGGGTCGTGACTATGATGCTTACAGTCAGGCGATCGACTTGATCGCAACTTCGATCATCATATGAGATTCTATTAGTACCTACCAAAGAGCAAAACAGAAAACTATCAATTGCTAGCGCTGAGACTTCGTGCGCAAATAAAAATGCCCGCTTTTACGGCAGTATTGAGTACTCCGCGATATCTTACTTTTTATTTAGAAGGTTACAAACCATCAAATTCACATACAATGACATCCCAAAAGAGTTTACGATTAATTATTATCATATTTCTTTAGACTTGTCTCACTAACCATGCACAAAATATTAAAATATATATTTTGCGTACTTCATTTCAATTGTTTTGAGTATAAGTAAACTTCCGTATTTTTCAAAATACGATATCTACTCACCCACTGTAAATTACGGATATGAATGCAAGTTCACAGAACAACCTTGTTCACAGAACAACCTTCTCGATGTTTTCATGTCGCAGCCAAATGGTTTAAAACTTCCGCACATTTTAAAACATTGAAAATAAATACGGGTTGGAATCTTGATACCGTCACGCTATCATTTACTCGTTTTAAATTTCAAATATCAAGTATCTAACAAATATGGGCTCGGGCTTTTTCCTACAGTAAAACTAAACTGTAACTCTGTGCAGGGAATGTCAAGATATTCTTATAGATAAATGGCTTCAGAATCTGATTCACCAGTACATATTATATTATGTAATCTTTCATCCATTTTTTTTAATGCGGAATAGGCAAGCATTTGACCACTATTTTACCTCATGGAAAGTGACGATGCGGCTGAAGATGTGACATACTTGCCTAGAAGATACCTTTTCACTCGAGACTTGAATATTAATTAATTATTTGAAGTCAGTCCAGCCTTCACATATACTTAATCACACGCGCAGAAACATTTAGAATATTGGATTTTTATTATTCAAGATAGAAAAACTTTTGACCACTATCCCACCAGATGATGAACGCCGACCACATCGACGTTTATGATGTGGCAAGCTTGCCTGACTCTCATATTTTATTTATCAGAAAACTCCGACTTTCAATCCTTTGCGGTTCGCACAATTAATTTGGAAGCGAAACACTTCGTCATGTTATTAATCAGAATAAAAAGTAGCCTCTATCCTTTGCCAGATACTTAATCCAAATGTGTCCAACCGTTACCGATAGACATTTACATGATCCATTCAATTATACAGATTAATCAATCATACAGACTTTTGGATAGTAAGGAGAGAATCAATTTTGACTTACCAGCTTCATATCTCATCTTCGAATCCGAAATGTCTAGTTCCACGTGAAGGCATGAGCGGCCACCACCTTTATGTAACTCTTTATTTTCTTTGATTTGTGCAAGGAATGGATTCTTGGAATCATAAGGTCTGAAAACAGTAAAGCAATGATATACTAGTATACATTGTGTAAGTTGTGTATGATATATTGTATAACCTCGTCAACGAAGTGAATAAAAAATACCGCAAACAAGGTAGATATATAAACAAAAGCCATGACCACTTCTCGCCAAGGAATAATTAGCTTGGTATATTTTATCAACAGAATCATGTAGTAATATTAACATAGGAATAGTTAAAATTCTCATGCAATAAGTCACATTATTTATTTGCTTATTGTATGTAATAATATCACAAAATCATACTAACGCAGTTCTCATTATCAACCATACCTTTGCGTGAAAATAATTCAATATATTACGATATTACATTTATTTTGGTATTGATTTACTTAATATATATTAATTAGTAAAACAATTGTGTAGTAAAACATGTATTGTTACAATGTCATTATTTAACTTGACTGGCTTTTTCTCGTCGATTTCTATTTCATTGTAAGTTTTAAGTTATTATTCTGATATATGCTTCGTTCCGAATGTATACTTATAGGTATTTACAATTCATGCATCGTTAATCATAAATTAAGCTTGAATGACAAGGCATAATCGTAGTTTTTACATATTTAAAACGTTTAATTCTATTGATAACATGGCTGATTTGTTTATTGTTTGTAAGTACATGTTTACAATTGATGTTCGCTGTATGGGAGCACTTCAAAATATCTTGAATATATTGCGGTTTATAACTGAAACGTGGTTTTTTTTTTTAAATCAATCCATTTAACATTTTAAAGTTTATTGCATATACTTAAGGAAATCATTAAATTATTTTATTTTACTCATTTAATATAATAATAATATCACCGATGACGAAGCCGAAGATCTATATCTTCGAGCTCATGCTTACCAAATTTCTAGGTCTACTCAGATTATACCGCGATTATAGGCGGGCAATTAGTTTTAATGATAACTAATTCCACTAATTATGAATTGCATGCCCAATATTATGGCTGATTCTAGTTGGAAGTTATCGTCGTTAAGTTATATGTATGTAGTACATAAGATCTACAATGTATCTATATTCGCAATAAACGCTTTGAATTTGAATTTCGTTCGCTATACTAACGACTAATGCAAAACTCAACATTCGAATAGGTGGTACCAATTAATCATCATAAATGGTTGACGTTTTCTAGTTTGTCTTGTTGTCCGACGATAGAATGCCCCGTGCAATTAGTATTGAACTATATCTTGACAGCAGACTGTGCATAAGTTACATGAGATAAGTAAACTAGATAAAGCACTTACGGTCGCTGAACCTGCAGAGTGTGGAGCCGAGAGATTTCTCCAGTGAATACATTATTGGGCTCAATGTCACCCGGCGGATGGGTCACGAGGCGGAACTGTCGCACGAGCTCCTCCTCCCCAGTACTCTCAATGTCGAATTTATCACACACCGCCGGCCAGAATTTGTCCTTCCACGTGATGAAATCATCTTCAATACTGGTAAAAGACACAGACAATATGAATTGCTTAATCAAGGTGATTTATGATAAAACATGTCCTTCACAGAAATTGAGTATTTTAATTATAACTATAGCACGTAATACGAACTACCTAAAGTCAACAACAAATAAGAGCCAAAGTCACTTTTTAGCTTATATTGATGGATTTGCCAAGCGATTAGTTCTTCTCTGAAGCTGGTATAAAAAAACTATAAATTCTAGACAAATTTATTTTTGTTTACAACTGACCTTTTGTGCAAAAATGGTTGCTAACCATCTTTAAATCATTATAGATCCTAAATGGTCATTCGAATTGAAAAATGATAAAAGAAACCTAAAGGTGATTTTCAAATAGCTATTCAGTGATATTCTTCACACTATGGCTTCTGGTTGCCGCCATATTGAATTTTGATTACTGACATATTTTTAAGTGATACTCGGAAGATAAAGACAAATTATTACGTAAGAATCAAAATTGATCCACGGGTTTGGTCTCTAGAATGTCACAAAGGAAAAAACAAACATACTAACATTTATATACTTGTAGAACATACTTTCACTATTTGAACCTATATGTAAATTTCAAAAGAACCTAATGCCTACCTAAGCCAGTTTTAGAGTCGACAGATGAGATGCATGTAAGGCTATAAATAAACAAAATAAACCATTTGACCTTGATTTTTTATTATCAAATCGGTTTCAACGTGCAATAAGGCAAAAAAAAACATTGAGTCATGAGTTCCTAGGTATAAGGTTTAATTTTAGAGACAAGACCATAGTAAATCTATCAAACGTTCTTTTTTTTTACAAAATTTATGACTTAAAATGCGTCCTGGCATCTAAGTTTTCGAAAACTACAAAGGTACTTATGGATCTTATTGCAATTTTACTAAAGAGACGATTAAATCGTAAGTTTGTGTATGAGTGTGTGTACCTACTGTAGGTACCTACCTAAGTCTGGACGTATCTGATTAAATTTAATAGTCCATCCAGACTCTGGAAAAGAACAAGACAATTTTCTAGACTGACGTCTAGCAGGAATACATAAGCTTCAACATGTCATTAAAATGTTTAGTTCAATTATCTAGAACTAGCCATGCCCCGCGGCTTCGCCCGCTATTATATTGTTAAAAAGTAGCCTATGTGTTAATCCTAGGTATAAACTATGTACATTCCAAATTTCATCCAAATCCGTTTAGCCGTTAAAGCGTGAAGAGGGAACAAACATACTTACACACTTACACACAAACTTTCGGATTTATAATATAAGTAGGATATATAGTCAAAGTCAAGAAAATATAGAAAAGTAATCTCTTAGCTTTGCCTCGCATGACTCTTTAAATATGAATATATAATATACACAGGGTAATTTTAAAAATATCAGAGAGCTCTCAGACCCTGAATCTTATTTTAACCCTTGGTACATTTAGTTCTATGACTTTGTTCTGAATGCTACTCGTATATTTGCCTCGCATGACTCTTTAAATATGAATATATAATATACACAGGGTAATTTTAAAAAAATCAGAGAGCTCTCAGACCCTGAATCTTATTTTAACCCTTGGTACATTTAGTTCTATGACTTTGTTCTGAATGCTACTCGTATATTGGCCTCACATGACTCTTTAAATATGAATATATAATATACACAGGGTAATTTTAAAAATATCAGAGAGCTCTCAGACCCTGAATCTTATTTTAACCCTTGGTACATTTAGTTCTATGACTTTATTCTGAATGCTACTCGTATATTTGCCTCGCATGACTCTTTAAATATGAATATATAATATACACAGGGTAATTTTAAAAATATCAGAGAGCTCTCAGACCCTGAATCTTATTTTAACCCTTGGTACATTTAGTTCTATGACTTTGTTCTGAATGCTACTCGTATATTGGCCTCGCATGACTCTTTAAATATGAATATATAATATACACAGGGTAATTTTAAAAATATCAGAGAGCTCTCAGACCCTGAATCTTATTTTAACCCTTGGTACATTTAGTTCTATGACTTTGTTCTGAATGCTACTCGTATATTTGCCGTAATAATTAAAATGATATATTATATACATCTATAATTAATAGTTGTTTAAACTATACTATCCCGCAAAGAACAGCATCGCTGCGCCGTGCCTCGTAATATGCATACCAATGCACGTTAATACTTGACACATAAGACTTAACCGAGAAGAATAACTTTAAAATTGATTTGAAAAATCACTCAACAGAATTTTCAATTGTCGTACCAAAATATACAGTTGGTCTCAATGATTGAAACGATGTGCCAAATGGTTTCTGATATTTTACAAATTACCCAGTATAAACAATTAAATAATTTGCGAAATTGTGAGAATGAATACTGCATCTAAATTATTTACGTAGACCTTTTCTTGTACCTCCGATAGGATAGCGTTTGGCCACTGTCTTATAAATTACTGAAAGATGAGAAAATTACTATAAAGAAAGCGCTAGTATAAAAAACTACAGAAACAGGAGAAATTGATGTGATAAAAGGATACAAGGTACTAAAACTAACAAAGCAACTTTTAAAGTTAGTAAAATAAATAGAAAATAATTAAGGTACTTACTTGGCATCATCATCACCAAGTCCCAATTCATAAACTCTCGTAGCCCCAAGTTCTTCGAGCCTTTTGTCTAAATACAAAGCCACTGAATTGTAGTGTTCATATGTCTTATTACCTAAACCAAATACCTGCAACGATCAATAAAATTAATTAAATTTAGAAACTAGTTGTTATCGAGATCTCGTGCCGACATTTTGCCTTATAAAGAAAAACTTATGAGGTTAATTGCTCATAACTTTTTTTCTTAACAAGAATTGTTTTCTTTTTGTATTTGTCGTTTAATAACAGGATATAACGAATATTATATGAAAGTTTCAGCTTTAAAAGCAACATACGCAATTTCTTACTACTGTACAATACAATACAATACAAAACACTTTATTGTATACCAAAAAATATATATAAACAATGACAAATAAAATATTACAATCATCGTGGTAGTACAATGGGCGGTCTTATCGCTTAAAGCGATCTCTTCCAGACAACCTTTGGATGGACAGTAACAGAAGAATGAATAGACAGTGGTGTACAATAATTTTTTAAATAAAATAGTACATCATTATTCACACCTACTCTAGATACTAATACATAAATAAAACAATAAAATACACTAATATATATTATACTAATATATACATACATAAATATTGAATGCAAATAATTATAGAAAATAATAACTTATAATAGAATATAAACTGTAATATGTAGCGTTTCACAACATTCTTTACTGTACTGATCCTTTCAAATAAAAAAAATATTTTCCTAATCGTTTCAAAAGTGACGGAGTCCTGAGGTAATAAACATAATTAACTTAAAGGCAAGCTAGCATAAAAAAACCGCTTACCACTTTATTTTTGGAACCCTTGATCAGATTGAATGAATTAAATACGCATTATTGAGGATAACTCAAAAACTACTGGTCAGATATTATCAAATTTAAATGGGACCACATAAAAAGAACTTGCTTTCATATAGAAAATTTATCAAAATCGATTCACCTACAAAAAAGATATCCTCATATCACGTAAAAAAATAAAAATACCATCGAATTTAGTTCATCCTCCTTTTTTAAAGTCCTTTGGAGTCGGTAAAAACTTTACGCTACTTACTTTATCCCGAATTTTAATCAAAGAGCAGGTAATAATGTCAAACATATATTCAAATTCTAGGCAGGCGGCAACAGCGAGACTTACAATGCGTCCCCCAACTTGGAGTGTTTCATTTAAATATATAAATAGATGCCGAGTACACAGTAAATTAAAATTTTAAAGATTATCTTATCTTCACCAGGTTGTTCATGAAATATATTTGATAGCTACTTTGCCAGTCTCTAGATTATATATTATAAGTGTGATAATAATTTCTTATGATAATTCAGATCACTCATCAATCAGCTGACTGGCTAGTGGCTTGGCCCTGGTAGAGAAATTTTAGCTAGTTAAATAATAATCAAACGCAAGCAAACCTTAAAAAACCGACTTCACCGCATTGTCAAATACAGTTGACTTGAGTACCTCCTCCTTTTTGGGGAAGTCGGTAAAAAAGAAATATTTGCTTGGTTAGAGGGCCTCCTTATTTAAAATGGTATAATTTTACACGCACATATATTGCCAGATTACGCTTATTGTGACAGTAACTGTTAATTAATCTGTGACACAGATCCCGTCACCATGCTAAGACTCATCTAATTATTTATTTCTCATAGACTGTCTAAATTATAAGTCGTATACATTAATACTAGCCATGCCCTGAGTCTTCGCTCACGTTGATCAAGTCAAAAAGTAGCCTATGTGTAAATCCTAAGTATAAGCTATGTACATTCCAAATTTCATCCAAATCTGTACAGCTGTTACAGCGTGAAGGAACAAACTTTCGGATTTATAATATTAAGTATGATATGTACCATATATCATACTTAATATTAAATATATAAAATTAATTTAAAAAACAAACGATTAATATTAAATGTCTCAAAATGCAAAATGAACATAGCTAGATTTTTTTTATTTGCTATTGTGAACTTCCATAAAGATATTTTCGCCATATATTTATCCACTTATACAGATACGAAACAGGCTGTTAAGCTTATTTATTCTCTTGACTTGTATTACAAATATTGTGATTTAATACTGAAAACTAGCTTTTATTTTAATATTATAATGCCCAAAGCTGCGTAGCTGGTAATACTATATATTTGCTTTTATTTCGAATTTTAATATAGTGCCACCTCATTGGTTTGTCTCTATTGTTAACATAACAATACATTATATAGAAATAAAAATAATAATCACAATTCACAATGGACTAATAAATTGCTTTAATGAAATTGTATAATTACATAAATCAATTATTACAGCAATATACTAGACCATTATATCAACATTATGCAATCTTTATATTTTATTACTACAATATTGCACATAGTGGCTGTATCTCAGAAAATCAGCAGTTCGGTGCTCAATTGTAAAGTCAGAATCAGAGCATAATATACTGCCATCAAACTTCCACAAATTATTTAACTGGTTGTTTACCCCCAAACTGATATCTCGCGCCTATATTTTGCCTCATAAAGAAGACTTTTGAGATAAACTGCTTAAAACTTTTGTTTATAATGATAATTGTTTGATTTCTGTATTTGTTATAACGGATATTATAAATAAGTTTCATCTGAAATGTGTAGCCGTTTTTGTGTTAGATGTAGCCGTTTTTGCAGGACAAAATAAGTTTAAGTCAAGTTTGGTTGTCAAATTGTTATTTTCCAACATATATTTTTATAAATAACAGTTTCACATTCTACTCGTCAAGATCTTTTTAACGATATCCCACCCAGGCAGATAAAAAAATAACATTTACATGGTTTTTTAAACGCTAGATGCCTACCTCTCTCTATTCTCTACAAAACTTACTAGAGTGATCTGATTCTTAGATGTTGTCGGGAAGCTTATTCACTTAATGGAAATGTATGAGGCACCACAAGCAAAAGGCTGGATTAATTAGGTGATTTATGGGAAGCAGAGGAGGCAGTTTAGAATATCTCTTGAGAGGAGGATTAGGACCCTTCTGAAATATGATTTTTTAGTTTTAATACAATATTCAGAAACTGGGTCAGAAGTTTGTCCAGGTGAGGGGTTTAGGGATAACTTATCAAGAAAGAGGGGTTTCCTAAACTAACTCAAAATTTTGTCCAGGTACTGTTGCATTGACAAGTTTGACTCTTTTTAAACTTTCTAATATAATGTAAAATAGTGATCATTTCCAGAGTTCAATTTACTAAGCAAGTTTGACGTCCATCTTCATTATTCTAATACGGCCTAACCTAGTGATTGTGAATGGAGTTAGGTGGGCTTCATTAGTTTGTTGCACTTGTTCATCTCAGCTGGCCCATGCACAGCAATTTTTTTTTTTTTTTTATGAACCCTAGGCAAGCGTTTAATTACCAAGTATGCATGATCTATAAAACAATTGCAATTCATCACTAGAAGATTTCATAAAGTGTATACTTTCTTAAAAAATCTTCAACTCAATGGTGTTTGTATTTTAGTACAGTTAACTTTTAACTATGAAGTGACGAAAAAACATACAAATGTATGTACAAATTGTGATAGTTGCCATTATTATAAACAGTAAGATAAAATAAAAGATAACATGAGTTTATGTCTGTATTAAAGGCTAATGGTTTGAATATTTGATTCAAACCATTTAAAAGCAAATCATAACATTAATATCAAAATTATTAGAATAGCAAAATGCTGGCATGTAAATACGAAAATTCTTTATTGTCCTAACATGGTGTTGCCAAGTCAAATCTATTATTGGACATGTTTCAATGTCTCATTAAATATTAGTAAATGCTATTGATGGTGTTTTATTAATAAATGATGTTAGACGTCCGTAAAACAACTAAATATCACGATTCTACATCAATGCCAAAAACGGATTAATTCATACCATATAACGTAATTTTGAAATTGTCGTTAGAAACTGTCTTCTCTTTATCACACGCGGTAGAAGTCCGAAAAACGCACTCATATTGTAACCTTACATTTGTTGTTTTAACAAGAGAACAAGAAAACATATTATAGTAAAACAATAACTAAAATAAATCTTCACCTCAGAAGACTAATTATCCACTTTTCTGTTAATTAAACAGGCTTACAAACAATACCAATTAGCCGAGTTACAAGCAAAATAAAATGATGTAACATATTGGAATATTATACAAAATATTCGTTATGAACTTAGTACAATCGAAGTTGAAGCACAAGGCACTGTATCAAAATGAAATTGTGTAATATTTTGTGTACTAATTATTTTAATATTTATTACTACTCTTTTAATTAAGGCATTTTAGTTATTTGAAAATAATTCGCGTAAAAATGTTCAATAATCATGACTGACAGTCTGATCTGACATCTAACGGTTAGCGACATTGACGTATGAGGTTACGTTCCGATAAAGGACCGACAACGATCGCGGCATATCTACGCTCGGGGGGCGTGCGTTACACTCAGCGCGAATGAGCATTGATGTGACATCGATCTTTATCGTTACTCGTTCTTTAACTCTCTACTGTTTTTATGGCTGCGTAAGTTAAAAAATGGCTGTGTAAAATACGCGGTTAAAATTAAAAACATTGGAGATTTAACGAACGTGTAATGAGAAAGACCGATGTCACATAAATGCTCAATGGATTTGAGTGTAACGCGTGTGTAATATTTCCGAAACCTGTGATTCTTCAAGTGTTAACTGTAACATCCACTATGTACACAGTTATATACAATAAAATGATTCTTTCTTAACAGGATTACTAAATGCATAAGCTCCTTAAGGGCCAAAATAAAAAAATATATATATCTCCATCTGACAGATTACCTTTTGATAGCAAATTAATTATTGTGACCTCTTGATGAGTCTCCCGCAGCCGCAGTCCCGTTTACGTCGCGTAACCGTCTTGGCGTAAGCTTGCCTGAACCAGCTAACTTAACACTCAACTGGCGAACCGAATAATATAAGCATAAAATTTATTATTATGTTAGTCGATTCACCAGTATACTATACTATAATACAAGTCTGAAGTGAATAAGCTATTGGAAGACAACGCTATTTATCAAATTCAGCCATCATGAAGGATTCGTACATGTTGGTTCGCGATCGGCGATTTAAGTATGAAGGTTTTCGACACACATCCACCCAAAGGGCGTTATGCGCAGTGCGCACTGATCGTTAAGTCGTGACGTGACTACACATTGGACGCATTTAAATTATTATTAGTATTATAAGGAGGTCAAATTTGTTTGTTTGTTTGTAAAAGGAAAACTCTGGAAGTTATCCGATTTTGAAATTGCATAATATATACCTATACATGGCTATACTATGCCTGTGTGTTATAATAGACCATGTGACAATATTTAGTTTTCAGTACGAAATCACAATATTCGTAAGGCCAGTTTTTTATTTATTACAACTTCTAAGCCGGGCCTTACCGGGCGAATCAGCTAGTTTTTATACTTATATACCGCGTCCGCCCTTGTAAGCTACTAGCATAGAAGGAAGTAGTTCTAAACTGCCGACTAATTGGAAATAGATTCTTAGAAAGAATTCGTTTTTTTTACTAGCTGTGCCTCGCGGCTTCGCCCGTTATTATCAATTTAAAAAGTAGCCTATGTCTTAATCCTAGGTATAAGCTATGTACATTCCAAATTTCATCCAAATCCGTTCAGTGGTTAAAGCGTGAAGTACCTATGTTTAACCATAGTGAATAACTTACTTTTGTAAAACAAGGTGGGTATAGTCACTGTCAAAGTCTAGTAAACTTTAGCAATAAATGAACTCAAGGCTTCATAGAACAACTCAGATTAGCCCGCGGAGCTGTGGTCCATATTTGGCACGCATGAGAATCGCAAAGTTTGCTTATTAATTTTGTTTTGTCATCAACATAAAAAATATCAAATATTTTATCCACAGTAAATGTCTGATCCTAACGATCCCCGAAGCATTTTAAAATGATGACTACTAATTTGACCACCATAAATTTAAATCTCAACATATTAAAATTTGATATCCTACTAATATTATAAATCCGAAAAAAAGTTTGTGTTAGTGTGTAAGTGTGTTCCTTCTGAAATGTTTGTTCCCTCTTCACGCTTTAACGGCTGAACGGATTTGAATGAAATTTGGAATGCACATAGATTATACCTAGGATTAACACATAGGCTACTTTTTAACTTGATAATAGCGGGCGAAGCCGCGGGGCACGGCTAGTATGTATATAAATATTGTTATTTAGTATATGTTATGCAGTTTTGCAGTATTGCAGTCTTAGCGCTGAACATATTCCAATTGCCAAATATTTCTTGCATGTATTTTTTTTTCTCTTTTGTGTACCATAATGTGATTGTTTAAATATTTAGCAATAAATGATTTCTATTCTATTCTATTCTATTATTCGAAAGAGCATTAATATACCATCGTTTACACATAATTTCAAAGAAATAAGTTTAAGTAGGCAAGTACTAGAATTACTAGATAAAAAACAAAATTCTTCGTGGAAAAATAGATTGTCCTCAGCTTGTCGGCGTTTGCCCACGTAAAACAGTAAAGCCGCTTGTGGCCCCTTTAAGAAATACAGTTCTTGGTAGTAACTCGACTATTCCGAGCCTTTGTAGGATTCTTAATGAAAATAACAATCAAGTAGATATATTCGGAGATAACCTTTCTAAATTCCGGGGAGATATCATCTCATTATGTTTCAATGTTATATTCGGCTTAAAACACGAAAATTTCGACTTACTTTATGTCACGCGCCGAGGCCCAAGCCGCACGCCTTCGCGAATCGCGCGTCTGACTCATCCTGATGAAGGACAACTAAGTTGTCCGAAACTAGTCGACTACAAAGTAAGTTGAAATTTTCGTGTTTTTAGCCGAATATAACATTGAAACGTAATGTGTAATACTCACGATAGTTTTAACATTAAAATATCATCACTTTTCTCGGTTCAGATAATTAAAATTTTAATAAGTAAATATGTAAAAATGGCATGTTTTGTTATAGTATCTGACAAAAATAAATATTTTTACATAATTATTGTATTTAAGGAAACCTTTCACTGTTAATTTATGATGCGACAGTTCTAGCTAGTTCAAGTTAGTCTAGTCTCATGTACTACATTTTTTATAGCATAAAAATGTTATTGCTTTACACAAGACATTATTAAGTCTAGTGGTCTGTCCTATCGGCCGATTTATAATGGCCTCGATTCTGATGTACACTCACTAAATTAAATTTAAGCTATCCCTGTCTCTTACAAAATAAAACAAAAGACAGAGATAGCATGCATTTTAATGCTATCACGCTAGTTTAACAATTAAAATATGAACAGCAGAAGCAGAAAGGCGCTTGTTTTTAGTCAACACCAATACAACACATACTCGAGTAAGCTTGCATAGACATCTAAGTTCTGACTAACTTGACAGCACAGCAGTATGCTATCTCTGTCTTGTGTTCCTATTTTGTAAAAGACAGGAATAGTTTAAATTTAATTTAGTGAGTGTACATCAGAATCGAGGCCATTGTAAATTATTTACCCGACTAATAGTCATATCCTTTTTTATATAGCACGAAGTGTTTGCCTGCAAAAGGTTGTGCATTTAGCAAGTATAAATGTCTAGTTTGTATTAAGCATGTATCGATGTTGGTAGAACAACAATTGTTACATCGATACATGCTAAAAACATGAATCGATTTATTTATTTATTAGGTCTACCTAATAAATAAATAGATCGATTCAAGTTTTTAGGAAAATCTTTTAATTAGTTATATTAATTACAAACATTGTGTCTACTTGCACACACCTACATACAATAACAAGTAGGTATATACAATGAGGATTATGTTTAAGTTTATGCAAGGTAAATAAACTTAATAGGTATGTATATTTTTAGTGTTTTACTCAGAGCGGCGTTCGGCCACATTCTGTTAGCGTTATTCATCCAAATATTCAAGAACTCACCGCATAGTTCAATCCAGTTAAATCTGGATCTCCGGTTTTCAACCATTCATAAAACTCCATCGCATTGTCTGTCGGGTCACCCTCGCCATATGTGGCCATACAAAACACAGCCAGTGACTTGGGAATATCTTGGAGTTTTGTGAGCTCTTCCTAAAAAAAATATAGGTCAAAATATCTGTACCATGTATTTAACTGGGTAGGTCGTATTTTCCTTTAGTTCATGTTTTTACAAAAAAAAAAATACAATTCTGTGATTCTGTGAATCGAATGCATCTATTATGTATTCGCAAAAATGTAGTGTGGCCAGACCGAAAGCTTAGAAAATCTTTATTTTTACAAGTATTAAGACTCGGGGCTTACCACCCCCAAATTTGTACTTAATGAAAACGTAAGTTAAAAAAGTAAAAAATATTTATTATAAAATTTTACAAGATTCGGCCCTAGTTACCAAACTGGATGTGAGTAATACCCATAATTAATTCCTACGACGAACTATTTAAGATTTTACTGAGTACATGACAAAACCCATAGACATAACAGCCCATGTGTAGAAATCAAATTGGGCAAGGAATATGCTCGGGTGTCTTGTTATCTATCCACCGGTACATTACATAACTACTGTTTAATATTTTATTATCACTGATCCAAGACAAGTAAGTTGTTCGATGACGGTAAGCGTCACGCTAGTGGCTTTAACATCTGCTGTACCTCCGGGAGACAAATAGTGTTGTGGATCGACAACACCACCACGTTCTCCCTTGAGACTTCATTAAGTAATAACTTACCATATCACACTCCTCAGGGTCGGCAACCATGCCTTTCATCTTATACCGTATGCCTTCTTTTGCGAGTCGTCCGGCAAACTCTTCAGCGGTTCCCGTTTGTGATCCATAGAACACTACCAAACTCCTGCCTGATGATTTGAGTTTGGTGATGAATGAGTTTTCTGTGATTCGTATTGAGCTCGCTGCCCTGTAAATAAAATATTCCTACTTAATTATGTTTTTATCAGTAGTTTGCCTCGAACAGTCCTCATGACAACTAATATAATTGTAAAAAGTTTTTGTCGAACTGCAGTAGTCAATTATGCCTATCTATACAATACCCTAAACTAAACTCGTACGCGAGTAAATTTTCCCTGTGATGCCATCTATTAGTGACAACTTGCCTCTGATGCCATCTATTAGTGAAAAAATGCTGATATTGGATCAGCATTTAGTATGTATTATTATTGTATGTTTTTTTTTAGTGCTTGACATAATATGTCAAGCACTATTTAACCTTAGAGTCATTGATACATTCGGTCAGTTATTATATTTTTCCTTGACACAACCTCGAAAAGTCTATTTAACTAGATAGTAAATCAAAATACTTTAAATTGCAGAGCCTAATGTCATCGATGTAGGGTATCATTGTCTTATCCCTGTTTTATCGCATACATTTCGGAGAGTGTGTGCACACAAATTACACCAGTTGGTTCCCAGTTGCCCTTCATCGGAGAACAAGACTAAATGACAAACGTCATCCATTAACAGTTGACATACCTCACATCCGGTCGAAGCGTTTTGCATCTATATTTATCATCCGTAAATCAAAGGAATGGGACTCAATCCCCGCGTCTTTGTTCATTGAAATTTTTTATTTGGAGTTTTTAAAATCAAGAGTGATATCTTCCAGGTAAGCATGTAACATCTTCGATCACATCATCGCTTTCCATCAGGTGAGATAGCGGCCAAATGCTTGGCTATAAAAAAAACATCGAAAAATGCACTCTAGAAATTAATTATTGGCCGAGCGAAGTGAAGTCTATAAGTTGACCTAGATGGTTTCAGCACTTGGCCCATCCGTAAGTCTGTCAGAGACATTAAACCAAACAAGTGAATAACTTCAAATTCTCACACAATATTTTATGTCAAGCTGCTTTTGACCGAACCTAGAAATGGTAGTGACTGATAAATGAAAATATCAAGAGGGCACCCAGTTACGTGTACGTACACGTAACTGGTAGGCAATTTCTTTTCTCGCAGTTTGGGGTATTATTGGAAAAAGGTTTCATAAAATAACACAGACCTGGGGAAACACCATGGGAAAAAAATGTGCTCCAACAATCGAAATCGGTGTCTGCAGCGTAGCAGCAAATATTAACTTTTACATATTATACTTATAAATTTTGCGTAATACGCTCAAAACAGGCATAAAGGAGACCTTTAACCAGCTTTATTAGATATAGAAGTTTTGGAATGACTACGGACTAAGTAAAATACGTAAAATTTCGTTTAATATTTTGATTGTATGAATGTGCGATTGAAAATAAAGAATATGTCTCTAATTAATAAAAAAACACAAAATTTTTGTTGATAGTCATTGTCAGATTTTTCAAGTTAATTTAGCTGGTAATTTTGATACATGGATCAAATAAAAAAATAACTTAAATGTCGAATAAATTTACTCATTAGCCTTAGATTTGAGACAATAGGCTAAATAATATAAGGTTCTTGGATCAGTCAGATTACTAACTGTGGGAATTTTCACCTCGTTACTAAATGAAGTCCAATATCAGCAAATATGGCTATAAAGTTTTATTATAAGCAATTATTTTAGTTAATGCTTAAATATTATTAGCAAGTTGATTATTTTATGTGAGAACGTACAATTCTTGAACACCATATTATAATAAATAAAAACCAGAAAAATCCACCAAAAAATATAACAAGAATTTGCCCGGCCGAAAATTCTCGAGCAAAACGTTAAAGCGGCGACGGATGTCAAATTCAACCGACCCAACCAGGATCCCCATTGAATACACATCATTTTTGTATAGATATAGATTTTATTGTGTTAATGTTAATCCCTGTCTAGTCCTAGAGCGGGAAAAGCTTTTTTAACCCCAGACGCAAGAGGATTTTAAGACAAACGGCTTGACCGATGATATTCTTGGCTATGTTTTGTGAAAATCGGAGCAGCCGTTTTCCAGATAGAGCGTCGCGTCGGCAGTATTGTCAATATTTAGATTTTACCGTAATTATGTTAATCTACCTTTTTTTCCTATTTGAGTGATGAAAAACACATATATAAGTTTAATTTCACAAAAGTGTATGTTTTGGTAACCTAAGCATTCTAAGACGTGCCTTGATAATTTTATGTCAAAAAGTTTGAGCGAGTTCGAATTATAAAGTCAACACTTCAGATTTTTTTGTTCGGGACTCGGAAATGTTTCACTACTCACCAAATATACCATTAGGTGAGATGGTAGTGAAACATTTGCGAGACGGCTGCGAGTTGACGATGCCCGGATTACTTATCGGGAAAGACCGACTCAGGCAAGGAATTCTATTCTTTAGCGGTGCGCACAATAAATGTGAAAGTAAAGCGCTATGTACGTATGGACACCTACCATCTACATAACGATGTCGCCCGCTTGCCCGATAATTTTAATTGCATTATCATACAATTACACAACTCTATGAAAATACTCGTTGTTCAAGGTCAAGTTTAACGCAAGTGGTTGCTGGGCCGATCACGAATGCGTTGGACAGCTTACAGCTTTATTCAAGAGTTCTACGCTCTCTATTCTCGCTGAAAGAAGGCCAAATGCTCTACAGTCTCAAGTAAAAGCTAAAAAAACATATGTAACGCTGACGAGACTCCGAATTTACAAAGATCGTCAGGCCAGCCTTTACAAGGATGCTTTTTTGTATAGTCTATATTTTTTTTTTAATTCACAATAGGCAACTTTAGGTATCAGCTCTTTATGTTGTTAGTGTGGATTTATTGGAACAAAGTTCTGTTTGCTATTAGTCATATAAGGAAACTGAATCCCACGAAACAGGTCGGGTTTAGGACTTCAGGGATTCATATGAATACATCAAGAACTATATTGTTTCTATAATTATGTACTCAATTGTAATTTTAGATCCTATTTCAGTAAGCCTTCATTTCAGACTAGATGGTGTGTCTTTTCTCCGCCAAACGGAGCCCTTTCAGCTATTTCCGACTTTCAGCCATGTACCGATTTCAATAGCAAACCACCTTGATCTCATCGGCGTCACTTTGACGTCTCTAACCTCAATTTTGGTACCTACATCGAATCCAGAGCTGAACTGGCATCCAAAAAACTTGGCATCCTCGCTACGGTCAGACAGTACTTCTCATCAGGGCAGCTTTTAAATCTATACCATGCACAACTCCGATCATGTATGGAATATTGTGGCCACCTTTGACTTATTGGAGCCGAGCCAAAAGACTTATTGGAGATAATAAACTGTTTGAGGCAAAACTGTTGAGTCTCGGTCATCGAAGTAGAGTGGCGAGCCTATCGGTTTTCTATCGTTTGCATTTCGGAGAGTGTGCGCAGGAATTATGCGAGTTAATTCCCTCAAGCCCGTTTTACCATCTAACAACAAGACAAACAGTCAAACGTCATCCATTCATGGTTGACATACCTCCAGTTCGCTCGAAGTGTTTCGCTTCTACGTTTATCATCCGTACTGCGAGGGAGTGGAACTCATTGCCTGCGTCTTTGTTTCCTGAGCGGTATAATCTGGCAGTCTTCAAGTCATGAGTGAATAGGTATCTTCTAGGCAGGCATACTACATCTTCGGCCGCATCATCGCTTTCCATCAGGTGAGATAGTGGTAAAATGCTTGCCTACCAAACATTTAAAAAAAACACATGAAAAAATTAAAAACGTTGACTGGAGCTGCTTTATGTGCTATATAGCAAGTTTTATAAATAAGGCTATCGAACAAAACCAAGTATTGAAAAAAAAACCGCTTCATAATTAAGAAGCCCATCACTGAATGACGTCAGATGATGATAATGACCTTCGCGATACATACGCGTCATACCATGCACCCACAGATCTAGAAGCTCTCTTAGAACTGAAGATAACCATAGATAGCTACGGATTTAAGAGTCTCACAATTGCTTTCACTACCCCAAAGAGGATAATAATATACTGCCCTGACTAACAGAAAGATGTCAATCTAGAGAAATAAAAATGGGCATGACACTTTGAGGAGCGAAAAAGTCTCCAGTTAAGACCTTTTTACCATGAAGCAGGTTGTTTTTGAAAATTTATATTTCTGTATAATACTTGTAGACCCATTCTCACTATTTTTAAGACAACTATTTGACAGCGTAAAATGCATTCTATGTTTGTCAGACCTAAATGAAGAGTTTTAATTATAATTCGCACTCATTATCAGTTTATTATCTGTTCAGCTTAATTATACAACGAAACGGATTTTGATCCAATGATAGAAACCTAAAAATTAAAAACTTTTTGCAGCGAACGCCAAGACGTCGACTCGCAAAGCATTTAACACGAAGAACAGGAATCTCTACATGTCTGTTTTGGTGAATACGACAAGACTCCTCCTGACCTAGAGGTCGATCTTTGTCTATATTTCTCGAAACTGAATATAATTTAAATGTAAGCAAAGCTTAAAAAACCAACTTCACCGCTTATATTACAGTTTTGGCTTGATCGATTTCGATAAAATTTATATGGGACCGCATCTGAAGTATAATCTACTAAACAAAAAATAATTTGAGAATCGGTCCACAAATGTGGGAGAAATCGGTGAAAATACATTAAAAAAATACATACAATCGAACATAGAACCTCCATTTTTGAAGTCGGTCAATTAAAATAAAATACTGAATACTCTTTTCTAAAAACTATAAGGAGATGGGATATTGTTGAATATTGATTCGCGTTTCAATTTTATTCGAATTGGGATATTCACGAAGTGGAAACTTCACACTTGAAATTAGAAAAGTATATAAATTGCACGTACATTACGTATTTATATAATAATGGTATAATATAATACTTAAGCAAGCCATGATAACCTTCAAGCTCATTCACTAGTCAGTTCAAATAATTAGGTAGGTACCTACCTATAATATTTGTTTATCTGCTTATGTTTAACAAGTGTAAGGTACCTATATACCTTTATGATTACGTCCAAAGACTATGTTGATTACGTCGAAACCGGTACCGGTGACGTAAACTTAAGTTTATTCAATTTAAAACCAACAAACTTATTTTATGTACCTACTTAGATCTTTTAACTACGTACCTACTGTTACTATAAGGAGCCATCGAAAATTCAACATCCGCAAGTAAATAGTAATTTTATTGAAACTAATGTAACGTACGTAGGTAATGGCAATACGGCGCAGTCTACATCGATTATAAATTAATAAGACTTATATTACTGTGCAGGACGACGAGACCCGCGCACCGCCGCGATCCGCGCATGAATGATGGCTGCGGCGCCGTGCGCGCCATTAAATATTTATAGTAACGCACGGCAACAGGGATGGCGCGACGGGTGACAGCGTAGGAATGAATAGGAGGGAAATAGTTCCCTACAAACTTGTAAAGCTTAATTTTAGGTTAAATAACAGTTTAAAATGAATATAATTAATTGAAATAGATAGTAATTAGACCTAAGATTAGTCCGTAAGTTAGCTATGTTGTCTATTTTTAAGTTTTTTGTTTTGGGTTGAAATTGTTTACGTGTGTGGGTAAAAGTTTAGATGTGGGCGTAGACAGATTGTAAGTTACATATGTGTGCGTTAGAATATAAAAAAGGCGATAATTATTGAAAGACCATGACCACATATCGTAGGACATGTGTGAGGGTTGTGGACAAGGTTTTAACAACTTTTTAACATTAGTCCGAACAGATATCCACAACCCTCCATATTGCACAAGTCAAAATAGAAAAGCAATAAAACTTTCCCGCCAAAATAACGGCCGACCGTTACAATAGACTTAGCTAACAAGATTCTTATTGGTAAAAATTCCGGGTCTCTCATTGGTCTGCCAATAACATCGCCGTTCTTTTTTGTGGACAATTTGATATAAAAGACTGTGCGGTTTGTATGGGGAGCATTCAGTACCCAGCTCTGTATAGCACTCCAATAAAGAAGAAGGAATCCTCCTGGCAGAAATTGTTTCACTGGAAGCCCTGCCCTACATCCCTCCAATCCAGCGCACTAGTACCATCCGGTACATTTTTGGTCCTTCGGAAGCCGGATCGTCGAGGGATTACGCCGGTCGGCACCAGCGCCGACGACCCCAGCAAGTGGGTACCACCGGTCAGCACCAGCGCTGACGACCCTAGCAACGGGGTACCGCTGCTCGGCACCAGCGCCGACGACCCTAGCAACGGGGTACCGCTGCTCGGCACCAGCGCCGACGACCCTAGCAACGGGGTACTGCCGCCGCCACCAGCGCCGACGCGTCGCCACCAGGAAACCCACCAGCGCCGACGCATCGCCACCAGGAAACCCACCAGCGCCGACGCATCGCCACCAGGAAACCCACCAGCGCCGACGCATCGCCACCAGGAAACCCACCAGCGCCGACGCATCGCCACCAGGAAACCCATCAGCGCCGACGCATCGCCACCAGGAAACCCATCAGCACCGACGCATCGCCACCAGCGCCGACGACCCTAGCAACGGGGAACTGCCGTCGGCACCAGCGCCAACGCGTCACCACCAGGGAACCCATCAGCGCCAACAGCCCCACCAACAGGGGTGCTGCGACGGTACGGCACAAGCGCCAGTACCAGGTCGTAGTTCGGGATTGTAGACCGACACAAGCGTCGGTACCTACCTTCCAACCCGTGACACGTGAAGGGTGTCATCATGCCGGTCACTCGCTCGGTCGGAAAAGGCCGAAGACAAGGAACGGAGCCGTCCCCAGCGGATACAGAAACAACAGACAGCTCCATGGGAACCATGGAAACATCCACTGCAGGGACATCCGGGACAGGAGTCACCACCACTGAGACATCAGCTTCACAAACGTCAGCAGCGCTATCGGCTGCGACGGAGGCCACGGGAACTACGACAAGAACAAGAGCTCCAGCTGAATCAAGAACAGAAGCTCATAGAGAAAGAGCGAAAACAGAAGATATCCTGCCACTGCCGAGCAGGATGCCAGATCCTCATAAGAAGAAACAGTCGGGATCAACATACTCCAGGAGAGCACATCGGCTAGCAAAAGCCAAAGAAGAAATGGCGCGCCTGCAAGTCGAGCTTGCCGCCGCCAAGATAGCAACCCTGGAAGCTGAAGATACGGAAGAAGAAGATGACGAGGTCTCCGTATCAGAAGAAGAAACACAGGAGCGAGTGGACACTTGGCTCGCACAAACACAGCCACCGCCAGTCCTACTCGCCATTGCTAATGAAGCACGCCGCAAACAGCAAACAGAAGATCAGACTATAAAGAAGCAGACTGATCAAGAACAGAACAGCATACAGCCGCCGATCATCGTCCTCGATCAGAAAACTCAACAGCAAGACGAAGATCATCAGCAACCGACTCCTCAGCAACCACCAGCGAGTAGCATCACGCAACCAGACTACACGCAGCTCGCCACAGCCATCACCCTCGCCATCAAAGCGGGACAACGGCCGAAGTTCATCGAGCTGCCCATCTTCAACGGCTGCCATAAGGATTGGCTGCCCTTCCGCTCAGCATACTTCGAAACCGAGAAGATGTTTTCACCAGTCGAGAACATCAACCGCCTGCGAAGAAACCTGAAGGGAAAAGCCAAAGAAGCTGTCGAAAGTCTACTCATTACCACCACGAACACCGAGGACATCATGAAGACCTTGGAGAACAGATTTGGAAGACCAGAAGCTATCGCCACACTAGAGCTGGACACACTTCGGGCACTGCCACGCCTGACTGAGTCACCTCGGGATATCTGCATATATTCCAGCAAAGTGACCAACGCCGTGTCCATTCTACGGGCGGTGAACTGCGTCTACTACCTCTACAACCCAGAGGTCGCCAAAATCATCGTGGAGAAGCTGACACCGACCCTGCGCTACCGCTACTATGAATTCGCCGCAACACAAGCAAAAGAGGAGCCGGACCTGATCAAGATAGAAAAATTTATGAAAAAAGAAGCGGAACTATGTGGACCTTTCGCCCAACCGGAACAAGTTGGATCCGGAACAGAAAACAGTCAAGTCCGACGTACACAGAAGATCCACAACGTAACAGAGAAGCAGTCAACATCGAAATGCCCAGTATGCGAAAACACGGGGCACACAACAGCAGACTGCGACAAATTCAAGAGGGCGGACGAGAACTCCAGATGGGACATCGCCAAAAAGCAACGTTTATGCTTCCGATGTCTACGCTACAGAACGAAGACCCACAGCTGCAAACCAGTCTCTTGCGGCATCGACAGCTGCAAATATTATCACAACAAGATGCTGCATCACGTCAGGTCGTCGGAGAAAAACGAAGAAAAAGGGGCATCGGAAACCATCAACTCCGCCTGGACTGCTACAAAAAAGCGGTCATTTCTGAAGATCGTCCCGGTGCAGGTGACCGGACCGGCGGGAGTCGTCGACACATTCGCACTCCTGGACGACGGTTCTACGGTCACACTCATCGACCAAGAAATAGCGGACGACATCGGCGCACGAGGACCAGTCGAACCTCTGCGCATAGAAGCCATTAATGAAATGAAGACAGCAGAAACGAAGTCGAGAAGAGTACACTTCACACTTCGGGGGCCGAACAAAAACGAAGAGTGCATTCAAGCACGGACGATCAAGAATCTTCAAGTCTCAGCGCAGGAAGTCGCCAGGGAACAAGTCGAAGAATGCGACCATCTACGTGACATCAGCAATCTCATCACTTATGAGAAAGCCAAACCAAGAATCCTCATCGGGCAAGACAATTGGCATCTACTCGTCACATCGAAGCTGCGACGCGGAAAGAAACACCAACCAGTGGCATCTCTCACGCCACTGGGATGGGTGTTACATGGGAGCCACACACGCACCCTGGGCCGCAGCATCGACTACGTCACACACGTCACAGAGCACGAAGAGGACAACTTGGAGGAGCTCATGAAGAAGTACTTCGAGATGGACGCACTCTGCATCAACCCAAAGAAGCCAAGAACAGACCCAGAAGAACAAGCCTTACGTATCTTAACAGAAAATACAGTCCACAACGAAGAAGGAAGATACGAAACAGCTCTTCTGTGGAAAAAAGAAGATGTCATCCTGCCAGACAACTACGACAATTCTTTGAAGCGTCTCTTCAACATAGAGAAGAAGCTCGATCGCGACCCTCATCTCAAGAAGAGGTACACCGAACAGATGGAAGCGCTCATCACCAAGGGCTACGCCGAACCAGCACCGAAGACGAAGACTCAAGATAGAACATGGTACCTACCGCACTTCGCCGTCATCAACCCGATGAAGCCGGAGAAGTTGCGAGTCGTTCACGATGCCGCTGCCAAAACAAAGGGCGTCGCACTCAACGACATGCTGCTCAAGGGGCCAGACCTACTACAGTCACTGCCGGGAGTCATCATGCGATTCAGGCAACATCGAGTCGCCGTCACAGCGGACATCGGGGAGATGTTCATGCAGGTCAAGCTACGTCACCAAGATAGAGACGCTCTCCGCTACCTCTGGCGCCGAGATCGACGAGACAACCAGCCCCCAGAAGAATACAGAATGACTTCGCTTATCTTCGGAGCTTCAAGTTCACCATCAACAGCAATTTACGTCAAGAACTTGAACGCCGAGAAGCACAGGAATACTCATCCTACAGCCGCAGACGCCATAATACAGAAGCACTACGTCGACGACTACCTGGACAGCTTCCGGAGTCTAGAAGACGCCGTGCGCATCACAACAGAAGTACGCAACGTGCACAGAAGAGCCTGCTACGAGCTCAAACAATGGAAGTCGAATTCGCCACGCCTGCTGGAAGCACTTGGCGAGAAAAAAGAAACGGACGACATCGAGCTCTATAAACAGGAAGAAACAGAACGAGTCCTCGGCCTAATCTGGAAGACGGACACAGACGAGCTGACGTTCAACCTCAACATGGCTCGCATCCCACCACCGCTGATCGAGGGGAAGACACCGACGAAGAGAGAAGCACTTCGCATCGTCATGTCGCTCTTCGACCCCCTCGGCTTCGCGTCACCTGTCACCATCAGGGCGAAGCAAATCCTACAGGAAGTCTGGCGCCGTGGAACGACATGGGACGACGAGTTGGAAGAGGACCTCGCCGAACAATGGGGAAGATGGATGGAGCACCTACGACAGCTGAGCAACGTGGCCATACCTAGAAGATACCTGAACTACAGCGACGCCACTACACTCCAGCTTCACATCTTCACCGACGCCAGCGAGTCCTCTTATTGCGCTGTCCTATTTTGGAGGGCGGTCACACCGGACAACGAGGTCAACGTGTCACTCATCATAGCAAAGGCGAAGGTGTCACCTTTGAAGCTCACGTCCATTCCGCGACTAGAGCTACAAGCAGCAGTCATGGGAACGCGCCTAGCCGAAACCGTCATAGAGGAACACGAGAGGAAGCCGGACTCGAAGACGTTCTGGACAGACAGCAAGACGGTCCTCACTTGGATCAAAACGGGGTCACGAACGTACAAACCGTTCGTGGCGCACCGTCTAGCTGCAATAGAAGATGGATCAACAGTCAACGAGTGGCGCTGGATCCCGACGAAGCTCAACGTCGCCGACGATGCCACGAGAGACGTGCCAGCCGACTTCAACAAGAATCATCGATGGTATAGAGGGCCGGAATTTCTCTACAAAACAGAAGATTCCTGGCCGACTGAAGCATCTACAGCAATACCAGCGGAGCCGACGGGAGAAGAGAAAATTCACCACGTCACCGCCAACAGAAGAAAGAAGCTTCAAGAAGGACTACCAGATGTCTCGAGGTTTTCAACCTGGGATAGACTTCGCTTCGCAACAGCAAGGGTTCTGCAGTTCATTCAACTCTGCAGAAATCCTAAACAGAAGGTCAACTACAAGCGAAGCAAGAAGAACAGAGAGACAGATCCGGACTGGAGGAAGACAGCCAAGCAGACGTCGCCTCAAGTCTCAAAGCCGAAGTCGACGCCCAAAGAAGAAAGGAAATTTCTTCCCGTCACCGCCGAGCTTCTACAGACAGCTGAAGACCTCTTGATGAAATCGTCGCAAGAAGACTCCTTTGATCAAGAAATAGAAGACATCAAGTCAGCCAAGCCGGTCACCAAAGAGAGTCGCCTTCATCAGCTGAGCGTCGAGTACAAGAAAGAAGCCCTGAGACTGCGCAGCCGCATCGAAGCTACACAACACGTCAGCGAAGAAGTCAGAAGCCCGATGATACTAGATGGCAGTCATCATACTGTGAAGCTATGGATAAAACACATCCATCGCCAGCTTCACCACGCCGGCGTCGAGGCTACCATCAACGAGTGCAGACAACAGTATTGGATTCTGCGCGTGCGACCCATCACTCGCACGCTTCTTCGTCAATGCCTGCACTGCCGAATGAAGACTCAAGCCCCTCCGTATCCGAGGACTGGAGATCTACCGCCGTGTCGCCTTGCTCATCATCAACGCGCCTTCACCTTCACCGGAGTCGACTACTTCGGCCCACTGACAGTCACCGTGGGTCGAGCCAACCAGAAGAGATACGTCGCCATCTTCACCTGCCTTACTACGAGAGCGATCCACCTGGAGATTGCGGGGTCACTCAGCACGAGTTCAGCGATCATGTCCCTTCGACGCATGATCGCAAGAAGAGGATGTCCGACCCAGATCTGGTCTGACAACGGGACCAACCTGAAGGGAGCAGACAAGGAGCTACGCCAGGCGATCGACGAAGCAACATCAGGGGAAGCGGCCAAGCGGAGCATCTCCTGGCGATTCATCCCTCCTGGCGCACCATTCATGGGAGGTGCCTGGGAGCGTATGGTGAGGTCGGTGAAGACAGCACTGACAGCCACCCTTCACGAGCGCTGTCCAACAGAAGAAGTCCTCGCAACTCTACTGGCCGAAGTGGAGAACACCGTCAACAGCCGCCCGCTGACTCATGTCTCAGTCAGCGCGGAGGACCCAGAGGCCCTCACTCCGAACCACTTCCTTCTGGGTGGACCTGGACGAGTACCGACACCGGGCAGCTTCGACGAGAAGGACAGCATCAAGAGGTCCAGCTGGCGCGCCGCACAACGACTCGCCGACGTCTTCTGGGACAGGTGGCTCCGGGAGTACCTACCCGAGCTGCAACACCGGCGGGAGCCTCATGGACGAGGACCACCAGTACGAGTCGGCGACCTGGTGCAGCTCATCGACAGCAACCTGCCTCGCAACGTGTGGGTACGAGGAAAGGTCATCGCTACGTATCCTGGCCCGGACAACGTCGTGCGCACCGTGGACATCAAGACAAAGGGAGGAGTGCTGCGACGGCCAGTAAGGAAGCTGGTCATTCTGCCCATCGAGGACGTCGCTCCAGCACCGGAAGAAGATGCAACAAGTTCGCACGGCGGGAGTAATGTGCAGGACGACGAGACCCGCGCACCGCCGCGATCCGCGCATGAATGATGGCTGCGGCGCCGTGCGCGCCATTAAATATTTATAGTAACGCACGGCAACAGGGATGGCGCGACGGGTGACAGCGTAGGAATGAATAGGAGGGAAATAGTTCCCTACAAACTTGTAAAGCTTAATTTTAGGTTAAATAACAGTTTAAAATGAATATAATTAATTGAAATAGATAGTAATTAGACCTAAGATTAGTCCGTAAGTTAGCTATGTTGTCTATTTTTAAGTTTTTTGTTTTGGGTTGAAATTGTTTACGTGTGTGGGTAAAAGTTTAGATGTGGGCGTAGACAGATTGTAAGTTACATATGTGTGCGTTAGAATATAAAAAAGGCGATAATTATTGAAAGACCATGACCACATATCGTAGGACATGTGTGAGGGTTGTGGACAAGGTTTTAACAACTTTTTAACATTAGTCCGAACAGATATCCACAACCCTCCATATTGCACAAGTCAAAATAGAAAAGCAATAAAACTTTCCCGCCAAAATAACGGCCGACCGTTACAATAGACTTAGCTAACAAGATTCTTATTGGTAAAAATTCCGGGTCTCTCATTGGTCTGCCAATAACATCGCCGTTCTTTTTTGTGGACAATTTGATATAAAAGACTGTGCGGTTTGTATGGGGAGCATTCAGTACCCAGCTCTGTATAGCACTCCAATAAAGAAGAAGGAATCCTCCTGGCAGAAATTGTTTCACTGGAAGCCCTGCCCTACATCCCTCCAATCCAGCGCACTAGTACCATCCGGTACAATTACCGACCCACTTACATTATAAATAAAATAATTAAAGTGTATATTAATTTACATTATGTTACTAGTTGCTCGCAACTTTTTCCGTGCTGGAGCTTCTTTCTTAGCGCTCCTCCACTACCAAAGGATTATTCCTTTAGTAGTAGATAGATAAATAGATTACTCTTTATTGTAACACCTTACATAAAAACTCTAAATATCTAAAACGAATAAAGAATACTTAGTAAACTTTTGGCAAAGTATTACGGGTCTTTCTGCACCTCCATCGATGGCTGGCAGAAAATGCTTAGCAACGAAATTGTGCAAACGTATAAGTAAATAATAAAGTTACCCGTTATCGCACGAACTGGGTAGGTTAGGTAGGTATAAGTAATTATTATTGTGTAAGACGTAATACGATAGTTTGCAAATTATGTAAGTATTTTTACGAAATCCAGTAAATAATGTTACTAAAATTTATGGCGAGGCTTGTTAATGATATAAGATAACATTATAATGATCCCCTATATATTTACAGATCCATGAATAAGAAGAACGAAGATTAATGCACACCGAGGGTAGGAGTGCTTTCCTTAACAGTTTAGTCACCATAAACAAAACCTTAGAAAAACACATCTTCTAGAGCGGTCTTAAATGTTTACTTTTTCGTTTATAACTCCAATATTTATAACACATGTTTATCTGTACATTTCAGCCAGCTACCTATTTCTACGGTTCAAAAGAAAAGTCGGTTCAAAGAGTCATATAGGTTGGGCTAGACAGACTAGAGTCTAGACGGATAAACGGGTGACGGGCGATCGCGTCGCGTAGTTCGTCGTCGTAGACCTAATTATTATTAATGGGGTCCCGTTAGCACCTTTTGTATACCGAACCTTAAAAATTAAAAATCAAAAAAATAAAACCGGTACTTACTGAATGGAGTATTTACCAAAAGGTATTTCATCCTTCTTGTTATCCTTCTTGGAATTATACAGCCACCAAATAGTCACTCCTAGTATAATGAAAAGCAATACAAAGTCAAGTAAGTTGAAAAAGGATCCAGTTGCTTCAACCGCAGCGGCTCCTGCTGCTGCGTCTATAAGCACGTCCTGCGCATTATCCGACATGATTTAAGGTTATCTGCCTTTGCACAACTTGTTACGTGGTGGTAATCACTTTGTGAAGGTACAAGGTCACTTGATTGTTTCTGTTAGCGAAGACGCACACCCGGCGGCAAAGCGCCCCACTTATAACGCTACACACTGCACTGACACTCAATGACGTGACGTGATCATTTTTAGTCGGTTAACGAACGTAACATGTAACCCAATGTACACGAACTGGCCGAATGAACGAGAACGATTACCGTGACGACGACGACGCGATCCACAGGTTTTTTGACGGAGCGAATATAGCCGAGTCCAACCGAATGAAGTTGTTTACGTGGTATCTATCAATTGATGTAGAGTACGCTTCGTACACTTTAGCCCGTGTGCTAGAGTAGATATTGCTCATGCGCCAGGGATGCCTCGCTATGAAACAACTCAATTAAAAGTATATTAAGGAGCAAAGTTGAATAAAACACGCTTCGCGGAGACGTGAGGCTCGAGTTCTGTATTGTGAGTGACTGACGGCATGTGAAGAGCGAGCGTCTGGGTGGATTGCATGCCGAGTTGCCGACCGCGTCTGTCGCCTCCAGATTCAGTCGTAATGTGTTTGGGCGGTTGCGCCATTTGCAATTTAAATAGCAGGTACCTACCTTACCTACGTCCTACTGCCAACATGCTATCTAATCTCAAAAATTCGATATTTGGAATGAGTATTACTTTTACCCTCGGTAGTACCATGTAGTACGTAGGTAGATAGTATGTAGTTAGATTAATATAATTCATCCAAATTATTGCTTAGGTAGGTAGCTACTGACTAGTAAGCTCCTACCAACTATAGTAGTCCAACAACAAACACACATATTTCTGGATTTATTTTAAGTAAGTAGGTACGTAAAATATTGGGTATTTTATTTAGGTCATGATAAAAAAAACTATCCAAACACTATACCACATAAAATATACCAGCTAATAAAAGACATCATTGAACCGCCATATTTAATTTATATATTATTCTCAGAATACAGGATTTCTGCGATATTATTATAGAATATATAATAGAAACATAAAAGCGTACCAGAAAAAAGTATAACACTGAAATAAAAAGAGGATTTAAACAAGTCAATTAATATACTCCTTAAAAATAAAAAACCCAAATTGCGTTAAAAGTGAACTGCCTTTTTTATTTTACACTTTTTAGTTAATGATACCTATTATGCGATTATATAAGAACTTTACCATAGCTTTATTATAAGGAGGTATTGAAAATATTTGTGGGAACGGTTTTTCACTTAATTTAAAAGTAAGACAAACCGATTGACGTAAGAATCGTCAAAATCGACCAACGCGTTTGGTCTCTAGAACGCCATAAAAGACATGGGCTGAGAAAAACATTACCATCCTTTGCGCCGAGCAGTCGGCTAAATAGCATACGCTGTACGCCTTTATTATTTTCATTATACCTACATGCTCGGAAGATCAGCCATTAATTATTAAACGGAATCAAAGCTTAAAAAAACCGACTTCACCGTTTTGTCATCGGAACCTTGATCAGATTTAATGTATAAACACCCATTATTGACTATAACTCAAAAACTAGAGATCAGACCTTGATCAATGCTTAAATAATCAAAAGCACCAGCTTTCAAATAAAAAAAGAATCATCAAAATCGGCTCACAACGAAAGAAGTTATGAGGTAACACACATAATATATAAAAAATATATATATACAGTTGACTTGAGTACCTCCTCTCTCTGGGAAGTCGGTAAAAAATCAATTTTCATTAATCCAAGGAGGTCAATGGCAATAGACCCCCTATTTTGTATCTCTGTTGCAAGCAATTTCTATTTGTATTAAGCAAAAATGAACATTATTTGTTGGTACTTATCATTAATTAACAACTAACACTTCCTTAGACGTAACCACGGTAAAGAATAATACTCTACCCGAGGACGCAACCATCTACATATTACTTTGTTTGTATAAATTATTATAGTAAATTTTATCGCTAATTTATTTTTAGTTTAATCAGAACATTATCTATATACCTATGTAGTTATAACAATTTTACTTGCTTTATTTTATAGAAAGCAAAGGGTGTGTAAAAGAGGAATAAAATTGTATGATTAAGTGTCATAATCTCCACTTACCAAGATCGAGAACAGAAGTGGGGAAAATAGTAGGACGTAAAAAAAAATAATGATGCCCCCCTAGCCAAAAACCAAAACGCTACATCGCGATTTTTTTTTTTTTTTTCTTCGAACGGACTACTTGCTGCTGGCTGTGTGTAGCTTCTGCAGCGTCACCGGGCGGGACTTCATCGCGATTATATCAAAAGAAACGCTTTTAATATGTAACAGACTTTGAAACTTGTGTACAAAGGTTTCAAATTGCTTGTCTGTAACTTTACAATCTCGGTGAGCGCTATAACAAGTCAAGATATTATAAACTTTATGTCAAAACGTTTTAAGGTATGTTACATTTAGAAAGCGTTTCTTAAGATAGAATGAAGACGAAGCGTTCTGGTTTTTGGCTAGGGGGGCAGAGGGAACGTTCTGGTGGGGATTATAGAAATGAACTTATTACACCCTTCTCACTTGCTAAGCTCGCTTAAGCGCCTAAATATATCTTGTGTAGCTGATAGAGTTCATGTCTGTAACGCTGTAATGGATTTTCATACAAATTTTTAAGCCTTTCTTCTAGGTAGAATATGTGTACTTTCATATCATGCGCAGTGATTGGTATTGTACTTAGTAAATAAAACCATTTATTTTACACCCGATATATTTATAAAGGTGCAAGAGTAAATTTTATTCGGTATGTTTTTCTTACATCCCAGTTTTGAACTAGATTGTATATGTGTAGGTACTATAGTAATGATTCGTTACATTGTACTTTGAGTGATTCTTGACTTGACCCACTTTCCAAGCATTGATGTAAGAAATTTTATAGACCGAAAGTGATTAGCAAAAATCAAAACAAATATATTATTATAATCTCTTTTTATTCGTCTAAGGAGGTCTAAGTCAAACACAACAAATATTTTGTACCTAACATTTAAAAAAACATAATGTTGAAAAATTACACGTGACCAGGCGGGTAATAAATAACGGCGGGCAGCAGGAATACATTTTTGACCAACCACACACAGCCGAATGTACCTACATTAAGATATTCTATGAAACTTCTTTTACGCATGTTAAAATTAATTTCATGCACCTAGTTTCAACACGCATGAAAGTTGTTTCTGGTATTGTGAAATCTACGGTATAACCTTCGGTTGCTAACCTAAAATTTAACCCAACTTTAAAGCGTAACAGATCCTAAAAGGTAATTTAAAGTAAAAAATTTCAAAATAAACCTAAAGACGATTTTCAAATACAAAATAAGATACCAAATGACACAGTTTGTCGATTTTTTTTAATTTTTCACTAACTGGCGTCATATTGAATTTTGAGTTTGTACTTTCATGACGTTTATCACTATAGACGTGATGAAAGTACAAAACTTCTCACTTTCATGATTAAGACAAATTGACTGACGTAAGAATAATCAAAATCGGCCCACGCGTTTGGTCTCTAGAAAGCCAAAAAGACTGCGCAGAAGAGTTGTTTTTCGAGCGTACATTCTTTGCCACGCTTTGCTTTATGGTCTAAACGACTTGATCGATTTTAAGATAATTATGAGATGTCGTTATTCCTCTCTATTGCGGGAGTGGTATACTGCTACGAGACTTAAAGAGTAAGGAGAACGAGAAATAGGGTCATATTTCGTCAAATGCTAGATGAAAATAATAAAGATTAATACAATGAGTAATTCTAATACAATTGTTTGTAGGTACGTGTTTACTTTTTACATAATTCATGTGAAGTCATAATGAGTGAGCAGATATATTTTAATATATCTGCTCACTCATTATGACTTCGGATGTCACAAAATGTTATTACAAGTACGTGTACTCCAGTCAAATTATGTCTCAGAGTGGACATGTTTGTAAAAGTAGTGGAATCGTTAGATAACATGAGTCTTGACTATTAGTCCCGTAGTAAGTTTGCTACCGTTTCTATCGTACGAAATTATTGTAAATTGCTACTTTAAAACTTTCGCGATTCGAACACATAATTTAGGGTTAGTGTCAAAATCCCCATAAGGTATCCCCTTTAATGGGGATATTGAGACTTTTAGTCTCATAATCCGCATTACTGTGGAAATTTGGGCTAGTGGGGATTTTGACGCTAAAAGTCTCAAAATCCCCTTTAAGGGAAAATTATTCTTTTTTTCATTACTATCCTTATCCTGGGTAATTTACATGCCTAGATGAAAAAATCTACTGCTTTATTTTATGCGATGAACTAAAACTTCTAATAGTACCGTACCTACAGCAGGTACCTAATGCAGGTAGTAATCGATGGGTATCAATCGATAAATAAAGAGTTTTTGGTGCCATATTTAAAGATCAGTAATATCTATAACATACTTCTTTATTAAGCGGGTAGAATATATTCTATTCTATGTTTATTATAACCTATGTAGTACATAGGTTAATATACATGTATGTACATAGTATGTACATACATGTATATTTAATACCAATGTACATTTTATATTCAAACGCTTATTTACTAGAATACTGTGAAATATGTCAATTTCTGAGAATGCAGCAATTTAGAATCCAGACAAAAAGTCTAGATCCAGGGTATTTTAGCGTTTATCTCAATTCTGATAGATACCCAATAAATGAGGGCGATAAAATAAAATTAAGGGGCATCCATTAATTACGTGAGGTGATTTTGGCGATTTTTCGACCCCCTCTCTCCCCTTGGTGAGATGTCGTGAGATGTTGCTCTACCACTTTCTCCCACCCCTAAACTCACGTGAGATTTTTTAAATGTAAATAAGTTAATATGTGCTTGATTACTTTGAATTTATTTAACACACATTTGGTCAATTCTTTTTATTTAAGACTAATCCCTACTAACTATAACTATTTAGCCATAATTCAGTAGTTTTTTTTACTTCATTTAACCCAGTTTTATAGCAATTGTACACTGTGTCTTGTAAAAAAAAAATTACGCGATATTTGCCGAGACACCCCAAGTGAAGATTGGGTGAGGTTCGGCTCGACCCCCTCCCCCTCTAAGCGCCTCACATAATTAATGGACGCCCCCATTAATATATGCTCAATTATTGTGTATGTAATGAGAACCGAGGAGAGTCTAGATCAAAGTTCAACTTGGTCAATAAAGCTGCGCGAAATGTAAGATACTGCCATGTCGTGTGGGTGAATTTGATTTTTACTATATGTTGCGCCGCGGGTATTTGTAATTGGGTTCGATTCCCATTATTAGCACAATTTTCCTTCTTGAAGGATGTTTGAGCCTTTTATCTTGTAGCTCTACGAATGTCATCTTTCATAGGTAATAAGTACTTAGTTTTTATTTAATCAATATTTTTTTTATTTCAATAAAATCTACGTGTACAAATTAAACAAATAAACCGGGAAATTAATATATATTTGTATGGATTTTTTTACACCCATGCATTCAGACAAAAAAAACCCTTTAAAAATAAGAGATTTGCATTAGTTTTTCCCACACCACTGTATACATATAAATGTGTTTTACAAAAAGTTGTCCACTTTTAATAAAATGTAACTTTTAATAAATCTCTCTAGGAAAAACGTAAATGTAACAAAAATATAGTTTCTGTCACGAATAATGTATGAATGGAATATTATCCCAGTTTCTGATATACATAGGTACACTTTAGAGAGATATATAAAAGGGCACATCACAACAGTTCCAAGCCCCAGAGGCTCGGTTGCACATCTTACATAGGGTTTACGTATTGCTATCAGTCATTGTCTGGGTCAGGACGGACCTATGCGAGATACACTTATTAAATTATGAATGCTTTGGTTGAATTATTGCCGTAATAAAGAGGAAAAACTGGTTTGTATAAAGAGGAAGTAAAACTTGAACGCAGACTGCGGTCATAATACGAGTATCTGGTTATTATCTAGTACTTAACTACAAATATGCGTTGGAATGAAGGTCTTGCCAACATTTACAAATACGAGTAAGTTACCTACTGAAGTAGGTACCTCAAACAAAAGTAAACCGGAAATCTTTCTTTACGGTTATTCTAATGGTATTTTGTTCATCCTTCAGTGTTGTAGTAAGTTATGTTCCACTTGGAAGAAATTATATAGGTGCTGATTTTCGAATAGCATGTTCAAGTGTTGAAAAATATAAATATTGAGTTTAGTTAGTACTTTACAGGTAGAATTCATACCACTTGCATCGTAAATGAATAGATACGTAAGTGGAGTTATTAAGACAAAAGTTATTGTTAATGTTTATCCAACACACATTGTAGCAGATAAGTACCGATACTACCGACCACTACCTACCAAAAGATAAGAACCACACAATCACGGTGTCGAGTATTATTCGATAGAGTTTTACAATGAACTTATTTCCGTCTTAGTTGCGATAATACTTACAAAAGAACACGATGATGCGGAAAAAACATCGTTCTATATTTTAATAATGTATGATGTGACGCAATAGGAGGTCAACTACTCAAGGTGATGGTCGTCAGGCCGACCGGGCGTGCTGCTTGTTATCCTACCTATATGTACTATAGTGTAAGCAGATATGTCAAATTGGCTGGTTTTAAATAATCCTCGACCTTTAATGATTTTCTTAATTAAATATCACATATTTATAGTATAATTTTTAAAGTATGTTAAAGAAAGAACATCCGCTCCGATACGCTACCGAGCAATTCCGTAAACACTATTCTGAAGTATTTACATATTTCATAAATACCTATCTAATCAAAGGAAAACCACGATGATTAACAACTACAAAATAATTGAAGCAAATACGGTAAGTACCTACTTTAAAAATAAACTGCACTCATTATGCTAATGTTAGTTATAGTACTTAGTAATGGAAACACATTATAAACTAGACAAATAACAGCAGATAAAAATATGTTTTGCTTTTTAGTGATAAATTAGAAAAAGAAGAAACACTTTTCGCAACTTACATTTCCATTCTTAGATAACTTTTATGTGTCGATACATTTTGGTTTACAAATTGTTATGGACTTTTCGGGATCTATTTTTATCACCTGCTGTCCAAAGGTAAATCAAGTTCTATAAAATTTATTTATTTTATATGCTACTTGCCAAGCTGTTTTAGATACAAACAATATTGGAATGTAACAAATTTAAAAAATCTTTAACTAGCTGGCTTCTTATCCATTGTTTTTATAGTGTTAAGCAGTTTAAGAATTTTTAGTAAATTAGTCTTGATATTATAGTAGACATAGACACTACCATTTGCACGTCTGCTTGCAGACTGAATATATTGTGTCACTTTTTACATTAAGATCTTATGTACATGTATTCTAGCAAATAAAATATTTGATTTGATTCAACTAAACCCTTATAAAAAACAAAAATAATAAATAGATGCACGCTGTGTGCTTTAAGGAGCGCGCTGCTTCATATAACACGCATTCTATGCGTCCTTTTTGTCATTCACTTTTATAATGCTTACCTACACTCGGGATATCTAAAAAAAATCACAACGTGAAAGTATGTAACATGCAGATGATCTGCGGGCGTATTCCTGGTCCATCGAGCCGATCCTATGTGATTAGATTGTACTTTTAACTTCGTTATAAACACAATCGTTTTTTATTTTTTAAATATCATGTTTATTCCCGTCTGTGACCCGAGAGGAGCTTTAAAACATTAAAGAACACAATTAAATCTTTCGAAGGATCATTAAAATTTAGTTCAGCAGTTACTGTCTTGTTGTTTGTAATTGTCTTTTTCCTCGACTAAAAAAGTACGTGCCAAACATCAAGATCCCGAGAGGAGCTTTACAAAACATTAAAGGACACAATTCAATCTTTCGAAGGATCATTTAGTTCAGCAGTTACTGTCTTATTGTTTGTTTTTGTCTTTATCCTCGATTTACTAAAAAAGTACGTGCCAAACATCAAGATCGGCCCACAGTGGTTTAGACGTGAAAAACTAAGACACTATAGGCAGACAGGAAAAGTGCTGAACCACTCAAGGTGATAAGTCTCTTAACAGGGGCCTCACTTTGTTTTGTCAGCAGCGCTCTCACATGCCCAATATTGTAAAATAACTATGTACCTACATACACTACTATTTATTGGCAGTATCCGTCCGGCAGCTATCCCAGAGCAAGTTGTTGGCGCAGTAGGCACGTCCTTGGTTTCTACGCTGGCAGGAGCACGATTTGCCTCCAAAATCAAAATCGTTTATTCACATGGGCCCCAAAGAGGCACTCATGAAAGTTAATGCCAGATTCGCAAAATAACAGCCATCTTGAAAAGTATTATACAGGGCTTGAAATACCGGTAAAATGGTGGTAACGTTACCGTAGTCAAACACGGTAGCGTTATTACTACATGTTACGTTTTATGGTTTACTGTTAATCAATAGGCGTGTTACCGATATATTTATATAACGTAATTTTATCGGTAAATGTAACGGTAATTGATAACATTATATCCTTCGACCCATATTTCAAAAACAAATAAATTTTTGTTTGCTGCTTTGTCGCGATTTGCGTCTCCGTCGTTAAGTGCAGACTCCAAACAATGCTAGCTTAAGTTATTAACTACTCTCAGATACGATAACGATGCTTTTCACTTCGTAACGTTATTTTATTGTTAATTGCTATTCATTGTTAACGTCATTTTATTGTTACAATACCCAGGTAACGATAATTTATATTACCGTTATACAGGTATTATTGTGAAAATAACGGTTATTAACGTTACTTTTTAATGATATTTGGTAACGTTAACAAGCCCTGGTATTATGTAGTCGCTAGAAAGCGCTTGTGCAGTTTGCCTCCGTGCATACTGGTCAACCGTTTTATAATTAGCTTTCTTTATTAATGCCTGTTTTACTCAGGGGACCAATAATGCTTCGAGATCTGGTGTGATGAACTTACCACCCTCGACCACATAAACCAACAGTGAGATATTGGTAAAACGCTAACATATAAAAATAGATAAGTTGTTCATATAACTGCCAATAAAGTTTGCCGACAATCAACCAACATTAAAAATTTACATAAATTATTACTTGGGCAGAGCTCGTTCGTGAGCACTACCACGTAGGCAGTCGCTTACTTAACTTGCAATAGCTGCGGACATGTGACGCGAAGGCGGCCTTCGCGCTTTGAGCGCGTATTTTTGCGTTAATCGTAGGTACTTTATTTTACATAATATCCCTACTACAGAGTAGAGAATACTAAACAGAACAACAGTTTATATGTTTGCCCCAACGAGATAGGAAACAAACCTACGGTTTAGCTACAAAATCCTTGGTTTGCCCTCATCGCCCTTTTTGTGACAATCATACCCCATTGCATGAAATGATGATGGATATGTCTATAATTCTATGATTGCATGTATTGAATAAAATGATAAAAACCAAGATTTGTTTTTAAAAATAAATCAAAAAAGCCCGATTGCAAAAAACAAGTAAAAAAATCCTAATGCCGAACCTAGTGACTTTGACAGTCGGAACTCACTAAAAATCTAGATCGGCTCAAAAATTACCAATAATAAGTCCCGACGTTAACTATGTTCCGCATTAGAATTTATTTTACTTGACTTGTGCAGTCGGTTTTTTTTATTTATTTATTTTACACTTTTTCGTTAATAAGACTTATTATGCGATTATTTAAGGACATTATTACAGCTTTATTATAATTTTTGAAAATTAAAGTGAGAAAGGTAATAACCTAACTTAAAATTAACGGTCATTCAAAATGATCCTATCCTACTAATATTACAAATGCGAAAGTTTCTGTGTGTGTGTGTTTGTTACCACGTGTCTCCATAACGAATAAACCGATTTCAATGAAACTTAGAATATAGATAGTTTAGGTTCCGGAATAACACATAGGCTACTTTTTAATTAACGAGGGCGGAGCCGCGGGGCACGGTTAGTAAACGATAGGTACACCAAATAAAAACCAGAATATGTCTTTTAAATACAGCTATAATATATGCAATGATACCCCACAGGGACAGGACACAGTTCGTCGAATATTTTATTTTTGCCTATATTATTATTTTGATTATATCGCCATGTCTGACACTCGCACAATTACGACAAATTGATTGACGTAAGAATCGTCAAAATCGGTACGATTTGGTTTATAGTAAGCCACAAAGGAAAAAACATGCATATATAGGCTGATAAACACATTACCCTTCTTTTCATCGCGCAGTCGGGTAAAAATAAAGTGAGTTTGCGTGTTTGGGCGCCGCGCCGCTTTCATATAACTTTCAAAATGGAGGAGGTAAGGGTATGTACCCAATTCGATTTAAATAAGTCAGCTCGTGTATAGGACTACGGTCCTGTTTTCAATAATTAACATATTAAATTAAATAATAAGCTAAGGCTTTTTGACTAGGGCAATAGATATCTCCGAGTTATCAGATTTAAGTTAATCTTTTTTTAAGACTCTTCCATGGGGTTTAAACCCTAATACAAAGCCTACGCCCTGTAGGCACTGCCTTGAAATAACTCATAACATAATCTTTTCATTGAAGAGTTATTGGATGTCTGTTATTTTCACATAATTGGGAATAGATCAACTAATAACAAAATCTTAGTTGAAAATATCTAAAAAGACTTCTTTATGATAAACGCATTCAAAAGTAGAATCTAAATGAGCCTAACTCGAATAGTTTATTAGTAGCTATTCTAGAGTACTACTCATCTCATCATCATTTTTCTTTGAACTTGTCAAAACGAACCAAATAACCTTTTTTTTTTTTTTTATTATTATTTCATGACCATGGATGCATAGTCCTTCAGTCGAAATATTAAACAAATATTAACAATTTCTATTCTTCATAATAAAAGTCTTAGTCACAAGTCACAGTCAAAGTCAAGTAGTCAGTCATAGTCAAGTCATGCCCTAGTAAAGTGGTAGAAACTTTACTAGAACTTCTATTGGAGTTTTGGAGCGAAGACGAAAATCACGTTTTTCAACTTTGTATGACTTGCCTACACCTATGCACATTTACTAAGTATTAACGGTTAATAATCCACCATTATTACACATTAACACTCGAAGAATCACAGGTTTTGGAAAATTACACAAAATCAACAACGCCATTTTTTCACTTTCGCGGCAAAACTCCACCAAATAACCTAACTAAAAGGGCTTGCTAGTTCCTAAAGACTTTATTCCACCATACCTGGGTTCATCATCAGATCAGATCGAGGGTAATAAATTAATTTATAGTCATCAGCATTTTGATTAATACAGAACACTTTTTTACCGACTTCCCAAAAAAGGAGGAGGTACTCAAGTCGACATTTTTTTTTTTTTTTTTTTTTTTTAATGTGTTTTACCTCTTAACAACTTCTCTTCCAGTGAGCCGATTTCGATTTTTTGTTTTTTAGTTTGATAGATGTTGCTTTTTAATTGGTCCCATTTAAATTTGATCAAAGATGTGATTAGTACTTGAAATATCGTCAATAATGCCTATTTTGTGGACTTCTTTGACGATGTTCTCGTTTACCCGACTTCAAAAGTTACCTCTTAACTTCTTTCGTTGTGAGCCGATTTTGATGATTATTTTTTTATTTGAAAGCTGGTGCTTTTCATATGGTCTCATTGATCAAGATCTGATATCTAGTTTTTGAGTTATAGTCAATAATGCGAGTTTAATACATTAAATCTGATCAAGGTTCCGAAGATGAAGTCGGTTTTTTAAGCTTTGCTTGCGTTTAATTGTTGTTTAAATTGGGTTCGTTTAATTCGTCTTGACAAGTACCGGTAGTAACGGTAACACATAAAAGCTTCAAAACAGTAAGAAAACCGGCCAATAACGAGTCGGCCTCGCACATTGTATGGAGGTACGGAACCCTCGGTGTATAAGTCCATTAAATAATATCTTTAAAAAAAATACTTTGTGCCCAGCTTTGAATATTGTGGCACACATTTTCCTTAATTTTTAGCATCTTAATTTACCTGTAGACATGTGACGTTAGAGTTTACAATGAATATCATATAGCATCCTCGACAATAAATGAAGATCCTACGATCGGAAGCGCGGCACACAGTCTAGCTTGAAAACGCAAGTAGACGGGGAGCATTTCCTTCAGACAAAAATTACGCGAGTGCCGATTTTAGCTTTTGATTTACTAATCTGCTTTCGAAATATGCTTCTGATCGTAGGCATCACAGGAGAGTTAAGCAATTAAAATAAATCACACAGAGTTACGTGATTTTCATTACACCTAATGTTGCTAAGCCCCACGGCGCGGCGGAGCTTACACGATTTACACTAGTAGCCACTGCTTTACCCGCGTATATCGGGATAAAAGTAGCCTATTATATATTTCTACTATGCTATTACTAAACTACATCTTATCCATGCTCACTAACTTCTTTCTATTCTAGGGTCTAGACTGTGATCAAAATCATCAAGTCGTTACGAAAACACCTCATTTCATTTGAAACACACGTACAACTTCCGGATTTACAATATTAGTGAGATAGGTTAGCGATATTTTTTTTTGTTGCTCGATAGGCAAACATTTGACCAATATCTCACCTGATGGAAAGTGATGACGCGCCCGAAGATGTAGCATGCTTGCCTAGAAGATCTATTAATTGTCCACTAACTCACTGGTTGGTGAATGAAAGTACTCGTAAGTAAATAAATATTTGTCCCACGCAGCTATATGCACAGCAGCTATGACGCTGCTCTTCATGCTCGCAATGATTGCATTACTATTAGGTATGTATTACACTTGAGAAAAAGTTGTTTTAGCCCAAAGTAATACTACTTACTTATAAGGCCGTAGAAACTTGGAAGTAGTTCAAGGACACAGGTGTATAAAGAATGTAACTATCATTGACACTATAGTAGTATAATTGTATATTGTTCGGAATCCACTTATTTTTGAATATTCAAAATTGGAATATACTAGGTACTTATATAAAATAAATAACAATAGTTATGTCCTACAAATGCTGGGCCATCAGTATCAATGACGTCTTCTAGTACCTGAAAGCAATTTGAAAACAAGTTAGCATAGTTCTCCTGTAACTTATATGTACCTAGAGATGATACACTCAGAGTTGTGTATTTCTTTATTTCATTCTGTTTCAATGAGATTCCCACAGTGATTTCATCATTTACAATTTTCTCACCATCCAAACCTAAGCACTGTCGCCATATTGTTAGTGCTAACGTATCATTTCTGATAAGTTAGCACTTGATCACTATTTCACCTGTTGGCAAGTGACGATTTGGTGCAATAATATATAGTAATAATTTGTTCCAGGTTGGTAAACATGCAATTTAGGCGTACACGAACAGTAGCAGTGGTATTTGTTTCATTTATGTTCTACTACAGTAGGATTATTAATTATGATTATAATTATTTCTATATGTTAGGAAAGTTGAATAAAGTTTATTACCAATTTTATTTGATTCTTTCAGCATTGAACACTTGACTTTATTTGGAGTAGCAGATGAAGATTGAAGCTGTTGCATCTTCTTAACACATCTGAAATTTGCATGAAATCATTTTTAATAATGAAATAAGACTTAAAAATTTAATCCTTAATCAGAAGGAATCAGAGTTGTGTATTTCTTTTATTTCATTCTGCATCAATGAGATTCCCACAATGATTTCATCATTTAACTAAAGATTTAAGTAAATTGTGCCTAACATCTAACACAAGATTTGGTTTTGGCCCAATTCAAATAAATAGAAATCGTAACAAAATTTGCGAATATGGAGGCAAATCATGAACGGACGAACATCTTTTGCTTTAATAAGCAAAAGATGTTTGTCCGTTCATGCTCCTTAACATGCTCTCTGAAGGCAGGCATAAGCCATCGAGCAACTTGTTGTTACCATGGATTTTCTCAGTGGTAATATAAAAAAAAATTGCATAAACTGCTTTCTACACAATAACCTAACCACAACATACAAAAAAAGAAGAGAGCACACAGGAGAATGCTCTTGTAGTAAACATAATTTTATTAAGTGGCGTTAGATGCATTTGTTCATATATGTTATGCAACTTTGCATGTTGAATATTTCAGAAGCGTCACAATAAAATCATGTCAATTCCTTTGGGCAATGAAAAATATTTACATCAGAACTGTCCAGTAATCCACATAACAAAATATCGTCATCAGTGATTATCACCAAGTTTTATTCCATGAAATCAACATACCATATAATGTATATAGTGATTACAGGGTATTCTTCTCTCTAGGTTTCTTTCCTGTAAGTCACCTGCATTTGCTTGATTGTTTTTGCACATAGGAGCAAATCATGTAATCAATCACACTGGAAAATAAAAGAATCATGACTATCATAATGAATAACATAAATTACATATTTTCAAAAGGATACTTATGAAAGGCCTAATACCTACCTATATACCTGCTTTCACGAAATAGACCTATTATAGACCGGAGTAAGCAGAGTTCATCAGTATCCAGTATTTTTTCTGAAAAACATAACACAGCAGTAAGTTTTCTAAATTAGATTGATAATATGTAATATACGAGTAAGTGGCTCACCTGTGTTTTCCTTCTTATAACTATGGATCAAACTACCAATAAGGCAAAGTGTTCAAAGTTTTTGTTGTTTTTTATTCTTATAAAATACAGTACAGCCATACAGCTTATATGATGCCGATCTTGTTGGCAACATCTAACGCGTCGTAGTCCCTGGCTAGCCTGACGTACGCCTTCTTCTTACCATCGGGCCTGAAAGGATATAAACAAGATAAAGTTAATATGTCACTAACAGTGTATCGGTTTTGTTACAAAGTAGATCAGAGCTGTGTATTTTTTATTTCATTCTCTATCAATGAGATTCCCACAAAGATTTCATCATTTACTAAGTCATTGTTTGATATGTTATGCATAGATATTTTTAAAGAAATTGTCTCCCTTTATCAGATCATATCCTGAAGTCCTCAAGCATAATAATGTAGTAGTAGTAAATAAGGGTTTTAGTGAGCTTTTTTGTTATATATTAGTTTAGTCTTAGAAAATATTGCATATAGATTTGTGTGGTATAGTAATATGTATTGTGCACAAAAAATGCTACATTTTCTAGACATAAATTTAAGTCCTTATTAACACAAACTAGAAATCACACTAATATTATAAATGTGAAAGATATTGAGTAAATATGTAACTATGTTAGTTTTCCTTCACAGCATAACGGCTGAACATATTTGTGCATAGCTTATAGCCAGAAATAACACTTCCTGACTTAATTTATGTTGCCAAAAGCATGGTTACTAATTTATGTATATATAAAAAAAATTGTTAACTATTTTGTTCGTCAACTAAGCAACCATTCAACTCCAAATAAACTTATTTGGTCAAGTCAAATATTCTGTTGGATTTGAGCAATTCGAGACACAGCAAAAACTAAACCTACCAACTCAATATAAACTAAATGCACTAATGTAATATAAATATCGTAATGAATTACCTGATCAGTGTGTTAACTTTAGCAACATTGATGTCGTAAAGTTTCTTGACGGCAGCCTTAATGTGGTGCTTGTTGGAGCTGGTGTGGACAATGAATACCAAGGTATTGTTGTCCTCGATCTTCTTCATGGCGGCCTCAGAGGTAAGTGGGTATTTGATGATATTGTAAGCATCCATACTGAAATAAACGAATTACATTGTCAATAAATTCAAGCATATATTTGGTGTTAATCCAGCATTCAACTTTGTATGTGTGGAAGGCCTAAGGTGAAAGCTCCTGCTTGAAGGCTCTATTGTGTAAGTCCTAGGATTCACTCCTGAGAGAATAATATCCAACATAACTATTTGAATTGCAGTCGCTCACGTAACTATTAAGTGCAGAAGCTAATAACCCTCAAACTCGCATTAAGATGATGGCTAAAAATTCTAGATATGTTCCCACATAAGAGGTATCATCAATTAACTTAATCTTCAGATTCAGAGAACTTGTATAACAACAGTTACAGACAATTATAACTGAAGTTTCAATTATACTGTTATTAATAAATGTAATTTTTTTACTTTAATTATTTTCTATCTTGTCTGGAAGTAGATACTTACCGGTTCCTCTTGGGAAGGGACTTTCTGGGGTACTTGGGATGCCTTGGGGGCTCAAAGGTCTTGGGCCTGCGGAAGTGCACAGAGTTGCGGATCTGGCGGACTCGCTTTCCATGTTCACCTTTGACAACCTAAAAACAATTAATAGTTAACAAGTGCCAATATAACAATTTTGGAACACCTTTATCATCCTATTCAGAATACAGTTGCACCAATTTTCACAAGATAGTTTTAAGAATCATGCCAATCTATAAGAATCTTTGTCCTGACATACTGATTATCTGAACGACCGACGAGACAACGCACATCCTAAACCGCTATTTTATAGGTGAGATTTAGAGGATACATTTATCTTAGTACATAACCCCGAACAGTGTTAAATGGGGTAAAAAGTTAGTATGAAAGTTCTTTGTTCTTGAACTTATAGAGATGAAAATTGGTATTTGAGTAGTTCACTTAATTAAAAAAAATATAATATCAATATTTTTTGCCAGGGGTGTATAGGTGGTGCAATGGGGGATGCAAATTCATGTCAAAAGTAATTTATTTATGAAATTAAAGTGATTTGTATCCGAATAATAAAATGAAAGGTAATTTTATTGACAAGTCATTACAGCAAATTAGAAAAATTACTCTAACATATAGTTTACTCTTTATTTATTCTTTTAGTTAATGATTCTGAGAAATTTTCATTGTCTAGATGTCCCAATTAATGTCCCAAAATAGTCTGTACACTCACTAGTATTAATAAAGTAACCTTGTATTTCTCAAGCGAGTGAATTATGCTGTAACCGCTAAACAGATTTGGCTAAAATTTCCTAAAACTAAAGTAATAGCTTATACTCGGAACGAATACATAGGCTACTTTATAACTCAATTAACGCAGGTGAAGCTACAGGATATCACTAGTGCTATATAAATAAAGTAAAAAAAACTGCATTGTGATTGGTCCATCTTTGTGTGGAAGCTATGAAACATCAGACCAAGTTGTAGGTCACAAACATAAATCACACTTATCTTGTGGTCAGGGTCAAAACCATGTTATTATTAATATATTTTTTAATGCTATATAGTCAAGCATTTCACCTCTATCTCACCTGGTGGAAAGTGACGATGCGGCCTACAATTAAATTTAATCAGTATAGGCGAACATTTTACCACTGTCTCTCCTGATGGTAAACAAGATTAAGTAAGAATAAGTAATTATTAAATCATTAAGTAGATTTAAACCATACCTTCTTTTGGGCCTTGAGGGCTTTAGTTACAGGCTTCACAGCCAGTTTCTTTTGTCCCTTGATGCCAGTCTTCTTCGGCTTGGGCGCGATCTTGAGCTTCGCAGCCGCTGGTTTAGCCTTCACTTTGCCCGCCGCGGCTTTCTTTACTGAAGGCTTAGCGCTGGACTTGGTCTTCAGAGCAGCAGCCTTAGCGGAGCCAGGTTTAGCGCTGGGAGCAGACGCCGGTTTCTTCTCAGCGGGTTTAGCCGCTGGTGCCGAAGCTGGCTTAGCAGCAGCAGGCTTCGCCGCTGCCTTGGGAGCAGGGGCCGGAGTTTTAGCTGTTGCTGCCGGCTTCGAAGCACTGGCAGTCGACGCGGCTTTCGGCGCCGGTGCCGGAGTCTTGGCAGTAGCCTTCTTCTCGGCAGGTTTGGAACCGCTCGAGGCTAAAAGTAAAATAATATTCTAGATAAAAACATAACCTCAAAATCATGTGTGAGTTTACATGACATATCAGTCTTCAAGTTTTCGGGAAGATTTTCAGGCAAATGTACTAAAATAACTTCCTTTACACAAAAACGTTCCATAATCACACACCGTTTCCAGCACAGTAAAACTCACAAGTAATACCTACCGCGTGGCCTACTATGTCACTACAACAATCACTTCAGAACTTGAATTCTAACGAATAGTAGCATACGTCGAATGGAGGTTCTACAATGATTTATCCAGAGTAAGTATTTCACAAAATCACTAGTATTTCTTCACAAAATGCAACTACGTACCGGATTTTTCGGGTTGCTTCTTGGGAGGCATCGTGACAAAAAAGATGGAGGCTAAGAGACCACAGACAATCACAAATGTGTTGTCAATTAATACAGATAACAAAACCCAGAACCACAATTTACCGAGATACTACGATTCGAGTTGCGAATCGTACAATCGGTATGAAAACCTTTAGATAACATACACATAATCTAGGGATACCTTAATCCTGAATCATTTACTACTTTATAGTTTAAAATCTTTTTAGTTTCCATAAAAAGTTTATGTACAGATGGAAACCACTTTTATTCAATTAATGTAATGTAATTTATGTAATGCCGCCTTATTTGTTTTTTTTAATTTACAATTAAAAAAAACAAAATAAGGCGACAAAATTGTTAGTAATTCGTTACGACATGGAAAATTAAAATTGTTTTATTGATATTAATTAGTGAAAAAGGATTAGATTGTTTTTTTAATAGGTTTTTTATTTGATTTATCGTGCCGTGTGAGCTTTAAGACTCATGTCACGTAGTCATTTGAGCCGAGATGAAATGTGGGCATGTTAGAAAATGGTACTATTCGACGCGTCGCGTCGCGTCGTTGCGGAGGCCCTACACACCAGCCAAAACGTGGTATCAAGGTTGTGGTCACGTTATCGCAGTACTGGAGATGTGGCTGAACGGCACACGGGTAGATATCGTGTTACTATGCAGAGACAGGATCGATTTCTCCAAATGACCGCCAGAAGACAACCCAATATCACAGCTATGCAACTAGTACACAGTCTTCAGGACGACCACCAGCTGCTGGTAAGCGACCAAACCGTCTGAAGGAGGTTGCATGAAGTTTGTCTTCATGCTCGAAAACCGCTACGTGTTCCAGCATTGCGACGTGGCAATCGCGGTTGGCGGCTTTCGTGGGCTCGGGAGCATTTACCATGGAGTGACGAACAATGGTCTTTGGTGCTGTTCACGGATGATACTCGGTTTGGGTTTCAGTTGGATTCACGAAGAACACGCGTTTGAAGAACTCCAGGGAGAGTTATCCGTCTACGGCATCCCCAGGAGGTCCACTCATACCAAGGTGGGACAATTATGGTGTGGGCAGGAATTTACCTCGGCGGACGAACCCAGCTCATTTGGATCCAAGGCAGCATGACTGCACAAAAATCCCACGACGAGGTAGTAGAGCCTGCTATTGTCCAACACAGAATCGAGACTTGCACAGTCGTCCGACTTAAATCCTATCGAACACGCCTGGTACATGTTACAACGAAAAGCTTTAAGAAATTTCCCGCCAAATTTGACGACGGAACAGCAACTTTATGAACACTTGCAAAGAACATGGGATCACATATACCGTAGCAAGACATTTGGCAATTTAATTTTAAGTATGAATAATCGATGTCGATGCGTAATTAATGTAAGCGGTGGCAACAATTATAAAATATATAAACTATTAATAAAATTAGAGTTGAGTTGAGATCATTGATTCAATAGATAATCGAGTGATATATGAAAAGATCACATTGTAATCCCTAGTGACGGTTTTCTGTCGTTTTGTGTAGTATGTAGCGATAACAGTATTCTTTCTTCCAAGATTTAAGGTAAGTAAGACTATAGTAAAGATTAGGTAGCGAATATTTTTTTGGACTACTTGTAGCTCAAAGTTACTAATTTACCTTAACTATGTAGTGTAGAACATTTATATGTATACGTTAATTTATTACAACACAAAAAATATCATTTTTTAAACTTCCGCGAACTTCAATCATGTTTTGAAAATAAAAGCGCGAAAAGACCCGGATTTCATATAAAAACACTAACCAGAAACACAAAAAACTGCCCCCCTGCAGTTTTTTCTTTTTTTTTCTTTCCCTTTTTTGTGTTCTGTTCAGTTTACAACTACTACGCCAATTGGCGTAGTTGGTCACATGACTGCCTTCTACGCTGCGGGTGCCGAATTTGATTCCCGGCGTGAATACAAATTTTCTCAAAGGAAATTGATGTTTCTGAGGTTTTGGTTGTAATTTTGTGTGACGTCCTTGTATCAAATTTATTATTTTGAATGCGAAATTTTGTATGTAAATATGTTTTTGTTTTCTCTTCTCACCGTAATAGCTGAACGGATTTGGATGAACTTTGAATATGAATAGAATTTTTATGAAATTTAAATATATGTATCGAATTTCAACATGAATTACGCGGAGTTTTAAAATAAGCATTAAATTATTGATCACGAGGTGCCTCTGTAAGAGCGCTGGACGTATAGCTTAGCTTGACTTAGCTACATTTGTCTTGATAACTTACTTCTTTCCTTGTCTAAATGGTGCAAACGTAACAGTAATTTCCATTGCCACAAACGACAACTCGTTAAACCGATAATAAGTACTATAATTTTTTTTTTTTTTTAATTTGCTCAATTATCGATCCCAAACCACCCGCTGTAGTATTGTGCACTACTTACCCATGGTGGTATATACTCTAGGTACCACCGCGGGCCGGCCGCCGGCCGTCTTTCTGTCTGACTGTCATAAGTTTATATTTTTTTTTAACCTTAACAGGTATAGTAGGTAGCAAAATTTTCGAAATATGTGTTGTGGTAAATATCCTAACAAATAGTAAGCGGCGATATTAACATACGAAATCCTTAGTGGTAGAATCAAGAGTGAGTCATTCTAGGCCTTGTGTTTACACCTTCATCCACTTAATCACTTACCAAAAAGATGACATAGTGGTTAAACGCTATCCTAACTAATTAAAAATTTAAGGGATACAAGAAACATATTTGTTTCAAAGTCTTTCTTTTTAGTTTATTTTAAACAAACTCTTGACTATTATCTCACCTGATGGTAATGTTTTTGCTCTATTCTCAAAACATCAATAGATACAACCATCAAATTTATATTATGTGATAATAGTGTATAACAAAAAATGGTAAAACCGGCTAAGGGTATGTTGGACTTGCACCATTTTAGTGATATGGAACCCTCAGAGTGAGAGTGTAACTCGCACTTAGCCGATGTTATTAATTAGGGCCTGAATTAAACACAGTTGCTAGTGATAAAAAAGCATAAATTATTATTATATAATAATCTTATCTAAATCTATAGCCTATGTAGATACATACACAGCAAATAATCTATCTACAATAATAATATCTAATAGCCTTCATTACGAACTTGTCTCTGGATCATGATGGGTAATAATATGTTTAAATTCATCAAGACAATAAAGTTTGTCAAGATGTACTGTGTTAGAGTATGCCGTGTTACGTAGATGCTACGACAATCGCTATGGACACTTACAATTAGAATTGCACTATTAGTAATAATTACAATATTGTTAACACTGATTTAATGGCTTACATATATTTTTATGTTATCAAAAACACAAACAGTACAAAAAAATCCAGGTTACAAGCTGAATGTACCTGAACCAGAGACAAACTCATGAAGTCCCTATTACGGAATACCTACTCATGTTTAGTAAATAAAGAGCAACATATTTGAACACTTACAACTTCTAAATATTATAGTCACTTTGAGCTTGACTAGAACCAGCAGTTGTTCGGTGAAACGAACCTATGTTCATTAAAGGGGTGCTATAGTTTGCTGCGACTGAACCATGATGAGGTGATTGAACATTATTTGCAGCTTGTACTGGTCTTTTACCAATTATCAGAGGAAAACACTCATCAGATATACAGGACAAAGCTGCCTGTATTCTTTTCATACGATTTGAGCACTCTTCAAAATGGTCCGTGACATACTTCAATTCTGGGATTCCAGATGTATTGTGGTGGGTTTTTAAGTTCTTATCAATAACTTTTAATCCTTCAGTAGATGTGAATGTGACTTTTTCTCCACTGTAAAAGAATAAATCTATATCTGTCCCATTTTCCATTAGCTGACATTTGGCTAAATTGGTGTATAATGTAATTTTTGGGGTTTTCGCTTTGACAAGATCTACGAATCTTGATGCATATAAATATTTCTTCCAGTGTTTTTGAGGCAAATTGTGGTATGAGAATACTTCATCTGCAGTAGGACTGTAATCTATATTGTCCTGTTTACTTTTATTATCAACAGTATATATGACAATTTTCATACCATCTTTAGATATTTTGCATATTTCAACAACTCTCTCTTCTCGTTCTTTGCCTTTCTTTTTAATGAATTCTACAATAACTCCTGAAGGTTCTATCTTCAGGATGGCATTACGAGTCCTGTGAGAAATTGTTGGTAACCTATCAGCACACAGTGGAGGTACATTCAGTGTATTTGATTTCACATTACAAGGCTTAGGGATATTTTCCTTATTTTCTTCACTATTTATTTGGATAGGGGCGGGATCTTTAATACAACCAATAGCAATTTTGTTTATACTATCTACCAAATCTCTACTGCCATTATATACATCTAAAGTTTGCAAACCCTTAAGCTGCTGCTGTTGTATTCCAAACAGTTCAGCAGAACCATTGTCACTGTTATAGCAATTTCTATAATTGGCTGCATTAGCATTAGCTGAATGAGAACTGTGTTCTTGCATTCCAGAAAATACATTGAATGATCTAGGTCTTGTTTCAGAACATTCTACCTTACATTCTTTACTCATGCCGAGGTAGTCAGATGTTATCCTGTCTCCACTTCTGTTTTTGCTATGCTGGGTGCTGTGCAATGTTGTTAGGAAACCTGAATCTCTAGACATATCTTGTTTACATACAGTGACACTTACAAAAGGGTGATCTATAACTTCTTTCAATGTTATTCTCTTTCTAGGGTCTTTGCATAAAAGTTTCTGCAGTAAGTCTTGTGCCTGCACTGACAACTCAGATGGTATTTTGTAATCTGCATTGATAACTTTGTTAAGAGTAGTTTTAACATGTTGAGTATGAAATGGTGGGCTTCCAACTAACAGGGTGTATAGCATGCAACCCAATCCCCATACATCTGCTGGGAGTCCATGTACCTCCCTCGAGGCAACTTCAGGTGATATATAATTAGGTGTACCACACATGGTAACATGTTTTTCGTCTGGTCCATTTAATTGTGTTGCTAATCCAAAATCTGCTATTTTGACTGTAAGATCCTTTGTCAGTAGTAGATTGTTCAGTGATAAATCTCTGTGAATTATATTGTGTGCATGAAGATACAGTACGCCGCTAAGTACTTGTCTGAAAATATCAGCTGCAGCCTTTTCAGAGAGGCCACGAGTTCCTAATTTAAAGTGCTTTGCTAATTCACCATTATGTGCAAGTTCTAAAACTAAATAAACATAGTGTGCATCTTCAAAAAAGGTGTGCAATTCAAGTATGGCAGGGTGCTTTAGGCGTGAGTGTATGGTGACTTCTTGTCTGACTCTGCCAATCATGCCAGCACTTGCCATAAGTGCTTTGTCTATCATCTTGATAGCTACAAATAAACCTGTTCTCCGACATCTTGCTCTATATACATGTGCAAATCCACCTTTACCTAAATGTTCTAATATTTCATAGTCCTCAATCTTCTCACCAAACATATTTAACTGTCTTAAATATGCGTTTGTCATGAATGAAGCTAAGCTGATGATATAGAGACTTTTGGTGAATCCTTATATACTTCTCCATTATTTTTGCGTGTACTGAAAAGGAAAAATAAGTGTCAGTAAATATTTTGCTATTAACAACATCATTAAAGTTTAGAAATTAAAAATGTTAATTTTCTATTCTCTATGCTAAGTAGATTTACAATTAACAGACAAAACATAACATTTTTTTTTTATTTTCACATTTTAACACAGAATCCGTGTGTTTTTTTTAACTATAAAAATTTTTTTACAATACATTATATAAGATAGAACAATTAATCTACATCTACATTATACAAATAAACAAATAAATAACTTTATATTCATACTAGACGCAATGAAATGGGCGGGCCACCTTATTAGGCCCACTAAATATCATTGGACAAAGAAAACAACTAAATGATAACTTGGAGGAGGGAAAATGAGGAATGAGGAAAATGAGGAAGACCAAATCAAAGATAGATAAATGATATAGTAGAAACAGCCACAAATGACATGGGCAAAACTAACAGAGGCAGGCAGGCATGGGAAAGGAATGGCAGGAGAAGAGCTTTGCTCATAATATGAGACTAAATTAGGAAGAAAAGCAGCAGAATTTATGTTATAATAATGTATAGTTATGTGTATACTTTCACATAAATAAAAGGCATTTGTATTTGTATGTATGGAAGTCTACAAAGGCACATTCAATGTAACAGATACTGAGGTAGTATGTATATATCAAGTTATACCTAAATAATATAATTCATAAAAGGAGAATATTATATCTTGTGTTGGCTTATAGAGTGACATAATTTTGTTAATTAAGCTCTTTAATAAAGATTTAAAAAAATATATTAGAATTAGAAGAGAATTAGAATATGTTTCCCTATATTACCGATAAGCACAATATTGGAGTCTACAAGTTAATTTCCATCTCTTAATTAAATAAAAAATATATTTCATATATTACTGGGACAAACATGTTTACTACATCTACTTCTACCAGGTTCAGATCATATAGTGGTGAAACAAGTTTAGAAATTTTAATAATACTACCTGTGTAAATAATGTAAATACAAATTGCAAAAAGATTACATAAAATCTGTTTTGATCTATTCATGATTATTTTACCTTATTTACTATCCATTTAGCATCCTCGATGCTTTTGGATATAATTTCTTTTACTCTTTCTGGGTCCGGTTCGAATTTGTGTTGTTTGTAGCTCTGTAATGAGATTTATTTATTTAAAGTAAAGTGAGGTATTAATGCCACATAAGTTTTCTTTAAACTATTTCACAATGGTACCACAATGGTCTGAATCTTTTTGATAAACTTAGCACAATAATTTACCTGTTTTACAGCGAATTTGTAATGTTTACAAGCGTCTGGAGGTAACCTTTCACATTGACGTAACAATAACTTGTAGAGCTTCAAAGATGTCATCACAACATTTGGACCATTTCGTGATTGCGATAATGTTCGGATTATATGTAAAAACATTTACAATTTAGTATAACAACAACTTCAAAGGCACGAAGATATGTACCGATGTTATTAAAATTTAATATATTGTTCAAAGAGCATGCATTGTTTTACGGCTGCAGTCAGCACAGATAATAAAATGAAATCACTCCATTTTAGTGGTCAGTTCCATATTCTTTTCTATGGTCAGTATTAAGTATCTTTATTGCAGGCGGTTTCTATTTCAATTAAACAAAAATTTAACCTTATTTCATAGTTCTGTCAATTTCGTATTGAAACCGTTTGCAACAGAGATAGGTAATAGGGGGTCAGAAATTAGAAATATTTGACTGAAGGGGACAGCCCAATTGTACTCTGTGTGTAAAACCTTAGATACGAGTTTTTGTGCCGCGAAAGTGAAAAAATGGCGTTGATTTTGTATAATTTTCCAAAACCTGTGATTCTTCGAGTGTTAATTGTGTAATAATAGTAAATTATTAACCGTTAACACTTAGTAAACGTGCATAAGTGTAGGCAAATGATACCAAGTTGAAAAACGTGATTTTCGCCTTCGCTCTTTTACTTGACTTTGAGTGTGCTAGGACTTTTAATATGAAATACACTTTAAATATATTAGTACTTGACACTGGTTAAATGCACAAGATTGCAAAGTCAAAATTAAAAGTAAAAAAAAACTTATTTCTCTTTGGTGTAAAACGAAGTAACTTCTCGTGGTCTTTACTCTGTGGCTCTCCACCATAGATAAATAAAAATATATACCTAAGGCCATGAACGTATCACCCAAAGAGACGAAACTTTCCCAAGAGATAGAACGGTCAGAGCGAAAGGCACCTTAATTAGTCATTTGTCACTCTCTAATAGTGTAGCCATAGTGCTATTGGCAAATTCATGAACAATTTGCCATTTTTAATAAATTGTCAAGAATAGTTTAGTATTGTTTGGCGATTTCATTTTGGCAATATGGATGGAAGTTGAATTAACAATGAACACGAACAAGGTACCCAAAGGATCCGAAGGATGCTCACTGAGGTGGTGAGAAGTAAACACCAGTGCCACAGTGATTTTGAATTAACATACACTTAATTCCCCGACTCGTATGCTATACATCAAAGTAGATATATATTCAATGTTACAACTTAATATTTATTAGTTTCAGTACATTCATTTCTTTAGTACACTAGTGCTATTTATAACAAGACACCAAATTATCGTTATCCAGTCCAGTAATACCGCTAAATAAAAAAATCGTTAGCTCATTGCGCTCCAATTAGGTACAGGATTCCTTAGGTTTCATAGTTTTGAAATCTGGAGCTTTCTGCGCTCAGGGCACGGCAAGTAAGGCCAACATATCCACCATAAGTGCTTTGGTGGGTGGTGATTTTTTATGTTTAATCAACGACTTTTGACAAAGTATTTTAATAGAAGTAGATGTGTAGATATAAGAAAAATCGGCTTAATGCCTTCCAGATACTGAATCTTCTTAAACCAGAAAATGTTTTTTTATTGAACTAAGCATCAAACTCCTGTTGTGCTGTTTTACCATGGCACTTTTCCACAGCTAATTTAATCGAATCATTAAGTAGCCACTCGTTGAGCATGTTTTTCTCTTCATGTTTTGGGAAATAAGTACAGTTCAACTCCCATTAACTGTAGATCTGGCTCTGGCACCATACTTGCAGGCCTGATAGCATTTGGACTTATTAGCTTTCATGAAATTAAGAATTAATGAAGTCTCTATCTCCCCACTTCTACAAGAAAGCATTTCACCTGTGTTTCAAAACGGGCGCTTTGCATACTTAAATAACAATAAAAAAAAAATCAAACATTTGATTGATGCAAACTGACACTATTTACATTTGAGATTGAAATTAGAACACATTGACAATAACTTCATCTAGTGTACCAGTCAAAAAAATTAGAGTTGCTGCCCAAATGTAGTTTAACAATAACGGATATACACGAACGTGACTTGCAAAGAGAGTGTATAGATTCTCTTTGCACGTCACATTCATTAAAAGCCTCGTATCTGTTTATTTATATATAGCAATCCTTCAGAAAGCCCGGAAGGAGGTTCTCGGACTAATCTAGCTCAATCTAATTTTAAAAAATTTTGCCACTACTTGTAGAACAGAAGTTGACCTTACTAATATTAGTTAGGGTTGCCCATCTCGAGCTCCAATCAAGATGACGTGACGTCACAAATGACGCTCTTGTAAATTTACACACTCAAGTCTGGTATGCTGTCAATGTTTTAAATTTGAATATTTTTTCTATAGGCAAACGACGCGATCGCGTTTATCGTTCCGCTTAGATCAAACGTCATCAACGCTGACGCCTTACGGTAAAACGGACTTAGTTAGCGTATTGCTTACAAACAAGTGCGATGTTATTCTAGCTCCACGTTCACGGCTACCGTGCCTATACGTTTTTGTGTTATCATCATGAACCTACCACGCAAATTCATAATATTTAGAGCAATTGCTCTTAATATTTAAGATAAATTGGTATCTACGCAATTTGTCAGGAAATAAATGCTGATTTCTGCCAAACGACTTTTTAATATATTTTTTTTTATTTTGCCTTCGCAATCTTGTGCATTTAGCCAGTGTCAAGTAACAACATATTTCAAGTGTATAATCAAAAGTCCCAGTCACAAGCCACAGTCAAAGTCAAGTAAAAGAGTCAAGGTTTAGTCATAGTCAAGTTATGCCCCAGTAAAGTGGTAGAACCTTTACCAGAACTTTCATTGGAGTTTTAGAGCGAAGGCGAAAATCTCGTTTTTCAATTTTTTATCATTTGCCTACACTTATTCACGTTTACTCAGTATTAACGGTTATTAATCCACCATTATTACACGTTAACACTCCAATAATCACAGGTTTTGGAAAATTATACAAAATCAAAAACGCCATTTTTTCATTTTCGCGGCTTAACTCTTTTTGATATTTTAAGGAATTTCAAAGCAGGACACCAAAATATCAATTTTTTTTTAAATATAGACAAAGAGAGAGACAGAATCGGCGATAATATGTTCGTACCATCGAGATAGGAAACAAACCTACGGTTTGTAAAAGGAGGGACGACTCCGCCGAAAATCTGTGTCCTAGTGAGAGGTCACAAAAAACCTCTGTGTCCCTTTTCTTTAGGGTAACCCTGATTTTGAGATTTGTGGGATAACCTTTTGAGCCATTTGAATTATGTTCTACATGAATGATATTTAACTGTGTAATTATGCTACAATATGATATCTAATAAAAATATTATTATGTCATTCATAAAGATAAACTTAAATACACTATATGCGTGATTAAAATCCACACTGATGTTTCAAAATGCATTTATATTTAATTAACATTATATATATTTACTAGTATCTATCCGCGGCTTCGTCCGCTTATCCGACTATAAGAGCAGGTTCGATATTTTTCAAAATGGCGGAGATATGTGCTGTAAAATTGTTGTAATAAGCTTCTAGATACATTTACAACCCATCTTTAAATTTGTATCCTAGAATAAAGATAATCCATAAATCGATGACAGATATTATTACTACATTGATATGTCAGAATCTTGGTAAATATTATTATTACATACTTATATCAAACTAATTTATGCATCCGAAAGTTTGTGTGTAATTGTGGTATTATTTAAGTATGTCTATTTTCTCTTCACGCGGCAACGGCTGAATTAATTTTGATAAATTTGGAATGTACGTAGCTTATGCCTAGGATTAACAAATAGGCTGCTATTTAACTAGATAAACGCAGACAAAGCTGCGGGGCGGCACGGCTTGATCATCAATATATCCATAAAAAATCCAATGAAGGTAAACCCTAACTTTTATGACACCTTACTGACACAAATTGTTGTGTACAAATTATTGTCGTAGAGTGTGACCCAATGCAAAATTAAAAATTACTAAATTCTTCAAGCCAATCAACTCATCTCCAAGCAAACATTTTGGCCTATAATAGTTATATAAGAAAAATATAACAACGCTATAAAATATCAATAGGAAATAAGCATACAATTTACATACAGGTCAAGTATTTTTTTTTAATCTTTATTTTTATAAAATAACACCCATAATATGATTTTCTTCTTTAATTGCTTTTTATTAGGAGTTTTAATAAATAAAATGGATGGGAACTTCAAAATAGCAAAACGCTCGCTATTGGCTAAGCTGATCGTGACTAAGTTACACATTTTTGAGGTCACTGATTGGTCAACTTTCCTTTAATTCTATTTGTTTTTTTAAATCGCTGTGTTTAAATTTGCTAAACTTTTTTTCTCCGCTATACGGAGTCAATTTGAACTGACTCCAACTTTCCGAAATGTATCCCTACCAGTAACTGACCATCTCGAGTTACTCGGTTTGACTCCAACTTCAAAGCTCAATTTTGGTACTTCCATCGAGTCAAAAACCCAACTAGCTGCAAAAAAGCTGGGAATCCTTGCAAAGGTGAGACGATACTTCACACCGGGACAGTTGCTCAATTTGTATCAAGCACAAGTCCGATCATGTATGGAGTACTGTTCTCATCTTTGGGACGGTTCAGCTAAGTACCAGCTTGAGACTCTTGACACCATTGAGTGGAGACCCAAGAGACACATTGGTAGCGAGCAGCTGACTAATTCAAAGTTACAGAGCTTGGGTCATCGCCGCGCCGCATGATAGCTAGTCTCTCGGTTTTTATCGGATACATTTTGGTGAGTGTGCTAAGGAACTGCACGATCTAGTTCCCCCATCCCCGTTCTATCGTCGGACAAGCAGACAAACTGCTAAGCGACACCGCTATATGGTGGACATTCCACAAATGCGCACTAAGCGTTTAGCCTCTACATTCATTGTGCGAACCGCAAAGGAATAGAACTCCTTACCTGAGTCGGTGTTTCCTGATGAGTACAATATGGGAGTCATCAAGTCGCGAGTGAATAGGTATCTTCTAGGCAAGCTTGCTCCATCGTCGACCACATCGTCGCTTACCATCAGGTGAGATAGTGGTCAAAAGTTTGCCTACTTGAATAAAAAAAAACCTGATTGCATTTCCCAATGCTTATTTATTTCGATATGAGATGTATTGTTATGGAGGAAAATTTTCTTTCCGGCAATGTATTAACGGCAACAATCGAATAAAAATGTATGCATATTCCATATTTACAAATGTATTAATTAATATAATCATAATTGAGCATCAAGAAGGAACAAACTACAAACACACTCACAAACTTTTGCCTTGATAATATTAGTAGGAAGTATGATAGTAGGATAACTTTATTTTGTTTTTACAAAATATGTTTATAAATGGCGGATGTAGTTGTGTAGCTTGGCTTGTATACCCATATAACAAAAATAATATCATAAAACCTCATGCTATTAGGAAAAAAAACGGTTTATTGAGAATAGTTTGATAGTACGTAGGGCATTTAGAAACATATTCTGTAAGGTTTGATTAAACAAATAATCACGACAGATAAGATCTTCTTATTACTACAGACTACAATTTCTACCACTTGGAAACTTTTTTAGAACTAGTCGTTCTTGTGCGAGAGGGACACAGGGGTCTTTTCTAACCTTTCACCCGATTTCATCGGGACCGCAACCACGATTGGTTCTTTATGCAATTGATAAAACGATTTGACATTGTAAATACGCTCTAAGTCAGTTGTGATAAGATTCCATGCATGTTTGATATTTGGCACTGTAAGTTTGTCAGTTAGCCATCCTATTACTTTAGCTACAACATCCTTGGTTCGTACATAATCGCGCCCATTATTTATTCTGTGGTAGTTACGTTTATCGAAAGCTTGTCTGACGCATAATTATACTCTTTGGCCAGCCCCAGAGAAGTAAAATGGGGGAAAAGAAAGATTCAGAATAATTCAGATTCATTCAAACAGACACTAGTAGTTGTATATTCTTTGTACAGACAGTTTAGTACATAGGTTCATAGTCTTATTTCGTTTTTCACAAGAATCACTAAATAAAATGAGAATATTCAGCAGACGAAGATTTCGTTTCATATTTTAATTAACGAAGAATGTGTTTGTTTTAGTCATATTGTTGAGTGGTATTATCATAGCTTAGATTTACATCTATGATTCATGTTTAGTGTTATGATAAGTTACAGTTCTCTACAGTTTGTGATTGTGATTAAAAAATGATTCGCTAAATGTTATTGTGGTATGGCACTCGTTACTATCAGACGTTCTCCGAGTGTGCAAACACCAAGGAACACGGTAAGTACAACAAAGACGGATATTACAACATATCCATTGTTGACGTAAATTTTGGTGCTGCATGAAAGGATCTAATGGTCAGAGAATAAAATGAAATGAAAAACTGAACAATTAGGACTACAAGAACTATGCCACCAGGTTTAACTCAAATCATTACTGTCAGGATAACTGCCCTTCAGTGTGACAATTAATTTTCTTGAAACTGTCCAACCTGTTTCTGAGCCTGGCCCTGAAATAAACAAATATCCATAGTTACACAAATATGATGCATTGCTGTAAGCTCTACAAATCTCACACATTAACAATAATGTATAACTCTTATATTATAAATTTGATATGTAAATAGTCCAGCCCGGCCTTTATGTAATTCAAGACAAATGTAATAGGATATGTAAAATGTTTATGACTAGAATTCCATGTTCTTAAATGATGAAACAAGGAATCTATGTAATTATATATATATATATATGTTTTGTTTAGAATTAGCTACAAGATCCATGCCGGATGTGTTTAATGTTTAAAGATGCTGGCCAACTTGACATTAAAAATTACAATAAAAATTGGCACTTATTTGGCTCAATGTATTGCAATTCAGGGGCAATGTCGCCAGCATAACGGGAACATTATCCACTGGTAGTGGCTTGAGCACTTGAGTTACCTATAAGCTCGATGTCTTGTAGGTAACTTAGTTCTTTGCTGTATATAGTTTTATTTTAGCTTTAGAAAATATAGGCAAACGGCCAGTAGATAGTCCTAAAATTAAAATAACAAAAACCACAATCGAGCCTTCCACTTATAGGCATTTCAGTTGTGCTTGTTGAGGCCTTTTATGTTATAGATAGATCTCCCTAGTTCAGAAGAAAAAAATACAATGAAAAACAATGGGACTTCCAACAACCAAATTATCTTTCTATATTTTTTTAGCATTTGGCTGCTATCGCACCTGATGGAAAGTGATTATGAGGCTGAAGATGTAGCACGCCTACCTAGAAGATATTAGAAGATATTCACCCTAGATTTGAAGACTCCCAGATTATACTGTTTGGGGATGTTCTATTTTTATCATACACCATCAATACTCACATTGAGAGAACCTATCTGTTTTTAAGTGTTAATGTGGTCAAGGATATTAATCATGCTAGGTTTAGATATGTGATTAGGCTGGTAAAATTATTAATGAAACATTACTTTAATCTTGGTGAATAATTTATCTATTTCTAAAACTATGATTATAATTCAGTGCAAAGAGATCACTGCCAATGTTTGTCATAGCCAGTTAGGTACCTTATACGAACATGTTCCCTGTTGGTGATCTTTTCTTATTCGGAGTTTACCCATGTTTCAGCCTAGCTTCAAAGCGCTGGATGTAATTATAACTATTTGGTTTTTTTGGAATACTGTTTATATGATTTTTGTCTATGATAAGAAGTTTGAATGTTACCTGAATCAAATGCTATAGTTAATCTGCTCCCTGTTGATGTTGGTTATGGGTATGTTTTCTAAGCAGCAGGTATCTGGTTCAATTCCCAGTAGAAACACAAGTTTTCACCCCAAATTTGTGATTCTGGTTCTGTGTGTGATGTGAATGTTTACGGCACCACTACACAAGTCATTGTACTTAGTCTGTGGCTGTGAGTACGAAATTATGTATCTATATTTTTTTATTCAAGATAGGCAAACTTATGATCACCATCTCACCTGAAGGTAAGTAATATATTATGCATTTACATTTATTACTTATATTTAAGTTGACAAAAGCAAATTTACAGCAAAATTTTTTTGACTACTCAGTTGTCATCTTGAAATATATTTCCCTAAGAAATCGTCCCACTGCTGGGCAAAAGCCTCACTTTATTTTCTACAATGAATCCGATCTAATACAAGTAAATGCCATTATTTAGCGTAAGCATCCAGTCTAGACACTTAAAACCTCTAAATATGGCCTTGTAAAGTTTGGAAGACAGAACTCAACACAAAAAACATTACTATACTTATTAACAATTACTAAGAATCTCTTCTATTAGAAAATAATGAGCATGACTATTTTTGTTATTACACCTGAAAAAATTACAATAATAATAAGTAATTTTATCCAAGTAAACAGTGCATGTTTACTATACTCACCTCACTCATTAAATAAACAATTCTCCAAAACATTTGTACAGTCTACTCGCATCACATACATATTGTTATTTTACATGCTTATGATTTTTCAGAACCTCTAAATTCTAAACTAATAATATAAGGATTGCATTTTAAATGCATAATTTCTTTTAATGAGTATTAGAAAATGTTAGATTCAATTTTTATTAATTAAAATTTCTTATTAAAAAGCATTTGATGTAAATTATTAATGTGATAGGTTGAATTCTAAGGCTAAAAATTCTTAAAATATACATATAATAATTCATATTCACTTATTCAAATACCATGTTTTAAAATATGAGTCAACATGGTATATGCATTTATATTGTTTTCGATTACATTGCCAGTGAAAAAAACATTCATCAACCTGTGAGAATGTTAAAATTTTCAATTTTATAGGATACCTGGTTTTTAGACCTATTTTGTTCTGGGGTTTATCATAAAAATGGCTATAAACATAAGATCATACTTAAATATAATATATGTAAATATTAACTTATGTGTATAGCAGCATATAACTGATGTTATCAATTATATTCCGTACATGAACAACAAATAAACAACACTTATTATAAAAAAAAAATTACGTCAAAAGTATTTTCCCATTAACTGAAGGCGCTTGGTCTCAGCTCGCGGCGAACTATTTAGTTACTACTCAATGAAAATATCAATGTTTTTTGTTGCAGGATGAAGATGATAAATCAAGTGAATTTATCGAAAATGATGTCGAAAGCCGCATTAGTAAAAGGTAAGTCATTTAAAACTAGTCTAGTAGATGGTAGAGCAATTATTATTATATCCTCTGAGCGAATTTGACACGAAGATTATACAAACATAATTAAACGCAAGCAAAGCTTAAAAAAACCGACTTCACCGCTTTATCATCGGAACATTGATCAGATTTAATGTATAAACACGCATTATTGACTATAACTCAAAAACTAGAGATCAGACCTTGATCAAATTATAATAGGACCACATGAAAAGCACCAGCTTTCAAATAAAAAAAGAATCATCAAAATCTGCTCACAACGAAAGCAGTTATGAGGTAACTTTTGAAGTCGGGTAAACGAGAACATCGTCAAAGTACGTATTATTCGTCACAAAATAGACATTATTGACGATATTTCAAGAACTACTGATCAGATCTTGATCAAATTTAAATGGGACCAATTACAAAGCAACATCTTTCAAACTAAAAAAAAATATTCTAAATCGGCTCACGTGGAGAGAAGTTATGAGGTAACAAACATAAAAAAAAAAAATACAGTCGACTTGAGTACCTCCTCCTTTTTTGGGAAGTCGGTAAAAATGAATTTGAATGCATAATAACCATCAAGGAAATGTGTGTGTTTGAGATGAAATATCGTTGTAAAGGCTGGATGAGTTTGGATGAAATTTGGTATTTACGAAGTGAAAATTACAGGGCATAAAGAGATTAAAGATCTAATATCTCAAGATGACGAGCGCAGTGCCTTGCCGCGCAGGATTTTGACCTATAAAAGTTCAAGACACTGAACTACAATGGGCAAGCGTGACGTTTACTATCAGGCGAGCGACTTGTTCGTTTCGTATCTCAATAAAGTATCTTCCTCGAATAGAAAACCGTACGCGCGGAGCTTAGCCTGTAGTGTAAAGTGATGAAACTAAGATGATCAGCTGTAGAGATCTTTCAGACTGAAAAACAAAATTGTCAAACTATTGAGTGTTAAATAAATGAGTCATTTGGTTGTGGACGTTATAACCGATTTACAAAAGGAGGCATATTATTGCCTTTTCCCCTTTTTTGTATGTTAGCTCATATTGCCGGCGTACGTTATCCGATTCGGATGATTATTTTTTGTTTAAAAGAGGATTGCGTCTAAATGTCTCCAAAAATAATTATTTACTTTTCCCGGGAATGACATCAGACTTGATCTAAGTTATTATGTATTCTGTGATTAAGTTCCGAATGAGATGGTAAATTTTGTTTGGAAATCAGAGAACTGAGTCATGATAGTTACATACCAACAGCCATAACAATATTATTTGGTAATAACAGATTATAAAAGGTAATACAGTCGGCGGTCTTATCGCTTATAGCAATTTATTTCAGGCAACTTAGTACGGACATAAATGAAATTGGAATGTATTAGACAGCGGTGTACACTGATGTTAATTAATATTTGTGATGCAAGTTGTAAATTAGCAATTAAGTGTAACTGTGAAGCAAACACATTTTAAACATGACCACGAATGTGTCTCACGGCCAATGTTCGTGTACATTGAACTAATATAAAAATGTTATGTGCCGGATATCCTAAAAGGTTATTAGGAGAAGGGATCTCAAAATGCGATTTCTTCGCTACGACTGCATCGCCTCACCTTCACAATCAAATATCACAAGGACAGACGCCTGAAAGCAGCATTATGATCGCTCGTTGCTTGACCTTAAATGAATGTAGTTTCGCATGAGTCAATTGAGAATATTTTATTTCAATGGCGCGGTTCGAACACTTCCAAGTCGAACAAAATTGATTAAACTGGTAAATAATGAAATGGCATCCCATAGGAAACGTTTTACAAGCGCGATAACATTATCTGCCAGAAAAGGTTTTCTGTAAGGCGGAAGGCGCTTGCGGAAGATCATTAGTAAAATTGTAGAGATAATGTAACAAATTGCATGTTTATTTAAATTTCGTTTTCCGTCCTAAAAGTGAAGCGCAATAATGATTAGTCATCTGGTTCGCCTCAAAAGGAACAACAAAGTGCGCGGGTACGAGTAAAGCGGTGTATTCCTTTCCTCATCGCCTCGTGTTCCTGTTCGTCGTGTCGTTTCTATATTTACGCGGCAGTTTGCTCGGATCAGAGGGAAGCTGCGAGTGTGACGTGCGTCGGTCGGGCTCGTCAGTCCACTGTCCAGGCTGGTCGGGTAGTATGCGCACGCCTCACGCACGGGACTGCCGGCCGCCGCTCGACGCTCCGCCTGGCCGGATGCCGAGCGCCCGGCTCTCTTGTGTCGCGGGACTCACTCTGCTCGCACATGCACCTCCTACCGCAGCCGTTGGAAAATCGCAACCACAACACCGCAATGTTTGTGTGTGGGTGCCTTTCAGTGACACGATACCTGTGTGAACTTGTGTGACATTTGTTACTCGGATTACCTTTACCCTTTGTCTTCATCATGGTTGCTTTCAGGTAAACAATACCACAGAATAATTATCAGTAGACTTTATATATGAAATTAGTTTTGGATCGGAAATCATAAAGATTATACTGCCGCTCTACTTGTTGTTTAGGTTCAGTCCATGGTACTATTTATTTGGGGATCTAAATCCTCGAATTATTGCCAAAAAGTATTGTTTATGATGACCTTGGTAGTGGTTGTAATTAAACTACATTTTATGCCTAATGATGGTGAGCGAAGATCTTAATTTTACACGTCATAGTTTGTTTGTAAACAGACTGTATATGGACAACGCCTAATCTTATTTTCATATGAGTAATGCAAGATAATCTTAACGTTAATTGATTAGATTGAATAAACCGCATTTATTATCACCATCATGAATTTACTTATCATTAAGGAATGATAGCACGAAAGTTATCGCCTTTAGATTGCATTTTAAAAGTTGTTTTAGTGAAGTAATGTGACGTTATTTTTATAAACAGTAAGTTTTATAAATGTTGACGATCATTTTCAAGACCAGGAATGGAATGCTAAAATTATTTCCAAGAACGAGACCCGTAAATTTTTGAGAGAGATATATACAAAACTCAGCTGGATCTCTCCTTTTTGGCATGGTTGGTACACCATTCGATGATTTAATGTTCTTTGAGGCATCATTCTAATGTTATTGTATGTTCACAAATAAATGTAAATAGGTCAAGTTTTCTAAACAAATTAACACATCGAGTGACTAAGAGTTTGGAGCTTCGCAACTATTAAAGTAGGTCCTAGTTTAAATCAGAGGTAGTTCTAAATGGTTTGTTTACATACCTACACGTTTAAGGAATAACAAAAGCACTTTTTTTAGATGTAGGAATGGTGTTTTCGCACCATCCTAGATAAAAAAAGGGCTTTTGGAAATGGGAAGAGGAGCTGACTATTAAGAGATGACAAGCAGGTCGTTGGCCAATAGTAAGCTACACGTCCATCTGTAACATATGCAGCTTCATCGGAATCGTTGAGTAATATACCCTCACATTTCACTGCCACGTGCCTGTCTCCGTGAAATCTTGTGTCTCATATTCATTATGTGATAATTACACCGTTATCCCGCCCTTTTAACCGATATCAGCCCTGCTTACACATTGTTGTAGCTATTCGGTAATGGGCTGGTACCGCTTCATTCGGACACGTAATAAGTCCCACCACTTCCTACACTTTACTGTATGTAAACCTATGTAATAAATGGTAATAAGTACCACTCTGTCGTAAAGTACTGTAACAGTCTCGAAAATCTTTCAATAAATTTATTGCTACGTTTCATTCGGTAGGTACCTTGATTTAAATCTAGGTCAGGTACTATTTTTTTTAACCCTGATACTAACGTTCGACCACCATATAAAAAAAATTAATAATTAAAATTAATCAATTAAATTATTTTTATTTCCTTAATTAAATTTATCTCTTATATAAAATGTGGTCCAGTGTGATATACACGAATACGACTTTATATACAGAATGCGTGAGACTCTCAAGGATAGATACCTGCCCAAATACCATTTAAGGCTTGGCGAAAGATTTTCCTGCACTGTATTTCAGTACAGACAGAGTAGCTAAAGGCGAGCATGAAGAAAAGCTTTACCACCATGGATTTCATCGCAATGTTACCTTCACTGAGAGCTCGACCTACTCCTTTATTAATAGAAATCTATTTTATATCATAGTCATCGACTTACAAACAAATGTACCTCGGATCTAACACAAAATTCACGAAATAAGTGTACTGATTAAAACCTTCACACACGTGGATACATGTATATGATTATAAAGAAACTAAAACAATGTATGTCTAATCTTTATTAATACATAGCTTACTTTTGCTTACAACAATTTATCAGATGCGAAACTTTGACTGACGACTGTCGCACTATTTTCACCTTAGGAAGATTTTAGCGAGGCGGGATTGTCGATTATATTTTGTTTTATCGCTTATGTTCCATGGACATTTTGAGGCGTGTACCCGAAATCCATGTATCGATGACCGCCTTTGTACACGTTCATGGTTAGAATCATTTATAAAAGGGGCATTATAACTTCATCTTAATTATTTACACTGTATGACTATTTTCATCAAAATCGGTCCAGTGCATGGTTCAGCCTTTAGATTTAGTGAAAAGGTACAAGGAACAGACACAGGGAGGCACTGACAGACAGCCAGATTTACTGTCGGATTTGATGTGATGTGAACTGGGATGTATTATCCCACTTAATCAACCGTCGACGTTCTCTGTATCTGGTCACCCAGAATTCAACTACTTTAGAGGTATAATAGAGAAAGCGCTTTACGGTGCCGATTGAAGGTCTATTTTTATTTTAATGCTGTGTTGCCAACATTTAAAATTAATTAGAGCTGATGAATCGGAATATAGTGGCGCGCCAGTTTGTCTTACTTTGACATTCTCTGACTCATAAATCGCTAAATAGTAGCAGCTTCAATATAAACAGACTACTGTTTATATTGAAGCTGCTACTATATAGTTTGATGCAGGTTATTTCTCATTATATTTTACTAGCCTAGAATGGTACAAATTGCAAACAATTGCTCGCGTCCTTGCTTGATATTTAGGAACATTAGTATTGAGCTATTCGCAGTGATCAATTTATAATAGCTATGAGTTGGTTAAAAGAAGTACTTAAATAAGCCACTAAGAATATACAGTGATGCATTCTGTTAACCACATATTTTGTCATACGTAACCAGCTCTTACTGAAAAGTTGACAAGGTAAATGGTAAACTTAGTATAATATATATGCCTAATTTGTTTTTAATTCTCTAGAACGCATACGATAGCATACCGAAAGGCAACGTTACGTCAACGACTGGGATTCTTGCCTTAACTAGCTTAATCGTCGAGTTACTTAAACAAAACATATACTACCTGCTAGCTTGATAAATAATATACATTACAAGCTTATAGATAACTGATCGCTTAAACAACGGGGATATGCGTCTAAGCTTTCAAACGTACAGGCCTGCACAAACTTCAATGACGTACTAATGTGTGCAACACGAGTCTCAATTTGAATTCACATTGATTAATATACAGATAAAATAGTATTATCTAATATTTTTATCGCTGCAGAGAGTATTTCCTCTGTGATGTACCTACTCCCCCTTAATTAAAATAATAATAACAAATTTTCATGTAAACCGATTTCGATTAATTGAACTTATTATGAACGAATTTACAATATTATTTTTACCGACTTCATTAAAAAGGAGGAGGTATTCAATTCGACTGTATTTTTTTTATGTGTGGTTACTTCAAAACTTCTTTCCACGTGAACTGATTTTGATGATTTTTTTTCGATCGAAAGCTGGTGCTTTCCCATTTGATCAAGATCTCATCAGTATTGTTGAGTTATAGTCAATAATGCGTGTTCAATACATGTAATCTGATCAAGATTCCGAAGATAAAACGGTGAAGTCGGTTTTTTACGCTTTGCTTGCGTTTAATTATTATATTTGTTCCCCTATGCATTTTATTATATGCATGATGATATAATGACGGAGCGTCAAGCGCCATGTGCGCGAGACGTACGACTAAGCATGGCACAATATACGGGTAGAAGCGCCCGACATGGAAACAGGCGCAGACGGCGCACGCCATCGCCATCGTGCTCCGAATTGGGTAAGGTTGTTGGGTTGGTGGCACGATGGGCGGCCGCGCTCGCGTCTGTCTACCTATAGTATGGGCGGGCTACGTTTTGGCAGCCCGCCGCCGTTGCGCGTCCACGCGACGCTATTTTTATCGAACCTTGAGAGAAACCGCCCTTGCCGCTTAAATACAAGTCAACATTTGGAAATCCTCGCTTCATATCATCACAAATCTATTTTAGCTCTATTATTAAACGTCACTTCACCCTCCTTCCTTGTATGTATGGCTAACTGAAGTCTTCCCACATGTTTCCCGCGGAGTTATTTTCGGATGACCTCATCGTGCATTTTACGCCCAATATATTACGGCTACCTACCTCTTTTCAAAAGGCAGTCGACCCGTATTAAAGTAAATGTCACCGTGGATCGTAGAGCGGTAATTGCGCTTTTAAAGCTTTTGCTCTGTAAAGGGTATCGGCATTTCAGGTGGTTTAGCTAAGCTCGTCGTTAAGGTCCTTAAGGTCATACTTTTAATGTCGTTTAAGCTAATAATTATTCAAATAAGAGGCAAGGCTTGTAGAAGTTTAAGAGCATGATGAGTGTATACAATAGCATTTACAATAGGACCGGAGGCGTGCGCGACGCTGGCAGACCAGCCAGCTCGACGCGCGGCTTCGACCTGCGTCTGCGCAGTGAAAGGGAGGTTAAATACGCTGCCCGTAAGACGAATTGCCGCAACTTTACTAAAAATGGCGTCATTCATACATTTCGCGGTTACATTATGTTTTAAAAATAATTATAGTAGAGTACCTCGGAATCTCTTGCAACTTTGTACAATAACCTTCTTTCATATGTAAATGTATAGATAAAAGCGGTATTCATGAAACCCTTATGCAAAGTTTTTGTTTTTCATGTTTAACAAAAGACAGAGTGGTCGACCGGTCATCATGCTCTATGACACTTGTCATCACTTATGTAACGCAAGAGTAGAGTTAGAGCTTGTGATAAATGACGCATTCGGAGCAAGGTCTTCTAGGAGATATTCAATTCCGACTAATAAAAAATCTACAAAGAAATCTTCAAAACCTTATATTGCACTACGTTGCAGTATCCCTATCTTGCCCCACCTCGGCGAGGGACTGCTCACGGGGGGGTTTTTAGTGGGTTCGAGCCCCACATACCCCTTTCCTTCATCCCTGGGAAGGAAAGGAAATGCCAGGCGTATTCCCACCACAAAAAAAAAGTGTACGTAGGCGGCAGTTTCCTACACATAGCCGGTTATTTAGTGGCGTGTAAGCTTACAAGCTACGCTACCCCAATAACGTTAGCGTTGTTGTTTGTTGCAGTCTCAATGAATGCTACTTTGCGAACAAGGGCGCGGCCGTGGTGCTGGGCGGCACTGAGCGCGGCTGTCACGACCAGAGGCAGTCGCCGGCGCGAGTGCACCCGCCCTGCGATATTCAGCACCATCTACAGTCGATGTTCTTTTTGTTGCGCACCGAAGAGACGCTCAAAATGGTAATAATCAATCACAATATTGGACGAAATAAAATCTAATAATATTTGTATTATCACTGAATAGCTCAATGACAAAACACTAACATAGCGGCATGAATAAACAAAAAATAATAATTCCAAAATTATCTTTATGAAATTATACTTTTAAAATGTATGATGAAATTATATTACTTGTCACATCTTCATACATCTAGACGCGAAATTTGTCATCTAGACACGAATTATTATTTTAATTGACCATAATTTATCTATAATGTAATTAATTACACTTATTTAACAGCTTTCATGTATATTAAGTACCATCATATTGATTAATGCTATAACTACTGATTATGACCTTCTTCTCTTTAATTATTGCTCTGCCTAGCAACACCTGTAATGAGCAATTATCATTTATATTATACCATCTAATATATACATACAGAATCCAATAAATTAATTAATTAAAATTATTCCTTTACCATAAATATTCGTAGTGATGGTAGTGTATTTTCTAAAATAGATTAATTTAAACTATTACACCATGATTAGTATATTTTAAAAATAATTAAATTGGGGAAACAAGTAAAAAATGGGGATTACCTTACGAAGCTGAAGATCCAGATTAGCGTCTATTCTTCGGACCAGTGGAGGAATAGGGATGACGAAGGCTTATTCACGCCTACTTTTCAGGCGGTGAAACTGGAGAGTGCCCACGCGGGCCGCACCAGGTACCTGGTGGTGGTTTGTCGCGATGAGGAGGCGGCTTTGCTCGGCATCGACTGCAACGAGCGCACCACCGTCGGCCTCGTGCTGCGAGTTCTCGCCGACACCTCCATCAAGCTTGATGGCGATGGGTGAGACACACCTTCGTATAAATCATATTTAGCTGTGCTCTGCGACTTTTAATCATCGTCATCAACCAGTTAGACGAGTGCTTACTGGTTGATGACGATGATTAAAACCAAAAATAAAAAACCCGACTGCGTAAAAAGTGATTTTTTTATTTATTTTACACTTTACCTATTATGCGGTTATATTAGAACATTATTACAGTAAGTATTGAAAATTATTATTGAATTTTTATAATATTGACATATTTTTAGTGACAATCGCAAGATGAAAACAAGCAATGTTTTAAATTGATTGTTTACGTTAATATATTGCCAATACAATTTTATTCATAAAGCATTACATTTTATAATTTCTTTCTGTGACATCCACAATCCAAGCACGGCTGCCGTAAAGGAAAGTTGACCAATCCTTGACATCAAAAATGTGTTAACTGACGTCTCGAATCAGTTACCTCGAGTTTGGACTCATTTGTTTTGTTTTTTACGAGTCCAATACTTTGCACTTAATGATAATTGTATGATGATGGAGCTAAGAAGTGTATAGCAGAACTCTCAAGTTATCGCTTCTTTGAATTTTACTGTGTGTTATTTAGTTTTAAAACCTATGATCGTTTATTTTCATTCCTTTTTTTTCGGCCTATATTAACAATTTCAATAGAAATATATTTTGTACTTTTAAATCGTTATTATGACCTGTGTTTGTGTAGTATGTAATAGATAAACAATGCACACATGTACATTTCAATAATAAGTAAATAAGTTAGTCAACAATATCTTAGCCTAGTCTATTATGCTAGAATGCAGATAAGGCCTGCATATTGACGGTATATTAATATGTACGTAAAATGATTATCGATACCTACGTCAATGAATAGCGAATAAAATTTAATAAACGTATACGTGCGGTCACGCTGAGCACGCTAACAGATACAATCGATATCAATTTCAGAGATAAAGGTGTAGCTAACACTTTGTTATTCATAGCGCATAACACTACATCCAGTAATAATATATACGAGTTTAAATAATTAAACGCAAGCAAAGCTTAAATCACCGACTTCACCGCCTAATCTTCGGAACCTTGATCAGATTTAATGTATTAAACACGCATTATTGACGATAACTCAAAAACTAGAGATCAGATTTTGATCAAATTTCAATGGGACCACATGAAAAGCAACAGCTTTCAAATCACAAAATAACCATCAAAATCGGCTTTCAAAGAAGTTATGAGGTAACTTTTGAAGTCGGTTAAAAACGAGAATAATGTAGTCCACAGAATACGCATTATTGACGATATTTCAAGAACTACTGATCAGATCTTTTAGAAAGGACCAATTAGAAAGCAACATCTTTCAAACCAAAGAAAAAAAAAATCGAATTCGGTTTACGCGGAAAGAAGTTATGGGGTATCAAACATAAAAAAATAATACAGTTGACTTGAGTACCTCTTCCTTTTATGGGAAGTCGGTTCTCCTATTAAAAAACGAATAACCGACTTCAATCGCAAATATCGCCGAAGCTCTTCATCGGATCTTGATCAAATTATAATGGGATCACCTGGGAACTACTCGGAACTATTTACTTTAACACAAAAAAAGAATTTCTCGAATCGATCTAGGCGTCTTTGATTAATCGGAGAACATACATAAAAAAAAGGTTCCGACGAAGTGAGAACCTGCTCCTTATTTAAGTCGGTTCAAATATATAGCTATTGTGCAACTATGACACGGTCATTGTTCTGACTCCGTCTGCAATAGAATTAAATAATTATGGAACATGTCAAGAAATATGTATGGGTATCTTCTTTTTATTTGGGAGAACTTCATTTTGTCGCTTTTCCACTTGCAGTCCTATACTAAGTTCGAAAACTTGTGTCGCGGGCGCATAAACATTCAAAGTTGAAAACTATGTTTTTTCAAAATGTATTTAGTGTGTTTTTATATGTGTTTTATTTAATTATTTTATTAAGTATACGTAGTGTGTATATATGTATAGACGGATATATATTACACTAGCCGTGCCCCGCGACTTCGCCCGCTATTATCAAGTTAAAAAGTAGCCTATTTGTAAATCCTAGGTATAATCCAATTTTCATCCAAATCCGTTCAGCCGTTAAAGCTCGAAAAGGGACCAAAACATACTTACACACACTTACACGCAAACTTACATGTATAATGTTCTACTATATTTATGTATTATTTTTATTTGTAAGTAAGTAATATAAACATTGTTTATAATTCATGTGTAGCGTAATTCATTAGAGAACACCACCGACCGCAAAATATGTCTATAATTACTATCCTGTCCATCCAAAGGTTGCCTGTAAGAAATTGCTTAATGTGATAAGGCCGCCCATTGTACAACAATTATTATTTTTAGTTTTTATTTTATAATTATGTAACTTAACCATATTATTGGTGTTCAATAAATAAATATTGCATTGTATTTTATCATACATACAATCAGACCCTGAAACAGAAACAAATTTATTTTGGGGAAAAACTTGTGTTCCTTTCGGACATCGAACCCTCTACCCGCTGCTAGGCGGATGCGCACCCAACGCCAGCGGACAGTTCACAATACAAGCCAAATATAACAAAATACTTAATAGTAAAGGTAGTCGGATTATACGAACTTTCATACAAAAGAGAGTTTCTAACAAACATATTGAGCAACTGTATCGGTGACCCAAAGTCTCGACACTCGATGTTAACCAAAAATAAAAATGGTGAAGCTTCTACTTATATGAAAAATAATGTCAGAAAATGATCATCAATAATCTCTAGTTTTTGTTACCGCTAAATAAAATAAAAGATAAAAACCGTTTAACAACACTTCTTGGTTTTTCTAAAATGACTAGGTAATCCAAATATGTACATGTAATAAATAGCGTGAGACGTGTTTACTGCATTGTGACAGTAATCAGGTTATATTAGGCTATGGGCACAATAACGCAAAACGTTTTTCCTCACGGAATTCCTTAAAGCGCGAACAATAACTAATTAAGTATTCGTTGTCCACAGGGGATTCAGCGTGTGCGTGTGCAGCCAACAACATATATTCAAGCCGGTGTCTGTCCAGGCCATGTGGTGAGTAGCGGTATTTATGTCTCATTAACATCGGTGAAGTTAACGGTCATAAAGTAGATATGGGTTGGGATTTTTATTAGACTGACCAACTATTTATCCCAGATTTTGTCTCTACCGATGTAATAAAATTTTGTTCTGGTAACTATTTACTACTATGTATCTATATAGATATCTATGATATCTACTTAAATGTTATCTCTAAGTAAAATCGGTAGTCCGTCCTTCTGTATGAAGCTATGAGCTTGTAAACCAATCAAGTTTGTTACTTCAAATTCTATCACAATACAAAAATTACGATAAAAAATATTTTTCAATGCGTATGACATTTCTTTGAGAAGAGCTTTGCAATTAGAATAAAAAACCATTTTTGAAATATTATATAGGTACTATTAAATTAACAATTTCGTGGGACAACAAAGTTCTTTTTTAGACTAATTAATATATTGCGGGCGGAGTGTATCTTAAAAACTGCTTTACATATAAATTTGATACTATTACGTTAAATATCCGTTAAAACCTGTACTTGAATAGCAATTACAAAAAACAAACAGTTATATAATAATTAATAAAAAAGTTGTGAGTAATTAACGTCAATTTTTTTTTTCCATTTGGGAAAATTTAGGAGTAAGGTCTGAGTTCATTCTCAGACGAAAAATTAAAATAATTTCAACTAAATTATTTTGATAATTTAAGTACCCAAATGAATGAAAACTATTTTTTTTTTCAAATGATAGAGTTTTCACACAAAACGATTTTATTATCATTTATTGCTTTGATAATGGCTTCGGTGGAATTCACACGATAATAATACTAACGTTCTAAACCTAATAACATTCAGGCGGGAAGTGCATCCTGCTTGTAGCTTAAAAACCTAAGCGGAATTAACGCTGGATATAATCATTAATAACTTGATTTTATTTAACATAATTACAGAAATTCGAAAAGTAACGCCAAATTAAATATTATCCTACTTAATATTATAAATGTGAAAGTTAGTGTGTGTGTGTGTTAATGTTTGTTACTACGTATCTCAGTAACGAACACACCAATTTTAATGAAATTTAGAATGTATATAGTTTAGGTTCCGGAATAACACAAAGACTAGTTTTTAACTTATACTTGAGTGTCGGTCTATAATTATTTCGTGATAATGAGCAGCTAGCACCGGTGAGCACTGGTGCTAGCTGCTCATAACAGTAATAATTATAGTTTCTTTTTTTATGCTTGATAGGCAAGCATTTGACTACAATCTCACATGATGGAAAGCGATGATGTAGCCGAAGATGTAGCATGCTTTCCTAGAAGATACCTATTCACTCGTGACTTGAAATTTGTCACGCTATAATTAAATATTCCTTTTTTTTTTAGAAACAGGATATTCACTACATATATGTTTGAATGTTGATTGTATTTGATATTTCAACAATCCCGGCTGAAACACAAGTCTTATCCTCCACGGAAAATTTGTGTTTCTGGTTCCGATTGTGATTGTGTGTAATGTGAAGGTTTCCGGTACCCACGACACAAGTATTCAAATTTAGTGTGGGGCTGTGAGTGTGAAAGCGTTTTTGTTTAGCGTGTAGGTTTTGTGATCCTAATGTAAGTAAACTGATTAGTACACAATTTCACGTTATTAAATATTATGTATGTAACATTTAAAACATTCGCACTAACTCTTTGTATAAGTAAACCGACAAATTTAATTGACTAACACAACCTACTACACCAAGTTTAAGATAAACTTTAAACTGTTAAAATAATCCTACTAACAAATAAAAATCGCAACCAAATTGATTTCTTTTTTAATTAATAGTTTTGAAGGAATAACTCAATCAAAATTAAAAAAAGCAACTCTTCGTCTTCCTTCCTTGTTCCCATTATTTGAGGTCGGGTCTCCTCACTTGTCTGCTCCAAGTTATCCTATCTTGGGTTGTCGGCTCTCGCAAAGGGCTTGCTTGAGTTCTCTTTTTTAATTGACCACCATTTCGAAGACAGGCGGCATCTGCCTCTATTTTGTTCTGTCAAATTATAAAAAAAAGGCAACTAACATTCAATTAAACTTATTGCACCATTTCCTCAATGTGGAAAACACACGAACTTATTTAAAACTAAATATTATTATGTTCTTCTAAATACTTTAGAAAAACGTAATAATATTTAAGTAAATCGCTTACTCTCGCATTAGTAAAATTCACCTAATTTAGAATGAATAATACTTCTTGGAAGTTAGTCATGGTAATTCCAATGCGGATTTTTTATAATAAGATAAACACTCAATGGGTCCTGGCTCAATGGATAAACATTCCAACGATAAGAGATTAATTAGTCAGTTGAACTTTACCCCAGTTGGGAAGGAAAATAAACATTGTTACCTCATCTATGTATGTATGCTATGTTATTAATAACTAATGAACTACACATGCATTACTTAATAATTATTCAGTCTCAATTATCCCAAACACCACATTAATTTGTAATAAATTATTCATCTGCCTTCGACGCTGCCGGTTCCGGGTTCGATACCCAGTATCACTATTTTTCTTAAAGAAAATGTGTTCCTTATTCTGGGTGTGATGTCAACGTTTCCGGTATCCGCGATATACTACTCGTATATAGTACTCGAACTTAGTGCTGTTAACATAATAAATAGTAAATCTTATATCCTTTACTTAAACATCAGTTTACCAAAAGACTGAGAGTGCTGGTTCATCCTACTATAATATTATAAATCCGAAAGTTTGTGTGTAAGTGTGTAAGTATGTTTGTTCCCTCTTCACGCTTTAACGGGTGAACGGATTTGGATGAAATTTGGAATGGACATAGATTATACCTAGGATTAACACATAGGCTACTTTTTAACTTGATAATAGCGGGCGAAGCCGCGGGGCACGGCTAGTAAAAAAATATTATACCTTATGCTCCTTACTTTAAGGTCGGCATTACAAACGCTGCACCGAGCGAGCGCGAGGGCACGCGCTTTGAACCACTTCGCCGGTGGTACTTCTCACGCGTGGTGCGCTTACTACGAGAGTCATGTGCACTCGGACCGCTCCTGCCTCAACGAGTGGCATGCGATGGACAGCATCGAATCTCGACGCCCGCCCTCGCCGGACTCGCTTAGACTCAAGTGAGTATGTGACAATCAATGAGTTTCATAATTATGTCGGACTACCGGTTGCCGTAGTAGGATGGGTATTAATTACCCTGGTAAAATATATCCATAAAAATAAAATCCCTATATATTATAAATATTCTAAAATATGGCCTCAATCAAAATAAGTCTTGTAACCAATGGATGCTACTCGATAGAATCCTTTTACGGGACCGGATGTGCCTGTATTCTTTATTGACATTCACATAGATTATTAGTTTAATAATCAGCTGTAGCTCAACTTCTTAAAAAGATTAAGCAATGTCCGCTACAGATGGTATTTGTATAGGTTTAGTGGGATTCAACTGATATTACCAACCTTTGGAGGGCATGATACGCCGCCGTCGGTTTAGCGATGTCGGATGACTTGAATCGGAATCCTGAAATCAGGCTAATAGGCCGTGCACACCATGTACCAGCACCATGTACCATATACATACATATAGCTATACAATATAGTAACCGTTTTTGAATGTTTATTTTCTTTACTTTTATTTCGTTTTAATGTACATTTAAAATATCTTGGTACATCGATAGTAATACAACACAGTTACAAATGGCGGATTGCGACAATATTGTACTGTCATTTTGACGTGTCATTCATTGTCAACTATCATTTATTGTTAACAACATAACAATTGGGAGTTTTGCCGCGAAAGTAAAAAAATGGCGTTGTTGATTTTGTGTAATTTTCCAAAACCTGTGATTCTTCGAGTGTTAATGTGTAATAATGGTGGATTATTAACCGTTAATACTTAGTAAATGTGCATAAGTGTAGTCATACAAAGTTGAAAAACGTGATTTTCGCCTTCGCTCCAAAACTCCAGTAGAAGTTCTAGTAAAGTTTCTACCACTTTACTAGGACATGACTTGACTATGACTGACTACTTGACTTTGACTGTGACTTGTGACTAGGACTTTTGTTATGAAGAATAGAAATTGTTAATATTTCGACTGAAGGACTATGCATCCATGGTCATGAAATAATAAAAAAAAAACACAACAATTCTAAAATATTTGGGTTTCGTTATAATTATAATAGGACTATGTTACTATAGAATATGTTACTCGATTGAAACACAGAACAGAGTGACATTCGGTATCTTCTTGTCATGACTGCCCCAAAAATAGGGTTAACATATTAAATTTAAAAAAAATGCAATATTTTTTCCCTATTTTTCTATGTATGGTACATAGTGCTGGCCCAAAATAAAACATCTCCTTTGTTTTCATCGTGTATAACATAGAAACTGCGCGTATTAGATTATCTTTTTTTTTATATATATAATCTAGAGACGATACGAGCAAGACGCTCGCCTGATGGTAATCGTCACGCTTGCCCATTAAAGCTGTGTCAACAGACATATTCGAACTTATATAGGTCAAAATCCTGCGCGGCAAAGCACTGCGCTTGTCACCCCGAGATATTTGATGTTAAATTTCTTTAAGTACTGTAATTTCACTGGAAACATTGCCATTCAATCCGAAACAGAAACTAGTTTTTTGTTTCACCTACGCACAGAGCGCTACTTTCTACTCTTCTCCAGAGAACAACAACCGGAAAACCAGAATATCTCATAATAACATATCTATCTGAATTGGCACGCATATATGTATGTTTATGCCTAGACCTAGTTTCATGGCCTCGAAAAGGATCGGACGCCCGCAAAACGTTAATTAGGCTCGTTATCCGCATGCGAAGATCTGTGGAAAACATCCATTATTATTGCGAATTTCAACCTAAATAATTCCAATGTATTTAACTGTTGTTTAATAGCAATTTTGTATAGTAACGCAAGGATACGTCCGAAATATTTATAACTGCAGCTAATTTTATGATACGGTAGTCAAATTCTGGTGCCAACTACAAAATTATTTTAGTATCCGCGTATTATAGACGTAGAAAAATACGCAAATACTGAACTCCTATATAAATACCCACAATAAATAAATTAAATTTGTAGCATTGTGGAAATTAGAATTTAGTGATGCTATGTCTTGTATCGACTGTTCAATTTAGCACACCAATTGAACAATCGAAGCTGATTGTTAGTTTCCTTCAGTAGAATCTTACTATCTAGAAACTGATGACGAGTAAACGTTTTAATTAGGTACAGAAATCGAGAGGTCTGAAGAGCTTACTAAATAGTTTTTTTATACTCGATAGGCAAGTATTAGACCACTATCTCACCTGACGGAAAGCGATAATGCGGTCGAAGATGTAGCATGCTTTCCTAGAAGATACCTATTCTTGACTATTGTTATATCTGATTATAATTTTTAACTAATCTTTAACTATGAACCAGTATAATAAAATTAAGGATATAATTAGGATTACCTCCTATATTTTTCCGTAATTATCACCAAACAAGCGAGCAAAGCCGCGCGACCAATGTAGTCGCCCATACACCGATGACCATAACAATGTAAAATATATTGTTGACGATATATACAATGTACAATCATTGTTATACTTGACCTGTATTTATTACACTTATTTTATATCATATAGTTGATTACCTCAAACCAATTTTTTATCTATATTTATTTGGGGACTTTTATCCACAGGGCAAGACAGTCCCATTGTAACTTAACCAAAATATGCATCGTCATAACAGAAGACCTATGCTAATGATTGCTTATCCATATCTACAAGAAGCAATGCTGCCTTACATGCTGGTTCACATAAAAGTTTAGTAAACACTCCGACATCGTATTGACCTCAACTAAATAAAAGTATTAATGTTTTTCTTTGATATCTATTATACCTGATGATGATCTGTATAATGATCTTCTAATACTTGAAGACCATAATAATTTAAAACTTTACATTAATCTCCTACTTCTCACATTCCAGACCGCGCGAAAGAGATGAGACCGAGCGCGTGATACGCTGCAAGCTCAAAGAGATAATGATGAGTGTTGACCTCGACGAGGTGACGAGCAAAGCCATTCGAGGTCGGCTCGAGGACGACCTCGACATGGACCTCGCGGAGTACAAGTCCTTTTTAGACCAGGAGATGCTCACGATACTTGGCCAGATGGACGCACCCACAGAAATATTCGATCATGTCTACCTCGGCTCTGAATGGAACGCGAGCAATTTGGAGGAACTGCAGCGGAATGGGTAATGAGATATTCCAGTATTCTACTATACATATATTGTATAAGCTTCACTATGTAAGATGTTAATAAGGCTTAGGTATACGTAAAATTTATAATGTTGCATTACCGGCTTTCGTGTCCTCAATTCGTGGTAATTCTAAATTAGTCGAATAAATACTTGGGTTTTTGAAGCGCTTGGGAGATGGCATGCCCGAGCTCCCACTGGTAGTGGGCTTGAGCACTTGAATTACCTATAAACTCGATGCCTTGTAAGTAACTTAGGTTTTTGCTGTATAGATTGCTATATAGTTTTAGGAAATATAGGGAATTGATCCGTAGATAGCACTACACTAAACTTGTATGTATGTTAAACAAATCTAGGAAGGCTGTTCAATTTTTTTTAGTTGTATCGATTTCAAAATTTATAAGTGTAGGTACGAAATTTAGATAACAATATAATTATTTGGATTTGATGATGGAGCCAGTAAGGCTTCAATGGCCGCATTCACATGCTTGATGCGGATGCTTGCTTTAGTATCGATTACTGTTGTGAGCTTATAGCCAATAGTAAAATAAAAAATAAAAATAAAAAAGCCTTTATTCTTTTGCTATTCAAGTACAATTTTTTTTTTATATTTGCATTTATCACTAAATAGCAGTAGTAGCTTCCACGACGTAGGCCTTCCCTAAATTCTTCCATACGTCTCTTGCTCTTGCTGTCCTCAACTATTCCGGTCCACATTGTTGAGTAAAATTATCCCTCCATCTCATTTTCGGTCTTCCTTGTTTCCGTTTTCATTCCCGTGGAACCCAGTCGCCCGTTTTGTCCACCTATCATTTTCCAGCCTACAGACATGCCTGCCCAATTCCATTTTAGTTGTCTTATTCTCACGTTTACGTCTGCTATCTTCGTTATTTTTCCTAATAGTTCTGTTTTTAATTTGATACGATATTTTTAGTCCTAACATGCTTCTCTCTATTTTTCTGGCATACAACTAGTTTTTCTTCATCTTCTCTCCTTAAAACCCAAGTTTAGCAGCCGTATGTTAGACATGGAAGAATCGCAAACACAAATACTTTTCAGTATAGCTTTTAAATGAGACTAGTTGTCTGATATAAATATAATCCTTAACAAACTCTATTTTTCCACTCTCTATAATTACATCTTTATTATCTCCATTTGTTATTATCTTTGTCTTTGATACGTTGAGTGACAGCCCTACCTTTTTGCTTTATCTCTCTAACTCGTTTATCATCGCGGCTGGATCTGGTGCACTTTCGGCAAAGGAACTAATAGCCAAAGGCACAAACAAACATTGGATGTCCTCTCCAATGTTTGTTTACAAACATAAAAATAATTCGTGTGTGGAGATCCAATTTATTGTTACGTAATTAAATAAATATATTTATGACAATTGCAGATATCTTGTGGTAAATCTGGGTAGCTTATATACAATGTAAGTAAATCTAGGTATCTAAAAGGCTCCTTTTCTTTCACAGAGTCCGACACATATTGAACGTAACGAGAGAGATTGACAATTTCTTCCCTGGTATGTTCGACTATCTCAATATAAGAGTGTACGACGACGAAAAGACTGACTTACTGAAACACTGGGACAACACTTTCAAGTACATAAATAAAGCCAGAAACGAAGGTTCCAAGGTCCTAGTACACTGCAAGATGGGCATCAGCAGGTCGGCCTCCGTCGTCATCGCGTACGCCATGAAGGCGTTCAACTGGAATTTCGAGAAAGCGCTCAAGCACGTCAAAATGAAAAGGAGCTGCATCAAACCGAACACGAACTTTTTGAGCCAGCTCGAGACGTACCAGGGCATACTCGACGCGATGAAAAACAAAGAGAAGCTGCAGAGGTCGAAGTCCGAAACGAACCTGAAAGCGCCCAAAACCGCCTCGAAGACGGAGAACAAAGTGTCCGATCCCACCCCTCTAGTCCTGGCCCTGACGGGGTCGTACTCGGGGCGGCCGCGCTCGTGGTCGCCCGACACGCGGCTGGCGGCCGAGCTGCTGCCGCCGCCGCCGCCCACGTCCGTGTCGCTCGAGAACCTCGCCTCCGAGACGCGCCACATGCTCATGCCCTGCGCCAACGGCAGCTACAGCGTCTCGCCCAACCAGATCATCCGCCTCAAGGAGGACGGCGCGCCGTCCGTGCGCCTCATCGTGCACGGCATCGAGAGCGCCGCCAGCACCGACCGCCGCGAGTCCAGCCGCCGCTACCAGCGCCTCATCAGCTGCCTGCGCTCCTCCGAGCCGCCGCCCGCCGACCGCGCGCACGCCTGGGACCCGGGGGAGCCGCCGCCGCCCGCCGGCGACGCCCTCCTCAAGTGCGACAGTGGTATCGTGGACGTTAAGACTCGAGTGAGCGACGGTGACAACGCGAGCGATACGACCGACCGCAACCATTCGGAGACGGACGAGCGGCGGCCGCGCGAGGGCGAGGCACCGCCGCCCAGCCGGCAGAGCTCGTGGAGCTCGTTCGACAGCGCCGTCGTGCTCGACCTGTCGCGCCACTCGTCGTGGGGCTCGTACGACACGCGCGCCGCCAAGGCGCCCGCGCCGGCGCGCGACGACGACGCCGACGCGCAGAAGCCCTCCGACCTCGGCATCATCACCGAGCACTCGGAGGCGCGGCCCGCCGGGCGGCGCGCGCCCGCGCACCTCGCCGACAACGAGCGCAAGTTCAACGAGACCTGCGGTGCCATACTGTCCGAGCTGGCCAGCGCCGCCGCGCGCATGGAGCGCGCGCGCGACCGCGGCGCCTCCACGTGGAGCGGGCGGCTGGCGGCGTCCGCGCCGGCCGACACGTGGCTGCGGCGGCGGCGGCACGCCTGCGCCTCGCACGGGGACCTGCCGCGCGCGCCGGCGCCCGCGCTGGGGCTGGTCGGTAACCGGCTCAAGGAGTTCGAGGCGCGCGCGGAGGCGCGGCGCGTGGAGCGGCCGCGGCGCGCGCGCTGCGACTCGGCCAGCGAGGCGCCGCGCCCGCCGCCCGCGCCCACGGTGCCGCCCATACACTATAACGAAGTGCTCGTTTCTACTGTGATGTCGAAAGCTCAAACTAAAAAACAATTGCAACACGGGAAGACTCATCCGTTGACGAGGCTCAACCTGAATCGGTCGAATAATAATAGATGTTCAAATCCCGTATACAATACCATGTAGCGATATTTATGTTTTTTTTTATTTATTATGAATTCTTGCCAAACTCGATATTTTATCTTCTAGAGTTTTATAAACGATATTTACAAAATTAAATCGCCGTATTTGTCTTTCACATAATTTGTATTAAGTGGCTGTTTGAGTAGAGAATTGTTAAAAGAGAATAAATTAATACAACCGATGTACAACTTTTACAAATGTTTCTGATTGATTGTCACTCGGTCGCCGTTTGCGCCTCACATGGACGATACAACTATCACTATCCAAAATCGACGACTTGCAATCTTGATCCAGTGACGAAAGCCACACGTGGTACCAAATCTATTTCGCTCAACTTTTCGTAGGTATCGGTTGTCTTTTTAGGTTTTCTTCTTATTGTTCCGAAATCGATCGAATATATAGCTCCGGGATTATTTCGAATAGAGCATTCCGTCTGAAAAATAAGAAAATGTAAGCAAATGTTGGCTGGCGAAAACTGGCTGACATGAAATAATTCCACATTGAACACTTTCTATGGTTTTGATTGCTTACAATTTTCATGTTTGTGTCTACAACTCTTAATATATTTGAATCGGAGCCGCCACAAACGATGAGATTCGTCCCCTGCACCATTTTTCCACAGTAGAGTTTTGACTGATAGTGATCAGGTACGATGGTTTCAATTAATTTACACGATCCGTAGTCCCAAAGCTGTATGCAATCTTTTTCTTGCCAAGAACACGTGAGTATCTGAAATGTACATTAGTTATAATATCAGGACGAATAATGATCAGCTGGCTCCGGTGATGATTACGAGTGAAGATAATAAAGAACCGGATAAAACAATAGTCAAATAATTGAAACGCGAGTAAAGCTTACAAAAAATCGACTTCAGTTTTGGCTTGACCGATTTCGATAAAAGTTATATGGGACCACCTCTGAAGTATACTCTACCAAACATAAGAAAAACCATCAAAATCGATCCATAATTGGCCGAGACATCGCGTAACATACAAAAAAAAAACAGTCTAATTGAGAACCTCCTTTTTTGGAGTCGGTTGAAAATAAATATTACAAAATGCGAACAGATTCGAGCAAAACGCGACCATTTAGACGTTCTTTCTGTGACATCCACAATCGAATCACATATGCCGTCAAAGAAAGTTTACCGACTATGATATCAAAAATGTGTGAACGAATCAGTTTAGCCAATATTGCTATTTTTGAATTTGCCATGTGTTTTTATTCAGTACAATATCTGTTTAAAAAGATAATAATGTTATTGGTGTAACTTTATAGCTATAAAGATATGCTTTAACTGAAGCTATATTTTAATCGACAACCAGTTGGCGCAGTGGACAGGTCTCCGGCCCCTGGGTTCGATTCCCGGCAGGAGCACAAATTCCTTCCATCATTCCATCCATTCATCCCAAGGGACATTTGTACTTCTGGTTCTGGGTGTAATGTGTGTGTGATGTGAATGTTTTTTTTTTTTTTTTTTTTTTTTTTTATTTAAGATAGGCAAACGTTTGACCGCCATCTCACCTGATGGTAAGTGACGATGCGGTCGACGATGGAGCACGTTTGCCTAGAAGATGCCTATTCACTCGCGACTTAAAGACTCGTTTCCGGCACCCACGATACATGTCTTTGAACTAAGTGTGGGGCTGTGAGCGTGAATGCGTTTATTTTTAAAAAATCTAATTCATATTCCCTATTGCAGCTGTATTATTATAAAGGTGTCCTGGAACGATTTAAGGCTAGATTCATTCTTTGGTAGCCTGGAACAAGAACCGAACCCGAACACAGGACGCGGACGTGGATGGCCAAATTCGAAACTACGAAGAATAAGCGAAACATGGTTGAAGTTTTTGAGTCGTCACTTTGTAATATCAAAACAGTACTTATTGAGTTCGAACATGCGCTTTCAATACGGGGCTAATCTCGAAGCCAATTATATGAAAACTAAAAGTGCATCATTTTTGGAAAAACGAATTTTCTTAGAAACTTCGAACATTTCTGTTATTGGAAAACCAGTAGTGTCGCTGTTAAGCATCAAGTTCTGGAAACAAATGTTTTACGGAAAACCAAAGAGAAGGGCACATTTTTACAATATTTTCAACTAACTTAAAAAAGGAGGGTCTCAATTCGTCTGTATGTATGCTACGCGATAATTCCGTCAGTTATGAATCGATTTTGAATACTTCAGAGGTGGTCCCATATACATTTTATCGAAATCGATCAAGCCAAAATCAAAATATAAGCGGCGAAGCGGTTTTTTAGGCTTTGCTTGCGTTTAAACTGTTTAGGTACAAAGAAAAACAATCCTACCTATATAACACTGTAACTAACATCAAGAAAAGAATTTGTAATATGATGATAGATTCTATTAATAACTTATATATAATACGCGATGAAGTATTGACGAAATATTATTACGTAACAAAATCTGTGCCAAGCTTTGTGCTCTTGCGTCGTTCTTACAAATCGTTACTTGAATAACGTTTTTATTGTATGCCAATAAATCAAGTGTTTCCATATATTCACATTAATATTATAAATCCGAAGGCAACTGTCTCTCAGTTTATTGCCGTTTCGTTGCTGGATCGGATATTAAACAACAAAAAATACAAAAATCAACCAATTATTATTAAGAAAAAAGCTATAAGCAATGAATCTAAAAAAACTATTAGGCAAAATGTAGTAATGTAGATCTCAGTTCTGGGTGAATTTCTAGGTCTAATAATAAAAACTAAAACACATCTAATATTTATAAAGGTGTTATTAATGCCAAGATTGTAAGGTTTAGAAACAGTATCGGATCTAGTAGATGGTTCTGAATAGCTCAAATGTTAGCTTACGGTAAAACTGAAACGTTTTGCTTTTTATGACAGAGCCACATGTATAATCCAGAAATATGAATAATGGATAAGTTACCTGTCTCCCAGTCTTATCAAAATCCAGGCCTTCCCCACATAAGTGCACTCCGAAGAAATGTCTAGTAGCGAACGGTTGTCTATCGTCCCAGCACATCACTGTGTCGTCCCATCCACCAGAGATCAGTTCATGATGAGATTTATGGTTGAAAGCAACGGCAAATACTCTGGATATATGACCGTCTCTTACAGATTTCGTTCCACTACAAAGTAATAATAAAAGCACAAAAATTTCATTAAAGTGATGATAAGGGAGACAACAATAGTGCAATGCGGGAAGACAAGAGTTCAGAGACTTGTGCATACAAGCATCTACGGCATCGTAGTTCCAGAAACATTTACGTCACGCAATTACACCCATAACCAGAGACACTAATGTCGCTAGGAGAATAAAATAATGCTCCAGCCAGGGGCCATACCCAAGACCCGTGGCGTATAAAGCAAGATTTGCCAATAGCCCCAACAGAGCTCAAAACTCATTTGCTGGCTTTGATAGTTCGTCTAGTTTTTGGACATTTATAGATTTATCAACTTATGTAGCTCAAGTATGGTTATTTAAACATATCTAGGAAACAGCTGCACCGGTTTTTAATAAACATAGCTAAGAAGAACACGATCAGTCACTATTCATATCGTAAATATATCATATTCATATCGTATTTCATAGCGTAAAGTTGAGAATTTAATCATAATATTAATTATACATAAACGCTTTCACACTCACAGCCCCACACTAAGTTCCATGACCTGTGTCGTGGGTGCCGGAAACATCACGCACACAACCAGAACCAGAAATACAAATTTTCTTTGGGGAGAAAATTTGTGTTCCAGGAATGGAACCCTTGCTCAGAAGGCGAACGCTCACCCAACTAAGCCAACGGGCAGTTCAACAATGTTCAATTGCTTCTTAGTGTCTATATGAAACGATTAACTTATATTATCAATTACCTTGAATAGAAAGCTCTTTCTTGCGTTTGAGCTTCCTCATCATACATATTCAATTTGCAATCGTCTCCGTGAGTGACGAATTTGCTGTAGGTTGGATGATAACGCAGACCTAAAGTCTGCCTTTTTTCTCTTATTGTATAGATGCACTGGTTGTATTTATATTTCCAACATTTGATGCAACCATTCACATCTATAAATAAAACATATTTAATAGCGAATTTATGTACGTTCTTATCAATGATTAGCCATGCTTCATGATCATTGCAGTACAGTTTTATAAATGGAATGTTAATCAAACTAATATAACTGGTCGTTCGCGCCGATCTGAGATCTCGCGCCTACATTTTGCCTCATATAGAAAAACTTTTCAGGTTATAACTTTTTTTCTATATAATAATTGTTTGAATTTTGTACTTTTTGTTCAAGTACCTACAGGATATAACGGTTTTTAAACGCAAATTTCAGCGTTCAATGTGAAGCCGTTTTGAGATAGACCCCGGGACAAAATAGGTCTAAAAACAGTGACTTTGGTGACCTACCAAATCGTTATTTTCTGAAATAGATTTTTTTATAAAACTAGTTTCGTACTCTACTTGTCAAGCCCTTTTCCACGATACCCCACAAGGGTAGATATAAAAATAAATTTTGCTCCCCACTACACTACACATTTGCACCCATACATGTATATAACGGGGCTCCCCCCTTAATATTTTCATTGATCTCTCTAAGTTGACTTGGTCGTTCAGCACTTTGTCCGTCCGTTAGTCTGTTTAAGGCATCTAGCGTCTAAACTCTAAACCATATGAGCGAATGACTTCAAATTCTCATAAAATATGTCAAACTACAGCTCCAAGCCAGAAATTATATTTAATATAATATAAATGAAAATAATAAGGGGGCTCCTTAATTCTTTCATTTCAACATCATCACATTCAATCAGGTGAGATAGCGGCCAAATGCTTACCTATACCTATAGCATAAAAAAACTACAAGTTTATATAATTTCAAATGTCATTTTTGGCTTTGGGCAGTAGTTTTACATATTCTATGAGAATTTATAGTTATTGTATATGGTTTAGAGACGCTAGATGCCTCTGACAGACGGACTGACTGACTGACGGACTAAGAGATGAATGACCCAAATCAACTGAATAAAATTTTTTCCTTACTGGGGAAAGATGGGGAACTTTCAAATTTTGTTTTTAATGATTTTTAAACAATCTTACCGATTTTCAGCTTGGTGGGAATTTAGGTAACTTCGAATGTCTAAATTGACCGGACTATTAGTAATTACACAATTAAACATTGACACATACATACGACGTTAGTCAAATTGAAAAGTAGGGATTCAACTTGATCAACGCGGACGAAGCCATGGGGCACGACTACATTTTGTCAAATAGAGATAAACTTTTGAAGTTAATTGTAACTATAGGATGCTTAGTATTCCTGTATAGTAGATACCTACGTGAAAATAATCAAACCAAACACTATTTAAATAAATAAAAAAAATAGGAACTTACAGGAAGATAAAAGCATATTGGTGATTGGATGCGACTTGCCGACAGGTCGGTGTTTGATAGCCGTCACTGGTCCAGGATAAGAACGGCATTCATCATCTACGAGTGAGTGCATACAAGCGCCAGTTTGGCAATTGAAAATGCGTATCGTGCCATCGTTAAAACCGGCTGCTATGTCGTTTCGGTCTTCCGTGTACTTGCAACACATTATGTCTTTATTTGTGTACCTATCTTGAATAGAATATATAATTTACATTAATGAACTGACCAGCCCAGAACCTAATCTACCTGTCCTTAGTACCTACTTGATTACCTACGGCGCAGTGGTAATACATTTGAGCCGTTTGGTGTTAAAACACTGGGCCCGTGAGGACCGGGAGCTCATTCTGTTTTCAAAAACTATCAGAGCGCCTGGTTGAGGATACCGCGAAGCGTGGACAAAATGCTGATACTTATTTGGCTCAACGTATTAGCATTGCAATTAGTAGAGACAATGCCGCCAGCATGATGGGAACGCTATCTGTTTGTGGGCTTGAGCACTAGAGTGACCTTTAACCTCGATGCCTTGTATTCGTAGGTAACTTAGGTCTTTGTTATATAGTTTTAGGAAACATAGGCAATTTGAATCGGAGGGACTCCTTCCGATTCAAACCAGGTAAAAGCTTTTCCACGAAAATTTTGACACTCGATTGAAAGTTTTTTGAAGGGGAGAAAGCCCCACTAATTCTCCATAAAAGAAGAAAGGTTTTGAGAAATAGAAACCACCTCTACTTTTTCTTTTTCATGATACTACCCAATCAGGACTGCGAAAGAAAATGGAATGGTAAATGATTTTGGTACGAGTACCTAGGTGCCCATGTCTAGCCATTATGGAATGGACGAGTAAGTCAGTAACGGGCTAACGGCACTAGCTAACCTGCGCGCGATTTATTATAAGTGATGGCTTGCTTACATTGAAGTATCAAGGTATCTGTTTACGAAGTTTCTGCCTTTCTGGTTTTTTTTATAAATAAGAAATGTACCTCTGATTTTTGTACAATAACAAAGTAATTCGAACATCTATTTGTTGGTAACATAGGCCAATGGATGTTCTATCGTTTATATTTCAGAGATATCTTTTTCCGCCGGACTAGTCTGGATGTCAATAATTAATTTGCCGTTGGCTTATTTTGGTGCGCGTCCGCCTTCTAAGCAGCGGTATCGGATTCGATTCTCGGCGAGAACACAAGTTTTCTCCCCAAGACAAATTTGTGTTTCTGGTTCTGGGTGTGATTGTGTATGTGATGTGAATGTTTCCATCACCAACGATATAATTCATTGAACTTAGTGTGGGGCTGTGTAAATTACAGATAAACAGGAACATTGGTGTGGCATAACAACGACTAGAATAACAGAATTATACCAAAAGTATACCTACCTAAAGTAATTTGCCTACCATATTATTATAAAGTAATATACCTACCTAATACATTATATTTTTTTAACTTAATTCATTATTTAACATATTAATAAAATTATTATTTGTCACTTATAAGTGAAACAACTACCTATATGCTTTAAAGTTATAAAGGTTTTTAATGAGTGGTCTAAAGGAATCAAAGGATTGAGCACGTCTGATAGATCGATATATTATCTTTGTCTGATAGTGACCGGAAGGGCGTTCCTCAGTTGCACTGTAAAGATTCGATATCGTTACCTTCCATACATTGCTGTGAGTAAATATTTGGAAGTAAACGAAATTCAGTTTTCGCAAACAATCATAACTCTTACTATAACTACCCCTAGTTGAAGGAAGTCATGAACCTGTCATGGTCAATACTAACAATGTAGGTATTGAGCTAATATAGTAATATTCGCTCAGTGAATGTAGGTATGTGTACACTTTCGACCAATCGAAGAAAGTTACTAACGTTATTGATAGTAAATTCACACGTCCTTGGAACACTTGATTCTGCGAAGTATCGAAAGCCCTTGTCTCAACAAGTGGTGTGCTAGTATGAACATTTATCACTTCTTTTTTTTCCGGCATTTGTGGGCTAAAAGTTTGTGTAAAAGTGAAACTCTTTCTAGATGTTTTCACACTAGAAGGTGCCATAGGGCCCGCTGCAGTTTTCCTCATATAATCCATTTGTTATAGACATGGTTTCTTTATATATAATAAAAACTGCAAATAAACCAACTAGTGGAGAAAGAACCACCTGGAACCAAAAAACAACGGTACGATAATTCCAAAGGATAATTTCGTGTAATATTATGTGTAATTTATGGATAACAAAGAGCATGTAACTAGATGGATAATTCTGACATGTAATTGTACAAATATACCTAATAGGTACCTACAGACAAAGATTATGTAATCACTCCGTTTTGTACAGACGGGTTGGTTTTCTCAGTGATAGGTAGGTAAGTAACATAGCGTAAAAATGGCGATGACCCATGGAATATTACAACCTCATTGTAGAATGGGGAATTTATTGAACGAGGAAAAAATAGGGGGTAGATGGCCCTTATACTGGCGAAAGGCTCCGATCGTAGTTCTTTGGTTGCACCATCGTTTTTTTTATTCAGGTTAGGACTTGAACACTATCTCACCTGATGGTAAGTGATAATGACATCAACGATGGAGCATGTTTGCTTAGAAGATACCTGTTCACTTGTGACTTGAAAGGCTCCCGCGCTTATCAGGAAACACAGACTCTGGTAAGGAATTCCAATCTTTAGCATCTAATATTGAATCAAAACTGTGGTTTGTCAGAGGGAGATGACTTCCTAGGTACCCTGGAAACTCTTCATTATGTACCTTTTTTTGGGGTGACCATGATTGCAAATAATGTCGGCTAAATTAAAAGACTATTAAAATTTACGCAAAAATAATTAGAAAAGACTGGCTACCGATACTATTTAATATAAGAAAGTAGTAGATAAACAATTAAACACAGAACAGCTGAACTACGCAAGGCTCCAAATCCAAAGCCAAGAGCATAGTCACAAGATTATCTTTCTTCTATGATACATTTCAGCGAGTGTGCCACTGAATTGCGTGATTGAATTCCCTCTTTCTACTGTTGGATTACCTGACATACAGCCATGCGACATCGATTTATGGTAGACTAGCCGTGCCCCGCGCCTTCGCTAGCATTGATCGAGTTTTATTTTTATTTTATGTCAACCATTTTTCCACTACCTATCTCCTGATGGAAAGTAAAGATGCGGCCGAAGAAAAAGATAAATAGATAGATATATGCTGTCGCGGGATTTTTCGTAGGACTATTTAAGATTAATATTTCCATTATTATACTTTATATTATTTCTAACTGTAGCGGTTTTTGCGGCGCACACCAGAATAGCAGATGGCAGATTTTTTTCCTACTTACTTGACACTTATCGTTATATTTTGGACAATTAACACAATATCTTTATAAATTACAGCCTGTGTTATTCTGATGTATAAGTAATGTATTATTGTAAAGTTTCATTAAAATCAAATCAGTAGTTTTTGCGTAAATACATACATACATACATTCGCGTTTATAATGTAAGTAAGAATATTCCAGCAGTGCGCACGAAGCGTTTTGCTTCCACATTTATTATGCGTACCGCAAAGGAGTGGAATTCCTTGCCAGAGTCTGTGTTTCCCGATAAGTTTCCATCTGGTGAGATCACAGGGTGAGATAGTGGTCACATGCTTGCCAATCAAGCATAAAAAAAACTGAAATAGAGCAGACCAAACCGCTCGCCTGATCATCACGCTTTATTTATTTTTTTTATTTTTTTTTTTTATGTACGATAGGCAAGCGTTTGACCACAATCTCACCTGATGATTTATATACCCACTAGTCGTGCCCCGCGGCTTCACCCGCTATTATCAAGTTAAAAAGTAGCCTATGTGTTAATCCTACGTATAATCTACTAGCTGACCCACCCGGCGGCGTCGCCCGGGTAAACAAAAGCTTACACTTAAACGCTTTCACACTCACAGCCCCACACTGAAAGTACTATAATTTGTGTCGTGGGGCCGTAAACATTAACACCACACACACAACATTCACGTGAAGTTTATGTTTCTGGAAACATAAACATCCCGTAGGGACAAAATCTTGTGTTATTGTGTTCCCATCGAGATTCGAAACCGCTGCTTTGAAGACGAACGCGCAGCGATTTACGCCAGTGGGTAGTTCAAAGTTCAAAAATTACCCACCCAGCATCGCCCTTTTAAAAAATATACACATAAACACTTCCACATTCACAGCTCTACACTAAGTTCAATGACTTGTACCGTGAGGCCGTACCTAAACATCCAATATTTACACACCATTCACAACATATTTAAAAACAGGAACACATATTTCCCGTGGGGAGAATACTTCTGTTATCACCGGGAATCAAACCTGCTGCTTTAAAGACGAACGCGCAATCTACGCCATTAGGTAGTTCAAAGTTTAAAGATCAGTCGCCCGGTTAAAAAATATTCAAATAAACACTTCCACATTTACAGCCTCACACTAAGTTTAATGGCTTGTATCGTGGGGCCGTAAACATCCAAGAATACACCCAACATTCACAACATACTCAAAACCAGGAACACAAATTTCCCGTGGGGAGAAATCTTCTAGGTAAATTACCACCGGCAAACATCCAAGATTCACAACACGTGGTGAAAACACCTGTGTTCCCACCGGGAATCAAACCCGGTGCTTTATAGAAAAATGCCCCCCTCCCCTAACTACACCAGCGGGCAGTTCAAAGTACAATGATAAGTTGTAACCGGATTACGCAGCAACTGTTACTCACCCACCGTTTCACCCTCAAATAAACTTAACGATTTCTCCTAGACTATAGGTCCAAATTATATGCGGTAAAAAGCGAATTGCATCAATTTGAACTATCGATACATTTCTGACCCGTTCGTCCTCCCGTAAATCTAATTTCACGATTTCTCATAGACTATTTATCCAAATCATAATAATATGCAGTAAAAAGCAAATTGTATCTATATAAACTACATAAGACGATGAAATAGTTTATTTTGATAAGGATTCATACTGAAGAATGTCCCAAAAAGCCAACTAAACACAGGCCGCCTTTTTTCAGATTTTTAACAAAGAAAAGTATTTTTTCTGAGCTAAATATACCTACATGTTAGATATATGCTGTCGCGGTCTTTTTTGTAAAACTCATGAAGGCCAACATTTTTGCTACACATTGTATTCACCTATGTTAGTCAACGTACGCCGATAAAAGGGGAAAGTTAGCAAATTTTTCTCCGACTTGTCTAACGAATATTATTATTTCGAACTGATAACTAACTTCTATCCCAACAAACATAGCCTATGACAGTCAGTGATAGTGTAGCTATCTATTTATTACATAACGCTTATAATATTTTTACACCAGTACTACCAGTAGTTTCAGAGATTACCTTTTATAAACACACAAACGTTACCTCTTTATAATATTAAGTATAGATGTACATTCCAAATTTTATCCAAATCCGTTCAGCGTGAAGGGGAACAAACATACATACAAACAAACTTTCGGATTTATAATATTAGTAAGATTCCAGTTCAGTGCCACCTAGAATTTTGAACTTTATCAGTTTAGATCAAGTGCCAAATGAAATCCTTCGCGGCAATGCACTGCGCTCGTCACCCCCATGTCTCTATGGCTTGGGTGACACATCATAGTATTGACTTGTACTGGTTCAAGCACAAGTAAGTAAATATCGACATGTCACCCTGAGCCATTGCCTGCATCTTCGTTCCCTGAACTGTACAGTTACCTTTTAGGCAAGCATGTTCCATCTTCGGCCACTTCATCACTTTCCATCAAGTGAGATAGTGGTAAAATGCTTGCCTATCCAGTATAAAAATAAAAAATTATCTAATAATCTAATTTTATCTACCTACCTTCTGTCATGAGGTTCTTTGATTGAGAAAAGTAAGAATAAAGCATTAATTTCAATGTCATATTATTTACAATAAAACAAAATTGCAACGCTAAATAAATTTTATTCCATGTCAATAGGTATTTTCACACTCAAAAGTATAATGTACAGCTTATACCTAATAACGTCAAATCGATCTGTATAGCATTATAGTTTCATTAATATCACGGAGTAGCAATAAGGGTGTGCATTACCATTTATACGTTTAGGAGTGCTAAATCATTTAAATATATAATTAAAGGGCATGAACAAGAACATTGTACGATTGGGTGTACATTAAGTAGTAAGAGAATGGAAGCGAATCAATTTCTAAACGTCTGTAACTCACACAATACCATTTTGATAAGAATAATAAGAGCGGAAATTCTACAATTACATCCATGAATATTGTGCCGTTTAGTATGTTTCAAGAGCACACTTTCTTTTCAAACCGTTCTATAAATAACGTTATATAAATCATTTATTCTCAGACAATAATATATGGACACTTCAAAATTACAATTTACTTTTCTGCACATTATAGCGAAAGATCAAACAAAATTATCTGCTTTAAAAGCAATTTTAACAAGTTAATCACAGATTTATATGGTACCTACCTATGGGAAATACTTAATCTAATGATTCCTTTACACAGAAGACTTCTATGGTATTTTCTTTGAACGTACGAGTAGTATTTACGACATTACTGTTCTATAGCATATATCTAGCATTAGCATTCCACAAATAGATATTTTATTATAGCTCAATATTTACCAGTTGTTGTCCAAAGAAAAAGAATATTAAATTTATGTACGCAAAGCACCTGGATGTCAATTCTACTACTAACATTTTTCCTACCAGAAGGACGTCTTTACTAGTATTCATTATCATTGTTTCTATGCAACACGGGAATCTCAAAGTATTTAACTTGACAAGTCCCGCCACAAGAAAGCCAAGTGCTTGTAATTGATATTAACAGCGTTTATTCAATTGAATAAAATTATGTTAGTTAAATTTTATCGTAAAATATTGACACGGTCAGTCGGGATGGGAAAACATTAGTAGCCTAGACAAACGCCCTGAATTGATGAGTCTAAATAATACCATCATAATAACATATTTCAATATTAATATTTGAATGCTAATATCTATGCGAAAGTATGAGCGTCTTGTATGTTTAAAACGAGGTATCTAAGTAACGGCTTGATGGATTTAGATTAAATTGTATTTATTGATGTTTAACCTCTGAAAGGATGCCTAATAATGCTTTTATATCTTGATCGGAGACGAAATGCGTAGCAAATTTAAAACATGATAGTGATGACAGGGCGGTGAATTGGGGTGCTTTTTATTTTATTTTTTTATCGTGGTTTAGTGTTTTATGTTCTGGTATCCGATCCTATTATTTAGAAGAATGTAAAAGTAATTGGCAAATAATTAAAACTTTCTTAATAATATTACAGTAAGTACTTCATTCCAATACAAAAGAGGAACGTCAACCGAAAAAACTATTGAATGGAAGATATTGGAAGAATAATTAATTGCAATTGAAGATATACATATAACCATAGTAAAGATAAAGATTAATATAGGTAGAATTTAATTATCCACACCACGTTATTATCACAATTAATTGTATGAGATAAATGACGATAAAATGTTGTTAGGATGTTTCAGCATTTTTTTTTATTCCAATAAATACATGGTACTCATATAAGTCCATTATATAATCGAATGGTTACATTGGTAGGTATATGAATCCGTTTTATGGATACATGTAGTCGTAGTACGTTGATTGTTAGTATTTTCACTGCTTTCATATACTTTGCACTAACTACTCTACAATTTACAAACATTTTATTAATATATAATTTATTTCACAATATTTTTCACTCATAAAATATATATATTGGTAAATAAATATCTATTAATTAATATATTATTTAAATACACATCATTACTATGATCAGTATAAACACATATCTTAACAAAATTGACCTTGTTAATCAAGATATACCTAGTATGACTGTCTCCAAATCGAAATAAATTGCTTGCAGTGTTATTAAATTACATTTTACACACAATAACATTCTTTCTATATCTATACCGACATTCGACATGCGTATTACAAAAATTAGAACCAAACAACAAATGGCCAAATAAGTTAAATAAACAATCAAAACCAAGCAAAAAACGATAACTACACAAAAACACGGTCTAGGTAGATTCCCTCCTAATCCTCAGTTACAAAATAATAGTTACGGAATATGTACTATAGTTACTTACAAAATAAAGAAGACCAAAATAACAAACAACATCTTTGCTGTACATATCGTGCATACATTGTTTTTATACATTTCAATCAAATTACACTCCCAGATTCCATTGCGTAAGACTGACAATTATTTTGGGTCGTGTTACCTACATATTCGTGTCCAATTCATCAGGTAGGTATTAATCTAGATACGTGCATAACAATAATAATATGCAATCCAAACAACGAAAACTATTCATCACAACGACTTTTGAGATAGGTTCCTAGTTACATTATACATGATCACTATCCTTATTATAGCAACACTTCAAATAATACCAATGTAGGTACATAACAAAATAGGTTTAATATGTCAATAGTAATTAGCTGTTTTATCTCAGGATAAAAGATGTGTTGGAAAAATTGTCACATGAATTTGGCTAATAGTATAAAGTTTTATCGTGATCGGAATCAACGGAAGTATGTCACGAGTGTCGCAGTTGTTAAATATGATGTCTTGTAGTTATTGCTCTACAATAAGTGTGAATATGTTGAATTTTACTTATTTCTCACCTTGCTGCATTAAATAAACTTTAATTTAACATCAAGTTTATTTACCTAGCTGAATTAGGTAAACTTTTTAAGGCGATAATCGTTTAATAGATTTAAATCTAAATCTGTTTCTTTTTTTCCATAAGAACAGTATATTTGGTCACCCAAAGATTTCGTGTTATTCAACCAGGTGAATAAAGTTGACTATAAAATCTCCAAGTGATTAAAATAAACGAAAAGTATACATAATGCACCTAGGTGAATTAAATAAATTTCACTGTGATGACACAGACTTCAGAGATGGACTTATCGCCTCTCATATAATTCAACATGTGAGGTAGGCTTCCTCTCACCTGAAGCTACTCAGCAAAATATGCCATATGACGGTTGATTTACATACTATAAAAAAATTATAGTCGCTTCAATCGTGTTCAATGGTCCAGCAGTGTCAATAACATTATATTTTGACAACCGCAAAGAGAGTTCTAAAAGGTGGTCTTTGACATATTGAACAACAAGTTTAATATTGTATTATAAATATAGACAAGTCAATATATTATATACAAGTCAACAATAATATGTTAGTTTTAAAGACATAAAACCTCTTAGGTATTAATCTAATTGTTATACATGTTATATGTATGTGTCATCAAATGTTAGGTATTATTTGAAGATTTAGTAATCGCTATAGTCAACACTCCATGACATGATACACCATACATAACAAAATATATTGTAAATATATAATCAACTTTTACACCCACATCATAATTTTGGTTGCACCATAAGTTATCATAGCATATAAATCAAGATTGTACATTTTCCATAACTAATATATTATATACAATTATGAGGTTTCCTTTGTACTTCATATTTAAGGTAACGACAACACTTCTATAAAAATGAATAACTTACCAAAGAGCTATTACTAACATTCATAGATTGTAACACTTTAAATAAACAGCAAGTAATGACTTTACACATATTATATTCCTTGATTTGAAGTCACCAATGTGTGTACTGGGGCATAAAAATGATTAGTTGGTGATTCATTACTTTTACAGTTAAGTATGTTACTTACAGCTGAATTTAATTCGAGCTATTGTTCAAGATTACATTGGATTTGCATAAAAAATATTTATAGCTTTGCCCTGCAGATTCAACTGCCTTAACCAGGTTAAAAGTAACTTGAGTTATGACCTAGGTATGTCTTACTTGAATACACCTATAATCACCCTCTCAAACTTTCAATCCGTCCTATTTGAAGTGACAACATCCAAGCTTTCGCATATTGTATTAAAGTAGGAAATAGGACAAGAACAGCTCAGGAAAAATAATTTACAGAAGACAAACAATGCCAGAGTCGTGGATTATTGCAAAGGCTTGTTATAAAAAATGAAATCAATATGTAAATCGATAAATTATTACTTAAAATATTTTTATACAAGATTATAAATTTAATATAGATTTGATAAGTGATGGCATTTAAATAATGGTGGTTTATCTCTAGGGCTCTAAGTTGAGGAATATACAGTCTTGCAATTTGTACAACCATCCTGATTTTTCTACAAGTATTTACAGTGGCTTATAGATCAGCACGCTACTCTTAGTTATCTTTATACCCATTCAGTAAACAATCCCACTCACTTAGTAACAAAAATATTCTAATTTTTTATTTCGTGAAAAATAGACATCTGATTTATTATTTCATACCCACATCCACCTGAAGAAACACACAATAAATTTATAATAATCAACATCATTGATAAACAATGATAACAATTGATAGACTTCTATTTATTATATAATGTATTAATTTTCAACAGTCTGTTTTCGATTTAAAACTTCAATATCCAAATTAAGGTACAAATGTTATGTCAGGTCAGGTAAAATAATTATTATACAATGTCCACATTTGTAATAGTTTTCTTTACGCTATAGTAAGCAATTATCAAAGAGCAATGAAGAAAAAGCAATGACATAACGGTGATATTTTTTGTGATAGATGATTGAGAGAAGTAAATTGAACTCAGCTGAAGTATAACATTAACTATATAGTATTTAATCTATGTATTACATTACAATTTCTTTAATAAATTTTAAAATATAAGTGTTTCCTGTCCTAGTCCAGTTGATCCAGCAATATTTAAATGGAAATAATTTTTATTTTAATTATAATTTAATTAGTTTAACATTTTTGTCAAAGATACAGCTTTAAAAAGATAAAAAAAGATCAACTACTACAATTTGGTTAGATATTGGTGCTAATTCTGTACCCATTATGTTATATTGCAGTAATATAGCATTAAACAGGAAGTATTGAATTCATGTACAGTAGATAACAAGACTATTTCATAAACTTTGCTTTATATTTGTCAAATAATATATCATAACAGCATTATATTGTCATTTAGTTAGTAGGTTAAAGGCCATATTGTTTAAAAGTATATCAATTGACAAACAACAGCACAACAATGATTCAATAAATGAAAAGTATTTATCTATTCTCTGAAACATATGGCTGATCCATAACATAGTAACTAAATTAAGGTTCCAAGTAAATCAACAAAACACAAGCAATTCCATAATAAATAAATAACATCAGTAGCAAACTATGTAGATAAATCTTTACCAGCAGAACAACCCATTTGTATTGTAGATAAAAACAAATGATAAATTATCTAATTGTTGCTACAATCACAGAGATTATTGTGAGCTTGTTGCATTAGATGTTAGGATCAAACGGAGTGGCCCTGGGACTGGTGCCTTTGTCCCCACTGACTAGAAGGTCCCTGCGCAGAATTACCTTGTTGCATCCAGGAGAGGAAGTTGGGCGGAGCGGGAGGTGCAGATGTAGCTGGGCCTGCATAGGCACCTTGGTCCGAGCCGCCGGACGGTATGTTATTGATGAGGCCCCAGCCAGCTTGGTTCAAGGCGGCAGCCACTAAGGCTTGGTTGACAGGCAATCCGCCCATGTTCAGCGGCATGCTACCTCCTTGACCCTGTCCCCCGCCTCCAGCTACAGCAGTTTGACCATGTTGTCCTGACATACTAAGAGCTTGCATGTTAACCATGTCCATGCTACGGTTGCTCCAGGAATTATTATTGGATGCATTGTGAGGGTGACCCTCTTCATAGTTTCTGTTGGGCATGTTGCGCTGGTTTGAAGCACCCTTGTTTTGTTTCGGTGATGCATTTGAAACATTCACTGACACACCTTTTATAATATGATCTTGACCACAAAGGCTTTGAGCCACTTCCGGATCCAGAAATGTGATGAAACTGAATGCTCTAAAAGGCTTAGGAATAAACACATCTGTGACTTCTCCAAACTGAGAAAAGTATTCACGTAGATCATTAGCTGTTAAATCTTCAGTGCACCGACCAACAAACACTTTACAAGGCATCGATGCCACCGACCCTTCTTTGGAGTTAGGTATCCGAACATCGCACCACCTGCCATCTATCATGTGCCTCTGTGCTAGAACTCTCATTTGGGAAGTATAAGAAGCAAACCGAATGAAGGCAAAACCTTTGGACATACCGGTTTTCGGGTCTCTTTTCAACTGTGCCATCAAAACTTCTCCAAATTTCTCAAAATACTCGCGTACAGTTTGCTCGGTAGCTTTCCATGGTAAGCCTAGCACAATTAGATCGGAACACAGGTTATCATTCCTTTTATTTTTTGACGATGAAGACTCTGAATTCTCTCCAGCTTTGCGCTTACTTTCTTTTGGAAAGCTGCAAATGTACAGCTGATTTCCCCATCCTTCTGGAGGAGGGTACAATCTGCCGTCCCTTAACCTGATACCTCGAATAGTTTTCGTCTCCGGGTGTCGATATTTAAGTCCACAACAGCCGGGAAATTGCGCAGACACAGTGGTTAACATCAACGTTCCATCTTCTTCGACTGGTAGTTCTATGGGTTCTTCGTTTTCGTCTTCAGCCACGGGCAAGTACTCGAATGACATTATTTCTTAGTCATGAACAATAATAGTTAAAAATTGATTAAAATATACACAGATGTTACACTTAATACTACAAAAATGTACAATTTTTATGTCATCTAAATAAATAAAATTAATAAACGTCACCTACGGGTTATGAACCCATTGCAAATTGCAGGTTGAAAACATAGTTCATCTGAGTAACTTTGATCTTTTACGAAGGTCAAAATACAAGGAAAATTTAAATGTTTATAGTATCAAATCTTGTTGCACGTGCTACTTTAATAGACAACTTTCTAAAGTTGACAGCTATGTCATCATTGCAACAGAAAAAATAGAAAATGCCACAGAATCCTTCTGGCTGTTCATAGATTAAGTTGTTCATTCCACCGGGACTCAAGTCGATGGATACATTTTTTACATTAATAAAGTAATAAGTCTACTACGCACATCTAGATAGGAAACAAATCTACAACTTATAATTAAAATTGTATATTTATATCAGTTATAGTCATTTTTATTAGATTTCATTTCGTTTTTAGTTTAATGTAACATTCTATGCTGCAATAAGTTTTTTAACGTCTACATTTATAATTTGATTTATTTTTTTAGCTGCAAAACCCTTGACTACATACAAATGCAATGATTTTTCCTTTGTAATGACGTAGTCATAGCTAAAATACTAATAATTAAAATAAAATAAGAGTAATAAGTAAGTCATCAAGTGTTTCCTATCTTGATGAACGTAGTACACAAAAATATTGTTACTTACCATCGTCACCAAGTGTCAAACTAAATACCTCCAAAATACTATCCAAAATATAAAAAACCAGATATAATATAAAGTATTTTATGTTATATACTATACTAATAACTAATAATTCGCACCGAACTGAGATCTTGCGCCTACATTTAGCCTAATAGATTGCTGATAGCTTATACCTTTTTATTATATAATATTTTTCTGATTTCTATATTTATTGTTTAAGTAACAAGATATAACGGATACTAGTGTCAGCTTAAAATATGAAACCGTTTTTGAGGTCCTGATAAACAGTGTACTATGACAGGTCTAAAAACAGTGACTTTGGCAGCCTATGAAGTTGTTATTTTTCAATAACGTTTTTTTAAAAATCTGGTTTCATACTCTTATTGCAAAGCTCTTTTCAACGATACACGAGAGTGGGAAGTATAATATTTTTATCTAATCTTGTTGTGTTAATACCGTTAAAAAGAACTTTGCAACGAAACAGTTTGAAAAAAATTTAGGAAATATAAAAAACAGTCACTGTTTTTACTTTTAGACTTATTTTGTTCCAGGGACTATCTCAAAAACAACTTTATATTAAAAGCTGAAACTTGCATTTAATATCCGTTATATCTTCTAAGTAAAAACAAATACAAAAATAGAACAATTGTTATAAAAATCAAAAGTTCTAAATAATTAACCTCAAGTTTTTTTCTTAGACAAAATGAAGACGCGAGATCTCAAATCAGCAAAATTGTATATAGTTTTATATAATGAAAAAATGTTTACCTACAAAATTGTAAGCAGGCTGACTAATAAAATGCGAATTTGCAGCATTTTTTAAAATTTTAACGAGAGAACATGCTGGTTTAGATTATAAAGCACAGAAGGAGTTAGGAATTTTTTGATGACTTATTATCGGAATTCTTTTTCACATGACGCTGGTATTTGGACCTATATAGTCTGTCTAACTTCTTGTAAAAGCCAATTACGTTTGCCGTCATAATAAGTCACACCAACAAATCAAAATATGACTATACAAGTTACTACATTTAATGCGCCTACTCGAACAAATAACATTAGTTTTTGTTTCATCGAAATTAGGCCAGGATTTCCAAAGTTACAGCGTCGTAAAGTTTCACCGCTTTTTTAAATTTGCGTTGATTCGCGCACTGCCGCGAGACGTCACGCCGCGAGTGTCGTGTCCGATTGCGAGCGATGCGTAGTGTTTGCGTTCATAAAATTTGATTTGCGCTTATTATTTTAAGGTTTGTGTTAGCGGTTACTTTAAATATTGTTGTTATTAAATTCACATATGAAAAATAAATAAAAATTAGTATAGTGAATATTTTACATAGTATTCTGTTTAGACCTGTGACTCCTCCTTATCTCAAAAAACGTTTTCAATATTCCCTTTCTTTTCGTTCTTCAAACACTCCTGTGATGAGTACAATATGAGAGTCCTCAAGTCTCGAGTGAATAGGTATCTTTTAGACATCTCATAGGCATAGGACAGATTTTATCGCGGAGGCCGTACTTTAACGTTTTATATCTCAGTTATTTTTGAGGATAGGAAAAGAATAAAAACATATTCTTTTTTCTTGAGTAACTAATTTTTTCGATATACTGATAACAAAAAAAATTATATGTATACTGTTTTCATCTTCTATCGGCAGTCCCCAAAGACTGCCCCGCATGTTATTTTTGGAATTTAAATAAAAGATTGATATATTACTGAGTCGTTGTCAAGAACATGCTGTGAACATTGATTTATTGAAGCCTACTTAGCTATGATAGTTTTCCTTTTAATTTCGTTATATATACTACTACTACCGTGATTTCTTTTCACATATACAAAAAAACTTTTTTTTGAGATTTTGTTTTGACTCGTGGCGTATATTTATGCCAAATTACAGCTTTCATGCAAATGAAATCGTATCTATTTTACCACCACATTTTATACAATTTTATTGTACCTACTTGTTGGTTTGTTAATAAAATACATTTAAAAAATCAGAGATAGTGACAACCCTGCGTATTCGGCTAGAGTAGGAATTTGAATCTCCTACGGGCCTCGAGTTATTATATTTCTACTTTATAGTCAACTAACATCAACTTCTTCTTTAAATGGCGACTATAGGGAGGGCAGTCGCACCCATCGAGATAGGAAACAAACCTACGATTACTTTAGCTACAACATCCTTGGTCGCACCCATCGAGATAGGAAACAAACCTACGGTTGTCGCACCATAATTCTGCCATCTACTTGTCAAACGTCAGTTGTCATCAGTGTTTTGGTCACAGATTATATTAATATCATTTATAATAATTTATCTGTAAAATTATTTTGACTGATTGTTGTTCAGACTGAAATTACGGAAAAACGCAGAAAAAAGCTGTTGTATTTAGATATTTTATGTAGTAAAATCAGTGAATTGTATGTCTCTGTGCTGTATTTGGAACATTTGGCTTTAATTTTACATAAGTGGTAATATTCCATTGGTCATCCATAATTTTCATCCATAACTTTTATGTTTTTGTACCTAACCTTCTAAAATTGGATTTGTTCAGGCGTATTAATTCAAAATATGTTTTTGTGCTAATTTAACATTGTTTGTTTTAAATTTTGCTATGGATGATGATTATAAGGAGTACAGAAGAAATAAACCACAACAAAAGATATATAAACCTGGTAGTGGCCCATTGAGGCGATCCTGTTATGGATTCGATTCAAAAATGAATTCACACGACGATATGGGTAGAAGAGAAAGACATCAGAATCATCACGGATCTCAGACCTCAGTCAACGACGTGAGTGATGGTTATAGAGACCATACTTCTGGTATACGTCAAAAAAAACCAGAACAACAGCTCTATATAGCTAAATCCAATGACTGCACTCCAAATGCTGACAGACAATCAAAAGGGCCATTGAGGAGCGATAGTTCTAGTCAATATAACAACAGAAGGATGTCTAATAATCCTGAAAAATCTGCATATAACAGTAACTCTTACTCCAGAGGAACACTGCGAAGAGACAAAAATTATACTGAAACATCTAAAGGAGCTAGCAGCGATGTAAATTATAATAGACACTATAGACCAACATCTGAAACAAGATCTATATCTCCAACACATTATGCAAAAGAACAGAATTCTTTGGATAGAAACAGAGATAGTAGAAGTATGGAAACTTCTGGTGGAAGGAACATGAGTGGTACAGGAGGGAAGCCACCCTCCGGTAGAAGAAATTCTGCAGGTTATATGTCAGATACTCCCAGACCTAGGCATATGGTGAACTTGGACAACATACCACCAAGATTCCGGAAGAAATATTTAGAGCAGTCAGGATATTATAGTTCTGAGAGTGTGGATCAGCTCCACAAAGATAAACACATGTCCAATCCATCCATACCACCAATGTCAAATCAGGACCAATACTACAACCCTGGACCAAACTGGTCCCAAACACTACCATCTCGGGGAAGGGGGAGGCTACGAGAAACTGATAGCTTTGACAGAGAAAAATTCATGAACTCATTTTTGCGTAACTTTGAACATTCTAGAAGGTCTACCCCAAGTAGCTCCTATGTAAACCTATATGAGCCTCAATCAATGGAGAATTCCCAAACATTTGAAAAAGCAGACCCTATGGTCAGCAGTATGGAAAGTCAGAAAGAGATCAGCGAAAGTGGTAAGTTCTAATGAGTGAAGTGATCCTATCCTACTAATATTATAAATGCGAAAGTTTGTGTGTGTGTGTGAATGTTTGTTACCACATATATCTGTAATGAATTAACAGAATTTGATGAAATTTAGAAGGAAGATAGTTCAGGTCCATGAATAACACATAGGCTACTTAAAAACTTAATGCAAGCGAAGCGGCGGGACACGGCTAGTTATCTATAATTAATTTGTCATGGCTTATTTTTAATCTATCAATATTCTTAAAATGTTATGTGGGCTAAAAGTGAGGAAAACATATCTTAGTATTTATTGCATGTACCATAAGCAAACTTACACTAGTGAAACATATGCATAAATATTACTATAATTTAACTTACTTAATTAACAGTACCTGGATAATGGAGCTTAACTTGTATTTTTTTTTGGTAAATGACGTTTTCTAAAAGTTAAACCTAAGTAGATTTATGTTATGTTATATTCGGCTTAAAACACGAAAATTTTGACTTACTTTGTAGTCAACTAGTTTCGGACAAATTAGTTGTCCTTCATTTGTCCGAAACTAGTTGACTACAAAGTAAGTCAAAATTTTCGTGTTTTAAGCCGAATATAACATAACATAATGTGTAATACTCACGATAGTTTTAACACTAAGTAGATTTATCGCCCCCTGCATACAAAATTTATGAAAATCGTTGGAGCCGTTTCCGAGATGAATACATATATACAAGAATTGCTTGTTTAAAGGTATTAGTTTAGAAATAATTTTCAACTTAATATATATGCATAAATATGACTTCAAGAAGATTCTTCACATCATATATTCTATTACAGATAAAAGTACTAGGTAACTTTGTGGGGAGGCATTATAATGAAAAAAAAAAATAATTAAATCTATTGTCAATACTATATTCAAATTCTTTATATGTTACAAATACTTATTCTATTTAAGCAATTCCATTTGTAACCACAACTACATTTTAAAATATCATGACGTTAAGAATCATGTTTTATGCATTGTTTTAAAGTTCAGACTACAAAGAACTCTCTAAAGTAGAATGTGTAAACTAGTAGTTCTCTCTAGTGGATAAAAAACTTTTCAATATTTATTGATTATATCTTTTTTTCTCTATGTAGGTTGTTTGGTATGGTTTGTTTTTTTGTATTTGCTGTTCAAGAATGGTATAATTTGGGAGTCTTCAAGTCTCGAGTGAATAGGTATCTTCTAGGCAAGCATGTCACATCTTTAGCCGCATCATCACTTTCCATCAGGTGAGATAATGGTCTAATGGAAATTCCAAATAAGAAAAGAAAAAAAAAAGTACAGGGTATAAGTGATATTATATGTAAATAACAATTTATAAAATAAAGTTGTTATTTAGGTAGACCATGAGACAAAACAGTCTAAATGGAGATTACTTCAAAAAACAATAAATGAATCAAAAAATTTCTACTGCGATTATTTTATATTTTCGAAACACTTTTAGTGAAACCAGTTGTATAATTCTCAATTTCGGCTTATGACCGACCCTATCTACAAGCAAAAGAATGTCAATTTTAAGAATTGTCCTATCCCTGTTGCAAGTATTTTGAATTAAGCTAAAATTAAACTTATTTATTAGGAGTTATGTCATTTTGAAATCGAAACCGATCACAACAGAGGTAAGTCAAATGTATAGGGGGTCAAATGTATTCATGACACTATCTGCATACTGATTGATCTGCCCTTAAATATATAAATTTCAAATAATAAAATTAGAATTTAAAAAAAAAACAAAATAGTATTGCCAATCTGCATGCAATATTCTTATAATAAAAAAAATTATAATGTTATATATTTTAATGTCTAATTTACCGTTTCATACCTTTCTCAATTAGACAAAATATTGTTTTTATGTATACTTCTTTTTTGTAACCAAAGTTGTTATGCAATTTAAATAAAAAATAGAAAGGGGTTTCAAAGAAAATAATATTAGCATTAAAGTCAGTTTATGACTTTATAAAAATTCAATGTTTTCATAAAATGCCTTAAAATTACTAATTAAGAACCTGATGATAAATAAAAACAATAATCCTGATTTTGTTATTTGTATTTCTTTCAGCATCCCTAAATGGTGTAAGTATGATAACAAACACAGTTTCTAGTAACCAGATAGGATCTCAGAAAGAATCTGATAATGACCACGATAGTGAAACAACATCTCAGATTTCATCGACACTTCTAGACGTAACTAATTTGGTAAGTATAATATAAATTCTATGTCGTTATCAATTTCTCCATTATGAATCTTACACACATCTTACACACCTTTTCCAAATGATAAATAAAACAATAGTGTTGATTAAATTTCAGTTGTACTCTAGATTCAAATTTTTATGTATTATTTAAAACTGTAGTCTTTTAACTTTTTTATGTATAAATGGATGAATGGAATTTCTATATTTTCTGTAGTGGTTTTCAATATGTACTTTATAAAATATTATTTCTGTATGGCCAATTAAACGAAATAGATTTATTCAGCTGCTCACAAGTGTTTCTAATTACTTAGTACTGCATGAGAGTTTTATATAAGTATTAAACAAAAATTTTTGCTTATTTTTTAGGATTGGACGGAAGAAGTCGAGAAAAATATAAAATTAGATGACATGTGTGACTCCTCCATCAGTTTCTGCCAAAACACAAAACCTGTTGCGGCCGAAGAGGTAAAGCCTGCTGAAAATCGGGATTCAAAAAGAAGTGGCAGAGCAAGGCGTAAAGATAGGAGGTAAAACATTACATTGTCATCTGTTCTATGTGATATATGACATGTTAATCAGAATAGGAAGTTGTTCCGTTATATACGTGATATGTATACTATACCATATAATTAATATGAATAGCGTTTGGACATAATATTTATAGACAAACTGTTGTTCTCAGGCAGCAAACATTGGACCTATTTCAGAAACGATTATATTAAAGTGATCCATTGCTAACCAACCACTGATTATGTGCAAGAGAAAACTTTTGGTTGTCATATTTTAAGTATTAAAAACAAAATACAATGTATTATGAAAAAAAGTAATCATAGTGTATGCTTATGTAGGTGACAAATAAATCATATATACTTGTAATTCTGAAATAGATACAAAAAGAGGTTACAATTTTAAAATATGATAACATGTCATTAGCAATGTATAACTGAAAGTAAAATAATGTTTGTAAACAATTTCTAGGAGTTCAAGTAGAAGCTTAAAAAATGCTGAAAAAAAGTCGGAGCGCAACAGAAAGGATAGTATAGCTAGTATTCAACCGGAGAACGAAAGGAATCGTAAGGACAGCAATGTCAGCATGCCATATGAGTCTATCTCTAATAGTATGAAGAACAGAGAGAGGAGAGACAGCCATAGAAGTAATAGATCATCTACTATAGGGAATAGTAGAGATGATTTGGACCGCTGGAGGTCCTTGAGATCCTACAGCCGAGAGCAGAGTACTGAAGGGTATGTGATATAGTTTTTTTCACTAGGTTGTTCTTTATTAACTTTAAAACTGAACTGCCCGTTGGCTTAGTTCGGAACGTTCGCCTTCCAAGCTGGGGTTCGATTCTCGGCAGAAACACAAGTATTCTCTCTATGGAAAATTTGTGTTTTTGGTTCTGGGTGTGATTGTGTATGTGATGTGAATGTTTCCGGCACCCATGACATAAGTATTCTAATCTGCATAAAAAAAGTCATCGAACTTCGCATGGGGCCGTGAGTGTTAAAGCTTTATGTTTAAAAACATTTGCATGTATTGCCTGTATTCTGTAGTTTTTGTCATACAATTTAACTAAACCTTTTTACAGGCGAATAGTGTCACAGTGCAATAGCAGAGATGTTTCAGCCAATCGCGCTATGAGCCCGAGAGATAATGACGGATTTAGGGTTCCAAATGCTGTCACGAAATCAACTGCTTGGCTGAATGCACACCAGGCAAGTTACCATCATCACCATCTATTTTGTATATCTCATAATCATGTTAGGATTGTAATGCAACAGGTGTTATGCTTGATAATGATTTTTCTAAGGATAGAAGAAGTACCTACTCATATTAGTTTTTTTCATGGAGGATATGTTTACCAAAGCTTTTTATAGGTATTTTGCTATTTCGCCTGTTTGTAAGTGGTCATTTAAAAATCATAAATAAGTACACTCAGTGTGTTTACTACCTGGCAAGCAGTAAGAATAAATTAAATGTTTATATCCTATGTTATTATAAGGTATTGTATCATTCGTCTCAACTCTCCGAAAGTATGAAGGTTGAAACCTAAATACCGTTGAAATTAAGTACGCTTAAAGCATTCTTATGTGTTTTAAAATGTAGAAAGCCATTTAGTACTACTACAACAAATAAAAAAAACAATATTAATAATTTTAATATATTGTTTTTAAAGGAGGAACTCATTGCCTTCGTCTTGTATTTCTTGAACGATATAATCTGGGAGTCTTCAAGTCTAGAGTGAATAGGTATCTTCGAGGCAAGCATGCTGCATCTTCGGCCGTATCTTCATTATAGCATAAAAATACAACCTAGATTTGAGTTTTTAAATGTCATGTTCATAATTACCATAATTAAATAAATATTAAACCTGTAATCAGCCTAACTTAAGCGTTATCCCGTTTGAATTGCAATGTTATATTTCAAAACGGGAGTCTATATTAAAGGAGTATATCAAATAATTGGTAATTATTGTTAGAATAAGAACAACGGTTCCTGGGCCAACGGCTGCCCGCCGAGCACGGAGCGCGGTCGGCAGTCGCCAGCGCCGAGCGTCGCGAGCCAGGCAGCCGAGCCGGCGGCGGGCGGGGGCTCGCGGCGCTCTCGGAAACGCAGCGGCCGGAGGAAATCTCGCGCGTCAGACGTGCAGCACGCCTCTACGCATGCGCAGCCACCGCCGCCTCCGCAGGCGCACCACTCCTCCGCACCTATGAACTGGCGGGAAGAAATACTGGAGTCGAAGAAGCAGGGGTCGCATGACAAGTGAGTTTGTTGTGATTTTGCATTGATAAATTGGCGGGAAGAAATACTGGAGTCGCAGAAATTGGGGTGGCATAACAAATTCATTTATTTTATTTTTGCAATAATAAATTGGCAGGAAAGGAACAAATACTAAAGCGTCCAAGAAACTTAGGTCATATGACAAGTTACTTAATGGTAGAGATAAACTTCGATAACATGGCGCGCCCCTCCAAAATACAAAAGGTTTGAATATACATTCAAAATTTCACAAATACTTGTGAAAGTTTTTACAAAGCGCCTCCAAGTCTTGCAACGCATAGTGCGTGCTAAGACGGGCTGTTAAATAAAAACAAATTCAAGGATTAACATTATAAACACTGATGAAACATAATTTGGAGGGGAGCGTCATGTTGTAGTAGTTTATCTCTGTCTGATAACGTGGTCGAGGGTGGTAAACACGCTCGGTCTAGAAAGTAAATGATAGATACAGGAGATGACATGAAAACTTGGCGATTTTTTTACTTGAAGGTAACTTAGTAGTCTTAGTGTCTACTTACGTTAAATAGTTTTAACGTAAGTAGACACAGGCGAGCACAAGAAGTTGCCTCTAAATCATAGACCAATATATTACCATACATTTCATCACGATGTTACGTTTACCCAAGGCTGCGTCGATGCAAGGCGAAGCGTCCGATAATTAAGCATGTTTATAGAAGCAAAAATTTTTTATGGCGTTTGTCAGTTTGCTTTTTTATTCAATGATAGAATAGGCATGAGGGAATTAATTCGTGTTAGTTACAAAGATAGTTGACGATTATTAATTAACTAGTTCTACTAGCTCATCCAAGCGAGCACGGGGGGGATCTCGATAGCGTAACGGTTACAGAAGTTTCCACGCTTCCGACGCTCGCCGCGAAACTATTCGCGCCCGCGGCTCATATCTCACCAGCAATTATTTTATTTATAGTACGTCGACAATGACTCACTGATCTTGCTTTTACTCCAGTCTCATCCCTATTTTGTGCTATTATCAGATATAAAAAATTGGTGTCAAAAAACCTGTGATCGTGATATGTAGGTTTTATTTTACAGCATTTGATGGCTACTTAAAAATATTAGCTCTTAATGCAGAATGATCCAATAAAAAATGTACAAATAATCGAAAATACTAAAAACACAATGTACAGTCTTAGGTGCTTAATGTAATTTCCTGGGATGCCATAATGATAAGGCGTAAGTAATATTTGGGTACTTCCCCGTACGCGCCTCTCGCTAACCTTTATTTATATTACCGCTACTTTATGTTTGTTCATGAATCGAGGGGAATCCCCCATTTTATTCACACGAGTCTCGATTGTCTGGAACTTCTTCTAATTAAATCATATCCGAATGCTCGGTTCAAAATATTTTATTCTTATGATATTAAATCAATTTTAGCCTCCGACACAAAAAGAGAGGTGTTAACAGTTTGGTGAGTGTTCGTTTGTCGCTTTGTAACTCTCAAACGGTAGGATCGATTTAAATGCAGTTTCTTCGAAGCTGGGGCCAATCAAATTTAATTTGGTGAAAAGGCCATTCGTTTTGCAGATATAATATCGGAGGATTTTTTAACGTTTTAATATTGACATTTGTTATTTTTTTTTGTTTAGGCCACAGGACAACCATCACCAACGCAACAGACTAAACAGTGCAATGTCAGACAAATCCACGACAGAGTCATCGAACCACCATCCTGGTATCATTGTGTTGCCACAAGGTTCCATGCCTCACCATCAGAAAGATAAAGGGTGAGTTGGTACAAACATGAAATCTCACTAATAATGTAACTAAAATACTTATAGTATACATTTTGTGTGAGTGAGAGAGTGTGTGACTGATTTCAAAACGAGGTTTCAATGTAACGGCTTGTTGATTTGGACGTGGTATAATACTTTGGTATATCTGCTTCCAATAATAAGTTTCATAATTATACATTTTTGGTGCAATAAATATAGATACTACAAACCTTGAAATAGGATATAGATTTTTTTTAAATAGCGCGGCCAACATCGTGGAACACAGGTGGTAAATGATATATCTCATAGTATTCTAGTCCTGAACTTCTCTTTACTTTTACGTTTTCTTTCAGACGGGGTGGATCTATAGAAACACAGAAGCATTTGTACGACCCACAAAATCCATCAAAACCAATAATTGTACAGACTAGTCCTACAAAGGTGGATATAAGAATGGAGCAAGGTAAGGAAGGTACAGTTTCGCAACAAGTTATTATTTATACGCGATTATTAATGGAATGTTTTAAAGTATTTTGAACATACTGATATTATAATTTATAATTGAAAAAGTCTGTGTAAGTATTTATAATGGCTATAAGTTATATGGATACAACTAGTATGTAGACAGTGTACAACTCTATACCTTGGAGTAGGACATAGACTTATTAACCTCTAACTGACACAAATAAAGGTGTTACAGTTGGAAGCATTTGTACAGACAAATGCTTCAATATTTCTTCTACATATGTTTTTCTATCTCGCATCGTAGCTTAGTAAAAAACGATGCAATCGTTAATATTACACATAAATCTGAAACTTACGTATAATATCCGTTGTATCCTGTATTTGATCAACAAGTACAAAAATCAAACAATCATTTTCCTTGGCAATCGCTGTAAGCTTACTATTTTCTGAAATAAATAAATTATTAAGAAAAACAATATAACCAAAATTTGTCTCAAAAGTTTTTCTCCATTAGACAAAATGTAGACGCGTTATATACTTCAATCGAGTAATAGAATTGAAAATTCTAAATTATTTATTCACGTGGGCCCCAAAGAGGCACTCATGCAAGTTAATGACTACTGCCAGATTCGCCAAATTACAGCCATCTCGAGAAAATCCTGGTAAGAAACTCGGCGGTGCATTTAAAAAAAAAAATACTCTTAAATAATACAGGAATTGTATAAACCTAGCTAGGTATCTGTATTATGTAGTCGCCAGAAAGCGCTTGTGCAGGTTGCTTCCATGCATCCTTGTCATTAATTAAAATCAGGTCACTCTGTGTTTCAATACATTTGTGAAGGAATAGTTAAATATAATAGAACAGTATTGCCAGTAATAGCCAGTGCTTATGCTGAAGACGGATTCGTTTCCTCCAGTGAAAGAGTCGTCATCTCGCGGCGGGCTCGGCTACGAGGCACACGACGCGGCGCGCGCGGCTCGGCACCGCTCCTTGTTGCAAGAAGTCGACCGAGCCGACGTCATCCTACAGACGCACTCCATTAGAGGACCTTTGGCGCTCGCAGAACATTGGAATGACGTCGTTAAAACTAGGTAAATATAATGTTGGCGAAGTGGACAGGTCTCTGTCCTTTGCGACGTGGGTCTTGAACTCGATTCCCGCCAGCTGCACAGTTTTCCTTCCCGAGGGACATATGTGCTTCTGGTTCTGCGTGTGTGTGTGTGTGTGTGTGTGATGTAATAACATTTACCACCCATAATACAAGTCTTTGAACTTAGTGTCTCGGAACACTTACTTATCAGGTGATATAGTAGGCAAACGACAGTCTTTCAGAAATGAAAGATCTTAAAAAGTAGTAGTATGTATTACTTTAAACAACACCCAAAAAGAAGGATGTTTTTGACGACCCAGTTGGCGCAGTGGACAGGTGTCCGCCCTCTGCGCCGTGGGTCCTGGGTTCGATTCCCGGCAGGAGCACAAATTCCTTCCCAAGGGATATTTGTGCTTCTGGTTCTAGGTGTAATATGTGTGTGATGTGAATGTTTCCGGCACCTACGATACAAGTCTTTGAACTAAGTGTGGGGCTGTGAGTGTGAAAGCGTTTTTTTTTTGTTTTTTTTTAAATTGACTGAGTTACTATAGTAATTAGACTTACTCTCTTAATGCTGACTGACTCGTTCAATACTTTTTTTTCTTCTTTATCTATGTCTTTGGCGTACGTGCACCGATTTAGATGTATTGTTTTGTTTGTTTGTTTTAATGTCTGATGGTGAGCATCACGTCTGCCATAAAATCTGCAGTATTGCAGTCCTATGATTTACCGAGTAAATAAGAAAGGCCCGCGTAAAGCGTGCATTATTTGCAACTTCCTAACATAGCACTTCAAACTCATACCTACCGAACGGCAAGATTAGCAGGTAGGCACATCAAGCCTTCGGCTTCGGTTGTTAGTCGTAAGAAAACAATAGAGATTTCTATATACTTGTCTAAGGCAAAACTCTACAGGGCTTATACTATCTCTGACTCGCTCTATCTCTATCTCTCATCTCACCTATCTAAGTATTATATTAGAATATTTGGTGGTTCAAATTTAATTCGTTTCGCAGCATTTATTTCTTGGCCCTATTGCAATATATGCACTCCAAAGTTAAGTCGGATGCCCACAGGTGACCTGGAAAGTCCTAGCACTCCTGGTGCTAGGACTGCTAGTTAGTTAACACTATAAGCAAGCTAGCATTTTAAATTTGAATAAACCTATTCTCTGTTTAATTTATAATCATGAATGGATAACTTTATAATAGCAGAGAAGTGCGATTAATGCTTAGTCTGTACTATGTTGGCGTTGGTACTAACAGTTTAACTTAATGTAGTATGTGATCAACCATTTTTCATTGATTTTCAGACAATTTCTACAAAACGCTCTCCAGAAGCTACTCATGTCCGATCTCAAATATTGCCAAGCCGACAACGTAGAACACCACTTCTGGAAAATTCTGTACTACAATTTTCTAGAGATTCTAAGGAAGAGCTTCCCCCAACTATCGCCCGATGAAAAGCCGAAAGTAGTAAAATTGATAAATACAATTATCGAAGAAGGAAATTTATTTTTCGAAAATTTGGTCCAAATGTTGGAGAAGACTTATAAATTTAATACCGACGAATACATTAATGATAATCATGTATTGCCGCCGAAAGGACTCGGTTATGTAGGACTTGCTTTGATCTCAGTACAGAAGTTGTATGTATTTTTGGGAGACTTAGCGAGGTATAAGGAACAAGTGAACGAGACAAATAATTACGCTAAGAGTAAATTTTGGTATACAAAAGCTCAACAAATTAATCCTAAGAATGGACGACCTTATAATCAGTTAGCAATATTAGCAATTTATGCCGTAAGTACTAATGTTCAATTATGAATTGTTCAAACATACTACAATGTACATTTAAAGTTATAGCCACGTTTGTTTTTTATTTCTAGAGAAGAAAATTAGACGCAGTATACTATTATATGAGGAGCTTGATGTCATCGAATCCATTTCATTCAGCGCGAGAAAGTTTATTATCACTATTCGAAGAAAGCAGAAGAAAAGTAAGTTTTTGAAAATAATTATGTTTGTCTCTGCAATTTTATTAACGTACGAAACTATTTTATTTGGTAGCCAGCAGCTCGCAACTATGGTGACTTTAATCTGAGTGTCGCTCATATTTATGTGTCGATATCGTGAAGTTGTCACTTTACAAGCCTTCAGTTGCTATTCTTTTATATCTCATAAGCTGGCGTTTCACCACTATCTCACCTATTTATATAAGTGTTAATGTGGTTGAAGATCGTATGCACGCTAAGGCCTAGAACGAGAATTGGCATTTATACCAGTATTATGCATTACTATTTTGAGCTACTGTGAGCTCAACACTCATGTGCAAGGTTACCTTTGCTGGAAGTTCAAGCCCGTGAACTTACGTTACTTCAGTTAGTGAGCTTCCATTATGGCAACACTAAAGATGTTAATTTATGTAAGTCTCAAAATATCTCTGTACTGTGAACTTCGCTACCACACTGGGAACGAAGCTTCGATGACCAAGTTGGTGCAGCGTGTCGCTGCCTTCTACTGCCACAATAGAAGTCTTCGAATTTACCGTCGGAATCTGAGTTTAAATGAGTTTGTTTTATATTTGTTTGATTTAAAATATATATTAACACATGTTCCAAATTAATTGCTTTTACGTCGTTTCCAGTACGAGGCGGCTGAGCGAAAGCGCCGAGCGGCGATAGAGACGAAAGTGTCTGAAAGTCGAGTCGGGGGTGCGGTTGAATCCGAAACCAACGTGCAGGGCAATAGGCGGGAGGTTTGGATCCGGCCGAGCGGGCATTGCTCGGCCGCGCAGAGACAGGACTTAGAGGCGGAGCAGCTTAAATCCATGTCATCAGTAGAGGTAAAGTTGAAAAGCAACTGAAGAAATACTACCGTGAGATAAAAAAAAAAACAACGGGTTGCACTCCGGGAGCGCCTGCAGAAGTGAAAACTGGTACAGTAACGTTGTAAACAGCAGAAGCAGGCATACATTTTCACCGCGCGATAGAAAGAGAGGGGGATATTACTTCCTCTTCTACGCCGCGCCGCTCGCTCCGTCTTACGAATTTTCGATCAGGTCACGTCTCCTGACGCGACTTAAAATTTTTTACTCATCCCAAAAAAGTTATAAAAAAAGCACAACGCTGCTAAAAAGTTTTCACATCAAAAATCCGTGAAAGACACGCTAGTTTTACGAGATAGATCTGTGTAGCAAAATTGGTTCTGTGTTGAAACAGTATCCTTAAGCAACATGCAGGTGATAGGCAAGAGGTTTCGATGCGGCCGAGAGGTCGTCGTACCGTAGTTCAGAGAGGCTGATAAAAAATCTAGAACGTTCTGTAGATGAGATATAGTTTAAGAGGTAGAACAGTTCAAATCTATGTCTATTCTGAAGCCTTTGCTGTCCGTGTAAATTATGTAGAGTGGCTCTCTGCACTTAGATAATTTTAGGAAATCAGAATATCTGTAGGTAATTCAATTCAGCAAACAGGCAATCTGTCTGAATGTGAACGCATGTCCACTACTATGATTTATAAAGTGTTTACGTGTAAATAACGTATTTTCTAATTGTTAAATAAAAATAAACTTAAAAAGACATAATATAAAAAAAAATTTAATATGACAAATATTATATTATTATGTTAAAGTTACACATTGATATGACATGTGGTCGATTCAGGATATTATTGCTTAAAGTCATACTTTTAAAGGACCTTCTTATTAACTAAGAGTTGCGGATTTAGTAAAATAAATAAATCACAAAGACTAATATTATCAGAAACACAAGATAACAATATTATTTTTTGTTGCAGTTAAATAAAAACTTCATCATAAGTTACTTACACGTACACGGGAAGCTTATAACGAAAATCGGGTAAGTGCGTGTACGTTATTTTTAAATATATTAATTTCACGATTCTGATTTTACTCACCTTAATCAATGATTTTATTTTCCGTAGTATGGAAACGTTTCACGAATGCGCAAGTCAGATGCTGAGGCGATTTCGTGCGTTGTTACACCGACAGCCGCTGCCGACTCCATCAGCTCGCTTGTTACAGCTCACCGCGTTAAATATGTTTGGAGTTGAACTGACGCCCCCTCAGCATAAAGGTACTATGGTAATACCGTAAGTATAAAGTAGTAAACAATACTGTTTTTGAGATACATATGATTATAATAGATGTTGAGATACTGTGCAAGTTACGACGGGTTGTTGTTAAACTGACAGCCGTTACTTAGTAATGCAGCTCACCGCGTTAAACGCGTTTGAAGCTCAACTGACGAACAGATCCTAAGCATAAAGGTACAGCAATACCATAAATTGAGTGTTTCTGGTTTCCGGTTGTGATTGTGCATGTGATGTAAATGTTTCCGGTACCCACGACAAGTCATAGAACTTAGTGTGGGGCTGTGAGTGTGAAAGGGTTTATGTTTACGTGTTTGTAAGTATAAGTAAGTTATGTAACAACGATTTCGTGTGTTGTTACACCGACAGCCGCTACTGAGCTCAGCACGTCAGTCACAGCTCACTGCGTCAACATGTTCAGAGCAGAACTGACCCTCACTCAGCATTTAAAGGTACTGTAATATAAGTGAGTGCCTCTTTGGGGCCCATGTGAATAAACGGTTTTGAATTTTGAATAAGGAAGGTTATATATATATACTGCATAGGAAAGTAAGCAATACTGTTATTGAGATATAGATAATTATATAAGATATTGTGGTTCTGTACATGTAACGTTACGACGAGATCGTGTGTTATATCTATAACCGCTACTGAGCAACTTTGCTCGCCAGTTGCAGCTCATCGCATTCAACATATTTGAAGCTGAACTAACGAATATATCCAGAGCATAAAGATACTGTAATACCATAAGTACAAGAAAGTAGGTGATACAGTTACCTATTCAGATATAGATCATTATAGATGTTGACTGTTAGTGCAAGTAAGATATGTTACGACGATTTCGCGCGTTGTTACACTTGCCGTTGTCGACACCCTCAGCTCGCCGGTTACAGATCATCGCCTTAAACATGTTTGGCGAATTGAGGCCCCCACAGTATAAAGGTACTGTTATACGAGAAGAACAAAGAGTGTTATTATGAACTGTGTGGTACATTATTATATAGTAATTTATATGGCTAGCCAAGGGTTGGAAAACTTCATGGTTATAATAAAGAATTTTGGATAATTACTACAGAAACACATGGGTTAAACAAAACAAAATGTTTGCAATTATAATAATGAGTACCTGGATGACCGAGCTTTAAACTCGTTAAAACGACGTTTTTTAAAAATGGAACCTTGCTAGATCGATTTATCGCCCCCGAAACCACCTGCATACTAAATTTCGTGAAAATCGTTGGCACCGCTTCCGAGATTCAGATTATACAATGTGTAACATAAAGGTGTAGTAATACTCAAGTCACACATCTAGCTAAATGTATGGAGTCTAACAGGAACTTCTGCATCCGCGGCAGCACCATGAATATTGAGCTATGATGAATTAAAGTTTCTAAAAAAATATGTCATTTGCAACCCTATTTCATCAGCTACCGTTCTACACCACATAGCCTTTGGACCTAGACATCTGACAGTGGTGGCCATAACAAAGGTCAAGATCACGCGCCACAGATGTAATCGTAGGGTTGGCAAAAAATATTTTTTAATTTTTGTACGGAACAAATATCTCCGATTGCCGCACATGTAACTGTAGGGTTGTCAAAAGTATTTGAAAAATATAATTTTTAATTTTTGTACGTAAAAAAAGATATCCGATTTCGACTTTCGTTATCTGGCAGAAGATTCCTGGCACGACACACTTGCACACCACCAAGTATTACTACACCTTTTTGTTACAGGTTGTATATATACAAGAATAGCTCGTTTAAAGGTATTAGATGATAATATGTTTACCAGAAACTTACTGAACGCATTGTAATACAACACTGTAGTACTAACAGTAACAAAAACCACGAAACTTCTGGAAGCAACCAGAATTTTAATAATTATATAGACATTAGAATGATACGACATATGTTTTACATTTTATTTTCTTTAAACGTAAATGCTCCATGAATTCCGCAGGTGAAAGGCATTCTGTGTAATAGAATTCAGAGCCCTTATCCCTAAAATAGTAACATCTGAAATTGTTTATCTCCGATAGGCTAGCATTTATCTATACAATACAATAACTCTTTATTGATACTTGGATAAATAAATTAATACATACAGCATACAAGTGAGCAAAATATAGAATAGTATTTTAGGTTACTAAGGTCAAAGTCTTTTATTTCTTATTTAAAAGAATCAAGGGATTGAGTACGCACGTCTGATAGTGACCGGAAGCGCGTTCCACAAACTTAACCACCAGAACATGTGATGGAAAGTGATTATTATTACACTTCACACTAATATTATAAATGCGAATGTTTGTGAGTGTCTTTGTATGTTTGTGACTTCTTCAGGCTCAAACGGCTGGACCAATTTTGATGCAATTTGATATAGAAGTAGCTGACACCAAAATTCTCGCGGGCCCGGGACTTACGCAGGTAGAACTGCGGGGCGCAGCTAGTAACATTGTAAAAAAATACGAATATCGGTATTTAGTATATTATTTTGTATAATTGTAACCCATAGGTAATGGTGTTTCACTCCCACTATGGCTAATAATAGTTTGTGGGAATGAGATGCATTTCAAGTGACATCAATATCAGAACTATTCTTTATTAAGGCAGAGTTTACTATGTAAGGATAAAACTATTTGTTCCAGCCGAATAAATAAAAAGCTATTAACAACATTATGCATGTAGACAACGTTCTAATTTTTTTTTGTAATTAACAGAAATATTCACGAGATTTATTCGATATAGTTCAAGTATTATTTTTTGGTTCTTTATAACTCTTGAATTAAAAGTATTTTTTTTTGTTATTATGCTTTTAAAAGATGCTGCTAATTAGACATTTTAATAAAAATAAAGTGATATAAATGCTTGCGTAATTAAAAATAGTGAAACGCACACTATTGGCTATAGCTTATTCATGATAGTTTTTTTAATGTCAATGATTGTTCAACTTTCATTTACGGCTACCATGATAGTGGGCAGATCTTTGCCCTCTGCGCCGTGGGCCCAGGTTCAATTCTCGGCAGAAGCATAATTTTCCTTTCCAAAGGGATTATTGTGTGTCGGGTTCTGGGTATGCTTGTGTTTGTGATGTAAATGTTTCCGCCACCCACGATACAAACTTAGTGTGGGGCTGTGAGTTTGTTTATATGTTAAGTTCGTTTTCTTAAACTCTACAAGTTTAATAGAAGTGGGTCCATTTCAATTTAATTCTATTTATATTACATAACTAACAAATAATATTAATTTTATAATATTGGAATTATAAGTAATATTCAAATAAGTACTTACGTTTAACTTTACTTATACTACTAATATTATAAATCCGAAAGTTTGTGTGTAAGTGTGTAAGTATGTTTGTTCCCTCTTCACGCTTTAATGACTGAACGGATTTGGATGAAATTTGGAATGTACATAGATTATACCTAGGATTAACACATAGGCTACTTTTTAACTTGATAATAGCGGGCGAAGCCGCGGGGCACGGCTAGTATCAGTATAAGATAAAAAATATCTAAGCAATAATCATTCATACGTGAGCAATATTAAGTATGTTGATTCATAGCATAGAACAAAATGACTTGTTCGTACAGCCGCCTAAACTATCTCGGCTAAAAGATAAGCAAATAAGCAAAACCGGTATCACAAGGTGTAAGTTGCTTCCTGCCTGCAGTGCGGGTGTAAACATTTCTACAGGATAATTAACGTGTTTGACTCTACCTACAGGGTGGGTGTATACTTAAACATTCGCCATTATTTTTGCAAGAAATTCGTATTTCTTTTTTTATTTTATACCAGATAGGTCAGCTAATGGCTGCTATATCACCTGATGGAAGGCCGAAGATGAAGCATGCTTACCTAGAAGATACCTATTCACTCTAGACTTGAAGACTCCCAGATTATACTGTTCGGGGAACAAAGACGAGGGCAGCGCGTTCCACTCCTTCGCTGTACGGATGATAAATGTAAAAGCAAAACGCTCCGAGCGGATATGAGTTAAGTGAACCATGAATGAATGGCGGGTCAATTAACGTTCGTTAATTTTAAAGTAGTTCAAATCGATAAGGTTCTCATATTATTGTTGTCAATCTGGTATTGGAGTAACTTTAACCGTCTTCTAAACAAGAAGAGGTTCGTATTCGTCTCCTATTTTTTAATTTATGTACAGGTACCGATCACTTCTAAAATGTTTTCAATCCAAGTCAGGCAAACCACTATCTCACGAATCAGAACTTCCCATTCGCATTCGGTCACGCAGTCGCAAAACGTCCCATTCGAAGGGTGTCCCATTCACAAAACGTCACGTTCTCAAACGGTCCCATTCTCAAACCATCCCATTCGCAGTCTGTCCCATTCTCAAACCGTCCCATTCGCAAAAAAATACCAAATGGAAAGCACCAACTTTCAAATCTCACCTGATATTAAGTAACGGTGCGTTCGGCGATTTGGGTTTTTTTTATTGGTAGAACCGAGCTCCAAGGCAGGTAGTCCCACAATTATTTTAGTGGTTTGTAGTGTAATTATTAAAAAATAATAATTTAATTTACTAAGAGTCAGTAATTCTAGGCCTAGCGTGTTCGATCACATCATCACAGGTGAGATAGTACTCAAACGCTGCTGGTCTAGCTAATATATAAAAACTGTTTTATGCTATATAGGCAAGCATTTAACCACTATCTCATTAGATGGAAAGTGAAGATGCGGTCGAAGATTAACATGCCGACTGTCAACATAAATTATTATTTATAACTTGATAATCAAATACGAAGAGGTGAGTATACAAACGCTGGCTTTTCATATGTAAAAAATAAATTTTCGCAGCAAAAAGAAAATATGGTGTACATAGGTACATCCTATTTTGAAGTCTTATCGTTTATAGTACAAAGTATATGTACCTCGTGACTAATTAATTAATCGATATTCATGTCGTGATCAATAAGATATTACCTAAAAATTGCGATAGTAGCGAATAAAATATTTTATTTCGGGAGCGAAAATACCCGTTCGTCTGGCGTCGTTAACACTCTCGTGCGTACTGACATAGTCAGGAAGTCATCTGAAAATTGTATCGCTAAATAGCACGAGCCGTAAAATTTTCCAATTAAGGAAATTATTAAGGTGTTCTCAGATATTTACCTGATATTGTAGGACAAACAAAACTTTTAAAGCTAAACTATCAAATAATGAGTTAAATATTACGATGCAGATGTAAACTTATCGTTATTCTTGTGTTTTCAACCGACTTAAAAAGGAGGTTCTCAATTCGACTGTATGTTTTTTTTTTAATATCTCCGTTAATTATGAATCGATTTTGATGATTATTTTGTTTGGTAGAGTATAGACGTGGTCAAGCCAAAACCGAAATATAAGCGGGGAAGTCACTTTTTTTTTTTAAAATAATACATGATTGAAACGCAAGGTTTCAATTATGTATTATTTTGAAATATGAAAGTTAACACCAGTCTTAATAAGATTTCTTGTCTAACAGTTATTTTTATTAAAAGATTTCAAGGTTTTTGGAATAAAATTAAGATTCAATGTTGACGTTTTAATAATGGTCAATCCCTGGGTTCCTCGGCCTTTTGACAGGAAACCCTCGCTGCACTAAAATCTATTCTAAATACTTACTACACCCATGACATAATAAAATTATACAATCGTTTACCTACATGTAGAATATAAAAAGAGAAAAAAGGAATAATGAGCTAGTTACGTTTACATATTTCAATTTAATTGAACAGTACACAGTAGCGCATTTTTACACGTTTTACGACTTACGATCTTGATTGTAAAATATTTACAACGGCCCTCAAACATGCTTCGGATCTTTTTACAAATTGACAGTTAGATGGCAACTCTGTCGGAGATGGGAGAATGTGGATTTTATGGCCCATGAAAAAATAATAATAACGGTTGTAATACCAAAACACAAACGTGGCGTTTTATTTTTATATACAGTTATATCGTTTCGGAATCGACGCGAGACCAATCCCTAGACTCTGACTGCCTTAATTTATAAGTTTATTACCTCCGTTAATTACACGACTTAAAGTGGTTAGATATATTAAAACATAGTACGTGTAGTGTTTCGAGAAAATCATTATTTCAAAATATATTATTAGTTATCACAATGATGATCGATTTCTTCTTTCGATAGCCAACTGTTTTGATAGAATTGTTGAAATGTCTTGTATTAAAACTTCCGAAGCTAGCCAAATCTGACCTTATTCTCACTTTCTGTGATAAATGATTTCGTTTTATCACTGACGGTCTGTAAAATTTGTCCTTGTTCTTAGAAAAATAACCGGCCAGGCAAAAAAAAAAAACAATATCAAAAGAGGCCACCAAAAATATTTGCCATATGTCAAATGTTTTTAATAAAAACTTTTGCTTTTTATGTGGCTTGTTGGTATGTACTTGTTTATTATGGCGGCTGGCTGCCGCCACAAGTAATATTGCAGTTAGTTATTATTTATAAAGCATATTGCCGATATTGGCTACCCAAAGCTCTACCAAGTCTAGAGTGAAACGGTACAGTTGACAATAAAAGAAGGCAAGGAGTTGACTACTATCTTATACGATACTTGCTCAGAAGGTACATTCTAAGTAAGCATCAGTTTAAGTATGTTCATTAAGCATTAGAATTATTTTAACAAAAAACAAGTAGTTCAAATGCAAGTTTTAGATACCTGCGCCATATACTGACTTGAAATTGGTTACTTACGATCAATATCATCTCACTTTCGCCAATTTTGGCCACTTTGACGCAACTAACGGTCACTTCCGAACTGATAAACTATTGATGAACTTTCAATTAACTGTCACTAGTGACTGTTTTTCTACCGACCTCACAAAAAAGAGGAGGTACTCAAGTCGAATGTATTTTCATTTGTCTGCTTTCCAATTGGTCCCATTTAAATTTGATCAAGATCTGATCAGTAGTTTTTGAGATATCGTCAATAATGCGTGTTTAGTACATCTAATCAGATCAAAGTTTCGAAGATAAAGCGGTGAAGTCGTTTTTTTTTAAGCTTTGCTTGCGTTTAAATATTGATTACTTGCAGGCAACTTTTGACTACTTAGTTCTTGTCAATATTAAGGCCACTTTATTTCGATAATTTATCGCTCATTTCCAGCAAGCATTTACTATAATTAGTTAACAATTGACCAGCTTACGATCTCATCCGACTAGCTTTTGAGCACCTCCAGTCACCTACCGACCAATGCCAAATATCCAGTCCTTACTATAACTCACTAACCTTCTCCGAATTGTATTATTGTATAGGTCTCTCATGTGTTAAGTTATTGTTATTTTCGTACTTGTTTTAACATTAATATAATGAAAATAAAAATGGGTGCCATTGTATGGGTTATATGGTAAGTGGTAGATTTGTTGATTGCTTCCGGACACTTTGTATATCCATTCAGACGTTTTGGTGATTTTTAGCATCAAACTAATATCCAAGCTTTTGTAAGTATATTATTAGTTGGTTTAGTAGGATTACTTATCATAAAAGTTATGTTTTATTTTATTTTATGCAATTACATATAATGACGATAAACTCGTATGAGGTACTTATTATCACGTATACATGACGTTAATTAATTACAGAGAATCACAAATTAGCTTTATTAATAGTTGTTGTAGAACGTTAATAGCTGAAGTTATAGTTAAAGGGTTCTACTGTTCGTCCGTATTCAATTTAGAAAATTAATACATAACGTGAGCCTGTAAGTGTGGCTATTTCCTGTAGCTCCGACGTGCGCAGTAAAGGTTTGTAATTACAAATTACAAGTTATTGGAGGTTGATGCACCGCGGCCCTTCGCCCCCCGCGTCCGGCCGGGCGGCGCCCGCGTTTCTCACAAATGCACACATTTGATGGAGACAGGTTCAACAAACTGACTGGCAGGACTGGCGACGACCGCGAAGACGACCGCACTTTTACGCCATTACGAGTAATGATGTTTTGAATTATTATAGAAAATTTACGGTCCTCGAGACCTTTAATTATGAATTTTGGCAATGCGATATCCTTGTGCGAAACGCTTTACGCACGCATGTTGTTCCAGGAAAGATTCGGGATAACAATGTTTTGATGTGAGATAATGTTCCTTGGTAATTATGAACAGCTTTTGGATTCTACCATCTTTTTTATTTAATGTTATGATTCCGTAGTATTATTAAAATAATTTTTTTTTAACAAGCTTCGTAAGAAGTTCGTAAGGAAGTTCTTTAACAACTTAGAAAAAGCGGACTTCAAACTTTAAGAGCTATCTTATTTAAAAAGAGAATTGTATAAGTAAAAGTATCATTTAATTTATAGTTTTAATGTATGTACTCAATACATAAGATTTCTTGGGAGTTACCTGCTAATGGGCGCTGTAACTTCTTGGCTAAAATGCCGCATAAAAGTACTTTGTAAGCAAGTTCCGGTTTGTTCCTGTTGAAAGAGTAAACATATTATGCTTTGTTGATACATTATTTATATACTTCAATGCAAACTTATTTAATAACATTTCTAGGCGACACTGCCTGTCTATAACATCTAAAATGTTATAGACAGGGGTGTCGATCGGGCGAGATATAAAGATATTGTATCACATAGTATCACGCATGTGGGAAGCATATTATTATAGTGTGTATGTAGTAAAGTTAGTGGACTGTGCTTGTCAGGCCCGTGGGCGAACGCTGTCGCAGGTGCAATCCGTTCTAAGTATTTTTAGACTGCTCTATCTATTTATACCGGACCGGATCGCCGATAGCTGGCGAGGTATGATCCGAAGGCCGGACACTTGTCATCTAACTCTAGTCCGGTTATAACATCACGCATTTTATGACTATCTATGCCAGGAACAGTTTTCAACCTGAAGAAATTAAGTACACCATTCTGCAACATATACTAGATTTTTTACTTTCTCGCTTTAGATAAGTGTAAAAGCCTTGGCAGTATGTTAGTAATTTACCGATGAATATCTAAAGTAGATATTGAGTAAGTAGGTTAACAGTAATTCTTTTTTTATAAATTTGAATATGTTTCCACTAAATATTACTTATTACAAACTACTAGTAACTTAGCAACTAACTATTTAGATAAATTCGGAGAGCCTCAGGAGCATCTCGTACGTACCACCACGGAAGTTAAATTTCATTTGCACTATTTATCAATATTTTTTAAATAAAAATCGGCTTCGACCGCTACTATCTCCGAGATAGACCAAATTTTATTACTGAGTGACTAGGATGATCATCATGTCATGCAATTAAGATATGTATTGAGGCTGATTAAACAACGATGAAACCAAATTGGATAACAAGTATAGGTATTATGGAACCAGTAAGACTCATTCAAACGAAGAATGAATCATTTGAATCGGTTCACGTACCTCAGAGATTTGATATAACTAACCAAAACAAAAAAAAAAAAACAATTACCAAATTAAAAAGGTTCTTGTCGAAGTTATCGTGTATTATTCGACTGTTATCTTTGTATATCAACAAGAAAGTAATTATAAATGCGATGTATGTGTTTCTCACCGACACTGATCCAACAGTGGCCTGTTCCGGTTTTTCCTGATCGTCAGGCGATTAATACAAACAGATTTATTTGCTCTGGACAAATGGCTCGATTGCTTGCAATTAATGTTCACTTGTAAATATTGATTGAGGCGCCTTGTACGCCGAGAATAATCTTAAATCTAATCTAAGACATACGTTGTATACAAATTATATTTATTTCTAGTATTAAGGAGAGCTAGATAGAACGTAAATAATAGGGCTAAATATGACATAGGTAGATAGTTTATTTCTTGTCCAGTAAATTTTGTTGGTTGTTTAGAAATACCTAAATTACTTATGTAAGCTGTGACAGTGATTTACATTATATAGGGCCATTGAATTTTACTATTGTTGAATAGAGTGCGTAATGAATTTCGAGTACTTTTTCAAGTTTAACTCATTAAGGGTAATAAAGTTACGAGTGAACAAGTCCTCTTTTAATATCCGTCATAAAGTAATAAAAATAATAACATGATAGGTGACATTGATTTTGGTTTGGATTTTGTAATTAATGTGATGGATTTTGTAAATAAAGTTATGGTTTTTATTTTGTAGCTTAACACCGTGCCCCTATTATAAATTAGTAGAACATATTATAGAATCCTAAATGGGTTTGAATGGAACTTTTGTTTCTAACATCAGCAGGCCAGGTATCAATAAATAGGTTTCTTCTTGGTAAGCATGCTACATCTTCGGCCGCATCATCACTTTTCATCAGGTTAGATAGCGGCCAAATGCTTACCTATCATGCATAAAAAAGACCGTTCAATTACGACGAAAAATCAAGAAGATATACATTAATTTACTACTATTGCCAAAGTTAAACATTAATCACCCCCTAAAAGAAAAAAATATGAAATCTGAGTTCAACTCTTTTTTTCTTTAAAAATAACTTATTTTTTTTGTGTGATATATAGTTATTGATACAACTATGTATTATCACAAAAGAGAAAGGAAAGCATTTCTTTTCTTAAAATTTGAGGGTAACAGTATTGTATGTTTTATGCAGATGGCAGTAGATCAGCCTGGTTGGACTGTGCGCTGGGAGTGTCTCTACTGATGTTCGGGGCTATGCTGGAGCGGTGTTGTGCTTTGCTACCGGCCCCTGCACATTCGCAGCAGCATGCAGACGCGCTTCTTCTTCTACCTGCAATCAAGGTAAATAATCGATTCATAATCATCCTCAGCTCGCATCGTCATTGTAACTCATCTTTGTTTTGATCAGATCTTCCTATATGAACATTATTATTCAATAAAACCGTGAACGTAAACACCCCTAACTAATGATTTGATCTACTTATCCTTTCTTTATCTCCTTGACTTAACTAATGTACTCGATTAACTATTCTCAGATAATAGAGGTCAAGGACGCGCTACAAATGTGCCAAGATATCGTTTCGAGTTGAAAAATACCTCCAGACAGATCTAAAAACAAAAAAATATGTCTGTTTTGCAAAACGATGTCTACAGTTAGCAATTACGTTACCTGGAGCCTGGATAAAGCGAGTCCACAAATAGCTCCTCGCAAAGTTGTTTGAAAAACTACTGCATGGCGTCTTTGACACCACAATCGTAACAAGTTTTTGTAATTTAACTACTATGTTACAATTTACCAACTAGTTTAACAACGCAGCGCAATGTGGAGAAAAAGACGTGTAACATGTCGCGCTAACACGGCGAACTGGTTTTGTTGATAATATATTTTAGAGCTATAATCACATACGAGTTGAAGAAGTTTTTGTACGATACTTCAGACGCAATCTATTATTAATGGGAACATTGTATTCTGTATACAATGAAATGGATGCAATACTTTAATTATACACATTATTACACTACACTACTAAATTACCGCTTTCTACTTTAAGGGTCAGAAACCAAATATTTAAATATTATATAAAACAGGTTAGATTTGGCTATAAGACCCCTTTTACGATAACGGTATATATTTAGTTTCCTCATTAAAACAACGAAATACAATACAAACGTTACTGTTAATGAAATGTTCACATTTAAGTTTATATTTTAAAGTTGCTCTAAAACATATTTTCTCTGCTTTAAATTATAGACAGATCTCAGCTATAATTTGAAATTGTGAAGTCGCATTATACAAGCGGAATAAATTGTATCATTTTATGTTTATTTTTCATCTAGGTGTGGTCCGACTGGATGCTTTGTCACAGTAGTGTATGGAACCCACCACCGTCCTTCGAAAACTTCGATATTGAGTAAGTCTTTACGATGACTTTATCCAGCTTTTGTATGAAACCTGTCCACGTTTTGCTATTAATATAAATTTGTACATTTTGTTCGGCAGCTCGGAAAACGGCCCATGGGATTGGCTTGCAAAGCTTATGAATATTATAGAAGCTTTAGACGACAAGACTATCGAATTAGAGAACGAAATGAAAGAAGGTATGCCAAATCACACTTACATGCACAGTAATTATTGATTCTAAAATTAAATGAGATTTCACAGCAAAGACGAGGGAGAAATATTTTCTAGATAACTTACTTGAATTTATCATTTAGGTTTTCTGACCTAGATGATAAATTCAAGTAAGTTCGCTACGTCGTCGTTGAATTTGCTTAGAAGCTTGAAGCAGCGGTAAACCGCACACTGTCCGTTTCAAAAAAAAATTATAATATCAAAATATTGATATATATTATTTCGAAACATTACGATTTTGGGTATCACTATAGATAATTTCGTCTCTATTACTTTGCTTTGTTAGATCCCGGCCTATTGGCATCTACCTACTGTCATGCGGTTGGTCGGCACATAATAGCGAGTTGGTTCTAAAACTGCCGTTTCTACGCCGGCGATGCATCCTTACTTAGAAACATTAGACTTACAAACACATTACAGCAAACGGTTGCGTCTTCATACAAATTCATCGATCCTGATTAACCGATTACGTGTCTTTAATCGTGTGAATAAAATTACCCTTGAAGCATGCTGGGGCCTACGAGTATGCTCCTGCTTAACAATGAAATGAGCTTGTATACATTGTTTGTCAATGGTAAGGAAGGTTACTATAATTATACAAATATTGATTTATGCTTAGACCCGAACTGCTTTCCTAGCTTGAATCCAGTACAATGCGAATTTTCTCTATGATGTGACCCTGACATTTGATAAATTTGGGGTTGAGGCGATTAGTTTTAGATAAGTCTTCTTATTCATAACAAATATATATAAACGAACAACTGACAACTACACTGAAATATCGGTAAATTTAGGGTCAAAATAATCCCCAAAAATAATTCTTCTGTCGCAAACCTTTAAGAAATAATATCTTACAAAGGTTTGCGATATCCTCCCATTTGTCGCAAACAAACTGCCTTGGTAAAAGATGAAACTAACGCAGCTTCATAATAAATAATACGTTTATTTACAAGCAGCGCATCCGCTATGTCCCAATCCAGGTTGGGCGAATTGGATAAGCAAGATTTAAGTCCTCAATCAAAATATCCCTCAATGTATTGTATTGTAGGTTACGCGTGCGTGAGGCTGGCAGAAGACGCGACTCTCGGAGGATTCACGCCGCTCATGTACATGGAGCCCGGCGTGGCGTGGGTACGCGGCGAGCCCGGCGTCTCCTACCATGCGGCCGAGCACGCGCTCCGCACGAGGAAGCTGCTGTTCTTTGGAACCGAGTGAGTAGATGACGTGAGAGGGATAGATGATAATACTCCACAAGGCCAAGCCGATGACTGTGTGAGAGGGATAAAATATATATAAGATTCGACGAGGCCTAGCACGTGCTTATGTCGAGGAAGCTGCTGTTCTTTGGAATCAAGTTAATAGATTACTGTGTGAGAGGGATAGAATATAAGATTCCACGAAGCAGAGCCGCGCTCCAGGCGAGAAGCTGCTGTTCTTTGGAACCGAGTGAGTACGTGACTGTGTGAGAGAAAGTGAGTAGATGACTGTGTTTTCACACATCTACTCACTCGGTTCCAAAATATATAAGATTCGACAAGGCCTAGCAACGTGCTTGGGCAAGGAAGCTGCTGTTCTTTGGACTCGGGTGACTGTGTGAGAGAAATAAATATAAGATTCCACGAAGCCGAGCAGCGCTGAAAGAAGTTACTGTTTTTTGGAACTGAGTGAGTACGTTACCGTGTGAGAGGAATAGACGACAAGTCTCTACGGCGTTGAGCACGCGCTCTGCTCGAGGAAGCTACTGCTTTTTGAAACCTAGTGAGTAGATGACGGTGTAAGAGGGATAAAATATAAGATTCGACGAGGCCTAGCACGTGCTTGGGTCGAGGAAGCTGCTGTTCTTTGGAATCAAGTGAATAGATGACTGTGAGAGAGGGATAGAATATAAGATCCCATGAGGCCGAGATGCGCTCCAGACAATGAAGCTGCTGTTCTTTGGAACCGAGTGAGTACGTGACTGTGTGAGACGGATAGAAGACAAAACTCCACTAGGCTGAGAACGCGCTCTGTATGAGGAAGCTGTTCTATGGAACCTAGTGAGTATATGATAAGTACGTCGCGGTCATCAAGCTCGTCTAGACGTGGAAGCTAATGTTATTTTTGACTGAATGGATATATGTGTGACACGTGGTCACTAACTGTGAGAGGGAGCGAAGACGCCATACCACGTGGTTGAGCAACAAGGCGCTGCTTCACTGTCCGTTGACGCTGAGTATGTTAGAGTTATGACCTCGTATTATCGCATCATTTCGATAAATGTCCAGGCTGTATCTATTGCTATTAATCGTTTCCGTGCAATTTGATGCAGCTGTCTCAATTTGGTGTCACAACCGTGTTGTAAAATAATCTCTTAGTAAAAATAAAATAATAAATTACTCCGCGACTAGCGACTGAATATAATAAATACACCTTTCGATTAGGAGTTTTAACGCGAGTTGTAATGTTAGTTACCGCTGAACATCTTTCCAGATACCTAGTAGGCGTGGACCCGCCGGTGTTGAGACTAGAGTACCCCGCGGAGTCTGCGCCGCGATACGTAAGCGCGGTGAAAAGGGCGCAACCGAACCATCCCCCATTGCAGCATTTGGTAAGGACACAAAAATATAAATCTATTTACTACAAACTAGCTTTTGCCCACTACACCGTCCGCATTCTTCTACTAGAGCGAATTTCTACAATTCATCTTCTTTTTCTTAGTGCTCACCTACTTTATCAATTGAAACTAACCTGAACCTTTCGCGTTTATATCACCTTTGGTTTAGGCTATGCTATATATCTATCTATCATCAGTATATATACTCGTAAATGTGTGAATTGTAACCTTATTGTCTACGACATTAAGATAGTAGTTAACCATATTTATTTAGAGATGCTCATGTCTCTGTCGATGACAATTTCGATTAGAGATGAAATTAATTTCATATTCGGCAGTTTCATTTCTTAACATAGTCATCCCATAAAGAACGTTTACGAACGATGTTATCATTAGTTCCGCTTGGATTCACATAAGCTTCTAAGTTTACTAATAATAAATGTTTGGCAGACTGAAGATTCAGAAGACGAAGACAGCGCGAGCGGTCAGCGCAGCGGCCCCGCTAGTCTGACCGAGACGACTGCTGAAAATGCAGACGAAACGACTAAAAAACTGCTGCGGAGGAAGGAACAGCTCGAGATCAGGAAAGCAACGCTGGAGAAACAGAGACAGAGAATGCAGGTGGGTCTACTACTAAATTTTTTTTTTATTTTTTTATTTGTGACAGTCTAGTGTTTGACCACTATCTCACCTGATGGTAAGTGACGATGTGATCGAAGCTGGTAAACACACTAGACCTGGAATACGCAGGCTCTCAAGAATAACTGCCGGAACACCGTATTTGGCTTGGCGGCAGACTTTCAACTTGATGGTGGTAAGCTACTTTGGTAGCAAGCCAGGCGAGCTCTTTGATAGCTGCTCTACCACCTCTCAAATGTCACCTGATTAGCACCACCCGGGGACCACGTGTAGGGAGTCAGACTTAAGGGGTATCCTCCTACGGACGTGGGTGACTCAGCCCCCAAAACTGAATAGACGAAAATTCGAAGACGTAAAATATAAGAGCAAATTACCATTTGTAAAATAACAGTAACCTCTAAGACTTCTATCTAGAGAGAGACCATCGTCTCCCGAGGTACAGCGATTGCAAATTTTGTTTTATAATTTTTCTAATACATTTTGTAATATACGTTTATCCTGGTTGTTAAGTGTAAGGTGTCAAATGTCAACTGGCGTTAGCGTGCTTATTAAGGGGCGCTGCGCGGGGATCCGTCTTTGCGGGACAGTTACAACTTTTAATTATAGATTGTAAAATACATCAGCTTAAATATTACGGAAAATATAGCATTCAGAACGAAGTCATAGGCCTAAGGGTTAGAACAAGAATCTGGGCCTGAAAGATTTCTGATATTTTACAAATAAACTCTGTTTATTTATTTTATTATAAAAATTTCACAGACAGGCAATGCATTCATATGTTATATTATATTGTATGTCCATGGGGTGGTAAAATATGTGATAGTATGAAATCGACATATAGAATGACGTAATATTGGGATACGCGTAATACTGTCATGCTATGATATATTGACTATTTTACATATGAGTGCTCTATTAGCGTCCATATTAAATAATTGATGTCTATCAGATCTTTTTGATTGGTTTTATACCATAAGCGAGTAGGGTTTTAAACCTTCCATCCGAAAATGTTAGTTTAAAGCTTTTAGTCAGTCTGTGTTACATAGCTAATTTCTCGGAACTGCTCGTGGGCTTAGCTGGGTGCGCAGGTGTATTCGGTTTCGATTCCCGGCGGGAACACAAGTTTTCTCCCCAGAGGAAACATGTATTTCTGGGTGTGATTGTGTGTGTGATGTGAATGTTTCCAGCACCCACTACACAAGTATTTTATTTGTACTTTTTATCATTTTATCTAGTTTATTAACTTAACATATTATATTTATGTAAATTTGTACCGTAAATTTGTACACCTCCACCGACCTCAGTTGCTACTACAATTACTGTCCATCCAAAGGTTGTCTGGTAGAAATCGCTGAAAGCGATAAGACCGCCCATTGTACTGCCTTATAATTTTAAGTTTGTATCTTTTTGTTTTTTTTTTTGGTGTACAATAAAGAATTTTGTATTGTATTGTATTGTAAATATTTGAACTTAGTGTAAAAGCGTTTAAAAAAAAATGTTTGAAGAAATTTAGAAAAACCTAGAAAACACATAAATTGCGTTTCAAAATTGTAATATTGCCACATGTATTTGATTCGTTTCTAGGAGATCCTTCGTAGCGGTTCAGGCAGCGTAGAAATCGAGGTGCGGCCGCGGTGGCTGGTGCCCGACACTAACTGCTTCATCGACCACCTACCGCTACTGCAAGCCGTCGCGTCGGCGCCGGCACTGCCTTATGTGCTGGCAGTGCCACTTGTCGGTTAGTAATCTGTTCGTAGCCATAGGTATGACAGGCACCAAGCATGGCGAAATTTTTTTTAATGCTTTTTGAACGTAAATGAGAGTAAGCAAATCACACAAAGTTTTCGTTTTCGCTCAAAACTCCAACAAATGTTCTTGTAAAAATATTACCACATTATTAGGGCATGAATGACCTTGGCTCTTTTACTTGACATACTGTGGCTGGAGATTAGGGCTGGTTGTGTGGCCCCTAACTAATTTGAAAAGTTTTATTACTTGACAAATGGCTTACTGGCTGAATGAACATAGTTTTCGGTGCCAAACCTAAAAGAAAACAGGATGCCTGACGTTTATTTTCGAGCAATATATTGATGTATGCATTTGATCACTATCTGACCTGATGAATAATAAAGATGTACGCTTGCTTTGCGGAGGACTTTTCACTATAGGCCTGAAGACTTCCAGATTATACCGTCATGGTATGTTATTGTCTGTGAGAAAGAGAGGCTATTGTAGTAGGCACCATGCATTCCCTAGTATTAAAACGATTTCGCGCCGACGACCCAGTCGCCTATTCTGCGCCGTGAGTCCTGGGTTCGATTCCAAGCAGGATCACAATTCCCATACCCAAGGGGCATTTGTGCTTATGGTTCCGGGTGCGATTTTGTGTGTTATGTTGTACATAATATAATTTTACATCTACCTACATTTATTTATATCATAAAAAAGTGAGAATATTTTTGTTTTTTTTCGTATCGTATAAGGTTAGTCCCGTCTAATTAGGTATTATATTCGGTTAGTACCTAAAATATATTTCTATTTAATATTACGGAAAAGAAGGTTAGCATTCGTAACACAGCATCCTAGCACAAATGTTGACTGTCTTATTGTTTGTTTTTATGATAATATAGTTCTATTGATTTTAGTTATAAGGTTCTAATTTGTTATACATATTGTAGTTGCTTAAAATCCGTATTATATGAACAGTGATGTCGGAGCTGGAGGGGCTGAGCAAATGTGTGCGCGTGGGCGGGGCGGCCCGCGGCGCGCTCGCGTGGGTGGGCGGCGCGGGCGGCGGCGTGCGGCTGGCCACGTCGCGCGGCTCGCTGCTCGCCTCGCGCGCCTTCACCGCCGAGCAAGACCACCGCGGCTCCACCAACGACGACAAAGTGCTCGCCACCGCGCTCCACCTGGACGCCAACCTCAGCGCCAACACCGACGCAGGTAACGTGCACCCGCGTCACGTGACTACACTACTAGCGCCACCACCGACAAAGAGCTCGCCACCGCGCTCAACTAGGACGCCAACCTCAGCGCCAACACCGACGCAGGTAACGTGCACCCGCGTCACGTGACTACACTACTAGCGCCACCACCGACAAAGTGCTCGCCACCGCGCTCAACCAGGACGCCAACCTCAGCGCCAACACCGACGCAGGTAACGTGCTCCCGCGTCACGTGACTACACTACTAGCGCCACCACCGACAAAGTGCTCGCCACCGCGCTCAACCAGGACGCCAACCTCAGCGCCAACACCGACGCAGGTAACGTGCTCCCGCGTCACGTGACTACACTACTAGCGCCACCACCGACAAAGTGCTCGCCACCGCGCTCCACCTGGACGCCAACACCGACGCAGGTAATGTGCACCCGCGTCACGTGACTACACTACTATCGCCACCACCGACAAAGTGCTCGCCACCGCGCTCCACCTGGACGCCAACCTCAGCGCCAACACCGACGCAGGTAACGTGCACCCGCGTCACGTGACTACACTACTAGCGCCACCACCGACAAAGTGCTCGCCACCGCGCTCCACCTGGACGCCAACACCGACGCAGGTAATGTGCACCCGCGTCACGTGACTACACTACTAGCGCCACCACCGACAAAGTGCTCGCCACCGCGCTCCACCTGGACGCCAACCTCAGCGCCAACACCAACGCAGGTAACGTGCACCCGCGTCACGTGACTACACTACTAGCGCCACCACCGACAAAGTGCTCGCCACCGCGCTCCACCTGGACGCCAACCTCAGCGCCAACACCGACGCAGGTAACGTGCACCCGCGTCACGTGACTACACTACTAGCGCCACCACCGACAAAGTGCTCGCCACCGCGCTCAACATCTACACATTAGCGTGACCGAGCGTGCTGCTATTCTACATAATTGCATCCAGTGGTGGGCTAGGTTAGGTGTTCTGGGGTAACTGATACAATCATACATCTTGATCGGGTTCATCGCTTTTTACGTTTCGTTTCCTAGACTACGTAATCCAGTTGGGAACATTCTTTCTTCGACAACCCAATTTTATACAGACAATTTTATGGAAAATACGTGCGTTTGCTCGAATTTGAATTTATGTTGTTTTAGATTCGAACAAAGAATTCGTTTCGATTACTTGTATTCCATATCAAGATATAAAACCATATCGTTATCGGTATATATTTCACTGACAAGATACAGGCTTATATTAATAAAAATAATAAAAATATATAATAAGCTACCAGCAGACCTTACAAATGAAATAAATAGCACGAAATTCCTGAAAAACCTAAAACAAGTATAAATAACGAAAGCAAACTACTCAATTTATGACTTCTTAAAAGATAATATTTAAATTTAATAATTAAGAATTGCGTCATCTTCTCTCTTAAGTTGAATCCCATCATGTTTTCACAATTGCAGTGAACTGGTAATTTGCTCAACCCGACAAATAAAATGTTTTGCTATATCGTTCACAAAAAGTACTTACTTTTTGTGAAACTAACGAACATTTTTAGTATTTTGAATCCATTTTAAATAATAATATTGTAAACAATTTCAACCAGTATGTCTAATTATTATCAAACAAATCGCTACTGAGCACCCGCCTCGCCGAGCTCACAGTTGTGCAAAACAAGTCTAATGTATAATTATTGCTGTGTCTACATATATAATTTAAGTGTCTACTCACCCAGTATTAGTAAGAATTTTAACGATAATTGGTATTAACAAATAGGGTACTTAACTTTTTTAAGTAACGTAGTATATAGCAATAAATAAGGGGACATCTGGATCTTAGATGTTGACTACTGACCAAGTCAGGGCATTCTATTCGATGCTATTGTTATTTGAATTAGTATATCAGATATGTCAAATCTCAATTGTAGATAATAAGACGAAAAGATGTATCCTTCCCTAAACATAAAACTTTACGAACTTCATCTGTATTCTCTGAATTCACAAAATCTTACATGACTTCCATATTGTGACGTATACTTTAAGCGATTAATATCAAAGCGATAGTCGATATCGCCACGGCATTGCAGTATTGATTAGTCCCAATGAATGCAAATAGCATATAATTAATTTATCCATAGTTTGTTTTATTTATGAAATTAAATAAAACTCTAATAATTCACTGTCTATCAGGTGAGATCGTAGTCAAATGCTTGCATATTGAACATAAATAAAACCGTCCAAGTGCGAGTTGGACTAGCGCTGGAAGGGTTTCGTACCATCCTACTAATATTATAAATCTGAAAGTTTGTGTGTAAGTATGTAAGTATGTTTGTTCCCTCTTCACGCTTTAACGGCTGAACGGATTTGGATGAAATTTGGAATATACATAGATTATACATAGGATTAACACATAGGCTACTTTTTAACTTGATAATAGCGGGCGAAGCCGCGGGGCACGGCTAGTTATCTATAAAATCGGCAAAAAAAAACACGTGTGTTGTATGGGAGACCCCTTAAATATTTGTTTTATTTTAATTATGATTATTTATTTTTAAAGTGAATATATAACTAAATATTATGTGAATATTTCAAGTGTCTACCTGTTGACGTTATAAATATCGAGCAAAAACGAGCTTAAATCACGTTTGTTGTATAGGAGCCCCCTTATATATTTATTTTATTCTGTTTCTTAGTATTTGTTGTTATAGCGGCAACAGAAATACATCATCTGTGAAAATTTCAACTGTCTAACTATCACGGTTCATGAGATACAGCCTGGTGACAGACGGACAACGGACGGACAATGAAGTCTTAGTAATAGGGTCCCGTTTTACTCTTTCGGTACGGAACCATAAAAAAATAGTGAAGACATTGATTTTTTTCAATTTTGACTTCGCATTTTTCCAAACCAAAAATAGCGTACTGTATGTTTTTTTTTATGATGTGCCTACACACGTTAATGACGAATTACCGAATAATCCACCAACACTTCACACGAATACTCTAAACGAAGTTTTAGTTATTTTCTTTAGTTAATAAATCTACAGAGAATCTGACCCCGAATATGACACAATAATAACAATATTTATTCGGACAAATTATTATTCAGACAGAGCTTCATATTTGGCAAAAAATGCAAAAAGTAGTTTTGATAGTCCTTTCTAGATGTTAACCTTATACTTCCTAAATTATACTATAGAGACCGAAACAGGTGGAAACCTAACGGTGCAAGATCAGGGCTCTATGTTGGATGCATTAATACTTCCCAGTCAAGCTTTCTCTATTTTAGCTGAGTAGTGAGATGTGTCTATGAAGCTTGATGGCCCCAACCACGATCTTTTTCGCATGTTTTTGTCGTAGACGATCCACATATCATCTCCAAGAGATCAATCTCTTCAAAAATTGTTGATTTCATTACTTTAGAGAATTGGAAATAAGTGTTAGGTTTCTTTCAGTAAACTCGTGTGGCACACAAGTATATTTTTTGTAAATCCAGACTTTTTCAACTACCACATGAACCGCCTTCATTACAATTCGCTTCAAAATAAATCGTCAAATAGACCAGAGGTCATGGGACCACATTACGATGTGTCTGTTTACATAATATCCACACATTTAAAGGCGCACGTGTATTCACGGCTCATAGTTAAGGCGCGACTAATGCCCGATAACGGACATGCTTTATGCAACTTCTGTGGGCCGCATCAATTACACTGTTTTTAATTATGCAACGTCATATTGTGTCCTTTGACGATGTTAGAAGTAATTACTTCTGATGAGGCGATTCAACATTGGCAACGGCATTTCGTAGTAGATGTTTCTTGACGTATTACAATCCCTATTTTGTAGTGCGATGCTAGTACGTTTTTACCGCAATCGATCTATCGATAAAACTGTGGCTATTCATTAATGATGTGAGTCCGAACACGTTGTTTGCCTTTTGTGCTCTTCATTGTTCCGGTTTACGTTTACAGGGGGTATTTTATTTCTCTCCTTTCTACCCAGCAGAGTATGCATAGAGCCACTAAGGAATCTTTTAATTTCAATGATTGGTCAACTTTGTTTTACGGCAGCTATGGTTGGGTCGTGGATATTATGTCAAAATGATGGCGTTGAAAATTAATTGTTCTTTCAAATATATATTTTGATATGAAATGTAATGTTTTTGGCAGTATCTATCGAATAAAAACATAAAATATATGTAAGCATAATTCTATTTAGTAGCAAACAATCACAAACCAGGGCATATTAAGCGAAATTTAAGGTGGTTACGCAAGATCACATGTGTCAAACTGTTCAAACATTTTAACATAATTATGTCGAGGTGTACGAAACAACCTAATTATTTTACACCATATTTAGCTGATTCATTCCACATTTTCGAATAATTCACATTCTTAAAAAATACACCAATAAGTATTTATGGCGATATATTGTAGTACTTGTATTTTATTTTTTGATATGTTAGTGGCGCTGATGAGTATGGTGTGACTTTTTTCAACTTTTAAAGCTTTAGGCCAATTGTAATTAATCAAATTTGCGCTTTAATGTTTTGTTGAGTACTTAACATTGTCAGATATTTCATCTTCATTGTTTTACTAAAAGTAATTAACCCACTGCCTTAGATAATTCTAATCCGATTATGCGAGTACAACTAGTTTCTTTATTATAGTAGTTTCCATAAATGGAACTTCGTTTGTAAATACTAACTGTTCTTCGATGATTCTTACTGTCCAATAGCTAGTTCAGATAACCGTCTATTTCTTGTATTTGTTTAAGATAGCTCATAGCAAAGGAAAATATTGGTGGCGAAGATGTTTTGATGTTATATTAATATACGAAGATACGTAGTTAATGATTTCCGACGTAGACATTACTAATTTTAGATTTCTATGGAAGTTTATTTTCCAATTATTATTATAATGAAGAGCAGCAGCAATTTTAATGAGGCAAGCGCGTGTAGAATTATGAATTTGCTACAGAAATTATGTTGTTATTATATCAACCGATAAATATAATAGAAGTATAACACGTGACGCAGGAAGTTGCATAATCATTAATCCAACATTTTGCTCGCTTACTAACTGATGATATGTTGAAAAGCTTAACTTCTGTATTTACTTCTGTAAATCACAACATACTTTGATTTAATTGGAGTTCTTAGGATATGATGTTAAAGATAAATAATGATTTAGTTGACTTTATGAGTTATTATTGTAGACTACATGTAGTCACGCTGAGGTAAATGTCTCAATTTTCTAGAAGGCGTTAGTCAGTAATGGTATTCCATTAATGTTGTGAACTGTTGACCACTAATTGATTTTTTTTGTATCGAAAGCGATGATGGGCGGATAATGTAGTATACTAAAAAAAAAAAAGCAAAATATAGTATGTATAGCTATTGTAATGTGTTAAAAAATAAATGTTCAAAAACTATGGATGTTAATTTAATGAGCAGTAAAAACACAAAGGTATGGCGATTAATGCTGTATTTGTGAACGCTGATAGTGTAGGGATTGCCTCATTTTTTCGCTTAAGAAATCAATTCAAGTTTATTTAATCCAAAACACGTGATACAGCTTGTAGTAATGTTATTGATCCTGCCTTTTGCGTTAGTTGTAAAACTGTGTTACAAAAGGCCAAAATTGTGTGTGTCCAAAATAATGATAATGTTTTACAATTCAATGGTCGAACATTCTATGGACATAGTAGATAATATTTTAAACTGTACCATCCATAAAAGTACCGGGCTTATCGTTTAGAGCAAACTGAGGTCAAGACTTGTATAGTGGGTGCTGGAAACATTTAGATCACACATTAAATCGCTAAACGATATCTTTTCTCACCTGACGTCTAATCCCCACAAACCAAATATCCGCTTTATAGGCTAAGTAGTTTTAGATATTTCGTGATTAGAAAATGAATCAGTGAATTTCTCTTTAACATGAACAAATACACATCGATTTTTTTAATTTATAGCAGGCCATTGTCGTAGAATTTCAGTTTTCTACTTTCTTCTTGTTTCAGATACACGCGGCGATGAAGGAAGCGAGGCGTCGAAGTGCGTGCGGCGCGTTCGTGAAGTAGTCTTATTGACGGACGATCGTAACTTGCGCGTAAAGGCATTGGCGGCGGAATTGCCTACGCGTGACCTGCCTTCCTTCGTACAGTGGGCTGGTCTGAGTCGTGACGAAGCCACTACGGTGAGTATGCCTGTTCTACGCCACACATCCTCTAATCTAATTGATACCACTTTACTGGGCATGTAAACGTCTTGGATGAATCGCTCGTGCTATATTAACTTCTATTAATAGAAATGACTAGAAGCGTTTTAGTTCAGAGTTGTACGGTTGTAGAACTTCCGTCAATGATGCCATGAATGCTTTTGATTGTTCTTGTTTTTTTAACTGTGCTATTAAACAGTTAAAGTTACGAAAAACAGAATGCCTCGTACCTCACTTATCAATTCTTACAAATGAGCGAATAAATTTTAGGCAATTACATTAGTCATGCCGGAATACTGTACCTTAATTTTACCACATAATACAAAAACTTTATTACCAAATCTATGAGCAACTAAGAACTAAAGAACCAACACGACGTAAAATATTACCCACTATGCAACAAATTGTAGTAAAACTCGGTAACTAAATACAAAGTTTTATGTACGGCAGCACTAGCAAGCACACATACTTAATGTAGTGGCTTCACTTTTGATGTTCAGCATGTCGACTCTAGCTTTAGTTGGTCTAAGAGCCGAATCTGACGCATCCGCCTAAGCTTTACCGGTTTTCCATGACACAGCGACTATAATGGTAACATGTTTTTGTTACAGAGCAAGAAGCCGGAACCGACTGAAGATGCCGCCACACGCCAGTGAGCGGAAATCATTTATAAAGCAATATGTCTCATTATATCATTCTGAAACTCGCGAAATGACTTAATGTTGCGAAAATCGAACAGTGCTTAACAAAATCAATTGCACTCGGTTCGGACTTGCTGAGAGTATGCAGCCCCGGATACAAGAGTGCACCTCATTATTATAGCATAGGAATTGAATAGATTTAAGTGAAACCAATAGACGGTCGGAATATTAATTTTTTAAGAGTTACAGGATTCCACCTCTGTGTTCCTGATATAAAAATAATGTTATTTTTACGTATTTTCAGTTTTAAAGAAATTAGATATATCGGAAATTCAGTGTTGCTGAGCTTTTATTTTTATTTACTTTTATTTTTGTAATATACTAAGTATATCTTTTTATTTTGTAGCTAGGTATCAAAATATATTGTAATTACGAATCTATGGCGTCAAGTACAGGTTGCATGGTCTCAATTTTCATTTTTACACTGTTATTTCTAGTAACTGACTAAATGTATTATGACTAATGAATTTCATAGACGTTGCACGTGTTTTAAACGATTCTAGCTTTAGACACCTAAACCTTTGGTTTAAAGTAAGTACATTTTGTATTGCATTTGCATGATTGCGTAGCGTCACGTGCCATGGCTGTCGTTTGAGTGCGGATATATGCTAGATGCTAGCTTTTTTAGTTAAATATTTTTCTACTGACCTAACGACTCTCACGAACTTTCGTATTTAGATCGTGAAGATATTATAAGAGAATTTTGTCATAACGCGTAGTACAAAATGTTTAACATTACAAGGACACATCGTAATTTGATTCAAGTTTGTATAGATCTATCTAGTTAATTGAACACATTGCAGTTATAAATCACTTTTTATATATTATTCAGTGTCAGTAACTTATCCGAATTACACCACGATACATTGTTATTATATTATAATGGGTTTATTATTAACTCTTGTTCCATAAATTGAATGTTTTTGATTTCGTGTTATTAAATGAAATGTATTGTCGCTTTGAACTACATTTGAGCTACATTGCGATTTAGTAGATATTTAAAACTAGTTTGATTAACCATTCACGAGTAGGTAATGTTAGAACTTGCATTCATTTAAACTAGTAGCTTAGCTAATTCTATACACTTTCTATTGTAGATCCTATTTTAGAGAAGAAAATCAATATCTAAAAAGGAAATACCTAAAAAGGCTCTACGTTTGGCCCTAACATTATTTGAGGATCATTTTAATAAAGATTTACGAAAAATAACATAACGAGCAGTACATTTTAAACTTGTCATTTACGTTGTACATTAAACATATTGTATGGAAACAAATTATGTTAACCAAACTTTTTCATTTTTGGAACAAATTTGATGCTGTTACTTTAATCATGACGTTTTTAATAAATATTGGATTAATTCGAGCACGATATTTTATTTCATGACTCCATTATGTTCTCTGTTCTTGTGCCCTGCAACATTGTACAACACATTATAAATCCGTAAGTTTGGGTGCATGTGTGCGATTTTTGTGTTGTTTGATGTGAAATTGGTTCCCTCTTGGGCGGATCAACTATTTTCTGTAGTGTATCAACTTTTTTTGTTAAAAAAATAAAATTGTTATTTGGCTTAAATTACATCTTATATTGCGAGATATATCACTTAGGTGTATGATTATATGCAGAGCAGCGAGTTTTTTGTATTTACTTTAATTATATAGCTATATTTGTGAACTGAATACTTAAAATGTCTCCGGCATAACAAATACTAGTTTAGATATTTAGTAAATAAAACGAAACATTAAATTAAATCAGTCTTCTTTAATATTTAGAGTAATATAAATGAAAGGCTTATGCATTATTGAAATTGAATAAAACTTACATTTTCTTAAAATATTAGAGTGCATTGTGTCTCTTGGGTCACATGAGGAAAAAAACGGACATACTTTTCTCATAATTTTGAGCCCCCTGGCGATAGAAAATAGTATTAATATTATTCTAATGCCTGTTACTTGTTTAAAATAAGTAATAGTAAAAATAGTTTATCATTATATTTTTTTTCTATTAAAATGGCACTAGATGTATCAGAAAATATGGGGACAATATTGTCAGCCCGGAGAAAACTCGGTGACTCAGGAGACACAAGATGAACAACCGATAGCAAAATTAGTTTGCATTAGCAAGTACAAACGTAGTAGTTTGCAAAATAACAATAACATACCTTATTAATTACAATCAGTCATTAGTTCTCTTCTTAACTAAAATTACAAAACAAAAAAAAATTAGATCAAACAAACGTCATATTTTTATGAAAAGAAAGAAAAAGTAACTTCTTCTTTTGGAAACTATTAATCAATATACTTCGATTGATTACCGAAACTAAACATATTTTAAAAAATGATACACTTCTATCATAAATCACTACAAAAATCACTTTTCGAAAACTTCCACAGCGTTTTCGAATTTATAATACTGTTGGCCACATTTGGTATTAGTTTTAGGCTCAGGAAGAATTTTAATTATGTCTGTATAGTCGATGTCCGATACGTCGCTCTTTTCAAGTCTAAATATATTTTTGTTTTTCATACAACGTAAAAATGTTACTCGAATATCACCATCGTCATGCAAATCATTGACAATACACGCATATTTATAAATTTTTCCTTTCATGGCATTGACGTTTACTAATAAAAAGTCTCCGCATCTTATTCCACTGTTTTCTTTATCATTAGAGTGTTGTGTTGATGTGCTTGGTTTTGGATTTGCCATAATTTGCTCATCATCAGAGGTATCAGGTGTTCTGTAAACAATGTTGTACCAGTTTTTATAACGAGCTTGGCTTAATTCTAATAATCCAATCTCTTTTAGGGGGGACTTCTGCTGAGAGACTCTATAGTTGCTCAGAGGCTGGTCTTCATCAGAGCTCAAAAGAATATTATTCTCATCAAATAGCGTGTAGCTGCTTGATGCATTATCATTAAAATCTTTATTAGCTGTATTTTTGTTTATTTTTCTATCCTGAGTTGTTCTAGGGTTTTGTTTTTCAGTCTCCGATTCATTGTCATCCTCAAATTTTTTTTTCTCACATTTCTCAAGTCTCTTCCGTTGTATTGCAGTTACAGGCGCAATGGGCCGATATAGCCTTCGTGAAAGACATTCACAAAAACCTCTGCTACAGAAACAGCTAAGGTTCCTGTATTTGAGTTCACCTTGAATGGCAGTGAATATTTGATGTACATCTTTAGTACCTGGAAGGGGCTGGATTTTGGATGGCATTTGTTTTGCAATCTTTTCAATTTTATCAGATAAAATTAAGTAGAGATTTATTTTGCTTATATCCTTCAGAACTTCGTAAAATTTATATGCGCATGTAATGTCTTCACCTCGGGCTACCAGCTCATCAGCTGTAATTTAGATCGATCTCTTCTCATTTTTTTCCTTCCTCCACTGTTTTTAGATACATCTATTAAAGCTACAAAGTTTTGGGGAGTTTCGATGCCAGATTGATCGTTATTAACCTGGTAATTTTGTGGATTTGGTATTTCATCCTGTGGTAGTTCTGCATCAGGTAGCAATATCGAAGGGGAGCTGGGAGGCGTATAATCAAGAACCCGTATTAAGTTTTTCCCATTTTGTCTTAAATTTTTCTTCCTAAGTCTCCAGATAACACGTGCATTGTACTTCTCTTTCGGTGTCAAGTCTTTGATCCGTTTTTTTTTTGTGTGATAATTTTCTCTTTTTTTTCTTTTATAGTCTTCGTATTTTTCAGGATCCTTTTTCATTTTTTCTTTGTATCTCTTTTGCCTCTCGGCGGCTGTTAGTGGCATGTTAACTGAAATAAATAATATTACTCAGTAAACAGGATACTTTATTTTACTAAGGGAACTTAAAAGTCGGAGCCTAAGGATCTCTTTTATCATTTAATTATAGGATTTTATTAATTTCTAAAACCGGCACTCACTTAAGTATTATTGTCGAAGAAAAATGCTCCGACCAGGTTTCGCACATATCCGAGTGAGTATGGGTTTTAGAAATTAATAATGAATAACTCTCACGATAGTTTAAATATTATAATTATGGGATTATTTAAATGGTAAAAGAGCTTTCCGTAGCAAGTAATATTGTGCGGCTGTTTTATAAATATAAATAACAGTGAGTGAGGTTACAAAACTATGAATCTGATCAAAATAGCTTTGGTCACAAATGTAAATTAAACTCGCTATGGTTCGTGCCACACGAAAATAAGCCTTTGATGTTGTGTCTTCTTATCCGTATTATATTAAAGTGGAGTAAGAAGTAAGGTTCGTTTTTGTGCGGTTTTTCTTACAAAATTGGAAAGAAAATCTCTTGGGTCACAAAAAACGTCTCTTGGGTCACACGTTCTGTGACTCCAGGGAAATGTGAGCCAGGAGAAAATTAACGGTTTATATTATTTTTCTTTAACAAATGCTTAGATAATAAGAATAAACACATATGTAAGACATTTTAGAAACTACAGTCAAACATGGAAGTTCAAAGTACTTTAAAATGTTATTCACTTACCTTAAATTTCGTCGTCACCCAGCAGACACACTATAAACGCACGCTCTCTCTCTGCGAGTCACGGACGAAATGGTCGAGTCAAATCAAGGTTATAATGATGGTGGACAAAATCATACGATTTGCAGATCTGTCTACTATTGGCTTAGCCATTGGTAGTCTATCTCGCTCGCAATCAGTGAAACTTTTCAACTCGTGACCCAGCCGACGTGTATTCTATTGCTGCAGTAGGGACAACTATGTAAATTGGGAATTTTACTCGTAATGTTTAATTTTTGGACGAACAAAACGTGATTTTAGAAAGAAGATATATTATAGGACACTATTCACGCTAAAGATCTAAGCGCGCTAAGGAATAATTTTTAGCATCATCGTTGAATAAAACCGCGTATGCCTTAGGGACGCCAAGATTTAGTATGAGAGCCATTTCTTTTCTCCTGAGTCACGCTTTTTTTTTCTTTAATTGATTTATAATTTTAATAAAATGAATTAACAACTGTTATCTTAAATGATCTTACTCTATGACCGTATCGAAAAATTTAGTCCAATCCATAAACAGTAGTTTTCATAATCACTAAACAATGCAGGACGCATCTTTACAAAAAATTGTTGATCCACCCTCTTGCACTGTTAGAGTTAGTTCCCACACACAGACTGGTAAAATGACCTAAAATGTGGCCAAAAATGTTTTGTCCGTTTTTTGTGTCTGAAGGGCACATATGACCTGTTATGTTATTTTTCATACATAATTGACTGTAAATAGAGATGTAAGATAAAAAAAACAATTATAAATAAAAAACAAATTTTTTCTTTGTCTCAAAAAAATGTTAGGGAAAAATACATTAAAAAGTCATTAATAATATAGTATAAATTTATTTAAAAACAATAAGGAATTAAAGTATACTCATCTAATTTTAAAATATTTTTCACCGTCCTACTCCTCGCAGGACGTCATTAGTTTTTTGAAAACTTCGTCCTATTTTTCTTGGCCTATTGCTGCTAATTACAGATATGAGGTAACCAGAAGCCGGTCAGCACTTCTTCATTGCATTTATTTCTTGAAAACGTTCGACGAGAAGCTCTTTTTGTTGGGGATGTGATAATTGCGAGCTTCCGCGGCCCTTTCCGAAAGTTGGCCAATTGGAAACTGGGCGTGAGCACATGTTGAGTGCTCTAATCCATTCTTAGATTTTTCAAGAAACGGGTTTCTTGAAAAAACCAAGAATTCTTACTGTTGCACTCGAGCCAATTACGTTTGTAGACCACTTTGAAAGCCTTGATATTTTGTTGAAGTTCATCGCTTTTCAGCGGGCACTTTGTAATATCAACTAGTTTTACTTCCAAGTCTTGGAGCTTCCCGTCAAGCAGTCGTTGTGGGCTTGCTGTAACCAACTCATGCAGTTTTTTTCTGCTTATGAAATGTGCAGAATCTGGAACAATCTAACTAAGTGTTACTTTTTATCGTACTAAATTATCAATGTTTAACAGTTAATCTCTGCTTGATGTGAATACTTGTGAATGTTTTTGCTAATCACATGTATATCAGAAGACTTGACGCTTAAAAAAATGTAAGTACGATATTGTTGCGTTGAGTTGCGAAAAAATTGTTAATATTTTTGCTAGACTGAATTGACAGTAATAGACAACAAAGCTCTGGGTAGTTAAAATGGACATTGCAATATAGTAAAAACCTCGACTGATAATATAAATAGCATTTACTTCCACCAAAGTCACTTCAAGCATAAGATAACACACAACGTAAATAATGATTGTTTGGCGTTGTCGCAAACAGTAACAAGCGTATTTTAAGAGTGTCAGGTTCCGACTGCTGGTGTCACACGTACTATAGCCCTAGCACGAATCTTTCATTGTCTCGTAACGTTAACGTATCGAGCTTACCGTACGAAAACGGAGCATTACGATAGTCGGTAGCACAAAGCACTTGTCATCTACTATCGAGAATTCGATAGTACTACGAAAGTGACGTCATTTTGCGTACATAGGGCTCAATTGAAAGAAAACTACGAAAAAAGACCGAAATGTTACAAAAAAAAGTGAAATTGTTTATGCATAATGCATAAAAATTGAATTTGACACCTATCTATTGTCAATCTGAATTGTCATTTTAATGTTTTTTGGCTGCAATCGTCGCTAAGGACGGTCTCTAAGGAAGTTGAATGCCTCTTTGGTCAGCCGGAAGTAGTTTTGAAAGTTGTTGTTTGAAATATTCAACGCATTATATTCCTTATTGTTTGCCCGGCTCCCAATTTATCTATAAAAACCAATTTTAACAACAATTTATTTAATAACATAATGAAAACCAAGTAGGTAAAAAATGTAATATCCTCAAACCATAGGTATCATTATTAATCTTGTATCTATTTGCTCATTTCTCGCATCTTAGATGAGCCTTCCTGCTAAATAATAATGCAAAGAGCTCCGTAGCATTTTATGTACTTGATAAACCATTCTAAATCGTTTATAACACCTGACGAATGTTTTCTCACCGACAAATTCTAAGTGAATAAAGTTTCGTACGTTCTCGATAGCTTTACGATAGCCAGCCTTCGAGCTAATGTCAAAATAAGGTTCGTGCTCGCAATTTTTATACAAAAATTTACAAAATGTCTTAAGTAACGTTAACGTGACGATACGAAGGCGTTAGGAGAGTTGTCAAAAGAGTTCGTGCTGCCGAATTTAGTTCAATTTACGCACTGTAGGAGGCGCTGATAAAATTTCATATAAATTGTTGACGTTTACGATACGAACACTTTCTCGCAAGTTGTTCGTGCCACTTGGGTTGGGCCACTGTAAATGCGAGCACAGGTAAAAAGTATCCCTATCGATGTCATGGTGATCTACCTCCTCTAGTACCCAATATTACGTCTAAAATTTTGATATTGATTAAAGCGAGTGAAACCTAAAGGTATCTTCTAGGCAAGCATGCTACATCTTCGGCCGCATCATCACTTTCCATCAGATGAGATAATGGTCAAATGCTTGCCTATCGAGTACAAAAAAAAAGTATTCAAATTCACAAATTGATATATATAGCATAATGTATACTCTACTCTAATTGTCTATGAAAACATAATCAAAGAATCATGAAAAGAATCTTCCGAAGTACAATAGGAAGATACGAGATAATCTATGTTTAAAAAGGTTAAAACTATAAATTATAATGTTATACAAAATAAAAAGAAGCACATGCACGTTTGTATCCAATAGCTTCACCAGGTCACGCCGATAACATAATAACATTGTATGTAATTTTAAATTTATTACTGTGAAATATGAGTATTATCGTCACTACTACTATATATTCTGTGGTCTAATGTTCGTTACACAAATACCTGAGAAGGCCAGATTAGCCTTGGGCCGACAGAACCGAATATAAAGCCCGATGGGGTTAAATAATTAAAAAGTGGGGAGAATGAGGCACATAATGCGTAGATAATCCGCGATTAGCAATGAATTAATGGTTAGCGTTTGAAGTGGTTTTCGTAGCCGCGTGTAATGAATAGTAGGTACCTAACTAACCTACAGAGAATCTATATATGTTGTTTCAAGTGAGAAATTCCAATGTTAAAGCTTGAGCAATGGGAATTGGCAAAGTTCCGAGGCTGTGCTAGTCGCGTACCGGTGCCGGCGGTTGTAAAAGCCCCGTTACACTTATTTGCCGCGCGCATCTCGCTTTAGGCGCTGCGTTAACTTGTTCAAAATAAGTACGAGATGGACGCAGGGGAGATAAGAGTATATGGCATTAACCCAAACTAATGTTATGATAGAATAGAGTTATATTAATGATAGAAGTTCATATATGCAATGTGAACAACGCAGTTGGACTACGGGAAACAAACTAACGTAAAGAATTTATATTTATATAAATCCTTATAGTGCAATTAAAGTATCGTCATTTATTTATTTATTTACAAGGAAGACTGACAGCCGAAGCCAATTACTGGTCCTCACAGCTAGAAACAAAATATTTTACTATTTAATGCAAACATGACATTAACGTATCGTTATACAAAGAAAAAATAAAAAATAGGTAACAAAATTTCAAAAATTTAGTAAGTATACATCCAAACGAATAAAATTATCAGAATATTGTAAATTATTTCAACAATTGAGTTTAATTATCAAAGAAGTCGCTACTAAGCAGCCGCCTCGCCGAGTTCACGCTCTTTCTGTACTCTACAAATCTCTACAATCTGCCATCTACAACTTATGTCTATGTCTAGGTCTCAATGTGACCATTATTGCCTAGGCTGTAGCTTATTTCTTAAGCGCTTTGTGCACTCTTGTGTAGAATATGTGTGGCCTTTCTGGGCCGGCGTGACGCATTATAACCGCGCCGACAATGGGCCACACCGCCACCTATAGAACATTGCGCTGCATCTTGTCCAACCGCCTAAAGTAATTGCCTGGCGTGTACTCCCTCGCGACATCATCCCCAAGGATGACAACGAGGGCGCCAGCAACTGCGCTTGAAGATAAGGATCCAACTGGACTACACCGCTAGCATCGAAGTGTTATATATCTTATAGTTTTAGAGACATATCTTGTCCTACTAATGCAAGAGGGAAGTAACATCGAAAATAATAGCCAAATATGACAACAATTAAAACATAAGTATCTGCGACGTTTCCCCCAAAAAAACAATCGACTTAATTCAACACCTGAGATAATTAATAACTGCGTGGGTTTAATTTTATAGGTACTCTAACAAGTCTGATATTATCTAACGTTAACTCGCTTGTTAATGCATTAAGTGCAATTAAATAAATTATGTTTTTATTCACATTTCCCACAGATCGCGCTGCACATGTTTTATAGAGATGCCATAGCAGGAGTTTGCACGACTAATAATTGGACAGTTAAACAAAAATCTTATGACCTATGTTAAAAGCTATTGTACGTGTAATGCATATAAATAAATAATATTGCCAATAGATTATTCATAACTACCTACAAAATAATTAGCCACTTTAACCGGATTCCATTGTAGTAAATGCAGTACCGCAAATTAAACCCACTATTGAGTATTATAATAAAATAAATACGTAATGGTCCCACGGGCCCACCGAAAGCAAACGAAGGGTTTCGAGTATCGCACGTTAGACGTTGGCTCCGATGATACTGACCTACCTAATACGCTCTATTAACTGGGTCCTAATTAGTAGCTACTAAGCTATATAAATTAGTAACTCTAGTACCATCAAGGGTACAGTGAAAGTACTAATCATACCACTTTGCTATAACATGAATCTACCTTCAGACATATCTGTCTGTAACTGCAGAATTTTAATTTTAATAAAAGTTAAACACGTTTGTTTTCGATATTGTTTTTATTTCAAGTTTTTATAATAAATTATGTATTCATCGAAGTAGGTACAGGTAAAGAAAACTGCTTGCCAGGAGATCACAGTGAGGGATGGTAGTCTTCCGCATGTCAAGCATTGAGGTAAAGAAAACTGCTTGCCAGGAGATCCCAGTGAGGGATGGTAGTCTTCAGCCTATAAAGGCTTTGAGGATCAAGTACGAGTATGTTATTGACTAAGTTGACTTGGGTGGATCAGCACTTATTACATCCGTCCTTCGCGTGTTTTATTTACGGTTTATCGGTCCAAAAAAGTCAAGCCTTATTAGGCTTGACTTTTTTGGACCGATAAACCGTGCGACAACTGTCCGACTAATTCTTTGTAAAAACAAAAAAAAAACTAAATATACAGCAAAGACCTAAGCTACCTATAAGACATCGAGCTTATAGGTAACTCAAGTGCTCAAGCCCACTACCAGTGGGTAGCGTTCCCATAATGGTGCTGGCATTGCCTCTCTGAATTGCAATGCTAATACGTTTTGCCAGCATTTTGATCACGCGTCGCGTCAACCAGGCGCTCTGATAGATTTTTGAAAATAGAATGAGTTCCCGGTCCCCACGGGCTCAGTGTCTCAACTCCAAACAGCTCAAATATGTAATTACTGCCAGGGTTTCCATATTTTCGCCGTTCTTCCGATCTGCCGAGGTTGCCGCCAACTCCATTCTTTGTTTTAGGAAGATGTGACGGAGGTAAAGTATCGACTGAAGGGAAAGCTGTCCCGTGTTCCATTGAATTAAAGTCATCGGGTCTTTTACCATCGTCACGCATCAGACCATTCGGTTCGAGAATGGCTGGGACATTGGCGCTGGTAACCATTGGTGCGATATGCGGTACCTACCGCTATAGGCCCGAAGCCACAATTTTTTTGTTTAGTGCGCATAAATTTGGGCCGTATAAAATATCTGATTCGTCATTATTGACTTGACCTGCCAACGTCAAGTCAAATAAAGCCGTTAGGTCTTTTAAAAGTGCCTTACCAATGCCAGAATTAGCACATAAAAGATCTTTTAGAATTTGCGGTGTTAAGCCATCAAGGCCAACGGCACATGCACCTTTCAAAGACATAACAGCCGCAGCAAATCCTGAGCAGTCGCATCAACAGTGACGTCACTTTGTTGAGGAGGATCAGGTAAATGGAGAGTTGTTGCCGCAGGCGGATGTTTGCCACAAAGCGACTGTATCGTGTCTGAATTATATGAAGCTAAAGTGTCGCTCGAGAAAGAGACTTGTGCTGCGCCTGTGATGTCGCCATCACTAATTTGGTTTTGTACAATCTTAAAAGACGCCAAACTATCTTTATTTTTAGAATTTATATTATCCCGCCTTACTGGCGGGGCAACAATACAAGACTATACAAGAGGAAATGTCTACCAATGCCATGTACTTTACGCAGTTCCTTTACTCTATTAGAGTTATACTTAGAGTTTTGCAAAGGAATAAAAAAATTAAGTCATGAATCAATTAAGGAAATAATTGCTTATTTAGATACCTACTGTCATTATTTTTCACCTAGTTAGGTGGTCATTGATTTGTGTAGCTAGTTACACAAATCAATGACCCTTGAATGTGCGCGAGCTATTTTGCCATTACCATATTACAATAAGCAAACTTTGCATAGTAGGATCAAGTGACTAATTAGGTACCTACCTCTAATATTTGTCAACGGATCATATTCGTTGGGGCTCTCAACTAGGCAGGTAAGAGTGCAAGATACGCGCTTCTGTTTGTATGTCTTTTTCCACTTGGTAGGAGGTTAATAATCTATTGCGTCTGCTAAGAACTAAGGATTATCTCGTGTTACTTATGTTTTATAAAAACTGGTTGCCTTAGAAAGCCACGAAAATAAAATTTAATTGAAATGCAGTGTTAGCCTTTTATAGAGCATTAATAATGCTACAGTAGATAGGTATATGTTTTTTCCGCTCGTTTTTTTTTTTTTATTTATTTTGCGAAGACGCATTGAAACACTAACGTTGAATAAAATAAGTACCTAATGCATCTATTACATCCACGTTGTATCAAATCAAAACTTGGAGGCTAGTCGATGCAACTAATATAGAATACAAACGTAATGTACATGCTAAGCATCGTATTCTGAGACCACTTAAAGACTCACGATGTCGAAAATCTCAACTATTTTGAAAATGCAAGTGTGATTATAGAATAAAAATTTAAAAGTAAGCTAAGCTTAGAAAACCGACTTCACCGCTTCATCTTCAGAACCCTTGATTAGAATACATGGATTATATACGCTTTATTGAGGATAACTAAAAAACAGCTGGTGAGATCTTGATAAAATTTTAATTAGGCCACATGGAAGGCATCAGTTTTCAAATATAATAAAAAGTTATGAGGTAACGCACATGAAAAAAACCTTCTTATTTTTACCTACAGTAAAAATAATATTGTGTTAGTGGGAATAAGTGGGAAAAGAAGACTAGTCGTTAATCTAAGGCTATGTTCATTACAATTTCATCCAAATCCGTTCAGCCGTTACAGCGTGAAGAGAAGATAAACATTGGTTTGTTTGGTTTGGTGTTACATTTGGTTATACACAAACTTTCGGATTTATAATATCAGTGTGATGATATGGTCGCACTTCTCATGTTGCTTCCTGTTTGTGTTTGGTAACATTCAATTTGAGTATTATAAATATTGTGTGAAATTTTCATAAAGTGAGCTTATTTGGTTTAGAAGCTGTTAACTCTGACAGATGGATGGACGGGCGAGCAAACTGTTAAAATGCTCAGGTAAATTCTATTATTTATTTGTTTCAGTAGCTCCCGGTTTAATATTAACGAAGACGTTTGTTTATATAATAAGTAACAATACAACAGGAATATAGAATTGCGTAGATTATTGCGTAGCAAGTTCACTAGTTATACATTTAAAATGAAACCTAGTAGTAATCAATACCTCCTACGAGATGTAATTTGTAATGTCATCTAATATGAAATGGTGAAAATAACCTGCCAAAATTCCATGATGAAAGATATGAGATATATTATACTTATATGCGAAATTACGTTACAGGTAAAATGTCTTGCGGTCTTGAGAACACCCAAAATATATCCGAAAATTTCCTTGTACGAACAAGGAAATATTTGGATATATTTTGGCTGTGGAATGTTTTCGTTACTTTTAAGCCACAATGGGACGAGCACAAATTTGATAATGCCTTGAATTTGGTAAATATTGTAGCTAGTCTATAAATTCAACGCAAATATAAACGTTTGCATAATTACTTGTCACTCGTGATATAATATATCTTTCCATATTTCGGTTTACGAGATTTCAGATTGATTTTGACTATTGTTTCAATTTTAATGTCAATTCATCTATTGGCCAAGTGGCGTCTTATATTGTATTTCTGATATCGTTTATTTAACTCAAACTTTATTAAAATAAAGGTAAACGAAGGGAAGGAATGAAAAAGGTATGAGACATATAATTAGTATTTTTCATATTTATGTCTATTCAATACATAAATATGCTCGTTTTGATTTCGCCGTAGTCGTGATTCATAGTTTTTTATCTAAAAATGTGTAGGTTAATAATAAAAATCGTGAAGCATCGACCACGCTGCAATCATCTCCTGTGTAGGTAATCTGAAGAATACCTGTAGTATGAGACTGTAGCATGAAATTTGCGTATATATTTAATAATAATTATATATCTAAAATGGAATCATAGTAGTACAGTGCAAAGGCCCTTTATTCTCAGGCTGTGCAGCTAGTCACATAAAACGGTTAGACCTAACATAAAACGGACAATATGACGGTAATTGGCTGTAGGTATAATAAGCTGTTGAGTACAGTCTCTGTTACTTTCCTTTTAAGATATGGTATTATTTACATTTATAATACGGCATGTGGCACATACGAGAGCAGAGGGACCTTTGCAGAGTTTTTCCGCGAAAGTGAAAAAATAGCGTTGTTGATATTGTACAATTTTCCAAAACCTGTGATTTTTCGTTAATGTGTAATAATGGTGGATTATTAAGTAGTAACTACTTAGTAAACGTGCATAAGTGTAGGCAAATCATAAAAATTTGAAAAACGTGATTTTCACCTTCGTTCCGAAACTCCAATAGAAGTTCTAGTAAAGTCTGCCACTTGACTAGAGCATGACTTGACTATATGAGTGGACCTTGAGTCTTTTACTTGACTTTGACAGTGACTTGTGAATAGGACTTTTATTATGAAAAATTTGTTGATTTTTGTTAATATCTCGACTGAATAATATTATTTCATGTCCTATATGTATAGGAATATGCATTCATGGTCATAAAATAATTATAAAAAAGGGACATTTAACATTATGTTAAGTGATTCTGCGAGAAGTGTTAAAATTGACACATGGGTCAATTTTTAACACTTCTCGCAGAAAACCCTCCGTCCCGTCAGAGTGACAGCAACTTATTTTGACACTATGGCAGATATACAGTCGCAAAATTTTGCAGGAATGCCAATGACAAGATTTAAATAAAATGAAAGTGAAAGAAAAATTAATGTATGGTGACTTGAACGCTCATCTTGCATTTGCATTGTAAGGCATTGCATATAAAATATTCATAAATCGGTCAACTTTTACTGAACCTAGTTTATGATTTAATCATACTTATATTTAATCGATATTTATCTATTTTTTTATGACAGATGTATGAGATGGCGGCCAAATGTGTATCTAACGCATTCGGCCGCTATCTCACCTGATAGAAAGTTATGATGCGGCCGAAGATGAAGCATGCTTACCTAGAAGATACCTATTCACTCTAGAGTTGAAGACTCCCAGATTATACTATTCGGGGAACAAAGACGCGGGCAGTGTGTTCCACTCCTTTGCTGTACAGATAATAAATGTAGAAGCAAAATGCTTCGAGGGTATGAGGTTTGTCAACCATAAATATTTTTCGTTATTACCTATTAGGACCTTTACTATTTTATTATGAAAACTATCGCGATTGACCTTTACTATTGTTACATTTCTATGACATTCGGAAGATAATTACTACTTCCATTAACGAGTCCAACTGGTACGAATTTTACTACGTATCAGTGACGTTAAATCTCAAAATATTCATACTAATATTATAAATCCGAAATTTGTATGTAATTATGTAAGTATGTTTGTTCCCTTTTCACGCTGTAAAAATAAAAATAAAAATAAAGGGATTAAATACAATACAATCCTGTAACGTTAGCAAGCTGGTAACGAGATTTCATTGTTTGTAAGATTTAAACCGGACGTACGTACTTACAGAACGTTCTCGAGCCACAGCTAGATTATAAAGATTTGCTGATATACCACTATTTATGTATTTTATTAGAAGTAATTTACATTTATTCTAATTATCTTTTACCATCCCTTAGGGGTGAAGAGTGTTGTCAATTTTTATAGTGATTTAGTAAAGTGTATCGACTTCCTAATGAGTCCGACGAAGCTTGATTATTTTGTCATTAAAGTAAAAAAACCTGATGTGTGATTTAAAATGAATAGATGAGATTGTCCATGTGTTGATAATGTTTTCACATTCTTATTACTCAGGCTACATACATTTTGTGACAGAGGTCGTGTTCACTACCAATAATATGTTTTTCAGAATCTGTTAAAAGCTCCTTGTAGAGCGGCATGGCTAGCGTTTAATAACTATCTCATCGATAGGAGATTGTAGGGGTAGAAAGATCAGTCAAATTGAATTTTTAGGCTTGTTGCAGATTCAATCGTCTCTGCTACAACGCGTTGACTCGCGGCTGCAGCCGTGAATGCGCGAGATTAGCAAACAAAATAATTTACTCATTAATAATATTGCACAAAAACATTACAAGTAGGACGTCTGTATGATCTTTAAACTCAAGGATCTGACATGCTATTGTATCAGTGAGATAAACGTAGATACAAAACATGTGGTAGTACCATGTATACGTATTTATATAATAGTTGTCCACATCATCTTACATCGATATTTAGCAACATATCAAAAAGTCGATTTTTGATTTTGCTATAGCATTGCTTGGCCGAACTATATTTTAGATTTTATGTCAGGTAGATAAAATAAGTGATTGTTGCTGTGTGGTAATCTTGTAGACAGTTCTAGAGTCTTACCCTAATTTTATATACCATTTATGCATCCTCGTTTGAGCAATAATAAGATAATTTTACTCAACATAGCTACTTAAATAAAATCTTAGTTCATGGTAGCTTGTTTCTTTCACATCTTCAGGTAATAGATAAGAGAATTCCCTTTAAGAGGTCTAAGAAGTCAAATTGCCGAGGGGAAAAGAGTAATGAAATATCACCCGCCAATCAAGAGGCCAAAGAGATGAACCTCTCTTGGATCACAAGGCCAGAGTCTTCGTGGGAGTCCACTTAGGGCGTTAACATATCTTTGTCCAGCAAAACTAGTTCCGGTTGGTATTTTGCGAAAAAAATACGAAACACGTCCACATTATATACTTTCAGGTAGAGCAGTATAATATTCAAATGCTATTCTAGTTTGCTCTATCTTCTCTACGCTATTGTAATCAAAAATGCTAAATGAGATGGCATATTCCAGTGATAATTAATTTTACTATAGAAGTTTTCGTGAGTTTGATAAAATAACGACTAATTTTATGCGCGACCTTGGTTTCGAGCATATCTTATGCTCTTCTTGACGGAGTGCGTAGATTGTCTGACAACTAAGCGGTATAGAACATGCTGTTTCGAGCCGGTCGGGAAAATCGGCTAAAATACCGTGAGTGTTAGCCGTTTTACATATGACGATAATCATGTCTTATATTATGTTGGTTCCATGCCATAAAGGAATGAAGCTCATCGTAACTGTAGAAAGGCACTGCTGGTGTAAAGCATAAACTATCCGATTTCCTTATTAGCGTCTAATTGATTTATCTCTAAGAGGTTTGCTAGATTGTGACGAAGTTTAATTGTTGGCGGTTTTATGGGATAATGTAATGTTTATGGGGATTTTGATTGTAGCCATATTCGTGTTCTGTATAAAACCTGCGCAGATCTCTACCACCGTAATGATGCCTCCCTTATTGGCACCACGATGTTGGAGCTTCCGGCATTTCAAGTCTGAGGCAGTAAAATGTTATTACTTAAATCACGATTCACGATTTATCGCTAATGATGTGAAGGCAACGCATCGCCTGTGATTCTATGAAATCGTATTCTTAGATGCTGAAACTTCAATTCGAGCCTAAAATATCTAATCGGTCTAAACTAAATTCAAGTATTTTTTCCAATTTGAATCACCTAATATTATAATCTGGTTTACCACTGTTTAATATTTTTATTAGTTATTTATCCAGTATTTTTTTTCTGTCCACTAATGCAAATATTTCTCTTTTTTAATGCTTTTTATCTTTGATACTATCTTACTCGCTAGTATATGCTGTGAGTGTGAAATTGCTGGCAACACTAGTGATGCCAGCAATTTATATTTGAATGGAGCAAAAATGAACCTAATTTTTATGAATTTTAATCGATCGCATTAGATTATGTCCCAAAATAAGTATCATTTTATACGTCTTTCGTACATTGTATCTTTTTCTCTCCTAACAACTTCGCGTGTTAGGTGATTACGAAAACGACCTCGATACCTCAACTGAAATATAGTAAAGAGTAACCCCACGATAATGAAATCTATTACAACTAATTACATTCAAATATAGAAAATAAGATATTTATTCACCAAAAATACATTATTATATTTGCCCTTACATTTAGGTGTAATTATTATTTATTTTTCATTGATAAATTCTAATGTCAATTAAACTAAATAATGCAATTATGGTTATACTCATATATCTCAATATAGTGTATGTATCAAAGTTAATGGTTTTGTTTCTGAACTTCGTTTTTACAATAAGAATAATGTATGAGATTTTTATCTTTATAGCTATAGTTACACGTATAAAACTATTTCATATTTAAATGCTTTTAAAAGGGAATTTTAATGAATAAAACGAATAAAAATGTATGAGAAATTTAAAATTCAATTCGCACTCTATTGGCCGGCCTCGTTAGTATCCCGATTTTTGATGTCTATGATAGGTGATGTTTTCTTTACGGCAATCATGTGGAGGTTACAAAACGAACTTCAAAATGGCTGCGTCTAAAATTGCTGGAAGCTGATTGCAATGTTAAATATAAATATAATGATATGAAATAAAATGTTTTTATGTATGACATTTTATTTTCGGCAATATATTAACGTAAACTGTAAAATAGAAACATGAAAAAATAGACATATCATATTAATTATCCATCAGATACAATATTATTATACTAAGTCCATAACATGGTTAACTGTAAAAAAATAGCTCTATGCCATAAAAACATCGATTGTATCATAAGATTTTTTCTTTAATTTGTAGGTACGCTATTTTACTAATAACTAAACAGTTAAAGTACTATGTAAAGATATACAACATAAATCAAGTGTCCAAATAATTTATTTGTCAGTAGCCATACAAATAATCTAACAGTAGATGCAAATTAAAATCTTTTGTTACGTAGAATAAGTATCTCTATCTTTGTAACTCTCCTTTTAACGAAGTACTAGTAAGAGTCCTTATGATTTGCTTTGCTCTAGAATACTCTAGATAGCATGAACTTATCATGAACATTTTATGAATAATCAAACATATGAAGAACGAAACCTATTTGATATCTTTGATTAAGGCAGTAATGAAGTAACTATTAAACAATTTCTTATTACACATGTTACGTGCTAACTGCCAAGTATGAAACGATTCATTACCATAGGTATGTGAACTTTTTGTGTGCAGATTAAACGTCCCGAGGACGTCATCTTGTTGACATCAGCTTATTATCTGAATAGAGTGAATAGCATCCGGTTTGAATCTCACGATCATCCCATAGCAGCTTTACTACATGAATCATCACTTCATTCATACAAGGGTTCAGTAATTTTGCACCTGACCCCGTCGAGCTTTGACCATGATTCTAAGAAAAATACTGAGTAGGAACGTATCCTAATAAAGTGATGTCGTAACGTTTTTTAATTGTTAAAAGCTTGTTGATTATTACTTAGTTTTGTAACCGATTTTTTAAATAAGGAAAAGGTTTTAAATCGAATGATTTTTTTGTGTTATCTTAAAACTTTTTTCTAGGTAAACCGATTTTAATGATTCTTTTTTTTTTATAGCTGGTGCTTCCCATATGGTCCCATTTGAACAAGATCGGATCAATAGTTTTTGAGTTATCCTCAATAAGGCGTATTTAATTCATTTAATCTGATCAAGAGTTCCGAAGATAAGGCGGTAAAGTCGGTTTTCTGAAGCTTAACTTGCGTTTAAATTATTTTAGTTTTTAACTCTCTTGTGTGCTTTTAATCAACTAACTTAATACAAATATATTAAATTTAAAGACAAACTACCGTATTTGTCCATTTCCTGCTTAGCGAAATGAATGAATCCCGTTTCCGTGCTGGAAGTAATTTCCGGTGTTATAAGAAGTATTCTGGGAGGATGTGATCTGATAACAGAAAAAAAATTGCTTACAACTAAAGATTATTCAATTTTAGTTTATTAAACTGCGTAGTTCATTTCAGTGACAATTATCCGCAATCATCGACTCTAAGTATTAACGCGCATTACGCCGTCAAAGAGCGTCGAGTTGGAATCGTTGAAATTTGATAATTCAATCAGGGATATTAATTTTAGCCGATGATTGAATTTTTTACAAGGTAATCAATGAGTCGTGCGCTAGGACGGGGGTTAGCTCATCCGCCAAGCATTTTGGTGGTTTTTGTGATGGACGGTGAGCTAGGAAGGCCTCAGCCGACACGATCTCAAAAAACAAATGACGGCATTAACTGAACTCACTTTTCTAACTGGCGTCGTGTGCGAACATCATATCCTCACAAATACAGTGGCGCAATAACACAAATCAAAATTAAAATACTGATGCAACATTGTTTTTGCCATTTATATATTTATGCTCGTAATTATATCATAAAAGGCTTCTTCAAATAGGAAATTATCATTTTTCCATTAACGCTAACACAAAGTTCTTTGTATCAAAGTATTTATTCTTAATCGTTTTTTTAGGTAATAAATGTTAAGTAGGTAATTGAATGAATTATTAATATTACTATAGAAGTATTTCCTTGTATGGTATTTCATAAACAAGTAATAAAAAATGTAAACAGAGAGCATCATGCCAATGTATGTGCGTAATTTCATTGTCGCCTCGGTATAGTATTGCGCGTGCGCTAACCGCCTGTAATAGACATCAACGCGCTGCTTGTCACTGTCACAAACTCATAATGATCATTTATTTCCCGCGCATGACATACTATAGAAAATTAACCTTTATTAAATCAATATGCATTGTGATAATTAAGATTGATGTATTCCTTATAAATGTTACTATCGTAATACTTCAACAAACAGATAAGGCAAATTTAGTCTACGGGCCAATTGCCTATGTATTTTCATAAACTAATATAAAATAATAACATCTATACAGTAAAAAGCTAACTTTTTATCCGACTACGGCGAAGCAAAAGGGAGGGCTATGTTTTTGACCTGTATGTGTATGTATGTATGTTCAACTGTTCCCTCATAACTTCTAAACTACATGCTAATGCTATATAAACAAAATCAATTTACTTATCATAATTTGACAAATGAGGTGTCGTTGGAAGCGTCTTGCTTGTCCGCTGGTTATAGGGTATATGACGTCACTATAAATTAATAATAGCACCCTAGGAGCATAAAGTCAAAAATTATGTTGTCGCAGTGAGTAAGTCTCTGCTGTCTACTCCGTGTGTCCTGGGTTGGACTCCCGGCAGGAGCACAATTTTCCTTCCCAAGAGACATCCCATGAGAACCAGCACATGTGCTTCTGGTTCTGGGTGTGATTGTGTGTGTGCTGTAAATGTTTCCGGCACCCACGATACAAGTCTTTGAAATTAGTGTGGGGCTCTGAGTGTGAATTAGATTTTATGTTTTTCGATTTTCTATGGTAGTGGAGTATCTTCACGTGCTCGCCTGGTTTACTACCCCAGCAGGCCTATCATAGAGGTAGGGATAAAAATTATACCCCCTGTTTATATTATTATATATCCACTGACAAGAGATAAGATGGATAATCTTACCTCTCCACCATACACAGCATGGCAGCAGTGGAAAGGAAAACTATATCCCCGTTTGATATTCGGCGTATACATATTATTTCTCCCTACATAACATGGGCGCAACGAAAAGTGGATAAAACTGCTCTGTTTGACTTTTGGTAGAGAGAAATCATCCTAGTTCGTAGGGCGTGGGGTTGATTTTGTCTCCAGCGAAATCACAGAAAATAAGATGTTACGGACTTACTAGAATTACATTTCCTTGTTACCAAAGCAGAAAATGCAGCGCTAATTACATCGGCGATCCTAAGATTAATATTATAATTGGTTCATCGCCAATTCGATATGATATTAGTAACTCATTTTGAGCTCACCGCTAAATTTCTGCACATTCATGGAGTGCACAAAATTGTCCTGTCTGTTTATATGAAGAGTATAATATAAATTTATTGCCTTGTATTTATCTTTTTCTAAGGAAATTAACGTTTTTTATTGACAAAGCTCATCATAGTTTTAAAAAATCCACTATTTATAAATATCGATACTATTCGAAGTTAAAATTTACAAAATGCCGCTAAATCAACCATAATAGAACATCAAATTGTTTATGGACTTGCTTCGGCTATTTTGACAGCAACGGAACATGGCTTATCCCGCCTTTCCCACCGTGAATAACATATCCACCTGTGCGTCTATGCTTGGAGGAGGAAAAAAATTACAGAGGCGAAAAGATTTTTATCTACTCCCCAGGGAAAACTGTCCACCCGCCATGCTAGGCCTGCTGGTACCGAAATACAGTATATATGATAAAAATAATAACAACTGTATATAATGTATAGGTGAGCCTTTTTTTTACATTTTCTATATTGAAATATAAATGTTGTTGCCGATGTTTCCTAAAAATAAATTAATATACATCTGCATACTATACAACATAGACCCAAGTTACCAAAATTTAAATCTATAGTAATGTTATAAAGCTGAAGAGTTTGTTTGTTTGTTTGCGCTAATCTCAGGAACCGCTGGTCCGATTTGAAAAATTCTTTCAGTGTTGGATAGTACATATAGAATTTTCAAAAAATTAAAAGTCCTATAATCACGCAGACGAAGCTAGTAGTATATATTGTTAACATTAGTTCTTTACATTAAATTATCATTTATCTTTAAAACCTTTGTTAAGTTTGACCGGATTATAAGGTTCTCGAACATTAAAGTAGTAAAATATTACATAACGCTAGATATAACCAATTGCTAACAAAATATTTTATGCTATCTACTGACACAATAAGAAGATATAACTACATAACAAGACATTCGACAGGTTAAATTATAAGTATTAGGTTATACTATTCGTTCTAAAACAAATGAACATCTAACTATTATCAGAAAATAAATTCTATTAATATTATAAATCCGAAAGTTTGTGTGTAAGTGTGTAAGTATGTTTGTTCAATGTTCACGCTTTAACAGTTGAACGTATTTGGATGAAATTCGGAATGTACATAGCTTATACCTATGATAAACACATATGCTGCTTTTTAACTTTATAATAGCGGGCAAAGCCGCGAGGCACGGCTAGTTATCTTATAACATAACCTAGTCGTTTGTCAAGGCGAACGAGAGTCTCTGAACTGCGAGTAAATAGTTTTCTGTATCCTGAACACAATACGTCCTGCCATGTTAAATTTCTAACGATCATGAGACTTGGAGCATTTCCCCCAGTCTCTCCCACCTCTCATTAATGAGCTTAGTTATAAAATAACCAGAGGGCTCTTAACTGCCATCCAGCGAGATTGCTTTTCGCGGTCGGAGTCTATTAATAGTTATTTATAGGCAAAACAGAAAGACCTGCAAACCATGAGCATAGTTCGTGATGGACGCCGTAGACAATGCGTCATAGTCGTGCATCATCTCGCCGTATTACCTTACTACTGATAAAGAAGGGCTCTTTATTTAACAAATACTTCGCAAATGATGTAATTTACTTGATTGCCTGGCTAAACGGGTTGCTCAGACGCGGAATATACGGATACATCATCTGCCTACATAGCGCACATACCTACGAAGATATTAATTAAAAACGATGCAGATAACGATTTCTTAAATGGCTCTGTCGATAAAGATAACGGGCTCTGCAGTTCTACACTTCATATTTTGGTTTTATTATAAATTGTAGGGTTCTGTCAGGTCGTAACTTAAAACGATCTTAATGTTTTAAAAATGTGGGAAATTGATGACGACATAAGTAGTAGGTACCATAACGTAATCTCAGAATTATTATAAACTAGCGATCCGCCCCGGCTTCGCCCGGGTGCATTTGTATGGGAAAAAGAAAAGGGCTATTTTTAGGGTTTTTCCAGCAATAATTCTAATTTTTCTCGCCGTAAAAACCATCCTTGAACTTCAACGAACATTTTAAAAAAAGATTTGGCCAAATTGGTCCAGGCGTTGTTGAGTTATGCGCTTACCAACACATTTTGCGATTCATTTTTATATTATAGATAAGTGCATCGTTGCATACTTTGAAAGTCGACAGTATAAGAGTAGGTAGCTAAATATTAACTTCTAATAAGTAAATACTTTATCCTTGATTAACTATTTATTTTGGGTTTGTTCTGTGTCTACCCCCCCTACTTATGGGAATGAATAAGGACATGATAATTATGTTGGGTTACAAACCCAAAATCTTCTTACATTATGAATTCGGGTATTGCAATTCGAGTGACGTTTTTAAGATGCAGTTAAACAATATATTATATTTTTAACGGAACCCACTGATATAAGATAGCCGTAAACTTCCCGAGGTGGAGGCCTGGACCGAACATTTGGACCTAAGAAAATTGGTCAAATTTGCATAATGTTACCGTTTGTGTAATTTCGAATTTTATGGACAATCAAGACGTCAGACAGCGGTCAGCGGCATGTTTGAAAATAAAATTGACAATAAAACATCTAATAGGTGCATAACATTTTCGTGGTCATCTGAGAAGTGTACCATAATATACATTACACAAATGATTAATCTAAATAATTACATGTATTTGTATTTAAACAATCTATTAAATAATATTTTAAAAGCATTTAGATAGCGTTATTAAAATATCTACTCAATCGTCCAATACAAGATTTGGTTTATTTTTGAAAGGGCAACGTTTGAGCATTATCTGACTTGATGGTAAGCAATGATGTGGTAGAGGGTGGTAAGCAATAGGCCTATTTATGCCATTGAGAGAGGAGCCTATTTATAAAGTAAATAACTGTAATTGTAAAGTTTAAGTTGTTCTAAGAATAATCTAATAGTTTAATTAAAACTGTCATAGCAACCTTTCTAGTTAGGTAGAAGATAAGAATGTATTATTATGTATCTAATATCGATTAGTGAAGCGTAGGGGGCGATGACAAATTAGCTAATGCACTAGACGTGAGAGAACGCTAATGACAAAGAACGGCTGAGGTGTGCTAGGTTTACATGCCGCGCTATTGTTCTTCTAATAATGATATTTTTTTTAGTTTACGTAAAACTTATAATAACATAGTAATATTATCATATGGATAAGCAAAGATAAGATAAAGTGATTAAACAACAAATGAGAATCAGGAAAACATATGAGTTTCCTGAAACTCCTGGGCTACAATAATGTGAGGATGTGGACGTCGATGTTTTGATGCATCTTTAAACTAAAGTGATTATTTCGTAATGGTATATTATATTATAATTATCTCACAGCTGATAAATTGAACCAATTCTAGACATTCCATACAGAATGTAACTGGTTAGACTTTGTGAAGCTAAACTACATTATTTTGGGAAAATTGCGGTGTTATGCATAATTCAACGGAGGTACAAGGTATTCGCAATGTCATGTCGTGCAGACGAGTAACCGTTTATTCACCGTAGGATTTCAAGTGTAAATTCAACAGTGTTGTATTGGCGAAGGCTAAGTATGCATATATTAGCCAATGATTACAGTATCCTTTAAAGTTGTTCACACGGTATGAGCCAGGAGTTCTTCACGTTTGGGGCTCAATCATTCGATTACACAAGTCCAGCTAATAGGTCGCAAGAGCAGCAAGTGCCGTTGCGCGGCGGCAGCGGGTGTCTCACGTCGCAGTCGCAACTTTCAGTAATCACAGTGGCATGTAAGCCCGTCCTAGATACCCTTGAACCTAAAGTGGCAGCTCTCGGCCGCCTTGCCAATGACCCCGGCGCAGGCGCCCGTCGCGCCGGCCGCGCTCGCTAATTGTTATGTAACAGAGAGAAGTTACGTGCATCGCCTGCCAGCCGAACGGACACCCGAATATCTGATACACGCCAATTTGGCTTCGTCTGACCCGCAAGTACACTTAATTGGCCAGCGAAATCCCCACAACTGCGGCATCGGGATACACAAACAGGTTCGGAGAACGCGAATGCAGCTTCTTGCCAATCCCGAAGGGAAGGTAAAGTCACTGAACTTGCACGTCGCATGCTACATCTCGCTCCTTACTTCATAGTTCTTGTGATTGTAAAATCATTCTTTGTGAGATGCAGTTATTATTATTACACAGGCAGACAGGAATTTGCAGGCACGACTTAGATAGTTTTAACTTAACTTTATGGAATTTATGTTGGACAGTACAAAAACTATTAACGTGGTTGTCGTCTTGTTAGGTCTATGCAACGGAGCCAAGCCCAATGCATCGTATTATTTGCATTTTTATGCGCCGTTTTACGAGTATGAAGTATTAGTCGGTGTGTTTTATATTACATTAAATAGAGCCTTCATTGAAGACAGAACGAAACTGGGTTGTCTATAGAAAAACTAGGAATTGATCATTGGCAGATATTATGATATAACAATACAGTACTGTATCTCTAATATTATTTATCGATGTATATTTAAAGAATGATTGCAGCTCTTTATATTTATGACCAACCGTGAATATATGTAGTTAGTCTGCACATTAGCAGTAGCGGTAAAATTATTAAACTCGAACTGTAGTTATACAAATCATACATATGTATGGTTGTTATGACTGTTATACCTACGTAAGTACGTACAGTCCAAAATACGTGTGTAACATAAATAAACCTCGTGATTAATACTTATCTACGCTATGCTTAGAAATGGACACCCAACTACGTAAAGAAGTGATGTTGTCGAAACGTTTCGATTCTCCAACGTCTGTTGAGCAAGAGACTGCGCGACTGCCTCGGGCTTTTGTGCTAGAATTTTGATTGATATTTTTTGTCAGCTAACTCGGTCACAATAAGATGACAGCGGTAACAAGAGGAGTGCAAAATAGACTTAGACGTCGTAACTGAAAGTATCAAGGTTAGCCAGCAGCGTGGCGTGGCGGGGCGGCCGAAAGTCGGCTAACAGTAACCGTACACCCACAAACGGCGCAAAAACCGGGCACCCACAGAGACTCGCGAACCTTTGTGCTACACCTATTCGATTTAATGCTATCTAATAGTGAATGGATCGGAGCAGAAGACGTGTTCTAAATACACTGAATCAATGAACAGGATTTAATTAGCGATATGTTCAATCGATCTACATGTTACAACTTTTTTCGTTGAAATTTTTTCTTAATAACTGGAGAGAGCTCGATAATGAGTTGACTTTTGATGAATCGGCGTTCAATCGGGTCGAACATTTTATTTCAGCACGAGAATGAGTTCTATAATTATATAACTAATTAGAAGGAATGTTATTGGTTACTTCGTCAATATGTATAGGCAGCCAGAGCCGGGGTCGGGAGCTCGGTTCAGCGGCGATATCCGAGCGGGCGCTGGTCGGTGGCGCGGCCGTCGAGAGCTTGAGGCCACTTTCTCGACCTCATTCTCGTCCATCAGTCGGAAGGCGCCGTGTTCTCATAGTCGACAAACCGATGTATCTATGTCGATTGCTTGTAGGCGGCCTTGAGCGCCAACCATTAATTTGTGTGCAGAGCCGCCAGCGGGATACCGTTATGGCGAGCGCCTGAATCTTGTGCCCACTCTCCTCAACAACATATACCCCGCTCTGACATAGGACGTGTGTTAAGCTGTTTAGACCTATCAGGTCCATACAGCGACTCAAAGTATAAAAACAACATTCATAGTTTAGCGCTCCTTCAATAATTATACTTGTATAATTTAAAAAGGAAAATTACAATGTTAGTTCATTTTCACCATATATGATTACTGTAACTATAAAAATATATACTACAATAAAATATTATAGAAGTTTTTTGGAGTTATAAATTTTAGGGCTATTTGCAGGTCCAAAGCTCTTTATAAAGCCTCCCATCGGCTAAGCCACGTATGGCGGCCCGGCTGGTGCCGGAGCGCCGGCCGAGCGCCGCTGGTGTGAGCAGAATTTGTTTATGTAGCCTGGGAATAGTTCAGGCAGATAGTGCTCTCATTTGCCGCGGAAAATCCTTAGCATTTTTAAACTGTACGCTTTGCAACTACGAATGGAGCTGTGCATTCTAAACCGTTCATTTACATATGAATAAAATTACGACATGTAACTGCTTTTCTTTTTTAGCTCGCGAATATTTTTAATGTTACTGTAAGTCTTAAGTATTAGTATAAACTAAAGATGATTGTTTAATTGCTCAGCATAACTGCATGACATTTAGTTAGGTTCATTAACTCTACTGTCTCCAATTAGAACATAAAAAAGGAACATATTTTAAGTAAGTATACTAAAATAAAAAAATGATACTACTAACACATTATTTGCTGATTATATTAGTGTACATTATTATTTTGAAACATAATAATATATAGTGCTAGAATTTCTTTTTTACCTCTGATAGGATAGTGTTTGTCCAATATCTAATATGAAGTTAGTTAGATATAATTATGATCAGCTCTTCCTATTCTTCAATATAGTTTCCTATAACGTTACGCTATTCGTCATCGTAAAGGTTGTCTATAAGAGATCGCTTTCAGCGACAAGACCGCTTCTTTTGATACTTAATTGTTTTCTCTTTTATTATATTACAGCTAACTTATTTAATGAAAAGTTTATTTATGTACAATATTAGCTATAGCTTAACAGAACTATATTGACCTACATCGAATTTAAACTTGAACTACCTTGAACCGTTATATAGTTATATAAATCAGAAAGCTCGCTAATTTATGAGCTGAGTTATCCGTTTATATGACTCGGAAGTACCATTTTGCAATAAATCGGTGTCACAGCGACACCCGAATGCTACTGAAAGGTAATTGGGGTGCAGAGCGACAAGAGCGCAGTGCGTGCAAAGCTGGCGCGCCCATGCCCGCGCCCGACCGTCACCGCTGCGGCCGACGTGAGACCATTGTTGCCTTTAATAGATAATTAGTTAGGTGCCGTTACCTAACACGATCGGATCGTCATCCGCCGGCCCACATCGCAGATGCCCGCGCTAACTGCACTGCACTCTGCGGATCATTTACAAGCGATGACAGAAAACTAGAACACACGATCTACATTTTTGGAACTTTCCGAACCGTCTATCGTACATATTCAATAGATTTCTGCAAAATTGGCGTGCCCGATCGCGTTCGGGCGATACCACCGTTACCATCTCGGTGAAATGTGGGCAATAATGGATGTCGAATTTTTGCGAGTAGTGTTTTAATTGGTTCATTTGAATAAGATTTACGAGACACACATTCGCAATCTCTCGAGCTCTACCAAAACGGTTTTACTGCCTTTCATAAAGTCTGCAAATAAGTGATGAGTTTCGGACGGCTCTAAAAGCATTTTTGTTTAATCTAAGTGTGATATGGGGGTGTGGAGTGTTGTTTGAAGTGCAATAATTCACCAGTTATTATTTAATACCTAGATGTTAACTGTTGGTTTTATAGCAGAGCACATATTAGCAGTAATTAGCACCTAGCTCACAGCACACAATACTGTAGTTTTTACTGATCATCCTGAATGGATCTAATTCTCACGACTTTTTAACTGTAACGGAATATATTGTTTAAGCGCTGGAACATTAACAGAAGCCACGTTGAAGCAGGAAGTAGGCTCATGCTTTTGTAACTACGAAGGTAATAAATGGAGATCATTGTGCCCACGTCCTACCTAACGATAGCATAATATAACTCAACTTTTATGATTTTGATCATTAATTACCCACCTATGCTTGCGTTACGGCAATTTAATATCCGGCTATAGATGATAGATCTTTTGCAGTAATATATTAAATTAAGTATTGTTACTTATTCAAACAGATTATTTTGTCAAAATCAGTAGGATAATTGACTGTCTACAACTAAGAAATTAAACAGTCATAAAGTCATTTTATGAGTGAAATTTACCTGGTTTGAGGTAACTTATTTAGGTTCCAACGGGCACTATAAATGCAAAATAAACAGTATCCACCACTATGAAATTGATCATAAACAATAAAAGCCATCTTTGTGCAAATACCATTATGATACGGGTACAGTATTTACCACAGCATAAATAAAAGCAAGTAGATGGAAGTGTCGTAGTGTAGCGCCGTAGCCAAGATTTCGTTTACAATGGGACAAGATCAATAAAATTCTATCAACCCAAAATAACCAATCAATCGTAGTAACCAAATTTCGCTGGTATTTCTGACTCTACTAACATTGTGAACCTACTTAATTTTATATAAGAATATACTGAGAGTAACTAAGATAAATGTAAAGGCGTAGCACAATATGTTTGGGTTAAATACACATAGCTCCTACATTAGTCGATTGCTAATCAGAAGTTTATTTCTGTGTTAAAAAATGCTATCCCATCAAGCATGAACTGAAAACGAGCCTCGCCTTTTGCTACGCGCATGGTCAACGTAACCGAGCCAGCGGGCACTGAGTTGTAGTTACACAGGATCATAAGCGTAGAAAATAATATCTTAAGATGCCCTGAGCCGGATGTGAACTGCGCTATTTGCGTTTTACAGCCAGATATCACGAGCAATCTACGAGATGAGACGAGCTCTTAACGCGTCGCCGATGATATACCTCTGGGAATATAAAGTTTAATAATGGATGCGATGAGACCACTTAAAAACTTCAAGCAAATTAGTTAAATGACTTTCAAATCACAGTTAATTGAACTGTTTTGAACGTTCTAATCTATAAGTATAAGTTTATATAAATAGATGATACATTTGAAAAAACTATGAGTAAAATTATAAAAATATGACTTTTCCTTAATTAAAACACTTAACATATTTTATTCTTAGTACAATGATTACATTAGGTAGGTATAGAACAAGTGGAGGTTATTAAACAAAATCCGTGAACCGGGTCATGAACACCACTGATGAGTCACAGTACAAGGAAGATCTGGAAGCTATGCCGTCATCGGCCACCGCGCTGCCACCGACCTCATCACGATTCGCCATTTATCACAACAAAATAGATAAAATCCATTAATTATTATATTACCATCACCAATAATTTATTTGTGAAACAAGTCGGCGATACACGACGTTGACTCGGTTTTTCACTTTCAATTAATTTTACTTTTACTTTTGCCTATGATCCATAATGTCAACTAGTTGAATGAAGTCCGTATTTTTCTTGTATTTTTGCTTATGCATTGTTACTTTAAAGTTTTCCAAAGGAGTGCAAACGTCATACGATGGTGATTCACGGAAGGTTGTTGGTAGGAATGTGCTAATCCTTTATTTTTAAGGATAATGTTACGCATCCAAGTTGTTCGCAAAGATCTATAGACATGCCTTTGTCGTATCGTATGACCTCATCCTTGTTTTATTTTAGGAACCCGCTTGAGGTTCTGAGTTTAGCTTTTTATTTCGCATATGCGTGACAGTGATTCTGCAAAACTCTAAGAAACGATCTAGCATAAACAGTCAATTCCTACTAATCATAGAGAATACCACCCGTTTTGACGTGGATGTCTACCTAATTTTAGTTAATACTAAAATATTTCCTACAGCTAAAGTATGCAATTAGTTGATGTTTTTTGTTACCGAAATCAAGTTTTCTTGCTAGCGCCTCACGCACAGTTTAAACGTGATAATTTTGAATGTACGACTGGTGTAGTACTGGTTTGTTCTCGTTGAACCGCAATGGAGCAATATTTTGAAAATGACCGCTGTAACGTAATTAGATGTTCTGATTTGGTGTGGTTTCGACAATTCACACTTATTTGCGTCTCCGTGGCGTGAGCGCCGCCACCTCCATTGTTTTAGTTAACAGTTTCGGTCATTAAGATGTCAGAAACATGTGAGAATTAAAATTTGTGTCATTATCAACTGTACAATGTTTCCGAACACGCACGTTACGTTTACTTTTTGTTATTTCTTCTGGCCAATGTAATTTATAAAATGAGATTGCTGCATGATACTTACTACTTTTTTACGGTTAAAGAAAACATAATAACATATTTTTATACCGAAAATGTATTAAAGTGTTACCAAAAAGTTTGTGTGCAATCAAGTTTTTTAAAAACAAGAATCTTAACATTTCAGTTAGTTATTATGACATGTCAAATTAAACGGGTTTATCAGACTCCCTGATTACTTCTCCCATGAATAGCTTAATTCCTGCATGTCTTACCAGCGTACGCGACCTAGACATTGATTCTGAAAATATATGATCATGGTATATTATTCTGTCCATTATAAACTCATTAGTATAGCGGGCAACGGCACTCGAGCCGAGCGCCAAATTACCAACATTATCAATTTATACCCGTGCACAAACAAAAAAGTCGAATGTAGATGACCGGTTCCCGTTAACAAATTCGTATTGTGCAATGTAAGAGAAAAATTGTAACGCGTGTTTTGGGTACGTACATTCATTTTGTGGTAGGGTCTGATTACTGTTACGGTATGAGATGTATGTACAAACTACACTTAAATGCTTTCACTGCGCACAACATCAATCATCGTCGCGGAGCGGGTCTACGTTAGCGAAGGAGGCTCCTCGGCGGCGAGGGCATTTCAAATACAATTTTGTAATCAATGAAAATTCCGGTATATTTTTAACGTAAACAATCAAAGACCGATAATTTACTTAAGCAATTCAATAAAGCTCCAGTAATCATTTTTTTATGCAATTGAGAGATGAGATGAGCAATTCGCTTAACTTACCATCAGGCGTCACGCTTGACGCTTGTTTTATATACGGACAGATGTATACACGATATAGGTAATAGCTTACAAATAGTTTCAACATCTACAGCATAGTAAATAAGTAAAACTGATTTAGCTTTCTGACATGGTTCCGAAAGGCCTTCTAATCTTTATGCTTCCTGTGAGCAACAAATAACTTTATCTAATTGCAGAGACTAGTCAGGATTTTTCAGGTCGCATCCGACACTGTTAAGTTTAACGACTGTTGTGTTCTGTCATGTCCTCCGGAGCACGGTAACGCTCGTGCTCTGGTAACACTCAGTAGAAAATCACACTAAATGGTTACTCATTCAAGTAGGCCGTACTGTTGACAAACAGTTACCATTATTATTGTCTTGTTAGACATTAACTTTGGCTTATAATTTTGTACTATTTCTATATTGTTACATCTGATACAGATAAGATGCCTGCATGGTAGCTACGGAGGTTGTGACTGTGGTGGCTGTGGTGGCTGCGGAGGCAGCTGCGGAGCTTGCTTTGGTAGTAGTAGTGGAGGCTGTTGCTGTCCGTGCATAACAATTCACTCTTACTGCACGAAAATATGCTAAGTGGTCTTCCGTGCTGTTAAGTGCTAATATAATATAAAATGTAACTTATAGTTTTTTTAACCTTTGATAAGGCGAACCGCACTACGTGTTGTACAATTATAGTTACAATATTTATGTCAATATGATCCTAACACTGGCAACCGTAGCTCCGCGGACCCGCCCTCCCCGCCGCCCGCCCTTGCTGCATGCTGCCGTCTGAGCGACATTTCATTAAACTAGCAATTTGTTACTCTTGACATCATCTTAATTGATTCGCTATTACATTGTGGGGACTTGCCCCTTGTTTATAATATTATATGATCCGAGCTTGCAATGAGTTCAGCTAATTACCTGCTTGTTTATGATACCATGTATAATCTGATGCTATTCATTAACTTTGTATTGACGTAGGGTGAATCAAATTATTATTATAAGTACATACCGACAAAGTTTACCGCATTAGCAAATTTCTTAAGCAGGAAATTTATTTGCAAAGTGCCTCGTATGAGATGCGTAGTGCGCAACATAAACTTTTTTTGTTTATATCTCTGATAGGCGTTGGGCAACTATTTCACCTATTCGGTGAGATGAAAAACATATAAAACCTCTCTATAAAAATACATGTCAATACTTTGAAAAACTGCAGTGCTGCTATATTGTAGTTTATGGAGAAAACTAGCTGCGCCTCGCGGTTTTACCCGCGTAAGACCCGCGGGAATTCTGGGATAAAAAGTAGCTTATGTAATTAACCAGGGGTTCAGGTACCTCCGTACTAAATTTAATTAAAATTGATAAGTATAATATCATTAGTACCCGTTTGAGCGTGAAAAGTAACTAAAATACAAACACACTCACAAACTTTCGCCTTTATAATATAAGTGTGATACATACCTACCTAACATAAAAAAAAAACTACCCGATTACGATAACCTGAAATACGAACCCTTAACGAATGTGATACATTTTATGATGCATTTTAATACGTCGTATATTTTACATTCGTTGCTATGGTATGTATGGCTACGTTGTTATGGTTTGAAATAATTAATAGTTTACGCTCGTTTTTCTGGTAATACAACGAAATCAACACGTAAATATTTAATATAATAATCTTTTTACAATCTCGTGCGTGTCTAACGTGTAATGAAATACTTGTATTTATTTGAACAGTTTCTGTTATTAAAGGTTACTTCCTTGTTCTTGGAGTTTTAAATTTACGTAATGTAGAGACTCGTCACGTCTCCATAGATTTTAGTTTTTACGTATAGTAATTATTGATGGGCAAACGCACGGCCTTCGCAAGGACGCGTACACACCGCGGTAATGCCTACCTCACTTCAGTGTTAATGAATCGAAGCGTGAGCAAATTATGTCTGTGTATGAAATAGTATGAATTTAGCTTTGCTAATTGTAATTGAGTATGAATTTGAAACAGCTTGTTAGAAAAACCATTTGCGGCATGATATTTGCTTGCACTTCAAGCCGTCTATTTCATTCCGTTCCCCTATTTTGGGTGTCTCGCTTATAGCTAAAGCTAATCCAAAAGTTCCCTCCCTCCTGGAACCCCATTTCCCTGAAGTGCTAGTGCAAGTTACTCCCTTGATGATGGCTTTGTGACCATTGTCGAAGTTTATGCGTACGAGATTTTTTACGGTCCTTGACATTCGCTTTTGATATTACGTTTTGAGTGACTGAAAAACGGAAGGTAACGTACCAGAAGAGTAATGTACTCCGTGTTCTCTCCCTAGTAGGAAGTAGGTAGGTTCATTTGTCGAATGATCGAGAAAAACTTGGAACCAGATACTTGTAAGTTATAAATTGCTCTCAATTTCCTGCGTGCGAACGGATAATGTTGGCGTATTAGTTCCGTTTAAGTTATAGTTATTTGCTTCCTTGGAAAATAAAGATACGAGTACATTATTTTAATCATTTATGTATTCTTTGAAAAGTGATTTCAACAAGTGTTAGTAATAAAATACTAAACATCTTGTCACAATTAAATATAATATGACTAATGCTCCTTCACAGTTTAAAATATATCTGCTTCTACACGCCTTATGTTACTCTACGAGTATAAATTGTTTATGGATGCTGATTTAAACTTATTTTCAATATTGATGTTTTGATTTGAAACTTTGCAAATGGATTTGATTCGTGATCGAGTTAATCAGTTGGTGAATCCAGGAGGTGTATAATAAAACTATTTGATGTTACAATGACTCTTTGATGTCCTGGAGTCTGTGCTGCGTACTATTTTTGCCAAGTTTTTAGCGTAGGTATGCCACATACGTATGATGTAAGGCCATCGAATAACCCGGATAGACAATTGTTGTCTCCTTTGAAATCTCGAAGGCCTTTGACAGGGTTTGCCAACGATAACCATACAGCAAGCTCCCTTTTTTTTAGTCTATCCACTAGTCTGAATTTGGCTATCGGATCTTTTGACGGATCGATCGATTCGAGTGGTCAGATCAATTGTCTATTGCCAGGGTGCCCTAAGGGCCGGTTTCTCTGCGTCGCTCTTTCTGCTGCATATGTAAAGTACTTTTGGGTATGCTCGCTCTCAGTTCAGTTGTAGAGAGCAATTTCACAAGTTAATGGCGCACATATATAGTCTCAGAAAAGACTTTGACGAGCTTTTGATCAGACAGTCTCCAATTGGGGCAATTAGGTCAAGGTTATTGCCACCAAGACTCAAGCGTGTCTAGTTTCAGAAATTGAAATTGACTCCTACTTTTCGCGATTTGCCTCTACCAGTGACTACTGGCACCACTTTAACAACAATTCTCATATGTACATGAGTCTAGAGCTACTTGTATACTGGCCGCCAAAAAGCTTGGTATTCTTCCCAAAGAGAGACAGTACTTCACACCGGGGCAGTTGCTTAATCTGTATCAAGCACAAGTCCGTTCTTGCATGGAGTATGTTCACATCTCTGGAACGGCTCGGCGAAGTATCAGCTTAATGCACTTGACACCAGTGAAAGTAGATCCCAAAAGAATACTATACTACTAATATTATAAATGCGAAAGTTTGTGTGTGTGTGAATGTTAGTTACCACGTATCTCCAAAACGAATAAACCGATTTCGATAAATGTGGAATGTAGATATTTTAGTTTCCGCAATAACATATAGGCTACCGTTTAACTTAATTAACGCGGGCGAAGCTGCGGGGCACGACTAGTACAATATATTAATATTTACTGACTGGAAATACGGCAGGGAATATGCATACGTAGATAATGTTAATATATTGCCGGAAATATTTTTTCTTTCATAAAACATTACATTGCTTATCAAAACAAATATTTGAAAATGAGAGCATGTTTGAGCAAGCCATTCTGACGTTCTTTCTGTGACATCCACAATCTCATCACCGTCAAGAAAAGTTGACCGTCAAATGCGGTCAAGGAAAGTTGACTAATCATAGGCATCAAAAATGTATGAACTGATGACGTCACGAATCATTTTAGCTAATAGCGTGAGTCTTGCTATTCTAATGTCACATGCATTTTTGACATGCTTAATCTTATAATTCCTAGTTAAAATCATTTAAATGCGATAGTAATAAGTAGTTATAGAATTATTCTTCCCTATTAGGGAATAAGCATGATATTTAAAAATAATATATGTTAGATTTTTTTTTTCTTGTGTAAGAAAGAAATACACACATTAATGAAATAATGACACTATTTTTGTGTAACCGAAAAATCGTTTATAAATTAAACTTTTTTTTTTAATTTAACATACACATCACACAAACACAATTAGGTACACCCAGAACCATAATCTCTATATATGAATAATACGTAGTTTATAATACACTTAAACTCTGTCATAAATTTATCAGTCTTTGATGCTTTCATTCTATTTTTTATACTTCCCGTTACATGGTTTGAAGATATTTATATAATATTTCCAGTCATTTCGCGAAAATTTGGTTCAGATACAAATACAGCCTAATTTTTAAATAATTCTAGACAATATATTTTATTAGAGTGTCAAATGTTTCAAAAGTTTTAACAAATCAAATTAGGCATTCGAATATCTACGTATAAGATAAAATAAAATTATGATTAAAGTTGATCACGCGAATAACAAAACACGCTAAGAGTGTTATGCGGAATTAAATTATGTGAAAGAAGTTTATCCGTAGCGAAGGGTACACATTCTGTTAGTTTCGATCAGTCACTTGTAATGCCTACATAATTATCTTATATATATTGTTTGCCTGATTGACGTTCTTTAATTTTGAGACAAGCCAACATTACAGGGTGTATAGTTTACACAATAATATCATATGATGCTCGAACGTACCTACGACAGTGCGTATATCCAGCGTTTATGTTATCAAGTTACCTATCTAATCACTTGATTGGTTCAGCATCATCGAGATGTCCAAGGCTTGTGCATCGATAACCACTTCCTCTTACTACAAGGATTGTTGATACTTCGTGATTTACGACCGGATCTCTAGAATTTGGCATTCGCTTTTATTTATTAATATAAAATTGAGCTTGAAATAACAATAATATCTAATCACTATTCAAGTGATTTAAGGTTACATTCAATTGAAAGCTTTTGCTATTAAAAATAATAATAATCATCATCATCATCATCTCAGCCGCAAGAAGTCCACTGCTGGATACAGGCCTCCCCTAAAGATCTCCAAAAAGAACGGTTGTTACGTCTTTCTGCGACCTTCACTATGTCGTCCGTCCGCCTTGTGGGCGGTCTTCCGACACGGCTCCGTGGCCTCTATTCTAGAACATTTCGGCCCCATATACATATGGATGGATTATTTCCTATCCCTATGTCTATCCTTCCAGTCCAAAAAAGGCGTTGAGAATTTTGTACCTGTTTCAAAAATTGTGATTCTTTGCGTGTTGTTGTGTAATAATGATGGAATAATAACCGTTAATAGCTACCTTGAAAAGGCCTCTGAGATCCTGACTTAGTAATCCATTTATTTTTAAGTTACAATATTCATTGTAACTTTATTTGTATTTATTTTCATAAATATATTGTTAATTTCTAAATGTAGGTTACGTTAATTAGTTTAGTTAAAAATACAGTTTTTTCTTAATTGTATTGGTTATAAAAAAATATTGAATAAAATGAAATATAAAATCATTGTATTACTCAATTTCAGTTGTTATTATTGGATTTTCTATCATATGTTGATTTTATTTTTATGCGTTTATGTATAAGTTGAAAAAAAAACAACATTTTGCAACCAAGTCGCCATAAAATAAATTTACGTGGCTTAAGTAGGCATACAACTTTTATGAAAAATTGCGTTACTTGCGACGCTATTTATTGTTGTTTATAAAGAAATTATTTAACCAAAGGCAAAATCTTAACCTTTTTAGAGTCTATTTTTTCTAAATTACACCCGTGCGAAGCTGGGTCGGGTTGCTAGTTAAAAATGAAACACGGCAACCAAGGTCAGAACCAGCTCTCAATTAGTTGCGGGACCCCAATATCGATGAGTGATTGTGCTCCCCATCGTTCAACTGTTAACCGTCGTATTCAAGATCTGTGCTCCACACAACACAACATAGTATCGGACATCATTACTTTCAATTACACGGCATACAAAACATGTCAGTGAAAGTACGCCGCACAATGGCTTGATTAACAACCGAATTAAATACGTTTTTGCGAACATTTTCGTCGGATATTGTGATTTATTTACTCATTTATTCAACTTTTTAATAGATATGATAGATTATAGAAATAGGACATTTTAATGCTGCTCTCTTTTCGTCTGTCATTTTAATTTTAAAACAATATATATTAAGCAATAAGTGCTACTAACCTTATAATGATAATACTTGATTTTGTAAGCTTTTAATAATATAACATAACATAACACGCTTTCCCACTCACAGCCCCACATTAAGTTCGATGACGTTTATCGTGAGTGCCGGAAACATTCACATCACACACACACCGTCACAACCAGAACCAGAAACACAAAATTTCCTTGGGGATAAAACTTGTGTTCCTGTCGGGAATCAAACCTGATACCCCTGCTTAGGTGAACGCTCACCCAACTAAACCAACGTGCAGTTTAATAGGGTTATAATTAAATTATGTTGTAACTGTATATCTCTAACGATCTACTTAGGATGTTGTTTATATTATAATATTTTCAACGCCCACATAATGTTTATCTTGTCATACGGGTAATCCAATGGTTTTTAGGATAGTCCTCGTATATGCACCTATTACTTCGCTGGGTTAATCCCGCAGAGATTACCCAAAGTGTTTAATAATTTACCTTCGTCACACACATTGGTAAGATACAACACGTCACCGTGAGCTAACAGGTAAAACTTCCAAAGTAGTTATAATTTTGATATTAAAATACTACAAGTTATACAGTGACAAAACTGTGATCAATTATTCAACTGCATTATTTACCTGCTTTGGTACTGAAATCTGTCTGTCTTGGGTGTTAGTTGTAAGAAAACAGTCATTAAGGAATGTCAGGTGCCCTCAGGAGGCTTGAAAAATTCTTAAAGGAGAACTGCCTACTAGTCCACAAGAAAAGCAAGCAACTGGCAAATATTCTTATTTTAAAAGATTTCTAAAGAAAACATGCGACGGTGTATATTTTATACATACTTTATTAGGTACTATCTCAGAGAAAGTTTTTCTGGCGCCAGCGTTTAATTAAAATCCATGTATGTAAGCTTAGTAATGCTTTTCTACAATTTAAACTCGATATATCAGTTCTATATCTTATCGCTTTCTTAATGCGTACAGACACAAACAAATACAAAGTTGATAAATGACCTCGTTATTGTAACGGTTACAAGTGCTGCATGATTTTCATTTCGAGGTCACTATATTTCTTTGTAAAGCATGTTACATGCTTTTTAGGCAGATCATGATTTGAATATTTTTTGCTAGAAATGTAAAGTGAACTATTCGAAGATGAATAAGAATAGCACCAATAAAAACTATATATAAAATATATAGTTATACATAAAAACCTTAAATACATGTTTTGAATTCACTTCAATTACTACAAGCTTTTTGTACGTAATTAAACTTAAAAGTCGAATCTTGGGAAATACTGGTAGTCAAGGATGAAGAGAGAATAGGCTTTACGAGATTGAATAGATGCCATGTCATAGTCGCATCTTCTGTTGACCTCACCCTCACAAACAGACAGACGCCTTCACCTCAAAAACGTTAACGTAACAATTTTTTTACAATAACATCTCAATGTATCGCCTAATGAATATACCATTCACGTAAACATGCGGTAGGTACGAGGCTATATTATTTTTATTTGAAATCTAAAGAGTTTTCGTATAATGCGTGTTTTGTGACTCAGTCCGAGTCCCTGACGTTCTCACAAAGGCATTCGCAGGAAAGAGTTATTAAGCCATTATGATAATGTCACCGTGAGATCCGAAAACGTCTAAACGCTGCGGCGCAATGGACGCATCAGATTTGTCACACCGTCCTTCCTGCAATTAAACATCGCGGCGATATTAATCGAGAATCCAATTACGTTTTATTAAAATTCTAATTGAACCAGAATCGGCGTCGACACAGAAACATAACCTACATGTACACATGCGAGAGAATTCATAACTGTTAGTGTATGGAGGTAAATACATGGTGTCCGGCCGCGGAGGCGCGAGTAGAGTAACGTTAAGGTTGGAACGCACCGAGAGCGGAGTGGTCGGACATTCATAGCAAGACCGTTTAGCTATTACATACATTAGTACATTATCTATGCAACTCTGCGTCAGTCTTAAGCAGAATACATAAAGTATTACATTCTGGAGATACGGAACACAATACCGAAACTAGAAAATCATTCGCGTCGCTCAGTTAATGGCAGTGGAACTAAGCAAACCAATTGAATCGCTCATTATGTGTTGAGTTAAAGTAGATGGAAGTAACTTTTAAAGTAGCACACATTATTTTGCTAAAAACTAATTTTACGATCAGTTTTCATTTCAGCTAATTCGACAAATAAGGCCACCGACATTATTTTTATGACATTTTGGAATCAGTGTTATGGCGTATACTATATTATAACAAATAATCTGTCTCAGAACCAGAAAGTCTTAATTTGTTCCTCACAACTTTTTCTCCCTCTAAAGTACCTAGGAGTACTCTTAAAATATTGATTTCCTCACAAAACTTAGATTTTGAATAGCTACAATGCCTTCAAACATTATGACTATTATGACTATTTATTGTTATTTGACCAAAAAACGCGTGTTCTTCCTGTCTTATGACAGGCTTTAAAATAGTTCGACAAATGCCTCAAATTTGGTAAATTTACTTCGCTCCTATAGCATCGCGTCTCGCTTTGCTTTAGTGCGTTTTCACCTTTAGCTGATGATGTTTCGGCGAAAGAAGGCCGTGTTGCGACCTTCCAAATTGTGGGCGCCGATCGTTGACCGGGCCGCTCGCTTCGTCACACTCGCTGCCCAAATGATGGCTCGCAGTCTCGGACTCGGCCCAGGGTACCTGGGTATAATTAACTTGCGGTCTACATCCGCGTTGGGATTTTACACATAATTTTAGGGAGCTTATTGCTTTGTTTGGCTTCGTTTTGTTAGATATTTGAGTTTTTTGTCTCTCTCATCTCTTGTCTTTCTTCGAAGTGGATTAATTCAATTCACTTCAACGCTACACAAATAGCCTATTAACCCACGCCTTAATGCGAATTAGACTTGAATTTGAACCTATCAAATTGTCACAAAAGTTCTTTAAATACTTTTTTTACATATATTAATTGTGATAAATATTTTTTTGTAATACATATAAGTTGCACCAAAACTTCTAAATACATCCAGTTTCAATGTTTTTTCTCTATAGAAAAACCATTTTACCGGATGTCTTGGATTAAAAATGTGTTATTGTAGTAATTGTATGATTAGCATAAAAAAAAGAAACAAGTAAAAATTACAGCCAATCTGAGTTTCTTGCTCTTTCTTTCTTTCTTTAAACGGTATAGCCAGGGGCGCCTTCTTCTAAGTCTGTTTCATATCACACTAATTACAATTCGAACTATTACTTAATTTTATTTTTATACTTGAGTGGAAATCTTCATACTAAGTATTCCTATTTGGTAAATAAATGATACATATAATTTTAGTTGAGGTAATATATCTTAGGACTAGGTATAGATAGGTAGTATAGACTAGGAGATAGATATATCGGGACTTAATCGCGCTGAACACTAGAAAACTACAATGAGAAAAATGTCTCATTGCTGTTACTAACATTCTAGTGCAATATGTCACAACTAAAATTAATGAGTAACAATCACAAAAATGTTTGGTAATGAATCACTTATTTTCGAAAAAAAACGTAGTAACTGTAATCTTGACTAGAAAAAATTTTTTTGAGAGCTTTAGTAGTCTAGTTGTCCCATTTTTTTTTCTCCGTGTAGTTTTTAGCGCGATTAAGTCCCGAGATATTATCGAACTAAGTGTTCGAAACGCGAAAGTTCAAAAGTTACACATAAATTAGTCGTTTAAAACTGGTTATTACCTTCATGACATACATTTTATTGGACACAATTAAGTACATATTGTGATACTCACTTAGCGACTTCAATTAAAGTATGAGTCAGTCTCTCTCTAGCGAAAGTTAGCCGATGACTAGCCAATTTTCATGCTATTGTTAGCCTAAAATGTGTTTGAGCTGATTCATTACCAATATGGTATGCATGACTTGAGGTTTTATATAAAAAATAAAAAAAGTGTAAATTAAAATTGAATACATTCGATCTCTACATTGATCGCTACATATATTGCGTTTAAGGCGGTCCGTAATACACTTCCCATACAAAAATCAATACACAAATACGAGGTCTGTGAAGGGTAAATGCTTGCTTGTCTTTTGGACAATCCTGGTGTCAGAATTTTTCAGGCCGCCTGATGGCATACGACATTGCTTAATGACTGTTGTCTTACGACTAAGAAGCACCGATCCGTAAACATCCTAAACGCATTAATATTGTTTTTTCTTCTGTGTATGTTATTTTATAAAGTAACATATCGCCGGCGCACATACTTAAACCGAGTTGAAATATTGTGTTCTGTTTGTCTAGTTAAGATCAGACCAAGAGTAGAAGTAAGAGTTGTTTTAACCCAGTCTAATAAGCGAAAGTTCTATAAAAAAGTCCTATAGCGAAATGGCATTAATCACAACGAGTACTTTTTTATCTAAATGTATCTCATGTTTTAATTTCAATAACATTGCTCTTCCGCTTTGAAATGACCGACATAAATTGATAGGCAGAAGAGTTTAAAGGTGGATAAACATAAGGCTTGTATATCTGCAAGGTAGAAGCTTGCCACGTGTGAATGTAAATGTAAGTTCCTTTAGAAGTATTTACCGTTATATTAACTGTTGACACGCTGTCTCCCATCTACGTTTGCCTTCATTGGCACTTGGCTTTATTGAAACAATACTGCCAAAGCACACTGATATTAACTGTTCATGTACACTTGTAATAACTTGTACAATGTTAGAACCAGATGATGTTGGAAAGTGCGAAGTTTTGTCAATTACCTATATTTTTTAATATAAACGAAACTTACATACCTCTATGATGTACAAAAAAGAGATAAGCTAATAGAGAACTGAAGTGCTCAAACCCACTATTAGTGGGTAGCGTACCCATCACTCTGGCGACATTATGACTGACCTATGAATCAAAATCCTAATTAACTATTATAATATTGCTTATTTTTTTTTAAATAACCTTTCAATAATAACAATAATTTAATTATTGTACCGTACAAAACGCATTATTAAGATATTTTGACATTGTACGTAAAAATGTTCCCTTCTGTGATTTTGACCTAAGTTTAAAACCCTGGGTAGCCTGAACTGTAATGGGCAAGGGTGACGCTTACCATCAGACGAGTGACTTGATCGTTTCGTCACTCAAGTAAGATAAAAAAAAACCAAATGTTTGCCTTTGCTGAATAATTATTAAAATTATGCAAACAATTATAACATATATAATATATATGTATCAAACCGGTCTTAAGATAGGCCACACTAAAGCTACATACATAATATATTCAAACATACAAGGTAAATATAGGCCTATTTGTTGTTCTAAAATGTACTTACTATTTAATTTTACGTAAAGAAACTAAACTATTCGTAAAAGTCCAGATCTCTACAATCATGTCCCCCACGGTCTTGGTCGATTTTATTTGAGAAAGCTTTCTATGTTCTCGAGTATCTAGGTTTTTATTTAATTTTACCTTAACCTCAATAGGTATCAAATTAAATCCCGTTATCGTAAACTTAAATTCATACGCACGGATGTTTTAATGGGAAATTTGAAGGCTGGTTTTAGAATTGAAAATTAAATACAAATATATAAATAACAAATCGATGTGCGTTTCGAGTGATTCATAAAACGGAACTATTTGAAAGAAGAAAGAAAGTAAATAGTATTAATAAACGATAAACGCTTTTACACTCACAGCCTACACTAAATTAGATGACTTGTGTCGTGCGTACCGCAAACATATACATCACACACACAATCACATCCAAAACCAGAATCACATATTTCTCTTGAGGAAAACACTCGTGTTTTCAACGGGATTGAACCCGATACCCGATTCTCAAAAGGTGAACGCGCACCCAACTAATCTAACGGACAGTTCAATACATTTATTGACGACCTATCAACCTAACAAAGAGAAGACTACTAGAGAAAGAGTATGCTGTCGTGACATGTGAGTGTCATATATTATATAGGTATACCTTGAGGTATACTGACTCTGCATACTGTGATATCTGATACCTTAGCCAATGATTTTCCGTCGAAACCCACAGTTCAGTCGAAACAGCAGGGATAAAAGACGAAAACAGAAAAACTCAGCAGGTATCAAATTAAAACAATTAATTGTATTAGCCTTCTGTGGCAACTTAACAATTGTCTCTGTCATGGATGACAGTGATAGGTGTATACGTCACGCTTGGCTTCTTTGCTTAGCGACAACCTGATTTTTTTGCTAATATAGTGTGGTAAATTATCATGACTATACTTTAATATAGTACAGTAGTAGCTAGATATCTAGAGCATCAGAATAATATATAGTCCGTGGTAGGACTAGAAATCGCGAGTGGGAAAATACGAGTGGTTTTATTCTGTTCATTATTTCAAACTCATTTATATGCGAGACAGTTTCACCGTATCTTCGAGACAGACACCGAAAAACTGTTATGAAAACATTTTAAGTCATTTATCTTATACTCGGTAATCCAAATCATTTGCCAGACGAGAAGGCGATAGAAGCCTTCAAAGATGAAATAAAAGTTAAATTCCGTTGCTAAGTTATTTGAATCTTGCTTAGTGCTTACGAACGGGGATAGGTTCTAGGGCGCTTTGTGAACCGGCGGCGATAGCCTCACTAATCACGCGTTTCTTTGCACTTACACGTTGTAAGTCGACCACAGTTATTCAGCATATCATCCCAAAAACCTATATATTTGCAAGAACTAATGATTGTAAGAGCTATATCATTCAATGTTGCTGGTATTATTGAATTAAAACTATGACCAGGGTATAAACTAAGACACTACTTTACCTACGATACAATAGAAAATATGCGTGAAATTTAAATATAGGTCAAGCATTTTTTACATTATACTTATAAAATTATTTTTTTATTTAAATGCTATTAAATCAGGAATTTTAATGTGAAAAAAAAGTGCTAAAAATGCATGTAAAAGCCAAAATAGTAAAACGCATGCTATTCACTAGACTGATTCGAGTCGTGAGTTCGTTACGTCTGTGTCTTTTGCCTGTCTCGACGGAGAAGACAAAGTTATAATTGTAGAAAATCATCGCATGAAATGCTTCACGCGGTAGGCACGCACGCGCATAATGTTGAAATCAGATGAGTTCCGCTGCTTTTGCGATCCGTAAAATTGGACAATTGACTGATGTAGCGACGGCAAGGCTGTTATACTTTGCATATTTTCATAGTTTGATGAGTCTGCTGCCGTTGTTGAAACTTTATTCTTTTAAAGAGAGCGGTTCGTGCCATCTATGATATAGGTGTGCGTGAATTTCTCAGGGAGAAATCAGACAATTATGCCTGTTCCTTTAAAAAAAAGACTGTTTTTTTTAAGAAACAGGCATAATTATCATGCCTTTGCTTTACATGTTTGAAAATGTAATGCATGTTCGCAAAAATATAGTTAAATATAAATTAAGAAGCGACGCTATATGCGTCGCTTCTTCTACTAGATATACCTACGAATTTAGCAGGGACGCGTGAGTAAGCAAAACGAAATAAATATTTTATTGCAAATGTGGTTAGATTTTACGATAAATTTACTTAAATTGTAATTGAATTAACACTGGGAAAGTTTAAATAAGTAGTAATAAACCGAATATAAATTAATAATGCTAATGACTATTATTAAATAATAATGACAATGATACATATTGGTAAACTTGGTTATCAAGTGAAACAAGATCCCTAAGTTGACTTGGGTGGTTCAGCATTCTGTCCGTCCCTCTTTCAAAGGCGTCTAAGCCCCACAAGTAAATAACTTTTTCAGAGAATATGTAGATATGGCTCAAAGCCAGAAATAGCAATAAAAATAATAAACATAAAAAAATTAAACACCCATACACGTAAGTGAGGAGCAAAATAATTTTTAACCTTTTTTATTTCTTTCTTAGGTTTTAATGTTTCGCCTTATTACATTTTAAGTATTACTCCCGGGCCAGTTCTGCAGTGTTAGATATGGTATGACTATTTGACTAGCTATTTATAATTCTAAAAATCCTTCAATGGGACCACCCATTAATAAATCGGTCACGGTTTTTTTTAATGCCGGAAATTAAGACGGAATTGAAGACAGACTCATGTTGAGATATTTACATTGAATTTTTAAATTTTAGCCTTCCATATAACAACATATTATTTTTTCTTTAATTTATTTCCGTACTTTGTATTGTATATTTTATAATTTGACCTGCTGCTTGAGATGAGACCGCAAGAAATTAAACTTGAATTATACTTGTGTTTAGTCTAGTACTCTTACGTACCTGCTTACAAGCAGGCATACTAAAAGTTAAATATTTATGACGACCCAGTTGGCGCAGTAAACAGGTCTCCGCCCTCTGCGCCGTGGGTCCTGGGTTCGATTCCCCGCAGGAGCACAAATTCCTTCCCAAGGGATATTTGTGCTTCTGGTTCTGGGTGTATTTTTGTGTGTGATATGTAAATGTTTCCGGCATCCACGATACAAGTCTTTGAACTTAGTGTGGGGCTGTGAGTATAAATGCGTTTGTTGTTTATATATTTTTACGAAACATTACTCAATCTTCGGCAAATCGTATCCTGCATAATTATAAGAAGCTACTATTCATCCGTTCACATTGTTATATCATAGGTTCATGGATCCATACATAGGGTCTGTATTGCATCGATTTCAAGAATTCGGAACGTTCTTATTCCACACTTTCAGTGAAAAATAAGTACACCGGTTAAATTATATAAACAGATTGGGTTTGTTAATGATATTTCAGGATAAAAAGTACTAGGATTAAAAGTATCGTAACGACCAAGTCTTTTCAAATACACACACACACACAGTTGACACATGATGCGAAGAGTTCTGATCTCGGTAATTAGTAATTATGTTTCTTGGAGCTGAGATATAAATATATCACTTTCCCTGGGTTATCTAGAATTTGAAAAAATACAAAAACATGTTGTATATTTAAAAAAAAATAGGTAACATCAAAATACTTTAACACCATAGGTATATTGGCTTGAGACTTGAGCGCGTGTGAGCGTGAACTTCATTCATCATTGTCTGATTAATTTGTAAGCATTAGCATAATCTGTTATTCACTTGTTAACGTGTCTTTTGTGTGGTTGATGCTATGTGTTGTGATAATTTGATGATAGGTGCGACGCGAAGGTGTCGCGCACCTTGCGCGTGCGCCGGCTTGTGCTCATTGCTCTATGTTTACTTTAGGAGTGTAACGCCCTTTGTGTTCCTTGTTTTGTTACAAAATATTGAACACCGTTTTATTTAACACTAACACACAAATTAGGTACGAGTGCTGACAGCAGTTTTACACGCAGTCAATAACGGGTTACGAAATAATATCATTCTCTCTGAACTTCATAATAGATCGGTCATGCATGACTATCGTGTTATAGTTTCCTATGTATCCTCACCAAAAAACAAAAAACGTGCACTTAAATGTTGAATATTACGAGTAGGTAAAAGAAAGAATCGCTTAGAACTTGTAAAAATATTAAGATAAATTTGTCTAACGGCGCATGTTTGCAGACAAATTGAAATTCCTCGCAGAAATGTGAGAAGGTGAGAATGGCCGTGTTTGCCAATTTTATTAATTTGGCTAATTAATTTTACATAAGTATATTGACAAGGACACCTGAGACCGCACCGTGAATATTGGAAGCTGCTCGCTAGTCTAAATTAACGTTTAACAAACCTAAACGTTGTTAAGCTCATGTTGAGTACAATTATTTAGTATTTAATGTGTAAACAAGCTAATGGCATACCAAAGATCATGTTACGAGACGGGATACCAGTTTGGTGGGTACCCTGTTGAACAAATGGTGGCGCACTGCACAAATCTACGCAATAGATGCGCCAAAGTGGGAGTGCCAATGAACTTAGGACGGCTATTGACAGGTATTGCGTTAAGACAAATAGACGTTCCGGCGGGTGAGACGAACCTCCGTTCACTTGACCATATACGAGTGTAGTTAGGTACCCACACGACAACAAGCCTCCTGAGATCTTCTATGTAAATAATCACGCAAGGTAAATACGGAATTCTTGTCAGCAGGTACCTTAATTTTCTAACTGTAATTACCCACTTTCCTGCTTGTTTCGTTATAAAAATATTATATGCTTGAGGGAACAAGTTTAATATGAGTGCTTATGTAATTTAAGAGACATTCCGTGATTTGAGACAGGTAGGAAGGTCTATCATTTAGGTATATCAAAGCTTTTAGGCAACCACAGCCAGAGTCTAACGGAATCGAGCAGGCATTATAATGAGATTTTAGGTCATCAGGGTTATGTTACTTGCGTAGCGTGGTAAGAAAGTCTAGATGTTTATTATTAAAAGCACATACATAATAATACCAGAGGTGACGAATATAACCAACACCCAAAAAAATTTACGATTATAAAAAATCATCTATAATCTTACAAATATTATAAATCTGAAAGTTTGTGTGTGTGAATGATTGTTACCACGTATCTCCGTAACGATTTTGATGAAATTTAGAATATATATAGTTCAAGTTCCGGAATAACACATAGGCTAATCAAAAATCAACCCTTAAGTGTGCTAAATAGGCTGAAAAAGTTTGTATGGAAATTTTTTCTCGCTTCGATTCACTCAAAACTCGGTACAAATAAACATTAAAGTAAATAATGAAACACATATATTTAATTTTTTGAAAACTACCCCTAGGGTGTGTGCAATAGAGTTCTAAAATTCGTACATTTTTTTTTTCTTGGTCCGTTTCCTTCAAAAATCAGATTAAAACATTAAAGTAAATGATGAAACACGTATATTTAATTTTTACAAAACTGCCCCTAGGGTGTGTGCTAGGTAGTTCTAAAGTTTGTATGGAAAATCTTATTTCTTGCTTCGATTTACTCAAAACTTGTTACAAATAAACGGTCTACTAGATTTAGATTATAGACGAGACTGCGAATTCAAACCATTAATCTATCAATCCAACATTATAAACTCTAAAAAAGTTCAACCACAACTTTTAACTCACGCGGGCGAAGCTCGAAGCCGCGGGGCAAAGCTAGTATTCAATAATAGAATTCAACCTTATTGAATAATAATTAAAACGTAGGCAAAGCTTTAAAAAACCGACTTTATACCTTATATATTGGTTTTGGCTTGATCGATTTCGATACAATTTATATGGGACCACCTTTGAGGTATAATCTACCAAACAAAAAGATAATTTTGAGAATCGGTGGACGGTTGGTGAAATGGAGGAGAAATCGGTGAACATACATTAAAAAAATACTTACAGTCGAACATAGCCTACCTCCTCCTTTTTTGAAGTCGGTAAATATATCAATTTTGGGTAGGTTGTTTTCTATCTAATTAGTTGGGTCAAATGCATTCAATATTATGCTCTCTTGCTTTAACATAAAGTTTAAAACGCTTAAGATACGTGAATATATTTTTAAGGAATGGTTGATCGGTTAATGGTTAGTTTGAAAGTTACTTGAAAGTTCGCGTCATCGCAGTTTTGCTTCTGTTTTTTTCGTCAATTTGTAATTCAAAATGTCGAGACGGAATGTTGACACATAGAACCAAGTACTACTACTTAGGTGAATCACTAGATCTAAGCCTGAGTATTCGAATAATACACGTTGCATAAGTTGAAAATTCTATTTAGATAAAATCATCCAAATCTTGTGCGTTAATATAAATCATTTAATATTTTCAACTATTAAAATAGGTAATCGATATATTTTTATCATTCAACTTATAACCATTAAGCAATAAACGCTTTTACACTCACAGCCCTAAATTCGATGACTTGTGTCGTGGGTGCCGGAAACATTCACATCACACACACAATCACAACCAGAACCAGAAACACAAATTTTCCTTGGGGAGAAAACTTGTGTTCCCGCCGGGAATCCAACCCGATGCCTCTGCTTAGAAGGCGAACGCGACCCAACTAAGCTAACGAGCAGTTCAGTTAAATGATTTCAACCATTATTGCCATCTATACATATATGCGTAACCTATATATAATATTTATATATATCATATACCGTAATGTGGATGTAACCGGCGCCCCAGCTTATATTTGATCATTCGATGACTCCCGATAAGTGTTCATCGATGATTAGCATATTTTTTGCCACCTGTGGACGAGACAGAACTGCGAGGTGTGATTATCAATGCTTGATTAAACATTGTCATGTAAACAACCTGATACCATTACAAAGCAAATTAACATGCCTTATTCAGATTCCCTTCTTTTTGCTCTCCATTGTGTATCTGACAGGAATTTTTGCACCTTTCTTGGGATCTTTAATTGGTTTTTATGAAGTTGACAATATAATTGCAATAAATAACAAAGTTGAGATGTGCAGCATCTCTACTGATAGTTCTTGACGTTGACGACCCAGTTGGCGCGATGGGCAAGTGTCTGCCCTCCAAGTGGGTCCTGGGTTCGATTTCCAGCAGGAGCACCCTTTTCCTTCTCACGAGAGATTTGTGCTTCTGGCTCTGGGTGTGATTGTGTGTGATATGTAAATGTTTCCGGCACCCACGATACCAGTCTCTGAACTTAGTGTGGGGCTGAGAGTGCGAATACGTTTGTTTATTTTGATTATTTCAACCTCATTATTAAGTTCGTTAATATTATGAATTTCTGATTCAATGTTTTGTTATTATTTAAATCATTGCCCTCGTCTTTGTTCTCCGAACGGTATAATTTGGGAGTCTTAAAGTCAAGAGTGAATAGGTATCTTCTAGGCAAGCATGTTACTACTTCAACCGTACCATCACTTTCCATCAGTGAGAGTAGTGTCATCCAGCATATGAAGCATAAAAAAGTTGGCATATCTCATCATCAAAATGTGGGATATTTGATATTTTTTTTTATTATGCTCACAAAGGACTCTCTAATGAATTTGTCAAGAAAATAAATTGTTATATTAGGTACTGGGGATCCATACGATATTTTACGTGACCAAATAGTTTTATAGAACTGTTAATTTTCTTTGAAAAGGAACATAAAGTTTCGTGTTTATGGGACGCAAATAAATCCCGGACTTAAGTGTATATCCCCGAGCTGGTTATTCGGAGCAATTGAATGTATTTTTAGCATTTCTTCTAAGAACCGCATTGTGAAGATTAAATAGGATTTATTGTTGTAATGAGACGCAAGCGAAATGGGACATTCATCAGTTGTTGGTAGTTATTGATTGTTATACGATAATAGGCAGTCGGTGTGCAGTCATAAATCAATGGTAGTGCCGGCACCAGCCGGTGTCAGGCCGCCTCACTTCTCCTGAAAGCCCTCGGATCACATACAACAGTTCAACAGTCACCAATAAATTTCAGATGCTTTTCTTCATCATGATCCAACTAGTTAAGGCTCTCAAAGCGATTCCGTTATACAGACGCTGTAAAATACAACAGTTTATAAAACGAAACATCATCTTCACTATGAGAATCTTGACATTAAAACATGATAGATTTACTTCCTAGATCTTATAATGTAATAATAGGCGATGTTTCTATTTGATTAGTTTTACATCTACTTTTTTTGTTTTTCTCCTTTTTCATATTATTATGATATACTAGCCGTGCCCATATTTGCATAATTTATGTGGATTCTAAATTTCATCCTAATTTGTTTAGCCGTAACAGTGAGAAGAGAAAACAAACATATATACTTACACACTTACACACAAACTTTCGGATTTATAATATTAGTGTGATAGCAATTCAAGATCATTATAAAATAATGCTGTGCCATTTGCTGCGGCATGAATAAGGGTACATATTAAGTCATTTAACTCTAATAAGTACATCCTTAACTCCATAGTACATTTATTTCTCACTTACATATTTAATTAATAATATTAAATAACAAGGGATAACAAAGAAAAAGACATATTATTATGCCGCAGCTATAAAAATAAACAAACAAAGGTTGCTTGAGGTGAGGTCAAATGCTTTGTGTTGTACATTTTGGAACCACACACTGAGTTTGCTTCCCACTTCACGCAGCTACTGTAAACCACATGTCACCATTTCTGACATAACTTACGTGAATCATTATCTGCAGTGCAGTTCCCATCACATCGCATTGTAAATATTAACGATTCTGGCGCTGATAAAATAAATTTTATTGCTCACCTGACATCTTCATGAGCCAATGACCCATAGTCGCTTACGGTACTTCCTAGATTTGCTGTGTACATTCCTAGAGACGATAGTACTTGCATCTAACTGGCAAGAATTGTGATAAATATAGGACTAATAGTTACATCCCAATTTATTTGCACAGTGTTTAAAGTGTCAAAATACTTATATCAATTGTACAATTTACAAAATAAATATTAATAAACTATTGTAAAACATTTATGGATTATCTTATGTGTTAAAAAATCAATAACATCATCTCATATGATATTATTTCAGATATTATGTCCTAAGCTTAAATTCTATTATTTATTTTTATTTGGTTATTGATGTAAGAATTCAATTGTGCTCCAAACTAGGCGAGACCTTAATGATTCTTGAATTCAAAGTAAAGGATTTTGATTTCGGAATAAATTTTGACATTTAAATGAATAACATAAAAAGAGAAGAATCTTTACCAAGTGTGAAAGTGCGAGTAGATTAATAAGTCATTCAAGGATGTAAAGTATTTGAGAGTAGCAATGTTCACGGAGCATACCGTTTAATCCGCCAAGGCTGGTCGCTGATGTGTACAGTTATCCTCGAATTTGGCAACTTTGCAGTCAGCCAACGTTGGACCTTAGACACTTGAAAATATAAATACGAGATTGGGTGCCAGCCTTATTTAAATTCACAGGTTCAACTTATTCAGCAGATTTGAATCTTGAGCTTGGCATGCAAATCGGCTTAAAGTTCCCAGGACTAAAGAGCGTCAAGTGTGAATCTGAGATCACACCGATAGTGTTCTCTCACTATTGGCATTTCTATTTGAAAAGATTGAGTTAGGGCGTTTTCTAATTTCTATTGGATCGTATTAAGTAATTAAAGTGATGTCAGTACCATAATAATATATAGTCTAGTGTTCGTTTCTTAACTCTGATAGGCAAACGTTTGACCATCTTACCGTTGGCAAGTGATGTGATCGTGGGCGGTAAACATCAGAGTGTGATTGGATCTCAAGGATAGCTGTCGAAACGCCATTTTAAAGCCTGACGGGTGTTTATTTCGTAGTATTTTTATTAGTCCTTTTTCCACTTCGTAGTATACTACGTAGAAAAATCCGCCAGTTTCATGTACTTCGGTACAGTAATTTGTCAACAAAATTGTCTATCACAATCAATTTTATCATGATTGTTACCTTCACTGAAAGTTCAAGCCCGTGGCGGATTCGAAACAATGACCTCCCGATCAGTAGCCGAGTTTGTTACCATTATGATCGCTCATGTATTTGCACTTACATAATATAAATAACAATAATGTTCTGAAAAAGCTTCAGTAGCTTCTTCAGACGTTACCGTCGTCTTTTTTCCTTAGTGGGAATATATTACCTATCTAACTACTATAATGTTTTTATATACCGTTGGTATTCGAAAGAAGTTCAAATCACGAATGTTTCTATTTTCATTTTGTCGTGGAACCTTAAAATTGATCGGGTCATGCTTCAACGGTTTCTATGATGTCATCACAATTGGACGCAAATCATCATGAGTAAAAAATGCAGTGCCGTCTATGTATTTTTTTCTATTGTTCGTTAGTGTCTCTATTTGTCGATAGATAATTGTTTGATTGATTTCCCTGTTTGTCAAGAAATATATGGAATTATTCATCGGTTGCCGTCTGTAATCAAAATAAATATGGGAAATTACAATCAAGGGACTAGGTATATATAGGTACGCGATAGAACGTTTTTGATGCGCCGCGCGCCGCTATCACGTAATATTATCGCGTAATGACTTAACTCGACAAGAAAATAGTTTTTGTCAATCCTTATTAAACAAATTAATTCGTTGAATTCGCATTAGTAGCCACGAGGGTCGAGCAAAGTGAGAACAGACGGAAGTGCAAGCCATTCCCAAATGTGTGGTCCACATGCCTGCAATATATACACTCTTCTTTTTGGGTTTATGGTGTCTGCGATTTTCTAAGGTTGTACCAGGAAAAATTTTGAATATTTCCAAAATTGGTGTCAGTATTATTTTATACTGTTGTAATAATTGTATAAAATTGACATTGAATGGAATTTAAATTACATTCTGAATGAATTAGATAAAATTGTCATTTAAATAACTGTTCATTGACTCATAATTATTGACTCACGTACAATTAAATAAAAACTATTCAGCCTAGTTAACCTAAATGAGGTCTATGTAAAACCATAAAATAAGGTCCGACCGGCAGCCTTTTATACCTTCTTTGTTCGTTTACTTGCTGTGCCTAGATCCAAGCCGCTTGGGGAACATTCCGTATGTGTCTCCTTGTAGTAACGAACTACTCGCCTACTATATCTTGCCATGCAGACATATTCCACCGTTAAACTTTTTACCGCCTTTAGCAAACTTTATAGGAACTCAATCGTTCATGATAACACAAACGAGGTCTAACATAGCCCCATTGTTTATCATAATTAAACAAAATTAACAACCCTACCCTCAAAGGGTTTATTGTCCGCCGTTTCCCGCAAAACCCCAAGCATTTGAGAGTAATTAGAATTAATGAGAAATGGACAGAGGCGTCCGTTGACACCAAGCGCGAAACATGATACAGCGAGACCGCGCAGATCGGTCACTTTGTTCTTTTTCACGCTCATTACTCGGAACCAAAAGAAGGTGCCCATTAAAAATAGACGGACTATTCCAGAGAAAAAATACTCTATGCAAACGAACGCAAATATTGCAATGAGACAGAATTAAGGTCGTTGTGTGTAGGGAACTTCACGGGAGCCCACCTGAACTGAATGTTCTTACAAAGTTGTGAAAATCAGTCATAATTCATTCCCAGTTCACAAACAAAAGTGTAGGAGGCAAATCCGAGGCTTCGGATGCAAGCTTCGAGAGCGCCTCGCTCACACTCAATAAGAGAACACCGACCACACGGCACCGGTCAGCTTCCGTCTAGACAGAGATTATGTAAAATGGAATATAAGCCCATTCGTTTTTCACGTCTCTTTATCGCGACATCGCTGCGCTTTGAATATTGGCTGTCGTTTTATTTTATTACGTGATATTCAGCGAGATTTATTCCGGCTATCATATTAAAACGCCCTTGTTTGTTCTGCGACGACGACGTTTGCATTTCGACGACGAATAAAAACAGAGTATCCGTATCCTTCGTTACCTAAACGTCGTTTCGCTTGTCGCCATAACTGTAAACGAGTCGAATGACTCTGTGAGCTTGAATAAATCGAGTCGCATACACGACGGCGAAATGAGAATTATTTGTGTGAGCGAATCTAGAATGCAACAGATGGCCACACATCGATAGGAAATTAGACGTCTAATGTTACTCATTGTCATTGTTAATGACGTGCCCGGCGACCGGCGGCCGGAGGCCGGGGCGCCTGGCGACATGCCCTTCGTAATACTCATTTACTCGTACAATGGGACAAATTCGCATCGCGAATGTTTACCTCTCCCTGGCATCCCTCTAAACGAAAATTGCGGAAACTTAATATAAATCGAATAATCCATTCTTGCAGGGGATGTTTCGGGAGGATAAATCTCAATAGGGGGTGAAGAGGGGGTGTGGTGGTGCAGCGTGCGGGGTGGGGCGCAGACAGCGCGGGCTCCGCGGCCGGCCATCTGCCGCGCCATCAAATCGATATTATTTAGCAGCCGAATCTTATTAGTCATGTGGTTCTATTGTGCTAAGTCAGGCCGTACCCACGCATCACACGCACTCGACCACTACTTAGTTTCGAATACAACAATATTTACCTTCCCGATTCTATAATATATATGAAATAATATTTTATACGACTAGGGTATACTGAGATATTACGAACATAAGGCAAGTAGGTACAGTACATTTTGATGTTAGAACACTTTTAGATAAACATTTTATTTAAATATTTTGACATTGGCATTTTTATTCCGTATAACAATTAAATATTATAATTATGAAACTATGAACAAAAACTAAAAATAAATGATATACAAGACTTGTTCTAAAAACTACTGCGAGTAGTAGGCAGTGTTGCCAAATAATCCGCTGTGCATAGAATTTTTATACATTTTATTCTCCGAATTATAAACAAAGGGCGTTAGTGCATTTTCTCATCAATTGATAAGTTATTATGTGGCGGAGGGTGACAAACATTCGAGGCCTAGAATATACTGTTAAGGGTAGCTGGTAAAGGATAGCACTGTTTAGCACTTGGAGACAGGATTTTTTAATCTTTTTAAACTACAGCGCAATTAGCCAGACGAGCATGCGAAAATGCCCTCCATAGATTTCATTACAATCTTACCTTCTACGAAAACTCATTAAGTCCGTCGCTTCGTACGATTCAAAACCGCGACCACTAGATCGGGAGGTGTTTTACTACGAATAAGTTATTATCGTCTCAACAGTTGGTGACCTTTATATGTTTACCTAAACAGTCGTTAAATAGAACATGGCAATTTACCTTAAATTGTAGTAATTTAAAAGCAAATAATCCATATTAATGAATAGCATTAACATTATCACATAATTGATATCTACCATACTTCCACAGCGGACTGTGCACAAGACGAATGAGGTATGCACACCCGATGGAAACAAAATAAATACAAAGTAAATATGCAGGAACCATCTCTCTTAATGTTGTTAGCTTACGTTGGCTCTAAATAATTCCAATCACTTAAGTTCGGGCTACCTGAGCCTCGTAAACTTCTTTGATTAACTTTGGGAAGTGCGTCGGATTCACTCGCGATTCGTGACATGTAAGCGAAGCGGCTGAACCTTTCCTGCTTTTTGATTAGCCATGTCTTATTTACCCTCTGCTTAAGTACAAACAGACATATGTACACATGGATCGTGAGCCTTTCTGAAGAGGCGTGCCTAATTCAGACGTAGTTTATTTTTGCAGACGTATCAAATCTTCAAGTATGTAATTCGATCCACAAACTGCACATTTAGAGGGTTTTCCTTTTCCTGTCATTGGCCTGAGAGGAATGAGCTATAATCACTATAATTGTTCATGTTTAGAATTTTTCCATAATCATCTCTGTGTTGCATGAATCACGCTCATGAGGAAAAGTAAGCAGCATCGTCATTGATCTCCGTTAAATCTACAATCGTGACGTCAAAGATGGCGGTCACCGGTGTCCAGTTTGCAAGAAATGATTGAATGTATGTACCTACCAATGAACGTACAAATTATCTGCGTACTTCCCCAAACTGTGCGTGGAGAGATGTGGGTGAGATGAGTCATAGGCGGCAGCGGGCAGCGGATAGCCTGCGTCCGCGCCACTGCGCCGCCCGAGCGCCCGCGCCGCGCCTGACAGCCCACATTCCACGCGAACATTGCCTCCCCTCGCTCGCAACTGTTCTGATGCAATATTCAACTTTACTGCGTCCTTGCAATGCCGTAATTCATTACAACAAGTTTAATCGCTGTGAAGTCATTTTTATCATTTTCTTACGTACAGGTTCTATGATGTCTTTCATCCAAGGACACTTCGACGACCTTAATTACTGTCAAGTTGGAGCCTTGTCGCGGATTATGATACTTTTATTCGAAGATGCATTAAAATATATAATGACTTTAAGTTATACTCATTTACCTATAAATATTCAGGTAAAAGCTGTCGGTTCAACACACTTTCCATGCAGTTTAAAATTTCATTAAGATTGGTCTGGACTCGGGACTGATTCGTTTGGACGTTAAGCCGTGAAAAATTAACAAACACTTATACAAGTTACTTGCGATTTCATAATTATGTGGAGTAAGATTTTAAACATTGGACAGATAATTGATTTTCTGGTAGAACCTAAACTATAATAATATACGTCAGTTTGGACATTATTTATTTTTTACGATCGCAAAATGTTAGCGAAGGCAGCCGCCGCGCCGCGTTGCAACTTTGTAAGAGTTTGGGTTGTATTTGAATATTTGAGTGAAGTCTGATAGCAATTGATACCTTGTAAGATGTTTGGGATTATATATATATATATTGCTTTATGGTTAACACATTTGATATTAAATTATATAGAATATTCTATTTGCTATTTCACACGACTAGGCCGTTTATCCATTATTCGAACTCTAAAATTGTTATACCATATGTGCTATCTGTTTATAGTAGGCCCGAAAAAAAAATTTTTTTTTTCTTGAATTTGAAGTATTAATGTTGTTGCTATACCAAAAATCGGTATAGCAACGTGTAAGTATCAACGTCAGCTTAAAATATTTGAGAATCAACTAAGCCAGTCCGGAGCTCCGCCAAATGGAGTCGAGTTATATCCATGTTGACATCAAAGTATAACGCGATTTTATGTATTGAACACAGAAACAAATAAAGATCTAGTGGAGCATGTTAACGTTATACAAATAAGGTGGCGAGTGTCTGTCATGTTGAGTGGCAAATTGGCGTCGTCTCCGCATTTGTTCCACGTCGCTGCCCGAAGGCCGGCATCGCCGCGCCCGGCGTTCGGGCGGTCGCATCGCGCTACATTCAGCCTTGTGCCCTCCACCACAGCCTGAGCTATTGTCGCTTGCTTCTCGGTAATTGGTTCACAAAATAAAACAACTCGTCTGCTATTTAGGTAATTTGATTCACTTTACTGATCTCGAAGGCGTCGCCTCCAGCAGATGCGAATTAACTCGCCTTATTTCGAACACCATTTGCGGATGGAATATACTATTTGCTATTTCACACGGCTGGGCCGTTTATCCATTATTCGAACTCTGGAATTGTTATACCATATGTAGCTATCTGTTTATAGTCGGCTCGATAATAGATAACCCTTTGGCACCGAAGGTACTCCGTTCGATAGCTTCGGTTAGAACTGCCGTTAGCTGTAAAATCACACGCACAATCCTCCTCGTATTGTAGCGTACGTCTTAAAGCATAATACAAATGTGTTAGCGGAAAATTATCTTCTCTTATTTTTAGTAGTATCACTATTCACTGCGTTTATAGTTGAGTGCTGTGGTGTAGGTAAGTCCTGGTTGCAATCCTTTAGCATAATTGTACGATACTTGCTCTACATTGTATTAGTTTGGCATAATCGTATTAGATACATCTTATCTCTCTGTTATTATAAAACCAGTGGAACCTTAAATTATGTAAGAATATGAAGACATTATGGCTCCAATCCTGGTTCGTGATCCTATATAAGAACATTTAAGTATTATTATGATATTTTATGGCAGAATCACTTGCGAAATTGTATCCACATTTTGTGTATAAAGATTCCTTTGTAGTTAATTTTGCAAAAAACGGCAGGATGTAGAGGCGGAGGCGTGTCGAGTGCTGGCGACTCCGTAGGGCTGCCAGAGGTGCTGTTGAAATTACTGCAATTAACAGCTTAGTTATGACTAGAAGAAAATAAACTTCATTACGGAAGAAACTTTTTGGTATGACATTTTTTGGGAGGCTGCCAAAGTTTATAATCATCACTAACAATTTACCTTCACGTTTTGCTAGCAAGTTTAATCATCCAAATGGAGACAGTAAAAAGTACCGGTTGGAAGGGAAACACGCAATTATTATTGCGGGCGTGAACTTACAGTACAACACAATGTTCGGGCTGGTTTTAGATATCTAAAGTATTGAAACAGTAGATTGCACGGGCTGGTGCAGGTGCAGCAACTACTTATAGTCTGGACTCTAGCAACCAAAAAATACTTGTCCATAACTGTATTGATAAGCTAAATAGTTTGTGTGTAAACAATGGAATCATTATATCACATGCCATATTTGTAATTTACATTGTCGTCATATATCTAAAACATTTTCTGTTTTGTTTGGCCTTCCGTATAAAATAGAAGATTCTTTTTCTAAGACAGTCATATCGTCTTATTACAATTTGGGGGTTGACTGACAAATCAGCGCTTCATAAGTGTAGGTCAATCAGAATAAATGGAAACGGCTAGGTTGTCTAGTGTAGCAGACGGAAAGAATGACAGCCCTGGAAGATCGGCGGAGGCGGTTGTTGGGCGGGCGACGCGCGGGGCGGGGAGTGAGGCTGCTGCAAGTGTCCGCGGCTGTCGGGCCGGACTAACCCGTCGCTCCAGGTCAGCGCTCCAGCCAGCTATTTATAGAGGTGCCCCTTAAACAGAGTAATTATTCATTGATTAGCACTGCGAGGAATAGGGGATTGCGCTACTGATAGCCATCGCGCAAACGAGTATCGACGCTGGCGCCGCGGCTCGACTCGCAGGCCTACCACTGCACCGATCAGTTATCCTTCGTTTGCAAGCAAACCGCTGCTATTCTCGCTGGACGTTTGTTCTCGTTGTCAGATTTACTAACCAAGAAGTTCTTTTTGGATTTGGTGCGTTGTTGATTTTATACATATGTAATACAGTCCTTTGAATCTTTCATTTTCGTACAATAGAAGCCATGTATTTGATTTGATATAATTTTTTATTTAAAATGTATCTCTTTCAATAGTAGGGTTCCACTTGGTATGGATTCATTGGGGGTACAAATAAAATGACAAGATATCTATCGAAGAAGAAGTTATCCTTGCGGGAGTCATGATGAGCACTTATGTTGAGCTAAATAATGATCAGTATATATAGTCAAAACCGTGCACAATATCAATGTCTACGTGTAGTTAATCGGGTGACAACTAATTAGCTCCAATTGTTTTATTAACAAAGATACTATTTATATGATATTATACAACTATTACTTTTGTGTTTGTTATCAGCCGTTTTTTTCTTTGTTTTGTCAAACGAGCCCAATGTTACGGGGATGCTACATGGATCGCGTATCAAAGAGTGCGAAATGAAGAGAAACGACAAATCAAACAGTAAGATCAACTCGGTCCATTGGTCCCGAAAACGTTGTCGGGACATGCGAGTTATGTGGAGGCTTTATGTAGACCCACCCTCTTTTTATCGGACGTGCCAGGAATCACGTAAGCATAAATTGAATCCCTTTAGACTCAGTACCTTGCTCTACAAAAACGAGTAGTATCTGATATTATGTAAGTACATACATATAAAGAAATTCAGAATGAGTGCTGTCTACTGCACCACGTTTTTTTCCGAATAGGTTATAAAACAGTGAAGCACTTTTTTACTTGAAGGTACTTTCTCGTAGCTACCGGGGAAGTGTCCGACAATGTGGCATGCTATGTTAAATTAAGATACATTTAGATTGTAATTAATTTAAAGATATGCTAAACGTGATTTATTAAATTATTATATTTATCAACGATGTATGGGTTCTTAACTACTTTTTGCAACTTTGTATTACAGTTGATTCTAATATATTTTATTGACTTTTGTGGTTAAGCATTAAATAAAAAATATATATAGACTAAGATTTTTAACGTTGTGCGCAGACAAATCTGAACTTTATCTAAAATATTCTAGACACTTAATGCTGGTTCTCAAGCAACGTCATAAGTGAAGTTGTTGGTAGGCAATACACAGCGCGTTGCAAGCATTGTCGATATGGAAGCTACCGGTATTACTTATGCATGAATTTAATTTCTGCTACCAATAGATACGTGGCAATCTATTTACGGGCACATAAAATTAACGTTTCATGTTATATAGATGGTGCACTCGGCATATTAATTTAATACATGCCAGGCACTCGGGTATGGTGTGAGTCACATTAAAAATAATCTAGTTCTACAGGTTGTCTTGTATGCAGATCGTGAGAATATTCCTCGAATTAGTGTTGTGAATAATTAACCGACTGTCTCGGAAACAAGAGAGACCGTTATAATGAATTCTTTCTAAGTAAATATTTTGATAGAGATCGCGATTCTCTAAAACAAGAAAAGTGAAATTAATTAGGTCAAGTAGCACTTTACCTCTAGAAGCGCAGTTTTTGTTTCGCTATTTTAATTTTATGAAAGCATTTATTGGTTAGCCAATCAGTAAATTGTATTTCGACACATTGGGATTTAGCAACAAAATCTGTCGAGATAAAAATCTACTCACACATTTAACTTTGTAGAAGTATGTACCTATAGTCACGTTGTAGGGTGATATTATAAAGCGCCGGTATTTATTGTATGACAAATCCGGAAATTGTTTGCGTATCGATTAAGGAATAGGTATAGTGGGTTTCTCGTTATACGTCTATAACTAGTCAATGGTTTTTTTCTGGGGTAATGCCTATAGATAAAAGGAAATAAGCAACGTATTTTATGAGTTGAGTTGTAAGGCTTCATACCGAGTTGTAAGACTAATATGCCGGTTATAAATAAATAAATAAATATCCTGGGAAGAAAAATTTAGCTTCCAGAGCATTGAACCTGGTACTCGCAGCATAGTAAGCAGGTGTACTTATCTCAACGCACAGCCCAAACCACTGGACGGATCGGGCTGAAATTTGGCATGCAGGTAGATGTTATAACATAGACATTCGCTAAGAAAGGATTTTGATTAATTCTACCCCAAGGGGAAAAAATAGGGGATGAAAGTTTGTATGAAACTTTGTCAATTTTAAAATAATACTTCTTAACGCGAGCGAAGCCGCGGGCAAAAGCTAGTTATATATAATTCTACTGTACGTGTGTATGTGTCTGAACTCCTCTTAAACGGCTGGACCGATTTCGATGATATTTTTGTGTATTCAGGTGGATTTAAGAATGCTTTCGAGTCACAATTCGATCCGATAAATGTTTTTTTAATTTACGCTGGTGAAGTTGCGGGGAATAACTAATTTTCTACATATGATATATATTTTCTATATGTAGCTATAAAACAAACTTCTAGCATTAAGACCTCCTTGTGTATGCTATTATTGTGCAGTAAAGTATTAAATACCTAAATAAAATAATGTAATAAGCGACGATAGCAGAAATAATTATCGCAGATTGTATATCAATTGAACAAATTGTATCTTAAATAACTAAATCATGATCGTTAAAAGATAAGTACCAGAAATTCGCTTCCCGTATTCGATAGAAGGAGCGCGTATTAGCTAATTTCGCAGTAACGGATTGGTACGCGGGGATACGTTGCCCCTTAGTCGTGTTTACCCACTTAGTAGACTCAGGTACCTCCTACTTACATATCTAGAATAAATAGTGAAGTTCCCACGGAACACAGTAATAGTTCGACATAGTTTTATAAACCATACATTTTATGCGAATTAATTTTCAGAAGTGCGTTCTGTTTGGAAACTTATCACGTATCGAAACATCAGTGGGCGATTCCCAGGCTTGACCGGTTTTATAATCGGGAAATTCGCGGAAGGCTCGCCGCGATCCGCATGAGAGCTCTCTTTAAATTGAATATTTCTTTTTGTATCATGCCGTAAGGAAAACTTTGAAATGCCCGTATATCGACAGCGTACTCATCCCTCAGCAATTATGTAGAACCAAACATAAAATTATTATGTATATAAAGATCTGTCCTGTCTTCGAAATATCTATGAAAAGATAAATATTTTTTCAAACGAATTATTCAACAAGCATGTACAAACCGATCAGTTAATATTAAAAAGAATTTAGTTATTTCGAGTATCTTTGTATAGAAAATATTGTAGTCGACTCTATAACTCTTGAAGATAATTAAACGCAAGTAAAGCTCAAAATAACCGACTTCATCGCTTATATTTTGGTTTTGGCTAAGCCGAAATATAAAATTTATATCGTACCTCTGAACTATAATCTACAAAAAAAACATCAAAGTCAATTCATAATTGGCAGAGATATCGCGTAAGATACATACAAAAAAAAAACCTTTTTGAAGTCTGTTGATAAGCTCTGTAACTACGTATAAAATTGTTGTTGAGATTAATTTGGTCAAAGATGAAGTTCCTAAAACAAATTGAAGCATCTATTTCATATAGTAGAAGCTCATATTTAAGTTGGATCAATAAATTGATATCAATATAAAATATGGGGTATTAAGTGTTAGGCTGAGAGCGCGTTGCATTCGGCGGGCGAACGGCTTGGGGGTGGACAAAATCAATAGTCGGTACCTCCGAATAGCTACACCACTACAAGCGTGAATGTGCACACATCGCGATTCTTTATTCGCCATGAGAATTCGGCTCTCTCGCGCGCCGCCCGAAATTATCCACGAACAGGTGGCGTCTACGATGAACTTTATTTTACTTTATGCCGAGGGTCGGAGAGAATTCTATTATGAGGTCACTTAAATTGCAATGTATTACAACATAAAGAACAGAACGATTTTTTATTTCCAAGACGTTGAACTTAGAGAGGGTCTTTGTGTTTTTAGAGTGAATCTACTCGAACGTTAACATTTTTTATCTCTTTTATTCTCCTATCTTAGCTATTTTATTCGTAGTGAAGGTAACACAAGAAACAAGTCATTACGAGGAATATAAACGGGTTTCACCACCTCCAGTTAAGTATCTGTCTATTTATCTGATAAATAATTTCTTACAAACGTTTTTCACCTTTTGTCTTTATTTTATCTGGCAGCACCTATCCAGATATTGTGAAATAGACCGTAGCCCCTATTTGCACCAACCTTAAGAATTGTCTAAATCAGATGCCTATTTAGGAGTTACCTAATCAACTAACAACCTTAGGTGCCACCTAACTTTAGAACACCGGTTCACCGGTGCGTAAGGTTTTAGGTACGTCCTAAAGCTGATATTTTTTGTATGGGCTTCGCACATAAGTTGGAGGAACTTTATTTAAAAACGTTTCATAAACCTTTAGGAGCCTAATAAAAAAAAGCCTTACGACCTTAAGAGCTACCTAAACTTAGATGATTCCTAAATTGACAGCAAAACTCTGATTGACAGTTTAATGATAGATTTTTTAGGTTTAGACTCTATATGCCTCTGACAAAAAGACGGACGGACCTACAAAGTGCTGCAACATCCAAGTCTACTTAGATAAATCGATTTGCTCGATCAATAAGCATATATTTACACAGTCACACACACAAACTATCGTATTATTCAAATTAAAAGGAATATAGATTCTAGGAAATAGTAAAAGAGGATTCGTAATTTATTTTATTTTATGCTTTCACACTCACAGCCGTACACTAAGTTCGGGTGATTTGTATCGTGGGTGCCAGTAACATTCACATCACCCAAAAAACCAGAAACACACTTTCCTTGGGCAGAAACCTTATGTTCCTGCCGGGACTCAAACCCAACACACCTGCTTAGATGACGAACGCGCATCTAACTATGCCAACGGGCAGTTCTATGATATTTTTCTTGCTTTTTCAAAAAAATACTACATTACAAGTCAATTATGAATATATTCTACAATAAGTAAATATACTGCATTTTCATTTAGTAAAAACGTCTGCGCTGAAATTGTCGAGCGCTTACGCTTTCCAGAAACATAATTGTGTAATTTGTTTTATTTAAATATTTTTATAAACGCAATTTTTTTTTATTAATTCACAATTTGTCAATCCGTGAATTCATAAAACGTCAAATGGCACGCAAACAATATTTAATAAATTAAACTATTGATAAGAGTCATAAGTTTAAGAATTAAAAAGTCGATTAGTGAAACGAAAGCACAAACTTAGAAGTTTCCTAACGTTAAGAATAACATAACTAGGAGTCGCTTATTTAGTGAATGGTGCAAACGGGCGTAAGTCAAATAGTTTTAAAGCGCTTTGAAAGTGTTAGCTGTAGTAGTACATGTTATGGAGACACACTATAAAATAAAAAGATAATAAAATGCGCCATCTAAAGCGGTTCCACGCTCTGTATAAATATTTTGGAGCACCAGAAGTCATAAACTACCTACTCGTGATTTAGAGCACAGATTAAAAACTGCAAAGAAAACCATGCAAGAGATACGGACAACTGAAGCATACTTAAACGGTCAACTATCAATCATATTTCCGCTACAGTTACGTCTTAAAAAAATGTATGTCACATTGCGGATGCCAAGAAAATACCCTAATAATAAATTAGCATAGTAATGTTTGCAGCCGTTATGCGAGGATTGAGTCCGCCTTAATTAATAAAAAAGCGGCGCTTGCCAGTGTCACTGGCCTTCAATCTGAGGATAAATATTTCATTGTGGCAGATCATGAGCGATTGCAGATAGAGCAACGGGAGCTTTCATCTGACGTGATATAATGCATCGATTTGATCATATCGAGCGACTTTAAGCATATCAGATACATTATTTTATATTTATGATCACTCAATATACTAGTGTGACTAGTCATAATAATTAAACGCAAGCAAAGCTTAAAAAAACCGACTTCACCGCTTTATCTTCGGAACCTTGATCAGATTTAATGTATTAAACACGCATTATTTACTATAACTCAAAAACTAGATATCAGATCTTGATCAAATTTCAATGAGATCACATGAAAAGCACCAGCTTTCAAATAAAAAAAAAATCATCAAAATCGGCTCACAACGAAAGAAGTTATGAGGTAACTTTTGAAGTCGGGTAAACGAGAACATCGTCAAAGTAGTCCACAAAATAGGCATTATTGACGATATTTCAAAAACTACTGATCAGATCTTGATCAAATTTAAACGGGACCAATTAGAAAGCAACATCTTTCAAACTAAAAAAAATTTTGAAATTGGCTCGCGTGGAGAGAAGTCATGAGGTAACAAACATAAAAAAAATTATACAGTCGACTTGAGTACCTCCTCGTTTTTTGGGAAGTCGGTAAAAATATGTACCAAGAAGCGATCTTAGCTGAGTACGTATAGCGATCAAATAAAACATAGATGAAAAATACGACAATCGCAGCAATGCAACTACCTAGTCTGTCACCATGTACCAAACTGTGTTCCGGTAGCTATCCTCCAGAGCTAGTACTTTTTCTTGTTCGGGCGTGTTTACCAACTCCACAGCCATATGACTCATCAATAAGTGATTATGAGTAACTAAAAGATAATCAATACGATTCAAAAATCTTAGAGCCTGCCAACTCGTGAAGTAATACAGAACCCAACAAGAGCATTATATCACAATGACTAACTGATGCTATTCTGCCTTAGTAAAAAAAATCTAACCTTCGCAAACTATAGTCATGTATGTATGACGGACACAATTCAGCAATCTTACAATCAGCCGAGAAGTCGAAGTTAATCAATTTCTCATACGAAATCATAGAACTAAGAAAAAAGCTAGGTAGCCTGTGGTTCTTGTGTATGTGGATACTTTTGTTTGAGAGAGGGAGTAATTTAACTTAAAGAGGCTACGGATCTGTTTCACCCGTAGCACAAGCGTAGCGTGGACAGCGCCGTCTGAATTAATTCTATTTCTAGCTTCTCTTCTTCTTTCAAATTTAAAATAATATAAACTGACACAAGTCAGCCACTTGTTCTAGGACATAAAAAGTGTTGTATAAGTGGCTTATTTCTTTAACTTGTCAAGTTTGCTACAAAGCCCTGTTATCCGCACATTTTTTTTAATCTAACTTAAGTGAGTGCCTTATGCTGAAGATTCCGTACATTATACACAATGACTGAGTCTGAATCTCACTTGACTATTTTTATTATATGTGTACGTTACAGATTATACTATAATCATTTCAACATAAACAATATCTGAAAAAAAAACTTTTATCTCACATTTTTATGTATTTTTGTTATTTGTTGCGATATCCGTTGTATTAACACAAATTTAAGCTCACGGTTAAAAACTCACTTTTGAAACATTACTAGCCGCGGCCCGCGGCTTTGTCCGCGATAATTAAGTTAAAAAGTAACCTATGTGTTAATCCTGAGTATATATCTATGTATGTTGAAGGTTGCCTGGTAGAGATCGCTATTAGTGATAAGACCGCCTGTTGTGATATTTTACGTATAAGCTTGTTTGTTACCTTTGTTTTATCTCATCTTATAAAGTGGATCAATAAAGTATTATCTATCTACATATCTATGTGGGTAATTTCAGACAAATCAATTTAGCCGTTACAGTGTTATGATAAAACAAACATACACATACACTTTCGGGTTTGTAATATTAGTGTGATTGAATAAGTCATTACAGTAAATTAGAAATAACTACTGGTGAAGCGTCTTTGCCTTTTATAATATAAATAATAAATCTAAATTATACATCTGTGAATAAATACTTCACTTTATATACCTAATATTCATATTGGCAAGAATCTTTGGATATCTGAATGCATTTACAGTGTGTTGGGCTCTCTGCTGACCACTGTTAGAGATCGTTCAAGGACGACCCTAGAGATGGCGCTAGTTGTATCGAGTGACATTTTTTGCACTCGCGACTAACTTCACAGACTTAAAAAAGAAGAACTTCAGTCGTGTGTGTCACCTGATCCGTGTGGTCGACAAACGCTCCGCTATTGAATTTTGTGACGTAGAAAACTAATTAAATAATTATCATCTAATTAACCAGGACTTAAAATAAAAACTTCATCGTGTTTATTGTGATCGACCGCGTGAAGTGTGAGGTGATTGAGTGTTCCGTGCCTCGTACCCTCTAGGATTTCTTCGGATTCAAACTCGCCGGCCGGCGCGACGTGGAGTTGTGTGTGTGCGCTTAGGCATACATACAGTTTGCTGTAGTTCCTTTCTTGGGGAGCTCCGGAGGCGGTTTCGAAGCGGTCTAAGGTACGTGGGCTTAAATAAACACTGTAAAGTGATTCGTGTATCCCTACTGATTTTTGCCAATGTTTTAATCCAAAATAATTTACCGCTATCATTAAAAATATTAATACGTAAATGGTAGGCTATTTACACGCCAGCGATTTTACTCGCGCCACCATAATTTTGGTCCTTCGAGCCGGATAGTCCAGTTTTAATTACCTTTTGCTTTGAGTTATTAACCATAAACATTTCATACATAAGTTCGCCCGCCCGTTGCTATGTGCAATTCACTCCGCTTATAACTACCTATAGTGTAATTGCCGCTCGCTAACTTACCTACTTGGTTCGCCCGCATTTGTTGTTTGTAAACAAACGTTTAGTAGTTTATTCGTGCATAAATTATTAGCATAACGATAACCGAACATGTCGAAACCAAGTTCAGATACGATGTTGATCATTTTAGGAGAAAAGAAAGAGTTGTTATTTAAACGTATGAATCATTTGTTTAATATGTCTAAAAACATCACTTCTTTCGAGAGTTCAAGGTCGAATGAAAACTTTATGTCTGACACAGAAACTATGGATGACCTTCATAATAAATTTGAATCTATTGTAGATAAAATTAATGAGATTACCTTAATGTCAAACCCTTCCGCGAGTCCCGATTTTGGTTGTTTGGAGTCGTTTGACGAATTGTTTACAAGAGTGAAACGTGTTAGAAATAAGATGAATAACCACGCTAATGTATCACCGCTGCGAAGTGATAGTGCTTCTGTGTTTAAATTGGAGCCGCTTCATACTAAGGAATTCGATGGTAAAATACAGAATTGGCCAGCGTTTTATGAATCTTTTAAAGCAAATATTCACGATAATACGCGTCTAAGTAATTCGCAACGCATTCAATACTTGGTAAGTAAATTGAGTCATTCCGCAAATTCCGTTATTTCGGGTATTGTACCCACGGGTGAGACATACAGCATAATTTGGGATAGCTTAGTCAAGAAATACCAGGATAAGCGACTTTTAGGAACACATTATCTCAACAATGTGTTAGATTTAAAAGGGTGTACTCACACTGCCGCTAGTCTCGATTCATTTATCGATCATTTTTCGGCATCGATTTCTACTCTCAAACAGCTGCATGTTTCGGATTTGACGGATTTTATTCTCGTGCACTGCGCACTTAGAAAATTAGACACTCAAACCGCACAATGTTTTGAACTTTCTGTTAGAGATGTTGAAATACCTACAACAAAACAGCTGATCAGTTTCATTCAAGATCAGGCTAAGATCTTAGGACGTTCGAACCCGACCATGTACATGAACTCAAACCCGCGTAATTCAAATAACACATATAAACCGCCCGCTTCTACGTCACGGAACACACGCTCAAACACATATAAATCCTTTGTTGCGAGCGAGGTACCAATGGTTGCTACCGGAACCTATGCTTCGCACTCATACCCGCCCGCCATATCTCATTGCGCATTTTGTAATGAATCCGCTCACACACATTTATATAAACTGCCCGCTTCTACGTCACGGAACACACGCTCAAACACACATAAATCCTTTGTTGCGAGCGAGGTACCAATGGTTGCTACCGGAACCTCTGCTTCGCACTCATACCCGCCCGCCATATCTCATTGCGCATTTTGTAATGAAACCGCTCACACACATTTATATACTTGTGCTAAATTCAAAAATACACACGATCCTAAATCTCGTTATGATTTTATTAAATACAAAAGTGGATGTGTAAACTGTCTCAGTATGACGCATAATTTATCGACCTGTAATTCGTCATCTGTCTGCGAGTTATGTAGAAAACGACACCATACGCTTTTACATTTTGTGAAACAAAATAATAATACGCATGTACAAACGCATTCACACTCACAACCCCACACTAAGTTCGAAGACTTGTATCGTGGGGGCCGGAAACATTCACATCACACACACAATGTACACACTGCTTATGCGAATTTTCCCGTGCTGTCGCCGACAACGCCGCCGCCGCCGGTGCCGCCGCCGGTGCCGCCGCCGCCGACTGATTGCGCGCCTTCACCCGCTTTAAATCTACCGCTTACGTCACATAATGCCGCTGTGCTTCTATCCGCCGAAACAAAACCGAAGTCGACTGTTTTATTATCAACCGCTCAGGTGTACGCGCGTTCTAAAGGTAGTACAGGTCCGAAAACTATCATCAGATGTTTAATTGATAATGGTAGCATGAACAATTTAGTAACGACTGAATGTTGCCGCGCTTTAAACTTGCCGATAATACCTTTGAGTAATTCTTTTGTCAAAGGTGTTGGCTCAACTTTGCGTCCAATTGTTGGATACGTGTATTTGGATATTGAATCCCGCATATACCCGCAACAGAAATACACCATACACGCTCTTGTCGTGGAGTGTATTACAGATCAATTGCCGTCGCAATTTATTGAATGGAATCGTAACATAGATTACCACGACCTCCCGCTCGCAGATTTGTATTGGAATATTCCAGGAGACATTCAGGCAATTATAGGTGCCCAACTCTTTCCGTACATTTATTTGGGGAAGCGGGTTGACTTTGGTCTGGGACTTCCACCTGCACTTCTAACCACTTTTGGTTACGTTCTGATGGGAGATTATCCACGTAATGACACCATACCTACCGCTTCTTTCACCGCGCTCGCGCTGAACGATCTAGTACAGAAGTTTTGGGAACTCGAAGAAGTACCTACGATGCGTTTGTTGTCACCCGAAGAGACGGAGTGCGAAAATATTTTCACGTCATCAGTGACGCGTGATGATGTCAGTCGCTACACGGTATCGCTGCCATTCAGCAAGGATCCATCTGAACTCGGCAATTCACATGCTGTTGCTCTTCGCCGATTTATGGCACTAGAGAGAAAATTTCGCCAGTCACCCGATTTGAGGGAAAATTACAACCAGGTCATTCAAGAATATATCGATAATGGTTATCTTAGCTCTGTCGATGAAACCGAAATTTCTGGTGGAGGCTACTACATACCTCACCATGCGGTCGTGCGACCTGATAAGCCGATGCCGCGCATAGTGTTAGATGCAAGTTCGAAAACTCACACAGGTTTGTCTTTAAATGACGTGTTGCATATAGGACCTAATTTGCAAGCTGATCTGTTTTTATTGCTTTTGCAATTCCGCTTGTTTCCTGTCGCGATGAACGCTGACATAAAACAAATGTACTTACGCATAGGTGTACCCGTGGACCAGCGTAAATACTTACGCATCTTGTTTCGTTTCAACGAGAACGAACAAGTGCGTACTTTCGCCTTCAAACGCTTACCGTTTGGACTCAAGTCGAGCCCTTATATAGCTATGCGCACTGTGCGACAGCTGGCTTCCGACATGAGTCCACACTATCCTGACGCTGCAAAAATTGCAGAATCCAGTCTCTATATGGATGATCTGGTATATTCTGCACATAATGAACAAACCGCTATGCAGCTGTCACAAGACCTAATAAACATGTTCAGATCGGGTGATTTTGATCTGGTGAAATGGTCTAGCAACTCACCAGCTCTCTTAAGTAGTCTTCCTGATTCGCACCGCAAATCCCTCGATTTTGACGAAGGCAATATTTCCGCGAAGATCTTAGGTCTTTCCTGGGAATCTTCTGAAGATAACTTTTTCTTCACTTCCGCTGTAATAACCGATAAATGCACTAAGAGGAATATACTCTCCGTAGTTGCACGATTATTCGATGTTCTGGGTTTGGTCGCTCCAGTCATTCTCTATGCCAAATTGCTCATTAAAGAGTTGTGGTTGAGTAACAGTGGCTGGGACGATCCCGCTCCGGAAAATATTGTTGTCCGCTTTTCCGCCCTTGTGCAAGAATTTCCCTTGCTTGATACCTTACGGATTCCGCGCCATGTAGGTGTAAATATTGACTGTATTGTGAATCTCGTTAGCTTTTGTGATGCTAGTTTAAATGGCATGGGTTGTGTGATCTTTTTACACTGTACCTACCCAGCTGGCATCATAGTTCGCTTACTTTGCGCAAAGTCAAAGGTCTCACCGACTAAAGTCACGACTCTTGCACGTCTTGAGTTATGTGCTGCTGTGCTTATGTCTAAGTTAGTGAAGGTTGTCTATGACTCTTACGCTGCACGCGTTCCTATTGCAGGAGTGTATGCATTCTCCGATTCAACTATTGCATTATCGTGGATACATTCTTCCCCACATCGTTGGTCGATTTTCGTGAGTAACCGCGTCGCTCAGTGTCAAGAGAACTTAGCCGCGAAACACTTCTACCACGTAGCTGGTGTAGAAAATCCTAGTGATTGTCTGTCTCGAGGTATGCTGCCGTCGCAGCTAGTCTCGCATGACCTCTGGTGGAATGGCCCTTCCTGGATGCATTCCGCTCCTGAAGAATGGCCCATCAAGCCATTTTTGCCGACTGACTGCAGTAACCTTCCTGAGCACAAGACAAATGTGTTAACAGTGACTTCTCAATCGGAACAACCGCTTTTATGTGAGTTGGCGCAACGCATTTCGTCTTGGGACAAATTGCTGCGTGTCATCTCATACATCCTGAGATTCGCACGACCGAAAAATAGCATCGTGCCACGGTCTGTTCAGGCATTGACAGCCGCGGAACGTGCTATGGTCCGCGCCGTGCAATCAGTTCATTTTGCAGATGACATAAAGTGCATTAAAAATAAAAAAATGCCATCCATGAAGCTGCAACGCTTGGCTGTCTTCTTAGATGAAGAGGATATTTTGCGGGTTGGCGGAAGACTTTCTAAGTCAAATCTTCCATTTGATGCCAAGTACCCAGTCCTACTTCCTAAACGCGATCATATCGTTGATCTTATCATACGACATTACCATGTCGTGAACTGTCATACTGGCCCTGGACTTCTCATGTCGATTTTACGACAGCGTTTCTGGATATTAGATGCCAGAACTGTCGTCAGGTCTCAATGTCGTAAATGTAATACGTGTTTTAAGGTGAATCCGTCGCATCCCACTCCCATGATGGCAGATCTTCCTGCGTATCGTGTTTCAGAAGCGAAAGCCTTTGCTCACACAGGAGTAGATTATGCGGGTCCTATACGCATAACGCTTACCCGCCGTAGAGGTCAACACGCGCAGAAGGCGTATGTCTGTCTGTTTGTATGCCTGGTTACCCACGCTGTGCATGTTGAGTTGGTAACTTCATTAAATTCTTCGGCTTTTGTAGACGCCTTTAAACGCTTTATTTCCCGCCGCGGACCAGTATCCTGTCTTTACTCTGATAATTCCACCACTTTCGTTGGTGCTAAAGCTCAATTGGATGAGCTATATACCTTTTTATTGAACTCTAGTTTCAATTCGTCACTCTCAGAGGAGTTGATGACCCGACGCATTGACTGGAAAATGATTCCTCCTAGAGCTCCTCATTTTGGAGCAATGTGGGAATCGAACATTAAGAGTTTGAAAACTCATATGTACAGGGTGATAGGTAGTCAGCTTCTAACATATGAGGAATTACAAACCGTATTGACGCAAATAGAGTGTATTCTTAATTCGCGCCCTCTGAATGTCGTATCTTCTGATCCACATCCAGAGGTGATAACTCCCGCCCATTTTTTAATGTCGTCTCCCCTGCAATACTTACCCACTGCCGATCTTTCTGATCAGCGCATCAGTCTTGTACAACGCAAAGAACTTTTGGACAGCATGGTCCAATCCTTTTGGAAAAAATGGCGCTTAGAGTATTTGCATACGTTGCAAGTAAGGCAAAAGTGGGCTACTCCGGATAAACCGGTTGAAATCGGGACTGTAGTACTCGTTGGGCAGGATAATTTAGCTCCTCTAAACTGGCCTTTAGGGGTTATTACCGAAGTTTATAAAGGCACCGACGGTATTGTTCGTGTTGCCACGGTCAAGACCAGTTCAGGTAGTTTTAAACGCCCTATCGTCAAACTATATCCCATTCCGACACAATAAATGTATATTCGTAAAATATTTATTGTTGTTTATTATTTATATATCTACGCGCGCTTATATAAGTATTCCGCATTATTAGGATTAAGCTACAATTACTTAAATAATTAACATTCACGCCTGATCAGACATAAAGTTCATTGATCTTTTAGATTATTTCATAATATAAACGAGTAGAATCTAATAACTCTTACTGTTTCTTTTGAAAGATCTTGCGCTCTTCCAAGGCGGGGTGCATGGTGAAGCGTCTTTGCCTTTTATAATATAAATAATAAATGTAAATTATACATCTGTGAATAAATACTTCACTTTATATACCTAATATTCATATTGGCAAGAATCTTTGGATATCTGAATGCATTTACAGTGTGTTGGGCTCTCTGCTGACCACTGTTAGAGATCGTTCAAGGACGACCCTAGAGATGGCGCTAGTTGTATCGAGTGACATTTTTTGCACTCGCGACTAACTTCACAGACTTAAAAAAGAAGAACTTCAGTCGTGTGTGTCACCTGATCCGTGTGGTCGACAAACGCTCCGCTATTGAATTTTGTGACGTAGAAAACTAATTAAATAATTATCATCTAATTAACCAGGACTTAAAATTAAAACTTCATCGTGTTTATTGTGATCGACCGCGTGAAGTGTGAGGTGATTGAGTGTTCCGTGCCTCGTACCCTCTAGGATTTCTTCGGATTCAAACTCGCCGGCCGGCGCGACGTGGAGTTGTGTGTGTGCGCTTAGGCATACATACAGTTTGCTGTAGTTCCTTTCTTGGGGAGCTCCGGAGGCGGTTTCGAAGCGGTCTAAGGTACGTGGGCTTAAATAAACACTGTAAAGTGATTCGTGTATCCCTACTGATTTTTGCCAATGTTTTAATCCAAAATAATTTACCGCTATCATTAAAAATATTAATACGTAAATGGTGGGCTATTTACACGCCAGCGATTTTACTCGCGCCACCAACTACTCTAACCCGTAGTTAACACGTTTGAGTAGTTATTTCTAATTTACTGTAATGACTTATTAATGAAATTGAAACGCAAGCAAAGCTTAAGAAAATCAACTTCATCGCTTATATTTTGATTTTAGCTTGATCGATTTCGATAAAATGTATATGGGACCACCTGTGAAGTATATTCTACCCAACAAAAAAAAAATCATCAAAATCGATTCATAATTGGCGGAAATATCGCGTAACATGTAAGATATATTATATACAAAAAAAACATACAGTCGAATTGAGAACCCCCTTTTGTAAAGTCGGTTGAATATTAACTTTTATTTTACTACTCGGATATCATTTACCTACATCACTTTAACTACACACAACTTAAAAACTTTCCATATGAACGTTCATTCCCAATTGCACCACCATAGTACACCCCTGGCAAAAATATCGATGACATAATTTTTCTATTTTAAATGATCAAGTCATATACCAATTTTCATTAGTGTAACTTTATAATTAAAGAACTTTTGACATGAACTTTCATACCACATTAATGCACTCCTGGCAAAAAGTGTTGATAACATATTTTTTTATTTTAAATGAACTACTTAAATACCATTTTTTGTCGTTATAAGTTCAAAAACGAAGAACTTTCATACAAACATTTTCACCCTATTTAACCCTCTTCGGGGTAGAATTTCCAAAATGCCATTCTTAGTACACCCCTACGTACTAAGACGACATCGAGATCCTCCAAATTTCAAGTATCTACGACCAGCGGCTTAGGCTGTGCGTTGTTTCTAAGTCAGTCAGTCAGAGAATCAGTATGTCAGGACAAAGATTGTTATAGTATTAGATTTTCTCATTGAAGTGTTTTTAGCAAATCCAATATTTTAAATGAATAAAAGTGATAAAATGACTGATGAGAATACGAACAAGTTTAGCCAATAGCATGGCTAAACGTATTCGTGACGTCAGTTTGATGTCAATGTATTAAATAAATCTATTGGTTAAAAGTATAATAATAATTATGCATATGCCCTTTTCTATCTAGAAAACTTCAGCTTATCATGTTTCTGGTTTTTAAGCTATTGCATAGCTTCTATCGCGGGCCTTGAGCGTGGAGACCGAATCCAGAAATTCCGTAACGAAAATAACCTAACACCCCCCACTCCAACCGGCACAGCGGTGATACCTTTTAATTTTGCCATCTATCGATGAATAGCAGAACTTTTAATGACTTTTTTGAAATATCACGCTTGTCTCTTTAGTTCAGCATTTCGCCTCTAGGTGGCAGGAAAAAAAATACTGCATAAATAAAATAAATAAATAATTATAATTGCTTATGTTGATAAAAAATGCTATGCAATAGCTTTACCGCGGTAGTCCCCGAGCAAGTAGGTACGCCTTTTTTTTAATTCAAATTATATCCCAAGAATACTCGTATATTGCCTAAATACGAAAGCTTTGTCTTTAGTTGTTACTGAATACGACTAGTTCTTTGCAGTTCAAAAAAAAAAATATAACACAGCGTCTTAATAGCGCGTGCAGTGTGGTGTTCATGATAGACCATAATTAGTACAATTATAATTTGAGTTCTCATTTTCAAATTGTTATTTAATTCTTACTCATGTAGTGTTAATAAGCGATTAACATGGCGCTGTCAGTCAAGCGCGATATAAATCTACAGTTATGATTTGTAGGCTTGGTTTAATTACGCTAGTTGCTTGTTTACTACTTTAACTTTTTGTATGTTAACTAAGTTTTAAGGCTGGCGGTGACTTTGATTATACATACTTTTACTTGCTGTTCTTCGCGGCTTCACCCGCGTTTTTCAGAGAAGTAGAGTAGAGGTTCCGTATGATTTTTGTAAAGCAAATATTTGCCTAATGGTAAGCGTTACGCCTGCCAATAATATTCAAAAGCAAATCGCAGTCTCGAATCGTATATACTTACTAGTTGTTCACCGCGGCTGCCCCCGTGTAAATTAAAAAATACATTATTTATCGGATCGAATTGAAAATCTTATATCAGTACAGCCGTTAAGGAGGAGTTCAATATCATACAAAAGTACAGAATAATTATATATATATATATATATATACAGAAGATACTTGGCCTCAATCCTCATGACGGCCGGGGACATATTATGTGTGCAGGCTGCTTTTTGGTCCCAGTAGTATTCCTAATTACAGGCTACTAAATTATCAAAAACTATTGCGTTGCTGATATTAAACAGACGATAAAGGTTTAATAACGCAGAATTTTAAATAATATAATAACCCACAAATTTTCAGATTACTAAAATAGTAAAGAGTAATAAAACCACAAGTTTTTATGTTTATCTACAAGATAATTTATCATAATAATATTATTGTAACTTACAATGTTTCTTGTAAGCCGAAGTTGAACCACTTCTTCTGACCGTACTAAGTAGAATTTTTATATATGGCTTAATTTCGATGACAATGCACTTTTATGGTAAGTGTAATATTAATTGATTTCCAGGATTAGCTACAGATAAAGTAACTATTCAACGACCAACAGCAAAGACACGACATTTTGTGTACGGATTTGTTTATGATAGCGATTTTAAGTTTTACCATGGTTGCAGCACTCAGGGTGACTAGTTGGTGACTAGGGAACTCAAAGAAGGATAGTAAAAGCTTTTCTTTTTCAATTAATTTTAAACCGACCTCAAAAAAGGAAGAGGTTCTATGTTCGACTGTATTTTTTTTTATAATTGTTCACCGATTACTCCCCCGTTTGTGGACCAATACTCAAAATTATTTTTTTTGTTTCGTAGATTATACTTCAGAAGTGGTCCCATATAAATTTTATCGACATCGATCAAGCCAGAACCAAAATATAAGCGGTGGAGTCGGTTTTTTAGGGTTCCGTACCCAAAGGGTAAAAACGGGACCCTAATACTGAGACTTCGCTGTCGGTCCGTCCGTCCGTCCGTCCGTCTGCCATCAGGCTGTATCTCAACAATGGTGATAGCTAGATAGTTAACATTTTCACAGATGATGTATTTCTATTGCCGCTATAACAACAATTACTAAAAATAAAATAAATATTTAAGGGGGGCTCCCATACAACAAAGTTGTTTTTTTTTTAGATAATGGTACGGAACCCTTCGTGCGCGAGTCCGACTCGCACTTGGCCGGTTTTATTTAAGCTTTGCCTACATTAAATTATTCTATTAATTTATTTGTATCTCTATGATGTTCGAGTCATACAAGAGTCTAAGTTGAAGCATCCCAATTAATACGCTCGCCGTAAGTGTGGTTCGAGCATTGGCTGTTCTCCAGTCTAAAACGGCAACCTGAAAACACCATAAGTCACCATGCAATTCCAACCTGTTTGGCTGATTTTCAAGTTTCGTTCACCCAAATTAAAAGCAGCTTTAAATTTCAAGTTACAACTTACAATATGAAACAGGAACGTCTGGCAACTAGATTGATAACGAGATTAGATCGTTCCGAGCCTGTTTGGAAGCGACGCTGAACAAACTGTGCTGCACTTACTGGTAGACAGCTTGTGCAATGCACTGCGTTCTATTCCAATCCGACAAAATACGAAAAGAAAAATAGAACATATTTTTTCTCTGTTAGCTTACCGATTGTACTATCTCGGCTGTTGGTTAGACATCATAGGCTTAAAGGATACCTGACAGAATTCCATTTTAATGAATAAAATTCAACGCGATTTCACCATTATTACATCGTGATGAAATAACGGCCGCATCATCACTTTCCATCAGGTGAGATAGCGGCCAAAAGCTTACCTATCCGGCATAAAAAAAACCGAAAGCCGTGGTAGGATTCGAAACTGTGACTGCCCGATCGGAGGCCAGGATTTTTAACGCTGCGCTTCATTTTTTTAATGTTAAAGAGTCTAAAAGATTCGTTATATTTCATGCCTGCTTATAGCATCTGTCTCAGCCATATAATCTATTTCACCCCTATCTTTAAATAACAAAATGCGCTAAAGCTCTCAATATTGATTTTTTTATTTATTTTTCTTTCGTTATTTTGTTGCCGTTTTCGTGGTGTTGCGCATTTCAAATGCATATAGTCTTTTGCGACTTACTAAATATCTTTCATTATATATAATTATATAACTCTTATCATTAATAAAAGTATATTAGCAGTTTTTCCTTATTGATGTATAGTTTTTGTGTATGTATGCATTTATTTATTTTTTATGTAATAATTTTATTTATATCTTAGATTTGCCGTACGTCACCCTACACAGGTCGGAGCTGAAAACCAGCGCTGAGGCTCTGTCTTCAGCATTATGCTGAGCTTGCAGACCTTTTCCGGCAAACTGGATTAACAATAACGTTCTTTGCATTCGGTTTATCATATAATAAATGTTAGTTTAAGGTAGTTAAGTTAAGTTTGTCGGAATAAATGATTATTCTATTCTATTCTTCTATTCTATCTTACACTTATACGAGCACAATCTTTAATAAAAAGTGTGTAAAAGCGTTTTATTTTTTCAGAGCTATTCTAATACTTCAATATATATTTCAGTATTATGAGCACGTCAAAATGAGCCTAAATACCATAATATGTCTACTCGATCTCCATCATCAGATCAACTTGTTTTTACTGGTCATCGAAACATGATAGGTAAGTACAATATCAGCTGAATGTACGGGAAATGAGTCAAAATTAACCTACAAGTAGACAGCACACATAATAACAGATGAAGTAAAATCGTTATCTACCTACCGTCTCCATCTTTATACTATCTCGGTATTCTGATTTCAACTCAAAATTGAACAACGAAAGACGAACCAAAGTTCACTTATATATTGACTACACACTATAGGTGGAATTAGAAATGATTAACATATAAAATTGAAAACCAATATCTTTCCGGATCGGACACAGTGGAAGACCACTCCGAACAGAAGTATATTGTTAACTCAGACAGCAGGAAATGTAGTTTAGCTCCAAATAGAATTAAGTTTGTCTTGTCTTTTGTGCAAATTGTTACTACGAAGGGTAACGAAACAAATACACGCGTTTCGGTAACATAACATAAACGGTTTCACACTTACAGCCCTCACTCAGCTCGACGAATTGTGTCGTTGGATGCCGAAAACATTCACATCACACACCATCAAACCCAGAACCAAATACACAAATTTCCATCGGGGAGAATTCTTGAGTTCTCATCATGAATCGAACCCGATACACGTTGTTCGCAAGCAATCGCGCACTCAACTACTCCAGCGGGCAGTTCAGATAGACTAAAAAAACCAGAAAATGAATAATTTAGTAGAATTATAGTCTTCCATAGATAGGTACATATAGTAGAGCGATGCGATATAGATGCGATGTGGACTACCACCCGTCTGTTGATGTAGGTTAGGTTCTTTCAAATGTTATTAATATATATTAAAAAAAAATATGTTTATTACGTTATTTTTTACAAACAGACGACCGAACAGATGTATTTTTTTACTTTATCCTTTAGACACTGGTATCAGACGAGGTATCATTGCTAAACTATTTATAATTTATTTTAAAGCCTTTTTAATGGATGGATTTTTGATAGATTAATTCGGGTGGAGTAACGCTCCGGAAAACAGGATTTTGAGGAAATTTATTCTAAACTTTGGCCGATTTCCTAGTGGAGAAAGAAAAAACTACCTGAATTGAGTAGGGTGGGACTTCAAAAACCCGATTATAATTACGAGGAAAAGGTGCAATGATGAGAAGTGCGGCAGTAAAATGCATTAAATAAATTAATCATGAACGGTTCTTCGGAATAGTTGCGTTTATTTTTAAACATTTACCATAACTTATTTTTACTTGTATGAAACTATGGATGTAAAAAGTTACGGGAATTCTAATTAAAGTATTGCTTTAAAATTTAACACATCTTTACATATATATAAGTCTTCTATACACGTATAATATAAGTGGCTGAACTCTCCCTAAACGCCGGGACCAATTTTGATGACATTTTATGTGTGTTCAGGTGGATTCAAGAATGGTTTAGATTCACAACTCGATCCGATAAATAATGTTTTTTAATTTACGCGGTCGATGCCGTGGGAAACAACCAGTATCTATGTAATTCAGATGACAATATAATAATTAGGTATTATTTAGCTGATTTGAGGTTGGAGCAAGGAGGTGTATAATGGAACTATACAATAACTAATAATAAACTCCTCAAATTTGGGCTCTATTATTGGGTTACACCAATGTTTTCGTAATCAGCATATATAATAATTAAACGCAACGCAAAGCTTAAAAAAGCCGACTTCACCGCTTTATCTTCGGAACCTTGATCAGATTTAATCTATTAAACACGCATTATTGACTATAACTCAAAAACTAGAGATCAGATCTTAATCAAATTTCAATGTGATCACATGAAAAGCACCAGCTTTCAAATAAAAAAATAATCATCAAAATCGGCTTACAACGAAAGAAGTTATGAGGTAACTTTTGAAGTCGGTTAAATGAGAACATCATCAAAGTATTCCACAAAATAGGCATTATTGACGATATTTCAAGAACTACTGATCAGATCTTGATCAAATTTAAATGGGACCAATTAGAAAGCAACATCTATCAAACTAAAAAAAAATTAGAAATCGGCTCACTTGGAGACAAGATATGAGGTAACAGACATACAAAAAAAAATACAGTCGACTTGAATACCCCCTCCTTTTTGGGTAGTCGGTAAAAAAAACGTAACTCCAGAAAAAAATCTGCTTTTATTGTTTTCCTATCTTCAAAAAAAACTTCAAAACGCTATAACACTAAAAGTCCTGGACCGATTTCGAAGAAACCAAAACTATTAATATTTGCATTAGTACGCGCATTTAATGCGTTACCTTTTATAGTAATATTTTCATGTGTTGGTGGATAGCGGCACTCTTCAATAACTACTAGTAAATCATCATATAACATGACTTATATACTTGACTTTGACTGTGATTAGGACTACTTTTATGAAATATGTAATACAGTTCTAGCATTGTTAATATGTTATTACTTGACACTGGCTAAATGCACAAAGATTTTGGAGCCAAAATAATATATCAATTAAAAACTTTTTCAGCACTGAAGTTAAAAGCAAAACTACTTTATCACGACTTGTAGTTTTATATCAAGGTGCAATGTCTTTTTATGTAATGATTTTGATTTATATGCTGCAATTAATGCACGATGAACAAAAAAACAGAAAACCACGATCAATATTTACTTGTGTAAAAAATATTAAAACAACGGTTACAAAAACAAACGTTATGTCATATTATTATTGCAACTGTTTTTGCTGTATTACAGTAATTTGCTATAGGAAGACAAATTCGCACAATTTTAGTAATCCGCACTTATTTGTATGAAGAATTATTAAATGCAAAAAAGGCTGCTACTACCTATCTAACACATTATCTATCACAGTATAAGTAATGAAATTTATTAAGTTAGTTAGGTATTCCATACACCATTATCCGGTATTCCATATTCCAGTCTATTAAATTCTATAGTTCTCTCCATCCGAAGGTTGCTTGGTAAAGATTTTAGTGATAAGGCCGCCTGTTGTGGCTAAAGTCTCACAACATATAAGTTTGTTTAGTACTTTTGTTTTATCTCATCTTATGAAGTAGATCAATATAGTCTAACTTTTACAATGTAGAAAAAAAAGTCGCGTCGGTTCTTTTTACGATTTCCAAAATTAAAAATAGTTTACTGCCGTTGTGGTCACATAAACGTAAGCAATATTTGCTATGGCGAAATTCTAAATTACGTATCGGAATGAAAATGGAACAAAAAGTTTCTTGTTGTTTCTCTATTGTGAAAAACTGGGACTGGACTAATAGCAGTTTTATCATTAATGGGAAATAATACTGATATAAAGCCGCGGCGCGCATCGGCGCATACTTGGTGTGTTTTAAATTGTTATATAGTGTAATATACTCTTTAAATAATAAAACCATCATACTGCAAAGTCTAATGCCAATATGCACAGAAAATTTCATCAATGTAAAATCACAAATACATACCCAATATCGCTGTAGAGTAATGGCATTCCTACGTCAGGTAAAACACGCTCCACTTGCAACAAATTCAGTCAACTAGTTACAAAAAGATTAACAAGTTACATAACAAAACCATGATTACCTCAAACAACGTGACTTATCACGAAAAAGAAATTGTACGGAACAACTTCATGAAATTTTGAATGATTTGCCGCACCTACTTTACGATAGCTTACAACCTAATATCTTACAAACTAATAGTTAAGTACTCAAACAAGTTATTCAAATTTGCCAAAGAATGTTGTATGTTTTTATCATTAAATCGTGTTAATCAATTCTTTACAGTGTCCTTCCGGATAATTTAATTGGCAAATGAGATGAAACATACATTAGGCCTTACGGTATTTTGGGTAATTAGGGTCAAAACTATAACTTTGGGTACGTACTTCCTTCTATTTTAAATACCGTTCCAGGCATGACTATATATTATTTTCAAGTTTAATAAAAGCTTATTTCCTGCAGGAGAAAGTGTCGCTGCTTTAGTACAAGAAGTAGTAGAGTTAGTGTTTAGACTGAGTGAGCAGAGCGATCGAAGCGTCTCCGTTTCAGCTTGGGCAAAATTGCTTTCGTACGAGTATGTCCGGCGGATTTTCGGTTGTTCTCCTCTACTGTTCGCATGACACAACCGATTCTCATGAAATTTGGTGAGCAAGTTTGATAATAATATAGATATTTTTTCGATTCAGTTTTTGGAAATTTATCAAAATGGCGGAGATATGGGGATTAAAAACGTAAGAAAAACATTTCAGCCATTTTGAAAAATACGCGAGCTCACAGTGTCACTTGTGATAAACATTAACTTTAAACTTACTTAACTTTAAACTTTACTTGTTAAACTATGATTTAAATATTTTGGGAGTTATACCTTTAGGACCTTAATGTTACGACTGAAAGAATATAGTATACACAGAGCATTTTTTTAACATGTTTTATTTACGGAATAAGTATATATTCCTGTCCCTTACAGAAATCTATGAACTACTCTATCTTTATTACAAGGCGATAATTAATATAACCTACAAACATCTATACAGCTTAAGAATTAACAAGAGTCACAGACGAACAATCTTGTAACTCATATGATTACACTACTAGAACATAATATAATAAAGCTTTGTAATTTTTTTGGGATGCCTATGAGTAAATATTCAAGACAACTAGGTCTTCAAATATATTTTTGGTTGATTTTTAAGGTGGTAGGGCATTTTACAAGTACGAACTATTGTCAACATATTGATCAGATTTCGGATAGTAGAGCAAAGCTAGTAGAGAAATTACTGTACGCATTGTTATGAGATATAATCATTAGTCTAGGGGAAATAAGAGCAATGCAACGCAGTACGTTTTGATTTGTAATCAATTGGGTCAATTAGCTAAACATATAATATCAATGGATGTAATGCAAATGATTATAATGATTGTAAAGGCAACCTACTAGTTGTTGCGTCACTAAATGTTCAAACATATATGTAGTATACGTCCATTTATTTTCCGTGCAACTGGTAGTAAGAATTAGTAGTAACTAACGCTTACTGCCAGTTGTAGAATGGGAAAATTGTTTACCCGTGTTAATACTAACCGAAATGATTACAAGGGATAATATTTTTTCTCATAACATAACTCAATACTATAAACACTGAAAAAAAAACACATCGATCGCAGTTTTGCAGTCGATATGCTCCACAATTATACATCCACCTGAACTAACAATCTGATCATGCTTGAACGCACTTCGACAATGAAAACAATAAGTTTAAGTGTAAAGTGTAAATTACTAACAAATTGATGAATACATACGAACCATGTGATTTTAATAGTGAGTGATGATAGCAGGTGTGAAAAATATTACTCATTAACTCGTCTCTTGTATGTTTTAATTTATTTACTTACATCTAAAACGTCGTTGTTCTTACTCCAATCAGAAAAGTTAGTATAAAATTGTTTTCAAAATTAACGCTAAAAACTGTACCAAGTTCCGAGGAACTAATGATTTTTTTGTCAATTTTAGGGTTTCTTCTTTTTTCTACTGACTTCACAAAGGAGGAGGTACGGTAGTCACAGTTTTTTTTTTGTTTGTTACCTCATATGTTTGTTCCACGTGAACCGATTTCGAAATTATTTTTTTTCGTTTCGTCAATATTGCGTGTTTAGCACATCTAATCTGATCAAAGTTCCGAAGATAAAGCGGGGAAGTCGGTTTTTTATAAGCTTTGCTTGCATTTAATTATATTTCCTAGACCAACTCTGTCTCAGATTTATTGCAATTAGCTGATGATCCCTCTCAATCTGCGAATATTGTGAACAATTTTTTTATAGTAATCCTTGAGGAGCTTGCAAACAACATCATGAAAAAACATAAATGCTTCAAATTGGAGCATTTGGAGCAAATTGGAGAATAGGATATTAAAAATAGTTTGGACAAATCCATGGTTTTGCTACCTACTGACTGTTCGGAAGTGTACTCAATAATCACGTGCCTAAAAATGTATTGTGCTACTGGCTGGGACAACATTCCAACTAGTGTCATAAAGTATGCGCGGCGACACCTAGTCACACCTATTACACATATTTGCAATTTGTGTATATCAACAGGAGACTTCCCGATAGCTTTTAAGAAAGCTCTCATTCATCCTACCTTTAAGAGTGGGGATAGAAATAATATCAATAATTAAAGACCAATTTCAATTTTAACTATACATTAAAAAATCTTAAAAAAATTTAAATGTCCGATTACTAAATTATTTATTAACATGTAAATTATGAGCAGACAATCAGTATGGTTTCAGAAAAGGAAAATCTAAGAAGGATGCAGTGGCTGATCTCACTAATAGCATTGTACAACATCTTGATCTAAAAGATAATGCTTTCTGTATATTCGCCATTTTAAAGTGATGAGCTCTTAATTGTACAACAGAATTAACAATATTATCAGTATTTATCTCCTCTGTTTTGGAAACTGTAAAGAAGCTTTGGGACCGTGGCTAAAAAGTTTAACCTACTTTGATACTGAACATTGTAACCTAGGCGTATAAAAGCACTTAAATTTCCTATTGATTACTTACTTGCACACGTACTGACACAGTCCCTAATACATACACACACACACACACACATGCGCCAGATCACGCGCGCTCACACATAACATATAGATACTTAAACACAAAATTAAAATTTCTACAACAATACTGTGCTATGTAAATATTTCGATAAATTAATATATTAAATTATATCAATTATAATGGGTATAAAATTATACAACAATATGAATAAAAAAATTTGCTAAAACAGTTACAAAACTTTACCGTTTCAAATTAATCAGTGAAAAAATTGTTTTAATTTATGTTTAGTTCCGATTGTTGCTATTGGTGTTAAATTTCATTTTGTAATTTTGTAATTATTGTTAAGCATGATACATTGTTACTTTCGAATTATCAAGAATAGATATTGTAGTTATAGCATAATTATATAATTATAATATAATTTTATTCAAATCAAATCAAATCGAAATCGTTTATTCACATGGGCCCCAAAGAAGCTCTCATGAAAGTTAATTATTCTATTGCCAGGTTCGCAAAATTACAGCCATCTCGAGAAGAACCTGGCAAGAAACTCGGCGACGCATTTTTTTTTTTGCCCCGACGAGTTTCTTGCCAGGTTCTTCTATGTATTAGAGAATACATAATTTTATTAACCTAGGTGTTATTATGATAGTCGCTAGAAAGCGCTTGTGCAGTTTGCCTCCATGCATCCCTATCATTGATATAGTCGATCGTAAGCTTTCTTAATTAATGCCCGTTTTATTACAGATTTTTATTTTTATTGTTATTGGTTGCCTAATAAGTTCTGCTATTTTTTCTGTTTACTATTTTTATACATGTATTTAATTATAATGAAACAATGTGATTTTATTTTGTGATTGTTATGTAAAAATAATAATGTAAATTGTAATGTATAAAAAATGTGACATTTAATATTCAGATATATTGTATAAAAAAACTACGGGCCAATTTGCCTTTATCTCCTAAAACTATGTACAGCAAAGAACTAAGTTACCTACAAGACATCGAGCTTATAGGTAACTCAAGTGCTCAAGCCCACTACCAGTGGGTAGCGTTCCCATCATGCTGGCGGCATTGCCTCTGAATTGCAATACTAATACGTTGAGCCAAATAAGTGGCAGCATTTTGATCACGTGTCGCCTCAACCAGGGGCTCTGATAGAATTTTGAAAATAGAATGCTCTCCCGGTCCCCACGGACCCAGTGTCGCAACACCAAACGGCTCAAATTAAAACCACTGTCAAGGCTTCCATATTTTCGTTAATATGTTGTATAATATGTTCAATGTGGCCAAATATTCTTTAATTAATTAATTTAGGTCACATTCAATATTTTAATTACTATTTTAATATAATTTATATTATTAATAACCTGAAATATATTGTTTCTGTAATCGAACAAAGTAAATGAGCAAAGGAGCGTTAACTTGATTTAGTGAGATTTGAGGTTATAACATCTATGTATTTTAAAGATCGATAATACTGTTATAAGTGTAAACGATTTATTTAATTGTAATTATTGATTTAAATAACACAAACAAACGAACAAACTCATTCGCACTCACTGCCACATACTAATTTCAAAGACTTATATTGTGGGTGTCGGAAACATTTACACGTAACACACACAATCATATTTACAACCGGAAGCACAAATGTCCCTTGGGAAGGAAAACTATGTTCATGCTGGGAATCCAACCCCGAGCTCACGCTGCAGATGGCAGAAACTTGCCCATCGCGCCAATTGAGCCGTCAAATACGTCTATGATGTAAAAAAATTGGGTGCAATAATGAGTTATTACATTATATTTTATTATAAAATAAGATGAATTAAGTGACTTTGGGTAGGTATTTTTTCATCGTATTAGAAGAGGAGACAAAGGAGGCAAGTAAGCGTTACGTTTGACTTGTAGAGACTATTCAGCAAAAACAATAAGAACCAAATCAACGTTTGTTCTAACTCTACTTGTTAAAAAATATTTTGTCATTTTCAACCAACTTCAAAAAAGGAGGTTCCGAATTCGACTGTATGTTTTTTTTTATTTGTATGTATGTTACGCGATATCGCCGCCAATTATTAATCGATATGATGATTTTTTTTGTTTGGTATAGTATACTTCAGAGGTGGTCCCATATACATTTTATCGAAATCGGTCAAGCCAAAACCGAAATATAAGCGATGAAGTCGGTTTAGCTTTGCTTGTGTTTCAATTATTATTACTTGGTCGTGTTTGTTTGTCGTTGTAGCTTAATCACTGCATATATATTTTAGCTCTACCGAACTTGCTTCAAAAAGTTTATATAACAAACGATCAACTTGTACTCTACTAAAGTGTACCTAGTAACCCATCATTGATAAGCACCTGCACCGTTTACTACCACTATATTCCCGGCTGGGATATTAATTCCATCCGTCACGTATCGCCATTCTATTTAACTGTAGGGTTGATATGTCTGCTACTAAAGTGAATATACTTAGAGGGATGTTGTAAAACAAGTCAAGAACATAACAATATTAAAGTGCAGAGATTGTAATTAAACTGAAAGGATTCCATAAAAAACAATTTAAATTTGTTTTTTGATATCTTTTACAATTTATATTCCAATTTGCTTCTTCACACTTACCAGCTCTCTTAATGTACGACAAGATACGTACATTAACACTGTTATTGGTTATAATATAACATCTCAAAATGTAGTGACCGACTTAGCTTTGATTTTCGTAAGAATTGGCAAGCATTCATGAATCTTCCTTGTATTTTTCAGATTTGTAAAAAAGTTTCCATTAGTTCAGCCTGGCTGTGCAGTTTTGAATACAGTTACTTCATTAAATGTCGACGGGTCCCTTAAACAGGATTCCACGGTTATATCACGAAGTAAAAAGTAATTGGTAAGTGATGTGTTCATGCACGTCGGAACGAATTACCGAGTATTGCATGCGTGGTATGCACGTAGGAAGAACGCACGTCGTCGTAGCAGGCCCAGCACCCTCGGAACATCGTATCTCTTCTTATTATAGTTATTACCCAGGTACCATTAAGGCACTGTTTTGGACCATTTAACTTATTTTTAACAATTTTAACAACGCAAATTACTTTTATTAAATCATTTATCCAGTACGTGTTCTCGATAAATGATTTTTTTGCAATATTATTTTGTAAACCAATATCTGAATCGCAAAAACACATAAAAATTACATAAATCGTACCTGTAATAAAGAAATTATAGCATCCATTGCATAAACCTAGAAAGCATTCGCAATTACTTTAATCGCTGACATTGCTCCGTGACACAAGGGTGCCTCGAATTTATTATCTCACAATTATAGACCTAACATGCGCATTTATTACGGAAGCGATCACGACGGTCGTAGGTGAGAATTTTGCTAATTGGTTGTATCTCATAGATAAGCAATAAAATCAATGGGCAGGACACAAGCTGCATCTTCAATTTATGCCGATGTGGATTCGCGATGCGCCGGCTCGGTCAGCCCCCGCCACCGGACCTCATATTTATACGCTAAAGCGGACGCCGCAAAGAGTTCAAACGTGCGTCGGGCGCTCGGAACAGTAGACGATCGAGAGAATCGCAACGCGTGGGTAGACGAGGGCGAGTGCAGTGTGCAAGTGCGTGCGGGTTGTGTCTGAAAGCTCGCGCCGCGAAGCCTCCGGAGTCCGGAGCGTCGTTGAACGCCGTCGAGCGGGGCATCGCGCGAGCGCCCGCCTCGCGTCAGTGCCGGCCCGGCCGCGCCGTAAGCACCACGTCCGGCAATACGAACTATCCTCTCTGGACACTGGACTACTCTGTATCAACAACTTGCTGCTGACTGCCGGCTGCCGGCTGAACCCGTGCCGCTAAATATTTACATTGTGCAGAACTGGTGAGTGAAATTCTATTGCCTTCCATTTCATTTATGAAGCCAAAAATATATTTATTGGTATTACAGGTAGTAAAAATAATTTGATTTATTTAATATTAATAATCAATTAAATAGTTAATATTATTAAATGTGAAAGATCGGTATCTGAATGAAAGACCCCGAGAGGCGCACATGATATGAGCGTAGCGTCTGAAAAAGCCGGTTATGAGCTTTTCCGCTGTAGCACTTTAGAGGGAAATATTTGTAAGTTATGTAGTAACCAATGTAGATTAAAACTATGATACAGTTTTTCATATAAATTTATGAATTTATTTAGAATATTTAATTCCTTACTAATTCAATAGTTATGACTATCAGTTTAACAAAGAATTAGAAGCGTACATAAATACGCTCAAATTTTATGTAGCTAGGTAGTAAGTGATGAAATAACAATTTATGAACTCTTGATTACCTTCACGTAATTTCATTTTCTTAAATTTTTATATTCGTTTCGATAAATATTAGATAATGGTTTATTCTTATTGTCATAAAATTATGTCTAAATATGGAAATGACTTATTTTAATTGGAATGAAATTAAAAAGTACAATTGTATAATATTTTTGCGTGTTTGAAAAAGCATTTAATTCTGAGACTGTTATGAAGCTACCAAATAAACACGTGTCTTTAATTTTTTGTTGTAAACTCATGGAATTTTTTTAGTCCGGCTGATCGGATAATTGATCCGTAATGCAAAAAGCTACAATTTTATTTCATGAACATATTGTGTGATTATCGACGAGAATTATCTTGTATTGTGTTAGTGTATCGGCAGCTCTTCATTGCTTTTCAAAATATCCAATTTGACTCCTATGAGTCATATTCACCAAATTTAACGCGTTTATTTAGTGGAGTTTAGTAGCAGAACGATTAGTTTAAAACATGTTATGATAAATAGAATTTTAATGTTCTGTTTAAACTATGTCCACTCTTTATGAATATCAATTAATATGAATAAAGTTAAAGTGTTAAAGCATTTTATTTATTTTATAGTAATAACACACAGTTCAGTTGCTATAATATAATAAATTATATTTGTATCGAACAGTGCAGCCGTCAGTAGATGCGATAAAGACGCGTGCCTTCACAACGAGCGTGGCGGATTCAATATTTCACACTTACCACCGCTAATCATTCACGATAGAGCCTTTTCAAGGAGATTGGAGTTTAATCAACCATTTAAACCATGCCAGCTATGAACTATTTCACTGGTGAATATACTTGTAGCATAAAATCGCTTTCCATTCAAAATAGGTTAACATCAAATAATCCAGTCTTAAGAAAATAAATTTAAAAAACTATGACAATAACATTGCTGAAATGAAAGGTTTCAGCAAAGAAAAAGAAGTCTCATCGCTGGTGCAGGCGCATCTACGTGAGAAACCGCCGCACGTACGGCTCCAAGCGTTCCAACTCTCGGCGTCAGACACTTTAACTGTATCCGACGTTTATTTATTCAATCTAAATAAATACGACACGAACTATGTTGTACCTACGCTCACTTGCTGCCGGTGACATTCGCTGTTAGGACAAATATTATACATCAATTTTCTGTTTTCAATCTCTAAGCAAGCGTCTATAATCTATAATTTGTAACTTTCCATTCGGAGAAACGACGAGAGCAAATTCAAGCACCTAGCCGAGAATAATGCAAATAAGTATCTCCCTTTATAAAGTGGTTTCCCTAGCGCTGAAGTTTTTGTCGCGTCGCGATTGCGAATATTATGCAAGGCTCGTAAATTACCTAAGTAATTTGTCTCATAGGTCGTTGTAGAGACGGCGCGGTTATTGCGAACTTGGAAGTTAATCTAGACGATAGGCACTTTAGCCCTGTTGTTTGTTGGAGTCGAATGTACGGCACCCCTCGACGCAGGCGGTCGAGTTTTATTCACCTGGCTATAACTTTGCCGAGTTTTGCCTGTGCCATCTTGTTTTTGTTGTTTCCCTTCCGCTAAGTTAACGAAGGCAGTTTGTGAGATACCGAACCTGACGCCTCGAGTTTCCCCTTTGTTGTTTCTTTTTAAATTTCAAAGACTTACTTTCCACCTAATGTATATCATTTTGGTTATGAACATTAAAAATACCTTAATATTCACTTTGTAATTTAGGCACAAGTAAAAGACTAACTTTTATTAAAAATTGAGTAAAATAGCGTGCTGTTCTCTTTCAATTTGTTCTGCTGTTCTCATTAACTTGAACTAATTAATATCTTACTTCACGCAATAATTAGTAGACTTAATACTTTAAATTAAACGTAGTTTTTAATCTAGATAATGATTTGCAATATTTTATTTTCCTATTAATGAATAGTAGGTTTTTATATATTTAAAATTATGCATAGGATTTTAGTCACACAAGTAGTATTTATTATAGATGAGTTTCCTTCCTATACCGTTTCTATAAAATTACAGATTTTTTTCCTCAATAAATATATCGCGTTAAAGTTTTTATAGCATAGATAAAACAGGATATTCTTAAGAAAACCCGTGAGTATTTCCGCTAAGTAGTGTGAAGACATTAGGAGTGCGAAACCGCCGGTTACTGATCGGTTGATTGCGCAAAGCTCGCTATGAGTTCAAGCGCAGGGTGAAGGTTTCTTTAGGCGATGATCGGTGATGCATCGTTACCTTACTTTACTCACTTATTTTTATTTATACGAATAATATTCTTATAATGTAAAATAATCCCTAATATTGAAGCTGAAAATATGATAAATATTTTTGAGCATATCCAACAACGTTTCGTATACATACAACGATTTTGATGTAATATCGTTGTATACGCGCTATAATTTTCTAAGTTTAGTTCTCACATTCGTTGAGCAAAGTCAAAGTGCAGGGTGAAGGTCTGTTCTCTAGGCGAGTATTACTAATGCACCGTTACTTTAATTCGCTTGTCTCATGTTGAAGTAGCTAAGACTTAATATTGCGGTGACGAAGTTTTTGTCTATTTTTGATTTTTTCTTGTAAGTTGCAACTGTGCCATAACAATTTTCGTTCAAGAATCAACCTCTTTTTTACTTTGCTGGCCCTATTTTTAGCACCGAGTGATGGTTTATGATCGCTGATGCGTCGGAACCTTACTTCACTTATCTGTAATCTCTAAAGACGTTGTAGCATCGATTTTAGGAATCCGTACTCAAATAATGCAAACGGGACCCCATTACTAAGCCTATGTCCGACTGTCCTAACATTTCAACTTTAAAGTGTATATAGTTGATATCAAAACCAATAATCAAATAGAAAAGAAATATTTTATTTCGTTTTTTTATTTTTTAAACATGGAATTAGATATTTTTTAAACATAGTATTATACTGCATGTAGTAAAACAAGAACTAATAAAATCCGGTCAAGGGTGAGTCGGACTTGCGTATTGTGCTGCGATAGAAAACCCTCAGTGCGCGATTTCGACTCGCACTTGGCCACGCATTGGGTTCATTGGTACTAATATCAAAAAAGATATAAGTACGTGCTATAATTCTCGTCCTGAAATTAATATTTGCTGAACCAAGTCTTATACCAGGTACGATGTACTATTATATAAAAAAAATTATGCTCTCTAGGAGACAACTGAGTCTACCTATAATTCAGCGTCATCCAGAATTAGAATAACTAGTTCCACATGGCAATTCCACTGTACTCCTTCCATCAGATGTTTACTGAAGTACTATTAAATCTTTAGCCATGTTATTTTGTTAGAAATTTGCTTTTACTCTGATGAAGGAAAATATTTTTTTCATCAACCCATGGCTAAGAATGGTGGAGATTTCAAATTTTTTTACATACCTTACTTCAACGATCTTTGCTTTTGAATACCGGTGCTGACACCGGGACTACCCGTTAAGCGTACAAATAGTACACAAATGTACTGTATTTTATTCATACGGTTTTTTTTATCAGAAATACAATCAATTGGTATAAATACTCACCAGTACTCAGTTGATGAGTATGAAGCAATTTAGCTCCTTATAAAGTGAAATTTAATCAATAATTGGTTAATCGATTTGTTTACACATTATTGTAATGAACAAATGATATCAAACAAATTGCAGTAATGCGTTCGTGGACATAGGGAAACTAAAATCACATAAAACAGCAGTACTCAGTTGATGAGTATGAAGCAATTTAGCTCCTTATAAAGTGAAATTTAATCAATAATTGGTTAATCGATTTGTTTACACATTATTGTAATGAACAAATGATATCAAACAAATTGCAGTAATGCGTTCGTGGACATAGGGAAACTAAAATCACATAAAACAGCATAGCTAAATTGCTTCATACTCATCAACTGAGTATTGCTTCATACTCATCAACTGAGTACTAAAAACTTAAGAAATCAAAACAAATGATTTCGAATATGAGCGATATTTTTCTTTATTACGTCATCACATACGAGTATTAAGCTTAAACACTGTTTGCACCCGGTTACGGTTTTGACGGTCCGAAACCAGAATAAGTTTTTTTTTTAAAGCAATAGATTTGATAAAATAAATTACCTAATAGTTAGTACTTCTTAACTCTAATATTATAAAGTTATAATAGACAGAGTCAAACATATAAATGAAAAATAAAGTAATTGTCATCAAAAAATTACCAACGGGACCTCGGACTGTATTCTGTCATGTCGAATTAAGTAGCCTCATCCTCTTGTATTTTAGTGTTGCACTATAAAAACACTTTTTGAATTAAAAATCCATCTTCTATAAAATTTTGTCAGTTAAAAATAATGACGGCAACAGAAATGTGCTAGTAAATATAATAGAAAAATAATTCTACTAGTTTGATTAAACAAGGCAGTCTCAGTAATCTCAATATATAGGTATTTAAAATGTAAAACGTAATTATGATTTGGTAGATGCGATATGGTTTGCGAGGGCTTGCGAATCTGGCGCGTCGGTTAGCGGTCAGTTGATTGCGCAAAGCTCGCGTCGAGTTCAAGCTCAGGGTGAAGGTTGCAGTCGTCGCTGCATGCCTTACCTCATCTCTAATGAGACCTTTTAGCACGTGGGAAGAGGACCTTGGAAACCGTATACAGAAATATTTTTACATTTTTTATTTCTATAAGTAAGAGAGTAAGTGAATAAGAGAGAAAGTGCAAGAAAGAAACAAAATTAGAAAAAATTAAGAATCGGCATGTCATGCCTGTATTTATAAGCATATATAGTAATATTTATAAACTGTAATTTGTACCACTTTTACAGGTTTTACAATATAAAATTATCTATTTAATAATAGGCTAGCCGGCTTTAATTACTTCATCCATGTTTTGTACATTTCTTGGCAGTAACTGTATCTAATACCTGAGGGCAATTTAAAAGTCGATTAAGATCATCGGGAATTCTACGTATTTAGAAAGTTCTATGAAAATAACACCTAAAAGGCACAGTTATGCTCGATGTGCAAAATATAAATTATAAAGCTCTTTAGAATTTATATTTTATAGAGTGTAATCAACGAGCAAGGAGTTCGGATGGGAAGTGATTTAACAAACGCTTACACACTCACGACCCACATTAAGACTTACCAACAAAGACTTGTAACGTGAGTGCTACATACATTCATGCACCAAGACAAAGAAGCACAGATTTTCGTTAGCAAGGAAACTCTACTCCAGCCGAGAATCGAACCCGGGAGCTGCGGCATAAAAAAACAAACACTTGCTACCTGCGCCAACAGATTTCTCATCAAGAAACTGCAAGCAACGACGGACGTGAGAAAAATAATGTTATTGAACAAGGGGATGTGCCACATCATTCACATCCTTCGTTCAAACTCATACGTGGCAATGCATTGTCAATAAATTAACAAAGGAAATTGATTAAGTCATAATAACATTCGATTTCATATATCAATTAATATGAATTCACGAAAACAAATAAGACCAAATTGTAATCATTGACGATGGCGGAGCGGCAAGGTCGGCGCGCTTCCGATTCTTTTGTTTTTAAGTGTTTTGCACTTAGAGCACGGAAATACGGCTTGTTGACGGGAGCTAAGTGGCTGGATGATGATCTTCCTTCACACCCAGCGGCCGTGATGAGCATTACCCAGACAGGCATGCCATTTCAGCCGCAAAAAATGAAACAATGCAAACGTTAAGCACTTCTTGTTCAAAGCATCCGAAAAAATAGCCCTAGTCATAGCCGGTGTCTACTTATGCTGATTAGGCGAAACCTGTTTCGATTCGAAATGACTTAATGGAAAACCAGAACACTCATACTCCTATGTAGTGCCAAAGTGAAGCCATGGGAAAAGATTGCAATAAAATGAGTGGCCTTAAAAGTTAGTAATGTCTTTGGTGACTCCAGTGACTCCGCATTAATGCGTCTGCGCGTCAATATGCGCGCGCGAGTCCCGGCGTGACAGAATGTGCCCGCGCCATCGACGCGGCCGCGCCGCGTGCCACGCGCCAGCAGAACGTTCGCTTCCTGAGAAAATGGCAACTTATGGGGAACTGAATCTGGGCCTCGCAGGTGCCATTGACCCGTGCAACCTGCCACACTCAACGCACATGTGTTGCCATTCACATTTAATATTTACCCACATACCTCTGCTATATAGGTTTATAGACTCGTAAGAATCGAAAGCCACAATGGGGTAGAACGTCCAATGGTTTTAATGACGGCTGCGGTGAATCGAGCCAACAATCTGCCATGAAAGATATTTCTCTTGATGGCTTTTATGCGACTATCATTTTGTTCTTTTGGTAAGGTGATTTACAGGAGGCTGTTAGTAGCGCTATCATGTTTGAAAGAGTGCAGCGCTCCTCGCGGCGCCGCCGCAGTCTGTAGGAGACAAAACCGTTACTGGACTACAAAAATGTCGCAAAAAAGCTTGTAAACCGTTTCTGTTTCACTTGTTATATTGTAATCTCATGACGTGACTTTGATTTCATGGTGTATTTAATGAGCTTTGTCAAAATGAGATTGCTTTCTGACCTTAACGCTATTATGTAACTAACAACGCGTTGATACCTGACTGAGTGTTTAATTAAAAACGATAAAAGTCATACCTACAGTGTAATTAACTAACCATACATTGTCACAATGACGTCAAGAACTCCATATAGCATTAAAATTTTTGTAATGTCTTTATGGTCTAAATAAAACACATCAAACTCGGAAGAGTTACAGTCCCTGAGAAGCCAGACTCACCCAATTCACGGGCAATGAAAAATTATGGCTGTACAAGTGATAGTTATTGGTCCCCGACGTATAGACCAGAAAAGTGGTAGCGACCGTGTAAGAAACCTCGACACGGGTCGCCGCCTGAATATCAATATCAGAATATAGCCAAGCTGCGATGCCGGCCACAATGACCGATAAACAGAAACACACGACTATGACCCTACGCGGACTTTCTTTAAAATTCACATTCATTGGCTACTAGCTCTCTTGGTGCTCGGTGCCACCAAATGGAATGTAGGTTATGATGTTATTTAGCTCAAGTTTTTTGCTGGTCTAAGTTTTTATTAGATACAATGGTGAAGAGATATCTCCTTTCGCGTCAATCAGTGTCGTATAAGGCGTGAAAGTACTATCGTCACAGCACCAAATGTTGATCGTTAAATTTAATACATGTAGCTATGGTTAGTACTGGAACCGATGATAATAATCTGTCGCGGATTTATAGTCAAGAATGAAATGAGCATTTTGCAAAACGATATTATTAACTAGGTATTGCCTCAGGTCTTAAGGACAAAAACGTGGTATACAAACATATATTTTCTTTTTGTATTCATAAGATACGTTGAATAGAGCTCTAGAAATCTGACGCAGGTATGATTTACAGCGGCGTAAAAAAGCCTGAAGCCTCCATAAATCTGTTCGCTTTGTGAGGTTCGCCGAGTGCGGAGACTAACAATGAGCATCACATCAATGTCCACCAACATGCTTGTTTTATTTCACTTGGCTTTCTTGCTCTACAGTATTCCTATAATTATGTTATTCAAACTCACAAGCGTTACCACGATTAGTGTATCATAGATAATCAAAGACAAGTTATTTTAGAACAGCTATATGTAAATAGATATAAATGAACAAGGTCCGTATCTAGTTTCTATCGGCTCTGTTATATCACGTTGGTCAGTGAAGAGATGCGTTTGCTATCTCCCTAAAGAGCCTGGTTGTACCCACGCTCATAGCACCCACACTCTAAATAACAAGACAAATAGACATGTCCACTTTACCATTTACCGAGTAAAAATTCTCATGTTATGTTTGAATAGGTCTTTTACCAATTAGTATTTGTACCGATATATGACGTTTGACTCGGTCGAGGTTTGTCTGAACACTTTGTATAGCGCCCGATGCTCTCCCGCTTTGGAACTGAAGTGTGAGAGAATAAGGGCTTTACCTAACTACTAACAACCCATTGTTTGCGTTCAAATACTGACCCTTTTGAGCTTTTATGTGGGATATGAAAGGAATTTTCACGCATTAACAGCATAAAAACGTGAGGCTTTATTTCGATCTCATTTACTTGTACTTATTTGGGCGATGATCAAACGACATTGACAAACAAAGAAAAATCAGAGACCAGTCCCACACGATCGTTTATTAAATACAAATCGACATCTTACGGCTAAGAAGGACCTTTACCTCCTTTCGTGACCGACAAACGAGATTTCGGGGTTTATATTGGCCATGTGTATGTGTCATTGGCGTGTGTATCGCGTCATATCTGTTGCGTTTCCAGTGAGCCGCCGAAATGGCCCAGTGTTCGCGGAGTATGCGTGGTACTGTTAATGTGGCAATTATTATAAGCTGTTCGCGAATGAGTCGGTAACAGTCGGTAATGTCCAGGTTGTTTTATGGTGCGGAACGTGCGATGTCATTGTCCTACGAGCGTAAGCGCATACCTACATCTCCAGTGCGCGCCGCGCCGCTCCGCTGCCACCGACATCGTGAGCTTTTTTGACGGACTCGAAGTCTATTGCGAAAAAATATTCATTGACACTTATTTTGTTTACTGATATTATTAAAATCAAATACCCCGATTTAAATTATATAAAGATGTTTTAATTTTTTTACCAAATTATACCTACCTGGTATATGACGGTATACGAGTATAATACACCATCAGCTTTGTGTGGAATAATTGCTTATCTGAGCCTGCCTAAGTAATATATTTTTATCCCGACCCAACCTTCTAAAGAAAGCCTGTACATAATTAAAAGGTTTCACAAAGAGGTATTTAAATAAAATCCACCCTCTAACAGGCGGGAGTAGCAGTAAGTCAGAAGTATATTTTTATGTTTTCCTTTAATCTTAAAAGGGAATTTGGGAAGTAGTAAGTATGTCAACTGAATCCCAACATGAATTATTCACACTTCGAGAATGCCCCAAGGAAATGGGCTTGAAAATACTACCGAGCAAAACTGATATTTTCTAGAGATAAATATAATTTTCACATTTGAGGGAAATGTTTATTTCATTTTAACACTGACCCAGGAAAAAATATCTCAATATATCTGCATTTAATATCCATATCATAAGTGTGTATGTATTGGAAATTTTGATGTAATATACTACTGATGATGTAATTCGATGAAATATCAATTCAGAATACCTTATTTCTCGGAAGAAATTGACTATAAGGTGTCGTTCTTTCTGTTGGCTTCATTATTTCTTTGACTCACTAAAAATTTCCGCCATGGTTTGTTCTAATTTACGCCCAGCTATTATATATTTCAAATATATTTCAATATATTTCAAAATCCCAATAGTATGCAAATGATCATTAGTCATAATATAATTTGAATTTACTTCCTGATTCGCAGTGCTTCCCTAAACCTGCTTTTAAAGTTTTTAAGCATTCGTGAGCCGACGAATCTTCACCTTGAAAGAACATAGGCATTTTTTTACATTCAGTTTTTTCCATACCAATATAATAATTTTATATGTATTCATTCAATATTTTGATGCTGAAGCTAATCACGACTGCTGCTGTTCTTCTGCGGGTTAAAAAATGCTTTATGGCGACTATGGAACTTTGATAGCTAAATAATTGACGCAATTCATTCGCTTCCTAGGTTATTTTTGTACTGACATGTGTTACTTACCTACATATTGCGTAATAATTAGTATACATTTACCACTTGCAAAAGCTCGCTTATACATCCAAACGTAATTAAGGAGATCTAGTGCAGTAAAACAATGAATTCTTATTGTGTTTTTTTATTGTAAGCATTTGGTGGAGTTTCTAAGTTGTTTTACATTGTGTGTCGTTAAAAACCAATATTATTTCATACAGATCGTTAAGTTCCATTATATTGTAAGAAATAGACAAACATCATATTTCCTTTTTTTGCTAGAAATGTCTAAAGGACATTCAACGATCAGTATCTAGCAAAAAACAATCAGATAGAGATAAAAGACGTGTCCAGTTGTGCCAGTGTCAAGGGGTCAACATTTCGGAACAATTGAGATAGACAGTAGAGCGATAAGAAAACTAAAGGTGTATTCAAATCGATTTACTCGTGTATTATTTGCGATACCATCTCATCGCTTCGTTTATTTTCTACAGTTGAAATTAGCTTCGTAATGGCAAAGCTTGAACTTTGGCGGTATATCCGATAATGCTGCTAAACATATAATCATTGCTTTGGAATTGTTGTTCTCACCAATTCTGAAAGATCATTCCCACTTGTTCCATTGATATTTGTTCAGTAAGATTGAAAACAAAGTAACCAGTTATTCACCGAACTGAGACCTCGCGACAACTCATTGACAACTGTCCGACAATCACTTTCAAATATGTCTTGTGTTTTTTGTGTCGATAAACCAAGTTAGTTGTGTGAGTCAATTTTACCTGTGATGCCATCTAGTGAAAGCTTCAAGGAGTAATATGAATTTGCTTTAACACTAGTAATTATATGTTTATAACTTTTTTGTTATTAATAATTGTTGGTTTTTGTTTGTGTTGTATACGTACAGGATATAAATTAATTTATACTAAAGTTGCTATTTTTGTAAATAAAGCCATTTTTGAGATAGATACTGGGACAAATATGCCTAAAAACCTGTGACTTTGGTGTTCTATGAAATTTTGATTTTTCAACAGAGTTTATTTTGAAAACGGTTTTGTACTCTACTTGCAAAGTTTTTTTTCAATGATAATACAGGTCACAAAAGAATATTTAGTCCCCCATTTACGTGGAGCCTCCTTAATATTTTCATTCATATCATTTAGGCCTACATAGTTGCCATTTCAATGTTTAGGGCAAAACCTTACCTTCTCTCTGAGAATTTTAAGTTATATACTTGAATGATTCATATGCTAAAAGTCTCTAATAGACGTACGGACGGACGAAGTGCTGAACCTTTAAAGTCACTTAGAGACTTCGCATCGGTCAGAAATGGAATAGCAAGATTTTTCGCTATTATAACCCATATTATACACATGTACCTACTCATTATTGCACGTAAATGCAATTCATGTTATAAAGTTGTTGTTCAAAAACTGAGTCCCCTGCATTGGTGTACCGTTGTGCACAACCATCATTAACTCAGTGCGTACTTATTACATAACGAATAAGTAAAACAAACCAATTTCCTGCTTCGCTCTTGTCATGATTATTGGACATTAAATCTTACATTCAAGCAGAAATATGCCCTCCCCCTAACCGTCTTTCATTACCGTAATGTCAGTAAAATGAAAAGTTGTATTTTATATACCGTAGTTAGGCATACTATATATACTGAAACTTAACACGTAAGTTACGGCGGACCTAATATATATAACGTGTTGGTTCTTAATTACGTTAGGCTGCATTACAAAGAGAACCAGAACGTGGCCTTTTTCACTACCTACAATTACAAATTGGGTGCTTTTGTAAAACTTTGTTAGTCTTTGTGTCATAATGTGTTAGTCATGCCCCTGAATGACAAGATGACATGACTGAAGTCATATCTAAAGCTATAGGTACATTTATCTACACTGTAACAAATAAACACCCGATTCTACAATTGAAATGACATCATCTCTATAAACAAGTACACTTTCTATTATTTTGCTCATGTAAAAAACTAAGAGATTCCATTAGAGAATCAGGTTAAAAGTGTGAGTTCAATTAAAACTAACGTTGAGATTACAGCGCCATCGACAGCGTGAGAAAGTACTTTATGTATTATTGACCTGCCTTCGATTCTATCGGCTATGGGTAAGTGAAAGAATGGTGATGTTGACGTGGTGGCGAGTGGCCCTCGGTCGCGGTCGCCGTCTCAGAGCGCGGCGCGGGCGCGGCTGCGGCCCAACAACCGCCATTGTGGCTCCGACTTACTAAATCAATATTTGCGCAGATGTCGGCGCAAGACCATGCTATGCTTGTAGCGACCTAAAATTCATACAGCTTATATGGCAATGTTAGCGGTAAATTTTCTCGGCAGCTACTTGTAATCCTTCAAATGTGGGTCGGTGTTGCACGCACAGACTGACCCCGACCGTGCTCGGTTGAAGGGTAATTCATTCAAATCGATGCTCGATCGCAATGCTTCAATGCTTGCGATTTAGCTAGGACACCCATCGATCTCGAACTGCTATCATGACCCTTCCCTTTTTAGTTTTTATGAGTTAAAATGTTATTATTTTACGTTTCTGTCCCTCCTAGGGACAAACCAGTTTAAAAAGTTCGAACTGTCCTCAAATCTGATCAAAATCCAAAAAGTCATTGACATTCTGTTTTAGATTGATACTAGTAATTTAGACAATTTCTAATTATTACAGTTCTGGTTGTGATTGTGTTTATGATGTGAATGTTTCCGGCACCCACGACACAAGTCATCGAACTTAATGTGGGGCTGTGAGTGTGGAAGCGTTTATGTTTATTTATATTTTTTCTCGGCTTTAACCACTATCTTACTGGCCGAGGATGGTAAGTCATTGCAATTAATGGAACTTGATAGCTGCCAGGCGAAAAAGTGCTCTACGATAGATTCTTCTTTTTCTTTTAGGTTATAAAATGGTAGGTAAGGTTTAAATATAAATATATATAACGCGTGCTAAATAAACTAGATAAGAACAATTTATATAAATTTCGTTCAATCACGGTTTTTTCGTTCAATGTAATACGAGCGTCACAGTAATTCTAGAAGATGAGGATTAGTCATCAAATAACCCATGTATTCTGCGCAAGAACGAAGCATAGGAGTTATTTCTAATTAGAATGCGTATATTTACGTCGTAAATACTGGCTATTATGCGAGTCGAGTTCACTGCCGTAAGAAAATTGCTCATTTCAGATTTGTCTTTAAAGTTATATTAGAAAAGCACTATATCTATGTAGGATAAGCTTTGGAACTGAACGTAATGAGCTAATAACTCTCAGCTTTACGACCTAAGATAGCTGTACTCGTAGGTCCAACACACAGGTAACGCGCTCTGTACGCAAACAAGATATTTTTACAACGCCATGAATAATAGACAGTTAATTAAAACAATTTTTTACGACTTTGGTTTTATATCTCTCAATATAAATAAATAGGCTCTATCTGGATAATGGTAGATCAAGGATGTATCGTTCAGTCTTATTATGATTATAATTATTAGGTTTCAATTGCTTTCGTGCATGCACACTACAATTATGTCTAAAGAGCGATATCCTCGACCGAGGATCGCAGCCCCCTAACATAACAACACTTACTCGTATCTACTTACTTTTTAAACGCTTTTTTCTCCCGCTGTGGTTTCCAAGTGAAAACGAACAGCATAATTTTCTAAGCGATGACCACGATTCCCGTGTAATATGATAATGTAATATATGAATATTTCATGTCTAGGGCTGTTTATTATCGTTTTTGCGCTATAACCAGTTTTCTACAATGCAGTCTCACAGAAAAACAGGAGCCCTAACTATTAATAAAATTATTTTTGTACTCAACTCATTTTATGCGATGTGATTTCGTTCCCGTGACTTGCCAAGCGTTTCATGTGTGAATCTTATTTTTCAATTTCACTTGTATATTTGATGTATTTAACTATTATTAAGATTTCTGCATCTTATTTAGTAGTCAAAGACTATTAATTTTTTTTTTAACTAAGACTATAAATCTAGGGGCTTTGAATATCAATTTGAATGTATGTAGAAAACCATATCTTTATCTTTATAACCATATTAACATTTCAGACACCCTGTACCTATATACTTAGGTAACGGATATTTTACAAAGACCAATACGTGCCTGTGACTGCTCGTTTAAACCTTAGCTGTGACGTTTGTTTGTGAGCACTTGCCATTCATTCGCGCGTAGAGATATGGCTCCTAATGACCGGTCGGTTGGTCAGCTATCGACAAGACGCTCGTAAACACTCGCGGACTGAAGTATTCCGACGTACCACTGTACGCACCTCAATATACATTATGCGCCGAGATATTTCACTTCCTGGCAAAAGAACCCAAACAGAGCACCACGAAAATCTCGCGACGTAATTTATTTGGTTCTTACACTTCAATTAAAGATGCCTTCCTACATACTAAGCGGTTTTACAACAACTACATTTATACTGCAATCGGTTAGCTTACACTAAATATCGAAAGTAAACAATGTTACCTATATTAAGCTGTTATGCCTCAAATTTGTTTTGTACTATACTTTTTACAGTACAGAGATTTGTGTTATAGATATAGAATGGATACGGAATCAATAACGATGCAAGTTTTGACAATATGTAAGATGCTTAACTAATATTAATGTCTCCATATCAAGCATTCAAAAATCAAATCACAGGAACTAGTAGAATAAAACAAATGTCATAGTAAAAAATATATATATAATAACGGAGCTCAAAGATTATCGACGGAGTGGCTGGTGCGAGGCACACGTGACGGGTTGTGCTTGTTAGGGGTGCAAAATAGCACGGGTCAGCGGTCCCCACATGGACCACCGGGTGCTGCGAGGAAGGCGGTACGAGATAACGTGTGGGGGCTCCGAAGCCCAACATTGCTCATAATATATCCCGACTCACCCATACGATTTAACGTATTATTGCTCAGTGCGCCCACAAAGTATTAAATTTATATCTCGTAATAGGTAATAGCTAATTACAGAACAACAGTTCATAATGGTGGTGCAATTAAAGAAACAATGTATCGCATATCGTGAGAGGTGTCAGTAGATGGCATCCCAGGACTACCCGGCGGAGCTTATAAGCTCGGCATAGGTAGTAAGCAGCGAGCGAGCGGGCGGAGCGAGCGAGCGGCGCGGGGGCAACGCTCATCGTGTGAGCGACGCGCCCGAGCCCGGCCAACAATCGCGAATTCAACGTATGCCTAGCAACAGCCACTCACACTAACGGTGGCTTTCTTCGAACACACAGACATAGAATGCACTCACAAGCTTTAGCATTGACGGACTCTAGACATTAAACCAGGCTTTTCTCATGAACTTATGCGAAATTCCGCAGCGACATTTGCAATTTTTCAAGAGCACGTTCGTTATTTACATCACACCTACTTTCGATCGGTGGAATGTAGACATACCTATGCGTATGAAATATTAATGATTAGGTAGAAATCCCCCAAAACGAGTGTCGTAGATCGAATCGAAATCACGAAAGATCATGGAAATAAGATAATTCGTTGGAGCGGTGGAGTGGAATGTTAACACGGAGTAACGGTGACGAGGACTTTTAGAATGGATTTACCTGAACGGCTTGGAATTCAGACGAAGCTTGCAAAGTGTATTCCGGTCGCTGCGAAAACAACCGTAATTCTACTACTGATAACTGCGTTTTCGAGCCCCTTCATCCATGTCGTTTAATCACGCTTTCATCGATGTATACAATGATTTCCCTTTTGTTACTCATGAAAAAAGCCATGGAAACTTTAGCTATCATTTACCTTTAATATACTATTTCCCTACCAAAGCCACCGTAAATGAACATAACAAAGGATACGAAATGGTTTCATAGTTCATGCCCTTTTATTTCGTAACTCTGTATCTCCCGTCACGAAATTCGCGCGGGTCAATGAACCGCGAGTACCAACCTCAAGAAGGAACTAATATTTGTTATCTTCCTACGTATTCCCTTATGGGACAAGAGCCCTGCCCTGCCACGTCGGGTTACTTTCGCACGACTGACGCTGCTCTACTTATGTTCCTTGATATGACTATTTATCAAAGTGCGTTACAAAACTGATATATGTTATGTACATAAGAACACTAACACCTTTACGGAGTTGTATTGGGTGTAATAGGATAATTTCTACAGTAAATTGCGAATTTTCATGTTTCTGGTTTAATTCAAATAAAAATTCATAAATTTTAATAGAACCAGAATTGGTATAGTTAATAATATAAATACTTATAAAGTGTATCTCTCATGGAGCTTTTAGTCATCAGTATTTTTGAGGTTTACGACACTTGCACGTGATAATATTCCGCAAATGAAGCATAAAGTAATAGTTTTAAACGTGTTACTCTGGATAGTTAAACTAAGCGTTATGCTACGTGTGGTGTACATGCAACGGCTTGTTAATACGTACGTGACCGGGCGCGCCAGCCGTTAATCGAGCGCTACACTTCAGCGACAATTATCGCCTAATAACGATGCTATGTTGCCTGTAGCCGAATCTAATAAGGAGGTAGGGACGAGCCGTGGACGTCGCCGTGTCCACGACTGCTATGCTAATCGCAGCTAATTTACGAGGGTCGATAATCGCGACACGCGTACGTGAGCGCATTGTGCGGCGCGCGCGCATTGTTGACGGTGTGCGTCGAGCCTTGCGAATGTCGAGCTTTCGTGCCTTCCCGTGAGAATCACCTAATCAATGTTATTTCATTTGCATAAGCCTCGATCGTTGTCTAGAACTGTGAAGTCGTAGCTCTCGTGGAGTACAAATTTCCTTGTGACCTCAAGCTGTCCCCACAATAATCGTATCGAGCTATCAAACACTGGTTTTTAGCATACCTTCCTACTCTCGTTCAGTGTTGAGGGACGTTATTTTATTGACATTAATATTACAAGGTGAAAGAGTTACTACGTCCGTATGCCAATAATAATAATGCCTGTTTTATACTGCTACGCCGCGCGCGCCGGGTGCTACGAAAATCTATCGTCTAATATTTAACTTCTCTCTGGCAATGTCAAATCTTTTATTGTGTTTATGTGATCTGTATTATTACACCCGTGGTGCACCGTAATATAATACTGGTAATCTCGGATTTGTGCCGCATTTTACGAATATTATTGCGCATATAAAGTTACAAGCAACAAAAGATAAACGCATAATAACGCTTCCCGATCTCTGAGCAGTTGTCCAATGTTCAAGAAATTGGTGTCAATGCTCGCTGCGGTTGCAGTGTTCCGAAATTATGTGTTGGGCAACATCGCAGACATGCCGCTACGTCCGCGCGTCGAGCGGCGGCGGCCAGCGACCCACCGCGGTCGCCCACTGCCCACTGACGCCCTTCCGATCCGATACAATCACTTTATCTATAATGACTTCACTTCCATTTCAACTATACTTAAGTACGCGCCTTTTGTTTTCAAAATAATGTTTGTTATTTGTCAAGGGGTAAATTCGGCGCGTAGCGACTCGTAGCACCTCAGAAGTTTACGCAGATTGAAGTGCCTTTGATAAACGAGCGACACTCGATTCAGTAGCTCGCAATAACGATTTGCAATGCTCTTAGCCTGTGGTTTCACGAGTGAGTTAGTTCATTTTAATCAGATTAACTGTTATATTTGAAGTAATAGCGCTCTGGAACGAACGGTACGCCAAATTATGCCTGGGAATTGGGTTTTCATTGTAAGCGATGAAAGAAGGTTCCCTTGCCCATTATAATATGTATCATTTTCCGCTTCAAAGTGTGACTTTACAATGTTAACGTTTCAAACATGTACTGATAAAAGCAAGTAATATTTTTATTTTTATTGTTGCTACCTTCGCAAAATGGGATGTCAACATCGGCGATAACTTAGAAAAATTGTTATGGCTCTCGATGTCACTGACACGTGGTATTTCAGTAGAGCAAATAAATAGATAGTGGTGAATCGGCACCCTCACCCTCCGGGCGGTCGGAGGTGACTTGCAGAGAGCGTCTAGACGGTGGAACCCCTGCCGATATCTGCTTTATATCTATATAAACCACTTTCGGATTTAAATGTGTTTGCACACATTTAAGGAAACGTCTTAGATCCCTGCGAGCTGGAAATTTTAAATCATGCTCGACTTCTGGTGAGCATTGAGCTAAGCACCTTTATATAGTGCGATGAATCGGACAAAACACTTAGCCCAGACAGGTGTTGTGGCAAGGGAGGAAAATAAAGGAAGCTCCCTCGGAAAGTTGTAGTGGCGAGAAGGGTGGCTGTTGAAAAATGCGTGTAAGAGGTTCGCGGTTATAATGAGTAGGTATGTATACAGAACTGCCCTTAGCTATAGCCAGTTTTCGCTAAAGATGAATAATGCTGTTAATGTAACTAATAGTAGACTGTATGTGTGTGTATCTTAAAAATGTGTGTTTAATAGAAACGTGGTTTCTCGAAATGTAAAATGATTTAGATTTTTTTATGTGGGAAGATAGTCAAGACCCTAAAAGATGAAATTACATTACAAAATTATTAATTGGGTAGTTTTGGGTGCATCACGGCTTTGCTCGCACTTATCAAACCCATTTCAAATGAAAATTGTAAAGACTAAAGATCAGTTGATTGATGAAATCCACAGAGCATAGTCGATGACAATTTAGTTCCGCTCAAGAAAATGTATCAAAGTTTTAATTGGATCTGTGATATAGCTTTCCTCTCAAATAACGAAATCTGTAAAAATCATGTTCTATATGCATTTGAAATTTACAATTTACACTTTAGGTCCGAGTTAAAGAGCATTCGGCGCGGACGGATGCGTTCCCACGGTAACGCAGTTATGGCTCAGGAATGGACCTTACAGTAATTTTCTTTGAAGCTATTGACTTTCAGCCAATGGCCATAAACATTTATTACACACTCTGCAGAAATAAACCATCCAATCCAATATTGTAATCATTATACTGTCCGTTTACGATGCGTATCCTTGATTTCTTAACTGTAAATCAAACTCACAATAACAGCTTTCAATCAAGGCTTCTAGATCCTAAACCGGATATTATTCGAATGACAGTTACAAAAAATAATACTGTGAAATGATTAATTAATATATTTAATGTTTCTGGTCGAGGGCAAAGCTGCTTGTCTACTGCCAGGACCCAGCAATTAAGGCTACCGTTACCAACTAATGAAGATGTCTCTAGTCACTCGTATCAATCAGGCTTAATTATGGCCATAATTATGTTTGTATAAATATTCATAAAACGATAAACGAGGTGCTACTTTTCTTCGTAATCAAATTATTTCCTTCAATCAAGCTTTTTATTATGTGATAAATTTATTAATGACTTGTTGACGCGTTTAACATACAAAAACGAGTTTTGTAAAATCGTAGAAGCTTACTTAAAGTAGGAAACCGTTCCATAGTTGCAACAAACAATATTTCATTGAAACCCCTTCAAAACTAGCGGGCACCAACATTGTTTTGAATAGGCGGCGTGCCAGCCGCTGAATGGACAGTTAAACTCCTATTCACTCAGTCTCAAAGCTAAACGGTCACATTTTTGCAAGAACCTCTCATTTCCGCGTTCCTCGCACTGTGCATTGAAGGCGGCTATAGAACGCCGATTACAACTCTGGGAAGAAATTGCAGCCTATTTACTTACTGTGATAACAAAAACTGGATTCCTATTGTGTTATACTACTCAATAAACTGTATTTATATCTTATAAAACATTTATTTATACAGAGCTTTAATAGTTGTCGAGTAAGTTCTTGCTTCGCGGCGTTTTGTACTCATACACATGATTTTGTCTCGCGTAATATTACAAGAGTCGGACTTCCTTGATCCTTCGCCTCCACTCGGGCACGCGTCGATACTTACACCGGCACGGGAGCCGAGTAGTCCACGTGGCCCCAGATATATTGCCTCTATTATGTTCCCTCGGGGACCTTCCCATCAGGAAAATACGAGAGCTTTTTAGGGTAAAATAAATTAATACAGACCTACAGAGCTATATTCTCTTTGTTCTTTTTTAAATGGAACCGTCCGTGTCGGTTACTGAACTTTGATATTCAAAAACTTTTGTTTGATGATGCATCGATAAAAACAAAATGATATCTATCACAAGAAGTTTTAATAGCCCATGCGTCTAAACTATCGGCAGTCGTTTTTATTAGTAGTCTTGTAATACGGAGATATAAATTGTAATTGGTTTTTTCCGCGTCGTTACATGTGTTTGCACCGGTGTTAAGCCTGATGAATCGTGTCTAACTATGAGAACGTGTATACAGATTACAAATAAGTCATTCCAGGGCTTAATATAGTCAACATATGTAGGTAAGAGAAAAGTAAATTTTATTTAAGGAGATAAAAAAACTGAACTGCCTGTTGGCTAATTTGGGAGTGCGTTCGCAAAAATCGCGCCAGTCCGAAAAAAATATCATTAAATGCGTTTATAATTTCGCTTGAGTCATATAATTTTATAATGACAAAGCATATTAAGCATATTGCTTCTAGTGATGTGTAAACTACATTGTTTATCTCTACGTTTATATCAAAATGCAGATAAATTATCGCATATACTTTCTAAAAATTCTACAACATATATAAGTAATCTATATAAATATATTAATATAATAACGGATCCGTTAATTAAATTAATTAATTTTGAAAACATTATTCATCAAATGGAATTGTTAATATAAACCATTCTAAAATCCACCTAAACACGCACGCGCACAAAATTTCATTAAAATCGGTGCATCCGTTTAGGAGGAGTTCAGTCGCATACACTACCATAGAGAATGATAAGAAAAAAATAAACGGCACAGAATAGTCGATAGTAAACGTGCAAAAGTGTCCCTAATTGAGTGACGTGACAGATTAAGTTTGACGCTAATGCCTTATGACGCTAATAGATTGATTTATTTTGTTACAGAGGGAGGCGTCAGATGGATCGGCGGCGCGCGGCGGGGCTTCTGCTCGCGCTGGCCGCGTGCATCGCGACAGCGACTGCGGGTAAGGACTAAATTACAATATTTATTATTGTTCTCCTACAATTTTCTACATATTTGTTTCTTTTAGTCAGTAAAAAAAATACGGAACTCAGCAAAAATTACATATTGCGCAAAGTTTTCTTAGCGAGTGTAACAAGGCGTATATACTAGTGGCAAATATTACATTGGGGTTGAATGTAGGTTTTGCTTTTTTCAAAGTCAATTTAATTCTGAAAATTTATCAAAATATTCATACAACATACAACGCTTTCACACTCACAACCTCACACTAAGTGCAATGACTTGTGTCGTGATTGCCGGAAACATTCACATCACACACATAATCACAATCATAATCATCAACAATTCTTCCTTGATACCCTGCCTAGAAGGCAACTGTTCACCCAACCAAGCCAACGGGCAGTTTATAAGTCAAGCTTTTACATTTATTGACTACAATTTCCTACTTTTATAATAATATTAATATTTTATAATAATATTTTACTAATATCGGCCTTGGCACTCATGGTGATAAAAATTCTCACCCCATACTCAATGGGCTTAGAAGGTTGAAAAGAAGTTAATACTATATTTTAAAATCAGTTTTTAAGGCGGTTTCAGATGGTTTTTAGTTTCTCTTTACTTAAAAGAATCTTCTATATATCTTTCTTTGTGTTTTGTCAGGGTAAGGTTTGTTAGTAAATTTTTTTTGAATGCACCGGAAATTGAACCTGCGCGAATCTAGGCGGATCGCTAGTAGAATATAAATTAATTTCAATTATTGAATAAATTAACATAGTCAACTTAAAAAAACATAAAAGTGTAACAAAACTTGGTTCCTTTTTATTAAAATATTTTTGTTCATAACTGGGATGCAAATAACATTTCGTATGTTTTAAGTTATTTATGAGAAGAGGTCTTGCATTTGTGATATTATACAAAGGTTGAAAAAAATCTGTACAAAATGCGTCGGTCCCAGAATTGTCTTGCAGAATAAAGAGTATTCTGCAAGTAGACAATATCTGAGACCTACTGCGGAAAGTACGACGAAATATTGGAGACATTTAAAAATGGTACTAAGACGCAGTATGGAAATACTTATTTCGTGTATTTTTTGCAATTGTGGGTTTGTCAGACCCTACTATGCATATTGCATATTTTTTATTTGGATTAGGTAAGCTTTTAAATTTGGACACAAGCCTCACGTAAAAGATTTTCTTGCTTGCTTGTGGACTAGTAGACCGGGCAGCCCTTGAGTAAACTTTTTACTTTATGATGTCTGAGATATTTGGTTGATGAATTTATATGGCATATAGGTATGAATTAATTATATTAATTTATTACTTACATATTAATTTACGGGGCACGAGGTAGTGCGGATGGGGAATATTGGAGTAAAATTAAATAAAGTCGTGGCAAGCAACCCCTGACAGTAGGGTCTATTGTTTGCAAGGTCAAGCTCGCCAAGGATTTTGGGTAGGAGAGTAGACATCGAAATTGATATGGACGTAATGATATGAGGGTGTTGAATTTTTGCTTGGGGTGAGCCATATTGTTTACTATTTTGGTCAAGGTTAAACTAACTTAGCTCAAAATATATAGATGTAGTAGGCCCACTATCAGAGCATACCATATATATAGAGTATATATAATATTGCATGACTTATTGCTAAGATTACTTCCTAAGCGTTCATATCTACGACGCCGGCTACATGTAATAAGTTAATAGCATTAGGCAGGGAATTTAGTAAATGGTTCATAATCGCTTCACCGTAACACCGGAGAGCACAGTTATAAAAGAACCTCACTTTTCGATTACTACGGCCATCAAATGCATCACAAACTTACGTAGCCGTTGCCATAAATAAAAAATCTAATAAGTCATAAACATCTATGAAATTTGAAGATATAAAAATATAAAACACTTTCGTAAGTGCAGGCGAATAACAGAATAACTGAATTGGTATGAAATACTATGGCAGGTGCTATAATATGTTAATGGGATTATATCGGTATCAGAGATATGGTTATTTATCGTGATGTTAAGTTGATGGCGAGGAACAAGTATCTACCGTTGTGTTGTTTCGTGACCCGGAATACCCGGCTCGTGAGAAGATTTCCGCGCATATATCTATATACCGCATGCTACGCGGCAAAGGCTACCGCTGGCCCAGTTCCTCTGCATTTTATGATTTACTACTATGTTTGGCTAGAAAAGGAAAAATATTGCATTGCAATGCAATTTTATGCTGCTGCTCTCAGTATTACTCACATCTTTATGTAAGGTAAATGACTCTCGCCTGATAGTCAGCAATTCTGTAACATTGCACACTCCTGGTTACTTGTATCATTTGTGGGCACAAAGAGATTTCACTAGAAACAATAACCTATCAAAAAAAATCTATAAGCTGGTAGCGCTAAAACCACTGTGAACTAATTTTATGAAGATATTATTATTTTAATCTAACCTACATAAAATTATTATAATAGTCATGATTTTCGCGTTACAATAGTTAATGAGTAAGAGCATAGAAACTAAACTCGTGTTTTGTTTATGATTCAATATAGCATAAACAACTATTTGCTACACATAAGTATAACAACGGTAGATTTTTATCAATGAAACTATATACTTCTGCTAGCTTCTCATTTTGATAAGAAACTCCGGTGTCCAATAGCACAAAATATCTACAATACATTTCTTTTCAGCGTACCGTATCTTTACCTAGATTACTATGCAACATATAAAAACTGACGTTTTGATGCAAATCAAGAACCAGTTCTGAGGTTATTGATCTAAGCCATAAAATATGCATAAATCACTCTAATATGCTGTTTATTTTCAATTTTTCGTTAAAACCCGTTAATACCCGCTATATTTTTATGGGGCAGGAAGTCATTCTAAACTAGGTAGGATTTGATATGTTAATTTAAAATTAAATAACTGTCTCGGCTTATCAAATTATAATATTTTTTACTTGTATTAGTTTTTGTCACTATACTAGTATAGGTACATAGTACTTGGAATAATAATACAACTGTGCACAAGTCAATGAAATAGCAGACAAGCTCATTTGTCACCCGTCATTGTTAGCTTAAAGCCGAGGGTGCGGAGAGGCGCTCGCGCTGAAGAGCCGGCCAGAGAGGTGCGCCGTGCGGGGCCCGGGGCGAGCATCCTCTCTCGCCGTAACTGTACCTTGCACCGCCTCTGTGTGCGTGTCTTTTTCGCAATGCATGTTATTAGATGATGCTATTTTTGTCTGCACAGATTTAGTATCCATTGCACGGTTACTTCAAAGAATTCGAATTGAATTTATGTTATACATAGGAAGTATATTCAAATGCGGCCTACAATGTTTAGGTCCACCGTGTGAACTTCATCACGCATGGCGACCACGGCGACATTCATTCATTGAAACGACGATCCATATTAATGTAGTGCAAATTTTAAATTCATGCTGTCTCCTCGTTTCGATTGGCCAGGTCCCCATGTTTCTAAGCGCACGATTCTGCATTAAGTAGTTTTTTGTTCGTGCAAAGCCATTTATAACGTCACAATCATACGTAAAAGCTATTCATTAGGTATCAAGGAAATTACAGATGCTACGTCACGTACTAGAGGAATGGTATGATTCGGTAGTTGTTATTCAGTTAGGCATTTTGGAATTTGGATACTTCGTCGCGCTCGCCGGCGCGTGGGAGTAACCCACATCACTAGATTTTGGAGGTTTAGAGAGCGATTGTTTTGGATTTAATTAGCGAGACAGGATGTCGGCAGTTTGAGGGTCCGTTATGACTATGATAATGACGTTTAATGATCGCACGAAATGTGAGAGTGGATTGTATTATAATCGAAATGGTGGCTCGCAAAAACTGGATCCTAACGACATTCCTGATGACCGTTAGATGGACGATCTCAAGTGTGCAAGCGGCGGCGCGAGCGCAGCGGAGGCGCCTGGGCCAGTGAGCCATTGCGCGCGCCGTCGCCGCCTGTCGCCGCTCGCCGTATACGTAGATGCAGCCGCCTGGGCCCTAACGGTGCCGCCGCTGATAAGCTGCAAGCACACACCATTAGCCGACATGATCAATTACACAGGCTTTTGGCTCACGCAACCTGACTACGCAACCTGCATTTTAAAATGTTTTAACTGTTCAAATACAGAAACTAATATAAAAGCTCTTCTAGTCCTCGTAACGTTTCTAACTAGACTTGAGCGGATACTTATTAGAATAAATATATTTGATGATACTTTGAGACATATTTAAACGTTTTTAATTAGAGTACTATAAAGAAAAATTAAGAACGTATTTCGTTCATGAAATACAAACCTATATAATTATGGATGAACTAAATTTATTAGCTGCAATCATTTCCAGAGTTATGAATACAGATAACAGAACTATTAATTGGTACGTGTATTTGAAGGTAGCCGTGTAGTGGTCTCGGTATAATGGAAACTCAAAACGTACTGTTAGTGCGTTTTAGACATAAGTTAATTACTATGATCTTATGTTCCCATAGACAATCAACGGGGTAGTATTCGCCGCAGTTAACGAAGCTAGAACGGTAACTTAGAGCTTTAGTGGTTGAATATCTATCAATCGATTAAAAAGGCGTTTATGGGCTGTGGAGATGCACGAGTCTTATGCGTTCGCCCGAGGCATAGGAGAGAATTAAATCGGCCAAGAAACTGCGGATTCGGTGTTAACGACGCTCTCCGTTACTTTAATTACAGCTTTGTCGCCGCCGCGGCTTCAGCAATTATACGCAGTAAAACGGATATAGCAAACGGCTTTGAGACGATGACCGATCGAGGGTTCGAGCGATTTGCAGCTAATATCCTGCCGGCTGTGACGGGCTTAATAAGTCAGACCATAAAACAGCAGTAAAATATTCGCGGAACACGGCTGTTCTGTTCTCGTCGTTTTTCTTTGAGACTGAAGCCATCAACGTTTTTATGCGAAATTGGAGAGCTTAATTAACCATTCTAGATACATATTTATAAAATATAAACTCGGTTGTATCTTTCTAAGGCCCATGGCACAAGAGTTACTTAATCAATTTTATTGATTAATTATTTATTTATGTTCTATTAGCAGACCAACCACCGCTTATAGCCTTACACAATAATCCTTTCTTATCTAACGTATATTCTCCTTCTTTACCTATCTGCGAAATTTTAGCTTCATGGGTCAAATAATTATGATAAATAGCTTTTGTATTTGTATATAAATCCTAGAGTATTTTTATTGCAAATCAAGTAAAGTTGTTATCGGGACTTGTGTATCTATTTTGAGGGTTACATGCGCCTGCCGATTGGGAGTATCTGCACATACTCCTTGTTAAACTTGTCATCTCTGGTCTAGTTTATTTCGGTTTCCGAATATTCGCAGTCACTTATATATTGTCTTTATCCACTACCAATGGGAAAGTAATCGCAGCATTGACAATACATAAGGTCACATACGTCTTTGTATGTTTTGTGATCTAGGTAACAAATCCCGAACATAAGCTTCTTCAGGCGTGTTCTAAAGATAAAATGTTTCCATACATTTATCGTATGTTGTCGATAATATTGCAGTTTTACATTGGAAGTAATTGGAATGCAAATGTGCAGGCGGAACTTATCCTACACGAGTTGTTCGTACGAAAACTGATAAGGAAATAACGTCGCTGAATAAACAACTATGGCGAAGCGAAACGTGAAATCATTTATCGGTGCTATTATATACGTGAGATGAGGGATAACCTTGGACCTATTATTAAATAATAAATATGCGAAAATAAATATATAACAAGTCCCGATTATGAATTACATTTCATAAAACTAAATACTTTTAGTTCTACGACTTTTTTCTGGATGTTATAATATATGTAATAATTATATTTAATCAATAAACGTATTTGACTAATCTACTTACCTAATACAAAAAGTCATTGGTCGGCAGTGTGCCCAAAATGCTGGCTACGTTACCTCATTGTACAGCGAGACTTAGCTGCTAAGCAAAATACAATCCAGCATTTTGGTCACTTGATTAAATTAGATTTAATTAATGTAACGACTAAGATAATTGAATAATTATATGAAAGAACTCGGTAGTGAACACCTGACAGAAATTCGTTTTGAATCACGACCAAAGAAAAAAATTATATTGATGACTATATAGCCGAGCGTGCAAGAAATATATTTTTTCATCTTTGTACACACGGCAAAAGAAGTGACGTTAAAAAATATTATAAATATATAAGAGTTAGCTTATTAAATATAATTTAGACCATCATTCTACGGTCTCTTTTAAAAAACTTTGATTCCACGTAGTTTCTGGACGACAATATATTGCATTACATACATAGGTATATATTATTATAAATATACATTTCCTATAATATGGTTAATTATAGTAATAATTAGATATTTTCCGGTCTTCCGTTTTCCTTATATGTAGCTAATTACTATTTCATGCCCACTGAAACTAATTCGTTTTACTTTATCTCATTTCAGCACCTACATCGAGTAATCACACGTCACTAGATTTATATGATGGTAAGTTTGGTATTCATTTAATATTAACTTAAATATCTCTTCAATCATCGAAAGAATTAGAAATGAACTTTATTTACTCGTGCTGCCATCATCGGCACTCGGTCAAAATCGGAACTAACGCCGCCATCTTGTAAATTGTCATCTCTTGACAATTTTTTGGCAACTCTCCTTGAGTTTGCGAGTTACAATATATGTATAACCCCTTTGTTGACCAGTAGCTATACTGTAGGTCTATTCTGGTCGTCAAAATACAATTGTTCGAATTGATGCGGCGTCGATACGACAGTCCAGTTTAATGTGTTTATCAGCCTAAGCAAGTGTGTATGTTTGTTCCTATGTGGCGCTCAGAGACCAAACGCGTGGGCAGATTTTGATGATTCTTACGTCATTTGACTTGTCTGGCGAGTTGACGAAAGACATGACAGTAATCATAATTCAATATGGCGACAACTAGACGCCATAAAAGTAGAGTATCATTAAATAGGTATTTCAAAATGATATTTAGAAATTATCTTTTACCAATTTTCATGTTGAATGGCCATTTCGGATCTATAATGATTTAAAATTGGTTAGCAACCATGCTCACTTAAATTTTCAAAAGATATTATGGAGCTGTAATAAAGTTCTTAATTTTTTAGATTATAGATTAAATATCTTTATTGGATTTTTTTCAACCTACATAAGTATATAGTCTTTCAGTTCCTATAGAATATAGGTGGGGGAGTTTAAGTAAGTTTATCTCAAAAATACATTTTGTTATTCAGCTAAAATATTGTATATTACGTATAGGTAATACATATTTTACCGTCTAAGGGTAATTTCATGCGTTGCGTAATGACCCGGAAGCTCATACATTTTAATGTTCTCCTGCTGGATACTGCCGACGACAACCGCCGGATCTCTAAGATTCGTGTAGCGAGCCTCACATACGCATTGCTGGTCCCCGAGCACTATGCTGTAAAGTATTATATATATTAGGACTCTTTCAGACTCCATGTCTGATTTCAACTATTTATAAGATTTCTACTATTTTCCCAGATGAATATTTCTTTATCGATATTAACGACACATTTATAAAAGTTATTTCTTTTTAGAATACAATTTTTCTCTAAATTTCAAATAAATTTGCATTCAATTGTTTCCAGGAGCTCCGGATGGATGCTACTACAACTTCCAGCACTACGGCGAAGGCCACCGAATTATGACTAACGAGCCCTGCCTAAACTGTACCTGCCACAACCGGATGCTAATGTGCTATCTGAGGGTCTGTCCCTTCACCAAGCCCATCGGTCAAGACTGCACAGTTGAGAAGCGAGCGGACCAGTGCTGCCCCATCGTTACTTGCCCAGATGGTGAGAACAGAAAATAATATTACGAGCCTGTATCATAAAGTCTATCCATATAGATCTCGGTCTATTAGATACTCTAGTGGCTCTATGAGCTGAAGACAACGAGTACTTTTCGAAATGGTTGAACAAATATTTTTACGTATTTTCGCCAATTTGAGTAATTTCCAAAAAAATCCATATAATTATCGAACCTGCTTACAAAATTTCACGAGAATCGGTTGACGATAGATTATCTTCCTCGAGTAGAAAAATCGTAAAAAAAACTATCGCCAATCTCTAAATGGTCTTTCAACAACCGTCCCAGAGACTTTCGACGACCCCATAAAAAAGGACCTGTAGATAACTATCACTGGAAAGTAATCAAGCGAAATTAACTGTGTAATTAACATTATAGGACAACAAAGTTGAGCATAAGTCTTAAAGAAAGCAGCGCGTTCCACTGAGATAAGTCTTGGTGCAAAGTTTAAGCGCTGGACATTTTTTACACAGTTCCGGGCGATCCTATGTATTTTTGTAGGTGTAACGCTTATCAGCTACCACCAAATGAACTAATATTTCTGAACTAAGTTCTGTAAAAAAAGCTATTGGTTACCATGCGCTAACCACGAATACTTTAACAGTTCCAGTTGATCTGCTGACATCAACTACAACATCGCCTGCAGAATACGGTTCTACTGGTATGGGCAAATTAGACAAATTTGGATGCAGCATCAATGGAAAATTCTTCCCAGAGGGAGCCAAAGTACCTCCAACTCCGAATAAACCCTGCGAACATTGCTATTGCATACGAAACATGACGACTTGTGTGATGCAAGAATGTACTCTACACGTTGATGGTTGTACTCCTATTTATCATAAGGACGTCTGCTGCCCGGTGCGTTATTCTTGTGGTACGTATCTTTTTAACCTACAAAATCATATTGTTATTTAATATTCAAAATTTATTGTTTGCCCTGCGTCTATGCTCGCGTTAATGAGTATAAAAAAACTAGTTTTCTATTCTATTCATACGAATTACATTAAAACACTTGATAGATTTCATCTACCAAGTGTTTTATGTAATTTTGAATGTAACTCTTAACACGCAGTATTTTCATTTTCAGATCACCCTGAAGACGAACTGCCGGCTCTTGATGATCTCTCAACAACTGTACGACCAACCCCAGGATTCCTACTAACAACTACTACTATTTCACCGGTTACACAAATATCTCAAGATTGTGTCTACGATAACAGAGTTTTCGCAGATGGTGCTTTAATTGAAACAGAAAAAGCATGTGACCACTGTTATTGTATGAAAGGAGATATTGTTTGTGTAGTGCAAGCTTGTGGTACACCTATGGAAAATGAAGGCAAAAATTGCACGGCCTTACCTCCACGAGAAGGAGTTTGTTGTCCAGATACTTATATTTGTGAAGGCGATGAACCTACCACAGGAACCTATGAATATGATATTACCACACATGTAGCCCAGGATGAATTCACGACGTTAACACCTCCAAAAAGAACCTTTTCTGAAGGTAGCGGCTATAGAAACGAGCCTGACTATGTACCATCTACTAAATTGCCGATATTTGAGCCTGAAGTTGAAGGAAGTGGAGAAGAGGAACCCTCTGTTTTCACTGCAACAGTTCCTGGCAGTTCCACGTCCGGAGCACCTGATGATATTTTGGCAACCACTGAGGATGCACATGAATTTATTCCATTAACAACAACCAAGTCAACTGAAGATATTGAAACTACTACTGCTAGATTGAAGGAAGATGAAAGTACCGAGAGAATCTTAGATAGTAAAACACCTACTGAATCTGTTAAAATAAGTACCACGAATGCACCGCCAAATGTACAGAAAGAAGAAAATCTAACAACGGAAAAGTCTGATATAGAAGATGTTGGCTCTGGTGAAGAACCTGTGGATGACGGTAATATATCACCTCAAGAAATTACAATTACAACTAGTTTGCATACAACAGAAGGAACAGTTGTGACATCTGAAAGAAATGAACAAGATTTTGTCACAACTTCAAAATTACTGACGACGGTTACTAGTGCTCCGATTGTGGATAAAGAAACAACACCTGTATTACCTAGTGAATATGAAACTGCCACTACAATTGATTCTTCAAAGGATATTGCTGAAATAGCAACCGAAGAAAGTGCTACGGCTAGTTTGGAACCACTAACAACAACAAGTAGTTCTAATATTGAAGATGAAGAAAAGGAAAATACAGATTCAATAAACCAAGATGTTTCTAGAAAACCTACTCAAGTCTCCGATGAAAGTGGTTTGGAATCTCATGATGATCTACCTATTACAAATGTTCCCAGCCTAGATGATGAGTTTGTTACAACAGAATTACCACATTTACATGAACAAGACACCAAAACTGAGGAAAGTACAGAGTATTTTAAGCCACAACAACATACAACAGCAAGTACTCCCATGCTTGAAGAAATTGAAAAAGATACAACGGAGTACATAGACCAGCACATTATTCCTAGTGATGTCACCCAAGACGATAAGTTATACACTATGAGTACTACTACATCAAACCTAGCATCTACAGATATAGAAGAAAAAGAACCGACGGAAACAACTGCCACTGATACTCCCGTATCACATGATCAACTGCCGGTTTCAACCAATGGTCCCGTATATGATCAGCCAGAAATAACCACAGCAGAACCTAACAATATTCCCGAAATAATAACTGAAGTGAATGTTGTGAATATGGATTCTGAACATTATTCTACCACAACCAAGACCTCAACTATCGATGATAATGGAAGAAGAACCACACTAAATGATCTTCCAATTATAACTTCGGATGACAAAACTAAACCTTATGATTCCGGTTCAAGTACGTCTTCTCAAGAATCAGACGATGAAGGAGCTACAACGGAACCTGATAAAGGATTAAACACTATTCCAAGCGATTTAACTGAAGAAGAAAGCCCTATTTCTCCTGAATTACATAAAACCACTGCACATAGTGAAATAATTACTACTGAATCTAATCTTGACAAGAAATTTAATCCAGAGCCTGACTCTTTAACAACGTCCGCGTTTTCTGACACTTCAGCGTCTAGGGAAGAAACATCATCAGTCACCACTGAAAGTTCTTTCAGTAAAGAATATGATAGCTTAACTGAAGGTCAAGCAACGATAGCAGAAGGTATTAACAAAGAAGTAATATCTACACTGGCACAAGATCATACTAAGAGCACCGAATCCACCCTAGATCACGAAAAAGAACTGAAAACTACATCAGGACCTAAATATACAGATGACATTGACAAAACTGCATTACCACAGGAAGTCACAAGTCCTTCAAGTTACCCCGGCGAACCTTCAACTGAATCATCTATAACAGAAAAAGAGTTAATTCCGGAGGTAAATGTTGCAACCCAACAACCACCTCATGACACTTCAACAGTTAATGAAGTAGATAATGAAATATTAAACGAGCCAAGAATTCCAGGAGAAGGTGACTGTCTTCTAAATGGAGTAACATATACCAATGATAGTTCTGTTCCTAGCTCAAACAAATGTCAGTCTGGTTGTAAATGTGTCAGTAGCATTATTAAATGCAATCCAATAATTTGTAGCTCTCCCCCAGAGTACATGAATAACTGCGAAACAATATACGATTCATCAGATGCATGCTGCCCTACTTATATTTGCGACCAAAAAACTGAAACGAAACCTCCGCAACCTCATAGCCAAATGTCTGGAACAGAATCTCCAGTAAGTCCCCCTGTACATTGCCAAGGTGACGAATGTGAAGTAAGCAAAGACAAAAAAGATAATGAAGTGCCACCGGAGTCATGTAAATCAGGCAACTGTGACGTCTCATCTGATGACTCGAAAATAATAACTAAACTTCCATCATCTGAAAATGATCCTGAACAGTCTACATCACATGAACAGGAAAGATGCACGAACGAATCTGATTGCCATTTAACTCAAATAAAACCGTGTGACAGCGAAAACTGTGAACAGACTCTTGACCATGTCCCACAAGAAGAACCAAAAAAATGTCTGAATGGTGATAATTGTACAGTTCTTAACATTCCTACCAAGGAATGCACTGCAGGCAACTGTGAAGATATTAGTTCGGAGACTAAAAAAGAATGTACCCAAGATAATTGTGGTGAATCGGATAGTGTCACGCATGAAAAGGACCATGAACAATGTTTAGGACCGGCCTGCATAAAAAATCAAGAAGATATTGTAACTTCTACCGAATCACTTTTAGAACAAACATCACATGATGACAATAAAGAATCATCAGTGATGGAAACAGAAAGAACAGAAGAAAGTATAAAACCAACTGACACAACACCACACATACATAGTCATGAAGTTACGGAGATTACTGAACACCAAGAAATTGTAACGAAAAAATCTGAAACTATTTTGGACGATTTGTTAACAACTATTTCAGGAGGCATCGAACTTGTTACCAAATCTGAAACACAGCCAGAATCTACTACTATATTCACAGGTTTAGTTGATTTGAAGGAAACCACAAGTACTGAATATATAACAGATCAAAAAATAACAGAATCCGTCGATGATACCGATATCTATTCTTCACCGACATCAATTGAAACAAGTACGAAACAACATGAAACTGACATTATTTCTTCAGATGAAATAACAACCGTTTTGCCGCAAGAAATTGTGACTCAAATGGTAACAAATCCTGCTGAAAGTTTGGTGCCTGATACCACGAAAGAAATCATAGAAGAAAGTTCTACTGAATCACCAATTACTCAAACGTTTGAATCTCAAGTAACTTCAAAACCATCTTACATTGACGGTGATAGTACTAGAGAAGAGCCAACCGAACAAAGTATTACTGAAATTTCAATAACTGATAATAAGAAATCCGAAACAGGCGTTAGGGCTCCTGAAAAAGTAGAAGATACCGAAATCTCTACAAAATCAGTTCTAGAAGGTAGTACAGAACCATCAAAAATATACACTACTGTCATACCAGAAACTTCTAAATCTCCAGTATTTGAAGAAACTACTATAATGACTCCAGATGAACATATCACTCAAATCCCTCCCACCTCTGCTGATGTACATGTTGACTTCACAAAAGATGTATCACCGATTATCACGGAACCAACAGAAAACACCAAAATAGAAGAAATCGACTTAAACACATCACCCGATGATAATCTGAATGAACCAACTGAACAACCAAAATCTACTAAAACACACGAAACTTCACAAAAATTACCCGAAGATAAAGTAGGAGGAACGGAAAAATCACAATCAGGAGAAGAATATCACTACAATACGACACCAACAATATTTGAAGAATTTAGTACAGAGCCTTCTAGAAGATCTACAATAAACGAACAAGAACTCACAAAATCTCCTGAAGAAATTGATCGTGATGATACAACTACAAAGATTTCCGAAATATATGATACTGAAACACCCAAATCAATCGTTACGGAACCGAATGCAGTTTCAGAAGATGCTCTATACACTACATCTAAAATTTTAGATGAACAAGATACTGAAGATCTAAAAACTACAGAGCAACAAGATGTAACCAAATCTCATGAAGAAATAGATCAAGAAGTAACAACAGTAAATATTAGGAAAGAGTCTACTACAAAATCAACAACAAAATTAGAAAATGAGCCCGAAGAAACTTCTGAATTACCTAAGAAAGATGATGACAAAATTATTTCAACGAAAGTTCCTCTAGAACCAGCAACTGAATTACCAACATTTGTTACAGAGGCTCACGATGAACCAAACATTGAATCTATTATCACTACGACGAAGATAATAAATGAACTTTCAACTGAGTCATCGAAATTGTCTACTGAAGCTGAACGTCAGCCTGGAGCCGATGTTGCAGCTCCTGATCGTTCCAGTAGTGACAGTCAATTTGAACATCCAAAACCAAATGAAACTGAAATGAGTACGGAAGAGCCTAACAAAGATGAAACATCTACAAACGAATTAGAAACTACTGAGACATACACTCCTGGATCAACTGAATCAGCTATAAGAACGACAGTGTCAGATTCAAAGATTGAATCAGAAGATACATCTACACGTGATAAAACTACAAGTGAAATACCCTCCGAATCACAATCACCACAAGATATCTCAGATCAAGCCACAACGATTAAACAAGAAATAACGACGCCTGCCGCTACAAAACTTGATCCAATTATTGTAACTCCTGAAATGGGTGATTCTGAACAAACAAATGTTGAAAAAGAACAAACAACTCAAAAATCTATTTTAGATATTCAAACAACTGTCTTGCCTATAGGATACTCAACTATTGGACTTGAAGTAACATCTCTAGCAGACTCATACGACATAACACAATCGTCAGAAAAACCAATAGTATCTGGAGAAGACGTACAAGAACAAAGTGGTGTTCATAATGAAATTTCAGAGCCAGCAGATGAGCTCAGAACTACTTCATCTGAAACACAAGAGATTACGACTATGAAACCTTTGGAGACGACCAAATCACATCACGAAGTAGAAATAAAAACAGAGTCTCCAGAGATCAATACCACACCCCATGTAGAAAACTTAACGCCAACTTCTCACGAACAAGCAACTGAAGAAGTTTATGTTGGTACTGAAACGCCCATTTTAGAAGAAAATACCAAAACTGAAAATCCAGTATACTGGCCGGATTCAACAAAACTTACCACAGAAGAATCCATTTTACACGAGACAAAAGAACCAGTGAAACCTGTATTTGTTGAAACAACTACAATAGAATCTGATCTTGAAATAAACTCTGAAATACCTGCAAGTGGATTCCCTGAAACATCGGATCAAGAAAATGACAAACAAGAGGTGACAACACCGTCCAGTGAAATACGTACTACAGTATTCAGTGATCATGTTGATCAATCTACGTTTAAAATCTCAACGGTACACGTAAAATCTACTGAAAGTCAAGTATCACTAGCATCTGAAACCACAACACTAAAGGAACACTTGATAGATGAAGTAGAAGAAATCACTAAAAAAACTTTTGAGCCGGATCCAAATATTGTAACAAGCTCGACGTTGGATCATGAAGCGTCTACTGAACGTTCAGACGCATCAACTTCAGCAATTACACTGGACATATCTATCACTGAAAGACCTGAAAATATCAAGACTGATAACCCTATAGCCGAAATACCAATAGAATCATCGTCAAAGGCTACTGATTTGGACCAAACTGAAATCACGAAAGTTCCAGCTTCAGAAATAGCAACACAAGAACAGACAACAGATGCTCAACCTGCATCTGGCTCATCAGCTGCAATGCTTAATCCCACTGAAACTCCAATGTTAGAACTTGATAATGATAAGCAAGTTACAGTAAATGAATTTTCTAATGAAATTTCAGAACCTAGCAAAGCCAAAACAGATAAGACAACGCTTGAACCAGATTCTGAAACAGAAACGTCTCCAGCTCTTGCATCATCAACTCCATCTAAACATGAATATCCAGAGAGTACAAGCCCGTCACTAGATTTCGAACATACAGAACAAATAACAACAGGAAGTGTAACAACCGAGAGAAATGATATTTCGCCAATATCTCATGAAATTGTCACAGAGATCCAACCCCCAGAAATTCAAACAGACACACCTGCAGTGCCTTTGGATGATGAAAAACTTATAACCGAGAGTCTACCAGAAGCCGAACATGAAACTACGTTGTCTGACATTGAAGTCGTTCCGGAAATATCTACTCGTCCTTCAGGAACAAGTGAAGAAGAATTGACAACATTTGCCCCTGGTTCTGAAACTGTTGAGCTTACGACGCCTAGTGAAGAACAATTCATTCCTGTTGATATTTCAGGAACAGATAAATCTCCAGAACCCGCAGTTTCTATTTCAGTGCAAACGGAAAAAGCCACTCCAGCTTCCAAAAAACCCGGACAAGAAACTACCGCCCCTGAAGATGAATTCATATTGGCAACTCCTAAGGCTACAACTGAATTAGTTGATGACGAAACTACTTCATTCCCAAGTGCTGAAAGACGTACTAAGCCAACAGAAAAACCCGCCGAGATACCCAGTATAGTTCCCGTAATGTCGATCACAACAACACTCAGTACACCCATCACAACTGCAGCTCTTGCACCTCACATGACAGATTCTGATGTTTCTGTCACCGAAGCATCAGCGGACTCCGAGAAACTTATTACACCAATCTCAACTGTGCATGAAGGCACACCCGCATCAGAATCCCTTCTGACATCAACGTCTGAAGTACCGATCACCGCGTTGCCAGAATCATATAGCACGGCATCGCCAGAAATACCTACCACATCTGAACCTCAGGAATCTATAACTGTCTTATCTGAAGCGCCAAGTACCGTAGAGCCAGAAGCACCTATTACACCTGCGTCATCAGCACCAATCACTGTTTTGCCCGAAGCGCCAAACAAACATGTAACAGAAGCAACCAAGACTTCCAAGCCCGAAACATCAGTCACTACTTCATCAGAAGTGCAAAGTACAGATATGCCAGAAGTACAAGTCACAGATATGCCCGAAGCATCTATTACTGTTTTGTCCGAAGCGCCAGGCACTATTGTGCCAGAAACGCCTGTGACATCTGTGCCTGAAGATTCAAAGACACTTGCGCCGGAATCGTCCGACACACCTACACCTGAAAAATCTATCACTGCTTCGCCCGAAGAACTTAGCACACCTTTGGTAGAGGAATCCATAACATCTGCTCCAAAATCACCTATAACGTCTTTGCCTGAAACACCAAGCACACTTGTGCCAGAAGCACCTATCACGTCAGCACCTGAAGCACCGGTTACTGATTTGTTTGAAGCGTCTAGTACACCTCAGCCAGTTGCATCTGAAGATATTACTGCTATCCCAGAAATTCCAATCAAACCTTCATCAGAGTCACCCGTTACATCTGCACCAGAAGTATCTATTATAGATAAGGCCGAAGACACACCTGCGCCAGAGACATTTATTACATCAGCTCCCGAATTACCTGTCACACTTTCGCCTGAAGCGCCAAGCACATCTCCACCTGAGACATCTGTTACCTCTGGAACACCTGTCGCTATTTTGCCTGAAGCGCCAAGCACAGCTGTGCCAGAAAAACCTATTACATCAGGACCTGATGGAACCACAACAGTAGCGCTAGAAACATCCACTTCTTCAGTGCCTGAATCACCAATAACAATTCCTGAGGCATCTGTCACGACGGCCTCAGTAACCAAAGAGTCTGAAGCACCTGGCACAAGATTACCCGCAACACCCGAACTTTCTGTCACAATAGCACCCGAAGCCCCCACCTCAGCACCCGAACTACCAAAACCTGTCTCTACTGAATCACAACCAACCGATGAAGTACCAACTGATGATGAAGCGTCTTTCCCAACTGGTGGAACTAGTGGGTATGGACAAGAACCAGATTACGCGGATGAAGATCAAACATTTGGACCAGGGACTTGTCGATACGGTGGCAAAGTATACGTATCTGCTCAACAGATACCTAGAGACGACCCTTGCGACTTCTGCTTCTGTTTCAGAAGCGACATTATTTGTTTACAACAAAGCTGTCCACCACCAATACATGGATGCCACGAAGAGCCGATACAAGGATTTTGTTGTCCTCGATATGAGTGCCCCGTATCAATGGCGACCACAGTCAATGTCACCACGACTACGACGACGACCACAACGACACTGCCACCTCACTTCCCGACCCACTCCTACAAGGGTTCGGTACAGAAAAAAGGCTGTCAAGTAAAAGGACAAACATATAAAGTAGGAGACGTCGTTCGCGCTTCATCAGGACCATGTTTACATTGCACGTGAGTACATCTTTATATATTTATATTTCGTGACTATATTGATAATATCTTACCATCAGGTGAGATGTTGGTCAAATGTTATTGTCTTTAGCTTTGAATGTTTACCAAATCCGAACAAAAAATTATAGATGTAATTCTGTTTTTAATGTCGACTACCCTACAAGTACCCATTACTTGTAGGGTCGTCGACATTAAAAACACACGAAATCATATATTTCTCTTATCAGAGTCGTCAATAATTGAATACTTGCATAGTAATAACAACATTTCGTGAGCGCAGCGGCCGTATAGTTTAAAACAATTAAAATTAATGTGACATGCAAAATTTCTCACTTTTTAGGTACTTTATTTGCTCTTAAATATGTAACACCTTCATACAGTAAAGTAAATCCGCAATTTACTTAACTAAATCGTAGAAAATAACAAACAAACGAACAAACGCATTCACACTCACAGCCCCACACTAAGTTCAAAGACTTGTATCGTGGGTGCCGGAAACATTCACATCACACACACATTACACCCAGAACCAGAAACACAAATATTCCTTGGGAAGGAATTTGTGCTCCTGCCGGGAATCGAACCCAGGACCCACGGCTCAGAAGGCGGTCACACGTCCACTGCGCCAACTGGGTCGTCATACAGAATGTTATTCAATAATCGTGTTGATAAAATACAAAAAAATTAGGAGATTGGGTATCACATCGTCTTAAATATATATTCTTAGGTACAATTGTTGAGTATGCCTGTGTATGTATTTGTAATATTAGTTTAGGGCCTTGCACATTTAGCGGAGATGGTAATGGCGGTTTATATATTCATCTCTTAGTCGCTAATAATGTATCTCGCTCCGTCCGTTACAGTCACAATCGTTCTGCAATGTAAGAAAAGCGATTGTGGCGATAGAGACAAGAAGCAAACTGCCTTTGCCAGGTTTTCTTAATGTATACAAACCTCATTAGTAGGTAGTGTTAATTAACAAACAACTATTAAAACTAGTGCTCAACTACCAATGTGAATTAATAGTGAGCAACAGCTCGATATGACTGACATGTGGTTAACATTGTATCCCTTATAATTTATAATTGATATGACTTTACTCACGATTTAGGGTCAACTCTTGCGACATTCATTTCGGGGATATCCGATCGTGAATTTTATTGTATATTTTATTTATAAATGTTTATAAATCAACTTACGTACACTTTAATAATAATATTGTATCCCTTATTCCCAGATGTGGAGGAGACGGCCAGATGAAGTGTGACCCGAAGGTCTGCACTCCCGAACCCATGTTGAGGCAGATGATAGCTGCCGCCGTATCCGCCAAACGACGAAGATGAAAACATTTCGAAAATCAACTTGTCTCGTTTAGGTCATCACTAGGATAAAGCACCTATGTGATACAATTTTTCCATCTTTTCTTCAATGCACAAGAATAATGCTCAACTCAAATTATCCCGATGGAGTAGTATAAGATTTCGTGTCATAATATGTAGTAATCGATTTATTATTATTGTTATATACTTTTCATAAAGTGTCGTGGCATGCACAACTCAATATTAAGAAATCAATCATGACTGTGATTAAATAATTAAAAAGGTAATGATTTCTGAAACTGGTAAATTTTAAAGTTTTCGTCTTCATTAAGGCTAATTTATTTATTAATTTATCTTTTTTATCTAAAGTCAGTGCCAAACGATAGTGCTAAGTTGTAAACGACTATGCCTTTATGATAAAGAGGTTCAAAATTATCTGAATGTCACTCATTATGCTGACCAAAGCGAAGCTACATAAAAGTATATATATATATATATATAACACGGAATACGTTTTCTCAAGCTTCGAAGGTCAATACGAGATCGCCGAAATCTTGACCATTTACATGTAAACTTGTTTTACCGATGTAAGCTTAGTCAATTCTTTATTTTTACACGATGTTACAGTTAGTCTAGTATCGTGTAAACGTGAAGTAATGTTAAGGATCCCTGATGTAAATGCCTTACTTAATTTGTAATAATTTATGTATTTTAGGTGTATAGTACTTAAGCCATGTTTTGAGACCAGTGACTATTTTAATTTTATAAGTAAAAAACGAAGGCCGTTTTGGATATACGAGAAAAGCCCCGGTCGACGCCGACGCGACCGCGCTCTACGCGCAGCGCTACCTTGGACGGTGCTTTTCCTTTTTTCACGTCTTACAGAAAGTGACAGCCCTTGTTTTCTTTAATTCGTGGATGACATTTGTTCGCTACCTAGCACGTATTCAGTGATAGCGGCCGATGTAATCGTTTTTTAAAGAATTTTTACAATATGATATTGAGAAAACATATTGTAGGATTTTTTGTAACTTTTGATATTAAAGTGCTGGTAGAAGAAAGATTTACATTAGAACAGATCAAGATGGGTACGGAAGTCGCCAAGGCTTTGTGACTGCTTCTGGATTAGAGTAGATGAACGCTAGCGGTCGCATTCATTCGTACAAATCTTTTTCTGTACACAGGTTGTAGGTATAGATATAATTCTTCTTATTTATTTAATTATGTATTAGGAGTAAAACTTTTTTGGTTATAAAATTCATCGACCGAAAACAACATTGATTTTTAGCTAAACCATGACTCTGATACGATAGAAGTATGAGCTCGGAAATTTAATACACATTATAGTTTGTTTACATTTTACCGGTCTAGCTAAACTATCTTTAGCTATCTGTACAATTGTGGAAACGATTTTCAATAAAATATTACAAATGATATGCGTGTGTATTTTTAATTTTCCCCTAGCTGTCAATAAACAAGCCTATCAAAGGTCGTTTGAAGGTTGACTTGATCGAGAGTGTTCTCATAATAACATAAAAGAGTGGTTTTGTGAACTGAACACCTCGTGTGTTGTTTGAAACGGCTAAAAGATGATTTTTCACGTTTTCAACCCCCGTATCTCCGCCATTTTGAAATATTTTCGAAACTGATTGACAATAAATACAATGGAATTATCGAACTTGGTAACAACATTTCATGAGAATCGATGAAAAATGCGACCTGTAGAGAAGAACAGCCGGACAACAAAAATCGTACAGCATTTTTGTCCCAGCTCAAATTCAAATTGTTTATTAATCGTTAACATAGGTATACATGCTGCATGCAGGTCTTAATAAAGTTAGTAGGTATTGTGCGCTATGTTTCACCTCAAAGGACATACAATAATTCAAGAAGTAGAGTAATTCATCCTACTAATATTATAAATCTATATATAAGTATGTTTGATTCAAATCCGTTCAGCCGTTAAAGCGTGAAGAGGGACTTCACGCTTTAACGGCTGAACGGATTTGGATGCAATTTGAAATGTGCATAGATTATATCTAGGATTAACACATAGGCTACTTTTTAACTTGATAATAGCGGGCGAAGCTGCGGGGCACAGCTTGTAATTTTATAAATCCAAAAGTTTGTGTATAAGTGTGTAAGTATGTTTGTTCCCTCTTCACGATTTAAAGGCTGAACGGATTTGAATGAAATTTAGAATATACATAGCTTATACCGAGGATTAACACAAAGGCTACTTTTTGACTTGATAATAGCGGGCGAAGCCGCGGGGCACGGCTAGTATAATATAAATGTCTCAAATCATACAATTTGTTCAAATTTAAAATATTGCGGAGTCAACAAATAATAAAATTAATTGAAATAAAGTATAAAGCAAAATGGCCAACTTAATATTATCATACAAAAAATCTTTAACAGAATAACATGTTTTTTCAATGAGGAATGAGTTCAAGTTGTTTTTAATGAGTGCAGTTCTTCAATATCTATTAATTATAGATTGAGGTAATCTGTAATAATATATTCTAGGAGTCATTTCAAACATACTCTTTGAGTATAACGCAGTGTTCATTTTTAATGTAGGTATTTTGTTTTGATGCCTAGATCGTAGCTGTTCAAACATTGCTTTATTAATCCTTACGAATTGGAGCTGAAACGGAGATGCTTCGCTGATGATACATATACAAACAGTTTTAACCCTCGGTTCTTGTAGTCCGGGAGTTATTTTATTTCCCTTATATCATTAGAGTAGTTACCATATTGGAGCTTCATTCCCATATTCCTTGTGTTGTATCTCTATTTTTACAAATAGTTTTGATATAACTGTAATCGTATGTGATGTAATCGATTGTGATAGAGTTAGATTTCATATTTGTTAATATGAAATGCAGTTGTAGGCAACACTTTATTAAGCCATGGCAGTATAAGGCGTAGCTTGTAGGCAATGCAGACAGAACATCAGAAACTGAAATGAAATCTCTAAAGCCTTTGATTGCATCGGTTCCTGCAATCGGCTTGTTATGAGCCTTTATTTGATACCATAATTGTTAAAAAAACAAATTTATATTCCATCCCTTAGGGGTAAGACATACAAAGCGCCCGAGGCGCGCGCCCGCGTCTCCTCCCCCTGCGCTGCCGTTTTATATACTGCCGTCATAATAAAAAAAGACGTAACAGGATTTTTGTCAAAACTGAGTTAAATACTTTATTAGAATTAGGAAAAATTGACGCATTAACAATTATATTTTCATTTTAAAATATTCAAACGCAACCTACTAGATCTTACTTTTAATTTAGACGCATCTGCTATATACAAGTCATAACATATACTGAATAGCAAAGGCATTTCTGATGTATATAACTCAATTTTGAGAAGAATATACTTACGTCTGTTTTCCTTATGACGACAGTAGAGGGCGCAACATCTCATATGCTACAATCTTCAGTCTTCTTCTTCTTCGTGTCGATGATAGGTACAGGTAGTAAATACAGCTTAGATTTTTTGTTTTGTCCAGAAGGTGGCTACTTTCACTGCATTTTCGGAGCATCTTATCTCATATCTTCAGTAATAAAATAACTATGCAGTTACTAGTAAAATAACTACAATTAATATTAGCTACATTTTGAATAGCTCTGCACAAATTTTGCATTTTAGTTTTGATAAGTATACATTAGGTATAAATGAGACGCGTTTTTAAGTGTACTAATTATTATATAACATACTAGTCATTTCCCGCGGCTTCATCCGCGGCGTAAATTAAATAAACATTATTTATCGGATCCAATAGTGAATCTAAACCATTCAAGAATCCACCACTACAAACACGCAACAAATTTCATCAAAATTGGTTCAGCTGTATAGGAGGAAATCAGTCTCATACATTCGTACAGAAGAATTATATATATTTAAAGATTAAAACAGTTTAAGCGCCTTATTTAAGGAGACTAACATTACTATCTCATTGATATAAGTAAAGAGGAAGGCGCAAACGGCTAATCTTTCTTAACTTAATTGAAATATTTTTAGTTCGAAGCTCTGGCTGGTTCTGAACTGTAATAGGCAACCGTGACGCTTACCACCAGATGAGCGAATTGCTCGTCTCGTTCCTAAATTACAATAAAAAACTATAAGCCGTGCGCGCTAGCGCTTTGTTGAATTTGGGCGCTTGGCAGTTTTGTTGGTGCAAGTTTTGTTCTTGAGGATGGTAAGCTTCTACAGTGTGGTATCTAAGAAAATTACCTATTGCCAATGATTTAATTATGATCTTATCTTCACAGGCAGCTCAAGTTCGTGGCACGAAACGATCCAACTACAGCCCCCATGGTAAAAATCCTTTGCAATATCACTCAGCTATAGCATAGTAGAAATATATTTCTACTATGGCTATAGTCACTAAATTATTATAGTTCCTATCAAGCTCGTATTTGTTGACCTTAATATCAAATCTTTGTCAACGTTTGAAGCAAATAATTTGACGAAAAAAAGATATTATGGAGTTGGACGAAATAAAAAATAAGTATCTACCTAACTTAATTATAAAATTAGTTGAGGGATTTTTTAAAGATTTTTCATAAATTGCCACCGCCATCTCATTTGCATTTATGAATCCCCATCACATTCAGAAAATACCATCTCTATGAGTTGATGAACAGTGAACTCGTTTAGTTAAAACCGCACGACTTTCACGCTAGATGTCGCTGTCTACCTCAATCCAAATATAGTTAAGTATTTTAACTTGTCAGTATGAATACATTATTCTATAAGAAGTTAGTCATCTAAAACTAGAGAAGCTTTCATAATAAACAAATAATCTTTTTTGTATATTAAAAAATCTTAAAAATATTTAAAAATTTAAAAATAAATTCACATACATACTCACCTAGATGTGTCCGTATAAAATCTATATTATTATATTCTCTGTCACGAAAATATAACTATTATTTTTTAATTGCCAATGATTGCTTTCGTATTACATTAAAAGTTTAAAACTACACATTATTCATTGAATGTTTTGTTGTGTTAGAATATAAATATTTGATAAAAGTAAGTCTCTACATCTAAAGACAAGAACTATTTCATACAATCTAAGAACAAACAAATCTCTGAAATGTTATATTAAAAGCACATAAAATAATTTCAAACTACCTGCACAACCTACATATTCAAACAGAGTAAATACCTGTTCTTGAAGTTGCTCCTGCAACTCTCTTCAACTTTTCTACTTTTTGTTCAATAACAATCATAACATGGAAATGCCTGTTGTAAAGAAGTTGCTCCGTAAAAATACATTTACAGTATCCATCCTGGAAATATATTTTTTCTATTGTAGCAAGTATTGATTTACACGCATTTGTCTTATAGTAAAATAAGTAAGAAGATATTATTAAAATATACTAATACAAATCTTGTAAAGCAAATTTGTAGAGACATGCAAAATCTATATTCCTTTTTGTTCTCATATAATATGTGATTACTTATTCAGTCAAAATATATCTATAATAAAGTTTATGTCTAATGATGTATGCAATTTATTTAAAGTAAATTATGCTTTTCAATGAAATGCAGATAGAAAAACAAACAACGAAGTTAACAGTTATTTCTAATCTAAAAAAGTCTTGTCGTTTTTTTTTATTTCTGTATTATGAGAAGAAAATATTTTTGTTACTAAGTCTTTGTAACTTTTAATTAGAATTGTACTACCAAAACATCGGTTTTTTGGTAATTATATCCAATGCTTAATTATTTTAGTAGCACACTTTTTTTCTACGACACGTTTTCTTTCTGCTTTGAAACATTTTTATTTGTAATTGGTTTTTCTAGTACGACGTGACCAAAAGAGAATCAAATTTATTGCTTAACAATTCATAACCTAAATTCCAGACGAGAATGTCCATACTTTTCTCAACGAGCTATTTGTTACCTATGTAGAAATATGTACCCTCAATTTGAATAACTTCCTCTCGCTCTCACAAACGTAGACATGCACTCTCCGTCTCACTCTATCCCATTACTTTTATATTGTTCGCTAACTTTCTTGTTTGTATAAGCAAATACATGTTTGAAAGTTTGTATATTTGTAGATTGTATTGTACGTTAATAAGTAGATGTAGACTTTTATACATTCTGTGTTTTATGAGATTAGTTATTGTAATTGTATTGTTGTGGTATTATAGAGTTCAGCTGATTGACAATGGACGATAATGGAAGTGAAATATTATAAGAAATACCTATATTTTGGTTAACTAAATTGAAAAAATATGTTTATTAAATTTCGATTGTTCCTTATAGTACCATCGTTGGAAGGACCCATCCTTTCTTTGATTAAAAATCGATGAACCTCCATGTTCCTTATGTATAGACATCAATCACACTAATATTATTTATCCGAAAGTTTGTGTGTAAGTGTGTAAGTTGTTTGTTATCTCTTCACGCTGTTGCGGCTGAACGGATTTGGATGAAATTTTAAATGTAGGTACAAAGCTTACATCTAGAATTAACACATAGGCTATTTATTAACTTAATAAACGCAAGCGTATCCGCAGGTAACAGCTAGTAATATAATAAAAAACTAGAAAAATTTGTAAATGACATTAAAACAACAATACCGAAATGAGCTCAAAGATTTTTTTATAAAATTAATATAGGCAAGCATTTGACCGCTATCTGACCCGATGGAAAGTGACGATGCAGCTGTAGATTGAACATGCTTTTAAATAAGACATAGTAGGTTAGAGAGCGCCTAATGTAAAACTGAACGCCCCTTTACCAAATTATTCAACATTTTATAAATAATTGAGGGGAGTCTAGTTATAATTTGAAAGGTCTCTACCATAGAATAAGTAAGTATTACATTGTTTTCTATGCAGCAATTATAATATACTTCTATCAATACCCACTGTAAATGTAAATGAAATTATTATAGTCATATTATAATATATAAAAATACTGAGACTATCTAGAGACACATAATTGTTACAGTCTTCTTTATGTGACTGTAACAATTTTGTGTCTCTAGATAGTAGACTATATCCTTATGGATACAGTTTTCGATACTAATGACGACCTTGTTGGCGCAGTAGGCAAGTCATTGCTTTCTATGCAGTGATTCCAAGTACAAAATTTTCCTCCCCAAAGGACACTTAAGGATTACTTTATTTTACGCGACAATTATTGAAACAGAGACTTTTGTCCCTTTTCTTGATCATCTCTGGAAGAGTTTGAACACTAGTCGAGGGTGGTAAATATGTTAGATCTAGAATAGCCGGCTCTCGAGGATAGCTGCCGGAACGACACTTAGACAGTTGTGATTTTTCTACTTGAGAGTTCACACTGTTTTTTAGTACAGTATAATTTAGTAGGTAGTTAAAAAGACATCAGCTACAAGTCACACCCATAATAACCATTTACATATATTAACAAGTAAGTTGGTAGGTAAGTCTAACGAGGTAAGTAGGGTTTGCCAGCTTTCCCGAAAATCCCTCAATGATGACAATTGTTCGAACATGAACTAGGCGCTTCGGTTTTGAGTGCATATAGACAGGATACTATATCTTGCCTTGTGGTGTAACTGCCCTTTGGCTTAGTTGGGTGCGCGTCCGCCTTCTAAGCATCGGGTTCGATCCCCGGCGAGAACACAAGTTTTTTCCCCAAGAGAAATTTGTGTTTCTAGTTCTGAGTATGATTGTGTAAGTGATTGAATGTTTGCGGCGCCCACGACACAAGTCAATGACCTTAAGTGTGGGGCTGTGGGTGTGATATCGTTGAACATTAAAACAATTAAATTAATGTAATAAAGAAATGAGAGTAAGGTCTGTAATAAAGTAAACAAAGGAGATGTTTCATTTTGGGCCAGCACTATGTAGCATACATAGAAAAATAGGGAAAAAATATTGCATTTTCTTAAAAATACAAATAAATTAATCTGCAGAAGATTACAGCTGTACCCTCAAATTATTATTTTGTGAGTTTTTAAATATGTTAACCCTATTTTTGGGGCAGTCATGACAAGAAAATACTGAATGTCACTCTGTTCTGAGTTTCAATCGAGTAACATATTCTATAGTAAATTATAATTATAACGAAACCCAAATATTGTAAAATTGGTAGGTTGTTTACAATACCTAAATGATCTTTGACAATCAATGACACGTCAAAATGACAGTTCAATATTGTCGCAATCCGCCATTTGTAACTGTGTTGTGTTGCTATCGATGTACCAAGATATTTTAAATGTACATTAAAACGAAATAAAAGTAAAGAAAATATACATTCAAAACGGTTACTATATTGTATAGCTTCTGTATGTATATGGTACATGGTGCTGGCCCAGGCTCAATTTTGAAACATCTTCTTTGTGTTTGTTTTTTATAAATAAATCGCCTAAGATAATTGCCCTATATGTCTATAATCGTAATATGCTAGACAAGAGTGTGTAGTATATTTTAAAATTTATTTGAAAAATCATAAAACAGAATTTGCAACAGCCGTACCACAAAAGATGTTGGTCTCAAGGGTTGGAATGATATCCCAAGACGTTTCTGGTAGTTTAAAAATTACCGTATATATACCGTCATTGGTAAGTAGTGCACAATCCTGCAGGGAGTGGTTTAGAATCGACAATCGATAAAAAAATAATTTCAACACAGAAAAAATACCTTACTTACCAGTCGGGTAAGTAAATTGTGGCGCAGACGGTTTATATTTTTTTTATTTTTTTTTATTAGACATTTAATTAATGTATTACTATAAATTGTTATTATTATATATTTGTAATAGAATTCTTTTAAAATATGGATTAATTATGTGAAATTAATAAATTGAATTGAATTGAATTTATAAGTAACTGTTAAGTAAACTATGACAACTTTTAGACAGCTGATAAAATAATAGTACTACGGAATCAATGAACTAACATGTGACGATAGGTCACGAGAGGTCACGGCTGGTAGTAGGTAAGTATCTAACATACTTGTAATTCATGAACAGCTGTGACCTCTCATCACACTTTTAGTTTAGTAGTTAGTTCATGATTCCGTAGCACTTAGCACTTGTAGCAGTCATATGCTATTATTTTAGCTGCTTTCTAAGAATTGCAATAGTATACTTGAAAGTTACTACTAAACTGTCTGCGCCACCAGTTACTTACAAGTAAGGATTTTTTTTCTTAAGTGGAAAAAAAGAATGTTTAATTGTTTTTTTATACCTATCATTTTAAATTTTTACCATCACCTGCACGATTGTGCACTACTAAACAATGACGGTATATATTATACATAACTGATTTAAATTTTATACCTAAAAACATACATTATCAAATAAACTGCGTTGAAAACTATCTATTCGCGTTCACACCTACATTCTAAAATTTAACTTCTAATGAACTACTAGTTAAACAATCAGTTCTTATGTGCTTCGGGTCTTATTGGTCGTTAAACCGAGAGATGGCTAGTAAGTATATGTTAAATGTTTAGTCAAAAGTTGTCAAGTCAAACGTCATCACACGCAACGGTAACATAAACGCTTTCACACCCACAGACCCACACTAAGTCCGATGACTTGTGTCGTGGTTTCCGGAAACACGGGTGGGTTCATCAAGACGTTAACAAGATGTTAACTATCAGTCGTTTATTTTTTTCATGCTCGATGCATTTGACCACATTCTCACCTGATGGAAAGTGACGATGCGGCGTCAAAAATGTTGTATACATCTCAAACCCATGCTCATTCTTCTCATTCTCAATTCGACTGTATGTTTAGTTTTTCAATTTTTTTTTGTATGTATGTTACGCGATATTTCCGCCAATTATGAACCGATTTTAATGTTTCTTTTTGTTTGGTGAATATACTTTGGTGTGTGTGTGTTGTTTGGTGGTCTCATAAAAAAAATATCAAAATCGGTAAAGCCACAACCGAAATATAAGCGCTGAAGTCGGTTTTTTTAAGCTTTGCTTGCGTTTCAATTATTATAGGAAATAAAGACAAAAGCAAACCCTGTATCATATTTATTAATGCCCTCACGTTAAATGAGGGCTAAAAACCAAAGCTACTTGTAACAGTTAGTTGGCTTTCAACTCAGTAGTCGTATCCCTCCCATCCATCGCATTACGTATTGATGAGGAAAAACGACCCTTTATTCGCGGGTGCACGGAACTTATCGTTAAAACCAACGTTTCCATATGTAGTTAGGCTTTAAAAGGTTTTCTCAAGTGTTATTTAAGTGATTTGAGCTAAACTAAAATTACACACATCTCCCAACTACGACTACATTATCACTTACCATTAGGTTAAATATTGGTTAAACGGTAACTTATAGGAGATAAAAAATAATGTATAATATAAAATATTACTATATGTGGTTACAATCCACTAAGGAAAGACCGTAAGGGAAGGACCGTTTCCCTTACGGTCTATTCATAACTCATTGTAGTAAACATAAACGCTTTCACGTTCACAACCTCCTAAGTTCAACGACTTGTGTCGAAGATGCCAGAAACATTCATATCACACACACCCAAAACCAGAAACACAAATTTCCCTTGGGGAGAAAACGTGTGTTTCTGGGAATCGAACACGCGCACTCAACTATGCCAGCGCGCAAATTAAAATATCAGTAATTTGATCTATTTGGTGTAACTGACTTTTAACTTACCACTAATTTCAATTAGTAAACATGAGACACACGCAATGAGCTATATAAACACAAATTAGCAGCTTGTTGCCGGCAAGTACCTGCGTGAAAATCAAACAAACCTACAGCTGTTAAAGTTCATGGCAGCACGCGTTGTGACATTGCGGTTACGACATTTGTTCTGCCAAAGATGGGCAGAATATAAATATATATATATATATGTTTTCAATAAATGTTTTCACACTCACCCCACACTAAGTACGATTACTTGTGTCGTGGGTGCCGGTAACATTCATATCACACACACACACACACACACAATCACAACTAGAACAAAAAACACAAATTTTCCTTGGGGAGAAAACTTGTGTTCGTGAATCGAGCCCGATAATTCAAATATACGTAAAAAAAATCAATTGCCGCATGTATGAAAGATCATAAATAAAGGCTCGATCGATTTGGCTGATTGATTTTTTGTTGTGTTTGTAATTGTCAAGGAAAACTATGCAAGAAAGATTTTTTAGAACATTACACCTCAGAAAAGCGGATAACTAGTATAATATATTTCAGTACCCGGATGACCGAGCTTTGCTGCTGAAAACACGGATAAAACGACGTTTTCTAAAATCGAAACCTAGCTAGATCGATTTATCGCCCCTGAAACCCTCTGCATACAAAATATCATGAAAATCGTTAGAGCCGTTTCCGAGATCTTGACTACACTTATATACAAGAATTGCTCGTTTGAATGTATTAGATAACGACGTAATTGTAAAAAATATAAATTAAATTAAGTATTTTTAGAATAAATTTTACAAGAGTTCATAGATTAACAAAACAAAAGAGCAAGTGAAATTATTTAAAAAGATCCAGCTGCTATAGTTCAAATTAAATTTTTTATTGCATTCTCTAAATGTAGATAGGTGGTAGAAATAAATGACAGTACATTAGAGACCCTGTTGTTCATCCTGTTGTTCCCTGTTCTCAATGTATCACTGCTATTGGTAATACATAACTGCATAAAAATGTGTACCAAATAATGTATTCATTACTTGATTGCACAACATTACGATGTACAAAATAGTCAGTAAAAGGTCTCATTCAATTGAACTGAAACGTATAATTAATTAGTTCTCTGATCTTCTACCTTCTATAAAATTAAATTAATTTGAGCGCTCTCAGGTTACATGTTCACCAACTAAAGTAACAAACGTATATAACATTTAATCAGCACTCGTCTGTCTGTTTGTAAAAAGTAGATAATACGAGTATAACGATTCATAAAGGAGGGTAGAATTTCACCAGACGATGACACCACAGTGCGAGCGTTACTTCCTGTTTGGTGATCGCTGCGTTATTTATTTTCTAAACTATAGTACTTACTCACATATACGTTACAAACACATTTTTTTTATGTACCAATACATATTTTGAACAATGCTGTGTACCTACGAGTATGAAGTATGTAAATTGTTTTGGTAAACATCATAAATACGCCATACTCATTCTAATCAATCCAAAACATCCACAAACCTCCCCAAAAGACTCCAAAACTTGTTCCTGTCGAAAAGTATCTCCATCTAAGTTGACTAATGAAAAGCAACATATAAAACGAGAAAATTTTTATAGAGGGATTTGTCCCAAATAAGGTTGTATCTATTTTTTCATTTGGCTCGGGCCCGCGGAGTGCCGTGCACCCATCCCGCGGCGCCGCCCCGCTCCGGCCGCGGTCTCCATGGCGACCGGCTCAAATGACGTATCGATCCCGCGAGGGGGGCACCGCGAGGGGGTGAGGGGGTCTCGCGGGGTGGCGCCGCTCCACCCGCCGCGGACCCCTTGCACCCCTGCCGACCGTTGGCCCATGCAAAATGACGGATGTAAACTTTGGATATACCTACCTCCTTGGGAGGAAATGATATTTTCATTAAAATGAAAATGAGGTAATGTTTCATAACTTTTTTCTTTGGGAAATTACTTTATATACAGAATATGGCTACAGCGGAATGATATTGGCACGTGAATTAATTAAAAAATTTCGACATGCTCTAAATATATCTAAAGCGACGTTCGAGTGCGAAAATCAGTTAACCGGTTTCGGTTCTACGATTTCAATTAGGCAAAGGTCTTTACGAAAGCATCAAATAGTTTCACGAAGGTTTTTAATACTTTCAGATATTTTGTTTTGGGTTCCGTACCTTGAAAGGAAAAAAGGATCCTTATACTATCACTTTGTTCTCCGTCTGTCTGTCTGTCTGTCAATATTTTTTTCTCGGGAACGAGTTGAGGTATTAAGTAAAAAACACGAAAATAAAACAAGTGTTTCGATCATGATATTTGACAAGAAGCATGGTCATACAGCACAAGTAAAAAACGGAGAAAATCCGAATATCGCTAATTTGTAGTTAAAAGTGAGGAAAACAAAATGTGTAAAAGAATGGACAAATATCTTCGAGTTTCCCGTGATTAACTGTCTACATAATTTTTTTTCAATTTATAGTTGGTTAGCAAACAATCTCACTTAAATTTTCTATGCTTATATTAAAGCTGTGATTATCGCATAATCGGTCTTCTAAATCGATAAATCGGTCTTATTAACAAAAATGTGAATATATAAAAAAACCGGCCAAGTGCGAGTAGGACTCGCGCACGAAGGGTTCTGTACCATTATCTACAAAAATGGCAAAAAAAATCACTTGTTGTTGTATGGGAGCCCCTTTAAATATTTAATTATATTCTGCTTTTTAGTGATCATTTGTAAAAACATTTTAACTGTCTGACTATCACGGCTCATAAGATACAGCCTGGTGACAGACGGGCAGACAGACGGACAGGCAGCGGAGTCTTAGTAATAGGGTGCGGTAATCCCGTTTTACCCTTAGGGTACGGAAACCTAAAAAAATCACTTTTACGCAATTAGGTTTTTTATTCTCTATTATATTTACTTGTTATCTTGATTAATATGTGCAAAGCCGTAAGAAACACCTACTTATTACTATTTTGAAGCTAGGAAAATGAAACATCACATTAAATTATTGGATTTGTAATAGGCCGCCTATCCGAGTACTTTGTTGTAAATTAACATATCGATAAGACGTGTAAATATACTTGTCGTTCATCCCGAACTGAGATCTCGCGCCTACATTTTGCCTTATAGAGGCGATCATTTCAAGCTAATTGATACTTTTTCCCTTGATAATAATTGTTTCACTTTTGCATTTGTTGTTCAATTACAGGATATAACAGATAGTATGTTATATCTAGCTTTAAATATGCTGTCTTTGAGATAGACCCGGGACAAAATAGGTTTTGAAAACAGTGATTTTGGTGTCCTACCCTAAATTTGTTCGTAGGTCCTACAAAACTGTTATTTTTAATATAATCTCTATTGGAAAATAACAATTTGGTAGAACACCAAAATGTTGCCCCCATAATGTTTTCATTTATATCATCTTATCATTGCCATTTCTGGTTTTGGACTATACATATTCTCTGAGAATTTGAAGTTATTTGCTCATATGGTTTAGACGCTAAATGACTCAGATGGACGGACGGACAGACAAAATGCTGAATACCCAAGTCGACTGAAAGACGTCGCTTCACTTGGTTAATAAAATTGGTTTTCAATTAACAGGGAAACGGTTAATTCATAAAAGCTATGTTTTTAGAACATAGGAATGCTCTAATTTACTGCTACTTAGTATTTACGGTCTTAAATGTTGTATAGGAGTTCTAAAAACTAATTTTATATATATCATAAAATTATCACTATTAATTTGCAAATTATTGGCCGATATCCTTGAACGCGTTTCGTACATTTTGATTTGATTATTTACATTTCATCTAATGAGAGTTACAATGGAGACCATATTTTAAGACATAAACGAATATTTTTTTTGTAAAAATGCTTTGATAATTCGTATATGTAAATATTTCAGAAATTTTAAACCAAAAATATGCAAACCTCTTATCTACTCCAACTACCCGCAAATAATCCACAATCTTTATGCACGTTCCCTTCAAATAATAGAGCTTATAAAAATTGTGTTTATGCAATAAATCGCTGTCATGCTATCACTCACTAGTTACATCACCAAACTAAGTTTATCACCAAATTAAAAAGTTTATAACCAAACTAAGTTTGATGACTTGTGTTGTGAGTCCCAGAAACATTCACATCACAGACAAAATCTCACCCCGAACCGGAAACATAAATTTTCCTTGGGGAGAAAACTTATGCAATTGTTTAAATACTTTATGTATTTTATGTGTGTACAGGATATTGATTAGTTGGGGTTAATTAATAGATATGAAATTGCATTTGAAGGATAAGTATTTAAATTCATAGTTACCTGTACTTTAGTCATCTGCCATAATACCCTTCGAGTAATAAGTTCCAGAAACAAGCACTAACTTTGTATATTTCTGATATTAATTTCCTTTAACTTGTTAATGCAATCAGAACTTCGAACAAGAAACTCAAAGCTGCGAAGCTAATTTTAACTGCTTTAATTTTTGAGACTTATGGTAAAACTATTAGCATCAAAGACCACATTGTAAAAAAAAATACCGCCGTGGTTTGCTTGGCCACTTGAATCGGGTTTTATTCCTATATATAGGTTTTTTTATAGTGTATAGGAAAGCATTTGACCGCGATCTCACACGATGGAAAGCGACGAACTCAAACTCAAACGTTTATTAGCCAGAATACAGTATGTCAAAAAGGTCTTATAAATAATAATATGTACTATGTATTCAGCCTCCATGCAGACGTGCAAATGTTAAAAAATATTATTGTGTCTAAATTTCATATATCTATTAATAGTATAAAAACAATTACCTAATAGCCAGTCACTAAATTTTTTCTTAAAACTATTCCCTTCTAAAATTGTTAGGTATTTTATTATATAACGATACAGTCGAAGGTAGGTATTTCGCTTCAAACATTTTGGATTTAAATTGTGTATGCAATATCAATGTATCCAAATCCATGATACACGTATTCGAACTAAGTGTGGAGCTGTTAGTGTTTAAGCATTATTTAATGATATGTTAAACCATAACCATATACACAAAACAATTCATGTTTTTTCAAGTCATATTTTTCCAACGTTTAATTAAACTACTCAGGCACATATAGAATATAACATACGCAATACAAATTATGATGTAGAGTCTAGTTATATGTACATAGGAACTACATAATATAATAAATTACCATAACTACTTCTTACTATCACTACTCCAAATCATTGCTATGTTTGAACGTCTCTTCTAAAATTTTGTTTCAAACATTAACATAATTAAGTGGTTCTCAAAGTTTTCCCATTATAAACTTAGAGAGAAATTTTATTTTTCCCTCAAGTCACGCGTCTATGTGTGCGCCAGTGTAGACGCGAGAGCGAATTGGATTTTCCCTTGTGTGAGTAAACCTACTTTTGCAAAGAGAACAGGGAAACCTTGGAGATTCATGAAATATTAATATCAAACGACTCAGAACTTATTCCTAAGGTAATTTAAGCTCATGTTGCTAACATTATTCCGCGCATATAGAACTGTGTATAGAGGCACCTTACGGGTTCCCTGTACGTTATTTTCAGTATGCATATTCAAAACAACGACGCATATTTAACGCAAAGACAATAAAAAAAATACTGGCGGACTAGTGCAGCTTTTTAATCTCATTTGAACCAACTCTAAATATTAGAATGCTTTCAATCGTTTTGTTTTTCATGTATATGGCTATACAATTTACTTCGAAATGTATCCCTACTAGCTACGCCCCGGTTTCCGAGGTCATGATGATGTTGGTTAATTAATCAGACTAAATGTAACCTATGTGTAAATCAATGATGTTGGATAATTATGCCTAATTCTATGGTGTAAATTCTAAGTTATAAGCTACGTTTATTGCTTTCTGTTGAGCTGTTGCTGTAGACAACCACACTTATATTGTCTCACAAACAGATACAAACTTTCATTTATAACATTCTAGTGTAATTTGTAATTTGTTTTTATTATTGTGATGACGAATCCTTTCAGGTCGTTCTATATTTTTATTATTTCAAAACGGGACTTCTTTAACCAGCTTCAATAAATAGATAAATGTTAAAGTAACCAACCAAATTATATAAAATATAGAGGACATTATCTTACTCACAGTAAATAAACTCGTGATCAATCTTGGATATAGATGTGATTGAAGTAGGGATCCAGTTAAAAAAAAAAACACAAAATACAGCTAAAAATTATATAAGAAACTAAAAATAGGAACGTTACTAATCAAAAACCATTAAACACTGAACTGTATGCAAAACGCAGCAGTACCTACATAATTATTTGTTGCGTAGACGTCTGGTACAAGTTCTATCACACTAAAATAATATTATAGTTCCGAAAGTTTGTACGTGTGTGTATGTTTATTCCAACGTAGATTTGTCTCCTACCTTTATGGCTTGTTCCTATTTGACATTTTGTACATACATAGACTAATTCCTATTTTAACTAACGTTATTTTATACATTTGAACTACCCGTTGGCTTAGTTGGTTGAGCGTTCGCCTTCTAAGCCGGGGTATCGGGTTCGATTCCCGGCGGGAACACAAATTTTCTCAACAAGGGAATTTTGTGTTTCTGGTTCTGGGTGTGATTGTGTGTGTGATGTGAATGTTTCCGGCACCCACAACACAAATCATCGAACTTAGTGTAGGGCTGTGAATTTGAAAGCGTTTATGTTTTTTATATTAAAGACTTGATGAAATTTGTTAAAAATAGTTTAGTTACACATGGAATACATAGTTGTCATAGGAAATGATTATTGTGATTTTACCAGACGAAACAAATTTTTTTAATAAGCATAAAATGCTTGACATTTAACGACGATCTCACCTGATGGAAAGCGATGACGCAGCCGAAGATGTAGCATGCTTGCCTAGAAGATCCCAGTTCTTAAAACAATCGATATTTTTTTTATCTTCTACGAAGCTTCTACGAAAATACATACAAATAAAATTTCAATTTTATGAACCCGCGCGCTATTCCATCCATTTAAGTTTCAGTCATAACGTCTTCCCTCGAAGCGTACTAAGAAATATAGATCCTCGCGAGCAAAACCTGTACTAAATCACTAGCCAGCATTATTACACACATATAATTCCACGATCGACAACATATAAAGTTATCGTGAGTAAATAGACAGCTGCTATGTTTATTTAAGCTTTTTTTTTCATTTAGCAAAAAGACTGCAACGTTGAAGGAAAAGGATGCTTAAGTCTTCTCGGCTAATGAATAAAATTGTTGTTTCATAACTTTAGGTGAATGCGCTTGTTTTATAGGAATATGTTTTTTTATGCTTTTATTCTGCTTTTAGTCTAATATTCGATCGTTACGTTAATATTGCCGAAGAGTAATTTTATTCATAAAAATATTACATTTCATCACTTTAATATCACAAATCTGAAAGTTTGTGTGTATATTATGTGTAAAAATATTTTTTTCACGCTGTAACGGCTAGGATGAATACAGCCTACTTTAAGAATAACTTGATAAATGCGGGCGAAACCGCGGGTCACGGCTGAAAAACGCAACCAGGTTCGGGCAGTTCTAGGCACAGCCATTTTGACATTCTTTCTTTGACGCCTGAGTCCAAGACCCAATGGCTGCCTTATTATTGAAATAATTGAAACGCAAGCTAAGCTTTAAAAATCGACTTCACCGCTTATGTTTTGATTTTGGCTTGACCGATTTCGAAAAAAATTATATGGGACTACCTCTGAAGGAAAATCTACTTAACAAAAAAACATCATCAAAATCAATTCATAATTGGCGGAATTATCGCGTAACATACATACAATCGAATTGAGAACATCCTTTTTTGAAGTCGGTTGAAAAATATTCTTCATCTTTGGGCTGACAGACAGTTCATTGACATAAAAAATCTGAATGCTAAACTGTTTAGTGCTCAGTAACAGGACTAGCTATACTAAACTATAATAATTATCTTGTATTTATACGCTGCCCTCTGTCCTACGTGCTTTTTACAAGCTTTTTACCGACTTCCCAAAAAAGGAGGAGGTACTCAAGTCGACTGTATTTTTTTTTTATGTGTGTTACCTCATAACTTCTCTCCACGTGAGCCGATTTCGAAATTTTTTTTATAGTTTGAAAGATGATGCTTTCTAATTGGTCCCAATTAAATTTGATCAAGATCTGATCAGTAGTTCTTGAAATACCGTCAATAATGTCTATTTTGTGACGAACTTCGACTTCAAAAGTTACCTCATAACTTCTTTCGTTGTGAGCCGATTTTGATGATTCTTTTTTTATTTGAAAGCTGGTGCTTTTTATGTAGTCCCATTGAAATTTGATCAAGGTCTGATGTCTAGTTATAGTCAATAATGCGTGCTTATACATTAAATCTGATCAAGGTTCCGATGATAAAGTGGTGAAGTCGGTTTTTTTAAGCTTTGCTTGCGTTTAATTATGTTTAACTTGCGATGTTTGTGTATTAGTTCATTAAACGACACTGGCACGACATTTTGTATGCACCTACATAAAACAAACCTGAGTGTGTTTAAGTATGATTGAGTTATTTTTAGTATTCATATGTATTACGTCTAGTATAGTATATGTATTGTTTGTTTTATTTAGATATATATTATATTGAAGTTTTATTTAAATATATATATTTTTAATTTAATTTAGTGTTACAAAAATTCTTTTAAATATGAAACTATCATATTTTTACCACTTTATTATTTTTGATGCATGCCTACAGCCTTCGCTTTTCAACCATGAGTGGTTGACTGGTAGAGAATGCTTTTAGCGTTAAGTCCACCCTTTGTACCTTTTTGGACAATAAAGAGTTAAATAATAAAAAATATAATAAATCAATTAATTTAGGCACTTGATTTTGATTTATTAGATTATTTAAAAACCTACATATATTCATTATAAATGTAGAAGAGCCGAAATTATCCGAAGACTTTGATAAACACCAAAAAGAGCTTGTTTTTGTGTGATATTTATACATTCCGTAGGCCATATATATATATATATATACATGCAATTTTACAAAATTGTTTGTATATAACGACACAAATACTTACACAACATTAATATTTAATTTAGTACACACGCAAACGACAGGTGTAGTCATACGTGGCCATAAACAAACTTCATAAGTTATTCTGTAATATGTGTTTAGTTACGAAGTCATTAAGTACAGTTAACAATTTCTCCACGGACCGGTTCTTTAGTTTCAAGTTTTAACTGACTAATGTATGTTTTATGGTTGGTTGTATTAACTAATCAAAACATCACTATACGATGTTCCACTTACGTAGAAAATTTAGATGTTATTCAATATAACATTGGATGTGTGGAGTTATTGAATAATTGCTTGGAATGTAACAGCTATTACAATAAATTTTGTATCGTCGGAATTTACACCACAGCTACTACTATAACTAGATATTTAACGTTCATGTACGGAACCTAAAATATTGTTTACAAATGAATTATTATTAATACGGTTGTATTAAGTATTATTTGAAAGATTGTGATCACGTTAAACAAATAAACACAGTCATACTCGCAGCTACACACTAAGCGCAACGACTAATATTGTGGGCGTGAATGTTGCCAGATTCATCACGCATACAAACATACCCAAAATCAATTAAATTCAAAATACATTATTGTCATACTACAGATACAATAATTTATTAACAAATTAAAAGTAAGTATGCGATATCACGCGTACATTATTTTCAACATGATATTATTAATTTTACTCATATTTATTTTATAAAATTAAAAGAACTAAGTATTACTAAATATAAACTAAAAACGAAATTAAATATAACAATATAATAATATTGCTAATATTTGAAATATTAATTTTAAATAAATTTATTGTGCTAGTCGTTCGCGCCGAACTGAGATCTCGCGCCTATAATTGGCCTAATAAAGAAATACTTTTGAAGTAAAATGCTTATAACTATATTCCTTTTGATAATTGTTTGATTTCTGTAATCGTTGTTCAAGTATATGATATAACGGATAGTGCACGTCAGTTTCAGCTTTAAATGTGAAGCCGTTTTTGAGATAGACCCCAGGACAAAATAGGTCTAAAAACACTGACTTTGGTGACCTACCAAATCAATAATTTGAGTTTAAAATGTCATACAATATTAAATAGCATTACGTAACTAAAAATCAAAAATTGTATGCTCTAAAAATTTGTTTTTTTTGGTTAGAAAGTGACTTGATCGAATCTGTTCTTAGATTGTTTGGTGAAAATCGGTGCAGCCGTTTTGCAAAAGCGTTTCGGCGCGGGGGTATTTTCATAATTTTGATTTTGGCACATATATTTAATTTTCTTTGAATGCACTCCGGTAGTTTAATAAAAGTTTCGATGCTAGAAGCGCAAATGTCGCTGGGGAAAGAAATTGTTCTTCTGGCGGGAAATGAATCTGGATTCTCGGCATAGAAAGCAAAGATTTGTCCACTGCACCAACAGGATCATCGTGGTAGTCATAATAACATATATTTTGAATATACATGAAAATATCCTATGTAAGATTATTCCCATTGCCTAGCACCAGATGTGTAATATGACACATTGGAAACATGTTTCTCATTAAAGCATCGTTAAAGTTACAAATTCAGACATTTTTGCTCCCTTTAAATCCATTCCATCATAAAATAAAATCAGAACGAATAAGTCACGCCCTGAACCTATGATTACTCCATGCCTGTACTGCAAGCCTCATTCCTGTCAGGCTTTCAAGAAAAACCAAAAAAATATGTGTGTACCAGTAACATGATAGAGATGTTTGATGTTTCTTTTCCCAAAATTAAAAATAATTAGAAATTTCGATATGAGATTTTTATCGAAAACCTTCAAATTATAATGAACACACACACACAAATATATATATGAATAATAATTAATGTAATAAGTGTAACAGAAGATGGTCTTTGCTGGGAACGTTCTCTTCTAGACAACGTTTGGACAGAGAGAAAAATAAAGATGTTCGCAGGAATAACAATTTGAAACATTCATGTATCTCTAGCAAGATATTCTATCAAAATACCTACATAATATCCTTAACATTTATATAAAAAACTGTAGGATGAAGATACTTCGCGTGGTTAATATAATAAGATAATAATATCAGAGATGGAAATACCGTCAACTGATACACTGTTAGGACTTTTTACTATTCTAGAATAATAAGAATCTTTTAGACAAGCCAATTAAATTTAGGGCCGCATATTTCCTTTCCTTTAGTTGGGATATTGGTTAATACTTGCCTATCAAGAATGAAAAATATTTTCATGAAATGTAGTATGAAGAGGCTATTATTTATTATTATTTCGGGGGCGATAAATCGATCTAGCTAGGTTTCATTTTTAGAAAACGTCGTTTTAACGAGCAAAGCTCGGTCATCCAGGTACTGAGAGCTTAAGTCTCATGGGGAGGAGCTTACAGTGGCACGATGGGTATATCTTTTTTGAAATTCCATTTGTTACTGCAAAGTGCAGATGCTAAAGGCAGAAGCGTGAAGGCCACAGCGCTTACCATTAGGCAATAAACTTACTTGCCTCCCATTTTAATAAAAAGCCTGTTATAAACATGTAAAGTTTAGTTCCTTATCAAATATTCATGAAGAAATCGAATCAAAATACATGTCATATAGCTTGCAAAATGATTTTACGTTCAAATTTCCCTCGATTTCACGAGAAATTGTATGAAATCATAGAACGTTGAAAGCGTTTCCACTACAGGTACAGTCTGCTGCATTAACCTGTAAACATAGCCTAATTTGTAAATGTGTTTAACAAGTTATTTAATGACGTAGAGAAGTAATAAACAGGAAAATGCAAAGAGATTATGATGATTCCATCGTGTTTTCTGTAAGACTACGATTATTTAAATGACCCGTGATCTAACGCACGCACTGTAAGACTATAACTGAATTCTACAATTTAATTGACTGAGCGATAAAAATATCTTCTTTGTGCGTCTGTCCGTCTATCAGAGGTTTATTACACAAATAAACGAATGACTCCAAACTCTCTCATCACTTGATCGAGCGAAGCGAGATCTCTAAGTTGACTTGGGTCGTTCAGCTTTGTCCATCTGTCCGTCCGTCCGTCTGTCAGAGGCATCTAGCGTCTAAACCATATAAGCGAATGACTTCAAATGTTCATACAATATATAAAACTACGGCTCAAAGCCAGAAATGACATTTAAAATGTTATATATTAAAGTATTAAGAGGGCTTCCATACATGTAAGTGGGGAGAAATTTTATTTTTTATTTTTTCATATACTTTTGTGGGATATCGTTGAAAATAACTTGACAAGTAGAGTACGAAAGCGGTATTTAAAAAAATCTATGTTGGAAAATAACGATTTGGTAGACCACCAAAGTCACGGCTTTTAGACCTATTTTGTCCCGGGGTCTATCTAAAAAACGGCTTTACACTGAACGCTGCAATTTTACGTATAATATCCGTTATATCCTATACTTTAACAACAAATACAGAAATTAAACATTTATTATAAAGAAAAAAGTTATAAGCAATTAACCTCAAGAGTTTTTCTCTATTAGGCAAAAAGTAGGCGCGAAATCTCAGTTAGTGCAAAAGACTAGTTTAAATAGCTGTGAAGTTTTTCTATTGTGTTTTGCAAGCAGAATTTGCAACCATTTATATACATTCTATAGCAATTATTAACAACTTGGTAGAAGATAGAAGTTTATAGACATATTAAATAGATATAACTCAAAATATATCTCAAATTAAATTATTTTTATTCAGTTTGAGATAGGTTCTGGGAAAAAAAATCTGGAAATAAGCAATAATTATTTTTTTATAAAATACTGAATGTGCTCCCATAAAAAACACATAGGAAAAAAAAACTGTCATAAGCTAGCGTTTGCATACGATTTTTTTTTATAAACTACCGGTGAAATAATAATATGTAAGTGATATATACCCTAGTATCTACTAGGGTATATCTTACTTACATATAAGTATAGGTATCCACCTACTGCTATCAAATAATTTATATTAGTCGCAAAATTAATGTATTTTACTTCCTTGTTCCTCACCCCAAACATATCCCTACTTTGATGCGCACGTTCAAGCGGGCGTAACTAGATAATTATAAAATTAATTTATTTGATAATGAAGCCCTCACACAAAGTCTAGACTTTGTGTGAGGGCTTCATTATCAACTAGTCGAAACTCCACATCTCTATATCAATCTGCATAACATTCTTGATTGAGCCCGCGGATGAGATTCAAAGCCTCGTTGCTCGTGGTGATACTAGTTATTCATTTAGTTATGAAATATTTTGAGTGCTCCGTCGAATCAGTCAATCATCTAGACTTTACATTTCGGGTACTGGATTTAATTCCCGGCAAAAGCACACTCTTACATTACAATATCTCTACAATATAATATACCTATAAATGTAGGAATTACCATGTTATACGAAAACTATTAGATTTTGGTTGGTACATATCTCTGCACAACTAAGTATAGATTCAGTTATGGTTAAGTATTAAACTGCAAGTGGCTTGAAGCCACTGAAAACAGAGAAACCTGGCCCCTGAAGTAGGTATTTTTTTACCTAGTGAACTGATTCATAAATATTTGATAACTATGGTCCGGTTAAAAAAATATATTAATCAAATACATTTTTATAGGTATACTTTTACCTAAAGCAGTCTTATTACATAAAAGTCGAATCCGAAAGTTAAATACTGATTAATACCGTAATAATAATATATATTATATATATATCGTATAAATAATAAAGTAATTTCAGTCTTGAATTCACTTTACAACATAGTATTTCATGCAAATGAAACCTTCAGACCCAATACACTGATTGCTAGCAATTAATAAAGAGAGCTCACGGAAAACGGAATAAAATCATCACTCAGCGAGACAAAACAAAAGCGTTGTTATTATCATCATGCACTTAATTAATAAGTTGTTGTCCGGGACAGTGCCGTCTCGCACAATGGTATAGGACTTGATAGGACGGGACATGTCGGCCCGCGCCCCTCTCACCCCTCTTTCCCCCTCGTTGGAATGCCCATTGTCCCGATATGATGTTATGCCAAGTATCGCCAGCCACTTATATTGATAGATCCGTCTGCGTGCATCATCGATAGGGATTCAACCCTCCGGATTTGAATGTACCTTCGATATAGCTAATTGTCAAATATTTTGAAGGAGGCGGGATTGTTTGTAGTGACTTGTGTCTGCACCACTTTAAACTCATTAATAATCGGAAAGTGTGTTGTGCTGAACATAATTTATTGATTTAGTAACAGAATGTTCTTCTTGAGGTAGTGAATTAGAGAGTATTTCGGTATATGGTAGCAAGCCATGCGAGCGTGACAAAATTCCTTATCATCAAGTATGTTTAAGTAATTTTACTCAATCTTTCTGATTTTTACCAAATAACCTCAAACAAATTTTTGAGCTTACTATGCCAACCCGAAGTCTTTGGATTTTAAAACTGTGGCATTAACTATTTATACAGTCAAAAATACGTAAATAACGTAGCATTCTACATCAGCATCATTAAAATAATGTAACTCGTTTTGTAATGTCTCAATCTGCTGTATAACAATAACACGATAAATCTCTGTAACATAATTAAGCACGATTGTTCGACAAACTAAAGCTTATCATTAAGTAAGAAACTGTAGAGTAAGGTAGACCAACTAATATATTTTTATTGGACTATGATATTATTGTATCGAAATAGAAATATTGTACGGGTAGTCTTCGTGTCGGAATTCAATTTTAATGTATTTAACTCACTTGTTCAGTGGTAGTGGGATTTTTGACTAAGTGCTGCTAAACCACTAAAGACTCATGAAATTTCTTACTAGTCGACTGGTACAGTCGTACTGCCTCAGCCTCTTCAGGCAGTCTAGGGAACCTGAGGCTTGGACTATCTATGGTTCTTCATTTGATAAATTGTGGACTTTTCATTGCAGTTGCTTGCTTGCTTGTCGTACTAGTAGCCAGTCCTAATAGGCATCTGACAGTACTTAGTTGTATAATTTAATCATGTTATTTGGCGACAAAATATCACGAAGGTAGTATTCTACAGCTTAACTGTAGCTAGCATTGTCCATGTTTTTCATTACGATGATACTTCACTGTAGACTCAAGCCCGTAATGCATTTCGAAGCAGCGAACTCAAGATCGGAAGTCGAGGGCCGCTTTGGACACCACTGAGCTATCATCACATAAAATATACACCAAGAATAGCGATAGTGAATTGAGTTTTGTACTAAGAAAGTTCTCCTGACATGAATACACAGTGAAATATACTCATTTTAAATGACGTAAATTCAATAAAACTATATAATAATTTTACAAGTAACGAGTAACTAAACTCAAACTCTACAAATGTTTGAAAGAAAAATAAAGCATAAGCTCAGTTAATAGCTTGCTTTATCACAAGACGAACGACCACCTACAAATCATGTTTTGAGGAGATGACACCGTCTGCGCGTCGTCAAAGGACGCGCGAAGAGATGCGCCGTACGCGACAAAGCACATGTACTCATACGTAACACGTTATTGTAACGCATAGTTGCATCCAGGGCATTATAATGTAGTGAAGTTATTAGTGGTCGGATCGAGAGGCTCTCGCCAGCCAGCGCAGCTGTCAAGGCCAACTGAGGTCACTCCTCCGACGCTCTCCAAGCCACGATACCAGAGACCGGTTCTACAATTTTTAGTCTCTTTTTATTTTCATTTTTGTATACACGACGCTGAGACTAAACAATGTTTATACGAGTCAACATGAAATTAACTTTTATTGCATACGACTGAAATAATTTTAAACGTACTTTTATAGTTATTTAAATGCAGATACGAATGTAAAACATGTTTATTTATAATGTTTGAAGCAATTTGCGTAAATAAAAAGAGTCACGCCAGCTATTTCAGAAAACGTAAAATAGATTTTAGTTTATTGTGTTAACTTACTTTATGATTCCAGGGTAAAATGGATTGAATCTGAAATCTAAATGAAACAGTCTCTCAAATCTCAACATTCAATTTGCTTCAACTAGCAGTGAAACAAACTCGATCAACTCAAGTTTAGCTAAACTTGACCTAACTTAGTTGCGATCAAGACTCCACATACCGACATAACATGAACATACCTGTTTGATTTAACGCAATAGTTCAACCTAAATTATAAATCAAAACACCGTAAACATAAAACAATGTCTATTTATGATACTAGGTTTGTTTACTTTCTCAGATGGTTTGTTTTTTCTGGAATGTTTGATGCCCACCAGATGGCGCGGTTAGTCTTCACTGTATGGTTTCATTCCTTAACAGCTATAAACATGGCACCCTCGTCTCTGGATATGGAATTTTACACACACATTTACTCTAAATAGCCGTACAATTTACACAAATGCAGAACTTAAGATTCCAGTGGGGTTTTCCCGATGAATCGCGTTTATAGGCAAGTAGCGATGAATAAATAACTGCCATTATTAGGTTTTGCTTAATAGTGATAGTGTAATTAACCTTGGGTGGAAAAGTATAGTAAAAGTATTCGTAGATTTAACATGGGCATTAAAAAAATTGGTTTGTTGCCAGTAGTCCAACTGGTTGGGCTAAGGACAATTTTTTTTTTTTGGGGCAACCGTTTATACTACGATAATTGTTATTTACCCGTGGTACAATTGTTTCCATTAGTGTGCCATGGGCAATAAAATTTTCCCGTTATCTAACCAGTTGGAGCACAAAAAATCAAAACACTGAGACAGAAGTTGGATGTGACAGATATCACAATGACAGTCGAAGTAGATTGGCATGACATTTAATGTAGTTTTTTACCGACTTCCCAAAAAAGGAGGAGGTACTCAATTTGACTGTATTTTTTTTATGTGTTACCTCATAACTTCTCTCCGAGTGAGCCGATTTTGAATTTTTTTTTTAGTTTGAAAGATGATGTTTTCTAATTGGTCCCATTTAAATTTTAACAAGATCTGATCAGTAGTTCTTGAAATATCGTCAATAATGCCTATTTTGTGGACTACTTTTATTTTATTTTTTATTTTATTTATTTCGTCAATCCAACAGCGTTACATGACATGATATAAATATTAAAGTTATTATACATAAAGTAAGGCCAGAAAAGGATTACACTAATAGATTTACATTTACATTTAACGAACTAGAGGAGTAAAGAGGTATCTCGTATTGCATTGCGAGTATTTATAAATTTTACAGGATATAATAATGTTGCAATAATTTCATAAACACCTATACATGTATAATACTATTTAAGGTAACTATGTGTGGCTCTTTCAACGTGTCTGAGGGTGTGAGTGTGTGTGTGTGTGTGTGTGTGTGTGTATGTACGTTTTTTTTTTCGTGTAAATGAGGGGATATCGTCTAGGTAATGTTAGTTTCGAGATTTTTCTTTTTGATGTAGTTTTTAAATGAATTCTTGGTAAGGTGGAATATGTCTAGGTCAGCATAATATTTATTGTACGTCCTAGCTGCACGACAGAGAACTGAGTTCTGGGCATAATTAGTATTTACATTCGGCACGTGTAACAAGGGAGTGTGTCTCGTCCGATACCGTGGTACTTGCAGCGAGACATTAGCCAGGAGCTCAGGACAATCCATGTTACCTGACCAGATGTCGTGTAAGAGTAGCGTGTCGTATTGCCTACGTCTGTGTTCAAGTGATTCAATACCATAATGTCTACATGCTTTCTCATATGTGTCAAAAATCCTGTAGTCTTTGAAGCTGAGAAATTTTAAAAACTTTTTCTGAATAGACTCTAGTTTTTCTTTGTGGACAATATAAAAAGGTGACCAAATGCTACAAGCATATTCTAACACACTGCGTACATAAGCGAAGTAAAGGACCTTAATACATGATAAATTTTTAAAAGGAGTGCATGCTCTTTTGATGAATCCTAATTGTTTATATGCTTTATCAGTGATGTGATCAACATGTTCAGCTAGTACCATCTTGAAATCTAGTTTAACTCCCAAGTCTCTTACAGAGTTAACATTTTTTATAGGAATATTATTAATTGTGTAGTTAAATTTGATTGGTTTTGGTTTTCTCGTAAAAGTAATGTGTACGCACTTAGAAGTATTTACCTTTATTCTGTTTTTATCGTAGTATACTGCAAGGTTATTTAAATCATTTTGAATATCTATGCAATCTTGAACAGTTTTGATTTTGAGGTAAACTTTCTTGTCATCAGCAAACATTAAATAATTTGAATTATCAAAACATGACGATATATCAAATAGATACGCGTTGTAGAGTAAAGGTCCTAAAATTGAACCTTGCGGAACTCCTGATGAGATTGAGACGTAGTCACTTCGAGCACTACCTAAAACAACTGCTTGTCTTCTATTCGAGATATATGAAGAAAACCATCGGTGCAAGTCTCCCCTTATTCCTAACGCTTGTAACTTGTGAAGCAGTATAACATGGTCCACTCTATCAAATGCCTTTTCAAAATCTGTATATATGGCGTCAATTTGCAACTTTTCATCCATGCTACGAAGTACATAATTTGAAAAAACAGTGAGGTTCGATACAGTTGAACGTTGGGTCATAAAGCCGTGTTGCTGTTCAGGAATGCTAGAATAGATGATATAACTTATAGAATGATGAATTGTTTTCTCAAATACCTTACTAAGTGCATTTAATATTGAAATAGGTCTGTAATGTTCAATTCTGTTACGCGCTCCTCCTTTGTGTATAGGAACTATGCGAGCCTCTTTCCAGATATCTGGAAAGGAACTAAAAATGTTAACTGATAAATTACTTATATATAATATATTATAAGTAATTTATCAGTTTGACGATGTTCTCGTTTACCCGACTTCAAAAGTTACCTCATAACTTCTTATGTTGTGAGCCGATTTTGATGATTATTTTTTTATTTGAAAGCTGGTGCTTGTCATGTGGTCCCATTGAAATTTGATCAAGATCTGATCCCTAGTTTTAGATTTTGAATTTTTTTTTAAGTTTGTAAGATGTTGCTTTCTAATTGGTCCTATTTAAATTTAAACAAGATCTGATCAGTAATTTTTGAAATATCGTCAATAATGCCTATTTTGTGGACTGCTTTGACGATGTTCTCGTTTACCCGACTTCAAAAGTTACCTCATAACTTCTTTGGTTGTGAACCGATTTTGATGATTATTTTTTTATTTAAAAGCTGGTGCTTGTCATATGGTCCCATTGAAATTTGATTAAGATCTGATCTCTAGTTTTTGAGTTATAGTCAATAATGCGTGTGTAATACATTACATCTGATCAAGGTTCCGAAGATAAAGCGGTGAAGTCGGTTTTTGTAAGCTTTGCTTGCGTTTAATTATTTATTTTGTTTTCAGATTCGTGATCATATCGACCAAAAACAACAAATTATACAAGTTTATTACCTTAAAACATACTAGGAATCTGTTCAATTGCGTTTAATACATCAAACAGTACTATTTATTAACTACGCAACGTGGCTTCGCCCGCTTTTATCAGCATAGACGTACCTCAAGTTTATAGTTGACCGGGCGTAGCGAGGTCTCTAAGCTGACTTGGGTTGTTCTTACCATCTAAACCATACAAGCGAATAACTTTAAATTTTCAGAAGCCCGAGGAGTAAAGTTAAGGCCCTTAAAACATAATTAAAAATGATAAAGTGTAAATAATAAGGAGGCACCCATACACGTAAGTAAGTATTTTGACCCAGGGTCTAACTTGAAAATGGTTACACAATCAATGCTGAAACTTACTTATATATCCTGTAAAAATACAAAAATAAAACAATAATTATTAGGAAAAACGTATAAGTAATAAATCTCAGAAGTTTTTCTTTATTAAGCAAAACATTTAGGCGCGAGGTTTCAATTCGGGGCGAACGACCTGTTTAATTTTTATCATAAATAAAGTTGTCTATCTGAATATTATCAAGTTTTAGTATATGATATTGCACATATTCATATATTTAGTAATATATATATTTCGTAGCACCCCATTCAAAAATTAATGAAGTTACTACCTTTCTAGCAGCTGTTTTAGCTTTATGGCATAATTTCTTTATTTTTATACGGTTCATACAGAGATATAAGAATTTTGAGCTTGAAAAAATAAATATATTTAAGCAGTAATTAGTAACAGCTAAAACGCTAAAATAAATCAATCCAATTTTAAATTACATTGCACAATAACAACAAAATAGCGAAGAAAAGACTTCAACGCGTGCGCATTCGCAAATTATATAGTGCAAAATAATCGATTAAAAATATAATTACAAAATCGTAAAACATGCACCTAATTAGGGATATCAGCTTTTAATATCGATATGCTTGGTTGCCAGCCTCTCTACCTGTGATGCTGAAGTGTTTGGTATTTTTTTAAATCTAGTGTCAATCACTTACCGGTATTCATATAAATTTCATCGTAGAAAAAAGCAATGCTTAGATTCTATTAATATAGCAAATCTGAAGAAAGTTTAAGCGTTAAGGAGAAGGCATGCCCATACTTATCGCTCAGTAAGTCTGTCCTCACAGAGATTGTGGGATCGGCCACTCTGTGAAATGTGTTAACATATTATAGATACATGTTCTAGCATCGCATATCCTGCTCGTTTTCTTAATATTCTTGCAATTTTGTGGGATTGGGGACTTATACCCAGGAGTACCTTTTTTTTTTTTTTTTTTTTTTAGGGGGGAAAATGCCTTGCACTTCCCTTCCTTCCCAGGGGTGAAGGAAGGGGGTATGTGGGGCTCGAACCCACTAAAAACCCCCCCGTGAGCAGTCCCTCGCCGAGGTGGGGCAAGATAGGGTCGCGCTAGCAGTCACTATCTTGCCCCGGCGGTAGGCCCGAGTACAAACCGGGCCATTGCGCCCATGTAGGGGTGACCTTGCTCACCAAGGCCACCCCTCAGACTTGTGAGGCCGTGCAAGCCAGTGGAGAGCTCCCTGACTCTCCACCAGTGACCCCACTACAGAGGAGGAGAGAGGAGGCGGGCGAACTGCCTCCTCCTCCCCCCCATCCGCCTGCGACGGACCGGGTCAGAAAGGGGATCGACCTCTCTGGCCCGTTCCGCGGCCTCCTTCTGCGCCATCACCGCTTCGCAGAAGGAGACCACAGCCTGCCACGATCTCTCGCTGCCGAGCATGGCGTTTACTACGCTCGGCAGGGAGAGATCTCCACCTATACTCGCCAAAAGTGTGTGCCGCTGTGGGCCCCATGCGGCACACACCTCCAGCGTGTGGAGCGCCGTATCCTCCAGCGCCCCACATTCGTGGCAGGCCGGCGTTGGCTCCCGTCCTGCAATTTGGTACAGGTACTTTCCGAAACATCCGTGTCCGGAAAGCACCTGCACCAACCGGAAGGTCAGCAAGCCAAATCGTCGCCGCACCCACCTCTGAAGGACCGGGCGGATGGCCTCCACCGTCCTCTGCCCGGGGACAGGTGGAGCTAGGTCCTCAGTCCACCGCCGCAACAGGGTGGCCCGCGCCTGCCGCCGCATGCGGGTGACCTCTTCCCACGCTGGGGGGTCACCTCGAGACCTCCTCGCCGCCACGAAGTGGTACACTTCGGCGAGGATCTCCGCTTGGAGCTCCCAAGGTGGATCACCCGCAAGCACGCAGCCCGCCGTCCAGGACACCGTCCGGTATCCGCGTATTACCCTCGTTGCGATGACCCGCTGCGGACGTCGCAGCAGGGTCTTGTTCCCGCGGTTGAGGGCGTCCACCCAGACCGGCGCCCCATACAGGGCCATACTCCGGATCACTCCGGAGTAAAGCCGACGGCAAGCCGCGCTTGGGCCACCCACGTTGGGAAGCAGCCTTCCCAGGGCTGCCGCAGCCCCCACGACTCTTGGGGCCAGCTGGGAAAAGTGGGCCCCGAAAGCCCACCGCCCGTCCAGGATGAGACCCAGATATTTCATCTGGGTCCCAACCCGAACCGAGACCCCGTCCAGTTCAATCCGCGTTCCTGGAGGGGGTCCCCCCCGAGGCCCATGGAACAATAGGGCCTCGGTTTTTGAGAGGGCGACCTCCAGCCCCAGGGCGCGTATGCGGCCGACTACGAGAGTTGCACCCACCGTAGCCAACCGCACCGTTTCCCTGAGGTCCCTCCCCCTGACTACGACAAGGGTGTCATCCGCGTAGCACGCGACCCGCATGTTTGCGGGAAGCGCGCCACGAAGCACCCAGTCGTAGCCTATATTCCACAGGAGTGGACCCAGCACCGACCCCTGTGGAACCCCGCAGGGAACGCGACGTTGCCTCAAACCGTCGCGTCCTACCACCAGGACCTCGCGGTCGTGGAGGTAGTCAGCCAACAGCCTCCGCAGATACAGGGGCACTCCGTGATAGCGGAGCGCTTCCTGTATTGTTCCGTGCGGGAATACCCAGGAGTACCTAACACATAGGCATTTTAACATAGTTAACGCGGAAGAAACCACCGGATACAACTAGTCCGCTATAAATGGATGTCGCATGATGTTCGTCTATTAAAATCATGAAAGAGTACTTTGGTATTAGTTTACTTTAGTTTAGATTAAATAGCTCTTTTTTCGCGATTTGGTCGTCATAGGTGGTTAGAAATATTTGTTACAATATACATATTAGTTCTTGGTTATAATCATTCTAATCATATACCTAGTATAGTTTTTGCGTAGAGCTCGAGCAAACAACAGCTTTATAATAAAGAAGATACGAAATTCGCACTAGATTCGAGATAGCCTATTATTAAATGTATATGGTAGTCGTTAAATATTAGTTGATGGCTCAAAAATTGCAAGAAGTTTTTTATTGATCTTAATAAAGTGTTTAAAGTTAAAGTTTTGTTTGTTTGTTTTTGTGTTTTGTTTTTTTTTTTTTAGTTTCATTCTGACTTCAAATTAAAATGTTTAGCAGGTAAGTGTTTTAAGTTTTAATGAGTCAGACATTTAATTGCAAACTGTAACATTGTTTTATGGTATTCATGCATCGCTTGGTATGTGTATCACTTAAATACCGCCCAAGCGTTGAAAATACTGGAGAAATATCAACGAACTGAAGAACAATGGCGTATTATGTGGTAATATTAGAAATATATTCGATTACTTATGCGTGGAAAAAGTATCTAAACAAATCGCAGCATTGTTATACCTGACACAGGGTAGAAGTAACTGCATAAATATGTAAACATTCCATAATAGGTAGGCCTCGGATTATTCTTCTATATTTATGAAGCGATCGCATTCGTCCTGATTCAATTCTCTAAGTTATGAATCTGACTTTTATTTGCTAAGCTAATCATATATTCAATCAGAAATAAATAATTCAATTAAATGTGAGCTTAGTGTTAATCCTATTATTAGCTTAAGAGCCACGTGTGACTTTTGTCACACATAATATCCAGATATTTTTATCTTATCCTGGTTTGGGACAGAAAGGATCGAGTCAGCGAATACGACCAGCATATCTGGAGCTTCTCTGTCGAGACTGTATCTTTGGCGAACGGGAAGGCACGTTGAGGTTCGAGGGTTCTGTCTACGTGGTCACATCCGAGGCTTTGAACAAGTAACTTGTCGGGGTCATAACCTGTTTGCGACCCCTCCCTGCGGGACCGCGAACCTCTCTTTATGTACTCTAGTGACCCGAGCTTTGACTGACGAACAATTTAAAATTATGTTAAATGATGAACAATAAAACTTTTTGGGATTGGTTGAGAACGTAAGATTTATATACCTTTAGGAAGCTCCACCACTTTTTCTAATAATAATCATTACTAGAGGCCAAGTTAACTTCAAATAAATTAATAACAAAACTGCATATATATACTCATTCCTAAAGTTCAGAATTCGTGAAACGAGTCTTAACGTGGTAATTACATTCTGAACCGACTTAGATAAAAAGAAGGTTCTCAAGTCGACTAAATCATAATTTTTGTATAGTTAGCTATCAAACACCCAAACATTATAATAAAAACTTTTTGATAAAAAGCAATGTAACAGGACAAATTTTGCTTTTAATTTATCTCCTTATTTCATGGTCTTTATAGTAGGAAAATATATTTACGTACTGTCGAGTTTCATAACAGAAATACGATTGGAGTGCTTGCGTCAGATACATCTTGACTTCCAAACATGCCATTTACCTCCAATGCTGACGGTGTGATGACGACCAAAGAGATGTCTGTAGTGTAATACCATGCCTGTCATCTTTTTCTGATGGACTGATAGTTGTGAAAAAAATTGTATTAAGGGATAAATGTATGCCTCAGGGTAGGAAAAGAGAGTAAAGATTAATTTCTGCTATATCAACACAGTTAAATGGTACGACAGTAAGTCTGTGATAAAATGGACCTATTAAATGCAACTCATTATTAATACTTTAAAGAGCTGTGGATTTTTTTTTATTAAAAAAATAAATATATAACTTGCCCTGCTATAACGCTATGCTGCAACTAATATAAGAAAAACATCATGCATATTCCCTATTATAACAACTATATACCTTTTATTAATAAACAATAGTAATTGCACATTGACATGCCGATATAACATGTATTTGGTGAATCAATAATATGAATCTGAGTTTAATAACTATTAAACAGTCTACTTGGGCGATGCCGATGGGAATACATTACTATAACGTAAATCACTAACACATGTGTATTGTGTTTAAAAATCAACTGTTCACCTCAGAGTTAGGTATGTAGTTACTGAGAGTTTTACCCTTAAGAGAGAAGTTAAGATTTGAATGACTATTTGTGATATTTGTAAAACTAAAAGATTGGCCTGAAAATAGATTGAATCGAAACGAACGGAAGGGTCGACCTGTGTTTGTTTGCAAACGTTTGATTTGTTGAAATGACATAGGGACGCGTTGTATTTATTGGGCAGTGTTCTCCGTGGATATTGTTAAGGCGCACAATGCCAGTGCAGCGGCCGTTGTGCCTCGTGAAATGTTGCACGACTACTTTTTTCGTCTGGATTCTATACTCACGATACTCGTTTTTTAAGCCGCGAGCCCGAGATGTACAGGTTTATCTGTTTAAAATTTATTAACATCGAGAAACAATTTAAAATCTCTTCTATAGATGGCCCATGAGCGATTCATGATGAATGGAAATATACAACGACCATTTATAAGTTATTATCCGTTCTCGCAAGACTGCTTTAATGCTTCTAATTTTATATTTGTATATAGGTTGGATTAACATAAAGCAGGCGTAAGAGTGAGCCAAACTTAAGATATGGAATTGAGTAATAAGGCAATCAAAATAGTCGCTGGTGAATTAGATACATCTACGTGTACATAGAGAAAAGAAATCTTTATTTTTCTGCTGACATTATGACGAGGCGACATTTCTTTATTTGTCTGTCTGAATACTAAGTACATAGAACTTTTCATTCATTTCAGATTTTTTGATTTCTCAGGTTGTATTTCAGATTTCTCTAAATTGGCTTGGGTGCTTTAGCATTTTGTCAGTGCCGTCCGTCCGTCCCTTTTCCTTCTGTCAAAGGCATTTAGCACCTAAATCATACCAACTAATACCTTCAAATTCTCAGAGAGCGTGAATAGCTGTGTCCCAAAGCAAAAAATAACAATAAAATATTGAGGTGCATAAGACATAACCCATAGACATAAGTGGGGGCAATATAATTATTACTTTTTTTCTCTCCATGTGGAATATGTGGGAAAAGAGCTTTAAAAGAAAAGTATGGAACCTTTTTTTTATATCTATGTTGGAAAATAACAATTTGGTTCGACTAAAAATTTATTTTGATCCACGGTCTATTTAAAAAACTACTACACATTTAAAGCTGAAACTTATATATTGTATTTGTTATACCTGGTATTAAATACCAAATACAAAAATCATAATCGAATAACTAGATGTACTAATAGACTAGGCTATCCCTAAGTATCATAGGCAATGTTTTATTAGGGATAAATAGTATTAAATATTCAGTACAAAAATATAAAATAAGACGAGTCAAAGAAACATGAGCTAATTGGACGTTTTATCGGACGATTTGACATAAGGGAATAAAATGTATGGCAACAATACGGGTCGTTAATAACTTATCTATCCGGGCAAAGCCAGGCGGGTCATCTAGTATTATATATATTCAGTATATTCATGTTCCGTTATCTATCTAATACTATAACAATCTTTGTCCTGGTCGGTCCTGACATACTGATTCTCTGACTGACTGACTGACTTAGAGACAACGCACAGCCTAAACCGCTGGTCGTAGAGACTTGAAATTTTGAGGATACATTTGTCTTAGTACGTAAGGGTGTATTAAGAATGGACTTTTGGATACTCTACCCCAAAGAGGGTGAAATGGGGTGAAAACGTTTGTTTAAAAGTTCATTGTTTTTGAACTCATAACAATGAAAATTGGTATTTGAGTAGTTCATATAAAATAAAAAAAATATGTTATCAATATTTTTGACAGGGGTGCATTAAGGTGGTGCAATGGGGGATGAAAGTTCATATGGAAAGTTTTTTATTTATGAAGTTAAAGTGACGTAAATTGTATCTGAGTAGTTAAATGAAAGGTAATTTTATTAATAAATCATTACAGGAAATTAGAAATAACTACTCTAATATTCGCGATGTAACTACTAAACTTATTTGGCTGAAGTTTCCAATGTACATAGCTTATACTCAGGATTAACACATAGGCTACATTGTAACTTAATTAACGCTGGTGAAGCCGCGGGACACGGCTTGTATAATATAAAAAAGCTTAGTGTTCCAGCAGGTTTAGGGTTATTTCTATCAAACTACAAATTATTGATACTTCTAGACTTTCCAAAAAAGGAGGTTTTTTTTTATGTGTGTTACCTCATAACTTCTCTCCACGTGAGCCGATTTCGAAAAATTTTTTTTGTTAGATGTTGCTTTTTTATTGGTCCCATTTAAATTTGATCAAGATCTAATCAGTAGTAGTTCTTGAAATATCGTCAATAATGTCTATTTTGTGACGAACAATGCGTACTTTGACGATGTTCTGGTTTACCCGACTTCAAAAGTTACCTCATAACTTCTTTCGTTGTGAGCCGATTTTGATGATTTTTTTTTTTTATTTGAAAGTTGGTGCTTTTTATGAGGTCCCATTAAAATTTGATCAAGGTCTGATCTCTAGCTTTTGAGTTATAGTCAATAATGCGTGTTTATACATTAAATCTGATCAAGGTTCCGATGATAAAGCGGTGAAGTCGGTTTTTTTAAGCTTTGCTTGCGTTTAATTATGTTATATTAAAAAAAATAACAGAATAGTAGAGGTTCGTACTTGTTGAAAGTAATTAATATTAAACGTAATTAACCGTAAAGTTATTACTTATTGTATGAAGCATATAAAGCCATAACGTTAAAAATACAAAGAAAATACTATATAATTATTGGTTCTGTACCAACGAGGTCGATTTAACGAGGCAATCTAAAAATATGGCTTTCATATTGTGAAACCGTCTACTTTTTATGATCCCAGTTCTTTTTTAGACATTTTCATTAATGAATGAGAAACTCGTTTTTAGTAAATAATTATATTTACTTGCTTTATTTACATTGTGCTAAGATATTAGCATAATGATTTCCGTGGTTAAGTGACTCATAAGAGATCGCGTATTTTTTTACGAGTACTTATAAAATCATATGATATAGATAGACAATAAGGCTATTGTCTATCTATATCATTCATCTCTGGAAAATTATATTCGGGTTATCATCTACATTATCAATGGACACGTATTGTTTCATTTGTCAATACGTATAATATAGTCAAGGTGACAAATGAAATAATACGTTTGAAAAAATGAAAAATTACACGTTGAGTATAGTGCGTTGAAATTCCGCGTGACATGATGCCTTAGTACAATTTTTACTTAGGCGTGACGTCATGAGCCCCCGCTCCTACTTTACTAACTTTGACGCTCTTTATCTTTGTCAATTTCTATTGATTTGTTAAATACCTTTTTTGTAATTATATGTAATCCCCTTTTAATTTCTATCATTAAATACCCTATTCAATATTTTTTTTATTTTTTTTTTTGATATTTAGAAATTTTCACTTATAGGCCCGTTGAGCACTTTTGAGTGAAAAGAAATATGGAAATCGTGATCGTCGCCGAACGCGTAATATACTGGCTACTGGCATCTGTCTCTTTCTAGTTTTCACTTCTATCGGCAGTCCCCAAAGACTACCCCGTATGTATTTTTATTAACGTATTACTATAAAAAATCCGCCATTATGTTTTTTTAAACACCTTTTTTATGCCCGATGGTCAAGCATTTGACCACAATCTCACCTGATGAAAAAGTGATGATGCGGCTGAAGATGTAGCATGCTTGCCTAGAAGGTACTATTCACTCTTGACTTGAAGACACCCAGATTATACCGTTCGGGGAACAAAGACGAGGGCAATGAATTCCACTCCTTCTCAGTACGGATGATAAACGTAGGAGCGAAATGCTACGAGTGAACTAGTGGTATCTAAGGACAATTGTGTTTTAGCCCATTAGAAGATACGATGTAATATATAAATTTACAAATATATATAAATACAAGATACGCGGAAAAACATAACCCTTCCTTGGCAGTAAGGTAGAAAATGACACCTCGACTTCTGACTCATTTCGTTGTGTTTTGACAAGATACCCTTGGTGCTGATGAGCTGATGATGGAGTCAGGAAGATAAGAAAATTAAACTCTATGGTTACAAGTAATCCTGTTGAATTAAGGTTTATTTGGATTGTACTTTTTGTACGTTACAGATTTTTTTTAATTGGCTGACAGTTCCTAATGCAGTACCTAACGCCGTTCTATATCACATTACACTTAACTTGTATTAAGGAAAAATCCTTGGCCGCCATACTGCAGAACGTATCGCAATGATAAACCAACCGTATTACAGGACTCCTCCATTTTTAATTGTAATAGCCGCTTTGTAATACAGCGAAATCTACAATTACTTATTTATCTCATATGAAACACACATACAAAGCTTTCGAATTTAAAAATGAGATTTAAAAAGTTTAAAGACGGTACCGATTAAATTAATTAATTGATTTACCGATATTATTGTACCTTATTATTTAAATACAATAACTACACTTTTATTGATTTATATTCAATCTTTTTTTAATACAAAACCTTAATCAAATTGTATCAAATAAAACATAAGACGAGCACTAAAATCACAACATCGTCAAAGAATGTAAATAAAAACATAATTAATTACAAAACAAAAAGCTCTTAAAAGCTTTCCTTTCCAAACTCAGTAGGGTTGGGGTGGCACCCCTCAATTATTAAGTATAGGTACCGTCTGGGCTAGATTTATTCTAAATGTATGTTGTGATAGCTGGTTTATAGTTATTCATATTTTATGTCGTACAAAATTGATTTGTAAGTAGGAACCTAGCCTCGACATTTAGATACCGGAGTTTTAAGCACGGTAAGTAAATGTCATACATTCCTTTTACCACAGCCGTAAGAGTGATTATATATTTTAAATATTGATTATAATACTAAATGTTAACAGCATATCAATGTTTATTACACTGCTAAGTTCTGCGTTATTTTGTCATTACTATGATGGGTTTGTAATGATTTTTTTACTTATAACATATACATGGGTTAGAATGTACAAGTTTGAGAATGAAAAACAGTATTGAAAGTAAACACGGAAGGAAAATGCGCCATTACAAATTGACGGACAAATTAAATACGTGGAACGCTGTTGTATTGAGCAAGAAAACAAGATTTTTTAGAAAATTGTTCAATCAAATAAATCATACGCCTTCTAACATGTCGAAGTCTCAAAGAAGACGATTAATATCTAGGCAACGATAAAACCTCACAGCAACGATATCAATCTCGAGATTGTCAAGTAATCTCAACATCAAATTAAATTTAGGTTATGTTTGTTTGAATTTTTCGGTTGTAAATTGGAGTGAAATGAAGGAGCGTCCCGGCCGGGACGGAGCGAGTGGAGAATAACACATGGGGTGCAGCGAAGGGTGCGGGGCGCCCACTGAAAAGTGCGCGGGTGGGGCTGAACAAACTCGCGGGGACTTACAAGTGCGGCTGCGGATTTTAATTTAAAATTTTAGCAAATTTCTCATCGTTTTGAGCATCTACTTGTTTCCTGTTTTAGCCCCACTTTTATCATCCATGCGAAAGTTTGTGATTGCGTGATTTGCGTATTTGGATAAAATTTACCTGACATAATAGCTAAACCCAGAAATGCAAGAAAAACTTTGTAGTTTAAAACATGATTAAGTCATTTACTATCATTTCCAATTTCGATGAACTGTTGAGCAATGTTTTTTTTTAATTTAAGATAGGCAAATGTTTGACCGCTATCTCACACGACAATTCATTTGAAATCATTTAAATAGTATTAATAACTACTGAGTTGCCTTGTAAATGAATATAAATATAACTTTCACGAGATAGTAAAAGTTAGTAGACCAAGCTAAAAGTGTTTTCTAATACAAGATTGAAATTAAAAACTCAATTTGCAAAAGTGGTAACGCTCTATTAAAATATCTTTGTTGTTATAACAAAACTAAACAAAACCGCGACTAAACTAGCTGTTAGAACACAATACAGATAACAGTGTGCTATAGAAAGTGTGTCACATTCACGTTCCAATGAAGACGCATCCGGTCGTAAATCTTATGTAAACTATTTGCGATAACTTTAAAGATAATTATTGGCTAAAAACATAAAAAGTCGATTAATCTGTCTTTTATAAAAACATACAACTTTCAAAAAATAAAACCAATGTCACTCATTATATCATCGATATAAAATTTTAAATAAAAATTGCTATAAATATTAAATAAATCTGTAACAAAACTGCGAGGGTTGAGTTGAACGTCCCTCCAGCATGTACTCTCAAATAGGGGAACAAGCATTTTAGCATTACCCCCGTGCACAACTCTTCCCGCGGGGTGGGGAGGGGTGGGCCACAGCGACGTAAAAATCAATATGCTGGAGTTGTTAAATCACGCTTATAAACGAGCACTCGTCTTCGTTTCATTCCTGAAATTGCTCAAGTATACGAGTCTAGGTTTTGATAAGTATCTATAAAGCGGAAGTTTACGAAAGGGGGCTCCAATGGTCACTAGCAAGTATCCTCAGAAATTCATTCGCGTTTGTCGTCCGCTGTTTTTAATAACATAACCTTCTCTTTAGTATCGAGCAATCTTTAGATCAACCGTTAGCTCTACCATAAAGTACTTTAGTAGTTCAAGCACGAGCCATCTCATATTTAGAGTAAAATTAAAAGCCGGTTTGTATTATCGCACTTGTTCTATAACAAGAAAACGCCACTATCAGATCTATGTATAGACATACCTTGTTTTCATAACACATTTCTCGATGTTTATAATAAGTTTTTATTTATTTATAAACAAATGTAGTTAACATGCATTTAAATTAGTCAATCAGCAATACGATACCCTATCGTTAAAGCTAATTCTTTGATCATCAAATCGAACGATAAACTTACTCATAAAAGGTCAAGGTAGAGCTTCACCAACCTTTACCTACCGCTATTACGAAGTTACGCTATTTGATTCGAGCAATCCAGGTCGTTTTACGTCGTTTTAAGCTGTAAAAAGCGCGTTGATGACACGTGAAAGTAAAGAAATAATTTATCACTTCATAGATGACTTTCTAAGTATGGCCGATTCACAAATAAACCTACAAAATGAAAACAAAACATAATTTCATACTTTGGTCGATATAATTTGTGACCAAAATGCTGGCAAATATTTAGGACAGAGATTGAGCATTCAATGTGGCAATGCTGCCAGAATTTTGGGTACTTTGCCAACTGGCAGCGGTCTATTAGATTAAGTTTTGTACATATTTATATCTAGTTATAGCTATTTTTGGTTAGTTTCAAATTAAGTTAATTTTTTTATAATTAAAGTAATAGGTTATTTCATAATATTGTTCACGTTGGTAATTATTTCAATCAAAATGAACCCAGGACAATTTCGAAGTGCTGAAAGTCAAGAACCTTGTTCGTGCTTTACATTTACGCTAGGGTTGTAGGTTAGCTCAAAACTGCTTTAGCAGACAATAACCGACCCCAAAACCCCCAAATACACGCGATATAGCGATCGATGTTATCGTAACGTGGTAATATGATGTCTTAAGACATTTTATATTATATTACTTCCGATGTTACATAAAACAACGTATATCGCATTGAGATAAACATTTTAACAAACTGTTATCACGTAAATATAATATCAAAATGTTTTTCTTTTGTATAAGGTGTAATAAAAGTTTTCCACAACACGATTTCAACGTAAAGAAGTTGTAGCTTCTAAAATTATTGTAGTAATTATACGAGTAAAACTCTCATAAATAACGTTATGACACTTTGGGGCCAATCATGTTTTGGAACATGACCAGAGTAACCAAAAGTTAACAGCCAATGGTATGTGTATGTTGTTACCTGTCATTAGTAGTTGACAGTTTACATTCCTATTATATATTATACATATTATTATACTGTCAAATATGTAACCACTAGCACTACCTAGATTTCCACATTTTTGTTGTTGGCGCTATTCAGTCATAGTTTCCGCGGAGCCAGCCTTCTTTCTGGAAGAAGTGATGAAGTTAATATGGCAGGGCGTCTGGTCTTCCATGGAGCTTATTTGGTCAAGTCTTATTTCAACGGCACGCGCCAGATGATTTGGTTCAAATTCTTGAATAGGTAGAACATTAGACCCGTGAGAGTGTGGTGATTGAGCTGATCAACAGTAATACTACACTGAAAGCTATGGACAATTTAGCATTGGGCACCTAAACGTAAGCATGCATTCCGATTGCGTGATCAATTGGTGTAAAAGTATTCAAAGAGGTGATAGCCAGCCACCAAATCCCTGACTCTGGAAGACGAGCACTCTGTAACGACGTATCTAAAAGATATGTTTTGCTATTTCACACAGCGACCGATTGGACTGCTATTTTCAAACAACACAAATTTTATGGAAAAAATTTTACGATTAATGTATAAGTACCATATACATAACCCAACTATGGAAAAGATAAACGGTCACGTAAAAAAAAATCTTTATGTAAGTCTCTCCTAACCTTACATGTATAGAGAGGAATTGTTGTAACCAAGCCCTGTAATCCATATCAATGTTCAACACCGATGAGGTAACGTGTGATCACTGTATACTAGTATAAATATATATTCGGCTCAACGTATTTTCATCTCGATTCAGAAGAAAAATGCCGCCATTATGATGGGCACGCTTCCTACTGGTTGCTACCACCAGGATCTGATCACTATCCGCTAGCTCAGCACTTGAATTATGCTTGTGGCTTATTTACTTATCGGCGAAGGCCCTTTGAATGTAATGACATAAAAGGAAATACTTTTTGATTGAACTGCACGTTGGTTCAGTTAGATGCGTTGTAGTTCCTTCTAAGCAGGGGTATAGGGTTCGATTCCTGGCGGGAACACAAGTTTTCTTCCCAAGGGAAATTTTTGTTTCTGGTTCTGGGAGTGATTGTGTGTGTGATGTGAATGCTACCGGCATCCACGTCACAAGTGATTGAACTTAGTGTGGGGCTGTGAGTGTGAAAGCGTTTTTCATTATTTAATTAAAACGTTAAGAAATGAGTACCTACACATTCAATTACAAAGTTAATTCCTCTTGAATAACGTTACTTTAAGTTCAACGAACTTAAAAACAAGACAAGTTTCAAAAGAGGAAGATGGTATCACGTAACGAAAAAACACAAAAGTACCCTGACTCATCGCTAAACAACCGAAATAAGGGGATAAAAATAAAAACAAACTGTTAAAGTATTAGGGAGAATATATCGATTTTGGTCTATTTCTCTTTATCCTTATTTTATTGAGTTGGGGCTTCTCTTAGATAAATTGCTAATGGAATTTGTGCTTAACAAATTTTATCAACAGAAAATACGTCGTCGGATTTTATACAGCTAAAATATATAATATATTTTTGAAAGGATAAGAAATAAATCTTTCTGATTCTTATTCGTTATTATATGGAAAAGTAAAATATAAACTACTAGTCGTTCGTGTCGAGCTGAGATCTCGCGCCTACATTTTGCCTCATAGAAAACCTTTTTAGGTTACTTGCTTATAACTTTTTTTATATAATAATTGTTGGATTCCTGTATTTGTTGTTCAAGTACGGGATATCAGGATATAGCGGATATTATATGTAAGTTTAAGCGTTCAATGTGAAACCGTTTTTGATATAGACCCCGGGACAAAATAAGTCTAAAAACAGTGACTAATAACGATTTGGTAAGCCACCAAGGCTTAACAAATCGTTATTTGCCAACATAGATCTTTTTAGCGGTTTTTTACTCTACTTGACAAGCCCTTTTCAATGATTCCCCACAAGGACAGAAAAAAAAAAATTAGCTCTCCACTTACATGTATGGGAGCCCCCTTTATATTTTAATTTATATAATTTTAAATGACATTTCTAGCTATGGGCTAAAGTTTTGCATGTTTTGTGAGAATTTCAAGTCATTCGCTTGTATGGTTTAGACGCTAGATTCCTCTGACAGACGGACAGACGGACGGACTGACAAAGTGCGGAACGACCCAAATCTACTTAGACATCTCGCTTCGCTCCATCAATGATATACCAAATACAATTATAACTCGTAGTAAATTAAGTAAGTAATTTAGTTACTCAAAACTGAAACACTAAAAAAACATTATGATTATCCAGTGGCAGTGCCAGTGGGAAAGTCTTTGCCTTCCGCGCCGTGGGTCCTGGATTCAATTACCGGCACTTACACAACATTCTATCCCAAAGAACATTTGTGCATCTAGTTCTGGGCGTGATTGTGTGGTGTGATTCCTGCTCCCATGATACAAGTCTTTGAACCTAGTGTGAAGCTGTGAGTACGAATGACTTTGTTTTTTTTGTATTAGAGCTTATTAAAATTACAATTAATTGTGCCTCCTGCTTAGTTCTTTCATCACAAGTTTGTGTGCTACGTTATACGTAATAATCACAAATTATTTTTACTCTAACCATATATTTTACGAGGTGGTAGGACTTCGTTCGATGTCGCCAGGGTCAATACCGCCATTTTGCCAAACATCACAACATAACATTTCGGGTGAAAGAACAAGTCGCCACTGAAATTAGAAAATAGATAGAAAATAATTTAATGCACTAGATAAACAAAAGCCGAAATTAATCCTAATTAGCTTTTTATCAACTAACTTTTTTGTAGTATTTATAGATTAAGTGGTAGACTAAGCCAACATTTGTTATTAGCATCAGTACAAAAATAAATAAATAAAAAACCTAAATAATCATCTGGATTCGAACCGGGTTCTTCTGGTTTCGGCACCCCCGATTTCCCACCTGAGCTATTATAACTTTGTAGATAGATGGTGGCGAAATTTACCTACTATGATATTGTAGCAGTTTTTCATTGCCAGAATATATGGATAAAACGACGTTTTCTAAAAATTTACCTGAGCTAGATCGATTCGATCGCCCCCGAAAACCCCTGCTTATAAAATTTCATGAAAATTGTCCGAGGCGTTCCCGAGATTCAGATACAAACATATATTGCATTATATACAAACATATATACAAGAATTGCTCCTTTAAAGGTATTATATATTATAGATGAGACGTAACACCTTAAATTTTAAGAGGAGGAGTGCATCAGTTTTAGGTGGAAATGTTGTTTATAGTTCAAGGTGTCACTGCAGCCGGGTAAGTCGCTTACCATCAGGCAAGCGTCGAGCTTGGTTCATTTCTTACTTACATTACAAAATAAATTCTTAATCAAAAATTTGCAAATTTTTCATTAAAGGAAATGTTTATTTGGTTAGTTTATTCTATTGACTAATTTATACTAGTGTATTTCGTACTGATGACTTTTCACTACGATTTTAGCTCATAGAAGTGTCTTAGTTACATATCGGTGATACTGAAAGGTAGTAATTGACCGAGTGAATCGTCATTCCCAAGTTGACTTGGTTACGTCAGCACTTTGTCCGTTCGTCCATCCGTCTTTCACACGCATATATCGTCTAAACTAAACGAGCGATTTAAAAGCTCCTACAATATGTGAATCTTTGGCCCAAAACCAAAACTGGTAATAATATATAAATGATAACATTAATAGGATACCCAAATACGTAACCAGGTGGTAAGTATGCGAAACCATTAAAAAACATCCATGTCTAAAAATAACAATTTGGTAGGACAGCAAAGTAGTATTTGAAAAAAAAAAAACGGAGTCCAACTCAAAACCGGCTTTATGTATTGTTAATAATGTATAATTGTACGTATATCCTGTACTTAAACAACAAATACTATAACGATAAATTATTCATTACAAAATTAGTTAAGCAGTTAACCTCAGGTAATACAGAACAAATAACATTAGTCCTTGTTGTCATTAGATGGCATAACATGTTGAATTGACTCACGCAAGCGTTTACGATTTACCGATACAATAAGTCAAGATTTATTTGAAAGCATGACAAAGATGCGATGCTAGGCAATCCGAACCAACCCTTTCTTGCGACGGTAAAGATAAAAGTAGTGTTAAAAAAATATTGCCACCGTTTTTCTTGCCAAGTTTTTCTTAACTGTGAATTTGTGAATATAGCAATTAGAGTAATTTACTTTTATGAGTAGTTCTTAAAAGCCAATGTGAGAAAAACGACTATAATTTACATTAAAAATGTTGCAAGATAAATACTAGCTTCACGAAAAAAAAATGCTTGCATCTATACATTAATAACACGACTTAATTTTAAATTATTTAAATGGTGTTAAAAATATTTAATTTGTGGTTTAATTTAGGCAAAAACACAATTACTAAGATCAATAAAAGCTCCCTCAAAAAACCTATTCGCATTGCTCTTTCAAGGAAAAAAATAAAAGTTTCTTTACTTATACTTTTGACTCCGAGATTAGGTACAAGGGACCTTTTTACGGATCCATTAAGAGGTATTTTTAGTTAAATAACTGATTTTATGGACCGTAATCGACACTTAAATTGCCCTTGTAGTACCGGCAATAGCTTTTCCGTTCATAATTCCGCATTTATTTAAACGAATCCGTGGTTCAATTTCTGTAATAAGATTCAAAGGGGCCCACATGAGGGTACCGTTATTACTAGTTATATCTAGATTTGTTTAAAGCTGTCGTCAATTTATTTTATTACTTTAACAAATGGAAAGGGATCAATTGATTCATAATTTGATTTTAACTATCTCGCTAGTTACAGACTTTTGAAAGGGTTCGCAATTATTGACTAAAACAAAATCTTGTATGAGTTGTATAGCTATTATATACAAACCTGCATTTAAAATTAATATCTAAGGCTCATTATTAATTATTAACAATCTAATTTTATAAATGCGAAAGTTTATGCGTGTTTGAAACAAGATATCTAGGTGATGGCGGATGTGAATTTAATTTTGGTTTACAGTCTAGTCACGAGAAATTGACAATGTCTTATATTAATTAACGTGGTCGAATTAAAATTTATATTAATTTATAATATATGAGCTTTTAGCTAATTATTTCAAAATCACTTTAGCTGTAGACGTACCTACAGCTAAAGTGATTTTGAAATAATTAGCTAAAAGTCAACATTTTGGATACTATCTTATTTAATTAATATTTTACAATATTTTCACAAGTATATCATCATTTGTAAAAAATAAAATAAAATTTCATAAAATCAGGCTTTTTTTCAGAAGCCTAGACAATAATTTTATTTACGCTAATATGAAATAGGATATAATCATTTTATTTAAAAAACCCCTATAAACAGTGGTGGTAAGTTATCATATGTACTTCAACTATTAATCAACTTAAATGTGTTATTTTTTACGAGAGCAAACTTAATTTAAAATTAATATGCAGCGAAACATAATTAAATTCAAACGACTACACTCCCTCTACACAAAACAAGAGTATGGGATAACGAATACCTACACATACAACGTCGGTATGTGTGTAAACAAGCTACGTCAATATCGTAGTATATACAAAAATAGAAGCGACTCAACTTCAATCAAACCCTAAGCCGCCAAAGAAAGCACACTGTACAATGTATACGTGATCACGGTGAGACTTCCTCCGCACTGCTATCACAGCCACGCAACCCTCTATCTCTTCAAAAATTTGTATGCAACTGAGTAGCTGCATCTGTTCATACTGTGACAGTGTCAGTATAGAAACACATGTATACATACATACACACACGCATATACAATTTGTACAGGCATTGTGTTCGTTTAGAATCAGACGTATGATTGCTTTCCCCTTTTATAGACTTTACCATGTTTCAACTTTTACTGTTTTCTTGGAATATAAAATTGATTTAGAGTTGCTAAGAGATCGAACATTTATCGAAAGTATCAATATTTGCGCGTAGTAAACGTATCTCGAAATAAGGCTAAAACTTTTAACGAACTACGTATCTGAAATGAAATCGTACAATCAATATTTAATTTAGATCCAATCTTCCTTACACGGGAATTGATTGAATTTCTTAGCAGGAACGATCTATCTCCGATTAATTTTCAGCTGAATATTTTGAAGCAAATAAATAGAGTGTGTTCTTTACGCGAGTATCATAAAACGTGACTGAATAAACAGTACACCCATGCACGAAGTAGGTAGTAATAAATTCTTTGGAAAGGGTAAAGTTTATACAAAAGGTAGATAGGTACTTATATATGTTATTATCACGATAAAACATGAAATAGTTGCCTAAAAGTAAAAAGTAATATTACTTGTCCCGTTAAAGTGGGTCACCCCCCGCCCCGCAAGCACCCTACCCCCGCTCCCACCCCCTGCCTCGGCGCCGTCTCTCGTCCGCCTCGCGACTACCCTCACCCCACACCACCCTCCAACATTCATTGTGCCGCAATATATTTCTTTTTATGTGCAAACAGAAAAGTCATTTATTTAAATTTTCTCACGAATTCGTATCGCAATTTTATTTTATTATATTATCTGTATCACATTTAGAGTGCTCTGCGTTTGTAAGCCCTATCAGCACGTATTCGTATGTGTATCGAATGTAGACTACGCAATCGCGCATCGCTATTGAATTCAAGTTACTTTCCAATATGGTCGTGATTTAATTTGACGTATTTATCTTCTTTCATGAAATATTTTGCTTTGGAGAGCTATTCTGCGAGTGTTGAGTATCGGCACAGATTAAATAGTAGTTGGTATCGGCGGCGATCGCTGTCTCTGTCTTCCGTTAGTACGTCATCGCTGTTGTCCCCATATAATTAGATTTAAAGCGCTCGACGTGGAAGGGAATAATATTAAACTCAATTGCATTGCAAAGATCACAATTTTCTGACTTCGACAGAGTAACTCGGGCCCGAGCTATTTAATATAAAATGTGTATTCTTCCCTTTTCTTGTCTAAAAATAATGGAGTTAGCAAGTTTTTGTGAGACTTTTTATTCAAGTTTTTGTCAATTTTGTACAACCTGAAGTCGACTACAATTTACTCGCTTTATTTATATGGACTCGTTACTGGGTAATACAAAGCGGTTGTCATTATTTATATGGAAATAGAAATTTACATAAATGTTGTTACTTTCAGCTGAGCTATGGTGGCGTTTGTATAGAATGTTTACTCATGGAATATTTGAAATAACACAGCTGTTTTAATATGCTAACGCTTTTACTTCTAATAAAAAGAGGTTCTTCAGTGGCCTGATATATTAATACATAGGTTGGGATATGATATAGCTCAAAGCGGGGATAAGCTTCGATTCCCGGTGGTAACACAAGTTTTATCCCCAAAGGAAATTTTGTTTGTTTTGGGTGTGTTTCTGGTTTCCGGCACCAACGATACAAGCCATCGAACTTAGTATGGGGTTGTGAGTGTGAAAGCGTTTATATTTCTTATTTACAAGTGAAGCTAATAAACGCGTGTTAAAAGAGTCTAAAGAGAGCGTGATAGACGGATAGACGGACAACGGAGTGACATTTTTTTCTTTCAAAGAACGAAATCCTAAATTAAAATAAAAAACTATTCTACCAACATGTGACACGTTAACAGCACAAGTCTCTTGCTGGGTTTTTAATCCATTAAATATTAACGACCTGAACGAGGGAGAAAGAAAAATGTTCTATAAATTTTGAATATCTATGATAAGCTAGTGTTCTATGACTAGCTCAACTACCTGGTCAAGGATAACTGTCGAATTACCATTTCGGGCATGGTGATACATTTTTCTACTTGAGGGGTGCATTTCGGTACAGGGTAGCTGACCAGGCTAGCATGAGAAAATGTCCTAAAGACATTCAAAAACAAGTATTATATAGGAAACTTTAATATTTACAGGTTTTGTATACGTTCGCTTCATTATTATTAACGTAACTTTGATCATTGCGGTCTGTATTATACTTATCTCAACCGATGTTAAATGACAAAGAACGACCGACGCTGAAGCGTTTTTCTGGAGCATATTATAAATATTTTTGTATATCTGTTAAGCTAGCATTCCTAGTAAATAAATAAAGCTAAAATAAAGCTAGTTTTAGGCTAGATCTAAGATGTGATCTGCTATCAAAGATAATTAGAAAACCATAATTAAATGCTTTATTTATCATAATTTATTTAGGGGCTTTTATCACATTCCGGTATGCCAACCGCATCGTACCCCATCTTGGTCTTTAAATATTAAATATGTGATTGTACATACATTTTGTTGCATTACAATCAGGCGATCCTAAAATGCTTATAAACATTCCAACATTAATATCGTAATATCCGGATGACCGAGCTTGGCTCGGTTTTTTGTTTTTGGTAGAATGTGTTTGAATTTGTAGCCTCAGAAAGCTCCATCTAGTGTCGAGAAGAAACAGTTTTTTACATCGGTCATGGCGTAATAGATGGCGCTGATAGTTTCTTAAACCCGGTTTTTCAAATGCAGCTTGGGAACCGAGCATTTCTCGGACCTGGAACGTTGATAAATCGATTCCTTGGGCCGAAAAACCCCTAATCTGTAACTTTTATGAAAATCGTTGGAGCGGTTTCCGAGATCCAGATTACACAGTCATACATATATATATATATATATCTATACAAGAATTGCTCGTTTAAAGATATTAGATAGGTCAAAATTACTTATTAGATTATCTCGCTCTTTTGCATTACTAAAACGTTCCATAAGTAAAGATGGATGTCCTCAACCGTGCCAGAAAACTAACAATTTTGATCTATGGATTTTGTTTTATTTAATACGACAGATTTGTCTACTCGATCGGTGTAAAAAAACTCAGGCTCTATTGAATTTTACAAGCTTTTATTTACTTGCAATGTAAATATTTTTGTCCGGGTGGAACTGTCTTGCAACTGAATTTTAAATCAGTTATCTTTAACCGATTGAGCTAAAATTTGGTATACACGCTTATTATCCCGATGAACTTTCATCGCGGAAGCTCAAACTCGTAGTAAAATTTGACAGCCGCTTCAAAATGATACAATTCACTCGTTGCTTGACGACTTTTAGATTGTATTTATCAAGCTATCAAAATACACAGACTGAAATAAACAGTTCGATTTCTTAGCATAATGCTTCATTCGCCTTGATGATTTTTTTGCAACGTTAATGAACTTGGTGATGGAAAGGGAATGAGGAATTAAGAAAGTAGCTAGGCCGCAGATCTTCGGTTGCATCGTAAATTTTTATCAAGTCAGACAATGGGCAAATACTTGACTATGCTTGTCTTAATTTGATAAAAACTCACGCACATTTTGAACTTTTAAATTAAAATTAAAACGGGAATTAGCGTGACTTACGCGTTGTCGATGTGTAAATCGACAATTGTTTCGGCTTCATTCGGAAGCCTTCTTCAGGATGAGTGCGGAGCGCTCGCCGTCGCGTCCCACCTTGCACTGCGAGCAGCAGCACGAAGAGCGCGGGAGGACGGCGGGGGTGGTTGTGGTGGTGGGGGTTGAGACGGCATACACCGTATAGCAGGATCCTGCTCCGAAGAACCATCTTCATCACTGCTGCTTGATGACACCATTCTACTCCGGCAGGCGAAACTTATAGTGTCCCTACTCACTTTGTTGACACTGCCCAGAGTACCATGAAGACATGTTTTCCAGCTTTGTGACAGCGCCCACCCTCTGTCTCGATTGAAATTTGGACGACGACTAATTTCTATCGCCTCGCGGATTTTACGAGGAACAAAAAACTTTTCTCTCGCTAAAATCTGGGCCTTGTCGAATCTTATGTAGTGCGTCGTGTCGGAGGACAGGGCGTGCTCTGCCACAGCGGAGCTGTTGCTGTCGATGTTTTTCATGGACCGGATGTGCTCTCTGAGTCTGGTAGACACGTTCCTACCGGTTTCGCCGATGTAACAATCACCACAGTCACATGGAATCATGTAAACACCAGGAGTTCCTAGTGGATCCTTATCTTTAGGAGAGCGCAGTAATTGCCTAATCTGTGAAGGGGGGCGAAATATCGTCTTGATGCAAAATTTCCGGCGTAACAAGTGTCCGATTTTATCCGTCACCCCTTTAATAAAAGGTAGGTACGTCACTGCTCTCTCTACCGACGTCACTCGACTTTTAGCGGAGGCGTTGGCTATTCGAGTGCTCTGTTTCCAGCCATACCCATTGGCCTCAAGCACTGATCTCACGTGACTGAGTTCTGCATCCACATATTGAGGATCACATAACCTCAGTGCTCTGTTTATCAGCGTTCGAGGCACAGAAGCCAGATGAGAAGGATGATGGTGTGAGTCAGCTTTTAAGTACCGATCTGTGTGCGTTGGTTTACGGTACACTGTGTGTGATAGCCGACCGTTATGTTCTCGTTTCACAAGCACATCCAAAAACGGTAGCTCACTGTTCACTTCCTTCTCCACAGTAAAAGCTATCCTCGGATGTTTGCTATTTAAGTGCTCCAATAAGGGTGTGACATGGTCTTTGTGTAAAACCCTTGAACCCGACTCCGCCCAAGATTTATGGCCTTCCGAAGATTCATAAGCCAGCTTGGCCCCTAAGACCAATTGTAAGTCAAATAGACTCGCCTACATACAAAACAGCTCGCTTTATGGCAGACATCCTTCTTCCCTTAACAGGCAACACCACAAGTTTTGTGAGAGACTCAATTCATTTTGTACAAATGTTGGAGGAAGTGGTGGTAGGTGCTGATGAACTGATGGTGAGTTTCGACGTAGTCTCCCTGTTTACTAATATACCGATAGCAGATACAATAAAGATCATTTCCGATTTATTTCAAACAACTCTTATACCTATCGATTATATGAAAGTAATTGAGTACTTGCTTACAAGTGGTTATTTTCTTTGGCGTGGAGATTATTACTTGCAAACGGAAGGTGTTGCTATGGGTTCCCCCATAGCTCCAGTTGTAGCAAATATTTTTATGGAGTGGTACGAGAAGGTGGCATTGGTTGGAATATCCTACAAACCGAGACACTGGTGGCGGTATGTGGACGATGTGTTTGCTGTTTTACACAAAGACCATGTCACACCCTTATTGGAGCACTTAAATAGCAAACATCCGAGGATAGCTTTTACTGTGGAGAAGGAAGTGAACAGTGAGCTACCGTTTTTGGATGTGCTTGTGAAACGAGAACATAACGGTCGGCTATCACACACAGTGTACCGTAAACCAACGCACACAGATCGGTACTTAAAAGCTGACTCACACCATCATCCTTCTCATCTGGCTTCTGTGCCTCGAACGCTGATAAACAGAGCACTGAGGTTATGTGATCCTCAATATGTGGATGCAGAACTCAGTCACGTGAGATCAGTGCTTGAGGCCAATGGGTATGGCTGGAAACAGAGCACTCGAATAGCCAACGCCTCCGCTAAAAGTCGAGTGACGTCGGTAGAGAGAGCAGTGACGTACCTACCTTTTATTAAAGGGGTGACGGATAAAATCGGACACTTGTTACGCCGGAAATTTTGCATCAAGACGATATTTCGCCCCCCTTCACAGATTAGGCAATTACTGCGCTCTCCTAAAGATAAGGATCCACTAGGAACTCCTGGTGTTTACATGATTCCATGTGACTGTGGTGATTGTTACATCGGCGAAACCGGTAGGAACGTGTCTACCAGACTCAGAGAGCACATCCGGTCCATGAAAAACATCGACAGCAACAGCTCCGCTGTGGCAGAGCACGCCCTGTCCTCCGACACGACGCACTACATAAGATTCGACAAGGCCCAGATTTTAGCGAGAGAAAAGTTTTTTGTTCCTCGTAAAATCCGCGAGGCGATAGAAATTAGTCGTCGTCCAAATTTCAATCGAGACAGAGGGTGGGCGCTGTCACAAAGCTGGAAAACATGTCTTCATGGTACTCTGGGCAGTGTCAACAAAGTGAGTAGGGACACTATAAGTTTCGCCTGCCGGAGTAGAATGGTGTCATCAAGCAGCAGTGATGAAGATGGTTCTTCGGAGCAGGATCCTGCTATACGGTGTATGCCGTCTCAACCCCCACCACCACAACCACCCCCGCCGTCCTCCCGCGCTCTTCGTGCTGCTGCTCGCAGTGCAAGGTGGGACGCGACGGCGAGCGCTCCGCACTCATCCTGAAGAAGGCTTCCGAATGAAGCCGAAACAATTGTCGATTTACACATCGACAACGCGTAAGTCACGCTAATTCCCGTTTTAATTTTAATTTATGCTTGTCTTGCCCTATAAGGCCTTCCATTTGTCTGATGCATCTCTTCCACTAGTTTTAAAGATTGACATAGCATTTATTAAAAAAATAAATACATTGTTTTTATAAATATGAGCTCGTGGGTACCTTTAAATTTTCGTATAATATGTAATGCTTAGAACCCAAGCCGAAAATGGCATTAGAATGCGGCACAAGACAAATATGCTCGCGAAAAAGTTTACTCTTGATATATCGAGGTAGGTAAAGTAAAATATAAATTCAGATAATTGTAACTCCGTGAAATCAAATATTAATCGTTCCTATAATAGCCTGCTTGAGGAACACAATATTGTCGGACGTCAATATTGTGAGGTAATAATATTGACAGCCGTCTATAAATAAATACACTCTTGCAACAAATTCGTTTGACAGCGTTCGCTCTGTTTGAGCACATCGTGATGTGCTGTACACCACTAACGATGTGGTGTTGCCGTATTCATTGGAATAAACGGAAGAAAGACCGTCCTGATCAAATTGTTGATCAAGACAGTCTTTCTTCCGAGAAAAGCGCAGTAAAAATTCCCCGTCTCACTAGCCTTACCAACATCATACGTTAGACTTAGTACCTAATGACAAGTAAGAAGTTGTTATAGGTACTTTTCTAACGTGAAGTGTATACAACGTACTAAAAATTATTTTAAATGTCAAAGTTGTTACAAAACATGCAAATAGAAAAACATAAGCTGCGTAGCATGGCGTAGATCCTTCGTAGCCTCGTAGCAAGCTTCAATTACGGATTATTTATAGGCCATGTATTGTATTAATTTAATGATTATCTGTAGGTTTGCCTCATTATTCCTAACTACCTCATTAATATACTTGAATCTGTTATAACATATTAAAATCATGGTATTTACTATAGACTTAATTGATTCGAATTATTATGCGATGCAAACAGGCCACGTGATATCCCACTAAAGACAACAAATAACTAGATTTAGATGCTCAATGTTATTAACATAAATCGCTAATAATAATTGATAGTATATATGACGCAAAGTAGGTTATTTCAAACATCATGAAGTGCTGCAATTCAATTACCCAGATAGATCAATCAACTCCCGCACTACCGCGCATATCGCACTTTTTTGCACAAAGAGCCCGTCAATCAATGTGATTGGCACACACAAACAAGCAAATTACAGGTGTCTGCAGCTAAACCGTCGCTTTCGACAAAGTGGCGATAAAAAGCGATGCGTTCATTCATGAGCTCGCCACGCGCCGCGTGTTGCCGGCAGCCGGTGCCGCTCACCCACCGGCCGGCTTCGTGTCACACGCATTCTTTGACAGCCACCACCTCGTTTACCTTCGTATACTGGTTTGCCGACTTTGCTGACGGTACTAACTTTACTGCCTGCTCACAAACGCCGATAATTTCTCTGGCGCCTATTTAGAGATAGAAATTCTCAGAGTCGACTAGTGGTACGAGTATAATACGCCACCGGACCGGTCCGACGAGAACGTCAGCGGAGAATGCAGTTGCAGAAACTCATCACATAATAAATGTTACGGTCTTCGCAGTGGGAGCTTCACAACATAAACATTTTCAAATTAACTTGTCGGCACTTAATATAATTTACAGAAAAAAGATTTTCTGTTGCTTTTATAGCCAGCATAAGTGAAGAAAACCGTGCGTGCAATCTATTTTCTACCGACTTCACAAAAAAGGAGGAGGTACTCAAGTCGACTTTTTTTATTTTTTTATTTATGTTATCTTCATAACATCATACCACGTGAAAGGGTTTTGAAAAAAAAATATTCTAATGATGTTGCTTTCCAATTGGTCCAATTTAAATTCGATCAAGATCTGACCAGTAGTTCTTGAAATATCGTCAATAATTCGTGTTTAGTACATCTAATCTGATCAAAGTTCCGAAAATAAAGCGGTGAAGGCGGTTTTTTTAAGCTTTGCTTGCGTTTAATTATTAAGTTATATATTTACTACGATCCCTATTTATGTGGGTCACTGGTCCCATTACGCTTATAATATAAACACCCGAGTGTATGAAACTCTATCATTGTAACGAAATAGTGAATGAACGTACCTTTAACCTTCAAATCGACAATACGGCGAGTTCCCTCGAGGCTTCAGGAAGCGCGCGTCATTTCTCGTGAAATCCTTACCTGCGGCTGAGGAAAGTTAAGGAAATGACCGGCTTTTATTTCCATTGAGTATAAACAGATATAAACAGCTGACGGGTCAGTTGAGCTACAAAGCGACAGTAACACAGTACATTAACTTGCAAGACTTCTGAAGATAGGTTCTACGTGCCTCGATTTCTTGTCTTAGATCAAGCTGCTAACATAAATCTCGTTACATTAGGGTTTTCTATGCTCTCTTCTAATTTATAATATGTTTATAATGTAATACATAACTTTTACTGACTTCCATAATTAGACCATTGAGAAATGATGACTTAAGCCTGGCTAAAGATCTCTCTGATGTTAAAATAGCATCAATATCTTTCGAAATCTATAAATTGAGGTTTTTCAACTTACTCAATGACTTGAGTTATTATCTATCAGTGTCAGAATATATCTCAAAGCATACCAGTAGCGTGAGAACAAGTAGACAAGCCTGTGTTCATCAATTCTAGTCGATTAAAGTTTTATAGTCACTCTATCAATAGAGTCAAGAGTGGATAAAGGAAATAAGCTACCATGATTCCAAGAGAGAACTCATGAGAGAGCACAAGACAAGTTGTCCGCAAAAATAAATTAAAAACACAAAAAAACATTAAAAAAACTGTCGACTTGAGTACCTCCTCCTTTTTTGGGAAGTCGGTAAAAATAAGAAAGTTTCTAGTATTTGTGAATAACTTTCCCTTCTAAAACCACTCTAACCTGTTGATAACTGATTATGTGTGTGGGTGGTAGGCAAGTCAAGCCTAGAATGAAAACTAGCTTACAAGGATTGATACCCGAACACCGTTTAGAGGTTGGCGATAGGTTATTCCGCTTCATTTTCATTTTGTTCAAAATAGGCACACGTTTGACCACTATCTTACCTGGTGGTATGCGACGATGCGGTTGACGATGGAGTACGTTTGCCTAGAAGATGCCTATGATATGATGATTAATTACGACTAATATACTAACTAATAGCTAGCCAGGAGCTAATTAGATAATAACCAAGTTGGTATCGGCTGTTCTGGCCGTATTATAACAGCAATACGCTGGTTCTTACAAAAAGTCCTGTTACCTGGTAGGAAGTTAAAATACTGTTTGCACAGTGGTGTAAGTTAGTGGGATCTCAGCCGTACCCGAGGCTCGTAAACGTATATCGGCCAGGCTACCGTAGTACAGAGTACTTGGAGCCCCGAGCCGCCCCGCGGCGACCGCACTCGACACGCTGCCGCACGTCGCCGCCGCTCCGAATCGCACCCATTCACACGTTCGCTTACAGTGGATACGACACATGTTTAGTTTTCAGTATTTTTGTGTATTTGTTAAGGTTGATTTACTTTAACTTGTATCTAAGTTTTATTGAAATTCAGACTTCAGATCTAGAATTCAATTTGCGAAGAATTATAAGACAGCGTTAGCTGCATGACGACAGACGTTATGACGTGTGCGTAAAATTTTAATGAAATGACGATGATGGCTCAGTAGTCACTATATAAGCAACCATAAATTGTGTTTACTTATAACACTATTTGTGTCAAAGCATATTGTAATTTATTTTGTCATTTTATGCAATTTAATTAAATAACAAATTACAGAGAAGAAATAAAATATATAGAAAATATGAAATATATAGAAAAGGATGTATCACTATTTTTCTTAATTTTTATATGCATTTAATAATTATTCACACCTAGTTGTTACTCCTTCTTAAAATAGCTTATACCTTAAATTAAAACGTTATTTTCGTATATAAAACAATCTCAAACTGCGAGCAACACCACAGCGCGCAGCTATTGGTAGTATAAAACTATCAATAGCTGCGCGCTGTGGATATCTTGATAAAATTTCGTTGTGGGTCCGGATTCGATTCCTGACTGGAGCAAAATGTTCCCTTGCTAAGGTGTTACTGGTTTTGGCGTGATTCTGCGTATGAAAATATTTCTGGTATTCAACTTTGAATAACGGTAACTAGTGGGCTGTGCGCGTGAATGTGATTGATGTTGATTTTTTGTTCAAATGCTCTCATTCCCATCTCAAAGAAAATCGAAAAGCATTACATTTCCCGATGAAAAACACCAGTAGCGGAAATGACAATTGTCGGGCGTGTCCACAATAGGCTCCCCTGGGAAAGGCGGCGGCGTTCCGACAACAGACAGCGGGTGTCAGCCGCCACGTGCTACCCAAGGCCACTCGCTTAGTGTCAAGGTCATTGCCACTCCAGCTCGAGCACGCGGCACCCACGCTCTCCTGTCACCACAAATAGACCGAGCTACTTCGCAACACAGTGGACTACCGCAACACGAACGGTCCGGGCCGGCTTGCCCACTTTTATGGCACTTGCCGAGTGTAAACAAACGATTGGGTTATCAATGAAGCTTTATAGGATAGCTGTGAAGTTGACAGGTTATGTGGTAAGGTTGTTGCCACTCTGACTTGAGATCTTCATGCGCCCGTTCTATCTAAACATGAAGTTCAAGTTGCAAAAAACAAATCTACTAAATATGTCTAATCTTAGTAGAAACTAACGATGGTGAAGCCCATTATTAATGTTCAGCACCGCCCAACATTAGAGATAACGCCAAAAGTTTTGTGTCAAGTCACTTCTTATCGTAATAACCCCTTTTCTGGAACACGATCGTTTTTCATCAATTTATGCCACGAATAAGACAAGCATAGAATGATTTATTTAAAAATATATATGCATGTTATTGTAAAGACAAACCTATTGTGCTCAAATAAAACAAATGCTTTAAATTTACTGATTTTGAAGTATTGTGTCGTGGATTCCAAAACAGTTACAAAAAACACACAATAACAGTCAGATTCATACAAAGATGTTATCATGGCAAGGAATGTCGAACTTTTTCCAGGATTCAAACTCCTGATTTTTGGAGCGAACACTCACCTCCTGGAGGGTACTAACCGAAGTCGAAGTCCAAAAGCTAAACCCCTACGCCAACAGAGCAAGCAGTCCATCGATCACAGACCCTATAAGCGGAAAAAGATTTGTTGATTTTAGGAATTATCTTTATTGCCAATTTGCTGTGTTTGCTTGCATAAGACAAGATAAAATACCATTTCTTATGTTTGGAATATACCAAAGCTAGTCTATTTACACAAAATACCTTGCAACTTGGTCGAGCCTTAGCAAAAATAAGTCCCGTTTCAAATACTCTCATACCAACTTCCATATTTTCAAAATTAGCTTTAATTAGAATGAAATGATTGAGATATATAATCTTACTAATATAATATCTCAGAAAGTTTGTGTGTAAGTGTGTTTGTTCCCTCTTCACGTAACGTCTCTATAACATCTTTGTATCTTTTGTATATATAAATTTAAGACTTAAAAGGGAAATAAAACAAATCGAATTCATGCATTTTATAAACCGCCTGCCGAAGGAAAAGTGCCTACAATATTGGCTGCGTTGATTACTAATTTACGTTTAACACCATTTTTTGTGCTTAATAAGAGTATATATTAGTACGGTCTTTGTATATATTACAAAGAATTTGACAGCTACATATATTTTTCCGTTCACAAGATCTGATCTATTTATCTTAACTGGCAAAATTTTGGTATGGTTTTTCCCTTGTGAACATTAACAAGAATTTGGACCAATAGGGTACAAATTCTTAAAAGATGTAGGTATATATGACACGGTGTTATAAGATCTAAGAGCCTCGTTCATCTCTTGTCGCTTTAAAAATACAGTATAATATCTGTCTACTTGATAAGCTGCTACATAATTACTTACTTGCTACGAGCCCGTGGGAAATTATTTTGCTCCAATGGTATTAATGTTTGCAATATTCCATTATTTTGTTGGGCAATATTCTTGTCATTTTATAAGCACAGCATGCATTGATTGAAGAATCACGTTGTCTAAGGGCTCTACAAAATACATAATATAACTACTACTACTTGCTAAAACAGACAAAAACATAACAAACGCATTCACACTTACAGCCCACACTAAGTTCAAAGACTTGTATCGTGGGTGTCGGAACATTTACAGTGTGATATGCCGGCACCCCTGAACCAGAAGCACAAACGTTCCTTGGGAAGGAAAGTTTTGCTCCTGCTAGGAATTTAACTCTGGACTCACGATGCAGTGGGTAGAAAACTTGCGCAAACCGGTTCGTCGACGATAATAAGTTGCTAAGGATCAAAGCCAATTCTTCAATTATTTTTAAATATATATTATAAATACTTGACGTAAATATCTATAAGTAATACAAATGTTGTACTACAATTAGACCATTGACCGTACTCAATAATGGGCAGAATTGACCATTCAAATTGTAGTATGTAGGTATATCCAACAGGTAGCGTTGAGGTTGGTAGGATGAAAGTGTAAAGAGAATAGTTCGAAATAAACATACAGTAGATTCGGTCGTTCGGCATCAAGACGGGCCGACAACATTATGGACATTGTGTGTCATAATTATGACAAATGGAAAACTGTGAGTGTGGCTTAAATAGGTATCTATTGAAGTACCCATTACCAATTAAGTTATGATGAAGTCAGTACGACCACGTTTTAAAAGCAACCAAAATATAAATCGCCAACTAGGAACCCATTTACACAAAATGAAAGGAACCTTTTATCGAACCATATTTGCCATTTGGGCAAGGTCAACTACTTCCGTTCCTTAGCACAATAAAGTTAGGAATATAGATTAGCTCATTTGCATTCCAAATAAAAATAACTCAGTTAGATAATAGAACATGTTTTACTTACCACGTTTATTTCATAGGGGGAATAAAATATCGATTAGCCCTCGTTAAAAAATCACAGAAGAAATGATAGTAGTACAACTAAGACTAAAGGTACTTTTACTTTATCAGTTAAATTAAAACCTCATTAAAAAGTGTTTTACTCTAGCTAGAGCACAATAATAATAGAAACTTCATTTGTCAGTTCCTTAGAAATTGCAAAACATTATAGGAACATTGTCAGTAAATGTTCGAGATTGACTTGATGCTCTCGATGAATTTTAAATAGAAGTTTCTGAAATTTAGTAGCTAAAATAACAGACGTAGCATATCAATGTAAAAACGAACCTTGGTTACCCTTAATTAAAATAGTATTAGTCTACATATAAAACAAAAAAAGTATGGATTTACAAAATCAATACCGCAATTTGCCAATCCCTTCATCTGTTAGATAAACGGGATCTCTAATGAATGACGTCAAATTAAGCTCTAAGCTTAACAGAAAACATTACTGGAACCTTAATTCGCGATTAAGGCAAACATAGTGCGCGGGGTGGAGTCACGGTGTATGTCACTACGAGGAAGGAACAAAACTTGATACCCGACTACGGAAATCTCTTTTTACAAGCAATTTAGGTAGGTTAGGCGTGCGTTAAATAACAAAGTCCCATATAGATGAGGTGCTTTACCACAAATTAGCAATCCTCATAAATAAACTTAATCGCTTTCACACTCACAGCCCCACACTAAGAATAATGACTTGTGTAGTGGGTGCCAGATACATTCACATTACACACACTTAACCACAAACAGAACCAAAAACATAAATTTTCTTTGTGAAGAAAACTTGTGTTCCTGCCGGGAATCGAACCAGATAGAAGACGAACGCTCACCCAACTAAGCCAATCGGCAGTTTAAACTCAGTTTATGGGTTTAATGAGGGTAATCATTGGATACACAAATAGGCTCTATCACATTTGCCAGTAGCGGTTTGTTCGTCCGTCAGTCCGTCCCTATCCAGAATGTGTACAAAGCACCGTTAAAGATTCGTTCAATGCCATGGTTTTGCTGTATTTATGGGATATAACGAACTAATTACAACGATTACACCTGGCTTGTGTATAGTGCTGAAGCTCAGATGTTCACATCTGGGCGTTTGCATCCTTAACAGTTGCCGTTGCTACGCACTTGGTGTCTGCAGGGCAGTGTAGAACACCAAAGGCTGGCAATACCGGGGTTGAAGGAAACTGCTGCAGTTTCCTTCAACCCCGGTTCCAACCCCCGAGAACTTTGATACTGATTACAGGAAGGTTCTGTGGTGGAGTGGAGACGAAGCAGTGCATGTGCGGGTGTGTGGCGCGAGGGGCGGGCGGGTGATGGTGCGGGGGGCGGGAGGGGCGGTGCGCCGCGGGCCGCCACTTCTCTGTACTCGAGGAGCGCCGGTACACCTCTGTTTCCGGCGGGCTCCCTCGCGGATTCGCAAGTACCCGCGTCGCGCCGCGCCGGCCGCGTGCCTCCCACGTGGCCACCGCTGGCCCACTGGACTCGCCACGCTCTCTCACGCGCTCTCCGACCGTAACACCTGTAATTAACCAAACTGCATAGCCAATAAACAATACCAGCTTGTTTACTTTGGCACCTTTCCGTATGTGCTCTACATCAGACCTAGGTAACTTGGCTGAACATTGCGAATTTTCTTCTAAGTTTTCCTTATTGCTTTAATATTAAGGAAAACTTGAAAAGCCTTCCAGAGAATAGATATTTCCGCATACTTGTTGGACGTAACTTCGCTTTATAAATAAAATTTGGGATTCAGATCCAAATATAAATAAAAAGAAGTTTTATAAGATAGAAAACTTACAAAAAAAAACAGACGTGATATGAAGCAAGTTGCTTTGACGGCAGGAACACTTGCTACAAACGAGTTGGGTAAAGTTGCCGTCGGCTAAGTTGCGCAACTTATTGCTAGAGCATACTGTTATTGCAATATACAACTTACAAACATTTAATAATTATCTTTAACAACTTCTGAATCTATCTATAAATGTATTATTAACTTTTTGCATTTAAACCCAGTTAACAAAAAAATATTTATTACTATTAATGTAATTTAACAATATTTAACTTTATCAAGAGACTTAATTGCTGTTGTTAAAGAACATTTTCGTTACATTTTAGATTTTGAAGCAATACATTTGTGATTTAATTAGGAAATTAATGAAATAGGTAATGTGTAAGTTTGGGACGTTAAATGGACCGTGGTATTGCTAGTTCTGGAGTTCTTAACCCTTTAATGACTGAATCAGAATGGAAGCGCCTCAAACGAGCCTGGATGACCATGAGCGGTCGTACAAGTTGTACAACATGTACAAGGTAAGTAAAATTAAACTATTTATTGCAATACCTACTGGCCTTTGCCTGCGGCTTTGAACGTTTTAAATTCTAACACTGCACACATTTCAATCATTTATACCTTTACTCCAACCACCACTTTTGAAGTTATAATCAATGCAGATATCCACTAACTTGATTAACATATCTCCGGCCTTGTAATCCTCGGAAGGTATTTTATTTTCCTCCCACCCTGAGGAGTTTTACCTCCATTTGGGCGGGCGTTACTCTATCCGCCACCTGGGGAAGTAGCCTCTAAGGAATCAGGCTACCCGAGACAAAAAGTAATCCAATGAGGGGTGTTTTCAGATCGCATCACTTTTAATTAGCCCAAATGATAATTAGACGAAACACTGTCCCAAATAAAAAATATGTGTTATTAATTATTACGTATTATATATGATTCATGGAACATAATAAGTGTTAAAAGTTACATACATTAAACCTGACTTTAGAAATAAAACAACACAGTTGTGTCTGATTACAACTGTAACAACAACTGTAACTGCTGAGATTCTTAGCCTCTTCCTTGTTCATCAACACACCCCCAGAGCAGGGAGTCAAATGCATCCAATCAGCTGTCCCTTATTATTGTATTTCAAATCCCATTATATATATTATTATTACAATCAATCCAGATATTTCATTTCTTGCTTTCCTAAAAACGTACGCATTTTGTTTTCATTCTTCATATTTGCATCACAGGAAGCTCCATAAGCTTTTTAAACTTTTCAAGTGTAGATATGGTTAAGCAATCTCTTGAGCAATGTTCAGCTTGAGGGCGTCCGAAATCGGTTACTTAAAAAAAGAGATATTTAGAAAATATATAGAACAACACTGTTCACACTTTGGAGCACCATAAGATTGCCTTCAGAGAGGAGCCGTCAATTGCTTCAAGCAACAAAAGTTGGACCCTCGGGCCTCGTCTTGATCAGTCAGTCAATTTTACGTATTACAACGGGGAGTGCTACAAAGTGCTCTTTAATCACATACTTATCACCTGTAATCGGTTGAAAGCTCCTCCTCGTAATGTAGATGCTTGGATATCACACACAACTCTCTGATTGTTTCTAGCCCAAACCTGCTGTAGAATGCGCTTCCACCAGAGATATTTCCTCAGAAATTATATTTGGAGGCCTTTACCCCAATGTTTTATAGCAGGGTTACTTTAATATTAGAATGACATTTGTATCGAAGAATGAAAAAGTATTATGAAAATATGACTGTTCTAAGAGATTGTGATAAGGCCCTTGAACTGTTTGACGGGAAGGGTCAAAAGAGTCCTCTCAAGAAATGCACCGTCAATACAATTTTTTGTAATTTGAGGCAAGACGGGCAAGTGGTTAACCTCGATAGTCACAATTGCCCATTACATTTCAGTGCCACTCGGTGATTTGAACAATAGTTCAAAATCCTGCGTGGCTAAGCACTGCGCTCGGCACTCTGAGATATTAAATGTTAAATCTCTTTATGTCCTGTAATTTCACTCAAAACATTGATTTTCAATCCAAAATACAGTAATATTTGTACACTACTGTTACCGGCTAAATTTCTGGCAATGGTGTTGTACTGCCCCATGCCTAATCTGCAAAAGAGTCTTACTACTAAAGATCTATTGGTATTGCAGAATTTCCATATGCGGTAACCCTTTATCATCAGAAGGGCTTGCGTGACATAATATTACAATTTAATATAAGAAACAAAAAGTAACGATACTCAGGAACTTACAACCGCCATTTGCAAGGTATTTTGGGCACGGCGTTCGTTTTGATTTTAATAACTTTATAAATTGGGCAATGAAAAAAATTTGACTGCTGAAATATTATTTTCCCACAGGAATTGGTGTTACTCTACAGAAGTGAGCAAGCACTCAGAAACTTGGTGCCTTTACCTTAAGCCCCTTTAATAAAATTATGATATCGTTTATTTTATATTAAACAAGATGATCCGGTTGATTTCGTACCACGCCATCTATTGAAAGTAATTCGAAGTGGTAATTTCCATACAAAATTCAAATATCGACTGTTTAGATTTTTTTACTGGTTCTGTTTTTTCCTAATTTTATTTTTTCCTAAACCGGGATTGGTATAATGTGATCTAAAAGAAAAAGAATAAATTCAAATCAGTCGAGCCATTTTAGACTTTTGACTAACGCGTGGCAATTGATTTTTTATACATACTCGCTGACCCACCCAGCTTATCACTCGTGTGGACTATTTGTTAATGAATATATTTCTTTATATTTTCTCACCTTTTAAACCTTCCTAGAATAAAAATATAAAAAAAAATATTTTAAACCAAAATTAAGCAAATCGGTTCAGCCGTTCTCGAGTTTTTGTGAAACTAACAAACGTCAATTCATTTTTATGATTTTTATTATTCATAGATATAGATTTTAATTTTGGTATTTTTAATTAATATGATGATGATTTTAAAATAAATATGTATAATGTAAACTGTTCAAGGGATCTCAGATAAAATTAAAAGAAAGACAAAGAAGAGTAGCCGACATTGAGAGCTCTCTCTCAATCGTCGGCATATATTTTTTTTATTATCTCACCATGAAAATTGGTATTTCCGGGCCGCCAAATCAGTATTTCCGTTTGTTCTAAGTTTGTACTTGGAATTTCAAGTCAGTGAGTCAGGAAATACTGCAATAATGCCAGTTTTCCAAGCCATTTTCATTCCAAAGTCTCATTAAGCCGGCTCAAATCCATATCTGATAGGCAAGTGTTTGACTACTATATCACCTGTAGATAAATAAGGTAAGTTATTAATATGTATTATTGTATGTATTTAATCATTTGTATAAATTTTTTAGTACCTATATATTCGATTGTAAGAATATGTGCGTTATGAACATATAAATTATTTCTTTGTAGACAATTTTAATTACAATAATCATGTTTCTTTTTCTCACTCTCTCTCTTTCACTCTATGCTATTTTGGTGCATGCTTTCACGTAAAGAAGGTTCACGCCTAATAATATGTGCATCTGACTGGTTAGATTACATATACAATTACTTTAAAACCCGACTTCACCGCTTATATTTCGGTTTTGGCTTAATCGATTACGATAAAATTTATTTGGGACCACCTCAGTAGCAAGTATAATCTATGTAACAAAAAAAATCATCAAAATCGATTCATAATTGGCGGAACTGTCGTGTAACATACGAGTACATACATACAAAAAACTATATATAAATAATTAAACGCAAGCAAAAAAAACCGACTTCACCGCTTTATCTTCAGAACTTTGATCATCAGATAAGATGTACTAAACACGCATTATTGACGATATTTCAAGGACTACTGACGAGATCCTAATCAAATTTAAATGGGACCAATTGGAAAGCAACATCTATGCAACAAAAAAAAAATTCAAAATCGGTTCACGTGGAAAGAAGTTTTCAGGTAACACACATAAAAAATACAGTTGACTTGATTACCTACCTCTCTTTTTTGTGAAGTCGGTAGAAAAAAGATACAGCCGAATTGAGAACCTCTTTTTTTAAAGTGGGTTGAAAAGTGGGGACTGACTTGGCGTCGATGCATCTCTGTACGTGTGAATAGAGGGTTGCCGCATTATAAAAGTTTTCACAAAAGTATCCGTTCCGCACTGAAATAGTAAACGAAATATCGAGAAAGTTGGCGTATACATTCGAACAGTTATCGTATATAATGTTTATAAAATATTTTTTACAAAGCCGACATCATAACCCAATTTTTTGTGGTACCACCTTGCGGCTTGTATCTAAACGGGCAGGTCATAAAAACTCATGCCATATCTAATTGACAAACAAACAAAAGTATTCAAACTCAAAATACAAAATACAAAATACAAAAATATTTATTTTAACAAAAACATAGTTACATGTACAAGGATTAGTGTTGGTCCCCGCACTAGGGCATGCCTGTATCGCGCAGCCCTACACTAAGTTCAATGACTTGTATTCGTGGGTGCCGTAGATATACACATATCAGAGACATAATCGCACCCAGAACCCTTCAAATTTCCCTTGGGAAGGCAAATTGTGCTCCTGCCGAAAATCGAAACCAGGACCCACAACGCAGAGGGCAGAAAGTTGGCAACTGCGCTGAGTTGATATTAACAGCATGGATTCAAGAATGATTAAAGAATCTATTCTTCACGATATGTTATTAAAGGAAAACCAAGCCAATTAACAATGCAACATAAACAGCATTACTAAGCATATTAGATACTAAATGAGTCGAAATAAAACGTAAATTTTTTTTTGGTGAAGCAATGCATTTTTACATCATTTTTCATAGTTCTGGTAACTATGAAAAATAACGTAAAAACTTAAGTACGTAAGTAAAGTAATTTGTAACCAAATATCAAGTGAAATAATCCATAATTCGTGAGTTAAACATGTATTTAGCAACATTAGAAATACTATAAAAATCTCTTCTACTCATTGTTCATTTTTTTTTATATTCATCACTGCGTCCGAATATTAAATTCCTATAAAAAAAATAAAAAAAATCGGTCGACGTCAATAAATTTCCCATGTCGGATATCTTGCATTAAATAAAACTGACAACACTGGCAATGGCCAAGCGGTTTTGTGTCCAAATAAGTGAATTTATTTTAACTTGATAAATAAATATTTGTTTAAGAATTCCCTGACATTTGTTAATAAAAAGTGTGCTGTTGCGACAGCATTTGAGAAGACGCATTTTAAAATTTTATGCAGGAGACAAGATCGATTTGGCCGAGGCTGGAGAACAAGAGTTGTCAGAACTGTCGTTCTGGTACATGGTTGCGTGCATCAGATGGTTGTTCATGAGAATCCGTCCTTCAGCTTATGTTAGAAATATTTTCTTTACTGATTAATGACACTGCAAAGGGATTGCCTGCAAACACCTTCAAACAACCTTTCTTACCCCTTGGGGCATGTGTATCACTTATTAGAAACTATAGTTCTCTAATCAAAATCAATAAAAGATCTGAAGTAACAAGAGGTAACAAGAGCCTCTACCGAAACGCTGTACTGGTTGGGATGGATGGTAAGTACGAGTTCTAATGAAATGGGTACAAGGATTTAAGTATACTTAGTATAATCTGGTAGTTGCTGTTGAAGTGCCTCTTGATATTTGTGACAAACGATGCTCACAGTATCTCGTTTGACCACACATTCAGCTGATCTTCGGCCCTTATAATGTTGAACCACCAGATCCCAGAGGACTCATTACCTGCGTCTTTGTTCCCTGAACTGTATAATCTGGGAGTCTAAAAAGTCTAAAAAGTAAAAACCTCTAGAATCCCACCCGCAAATACTTCAGTGTATGTGCAACGTCTTTTCGTGATCATGGCGCTAGTAAGGGTATCAATATAAAGTAGTAGAGTATCAATATAACTAGGACTATCAATGGTACTATCCAATGATACATATTATGATATAAAGACGAAATATCGAATCCTCAATAATTAAACGCAAGCAAAGCTTTAAAAAAAAACCGACTTCACCGCTTTATCTTTGGAACTTTGATCAGATTTGATGTTCTAAACACGCATTATTGACGATATTTCAAGAACTACTGATCAGATCTTGATCAAATTTAAATGGGACCAATTGGAAAGCAAGATCTTTCAAACAAAAAAAAATCAAAATCTGTTCCCGTGGAAAAAAGATATGAGGTAAAAAACATAAAAAAAAAGTCGACTTTTTTATGGAGTCGGTAGAAAAAGTACAAAAAATTCATGGTAAATGTCCCGTTTCTAACAACAATTCTAATATGAGTGACCGTGTCAGTTTAAAATCATATATTGCTCACTAGTCCATACGACAACCTGCAATATATGTAGAGGCATTCGTCGATACGTATTTGGTATACGCAGTCAATACAAAATATCTTTTCAAAAAATCTAGCATCTATGGTTCGCTTGCACAAGACAACTTTCATCTAGTCCTAGCTATCTAGTCCTATAATACTCGTAGTCTAATGAACTCAAATTTTAAGTAAGTATACTTTACTCTCCATGGATATTAGTGATTTTTTTCTCTTCTAAAAAATTATTTAAATAATCAATTATTCAAATTCCAAGAGGTATTTAGAAGACTATACACTCAGGTAAGCCTGAATAAACACCAATTATCTACTTCTACAACGTACTGTATCTTTTGTTGGCGATCATATAAAATAAGTAAATATAATAATTATATGATGATTTGTCTATACATATATTTTCTAAAAGAAAGTGTCAAATTTTGAGAACGTTGGTTTATTTATTGGTCGTTAAATTGAAATATTTTTTCATGATGCAAACGTTTATAAATTCAGCGTGGTTTTAGCATATTATATTGTAACGCTAAGCTAAAAAAATATGTATTTAAAGATTGTAGGAACTCTATCTAAACGACGACCCAGTTAGCGCAGTGGACAGGTGTCCGCCCTCTGTGCCGTGGGTCCTGGGTTCGATTCCCGGCAGGAGCACAAATTCCTTTCCAAGAGATATTTGTGCTTCTGGTTCTGGGTGTAATGTATATGTGATGTGAATGTTTCCGGCACCTACGATACAAGTATTTGAACTTAGTGTGGGGCTGTGAGTGTGAATGCGTTTGTTGTTGTTTGTTGTTGTTGAAATTATTGTAGAGATGTGTATTTGTGAATTTACTTAGCTCTTAAAGAAAGAAAGAAAGAAAGAATATTGCATTGTTACATCATATCTTACGTTTTGTTTCCACATTCATCATACTGCAAAGGAGTGAAACTTCTTTCCAGTCCTAGATAAGTTGGCATTCTCTGAATCTTCAAGTCAAGAGTGCATAGGTATTTCCTGGCAAGCATGTTCAATCGCTGATGTTATCGTCACTTAATACCACGTGAGATAGAAGTCAAATGATTGCCTTCAATATAAAAAAATGCAACTTACAAAATCATAAAACATTCAAAAATAGTTTTCTACCAAAAACGTCTAGTTCACAAACAATAATGGAGCTCCACATTTTCAATATTTTTTAAATCGCTGCCTCAGTTTAAAGTTTTAACGACGCATAATATGCCTCGATTCTAAGTCATTGTAGATTGTTTCGTAAAACGAGTTATTGGTTTGAGATTGGAGGAAAAGAGGTGCACTGCAGCGCCACAGGCAACGTGCGGTGCTTGGGCGGACTACGAGCGGAGGAGAGGCGCCCCACCGCAGCAAGCCTCGACCGCCACGCAGTCTTCCCGCGCGGGCCGCACGTGTGTCTAGCGTGCCTCCTTCACGTGCCCAAACATTTCCGAACGATTCACAAATACTTCACAGAACCAGTAAACCAAAAAAAAAAACAAAAACTGTGCCTAACTTTAAAACGTGCCGGTTACTCTGCGCCTCAATAACCTTACGTGCGATGAATGAACGACTTCAGTGCTCTATCAATTAAAGTTGTAATTGTATTATTTTCTACTTCCTCCGAACATTAATTACATAGAACCGGAACGTAATAATTAATGTTTGTTATCAATTAAATCTACATTATCGTTGGATGGAATCGGTATATTGCTGAATATTTAAATGGTATGTAAAACTTTCTAAAGTTAGATTTTTCGTGTTTATTTGTTTAAGAAATAGTTTTAAGTGTTTAGACAGCTGTTTAAAATGCCAATTTAATTACAATTAGTAACGATTGGGTTTTATAATTTATTAATACTAAATATTTATGTATATTTTTTTTTGTTACTTGTCGGTGTTTTACACATTCTAGTTTATGGGATGAGCTTCACCATTAAAATTCATGTATCTATGTAGTATATTTAATGTTAGATAGTATATATCACCAGTAACTGTGCAAATGTATAAGATAAATATAAGTAGGTACATTCTAAAATGCTAGATAAATAAATATACTTTCATATCTGTAGGTCACAAAGTGGAACGTAGATATTGATATGAAGATAAGATACCGCGCTGTTAATTGTGTTTTCGTTGCTTGCCCTAAATAAAACTTTATTCAAATGAACAAGTCGTAAACCTTATTTAAGTAAATTTAGTTTAAATATTATTTTATTTCTAGCATTAAACAATTATTATAAGTATGATAGAACTTCCCGGACATGTGTTTATTATTTCAAGGATTTCAAGGAAATTATCCAAGGATTTTTTTATTGATAAATCATTTTATTTTATTTAGATAGATATAGTTTAAATATTATCAATGTACATTATTTTAAACAAATATAATAATTGGATACCTATACCTACGGTTTCCAGTTAATTAAATAAAAGTGTGGATATTATAATATTTTTATATATAAATATATTTACTGAAATACTTCCTGTCTGTGCAAGACATCTTAGTTTTATCTATAAGTATATACATACCAAATTCTATTCTACGGACTAATTTTCTATATTTAAAACTAAGCTAAAATTACATACATGTATATATACTGCAAATATTAGCATTTTCAAACAAAATAAAGCTAAATTGATGAATTTCCGCGAAATTAATATTAATGTGGTTTTAATAATATGACAAGCGTCTATAGAGAACAGTGGGTTATAAATCTACTTTCTCCTCATTTATTACGACTAACGTCAAACCGAATGAGATCAAATTACTCATAGTAGGTATATACCTCACGCTGTGATTGATATTGACAACGGAATACCTTTAAAAAATTATAATAAGGATGTAATGAACCGCTCATTTTGCTTATAACTACTTATAACGTTAATATTGTAGGTTACGTTACATCTCTTTAATTTAGTTTATTGATCTATATTTAAAAAAAAAAAATATTTTTAAATAACCTGTATATTAATTTTGAAGTCGAGTTTTGTTTAAATGATACCGCCATCTATTAAACAATTTTCGGTAACTTAATTAATGGGCATAATATTTTGGGGGTTGGGCTTGGGGTCGTATAGCAAATATTTTGTAGCTAAATCTTGCTTCAATGAGAAACAGCAATAGAATTTAAGCCAACTTTCAATAAATATATTTTCTACTTTTGGTAGCGTTTAAAAATAAGACTATTTTTAGTAGCGATTTAAAACAAAAATAAACAAAGAATTTTTTTAAACATCCCGACCTGGAATCATATTTTTATGAGAAAACCGGGTCAGGAGTCTCTCGTAACCACGGTCGATGCAACTCTGCCCCAAACGTCGAGGTTAGTCAAAATAATTTTATAATGATAATAAAAGCGCGAAAAGACCAATCGTCAATAATATAAATAATAATAAAAATAATGGAATATGATGGGAACGCTAGTGGGTAACGCCACTGGTAGTTGACTTGAGCACTTGAGCTAAGTTCGATGCCTTATAGGTAACTTAAGTCTTTGATGTATAGATGTATATAATTTTAGTTTAGTTTTAGGAAACATAGGAAACTTAAATGACAATATAGGACGTGTAATCAAGTATAATAAAAGTAACATTTTGGCGTAATATTAATAATGTACATAATTTTTTATTTTTTAGATAAGAACACACTATGCAAATATTTTATATAGATAACGAAGTATAGCCTAAGCATCGCCTGAGCAGAATAAAAAAAGGAATTAGGTATAAAGGTGAAATAAACAGCAGGAAATGATGTATACGAGAATGATTTAAAATTTGTAAAGAACGAAACGAAATATTTCTAAAAAAAATTAATAAAGGAAAAATCGAAAATATAAAAATATGCATTAGAAAAATAATTGCATGGAAATAAAATTACAAAAAAATTTGATAGCATGCTCTTTAAGCCTTGGTAAGAGTTAGCCACTTGACATACACATATTTTTTTGGTAATATTAAAAACATATAGTCACGTTTGTATACACAATACACATAAATCGAAAACAGAAAACATATAACTCTTATTAATTACTTAATTATCTTTAGTACTGGTAAAACCTCAGCAATAAGAAAAGTTAATTAAATTCATCAGAATTGCTATATGACCGCAATTACAGTCACTTGAACTGTTATAAATAATGCATGTTATAAATAATATTATTCATTACTTTCTTACACAGTACTCTGTAAAGGAATAAGACAATTGATTAAAAAGTAGAATTTAATTTAAAGAAATGAATCTAATTGATCAATCTTTCTATTAACGAAGTAGGTTATGATTTTCAAAAACCATCGGATACATTGACGTAATTACATTCATAGATACACACACATTCTCTCACATTTATAACACAATTGTGATACATCTACGTATAATATATTAATACGTTGTATTAAGTTCAAATTCCTCAAGAGAACAGATGCCCTAAAAATGAAGCCAGTGGACCACGGTGAAACCTTATTAAGTCGCCTTTAGCAAGTTTAGCACATTGTATAGCGGTAAATTATCTACTCGGCGATAACATTATTTACACACCACACTTTTGAACAACTTTTAAATTTTTTAAACTAAATTCTCGCATATCTGTCAAGGGGGACCACACCCCTCTCCACTGGCACTGGCGGGATACCTTATCGGATCTAAATAAGTTCTGCAATCTTAGTAAACCCAAATTAATTTGAGGATTAAAGAATAAATCAAATTAAAATGTAAGGTCATCCAACTTTTATCGCTTTAAAAGATTAAGCAGTATCAATGATAAGAATTTAAAATTGTATTTTCATCCTATTCATTAGACACGCAGTAATACAGTTATATTTCAATATTAATTTGAGACTCAATATGTTTGAAAACATTTTGCTAAAGATTAACGACATTCCACAAGCTTTTGAATATAATCTTATGTTGATAGAGTACGCTCTACCTTATAAGTCAACAAAAAACGTCTCAAAAACTATCATAAAAACAGGGTCGAACAAAAAAGGAATCCACCTGCTCCCTTTAGATAAAGTGTCGCCCACAGTTCGACGTTATGAAAGCTGCGTTCCAATTGTAATAACATCAATTGATTTAACGCTATTTTAGTGGAAGGAACGAAACGAGGTCACTGACCGACAATTACGTCCTCGAAGTAGAGCCACTACACGACTCCCAAATAGACATGGACGCATGGACGCCATGACTTATTTTAATATTTTATTGCTCCAACTATAATAAATATGTTTTATTGTTATTATTGTGGGACGTAAACATTTCGTTTACATTTAAAATTGTATGTTTGTATAAGATTTTCTACTATCTCGTTTCTTAAACTCCATTATGAAAATTCTTTAATTTATAATTAGTAAATTACTTATAAAGTAATAATATCATTTTCTAGCAGCTGTCCTAGAGAGACAGATTCTAGGCCCATATATCATCACTTACCAGGTGAGATAGTGGTCTTACGCTGTCAGAATCCATCCAAAATTCGACGTCATGATTATTTTTTCAAATATTTATTTGATTGAGAAAATAGCACAAAGTACCTAAACAAACATACAAAATAGCAAACAAATTCATTGTTTTTCTCTGATACATCTGTGTTAAAAATGAAGAGGGCCGAGGAGAACAGTAATTTATATTATACAATATTTTTCGAGTTTAGATTAAGATTAAATTTAGAGATTAGACATATAATTTCGAAGAAGTTTATTCAACGTGTTCCTAAAACTAATATGTAATATAATTATGAATTACAAAAAATAGATAAGGCATACTTTCCGATGTATTAACTTGCCTACTTTTGAAAACTTTCTACTTTCCACGCTCTAAAAACATATTAGAAACATCGTATCGTTATGGATGCCACGTTTCAATCTGTTACTGACTTTTTAATTGAAATTATCTGAGATAATTATTAATTATTTATTGAAATATAAATGATTATACATTTTGATTACTTTTGACCTATTTTATTACAAATACAGTTCTGTGACGAACTTGAAGCACATTATTTATTTTATTTCCTTATACTGTAACCTGTTATGAATAGCTGGTTACAAAACAAGGTAAAAAAAAACAGTTTTTTTTTCACAAGTAGTTAGATCATAGTTACAAACAAATAACATAGTTTATTTGCTAGTGCAATAGGAAAGTACGCTATATAATGAACACTAACAAAATGAATAATACATTGAAGACAAAATTATGATGTTTAGAATTTAAGATCCCTTAACCCTGTTGTCCTGTCCCAACCTGTGTTGTATAATTCCGCCCCTATAAGGTACCTACTATCTATAATAAAACAAATATTATCTTGGGGCCTCCATTTCTTTAATTTACTCTTTCATCGCTGCGCCTCGCGTCGAAAAAATATGAAAATTATCCTATGTGTTATTCCTGACCATGTACCTACGAGTATGTTTAAATTTTAACCAAATCGGTATTGTAGTTTTGGCGTGATTCAGTAACAAACATTCAAACATCCCAACCCTCAAATTCATATAGTAGTTGGACCACGTAAATATTAAAACATTAACGCTTTCACACTCACAGCCCCACACTAATTTCAATAACTTGTGTCGTGGGTGTCGGAAATATTCACATCACACACACACACACACACACACCATCACACCCACAACCAGAATCACAAGTTTCCACAGAGGAGAAAACTTGTGTTCCTTACCGGCAATCGAACCCAATACCCGCTCCATAAAAGGCGAAAGCTCATCCAACTGCGTCGATGGACAGTTCAAATAATCCGTCACGTAAAAAATATCAACTTTTTAGAGACTGTAAACGATTCACAGAGTATTATGATAAAACCTTTAACAGGCAGAATAAATGAAATGAGTTTGCTACGCTATAAAGCCCTATGAATGCTGATGGTACAATTTAAATAAACGTTTCATAAATTGGTAAATTGGGACATTCATTGCGTAATATGAATTCTTCAATTACATCGTCCTTTTAGCATTCTTACCACAAATATCTTCGTGATGCTGATAACTCTATTATAGAGTCATTTAATGTTGAAGGCCATTAAGTTTCTAAACTATTATTATGCCCATGATGTCTGCCTATAAAAAATATCCAGAATCAGTGGAGTACAAAAGAAAATATATTGTATACCTATATTTTCTTTTATATACTTTTATTTTTTATATTTATTGACGACCCAGTTGGAGCAGTGGACAGGTGTCCGCCCTCTGCGCCGTGGGTCCTGGGTTCGATTCCCGGCAGAAGCACAAATTCCTTCCCAAGGGATATTTGTGCTTCTGGTTCTGGGTGTAATAGGTGTGTGTGATGTAAATGTTTCCGGCACCCACGATACAAGTCTTTGAACTTAGTGTGGGGCTGTGAGTGTGAATGCGTTTGTTTTGTATTTGTTTGGTAGAACTAGCTGGTGCCCGCAACTTTGTCTGCGCAGCATTAGTACTTCGAGTAGGTAGTTATGTGCATTAGAAATTAATTATCAATTTTAATTGTGTTTATGGTTCACTATTTTGGCGATAATGGCTTACACATAAAAGATAGTTATATACTGTCCCAGGGTTTTTTGAAGGACTATTTAAGATAAACATTTCCATTATACATTATATACGTTTAACTCTAACGGTTTTTGACGGTTTTAACGGTCAGATTTTTATCCTACTTACTTGACACTTATCGTTATATTTTGGACAGTTCACAAAATATCTTTGTAAATTATATGTTATTTTTTTTAAACGCTTTCACACTCACAGCCCCACACTAGGCTCGATGACTTGTGTCGTGGGTGCCGGAAACATTCACATCACACGCACAATCACAACCAGAACCAGAAACACACATTTTCCATGAGTAGAAAACTTGTGTTCCCGCCGGGAATCGAACCCGATACCCCCGCTTAGAAGGCGAACGCCAGCCAATTAAGCCAACGAGCAGTACAAGTCATCAGTTATTCTGATGTATAAGCTATATTATTGTAAAGTTTCTTTAAAATCCATTTAGTAGTTTTGGCGTAAAAGAGTAACAAACATCCATACATACAAACATTTGCGTTTATAATATTAAGTAAGGATTTAGTATTGAAAAAAGCATACCGCATAAAAATGCCTTACATTATTATATAGTTTTACAGATAGTTTTCCCATAAACATTCCTGGTACTGGTATAGTAGGTATAATACCAACTGTGAAACGTCATTTATTTATCGTTTACATACCTTCAGCTCGCTCGAAGCGTTTCGCTTCTATATTTATCACCCGTACTACCAATGATGGAACATTGCCCTTGTCTTTGTTCCCCGAACGGTATAATTTAAAGCCAAGAGTGAATAGATATCTTCTTTGGCTGCATCGTCGCTTTCCTTCAGGTGAGATTATAAAGAAATGCTTGCCTATCGAGCATAAAAAATCCTTAGTGGTGAAAAAAGAACGCTCGTCGGGAGATAATAAATCCTCTACTGGGCAGGACGGGAATAAAATACCTCCTGTAGATGACAAAACTGGAGGGTGAATAACAAAGAAGGCAAACAAGGTGGTTGGACTTCTTGCCATTTGGGATGATACCACTCCTTGCAACAGCAAAGCAGCAGTGTCAGATTCCGGTTGAAAGGGTGAATTTGCTAGCAACTCGACCACGTGGTCAAATATTTCTCGGTCTAGATGACTACCAACTTGTTTAGTTTTCTAGGCCTAGCGGGTTTAACATTTTTTACCACATCATCACTTATATGGTCCAGGATGGTAAACGCGTAAAACAGTCATGTTTGTGTGTAACAGTAATGTTTGTTTTCTCTTCACACTGTAACGGCTGAACGGATTTGAATGAAATTTGGAATGCACATAGCTTATACTTAGGATTAACACATAGGCTACTTTTTAGCTTGATAAACGCGTGCAAAGCCGCGTGGCACGGCTAGCCTGTAATAAAATAACTATTTAAGCTCTGGGTCTACCAACCCGTGGTTAGTAATACATGCACTAAGGACAAATATATTATAGTCTTTTAAATATGTTGCATGCCATTAATGGTAAATATGTTGTTCTTTAATATTTTTTGACATCCTTGTATACCATATTTTTGCAATAAATAATTGTATCATTGTATCATTGTATCAAATAAAACTAAGAACTAAATCAAGCTTGCATCAAAGTAATCCAAAGTCGTGGGTTAGATCCAACTTCCAAGCAAGTAACAAACCACATTGATTGACAATCAGTACTCCAAACAGATAAAGAACACCTGACCACTGTTCCCAGTTGGAGCAACATTAGAATAATGAATATTTTATCAATACTAACGACAGTTACAAAATCGAATAGCACAGAAAGCAATTATTGGCATGTCCTTTCACTTAGTTCTGTAGAGGTATATGCCACAGGTTAGGTAATAATAGGTACGGGTAGGGTACCCAGTGGGTCCCAACCTGGTGAGAAACCGGTCTGAGAGCATGAGACTAACTTGTGGCTCAAGGCACTATACAATGTTGATCAATCGCATTTTGGAACGTTTTAAACGGTTCTCATATTTGAAATAATGTGGATACTTACAGACTGTGGGGAATTTATAAATGGTTCGGTTGACGGCTTAGAATTATAAACAGAATTGTTGCTACACCTAATAAATATTTAAGTAGAGATATTCGTATAATATAATCATTTTTGAATTAGCGTAAAAAAATTACAAGTGTTCAAAGACAATGGAAGAAGCAATACGAAACATTTATCTCAAAACAACTGTGCCTCGCTCGCTGGTTCCCCGCGTGTATATTTTTATGATGAAACCGGATAATAAGTGGCAAAACCAACATTTTGAAAACCACTACACCGATTTTCACCAAACATAGTTAAGAACAGCCTCAATCAAATCAGGTGATCAAACAATAAAAAAGAAATCAACATCGATCCAGCTGTTTGAGAGCTATGATGCCAGAGACAAACACACATAGACACAGGTACACCGATACACTTAACAAACTTATACAGTTAATAAAATCAAGTGTAATCTAATCAAAATTGTTCCTGTCAATTCAACATGCTGAATGTACAAACATATATAAAACTTTTTTATAAAAAAAAACGTTTTAGATCCAAACATATTATGGTACGGAGATAGAAAAGAAAAAAATATTTAAAATATGAGAAGTCCGTTTTGTTACACTGATTTCGATTGTTCTAACGATTCGGAACATTAATTCCTTTCTCGGATAACAGAAGAGAGAAAGAGAAAAACATGAACATTATTATAGTACCTAAGAAAATATGATGTTTTACCTGAAAATAAAACAATTATTATATGCGAAACCTTATTCTAGACCTTAAACAGTGAGATAACATCACTTCCGGAACGACGTCACGACCTCTTTTGTCTCCCTCCCATCCGGCTCCGCCCCACTTGAGCCGGGGGAGGGGGGGTGAGCTTGCCCGAACTGTCAGGCGCGCTCCTCACATTGCATCTCACTTTCGGTGGACAAGATAAAGAAGTCCACCAGGCAGGATTCTAAATATAGGTCTAGAATAAGGTTTCGCATATAATAATTGTTTTATTTTCAGGTAAAACATCATATTATATGCTACGAACCGTTATTCTAGACCTTAAACAGTGAGATGTGTTTATTATCGCCTGGTGGCAAGCTAAAAAGTATGCCAATGTGTGAATAAATATAATTGATAGTACCAGGTACTTTATAATGTGTACCTAGGTTATGTAAATCTATGATATATATCCCATGAATAGGTGTACCTACAGAACAGAGGGATGAAAGTCACCTTGAAATTAAAATAATTATAATTGTAACTCACGGCAAATACATTTTATTATTATGGTACCTTAACTAAAATAATGTTATGACAAGGAATTAACAATCGTAAATGTTAAAATGACTATTAGTTACAATGCTATCACATGCATAGACAGGTAAGTAAAGAATTTGATCATTTATTGATCTAATAACAGTTTAGCAATGACACTTGTATATATATTGTTATATATGTTTATGCTAAAGTGCTTCAATTCGAATAGGCTCACACGTAGGAATACGTCATAAATTTACCTTGAGAGGCCATTGTAAAAATAAAAGCACTTAATTCAAACATCAAGTTATTGCAAGTACTGAAGTAGTCCAAGTACAAAGTATGAAGAGGCTTCAATACTTGCCTCTTAAAATCATCTTTACCCAAACCGAATCATTATTACATGATTACTATAGAGATTTAGGTGCGGGGGTTCACATTGAAGACACGGGGAACGTAATATTGAAGCACTTTTATTAAATACAACCGGTACATTAGCTCACACACTAAAGAAACAGCACGCGGTTAGCGTGTGGCACAACGCGGGGAGTGCGGGGGAATGTTCATACGTCTGCCTTGGTCCGGCTCTCGATGGCACTGACTCGAGCGATGCCGCCGCGCCGGCCGCTACTAGCAGCCGACCGCCGCGCCGCTCGCGCACTCTCTCCTCCTCCCCGACTAGATTATTGCATACCCTACGAGATGAAAACACATTTCTTACGTCTACATCATTAAACAAGACATATCACAACAAGACATTTATTCTATTAGATCTGTAATCTCCATAATAACTGCAACGGCAGGTCTATATTTGTGGAGTAGGTAGACCCAAAGAAAGGATGTCAATAAACATGTTTAAATTCGTTTTTGATTTTGGGTCGATAATTAAATGTGCAAAATTGCGGGCTTGACTACTACATTCGAGAAGCAATAAGAAAACCGTACTTTATGTAAGTACTCATCTGAAATATTATTTTAAAGAAATGGTTGATCACTTATCCATTCAAGTACAATAAAATTATAAATGTCAAGACTGGGATCTATAGCTAGTCCTTTCGTAATATATCTGGTCTACGTGACCGTTACACACCGGCTAAGGTAAAACTCTTATTGGCACTCCATTGGAAAACGTCGTTGTGGTAATTCCTTATGGTAATAAAAAATAAAATATTTAAATAATTTTAAATGCATTTAAGCAAGAAATGAACGAGTGCTTAACTAAGCAAAGGGAGCATGTGAATGTGATTGATATATGATCAACATTATCATTATTGCCAAATACCAGATAAAACTTTGTACTAAAATGACGGAGAAATTAAAAATGTGATCAACCATTAAAAAACATCAGAAATGTTCCGCTATCAGCTCTTTCGAGTTCCAGACGCCAAACCATCGAGTAAGTTGAAGCTTTTACTAAGTATCAGAACCGTATGAGACGAACATAGCGAAAAAGAAAGTGTGTGCTCGTTGAAGCGAGAAAATCTATCTGCGTTTTAAAATTCACAATGTCTCTTCCTAAGCCGTTTCAGAAGAGAACACTTACTGGACAGTTTGTGTAATGATAACAGGATGGTGTACATATTGTTAACCAGTGTAATGTAACACACTAAATAAATACAGCTATAACACACTAAATAATGCATATATGAATATACAATTACTATGGAATGTATAAATAGTAACTTCACTACGTATGTGAATATCGGTAAACCCCCACTAGTACATCAGATTGCAGTAACGTCTTTGGTGCTTAGAAGACATATAGTGCCATCTAATAGGTTCCACTGTAACGCATGAGACAACGGTCGTTACAAGGTATGAAACAAGAAATTGCATTCTTTGTATCTATTAAGACCAAGTACTTACTTAAAAGAAAAGACTTCGTTATTTCAGTTAGGTAGTCTGCAATTTAACTGCAAGGAATGGCAAGTGAAACAGATACCTTCAGTTACTAACTAGGCCGTAACCGTAAAGTTTAATATGCTTACCAGGTATTATCAGACTCCACCAATTTGCTTTTAGATTAGAGCGAATATTTTTGAGCCATATTTACTTCTTATACCCGGGCAAATACGTGGAGTTTAGGCTTGGATTCCATTTGATAATAAATGACTTTGGTTGGGATCAGAATAGACTTCTCATAGTTCACAATCCACCCGATCGAGGTTGGGACATGAATATCTTCCGCAGCTTAGTCCTTCAAGGAAAAACAATCCCTGGTTGGCATCAGAAAAAATAAATTAAATTCATTTATTGGCCATTACAACTGACTGTTACACAAGGCAAGTCAATGTTACAGAAGTATTTGTAATTGTATATTAAAAATTGTGACACACTCGAACGAGGTTAGGACTTGAATAGCTTCCGTAGCTTAGTCCGTCAAGGAAAAACGATCTTTAATTGGAGTCGGCCTAGACTTCTGATACTTCATCACTCACTCGAATGAGGTTAGGACATAATAGCTTCCGCAGCTTAGTCCGTCTAGGAAAAACGATCCTTAGTTGGCGTCAGATTGGACTTCTGCATCACTCACACGAACGAGGACTTGAATAGCTTGTCGAGCTTGGTTCGTCCAGGCAAGGCGATACTTGTTTAGTGTAGTCGCTCTGGGTTCGATTTCTAGTCCAACGCGTACAATACCTACTAGAACCGACGGTAGATGGGCGCCGGCGATAAATACGTAAACAAAATATCCGGGTCTATGTATATTTTGATCACAATTCGATCGCTTACAATAAGTCTGATCCGAGAAACAAAAAATTAAAATGTTTGGTTTCAATACCAAGTAAAGTTTGATATTGTTTAGATTATTGCTAAATACACGCTCAGCTACCGGGGTACTGTTAAAATATTTTAAAAAGCGAGGGTATTATAGCCAAAGAAGCAATTCGGTAATATTATTAAAATGTAGGTACATTTCAATAAAGTCTCATAAAAATATTATAATACAATCTAAGATATAACAGATCGCTCTTAGCGATAAGACCTACATATATTTATAAGTTTCTCTGTAAGCTGTATTTAGCTTTCGATGTCAATAAATAGTAATTGTATTGCATTTATATCATAAATATTAAGCTAATATGTATCGAGTTATCAAGAATTTTTTGCTACTGTAATTTTGTCTCGGATCGGATTTATTTCTGGCAGCTTTTGGTTCTTACCTATGGATGAAAATTCGTTGACGACCAGCTTTTAAAGTATGTAATTGTGACGGCTCAGTTTCATTGTTGTTGCAATAATAGGACTTCCGCGGTCGCTTTGCAAACATCGTGCCTATTCCGCATAGACACGAATAAAGCTCTTTTCCACAGCGTTCGAGTTGTTAACGACATGCTCGACAGCGAGAGATCGTGGCAGGCGGAGGCGGTGCATGGTCTCTTTCTGCGTTTCCGACTGAGAGGCCGCGGAGCGGGCTTTTCAGTCTGACCCGATCCGGCGCACACGTCCGGGAGGGAGGATGAGGCAGTTCGCCCGCCTCCTCTCTCCTCTTCTGTAGTGGGACCACTGGTGGAACGCCAGGGGGCTCACCCTCACGTTCGAGTTGTAAACAGCTTTTTTGAACCTCTGGCTCTTAGTAAGAAAGAAAATAAATGCTGTGGATTGAAAAGGTTAATGCGTGGATACTTTGCATGTCCAGCCTTTAAAATTCAAAACAAAATATACAATTAATGCGATATCTTTGTCGTGTCTATTAACTATAATTTGTAAGAAAGGAAAGAAATCCTGTGAATTGAAAAGTTTAAATTGCGTGGATCCTTTGCGAGTCCAACTTTAGAAATTCGACTCTTATTATACAAGTGCGACTGCTTCGGATGATTTGGTTCGCATCATACAATTCAGTTAGGAAAGACAATACACATATTTTTGAAACAAGATTGTTGGTTTATAAATCGAGCGGGGTAAGTAGGCTCATTCCAGAAACCTAATCCTAGTTGAATCTTAAAGCTGCAGTTAATTACGAATGTGCAACTTACCCTCATGGGTTTTTTTATCATTTTCGTTTTGTGAAATAAGCAAATTTGAATTCGCATCGAACCTGACCGCATCCCCTCTGCTTGTCTCTCGCTCAATGACCGCGGTGACTCGACGGTGTGGGGCTGGGTTACACGACGACAACGATGAAGATGACGAAGATATCAGTGGTGAAATTAGCGGAGGCGGGCGACCCCGTTCACCTACTTCAATCTTGAAAAAATATTACGAGTGCTACAATAACAAAATAAAAGCACAAATTAGTCACGTAAATATTATAAAAGTTAAATTGTTAACATTTAAATATTTTTTAAAATAAAAATTATAAAGAAGTTTATTACTTTATAATAAAAATTTTAATTAATTGTTAAAATTATAACATTAATAAAAATTATAACCAACAGCAAAGCTGTTACCCGCTTTTAAAGAGGTGTGTTCACGCCGAAAGCAAATGCCAATGTGAGGAGCGCGCCTGACAGTTCGGGCAAGCTCACCCCCCCTCCCCCGGCTCAAGTGGGGCGGAGCCGGATGGGAGGGAGACAAAAGAGGTCGTGACGTCGTTCCGGAAGTGATGTTATCTCACTGTTTAAGGTCTAGAATAACGGTTCGTAGCATATAATATAATTTACAGTAGGTAGTAAATAGCATTAAAATAAGTCCAAGTAGAAGATTTAAATCTTACTTAACATTTCATTCAAATGTTCCTTTTGCTAAAAGCAGACAGCAATAAATGTGTACTTGTAAACTGGAACAAGTTCTGCAGCAAATACAGCTAACCCTTGCAATTTAAATAATGACCCTGAAACACCTTTGACCTTTGTGTTCCACCAGAATACTTATACAACCCGCGGGCAGGGAAATGTAGCCACGACCGAGAATAACAAACAATACGGTATTTTAAAGCACGAAATTAATAACTTGAGAGTAGTTCTGCAAATATAACATTTTTTAGTTCTGCCAGTATAAGTTGGCTTTATCACCTGTCTCCATTCAACAACCTTTATGAAAATTAAATTTTATATCACAAAATTTGCTATTGCCCTTTGTCCGAAAAACAAAGATGTCCCTGTCAATTATTTTTATTGTCTGATAGAATTATTTTCTTTAACTATCTACGGGCCAATTGCCTATATTTCCAATAACTAAACTAAAACTATATACAGCAAAGACCTATGTTACCTACAAGGCATCGAGCTTATAGGTAACTCAAGTGTTCAAGCCTACCAAGTACCAGTGGGTAGCGTTCCCATCATATAACAGCCGAAATGAGCCCAAATAGTGTAAAGATGGTTTTAGTTTAAGATAATTTATTCTTATTGTTATAAATGCAGGCTAATAGGTCCACAACAACATTTTTAAGGTCATTTAACAAAAACATACTTTGTTAAATTTAGCAACCCTGTTTATAGTTTAGTTAATTCAAATCGATTGGTATTATAAGAACGCGAGACTGTGCCATTCAATATATCTATCGCAATCTTAAGAAATAGCTATCGAGTAACTGGATCAAGAATTGGCGCACCAATTTGCAATATTCTACACGAAATAAACATTATTATTACTAACTTTGTAAGTACATACTTCAATTATATTCTCAGCCTATCGCCAATTTAAATTGTATGAAAAGCTAGGCAAATCTGACTAATTTTGTTCACAAATTATGTTTACTAGGAACATTTGTAGCCTACAAATCTAAGTGCCACTATTTGACGTATACTAGGCTTACATAATAACAAGATATCGTTCAAAAGAGTTAACAACGTATTTATCAGTAACTCCATTCAATGTACAGTCGAATTGAGCCCAAACTCATAGGATTTACTGGTAACTGTCAAGGAGTTTTTGCTATCCACGTAACTGTTCAACGCTTTTAATCAATTCGTCAAAACAATCCAAGTGTCTCTATTCACCTCCTGGCTCCATCATCAGTATGAGCCAAATTTTGTAACTTTTGTTATCCGAATTAAATCGACACGAAATAAGAAACATAGTTTTATAGTCACCTACAATAGAAGCTAATACATAGTATGTAATTGACGCAAAGCGCGAGCAAAGCTCCGTTTCAACTTAGCAAAATTGCTTTAGTATTAACGGATGTCCGGATTTCCGGTTGATCTTCGTTACAGGTCGGATTTTTCAACCGATTCTCGTGAAATTTTGTAAGCAAGTTCGACAATTATATAGATTTTCTTATTCAGTTTTTGGATGTTTTTTGAAATGATGGAAATATGGGGGTAGAAAACGTAAAAAAACATATTTCAGCCATTTCGAAAATTACGCGAAGTTTTCAACTCTCTGAGCCACTAACTTAATAGGTGTTAAACTATACCTGTGCAGGAGTCGTTAGTAACGGAATATAGTATCTAGGTATATGCAAGACATAATTATACAATTAAATATAAATTGCGGAAATCAGTTTTCGTTAATGATATTCAATGTATGCACCCATTGGTAAATGACCATAAGACCTGTTACATTTTAATTCCGCTATAAAAGAAAATAGCAATAAAACTTATTTGCATATATTACCACACATTTTAGTCTAAGCTATTATTTACATCAAGTGTTTTATTAATATAGGCCTATTATCTATCTGGTAGAAAATCAATGATTTTACGAAGTAATTCTGTGGAAATTAGCCACCGCGAGGTCTATTTTGTTAAGAGACTTAATTTTGAAGCGACCTATTGAGAAGCACTTCATGTTCTCTAGTAGTAGCCGCATTGTATAGTCTAACGGGTTCAGATCGGGAGTGCGCTTATGCTGTTACGAAGTTGAAACATGTTAACTCTACTTTTTGCCCTCTCGATCCCTGGCAGGAGCACAATTTTCCTTCCCAAGCAACATTTGTGCTTCTGGTTCCGGGTGTGATTACGTATGTGATGTAAATGTTTCCGACGCCCGCGATACAAATCTTTGAACTTTGCGTAGATCTTTGAGTGTAAATACGTTACTGAGTTTTTAGTAAAAATAACGTTTTTTTTATGCAAGATAGGCAAGCGTTTGGCCGCTATCTCACGTATTGGATATGTGATAAATGTTCTGAATAGGTAATTTATCAAAAAATACAAGTGAATCATTTATTGTTATGTATATAATTCGAGTTCACTCACTCCTTTAAACGTTGTATATAAACCCCGTATCACCGAATTATTAATAACTTCTCCATCCAAAGGTTGTCTGGAAGAGATCGCTTTTAGCGATAAGACCGCCTATTGTACACTTTTATTTAAGGTTTAAAATGTATTGTAAGTGATTTATGTGTAAGGTGTGACAATAAAGCGTTATCTATCTATCTATCTATCTATCTATAAACTACTAGTTTGGATTAAAAAAAAATCTACACCCACTTCTTCCAAAACAATTGCTTGGGAATTGGAATCGCTCATGAAATTTTAAATCTCTACCACCCGTCGGGAGACGATTTTACCACGACGGCTTTATATCACCGGCTCCAAAACGTTTAAAAGAAATTATATCAAGACAATATTAAAACTGAAAGATAAAAATAAAGACTTAACTTCATATCATTTCATAGATAGTTAGTTTAGTTCCTAGAGTTACAAGTAACAAATTAGATCACGGTCAACGAATTACTTAACTAGTGGTAAACTTATAATGTATTGACTTAACAACACAAGCTGCATTAAAAATATACATAGCGTCAAAATTTAACAACGAAGATCAGCAAATTATCTCTATAACAAAAGACAAAAATGTTTTAATATTATAAGAAATAAATTGAGCGCGTCGCTTACACGTAGTTATAACATCAGAACAACCGGTGGAGATGCAATCAACAATTTACTGAGGGCCAGGAGGTATTGCATATTGTGTATAAAAAGTAATAAAATCGATCCTACCTATCATCTTGGGAAGTTAACGAGCTTGTTGTGGCCCTCGGTTATTGGTATTTTACTTATAAACGCTAAATTGATCACGGAGCGATGTGCATGGTGTATAGCATCTTAAACATGATTAAGTATGAGTCGAGAGGACTTGATAACTCGAGATCCATCTTCCTTGCATGATCTTATGCAGTCATATATTTATAATACTAACTATCAGACTTATAATTTTGAAACAAAACAGTAATATTCAGAAATAGTATTATAAGATGAAACAATATTTCCATTTTTTTTTATTTTTCACATTTCTCTTTACTTTAATTTTTTTCTGAAATGCATGAACATTTTACAAACAACCTAATAATATGGTTAGGTAGTTGCTAGGTTTGGCACAAAGCCAGAAATTCAAAAAGAAGTAAAAGTTATTCAGATTTTTTTGAATATAATAACTTTAGTACCCGGATGACCCGAGCTTTGCTCGGTTTTTTTTTTTGGTAATGATCATTTCTAAAAACCTAGCTAGATCAATGTATCGCCCCCAAAACCCCCTGCATGCAAAATTTTATGAAAATCGTTGAAACCGTTCCCGAGATTCAGATTATACATACATATACAAGAATTGCATGTTTTTAAAGGTATTAGATTAAGCGAACTAGTATCCAGTTATACCACATAATAATAACACTAGGTATAATTGAAATACTTACAAAAAAAACTTTACTTGTGCAACGTTGAAACTAAAGTTTGTTCTCGAAACTGTTTTATTGTAATTAAGATTCACGGTAGGTAATTTTCGGATACATTTTAGCAAAAATAATTCTCAGACGGATAAAATACGGCCTGTTTAAAAAATATTTTAAACGCAAACAAAGCTTAAAAAATACCGACTTCACCGTTTTATCTTCGGAACCCTCTATCAGATTAAATTAATGAAATAGGCATTATTGAGGATAATTCAAATACTACAGGTCAGATCTCGATCAAATCAAAATAGGACCACACGGAAAGCAACGGCTTTCAAATAAAAAAGTTATCAAAATCGGTTCACAAAGAAAAAAGAGGTGACACACATCTAAAAAAAGTACTAAGAGGAATTGAGTACTTACCTCCTCCTTTAAGAAGTCGGTAAAAATTATGTTTCCAATCTATGAAATTGTAAGTTATATTCTATACCATCTAGAAATTTGTGAAAAAATTTGTAGCACAATTAACTAGCAGGTGCCCGCGATTTCGCCCGCGTTAATCAAGGTTAAAAGTAGCCTATGTACGTACCATATTACATCCGAAACCGTTCAGCCATTACAGTGTATAGTCAAAAGAAGCATACTTATAAGAAGAGAGAATTATACTTATAAACTTACACTCAAACTTTCGGATTTATAATGTTAGTGTGATAATGTCAAATAAGTTCCAAAAAACTTTTTACTTTACTTATCACTCTTTTCTTCAAATCCGTTGACCTTCTGCCTTATATCAGGCCATTACCAAGTAACAAAAGTATGTTGTAAGTAATAAACATAAAATCTGTATAGCCATGCATTGACTATACGGTACATAGAACCTACATAGCACATAGGCACAGTTTCAAAAAATTGCGTAACGCAAAAATGTGAAAGTATTTGCAGTGACTACCGTAAACTGGCACAGACATACTAAGCTTTACTTAGCCTCAAAAACATTGGCCTATATTTATCACTTAAGTAGGTAATCTAAGTATTGATTTTCATGAAAATTTTTATTTGTTACAGCGACCAGAAAACCTTGAGTCCCCGCTGTCTGCCCCGCGCGACGCAAAGAATAGCATTTACATTATGAATGATCAGGTGTGTAACGTTATTTTTTATTTAAATTTGTAACGTTCAGTAAGGCCAGTGGATGGATGACTGTGTGAGATTCTTAACCGTCCTTCTATGGAGACTTTAAAGCGCCTGTCCCGACTGTAATCTGAACGTCAACTGTCCATGTCCATAGTTATGTCATTTCGGTGCTCAGAGATTTAAATCTCTGGGCACTCTCTCACATTATTTAAGTTTAAACTTAAATAATTCAAAATCCAGTACAACAAAGTAATGCGCTCGTCACACTGAGATATTAGATGTTAAATCTCTTTATGTCCTGTAATTTCATTATACTACTTAGAAACTAATCAATGCAAAAAAAATAATTCTATACATAAACGAGTAGTAATGTCTGCTTCCGTCATGGTAAGTACCCTAATTATATTCTACGATACAGACATCTAGACATCTTTCCTATCTATCTCGACATCATCCCTAGACCTACCGACCAACCTGCAATTTGTTTTCTTTTCTCCTCTCACCTTGTACATAAAGAAAAAATAATACCGGCAAATGCGTGTTAAATTCGCACAAATTTCGAGAAAAGAATTCCGTAGCACCACTATAGGCTAATGAAGTATTTATTTATATAAATTAAAGTTTACTCTTCAATCACTTCAAGTTTGAAGCTAGTAAGTAGCTTCGTTATAACGATAGGGCAAAAACAAAAATATGTGAAAAATAAACATATTTCTGGTATTGGTACCCCTAAATTATAACTTTTGTGTCTGTAATCAAATCCTGCCAGTTGTATTTGACCAACTTTTCAGTGTCATATTGAGCTGAAATTTTGCATGCGTAAATCGGATAACAATTAAATATTATTATGACATGGAGCTGATATGATGATGTAGCCGGAAGGTGTCTATGGGAACACTGTAATAATACGACGTCGTCGTTTGATTCGACTTGACAAATTATCTTGTTTTATAATAAGGATTGCATATTGCTTATGTTATTTGTTAGAATTTCCTACATAATGACATATATTCTGTAAAAATGTCAATGGGTATAGTAACAGATTTAATTTGAACCGTTTGGGTACGGAACTCTAAAAATGACAGTCAAAAGAAAGCGATATGAGCAAAACTATAGATCTGTCGCGAGCCGCTCAGACAGGGTGGGTGGTAAGGGTTACCGACCCCTGCTCTACCTAGAGTATTGTTTGATACTTCCCACAATATTGTTTGCATTCGAAATATTGTTATTCTAATTTAATTCTATGTTTTATGTGAGTTTGTTCGGATTTTTTAATAAACATTAAGCTTGTGTCTCATAAATCTTTTTTATTTCAGTATCATACCTTATTAAATATACGAGCATCGACCTTTGTCACTCTATATGTGTATGCAATATCGGAAAATATTGTAAAACACCACCCTAAAAACTTAACCAGATTTAAACAAACTGCCTACCAAGTAATAAGAGAACCTGGCTAACAATGGCACAATTACAGCGAAAACTTTTTACTGTCATTAACATTGTAAAGAAACTTTTTATATCATTCTCTCATACCAGCTTTCTTAGGGCAAAAGACATGAATAAACTGTGTTGTTACGAGTGAATTTATATTTTACTTCGCAAACTATGCTGACTTTATTACACATGCATTGTTGTAAGTCATGTAGCACTTATTTATTTTTTGAAAAGAACATTCCATAAATATTATTCAACTTTAAATATTAAAGTGATTTTTTGAGTTGGGGCAGTAAAAAATCAGGAGAAAGACTGACTGAGTTTTGTAGATATTCAATTTGGTAAAATTGTGTCAGCAAGAAATTGGGCAATTTAAACAAATACTAATAGTTTTATCGTAGATAAAAACAAATTTTTAATAGCTTGTTTATCCAATTAATTTAATTGATCGAGCAAAACGAGATCTCTAAGTTGACTTGGGTAGTTCAGCACTTTGTCCGTCCGTCCGTCTGTCAGAGACTACTAGCGTTTAAACCATATAAGCAACTGACTTCAAATTCTCATAGAATATTATGGCCCAAAGCCAGAAATTACATTTTATAAATGAAAATGTTGAGGTTGGGCTCCCATATATGTAAGTAGGGAGCAAAATATATGTTTTTTCTACCGTTATTGGGTATCGTTGAAAAGGGCTTGACAAGCAGAGTACGGAATCGGTTTTAAAAAAAGTATGTTGGAAAATAACGATTTGGTAGGCCAGCAAAGTCAGTGTTTTTAGACCTATTTTGTCCCGGGGCCTATCTCAAAAACGGCTTCACACTGAACGCTGAAACTTACGTATAATATCCGTTATATCCTGTACTTGAATAACAAACAATTATTATATAGAATAAAAGTTATAAGCAACTAACCTCAAAAGTTTTTCTCTATGAGGAAAAATGTAGGCGCGAGATCTCAGTTCACGAATGAATAGTATCTCTGGAAAAGTTTTGAAAAAGGTTTAAAATGGCACAAAAATGTAGATCTAGCTTAGTTGTAACTCGTATTACATCTACATTTTAATAGCTAACATGCATAATACATTCTATAGAATTGTTATTGTAATTACCGTTGTTACGAGTAATTACCGTTGAACTTATTTGGATAGCATTGGGAATGTATAGACTTGTATTAGAATAGAAAAAGTAAGAAATAGTTAATTTTAAATTTTAAAAAATCTATTATTATGTCTTTAATTTTGTCTTGTATTGTTCCAGACATTTCATACTCCATCATTTGGCGACGAAGAGTTTGACATTCCTCTGATTCACGGACAGCATGCGACAGCAGCCGGCCAAGGCACGCACATACAATACGCACAGCTGCACCATTCTGCACCACAGGTACGTACCATATATTTTTAAGCTATAAAGGGGCAAGCAGATCGTTCACCTGATGGTAAGCATCAAAGGATTTCAGTCTATTACCAACATCTACAGTGCCACCTGGCACTTTATTTTTATGACAGATAGGCAAGCATTTGGCCGCCATTTATTTATATAATTTACTCATGTACAACAAATTACAGACTAATCCAACTCGTTACATAGTTATAGTCAAGGAAGGCTAGTGGCACTTTATGAAATAAACACAGTTTGTCATGGAATAAATCTATCTTCCCTGATGGAAAGTGATGATGTGGCCTTGAATGCGTTCGTCTCTCTGATTTTCAACCGACTTAAAAAAAGGAGGTTCTCACTTCGACTGTATGTTTTTTTTTCTTTTTATTTATGTATATTACGTGATAACTCCGCCAATTATGAATCGATTTTGATGTTTTTTTTTGTTTGGTTGATTATACTTCAGATGTGGTCCCATATAAATTTTATCGAAATCCATCAAGCCAAAACCAAAATAAAAGCGGTGAAGTCGGGTTTTTTAAGCTTTGCTTGTGTTTCAATTATGTACATAAGTAGTGAACGTTTTAAGACACTATGTAATTTATTTAACCTATATAGTAATATTTAGTAAAATCAAATGTTCAAGTCTACATAATTAGAGAATATTATATACCTACTTGAGGTTGTAATTTAAATAAATGGAATCCTGAAACATGATTGGTGAAAGATTTATCGATGCAATTATTTTTCAAAGTTTGGGTCTTTTGGAACACTACTATCGCTAATTATCTTATTTCCACGAAAAAAATATGTATCTAGACAAATAATATGCATGCATTGATTACTAAGGGCGCTAATACCTCAGGGTAATGAGCGCAGTGCTTTGCTGCCCAGGATTTTGAACTATTTAAAGTTCAAAACTCAGTGTGGCACCGAACTGAACAGCAACCGTGACGCTTACCATCATACGAGCGACTTGCGTGTTGACTTTTAAGTACATTAAAAAAAAATGCAAATGATTAAGATTGAATTAATCTGTGCGAAAGGCACAGAAAGTTCCGCTTTGGAACTCCAGTCCAGACGCAAAAATAGGATGCTATTCTACGAATGTGTTATTATGTAAGTGAGAAGTCCCCTCATAAACGGATGTACCAGTTCGATTCCAATTAACTTTATTTTTAGTCAAGATCACTAAAGGAAGTCCTCTGAAGTTATTTTAGGTTTGCACCCTTTAATATCACTGACATGCAATAACGCTTGAAATGTTTGTTATGTTGTTTGGTATGTATTCTCAAAATCGACGAGATCGATTTCTTGTCAGGGAAATTAATGTATGTAACGTTTGCCTTTTCTACTGACTTCACAAAAAAGGATGAGGTACTCAAGTCGACTATAATTTTTATTTTTATTTTTTATGTGTTCATCATAACTTCGTTCCACGTGAACCGATATAATTTTTTTTATTTTTTTATTTGACAGTTGTTGCTTTCCAATTGGTCCCATTTAAATTTGATCAAGATCTGATCAGTAGTTCTTGAAATATCTTCAATAATGCGTGTTTAGTAAATCTAATCTTAACAAAGTTCCGAGGATAAAGCGGTAAAGTCGGTTTTTTTTAAGCTTTGCTTGCGTTTAATTATGTTATTTCATCAAAATAGGCGTTAGCGTGCATTACCTTACCTGATGCTACGTGACAAATTCACAATGCAGTCGACGATGAGGCTTGCCTAGAAGATGCCTGTTCACTTGTCACTTGTCCAAGTAACCTTCTATAAAAAAATGTGCCAAGGCCAAGCCTGCCTGGAAAGCAAGATTTGCAGACCTGAACTCTCCTTCTTAAGACCGGAGTCTCAATAAGGAACTTAAGTTAATAACGATTTCTAAAACTGTTTAATTAGTTTGGATAAATAAGCTGCAGAGAGCAGCAAGGCTTACATAAAAACACACCTTTGAAGTGTGGATACCTAAATCGTAATATAGTTCAGTTCAATATTTCGTCAACTAAATGAAACCGACAAGTAACAGAACTCCGCCCTACTTTTTAGATTGGTTTTTATTAAAATTGAATTGCCTATCGATGGATTCCGCTCTATATTTTACGAGCGGCAGGGCTGGCACGATACGAATATTATTTATTGCTTGCTGCCCTGAAATTGAAATAAACATTGACATTCGACAAATATTTTTACAATCAATAAAATGTAACTTTATCAATAACGACTTTTATGTTCTAAGGCAAAACTAGTAAAGGGCACCTATGTAAAGTTGGTAGATAGCTTTTCTTTCCCATGTCTATATTCAAATGAATGAAAACTGAAACTTAGTGAAAATAGTACAATAGTGCTAATTCTGTTGAGCACCGAACTAACCTAAACTAAACTAAAAATAAACTAATTTTAGTCAAAGAATACCTAAACACTATTCTGATTTTACGTTGAACTTAATATAAAAGTTGAAATGACAGGACTAAAATTGATTTTGACTGCAACCAAATTGAATTGTATTCACAAGAGCCGCAATCACATATTCCTCCATTATAGACTTTGTAGGTCAGTATTTGCTTCATTAATTGCACGTTTTATTCTTTCAAGTATAAGATCACATTAAAACTCACTCCCACCCTCGCGGCATGTTTTCTTTAATAAATAAATGAATAAAAATAATCCAGACTTTTTTCATACAGACTAATTTGAGTTTAAAATTTCTATTTTTAGTCTTAATTTGACGTAAAACATGTACATCAGAATAAGAATTTGGTCATTTTCACTAAATAGAGTAACTAAACTAACTTAGTCCTGTCAAACTTAATTTTAGTCAAATCTTGCATTTTCTGAATAGGTTTTGGACTAAAGCAGGACTAAAACTAATTTTAGGCTAGTTTAGTCTAATTCTGGACAACAGAATCGGCACCAATGGTGCTAATTCTGTTGAGCACCGAACTAACCTAAACTAAACTAAAAATAAACTAATTTTAGTCAAAGAATACCTAAACGCTATTCTGATTTTACGTTAACCTTAATTTAAAAGTTGAAATGACAGGACTCTTTCAAGTATAAGATCACATTAAAAATAATCCAGACCTTTTTCAAACAGACTAATTTGAGTTTAAAATTTCTATTTTTAGTCTTAATTTGAACGAAAACATGTACATCAGAATAAGAATTTGGTCATTTTCACTAAATAGAGTAACTAAACTAAATTAGTCCTGTCAAACTTAATTTTAGTCTAATCTTGCATTTTCTGAATATGTTTTGGACTAAAGCAGGACTAAAACTAATTTTAGGCTAGTTTAGTCTAATTCTGGACAACAGAATCGGCACCATTACCTCCTGATTTAAATTATATTTTGTAGTTTTAGAAAAATATGGATAGCTAAAATCGAAATTTAAGACGCGTGACTTCGCGAACTCGCCAAATTTTTGATTCCCTAATTCACCCTCACAAAGATAGTTAGCATAAGCGTAGTGTGAGCGGCAACAAACGTGCTTGCATTACGGAACAAGAGCGCCTTGAAATACGACAAGTTACTTTGTTTATTCGGCTCGAGAACTTAATCAAGCGATTTAACCATAGATGATTAAACTATAGAACTATTTGCTACCCTTTCCTTCAAATACTAATGATTTTATCTATTGGAAGTTTCTCATTACAACCTTTCAAAGTTCTAAGTTCATAATTTGACCATATAGGGATACTTATGATAGTATTGGTCCTTCGGCATAAAGTATACTTATTTACCTTATTACCAGATCAGTGTTAGATTTATCCATACATCTATTTTTAGAATGTGGTTCATGTCATGACGCGATGGTTTATGAACTACAGATCCCTTCAAAAGCTTTAAATTAATTTGAACGTCCGACTGCATCTGCCGATGTAGTCTCATCCATATTCAAATTTACCCGACTTCGGCGACGCAAAAAGTAGGGTTGCGTTATAGCACCGTATCTATGTATGTTCGCTCATGGCGTCCATACTAATAAAACGAATAACGATTGTAACATATTAGGTATCATTGAATTCGACTCAGTTCTACTGGTTTCATGTTTATATAAAATAGTGATCAAAAAAATATGTTGTAATGTATAAAATTTGGTTGGATGTGTCGCGTAAAAGGGCTACGTATAGCTGGCCATAGGAAAATCACTCAACGCTTAGGTTTAAGCCCGCAATTGAATGTCTAAACTTGTGATTTGATAATTGTCATTTGATTGAATTGAATACTATATAGGTTTTGATTGATTTGGCGGCTTGTGACGGCCGAGCGACTCCGGTCTGTGAATTATTTTTTCGGTTGCCTTAACCTTTGACATCTTGTAAATTATTATAATTAACATTATAATTATATACTGCAAACGACAAATATAATCTACATTTAATAACCAAGAATATTATCATATTTATTTGGATAAAGATTAATACTGAATAAAATTATAAAGCGTCGTAGATATCTACCTAACGCAATTTTTAATTAAAGTTTAATTAAAGAAATGGTTACTGTCAGTAAACCGTAACAGATAGAGATATGCCATAAGGGAGTTCTTTAGATTTTAGGAGAGCTACAGTTCTTCTAAATCCTAAAGAGTAGTACATCATTTTAATATATCTCTAAGGTTGAGCCTACAATACTTAATGTAAAATTATTTTTAATTGTATATACGAACTTCCTTGATAAAAGATCTAACTGGTGGTGAAAACTGCATCAAAATCCGTGGTTTGGTTTAGGAGGAATTGTATATACGAACCTTTCTTGATAAAAGATCTAACTGGTGGTGAAAACCGCATCAAAATCCGTGGTTTGGTTTAGGAGGAATTGTATATACGAACCTTTCTTGATAAAAGATCTAACTGGTGGTGAAAACCGCATCAAAATCCATTGTTTGGTTTAGGAGGAGTTAGCAGATAGACAGACGCTGCAAGCAACTTATATTGTACGTGAAGATAGAGATTATTTAATTGAATGTCTTACCGCTATTATCACCAACCTTAGGAGTTGCCTAAATGAGATGCCTAAGCATTAAAGAGCTACCTAGCACAAAAATATGTTTCATCAACCTTAGGTGTTACCTAACAACCATAGGAGCTACTTAAGTGTAGAACACCGATTCACCGGTGCTTATGGTTTTAGGTTATTCCAAAATAGCTGTCATTTTTTGTATGGGCTTCGTAAGTAAGTTGACAGAACTTTATTTAAATACGTTTCACCAATCTTTAGGAGATGCCTAACGATCTTAAGAGCTACCTAAACTTAGGCCACCGATTGGCAGTGCGTAAAGCTTAGGTGATTCCTACATTGACAGCAAAAATCAGATTGACAGTTTGAAGACATTTTTTTTTAATTAGCTTTGGACACTCCAGTAATAAAACGTTACCATTGTGCATTCTACTAGTGATTATACTGTCAGTTATAAAAAATAGGTTAGATTTTATTACGAATTGTATTATATTAAACTAATTTTGCCTCGTATTTAATCTAGAAAAAAAAAATTTTCGTCACATCAAAAACCAAGCAGACAACATTAGAAATGAAAACCATCGCCAAAAAAAGTCTACTAAAAGATATCGCTTGCGTCTACTAAAAGATATTGCTCGATCAATAAGCTCATATACACAGTCACACACACAAACTATCGTATTATTGAGATTAGAATATAATAGGTAAGTATATCTACTGCATTTAAGCTGCATCTTCATTCAATAAAAACGTCTGTGCTTAAGTTTTCAAATTGTTTACGCTTCCCAGCACACGTTTTTGCGTAATTTGTATAATTGTAATAAAATATTACCACAATACTTTTTATTTATTTTCAATTCGACAAAATAAAAAATTACTGCATTTTTTCTCATGTTCAAAACATTATGGAAGCTACATGCTGTAATTGCCCGCTCAAGGAGTTTACAGCTACAAACCGTAGGTTTGTTTCCAATCTCGATGCGCCCGCCATGCCATTCCGTATGTATCAAAGTACTCTATGCGCCATGCGCCCGCTACGACAAGGAACGGAAGCAAAGATTACCTATAGGTCTTATATATATCTTAATAATATATAACTTCCGAACTATAATAGTTCGACCAACGGAAGTTTAAATTAAAAACTTCGTACAATGAGTGCAAATCCATTAGTTATGCTACTTACCACTAGACGGCGCTCTATGCTTTAACATTTATGTTTAATGGCAACTCATTAATTAATGTCACACATGTCATTGTTTTTTTTACACTTCATCATTCAATTTGCTCTTTTCTCTTACGTTGAATTTGTGTTTCATATTATTTTCTGTTTTTTTTTTATATTTACCCCTTAAATGTATAAAAAATACACATTTTATTTCTGACATTTGAAGAATCTTAGCAATTTTTATATAGAACTAAATCGTTACATACAGAAATAATTTATAAACAAAAAATAACAACATGTCGGTCACATGGAAAAATGTAGAAATGAAATTATCCCGTAGGTGGGCATGATGAACCCCGCGCAAGATGGACTAGCACCTCCAGGGGGAGCGCCGTCTTACCAGCAACCACTGTACTTACAAGAGCCGCATACACCAGTTACCTCGCACAGGTATGTAATATATTTATAGGAAAAAGTTTAACATACAACCTTGAAGTTGAAACACCGGTTTATGTATATTTAATCTAAGCATTTTTTCTACTGTGAGTTGATATTATGTTGTCTTAAACAGTAATTACATTACTGTTATATGGCTTCGAAATTGATACTGAATAGTGAGAAATATCATGCAGTGTTGTATTATACAAAGCTTTCATTATAGTGCGGGTGCCCCAGCTGGTAACTACATAATTCAGCAACAGCCAGGAGGGCAGCAGAGGCTGCTGATGATGCAACCAGCCCAAGTCATGAGTGGCCCACCTACACCCAGTACACCAACACAGCCTTCTGGACCAGTCTATGGATCCCCCCAGAGAGCATCACCACCTGGAACCACTAGTGATGACTCAGATGATAGTGTTCCTTCACACCATTCACAGGTATATATTTCAATCATATCACATTATTTTTATCTATGTTATCGTATTTGTCTGCCAACATTCAATTGTAATACTTATAATGCATGCTTTTACATAAACATTAATCATGGTAATCAACTAGTTCACATATTTCTCTTCAATAAAGATGTTTTTTTCAACTATCTGCACAAATTTCTGTTGTAATTTTTATTTGATGTCATAAATATAGTTCACTGGCATTCAAACCTTTCGATTTTATTATTTCTCAGTTACATATTAGAAAAATATACCTAAGTGTAGAAAATCTAATGAATTGGTTGTTTGTTGGTAGTTGCCTGGTGATGCGGAAAGCCTTCTGCCTATCCATTATTGCTCAGCGAGCCGGCAGCAACAAACTGCGCTTCATCAGGTATAGGCAAATTTTATCTAGCTTGAACTTGCTATATTTAACTTAAATATACTACTGTATTATATTTTAATGCATTTGATTTGCCACTGAACTATATTTTAAAATTCAATTATATTCCCTTTTTATAACATTAACTTATCGATGTTTCTTGTGTTCAGATTGGTGTTGCCAACATGGGTGTTAAGAGGTCTTCCCCTGAACCAATGGATAATGGCATTAATAGAGGTCAGATGCAGAAAAAGCCTAAAGTTCAGAAGAAAAAGAAAAAACGTGACCCGAATGAGCCACAAAAGTGAGTATATAATATAGTGTATAATTATTATCATTCTGCTAAGTGGTCTATATATTCTAATTGAGATATGATTAAAACTTCATGCATGTACCCAAATAAATTTGTTTTTTATTTTCAGGCCTGTCTCAGCTTATGCCTTATTTTTCCGAGACACGCAAGCAGCAATCAAAGGTCAAAATCCAAATGCAAGTTTTGGAGAAGTCTCCAAAATTGTGGCATCAATGTGGGATGGATTAGATTCAGAACACAAAAGTGTGAGTTGGTATCTAACAGTACATAATTTAAAAATAATAATTGAGAAATTATTGTGATTGGCATACACATTGTTCTTTGTAAAAATCTAGCATTTAAAATCTAAGTTGTGTTATAATTTGGTATGTTCAACAGGTTTACAAACAAAAAACTGAAGTAGCCAAGAAAGAATACTTAAAAGCTCTTGCTGCCTACAGAGCCAGTCTAGTATCCAAGGTAAATTGACCATTTTTGTATTAAGTATATTTTTTTAACATAAATTTAATAACCAGCATACTATACAATACATTACAAATTTTGTTTATTGCACACCAAGAAAAATAATTATTAACAACAGAAAAAAAATACAATATAGCGGTATAATCGGCGACCATATCGCTAAGCAGTGATCTCTTCTATGCAACCTTAGGAAGGAGAGGATAAAAAATAATATAAAAAATTATTGGTGGTGCGCAATGATTATTATACATGCATTATATGAATAGACGGGTTTTTTTTAATTAGCTGTGTAGTTACTGTTGGTGTTGGTACCAAATTTCTAGACTCCAAAATAGGACGTAGGCTGCCTACTATTATCTTAATTAACGTGGGTAAAACCGCAGGATGCAGCTAGTAAAAAAGTTCTACAAAGGGTTGAGAAACTCGGTTACGTTGTTTGGAATAACGCCATCTACTGGAATCTGGCAAGCTTTAAAAGTGGAAAGCTTCGTGCAGAGGGTGCTACAATCGTGTGCGTGCATGACGAGAAGTCTTACAAGATTTACAGCTTTGTTCGGTTGAGAATAGTATTTTTTATATTATTTCCAACAAATATTGTCTTAATTACGTACTTACTAATCTATTTCTATTTCTGAATTTAATAATTTGTGAGTATCTTTGGCAATCTTTGAATGTTCATTGAATATCATGAGAGCTTTTGGATTTATAGGTTAGGACTATTTATAAACACAATGCACTAAAGCTCTGCAACTTGTTTCCCCTTCGCATTGTAGATTTATAAGCTTTTATCGTGCGTGTATTTCTGTATTTGTTAGATTAGATAACTTTATTATTGTTTTGATCAATTAGCATAGAACATTTTTCGCTATTTTAGGGAGGTGAGCAAGAAAACCCAGCTATGTACAATCACACCAACAGTGCCAATCCGACGTACGGGAACTATTATCAAGGCCAGCCATATGGTAATGGTCATTCTCCTCAAGGCTATGCAGGAGGGAACCCAGCTCCTCAAGGCTACTCGCCTCAGAGTTACCAAGGTGGGCAGCCACAGGCCCCGTACGCCGGACAAGCTCCTCAGGGATACCCACCAAACCCTCAGCAATCTCCGCAGAACTATGGGGGAAATATACCCCTACCACCTCAACAGTACCAGGTAATTGAAAGAGATTTCAAAATAGTTAATAGAGTGAAGTTCTATGTTAGGCAATAACAATTTGGGACACCAAAATCACTGTTTCTAGACTTATTTTGTATCAGGGTCTATCTTAAAAACAGCTACACATGCTGGAACTTACATATAATATCTCTTATATCATGTACTTGCACAACAAATACAAACATCGAACAATTATTATTTAGAATACGGTTAAAACTCTTAAGTTTTTATCTAAGAAGTTTACTTTATTTGGCAAAATGTAAGTCCTAACTTGGGGTGGCGAGCGCTGTGTTTTGCCGTGCAGGCTTTTGAACTATATAAGGTCAAAACTTTAGGTAGCACGGAACTATAATGGGCAAACGAGACACTTACCATCAGGCGAGTCACTTGCTCATCTCGCCTCTCAATCTCAATTACATTCACAATAATATATAGATTTGAGGTCTCGGTTCACGGTGAACTACTAGTATCTTATCTACTAGATAGTTGCATCAATCTTAGTTGGGTTAAATCATGGTATAAATTAATGATTTTGTTATAATTAAATATCATACTTATTATATACATACACATATATTATTATTATAAATGTATAATATTAATTGATCAAATTTAAATACTTTAGTTATAGTTCTTAAATGAAATGGTAATACAGGACACTAAAAATGAAATGAAAAGTTAAAAATCATTAAATACACTGCCTTTACGTTTTTCATTGAAGCAGAAGAAATGCAGCGGGTAACTGTTTTAGCTGATTATTACTGAGATTTGTTTTAGAAGTGTTTTTAAGGCGACTTTACAGACCAAATGTAAATAATTTGTAAAAAAACAGAATCAAACAAATATTAATTCATTAGATTTTTTTTAATGTATTATTGAAATATGTCATAATGACAATCACACTGTTTCAACCAGGGTGTGCCAAGCCAGTCACCACAAGGATACCAGGTCAATGCCAACGCTTCACCACAGAATTGCCAGCCCAACATAGCACAGTCGCCTCGTAACTACCAGGCTGCGCAGTCACCTACGAACTACCCCGCCAACTCGGGAATGTCACCACCAGGGTACAGACAGGTGCCTTCACAGTCACCTCCGATGGGAGCTGTGCATGGAAATATGCAGTACCATCATGCTCAACAGGTAATCAAATATAATTGTTTTCTGTGTTTAAAGATAAAAACGAAAAATATTAATTTTAATTAATGAAAATGAAAAATTATTGTTTTCAAAAGATTTAATATAGATGAAACAGTAGCTGTCATAAATGATTCTTAAATGATTATCTAATAACTTCACAAACCAAAGTTATTTGTTTGCAATGGCGTCTAGCATTTACGCATGTCTTTACATAAATTTAACATGTAAACAAAAAAGCTCACCAATAGAAACAATAAAGTAGTGACAATTTCTATCTTGTTCTCAACATAGATGCATACCGGATGCGTCATTTTGCCATATAACTCCACTTGAGTTTCTTTGGCAGTTACACTTTTTCTAATTCTGGTCAGATCTGCCAATTTTTTTAGTAGTGCAATTGTAATTTCAGGTTAATTAGAAAATCTGTTGCCACCACCAACGCACCAAGTGGGTGTTCTGGTAGGTATCGGCATATAAAGCTGTTTATGACTAGTGGGTATTCTTCAAGCAGTCTAAAACTACAGAGACTACACTGTCCACTGGCACAATCAACCAAGCAGCATTTCAAAACATGATTAATAATCTCTATTGTTTCTTCAGCAAATGCAGCCTACACATCAACAAATGCAAGCTCATCAGGCCCAGCAGTATCAACAACAACAACAGCAGCAACAACAGCAGCAGCAACAGCAACAGCAACAACAACAACAGCAGCAGCAGCAACAACAACAGCAGATGCCACAGCAAACGCAGCAGCCGCAACAGCCACAGAATCAAGCTGTCAAAAATGAACCACATTCACCGAATAGCAATGGCAATGCAGGTGCACCACAACAGTCTCCAGATGTAAGTTAAATGAATTTTTATGGTCATTATTAATTAAGAAATTATATGCTTTGGTCTGGTTTATAGTTGCACTATATATATAAATATGTATATTTTTATATGGAATATGCAAGCATTTGACCACTATCTCACCTGATGGAAAGTGATGATGCGGCCAAAGATAGTACATGCTTGCCTAGAAGATACCTATTCACTCGAGACTTGAAGACTCCCAGAGATGAAGGCAATGAGTTCCACTCCTTTGCTGATGAACGTAGAAGCGAAATGCTTCGAGTGAACTGGAGGTATGTCAACCATTCATTGATGACGTTTGATTGTTTGTCTTGTTGTTAGATGGTAAAAAGGGCATGGTGGAATTAACTCGTGTAATTCCTGTGCACACTCACCTAAATGTAAGCGATATAGATGTTAGGTGCTGACTAGGATATGTATGTCAAAAAAAGTAAATCGTTTATGATTTCTATCTACGTTACACTTTGGCTTATTTTTTTATTTATTACAGACTAAGCAAACATTTGACTACAATCACAACTGATGGAAAGTGATGATGTAGTCTAAGGCTTATAATTAATATAATACTGATAACATATAGGACAAGACCTCTCGGGGGGCTCCGCAGTCCATAACCGAAATCCCAGGGCACATTTAATTTTGAAATTTGAAGGGAACAAACAACGCATGCAGGATGACTCATACACTGCCTTAACAAGCTGTTGGTGAAGCAAATGCATGCATAGCTCTTCTACAGTTCAATGAAAAACCTCATATTAAAATTTCATATTTTTTCTGCAGCAAAATGAAAATCGCAGACCGTCATCATGCATCCGCCAGGGTTGCACCAACCCCGCCATCTCAAATAGCGAATGGGAAGACGAGTATTGCTCTAATGAATGTGTTGTCAGCCACTGCAGGTAAACTACTTCCATTCTGTAACATCACAATAATATTGTGACTGGTGACTAGGAATACCTGTATGATTAATAAATTATAAACTTGAAATATTTATTATTACTCGAGACACAAAGTCTACAGAGCCAAACTTAATAAAAAGAAAATTTAAAAAATGCTGTAGCATAATATTATTTATATAGTTACATTACAGTCTTCCTAAATCACATTTTTAATATTATTGTTTATTTATTTACACATTTGTATATGTTTATAACATACATATACATAGTTATTTATTGAATGGCAATGAGTTATTTGGTATTGGCTAGTAGATGTTTGAACCTTTATCAAACCACAAGAGATCCATATTCGAGTGGCATTAAATATTTGATTTTGTTTCAGAGACGTGTTCAGCTCATGGGTGGCTTCAAACAACAGCAATCAAATACAAAACTTCTCTGCTGTTAAATAAACTATTATTTGTAATAGGCACATATCAAATTTAAGTAACCCTCTCCTATACTGTACAGTAGAGTTTATAATTTACTATATAAGTTGTAGTCTTGATTAGTTAATTGATTTAGTGTAATTTCATTTTTAGTTATAACTAAGTTAGTGTGCCCAGTTGAGTAGAAACTAATGGGTGAATGTTGTATGATCCAGTTTTTTATGGTTTATGAATATAGCCTCAAGAAATATATGAGAAGACTGTATATTGGATGCAAATACATATTAAGTTGTTAAATGCATGATTGGCTTCCACATTTGTTGTAATGTATTAGATATGATATTTTTTAAGATCTATTTTGTTGATCTGAAATCATTCTGAAATATGTTATGATGATGACATGTTTTGTCTTCATCGTTTAGTTAGTTTACTTTAGTAATATACTCACTGTTAATATTATGTTGTATTTAATATTTCGTCTGTTTACTATTATGTATTTGAAACGTGTGACTATATTTAAAACATTATTTGAGACATCTACAAAATATTTTGAAGTTATACTTACTATTGCTAATAGATAGAATGCCACCAACGTGATAAAAGCCAGATAGTCTGCAAACTTAAAGGTAGTCGATTTATGTAGATATTTTGATAACCTACTTATAGATTTTGTTTAGCTCTATATAGTAGTGGTATATTTGTTTATAAATTAAGTTGACAGTATTGTTGATTTTATACTATCTCGTAACCTAGCATTTTCTTAGATTATACTTGTGCTACTTTTAATAAAATTATGGGTTGTAAGACTAGTAAAGCCGAGGCTATATAGACCTCAGAACAGAATATTTTTAGCTGCAAATGTAGACCCTATCTGAGATAGGCAATAAATTGTTAAATAATAAATGCAATACCAATTATATCGTGTATGCATAAAGTTAGTGAATATTCTTATATATTATTAGCGAGTACATAATCCCTTACTTCAATGTAAATTTCTAACTACGGAAATACATAGCAATACTACATTTCTCTAGGAGTTGCATTTAGTTCATAATAGAATTTAGCTGGACCAAAATTTTTCTTTGTATTCGAAGCTATTAAATAACAATTTTAGACGAATAAGGATTACGATAATTGTATGTCCAATACATTTTATTAAACCTAATTATTGTAAATATAAACACTCGCAATAATAGATCGTAGACACTTGTTAAGGCATAACATTTTTATGTTATTTATTTAGTAGTGTACTAGGATTCTAAAATAGGAACAAAACTATTGTTATAATGATGTAAAAATAACATTGTATAAAATGTAATTAGAAATTTGATTTCATTAAATTTCTTAAGCAGTATAATAATTTGTCTTTTAATCTAATACCTAACTTGAGTTTCCATTTTTTCTCTCTCTTAATTTTGCTTCGCTATCTTGTGCATTTAGCCAGTGTCAAGAAATAATATATTTTAAGTGTATTTCATATTAAAAGTCAAAATCAAGTAAATGAGTCAAGGTCCAGTCATAGTCAAGTCATGCCCTAGTAAAATGGTAAAAACTTAACTAGAACTTCTATTGGAAGTTTTAGAGCGAAGGTGAAAATCACGTTTTTCAACTTGGTATCATTTGCCTACACTTATGCACGTTTACTAAGTATAAACCTAGAAGAATCACAAAATTATACAAAATCAACAACATAACTTTTTCACTTTTGCGGCAAGACTATTCGTATAATTAAATATTGCGCCATACCATCATACAGCCTACAAGAGCAAATAGCCAATAATGTAAATGTCTGTGGTCAAGATCACCCATACATACTGGCGGAAGTTATTCAACTTTGTATAACGTTACTTTTCCTGACGAACAGCTATTAAACTATCTCGTTTGTTTTATTGAAATTATAGAGCTTAAAGTTTTCGCTCTCTAGGCCAAGCGGCACATGCGGTTAGCAGAAAAGGATGTGGAACCCACGTTGTCTAGAAAATTTTGAAATTACATTTCATGGAAGTACTTAATATTTCCATGCATTTATGTTTATCAATTTTCTGGGCAGATTATAGAGCCCACTATTGTATTTGCAAACGAGTATGGATCGAAAACGGCAAAACTAGTGCCGTGCCGCGCCGGTTTGTGTGACCGTGGATACCAGACTCGAACAAATTTTGGAACGCACTAGAAATAGCACGGCTTTCGACCAGAGACTACTCGTATGTACATTTTACTTTTTTTATTTTGACAGAACTTGATGACGTGACGTGAAGCCATAAAAATATAAAAAATGTTAGGAAATGGCAACATTGTTTCTAAATTTCCAATCGAATCCATCCAACACAACATTTTTTCGTAAAATTCAAATAGATATATTTGGTAAAGCTCTAGAAGATAGTAAAAGTTGTGTAAATATATAGTGTGTATATTAATGTATATAGTATCAGTTTCATCGTTTATATGTTATATGTGTCAGTGATGTTTAAGTTTTCCTAAGTTCCCATCAGTCAATAGGAACGCCTGATAAAATATCTCCAGTATTATGATGGCTGGAATCGATGTAACTCCTGAAAATAACCGGAAAGGCATCATTTCTCAAGCCTGGACACGATTGTCTCAGGTACTTATAAATTAGTAACACATTAAACACATGACTAGGCGCGTCATGTCAAATTCCTTTATCGTCTCATAAAATCCTATTTAGCATTATAAATGGTTTCAAAGTCGTAAATGAATCTTGTATTTACACGTATAGCTACAGTAATCATAATAAAATTATTCTTTAACTGTTACTATTTAATTTGTAACCTTACTTGTGCTTACTTTCATTACCTACATTTTACTGCATATTACAGGTCTACCAAGGTACCTTAGATAAATGGACACCACATACAAGATCACGATGGGTGGGAAGTGCAGTACTCCTACTTCTATTTGTAATTCGAATTATTACTAAACAAGTAAGTCAAACTTTATAGCTTTGGACTGGGCATGTTCTTAAAATATTTATATTCTCATTCTTGGCCTAGCATGTGCCATCAGGTGAAATAGTATTCAAACACTAGTCTATTAGAGAAAACAGAAGCTGCTTCTCATGGTGTAAAAGGGTACCATTAAGTAGTACAACTTTATAGGATTTAAAAAACAAAATACCATTCATGGACCACATAGCCGGAAAGAAGAGATAGATAAATAATATTGTAGTCTTTCACTCGTGGGTCTGCTTGGGCCAAATAACTTGCCTGTTTATATTGTTATTATATTGTATGGCCTCTTAATACTAACTTAATAGACTACAAAACGGGTAAATTTATTCAAATTGCCCTCTCAGCACTGGCAGATATTCTGCTTCAGGTATATTGTGCATATTCATATCTATTCTATAGGGAAAATAAGCAGGATTTATATATGATTTATGTATTTTTAAAATCCTTATATCTAGAATTATACTTACAAAGCTATTTCCTCATTTTAATTCTCAATCAGAACATTTTTCTAAAAGCTATTAAAAGACAATAGATAATTCGAGTCTTAATGGTCTTTGTTCCAAATGTTGACAAGTTAAAATAATTTCTAAACATCCTATATTAATTCTACATATATTATTCTATTACCAATAATTATCCCTATCTGTATGCCAAACATTTAGAAGGTCAATCGTGGAGATAAAAAATATCAGTATTTAATTAATGTGTAAAAACACAGGTCATTAATAAAAATAGAAAATACATCTATTGATGTACAGAATAGACATTCATGTTGTGAAGCCTGTAACTAGATCACCATCTTATGGTGAACTATTATTTATGGCTTATGAACAAAGGTCTATGTCTAATCCTTAATTTCACGGGCATATTAAATGGATTACAGCACATATTTATGGATGTTTATCATTGGAGATTTAGTATAAAATAGATTTCAGCTACTTGATTACAAGGTTGAATGATGCAACATTGTATATAGTTAATATAAAAGAGAAAAAAAAATATATATTCTACTAATATTATAAATCCGAAAGTTTGTGTGTAAGCATGTTTGTTCCTTCTTAATGCTTTAATGGCTGAATGGATTTGGATGAAATTTAGAATGTACATGACTTATACCTAGGATTAACATAAAGGCAACTTTTAAACTTGATAATAGCGGGTGAAGCCGTGGGGCACGGCTAGTTATTAAATAGTTTATAGCCTGTATCAAGAAGATATTTTTTTAAATTTAGCATTTTTTATTTTTACAGGGATGGTACATAGTGACCTATGCGCTTGGTATATACCATTTAAATCTATTCATTGCATTCCTCACTCCAAAGATTGATCCAGCTATGGATTTTGATGGTAAGTTGTTATAATTTATTTATCTTAGATAGGATATTTGACCACTATATCACCTGTTGGTTGATGTTATGAGGGTGGTAGACAATAGTAGACATGTAAGCCTGTCATATCAATACCTAGCCCAGAATGTAAACTTTTAAGCATAGCTGCTGGAACACCATTTTAAATTATGTGACATCACAAATTTTTCAAAATTTAATATTTTATATCTAATCACAACACTAAATTTAATCTACATACCTACCATAGTAGAAATATATAAGTAAGATGACTCGAGGCCCGTAGGAGATTCAAATGCCTACTCTAGCCGAATACGCAGGGTTGTCACTATCTCCGACTTTTAAAGGTACCTATAGGTAAAATGTATATTTTAACAAACCTACTAGTTAGGTACAATAAAATAGTATAAAATGTGGTGGTAAAATAGATACGATTTCATTTGCATATTAGCCGCCGACAGAGTCAAAAAAAATCTTGAAAAAAATATTGTTTTGCATATGTGAAAAAAAATCACGGTAGTAGTACCTATATATAACGAAGTTAAAAGGAAAACTAATATAGCTAAGTAGGCTTCAATAAATCAATAATATTGGCAGTCGGTGACGATGACGCGAGTTCCATGATTTTTGTTCACCCAAAAAGTGCTCAACGCGCCTATAGAAGTTTTCACTTTAAAAACCTACATAAATTGAATAAACACGTAAAGTAGGTTACACTATAAGTAGGTATATGAACTTTACCTATCTGTTTACAAAATATAAACGCGCGCACGCAACTCAGCACGCGGTACGCGACATCCGTCTGCGCGGAAAGGCCCGTGGCGAATGGCTCGAATACGACGAAATGCCGTCGACCGCGTCGACGAGCGCGGGGGCGATCCCGGCTCGAGTCGTCTTCGCCGTTCTGTTTGTTGTCATAGTGTGCGTGCTGAGGCACGTGCTTACGGCCGTGCACACATACAAGCCGCGTTTGGTACCACTCTATGAAGACAACTTACTTATATATTTCTACTATGTACCTATAAAATAATATAATAATGATAACCTCATTATATCATGTATAATTAAATGCATGCAAAGCTTTAAAAAATCCAGCTTCACTGCTTTATCTTCGGAACCTTGACCAGATTTAATGAATGTGTCTCACAAATGTGACCAGCTGTGACAAGCACGAGGACAAGCTGTGTAGGACATAATCAGGGCCAATTTACCCTAAGATGTTTCAATTTTCATTTTCATCAAGATAAAAATTTAAATATCTTTCACCAAAAGCTCAAGTCAATATAGGATCTCCACTCACTAAACTTTAGAATTACTCTTGTCTTGACAATGAAAATTGGCCATGTTTTCACCTTGTAGGAAATAAAAAAATATATTGAATGTTGTTGCCAGGCATCATAAAATATTTATTCAAAATACAACCTAATAGTATATTTTATCTCATCAAAATAGTTACCTATCCTAAAATTTAGTATTTGGTCTTCTTTTTTGGATTTTTATTGACTTGGGTTGAATTTTTTTTAATTATTTCCTTTTTGATGTTTTTTCTTTAAATTGTGTTTTTGTTGCAAAAAATACTTAAATCATCCCTCATTAAACTTTTGTCAGTCTGTCTGTAGCACCATATATAGCTCCTATGAATTGATTGTATATTGCATTTTTTATTAATTTGAAATGATGAATGTATAATAGTTTAAAATGGCTTTCTAAAAATGTCTTTTTAGAATACCTAAGCCTAAGCCAACCTCACATATACTTGGGGCTCCCGGCATTTAATGTAACAGGCTCTGATGACTCGCAAAAAGCATTCTCAGGCTGTTCATAAAAAGTCATGCCAAATCTTATTAAAACATGAACTTTTAAATGACTCAATTATTCACTTACTCTTTCTTCAGTAAGTGTCCATTGCATAATGTGCAAAAAGCTAAAAGAAATTATAAGTATATGCTAAGCAAGTATCGTTTTTGTTTAATTACAGCTGAAGACGAGAATGGTCCAGCCCTGCCGACCCGGGCAAGTGAAGAGTTTAGACCATTTATAAGAAGGTTACCAGAGTTCAAGTTCTGGCTGTCTGTCACTAAAAGTACTCTATTCTCAATTGGCTGTACTTTTATTGAGGCTTTCAATATTCCAGTCTTTTGGCCTATATTAGTTATGTACTTTATCACCCTATTCTGCATTACAATGAAGAGACAAATTAAGGTAAGAAAACATGATATATTTTTCAATTTATTTTCAACATATTAATTAAAATTGGTAAGTATGTTCCAGTTGTTTTGGTTTATATGCCATTCAATTAATTGCTTAGTCAGCTGTATAATGCCACTCAATGATTAGCCTACATATTTTGTACCAACGAAATTGTTGATGCAAGATGAAATAGGTTGATTTAGAAGGTAGTGGACAATATTTATTGTAGCTAGAGTTTGGAAATAATCCACTGTATTATATATACCATCTTTTATCTTGACCTCATAAAGTATTTATTGAATTATAAGCTTGATACATTGATTTTCTGTAGCATTGTGGCTTCCAAACATTTTTTGTTGGACAGCTTGTTGCCATTTTTAAATAATCCTATTACTGTAGAAAAGACTTCTCATCAAAAAAACTGTGACAAGTAGGTTTGACACTTACAACATTACCTTAAGAATTTTCAAAAGACCGAAACAGGTGGAAATTCGAAAGTGCAAGATCAGGGCTATATGGAGGATGCATTCACACTTCCCAGCCAAACTCTCAAAATTTTTGCTGAGTGGCTAAAGATGCTTGTAGTCAGGCGTTATCGTGTTGAAAGACCTTTTCTGAAGATCGATTCCGGTCGCTTTTCTCAATTCTTGCTTGAAAATTATCAGCTGTTGGCAATATAGAAATCTGAATCGACGGTTTTGCCCGGCGGAAAAGCTCATTATGAACGATGCCCCTCTAACCCCACCCCATGTTGGGATAAGAGGGGCATCGTTGTGTGTATACAACCAGCATCACCTTTTTGCGTGTTAATCTTGATTTTGTCAGTCAGTGGAGCTTTTGACCACGATCTTCGCACGTTTATGTCGTAGGTGATTCCCGTTTCATCCACCAGTGATCACCAGTGTATTTTTATTCCGTTTTAATAGAGAAATATAATCGCAAATGAGCACAAGGTCTATTAGATTTTCTTTCAGTGAGCTCGTGTCGCACCTTGATCTCAATCGAGCTTTTTGTCAACCCAGACTTTTTCAAATGGATCAAAACTAGTTTGGCGGACAGAAAAACATTTGAACAATAGCGGAAAAATATTTTTCACTTGTTTGTTTCTTAAAATGTTGCTTTATAATATTTGCAATACCAGCCTGATACAAACATTACAACCAAAGAGATTTTATTACTACATTCATACATACAAATACAAAAATACATCCCCGTTGGCCTGGTTGCGCGTCTGCTATACCTATACGCGGCAGGTATCGGATTCGATTCCCAGTGGGAACAAAATTTCCCAAAGACGATTAGTGTCTCTGGTTCTGAATGTGATTTATTATTTGATGTGCATGTTTCTGGCACCTACAACACAAGTCTTCGAACTTAGTGTGAGTGTGACATCGTTTATGTTTACAATTTGGGATCGTTTGAGGGAAGTCCTGCCTATAAGCAGGAAAAAAACTGGAAAAGGATATGGTATATCTTTCCTTTCGGCTCTAAATAAATAGTATGTTATCACACTTCACATAAATATTAAAGTTTTGTGAATGTTTGAGCATATTTGAAACGAGGCATTTTTGTAATGGCTGGACGGATTTTCATGAAATTTGGTATGTAGATTGTTCAGATCATTAAAGCTGTGGAGCACAGGTAGTCTGACATTATAAAAATTAGCCCCATTTTTCCGCATCTTCTTATTATCCTGTCATCGGTTCTGTTTTGTGAGGTCTTCAGCCGTGCAGGTCGTTCGGGTGCGAGCATATGGTTATACAGTCTGCTTTGAGGCCCCGCAATAATTGCAGACAGGTTGGTCGACTGCAACCAGCTTTACTTGAAATGGTTTTTCGATCCTGTTTAAGTTCCGAACTGGCCATTCCAAATCATGCAGATGGTTTCTCTGATAATTTGGATGTCCGGCTATATTGGGATGTATAAGACTTAGACTAGCTACGCTGGGGTCCAGGCTGTCATGACTTTCTATAGTTTGCAAAAAACTCTTTTTAGTCTAGCTCGAGCTAAGGTATTGTCGTACATGGGATGTTGCTGGTTAGTTTATTTTTTATATTTCTCTACGGCGCATGCGTGTGCATAGTGCATAGAGATGGTGCAGAGGAGTTGACTTAAGGCAGCCAGTTATTATAGGTACTACTGTGTCATTTAATATTTCGTAGGTACCACATGTCTCTAGCGCCCATTGAAAGATATGGATTAACTGTATGAAAGAGTGTTTTATTGGTCCAATTAAAAGATCATAATAAGTTATAGGGTTATCTGACGATGGTGGCCGATTTTTGGTAAAAATAAATATGACAAATAACTACTCAAAGAGAGAGGGCGGAAAAGCTTTGGCATTCCTTCTAAGGCGATGTGTTTTTTGTGTCTACTTCGATGTATAATCGAAGCCTTCTTATTTATGCTGCAGCAGTTCTATATATCAACTGCCATTGGTGCCGCATTTTTTCGCCCGCATTCATGATGATGAAATAACGATAATGTACATAGTCTAACACATTATCCGGCAACTAAAATAATTTTGTGAATTTAGAAAGGAAAAATATTAAGACAGGCTTTGAACGTGCGGTCATAGGGTGTCATGCCTAATGGCTCTAACAGCTAAACTAGTCAAGTCCTGCTTCAAGTGACGAAATTATTCTTATCATAATATTAGTATCGTTTTATGGGTACACGTGACGCCATCTACCGGAATAGTTGGCGCCTTAACTTCCGCTGTGTATGCTCAATGAAATACATAATGTTGTATTTCTGAACTGCCCGTTGGCTAAGTTGGGTGAGCGTTCGCCTTCTAAGCAGGGGTATCGGGTTCGATTCCCGGCGGGAACACAAGTTTTCTCCCCAAGGAAAATTTGTGTTTCTGGTTCTGGTTGTGATTGTGTGTGTGATGTGAATTTTTCCGGCACCCACGACACAAGTCATTGAACTTAGTGTGGGGCTGTGAGTGTGAAAGCGTTTATGTTTAGCGTTTACGTTTATGTTTATTTCATTGAGCATACACAGCGGAAGTTTATGTGTAAACTAGTAAAAATATTTTTTATCCACCTATGTTCCTAATTAGGAATATGTGAACGTAACAAGCTTTTTGATATTCAATATATTCGAGCGAATCAAGATCTCTAAGTTGAATTTTATGGTTTATCACTTTTTCCGTCCGTCCGTCTGTCAGAGACATTTAGCGCCTAAACCATACAAGCGAATAACAAATTCTCCGAAAATATGTAAAGCCCAAAGATAAAAATGGTTATTATAATTATATAAATGAAAAAAAATAAAGGAGACAGCCCATACACGTAAGTGTGGAGCAAAATATTTTTTAGTTATGTTTCTGCCCGTATGGAATATCGTTATTAGAGCTTTTTAGTTAGGGTACGAAACCGTTTTTTTTATTTATGCTAGAAAATAACAATTTGGTAGAAAGTCAAATATTTTGTCCTCGGGTCTATTCATGAACGGGTACATACTTAAAGCTAAGACTTGCATATAATATCCGTTATATCCTATAAAATTAAACAACAAATACAAAAATGAGCTAACATTTACGATACTTAATGAATTAATATCGACACTCTAAATCACTTATTTAATCATTATGGATATCTATGTTTTATATTTTATTAAACTTTATTGCTGTAAATAAATCTTGCACGTCTGTTGTGGGATAAACTGTTGAATCAGATTCCTAGATAGATAGATAACGCTTTATTGTCACACCTTACATAAATCACTTAAAATAATTTTTAAAAAAGTACAGTAAGTAGTGTACAATCGGCGGTCTTATCGCTTTTAGCGATCTCTTCCAGACAACCTTCAGATAGAGAACATTTTAAATAATTCGGTAAAACGTTCGTAAATACAAGTTTAGAAAAAAATATATAGTAAGGTATAATATATATAAATATATATACATACTTAAACTAAATAAATTCTATAAGGCAATACTAATAAATACAAACACATATTTTTGTAACACAGTTTTTTGCACAATTATTTAGCTGTACTTCAACTACGGGCCAATTGCCTAAAACTAAACCAAAACTATATATGCAGCAAAGACCTAAGTTACCTACACAGTTTGTGCATTTAAATATATTTCATTTCAACTAAAGGCAATTATGGCCCATTCGCATACTAAAGGCAATTCGGCCTATTCTGAAAGGATCTAAAGTTACAAATCCTTACGTAAGTAGTCTTTATTCATGTCATCAATCATTTAGCATCTTAAATTTGTAACTAAAATGCGATTTTTTTTTAAATCCTGTAACGTTTCATAATAAAAAAAAAGCATTTAAAAATATTTTAGATCATTATAATCCGACATCCTTCATAATTTATATTTAAAATTCCATTCATTTAGTAAGCGCTAGGCGGCTCCAGTGATGTAACTATAATACAAATGCCGCGTATGCTTGTATGATAATTCAAGCAAATAACTGATAATGACACCGAAACAAACAAAGGGCCGAGATAATAAAATTGTATTAGAGATAAAACTTTGTTGGTATGCAAGTACATCCGCTTATAAGTATGAGCATGTGTGTCTACATTTAACTGTTTCAATTCTATTCAAATCGCATATGCTCTCTAAAATGCCAATGTTTGCTGGGTTTAGATGTAAAATGCATAGAAAGTCTGGCGCCTCACGTATGTTTTCCTTGAGAGCCTGCGTATTCCAGGTCTAGTGTGTTTACCAGCTTCGATCACATCGTCACTTACCATCAGGTGAGATAGTGGTCAAACACTAGCCTGTCACAAATAAAAAAAAAAAAAAAAAAAAATGTTTCATAAAAAAGTATGTATTACAGGTTACCATGCAAAATTAAATATTATTATTTTCTTTTTTAATTTTGGCTTCGCAATCTTGAGCATTTAGCCAGTGTCAACAATATATTTCAAGTGTTTTTAACATTAAAAGTCCTAATCATAAGTCACAGTCAAAGTCAAGTAATAGAGTCAAGGTCCAGTCATAGTCAAGTCATGCCCTAGTAAAGTGGTAGAAACTTTACTAGAACTTCTATTGGAGCTTTGGAGCGAAAGCGAAAATCACGTTTTTCAACTTTGTATCATTTGCCTACACTTATTCACCTTTAAGTATTAACGGTTAATAATCCACAATTATTACACATTAACACTCGAAGAAGCACAGGTTTAGGAAAATTATACACAATCAACACATTTTTTCATTTTCGCGGCAAAACCTAAACTATTATTAGTAAACAACATTAGTGGAGAATATAATACTAACCTAATTATTTTATATATTGCTGTGCATTTAAATGTAATGAGCAAAAATCTATCGGAGTCATGTTGATGAAGTAAACATACATTTTACTAATATTACAAATCCGAAAGTTTGTCTATGTTTGTTCCCTCTTCACGCTTTAACGGAGTTAGATGAAATTTGGAATATACATAGATAATAACTAGGATTAACGCATAGGCTACTTTTTCACTTGATAACAGCGGGCGAAGCCGCGGGGAACGGCTAGTGTAATAATAAATAAATATAATTATAATCTTAGAATTGTAATTATGGGGTAAGGTTTAGCTATATTGTTATGAGCTGCATAATTATTTTTTTTATCCAATTAAACATACTGTAAAAATACATTCATTTCAGTATTACAATAAGTAAAAGCTTGGTTCTAATATTGTCTGTTTATCCAATTTTTCATTTAATGTTTTAACGACCCAGTTAAGAAGTACCAAATAAAATGTTCATCATAGGAAGAAACAATCACCAAGATACGGGTGTTATTCACACCCAGTTTGATAACTAGAGCCGCAACTTGGAAAATGTACAATAACTAATGAAACAAACAACTAAATAATTTAAACTTAAAAGAAACCGAAATCACCACTTTATCTTTGGAACCCTTGATCAAATTAATTAAATACGCATTATTGAGGATAACTCGAAAACTACTGCTCAGATTTTGACCAAATTTAAATAGGACCAATAGGAAAAAAATACAGTCGAATTGAGAACCTCCTTTATGTGACGGCGGTTAACAAAAGATCTGATTAAAATGCTAGCTTTACAATCAATCATTTGGCTATTGAATAAGGCATGTGTCAGCAACGCGCGCACCATACTCGTGATAACATGTCGTGAATAATAATAAGTGTTATTTTTATTTTCAGCATATGATCAAGTACCGGTACCTGCCTTTCACTCACAGCAAACCAAAGTACAAAACCGTTGATTCCGCGGTCACCGTCAACTGACGTCCTTCAATATCCTGTAAAAATAAGGACTCTAATGTATTTAGTTAATTTATCTAACTGTTGTATGCAAATGTTTCATGAAAATACAGTTTTTATTGTAATGTTTACAGATTTTTATTTATTGAGTACATCATGCCCTCGAACAACACAACTCGAGTAATAATGGCATAATGTCTTTTGTACTCCATATGAGATGTTGTTATGCTTTTTCTTTAAAAGATCTAACTTGTGCCTGACTGCGGCGAAGAATAAAGGAGTATTGATTAATGGAACAGCGCTGCGTATGTACTACTATATCAATATCAATACGAGTGTTCTATTCGTCTGTTCCCTCACTGCGCCCACAGTAATCATCTATACCATGATCGCTAGCTAAGGCGATATAATATAGTTTCATATTTTTTGACATTTGCCAGAATAACTCTTGTATTGTTGTTAATAATGTTGTTGACTTACATAAGTGATAAACCTTTGAATGACAGTGGTTTACTCTAAGTATACCTTGAGTATACCATTTATACTAAATATTACTAAAAAAAACTATCACCAAACAAATGTTAATAAAACGATTGGGCATTAAAAAAAAGAGAATATACGAGTACATATTTTTATAGCTGCTACTTCAAATACTTTTTGGTAACCCAGGTAAAACTATTGCAATTTTATTTGTCTACAGTAAGGGTTTCACTTGAAAATTGCGTGACGAAGTAAAATTAATATAAATTTCCCTTTTGCCAATTCTGTCTCATTATTTGAAAATATTGAGGACTAACAGAAGAACTTGCAACTCATTAAACGAGAGTGGCAAGTCCTACTGAACGGGTCTCATAAGAACAGACTCAATTGACGACAGAAGGAGCAAGGTTGCTCCTGCTGCATTGACGTAAATGGCTAAAAGTGATGATTAGGTACATTATCTTTGGGTGTTGGTTGCACTTGCTGCAGTTTCACTAAACGCTACTCCTGAAAGTTATGCCTTTTATCATTTCCACTCTTGTAGGTTAGGCCCGTTGTAGATAGGTTCTTATCTTTGTATTCACTAAATAGCTGCATTGTGGATTATATTGTGTTTTAAGTCTATATATGTTTAATACAAGTACTTCGCTTTTAGTAGCTTTTAAAATAAGTAGTTGGTAAAATAAAAGTAAGTCTTGCGTGACTAAAATATATCAGAATAATATCTATAAATGTATTGTTATAGTAGTTACTAAAAATAAACAATACCTTTATCAACGAATAGGTAAATGCTAAATAGCATCAGCATTTTCAATTTAAACCACCACAGATGCGGTGTTTTATATCTTGTAATCCCACACTACAAAAATTACCGGGTATTAATAAAATATGCTACGAGTATCAACTAGTTATTCTAAAATTTGACAAATAACAATTAAATCTAAAATAAACAGAGGTCGTCTTTCCGGTTCTGTGCCAATAACGCTACATCTAATATGATCTTACTTCCCATCCAAACTACGCCAAGTGTCATTCATGGTCCATCGGCACATAAATCCGTAGTGTAAGCTTCGAGCATGCATACCTACTAACTAATAACTATTTATATCTAAATAGGCAGGTATACTGTATATTACAATTCGTTTTTCTGTATTTCGCGTAAATACCTTTGCAACATAATGATGAACGAAGTCGTAACACAAACTGTGGAGTAACGTTTAGGTATTAGTCGGCATATATTTTATTTTTAACTCATACTTACTGTAGTTGTTTGATTCAATAAATATATACCCTAGATCACCTAGTATATAGTCCGTATCCTGTATTATAATGTACCCTTGTCATGGTACGTGGTAGGTACATATACCTACATGGCTGATGATTTATGAACTTGCAACAAAATAGATAGATTTTGGATTGGATGTTCATGTATCTTTGCCGTACTAGTTATATCTGCATGCATTTGTTAGGAAACGCAAGAGAATCACGGCGGCGTAAAGTAGCTAGGTAATCAGTCTATTTAAATATTTAAACCAATGTCATAAATACGAAAGTTACTCCGTCTGTCTGCTTGTTATCTTTTCACGCAGCTAAACCGGTACACGATGGACCGAACTTGATTGTCACCAAAATAGTGCCTGTAGCAACTAATGAAGGATAGGTAATAATTATTATCATGAACACGGACGAAACCGTCGAGCATCGGTGACATCTAAAATCTGCATCTACCTTATGTTGTAGTTTAATTACTGTGCGAAAGAGAAACTTTCATTTTTAATTCGTTATTGATTTTAGTAGGCGGTATGCAACTAGATATGTACTAGTATATAGTAACTTGATAAATAATTTAAAGAATTCATTCAGTAAGCGAAAACATTAGTTACCTACCAATATTTGTCTTATCACAGCTGTTACAAGGGAACCTGTACCAACTGTGACTAAAATAAACAGCCGAGCCGCCTACCTACGAAAAATTACAAAGCGATTGTTAGGTTCAGCATACGCTCACAGAAATAAATGGTTAAAAATAGTAGCTAGCTGTAAAATTAAGAAATTGGTTGGTATCGCACGAAATCTCGCGTGGACTAGTAAGACGTTTAGTATTGGTTATCTATAATGACGTTTCGTTTTTCCAGAAGATTAATTTCTTCTATTTGCGTAGGTATATATATGTACGCAAAGAATAGGTACCTACCTTTAAATCACTACTTATTATATATTACCTGTCTAGATAAAGTTACTTCTGCCCTATTTATAGCTATTTATTTATGATCAATAGATACGTTTTTTGATTCATATAGATACTGTGGATCCTTTTTAAATAACAGATAGGCTAGCGTTTCTCTCACCTGTTGAAAAGTGATGATGACTATGATCGCATGCAATACATTGAATGGGAGTGCGTCTTAAATATTTCTTGTTGGAAGAGTGCTGGTTGGCAACAGTTTTTTAAAAAGTGGTGAACTACAACTGCAAAGGCGCAGCTAAAACCATGCGAATGCTCCAAAGAGTATTATAATATACGGGGAATGCTCTACAACCTCGGAAAAAAAAAATCGCAACATATATCTATGATTATATCCCCACGACACCACCAACCACCAGGAGGTAACTGTAACGCTATTTATAAAATGATTGGGTAAGTCTGAGGGGTTAGTATAGGATAGGTGTTTCAACCTTTTCAAAACCACCTAACTGATTGGAAAAATGAAAACCGGGTTACCAACTCCAGTCGTCTTTAAAATAATTTATTTAGGTAATTGTTTCTGATATAATTGTAAGCATCAAGATAATATTAGGATATTCTCATTGACCCCATCACCACTTTGTGTTACTACTAAAATAAATCTAGTAACAAACAAAACTAATCGGTGATTCGACATGACAATATACAAATTCTTTATACATAGTGCGAGGCTTTAACGAAAAACTGTTTGCTAACTGCGCTGCGCCTCTACTCCTAGCAGCGATCTTATTGGACTCTAGTAAGTACCTTTGCTAAAGTAAACCTCTAAACAAATATGATAACAAAAAATATTGCATCTAAGATTAAAATAGATCTCTATTATTCGATGATAAAACAAAAGATGAGGTTTTCTAATCTGAAAAGCGGGGCGCGACCCTGCCAAGAGATTTTGATTGTCACCGGACTAGGCGCAGATTTACTCTGGAAGGCTACAAATGAAAGTAGGAAGTCGCACGCCAGCAACATGCCATGCAGAATCCCTTAAACATTGGAGTACAAGAGCGTCCGGACTTCTATTGATTGACATCAGTGATGCTGATGACCTACTTAGAAGTAATTTGGTGGCTAGGTAGGTAATTGGGGTAAAACGTAATATACTACGTTAGCAAATTGTAGCTAAGGAAGTAATTGGGTTTATCTGTTTATAATGTATATTCAGCTGCAGCTAAGCTGAGCGGGTCAGTTAGTTACTTCTTAAACACGAGTAAAAATAATGTATCTCTTACTAGGTCCTAAGTACCTACGTTTATTAAATCTACGTTGGCCTGGCGAAAAGCTTATGTAACTTTGCCTGGGTCTATGGCTGTCACTTATGTATACACGTACAATATAAAATAAACTATACGATCGAAATAGTTAAATTATGTGGTTTCCTACGCACATTCAAACGCAATATATATTCTGGTTTAGGGCTAGCGCGCACCGGTGACTTTGGTCACTGTGACTATTTCGTCAACTCTCTAATAACCCACGTTACTAATAACCCATCTGTGAATATGTAAGAACATTTCGTCACGTCGTCGCGTCGAGGGCGTAACAAACGGGTGACATTTTTATTCGCTGACTCGGATACGAAAATGTCACTGCTTCGATAGCCACGAGCGCACGGTTAAAAAATTATCACTCCATGTATTTCCCGCCATCATCAACCCAGCGTCATTTGCTATCCAGCTATCATAAGACGACGTTGACGACTTGCGCACGAAGATGACATCATTAATAATAATTATTCATAATGTCCTTAAGAAATGAATGAAATAAAACTTATATTTAAAAAAAACCCGACTGCAAAAACCAAACCATATCTTCAATTAATTTTAATGCGGAACTTAGTGACTTAAATCGTCGGGACCCATTAAAAATCAAGAACGGCTCAAGTTTTTCGAATAATGAGTCCTGTCTGTCCTGTTAGGGTATACTGTATCACTGTATTATATTCCGCATTAGAATTTATTTGACTTGTTTATTGCTGTCAAGTTTTTTGATACTTATGGTAATTTGTTTTTTATTTTAGTTTTTCATTAATAAGATTTATGCGATTATACATATAAGAACTTTATCATAGCTTTCATCTAATTGAATAACTTTATCAAGCCGTGCTCCGCGGCTTCGTCCGCGTTTTTTAAGTTAAAAAGTAGCCTGTGTTCATCCTGATTAAAAGCATAAATAACGGATTTATAATATTAATGTGAATTTAAGTATCTTTTCGACGATACCGTATTCTACAAAGGTCGTCGAATTTAAATTATTTTTTACAACATGGCATCTGGCAGCTGCCATATATTGAATTTTGATTACTGCCATGTCTTTTGTGACACTCGCACGATTAAGACAAATCTTTTGACGTAAGAATTATCAAAATCGGCCCACGCGTTTGGTCTCCACGGAGCCAAACAGGAACAAACACACATACATAGGCTGATAAAAGGATAAAAAGGCGCGATAAAAACGGGATAGTGTGATATACACACTATCCCCTTTTTATCGCGCAGTCGGGTAAAAAAGGTGTCACATTAATAGACAAATTATCAAGTTGCCCTTATAATTTGTCTCAATATACTATATCGTGCTGAAATTCGCTAATAACGATCGTCTCGAAAAAAAGTTTAGTGACTGTCATCGCTCGTGAGCGCTCTCCATTTAGATGAAGTGACGTCACAGTGATATAAACTTTTTTGTCACGGTGACAAAAGTCACCTATGTGCGCTTACCCTTAGAAATAAACTGGAAAAGCGCGTATCTGATTCATGCACCGGGGGTTCCATGAAGACTTGTATGTATGTTTTTTTTTCTATATTTAATGTAGTATATCTATTGTAAAATTTTGCACTAAAGGTAATGTGCACTTATACTGAGCAAACATTAACCTCTAAGAAAAATATTCATGGATCGGTTAGATAATCATGGATTGAAATATCTCTGACACAGTATGAGATGATAGTTAATTCCCTTAAAAAAATACCCTCAACAACATATCTGGAGATTGGCTGCACCAATGTTCACCAAATATTATGAGCAATCCCGATTAAACTAGCTTTCATCCGTTATGGAGTTTGGAATCTGCGATACCACGGACTCGCACATTAAACGTACAGCATCTTCTGTTTGCATCGGGGATTAAATAAAGGCAATTTTCCTGTCGAGTAGTCCCGCAATAGAAATAAAATATGAACTAAGTAGCTAAGTAAGCACTTATTGTCATTAATATTTTATTAAATTTGAATCACCGGCTGATATCACATATGCGTATCCAATGGATAGTGTGAACCCACCATTGGTGTTAAACGTAGAGCAATCATAATTAATTCAACACAAGGCTTCTATTTGAATGCCGCCATAATATGATATTTCATCGTCTGAGCATCCAGTTAAGTGGATGATATATAAGCTTTACAATTTACAACGTTTTATATAAACAAAATAATAATTTATGCAAATAACACCTCCCTACGAAAGATATTGGAATCATTTGGAGAAAAGATGGTAAAGTAGTAAATCCTCACAACCTTTCCTTAAACACGCCCATACAAGCCTGACCCCCTCCAAACCTCAGAGAACAGAGTTACGGATAGACACGACGCGACGAAACCATGGATTTAAGTTAGGGTTCCAATAGCTGTTAGCAGTTCTTTAGCCATTCGGTTACGGACGGAACCCTAATGGCAAGGAATCATAGTTGTCGATTTTGTCTTTAAAATTGTCTCTGAACCTTTCAACAATGAACTGGCAATAATTTTGTAAATAAATTGCCAGTGTTACAATTTTCAAAAGGAGGTAATAAAACGCGCTCGATATCCCTGTTTATTTTATTGACCACCCGCCAGATGTCTGCGCATTGTTTCTCAGTGCGCAGTAGTTTCTCTGTCGTGAAATCTGGATTGTGTTATATTAAAATATCTTTTCTGCCATTTTGAAAATAGTGGCGTGTATGGATTAGACATAGTGTTTTCTAGGTGACAAATATGTCCGGGAGCAATGAAAAAGTGTCTACGACCCAGCGTATGATCCAAAGTGTCGCTTTCCCTCCTAGCCACAAGCTCACAGTATCGGAAGTGTTCGATGAAAAAACTGGACTGCCACTGCCTGAAGTATTGAAGCAACATTTTATCCTAGAAGGCAGGATTGAGGAAAATGCGGCTCTACGAATCATCCAAGATGGTGCCACCTTATTACGATCGGAAAAAACCATGATCGAAATCGATTCTCCCGTAACTGTGTGCGGAGACGTCCATGGCCAATTCTACGATTTGATGAAATTGTTCGAGGTGGGAGGATCACCCTCGTGCACCAAGTATTTATTCTTAGGTGATTATGTCGACCGAGGTTATTTCAGCATAGAATGTGTTCTGTATTTATGGGCGCTAAAGTTGTGCTACCCGAAAACTTTATTCCTACTCCGCGGCAATCACGAATGCCGACATTTAACAGAGTATTTCACATTCAAACAAGAGTGCAAAATCAAATATTCGGAGAAGGTGTACGATGCGTGCATGGACGCTTTCGACTGCCTGCCGCTGGCCGCCCTCATGAACCAGCAATTCCTCTGCGTGCATGGCGGCCTATCGCCGGAAATCAACAACTTAGATGATATTCGTAAACTAGATAGATTCAAAGAACCACCTGCATTCGGAGCTATGTGTGATCTCCTTTGGTCGGATCCCCTAGAAGACTTTGGAAATGAAAAAAATGCTGAACACTTTTCGCACAACTCAGTAAGAGGGTGCTCATACTTTTACAGCTATGCTGCATGTTGTGATTTTCTACAGAGAAACAACCTTTTGTCAATAATACGTGCCCATGAAGCTCAAGACGCTGGCTACAGAATGTATCGTAAAAGCCAAACTACTGGGTTCCCGAGTCTCATAACAATTTTCTCAGCCCCAAATTACTTGGATGTTTATAATAACAAAGCTGCGGTTTTAAAGTATGAGAACAATGTCATGAACATCAGGCAGTTCAACTGCTCCCCACACCCATACTGGCTGCCCAACTTCATGGATGTCTTCACATGGTCTCTTCCATTTGTCGGAGAGAAAGTCACTGAGATGCTGGTCAATGTCCTTAACATCTGTTCTGATGACGAATTGATGACAGAAGGAGAGGATGCTTTGGAGGAAGCTAATCTCAGGAAAGAAGTAATCCGCAATAAAATCAGAGCTATTGGGAAAATGGCTCATGTGTTCTCTGTGCTTCGTGAGGAGAGTGAATCTGTTCTGCAGCTCAAAGGGCTCACTCCTACCGGTGCTCTACCCTTGGGTGCTCTGTCTGGTGGCAAAACTTCACTGAAGAATGCTCTTCAAGGATTCTCTCCTAATCACAAGATCACTTCCTTTGCTGAAGCTAAAGGTCTGGATGCTATCAATGAGCGTATGCCGCCTCGGCGTGATGGCCAGCGCACACCAGACCCTCAAGAAAAGAAATCGCATGTGAACAGCAACGCACACTCGTGAAGTGTTAGCTTCTACTTCTCTTCGATCCTTACATTTTGATCCACTGTCATATTATTATGATAGTGGTAGTGAAATATGTGTGATGGTGACTCACCTAATGGAATGGTATTTCACATCTATAATAACTATGTGGATTTGAAGGGAATTGTCATATAATACAAAATATTTTTAAATTTGAATTTAACTTTTTTTCAATAGTTGAAGTTATAAAATTTCTCTTAAGATATTACCTCTCGATATTTAAAATATGTCAGATCTGCAGGCAACAAATTTATTTAGTCAATTAAATATTAAGGTATGCACATTTATTTATAATGCGCTGCACTGTTTAATTTTTGGTAATGTAATTTTAAATTTTTCATATGAAAAGACATGATATTGTAATGTAAATTAATAATTCACATTGTCTACTTATACTCTACATTGTTATCTACATTAGTGAAAATTAGACATGTCTTTAATTTTCAAAGCATAATTAGCTGTGATATTAAGCAATGATCAATGTATTATTTATAGCGAATGCTAGTGGTACAGTGGTATGTTCATTGGCTAATCATGCATTGAAATCTGTAAAGTGAGTGAAAGTCTCGGCTTGGGCGTGTCTTTATATTCTATTATAGTAATAAAATTAATTATGTACTATAGTGTGCAGCACATGTGTGTTGTTGCCGTGCGTGTGTGCTGTGTAAATATGCCTTTGTGCGTACACACACGTTATTGCAGCTTTAACACTTGAGATAAATATTACTCTCTTTAATATCTTTGCTACAAGTTGTACTTAATTGTATTTTATTGTACAAAATATATTAAAATTACTATCTATGAACTATTACTTAAAATAATTTATATTTGGGTGTATGCTGGCCTGTTGTTGCCTGCATGCAGCTGAACTTGTATGCTGGAACATCACATATTATTAAAGTTCTTAGCCCTAATGTTTCGGTATATAAGGCGTAGTGGCTAGTCTAACTGCAGATTTTCTTACAGCTTCTATTCCAATTTTCACTTATATTATAAATAAGGTTAACATTATGCACTGTTGGAAAATCTCTTTTGGTCTGCCAAATAATCATTATTGATGCAATAAGTTCATATTGTGGATACTAAAAAAGTGGCTTACATCTTAATTACTATTTTATCTCAATTCAGTGTGTAGACCTTCATATGTTCTGTACTTTTAAATAAATTTTATCTATGTAAAAACTAACATATATTTAATTTTATTTTGTACTAATCATGGGAAGTGTTGTTTTATCCTAAAAAATATATTAACATTGAGCTCCTTTTATTTTGGTTTCAATATCATCCTAGCTATCGTAAAATGTGTGTTTAGGTAGGTTTACTTAATTATTGTATATATCTATAAAAGATAGCATAGCAGCCTAATTTGTGAGCTCAGTAAGAGTAGCCAACCAAGTCACACCCACCCTTAATGAAATTCGCCACATGACCTACTTTCAGCAATTTGACATAAAAGTATGTTTAGCATAATATTGACATAACATTTGCGTGACGAAAATATTAAAACGCTGCAGCATACCATTATTTTAAATGCAATATGATAATGTCATGCTAATGAAAATATTTTTCCTTTAGCAGCAAGTAGATAGGAAAATATGAATATTATCTAACTATCCCATTATTTGATATCATTTCAAGGATTATTGGAGTAGTATATATTAGTATATAGGTATAGATACCTCCCAATTATAATTATTTTTACACACATAATTAGGTCACTATCGAAAAAGCATACATCGTAACAGCATATTGATGAATTATGAAGCTCGAGTTTTACATTAAATTGTCGCTTGTAGTCAGTTTTTTTTTTAATTAGACTATTTTTAACAAATAATAATTGAACGCAAGCCAAGCATAAAAAAACGGACTTCACCTCTTACCTTCGGAACTTTGATCAGATCTTGATCATATTTAAATGGGACCAATTGGAAAGCAACGTCATTTAAACAAAAAAAAAAAATCAAAGTAGGTTTACGTGAAAAGAAGAAACGAGGCAACTAACGAAAAAAATACAGTCGACTTCAGTACCTCCTTCATTTTATTGAAGTCGGTAGAAAATAGGGAGGTCCAGAGTCGATAATACCTATGATAATACGCTGAGAATTGATATAGCATCCTCTCGCAACATCAGTCCATGCACATTCCCAATGAGTCCGTGTGACTCCTTTTATGGTGTAACTGGTAGGGAATCCATCGAATTTACGACGATGGTACACATCAAAACAGCGATCATTGATATAGTCACTAAAATGTAAGTACTTAGGTAAATAATTAGGAAAAAAGTTTACAATAATGATAATATGATGCATTGTCTTGGCGTAACTCACGTTTCATGGTCAAATTTTTTGTAGATAGTCCACCTTTTTTAACCTCCGACGCAAAAAGGGGTGTTATAACTGACCGCTGAAGCTATAAGTACAATCTGTCACTTCTGTTAATCTATGTGATTCTTACTATAACACCTTATGGTTAATTTTAGAGTGTAGGTACTTTATCTTCTAGGTACCTTGACAGATGCGTCTTACTACTACCAACAAACTACGATTACCACTATTCGATGCAGTTCGTAAAACTATTTTGTCATAGATTGTAGAGATGTGAATTAACACCGCATTTCCTTTCTTTTAATCGATCGAGCGAAGCGAGATCTCCAAGTTAAGACTAGGGTCGTTCACCACTTTGTCCGTCCATCTGTCAGAGGCATCTAGCGTCTCAACCATATAAGCGAATGACTTCAAATTCTCATAGAATATACTAACTACAGTCCAAAGCCAGAAATTACATTTAAAATTATATAAATGAAAATTAAGGGGCTCCTATTACATATAAGTGGGCAGCAAAATATTTTTATTTTTTTATTAACCCTTTTGGGGTATCGTCGAAAAGGGCTTGACAAGTAGAGTACGAAACCGGTTAAAAACAATCTATGCTAGAAAATAACGATTTGATAGGCCACCAAAGTCACTGTTTTTAGAACTATTTTGTCACGGGATCTATCTCAAAAACGGCTTCACACTGACCGCTGACACTTATCTATACTTCTATACTATCAATACTATCAATACTAATATTATAAAGAGGTAAAGTTTGTTTGTTTGTTTGTTTGTTTGTATGTAAAAGGTAATCTCTGAAACTACTGATCCGATTCTGAAAATTCTTTCACCAATAGATAGCTACACTATCACTGAGTGTCATAGGCTATGTTTTGTCGGGATAGAAGTTAGTTATCAGTTCGAAATAATAATATTCGTAAGACAAGTCGGAGAAAAATTTGCTAACTTTCCGCTTTATCGGCGTACGCTGACTAAACGGTAAGACATAGTTGAATACAATGTATGGCAAAAATGTTGGCCTTCATGAGTTTTACAAAAAAGTCCGCGACAGCATATATCTAACATGTATGTATAGCTCAGAAAAAATACTTTTCTTTGTTAAAAATCTGAAAAAAAGCGGCCTATGTTTAGTTGGCTTTTTGAGACATTCAGTATTAATCCTTATCAAAATAAACTATTTCATCGTCTTACGTAGTTCATGTAGATACATTTTGCTTTTTACTGCATATGATTTGGATAAATAGTCTATGAGAAATCGTGAAATTAGTTTCACGGGAGCCCGTCCGTGAACGGGACGGGTCAGAAATGTACCGCCATGTACTACGAATTCCTGCACATTAAAAAATAGCGGCTTCTATTTCGTTGGCTTTTTTTAAGTAAATAATATTAATCCTTATCAAAAAAACCTATTTCATCGGCTTACGTAGTTCAGGTAGATGTAATTTGCTCTTTACTGCACATAATTTGGACCTATAGTCTAGGAGAAATCGTTAAGTTTATTTGAGGGTGAAAACGGTGGATCACAGAATGGAACAGTTACTGCGTAATCCGGCATACGTCTATGTTTTGAACCGACTAACATAAGAAGGAGGATATAAATTCGACTGTTTTTTTTTGTTTAGTCTTATCATTAAACTTTGGACTGCCCGCTAGCGTAGTTAGGTGGACGTTTGCCTTTAAAGCACCGGGTTTGATGCCCGGTGGGAACACAGGTGTTTTCCCACGGGAATTTGTGTTTCTGGTTTTGAGTATGTTGTGAATGTTGTGTGAATCTTGGATGTTTACTGCCCCTTGATACAAGTCATTGAACTTAGTGTGGGGTTGTGAATGTGAAAGCGTTTATGGGTATGTTTTTTAATATTTACTACCCGGCCGACGCCGGGCGGGTCGTTCCTGAACTTTGAATTGCTCGCTGGCGTAGATGGGTGCGCGGTCGCCTTCAAAGCAGCGGGTTCGATTACCGGTGGTAATTTACCTAAAAAATTTATCTCCACGAGAAATTTGTGTTCCTGGTTTTGAGTATGTTGTGAATACTTTGTTAATCTTGGATGTTTACGGCCCCCGATACAAGTCATTGAACTTAGGGTGGGGCTGTGAATGTGGAAGTGTGTTTCTTTGCATATTTTTTAACCGGGCGACGCCGGGCGGGTCATCTTTTGAACTATCTACTCGCGTAAATGGGTACGCGTTTGCCTTCAAAGCAGCGGGATCGATTCGCGGTGGTAACAGAAGTTTTCTCCCTACGGGAAATTTGTGTTCCTGGTTTTTAATATGTTGTGAATCTTGGATGTTTACGGCCCCACGCTACAAGTCACTGAACTTAGTGTGGGGCTGTGAATGTGGAAGTGTTTATGTGTAGATTTTTTAACCGGGCGACGCAGAGTGGGGAATCTTTGAACTTTGAACTACCCACTGGCGTAGATGAGTGCGCGTTCGTCTTTAAAGCAGCGGGTTCGAATCTCGGTGGGAACACAATAACAAAAGTTTATTCCCCACGGGCAGTTTATATTTCTGGTTCTGGGTATGACATGAATGTTGTGTGTGTGGTGTTAATTGTTTACGGCCCCACGACACAATTTATAGTACTTTTACAGTGAGGCTTTGAGTGAGAAAGCGTTTATATGTAAGCTTTTGTTTACCCGGGCAACGCCGGGCGGGTCAGCTAGTGTATTATATCCGTTATATCCTGTCCTTGAACAAAAAATACAGAAATCAAACAATTACTATGTAGAAAAAAGCTATTAGCACGTAATCTCAAAAGTTTTTCTTTAAGGCAAAATGTAGGCGTGAGATCTCAGTTGGGCGCGAACCACTAGTTTAAGTAATTGAGAAAAAAGAAAAGCAAGTTAGTCGCCTCGCTACGCTTGCCCATTATAGTTCAAAATCTGTCGCGGCAAAAACCAGCGTCACCTTAAATATTAGATGTTAAATCTCTAAATCTGCAGTCATTTCACTGGAAACATTGCCCTTCAATCCGAAACAAAGTACAAGTATTGTGAGTACCGCTAGCGGTTGAATGTTTGGTCTGGCTATATGATTTGAAACTGCCCATCGCAGGGCGGACTCTGCAGTTCATCATATTATTATGTACTCTTGGTTATTGATAATTCAAGCTTCTAGCTTTATTTCCGACGAATTTACAGGAGATACATAACTGTAAAGGAAAAAACGACGACTAATTATTCTCTCCTAAGGTAAGCGTGGAGGGACATATCAAGTTGAAATAAATATTAAAAACTAAGCTCTTTAGACCCGTAAAAAATTAGCTTCCACAATATACGTTACGCAATAAAAAAAATATGGTAATTCATGATGCAAAAATATTTTCGTTAAAAAAAATCAGGGTAGGTACTTCCAAAGAATTATGAAAATAAGCAAAAAACAAGGTCTCGTAAATAAAAAATCTGAAAATTGGTAAAAAAAAATATGAAAGATCCCTAGAGCCCTGGTGTCCCTCGAGTGTATACAATCATACAAACAAGTGTACCTAAAAGGTGGCACCATGGTGACACGAAAATTCCTAAAACTTATGTAATGGTATTATGAAATAATAAAAATCACAAATCCTTTTAAGTTTATTTATTAAAATACAGCTTCTTACTTACATATCTAATGTCCAAGTCATACAACTGAGGAACAGTACTCTCCTCACTTTCAGGCATTGCATTGTAAGTTGCTCTACTACATTTACTTGCATCCAAACAAATACATGATTTTGGAGAGTCAATCTTTAATTTCTTTTTATTTTTACTTAGAGAAAATGAATCAACTATTGTATTTATAGAATCAATAGCAGGTGTTAAAATCATATTTGAACTAGGATAGATAAAAAATGCAAACATGGTCAGAGCAACTAAACACTGAATGGGTATTGCAGTGGACCAATATTTCAATGGATAATAATAAATGTTAAACATGTGTAAATAATAATCAGGAGTAAATGCCCAGATACAGTAAATTCCTAAAATAGTTTTACTGAAAAGATACATAAAGAATCCATATAGGGATCTTGCTGGCGTCGGTGCTGGTGTGTGTTCAGGCATGGCTTCCTTTGTTATCAACTTTTAAACATATCAATAGTCTTAGCTATCAGTAAAATGTTCTTCAGGGTGCTGTTAATTGCAACTCGCAATCTCTTGAGATCAGTCCCATACAAGGTCCTAAAAATAATAGATATTGTTAACACATTTCATTTGTTGCTATTGAATGGCCTTTTAATTTGTCAGCTAGCTGTCACTCTCCACACAATTTTCATAAATAACTGTTTTATGATCAGTTCCCTATAAACTATGCTCAGAATTAACTATCTACATATACACATTTTTAAATCCTCATGAGCAGCATCCCCAATTAACAGATAAGGGAATAGCCATTAGGATGGAAAATATACATAGAATAGATCCTACTAATATTATACATCCTAAAGTTTGTGTGTAAGTGTGCAAGTGAGTGTGTAAGTCTGTTTGTTCCCTCTTCACGCTTTAAGGGCTGCATGGATTTGGCTGTAATTTGAAATTTACATAGCTTATACTTAGGATTAACACATAGGCTACTTTATAACTTGATAATAGTGGGTGAAGCCACGGGACATGGCTAGTTAAAAATAAAACAATTCCCCTATCTAAAATAACTACATCAACCAACCACCAACAACCTTAGTCCCCAAAGGGAAGTAACAGCTAATTTTCAAATAACTATTTGTATTGGTATGTCTTGTACAGCAAATTTTTCCTTCTCGCTAACTAGTTGTCTTGAATAGGTCAAATAATATGATTAATTCGTGTAGGTACATAGATACCTACACTATAAGGTTCCCTTCTTCCGTAGCAAGTTCTCTGCGTACTTCACTCCTTTTGTGCTCCTTATCAACAATTAGGACATCATGTGCGAGTGCTGCAGATTCAGGCGATGGAAATGGCACAGAAAGCCGCCTAAAACATTTCATGTATGTGTGAGTACTTTCACTTTGATTCATATACAATGTATGAAAATGTACTAATAATTAAATTGAAAGTATTTTAGACACTGATATTCTGGCGTTTGACCCTTATCACATGTGTTCGAGAGGCATTAGACCTAGAATAACTGGACCTGAAGTACGAGTTGATTGTACATTAAGAACTCATGACCTCTAGTCTCAAAAGAACTAGTAAAAGAGTAAAGAAAACATTTCAACCTTTTCATCTCTGATAGGCTTGCGTATGTCCTATAACTCTCTTATAGTGATTAGGGGCATTACATGTATTAATTAGGAAACATCAATGTTACTCACACGTTTCTTTCGGTCATTATTGAAATACTACATGTATTTATCAATATAATTATTTGTTATGTTAGGTTATGTTAGTGACGAGAACTGTTTCCTATATTTTATTCTTTGTACTCATAGAAAAGTAGCAAATCAAATGATATTTTTCATTGAGTGTGCAGCTCACAGAATACTATTCTCTCTACATTACTCCCACAGAGTACCTTGTATATACAGATTAATCCCTACCAGAAGGTGTAGAACTATTCTAGAACTCTTCTAAAATTACTTGAAAATGCTATGTGAAATTGTGAATTGATGTCTGATGGAGCATATTTAAATTGTCAAGTGTCAGATATTTTTTTGACAATTAACAACAGCAACACACAAGGACCTCTGGCAAAAAAAATGTTTTCCCTAACTTTGTTGCAATCTGTTTCAATTTGAAACCGCAAAAATGAAGAAAATTATTGTATTTTATTTTAGCCATTCAAACAGAAATAAATTCTAGATAATAGCAAATCCAGTATAATTATATAGTCTTTGTTTGATATACTTACAATTGCCTGGCTGTATACTACTGTTCTACTGGTCTCAGCACTCGTTACTCGCATTTTCCTTGTAATCTCCAGAGTACTAATGTATACCAGGTTAAGCCGGAGCTTTTCAATCATTTTTAACTTACGCATACCTAGTTATGTAAAATTTGTATATTTAGCCCAGAAAAAAATACTTTTCTGTCTTAGAATTAAGCAGGCTATGTATGTTTAGTTACTTTTATGAGCCATTTAACATTAATCTTTATCAAAATAAACTATATTATTCTTATGTACTTTATGTCTCGTACCGAATGCATCCTTTATTGCATATAATTTGGATTATAGTCAAGAAACCTTTAGATAGATAGATATACTCTTTATTGAGTTTGAAAACTATCGCAGGTGTTATTCATTATTATTAATGTTTACTAACCGGCTGGTACTCGCGGTAGGTGCGCGCGGAGAGGCGACGCGAACGTTGCGATCGGCCACCTCCCAGATGATGGGCATCGTACATGCCCGAAACTAGTCGGAAAATCCGACAAAACCGCCGCGAGTACCAGCCGGTTAGTAAACATTATTAATAATACTCTTTATTGACCACCTTAAATAATAAATAACACAAATAGTAAAATGTTAACAGTATATTCTTAGAAAAGTGTAACAATAGGCGGTCTTATCGCTAAAAGCGATCTCTAGACGGAGTGATTACAATATCTTTGCGATCTGGAATCATCTTTAGGTGAGTATTAGCGCGGAAGGTCACTAGCGACGGGTTCTGTATCATAGATTTATGTTAAACGGCGCATTATGCAAGTTTTTACGTCTAAATTTTGAATCAACTTTTAGTCAGTTGCATTTTTTTTTTGTTTATTGTTTTACCAATATCTAGGCAATAAAATAATTAAATGCAAGCAAAGCTTGCATTTTATTATTCACCGACTTCACCGCAAATATTTTGGTTTTGACTTGATCGATTTCCATAAAATTTATATGGGACCACCTCTTAAGTATAATCTACCAAACAAAAAAAAGAATTTCAAATCGTACCACTCTGTACAAAATTATGCGTGGTCATACGTAAAAAAAACGCGTGTCTTGAGTACCTCCTCTTAATAGTAGCAATTAAAAAAGATACAAAACTTGTATTTTTTTACATTTAAATTTATGAATTATTCAAGTTTAATTCTTTTTTGCGGTTGAGTTGACAACAGCGTCTACCTACACTGATTATCTTACTAAGTCTTCCTAGACTTCTAGAATCTCGTGAGTAATCAGTGTACAAACATACCCGACAAATACATAACCCCCTCCTTTTTTGAAGTCGGTTTAAATAATGAATAAGTTATGCAAACAACGACTTTTATTTTGTAAAAGATTTTTATTAATATTTCAAACACAATTTCCTATGTACAATACAAATTACTTTGTAAAAATATTCATTTTTGTCTTATATTTTATTGATTTATTCATTAATCGTAGGCAACACTAAAAATTATAGAAAATCATATTTATGAAAACTATATTATTATGAAAATAGAAACTTCATTTCATTATAAGTACACAGAATCAATATTACTATTATGCATTCATACAGGGATGCATGGTATATAATATATATATTATATAGCATACAGCTAAACATAAATAAGACAGTAAACAACAACATAGTCAAGGACCAATGGCAATCTCTGTTACGAATGTAAAATAATGAAATAAATGTATAATTAAATTAAACTCAAGGCAATCAAATTAACCAGCCCATGACTTACAAATTTCATTAAAATTTAAATCCAGCTTTAAAACAACATTCACTGGAAATGTAAAATATTTCAGTTTGACCTCTATTAAGTCTCATGTACCCAAGCTACGTGGCCTGGGTACAAATATATGCTAATATATTGATCATCGTCCTATCGCAATATTCAATTGGAATAGAATAAGGCTGAAATACTTGTGTAAAATAACTTACTTAATTTTTCGTAGATATACAAACAGAACATGATTACGGTCATTGTGTAACATACTACACTACGAGTCAAGTTATGCAGGCACGCGAGCGACGCTAATGGCGCGCGTCGCGAGGCTTATTATAGTAATTAGGAGCGATGACGCTGCGGTTATAACTTATAGCGTCATCCACCCGAATACCTTTTCAGTCACGGCTTCCGTCACAGCTGCTATCATTCACACGGTTTCATTAATCACGGTCAGTTATATTCTCTTCTGAACAGATGAATCTCGTAGGTTGCAAGCATATTTCCACGCTATCTTACTAAGTATTGGTCGTGTTTCAACAAATGCAAATTAAGGGAGACTCTAAAGGAACTTTCAGATAAACAAGGTCGCCTAAACAGAGTGGAGCGTTCATGCAAGATGGTGTATTTATAACAGTTATATTCTTCAACGATAATGACCGTAGGGCAAATCTGACTGGACCATAACTTTTTCCCTCACATCGACTGGAACGATTAAAAAACGTATTACTTGAATGACTAAACGAACTGCTTGAGGAGCCAAAACTCACAAAAAAAACGCTAACCTATAAATCTACTAAAAAAAAATTTGGTTAAGGAATGGACAAATAAAAGAGCCGTATACGCTTCAGGCATCACTCCAGTGAGTTTCGTATTTAGTAGATCGATATCAAACAAAAAATAAACTCAAAAGCGCCGCACCGTGATTTATGAAAGCGTGTTATCTATATGGTCGGTTCATACGGGTGTCGTGGTTGAGGAGTCGAAACGGCGTAGTTAACGGCGCGGTCCCCAAGCGGCGGCCGAGGGTTGGGCGGATGGCGGTGCCCGTCCGCCCGGCATGGTGGGGAACTCATGCGTGGAGGCGGTGTCGGGTGCTCGCTGCTCCCACGGCCCGCCCTTCACCACGAAGCCGGGCGCCGGCGGCCCTCCGCCCGTCCCCCCCGCGGCCCCCTCGCCCGCGCTCGCTGCGGCCGCAGTGGTCGTGGCGTTAGCGAGCACCTCGCCGAAATCGGTCAGCGAAGGCCCGGCGGGCCTCTGGTAGCGGTCAACGACGTCTTGCAGCTGTGGATATATGCGTAAGTTAAGAATGATAGCTGTAAATATACCAGCTACGAACGTTTTAAGCCATTTGACACCCACTTTGAGTGAGCAATGCATCGATCAATACAATATATCGATCCAGCTACAACTGTATTGCTATGCCCTTACGGGGTACATTTATTGAGACAATACAAATTGTTGACTTTTAAGAACTATGTAACATATTTTATATGATGCAATAAACGATTGAATATGAATGCCAGCATTTCGTATTCACGATGCTGGCCAAATTATATGGGACGCATATACCCAGGCTTGAAGTCTTGTTTAATACGCGCAATTTTAAAATAGAACGCCAGGTTGAAGACATGGTCCTTAGCCTGAAACACGTTATCTATAAATAACACACAATATTCTACAACTTCACAGTCATCAACCTACACACAACAACTTACATGTTCCTCTGCTAAATTAAGGAAATGGTCCTTAACTCCGTAGCATGAAACACGTTATCTACACATAATACACGATAACTTACATATTCCTCGGCCAAGTTAAGGAGATGGTCCTTAGCATCAAGCACATTATCCTCTTCGCCGGCGATAACGACCACGCTGTCGTCCTGGTTCTTCGGGAACCGGATGTCGACCTTGTAATCGTCCATCACGCGGCGGATGTTCTTCCCGCGGAGCCCTATCAGCCTCCTGTGAACGCGCGGGTCAATATCCACTTCCTCGCGGTATTGACTGTCCTGGAAACGAATAAACTGTCAGCGCAATCTCCAATCCCTTCCAATGCCTTCAATTGTGAATTGCATTTTTTTTTATTGAAATAAGAAATTTTTGACGTTCTACGAAATGCAAACGATAGAAATCCGATAGGCTACCTAAGTCAATGACCGAAAATGTTGTCGTTATAATAGAGGTAGCCATACCTGCTGGTGAACAATGGCCATGATAGCGTCCTTGGCCTGCTGCGCTTTGTCTTCATACCCCTGGACGGTAATGATGTCATCATCAGGCTCGCCTCGCTTGGGCAGATTGATCTGCACGCCATACTCGGTGCGGATCTTTGTGATGACAGTGCCGCCCTTGCCAATCACCAGAGGATGGTACTCAGGCTCCACTTTGAATTTCAGTTCAAACGACCTGACGAATTTATAATTTATTTATACTTATGAATCTGAGAACAGTATCGTTTTAGTGTACATTACGTATTTGAACACATCTTAGAGACTAATATGGTAGTTGACTGTAATAAGAAAGCTTAAGTATATATTATGAAAAATAGTGTATTAGTTGTATAACCATTATTGAAAAAAGATATGGAAAAAATATCGCAACACAGTTTCTTGCAGGTTCTTCTGGAGATGGCTGTAAATTGCGAATCTGACACTTCTTCTATCTTGACTTAATTTGTCGTTAGCTTCTATTTAAAGTGCCTCTCTGACACCCATGTGAATAAACAATTAAGATTATTTAGATAGATTTAGAACACAGGCATTCAATATATATTTTTTTAGGAAACAATTTGATTTAAATATATTAATTTTGTATCAGCGTTATTTGACTTGCAATAGTTACGTTATAAAAACGCCACTTCATCTCAAAACATGACGTCAAATACGGTTTTTTGTGTGTTCAAAATAATCAAAATGTATACAGAAACGGTTTCTAAGCCATTGATATTCAGGATTGGTATTCAGAATCACAGATGAGATACAGTACAAGTGACGAAGTCAGCGCCTCCGTTATGCTATATTTTAGCCGTTTTGACGCGTGTTTTAAAATTGTGGAATTGGATTTTTAATTTTCCATGTTTTAAAATTTGTAATTTAACATATATTAAATATATAAAAAAAAATTTCGTGAATGTTTCCGATGTTTTAATATTTAAGGCAAATAGCGAATCAAAGATTATAAAAATCGGTTCTGCTGTTCCGCGTTATAAATGGTGTAACTAACATGTAACAAAATACAGGGCGGTTTAAAACGAACAACGCAAGTAAGGCGCCGATAAATAAAAATGACTTATCAATAGAACTCCTACAACTATAATAAATTCGTTAGTATTACCCAAATATGCTCAAACATGATAGCATGGTTTTGGCTAGAGAATTTTATTTTCTTTTAATTTTGGCTTCGAAATCTTGTGCATTTAGCCAGTGTCAAGTTATAATATAATTCAATTGTATTTCATATTAATATTAATTTTCTTGTCGCAAGTAGTCAAGTAATGCCCTGGTAAAGTGGTAGATACTTTACTAGCACTTCTACTGGAGTTTTGGAGCGACGGCGAAAATCACGTTTTTCAACTTTGTACGTTTACTTAGTATTAACGGTTAATAATCCACCATTATTACACATTAACACTCGAAGAACCACAGGTTTTGGAAAATTATACAAAACCAACAACGCCATTTTTTTTCACTTTCGCGGCGAAAACTCCATGATTAGAGATTACAAAATAGTTATGTACCTGAGGATTCTGTCTTCTTTCTCTTTCTCCATTTCGGAAATCCTATCGGTGAGCGCCTCTTTGGCCTTTTCTACGTTCGTTGGCGTGCCGGTCACCTACAATTGAATTTCGTTTAAAGGATATTGAATAAAAAGACGGTCGGAAATAGAAGCCTTACATATGTTTTCATATGATTGATAGTATACACCTTGAATTAAAGAGAAATACAATGAAACATCTCAAAAATATCATAAGCTAGTACAATTGGCAGTCTTATCTTTAAAAGCGATCTCATCCCGACAACCTTTACGATTAAAAAGATACTAAGTAATTTGAATAATGATAAACATTTTTTTTTGTCATACTTTTATTTCTAATCAGGTTTGTCTTATGTAGACTTATATTCTCTGAACTGAAACTAAACTAACAGTTTCACAGCCATGCAAAATTTTGAAAACATACAGCAAAATTAAATTATGTTTTCTTTTATATGCCTTTATTATAATGGCATGTTATAAAAAGTACATAATATAAAGTAAGCAATACATATTACATTTGAATGGTTGATGAAACCAAAGATATATGTGAAAACTGATCTAACTAGTAAAGTATTTGTTTTCTGGCAAAACTAATTATGTATATTATTTTCAACAGAATACAAAGACATGTTTAAATGTTTCCCAGCACGTCTTACCTTGACAAAATCGCTGGTATCATCAGCTGGCGGCAGCAGGATATGAACATCATACGTTTGCATGAGTTCCCTCCTCTTTTGGCCGGCGAGCAAGCGATGCAGTTCGTTTGGCACTTCCACGTCGATCGTGATTGGAACCTGTGAATAAAATCGTAGATAAAAAATCCTAATAAGGTTTCTATAAAAAAATAGATCGTTGAGGTCTAGTTGAGAGGACATAATTAAAAGCAAGCAAAGCTTAAAAAAACCGACTTCTCCGCTTTATCTTCGGAACCTTGATCAGATTTAATGTATTAAACACGCATTATTGACTATACTTCAAAAACTATAGATCAGATCTTGATCAAATTTCAATGGGACCACATGAAAAGCATTTCTATCAACTTTTAAAATGTAAAAAGTAGTTATAGCAACATGGCTACAATATTATAGTTGGACATATGGTCTCGCGAAGGTTTTTGTAGAAATTGGTATGTTCTATAAGATTTTTTTGTTCCATCATCAATACTTTCCGCTACACATGCATTTTGCACAATGGGCATGCGCAAGATATTTTATGGCAATTTTTTTACACCTTAGGTTGGTTTTAGTAGGGATTTCTAAGGATATCTAATTTTTTCTGGTAATAAATATAACCTATGTCACTTAGTGATAATGTAGCTTTCTAACGGCAAATTAATTTTTGAAATCGGTCCTTTAGTTTTTAAGTTTATTCGTTACATACAAAAATACAAATCTTTCCTCTTTATAATATTAGGGTGGATTCATATTTTTTCGGATGTATACTGCAATTTTGAATTTTGTTTAGGGTTCTAAATTTTGTGTTACGATGCATATAATGGTTGCGTTTAACTAGCAAAATATTTTGCCTTCGGTCAATTGGTTTCGGCTGTAGGTCATCCTTATAAATAAATAAATAAGGAGAAAGAAGTCAATATGTTAATATGGCACATACCTGTTCCAACAGTGCTTTCTTCGCAGCCTCGCAGTTCTCGGGACGGCCCATGATTTTGATGATATCATTGAGTCCCGGCTCGGCATCCTCAGTCTCCTTGACAGGGACATCCGCGCCCTCTGTCGTGTCCCTCTCTGGGAACTTTATCTGAACGTCGAACTCGGCTGTGATGTCCTTTACTTTGGCGCCGCGAGCGCCCATCACTGTGCGGTGGTGACGTTGCGAAATCACGCATTCTATTGTCACCTGGTCAAACAAGTTTATGTTAATTTAAGAGATTAACTATGGAATTATCGTAGTAGTATGTTAAGAACATAATAATATGAATTAACCGATAAACAATATTTTGTATTCTGAGTTATACATATAGTATATTTTTCGCTCTCATAGATTCTAGAAAAATTGAGTACTCCCTTTGCTAATTCGCACGAGCCTATGCGTTTATTGACGAGATTAAAATCATCTAGTGAGCACTGGTCTTTTCTCAAGTCCGTACGAGTGGCAGCAGTTGCAAATATGATCAGGTCTTTTGTTTATACATCTGCGAAAAAAACATTCAGAAGCTATGAACATACCTTAGCATCCAAATCTTCGATAATCTCCGCAATACGGATTTTAGCAGCCTCAATGCAGTCTTTAGGCCCCTTCAGCACGACGCGGTCGCTATTAACGCCTTGTCGCGGGAAGGAAATCTGCACGCCCCCACACTCGTCAGCGATGCGTCGCAGCACTTCGCCACGTCGCGCGACAAAGTGTCGGTGGTGCTTCGGTGCTACAGCCATCTCGCCTTCGGAAACATTGCTGATCTCGGCTACCGCAGCCTCGAGCTGCTTCTTAGCAGACTCCACTTGTTCCTCGCGACCTGTCGCCAAATGAGGTCATTAGCATAGAAGAAAGTTGAGAGAATGGATAGTGTTTTGAAATTCATAGCCAGTTGTTTACAGCGCAAAAATATCATGCTACTTCGCGCCAACCAGTGGCAGCCTCCTATCAAATCTCTTGAACACCATAGAGTTAATAACACGACTACATGTAATTTTGCAAACCAATGATGACAAAACCGTTTATTACGTGTCAAGTCAATTGACGGTAATTTTTTTACCTCTAAAAGTAGGTGTCTTCGTATGTAAGATTTTAATAAAACTGATGCCATTGTAACAAATTGATAATAACAATAATATTATTGTTAGTGTGCATCATACATTTTTAGTAGATTTCAAACGAGGATGTAAAATGGGATGAAAAATAAAATCACCAAACCACCACAATTGTAACAGTAAGTAATGTAGTAAATGTTGTTTGCAGGGGCTAGTAAGACGTGAGGTACTAGTCGTGATTCACATTATTCACGAGGTCAAGCTTTAATTAATTCTAGTGTATTGTAAATGAAAACTGTCGTTGTTAAATACAACACATTCGTGTCAGAAATGGGTTATTTACGATGCAAACTAATTGTTTCTCAGATTGCGTTTCATGCTGTGATAATTCTTGTGTTTATTGCCGTTTCGTGTCAAGGTTTATTCTGCTTGTGCTGAGAATAATATTAGAGTAAGAACTGTTACTTAATCTGTGATATTAGCATAGTAAACATAAGAATTCAATATCAAGGACTACTCAACTATCTTATACATCTTGATTTTGCAACAAATTCAAAACTAATACAATAGCTATAATGAGACCATCGCTTTGCTTGCAATCCAGATGATGGTTCAGAATAAAAATCATGTTTTTCCATGGAATTAGATAACAAATAGACAGACATACAGAGTGTATGTGAACAGGGTGTTATATGTTGTTGTTTCCATTGAAGTAAATTGGACTGCCCGATAACATAGTTGGTTGTGCATCTGCCTTCTTAGCAGCAACTATCGGGTTCGATTCTCGGTGGGAAAACTGTGCCTAAGGACAATTTTTGTTTCTGATTCTGGGTGGATTGTATGATGTGATTATTTCTGGGCAGCCAGAACACGACACAACACTTCAAACTTAGTGTATGACAGTGGGCGTTTATGTTTAACGAGAGGCCTTGTGTGGAAGCCAAAAACGTTTAATTACCATTTTTTTAGATTGGTTAGATTGTCTATGATGTGATGACATATTTACTGGTATTTTGATTTAGTAAGCTCATTGTACAGAAGCTTATGTGACTTATTTAAGTATTTATAGATAATTTCATTTAAAATCTAGCAAATTATGATAAGCTATAACATAAACACTTTAACAAACACAGCCCCACTCTAAGCTAGAAGACTTGTATCATAGGTGCCAGAATGCTTCACTTCAAACCACTTCATTCTTTCACTTTCATTTAAATCACACTACCACTGAGAAACATAATTTTACCAAGCATACATGCTTATCTAATGATACCTGCCTAGCAAGTTATTCTGTACTAAAATATAGTCAGTTTACCACTCTCAAGTAGAAAAATCTGTCACCAAGCACCAAATGGTGTTTCGGCAGCTATTCTTGAAACCCAGTCTTATAACATGCTTAGCACCCTCAACCACATAATTACTGTAAGATAAAAGCGGTCAAATACCCTGTATAGACTAATAGCAGTCAAGTAGCCTGTATAGCCTATAAGTTATAAATAATTTGAATTAGCGACACACTTAAGGTACCAAAAACTCACCAATAATAAAAATTGCTTCCTTATCCTCATCCTTTTCAGTAGGGAATATGATACGAGCCCCAGTGAGTTCGCGAATCTTCTTAATGTTTGCGCCACTCTTGCCGATGAGGAACTTGTGGTGTTCTGGCTTGGCGCGTACTTGCGCCGTGTGTGACGTCAGCTCTCGTTCGCTGGCATGCGCCAGAAGCTGTTGCTTAGCCTTCTCGACGTCTTCGACGGGGCCTTTGATAACAACTTTGTCGCTATCGCTCTCAGTTGGAGGGAATTTAATAAGCACCCCGCCGCATTCCTCCATTATCGAATGGATCAGTTTGCCTCCAGCGCCGATAAGCGAGTTGTAGTACTTGGGTGGAATGGTGACTTCCTCCGTCACGATGTTTGCTTTCTCATTGTGTATCTGCTGTATCCTCTTCACGGCGTCTTCTACGTTCTCTCGCTTGCCTCGCACCGTGATGACGTCGCTATCGTCGCCCTCAGCCGGTAAATCGATGACAGTTTGCGTCTCGTCCCGTATCTTCCTCAGATTAGCGCCGCCCTTGCCGATGATGAACTTGTGGAACTGCTTGAATATAGGCACTTCCTGCACGTAAGAAGATTCAGCGATCTCTTTCAGATGCTTGTAGAGGAACTTTTCGCATCTTTCGATGTCGTCCTGAGGTCCCCTCAGTTTGATCGGACTCCGCTTCTGTCCCTGGTCGGGAAGGCTGATGAGCACGTTTTCGAATTTCTCGCGAATCTCCTTGATTTTCTCTCCTCTGACTCCGATCAGAGATTTGATATATCTATGATCTACATAGACCTCCTTGGTCCTTTCGTTTTCTAATTTCATAACCATTTCCCTCAGTTCTCTCTCTGCATCGGCGACGCCCTGGTGGCTGCCTTCGATGCGAATTATATTGTTTCCTTCATTTTCAATAATGTTAATTACTACACCAGTCTCATCCTTCAGTCTATTAACTGAAAAGAAAACATGACTTTACGAAAATCTTTTAATTTCACAGACAATGAATAATAACAAATCATATAATTTTATTCTTGTAGCTTGACATATTATAATAATTAGTAAGCAATCAACTGATTTTTTTATCTCAAGTATAACGAAAACATATGTCCAATCACACCATTATATACCCTCTCATTGTAGTCTAACTGTTGAAAATTAGAAAATTACAAATAAAACAGGTTTTTATGCTAGATAAGCCAGCTTTTGACCGCTATCTCATCTGATGGAAAGTGACGATGCGGCCGAAGATGGAACATGCTTAGGCAAGCATGTTCCATCTTCTAAGAAGACACTACAAAAGTTAAAAACCTTCACACATTTGAAGGTTTTTAACTTTGTGACTTAGTTTACGTCAATTGAAAGATTTTTTTGATAAAAAACGGGGTATTCAGTAAATACTTACTGTTAGATCCACTCTTGCCAATAATGTGCTTAAAGAATTTAGGATCAACTGAGAGCTCGACGTAAGTGAGTGTCGCCAGCAAATTCTTGACGAAGCTGTCCAACTCGACTTGCGCGCGCTCCACTTCTTCCGGAGGGCCATCGATCTTAACCTTATCCTCAGAATGCGTAATGTCAACATGTACCTGGGATGAGAGAGGGTTGATGACACAAGGTTTAGTAACACAAGTAAAGTCACGTTATTGACATATATTGTTAAGTAACTGTTACATACGCTAAACTAACAGATTTTTTTAGATAAGCATGTAAGTGGGAATATGAAACTGTATTTGATACATTTACTGCAGTTAGAGAATGTCGAGGGTAACGGTCATAAAAATATGCCATTTTGTATGCGTAGAAATAACGGACCTAAAAATGTTGTATGCACCATTATGGATGTAATGATGCATAAAAATAGGTTTAGCATTTTAGGTCTGTCAATTTTCAATTTCAATTCAACTTTCGCGTGTTGTAACATGAACTACACGCATACAAATACACTAAAGGTCTGACAATCCGCAACCAAAGCTGTCAGTGGTAATCTGTTAAAGTACACACCGCGATGCATATACACAGACATTGGCATGTTTCACTTGTGGTTGGATGAGGTTATCCCTACTAATATTATAAATGCAAAAGTAACTCTGTCTGTTGTCTGTTACGCTTTCACGCCTAAACCACTGAACCGATTTTGATGAAATTTGGTACAGATATAGACTAGAGCTTGGGAAAGGACATAGGGTACTTTTTATCCCGGAATTCCGGCGGGTCCAGGACTTACGCGGATAAAACCGCGGGACGCAGCTAGTGTCCATATATTTTTCACGTCTATGATATTACGGTAAAATGTATTGATTAACTTACCTTTGAGAAGTCCTGGGTAATCTTTTTAATGTTAGAGCCGTTCTTTCCAATAATATATTTATGGATCCAAGTGGGAGCGTCTACAGTTGCTGTTTTCACCGAGTTGGCTTTCTCGCAAACCTTAGACAAAGCTGTAAAGAAAAATTATGTTATACAATATGTCTTTGATTTCTACACCACTGTTACTGGGATCGTTTTGCTGGAGTACAATTTACCTTCCCGTGGGAAAAAATATTTCTAGTTTTGAGTGTGATTGTGCGACGTGAATGTTTCCAACATCCTAAACACAATCATTTAACTGTGCGGGTATGTAAGAGTGAAGCAATTAATTATAGTTTTATAATTAAATCTACAATAGTTCTAAAACGAACGACGAAATTTTGACGAAATAACCACAAAATTTGAAGATTATTGACATTTACCAGCCTGCATATTATACGAAATATAGGAAGGACCTTGACGCTCAATTCCAATCTCAAGCTGAAAACCAGTGTCCCTAAAGTAGCATCATTTATAGTTGATAATGATAAAAGATAAAACATCTGAAATCTAACAATAAAAAAAATCACATTAAGTTCAAAGACTTGTATCGTGGGTGCCAGAAACAAATGGGTCACAAACTAAATAGTTACTAGAAACGTTTAGATTACTTTCACGTAACTTCTGTTGAGGTTCGTCGTAAACATTATGATCTGATCATAGTTCATTAAATAATTCATTGCTCCCTAGATTCTCCTACTCTCCTCTCGCTGCTCAATTTTAATCCTAGATTTAGATCCAGGAATCGGAATTATAATACTTTTAGCCTTCAAGTATATTCAATAATACTTCCTTTTATAACCCTGTGGTGTGTCGCCTATTGAAATTCTTATCACAAACAGAGATATCGTCATATTCAATAGTAGTTTGTTTAAATTCCGGCGCCAAATAAAATGCCATTTATCTGGCACTTTTACTGTACATGAAATTACTATTAAAAATTAATTTATTAAAACAAATCATCATAATGAATTGTACATGTTATTAATAATTTAATTCAATATTTTTGTTATTGTGAATACTTAGTACACTTTAGTCACACAAAATCAATTCTTAATGTATGATTCAAATATTTAAATAATATTTTAAAACATAATTTACAACTCTAGTAAGCGCTTTCTAGTGATTTATTATCCTCGATTCTGATGTCACACACTAAATTAAATTTAAACTATTCCTGTCTTTTACAAAATAGGAACGCAAGAAAGAGATAGCATACTGCTGTAATGTCAAGTTAGTCAGAACTTAGATGTCTATGCAAGCTTAGTCGAGTATGTGTTGTATTGGTGTTGACTAAAAACAAGCGCCTTTCTGCTTCTGCTGTTCATATTTTAATTGATAAACTAGCGTGACAGCATTAAAATGCATGCTATCTCTGTCTTGTGTTTTATTTTGTAAGAGACAGGGATAGTTTAAATTTAATTTAGTGAGTGTACATCAGAATCGAGGCCATTGTATACTAAAATGCAATTAGGCATGTTTTGAAATATAGTTTTGTTCCTACTAACCATTAAGTTTCAAAATTATATTATGTTTTGTTTGCTAATAAATAAATAGATAAACATTTAAGTACATCACAACCAATCAAACCCAGAACAAATAAACAAATACCTTGGGAAGGAAATTGAAGCCAGAACCCAAGAAGGCGCAGAAAGTCAAAACTTCCCACTGCGCCATCAGGGAACAAATTATCTGTTCTACATACCCAGGCCAATCTTGTTATGGGGTCCGTGTAGAGTAATAGTGCCGGTAGGGGAGTCAGGTGGAGGCATTTCTACGGATACGCCGGTCTCCTTTAGGATCTCTTGGATGGTAGTACCGCGCGCGCCAATCACGTACTTGTGCTGAGATTTTGGCACTTCTACCCTCACCGTGGAGCATTTCTTGGCCTGAAATGAATTAAAAGCACATTATTAATTATTTACTATTGATATACCAACCACGCCCCGCTTCCACACCTCGCAGTAAGTGAGCAAGCAGGAACAGTATGTTACGGTGGTCATAATGTTTGTTACTCCGTCATGCTGAAACGCCTGGACGAATATGGATAAAATTTGCAATGGAGATAGCTCATAATCTAGCTTTTATCCCAAAATTTGATTAACCTGCTATGAATACAGCTATAGTCTGACAACGCTATCTCTGCAGTGATTTTAAATTTGTGAAATTTAAAACTATGGCAATCAGATTTTATGTCATTAGCAGTCACTTTTGTGGTACATCAACAGACAAAAGGTTCTTGTTGTGTTCAATTTCTCGAATTAAATAAGAAATCATGGTTAAACCAATAAAGAGTGGTGTGCGAGAGATACTGTTTCAAATGCTAAGTAGCTATCAACATGTGAAAGAACGAGAGGAGTCCTGAATCGCCCAAAAACGGCAATATTTACATGGCATAGAAATACTGATGAGGAAGTAGATTGACTAATGTTGATAGTGGTCAAATTCTAGCCTAACAAACATTAAAAAAAAATACTTTGTTCAAATTCAAATAAATATTAAGGAATAAGTTCTGTACAAAAGAATACTCGTAAAAAAAGGTTATTTTAGATCATTAAGTGTCATTTAAAAATGCTGATTGTTTAACGATTCCCGGTTGGCAAGTAGTATGGATCAGTAAAAGAAGACACGCATTAACACTAACCTGTGTTTATTATAAATCTAGTATGTTGTCGTAAACAAATTCACAATTATTTAATGCAAGAACTAAAAACAATAATCATTAGTATACAACAATCAATAGTGGAAGCGTGCGGGTCGCTGAATCTCTATGTCGACGTATGAGCATGGCCTTGTCTGAGCGGGAGATTTAAATGTCTCAGATGAATAAGTATGGATGCAATTGTATTACAATTAATGCATTTTTAATTTTCGGTGTGTTAAATGACTATTTAAATTGCTCGATTAGATTGAAATGCATTCATCAATGACTGCCAATGTTTGGAGAAAGTATGACATGTGAAACATTTGCAAAAAGATCATAAACAGAAAGACATGCTACTTGACGATGTAATTTCTTTTATAATAATGTGTTCAAGATACAGACAGTAGCGTGAGTGAAGAAGATTACTATGGCTGTGAGCCCATAGAATTTTATGGTATTGAGTATTCAATTTAGATTCAGAATTATCTTACAATGAGGATTATTTAAGTGGTTTCAGAATAAACATTTTTCGAGATACCATTGTTGTATGTTTCTTTTTGTCATGTCATGTTATATTAAAACTATACTTAATTTAATTTTATTAGGAGAATGTGAAGTTATTTGCCTTAATTAATAGTTTCATAGTATCAACAACTAAAGAAGAGATTAAGTATAATATTAATGTTGACATTAGGCTAATCAATAGAATATGCATGGCTATTCATACAAATTTAGATTAAGGATGAGAAAACATGCATTAGTTACCTACCATATTATGCTTGCTTGCAAATTTGAAAGCATAGATTATTGATAAATTTACCAACACTATATTATTATTTTTTGTATGTTTAACATATAAAGTCTTTTAATAAAAAATAATAAGTTTCAAAACCGTTTTTTGTAATTAGCACAGTACTGCTATATATAAGATTTTAAATTATATTCATTTAAATCACTGCACTGTTAGCTTTGCTAGACTGTATGCATGCAATGAATATGGAATATAGGTTCTAATCCCTCAAAATAAATGTATTTTATTTTTCTTTTTGATCGAGGATATATAAGGGGAAAAAAAGCTATAAATCAAAATACTGACCATTTCCTCGTAAATCTGTTCGATCTGCGCCTTGGCAGCGAGCACGCCGTTCTTCTCTCCAGCCACGACGATGACGTCACTCTGCGTGGACGCGGGCGGGATGTGGATGCGAGCGCCGGTCTCCGCCGCGAGGGCGGCCGTGCGCTCGCCGTAAGGGCCCACGATGAACGGGTGGTAGATCTTAGGAACGGTGATACGTTCCAACGCCTTGCGCGACTGTCAAATGCCGACATTTTAATAATAAATTTTTAGTTACCATTCCAGGCCTTCGTCACTACGAGACAGTGGCGAAAGCTAGCATATCAGGAAAACATAATTATCGAAATAAAAACGTCACTGCCGACTATTCAGTTGAACCACCGAGGTTCATTCGTTATTCTACACGAATAATTGAAACGAAAGCAAAGCTTAAAAAACCGACATCATCGCTTATATTTTGATTTTGGCTTTTTTTGGCGATTTCGATAAAATTTATATGGGACCACCTCTGAAGTATACTCTACCAAACAAATAAAACATCATAATCGATTTATAATTGGCGGAGATATTGCGTAAAATACATACAAAAAAAATACAGTTGAATTGAGAATCTGCTTTTTTGAAGTCGTTTGAAAATTATTAAACCTTCTGCTAATCATAATAATATTGGTCACGCTTACAATGTGCTTGCAATCACGCGTTGATAAACGCGTGGAACCGATAAATGTACAGTAGGTATGTATTTAGCGATTTCATAACTTAATTAAAATTTAAATCTTAATTAAATCAATTATTATTATAGTTATAGGAATCAACTCGTAGGTAGAGAGAAAAAATTGCACCTCCGCCCGTTTTTTTCTTATTTTTATATCAGCTATAGATAGGCAATCTAGTGTTGGTAAGTGATGTGGTGGAGGGTGGTAAGCCTGCTAAACCTACAATGAGTACTAGCTCTCAAGGATAGCTGCTAGAACTGTTTTTACAGAGCAGTACTTTTACGACTTGTAACGGGAAGTACATGCTTTCTACCTTCCTGATTATTACTCGTTTTAGGGCTTAGAAAATGCTTTTTTATATAACAAGAAAGGAGACAAGCAAGACGCTCATCTGATAGCAAGCGACACGCCCGCCTATACACATCTGTAGTGCCACGTGTACAGTTGCCTAATAAACGTTTGGTACTGCAACGCGCTCATCCCTCTGAGACTAAAGACGTTATTTGTCTTATGCCCAGTAATTACACTGGCAACTCGCTTTTACAGCCGGAATCAGTAGCTATTTGGCGATGGGTGGTAATCTCAGGCAGACTTGCAAGAAGACTTGACTAATATTGCTACTATTCCACCAGTTATAATAATATATTTTGAAAGTCATCACTTATCAATAACAGCTTAATAGATAGAGTAAGTTTAAGTTACATACATCCTACTAATATTATAAATCCGAAAGTTTGTGTGTAAATGTGTGTGTAAGTATGTTTGTATGAATGTACATAGATTATACCTAGGATTAACACATAGGCAACTTTTTATTCTTGGGTGAAGCTGCGGGGCACGGCTATTATTACAATATGTGATCTTCCGGATGGAGTCACAACATTACACAATAATTATTTAAAATATAAGCCGATAAGTACCGACAATGCTATCAGTTATACTACAGTCACAATATCAACACGTTAAAAAAGTTTAGCATTTATCACAATGCCTGATTGACCGAGTAACAATAATGGGGTCAGGCGGCAGGCCAATGTATTCGACCCAACATATATTTGATACTTGTGATGCTAGAATAGATATGCTAGAATAAATAGCAACAGTTGACAAATAGCACACATATTTTCGATATACGTTTTTTTAAATATTAAGTAAACTTATTATGCACATCTTTTGGCCCAAGGCTATGTCTAACAAGAGCGGTTCAGAAATGTCCATAGCAAATTTTTCACTCAATTGTAAAAATCATGTGTAAAGTTTGATTCCCGATAGATACATTATTTGAGCTTCAGGCACTGGGTATGATTATGTGTTATCACCGTATTGAGATAAAATTAGCAAACAAACGCATTCACGTTCACCCCCCATTAAGCCCAATGACTTGTGTGCGTGAGAGCCAAAACCATTTAAATATCACATACACAACCACTCCATAAGCACTAATGTCCCTTGGGAAGGAAAATTGTATTAATGCCGAGAATCAAACCGAGGATCCACGGCGCAGAGAGTTCAAACTCAAACTGGCTCACTTCAAACTCTAGTTTTGACATTATGAAGTATGAGTATATAGACTAAAACAACTGTCTTTGAGTATCACAGACTTAGACGTGTTTGTTTCCGGCACATGCAATACTAGTTGTTTAATTTAGTGAACAAATGATAGAGCATTTGTTTGTAAATTAAATTGTATGCAAAAATTACCTGTTCCTCAGAGCAGACTCGTATCTCATGTTCGGCTTTCTCGATTCCCTCCTTGTTGCCAGTGATGGTGATAGTTTCGTTGTTATCGGCGATTCCGGGAACGCTGATCTTAGTGGCCGTCACCTTCTCGAGTTCCTTCAGCTTCTGGCCCTGCTTGCCCAGGATCCAACGGTGGTGCTCCTTAGGAATCTGGACTTGCTTGCTGGCCTGGTAAAATCATAATGGTTAAGTATTGAAATATCAGTTCAAGTTTTATAGTGCAAACTAATATTGCTTATCAGTTTTATCATAACATAAACGCTTTCACACTAACAGCCCACACTGAGTTCGATGACTTATGTCGTGGGTGCTGGAAACATTCACATCACACACATAATCAGAACCAGAGACACAAAGTTTCCTGGGGAGAAAACTTGTGCTCCCGCGGCAATCGAACGCGATACTCCGATACGAACCCAAAGCAACGGGCAGTTCAAACTTTTTAATTGAATATAATTCAGTAGATTATACGCCCCGACCTGTTTATTAGTAAATTGTACAGTAGATTTAGTAGGTAAACATTTATAATTTCCGTTGCATACTCTTTTCTCTCTCTCAATTTCAAATAAGATTTTATAGTATCTTTTAAATCACTTAAGCAATCATTATATCAATTAGTCTTACTTTCTCGAGATACGGTTCAATATTTACAGGTTTGTTAAACTTCCACGCGATCATGCGATTATGTAAGGATTTCTCGGTACTCAAGTGACAGTGCATATTAAAATCGGCAGATGCACCGATTTTAATCGAACGTAGCCGATAAGCGCAATAATATATGCTTAACGCTTTTACACTCACAGCCCCACATGATGACTTGCGTCGTGGGTGCCGGAAATATTCACATCACACACACAATCACTTCCAGAACCAGAAACACACATTTGCCTTCGGGAGAAAACTTTGTTAGAAGGCGAGCGCGTACCCAACTAACCCTTTGGGGAGTTTAAACATAGCTATTGAATAAAAAAAACGCTTTGGTATTATCAAATCTTTTCCATCAACTATTAAATAAAAATACACCAAGAAAATCAAAGCCAAGAAATACACCAAGAAAATGGGGGAATATAAATTGATCTTTGTCCCACAATATCTATTGTATGTACATATCACAGCCAGCTGTAACTCAGTAATTGACCTGCATAATTTATTAGCACGAAGCAATTTCGAACATTGATAGTCGAGGCGCCCAGGCGACTATGACGTCAATATTGATTATACATGCTTTCTTAGAACAGTTTTAGAGCTCACTTTTAAACTTCTAGTTTATTCTCAGTGTAAAAACTATTTGCGTCAATCCAATCCAGATTATAACAACAATTATTAGGCTATTTTTCAACATGGAATTTCGGGTAGCCTAAAATCCTTCGCTCCAGGACTACACGAGACTTTATGTCAAGAAATTAAGAAAACAAAGGCAATATATTCTTGATAGTTCTGAAACTATTGTCATCTGAAACAGTGGCATTGCTTGAAATTGTGAAGAGCATTGTAACAACTTCGAAGGAGGACGTCGGCAGCTGCGACACAGTTTGACACTACTGCAGGTGTGATCGTTTACCAATATTTTGTCTGTACAGCTTTGTTTTTAATTTTTTAATCCATAATAAACGATTTTTCATTTTCATTTATTCTTTACTAGTCGTTCTCCGCGGCTTCATTTATAATATTAGAGTGATATTGAACAATGAGTAAAGTGATTATCAAAAATATGTGAAATATGATATTGAAATGCAATGATAGTATTTTTAATCACGTACTTTGGCCTAATAATAACTGTTTATCTTGTGATGTGTTCCGGCTTATCGTTATCGCTGCTACCTAACTGTCGATTATTTTCGATTCATAATATTTACCTGTTGTTGGAAATGGGTCAGAATCAATCGGCGTGCGTCGAGCACGGCGCTATGCTTGCCGGTGATCAAGAAGGTCAAACTACCATCCTTGCTCGTAGATATCTCGATATGGGCGCCGGTGTCCTTGGTGATAGATTGGCAGGTCCTCAGAGATTCGCCTTCGCCGAAAGTGTTGGCATTGTCAAGTTTCCTTTCTTCATATGGCACATGGAAAACCTATAAAGATTGAGATATTATATATATTAGATGTTTGCAAAAAAGAGGTTTTCGTAAGGTGACTGCAATTTCTCCAGCCCACAAATTGGACTGCTGGTCCAGTGGATAACGTAAGCGGTTCTTCTTAATTTACTGAATCATTTCATTAAAAGGGAATGAAAGTGGCATGTATTATTAAACCAAAGTTATTCTTCTTTCAAGAAATCAACGTAATCTGTTTTTCTATATCTCAATATGTTATTCCAATTAGGTGTAAGCAAACAGATTAAGAAACAGTGCAGTGTGAATATAGAGTTATCATATTAGCGAATGTTAATCTAATTGATAACAAAGTAACGCGACTCGTTTGTAGCAACAGCATTAAAATCTTATCATCGAAAATTATTACAAACTTGTCGTTACACAACATTTGTTATCGAACTCATTATCATTACTTTTCAATGACAAAAACGTGTAAATGCGTATGTTAATGAGGAATTTATTTCGCACAAATAGCATTAAAGAGGGCTAGGAATGCAGCTAAATGCCACGTCGATAGCATCGTGCTAATGTTGTAAAATGCTTACGTAAAACATTCAGCTCGTTCAAGATGCTACAGGTATATGTAATAGATACCAAACATTCATTGGCAGCTATTAAGCTTAGGTCTACAGCTTTGTGTAAGCTGCTGACGTGGCTAGTTCAGGGTTAGTTTGCCGGTATGCTACATTGGCCATCTGGATGATGTATTGGAACCTATTGGTTATTTATTTATTAAAAAGGTAAAAAAATATACCTGAGTATGCAGGGATGGACCTAGTCGCAGCTTGTTGGTAGCCTGTTGGATGCTGCGCTGCACCGGAGGCGCCGAGTGCGGCAGTGCCGGGAACAGATCGTCGTAGGCGTAAGATCCGCTGTTGTCGTATCCAACGTTCACATTATTCATTTCCTCAACGTGCACGGGTATGTCAGAATGTACGGGTATCATGTCTCCAACCATCATGGATTGCTGATGCATCATTTTCGTCCCCTCCAGCAGTCCTTGTCCGCGCCAAGTCGTTACAGTACTGTACAATTAAACGCACATTTTTCAATGACACGACAAATGCCTATCCACCTTAATGGCGCGTATTTACACAATCACTATTTGTACAATTGTTTTAAGGTCTTTTCATAATCTTTCGCTCATTATAATCGTTATTGAATAGCGTGGGACATATAGAATTATAGAAATTGCTTTAAATGACACAGTGTATGCAAATACAACTGACGCAAGCGATAAAATAAGTGTTATGTTGAAAAAAATATTTTGCCAGACAAGCTCTTATAATATACATATTTGTTACTATAATCATCAATCTAGTAATAGACATGAGGAGTTCCTATGACTTCTAATTTCTATATTCCGGCTCGATCATCGGATTTTAATATGGAGTTGATGTATCAATTTTAGTTTTTGAGTATATATAATTGTATTGTTATAAAGCTTACTTACTAATGCTATACTTAAGCTCAAATGTATGCCAGCATTTATACACATTAGTAATTTGGTACATAAGAAACAGATAAAGCAGGTTAAGTAAAAGCTTAATAAAAAATGTTTCTCAATCAGAGTAGGTAGTTTTTATAGTTATTTTTTTACCAGTTTATATCATTTTGTGTATTGTTGAACAATTCAAATGCCTCCTGATTATCATAACATGATTACATTCATACGTAATTTGGTAAAAAATTATCAGTTTATACAAACTTTTATAGGTGTAGGTAAATCATGTTCACAATTAATTATATACAGATAGTTTCATTATAATTATCATAATCATAATACCTACATGTTTATTCTATGTATACCAGCTATGCTCGGCGGTTTCGCCCGCATCCGTGATTTTTAAATCATTCTTAGGTCCGTAAACTGTGTATATTATAAAATCACGTCAATCCATTTCCAAAAAATACACTTTTGCCTGTTTAATGTTGAAAGTGAAATGTGATAGTAATAATGTAGAGCTAAACATTACACTATTCAATATCAGTAAAGGTATATATGTAAATTCTTATGCATATGAATTATAATAAGAGTTGCACTATGCTTCTATGTAACAATCTCAATTACAGAAAAAGTTTTATTATCATTTATCTACAAATAAATTTGAAGTCAAGTGTAGTGTAAGGTTTTTTACTATTATGTGTCATGAAAGCCCCTATTTTTGTTACAATCAAGCCAAGATTAGGCTAATAAGTAACTTAAACTTTAACTTATACTGGTAGCTTTAAAATATCCAAGAATGTGTCCATTAACACTTTTCTCAATGTCTAGAAGCAGGTGTTATGTGTAAGTTTATTATTAGATTCAGGTTACATCATCAACCTAAAAATAAATGAATACCACAAACTTCACAAAATAAGTGTAGCGATAAAAAATTTGGATTGCAGCTTTGACTGACAACATTCACACTATTTTCACCACAACTAAGTTTTTAGTAAGTGGGATTGTCGTTTAAGTTCTGTAGACACTATGAAGTGCGGACCCAAATTCGAATATTCGATTTATCAGTATTTACTCATGATTTTACAAATTCGAAACCTAACAAGTAATATTTTGTTCAGATGCTTTCATGAGGAGAATTTGTCTAATCATAAATTGTAATTCGAATTACAAGCTAACAACAAGTCTACAACTTACAATATAAATTATAACTTTATAAGTGATCTGTTAGTTCACCTGCATTAATCAGGGTAAATAATACCCTGGTATACTAATAATATACTAGCCAAGCCACCCAGCTCCTTTATGTAGTGTAGGATGGCTCGCTGACTAAGCTGTTTTGTATCTGAAATTATTAGTATCTTAATGTCAAGTGAATATGTATCTTCTACACAAGGGTGGTATATTTGCGGCAGTATCGCAACTTTCACTCAGTTGAGATATTGGACAAATGTTACAGTTGAGATATTGGACAAATGTCATCTTGCAATATTCAACAATTGTTAAAGTATATATAATTTATATTATTAGAATATTTCATTCAAGTTTATCCATATCTAATAAACATAACTCATATCCAGTAACTTAGTAAATAATAGACAAAATGAAAGTATCTAATTTAGTAATTCAGTGAAGTGTAAATGATACCTTGCCAAAATCATTTGTACCAACATAGTATCGAATTATTGTGAATAATGAAACTATTCTTTGTCGAACACATTTTGATGGTGTCACATTACAGAACTTGGCATTTCACTTATATAAGACAACTAAAGGAATGTAGTTTGAGTTTGAATGGTTAAATGATGTAACCCTTTAATGCTTTAACTGCCAGTTCTACATATTTTTAGGCCAATAGATTTCTGAAATCTGCATGGAAAGAAGAACACAGCACTATAGCTGGTAATATGACATAAGGAATAACGCCAAATCCCAATACTTCTAAATGGTCCAGAGAAGGCAAATAATAATTTTTGACAATCTGTTAAAGTGCAGTATATACACATCCATGACTGCGAACCATAGAGGCCACACTTATAATAACTTTGTTTGTTTGTTAGATATGAATGCTCATAGAAGTCCTAGGCATTGTCTCATTTGGCCACCACTTGGTGATCATGAAGTATGGATAATTGTATGTAGAACCTATATATAATTATAATTAGAAAGTTTATGAATGTATGTTTCACACAAGGTATCTTTGCAGAGGCTAAATTAATTTGTATGGTATTTAGATAGTTCTATGTCAAGGATCTACTTGACAGAGCCTGCATTGCATCTTGAAGAGAGTGTACAACGCCGCGGGGCACAGCTAGTTATCCATAAACTACTAACAATGAGTTTACATACCGTTCTAGAGATAAATTATCAAAAATGGCTTTCTGTATTTACTTCCAATTTCACATAACATGTATATCATCAATAGAAAGTCGTTGTAACTGTAATTTTAGCAAAATACAGTCGAGTATTTTGATGTATGCTCTACATGAAATTACAACCTTTTAGAAATAATTGATAAAACTTGATGTCTCATGCAATATACAAGTTAATGCGTAGTAATATACGAAAACAATTCAGTAGCATGTGCTTAGTGAAAGATTCCATGCACTGGCATCTTATTTTTGATAATACGTGTCACCTACAGCTTTTGACGTGGAACCAGTCTTCACAAGTGATCAACACTTACCAAAAGTACTGTAGCTAATCCACCAGGAAGATTATCCTTGAGACGCCAGGGTCGCTTAGTCCTTCTCCTGTGCGGAAATTAATATAAACTCATATTATTCAAAGATAATAGCGATTTTATAATTCTTATTTGGACATGCACGTACCCAGCAGCAGAGGGCGAGAGAAAGATGTGGCACAGATAACGAAAACAAGACAGCTTGTGGAAAATGTTAGGGCTGTCCCCTGGTGAATATTGAATAACTCTTCATTGTTTATCATACATGGGCGTGGCATGTGTCATCGCGTGCTGAAATAAGTCGAATTTTGTACGTTTGATAAAGTAAAATGTATGAGCAATTAACCTCGAAAGTTTTTTCACCAAGCAAAATGTAGGCGTGAGGTCTAGTAGTGGTCTCTACTCGCTACTAATAGCTAATTCTAATTCTAATTTGTAGTAGGGGTGATATGGCCTGCACTGACGTCCCGTTTGTGATGTATTGTGCATTTCCCCCTGACGGCACCTACCCAAGCCATCCCTGCTCTTTTATGTAGCGTAGGATGGCTCTGGGTCGCCGACTAAGCTGTTCCAAAGTAGGTGTTTTCGATGATGATGGTGATGAAATATGGGAAAGTGAAGGTGGTGTCGAAAGTGTACTAGCAGAAATAGCTGATGTATGCGTTTTTTATATGGATGGCTGAAAGAAGTCTGGCCTTTTGATGTTTCCTTTTAGTGGCGACTCCCGTTCTCCGTCACATTCTAAAAGATTTCTTCTTCTAATTTCCTCTGTAGTCTTGCACTGGAGAAGTACATGTTCTACAGTCTCATCTTCTTCCATGCAGCCTCTGCACAGAGGACTGTCTGTAAACTGTCTACTAATAGCTCTTTACATTTTTATTCAAAATGTAGTTGACCTAATCGATGGATACCTGGTTTTATATTTTGAGTGCCTATAATTTCCATATATTATATCCATCCATCCATAGATTTTAGACATGCATTTTTTGGTAATCTAAATAAAAATTAATGCTTTTATTGTGATACTGTGATGTTTCTACAGTCTACACTGCTCTACACCATAAGTTTTAAACAGTGAGATTGGGAGATCAACATTTCATAAGTTATACTTCTTTTGATGTGTTTGGGAAAAATGATCAGAGTGTTTTTTTACGATGCGTGCACACCTTCACCTAAAAGCGACACCATGAAGTTGGTTGATAATAATTATTTTCTCTCAAGTTTTTATGCGAACTGATAACTATATTCAAGGAAGTCATTTTATATATTTTATTACAATCAAAGAGCACTGGAACACGGGATTATATTATTTATTGTTTTTTTTAGTACGCTAAAGAAGTATAACTTCTTACGTGCGTACATAAGTACACACATATTTTTATAAATTATTTACATATGTTAACTTTAATTTTGGCTTTCACTATTTTAAAATATGTCTTATATAACAGTTTTTATTTAATTACAAAAAATCCATATATAATTATAATATTTTTTTATTTAGACTGTGACAGCCCTAGCAAATATCTATATTTGTAATCTGTGGTAACATTTGACATTTGTCATTCTTGAGAATCATACCACAGGCTAATTATACTTGAAATCTTCATTCTCTTTCAATGTCTGTGGCATAGTTTAATATTATCCTTCCCACTACGTCCTGTCAAGGTCACTCCCGATATGCTCACGATACACAACGCAAAACGACCAATAGCCGCTCTATTAAGTTTAGTCGCGTAAACTCGCATATACAAGAAGCAAGCACTATTATCTCCTGATGTAAAGTGAGGATGGCGCCGAAGATGTAGCATGCTTGCCTAATGCTATAAAAGCAAAATCAATTGATTTGGGTGGACGTTATCATCACAACGTTCAACTAATAATAACTGCATAAATACCAGTTGTAGTAGTTTAATACATTACAGTAGATGATGTCACACGTCCCCATGAGAATTTAATTTAATAATAAAGAAAGGATAATTTCGTCGCTTGAGACGGCTTGGGTAGCTCACCGTATATTAATTTATTCAAAATAAGTTCTGCCACATATTACATATTACTATGATATAAAAATGCCCAAATATCGGGCATCCAGTGAGGTTATCCTCACAGAGACTGTGGGATCGGCCGCTCTGTGAACTAGCACGGAAACATCTTTTAGATACGTGTCCCAGCGTCACAGAGCGTACACGACTTCTAGCAGTTTCTGTATGGGAGTCAGGGGTTTGGTTGCAGGCCATTCCCTCTTTGATTACTGGCACACTTATAGATCATCTGTTTGGTGTTGAGACACTGGGTCTGTGGGGACCGAGAACTCATTCTATTTTCAAAAATCAGAGCGCCTGGTTGAGGTGACGCGTGATTAAAGACTATTTAGGTATACATTTTAGTAGCCGGCTGAATGTTGTATGTTTCACAGACCACAGAGAGTACTACGTAGTATGTTTCGGAAATAGAATGAAACCGTATAATATGTCGTATACATACGGAAAACCAAACTGAGGCTGTATCAAGGATGTTGTAGCTAAACAAACCGTAGGTTTGTTTCCTATCTCGATGGGCTGTATTCAAAAACGAAATTGTGTACATTATCTTTGGATCTCCGTCCATAGACAAATGCTCCCGGTAAGGATAGTAATACTGTAGTATTCTGTGGTATACGGAGTGATTACATTATCTTTGGACAAACGTCTATAACGTCTATGGCTTAGCCACACATCGAAAATAAAAATTGTAATTGTTAATATTTACTACTTTTGGTCTATCTGATCTGTTCAACAGACTGGAGATTGGCAGTATTTATAGAGATTTAAGTGTGATCTTTTTGTTTCGTTTAAATGGTTTAAAGTGAACCATGGATAAAATTCCCAGGACTCACGAAGGTAAGTCAAAATGATGCCAGCCATTTTTGTTGTCACAACTCAATTTCTGAATTATAGCATGCTTTGCTATTTTCTAAAGTGTGCGACTCATATATTAGCGCTTATTATTATCTTCCATGAAACAAAACCAAAGAAACTCTTTTGTGAAATATATTGCAAGAAATCATCTTTAATGTCGGCACGTAATATCGATTCTAGCCTCGTCGTTTGAGTCTTCACATCGTTCTTCCCTGCTCTGATAGTATGAGACGAATTTAAGAAAGAGTTAATAAGGTATACAGCCGCAAAGTTGTAAAGGTAGACCAACTGTCTGCTATTGCGACTAATTATGCTGGTAAACCTTTCATGGAATTGGTTCGCTAAGAATTCAACAATGTTCCTTAAGATATAAAGATACAAAAGCTATAATTTATTTTCTACCACTACAATGGATCTTTAGTAAAAGTTTGACACCATAATAAAGTATGAATCTATCAGTGTCAGAATTTAATAATATGTATCTTTTGAATAAGAAGATATGTTGAATCTTATTCTATGGATATTCACATCTTTAACTATTGAAGCTTTTAACAAATTTACTGTTAAAAACTTGAATGCATCCCTTGCATTGAGATTGAGCACAAGTTATTGGTTCCAAATAAAAGTGCAGCACCACACATGTAGCCAATAACCTACAAACGAATTGACCTCGGGTCTAACACAAACTTCAAGAAATAAGTGTACCAGTTAACATATACAAATGTGGAAAAACAATATAAATTGTCATATTTTCATTTTCATAGCTTACAAAACATTAATCGGCATATTTTATATGTAGCTCCAACGAACAACGGTTTTCTCATTTATGTAGTATATTGCTTTAAACATGTAAAACATGACAACCTACTTTATAGTCTACTAGTTTGAAATTGTTGCCCTACATCAGGATGAGTCAGACGCATGATACGCTATGTTCCATGGACTCACAAGCACAGACCTGAAATCCATATATTGTCAGATTGATGCATGTAGCATATAATTTCCATACGTGTGCTTATACAGCACAGTAGGCTTACTGGCCTGTATAATATATTATTTATAGTAATAAGTACAATTGATTTGAACTGCTCGTTGGCTTAGTTGAGTGGCGTTCGCCTTCTAAGCAGGGGTATCAGGTTTGATTCCTGGCTGGAACACAAGTTTTCTCCCCAAGGAAAATTTGTGTTTCTGGTTCTGGTTGTGATGTGTGTTTGAAGAGAAAGTTTCCAGCACTCACAACACAAGTCATCGAACTTAATGTGAGGCTGTGATTTCACACTCACGTTTTATTTAGTGTTTAATTGAATATAATATTATTTTCAGCCATTGAGGCCCAGATCCGAGAGATACAATTGAAAAAAAGTGAGCTGCCTGAAAATGGCAACAACAAAGGTGTTTCTCTCGGAGAACAATATTATGACAGTGACATATATGACAACGCTGGACAAGGAGGGAAGTCACGATATGATGGATATGTGACTTCAATTGCTGCTAATGATGAAGTGGAAGATGATGATGTTGAAAATGTTCCAATAAGTTCACAGAAAAGGCCGGGATACACGGCACCTGCCTCGCTGCTTAATGATATTGCACAGGTATATTTGTTATGCTCTAGTATAACCCTTATTTCTATTTCAGACTAGCTGTGCCAATGTAAGACTTGGTTTACGTTAATTGGTAATTAAAATAGTGCTTGGTAGATGCTTGATAGACCCTAGAGTAGACCATAAACTATTTTTGAAGTGAAAACTTCTTTAGCGGCGTTGTGCACTTTTTGGGATGGTTAAAAAATTTTAAACTCGTGTCAGGACATGGACCTGAGCGAAAATTCGTAAGACGGAGGGAGAGTAGACCGCCTGCGCAACTTGGGAGAGGAAGTAATATCCTTTCTACCGCTCAGCGAAAATGTATGCCTGCTCCTGCTGTTTACAACGTTAATCTTCAAGCACTCCTGGAGTGCAAACGTTGTTTTTTCTTACTGTCATAGGGATAAATTATTTTAAACTTACAAGGTGTGGTATGTGGTAATCCACATGCAGGTATACATCACAACTGCTCAGAAAAATTAAATCCATATCTTTAAAGTTTCACAGTTTTTGATTTAACAGGCATTTAATAAATAAAAAGTTACACCTTCACTCATTTAGATAACTTAAGTACAGATCAAGGGATTTTATTAGTCTGTTTTTTATATAATTCATTAAAGATGTCAGTTGTTTTTATTTCCAAAATGGCCATAATCTTAAACACCTTGGTAGTTTTACTATAGTTAGGCCACTTTGAACAGAGTCTAAAGACCATAAACAATTTTTGTCAATCTGTTTCCCTTGCACTCTCTGGAGCACTAGTGATGTATCCGCATCACTAGCATTAAGTAATGCACTAGAGGCACAGTTAGAAGGTTATATTTTATGGTGTAATCGAGAAAAACTGCAAATAACTTTGAATGTCTCTCTATATATTCAATTATCTTCCAGACTGACAAAGACTATGACCCATTTGCTGATAAAAGGAGACCAACAATTGCAGACAGAGAAGATGAATACCGTCAGAAAAGGCGACGGATGATCATATCTCCAGAAAGAAGTGATCCTTTTGCAGAAGGTGAGATAATAATCCTGTTTTGTTCCTTTTCATTCTTCATAAATACATTCTGTGTTTTAAGCTCATGCCTATGGGTTTTGATTGTGTGAGATAACAGTCTGATATATATAACCCTTTTAATAATTTATGAAAGGTGGGAGAGGAAACAACAAAAAAAACACATTTGATGTTGATCAGGGCAACAGTTGAGCTAAGCTATTCCAAATAATTGTATCTGGCACTAAGATTGCGATATGCCAGTTAAAATATTTTTTTGCTTAATGTCAAGTTTGTATTATTGTGCTTTTTATTTAAGGTGGGAAAACACCTGATGTTGGATCAAGAACATACACAGAGATCATGAAAGAACAATATCTCCGAGCTGAGGAAACTGAGGTGAGCAATTCTTTGAACCTCTACAATTGTATATTTCTGTCACTATTTCACTTAATACTTTAAATCAAATGATCCTATGAGTGACATCATATTTGTGTACAAATTCATTGAAAGGGCTATTAATAATAATACATTTATGATTTTATCGTAACAAACATAAATAGCTTCTTTTTACTAAACTGTTGTTAATTTTGCAGCTACGTAAAAAACTCCTTGAAAAAGCAAGGGAAGGTACATTAAAACCAGTGCAACAGTCGAATGGTGAATCATTCAAACCTGCTCCTGCTAAACGCAAGGGTCGCTGGGACATGAGCTCTGAAGATACTCCTGTAGTGAAGAAGGTTGTTGCAGCTACTCCAAACCAATCCACACCATCATGGGATGCAGAGGTACCTATCATTTATATAGCCATAATGTTTTACTGTTTGACAAAAAAGTTATTAAGTTAGTGTTTAAATACTTGATTATGTGCAGTTGCATACACATTTTTGTCTATATCTAAGCTGTTGATTCCCACCATAATTATGTTGTGTGTACAAATGAGTAGTTTTTTTAGTTTTTCGCAATCTATCTTAACCATGGAAACAATCACAAGTCTTCTCAATCATTTGGCCATCAAGTCTTACCATAAAAAAACATACCAACTTGTGTGTTTTGCAGCAAAATTTGAAGCAAAGATTAAATAATCTGTGAGGTGATCACATCCACTTTATTAATTTCTATACTTTCTTGATGGACTATACCTGCAATTACACTCAAATTAAAATGTACAAATCCTCCTCTTTCTTTCTGTAGACTTAAATATACCTATACCTATAGATCACAGCCGCTTCACATTATCTCAGGAAGAAATCGATAAAATTTAACGACTTGTTTTGTGTGTCAACTATACAGTAATTGAAGTACATAACCTAAAGAATTTTGGTAAAAAAAAGTTTTTTATTTATTCTAGAGTCGGAGAATGAACAATTAGTATTTAAAAATAAAGAATATTAGTAAAACTAACAATATTAGTACTTCAAAATACATTTATTATAAAAAAAAAAGATTGTATTATCAACTACATCTTGTCCAAATACGAAAACTTATCTCATGTCGTTAGTGAATATGACTAGGTCATCTCAAAGACCAGCCTAAGCTCAAACTATAACTTCCTCAATTTCGCTCTGTCTTGTTAATTGAGAAGTTTGAGCTTAAACCCAGAAACGGTATCTGAATATCAGTGTTTATGTGTTTAGAGAGGAGCATGGGAAGAGACACCAGGCGGCGGCACCGGCAGAGGTGGAGAGACACCGGGCGCGACACCGTCGGCGCGAGTGTGGGACGCCACTCCGGGACACATCACGCCAGGACACGCCACGCCGGGCCGGGACACGCCCGCGCAACACGCCTCCCGACGTAACCGGTGGGACGAGACGCCCAAAACTGACAGAGGTGGGCACTACTCTTCTAATAAAGCCGGCGCGAAATGTATGGCTTTCCCATACGCAATGCGGAAAAACTCGCTAAGTCCGGCAAATTAACTCGTGTTAATGGGCCCTGTCATCTGGACTGTCTTGGGAAGCATCAGACAGTCATGCAAGATTAAGATCCTGTTGAAGTTCAGAATTCTGGTTGGCACCGAACAGGCAAGCGTGACACTTACCATCAGGCGAGCGTCTTGCTCGTCTCGTCTCAGTCGCATTCAAAAAGACTTGTAGGTACTTATTTGATTCTTGGCGCGCGACCTGCTTACCGCAACTAAGCCGGATCCGATGTCGGTTGATTGTTAGTTGCGCACTAATCCAGCCACTCAATGGAACTATTGTAGGTATATTGGATCTTGAAATGATAAACGATATTCCAGAAACCCCCGGTCACAACAGCGGCTGGGCTGAAACTCCCCGCACCGATCGCGGCTCCGGAGTGGATACGATACAAGAGACTCCGACGCCGGGCACCAAGCGGCGCTCGCGATGGGACGAGACGCCGGGCGCCACGCCCGCGCCGGCCACACCGACGCCTTCCCACGCCACACCGTCACACGCCACGCCCTCTCACGCCACGCCTTCACACGCCACGCCCTATACACCGCACACCCCGAATACCCCTATTTTCACACCAGGAGGAGTAAGTCATATTAAGATGCTTATAGTCTGTCCATGTTCTATTGTTTAAGATTCTCGTTATATTTTTTACATATCAATTATAAATGTGTCAATCTTATATTTTATTCATTGTGCACCTAGTTCTGGTTACCGGTGACGTAAAAAGTCATAGTTGAGTAAAGTACTTCTGCTAGAGTTGAGCGAATGATTTTTCTACACTCATGTAATTTCATGAACTATTAACGATCGATAATTCACCGTTATTGCACATAAACACTTAAGAATGTCAATTAAAAAAAAATCAACTCTGCCATATTTCACTTTTGAGGCAAAACGTATGGAGCGGGTTTTTATTTTGTTTTATTCTTGCAGTCTACGCCAGTTGGTGTCAAAGCCATGGGAATGGCCACGCCCACCCCCGGCCACGTCGCCGCGATGACTCCTGAACAGCTGCAAGCATACCGATGGGAGAAAGAAATAGATGAACGCAACAGACCTTACACCGATGAAGAGTTAGATGCCATGTTCCCAGTCGGGTACAAGGTTTTGCCGCCCCCAGCCGGTATGTACCCCTTTATAAGGGGCCCGTTAATTTACTTTCAATAAGTTCAATATTTTTTTGTAAGTAAAAAAGAAAGTAAAAGTTCAATCTTAGTCATTAATATAAAACTTTAGTTTCAGGACACATGTATTATTCAAAGCGAACGCCACGAGGATATCACTGGCCGTAATAAAAAAAAATAATGAGATACATGTGTTTTAAAAATTGAAACTAGAAAATAATTGATTCTCCATTTTTCTTTCAGATAATGATGACACTACTTTACAGTCCCATGCCGTGGAACGCCGTTGCTTTTATATTAAGAATTGCTTTCGTTAAATTGCATATGAGATATGAGTGACGGTGTGGGACAGTTAGTTGATTGTTTATGTTGTTGCCCAGGTTATGTTCCGATTCGGACGCCGGCTCGTAAGCTGACCGCAACACCTACTCCACTGGCTGGTACCCCAATCGGCTTTTTCATGCAGACCGAGGAAGCGGGCGGGTCCGCCGCTGCAGCCGCGCGCCTGCTCGACCCGCAGCCCAAGGGCAGCCAGCAACTGCCCTTCATGAAGCCGGAGGACGCTCAGTACTTCGACAAACTGCTCATTGACGTCGACGAGGACGCTCTCTCGCCCGAGGAACTCAAGGAGAGGAAGATCATGAAGCTCTTGTTGAAAATCAAGGTAGGGAATGTTCCATTCAAATTTTCAAAAATATTTATTGGACTTTGATAACTTTTACATTCTAGTGACATATTAAAATATATATACAAAATTATTGTCAACAATAGCATATTATGAGCCTCAGATGCCTAAAAACCAGGCTAAACTAAAAAACCTGTAAAAAACTTGGCTAAATCTGTAGGATACTTTTTACTACCATTCGTTACTACTTTATTCACTCTCTATTGCAATTATTTTGAGGATTTTCAAGGACTGATTGTACATATTTTTAGATTACTTAATATTCTTCAGATAATTTTATTTTTTGTTTTATTTCAGAACGGCACTCCGCCTATGTGCAAAGCTGCACTGCGTCAGATAACAGATAAAGCTCGCGAGTTCGGCGCAGGTCCGCTATTCAACCAGATTTTGCCACTGCTTATGAGCCCTACGCTCGAGGATCAAGAGCGGCACTTGCTTGTGAAAGTCATTGACAGAATCCTATACAAACTGGACGATTTAGTGCGCCCTTACGTACACAAGGTAATATTACTAAACAATGTCTTAACTACACAATATTGCTTTACAATATACTGAATTTTGAATCTATTTTTGCAGATCTTGGTCGTAATAGAGCCTTTGCTTATTGATGAAGATTACTACGCGCGTGTGGAAGGTCGTGAGATCATTTCTAACTTGGCTAAAGCTGCCGGTCTGGCCACTATGATTTCTACAATGAGACCCGATATTGACAACATTGATGAATACGTGAGAAATACCACCGCGAGAGCTTTCGCCGTCGTTGCTTCTGCTCTTGGTAAGAAAACTTTAAAATAGGACATGATTGCATCAAGAATTCCTCAATATATTTTTAATAAATTTGTTTTTACAGGTATCCCATCTCTACTGCCTTTCTTGAAAGCCGTGTGCCGTTCAAAGAAATCGTGGCAGGCTCGCCACACTGGTATAAAGATTGTACAGCAAATTGCTATTCTCATGGGTTGTGCTATATTACCCCATCTCAAATCACTTGTGGAGATCATTGAACATGGTAAGCAAAGGTTTTTATAATAGCATTTTGTCACCTTAAATATGTATGTATTTATCCTAACTTAATCCAGAGTTTAGTGCAATAAGAGATCTGGGAATGACCTGCAAAATCGTGTTTAAATTTATATCAATATAAGTTAAAACTTTTTCATATTTTCTACCGACTTCACAAAAAAGGAGAAGGTACTCAATTCAACTGTTTTTTTTATTTATATTACTTTTTTGTTTGAAAACTGGTGCTTTCCCATTGGTCCCATTTAAATTTGGTCAAGATCTGATCAGTAGTTTAGAGTTATAGTCAATAATGCATGTTTAGTACATTGAATTTGATCAAGTTTCCGAAGATAAAGCGGAGAAGTCGGTTTTTTTAAGCTTTGCTTGCGTTTCATTATTTATTGCCAATAGATTAGGTTCTATCTGTAAGTGGTAAGCGACGATGCGATCAATGACTAAGTTTGCTTAAATCGAGAAGATACTTATTTACTGTTTTGAAGACACCTGAGTAGTATTTATTAGGAAATTTGGTTCCATTCCTTTTCAGGTCGCATAATTAATTTGGCGAATCGCTTGGTTTATGCCCACAAAGTTATGTACATTGTGAGCAAATTAAAATGCCAAAAGTTAATCTTGTTATAAACACAAACTTGAGACGATTAGCAAATTGACAAATAATGAAACATTCATATAAGGACACTTCGCCTTTATATTACTAGCCGGTCTTCGAACTGTATATTTAATGTATTTTTGATTCCCTTGCGCAGGATTGGTTGACGAACAGCAGAAAGTGCGTACAATCACTGCGTTAGCCAGCGCCGCTCTTGCCGAGGCCGCTACTCCATATGGTATCGAATCCTTCGATTCTGTCCTCAAACCGCTGTGGAAAGGTATCAGAACCCACCGCGGTAAAGGTTTGGCCGCCTTCTTGAAGGCTATCGGATATCTCATCCCGCTTATGGACGCCGAATACGCAAACTACTACACACGTGAAGTGATGCTTATCCTTATTCGAGAGTTTCAATCTCCCGATGAGGAAATGAAGAAGATTGTATTGAAGGTAACATTAATCAAAAACACTTTTTTATACAAATCGTAACTTGATACAACAGTCTTAAACAATAAATTGTCTTTGTAGTTAACTTAACGTTGGTGTATTATTGTTGTTGGCTGCAACTCCCTATTATGTTACATCAGGAGCACAATTTTCCTCTGTTTGTTTCTGTTAATTGGACATTCACGTCTTTCAACTTAGATGTAGAAGATGGGAACTGAAGAATAGATAACCTTAAATAAAAAACTTCTAGCGCTCGTTATTGTCTCGATAAGTTTGTGGATAGCGAAAGGGCTGTATTTTACCCTGTACCTCATAGTACGACGACGTAACGTGGAGTCATTGCTTAAATAATATTGTTGTTATATACACTAACTAGCCGCGCCCCGCGGCTTCGCCCGCTTTTATCAAGTTAGAAAGTAGCCTATGTGTTAATCCTAGGTATAATCTATGTACATTCCAAATTTCATCAAAATCCGTTCAGCCGTTAAAGCGTGAAGAGGGAACAAACATACTTACACACTTACACACAAACTTTCGCATTTATAATATTAGTAGGATTATTAAAATTTCATTCTAATATTTCTTGTGGTTTTCAGGTAGTGAAACAGTGTTGTGGCACAGACGGTGTGGAACCACAGTACATAATGGATGAGATATTGCCACACTTCTTTAAACATTTCTGGAACCACCGCATGGCGCTGGACCGAAGAAACTACAGACAACTCGTTGATACTACAGTTGAAATTGCTAACAAGGTAAGTTACATAATATCGATACTAATTTTTAAAGGTCTGTGTGGCTTTTAAGAATTGCACCAAGAAGACCGCTTGGTGCTTAGCGACAGACTTTCTACTTCAACATAGTTAACTATAACTATTACTGTTTGGGTTAAGATATACCTATCCCAAGTAAATATTTTGTTTTAGGTTGGTGCTTCGGAAATCATCAATAGAATCGTGGATGACCTGAAAGATGACAATGAGCAGTACAGGAAGATGGTCATGGAGTCAATTGAAAAGATTCTAGCCAACTTGGGAGCCGCCGATATTGATTCGAAACTAGAAGAAGCTTTGATTGACGGCATCCTTTATGCATTCCAAGAACAGACTACTGAAGTAAGTAAAAGGGGAATTGGGAGGGTTCCGAATGATAGCTATTGATTGAACAAGAGTAGAAAGTGACATTTTACCAATGAGTGTCAATTAAACTACTTAAGTTGAGAACACTATTTTCCACCGATTGGTATTTGATATAATAATAAGGGCAGGTGTGCTATGTAAAAAAAAACAACGGGTTGCACTCCGGGAGTGCCGGCATAAGTGAAAACTCGACGCGCGGTAGAAAGAGAGAGGCATATTATCCTCTCCTTCGTTTTACGAATTTTTCGTCTTATGAATTTTCGATCAGGTCATGTATCCTGACGCGAATTTAAAAATGTTTACCCATCCCCTCTGGCTAAATATATATACTTATCCCACCTCCTTGCCATAAATTCGAGACAGAAATCGTAGGAGGAGCCGTAACACGGTATCCTAGCACGACTGCTAACGAACTTCTAATTTACCCACTATTGGAAAAAAAAAGATAATGCTATAATGGTACTTAGTAATATTAAATATATTTATTTTCCAGGATGTAGTAATGTTGAATGGTTTCGGCACAATAGTGAATCAGCTCGGTAAACGTGTAAAGCCGTATTTGCCACAAATCTGTGGTATCATTTTATGGCGAATGAATAATAAATCTGCAAAAGTGCGTCAACAAGCTGCTGATCTCATCTCACGCATCGCTGTCGTCATGAAGACGTGTCAAGAGGTAATTTTGTGTTTCTGGTTCTGGTTGTGATTGTGTGTGTGTGATGTGAATGTTACCGGCACCCACGACACGAGTCATCGAACTTAGTGTGGGGCTGTGAGTGTGAATGCGTTTATGTTTATGTTTGCTTTCTTTAAACTTCAGACTAGGGAATGCAATCTCGACTCGAGATCGCAAATGCCGGAATTTTCTAGATCTCGGGTACTAACTATACAATATTATACATATACGTTGAACTTATAACACCGCTATTTTTGCGTCGGAAGCTTAAAAAAATCTTATGACGTTTTTGACTCCGAAATGGTGTGGTGGTCGTGCAAAGTATTTCGTACCCAACCGTCCTGCATATTCAAAATAATGGAGAATTTGGAAATACTTCTAACATCTTTGAATTGTTTCAGGAAAAACTAATGGGTCATCTTGGTGTTGTACTTTACGAGTACTTGGGAGAGGAGTACCCCGAAGTCCTCGGTTCCATTCTCGGTGCGTTAAAAGCTATCGTCAACGTCATCGGTATGACGAAAATGACTCCGCCTATCAAAGATCTCCTACCCAGACTGACACCAATTTTGAAAAACAGGTATGTTATATACCATACATTCTTCTGTTTTTAATCACTGTTCTGATCTTTTATGAACGTAGAACGACGTCCTATTACATTCCTCTCCATCCAAAGGTTGTCTGGAAGAGATCGCTCTCAGCGATAAGACAGCCCATTTTTACACTTATATAATATTTGCTGTCATTCCTATTTGTGTTCTTTGTTATTTTAAGGTGTTCAATAAAGAGTATATCTATCTATCATACAGATTGTTTTGATTTTGGAACAATTTGGCTCCATGACGACGAATAATAATAACTTTTCGCGGCATTTTTCAGGCATGAAAAGGTACAAGAGAATTGCATAGATTTGGTGGGTCGTATCGCCGACAGAGGTCCCGAGTTTGTATCAGCCAGGGAATGGATGAGGATATGCTTCGAACTGTTGGAGTTGTTAAAGGCACACAAAAAAGCAATCCGGCGAGCAACCGTGAATACATTTGGTTATATTGCAAAAGCTATCGGTCCTCATGACGTCCTAGCCACCTTACTCAACAATTTGAAAGTACAGGAGCGCCAAAACAGGTAATTATTATAGAAAATAAAAAAAATGCTATTTGAAAAGTGTACTGGGTGCTGGATTCATTAAGAATCGTCCTCATTATATGTTAGCCACTTAAAAGTGGACTAAGAACTTAAGAGTTTAAACTCGGTACTTCTCTCAAGTCAAAACATTATTTTTTACTGGTACACTCAACAGTCTCTAAATATAATAAAAAAGTTTTATGCTTAAACTGGAAACAGCTCAAAGATCGATCATAAAAGTGATGTTCCGCAAACCGATACTCGACTGTAGCCCTATACAGAGGAAACGCTTTCAGTCCACTAACTATATATATAAATAAGGCTGTTATTCCATACAACTAAAGCATAAAACAATCGACCGATAAATCACCGTCGAAACGTAGAGTAAAAATAAATAAAGATCCTAACATTAAAATCTTCCTACGCAAAGCTTTTCTCCGTTCCTCTACAGATGTGCAACAAAGCATTGTAATCTCACCTATAGTTCCCTCCACGGCGTTGAAATAAATACAACAATATTTTTTACTCGATTTTTAAGCAACTACACGGGTACACATTCATTCTAGCTGTACTGACGTTATTTTCAAGATTAATTAGGTATAGTCATTGTTAATGGTCTCCTGCGATACAGGCTTGCCCTAGTGCAGGGACCAATTGCAACTTTGTGTTGTATGTAAGTTTGTTTTAAATAAAGTAAATGATTTTGTATTTTTGTATATCAATTTTATTTCCACCGGAAGATCCGCTTTAGTGTAGGGTCAGTGCTTATATTAGATCGATATTTTTTTCAGGGACTCCCTATTTTATCTCTGATAAGCTTTCAGTTGATCACTATCTCATCTGACCGTACTTATGATGTAGTCACAAGAGTAGTAAACACGCTAGGTTTTATTTGTCATTTGTTGAGATTTCTGTTAGAGAAAATTTCTTACCATTAAAAAAACTGCTCAATTTAACACTTCGCCATTGCTGACTTCAGAAAAGGTACCGTTTGAATAATTATTGTTATACATTTGTAGAGTGTGCACAACAGTAGCCATCGCCATCGTCGCCGAAACGTGTTCGCCGTTCACAGTACTTCCAGCTCTTATGAACGAGTACAGAGTGCCCGAGCTAAACGTACAAAATGGCGTGCTCAAATCTCTGTCGTTCTTGTTCGAATACATCGGTGAAATGGGCAAGGATTACATCTACGCTGTGTGTCCGCTGCTTGAGGATGCTCTAATGGACAGGTAAGTTTTTTCAAAAACTTAAACAAAAAATTAATTAAAAGTATCTCTATCCTTTTTTTATTTGCTTTTTTCTATTCTTTTTTTTTTAATAGGGATAATGATTTTTTTCTATTGGCTGTTATCATAATTTTTCGTTCTCGTTCCACATTTAGTCACAATAATATCCTTATCAAACTAAGAAAGAATTATGGTGACTCGTACAATAACAACTTACTATAACATTAGGTAGAACTAAAGTAGTAAATTATAGAAAGGAATGGAGCTATTTTTGATCATTCATCATACATAACGCATTAATAATAAGGAAAGGATACAATATATTGTCACTCGTAGGCCGAGTGGTTAGAGCGGTGTGGCATGACATCCTATGGTCGCGGATTCTATATCCGAACCAAGCAATATTTTTCCTTTCTAAAAATTACTATTTATACTATACGTTTCTTGTCAAGTATCACAAATTCCCGAACACAAAATATTAGGGTCTTTGCAGACAAGGCGGTTACGCGTTCAAATTTTCTGCGTTCGTGATTTATATTCGAGCGAACAGTTTTGCCGGCTTACAGTTCGGCTCCACTATCACTAAACATATTGTTCGAGTTCGAAGAATTTAAATCTGTTTAATTTCAGGGATCTTGTACATCGTCAAACCGCGTGCGCGGCTATAAAGCACATGGCCCTTGGTGTATACGGGTTCGGCTGCGAAGACGCGCTTGTGCATCTACTAAACCACGTGTGGCCAAATATATTCGAGACTTCGCCACATCTTGTACAGGCATTTATGGACGCCGTCGAAGGAATGAGGGTGGCGCTTGGTCCTGTCAAGATCCTACAGTATGCTTTACAGGTAATTCAACGATATAAGTCAACTCTGTTTCGATTATCAATTCTGTAGTTTCTGCTAGCTAACTAAGATGAACGCCGCCTCCGCGCCGCTTCAATGAGTTTATTATCCCATGAAGAGTAGATGTATAGATACCGTGTGTCAAATTGGCATAAGTTAGTCATCTTCATTTGTCGCGAACGACCAGTTTTGTATGTGGGTACCTATTTTCCAACAAAAACCTAATGGAATTAAAGTGGCGACGGCATTTGCCATTGCCAATATTGCCGCGGTTCGCAGTAACTTCTTGACGAGACTCAAGGATGCATAAATAAGTGGTTATCTGTAAGTCATAATTAGCCATTTTTGATGCTTAAATGTTTAAACAGTCTAATTTTACCGAATCATACATTAATAATTTTCACATAAGTTTCAATCAGCAACATCTGTTAGAATAAAACATCCTTGGTAGGAATGATGAAATAGAGAATTATTGAACTATGGAACTCCAAAATTTAGGCACGATTGGTCCTATGGAATAGGAAAATGTACCAGACAGCTACTTTCGAGTTTTTTATAATATTAGCGTAGATAATTTGATCTTGAATCGTATAAGATTATATTATATACGTTACACTAAAAATTTAATTTGTTTCAGGGTCTATTCCACCCAGCCAGGAAAGTACGAGATGTATATTGGAAGATCTACAACACGCTATATATTGGAGGTCAAGATGCGTTAGTCGCCGGCTACCCGAGAATACAAAACGATCCAAATAATCATTTCTTAAGATACGAGTTAGATTATTTGCTCTAAGGATATTTTCTCTGTATTAATATTATAAGTCACGTATTTTGGGATAGTTTTGTTTGCTTTGTTCTAATAGTAAAATAAAATACAGATTTTTCTCTGTAAAATTACCGAGATTTCTATGAAAATTATCCATTTCTACTATTATTAATTGTGAAATCATACTACATTTCCTTACGGCGTCAGTGAAATCCATAAATATTTCCAGGACATGGTCTTTTACATTTATATTATGTTCATACAATATTATAATGAGTATCAAAATTTTTTTGGTAGAAGTAAAATTTCGTGGTTGAAAATTTTAACGAATCAGTTTGACTATTCATCCAAAATGACGAAGGGTCTTACACCACTGAAATAATTTGGTCTTTGGTGATACCCCGACCCAATATATATATTATACATAAGTCGAAGGATTCATCATATATGTTATATCAAATTACAGAATACATTTCTCTTATATAAATCCGTGATGCAATAATATGAAATCACCGTCTCGTTAAATTCCATGTACCTATCAAGATAATGCAGGTTAAAGTGGCTTTGGACAAGCCGTTTCATTTTAGAAAATAATATTTTGTTACAAAGGGCTACCGTCATATGTTCATCAGCACTTTTTGACCAAATCGACGTAGAACTAGTCTAGACGCAGTCGCCTTTCTAAATTTTACACAATCTGCAGTCTAATCATCAGGCTTAATGTATATTAATGCTGCTGGTAGGTGACCAGCTCGGAAGATTGACACAAACCATCAAGCACATCTCAAGCTACTTTTCGGCATCTTATTGTTCAAAATATGTCTTGACCTGCAATGACAATTGTCTTTACTGTCATGTCGTTTGTTTTCGTGCCCATCAACTATATTGTATTCTCACGAGAGGATTAAGGTATGATTTCGAACTCCGCTGCACGCAGCTGTGCTGCCGCAGCACTACTGGTCCCCTTATATTTTCTATAGGTTTATATGGAGATTACATTCCGAGCTACGCTGCAATGCAGCGGCAGCACTGCTGCGCTGCAGTGTCGCTCCGTCGCCGCGACAGACTAGTAGTGACGCGTCCGCCGCCCGGACCGATAGTATACGTGAATGTTGACAGTAAATTGGCAACAAAAAGATGAATTTTAGCGCAACACTGTCGCCTTGCTCGGAATCAGCGCGGCAGGCAGCACTGCTGTGTCCTGCCGAGATCGGAATCATATCTTTATATGTGAATTGTAGCAAAGCAATAAATAACCTTTCGATAAAGTCCAGATTCTGTTTATAAATAAAACTAGTATGATTACAATATGGTTTTTATTTTTTAATATTTATCTTTGTTAATAAAGCATTAGCTAGGTATTATAGAAACAAGTATTATTAGCACAACATACTTTATAAAATTCATAGGAATGTACACTTGGAATGACTAGAAATAACTTCCGTAACTTACCACATATTTTTCTTAAATTAATTTTAAATGAAACATACTGTATAAATACGTTTATCTAAATGACCAAAAAGTATCTTTAAAAATAAATAGTCTAAAAGCAACTTAACTATATATAGTTTTACATGAGATAAGTCATAATACTTTTATATTAGCATGTAGCTTTTCATTGGCAATATCAATTGAGAATATAGAGATCATAATCGTTTGTCAAGTCTTGAATGTAGAAGTGTTCTTCAGCAAGTAAATATAATAATCACTGAGATCTTCCTCTAGCCGTCACGTGCACCAGGGTGCCCGTCGTCATGCATTGCCAAGTAGTGCCGAGGACGTTGTGGGTGGTGACGCCCAGGCGACGCTGTATCGTGCCGTCGGAGCTAACTGCCCACACATCTTGGCCCATGCTCGACACGTGTTTAAACGTCATTTCACTGTCCGTGTCTGAAAATAATATTCTCGGCATGTATTTTTTCTTTTTCATTTTTTTATACAATTGTGTCACTAAGTTGGCAATTTTACCTGTAAAATATTTCCATTCCATGCCATCTTGGTGTTCCTTCGAGATGTTTGTACGCACAGCGATAGCGCCGTTAGCGAGTATAACCCACGCAGAGTTCATTGTCAGTGAAATTGCTTTAACGCCAATCGTCTTATGACTATAAGGGTATCCTGACTTTGGTTGTTCTATGAGCTTCCAATTCGAACCTCCAGCATTTTCTTTGGTAATTTCTTCCCTGTAGTAAAGTTCTCCTTTTCGCCCGACTGCCCAAACCACATTGTTACATGTGCTTATAGCGATTAGAGATTGAGGGCTGTTTACGTGTTCCCAATGCAAACCCTGAAAATGTACGATAGTTTTAAACATTGGTAATGTAAAAGTTCCGTGGTTGCCAAGTGCGGTACAGCTCAGATTCTAATTCTTGGATACGAGTGAAAAGCGTGCAAAATAGATTGGCTATGCTGAACTGAGCGACAAAGAACTTCAGCGTGCAAAATTGATTGGCGATACTGAACTGGTTGACAAAGAGCGGCAAAGCCTTGGACATAAGTAAAGAAATTGCAAGTTTTATAAAATACTCATTTTGGGCTTAGGCTTCCTTGCGTTGGTTTCTAACATGTATAACATGGGCTGGGCTCTTCAAGTAGAGTTATCGATCAGTTAACACTTACAATCAGGTAAGATAAAAGAATAACTCCTTGCCTAATGGAAATTAAAGAATGGTCCTATAGAGCTACTGCCAATTACCAAAGTCATCTTACTTTGATTGGGAATAAACTGTGAATGTTATGGATTATGCAGCAAGCAACAAAATAAAAGAAAAATCAACTAAAAGATTGATAATCAAAAAATGCTGCACAGATTTTACCCCTGGTGCAGAAGCAGTCACTCCAGTACGGTAGATAGCATCCCCAGCAACTGTGATTGCCCACACGGTTACTTCATTTTCACTGCCCTGAAACCAACATATGACATTAATTAAATAAGTATGTAACAAGTGGCAAAAGTTAAGTTTAAAAATATTTCAGACATCCGACACCCTATCTTAAATGGGCTGCACTGATCTTTACCAAACATAGCTATGAATATTCTCAATCCTTTAAAAATAAAAACAAAATCTGTTAAACAATTTGGACCTACAATGCCTTAGACACACACGGATAATACACACACTTATAACACATATTTATAAACCTCAATGACGTAGGGGTCGTGTCATAGAGAGACTAGATGAGCAAGTCACTCGCCTGATAGTAAACTTCATTCTTGGTCATTACAGTTCATAGATTAACAGGGATTAAAAATACAAAAATGAAATAGAAGTGTTTAACAAATATTTACCCATAAAGAGATGTCTAATAGCGCAGTACTGCCGACGCGCACCCAAGGTCCCTCCGTATTAATTTGTGCTTTTCTGTACCATCTTCTTCGGCGCACACAGTCAGTGAATACTTTCTTGCCGTGGTAGGGTGCTGGGAAATCCGTTGCATACTGCCAACCGTCACTGTCCACTCCACCAGGAGTATTGTAGTCGATCATCCACTCTGATATCTATAGATTACATTTTAATTTAAAGCAAGTCTTCATGTGAAAAGTAGGTGTAAAAGAACTATGAGTGAGAAAGTATTTATGTTTATATTAATTGTATATTTACCCAATGCCAATGACGACTCAGTAACTTTGTGTGTTCCCGAGTTCTTTTGTGCTTGCCAGTGACATCGCTCCACATGTATCGGTCAGTTGGAAGACCAGCTGAGGTGTATCCAGAAAGAGGATTCCATCTTTGATTTTCATAAACACAATAAGTTTGGGTATCTGTCATGGCATGAATACCATCTTTGCTAGTGCTACTGGTACCTGCAATTTTGAAAATACAATTATTTAAAGCACAAAATCTTGGAATTACCTAAATTTCACAACTTTTAGACAGTTTACTTTTTTGAAAATTCTATGCAGTTGTATCGGGTTAGATTCCCGGCAGGAGCACAAACACAATTTACAGTACTCACAACACAAGTCATCGAAACTAAGTATGGGGCTGCGAGTGTGATAGCGTTTATGATATACAAATAAATGCATTTTTTAAATTCTATAATCTATTATTGATTTTATTGCATTACCTTTGAGAACCCCACCACCACAAGCACCGGTGTATATCCAAGACCGATGGTCATGAGATATGCCCCAGACCACACCATTTTGAGAACATTCTACTCTTCGTAAATAGCCACCAATCATGCGCCAAAACATTTCTTCAGAACCTATGATAATACTTGTTGCGTTATACTCCATAGAATAAAGTTTCAATGGGCCTTGCACTAATACAGATGTAATACTTTCTGGGCTCAGTCTGTGTTCATAAAGACAGTAATGTTTATTATTTACAACTATTCTAAACACTTGCACATCGCAAAAGATCTGTATTGAAAATTCCTGTCCCGGGGCTAAGGGAAGTTCATGCCTCTCTTCATTGCCCCAACTGCCAAATATTTTAGAATTGCATACAACAGCATTTTCCTCAAATCTTACATTAAAATGCAATGGGATTTCTGTTACCTCAGTTTCAATTTTATGTCGTTGTTTTTTTACTTCAGGTCCTTGCAAGTTAATGTGGAATCTACTAACAACATCAAATAAGCTGCCTGTTAACTTAAGAGAACTTCCAGGAGTAAAGTTATTGTTCAGATTAGAAGTATATCCAGATCCAATATCTTTTCCAAGTACTGGAAATTCTTTTGTGTAAATTCCATCTTTGGCATTGTTTATACTTGCTGGTAGTGGATCCCAATTCAGTACATCTCCATAACTTGTAACAGCCCATACTGAATTTGCTGCGGGTTTACCTGAGATCCCATTTATTTGCGAAGTTATATCGACTAAGACACCCAACCATTCCTCTTGTTCCATTTCCGAAATGAACTGGATTTTTATAGAACTCTTGTTCTCTCTCGGTACAGATAAGCAAATTCTTGGACTTCCAGGTTCTGATATTGAGAATACATTAGTCACATCACACAAATTTAATATGAATTGAATTGTACCATCAGGTTGAAAAACAGATAATGTCCCAGTATTTTCTAAATCATGCCAATAGAGGGACAAAATACAATCCTCAATAGAACTACTGGAACTAACCAATCTTGCTTCACAACTGCGTGTCCAACCTTTCTCTTCCACAGCAACACCATAATTAGAGAGATCCACTGACTGAAAATTATTTCTAGCTTTCAGGTGTTCCAAAATATCTAGCCTCCATTTGGTTGTGAGATCAGTGTTGTGGACATTGTGCGAATCTGTAAACCAATGAGGTACTTGTACAACATCCATAGAGCAAGCTCCAGCTTCTACAAAGGCCCAGGTTGTATCACAAGTGCCCCAAGCTGTCTGACTGACTTCCTCATCAAAAAACATCCCCGAGTCAAGGTCAAAAACACTGCTGTCACTGTCTGGTTGTGCCTCCATCCCTACAACAGATCCTACACTTCTAACAGGGCTCCAAGCTCTTGGGTTCTTTAATGTGGTTTCATAACTTTTTCCAGTAAAGTCAATGTTTTCAACGTGTATATTTGATTTTGGGCGAGGTTCTTTAGGCTTTATGGGCAGTGTGTGTTCAATAGGTGCTGAGTGTGATTCCTCCCATGAATTTCGTAGATGTTTGTTGGTTTTTCGTTCTGGTGCAGTTTCGCTCAATGTGGTGAGACTGTTATGTTTAGCATTAGAAGCCGATGAGACAACACTAGCGGAGCTCGATGTACGGCTTAATTGCATATTTGCCTGTACTCTTCTCCATCGCTTACCTGTGAGCTCTGTTGGAGTAATTCCACTTCTCCAATAAATGCATTTGTCTGTTTCACCAATGGCAAAGACCTGATCACTAATACCCACACAAACTTGTACCATGTTACCAGTTATTTCTAGCCACCCACTCCCAGTAGCTGCAGATTCTGAAGTGCCAGCACTGTTTCCATCAATTCCTTTTCTAAACCAAACTCTATTATCAGAGCTCACTGCCCATGCCACATTAAAACCAAGAGATATAGAAAGCAATTTAGTTTCATTAGGAGACTTCACTTCAAGCCAGGATTCACCAGTGGGTGAGTCTTTAGTTATACCTTTTCTTATAATTACTCTTCCAGTCCAAAGTAACGCCCAGACTAAACCTGAAGTGCTTACAGATATCTGTTTTATATCACAGTTGGGTGGAATGCTAATATTCATCCATTTTAATCCTTCAGGTGATGTGATGCTCACTCCTGCTCTATACATGACTCGCCCATGAGCTGTTATGGCCCACACAGAAAGAGTTCCCGGTGAAGCATAAGGCATTTGATTGCCCCCAATGCTCACATCAATAAAAGGCTCCTGGGTAGGATCCTTATGCAAGGGAGCTATAGCACACCATGAATTCATTGCACTAAATTTTCTATATCGGATCCACTTTCTTCTTCTAACACATGACTTCCACTGTTTTGATGGACCAAATTGAGCTGGAAAATCTACAGCATAACTCCAACCGTCGTGGTCTAGAGGTTGTCCTTCTAATGTAAGTTCTAGTTGCCAGTCGCCTTCCCACTGCCAAGCCATAGAGGGTAATCTAATTCTATCTATTGATCTATCTTTTGTCCCATCTTGTGATGAAAAATGGTATCTATCAGTTGGTAAGAGTCTCCCACTAAAACCTTCCAGTGGTAACCATCTTTCATTTTCAAATGATTCTTCTTTGACCCGTATTGGTATTTCCAGACCATGTACATGAAGATAAATTTGCCGGTCGCCGCCTACCGCCCACAAAAAGTGTGGAACTGCAGAAAGGGTTTTGAATTCTAAGCCCAGATACATAAATTCTCTCCAACATGATCCACTAGTTGATAAGGCGTAAACTTTGCCTTCATTGTTGATTGAAAAGAGCAAGGAATTACTCGACATTTCAACTGTTACTGACAAGATCACCGAAGTTATTTACAATAATTCAATCATTTTAATAGAAGTTACACATCAAGAAATCGTAGAATTAGAAAAATTATATGTTATTCTATGCGTAAAACCTAGGAATATCGAATTTAAAATTGAGATAGTTCGAAAATTCAAGCACTTCCAGCAGCACTTTACGATTTTGACGTGACGATTGACAGTTGTCATTGACTTTGATTAAAAACTGACAATAAGATCGTAATAGTATTCTGTGTTAAGATCAAGGTTGCTTTCAGAACCTGACACAAGTAATGGCGATGTACTGAATTGAGATCCACTAAGTATTATATAATTATAATGTCAATTGATTTTGTTTATATAGTATTAGCCGTGCCAGGCAGAACTATATTGATAAATTTTAAAAGGAAAAATTATCGCTTGAGGCGGGGTTTGATAGGGTGACATGCCCTATTGCTCTAACCGCTGAGCTACTCAAGCCCCGCCTGAAGCGACGAAATTATCCTATTCTTATTATTAACGTCTTACGGGGATGTGTGACATCATCTACCAAAACAGTTTTTAGAAACTAAAACGGCCAACGACTCTAACATTGCAGTTAACTACACATTGTGTTGATAACGTCTACCCATATCAATTGTTTTTTTTTGTTTATATAGCATTAGACGTGCTAGGCAGAACTATATTGATACATTTAGAAAGGAAAAAGTATCGCTTGTGTCACGCCCTATTGCTCTAACCGCTGAGCTACTCAAGCCCCGCCTAAAGCGACGAAATTATCCTTTCCTTATTATTAACGTCTTACGGGGACGTGTGACGTCAATGATAAAATTTATATCAATGAATTTTCTCAGACCTTAGAAAAGATATTGGACCTGGATATACTTCCAATCTGAATAATAACTTTACTCCCGCAAGTTGATTGGCAGCTAAACCGCTGAACTGGAAGCGGAAACTTGTCTGTGTCCGATTCATATATGTCAATCCTTGGGCACCATGAATAGTAAGGGTGCGCAAACCTACACCTTTAAAATCTCTCTTCCGTATCGAAGCCAGGACCCACGGTGCCGAGGCAAAGACCGGCCCACTGCTCCAACTGGGTCGTAAGATATATCGGACTTGCGAATGAAAACCTTTTTCACTCTTGGTATGTAATGTTATTAATTTGTCAAATGCATTTTATTCTTGATCCTAGTTTTTTAAGAATTGTGTCATAATAAGAAATCGATTGCAACTGAGATTATATAGTTAATAAGGGGTTAGACCTATATTACAATAGAAA